>OZ009942.1:8812500-13910000 GCA_963932045.1 Caenorhabditis sinica | reverse complement strand
ATCAGCAAGTGGAAATAGTCAAGGGTTTTGGAAGTAAAGGTGTTAAATTCAGATTCTCTTAACTCGAGAATCTAGGGTTGCTAGCTTTTGATCTTCAAAACAGGAGTATTCAAAAGAGCTTTTTAAACTTTTCAGAAAAAGCATGGATCATTGGAGACTCCGAAAATCCAGTACAAGGATAAAGAGCCTTCTATCGAAGTTCCTGCAGAATTATGTTAATCCCAGCTGCACATTTTCAGGACGACCCTAAATAAGGAGGATCTTTTCTGAATAAGCCCTGTCATGAAACTCCTTGCTATCCATATTCTTCTGTTCTCCCAATAATGTCTCTAGATCATTTTTGATTCAAAAGTCGATCAATTCAACCTCGCTCGTTCACATTCTGTGTGTGGAAAGAACTATCACAATGTCTTGTAACTCCTTGCGTTTCTATTGTACTGATAATTGTACTAAAACTTGAACAACGTCTTTCTCTAAAAGATCCGTAACTTTATAACCAGAAAGCATTAAAGTATGAAATACATCATGAAACCGAATAAATATAACACCGCTAATAATGTTTAACAGGCAATATGCCGATGCATAGAGATCAGTCTTCATCCTCGCTGAACTCGGTTCCGTGAATTGGTCTCTCTTGATTTGCCTCTTCTGCAGCCTTCCTAGCGCGTGCTTCCTTCGCTTTATCCTCATCTTCTTGGATGCGACTGAAAGAATATTCATGTTTAAACTGAAATAATAAAACTTTCTCGCTTACTATTTCTTCAACTCAATATCTCTAATGTGCTGCTTCGAGTCACAGTCGAGAATTCGTTTCTTGTCCATGTTGGCTTCAGTGTTCGACAGAGCATTCAGCATGGATTCCTGAAAATGACAGAAAATGTACTATGTTTGGAAGCAAAAACTTACAAAATCGTGTTGATTAGCTTCTCCGATGAAGAAGAGATCCATCTCAACAGCAGACCACTTCATCTTGGTGGCAGTTCCTTCGTCATGATTATCTGGAGCAAATGTAACAGCTTTAACGTCGAGTTGTGGGAGATAAACTCCTCTGAAAGAAAATAATTGTTTATTTGCAGGGTTTCCATGTGAGTCACCTCATTTTGTAGGCCTTTCCGACGTCAGATTTGCATCCAACACATTTCAATACGCTGAGCGGTTGAGTCTCTTCGCTCAAATATTTGTTTGTCTTTCGTCTCTGAAAACAACAAAAATAAAGAAGTTTTAACCCGAAAACCTCACCGATTCGACTAAAAAGTTGCTCCAAACACTCGGATCGAAGACCATATAGTTCGAATAGACTTTCTTGACTTCTGGACTCTTCGAGAAGAATCTTGAACAACTAGTGCATGTCAACTTGTAGACTTTGTTTGCGAGACGACTTCTCATTTGCTTCTGATTCTCCAACTCGGTCATTCTCTCCTTTTCAATTCTAGCAGCCGCACCGGCCACTTCGCTCTCCAATTGCTTCGGGCCATTTTTCTCGATCTCTTTCACACAGGCTCTCATGAACTTTTCGGAAATCAGTGCATTGTTTTCTGATTCGTGGACTTTACTGCTAACAGATAACAACACAGATCGAGAGTTCTTGGCACGGGCACGACCTCTCTGTTGGACAAGTTGGATAGCCGAACCAGATGAGCAATTGTACTTGATGATGAGATTACAGGCAGCAACATCAAGACCTTCTTCAACAACAGACGTAGCAACGATGACTTTCAGCTTTCCAGTGTTGAATCTGTTCAGGACAATCGTCTGTTCCTGTGGACTTTGTTGTACAGCACCCTGTTTGTTTGTTCCCAACACGTATCCAACCATTTCGTCTCTGCTTGATCCGGTGTTGAACTGATCCAGCACACCAGAATCATTCAAAAAGTCACTGACGCGCTGTGCAGTGCTTCTCTGTGTTACGAAAATGATGACACGAGATTCGGGGATGGTTTTGAACTGGTTGACGAGTGTGTCTTTCAACTTTTGCACAATGATTGGCTCAACGTCTTTCGAATGTTGTCTCAAAGGTCCGCGAACTTTTTCGGTGAAGAAATCGCTGAATTGAGTGAGACTGTGTCCATCATCAAGGTGTTTGATTGCTTTCTCCATATAGTTGTAGGCGACGATTGCAGGCATAACATCAACGATACCACGAGCCTCCACATAAACCTAAAACAAGGGATCACAAATTAAGAGGAAGTTAAGACGAAGTTGATTACCTTGATGTATTTAGTCCATTTTTGAGCGCACATTTTCTCTGGAGTATTCAACTTGTTGAGATCTTGGATAATGTTTTGAAGAAGTGAATCGTACTCCTGGTAATTTTTTGTATTGAACTTTCGGAACTTATGATAAATCTTTGCAGGGAAACAGTTGTGACGAGATTTCGACAATCTTTCCAATTCTGCGCACAGTTTAGGATGATTGTTGTGAAGGTAGGCATCGATGTGCCTACGGAGAACATTCTCTCCGGGTTGACAAACTTCCACCTCTGCAAAACAAGAGCACATTGAATGAGTTATGAGAAATTGAACACTTACGGTCGTCTGGTTTTCCTACATGCTCATTAAGCTCATCAATACTGGCCTGATGAGTGATCGTGCTCAAGCATGGAGTGTTCAACAAGGCAAGCATACTGTAGATGCTTGCAAGCATTGCACTGATCTCAGTATGTGCTGTCGCACTGACATTCAACGAAGCAGTAAGACCGATGATTTGAGGCTTCTCGTATGGCCATTCTTGAACCAAACGATTGATCAAAACGTATGGATGATTTCCGGTTGTTTTGTGTACTTCGTCGAACACCATCATTGAGAAATCGCTTACGTAAAGACGCTCGTTTCGTCGAACTGATTGCAACATGTTACTTTAAAAAAATGGTATTGAAGCATTTTTAGACAACAGTATTACTCACATCAAAATTTGCGGAGTCATGACAACCACATGAGCAAGAAGAACATCATCACGTCGTCCTTCTCCATTATCACTTTTCTCCGATCCATGGAATCCGCTGACATTATACTGTCCACCACAATACTTCAAGAAACGATCTTTCTGTTGACTGACGAGAGGAATCTTTGGAACAAGCAAGACAACTCTAGCCGCTCTTCCTTCAGCATGTCGTTCTTTGATGTGATTGAGAGCCGCATAGATTGCCACTTCCGTCTTTCCGGCACCTGTTGGAGCAACGATGACACAATTCTTTCCTTCCAAAGCTGGCTGAACGAGCTCTTCTTGGTATGTGCGAAGCTTTAGCTCAGCGACTTCAGTGCTCGGATCTAAAAAATAAAGTTGTGATAGGTGGTACTTCATCTGAAACTCTTACTGTATCCACTATCAGCTGGCTGAGGACGAATCTCTTTGAATATTTGCTCTCCAACAGCTTCCTCGTCGATTTGTTGTCCTTTGAGCACTTGGAGACGAAGCCTGTCTCGTTCTTTCTCTCTTTCGTCAAGCTCCTCTGCGTAGTTCTTGTTCAAGAAGAACAACGCTGCACGATTCGTTGCATCGTATTTCATGGCATCGAGTAGTCCATAAAACCACTCCTCGTGTTCATTTCTCTTCTTTCTGTCGTTTGAACGGAATCCAGGAATCGAAAAGAATAGAATCAGAGTTCTGAAAATAGAGATAGTGAAACTTTAGGCAAAACGCAATACTTACTTATGCGCATTCCACTTTTCTAGCTTGTACTTCTGCTCCTCGCCGTGTTCATCTTTTCTCAACTCGTAAATTGGTCCCTCGTCCAGCATCTGTTTCACCAATTCTGTGTGCACCATATTTTCGTTATCACCGATTTCTTCTTGCAAAATTTTATACTCGCTTCCACAGTGGGGATTCATCTTCAGATATTTCATGATGATCATTCCACGTGCAGATCCAGCGACTCTATCGAGACGTTGCATTCCGTACGGATCCTTCTCCAGCTCTTCTTCATCGTAAAACTTCTCAACCATCGTCTCGGTGGTAGCCCAATCCTTCGGGAGATCCTGCCAATGTGCTGTACCGTAGACTTGACTACCACCTGAAAAAACTCGGACTTTCAGAAAAAAGTGATATTTTATCGCTCACTTTCATACATAATTTTATCAGCGATCCGAAGTCCTGTCTCATTGAATAGCACTTTCGTCAAAAAGTATTCGGCATATCTTCTCTGAAAATTGAAGTTTATTAGATAACAAGAAGCATTTTGAGCTCCTTACTCTCTGAACTTTCATCAAGTGATTGATCCGCATTTCGAGAAACATCACTGCTTGCCTTTTAGCCTTTTCATCGGCACTGAAACGTTATTTATACAAATCTGACATGGCGATGAGCGAGCTTACTTGCTCTTATTAAGTTTTTTGTAATCCGGATCATCAACCAACGAAGGTGCATCTTCTGTCATCTTTTCGACAGTCTCAATCAACTTTTCCATTGGAATGCATGGCTCGAACAGTGCAAAGTATCCAATATCATTTGGTCGAATGCTTTGGATGCAGATGTCCAAGAACTTCCATCTGAAACGAATAAGATCATCTCAAGAACTAAGATGTTTCCGAATAAAAACTCACTTCAGAAGACGGAAATATGCTGGAAAATATGGATCTCCAAACGGCAATCGCTGTGCCGACTTGTCGTGATCTTCATAACTCGGTCTCTCTGCACGCATTTTTCAAATTATTACCTGGAACAAAATTATAATAGGGCAAGGTAATGGGTGAAAAACAGATTCAGTTGGAAGGAGAGAAAAGAAATTAGAAGACATCTTGAATTTAAAAAGAATGTTGTGTATGCAATGTCGCTCGTTTTTCTTTTTCCGTCTGCGCCCTCCGCTCCCTCGTCAGCGTTGAAAGATGGCTTACCATGAGCAAGCAGACGAAATGAAATACCAAGCTGATTATGAAATATGAAACTGTCTAAACATCACAGTAATGAAAGAAATAAAATAACAAGATGGATAAAACATATTTTTTGTTAACAAGGCAGTGCATAAAAGAAACATGTCATAAGTTCGAATAGGAATTACAAATTATGATAACAAATTCCTGTTGATGATTTCTGATGCTTTTATGCATTTGCAGATGAAGCTTTTTGGAGTTTGGCACGCGCTGAAAAAAGGAACTTAATTGAACCAGAAACCAGCGTTTCCGAATATACCGTCTTTGATTCTACGCTGTCTCGAGATCTCAGCTCTCACTCTTTCCGGGAGGCTTCTCCAATAATCGGTGTCGTAGTATGCAGTGAAAGCATCATCGGAAAGCGTTTCAGTTAACTCCTCTTGGCTGATGACGGCACGATGATCAGATTTCTTCTCGTATTTAGTTGGCTCACGAGTGAAAGTTTTGATAGGATACTCGCAGGATTGCGAAACCAAGCGATTTTCTGGAAAAGGATAATAGGAAATCATGCGATGCGACGAGAAACACTAACTTTTTTTGTTTTCAATCTCGTTTCGCATGTATATCGGAAGTCTTTTCCAGATCTCTTCAGGGTACTCACTAAGACATATTCCTGTTTTTTTATATTCATTGATATACTTTCTGAGAATTGTATCCTCTTTGCTCCATTCTTTGTTCGCAACTTTTGGAGACTCCCTGTTGCGTCTTGTTGTGTTTTCGAAATGAGCAGTATGTACCATTTTCGGTCTGAAAGTACGGGGAATAACATTTAAGAAAGGAGAACTAGAAAAAATACAGGGTTCGGAGCCGAAAACTCTTTAGACAACAAAAAATAGAAAAATATTACGAGCTGAAGAAATTTATTACAAAACAAGAATAACTCGTTAATCATGGCACATGCATGCAGTGTACCACGAGCTCGGAAAAACAAATACAAAACGAGATGTTTCAATAAAACAGTTCTATCGACGGCAGGAAGACGAAATGGCACAGTAGTTGGATGCTCAATACTGAAAACTGTCTTTAGGGAACAATATGTTAACAGATGCTTACGTTATTCGAGAAACCCCTTGCTTGGCGTTGTCGTAAGACTTCAGCGCGAATTCGTTCCTCGAAATTGTCCCATTCCTTTTGTTCGTAGTAACCAATGAACGCATTTTCGCCAGCTTCTCTCAAAGGCTTCAATGTGGAGATTTTTTCATCCACCTCTTTTGTTTCAGCGTCTTTGTTGCGATTTTCACTCTCCGCAGTCTCCTTCTCTTCTTTCACTTTCTCGACAGGGCCTTCTGGAACCACATCATCAATGTTCACTGCTGATGCTTCCACCACCACTGCCGCCTCTTCCGTCGTTTCAGCTTCTGCTGTCTCCTTATGACCCTCCTCTTCCGACTTCTTCAATTCAACACTGCTTTCCTTGTCCTGTTCCTTTTCAACCGCTTCATCATCTCCCTGTTTGGTTAAAACATTTTGAGCACTGGAGACATTTTCAGTCTCCTTCACTTCGGCGTTTTGTGTTTCCGACGTTTCAATTTCAGAGAGAACTTCCTCTTTGTCTTTTTTAGAGTGTGATGTCAAGAAATTGATTTTGGTTTCGAAAGATCTGAGCAGTTTCTGAAAACGAAGAATATGCTTCGTATGTATGTTATTAATGTTACACACCTTTTTCCAATTCTCATCCATTGTGAATTCAGACACGTATTTTCGCATTGCGATGTACAAATCTGAGCGGGAGATCTCGACAGGAACATGCTCTGAAAATGACTTTTTCAAACTAGCCCGCTCTTTCGGACATACCAGATACAAGATGTTCTATGATTTTGAGATCAGTGCAGTCGGGCCATGCAGTCGGAACTTTAGCCAGCGGAATGTAGTTCTTTAGATCGGCCTCGTCTTTCTTATCGTCAGTCCAGACATCTGCCGACAGCCACGGATATTGCGGAGCCGGGATAGAAGGCTTCAGCAGTGGGAATCGGTGTGAGAGATAGAGTACGGAGAACCAAGGATGTCCCATGTTCTGAAAAGGTTTTTAACATTGATTGAGTAAATAGTAGAGCCCTAACCGTCCACTTCTCCATGATTTTCGGCGCATCAATTTTGAGAGATTCTTGCTCATCGCGTTTATTTAAAATCGAAAACACGATATCTGAAAATTAACAAAGGTACACCTAGTCTTTACTTTAACAAGAATACCTATGAACGCGTACTTCTTTTCAGGAGTATTCGCGTCTGGAACGCTATATTTGGAAAGTGCCAACAACAGAAGCTCTTCGAAGAACTCTGGGGATATCTCTTGTTTCATGAAAGGTGGCCAGTTGAGTAGTCTCAAGACTTCTACTGCCATCATTTGATGTGAGCCAGCCTCAACGCACTTCATTGCGATTCTCATCGCCTTCTCGAGGCACATCATATTTAGTTGGTGACGTTCCGTAGAAACTGAAATCTCGAGCAATAAAACAAATACATAGTGATAGTAGAAAACGCACAAGCTAAGAAGCATCTGAACTTTTCGATATTGTCGCGTACTCCTGTACGGATAATGTGCTTCAACTGATAGTACATGCTCTCTCTATCGTCAGTAACGTCGCCAGTGCTGAAATCAGGACCAATCTCCAAACGTTTCTTGAGTGGCTCTGGAAGTCTCATCAGCGCCTGAAATTGTTATATTCGTATTTATTTCGACCTAGTAATTAAATTACATTAAGGAGTAACTTCCTGTCCGTTTCGAAGACGTGATCCTCTTTGATTCGTGTAGCAATGATCTTGAAAATGATCATGTTGACATCAAAAGCATCAAAAACCAAGTATAGGCATTTGAGAACAGCGACGAGGCGTGCATATGCGAAGAAGAACTAAAACTTGAAATTTGCAAAGATTGTGGATCTTCGTTTTCTCACCTCTTGTCTTGGAGTTTCAGCCAACGTCGTAAAGAATATTTTCAAGTACTGTGCTCGCTTTGGATCGTTTGTGTGCACTTCGAACTTGTGTGGATCGATTCCGAACATCTTTTCAATGGTCACAGGGTGCGGACCCTTCAATTCCTCCATAACAAGTACTGCATCTTCATCACTAATGTGCTCAAAAATGCGGGTGATCATTTGAATTCCGGACAGTTTCACACGAATGTCAACGACTTTCGACATTTTTTCGAGTTGTCCGAAGATCCTAAACAGAACGAATCATAAAAAGCTGATTAGGTAACGGATAACTCACATTTTCAAATGGTCGGAAGTTTTGAAGACATGTGGTGCATAGAGAGCAGTTGGTGGGAATTCACCGAATCCATCTTCACTGAAGCTACGCTTCAACATTTTGTTCACTTCTTCCTCCGTGATATCGAATCCCAGTTCTATACGACCATGAATGGAATTCATGCAATCAGCAACGTTGTTTTCAGACAACGTTTTCGAATCGAACGTCTCTAGAGCTGGTAGCACTTTGTGAAGAATGGCCTCAGACTCGGCCCAGAAACGCGCTTCTTGTCCGTCGGCTGCATTTTTCATCAACGGTTCTTTCATTTCGTCAAGTATAGCCTTCAGAGTTTTGAGTTCAGTAAGCGGGTCGATTTTCTCTCCCCATACATCTGAGACTGGTTCTACGTTCAGTTTGCCGCTTTTGAACTCGTAGCCACGTTCTGCACATGCCAATCTCACACAGAACTTGATAGTGTTAAGAACTTCCTAAAAATGATAGTTAATATGATGTCCGAGAGGCAATTTACCATACAGAGAGGAATATACGAAGTTCTTTTTCAGTCGCGACGATTTCTCCATCGAATGGTGATACTTTGTCAATATCCATCGTTTGCTTCATTTTCTCCACCAAGTTCTTGACACCTTCAGAGTCGAATGTCTCACACGGACCAATACCTGAAACGAAAGCACCAATATGAAAATTAGAATTGAATGCGAAACCTGCGGCATATCTGAATTCGGGACATAGGAAGAAGAGAGTAGCAGCGAATTTCTTGTTATATGAGTTGAGGAAAATCGCCTGCTCGACGTTGTAGTCTTCGTCCTGAAAGAAGTTAACGGTGATATAACTATGATAGGTGTAGAAGCGATGAGACTCTACCGATTCCGCCGGAAAAAGGGGCTGAGCTTGCGCTGATAGGTTGTTTACCTGTTATTCACTTGTTTATAACCAATTAACCCAAGCTCCGCCCCTTTTTTCGCCAGAATCGGTGGTCTAAAGCTATATTTTCAATGTCACGACGCGCTCTATTGCTAACATGACCGAATATCGAGTTTTTCGTTTTCGCCGCCATTTTTCAGGAATCGAGGTCTTCTAGACGTGGCATATTCAGGAAAATTACACGAGACACCAAAAAAAAAACGGGAGACGGAGTCATTTTAGCAACATAGCGCGTTGCGACATCGAAAATATTGCTAATAGTTAGGTTATTACTTTTCTCTCCCAATCGAAAATAGTGCATTCTACTGGCTCTGAAGGAGCGATGCGTCTCTCTTCTTCCGTTTTTTCCTTGATCTCGCCATCGATACTGTCTTCTCCAACCTCTTCTGCTGTACCCAATTCTTCTACTTTTTCTTCTTTCTTTTCTTCTTCTTCTTTCACAATTTTTTCGGATGTTTCAGCACCAACTTGTTCCTTCTCTTGCTCCTTATCTCCCTGCTTCGCTTCCACGTGCTCAACCTTGTTTTCCTCTTGGACAACAATCTCTTTCGGCGCTTCATCAACAACAGCTGATTCCACGGGTTCAGCAACGTTTTCTTCCACAGTCACGGGAGCCTCATCAGCGGTCTTTTCAGCAGCACTTTCGAATTTCTCCTCGTCTTTCTCCCCCTCATCAGCGACAACAGAAGGTGGAGCTGGTTCTTCGTGAATCCTGAAAAAATAAATATTGTCATCTGAGATTTTGGTTTTCCCTTACACTTCAGATGTTGTCGGAAGTTGCGACACCATTTCAGCCTTTTGTTTCTCTTCTGGCTGCTTCTTGCGATTCGACTTTTGCTTATTTGCACTCTTTTTCTTTCCCATCAGGAATCAACGCAAATCGTGAAGTAAAACTTCTCCGCGTTCGTTTTTTACAGACACAAAACGGAAAGTGAGCAACAAGAAATTTTGAATTCGCAATGGAAGTTTTGAACCAGGTACGGTATCAAAGGCGCATGCTAGTTTGAGCGTTGATGGTCTCGTGTGGAATGTAACATTTTTCTTACTGTACCCATAGAATTTTATTCTCTAATTTTATTCTGGTAAGATTTTTCGCTGTTTTCTTAAGATTTTTCGCTGTTTTCTTCAATACTTCCCCATTGTTCTTGTGTTATGTTTTCTCTTTTTATTTCTCTTTTTAACATTAAAATTATGTCTAAACGAGATAACCCACAAACAATGAGACGCAGAGACACATCGGCGGAGCGCCATTGCGCTTGTTGTTTTGCCAGTCGAATTCTCGAGAATTTCACTTTTTCTTCTGCAATAAATTCTGCAATAAACCATTTTAAAGTTATATTAATTTTAGTTTTATTTCAGTTCCCTCAAATCCCGTCAAGAATGGAAGCTCAAGGAGCGTCGTCAATGCCTCAGCCATCACATGTGAGTGTTTTTGATATCGAATCAATAAATCATAGTTTCAATTCAGGATGCTCAAGACAAAGCACGACAACAGGCGGAAAACCAAGAAACTGCCAAGAACAGCATGATTTCTCAGGTAAAAGAGAGTTAAAAATAGTTTTAAAATGTGTTTTCTTTTCAGATTCTCGACCAAGCCGCCATGCAAAGATTGAGCAACCTTGCCGTTGCAAAGCCAGAGAAAGCACAAATGGTTGAAGCTGCTTTGATTAACATGGCCAGGTAAGACTATTGGTAAGCCTCTTTTTGGTAACTTCTTGCTCTCGATTTCTAGAAACCCATGTATTTCTTTCAGAAGAGGACAACTTTCCGGAAAAATGTCCGACGATGGATTGAAGGCGTTGATGGAACGGGTCTCCGCTCAAACCCAAAAAGCAACATCAGTCAAGTTCGATCGTCGTCGCAACGAGTTGGATTCCGATGAGGAATTGGACCTTTAAATCATTTCTTTTAATGCATCCGTCGCTTTTTTACTTGCTCGTTTTCTTTTTCCCTGCACAAATGAATTTCTATTTTTTATGTTATTGAAAAAACATACCATATTCAGAACCCGACTTCACTTCAAGCTCTGCTTCCCTTGAAAAATGAAGTTCAAATGGCCAAACAAAATGCGATGAGTCAGAAGCTTTTTCCATTTTCACACCTCCACACAAAAGTTCAATTTTGGAAACAACATCGTTGTCGTCGTCGTTTCCTTCCGCTACATCGCGCGCCTCCGCAACATACACGAAAAGTTGAAAATTGTGTAAAAATTCCGAGGAAGTTCTGTGAAAACAGTTTAAAACATGTAAAACATTAAAACATCACTTATCAAGAATGTAGTGATAAATCGGAATGCGGGTGGGAAACTGGGGAGGGGAGGGGGGAAAGAACTGGTTCCCAGCTTGACCATTCCGAGAAGTAATGGTAATAGTCATTTCGCAGAATTATTCAGCTTCGTTTTTGGTGTATTTTTTGTTAGAAACATCAGCCAACAATATTCTTCAAAAATAATCTGAAATTTCAAACATCAGTGACTTCCAGAGGAAAATTCTGAAGAAGAATGAGTGTAATTGTTCGCATGCTTTGAAGTTTTTTTTTCAGAAGAAGCTAGATTCTTATCATTCATTTTTTGTAAGATTCATAATTTTATAGGGTCACTTTCCTTTTTTTCGTCTAAAAGAACTTATTGGTGACCACTGTCAAAATGGAGATAGACTTTAGGTGATAAGGTTTTATGATTCTGAGCTTTTGAGGTTTTTTGCAATTCAAAGGTTCCCCGTCTGCCTACTTTCCCTTAATCTTTGTCCATCGACTGCCCAAAAAACACTGAAAACCCGCTGACCCTCACTTGAAAATGTCATTGGAATATATTGTCCCTCTCCCGCCGTCCACTTTCCACCTGTTCCATCCGTTCTTTTTCCATTTTGCACGTCATCTCTACATCTTCTTCTTCTTCTTCTGAAAGTGCCAAATTTCGTCCACCACTTCTCCACCTCCTCCCCACTTCCAGACCTCTTCGTCACCTCCTCTCCTCCATCATGACGTACTTATCCAAAAAAAAGTTTTAATTTTATCTCGAAACGTAAACAAATCCAGTTAACAACCAGTGGACATCTCTTGATGCCACGTCACATACGAACCCATGTGGCGTCTGGAGTGACCAAAGGGAAAGGGGGACCGATATAATCGAGTTAAACGATGCATGGACTCTATTTTACATTATTTATTTCCTCCTTGTGCAAAACACTTACTTTGAGTTCGTTTTACGACTTTAAAGAGAGGGAGGGAAGTCGGTTTGGAATGAAGTTTTATATGCTTTAATGGGAGTACGGAGAAGAACTCGAACTATACAAATAGGAGATCAGATCTGGAGTTGTGACGACGTGGGCAGGTGATTCTAGAAGTTTGTCAATCTGAAAGACTAAATCGTTTAGTTTTGAAAATGTGAAGCTTCTGTTTTTCCAGCAGAATCATCAATTTGTGCGTCTCTGAATTTGTTGGTTCGGAAATCTGAAAAACCAGAAACTTCTGAATCTAGAGCGATACTAATAGTAATTTTTTTTGAGGAAACTCCAGGAATCGAATTCCCTATTAACTGAAATCTTCCTGATCTTGATTCCCGGAAATTCTGAATTTCAGAATCTTTATTTTTCTTATTTCTTCAATCATCTTGTTGATTCTGATCTTCTTCCTCCACTATCTTGTTTTTTGAATCTTCTGACTCATCTCAAAGAAAACCTGAAAATCTGAGAATCGAAAATCTGAAAACAATTGCCTCACGAATTGTGCTCCTTCTCTAATTTTCGAACGTTTTTTGTCTGCCTACTAATTCTTTGAGTGCTGGTCCCTCGTCTTCTACAAGAAAGACTCCAAAAAGTCTCGTAACTTTTTGTTTTTGGTCTGATAAATAAGACAAGATTTGATTTGGTGATGACGAAATTGGGGATTGTTCAGCGAAAGATTTCGTTATCTTTATATCGTTATCATGTTTGTCAGTCTGTCTTCGTCCAAATTTGTTGACACGTTCGAGAAAATAACAACTTCTGGGGTGAAGATGAGATCAAACGAAAGTGTGTTAGAAGATCAGTACGGAGATTCTGAAGGTTTAGGTTTCCAGAAGAGTTGGAAATACTATAAAAATTGGATATACTCAAAAAATAATGGCGTAGTTCGCTCCACTCGAGTTTCGCGATTTTCCCTGAGTTTTGTGGTATTAGGACGGTAAAAATAGGAAAACTCCGTGCTCCAGCGCACTGGGCGAATCGGAGAGAAAATCACACGGATTTTATTCTCAAAACTATTCCATTTGGTCAAATGCACAGAGAGTACAGTCCAGCGCAGGTTTCCTAACTATTACCGCCCTAATAAGACCTTTGAGGGTAGTGTCTTTTCCAATGCGCCTTTCAGGTCTTGCTACAAAATTGAGGGGAAAAAAAGAAATAAAAATAGAAATTTCATGCGCCTCTAACCCAAGTGCAGTGGAGCGCACTACGCCACTTCATTAAAAACTAATACAGTACTTACAGTAGTGACGGATCTGTATAGCTGATTGGCAGTATTCCTCAATTCGAGTATTACAACACAATGTTTATTTTTCAAGTTTTGGGCTCCTATTGAAGCAGGGAAAAATCGACTGACATTACACCAAACCTTCTTAAAACCTTAATACAAATTCTTCGATTCTAGATCTACACCTTCTAGAGAGAATCTTCTATCTTCTAGAGAATTTACTCGTAGAAGCTTTCGGAATCGAAGGTTTCGGTAGAATTTGGTAGAATCCCAGCTTGTCAAGATTCAGAAACCTGGAGTTCTTCTAGACGTTACCTCAATCTTCCAGAATCTGTAATATTTCATCAGATGACATCTAGTGACGAATACATCTCTAGATTTCATCATACTTCTCCTTCTTTTGTATACTTTGTTGTTCTCCTTGATCTTCCTCGGATTCCTATGTTTCTCTTTTGATATGAGAAACAAAACGAATCCGTCCAAATGAATCACGAGTAAGGAATCCTCTTTTGGGTTATGTAAACACTGAAAACTTCTTCCAATTTCGTCTGCTGAGCAAACCGCGTGGGCACTGAAAAATTTCTTCAAGATTTCCTCCTCTCTCAAAATTGAATTTCTCTCCTGTGATGACTACTGCTATTTCCGGAAAGTGCATCACTTTTTTCAGGGATTCTGAGCCTTCTGTGGGGGCTCCCCCTGTCCTCAAATATGCATTGGTTTCGTAGTCTAGCTGCGTCAAAACAAGAGGATCTGTACTTATTTTCAATCCTGCAGATTCTGTTTTTTTTGGTCTTTCAAAGATGAGAGTTTAGTTTTTGTATGTGTGTGATCCCGGAGGAAATTCAAGGTGTCTTTGAGAATACTAATCGAGTTTCGTTTTGTGTCACTGGTCCCGGAAGTCCTGTCTAGTGACATTTCAGAATAGAGGAAATGGAATTTTCAAATCCCAAAGGTGAACGTTTCTCCGATTTATCGGTAAACGGATATTCAGAGGAACGTCAGTTTTGCGTTAAAAGTGGCTAGAAAGATTGAGCCTTTGTTTGAAAGCTCAAAAAAGTGTCCTCAAGATTCTTAGCTTGATTGATTATACTTTGTGGTATTAGGCGCCAGTATGTTCATCTTTTGATGATGGATCTTATAAGTTTCAGCCTATCATTCAGCTCATCGACGATGGTAAGCTTTAATTCCAAAGTCTGAAACTTCTTCGTACTCCATCTAATTCATATGGTCTTCCCCAAATCCAAATTCCCTAGCCAATCGGCTCTAACAGTGTGTTTTGATAAACATGGACTCTGGTTACTATGTTCCCAATACAAAACCCGATTATCTATGATATCTCATAGCTCAATGAGCCCCCACTGATAGTTGACCTGAATTTGGAAAGAAGTATAAACAAGGAATATAATGGAAATCATTGGTGCCTAGTTGATCATTCTAGACCACTTAGCACCCTAGGAACTCTTCGAAAACTTAAAGTTCCCATTTCCCCTTCGCGACTTCCCGGTTGCATCGATGCGTACGTAAAGTTTTTTGGGGTTGGGGGGTCTCTGATCATCATTTTCCTCACCACGGTTTTATTTTCTTTTTAGGTGACTTCCCCCTCAATTGCTCAGTCTACTTCGCTAGAAGGGGGTCTCCCCCTTTTTTAACTTCGTCAATTCAATCAAACCACTTCAACGGATTTCTACGTTTTTCTTTGCTTTTCCTTCTTGTTTTAGACACCTCCCCCACCTACTTGAATGTGAGTATGCTCGTCAAGGAACGGGTAAAAGATAGTTGAACCTTTTGGATGAGCTAGTAGGAACGGTGATGAGCTATATTCAGATTGAGGGATCTGATTTTTGAGTTTTTTCTAAAAAATTCGAAGATTGAGATGGTCCAGGCACTCTGAAGCCTATATCTCAGCTACCAGTAATAAGCTTTCAATGATTATTGTTCTCAGTTTATTTGATAACCTGGAGCTTGTTAGCTCCGTTGACCACTTCTAAAATTCCACTAATCTTGAAGCTTTCTGATTCTGTTTTTCTCAATGAATCTGTTAGACTTTGACTTTGAAATCCGGAACTTTTCACCTTTTCTAAACTCGAAATGTCCTCTAAAATTGGCTTCTACTTGATCTGTTGGAAAAAAAAAAATCAAAATGAGTATACTAGTTTAGTCTAGAATGAGGTAAGCATTGTTTCAAATTGAATGAAACGTGTCTAGTCTAGTTTAGTTTTGATCTGATTAACCCAGAGAATATATAAGCCAGGCACTTTTTTCCATGACTTCTGCATTTGTCTTTCCTGGCAACTCCTCACTTCGATCTAGGCTTAATCTGTGTAATGTTCGGTTGAACATTCAACTGAATCCTCAGCTTCTTTGTCCAAATTAGGTTTTAGTACGAATTTCTTCACATCACATTTCCAAGTTCAAGTAGTGTCTGAAGTACCTGAAACCAACCCTCTAAGTTTTGAACAGAACTCTCTAAACGGACCCCCATCCCCCACCCCAATCCCATTTAAAAGACACAAGCTCCGCCCCTTTTTGCTCATCTCATTTGCTCCGGAATAGGATGAGATGGGAAAAGAAGGACCACAGAGTGTTTCAATTTTAATTCATTTCTACACTTTATTCGATAGAGTTCGACACATGCACATACACACACTTTTAATTTATTTCCCGTTTCCCGTTTAGATTATTTCAAGGGATGGACCTATTTAGAATATATTGAGCTCGGATCAAAAGTGGAATTAAACTTTAGACTTCATAATGAGTTGGCTCAATGATCGTTCCAGTGAGGTAGCCTAGAATCCGATAGCCTAGATTCTAGACCAGTATGAAAATTGTGAATGATCAGGCTCAGATTTGATTCTTCTGAGTTTTGCTGAAATCGCAAAACTCTCCTGTCTTACCAAAATAATAATCGTGTGTTTTGTCAGGTGATAAAACTCCCTGGAGACTAAAAAAGAGTCAAAAAGTCTTACTCTCTTACTCAGTCATTCTTTGAGTATTAGTAGTCCATTTTTTCTCGTTGAATAACTTTTGCTCTACTCGATTATTCTATTTCCGTCCGAGCAAAAAAAAAAGAAGTTTATTGGAGTTCCAGTAATTGAAGTGTAGTCAGTCTAGTTTTAATTCATTTCAATTCCGGATACTCCAGAATTAAAGGGATTAAAGATGATGATTCAGAAGGTCAAGGTGAGAATGTTTCTGGTCAGCAAGTGGTGTCATAGAGATTTGGTTTAGTCAGGAATTTTTTGAAAGATTTCCAGTTTTGAAGCTAGAAACTGATGAATTCTAGTTCCGGAAAAGAGGGCTTTATGGATTCTGGGTAATCAGAGTTTTTTGATTTAGCCTGAATTTCTGTTCTTGGTTCAGAAATATGTGACACTTTCAAATAATGAAACTTTTCGTTGTTTTAGAGAGTTTCCATTATTCGAATTTTCTGGAAGACAAGATTTCAAATCTGACCTAACATCTAGCGAACTGTATTCGAACTTTCAGAAAAAGGTTTCATTTGGTCAAAGACTTGAAACAAAAAAATTAAGTCTATCTCCAGAAATCAAAAGAATTCAAGTCCATTTTACACAGTTTCTACATGCCTTTCTGGTCTTGTTTATGGTTTAGAACATTTCGAAATTCCTCCGAACTTTCAAAACATTTTCCTTCCTTGTTCCCGAAACCATCAAATATGATGTCAATTCCCTCCGGTACCACCCAAGAGAAATTCTTTATTATAAAAAAACGAGACTTAAAAAGTTTACCATGATCCCCACACAAAACATACAAATGAAACAAACAACTTTCCTCATTTATGTCATTAACCCCCTTCTTATTCTAGCTATTTCGAAGTTTTTCACGAGATGATTCTCAGAAGATGTGTGACATGTCACTAGCCAAAACTCCGCCCATTCTTTTCGTTTTTTTTTCAAATTCACACATTGAACTTTTCCGGTGCATTTGTGTTGTGGCCCTAAGTCAGAATCTGAAGAATTCAGTATTCATGATTGTCAAATTGTGATTTTCAATCTTTTGTCTTTTATTCTCTAATCACCTGCAAAGTCGTAACTCTTTTTATTACTCGTTTTTTATTTCGTTGACTTCTCACAAATCAGAAAACCAAGCGAACCCAAAATATAACCCCCGCGTTTCCTTTGAAATTCATGAAAATCGCTGAAGGGTACAAAAATTTCAATGGAAATCGGAAGTTCAATGTCTGACCCCATTTTATAGTGAGAGAACTTGGCTTTTTGCACGTGGCAAGTTGGAAATTTTTCGGTCCAAAGTTTTGACTCAAAACACGGAAATTTAGGAGTCATGGATTCCGGAAGGAACACGTGAGGGGACTAGGTTTGAATGGGATTTGGAATACTGGGTCTTGAAGAAAAAGTAGAATAGAATAGAATAGCAAGACGGTTTTGGAACTAAATGAGAAACTTTTTTGAAATTTTGAGAAGGCTAGTAACCTCCAATCCAATATTGTTTTTTTTAGAGTTACTGTTTTCCGATTCTTAGATCCTTGTAATTTCCGGGCAACAAAAATTGAATGTTCCAAAACTTCAGAATGTTCATGTCGAAGAGAATGTAAAAAAACATTTTATCTGATTTCTTCAACTCAGAAACCCTATTTCTTCTAATTCAGCGGAGTCTTGAAATCGTTTGGTAACGTCGACCCAGAAGCTAGTGTTCCTGCTCTATTAGCGAAATTCCGGCCGTTTCCTTGCGCTCCAAAACATAATTTCTTAAATTCGCGCGCAAAATTTTGCACTTTAGAGGTCAAAATTTTACAAATAATTTTTTCCCAATCCGGCTGTTGATCTACTGAAGTACTGGAAAATAACGCGCGAACGTCATGTTGTCAGCGGAGCGCAAGGAAACATCGGGAATTTCGCTAATAAAAAACCCGCTAGATTTTTACACAAAAATTTCCAAACCATGCACTGTAACCTCCTCCCACCAGTGTCAACATTTTAGTCATCAAACTCAAACTTTTCAACATTCTTTTTTCCAAATCGGGTACTACTACTGTTTACCTTTTCCTTCTCTTTCCTCATTATACTCCTGTCTCCAGAGACCCCCGATTCCTTTTCAAACTACTCATAAATGACGTGATTCAGCATCATGCTCACACACACAAGTATTTTTGTTTCGTCTTCTGTTCAACTCCATGTCATTTTTCGAATTGTGTTCGTCGTTTCGCCCACCCAAAAACTTCTGCTTCTTTCTGTTCTGGTGTCAGAAAAAAAAGAGACAAAACATTTGCATCGTTGAAATAATACGTCAAAGAATATATCAAGCTGGGAGGCTTTTGTGTTCTAGTTTGGAACATGAATTCTTAAGAAAAAATAAGAAGAGGAAGTTTTTGAAGGGGGTCCATTTTGAGCATAAACCGTCAATCTGAAGAGTTAAGACAGCAGTGGTAGATCAAAAATGTTACTTTTTTCAAAAGAAGAGCAATGATAAACTCCGCCTACGATTGCAAAAAGAACTAAAATACCCAGAATTCGTAACTGAAATTCTGGAGTTGTTTATGATTGTTTATCTAGAGTTCCATTTAAATGATTTTAGATCTCATCACCTAACTTTTGACATTTTCCTGAAAATGATCGAATTTGGAATTTGGGAAAAATCAGAGATGTGAAAATCTAAAATTATTCGAATCCTTAAAAACTAGATTCTGTGATGTTTCAACAGCACCAGCCACCGGAATTTCTTTAATTAGGATTTCAGATTTATCTGAATTTTGGTATTAAAATTTTAAATTCTAGCTTCCCCTACAATTTTCCGACCATCTCTTCTCAATCAACAACTTTTTCTCAATATTCCCTGGTTTTAGAAAATGTTCAAACTTTTGTTGTTTTCCTTGTTCCTTCCTGTTTTTCACACAACTTCATTTCACTTCATTCTGAACTTCAGATGACCTCAACTTCTTCTATTTTCAGAGTCGAGGAGGTTTGATGTTGATTCTCAGTTGGAATTCTGGATTCTAATGCTTGTGTCTATAGCCGCCGAACACTTGAGAATGTTGGAACCTTGCATCTTAGAAATTCTAAAGCCCAGAATCATCAGAACCGCAGCCTCTTAAAATTCTAAAATACTAGAACCCAACAATTTTAGAGAATTGTATAACATGAGAACTCTAGAATTTCAAAATCCTCCGGAATCCTAGAAAAAATGGTTTTCAAAGTTCCATTTGAGACCTCCAAATCTCAAAATCTTCGTCATTTAGAGTCCCGAAATCCCTCTTTCCACTCCCAAAAAAAAATCAAATTCCCTCTGGTCATTGCACTCTTAATCCAAAATCAGACCCCAAGCTTCCTACTAATAGAAACAATGGTCCCATTCTTTCGGCTCCTCCTCTATTATTAAATGACCTCCTCTTTCCTCTCCTCCCCCACACTCAATTCAACGTCATCTGTGGCTACAACTACTCCTGATGCTTCTTCCGGTGCCACCCCTAAACATGTTTCACCCCCTTCAAAGAGGTGTCATCATGATGATGATCTCGTGATTAAGCGATCAAAAACATACGGTAGAGAAGAGATGAAAGAATTCGAAGAGGTGTCTCACCACCGTTTCCGCATTCTTTTCCCTTTGTTTTCCGAAGGTGTGAAAATCAACACCTTCCGTCCAAATATCAATTTGTCTTCTTGTTCTTTCTTCGTTTTTTCTTGTTTGTTTCTCTAATCAAATCATCTACGAAACTTTGTCCTTCCGGTCGGACCGCGCCGTTTTGCATACTAATCCGAGCAATTGGAGCAAAGGACGCATAAAGATTAGGATTAAATTCAATTCAGATGAAATGGAGATAAAGAGGAAAAAGAAAGTTCAGAGAAACACAAAATTCTTTGAAAGTTGAAAGATGAGTAGGTCTACTAGTATTTCTCGAAATTCTGGTAGAAGTCTTCAGAATCTTTCAGAACCGCTTTTAGCTTATGAGATTCTAGAGGATTCTGAAATTCCAAGGCTCCGATGTTTTGAGATTTCCAGACTATGTCAGAAGTCCGAACCATCAAATTTTCGATTTTCAAAATTTCCGAATTTCCAGCAAAAATTTTCCCTAGACAAGAAATTTTTGAACCGCCGAAATCTCCCACATCGAAATTTCCCTCAAAAATGCTCGGCTGCTCCGTAAGAATGCCTAATTTCTCCCGGTTTTTCCACCCGAACTCATTTCAATAAGAAAAGAAAAATGGAACACGGAAGTTCAAAGACTGACCAGCAATAACAAAATGTGTGTCAATTTTCGCACATTTCTTTTTGAATGACTCTGACATGAAAAAGTTTGTCAAAGAGGGGAGGTGAGGAAAAGAAAACACAAGTTTTGAGTTTCAGGAGAGGTCGCTTTTAGAATAGAAGCACGTGGCGAAGAGAATTCAGTATTCAGAATATGGGACATCAGGTCAAAAAGTGACAAAAAACTAGGTCATATTGAGCGTTGTAGGGTGTTCCAGACCAATTTTTTTGAGGGTCTGATAGTGAGATCCTGAGGTTCTGAATATCTGAAAACCGGGGGTTCTTAGAGGATTCTAAGATCCTTTGAAGCTAGAATTTGAAGATTTGAATTTTCTGAACGATTCTGAGAATTTGAGTGATTATCAGTTTTTGAGGTTATGGAAGGATTCGGAGATTCCAAATTTCTGAACATCCAAAGTTTCGGAAACCTCGAGAATCCAAGCTGCCCAATATTTCCAGATTCCTCGTTTGCTTCTGACCATTTTCAAAGATCCATGAGATAACTTTCCGATCCTTAGACTCTTCCCCCTCATTTAAAAAAACTTCCTGTTCTTATTTCCCCTTTTTTCTATTCCTGTCAATTCCATATCCATATGAAACATGTCCGTCTGACGGTCACTTTTTTCCTGGAATTCCCTGTTTCCTCCCCCCTTTTTTCACAATGACGGAATAGGGTATTCAAATAAAAAACCAGTTAGCTCTGGAAAAACAGTCTGCTCCAAATTTTTCTGAAAAAAAGTGAAGTGAAATCTTCTATTTTTAGAGAGATGACATCACTGGAAGGTCAACGAAGAAGGCGATACTTGAAAATAAAGTTGCCAAATTCCAGTCGACTCTTTTTTTTCAAACTCTGTTCCTAAGTGATGACGTGGCTCGCGGGAACCTGTTGGCTCCGGGAGCCCGCCGGTGAGTCATGAGGGAGTCATTTCGAAAAGTGGGCGGAGCCAGAGCAAAAGTGGGCGGAGCCTCTTAACCTCAATTCAATAAAAGTGTGGGTGGAAAAGAGCACCACACCCTTCATTTTATTATACAATTCTCTAAATTGTTTCAATCCGAAAAATAGATTCAGGATTCAAAAGAGCACCAAGAGTCCACTATTTCTATTTGACTAAGAGCTCAACTGGACCTTCCGCCTTCTATTTCAAAAATTTTGGGACTCATTGTATAAAACAAAAAAGATCCTTCCTCCTTTTAAGGTCATCATGGATTATCAAAGATCATGCTTACTTTTTTCCTGTTTCCTTGTTTTTTCTTACTTTTCCACACAAAAAATTTCGTGTGTATGTATGTAACTTTGGGAAAAAATTCGACACTTTTAATCCTTTGACTCCTTCTTCTTTTTTCAATTACTCATTTTCTTATTTTCTCATGATCACAAGGAATCCTAGATCTTTTACCTACTTCCTTTTTTTTCGAAATTTCGTCATTTTTTCCAAAGTTTGATCAGAAAAGGGGGAGGGGAACAGAGAGTGCTTGGGATCGTATAATTTGAGAGCATTTCGGAAGATGAGAAATTCTGATTTTCAAGATTTCTGGATCTAACAGAGTGTCGAACACTGAGATTTTCGGATACTGTGAATTCTAGAATCTGGCGAACCATGAACCTATGATCCTGAGAAGCATAGAATCATTTTCCGATCTTCAGAATCCTTCAAAAATCCCGATCATAACAATCAGCAGAGCTTGCGCGTCTGCGGCGGTATCTTCTCCGTGTCCACTCACACATGATACAGTAAACATTGAACATTTTAAAGTTGACTTTTTTCAAAAAAAATTCAGGCATTATCTCTGTTAAATTTCTTATCTAACCATATAATTTTCATCTCAATCGGTAGTTGAGTTATGAAGTGGCACGAACAGAATTGCATACCGAATTTGGTCCTTATTATTACTAAAGATAAAGATAAGCCGAGGTGTATGAACTCAAGATTTCTCACAACTTTAAATTCAAACAGATGGCCTAGAAAACCTACAATCAAAGTCCCCCTTCATTTGAATGTTCTACTGAAACTTTGGACCCTGATTTCTGAAACCCTGATTTTCTTGTTCCCTGTTTACCCATTGCACAACTACTATTACACAAAAACGTCGAAATACCCTCCTATTTTTCGTCTTCCCGAAAAAGTCTCAAGATTCCGAATAAAGCAGCTGAAACACTTCGAGAACAACAGAGATATCTGTCAGACATGTGCTCCCCAAGAGAGAGCCACGTCTCACTTTTTCAATTAACTTTTTTTCTTCGTCTTTCCTCAACTTCTTGGCGACTCCGCCCACTTTTAAAGAGGGGTGGAGAAGGTTCAAAAACATTCCAAACGGGGTCTCCCCCGATGGTTCATCGGAGCAAATTTTTGTGCTCCGATGAACAATTTGTGTTTACTAATAAGGAGAGTATTCCTTTTTGAGGAGATGTATATATTACGATTACATTCTGGAAAAGACTACAAATTTCGTTTCTAGGTCATAGAATGATTTTGAAACTTCTTTACCAAAACCTTTTTGCTGACCTGCCCTAAGATAGAGCGTAGCTTATAAAAACCAAAATTCCATTCTCGAAAAATCCTTGATTCCTGATTTCCATTTCTTCACGAAAACCACCTGTTCTTTTTCTTACCTGATGTTTCAGTCTCTCATTTCACAGATCCTTTCCTAATCAGAGATCCCAAAAAATTGAGATTTCAGATTCCAAGTTCCTTCCACTCTCACATAAATTGTTCTAATACGTAATGACCACTTTTCCTTTTCCTTGGGAGGTATTCTAGACTAACACTACAAATGAATGACACGTCATCTGAATTTGAGTATTTAGTTACCAAAATGAAGCACATATTACCTGCTACCAAGAGTCATTGTTCTTGTGAACACTTGACTTTATATTTGAAGTTTTTTGTGATATTTTTGGAGGTTCCGAGGCTATTGGAAATGAACCACCTGCTAATTGTAGTTTGGTGTCCTCGGCTAAAAATGTACCATCTTGTTTCTGAAGTTCTGAGATTATGAAGTTCTAATATTTTAGGAAGGTATCCCCACAAAATCTCCTCACGATCTGTATATTTTCCATCTAGACATCCTGTTTTGTTATATCTTTCTGATCATATTATCATTTTCCTATTCGAACTTCCATCTTAAACTTCCAAATTTCGCACCAAACTAGGAAACCCTACGTTCCGAAACTTCACTTTTCACAAACGCATGATTTCATCCACTTCACTATACAACTTCTCCATGGTGAAAACCATTCAAATCATGTCACCCCTTCTTGTCAGCACCTTGTCCGGACCCCTTCGGTCCTTCCTAAACCAACGTCACCCCAGATTCGTCAAAAAAGTCGTTCCGCGGGAGGGGTGAAAAGTGGGCGGAGTCAGACACTTTCTATGCCTTTATAAATCTGGCCGATTCTTCAGTTAGACTATCGAACAGTTCTGTCTTCTCCAGGGAGTTTACACGTCAACAGACGAGTGAGTCCTCTTTTCACTTCTACTACAATAACAGTCACTCCACAGTGAACGTCATCTGAATTCTGTTCCTTGTCCTAGCCAAAGTCTGATCTTAGCGAATTCCAAGGATAATCCTCAATGAAACTTTGGAAGTGGAAGGGCTTCCCGCCCTTTATTGCATCACAAATTTGAAACCGCCTACATTTTGGAATGAATAAATTTGTAGGGTTAGTTAGGAAATCGGAAGTGTAAGAGCTTCAGAATCCTTGAATTCGTCAGTATCATGAACCCTTAAAGTTTGAAAAGCGGGACCGTCAACCACAACTTTTTGCACTTTACCCACTCAATTTCCTCTCGTTTCTTCTTTAATTTCCTTCAGAAACTTCCTCATTCTTTCTATTCTTGATTTCTCCTCACCCGGAACTTCCCATTTATCTTTTCCTCAAATCGTCTCATCTGATCCCCAATCTCTCCGGACCCTCATCTAATAAATAATGTTGCAGGTAACAAAAGCGACATGAGTCAGAAGCTTCTTCCAATATCTCCACTTCGACTGCTCCTCCTGCAGGTTCGTTTTTTGAGAGAAGATTTATAGTCGTGTTTACACAAAAATTTTGATTTCAGTGCCTTCTCATCGGTTTCACCGTTGCCTACCCTTACCTGATCTTTCCCGCGTCGCCTTCTTCCAGGTGAGTTGTAAAAAATCAGAAAAAAAAACTTTTTGACCAGCCGTGGGTTCGAACCCGCGACTTCCCGCACAAGAACCTATCATAACCTTCCTACTTTCCAGCGACTCCCGTCGTCTCGTAAAGCGGGCTTTCGATCGTTTTGACAACTCTGGCGTCTTCTCGTTCGGCTCAAAACGATTCGATCGGTATGAAGAGGAGAATCCGTACGGATACAACTACGGATCGCACATCTTCAAGCGATCCGCCGATCCGTACCGATTCGTTTCGGTGCCGACGAAGAAGGCGTTCGACAGAATGGACAACAGCGACTTCTTTGGTGCCAAGCGAAAACGCTCTTTCGATAGAATGGGAGGAACCGAATTCGGACTGATGAAGAGAAGTGCTCCCGAGAATAGAGGTAAGAGGGTTATGGATGATTTCGGTATCCGCATTTCAAAATTCCAACGCTTTTGCCAGAGGCCCTTGGGATCTCGTTTTTTCTGAACTTGTTCATTCCCTTAGAATCTCCAATATAAGCATTTGAACACCCCTATAAACTGACAGCTTCTACATAAGGGTTCTGACATTCCTGGGTTCGAGTTTCGAGCATATGAAGGATCATGAGACTCCGAAGAATTTTGAGATTCCGAGGTCTTGAAATGCGATTCTGACACCTAATACATCGTATTTTACAACAAATTACGTACTTTTCCAATTTGCAGAACAACTAATCGACAACCTGACCGAATCAATTCTGGCCCTCCGACGAGCTCGCGAATCCGAATCTTCATCAGGATCCCAACCAATTCTGATCAACTATGAAGACTGAGAGGATTCTGCATTCCCCGATCTTCAATCTCCAATAATTTAAGTTAAAAGTACACCTAGATCTCTCGAAAAACAAAACCATAGGGCTGGATCTCTCTCTTTTTCTCTCTCCCACAAACAAAATCTTGTCATTTTTCTCCGCTTTTTCCCCTTCTAAATTTATCTGTCATATCCCCCAATCAAAAAAGTTCTCTCTCATTTGATCCCCCTTGAATTGTCACATTCCCTTGTCTGTCTATGGATACAATTTTCGGAGGTTTTCCATAATTCAACTTGTAACAAAAGCCAAAAAAACCTCCAATTACTGATCTTTTCCCCTGATTTGCGTTGGATTTCATTTTGTGAATAAAGTCTGACTATACCTGTCATCCAAAAAGTTTTCTTGTTATCCAAAAAACGAGTGGGATTTCGAAAAATATGATATATCACAGCAAGATTGTGGTGGTGACCAAGCACATTTGTAATAATACAATTTTTGAAGAGTGATTTTTTGGTTTAAATGGAAGAAGCAATAAAATGGAGAAGAAAACAACAAAAAAAGTCAACATTGAAAATGAAACGATGACTAATTAAAATGAGGGAAGCTGAATCTCAGAGTTGAAAACAAGATGGGATCAGCGATGAAGAATTCTAGATAAATAAGAACGTCGAGATCTTAGAAACCTCAAGGATTTCACAACTTAAAAAAGAAGGATACGAGAGCCATACAATCGTAAGATCCTTCATGGACATGGGATCCTTCGTATTTGCGGAATCATAGACTCAGGGATGAAGAATATAGAGAAGGAATTCTTCAAACAAGTAAAATTTCCAACTCTCAGAATTCTTGCGAGCTTCAAAACTTCTAAATCGCAAATTTCCAGAATTCATCAGTCTCAGAATTAGTGATCCCTTTGAAGAAGCAATTTAGAAGCTCGGACTCTACCGAATTCTAACTTTCTCCAATTCCTTCAGATCAATAATTCAATTGATCCGGAACTCGATTGACTCATTCTCTTTCAAAACGAGTTGATTAATCGAATTGCCCTACATCAACTTTTCATCCGAACCGTTTTATGCCCTCTGTCGTTTTTCTGCCTTGGAGCGAGGAAAAATTGGGAGTGATGAGTCATAAGGCATAGTTTGGAAGAAGAAAGTTTCGGGATTTCGCAAACCTTATTTTGTTGACAGATACATTTTAGATGAAGACAGTTTTTGAGAGAGTTTATTCAGCGAGCTCATGCTTTCATAATGGACTGAGTGAGTTTTTAGAAAAGAGAAGGTATTTATAAGAGCGGGGAATCTAAATCTGAGAAAATTCATGAAAGTGGGAAATAAGAAAAATTCAAACGTTGAAAGAGGATAACATGGAACAACTCGAAAAAGGAATAGAAGAGAAATATTACTTTTTGCGATTTTTGAAAGATCAACATAAATCTAGTTACAGTCTTGCAAAGTAGAAAAAATGGAATCTTTGTGGAACTTCAAACCCACACATGTCGACCTAAAAGTCTTTACAGTTGTGATTCTTCCCCGGAACAATAACATTACAATGAGAACTCCCGAATTCTCTCATCTTAATTTCCCATAAGCACAGATAGTCCTTACAGTTTCTTCTGTTCTTATTTTTCCCATTGTGCTCATTGATTTTCTACTGTTCCACCTGGACCAAAAATTGAACAAGAGGAACTTTCTCCATTTCAGTCATATTTATTTCACTCGACTACATTCTTTCATTTCCTCCTCATTTACCCAATAACCATGTCTTATATCACTTTTTTTTGGAGAATCTCCCTATCATCCCCTTGGACGAAATCGTCCGAGCGATGAGCATAGATGAACTTCTTGTGGTTGCCAGGGCTTCTCCCGGTCTCAAGAAGTACATCCCACTGCTGAAAATGGAATTTGGACCTTCTCTCAACCTTCTCTATGAAGCCAGAAGTTGCCGTGCCATACGTTGATGACCAGATGCACACCCTTACGAGTATTCTCAGAGGTGATGTCCAGTACATGAACGTGTGTCCATCTGTACTTTGGTACAATTTCTCTGGACCCACCAATGTGTTGGCCGTTGGACTTTGGGAATTCGAATATTCCAAGTGGGAGAGAGAGCACATGGACGAGGTGTCTGAAGAGGATCTCAATTATTTGCTGGATAACATTGACTTTAAGAAATGATTGGCGTTGAATGGACCCAAGGAGCTGAAGACGGAGCATAAGAAGGTTTTTAACATCGATTGGCTAAGACTCAGCCATATCGAATGGGTCACTCCGGAGATCTTGAGAAAATTGAAAAATAATGTTATCTTGGAAACGTTTGGCTGTATCCACAAGAGAGCAATCAATATATGCTGGATTTAGTCACTGGAAATGGAAATAACAACCTTCAAATCATCACTTTCCAACAGCGTTATGACGAAAATGAGAAGTCGGAGATTATGGAAGGATTGGATTCAGTCAGAAACGATCAGCCACAATTCTACAAATTCTCAGAGGAAGAGTCAAAGATGCACATGCAGGAGTTCTTGGCCGTTGGATCTTCAAAGGGAATCGAAATTTCCGATTCACTCAATTTTATTAGAGAGGATGGAGTTCGATGCAGTTTGGTTTTCGACTATGAATCAGTTACGGTTTATGTCTGGAATCAAGAGAAGAATGGAAAGAAACGAAGATGTGAGGAAGTCGAGGGACCAAGTGCTGAGAGTTTCCGGAATTAATTGATTGAGATTTTTTCTCTAACAAGTAATTGTCTTCTTGATTAATAAACTTTTGAATATAACCACTTGTTGTTGAGATTTAAAAAATGGGTACTGTCTCCTCTGAAGGCACCAAGGCACAGATTTCGAAATATCCTTTCCGTTTTCCGCAACATTTTGATTTCTAATGATCACAATAAGAGTTTTCGAAGGTCAAAAAAATCACACCACTCTATCTTCTCTGTAGTAAAAATCCTCTCCGGATGAACTCTGTTTCTTCTTTTAGATTCCCAATGAGTCACCTTCCCCCGATCCATCTGTTCGTATCAAATATCACTTATCATTTCTTCGCTTCTCCTGTCTCCACCCCCTCCTATCCATCCATACATATCTCATGCGACCTTCTCAATTGCAAATAATATTTTTCCCGTCTGCTCCCTGGATGCTCTTTTCTGCTGACCACGAGGATCTTGAAAGAGAAAAAGAGAGAGAGGCGATTGAAATCAAACAGTGAGGGACAAGAGATAGAGTGGAGAGAGAAAAGGGGATCATGGATAAAGGGAAATTAATAACAAGGGAAAGATCGGAATGAATGGAATGAGTGATTATTGATGGATCCGATGGGATAGAAATAAGAGAAGAGGAACACTTTTGAAAGTGAAAATGGAAGAAATGACTGGAAAATTAGAGTCAAAAGTTTCTGAAACTCCCATTGCCACAGCTGACAGTCTGCTGGAACCGGCAAAATGCTATGGGTACTCTTTAAGCTGTCAGCTTTGGGTGTTAGTAGTCACATTGTCTCGATCTATCCAGTCTGGTATACTTTTTTTCTGTTCAAACTATTTCAGGTTTCCTACAAAGATAGTTTTTGAACCAAATACGGCTTCTCTAATTCTGAAAAGCATACAAAAATAAACAGTCATAGATTATGTTTAAACAGCTTGAGTGTGAATAAATGTCTCGGTGAAAGTTTTTGGGGGTTTTCTGGTAATTGCTGTCCCAACAACAATAAAAACATATTATTCTCTCTAGATGAATTTTCAAAAATCTAGAGCTTTTCTAGTTTCTGATGCTTTTTGGCATTATTCAGCAAAGTATCGTTGGAATGATGTTTCTGAGAAGGGAAGAGAGACATTTCTGAATTTTTTGTTCTTTGAAAAAAATCGAAGCAGAATTCAAAAAAAATCGCTCGGAGCGCAGTCCGAAAATGAATTCAAACCGAGTTGCAGGTCCTTAAAGTTTTGAAAGCTGGTTTGAATTGGCCATCTCCCTCTTCCAGGCCATTTTCAGCTGAAAAATTTTACCTGCGAAATGATCCTGACCGGGAATAGTCGATTTATGCCGAAGTTTCGAAGACTGAAACTTTACGTGCCTGATTTTACGTACTCAGTTCATACACGATTTCAGACTATCTTTTAGGCGTCAGCTTTGCGGCCATATAGGCTTCAGGCCTCCAGGGTTCAGGCCTCCAGGCTTTAGGCCTCTAGGCTTCAAGCCTCCAGGCTTCAGGCCTCCAGGCTTCAGGCCCCAGGCTTCAGGCCTCCAGGCTTCAGGCCTCAAGGCTTTAGGCCTCGGGCTTTAGGCCTACGGCTTTAAGCCTCCAGAGTTTTCTTTCTGATTTCCAATATCCCTCCCTTTAGTTTAAATTCAGTTGACCCATTTTTCTTCCACTTGCACCTCAATCATAAATCTGCGGTAACGTCCTCCTTAGATTTACCACACTCAACTCATAAATTAGCTTTTCCGGGAGGAAAAATTTGACTTTTCTTCTTTTATTTGAACTCTGTGGTCCCAGAACTTAAACTTTTTTCAATGTTATTAAAAGCCAGACTACTGAAAAGAAGGTATGGTTGGATTTAAAAAACTGACGACGGCGAGCTATTTTCACTGCAAATTCTACATCTCAAAAGTTTGAACACCCGCCGGACATCTTGTTCGTGCTCCAACTCTTCTCCGTCACCATCACCATATTCTTCTCAATTCCTTCTTCTTCTTCTTCTGTTTATCATTCTATTTGCTCATTTTCCAACAGGAGCCCCCACCATTTCCACGCACCAGTCAATCTGAGCACACAAGAGACAGCAGGCGCTTCGGGATATATGCAAATTGGAGGCTGTACTAATCCGTTTTTCCCTCAAAATCCTCCTCCCATCTTTCCGCGATTACTGTCTTTGATTATGTGTACTTGTCGTTTGAACGGATGTTCTTTATTTACAATGTTGCTCGGCGAAAAGAAGAAGAAGAAGTCTCCATCTTCTTATATATCTACTTGTTACCTTATTTGTGTTTGTCCTTCTCTTTCATTCTTCTCTCCTTCTTCTTCTTCTTATACTTCTCATCGGATCATTTACACTCTTTCATCTTGTAAATGCTCTTTTCTCCTTCCCCGTTCTTATACTTTTCGCTTCGTCGAGTACCCATTTATGACTTTTCGAGAGAGAAGAAAAGAGAAGAAAGATCAAATTGTCACCAACTTCTGGTTGTCGTGATTCATTTCGGACACAGATTGTCAATATTTTATCAGATTGCTCATCATTCGGAAATCTGGTTCTGTTCGATTTCAGAAAAATATGAGTAATTCTTGTTTCAAGTGTTCGCCGAACGCTATTTTTTCTTATCTTCCATTCGTTATGATAATATAATCAAAATATTTTCTAAACGTTGACCCAGATTCACTTTACCCACGAGTGAACCAATTTTCTGATATTACTTCAACGTATTTCATCCAAAGTACTGTTTGAAAACCATTGAGGCTTGAATAAAGAGGATCTTAGTTATTTTGCTTATTTTATGACTGAGATTATCTGTATTCCAAACTCGAAAATATAAGGGTATATTCTAGATAGTATAACTGTTTTCATTCATTCGAACATGGTCCCTTGTAAAACAGCTTTCGAGCATCTGAGTATTGAAGAAAACCCTTATTTCCAACATAATTAGAACCGGTCTAGGATTTTTTTCTGTAAACTTTGCCATCTTGAATATAGCTGTAATCTCCAAAGTTTGTTCTTTCCGCCTCATTCTAGGAACGAATCATTTAAGTGACTACGTAACCGTTGATTTAGAATCTCCGAACCAGAACTCTTATTGCAAGTTTTAATGTTTCTTCAAAATTGGATACTGGTGTTTTCAAGATCTACGATTTCAAATTAGCATTGAAAAAATTGCCATACCCTCACTAGAAAGATGCGTTGCTAAAATTTCAGCCAACATTGAACTTGTTGATGAGATTAAGACAACTTCCGTGAAAAATCAACAGATGGAACTGGTGACCCATTATTTTATTGAAACTTTTGCAGCTACGTTCCCATGACAATACTAGTATGTTTTCAAGCTTAGTTCACCATAATCAGTAGAAGATACGTCAAGGTTTATTTTCTTCTAACTTCTCCCCAACTCTGATTCGCTTCCACTTCTCCTCACACCCTTTGACTCAAGCTCTATCATCCCCACATCAATATCATTGATCCCTCTGATCATCCGATCTTCTCTCCCAAAAACTGCCCTCAAGTGTTTCATTGATCCCTCTCTCCGACAATAGCTCATCATCCATGATCTATATTCAAAATAATAAAACTTCATATCAAAAAACAAAACAATGCTCTTTTTATCGCCTCCCCGTCTCCCCTTCCGACTGTCCGCTCCCTCCCAAGCTTTCTTCCATTCGGCTGATAACAAAAAAATGCGGTTTTTTCTATCGCCTGGAGACTGCCGTTTTGCTCTCCGCGCACTTTCCGCACAGTTTCCGGAAGACTCTGAGTCTCTCCACCTGACACACTCTCTTCCTAATCGTTAAGTTAGAGAGAAATTCACACCCGGAAAGAGAGAAAGGCAACACGTCATGTTGATAGAATGAGCAGCAACACTTTTCGAAATTATCGAAATTTTCAAAGTACAGTAATTTCTAGCTAAAAGTATCAAGTAGGGTGTAGAAAAGTTGTGGAAAATGCTCAATTTCTATTTGCCTATACCAATTTTTTGCGACTCCATTTTTCAAGTGTTCATTTGTGAAATGAGCACTCGAGGGCCAGCTCCCAACACCCCCACCAACTTTGCTCTTTTTTCCTTCCGTGATCTCTTTTCGAACTTTTCACCCCTCAAGATGGAGGGAAATAGGAAGAACTGTTTTTTGGGAGGGCAATATTTTGACCAATCCCTTGGGTTTTGCAACATTTATTGTTTTGAAAAATTTTAGGAGTTCTAGATATTACAGGAAAGAAAACATTTTGTCTGATTTGAGGGAGATTCTAAAAACATTGGTTCATTTTCAACTGCAATTTTTAAGCATTATTGAGATTTTCCTATCACATTTTTTATGTGTTGAATCTTAAAATTCATATAAATCGTAACCTCAAATTTCATCAAAAGCTCATGATGTCAAAATCTGAAAAACACTCCAAATCTCAGATTTCCTTACCATCCTAGATTTTCCGCCGAAAATCTCAATATCCACAGAATCCATGAGAATCTCGTAGTCTAAACTTTAGAATTTAAATCCGAGAGTTTCGCTGTTACCCGAGTTCATCAGAATCCCACAAAACCCCAAAATTTCTAGCTTCAAAAATTTCAAATTTCAAAGCCTTGCAAACTCTCAGTATCACATGATATCAGAATCTTTAAACAATTAAAATGTAAAACTCAGGTCATTTAAAAAAAGTAAGAATCCAGTCTAGAATAGAAACATTCCAAACTTCTTGCAACTTACAAAGCCGTAAAATCGAATATCCCATTTTTTCAGTTGCAACCAATTAGTCAACAACTTATCTCTCTCCCTAATAATTCTCCCATGCCACACCCCTTCACACCCATTTCTACAACTACTCTTCCATCATTCATTTGACTGTAATTACTAATTAATTCATCCCTCGAACACTTTGGTTTTTTTTCCGAATCCGACTCAACTTTTCTCTCATTCCGAACTGGTATCTCTCCTTCTCCAGAAACGACATACAGACCGCCCGTGTGTCTTCTCTCATTAGGCTTCCGGTGGTCAGAAGATTCTGGATCCCAGTCTCTTCTTCTCACTCGAGAGAGACATGCAAGCCCTATGTTTATCTCTCTCTTTTCCCTTATTCTGAACCGTTCTCTGGGAAAATCAGAGGATTGCCCTTCAACCTTTTGATTTTCCTTTTTTCTCGAACATTCCAAAATTAATCACTCCCTTCCCCTCTTCTGTCTGCCCCACCCTGTCTGTTATGATGGAAAAAAAACGATGAAGAGGTTTTTGAAAACGAATGAAACTAATGGGGCCTCGCTGGAATTTTTATATACTTTTTGCAATTAGTCAAATGGGAAGGAAAGTTTGGTTTTGTGTGTTTTTGCAAAAGATGGAAACTTCAGTTGGGTTCAAAAGGTGGGAGTGCTTGAGAAAGCCATGATAAACTCTTCTTAGGAATACTGTAAAGGAATTTTTTCGATGGTTTCCAAATTTTTAATTCTTTAGTTTTTGAATTCGGTGTTGAGAAAATTTCCCGTTAAAATTGCGGAATCTCACTCTTTTCAAATTTTAGATTTAAAGAGATCTATTTTAGAATCTTCCAGAGCTTTCGAATATTTCCTTATTTTGAAATCCTTGGCTTTTGGAATCTTAGAATCGTATATCTCAGAATTCTAGCATTTTCGTACTGCAGAATCTCCCGAAATCTCAAATTTTAGAACATCAGAATCCGTTCTGAGAGCTTCCCAATTCCCGAAGACATCATAAGTTTAATACTCGAGTATATCTAGTTGCCGAATTTCAAAATCGAGGCTTTAGAACTCCAAATGCTCCAAACGCCGACTTCTGACTTTAGAAAAGTTGAAAAACTCAAAAGCCCCAATTTAAAGATCATTTGAATCGTAAGCTTTCAAAACCTAGGGAACCCTAGAATCCCACGACCTCAGATTTTTTATACAGAATCAGAACACTCTGTCCAGTTGAAACTTCGATTTCACCGGTCTATAACTTTCTACTTTCTCTAATTGCAACCGTCCTGAACTTTCAAACTTTTCCTTTCCCCCAAAAAGAAACCGTTCACACCCAATGTGACAAGTGACCATCATCATCATCATCATACTTCTCATTCTTCTTCTCATTCCGGTAGTAAATCCTCTTCTTCCCAGCCAACTTTATCGTTCAAATCCATCTCTTCTTGCCGCCTCCAGTCAATTTGTAGTAGTTATGACAGGTAAATGTACTCTTTTCTCACTCCACTCTCTTCTCATTCCACACTATTTCTCATTATCTGTTACCTTGGCAGTATATCTCAACTTGTCATCCATTTTTATTGAGGCACTTCAAGCCCTTCTTCCATCTTATTCATTCTTTTTCGGCACCTCTTTTCTCGGTCATTTTTCCATTTTTCCCGGAGGACATGGAGGCTAATACCTTTCACCTTCTTTTGTGTTTCCCTCCATGTCTCTTTTACAATGTCCCTTCTGTATATGCAATTTGTGTTCGGGACGTCTTCTGTTCTCTTCTTTGGGTCAATTCTTCATTTGTTGCCGAAGTAGTTTCTGTTTTCATTCTTCAACTTTCTGCGTCTCGGAATAAAAAAGACATGGTGTTCTTTCTCAACTTTGCATAGTGAACTTTTGTGGTTTTCTTTGGATTACGATGGTGACAAGGTTATTCCAATAGAGCAAAAATTCTGCAAGATAGTTTCCAAATCCCCACCAGTCTCAATTTTTGAATATCTCTAAAAATGTACAAAGTGTATTTTTCCATAGTCTTCAAATGCGCAACTATGAGCTCCGTTCCTGAATTTTGACCGAATAAACAAAAATAAAATAAGATTTAGAACTAATATCAGAACTTGAAGAATTGAGAACCTCAGGAGCCTAGAAGCTGAATCTTATGTTCTTCGTATCTCACGAAATCGGAATCTCAAATGTCTTGAATCTCTAAAAATTAGGATTCCGAAACTTGGCCTCCTAAAAATCCTTCAATCCTAAACCCCCGCAAAATTGAAATCGCTTTTTTGAGTTTCATTTTTCTTTCCTTATTCCTAATCCGGGTGTTCTTCCACAAATTTCTCCAATTTCTCTATCTTCCGATCTCGATCTTCTCCCAAATTTTTCTTATTTTTTCCATTTTTCAATTTTCTTTCTTCGAAATTTTCCCCGCGATTCCGTATACTTTCCTCCAATAAAACGCAGTTCTCCTCTTCTGATTTTTCTTCTCAAAGTCTAAATTCTCCTAAATTTTCAGACGGACGCCTCCAAGGAACCATCCACCCAGAAAAGTGCGCCGTTCTCCTGTCGTTCTTTTCCATGATAATGGTCATTTTTGGAATTCCGAAAACCGATTAGAAATAGAATAGAGACAATAGCAGATGGAGTATCCTTATGGGGCAGGTACAGTCAAGGTTAGTCTCGTTTTTTTTTGAACTGGAAGATTTGAAATCGACCCGAAAAATGGAATTGGATATGCAAAAGATTTATGGTGGGATATGAGAATAAAGCAATGGGGAGGAGTTTTGGAGGCAAAATACGAGGTCGGGGGATTCTGAACCAAAATAACTGAACGTCAAATTCGAGACAATTAGAAACTAAGATTATCAGAATTCAAGTTTCTTTCTGAAAATAAGAATATAGGATTTGTATCTGAGAATCTATGAGTCTTCGAGAGTCTCATATTCTAGAAACCACAGAACCCCTTGATCTCGGAGTTTCAGAACTTCCTAATCTCTGGATCTCCAACTTTCTTCCAAATTCTGAGAACAGAATTTCAGAATCTCTATGTCCGGCAAAATTTGGAAACGTTTATTAAATTGGGAATTGACAAGGTGTAAGGAGAACAGAACTTCAACTTCTTAAATTTGAGTTTTTCGCTCACTCGTTTCAAGGAAAAAATAATTTCTGTGAAAAAGATTAGAAATCTGGAAGCATAACCTGGAGAAAGAAATAGGGAGGACCAAAAATCTACAACAGTTATTTTCTCAAAACCCCAATCTAAATTGCAGATAATACCTGCCTCGGCGTTTCGAGATGTCTCCCTCTATCAACAACATTTTCCGTACGACTATGGACAGGTAAATACACTAAAAACAACACTCATTTTTTGTCAATCATTTTTGTTGTTGTTCTCTTCTCTACTTCTTCTTCCTCTTCTTTCATCCCGCATCACTTTCCAATCGTTAATCCTTTCCGTTTGTCCCCTTTCCCCTCATCTGAATCCCTTTCACCTTTTCTCTGTTCGAACTTCTTTAAGTTTGTTCTCTTTAGGACCCCTTTCTATCAAACACTGTTCAATGGCCCTTCACTGCCAAAATGTTCTAATCCGGAGCAAAATGAAAAGAGCAGGAAAGGGGGAGAAAAGAGCAAGTGTTAAGCGTGACAAGTGTTCTCAAGAGCCGCGAGGGCCGCGCCTTCACTAAAGAGTGACGGTCACTTTTCGCCTTTTGGTTTACTCATTATTATGAGCCACTTTTATCAAGTTTTCATCTATTTTGAGCGTAGACTGGTTAGGAAATTTTGGGGTTGGGGGCTAAAGCGGTCAGTTTTCTCAAAACCTGGGCTCGTATCTCCTTTCAGGAACTGAGAAACGTCTCGGTTCTTCATCTCTCTCAGCTTCCAGGGAGCTAACAGCTTCCAGGGAGCTATTGTGGGTTGAAATTATGGAAATTGAGAATAAACTGAAGATTTTACCAGCTGAGATTTCAGGGTCTATATTTTGGACTTCTATATTCCTGACATTGCCCATCTACGCGGGATCGGTAGTGGCTCAAAACTGTCTATAGTCTACGCAGTCCCAACACCTTCAAGTGAATTTCAGAACTAACTTTTTGATACAAAAACTTTCACAAAGTCTTCCATTTTCTATCTATTTCTGCCTCACTACTTCAAAATCCGTTAGATGCCATTCGATCTGTAGACCCCCGGGGTCAACATCGGGATTAAAAATGAGTGAAAGTTTTTTGGACTGTTTCGAAAATTCACTTGTGGTTTAGTTTTTGAAATGTCCTCATCTGATGGCGACAAAAACAAGCCATTCCTATTGGTTGCTATTCTGAAATATGAGCTGGTAAGGTTTTGAAAATTGAGAAAGGATCTGGATTTGACAGGGAAATACACATTAGGTTTCATCAGAATTCAAGATTCGAGGTCTTTATTTTGAATCTGGGGGCCATCAAGTTGGAATTGTCAGGTTTAGCCCTAGAGTGATCGCATTTCCTCGATTTCTGATTTATTCTATCAGCTGTGACATGAGACATTCCTTTTCTTTTTTCTCTTCCGCTTCATTCTTTTCAACCCATTTTCGTTTTCACCGTTCGGAACTTTATTAGTTTATCTGTCTCGTCTCAGTTCTCCGTTTATTTCTCTTTTTCAAAAAGAATCAGAGACAATTTAACTAATTGTGTCTCTCGCGCGCAACCGTAAATTTACACTACCGTTTCGTTTACGAGCCAATTCCACCGCCAATGAGTCAAAACAAAGAGAAATCGAGAGAAATGGAATTCCTTTCTAAGGGGTGGTCATCTAGGGGAGAACGTCTTCTGAAGTGTAGACAGATGTGATAAAATGAAATATGATATGTGATGGGATTTGGAGGAAAGATATGCTTCTAGTGCTTATGGGTATAGACCAGATCTATTATTGTTTCAAGAGGCGTTCAAGGCCAACAAACCGGTGAAAAAATGTTGAATTTTTCTAAATGTTGGTGTCAAAGTTATTCGAAATAATCAAACTCAATCGTTAGCAATTTCGACGTCCGGAGCTATCAGATGTGATAATTTTTCTTTATTTACCTGTCTTTGGAATCTTCCAGAACTCTCTAGAAATATAACTGTTTAGGGAAATATTATCAGATGCTAGGATACTTGATCCCTTTCTGAAGACCCTCTGACGCTCTACGCGTTTCAATGAGATGCCGATTAAAGTCTGATTCTGGAGACGTTCAGTTCAAAATTTAACAAAAACATGAAATAAGCACAATAAGTTGAAACATTTCTGTCGATTCCTATAATTGCCATCGAAATTGGTTCAGTGGAAGTTGAATCATGGTTTTATAAAGCTAATCTCTTTGAAGACTATTGAAGACTAAGTTCATTTAAGCATGATTCAGAAAACGTTTGTGTTATAATATTGAAAAAATTCAAAATTCATACAAGCATCAGAAAATTACCTTTCTATTGGTAGAAATAGGACTACTGGAAGTTGAGTTTAACAGTGAAAGAAGTTTTGATTCTTAAGTTTTCACAAACGAACTCTTGTTACCCTAAATACCCCCAAATCAAATTTCCCTCTCTCTCTCTCATAGTATAGCACTTATCATCCATTTTTCAACACAAGCTATATAGTGTGTCAAAAAGAATTTTTTCAAAAACTGCCACCAGATGTTCCTCTCCTCCCCAAAACTCAAAACGTTCCGCCCCATCGCATTTTTATATGTTCTCGGAGAAAACCACCGAAAAAGAGTTCAAAGTCATCTTTCTGTGTCTCTTGATTTGTTTTGTGTGCTCACTCAATGCTGCTCGGAGACAACAGTACAAGAAGTCTTCTTGTTGCAAAAGATTTGAATATTTGCCTGTGAGAGTACCTGTCTCTCTCTCCGGACGACATACTTGACTGACTACAAGCCGAGAGAGAACTTCTTTACCCCGCCTCATCATGCTTCTTCTTTTCTTCTTGATGCTCTTTTTCGAGTGCTTTTCCGAAATCCTTGTTCTTTTCTTTTTGGGCTCCGATTTGCATAATGAATAGCATGTTTCTTTCTTTTGTACTCCAGATATCCTCCCGCTGGCTTATCACACATTTTTGTTCTTCTGATTTTGTCTGAAAATGATTCTATCATTTTTTGCATGAGATAGATTTCCAACCATGGTTTTCGAATCTCGGGCTCACATTTATCAGAATCTAATTTCCATTTTTAGACCTCTTCGATTTACTTACATTTGATATCTAAATTTTTGCTGAGCAGTTTTCATTAGTTTTTGTGAATGCGTTCTTTTAAACACTGTTATTTTGGATGTCAGGCCTGAATTAGCGCCAGCCCTCCATCTTTAAATTTCTAAACGTTTAGTCGTTTTTAAAAAATCAGCCACCTGGTTTTTTCCTTATTTTGAAGTAACTAAACCTTGAGCTATATCACCTGAGAATATGAGGTTTTCTACGAGCAATATTAGCCTAACCTTCATAATTTTTTCGAACTCTGATTTTCAAAAGTTTCCTCACAAACTTTGAATGTACAACTCAATAATAAACGCCAGTTTACATCCTCGAATTTTGGCGCCAAAACTGTATTCAAATTTGAGTCCTTTTATCAAAGCGTCCAACCATAGAACCCATGAATCTTCACACATTTCAAAATTTTCCCACGTTCCAAAAAGTTCTCTTCCTCTTCCTTGTCCTTTTCGGGGCCTCTTTTTGTTATTCAAGTGAATCAGTCTCTCTTCCTCTATATTGACAATTGTATTGACAATTGTGAGCCCCCCCCCCTTTCTCTATCGGCCAAAACTGGTTTCCCCTCCTGTTTCCGAATGAGCTCTTTCTCTCAGATGCTCTTCGTTCTCTTCCCTAACACATTAATTTACACATGTTTCCTGGATTTGATTAGGTTCATTTTTGGGTATAGAGCTTTTTTGGTAATTTGGTTTGGGGTGGAAAACCCATTACTGGGATTGAGGAGCCATTGTTTGTTACACGATTATAGTGATTTACAATCCTATTTCTTTTTTGTTTAGTCTGAAAATAATTATGTTTTCCTGAAGTTCTCCAATAGTAATTAGCTAACATTTATGTTTGTGAACTGCCTTCTTTTAAAAGAATCTAGCTCAAACAATAGGAAGTTATTGCATGTTTTTTGAGTTCTGGGTCCTGGTAAGACTTTGAAAAACCTAACTTATTTCCAATGTTTTAAAAAATAATCGTGACTTGGATTATCTTGAAGCAACCCTCGTTCAAAGTTTACAGCGATGAGATCCGTCAACTTTCCAAATTTCACAAATCTTGAAATTTGGAGTTTTACCCTATTTTTAGACACTTTTTTTCATGTTTTTCATTCAATTTTTAGAAAAAAAAACAGCAATCTTTTGTCATGCTTCTCATTGAAATTTACACTTCGGCCTTTTTAGAAATTTCTGTCTCTTGTGATGCTTTTCATAGACTTTTTTGACGTTTTGTGACTTGAAATTCTTTGTTAACTCGAATGCGAAACCTGGGAGTTTATGTAGTTTTCCAAGTTTTCATCAATTTCGATCTTCTACTATTTCTCTAAATTGGACAAGTTATCCATCTTTGACTATAAAAACCTGATCCTGAACGAGAATCCTTTGTTGAAAATACTAGTATCTTTTTCTTCAGTTTTGATAGTCCTTTTGAACAGCAAACTGTCAATTTTTTCCTTCTAATTTCTTCGTTTATTTTCCTACCTACTAACAATTTCTTGTTCTTTCAAACAAGTACACCAGACTCTAATCAGTTTCATCCATATCCCCCTTACATCCTTCTCTCTTTCCCACGAGAAGCTTTATACCATTCGGGTATGCAAATAATGAGCTTATCAGCGTAATGAGCAGATACTTGTGATCTCTCTACTCTCTCCTATTTACACACTATTTCCCTCATCTCCTCCCGAATTGTTTCAACCAGCCAATCACTATGTTACGTGAAGTCTCTGGCGCTATTTGCATACACGATAAACTCCGGGAAGGACAGTAGGGGAAACTTTACGAATAATGTCTTGTCTCTTGTTATGTGAAATGGGGAAATTGAAATGGGAAATTTGGATGAAAATTGTTGATGATTTCAGGAACCGTTGGGGCACCCAATCAACGGTGCCTACTACATGGGCGGCGTGTACAATCCGGCGTATCTACACGAGCCATACGGTCAGAATGGATACATAGGTAAGTGTGTTCCGTTGAGAATTTTGGGGGTACTGAAGCATGGAATTGCTGCAAAAGATTTTTGACCTAAGAAATCTGGAGGATTGATTGTGTTCTACTTCGAAAGTTCACCTTTAAAAATACAAAAAAGTACTCTTTGATAGAAGAGTATTTGTCATAGGACATCCTAGGCCACCTAAAAACATGTTTTTTAGATCTGCTAAAAACTGATTCCTAATATGGGATTATTAGTCTTTTAGAAATCATGAAGTTATTCAAAGCTATCGATCCAGATGCATAAGATCTTGACCTACCAAATCATAAAATATTCCAGACCCGACCTACGGAGACACAAGTCAACAACATCAACAACACCAATATCCCTACTATGGATATCCGAACTACTCCCATTACAACTATCAACAAGCATCCGCCTATCCGGGTGCCTATGGCCCATATCCAGGTGCTTCTGGCGCCTATCGTCCCTACCCCCAACCGGCGCCAAGTCCTCCTCGAAGGTCTCGAACGGCGCCATCGAGACCTCGATCAACGGCGCCGACGATGGGAACGTTAGGTGCGGAGAGTCGAAGGGGACGCGGTGTTTCGGCGGAGGCATTCGATCGAAGACAGTATAAAGCGTACTCGGGACCGGCGAAAAAACCTCTGCCCATGTATAGGAAGAAAAGGGAACCACCGATTGGAAGATATCAGGAGACAGATTTTGGAGGAGGAGGGGGTGGTGGAGGAATGGCGGGAGATTCAGGATTCACACCGTATAATAGGAATTATTATGGAGAAGTCGGACACAGAACGGTGAGAGTTTTGCTCTGAATGAAAGTTAAGATCCAAATTTCCAGCAACAACATCAGCAAACGACAACGTTACGAAGGTTACGGCCCTTCTACGCTCCATCATACACAACATATCCACCTTCAACAATGCATCCGAAAAATGCACTAAACAATAGGAATTATCCATTATATGCGAGACTTGCAGCGAAAGCAGTTCAAGTTGTAAGTAGCTTTTTCAGTCTAGAATTTTTTATGACTCTCAAACTTTCATACTTTTCAAAACTCCATCACTTTTCAGATTCTCGGAGTAGCAGTGATTGGATTAGTGTTAGGCCCGATGAAAGGGAACTCATTCCATGATTTCGTGATAAGAACGAATACGGAGTGGCAGGGGCTGGTGCTGGGAATCAGTGTGTCGTTCTCGTTCTTCTCATTGGTTCTTGGTATCACTTCGTGTTTTGCGAGCAATTTGGCACTTTGGAAGAAAGTTGTAAGTCGGAGTTTTTTGAGGTTGGGTTGTGTTGAAACGTTTTTCAATGAGGTGAAATGAATAGATGAAATGTAAAATTGTCTTCCGAACCTCATAAATTTGGACCTTCAAACTGTAAAAAGTAAGAAGATTTCGAAATCTCATCATGTTAGAAAGCAGGGTAGTAACAGAGTCTTTTTGGCATTCATTTTGAAATCTTCCAAAATATTGACAACTAAATATTCATACTTCACCAATCGGTGAATCGGCTGGTCCCTCTCTATGGGAGTCTGAAGTTGAGCATTATTAATAGTGAGCCGCAAAATCTCAAATCGTCGAAAATATCAGGTTCTGGTTCCGATCGTTAAACTCTATTGTAAACTTTAGACTGTCAAAAAAGAGAAAAGAGAAACTTTCAGTTTCTGTGACCAAAATCCCTAAAATCTAGATTCCAAAATATGTCTTCCAAAACCTGGACTCCGATTAATCCAAAGTTTAAATTGATTTGAAGTCAGATTTTTTGGTGTATGTTTCTAATAAGAATAAACATAATGATTCAAAAATGACTAGGTGTCTAAATATGTTATTCTTTAATTTCAGGACGGTCTCCTAACAGCAGCCGGTTGCTTCTTCTGGTTAGTTGCTGGATTCGTGGAGGCATACTTCGCCGCCTGCTATCCACCAAATGGTCCGAGAATCAATCTTGTCTGCCATCGCGCCGAATGGATCATTGCTTGTGTGAGTTTCATCATCTTTCAGTTTCTTTCCAATCATCTTCGAATCTCCATGTACAATTTCAGATCCTCGCATTCATCAACTTTTGCGTCTTTGTCGCCGACTTCGTTCTCTCGTGGATGAATGGTGCCTCAATGCTGTGATCTTCTAATTGTAAATCTCCCATTTGTTTTCATATTCCTCGATCCGGTCGATATATTTGTTCCCCCTTCAAAACGTACAACGCTTTCCCAGTCCTTTTTGTCTCTATATGGTGCACGTGTCACTTGATTCGCTCAACTGTCTCTCTTTCTCTATTCCACTGCCTTTTTCTACATCTCTTTTTTCATATCCATCTTCTAAATATTTCAAATGAAATGACTTTAACTCTCTCAAAAACCGAACACTTTCTGCACTTTCTAGTCTTTCCGACCCCCCGATTTTAGCTTTTTCTCCTTCTTCTATTGCTTTTCCATCACTTCTTATGTTCTCTCAGAAGTATTATAGTCCCCTCAAATCTGAGAATCACAAATTGTTTTCTAATTTCCTTCTTCTAATATTTCTGTCGTTATTCCCAGAAATTCAAACTTTCTGTTATCGATTCAGGTTGCTATCGATTTTCACTTTTTAGGGGTTGAGCCTGAGATTCTGGAAGAAATTCTGAGAATTTCAGGGTTCAATCCTGCTGTTTTAGAATGTTTATTTGCTCAAAAAACACCACAAAACATCCGAATTTCTATAATTTTTGCTCAAAAATGAATATTTATTGTTTCCAGTTTGTATGTATAGAGTCTATAGACTCAATTTTCAGATTCGTGGAGCTCATCAATTGAGCATTCACTCAACAAAAATGCAACAATCTGAAACTAGAAATTCTCACGTTTTCAGCAAACAGAATAATAAAATTTTGAGAGCACATAAAAGTTTGCCAAACTTTTCAAGCAATCAAAGTTTAGAATGCCATCTGAAAAGAACTGAAAGGCTCAAATTTTTTCGTATTTCTGTCTTTGCCTTCAGGAAATTTTTCAGCCATCTAGCACCAAACTTTTTGTTATTTCGCTCTTCTTTTTTTTGGAAGAGAAGAAGAATAGGAAAAAGTAAACAATTCGAAAATTCAATTGTTGTAGGGAGGAACCCCCAATGCGCCGATTTTTTTGCTTTCACCGAAAGTTGCTCCTATTTTTATAGCCAACATTTTCATTGCCAGTTCCAAATGATAGAAATCTAGTTCAATCTGTTCTCAACGTCAGTTGTCTTACCAAATTCAAATTTGCAAAATAGGAATTCCTAACTTTTCTCCTTCAAATACTCTAGAAGTCTGAAGAAGACATTGTCCCTAATATTCAGAACCCATATTTGGTTTTTTGTGGAGAAAACTGAGTGTAGGAATACTTCAAAGACTTCTTAAAGAGTCCCTGTTTTCTGAAAAGATGCTAAATTGCTAGTGAGCCCAAAAACAAGATGGAGGCAAATTTCGGCCGTCTTAAATGTATGCATGTGACAGGAAAATGAGACAATCTGCCATACTCCCATTTTCGTCATTTTCCGTTATTTTCATTCTAAAGCATTCTAGAGCATTCAAAAATAGTCTGAACTTCTGTAGGTCTCGATTTTGAACTTCGAGAACTTCTTAGATCATATGGACTTCAGTGAGATTGCAACAAGATTGCTAGATGTTTTCCATCTCTATTATGACAATTATCCAAAAACCTTCTTGAATGTTAGAAAGCATTGTAGATCTCGAAGAGATACTTTGAACCCACGTGGACCCCCCTATTCCCAGAGGGAGGTAGTCCAAAGTACATACGATTGCCTACTGTTTCTCCATCTGTGTCTCTTTGTCTGTCCTTCTTGGAGAAGAACATTCTCGAATGTTCTGGACTCTTCTCAATCTTGATTTGGTTGTGGGACCCCAGCCCCCCCCCCCCCCCCCCGCCCTATATAAGCAGACCGATCCCCAGTATTTTCTCATATCTGATGCTTCATTGTTCTCTCGTCAGCTATTGATGGATTCCCACCATTGACCTTGTCAGTATATAGCCTAAGCCTTATGCGTGAACAGTATTCCACTCCATTCAGTGAACCTCCCGTTCTACTTTGCATTACTCCAGTAGATCAAAGGTAGATCAAATAAGAAAAATAATTTTTTGAAAAACTTTGATCTCCTCAAAAATTTTGATCTTCTGCAAAGTTATGCGCGCGAATTCTGGAACTGTTGTTTACAATGAAGAGCGAAGTTTCGTCCAAAACAGGAAATCATTTTGTCAAGGTTTTCGTTCATTTTCATTCTCTTCGTTAATTTTCTTCGCTCCTTTTCTTCCAAAACGTTATATTCGTTCAGTTAGTCCTAATGGAAATCACAGCTTCTCAAATTTCATCTCTTCTTCTCGCATTTTAGTCTTTTGAATAGTCAGCTGAGAATGATTCTTTGATATTTCCATCTCGTTTTGGTAGTACGCCCTAGGAACTCATTAGAGGTGAGGAACTCATTAGACTGAATTGGGATCGAATTTCCGAAATGCCCACTTTTTCATGTAGCTATGTAGAGCCAAAACTAAAGACATTTTGAAAATGGGCCACTTTTCTTAGGAAATTACAGTAAAATGAGAGAGTTAGGGTCAGAACTGGATGCGTCGGTTTAGGCCAAATTTTTGTGGTATCCGTTAAACTTTTGGTCCATCTTTCGACTTTTCTGAATTGGTTATTTCCAGCACCTAAATCTCAACATAGGTTTCTGAAAATGCCAAATTTAGATTTTTGGCTAGATTTACTCCTATAGGAGGATCCATTATGGCCAGATTTTCAAAAATGGCAGGAATCCTTTTTTCGGGAAACTTTTTGGTCGATTTTCATTTTGGTAACTTTCTAACTTACTGTGAATCTAGCTAACTTTTTGACCTTCCTATTTTTTTGACCTACCCATTTTTGACCTACCCATTTTTGACCTACCATTTTTTCAAGCGAGTAGACTCTACACTAAACTTTTGACTTTGTGCACCGACAGACCACACTGTTTTTTGCTTGTGTTCATTGAACACCCATTAATCTGCTTGATTCGATTGAATGTTTGTCCTTCTTCTCCTCTCCTTTAATTGACCTTTTCTCCACCTCATGACATCATTATCCCTCTCTTTTACAGTCACACCACCTCGAGCACCCATCTTCTTCTTCTTCGGCAATCTTTCTCCGATACAACATACATTGAACATCATCGTTCAAAAACAACACACACACAAAAGTTGGGCGGAGACTCTCTGTGAGAAGAGAGAAAAGGAGAGGCGCAACCTCGATCTGGTGACCAGGAATTGACTACGTCTCTTCTTTCCGTGTGCTCTTCAACCGTCTGCGTCTCTTTTGGGGCCATTCTCTGCTGGACGGCCACTGATACCCTCTTCCCTGCCATCTTCTTCTCCTCATTCACACCAGAAACCCAAGCTTCGGGCACACGGTCGGGTGTAGAAAGACTATTCGAGAATGTCGGTCGACCCAAATCTTCTCACTCCATACAAGGTAAGTCTTATTATTACAATTCCAGGAGGGTGGACAACGCGCTTTTTTCCGGCACTGGAAGATCATAATTTGCAGACCGACTTTTTGATCTAACAGTACAAGAAAAAGCGTGCGCATTGAAATTGAGATATAGCGCGTCATCCACTCTTCTCGCACACTAGCATTTCTTTCAATTCTTATTTTTCCCATTTTTCAGAACACTGGAGCCGCCAACGCCTCGCTCCGTCAGATCTCCGAGGATGCCTTCTACGTCGTCAATGAGGTCGTCATGAAGCGTCTCGGCCATGTTCCGATTCTCAAGGTTTGTGAAGAAAAGTTGTTGACACTATTCTATATTTTGGTGACTGATAATGATAGAGACCAACAATACAACATTGAAAAGAAGCAAACAAAAAAGTTTGATAAGGAAAATTGGGGTGGAAAGTACACTTTTCCAAAGTTTCGGAACCTTGTAAGCTGAAAGTTCGTGGGACAATAGTTGGAGATTGTCTAGAATTCGGAGAATCGGGATCAGTAGAACTTCTTGATTGCAAGCTTCCATATGCCAAGTTGGGCTCTTTTCGGCCAGATCTTCCTGAAGAACCTACGGCTCTGCTGTAAAATTCTTCCAGGAGGTTTTTTCTGTGTTGTTGTCTCGACAAAGTGTTCTTATTTGATGCTCAAGGTTCCTGGTCTTTCGATGGAACAGTTAGGTCACATCATAGTTTGGTCCGAGGCTCCTTGGTTAGTGAGTTGAGACAAGAATTCATGCGTTTTGGAAGGAAGTGGAGCCTTCACAGTCTAGCTAGTCTAGATCAAGGTCTAACTCTTCGAGGTTTAGATCTTCAAGGTCCAAATCTTGAGCTCCCCGGTCCTGTTTTATGGGTTTTTAGTTCATATAGGTGAAATTCCAAGTGTACGGCAATCCAGAGACCAACTTTTCTATTTTGTGAGAAACCCAAAAAGGAGCAATATTGCTGCCAATTTTGCACCCTTTTCACCCTATACAACACAACACAAAATTGGGGGTAACATAAAAGTAAAATTGAAATGTTTGCTAATAGGATTGTTCCATTGCTTTGCTTCTTATTCTCCTTCTTTTCTTTTCTTCTCTTCACAATAAACAAACCACTGGCAATACAGAAGAGAGACCAAAGAAGAAGAAGACCGTCTGCTGCTGCGTTGTCGAGGCCAAAAGAGCGATCATTTTCTAGAAACATTAGGGGGTAAAAGACGGGGAAGGTGATCGCTTATCGCTCTCTTTGATTGACTCTGTCTCTTGATATCAGATCACACCACGAGAGACATTTCGATGAAAAAAAAGTTGGGGGTTTTCCAAACTGTTCTCGAAGCAAAGCAAAGTACGGGCAATTCTCTTTCCCTCCTTCCCCCACGTGGGGTGATTTCGCGTGCCGTTGTGTAGTTTTTGTGTGTGAAGAAACGGGCATGTGCTGCTTTCTCAGAAGAGGGGGACCATTGAATATTCCAGAAGAGATTGGGAAGAGAGAAGAGGGACCAACAGAAGACAACAACGTCTTCTTCATTTTTTTGAAAGTGGCTTTTTTGCATCCGCTCTCTTGTTTTTGAGTGGTAGAAGAGGAATACTGAGCAAAAAACACTCGAGAGAGAAGAAAGGGGGAAAAGTTGATACCTAGTAAACAAAACTTTTTTGAGGAATGGCTTTTGTTTATGGGAATGAATAATAAATTATGTCCGGGGAGCAAGGAATGGCATTAGGACTAGGTTTTTGGGAGTCTGCATTCAGAAGACTTATTTCTTCCAAGAATAGTTCAAAACTTCCTTCAAAGTGAACCGATTTTGATGAAAATTATACAGTACGATCGGACAGTTCTTTGATGATGATAACTTTTGACTTTTTCTCGAAAACTTTGGCTTTGACGTCTTCTAGGGCTTCTCATAACTTTTTCTTATTCAACTATCATATCATTTTGACGTCTTCGGGAGATTTTAAAAAGCACCTCAGGTGCACCAGTCCAGAAAATCAAAAAACCACAGTGCAGTTTGCTCCCTTTTCCCTCTACACGTGGTTGTTTGCAACTTCATAGCCATATCATCATCATCCGAAATACTCTTTCCGTCGAAACAACTTTGTCTGCGTGCAATCTGGCACAAGTGGCCTGAGAGCTGGACAGCAGTTGGTGCCCCCTTCTCTTTGTGATTTCGACCCGTGCCACCGACGGTCAATCGATCCATTGAAATGGAGAGATAGAGAGATAGGAGAGAATCGAAACATGTGAAATCGAAATAATAAACAAATCGGTGCAGAAAAAACCGGTTTCGGATAGCATCGAAACATGAAAGGTTGATGTTCAAATGTGATACGATTGTTGATGTTGGTTGTGGTGTGAAATCTAAATTTGGCCTTGTTGGTTTTCAAAAGTAGTGAAAAATCTAAGGGCGAAGTTTCTTGGGAGAATCGAAAGAACACATCCACAAAATTATAAGACGCATTGCCTGAGAGAGTCGACCACTGGTCAACAGGCCGGCGACACATCAAAAAAGGTCATGATCTTCAAATCGGCTGATATTTGGTACATTGGTAGTACTAAATGTCCGAAATACAAAAATTGTGTTTTGAGCCCAAACGGTCCCCGGGGTGCTAAGATATGGTTAAAAATCTGAAAAAATGAAAATTTTTTCCTGATTGAGATATCGATGAGATCTTTCCAGAAATGTGTTTTTCACATTTTTTTAAGCATTTTATATGTTTAAGTCAAATTCCTAGCTCCACTCCTTCCTTTTGAAATCTTTTGAAAAATGCCGATTTTTTCACTTTTTTCCCAAAAAACGATTTTTTCAGCTCGGGCACCCCACAAGACATGGGTTTTTATTTCAGAATCGGAATCTACGCAAAATTTGCTACAAGACCCGTATAAGCTGGTTTTCTAACTCGGGGACAGAAAACCTTTTTTTGGCTGAAGTTTGCAAAATTTTGAAAACTTTCATGGGGTCCCCCCTTATGAAAAATCGAAAATTAAAATTTTTCTCAAATGAGTTTTAAAAGATTGAGAATATCAAAAATAGTCGTTTCTAACAATTTGGAGTCTAGGAATGTTTGATTTTACCAATTTAGGAGTTCTTCAAATTTTGTCACTTTGAATTTTTTTCATAAGGCACAGGGTTGAAAGCTGGAAATCGAGGCAAAGAAATCGGCTGCTGACGCGTTTCGTGATAAATTCCCGCCTTAAATTCCCGCATATAGATCAAAATAAATTTTGAAAAGTGGGCCTACAGTTTTGAAAAGAGTGACAAGGAGTTGTTCGAGATACCCAAAAAATGAAAAAATCGATTCAGAAACTGAATAATTTTCTAGTAACTGCATGTTTTTCGCATATACAATGCTTTTTTCTTCTCCAATTCACTAGAAATCTCGCTGTGAACCAATTTTCGTTTACCGATTTTAGGCTTATCGGATCTTTGAAGAGCTGAATCTCAAGTATTTCTGAACCAAATTAGCTGTGTGATAGCTCAAAATGTTTGAGCTATCCTACTCTAACACTTCTATCGTTTATTTTTTCGATTTTTTGTTCGTCCGGTTCAAAATCTCAAAAAGTTTAGATTCTCAAGCCAAAATTCGAACGAGCTGGATGAGCATTTCGGCAGTGCCTGTGCAGTTGTGTAATAGCTCAAAATCTTCCTTTCAATTCGGTTAAAAAACTGGTCGTCGAAAATTTGAGAAAAAACGACAAAGAACGCCACAGGGACGATATTTGTGATTTTTTCAGTACAAAATTAAAATTCGAGAATCATAAGGTTACAGTAATTAATGCAAGCGCGCTCCCCTGCGAAAGCTGCTTTCTTTGCCTCGATTTCCAGCTTTCAACCCTGTGTAAGGGGGGACCCCATGAAATTTTTCAAAATTTTGCAAACTTCAGCCAAAAAAAGGTTTTCTGTCCCCGAGTTAGAAAACCAGCTTATACGGGTCTTGTAGCAAATTTTGCGTAGATTCCGATTCTGAAATAAAAACCCATGTCTTGTGGGGTGCCCGAGCTGAAAAAATCGTTTTTTGGGAAAAAAGTGAAAAAATCGGCATTTTTCAAAAGTTTTCAGAAGGAAGGAGTGGAGCTAGGAATTTGACTTAAACATATAAAATGCTGTAAAAAATGTGAAAAACACATTTCTGGAAAGATCTCATCGATATCTCAATCAGGAAAAAATTTTCATTTTTTCAGATTTTTAACCATATCTTAGCACCCCGGGGACCGTTTGGGCTCAAAACACAATTTTTGTATTTCGGACATTTAGTACTACCAATGTACCAAATATCAGCCAATTTGAAAATCATGACCATTTTTGATGTGTCGCCGGGTAGTCGAGTCTCTCCCGCAATGCGTCATAACATCTAAATGGAGGGATCATGACAAAACCGAACTTCTTATTTTTTCAGGGAGACTTCCATCTTCTGCCAGCCAAGGTCCAACGCTTCATCGCCGAGAAGGCCGAGTTGATGCGCCCACGTGGAATCTTCATCTGCGACGGATCCCAACACGAAGCCGATGAGCTCATCGACAAACTCATTGAGCGTGGAATGCTCTCCAAGCTCGAGGCCTACGAGAACAACTACATCTGCAGAACAGATCCAAAGGATGTGGCTCGTGTCGAGTCGAAGACCTGGATGGTCACCAAGAACAAGTATGACACAGTCACACATACCAAGGAAGGAGTTGAGCCAATCATGGGACACTGGCTGGCTCCAGAAGATCTCGCCACTGAGCTCGACACTCGTTTCCCAGGATGCATGGCTGGACGTATCATGTATGTCATTCCATTCTCTATGGGACCAGTTGGAGGACCACTTTCCAAGATCGGAATTCAACTCACCGACTCCAACTACGTCGTTCTCTCCATGAGAATCATGACTCGTGTCAACAACAGCGTCTGGGATGCTCTTGGAAACCAGGACTTTGTCCGTTGCATTCACTCCGTCGGACTTCCACGTCCAGTCAAACGTAAGTTTTTTAAAAACTTTCTGTCTGACAGAGCTTCCTTGGCTTCAACTTCAAACCTAAATCTTCTTTCTTTTCCAGAACGCGTCATCAACCACTGGCCATGCAACCCAGAACGTGTCCTCATCGCTCACCGTCCACCAGAGCGTGAGATCTGGTCCTTCGGATCCGGATACGGAGGTAACTCCCTTCTCGGAAAGAAGTGCTTCGCTCTCCGTATCGCCTCCAACATCGCCAAGGACGAAGGATGGATGGCCGAGCACATGCTTATCATGGGTGTCACTCGTCCATGTGGCCGTGAACACTTCATCGCCGCCGCCTTCCCATCTGCCTGCGGAAAGACCAACTTGGCTATGCTCGAGCCAACTCTTCCAGGATGGAAGGTCCGTTGTGTTGGAGATGACATCGCCTGGATGAAGTTCGGAGAGGATGGACGTCTCTACGCCATCAACCCAGAAGCCGGATTCTTTGGAGTCGCTCCTGGAACCTCCAATAAGACTAACCCAATGGCTGTGGCCACTTTCCAAAAGAACTCGATCTTCACCAATGTCGCCGAGACTGCCAACGGAGAGTACTTCTGGGAAGGACTCGAGGATGAGATCAAGGATAAGAACGTTGATATCACCACGTGGTTGGGAGAGAAGTGGCACATTGGAGAGCCAGGAGTCGCTGCTCATCCAAACTCGTAAGTTTCACTTATTTTTGTTACAATACCATCATCCAAATTTTTCAGTCGCTTCGCCGCCCCAGCCAACCAATGCCCAATCATCCATCCAGACTGGGAAAGCCCACAAGGAGTTCCAATCGAGGCTATCATCTTCGGAGGACGTCGTCCACAGGGAGTCCCACTCATCTATGAGACCAACTCATGGGAGCATGGAGTCTTCACTGGATCCTGTCTCAAGTCGGAAGCCACCGCCGCCGCCGAGTTCACCGGAAAGACTGTCATGCACGATCCAATGGCGATGCGTCCATTCATGGGATACAACTTCGGAAAGTACCTTCAACATTGGTTGGACCTGAAGACCGAGACCAGAAAGATGCCAAAGATCTACCACGTCAACTGGTTCCGTAAGGATGGAAACAACAAGTTCCTCTGGCCAGGATTCGGAGACAACATCCGTGTCATTGACTGGATCATCAGAAGACTCGACGGAGAGACCGACATCGGAGTCGAGACCCCAATCGGAACCGTTCCAGCCAAGGGATCCATCAACTTGGACGGACTGGGAGACGTCAATTGGGATGAGCTCATGTCGGTGCCAGCTGACTATTGGAAACAGGATGCTTCGGAGATCCGCAAGTTCCTCGAAGAGCAAGTCGGAGAGGATCTTCCAAAGGAGGTCCGTGCCGAGATGGATGCTCAGGAGAAGCGAGTTCAATCGTTGTAAACTAATCCCACCATAACTATCCATCACGGTTATCTCCTGTTTTATATTTTTCACTATTGCTCCTGGAGTGCTCTTTATGTATTTTAAGTATAGTGCCTTTTGTGCCGCTTTTTTCTCCATCTCTCCTCATACAATTTCTCTTTCTCAATGTGTATAGATTGCATGATTTTCGGTATAGTTTAAATGAAATGGTTCAATTTAAAAGAGTTTTTGGTTCAGATTTCAGATGTGAAGAAAGTTAGCCTCGCCAATTTTTCAGTCACCTCGGGAAACTTTTCAAGAAAACAAAAACAAAAAATTCCATCTTCACGTGGTCTCCACAGATCAAAAAATTTGATAAAATGTTCGAAGAGAAACTCCAAAACTCTTTTCCCATTATTCGATAACTACTTGTGCGAAGTTTTCATCAATGAGTGCTTCTAATCCAAATCCACCACCATCTGCATCTGCCACTGCTCCCTCGTCTTCTGCTGCTGCTCCAACGACTCCATCAGCCACGGCTCCATCTCCGGCTGCGTCGACTCCTGGCGCTTCTTCGATTCCATCGGCTTCTCCAAGTGCAACAGCGCCACCGGCAGCTAAGGTTTGTCTTTTGGAAGATTCTGAACGAATTCTGATGGAATTGGAGATTCCTGGAGATCCAGATATTTCTTAGATTTCTCAGTTTCCGCACACTGGGAAAACACATTTCCAGGCAACACACAAAAACAACGGACCCGAAGTGGCATCCGAATCAAACCATTGGAATGTGATCGAGGCTCACGAGAAGGGATTCAAACTCTCCGACTTGATCAAAAAGTTGCTGAAAGCCGGAACAGCAAAGGCTGTCCTTTTTGATGTTAGTCAAATCTTCTCTTTTTCCATCTCATCTTATTTATTTCCAGTATAGAGACCTGCATGTCCTGCTATCCCGTGTTTTCAAGTACTACACCTGCCCACCTGATCGCAAGGGAAGTACCACTGCTCCTCCACCTCCTCCACCTGGATCTGCTTCTGCCACCACTTCGGTGACTCCTCCCAGATCTCCAGCCCAACCTCTTCTAGAGCTCCAGGCGCCCATCAACATTTGTGGAGACACTCATGGACAATATAACGATCTGCTTCGTATTTTCAATGTGAGGTATAGAAACTTGGTGATCTTCTAGAATCCGTTTTCAGTCTTGCGGAGCTCCGACGAAGCATCAGTATCTGTTCCTTGGCGACTACATTGATCGAGGTCGTCACTCTTTGGAAGTCATCGTTTTGCTGTTTGCTCTCAAGTTGGCGGTGCCGAAGAAAGTGCACTTGTTGAGAGGAAATCATGAGCTGAAGGCTATCAACAAGTTGGTTTTTATCATTGGAGCACTTTTGGAGAATGATAACTATTCAGAAACTATGGGTTCTATGGAGAACTGAAGACGAGATACCGTGTTGATACCGGAGGTGGTACCGGAGTCGCTGAGGGTTTGTATGCACATTTCAATCAGGTCTTCTCGTATATGCCGTTGGCGGCAATCGTGTCGAAACGGATTCTTTGTATGCATGGAGGTAGAGTATTTCATAATTTTGAAATTCTGAAAATCAAAACTCTGGGGATCACTCGTATTTTTTTGGATCTAGATACTCACTAATGGTTTTGAAAATTTCAGGAATCTCCCCTCATCTCAAAACTCTTGACGACATTCGTGGAATCCATTTGCCCCTGGAAACTGCCAAATCGAATGTATCTTTCTATTTTTCTGTAGCTTCCATTTCATCTGAATATTTCAGCCGCTCGCCTGTGATCTCCTCTGGGCTGATCCAGAAAAGACTGCTAACGGATTCGAGCCGAATAAGATTCGTGCGATTTCTCATATTTTCGGAAAGAAGGAAGTTGATGATTTGTGCAAACGACTTGATATCGATTTGATTGTCAGAGCTCATCAGGTAATTTCAATGTATTTTGACTCTTCTGAAAGCCAACGTCAGGTCGTCGAATACGGTTACGCCTTCTTCGCCGATCGCCGTCTCATCACTGTCTTCTCGGCGTCTCGTTACCAAGATGAACTTCATAATTATGCGGCAGTGGTGATTGTGAATCGAATGCTTGAATTGAGTTTTGTTCAATTGAAACCGGAAGAGTTTGAGAAACGACGTGAAGAACAGGATAAGGCGGGTGGAGCCAATCAAGAACAAGTGACTGCTAACACGAATTGAAGTGAAGGGGACCAAAAACGAAGGAAGGAAGAGAAACATTGTGCACAATTTTCTGTATTTTCTTTAGAATAAAGTGAGAGAAATTCGGATTCGTGAAGTATTCAGATGATCTGAGATAGTTATTCTTAAAAACAACATCATTCCTGTTCTGTTCCTTCTTCTATGCAAAACTCAGGAACTGAATTTAGAAAAATCAGAACTTTCGACTCTCAATAAGTAGCCCTCATTTCCCTCTCCCATGAAATCCTTATGCGAAATATTTTTGGCCCTTTCAGACTGTCTAAAACTTCTTGAAGTTTCAAACCCCCTTGAATTTTTTCCTTGGTGATTTCTGAACAAGAATACAAGATACAGAAACAAAACATTTACTGGAAGAGAGAAAAAAATTTTAAAGGAAAAATCTAATAAAAACGAGGTGGTAGAACGAAAATGAAGGACAACGAAAAATCCAAAATTGCGGAAAAGTGTTCACTGTGGAGTTTTTGCCTTGGGAGTTCCAGTGTAGATCTTGGCAGAATCCGTCGGCATTCTCTTCTTCTTCTGGCGATACCTGGAAAGTTGCATTTGTAAATTTCACCGTCTTCTGAATCTACAAATTCTGGAATCCCAGGCCACTCCCAAAAACTTACAAAGCCATCGACGAATCAGTGGCGACCAATTCTCCGGGATCCGTCAGTTTTGATGATGCTTTACTAGTAGAAACGCTCGAAGAGGGAGCCTTCGGATCGATGAAGTACGGGAACATTGATGCTCCGCCGACTGGAGATGCCGATTTGCGTGGGATGGCGTCTGGAAATTTTGAACTTTAAAACTATCAAGAAGTAGATCAAACTCACTGGAAGAAAGGGCCGATGTATTCTCACCGGGCTGTCCGTAGTATTGGCTTGCCACGAAACTCTTGTCACCGAGTTCATTTTTGCCCGTGTCTTCTGGATTCTTAGATTCCGAATCCTTTTTGGGTTCTGGTTTCTTTGACTCTTTTGGAGACGATCCTTTTGGAGGCTCCGACGCTCCTCCAGGGGCGTTTTTCGTGAAGGATGGCGTCTTCTTAGGATCCACCATCTCGTAGACGTCGGAATCCTTTTTCGGGTCAGATTCTGGAACTTTGCCTTCTGGAGACGAGCGTTTTGGACTCGAGCGCTTGTGACGTGGCACTTCTGAATTCTTGACGTCAGTGGGTTCTTTGATGTTAGATTCTTTGACACCAGAATCCAATGGAGTAGTAGAAGAAGTGGCCGGAGAGTCAGAAGACTTTGGAGCAGGAGATGTCTGTGCGTCTGTGGAAGTTGTTATTCCAGAAGGAGTTCCAGAAGATGTAGTCACTCCAGAATCGCCAGAAGATGGAACGTCTTCATCCTTGGGTGGTGACGGTGGAGCATCACTCTCCATTGAGACTCTAGTCTCATCCAGATCAACGTCACGACGACGTTCTCTCGCTTTCCGATCCTCATAGGCCTGACGTCTTCTCATGACTTTCTCGCTCTCCTGCTCACCAAATTCCTCATCGACGTCAATTCTCTCACCGTCTCTCTCGTCGAATCCAGACAGCCAGTCTTCTGAAGACTTCTTATCCAAATCGGATTCGTTGCTCAAAAGGCCAGGAGAGGTCTGGGTGGAGACGTCCTCGACAAGAGTTCGTTCTGGGCTGGAATCGAGAGGAGGCGGGAATCCAGATGAGCGCGAGCGACGGACTGAAAATGGGAAGGTAGACGATTGATTGGTTATTAAAATAGACAGGGGCCACTCCGAAAAATCTTTTGAATCCTGATCCTCACCTTTCTTCGTATTCCGGAATACCTCCACCGGCACCAGTACGTACTGCGGCTGTTGATACTGCCCTCCTTGCAAGTGTTGAAGATTCTGGGGATTCAGAATCTGTGGCTGCATTTGTTGTTGTTGCATGAGCTGTTGCGGTGGTGGTGGTGCTACTGGACCAGTTGGAGACACCCGGACTTCATCACTCGGTCCCTCATTCACTTGACGGACGATCAGCTCGTTGGTGATGTTTCGAGTGACGTGGTTGCATGGCTTGGTGACGATATGGATCTTCCGAGGCTTCGAAGAGCTCTTCTTCTTCTTGTCGGGGACTGGAAATCATTAGTACAGAGGGAACAGTATGAACTAAAACTCACACTCCAACTCCTGTCGCTTCAAATTCAACTCAATCTCCTTCCGCTTGTTTTCCTCGTCTTTGTAGGCGTCGATCATCTCGTCGGTCTTCTGACGCAGACGACGTTTGTAGACCCATCGGACAAACAGACACGCGTACAGACAGACGGCGAAAAGGAAGATGGAGAAGACGAAGAAGACGATATTCAACCAGATGTATTGAAGTGATGAGAAATATTCTGAAAATCGAGAGGATTGGAATTGAGGAATCGGATTCTGAGAATTTTCAGATTTCAATTGGCGTCAGATCAAAATTCGATGACTCTCCTTACCAGATGCCATGGATTTGAGCCTTCAGAAATCTTCAAAAATCTCAAAATTTTTGGAAACTGAATTTGTGGGATCCTAGGATCCACAACTCCTGAAAATCCACGTCTCTTCAAAAAAGCATCGAACAATTCAAAAAAAAAATCACGTAAACATATCTTGAACATTCAAGCTTTTTTCTGGAAACGTGGAAGCTTAGAATCTTCAAAAATCTGAAAAAAGCAAAACTTCAAAAATATTCGAATTCTTTGAACTTCCTAAAATTTTCACTTTCAAAACTGGCACAAATTCTAAATATCAAACTGCCTCAAAACCGCGAGATCTTTCTTACCAGATGCCATGGATGAAAACTTCTGAAGTCTTTATCTTTTGAATGGGATCCTCGAAAACTTTGTGAGAACTGATTTTTGGATATCTATATAGTCCATTTTTCGAAGTCCACGTCATCTGAAGCCTACACAACTAAAAAAAATCACCTAGAAATTACTGGAAGTTCACGCTGCGTACGGATTTTACTCTTTACTCGGAAAGTGAGATAATGTTATATTTAAAAAAAGCAATCTCTCGAAAACGCTAGCTATGAAGAAGCGGATGTTTCTTCTTTCCTGTAAAACAGATCTTTCGAAAAAATAATTTATTTTAGAAACACTAGAAGGTCACTAGACAAATAAATTAGAAAAGAAAAATACCCTATTAGAGGCGGAATTTCAAGCAAATAGAGATCAGAATGGGGGGTCGGTGTCAGAACAGAAAGAAAACGGGGGAAATCGAGGCATTTTCAATGTCTTTTGATGAAAGATGTGCAGAATTTACAGGTATAGGCGCACTGGCCACGCATGAAGGATTGCTGCTCCTCGCACACTTGTTTGTTGTTTTTCAGCCAGAATCCGCAAGAGTATCTGGAAGAATTCAATATTTTAAGAGATCAAGAAACTAGACACAAACCTCATATCCCTGCACTCTGGATCCAGGAAAGCTGATGGCTTGGTAGCTGTGTAGAATCCAAATCTTGTCGTAGCGTGTGATGGCATTGAAGACGTCGGAATGGTTTCAGTCATTTCTTCTTCTGTAGTCGTTGAGAATTCAGTGGAAGATGACATGATTGGAGGGGCCATTGGAGGTGTTGGGCGTGCACGGGTAGAAGAATTGGGGTCAGCTGTGAATCGGTCGAAGTGGCGAGTAGGTTTGGAGGAGGTGGCTGAAAATTCGCTTATTGGGAAAAACTACAGAAGATCAGAAGACAATTGACTTGATTGAAGTTTCAGATTTCTAAAACTCTCCCATAGACATTAGGATTAGAATTCGAATCAAAAACGCAATTCAACAGTTAGGATGGTCGAAAAATAGGTTAGAAAACTAAGCTGAAGCCCGGATATTTCAGAGTTTTGAGGTCTCAATAAAAGTGAAAAATTTAAGACTTCGACCCCAACATCCAAGAAGTATTCATGGCTTCAGAAAGACTCTCTCACCTTCACTAGTTGTCACCGCTTCAGATGTGGTTGTTATTCTGGTTGTCGTTGATCTAGAAGTCTGTGTACTTCTTGTCGTTCCAGCTGCCTGGGAAGCCAACAATCTCATGCGATCTGAAACATCCCTATTTTTCTAGAAATCTCTTTACTCTCCTTACATTGCTGTTTCCTCATCTGCAAATCTGAAATAGTTTTCCTAGTGGTCGAAACTCCAGAAGCAGACGTCGTAGAGTTATTCAGGGTTAGAACCGCGTCGACGACTTCTCGGAATCCTTCGAAAGTCTCGACAGCGGTTGGGATCAACTCCTTCTTGTGAAGAATAAAGCCGTTGGACACTGCAAAGACAAAAGGGAAATAGAAAACTCTAAACTTAAAAGAAGAACTGGAAAAGGATGGAAAACTTACACTCCATTTGTGGGCGGAGCTCGATTAGGTAGACATACTTAACAGCGAGTGCAGATTTTGCCCAATCATCGGATCCTCCGGCGGCAGGAGCTGAGAAATGGTCACATACTTTGAATATTTGTCTAGTTCAAAAAACGTACACAAAGTATCAGCACCAGTTCCCATTCTATAATTGGTTCCGTAGACTCGGGATAATCTGTTAATTGCTTTTCTAGCTGTTTTCCTCAACTCTCCAATATCTTCTGGATAATTTTGCTCTTCATGACTGTATGGATAAATCCACAATTGAGCATACGAATGCAATGTCACAAATGCATCCAGACGATCCTTCATATCGGGAGTGGCCAAAAAATTCCTTACTGCTTTAGTTTCAGGCTCACTGAAGACCTCTTCTCCATGATAGATATTGGAACACGGCTCATATGAAGATCCTCGTTCTGCCCAATGAAATCGGAAGTTTCTATTCAAGTCTACTCCTTGACAACACTTTTCTCCACCCCAGAGAGATGGACGGCACACTTCTGGAGAACGATTTTTGCGCCAGAGACGGACGGTTGGGATGGGAGAGCTTCGAGTGTATTCGTAGCCATCTGGGTTGAGGCAGGGGACGATGTAGAAATCGAGTGTGTCCACGTAGTTTGTGATTAGGGGTTCTTCTCCGTAGCCGGATACAAGCTGGAATAGAAAAGAATATTTGAAAATTCCGAGAGTTCTGAATCTTTGAGATCCCCGCTTGTTTTTTTTTATAGTAAGAATTCTAAATTCGACACATTCTAGACTCTCACTAGTTAAAATTATTTCAAAGACTCTGGATAATGAAACCGACTTTAACTGATTCAGAGCTACAGAAACAAGGATCACTGGAAAACAATATTTTTGCTATTTCATAAACTCCCGGGCCTCTCAATTATTCTTCTTTTTAGAACTTCCTTGTTTTCAAACTTCTGATTCCATACCTGATTAATAAAATAAAGTGCAGTATGACTACTAGCCCACTCTCTCGCATGAATATTTCCATCAACCCAAACTGCTCTTTTCTTATGCGAACTTCTCGCTCCAATCTTCAATCCTTCAATGGGTTTTCCCTCATGAGTTGCTCCAATTCGAACAATCTTGGCGATTCTTGGGTAGTAGAATTCAATTGTTCTCATGTATTTGACCATGTCAGCATATGAAGCATAATCTCCGAACGGGTATTTTGCTTTTTTTAAAGTTCCCACTTTTGAGAGATCTTGGTCGGCTGAAATGAAATTTTTTAATTTGGCAATTTTTTAGGAATACTCACGCTCACTATCCAAAATTGGATCATCATGAAGCCATTTTGAGAAGATACTTTGTCGAGATTTAGATTTGGTTCCTTCGTTTCTCATGATTAATCTGAAAGTTGAAAGAATTACAAATTGAAATCTCTAAAAATGCAACCAACTTTTCAACATCAGGAACCGACATGGAGATGGTCACATTGGCAAAAGAGAGAATCTGTCGGAGCATTCGTTCGGGTTTTCCGCGTTTCACCATGATATCAGCTTTGTCAGAAATTGACGAGGGAGATTTCCAGAAATCGAGCTGAAAGTTTAGGTTCTTGGGTTCTGTATCATTTCTAAAACATCCTGAATTTTTGAAAGCAAGACTTCCACTTTGGTTGAGGTACTCCTGATCATGGAAAGTAACGGCGGTCGCACGGCCCTAGGTTATTTTCGCTCAAAAAGCTTATTTTCAAATGCACGGCCCACTCATGGCCGAGATTTCTATTTTCGCAGTTATAGCCAAAGTTCAAACTTTCAACAATGATTGTTTGAAAGTTCAACATGTAGTTATGAATCTAAATTTCATGGAAAAAAACAGGGCAGTCGAAATCAGGGACGCGGACCGCCGTGGGTAGACAACCGTGGTCAAAACAGGCCGTTTGGCAGAATTTGAGAAAAGCCATGGGAATGTTACAACAGCTTTTGAGATATTTTAAAGGAAGATAACTCACATCATATTTGTAATCATTCAGTTGAAGTTGTTTAATAAGATGCAATGATTGTGCATCATGAGCACTAACATGCAATAGAGCAAACTTGTCATCATCCGGCTCCGCAGAGCACACTAACAGTATCGTGTGCACTGCGAGAAGGATCGACTTGCACAGATATCTCATCGAATTATTTGATTTCTAGTCGCTCATCAACCTGAGAAGATAGAGGTCAGTTTAGGAGAAATATTGGAAAGGTGGGGGGGGGGGGGGCGGAGCGATGACACAATGGCAGAAGAAGAGAGGGGTGATTGCCTCATCGAAAAAGTGGGAGGCCGGTTGGATTGATGGCAGATCAACCAGATTGGAGGAAGAAAAAAAGGAGAGAGAAGCTTATTATTGATAATGGGCCAGATGTATTATGAGATGATGAGGAGCGGATGAGAGACAGAGAGTGTTGCGTTGACTGGTTACAAAGTTACAAGTGTTGGAATTGTGAAGGATCAATCGATTTGAGGAAAAGGATTATCTGGTTAGTTACGTAACTAATTAGAGAAAGTCTATGGGGAATAAAGGAAAAGGGGAAATATGGTTGGAAATTGACCGAAAAGAATTTGACCGAAATTCAGAGAAGCTATGAGTATGATTGGTTGATTATATAAACTAATTTTGGCTTTCTATCAGAATTGAATGGGAATCTCAGACACCGAAATTAAAAATCAAAGCCTTTGTCAACTTTTGAATTGAAACCATCTGCAAAAACAAGCAAAATTTCAAGATCCTGCTATTAGTATTTCTATAGTCTCGTGTCATCTGAATTTTGCTATATTTGTTTCGGATTTAGCTTTCCGATTTCTCAGAAATTTGGGCGCTCTTTTTGAGAAATTTATAGTTCTGAAAAATTGAAAAATGCACAAGACATACTCTCTCTGTTGATATTCTGCAGGCAACCTCGTTTTTTTCAAAATCCAAAACCAAAACCACAAGACCAAAATGAAAAGAATCTCTTTTTGAGAATGGATAACTGCCAAGTAACCCGGATTCATTAGCGCTATCATTAGGGATTGACAAGCAACAAGAAAAGAGAAGAAAGTGAATGTTATCAGAAAGTTAGCCCTCTTCTTCTTTCCCTCTTTTCTCCGATTCTCATCATCCACCCCCTTCTTTTGTTCGTGGTCTTCCCTAAAATTTGAGACTTCTGAATCCCAAAAATAGAAATTCAGAATAAGAATAAGAAGACATGAGGAACTATCGTTCAGAAGAGAGAGGGACGACGAAAGGCATATCAGCCAATTAATCAGTCAGATAAATGATGACAGGATCACATCGTTTTTTTTAGTGTGTTCGAATAGGGGAAAGAGAGGAAAATGGATGGAGAAGAAGCCGATACGCCAAAAAGAATCCACACCGAGATTTTCAAGTGGAGAGGAAACAATAAGAGACATTAAGTACGTACAGAGAATTTTTGAATGGTTTCTGATTTTGTGGAAAACTTTTTTCTCAGAGTCTATTGGAATCATGTACTATTTTTGAAAATAAGCAAAAAAGGTAATTACAGGTAGAGAGGATAGTTTTAGAAGTGCAATAAAATTCATTTGAAGAGCCATACAGGGAAAACGGAAATGAAAGAAAATGGTTGAGATCCTATATCCCAGCCTAAAATTAGGGTTTCTGAACTGAGCTTTTTCAAACTTCTCGTTTACTTTTTGGCTAAGTATGCGAAGGAACAGTGAACAGTTTGCTTTCAAGCATTTCGCATAACGTCTATGGCATGATCAAAATAATTTTAGAAACTGAGACATGTTCCCATTCAAAAAAAATTATCCGAACCTTGAGATGTAGTTAGGTTCCGAATGAATACCATTTTTCTACAGGGGGAACCCTTCGCAAAAAAATGGGCGGAGCTTACCTTGCCAAAAGTGGCCTCAAACGAAAAAAATGTGTAAGAAAAGAGAGTGACGTCTACAAAGGAGAAAGTAGAAGGAAGAAGGGAGGAAGGACAACGATGAGTGAAAGTTGCCAAGGAATTTGCGATGAGCATGGCATTGGAATAGAGGAACTGATTGACAAGAATACGGTACAGATGGTTGAGAACGGATTTGGAGGTCATGAGAAACGGGATGGTTGCCATCTGAAGCACCACATCAAGTTGTCACAAAAGAGCAAGTGATTTGTGTTTTTTGTGGAAAAGTGAAAACAGTAGGGACAGGTGGTTTTGATGGAGAAATTATGGGTTTTTTGTGGGGAAGAAATGGAAGAGAAAGGGAAAGGAGATGGTTTTTTGAAGAGCAACAACAAATACATATATTTTAGAGAAAATGGAAAATTCAAAGAATAAATTGAGACACCATAAACAGGAAAATAAGCATATTTTTCAGAAAAAGTCCAGTTATTTTGTCTGCTTGCGTTCAATTGGAAATAGATAAAGATTCGTAACTAATAAAGTAAGAATATTCAAAAGTTGAAATCTGAAAGATTCATGTGAGTCTCGAAAACTCCTGTTTCCTCCAGAATTCAAATTGATCCACTAATAGCCTTTTTTAATTTTCCTTATTCTGTTTGCTTTTTTCTAGAGGTGGTCTAGACTATGCTTGGTTTTTTAGAAACTCCAAAAAATTCCCTATTGAACAAGATATTGCTCATCCAAATCGGTCCCCTAACAAATAAGAAACATCCATTTAGAATTGTTATTCCTAGTCATCCCTCAACTTAAAATTGGAAAACCGATTCATCAAAAAACCGACATCAAAATTCTTACACAATCACCTCTCTTTTCTCCTCACCGCAAAATCCCTCAAAACTACCTCATCATATCTTTCAACGTCTCCAGATGATCTTCGAATCAAGTTCCCAGTTCTCATCATTTGAATTAGTCGTTTTTCAAAAAGTTTGCCCCAACAAAAACATTTATCTCTCTTCTTATTCTTGGGTGCCGGGGCCCCACGACAGGTTTCATTCTTCACCTCAATTTGAGAATCAAAGGCAAGGAAGGATAATAAAGATGACGATCTTCTTGTATTCTGGAATTCGAAGAAGTAACGACGTAACAATGGCGACGGTGTGCCACGTCATCATTACCCTCTCCTCCACCTAATTATCGTCGATTAGTCTAAGCTTTTCCTTAGCCTTCAAAGGAGACAAAGTGCCGTAAAACTGGACGATGAGTATAACTGTTCCTCCGAAAATGGCCACCCCGGAGAAAGAAGAACTACCTCATTGTTATGCTTGTAAATTATGTCTAGGCGCTTTTTTCGAAATGGGAGTGGTTACGGCCTTGGGCAATAGAAAAAATACAGAAAAGAAGAAGAAAACCGGGCTGCTCCTGTCACTCAAAACGATACCGATCTCCCATTTTTGGGGTGTGTTACGCAACAAGAGAAATTGAAGGAAAAGCTTCGATATCTGGGATTGGCATCGAAAACGGTATGTAGGCGAATGAGACAAAAATGAAAACGACTTCAAGCAAAAAGTGTGAAAAAACGCAAAAATGGAAGGGAGAGAGAGATTTCGGAAAAAGAAGAAGAAGAAGCATCGATGATAGACGAGACCGCAGGAAAGATACGGGATGTTGAAGGAGAAGAAGAAGAAGAAGCAAAGCTTATCAAAAAGAGACAAGAAGACGGCTATCGATCGGCTACATTGATAGCTGTCCTTTGACTGATTGAGTGGCTTTTCCTCCGAGAATTCCATGGTGACGTCTTCAGCTTTTTCATCGGACGTCGTCGTCGTTTTTCGCCTGAGGAGAGGGGAGGAGATGTTTTAAAACAAACAGAGAAAGATATAAAAGTGGGAGAAGAAGTGATAAGTGAGTGATCACAATTGATTTTTGGAAGATAGTGGTTTGATCTGGATCGGTGCGAATTTCAGGTTCGTATGGAGTATTAGGAGAGAAATTCTGAAAGGTTATGCTATTGTAAATGAACTTGTAGGCAGGAAACTTACTTTCAATTATGTTTTGTGAGATTATACCTAGTTCAGAGAGTCTAAAGGACGTCAGAGTGGTCCTAGATGGTCAAAAAAGCAAATTTTATTTATTTATTTTTCGCAAATTTGGCTGTATGTATAGAACTGTATGCATAGACCTATATGTACTGTCTGGAATTATTCAAGCTGCTCCGATCCTGTCCTTACGGTCGAAACCCCTGATCGAAGTCACTTGGAGTCCAGTCTGATGCCAAATCCGCAACCAATCCCTACTGACTGAGACGCAAAAATAAAAGATGGTTAAGCTATGATTTTTAGATGTACATATAAGCAGGAACACGAAAAAATTTATTTGCTAAATAATCTTCTTCTGATTGTGAGATTGAGAAGGTTCCAAAGGATACCAGGGCTACTTAGCAACTGAAATAGTAGTAAAGAACTCCGGAATTTTACAAAATCTGAGAAGCCTAGTTATCCATTTCTCAAAGTTTTGTTAACTCTCATCTGTCCTTTTTTGAAATTTTAAATTCAAAAATTGTTCTCCCATCTGACGCAATCCCTTTCCGAACAACCAGACTCTCTTTATCATCTTCCGGCTAACATTCGGCTAAACACTGTTGCAGACCATTTTAATCCAATCACCATCGCCACCACCGGATTATTGTCTCCATGTGTGTTTGTGTATTTTGATGAGTACGCTCGGTTCACTTTTTTCCGATGTGTCAACCTGTTTCGATGTTCATATCACCCCCATCGGCTTGTTCCAAGAATGTCATTTGACCTCCTCATTAAGAAGTTTTTGAACAACCAAAAACTTACAGATATATTTGAACAGTGGTGACTTAGATCGGAATGTGGAGATCAAATGTAATCTTACAGCTTACCGCCACTCGGCTAATGTGTGTAAACGCATGCTTTGTGGCTTTGCCATTGGAGATTTGATCTTCAAAGGGGAAAGTGAGAAATTGGAATTTATAGATTTTGAGTCTCTGGAATCAGAACACAACGATTCTCAACAGAAATGATCTTTCTATTTTTTTCAAAGATTCCAAGAACATCAACAGAACAAGAAGGCACTTGAAAGTACACAATTGTGATTCGGAGGCTAGTTTAGACAAAAAATTCGTCATCTGTTACTCTCAAATACAAAGACTCTCCAGTTTTAGCATCATTAGGAGCTCCAAGTCTATCTAAGCCACGGCTTGGAAAAGCTTCTGAGCTTTCAAGATGCTGAAGAATCTTGAGGGTTTCTACGTTCCTAATATTTTAAAACTCTGACTAATTACTCAATTAGGTTCGGAATGTGAATCCGATGGATCCTGAATAATTAAAACACGCAACTAACGTTCAGGTACTAAAACAATATCATCTGGAAGATCTAGGAAACATAAAAATCTGGGATCCATTTAGAAGTTCTGCCAATTTATAGGTTGTGGGAAGCTTGCTTTATTACGTGGTTGGAAAATTCTAGAATTCGAACATTTTAGATTCAGGGGATTCAGAATCTTTTAAATCTTGGTTTTGATTCGGCTAGAAGAGCTGAGGATACAGCAGTTGGTTAACTTTTTGGAGTGAGCTTATGCATTTTTGCGTCCGCGTGTCAGTACTTTCTGGTTGCGGACTTGGCATCCGATTCGACGCCAAGTGAGTCTTGGGCTAGTTTTTCGAGCACGAAAAACAAGCATGGAGCTACTTGCAAACCAGAAACTAAATAAAGGACATCCGAATTCTTTCACTGGAGTGCTACGAGAGATTCTAGAGTTGCAGTATTCCGAAGCTCTCTCATAGACCCCGTTCACCCTCCTGGCCCAAGATTTAGGATCTGCTTCCCGAGAGTTTGAGGATTATTAATATTTTCCCTATTCTACCGTCCTCCTCTTCTCTTTCCCATTATCCACTCCATCATTTTCACACTTAGCACTCCTGGAACCACCATAACAAAGATAGTAAAAAGAAGATAAAAAGTGAGAACATATTGGCATTCCGACACATTTCCCTCTCTCTCCAAACAGCTAAAAAAACTCGTTCATTGGCCTTTTACGGGTGCGACGTAAAACTAATCGAAAGTGCCAATCGAGCGTATCGTATTGTGTGTATTTGTGTACAATCAACCCCTGTTCAAGTCACACGGAACAAAAATTGATAGAGTAGCGAAGATTTAAAAGACATTGATGATGATGAAGCATGTGAAAAATCAGGGAGGGATGAAGATAAACGATTCAGGGTTTGGATATGGATCACAAAGGTCGTAAAAATGATTGCAAATGTTATCTGGAGTGGGGGGAAATGTTGGCTATATGGCGATAAACGATATATTTATATGTATATGAAAACTGATCCATGAAAGCAATAAAAATAATAAAAACGAAAGAAACAGGAGATGAGATGATGTTGTGTTTAAATGACATCCTAAACTTCTGGATGTTTCAGAGAGGGAACAAGCACTTGATATGTATATAAACACTTTGGGAATACTTGAAAAAAAGGTACTAGAAAGGGTCACACTATTACAGATATAGGCAAATAAAATCGCTGGAACTCGGACACTTAGAGGTCTGGGGATTCATCTCTATAGCTGGAAAACCTTGAACAGTCTGATTTAGGAAAATCCTGAAGATTCTGAGGGGTGGTGAACCCACTCGAGATGTCGCTTCTTGAATTTCAGGAATTTGTGAAATTGGAAATCACTTGTCATTGACTTCAAAAAGGGAAATGATTCTGAAACACTTTCATTTTTTATCTCTGAACCGATAGCCCAAATTTCCTTGAACCAAGTCAAAGTGGACTGCATCCAGTTTTTTATCATTATATTTTTGCAGAAGCCCTGTCTCTATGAGGTTTTTCAATGAATCATCTTGGAACTGTGCCAAGAAGACACTTTTTGCTGTATGATACTAAGGTGCTTTCGACGAATTCTGAAAATGCTGATTTCTGTCTTATTAAACTTCTAACCAGTTTATCGAGCGGAAGATGACAGTGAAATTAAATCAAATTTTTTCCAGTGTTTCGATTCTCGAATTCTGCAAAAATCTTCGTACATAAACATCTCAAATTTGACGCCATCTCAATAATTATCAAGGATCAGAAACCAAGGTAAACACTTTACAAACTCTTTAGAAATAAAGAACCAGTCATTTTTAGATTCTTAAACAACCTTATTTCTGATTTCAGTACTCCTCATGACTGATTTTTTTTTCAGAGGATTCAATTTGGAAACGTCAAAAAAAAAATCGGGGAGACAACAACAGGAGGATATTTTTCAAAGGTTTATTAATCAGATAGACAATTATTTAGAGGAAAAAGAAACTACATGATTCTAAAATTCCGACTCCCAAAGTAGGAGTAGCATCCTTCAGATTCCATTTTCAGCAGTCGGATGTACTTCTTGAGACCGGGAGAAGCCCTGGAAACCGCAAGAAATTCATCATGAATTGGTCACTAGAATAAAAAAAGAATGCATATAGTAACAATATGTGAGAAGGAGTTTTTTCAGTACCTTTAATTTTTAACTAGAACAAGGATGCAACATTCAAGAAGTTTGTATTTCTGAAATTTCGTATCATCCAAATAGTTGGAGTCCTCCAGATTCAGAATTGTCTTGTTTGCTTCCCAACCCAATTTTTTCCATCAAATTCCATCACATGACACCCATTAAAATCCAAGTTGACAATGCATCCACCAAATCTTTCTTATATAATACGATTCTAATTCTGTCCGTTTGTCCGCGATATCCGCGTCCGTTTTTCATTTCTAGAGGAAAGCGTGAAGATTGAAGTGAACTTTCTCGAACAGGAAGAAGAAAAAAAAATCCGATGAAAACAAAATGACATTTCTAATTCTCAATCGCGCCGCAGGCGCCCAGCTTTGCTGGTATATAAATACCAGCAAAGCTGGGCGCCTGCGGCGCGATTGGGAATTTAGAAATGACATTTTGTTTTCATCGGTTTTTTTCTCCTTCCTGTTCGAGAAAGTTCACTTCAATCTTCACGCTTTCTTCTAGAAATGAAAAACGGACGCGGATATCGCGGACAAACGGACAGAATTAGAATCGTATTATATAAGAAAGATTTTCCGTTTCAAAAGTTCTCTATGGTCACTTTCATTCACACTTTCGCTCTCTGTTTCTCCTCTCTTATGCCGTCTACCGGCAGAATGGGCACTACAGAGGCACTGTCCTCTCTTTCCGTTTTTCCTTTATATTTTCCGAATTCGCAACCTGTTTTCAATTGGAAGAATAAGAGGAAGAACACAGCCTGACCTCGCGGGACGTCTTCTTTCACCCCTTCCTCCATCTCCGAATTGTCTTTTCATTTCGAATTTCGAATCGATTGTGTTTCTTTCTCTCTTTTGCGACATCGGAAGTTGAAAGTTGAAAGTAGAAACATTGAAAGTTTAGGTTTTCAATGCTATTTTTGGTCTTGGATTTCGGTTTTTTTTTTCTATTTTGTGGTCTTTCATGAGTGCAACTACTGGTTTTCTTTACAATCTATCCGAAATCTCAATTTTTCCTGCAATTTTCAGGGGGAATTATTCAGATTTAACACTGTTTTAACCGAATAAGAGAGAACCTTTTTGGATTTTCTTCTGATTTTGAATTTACGAAAGGTGAGATTCCAGGATGATCAAAAATTGAGAAAACTGAGAACGAGTGAATTTTAACTTTGAGGATTTCAAGAATTATACTTTTTAAACAAGCAGGAATATCACAAAAACCAACGGGAACCGCAGTATTCATTTGGATTCTCGGCACATTTCAACTTCTGAAGAATCTGAATTCCAAAACCAGAACATGCGATTTATAAAAATCTAAAACTCTGAAATTGTCCAAGCTCCACACTTACAATATTCTTTTGACCAACTTTCAAGTTTGAGACTCCTGAGTCAGACATTCAAGTTATAACAATTGACGCTTCTAGAGCATAGTAGATTTATGGGGCTTTTTTTAGCATATGTATTCTTCTCCTATTTTCAATTGAGGCCCCTATTTTCCCTTTTCTTCCTCTTATTCTTTTATTCTTTCTCTTGGTTGTCATGACCACTTCCTCCTTGCACACGTGCTCTTTCTCTCTTCCTGCTCTTTTTCTCTGCACCCTCTTCATAATATCCATCTCTCCTACTTTTCCATCTTCCCCTTGTTTTCACTTCACAACGACCTACATGGTTGAATATCTTACTAATGAGCCCTACCCGTTCAAAAACTTTGCTCCAGCTATCATTGGGTATTCCTTTCCAATGCCGCATGATATTGAATTGTAGAATAGTTGGGTTTCAGAAAAGTCCAAATGTTGGATCCGCGAGAAACTTTTGAGAAGTATGAGCACAGGAGGTCTCCACACCCACCACCAGGAGTTGTAACCGAGAGAAGAGAGTATTTGGCATGCGAATATAGAAGAGAACCCATACAACAGGAACAGAGTTGGTTTTTCTTTTCATTTTCTTGGTTTTTTGAGTTACAAAGATGAACATGCTCTAACGAATTTGAAGTGAGTAATTAGAAGTTCTAGAGTAGTTATGAACCTGAAACCAAGAGGGTAATCACAAAATAATAATAATAGTTATTTCTGTACTATTGAGATTTCTATGATTCGAAACCTTTCCTCTTCCAGGCCGCCCAAGTTCCATTCTCCGAAACTCAAATGCTCCGAGCCATTCTTATCAAGACAGAGAAAGAGAACATGCACGTCTAGCATATGAATACAGAAGAGATCCTCAACCCGAGCAAGGTAAGATTTTACAGATTTGAAAACTGTTTGATATTTGAAAGCTCAGGGCAACTAGCATGTGAACTACGAGCACGACCATCAACCACCATCACCACTTATCTTCCGGAGAACACCAAGAGGAAACGTAAGGGTTTGGAAATTGAATAAGAAATAAACTTGGTCTTCAAGCGTAAAATGTGGAAAATTTATCAGCGATGATTTCGATGTTACAAGGCGTTCTATTGCTAACATGGATCCGAATAGAATTTTTCGGCTTCCTCGCTGTTTTTTCCAAGTTTTGAGGTCTTGTTTACTCCTCGTGAAAAACGGCTTAAAAGCCGAAAAATTCAAATTTTCGCAATGTTTGCGAACGAGAGCGTTGTAGCATTCGATATATCACTGATAGTTTAAAGAATGAATTTTCAGTTTTCTGGAAAATTTGAAGCTATTGGTGACTTTGAAAAACTTTTATGTCCACAGATTCGAGACCGTTAAACTCCAGTAGATTCTAGACTTCTTCAGATTTTGAAAATATGAGTTTCTGAATAATTCTCAGATTCTAAAAAACTGAAATTGCTGAAAACCACAACACACCCAGAATTTATAATTTTCAGTCCCAATCGGATGGATCGTATGCATCGCTGTCTGTATCCCAATCCTTATCATTATCATCGTTTTCGCCGCTGTTTGGCTCCAAGAAGTTGGAATCATCTAACCTCTCGATTTTCAATAATAACTTTTGAATCATTCCAATTCCCTATCGGGTACCATTCTATTTTGATAATCCCCCAATTTTTGTATCACTCATCACTGCCTTATTCTCATTATTATGCCTGTTTTTGTAATAAACCTATTCTTCTTGTCGTTGCCTATTTTCGGGGAAGGTGTGAAAGTCGAAAGAAGATTTTCTGCGTAGTCGACGGTATTGGAAGTCATAGAAGTGGAGAGAGTATTCCAATGGATTAGAATGAGCTCAAAGGTTTTTAGGATTCTGAGAAACTCAAAAATATAACTAAGTGATTTTATTCGAAGTTCAACCGGAGTTTATTGATGTAGAGAGACCGGGAGTTTAAAAAAAAACTTTGAAGAGTTCTCAATCTGAAATCCTTACACTGAATTCAGTTGAAGGGAAAAACGGTGAATTGTGAAAGCTGAAAAATATTCTTGATTTTCCCATAGTACTCGATTTTGTTCTCACTGTGTTCCCCAACCCGCACTAACCTTCTTTGATCTGCTTCACACTTTCCCTCACCATCCATAGATGTCACCCTCCCTATGTTCCATTTATCAAACTTCCCCGCTCTCCCACAGTCCTCGATTTTGTTTTCACTGTATTCCCCGACCTCAATTACCCCGGAACCCGCTCTTTCCGCCCCAAATTTGCCCTTTTTCACCGAGATGCACATTTTTCAGAATATGTGCCCCGGTGGCCGAGTGGTCGAAGGCGCGAGACTTATGATCTCGTTGGGTAAAACCAATCGCGGGTTCGAATCCCGCCCGGGGCAAAACTTTTTTTTTGTTTTTGTTTTGAAGGTGTTTACAGAAGATAAGTGTTTGAAATGGAATTTGAGATGTTTTCTTGTGTTCAAACTTCGATTTGTTCATAAATTTCAGGAAATCGAGGAGTAAAGTCACGAACTGGCCGAAATGGCAGCAAGACTACTGGATGCATGCTAACGCAAATCACTGTTTTTTAACGATTGTTTATTTTCGATACTTTCGCGATACTAAAAAGAATTTAGAAGCAGTCTAATTCATTTTTCGGATTCATTTTATCTGGAGTAACGTCTTCTGATTCCGCCGGATGACTGTATTCTTCCCAGACAGCGCTGGAGCTTCTGAATTTTAGAATCTGAAGGATAATGACTTCCGTTTTCCTAATTCTTATTATCGCTTTATCCGTCTACTGTTTCCTTCCAACATCCCGATTTTCTCTTTAACCAATTTCTATCAGGTAGTATTCGATTCCCATTTCAAAATGCATCACTCATTTGTTTTCATGATTCTGCAACCTCCCAAAATCAGCTCTTCTCCTTGTTCTTATGTATTCTTATCCTTGGTTATTTTTCGAAAAAGTTCGACAACGACGAAAATGTGGTTGTCTAAAGTGGATGGTGGAGTGAGCAATGTAAATCGAAAGAAGATTTGGTTCGTAGCCGACGGCACAAAATTCTAAAATTGAAACGGAGAAATAATGAGACAGAAGAGGAGAGGCAGAGAGTATTCCCATAGATTAGGTCGGAGGACGAGATGAGCTCATGGGGGAAAGGGATAACAAGGGAAAAGGGAGCAGGTACAGAGAGGGGAAGTACTTATTGAATAAAGAGAATAGATGGGTTTGGAAAGGAAATTGAGTTTGAGGATGGAGAAGAAGTAGGAGAAGATGTTGAAAAAAGAGAATGATGATGAGAGGAAAGAAGTCGATTTTGAACTTGTTAGAAGTTCGTTCGAATCAGGATCACAGAACTGAACAATTGATCAAAAACAAGGCATTTCTTGGAATTTCAGTCTTCTGGATTTCAAAACCTCAATGTATTCCCAAGAAAGTGTGAACAGGTCCGAAGCTTCGACTGACCTAGAATTCGGGAAATTCCCTATTCTCGATGGAGCAAAATTTCACTGACGATTCCCGAATTAGGAGACTGACAAAAACTAGGGTACAGAAGTTTCATAACTAGCCATGGGCCTCTCGCTCCAGAGCTTCTACTTATGAAGACATCGATGATTGTGCTTCGTTGGTATTTGAGAGTGTTAAATCAAGGATTTAAGTGTAGCACAGCTGTTCTATGCCAAAATTTTAAGATTCAACGATTCTACTAATGGCGTAGCCCATAATTGGATGTTTCAATCTGGAACACTATATGTTTTAACGAAAAACTTTCTGTTATTCCAGGTCTGCATTGCTTACAGACTCACGGCTTAGCTTACAATTTGGTCAGATTTCTCACAAGGTTATAAGTTGTGAGGTCACTTTTTTTTCGATGAAGTAATATTTCTGCCAAGGAGTCGATCATCCAGAATTTCGAAACAAACAGCATCGGAGGATATAAAATTGTTCCAAAAGCAGCTCTCAGCTTGTTCAGCGCGATATGAGATTCTAACTTATGAGGATCTCTCATTTTCAGTTTTCCTGGTTACCAATAAAGTTCTGGTTCTAGAGAATTCCATCGAATTACTTCTGTCATACTTCCAACGGCCATGAAATCGTTATAGGTGTTTTTTCTTCCTAACGAGCTTTACTCTCACTATCAGGTGTATCAATTTCTCAAACCATTTCTCATTATCAAATCAATTGATATTAAGTCAACAGACACTCATCTCCTCATTCCCACTTGACACTTCCTCGCATTCACCCACTTCACCTTTTGAAGCTCCGCCCATTATTTTCTTCTTCCCCTTCAATCTATTTTCTCCTGCTTCTTATCCCTCGTTTTGACTCCTCCCACCTTCCAACTCAAGGCCCATTTTTCAACTGGTCCCTTCGTCCCTATTTGTCTTCTTATTCTAATTCTGTGTTATTTTTTTGAAGAATGAATGACGTCTTCTTGAAAGTACTCGATGTCGAAGAGCTGCTTGCAAGGTACCTAATTGTTTGACTCGATTCTCAATTGGTCCCCTCCAAGTAGCTCTACTGCGTTGTATGTTTGTTTTTTGGGCGACTGGACTATGAAAGGTTTGTGTTTTGTTTTCTTGATGGATTGGGTTGAAAATATTACAATTGAGCAAGGTCGGTTGACTAGAAAGTCTGAATAATATGAAATCGCAACATTTTTCGAACCAATTTTGTGGATTTAAATAGGAAAAAATGAAATAGTTAGTTCAAGAAAGGACCGAAGAAAGACAACAAGTTGGTCAATGCAGGAGCTGAGAAAATGGTCGTTAAGGTCAAGTCCTTGAACAAGAACGACTACCGTATCACACCCGTTTTTCGATTTCGTTGACACATCTGGATCAATGGATCTCGCTATCAACCGTACCTTGATCAAAAATTTTCAGGATTTGGCAAAATCAAATTCATAATGTGTCCACTTGTTTCATATGCGCAGAAGACGTCATATGGAATAATTCCTTTTCAACTGCTTCATATTCTGGAATTGGTAATGATAACCAAAAAATCACATGGTTTCAAGACGATACATCATGACCTTTCAGCTTTTTTTCTATCACACAGAAATATCTCCCGACCCAAAGAAAACGCGTTCAATACCAAGAACACATTAAACGAGTGCGTGTCTCAGTGCCCCCGCATCAAAATTGCGGGGAACTAATGGATAGGGCACTCACTTTTTGTGGGAAGTGAGTGCTCTCGATGTGATTTCTTATTCGATATGACATGTTGAAATGAGAAGAATGTTGTTTTAGGATGTCATTAGTGAAGTTATGACATCTCATCAGTCCGAAATATTTTATCCATTCTAGAAAAATAAGAAATTATCGTAGTTTGTGTCGTTTGTATCTTTAAAAGGTGTCATCAGTTATCTTTCGTAATTTCTAGAGAAAACAAGGACATGGGTAGGAATGTTCAAATGAGAGATACTATCCACTAGAAATATGTCAGAAGGTATTCTTTAGTCCTCAAGGAAAGTGTCAAGATTTTTCGAGATCTCTGTTCTTTTCACAGATTCCTCAAATGAGATTATCTTACGAGTCACATGAATAGATTGTAGATTTCAGCAGAGGAGGTTCTCCGATAATTCTGAAGTATCATTTTTCATAGAAATTTTACGTGAACTATGAAAAATTCGAAAAAAAATTCTGGACAAAAATATATAAACACAAAAAAGATAGATATTTTTACACGTTGCCCTGCTGCCACGGTCACTACTGATAAGATCTTGAAAATTTTGGTATAAAGGCGGAGAAAATCGTCAGTCGGAATCAAATTCGATTCCAATACATCGAACCAAACGATCGACCATGACATCTGCTTATTTCGGAGTCGCTGGCGGTGGCAATGCTGGAGCACAATCGGCTTATTTTGGAGTTGGCGGAGGACCTGCCGGTGGAGGTGGTGCTCCTAAAATGGGAGGAGGTGGAGCTGCTCCACCACCAGGAACGTCATGCTATTTGGGAGCCGGAGGAGCCGGAGGTGGCGGTGGTGGCGGTGCTCAATCCGCATACTTCTCAGTCACACCAACAGGAGCTGGAGCCGCACCAGTCGGAGGAGGCGCTGCTTTTGCACCACCACGTATGTTTTATTAAATTTTCCGATCTTCAAATACAACGATTTTTGGTTTCAGCTGCTGCTGGTGGCGGAGCATCAACCATGACTGCTCTCGGAGCTGCACCATCTGGAGCATCGACTATGACCGCCGTTGGAGGAGCACCAAGAGGAGCAAGCACAATGACTGCCGTCGGGGGAGCACCAACCGGAGCATCTACCATGACCGCCGTGGGAGGAGCCCCATCGGGAGCATCTACAATGACTGCTGTGGGAGGAGCACCATCCGGTGCTTCCACCATGACCGCTGTTGGAGGCGCTCCATCTGGAGCCTCGACCATGACCGCCGTTGGTGGAGCACCATCTGGCGCGTCGACGATGACTGCTATCGGAGGAGCACCACGTGGAGCATCTACAATGACCGCTGTCGGAGGAGCCCCAATGGCTGGTGCATCAACCATGACCGCTGTCGGCGGAGCCCCGATGGGAGGTAAAAATTTTCAGCCAGTTTCCAATTTCTAACTGAAATGTTTTCCAGGCACTTCAACGATGACCGCCATTGGAGGAGCTCCATCCGGAGCCTCAACCATGACCGCTGTTGGAGGAGCCCCATCGGGAGCATCGACGATGACTGCTATTGGAGGAGCACCACGCGGAGCTTCCACTATGACCGCTGTTGGTGGCGCCCCAACCGGAGCCTCTACGATGACTGCTGTTGGCGGAGCACCGTCCGGTGCCTCAACCATGACTGCCGTGGGAGGAGCCCCAAGAGGAGCATCTACGATGACGGCTGTTGGAGGAGCCCCAGCTGGAGGACCGAGCACGATGACTGCCGTCGGAGTTGCTGTTGGAGGAGGAGGTGGTGCCTCGGCTCTTGGAGGAGCACCACCAGCTGGATCGATGGGAGGAGGTGGCGGCGGAGGTGCAACTTCTGGATACTTCGGAGTCGGACAAGGAGTTATGGGAGGAGGTGGAGCTGCCGGACAATCGGCTTACTTCGGAGTCGGAGGAGGACCAGCTGGAGGCGGTGGTGGAGCTAAGCCAGCCGGTAAAGATTTCTCTAGATCATCCGATTTGTAAATCTGAATAATTCAGGAGGCGGTGGTGGAATCCCCGGACAATCGGTCTACATGGGAGCAGGAGGAGGCGGTGGTGGCGGCGGTGCCGGAGCAACATCTGCATACTTCGCACCAAAGTAAGAAGAAAGAGACACACGAGTCTTATAATTCTCTTATTATTGTGAAATAAAGAGTATTCATATTCAAAACGCTTTCTTTTCTTGAAATTCTTTTCTTGGTTCCTGGTTTCGGATCTTGGCCTGTTCTCGCTTTCACTTCTGTTTTGTTCTGTCGGCTATAGGTAAATTCTACCATGGAAATCTTATCTCTGCAATAAAATTTTTCATAGGCTCATTTTCATAACATTTTCAGTGTTTTCATCATAAAGACCAGCTTTCGAGCGCTTGCTCTTTTTTCCAAAAATTCTAAACATACTCGAAATATTCATGATTTCCATAAACGCATTCCGGTGGTTGGAATTTCGGTGTTCCATTGACTTTTCGTGCATTTTCCGTCTTGCTGTAAAAAAAAGAAATAACTAACTTTTCTTCAGATTTTGACGAGATCTTACCTGAAACAAGCTAATCTGCTCGGCAACTCCAAAATCACAAATCTTCACAGTCATGTCTATTGAAACGAGCAAATTTCCAGGCTTGATATCCTTATGCGAGACTCGTTTCGAGTGTAAATAATTGAGTCCATGACACATTTCCACAAAAATCGCATGTGATTCTCCGATAGTCAAACGACGCGTCGGCTCCATGTCTATAAGTTGTTGAACCGAACCGATACAGTACTCGAAGATCATGTAGACTTTTAATTTTTTCGGCAGATTGAACACTTCGATCAGTTTCACAATGTTCTTGTGGTTTAATCGTCGCAGAATCGACATTTCGCTTGGAATGTTCTCCCAACCATTTGGGATTTTTCGAAGTCGTTCGTTCTGAAAACGGTTTGTTTTATATTTACAGAACTGTTGCTTCGGAACATTTAAAATAGTGTGTAATTTCTGACAACCTGCATAGAAAGGCTCAAAACTAACTTTAAAACCTTGAAAATCAGCTCTGGAATGCTCCAAAAAAGGCGTGACCTAGTTCAAAGAGAATAGGAGGACCAACCAATTATAACTTTGACTCCGCCTCCTTCCTTGGATTATCGACCACGAACTTGAATCCCTCTCCTAAACCCCCAAAGTTGACGATTTTCCAATAAACATGTCAAAAGTTTACAACCTTTTGAACGGTACTGTATGAGATTTTGGCCTGAATGTGTTCAAGTTCCCAAGGAACCGTGCTACAAAAATAGAAACGACTTGTCACAAATAAATTTATTCACAAGCCAACATGTGGCACACAAGGCAATCAAATGAAATCGAGAATCATTCCTCCTTCTTCTTATCTTCCGCCTCATTTTTCTTCTTCTCAGCTTCTTCCTTCTTCTTTTGTTCCGCCGCATCCTCATCCTCCCAATCACTCGGAACATCTTCCATCGTCGGATAGTCGGTCTTCTTCTTGACCTGTCCCTGAGCGATGAGCTTCTGCTTTGCGTCGTACTCCATGATCTTCGGCTTCAGACTCTTATCCTTCTTCTCCTCCACTTTCTTCTCTTCTTCCTCCTTCTTCTTGCCCTCTTCTTCCTCCTCATTCTTCTTGTCTTTCTCCGACTTGGCCACCTTCTTCTCCGACTTCTTCTTCGGATCTTCCTCCTTCTTCTTCTCCTCATCATCCTTCTTCTCCTCTTTTTCTTTTTTCTTCTCTCCAGACTCCTTCTCCCTTTCCTTTTCCGCCGCAGCCTCCTGTTTCGATGGAGTTGGTCCTGGCTCTGGAGTTGCTGCCGCTGGCGGAGCTGGTGCTGGTGGAGCAGCGATCTTCGAAGGAGTCGTTGTGGCTGTGGTGGCCGGACCAGTCTTCGGTTTGGACATTGGCGACTTTTTCGCCGGGCCGGCAGCCTTCTTCTTTTTGCCCTTGCAGAAGAGCAAGACAGCTGAAAAATTAGAAGACTAAATCGACTAATTCTTCCAGAAAACTTACCAGTGAGAACTGCGAGAGAAGCAATCAGGTGCATGACGAGTGGACGATGTTTGGTAGCTACTGAAAACCAATAATAATTCTACCCTTGATTACTAGTTTGCTGAAACTTACGAAGGAACTTCTTTCTTGAAGATCTCAAATAAAATTACTCCAACACCTTTTAGTGAGAATCTAGAGATGTTGGAATTCTGAAGTGTAGAGAGAGAATCGATTGGAGAAAACTTCTGATATGCAGTGAATTGTGGATTTTGGTTTTTGTCTTTTATGCTCAGAAAAAAACAATTCCAGGGCACTGGGTTTCCGGAGAGTTCACGGGGTAAATTTATGAAAAAAAAGTTTTCACGTATTCAGCTAAAAAAGATTCATAACATTCTTGTTGAACTTTTTTCAAATATTTGGGTCATGGACTACTTAGCGAACAACCAAGTCACAGACAGGACTAATTCAACACATTTTTGAGGACTTAACGGTAATGTACCCCGTTTGAGGTACGGCTTTTTGGACGGGACTATGATGAATAGAACAAGCATAAAAAGTTATGTAAGGGGTTGAAACCGTTTTTGTAGCTTATTAACGGTTCTCGAGAAAATCGACTTTTTGTGAAAAATTCACGAAATTTCGAATTTGCATTTTCAAGAAGGTGTAACTTTGCTCATATTGGACGGTTCACCAAAAACTTAAAAACATCATGAAGATAATTTATTTGTCAATAAAATTTCATAATTATTTTGGCATTTACTGACTTTTGAAAAAAATTATTCACTGAAAACTGGAGGTACTCTAGTACCAAGAAGGACCTAAAAATTTTTTAGGGATGACACATTTTCTAAATTTGACAGATAATGAAAGAGCATGTTTAGTTTAGTAAAAAAACACTGTCCGTTATAGGGGTAACCGTCCATATTTTGAAAATAATTTTGATTGAAAAAATTTTTTTTTGAACTTTTTTTGAAAACACTCAAATTTCGGCATGACTTTGTTCTGGACAAGTATTATTTGTTCAAATATTTAATTTTTGCGTAGTTTCAGCTTTAAAATGCGCTATTGAGCTTTAAATAATGTTAAGTTTGAAGCTAGTTATGGCCTCTGGAAGTCAACAGGGCGAATTCAGTAGTGGTTGAGAAAATCGAAAAAATGAAAATCAAGTTAGAGACTCAAAATTTTTTGCATCATGTAGGGTTTTTGATTTAAAAAACAATGTTTTCAACTGAAACTTTTTCTCATCTCTTCATCTTCCTGCCATAAATTGAGATATTCTGTAATTCTTCTCTATGTCTGGTTGTTGTAGTAAAATTTTGATTTATGACAGGAAGATGAAGAGATGAGAAAAAGTTGCAGTTCAAAACATTGTTTTAAATCAAAAACCCTACATGATGCAAAAAATTTTGAGTCTCTAACTTGATTTTCATTTTTTCGATTTTCTCAACCACTACTGAATTCGCCCTGTTGACTTCCAGAAGCCATAACTAGCTTCAAACTTAACATTATTTAAAGCTCAATAGCGCATTTTGAAGCTGAAACTACGCAAAAATTAAATATTTGAACAAATAATACTTGTCCAGAACAAAGTCATGCCGAAATTTGAGTGTTTCCAAAAAAAGTTCAAAAAAAAATTTTTCAATCAAAATTATTTTCAAAATATGGACGGTTACCCCTATAACGGACAGTGTTTTTTTACTAAACTAAACATGCTCTTTCATTATCTGTCAAATTTAGAAAATGTGTCATCCCTAAAAAATTTTTAGGTCCTTCTTGGTACTAGAGTACCTCCAGTTTTCAGTGAATAATTTTTTTCAAAAGTCAGTAAATGCAAAAATAATTATAAAATTTTATTGACAAATAAATTATCTTCATGATGTTTTTTAGTTTTTGGTGAACCGTCCAATATGAGCAAAGTTATACCTTATTGAAAATGCAAATTTGAAATTTCGTGAATTTTTTACAAAAAGTCGATTTTCTCGAGAACCGTTAATAAGCTACAAAAACGGTTTCAACCCCTTACATAACTTTTTATGCTTGTTCTATTCATCATAGTCCCGTCCAAAAAGCCGTACCTCAAACGGGGTACATTACCGTTTAGGTATGTATCTGCTTGTAAGGACATTTGGGTGGTCTGGGTTGTTGTGTGGAGCTCAAAGACTACCTGCTAATACAGACCTAGTGCAAATTTTTGAAAATGAGCTCAAACCGGAATGCAAACTTTGGCCCCTCAACAGATTCCAGTGGAAGCACTACTGTAGTTTTCATTACAAGCACTTTTGAGCCGAATAATATAATCTAGACCTTCTGGATGTAAATCTAGACATTCTGGACTATAAATAGGCCTAAGCATAAGACTAGGAATAAGCATTAGCTTAAGCACAAAATGAAAAAAATCTTTAGAAAATTGATCTTTTCGTAACTTAAATGAGGTTTCCTGGTGTGGGATTAGCTTCTATTGGGGTTTCTAAATACGGTGAACAAAATACATGCGCCTCCTTCCTTGGACGATCGTTCACGACCGCCATCTGGAGCAATTTTCAAGATTTTTGAGCGATTTTAGAGCATTTTCATTACAATTTTTGTTCATTATTCATTACAATCTATTTCAGATCTGTACAGCTATATCAAAAGTGTGTGACCAAAAAGCAGAATCTTAATGCTTGCTGCTCCCAATATCATCTCCTGGTGAGTGAGAACAGCCATACAAAGCAACTACTCCTTTTTCATAAACGGTTTCCAATAAACCAGCAAACTCTTCTGTAAAGGTATGGAAACCGCCCGTTGCCTAGTTTGAAAACGTTGAACCTAATTATTCTGTCACATCCGATTAGTCTCATCAATTTGCTTTAATCAAAAAATAAGTTGTTGTTTGAATCTGCCTTTGTAGTTCACTTGTACTCTGCTTTATGACAACAGGACAACAAAGAAACAAAGACAGATTGAGTTTTCATAACTGTAGTTTCTGCTTGTGGAGAAATCATTTTATCTTCTGAATTGCGCATTGCCTTTTGTATGTTTTTGTATGAATTTAAGCTCAGCATAGACCTCTGTTGCTCACATAGATGGCAAACTAGTACTTCGGAGTTCGAAGAGAAACTATAATTAAATCAGAATTTAAAAAAATCACATGAAAGACTTCAGCTTTAATCTTGTAATCCAGGGTTATCCTATCGGCCTTTTGAATTTCGAATGGAAAATGCTCATTTTGCTGTCAAGGAATAAACTTTTCTTAACCTAGCAAGTTCCTGGCCAAACTTACCTTTGCAAGTACCTCTTTTTTTCAGATAAAATGTGCCGGGATTCGGATTTTTTTATCCCAGTCATCCCTGAATTTGTATACCAAAATTTGTAGCTTTCTGTAGTCAACCTTCTTTCATTGTATCTTTCCATTCGTCAGATTCATTATTATCGGGCTATTGAGATCAGAAAATTCTGAAAGCGTTTTCGGTTACTTCCCGGAATCTGAAAACTTTGCCCGTCAAAACTAATCTCAAGGAAAACAACAAAATTCCTCTAAACCAAATTCAGAATCTCTATCACAAAAACACATCTCATTATTTTCGCCGACCTTCGAATTATCATCAAAAAATAATCGGAGACAAAGGAGACAAGAAATCTGCGACAGGCGCCAAAAAAAGTGCGGCCGAGAGTGATAAGTGTTGTGTAGTGGTATAATCAATTAGCACAGACAAACTGTAGCATCTTCTACTTCTTCTTCTCCGTTATTCTCTCTTCATCCCGCCCGTCTATGGCCAAAAGGACTCTCTCTCTGCGGCCTCTACCTTCTTCTTCTTGTTCTTCTCACTCCGACAGTCCGCTTCTTCTTCTTCTTCTTCATTCGTTCGGTTGTTTATTCTCTTTTCAATACTTTCTTTCTCTCTTCCTTCTCCTCCGATCGGCCATTCTCATTTTCTCATTTCGTCTCTCTTCCATCACCGTTCTTCTTGTTTCAAACCGTCCCTCTGTTAAACAAGCCTTATTCGGGGGGAGATACATTACCTCTGTTGATAGATGAGCTGGCAGAAACAACGACAGCATGTGCTCGATCGGCTCGCGTTCATTCCAGGTTAGTGGTTTTTTTGGATTGGGTTCGGTGTGGGTGTTCATGGTATATGGTTGGGGGTTGGAAAAATTGGCGTGCTTTCATTGTTTTGAACTTCTAATTTTCTTGACTGTCGAAACGGCCAGTATCTAAACTCGTAAGAATTCTTGAGGTTTCGAAATACCCAGATCAGGGACGCCAATTCACCCTCTAAATATCTGAATCATATTTGGGGGATGGAACGTCAGAGAGCTTTTAATTCTATTTTGATATTTTTTCCTGTTATCCAAAATATTTTTCTTCAAATGTTCGGACTTTTCAATTAAAAGGATTAATAACATATCGAAACTTTATACCAGACCTAGGCAAATGTATTTTGAGACCTCTCCTTAAACTAACTTGTTTGGCATTCAAATTTCCTAAAACCGTTGGTCTTTCATTTTGACTATGGAGATGAACAACTTATTATCATTCTATTCAAAATTTGCATTGATTCTTCTGAAATACTTGCCAAGAATCAGAATAAAAAACGGTTAGATCTTTCATTTTCTTTGTAATCTGAAAAGCCTAAAACTTTTTTCTAACTGAAAATGAGTTGGTTTCAATAATATCATTCATGTTTTGAAATCTTTCCTAGTGTCGCTCGAGCGGTTGGATTTCTCTGACATCTTGAAAATTCACGAAATCCCAACTTCCAGAGGTCTCAAGAATAAGATCTCAGAGGAAAAATGCATATGAATTTCCGAATTTTAGTTTGGTAGCCTGATTCGAAAATGTTAGCTTTGATTTTTATGGGCTCACTGTCATTTTCTATAACTATTATTCTCTGAATCCTCTTTTACTTCTTGCGATAAAATGCTCCAGGATGCATTGAATGCATCTTTATTTTTAAGACCCAAATTCTACCTTTTCAACATTCCTGCTCCAGAATCCCAAGTTTGATATCCTAGTAAAAAAGTGAAAGTGTGATTGAATCACCAACTTCTTCACTGTTCCCTCTTCAATCCTTTTGTCATTTCTTCATTCCATATTTACGCATTTTATCAATCAATCGCTTCTCCCTCTTATTCTTATTTCCGTTACCTATTGACACAGTTCTCCTCTCCGCGCAGAGACAGAATACCTTTCCCCCCTTCGAAAGCTTCTTCTGCCCGCAAAAACGTAACGGGTGTAACATGACAATCAAGGTAATTTAACATATAAATTGAACATTTCTATGCCATCTCTTCTTCTTTTTTGACATCTTCTTCTTCTTCAGATTCTGATTCTTCTATAGTTTTGTTACACTGTTATACACCCATGGGAATGATATCAGAAGAAGAAGAAGCTTTCAAATTATCAGTCATCAATCTCTTTTGCGTGACTTTCCAAAAAAGTTGATTTGAGTAGAGAGAAAGGGTCTTGTTTGAGTGACAAACTATTGTGAATTGAAGACGATGGACGGAAATGCGCAAGACAAAATTGAAGAAAAACGGAGAGAAGTAAAGCAAAAAGTAAATAACAAATAAAGCAATGGCAAAACAATAGAGAGAGTAAACTTAAGTTTTTTGTTGAGAGTACAGAAAAACTGTAAACTTTGTTGCACAGTTTTGGAAAAAAAACGAGAAAGAGATGGTTTAGGAGGTTGCAGGCTAAATGGGAACGTTTAGAAAAGTTTGATTTGAAACAGTTGGTTCATCCGTTTGTGATATTACAAAAAAATTGTCAACTACAAAAAGAGAGTTTTAAAGTTGGTGCATACAATGTACATTTGCAAAATTTAAGTACAAACAAGTGTATTTGAACTCCTTTCCCAGGCTCCCGAAATTTGCATTTTTCGACTGAAAATAGCCAAACTGTAAAACATTCTGTCCTGACTGTAGTTCATAAAAAACACAGCACAACAATTTTGAAATTCCCTCTTTCAGGCGGCACCGACCGAGAAGGCAACGCTCTCCTAGTCGTCTCCACTTCTCAAGTTCAAGAATGCTCCTACGAAAACCTCGTTTCCCTTCTGGCTCTTCTATCAGACACCCTCCCACCTTCCACTCTATTCACCGTTCTCATCGACACACGACATATTCATCTGAAACAGTTGAAGTTCTATTTGAGAGCATGCCAGCAAGCCCTTTATAAGAAAATGCGGCAAGTGTTGATAATCCAACCGGAGAAGTTCTTGGATCAACAGAAAATCAACTTTGATCTGATGGTCTGTGGATATACATCGAAGGTAGTGCTGTGATAGAAATAATTGAAAGTTTGTTATACAAAGAAATTCCAGACAGTCTTAATCTCAATGCATAAACTTTCCAAATTTGTCGATGTCAATCAGTTACCAGAGCAATTCGGAGGTACTATGGGATATGATCCTGATGCATGGTTGGATAAAAGAATTGTGAGTTTTCTTTTTGCTTTTTGTAATCTGAATTTCAATATCACAGGAAGTGAAAAAATGGCAGAGTTACCTATCGGAAATCGATACAGATACTTCAAGACACAATCTGGATGAGGATCAAAAGTGTAAGTTGTTGAATTTCTCAAATTTTAGCTTCATGATTTTAATTTTCAGTAGACGAATTTGTTTCAAAACTACAGTCGACTAAACTAGTTGAAGACGAGTATGCAGCAAGTTCATTGAAGAGATCCATTAGAGATTTAAAAGCAAAAGAAGAGGAGAACAGCAAGGAAGGATTAATAAAAGATCATACAGCTGGAGTCTCTGATTTTTTGGATTGGATAGAAGGAAGTGGAGAGAAATGGTTGAATTCTTTGTGTCAGGTGGCTGATAATGTTGATGAGGCGGAGAGTTTAGTGAAGCAACATGAGGAGTTGACTAATAAAACCAAGGTGAGTGTCGAATGTATGGTTCTTATTTTTCTCCATGCACTTACCTTCTTTGATCTGCTTCACGCTTTTTCACTCACCATCAATTTATGTCATCCCTCACTATGTTCCATTTATCAAATTTCCCAGCTTCCCCCAGCTCTCGATTGGCTTCTCATTGTGTTCCCCGACCTCGATTACCCCGGAAACCCCGCTTTCCACCCCAAATTAGTCCTTTTTCACCGAGATGCACATTTTTCAGAATATGTGCCCCGGTGGCCGAGTGGTCGAAGGCGCGAGACTTATGATCTCGTTGGGTAAAACCAATCGCGGGTTCGAATCCCGCCCGGGGCAAAACTCTTTTTCCGTTTTTGTTTTGAGCGTGTTTACAGAAAATAAGTGTTTGAAGTGGAATTTGGGATGTTTTCTTGTAATCAAACTTCAAATTGCTCATTATTTTCAGGAAATCGAGGAGCAAAGTCACCAACTGGCCGAAATGGCAACGAGACTAATGGCTGCATGTCCACAAGTGGCCATCGTGCTCCAGAAGACTCGAGAACAAATTCGAGACGTCGCCGAACACTTTGCCTATCGTGTAGAAGCCCAAACACAATTCGCTGTTTCCAATCGAAACTTCCGTGAAAAAGTGGGAGAATTCATTAAAAAATCGGACCAAATGTTGGAGAAAGTGTGTGCTGAAGATGGAGCAACAATGAAACCAGTTGAGGAATTGGCATCGACGAAGAAGGATTTGGATGATTTGGTTAACTCCATGAGTGAGTTTGATCTGAATCTAAGTTGGTATTCTGAATCCTATATTCTAGACGTTGCCTTTGAATCAGCTATGGATTCCGGAGAGGAGACGATAGCCAAGGCTCGACAGTACGCTGAAGTCCTTCCGACTGAAGAATTCGTTTCACATATTGCATCTAGTCTCAATTATATCTCACAGAAGCAGAATAGGTAATCAAACAGTTTCAGATTCTTAATATTTTTCGAATTTCAGACATAACGAACTAGCTAGTGTAAAACGCCTAGAACAACAGCAACATATCCAACTGATGACCACTTACGGAGACTGTGATCAGGCGATAAAATGGCTCAATGAGTTGAAAGAGACACTTCATAAAGAATACAGTTTATCAGATATCGATGAAGATGCAGTTAGAAATTTAAGGAATGATAGACAGAATCTAGATAGAACTGCAGTGGTAAGCAACTTGAGAAGGTGGAACGAAGCTAAAATTATTTGGGTTTCAGAGTACTTATCAATATGGAAAGCAGTTGTTGTCAATGGCAAAAAATAGCGAGAGGTCTCATATGAAAGAGGGGTCCACTGAAGAGAGAAAAGAGAAATTGGAAGCAGCGTGGAAAGAGCTGGACTTGGCGATTCGGAACAATGAGCAAAGGTTGAACTGTGTTGAGACGTTCATGGCAACTCATAGACAGGTTTGTGGAAAAAGCGCAGGGGGCCAAAATTGTATACATTTGGAATCATCAAAATCTCAGCTTTCAAAAAATACATGAAATTTTTTCTAGCTCCATTTCGTACTTCAACCATTTTCTGGGAAACAAAGGGCGCATAGAAGTTTTTAAGCCCCTCACTGGAAATAACATTCTAGACAAGTAACCCTGATTAGAAGTAATCTAAAAAAATTTAGATGATGGAGCGAGTAAATGAGATTGAGAAATCTCTCCGCGAACGTCTTCGCGTTAGTGGAAAACTCAACTCGATCACTTTGAGCACGGAGAGAAAACGACTTCGAAATGATGTTGAGGAGCTCTCAAAGTGCGGAAATATGCTCTCCACTCAGATCAATGCTGATCATACGTAAGATTTTTTTTTAATTGAAAAAGTTGATCAAAAACATTTTCTAGAACCACCCCTCAAGATAGACAAAACGCGATGAAGCAGATTTCCGATAAGCTTGATGAAGTGATGACGGCTCAAAGAAGAATGGAAAGTTTGATTGGGGAAGAGGATGAAGCTGGATCCAGCTCTTCTGGAAAGGAGGAAAAGGTATGCTCTGAGCTCACCAGGATCTTCCTCCCAACGTATCCATTTTCAGCACACTCCTCGCAAATCCCGCCCACTGTCAAAAGTTCCGGAAGAAGAAGGTGGTGACCTATCTCCAGTGTTCCCTCGAGCCGTCCGTCTTCTAGAAACAAACGAAGGAATCGCTCCCGCAATCCGTCTCTCCAAAAATGAATCCTACCTCTGAATATATTCTCTCTGAAGTCTAGAGAAGTGTCTGTTTGTTAGTATTATTCAAACTCCATCCCGTTTTGATGCCAAATTTCCCCATTCTTGCTCATCTTGAGACCAATTCTGATATGATTCTAAACCATTTTTATGTGTATATTCTGTGATGTTTCCTTCTTGTATATTTGCAAAAATGCCTTCTTGCAGACTTCCATTTTCAAACAAAAAAAAAACTTTTCGAAGATGCTTTTATTCGTAAGACAGAGAGAGAGATGAGTTCTTTTGATTTTTCCGTAGAAAAAGAAGTTAGAAAAAGAATGGAGAGGAAGGATATCTGAAAACAAATAGCGATCAATCTCAAAAATTCTCCGATCCTCACCTATTTTTTTGTTTTCATCGTCTTCTTCGTTTTTCGAGACTCCACATTTGCCTTCTTCGGAACTCTCGATGATTGAACAGCCGTGCTCTTCGTCGTCGTCGTCGTCGTCTTATTTCTCGTACTATCCACTGCTCGTTTCGACTGAGTTTTCACTGGAGTTCTAGCCTTGTACCCCTTCTGATAATGATCACTCGGTGCCTTTTTCAAGGTTGTCGCCTTTGAAGTTTTAGATGGTTTCAGAGACTGTTTTGATGGAACTTTTTTAATCTCTGGCTTCGAATGCTTCACCGATTTTTTCGACTTTTTCGGAGTCTCCGCCTCTTTCTTCTTTTCCTTTTCAACTGGTTTCTCAACTGGCTTCTCAGACGGTTTTGACACCTTCACCGATGGCTTAGATTCAGCTTTCTTGATCTCAATTTTTGAAGTTTTGATAGACTTCTTCGACTTTTTCTTCTCTACTGGCGCATCCATTTTTGAATTCGAACCAGCTGGGAAGTAGACAGATTTTGCATCAGAAGACGTGGATGGTTTTGAGACTTCTTGATAGGAAGATTTTCCAGTTTCAAGGTAGATTGATCTCACTGGGGTTTGAGATTCGGATTTCTCGGTTTTGACAGATGGAGTCTCTTTTTTCTCAGATCTCTTCTCCGATGCATCCTTGATTCGTTTCTCTTTAGCAGCTTTCAAAGATTTCTGAGATTCGGATCTTCTGACTTCCTGATTATGACGAGCATCTTTTGAGCATTGGCCTTTTTGACATCCGTCTTCGTTGCAGTTGAATCGATCCGATTGAGCGTTGGGGGACTGAAAAACAACGTAAGTAGAACTAATAAAGACACTTTCAACTGATAATACGACTCACCACCAACGGCTTCGGCTCCATCCGTCTCAACGCATCTGCTCTCAACTTGCTAATTCCTGGACCAGAAGATTTCTCCACATTTTTACTACTAGCTTTTTTCTCGAGTTTCCCGGATTTGTCTCTCTTTTTATCACTCTTCTCCGAACCTCTATTACTAACTTTGTTGTCACGAGAGCTCTTCTTCTTATCGAGGTCTCCAGAAGTTCTTTTCTCCGACTTCTTGCTTCCCGAACGTTCCTCTCCAACTTTTCTAAGCCTTCTCTTCTCTTTCTCATCCCCCTTTTCATCATACCGATTGCTCCTCGAGCTCTTCTTCTTCTCCAGATCTCCAGAAGTCATCCTCTCCGATTTCTTACTTTTGGACCGTTCTTCCTCGACTCTTCTCAAACGTCTCTTCTTCTCATCATCTCTTTTTCCATCGTATTTCTGACTCCGAGAGCTCTTCTTTTTCTCCATTCCACGATCATCGTCACGATCAGATCTCTTACTTCTGGAACGTTCCTCTCTCTTCTCTTTCGAACTAGACCTATTACTTTTCTTTCGCTCCAAAGGCACAGCAGTCTTTTCAGATCTATCACTTTTCGAACTTTTTTTCTTTTTCGAAGAGCTCTCCGTCTGATCATCATCTCTTCTTGAACGTGACTTCTTCTTATCCAAAGGTACAGTAATATTCTCGGGGCCTCTTGAACTTCCTTTCTTAGACTTCTCCTTCGAGCTCTTCTTCGAACCACTCTTCTCACACCGAAGACTCTTCGAACTTTTCTTCTTGCTCGGATCTTTCATGCTTTTTGAGCTCGGATTTTTCTTGAGTGGATACGATTTCTGAGTACTTCTCTTACTATCTCTCTCCCTATCATAATCCCTACGACCAGTGGAAATCGGTTTCTGAGATTTCTCCTTCCTCGAAACGTCTTCTTTTCTTTCCGAACGTTCCCGCTCACTTTTTTCATTTCCTCTCTTACTCTTCTGACTTTTCGAACTTTCCACTTTTCTCAACTTTTTCTTCTTTTTACTTCTAGAACTCGACTTCTCTTCCTTGTCACTCCGGAGGTTAGATCGCTTCGACTTTCTGGATTTTCCCGACTTTCCTCGATTTCTCAAAATTTCCCGATGTCCAGCAGTACATCCTATTGAGATGACAACTCCGGTAATAGAAGCAGTTGCAGCGAGACACACTGAGTTTCGAAAATTAGAAGACGTCAGAGTTCGGAACACCTACAGTAATTCATGACATCTTGAAGCTGTTCCGGCTGCAAACTCATTTTGGTAACGAAATAAATATTGTGAACAAAATGATTCGATGGTCGATAGGAATTTAGAATGATAAGAATCTTTTGGGGAGTGTGCCCACGTTTAGAAGGTTTTCAGAACTTTATGATTTTGTTGAAATCACCAGATCTAGGGCGCCTTTGATGGGCATTGCTGCTGCCATGAGTGCTGTTTTTGGAGCAAAAATGGCCTTTTTTGGAGCAAAAATTATATCTCCTCTTCTTGCCACATAATGTTTTTGATATGTCTCCTTTTTCCATTCAAAATGAAATTATTCGTATTAATGGCTTCATGCCATCATTGATATAACATTTTTAGACCTAAATTCGATAAACCAATTTTTGAGTGTTTCAGTTTTTTAGTTCTTTGTAACAAACATTTTTATCTCTATTCGGTATTCAATTGGAAAGTCACAAAGCAATCCAAGAAGACCTTGATCAAACGAAATCTAGAGACAATTGGGATTAAAGGATTAGGGATGATTTTGGAAGCACACATATACACATTCAGGTGACTAATGATTTCGAATCTTAAAAGAGTCGCGGCTACAAAACATGAAAACTAAGAAGAGATCAAAGAATATGAGAGGAGACCAAAAAGAAGGCATCGAGCAGAAAATAGACGAGAAAAGATTTGGGAGGTGGTGATTAGTAGTAGGGGAAGAGGATTAGAAATGACTACAAAACATGGTTTCGAAATTTGAGAACTTATTGGAGCAAGAATCCCAAAATATCGGTGAACAGATTTTGTTTGAGATGTTCTGGTTGAAGGATTGGGAAAAGAGATGAGAAATGGTCAATGTCTTTTTGAGTTCTGGAGATGACGTTGACGATAGAAATAATGTCTTCGAATCGGGCGGGTCCGTTACGGGAATTGTTATAGATGCAGTATTGGAGGAGAGCTTGACAAAAGGAATCACGGTGCACGGTGAGCAGGATTTGGCCGGAATCGGAGAGGTTTGGGACCACTGAAAGAACAAGATTAGAGGCTTGACAAACTGATTTTCAAGAAGTTGTGGGTCTTTCTCGCTATCTACATTTCCACTCTGAACTTTCGCAGTTTTCAGTCGGTTAACGCCACTTTACGAGTCTGGGAAAGGGATTCAAAATTGTCAGTTTCATTTAAAATTTTCTGGAAAATTTGGCGCCGCCCCACTTTCACAAGACACACCATCTTTAAAAGAGGTTAAAAAATTGCCAACTACAGCAAAAAGCAATGAGGTTTTGGGACTTTGGATATTATTTGCCTGTTTTTTCTGCACTCACCTGGATTGCAGAGAATAATAGCTCCCAAGAGCACAAACTCCTCCTGTGTGACTCCCAACTCAATCAACCTGCCCACCAACAAACTGCGAATCTGATTCAGAAACTTCACATTATATCCATCGTGCCCTTTGACGACTTCCGGAAATATATCCGTACCATCTGGATGGCACATCACTGCCATCTTTGAAGTATAGGAGCTCATCGCAGTAACCAGAATCATGAACATCAGATGCGAGTATTTGAACAGTGCCTGAATATCCGATGGAGACAAATATCGAATGAATTCAAAGTGCATTGTGAAGTCGATGCAAGATAGATGATTCATCACTCCCCAGTCATAGAAGTTCAACTTCGCGTCTGCTGATCTTGCTTCTCGGAATCCGAATGATCCGCGAACAAATACATCTTTAACTTTGAGGTTTGTTGGAATCTCAGCATGAAGGAAATGCTTCCTTCTTGTCATATCAAGAACCATCAAGTTAGCAATTGTTTTTGCTGCTCTCTCCTGTGTGGTCTCTTTTCCAGGTGTGAGGAGTTGCATACCAGATCGAATGCATTGATGGAAACGGCAGAATCGACATTTTTCGGCTTGAAGTCGAAAGTCGCATTTCCCGTCGCGCTTGCATTCAATGACGCTAGGGCTGTCCACGGCTCGGCGGAAGAACATTTTGCAGGAGTTACAAGATTGAACCTGTAATTCGTGAATAGATACATAGTAGACGCATTGAGAATCTTAAGTTTGAATCCCCACTCATAAACTCTCAACACAAGAATGTAGAAGACGTTCCAACTCACTCCATAGTTAAATCCATTTGTGGAAGTATTGCAGATTTTGCACTTCCGATCTTCTTGAGAACTTCCGAGGAGCATCATTGGTTCCATCATCAGAAAACTTAAATAACTAAAAAAGTAAACAGAAAGAATCTGAGCACGATCGTTAAAAAAATAATCACGAAAGCAAAATCAGTGGAAAAGGAATACTTGAGATGTTTGTGACTCTCGATTTTTAATAGTAAGCGCGTATTTTTCAGTTTTCTGACGCCTTACGCCGAACTTCCGATTCGCATCAAAAGCACTTCCAGACTCTGTTATCAAATTATGGGTCACTCGGAGAACATTCGACATCAATAGTCAGAAAAAAAAAGAGTTCTTGGGGCTGAACTATCTTTAGCTAAATATGAGATATTGAAGTATTTGACGCCGCCCATTTTGATGTATTTTAGCCCTAGGCCTTGCCGAAAAACAAGAAAGGTGCCAACAGTAAAATTCGCGTTACTCAAACCACGCCCACTATAAATCAACGAAATGCTCAGTGAGCAAAAAGGGATTCAGATTTGGTGAATGTGAAATCGAAGCCGAAGAATTTCGATCACTAGTCCAGAATCTTACTTTTGACGGTAATTAGAAAAAACGGGTTATCTCTGTTTTGATGAAGCCACGCCCACTTTTGGTCGTTTCAACAGAAAAATCGTACTCGAAGGATTCAAAAATCTGGACATAATCCTAGACTCCCATAGAAGTACGAAATAGAATGAGAATTGGAACAGAAAATCAAATTCTCGAGTCTACCTGGGCTCTGCAGGAGAATAATAATCAGGGTCCTGAAATCTAATTTTCTGGAATTTCCCACTCAAGAACTCCATCACTTCCTGTTGCTCAAGTACATAGACAATTTTCAAACTTCCGCTCCTAATCTGGATGGATTTTTGATTTCTCAAAAACATTACAAGATCAAGTCAATTTCTTAAAAAACTGAGTGGGAGAATAGGATTTCTTTAAATTTGGTTCCTGGTAAGGAAGTGTCTTTGTGAGGTTATCTCAAGATTTGAATTCTCACGAAATCTCGAAACTAAAACGAAAAAGAAAACAGAAACCAAGCAAGTCAGACAGCACAAAATATGGATATATCACCAAACTAAAAACAGCAAAGACGGCAGCAGAAAGGAGCATATAGCTGAGCACCTGGTCTTTCGAAAGTGCTCATTATGGAAAAATTTCAAGAGTTCAAAAAAATTTAGAATGATTCATTTTTGCAAGAGACTAGTGTTAGCCTTTGGGAGAGAGCGAGAGTGTACATGACAATTAGGGATATGGAAGAATGAATATGAGCAGCTAAAAATAGATGGAAGTTTTAAAGTTTAAAGACGAAGAAAGAGAGGGGATTTTAGAAGGGGAGAAATGGAATGAGTCATTGAAAAAATGGACCTGAGCTTCGAAATTTTTAATATCTCTGTAGGGAGTCGAAGCCTAGAATTTGAATAATCAGAAGATTCGGAAAATCTAAAATCACTTTACGTCTCCTATGTCTTGTGTGGGATATCTGAACCTGTGGGAACTTTCAAAACAACACAACTACGAACCTTTCTTTTTATTCAAGATCTCCAGCGTTCTCAGCCCGCCCTCCAGAAACTATTACAGTATCTTCTGTAAGGATTTGAAACGGGAAAAGCTGCTTGTTAGGATAATCATTCTCATCATCCCGACAGAAAACGAAACGGATTAGTAATCTCTCGACCGGACTTTATATAGCTCTCATTTTCTGAAAAGGAGCACAGAACTTACGAAAAATTCGAAGAGGATGATGTGGAAAATTGGAGGCGCATGAGAGTCTGAAAGAAAAGAGGGAGATTAGGGATTCATTCCTTTTGTTTGAATTTGTAGTGCCCTACAAGAAGAATACGATTTTGAAAATGGATAAAGTCTGAGTTGGGGACAGGCATTGAAATTTTAATGTCAGAAGAAAATGGTGTCTGGTTTTCAACTTTTGTTGCGTTAAAAAATACACTCTCTAGACAATACATCCCAGTTTTATCAGTAGAGCGGACTGAAGAGAATTGAAATGTCAACCAAAAAGAAGACAAAAAAAGAGCACCTTCCAAAGTTTTGAAACTTAGATGCTAAATTTACTAGCTCACACCACTATACCACATGAGAAACACTAATATGAATGCGCGGCTCAGGACTCTATTCTTTTTTTTTTAACTTATATCTCGGAAATGGGTAGTATGGCGGAACTGAAAATTTTATTTACGTGTTCAGGAGGTCCGAAACTACCAGTGTATCAGTTTCCAGCAAGTTCCAATACTATCTTTCAAGTGAACTCCATTGCCTGAGGGTTCCGAGAATCCCAAAAACGCATCTTTACCATATTTGCGGCTTACCATCTACATACGTAGCCGATTATATGATGACACAATGTTTTGAAGACGACGGCCCCTTTCAGTGTGGTCACTGAGGGTAGATCAGATTTTGAACACACCACATGCCCTTTGTTTTGTGTAGACCCACCTATGTATCTCGTGTCACATCCCTGATATTGATCTACCTCCATTGTAATGCATAGCGCCAAAGAGGGGGGGGGGGGGGGGGTAGCGTGTGCTCCCTAATCCCTCCTGTACTGTCATCATTCTCTCTTTTTCTTTTCCTGATTCCGGTGGAAATCAGCATCTTATTTATTTTTCAGAGTTCCCATTTTTATGCTCTTGTTGTTCTTTCAGTTGAATGGTTCTCAACTTCAGAAGATTATGACATTCTTTCCAGGGTATCGCCTCCACGTCACAAGAATCTCCGTCGGCGAGTGTGGATCGTGGTAAATGGGAAGCAGCGGATATGGTAAAGGTGCGTTTTTGGGATTCTCAGAACCCTCTGGCAACGGAGTTCACTTGAAAGACAGTATTGGAACACTGGTAGTTGCGGACCTCCTCTCTAATTTTAAGGTTCAATATTTTGGGTAGGAGCTCCTTTTTTGGCTTCGTTTTGGTTGATGCTTCGATTTTCTCTTTTGGTTTTTCTCATGCTTTTAACAATCCAGTAAACCCTGTTCAGGTCCGAAAATACCAGTGTACAAATATTCCGGAAGTTCCAATACTGTCTTTCAAATAAACTTCCTTTTTGAGACTGACATTGGCTAGATGACCGAGTTATGTTCCAGAAAAAAACGCTTATAAAACATCCTTTACAAAACCTTATTCTTTTGCAGGAATCGTTCGATTGTAGTGGAATGGTGGTTGGTTTGGCGCGATGGTGCGAAGACGGTGTCGATAGGATGGACAATCACCCAGTTCCAATGGGTTCCGGTTCGAGACGACGTCGTCTGGTTGGCTTCGAATATTTACACGGTATGTGGGCTCTTTTTCCCTTCTTCTCTAGTAGTGTCCCTGGTAGCGTCTTTCTAAACTTTAGAATCTAGAACTTGGGTAGTCAGTATTTCTCTTTTTCGGAAATTGGAAAGCGAGTTCCCTTTGCGGGATCTCCTCTCATATATATATGGGTTGTTAGTTTTTTCTCTTTTTCGAAAATTAGAAAGCGAGTTCCCTTCGCGGGATCTCCCTCTCATATATACCAGAATGGCTGCGCCATCCTGGCGCTTTTTTAAAAATGAGAAATTTCGAAAAACTTATTATTCTCGCCGTGAACTTGCTCCTCTCACTTCAGAAAGGGAAGGGTAGAAATGTACTGGAGTAGCTGTTTTTGACGCCTGTCCACCTCATTTCTCATTTTCAAGCTTTAAAAAGTAGAAGGGCATCATCCTCGAAAAATTCCTGATCGACCTATATAATTTTGGGGGAAATCGGTTGGGTAGGGACTGTGCTAGGCCTTGCTGAATAAAATTAGCACCAACGGACACACAGAACTTGCTCTTCAATAATAGTAAGATGGGTTAGTCAGTTCTCCTCCCTTCTAAATCGTCTCCACCCCCCCCCCCCCCCCCCCTCCATAAGCTCCAATACTCAACTAATTTTCATTTTTTCAGGTTTTTTTTGGTTTCAACTTCTCTTATCAGGAACCGCTGGGCTCTTTTAGTGGTGGCGGTACAGACCGTCCTCAGTGCTTTGGTTTCCCGAGGGTCCAGGAGGATTCGAATGGTTCTAACAATTTCGAGAGCGTCACGTGACATCTGTACATGTCTTGATGCTTTGGAGGACTTTTGTTAAGTTTGTAGGGTGCTGTGAGGTTTTTGGTTGCTTTCGAAAGCGTATAGATGGCTCTAGGGACGCCAGATTACATCGGAAAGCGTGTACAGGATTCTGATGATGTTCGAAGGATTTTCAGGGGTTTCGAAAGATTCCAAAAAATTCAATAACATTCTGGAGGCAAAAGAAACGGTCAGAAGGAATTTACAAAATGTGTTCCAAGTTATGAAACTGGGCTAATCTCACCTTGTCGACGACGGAGGAAAACTTTTTAACCTGATTATCAAAATAGTCTTGACAGCGTTTATGAAATTCCATTATTTTTCAAACCTGTACGTAAAACACAAAAATTTTCCTTCCAACGAACTCCGCAAATCTATTATTCCCCTTTTCATTTCCACCACTCCTCCCAATCCAAAATGACGGGAGGCTCCGATACTCTTCGAAACGATGTGGATGAGAAGAAAACAGTCGAAGAACCAGCTCCAGGAGCAAATCCACGTCCAAAGATGACCAAGATTTTGAATAGTAAAAACGAGCCAGCCTTCGGTTTAAAGTTGGCACCGGAGCATCTCATTTTCAAATATCCCAACTACTCTCCCGCTTTTGCATCGTTCATCATTACAAATACCAAATCGGATAGGCAGGCTTTCAAGGTATTCTATTGAAGCCTTCAGGCTCTAAAGAGCATTGTGTAATTTTGCTGGGGTTTCAGGTCAAGACGAGTGACAATAACATGTATCGTGCAAAGCCAAGTGTCGGGTTCATCAAGGTAATTATATTCCCAAAAATTACAAAAAAAAGTTCCCAAGTTTCCAGCCAGGCGACAAAGTTCACGTTCGAGTCATCTACTTCAATTTGAACCAGGCGCCTCCAGCTCCGAACGAAACGAGAAAACACGTGGCAGTGTATCATGTGTCTGCTGGAAACGCGAAGACTTTCAAAGAAGCGTTCGCAAAGAAGACGGACGGTGTGCATCACTACTACTGTAACCATATAGTCGATATGGTCGGAGGAGGAGCGACTGATGAAAGTTCGCAGCAGGAGGGAGATAAGAAGGATGAGAAGAAGTGAAGAGGGATGAGAACTATATTGAACTTTTCGATTATACTAACTGCGCTCTGATGTCGTATTGAATGAAATTTTTTGAACTGGAAAAGCTTTTATAAAAAATCTTCAAGAAGGCAGGTTGATTTTTTCAATCTGCTCATTTCTAGCAGAAAATCAGCCGAAAAACCATTTGGCTGCGGATTGGACTGCAGGTTCGTAGCTAAAAATCACGGACACACAGACGCAAAAATTCACATAAATCCCCCAAAGTTCTTTGATAAGGCGCTGCTCCGTCACTTTTAACGGTTTTCTAATTATTTTCAGACGATTTGGTTATTGATTCTCCAGTCGGTTTGAGTAATGATTCTAAAATCGTCGAATCTGTATAAACAACTACTGTAGATCTGAAAATCTTCGAACATTATGCATTCTAATTGCATCCCAATTACATTCCATAACCAAAAAATCGTCTGCCTTAACTTTTCTGCCATTTCTCCCCAACCTGTTCAAAAATTCCAGCCCTTTTTGTGCTTCCAACCCCAACAAAAACCAAGAACTGTAAACCAAATATATATTCTTAAATTAAAAGAAAAGCACGAACCCAAATCGAAAATTGGTTCAGGGCGTTCCAATTCTCAATTGTGCTCATACAGTTCTCTATTCAAAAAAAATGGTACATAATATATGTAAAAAATTGAGGGAAGAAAGAAAAAAAGACACAATCGTTCGTATTCCAAAAACTAGAAAATTAGAAAGAACTGGGTGAGGATTGCAAACAAATGTTGAGGACAAAAATAGGAAAAAGAGCACCAAGTAAAAGTAGTGATACAATCGGCGAAGGTTCAAAAGAGACCTAATTTTCTGATAAGGTAAAAATTGAAGACTCCATTTGAAAATTTCTTAAAATCGATCACAATAATCCCGCTCAAAGTTATACATCGAAAAAGAAGATGAAAGAGTTTGTGAGTTGAAAGTGACTTATTCAGGTTTGATTTTTTTTAGAGAAGTTTTTGACTGTTTTTTGCACCTTTTTTCAAATTATTTTTGATGATGTTGTTCTGAAATTTCGAAAAATGCTACATACAATTGGAAAATTATACCCCTAAAATACATGAAAAGAATTGAGCGTGAAGTGTGTGAGTTGCCTACGAAGAAGACTTCTTCTTCTTTTCGTAAGTGAGCAAATGATAAAAGAGCATTAATAATGAGATGTTCGCAATTGCCAATAGTATCGGAATGCGCCATCGAACCAGCCATGCCTGAAAAAAGATTTGGATTGAACTTTCTTGTATTCTTGTTTTCTTGATTTCTTTTTTAAACTTTATCGAAAGCACGAGAATTTAGATTTTCCGAAAGGGATAGGATTGTGAGGGGGGGGGGGGGCTCCTCTCTCATCACATAAAACTTTTTGAGAAATGGAGAAAAAGAAGTAGAGAGGGGAGGGAAAAGGAAGATGAAGCAGATGGGATTAATTTACCAAATGGACTCTCTTGAGAAATGAGAAATGGGGAAAGAAGTGGATGAAGAAGATGTGTATAGTTTATGAACAAAGTTTTATGGGATTCCTGGATTTTTGAGAGAATTGGTTTTCGGAAAATAGAGATAGATTGAAAGTGCATAGAATATTGAAAAGTGGAAGAATCTAAAATGAGATTTCGAATCTCTAGTGGAAAATTTCTTGATGACTAGATTCTTGATGTTAAAACAAAGGACTGTTCAGAAATTCGACAGTTCGAAAATAGTGATATTTGGAATCTATCAGCTTCATTTTCAATGTTACACCGCGCTCTATTGTTTTGAGATTTCGTGTAGAATTTTAAAAAGTTTACAAAAAACACTATACATTGAAACCTGAAAAACCGGCGGCAAAATTAAAAAATTTTGAAATTTAACCATATTAGCAATAGAGCGAAATGAAACATCGAGAATACGGCTGACAGATAATCTGAAGTCCAAAAAAAATAATTTAAGACATGCATCTTATCTCTTTTGTTTGAGTGCCAGGGATCAAGTTCAAAAATTTGAATGTATTAATTTAGACCTTTCCAGAAATTTTGGAATTTCAAATTTATCTCGATCCGGGAAGTTCCATAATTGCGGTTTTTTCAAAGATCATATTTGGAAAAAAAAACATTAGAGAATTGCCAGAATTTGAAAAATCCGTAGTATTTGTAGACAAAGGTACAAAAATGAAGATAACAAAACTAAATCCAAAACAAAACCATCCAAATTTCGCCATCAGAAATTCGAACTTGAAGTTTTCATTAGAACTATATTTTCATTGAACTATGGAAAATGCTCCCTATAGATTTATATTGTTTCCATATTTCTTCTTTAATATTACTGTACTCACTCTGAAAGCGGGTTGTAAAAAGTGTCGGAGTGGATTTGCTCTGAGCAACGCCGCCTCTTCGTGCTCCCGGAGCACTTCTTGACGTCGTTGTCCAGCGAGACGAGCGGCTTCTTCTCTTCGCATCCTCACCTAAACAATATTCACATTTTCAACCCATTGTTCCAGTTTCTCTTGTACCCCTTGAGTTTCTAGTTCCGCCAGATTGGGCAGACTTCCCATATTGTCTCCATCACTGCCACTAGCTGCACTCAGTTTCGCGGCTTGAGCGGTTCCGATGGCCCCCGGATGGTTGACATCACCATTTCGATCTCGTGCCGAGGCAAGAGTCGACCTTCGATTGAGCCCGCTCGATGCTCCTCCAGCCTGCAAGAAGAATCGATTGCCGACTCATCAGATTCCTTTCTCTTCTCTTCTCTACTTTACACAACAACTAATATGAGTGTGTGAGGGAGGAAGAAGAAGAAAAGTACCGGATAGAAGAAGAAGAAGAAATGAAGCAAAGTATCAGAGGGTGGGAGAGTGTTCTTCTTCTCTTCTATACTACTTTGTCTCAAATCTTCTTCTTCTTCTCTATCTTCAAACTCTCAAAACGTACACAAGACTCGTTGACATCCGCCTGTCTCATGAGCGATGGCCGATTGCGTCGAAGCTTTTGCTGTTGCTGTTGCTGACTTCCTCCGGCCATTACATATTGATCGTAATGGTCGTCACTGAAACAACTTTAATTTGAGAAATTAATCCAGATGATGACTCACCTCAATGAGAACCTAGACGACATCACATTCGGCGCCTGCGTGTTCAGATTCGAGGGTCCTGGTTGGCTGAGATTCGTCTGTGGTTGAAGAATCAATGGCTTCTCGGGTTCCTCGTGCACGACGGATACCGAAGGAATAGATGGATCGATGGATGAGGGAATGTTATGGGATTGAAGGAGATCTTGGGAGTTAATCGGGGTCTGGAGTTGAGAATTCGGATCGGGGGAATAACCGTATTGGGGCATGAAGTTGACATGGTTGGTGTTGGAGGATGTGCCGACGTGGTTGGCGTAGTTTCGGGAGGGAGGCGTCATGTCGTCAGCCATGTCGACGGAGAGGGTCTGAAATGGTGAGAAATTGAGAATTTTTCAGTTTTCTTGAGTGACTCTTGAAATTTGTAATTGATTATTTCACTACTGCAGTTAAGGAACAGACTAATATTAACGAAAAGGGTATATTTCTCTAGTGCAGTCAAGCCTCTATTTGGAAAATTATCCAAATCATAACGAAAAATTCATAAATGCAATGGAGCATCTAACACGAACTTATTGTCTAGAGATCAGACAATAAACTGGACAAAAATGGCAGTAGTTGTGACAAGACCCAAGCGGCTTTAAACAAGAAAAGCAGTTGCGTCAATGCCAATAATAACTTGAATGAGAGCATAAAAACGATTTGAGTCAAAAGTATCAGAGTCTAATAGAACATTCGGTTAGAGAAGCATAACTCTTAACGATTCCTAACTGACCCTAAATATTCTAGATTCATAAATGAACGAGCTACCACTCCAAACTCAATTTCCCTTCCCCAATATTCACCTGCTCAAAAGAGTGTTGTTTACTATGCGTCTGCGAGAGATGTCTCGAATACGAGATGGCATCGGAAAGATCGGTTCCAAACGATTCTCCACCATTGGCTTCCTTCAACAACAACCGCCTCGTTCCAGGCTGTTTGAACGTCGGATCGAACTGTTTCGCATGGATTCTGGCGACTTCCGAATCCTCGGTGGCTTGCCTTGATATGAAAGTGGCTTGTTCACTTCGTTCCCGAGCTGTCGATGTTCTACTCGCGGCGATATCAGCCTTCTGCTGAGCAATGCTTGAAGCTCGAATGGCTGTTCCCATGGCTTGTTCCAGCTTTTCCCGAAATTTCGAAGCTCTCATGAAAATGACTCCTTTCCTTCGGGAAGAGGCGATGAGAATGTTGTTCTTGTATCGTCCCTCTTCTTTGGTTCCATCCTTAAAAGTTGTCACTCCAAAACCACATTTCGCATTGTTCGCCCATTCTCCGTGGTATCTAAAAATTTTCACTTTTTGTTGGTTCCTCTTTTTTTTGCTTCTTTGTCTCCTCTTCTTGTCCGAAAATTCTAATAAAACAAAACTCACTTGAGTCCATCACTCCTTTCGCACACTCCAAAACCACTACGCATGTCGTTCTTCCACTCGCCCATGTACGTTTCTATAGCGCTCTCCTCGACGGCTTCCTCTTCTGGTTGTTGAAGTCCATGATGGTGAAGAGAGTCTTCAGAAGTGCAACTCATCGTCGAACCACTCGATCGAAGACTTCCGGTCATTGAAGCAACACGTTGATGAATGTCTCCAGTTGAGTGTTGTTTCTTGATTCGGAGTCCGGACAAAAGAGTTCGCTTCACAGCAAGACTTCTTTCAGATAATGATCGCCGTCTTCTTTGTGGAGCAGCAGAGTTCGCACGGAGTACGAATCCTCCACGTCCTGACAGCCCTTCTTCTGAAAAATCCCGACAGTTGGAATGTCAGAATCCCAAAGAAAAAACTCACTATGCCTGTGCTCTTCGGTATTCTCCTCCTCCACCCGTCCACTCCTCAGACTCGTCAGTGAAGCATGCGTCTGCGATTTTGATCGAAACTTTGCCGCATTTACATACGTCGTACTCCTTCGAATACCGTACCCATGACGCATTCCTCTTAACCATTGTCCTTGATAACTTCCAGAATCGACATAGATTTCCGTTCCGTACCCATCGTGAAATCCAGCTGACCAGGTGCCCTGATACCTGGCCTGTGAATTCGCCGACTGCCGTACACCATACCGTCCTTTGTAGCCTTGTGTCCATTCGCCTCTGGAAAATGGGAAAATTTAAGGGAATATTCAAAAAATTTCGGAAGTCTGAAGTCAAGTAATCATGTGAACTGTCAGATTTTTTTATGGTTAAAAACTTTAATGGCACAGAAGAGATCGATTCCTACATATCCAGAATCGTGGTTCTGTTACAAAATCCAGCAACTACGGTAGTGGTTTCAAGACCTAGTTAATACAAATAAATCCAATGATAGACGGATTAATAACACAAAAGTTAGCTGTACGAATACACTAGGATTCTGGATACAAATGTGGTAAGATTTGTATTTTCTAATAGTAAGCCCCAACGATTTTTGATTTTAGTATCCTTAGAATACTAATAGGTTCTTGAAAGTCAAAATCCGTTTAAAAATCAGGCAAAATATTGCGATTTAAATAGTTTCAAAGTTGGTTGTATGCATCAGTTTTTAGGGAGCCAATACAACTGTGGAATCATAAATTATTTAGACTAATCATGAGCGTTTCCTGATTCAAACTATTAAAGAATTCTGAACTCACTTATACACCCATCTGCCCCTCTGCTCCACACCCAATCCATGTCGTTTCCCATTCTGCCACTGTCCTTGATAGGTGTTTCCAGACGGCCACGTGTACACTCCGGATACCTCGAAACCGTAATGCCACGCTCCGGCATATTCTCCTTTCGCCTGTGGACCCGTACAGACGCCGTGACCGTGCGCTTTGCCTTCTTCCCAGCCGCCTACATAGGTTCCGCCGTCGTCAAAGTCAAATCTGCCTCCATTCATTTCCCATTTGCCGTACTGCTGACACACCTACGTCTATAGAACAACACAACGAATCTTGACCTGGAAAATTGGAACAATTTGAGTTTGAATTGGATTATAGAGAAGTTAAAAGGAGCCAAAACGCGAAAATCAAGACGTCGGCAAAAGTAGAAAAAGAAAAGTATTTAGAAATAAGAAAAGTAAGTGGTGGAAAAATGAAAAAGCGAACGGAACGATGATGGATCAATAGAACTGAAATAGACGGAGAGAGTATTGGAGGGCTGGGCTCGTGTGCTGAGCTCTCACCGAGAGCTCTCTCTATGTCTCTTCTTTCTCTCTTTGGCTTTTCCCTGTGTTGCTCGTCTCGGAGCCCGAAGGAGCGAGGGAGGAGGGCGAAGGATGGCTGCCTGGTTTCTTCTTCTTCTTCCTCGGGACGCCGCACAAATACACACTCACTCATTGAGTGAAAGACGTAGTCGCTTGACTGCTCCTTCTTCTCCCTCTGTCTGTCTCTTCTTTGATAGAAGAAAAAAAAGAAGAAGAAGAAGGAGACATTGAAAAGAGCCCGTGCTTCTTTCTCCTTCGGGCTCCTTTCCAGCCAGCAGGTGCCCTTACAAGGAGTGAAGAAGAAGAAGAAAACAGGAGAGAGGGCGGAATTGAATTTTTTTGCTTTTTCGTCGTAAGAAGACAAGAAGATTCCTCCCTCATCTTCTTCTTCTTTTTCGTTTTTGCTCAGAAGGAAGGGTAGGCGGAGAGGGAGGTGTCAAATTAGGGGGCAAAAGGATATTGAGGGAGTAGGAAGAGATTGATAAATGAGACAAATTAATGAAGAATGCATCTCAATTTTATGGATAGGAAATGAAAAGAAATGCAATAGGAAGAAGGGATCAAGGAAGGATGAGCTTTGGGAAAATGAAGAAAGATTCAGAAGCGGTTTTTGGGGAAGAAAAAGAAGAGTTCAAAGGTGGGAGGGGAGGGAAATGAAAAAGAAAACAAAAGGGAGAGAGAGAAGGCTTTCGGAGTTGATGAAGAGATTCAATGTGCAAGATGGCGAGCTCTTTCTCTCTCTCTCGGGCAATGTGAACCTGGCCGAAACGAAGTATAGAGAGAGAGATGGAAATCGAAGAGAGAAGAAGAAGAAAGGGGCCCCCGATTTTTGTTTAAAGTCAGTTGCACACTCACTCCTCAGGCCCCCGAAGGCTCACACTCTCACAAAACAGAAGAAGAAGAGGAGGAGGTACTTGAGAGCTCCCGGGGAGCCGCCGCCGCCGCTACCGAACCCGAAGGGAAGCCGAAGACGCCGCAAGGATGGATAAAATGATGTGGTATTGGGAGGGAAAGGAAAGTTTTGGTGGTGGTGGTGAAATGGAAGGAGGAAGGAAAGATTAGGAAGAGAAAAGTAAGAAGGAGATATATATAAATATGAGAAGTAAGCGAAGCGGAGGCACGGATTGGAAGAAGACGGCGAGCCGATATAGGGGATGGTAGCCGCCAGGAGGAGCTGCTCTCGCGCGGCTTTATTTGCTCACACATATCCTCTCCTCTACTTTTTTTGCTTCTTTTTTAGTTAGTCCTTCTTTTTCCCTGTAGTCATTTTGGCGCAAGATATATCTTTAGATTATTGTTTGTCATCATCATCATTATAAAGAAACACAAAGAAGAATCTGTGCAAAACTCGCAAAGTTGTCAAGTTATCTCTTTGGAGAGAGTGTGTGAGATGAAGAGACGCAGGCTTTGAGTCAGACAGAGGTGACTCTCTTTATTATGAAATGAGATTGGATATCGGTGACTTTGGGGAAGAGGCATCGAAAGGTTTACAAAAGATCAGATAGGCTTAACAGTTAGATCATATGAGGCGTATGAGGGCCAGGAAGATGAAGGAAAGTCTTAGACTAGAATTTTCAGAAAAGGATATGAATCTTCAAAAAAGTGGGAACAGCCTTCAGATGGGAAGTTTCCCAGAAGATCTCAAGGTTCTGATATATCTTCCTGATTCGAGAGCAGTGGCAGAAATTACAGGTTTTCTGTATATTTGTAGGTTTTTCTATGATCCAAAAAATGAGATTCGATGATTAGCTTTGTGTAGGTTTAAGTTTTGCCTTGGGTTCCATTGGAGCCCTCGACTTGGATTTTCAAAATTTAGGGAAATCCGAGTCAACATTTGCTGTAGCAGATGGTGTTGAATAATCGTGAAGATGCATTCTCCTATTTTTAAAACAAAATCTTGTACTATTGATACAAAGACTGTTTCCAAAAAGTTGTACTAAGCTGAAACCAAAAGTAGAGTATACCTAGTAGACTGCAAACTTGGAAAGCGAAATTTTCCAAATTACGACTTTCGGTGGAGTTTTTTTCTGTTTTTGCTAGATTCTGCATTCTTGGCTTCTCTGGTCATGAAAATTAGAAATCCTCCAAATTATAAATTCCACTGGCAACTCTTATCAAAATCTGAGATTTAGACAACCGAAAAATTTCTCAAGCTACTCAATTATGACTAGGACAAGGCCAGCTCTTATACTTTCCTCCCGGAACTTGAAAACATTAACCTAATAAAATTTTGTTAAAAAATTACTCATTGGATTATCCATGACGTCGAAAAAAGTCTCACTTATTATAGTGCATTTGACAAAACGTCATCTGAATCTGAATGAATCTTTTGACGTCAGGTTTTTCACTTTTTGACACTTTTTGCTCATAGACAAAAACTGAATTTTGACCCTAATTAGTAGTAGGTACCACAAAAAATGAACACAAGCCAAAGTGAAATTTGACACTTTCACAAACACGCTCTGTTGACAATTACTTTTGGTAGTTTTTCTTTATTCTATGGAGCAAATTTGGATTCATGGTGCTCTCCAGGATTTCTAATACATAACTTCCACCTGGATGACCAAGGAAACTAAGAGAGGAACCATGCGTGGGTGGAACAGATTCAGAAGATCAAGAAGAATAAGATGAAGACGACGACGTGGAGGTAGAAGAAGAAGCTGGAGGAGTAGAAGAAGAAGGGAAAATAGAATCACCTCATCCGTGACGCGCAAAAAAAGCGTGTGTGTGAGTGTGCCAACGTTGCGGAGGTCCCCCATCCCGACCGTCGTTGGAGTGAATAAGCAAAGGAGAGGCTCGGAGGGAGATAGATTCTCAAGCCAGAGAGAAACAGAGAAGAGGGTGGTAGGCAGAGAAATGAGCTGTGAGAAAAAAAAGAAGAAGAAGAGTTTGGTTGTCGTCGTTGTTGCCGTCGCTCGGTGCTGTGTCGACCTAATCTCTCTGGATCTGAGGAGGGGAGAAAAAAGTGAAAGAAGAAGAGCAGCAAAAAAAAGAAAAAGAAGAAAGCTGTCTTGCTCTTTTTGACTGCTTCCTCTCTCTGCCAGCTTCTCCACACAATTACACGATTCATATCACTTTTTGACGTCGCTTTTTTTGCTTCTTCTCCTCACTTTTCTTTGCTTCTGGACACCCCTTCCGTTGAGATATTTTGCACTGACAGAAGAAGATGGGAGAGAGATGATGGACATCCGGATATAAGGGAAAACGGAAGAAGAAAAAGCAAAAAAGAGAAAAAAGTGAGAAACTTGGAAAACAAAGAACGAGTAATCTCTCTCGCTCTTGTCGTTTGCTCTCTCTGGAACATACGGAAGTGATGGAGATTTTGAATTTGACGCGATGAGCGGAAGTTGAGGAATTGTGAGGAGATTTTGAGAGTATCAAAATTTGGACTCTGTCTTCAGAATAACGAATGCTTCTGAGAATCTGGAGAATCGAAAGAAAGAGTTTCAGATTTCGAAGAAACGTAGCCACAGCAATCATGAACAAAAGATCAACATATCTGGACTTTATAAAAAAACAGGGGTTCTGAGATTCTAATATTAAAATCAATGACAATATCTGAAAGCATCCCATCGTAGCAATTCACCTATTTCCAGTTGCATTCTTGCAACTTCATCTCATTTGATTGAAAAAATTAATATAGTCTATAATCTAACTCTAAGAAAAAGTTCTACTCGACACCTCAAGTAATTCTTGCCTTATTGAAAATCGTTGAATGACGGAGAGTTACAATACATTGTTATTTTAATTGTTTGTTAATCACCAGATTTCCAGGTCCAACATTCTCATTTGACAGAAATTGAGTCATTGAAATTTATGGTGATTAAAAATAGCATTTTCCAGCATTATCAAGATATATTGAGATCATCAAACATTCTTAGGTTCTAGGATATATAAATAACAACTTACTTTCGATTCGAATGTTGAACGGATTTGATTTAGTATTCCTGAAATTCAGAAACATTTTGAGATTGTTCTATAAGTCTGGGAGGCTTCGAAAAATCGTATTCAAAATCGAGTCATAATAAGAAGCTTCAGATTTCGCAAGAAAATACTGATTTCGAAATCGAGATTATCTGAAGGAAGTTTTAAGACGTTAGTGGACTTGATTTGAATACTTTCAGAATTCTAGGGATTATTTTCACGCCATAATATGCTTGAAACAGAAAGCTATGCTTTGAAAATTTAGCACAACAAAATTTCGAGTTTGATAATTAATCTTGCCAAGTTTCAATAAAAACGATTCACCACCGCCAGTTTTACACTAACGCAAAGTGGTGTCAATAATTATCGCTCACCCTGTACAGTGGGACCTTCCAAGAACAAAGATGCAGGAGAAGAATAATCGTTTTATGTAGGAATAGGATGAGAAATTCAATATGAAATGAGTGAAAAAAGAGATAAGGTGGCTATTGCAGGAACAGTCAGCGATTTTGACTTCAAATAATTGGAATTCGTATTCTGTATAGTGACGCCATTCGTATGAGGAAATCAGAATAAAAACAATATTGTCTGAGAAACCAAAGTTTTCCAGTTTTAGATATCAGACTGTTAACATTTGTTTGGTATATCTTGAACCAAAGTAGCTCCATGATACCCAAGGAAAAACCAAACAGATATTCGAATAACTAACAGAAGAGTTATTTTCAAAACCATATTGGAACTTTCTGAAAATTGGTTCCATGATACTTCTGGGCCTCGAGAAGGCTCACTGTTTGATTTTCAAAGAACCATAGCTCGAAAACTTGATTTTCATGTTCAGGAGGCCAATAAGTACGAGAGAATCAACTTTCAGAATGGTCTCAGTGTTAAAAAGGAACTCCCTAGTGTAAATCTCAAAATTCGCTTTTTGATAATTCTATTAACAACTGGTAGTAAGACTAAAAGATCAATGAACCGAACAAAAAGCCTCACGAAAAAAGCTCTTCGTATCCGTTAGCCAGAAATCGGAATCAGCCATTCATCTGGCTTTCATCACGTGGCTGTAAAGTTCCAAAGTGCTCTAAGAATCTTCCGGAGCTCTCCACATACACATTGTTTGCTAGCTTGAGAAGGAGGAGCTCATTGCTGAGGGAATCCTCCTCCTCCTTCGTCTCAAATTCTAAACAAAAAAAAACGTCTTTGAATGAAAATATTTATGATCAGGAACCAATAAATTATACTTTTTTTTGGGAGCTTAGATGCAATGAAATGGGGGACGAGGAGCAAAATTTGATTAGTGTTAACACGGTGAACAAACGTAGAATGCAGCAATCATAAACGGGTTAGGAATAAATATTTACACGAGATCCGGGACCAGCAGAATCGGTTTCAGCAATAACGATTCGTTCTAGTTTGCTGCTTCGGTGGTCGCCGGTTCTGAAGCTTCGCCTTTTCGGAGTGCACGACACAGATTTTCGAGCATCTGAATCTTTTTCTCCGATGCAGCAATCTTCTCAGTATACTCTTGATTCGTCATGGTTAATACCAACACCTTCCTGAAAATTTTTAGATGCTTCAGATCATGTTTGACTCCAGAAACTCACTGATTAGCTTGTTCACATTTCTTCTTGTAAGAAAGACCCTCCTTCTCAATCGAGATACACTTCGAGTTTACACGATCAATTTCCTTCTTGAACTTGTCGAATGCCTCATTACTCTTTGACAAACAGCTGGTCAGTTCGGAATACTTGGCAGAATACTCTTGAACTTGATCCCGAAGAGCCTTCTCTGTTTGCAGGGCACCTCCAACACGTGCGGTCTCTTCCAGAACTATCTTCGCCAGTTCATCCTTCTCCAATCCAGCTTTTCTGACTTGAATTGAAGATGCATCAAGTTTGGCTTGTAGAAGCTTGATCTCAAGATCCTTCGCCTTTCCGAACTCCTCCCAATACTTCTCCTTCTTCTGCATCTGTTGATCAATCACCATCATTCTCTCCTCATACTGTTGTCCTATCTCAGTGAACTTTTCACTGAGCTTCTTGTTGTCTTCTGCCAACGAATCCGATTTCGATCTTCCCTCAGCCATAGTCTTCTCAATATCCTTAAGAGTGATCTTGAGTTGTTCCACAGCCTGAGCTCTCTCCACTTCGAGCTTTCTCATCTTGGCAATTGACTCATCACGGGTCTGTTGATTCGCCTTCTGAAGTCCTCTGCATAGTTCCTCCAACTTGCTCTTCGCCTCCTCGGTACGAAGAAGAACCTGCAATGATTTATTGGTCACAAAGATCAGAGAAGACTCGAAAGAGAAGAAGATATTTTCAAAGAAAAGTGGGGGTGGTGGTCGGGATGGGATCAATTAAAACAAAAACATCGTAACTCGCTCGATTTGAGACACGAGAGAGTTCCGATTTGACGTAACACGAGACACCTGTCGACTGAATCGTCGAAATATCAACATTCCAATGAGTTCTTGAGGTTAATCTTGAAGAAATTGAATTGAATTTTTTTAAAATATAAAAAGTTCCTCAAAATTGGAAATTTATTTATATGTTATTTCCTTTGTATGTTGCAAAAAATGAAGATCGAAACTTGTTTTTCAGATTTTTCTAATGGTGTTCTGAAAGTCACTCCTGGCCGAAGATCCGATAGCTTAATTTCAAGATGCATTCAAATGAAGTAAAACTGATTTTTTGAGTTTTTCTTTTCAAATTTATCTATCAAGAAGAATCGCATCCCAAACTAGATTCACAGATTTATTGGGTACAGATATAAAATTTCAAATCTCAAAACTCTTACCTGATTGTTTCTCTCCAACTTCTTCTCCGTCAAATCCTTGACCTTCACAACTTTGTCGTACTGCAAATTAACATCAAAGCATTCAATATGGTTTAATTAAACAACTCACATCAGCCACTTTCATCTTCAACTCCGCATTCTGCTTCTCCGACTCTGTCAGTTTCTTGATCAGCTTCTGAATCTTCTCCGCATCAGGAACTCCTTCGAGAGATTTCAACAAGGCGGTTTCATCTGAAAGTTGAATCAATTTGTCTGCTAAAAGTGAAGAGACTCTACCAAAGTTCTTTCCCATGATTGTTTTGTTGCTGGAAAGTGCCACAAAAGTGTGAAATCAAATCAGAGATAAACGAGATATAGTGCTCTCTCGGGCGATACTGCTACTTCTCGAGCTGCTGCTCTTCTCTGCTGCCGGGGCTGCCCGATCGACTACCCGTCGGTCTCTGCCTCTCTTGTTTTCTCTGCGTTTCCACGATTCACACACTCTCTCCGTATGTCCTTCTCTCTTCACGGAAAAATGGATGGCGGCTCGTTGTAAATCGGAGGGGCTCTGAAGAGAGAACGGAGTAGTGTTTCGTAGAGGGACACTCTTTCTCTCACACTTTTTCTTCAGTCGAGTCGAGAAAAGGTAATTATGGTGTGCGAGTGAAACGCGAGAGAGAAGTAGATTGATGGTCTCGGAATAAAACAAAATTTACAAGTTTATGTTCAGCAGGTTAACCGGATTTTGTTTGGATGAGATCTTGGGGGTACATGTAAAAATATGATCTTTGATGTGATAAAAGTGTGTGCAGTGAGATAAAAATTTAACAAAGATTAGTCTTGAGGTGGTGTGACTCTTTTCTTGCGCGGAGAACGAGTGAAGTTGATATTCTCATCCAAATCTGATTCCTCGTCACTGCTCAGTACAATTTTACGTTGTCTTTTCCGTTGTACGGGTCTTGGAGTGTCCACATTCGATTTACGAGCTTGCAGTGGTTTTCGTGATGGAGTCGTTGACCTAAATCCAGTTTGAAATTTTCAGAAAAAGCTTTTACTAAACATACGTTGTGCATGAATCATCTTCGTCTTCTGAATCAGCCTTTTGTCTCTTGGATTCTTTCTCTTCTTCCTCCGCTTTTCGCAATTTTTCTAGAAGTTTCGTCCGTTCGTCAATATGATTTTGGAGAGAAAACGTCGATGTTTCCATCTTAACATTGCCTTGATTCATCCCGAAAAAAGAGAAATTATCACAGAACGAGGATCTCTAAAAATGACATTATCAGATTAAGAGAGGGTCATTGATTTAAATACCACAAGAACAGGTTTCTTATGCTCGAAACAACCATCTTTGTACGGATCCAAATCGTTGGATGATGGAGGTTCCAATGCCTTCAAAAACAGATCTTCTCGAGGCTTCACTTTATTCGTTGTTTTGACGAGTGTATACAATCCAAACATGGGAACTAGTTTCTCGTCCTGGAAATAGAAAAGTAAAGAATAAAAGTGGTAGTCTTCTAAAACCTCATCCGCTTCACCTTCATAGAGCTGTTCCCGCATGGCTTCAAATTCATTGTCGTCGTCGTCACTGAAGATGTTCTCCATGTTGGATCTGAAGAAAACATTCATTTTCAGGTGCTTTACCCAGTTTCTTTAATGAAAGCTTTCATAAAGTTCCGAATTTGGAAAAAAAATAAGCCAAATTGGCGGGAACGCAATCGCGCTCCAATAGAAATGGAAGCGGAAAATTTGAAAACGAAAACTTTGGCTGAATTTTTTCACTCGATTTTTTTTTCATGGAAACTTTCTATTATATAATATATAAATCGTCCGGAAGTTTGTTAAAGACACATTAGTTTTTCTATAAGCTATCTGAAAATTCGCTTTTCAACTTTCAACAGTCTCAAATTCTCTCCTTTGCAGATTTTCAATCTCATCTAAAAACGAGCAATGCAAATCAAGTTGATTCCAACTCCGTGAGTTTCTCAATTGAAAATCTGATAGTGAGATCAAATAAATCATTATTAAGAGAAGGAACTCAAGAATGGATGGCTATCGAGATGCACGGTATCATTTCTCCACAGGAGGGCAGCTTCGATGGGAAAACGTTAGGTTTGTTTTTCTTTAGATTTTGAACAAACATGTAATTCTTATCAACTCGCTTTCAGGTACGATATGCTGGGGAGACCGCAATAACGTTTACATGATTATCGGAAATCAAACACTTGAAGGAAAGGTAAATATTTATTGTCTCGTCTTGTCCTCAATTGTTTTCAGTAACTCTTGACTCATTGCAGATATCGAAAACGGACCGACCACTGCTGGTAATTCAAAAAAATGGTGAAAATAATCGAGATGATGGAGAGAAAAACGCGACGGTTAAAGCGATAATCAGAAAGAAGCTCGTTTTTAAAACACGTCCAAGACCTTTGGTCCTGTCGTCAGTTGCATAAGTAACAATCACAAGTTTTCATGTCATTATCTGTACAATAAATCTTGACTCATACATTGAATATTTTAGCTATTACATTCTGATAAAAATAATTTAATTTTTGATATGAAGAGAAAAATATAAGTTGACTAGAAGAGATCAATAAAAAGCAAAGTCCATTTTGGTTTTCGTTTGGAGAGTGTCGCTGTACTCGAGATCAATTTGTCGTCGAGAGTATACGAAGATCATGTCCATCACAAGATTGATCAGGGCCACATTGTAGACAATAGTGGCTCCGAAGAAGAAGTTCGCATTTCCACTCTGGCTCACAATCCACATGTGCCACATGACAGGCATCAATGCGATAGTGGTGATAATGGTGCCACCAATGAGGAGAGTGTATCGGAAATCTAGAAATTAGATTTCAGCTTAACATTAGTTTCTCATCACTTACGTTTTTTGTAAGCTTCATGCAACGGCAAAATCGCAAGTATGAACGACACCTGATTGAGTGTTGGATATGGGAAGAAGATGGAAGCGAGGAGACCGATGATAGTGAAATGAAGAACAGCGTCACGGCGAATCATGAACGTTATTGGGATCGGCATGAAGAAGTATAAAATGACGAAGGAGTTTGTGTAGAACGACCGGAAGTGCTCGAAAATCTGCACAAAGAAGTACCAGTAAAGTCCCACATTTGGTTGGATGCTTGTGAAGTTTAGACTGCAAAAAAACAACGCTTATTTTACAGTAATGGCTAGGCACTTACATTGAGGTATAAACTGGCTCAATAAAGTTCAGATTGTTTCCATTCAACAAGAAATTGAGAGTGAAAAATGTGGCAGCGCTGATTAGTGACAAAAGCAGGAGATACAGGAATTTCAGTATTGAGCCATTGGATCGGAATACAAGACAGGATATCAGGGTGAATGGAAAGATTGTGAAGGACGACCATGCACCAATCAGGAGAGCACATGCGGCAGGGCGATCTAAAAATTATTGAATAAAGTTTGTTCCTTCATTTTGGGATACAAACCTGAAACAAAAAACAGGAATATAGCAGAAAACACGAAATTCTGAACAACTGTCAAAGAGAGAATTCCAGTGGAGATGATTGCAATCGGACTGTATGCATATAGAATAAACACGAGCTTCCCAATCTTTCTGATTTCTCTGTCACCCTTTCCGTGAATTCGTTCCCAAACGGTTTGTGCAGCTCTCGACGTCATCCAAGCAGTACCAACATCCATTAGAATCCACAATGGAACCAGAAGGTTTGGCGCAGTGTTTAGCAGAAACCGAAACAGGTAGAGTGTCAGGGGTGGCTATAATTAGAGATAAAAGTATATTAATTTTAGTGAATTCTCTTACAAAGTGCATGTTTTTAGATTCAAAAGGGTCCAGCCCATCTTCAAGCATTGCAACGCCATCCTTAACTCGTTCGAAGGAATACACAGTTGATGTGAATTCAACACGTTCTTCATAGAAATCTGAATAGGCGAAACTCGCGGCTCGAGTTGCAACTGCTACCGAAAATGGAATTCTGAACTTTTTCCATAATTGATTTACGATTTTCAAGAGCTTACAAAAAAGTAGAAAGCGATGACTCTTCTTCGCCCTCTTCAACAAATTCCTCGTCCTGATTTGTTTGATTTTCCTCGCCCTCCACCATATGTGCTTCCTGAAAATATACGCCCAATGAGAAGCAGGTTTCGATATATAGGCGAGCCATGATCACACAATTCGTGCTCATTCCCAGATGGGCGCCTCCACTTCTGCCCCCACTCCTCCTACACCGAGGAAGAAACCAGAGGTCAAGAAGGCCGATAATCAGATTTTGAATTCGTATCAGGTAAGTGTGAGATTTAAAGAACCCTGTTAGATTCAATAACTTAACCTTTGTTTCAAAAATTTATTTCAGAAATCAATCGTTAGAAACGCATGGAGACACATGAGTCAGAAAGGTCCATCGAATTGTGGGAGTACTATAACGCGGAGAATGATGGCTAGGAAGAGTACAATCGGAGAGGTTCTCGATCGCTCAACTCTAGACTATCATAATATACAGATTGTTGAGTTTTTACAGAAAGGTAGCAGAAAAAGGAGTGGGGACAAATTAACACAAATGATTTTTCAGTGATGCAGAATCTAGATGAACCTGACAAAATCTCGAAGATGTGTCAAGAAATCGGTCAAAAACACGCCAAATATAGGAGAAGTAAAGGGATGAAGGTGGGGAAGAGGAACATAAAAAGCGAGAAAAATGTTTACTGAATTCAGATCGATTACTGGGACAAGTTGGGCGAGGCGATCACCGAGACGATTAGAGAATATCAGGGATGGAAAATTCACCGTGAAAGTCTCCGAGCGGCCACCGTTCTTGTTTCTTATGTCGTGGATCAGTTAAGATTCGGTGAGAGAGTATCGGGAATGGGAATGTGGGATAAAGTGAATGTGTTTTCAGGTTATTCGAGGGGTCTACATGTTCAAGGATCAAGAGAGACGAAGGAGGAAGAGGAAGATGAATAAAGTTAATCGAGGCGCGGACGCTTCATATCATTCTTCAGATTATCGGAGAACTTTCTAACATCCTCTTCTGTGATCACTTTTCCCTCCCCTGCTTGAGCGATGAATTCTACGAACTTTCTCTTGAATTGGTTGAGACCTTAAAATTCAACTTTTACTTTTTTGCTATTTCTATTTTGTTGAGAAATACCTTCATAAAAGACTCGAGCACCATCCATTCCAACTTCCTTAACCAACTCTCTCATTTCGTCATCTTCAGATTGCTTTTCCTCTTTTGCAACAGCTTTCTTCGATTCATTTTCAAAAGTGGCTATGTCGTCCTCGACTTCCATTAGGAATTCACAATCGGCCATCTCGTATACACGAATGCAATCAGCGCATTTGCACAGTCTCTGACGGAAATGAGCAATATGGAGAGATTTGTTTTCGAGTGACTCTGGTATGGCCAATTGCTCGGGAGTCAACTTTGAGTGACAGAGAACATCTTTTCCAGCTGGAATCTGAGCAACGAATGGAATTTTCTTGACGCATGCTGCGCAGATCTGAAAAAAGTTGACATTTAGGATAACTTCTCGGGGATCGCGACATACCGCAGATGCGATTTCTTTATCTCTTTCTTCCTCAGTGGCTTCCGTTTCGTAGTGAATCGCTTTGAAAGGGGCATGCTCGTCGTGGAACCAATCCTCACAAATTTCGCATTGTACGAGTGCGGACTCCTTATCATCATCCGGATAGAAGACATCACAAGTGCAGAACTTTCCGTGATAATTGTGATTGTATTTGTTGAACTCGTTCTCCTTGGGCTTTTCCTCATACAAAGCACACTTCTTGTCGCCAAACTTGGGGTTACCACAATCGCAGCAGAACTTTCTCTTCGTGTACAACTCCACCATATCGTGTCCATCATGACAATTTAGAGAGCAACCGTAGCAAACTCCGGCCATTTGTGGCGGCGGAGTGCATGTGAGGCAAGTGAAGACAGTTTGGCGAGGCTTGTAACCCTAAAAAGTAGATATTTAGATCCCAGAAGAATAGAAAATGTAACCTCAGGGAATGTACAAACAGTTGGATCTTGAGCTGCGAATAACACATTTGCTGTTGCTTCCATCTCTTGCATACTTTCCAGAATCTCGTCCATCGTCACGCTCTCTGAAACATCAGGATTCAAGATGTGTTTTTTCAATTGTAAATATCAAACCTTCCTGAGCCGGCTCCACGTTCGGTGCTTCTGAAGTAGCTTCTTCTGGAGCAGTAGGAGATGTATTTTGTTCTTGATTTTCCATTTTCTGAAATGGAACTGTTAGAAATCGAATCCAAAAATCTAATAAGCGCTTCATCTTTTAAAAAACATGTGAGTCTCTTAAAGTCCGCAAGTGGCGTCAAAGTGTACAATTCAAATTTGACACGCTTACGCGCAAATGCGGATTGTTTTGGAGGAGGCAGCTGCGCGCGCCAGTTTCAAATCGTCCCGCGGATTTCATTGTTCTCCATTTTTGTGGCGCCAAGCCAAAAACTGTTTTTTCGTGCAATACTTGAGTCACTCTATGCGGCGGCTTCTTTTTGTAAGACAGACAACGGGTTCCCTGCGCTACTTCTCACCGTTTATTCTCGCCGCACGCCGGTAGTTTTGAATGGGTATTCGTTTGCATTTCGCCCCGCATCGCCCGGCGCATCTTCCATTTACCTTATGCTGCTAAGAGATTGCGAAATAAATTCACGAGGCATAGAGGTTCCTAAATTGGCTGGTTCCCACGGAACTGTCCTCCAGCGGGCGATATGCGCTTCCCGTCGCATTATCAATGCAAAGTGCGGAGAACACCACAAGACGAGAGAAGGACAGGGTCACACATGGGAAGGGGGAGGAAGACAGCTGGAAATTTCGACCAGCTGCAGTTCTTGTTTCCCATTCGAGTGTCAGTTGAACATCTGCGTATGATTCTTTTTCACAACTCCAGTTGACATCGAGATCCTGATAACCACCTTTTCCGTGAACTTCTCTCTAGACACGAAATATCAACGTGGTTGCGGTTGCCACCGGCCACTCGGTATATCTTGTTATCTGCTGCCTGCGATCTGTTATAAGATCGTTATAGGCAATCTACTAGTGCGTAGGCTACTAAAAGGTAGGGCCCCATCGATTATTTGTTCTGATATTTTTTAATTGATGTGGGCGTTAATCGAAAAATAAAGATCTTGTGACACATTTTTTGGTGCTCTGTATATATTCGTTTGTTTCATGAGAAAACTGACAAAACCTGTCCAGAGATTAGCGGCTATAATCGAATTAAGAAGCGCATAGATTACTTTCGAGTGAAGCTGTTCTCTCTTCAAAAAAACTTTGCTGCTAGCTGAGACCTTTTTGTTTTTTCGCCTATACCGTTCTTCCTGATAACAACTTGCTCGTTGGTGTTTTGGAATTTGTCAATTTTTATTTTCAGCAAATTGTATATAGCAACTGCTCGAAAGGTAATGATGACATCTCGAACGAAAAACGATGAGATTGACCAGTTGAGAGTAAGTTCCTATTCTGCGCTTTCGTATCAACAAAATATACAATTTTCAGGCCAAAACAGACTTTCTCAACCCGTCCATTTCGGCGGATTGGGCGAAGAAGAAGCTCATGTGGGTGCCGAGCGAGAAAGACGGATTTGCTCTTGGTGCTATCATCGGAAACCCACATTCAGACGGTACCATCGATATTGAATTGATGGAAACTGGCGAGCGGCAACGAGTTTCGTCAGATGACTGCCAAAAGCCAAATCCCCCGAAGTACGACAAATGTGAAGATATGGCGATGTTGACGTGTCTCAACGAAGCTTCTGTTCTTCAAAACCTCAAGCAGCGGTATTTCTCCAATCTCTATTATGTGAGTTTCACAAAAATTCTATCGAAGTTTCAAAAATCCTCGTCAGGCCGGTTATCGCTGTTTAGGTAACTAGATAGTGATTATCTAAGCCTAAGCCTAGTTGCTTAACATTTATATGGTTAGTAAACTACAAAACCTGTGGGGAACCGGCACGAGTGATGGGATTGGAGATAGCATGAGGTTTTTGAAAACGGACCGATCCTTGCGAGAATTCCCGGAGAAAGCTTTGTGTTATCTTCATTCGCTGGAACAGGATTTCAGCTATTCCCATCGCTTGGTGGCCTTTGATCAGGCGAGGAATATGATAAGCAGAAGATTTTTTTAAGTCTCTTTGGCGTCTTAAAAAGAGATTGCAGTCGATTCTGCAACAATTATCGTTCAATTGAGTATTTCCTAAATATAATGACTTCGAAATGTTACTAATCCTATTTTTCAGACATATTCCGGACTCTTCTGTGTCGTTATTAATCCATATAAACGCATTCCAATCTACACCGACACAATTGCTGAACAGTTCAAATGCAAGAAGAGAAAGGAGATGCCGCCTCACATTTTTGCCGTTGCTGATGAAGCCTATCGTAGCATGCTCCAGGACCGCGATGATCAGTCTATTCTGTGCACGTCAGTGAATTTTAAGTTCTGATTTTGATAATCAATATGTTCTTTTCAGTGGAGAGTCGGGAGCAGGAAAGACCGAGAACACCAAGAAAGTTATTCAGTACTTGGCATATGTCGCAAACCGGACCATGTCGAAGAATAGAAAGGCTTCAGTTGATCTAGATACGTCAACTAATCGAGTTATGGGACAACTTGAGGAGCAACTTCTTCAGGCTAATCCGATTCTTGAGGCATTCGGAAACAGCAAAACGGTCAAAAACGATAACTCCAGTCGTTTCGGAAAGTTCATTCGTGTTCATTTCGACGGCACTGGATGCATTTCTGGAGCCAACATTGAGTTCTATTTGCTGGAGAAATCTCGTGTGCTCAAACAAGCCCCCAATGAGAGATCTTTCCACATTTTCTATCAACTTCTCAAAGGTCTTCCAAAATCACAGAGAGGTATGTGATTATGAATTCAATGAATTTAGCTTAATTCCCCTTTTTTCCAGAACAACTACTCATTGAAGACAGTCTCTCCAAGTACAAGTTCATGACGAATGGAGACAGTAAATTGGCTGGAGTCGATGACGGAGCTGAGATGAAAGAAACCTTGAACGCCATGTCTATTATGGGACTGAATGATGAGGAGATCACTGGAATTCTACGCGTCGTCTCTGCTGTAATGTTGTTCGGAAATCTTGAATTCACTCAAGAGAACAAGAACAACGACCAGGCTATACTTCTCAACGACGCCGTGGCTCAGAAGATTGCATCTCTTCTTGGCGTAAATGTTACTGAACTGATGCGTGCATTCTTGAAGCCGAAGATCAAGGTGCAACGAGATCTGGTTCATCGTTCTCAAAGTGTCGATCAGGTCAAATTCTCCGTTGGAGCTATCGCCAAGGCTTCTTACGAAAGGCTCTTCAGATGGCTAGTTCATCGTCTCAACAAGTCTTTGGATCGTACTCGTCAACAATCAGTCAGTTTCATCGGAATTCTTGATATCGCTGGATTTGAAATCTTCGAAACAAACTCGTTTGAACAATTGTGCATCAACTACACAAACGAAAAACTTCAACAGTTGTTCAATAACACTATGTTCGTTCGTGAACAGCAGGAATATCTGGATGAAGGTCTTGAGTGGAAGTTTGTGGATTTCGGTCTCAATCTTCAACCGACAATCGACTTGATTGATAAGCCAATGGGACTGATGTCAACGCTTGATGACGTCTGTCTATTCCCACAAGGAAGCGATCAAGCATTCGTTCAACGTCTCAATGACACCCATTCCCAACATCCGAAGTACGTCGTTCCGGAAATTCGCTCGCGAAGTGATTTCGCTGTTGTCCATTACGCTGGAAGAGTTGACTATCAAGCTGAAGGATGGCGTGTGAAGAACATGGACCCGCTCAATGAGAACGTTCTTGATGTGCTCAAGTCCGCCAAGGAAAGCATCATCGTCGATATGTGGAAAGATATTGCTGATGTGTGCAGTCTCTCTGCCGCAGATAGTGGTTCAGATTCTGGCGTTTTTGGCTCGAGAATGCCGAAGAAGGGAATGTTCCGTACCGTTTCCCAACTCTACAAAGAACAACTTACTCGTCTCATGAGCACTCTCAACAACACCAATCCTCACTTCGTTCGTTGTATCATCCCCAATCACGAAAAGAAGCATGGAGTTCTCAATGCTCACCTTGTCCTTGACCAGCTCCGGTGCAATGGAGTTCTTGAAGGAATCCGCATATGCCGTCAAGGTTTCCCAACTCGTCTTCCATTCCAAGAGTTCCGTCAGCGTTACGAGAAATTGTTGGCTCCAGATGTCAACCCAGCTGGATTTATGGATGGAAAAGAAGCAGTTCGTCGCATCGTCAGATTTCTCGATGTGGATGATAGCTTGCATCGCATTGGTCAATCGAAGATCTTCTTCCGCGCTGGAGTTGTTGCCGAACTGGAGGAGATGCGCGATCAAAAGCTGTCTGCTTTGATTGAATCATTCCAAGCACAATGTCGGGGTTGGCTGGGACGCCGTGTGATGGTGCGTAGACGTGAACAAGAAGTCGCGATAAAGATCCTTCAACGAAACGGACTCGCATGGATGAGACTGAGAGAGTGGCAATGGTGGAGACTTCTGACCAAAGTGAAGCCTCTTCTTGAGGTTACCAATAAGGATGAGTTGATTGCTGAGAAGGAACAAGAACTGAGAGTCACTTCGGAACGGCTTCGTAGATCGGAGGTGTTCATTGCCGATTACAAGCAACAGATGGAGAAGATGGATGAAGAAAGACTGGTCCTCAAGACAAGACTCGATGCTGAATCTTCTGAAAGAGCTGAAATGTTCGAGGAACGATCTAAAATTGTTGCTCGTAAAATCGAACTTGAAGGCCTACTAGATGAATATTCTAAACGTTTGGAATCGGAAGAGCAGAAGGCAAAGAAGGCTGAAGAGGAGACACGCAAATTGACTGAGATGGTTAAGCATCTGGAGGAAAACCTAGAGGATGAGGAAAGAAGTCGTCAAAAGCTGTTGCTCGAGAAAACCTCAATCGAATCCAGACTTAAAGACCTCGAAGTGCAGGGAGTGGAATTGGAAGATTCTGGAAATAAGGTGGAGTTTTTTTATTGTTATGTTTTGAAAATTTGTTGTGTTTCAGTTGCTCAAAGAAAAGAAGATTCTGGAGGAACGCTGTGAAGAACTCTCATCTGGGCTCATCGATGAAAGTGAACGTGCAAAACAACTCATGAAGGCAAAAACTCGATTGGAGGCCAATCTAGGAGAGGCGGAGCATGAACTTGAAAAGTATGTTTGCTGTAAAAAATGGATTGTAAAACTTGCATATTTGTGTTGCCATCTTCATTGTTATCAGAAAACAGTCTTAGTTTATTTTTTATTCTAACATACTAAAATGTGCCAGATTAACAAGGCTTAATGATGATTTTCTCACCAATTTTTTCAATTCTTTTCAGAGAGAAGCAACTTCGTCAACAAGCTGAAAATGCTCGTCGTGCTGCTGACGCTCTCCTTCGTGAAGAACAGGAAGCTTGTCTTGAGAAAACTCGTAAGGCTGAAGAGCTGACAGCTCAATTGATGCGCAAGGAAACGGAGTTGTCACAAATACACATCAGGTAAGGCAATTGTGAGTTGATACGTTTCCTTCAAATGGTTTTCGTCAGGAACGACGAAGAATTGGCTGCTCGTCAACAGTTGGAACGCGAAATCCGAGAAATCCGTGCCCAATGTGACGACGCTATTGAAGAGGCAAATAAGGAGAAGGCTGCACGTCAGAAAGCCGAAAAAGACCGCAGAAATATGGCCGAGGAGTTGGAATCTTACAAGGCAGAATTGGAGGAATCCAATGATAAGACAAATCTTCAGTCTCAACTCAAAGCCAAACGAGACGAGGAGTACGCACATTTGCAGGTACTACAGTTACCTCAAAACGTTGTTTTCACGAGCATAATTTATTTCAGAAGCAACTGGGAGAGGCTCTCAAGTCTTCAGAAGACGCAGTTGAGGAGATGAAGGCACAGAGTCAAAAGAAGATTGAGGAACTGAATGAGACGATTGATCAGTTGAAACGTCAGAAAATTTCGGTATTTGCTTTTTGTCTTATTACCTATTTACTCACCGTGGAAAAGCAGAGGGGAGGAGTTATAAGGAAGTGCGGAAAAACCTTGCGGGGGTCTTCATGCTCGAATTACCACTGAATTGTCCTTTCTTCTTTTGCTTTTGCTTGTTACAAAGACAACGTCCGGTGGTCATAATTGCCCAGTTTTCGCGCAGCGCGGCCACACTGATTAGCACTGTTTTGTGTTGATGCCGACCCCTTTTTGTTTGATCGCGATCCCTCCACTCCTTTCACATAGTTTGAGCGCCAATTAGATCATTTATTGATTAATCATTTATTTTCCCAATGAAGTCTTGATTTGCAGGCGGACAAGGCCAAGGCATCTGCTGAGTCGGAGAACGAGAACATCCGAGCCGAGCTTTCGAACGTAGCATCAGCTCGTCAAGACGCTGAAAAGAAGCGGAAGACAGCTGAGGCGACGTTGATGGAGAAGGAGCACAAGATGCGTGAGATGCAGTCAAACCTCGAAGATCTCATGGCCAAGTTGTCCAAGGTAAAACCGGTTTTGTTTCTACTACTTAGAAAAAAGCTCTTTGTTTGTAGATGAACAACGAATTAGAGAACATTCAAAAAGCAAAGAGGGACGAGGAAACTCTCAATTCTAATCTGCTCAAAAAGAATGCTTCCCTCGACATGCAACTCTCCGAGCTGACCGAAGCTTCAGAAGAAGATCGGCGTAATCGAGCGAACCTCAATAACAAGATCCGTCAGCTTGAAGAAGATCTTGCTGTTGCCATCGAAGCAAAGGAAGATGCACTTGCTGCACAGGAAAAGATTGACAGAGAGGCGAGAGAGCTGAAATCTCAATTGGCTGATGCTAGAAAGAAGCTCGACGAAGAAAACAGAGAGGTTATGGAAGAGATGCGCAAGAAGAAGGAGAAGGAGTTGTTGGCTGAAAAGGAACGCGCGGATGCTGCCGAACAAGCAAGAGACAAAGCTGAACGTGCTAAGAAGAAGGCTATCCAGGAGGCTGAGGACGTGCAGAAAGAGTACAGCGATATGATGGCAGCTACTAGAGAGTTGGAGAGAAAACAGCGGAAGCACGAGCAGCAACTGGCTGATGAGAAGAACAACACTCTGTTGGTCATCCAGGAAAGAGATATGGCTCAGCAAACTCTCCGTGATGCAGAGACTAGAGCTCTTGTGTTGGCGAATGAGTTGTCCGAGAAAAAGGACATGATTGACCAATTGGAAAAGGAGAAGAGGACGTTGAAGCTGGAAATTGATAACTTGGTAAGAAAGAAATTGGTCTTGAAAAGCGTTACATTTCATAATTGATAATTAAGGCCTCCAATAAAGATGATGCTGGAAAGAACGTATACGAGCTGGAGAAGACTAGACGTCGTCTTGATGAAGAGCTGAATAGGGCGGAGCAGCAAATTATCGAATTGGAGGATGCTCTGCAGATTGCTGAAGATGCCCGAAGCAGAGTGGAAGTCAATATGCAGGCGATGAAGACCGAGTTTGAAAGACAGTTGGCAGCTAGAGAGGAGGATGAAGAAGACCGCAAGAAGGGACTCAATTCCAAACTCCGCAGCCTCACCGAAGAACTTGAATCGGAACAAAGAGCACGTCAGACTGCAGTGGCTAACAAAAAGAAGTTTGAATTGCAAGTCAGCGAGCTGACCGAGAAGAATGAAGCAGCGTTACGTCAGATTGAGGATCTCACACGTCAGCTCCGCAAGGCACAGTTGGGCATCAAGGATGTTCAGTTAGACGTAGCGGAAGCTCGAGCTGCTTTGGAAGATGCTCTGGCTGCTCAAAGAGAAGCTGAGAAACGTGCTCGTACTTCAGAAGACGAATTAAAGAGACTCACTGCAGACGTTCATGCTCTTACATCTTCGAAGCGCAAGGCTGAAACCGAACGCGATGAACTGATTGAGGAAGTTGCCACCCTGCGTGCTTCATCATACAGCAACGAAGAAAAGAGACGTTTGGAGACGAAAATAGCCGCCTTGGAAGATGAACTGGATGAAGAGAATGCGGCCAACGAAGTTGCACAGGAGAAGGTTCGTAAGACTCAGCAACAGCTTGAGCAAATGACTGCCGATCTTGCGATGGAAAGAAGTGTCTGTGAGCGAAACGAATCCGACAGAATTGCGCTGGAACGTGCCAATCGTGATTTAAAGCAACAGTTACTCGATGCTGAAAGTAAGTTCATACTTTTAGACTTTCCCTATTCATATTCACGCTTTAGACACTGCCGTTGCTCGTCTTCGCACTCAAATCAACGTCGCCGAAGCAAAGAATAGAACGTTGGCGGAGCAACTCGAAGTCGAAGAGCAGGACAAGATGAGGCAGGCAAGAACGTTGAGACGAATGGAAACGAAGATGGCTGAGATGCAGCAAATGCTCGACGAGGAGAGAAGGGAAAAGGAGAGCAATCGTCAAGCAGCGGATCGCCAAAATGCCAGAATTCGTCAGCTTCGTACCGCAGTGGAAGATGCTGAAGCAGAGCGTGATCGTCTCGTGAAGAAGCTCGCCGATGAGCGTAGAAGAGCAGATGAAGTCACCGATCTCAATGAAACTCTTACCAAAGATGTTTCCTTGATGAGACAACGAGAGACAGCCGCTCGCAGAACCCCTGCATTTCACCGTGAATCCAGACGGTTTGGAAGCAATTCAAGTCTTGCCAGAGGTGAGAATATAGGACATCAATTTGTAATCAATAAATTAGGTTTAGATGAATTCCGTGGATCTGCTCTGACCAACGAGATGTCCCCATCAGATCGACCAGCATCCCGGCTAACATCTGGAACTGGCTCCCAAGTTGATGAAGATCGCGAATCTGTTCGCAACTAAATTCTCATTCCGCTTCATTCCACAGTTTCTTTTGTTTAATTGACTTACCGATTGTATTCCTTCCCCCCTTTTATTCGTGTCTCCCCCTATGTTATTAGACCATGATTCCCCTTTCTTGACCAACTTCCCCACCCCCTGCATTCGCTGCTTTAATAGTATTCGCCGTGTTTTTATTTTGCACAATATGATTTGTGGATACTCATTTTCAGTGTGTCCACTATCACCCACAACTTCATAATGTATTCGTGTTTTTACCGCTTCCCGGTAGAATTTTTTTCAACGGAGAGTGGCACAAGTAATGCTTTTAACCTCCTATTGACACGATCCGTTGAATCTTTTTAAAATTTAATGCTGAGTTGACAATGTCGAATAAAATAAAATTTGTGTTTTCAAGTAACACTGAGAACACAAATTTTTATTGCAAGTTTTTCTGTACTCGTATTATTCTACTAACGTTAATGAAATCCGGAATACAGAAATGAATTGATTGAAACTGCCAAAGACTTGTTGAATATCAAAAGCACGGCATATTTTCTGAAACAAGATAAAGTGTCGGCTCAATTTTTTCAAATTGGCTCCACTTTTCGTCCGCCCGCAATGTGTCGTGAAAGTGTTTGCACTTGTGCAACGTTGTCGATTTACGAGGATGTCCAACTAATTCTGGTTTTCGGTTTTATGAACACACGGTGATTTTTTTCCTACATTTTTTTTGGTTTACACGGCCACGAAAAGTGGAGAAAGCTAGGCCAGGAGAAGGCGATTTTTGAATTCCCGCCGGCGGGAATTCAAAAACGCAGTGTTAATTTCTCTTCCCTCACTGAATAAAACTTTGAAGACCAAAAATCGGCAAAAAATTTTCGAGGATTTTTAAAAAATTCCGAGCGTTTCTTCTAAATTTTATGAAGTTTATATGACGAAAAAATTAGGTATCAAAAAACGATCCTTCATACTTAAAAACTGATTTGACGATGCTCACTTCTCGATGGAAGAGAAAGTTCCCACAGAGACAGCCACGGCCGGCGGACTAGAAAGCAGCAGGGCCGTGACCTAACATCCCAAAAAGGGCGGAGCTAACCAATCAGCGAGCGATTTTTTCGCGGCTTTTTCCCTCCAAAACGTTCCACTAAAATGTAGGAAAAAAATCACCGTGGAACATAAAATTAAATGGATATTAGTTGATTATAAGCTAAAATTATTATAGAATGGCTCATATGAGAGGAACTAATCATGACAAATCCCAGCTGGAAAATGAGAACTCGAAGATCTTACTGAAAGAGCGGTAAACATTGTGAAACTGTCATTGAAAAAATAAAAACTGAATTACAGATACGAGCTTCTGAAATGGCTGACAAATGTGGAGATGCGATCGCCAAACTTTCTGATCCCTGTACAAATCGCTAATTATGTGGAATCTCTGCCCATTTGTAAATTAGCTGTTACGCCGTAAGATTTCTTCGTTCTTGAGTTTTATCTTCAATAGAGCTGCGTTTTCAGAAAATGTGATCGTGTCGCAGTGATGAGTTATGCTCGACAATTAGACATATATCAAATAAGTGGAGAAATTCTGGAGCACGAATCAAGTGTTCAGGTCTTAGAGGAGCTTTCCCCGGAATACTGTCTTCTTCAATTTTCTTCGTCGGGAACACTTCTTCTCTCATCGCGAAGTACACCTCATATTGATGTTTTTGATAATATGGGTGCCTACTGCTACGATATTCCATTGGAAATTCATGAGGGCATTTTCGATGTGAATAAGGCGATTTGTGGAATGCAAACTGTCCCCAACAATCATGTTGGTTCTTCGAATGACAAGTTTAATGAGATCCTATACGTTCTTCAATATAATGGAGTTTTTTCTGCGTTCAAGATTGGGTGAGTTTTTGATTTCCAACACATTTTCTCTAAATTTCTGATATTTCAGAAGACTATCCAAGTATACAAGAATGTGGGCAATTCAACTGGACATCGGACAAGCGGGATCGTTTATCGTTTTGCCACAATACAATCTTCTTCTCGTATCTTCTCATCATAAGGAATCAGCATCAATGACACCACCTGCTGGCCTATGCTCATTTCGAATCATGGATATGGATCCTTACATTGAACCAATTAGAATAGCAACTCCAGAAGGTAATCATTCTGTTGAACACCAAATTTCTCAAACCGTTATCAGAGATTACAGGAGGATTCTTCTCACGTCTTCCATTCTCCACCTCCTTCATGTCTTATCTTCCAAAACTATCGCTCTCCTTCGATTCCCAACTTCTCGTCTCTGTTAGCACTACTGGATCCTTGTACCTTTTTGAAATCCCGTCTCTTCGAGTCAAGTTTTCCTTCAATTTTATCAGCGGACCACGACCTGTAGAAGCTTGTTTCGTAGATAGTGATGTGAGTAAAAACATTCTTGATACTTCAAAAACATTATCTTTTTTAGGAAATCGCAGTTATTTACGATAATGGATATTTGCTCAGATGTTCCATTGAGGATTTGGAGGAAAAAATGTATTCGATGAAAGTGAAATCTAAGAAGCAACTCGATGAGGAACCGGATCAGAAGGATATCTATAGCGAGCATACTGTCATGGTATCGCCTGCTCGACGAGAAATCTTCTTGCTTAGTGCTGAAGGAGACAACTCAGTTCTGCGAGAAGCAGCACATAAACGGGTTCAACTCGCTGGACAACTCTGGCTTTATACGTTTTGGAACTCATTCAAAAAGCTATTGGGAATGGCTATGGGAGAACCGGCGGAGCAATTGCAAATGGCTACTCATATGGCGAAGTTTGAGTTTGCTCTGATTCATTCTCCCACAAGAACTCTTCAAGAGCTTTTCAACAGAACTGTTAGTTTTTTTCGAAAATTGTGATTTTTGAACTCTTGAATGTTTCAGCTTGTTGAGCACGATTATACAAGAGCTAGAGAGTTGGCTGAAACCTATGACTCAATTGACATTGATGTAGTTCTCAAATCTGAATGGAAAGATAAATGCGCGAAGAACAAGGTTACGGTAGAAGACGTCGAAGGAATTCTGAAAAGGATTGGAGACTCGGAATGGATTGCTGAGCAGTGTGCCAGTGCGGATTCAGATGATTTTGAAGTCCATAAAGCTCTCATTGATCTTGGTTTATCACTTGGTGAATCTAGTGTGACATGGCAGATTCGGTTACTTCATCACTCTCGGATTCTGGAAGTGTGTAGAATCAAGGGAGATGTTGAGGCGTATATGATTTCGAGAAAGGGAAGTTGCTTGGATGCAGCTCTTTCTTTTGCACATGTAAGTTTCATTTGAATTGGAAATGGATTTGAAATTTTGAACATTTCAGAATGGAGATATTGACTCTCTGACTCAAATCATAGAATCCAATATGGGTGTTATGAAGAAACATCAGAAGAGAATCCTATCTGCAATTCCTTCATGTACTTCCCCGTCAAAATATGAGCTTCTGATGCCAAAATTAGAAGATGATGGAGAAGAAGAGCAATGGGAGTTAGAAGAACACAAAGACGGAATATGCGAACGATTACATCAGATTCTGTTGGAACATCCTGACGCCGAATCGCTGATTAGAAATATAAACGTCGGAAATGTTGAAGATGAACCGGAATTCGATTTTGTCGCATGGGTCAGAGAAACTCTCCCGAAAATTGATTTCGAGTGTGGACTAACTGATATATGTGTGAGCTTGCTCCAGATAGCGATCGAAAGAGGATATGAGGATCTGATTCATGATATGGGAACATGGGAACCGTATGCGCAATACATCAGGATTTGTTCTTCAGTCAGCGAAAGCATCACATCATTCCAAGACTCCACTGTCAAATCATTCACCGATCGATTCTCAAGGCTTCTGGATTCTGAGTTGATTAGCTATGCAAGAGAAATAATGGGATTGATCGAATGGAAAGTCAATAGGACGGAGGATGAGGATCAAAGCAGGGAGGAGAGATTGAGAGAAGCTGCAACTATTCTCATGAAGGCAACTAATGAAAGAACTACAAAAGTGTTGGTTGCATATAGAAACGAGAGGCCAGATGTGATAGATGATCATGTGATCCTTGAAGTTCTTCTCAATATGACATCTACTGGTGCTGATTTGATGAAATCTCTCGGAGACCTTCCAGTTGACAAGTATTCAAATGTTACTTCTTCATTGGGATCGTTGATGTCTAGAGGTGTCAAAATGACATTCAAATCAATTTTCGAAAGCATGAAGGAACCAGATGGAGCAAGAAGAGTACTAATCAAGTTGTCTAGATCTGGAAACTGTTCAACTCTGGAAGATTGGACTTCATTGAGAGATGACTTATTTGATATGGCGAATGGGTGAGTTCTTCAGAAATTGCTCGAACTATCTCAGTACTATTTTTTTTCAGAATCTATGAAGATCTGGTGACAACAGAAGAGGCTCTTGAACTGGTTGCCGGTGAAATCCTAGAAGACGAACGGATAGGAAGTCATCCAGAACTCATGCACCTTGTCTTGACACTGGATCCAAAGGAACAAAGTCAAGATACGAAGAAACTGAGCATCGCGAAAAGTGCAGAAGTTCTTCTAGCGAAAAGTGACGAGTTGATGTCAGAAGCAACACAAAGAAATGATCCACTTCTTGGAAAATCAAGATTCTTCGCAGCGTTTGCCAGAAATATTTCACCAAAAAAAGCAAAGGAGAAGTTGGATTGGCTAGATGCTATTGATGCAGCACTCGAGCTCGGATGCACAATGATGCCGATTGCAATCAAAATGTCGGATCATGATACTCTTCTTCGAGATGTAGTGAGACTTGGATCCAACTATAAACAAGGAAAGAAAGTTCTGAGCTTTGCGAAACAACTCAACATTGATACACCAATCGCGACAGCTCTTTCCTACTGTGCTCTGGCTGCTCTCAATTCCAACGACGCCGTTTATTTGAGCAAGTATATTGGCGAAGTTATGAAGGCAAAGGGAGTCCCCGTGGTTCATCAACTTTGTATGCAAATCATGGAGTCACCACATGTACCAACTGACATGGAAGATGTCTATTCGTGTGCCATTAATAATGCGAACGATGAGAATCTTCTGGAAACAATTGATACTATTGCAGCGAGTGAGAAGCGACTCGCTGAAAGAAGACGAGTGAGGGAGATGCGAATCGAGGATGTTCCAGTTTCGGAGAACGTGGTTGGAGATCCAATGTATACACCAATTCGTCTCTATAATCCGAGAAAAGAGATCAGTGGAGATGTGAAGCAGAAACTTACGTTCTTTGATAGTTATGGAAAACGGGAAGGTTTCGAGATTCTGAAACGATTGTATGCTCATGAATCATCAACGTTGGCGCTCTGTTATTCACTATTCCAACCTGAGGATAATTCAGAAGAGCTCAGTTGGACAACAAACGATAAGCTGAGACGGTATGAACGAGGTCTTCGATTCTTCCAAGATAGGATTCCACTCGATGTTCTTGTCACTGCTCCTGCTTCTGCTATTATCAAAGAGGCAAATAGAGGAGATGCATCTATCACTGCTATTGACCGAATTGAGGATTATGGTTGTGACAAGAGTCGATTCATTGGAGACGCGGATTATCGAAAAGAGACTATCATAGGTCTTGCCGGGACGGAAAACGAGCAAATATTCGCAGATGCTCTGGAGTTGGCTGAAAAGTACTCAATAGATGAATGGGAGTTACACATGGCATCGTTGGAGTTTCTTCTGGATCCCGCCTCAAATTTAGCAAGGAATGATGTGAAGACGATTATGAAGAGCCGAAAACACTTGTCAAAACTGCGCACGAATCCTGACCAGTTCCACAGTAAACTTCGTACAAATGTCCTTCCTTACTTGGTAACGAATGAACAATTCTTGGCATACACTTCATTGTTTGCTGATACTGAACCGGAGAAGATTGTGGCTGAAACTATCAAGACGATTGTTGTGAAGTTCAAGGATGCAGTAGCCAAACGGATGTGGACTGATGCTCCATATCTCTCTTCCATCTTGGCCAAGATTCCCGATGGACCCCTTCGTTCCATGACTGGAAACATTCTTTTGATTCCGAAAGTTGGCGTCAGAGCATGTGAAATGTGCGCGGAATTTCTGCTGGATGGCGATGAGCAGAGACCGCCTGGAAATCCGTATAATGTATTCTTGCTGATGAGAAGCAATGTGGAAGAGTTTCTCGAGTTGATTGCTAATAAGAAATCTGTAAGATAAAACTTCTATAATCTAAAGTTAAGTCTTATTTTTCAGAGAGATGACGAGATTGCATATCTGGATCGTGCTGTTCTTCTTCTCGAAAACACTCCAAAAGTTCCCGACAATCTGAAAGAAGCGGTCCGAACGAGAGCCGAAAGAATGCATAGAGCTACAGTAACCCCCGAACCAGCTGCTCCGTCAAATGGATCCGGCTTCTCTTCGTATTTCTCGAATCAGGAAGATAACACTGGAATGATGAAAAGAAGGAAGAACTAATCTAATACATATATCTATTGTTTATAAAGTTACCGTTCAGTGTACCAATTATGGGTTCGATCTGGTCGAGTTTTGTTTACCAACAAATGCTGGTGTATAGATATTTATTGCATATTCTTTTGTTTTTTGCTTGCTTGTTTTTAAATAAAAATTAGAAAATCAAGTCATGTCTTACGATTTCAAGGTGTAGCTTCTTTGTTCCAGATCATGACATAATATTTTGAGAAATCTGTTGCATTAATAAACAATTTCCACTCTAGAAATGATGAAAAGTGGTGCAAAGGTGGAACGGAAGGATAGTGACGAGTGGCTTTGCTCTTCGACATACCAGCCGTCTCGAGAAGAAATAGTTCAGAAATCAGCAGAAAAGCGGAAAACAAAAAAGAAGAAGATATCTGTAGTCGTTCCAAGGCTGACATCTGTAAAGCTCTCCACACCATTAATCAAAGAACGGAAGCCGACATTCGAAACTCCAAAGGAAGTTTTCACTATCGACGAAGCTGAAGACATGGATATTCTGAATTTCGTCTCCACCTCCAAAGCGAATTCATTTTTGAAAACACCCTCTTCTAGTATGGCCAAGATCAAAATCATCTCACCTGCAATACCTAGAACTGGTAAAAAGACAATGTTCTAAATAGTCTAATTTTCAAGTTCAGTATCATCTATACGAGAATTCTCACCGCCCGTTCTACAAATCCGCCAAAGCCCTGAACAACTCTTCGCTGCTCTAACGCCAAAACGAAGATCATCTCTTGAATTGACTCTACCATCAAAACGACGGAAAACCGACGAACAAGATCCATTTGAATACGGTCACAACGAAGAAGAAAATATCGAAGAAAATGGATCAACGAATTCGGATATTTCCAATGTTTTCGATACACTTTCACCCATTGAAACGCCTGAAAACTCACCACACAAGCTGAAATTTTCACTAGATTTTATTACTGGATATGAAGCACAGTTTAGCGCATTTGAAGATACACAACCACCGATTGATGAGGGGGAACGGAATGTTGATTCCCCAGACTTGTTCGATGATTTGGAAGATCCTATGAGTATTTACGAAGAATCAGAAGCAAGAGATCTAAATTGTTCTCCGATGAAAATTGAGACTTCTCCTGAAAAACCCAAGAAAGTGAACTTCAACTTTTTCGAGTCTGAGGAAGTGAAAGCAGTGAAAAAGACTATTCGATTTGCGGAACCTGAAGAACCATCTCTTTGGAGGAAAGAGAACTTCATTGAGGAAAGTTGTGCAGCTCATTTACAAAATAGTGTGTTTCGAGAATATGCGATCGATGTGGAGACTTGTGGAATGCAATTTGCTGAATCAAGTGCTCTTCCAGGAGACGATGAGGAGACTCAGGTAATTTCAGTGATGATGGAATCCTGAAGTTCTGTTTTTTTGTTCAGAAATACCTCAACGCGGAATCATGTGCACTTCTAGCAAACTCCCCGATTTCTGACAGTCAAGAAGAGGAAATCTACGAACGAGATGAGCTATCTGGACTTTCCGGTATCTACCAAATTTTCGTCGTCTTCTTCTTCTCCCTCAATAACCATCCCCATCAAAAAAAATGAAAAGAGGCATTTTGGTTTGATTTTATTCTTTGCCCAAAAAAAAGCTTTTGGTGGAGGTGGTGGTTACTGTGACTCACAATTCATATTATTATTGTTAGGCCATCAATTGTTGGTATACAAAACGGAAAAGAAGGGGCTCTTCTTGAAGGAAACGAGGCAAGAAGAAGAAGACTTCGAAAAATAAGAAAACCAAACTTTTTAGGGGAAAGGGACACAAAAAGAGTACATAGACAACAAATTCACAAAAAGTTAATTTCCAGCACGCTTCGCATCGTTAATGTCGAGCGCAACGAGTGAGAGACGACTTCTGATGAGTGACGTCGTTTTTGGCACGGTGCCAAAAGAGAAGCTTGTCAAGTTGGAATTGTGCAGCAGCATACAGAGGTACTTTTGATTTTTAGAGCTTTATTCTCGCTGATTCAGAGATAACATAGCATGCAACTTTCACTTTTTGCGCTCACAAGATAAAATGGGCGGAGCTTAGAGAGACACTAAATGTGTTGCGCAAGACGTTGCGCAGTGTTTTCGTGTTGGTTTTTACTCTTTCATCAAAATAAAAAGTTCGCTGCAAGACCACCTGTGCTCGATCTACGGTAATTCTATATTTTTTGAAATCAACGAATTTTTTCATAAGTACAATCTTGAAACTTTTAACGCATTTTTGAGCACATAAATTTATTGTGACTGTATTTTTCTAGCTAAAAACTTCTCTTATTTTCCAAAAATCCTGTATGTTACGCTTTTTTCACCTAAAATAGTTTCAGCTTACGCACATTTCTAGTCAGCTTACTCTTCGTTTCATCCTCTTACCGAGCCGTTCAATTCCAGTTTCAGCACACGTGCTCGTAGTAAACATTTGTAGAAGAACACAAACTTCTTAGATGACATAAGGTTGAATCTAACGTCAAAAATGCACAGGCTCGGCCTGTGCCCGACTGTTATTTGTTGACTTAGCGCTTCTTCTTCTTCTCCTTCCCGATTTCTCCTGTTTTTATGATGGCAGAACTGACCTGTGTGTGAGGAGATTTTTTTCTTTTTGCCCTTTTTTCCACCCTCATGCCTCCAATCGAATTAAATAATGTGTTTCATAGAAAGTGATATGCAAATGACTCCAGTGCGAAGAAGAAACATCTCAGCGGGATATCTGCGCCATCACTTTCTTTCCACACAGTTTACACCATTTCTTTCTTTTCTTGCCCCAAAAAAGTTGGCCGAAACGCTAGATCATTCCTTGCTCTTCTAACGAAAACCATAGAAATCTCAAGAACGTCTTGCTACGGCGGATCCCATGAAATGGCTAGGGTTGAATGGTGTCGGATTTCAACGTGGTTTCTTCGATTGTGCGCGAAAATAAGAGAGGAAGGTCTCTCTTGCCAAATATACAAATAGTAATAGTAGTTGAAAACGTAATACAGCTCTATTTAGAAGAGGACCAGGCGGGGACCTTTTTCCCGCCACACTAATTCGAATATTTTTGGGCTTGAGGGTGATTTCGTAAATATCCCTTGTTAGGTTTATTCATGCCACCGCCTCCTCGGAAGCAGTCCGAGCACTTTTTTGTTGCTGCTCATCGGCAACATGCAAAATGTGTTTCGAGGCGTCGGTGGCGACGAAACAAATGAAATTATGTGTACTGAACGGGCGAGAGGGGAGGAGAAAAATGAGAAACGAGCATATCCCTTGGTTTTGGTTTTTGAAGTTTTTGTGTTGTTTCGAAAAATTTGACATTTAGAGACATTTGGTTGATTGGCTGAACTAGGAACTCAAAGTTCTAAAGCTTGTGCTGAACTTTTTTTTTAAAAAAGATCTCTGATCAGAGATATCAGAACTAAAATCTAATTCAGTCATATTTTCAATGTTCCATCGCGCTCTATTGCTAACATAACAAAATTTTAATTTTTTCTCTGGTTTTTTTAGGTTACGAGACCTCATTGTAATTTTCGTGCATTGTCCACGAGGAGTTCACAATGTCTCAAAATCTGGAAAAAATCAGCGCGAAAGCCGAAAAATTCAAATTTTAGCCATTTTATCAGTAGATGCTCCTCTTCCCTCTCCGAACAACAGATTAAAACGTTTTTCATAGTTTTTCTTTATCATAACAAAACCAACGCGAAACATTATTGTGACTCAGCTTCTTATTCTTCTTGTCAGATGCGACGCTATCATTCGAATCATTCCTCCCACGCCATTACTACTTATTCTCAGAAATCTACATTCCATCTCACATGAATCAAAACAAGTTCTTTAATTTCAGCGCCTTTGGCATGACAATCCTGGACACAAGTCCATCATCGGTGATCATCAGTCGAAGCTCCGCAATCCGTCGTCTCGCCAACACCACAGCCGTCCCGTGTTCCTCTTCTCTTTCTCCCGCCCCATTTGTTTGTGACCCCGCCCCTTCATTCCATCTTCCTCCTGCGGCAACACCAACCTCGTCCCTCATCGTTGCCTCATCGCTGCCCCCACCTACTTTGGCGCCTATTTCTACAATCCTTTCCATCGGAGCACTCCATCAACAGTCGTCGTCTTCTGAATCGGCGACGACGACGACGAAGATCGAGGACAGTCAGAAGGGCAGAGTACAAGTCGTGATCAATCCGCCGTTGGTCAGCGAAGGCGCTCTCTAAATGCGTTCCATTTTCGCTGTCATTGCCTTTCTACCAATTCTCGCGTTTTCTGCCACCTCAATCAGGTATGTGTCTTTTATTTTATCTTCTCTATTTTCTAAATAATCCTCGAAAACTGAATAAAAATTCAAACAATACAACTTTGAAAGCTTTCTAAAACGAGTCACTGCTACTTCCGACACTTCCTTCCTTAGCTTCTTCTTTCGCACTATTAGTTGCCCTTCGTCTTCCTCACTAAAAAACTTTATGCACACTCTCGATACTCCTTATCATTCCACTAAACAATGCTTTCTGAGACCGCCTTATGTCAAAAACTTCTCTCTAATCATTTGCAACATTTCTCCTTTTCTTCTAGCCGTTCGTCTGCCGCAATTCTTATCAATTTTCTCTTTTTCACTTTCCCGTAGCGAATGATATCACCCCATTCATTTTTTTGCACTTCATGGACACCTTCTCGATTCGAGATTCAAGACAAGGATCTATACGCGCCGCGCGAATAGAAAATAAATCAAATGGGGATAATATCGCGCAACGGAACGTTTTTACAATCAAAGCGATGTGTTCTGCGAGTTGACGAAAATGACATCTAAAAGGTGAAAGTCCCCTTCCATTTTGAAGATGTTGAAGGAAGTAGTGAGACTGATCTGAAGGTCATTTCGGCTTCTAGACAAAACATATAAGTGGCATTTTCATAGGATTTGTTTTGCCCAGTTTGAATTAGACTTTGATAGGGATTCTGTCTCTAGGAACGGGGAGATTCTTAAGAATTTCAAATCCACAGTAACGGTATGTCTTCCTTATGACTCACCCCAAAAACAAACTGATCATTAATTCTTGAGCTTCTCAGAGTCATTTTTAATGTTTGTGTAAATACCTGGCCATGTGCATCATCATTATTATAATTGGACGCGACGACTCTTCTTCTTCTGGGTCAAAAATTTTGAAATCCAAGCTTTTGCGCAGTCTATGTCTCCCTCAATCATGGCCTCCATTCGCTCCTGTTTGACATTTCGGCTAAGCTTTTCATGCGTTCCCGGTGTGTTTCTCATTGTGCTCCCGCGCCTCCTGAGCACATCAGTTCTCTTCTTCCCACAGAGGGACTCTTCTCTCTAAAAACAAACAGATAGGAAGGGGGAACGGGGGCACCAAAAAGGCCTCCTCCGTCCGGTACCAGTGCGTTCTAACAGTTAGTTCCTTCGTTAACACATGGCCCATTTGATCACAGAGAGAGGGAAATAGTTTCCTTCAAACAGCTGTTCCGAAAGAATAGAAATTTGGATTGAAATTCCGAACAAAACTAGACGAAAAGAGAACAAATTCGAACTTCATTTCAGATGCCAATGCACCAAAGCCTACAGTGGAATACCGTGTTATCATTCGTGGTGTGAAGTGCGCAGTAACGCAACTCATGTGAGTTTTTCGACTTCATGGAATTTGTTTTCGTGATCACTACAGCGTGTGAATCAGAGGGACAAATTGTTCGCGAGAGGGGGTCACTGTTTGCCATCCATTGCGCGATCAGAAGCTCAATCACTTGGCTATGGGAATTTGGAATTGCAAGGAGTTTAAATCTTTGGAAATGCAAATCTCAAGACAAAAATAGGAAGAACTGACAGCCAGATTAAGAACAGATTTCGACTACTGTAATTCTAGGTTTCCTTTTCCTGAAAAATTAACCGTAGCACCTCAATAGTCCTTTTTGAAAATCAGATCCTTGGAAAAACCTATACTTTTGATTCCCATAAAATGCCAATTACAGTACCCCACTATTTACCAATTTGGGAAAAATCCATCACATTAAAATTTTTGTAACGACATAGTTGACCAGATTTCTTTCCCATTCTCTTCGGAGCAATAGAAATTGATCGTTAGCAGAACAGAGAACCTAATGAGATCTTTGATCCTCTCTCCAAAACCATCGAAATGTTATTTCCTCGAGACTATGTGCAGCTGTGAATTGTGTGCCACAGTACTACCAGCCAGGTGTCAATTTTATGACTAGGAGACATTGACCGATCTATCCCATCCGAATGGTGAAGAAAAAAATGAAGAGTGTCGTTTTTTCTATCTGTGTACTCGAAGAGTGCGCGAAAAGCAGCTGTGCGAGACTGTGCACTTTTCGGCTTTTTTCTTATGATTTTTCTCATCATCACCGAAAAGACGAAGAGCCGAAAAGATGAAAAAGAAAAGAACACTGCAAATAGATATTGAGAGAGAAAGAAAAAAGGATACGGTTGCGCGAGCCTAGACTGAACTAGAAATGAAAACAGTTTGTTAAGTTAGAAGTGTTTGAAGGGTTCAAAATTTCAGATAGCTGCATGTGCTGTCGCCAAGAAGAATGGATCGAACACTCAGACATTGGCATGTGCTCTTGTAACGGAACGAGCTGATGAAGGAAAGTGCCAGTATGATGGGAAGAGGAATTTTGTGAGTTTTTGATTTACAAATGAAGTCAGGAGGATGAAATCGAAACCATAAAAACCAATAAAAACCTATTAGCGATATTTTCAACTTCACACCGCGCTCTATTGATAACACGGATAAAATTTTAATGTTTCGATTTTCCCACCTATTTTTCCAGATTTTGAGACCTGGTGTTCCTAGTGAACAAATCAAGAAGATTACTCTACGACTCAAAACCTAGAAAAAGAGTGGGAAAAGCCGAAGAATTTCAATTTTAGCCGTTTTGGCAATAGAGCGCAATTTACCACTAAAAAAATCACGAGAAAAGGTGGATATTGACTAAAATATCCCCTGCCCCAATTGAGCTATTTGTAATCCCAGAGAACTCTAAAGGAATCAGACACATTTTGGAACTGACATTGTACTATTTTGAGCCCAACGAACCTGAAAGATATGTTATCCATCTTATGATTTTTTCGCCTTGAATCTTCTTTGCTTTCTAGAATTTACTGTCAAATTGAGCTACCTGTCGGCGTCGACAGCCATCATAACATTTGGACCTTTTTTAAAAGTTTTTTAGATTAATTTTTCTCGAATCTCGATCATTTTAGGTTTATGATCAACAAAAACTTTCTTAATTTCTACCACTTTTGACCAACAAATTAGAACTCCCAAAAACCGCTCTTCAATCACTTCCTCACATTCATTCCGTATGGTTGACAAACGGTAACAATCGAGAATCCTTCTTCTCGCCATTTTCGTACTGCCTCCTGCTTTTAACAGCGTAGCAATTAGCAGGTGCTTGGTGAATAGTCACCCTTCAGACAGCCACCACCTTCACCCCCTCATAATACATAATATTTGCACACATTTCGGTATGGTATCAAATGTTGGTGTAACATGCTACACACACCTTTCGCACCCATCCTGCCCCTCTTTATGTACATTTGTGGGCAGACAGCTGACTTCTGACTCTGATTTATTGTTATTATATAAACGCAAATGTATATGTTATTTGTTGCAGACGAAATGCTGGTGCACTCGTGGAGACTACTGCAATGTGGACCTGGTCGATCGGATACGTGATAAGCGTGATGATGAAGAGGATGATTACGATGGTTTTTCAGTTGAGACTAATACAGAATTCAATGAGAACAACAATGACATTGGAAGTGATGAGGATGTGGAAGACAGTCAAGAGTTCAGAACAGGAGCTCCAAGGGATGTGGTGCCGGAGAGGATAGATGCAGTTGATATGAGAAAGCCAGTAGAGACGAAGCAGCCGGATCCGGAAGACCTGTGAGTTTTTAAGCATAATACACGAGCATCTAAAAAAGCTCCTTATAAATTTCAAAAAATTTTCAGAGCACTCCCACCGTGGCGTCGTATGAATCCTCTGAACGCTGACAGAGAATGGAAGCCACCTCCACCACCACCAATGCCTGGAAAGCATCCGATTCTTCCTCCAACCACCACTACGTCCACAACTTCTACCACAACCACCACTACAACCACTACAACAGCTCCTCCAACAACAACTACCACTACAGGTCCCAGTTATGAAGAAATAATGAGACAGTATGAAGAACGCCGTCGTCAGAATGAAATGCAACGGGAAGCAGAGTTGAAGCGACGTGCTGAAGTAGAAAGGCAGAGGTTGGAGGAAAGGAGACATCTGGAATCTCAACATGAGCAGAGGAGGAGATTTGGGGAGGAGACTAGGAATTGGCCGGTGGCTCCAATGGCTCCAGAAGCTCAGGATCCTACAACAACTACATCCACGACTACAAGGACGATGCCAACAACCACTACTACCACAACTACAACTACAACGGCTCCACCAACTACTACAGCTACTACTACTACTACTACTCCTCGTCCCACAACAACTACAAAACCTGCACCAAAAGAGGAGAAGAGTTATGAATCGTACTACAGAAACTGGAAACCTCACCGCAGACCGCTGGACTTGAATCCAACCCAAGTTTCGATTCAGTCAGTCAGCGCTATTGTGTACCCACCGAAGAACTTTGTAAAGGCTACGAAGAGTACAACTAGTACAACAACTACAACTACAACTCCAGCACCAACCACAACCACACAGCCGATCATCTATCCACCGGCTAACTTTAAGAAGGCAACTAAACTAACTTCCACAACAACCACTACAACTACCACCACGACCACTCCGAGAACAATAACCACAACTGAAATGGCTTTCACGCTTCCGAGAAGTGATGATGAGGATGGTGATGATGAAGAGATGTATGAGAAGGAGAGAAAGATGGTTGAGGTAAGCAGAAGTTTCCCGATGAGATTTCAGTTCAGCTCATTCTTTTCAGCTCATCCTTTTGTGCAAAATCTGAACTTTATTAAGTTTTTACACCGAAATCCATTCTCATTCCAGATGCCAAAGGTTGAATCTGAAGAAGTCGACTCCGTAGTGATGTACACACCTCGTCCGCCACCAAATCGCCTTCCCCCACCACCGCCAACGCCATCTGTCCGGACCCCCGTGGAGAAAATGGATGAATACAAGAAGCTTCTCGCCGCCCAAGAGCCATCTTCATCCGCCGTCTCAATGATCATCCCATCCTTTATCTCAATTATCATCTTGTATTTGTTGTAACCCGGGGCCTTTTCATTATGCACACAATTTCCAATTTTATCATCTTTCTAGATTCTTCCTTTTCTGTTCTGATTATTATTAATAATGTTGTTTCCTGTTGTTTTTCTAACTCTTGTGATTAGTCTAGTCCACCACCAGTTTTCAATCCCATCCCCTTCCTTCTCACCCAGGTTTCTCCCAGTTTCAACCCAATGATGATACCGTCGTTTTCTGAAATTCATAATAATCTCAAGCTTAATTTTCTTCTCCATCCAGTAACGCTTTACCCTTTTCTTACCACTTTCTCTCGTCCCAAAAACTCTTCTCTGCTCACCTCCGGCGGGTTCCCATTTTCTTCTGTCTCCATCCACTCTCTTTCTACAGCACAAACACGCATCCCAAAAATTTTTCATATTATTATTCACACCCAACAAAACATAAAACGATTTTGTTCATTTTCCTCTTCTGTAAATCATATTAACGATTTGGTGCAATTAGGCAGAGAAGGCTTCCGAGCAAGGAGGCGTCAAGTGGTGGCGCCAATAAAGGGCGCCCACTTGTGAGAAGAATTCAGAAGGCATCTAATTGAGTTGGGGTGGATACGGTGGTGGTGATGCAGTACAATGCACAAAGAAATAAGAAGAACAGGAAAAATATATTATTCGACGGAAAAAGTTAGAAGCACACAAGGAGTAATCAGATTCAGAATATAATATGTGAGCTGGAATCTAGGAATTGAATGGATGTGCAGGTTGGGTTACTGTAATGGATGGGGAAATTAAAAAGAGTTCTAGGAATGGGAATTCTGTATGTAGTACTGATTCATCCTTTTTGAAAAATTGATGCTTTTGAAGTTTCGAAATTCTTGAACCCGAAACGTGCTTATTTTGAACTCTTGGGATGAAAAAGTAACACTGAGCTAGGACTAAATTCCCATCAAGATTCTTAATTCATCAGTATTCCAAACTAATTGTTGGGAATAACATCACTTAATGACAAAACCTACTATTCACAAAAGATATTTGAATTCAATTTACTACTAAAAACTAACAATTTCCGAAGCTTCGAAAACTCGAACTCATCTCTGAAGGATCTTATCTACTGTGTCCTAATTTTTCCTTTCCTCAATTTTGGCAGTCTTTCAAAATCTTAATTTCAAAAAAATTGGGAGTACTCCAGACTTGAAGTTATCTTAATGCTGTTTCAAGGATCATGAAATTACTTTCACACATCTCAAAAATTTCCAAAATGACATAAAAAGTTCGATAAGCAGTTGAATTCGGTCCATCGTCGATTCTAAATCTGATACAAACGATTGTGTCTCACAATTTCTTGTCATTTTTGGGAAGATCGAAATGCAGATTCTGTTGAGTTAGAGATACCGTTATATCCAAAAATTGATATTACATTTTGAGACACAATCTTCTGAATCCAATTTAGAATCGACTCTGATCCAAATTCAGCTCACAAATCATGGGAAAAGTGAACATAAACTAATCCCTCTTCGAAAAGATTGATCAGAATAATGGAAGCTGAATAAAACTAGGTTCTCACAAGAACATTAAATTCGCCTCTACCCTAAAATCTTCCTCTCAACACTCCCACAAAAACTTTCAAAAACAAATCTAGAAACCCAATTCTCGAAACCTGTTAAACTCATACTGCGTCTCGCCACAAACAGCTCCTTGGAGACCTCGAAAAAAGCATTTGAAGACACACAAATGGGTGCTTATCGAGAAGTAGTTCATGTCTCCTAGGAAGTCATCCGATCCATTTAACGTACCCATCCGCCAATATGATAAATGCGCATTGGTTATCGGGCAACCATCTCGAGGAGAACGGGCGGCGCCCTCCCCTTCACCCTCCTGGAAGACTCAGTTTTTACGAGCCGAGAAGTCGAGCGCCCATCATCTGCTCCCCCCTCTCACTCGTATGCCTCTTGGCTCCCCTCTCTCAAGACTACCGTAGTCTCCGCCCACTTTTTGTTCCAATTGGCTCCTTGACGTCTTCTTCTACATCTTCTTCTATCTCTTGAACCCATCTGGCCCAACCCCCCTCACGGGCACAATTCGTCTTCGAGAAGACCATCGGCACCCTCTCCGAATCGCAACATCCGGGAGCCCTCTGAGTGTCAATCGAGTTGAGAAATGATGCTTCCGATTCCGAATTTTCCTTGGTTAGCTGCGGCGGCTGCTGCTGCAACTACAGTCGGATCATTCCCGTGGAGACCACCGTCACTCGATGCTAGTGGATGGCATCAGATTTTGGCGGCGAGTATGAAGAAAGAGGTGAGACATTTAGAAGGTAACACTTAATTAGAGGTCATGGGATTTCGGGCTTGCAAAAATGAAAAGGTGGGTTTTTGAACTGGTGGACTTTCTAGTTTTGTAGGAAAAAGGTGTTGACGTAGGTGGTGAACCAAACTAGAAACATGTATGGCTCGGAAATTTATTAGGATCGGAAGATTAGAAAAAAACTATGGAGGTTTCTGTGAATCTTATGTTAGTTTTGAAGAAGCCTTGGATTTTCCAGTGCAATTTCAGAGAGATAGAAATATGTTTCCGAGAATCCTAAAACCAGTCATTAGCAAAAAAGCAGAGCTATCTAATTAGAATTATTAGATTTCTATAAGCGATTTCAGAGCTAGACTGACCAGTTTGGAGTTTTAACTAGCATCGTTTTTTCAAAATCAGATGTTGGCGCCTTCAGGAAATCGCCTTTAGAACTAAGATACCTAAACTTGACCATATAGAATTGTTTGATATCATTTGAGCTAAATGCCTCGAAGTCAAAATTTTTTGAATTTTTAGAAACTCGAAATATATATTCAGTCAAATTTAGTGTGCTTAGCTTTGTGCTAGTCCAAGTTTTTTCGGCTTCAGTTGGCCCAAATCTGAGTTCTGAGATTACAGTAAAACTTGAAAAACCTACAATCACATTTTGGTGCATTTCATATAAATCACATTTTGGTGCATTACAATCACATTTTGGTGCATTTCGTGGCACCTTGACATTCTGGAGACTTGGCCCTATCCACAGTCCTTCCTTCTTCTTCTTTCCTCAAGCTATATTTTCTGCTGAAGCTTGCAAAGCAAATCGCTTCACTTTGCAGCCCAAAAACATCGGAACCATTAGTTAAGAACACATTCTCAAAATCTTCAAAAAATCCCCTATCAATCTGTATAATTTCCCTCCAATTCTGACCGCTAGAAAATTGAATAGTGCCAGTTCACATTTTCGAGATTTGCCCAATCTACCGTAACCATTCTAAATCATGCAGAACTCTTCAAAACGCTCTGTAAACCTCCTGCGCCTTATTCTGAACTACCATAAACTTTGCATTCCCACGTCACCATTTCACATCTGCTCTGCTCCATCAGTTCAGTTTCGAACCCATTGTCACCTCCTAAACCCTTCCCATCTCCTTCTTTTTTCTTTCACACAACCGCCTGATGATTCCCGAATACTCTTTGCTCCGTGCCAACTTTATGTCTATTCTCGCGGTTCCCCCCGAAAAGCTATAATTCATTAAAAGAACTACCCTCCCCCCGTCAAATGTTAATAAAACCTCTCCGTGCTTCTTCCCACCGAAAACGACGAAGACTTGGCGCGGGATGGGCGACGAATAATAATTCGACGAGATAATGATCATAAAGTGATGAGAAGAGATGAAGGCCTTCTCCTGTCGGTACCCCCTTTTCCCGATTCTTTTGGGCTCTCAGCAGGGGGTGAAAGCAAGCACATGTCCTCCTCCGCTAGATCCGTGTCATCCGACACAACCTGTCATTTCATTTCGAAAACAGAGCCGACATTTTCGGGTAATTATATGTATACAAAACAAAACCGGAGTCAGCTTGATTCATGTGACACACTACTTGCTCCAAGTTTGAAAGCTACCGTAGTTTCAGATTCACGACGTCTCCGGAACATCCGGTCTCGCCGCGGAGCCGGTGCAAGACGCGACGGATTGTGTGGTTTGTGGAGATAAATCAAGTGGGAAGCACTACGGACAGTTCAGTTGTGAGGGGTGCAAGAGTTTCTTCAAAAGGTATTTATTTTATAAAACAGAGCGATTGCTTTTATGCTTTTTTGAGCTTCTTGAGAGTGATCGAAAGCCAGATGAAGAGGCCAATGTTGGTGAAGCAGAGGAAAATGAGCGCGCCGGTTAGAGCTCCGAACACTGTCACGAATCCTTTTCTGAAAATTTGAAAGATTCTATTAGTCATGTTTTCAATGCGAGATCGCGCTCTATTGCTAATATAGCTAAAAGTTGGACACTTGGACATACTCGTCGTTTTCCCTAGTTTTGAGGTATTGTTTGTGGGCGATTCACAAAACTTAGATGACCTCGAAACTTGAAAATTGGTCGCAAACCCGAAAAATTCAAATCTTAGCCATGTTAGCGATAGAGCGCGTTATAAGATTTAAGATTTCACTGACAGGCGCCAATAAACTTACACTCTTTTTGTGATTTTCTCAACCATCAATGGATCTACTTTCGGAGTCTCCTTAGCTTTCTTCCCGGCTGCTGGAGTTGTGGCAGGTGGAGAGGCGGCTCTTTTGTTGCGAATGAATCTGAAATCCTTCTTCACATTTTTTCGAAAATCACCTAAAAACCAAACTCACACTCCCTTTTCCCTATCGTACTCGGGCACTTGATCCATATATTTTTCGGGTTGCCTCATTCCGTGATACGGTTTTCCGGCTCCTTCAGGCTCGAGCCCTCCGGTCAGTCGAGTTTTTTGTCTGAAATTGAGTTCATGGGAGTTTGAGAAATGTTCTAGGACATCAGAAACCAACCCATGAACAGAAGTCTGCAATTGAGAGGCACACAAGACAAGAAAGAGGAGGAGAAGTTTAGCTGAAAATTAATAATGGATGTTTTTCTTGAATTCCTCTAAACTTACTAGACATCGATCCTCAAACTGTGTTGAACGGGGGAAGTGATGACAATGAAAAGTTTCGGAATAATCGATTTTCTCCTTTTCCTTTTAATACTTTTTTTTTCAAAAATCTCTTATCCACAGGTCAATCCGTCGATCGTTGTCGTACACGTGCCGGGCGACGAAAAATTGTGCAATTGACGTGCAGCACCGTAATCAGTGTCAATACTGTCGACTGACGAAATGTATTCGAATGGGAATGAGGAAAGAAGGTGAGAAGATAGCATTGAATCATGGAGTTGGACTGTCTTAAGAAATGGGAAAATTTGGTATAGTGGGTTATGGTAGTGGAGCTTTCTGAGCTTGTGAGATTGTGTGATCCTTTTCTCTTTTTGGACATAAATCGCGTCATATCGCATGTTAGGTACAAAGCCAGCCAGTTGTCACACACTGAGGAAAAAATACATGCACTTTCTTCAGGAAAACTTCAATAGTTAGAACCTCTCCTCCCTCTGAAGACAGTCCAACTCCCCCCTAAAACCCCCATATTTTCATTGTGGTTCTCATGCGGATTTCATCTTGAACAGGGCGAAGATCCAATGAGACTCAGACCGCAGTTTCAGCAGTTCAACGAGGTCGTCTGCCTGTCCAGATGCCCAATTTCTTCTCGACGAATCCGTTTTTGAGACCTCCGTTTCCGTTTCTTCCCGTTCCGTTCAATCCGTTGATGACGGCGGCTGCACAGTTTGCGAAACCGTCGGTGAAAGGTTAGTTATGATGGCATAGGAAAAATTAACTTTCTGTATAGATTTGAATTCAAATTCTGTAACCTCTGAAATCCATATGTACCTCCAATCTCAAAACCTCAAAAATTTCCCAGAATCAATCTTCGAGTTCGCCGCCCAAACTATCTTCACAACTGTCCACTGGGCTCGAACCAGCATGAGCAATCTGTCAAAAGAGGACCAATTGACACTGCTCCGTCACAGTTGGACGCCAATCTTCGTTTTCGCACTGGCTCATTCGAATTTCGGTGTCAATCTGGCAACTCATTTGACATCAGGAGGCGACAGTGGATCTTCGTCTTCGTCGTCTGGATCCAAATCTGAAGATGAGAAGAGTGAAGAGAAGGTGGTAGAAGTTGGAAGCGTACTTGACGAAGCGCCGTTTGTGGGATTTCAGGTGAGAATTTTCTGTGTTTTATCACCCTCAAAGTAAGATTGGATTCTGAAGCTGTTTTTAAAGAGAGAGGTTGTAGAACATCATTTCTGGGGAAATTTCTGTGGCTGTGGGCTTGGCATATAAACTGACTCTAGAAATTTTCTCGGCAATTGTTTTGCGGAGAAGAACCTCTTATAAAACAGTGATAAATCATAATGTATACAACTTAAAAATCATCCATTCTTCAGACGAAACTCGACAAAATCCGTGATTACCACCTTGATCCCGTCGAAATCCAGTCACTCCGTGCCGTCCTTCTTTTCAGTTGCGGTGAGTTACAGTAACCCTCCCCCCACCCTTTCCTTCGTCTCCGTCAAAGTGACCTACCGTATACCCACTTCCTGATGAGGTGGGGCAATCCAAGAGGGGATTAGAGCATCGGGGGCGCGCGCCCGTCTCTCGGTCCCCTCTCTCCATTTCCCTAATCCCGGCCGACATGTCATCTGCCATTCGCACTTCTCCGAAATTTATACGCTCTCTTTGTGTTTTGCGCGGAAGAAATGAGAGGAAGAAGCTCCGTTCCTTTTTTTTTGGGTTGCTGACTATGGATACTAATTGACGAAAAGCATATAATTTTCAGATGAGGACTCATTGGAAGAAAAGAGCAAAACTGAGGAGATTGTGGAAAAGTTGACGTCAGCGATTGAGGAGTACTGTAGAATGAATAAGAGAAATGAGGTCAGTTTTGAATATCAGGATCTAGGAATCCATACAGTTCTCAAGAATCAGCGGTTTTCAAATCTTGGGATTTCAAAGTTTCAGAATTTTATCAACCTCCATAACATAGTATTTTCAAGATTTTAACCTTTATCTGGTAATTCTGGAGAATCCGAGATAGGTGTTGAGAAATTAGGAACACAGAAATTGAAAATCCTACAATCGAAGAATGTTAGAATCTCAGGATACTCGGAATTTCCATAATCTATCAAAACCAAATTTCAGAGATACCCTCAACTCTGCGAATGCCTCCAACTCCTCAAATCCACTCGACGTCTTCCAATTTCTCGTCTCTTCTTCTCACGTCTTCTCGGCACGACTCCACTCGAATCCATTCTCTCTGATCTTCTCAATTCTCCACCTCCACCACCTCCAACTCTACCACTTTTCCCCTCGTTTCCCCCTAGAACTCCCCAGTAATTCAATCTCATTTTGCCAACATTTCGTTCCTGTGACCGAACACATCCCGATGAATGTTATCACCACCCTCGTTTTCTAGTCATTTCGTTAGATTTTTCTATCTCTCATTCTTTTTTATCGAAATCGTTTCATCTCACCAAGTTTTGAAATTGTATATTTCTGAAGCCTCTTCTTTAAACTTTTCCTAAAACTAATAAACCTTTCTCCCATTTCCTTCTCTTTTCATCTTTTTTTTCCTCTCGAGACCCATTTACATATTGACATTTGGTCCCTCTTCTTCTTCTCACCCGACATACCGTAGGCAGATGTGAGCCGCCCGTATGATCGTCACGGGAGTCATCCAACTCATCAACCATCAGTTTATGGCTTTTATGCGCATATAGTTCATGCCCTCTTTTTATGTATATTCGAACATTTGAGAATGGAGAGCAACTAGTTCTCCCAGAGAATGAGGGTTCCAAAACGTTATGGGAAGAAAAAGATATGAAAGAATGCAATATATTTCGAGTCTACTGATTCCAAACATTCAAAAGTTAGAGACGCTGAGGATGAAGGTCAGTTTCAAGCTAAAAACGCAGAAAAGTGTATAATAATAAGAATTCAGAGGTATTTAGAACCTGACGAGGACTCTTACGTCTATTGAGAGTCTCAAGAGTACTCATAAAATTTGATCTACACCTGGAGATCAAAAAAATGTTGTGGAAAATAGTTATTTTGATGTGCTCCTTCAAACTACGGTAGCCGTAGGTGATAGTATACAGTAGGCACCACTACATCCGTTGGAATCTAGAATTCAAGGCGCAATATTCAGCGAATGTTCAGTTGTTGACATGAAGACGTTGTCGGCGGCTCCAAAAGTGAAAACCACCACCATTGCTCCAGAAGACCAGAAGACGTCAACAGTGATATTTCACGAGAAAACGTCAACGATGGAACCATTAGATCAGAAGACGTCAACTGTGAGTGTCGATGACGTCATCATCACAGGTCTACATATTTTACGTTGGAACATCTTTTATGGTGGAGCATCGGCCCTCGCCTTACGAGCCTGTTTATAACATTGGAAAGTTTTTTTTTGTTGGAAATCTTAACTGAATTTTTGTTGCGTTCGTAAAGCTACTGGAAAAGAAGTATTTGTTCAGTGTTGAAATTGTTCACAATGCTTTTAAAAAGAGTTTTTATGTCGTTCTGTTTACTGACTCAATGTTTGAAAGTGCATATTGATAACATTTTGCTTTGCATCAAAGTATCACATCTTCCATTATGATGAATGTTTTACCAGAATCTAAGTTGGTTTTCTTGCTGATTATCCAATTTTGCAAAAATTTCGTTTCAGAAAAACCTCTGATGGAGATAGTGTTGTTGTCAAAACCGAGTCGATTTCAGAGATAGTTTTTGTGCTGGAGAGCCAGAATGAAATATCAATTTCCTATGACAATAGTCGAAAAGAAGTTTTTAGGTCACACGGAGAAAATGATACATTTTGGAATAATGGGACAGAAATTGAAAGGTTTGTGGATTCTAAAACTTTTTTCATATTTTGGTATCATTATTTTGCAGATGTTACGATGATATCCTCTGTAAAACCTCAATAGTTACTCTGAATTGTCAAGAAGCAGCATGGACGAGATTCAAGAATCTTCTAGAAAGCCAAAACAATACAATCGATTCCCTAGTATTCCACTTCAAAGTAGCCCATAATCGTATGTTGAAACTTCTTAAGTTTTTATTTATTTTCTTCATTTTCAGCTCAAAACTTCAATTTTCCACCATCCTTCTCTCCCCAAACAATACAATGCAATTCTCTAAAAATGACTGGAAAACGAGACTATTGGATAGTTTATGCAATAACCGGAGCTTGTAAGCCATGTCTTCGAAATCTTTATGTTGACCAGATCGGTTATCCTTATAATCTTTCAACGGAATTTGGAAAGAAGGTTCAAGTGAAAACGGCGATTAAACTTTTTTGTACGATTGCGATGAAAGAAGAGGAAGTCATGAATCTGGAGGGATCGGATATCAGTATTGATCCACTTTACTTTGACCAATGTTTTGTTGTGAATCTGATGAAGGTTCTGAGTTTTTAGAAAGTTTGAGGCTCTGTGAATCAATCCTTTTTTCCAGAAAAGCATCAAAACCGGAGCCCCAAAGAAATTCCGTGTATTCCGAGGAGGTAAGAATCCAGAAAGCGTCCTCAAAAATTTCAACTCCTGCCTTTGGACGTCTGAACTTGCTGAAAACTTCAAACTTGATTATGATATTGTTCCAGGGTGTCACTATTATTTAGTTAATCTTTCTAATTATTCAACTTCTCTGTTCATAGAATTCTGTAATGGCCGTCGAGATGTATATGGTTTTATTCTAGATGAAAAATGAAGTTGTATTTCAAAAAATTCGTATTGATTGATGGCAAAGTTATGTTTACTCAACGACTCAAGAGAGTGTCAAAATCTATATAGATAAGAAACATTTCAAGTTTTTTTCTTTGATGACTGTTTCCTGGTCGATTCTTTCCGAAGATGTCAAGCGGATCATCGTTGAATCATTGAGTCGGATAGATAGGTTTTTGTTAAATTTAAAAAAAACACATAGGAAAATTGATATTTTCAGAGGGAGTCTTCGACAATGCTCTTGGAGTGATAAGTTATTCATCGACACAATTGCAAAACCCATAAGAGAAATTAATTTCACTGCGTTTAGAAGTGTGAGTTATAGAAAAATTGAGAGTCTCTGAACTTGGAGGATAAGGTTTTATTGCAGAAAATCCACTCCTGACGCTCAGAAGTCTAAACCCTCAAAATTCTTGTTCTGATCTTCCCATAAAACCAAGCTCATTCCAGGTCATCCGAATCAAATACGATGATGATTTCCAAGATTCCTTCGAGAACACTGACGGGACTACAGAAGTGAAAAGGTACTCATTTTCCAGCTTCCTAAAATACACACCCATTTTTTTCAAGATCCCAAAAATGGACAACCTTCCACAATTTCACTATGACCGAAGACTTTCAAACTATTGCCTGGAGAAGTCTCCAAAAGATGTTAAAATCTCAAAATGATGAAATAGAAACCTTGAAGTTTTCCTTCATTCCGTCGCTGAACTTTGGAAGCGATGACCACGAACCGGAGAGAATTCTGCCAAATCTTCCAGAAGAAGTGCTGAGAGTCAAAAATCTATCAATATCTATGGATGCTTCTAATGAGATGACGAAGAGAATAGTGAAGTTTGCAAAGCCAGGAATCGAATATGTAGATCTCTCGATGACGGTGAAAGATGTTACTGTTCCTTCTGAAATTGGTGATTTTGAACAAGTAAAAACTGCAAAGAAGCTTCACAGTAGGCTGATGTCCACTTTCGAACAGTCCTTGAAGTTTGAAGGCGAGAGCATCTTTAATAAAACCACTCTTCTAACTGATGAAAATATTGTGGAGCTTCTAATGGTAAGATTTTTAGAGTGTCAATCTAGTGTCAATCAACATTCCAAGAGTGTGGACAACACCCTCTATCTTAATCTCCGTGCTGGTAGATCAAAAAGCAGGTCTGAAAATTTTGATCTCACTGCGTTAGAACCAGAATTTGAGATGTAGCGCGTTGTCCAAACTCCAGCACCGTTAGTATCCCATATTCTACTCTTTCAGAAATCTCTCTCAACTGGGAAACCTTCAAGATTCCACTATCATCGAATGTGGCCAGATATCTCAAAAATAGTGTCAGCGTTTGAATCAATTCCATGGAGCGTTGCAACATCGGGAATGTTCGAAAATCTCAGGGAAAACTTTCAAATCGATCTTGTTAAAAAGAAATTTATAATATCTTCTGAAGGAGCTCGTGCATTTGTAGAAATGGATAAATTTTCTATTAGTGGATTCTTATTGAAAAAAGCGAGTCAATAAACCGTTTATCACAATTTGCAATATTCGAAAAGAAGGCAACTCAAAAACCCATAAGCAATATGAAACAAGGCACAAAAAAGGTAAGGAAGGAATATGCAATTTACACCATACGAAAAATCTATACATTTGACTACTAATTATTCACCCATTGTGCTCCAAAATACAATTTTGCGATGTCGTTCATTCGAACAAATGGGATGGCGGCCTGCGCCGATTGTGGTACCGAGTTTCCAGCTCTTCCAAGTGACGTCACTGCTTCTTTCCAAGTTTTTGGATTGGATTCAGTTAAGGGATCTTCTGCGGATCCATCGTATAGTTCCACTCTTGCTGCTTCTTCACCAGCTAGTGCACAGAGGTATTGAGAATGGGCGGTGCTGAAATTCTTATTAGCTTCTGTTCCCAATTGAATGAGTCTTCCAGCTAGAACTCTTGCCAATGCGACTGCTGATCTATCGTCACGAACGCAAGATGCGAGTTCCAGAACTCCTTGATGGTCGTTTCCATGTCGGAATGATGATAGTGCTTGCTGAAAAAATAAGTTTTATATATATGAAAACAGCCTCGGGTATACCATAAACGAAATCTCATTAACGGTCAACTTCCATTCCATCTCCAGATTCCTTGCCAACCGTCTTTCCTCCATCCCTCCTTGCTCCGCTACCTTTATCAAGAAGGCGTGCCTCTTCTCCATTGTTGCATCGTCAACTCGGTCCAAGGGAATCAATGGATGAGAATCAAGTGGAGCAAAGAAAGCACGATTTCCAGTTACACAAAATAGATTCCGAAGTGGGTGGAATCGAAGACCAGTGGTCAGTTGAAGACGGAGAGCCAGTGCTAAATGTTGGTGATGGAGTACAAGATGAAAGTTGACAAGTGGTTGGCGAGATGCTAGGTGTGAAAGTTGATCTTGTCGTTTAACACTTTTGCTTTGTTGAAGATGAGAAGCGAATGAGCAATAAGCCATCTGAAGTTTCAGAATAAGGGGCATCCTTCCATACTTACACCTACCTCAACAAGTAGATCCTGCTTAAATTCGATCGGCGCTGGCATATCTCTCACCGAGATCATCAGAATATCCATAAACTTCTCACACTCCACCAAAAACTCTTCCAGTCTCATTTCTCCTATTCCAATTTCCTTCCGCGACTCACGATCCTTCGGACGACGTCCGGTCTTCTCGACCATCTGAACGATGGATTGGAAGGCGGCGCCGACAAACTTGTCCCAGATGAGACGGGCAATTCCGTGACGGAGACGAGGGTCGACGAGGGATTGTGGAAGGAGTGCAGTGCATTCTTGGATTTGGGAGAAGTTTTGATCCTTGTCGCGGAACCATCTTGACATCATCTCCCAGCAAACATCTGAAAAATGTTTCGTTGTTCTTCGAGTTTTTGTACAAACTATTTTAAAACCAGGATCACTTTTCAAGATCCCAATTCCCACCCATCTCCATGATCCCATCAGAATTCATAAAAATGTCTATCCTCTCCCGAATCCCACCACTCTTATTCTAAACCGTGCGCCGTCTAGTGCTCTTTCCGTGTCGCGTCCACCGATCCGTTTGGACACGGAGAGCCCACCGGGAGCAGTCTTGTGGGAGGGAAGGAGCACATACATACAGTCTCTGTTTGTACAGTCTCTCCTCCGCTTGTGTCACACTCTCCTCAACACAAAGAGACAAAACGCTCGCGCCCCGAATGCGGGAGTGTCCCGTCATTTCGCATTTTCCACATTCGTTTCCGTCGCAGCAGCACCGCTCTTCAGCCCCAACATCCGTGTTTTGTCCCGACCGTTCTTCGTTTCTTTTTCACCATTTTTCCTTGCTTACTGCACCACAGTTTACATTAGCTACTAGTGTTCCAGGAGTATGGGCGAAGCGCTTCATCTCAATCTCAGTACTTTCTCTAGCTCAGGAAGACCAACATTTGACCCTGAGATTAAGATTGGAGCTCAACGTTCACACTGTTAAAATAGTAGTAACAATGTTGCGATTGTCCTTGTCTCACAGATACTGACAATCGTCAAATGGATGTAGGTGTCTCTTCTCTTTTTCTCCTCTTCCGAATTGGAAATACCCGGTTGATATCTGTCTGTGTGTTTTGTCTGTGTATGTGTTTGTCTCTGTGCATCTTCCTCTCACCTTCTCTCTCGCATCCCGTCACCTCCCGTCCGCTCGACCCGACCCAAACACTCTTCGCTTCGTGTTATGTCCTTGGTAACGTGACGGACGGAGGAGGGGCCGGGCAAGTAGTAGTAGAAGTAGACAGACCGCCGATGAACGAGAAGTAGAGAAGAGACGTATAACACTGACACACACGCAGGCCAAGAGACGACCGCCACAACATTGCCGACAATCGATTCTATCGTGTGTCCCCCCATTGGTGAACTGTTTGTTGACACAGTACTAGGACTCACTTCTCTCTTCTTCCTGTCCTCGCGTTATTCGTTACTCATCATCATCATCACCCCTCAGTATCTCCATTTTCTTTTTCTTGGTTTCCACTTTTCCAATTTCTCTCGTTTCAGATCACATGGACTTGGATAGTGGTGCCCGACAAAAACGGACGCTTGCAGAGCGTCGAGAATCCGACAAGCTTCGGCAGAGAAGGTTCAGAGCCAAGAAGAGAGAAGAAGCACGTCTCCTTCAAGTCATCACTGGAGTTGCGGAAGTTAAGAAGAAAGAAAGAGTCAATTCCACACCAAAGAAAACTGCAGAAGAGATACGAGCAACAAATAGGATTCGACAGCAAAGATTCAGAGCGAAGAGACGAGATGAAGGTACAGTGGTGGATTCGATCTTATCAATGAATGTAAAAGTAGAAGAACCTTTGGCACCAACTCTCGTACCTCAACTTCCCACAAGAGAAGAAAATCCTGTTGATTTCGTTCAACGCATTCTGCTGCAAGCTGCGAGTGAGGAAAAAAGTCGACAAACTGAGATTAGACGGGAAAAAGATAGGATCAGGAAGCGAAGAGAGCGACAGAGGAAAAAGGATAATGCAATGAAGCAGGCAGGACATACAACTGAACAAATTTTGAAACAACGTGAGTTCTCGATATTCTAGAATAGATGATAAATATGAGTTCTTGTTTCAGGGTTCCATGAAAAACTAGACAAAGAAGGTCAAGGAACGAGTGAAGAAAGTTTGGGAGAAGTTATGAATGATGAGGATGAAGAAGATGATGAAATGTACAACGAAGATGTGGAAGATGATCCAGAAGATGCGGATTTTCAATATGGTGTAGAAGAAAAAGAAGAGAGCCCTGGATCCGAATATTTCGACGCTCAACATTTCATGGCACAGTTGGAAGAAATGGGATTGGTTCTTGGAGTGGGGACGTCTTCTGATGGTCGCGAAGGATCTCTTGAAATCAAGCAGAAGACTCCAGAAGATGAGTCCCCGTCTTCCTCTCCAGATCTCGTTCCGAATCCGAGTGTCTTGGAGATGTTCACCATTGAAAAGAAGCCATGGCAGAGGTGTAATACTGTAGAAGAACGACGAGAACGAGAGAGAATGAGGAAGAGGATGTATAGAGCTAAGCAAAAGTATATCTCAACTGGGAAACTGGAAATGCAATGGGATCCGAGCCCGATTAAAAGATCCCCAAATGATGATAATGATGATGGAATCACTCCGATCCCAGAATGGAATACCAGTTTGTCACCTGAACAAAGAATGATGGCTCATCGGATCTACAATAAAAGATATCGAGAAAGACTGAAGTGTTCTGGTGAGTCATCCGATAAGCAGGACAGGAAGATGATGATTCGAGAATTTCAGCGCTGAGAGAAGAGGCATCCAGAAGTCAAAGTAGAGAATCTTTGGACACTCCAAAACAAGAAGCGCCAAGTGTAGAATGTTAGTTCCAAGCGGGTACACTATGATGCATATCAAATAATAATATGTGATAAATTGTTCTTTGCATTTTACATCTAATTATTGCCCTAATAGTACAAATAATAAATGTGTTCTTTTCTAGATTATATTTTTCTGGAAAAAAACTCACCAGCAACTACCAAATCATGCTCGAAAACTCTTGGAATCATCTGATACATTCTTCGAACAACGTCTTCTTTGTCTTCCGGGAAATCGATGATCATGCTTTTCCTTCGATCTTCCTCATCTCCGTCTTCTGCTAGAACTTCAGTAGGATCTCTTGGGAACAGTTTCTCGATGGTTTCCGTTTCAATCGAATCGTTTACTATCCACTTGGCTATCTGGAGTTTCAAAAGTTACGTCAAGCATGTCTCATAGGATTCTTACATTCTCTCTGATATACGAATCAATCCTTTGTGCCACGTCAGCAATCCTTACGTCATCTAAATCATCTTCTATAAGAGTCTGAGCAAGAGCCACACAATGAAGGCACATCATGATACTGTCAAGATGTTCAACTTCTGGAGACACTGCGTCCCAGTCTTCGAAAGTTTTGTTCTTCTCATCTTCCAACTCTTCATCTTCATCTTCTTTCTCTTCTGATTTCTCTCTCCTTTCTTCTTCCTCTTTCTCCAACTGCTTCAAACGTCTCATTTCTTTCCTTGCACACCAACAAACCGCCAGTAAAATCATTCCAAGTGTCACATTTTTCGAATCCATCGCCATTCGATCTACTCTCTCCAGAACTCCTGTTTCAGTTTTTTCAAGGTTCACAAACAGATCTACAATCCTGTCGAATGTTCTCCAATCGAGTCGAGTCGTTGTTTTTTCTAGTTTCAAGTACAATAGTTTTATGATGTTTTGCCGATTTACAGGTAGCTTCTCCAGTACTGTATCGTAATATTCGTCAATTTCAAATGATCCGAATATGGGAGCAAAAACAAGATTAGCCAGGAGGATGCGTCGGTTTTCAGACCAATGTCTGAAAAATCCAGAAATTATTGTCAATGTGTTGAAGATTATAAAACAAACTCACTCTGAAAACACATCAATCTCTTCTTGGGCCAAATCCACATGCTTTAACCATTCTCCCACCTTCAACACATCATCCATCATTTCCTCTCTTTCTCCAAACTTTTCCATGTGACACACCAGAATCCTCTCCACTATCGAATCCAATCCATGCCTTGATTTCTTCTCATATTCTCCAATCGACGACTTAGACTCATTCATTATTCTTGCATAGAATCCTATAGACTTTTCAGCGATTTTCGGTAAATCTCCCAGACATCCTGCAGTTGGCACACTTCTGATTCTCGCAATGAAGTTATGAGCTTCCTCGGCAGTTGACAATCCATGAAGTGCATTTTGGAATGTAATCTTTCGGGAGGTGGTCATTCGAAGATCAGAGAAAGTCTCAAACCACTCATCACTTCCCGTTTTTCTCTGCTCCAACTCTTTCAGACGAATGTGATCGTGTTGATCTTGTCGAGCTCTACTGGTCAGTGCAAGATGAAATGGGAGAACAATCCGATGGAATTCTCCTTTTTCATCAATGAAGTACGAATTCTGATCCGTGTGAATGTGACAACGACCACAGAGCATTTTGCTCTCTCCACCAGAAACCACGTTGCACTCGGAAGATGGTACATGTTGCGCGCAGACTCTGACGTTCCCCTGAAAAAATTAGGTGATTTTTAGGGATCACTTTTAAAATATAGTTATAACCATTAGTAATTCTCCAAATTTCAAAAATTTCCATTTTTGTGAACTTTTCTAGTCAGTTAGTCAATTTTTCGGTCTCATATTCAGAAAAAAGCTACATATTATAAGAATGGAATTTTCGAAAATGTCTAACAAGGAGGTGTTTAAGGAGACCCGTTCAATTTTTTCTGCAAAATTGGGTATCGAACCCGTAGATTCCATTTCTGTAATCACAATTTCCAAAATGGTCACGTGAGCTGAGTTAAGGGTCATCAAAGTTTCAGCCAGTACTAATTTCGCTGATTTTGGAGCTGCTTTTCTGCTTTTAGGCATTTTCAAAAGTTCTAATGTTCAAAAGTTCGCAAAATTTCGAGCGGTACAGTAAATTTACCGTTTGAAATTTTGAGAGCTCAGTCAGTCCATGTATGATATCGTACATATACATCAGAATCAAGACAAAATTTGGCCGGTATTTTTAATTTGACCTACCAGAACAGTCCAAACTTCCAAAAGTGATCTTCTCGGAGCAAAAATTGTCAAGAACTGAGCCACTCTCTCATCCTCTGTTGCTGAAACCCACGATACTGTTGCATCTCGATATCCTTTAAAAATCAAAACTACTTGACGATTGATAACCTGAAAACACATTTCTTGAATGAATAAATTCATTTTGAATACTCACATCTATCACCAACACTCTGGCCAATCTATCAGTGACAGCTACAAAATTACAGTCGGGTGACCTGGATACAGTTTGAGCCACCCTAGATTCCAAAATCAAACTTCTCGTTGGCGCATGAATTGCGGATCTCATATGAGCAGCGATTCGAGTCGGCTCTGTGGAAATTCCAAGAAACTTGCGGAATCCAAAAGAGGGGACCAATGACTTTCCGTATTTGATGACATCATCTAATAGTTTTTCTTGTTCTTCCCGGTCGTGCCAAACAAAAACAGCGAACTCTTTTTCAGTGGTTACCATGAATGTAGAGTACAAAGGGAGAGAAGGTTTTTCAACTTTTGCGTAGAAGGAATCGTAGGATGCCGAAATGTATTGATCAAAAGTTGATGGCTTCTGGAGACCGGTGAAGACGACGTGAATAATATTTCCCTTGATATCAGGAGCCAAGAGTTCAGATTGGAGCTCAATGGATTCTGATATTTGCTTCACTGTTTTTTCTCCTTTTGCAATCAGAACTTTTGCTTGGTAGAGAACTGATTTCAAGGATATGGGGTTGATCATGAAGAATCCTTTCGTAAATACAACAATGAATGTTTGACCAGTCTGAAAATTCGAAAAAAACTTGAAAATTTTTTCAATAATTCACTCACCTTCACAACATCAAATTGTAAACTATTCACAGGCTCAAAAATCGAAAACCGATCATAATACAGCATGATTCCTTGTTCGGTGAAAAAGTATACATGACCATCTAATGTTCCTAGTGCAATGATTATGGAATCTAGTAACTCTATATGTCTGACATTTGAGAGTCCAAAAATGCAAGATGCAGTGATTTCATTACTCACAGGATCTCCTTCTATATACTGTTTACAGACGATTTTATATTGGTTTTCTAAAAAAAAAACCTTCGTTTTATGGATTCTAAAAATAGAACTTACCATCTGGAGGCTTTCGAAGCACAACAAATCTTGATTCCCAAGTGACTAACAGGTATTCAGCATCAGAATACGTCTTCAAATCACATCGAAACAACCAATTCCTTATGGATTCATCCGCTTCAAAAGTTTCCTCTTCCCCCTCCTGTTTGTCACCCCAATCATCCCATTCTTCTACATTCTCTTTCTTCTCTGTAGTCTTACAGAACTGTTTTTCACTGCCTTCCGAGCTTTCAGAATTAGTTCGCTCGAATTTCGCTGGAAAACGAGTTCAGTTCGTCTTCATTTTTTTAGTTAGCGACTCACATTCTTCGGCGAAATCTCCCAGAAGATACCTTTTGACTTGTTTCGCGACTTCATCATTAACAGCACAGTATGCTTCTAGATTCACCGGAGGCACTGACATTTCATGCTATTTCTGAAATATCGAATTATTTCTGTTCTGTTTTGGTGGAAAATAATAAGAAGAAATCATCGTGCTAATGACATTGATGATCAGGCGCTCTATTTTGGATGAAGCATAACTCTTGTTACAGTAATAGGATCGACGAGTTTTGAGGACCAAAATGTTTTAAATGGCTTTGATAATATAGGAATATTTTGATGCATCAAAAATAAGATTTGGATCCTGATGCTCAAGAATTAATTGAAACTTTGAAGACTTGATCAATTGGTTTAACAAAGTTTTGTTTTAACAAAGCTCAACCAAAATAATTTTTGGAATTTGAAGATCAAATACTCACCAAATTGTTGCCATGATCATAAGACTTATTTTCGTTGTTAAAACATCACAATCCAATAACTTTAACCAGAATTACACCTGATCCAAACTATTGATTTCTCATATCCTAGATTTCAGAAATCGATAAAACTTGAAATAAATGGGACCCTCAACAACAATTTTTAATCTCTACGAAGTTTCACTTTTACAGTTCTTTGGAAAAAAAATCAGGAATAACACTCGATGATCAATACATGAAACACCGTGTGATGACTAGAGAGTGTGCTAAACAAGGAGGAATAGACGGCAAATGTGAAAGAGAGCGAATGTGCCCCACACGTTTTCGGCGGCTGTTTGGAATCGATTTTTCTCTTCTCTGGGAAAGAACAGTGCACCTGAATTATTGTTCCAAGACGCTATCAGAGATCAATGACATTATAATCATCCAGTATGAATTAAGGGATGCGAGTTTTAGGAATGGGGAAAGGAATGGAAAACCAGAAGAAACTTATAAAATCGAAAAAGAATATTGAAACAGGTCCCAGCGTACTTTACTTTCTTCAAAACATCCCATAAAAGAAAGCAAAAATGTTTTGCCCCGGGCGGGATTCGAACCCGCGATTGGTTTTACCCAACGAGATCATAAGTCTCGCGCCTTCGACCACTCGGCCACCGGGGCACATATTCTGAAAAATGTGCATCTCGGTGAAAAAGGACCAATTTGGGGTGGGAAGAGGGGTTTCCGGGGTAATTGAGGACGAGGAAGAAGATGAGAATGATAACAAGCCGATCTGATAACTGGAGTAGTCAGAAAAATCAAGCAAGAGCCGGAAAGTAAAATCAGACGCATCGGTTGAATAATCATTGCAAATGCTGATGTTGTAATGTTCTTCAAGATGAATCGCAGTTTGGGTTCAAAAATTTTTTCTAAAGTGAATGAGAAGCAGAAGATAAAAAGATTCGGAGAAAGTCGGTGATACTGAAAGTACACTTGTTTTCTTCATTAATTTACGACTTCACATTCCTCTATTGTTTTAATTGCAGCACTCGAGAGTGAACGAAACCTCATGAGTTGCTGTAATACTCATTTTTGACTGCTTCCAAGACTTACTCATTCACCTTGTCATAGGATTCCACGTCCTCGATTACCGCTTGAGAACTCAACATTTGCAATTCTCATTGAAAACAACGGTTTTTGTGGTCCCTGCTTTTTTTATCGGACTTCTCCAGCTCTCAGATTGATTTGTTACTATCCTCATCGTGTTCCTCGTCCTCGATTACCCCGGAAACCCCGTTTTCCACCCCAAATCAGCCCTTTTTCACCGAGATGCACATTTTTCAGAATATGTGCCCCGGTGGCCGAGTGGTCGAAGGCGCGAGACTTATGATCTCGTTGGGTAAAACCAATCGCGGGTTCGAATCCCGCCCGGGGCAAAACATTTTTGCTTTCTTTTTTTGAGTTTGTAAGTGTGATAGAAATATTCTAGAACCTGTTTTCATTCAAAATTGATCGAAAATCATCATTCGTTTCTCATGCAACCCGCAATCAAATCGTTTCTTACTCTCTATCAATTTACACTAACCTGCATGATACATGACAGTATCCGACGGAGTTTCATAGATCGGTTCGTGGTCGAATGAGTATATTATTTGAGATGGCGTCTTTTTGAGATGGCGTGGAGGAGGTATTGAAGAAGAATTGAAGAGCATTGTGGACGGCAAGGACGGGCGACCCCATTTTGGAGTAATTTTGTCTGGCAAAGCAGCAAAAGAGAGACAACTATCAAGTGGATATAATCAGATTCAGTACTATCCCAAAAGTGTTTTTCTTCAAATAATTGTTTTCGTTACTGATATCTACATTTCCTCATTCTCCCTTTACTTCCCAATCTATCTGTTGAATTCAATTCTTCGTTCTCTCTTATTATCATTCCGTTTTTCGTTCACCGATAGTTTCACCAATTTATTAATCCGCATTTTTCGCGCCTCGAATTTGTCTTCCGCTCACTTCCGGAGAAAGACAGAGACTGCCATCTCTTTCCGAAAAGTTTGCTCATTTTTTCGAAGGACGCGTAAGTGATAGGTTGATTTATGCTCACATAGAGCATTTTTCTCGCAACTCTCCCCCGGGGTGGGCAAAAGCTTGAATACTATCCAATTTCACCATGTGCACTTGTCACTTTCAAGAGTAGTTGGAGAGAGGAAAAAAGAGAAAGCATACAAATATATGATACAGTTCGAAAGGACAGTGTATATCCAATTACCCTTCTGGACTGACTGGACTCTACTTGTGAGGAAAGAGGAACAATTCGGATATCAAGTAGTGTGTATTTGTGTATTTACCGAGATTCTTCTTTTTTCTCAATCGTTTTTCAACATTTCGAATCGGAGAATAAAAAGATCTTACAACATTGGTGCGCGGAACTCGAATGAAAAAGTTGTGTTTCGTTGAACAAGTTCGAAGAGGAAAAGCAAAAGAAGTGTGGGATACTGTAGTTGGATTGTATTGAGCTATGGATTCTAAAAGTGGATAAATTGTCAACGTTTCAGACAGGGCCACCCTAGATTCCAGAATCAAACCTTTATAAATTGTACAATAAAGGAATCTTGGAATTTTAGAGGCTGAAACTTTTGAAAGGCGGAGTTTGGAAACCCACCTTTGAGCTGTGAATCATGGTATTGAAAAACTCAGAATTACAAACTTTAGACTAGCAGAATTTCAGAGTTTCGAAATCTCAAAAAAGTTCGAATCGCGGAATCAAAAGATGTTTGATATACTGGGTCTTGATATCAAAAAAGTTAGGAAAACCAGAACTAGGAGCAAAATGCTTCAGCTTTTTAGAATATCAAGATCTTGGAGTCCTTCAATTGGAGGATCTGGAGAGATCAGAATCTCTGAACGTCAGCACCACCGTATGCTCAAAGAATCCAGAATCCCGAGGTTAGAATTCTTGGAATTTCCCAATTAGGTTTTCAGAATCTCGAATTTCAAGAACGCTATCAAATTTGTGGCTAGCTTTTTAGAACTTTTACAGTTTCTATTCAACAAGCAAAACTTTAAATTATTTGAGCCTTTCCCATCCCTCTAAACCCCCCTGACGCCCTATATATCCCTGGTCTATTTTCCCTTCATGCTCTCTTCTCGCCGCGCTGCTCCCTCAAATGGAAAGATGCCCGATGCCCCCCCTGTAAATCCGTTTTTTCACCGTCTCCCTCTCTCGCCGATCGGCAAGTCATCACAACAACGGCTTTCTCAGATCCATCCAAATCAACTGAACTCCATTCTCTCTATTTCTCATCCCTCAGGATGAATCCATCCCTACCCCAGACACATTCTATTGTATTTACCTCCTGCTCTCCGCGCACGGGCGCCCTCCTCGAGTCGTCCGCCTTCGAAGTGAGCGAGACTCATTCTTGCTCTCTCCGCGAGCAACACTCCTCAGCCACCGTATGTAGATACATTCCGTTTTCTTTTCTCTCCCCCACTCCCGGTCATATCTCATACACACATACGTACACACATACATACATCATACAATACAACAACACTTCTTCTTCATCTTCCACTTCGATTTCTTCCAATCTTTCATGGTCCTCTTCCCATTACTATTTTTACTCTTCTTCCGAAGAGTCAATGCACTCACATTTCCCCCATCTTCCTCATCGCCGTCTCCCTTATTCTGCCTCCAGCCTTTCGTTCCTGAAAACGCTCATGTCATCTTCAATGAGCCGGGGCCCTACGCAAGGGATACTGTCGCCAAGTACAGGTAAAACCCAATTCCCAAATTTCAAAACTCAAAACCGTTTCTTTTCTCCCCGGTTTTTTCCTGTTTACCGACCTGATTTGCGCACCTTTTCTCCATTTCGCGCAGAGAACACGTTGTGCCAGAAATTCTTGTGATTCTTTCTGGGATTGACGTGTGAAATGTGATTCTTCCTGGTTCTTTTTCATGATCTATAGCTGGTTTTGGATGGGAACTTTTGTTCAAAAAGTGTGAGATTCAAGAGGAGAGGATCGGAAGATCAATGAGATTTTCAAACAGATCAGAAGACAGAACGGAGAATAGTGATCGGGGTAGCAGATATTAATTTAGAGGAAAAAAAAGAATTCCAAACAACATTTATGAAATTTAAAAAAAAAATCATCTCAGTCCTTGAAAAAGCATCTCAGTTCTTCAAAAGAGTAGATTTTTAAGTTCAACTCATTTTCCTCACCTTCTTTCTACCTTTGCGTGAGAGGCAACTTGTCGTAGTGGTTGTAGTCTAGAATCAAGTCAGTTTTGGAAGTTTTAGATGCATATAACCTAAAGTTCTGAGCATCTGTAAGTTCTAGAACATCCATGAATCAAATATCAAAATCACATCATCTACCCGATTCCTCTGAATCATTCCATTTTTCCAGCTGCGCCCTTGGATTCGATCTAATCGGTTCTGAAGAGCGAACGTGTCTCTCCGACGGCTCATGGTCCGACGAACCGCCCATCTGTGCCATCGACGTGGCATTCAACAAGCCGGTGACTCAGTCATCCGGTAATGTGGCAATTGCACTTGGTGGCACAATGTGCACAATGACTAATGATGAGTCAAAGTCGTTTTGGTATGTTTCTCTGGAAAAAACTTGTTCATTTTGATTCTAAAACTGAATTTTTAAGGGAAGTGGATTTGTTAGGGGACTACTCGATTCGGTCGTTATCGATGAGATTGGGAGTGAAATCATCGCCAATTGTGTCAGTGGAAGCAATTGAGACGGGCGGAGCTGTTCATGTAGGTTTTTTGTAGTGAAAAGTTTTGAACAATGACTTGGAATCATAAAGATATGCTTCAGAAATTGAAAAAAAACAGGAGACTGAAATTTTATAATAAGTTTGTTTTCTTAATCTCTGCTGTCAGCTCAACAATTCAAAATATACATATCGACAAAAAGTTTCTTGAAGATTTTGGATATTTTCTGAAAGTTTGGTAGGGAGATTCTGATTTCCAATTGGAACTGTGGCGTCTTCTAATATATTTATTTTTAAAGTATAGTACCAAAAAGGAACAAAAGTTGAGTGGTATGCGATATACACATTTAAATCAGCTTTGCAAAGAGTATGCTTGGAAATCGTATTCTGAATTTCTTTTAAGAAAGTGTCAGTTTTACGAACTTTTGGAAACTTTTTCAGTCATGAATTGAAAATAGCAATTCAAAAGATGATTTACCAATATAAATCCAATATAAAATCAGACTTCACTTTGAGAAACCAAGGTTTCCAAATTTATAGTAATCACTGACTCTTTGAAAGTTCACAATTTCTGTTGAGGACATTTTTCTGAGCACACAAAAAGTTGAAGACTCTTTGAGATTGCCCGAAATTGGGAGATATGACCCTCAAAAAATTGACAGAATAGAAGTTGATTTGAAATTCGAGGAGACATTGGTTTTCTTGTTTTTGATTGGAGCTTTATGTAGACTTCTGTGATGCAATAGTTCATTGAACTATAAAAAAGTTCTTGTCCAGTCCGATTTTCTCCCAATTTCCCAAATTTTCAGCAATGCATAGTGGATTCATCTCTCTTCACAATCAACCAAACCACTTCAATCAGTTGTTCGTATGATAACGTTTCCCGTCTTCGAATAACTGCCACGCGTCGTCTTCATCTGTGCCAAGTGAATGTATATGCTGTGAATGCCGGTAAGCAAGCTTCAGCTTCCTCCATCTCTTTCAAGTTTTCATATATTCTCAAGATGCCCGTCAAAAGTGCTCAAAACACGTGTTTTTATATTATCTGTGTCTCTCACTATTCCTCTGTCTCTCTCGTTTTCTTTCTGAGTTGCCATAATTGGCTCTGGTCAACAAAAAAAATGCATTGAGAGCTCACATACAGTCATTTTTCGCTTGTTTATTCGGACAACAGCAGAGAGAAAAGAGAGAGAGAGGAAGAGGGTGGTTTGACACTGAACATGACGGATTATCGCACTCTCGCTTCTCTTTTTCTGAAGATTGGAAGAATGAGAGAACACCTGAGAAATTGTATTGTGAGAATTAAGAAAGAGAGGGTCTTAGATTTTTGGACAAAGTAGAAAAGACAATACAAATAGCACGAACTGTATATTTCTGAGTAAACTATCCATGAGTGGCTTCGTTGGAAACTATCAAAGCCAGACAACTGAGATTTGAAACTAATCAAAAGATTTGAACAGGACTTGAAGTCTTATTTTGTTAGACGAGTTTTCATTCAACTTTTAAACAAACACTAGAGCTAAAAATTACTTTGCATGAACTTCCCAGACAGTACCGCTCGAAAGGTTCCAAAATTTCGATGTTTTCAGTGCAAAGATGTTCAGTTTGGGGTCCTGGAAAAAAAGTTCGAAATTTTCTTTTTAATCTGAAATTTTGTGGGTGTATATACTAATTCTACAACTCTATTTTTGTAGTTGACACCTTTAAAAAATGTCCCCTAGTCGCCAAAGTTCGCAGCCTTTTGAGGGGTACTGTGTTTCTTGATGAGCTTTAGTTGTTTTCTACTTTCAGTCTCCCCATGGCAATGTGCTCAGAGTCAAATGGAAGTTGTTGGTGTATTCGGTGGAATGTGTTATGCTGCGAGTCGGGATGAGCAAACCGATTGGTTGGGAGCACAGAGAAAGTGTCTGGATAGGTAAGGTTTTCTCATATGCACTCAATTACTCTCTATTTTTTCTAGAGGATCAACTCTCCCTCTCCGAATCGACGACTCCACCAGAAGAGGTCTCCGTTCTTCCCTCTCCGCTTCATCCTCTGCCAAAGCCTTCTACTGGATCGGTGCCTCTTCCTCAATGACAGAATGGAGATGGGTGGATGGAGAAGGAGTGGGGGATAGTGCTGACTGGCCGGGTCAACCATCACCCGTGCCGTCTGCTTCTGAAGCTGTTCTCCTGGCACGTCCTCTCGATTGGAAGTGGGTTCCGGCGTCTCAAACCGCGTGGAACTCATTTTTGTGTCAGTCGAAGCCGAAGTTTTGTACGTCTCCGGGAGTAGGAGAAGCGACGAAAGTCACATTTTCGTCGCATTCTTATGCAATTGGAACTTTGTGTTTCTATTCGTGTGATGCTGGATACGATCTTCATGGAATTAGGCAGAGAGAGTGTGCGGAGAATGGACGGTGGACAGGGAGTATTCCGAATTGTTATCGTGAGTTTTAAATTGACCACCAAGTCAATAATTTTCTGCAAGAAGTATATTACTGTATAACAGTTTTAGTTGGACACAGCCAGGTTTGAGTACATGAAAAGTTAATTACAGTAAAGGGTGACAACGTTGAACGGTATCAGTGGAAAGCAGTCAACTTGGGTGGTCTGAAAAATTAGTTTCCCACTGTTAAATTTTGTTGAAAATTCGTGAGAATAGAGATTATCTCCAGAACTTTATTTGGACAACGTTTTTGTTCTATTACCACAGTCAATAACAAATTTTGCAAGTCAAATTTTGTCCAAATTCAGTGTTAACATTTTGAGACGGATTTTACAACTCGATTCAACTTACTTGAACACGAAAACGAAAAAATTGATAAACTACAAAAAAGAAATTCTCAATTGGATCTGTATATTCACAAATTTTAAACAAAGTTGAATAATATGAAATTACTCTTGATCGTTTTCAACAGAAAATGTCTAAACTTGCCAACCCTCGGTACTGTAGATATTACTCGGTCTGTATAACTTTAATCAAAGTACTACAATTAATACTTAGTTTTGTGATCAATATGTTACCTTAAATATTATCATTTATGAGCTTTCCTCTAGAAAAACAATAAAACAAAAATTCTTAAACATTGACTTATCACAGGGAAATCATGCGGTGCAGTCCGGCAGTGGAAGTTTGGAAGAATCAAATTACTCAATAAAACCACTCTCTTTGAGAGCGAAGTAAGTTCTGTTCCTCCATAAACTATCATTTTTCAATCCCTAAAATTCCAAATTTCCGAATTCTTTCAGGTTGAATACGAATGCTCCAACGGGTGGCACCTAGCCAACTCTCCATCTCCATCATACCGTTCCCTCCGCCGTGTCTGCCAATCCGACGGATCATGGAGTAGTTCGGAGCCAACTTGTGAGCTCATAGATTGTGGAAGACCTCCTTTGATAGCCAATGGAAGAGTAGACGTTGAATCGACGACGTATGAATCGGCAGCGAACTACACGTGTCATCAGGGGTTCAGGTTAATTGGTCCGGAATCTCTGATGTGTGGAGATAGAGGGGAGTGGCAGCCAGCGACTCCGTTTTGTTATGGTGAGTATTTTGTTTTCAAAATAAATGCAGAGGTATCCTAGTGTACCTCTGCCAATTATGATTAAAAATTAACTCGAAAAAGCTTACAAGCTCTGCGATCCGTTAATTAGACCAAAGTCCGAAAATATCCCGAAAATCGGCTCGATTCAGAAATTCCTTTCCAGACATCGCAACACTGCAAGAAATCAAAGGCTCCACAGCTCATGAGCAAACCAACACTGGCAGCTCTGATAGCACCATAGCAATGGCGGTTCTCGCTTCGGTAATCGTTGCGATTCTCTGTTACGGCATCACCAAATTCGCCAAATCCACAAACCACTCAAATGGCGATTTATCAATATCTCGTGACAAGCTGAATGCATCAAATGCCGCTATTTATGCGACACCTTCTATTCCACCACAGAGACCAGATTCGGTCATTTATTATGCTCCGACTGTTGCTCATATGGAGGTGAGAGAAGCTTAGAAGCATTGCCTATTTTAAACCCTTACAGGTTCCCCCGCATCTCCTCCAACTACAACAACTCCCAAATGGAAATATCCATGTCACACTGCCAATTGGCCGTCAAATGGGTCGCCCATCATTGCCGTCCTCAATGCTCTTCAATTCTTCAATGCCTCCTCCATCTCCGACGCCATCTCAAATACTATACTCATTCGACCACGAACCGATCTATGACACTCCGCCGGATACTGTCATGTATCATGCAGGTTAGTTTGAAGTAGATTGAAAGTAAAAAACGATTTTTTTTCGGTTTTCTCGAGAAACGAATAATGTTTTTCGATCAATTTAATACTTAAACAGGTCCCAGAGTATGCTAATAACTTGAAAACATCGAAACAAAAAAGCAAAAATGTTTTGCCCCGGGCGGGATTCGAACCCGCGATTGGTTTTACCCAACGAGATCATAAGTCTCGCGCCTTCGACCACTCGGCCACCGGGGCACATATTCTGAATAATGTGCATCTTTGTGAAAAAGGGCTAATTTGAGGTGGGAAGAGAGGTTTCCGGGGTAATTGAGGACGGGGAACATGACAAGAACAATGAACAGTCGATCTGATAGCTGGGAAGGTCCAAAAATAGAGTAGCGACCAAAAACGAATTGAGACATGTCGGTTCATTGAAAATTGCAACTGCTGCTGTTGTAAAGTACGGGTCGATGAAAAGTTGCCTTTTGGGGTAGACACAATATATTCTAAAATTACTGAATAGGAAGAAAAGGATCAAATCCATGATAAGATGATGAGAAAATTCAATGAAATTGAAAACAGACATGTTTTCGATATTAATAAGTAACGACTTCCAATTTCTATGTATATTGCTCGCAGTCATCAAAATGAGTGCAACCTCCTGAGTCACTATGTTTATCGGACTTCTCCAGCTATCAGATCGACTTTTCATTGTTCTCATCGTGTTCCCCGTCCTCAATTACCCCGAAAACCCCGCTTTCCACCCCAAATTAGCCCTTTTTCACCGAGATGCACATTTTTCAGAATATGTGCCCCGGTGGCCGAGTGGTCGAAGGCGCGAGACTTATGATCTCGTTGGGTAAAACCAATCGCGGGTTCGAATCCCGCCCGGGGCAAAACGTTTTCGCTTTCTTTTTGGGATGTTTTGAGGTGGCAGACATATTCTGGGACCTGTTTCAATTATTATTTTGAGAAATGCGCATCTTGGTGTCTCTTGTGAAAACCAGAATGAGAGATGTTTATAAAATGAATATGAGTGGAATTCAACAATTATTTCAGAAAGTGTCTACGAACGTCTCCCCGATCGACCGGCACCTCCTCCTCCGATTCCAATCCGAGCGGAGAGTGGTGGGAATGGAATCGACTTGCCACTTCCACCACCGCCCGTGTTACCTCGATAGTTGCCTATTCCTTTTTTCTCTTTCATTTTATGTCATTCATCTTTGATTTCGAGTCCAACTTTCAATTCAAGAGACGGGTTCAGATAACACAACACACAAACTCATATTATTATTATTGTTATGTAATCGAAATAATGAACAAAGTGTCAATGATAAACTATTCATATCAGAGAATCATAGAGAATCACAGGGGAGAATGGCAAAAAAAGGAGATGTTGGAGTTGGGTTAGGGAATGGCTGTAGACTCAAACGGCCGACTTTCTTCGTCCTCTCCACGAGAGAGAAGAGGGGAATCGATGACGGAGGACATTGAGGCAAGACTCTGAAATGAGAGAGCATTGAAAGGTTCGGGAGGTTTTGGGGGGAAAGTACCTGTGCATCAATAGACATGATCATATGAGTCCGATCGGGTTGTTCCAGTTCTTGTATTACTTTTTTCGGGGAGCACGAGCAATACCAGCTGGAAAATAGATAGATCGTGTTGGGCTTATAGGGAAACACAAGCCAAGGCTTTTATTCCTACTTTTATTCCTACTTTTATTCCTATTAGTCCTATTTTGGCGCAAGTTCACATACTTATATTTGAACTGGAATGCCGATCCAAGGTAGTTGTATAAGTCTCTTTCAGTTTCTATTCAGATCATCCGAAAATAGGAAATTCCCCCGTGACTAGAAGCCCAAATTTTTTGTAAAACTTGAAATCTCATCCAAAGATGGGCTTGACTTGAGTAAGGCTAGCTATTTAAATAATTATCGCAGATCCTTTTTCAAATTTCCTTAAAGTTATATCAAGTGATCTTACCTCAAAAGGCTCCGCAAATTTGCAAATTCTCGAAGCGGGCGCCATTTGATAATACAAGCGACAGTGAGAACCAAGACAAACGGAATTCTGAAAAAACTTTCCTTCTGATTTTATAAGAAGTCCAAAAACTCACGAGTATACCATCAAAAACGATGACCATGCGACATCTGGTTTAGCTGAAGAGGAAGTATGAAATGAGGAAGGTGGTCTCTGGAGATGCATTTTGTGAACACTTTTCACATCTGAAAATTGGAGAATTTGAGAGAAGGGGTTCTAGAATCTTCAATTCCAAACAAAAGATGCGGAGACAATGGAATGAATCATTTCAAGAGTCTCCTGAGGGAAGAGGAGATTCTCGAAATTAATTTCCGGAGAAGAACAACACAGATTGACGTCGTCTGGGTATGTGATGGGGGGTGACGTGCTGATGAAAATAGTCACGTATTCGGATTTGGAATCGAAAGTTTACTAGGATCAAAATGATGAGGGAGGAAGTTTGAAAGGGAGGATTATCACACTTGTGATTTTCCTGCCCTGGCAGTCCGCGAAAAATTTCCTATCAACCCGGCCTGGCCCGGCCCGTTGCAAATAGGAGGGGTTGATCAAAATTATATTTTGGGAAAAACTTAGAAGCCAATTTTCGAAGTCTCGCATTATTCGCACATTAATTCTAGAGGACATACTTCTAAAATCGTGCTCCAGTGAAGCATGAAAATTAGTACAATTTTTTAGACAAAATTATTCTCATAACTTTCAGTCTACAATTTTTTTAGATCTTGCTATCTCTTGTGACCTACCATAACAAAGTCAAAGCACTCCCTAGAATCCCTACAAACTCCGGGAAAAATTCTTGTAAAAACTTTGGTAAACATCGGAAGTCTGCCAAAAGATTTTTTCTTAAAATTCAATGAAGCTCTAAATTCTGAAAAAATAAAAAACTCAAACTGAAACCTTATTAATTTTCCTCCGCCATATCCAGTCGATCCGCTGTCCACCGGATATTGAAAAAGGAGAATAAAACCCGGTGAGCCGGAAATTAAACGGTGAGCTCTCGCAGAAATAGTAGGCAACAGAAAACAGGGGAGAAGAAGAAAAAGGAGGAAATAAAAAATAACAAAAATTTAATTGAGTTTTTTCTCTTCCATCTTTTCTTCGGAAATTGTAGCTTCTTCGAAAAGAATAAGCAGAGGATTCAGGATAAAAAATGAGAATTTTGTTAGGAGAGCTGAAAATGATGAGATTATAGTGGGAGGATGCAAGAGAAGACGTGAATGGGATGAACAAATGGAAATGTGGCTGGTGTTGGAGTTCAGAATCATCACATGATCACAATGGTTCTGGAAATGTTTAGTTGTTCTTCACGATACTTGGTTCTGCTTAACTGAATATGACAATCTTTAGCTTATAACGGACTAGAAGTTATTTCCAACAAAATTAGATTTTTTGATTATAGTGCCTCTTTTGAAGTAGGCGTGGCTTCCAGAAGTGCATCACAGCGTCGAATTTCGTTTGAATTATTCGTTATTCATCGTTATCCAAAATATCAAAAAAGTAACCTAAGGCTTCCCACTAATTCTGAAAAATAGCTCACTTCTTGCGAAAATCTCGGTGAAAATAAGAAAAAATGGCTCATGGAAGCGATAGATTTTCAAGGAACGAAGTCATACAGAAGCAGTAGTAGCAAAAAAGTAGTTCTAGATTGTTTAAAATGGTAGACATTCAGAAGTCTGAATGTTTTCAGGATTGACGTTGAAATCTATAAGTATGAAAAAACATAATTATTGCATTTGCGCTCCAAAACAAGTTTCGTTACAGTAACTAGGTACATTCTTAATCAAGCTCCTCAACCAGTAACCATTCCACATGAAGTTTCAGAGACACTTGGGAACATTTTCAGTAACCAGTAGAATTCCCATTGTCAAATGCCTTTGGTTGTACACAGACTACTAGTCCGGTCACACAATAGAATGACTGAAACCGAAAATACTTGAAAATGCAAAATGAGTTCTGTGTTTTTTTTTGTGGATGAAGGTTCAAATTCTATATATCTCTGCGTGGGTCATGGAGACATCAAAAAGCAAAGGAAATAAAAAACAAAAGGAGTGCTCTTTCCTATTCTCTTCTCACTTTCCTTATATTTCCAACGTGCTCTTCAGAAGATGGAGAAGAAGCGGAAAGGGTCTCCGTGGGGCAATGATAAATGCATGTCACCCCTTTCCTCTCGGAATGTGTCATCCGGAGACCCCAGAAGGCGACACATCGGAAGGAAGAGCTTGAGGAAAGAGAAATAGTGCGTGAGACGAAGAAACGCAGAGACAAGAAGCAATTAGAGCAAAAAAGGGGCGGAGAAAGAAGAAGAATGGGGCGACCCCTTATTTCTCTCTCGCGCCCTTCTTCCCTGGAATTTCCGGTTCAGATTTAGTCGTCGTCGGCGACACACAAAATACGAGGGATTGAGAAAATTGGAAGAATAGAAGAGGCAATCAAACAAACGCCTTCTATTCCTTTCATCTTCGTCACGAATAGAGCAAGAAAGAGAAGAGCACTTTAGACATGGGATAATGAAAAATATGAAGAGAAGAGAGAGTGAAAAGACTTGATTGATCAGTTCTAAAGGGTTTTGCAACATCTGTACCAAGTTTCAGAGCGAATGGGCTTCAAGCTCTAGAGTTATACAACAAAATGTAAAGTGACTCTCACCCATTTTTACCACTGTATGATGTATGTATAAAAATAGTGTAAATTCAGTTGTGATTTCGGGTTTGACCAGAGAACACAATGTTATTTTTGTTCATCCATTTCCTGTTTACCTGAAAAGTTTAAACATTCAAAAAACTAATATTTAGTTTGCTTACTAATTAATTAGCAGTTTATTGAACTTTCAAACTTTAGCAACGCAAAACTTGTCATGTATACAGTATACTGTGAATGAGAAAAAGAAGAGCAGAATTGAAACAAATGGAAATAGCACAAAGAAAAAATGATAGCCAAACCATGAATGTGATGAATGCTTGTGTTTTAAAAAATGAGAAAAAGATCTTCAATGAGAATCTTAAACACAAAAAGAACCTGTATTATAGCTGATAGACTATATGGCTGAAATTTTCGATTAGTGAGAAGAATACTGTCGGCTGAAAAGGTAATGCCATGTATGAAAACGCAAGGATCCGTCACCCATTCATTAGTTCATCTACTCACTAGTTAATTCACTATTCCATTGGAAGATCGGAACGACATAGCTTTCATACACTTCTTGAATATTCTCACATTGCTTTTTTGTTTTCTTTACTGGTGGTGGTCCGGCGGAAGTGCTGGCCACGTTTTCAGTTGATTTGTCGGCATATATTACGTCATCGCTAAGGAATCCTATGCCGACCCGAAAACACCGACGCAACGACCTGGCGAATCCCTGGTGGCTCAAGATGGTACCTACCGACGACAAATTTGGCTCGAAAGGTTGGATCTAAGAAAGTGGAGGTTAGATGTCAGAGGTGGACAAGAAGGAAAGATTGTGATGACGTCGAGCCGAGGAAAAGGGATCGAAGCCGATTTCAAGTCACCGGGTGCTCATCGATATATCGCCAGTGGAAGCCACGGGCTCAACTTTTTGGAAAAAAGAACATGTGGAACGACCCGGTCAAAAGAGAAGAAGTGGAACTAGGAAAATGGCAGGAACATCCGGATGACCCCAGCAAGAAAAGGGAGACGTTAGTATTGAACTTATTGTTCTCACCATTCTTTGAAACTGGAATAAATGTAATGTAATGTAATTATGGCTGAAATCTTCGATTGGTGAGAAAAATACTGTCGTACTGTCAACAAAAGAGAACTTAATGAATTGAGGATCTACCGAATTAAATTGACATGTATTATGAATACTTTGATGATTCTGAGCAACTTTCAAAAAGGATATCAAACAACACCAATAAACTATGAGCACGATTCAAAAATAGTTTGCTTTTGGAGTAAAAATGAATATTAAAAACAGTTTTAGAAAGAAAAGGAACCATTTCAGATATAGAATTTGAAAGTTGTCCAAAAAAGTAAGTAACAGAAACACTGGACCTTTCCTTTAAGCGTCCGTGTTTTGTTATTGTGCATCTTTTCTATATTCCTTTTTCGAAATTTTTGTACCCACATTTCCGCTGTATCATTTCATTATCAGACATCTCGAGTTCTTCTGATTTGATCAAAATTTATCAGCTTTCCTTCGAATTTCGCTTCTTCCGATCTTCACCGACTATCTTCTTTTCTTCGTCTTCCTTTTTTTGGATCTTTGCATTCACTATGTACATATTTGCTGGAGTTCAAAGTAATCACCCAGTTATTATATACAGGTATCTCTAATCAGATCATCTGAAATCCTTCCCTATCATTGGTCTCCCTCTTAATATTTTGATTTTGATGATTCGATTATGTTTCACCTGTGGAGTGGAACGCTCTCACAGTCATCTCTTAGTTAACCTTTACATTTGACATATACATATATTTGACATTGACATATAACTTACAAAACGTTTGGCCACCGTGGCCCGAGACTCTAGCTAGCACGAGAGAACTCTTTTCAGAGACTACTACGACACTGGACAGAACGAGAGAACTCTTTTCAGAGACTACTACGACACTGGACAGAACGAGAGAACTCTTTTCAGAGACTACTACGACACTGGACAGAACGAGAGAACTCTTTTCAGAGACTACTACGACACTGGACAGAACGAGAGAACTCTTTTCAGAGACTACTACGACACTGGACAGAACGAGAGAACTCTTTTCAGAGACTACTACGACACTGGACAGAACGAGAGAACTCTTTTCAGAGACTACTACGATACTGACTTGAGCTCGGTCCGAACCCGGTTCGAGCCGGATAGTAGTTGGGCCCACTACCACCTGCTCTATCGGGCGGACGCGAGGACTAACTCGCGTTCCCTAATATAATATGATGGGATTTCGGTGAGAACAAAGGAATTATCCCCACATTGTCTACACACCACACGAATTGTCACTCTTTTTGTCCGAGAGGACTACACGGATGCACCTCCCTCCATTTTTTCTTTTTTTCGACCGACCAATTTTTGCTCCTTTTCTCGCATTTTTATAAGATTTTCGACTGTAATTTAACTCGTGAAAATCTGTCTTGGAGCTCTCGAGTTGATCTCTATACACACAAACTTTCAACGGAATTGAACATTGAAAAACCACTTTATCACAAATATTTTACTTTTTATCATTGTTTTTCAGGTTCTGATCAATAGCATTTTCAAAACTGGGAATCCCGTTTTCTAGAGTTTCCGGGTTCCTTCATTCATATTTGTTGCATTTCCTTTCTATTGAGATTCATGTTTCATGAAGATTCAGATTCCTATGTATTTGCCCGTCCCCTTACTCTTTCCCGAAAAACCCAGAATATTGGGGAAGATCTTCATTTGGGAGCGAATATAAGAACAATTTTCAGAAGTACGTATACGGGAAAATGAAAGCTAACAGTAGCTTGTGTAATAAAAATTGGGGGGGGGGGGGGTTGGAGAATACGAGGGAAAGGAGCATAACATTCAGAAATAGTTCAAAGACCTTCCAATAAAAATAATAAAATTGATAGGGACTAGAGAAGAGAAGATTTTTGAACAGACACAAAAATCTTAATGCTTACAAGTTTCTATGACAAAAAAGAAATGGAAACGGGGAAAATACGGTAGGAGTAGAAAAAATGATTGGGATGAGAGTGAATAACTAGAGAACACAGTGTAAAACTTGTCATTTAAAACGATTATCGGGAAGTCTAACAAGACAGGAAAAATAGAGAGAAAAATGAAGTTCAGAGAAAGAATTGGGATAAAAGAGAAATAGTTATTCGAGTCTCGGATACTCGTTAGGATCCTTCAGAGCACGTGAGCACGCCGGGCACACCGAATTGATCTTGAGCCATTGGCTGATGCAGTGATAGTGGTATTCCTTGGAGCATGTGTCACACGTGACCGTTTCGCAACTCGTTTCCACGACTTCGGTGCAAATGAGACATCCATCCTCTTCGTCTGTTGTCTGGAAAAGTTATGATAATGTAAAGGGAATTTCGAGGAATTATGTTTACCTGATTTCCTTTCTGAGCATTCTCCAATTCGCTTCTTTTGTACTCTGCCATCTTCTCCATCACTTTTTCAGAGAACGGCATCGGAACATCTGGAATCACGAGAAGACCGTCGACAACGTTCAACTTGAGCATTTCAAGATTCTCTCTGATTGAATTCTCGATAATATCCAGCGTTGCTTCGTAATCCTTCAACTGCTTCTCCGCAGTTCTTCTCTCTTTGTGATTTGCTCCTGTTGTGATGTACCATTCGACGAGCTCACGAGCCGAGACACGAAGTTCAAGATTGTAGAATTCGGCGGCATACTTTTCGAGCATTTTGAGTTGAAGAAGAGCTTCTGATGACAGTTGAATCGGCATTGATGGTGATGGAAGTGCAGGCTTCGGAGTAGATGTAGATGGAACCGATGGGTCAACAAAATCGAAAACATCCGGAAGTGGTTCTGGTTCTGGTTCCGGTTCCGAATCCCATTCAGGATCTGGAGTCGGGTAAACCGGTGGACGCTCAATAGTCTGTTGTCTATCGCGAAGAGCCTCGATCTCACGTTGGCTGTCTTGAAGAAGTCTCGTTGAGGTTTCGCACATCTCCTTAGCCTTGTTCATCTGACTCTCGCATCGAGCCGCCATTTCTATTCTTTCACTTTGCAACACTGCTAGCTCTTGTCGGTCCGCCAATAATCGAGAATTTTCCTCTCGCAAACGAGCGATTTCGTTGGCATACTGTCTGAATACAAGAAAAAATCAAAAGCATTTCCTAGTGCTAACCAACCTCTTCTCCTCACTATGCTTCTCCTTCATTTCTCTCAACTGTCGCTGCAGTCTCGCTCGTTCCTCCTTTACCTCCTCTCTCAACAACAGCTCTCGATCCTCATTCAGCTGGGTTATGCGCTCTCTCAATCCGTCGATTCTACTGTTCGACGCCACCTGCACCTCATACGCCTCGAATCGAGAAATAGTTTCCATTCGCGAACGCAGCTCGCCGAACTCTTTTTTGTGTTGCTCACGAGTTTGCTCCAATAACAAACGTGCTTCCTCAGCAGCATGTCTCAATTCGACAGTTTCTCTCCACGACTTCTCGTGAGCTTCTGACATCGCCTTCTCCAGAATGAACGCGAAGTAACGAAGATCCATATTCTTGAATGTGTCGATGAGGAATTGGTGCCTGAACCTATATTATTTTGAAAGCAAACCAACAAGAGTTATCTCACATTTCACGAGCATCATCAGACTCGATAAACTCGGCGAAGGAAATGTTGTCGCGCTTTAATTGTCGAATCACTTGACGCTCCAAATCCCAGATTTGATCCATGTCAACATGGTCAGTTTGAGTGGATTCATGTGAAAGACCTTCAGCTGGAGCTGGTGCTGATTCTGGAGCATTCGGAGCAACTATATCCAACTGTGCCGCGTAGGAAACACCTTTCTTCTTATCTTTCCGACTATCATCCGTTTTGATAGAGCTTGTTAATGTCATGTTGGATGGAGCAGTAACAACTTTCATTGGCTTTTCGTCGGTTTCCGTCTCATAATCGTCATCGTATGTCAGTTTTCGCAGATATATAGAGCCCATTCGTATTTCGATTCGAAGGAATGGTCGATATGCATCATAAAACTCTTGGAACTTGGTGCGGTCGTTGATAATCTGAAAAAAGCCATTCCTAGCTTGAAGCGTTACAGAAACTATTCACCGATTGCCAAATGCGTTGCTCGTGATCTCCACTCCATCCGCAAACTAATTTCGCCGCTTTGAAAAACTCAACATCATTGACAACAGCATCGGGAAGTAGCTGAAGAATATCGTCTATGTGTGGTCTGAGACGAGACAGAAAATCAGTGACACCGGTCATTCGAGTCTCGTTGGTCGATATGAATGGTCCACTGCTGCTGCCGTTTCGTGGCTCATCCATTGTCGTTTGCCGAATCCACCGCTTTCCTCCGGATTCTATGATGTGAAGCTGCTTGATTCGCGAGTTGAACTTTGAAAAGAATTGACGGGCTCCGTAGACTAGAGCGGCGAGATAATATAAATCCGATACTGACAAATCACCCTCCTTCACAACTTCAGCGATAGCGACGAAAGCTCGTATTGAGACGAATCGATTGGAGAGGAAGTAGAGAATGTCTCTGAAACAAACAGTATTTTGGTTGATTATTCAATAGAACGAAAAGTTATGTTATTATTCGGGTCAATAATTCATTTTGAGCTCATTTTCGGGGTTAGTATTTTTTCCAGCATTTTCATTATGATTCTCGGTAAATACAAACATTTTTTTAATGTATTTTAAACCAATAAACAACTTTGCTCCAAATCTTCCTTTAATTCAATTCATAAAGCACCAGTTTGAAAAACTTTCGAAACTACAGTATCCACGTGAAATCATTTTGAGACATAATCTAACAAAAGCGCAATGCGCCTTTAAAAATGGCACAACAAACTTACGGCATAATTTTTTCCTCGAACCGTTTGTAGAACTTCTCTACGCCATCGACCGGTGGTAAAGATTGATAGAGTTTGTACAATTCATCGTTGCATTTCTCTCGTTTCCCTTCTGGCGCCGAGAAGAACTTGTAGGTTAACTCCAGAATGCTACCAATGAGAACATCGAAAACGTGGAAGTAGCCTTGTTCAAAGCAACACACTTTCTCGAGAATCCGCCAATGCGATGTTGGAATCGAGCCACCGTATGCTTCTGTGAATATATCACGAAGTTGGTCCCCGTCTAGAGTAGCGCCTGTCCAGTATACACGACTGTTCCTGCAAATGCGAAATTTGAATAATGAGAACCCAAGAGAGAATCAGCTTACATGAAATATGGCTCCATTGATTTACAAATCGACATCAATGTTAGCTTGCCTTCACACTCTATCTTCTTCGCTCCCGATGTAACAGTTTTCTTCTCCACTAACACTGCCTTCTCATCCTCCGCCAATATCTTCTTGAAATTGCTATCTAGCTGATCGGGAATTATTGGAGGCATCTCATTCATCCATCCTGACCATATATCAAACGTCGTACTTTCCGGTTGCTTTGAGAAATCCAAAACACGATTTATCGCTTCCAACTGTGCCAAAGAAGTCGGAGACAAAGGACGAGCAAGACCATTGGAAGTTGATTGAATCGGCGGAAACTCTTCATCCGATTCATCTAGAACTGCAGCCACTCCAGAAGTGATGAGATCTCCGTTTAAGTCGACACTCGAGCTTCTTCTGAATTCGGTTGGCCGTAGTGGTTCTACAACATGTACACTGTCCACATCTACAGTGTGCTCCATTATAATGGTTTCCTCAACGAGCACGTTTGCAAGGGACAACTCTGAATTCTCGCCGACGCATTCTTCTTCAGCTGGTGGCTCTATGTCTTCAACGACAACAGGCGGTGCGAGGCTCTCCTTCTTTCTCTCTTCCAACTCTTTAGTCTTCTGATCTTCTTCTTCTTGTTTCCGTTCCTTTTTCTTCTTCTTCTTCTGAACTTCAGAAGTACTCTTACTAGAGGAAGCCTCATTCTCTGGCGGAGCCGTAATTGGGAGTGGATTCCGAACAGGACGTACCAGTTGCCGCGTGCTAGCATATACCGCTCGCGCCCTTCTTCCCTGGAATTTCCGGTTCAGATTTAGTCGTCGTCGGCGACACACAAAATACGAGGGATTGAGAAAATTGGAAGAATAGAAGAGGCAATCAAACAAACGCCTTCTATTCCTTTCATCTTCGTCACGAATAGAGCAAGAAAGAGAAGAGCACTTTAGACATGGGATAATGAAAAATATGAAGAGAAGAGAGAGTGAAAAGACTTGATTGATCAGTTCTAAAGGGTTTTGCAACATCTGTACCAAGTTTCAGAGCGAATGGGCTTCAAGCTCTAGAGTTATACAACAAAATGTAAAGTGACTCTCACCCATTTTTACCACTGTATGATGTATGTATAAAAATAGTGTAAATTCAGTTGTGATTTCGGGTTTGACCAGAGAACACAATGTTATTTTTGTTCATCCATTTCCTGTTTACCTGAAAAGTTTAAACATTCAAAAAACTAATATTTAGTTTGCTTACTAATTAATTAGCAGTTTATTGAACTTTCAAACTTTAGCAACGCAAAACTTGTCATGTATACAGTATACTGTGAATGAGAAAAAGAAGAGCAGAATTGAAACAAATGGAAATAGCACAAAGAAAAAATGATAGCCAAACCATGAATGTGATGAATGCTTGTGTTTTAAAAAATGAGAAAAAGATCTTCAATGAGAATCTTAAACACAAAAAGAACCTGTATTATAGCTGATAGACTATATGGCTGAAATTTTCGATTAGTGAGAAGAATACTGTCGGCTGAAAAGGTAATGCCATGTATGAAAACGCAAGGATCCGTCACCCATTCATTAGTTCATCTACTCACTAGTTAATTCACTATTCCATTGGAAGATCGGAACGACATAGCTTTCATACACTTCTTGAATATTCTCACATTGCTTTTTTGTTTTCTTTACTGGTGGTGGTCCGGCGGAAGTGCTGGCCACGTTTTCAGTTGATTTGTCGGCATATATTACGTCATCGCTAAGGAATCCTATGCCGACCCGAAAACACCGACGCAACGACCTGGCGAATCCCTGGTGGCTCAAGATGGTACCTACCGACGACAAATTTGGCTCGAAAGGTTGGATCTAAGAAAGTGGAGGTTAGATGTCAGAGGTGGACAAGAAGGAAAGATTGTGATGACGTCGAGCCGAGGAAAAGGGATCGAAGCCGATTTCAAGTCACCGGGTGCTCATCGATATATCGCCAGTGGAAGCCACGGGCTCAACTTTTTGGAAAAAAGAACATGTGGAACGACCCGGTCAAAAGAGAAGAAGTGGAACTAGGAAAATGGCAGGAACATCCGGATGACCCCAGCAAGAAAAGGGAGACGTTAGTATTGAACTTATTGTTCTCACCATTCTTTGAAACTGGAATAAATGTAATGTAATGTAATTATGGCTGAAATCTTCGATTGGTGAGAAAAATACTGTCGTACTGTCAACAAAAGAGAACTTAATGAATTGAGGATCTACCGAATTAAATTGACATGTATTATGAATACTTTGATGATTCTGAGCAACTTTCAAAAAGGATATCAAACAACACCAATAAACTATGAGCACGATTCAAAAATAGTTTGCTTTTGGAGTAAAAATGAATATTAAAAACAGTTTTAGAAAGAAAAGGAACCATTTCAGATATAGAATTTGAAAGTTGTCCAAAAAAGTAAGTAACAGAAACACTGGACCTTTCCTTTAAGCGTCCGTGTTTTGTTATTGTGCATCTTTTCTATATTCCTTTTTCGAAATTTTTGTACCCACATTTCCGCTGTATCATTTCATTATCAGACATCTCGAGTTCTTCTGATTTGATCAAAATTTATCAGCTTTCCTTCGAATTTCGCTTCTTCCGATCTTCACCGACTATCTTCTTTTCTTCGTCTTCCTTTTTTTGGATCTTTGCATTCACTATGTACATATTTGCTGGAGTTCAAAGTAATCACCCAGTTATTATATACAGGTATCTCTAATCAGATCATCTGAAATCCTTCCCTATCATTGGTCTCCCTCTTAATATTTTGATTTTGATGATTCGATTATGTTTCACCTGTGGAGTGGAACGCTCTCACAGTCATCTCTTAGTTAACCTTTACATTTGACATATACATATATTTGACATTGACATATAACTTACAAAACGTTTGGCCACCGTGGCCCGAGACTCTAGCTAGCACGAGAGAACTCTTTTCAGAGACTACTACGACACTGGACAGAACGAGAGAACTCTTTTCAGAGACTACTACGACACTGGACAGAACGAGAGAACTCTTTTCAGAGACTACTACGACACTGGACAGAACGAGAGAACTCTTTTCAGAGACTACTACGACACTGGACAGAACGAGAGAACTCTTTTCAGAGACTACTACGACACTGGACAGAACGAGAGAACTCTTTTCAGAGACTACTACGACACTGGACAGAACGAGAGAACTCTTTTCAGAGACTACTACGATACTGACTTGAGCTCGGTCCGAACCCGGTTCGAGCCGGATAGTAGTTGGGCCCACTACCACCTGCTCTATCGGGCGGACGCGAGGACTAACTCGCGTTCCCTAATATAATATGATGGGATTTCGGTGAGAACAAAGGAATTATCCCCACATTGTCTACACACCACACGAATTGTCACTCTTTTTGTCCGAGAGGACTACACGGATGCACCTCCCTCCATTTTTTCTTTTTTTCGACCGACCAATTTTTGCTCCTTTTCTCGCATTTTTATAAGATTTTCGACTGTAATTTAACTCGTGAAAATCTGTCTTGGAGCTCTCGAGTTGATCTCTATACACACAAACTTTCAACGGAATTGAACATTGAAAAACCACTTTATCACAAATATTTTACTTTTTATCATTGTTTTTCAGGTTCTGATCAATAGCATTTTCAAAACTGGGAATCCCGTTTTCTAGAGTTTCCGGGTTCCTTCATTCATATTTGTTGCATTTCCTTTCTATTGAGATTCATGTTTCATGAAGATTCAGATTCCTATGTATTTGCCCGTCCCCTTACTCTTTCCCGAAAAACCCAGAATATTGGGGAAGATCTTCATTTGGGAGCGAATATAAGAACAATTTTCAGAAGTACGTATACGGGAAAATGAAAGCTAACAGTAGCTTGTGTAATAAAAATTGGGGGGGGGGGGGGGTTGGAGAATACGAGGGAAAGGAGCATAACATTCAGAAATAGTTCAAAGACCTTCCAATAAAAATAATAAAATTGATAGGGACTAGAGAAGAGAAGATTTTTGAACAGACACAAAAATCTTAATGCTTACAAGTTTCTATGACAAAAAAGAAATGGAAACGGGGAAAATACGGTAGGAGTAGAAAAAATGATTGGGATGAGAGTGAATAACTAGAGAACACAGTGTAAAACTTGTCATTTAAAACGATTATCGGGAAGTCTAACAAGACAGGAAAAATAGAGAGAAAAATGAAGTTCAGAGAAAGAATTGGGATAAAAGAGAAATAGTTATTCGAGTCTCGGATACTCGTTAGGATCCTTCAGAGCACGTGAGCACGCCGGGCACACCGAATTGATCTTGAGCCATTGGCTGATGCAGTGATAGTGGTATTCCTTGGAGCATGTGTCACACGTGACCGTTTCGCAACTCGTTTCCACGACTTCGGTGCAAATGAGACATCCATCCTCTTCGTCTGTTGTCTGGAAAAGTTATGATAATGTAAAGGGAATTTCGAGGAATTATGTTTACCTGATTTCCTTTCTGAGCATTCTCCAATTCGCTTCTTTTGTACTCTGCCATCTTCTCCATCACTTTTTCAGAGAACGGCATCGGAACATCTGGAATCACGAGAAGACCGTCGACAACGTTCAACTTGAGCATTTCAAGATTCTCTCTGATTGAATTCTCGATAATATCCAGCGTTGCTTCGTAATCCTTCAACTGCTTCTCCGCAGTTCTTCTCTCTTTGTGATTTGCTCCTGTTGTGATGTACCATTCGACGAGCTCACGAGCCGAGACACGAAGTTCAAGATTGTAGAATTCGGCGGCATACTTTTCGAGCATTTTGAGTTGAAGAAGAGCTTCTGATGACAGTTGAATCGGCATTGATGGTGATGGAAGTGCAGGCTTCGGAGTAGATGTAGATGGAACCGATGGGTCAACAAAATCGAAAACATCCGGAAGTGGTTCTGGTTCTGGTTCCGGTTCCGAATCCCATTCAGGATCTGGAGTCGGGTAAACCGGTGGACGCTCAATAGTCTGTTGTCTATCGCGAAGAGCCTCGATCTCACGTTGGCTGTCTTGAAGAAGTCTCGTTGAGGTTTCGCACATCTCCTTAGCCTTGTTCATCTGACTCTCGCATCGAGCCGCCATTTCTATTCTTTCACTTTGCAACACTGCTAGCTCTTGTCGGTCCGCCAATAATCGAGAATTTTCCTCTCGCAAACGAGCGATTTCGTTGGCATACTGTCTGAATACAAGAAAAAATCAAAAGCATTTCCTAGTGCTAACCAACCTCTTCTCCTCACTATGCTTCTCCTTCATTTCTCTCAACTGTCGCTGCAGTCTCGCTCGTTCCTCCTTTACCTCCTCTCTCAACAACAGCTCTCGATCCTCATTCAGCTGGGTTATGCGCTCTCTCAATCCGTCGATTCTACTGTTCGACGCCACCTGCACCTCATACGCCTCGAATCGAGAAATCGTTTCCATTCGCGAACGCAGCTCGCCGAACTCTTTTTTGTGTTGCTCACGAGTTTGCTCCAATAACAAACGTGCTTCCTCAGCAGCATGTCTCAATTCGACAGTTTCTCTCCACGACTTCTCGTGAGCTTCTGACATCGCCTTCTCCAGAATGAACGCGAAGTAACGAAGATCCATATTCTTGAATGTGTCGATGAGGAATTGGTGCCTGAACCTATATTATTTTGAAAGCAAACCAACAAGAGTTATCTCACATTTCACGAGCATCATCAGACTCGATAAACTCGGCGAAGGAAATGTTGTCGCGCTTTAATTGTCGAATCACTTGACGCTCCAAATCCCAGATTTGATCCATGTCAACATGGTCAGTTTGAGTGGATTCATGTGAAAGACCTTCAGCTGGAGCTGGTGCTGATTCTGGAGCATTCGGAGCAACTATATCCAACTGTGCCGCGTAGGAAACACCTTTCTTCTTATCTTTCCGACTATCATCCGTTTTGATAGAGCTTGTTAATGTCATGTTGGATGGAGCAGTAACAACTTTCATTGGCTTTTCGTCGGTTTCCGTCTCATAATCGTCATCGTATGTCAGTTTTCGCAGATATATAGAGCCCATTCGTATTTCGATTCGAAGGAATGGTCGATATGCATCATAAAACTCTTGGAACTTGGTGCGGTCGTTGATAATCTGAAAAAAGCCATTCCTAGCTTGAAGCGTTACAGAAACTATTCACCGATTGCCAAATGCGTTGCTCGTGATCTCCACTCCATCCGCAAACTAATTTCGCCGCTTTGAAAAACTCAACATCATTGACAACAGCATCGGGAAGTAGCTGAAGAATATCGTCTATGTGTGGTCTGAGACGAGACAGAAAATCAGTGACACCGGTCATTCGAGTCTCGTTGGTCGATATGAATGGTCCACTGCTGCTGCCGTTTCGTGGCTCATCCATTGTCGTTTGCCGAATCCACCGCTTTCCTCCGGATTCTATGATGTGAAGCTGCTTGATTCGCGAGTTGAACTTTGAAAAGAATTGACGGGCTCCGTAGACTAGAGCGGCGAGATAATATAAATCCGATACTGACAAATCACCCTCCTTCACAACTTCAGCGATAGCGACGAAAGCTCGTATTGAGACGAATCGATTGGAGAGGAAGTAGAGAATGTCTCTGAAACAAACAGTATTTTGGTTGATTATTCAATAGAACGAAAAGTTATGTTATTATTCGGGTCAATAATTCATTTTGAGCTCATTTTCGGGGTTAGTATTTTTTCCAGCATTTTCATTATGATTCTCGGTAAATACAAACATTTTTTTAATGTATTTTAAACCAATAAACAACTTTGCTCCAAATCTTCCTTTAATTCAATTCATAAAGCACCAGTTTGAAAAACTTTCGAAACTACAGTATCCACGTGAAATCATTTTGAGACATAATCTAACAAAAGCGCAATGCGCCTTTAAAAATGGCACAACAAACTTACGGCATAATTTTTTCCTCGAACCGTTTGTAGAACTTCTCTACGCCATCGACCGGTGGTAAAGATTGATAGAGTTTGTACAATTCATCGTTGCATTTCTCTCGTTTCCCTTCTGGCGCCGAGAAGAACTTGTAGGTTAACTCCAGAATGCTACCAATGAGAACATCGAAAACGTGGAAGTAGCCTTGTTCAAAGCAACACACTTTCTCGAGAATCCGCCAATGCGATGTTGGAATCGAGCCACCGTATGCTTCTGTGAATATATCACGAAGTTGGTCCCCGTCTAGAGTAGCGCCTGTCCAGTATACACGACTGTTCCTGCAAATGCGAAATTTGAATAATGAGAACCCAAGAGAGAATCAGCTTACATGAAATATGGCTCCATTGATTTACAAATCGACATCAATGTTAGCTTGCCTTCACACTCTATCTTCTTCGCTCCCGATGTAACAGTTTTCTTCTCCACTAACACTGCCTTCTCATCCTCCGCCAATATCTTCTTGAAATTGCTATCTAGCTGATCGGGAATTATTGGAGGCATCTCATTCATCCATCCTGACCATATATCAAACGTCGTACTTTCCGGTTGCTTTGAGAAATCCAAAACACGATTTATCGCTTCCAACTGTGCCAAAGAAGTCGGAGACAAAGGACGAGCAAGACCATTGGAAGTTGATTGAATCGGCGGAAACTCTTCATCCGATTCATCTAGAACTGCAGCCACTCCAGAAGTGATGAGATCTCCGTTTAAGTCGACACTCGAGCTTCTTCTGAATTCGGTTGGCCGTAGTGGTTCTACAACATGTACACTGTCCACATCTACAGTGTGCTCCATTATAATGGTTTCCTCAACGAGCACGTTTGCAAGGGACAACTCTGAATTCTCGCCGACGCATTCTTCTTCAGCTGGTGGCTCTATGTCTTCAACGACAACAGGCGGTGCGAGGCTCTCCTTCTTTCTCTCTTCCAACTCTTTAGTCTTCTGATCTTCTTCTTCTTGTTTCCGTTCCTTTTTCTTCTTCTTCTTCTGAACTTCAGAAGTACTCTTACTAGAGGAAGCCTCATTCTCTGGCGGAGCCGTAATTGGGAGTGGATTCCGAACAGGACGTACCAGTTGCCGCGTGCTAGCATATACCGTATTCGGTTGTTGTGGCGGTGGTGGAGCTTGAATTTGATGTTGTTGTGGATTTCGCGGCGGAGGCATTGAAATTGGCATTCCTTGATTTCGTGGTGGAATGAACATTGGCCGATGAGCTACAATCGGCACTGCTTGAATTGGTACTCCGTGCATTGGTGGGCGTGGCATCTGAAGTTGGACCGGAACCATCCCAACTGCACGGAATTGTGATGGCGGCGGTGGTGGTGGAGGCTGTACGTAAGCTGGTTGCAAAACAAATCGGGGTTGTTGCACTGCTACAAATGCATGATTCATTACTGGAGCCATAGGTGGAGGATTTGGAAATTGAGGTGGTGGTCCCGGACGAAACACTGGAGCCATAGGTGGCGGCGGTTGTTGAAAGTTGTAGTTCACTACCATCGGACGTTCGTTGAATGGAACGACGACTGGTTCGTGTTCAGGCATGCCATAAATCAAATTCGAAGACGAAGAACTTCCTGCACTGTTTTGTATATCTTGAGACACAGAATTCTGCTTGCTTCGTGGAGTAAATTCTTGTAGTCTTTTCCGTTCGCCGTCTACACACACCTCGAATGTTTCCATAGTTTCAGTTTCAACTATTTCTTCATGTTTTCCATCTATTTCATCCTCGCCCAATTCTACAATTCCATTTGATTCTTCCGGCAAGTAGCAGTTAAAATCTTCTGGAGCAAATGGCTGTTCGATTGTTGTCACTTCGCGATTATCAGATTCCTCTTGCTGAAGAGTTAATTCAGAAGACTCAGAATTGGAACGCTCCGGTGAAGGAGAAACAGAGGCTGAAGAAGAAGTATCCGTATCTTCTTTTTCTTCTTTTCGATGCACTTCAACTTTTACGACGACCACGTTTTCGTGTTTCTCGTCCGTAGCGACCGCCGGAGGAGTCTTGGCAACCGCTTCAGCAAGCGCTTTTCTCTCCTTTTCTAGTCTCTCCTCTCGAGTTTTGATCGCCTCCGCGCGTTGCAGCTACAATAGAGAAAATAATGATAACAAATAATAAGAGGTAACTGGGAAAAGACTTACACGTTCGCGTTTTAGATGTTGCTCCTTGTTGAGTTGACGAGACTTTTTTCTTTCTTTCTTTTTCTGCCGTTTCATGTCAGCGTCGGCGGGATTAGAAGAAGGCGTGGCGGCGGCGTCGTCAATGGGAGGAGCCTCAGATGAAGTCGGCGACGACAAAGGAAACGATTCGAGCAAAATGTCAGATGGGATATCGGAAAGCACGTCGGTTGTACTAGATAGCGTATTCGGTGACGAGCAGAATCTGAAAAAAAAAATGAAGATGAATCTAGGAAACAAAATAGAAATTTGTAGACAAGATAGTATCATGGAAACAAATGAAAAGGGAGATTTATATATGGCGCTCTCTCGCTAACATGACTAAACTTCGAAAAACCTAAAATTCAAAATTCAGCCATATTATCAATAGAGCACGGTGGAACGTTAGAAACTTCGCTAATATTCAAAAATAAGTCAGTAATTGAGAAAACTAGCGAAATAGGTCTCGCAGTTGGCAAAAATCTGCTTCTTCGATTTCTAGAGGTCACGCATTTAATCGACGCTTTTCGTTTCCTTACCCAGTAACGCTCTCGTCTTTCGGTAGCGATTCCAAATCCACGTCATCGTGCTCCTCTTGTCTCTTCGTTTCTTCGTTCGTTTTTCCCTCCAAATTTGCTTCCCCACTCGACATAAATCCCTGTTCTTGCTCCTCAAATTGCTCTTTTCGTTCGTCTTCTTTACGCTCCAAATTTTTCAAAAACAGTTGTTTTTCGTAGGGGTCCAGACGGTTGAAGAGTGAGCTGAAAGAATACAGAATGAATAGATAATTGGCTCTCGAGGGAAAAGAAAATCGAGAGGAGCAGGTGGGTGTTGCTACTCGAGGTGAATCCAAGAGGAAAAGAGACATATAAATCACATTGGGGTGGACTAGAGCGGATATGAATAAGTTTGCAAAATTGAAGACACGTTTTTTGGTTGAGAACAAGGGAGCGCAGAAAAAGGAAAACAAAAATTATGTCGGAATCGTCTGTGCCGAAAAAACAGCGAGAACGTGTCTTCTCTTGTAATTTGGATGTTCGTTTCTATAAACGAAAAATGTAGAGGAAGCAAGAAAGGGTGAGCCACCCGAAGCAATAAAACGAAGAAGTGCAATGTCAGAGAGGACACCACCATGCTTTCCAATCTCGATGAGTAGTAATGAAAGCCGTTTTTACCTCTTTTCCGGAGAAAATTTCGACGAGCCCAACTCCGGAAGTTTCGTTGGGTGCAGAGCAGGTTTTCTGGAACAAAAAGAGATTTATTGCATAGCAACGTTCTTTGAGAGGAGACATCAAGTGCAAAGCCTCTATTTTTCATGACACTCACTCAAGTTGCGTCTTTCCAGTCCAGAAAGCTTCTACTCCACCATTCACTACTTTCAGTGCGACCATCACTGATCGTGGTGGAGTATTTAAGCTTTCTGGTGCATCGAACCATTCGAGTGACACCGATGCTTCTCCAGGAGACGATCCTGGTGGAGTTCTCGACGAATCCATACTTGAAGACGTGGACGAGTTGTTTGGAAGTTCTGAAAAGTAAATTGTACTATTGGGAAGAAAAAAAGAGAAAAAATCAGGATGATTTTCAATGAATAAGTTCGGAATCAAGAGATTAATCTGACTACTTTCCCGGTCGCAAAAGTAGTTCAACTTCTAAAAAAATAATGTAGACTCACTATCAGAAACATTTCCCATTTTTTGAATAGAGACGAGTGTCGTTGACAAAGTGCTCTGAAAAATGACACATTCGCATTTGAAACAGGATTTCTGTTTAACTCACTTTAATTATATCAAATTGACAATGTTTTCAGTGCAATATAATGAGTTTTTACATAAATTAAACCGATTCGAGTGATCGGTGAAAAATCGAAAAAAGAATTGAAACAAATTTTAAAGGAACATGTTTCGAAAGTTTCTCTGTCGTCTCGCAACGATAACCGTACCTTTTTCAAAGATTTCAAAGAAAATCCTCGAAACGCGCTTTGATTTTTCGCTTGAAGATGCATGTTGTTCAGTGAAATCTGAAAAAAGGAAGAGAAAGTAAAACCCAATTTTCAATTTATTAATCAAGTTGATAATAAAATATCACTAAGCAACAAAAATATTAATCATATCACATGAGAAAAAAGAAATGGAGCAAAAATTGAAGATATCAAAAACACAAACACAGGGAAAATTATACAGATAACAACAACATCAACAACATTATCCAACATTTTTGTTGCCTAATTGTCTCAGATGAGGTGGAAAATTGACTGAGGAAGGTGTTGCGAGAAATGGAAATGAGATGAGCAATTTGAGATAGTTTGAATTACTGGCCACAGGAAATTTCAGGGAAAAAGCAAACTAGAAAACTTAAAGAAGCTGCTATAAGCGATATTTTCAATGCTTGCTACAACGCGCTCCATCGCCGAAAATTCCAATTTCAGCCATGTTAACAATGGAGCGCAGTGTGACATTAAAAATCGCTGATAGAAAGTTACTAGGAATAAATTCTATTAGCTGAAAAAATGAAACAAATAGCGAGCTAAAATGTGAATAGCGAAGCCTAAATCTCTAGGTCACTATTTTGTACAGAAAAAATTGAGCGATGGGAAAACGTGCCTAAATGAATATGCCGTTAGAAAAAGTTATCATTGCATAGTTTTCTCTGGTGGCTTCCGAATAAGCGACATGATGACATCGACTCCAGGCTCCCCGGGACGAATCATTTCGTCGAAATCTTCATCAATAACGGGCTTATCGTAGTAGCGATGATAGAGTGGACGGAACTAAAATAGTGTACTTTGGAAATCTGGATACCATGGTTATACAAACCTGAGGATAATACTCCATGAATGCGTCCTCAATATCACTCAATGAGCATCCTGGCACGATTTGGCCCAATTTGAGATCCGGATTATTCACTTTCCCATTGAACTTTCCTCTGAGTTCTGTTGCTTCTTCCAACAAAGTATTTACAGAGTTCCTGTCTACCAGTGTTTTCAAGGGAAGCTTTTCGGTGAACATTTTCTCCATCTTCTTGATGACAACTTCCAGAGCACGGAAGTTCAGTGGCATTCTTCTTCCGATCTGAATCTCGTTCACCAGAACATCCATAACTCTTTCAAATCCTTGAATGTCAGGAATGCAATGAGTATTGTATGGAGACACTATTGGAAGAATCTTAAACTCGAGACATGTAAAAGAGTACTGTCCAGTCGACTGCATAGTAACAAGATTCTCGAATCCTGGCACGATCCGGTTCATGAATCTCACAATGTGCTCTGGTGAGTGGAAATCTGCGATTTCATGAACCACTGGAGAGGGCCCTTGTTCTGGGAGAATAATGTCTCCGCCAGGGATGAACATCACATTCATCTTTTTCAACTTCATCAAGATAATTCGGACTTCATGAATGAAGATGAAATATCGCAGTATTTTTCCGTTGACTTGGGCTTGGATGTAACGTAGGATCAGCTTTCTCTTGTAATCCGGAACCGAGTTGACGTCGCACGGAGTCTGAAGTTGTCAGTGGTTAGTTATATTCATCCCACTCAAAAAAAAAGAGCCAAAGGTTCACAACCTTTTTTGTGGTACTATAGTTCTCTCTAAAGTTTTCGAGAAGCCTCCCCTAGATCATCAAAAACATATGACTGTTCTTTTTCATTTGGATCCATCTGGAATTGACTATGCATGTCTAGACTTGTTTTTCCAACCACTTTCCTCGAAATATTAACATGCGAAATCAATGTTCTAACTTACTCCCAATGGTTCATACTTCCATCGAAAATGAGGTGGAAGATTCTGAGGGAAACTCAACATCTCCACCATCCATTTGAAGTACTGATTTGTGAATGCGTTGACTTGGTCGAGCATACAGTTTTGCATATGTGGGAACAGCTTCTGAAATTTAAAGATTGCAAACAGTAATCTGAATTGACTACAAACCGCGACGAATGGCATATAGAGTCTATAGAACTCTTGACCCAAAGGGCTTTCGAAAAATTCTTCCAACTCTGGGAACATTTCGTAGAGATCCTTAGCAATGACATATCCTCGATGTGGCCAGTGTTCACTTTTTACAAACACCAAGTGGTTGTCTACTGGTAGTGGAGAATCATCATTATCTAACTGGAAGTAAAAATTGCAAAATCACAAAAATGAAAAACATCAACATACTCTTTTTGGGCAAGCAGCACACAAATCACTGATAACACTTTCCAAAGTACAAAAATCTCTCCCGTAGTCTACGATTTCAAGGTACTTGTGTTCTGGGAGGATCTTCGCACAAATGTAGTCAACTAGCTTTTGGATATGTGGCTCTGGATTACATCTGGCTCTGGTCTTGAACTCGTAGAACTCCTCTCGAATCTTCTCCACCTTCGATAGCCCTCTACGATTATTGTCACGCTCTGGGACCTGGAAAAATGAATTTGGAAAAGTCAGAATCTTTTAAGAACTACCTCATAATCTCCAACGAGCAATCGAATATCGGGTGTCAAGGAGTAGAGAAGAACGATTTTGAAAATCTCTCCAGGAAACGGTTTACGAAAACATCTACCATATTTGGTTATCACTTTTGTCATAAAATTCAGGACTTCGTTGTCCATTCCATAGTCGGCACGTAAATCGAATTTAATTCCGGCTACTTGCTGAAAATGGCAAATTTCCTGAATTTTAGAATTCAAATCGTCTGAAACTCACCGTTGGAGAGTAGAGCTCGCTGAAGAGGCTTCTCAAAAAGTCACGCTTTGCTTTGTGTTGTTGCTGTGCTGCTGGTTTCGTTCTGTTAAAAAAAGATTACTTGTTTTTCAACTTAGAATCCTGTGTTCGAAATAATTTTCCTTATGAAAACTCAAAACGGAAATATTCTATACAGACTCTAAAGTTCAATGAAATATAGTCTGTGGATAAACTACATTTTTCAATGATTCGATTTTCAAGCTTTAGAGTTATAATTGGAAATTTCAAGCACAGACGTTTCAAAACCGCGACAATTCAAAACTAAATGTCAGAAAATCAAGAATCGGATGTTTCAATAATGGTCACTTCCAAAGCGGACTTTCCAAAACCAAATGTTTCGAACCCTTTATTTTGAGGTAATGCTTCGAGGAATGTCTCAAAGGAAAACGCCCGGTTTTGATTTCTAACTGTCGCGGTTTCAGAACGATCAGTTTTGTAACGTCCCTCAGCTCTTTTCTTTATCTCTTCTAACCTCAAGTTTTAAACTGTGTTTCCTCTCTCTCAACCCCGCATCTATCCCAAACTTACAGTATACCATGTCCTCCTCTTCGCTTCATTCTGGTGAAACCAGTCTGCAAACGAAGAAAAAGAAAGTTCCTCGAGATGAAATCTGAAATTGACTCAACCAAAAATAAGAAACAGAAGAAAACATAAAGAAAAACGAGAAAAAAAGCAAAAACATCACGATATCAAAACTGAACCGGGGGAACAGAAATCAAAATGGTTAGCATTATTTTTGAAATGGGGGAAGATTTTTTAAAGGATTTTATTTGGGTTAATATACGTTCGGAGAGAAAATAAATTAAGTCGAGTGATGATCAAAAAGTACAAAAAATTCAGGAAGCAACTACAACAGGAATGGGGAACTAAAGCATGAAAATGGGTGGAATTATGAATTTCGAAAAAAAGAGATTCTGGAGAACGAAACACTGTAAGACAAGACCTTATCTCAAGATGAGAATACAATATATACATGGAGAAGAGATTAACCATCTCAATGGGGGGAAAATACAAAGATAAGACAAGAAATGAGTATTCGATGTATCGTTTCGGGAGAGCGGAGAGGATTAGTAAATCCAAACAATGAGATTTAATACCATTTTCCTCTATTCTGCTTTGGAGTCGGAGCACAGCCTTTGCCTTTGAATTTCGAGAAGTTCCACTGGTTTTCCTCGAGTGCCTGAAATTGAAAATATTTGTCCTGATGGTCCTTGTTTTGGGATTCGAGAAGGTTCTGAGATTTTAAGGTCAGCTCCTAATGATTCTGATGGTATCTTTATCAGATTCTGACATTTAGAATCAGGGTGAAATTAGATTGCTCTCTGTTTTATGTTCCGATCAATAGTTCAGAATCGAATCTCATAAATCTACATCTTCTCCTCTACTCACCACATTCATTTCCCCTCTCAACTGTCCCATTCTTCTCTCCGTTTCCTGTGAAAATGGGCGTGGATACATAGTTGGATCAACCAGTGCCTTTTCCAATTGGAAATAAATCGGAACATTTGCCTTGATCTCCGCAATCGTCTTCAAAACGTACGACTCGTAATCTTCTTTCATAGCATGTGCCTCATTCAAATGACTCTCTGCAGCGAATACCGCATGCTCGAAGTCTGGTCTCTCCACTTGCTGATAAGCCTGTAATCTCTTCGCAGCGTAGGCGAAACTCCTCTCATCGTTTTGCGCATTCTCCAAAAGACGACTCAAACACTCGATTCGCCTCACAGCACTTTTCACCGATGGATATGCGAACTTCTCAAAGATCTCATTCATTTCCGTCACAAACTTCAACTTGTCTTCGAGCCCTTGCATGAGTTTCAGTCTCTGCTCAGCAGAGCATTTTTGAGTGTCCATCTGACCGTACTGCTTCTTCAAATCCTTCATTCTCTCCTCATTGAACTTTTCATTCGCTTCCATCACTTTTATTTGAGCATCCATCTCCAGATTCTTCACTCGAAGACCGAAAACCTCCTTGTTGAAGAGAGCACCTTCCCTGAGCTCTTGGTTCTCTTCTTGGAGTTTTTGATTAACAGATTTCTGTTCTTCAAGCTCTCGAAGAAGCGCCTCAATCTCTTCGTCTTTGGATTTTATGACCTTGCTATGGTCCTCCGATTTCTTCTTCATTGCCTGCTCCATTTTCTTTCTCTCCGCCAACAAGACTTCCGGCTTCTCCAGTGCCTTCTGGGTCATCATTTGCGACAAGCTATCCTCAATCTTTTTCTTCTCAGCAGTGATCCTTTTGATATCTCCTTCTAGTTTGGTTTGAACCTCTCTCTTCTCACCTTCCGCCGTCTCAACTGCTTTCTTCAGTCTGAAAGTTTTAACAATTAACCAAGTAGATTGGCGAAAACGAACTCTTTATTAGTCGTTCTCAACTGAGTAATTACTGCTTGTTCCTGTTGACTCTTTCTCTCCAAGGACGAGACTCTCTTCTCAAACTTCTTTGTTTTCCGGTCGTTTTCCGATTCCAGCGTCTTGATCATTCTCTCATAATGCTCTTGTTGATGAATGCGAATGTCATCATCGTCGATCGCACAAACACTATCTCTGAAATCTGATCTATTGAAAATTGTACAATTCATAAAATCTCTTACGTAGATTCCGGAGGAGTGTAATCGGAACCAACACCGTTTTCGGTGCCTTCCGGATGGACATCCAAACTTGATCCAGTTGAGATGCTCGATGCGTCTGATCCAGAGGGAGGGGTCTCCACCCTGAAAATGTAAATTTTATGGATAAGATTTGCATTGTGGAGACTCACATCCAAGTTGGTGCATCCTTAACAACATCAGGTTTTGGCTCTGGTGTAGTTGAGAGCTCCGGCTCCGGCTCCGGCTCAAGCTCCGGCTGAGCTGTTACAACCTTTGGTGTATCAACAATCTCTTCAACCTTTTCAATAATCTTCTCCTCCTTCTTAGACTCAGTATTAGCAGACGGAGCAGTTTTAGCTGGTGCTGGCCCACTCTTGCTCTTCTTTTTTGAATCAGTCTTTGAATCAGATGGTGGCGGCGGCGGCTCAACTAACCTGCAATATGAAAAATTGTTTTTTCAAACCTTCTTCAGATATTCTGCTTACGGATCCTCTTCTGTCGGTGTCCAGAACGTGACTGGGTCCGGGCAAAGGCTTCGGAACATCTTTTCACCCATTACCTCGCCGTAGAGATCGTTCTTCAACACAAACTCGATATGCTTTTTCCATAACTCTGGCGGACGAACACAAGGGAACCCTTGAGCGTGGATCTTCATCTTGGTAGCAAAACAGAAGCGGCTTGGGCAGAATCCTTGTTCGTGGAGGAAGAGAGCAAGCTGAAAACTTTCAAAATGGGTTAGAATACAAAAAAGGATTCCACTCACCCGTGGATACATCTTGAGCATCAGGGATGCAATATGTTGATACCTCGCCGGGAAACTTTGTGTCACCTCTGGAGGGACATTCTTCACAAGACCATGTCTGACATTCATTCTAGCTTTAAGTAACTGTCTTTTCTGCGCTTCTCTCTTTTCATCAAAAGCCATCTGAGATTTCTTGACATACGTCGCCATGGAAACCGGCCGTTTCTCGCAAGAAGTCAGCGTCTCCGAGTAGTATTTGACGAAATAGGGAAGAACCTGGTTGGTGAGATTGATGCAGTCAAAGAGTTGCATGAGTTCCCCGTGTTTCTTTTTCTCTCCACACTTGAAAATCGATTCGGCGAATCGGAAGAATCCACTCACGCCGTCGATAACGTTTTCACCACTTGGAGCATGGGTGAGACAGTGTATCTTCTCACTTCTCATTGTTATCGGGACACCCACTAGCTGGAAAAAGAAGTTGGGAATTGGGAGTCCGTGCATTCGAATAAGGATGCATCCAATAATTTGTGATTTTTGAGTATCAGTAAGTCCGAGATACAGAAAATGGAAAGACTCTTTGTAGTAGGTGGTCAATCTATGCGATTATAAGCTTCTAATAGTATGATCTTGAGGCTTTAACACTCTCAGATTTTCCGATGTGGGGATTCTCCAATTATAATATTCTCCGATTGGCAGATTTTCCTGAGGAACCAGAGATTCTATGACCCTGGATTTTTGGGTTTGAAAAATTCTGATTTTCACAACCTTCCTTAGCATTATTAGTAGTAGTTTTCCAACTTTGCAAGATTCACTTTTTCTTTGCTACACCGCCACTAACCTGAAACTGATCCATCTTTATTCCAAACAATTTCAACGTATGCTCCAAGTACTCAAGCGGAAAGTACGCGTAGAATTGCTTTACTCTCCCTGAAACAATACAATTTTTTATCTTCCCTTTATCCAAAAAAAAGAGAACTCACACTCCACTTTTTTCTTTTTCAGTCTGTAGATCAGTAGAAGCACTTCGTCGATGAAAACGTGGTGTTGTGGATTGGCGAAATCCATGTCGTAGAATTGAATGACTCGCAGATACGGTCTCTCATCACTTCCCACTGAACGCGGGATTCTCGACGTATCCAACATCGATTTGATAGCATCCGGAAGGTGGAGAAACACTCTTTTAGTGTAGATGGAATGCTTCTCACTATCGTAGGTCTGAAAATTTTTGGATTGAAGGGAAATCCAATACAAAAAGACTTACAAATCTATCCATAGTCTTCACCATCGCCTCCTGAAGCTCTTCCGTTTTGAATGGCATTTTCAGAATCTCGAATGAAGGGACCACGGCGATATCGATATCTTCGCCTGGGAAGGTGACTGCGAAGAATTCGCACTGCTTCTTGTTCCGGCTCTCTGCTTGACGTGACTTCTGGAAAAATGAAAATGAGAATCGAATGGGATTGATGGTAGTACCAATTCCTGACTGAAAATGTCCAGCAGTGAGAGACTGACTTCATAGCGGGTGGTGAGTTCTCCAACAGGCACAAACCCTTTTGTGAAGTACTGAAAAACAATAATAGTCTGTTTCAGACTTTTAAAATACCCCGCCCCTTATTTTTCAAAGATTCTCCCCCAAACTCACCACATGTCCAAATAAGTCCAGCCGTGACATTGAGGAACATGCGAAATGGAAAAGCCTCTTTTGAAGATCCTTTTCTTTCAATCTTGTCTGCTGATTTAGATCCTCGACAGTCCAGAACATCTCTCGGTATATCTTATCCTTCGTCAGCAAATCCTGAAAATTGTTTTGTATATTTGGGATTCTGAAGTTCTGAGGGCTTACCTCCGGAAGCTCATCCTTCAAAATCGCCTCCTCGAGTTTTGTGTACGTAGCTCTCACATTGTAACCCGGATAGCTCAGTCTTAGTTTTGACTCCATTACCTGAAATTTCAGTATTGAAAAGTTTTGAAATTGGATTTTTGAAGAGAAGAGAGGATAAACAGAAGGCATCAAAGTTTCGTAAAAGCTTAAAATTCATACTAGAAACTTGAATTTCTCAAATTGCACTTTTCCAACATCAAAAACTATTCCTTATCAGTGTCACTTTCTCTCTGGAAACCCGGTCAGCACCTGGCACTTCATTTCCTTTTCCTTATCTACCTCTCGGGAAGAATGACCACCAAAAGAGGCTGATTTTCTCATCAAGTGAGTCTTAGAAATATGGTTTTTTGAGCTGTTCGAGGAATTTTTAGCAATAAGAAAACGAATCCTAGACCCAGTTTGAAATTTCGAATCTACTTGCTGAGCAGGAATTTTTAAAAATCTCTATTTTTAGTGCAAATAGTTGAGAGATAGCATAAGTAAAGGCTGATCATGTCGAAAGAAAAGAAAACATTTGAAAGTTTCCAGGGAACAAACAACAGAGAACAACAAGGAAAGAGCTAAAGAACTTCAGTAGAAAAAAGTTTCATCCGGAAACAATCTAGCAGGAACAGAGAGACATGTGATTTGAAAAAAAAACTGATAAAGCTTCAAGGTTCATTTCCTCTCGAGGGAGAGGAGATTTCTATAAAACTGTAGTTTAGGGTGATTTGTGGAATCCAAAGAACCCCAACAGAGAAAAAGAGAGAAAAAAGCAAAGAGCACATTAGAGTTAAGCAATCATATATGAGTAATGCCTTTTTTCTCTCATTTTGGTGCCATAAGGTACCAAAATGTCATTAAAAACATCTATTTGATATTTCCCAAAATTGATCAAATAAGTTCCCAAAAGTTATGAGATTCTCGTTACACAGTCTAATGGTTATGGATTCTAAGCGGAAGTAATCTAGCATCTTCAGTACCAACCATAAGGTTGGCAACTAACTTTGGACGTTTAAGGTGTAAAATGCTCGATTTCAGAGGTTTACAAAAGTGATTTCCCATCATCCGATTGTGTTCAAAGTTCGTATTTATAGAGATCAACTCTAGAACGCTAATTTTGTAGTTGAAGACTTTTTTACATATTCATGTTCAAGTGAGTTAAGACAAATGCATCACCTTACTCAAGAATGTACATCACCTCACATCACCCCCAACTATTCCTCAGGGAATGTTATCACTAGTTCCTTTCTCCCTTAATCAAGTGACATCAATAACCCTTTGACGTCGGCAATCACGAAGTAGAAGAACCCCAGAGACAACACATGCATGTAAACATACAAGAGTTCGGACCCACACACGATCGATACGCCGTCTGAATCTCTGTCGAACACTCCTGACCTCAACAAAAAGCCTTCCCAACTACAGTACTCTCCCTAAAAACTCAACCATATCTCTCTCCAACGAACCTTAAACAGCCAGAAGAACATGTGCCGCCGGCTCTTCGCTAGCCTGTCAGAATATGAAAATATGGGTGAGGGAGGAACTCGCCGGCAGAACACTAGGTGCAACGAACGAAACAGAGAAACGAATAGAGAAAATGGAAAACGAAGTAGAAGGAGAAAACGAGGCGAGGAAGAATAACTGCCTGACGAGAAGCGGCGGACTGGAGGGGGCGGGGCTAGAAAGAGTTGGAATAGGGCATGATGGGACATGTGAGCACCGCCCATTGGGGGAGAAACACGGTGGCTCTGGGAGAAATAATCTTGATATTGGGAAAAGGGATTTGAAAGGACACACAGTCTTTAGAAGAGGACGTACAAAAAAGTTGTCAACTGCAAAAATGGAGTTCTAGGATTGATGTATCTGCCGGACGAAGGTAACTTGTTTGGCAAATATAACCAAGACCAGAATTGTTAAAAATTGATTTGATCTGATCCTGTGAATTCATTACATTTCAAAAGCAACACTATCATATTAAAACATAGGAAACATTTCAATTCGGTCTCTTTTATCAATATCACCCTATCTACCTAACACTTGATGCAATGGCTCTTTTCTCCATCACTTGTTACTTCCATGCTGACCAAAAAATTAAGCGATACCTCCGACAAAGAGCCCCAAAAACCTCTATTACCCATTACCCTTTCGTGTCATTTTCGGAGTAGAAAGAGCAAATAACCGACAACCACCCCTCCGATAGATAATTTGGTTCCGATGGGTGACTGATGATGAATACGAAATGACAAGACAACATCATTTCAATTTCCAGAAAACCTTCTGATCTCTTGAGACAGTCGCATGTCTAGGCGCGTCATTTGTCTAGAATCTTATACGGTAACCGGATACTAATTGACCTCTTCACACTACTGGTCATGAACCAAAATAGTTTATATTATCCTCATCAAAAGTGTTCCGAGGGAATCTGTTGCAACGGTTACTCTCGAGGTGAGAAAAGACGAAAAACATCTGGCGAAAGGGGAGGAACGCTTTTGCGCGGAGATAGACTGACCCTAACACGATCGGATATAAACAAATGTATCTGTTGGTGTGAATGTTTATGTTAAAGAGAATAAGGAGGACCAGTGGGTAAGAGAAAGAATGAGTTGTAGAATGTAATGTAGAATCAGTTGATAGACAAAGATAAAATCTTATTCTGAACTTCTGAAGCTTGTCACCCTATTTGAGTGATAAAGACACGAAAAACAGTATCACATGGGCGAATGAGACATGGACGAAAAACAAATAGTGGTGACGAAACATATTCCCAGGACCTTCATCTCCGTACGTTTTCTGTGACTGACGAGTTATTGGTAATTGGAATTGGAAAATGAGAATAGAGATAGAAACACTTATGCTTACGCTGTATAGCAAAATTTGAAGTTAAAATCGTTGAAAATGAGCAGAAGAAGACTCTTTTTGACAAAAATGATAAAAACTAGACTTGAAAATAGAGTTTCGAGCAAAGTTAGGCATTGGGAATGGGAAATTGGATGTTCATTGCTCAGAATTAGGCGAACTTGAACTAATCAAATCAAAAAAGGAAAAAACTGTACACCCACATCTAACCAAGTTCCATTAAAATCATAAACAAAAATAGTTCTAGCCAGAATCATAACCAAAAATGTGAAAATACTAAATCAAAAAGGGCCCTGACAAAAAAAATTAATCAAAATTCGTATAGGTACAGACAACACAAAATAGCCAGATACCTTTTTATGGGTCTAGAAAAAGCGCATGAAAAACAAAAGCAGGGAAATGAGGAGGAGGAAAGTGAAAGTAGTGTGTCCAATTTTAGGACCAAGAGGCGGATAATGGTTTATGATTTGCTCTACAGAGGGAGTTAAGCAGATGATGAGGGATCCATAAACAGAGCCGGAATGGGTTATGGTAGACCCCAAATCTCTTTGGGACTTGTCATATGAATACAAACTTTTCAAGTTTCTTTCACCCGAAGCGAGCCCTCTCTTCGTGTTCCCTAGCAGCAGTTTCCATGTTTCTCTTTTTTGTATTCCTCCGTAAATCAATCCACCCACACTCTCATAAAGCAGAAGCTGAAGCCAAAGCCACGTCACCAAATTCAAATTGACAAATCGACATGAAAAATAGAGAAATTGTAGGAGGAAGAATAAGAAGAATATGAAAAATGAAGTGGTGAAAATTGTCGGGAAGAACCACAAAAAGACATTTCTTGTCGACGACCATTCGCATTTTTATGAAGCAGAAGGCAATGGACGGAAAAAAAACGAAAAGAGAAGGGGGGAACGGACGGGTGATAAATATATGAATACAGGGAATGTGGTGCAAAATGGAGAGAAAAAGAGAAATGAGAGAATAAGGGGGGACCGTGTTGTGAGAAACTTTTGCAAGAAAAAGTAGGAAAGAATGACCCTGTGTAGAGAAATGATAGTGGTTTTTGCAGAAGAAACTGCCAAAATTTGATTTGATATTGATTTTTTTTCGAAAACTCCATTGACAATCGGATTCCCACAACCTGCATTTAAAAATGTTCTGGGATCTATGAAAACTCCTTTGTTTCAAAGGAGTTTCCCACTGAAATTTTCAAACTTTGAAATATTTTTTTCCGTGTGATAATCGAATTATTCTCAACTTTCTTCGTCTTTTGGAAGTCAACCAAGAATTATACATACCCCCTCGCGAGTGCAAGCATTCCAATTGTTTCAAAAATCTGTATCATTGAGATAGAGAACTATTTAGAACTAGATCATAAAATATGTATTCTCCAAAAACGTTGTCTTTGGTCGGAAATGATGTAGAAAAAAACGAATAATTGGCTCAATTTTCTTATACTCTCTTCAAGAAACTTTAACAAACACTTTGAGAATTTGAATACGTTAGGGGTACGGTAATACACAGAAGTTTAACAATCGCGCTCCACCAGACATTCATCAAAGTATCACTGAAAATTTATAGGTTTAATTTTTATCATTATCCTTTCGGCTAATTTTTTTCTTGTATCATCAGATTTTGTTTGCGTAGTGTGGGTTTCCTGAAAATCGGCTACGAAATTTGGTCTCGCGATTCTAGCAGGATGGAGCACGATTGCTAAACGGCTTGGACGCTGGTACAAATGAGAAAAGGGAAGTTTTCTGTGATATTGCTACTATAAGAGTTAGGTATAAAGAAAGGGAGGCGTTTAAAAAGTTTTGATTCCAAACTTTCCGTTTTCTTACTTACAAATAGATACAATCGAACGTCGGAAATTTTGGAATTCGGTAGACGACCAATTGAACTCAAAATGGAACATAATTCAAAAAGCTTCAGATTCAAATTATTCGATTTTTTGAACCACTAATGCAAAAGGAGCTCTTGAACGTTCTTTTTGGAATTCACACCGATTTCGCTTCTAAATTTAGAACCTTCGAAACTCAAAACTCAAACTACAGAATATGTGGAAAAATTGAACCACACATTTGAAAGAGAACGGAGCATGATGAGAGGGAAACGGAGGACATAGAGCAAAACCTCCAGCTGCACATAAACATAAACAAAAAGAAATTGAGAAGGTGAAACTAAAATTGAAATGAGAGCGAATTTCGGAACAGTCAACAATTTTCAAGAGTTTCTACAAAAAAAGTTTGGAATCGAGTGAAAACAAAACATAGAAAGTCTACAGAAAAGGTAAATTTTCTACCTCCTCCTCTCCTTTCTTTCTCCTTCTCCTAGAAATTCTTCTGCGCCAAGACCACTAAAATATTCCTGAAAATTCGCGCGGGCCCAAAAGAATTTAATCAAGAACTCATAGTCGGAAAGACTCCCCAGAAAGTGCTACTAATTCTCGATTAAAAATTTTTAGGGGGAAACGAGGGAAAAACGAAGATGGAGAAAAAGAAAACAGAAGAAGAGAGGGACGATGAATTCGTCTGATTGTCTATGACCTCTTTGAGAGCCGCCCAGATGGAAATGAGAAGAGAAAAAGCAAAGTGTACATATATATATACGTGTGTATTTCCTTTTCACCCAACCGAACGTTTTTTCGCCTTCGTCTTCCTCTTCTTTCAACTCTCTTCATTCTCGATTTCTCACTTTTTTGGAGGATGAGAAGGGGAAAAGAAGGACGACGACGACAGGGCGAGAAGGAAAATTCAGAAGAGCCGGTGAGGAGTAGAGAAGAAGAAAATGAATAAGAAAAAAAGGACGAATTAGATGAGGAGGTGGGGGAGAAGGAATTGGAGATGTTGTGCACTGAGAACAACCTGCGATTTCGGGTTCTATTTTGGGATGAGATTAATTAAAAACTGAGGATTTTGGGACGGAGAAGGAGGAGATGACGTGGATTGACTTTGCAGGGAGGTTTTCCAGAATGGAGGGGTCGGAAAGCAGAGGAGCAAAAATCGTTTAAGGTTTTGGAAGGAGTTTGGACACAATATGAACTGGAATTGAGCAGAAAGTAATCTCAGAGCATTAAAAAACACAAAATTTCTAGCTTCCAGAATCTCAAAAGCATGTTTTCAGAACTTCAGAATGACAACATTTTAAAGATTCTGAGACTTGTAACCTAAGGATTCCAGAAGTCTAGTCCTCGATGTGTTTGTTTTTAAAATTTTAGGGTTCAAAATCCGAAGTATATCCAAATTTTCTAGATTTGGCGCTTCAGTCTAGATGATCCCCAGAACCTCGGAGTCGCAGAACCTCGAACCCTTCGTGATTCAGGCTGAGGAACTTGAAAAGTTTCTGAATTTCAGCACCGTATTTTAAAACTTAAATCCTACAATCTAACTACTGAAATTATGTAATACTTGTTTTAACTTTTGCAGTTTTCAGCACTCCTACATTTTTTTGATCTGCTTTCAGAAGATCTGAAACCAAAAGATTCGAACAGTTCGAACAGATAATGTCAGAGCGTGGGAACTTCAAATTCTTCCTTTTTAAACTAGAAACTCCGAATTTGAAAATTTTCAAACATTTGAGACTCCGAGATATCAAATTTGAAGTTTTCGAATCTCTAAATCACGATGAACCTCGGAATGTCGTAATCTCAATTCATCCCAAACTGTCAAAATCACAGAACATCCTATAAATCTAGGTTCGAGTACCTAATAACTTCAAATGAATCAAGCTCTAACTTTAAGAGTTTTTAGCACTCCCAGTTATTGCTCGAACTTATCAAAATCCTATAATACCCACTTCAAATCCTGTAAATCTCTCTTCCCCCTCGATTTTACCTTTTTCTGCTCTTTCTCCTCTTCAAACTCCGGCTCCAATCGTTGTGAAACAGTTGGTGGTACAGTGAACTCGATTCCATGATCATCTGATCCTCCTTCAGGATCCCGTTCTGGTTGGAATATATAATTCCAAATGGCATCTGCTAACTGGTCTATTGAAGAGCAGTCTGTATTTTCCATTTGACGTTTAGTTGGTTCGTTTTCTCGAGAGGATGAAGTTGCTCCCATTGTTCCATGGGAGAAACCTAGAAAAATTAGGAATCAAATTCAGAAATTTTTTTTAAAAAATGGGAGATCAAAAAACGTCTTGAGGGTAAAAAGAGGAAGAGGTCTGTGTAATTGAAGTATGGAAAAAAAGGTTCAATCCGGCTCTCTAATCGGCTTTTGGCTTTGGATTAACTTTTTATCTTTGTATTTTCTTTCTTCGAAGTGCAAACATTGAATTGGCTCCAAAGCCAAATGTTCAGAATATCAGGAATGTGAAAAATTTCCCTAATAAAATTCGTCGAAATGAGGAAAAATGACAGGTGGCCAGACATGATGGTATTTCCAAAAACATTAGAGAAGACATTACATTTTGTGTCTGGGTTCTGTATGTTTTTTTGTTGTTGTGGGAGGAAGTTATGAGATTTATGTAAATGTACATATTTGTACAAATGAGAAATGGGAGAACAGGTGCAAAAATAGAGGAGAGAAAAGAAAGGATAATTCGGGAAACTACAGTATCTTGAAGTTTCACTATTTTTAAGAAGCGCTCTGATGAAATACGGGATCAGCTTCAAATCGTTTAGAAACTTTGAATTTCTCCTTCCCAAAAATATAACTCTGGAATCTGTAAAATCTTCGAAAAACTCCCAAGCTTCTGATTTGCCTGCACGGTCCGGCCCGCTGCGTGCAAATCAAGCCGAGGGTGCCCGGACGGGTTGGTTTCAAACATTTGCACAAGAGTTTGAGTAAAATGCCAAAAAAGCAGAAAAAGCAATCGCAAACCGCACACATAAGTTCTCACACGACAGCGTTCGTGGGAAAATACGAAAAGTATAGGTTCCCACAGTATATAAAAAAACTTGCTTCAATCAAACTCTCATAGAAAAAAAGGTTTCCCGGTTTCAGATAATTGAAAGTACATAAGGATTGTGCTCCCGCTCTGTCCGATAAAGAGAACATGTCAGACATTTGGGTTTCCGGTTTGAAAAGAATAGCAGCTATCTAGAAATGATTTGCTTTTCAAGAACATAGAAGACTAAACCTTTAACAAATCAAAGCATTGGTAAGATATATGAAACTCGTCTTCCAGAAACTTAAATTACCATTAAACTAGATGTATATATATATATAATCTAAGCTTGCAACTCATTTGAAGAAGCTGGAAGCATTCCTGTATTTCCATCATTTTTATAACCTAGCTTAATAATCATTTAACTAATTCCAATCGCCATACTTTGGATTACCCTCGTTTTTTCCTCTAGTTTCTCATCCATTATCACATACTCAAAATCAGCATTGACGTACCCGTATGACGTCTTTTCAGAAGCTACAAATACCCTTTTCCCCCAATTCATAATCCTCAATTTCCGTCTTCTGTCCCCCGGGGGCTCTTGGGCTCTTCACTTTCTCCATAGAAACCGAAAACTTTTCGAAAAATTTGAAAAACGAATGAAGAGAGCAGACATACTCTTCATCACCTTCTCCAGTGTCTACACTCTCGTGTCTAATATCTAAACAAGAGTAGTCACGAGAAAGGGGAGGAAGGGGAATACTAATCATAGGTTTTGTTGTTCGAAAAGGGGAAAATCTGAAGGAAGTTGGCGACGACGAAAACATTCCCATATCATTTTATAGGAAAATGTGCAGGTTACAGAGGGGAAATTGAATGGTAATGGGAAATATGAGGAGTCCTTGTAGACAGGCAAGAGAAAAGGAAAATTGGATACGTCCTTGAGACAGATTGGAGAATTTTTTTTTGGTGATGCATTTGAAGAATATTGGTTATTTGAATTCGAAGCCGTGGTTCAGATAAAAATCTAAATATTGAGACTGTTCAAATTCCTGTCTGAATCAAAATAACATGTTACAATTGAGCGCCAGTACAGCTCATCACAGTCATTTTTTCCCAAAAAATGAGAAAAAATCGTTTTCTTCTATCTGACTTCCTTTCCAAACAGAAGCAACCTTATATTTCCACTACAATTTTACAAAAACGAAACTTTTCATTTCCTACTTTTAAATTTCAATCATTGGACAGCTAAATGCAAAAGAATTCGCCAAGCCGAGGAAAACCTTCCAACAAAAGAATTTCAGAAATCTCAAAAACGAAAACGAATAAATTCTTTAAATAGAAGTGTTGTTGTTGTTCAACCTTGTTGTTTGTTTATGACACTTTCGATTTTGAAACTCGGTAACAGGTGGCTGGATTTGTACTTTTATAGTGCACTTTAATGAGAAGCTCATGAGACAAACGGTCATAATCAGAAAAGTGCAAGTAATTTTTGACATGTCTCTGAAAGGTACTACCTGGTACCCTTTTCACATTTGAATCTCGTGATTTTGATTTGAAATGGAATAACAATCATAAAACAACGAGTATGACATTCTCAAATGATTCATGTTGAGATGTTATGGGCAATAAGAGAAGAATTGCATACAAGGTCAAGCCGAAATCATTAGGAAAGAGTTTCGAGAAACTAATTAATAATGTGGAAGATTTGAAGCTTGTTTCCTTGAGCTCTGGAAAACTGATCTGAAGATTCTAGAAATCTGAAAAACGTCAGAGGAGAACATGAAATCCCAAGTCACGGCTTCGAAATTGGTCGCCCGATAAAGATGAAACCGGAAGGTCTCACTGTTAATAACTTCATTCAATCGGAACTCCAAAAGAAAGTAGATTACATATTAATATCGTTCACCGCCATCATAACATTTACATAAAAATAAAATAACTCTTCAATTTCTCGGTAAATTTCTCAATGCTCCCGTTCACAACGCCTGTAAAAAAGGAGATTGAGCGTGCGAACCATCTAATCAGTTTCGGAACCTTTGGTCAGAACTTTCCGATTCTTCTTCTCAGATGTCCGAAGTATTGGTTCGGAAACTGGAAGCTAAACAAAACGAAAATGGAGGCACAAAGTAATTGTCTTTGTCTCGGACGAAAGTGTATGTTTTCTGAAAACTGTCAGTTTCGCAAATCTGTCTTTTTTTACGCATTCGATAATCTGAAAACGAAAAGAGCAGTCACAATACTTTGGGGGGAATTTTTTATTGTTTTTTTTTAGTTTTTTAGGGAATTCGGGACAGAAAAAGGGTTAGATTGAAAAAGGGGGTGGATGACTAATCAGAGTACAGAGAAAAGTAAAAAGAAGGGAATAGAACATAGAAATGACAGTAGAACATTTGGAAAGCAGATTTTTTGGGTTTTTTATTTTCTAATTTTTTTGGGTTTTTTTGGTTTTTTTTGGAAGAGCGGATAGGAGAGACAATAAATCTTTTGAGGTCATTAGAAACGAGAGGATATTTGAGAGAACGCGCTCCATTGAACTTTCAACTTTGCGCCCACACTCTCCTGATCTACTGGAAATGTGTACACAAAGTTGAAAGCTCGTTGGAGCGTGATTGGATAGGATATTGTAAAAGGGTAATATTAGGCAAATTGTCTGCTTCTCTCGTTCCTCTCCGAGCGATATTGGCAGCGATCTCCCTGTAATTTGCGAGCCAGATCAGCCATCTGAATATCGACTTGTAGATCCGTCTCGATCTGCTCCACAGTTCTTCCTGGTTTCTGCGGCCAATTTTCAGCGATCATCTCCCTGAGGAGCTGATTATCCTGAAAACAGAAATGCTTGTGTCAAATCAGATACCGATTACGCAAACACCACATAACGACCTGATGTCAAAATGTCCTTACCTCCTCTCTGTTCTTAAGTTCCTCTGTTTGATAGTGAATGAAGTCGTTAGCGAACCTCTGATTGCAGAGTGCTATCTTCTTCTCGGTGAACAGCTCCTCCAACATCGGCCACTTTTCTTCTGCAGTTGTGTTCCTCACAATCGTTTCCAATGCTTCCTTCTCCTTCCTCACATGGACTTCCTCTGCCTTCATATCTCTGATCTGCTGCTCCCATTCGTACTTCTGCAGAATTTTCACCTTGTCCTCCCGAGCGTACTCCTTCTGCTTCTGAGCAATCGCCAGTTCGGCTCCGTTGATGCGAATATCCAAAGCATAGATGTCATCCATGAGCTCCTTCTCATCATCATACCCGTCTTGAAGTTCTTCTAATTCTTGATTTTCATCTTGGAGCTTCATCAATTCCCTCATCAGCTTCATGCGCTCTTCATCGACAGTCGGCGCATTCTTCTCGACCTCTTCGATTCTCAGATTCAGAAGATCTCTTCTGATTCTTTCGTCGAAGAGATCTCTCATAGCCTTTTCTTTCTCGGCAGTGAGAGATTCGATGGTTGGAGTTTCGATTCCGGACATTATTCTGTTCTGAAAAAGCAACTGTGATGATTTTGAAGTAGGTAAGATTAAAGTAGCAAGAAGATGGAAGCTTGAAGAATGACAAGAAAAATAGACAACACAAATGGGACCACTGACTCTGAAAACCACAAGTAGAAGATAGTATTGGTGGTTACTGAAGTGGTTCTAGAAGATCCTACAACGCATATAGTGATTCTTGTTAAAATCATTCGTCTATGTATATAGTCTAAGAGGGGGGAGGGGGAGGGGTCTCGAAGTTTCTGAAGCCTCCTGGGAAGATTGGCACAGTGCCCAGTTTATGCAGAACCGATTGCGCATCATGAACTATAGTTGGTTAAGGACAATATGTGGTGGGAACAATCAAGAAGGAATGGCAAAATGAGAGCGAAAAGATTTGAATTTTTTCAGAGTTCCTGGAAAGACTACTGGAAACTCGGATTGTGTATTCATCCTAAAGGATGAGTTCGATTGAATTCAAAATTTTAATTTCTAGTTCTTTTCTGAAGTTTACTTTGGGGGACTTGTGCAACCAGATAAATGACTCGGGCCACAAGAGAAAAGAAGTTCAAATGAAGTTCAGATTCGGAAATTTGACTGAGAAGTATAAAGCATATCGAATCTAGATCAAAATCTAATTGGTATGCTTCCACTACATAATTAGTTGATAGAGGAATCATCAGAATCGGGAAAGTCTTGAGGACTCTGAAACTCAAAAAAACAGAAAGGGGGAATAGAAGGGACACTATGAAACGTTGTTTTTGGTAGGGCTGTGTTTTGCTAGTGTTTTAAGGAGGTGTTCCATAAGAATGAATCTCAGGATAACAAGTACTGCGTGTCGAGGATATTGAGTCAATCACAAGCGCGCGAAGAGATTTGAATTATTCCAGAGCTCCTGGGAAGACTGCCACGCCACTTCCCAGAGGTAGACAGACTCCAGAAGATTCGACGAGAGCACACCGTCTGCGCGCGTTTGTGGTTGACGATCGATCTGTTCGTTCAGGCTGTGGTACCACCATTCATTCACTCTCTCGTATTTTCTCATCAGTGACTCTTACATTTCTACCAATATTTTCATATTCTTCTTTATTATAGATTTGCAGTCTGTTGGCACACTTTAAAGGCACATGGCATTTTTTTCGGCGATATCTCAGCACGAAATTGATCTTCAGCCAGTTCAAAAAAGAAGCGCGTATTGAAGTCTCGAATTCGCGCATATTTTTTGAACTGGCGGTAGATCAATTTCGTGCTGAGATATCGCCGAAAAAAATGCCATGTGCCTTTAAAGTGTGCCAACAGACTGCAAATTTATAATAGCAGTTGTCTGATTAATTGATTCTCTCGCATTGTCTTGTCAACAGTTGGCAAGTTTGGCAAAAATTTCCGTATTCTTTATTCGCTAATTTTCTGAGTCATTAGTTCTTGAATTTTTTCTAAAGCTTTATTATTTTACAGAATCCTACTTGATTGCTTCAAGATGTATTACAACGACGATTTGTATTATTGCCTCAATGAAGATTACTACAACAGTCATTCGATTGATGAGAAACAAGAACTGAAGGAAACGACTCTTGATTTGAAGGCTCAAAATGATAAACTCAAGGCTATCAATGATTTGAAGGAGGAGGAGATTAAGAAGAAGTCCCAGAGGAATATAAGAATTGAAGAGTTCGAAAGAATGAGCAAGGAGGAGTTGGAGGCAATGGTTCAGACGGAGAGGGAAATGAATAATCGACTGATGAAAATGGAGAAGTTAAAGAAGGAGAAGAGAAATAAGGAGAAGGAATTGAAGCATCGTCAACAGTATCTGAACATGGAAATGAAGGATATTCGGAACAGAGACTTCTATAAGAAATACAAGGAGTACCGTGCCAAGTACAACGAATTTCGCGAGATGAGAGCTGAATTGGACACGTTGAAAGTGGAAAAGGATGTTTGGGAGTTGATTTCTGATAACATGGATCCCGATTTTAAAACTGCGATCATCGAGCAACGGGAGACCAGAGAAGCTCGCGACAAGGAAATCCGAGTTATGAGAGATCAAGTACGGTCGAAGCTGGACATGACCGTTCGGGTAAGTAACTTTTCTGATTAGATCTGATCTTAATTTTCAATTTTTCAGCAATTCAACGAGATGACTCTGTACATTGATCGTCAGTTCGCAATCCATGAAAACAACAGGGAGGCAATCGTCTTCAGAAAGGAGCTGGCAGCAGAGAAAATGGAAATGGAGAGATTTGAGTTTAACAGAAATGAGGAAGCAAGACTCCATCCAAGGCCAAATGCCAGAAAGGACGATTTATTCTACGGATTCCAGATTCCGTGCTAATTGACTTTTCATGATTTTTGTTGACTGAGTTCCTGTTGTTTAATGAAGTTTTTCCCGAATTCAAACAATGCCGAAATTTCAAGATATTGCTTTTAAAGAGTTGAAAATTTATTGTTCTGTAGCAAAAGTTAAAAAAGAAATGAGATCTATTTCATAAGTGGAGTGACCTCATCTGAAGGCTTCAACTCCGCATTTTTCAAAGGTGTTCGATTGATAGGTGTCGTGCTCACTGGAGTCGATTGACGAGAGTTGAGACGTTCTGAAAACAAACATTTTCTCAAGAATATCATTGCTCAACTAACGAATCAGGCTATCTCCTGCGTTCGCATTTTCATTCCTCGTTGCCTGCACACATCCATTGATCGAATTCAGAAGATCCTCGAGGCGGAGTTTGAAATAAGAAACTTCTTCTGAAACCACCTCTACTTCCTGCACGTCATCTGTCAGGTTGAGGGGTTCGAGAAATGGACTTCCCAAACTTTTCATCACTTTATTCAGAAGCTTCTTTCCGATTATCATCACTGGAATCAGAGGTTTCTTGTTCTTATCGTCTTTTTCATCGGAGAGACTGAAACTATTTAGTTGATTGTTTTAAATCGAGACTGAAAGGAGCTCACCATTTCTCAGGAGCTCCAATCTTTTGAACAAACGTCTCCTCTGCATTTTTCACCTTCACTTCTCCTTTCCAAATCACCAAAAAGAAATCAGGAAGTTTCAATTTTTCTCCAAAGAATGCTTTCCGAATTCTGCTCAACATCAAAATCTGCTTCGCCTTCAGAATCCCAATATCCAAACTCTTCAGCACTTGACACTCCTTCAGAAGATACTGTAGAACACGTAGTTGTTGAGAGAAGGGCAGCGGATAGTTTTTATCAGTTCCAGCTTCTCGACACCATCCAATCACTGCATTATCAGCACGATCATCAATCGACGAGCGCACTTTTCGTTCATTGTTCTCGTCGATTTTTCCAAAAAGTTCCTCAAGAATATCCTCGATTGTGATGATTCCCACTACCTTCGAGCTGAAATTCAACGTTTCAGGAAAGGTCATTTAGGCCATAAACTCACTCATAAGAAGCGTACTTGACAACACACGCGAAATGAAAGTCTCCAGTTCTCATCTGATTCAGAAGTAGCTGTGCATTCATGTCAATGTTCACATATTTCGCTGTGAATCTCACTTTCTTTTTCTTTTCCTTCAACTCGTCCAATATATCGAGAACTTCCTTCACCATTGGCTCCGCGCTCAATTTCCTTGTCACCAGCATCAAATCTTTCACATTCAACAATCCCACAATCGTATTTCGATTCTTATCATGATAGACTGGTACTCGGGTGTATCCTTTCTCGATCAGTGTCAGAATTGTCGATCGATTCAACTTTTGCGATTTGGATAACATGAAGACCTCCTCTATCGGTACCATCAGTTCGCCCACTTTCTTGTTAGTGAAGGTGGTGGCGTTTTCCAGAATCGCTGAAACAAGATTATCACTTTTGTACTGATAATCACTAAAACCTACTCTTCACTTTCTCATTCGCATTCTTCGCCATATTCTGGATCATGCAGGTCTTCTCCTCTTCTGTCAAAACTTCTCGAACGTCACGCTTCAAAAATCGACCTAAGACACGAGATACGGGATAAGCGATTGGGAATGTGACAATGAAGATGAGATAACTGACGAACCAGAGACCGGAAGCCAGTGTGAATCCCAGTTTGCTGTTGCAGACGGCCTGAAAAAAAAAACAGATTTTTTCAGAGTTCGAACTCCAAGAACCTACCTGTGGAATCATCTCAGCAAACACCAACGATATCATAGCTGGCACCGCAACCTTCAGAATCGATTCATTTGGTACTCCATCCAACATTTTCTCTACATTTGTTGTAAAGAGGACGGTGAAAATGGAGGAGAAAAGGGAAAACGAGGTGACCAGATAGTTTGAGTTTCTTCGGAGACTTAGAATCCGACGAGCACGTTTCGCGAGTGCAGCATCTCCTCCATTGATCATTGTGTTGAGCTCCACAATCGAAAACTTCATGTATCCAAGTGTCATTCCGGCAGCATATGCGGACATCAGAATACAGAAACAACAGAGAATAATGGCATCCATTCCGTATTTCTGAGTCTGCACATCTTTTGCTTTCACGGTCAAGTACTTTTCGGAATGAGCGGTTCCATTTTCGTGGCACAAGTGATAGGTGTTGGTGGGAACGTTGAATGGAAGCCCTCTTGGAATCTTCAGAATCGCGTAGGTACAGTAAGAAGCCACGACTTTCGCTTTTATAGTGCTGATCTTCTCGTTGTTAGGAATATATGCATCCTACAATAAACTCGGTCGTAATGGAATTTCAAAAAAAAAAAACTCACAGCACAAGTGGTAGCAGTTGTGAAGAAGAATCCGTGATTTGGAAGATTCTTCCCGAGAACTCGAACACGGAATTCCTCGTTGGGTGTCACTTCAAAGTATTCGGAAGAATCTGATGAGCCACGACGGACTCCGGAGAGTTTGATTTTTGGATTTGTTGATAGTGCATTGAAATTACTCCAGATGATATTGAGTAAAATGAAGAAGAATAGGCGGAGTGTAAACATTGAGAAGGGGAATATGAATAGAGGAATCGGGCTGGATCAGTCGGGGGAATTCGGCGGCACCCATGTGGCGCCCAAAAACCTTGAAAAAGTTATAAATTTTTCCTTGAACGTGACACGTGACTTTTTTACGTGAGAGCTTTTTTTCTTTTTTCGATGATTGAAATCAAAATCAAATTCAGTTATTTTTCGATTTGTCGATCATGGCAAATAACCGTTCGACATATGGAAATGTCAACAATAAAAGTGAGTTGAACAGGTATCAATTATTAAAATCAATCATCAATTTTTAGGCGATTTGAATGTAGACGAGATCATTGTTAAAATCCTGAACATCGGATCGATCGGAAACAATTTTGAGGCAATCATGTCGACAAAGAATCTCTTCTCGTTGTTGGATGTGGTCAAGTCAGTGAGAATCGAAAATCTTAGACACTTCCTTAAATTTTCAGAGACGTCTTCATGAAACAAGGAGTCATGCTGGAACTCGAAGCGCCAGTCAAGATCTGTGGTGACGTTCATGGTCAATATTCCGATGTTCTTCGTCTCTTCGATCGAGGTGGTTTCCCTCCGCTTGTCAATTATCTCTTCCTGGGTGATTATGTGGATCGTGGACCACAAAGTCTCGAAGTCATTTGCCTTTTCATGGCGTATAAAGTCAAGTTTCCTGGGAACTTCTTCATGTTGCGTGGAAATCATGAATGTGGATCTATTAATCGTGTTTATGGATTCTTGGACGAAATCACTCGGAAATATGGGACGAAAACAGGACAGATACTCTGGAACACCTTTCAAGTTGGCTTTCTTATTGTGCAACCAGAAATTCATCTCATTTCAGAACTGCTTTGCGTGGATGCCATTGACTGCTCTGGTCTCTGGAAAGATTCTCTGTATGCACGGTGGTATTAGTTCAAGAATGCTAAGTTTGAATCAACTCCGTAAAATCCCTCGTCCACAATTGGAAATTTCGAATCCAAGCCTGGAAATCGATATTCTTTGGTCGGATCCGGATACTGCGATTGATCATTTCGAGAATAGTACCCGAGGAGTTGGTCAAGTATTCGGAAAGGAAGCACTCAAGGAAGTGATGCAGTTATTGAAGATTGATTTAGTGGCACGTGCTCACCAAGTAGTTCAAGATGGATATGAATTCTTCTGTAAGAAGAGACTCGTCACTGTCTTCTCAGCTCCTCACTACTGTGGCGAATTTGACAATGCTGCTGCGATGATGAACGTCGACAAGAATTTGACATGCTCCTTCCAGGTGACTTTCGAAAACTTTTCTGAGAAGGAAAATGTATGATTCCAGATTATGAGACCAACGAGAAATCAGCTGTCCGAGGGATGAAGAGGAAAACTAATTCGCGAACTACTTTATGATTGAAAGAATAAATATTGTATTGATTACTTGCTTCATCATACATTTCTCTGGTCTCAACGTTTGACCCCATAAACTTCTATGTATGCTGTAACTCGTGCAGTTGTCTGAAATCTCTATGATCATATATGAATTCATTCGCATTTTCCAAGGAAAAGAGTGAGCTGGAACAGTCGGGGAAGTTGGGAGCCGCCCATGCATTCCACGTGGCACCGTCTCCACAATTTGTAATCCAAACTGCAAAAGAACGTGAAAAATAAAATTGAATTTTTCACGTTTTTATTCGATTCTTTTAATTTTTGCACTGAAATCGTAGTATTTTGAGGTTGTAACCAAATTAAATTGAAAAAAATTGGATTTCTTCCGATGACAGTGTAGAAAATTCAATTTTCTATCCAATGACCTAAAAATCGAAAATTTTGACCCAAAAATGAGAGCCTTGATAGACAAAAACAGAATTTTAGAAAACTGGTCAAACTGGTACACAAAGAGTTGCGCCGACCTGAAATTTCATGGTCAGATACAATATATCTTTGTTAACACTCCCAACAATTTTTAGGTCGGAGCAACTCTTTGTGTTGGAAATTGACCTACTTTTATGAAATTCAGTTTTTTGTCTATCAAGGCTCTCATTTTTGGGTCAAAATTTGTCGAAAGAAATACAATTTTCGTTCGGTTTAAACTAGCAAGGACCATCTGGAAAGTTTCCTTCTCTATTAGCTCTTTTTTGACACTTTTTGGGGCTTTTTGAAGAAAAGTCGATGTTGCCCGTTTCGAAAAACAGCTCACTGGATGCAGAGTCTCGTGAAGATTCCGAATCGGTGCTCAGATTTTCTGTGCCTGGAAGGAATTGACAACCTACTGATGACCTGGGGAACGTTTTTGACAAATCGCGCGAGGGACCAAGCGTCGTCCGATGGAAACAGAATTTAGACGGTTGTGATGAAGTTGTCAAAGTATCACCCAAATGTCAACTTGCAATTTTTCTGTAATCCGACTTTCGAGATTCACAGAGAATCATTGTCATTGATCTGATGCTTGTTCTTGAACAGCAGTTCTAGGTAAACATTGAAATTTGCCTTCAACCCAAAATCCTGATTCTATCTTGGGTAATCAACCTCACGCCCTCAAACAATGCTACAAACTTCGTTCTCAAACTTCTCATTCACATATTCCTTCTCCACTTTGAAATCACATCGTCCTCTCCTCTTCTTCTCTTTTTTTCAGTTTCCCAAGTACATTTGTCACATTTTCCTCCCCTCGAAAAAAAACCCAATTGGTCGCCTCTTCTCCGTTTTTCTCACACATCCGTCCGCCCTACTCCTTCACAAATCGTAAACGAGAAGGAGCACACAAACTTGAAGCAGATGACCCAAAAAAGAGCAAAGAAGAAGAAATTAGAAAGCGATTCACACCACAATTTTGGAAAGAAGAAGAAGATGGAGAAGAGAAGCGGACTACTGATTCGTTTTCTGACTTTTATGTGTTTTCCGGTTTCTGTCCGGTGCAAAAGAGTCTCAAGGGTCCCCCTCCAACAATCCGATATCATTTTTCTACATATTATTGGACACTCTCTATTTTGGCCCGTTGGGCTCTCTTAGATTCTAGAAAACAGGAAAACAGCCGTTCATCTTTTTCTTCACTCTTATTCTTATCTTCTTCTTATTTCTCTTCGTTTCCGGCTTCTCAAAATAGACTTCTGAGTTGGGTGGAATGGTTTCGAATGTCAGGTAGTCTGGATAAATTCCGTTTCAGGTATATATTTTTCTTTTTCTCCAGAATTCAATTTTGATAGGACAGAAGTCTCAGAGCTCAATTTTCCGTGGTTGTGGATCTGAATCATTTACCAATTTTTGATGTTTAATTTCCATCATATGAGTTGTTTCAGGTATTATGGGCACTCTTGTTTTCAACCTACAATCTTATCCTCTCTTCTATTCTTCCGTTTCAATGAACCCAAAAAGTAAGAAAGCTCTGGAAAAGAAAGAGCATGTTCTACTCCTTTTGTCTCTGTTTGTGAATTAGTGATAAAGAAAAAAGAGCACATCTTTCAAGGATCATCGAAAAAATTTCCATCTCATTGAGCACTTTCTTTTCTGGAGCTCTCGGTGCACTCTAGAGATTTTTGGAGATTTTTGTTCAAAGTTCGCAATTTTCAAAGTGGAGATAGCGAAATTTTGAAAGTGCTATTTGAAAACCTTAAATTCTGAAGTCTTATGGTTCTGGTATATTCAAATTCCTAAACTATCATTCGAAATTCTCGAACAAGGAACTCCCAACTCTCCTCCTCCTCTTTATTTTCCTTATCTGTTCCATTGTTTTTTTTTTTTGTTTTTTGCTCTTTCATCTGCCTTCTTCTTCTTTTTCCTTCGTGTTTCTTGTGTTCTGTCCCGTTTTTGACCCATTCCTATCTCCGATTTCTGACTTCTTCTTCCTTAATTCGCTCTTCTTCTTCTTGTCTCAATTCAAAGCTTCACATGTTTTTGATACAGAGAAGATGGGAGAAAACCATTGGAACACCAGTCAGCTGGACACGTCATCTTTGGAGTTTTGGATTCGGAAGTTGACCTTTTTCTGGTTTCTTCAAGTTCTTCTTTTTCTGAAGACTTTAAGGTCATTTCTGATTTGAGAATTTTCAGCTTTGATGATAATTGTATAAATTGGTAGGAAGTCGATTAGAGGTTTTCCAGACACCTTCAAGGATAAAAACTGAAAATTCAGAAGTTCATATCAGTACCTGAAAAATATACCAATTAAATTTTTGTGTGTATATCCATTAAATCTAGATCTCCACTTACTATATTTACAATTTCTTTGCGCTACGTCGTCTTCAAATTTACAGATTGGTTGATACAGTATTTTTCAGACAAGCGGATAACTCTAAACTGTTTTTTCGAAACTGGCCTTTTGCGACGACATTCCAAAAGTATTTCATTTACTCTAGGTGTTTTTGGACTGTTTTGAAAAGTCCTAAAAATTGGAGAAGTTTCAGACTTTCAAAAACATTTTAGAAGATTTTCAAAGTCAGAGATTTTCAATAATCTAGAGCTCAAATCTAGCTTGATTTCACTGCTCTGAACCGGCCCTAAAAACACAAACCACAAAGACTTCCGTGCTTCCCACCCATTCCTAACCAATTTTCGAATTACTTAACATCCGCGAGTTTCGAATTTCTTCCATCAGATTCCACCCAAATCTTTCATCTTCTTCTTTTTTCCTTCCATCTCCTCCTCCTCCTCTTTCAACAAATCATCGCACTATTCGTCGTGTCATCCTTCCATTTTTGTCACTTCTCTCTATTTTTTCTCTCCTCCCCTTTGAGAGAGTATATCAAATCGAGAGACGCTGAGATGAATCTGATTTGATGCTAGTTAATGGCGCCTGGGGTCCCCCTCTCATGAACGCATGTCAGGGGGGATACGCTAGTTTCGGAACCAGAACATTTTTTATTTGTTTTTCTTGGTCCTTTCTCCAATTCCACATCAAACCTTTTTCCATTCCATCTCCTTCTCTCTGTATATGTCCATGTTCTGAAACACTTTCTGAAATCGTTTCTCATATTCTTTCGGAGACCCTTGGGACCCATCACCAGAGGTTTTCGGCTCGCCCGAGCTCGTGAATCATACGCCAAAAGTCACCAGTGGACTGCATTTGCATTGGGGTCCAAACCAACTTCCGTCTCCTTTTTTTGGGTGTCTCTTTTTACACATAAATTCGAGTAAACTTTCCGTTTTTCAGAAGAGCAAGAGATGTTTGGAAGACGTCATCTGGAGATCTGACGAGGCAAAGCTGGCTGCGAGAACTGTTGCACCGCCGTTTAGAATGTCGCTTTTTCTGTTCTTCGGACTCGGACGGGTAAGTTATTTTCAGAATTTTGAAATGTAGTACTGTTGAAAAAAACCGAAAATTGCTTAGGTCCATAATGTCGGCTCGTAGCCGACTGATACTTATAGAGAGTTATGCATACACCCGAAGTTAGAGAACAAGTTCTGAAAGTACTTTGAAACTTTACGGAGTGAGCCATTCCAAAGAAAAATCGGGGTCCTCTAGTCTTTCAAACGTTACTATCTTTATATTTGGGCCACCAACACAACGCTGATCTATGAATGATCGGGAAACGTGCTGCTTCAGAAGCCTTCAAACATTGGCGTTGCTTGATCTTCTCTAATCTCAAATGATGACTCCGTTTCAAATTTTCAACGTCATCTAAAAATGTTGCATTTTTATTCTATTCTTCGCTCTCTTCTGTCACGTTGCAGAGTCTAAACTGAGTGCACCAAGAAGTGCCAAATGTCCGTAGAGACTTGAAGGGAAACTCTGATTTAAAATTGAGCTTTTCGAGAAGTCCAGATTCAATAAAATGGTGATTTGAACGAACAAAGATTGAAGTTCGTTGATCTTGGAAGATAGGAAGGGTTCAAAAGTACTTATCTGATTGGGTAGCTTTGAAGAACCAAGATTCATTAGGGAGGTAAAGATAATAGCATTAGACCTGAGTTTCAGAATTCAGAAGATGAAATAAACGACTCCGAGCCCTTTTGTAGCAAGTCGTTTCGCAGCTAAAGACGGACTAATTTTCACAACGAGTAAATTGAATAGGCCGTACCCTTTGAAACTGCTTCTTCTTTACAATTCTAGATGCTCTTGGCTTCGAGTCGTAATGTCTAGATCGGAGTTACCGGGGAATCCGTTGATCCCCAAAATAGCGAATTTTTTGATTATTCAGAAGATGTTGGTATGTGATGTCGAAAAAAGAAACAAATGTTTTAAAGAAATAAAAAAAACTGTATGGAGAATCTCTATGAATATTTGAATGTCTGAATCTTAATCATTTAGAAATAAGGAGTTTTGAAGTTTTGAAACCTCTGATCGTAATTGCAGAAAACTTAGAACACCCATAGTAGAATGTCAAAACTTTAAAGTCTTCGGATTCCTTCATAATTGACTATTGCATTTGAAATGCTTATGAAAATTGTATTGATGATTTAAATAAGATAACGACGATGGAAAAACTGTACAGATGTTTCTAATCAAATTTGATCATAATCAGACAATCTAACTCATTGGAGTTCCCATTATCTTATGACTGCTCCAACCCTTCATCACAACCGAATGACCACTCCAATCGGTCAATGACCCGAACCACCACGTGCCGTCGTCCCATCTGTCCCTTCAGATTCTCCCTTTCTTCTTCCACGTCATCAGACTCGAGTCCATCAACCCCGGAATCTCGGGGTGTCCATCCGCAACGTATCCGGCAGATAGATCTCTCTTTTTTCTTCCGAAAGATTTGAGTTGCAAGTGATTTTTGCATGACGACTTGTTGGACAGACTTGTCACTCTTTTCACTCTCCGCCTCTTTTCGGCCTTCTCTTTCCCTTTTCTTACCACTTGTATACAAATTCATTTTCTCCCTCCTTCTTCCAACTCCAATTCATCCCATTTCGTTTTGCTCTTTTGCACTCCAACAATGTCTAGACGGTAGACGCGATGAAGTTGGAAGAAGATGATGAGGAGTTGAAGAAGTGTGTAGAGGAGGATATTCTGAAGGCTTTTCTAGAAGAGGACTTTAATTCTCAACACTATGATTCTATATGGGAGGTAACCATTGAATCTCTGAGTTTTTCATTAAATATTTCCATTGTGTCCATTTTCAGTGCCTTCAACACAATCGGAGAGCAATCGCCGTCAATGGATTCATCATTGTCTTCCTGATAGTCTACACCACCATCGGAGGATTCATTTTTCTAAATTTCGAGTTCGAGTACCAGCAATACATGAAACAGAATGCGACGTTGGAGAAGAGATTGTGCATCGAGTCATTGTTGAATCGAGATAATAAACTGAGGTTGACGAGAGCTTCGGATGTGGCTGCAGCGATTGCGGAGAGGTGCTTAACTGAGAAGGTTAGTGAGAATCTAAAGCTGAATTCTGCAAAAGTTCCGGTTTTCTGTTCTAAAGGAAACTTAACTGAAGATATATTTTTGGTCATCAGATAGGTGAGACTGACTGTTCTTTCTCAATTCCGAAGTTTGACTTTTTAGAATTTTCGTAGCAATCTGAAAGCGATTGCTAGAAACTAGCCCTAACCGGATTTGCTTAACTAGGGAATGGTCAGAACAAAGGCTGGCTTTTTGCCACGAGACCTATATCATTGGAAAGCTGACGTCCTCAGCTTTCAGAATCTGTATTTAGTTTTTGCGGAATGCTTCTGGTTCTCGAGAAAAAAAGGTCGAAAGTTTGCACTTAAATGGCCCTCCTTTATATCTGACGTGAAGAGCAACTAATTTCAGTGGCCGAGTGGAGTAGTGGTAGTGAGTTGGAATAGGGAGCAAAGGGTCCCGTGTTCAATACCTCCCCACGTCAACTTTTTTTTGAAATTTTTTGCTGTTTCTTTTTCACCTATTTTCGAGGTATCATGGTAGTTTTATGGGTATTTTTCATAACACAAAATGCTTTTGAATATTCAAAATTGATATATCCCGATTTTCAGAATAATTTTTGGGTCGAAGATTTCAAGAGTTCTCACCCAAGTAAATAGTGTGAAAACTTCATAAACTGGTGATCACCATTTTTTATAAAGCATATGAGAGAATCATGGTTCCAACGTTCTAGATGCTTTTGATTTTTACTCAAAATTGAATTCGTAAGGACTTTATTTTTGGAAGGCAACATGTAGATCTCCAGTTTATGAAGTTATCGCACTATTTACTTGGGTGAGAACTCTTGAAATCTTCGACCCAAACATTTTTCTGAAAATCGGGATATATCAATTTTGAATATTCAAAAGTATTTTGTGTTATGAAAAATACCCATAAAACTACCATGATACCTCGAAAATAGGTGAAAAAGAAACAGCAAAAAATTTCAAAAAAAAGTTGACGTGGGGAGGTATTGAACACGGGACCCTTTGCTCCCTATTCCAACTCACTACCACTACTCCACTCGGCCACTGAAATTAGTTGCTCTTCACGTCAGATATAAAGGAGAGCCATTTTAGTGCTAACTTTCGACCTATTTTTCTCGAGAACCAGAAGCATTCCGCAAAAACTAAATACAGATTCTGAAAGCTGAGGACGTCAGCTTTCCAATGATATAGGTCTCGTGGCAAAAAGCCAGCCTTTGTTCTGACCATTCCCTGGTAAGCTGAATATAATCAGACGTGGGTTAGCTGAAAAGCTTTTGAAAACTTGAGATTACATAGTTGAGTCTAATAAAAGGGTCGATTCAGCAGATAGTTCTCTAGCGTAAATTGTACATATTCACAGAGGATGACAAGATTTTCAAACTCCTGGTGATTATGATATTGACGTCTCCTGATGTTTTTCAGTTTCAAACACTAATGATAAAACTATGATCTCCGGATATACAGTTCCGCTCAAAAAGTCTCTTTTGATATTTTGTGGTGTTTAGAACTCCCTTTTCCTCAATTTTCGAACTCTCTTGTTATAGTAAGCGATTTTTTAATTAACAACGAACTTTCATGAAGATAATGGGTCTCGGGAAAACCAGAAGATCCGAAGAACCATGACAATCGCACCGAAAAAACACAAAAGACACAAAGGACACATCACATCTAAAAAGGTTCTAAAAAGTTGTCAATTGCAAAAATAGTGAAATAGAATTTATGTATATGATTTTATAATCAAACGGACAATCTTGAAAACCTTTTCCAGGCCCCCAAAGTTGCCGATTTTTCCACTGAAAACGTCAAGCTTCGCATTTTTCGAACAAAACTGAACATGACGATTGAGATATTCCATCAAGTCAACTGAGTTTTAGATCTCATATAAATTTTGATCGTGAGGTTTTCTAGCTTGTCCCAAAAAAGGTTTTTTACTAGGCTTCCCAAAACCTATTCTACTCCAGTTTGTGCGATTGATGTTAACTAGTCCAGAAACCCTCTTACACCCAGAAAAGCTTTTTTCCCATTCCCACCTTTCCATCTTCCAGGTAAAAGACGATCGCATGCAATGGTCATTCAAATCCGCTGCCCTCTACTCTCTGGGAATTCTCACAACTTTGGGTAACTTAAGTTTTTCTCTTTCTCTATCCAAAAATAAGGACAAAACCAGAAGAGTTGAAAGGAAGCGGTCACCCGACTGAGTGATGACTTGGACAAATGGATCCTCCTGAGGGACACTCTGAACCGAACCGAAAAATGCAAATGTACTTGAGAAGAGGAAGATCAGAAAGTCTTTTTTGAGTAGTTGTTGGGTTTTTGGGAGAAAACTTTTTTCTCCCAAGTTTTTCAAGAGGGAGAAAGAAGGAATCAAGTTTCGAGACACTTGTCAAAACAAAGCAAAAAACGTTTTCTCCTTCTGTGGAAAAACTTTATTGGAGACACCACATAATCCTTGTCGTCGCGAATTTGTATATAAACATGGGGAGAATGTGTAAGGAGAGATGATTTATTTGGGAAATGGGACAAAGATTCGTAGAAGTTCATATGGTTTTTGAGAGGTTAGAGCTATTTTAGGAGTCCAGAAGGAGCAAGGAGCAATTCTTGAAACATAGGAACAAACATTGGGGGACAAATCCTTCAATTTGCAATTCTTCGATTTTCAGGTTACGGAAAAATCGAGCCACAAACAATCAATGGTAGAATCTCGACAGTAATCTACGGTTTCTTTGGAATCCCTTTGACAGTCATACTTCTCACCAATTTTGGTAGATACCTGGAAGCAATGGCGACGAAATTCAGAAGACTTTTGTCGTGCAGGAGACGTCGAGAGGATGAAGAAGAGAACGTTTCCGGGAGTACTCTATTCTTTATTGTTCTTGTTTATCTCATCGTTGGAGCTGTCACGATTCCATTGATGAGTGGACAGTTTGACTTTTTCAACGGAATTTATTATGCTTTCATTTGCTTGACGGCTATCGAATATGGAGATATCGTTCCACAGAAGTGAGTTTTATAAAAAATATGACAAGAAGTGAAGGACTCGCGGTTGCGGTTGTAACTTGTTATGTTTTTTCGACTATGAAAAAGTCAATTCTGAAGTGGAAACCTGTTGATTTTTTTGAAAAAGCTAAGTTACGAGACATCAAGGTTGATCCAAGAGCCATATGGTACTATCTGCGATCTGCGCTTCCAAAACTTCAAAGATTCAGATCCGGAATTTTTTTATCTTGAGATAATTTTGAGATAAAACTTCTAAAATGAATTCAAAGTCGCATCCAGAATTCTGGACCTTCCAAAAATGCCTAGGAGCCGAGATAATTCCCTTCGCAGTTACTATGGAAGGACTCTTGGAGCCATTTTGACGGATCACAACTCGTTAAATAAAATTAACGGGGTTTACTTCAGAATTGAATTCTCCATAGTCAAAATTAACTTGACCCCGATTGCCATAAACGATTCAAACAGCAAACTCAAATACTCTAGGTGTCAAAGAACGTTACCCAGACCAGCTGTTTCTGGATAATGTTGTCTTCCTGAAAAGTTGAAAAGTTTCGGAACCACAGCATGGAGACAATCATTGTCGGAATAATCTCTAAGAAACTTTATTATTTTCAGCAATTGGTTCCTACCGATCAGTGTCTTCTACATGTGTACGGGACTTGCCATATCAACTATTGCTTTAGGTACGTTTTATTGGATGTCTAAAGAAAAAGTTAAAGCAATTTTATCATTTTGGTTTTGACCTCCCGCAAGAGCTTCTGGAAAAACTGGAAAACGGTTTCTTAGCAATCATTTTTAGTTGTAACCTTTATGAAATTAGTTCGTGATACCGAAGAAGTTCGTGCTGAACCTTGTTCTTCATAATTTGAAACCTTCACTTCAAGTTTTTTCATTTGAGCGAATATCTGAAGACTGGTTCCTAATTCTAATTCGATTGTTTTCGAATTCAGAATGGTTTCTGGAACTTCGTTCGCTGCGTTCATTCTGATCAGTATCACCTCAATTAGTCTTGAATTCTAAAAAAGAAACACAACTTCCGTTTCCAAATCCGTTTCCAAAATTTCAGATATTGGATCAATTTATGTCAGAAAGCTGCACTTCATTGGAAAGAAAATCAAAAACATTGCCAACATTCGCATCTGGTTTGGTGCGAGAAAGTAATCCTTTTTCATCTTTCTCATTCTAATGGCCCTTCTTTCAGTCTGGAAGTGAGAGAACTCATCACCGCAGTTGGACAAAACATTGGAATAGATCAGAATGTGATAGCTGACATCGATATTGATACGTTGGTGAAGACGGCCATCCAAGTGAAGTTAGGAAGATTGTCTAGAGTTCCACAGACTCATATGATTGTTGAAGGCATTTGGCCTCCGGAGTTGGTTCCTTTGTTCATGAAGGTATAGTATCTCTTTGGAAACGCTCGATAACATAAAACTTTCAGGACGGGCAATTCCCACTATTCGTAGACTCGGAGGATGATCTCACTGATCTACGACCCAAGAAGTTTTCGGTTCACTTCGAAGACGAACCAATGATATCCGAAATCGACGATACTTCTGATTCTGAAGCAGCTGCAGACAAATCTCAAACAACGTCATCTAGACTATCTCCAATGCCACCACGGCGGCCGATGCAACTGAAACTTGATACCTCGACCACTGGTAATTTTCTGAAAACATGTTTCTCTAACTCATTGTTTTCCCCTAGATTCATCAGATCTAGCTCGTCGGGATGGAGTGATGAACACATCGGAAGTTACCACGACATTAACATCGGACCTGTCTACTGATACTTAATACTTTGAATTTACACATTTTAATTTTCCCAAATTACAATAAATACATGACATCACACTTATCAATTAAATGTTCTTATTGGGGTTATTCATTTGTTTAAAAAACAAATAAACATGCAGTTTAATTCAATTCATTAGCTGTTTTTTAATTAATTTATCGACAATTAATCGACAGTGGTACCGCGGGACCCAAAGGCTGGCTAATTAGATGCGCCTTTAAGATTTAACGTTAATTTAAAGGCGCATGTAATTAGACAGCCTTTAGGTCCCGCGGTACCACTGTCGATTAATTGTCGATAAATTAATTAAAAAACAACTAATGAATTGAATTAAACTGCATTTTTATTTGCATTTTAATTAACTGAATAACCCCATATGAAAAAGTTTTCTTCCTCATTTTTGAGAGCAGAAGAGTTATTTTTTCGCCGGACTACGGTACGCAAGTCCGCAAACACTATACGAGAAAACTGCGGGCTTCATAAAGTTTTTCTTGTTTTCAAAAAAACTCGTTCTTGATTTTTCGATTTTTCACCTTTTCTAGAGCGTTCGATGTTTGCCTGCCGCGCTGGATTAATGGATTTCTGCCACGCTGCGAATTCCAATAAATACCACAAAAACACTCCATGCCATTGCGCTCAGGCTCTGTTCACTATTACCGTTTTCCTCAGCGTTGTCTGTTTGCAGCATAATCGATTTTTCAGCGGTTGAGTGATATTTCGCGAGAGCTAGTGGCGAATAGAATTCAATCTCTTTTTCCGTTTCAATAGATTCGACCTCTCACTTTTCCTCATCTCCCCATAGTCACTTTCGCAATTCCTCAGGTTATGTTTATACGGCAAACGACCCATTGCTCACTCTTATTTCCTCCTATTTATTTCCTCCTATTCATGACATTTGCGTGATACGCATTTTAAAAATTTCTGTCGTTAGAATTTCTCTGGCCGCTCCGAAAAAACTGTAGTTTGATGACCTTCTTTTAGGTCAAAATGTTGATATTTAGCAGACGCTGTTGAGAACTAGCAACAACAATTTTGAATTTTGAATGCTTCTTCTCCCATTCGAGAGAGATACATATGTCCGATTTTGAACTTTGTTCTTGCAATGTTACGAAATATTTCACTCCAACAGGTACCCAGCAACCCCTATAAATTGTCAACAAAATTTTTCCCTTTCCCATGGGATCCCATCTTTCGATATTTTTCATCGAGAACGACCTCGCCGCTTCCTGTTATGAAAATGGAAGTAATTGGGCGGCGCCTTACTCGACACTCAACGATGTGTGTCATTTCTTATCGTGTATGATAACGCGCCAATACTCTTTTTTCTTCACTCTTCCACATTCTGATTCATAGTCAGAGAGTTTTCGAAAAAACGTTTGGTTTCCTTTTCCTGCTGGTAGAAAAGGTGTATGACATCACCGCTGATTTCAAATTTCCTTTATGATGCTTCCGCGCTCATCGCTCATTCGGTGTACCTACAAATTTCCTTATGACTCCTACCTCTCACGCCGTCTTCTCTTCCCATTTTCGGTGAGAGATGAATCTTTGCATCGTCGACACCGCCAATTTTCTCTCATTCTCTTTCGGCTCGCCTGGTTGGAATAGCGATCGATGCAAGAGAAGAGAGTACCCCTCTGCGTCTCTCGATATGAGCGTCGCGTTTTCAGTCTCTCCCTCTTCTTCTCGCACATTCTTTTTTCCCGCCACAAAACACTCACACACTCCCCCATCGATTAGACAACGCTCACCGCTCGCATATGCGTTCTTCCTCATCTTTAGCGCGAGTCTCGTGTGTCGGGTTGCCTAGCATTTTCAAGGTTTCTGGTGTTACACAACAGCCAGCCGCATTGCCACAACTCCTTCTCCCCACATTTTCGTAATATTTCGTTATCCATTTTCGCTCCCTTTGTCATTCTATTCGCCCTCTTAACATATATGTTTTCAGTAGAGCTCAAAACAATGACTGACGCCAAGGCTGAACGCATCATCAAGATCTCGTCCTCGGACAACGAAGTTTTCCAGGTAAGTAATGTAGTCTGGAATGTCAGTGCGTCAGCAAACCTCGTGATTTTTTCAACGAAAGTGCGTCTAAACTCGTGACGCGCCGGCTAGAAATGAACTTAAGGCTCTTTGAGATTGAAGCTCTCAGAATGTATTGATCAACTCTGGCTGCGCTCTGGCACTTGTTTTAATAGCCACCTAAAATATTGATTTTCAGGTTCCACGCAACGTTATCCGTCTCTCGACTACTATCAACACACTTCTCCAGGATCTCGGACTGGACGATGACGATGTCAACACCACCAGCCAGGAGCCAATTCCAGTGCAGAATGTGACTGCTCCGATCTTGAGAAAGGTCATCAGCTGGTGCCAGTACCACTACAACGACACAACTCCAAGCGATGACCAAGACAATCGCGAGAAGAGAACTGACGACATCGCCAGCTGGGATGTCGAGTTCCTCAAGGTCGATCAGGGAACTCTCTTCGAGCTCATCTTGGTAGGTTGCTGATATTATTTTGCCGATATAAATGTGGTTTTTTTCAGGCAGCCAACTACTTGGACATCAAGGGACTTCTCGATGTCACCTGCAAGACTGTCGCCAACATGATCAAGGGAAAGTCTCCAGAAGAGATTCGCCGTACTTTCAACATCAAGAACGACTTCACTCCGGAAGAGGAAGAGCAAATCCGCAAGGAGAACGCCTGGTGCGAGGATTAAACTCTCGTTAAATTTTCCCTCCACTTCTATACACGCTCTACTTGATTATCCCTCTTCCCCCTTGCTTCCCCGTACTCCACCTTTTTTGAAACGGTCTCTGTCTAACAACAGTCCTGAAATCCCTAAAATATTTCCCGGCTTTGTGTAGTATCATTCTCATGATAACAGCCATTCACACTTTATTTTTTTTTCCCGGACATTTTTTACCAACCCTTTTCCAATTTTTCTGAACCCCACCCCTCACAACTCCACAGACCATCTATTTGTACATGTCTTCGCGGTTCAAATAAAGTTAATAAGAAAATAACAAAGAAGCCAACAATTTATGAAAAAAAAAGACCCGTGCTCAAATTCTGATATGAAAAGTTCTAATAAAATCAGGTGATCGTGAAACAACATGCTCGAACTCGGCGAAATTGATACTGGAGTCGCCGTCCAAATCTGCTTCTTCAATGATTCGCTCGATGATGAATTCGACTTCAACATCACTCAGCTCATCTCTCGTCAGACTTCGAATCATTTTGCTCAAATCATCATGCCCCAGAAGTTCGTCTCCATCGTAATCTGAAAGAGAATTCTATCAACGATATTCTCAATGTTACACCGCGCTCTATTGCTAACATGGCCATAATTTGAATTTTAGCCATATTGGCAATATAGCGCGATATAACATCGAAAATGCTCCTAGTCGGCATGTAACTTGATTTTCTCTCTTCCGAACTCACCATAAATTCTAAAAGCGTATTTGAGTTTCAACTGAAGCGGAGCCATTTCTGAGAACACTGAGAACATATCCAAGAAGTCATCGAACGACAAGTTTCCTCTGCCATCTTCGGAAAACACTTCACAAATTCGACGTTTAAATGGATTTTCCTGAAAATCGTCATTTTCGTTATTGAGTTTATTGAGGTTTCCAGATGGTCTATGTGCTGATTTTGCACATTTTCCGTGTATGTATTTTGAAATTCTTGCTAGTTGTTAAACTGAAAACTCATATCAAATGTCAGATGATGATGTCACCCATAGGGACAAACAGTTTAGGAAAGGAGAGTGATAAGGAAAGGAAATGGTTGAGAAAAAACGAAGAGTTGCATTTGATTTCGAAAGGATTCGTTTGGAGCTTTAGAGGGAAATGATGGAAATTGGCTTGAAATTACTGAGGGAAGGAATCATTTGAAAAAGTCAATAGCAACTAAGACAAACAAATAGTGATACAAATCAATACTTCCCTTTCAACTGTATGTATTCATAAAAATTCGAAAGATCAACTCATATTTCCCTTTGCATTCTGGTCTCATAAGCTCTCATGATAGCTGTGTTATGGATTTTCATAGTTTGGGCAAACTCGATTGTTCTTCCAGAGCACCTTAAGTTTTCTGAGGATCGTCAAGTTTCAAGTACTATCAGTCAAAAATCGAGTGTGAGCAAATATTAGAAAAGCAAGAGTCAAGACATGACTAAACTTGGAAAACATAAAGGCTTGATAATCGGTTTGAATTCACACTTTGACTACAAACGTAGTATTATATTATGAACTTTTGATTTTTAGGAGAAAAATCTAAAGAGATTTCGAATTGTGAAATTCTGAGAAGTTCCTCTTTTATATGAATAGAGATCCTAACTTTCACTTATTTTGGGATTTCACTGATTTGAAGTCATTTTCAGAGAAGAGTATCATAGACTAGTCAGTTTGAAACCATCACATGAAGAAGAAAAACTACGGTAAAATCATTAGGACTGGAGATAATCTAATAGACTCTGCTACCAAGAGGCTAGAGTCGGATAACACAATTTTTCTTTGAGTGTTTTGAAAAAGGAAACGTAGATCTTTGGTTTTTCTAGGGAAGAGAAGAAACACTACTGAAATATCAAAAGCCAATACTGAAATTTACAGTAGTTTTTCTGAAAGTTGTTATGTATACTGGTAAACACAGAATTTCATTATCCAAATAGGTTATTTTTTGCATGTCCTAGTTCTAAATAGCGTTTCCCGCTTCGCACTACGTTTCCGAGCCCGGGAAAAATGGTTATTTTCCTCTGGAACTGTCAAGTTATGACATATTTCTGACTAGTTCAAGTCTAAGAAGAACAAGGTTATCCGAGACTTGAAACTTAATGGTTCTGCTCTGTATACATCTGTTCCTATCCTTCACAAAACTCACTTTCAACTCGGGCATTTTTTCCACCTCTTCAAACGTCAGTGTCGTAATCGCCGGGCGATTCCCCTGCATGTTCGTCGGCACCTTGTGTGGATTGAGTGCATAGAACCTTTTGTAAAGTCGAATAATGTCCTTCCTTGTGAAAAATGTGCAATCCTGAAATTCTCGTCAAACTCTTCTTCCCGGCGCTCTCTTCTTTTTGATTTATGACACTGCCACTCCGCACCGAATACACTACTTCTTTTTTTAAGAGAATGGGAGCCACGAGCTCCGAGGGGAGACTCCACGAAGTGGAAATAAACGCTTTCAACGAGGTTCTTATCTTGATTTTAAGGGCGGGAAAGAGTGCAAATGGCGGATGTTTGGACTATTAAAGAAAATGGGGTGAAAAAAAAAAAAAAGAAAAATTGTTGTAATTAAGAGTTGGAAAGCATTGAAGAAAGGAGAAAAGAGATCCGCCAAAATGGCTGAAGAGAGGTAGAAATTCTTCTTGATGGTGCTGTCAAAAAGTCTGGAACTGATTGGAAATTCACGGTTCACTTCCAAAAGTAGACTATCAAAAATATCAGTTTTCTTCAAGAACATGATATATTTCGCATGAAGGTTTTCAAAAAACAATTTAATACAATTTTGAGTGAGAAGTTTTGATTTTCCGTATACCACAGTTTTAGTAGACTTCCATCAAGGAATATGCCCATTTCAAAAGGCCAAATATTACAATAGGCTTTCGGTCAGTTTGCAGAGCTCCTCAGAAAACCGGAAACTTTAAAAATTGGGTCGCTATGAAATACGTTTCCCAACACCCGAGTTTTCCGTATGACTGCCAGAAAATATGCCTAATTATGATATTTTCTTGACTAAAATCCAACCAACCTGATATTCATCCAACTGTTCTCTTGTGAATACTCCCCCTTTTGAGAAGAGATTCAATTCGGACAACGAACTGGCGTTGTTGCCCATTTGATCTGAAAAAAAAGAAGTATTGGTCAAAGTGTAATCCATTAAAAAGAGCGAAAATGGTGAAAATGAGAAAACGACGACGACGTCTTGGCGGCGGCGTCCGTGTTATAAATAAAGTTTTGTTCGGTGAGCCCCCTCTCTCTTTCTTTCTTGTTGCTCCTTCTTATTCTTCTTTCTTCGCGTCCGTGGGGCCCACGGAAACCGAGGAGGAAATGAGAATGGGTTTGGGGTGGCAGACAAATCAACAAATAGCACGGAAAAGTGAGGAGACATCAGAAATGGTGTAACATTAGACGGGAAGGAGAAGAAGAAGCCGGGAGACAGAGAGGGGGGGGACCATTGGGGCAGAAGAAGAAGAAGAGACAAGGGACTGGGAGGATGTGGGTGAAGAAATGGGAGAAGCCTTCAGATGAGCGGAGTCAGGATGATAGATCATGGGAATAGGAGTGACACAGACAGAAGGGTGATCGGGATGGGAAGACAGATGTAGTAGACAGGTATAATGGGTCATGGGAACCTATTTGTTTTAGTGAAAGAGTCACGAAATTGATGCTCTGGAGGAAGTGCGCTCCGTGGATAATCTAGTAGATCTTTTTAATCAGTTGAGTTGAGAAATCGGTTAACAATACTTAAGAACGAATCAAAGAGTGTCTTTCTTCTAATGACGGGAAACATCCAAAACTTTTGGATTTTCTAGGCGCCAACATACCACAATCCACTTCTGGAATCCCAAAACTGAAATCTACACTAAAATCCTTTTGAGGTTGTTTTTGACGCTCAGAAGTTAGTTTGAAGATTATCAACACTATCCGGATTTCTCAGAACTCTTGAACTCAAGCGCCACTAGAAATGTGCGACTTCCTAGAAGCCAAAAACTCAAAAATCTCTTCTCCAGAAAAAACCGGAAACGTACTCGTATATCCGTTGTATTAGGTTGATTGAAGTCACCACACGGATCTCGTTTCATTCCGCATGAATAATTTTTTTGCCCGGCATCAAAATTAAATTGAAACCTTTTTGAGACATTTGGGATTCAGGGAGAGCTATGCTCAGTCAACCAGAGCGCTTCGATTTCTTGAACCTTTTACGTAATATGGAAAATGAAACATGAATCAAGCAACAATTTTATTTTCAATGAATCAGATTTAGGCTTTACAGAATTTCTGGCATCCCATTTCCTTGAGCTTCATGATGTATTGATACATGTTAGTGTAGGAGCTGGTGAGATCAGCGGCGTTGACGAGAGCGATGCACGGCTCCATGGCTTCTTCCAACTTTCCACATCCATACCGGAGGAGTTGTTGAGCATCGGACCATTGTTCGGGAACTTCAATCATTCCGTTGCAGAAACCGCAGAGGACATTCTCAGAGGAGACGTGGGAGACCTGAAACAACATCTATAGCTTCTTGAGACTCTTCATTGTAGGAACTCACCAAAAGAACTGCCAGAAGAAGAAGCGCAACGAGGGAGACTTTCATTGTTAGACAAATGGTTTTTTGATAGTGAATGAACACGCACAGGGTTTAGCTATTTATGCAGAAAGAAGCACATGGGAACCAGTGTTCGATTCCCATTTTTGATTTCTGCCGATGACGGGAATTCCAAGAGAGCAAGGGAAACAAAATTTCTTTCGAAATTTGTTCATAGACTGTAGTTTTCGGTATGCAGAAAAAATGACTGAACAGTTTGATGAAAATATATTAATGCCTTAAATTTCAAAGATATTCGAGTCTGTAACAGTTGGGTGAGAAGGAAAAAATGATTGAGATAATCATTTTGTCGATCTGAGGGTATTTTGGAACTTATGCATGATGATGTACTCAATTTTTCAAAGCGAAATAGAACTCATACAATGTCACATACATATTCCTTTCATATACTCCTAGCTGACGTCGTTTTTGAATGCTATCCACTGCCATCTATTCAGTCTACCAAGTCTTTAAAGACGTACAACCGGTGTATTGATTGATTTTTTATATGGATTAGCGTCTCTTCACCTTGCTCCTTGCTGATTCTGTTCATTGTTACAAATCTCTTTGATAATTTATTTCATAAACTGTAGTTTCCAAATCGGAGAAAAATCAACTTCACAGTCAGTCAAGGAACGAGTCAAATTCCATGGATCTGCAAGATGCTCTCGTCAACGTCACAAGAGAAATCCAATCAGAATGAACCTTAAAATGCTATCAGTGAATTTTTTAGAAGCTCAATTCAAAATTTCGGATCCATGAAGGTTTGGGAGAATTCTCTACTTTGACAGTTTTCCACCATTGCTAGATTATTTGGAACAAAATAAATGCTATTCTGAGTATTTCCTTACGAGAGGCAGAATCAAGCAACGGAAGACTTTTCAAAAGCAAAACATCAATAGAAGTTTATACAACACTTCGTTTCAAGTTGATTTTTCTGACCAAATATGTAAGTTTCATATTGAGGATACTAGGATTTCGAGTTTGTTTTTGATTGCAATGACCGTAAAAATTACGAGTCTATACAAACTCCAATATTTCTTGAATGAATCCAACGATTGCCAGCTGCCGTCGTTTTTCCATACCAACTCACAAAGTTCTATCCAATCCCCAAAACGTGCTGAATGTGTATATTGATCGAACATACCCATAAATACGCACCGTCCTTAGCCTGGGCTAAGAACCTCCTGACGCTATGTACTCATGAATACCCATTCCATCCTCATTCTGCCTCATTCCTACCTGCCCACCTGTATTCTGGATGTTCTTTCCTCTTCTCAAACTTCCATATCTTCCTTTGGAAAAATGTATTCTTTTCATGTGTCCAGTTCAAGTAATTGGTTTATCATTTTGCTCTAAAAAGATGCGAGGATGTATTAAGTTTGTAAAGTTTAAAACTTATGATGCAGTGGTTTACAATCAAACCAAGTTTTCTCGAAATTTAACTTTTCAAATCAAATTTTCCTGCGCCTTCCAAACATTGATGGTTGCTTTCAAAAGTCCATGTCGTCAAGGCTTGAAAGGATTCAATGCTGAAATCGACGGAGACACCTATGCCTTTAGGTTAGTTACGTTTTAACAGAATTTATAATCTTTGAATTCTTATTTCAGATTTGACAACGAGCGCCAGGAGAATGTGTGCATCTTGTATACTAGTACCATGACGGATATTTCAAAAGGCTTGAAAGTGATGAACTACATTCTGGAACTAGCGCCAACTCAATTTGAGGCATTGCATCTGGATTTGGAAGACATTAAGGATGTCCAGGAAATTGCGACTTATCCCTGTCTACGACATCCAAAGACAGTGTTAATAGCTGGAGAAACAGTCGACTATTCTAAGTTATCGATTTTATTCAAACACTTTCTGTCTAAACTAGAGTGTGTACACATTCATCCTGCGATCAAAGGGACTGTGGATAGCAAATTTGAAATTTTCAAAGCTGGAAGTTTGTATCTGAAACGAGGATCATGGGCAAACGGGAAACACTATCAGAGTTTCGATGGCAAATTCATTATGATCGATAATGCTAGGATTACGACAGACCAGGTAATTATGTATGTCAGACAATGGATTAAAGGGACATACATGGACTTGACAACAGCTACAGTATGCTCGGACTATCGATTTGACATTAAGGCGATAGTCGATCAACTTGATGCAAAGCCATGGGATCCCGAGAAAAGAGCGAGGAATTTAATTTTGAGAGGAGTGTGAGTTTGGTTGAGAATCAAGCAAGAATGGAAACCGGACTGGTTTGAATTTCTAGATTAACAGTTTGTAGTTCTAGAAATTTCCTTAAGATCGCACTCAATTTTTTTTTGGTTACTAGAGCAAACTTCAATAATACAGACAGTTTTCAGAGAGTTATCAGATGCACAGTACCGATCAAAAGGTTGAGAACTTTCGATGTTTAATGTTGAAAAATTCCAATTTTGAGGATCTGGAAGAGGAGTTCAAAATTGTCCTTTTTGGTCTGAAATATTGTGAGCACATACATCAACCACAGGGCCTCCTTTTTGTAGTTAGAAACTATTTTGTACAGCCTCATCTACAGATGGTGTTTCACGGAACACACGATTTTTGGATGAGGTGCTACAAGAAAGTTGTCAAATACAAAGACAGTTCAAGAGTTGATGTATGCACCTACAAAATTTTAGACCAAACGGACAACTTTGATTCTCTCTCCGGGGTTCCCAAACTTGATATTTTTCAAATGAAGCTGTCCGAGCTTGCCCAAAGACGCGTCAATTGACGATCGGATCAATAATTCCTAGTCTTGCAGAGACGTCGAAGGCTGCGAAATCCCCATAATCGATTGTTCCGACGGATTCGATATCGAACGATCGGATGGTTTACTTGCTACAATTCGCGTTGTGAATCCAAATATTTTTCATTTTCATGTTTGGCATGAACGTTTTCCGATTCTTCATTCTAATATGTTGACACATCGTTGAATTTTTAAACAAATTTATTTTTACTGATTATTTTCAATAAAATTTACAATATTCTTTTTGGTAACTTTCACAGGTGACATTTTTCAGTTCAATGAGGTATGGGTAAACTTTCGAGTAGGACGAATTCAAATCAGCATAATTGACAATGGCGGTGCATTCAGTTGGAGAAGTGATGAGCCAACTGCAAACATTTCGTAGAAGATCTTGAAGTTCGTTCCACATCGTTGGAATTCGAAATTCCCCAGTGCAAAATTTGCAAACTTGTTGGAATTGAGGATAAACCTTAACACGATGTGTTGAGAGGATTAGAATTTTTCTGTAACTTACAGGAACAGCAAGAAAAGTGAAGACAAGTAGATAGAAAAGGAATTTCATTTTTGATGGGAAGAGAAATTTCAAGAAAATGTGTCTATGTAAGAATAGCCTATTCAGAAGACGTGGTTTGGAATTTATAACAAAATAGGTTTCTTAGAATCACAAAAATGAAAGGGGCTATTGTGCAGAGAAAAACAAGCTGTGATTGTTGATTATTCAGAAGAAATGTGATACATAAACATAACGATTTACAGAAATCTTCATTAAATAATATCTCACTAATCAATTACGGAGAAACAGAGGTAGTAGAGTTATCATCATCTCTACAGTACTTTGCACAAATGATTTTTCTCAATCTATTGATATGTGGATACATGTTCGGATAGGATTCATCCAACTCTGCATTGCTTATAATTCCATTGCATGCTTTTCCGGCTCGTCCCTGAAGCTTTGAACATCCGAACTTCAGTATTTTAGCGGCACCTTCCCAAGTGTCAGGGATCGTGAAAAACTCCGAACAGAAAAGACAAGATCCTTCGAGGGAAGAGGCGTCCTGAAAATTGGCATGTTGGGGTAAAGAGAAAGATAAGGGGTCCAACCTGGAAGAAGAAGAAAAACAGAATTAGGGAAAATGCTGGTAGGAGTTTCATTATTACATATGACGATTGTTGAAAAATAGAGAGCTCTTTTTAACAGACGAATATTTTTGTATAGGTGAATAGAATTCAAATACCAATGGAAAACCTTGTGACTTTGAAATGAGTCAGTTGCCTATTCAGCACAAAAGATCGTGTTCCATCTTTTCTTCATTGATGTTTGGTGAAGATTCTGATTACGGACTACGGTATCGATGCCCAATAACACTCAAACTTTTTATTAATAGCCTTTACAGTATTCAGAACATACAGAAGTTCTCAGGTCTACAATATGAGGATACATATTTGGATAAGAGATTGTCAGATTAGAATTTTCGACGATTCCATGGCATGCTTCTTCCATATCGGGTTCAAATCTGGAGCATGCGATATTGAGCAACTCTTGAGCATTCTCCCATGTTTTGGGGACTGAAAGGTATCCGGAGCACAATAAACAGGCATCTAATGAAGTTGTTGTCTGAACTGATTTGACGATTATTCCATGACTGAAAAGGATAACTGACCTGGAAAAGACAGAACACAAGAATAAGAAAAAAAATAGATGACAAGAGTTTCATGTTGGATGTAAATAATAATAATGCATACATAGTTGAGGTCTTTTAAGGTTTTTCTCAATAATTTACACAATAGAATTCCGTTTTCATGAGTCATCTGATTTCTTCCCTTCAGGCGGGAATATTTCAAACATTCTGAAGTTTTTCATAAATCGAAGATATTCGGAGGCCTCTGGTTTAATTTTTGTTTTTCTATGTTCAATATCACCACTAACTCATCCAAAAATCGCTATTTCTGCATATGCATGCATCACAATATGTCACAGCGACAGTACCCAGGAACTTTTTTGCATTGCGCACAATGCGCCTTTAAAAGATACCGTAGTAAATCATTCAAGTTTTCAACGATTTTCCAACAATTTTCTTCTTTTTATCGCTGAAAATCAGTAATTTTATGCAGGTTACATTGATTTTCTAACTCTCTTCACTCATCCTTCCGCAAGTTTACACTTTTCATTATTCTCCGCTGGAGGATTCTCGTTTTTCTTCGCATTTCAACAAAATATCGATTTTCACAGATTCATTTTCCAGAAATCAAATGTCTTTCCATCACCTACTAACCATCGCCCAACGTCTTCAATCACTAATAACAAAACTCTTCATTCTCTACGTTGGCTTAATCGTCTTTGTCTATTTTCTGATTTTCGATAGAGAGAAAAAGAAACAAAATGAGCATCCAAAGTTTATCAAATGCAGCGATTCAAAACCGTAAGTTGTCTGTATATTTTTTAACCAACAAAATTTTCGTTCAGATCTCAACTGGTTGCATATACCAGAACATCGCGAAACTTGAAAATCAATCTCGTCGAAGGGTCAATTCTATTCTCCACCTGGTCACAAAAGTTTGATTTTCAAGACATTCAACAGCTCAAAAGTGTGGAAATTGATCCGAAACTTCTGATATATTCCCCCGTGCATGACCTATCAAATCGCTTGATATTTCGTTACACAGAAAACGAAATCGAGACAAAAAACAAGTTGCCGATGCGATATTCGATGATAGTCTCACTTCAAGAAAATCTGTTAATTCAAAGGATGAACAAATTTGTAAAAAATGACGAATAATATCTGTCAAAAATTATTAAATTTGTATTGATATTGATCTCAAAAGAGCTTTCTGTAATAAAAATTGTTCATATTTGATGCGAGAGATTTTTTCTTCTGGTTCCATCCTCCTTTTTAAATTCCTCATTCTTCCCTCCTTTTTGTGTGGCCGTGGCCTAAGAAGCCGTCGTCACACAACGGCGGGAATCGCAATTGAATCTCTCCGTATCCGCGATTCGCACACTCTTGTTACCCCCTGCTGAGAAATTATACCGTTTACCCCTTCTAATCGCACCTAAACGCTTCAATAATTCTTCTAATCTCTTCTTAGAAATCTGTATTCGACTTCAGATGGCAATCGATCGAGGACAAACGACACGAAGGATGCAAGGGAAAAGTTGAAATGTAGGTTTTTCTTTGTTTCAGGAGAGAAGAAAGACACAGAAGAGCAATAAAGAGTCTTTGTTGTGGAGGAAACATAGAAACACACAAAATGTGTTTAATTAATTGTGTTTCTTCTTCAGTTTTATTTGTTAACAAAGTGTTTGAATTGCCTCTTAATTTCGATAAAGTTGTGTTCCTATTGTACTGTGTTTAGTTACTGTGCTTGTTTTTATTCGTTTCTTAACGATTCTATATCTTTATTCGTCTGCTAGTTCAAATGAATTATGTTTAAAAATGAATCCTAGATGGTACCATCTCAAAACGATGGAGAAGAAGATGGCGCTCGGAAGCCGACAAAACCATTTTTACGAAAAGGCGAAGGAACCGCTAGATTTGGAATGGTATTTGCTAAACCAATAGTTTTGATAACAACTGTTTTTTTCTTTTCAGACAAGAAGATCCGGCCCACCTATCACAAGTCCTGCTATCAATTTGCCCAGATTCACACCAACGGTTTGTGATTTTCCTACTATTATTTTCGAAGGAGTAACATGAGAATTTTTGAAATTTGCTGTAATTAGAATTTTTGGAGCTTTCTCTTTGTGGTATTCAGAAACTATGCGTATTTTAACATAGATTAAAGCTTGTTAAAAGTTCTCATGTTCCTTCTTCAAAGCGTATTCTTTCAGAGTTCCCTCCCAAGTTCCGCACGAACGATCGACAGTGGAATTCCGCATGATGATGATACGCGTCCTCCAACGACAGCTTCTCTACCAATGGATCAACCATCCGTATCGGAATATCATGACAGTGGACACCAAAACGACGGAGAGCACGAAGAAGAGCATGTGGAAGTTGTCTCGGCAATGCAATCGTTCGTACCAGACGATCGCACAGATTTCGCTCTAGAATCGTGCAGCCAGATTTCCGAGGAAGCGAGAAATCTCCGTCAGGAAGTTGAGCAAAAAGGAGCTCAAGCGAGATTTATTGACTCGGTAAACAAAACAGCATCTTACTGTAACAAAGAATTAATTTTCATTCAGATGAAATCAGTTTCCATCACTCCTTCGTCGTACGCTTCAAGTATATCGGGACCCATATATCAATCTACTCCGAAAGGATCAATGAGACATGACGATTTGTCCGATGAGCCAACGTTCATACCACCTCCACTCATTCCTTCACAAAACCATTCTCCACAAACGATGTCTTCAATAGCTTCAGTCGGATCTCTAGAAACTCCACAAGCTAGACCGCTTGCCAGTAATCGCTTGAATCAAATGGGTATGTTTTTAGCGATATTTTCAAAGTCACACCGCGCTCTACTGCTAAAATGACTTGAATTTTAAAAATCCCAAGTTCAGCCATGTTAGCAAAGAAGAACACAATTATTATTTTCATTCAATAAATAATATTTTCAGTTCACAACGAAGCACAAACGGGCATCAGTCTGCTGAACCCTCGAAGGCATCCCACTGTACCAGCACTTCATTTTCAAGCCCAGAAAGAGAATGTTCCTGTTACTCGACCGGCTCCATCGAATCGTTCCGAACATGTCTACGATCAGCCAATTCACATTCAACGACCCCCACCATTACCTGTCAATAGAGAGCAGCAGAGACAGAAACACAATCTGATGATCCAGTTGAGGGACACTATTGCTCATTTGGATTATGCGTCGGAATGTGTTTGGACTACGAGGAAGAAGCAAGAAGAGGCATATGCGAAACGAATGAAAGAGTTGGAAGAAGACTTTCAATCAAAATTCGAAACGATTCAGGAAGAAAACAAGTCGGAACAAGAGCGATTGCAAAGAGAACGGAGAGATATTGAGAGAGATAGGAAGATTTTGCAAAAGGGAACAGGGGAAAGGGAGAAGGAGCATACACAAATGGTAATTGTGAAACCAAGAATTAATTTAATAAATTCTGAATTATAGATTGCCAAACTCCGGGAAAAGCTCTCTAACTCTGAATGCCAGAACGCCAAACTTCGTCAGGAAAAACGAGCTGTAGAAGAGAAACTGAGGAAATCTGTGGAAGAGAATGAGAAACTGGCGAAAGATCTAAATCGTAACAGAGGGACGTGTCAACGATTGGAGAAGCATATCAAGCAGCTGAGAACAGAAAAGGAGAGAGAAGATAAGGAGAAAGAGATGTTTGCGAAGGTTGCCATGAATCGAAAAGCAATTTGCGCAGCTCCAAGTGCAACAATGACGAGAACGACGTCTTCTTCTTCTAGACTTCCCTCGGTGTCCTCGTTGGCAAGTAGCATGAGAACAGGAGCTGTGGCTAAAGGAAGAACCGTCAGTTTTGCTGATGATCCAGAAGAGCTGTCTTTGGAGGTTTTTGAGGATGATATTCAACCGGAGTTCGTTATGGTGAGTAATCACGATTTTCAGATTGAAGGAAAATCATGAAAATCTTTGAAATAGCTTTAACCTTTTAAAAATGTGAATTTTCTGAATATCACAATGAGAATAATCGAAAAAGATTACCTAATTTCGCAAATTCAACTTCAAAAACACCGTATATCTCGAGTTTGGCCCACTCCGCCAATTTTTACATGGCCGAGTGGAAAAACAAATTCTTTAATAACCCCATTCGACTTGGACCATCTGCAAGAACTCGGTATTTACGGCTTTTTTGAAACTGAATTTGTAGGATTCCAGAATTCCTACAAATTTTCTTTGTGATGTTCAGAAACTACGCGTTTTCAACACAAATTCAAGATGTTTCCTAAATTCTCAGATTCCTTCTCTAACTATCTATTTTCCCGATTTCAGAAAGCATACGAAACTAAGCAGAGTAAATTTGGAAAAGTCACTATGTATCGTGATTTGGTTGGCGACACGACCAGAATGACGCAGACAATCGCTAATGGACATCTTTTGGAGTATTCAAACGGAGATTTCAGATGGATTAATCGTCAAAAATCAGTACAGGTATGCTGGAAGATTCGAGATTTCAACGAATTTTTCCTTTCAGATCTACCGTTTCGCAGTCGACAAAACCATAATCATCAAACTTCTTCAATTCAACATCTCTCTGATTTATACCTTCCAAAGACAGCTTGAAGTTTTGAGACCTGGCGATAACACTACTGTGATTAGTGTAAAGCGGAACGACATTCGAACAGAGCTGCTTCGTCGTGAGAATGGTGTATACTACGCTGAGATGTAGGTCCATTGCTTTTCAAAAGTTTATTCATCTCAACTTTTCCAGTTTCGATCGAAACGGGAGATACGTCACGAAGGACTTTTCACATCCTGAAATTTCCAAAGAGTGAGAAGTCACAAATCCTTCATAACTAAATCAAAATTATTTTCAGTATTGCTCCTGGATCCGCATGCAGTCACCGCGAAAACGGCAACCGATATGTTGAGTATACGACTCCTGAAGACTTTGAACTCGTTGAGCCAGAGTTTCGCATGCGTTGGTATAAAGGAGAAGTGATGGTGTGCAAGATTTTCAAACGCCCCGGCTGCAATGAGAAGACATTGCGAGTACAAGTGGATGTGACCAATGGAAGTGGAATACTGGAAGAAGTGGAGGACCAGTTGAAAAATGGACAGAGTCAGAAGGCTACTGTGTTCCCGTGGTCATAATCCATTTCCCTTTGATCCTCAGTTTATCTAATTACTTGTGAATTATTTTTTAAAATATCATCTATATCTTTTATTGTTCATGACTTACCATTCCTCTAGTGATTACTACCTCTTTCCGTATCCAGAGAATCTCAAATATAACAATTTCACTTTTTTGCCTTTTTTTGCTCTTTTTTTTGTATAGAATGAAACACTTTTTGATATTCGGTTTGGAAGGGCGAATTGATGAATGGGGATGGATTGGAATTGAGTGGGGCACATTATTATTTTCACTCCGGCAACTTCACTAGAAACATGAAAAATGTGAAATACACTAGGCTAGGAGAGGTTGGTTTTATTGATTGTGCGTTTTTAGGATTTTAAGATTTTCAGAATCTCGAGGATGATTCAGAAGTTTCGAAAGCCAGAATAAATTGCATCCTAATCGGAACGATTTTGATTTTTCTCACATTTTTATGCGTTTTTCCTTTTGATGGAATATTGGCCAAGAAGAAATATAAATTGGAGACAACGACGAAAAATAAACTTCCCAGTTTTCAAGACTACTATTTCACAAAGTGAGATATAAAATAGCGTTCCAGGGGTTTGTATGACACGCTCCATCTCAAATTCAGTGCGCGTCAACTACTTTCCTAGAATGCTAGTATCGAAATGATTCATAATAGAACAAATTCCAGATGCGAAAGTCAGCATTTGAACTGCAGCGAGTTCATTAATGGAAATCAAAAAGCTATCGATTTATATGCTAGCCATGGAAGAATAAAATTGGATAGATTTCTGAATCTTTCAATGGATTGTGATTCAATTCGGACCAGACTATTCAATGATCTTCCTCTATTCGAAGAACTGAAAAGATCCATTCTTTTTGTGAGAAATGTCTATCAATCCTACGAGTTGCAAGAAGTTTTCCTTTTGATGAATTATCATCCGGATCACTATTTTTGTTATGCAATGGATTCGAAGAGTGATGAAAAGTTCAAAACATCTATGAGAAGACTGGCAGGTTGTTTTGGAAATGTGTATGTGTTGGAGAAGGAGTACGATTTTGATAAAGCAGGACACCATCAAGACGAGGCTCACTTTGATTGTATAGAAGAACTTTTAGCGAAAAATTGGAACCATGCTATCACTCTTCAGGTTATTGTTTATCACATTCCTTCAATTGAAAGTTTGATTTAGAACTTTGATCTTATCCTTAAGACTCCTGAGCAACTATCAGAACTCAGCGACATCTTAAACTATACCAGCATTATGGGTTCAGACAACGCTCTGACAGAGAGATATGATGTGAATGCAAGTTGGACTCCAGCTGGGATGAAACTTTTTAAAAATGGTATCAAGTTTCTGGAATTCCAAATATAATATGCAAACATTCAGAAAATGAGGTACCCAAGGAAATATTACACCAAAGATTAGTGGTTCGAAAGAGTTTGAACCAGGTCATACTTTCCAAAGTTTTCGTAAACGCCATTTTTGAGAAGATTAATTTGAAAGAAATCATGAAAAGATTTGATAATCCGAGTGTAAGTTTCCTTCCAACTTCACTCATCTTCATTTCAATTTTCAGTTGTTTGGAGTGGATGAGATGATGATTATGACTTTATTCGAGAATTATTTGGGACTGGATGGACAAATGGAATCGAATTGTACAGAAGCTCATGAGGATGAGTTGACAAGGTTTACAGATTGGGATTTCAATCAGCCAGATGGACCAGTGCCAGAATGCAAATCCAAATGGCTTCGTCATTCAATTTGTGTTCTGGGAGTAGAATACCTCAAAGACCTTTCCAACAGCCCAATGATTCTAGGTAGCAATTTTTCATTATCTCAACATACATAAATCCTTTTTCAGCTAACAAAGTGGTGGAAAGTTTTGACTTTGGAACTGTTTTGTGTATCCGGGAAATGATGAAGACTAAAAAGATGGGAAGGATTCCAGATTCTGATTGGCTGTCCGCAAGGTTTCCGCAGTTTAGGGAGATGCAGATGAAGAAGAATGGAACGTATGACAAGGGACATTTCAACTGTTCTACTGTCGAACCCCGTGTTGAATGAAGGCTCTTTCATATTTATTAAACAAAAATAACTATTTCAAAAACGGTTAACTTTTAGTTAAAATCAGAGCAATTGAGCCTGGACCCCCTTGGGGCTCGACCGTGGACTTCCTCAACTTCTCGTTCTTTCCAATTTGATTCTCAATTGGATTATAACTTTTTGAATAACTTCATTTTGCACCAACATTAGGTATAACAGTTCTTATCAATGAGGCCACTGCTGACGACTTCTTCTCAAAATCGACTCTTCCAAAGGTCACCATTTTTACAAAGTGGTTCCGATAATGTCCATGAATCACAATCATACACACTGTGCTCAATACACCATGACAAGAGACAATGATCATAATATGATTGTTGAGTTCTGAAATTCCTATGTTTCTCTTTTCTCATGTTTTGATTCTAACCTTGATTATAATATCCCGTGTTCACTGAAATCCAAATATACATAATAGGAATTGCGAATAGTGAAAAAGGGATCCCTACTTGGGCAAAAGAGCCGAAGAAGAATCTCAATTGAAGCTTTCTTGTTTCCGGAGAGACTCGAGTGCTATGAGAATAAACTAGATGATACCAAGTGTGAAGGGTACAAAATAGGAATTGAGGGGAGTAAATCATGCATTGAGTTGCCATTAGAATAGAGGCAAATAGAGGTTTGTTGGTCATAAAGAACAAACGAGAGTCGAAGAATTCAGGAGCTGGACAGAGAATAAACTGAAAAACTGGAAATTCGCACTAGAAAATTGAGTTAGGTACCGGCCAAAAGATTGACAGCCATGGGCATTTTCAGTTGAAAAACGTTAACGTTGGAAAAGAGCTTCACTTTCACAGTGTATTTTTCAACTGAAAACGTCCTAAATTCTGAAACTTTTGGCTGCTACTGTAATTTGGTTCAATGTCAAAATGGAAAAAAAGCTGTTAACTAAATAATGTTCTAGATTAGATATCTATACAAACAAATTTTCAACAAATTTATGTAAAGGAAAACATTATTTCAGACCCCCGAAAAAATGCATATCATCTGAAAACTCCCAAAGTGTCTCTTGGCCGGTACTGTAGCTGTCACTAACCTCCAAAACTTCGAGAGCCATTGCTGGAACATCAAACTTGTCTAGATATGGTGGTATCACAACCACTATGGCAACAGTATAATTGAAAATATACAATAACACTCGAACCCAGTTCTTGGTGATTCTCCATTTGGTTTCCAGCAGATTCTGCCGATTTTCAAGCAGTCCTATTGCTGCAGAAGTGAAGACGGATACCAGGGATTGAATAGAGTAGAGAAGAAATAACGGAGGAATTTCCAAGAACTGTCCCCATCCCAACATTAATCCAGACACTGATGGAAAGAAGAGCATTGGAAGTAGAAGGACATTGAAGATGAAATCTAGTACAACGGTCCAGAAGAAGAAGTTCAGAAGGTGCCATTTGACACCAATCAAATGCTTCGGTGTTACTTTTATGATTAGATAGAATCCATAAATTGAGAGTGGAACTGAAAACGATGTGATGATATGGATACCAGTGCTGACGTAGGAAGAAGAGGCGAAATACGAATTCTGTGGTTCACAGAAGGAATAGTTGGTGTAGTAGTAGGTGCTGTTCATGTCGGTTTCTTGTTTGCCTACTTTTCTCAAAATAAAATAAAACATTCGCCTCCGTTTCGTTTTGCTAGACCTAATTAATTCGGCTTGTCTGAAAATTTGAGACAAAAAACAAAACAGTGAAACGTTACAAAACAAGAGATTTTTGAAAACTTTTCAAAAGAAAAAGATTCATCTGGGAATACATAAATAACCGAGAAAACAACTTAAAAACTCACCTGGTTTAAATAAGAAAAATAGAAACGAAAGAGATTTTCCAAAAGAAGCGATGTGAAACAGTGCAAACCATCGAGTGCAAGCTTGATGGTTTGATCTGAAACTTTTTGGGTTTCTACATCAATTCTAGAACTCTATTTTGTAGTTGACAACTTTTTGGGAGGACCTCTTCTAAGGATGATGTAATCCTTCAAAGTGGAGCAATGCCGAATTTACGCATTTTCAGTGCAACTTTCACGAATTTTGGGGTCTACTGAATTTCACGAGCCATATCATCTTTAGAAGATGCCGTACAAAAAAGTGTTCAATTACAAAAATTGAGTTCTAGAGTTGATGTAAAAACCCAAAAAGTTTCAGATCAAACCATCAAGTTTGAACCCGTTTCCAAGACACCAAAAATTGTCGTTTTTCCACTAAAAATCTCCAAAGTTCATATATTATTGACCGGTATTGTATTAGATATAGTCAAAAACTGAGATTTTCAAAAAATGTTCGTGAATAAGATATCAATGAAATTTTAACGCGAGTGTCTTTCAATCACTATTTTGACCATTTTTGATGTTGAGTGCAAAAAGTTAGCATTGCTCTTTCATGGTGAAAATTTGGAGGATTAACTGATTTCTCGAGCCTTTGGATTAAAAGCCAGAATATCTCTTCTGAAGTAAATAGAATATATCGATACTGGACTGGATGATACGATAATCGAGACGTCGAGGTCCCTTTGATGATGGACAATTTGAGTGATCATGATTCGTAAAACAAGGAGGACGAACTGCTACATTCAAATTGGGAACATAGGATTCTAAAATGGCAATAGATAGTTGCCCAAGTAGGAGATATGCTAAATTCCATTAGTTCATTCTTCCTATGCACTGAATTCTCTCGAGTTGTTTCTGATTCTTGTGTTAATATTCCTTTTTCGAAATTTTTGTACCCACATTTCCGCATTTCATTATCAGACATCTCCAGTTCTTCTGATTTTATCAAAATTTATCAGCTTTCCTTCCAATTTCGCTTCTTCCGATCCTCACCGATTATCTTCCTTTCTTCGTCTTCCGTTATTTGGATCTTTGCATTCACTATGTCTACATATTTGCTGGAGTTCGAAGTAATCACCTAGTTATTATATACAGGTATCTCTAATCAGACAATCATCTGAAATCCTTCCCTATCATTTGGTCTCAATCTTAATATTTAGATTTCGATGATTCAATTATATTTCACCTGTGGAACGTATTCACAGTCATCTCTTAGTTGGCCTTTACATTTTACATTCACATTTGCATAACTTACAAAACTTTTGGCCCCATTGGCCCCGAGACTCTAGCTAGAACGAGAGCACTACAGTCAGAGACTACTACGATACTTTTCAGCACGAGAGCACTACAGACAGAGACTACTACGGTCTGGTCAGCACGAGAGCACTACAGTCAGAGACTACTACGATACTTTTCAGCACGAGAGCACTACAGACAGAGACTACTACGATACTGGTCAGCACGAGAGCACTACAGTCAGAGACTACTACGATACTTTTCAGCACGAGAGCACTACAGACAGAGACTACTACGATACTGGTCAGCACGAGAGCACTACAGTCAGAGACTACTACGATACTTTTCAGCACGAGAGCACTACAGACAGAGACTACTACGATACTGGTCAGCACGAGAGCACTACAGTCAGAGACTACTACGATACTTTTCAGCACGAGAGCACTACAGACAGAGACTACTACGATACTAACTACAGCTCGGAGTCCGAACCCGGTTCGAGCCGGATAGTAGTCGGCCACACTACCACCTGCTCTATCGGGCGGACGCGAGGACTAACTCGGTTACCTAATATAATATGATGGGATTTCGGTGAGAACAAAGGAATTATCCCCACATTGTCCACACATGTGTGTACACACCACACGAATTGTCACTCTTTTTTGTCCGAAAGGACTACACGGATGGGGTGTTCAGCGGAGCGCGTTTGCACCTCCTTCATTTTTTATCTTTTTCGGGAAAATGTAAAAATGAGTGGGCTCATTTGGCCTTACTGGTTAGTTCATTCAAAGCAAATAAGTGATTTTCTGCAAGGAGAAGTGAGAAGGGGTGAAATCCAGAAGGATCCTTAGGAAAACCATGTTTGAATTGAACTGATTCACAGCAAGTATACAGATCGCTGGTATTAGATTGATGGATCAGAAGTGGATTACACAAATTACGCTCAAGGGGAGTCAAACAAAAACAGAACTGTTGATTATCTTGGCGCTTTAACACCAGACACCTATCAAAAAACTGGCCACGCTACAATCTGGTGGAGAACAATGTCACAATAACCGGAGTCTTCGAAGATTCACTTGCAAGAAGCACGTTTTGAAGATGATGGAAAGAGGCAAAGCAATAGAAGTTCAAACTTTTTTTGAGGAAGACCCCTTCACTTTTGCTGAGGATTAGCCTTGACACTGGTTCTACTGAAAAATAGCCTCAGACGATGTTTTTAAGTACGTCGGCGCATTGGGTCCCTAGTATTGAAAAATAAAGAATTTTTTGGTTCAAATCTCTCACATTTTCTCCTAGGTCCTGAAACTAATCTCATGGGTCTCAAGACCGTTGAGATGGCGCCCAGGAACTGGAGACAGAGCCAGAGAATCTACAGTCTTTTTCATATACATGTCAAGAAAAAGATTCATCTGGGAATACATAAAAAGAAAAAGATTCATCTGGGAATACATAAATAACCGAGAAAACAACTAAAAAACTCACCTGGTTTAAATAAGAAAAATAGAAACGAAAGAGATTTTCCAAAAGAAGAGATGTGAAACAGTGTAAATTACAAGAGGAAAACAATACCAGTAGAAAATAAAAGGAAACTGATCATAAGCCTATTTCCTCTTGCTCAATGAATCGTAAACGGCAAGAGCCTGTGAGACCATGCTGCCTGGATCGCTGAGATTCGCTGGCAACACAACGGTGTTCGATTCCTTGGCAAGATTTCCAAATGCTCCAACGTATTGCTCAGCGACAGTCAATCCGGCAGCGTTTGACCCTCCCTCTTTTTCGAGAGCCAAAGCGACGCGTTCGATAGCTTTTGCTCGGGATTCTGCTTTCAGAAGAATGGCTTCTGCCTCTCCCTTCGCCACATTGACTCGCTCCGCTTGAATAGCTTCAGATGCGAGAATCGCCGATTTCTTCTCTCCTTCGGCTCTGAAGATAATAAGAAATGATACTGATTTTTGAAATATGTTGGAGTGTGCCTTACCTGTTGATGGCAGCTTCACGGATTCCTTCCGATTCCAGAATCGCTGCTCTCTTCTTTCTCTCTGCCTCCACTTGCATTTGCATTGCTTCTTGAATCTTCGCTGGCATGTGCATGTCCCTGATTTCGTATCGCATACACTTAATTCCCCAAGGCGCTGATGCTTTGTTGATGGCGTACACAATGTTCTCATTCAACTGTTCTCTCTCCTTGAAAACTGTATCCAAATGGATCTTTCCCACTTCACTTCGCATCGTTGTCTGTGCCAATTGGGTGACTGCGAATTCTGGGTCATCAACACCGTACGAGGCCTGAAAATAGATGATTGTTTTCTGCTCTTTTATGTCTGGTAGCCATGCCATATAGGGATCGAAGACACGCAAATAGAGGACGCCATCGAGTCGGAGCTGTACATTGTCAATCGTGATGGCTCCTTGTTCGGGAATTTCAATAGCGATTTCACGAAGATTTTGCACAAACTTGATTCTATCAATCACTGGAAGCAAGAAGTTGAGTCCCTGAAATTTTTATTTTCGAAGGCCCCTTGTTTACTTCTGAACCACTAACCGGTTCGAGAATCTTGTAGAACTTTCCCATTCGCTCCACAACCCATGCTTCCTGTTGTGGCACAAAATTGATGACAGTGTTGTGAGCAGCATGCGCTTGACGAGCTGACGTCACAGCAAGTGGAAGGCCTGGATTTCTGAAATCCTAGTTTGTTTATTCTGATGATATTTTTGGATTTTACCTCAAAAGTGCTGTGGAATTAAGGAGAAATCGGTTGGTAAGAGCCATTTTCTGTAAAATAATGATGTAATGAGGTTTCGAAAGAAATGAGTGAAAAGAAAGCTAAAAAGAAAGGGGTGGGCCCAAGCGGGGGCACAACTATTTCGTCATGGCCGCGGCCGAGTGCTTCTGGAGACTCGGCCAGGAAGATTCCACGACTTCATCTTGACTTTCAACCTTTCAGAAGGGCTTTTGAGGATTCTAAATGAGGATTTTCAGAGTTTTTTGAAGTTTTTTTCCTCTTTTTGTGTCGATTTACGGAGGTGATAAACAACTCACCGTTATTCCGGAGTGTCGTTGTCAGGGATTTTTTTGGTTTTTTCTTTTTCTCTTTTTTGGTGTTCAACCATTTCATTTTCTATTTTTCCCAATAATTTAACGACAGTAGACTTTATAATTAAATTTAGGTAAGGCTTTGATAAAAATGGATCAATCTTATCCATATTCCCCCTATTATATTTGTGGAATTTGACAATTTCAATGCGAAAACTACTTTTATTGTAAAAAAAGCTGCCAAAATTTTCTAGAAAGAATAGATGACGAATTATATTCTAAACAAAAGTCTATACAAGCGCCATTGTTTCTGCCTCGTCTTTCTTTCCGTTTGCTTCCTTTCTTTCGTTTTTAAAACAATCGAATAACGCGTTTTTCAGTTCACAAGATGGTGGATAGTCTGTTGAGTACGGACATCTACGAGAGCTTCAACTTGTACTCACATCCCGAGAAGTTCTTTCTCGAGCCCACGGATCTTGGTGGTGGAGCTGCTTCGAAGCACTATCTAGAAATCGATAGACACACAAATCTTATGAGAATTATCGGTAGGATTATCGTTCTTTAACTTATTTTTCATATAATTGTTTTTGAATAATTGCAGATTCACGAAAGCAACGAGTGCCCATTGCCGACACTGACATCAAGTTCATCTATGGAATATTGGGAACCATCAAATTAGTGTCTGGATATGCTCTTATTGTCATCACAAAGGCTTCCTTCATCGGTCAAGTCAACAATCATAACATTTGGACTATCCAAGATACTGAGATTATTCCGTACAAAAAAACAACACTTCACCTCACAGAGAAGCAAATCAGATACAATCGAATGTTCACTGATATGCTAACCCATGTGCTCTCAATCGGTGGATTCTACTACTCGACGACTCTCGACATATCTCGAACATTCCAATGGCTTCAAGAGAATGCTGTTCCTCTTTTCAAAACTCGTAGTATGTTGGATAGATCAAGTGAAAGATTTGTGTGGAATGGACACATGCTCTCCCAGATTCGTCAAGTTCCGGGAGCAGAAAGATATACACTTCCAGTGATTCATGGATTCATTGGACAGAATAGAGTGAATGTGAATGGAAAGGAAATTAAGCTCACCATCATCTCTAGAAGAAGCATTTATCGGTAAGGGATCTCATTAAAATTATGAACATCTAAAAAGTGGTTTTCCAGAGCTGGAGTCCGATTCTACAAACGTGGAGTTGATGCAGATGGGCATGCTGCTAACTTTGTGGAAACTGAACAGATAGTGGAGTATGATACCCCTGACAAAAACCTGACTTCATTTGTTCAACTCCGTGGATCGATTCCTCTTCTCTGGGCTCAAAAACCAAATCTTCGTTGGCAACCAACGCCTACCATGAAACCAACGGATGATCAGCTCACTGCGTTCACTCGTACTTTCGGATGGCACAAACAACACTACGGTGGAAAACATGTGATAGTAAATCTTGTCAATCAGAAAGGAAGAGAGAAAAAAGTCGGAGGCGAATTGGAAAGAATAGCGAGACAGGCGAATATGGACTTCGTTAGGTATATTCCTGGTTTTTTTTCTTCTGAAAGTTTATTGTTTTTCAGATATCATCAATTCGACTTCCACAAGGAATGTCATGCAATGCAATGGCACCGAATCGATCTTCTTCGCGAACAACTGAGCCAGGAAATTTCACACTTCGGATACTTCTATCTCTCGCCAAATAGCATCGAGTCTTGTCGATTCCAACGAGGATTCTTCCGTACGAACTGCATGGATTGCCTGGATCGTACGAATGTGGTTCAATCGATGTTAGCACGAGAATCCCTGACTGAACAGCTGAAAATGCTAGGAATTTTGTATCCTGAACAGAAAGTGCAAGATATTCCACTTCTGGAGAATCTTTTCAAACATCGTGAGTTTCCTATGAGCTGCTTCTAATATTTGTGTTCCGTGAATTTCAGTTTGGGCTGACAATGGAGATGAATGCAGTCGTCAGTATGCTGGAACTGGAGCTCTCAAAGCAGATTTCACCCGTCTTGGAAAGCGTACCTATCTTGGAGCAATGAATGATGGAGTGAATGCTGTTTCGAGATATGTTCGCAACAATTTCGGAGACGGATATCGCCAGGATGCCATCGATTTGTTCCTTGGAAACTTCCTTGTTGATTCTTCTGATCTTCCAAACTCCCTCGAAACATCTATCCTGTCTACTGATCAGAATGGACTTGCTCTTATCGCTGCTCTTTTTGCCATGTCAATGACAATCCTATGTCTTCTAGTCGCCGGTAAGAATTTTCACATTCTTGTCTTCTATACAAATGCATGTTTTTCAGACAACGCTACGGCCACTGTCTTCTGGATGATCATTTTCTTCGTCTGTATGATGTTCATCTTCTTGAATGGTGAAGAGTTTGTCAACACCCCCAAGCTGAAGCTCGACTAACTTTATGATCCCCTCCCCCCAAGCCAACTCATAAATTATAAAATTCCCCATTGTATTTATTAATTGTAGAAAGAAAGAGAGAAGGAGATATTTATGCTTATCCCTTATTTATTGTAGATGAAAGTTTTCGCTAACATTCCATTTCTTGTTATTCGCAGAGCTCTACACAAAATGATTTATTATTGAAAACAACTATATTTCAGTTTAATCATAGTATTGGCACTGTAACACAGTCAAAAATTGCTTTGTTTTGGATATTGCTTTTTAGAGGCAATGCTCGAAAACAAAAATAAAATCGAGTGAGACCCATTTGGGGAGAAGAGAACGACGTTGAGAAGACAAAAAGATGGGTAAGATGCAAGAAAAAGTGACAGGGATCAGGTTGGAGGGAATGGTTGACAAATGAGTTTTACATCGGGGTGGATGGATTTCTGAATTTAAGAAGAAAATAAAAATAAGAAATAACACATATAAGATATTGTGAACAGTTCACTTCTTCTTATCATATGATGACATAGGGGTGACTGGATCCTTCTGAAACTAGAAGAAATTGCGTTTTCAGAATGCTTTTATTTAGAATTTTACCGGAAGATTCGGCTCCATTGCTTCGAGTATGCTGTCAAGTCCAAGCAAACATCCTTCATCAGCTCCAGAGTACGCGAGATCCTAAAAATAGAGTTTTATGGAAAACTAATATTGAGAAAAATGAGCAAACCTCGAAGAATCCAGAAAAAGTTGAATGTGCAAAGTCGATGATGCACACTTTGACAGCATCATCATCTGAAGAATCAGCTGCTTCTGCATCAAATGCAATCAGTATCGAAGCGGAGAAAAAGCGATATCCTTCGAATTCCGCGAGAAGTGATCGGAGTTTTGAGAGCTTTTGGCGGATTCTAGCTGCTCTTGATCTTCCACAACATTTGATGAATCTTCTGACGTATCCTGTGAATCCAGATGCATCGATTCGTCGTCCTTCCTGCTTCTCCACATAGAAGTAACTCTTCGTTTCAGCTTCATACATCTGCATTCCAACAACCCTCACACCAAGTGTCGCAGATGTTGAATGTCTGCACTTCATCAGTTGTCTATGTCTTTTCGATTCACTCGCATCATCTCCATGCTGTCGTGTTCCGATCTTCAGATCCAGAACGCACGGTCTTGTGTAGTGAGCCACGACGTTCTCCAGAAGAAGGAAAGGTGTTGGCTCTTGTTCTTTGAGCATTCTCGCAACCATTTTGCACTGACACTCGGCCGCCCGTGGATTCCATTGTTTCTCGGTATCCACGGCGACGCGTCCATCTTCTGTTTGTCGGAATCCCGTCGATGATCGCTCATGTTTACTTGATGACTTCTTCTTGTGACAATCCAGCTTCTCCAGAGTTTCCACGACGATTTGTCCAGTTGATTCATTGACAGACGCTCGGACATCTACTTCTTCTGAAATAGAAAGAGTCTTTAGAGCTAAAAAGTGACTGAAACTCACTGCAGAACGCCGGCGAGAAATACTTCAATTCTGAATTCATCACTTTATAGAAAGCCATCTCTCGCAAGTTCGACGGCTTCGCCACGTGTCCATTGCATGACAGTATTCCAAAATGACCTCCTACCTGGAAATCGGAAAATTAATCTTTTTTCTATGAGCAGAAACTTTCAAGTACCTGATGACGAAAAGCGGTTAATTCCATAATAAATTGCGGCTAGAGAGATGAGATCGTTGTTGATGAGGTGTGTATTCTAGAATGTTCTGAAATGAGAGGAGATAATTTACTGAAAAAGAGAGAAGGAGAGAAGAGAAGGAAAAGGAAAAAAAAAGAAGAAAATTGTGAAAAGAAGGCGAAGCAAAACGAGGAAAAAGAAGAAGACAACGACGGAAAACGATGTCTGAGTCTCCGAAATTCTGAAGCTATCTAAATTGCTCACTAGAAGGCGTGGCCATTTTTCACATTAATATTAACCAGAGGAATGTTTTCCGATTTTGTCAGGGATCGTTTATCAGAAAGAGAGATGAAATATGGGTCAATGACGAGAGAGTTCACATACGGGATGAGCAAATAACTGGAAACGTCTGGAAATGGGGAAAACAAAAATGAAAAAGAGCAGACGAAATCAGCTTGAGCAAGCAGACTCTTTCAGAAGTGAAACATGTTATTTTCAGACTTTGGGCAGCTGTGACGTTGGCTGTTGGGAGAAATTAGGTTGACGTCAGGAATGCTGTCTGAATTAAGATATTCAAAAGAAAGGGCTGGAAAGAATGCGTTTTAGGATTTCTCCAAGAAAAGTAGAAGTTGTTTGATAGTTTTGAAAAACAGCTCACTGGATGCAGAAAAATATGAGGATTTCAAATTAGTGCTCACACTTACAGTATCTTGTCTAGAAAATGAGTTGCGGCGATTTTTGAAAACACTCCAAAGAAGATGAAACTGGAAGAGTCCAAAGGCTGATTCTTGACTCGACTTTAGTCTTGTTAAACTAGTTCTATTATGAAATAGAGTTAGCTGAATAGCCTAACCATATTACTCAGTAGAGGTCAGAAGTCACACACGCACAAGCCAAAACGAAAAATGAAGAACACCTGATGGAGAATAGAGAGATAGACAGAATGGGGAAGAATCGTCTGACTAATCGGCTAATCTGTCGCGTTCCCTTCACTAATTCCACCTCAATTGGTCTTTCGGAGGAAAAACACACATTGGAAGTCTTCCGCTTTTTTTCCTCTTGCCACGTCACTGCCTATTTTGGTTTGTGCAAAATCGGAGGAGAAAGCTCGAAAGATTGACAGATTGGGATGGAGATGGACCCGAGGAGAGTCGACAAAGAAAGTTGTTTTTGTGGTTGTTAACAAAAATGGAAAAAGGAGAAGAAGCGGAAAAATTGTCTGTTATTTTCCTTTTTTATTTTTTTTTCTAGAAAGAAGGAGGAAGCATACAAACACAGTAGTTATCGAAGCACAAGAAGGAAGACGACGTTCACAGGAAATCATTTGCACACGGAGACCTAGACTCGTGGGATTAAGGAATTGGAATTGCAGGAGTGAGGAGAAGGAAAACTTGAGATTCACAAAAAAGGATCGGGGTGGAATGAAATGAAAAAAGTGAGGGTTGGAGAGAAATTCGATAAGGAAGTAGTGCGTTCCAAGGGCTTCTATACTCTCTACTCTATGTTGCTGCACCGCCCCTTGGGAGCATGAAAGAGCAAAAGGATGAGATTCTTACACACAAATACAACGACTTTTCTGCACTTTCAGTGTCGGTGTATGTGCAATGAAGTGTGCTGCACAGATGGCGCGGATTGAGCCAATTTCATAAGAATTCTAGAAATTCGGACTCCTGATTCATAGTAGACAGAGATTGTTGTTGAAGTGCGGGCATGTGTGGAATTGGAATTCATAAGAATAAGGAGAAGAAGAAAAAACAAATTTTTGAAGTGGAAAATGTATTTTATGAGTGGACACAATACAACAGCAATATTGTGTGTTCCTGGTCTAGATGGGCGGTACTCACGTGGATTTCTGGGTCACATCGAAATTAAGGATTTTTGTTTTTAGAGGGACATTCACGGATTGTGGGACCCAATATTGAGGCTCATTCCAGATCAAAAGCAGACCAATTTAGGCTTCAAAGTGACAGGTTTCAGTCCAAAAATTCACATCTGGTCCCTAAAAAAGGTCTAGAATATTCCGAAGACGGGAAAATTAGGCTCTAGCCTCGGCCCGGATTCGATCCATTTTGGTTGTTTTGGCCTAAAATAAAATGGTTGCACTTCAAAATAGGCCGCATTTAGGTCTAGTAGTAACTGGATTTGAGTTTGAAAATGACTAGATTCTGCCCTAGTTAAGGTATAGAATAGGTCGAGAAGGATTCACAAATAACCAGATGTGGCCCAGAAATTCCAAAAAATAGGCCAGAAGATTACTAGTTTAGGCTCCAAAACAGGTAAATTTAGATCAGGAATGATACATTTAGGTCCAAAGAAGACTAGTTAAACCTAGGCTCGACACAGAATAGACAGAATTAGGCCCCAGAAACAAAGATGAGAAAAATTGCACTTGTGCTTTTGAGAAACAAAAATTGATCATGGATTCTGAATTCACCTACTTCTGAAAAACCCGACCCAATTAAAATGAAACCCAGTCACCATGGGTAGAAGGTCACTGCAAGTAATTGAAAACCAGTCTCGATGTCTATTATACACAAATTAGTTCAACCAGAAACCAAAAGTTGTAAATCGGTTTACTCGTCACCAAACTGGACCCCATGTGAACCCACAAATAGTGATCAAGGTGGTGGTCTGAGATCTTCGAAAAACGCGGGAATGGGGTGAGAGCGGAAAGAACCGAAGTGAACCTGGTCTTGAGGTAAAGAGCAAGACAACTGACACCTGCTTGGGATGATCATCAAGAGTAAGGGAGGAATGAAGGGGAGAAAAAAATGAGTTGGAGAATGAGTTTTGAACTTTTTGTGAAAAGTTTGGAATCTGCAGGGAGTGTGGTCAGCTGAGTTAGTGGGATTTTTCATCAACTAGGTTTCACATTTCAAAAAATGTGAATTATCAAATTTGTCAGCTGAGTGGTGAAAATGAAAATAAAAATGACACAAGAGGGAATCTGATAGGTGGAGAGCAGCTAATGAGAAAATAAGTGAGGGAAACTGAGATTTGAATACTTACAAGATACCTATTCACGAAGGTTATAGCTATCAATATTATGAATTATTTCTATTTGTCCTATTTGCTAAAATTCGAATTTTTAGCGTTTTTGAGTTTTTTTTCTAGATTTAGAGTCTTGTCCCAAGGAGTAGACGATCTGAAAAAACGGCGAAAACGCCGAAAAGTCAAATTTCGGTCATGCTAGAAATAGAGCGCCTTGTAAATAAAAAAAAATGGCTGACAGATTTGTAATTTCGAAACTATCATTCACGATATCGACTTTCATTGGTTGATATTTGTGACACTTTAAGAAATATGAATATTCCAGGATAAGTTCTATGTATATCATTACCAGTACAACTAGTAGTAACATATTGGAAACCACACAGAATCGACAAGTTCACAACAATACAACTCGCAATGTTCCTAGTCACGTATTGTGTAAGCGTGTTCCTCTCACTTGGCGGAAAGCCAACGGGAATCATCTCATAACCGATATAAATTCGAAGCACTCCCCCACCCCAACCACCACCACGAAGCTTTGGGACAAGAGAGTGAGTGAGACCCCACTATTGAAGAGACGTCGGAGTGCGCGATGGAGTAGATGAGAGAGTGCGTTGAGCCGTGGAGAAGCCCGGGGCTCACACTCTCCCTTTCTCACTGGAGCTCTCCTCCGGCTCCTTCCGACGGAGAGCCTCCGAGTCGTGTGAGAGAAGAAGAAAAACGAGGGGAAATAGAAGAGAGGAGACCCCTCTCTGCTGTGCTTGCTGTGCTGCTGCTCCCACAGCCCAAATATTCTATTATTGCCCCCTTCTTCTCTCTGTTTCTTCTCTCTTCTTCTTCAGTTTTTTTTTTCACTTCTCCTTTTTCCTTCATCTTCTTCCTTCATTCATTGTGCTACAAATCCTTTATACAATTTCAGATAGTGCAGCATACAATCTGTTTGTAGTGTTTCGATTCTGAATCGGGAGCCGTCTCGATGGCCGCCGTTCGATCTGGCCTCGTCGACATTTTCGTGCAGGGACAATGGCATCGAGTGTTGGCAACACTCGATCCAACTGCTATAACTCTGCAGGTAGTCTTTTGATTTTCGAAAAACTTGAAACAAAAAGAATGACAGCATCCTGAATATGGGTTTCAACTGTAATTGTTTTCCATTAAAGGAGGATTACGGTCAAAAGCTTTTCTCGTTTAGAAGAAGTAAAAAATTGTGTAGATTTAAAAAATCAAATTGCATGTGCTAATTTCGAAGCAATTTCCGTGCATTTGAAACATAATTTTCGGAATCTACACACATCCTTACGTATCATTAAGCACTACAGATTTTTGACCCGGCTCCTCCTTCAAATTCCTAAAATTCAGTTATTTAACGTCACCAACAAAAATTCTATAGTCTTTTACACCTCTTCCCAAACATCTTCGAGATAGGGACGCCCCCAAGATCCGAGAGAAACTGAAGCTCATATTTCAAATAGTCCATGCTCTCTCTTCCCAATTTTGGCTCATTTTTCAATGCGGAGCAGAAGACACTGTGTGACACCTTATTAGTCATTCCGGGGAACTCAAAACAAAAAAAGGAACGAAGATACTTAACCCAACTATATCTAGACAGAACAAAAAGAAGAATGTGAATTGTAGGGAGACTGGGGGAGTAAGGGATACAATAAATTATCTTCTTGATCTTGTTAGCTGCACAGAAAACGTTTCAGTTTTTGTAATTCTTGAAATTCTGAATATGTGCTGTACACTTCTTTTTTCCTATTTGGCTCATCTCTGGTATGATGGTACACCACCTCGTGACATCAACAACCAAAATGTCAGAACTCAAAAAGATGAAAAACGCGCGTTGCTCATCAAAAAAGAAGAAGTCGTCACAAAGAAGACGTCTTTCAAATTGTCATCTTCTCCGTGTCGTTCTCTTTCTTCGTCTTCGACTTTTCGAAAATTGGTGAATTTTCTAGACAAATCCTATTTGGGGGTGGGAGCTCAATTTCATTATATGACGCATCGTGTGATATTCGAAAATTCGCATTGAAATTGAGCTGGGAGGGAGGGTGATTTATGTGAAACATCTGGTATGGTCGATGGAAAGGGTAATGGGTTTTGGCTGTCATTTGAGTAGACATCAAAAACCTTTCCGATTTGATTACAGACGATGGAGCAGAATGAGGTTGAAGCAGAGAAACGGACGGTACGAGTTGTGAAGTACGATGGAAATGGTCTGGGAATTTCAATCAAAGGAGGAAGAGACAACAACATGCCTATTGTGATCAGGTGAGATTACCCCAAGCCCTCTTTCATCATCTTACGTCATCTTCAATTTAGCAAAATCTTCAAAGGAATGGCTGCGGATCAAACTGGAGAACTTTTTCTAGACGATGTTATCATATCAGTAAACGGAGAAACTCTTCTAGATGCATCACATGAAGAAGCAGTTAGAGCTCTGAAGCGAGCAGGTCGAGTGGTAGATCTACAAGTACAGTATCGACGGGAAGATATGATGCATCGAGAGAATATTGTGGAAAATGTGGAATGGGATGATGATATTCGAGAAAGAGTGAGGACGATAGGATTAAAACTAGCATACGTTGCAAGGGCGGGAATAGATGCCGATGCAGAAGGAAGGATTCTAGAAATGAGGAGTCCGTCTGGAAGGTACTCCCTGGCTATGCGATGTTCTAGTAGTGAAGAAGCCGATGGATGGTTTGAAGCTCTACATGCATGCACTACTTGTCTGCTGACACAAGCATTGGCTCAAGTTAACATAATGCTTGGAAACAATCCACAAGTTAGGCATATGGGATGGGTGGCTGAGCAAGTATCGGAGAATGGGATTTCAATGTGGAAACCGAAGTTCATGACATTGACTAACAGTGAGATCTTGTTCTATGAAGCAGTTCCACAGTTGAAAGCAGAATGGGCGGAGCCTAGACTAGTTCGACCTCTAGTTGCAACAAGAGTAGTCCAAACAAGCTCTCGGAGTGCTCCAGTCATTAAGGGTCTCACAGATGTGATCTCTTTTCGGATGAGGACAGGAACTCAACAAGGAGTAAGGACGCATACGATTCGAGTTGAGACACACGCTGAATTAGCTAGATGGGTACGAGCAGTGGTTATTGGAGGATATGAAGCATGTCTTGCGACTTCACAAGTTTCGGCTCCTTGCTTATGGAGGGGAGAATCGTGTGAACTGATTGTTAATCTCGATAATGGAATATCTTTGCTTTCGTCAGCCGGAGAGGTAGGAAATTAAGAAAAACTAGCTAGCAAGAAAAGAGACAACCGATTTTCAGGTACTGTGGCAACATTCGTTCGAAACGATTCGTGCCACTGGCGACGACGGTGGTCGCTTTCTCTGGGTTGATTTTGGACCACCACACGGCGAACAGGTAATTTTATTTATTTTTTTGTTTCGAGAAAAGAGAAAAAACAGGAAGAGTAACAATTAACATTCAAAACAACAACAAAAATTTAAATTCAGGAATTGGATTTGCTGAATTCGGCAAAGCCAGTCGTGTTCATTTTACATTCATTTCTCGCCACCAAAGTGTATCGACTGGGATTGTACGCGTGAGACATCAAAGGTTAGTTCATCGGTGCACCGTAGGCGTCCGGCATTCGTTCGATCGAGAATCTGTGATTGACGATATACATGATCGGAACTCCAGGAATCTTGCGAATCCGACGCTTGAGGTCACGATCGCAAGTGGCCACAATATAGCATTTGTGCTGAAAAATGAGAAGATTTATTGCAGATTCGTTATTTGTTCAATTTTGCCAAATTCAAAGACTGCAGCAATACAACATTCCTCATCCTGCCTCGTCTCTTTATGTAGATTTTTATTGCATTTATATTTGTTAGAACTGCCGAAACCGGATAATAAATTTTTTCCTTACTTTTTGATTGGGAATAATTGACACCAACCTGTGTTACTCTCTGAACCAAACAGTCGTCGGCATATGTTCCCTTGTGTTCACACTTCAGTCTTTGAACTCGAGGATCTTTGAGAACCTTCAGGGCGATTTTGAACTTGCGCACTTTCTCCAACTCAGCCAGGACACAGTCGGTGGCGTATACAATAGCTGAAAAAAATTTGAATTGATTGTAATCGGTTTAATTTAAGTTTACTTTTAGCGAAGAGACAATCCATTAATCCTTGAAACATGTCGATTCGGTTTTTCACAGCGAAGTTGACGAAATTTGTATCAACGATAACATGGAATGGTGGTCCTAGCTGTGTGTTGTATTTCATGAACATGGCTGATGAGATCTTTGGACTGCAAGTCGATTATCTACTTGAGAAGCTTGTGGGAAAAACTTACGCATGAACCAATTTGAGAGCTTGTTCATCTTCTTTTGGTGTTCGAATCACACGTTGTTCCTCTTTTCTGCAAAATGATGTTACTTATCAGTTGATCTGATTTGTTACTCACATTCTGTTGTCTGTCTTCTTGACAAGCTTGTTAACAGCACTCTTTCTGGCGTTAGACTTCAAGCGTTTACCCATTTTCTGAAAGTACGAGTTAATTAGTTTTAACATTTTCATGGCATGAGACGACTGACTATCTAAACAAATAGGTTATTGAACAAGATCTACTAGAGTTTCAGGAATGTGGAGGACGCGCCCCTGTGAAAGCGTTGATCTCGCTGTGAAAGCTTTGATCTCCCAGTTATAGTATATGCGTGCGCGTTGAGATTGAGATGGAGCGTGTCGCCAGCATTCTAGGAACGCTAATACTTAAAAAAATGCTACACTGAGAAGTAGCTAAATTGAAAAAATACTTGTGAAAACATGAATCTTTTCATCAATTTGTCAAAAAAAAACTTTTTCGCAAAAAATCCCAGATGGTGCGAAAGGCCGTCAAATTCGATGCTCGGTGTATGCACACAATGCGTCAGATTCCCCGCGAAACCGGAGAGGTTGAACCGAAAAGTGCAGATGCTTCTCACATTCAAATTTTCGTCGTCACTTTCGAATTTCGTTCTCACTCCATGGCTTTAGGCATCATTTTTTCATTTTTAAAAATTGGGAATTTTCCTTAAATTGTTTTGTCTACAGAACATCATCATTTCATTCCTAGCTCCCTAAAATATTTTTAATCAGCTAGATAATTGCTTTTCGAAAAGAAATTGATCTTAGAAAGCATTTTCTCGAAAGTTCCATCGTCTCACTGTGAATCGGTTCTCTCTCTCTCGTACAAATAGTTTTTTTCCAATTTTCAGGAGAGTAAAACATCAGAATGACGAAGGAAAGTGAGAAAAAACCAAAGGAAAAACCAAACACCCGGAAGCTTGCGTTTCGTTATGAGGCGATAGAAGCTCTAATGGATATCGCAGCGAATGAGTTGAATTTCGACAAAGCGATGATAATTGCAAAGATGGACCTACTCCGGTGTATTCTTCACGACACGCCACACAATCCAAAGTATGTTTCTTGTCAGACTTCATTCTACTAACCACGTGGAAGAGCTTACAGATCGAGCAACTGTCGCGATAATCCATTCTGCATCAATCGATTAGGACTGGAGAAGTTTGAAAAGTTGATCACTTCGGAGCAGGAAACGAAGGAAGAAGCAAAAAAGGATCAGAAACGTCGAGATCTGAATGAGCAGCCAGCAGGGCTGATCAACGGGGGAAACTTCTGCTACGTCAACAGTTTTCTTCAAGTCTGGTTCAACGTTCCTGAATTCCGGCAGCTTGTTTACGATTTCAGACCGTCTGACAGTTTCATACCGTGCGTTTATTATTGAACTTTCTGCGAACCTTTTCTTCATTTCAGACCTCTTGCTCCTCGGATGGATGTGCAGGCTACAATGCTATATCTGCAAGAGCTCTTCTTCACCCTGCAAACAACACCTTTCGTAAGAAAAGAACTCAATCAGCTTGTAATAACAAATCGCATTTCAGAATGAGGCAGACAAAACTGCAGGTCTTGCGAAGCTTCTGAGACTCAATACTGAGCAGCAGGACTCCCAAGAATTTGGATTGAAATTCTTCAACGCTCTGGAACGATGTCTTCCCGATCATCCAAACGGACAAGAGATGAAACAGAGATTGGTTGACATTTTCACCGGTGAGACATGTCAGCGCATGACCTGTAAATGTGGGAAGACATCTCAAAGAGGAGAAATGGCAACTTCGCTGCACTTGAACATTGAAGGACACACTACCCTCCTGGACGCACTCGATGCGCATTTCGGCGATGAAATGTTAGTTGAAGCCAGATCCACATTAGTTTCGTATACCACTGTTATTTAGAATCGGAGACTACGTGTGCTCAGATTGTAAGACGAAAGGTAGCACTGCAAAACAGGTAGACTACACCAAGCTGCCTCCTGTGATCGTAATTCAGTTGGTTCGGTACAAGTACACCTCAAAGGGACGTCAAAAGTTGAAAACTCCGGTCGCTTATCCAAGAGAAATTCCTGCAAGAGCTTTTCAACGAGTCGATGAGTCCAACCCACCACCAGCTGAGTATTACGACCTCTTTGCCGTAACGATTCACGAAGGAAGCAATGCAGAGTGCGGTCATTACTACGACCTCATTAAGTCGCCATACAACCAAAAATGGTATCGTTATAATGACGAGGTAGGCTACCGGGTTATGTATGATGTCTTTAAATATTGCTTTCTGCAGACTGTGGAAGCTATTGCTAAGCCACCGGGAACTGATAGACCAACATCTAACAGGAATGGAAGCTCGCGCAAAAAGGAGAAAGAAAAAACTCCGGCGGATCAAAGATCTTGTTATGGATTATTGTATCGTCGACGCGATCCTATTCTACCGCTTCCCCATCCGGTGCTTCCACCGGAGAATCTCATCGCAGATTGCAGAGCGGAAATCGAAGAAACCTTCGAAGGTTTGACGAAGAAGAAGATAGAGAAAAGTGAAAAAAGATTGTGTGACCTGGAAAGACGGATTCAGAAGCTCAAGACAACCTTCAGTAAGCTGGAGACTTATTGCTCGAAATACAGGAGACCTGAAGATGTTGCTTTTATCCCACTTTCATTGCTTTATGATGTTCTTGCTCAAGAGTTCGAAGTTGCTAAAGGTGAAAAAAAGAAAAAGAAGAAAGACAAGCCGGAAAGCGAGGAGGAGGAGAAGAAGAAGAACACTGAAGATGAAGATCTAGCTGCTGCAATAGCTCTTTCTAAAGCTGACATGGTTGCAAATGAACCTTCTACATCAGCCACTGCCGAAAGTATGGAGACTGCAGATGATAACGAAGAGGATATGAGAGCGGAGAATGTAGCACCTAATGGAAATCCGGAAACAGTGGATCCTGCACTTGAAGCAGAAGAGTTGATCGATACCTCTCAAGTCACACCTACCAAAGAGATAGATATTCTTGCAATAGCCATGGAGTCATCTGCTCTTCCAACTGTTGATGTCACTCAATCAGACAACAAGAAACGAACCCGACAACAGAATGGAGATGTGAAATATGTATACACCAGTCGATCTCCACGGAAGAGTGCACCCACAACTCCCGCCTCTAGTCCACAAAAACAGCCAGTATCAACCCAGGTGGCGGCACTTCTCAGTTCTCATGAAGTTCCAGTATGTGGCCATGGAAAGATGTCTATTGATCCAATTATCTACGGAGACGTGAAAGCCGTAGCTAGAGCGCCAGCGTTGACTTTGCTCAGAGAGTATGATTACCGCATGAAGACAGTTTACAAAAACGGGGATAATGTCTATCCTCAATCGCAGGACGAACGGGAAGCTCTTGTATTCACAGCGTATGTTGAAGAAGTATGTTCCTGGTTGTATTGTATATTTTTCAGGAAAGACATCTGCATGGAATGTTTGATGGAAATGCGCGAGGAAGGAGAGTTCAACAAACGGATCGATGAAGATGAAAAGCTGGTTAAAAAGATCCTGAAGGAGGAAAAACAGCGGTGTTCGGTGAAGTGTGCTGCACCTCGTCCGGCGGGCCACGTTTATGTGGCAAGGTTTGCTCTCGCCAATTTCAAAAAGATGGCTACCGCCGTCAGAGAAAACAGACTTCGCGAAACTCATACAAAGTCAGGAACTCTTTATTTCGACCCAGTCACCGCGGTAATTTAAGGAATAATAGAACAACGTCAGACTATCTAACATTTCAGCAAAAATCCGATGCCAATTACACAACGAACTTAACGAACTTGAAACGATCCCGAGGGCGGCCAAAGAAATCTTCTATGGAAGTACCGGAGAAAGTTCAAAAGCTAGACGATGAGGGTCTGGCAGAGTTGGCTAATGAACTTGACGCTGATGAGGAGGAGGAGAGCTTTGTTGAACCACAGTCATCTGATCAGCATATTGTCCCCACCATACCTGTGGATCCTGAAGACGAAAAGCCACCAGAGAACATCGAGTTCAACTCTGAACTTCGATGCATACACGGAGGAGTGAACTTTGCTCAGTTCAGGCACTCGCTATCGCCTGAAGAATGGGACCGGCTGAAGGTCTACTTCGACGATTGCTTTGAAGTAAAGTGTTCAGCGAACGTATGTGGCGAATGTCGACGACTAGAAGTGGAAGCACAGACTGGATCAGACAATATGAGAGTTGCGGTCAGAGAAATGCGCAAGCGTATCAATGATACGCTGAAAAACGTTGAAGCAAGAGTCGAGGAGAAAAGCGAGGAAGACGTTGAATACGGAATATGCAGCGTGTTCCTTGATAAGCTCAAAAAGTTGACGAATCGTCAATCGACAAGCCCTCCGTCCATTTGTCAAGAATGTTTATTTTGTAAACATTCGAAGCCCTTCAAGGGATTCGGGAATGAGGTTCGTCCCCTACTAATTCTTACTCATTTGATAAAAAAACATATTCACAGGATAACCAGAACGAGTCCCACATCGTTGGTCTCAAGAAGGACGAGTGGGAAACTATTGTGAACGAAATTCGGAATCTCGAAGTGACCGGCGACAATCAAGCTCTTCCAGTAGATCCTCGACCAATTCATATAGAAAACGGCTGTATTGTTGACTTGTGCGAACCATGTTTTGATCAACATTTGAAGTTCACCGAAGAGCAAAAGTACTTGTTCGATAACGAGAACATTTATGTGAAACTCGTAAACCCTGCGGAGGAAGAAGATGTATCCAAAGCCAACGGGAAGTCAAGAAGGGGACGTGCCAAAAATGTCTACGCCATCAAACTGTCTTCTAACAGCAAACTTCTCGAATTGAAAATTCAATTATACGACAAAACTCATCAACTACCCAACGATCAATTATTATATCGGACACTTGGGGGAGAGCAGTTAGACACTCCCATGAATCAAAAGAGTCTGTTCGATTTGAGAATCTCTTCTAATAACAATGAAACGGTAAAAGCGATCTGACGAATTCTTTCAGTCAAATATCATTTTCAGCCCTTGATTCTCATCGCGCAGCAGTTCTCATCGTCAGCAAGTCAATCCGACGAAACTGGAGACCGTGCTCCTGAGCGTGGCTTCGTCGACACGGCTCTTGGTGGCCATTAAATCATTTTTACTCTCTTTTTTTTAACCATGTTCTCTTCTCATCCGTTTCTTGTTATCCCGAGTATGTAACAATAGAATGCCGTTCTAGCCGTTCTTGTGTTTCCTGTTTTACATTTTAATATCTCAACTGAATTCTTGATCTCTATGTATATCATTACATCTTTCTTTTATTTATTACTATTTTTGATTTCAATTGATCGGGTGCTTCATAGGAGATGTATGTAGAAGCATCGTTTCGCATACAACCCACTCTCATAACTAAGTTCATGCTTCTATCTATTTCATATCGTAACTATCATTGATTACAAATTCATCGCTTAACGGGTGGTTGCTTGAATGAAATTATGGTCTGTATAAAGTTTATTTTTATAATTCATGGACACCCGACGTTTTGAAAGTGTATGAATGAGAAATTGACAGGAAAAGGAAGAGAAAATAACGAAATAGATCAATTCTTTTGAGCGTTGTCGGACATCGCTTGGTAGTATCCAGTGTGATATCCACTCATGTACCAGCTCATGAGCATACTGCTCAATGCCTCGTGCTGATCAGCGGGCGCCATAGCAATAACGTTCGGAGGGATGGGTGGTGCGAATCTTGGAATGGGAGCTGCCGATGATGATGCTTGTTGATGAGATGATCTGATACCTAAAATAAACTCAATTAGTTTTGAATATCGATACTAGAACTGACGAGCTTCTGATGATTTCTCTTTCGATTTGAGTTTTGCCTCACACGCAACTCCTTCCGCAATCGTCTGCTCATTATGCCATAGATCCTTCATGTGAACAGTCGCTTGATTACCATAGTACAAAAATGTGACTTGGACGTCAAGATTATCCTTGCCACCGATGGAATCGATTGTTGCAGCGTAGCAGCTTGTTTCTCCATTATCCTCAAACGGTGCCATGCAGTGATCTCCGACTTTCCACTGAAAAAAAAATAGTGCTTAGACAGGTTCTTACTAACTACAGTCAACTCACTGTGAATGTTTGCCCGTCTTCTCCTGTGAACGTCTTCTCGGTTACACCAGTCGCTTGGGCCTGAAAATTTCATCTCAATTTCAAGTTTCCAATTCCAAAAACCAACATATGCTTCTTGAATAGATTCATCGTACATCCTGATCAGTTCAGTGTCGTCCCAAACGTCATCCACCTCCATTCCTTTCTGAAATTTCGATATTTTCTAAAAGTATTTAGCTTAAATCTTACATTTGCTGACCAGACATTTGCCATTCTTCGGAAGTAAATCGTTGAAACGCGTTTTCGAAAAATATTTTTCGTAAATCCTTTGATTGGTGAATTGTGTGCGGCGACGCTGCAAAAAGTGCGCGCACAGTTTGCGATTCAAGGCTCCGCCCCGAAACGTTTCGTTCTCTCTGAATAGTAGTCGTAAAAATCTAAGCTCATTTTCAGAATTGTACGCCATCTCATCTAATTTTAGTTGAAAAGTAGGAAAACAAGGCAACGTTTTCACGCATGATTCAAGAGATGACCGTTGAAGAAATATTGAATCAGCGATCATGCAGAAAGCCAGAAGGAATCTAATAGAACATAATAGTCACGAAGAAAGAGCAGTTGTTTATTTACAAAAATTAAATTCGAACAGCAATATAGATGACAGAAGAGTGAATAAGAGAAAGAAGAAGAGCAAATGTAATTAATCATTTAGAAGTTTCTAAACTTGAGATTCTGTCGGATATCTTGTTACTCCTTTACAAGTCCTTGATTGGATCGTTCTCTTTCTTGATGGAGTAAGCGAGGTAGGCATAGAAAGCAGTCCATAGAGCGAATGGAACGAGAAGGAAGCCAGCCTTCTTGTCGATCTAAAGATGGGATGAGTTTGATTTGAACTTCTTTAAGACAAGTATACCTTGTAGAAAGCGTAGGCTGCTCCGGTGGCAGTGACACTGACGACGGCTGTGTTCTTCCACAAACATCCAAGCTCTCTCTTCTTCACTATTGGGATAGTGGAAACGGCGAGAACAACGCTGGCTCCGTACAAGCCGAGAGCCAACTTCGTGTCATTGTAGTCGAATCCGCCGCCGTTCTTGTAGACAAGGTACGAAGCGTATCCGAGAGGAGACAGCGTCAACAAGTCAACTGCCGAGTAGACTCGGACATCTTTCGGGGCCCAGTTTGGCTTCTTCAATGCCTGAAATCCAATCAAACATTGCAAGAGTCAAGAAAAGAACAGCTCTTACCCCCCACCAATCAGCAACTTGCTGATCTTTCGCGAAAGAGACGAATGCTGCAACTGCAGCTCCGGCCGGAACGAGCGAAGCGATGACCGAGTTGCGAGTGTCCTGAAAGCTTCATAATTCCAAAAATTGATGGTCAACGATGGTACCTGTGTCGTCCAGAATGGCATTGTTTCGTATGCTGCGAGCTGGCAATGCTCCTTGTCAACAAACTCTGTAAGTAAAAAAATCAGTTTGAGCGCAGCAGGAGGAGAAAAGTACGGTGTGCACACCAGAGTAAATATGAAAACAGAAGAATTGAAGAGCGCCGTTATCTCTCAAAATCCACGCAACACAAAACTAGCGAACAGTTGCGACTTGCATCATTTTCCTCCCTCTCGCATTCTAATGAAACAATTGGACAGTGATAAACAGAAATACACACAAAAAATAAGAAGGTCGTAGAAAGACATTCAGATGGGTGTCGGGCGGTTGGTGGTCGATTCTGCCCAGTTTTTCACAATGGCAGCAGTAGAGGCAGCAAGAAAATAACAACAAAAATGTGATGGAATAGTGTGAGTGGTGAAGAGAGTATCAGACGAAAGGACATCGACGAGGAGAGACCACACGAGTAAACATGCTGTTGCGGATCGATTTTGTGTGAGAGACTGGGCGATTTTGGGCTCAAAGAGCACACACATTTTGAATGGAATATTCCTTCGAAGAATTCGAGGAGAGAACGTGCAAGTATGAAGTAACATAGAGCATTCTGCGTTTCTAAGTAACTACTTTTGACAGCTGCGATTGGGCACATGTTTGAGAGAGCGGATGACGGTCAGGCGGGTGGTCACAACAAAACTGAGAAGGGATCATAGGGCAAACGAGGTTAAAGTGCGTTGAAGTTTGTGAAACATCATAGAGGCGCGAGTAGAATGAAATGGTAAGAAACCAGACAGACAGGGCGCTGATTTGGAGCTTCACACTTTCACACGAATACATTCCAGAAACACAAATGTCAGAGCATGCATCACCGTCTTTTTCATGACCTCTGAAAGCTTCTCTTGCATCTGTATGTGGAAGGTTAACTTGTCTCCAACTTTGTTCAAATTCGTGACGGTGCTCTCCAGCCATTTCGTGAGAAATTGGATTCAGAAACGGTGATGAACAGAAACTCAGTAAGAATAAAAGTCACTAGAAGTAATGTGAAGTGAAGACGACTCACAAAACGAAGAAATTTGAAGATTTTTGAGGAGAAAAAAGCTGATAAACAAGATCGCTGGCAAGACAGCAAAACAGAAATTGTTGTTTTTGCGAAGTAAGATGGTTGTAAAGAACAATATACCTGATATACTCGGATAGTAAAGAAATTCAGTAATTCGCTATTTTATTAATAACACGGAAAACAAATACGGCCAACAACATTGTACATACAAAAAAGCGGACGTTCGAAAAGGGAAAGCTATCACAGGATTAATCACTCGAAAAACAAAGTACATGGGGAAATTGGAACACGATGGAAATGAAACAGATGATAGCATGAACATGAAGATCTATTTGCAAGGAAAAAATAATGAAGAAAACAGGACTGGGTGCAGGATATATATTTTTCTGAGGGAAGACTTACTAAAGGAATATGGAAAAAAATCACGAAAACTATTCGTTCGTTGGCGGAACTTTACGAGGAGTCAACTCGAGGATCACTTTTGGCTGATCACGGAAACTGCTTCTGTGGAATGCTCTTGGTCCGGAACGTTTTTCTGGTGTTGTCGAAGAACTGTCTGTGGTGATGGGGGAAGATGGACTGTTCACGCCCGAATCAGTGAGAGCAGGAGTTGAAGATGTTTTGTCTTGGTATGCTTGTAACAAGGACAGGACGGCGTTGCGAGCTCCTCGGCATTGTTCCTTGTTTTGTGCCATAATTTCCACCGACGTCATTCCAAAGTGAGAGTACACTTCCGTGTGAACGGTGATGACACAGTTGTACTGCCCCTCGATCTGCTTCTTCATCGCCGCACGGTTTCCAAGAATCTTCCCGACTTCGGCAGTTGGGATCTGAAAAATATAGTTCCGCAGAAGATTAAACAGAACGGTATTACCCATTGCTTGACTTTTTCAACGTTGTTCGTCTTTTGTAGTGGCGACAATGAATTGGAGGACTCATTCAATGTTTGGAATTGAGGTGGTGGAACTGAGAAGTCCGATGGAAACATCTGCAGCTGTCTCTCGAAACTTGACGACAAAACAGCTTCTTCAGGGGCCTGAGGAAGTGGTGGCGGTGGTGTCGATGACAGAATCGCGTTTGGTTCACCCATCTGAACAGATATAATGAAATCAAGCATGCTCATGTTACATACTGAGAAAATGTTGTTGAGGAACGGAGATGGAGCCAAAACTGGCAATTTCGGAGGCGGAACTTCCGGGTTGAAATGACTTGGCGCGAGTCCTAGAATTAAAAGCTTCAAGGCTATCGATTGAGTTTCGCTAACCGTATCCCATTCGGGTAGTTCGACGTGCCGTGGGTATTTCGATTTCCAGGAGACCGAAATGATCAGTTAGGCACTCCATCATCACCTCTCTCGCCTTGTTGACGGCAGATTCCGTACCGAACAGTGTTACTTTGCCGATGAAGTGGTCGATCTGAATTCGTATCATCAGTCTGAATATTTATCTCTAATACTTACGATAATATCGCTACATCTGGATCTTCTCGTGATATCGGAAGAGAAGAAGAACACGACTGCACAGTAGGCACGAGGGAGGACCATTTGACTGGTGTGGGTGCAAGACACGTTCAGCGCTGCCTCTCGAATCATGCTAAAATTTCACCTTCACTATATCTCGGGTGTTTGATCAAAACCTACACTTGTATATCCCGTTTCTGCCACATGTCCCGCAGAATGTTCTCGATTTGACCAACGTCCGCTTGCATTCCAGAAACAGAGCATTTTACGGAAAGCAAATCGTTGATGACCGATATGACACAATGGTATTGCGCTTCTAGTGCGGCCACCACCGCGCTTCCTTGTGGCTCTGAAAAATTATTGGAATAAATCATTGTACCTGACAACCGAGATAGATACCTGACATATACGCTTTCAGCTTTTGTGGGATGTACACTTCATGAGAGATAGGTGGGAGCGGTGTAGTATCCTCCATTTCCTGAACAATTTAAACAGTTAGGAAAGAAGCGCATAATAGTTCAATGATTATAAGAATCGGCACATTTACTGAAAAAGTGCCAACAGAAACTAGGCCTATTTTGATGGTTTAAGTCAAAGTTACATTTATTCCGAAGCGGTGAAAATTTTCATAAAATTTCTTTCGAAAATCTGAAGAGAGTAACGAGAAGCAAAATGCAGAAATCGCAGGAAACAATGGGATTCGCAGCCAGAAAAATTGAAAATTGAAAATCCAAACTGCAAGAATTTTTTGGGTTCCTAGGCCGGCGGCCGAAATTTCGGAGTGTCGTTGCTGAAAAGAGGCGGGAGTTCAAAAAAGTGCTCATTTCCCGTCTCTTCTCCAAATTTTCTCGAGCTCGAGGTTTTAAATAATAAGACAGGAATGACGGAAGAAGAAACGATTGAAAAGTTGAAAGAGCTCGCAAAAGAGAACACGACACAACATCTATCTTCTAATGTGGAAACAGCAAAGGTAAAGGATAATCAACGCATAAATAATGAAAAATGATTTTTCAGCCTTTACCGTTTCGAGTCGAAAAGGGTTATGAGCGATACATAGTCTCTGGGCTCTCTGAAAGACGACACCTACTGAAAAGATCAATTGCGAGTGTGCTGCACGATGAGAAGACATTGCTCCGTGAAACTCATGTCAAGATGATGGCCAAATTGGAAGAAAATCGTCAGATTTTCAAGAATTGGACGTTCACACCGATGTACAATGAGTATAAAGCGGCGAATATCTATCAAGCGCTGGGAGAACGATCGATGATTGTTCAGGGAAGAGCAGTCGTGTTGTCAGACAAGGAAGAGAAGAATGTCCGGGTCCCCAAGTAAGATAGAAATCTTTCAATGTCTTTCCTAACATTTTCATTTATTCCAGAAACATTTTAAACTATGTTCCGACCTACGTTCCTCCGGAAAAGAGAATTCGTATTATGGAAAACATTACGTTCAACAAGCATGATGTGATCCCAGTGTACTCTGAGATTCCCAACGAAACCATCAAGTCTGCTGTTATTCCTGACAGTCTTCTCTTTGAATACATTGATGTCAATTTTTTCAATCAGCTAACAGAACACAACTTGGCTAGAGCTGTGTCAATGTCTCAAAAAAGTTCCAACCTGGTGAGGCATGCTGCTTATTAAAGTGCTCTGATAATTGATAATTACAGATTAAATGCAACTGTTGTTCCTCTGAGCCAATAGTTCCTTGCTATGAAAACCCGAACTGTCCGTGCTACAAAATGAACGCCAAAATGCAAAAATTCCAGAAACCGGCCGATGGATGTCAGCCTGTTAAATTTGTAAATTTTCTGTACAACTTTCATAAATCAGTAATTTTAATTTTTTTAGACATCACTCGATCCGATTTTGTTCACAGTTACTAAAGATCATTTCTATCATCATATGGGTTTCGCGTGCTCCGAACTGTGTGGTTGCAAAGGAAATTGCACCAACAACGCTTTATTGATCCCAAACAAAAGAATATTTCCGATAGAAGCTTATCGAACCGATTTGAACGTTGGATTCGGCATTCGATCATATTCTCTGATTCCTGCAGGAACGCCTGTAATGGAATTCGTTGGAGAGATTATCGGAGAGCAGGTTGATATTCCGAATGCAAATTGGAACAACAGGGATTTCGCATATAAAATCACTTACGACGATGACGATATGATCAAAATTATAATCGATGAAATGGATTTATCCGATGGCTACAAAAAACTTTTACAAAATCTGTATGATACTGAGTACTACATCGATCCTGCAGTTTCCGGAAACATCGCACGAATGGCTAATCATAGTTGTGCTGCCAATTTGGAAATGGTTCGAGTCTTCCAAAAAAGTTTATCACCAGCTCATACACATCTCGTTATGGTCTCATCGACGGATATCTTTCCAGGAACACCGGTGCGTTTCTCTATGCAGTTTTAATCAGAATGAAAGTGTTCAGCTGACGTTCGACTACGGTAGTGACTACGTCAGACGTTTGAAAAGCAAGTGTCAGTGTGGAACGTTCATCTGCATGAATGGTCCAGAAGCGAAAAATCTCAAGAAAGCAACTCATGCAACGGTATTCGGTTTTTTCGAGAATTATATTATAACACAACGATATTGATTGCAGCTCACAAAGTGCCACAAAGAATTGTGTGATCATCAACTCGCGATTTGGTACGAGGAAGTCTCAAAGCATAACCAATAAACCCCTCGTCTATAATATTAACCTGAATATTTATTGTTCAAACATTCTCAAGCTCCCTTTTCCATTTTTTTGTAGAATACAATTCTATAAACTCGTTTGATATACACAACTATACGAACCTAATTTAGCCCTTTTCACTCCGGAGTAGATTAAACATATGTAGACTTATGGAAAAAATGTCTGAAAAAAAGGTGCCAAACGACTTTTAATCAACTCCGTACACCAGACGACTTTCGAAAGCTTTCGGGGGAAAACGTAGAGAGGGAGCAACAGCGAATCGGGACACTCGGGACCGCCCATCTGAGAAGAAGGCTCCGCCCCCAGAAGACTACCAAATTAGGAAGCGAGGGAAGGGGACAGCCATCATCACCTCCTCCAATCCCGAACAACCGGGTGTCGCTAAAGGAAGACTCATATTTGTCTTGTGATTTTCAAAATCAAGATTTTTTAATCAATGAAAAGAATTTTGGAGATTTTCAGCCAACCTTTTCAAGTTTGAAATCTGGATAATTTTGAAGTCTCATCCAAAACATGCTAGTTTTGGAAAGATCTAATTTTGTTTTAGTCCAGAAAAAGTGTTTTGTTCTCTATGAACACTCGAATCACAACATTCTTCTCTTTGAAGCATATTCGTCCTTGATACTAGTACCTGTCTCGTACAAACACCCGCATATGACTTCTTTTATTCTGAACTTTATCTATTTTTTATTCCGGGGAATAGTTTATATCTTTTATGTTCACTTGAAATTTCAGCTGATAACATCAAAAAATCTTGTCTAATTAACCACATGTATGCCAGCAAACGACGTCAGCGAAACTTCAAAAGGTAGGCTTCACAAATCCTTCATTTCTCCATCTTTTCATTCGAACCTACCGTAATCCCTTCCCTCCCTCTCTCCCTCTCATTGCTCCTTGAAATTCATTGAAAATTCTGTGTCTTCTTCTTCTTCTTCTTCTTCTTCTTGTCTCGCCACCACTTTATCTTCTTGATGGGGAATGTGAATCTGTCCACAAAAATATATATTTGGTTGTGTCTGAATTTTTGGGGGAAAATAGAAAAAGCCGAAGACGATGAGGAATCATGGAAGAAGAATTTGAAGAAGGGAACGTGAGAAGTCCAGGTCGTGGAGATAAAAGAAAAGAACGAAAAGGAAGACGTCTCGAGGTTGTTGGTGGCAATGTTAGTTACTAGAATTCTTGTAACAAGTTGACTATTTTGAGAGGAATATGATCTCTGAAATCAAGATTTCCAGTAGAGTGATGCAGATAGATAGCATATGAAAATTTTAGGTCTAGATTAGCTTTCTGACTTGGTCAACTAGGAAAAATACAGAAATACATCTAATGGAGCTACGACCGTAACTCAATGTCCAGAAATACGAACGGGAACCATTTTCGCGCTTTTCATGTCGAAAAAAAATTAGGCTGAGAAAATGGGTAGTTGGGAAACTTGCTATTGGAGATTTTCTGATATGAAAGTTTTGCTGAAACATCTAGATGACTAGTTCTGAAATTCCTTTCTAAAATGCCGAAATCTTCCAGAGTAATTTTGATTGTCTAATAGTAAGGTGAATATCTGAGTAAGATGGATTCGATGTAGAACCAGCATATAGATAATGTAGTACTGAAAATGGGGGTTTTGTTAATTGATGATGGTTCTAATGTCTTATAGTTAGCCAAAAAATTGAAAAATGTCCAAAGCATTTCTGTGGAGATCTACCAATATCTACTCTAAATTCAAAAAGAATAACACTCAACAATACATTTTTAGTGAGAGAATTAGGACGTAGGTATGAGGCTAGAGGCAGTGAAGATACTAGAGATACTATCGCATCTTTCAAACTGTGGCAAAATCAAGAATCACTTTCGAAACAGTTAGTTTACTTAAGCGTGATCCAGAGGAATCGTAAACTGAATAATATTCAAACATCAATATTGAAGAGGCAGATTTCATAGTAAGCTGGGTATGGAATACTTTGATGGAGCGGAAGAACTGTACATATTAGGATCTAGAGTAGGTTCCAGGAACAAAGCCAAAATCCTAAAAACCGAGACGAAATGACAAAAGGCAAGCTATCTCGAGAGCGAGTCGTCGTCCTTGGACACGATCACGCATCCAGACTGAATCCTCCAACGCCTTCTTCCTCTTCTCCAGAGTCCGTCGCGATGTTCGTGCCATGCGCTCAGATGTGCGTGTGACACGGAAACTGTGCGTGAGGTAGACTCTTCTGCCTCTATCATCGCAATGCTGCTCAGCCAGTCGGACTGTCTGTGTGTCACCGAATCATCAACTCTCTATGTCCCATCTCGACTCGCATATCGTGACAATGAAGACTTCTTTCGGGCGGACCGGAGGGAGAGATGACTGGATGATGATGATTCGATGGAAAGAAGCAAAAGCATCACGCAAAACTACCAAAACGCACGCCAGTTTATATTGAATGTCGACTGGAAGGCAGTAGAATAACCCAGTTGTTCAACCAGTTTCTTTATTGTTTTCCTATTTTTCTCCGCCTTACTTCGTGTATCTTAGGATGGTCTCAAGCTATCTAGGTTTTCCTCCTGACGACAGTCTTCTGAACTTATACTGTAGTGTTCAAAAGTGGACTAGCTTTATTGTAGCCTATAGTTTCAGTTCAAAGACCAATCATATCTGACTACAATCTCTCAATATTCTATGAAAGTTCAAGATTTAAGATCCCCACAAAAACATGAAAGACTGCGAGATCTTAAATTTTGAAAGTTATACTCGCTTATCGTTTCAACAGAAACTCTTCCGCATTCTTTTCTACTTTTTGTTAAAGTACTCGTGATCAAAAGTTGAAGAGAATGCTGAGATCAGAAACCATGACCTTTTCTTGACCTACTCCAAACTCCTGACTAATTTATCATCGTCTATCCCCAAAACAGTCTCGCCTCATCTGTTGCTCCTCCTCCTCCATTCGATTCTTGAAATCCTCTTCTCCACCATATGGTGCACAATTAGAACAAGGCGATAAACACACATACAAATTCCGTGAAGATTCCTCTAAAAATGAGAAAAGAAAGACCATCTACGAAATCGCATCCCCGAGAATTAATTGCTCCCTCCTGATGACATCCTTCTTCATTGAATTTTTGAGTGTTTTGTGCATGTCAGAATATGGATACGGGTGAGCCAGGTGTGCGATTAAAATCATCTTCCTCGTGGGGGCAGGGACACACATCTTGAAAAAAAAAGTAGAAATGAGGGGAGCTAATGATATGTGTTTAGGATCGAGGTGTAAGAGGGACACCTGGAGTGATAGAGACGTACAATTATCTTTTTCCATGTTTCAGGGTTCGGGATCCGCCAAAACAGTTGACAAACACCAATCCGTCAAAGAGGCACAGAGAGAGGTAAGGGGGTTGTAGGAAATCGCGGAGTATAACTAGATGATTCCTCGGCACCATAAGGATTTCATCAGTGTTGGATTTTCAGTTACATAGACTTAGAGGATCCCAAATTTGCAATAACATTTAGCAAAATGCTCATGTATCTCGAGTTGTCAGCCATCAAAGTCCCAGCCAATACTGAATTTTTGAGAACTCGTATATCAGTTCGTAGGAATTTCCAGAAAATCTAGTTTCTTGTATAGACAACACATAATATATTGTTACAATTCTATCACTTTCCAGACTAAATGGCGAGCTGGAAACCGTCGCAATGCTTCTACCCTACGATAACTCTACCATCAGTCGACTGGACAAACTCTCAGTTCTCCGCCTTGCCGTCAGTTTCCTTCAATGCAAAGCTCACTTTCAAGGTATCACGCAACAATATACTTTTGATTATGTCACAAAGAATCTATTCATTCCGGTTCCTTTTCACCTTTTCGCCCCGTTCTCAGAAGTCTCTCTGATGCAATATTGACAGTTCCTCGTGAGGAAAGGTGCCAATTTACGCGTGCAAGCTGTCACATTCCCTTCCGTAACCCCTTGATGACCGTACCCTTGACATTGTCTGTGTCTCTTTGTTTTGTGTCATCTATCGCTTGTTGGGAGGTAGTGTTTATATAGAATAGGTGTATCATGGGCATCTTGACATCTTCTTGATACTTGATATACATAAATACACCAATATGGCTATTAGATTATGAAATGAAGATGAAGAGAGAAGTTAGAGGGGGACTCGGGGAAAGTCTAGAAACCTGAAGAATACAGGGGGTTTAGAGATTTCCAAAATTGAGAGATAAATTCCTAAGGATTTTGATAACCTATACTTACTAGAATCGCATAGAATCTGAAATTTACCGTTTAAGAAATATTGAGATTTAGAAGTTTCTTATTCTGGAGATGTTATCCTTTTGAGCGACCCCAATAATGCTTCCCGAGATTCTGAGACTCTGACTTTGAGATTCTGATATTCCGACTCCAATATCTTTCCAAAATCTTCGTCCATCTTGTCGCAACGAGCCGTTTAGTAGTATACTAAACCAAAACGACTCCGTCATTTTCATCGTCACGCCTACATTATTCACGTCGTTCTTTTTGCGGCTGCCAACAGATGCATCCAGTAGGGAAAAAGGAGAAAAAGAGAGATTTCGGAAATTCGGAGAAGCAGAGATGGAATACGGTAGATGAAGGAGGAGGCGGCAATTAGAAGAGAAGATGCTCTGCTTGCTCTCTTCGCATGTATGTTATGTCTCTCAAGTGATAAATTGGACATCTCGATTGAATGCGTGATGATGATGATGATGGGGGTCTTGGAGAGAGAAAGACCATCACCAATAGATGAAGTAGTTGGGAAGATGGAAGTGAAGAAAGTGAGGAAGAAATGGGGATTGACGAACTAGAAGATGTTCGCAAACTTGAAATGAGAATTCGGGGAAAATCAATGGAATCTAAGTGGTAGATGGGAATTGAAGTTGGTTTCACTATTTGACTATCACTAGTAAAATGATGGAAAAAAATGTAGAATCTCTGACTATAAGTGTCTTGGACCCAGTCAGATAAACTCTTTTCTGAATATCTGGATTTGTGCACTATCGACCACGGAGAATTCAATTCTGCATTCAGAATTTCCAGAACTGTCACGTGAACCAAGTTATGGGTCATCAAAGCAACAGCCAGTACTAATTTCGTGGACATTTGTGACCTCATATCTCAGCTCGAAGACACTTTCAGAAGGTCTTTTTTTTAATTTTGCTCTCTAAAAATTAACCATACATCTTTCATATATTAATACCAAGAACCATAGTTCTAGAGAAGATTTGTGTAAATTGTGTTGTTCGATTAAGTAAACTTAAATGAGTACAATCCAAAAAAGAAGAAGTTCTGAAAGTTCCTATGAGCTGAGATAGGAAGCCTCGAAGATCAGAAAATAAGGACTGACTACAACTTTGATGACCCATAACTGATGACTCATAACACACCCAGGTTTACAAAAGAGAAATGGATGACTGGATCATTGAACTCCTAGTGAAATCTGCGTTTCTCTAACCGCCAGTTCAAACCTTTAAGACAAAATCGAAATTGTGAGCTGCTTTTTCAACCGCGGAGTACAGTTCCCCCAAATCAGAGTTTTTCAAAAAATGGTTCCCAGCCAGGTGAAGAAATCAATACATTTTTCAGCGTGCCTCCACAATTCCCAATTCCTCTCATCTGGATTCCCAATGTCAACCCATTCGTATTCCTACCAACCACACCCACCGATTCCATTTTCCAACAAAGTCCCAACCATCTTCGATCCACGAATGAACACTCCAATGTTAGACCCAGAAGAGGCAAACTTCGAAGAAGTCGCTTTGAAATCTCTTGGAGGATTCATTCTTGTCCTGAACGACAACGGAGAAATCTATTATGCATCCGAAAATGTTGAGGGATATTTGGGATTTCATCAGTCTGATATTCTTCATCAACCAGTTTTCGATTTGATTCATTCGGAGGATCGAGATGATATTCGACAGCAATTGGATACCAACTTTCATATTCCAACGGGTACTTCGTCAGCTCAATTTGATATTTTCTCACCGCGTAAGTTTTTTAGAAGGCTGAGAAATGAACTACGAGCACGAAGAGAATGAGGTTTTTCAGAAAACTCAAAATATCTGGAGCGCAATGTGAACGCTAGATTCCGGTGTCTCCTGGATAATACTTGTGGATTCCTGGTATGTAATTTTTATGGCTATGGAGATTTCCAAAAGTCCTAAAATCATCAAATCGAAAACCGAATGTAAGATAACATTGAGAATTTGCAGAGTTTCAAAAATTTCGAGATTGTAATTTAGGAAATTCTAAAAAATCATTAATCTGTCAAATATTTTCTTTCTGCCCAAAATTAGAGAATCTACAGTAAACAAATTTTTGTGAAAATCCTACGGATGCGGAACTAGATGGTCATTCCGAAGTATTTAAGGATTCGGATAGTGAGAATTTTGCTTTCTAGCATTCTATGAATTCCAAAAGTTACTGGCTTTCAGAGAATTGATATGCGTGGAAAACTAATGTCTCTCCATGGTCTTCCTTCATCCTACGTTATGGGAAGAACCGCTTCGGGCCCGGTTCTTGGCATGATTGTGGTTTGCACGTAAGAAATGTCTCTAATTTTCGATTCCAATACCCAAATTTCAGACCGTTTGTACCTCCGTCCACTTCCGAGTTGGCTTCAGAAGATATGATTCTGAAGACAAAACATCAACTTGATGGAGCTCTAGTCTCTATGGATCCGAAGTATGTACCAAGAAGAACTTTATACATAAAATGTATTTGCTTCTAGAGTCTACGAGATGCTGGAGATCAACGACTCGGATCTCCCAATGCCCCTCTATAATCTAGTCCACGTGGAAGACGCTGTCTGTATGGCAGAAGCACACAAAGAAGCAATCAAAAATGGGTCATCTGGTCTTCTAGTCTACCGTTTAGTCAGCACAAAAACTCATCGGGTTTATTTTGTTCAAAGTTCGTGTCGCCTGTTCTATAAGAATAGTAAACCGGAGTCGATCGGGTTGACTCATAGATTATTGAAGTAAATTTAAACTGAAGAATCGGAAAATAGGGAGATATTGATTTTCAGTGAAGTGGAGGGGACAATGCTTCTGGAGAAAAGGAGCTCACTGAAAGCGAAGCTACTGTCATTTGACGATTCGTTTTTGCAATCACCCAGAAATCTACAATCGACTGCGGCACTTCCACTACCAGCAGTGTTAAAAGATGATCAGGATGGGTATGTTTGGGTTTTTTGACGGGCCTTCTGATATTCTGAATGGTTCTGATATTCTGACAAGGATTCCTAGAAACCTGCAAACTTATACTTTCCGATTTCAATTGATCTACTTTGTGTACATGCAACATGTACCCTACAAGCATACTGTAGTTTTTGTTTGAAATAGAATTGACACACTTTTTTGTCAATTTCGTGCTTTGTTATACATCAAGCTGAACAATCAGTTGCTCTTTTTTCTCCTATTGTTTGTGTTATGTATACAAAATGTAGTTATCGCTTTTTCTGCAAAAAAAAGAGCCAAGAGAATTGGACATTTTAAAACAAATACCAGTCATCTGACCGAGATCGTTGATTATTAGTAAAATAGAGTGTGTATTAGACACATAAAAGCACAAATACTGTTGCAAAAAAAGAATTTTTCAGACTGGAACCTTCGACATCGACTGCTCTGTTTCCAACTCTAACAGTTCCTCCAATTAGTACTCCAACGAAAAGAAAAAGGAAGGAGAATACCGAAGTTCCAGTGATTCCAACTCCAGTCCAACCACCTCCTCATCCTCATTTCGAAATGCAAATGTTCGATCCATCATGGAATCATGGTGTACCTCCGTGGGATGTCTACCAGTATCCGCAGGTTTATCAACCTCCTCCCGTGGCTCCGATTGTCGGGTATCCCGCGGAGATTCCCATTCCGAATATTGATTATTCGGCATGGCAACAGAATGGTAAGGAATTTGAAGTTTAAACCCAGGGCAGCATATTGTTTGGGGTCAGATATTGGGGAATTGAAACAGTTTCTTGATCTACAAATCTAACAAAAAACAACTAAGGAAAAAATTCTATTTTTTCACCAAATTTACAAAGAACGTTTTGAAAACTAAGTTCTCTTATAAAGACAATGAAGGGAACATTTTTATTACTTTACAATTAGACTTAGAGTTTTCGAAGCACCTAAATGTTTGTTTTCTCAGACCTCCACATGCAAATGCCCTCAATTCCACATGGCTTCACTTCGGATGTTCAGAAGGTAAGGGATCTGAAATACAGATGGAGCAGTTTTCAGATTTTCAGCTTTTGGAGCTTACACTGGGCTCGGGCCATACTCTCACAAAACTTTGAAAAGTTATATATTGTGGCTCTCTATTTTTCTTCTCCTTGGCCTATATATCTTGTCGATTAGTATTTACTTTATTATTATAAGACGAAAACATACAGATTTCTCAAATACGGTAAGTTGGATGAAATCAATACTGGAAAAAAGTGTTCAAAGATAAACTTTGAATTGAGTTTTGCATTTGCAATCTGTGCATAAAACTCGATTACGAATCCTTCAACATATATCCGAACATTCCGAATTCTCTCATTTTTTAGATAGCTCCCCACCAACCGATGTCTCATTTCTCCGACTACTCCGTCCCCGCAATCCACCATCACCACCACCACCTACATCATCATCACCCATTAAAACAAGACAACTTCCATTTAATCTCAGAAGTAACCAATCTTCTAGGCACATGAATCGAATGAAAGAGAAATAAAGAGAGTGTCTTCTTTAGTTTACGACCACCACCCATCCCTACCACCAGTACAGTAATCATCGAGATAATCGTCTGACACACTTTTTATGTGCCTTTTTTCCCTACGAAACATGTGTCTGAATAATGTCTCTTTTTTTGGAAAAAAGAGAAGAATTAGTACTTGTTGAGAAGAGGAAGGCAAGCGTTTTATGGCTCTGTAAATGACGATTTGGCGAAATTCATGTTGCGAGGATTTTGAACGGAAGGTGCTTGAGACCATCTGAGCTTCCAAAGGTCTAAATTCCAAAAACCAGATTACTGTATGAATTTAAATTTATTAAGTTTGTCACAGAACACATAATTTAAGCACAATATTTCTTGCATCCGATATCTTTGAGAGTGAGAATATGTGGATACATGTTCGAGTAAGACGAGGTAAGATCCGCGGCCATGACCAATCCTTCGCAAGCGTTCTTGGCGGGTCCCAGCTTTTCACATCCTGCCTTGAGCATGTTTTGAGCCCCCGACCATTCCTTCGGGACGGTGAAGAATGGAGAGCAGATCAGGCAGAGAGTATTTGGGGCAGCAGCGGAGGTGGTCTGGAATCGAGATGTTTTTTTTTAGGTTGTCGAATTTGAAGCTTCGGGCAAAGAACCTGAAACTCTGTTTGTCTGGCTTTCAATTCAAATCTGATGGGACTTATTACAAAACTTCAGAACGCCAGATAGTTACTCACTGAGAAAAATCCAGCGACGAGGAGAAGAGCGGAGACGAAGAAGAGCTTCATGATTGTTCCAGACGGTTCAATGCAAGTTGAATTGTGGAAAAAATATTGTCTGGGGGTCTATTTTATACGGAACAAAAGTCATGGGAACGTCCGGAGATTCCCATCTTTCATCTGCGGAAATGAAGGGAAACCGAAAAAATGCACCATTGAAGAGAGCCGCTGGGAAATTCGAATGGTTCTGGAACAGAGTGTAGTTTAAGAAAAGGCATGGAGAAGAAGATTCTACACAAAAAGTTTTGGTTCATTATATATTTTCAAATGAAATTGGCCCTTTATTTTTGTGCCTTTGGAAACAGAGTTCTCAATTTTGAGATTTTCAAACTTCCACATCTTTATTCCAGATTATTACTAGAAATTATTTTTGAGAGTACAGTCTTTCAATTTTTCGATTATACAATACATTTCAATTATCACTTCTTCAGCACATCGTCCAGTCTTCACTTCTGTGGTTGGTGATGCTTGTCACGGAGAGATTCGGTCCAGCTCTTGGTCAATTCCTCTTGCTGAAAATCGTATTGTTCATAGTTCTACGCCCACGATTCTCATCATTTGCTATGCTGTCTGAGCGATACATTATGCATAATTCGATTTTCTTCGCACCGATTTGATGCTATAAAACTGCTTACGGATTTTTCGGGAAACTCGCATTTTGAAAGAAAACTATGAGGTTCTTTGTAGTATTGGTTTTTGTTCTGCTAGCTGTTGGTATCGTGGTAAGATATTCAAAAGTTTAAATAATTTGAAAGGTTGTTCATTTTTAGTCCTCAACTATCACCCAATTCAAACACTCAAACGATGAGCCTCCAAGCGAAACTTGCCTGGTTTGCGATGGAATAATCACTATTCCGGAGAACGATAATGAATCTCAAATTCTGTTCAAACTGGCTTGTGACAAAATAGAAAACTCAATTGGAGCCTGGGCGTGCAGAACCCTAGCAAGCACAATTCACAAAACCCACACGTGGCCGGCTCTCAGATGGTTGCTTGAGAAGGTTAAGCGACCAACTTGTGCTCTAATTTGTCCCAAATAAGGTTTTATTGAATGAAGTTTTATTGGATATGCTATTATACAAAAATGTTTCTATTTCCAGACCTCCGTCTTTGCACGTTCCCTAGCCCCCACTATTCTTCATTGCTTATACCATAGGACATATTCTAGTCTATATCACAATAAACCATGTCTCACAACCCTACTAAAAACTCTCATCAGGTGGTCTCCTAACCATGTACATTTGACACTTTAAGAATGGTTTTAGTAACCAATCTCTTTTTATTATGACAGGTGTCAAACACTCGCCTGCAACCACGCATATCGATCAACGATTACATCGCCCCGTGTCTATTCAAAAGAGGTCACGAACTTCACAGGTGGGGGAGAGATTGAGACTTATTTTTTATATACAGATCTGATATGGTGGAAAAGATATAATCTGGGATGGATGGATTAGCTTTTTAACAAGGAGATGGCTTAATTGGAAATGTAAGGAAACACCTTCTATGATAAAGAATAGAGTTGCAATACACCGTACGAAAACGAAAACTCTGAAAACTTTCAATAAACATTTCAAAAATAGATAATTTCTCAAGAATCCTATTAAAAAAGTTTTATTTTGAGCCCGTTACTCTCACCTGTCTATCATTACTCTTTGGCATTCCACCTCCACGTTTTCTGAACTTTCCATGCTCATCGACATCCTCGTATCCCTCAATATAGGTATCTGAAATTCAGTCCTTTTTTCTCAAAGTTTTCCCCAAAACGCTACCATTATTCCATGGTGGACGATTGTCGATCGTCGAACGGTTTGCCGTTGGTGGAGCCTTGCGACTTCTGGATCTCTTGCGATCCTTGTCGTCTCCATTCTTTTGAAGATCCTACAAAAATTTGGATTATTAAACTTTGAAAAACAAGTAAAAACAAGAAACTTACATATCTGTCAACATGGGGCATCTTTTCGCCTTGTATAGTTGAAGTTTCGAGAATGAAGAAAACGAAAAAAGGGAATGACTTTGGAGAATATTTTTTATGCGCGGCGAGAGTCACCATGGACACCATTCACTCTTCCGAGACCACTTCAAGTTCGTATAGTAGTGAATAATGGAAGAGAACTTTCGAGAAGGGCATTCGGACAAAGAAAAGAAGAAAGAGAACATCAAGGAGCAAGGAGCAAGAGCTTGTGGAAAGAAACAATATTTAGGAACTGAAAAGCAGGAAAATAGAAACACGGATTCTGGTCGATTTTCAATTTCGGTAACTTAACTGGGAAACTGAAATGGTGCCAAGAATTCGAACGTTCAAAAAGTCTGAAACCAAGGATTCTTAATGTTCAACATTGAAAGTCATGATGAGAAGGTTATCGATCTACATAGTCTCTTTCTCGTCACCATAAAGTTTCCCAAGACCAACACTTCCGCCCAGACATGCTACGGGTCATGTCGAAATCAACATTTTTGTTCGTCCGGCCCGGCCCGGTTGGCCCAGGTTTAGAGCCAAATATTCAAAAAGTTGTAATTTTTTCAAAAGTTTCTCAATCCCGCCCTACGCATCCAGGAGGTTGCATGAAAAAAGGAGGATTATTCCAAATGGTCGCGGAAGAGGATGTAAACGTGCTGCTCGAGAGCATAAACCTCAAATGGGGATTGTGGCTAAAATGACCAAAGGAGCTCAAGTCCAAACACGAGAAGATTCTTGCTGGGAAGTGATTGAGATTCACTATCAGTCACACTGGCTGGGATTTTGAAGTTGGTGAAGAACAAAATAATATACCTAGAAGACGTATCCCTCACTCCGCAAGAAATGAATAAATACACTCTGGATTTGATGACTGGAAATGGAAAGGAGAACCTTCAACTAATTACTATCCAACGTGGAGCTTCCGTTCATAGATACTCGATTCTTCTGTAAAGATAGTTGTTCCTCCGTTCCCTTCTTCTATGCACCATTTGTGAAATTCGAAGTATTGAGGATTCGGAACTCGAAAAACTCGCAAATCAGTCTCTCCTCCAGAATCCGGAAGACGTCGAAGGCGTCAAGAAACGTGTAGAGAGCGAGCGGGGGAGCATCCATTCTGTTTGTTTAGCACATGTCGACGTCGTCGTCGGTGTCTTCTCATTTTCAATTAGGCGTTTACATGGGGTGAGGAAATCGAGAAAAAAGATTGCATGTATTTCGTCTTGTTTTCAAAAAAAAAACGAAAATTTTGTGGTGTAAATGAATGAAGAAGAAGGAGGTGTCCATGTTTTCTCTTTTCCATTTGCTAGTATTGCCTACGTTTAGAGATTTTTTGTTTGACAAGAAGAAGAAGAACGATGCTCGGGTTTATTTTTGGCTGAAAACAGAAAACACAAGGATTCAGGTTAAGTTGGGAAAGAGAGGAGTCTAGCGGTTCAGAAGGCAATCGATCTTGTTTCAGGGTGGACTTGTACTAGAGAAAATCTAAAGCCTTCAACTTTTATAATCGGGATTTTAAATGTTCTTTGCACCTAATTTTGTCAGGAAAAGCGGTTTGAGATCTAATTGTTTTCGAATATTATATATTGACTATGACTTCTGAAACAAAGTAGATTAACTCGTGGTGAGATTACTGTGAAAATGAAGAAATGTTTCAACAAGCTGAAAGTGTACAATATCCCAACGAGCTAAAAAACCTGTTATTTTTCAGTAAAGTCTAGTACTTTGATTGGTTTTCATTGAGGACATCGAGCAGAAAAATATGGCAAAACTGCTCAGTTTCGTCTCAGTGGACTTGCATGGAAAATTCAAGTTTTTTAGGTCCAAGTGAATTATCTTAGTTTGAGGATTAGACGCCGACAAATTTAGGTTATTTTCTACTTGGCGCTCAATCTGACAGCAGAATAAAAAATATTGAACTGTACCTCAGAAACTTATCTTGACTCAAATTCCATATTGCACTCAAAATGGTTATATCTTTAGAACTTCGTCCATTTCTCACTAAATCAATTTGTTCAAAGCTTGAGAAGGGGCCTTAATTATAAGGACTTCTTTCAACCCGGTTCTGATTTTGAAATTTGGTCTCTTTCAAATTGAGTTACACCACCGTTAGGTCCCTTTAAACATTCTCAATAATATTGATATTATCATCTTCTGAACATCCTTCTCCCTCATCCTTCTTCCCAGAATGTCAATTTTCCCAGTACTAGACACCTGTCAGATTACTGTTTGAACACTCATCCAACATGTTCATGACCCCTATGACCCCCATGTATTGATGAATTGTTTAACCAACGTGGCATTTTGTAATGACACATTTTGACACTTGTTCTGTAATTGGATGATCTCTTTATGGTCATTACTTTGGTGTCTTAGTAGTACTTTAACATGACAGTTAAACCTAATTTCGAAGCGATAATGTTATTTGAATTGAGAATGAGGTATGCTTATACCTTCTTTGAAACACTTTCAAATATTAAAACTTCTTTATTTTTTCTTCTAAGTTATGCAGCGCATAGTTGTCTGTTTGGGGGAAACTGTCAAAAGGAGAAATGAGATGGATGGGAAATTGTCAAAAAGTTGGGAGAGAGATTTGAAAGCGAAGAGGAGAAGAAAAGCGAGAGAAAAAACACCTAAAGTACTTCCAATTATTGGCGGGAAATAAAAGGAGAAATAAGCTCGAAATACAAAACTAGATGAATCCTGTGAAAATTGGGGGAACGGAATTTATAGAGAAAGTGTGTTCAAGTTCTGGGAAGAAAGGTGTAGTCATGGAAGTTTATAAAGTTTTCTTTCGAAAAGGAGACAGTAATGTGAAGAGCCTAACTAAAGTGTAAGAAAAATAACCGAATAAAGTTCTGATGGGTTTTGGACGACAAAGAAATACTGTACAATTCTGGAAGTGGGAAGAAGCGAAACGAGAGAAGCGAGACCAAAATATTATCTGGAGGAAAGAACACCCGTAGAGAAAATAAAATTAGTAGAATTGGGAATTCCACCCGAACGTCTTCTCAATAAGCCGGAGTCTCTACTCTTGGTGGGACCGTGGAGATGATGTTGGAGAAGATGCTGGAGATGGTGTCGATGTCTCCGCTTGAGAGTTCAGACCTGGAAAAATTGATTTGTGAAAGGGGTAGAGAAGCAGATAATTTAGTGTGAGGTAAAAAAAATAATAGATTTCTATTGATTCCTAGATTATTCGACTCCAGGAACACGGGCCGACTGGGCCCCAAATCAAGCAGGAATCCCCCAACCGATAACAACTTCTTCACAGACAACCTGTCATTTTTGTGTTTCTAATATTTTGAAAAAGCCCCAAAAAAGAAGGAAAGTATTATAGTACCTGCTCACCTTCACCTGCTCACCTGCTTCGTTGGGAGGCGTTGACTGTGGAGCAAGTTGGGAAAGTTGTTGGGATTGAGCCGCCTGTTGGGCTAAGAATTGAAGCATGAATGGGTTCATTTGGCGAAAGATGTTAGGATCGATTCGAGCCATCATCTCCATTTGTTTCTTCATGACTGATTGGAATATGATGCTATTGGAGGCCAGGTTTTCGTCGGATGATGGTGGGGAGTCCTGGAAAGCAAATGGGTTGAGAAAAGCTAAGAAAACGTTCGTGGTTGTAACAGAATACTAGCCAAGGCAGTTGTGTCTCTGACTTATAGCAGTAGAGTCTAGAAACAACGCGATACAGAACCTTCGGTTTCTACGGTAGCTACGGTTCTATAAAATCTATACTATTCCAGGTGTCTCACCTTCTTCGAAGAGTCGTCATCAGAAGTGGTGACATCGGCGATCGACCACATTTTCGGTTTCCTCTTTGGAGATTCTGAACTGTCGATCATAATTGGAAGCGGGGAGATTTGCTCCTTCTTCGGTGTATGCAGATCGTCGGATCCGACAGATCCAGATCCTCCTGAAGGTGTTGGAGACGCCAGATGAGGCTTTCCGAAGAGAGATTCTCCTTTTCTCTCAGAGTTGATGGAAGTGGAGCTGGATGGACGGTTCATATCGTCATCATCGTCATCCTCATCGTCATCACATCCATCACCTCTTCTGTTTTGTGGGGACCACGTCATCTTGTTCTCCTTCTTCAATCGTCGTCGCGCATTCGCGAACCAAGTGGAGACCTGAAATCCGATTTATTTGTTTTCAAATATCAAGTATAAACATTGGAGTTATAAAGGACATTGCCCATTATTGGAAGATTACTTACCTGTGTTAATGTCATTCCTGTACCAACCGCCAACATCAACTTGTCATTCTTTGATGGATATGGGTTCTTTCGATGAGCATGGAGCCAATCTTTCAGTGGAGCTGTGGCTTCCCGAGTTGCGTTCCTCTTCTTCATTCCATCCAATCCATATGGATGATATAACCGATGTGGATCTCCGAACATGAAGGGAAGTGGTCCTGGACCACCAGCAGCCATAAGCATCTCTGGCTTGAAGTCAGCTGGGAGCCCTGGAGGGAACATAGGAACACCTGGGAACACTAAGTTTTGCTGGGCTGCTGCCTGCGCGGAAAGGATCTGAGCCATGGCGGGATGCATTTGGAATTGACTGAGAAGATTGGATGGAATCATTGGTCGAATGCCGTCTGGAGCTCCAGAAGTGGGCGGGGCCGGGGTGGTTGTTGATGGTGTTGAAGGTTCTTCGAGTTTTAACGATTCCAACTTACACTGAAATGTTGTAGAAGAATTTCGAGATATGGAACTTTGCTCTATCTAGCGCCACTATATGGATTTAAAACTTGAACTCCAGAGGAACTGAGATTCGAAAGGTTAAAATGAGATTGAGATCCAAGTTTCTGGAAGTTCTTCAAAATCAAAAGTTTAGATACTTTAATAAGGAACATTCCTTTGGATTCCCAGTCCCCATGTTCTGATCCCAAAAAAAGTCTTAAAACTAACCTGCTGACTGACGATAGGAATCATTGCACAATAATTAGATGATCTCAAAAGTTGTGGTAGAAGATGAAGTGATGATTGTTGATAAACACGATTATGTATGATGGTTGGGTCTCTGAAACACAACGAACATTATTATCAGTTTTATTCCGAGCCGTTTTTTCCTCTGCGGATGAGGGAGACGACGACGAAACGGAGCACAAAGGAGGAGCCAAAAAGTGATAAGAGTTGATGGTGGTGGTGAGAACGAAAATGACGGAAAAAGTTTGATTGATAATTTGAGAAGAGAAAGACAAGGGGGGGGAGGACCTTATGTTCAACAACTTGTTGAGCAATCTCGATCTTCTGCAGATGCCCGCCGGAGGGTCTCTCTTTCTCGCTCCTAGGCTCCGCCCATCGGCCAATAAACACCGTTGCTGCGAAGAGGAGGAGGCGGAGCTTCGGAGGAAGAGTTGGCGGAAAAAGAGAGAATAATGAAGAACATGCGTTTAGTCGGAATAGCATGAAAAAACATGTGTAAACCGAACGTGTAGAAGATAAATTAGTAGGGGTAAAATCGGAAATTCAGAAGAGAGAAAAATTGAAGAAGTGGTAGTAGTAGAAAAAGATGATACGGAGAAAAGAGATACGGAAAAAGATAAACAACCGTTCCAGTTGTAGGAAAAGGTTAAGATGGCAAATTTGATAAAATTTAGCTATAGGAGAGAATGGAAAAGTCTGAATTGGAAGGATTCTGACGAAATCAAAGGAGACAAAATGAGCAAACATGGAGTTGGTTGTAAATTTGCAAGATCAAATGGTGGGCAATGGACAAATGGAAAAATTCAGGAATGTTCTGGGAAGTTAAGAAAGGTCAAGAAGAAGATTCAAGGGTTTCTGAGGTCCAAAAAGATCCGAAGAGAGCCAAGATAAAAACGAACAACTGCGAACAGTTGAATCCGAATTTATCTCTACTTCTTCAAATTGTGGCAAAAAATGATTTGCCTTGAAGTTTGTTAGTAAAATCACTTCTTTGGATAACTTTTTCAAAACAGAAATACATTTAGAGTACATTACCGTTTAGAAGAATACTGTAACTGTACAGAAAGTGCTTCAGACTGTAGACTAGGAAATGATAAAGCTATATGTCCACTAGCCAAGAAAAAAGCATTGAGAAAACTGAGAATGGAGAAATGAGATGGATGGGAAGGTTGTTAAAAAGTTGGGAGAGAGAAACCAAAGAGGACAAGAAAAACAAAAGAAAAAACACATAAAGTACTTCCAATTATTGGCGGGAAATAAAAGGAGAAATAAGCTCGAAAAACAAAACTAGATGAATCCTGTGAAAATTGGGGAAACTAATGTGAAGAGCCTAACAAAAGTGTAAGAAAACTAACCTAAAGAAGTTCTGATGGGTTTTGGACGACAAAGAAATACTGTACAATTCTGGAAGTGGGAAGAAGCGAAACGAGAGAAGCGAGACCAAAATATTATCTGGAGGAAAGAACACCCGTAAAGAAAATAAAATTAGTAGAATTAGGTCGGAATTCCACCCGAACGTCTTCTCAATAAGCCGGAGTCTCTACCCTTGGTGGGACCGTGGAGATGATGTTGGAGAAGATGCTGGAAATGGTGTCGATGTCTCCGCTTGAGAGTTCAGACCTGGAAAAAAACTGTTTAGAGAAAGAAGTAAAGAATCAAGGTTTCAGATGATTTGGTTTGAGATTTTAGAGTGATTCCACTAATTGAGCTATAATTTTCAATGCTCACACAGAAAGTCGCCAAATGTTGCTCCGACTTGATCCGGTCAAGACGAGTCAAGATGAGTCAACGAGAAACCATATTTTTGTCGGAAATTTAAAAATCTTTCGGTTTCAAATGCATTGAAAGTTGCGAAAGTTTTCAGATGTTAAAAAACAGTGGTTTCTATTGATTCCTAGATGATTCGACTCCAGGAACCCGGGCCGACTGGGCCCAAAAAAAGATGAGGGAGGTCGGGATGGGCCATCAAAGATTTTGGCTTTTGGTCAGGCTCGTAGCATTTCTGCTTACAAGCCCTCCTAATGTAGACCACTTCAACTTTTCCCAAGTCCCTTTTCTAACAACATCCTGAAACTCTAGACCCTATATTTCATCACCGGGGGATGTTCACAAAAAGCACTTGAAAAAAGTGAAAATGTTTCCCATCAACTATACGAACGGATCAAATCGGCAATTTATCATTCTGAGAGAAGGCGAGTCTACTTTAAGGAGCAGCTCCCTCTTCAAGAAAAAGAACACGCGCTTTGCTCGTTTTAAGGAGCCCGATTCTCTACTAATCCGTATGGGGTCAATGACACTTCTTTAGTTCTTCTAAGCCACCCTTCTAGTTTTTGTGTGGTGATACTTTTTGAAAAGACGTTTCGAACAGAGTTACACCGAAAAGAAATGTTCTCCCTACACAGAAGGCGATGGCTTCCCGGAAAAGACTTTGCCCCCAGTTTGCTCCTATCAGAAAACATTGATGCAACTTTTGGCAGAGAAAAAATTGGGGCAAAAAAATTAAGCGGATTACGTTCCGACTTTTCTTGTACATGTACAAGCACGCACGGTGTTCAGCGGGCTGTCAATCAAGTAGGAATTCCCACCAAGCGATAACAACTTCTTCACAGACAATCTGTCATTTTTATGTTTCTAATATTTTGAAAAGCCCCAAAAAAAGAAGGAAAGTATTATAGTACCTGCTCACCTTCACCTGCTCACCTGCTTCGTTGGGAGGCGTTGACTGTGGAGCAAGTTGGGAAAGTTGTTGGGATTGAGCCGCCTGTTGAGCTAAGAATTGAAGCATGAAGGGGTTCATTTGGCGGAAGATGTTAGGATCGATTCGCGCCATCATCTCCATTTGTTTCTTCATGGCTAATGGGAATATGTTGTTGGAGACCAGATTTTCGTCGGATGATTTTGGGGAGTCCTGGAAAGCAAATAGGTTGAAAAAGCTTAGAAAACGTTCGTAGTTGTTTCAGAATACTAGCCTAGTCCGGTGCGTTTCCGACTTTTAGCAGTGGAGTCTAGAAACAACGCAATCTACGGTAGCTACGGTTTCTAAGTTCAGCCCCCCCCCCCCCCCCTGTCCTCTCTATTTTTCGAAATTTCCCGAACACTCCTTCTCTTCTCAACTTCTAACATTTTATTACACACTTCTATTGTACTTTATGAAAATGTATATAAAAACCGATCATCATCATCTTCCTCATCTATGTCGGTGTTTGTTGTTAAAGCGGCACACACATACATATAACTATATTTCTCTATGTCGGCTTCACCTCCTCACAAGTTTGCTCTTTTCTTCTTTCTCTCCTTCTTATTCTCGGTGTCACAAATGATTCATACTAGTTTACATCTCTATAAAACCGTGCAGTACAAGAGAGACCCCCTTTATTTGTTCCTTAAACTAAACATATACACTAGGTTCCTAAAAAGTTTTCGTTAAGAGCTATAAAATCTATACTATTCCAGGTGTCTCACCTTCTTCGAAGAGTCGTCATCTGAAGTGGTGACATCGGCGATCGACCACATCTTCGGTTTCCTCTTTGGGGATTCTGAACTGTCGATCATAGTTGAAATCGGGGAGATTTGCTCTTTCTTCGGTGTATGCAGATCGTCGGATCCGACAGATCCAGATCCTCCTGAAGGTGTTGGAGACGCCGAAGTGGAGCTGGATGGACGGTTCATATCTTCATCATCGTCATCCTCACATCCATCACCTCTTCTGTTCTGTGGGGACCACGTCATCTTGTTCTCCTTCTTCAGTCGTCGTCGCGCATTCGCGAAATAATTGTTGACCTGAAATCCGATTTATTTTTTTTTCAAATACCAAGTACATCTCAATTTTGGCGCCCAAGGTCTAACACTAGTAGTTCTGCTACCAAACAAATACTAGTAATCTTCCATTTTGAAACATTTCTCGTATTGTCTACTCTCCTTCTCAGAAACACATTAATTAAGCGGAGAGGTGTCATCATCGCTTATCTTGCCTTCTACATCTTCTCGTTTTCTTTTCGTTTTTTTTTGGTGGCATTGGTCAGGGCAAAAAATGGAAGATGATGATACATACACAGACAGACTATGTTGGTGGCTAATGTTACAATAACACTGCGGGAGATCTACTACTACTAAAACAATAATTTTCGAAGGATTGAAGGGATTTAGAAGAGCTAATAGAATGAGCAAACATTGGGGTAATAAAGGACTATGACCATATTTGGCAGATTACGTACCTGTTGTAATGTCATTCCTGTCGCAACTGCCATCATCAACTTGTCATTCTTTGACGGATATGGGCTCTCCAGATGAGCATAGAGCCAATCTTTCAGTGGAGCTGTGGCTTCCCGAGTTGCGTTCCTTTTCTTCATTCCATCCAATCCATATGGATGATATAACCGATGTGGATCTCCGAACATGAAGGGAAGTGGTCCTGGACCACCAGCAGCCATTAGCATCTCTGGCTTAAAATCAGCTGGAATCCCTGGAGGGAACATTGGAACACCTGGGAACACTAAGTTCGATTGGGCTGCTGCTGACTGAGCGGAGAAGATCTGCGCCATAGTGGGATGAATTTGGAATTGGCTGAGAAGATTGGATGGAATCATTGGTCGAATGCCGTCTGGAGCTCCAGAAGTGGGCGGGGCTGGGGTGGTTGTTGATGGTGTTGAGGGTTCTTCGAGTTTTAACGATTCCATCTTACACTGAAATGTTGAGATAGATCCTAGTTTCTGGAAGTCCCGATTCTTCAACATCAAACATTTAGATACCGTAAGAAAGAACATTCTTTTGGATTCCCAATCCCCATGTTCTGATCCCAAAAAAAGTCTTCAAACTAACCTGCTGATTGACGATAGGCTTCATTGCACAATAATTAGATGATCTCAAAAGTTGTGGTAGAAGATGAAGTGATGATTGTTGATAAACACGATTATGTATGATGATTGGGTCTCTGAAACATAACGAACATTATTATCAGTTTTATTCCGAGCCGTTTTTCCTCTGCGGATGAGGGAGACGACGACGAAACGGAGCACAAAGGAGGAGCCAAAAAGTGATAAGAGTTGATGGTGGTGGTGAGAACGAAATTGACGGAAAAAGTTTGATTGATAATTCGAGAAGAGAAAGACAAGGGGGGGGGGGACCTTATGTTCAACAACTTGTTGAGCAATCTCGATCTTCTGCAGATGCCCGCCGGAGGGTCTCTCTTTCTCGCTCCTAGACTCCGCCCATCGGCCAATAAACACCGTTGCTGCGAAGAGGAGGAGGCGGAGCTTCGGAGGAAGAGTTGGCGGAAGAAGAGAGAATGAAGAAGAACATGCGTTAAGTGGGAATAGCATGAAAAAACATGTGTAAACTGAACGTGTAGAAGATAAATTAGTAGGGGTAAAATCGGAGATTCAGAAGAGGGAAAATTGAAGAACGGAGAACAAATTGATGAAGTGGTAGTAGTAGGAATTGATGATACGGAGAAAAGAGATACGGGAAAAAGATAAGCAATTAACTAACCGTTCCAGTTGTAGAAAAAGGTTAAGATGGCAAATTTAATGAAAATTTAGCTATAGGAGAGAATGGCAAAAGTCTGAAATGAAAGGGTTCTGACGAAATCAAAGGAGACAAAAGGAGCAAACATGGAGTTGGTTGTAAATTTGCAAGATCAAATGGTGGGCAATGGACAAATGGAAGAATTCAGGAGGTTGTGGGTAGTTAAGAAGGGTCAAGAAGGAGATTCAAGGGTTTCTAAGGTTCAAAAAGATCCGAGAGAGCCAAGATAAAAACGGAACACTGCGAACAGTTGGATCCGGATTTATCTCTACTTCTTCAGATTGTGGCAAAAATGGTTTGCCTTGACGGAAATGATAAAGCTAGATGTCCACTAGCCAAGAAAAAAGTATTGAGAGAACTGAGAATAAAACTGTAAAACAAGTGACCCGAACACAAAACAAAGGCGGTGTCTTCTTGAAGACAAAGAAGCAGAAGCTACTAGTGATTCTATGCGCGAACCCAAGAATGATACATTCTGAAGTAGAAGCAACAACAGTAATAGAAGAAGCAATTAGGTAATGGTCAGAACGTCTTCTACTATCTTCAGGTGGGAGGGAGAATAGAAGTTTAAAATGGCATGTCTCCTCTCTTGTTGTCCGAAGATGGAGGAGGTGTTGTAAAGAAGTGTAGGCGCCAACGGCAGCAGCATCAGCAGCCGAGAGTAGTGGTCGAAGAGAAAAAAGGAGATGATGATGATGATGAAGAAGAAGTAGAAGAAGAAGACACCAGGTAAGGGGCACACGGTGTAAAATGCATTTACTATTGTGTGTCATTTTTGTGTTAACATGTCTCTTTGGGTCATTCGGGTGGCGGGCCCTTGTTTAGTTATATTACAGCATGTCACAACAACACATAGTAACATCAGAAATTATTGTACTTGGGGAAGGCAAGGACGGAAGTTAGTTATTGAGCCGATCTTACAAAAGGGGGAACACACATACAAAAAGGTGTAGATTGATGTCAAAATGATGATGAGGAGGATTGAGGAAGCCAGGGGGAGGAGTCTTTGCGAAGGGGGCGGGGCGTCGGCGGAATGGGAGGAGGTGGAAGCGAAGAGTGTGTAGACATGAGGTCGGAACAATTTATGAGGAGCATCACCAGAAGAAGTGGAAGGAGCAGAAGAAGTAGGAATGATGAAGAGTCTTCTGGAGCAGTAATGGGTTTCTGGCGCGGTCCCCTCTCTCGACTTGACTTGCTACTTCCGAGCGGTGTGTTGTTTTTTGTAAAACCAGAAGGAATTACATAGATGGAGTGAAGTGGTTTTGAGGGATACGGTAAGAGGGGTAGTAATTAAACTGAGAAGGGAAGACGTTCGTTTCCGGTGACGGAGGCATAGGCAAAAAGTTCTGGGTGGTAGGATTTTACTAAATGAAAGGAGCACTTTTCTGTGGGTACTGGTGTTCTTAGATAATTAGAATTGGAACTTGGAGGGAAACTTGAAAAAATGCAATGTTTAAGTTTTAGATCCAGAAGTTTCAGCACTAGTAAGAAATACCTTCGTAATCTAGAAAGCCGAGAAACACAATATGCTAAGATTCTAAATGCCTCAAATTCTAAGATTGATCATCTTTTGGACTGCGAGATTTGAAAAATCCAATCTCGTTCTTCTACTCTATCCTAAATCCTCAATATAGGTGATTCTACCGTAAAATTGAACATATGTAATCCATAACTTACCATATGACTATTATAAATCTTCATATATGCTATATCTACAGTAATATCATCCCCCTAGTACTATATCTAACACCTTCATCTAATCCATGCACTGCTCAATATCTGACACTAGATTAACGTTATTATGAAAATATTATGGGTACCTAATGTCACACTTTCCTCTCATATCCATCACTTACTCATTCATCAACACGTGTCTACTAAAAAGGTCATGAACTCGAGAAGAGAATGACCAGGTGTTGTTGTTTTCAGATTGAGATTTGGATCTTTATATTCCTAGAATGTCGTCTTGGGGGAAATTTATGTCGTGTACTAGGAGTAGAAGAAGATATCGGATGGAATGGAATGGTCCGAGAGGATAACGGTAATGACAGAACAGTATAACACTATTACTGTTAACATCTTGATTTCCTGTAAGAATCGATGAGATAAGAGAAGAGTGATACGCGGGACGAGAGACCTATAAAATACGGTATTCGGTGTAGGTTACAACTAAAAAACTCTAGTGAACACATAACAAGCTTAGTTGTATTTGAGAGTATTGCCATCTCTAAAAAGTGAAAAACGGAATGAGCCGCGAAAAACCTTGTGTGTTTTGTGTATGTTTCCTGTGTGCCTGTACACGATATGAGGGAGATGGAGTGAAATGTTCAAACACTTGACAATCCGTGTTAACGATATGTTTGTCTCAGATTATCGACGCTTAACAGAGTGTGGGAAGGACGGGGAAGAGAGCATTTCATCGTTCGCGCATTGGCACCGAACTTGTAATAGAGACGATCAAACTACAGTAAGAGAACTGGAGAGATTTGAAAAGTTGGAAATTGAACTTTTCATGATCCGGTGTAGCTTGACAATTTCGATTCAGATGTCATATCAATTGATGTCACACACCTGGCTTATCATGATACCGGAACACATCCATATGATTGTCATGTCATCTCCGTTTATCTTGCAGCAACTTTACGTACTTCCTGCTCATGGAAGCTTGACAAGTAAGTTTAATCAAAACTAACTTCCGGTTGTAAGAGATAATCGTTTTTATTTTTGCTGACACACTTCTCTGTATTGCTGAATATTGACTCCATCAATTCGTCATTTTTTCTTTTTCTTGCAAAAAAGGTGAAATCTACAGTAATCTTAAAGGCGCATGCGAAACTTTGTCGCCGGGTTTCGAAGCGAAGTGCCGTGTAGATTTACGGGGTGCATTGCCTTGCAAAATTGCAACTATTTTTTGCCTTTGTTTTTTGACAAAAACTTGCAACATTATACAAAAAGATATAAAAATGAACTAATTTTTCAGACCAACCGCTGCGCTGCACATCTGCACCTCGCCACAAATCTCCGAAAATCGAAAAAGCATAGGAATATTCAAAACATTGTAAGTCGATTCACACAGATTAAGAGGACACCCTACCAGCCGGACATGAGCTTGTCCCACCCTACATGTTGAACATGATGCGCAGCAAAATGCAAATGAGAACACATTAATTTGAGAAAACATATGCCCTCAAAGAAGGAAATTGCTTCAAAATGCGGGCGGCGCAAATATTAAGTCTACTGGAAAGTGGGGAATTGAGGTTGTCTCGATTACAAGTGGGTTTCGAAACACAGAAGGCTCTCGGAGCAAGAAGATGGAGTGGTGGTGCGAAGTAAATGATCGGCCGACGATTATTATTTATCTACTTTAGCTTCCAAGATGCCGATATATCTCCTTTTCGGCAACTCAACTGATATTGTTGTACCCCGTTTGTCCTCTTTCAAATATTTGTATGCTTCAAAATGTGGGTGCGCTCCAAAGAGGGGTCAACACCTGTCTGTAATCGAGACTGTATTACCTGTCCGGCTATGTGTGCATAAACACAAATCTGCTAATTAGCAGGCGGCGAAACACTCCTAGTATCGGTAGGATGTCGGGAGAGGGTCCCTCCGTCTCCACCATGTTACTCCACTAGTGTTATAATTAAGAGATTAGACCTTATTCGTCTTGATCCTATTCCGGAATGCACGTCGACAAGTGTTCATCATTTGAATCTCGACCGGGTCAGGGTTGAGAGTTTCGGAGAGGAAGGATAAACCTCGGATACCTGGGATGACACCTAATTAAGAAGGCAAGAAGTGTATAGCCTCGGCGCGCGCGCCCAGAGGCTTATCTGCCATTTCGATCTTACTGAGTGTGTGATTCGTCTTGTTTCCTAATTACCCTCAACAGAGAGTTGTGTTGACATGAGTGTGAGAAGTTTAATGATGATGGTGATTCCAATCTTCAGCGAATCTCTAGAACTCGGTTGAAAAGTGAGATTCTGATGTCAGGGAGGTATGAAGTAGCTTCCGGAATAATGATCTAATGCTAGAGAACTTCAGTTCCAGATCAACGGAAGCTTCTGCGGAAGCGTAATATCCGGACAGATAACACTTTTTGGTGCGAAAATGGGTAGAAGAGCTAGGTCGCCTAGGGAATCTATTATGGGAATCTGAATAATTGTCAGCGACCGAGTTGTCGGAAATTAGACCAGTACCAACTTTTATTCAGATCACCGAAAAAGTTCAAAAATCCAACGGAAGTGTTCATTGTTCATTTCTGAGTAACAAGAATCTTCTTCTCTTGCACGATAACAACTAAGTTTCTCGGAAGTACCCGATTCCCATCGGAACATGTGTAAATGTTATCATTATTAGTTTCTTCTTCTCGTCGTCATCTCAATTTGTTTTTTTTTCTTCTCACTTGGCTCTCTCCGGAACAGAACACTGAAAAGAATGTGATAGTATTCCCATCATTAGGTGTCAGGTGTCCCACACATACTGGTGGCGACGAAACAACATGGTCTGAGGGGAGCGATGGGATGTAAGACAACCTGGGGCGCCTGTCGCCCCATTTGCCTCGAATTCGCCACGCCCCGAGTGGCGACCAAAACGACGTGTCGCAATTGATAAATTGCAGGTCGTGTCGATGTGTTAGTGTTTTGAGATATGTGAATGGGGTTGTTGGTCCGAGCCGAGAGAAGAGAAAGAGAGATTGTTTATAATCTCAATCTGATGTTTTGTTTATGTTTCAGATTCTCTGATGACATTGTACACCACCACAGAGAATGAGAATGAGACACCAATCAGTTTCAATGTCCACTTTTCTCTCCAATTACCACACAGAGGTCAATCTAGTGGTGGCAAGGGAGATCCCGAAACACGCGTAGTCTTTCGTAATCGTTGCCCTCATCTGATCATATGCCAAGATCTGCTGTAATAGCGAGCAGTTTTGATAGGCAGCCTTGCGCAACACACTTTTGATTGACCCCCCAAAACTACTCGTTGACATCTTCCTTTATTCCCTACTCTACAAGAAGAGTCATGAAAAGAAAGGGTGCAATATGATGGTGGAGACGAAACGAAAACACTTCATTATCCAGTTAAGCGATGTCAACACTGCGACAGACACACTCCGGCGTGTGAACACAGTTACACCTGCTATGCCTATACATGGAGAGAGAGAGAGAGAGCTATCTATTACGGACCTCCCTTCTGTTGTCTAAATGGGCTTGCAAACAAAAGAGAAGGCAAGTGTGATGAGTGTATTGTGCGGATTAAATATAATGCCGTATCTCTGTGGCTCAACACATCATCAATACGCAATTTATTGCATTACGCAACTCTTGAAAACTGTTGTATTTAGTAGAGGAAGAGCTAAATCGTAAATCCCCTGGAGGTCATGCGGAACGAGAGAAGTCATAAAATAGGAGATGAGGAGTGCTCACTTTGTTATGACACCTGGATTGGCTAAGTAGGAAGCAATATCGACCCCAGTATGGCACTATGATTCTGTGAACATACTTTAGTAAACACAAAGCGATCAAGCTAATTGAGAGTGACAGATATCCACCCGATTCTCGGATAACCATATAGGATCATAGTCAAGATGCTCCCTAAAAATTGAGCCGCGTCGACTCAGTTTTGACCATATGTTTCCATCTCTGACCGTAATTTACAGCTTATTGTGGAACATGTGGGACCAACATAGAAAAAAATGTGTGAATAGATAAACCAGACAGAACGAGTGGGGGGAGCAGAAGATTTATAATTTACAACTTTCACAGCTTCTTCTCTTGTCAAAACATAGGAGAGAGTACACCACAAGTGAAAAGAGTAATGATTTGTTCTTCTCAAGGCTGCCGGATGTATAACTAGAGGATTTTTGCTTCGTCTACTAGTTCTACCAGTACCTGAGAAGACGATTGATATACGATCGAAAGGTGGCAATATCAGCTGTTGTGACCCGTAGAGTCACTTGTTGGCGAATAAATTCTGATATTATTAATGAGAGTCGAGTCAAGAAGTCGAAAAGTCAAACTAGTTGGAGCTGGTGTTCTCTTTTTGTCTTCTGTAAGAAGAAGTAATAACGTGGGAAGCTGAAATGCGAAAGGTTTCGTGGGAAGAGCTGTGTGGGAGTAGAGAGGGGAAAAAGAGATCCGGAAAGGAATATAGTTGTCACCCCACATTTCAAACATAATGTTGTATAATAATAATAATGGAAATAGAATGAAGATGAGAGGGGCCTAATTCACTTATTTTGCTGCAATAAAAATCTATGATTGACAGGTGAAGCAGTGGAGACGAAGAAGACTTCTAAACGATGAGTGTGCGCGCACCGAGACGGTCCAACGCTGATGGTTTGTCGGAAAATATGCTCAAAGCGATACTACTAGATAAACCGACGAAGTTGGTAAGAAATCTCAGGAAGACACGAAAGAAATGATCTCAAGGTTTCCAGGCAGCAGAGACAACACTAAATTTTGAAGAAAAGCATGCCGAAAAAGAGAACACGAATTCTAATCGTGAGTGATTTTCCCTATGTATTTTATGATTTATAATCATGGGCTAGGCGGCTTCAAAAAGCCATGCCAACGATAAAATAATAAAATTTTGGCTGGGAACATTCTTCTTTTTTTGTAGAACGAAACGTCACGGCTTCGGCTTCTCAAACAAGTCAGCAAACTACGACATCGATGATTCAGCGAGGAGGAGGAAGTTTTCTGGATTCCACGACGCTTTCGACGTCTAGTAAGGTATGGAGCTGGAAGAATCTAGAGTCAAAAATCCTCTAGTCTGCTACAGTAATCCCCTCCTCTTGGAAATCTGACACCAACAAAAACCAGCGAGAACATGTGTCTGAGCAGAGACAAGAAATAGATGTGATATCTCGGCTCGTCTTCTCGCCCCGGGAGGGTGTCATATCATGTCAGTTAGTAGCTGGGCTACTGAAACCGGACACCCCCTTTTCGCGCCTTTCGATAATACAGCAATCATCCGGATCGAGAGATGAGAGATGTGCTCTAAACACAAGTGAGCTCCCCCTCGGGCGCGAATAATCACACTTTTCGTGTCATTTTCTCTGTCGAACAAGCCCGCGACGAGAATGATGGAAGGGCGGAAAGGGGCGGGTGAGTAGTACACGAGATTAATGATAATAGCAAATGAGACAGGAAAAGCAAGGAATGGCGCTGAGCAATGAGAAGGGGGTCGACCCGAGAGCACCTCGTAAATCTTGTTAATGGCTAGGTCGGGATAGACGATTGAGGGGAGCGAAAATGTGTTGGACATTGGTTATCATTTGTTTTGGGAAGAGATATGGGTTGGCCACTTGGGCAGTCCATTAGGTCAAGTAGAGTTTTTGAAGCCGGGATTTTGGGATACGGTAGCTCAAGAGAAAACGAACATGTTGTTGTATCAACATTGAGATCAATGGCAGCTAAAATCAACTCAAAAACATGATCCTAGAAATGCGTCCCAAATGTTGCATTTCGTCGGACATGTGTTTTTGAGCAACGATTGGTTTTATATGAGCGTTTTGTCTCTTTTGACTAGATGAATAAGAAGTTGTTGGGCAGAGAAATTCGAGCAGAAAAACGCTTTTTGAATCATCATCATGCTCTCACTACCAAAAGAAGAAGAAGAATCCATTATCCATCTGGATCGAGTTACTAGTTGATGGCGATGAGCAAAAATATGCTTAATTCTTCTCATTTTGCTTTTTCTTGGTCCTGACGGCGTGTGAAACACAAGAAGAGTGAGTTGAATAAACAAGGTATACGGTAGAAGTAGTAGATGAATTCTTTTCATTGGCGCGGTGGACACACACACATTTGTAATGCGCCATGAATACTCGTGTCTTCTTCTGTCGTCGACGTCGTCCGACGATGGACTGGTTTTTTGGGAAACTGGGCGTGGAGTACTGTAGGTACTGGATACCTTACTAATCGTTGTTCGACTACTTAATAAGAAGAAAGAGAAGAGGACGACTTCAATGGAATCGAAATAAAATGAAAAAGGGAGAGAGCAGGTTATAATATCCGAGTCGTTGCATATGTATCTTCTTCTTGCGATAATTAACTGAAACATAATTACAATGGTCCCTGACACTGCGCCCTTTGGGAATTCAAGAAGAGCAACTGAATTGACATTTAACAAGAAGAAGGACGAGATCGAGTGATATTGTATATATTAGTAGTGTCATGATGAGAAGGACAGGAGAATGAAACCCCCAAGAAACGTGTCGAAGAGCAGCTTCGAAAGATGAAGTATCGAAAATCGCCTCTGGGCAAGAAATGTTCCGAAATTCTGAAGTGTTTAGTGGTGAATTGAAGGAGAAGCAGGAGACGACGTGAAGAGGAGAGGAGTGTGGTGTCGAGTATATTATAACCACCTCATGTTGGAACACACTATATTGACAATCGGCTCCGGGTGGCACCCTTTTCTTACTGTAGACATGGTTCCAAAGTTTTATTACTGAGAACCTGATTGTCGAAAAGGCGGCAATCAACAGTATGTCGTAAACCAAGAGAACCCGGAATTCTCTCCCGCAAAACCATATCAAACTCATAAGCGTGAGACACCGCTTTGGGTACTGATTTCAGTTTCCTAACGATGTCATGCTCTCTTTTCAAATTTCCGACTCTTCATTCGATTCTCGACTCGATTCGATTCGAGGGATGGTGGTGGTGGCGAGAAGATGATTGATGTGTACAATGATGCGGGAATGTGTGTGGCACGTTGCCAGCCTGACTTCCCCCCACACACACCTCACTCACAACACTAACACATCTTGCAACTAATCTATCCGGAGCCTTCTCGTATTAAATCGACTCGGGTAGAGCTGCTCCCGATAGGTGTCTGTGTTCTCAACCACATGTTCGTGTTTTTCCATCGATAAAGCACACTTGGCCTGATTGATCGTCGTCGCGAGGAGGAGCAGGCTCAGGAACACAGTTTTCTTTTCGTCGTCATCGAAAACGAGGCAGAAAGACAAATGACACCAATTGACGAGTGTTGATAATGTGATTTCTCTGGAACTAGAACATGACGAGATGTGGAGTAAGAGAATGGGGATCATGAGTGGATATCAGATTAAAACAACCTGATCTTGCTGGTGTTAAAATGAGTAGAGTATCACCTATATGTCAATCATCGGAGAGAGAGAGTTGACCTGTCGGAATAGCGTGTCGAATTGCATGTGCGACTCGATGATATTCTCTCGCCAGAGACAGATGTAAACATAAACAACTGCTAGTTGTGTCGCCCCGCGACTACAGTATGCCACTTATATCCTGAATTCCTCTGAGAAGAAGAAGAAGAAGGAGATGATTCTATGTTCCAGGACTGCATGGCGATGATTTGTTGTGATGTATCCAAGGTGGCGATATGAGTGACAACTCGACGAACACATGACGCTTCGATATGATGATCTTGTTGAGAAAAGCGGGGGGTGCTCCTAATTGACTTCGGAGGAGCAATAGATACATTCAACTGTATCTGTTCTCGCGATTTCTTTCTCACCTCGGAGTCAAGTGGTGTTGTGGTGGTGGTGGCCACACAAGCCTTCGGAGCATCATCATCCGCTAATAATATAATGTGCTCGCTTCTTCTTCATAAAGTGTTGATGTGAGAAGGGGGTGTTTGTATTGGTTTTGTCATTAACCAAGCCATATGGTTACAATGTGCGAATAAGTGGAGCAGCTTAGAAAAAGAATAGGGGAACGAGAGAAGAAAATTTGATAAATGTGGCAAGAAGATGATGATGATGAGTAGAAGACCTTCTTATTCTTCTAATTCAACCACCTACCTGCATCTTCTCCCAACCCAATCGAACAATTAGAAGAAGTATTGGTTTTTTGATTTACGACTTGACCACTCATTTTCGAAGCTGGATGAGGATGGGAGGGAGATGGACAACTATTTCGGTTTACACAATTGGATCTATATACCGATATATTGAGATTTGAAACCAATTATATTCCTCATCGGAATCCTCAAAACGATTACCGTACTAGTCTATATGTGTTCGGACGTGTGTTGGTTTTTTGTTGTGGCGTCGCGCGGAACCGCTCATGGGGGCCTCGAAAAAACAGCACGGAATAGTAAATGACCAGATGTCGGTGTGTCTTTTGACCGGTTCATTCTTCTGTGCTGCTTGCGCCTATTATTAAGAAATTGATTTGGAGGGGGGAAGGATGCGCCTTGAAAAATGAGTGTGAACCTGGACGATGGTGGATCCTGACTGGTGTCCTTGTAAGGAGCGGTTTTTTGTAAACGGAACGATTTAGTGTCGTTTCGCGGTGAGCATGAAGAGTTATAGACCGAGGTCAATGACGGAAGCGATTAACGAATCCGAAGACATCTCGAAACATAACTGAGGGGACCTTGGATTTCTACAGTATGCCAGTCTGCATAAGGGATGTCTGAATGCAGGCTAATCTCGTAACTATTCTGATTTCTACTTTCCCAAAAAAGAGGACGACGCTGTGTCTACCAGGAGGATGATCCTATTGAAATGAGTTCTCGACCACACCACCAAATTCTTTCTTTCTTTCATTCTTCTTTGCCTACTTCATCTCAAGAGTGACTAGTAGTGTATAGATTGCGAAGAAGAAGTCTTCTCTCTTACTTCTTAAATATGTAAATCTTCCCACGATCCTTCACAACTCGTGTCGAAGCGAGAAGAGGAAACGGGATATCGTCCTCCTATTCTCTTTTTCAATTTCTTTGGAAGAATTTGTGACCAGATTAGAAGACGCGGATTCTTCTACTGAGAATCAGAAGTCGTCTTCTTTTGGAGTCTCAACAGGGGGTCCGTTTATTCCTGTCGACGACTTCAAGATGTAATCGGTTGGGAATAAGGGGGACCCGGCGTGTTTTGAGGTGTCACAACAGATTAGAAGATGATGATGATTTCGGAAAAGGGAAGGATCCTAGATAGAATATTAGGGAGCAGATTGAGGACGGTCTCTGTTTTAATTGTTATGAGGACCCGCGCATTATGTTTGCGGCGCTTCCGATACATGAAAGGCGACGACCACATATTGACTGTTTGTGCTGCTCTGTGAGCAGGAAACGGTAAATGGTGTAAGCCGAGATAAGCGGATCGACGGGTGCCAGAAACTCTATTCCCCAATTTTTTCGAAAGTCTTCTGGGGACTTAGATACTGATCTCAATGTTTTGATAATACACGACTCATCATCATCACCATTAACATCATAAACAGCGGATTAATTACGTCATAAACAAGCAAATATTGTCTTCTAATCTGACAGAAAAGTTCCCGAGGAGACAGTTACTGTACCACTTGCGCAATAAATAAGGTCTCCACTCAAATCTTGATCTATCTATCCCATCCGTTTACCTCACTAACAACACTACAGTACTCCTAACCTAGGCTAATGAAAAGTATAGGTATCAAAGCGGGGGACTCTTTGACACGCCAGAAGCGCTTTCTAATATTGACTTTGATATAAAATCATTTAGGTGCGTAGTCTTTCTCTCTGTGAAAAGTGTTAAGAGATGCCCAATCACAAGTGTGAGGTGGTTAGATTCCTCTTGAGCGCAAATATACAATGAAATTTGCTCGTTTAGACGAATTCCGTCGAATCAATCGTTGGGGTTAAAAAAGAGCAGTAATGTTTGTGATTAGGATGCCCACCCGTGTCTGATGGTCTGATGACTTTTGTGGGGATCAGGTTGCAGTTAATACGTTTTTGGGAATATAAATACAACATTCCCATCATACTGTACTTTTGGATAGTTTTGTGTGACGAGGGCAAGTTACATGATAATTGCCAGGTTCTCTCAGACAGACACACTTTTGGATACGGTAGCCGTAAAAAAGATGTGTCGAACAAGATGCGCGGTGCGTCGGTTGGTTTTTCGCGCCCTCCTGTGTGTCGAATCGGAATATGACAAGTGCGCGTAACATGATGTTTGGGGATACGGTAGTAGATGGGAAAAACGTTTTTAGTTGAGAGAAGAGGAAGAGTTGACAGAAGTATCTGGTTTTTGTTTCACCACCCCCGTGTGTGGGAGTGAATTACAGCTGTTGAAATTAAGGTGAACATATCCGAGAGGGGGAGATAATGGAGGGTAAAAGGTGGACGAACTAATGGTCGGTGTTGGGTGGAAGTTGTGTATTGATTTATGGACTGTTTCAAACAATGTTTGAACCGAATGGGGTCTGGGGGAAGCATCGAATTTGGGGATTTGAAAAGAGGAAACCGACGGGAGCAGTATCATAATCATCTCATTTTTCTAAATTATCAAAATTCGAACAGTGGTTTTGGTGAGATGTTCAATGTTACAACACGCTCTATCGCTAACATGACTGGAAAATTCGAATTTGTGAAACGTTTTCTAATCTTCCTTAACTTTCTATATCCCCTCAACGATAATATCCTCGGATCTTTTCCACAAAAGTTTCCAAACTTTGATCATATTCACAATTACCCTAAGAACTCTAACTCAATTCCAACGTTCCCAAATTTCCAGAGAAGCCTTCACTCATCGCGCCAAACCCTCTCGGATCCCAAAGAATTCTACAAGACAACCGGCTGTCGATGGATCCGCGCAGTGCGTCTCGGCGACGCGACAACGGTCAAAAAGATGTTGGAGGACAAAGTTTGTGTTGTCCATAATTAACTCAAGATTTATCTTTTTCTTCAGCCTGAACTTGCTAACTACGCTCCGACCTACGGTCCACTGGCACTTCACATCGCCACCGTTCGCTCGGACCGATCAATCATTGTGCTTTTGAAGGCAAAAGGTGCGGATGTGGATGCAAGAGATGCGGTGAGTTTTTTTGCTTCATCTGATTCTGAATGTTTAGTTCGGCTTCTTCAGACAGGCTACACGAGTCTTCAGCTGGCAATTCGACTCGGCAACCAATCGTTGGCCCACTTTCTGATCTCGCACGGTGAGCAGAATAGGTAGATGATGGGAAGGGGAACATCTGTTTTCAATGCCATTCCTATATCATTTTGTATGTGTGCAGAGGGTTATTGTTGTGGTATAATAGAAAGGTGGGTGGGGGTACGGTAGCCGCCGCCACTGGGCTTTTTCATCTATGATACGACACTCAACACCGACTCGATATGATGTTTATCATAGCACTTAACAAGTGCGAGGATCCTCTCCTTCTTGCTCAAGTGACGACTCTATCAATTGTAGGACTACGGTAGTTGATTGGAAAATGGTGTGTGAATCGTGTCTGCTTCCTCTCTATACTCGCCTATATTCTACCAAGAGGGGCACCGACTTGATTACACAGATTAACAGAAGAGGAAGAAGCGAAAAGAGGAGAGAAGACGAAGAAGTGGAGCATCTCACACTATATTTCGCGCGATGAAGAGAGTTTATTTGTCTGATTAATTGTGATCAAGTGCTGATTATCGCGCGTCCGTATCATCTCTTAGCAGCAGAAGCTAATGATGATGGTGATGATGCACTTGAGAAGTTGTATTGCACCGAACCGAATGGAAAAGAACGAGAAATGATACGATTTGATTACACAGGAAATGGTGGAAGGAGGAATTTAGAGTGGAAATGGGAACAGGGTTGGGGACCGATTTTAATGAAATAAGCTCGATCAGCTCAGAATATCAGAACTAGAGTAGGAACGATTACAAAAGTTATAGACAAGGTTTTTGGAAGAAAAGCACATGTATAAAGCTACTGAGAAATTGTTTTTGTCTCATTTTTCTCAGCTTCAAGCCACCGAACTTTATTTGAAATCCAACCCTGTATTGCTACAATTTGAATATTCAGTTTCCCACGGTTTTTTCGAGTTTTGAATCCTACTCTATCTTTTGTGGACAATTCGTGAGCTCTAAACAAGGCTACGAAACCTGAAAAACTGCGGTAGAGCTGATCAATTCAAATTTTAGCCGTATTAGAAATAGAGCGCGAAACTAAAAACAATAGTGTTGACTATACTCGAAATCACAATAACATCTGAAAGCTTTCTTTCAAGTAAACCAAAAAGTGCCCGACTTCCTGAGCACTTTCTCAAAGTACCCCCATCGAAACTATTATTTGAGCGATTCCCGAAAAAAGAAGTAAATTGAAAATGGCCGCGAAAAGCCGGATGAAGTTGAAAAGTAGATGGAGAAGCGATGGGCGGATCGCAGAGGTTCCTTTTTTCAATCCACCGCACACACTTCTCCCTCTCCATGCCGATAGATTATGTGTGAGTGGAATGGCTTGCCGGATTGAAGGAGAAGCGCCATTCGGATTTCCCTCCCAAATACCTATCCATCTCATCCAGAAGAGTACATTATAAATGGTTAAGGTACGCTCGGATGCTGTCTCAACAATGAGAATCGTCACCTTTTTCGTTTCGGTGTGTAAAGACACAGTAATCCGCTAATTGGACTAAAGGGAGTAGGAAGAAGAAACACATATTGTGGCAAAAGGATCCGTGTACTCATTTCCTTTTTCCTTCCCGTTTTTTTCCTGTGTGTTCTGTTTCAAATGTGTCAATCTGGTGTGAACGATCCGTGGAGCAGCACATAAAAGGGAATGAGGAAGAGCATCTGTCGTTGGTGTTGAGTAACAATACGGCCTGCCTTCTTCCGCCACCTCATCCATCACATTTTTCTCGCCGCGAGGACGATGATCATGGCGGGGAGAAATAGGTTGGATGACTGACTCATTAACGCCTTCTTGGCGGATGTAAATCAGATATGAGGGATCTTGAGAGGTGATGTCATGTGGGAATGTTGATTTCGGGAGTTCTACAAAGATCCTGGAAAATGCCGCTATTCGTACAGTACTCCAGCTTGTATATTCATCTAGACGTCTTCTAGAAAATCTTCAGGATTCACCCAGATATCATAGTTATCCAATTACTGTCAACTTGACAGTTGTCTACCAGGTCGCGTTGTAAGAATAACACTATTTTCATTAAACGATATTCTATACAGTTGAGTATACGCAATGGTTATTGTAACTGATTGCGCAACGCCCGTCTCCACAGTCACCTGACGTCACTCAACAACTTCTAATTTCAGGAGCCAACATGGAACTCATCGATCCAGACGGTCGACACATCACCGATTACGACGAATGGAGCGATCAGGATCAGTTGGCAGCTGAGCAGCAAGTTTATGGTAAGTAGAGAGTTCTATTTCGAGTTGTTTGTCTTTCCTTTTTTCTTTTTTTTTCGAAAGTTTTCAACACAAGTAAGAAGAGTACAGTACACCTCCCCCACGACCTGATCGTTGGGGGGTCGCGTATTTACAGCTGTCAAAAGAAAAGAGAGTTGGCAGCTTTCTCGCTTTCTCACATTTACATTTTAAACACACATTTTACCTTCTCTCGACTCGACTGTTTGTGTGTGCGTATGTTTGGTGTCAAATCTATGAGATTTTGATCGGAACTTATCAGGCGCTCCTGTTGGTGGTGCTCTATGTGTGTGTGAATTTGAATGTATACACAGGCGTTGACAGGTGTAGAGAGCTTTATGATATCTACGTGCTTGTTGGAGTACTAATATTTGGGGGAACCTAAAAGAATTGGGGATCGAAAGTCATAAATTCCTATTTTTTCAGGAAAACCACTGCTCCGTCAGAAGGCTCACTCGTTCGTCGCAGCGTCTCCATCATCAGCCTCTGTGAAAAGTTATGGATCTCTCCGCCCAACTCGACCATCATCTACTCCCAATAACTCGATTCTTTCTGAAAATGAAAAACCCGATTTGCGACGGGACAAGAAGCGAAGCTCCTGGAAATCCTTCTTTGAGAAGAAATTCGGGTCGAAATCATAACCTCTTTTAAAGATCTCTCTTACTCTGTAATACTTTATTTCTAAAATTCCTATACCATAGACGATGATGACCGAGACATAAATTTGAAACAACAGGTGTCAATACACAGTCATTCCGAACACAAAAGATGCATGCATTACCATCTGCCGTATCATTAGCCCGGTAGGCGACGACGTGTTGAGTCCTCACATATTAGTGAACGGGGTGCGCTCGCGCGGGACTAGTGTTGTTTTGATTGAAAGAGAGCGAAAAAGGCGACGACGAGAGTCGGATGAAGTGACCCGTAAGCACTGGAAAGCAAGCCGACACTTTTTGGCGAAGAAGAAGAAGTCGACAGGTAATCGCTCATCTCTCTGTATTGAGAGCGGCAATCAAATCGATCCTCTCGTGTAAACACAGACCGGATGCACTCATTCGAGTCATCACACACATTGATTACTGTCTCTATGTTTGGACTTGTTTGGCTTTGTTTTACCTATGCGGCACATGGGAAAGGGTACGGTGTTTAGCAGAAGATTAGAAGATTTGGTCGCGGATGAGAAGAACCATGCTGAGAAGAATAGGAAGAAAAAAAGGGACCGAGATTTGCGGTAAAACTTTCGGAATCCGAAACCTGGAACTGAAAATAGGAATCGAAGCTTGAAATAGATTCCAGAATATGCTGATCAATTGAAAACATCATAAAAAAGGAAAAAAAATGTTTTGCCCCGGGCGGGATTCGAACCCGCGATTGGTTTTACCCAACGAGATCATAAGTCTCGCGCCTTCGACCACTCGGCCACCGGGGCACATATTCTGAAAAATGTGCATCTCAGTGAAAAAGGACCAATTTGGGGTGGAAAGAGGGGTTTCCGGGGTAATCGGGGACGGGGAACACGAGGGAAGCATAGCCGAGACAATCTGACGGCTGGGAAGATTGGTAAAGTAGAGTTTTGACCTTTGAAGACAGCTCAAATGCCTAGGTTGCATAAGCATCGCAGTTATTGGTATGATTGGCTCACTCAAAAATGACCTTGTATGGTATTCAGAAACAAAGAGGTTGAGAAAATAGAATACAGAGAAGACGATATAGTTCATGTCAGGATGCTGAAAAAAGTAAGAAATACCGAAAAGAGTCAATAATTTCCACTTTCTCTATTGGTTTGCTCACAACAATCGAATTCTAAAAAAATCAGGGCAAAGAAAAATTTTCAACGGTTTCTAGGTTTCGAATGACTTCATCCACATTCTCATCGTGTTCCCCGTCCTCGACTACCCCCGAATCACCACTTCCCTCCCCAAATTAGCCCTTTTTCACCGAGATGCACATTTTTCAGAATATGTGCCCCGGTGGCCGAGTGGTCGAAGGCGCGAGACTTATGATCTCGTTGGGTAAAACCAATCGCGGGTTCGAATCCCGCCCGGGGCAAAACATTTTTGCTTCTTTGTCATTGGCTTTTCAGATAGTTTGTGTGTTTCTGAATGGATATTTTGATATTTTTGAGAATTTTGAGGTAGGAAACTTGATAATTTTTAAGGAAAGATAGTCCTAGATTCCAATTCAGTTCGAGTGTTCATTTTCCCTATTCCACCAACCATTAATCACTCTCAACACCCATTTCTTGTCTTTTTCTTCCGATCGCAGTGCCAACTTGATGAATGTTTCGAATCGAATTCACTTCCTTCCCATCTTTTCGATTAAAATTTTTGCAACCTTTTCGTGAATGGAGAACCCGAAAAGAGACCGACTGTTTCCTATTCCAATGTTTCATCTGTTTCTTCTGCTCATCTCTTTTTAAGAAGCTTCTTTTTTCAAAACATCATTTTTCATCCGCCTACAGTAGGAGGTGGCGACACGAGGAAGAAGAAAAGGGGGAGAATTCTGAAGAAAGTGATTTTCAGTGTAAAATGGCTCGTGTTTACATCGGTCGTTTACATTCAAAACGGCGGGATCCGCGGGTGGGAACGAGATGAAAACAGTTGTTTGAACGACGACGACACCTTTATCAGTGGATACCATCTTTGAGAGGTGGCTGTGGTTTGTGTGTGGAGCCCCCGGGGCGGCTGCTCTTTTTGAGTTTTAGAAAGGGAGGCAACACAAGACATGACAAGATGAGACGAGTTTTGATTGGGTGTGTTGTACGAATTGGTTTGAAGGGAGCAGTGGAAGAGATGAAGAAAGGGGGATCTAGAATATTCTGAAATCTGGATTTTCAGAGAATCACTTTTTGAGTATCTGAGTGTTCTGTATGGGAAGTCTTTCTATGATCTACAACCCAAAAACCGAAACCTTCCTAAAACAACTTTCAGGATACCTTTGCAATATTTGACCATATTCATTTCTCTGTATACAATCGATTTACAACATTTGAACATTACCCCGAGCAACCCGGATTATCTTATATTTGCTCTCACATATCATCATCATTCACACCTAAAATAACAAAACTCAACACCTCGTAATCCTTTAATACAGTACTATGTTAGTACATTGGATTTATTTCCGGAGAGCATTCTGTTGCAAGAAGAAGAGTTAATCGACTGATTGATGAATCAGAATTGAGAAGCGGAAAGTTGAAAGGGAATCCACCGCCCGTTTTTTCGCATTCATCACGTCAGTTTTTGTTGGAAGCAAACCTATTATTCGTTACTTTTTACTCTTCTTTGGTTTTGTTCACATATGTGATGCAAGATGTTTTGGAAGAAACAGAAAGAATACCAAACCATCCGTCTTCGTTAAGTTACTAACAGGAGAGGAACAGTCATTTGATGAGAAAGGGAAAAGATAGAAATCTTTGGATATTTCACACCTGGCTGACATGAGATGTTATGTATTTATTTTATGGTCGTATAGATTAATCCTGATTCTTATCTTTACGGGGGTAACATGGCTGGATGACAGATGGAGGCGCGCCAAAATGGTTTGGGTTTTTGGTGGCATTTGACCTTCGGTTAGCACTGTATTATTGGAAACTGGTGAGGGATTTTTTGTCTGCAAGAATGCATAGATTTCAACTGTTATCAATATGTAGTTTTCCGATATCCATCAAATCCTTGGAAACCCGAAGAGGGTCGAAGAGTCGGAAAGACAGTTATCCAATTCTCCAGATTTACTAGAAAACGTAGGTAACCAACTCCCAAATCACTTTGAAAATACCAAAAAAGAAAGCAAAAAGGTATTGCCCCGGGCGGGATTCGAACCCGCGATTGGTTTTACCCAACGAGATCATAAGTCTCGCGCCTTCGACCACTCGGCCACCGGGGCACATATTCTGAAAAATGTGCATCTCGGTGAAAAAGGGCTAATTTGGGGTAGAAAGAGGGGTTGCCGGGGTAATCGAGGACGGGGAACACGATGAAAACAACAACAAGGTGATATGGTGGCTGGAGAAGTATGAAAATGATGGAAAAGAGCGAATTCTTTTTTGAGCTGGGAAAAGAGGTCAGCAGGCATTTATAATACAAGGAGCAATATGAAAATATGATTCAGATCACCCAAGACCCCTTTGTTCTTTTAAATGTTCTTCCAAGCGAAACAAAATGAAAGCATGCATTTTATCCAGAAATCAATATCCAGAAAAACTTCTACAGTACCGCCCAATAATATATCACATTCGAGTGCTTTCAGTTGCAAATTATCTTCCTTGGGTCTTGAAAAAGAGTTAGAGTAGTCCGAATAGCTAGGGAATTTGTGAGTTTATCAGTCAATTTTAAATCTACATTTTTGTAGTTGAAAGAATCTATACCCACAAATGTTCCAGCCTATTGGACGAAGCTGTTTTTTCAAAAACTGGACAATTTTCAACGGAAAACATCCGAATATGATATACCTATATTTGTTCTGCACTGTATCTCCAGAATAAGATGGAATCCAAAAATCAGAACATGCGAACTATGCAGCTCTACACAGTGGCCAATTGTTATTTATCAAAGAACCAAAAACTTGAAACTTTCAGGAAACCAGAACAAAACGATGGGATTGGTGAAGAAACTATCCAATTATCTTCAGAAACGGAAATCACATTTCCTTTTGATTCTACATATTCTCTAATTCTGAAGCTTCATGGTTTTTCCGATTCAAAAATTACTACCCTTCCTGAAGATTCCGTATTATTTCCAATTTACCTAATCGATAACGATATCCTTAAGTTCCAGATTATCCTGTTTGTCACATCAATAAATGTTTACATACTCTCCTTCCATCGGCTCCTTTCAAATGCTCACATAACTATGGTCTAATCCATGATCTGCCACCACGTGTAACTCGATCCATGCCGCCCTTTTTCGGCTATTTGTCGCATTATGCAATACACGGGCGGCTCTTTCTCTCTCTCTATTCAAAAGTTGCTATGAGGAAGTGACCTTTGTCTACAGTTATAATACTTTGTTTGCAAACACATAATGCCTCCTGACAATTCCAAAATAAGGACTGGGACTGATTTATGTTTTTGGGGAGGGAAACGAAATTGAATGGAGTGCAGTGGGGAAAGGGAAGACATAAATCTGAAAAGTGTAACCACTGATTAGGGAAAAGAGAAAAGAGAAAAATGGGCACATGGAAATAGAGTTGGCAGACGGCAGAAGGTCGATTAAGGAAAGTGGTTTGAAATTGGAAGTTTCGAAGAAGTAGGGACTTGGAAGGAAATGAAGATGCCTACAGAACTATGTCTTGAAACGCTAAAGCTGATTAATGCAGATGAATTTGAAAATTTTGAGGATTCTGAGGATCTCTCCTCTTCTTCATGGTTCAGCGATTCTAAAATTTTGAGCTTTCTGGAGATTTTGAGATTTCAATTTTGTGAGTTCTAAGATTCTCAGGTCAGTAACTGGGTATCCAAAGTTCTGATGGATCCGTCCTGATTCTGTAACTTTTAACGTTTATATGTATTATCGGGTGTTCGGAGAAACAGTGACATGAAATTCCGAAATTCTGTCTTGCATACAATCAGATGTTCAAAGAGATTTTCTGTGATTCGACCGCCTTCTACCGTATTCTGAAATCTTAGCATTGTCTGACCTGTTCTGACACCTGTTATCTTGTACCCGCACGATTATGTCCCGGAAACGACACCTCCATCAATCACATTTTTTCCAAAAAACCTATTTTTACACTTTTACTATACTTCCTGATTATTTACAATGAGCTTACGCAACCTATTGAATGACTTTCGAGAAGAATCAATCTACTCCAGAAGACACCTGTCTCATCTGGAGAGGTGTCTTCTCGTCCAGAAATCGTCTCGGAGGTTACGCAACGTGGCAGACGGCTCCACACGACAACAGTCGTTAGGTGACACGAGTGTTTATTTTATTAGGGGAATAGGGGGAGACAATTGATACTTGAATCTATGGGAAACTGAGGAATGTTTACTCAAACAGTTAGGAAGGGGACTACTGTAATTGTTCGGGTAAACTTTGCGTAATCAAGATTATGACGACTTAATTTACTGACTGTCTTGTTTTTTTTTGTCGGTGGGTCGGTAATCGTTTCGTGGCCTCCTTAAACGGTGTTGCGTAAACGATCAGTGAGTCGGAAGAAAGTGATATAAGGGGGACCGGACGGCAAGGATGAAAGAATGGCGTAATCGAGACTCTCTCATATCGAAACACAAACACTCGTTAACAGATGGACTCTGGTCAAGCAATCATAATGACAGATGTTATTAACTGATCCGATTCGAAGGTGTTTTGATTGATGACCGGGAGAAGGAGAGGTGTTTATGGGAACGTTTAGAAGTGTTTAGGGTAAAGAAAAGGGACCTATTCTGCTGTTTTGAGTTTATGAATCACAGCAATCAGAAGCAACAAGTATATTTAGAACTCAAATTTGAGAAATGAGAATTTCTAGTTTAAAATTCTTGATATTCTCTATACTTTCTACAGGTCTCAATTTCTGCTCGCTCGATCGACGGTGGATGTTTAGACAAACTCCGTCCGTTTTTGATCAATTTTTTTCGTTTGTATCTTTAAAAGGTGTCATCAGTTATCTTTCGTACTTTTTAGAGAAAACAATTACATGGGTAGAAATGTGCAAAAGAGAGATACTATCCACTAGAAATATGTCAGAAGGTATTCTTTTGTCCCCAAAGAACGTGCCAAGATTTTTCGAGACCTCTGTTCTTTTCACAGATTCCTCAAATAAGATTATCTTACGAGTCACATGACTAGATTGTAGATTTCAGCAGAAGAGGTTCTTCGAAAATTCTGAAGTATCATTTTTCATAGAAATTTATCTACGTGAACTATGAAAAATTCGACAAAAAATTCTGGACAAAAAGTATATAAACACGTAAAAGATACATTTTTTTACACGTTGTCCTACTGCCACGGTCAAAACTGATAAGATCTAAAAAATTTTAGTATAAAGGCGGACAAAATCGTCAGTCCAATCGAACTCTAATACATCGAACCAAGCAAATTCGAAAGACGTCAAGATGTCCGAGGAGGAGGAAGACGATGTTAACTTCAAAGCAGTGAGTTTCTCTCAATTCAAGATTTCTTCTGAAATTCTGAATCCTTTTTCAGGGAGTTGAGATCGTCAGCGTAAAAGCCAATTACACAGTTGTTAAACTTCTCGGTGAGGGTGGTTTTGGTGCGGTATACCTCGTGAAAGATGCCAAATCAAAGCAGTATGCGATGAAGGTGGAAAGGAAAATCGAGAAGAGGAAGCATTCAAAATTGAAAATGGAGATTGCTATCCTGAAATTGGTCAACGGCAAACACTTCACGAAAATTGTAGACCGTGGAAAGAAGGACAAAGAGGGATTCTTCTTCTTGGTGATGGAGTTGGTCGGAAAGAGCTTGTCGGATCTGAAGGCGGATCGAGCGGAAAAAGTCTTCTCGTTTGTCACTGGTCTTGGTGTTGCGAACCAATGTCTCGAGGCTGTTGAAGAACTTCACAAGTATGGATTCATCCATCGAGACTTGAAACCGCAAAACTATGCATGTGGATTGGACGAGAAGAAACATCTCATCTACATTCTCGACTTCGGAATTGCTCGAAAATATGTGAACACAAAGAACGAGTTGAAGACTCCACGTGAGACTGTTGGATTCAAGGTATAATCAATTAGTTTTCCTCGTTTTTCAAAATTCCGTTCTAGGGAACCGTCCGCTTCGCCCCACTCGCTTGTCACAAAAGCGTCGAGATGGCACCGAAGGATGATGTTGAGAGTTGGTTCTACCTTCTCATTGATCTCATTCTCGTCGGAGGTCTTCCTTGGAGAAAACTCAACGACAAAAATGAAGTTCTGAAGATGAAGGAAGAGTGCCGTAAGGAGAAGAGAAGCCTTCTGTACACAGGAATGAAGCAGACGTCTGAATTGAATAAGGTGTTGGATTACATCGATTCGAGAGCCTATCAGGATCGTTTGGACTACCAATTCATCTACAAATCACTCGCTGAAGCATGTACGGCCACGGGAATGGACATCGATTCACCGTATGATTGGGAGACTACGAAGGAAAAAGAGAAAGAAGGAACCAGTGCTGAGAAATCCAAATAGATTCACTTTTCCCGTTTTGATTCCAATAAAGTTTTTGAGACGAATTGCGTCTTTGTTTTTGCAATAATGACACTTTGTTGTTATAATAAGATCTCTCTGGAATACTTCTCTGGAATTCTTAGCCGACACTGAAAACTTCTATGCAAAGAAGTTCTTTTCGAGCACTGTTGCCCGTTATTGAGTCCACTGTCATTATATCCTCTGTCACAGAAGTTAACATTTTGGATCCGCGACATTTTGCAGCAAGCCATTTCGCAACCACTTTTTGAATTTGGATCGGATAGAAGGAATTGGCGTGAAATGGGTGAATTCTTTGTGTCAGGTGGCTGATAATGTTGATGAAGCGGAGAGTTTAGTGAAGCAACATGAGGAGTTGACTAATAAAACCGAGGTGAGTATCAAATAAGGTTCCTATTTTGCTCAAGGAGCCTCCCAACCATACTTACCTTCTTTGATCTGCTTCACACTTTCACTCGCCATCAATGGATGTCACCCTCACTATGTTCCATTTATCAAACTTCCCACCTTTTCTCCGCGTTCGATTGTGTTCTCATCGTGTTCCCCGACCTTGATTACCCCTGAAAACCCTCTTTCCATCCCAAATTAGCCTTTTTTCACCGAGATGCACATTTTTCAGAATATGTGCCCCGGTGGCCGAGTGGTCGAAGGCGCGAGACTTATGATCTCGTTGGGTAAAACCAATCGCGGGTTCGAATCCCGCCCGGGGCAAAAATTTTTAAATTTTTTGTTTGAATGATTTAAAATGTTAAACCCACTTTGATACCTGTTTCAACCTTTATTTTTAATCTATCAATTTTCTGTTTCTAAATCGGATCCTGGTTTCTTTAACTAGTTTTTTAATGATTGAAGGGTTTTATTATTCACCTTTCTGTCTCCTGATCCGAACAATTTTGGAAAAATTCTCTTCTTTTTCCACATTTTCTTGTGCACAAAATTTCGAGAACCATTGGAACACTCCACGCGCATCTAAATATTTATTACAGTAATTTCATTTCGTGACGAGACCTTGATATCGAAGCATGCGCCTTTAACCGTTGAGAAAGCGCGAAGATTTAATTTTTGTGTTTTCAAATGTTTTCAGCTGTTCAATGTATCATTTTTGCTCAAATTCATTGCCAATTTTTTTCTTTCTGAGTTTTTTGTACTCCTGTCGTCGCTGTCTTATTGAAATATTTCGTTTTCAGGATGTCGGAGCACTCTTCGAGCGAAGGAGCTTCGAAAGTCGATGGCTCAAACCCCTCGAAGCCGGAGAATTCGAAAAACTGCATTTCGAAGGAATTCGCTTGCATTTTGGGCGCTGAATGCAGCACTGCGACGTTCTTCAGCTTCAACGGCGTCAGAATTCTTGAAGGTGGACTAACAACGAAAACTGGAAAATACGAAGAGACTCTCGATGAGATCACTGCTATCATTCTTTCGGCACCCACACTCGAGAATTTGGGTTCAACTGTCGCACTGTTCGAGAAGGTATATCAGTAGTTTTTTCATTTTTCTTGTTAATTTCGTATTTTCAGGACGCTGAACTGCCTGTTCTGTCTCACACGGGACCGCTGAACAGCGTTGTGAAAGGAAGAAGTGGAGCGATGTTCAAACGTATTCAAGAAGTCGCCTTGAAATCTCTCATTCAAATGCCAGTTTTCGATCCGAAGTATCCAGCGTACACTATTCATCAATCGGCTAAAAACGGAACGCTTTCTTTGTTTGTCTTGGCTGGAACAAGACAAGAAGGAGAAGCGATTGCGAAAGCTCTCTCTGTTGGAAATGAGGATGACGTGGATAAGCTTGCTTCGAAGAATGGAACAGTCGCAGTGTTGTTGTGGAGACCGAATGTGGCTGATAAGCCTGTCGTTCGAGTTCTTCTTTCTGGTGAGTAATTGTTTTCTAGTTGCACGGCTGTAATGACTGATTTCCAGGGACCTGTTCTTCTCTTCGAATTCAAGAATCACTGGACAAAGCATCGAAATTTCTCCCATTCTTGAATGCACCAACAATCCAGTCATCGGACGCGTTCAAAGTTGTTCCAGCTCCGGCTGCCTCCAAACCATCTAACGTTCGTCCACTCAAAAATACCGTTGCTGCAAAACCGCCAAAACCAGCTACAAACGCTCCACGTGCTCGTCCGCTTTTGGCGATGAGTGGTCGAACAGCTCAACCTTCTTCCGTGGAATCTGCTCGTACTACGAAGAAACATGTTCCGGCTCCAATCAAATCGCAAAAGCCACCAATTCCATCGAGACCTCCAGTGACCCTTCGAGGATCAGCTCCGACGAGAGCTCACTCTTCAGGGACGCTGACTAAAGCTGCTCCAGCTTCAGGTCGTGCTAGCGCTCCTCAGTCACGCCCGAATACTGCGCTTGGAAACTTCGCTGCTCGTAAACCTACGCAGCCTGGAAATCGAAATGTACCGATTGCTTCCAAGAAACCAACTACAAAGCCAGCGATTCCCGTGACCAGAAAGACTTCCCGTCCTATTCCTAAAGCTCAAGAAGTGTCATCGAAACCAGTTGGGAAATTCCCAGGAACCACAAAGCCAAAAGTGAAAGCAGATGCTTCTGCTATGGAATCGTCACCTGCTCCAGTTCAGGTGAGTTACTTCAAAACTGTAAAATACCTGTATGTTAGGGAAAATCGTTATCAATAATATTATTTTCAGCAAGAACACACTCTGACAGCAGATACACCTTCCAACAAATTCTGCAGCACAATTCAACTCGACTCGACTTTGAAATCGCAGGATCAGTCTTCTATCATTTTCATTCGCGAAATCGAGAATCCGGAAACTTCGCAATGCTCCATTTTTCAACCGATTCGTGAGCGAATTTCTCCTGTGTACCTTGGTGATATGAATGTTTCTGAAGGGACGAACGCAGATATCAAAATCAAGGCAGAACTTGATTTGAACGAGAACACTTCAAGCGGAGTTGAGAGAAAGATGGAGGCCGGACAAATCACTAAAACTGCTAAAGGAGATGTGACACATCTGGCGGAAGGTCTGCAAAAGCTGGCTATCGACGACGTTAACGACAACGAAGTGAAGGACGTGGTTCACGATATAATCGATCAGTTGATCGGTGAAGAGACGAAGTCATCGGCTGGACGTCAAGTCATTGTTGATGTGGAACAACTTGTTCTCGAGGAAGATATTAGCACTTGCATCCAAGACGTCTGTCGTTTATTGGTAGAAGAAGCAGCGAAAGAATCGGATCTCCTCAATTCGGTCAGTCCAGACACTGAAGAGAAGGCTCTTCTTCCGGCGTCAGTCGTTGTCGTTGACAAGTTGGTCAGTGATATTGAAACTAGTGCCACCACCGTGAATGCCATGACAAAGCCTGAGTCCATCACGATGCCTGAAATCGAAACTGATGACTTGGAACAGTTGAATGTTTCTTCAAGACCAGCTGGAGCATCCGCTATCACAACAGGAACAATCATGGATCAGCAAGGAACAACTGATTTAAATGCTCGAATCGAATCCAAGGCAATTCAACCAAATGAACAGAATAACGAAGTCGCTCTTCCAACTCAAATCGATCATCCAATGCTCAAGAAGGAAAGAAGAGCTCCACTTGCTGCCTTCAAGCCTATCAAATTCTCTCGTTCTTACTATTTCGATCTTGTCAAGTTGCCACGTGATGAAAATTCAAGAGCTGATGCGAACATTCAGGAGTTCGTGTCGAAAATCAGATCGAAATACTTGATCTTGCCGTCGGATAACATTTCCGAGTCGCAACTTCAAGCAGTTATCAATGGAAAAGGAACATGGCGTGAAGGTGGTTAGTTTTAAGCGAATTCATATTTTTAGTACACAACTAATTTCAGGTCGTTCCTGCACTATCATCCCAACTCATACATCGGAAAGTTTGAACGATTTCCTCGCAAAGAACCAAGTCCAGTCCTCTGCTAACAATCTCTCATTTGAGGTTCCTCTGAATGAAGGTGCAGCTGGAGATTCGCTCGGTGTCGACAAGAGAAAAATCCATTTTGATTGATAATTGACTAACCTATCTTCATGTGCATTATTAATTGTCTCATACATGTAAATAATTATTTATTAGTTCCAGGTTTGTAACTGGTTTTCATGAGACATTTTATATTGTTCTATTGTCCCCCTTGTGAATATTGTTCCCCTTGCTCTCATTCTTATGTGACCCATAGAACATTTAACATTTTAAGGTTGCATTCCCTTCCCCTTTTCCAAGTTATTTATTGTTGCCCCCCTTCCCCGAACCTTTTTAGTATCTTCCCCCACTTCCCAATGTTGGCCCGATCAAGAAAAAACGGACTGAATAAAGTAGTCACTGTTTTCTCAAAATCAATTTTCTCATTTTCAGCTACTGTTTCTAATTAGTGAGGGACAAAACTAAATTGAGGAGTTTCGAGAGTAGAGAGAATGGAAAAGGCGATGTTAATAGTACAAATGATTATAATGATCTAAACATGATTTGATAGTTGAAGCAATTCAAAAAAAGGAAGAAAAAATGTTTTGCCCCGGGCGGGATTCGAACCCGCGATTGGTTTTACCCAACGAGATCATAAGTCTCGCGCCTTCGACCACTCGGCCACCGGGGCACATATTCTGAAAAATGTGCATCTCGGTGAAAAAGAGCAAATTTGGGCTGGGAAGAGAGGTTTCCGGGGTAATCAAGGACGAGGAACACAATGAGAACAACGACGAATCGATCTGATAGCTGAAAAGAGTGAAAAATAGTGCAGGGACATGTAACTGTTTCTAGGCTGTCATTGTGAAAGTGTATTTTAAAACAGAGCACATAAACAAAACGTGAAACTCAAAAAATCAAGAATTGTCAGATTCCAAAGATATGTATTCCTCGTCGCAATAGTTCCGACTCATTTCTGACTTTTCGAAAGAAAGAAAGTTCGAGAATGGCGAAACCAACAACTGCATCGAGTGTCACTCGTACTCTTCATATTGGACCAGATGTCGAGATCACAATCTACAAATTCTCTTATTATCCCATGGTCAGTTTAGAAGACGTCGTGGAAAATGAATTCTGAATTCGAGATGATTTCAGTGGTTCTGGGTTGTGATTGCAGCTGGATTCTCCTTCTGTACCATCAGCTGTGCTGTTTGGTTCTTCTGTGCAATGTATAGATTGAGAAGTTCGTTTTTGGAGATCCCAAGATTTAAAGAAATGTATAAAAATTCCAGAAGAGAAGCCATGCAATCATCCAGTCTACGAAATCGGCACAGTTGTCACCAAGGACGGAGAAGAGAAACCGGATAAGAAGGCAGCTCAGAAGTCCGAAAAACACTGTAAAAAAGTGGGAGCTCTGAGTGAGGCGGAGTCGTTGGCGAAGAGTTTCAAGAGTGTCAGATCGAAGAAATCGATGAAATCCTCAAGAAAATCGTCTAGAAAATCCAACAAATCCACTAAGAAGTCGTCGAAAGAACGTGCTGATGATCATGAGGAGAAGCCGAAGACCGAGGAGAATCATGACGAGAATGGTGGAGGAGATCAGGGAGGAAATGAGAATAAGAAGTCTCGGAAATCGAGCAGAAACGACGGAGGACGGGATGAGATGTGTGTTGTGGAGATGATGGATCAGGGGAACAATGGGGAGAATAGTATGTTCAAGAAGCTCGCCGGAAGTTTTGTCTTCTGGAAGTAGAGAGAACGGGGAGGAAGAAAAGGACAAATATCAACAAAAGAGACATTCACATGGCATAGAACTCGCATTCTTACTGAACTATAGAGATCGACATTTTTTATTTGAATAAACTCTAAAGTGCCTAATGTTTTGATTTTGAATTGAGCAAAATAAATGCAATTATGGAAGACAAACATAAGTTCGAAAGCGTCTGAAGTTTGCATCCAGAATGCACCAGAGTTTCAGAATTCCCCTGGAAGTAATGCAATAGCTTCTCACCAGGTCGAAGTCGTTTTTTTAATCAAATCACCAGAGGTGTCACGTAAACCGAATTAGACCTCTGATAACCCATAACTCGATTGAGATGACTCCATTTATGATTCTGATTACAGGAATGCATTTCCTGTGGTCGATAGTGTCTGAACCCAAATTTAAGGACAAGTTTGACTGACTGGGCCAAATACACTCCTAGCAAGTTTTTTTTTTAAATCTCACGCTTCTTTTTTTGTTTCCCCGACCTCTTCCACGAAAACCCAAAAACCAACAAATTCCTTATCTCTCACGCCATCTCTCATTTTTTGTATAAATCCTCTAATCTCTCCAATTTCTCTCTTCATTTCCAACCTTTTGTTGTCCACAAATTTCGTCTTTCGAATTGTGTGTGCACGCTCTCTCAACCATTTGAAAACTCATTTCGAGAGCAGCAACGTCAACTGGAAGTTCGCGACTGAAACGACGACTATCTATGGACGTTCAAGATATCATTGGAATTGCTTTGAACTTGGCAACTGCCGGCTCTGTCGCCGCCACTCTTCTCGTCTTGCCAGCGTGTGGAGGCGTAAGTTTGAGGATTCTAGAGATTCTGATACTAAGTCGGTTGTTTAGAAGAAGGCGAAGCCGTCTGAAAACGGAGGAGGAGGATCCACGCCAAGCAGCAAAGATGACAAATCGTCAAAGGATGAAGATAAGGATAAGGACAAATCCGCGGCGCCATCTGGAGCTGCTTCTGCCGCCGGAGATTCACCAGCACCCGCTGCTCCGGCTGCTCCTGCTCCCCCACCACCACCGGCACCTGCAGCAGGAGGACCGAAACCAGGAGGACCAGGAATGGCTGGTAAGCGTCTTCTAGTCAACCAACTTGCACATCTATATTTTCAGCCACCCATGATCCCAACTACCAAACTCTGGCTGGAATCGGAAATGACTGTTTCGAGAAGGCGCGCTAGTATTCCTACCCTCACATGCTGAGGGGTTTTTGCTTTTTTTGTTTTTTGAAAGAAAATCAAGGAAAAAGTTCACGCAAAACTATTGATTCAAAAATTTTGAGATTTTTATATCAATCGACGTGGAATTTTCGAGAATCGAGTGATATAAAAACTTATAAATTTTTGAACTAGTGTTCCCCCTTTTTCAAAATACTTCCCGGGCCTCCTGTGAGAAGGTGTCCCCTCGTCTAGGGCGTTAAGCATGGGGGAAAGGCCAATCAGATAACTTTCCCGCAGAATCAGATGACTTTCTGGCTCAGTTTCAGTGCTCCCGGGCCTCCTGTGAGAAGGTGTCTCCTTGTCTAGGGCGTTAAGCATGGGGGGAAAGGCCAATCTGATGACTCCCCGGGGTAAAAATTAAAATTACCTTGTAACAACCACGCATCGAAGGGAAATGCAGAAATAAATTGATTTTTGCTTGCTTAAAATAGTTCCTATTTTGATTTTCATGAGAATGGGGGGAAGGTCGCGTAAAAATCATTAGAAACGTAAAAAACCCCCTTGCATGTGAGGGTAGAAATACCATCGTACTTCGAGAAGAAGGGTGGTCCGGCTGCCGGAGGTGGTGGTCCAGCTCCACCAGCTGGTGCCAAACCAGGAATGGCAGCAACTCACGATCCGAATTATCAAACATTGGCTGGTTTGAACAATAACGTGTTTGATAAGAAGGATGGAGGTGGTGGAGGTGCTGGTGGACCAACTGCTCCAGCTGATCAGAATGCGAAGGCAGCCACCCATGATCCAAATTATCAGACTCTGGCTGGACTCAACAATAATGTATTCGATAAGAAAGATGGAGGAGGAGGTGCTGCTGGTGGAGACAAGAAGCCAATTCAGCCGGCTGACAAAAATAAGAAGGCGGCGACGATGGATCCGAACTATCAGACATTGGCAGCAGTTGGAGGAGATGTGTTTGGAGCTGATAAGAAGGCGGGAGGAGGTGGAGGGGATAAGAAACCAATCCAACCCACTGATAAAAACAAGAAAGCAGCTACTATGGATCCGAATTATCAGACGTTGGCTGCTGTCGGTGGAGATGTCTTTGGTGCTGACAAGAAGAAAAAATAGAGAATTCGTGATCGCTCAATTCATACCAACAAAATAAATGGCTTTTATTGAAACTTTTTTTTGTTTGTAGCTTTTCAGGGATCTTCCAGTAAAACCTGTAGTAGAATTATCCTCAGGTTTTCAAGTTTGAGCAGCCCGTTCGCTAAACGTTATCTGTTTTCCTCGTAATCGAGTTTTTCGTTTACAACATCTCGTACCCAAATCTAAATTACTCAACGATCTGGAAGCCGGTACCACCAAAGGAATGACGTCATCTGGGAAGATTAGAAAATTACTGTAGTGAATAGACTTTGTTGGATAAGTGTCCTTACAAAATGATGGATTGTTTTACTCTTGGGAAGGTGTGAAATCTCTCAAGGGATTAACATAAGAAACAGTGGTTTATTAGTGGGCAGTATAAAAAAGAGAAAAGGAAAAAATAGAGAATCTGTATCGAATTATGCACAAATGACGGGGTATTGAAGTGGATGTTGAAAACTATGGAATTCACCCAAGACTTTAACTTTTATAAAATCTTTTAGTACATATCCTCTCGAGTTCTGTCATGAAGATTGTGACGATTTTTGTAGGAGAAAAAGGCGGAGAGACCATAGAGAGCGGCGAGGAAAAAGGTGAGAAACTGAAATTTCAGTAGTTAAGAATAAAATTAAAACTCAAGAAACTAACCGCAGCGAAAGCCCACTCATAGATAATTCGGCAACCATTGTGAATGATTCCATCGGATCCGATATCATTGCAGTTGTTTGACCAACTTCCAGTTGAATAGTAACCCTCGACGATGGCAAGAACGAAGAAGAGAAGAGTACAGATTCCGTTGAAAGTGAGATCAGCCTCTCTCCAGCAGAAGAAATCGAGATGAGTCGTGTGAAGAGTGAAGAAATAGGCCATGAGGAAGATGAAAGTGAGGAGCATTGCCACGCTGGCAACGGTTAGGAGAATGGTTTGACCGAAGAGAACTCCTTTGAATGGTCCTGGACCGAAAACTGAGGTGATTAGGCAAACGATGACGACGCAGAGGAACTGAAAAGTGTTGAATTGTTTTGGAGCTCAAGGACAGAATCTCAGATTGATAAGCTAGAATGTTCTGAAGTTGGTCAATTAGTAATGCAGTTCAAACTGGAACTATCAGAATCTCGAAGTATGAGGTTAGAAGACGATAAATATCAGAATTTCGGAGTAATTTGGAATCTGAGAAACAATTATGTTCCTTCAGGAATCTTAAAATTCTTTGGAATTTTACGGTCAGAGGCAAAATAGTTACTTGATAGAATCCCTCGGGGTTTTTTATTTTGAATATTAGCGATATTCCTCAAAGGAAACGCGCCCCATCGCCAATTTGACGATCGCGCGCTATTTCTCAGTACTTCGGTAGATCAACGGCCAAATTGGGCAAAAAATATTTTGTAAAATTTTGATCTCTTTAGTGCAAAATTTTGCGCGGGAATTTCAGAAACCATGTTCGCAATGGAGCGCGTTTCCCGTAGAGGAATATCGCAAATAAATTATAGATCAAATTCCCGAAATTCTATGAAACAAATACTTGCAAAATGGACCACCACGACTAAACTCACAATCTGTGCAATCCTCAAAAGTCCCAACGGTCCCATACAGTAATTCTTATCCGTCGGACCACGAGCACACGACCACACACTCTGCTCCTTGTACTTTGTCTGTTCTCTATAAAAGTAATTCTTGATTTCCACTTTTTTCTCTTGAGAATTATTATACCTAGTCGTAGTAGTGACATAAGTTCCATCAGGCTGTTGTGTTGTGTAAACTTCGCGACGTTCCATTTCTGAAAATTTCGGAATGTTTGGAGAAGAAGTGGAAAAGAAGAACGCTTGAGAAAATGGAAAGCGATAAGCATTCAGAATTGGAAAAGAAGAAGAAGTCATTTCATGGATGGACGGTTATCAAATGGAATGAAATGTTATTAGTGTGGAGAAATGGATATTATTATCATGATGGTGGTGGGAAAGGAGATGCTAGAAACTGAGAAATCTAGAAGTCGAGGTTTGGGATTTGAGATTGTAGATATCCGAGGGTCCCAGATTCCAGGATTATAAAACTCTCACTTTCTAGGATATCGATATTGGGAGGTTCTGAGTTGGATTTTTAAAAATTAGTTTTTTATTCTGCTGACATCCAAAATATGCACAATTCTGACATCAAATGTTGAAGATTTGATACGAATCCCGAAATTTCATAAATTCGACAGTTTTGAAAGTTTGGGATCCTTGTAGAGATTCTATGAACCTGGAATTTTGAAATTCAGACTTCCGAGTTTCAGACAAATTTACAGAGTTTCTGCAACTTTCAATAAAAGCTACAGGTGCTCAACTTTTCAAATAACGCAGTTTCAGTTTTATAATAGTACAGAAACCTTCACACTAACATCTTCAAAATCGGAATTCAATAGTTTGTGAGCGGAAATTAGTTGATCATGATTCACCTACACTCACACACCCTAAAAATTTTCGGGTGTGGTTTTTTGGAGATTTCAATCTCGACAGTTTCTCATTTTTAGGGTAACAACAATTTTTCATTTTTGTGATTCATGATGATATGAAGCTCATAGTCAGATTTAAAATCGAAAAGGATAAAAAACCAGTGAGAATGTACAGTGGCGAAAAGTGGTGAGGGTACCTTTACATTTTAACGTATAACTCTGCTGTTTTACACCCGATTGCTTTGAAATTTGGCGTAGATATTGCAAAAACCCTCAGAATCATAAATCTAGTTTTTTGAGATTCAGATTTTTCTCATGCCTTCAGAATCCTCTCAGATGTAGGCGTCACTCAAAAATGAAAAAAATAACTTTTTGGTTTGTTGGTGCATTTTACTAGTTTTGGAGAATAATGTTGCTGAGTGACCATACAAGCACCAAGAAAAGTTTGGTCCTGACTGGTTGATTGGCTCTGGAGATATAGACGCCGGAGCACAAAATCGAGTGTTTGGCTCATTGGCCATAACTTGGCTCAGACTGCTTATTTTGGGTATAAAACTAGAGAGAAAATGTATTTCTAATTGGATAACAAAGCTATTTAAAAAATTTCAAATTTCGGGCAAAAAAATATTTTCTCGAAGTACTGGCTCAAATTGGCATAGTTGAGCCAGTACTTCGAGAAAATATTTTATGTCCGAAATTCAAATTTTTTTTGAGAACTACGTAAACCAAATAACAATACATCTTCTCGCAAATTTTGAAGTAAAAATAAGCAGTCTGAGCCAAGTTATGGCCAATGAGCCAAACACTCGATTTTGTGCTCCGGCGTCTATATCTCCAGAGCCGATCAACCAATCAGGACCAAACTTTTTTTGGTGCTTGTATGGTCACTCAGCAACATTATTCTCCAAAACTAATAAGATACACCAACAAACCAAAAAGTTATTTTTTTCATTTTTGAGTGACGCCTACATCTGAGAGGATTCTGAAGGCATGAGAGAAATCCGAATTTTAAAAAACTAGATTTATGATTCTGAGGGATTTTGCAATATCTACGCCAAATTTCAAAGCAATCGGGTGTAAAACAGCAGAGTTATACGTTAAAATGTAAAGGTACCCTCACCACTTTTCGCCACTGTAAATGAAGTCTAGATCTCGACGAATTCAATACAAATCTTGCTTTCAAACAATAAAAATAAGAATAAATACGACGAAAAAGACAGAGAATAGAGGACGGAGAAGAAGCAAACGAAGACCACACCCAAGGACGGTTTTCTTCTTTTTCTTCTTCTATCGATAATCACTACGTATTTCTCTTTTACTCTAATTCTCTCACTTTCCCATACTATTTCTTCGCTTCCCTTGACCATCTCCCAGAAAAGCGACCACACCTTATCTGAAAACTTTTCTGGACGTTACCAAACTTTTCATTCAAAACTCCAGGAATCTTTTATGACATATTTTCGTCACTTTACCAATGTATAACTTGAACAAACATGTCCATTTCCCATCTCCGGACTGTACTATACAATTGGGGACAAAACATAAAAAACAAAGAAGAGATATATGGGTTTTTGTTGTCAAGGTCGACATGTAAACGGGAGAGAAAAAGGAAAAGAATTGAAGAACAAAAGATATGGAGAATTGATTATTTATTTGTGTTGGAGGAGAGAAATGACGATGATAACGAGGAGAAGAGACGAATTTGTTATCAATAAGTGGGCATTTTGAATAAAAATAACGATTCAGGGAGGGGGGGGGGGGGGGCGTTTTTGCAGAGAAACCGAAAAAAAACCGAAGGCTGGGGGAAATTTTGGATTTTGAGAAAAACGACTTCTAAAAACTGTGATAATGTAGAAGTGGTACCAACTTAACAACTAGTTTTTTTTGAGTTTATTAACAAGAGATCAGTATAAAAATTGGAAGTGATGGATACTAATAGAATAAGGCGAACAAAAAGTACCACTCAAAATGATGCGAGAATTTAACATTTTCAGTTGAAAAATGTAAGCTTTGAGGATCTGGGAAACAAGACAAATTGATACGTTTGGTTGGAAATTTTCTGGCTGTATAAATCAACTCTAAAACTCTATTTTTGTAGATGACAACTTTTTTGTACGGCGTCTTTTAGAGATTCTGTGTCCCGTGAAAGTGGCACGGTGCCGAAATTTCACGAGTTTGGGGTCTTCTAGTTTTCACAAAGCACACTAGCTTTAGAATAGGCCTTACAAAAATGTCGACAACAACAAAATTGGAGTTTGAGAGTCGGTGTACATACCCAATAATTTTCAGACCGAATGGACTAATTCTAACATAATTACCAGACTCCGAATTTTGCGTTTCTCAACTGAAAATAGCAAAAGTTCCCAACATTTTGAGCGGCTTCCATGGAGCAGGATTGCAAGTTTTGAATTGCTTGATAAATGAACATGAAGATGAATGAAGATGAAGAGATTTTTAATGAAAAGAGGCTTGAACTCGATGTTTCCGGCTGATTAGCTTTGATGTTCTGAAAAATGATAATATTTATGAAAATCCAAACTCCCTTACAAAGTACCTTTGTCTCTGACATTACATGCCAATCTTTGACTGTGCCCAAGTTTTCATATTTAGCGGAACTCGGTCGGATGGAGTATGATGGAACATTACTCTTTGATGCTCCTTGCTGTATCCATATTTCAATGTCAACTCTGTGTTGACTGCCATGTCTTCCAGTGCATAGATTGCGATTTGTGTACCATTGTTGACGTATTTGATTTGGCAATTCGGTTTGTCAGAGTTGTTCATGAAGCGGAAGACGTTACCGGCACGGTCTGAATCGATGGATCTGCCGTCGGGAAGATCTGAAAATATAACTATTTAAAAAAAAAAGTATTCCTTTGGGTGGATAATTGAATGACATAATTATTCTCTAGGAAGCTCTAAGCTTGATGGAGGCTCCAAACTTCAACTTGAATCGGATTAATACCTCAAAAAGGACCTATGACAGTTTGAATAACTATCTCAAGACCATGTCCGCCTCTATAACAACTGCTGAAACTGGTTGAAGCTCAGGCTCAACGACTCATACCTCATATACTGTTCTGGGTCTCATTGGCTCAGAAATCCAAAATTATCTGAAAACTCACCAAACACATAGCTGATTGTCAAGTGTCCAACTTCAGCACGTCGCTCGGTTTCTTCCTTCGAGCATACTTCTCCGACATATTCACCAAGATACGCTCCTTTCTCAACAGCCTCCCCCAAGAACAATCCATTTCCAGCGATTCCAGACTCCCGTACATAGCACCGTTTTCCTATTCCAAGTGACTGATTGTCTGAGTTATGCTTCACTTTCGGTTCAGCATCCACCTTCCCCTTCTTCCATGGCTCCAAGTCACCGAGATCTTCTCCATCTCCATAGACTCGATGAAGTTTTGGAAGCATTTTGGAGAATTCTTTCTGAGAGCCACTATTGGGGAAAGTTTTGTACAGTGCGTAATAGAGCAAGTCGGGATTCTCGGTTGCTGGCAACAACTTTTTTATCTTCATATAAAGCAGCTCTTCGCTCGTTTCAAACAAGTTCTCCTCGTGTCCATGGACCCCACTTTCGAATGTCTGAAAAATAAAGGTGTGATTTTCAAACTTCAAGGTAAGAACTCACTTTGCAAAAATGGTTAATTAACGACTTATCATGCATTCGTCGATCGACCAAAGGGATATGTGACAATTGTAACTTGTCTTTTGCCACAATATTTTTCGTCAACGGAACGTAGTATTTTAAATGCAGAACTGGCTCTTCAGGTTCATCTTCTGGAATTTCAGCCAGAACATATCCTGGTCCAGTGGGTCGGAATGGCTTCATTGGTCGTTTATCAACTTTGGGAGTAGCCAACTGGAGATTCATATCTTTGCGGTCATTCTTCAGGAGCGTCTCTTTTTCCTTCAAAGTTTCCTTGGTAGCTTTTTCCACTCTCATCATCTCCAATTCAATTTCCTTTTTCGAAGGAACTCCTTTGGTGAAGATCTTGCCGAACGGTTTCAGTCCCGGTCTGGTATTTTTGTATTTGATATGTCCAACGATAGGTCCCCTCTTCTTGGTTTGTGGTTGCTTCCCATTTCGACATGTCTTCTTCTTTTTGCAGGTCTTGTTTTCAGCATAACCTTCAGTACGGGTTCTCTTACCACGTTTCATTTTTGACTGAAAATTTGGTATTCATTGGGAACGAAAACAATTGAACATATAAAAGGAGAGGAGTTAATTTAGTAATAAGAACTTCAGTGATGGACTTTTGAGATGGAGTTTAGATATAGAAAACAGTTATTTTTTGGGTCGCTTTTCCAGGAATGGGTGTGAATCAAAACGAGCTCTGACTTATAGAAAACTGTGTTATTCCAGAAGTAGAGAAGACAGTAATAAGACATACAAAAATTTGAATGCTACTAAATCTATAGAGCTAAAAAGGTTTCTGTAGCGGTTATCTCTCTTCAAATCTTTAGAAGTTATTGTTTGGGAGAGAGAACGAGAGACAGAGAAAGAAAAGTGGAACGGTTGTAAACTGTGCACCATCTGTTTGATAGGTAAACAGAAGAAAAGAAATTAGGAGACGATAGACAGAGAGCACAAGAGACATTGAGACGCAGACATCTCACCTAGAGAGGGTGTCAAGTTGGGCGGGAAGGTTAGATGTTTGAATGCAAGTTTTTTGTATTTCTCGTGGACAAGATCAATGAAAGTCTAGACTTTCAAAAATGAACACTATCAGATTCCGAGGATTGCAAACAGATGAGATGTCCAAATGCAAATAAGTGTATTCCTCGAAGACAAGATCAGTAACAATGAAAGTTCTAGACATCAAAAAACTATAAAATTTCAGCACAACGCATTCGATTTTCCCGATTTTTCATTAGAAGGCTATCGATTCAAATAGCTATAGAAATCATCGAGTCTCTTGTTGCCAGGCTATTTTTAGAATACAATCCATCAAAATGACTCAACTTCCTTCTGATAACTTGCAATATCCAATGGACTTAAATGAACGCATAGTAGCTTTAAACGATTTGCAAGAGACCATAAGATAATACAATTGAATGGAAAAAAAACGATAAAAATTTGAGGACGATGGGAAAACAGAGATACAAAAAACGAGTATCGAGAATATATTGTCCAATGCGATGAGAAGAATCATTTGGAGCTCGATGTTCCTGGCTGACTTGCTCTCTTCTTGCTGCGTCTGAAATCAAATCTTTAAAAAAATGTTCTACAACACATTTTGATACCTTGCAACGTTGTTCTGTGATTCTGGCTTCCCGTCGTTTTCGTAGTCCAAAGTTAGCTCTGTCTTGGATTTCAAGCCTTTGTTCGCATAAATTGCGATATGTATATTTCCTTGAACAGTTACGAACTTGTGATAGCAATTCGGTGTTTTAGAGTGTTTGATGAAACGGAAGATGTTTCCAGTACGGTCCGCATCAATGGACCCCCCATCGGGAAGAACTGAAAAAAGTTTCAGGTGTTTTTTGGGGGCTTGATGTTTAAGGTTCGTGCCGGAAATCGAAAAGCTCAAATGCTAGTTTTTGGTCTTACTACTCAAATCAGAGATCTACCTTTTTACAGGTTACTAATTAGATGCTTGTTATCCCCGTCAAACATGCTAACAACTAGTTAGGGATACTTTTGATAAACCTACATTTTTCACATTATTTCAAAGAAACATGAACACTTACTGATCGCATAATTGGGATTCTGCGATTGTTCTCTCACCAAAGCACGACGTTCGGTTAATACTTTCGAGCATATCTCTCCAACATATTGTCCGAGAAAGTCGTCTTCCTTCACGTTTTCCCCTAAGAAAAGTCCTTTGCCAGTGTCTCCAGATGGTCGTGGAATGCATAGTTTTCCTGCTGGGAGTGACTCCAAGACGATAATTCTGGATGTATTGTTTGGCTCATCGAGTCTCTGCTTTTTCTGAGATGCGTTTGACTTGGAAGCAGCGCGAGCTCTCTTGTGAGCAGTATTCATTGTTATCTAGAAGTGGAATGGTAAGAAGAGTGAACAAGACAAAACATTGTAAAGCGAGAAGTAGAAAAAGCAACACAAGGACCTTTCTCCAACCTTTTCTTACATGCAAGCTTTAAAAATGACTCACCTTTCTTCTAACAACTTTTTGCGCGCCCAGTTTCAGCTTATATGAACGCATGATATTCTGAAATGATTCTTAAGATGCCGTGATGAGATAAAAAAAGAAGAGGGAACTATTTGAGATCAATGGGAGAAGGAGGTAATATTAATGAGTATCAAGAATATATTATCGATCATCGCATAAAAAGGAAGTTTGAGGTCAAACGAGATAATGCGGTAACACACCGAAGACACCAACTGTTTCTATTTAGACCTCTCGTGGTGATGGTGGGGAGGTCAGCCTATGGGGATTATAGAACGTTTGAAAAAAAACTATTCTAGTATGAGATTTATCGAAGACAGAGAATGGACTGCTCCTTTTTCATATTGAGAACTCCGACTACTTGATAAAAACTGGTACGATTTCTGTGCTAATAGTTGGTGTGTACAGAGCAAGTGCTCCAATTGGTTAGGTGACCAATCGGTTAGAATTCGATTCTTCCGCATTTGCAGAGATTGTTGTGGTGGGGAAAAGAGGACGAATGGGAAGAATGAGACTGGTAATCGCGCTATGGAGAAATAGCATAAAGAAACGAGAGAAAGGAAACAAATGGCCTCCAGCCGGCAGATGCAGAGTTGGGATGGAGGATCTTTTAATGCAAATTAGTGTGTTCCTTGTGAGCAAGATCAATGAAAGAAAGTACTGCATTTCTAGAAACTATCGGATTCCAGCACAATGAAAAAAAAGAACTGTACACAACAACAACTCACAGTTACCGATTTATTTTTAAAGCACCACATCTTTTGGTGGAATAGAAAGACAAAAAAATCTGTTTACAGGTGTCAGAAAGAAACGGGGAAAGAGAACAGAATAGAACTTGAAAACGCGCTCTACCGGAACCCATGTCAGTTTTCTGAGCTTTTAAATTAAGTTTAGAGCAAGTTTGCAAGCAAAAATGGACTAACATCTGAATGAAAACATAATGGGTTCAAAGAAAGAAGCAAATATGACTAGTTTTAGAGTGAAAAGATAAGCATGAGAATTAGAAAAATAATTTACTATAATGTGGGCTACCTTACAAACTAGATTATGAAAAATAAAACAAAATGGCATCCTGTTAAAAATGCTAACAAAAGAATCGGGGAAGTTTCAATGCAAGAGAACTTGATGCAACTCATGAATTATTGAATACAAATTCAATATTGTTGTGGATCTCCGATGCAATTCAATTGCTGAAAAAAAAACACTTTTTTTAAAATTCCCAAAATCTTTGAAATACCTTCCAGACGGTTTTCCCATTTTTGGAACTCTGTCTCCAGGGCGAGACCTGAACATAACGTCGGCATGATGCTTAGGATATTTGTATGCAAGAGTCAACTCTGTTCCAGCCGCTATATTTTTCAGTGCAATGATTTTCATTCTTTGTTTCATCCCTTCGGACCCCATTTCGCGTTCAACACGACAGTTTGGCCTTTTGGAATCATTCATGAACCGGAACACATTTCCCGCGCGATCAGAATCGATTGATTCACCACTTGGGAATTCTAAAATTAGGCTTTGAAAAACTCATTTACCATGACAACTTACCGAACACATAACTAATCGTTAACTGTCCCAATTCAGACCGACGATCGGTTTCTTTCTTGGAGCATCTCTCTCCGATGTATTCTCCGATAAAGTCCTTTCTCTTGACGTCTTCACCCAGAAACAGTCCATTCCCGGCGATTCCAGACGCACGAACGTAAACCTTCTTCCATTGTCCAAGAGACTTGTAGTTGGATGGACCAATTGTTGGCTCTTCTTTATTTGGCTTTCCCCATATCATATCTTTCCAATGCTCCAAGTGACCCACATCGCTTCCATCCCCATAGACTCGGTGAAGTGTTGGGAACATTTTAGCAAATTCTTTTTGGGAACCACTGTTGTTGAAGGTTTTGTACAGTGCGTAGTAGAGCAAATCTGCTTTCTCGGTGCCCGGCAAGACCTTTTTCATTATCATGTAGAGCATTTCCTCACTGATGTCAAAATCGTTGAATCTGTATCCATGAACTCCACCTTCGTATTTCTGGAAAATGAAACCATTAGAACTAGTTCATCTACATCTCTGAGCTAGAAATCAGACATTGAGTTGGCGATTGGCTATAATCTGTTTCTAATCTACAGTCCTTGTTTTAAAAAAATCCCTAAAAACTTCTGAAGTCTCCACACAAACCTCATGAAAATGATGACTGATCGAATTGCTATCCTGTCTGAGATCAATGAGTGGAGTATGCCCTAACTGTGGCTCGTTCTTAGCATCAACAATATAATTCAATGGCTCAAAGAAGAGAGTCTTCACAATCTCCGTAGTATATTTTCGTGGAGGGGGCTTAGAATGAATACGTTTGGCTCCTGTGAACACAAATGGCGTCACATTCTTGTCATCGATCTTCAAAACTTCCACATTTTTCGTTATCTTTTTCCACTCCTTCGAAACGATTTTATCCTTTTCTTCGACGACTTCCTTTGAAACCTTCTTTATTCTTTCCATTTCCTCCTTGATTTCTTGTTCAGAAGGTTTCCTTCTGTTGAAGATGTGAGTGTACGGGCGGAACGGATTCAGTGTCTCCTGCACAAACTTCATGCCTCCAGCCTTTGCGTCTCTGTTAACTTTTGGTTTCTTGAATCGCGTTTTTCGGATTCTTGACTTGTCTGATGAAGATTCTCCATCTGAATCTGATTGGCTCTGAGGACGTGCCCGTTTTGATGAAGGACCACGGCCACTCATCTTAACCTGGAAATGAAGTTAAAATTATGAAGAAGGTCTGGGAAAGACTATAATGGAATCAAAAATGAAGAGGGTTTAAAGGAGAGCAAGATCAAGAATTAGAAGAACAAAGCATAATTGACTAAAATCCGCCGGCAAAGGTCGGCCCGACTGACGAGACCCGGTCAGACCAGGTCGGGCAGATAACAATTTTGCCGGGCCAGGTGTGGAAACATCCGAAAATTCGGTTTTTGAAGAAAGAATTACCCTTGTGAAAACCTGTTCTCAAAAAATGGGCTGACCAAGCCGATAAAAAATCGTCCCCCGGCCCTGCCAGCGACATGTACAAAAAAAGCGTTCTGGAGACTCCGTTCTAAAGGCTCCCAAAAATGTCTTGTACAAAGTATAGATATTTTGAACAGCGAAAAGAGAGAAAAAAGAGGCTGATGGGGAAAGAAGAAGAGAAGAAGACAGCGAGACAGCTGTTTTTCTTCATCATTCCACGTCTGTGTAAAGCTGGGGAGAAGGCGACTTCGTCTTTACAAAGATACATTTTCCCATGTATTGTTTGTGACATGGTTTGCAGTATCACTAAAATTGCATTTGCGCTCCACTGAACTCGCACTGTAGTAGATCATGAAAACAATGGAAACTGGAGTTGAGCTCGAACTTTAGACTGAGAGAGTTCAAATTTCCTAATCAAGCATTTTCTCATCTTTCATGTAAAAACATTTCTACCATTCAACAAAGAAAAACAAAGACAAAGGATTGATTTAGGAGAGGTCTAGTGCATCCTCTCCAATGTGTAATGAAAAGAAGACCCCTCTTGAAAGTGACATGTCACATTGAGCAAGATTAATTATGCATTCAATTCACTAACAAAATCGATAATAGAGAACATTGCAATGGAAAAATAAATCGTTGTGTTTTCCTCTTGGCTTCCAATAAAAGTCATGCATTTTAAAGTAGTTTGGAGAGGTAACATTTAAAAAATGTGTTCAATAAAAAAGAAAAATCAATCCGGGTGGTGGAACACCGATATTTATCGACTATTGAATCTTTTGAAGGAACAATGACAACTGTTCTTCGGACGCACCCGATAGTGACCTGTGATACACACACACATGCGAGGCAGGTAGACGGTCAAGACGTTCAATGATGTGCTGTATGGGTACGCATAAGGGTTCGTGTAGTTCACGAGGACAATTATTGGGAGAACGATTTCTCATAAATAAACTGGGTCTGGACAGGGGAGGAATGGAAATGTGACGTTAAACACGAAAACTCGAAAATTGCAGCTTCTAAAATTCTAAAGTTTTGAGATTTTGAATCTCAAATGCTTCGGGGATTTCCAGATTATATACTTCAGATTGAAGTCATATTCTCCTTGAAGTCATCTAATTCTGAGACATTCAAATGTCTGCTATTTTTAGAATTTCGAGATTTGAATTGAATGAAAGTATTCCGATTTTGAAAACTTTTTGATCCCTGTAGATTCCATGATTTCCAGAAAATCAGAGATTTCAAAACTGTAAAGAAAAAACAATTTGTTGAATTTCTGGAGGAGTCTGGTATTCAAACTATCTTTGGAGTTCTGAAGATTCTGAATCTTTGAAATCCAAACATCCCTATTATTCCACTTCCTCTTGCTCTTCCCCAGATACCGTATTCCCAATCAGCCACCTACGTCGGCTCCCTATGTTTCAGAGAATATGAATGTATGTTATTAGAATAGCAACTGAATTCTGGGAGTTAGGAGAAGTTGTAAATTTTCCCTGTGTAGTATATTCTGAACTCCAGTTCCTTAAAATACTATAGATTTTGTATTATCCTCAAGGTATTCCGGCAAAAAGTGTGAAATGGAATTATGTACGGATTTGTCTTCCCAAGTACTGAGATATTCAACATAAAGTCTGCTACTTAGATAATTTTTCTGCGGATTTAGTCAGGTCGTGAAAACCAAGATTCTCATTTCCGTCAAACCACCCCTCCCATTTATTCCGTATCAAACCGTTCCCTCGCTCCCTTCAGTGTTTCAAAATATTGCTGATCAGTTTCAATTCATTTTTCGTTCTCTCTCACCTTCTCCCCCCAATTGACCTCGAAAGTTGCAATCGGTAAACATGTGTATGTACATTCCGCCCTCTTTTTCTTCCTTTTTTAATCGTTATCATCCATTTGATAAGCGTGTCGTCGAAACAGAGAGAAAGAATGGAATTTTTAAGGTTCTCCGAATTTCAATCGAAAATTCAAAGTTTTTGATTTTGAGTGGTGTTTGGTTGAGTGAGAATTGAGGGGAGGTGGAGATTCACAACTCGAAACACTGAATTTTTGGAATATTTCAGGGCCTAGGAACCTAGGAATCTACCTATGTTCTTGGAAATTTGGAATCTAAGGTTCTAGAGCTTCAAGAGCTCACAAAACTTTTGAAAATCTCAGTTTGTGGGATTCAGAGAATTCGGAATAGTCCCTATTCTTCCAATTAGCTTCCAATTCTCGCAGACAAAGAATACAGTATCAAAGTTCTCTCGGATGCTCTTCTCTCACCTGTGCTGATATTTGTCCCCTCCTGTTAACCTTGTCTCTTTCCATCCTTTTCTCCTATTTCCTTCAGTTTATTTCTAGTGTCGAGACAACCATTATATATAACCAGCGCGGCGAAACTTTGTTTGTCAAATGACATTTCCTCTTCTCTCTCTCCAAATTTTTTTTGTTAAAACGCAAAAAAAAGAAAAAAGGAAATATAGAGAAAGAGAAGGAGAAAGAACGGTACAGAGTCGAAACCTGTTGCCAAAAGGGCGCCTAGTGTTGATGAGAGAAAAAAGAAGAAAAATGATGACGATCTATTATTGCCTTTTATTTTTATTGAAGTGTTAGAATTTAGAATTTTCCTCTTTTTGTATTCCAGAATACGACAAGGACTACATAAATTTAGATGTTTTTGGAGTGTTTTGATCGTAGAATTAGTACGTTTTTGGGATTGTTAGTTTGATCTCATTTTGGATTCCTATTCTTCGAATCAGGCAGAATCTACTCTGTTAGAAATGAGAATTGGCTAGTGTTAGTTTGTTTCACTATTGTTTCGGTTTTCCAGAGTTTACAAAAGCAGAAACTCTGGATTTGACAAAATTTGCTCAGCTGCTTCCTCTAACTACGATAAATATGAAAACGAAGAAACTGTAGAAAACAATGGAATATTGATATTATAGAAGTTTTCTATTTTTAGAAAATCAGATTTTCTATTAACGACATTTCCTAAGTTGCTTTGCGAATTTGGAACTTTTACCGCTGTTTATTTCAGGTTTTAAGGCCTCGTGTGCTCTATTCACAGCAGGGCTCGAAATTTGAAAAAAATCCGAAAAGTTCAAATTTTAGAGATGTTAGCAATTGAGCGCACATTAACGTTGAAAATATTGCTAATAGATTATGGTTATGGTTATCCTTCCCGTCCGTGGTCCGATTTTCATTTTCATGAAAACTATATCAATCGATAGATTTTTTGCATTTATTGAACTTTTCGAATTTCAATTCTGTAGCTTTCTGGAGCACTTATTGTTCCTTGAGCCCAAAAACAGGTTGACCAGATTTTCCATTTGGGATACATTACCGTTAAGTCTTGGGTTTTTCTCAAAATTCACATTTTCAAGCTCTCAAAGGTTTCAAATTTTCACACAACCTGATTGCTATTGAAAACCAGAAAACTTCCCATTGTATCGTGAGAACTTCCCACAAAACCCCATCTTCAGTGAATATTTTGAACTTTTCCAGTTCCCACAATTTACACTTTTTCAACTTTTAAAACTCTTATTGAACAATTTTTGAACGTCGAGCTTTTCTTTTACGGTTTCTATGTAATGAAATAACAATTTCTCTGTTTTTTCTCGTCTAAATATTTGTGAACACCTCCTCTCCTTCCCACTTTTTCTTGTGACTTCCTGTAACCAGCTGACCTTCCTCAACTTGGAAAAAAGTTCAATTTTCTGACTTTGGTTTGTGTCATCTCCTTCTTTATTGTTGGATTGGATGTTCGGTAAACACTGGAGTACTTTGATTTTACTTGTGTTTTTTGACTCTAATTTAGAATTTTCGAAAAATGGCCGACTTTCATCAAAGTTTTTATCAATTGTTAAAGCTTTCACTAGAAAGTGTTGCTTACAAAAATAATATTCTAATCTTGAACCAAAATTAAAACAAAAAAACTTCCCAATAAACCCATTTTTGGCAAATTTTCACGACATCCAACAGATCACCTTTTTCACTAATTTGCTTCTAATTCAAGATTTTTGCTCACTGCAAAGCTACGAAATCCGATTAGACTCAGCAACGCGTCCAAACTGATTTCGTCATTTCTCAAGAGGTTTACTATCAAGTCTAGACCAATTTAGCTCTCAGCCACTTGACCCAATATCCGATTTTCACTAGAAATATGACTCATATTTCTATCTAAAATTTGCTTATTTCTCATACTTTCACTTATGAATCATATCTCTTTTTCATGTCTTGTTTGTTGATATGTAATAAGGAGGAAAAGAATAAGAAGAAGACAGAAATGAAGACGTTGACGACGACAACGAATTCTGAATTTCCGCGTTTTGTTGTTTTGCGTTCCTCATTTGGGGCGGATGTGATCTTTCAATTTCGGAATTTCGGGCTGAAATCGGATAGAAGTGTGATTTTCAAACTTAGAATTAAGAGAAGGACCTGACAAAAATGAGGAACTGTTACACAAAGTTAAGATTTTCAAAGTCTACTGTGAGTCATCTGAATTTTCCGTACACAGAATTATTTTGATAATTTATGTTTTGCTTTTGGAAGACATGAGAAAAAAGGGAGTTAATTGTAAGAATTCCTCAAATTTTCAGAAAGTTACACAATTTTCAACACTTCCTGACTTTTCAGGTCTGTATAAATTGAAAGATTTTATTGAAGTGAAACATCAGAATCCTAAAAATTTTGAGGGTGAGGATCTCAAAATGACTTTTTGCATTTTCTGAATTTTTTATACTTTGACAAAAATCAATCCGGGTCACTAAAAATTCATCAAAATGCCAGAACTATGCCTAGCATTACAACAAGTACAGCATAAGCTAGAATATGAGAAATTGCTCAAGGATGAATTTTTTAGGTCGAATTCAGATTTCAGTCTTGAATAAGAATTATGACTAGACTTTGAGAGTCGACTTTTTGTAAGTAGTCAATGCGAAGACTCAAACTATAGAAAGTTACGAATTTCAAAGATTTGAAAAGTTTGGAAACTAGATCTCAGTTCAAGTTTCCTTATACGGATACCCATCGCATAATGTATTGGCTCCTCAACTCCTCAAACTCTTCCACATTCCCAAACCATCAATCTCACTCCCAAAAATTTCAATTTCCCTCTCCCTGAAATATTCCTCGCTCCTGTCCTGCACAATCGTAATTACTCCTGCTCCCTCCTTCGCTCCAATTCCTTCACTTTCATCTCTCTTTCTGTTTCTATTTTATTCCAAAACTCTCTAATACTCTTTCAGAATCCTCTCTCTTCTCCATCTCTTTTTCTCTTTCTCTCTCACTTTTTGAAACGGGAAAATGCGAGGAAGGCAACGGCAACGGCGACTACGACACACACAAACACATTTTCATGGCTATATCAAAAAAAAAGTTATTAGTATCTTTCCGTTTTTTCTCTTTCCCCTTTTCTCTCTCCTTTTTGAAACTCATTAATGTGCATTAACAAGTTTGGAGCTCTGAGGGCAAATGTACACATCTTGCTCTCTTCTAACAGATTTCTGCAAATTGAAAGATGATCCCATTAATGTCTGAATCCTTTTACGTAGCAACTTCTGATCTTCTTTCATTCCTCTCTCCATCTTCAAATTCCCATTTTATGCAAATGCAGACGAATTTGAGACCATGTTTCTCGAGGTCATTTTATACTCCTTTTCCGCTTTTTGTGACCTAAAACTTTGTGTCCTTTGCTTCTCCTCATACACACTCATACACAAACTTTTGATGATAATTGTGAATGCTGCAGAAAACATAAAGAGCAGAAAAAAGAGTAGAGAAGAGATCAAGGGAACAAACAAGGATAACCAGGAAACAAGAAGGAACTTTGTTGTTTTCTTTTGATCTTTGAGACTTTATTAGATAATCTTTTAGGTTGGACATGTTCCTCTAGTGATCACTAGTCGAGAGTTTAGGTTTTTGGGAGATTCATAGGCAAATTTATGTGGTTTTGTTTCTGGTTTTGAATTGTAAGTACTTTTTCAAAGGAATTTTCAGAAGAGTCTTCTATTCTTCCAATTTTTCCCAATTTCTCGTCCAGAACTAATGGTGGAAGTAAGGAAATTTTCCGAATACAAGCAATTGAAATTGGTTTGAAATAAGATTGAAACTCTTAGTTTGCTTCCTGAGATTTTGAATTCATTCGAAATTTGAGATTCCGTGATTTTGAAACTTGAACATTCTGATATTTTGATGTTCAGATTCGCAGAATGTCTCATGTTTCAATTCTAGAAATTGCAGGCAATGATTTTGATCACTCTGACTGACTTAGGCTTTGAGTTTCTAAGCTTGTGAGTTTTTCAGTTTTTCGATATTCTGAGACGTAGATGTTATGAGACTTCGGGAGGTTAGGAATTTCTGATTTTATGATTCTGTTGTCTTTTAAAAATTAGATAACTTTGCTCTCATTGTCAACTTTTACTATTTGGCTCACTTATTTGATTCGGAATTTCAAATTTGCTTCTTGAATTCTTCCCAATTTCTCTCATATCACCTTAATCCCTGACCTTCTTAAACCACCAGAGCACATTCTCTTCAAGACTCCGAAACACGATAAGTGACAAATCACTTTGCATTATTCATTCATTCAAAGAATTCTTCTTCATTTCTTGAACTTTTTATTCTCTTTTCTACCACTTGAAGCATTTTGAGCGTCTTTCCTGTCACATTCAGACATTATTTACATTTCTGATCAGTTGGAGATTGGAGTGAAAAAAATGGCAAAGTGGGGACGAGGTAGATGATGAAAATTAATTGAAATGTGTGGTTTCTAGTTGCTTTTTTCTGAGATTTCGATCTTTTTGATAGGGAAAAAGTTGGCATTCGAAATTCAGCTGTCCAGGAAAACTGAACTTTAACCAGCTGCCAAGGAGTAAACTATTCTGTTTTTTTGCCTTTTCTTGCACAACTCGAGATTTCTGTGCACCTCCAAAATTCTGAATTCTAAAGTAACATTGCGGTAACTGGGCCTGAACATTCTGAAAAACAATTTTTATGCGTTTTTCGGATTTTTAAAAAACAATAATCTGATGAGAAGATGCAAATTTTATCTGCTTACAAAAAATAATCCTAACTTTTGGAGTTAACCACACAATTTTCGAAGATTCCGGCCGCTTTCATTTTCTGATTTTTTGCAGAGAAAATTTTTCCAATACTCTGAAAAAAGTGTTCTGAGTTTTCATCGAGATAGGGATTATCAAATAATTAGATCATGAAAAGCAAGATGAGTCAAATTTCAATCAGATAAGATTATCTTGAGTATTTTGTAGAAAATTATAATTAGCGATATTGAGATTTTATTATCTGTCCTCGAAGTTGAATCCTCGCAGTTCATCGAATCTTCTTCAGATTCAGATTCCCCCCGGTGAAATATCTTACTTTCATTCTCCTTTTCCCCAACCTTCCAAATGAAAAACATATGCGTTTCCGGCCCAATGTTAGCTAGCTAACTTGATTTTGATAATCGTATTTTACAATTTCCAGTGACTCTCCAGTGACTTAACGACTTTCGTGGCTTTGGTCCAATTCTGAAATCCAGTCAAGCATTCTTAACGTTTTTCCTTATGCGGTTTTGACCTCGATAATTTAAAAAAGTAGCAGATTTGGACTATTTTTCATTATCAAGTTTGCATATGTTTTTGAATTTTCTCATATTCAGCTTCCTAGGTGCTTTCCATTTTTCTGATTCTTCGTAGCCTGTTTCCTGCCAAATTCTGCTCCAAGTTCATTTTCCTTGATCCCTCTAGCCCGTCCTAGGATATCTTCAGAAAATTAAAAATTTCCATTCTCTCAGATTATGTGAATCTTCCTTTTCCTCTTCAACAAGTATTCTCCTAAAACTAACTTCCTTCTCTCCTTTCCCATCTCCTCGTTTCCCACTTCTCTTATGATTAGTTTAGTTTTTTTTTTTGGTTTGAATTAAGCGAGACACCTCTCTCTCTCTCAAAGGGTTCCCACTATTTCCTGTTTTCCTCTCTTCCACCTAGAGCGTTCCTCGTTCTGCTTCTTGCTCCTCCGTTCCTGCTCCTTCTTTCCGTTTTCATGCAACAAAACTGAAAAATAAAGAGAGAGAGAGAAAGGCAAAAACACATGGCATCTTTTCACTTCCTCTCTCTCTCTCCCTCCTACTGCCACTTTCTTCATTTTTTTCTTGCTTCTTGCTTATGGCTCATGACACCACTTGTGCTCTTGGCTGCTCCGTCTCCAAAGCTCCGGTGCTCTGAGAAGAAGAAAAGAGAAAGAGGACTCTCTCATTCAGTTTCAGCTCTTTTCAGAATAAGATGAGTCAAGAAAAAGAGACAAAAGAGATGAGAAGGAGAAGGAGCAAATCTTCCCTTTTCTTCTAAAAAAGAGCAGTTTCATTTTGTTGTTTTTTTGTTTCTTTCCTCTTTTTTTCTCCGTCCTTCTATTCCCTATTTTCTCATGTTTGTTTTGTTGTCCCTCTGCTGCTATTCCTCCTTCTTTTTTCTTCTGAAAAGCGGTAATGGATTTCTTTTCATTTCCCCTTGCTTTTCCCGTTTTCGCAAAGATTTTGAATTTAGATTTTACTTCTATTGAGTTGAGAATCTCATGATGATGCCTTGCTTGTGAAATTTTGTTTTGTTTTCGCCATCGTCATTTTGGACACTACTCAATGCCTCTCTTGTTCATATTTGATTCTTGCACTCTAAAGCATTTTTTTTCATTTTCAAAAAAGCCACCAACTTTGAAAAACGAGAATGTTGAGCTTTCAAAGAGCACAAAACTCTCTAATAATAGTCTTTTCAACTCCCCCAATCCGCCTCTTCATTTTTGTTCTGCTTTTTGATTTTTGTGAATTTCTATTTTTTAGACTAAAATAGTTGTTTTCTACGTTATCCTTTCACTTCCTCTTGCTCTAATTAGCATCTCATTTTTCACATTTTTAGGTGATTAGACCCGAACAAAGCACAAAATAAGAAAGAAGGTGCCGCAGAATAAAATGGAGGATTTGATGATGCCAGAAGGAGAAAAAGTCTCTATGGAGAACTTTGCACTTCTTCGAGTTCTCGGAAAAGGCGCTTATGGAAAAGTGTTTCTGGTGAGAAAGGTCGGAGGAAAGGATCACAATACGATATATGCAATGAAGGTGTTGAGAAAAACTAGGGTGAGTTCTTATGGGCAAAGTTTTGGTATTCAATTTATTATCGAAATTCCAAACGTTTCCTTGCGCCCCAATGCGAACATGATTTCTTGAATTCGCGAGCAAAATTTTGCATTGTAGAGATCAAAATTCTACAAATTATTTTTTCCCAATTTGGCTGTTGATCTACTGAAGTACTGGAAAGTAACGCGCGAACGTCATGTTGTCAGCGGAGCGCAAGGAAACATCGGGAATTTCGATAATATGATTTGTTAAATACCAAATTCAAATATTCGAAGATTCCGAGACATCTCTATGCTCAAACTTCAAAATTTCGAGGCTCTTTCAAACTATGATGTAATCCTATTCCAGGTGATGACGAAACAGAAAACCCTGGAACACACAATGGCCGAGCGTCAAGTACTCGAACGTCTCCGTGGTGTCCCGTTCCTAGTAAACCTTTACTATGCATTCCAAACGGACACTAAACTGCACATTGTCATGGAATACGTCAGAGGAGGAGAACTATTCACTCATTTGTGCTCAAGAGGACATTTCGATTTGGAAGCCGCCAGATTCGTTATTGCAGAATTGGTGGTTGCCATTGATAGTCTTCATCAGAGAAAAGTGATTTATCGAGATTTGAAGTTGGAGAATATTCTTCTAGACGAGGAGGGTCATGTCAAGTTGACTGACTTTGGATTGAGCAAACTTTTCTTGCCCGGAGAGTTGGATAGGGCCAATTCTTATTGTGGAACTATTGAGTACATGTGAGTTGATAATCCTGAAGTACATCCAAACTATTTAAAATTAGGTCCCCCGAAGTGATCAATCGCCCAGAAGGTGGCTACAGTGATGTCGTTGACTGGTGGTCTTTGGGAGTTATCTCCTTCGAACTTCTCACCGGATGCTCCCCATTCACAGTTGATGGAGGTCAAAACTCTAGCAAGGACATCGCCAAGAGAATTCTCACCAAGAAAGTTCCATTCCCAAAAACGATGGATGCAGAAGCAAGAGATTTCATTGGACTTCTGTTAGAAAAGAAACTGGAGAAAAGATTGGGATTTGGAGGAGTTGGTGAGATCAAGACTCATAAGTTCATGGCGAACATTGATTGGTCAGCTGCAGAGAAAAGAACTTTGAAGCCAGTGATTGTTCCAAGAATCGGACACGATTTGGATACTCAGTTCTTCTCAGCAGAATTCACTTCACAACCGCCATTGTATTCTCCAGCAGAGTCGCCTTTGAATGCAACGACTCTTTTTAGAGTGAGTTTTTGTAACTTGGGAGAAAATATGAAAATCAGATGAAACAAGACTATGATAATCAGAGCATCCCTAGTTTTATGGGTAAGCATGGAATTCATTTCTTTCAGGGTTATTCCTACGTCTCCCCATCAGTCATCTTCGCCAACGACAATGTAATAGGAGAAGAGCTTATGGCCGAAGACGTCAATGCTCTGCTAGCCAGCTCATCTTTCTTCGCCAAGTACAAATTAGACAAGTCGGAAAATGGACTTTTAGGAAAAGGAGCCTTCTCTGTTGTCAGGTAATTTTAGCGAATTCTGAAATGTATTCTATCTTACAATATAATTCCTCTTCAGAAAATGCGAGCGTGTAAACGACGGCGCCCAATTTGCTGTCAAAATAGTTTCGCAAAGATTCGCTAGTCAGGCACAACGCGAGGCACGGATTCTGGAGATGGTGCAGGGGCATCCCAATATTGTACAGTTGAATGATGTTCATTCGGATCCTCTTCACTTTTATCTTGTCATGGAATTGTTGACGGGAAACGAGTTGTTAGAGAGAATCAGAAAGTTAGAACGGTTCACAGAGGTAGGATAATTGGATGTAGAGTGAAAATAATAATATGAATTTTTGTAGAGTGAAGCTGCAGACATCATGAGGCAACTGGTTTCCGCGGTGAAATATCTGCATGATAAGAGAATCGTTCATCGTGATTTGAAACCAGAGGTGAGTTTTTGAAATGGTCACAGTTGGGCTGAATGTCCGAAAGCATTGGCTTTGTCAACAACCTGAAAATGAGTAGTACAGTACTAGACCAAAAGATTAACAACTTTGTACGTTTTCACTGCAAAATGGTCAATCTTAGGTGTATGCAAAAAAGTTTTCCCATCGTTCAATTTCTTTGAAAACTTGTGGGTAGAAAGATCAACTCTGGAACTCTACTTTTGTAATTAACAACTCTTCTCCATAGCCATGTTTCCAACAAAATTGGGCCGTTTGAAATTTTATTTTTAGACACCCAATGTTGACCGTTTTGTATTGAAAACGCTCAAAATTGCCAATCTTGTGCCTCCTCTCTAAAGTCATTCAGCACTTTTTTAAAAAATATGTTTTAAAACTCAATTGCAAAAGTGTAGTATTTTGAGCTTTAGACTGTAAAAAATCACACATCTTCCAAAACTCTTCAAATTTCAGAACATCCTCTTCGAGAGCATCGACTCCAACGCCCGCCTTCGTCTCGTCGATTTCGGCTTCGCACGTCTTCTGCCGAATCCAATGGAGCAACAACTCAAGTCTGTTCAAGTTCTCCGCAAGATGTACGGTTCCATCCACTCGGCCATATTCTTCCACCTGCCTGACAGTAACCAGAGAAACTCTAGATTACCTAGTCAAAAGTCATTGTGTTTTGTCTCGCTCTCGCTCTTTTTCACATCTCGGTTTTCTGTTTCTTTTTTTTTTGGGCTCTGCATGAAGCAGGAGAAGCTATTATATGATTGAATAAGTGTCAATCTATGGGTACTATTTGGTAGAGAGGAAGATGGTGGTGTGTGATGTTTCGTGCATTCTTGTTTCGGAACTTTTCTCTGATTTCATTTTTCTTTCTATCCTTAATACCTTTGTCTGTCTTCTCCATTCACATCTTCTCTTCTCTCTATCATCTTTCCACTAGTTTTTTGGGTCTCCAGTGCACAGAAACCTTCATTTCAGGACTCCTTGTTTCACTCTACAGTATGCTGCCCCAGAAGTTTTGGACGTTGGAGACTCGCAGCCAGAATACAATGAACAATGCGATTTGTGGTCTCTTGGAGTAGTTCTGGTGATTTCCCTGAATTTAGGGCTTTTCATTTTCTGGATTTTCAGTTTACAATGCTCTCTGGTCAAGTACCATTCCACGCTCGTTCCCGTCAAGAATCCGCCACTGAAATTATGCAAAGAATTTGCCGAGCTGAGTTCTCGTTCGAAGGAGATGCCTGGACTAACGTCTCAGCTGACGCCAAAAACCTAATCACTGGTCTTCTCACTGTTGATCCCAAAAAACGTCTTTCAATGCAAGAGCTCACCGCTCACATGTGGTTGAAGTCCTCAGCTTCTATGGATACTCCTCTCCAAACTCCAAGTATTCTTCCCTCATCAGCTGGTAACTCTAATTTCAGTCTTCATTGTTCCATCTTTAATTTCCAGACGAAACATTCAACGAGACTCTCCGTGCCTTCCTTCATGCTAATAGAGACGGATTCCATTTGCTTGATGTAGCAGCAGCACCGTTGATGAAGAGACGTGGAATTAAGAGACAATCTGGAGACAAGGATGCGACTGGAAACTCGAAGAGGTGAGTGGTTTATCTAAAATTTGAAGTGGTATTTGATTCTATAGAATCGGATACACAAACTTCAGCGTTGAAGGCTAAATGAAGATAGTCATGAAGTAACAATCGATATGATTCATTTAAAAAGGGAAAAATTTTCTGACCAAAATCCTTGTGTTTTTCAGTTCTCGAGTCACTCAATTCGAGTGTCTTCCGGAAGAACAAGAAATGGAGATGACGTCATCCACATCACGCCCCAGCAACCTTGGAATGATGAACTACCGCGAGCCGAATTCTGGAACAATCCGTGAGACTCGCGGCTCGGACTCCTCCTAGTAATAGTTCTTCGATATTTTCTCTCTTCTTCCATTTTCTTTTTGTTTCTGTTTCTCTCACTATTTGCGTTGTGATTTGTCGACCTAGATACTTTCCTAGTCTGTTGTCTCTCATTCTCTCTCCCCCCAAATTTCTCCTCAGCCCATCCAAAAATTCCACTCGTCAGCTGACACTTGCGGCAGTTTTGCAGTGTCCATTATTACAGTTGCTATAAGTTGGTCCTTCTCTCTGAATCAATCATTTTCTTGTAGACTTGATCATAGTTCTATTCTTTGACGCATTTCTAGTCACTCTCGCCCCCTCCACATCTTCAAATTATTGTGATTTTTGCATTTCATCTAGTCTCTCCTGTATATATCCAAACTACTCATTTTTGTTATAGATAACACATATCCCCCACTGTCCATGTAATTTCCTTCAGCTCTCTCTCTCCCATTCTCTCATATTTTCTAAATAGTCTCTTTGTCTCCAGTGACTCTCAAAAAACCATTTCCTCCCGATATATTATGCATATCTCCATAAAAGAGAGTGCGCGCCGAAGATTTGACATTTTGTAGAGCACGATATCTCGCCACGAAAACTTTAAAGGAGCATAACTCATTTTCAAACTAATTTTCCGTTTTTCTCAATTTTGGTCGAGTTTCAGCCATTTTTTCTGATAAAATATGACTTCGATGCATGATTGTTTCGTACCTCTTGCAAAATTTTGAAAAAAAATTGCTTAAAAACTGAGAAAATCGGACAAATCAGTTTGAAAATCAGTTATGCGCCTTTAAAGATACCGTAGCAAAAATCGTGATCTCCGATAAATCGAATCTTCGGCGCGCACTCTCTTTGATTTAGACATGAATAATATTTTATAATTCTTTTTTAATTTTTCCCCTTGTTTGCAAAAACGATGAGCATGTATGGCTTGCCAATCGATAAAAATTAATTGAATCTAATGAATATTCTTCACTTTTTTCTTGGTCATGGTTTGGACAAAATCCAAAATCAAGATATCGATGCGAACAACAGATAACAACGTGAAGAAACGTATCAATGGAATGATGAGCGAGAGCAAAATTTAGAGAATATTTTTCGCGATAAGCGCCTGGTGAAGACGGTGAAGTGGAAGACCGACCACATTCGGCATACATCCCTCGATTCCGCTGACGAAAACGGCGCCGAACTCGCCGATTCCGTACGATCCAGCCTTCTTCCTGCAAATTTATTTGGTTTGTCGACTTTTGCGGTTTCCTTTGAAGTGATAGTTATTTAGATAAGAATTTTTATTATCTATCTAATCTAAACTAGAAACAAAAAACAACCCACAACGGCTCTCCACTTTTGACATATTCCTCGATAACTCTATCGGGAATATCACCGAAATGAACGACGGTTTTCTCGATCAACTCTTCGTATTGATCAGTTTCTTGATAGTGCAAAGCCATTCCAGTGTAGACGTTATGAGTGTTTTTTCGGAGTCTGAAAATATAATGTTTTCTTTTCTATTCGATTAGATTCGAATTACCTCTGCAAAGTTTCAATTGCATCGTTAGCATCCGTTGGTTTTCCAATAATCTCTCCGTTGAATTCAATGACTGTGTCACAGGCGATGATCACAGAATAGGGCTCCTAGATAAAGAACATCGAATTCTCGTCATAGTTGCTTCCCCTATTAGAGATATTCTTAAGGTTACACCGCGCTCTATTGCTAACTTGATTGAGATATGAACATTTCGGCTTTCTCATCTTTTTACTAGGTTTTGAGGCTTTTGGGCAATTAACGATGATTACACTAGGCCTCGAAACCTGAAAATACAGCGGTAAAGTCGAAATTTTAGCCATGTTAGCAACAGAGCGCGGAATAGCATCGTAAATAGCACCAATACCTCGTTTTTCTTCATTTCCTCAACAATCGTCGCTAGTTTCCCTTTGGCAGTTTCAATGACGAACTGCTTGACTGGAAGTGTCTTCGGCAAATTTTCCTCGAAATTTGACACTTTTACGATCACATTTTTCAGTCCCTAAATGTTTCTTTCTTTATTTTCAGAGAAATCCCGCATAAACTCACGATTTGCTGCAACAATTTGAGTCGATTCGGCGACTGACTGGCCAACACAATAATGGCTTCCTTCATTCCTCCACTGCCGTCACTCGCTAAACATGTGGATCAGAAATTTCGATCAGCACTGGTGTTGAGTCAACTTTTCACCAAAAGCTGGGGGCACCCGGATGTCATAAAACAGTGAGTATCAATAGACATAATTCCTTTCTCAAAATATGAATTCCAAAATGGCCAAGTATCGTCGAGATGTAATGTCAAAACGACTAGTGATGGAATATGTGAAAGATTTGAATCCGAAAATTGATATTGCCAAGGTGAGGTCTTCCCTATTTATCATATATGTCAATATTTCTTTCAGAATTTTACAAAAAAGGGAGTCACTTTTTACGAAGGGTTTTTCACGAGTCCACATGCAACACTTTTCCCGGAACATATGCCTGGAAACGTCGGAAGAGCTCATTTTAAGGCATGGCTCCCTGAGAAACCGAGTCCCGTATGCATTCATCTTGCTGGCACTGGTGATCATTCATACTTCAGGTTTGTAGTTTTAAACTTTTCTCAACTGAAAAAAAATGTTTCACTTTCAGAAGACAATACCTTCTTGTCGATGATATGCTCAAAGATGGAGTTGGATCCATTCTAATACAAAATCCATTTTATGGAGATCGAAAACCACCTAGCCAATTCCGATCTTCCCTCGAAAATGTAACTGATCTTTTTGTGATGGGAGCCTCCTTGATCGCTGAATGCAATCATCTTTTCAATTGGGCAGATGGTCTTGGATATGGACCATTCGCCATTTCGGGTGTATCGATGGGTGGTTTCATGGCACAACTCGCTGGATCCAACTCTCAACGACCCATTGCAATTGTTCCGATTCTCTCATGGACAACTGCTTCACCAGCATACACTGAAGGAGCCATTGCACCGGCAGTCAACTACCCATTGTTGCAGAAACAACTCGAGGATCCACATTATACAGATAAAATCAAAAGAATTCCCAACCAGAACTGGCTGGATAAGATGCATGAGATGACTGCGAAGAATGGAGATACATTGTCGAAGAATATGATGCGTATTCTGATGGACGACTTCACAAGTCTTGAGAATTATCCAACACCACTCGACACTTCTCTTTGCCACGTGTTTCTCGCTGATCAGGATCAGTATGTGCTACGAAATCAAGGAACTCCAACGTACGAACAGCTTTGGCCAAATGTGACAGTTGAAATAATGGAAGGATACGGTCATGTGACTTCTTACTTTTTGAAACATGGCGTTTGGAGGAAAAGAATCTGTGAGCTCCTTCGAAAACAACAGCAGAAAGAAGCAGTAACAGTGAAGAAGTGAATAAATTAGGATTTTCGATATTTTCTTGTGATACTATTAGTACTTTTCTCGACTAGATTTTTGAAATTTTCTGTTTCTGACAATACCGGTTGCCCCCTACTTTCTCAGTGCCTTTTTCATCATCAAATAGAATTACGTCGGGAATAAAATCTATTCAACCAAGTTGCCTAAATATGCAAAGTCTTCATATAATTTAGAAAATTTATTTGGCTCTACTATAAATTTGACTCGGAACCGCAGCTTTACCATCATTTAGTTTATTGGGAAAGAAAAGAAAAGGAAAATAAAAATGGATACAGTGACAAAAACGGTTAAGACATTTCCTACAAAAATCTTCTGAAAAGGGAAGGATGCGTTGAAGATACACACTTTTTAGTATAAAAAGAATCGGAGGAGGATTTCAATCGCATCATGGCTTTTCGAGAAGTGGAAAAAACGAAAATACTCATACTAAAACTCTCCATTTTATTCTCACAATTAACAAACAACGGCGACAACTAAATTATTCTAAACGGCCCACGACGCTGCAACCGTTGATGCGATACGGTTACAGCGACGTTTGAATCGAAAAAGAGCGCGTTCTTTTTTTGAAGGGGACGGAGGCGGAAAAGAAAAGAACTATAAGAGATGGGTGTGAACGCACAAATACTCGCAATTTCATTAAATTTTACACTGATTAAAATATTCTCACAATATTCGATGAAATTGCGAGCAATTGTTCGCAGATGAAAAGTGCGGACGAATGAAGAGGATGATGAAAAGATATTGGAGTTTTATCAATTACTGAGCCTTTGGTGGTTCTCTTCCCTTGACGGTCTTGAACAAGAATTTCTGCGACTTCGTGAATGACCAGATATTTCTCTTTCCATAGATCAGAACAACAGCCACGAATGGAATCAGAGCAGCGACCTGAATTTTGACATCTAGATTTTTCTATTCTCAATTCAAAGTGTATACCTTGAGTGCCCACTTCTTCCTGGTATCATGGAATGGCTCAGCAGCCCAGTGCATGAATGCGGAGACATCCTTAGCTTGTTGGGACATTGTGGCTGGTGTTCCGTCCTTGTACTCAATTCCTTCATCGAACAATTGTTGTGGCATAGAGATGATTCCTCCTGGGAAATATGGGTTGTATGCTTTTCCGTCATCAACCTGAAACAAAGAGAAACTTCCAGCACAATTTATTTCTAAGTTAAGTATTCTCACCTTAACTCCAGCTGGGGCCTCAAGATATCCGGTGAGCAGAGAGAAGACGTAGTCATCTCCTCCGTGTCTGGCGAGAGCCATCAGAGACAAATCTGGTGGAGCAGCTCCGTTGTTAGCAGCGGCGGCAGCCTTCTTGTTTGGATATGGGTTTGGAAGCTTATCAGTGAGAATTCCTGGGCGTTGGATGGCGGCTCCCTTATCGTCGACGTCGTTGATGAGAGCATCAGCAGCTTCGGCCTTAGCTTCCTCCTACAAAAGAAGAAAACATTTTTCAAACAACTCTCGCAAATTGTTACCTCTGTCATGATCGTGTCAACGAAGTGACGGTAGTGAATGAATTTCATCGAATGGCAAGCAGCACAAACTTGCTTGTAGACCTCATAACCGCGCCGCACTCTGCAAATTTGTAAAGTTTTTCTTAATTTCTCATTAATAACTCACGATGCAATATCGAAGGAGGAGAATGGTCCACTGTGTGCCCATGGCAATGCATACGGGTGCACGTTGTCTCCGCTGGCGCTGACCGAGTTCTCCAAAGCGTAAACGAGTCCCATGCCGGAAGCGGCGGTGACTCCGGCGAGGACCGCCAAACCGCGCTGAAAATCAAATTATGAGAATCTATTTTATAGTTTTTTAGGCAAAACTGTCAGAGCTCAATTTCTAGGTCCGAATCAAACGGCAACTTACTTTAGATCCTTGAACCACGGCACGCTGCATTACGCACCACGTCGATTACCTGAAAAATAATCAAAAAATTTTTGAAGAACAAAAATAACGAGAAATAGATGCGAAAATGAGCTCCTAAATATGATCGATTGAAAGACATCTAGCTCGAGAATAAGAGAATGAATCACAGTTTTGAAGAAGCCGAATTTCGAAAAAAGTATATATATAGAAATATTAAAAATTCCAAAGCAGCTTTATTCAGCGAATCTCAAAAAATAAGCGAAATTCTGAAAATTCGTACAGCACGGTCATCAAGAAACGCGCCAACTCCGCGTTGGCGCACTCTGTGCAGCGTCTGCGTCTCTTGACCCACAACGCTATCTCATTCTTATGAAAATTCAGAGCTCCGCGATTATAAAATATATTATTAGTTTGAAGAGAATTGAACTCAGATTCTGCATAGGCTAAAAATACTGAACTAGAACATCGGTTTATTTAACATGAAAAAGTGGAACGTGCACAAGAAAAGAGATTCGGTTGGGATATGTCTTTGTCACTACTGATGTGATTTATTGTTGATCAAGAAATTCCAAAATCCTGTCTTCAGCGTTCTTGTAGGTGCAAGTCAGAATGGAAAAATTGCTGGCTCCAAGATTCTTTTGTTCCAATATCATCTTTTGCTCCTCGGTTTCCGCCTTATTCGACTCAACATTTTTAAGCTTCACAAAATCTACCATTTGTTGATGCATTGGTTTGAGAATTTGCTCGTAGACAGCTCGGCACAGTTCTTTTTTAACCCGAAAGAGGGCTTGAGCCTGTGCTAATGCAAAGACAGATGAATAGAAAGCAGAGGCAAGGTAGACGTCCTCGTACTTCAGTTTCATGCACAGCGTCCAAAATTCGCCAAGCTCTTCGTAAAACTCAGTGGATTGATGTTTGAACGCATTCCGTTGGAAGGTGGTGATAATCGTGGCAACAAGTTGAGGCTCGAGACCGATTTGAGAGTCTTGCTGAAAGAAACAAAAATGGTTAATGAAACTGAAAATAATGATTACATTCTCGGAAAGTTTCCTCAGGAATCGTTTCAAGAATATAGGGCGTCTTTTGATTTCAAATCGTTCTGTTGTTTTTTCAATCAATTTCGCTGCTTCTTGAATGTCGTCCAATCCGATTCCGTATCCGTCGAAAATGCACAAAGCGGAGAGCCAAAAGTCAACAACACTTTCAATATCTTCCCCTTGCAATAGTTCGATACAGTTCATTCTATTACAAATACCATGGAAAACTGTGAGCATCGAACGTGCATTTGTCTTGTGATAACTCGTTGGGTTTTGGAAGAAGCTGGTAAACTGTGCGAGCTCGATCCGGAAACGATGCTCTTCAGACATTATATGTGGGATCAGAGATGCGTTTGTACCATTTTTGGCATCCTCAGCAACTGAAAAACATGGATTCGATGAATATTCGAAATAAGTCTTACTGAGAATAGGATGAAACGGTGCAAGTGACGCAAGTTCCTTTAACATCTCCACAGGAATGGAATTCCGGAATTTTGTGTAGTTCCTGAGAGTATCCAAAAGCATCGGTACCAGAAACCGATATGGGGTTCCAGATACTCGAAGAATTCTGACATTCGCTGTGGTTCGACTCGAATATTCCTCAATCATCCTTGCATGCATTTCTTCGTCAGCAATTTTCCTCGACTCAATCTTCTTCCAAACTTCTCTGCAGTCTTCGTGGCTCAGTGTCAAGTCATTCCTAAAATTTAAGTTTTTCTCTATGTTTTGCAAAAGAATTAATTAATACCCAATCATCGTTTCCACAGCGATTTGTACTGCAATTGCTGTCTGGTCCTTCACAATTTTTTCGCAAATTCTCTTTAACGAATTTCTGTTTGTCAGAAGAGTGATCAGGTGGCGAACAGCATTTTCTGATATTTCTGGGGATTTTGTCAAGTCCCATGTTGTGAACTCGAAGAGGAATGATTCGATAGCATCTTCACATTGGTCATAATTAAATCTTTCGTCGAAATCCTGAAGAGCCAGAGCAACTTCTCCAATTATTTTGGAGTCTAGTGCTTTTGACATTCTTGAGAACACCGCCATTATTCGCATCATTTTTAGTTCTGAAGTCACTGTGTTTGAGACAAACGGATTCAAAGAAGAAATACCTGTATTTGATGCTATAAACAATTCGTTTTCAGTTGGGGAGGATTATGCTATGCTGAATTTATTCAAAAACGAATACAGAAAAGGAGCATCAGAAAATTTTAAGGGCAGAAGAATACGAAACGAAAAAGGGGAAATTTGAAGAAATAAATACGAACAATGACGAAAAACAGCGAAAAAACGGAAAGATGTTAGGTACCAACCCATAAGAAGCCGGATAACAACCGAGTAATAACGACTAGAACAATTACTTTCCAGCGGTGGCTTCGGTCGCACGACGAATAGCAGCACGCTTTCCAACCACAGCCTTGAATCCACTCTTGATTGCTGTCACAGAGCATCTGGAACCACAGTTGTTGCATTGCAAGAAGAAGAGACGGGTGTCCTTGGTGAGCTGAGTTTCGGGAGATTTGCAGGTGTGGCACATGACGTATTCCTCTGAAAATGATGATATAAAAATGCAAAACAAGCATCGAATATTCTTACTGATATATTTTCGGAGGACGCTCTCGAAATGCTTTTGTTGCCATCTTCCTTTAACAATCAAACAATTGCTTCCGTCAATAGATCCGGTGGTTCCCAATTCGGCAAGCAGGAACTGCAGTACATGCTTGTCTTGTCTCTTCATGAGTCGGCAGATTTCAAGGAAGTTCGAGAAGGCAGTCTTCTTGGATCCGGCTCTTCCGACTTCAGGGAGTTTGATTGCGAACTTCTTCTTGTCGCCAGCAAAGTCTGGATTTTTGTCTTTCATAACTTGGAACACCAGTGTGAGCGCTTCCTCGTATGTGTAATCTGGCCAGAGTCCTTTTGCGTCGATCAAGTTTTGAGCGCCAATTCCGATATCGAGAGAGGGAACTTTATCTTCAATGATCTCTTCAGCAGCTTTTGGTGCTCTCTTCTTCTTTTTGGTTCCAAGGTTGAGTTCTTCTGCAAAATAATTTGTTGAGATATTTTCTTAGAAGCTGTTCACCAACCAACTCCGTCACCAACTGCATCAACGTTTGGCTCAGCTGGTGCCTCATCGTCATCGAGTTTGATCACCTTCTTCGTCTTCTTTTTCTTTCCTCCGAGTTCTAGTGCCTTAAAAAAAACAATGGAATACGATTAAAAATACTCCGATAAAACACTTACTAGATCGTCAGCCATGATTGCTTTGTTTAAGTCGGAGATTCTTTTCTGAAAACTGTGAATTACTTTTCCGATAAAATCTAACGGGGAGAAGTTATGAGGAAAATGTGTATTAGGGAGTTCTAAACAAGTAGAAACAGTATTTGCATAGAAACTGCCTTATTTCTCAATTTAATAGGGAAAACAAGCGCAATCGATCTCGAGAACTGGTTGCAAAGTTGCGAAATTCAAAGAAATGCAAAATGCGGGAATAAAGGCGCACAGACGGAAATGAGCGATGGGTCTCGCCGCGATTTGTCGTCGTCGCTGGGGTAGATTTACGGGGTGTGAAGGAAGTTCTTTATTATTTTTTTTGGCATTAAAAATCTTTGGAAACTGCTATAGGATTAGTTAAATATGTATGAAAAAGCTAAATAGCGCATGTTATGAAAACGTATTGAATACTTGAAAACGAACTACTTTGCTTAAAACTCTTCGTTTTCGAGATATCTTCCTTGAAACATGAAAAGAAGTATAGAATATCTACAAAATAATAACTTGAATGCTTGTTTCATCTTGGAAAAATGTGACTTATCGATATTGTGTTGTCAATTATCTGATTTAAGTTACTTAGATACTAAGTTCTTCCTTGCCAATAAGATTTTCACACGAGATCATGGCTTGCATAAAAACGCAAGCGAGTTTCTAGTAAATAATTCCCATGCGAATCCATATAAGTGCCTCTTCGACTGTGTCATTTGATACGGAGTTATTCCTTCTCAATCCGTGCCCACGAATACATTTTCTGTCATTATCTATGTCAGAACTGAGCCAAATCCTTTGGATAAATCCGGCTTGTTTATGACGTCGCAACGAATTCCTTCTCTCGTTTCTCAGCCGTGCTATAATTTCAGTTTTCAAAATAGTGGGAGGATTATGTGAATAACTCTCTAACAATCAGCCTCGTTATGCCATAGTGGTGCACCGACGGAAAATGAAAGTCTTAGCGGACCTTTTGTGTGGAAAACGGAAAAGGAGGACGAAGAATAAAAAGAAGTTGTACGCAGAAGAAAAGAAGAAGGGCGGAGCTCTTAGTGTTGCGAGATTGGCACCCCGAGACTCGTTGGCTCAGCCAGGCATATCGCCAACGAATTGCTGCTCTCGGGTCGCCGGTGTCGTCTGTGCTCTCCGCTTCCTTGAGCTGCCTCTGACCCTCTCTCGTTCCTACACGGCCGCGCATAACATCACATTCTCATTCTGAACTCTACATCGATTCCGTTCGTTTCCTCTTGATTAGTGTTAGACTTCATCTCTTCATTAAAGCGTACAGAGGTCTTCGAATCCCAGAAGTAGGGCAACTTGATTTCATTGAATAGAAAACCTCAAAACGGCATTGCTTTTGTTTATTACTTGTACTTTCCTTTCCATTTTAGAACCTGCTACTTTCACCTGTCCATTGCGAATATCTGTTCTGTTTGAATATTTTCACCTTTAGAATAACTGCAAGGAAATTTTCAGGAAAGTCCGAGAAAATGTGAAGTTTTTACAACAAAAACATAGTGACGACATCGCTTTCCCTTTTATTTTTGTTTCCTTTCCTCTCTTTGATATAAAAAAATGAATGCGGAAACATTATGCTACTCTTATCTCCTTTTCCGTTTCAATTTTGACTGGCATTCTGTGTGATTTTTCAAATGAGATGATAGGAATGCAAGAGTTGTCCGTTTCCTAGTAATTATCCCCCTCGTTATTTATGTTTTGCTTTCGTAAATTATGCAAATCTTCCTACATCTTCTGTTAAGCCTAGCAGTCAGAATCTGTTAAGCCTAGCAGTCAGAAATTGCACTATAGGATCTTCGCTGATATAATCCAATATATTCTCAAAAACATTCTCAAAACAGAAGCCAATTTAGGAAAAGATTGCCCGGACTTTCGTTTCTCGAGAGCGCCCCGGGGAATCCAATTTTGAGCGGCTCTGGCGGTCTTCATTACAAACATGGCGCAGACTTATTTTCACCGGCGCCTTGAAAAATTCTGACGAGTCCTTGAGAATTTTCGTTCAATTTGTACATTCTGCGCCTTTGATTAACATGATTTGACATCCAAAGAAGCTGACGTACCCCCGAACCTAATTGCCTTCATTTCTTGAAATGTCAATTGAGATTCAACGCGATTGCTCCCATATTAGAAGCAGGCTCCTCAGAGCTCGCGCACTTTGCGACTTCCTTCCTCCTGTCGGAACAATGATAAGACTCGGACAAATATGTATAATAAGGCGGGCTCGGCGTCTCTTCCCCTTTTCTTCTCCGCCGAAACAAAACATTCTCCTCTGCTGATTCACCATGGTTATGTGCTCCTGCGCCCAGCTCCCAATTCATTTCTTCTCATTTTGTTTCGTTCCATGTCGTCTCCCTATTTTTTTTTGGTCAAAAGAGACGAAGAAGGAGAAATTGAAAAATTGAGAAAGGAGGATCGTTGAGTGACGGATGCATTCCAGCATCCAATTTCCCTCTCCTGCCCTACCATTCCATTTCTAGAGAGGCAGTATAAAGAGGAAGAAAGACACTTTTTATGCGTGTCTGTGTGCATCTACGAAATTAAACATCGTGTGGCTCTCTTACCCCATCTCTCTCTTTCATACGAGATAAGGTCAGATGTACGCACGTCTTTTTCGATCATTGCAAACGACTTCTTCATCATCGTCTTCTCAATTTTCTTATTTCTTTTTTGTCAAAAGACAACCAACCTACTCTAATTTGATTTAGTTGAACCACGCCCTCAGTTTACAAGATGGTTCGAATTATCGGAATTAGCTTCTATCGCCGATTGTCAAGTCTTTTGCCATCACTTGAACAAAAGAGTTTCCAACCCCAATTTTTTTGGTGATTCATCAGTGTTTAGTCGAATTAATAAACACAATTAAAATCTTTAAGATGAACCGTTGCTGTCATCTGATGTTCTCTGAGTTCCATGTATCTCTTAGTTACCGCACCAGCAGAGTTTTTCTTCTCTCGTTCACACCTCGTGTTTTCTTTTTCAACTCCTCTCATCCATCCTCTCAGTCTCCTCCCTATCCCTTCTCTTCCTTGCCGTCGTCATTTTCCCACCCCTTTCTTGGTTTACCCCACTCGAGTCACATTGCCATCCATCTGATTTCAGATTGGCCATTCGTGCCACTCAGATGTCGTCAGGAGCACCGTCGGGTTCATCGATGTCGAGTGCACCCGGATCACCACCACCACGTGCCGGAGGGCCAAACAGTGTATCTTTCAAGTGAGTTTCAAGATTGCCGTACTTCTTAACAACTTTCAATTTTCAGAGACTTATGTTGTCTGTTCTGTTGCCCTCCGTTTCCATCATCGATCGTATCAAAACTGGCGTTCATGCCACCTGAACCAAGCTATACGATTTCCGAAGACAATAAGTTGGTTCTGATCGAAGGACGTGCCGCCTGGCCACATGAGAACCATTTCCTGCAGAATTGCGTCGAGATGCGAGTAGCCAGAACTCGTCGACGCAATCGTGTAGCCTGCACCATGATCCGTGCCATTCCTGATGCTCACTTCACATTGTTATTTTCCCACGGAAACGCTGTTGACTTGGGGCAAATGTCCTCGTTTCTATACGGACTAGGTTACCACCTCCAATGCAATGTCTTCAGTTATGACTATTCTGGATATGGTTGCTCGACGGGAAAACCATCGGAGAAAAATCTTTATGCGGACATCACAGCTGCATTTGAATTGCTGAAAACCGAGTTTGGTAGGTTGAAAATTGTCTTCATTTTTAAATAAATTTTGTCTTGCAGGAGTACCAAAAGAGAAGATCATCCTGTATGGACAGTCTATTGGAACAGTACCCAGTGTCGATTTAGCTAGTCGTGAAGATCTGGCTGCTCTTATTCTGCACTCTCCATTGATGTCTGGAATGCGTGTCGCTTTCCCTGGAACAACGACAACGTGGTGTTGTGATGCCTTCCCATCTATCGAGAAAGTTCCACGTGTCAAATGCCCAACACTTGTTATTCACGGAACAGACGACGAAGTCATTGATTTTTCGCACGGAGTCTCGATCTATGAACGCTGTCCTGCGTCCGTAGAGCCACTATGGGTTCCAGGTACGATATATGTTTTTCGTAGTCTTTATATTTTTTCGTTTCCATGCGATTTATAATATGATACGAGACAGAAAGATACAAAATTCGGAAGCAAAATATAACCATTTTCAGGAGCCGGACACAATGACGTGGAACTGCATGCTGCTTATCTTGACCGACTTCGGAGTTTCATAGAACTTGAAGCGTCTGCAATTCGGATTACCGCTCCAATCACTAGTGCAACTACAGCTAATAACGCCAACTCGACGGTTTCCAATGGCACATCTTCCTAGTATTATTTGTATCTCACCAACCCTCCTCTAATCTATTTCTGTAAATTTTAGAGTCTAAACTTTCTAATTCACAATCCCAGTTTCTTTTTGCTCTCCCCCGGCTAATGATCCTCTCTAAAAGCTTCACCTCCCACTTTCAAATGTTTTGTATTTTTTGATATTCCAAATTTCCTCTGTCATCAGATCCTTTACTTTCCATCACTACCGTAGCGCGTGTTTTGTACGTGTATCACATATCCACTCGTTCATGTTCTCCTAGATTTCAATTAGGCACACCAGGTGCATGTGGCGTATGTCTCATTGAAATCTGGAATAACATTGAAACCATATTCAATAGTCTCTCATTTCATCCAATTCCATACACAAGTTCATCCTTACGAACGGGGCTTTCTCTTTCTCCAAAGTGGTTCCTTTTTCTTTAATTTTCCTTGTTTAAGCATAATTTCTACTCGCGTCCAAATCCCCTTGAACAGCTACAAAGCCCCTCTCTGCTCATCGTTTTCGATTGTTACTTTTCCAATGCACCTCATCTGTAATATGATTTTTTCTACCAACGAATATAAGCGTTTGTCTTTTTTTCTTTCATCTACTATCTGCAGCTACTTTTGTAACGAGCAACGGGAGCAAGATTTAGGTATAGGAAGGGTGACATGATTGGCAATCATTTTGAGTTTCGGGAAACCAAGGAAAATGGCTTTGGGGTTCTTATGGTTTCTTTTCGTTTCGTATTTTCTCATTGACTGGCGGAAGACTATAATCTGGAGTTGAAAATACTTCAGAATCTTCAGAATTCAAGTACATTCAGAGCTCCAGAAAAAAATTCCTGATTTTCCTGAACAGAAGCTCTCTCAACGAATATTCATCACCCAACCTCCCGTTTTCCGGAATCCATGGTGAGAGGCCTTTGAAAATCGGGGAAAGCCGACGTCGATTCCAGAATCCCGCAACAGTAGGAATTCATAATTCTTGGATATTTGTCAATCTCACATGACCTAGAATCTGTCTATGGAAAGACATTTGAGGGTATCTGTCATTTTTCATTTCACCCCTACATCTCAAACTTCCAAAAATCAACGGGAGGCCTTTGAAAATCGGGAAAAGCCGACGTCGCTTCCAGAATTCCGCGGCGGGAATAATTGCTTAATTTGTGATTTTTAACATTCTCACATGTGAGCAAGACTATTCATGGAAAAAACTCAGAGGGGTATTTTCAATTTTTGCTCTCGCCCGAATCCTCGAAATTCTCACTAGTAACGAGAGGCCTTTGAAAATTTGAAGAAACTAAGTTCAGTTCCAAAAAATTGCAAGTGGATTTTTGGCTGAAACTTTGACAATATCATCACAGCAGTACAAATATTGTTTCCAACGGATGATGTGTGGTTCTTGATGTCATGTGTCAAAAGTGGTCCCCCAGGTCATCGGAAGAAAGTCGATTTTTCAAAAATTATCCACCAAAATCACTAAAATCGCCGCAATTTTGCTCCCAGACAAGATACAGCAAATCTGAGCATAGATTCGGAATCCTCATGAAATTTCACAACTTTTGAGCCTAAAATCATGGTATTTGGACAACATTGACGTTTCTTAGAAAAGACCGAAGACGCGCCGAAAAAGAGCTCACTTTTGAGAGGGGAAAATGACATATTTCAGATGGTTTTTGATCATTTGAACTTGTTCCATCTGTAGAGTCGTGATGTTGACATAAAAATGAACAACTTTGTGGAAAAAAACCTGAATAATACAGCAATAGGGAAAACCTCAATGCTATCCCAAATTTCCCGAAATCAACGGGAGGTCGTTGAATATAGCGGGAAAAGTGGGTTCATTTCTAGATGGTTCCTGCAACATTGAACTTGTTCCAATCGGTACATCTTCATGTAGGCATCAAAATATTCGACTTCATGGAGGAAAAACCCCAATATACCGAAATATGTCTTTTCTCACCTAAGCTCCCGTTTTCCGGAATCCATGGTGAGGCCTTTGAAAATCGGGAAAAGCCGACGTCGATTCCAGAATCCCGCAACAGTAGGAATTCATAATTCTTGGATATTTGTCAATCTCACATGACCTAGAATCTGTCTATGGAAAGACATTTGAGGGTATCTGTCATTTTTCATTTCACCCCTACATCTCAAACTTCCAAAAATCAACGGGAGGCCTTTGAAAATCGGGGAAAATCGACGTCGATTCCAGAATTCCGCGGCGGGAATAATTGCTTAATTTGTGATTTTTAACATTCTCACATGTGAGCAAGACTATTCATGGAAAAAACTCAGAGGGGTATTTTCAATTTTTGCTCTCGCCCGAATCCTCGAAATTCTCACTAGTAACGAGAGGCCTTTGAAAATTTGAAGAAACTAAGTTCAGTTCCAAAAAATTGCAAGTGGATTTTTGGCTGAAACTTTGACAATATCATCACAGCAGTACAAATATTGTTTCCAACGGATGATGTGTGGTTCTTGATGTCATGTGTCAAAAGTGGTCCCCCAGGTCATCGGAAGAAAGTCGATTTTTCAAAAATTATCCACCAAAATCACTAAAATCGCCGCAATTTTGCTCCCAGACAAGATACAGCAAATCTGAGCATAGATTCGGAATTCTCATGAAATTTCGCATCTTTTGAGCCTAAAATCATGGTATTTGGACAACATTGACGTTTCTTAGAAAAGACCGAAGACGCGCCGAAAAAGAGCTCACTTTTGAGAGGGGAAAATGACATATTTCAGATGGTTTTTGATCATTTGAACGTGTTCCATCTGTAGAGTCGTGATGTTGACATAAAAATGAACAACTTTGTGGAAAAAAACCTGAATAATACAGCAATAGGGAAAACCTCAATGCTATCCCAAATTTCCCGAAATCAACGGGAGGTCGTTGAATATAGGGGGAAAAGTGGGTTTATTTCTAGATGGTTCCTCGAGGTTTGAACTGATTCCAATCGGTACATCTTCATGTAGGCATCAAAATATTCGACTTCATGGAGGAAAAACCCCAATATACCGAAATATGTCTTTTCTCACCTAAGCTCCCGTTTTCCGGAATCCATGGTGAGGCCTTTGAAAATCGGGAAAAGCCGACGTCGATTCCAGAATCCCGCAACAGTAGGAATTCATAATTCTTGGATATTTGTCAATCTCACATGACCTAGAATCTGTCTATGGAAAGACATTTGAGGGTATCTGTCATTTTTCATTTCACCCCTACATCTCAAACTTCCAAAAATCAACGGGAGGCCTTTGAAAATCGGGGAAAATCGACGTCGATTCCAGAATTCCGCGGCGGGAATAATTGCTTTGTTGTGGAGCTATATTCTCCACAAAGATTTATTTCTGATTATTTACGTGACCCCGATATCCTTATTATTATCGTTCCCTATTGGCCACGTATGCCACGTCACCTTTTTCCCCTCCCACTGTGAATCTTCACTCTGGAAGATTAGTCCTGTTTTTACCTCTCTTCTCTCTCTACAATAAACTCTTGATTACTGTACACCTGTGTTCTGTTGATACACCTGGGAACACAACATTGGCGATCACTGATTCGAACTTCTGGAGTTTCGTGTACTAGAAGGAGAGATCCTGTTTAGTCTCGAATAGCTGTTTTGGAGTTTTGTGTACCGGAAGGAAATACCATCCTGTCCAGTCACAAATAGCTGATCAAGGAGTTTCGCACTGAGAGGCAGTCCCTCTAGTGGCGAATAACAGTTTCGTTTGGAGTCTTTGGTCAGAGGGTAGTCCCCTGCTGGTCCTCAGACATTTTGTGCTTTTTCCAAGGAGAAATCTTGTGGAAAAGAGTACTGTAGATAAATTCTAGTGGAAAGGTAGTCCCTTGTCCTCTCGAATTTTCGTGTTTTGTCACTAAAATTAGTGATTTTGTTGGTGTTACCATCAGCAAAGTTATTGATTTTTCCACGTGGCAAAGTTGAAAAGTTGAAAAAGGCGGGTAACCTCTGCCCGATTTTCGATTTTTCCACGTATATTCTTGCTGGAATTTATATCAATTGAGTAAGGTACTGTAGTCCAGTGACCCGAAACACGTGTCAAAATGACGGCTAAAGACATGAACCAACAGTTTTTGGAGATGATGAAACTGATGCAACAACAAATTCAAGCTCAAGCGGAGCAGCATCAGGCGTCGATGGCTATTTTGACGAGTGCTATGGAGAAGAACATGGAAAAGAACGTGGTTTCGACAGAAAGTTCAACTAGTGCACCGAACTTATCTCAATTGATGAACGAAATTGGCGGTCGAATTTCAAAGTTCACATTCGATCTGGAGGAAGAGAAAACGTTCTCAAAGTGGTATGCGCGTTATGGAACGGCATTCACAGTGTAAGGAGAAGCATTAAAAGATGAAAACAGAGTGTCATTGCTGGTGAGCAAGTTGGCAGACGAAGTCTACGAGCAGTACTCAAAGAGAATCTGTCCGAAGGAGTGGAAGGACGTGTCATTTAGTGATACGGTCGAGATCTTGAAGGAGATGTTTGATATCAAGAAGAGTTTGTTCTCACACCGTTTTGCTTGCATTAACATCGCTCGAGATGGTATTGCCCCAGTGGAATACACGAACAAAGTGAATGCATTGTGTGAAGCCGCTATGTTGAAAGACATTGATGCGGAAGGCTGGAAAGTGTTCTTCTGGTTGCGTGGTCTTGATCCAAGTGAAGACAAGAAGGTTCTGACGTATTTTCTGAAATATGTCGAACAGAAGACGGAACAAGGAGAAACCGTGAAGATCAACGATCTATGCGCCGAGTGGCAAAAGTTGTTGAGACAAACTAGTGTCGTTACTGAACTGGAGAACGCTGAAACTTCAGTGAAAGCGATTCAATCGAAGAAACATGAAACTAAGTACAAGAAGAAGACGTCGAAACGAGATAATTCTCGTGGAGATCAGTGCTGGAATTGTGGGAAAAGTGGTCATCGAAAGCCACAATGTACCAAACCAGACGTGAAGTGCTTCAGTTGCAATGGAATGGGACACATGTCGAGATTCTGCAAGTCGCGATCGTCAGGATCCAAGAAGACTCAGAATGTGGCATTAGTTGGAGGAACTGCTTCGGAAGATGTTCATGTGAACTCTGTCCGTCAGTACGTGTCCGCAGAAGTCGATGGAGAATCTGTACAATTTCAGTTAGACACCGGATCGGATATTACACTCATCGGAAAGGAAGATTGGTTGAGAATCGGAAAACCGCAGCTAGAATCGTATTCTGCTAAGGTGAAATCTGCAAGTGGAAATGAGCTGAAGTTATTGGGAAGAGCAAAAGTGAACTTCGAGCTAAAGGGATCTGTGGGATCTGGATATGTCTATGTCAGAGAGCATGGAAATTTGTTGGGTTTGGATTGGATCGAGAAGTCATCCGAAATGTCATACCATATGGGAATGATGGTGAATGCGTTGACGCATTCTGGAACGGAATCAATTCAAGAGGAATTGAAGAACAAATTTCCTGAAGTGTTCAAAGAAGGACTAGGCAGGTGCACCAAGGAGCAAGCGATCTTGACGGTCAAGAAAGGAGCAACACCAGTATACAAACCAAAGCGTCCGGTACCGTACGGAGCATTGGCTGTTGTCGAAAAAGAACTGGACAGACTGGAAGATCTGGGAGTTCTGAAGAAGGTGGGCCACAGTGCGTGGGCAGCACCGTTGGTGATTGTGAAGAAGGCCGGAGGAGACTTGAGAGTCTGTGCCGATTTCAAGACTGGCTTGAATAATGCCTTGGAGGATGAGGACCATCCAATTCCTGCACCGGAGGATATTTTCGCGACACTGAATGGCGGAAAATATTTCTCGACAGTGGATCTGAAAGACGCGTATCTTCAGATTGAGCTTAGTGACGAGTCTAAGTCATTGTGTACTGTGAATACACATCGTGGAATGTACGAGTACCAACGTCTACCATTCGGAGCGAAGACGGCGCCGATGGTTTTTCAACGCATCATGGACAAGATGATTGCTGGATTGGAAGGTGTTACGGCGTATCTAGATGATATCATCGTTGTTGGAAGTACATTGGAGGAACATACTGAGAACTTGTTCAAATTGTTTGAGAGAATTTCCGAGTACGGATTTCGTGTGAAACTGGAGAAATGCAAATTTCTGGAGAAGAAGATTAAGTTCCTGGGATTCATCATCGACAAAGACGGTAGAAGACCGGATGAATCAAAAGTGCAACCCATTAAAGGAATGTGTGATCCGAAAGATCAGAAGGAGTTGAGAAGTTTCATGGGTATGATAACCTATTACAGTGCTTTCATCCCAAAAATGAAAACCCTTCGTGGTCCGCTGGATAAGCTGCTAATGAAGGATATCGACTGGAAGTGGACGAAAGAGGAAGCTGATGCGTTCCAAAAGTTGAAAGATATCTTGTCGTCGGACTTGAATCTGACCCACTACCAACAAGATGTTCCGATCATCGTAGCAGCAGACGCATGTGACTATGGAATTGGAGCAGTTATCAGTCATCGTTTTGCCGATGGTACTGAAAAGCCAATTGCACACGCCGCTCGTTCCTTGAATTCTGCTGAGAAGAACTATTCGCAGATAGAGAAGGAGGGACTTGGACTTATCTTCGCAGTCAAGAGATTCCACAAGTATTTGTTTGGCAGAAAGTTCTTGTTGAGAACTGATCACAAACCGTTGCTGTCTATTTTTGGAAGCAAGAAGGGAATCCCAATACATTCACAGAATCGTCTCGTGAGATGGTCGACAATTCTTCTCGCCTATGACTTTGATATTGAGTATATCAAAACGGATGATTTCGGACAAGCCGATGCATTGTCGCGAATGATTCAGAAGATGCCAACTGAGGATGAAGACATTGTCATCGCTAAAGTTGAAGTAGAGGTGGAAGAAACGTTGCGCTCAGCAATCCGGAAATTGCCGATACGCGTGAGGGATATTCAGGAGGAGACCAAGAGGGATAAGCTTCTGCAGGAAGTTATCAAGTATGTCTCGAGAGGAATATGGCCCAAGAAGATTGATGAGAAGCTGAAAAGATTCAGTTCTATCAAGTCGTCGCTATCAGTTGTGCAAGAATGTCTGATGATGTCAGATAGAGTCGTGATACCCGAAAGTCTTCAGAAATCTGTTCTGAAACAACTTCATGAAGGACATCCTGGAATGGTCCGAATGAAACAACTGGCAAGGTCTTTTGTTTATTGGCCAAAGATGGATGAAGATGTTGAGAAAGTAGTTGCCACGTGCAATGCTTGTCAAGTTCATGGGAAGACACCACGGAAAGTGCCGCTGGAACCATGGAAAACTCCGGAACGTGTGTGGCAGAGAGTGCATATCGACTATGCAGGTCCAGACAACGGACAGTACTACCTAGTCGCTGTTGACGCCAAGTCAAAGTGGGCCGAGGTGAAGATGGTCAAGTCGATATCGGCAATGTCAACCGTTAGAACGTTGCATGAGATATTCAGTCAACATGGTTATCCTGAGACTCTGGTTTCGGATAACGGAACGCAATTCATCTCGAAAGAATTCGCTGAAATGTGCCAGGATGGTGGAATTGAACATATTCGTTCACCCGCATTTCATCCGCAGTCGAATGGACAAGCTGAGAGATTCGTTGATATCTTGAAGCGTGGATTGAAAAAGTTAAAAGGGGAGGGAAATGTGAGCAATGAGATATTGGCTCAGTTTCTGCTTCACTATCGATCATCACCATCAGGTGCGCTTGGAGGTCTTACCCCAGCTGAAGTCCACTTGGGAAGACGTTTGAGAACGAGAATGTCGTTGCTCATGCCACAACGGAATGCTAGTGTCGAATCATCAGAATGTTCACTGATGAAGAAGCAATTCGATAAGCATCACGGAGCCAGAGGAAGAAGCTTCAGTGTTGGAGACACTGTTTATGCGAAAGTGTTCTCAAAGAACAAATGGTCATGGAAACCAGGAAAGGTTGTCCGAAGACAAGGCCGAGTAGTCTATGACATTGAATTGACTGATGGACGTGAAAGAACCCTTCATGCCAATCAGCTCAAGTATCGCATTGAGAAGCGAGAGCTTTCTCAGGAAGAAGAGTGGATTTCCACCATGTTTGACATTTTTGAATTGCCGTTGTATGGAAATATGAAACCAGTGATTGGGAGTTCGAGAGATTCGAGAGATTCGTCATCAAGTCTGACAACTACACCATCAAGTGATACGGACAACAACGAGACAACTACCAGGAGATCAAATGCTCAAAATGGGACCACTGCTTCGGGAACAACTACATCGGGAACAACTACTGTGCCACGAGGACCACCGCCAAGAGCCACTACTACCCTCATTCCAAGACCAACACCAATGCCACTAAGGAGATCGGAAAGGACCAAGAAGCCAATCGTTCGATTCAGTCCTACTGTCAAGACAATCTACTATCATTGATAATTGTCCCCGTTCTTCTATCTTAACATAGGGAGGTGTTGTGGAGCTATATTCTCCACAAATATTTATTTCTGATTATTTACGTGACCCCGATATCCTTATTATTATCGTTCCCTATTGGCCACGTATGCCACGTCACCTTTCCCCTCCCACTGTGAATCTTCACTCTGGAAGATTAGTCCTGTTTTTACCTCTCTTCTCTCTCTACAATAAACTCTTGATTACTGTACACCTGTGTTCTGTTGATACACCTGGGAACACAACATGCTTAATTTGTGATTTTTAACATTCTCACATGTGAGCAAGACTATTCATGGAAAAAACTCAGAGGGGTATTTTCAATTTTTGCTCTCGCCCGAATCCTCGAAATTCTCAATAGTAACGAGAGGCCTTTGAAAATTTGAAGAAACTAAGTTCAGTTCCAAAAAATTGCAAGTGGATTTTTGGCTGAAACTTTGACAATATCATCACAGCAGTACAAATATTGTTTCCAACGGATGATGTGTGGTTCTTGATGTCATGTGTCAAAAGTGGTCCCCCAGGTCATCGGAAGAAAGTCGATTTTTCAAAAATTATCCACCAAAATCACTAAAATCGCCGCAATTTTGCTCCCAGACAAGATACAGCAAATCTGAGCATAGATAGGGACCACAGCGTGAGGGGGCGGAGCTTCAATTTCTTTCTCTTGGAGGTGAAATGACACCTTTGGAGGCCTGTAACTTTGGTTTAGACTATCCGATTATCAATTAACCTGATGGGTAGACTAATTCGAGTGCGCAGAATCCGAATATCCAATTAGTTTTTCTGAACACGTAACCTGGCTTCTGATAACTCGAAAAAACTCAAAGTGCTATCAGTTTTTGAAGATTTAAGAGTTCACAAAGTCCACAAACACACAATTTTTTCATGGATTCTGAGTAACCTATATTTGCTTTAATGGGATCAGTAAGAAAAATTAAGTTCTAAGTTAGCCGAAATTCGTGAATCTAGGTCAAACTTCAGTAACCTGTATTTTTGACTCCGTTACGATTTTTCATCAGTTTTTTATTTGAAAATACAGAACAACTCTTTTTTTGCTCATTCTGAAAATTTGGACCTGTTTGGACCATATTGAGCATCTTTTTCAGTTGACCGAAGACAGGTCACCTCGAAAAAACTTTGGTTTTTTGGGGTTTTCACATTGATGCAGGTCACAAACACTAGTTTTCTAATCACCATAGGATTCTATGCAAAATTTCAGACCTGATCCACTTTTCTAAAGTTTGCCACGAGTTAGCCGAAAAAAGTTATTTATGTCAGATTACGCAGAAAATGGGTTCGAAAATTCGAAAGGGTCAAATTAAAAAAACGATGACCCCTTGAAATGTATAAAACTTTTGAATAGATTTCTGAACGTGATAAATGGCGTAGTGGCTAATGCGTCTGTTTATCATTGGCTAGACTCGAGTTCAATTCCCTATGAAAATTTTAGTCTTTTTAAATTTTTTCACGTGAAATAAAAGTGTGCGGCAATATTGCATTTCTAAACCCCGCCTCTAAAACCGTGCCCTAGCAAATCCTTCAAGAGAAAATGACTGGGAATCACCAAACTTTAAACGGAAGTATCTCGAGAACGGCTGAAGATTTTTGGCTGAAATTTTGAGAGGGTGCTTATATCAAACAGGGCTAGTAGCTCATATGCAAAACTCTAAAGAAAACACAGTTTGAAAATTATGCTGTGGTCCCTAAGCATAGATTCGGAATTCTCATGAAATTTCGCATCTTTTGAGCCTAAAATCATGGTATTTGGACAACATTGACGTTTCTTAGAAAAGACCGAAGACGCGCCGAAAAAGAGCTCACTTTTGAGAGGGGAAAATGACATATTTCAGATGGTTTTTGATCATTTGAACGTGTTCCATCTGTAGAGTCGTGATGTTGACATAAAAATGAACAACTTTGTGGAAAAAAACCTGAATAATACAGCAATAGGGAAAACCTCAATGCTATCCCAAATTTCCCGAAATCAACGGGAGGTCGTTGAATATAGGGGGAAAAGTGGGTTTATTTCTAGATGGTTCCTCGAGGTTTGAACTGATTCCAATCGGTACATCTTCATGTAGGCATCAAAATATTCGACTTCATGGAGGAAAAACCCCAATATACCGAAATATGTCTTTTCTCACCTAAGCTCCCGTTTTCCGGAATCCATGGTGAGGCCTTTGAAAATCGGGAAAAGCCGACGTCGATTCCAGAATCCCGCAACAGTAGGAATTCATAATTCTTGGATATTTGTCAATCTCACATGACCTAGAATCTGTCTATGGAAAGACATTTGAGGGTATCTGTCATTTTTCATTTCACCCCTACATCTCAAACTTCCAAAAATCAACGGGAGGCCTTTGAAAATCGGGGAAAATCGACGTCGATTCCAGAATTCCGCGGCGGGAATAATTGCTTAATTTGTGATTTTTAACATTCTCACATGTGAGCAAGACTATTCATGGAAAAAACTCAGAGGGGTATTTTCAATTTTTGCTCTCGCCCGAATCCTCGAAATTCTCACTAGTAACGAGAGGCCTTTGAAAATTTGAAGAAACTAAGTTCAGTTCCAAAAAATTGCAAGTGGATTTTTGGCTGAAACTTTGACAATATCATCACAGCAGTACAAATATTGTTTCCAACGGATGATGTGTGGTTCTTGATGTCATGTGTCAAAAGTGGTCCCCCAGGTCATCGGAAGAAAGTCGATTTTTCAAAAATTATCCACCAAAATCACTAAAATCGCCGCAATTTTGCTCCCAGACAAGATACAGCAAATCTGAGCATAGATTCGGAATTCTCATGAAATTTCGCATCTTTTGAGCCTAAAATCATGGTATTTGGACAACATTGACGTTTCTTAGAAAAGACCGAAGACGCGCCGAAAAAGAGCTCACTTTTGAGAGGGGAAAATGACATATTTCAGATGGTTTTTGATCATTTGAACGTGTTCCATCTGTAGAGTCGTGATGTTGACATAAAAATGAACAACTTTGTGGAAAAAAACCTGAATAATACAGCAATAGGGAAAACCTCAATGCTATCCCAAATTTCCCGAAATCAACGGGAGGTCGTTGAATATAGGGGGAAAAGTGGGTTTATTTCTAGATGGTTCCTCGAGGTTTGAACTGATTCCAATCGGTACATCTTCATGTAGGCATCAAAATATTCGACTTCATGGAGGAAAAACCCCAATATACCGAAATATGTCTTTTCTCACCTAAGCTCCCGTTTTCCGGAATCCATGGTGAGGCCTTTGAAAATCGGGAAAAGCCGACGTCGATTCCAGAATCCCGCAACAGTAGGAATTCATAATTCTTGGATATTTGTCAATCTCACATGACCTAGAATCTGTCTATGGAAAGACATTTGAGGGTATCTGTCATTTTTCATTTCACCCCTACATCTCAAACTTCCAAAAATCAACGGGAGGCCTTTGAAAATCGGGGAAAATCGACGTCGATTCCAGAATTCCGCGGCGGGAATAATTGCTTAATTTGTGATTTTTAACATTCTCACATGTGAGCAAGACTATTCATGGAAAAAACTCAGAGGGGTATTTTCAATTTTTGCTCTCGCCCGAATCCTCGAAATTCTCACTAGTAACGAGAGGCCTTTGAAAATTTGAAGAAACTAAGTTCAGTTCCAAAAAATTGCAAGTGGATTTTTGGCTGAAACTTTGACAATATCATCACAGCAGTACAAATATTGTTTCCAACGGATGATGTGTGGTTCTTGATGTCATGTGTCAAAAGTGGTCCCCCAGGTCATCGGAAGAAAGTCGATTTTTCAAAAATTATCCACCAAAATCACTAAAATCGCCGCAATTTTGCTCCCAGACAAGATACAGCAAATCTGAGCATAGATTCGGAATCCTCATGAAATTTCGCATCTTTTGAGCCTAAAATCATGGACCTTTTGAGCAGTGCTGTAGGTGCTGATTTGAGAGATTTTCAGCTATTGTTGTACATTTTTGACCTATAATAAATCGTACGAATGTATCCCAACTTTATTCTTCTCTTCTATCTTCTAGCATTAGCTACTTCATTTGGACATCTCGAAGCCATCTTTATCTTTCGAAAGATACTGTACGTCTTATTTATTTTACACCAGAGTTGTTAGGAAGTGAAATTTTCAAACTCGGAAGTCGGAAGAGAAAAAACCCGGAAAACCCGGAAGAGGAATTCCAAACAACTCTGTTTGGCACTCTAATTTGTTATGAGTATCTCATTTGTTTTGAATCTTTAAAAATGACATGGATATATTTTTAGTGTATTCTTCAATTTTTCAAAACAAGCAAAGTAAACACAACAACAAACAAAAAAGAAGCAACAAGATTCATGCATTAGAAGTGCGACCAGCTTTGAAGTCGTCGTAGATTTCAAGAAGATATGCTTCCGTTCGAGAAACCACTGCGGCGAGAGCTGAAAAATGAAAACTGATTTGAGGCACAGAATCAAGCAACTCTTCCTTACCTTCTTCAAAATGTTTCCATTGAACAACACTGGCTTCGATACTTTCTCTCATTGCAAACATCGCAGCAGTTCGACAAACGGCCACTAATTCAGCTCCAGAATATCCTGATGTCTTCTCAACAAGCTTCTGAATTGTGGACGTGGAATCTTCAAACGTCATTTTGCGAGTTCTCATCTCGAGAATCGCTCTTCTGGTGACTTCACATGGAAGACCAACATAGATTGCACGATCCAAACGACCAGGTCGGAGAAGTGCACTGTCCAGTTGATCAGGCCGATTTGTTGCAGCTAATAAAATAACTCGACTTGATTTTTCCAGTCCGTCCAACTCGGTGAGCAACTGAGCCAACACTCTATCCGAAACTCCTGAGCTTTTCTCTGATCCTCTTGAAGATCCAACAGCATCGATTTCATCAAAGAAAACAATTGTGGGAGCAACTTGTCTTGCTCTTGCGAACAAATCTCGAATGGCTTTTTCGGAGTCTCCAACCCATTTACTAAATAGTTCAGGTCCTTTCACAGCCAGGAAATTCATTTTCGCTTCGTTCGCCAATGCACGAGCAATCAATGTTTTACTGCATCCGGGTGGTCCATATAGAAGAATTCCAGCTGGTGGATCGATTCCGAACCTTTCGAAAGCTTCTGGATGCTTCTGTGGCCAGATGACAGCTTGTTGAATTTCCAATTTCAATTCTTCATTTCCACCGATATCATTCCATGAAACATTCGGAACTTCCAGGATAAATTGACGAATTCCAGTCGGTCTAATTCTTTTCCGAGCATCGTTTACCTTCTCCAGTGGAGTATTGCCGCGAGCAAATTTCGACGCCTTCAGAAGAGAACATAAATCCCCACCGGTGAATCCATGAGTGTGTCGAGCCACTTCTAGGTGATCTTCAGAAGGGAAATTGAATTGTGAAGAGATTTTGGATAGGATTTGAAGACGCTCATCTTGGGTGGGCACGGTGATTTCTGCTTCAACAGGGAATCGAACACGGAATCCGAGATCGAGACTTTCAGATGATCGAACTGATAGGATAACACAGATCTGAAAAATAAACATATTGCCATTTTAAGCATTTGAACCAATTTACCTTTTCATCCGATAGGAGTTGACTCAATGCTCGATTGACTTTCGAATTCTCCTTCTCCACTTCATTCACATCTACAATCACAACATCGCCATTTGATGACACATTCGATTCAATGAGTTCTTCACAACTTCCGATATAGGTTACACGTCCGGAGAGAACAGCTGTCAGTTCTTTGAGAAGAAGAGTTTTTCCACTTCCAGGAAGTCCCCAAATCAATACAGAACATGGTGATTCTTTCCTACGAATCGGACCGATAACGTAGTCTTCGAGTACTTGTTTTGCTGCGAATGATCCTCCAATATTTGATAAATCCGTTGGAGAATATTTGGGTTGGATAGAATCTTCGACTTGAGAGTTCAGAATTTGAATTTTGTAATTCACAGCTGTGGATATCACTTCCGGTTTCTGATTTTCCAACTGCATCCGTTCCATTTTCTTCTCAATAGGTTCCTCCGGAATTACTGTTATCTGCTGACCAAGATATTTCAAAGACACAGAAAGTCCGTATTGAAGGTATGAATGACTCAGATAAGCTTCTAGGAATCCTGTTAGAGCTGGACTTGGCGTCAGAGTCGTTTCAATAGAGACACTGAGACGATTCACCGTTTCTACTTTTCCACATGATTCCAGAGTGATCATTCTTTCTCTTGGAATTCTTGTAGAGATGACGGAAACTTTGAGAAGAGCGACTTCTTTACATGGCCAAACGATTCCGATGAAAACGTCGTCGGCATAAGTGATTCGAACGGGTTGGCGAGCTAGAAGGCCAAGACTATCCATAGTTTGTTGTCCCATCAGAATCGAGTGCTCCTGAAAAAATAGCAAGTATGGAATGTTAAGTTCTTTTTCAAGTTCAAACCTTCTCCCATCCGACAGCATCTGGAGGAAGGAAGCTTTCTGCTCTGTCGATTGCAACGTTGAATCCACGAAGGACTCCATTTCGAGCGCAAGATATTTCTGATTGTTCTGCTGGCTTTCCACAAAAATCTTGATGCCTCGTGGAATCTTTTGTGAGGACTACAGCATCACATTGGGGGCACGTCACCAGAATTGGTTTCTTCTTTGCACTCGACATCTGAAATTAGAAGATCTTTTAGGGTGTCGTGAAAAAGAGAGAAGATAAAATAGAAAGAGGGAAATCGTGAACTTGCACATAATCGGTCCATTTCTATGGGGAAAATTCTAGATATCTATTATTTTGAATTCTCAACTCGCACACACACGGCTTCATTTTTCAAAACTACTCAAAAAGAGTCTCTTCGAAAAGAGACTTCGTTTCGTGTTGCAATAAGCAAAAACACCACATAATGGGATGTACTCATAGCAAAAACTCAAAGTCCAAATCTGGAGTTCCGAAGAACGAGCATCCGTTGGAACGATCACTTCATCATGGTCGTGTTGCACATTTTGAGGAGACGTTAGTGGAATTTTTTGAATTTTTGGGTCATCTAAGAACGAGTTCAGGCATCCAACAACTCAATCGACTAGTGTTGAATCAGAGGAACCACAGATGAACCATTATACGAAAAGTTTGTTGAACGAGACGAGAGGGTCTACTCATCAAAACACTACTATTCAGGACAAGAGTGCCAAGAAGCAAGGTATACTAAAAACAAGAGTGAGAATAAAAATACGGTCAATTTTAGAGAGCAAGTCAAAAGCAACTCAAATCGTTGCTGTTGATCAACACGACTCGGTTCCTACTCATCATAAACCGTGAGTTTTCGAATTTAGTTACGAAATCCTCTTCAATTTCGAAACAACCTCAGTGTGAATTTCAGTCAACCTTCTGAGAATCCTATTGACAAAATTGATTCTGCTCCAAACACGGCCGTCCCTCCAACTTATCAGCAGAAGCAGTACGTTGCTTCCACTTACTACCCGATGCCGATTGTTGGAGAGAAACAGAAGTCTCCGGAGAAGAAGAAGCAGCCAAAACGAGTCGAAGAGGAGAAGAAGAAAAAGAAGGATCAACAGAAGTCCGCGATGATTGGTGGGGGTCCAAAAGAGAAATTGATAAATATTAACTGGATTCCTTTTCAGGACCAAATTATCGTCCTCAATTGACTCCGGAAGATTTGGAGTATATCAGACGGTCGGTTCAACAAAGAAACGAGAGGTAATTGAAAATGCAAATAATTTATGATAAATTTCGAGACATAATTGAAAAGAAAGGAAAAGAAAAGAGAGGCAATCAAACACAAAAAGGAAAATGAAATTTACAGACGTGCGTATATGATGGCGCATCGCAACGAAACGGACGACACACTGTATGAGCTGGAGGTTCGGATGCCGGAGAAGGACTACACAAATCGGATTGAGGTGACACAGAACGCTCGTGTCTACTAATTGAACAACTTGAAATCGAATAAAGTGTTTATTGGAATGTCGAAATTACTTGGCGATGTGGTTTCCGAGGAAGTTCTTGAGATCACGCATCTCCTGAAAATATGAAATAAATTACAAATATTCGATTTAGTTCACCTTTACCTCAGAGCTACTCGAATGCTGCAATCCTCTGTAGGTATGGAACTCGACATTTGGATTGAACTGCTTGATCAGCGTCTCAGACATTTGTCCAATTTGAATTGGAACCAAGAAGTCCTGGGAACCATGTCCCAAGAAGATGGGGGTGGCGTTGTTCGCCGTGAAGTTCTGAAAACGACATAATTTGAATGAACGCTTTTATTCTTTATCTACTCACTCCGGGGAACTTTGTTCTTTGCAAGAAAAAAGAACTGAGTCCCACAATCGCCCCCAACTTCCTTGGGTATGTGAGGCCCGCGTAGATTGCCAGAGCACCACCCATCGAGAATCCACCGACCGCAATATGTTCGGAGGCGGTTCCGGCAGCGATTTCCGCGTCAATCAATTGATGAACATATTCAGCAGCCGCCTGGATTCCTTCGGCGTCTTCCCGAGCAGTTGCATCCAGGCCATATAGATCGTACCAGGCCGGCATACGCATTCCCATGTTGAGAGTAACGGCTCGATCAGCACTGAAATAATAGATTTGAGATCATACAATCATTTTTATAAACGAACCTATGAGGGCAAATTGCCTTGATGTTGTCATGCTTCGCCTCCGTGCGGAAAGCATCGGCCCATCCATGGCCTTGATCGCCAAGCCCATGGAGGAAGATGAGGGTTCCTTTGTGTTGTCCACGGGCTGGTACGACAGCTGGGGATCCGTTGGCAATTCCGGACATTCTTGTCGAATCTTCTTCGTCGGACGGCGGGCCTCCAAGTGAGCAGAAAAGACGGGAAGAGAGTGATGACCCTGTAAAAAGCATTTGTCATGAATTTAGGATGATCCGTCGTCAAACAAAAGCAAAGATAATAATTCATGGAAAACTTTCTAGCGCAGAAAATGTTATCAAGACAATCCTAACACTTTTCAGTTAGTAACCACATAAAAAGATAACACTAACAAAAAACCACACAGACGAACCTATTATTGAAGCTAGAAACGGTTTTTGTGGAGAAGAAGAGGAAGAAGAACTTGACGAAAGGGGTTGTACAGTCTGTGAGGAGGACGCAGCAGATGAGATGAGAACTCTCGTGAAGAGGCCTGGAAAAGGGAAAAGAGAGAATAAGTCAGTAGGAGCGTAGTTGACTGATTAGGCTCATTGAGAAAATATAGATGAGATGGGGACAGAGACACGATAGACAATTTTATGTTGCAGGTGGTGAAGAGTCACAGTTGTTAGTAAATATTCGATGGGGAGAAATAGGGAGAGGAAAGTAATTATTCTCAAAAAATTGAATCGAGTCAGATGGGTGATCTGTTTCTTTTTAAGAACACAGGTGATTTCGCAACTGAAAAGGTTGTCTGAACAGAAAACAATATCACCTGCATTGAAAAAGAGGGTTGCTTTTGATCATCGAGCACACATTATATTCTCTAATTCTTATGGATGAATCAATGACGTTTAAAAAATCATGTGAAGTGAAAGAAGATATTGAATAAATCCAGAAATTAATGGAGATTAGTGAGAAGGGAAGAAGAAGAATAACAGGTTATGATTGGAGGAGCACAGGGAAAAATGACGAAACCTGATAAAAAGACGCAGCGACTAGTGGAAATGGCGCTTCTAGACACGCTGGCGAACATCCAATTACGACGACCTGACACAAATATGTTATGTTTTTTTTATCGAGATCTTTTGTCAGAATAGGTTAGGAAGAGATATAATTAGGTATAGAACCATTCAACAAAGAAAAATAACACAAAACGAATATGAAAACATGTAATCTTTATTAGATGAATCAAGGCAAAAGAGAAGATTGATCGGTGTGGAATTGTTTGTAAGAATCGCTCATCTTCCACGCTCGAATGATTCCTTCGGCTTCTTTCTGAAAATATGGTTATGTTTTCGGTCAACAAGCAATTCAAAATACTTCGAATCCGCTCCAATTCAATACTCCAACAACGCCAACATATGGGAACTTGTTCATCACTCGAGACATTTCCTTTCTCGTCAATGCTTCAATCATCGGAATATTTTCGACAGGACACAATCTTTGCAGAGAGTGAAAGTTGGAGGCAGCTGAAAATAAGCCAGCATATTTGTGAGTTTCATGCGAAAGAATGGTTTACCTCTGACATTATTCTCATCCAGGTTCTTCGCGTAGAAAACGAGTTGAATTTTTTCCGACTGGGCGAATTTCAGACTTTCGTGAGCACCGCATACTATCCGCCGATTTTGAGCATTCTGAAGTTTAATTGTTATTTGAATGAAATTTTGCAGATTATGAAACACCTTTTCTTTTTTATCATCGACTCGATTCTTGTCTTGTTGATTTTTGAGACTTTTGAGGAATGCAAAGACAAGGTTATCGATAGCGAATCGCTCATTGATTGATGAAGCAATTTTCGATATATTTCCAAGTTTTTTACAACGGGAAAAAGTTTACAAGGTTTTTACATGGGGAAAACTGAGGTGGCACTTCTCGAAGACCAGCGGAATTTGTTTTTTTCGCAAAAAAATTCGTTAGAAGTTTTCGATCTTTGTCTCACTTCTCTGTGTCTCTCTTCTCGAACGCGTACCCATAGAGCGCACATTCGTTTTTACTTCTTTTGGCAAAATTTTGCAAATTTTGCAATATTTTTTCAACTAATTAAACTCAAAAGTGATATGGATTGGGTTTTTTCATGTGATATTTTTATAGAATGTCAGACGGGCAATATGGACCAATTTCAGCTGGAATCATCAGGTCCATCACCGACAAATCGTACGAAAGAAGAAAGGCAGCCGCACTTGATGTGGAAAAGTGAGCTGGAACTTTTAATTTCTTCATTTTTGACCGGTTATTTTTTTAGACTAGTTCGAGATTTGTTCAACAACAATCAATTGTCACAACTCGAAAGATGTCTTGCTGTACTCGCAGAACTTATCAATTCTGGGAACTCGAATCAAAGAAAAGGAGGATTGATTGGAATGGCAGCGTCTGCGATTGCACTAGGAAACAAGAATGCTCCTCCATACACTGCCAAGCTGGTTGAACCTATAATTCCATGCTTCTTGGATGCAGATTTGCAAATTCGGTACTATGCATGTGAATCGCTTTACAACATCGCGAAGATTTGCAAGACTGCAGTATTGGATCATTTCACTGACATTTTCGATTGCTTGTGGAGAGTAACTGCAGACTCTGATCAGAATGTTCGAGGAGGAGCTGAACTTTTGAATCGTCTCATTACGGAAATCGTTTTGTCCAAGGAAGATTTTGATATTGCGATTCTCATGGCACTAATTCGGGATAGAATCTACACACAAACAACATCAAATCGAAGATTCATTCTCGAATGGCTGAACACAATCAACTCGACACCATTCTTTTCAATTTGCAATTACATCTCAGAAATTTCGGATGGCTTGTTCAAAATGCTCGGAGAGCAAGCTGAGACTGTGAGGGATCTCTGTGAAACCGTACTTGGAAACTTCCTGACTGCCATAAAATTCAAACCGGATTCTCTTTCCCACGAAGATAGGATTCAAATGATAAATGTTCTCGTGGTTCACACTCATGAAAATGAGCCATTTCTTGCTCGTAAACTGTCATTAATCTGGCTAGAAGAGTTTGTGAAATTGTACAAAGGAGATCTTCTGGAGATGTTGTCCACGTTCCTCGTTGGAATTCTACCATCAATTGTGGAACATGAATTGAGAGCGGACGCTGTGAATCGACTTCTGATGGCTCTTGTCGGAGAGAACAAATTGGAGCAGAAGAATCTGGATAGGACCATAGGTATTTTATTGGAAGAAACTTGTTTTGTATATTTTTTTAATTTTAGATGTTCTCCTGAAGTTTATCAGGCACGATATTGTGGAGACACGAGTCACTGTTCTCAACTGGATTCGACACTTGCATAGCTCGATGCCCGGACAACTTTTCGTTCATATGCATCTGATCTTTCCAGTGCTTCTCAACACCCTTTCGGACACTTCAGATGAAGTACTTCTTCTGGATCTCTTCCTTATTTCCAACATCTGTCAATCTGAATCTGCACCCGATCAAGTAGACGTATCATCTTTCGGATTAGACGAAGAAGCTCTGAAACAAGTCGAACACATCTCTCCATTCCTCATCAAATTTGCATTGAGTCTTCTGGAAATGTTCCGAAAAGAGCCAACATTGCTACGCGAAAGAGGAGTTCTTATCATCCGACAACTTTGTCTTCTACTGGAGCCAGCTCAAATCTACCGAGTTATTTGTGTCTTGTTGGAGAAAGAAGCGAAACATAACTTTGCTCAAGAAATGGTCTCAACTCTTCATGGTGTGTTGCTCACTGCCACCGAACTATTCATTCTACGAGATGAGCTTCGTTCCCTTTCCACTGAATCTTCTCGCTCTCTTTTCGAATGTATCTTCCGTGTCTGGTCAAATCGCCCTATTGCTCTTCTTGGACTATGTCTCCTTTCCGGCAAATACTCACTTGCTATAAAATCATTTGCTATTTGCCCGTTTGCTATACTTGTCTCACTTGCTATAGTCACATTTGCTATAACTGTCTCATTTGCTATTTGCCCATTTGCTATAGATATTTGGATCATTTGCTAGATTTTCCCCATTTTCAAAATCTCACTTGCTATACAAAAGTCCATTTGCTATATGCGAGATCATTTGCTATTTTTGTCTCACTTGCTAGATTTTTTGGCTCGTTTGACAAATGAACTAGAAAATTCTAGAAAAACTTCGAAACATTCTAGCTATTGGTAAGCAAGAATTGCAAACAAATTTGGTTTTCAAAGTCATAACACTCCATTAAATGAGTTGGAAGCATTCTATATCTCAACAATCATGATTCTTGACAGAGAGACAGTATTTTCATAGAAAACAAAATCGAATAGCAAATGAGTTTCTAGCAAATGAGACGAAATTGAAATGCACTCAATTCACACAGATGGCAGGGTAGGCTACGGTAAAGTACAGGCAGCCACTATAAATATGCTAAATTTGTTTTCAAAAGTTTGCGTGAATAGAAATGTGAAAACAAGATTCGTTGATTTAGAAAGATTTCTGGCTATGTTCTGATAGGGTAAAGAGGGAAACACGGAAAACCTCATGAAATCGGTGAAATTAATGTTTTTTTCGATTTGGCCTAAAAATCACTCTTTATGAGAGAAATCACGTCTCGCAAGGTGAAAAATGTCATCATAAATTTGTTCTAGTTGTTTTGTATACCTTACAAATGAAAAAGTTGGTGAAATTCTCAAAAAAATGATGAAAAAACGAAAAAAATTAAACCATGAGCAACACCCAATTCTAGCAAACGAGCCAAAAAATCTAGCAAGTGAGACAAAAATAGCAAATGATCTCGCATATAGCAAATGGACTTTTGTATAGCAAGTGAGATTTTGAAAATGGGGAAAATCTAGCAAATGATCCAAATATCTATAGCAAATGGGCAAATAGCAAATGAGACAGTTATAGCAAATGTGACTATAGCAAGTGAGACAAGTATAGCAAACGGGCAAATAGCAAATGATTTTATAGCAAGTGAGTATTTGCCCTCCTTTCCCAACACTACCAACAAGCTGCAGATGTTGCACTTCTCCTCTCGCAAGTGGATATTACTGTGGATGTTCTTCTGGAGATAGACAAACTTGTCAATCTTATTGAGAGCCCGGTTCTCGCATGTAGGTTTTCTCAAAGGTTCGAAGCTTCGACACCTTTCCTTTTCAGATGTGCGTATGGATCTTCTCTCATCAGTTCACCGTGGACCACTCTGCACTGTTCTCTCCGCCCTTCTGATGCTTCTGCCACAATCAGAAGCATTCATAACTCTTCATAAACGCCTCCAAGCCGTTCCAGCACTAGTCTCAATTGAGTAAGCGTTCAAGATGACAACTGTGGAAATCAGTTTCTTTTTCAGTAACTCTTCATATGCACCCAAAGTTCCACCATGCCGAATCGACTTTCCTCCACTAATGCTCCACTTCAGAGCAGCACTGGCTCGCCGGCAAACTGAAGTTCGGTCACGCCACAGAGATCTTCTTTCGGGTGTCGTTGCCCAGATGAGAAGCCTGAAATCCTGAAAATAGTGTACTCCATTTACTAACTTATTCTACTTGTGATGATTCCTGTTAATTGTGATAACTTGGCAACTTGTAATATAAAAGAGGGTAAACATATATGCTCACACATAAGTATTTGTCTAATAAAACACGCTCAACAGAAAATCGAAAGATCGTTAGTTCCCACTTGACAGACAGTAATAATCAACAATCAACTTGTCACTTGCGAGTTCTTGTTCATTGTCAAAATGTAACCGATCCGGTGTTAACTATTGTTTGTTGACGGTCTCTATATCCCTCTTTCTTTGCTCGATCTCATTCCACATGTGTTTGTTCGTATCGAATCGAACATTTCGAATAGTTTCTTCTCAATTCAATTCGATCTCGTTCTTGCTCTCCTTTTTGACACTCATATGATTCGGCGGGCAGTGTCCGGATTTGATTTTCGCTGTTGATCCAGAGACTGGCAGATTTTTGTTTTCGAATTTCTATCCTTCGCATGAGCCTTCTCAATTACTGTATTCGCCATTCTTCTACTGTCGGTTTACTTTATTCTGTTGCAGTGACCATGGAAAAAGGTGATCTCCTAGTTGAGATACTAGAGTTCAAATGAATAGTAAATTTCAGGATATTCAGATTCAAAACATAGTTTTGATTTGTGGGATCGATTTCGGCATGATCTTCTGTCAGATGGTCGAACACAGCAAAAACTGGAAATTATCTTAAAGTACTGAAAGTCTTTAACATGAAAAATGATAGATGGTCTTTTTTTCAGAATGTGTATAATTGGCACGACATTTGTATGCGGGACAGCTGTTATTTGTATGCTTTTGTTGGCGGTTCGAAAATTGTTCAATTATTTCTCTGATTCAAAAACGGTTGTATTATCGGATTAAAAAAAGTGAGAGTTGGTGTGCGCAGAAAAAAATTTGCGGACTCTGAAAATACGCCCCGCCCCTTTCTGCGCAACTGCGGCACACAAGATTTGCAATTGTGCGCGCAGTTTTCAACTTTCTCATATTTATTTATTTTCGACTGGAATTTCACAGGGTTTTCGGATGTTATTGAAGCGAAATATGAAAAAAAGTTTAGTGAAGATAGATATATATATATATATACAGTGCGTAACATAAGTATAAGGACACTTGAAATTTGAGCCTATCTTACCGGAAAATTGATATTTGAAGAAGCCAATATGAAAATCGTATTCAGCATCTAACACTACCCCTGGGTGCAAATTTTGGTGACCTAATTTGAAAAACTGACCCAGTGACGTGGCAAAATGTGAAAAATGTGCACTTGCAACCGTAACATAAGTATAAGGACACCCTAGAAGGACACGGCTGTGCGCGCAATTCACGTGAAATGGTTGGCACGAAATTCACTGGGAATGTTCTTAGGCATCACATCAGCCTTAATAACGCAAAACCGAACTGATTTGAGCCGGTAACACGGGTGTGAGTCCTCAAAACAAACTCTGCATTGGTCACTTTTCTGATTGTTTGGTGCCAGAGCCCGGATCCGTGTTCAATGGATTGCAAATGACCTAAAATTCCTTCACAGAGTCTAAGACGGGTCACTAATCCCATTTCGAGCCATATGGCAGCCTTCTCATGGATAAGTGTCACCATCAGTGGGCCTGAAGCTGAATCCAGTTCCTGAACTGATGTGATTCTAGGTCATTTTGACGGTCAAATGGAAGAATGTTGACTGAGTCTGAGCTGGCACAAGGATGCCAAGGTCTCTCAACCATGTTTTTTACGATTTACGTTTCATGCATGCATCAGGAGCTGGTCCCCGAAGTCTAGAATCCATTTCATAAGTGTAGAGGCTGCCATGTTCCAGAGGAATTCATGTGAACTGGGCTAACATGGTCTGACGCCTTGAGTAATTGTGCTGACAGGGTATCAATTGTTTCAGACATCACTAATGAACAAAATGTTTCATTCTGAACTGCAATCGCGCCCTCTAAAGACATTTGCAGGCAGTTACCTAAATTTTACCAATTCGACTATGGAAGGATTGCCCTAAAGACCCCCTCTAGACTTCGGGGACCAGCTCCTGATGCATGCATGAAACGTAAATCGTAAAAAACATGGTTGAGAGACCTTGGCATCCTTGTGCCAGCTCAGACTCAGTCAACATTCTTCCATTTGACCGTCAAAATGACCTAGAATCACATCAGTTCAGGTACTGGATTCAGCTTCAGGCCCACGGATGGTGACACTTATCCATGAGAAGGCTGCCATATGGCTCGAAATGTGATTAGTGACACTTCTCAGACTCTGTGAAGAAATTTTAGGTCAATTGCAATCCATTGAACACGGATCCGGGCTCTGGCACCAAACAATCAGAAAAGTGACCAATGCAGAGTTTGTTTTGAGGACTCACACCCGTGTTACCGGCTCAAATCAGTTCGGTTTTGCGTTATTAAGGCTGATGTGATGCCTAAGAACATTCCCAGTGAATTTCGTGCCAACCATTTCACGTGAATTGCGCGCACAGCCGTGTCCTTCTAGGGTGTCCTTATACTTATGTTACGGTTGCAAGTGCACATTTTTCACATTTTGCCACGTCACTGGGTCAGTTTTTCAAATTAGGTCACCAAAATTTGCACCCAGGGATAGTTTTAGATGCTGAACACGATTTTCATATTGGCTTCTTCAAATATCAATTTTCCGGTAAGATAGGCTCAAATTTCAAGTGTCCTTATACTTATGTTACGCACTGTATATATTGGGTAATCAGTTTATTGAATTTTCTTCAAATTTCAACAAAGAAAAGTGAGATGTACAGACAAAACGAGAGCCGAGAGCGACGGCGAAAATGTCGACTCGGAAAGTGCTGATTATCCATAAATTATTATCCATTATGGATAAGCTCTGAACCATTGATACATTTGATTTTAAATACCACACCTAACGAAACACACCTGCCTCAACCTAATAAACACACTTCTATTACTAAAAAAGCTAAACATCTAAAATATATCATTAATTTAACACAATTCTCCAAATTTCGCTTCAATAATATTCGAAAACCCTGTGAAATTCCAGTCGAAAATTAATAAATATGAGAAAGTTGAAAACTGCGCGCACAATTGCAAATCTTGTGTGCCGCAGTTGCGCAGAAAGGGGCGGGGCGTATTTTCAGAGTCCGCAATTTTTTTCTGCGCACACCAACTCTCACTTTTTTTAATCCGATAATAGTTCGATGTTATCCATAAACAATTTTCAATTCACGGGGTTTTGCTTCGATCATCTCTTCAGAAGCAACATTTTACAACGAAGACCTGACTCTCCAATTTCTTAGTTTCCTCTTCTCTCGTATAATCGCACACTCTCTCCACATCGAGTGCAACTGACAAGTAACCGATTGATGTAATAATGCACACAAATTCAGATTTTCCCTCTTCACACACACACACACACAAAGTTTTGATATTTCTTCTCATAATGTCAAGAACTACTTCATAAAGCAGAGTTTGAGTAATCAGTTATTTTTTCTTGTAAATTCACATTTCTGAGCTATTTGAAATCCACGAAAATACTTCTCTAAGCTTCAAATGCATGAAGAATACACAAAATTTCTTGAGACTCGATAATGCATGGACCGTAATCTTTATAGGCGCACCAAGAAATTAGTTCTCGGGTCTTGCAGCGATTTCTTTATTTCCTTGCAATTTCACCAACTTTCTGATAAATTTTGCATTTTTTTGTGAATTCGTTTTTTTACATTTGCACTTCAAGCTAAAATTTACGAAGAAATTTCTGAATTAATCTCCAAATCTCGAAAAATAACACGAAATTTGTTGAAAATTGATAAATGCATGTACCGTAATCTTTAAAGGCGCAAATGGTAATTTTATCGTTGGTCCTGCACAGTTTCCGATATTTGCTCGCTTTTCTTCACAATTTTACCAATTTTCTGCAAAACTTTGCTTCTTTTTTTTCTTGACTACTTTTTTTCTAGTTTCTTCATGACCTATTATCAATTTGCAGTCTGTTGGCACACTTTAAAGGCACATGGACTTTTTCATCGCGATATCTCAGCACGAAATTGATCTACCGCCAGTTCAAAGCAAATGCGCGAATTCGAGACTTAAATACGCGCATTTTTTTTGAACTGGCGGTAGATCAATTTCGTGCTGAGATATCGCGATGAAAAAGTTTATGTGCCTTTAAAGTGTGCCAACAGACTGCAAATTTATAATAGATAGATTCATACCTGCGGCCGAATTTTTTCTTACCGTCATTCTATCAAAGGACTTCCTTCTCGCCTTAATTTGTTCCTTCTCGCCTAAAACTTTCTTCTGATTTCGAGACTTTTTTGGTCATTGGAATAATCGTAAAACTCCACATTTTTTCAAACAGTTCGCCGACAAAAAGGCTCGTATTCATCACACTGTTCATATCTGATCAAGATTTTTCGGCTTCTGTCGTCAGGAAGCGATTGACTGAATTAATCGGTCAGGTATAGCATTTGGTAGGCGTCGTCGAAGATGGTATCTAATTGCGTTGCCCGTGTGGGATGCGATGCACTATATCGTCGCGAAAATTAACGCCTGCAGATTCCGTTCAGCAGCTGGCGAACGGAGCAGATGGACACTGTTTGCGTTCAAAAGAATTTTCGCACCTCCAAAAACATTCTCGCTCTTTTATTCTTCTTCGTCTTCCTGAATTTAAAAATTCCCACGACTCTATGTCTTCGTTTTTTGTTCCACCAAAAACTTCAAACAGCGCCGAAATTAGTTGAAAATAGTATTGGACCGAGACAGAGCGAAGGGCAAGGATGAATGAATTGCAGGGTGTTGCATGTGTGTCTTTTGTCCTCTTCCATCTCATCCACCACCATTTTTCGAATTGACCCGTATCGTCTTGCACGCAACACAGACAATAGAAGCCCCTGGTTCTCAATCCAATTCCTTATTCATGCTCTTTTTTCATCAATTATTTATAACCCACATCGTTTGGGTGTATAGTGTAATAGCAGTCGAGATAGATAACTAGATTTGAATTGTCGCCCCTTTCACCAAAACCACCTGTTTGACTACTGTCACTATCGCAAATATGGATTAGGAGGTGCTCGATCATAAGTTCACAGATTTGCCGCATTTTGGCGGGAAGATGGATGGCATACTGATCAAAGGAGAGATAATCTCGTGGTAATCTCCTCGGTAGTAAAAACATTCGCTTCTTGCTTTTGCCTCTATGGAATATCCTGCTATTAGTTTTGGTCCATCGAAGGAGTTTAGAATGTTTTGAAACTGATCATTCGACCTCAAATACTCATGTTCTGTTATCATGGTAGCGTGGTCCAAGCTTATCAGTGAGGTTTTTGAGCATGCCGACTTGTTAGGACTAGGACCTCTTATGCTGAAAAGAGAGCAGCATGTGCGGAATGGCAATGTTTAGAATACAAGACGCAGACACATCAAGTGTACAGTCCTTCTTTGATGAATCGCCGACACAGTGCATACACATAGAAAACACAGTGACAGACGCAGAACGACGCGCGAGAGAGACGAGAGTGCACACGGTCATTCATCTCTTGAGCATTCCTTTTTTCGGTGGTCCATTCTTGTCTTGCGCGTTCCGCCTTGTTTGTCTGTGTTTCTTTTCCCCTTTCCGGTCTTACTCTTTCCGGTGTCATGTTTGGATTAGAATAGATATAGACGCGCGTATACGCATCATCCTTTTATCTCTCGATATCTTCTTCGATTGCAATCTAGTGTAGTTTTTTGCTTCTTCTGTTTACAAGTTTCTAGTCTTACAAACTACACATTTGAATTTGAATTCCCCAATTCCCAGAAAACATCATCCGCTTTTTGTGGTCAGACCGACCAACAACTCTGAATCGATGCAAAAACGAGATTATACCCGAAAAGAAGCAGCAAACTTTCTGTGCTCCTCCGTTGTCCCGTCGGGTGCTCTCTGTGCTCACCACCCACACCCGAAACCAACTGCGGGTTCTCGTTTGATGATGAAGTGGGTCCTTCTCTCTTCCATCTTCTCTTTCACTCTGGGACTCATCTTTGCCCCTATGGCTCTCGAGAGCCATCTCACCACAACATCTATCTTGTACCCGAATAGCCATGTTTTTGAGACTGGGTCTTTTAGAGTCGGGTGAAACGGCCGAAAAAAAAGAGATGCAGGGAAAAAACGGAAGGAGAGAAGAAACATTGCTCCATTGCGGCGAGGCCATCTTCAGTCATAAAATCGCTTTCCTTTCATTCAGAAAGTCCATAAACCTACCACAGGGGTCACCACAGCCATCAATGTTCGAAGAGAGGCCATACAACTCGGAACAATTAATACTTAAGCGGAGCCAATCAACGGGTGGTCTGGTCTGCGTGTCCCTCCCGAAAAACATGTGCGTCCCATCACCACCATGAGCATTTCAAAGTGTTGGTGGTACTAAAACTTTTTGGAAGATGAGCTCCCCCCTCACTCTACCACCACTTTCATTCTCCTTCTTCTTCTCCTCATCCTGATTTACATAATTCCTCCAGCTAGTCCTCACTATCCTAACTAATGTCATTTTGATGTGCGACCCCCCGTTTGTGTGCCGACGCCGCGCGTAAAGCAGGCACAATTTATATGTCTCTATTTCTTCTGGTGCTTCTGCTGGGTTTGAGGAAGGTTGCTGAGAAATAGACGCGACGACGGTGGCGTCCACTTCGGCTTCTCTAGGTTTTTATTTGATGCCCGAAAACCCGAAAAAGCACGGGTTATGGTTTTTCCGATTCGCAACGATACCGACAAAGTACAATTAGGTTTATTAATGGGTATCAGAATTTTGCAATATATGGCATTATATAGATAGCACCGTTTCGATTATATTTATGTTCCGCTGATTGCTCCAAAATGTAACCTAACAAAAGTTTAATTGCTGATGAGTCATCACTCGGTTTCATCATTCATTTCCTCCTTCATTTCGTCTTGTGTTTTCTAATTTTCAACTGGCTCCGGCTCCTTCAACTCAAGACTTCCTCCATTCAGAAAGTTCAAGTAGTGTTGAAATTGAAGCAGTTGAAATAGGTTTGGCTGAACGTCATCTGTTTTGAAGCTCTCTTCTTTCACAGTTTCGTTGGTCTTTTTCTGATCGTCTACTTCCTCTTCTGTTGTAATCGGTTGAGACGGTTGTTTAGGTGTCTCATTGGGGTCTCTTGGCTGAAAAAAGTTTCATTTATGGAATCCTAATTATCTTCTTCTCTTCAATACCTTCAACTCCACAGCAAAATGTCGTTTGAATCTATACAACCAGTTGGCATCGAAGTACTGTACAGCCTCTGGCTTATTCGGATAAAGCTCGCTTGCCAAGTTTTGCGCGTACTCCTTGATCCATGGGTTTGTAAGACGCTCCGAGTTCTTTTGTCTTCTGTCGATCTCTTCTTTAACAAGTTTATCGACATCCTCATACTCTCTGGGTGCGTGTCTCAAAGTTCGACGGGCTATAAAAACTAGATAGGAATCAATCATTCGATTTTAATTAACTGACCCCTTAGATAGTTTGATGTCTTCACCTTTGTGGTATCCAATGCCGCCAACGGTATCAACTTGTTCACCTTGTCCGAGTGGCGGCGTCCACTGAAGTATCTAGAAGCAAAAAAAAAACACATAATTAGAGGAGGGATTGTGTAGCAAAAGGAATCTAGGTCAGGATGTAGCTTCTCACCGAATTCCATGCTTTCTTCGGAACATTTTAATCCATCGATCCGAAACGTCGAAGTTGACTATTTGTCGTATATGGCGTCTCATCCATTCATCTCCTGTGAGCATAAATGATCATTTTTGCATCACAACAGAAATTAGTGTCTAATGAATAGGATTTTCACACCTCGTTAATTGCCACCCTTCCCTTCCCTTTCCCATCCTTTCAAGCACTTTTGTGGGATTTCTCAGAATAAGGGACCAGCGTGCACAGGGACACACACTGTTTGCTGTCAACACAAATATCTTTGACAAGTGGGACTCTACTACGCAATCGACGTTGTGTCTTGTCGCGCAATCTCTTTCTCCAAAGCACCTAAATTGGTTTGTCGGAGGGAAAACAGTAGGGGGTACTCGACACCCTCCCTCTTCCTCCCAATATCTCACTTTATCCTTTCCTGTGTCTTGCATTTTTTTGCCGCGAAATTTGAATTGCCTAAGATAACTTTTCTTTATCATAGTTTAGCTACTGTTTCACTATCATCTGGATGATCATCTCTAGAAAACTTTTCAAAGAATTTACTGTACGCAAACATTAACACAATTCGCTTCTATTCAGGATAAATGAGTCGTCACATCCGTTTTCACCCACCTTTGATGTATATCCTTCTGATTCTAAAGACACTCACCTATGTGCTGAGTACTCTGTCCATTGTGATCGCACAATTTCACCTCACAGTTGTAAAACTCGAACAGTCTTTGTTCCAGATCAGTCTCATCGATTATAGAACTCAATGGAGTGGTTCTAGAAGTCGATGGACTAGAAGGACTGCTGCCAGTAGAAGACGTCGTCATTCGCAACGAACGTATGAATGAACTATTCTGTTGTCTTTCTTACCCCATCGCAACATCACCTCTTTTTTATTCCCTCTCCGTTCTTCAAACCCCTCCTTCTCCCGTGTTCCTTCTCCTTGCAAAACCATTTTTTCTCCGTTGGGGCGCCTGCGCTGGTTTGGAACCGCCGAACACACAGTGTACACGACACTCCGCGCCCTTGCATAGTTAGTTATACACTCCGCCTCGCATAGTTTATTTACATTGGCGCCGGGTGGTATTCTGAAGGTCAAACCGATTGACTTCTTCTTCTTCTCTGTTTTCTAGAAGGGGTTCGGGTTGGAATGGGGAAGAATATGGTTGGCCTTCGCGTACTTTCGAACCGTGGACCGCATAGTTTTCGTTGTTTTTATGGCCTTGGAAATAGCAGAAAACTGACGCGTACGCTCACTGTAAACATCTGTTTATCGCTTGTGACCCCTCCCATCGTTGAATCGTACATCTCTCTCCGTTTGTAATAAGATCGAAGAACGTGATGTGACAACTTGAATCTTGGAATTTTTTTCAGATGAGCTCTAGTAGTAGTGATGAGAACGAGACGACGATACACAGATCGACAGCTGCAGGAGGTAGTGGAATCTACTCACAACCGAAAGCTGGATCCTCGAAACGACAAAGTATGCGGCACGATGTAACCGAAGCAGAAGAAGATGACGAACCGTATGCGAGATTTCAAAAAGACATGGTGAATAATAGAATCTTTTTGAATACTTTGATATCAGATTTCTAAGTCACAAAATGGTTTCCACAAATGATTAATTTCAGGACGGCGAAGTAGATGAACGAATCACTGCTCTTCTCTCATCTCTCCATTTTGAGAAGAAACGCGACATCGCTCCCACTGATGAAGAGGATAATAAACTTCGAGAACTTCATGAGAAAATGTACTCACTAATCAATAGCGAACCAGATATTCATAGGTTAGTTCACCATCATCAACTATCCAATGCTACAACTCTTTTTCTTTCAGAAAGCGGCGATTAAAAAAAGCGCTACCAGCATCCAGTTGTGTCCGAGAGCAAGTGTATTACCTTCGAAGGAAGCCAGTAACACCCCCAGATTCATATTACCATAGGCTTAATGCTGCTTTGCATACAATTGTGAAAGAGTCATTCGGAGAAGAGTATCGAAAAGTTGCCACTGTTCTTGGCCTTGTTGAAGCACTAGCTGAAGTTTTGATTCTTGAAGTTCATGCTTTTGGAATCCCTGAGAATAACGCTGGAGAGCATCGAAATATCCGAAAATTGATTGCCAATGCACTAACGAATTTGACATATGGACAAATACTCTCAAAACGAAGGCTATGTTCATATGATGGATTTATCAGATGTGTCGTTAGAATAATTATTGAGTCACCCAACATCACTCAAGTTTATGCTGGTCTCATCCGGAACTTATCGTGGAATGCAGATTCTGGAATGAGTGAAGCACTACAACCAACAGTACACGCTCTATCAATCGCTGCTGTGTATGCTCATACACATCGACTAGACGTGACAGCTACACTTTCTGCTCTTTGGAATTTGGCTGGACATTCCGTGGAGAACAAGCGAACAATTTGTGATACACCAAACTGTTTGAAAGTGTTGGCTAGTATTCTCTCACCAGATGCTAGATTCACTTCATTGGTCGATTCTGCTACTGGAATTCTGAAATATGTTTCTCAGTATTTGGCTACAAATTCGACACATCTTGAGGTGAGTTTTCGTTATCCTAATTTCATTACTAAAATCTATCTTATTTCAGCTGCGAAGTCTTCTCATAACACGGATGCTGACACTTCTCAAAAGCGCTTCGTTCACTTGTGTAACCAACACCCTTGGAGCCATTGCTCATCTGATTGCTAAAGATCCACACATGCAACAGTTGATTCGACAGGATGCCGCTGCTGTTCAACAACTGAATGTTCTTCGAAACTCGAATCGTGATGACATTCGGAAAGCTGTTAAAGAAGTATTGAACACTCTCAATCAGCCATGCAGTCATAGATATGGAGATATGTCTCATTCTGTCGGAGGAGCTAGTGGAATGCAGCTGCTCTCGGAGCCACAACTTCAGATGCAGACATCGCATCATGCGTACCATGGAACGGCATCTCCCAGACTGCTTTCATTGCGAGCCACGAGAGCTTCACCTGGAAAATATATTCATCCTCAACAACAACAACAGCAGATGCAAGTTCCAACTCCAGATCAAAGATCCAGTAGTCTACCTCGTCATTTTGCTGTCCAAAGGAACGCATTCATGATGCCTCAGTCGTATAATCAGCCAATGGATCAGCAACAACAACAGCAGATGATGTTCCAGATGCACCAACAACAGCAAATTATGGTAAGTATTTGAACTATCTTGAAACATGCAGAGAACAAAAATAAATTAGTTCCAGATCCAAACTGATGAGCAGCAAATGATGTATTTAAACCAACAACAGAAGCAATATCATCAGATGCAGCAGCAACAACAACAAATGCAACAAGCTCAGCAGATGGAACCAGCACCACCGCAAGATGATGATTTGGATATCCCCACTTCAACTGTAATGGGAACACGGAGCAACAGCGAACGAAGTCTTGGATCCATGAATCCAGGAAGCGTAATGACGACAGGAGGATGGAATTCTACGTTGGACACAGCTGCAAATAGCTCTCGAGCACTTTCTCCTGTTTCATTCAGTGATATCCCGGCCTCTCCGACAATGTGTGCTCAAGTTTTCAATCTGCCAGGAAATCCGGAATCGGAGCAACATCATGGTCAGCAGAATCATGCGTCCGGCTCTTCTGCTCAAAATGCCACCCACTACAGTAATGGATCGGCAAATACAATGACACGAAGTGATGGAACGACTGTGCCGATGGATAATCTCATTACGCCAACCTACGCAACACTGAATCCAAGTCATTGTGACCAGGCAGCACATGTCAGGAAATCCCCTGAAGAATTAGATAGTCCGGATGATGTTTTGCCAGGACCAACATTGGAAGAGGACGAAGGAGATTATGCAATTATTGGAGGAGCTGAGCAGAAGAGTGATGATGATCTATTAACAAGATCAATTCAAGAGGAAATGCCGACGTCTTCATCAACTCCAAAAATGAAGGTTTCACCTCGGCTCAATGGATTCTTCTCTCCATCCCAAAAATCAACAGCTTCTCCGGCATGGTCTCATCCTGAAACTTCTCCGATCTTGAAGCCAACATCGCAAGCAAGATCAAGGCCACAACCGGAAGCCACAGATGCTGATCGTTTATTGATGGAATCCATAATGTCAGAGATGCCAAGAAGCCGAATAATATCTCCACGATTAGCATCTGCAGGACAACAATATCTGGATCCGGAGACCGAACGCCGAAGCCATTCAAAAAACGAGGAAGCCGATCGCCGCGACGCATTCATCGCATCGCATGAGCCCAGCGATCAAGGCATCGATGTGGTAAGAGGCTCCGAATGGTCATCACCACAGCAGCAACTGCATAGAATGGAATCGTTGGAGAGTCAGGCAAGCAGTGAGGATAGTTTCGGCTTGAATGGGTATCATGACGAAGAACATAATGCGTCACCTTCTGCTACGCATACCATGAGGATAGAGGACGAAGAAATTGTCGACGCTACTATTCCGATGGACTGTGTGGATGACGAGGACTATGACTATACTGATGATCATTTTGATGATTACGAGTATGAAGAAGATCCAGATGCTACTCAATTCGATGAAGGAATCGATCCTCAACTCACTATTGACTGTTCAATGATTTCAAGTGGAAGCGGAAGCGGTTCTTCTCTTCAGAAGAACGAGACATCAACAGGGTCTCGGGATTCAGGGGCACTGGCTACTTCTACACCGAAAGGATCAGTTTCATCACTTCCGGGAGTGAGAAGAGCGACTAGAGTATCGACCAACGGAAAGACTCGATTGCCAGTTCCGAAAACCAACGGATCTCTAGTCGAAAAGGTATACCATTCATCATCTTTTACAAATTTCGTAGTTGTTACTTCTCAGATGCGAAAGCCAGTGATCGAAGCGATTCGGCCACGCCTTCCACCAAAACCAAGTCTACTGAAAGGGAAACATTATGCAGAAGAAGATGCGATTGAGAATCAGACACGCGAAGAAGAAGTCACGATTTATGTAAACGCCCCGATCGTGGAAGCAGAGCAGGAGCGGATTTATATGAATTCGTTGAAACAGAAAGATAGTCCGATTGCCAATGGAACACCTCCAACGACGAAATCGGCTATTGTTTCGCCCTATAATTATCAGAAACCTCCATTTACGGTAAGTTGTCGACTAGCTTTGTGAGAGCTCTTGCAAAAAAATTGTGCGAGTTCCGAAAATCGCAATAAAAAAACAAACAACTGCTCTAAGACCCTGAAAATTGTCTCCGAAAGGAGCAATATTTGGAATCTTACCGCATTTTGAAGCATTGAAATATATATCGAAATCCTTCTTTAAAGATACATCTTTAGAAATTAATGCAATTTCAGGGACGAAGCAATGGAGAAATGAACACCGAAAAAAGCGTTACTCCGAATCCAAAGCAGATGCTTGTCACAATAGTCTGATCAGTTTCCTTCTTCTTCTTTTTCCTCTATCCCATGTACTTTCCATCCCCGTCAACTCTAGTCTTCCCAGTTTCTAGTTTCAATAGGTTCCCTCATTTCGATCATATCTCCTCCCTGGCTTTCATATCGTCGTCTCTAATGAACCCTCATTCTCTTTAATCATATTTTTAATATATATTTTATTTACAGCAAATTACTCTCACCTCCCCCTGTATAATCTAATAACTGTATTGTGTTTTCTTGTGAATGTGATTGTGTGTTTTCTGTTTCAAGTGGATCAATCATAGTTGAATCCCACCTTGTTATGTATTCGAAATCTTACGAGTTTCCAATTCATTCTCCAAACTGTTTTCGCCATCATTGTGTTTTAATGTAATAAATATTCTAATCATTTATAGGTTCACTTATACATCTCTTCACTACATCTGGATAGTCCATCCGACTTTGGATCCGAGAATTGTTCAACTTTCCGTTCAGGAACAACCTTCAAATTCTTCTCGTTCAATTTTCCAACCCACGCTCCATCCCCATTCAAATCCTTCTCGGTGTATCCTTTGTTTCGAGCAACAAGTCGGATGCATTCACGAAGGAATTCGTAGTTGATAGCAGAAGAATATGTCAATCTTGTGAGATAGTTGGCAATCACTCCGAATTTAGCGTCAGAGTCATTGCCCACTGAAAAATACCAATCTTGTATTAGCAGAATGTTCAATGTTACAACGCGCTTCATTTATTGCTCTTCTGAAGAACCACAGGCTTGCAAAACGGTACATCAGTTCGAATTCCCGCGCAACTTTCTTTTCGGACGCGTCGCGTGTCGCGGTCGCTCAAATTCGCTGCGCAGCGACTCGCAGTACAGTGTTTCATTGCGCTAAATGCTGGCACGACGCCAACTCTGAAAATTGGCTCGCTGCCAAGCGAGAGTGCGACAAAGCGCGTTTTCATGATGTTCCGTTTGGCAAGCCTGTGAGAACTGAAAAGTAGCGAGGGAGTGGGGTGTAACATCTAAAATATCGCTAGTACTGTTCTTCGAATGGGCGACGCGATTTTTCCAGCACTGGAAGAGAAGAGTATCTACCAGTGGTCACAATAGCGCGCATACTGAATTTAGATGGAGCACGTCGTATATGAAAATCAGTGATTTCCCAACGAAACCTAAAATAATTGGCTAGAATTTTACCTTCTGAAAGAAATTCAATCTTTCTCGAAATTATCGCTTGATGCCACTTTTCCCTGACAATCTGCTTTAACTCTTTCCACGGAAGCCCATCAACTGGATTAAGGATTTCATGAATCATATAAAACCAGACTTCCACATCGTCTTTCCTTCCTTGATCTTGGTTCTTCATCCCAGCGATGGACGCATAACGCATTGTTCCAAAGAAATGAACGTGGGACCGTGGGGGCTTCGGGTTCTTGGTTTTCGGATCCAAATGACATCTTCCGATTCCGAAATCCAACATGATTATTGTTGACTCTGTTGATCCCAATCCCACGGCATAGTTTGCTGGCTTTATGTCACGATGGAGATATCCGAGATTGTGTAAATCAGCGATACTCTATAAATTAGAAGAATTACCCAAATTCATTTGAAAACACTCACATTCAGAGTCTGGATAGCAATAATAAACGGAGTTTGTTTTTCGTGCAGTGGAATATTGTACTTTCTCCGAATATCATCCAACGACGGTCCAACTAGAGTCATCACAACAAATTTACATTTCAAAGAATCACTTCGTCCACGATCCACAAGCTCAACGAAATGCTTGTATGCTGGTTTCTTCGCATTCTTCCTCGCTTCTTGAATCGTTTGCAACACCTGCAGTTCCACTTTCAATCGAAGTTTATCCTTTGCTCCATCTGCATTTTCTGTCTTCAACGCATAGAACTTATTCTTGTCCTTGACATCATAAACCTTATAAACCGCACCGAATCCTCCAAAACCTAACATACTGACAACAGTCCATGTGGCCTTTTCACTTTTCATAATGTCATCTGGATTCATTTTGATTATTGTGCGATTTGCGTGTCTGGAATTGAAAGAGATATAAATCGAAGAGTGATGGATTTCGCTAACTCAAAGTCATCCTCTCCAGTGAACACATTTCCGGTCGATTTTTCAATTGACTGTTGGATAGCGTTAACTAGAGCTCCTTCAGTTGTGAACTTCCCAACCCAATCACACTTGGTCATATCCAAATCCTTGGATTTCCCGACGTTTTCAACGATTTCTTTGATGGCACTGAAAAATTCTTCCATGAAGAAAACTTAATAAAAAAACATACTCGTAGTCTGGAGCACTGTCGTATTTCAGCTCATGAACCATATCAACAAGCTTTTTGAATTCTTCGGGAACTTTCTTATAGGTGTTTGGCAAATGATGTTTCTTGAACCTTTCCTTCTCCTTAATCATTTCAGCTCCTCTAGGCACCTTCTTCCAACTCAGCCCGTTTTCAGGATCCAGAAACTCATAAACCATATAAATCCAAGATTCCAAGTCATCCTTTCTTCCTTGTTCTTGTTCTTTTAATCCGGCAATACTTGCATATCGAGATGTACCTCCGTATGGAACTATTTTCCGGGGAACTCTCACTTTTTTCGGTTTGGATCCGGGCTCAAAGTGAGCTCTAGCGCGACGGAAATCTGTTAGCATGACTTTAGTTTCCTGCTCATCAAATCCAATACTGAAAGCAGATGGTTTGACGTTTCGAAGAATGTATCCGGCTTGATGGAGATATTGAATAGCCTGTAGACACTGTAGAGAAACATTCAATGCACAACCCTCACTGAATTGCTTCAGAATTTTGAGAATTTCGTAGATTTGAAGAGAGAATGGAGTCAGTAGAAGGACCTGAATGCAATTTGTAATACTCTGAAAAGTTCTCTAGAGTATCTTACATTACTTCCCAGTTTCGGGACTGCTGAGAGCATAATACTTCCAACAACGGTAGTTTTCTCTTTTTTCTTCCCTTGGAACAGTTTCGCAGTCTCCCGAAGAATCTCATTGGTTAGTTGGATTTTCAGCTTTTTCACAGGTTCCCGACGCAAAATGTACTTCTGAAGTCAGAATGGTTTCAGAAGTTTTTCAGAATCCCCAACCTTGCCCTCCGCATCCTTCATCAAATACTCTCCATGATTCTCTGGATATCTCAAATGCAAATCTTGAACTACTATAGTCCCATTCTGAAGTTTCAGTTCTAGTTTTGGCTTCACTTTCGGTTTCTCTGGTGGTGCTGATTTTTCAGCTTTTGTCCATTTCACTTCGGGCTGAGCAACTGGAGTTGATTTTGCAGAGACATCAGTTGTTGTAGTGTTACCAACCTAGAAGAAAGTCTTCAGATCCGGAGGTACAGTACCGCTCAAAAGGTTGTGAGCCTGGATGGTTGCAGTAGAAAAAGGGGATTCAAATTTGTCTGCTTGATCGGAACTTCCGTAGGTGCATACATCAATTTTAGAACTCTGTTTCTGTCGTTGACAACATTTTTAACGGTCTTTTCTATTGATGAGGTGTACCGTGAAAGTGGAACGATATAAAAATTCCTCTTTTCCAGTGCAATTTTCGTGGCTCTCCGGGTTTTCTGATTTTCACGAAACACACCACCTTCAGAAGAGACCGTACAAAAAAGTTGTCAACTACAGAAATAGAGTTTTAGAATTGATGTATGCTCTGAAAAATTTTCACATCAAACGGACTAATCCGAACACCTTTCCCAGACCCCCAAAATTGGCTTTGTCTCACAGAAATAGGCGGTATTTATCAAATTTGTGAGCGGCACTGTAAATGTCGATTCCAAAGAATGACTCACATCACCATATTGAGAGAGCCCTCCTGACGTCACATCACCGACTGTTGTCATTTGTAAACCATCTGTTGTTGTCGTGGTTGTAGTGGTTTTATCTTTTGGTGGTGGTTTAGCAGCCATCATTCTTTTGGCGCGTTTTAATTTTAAAGCTACTGAAACTCAGAGATCCAAGATTGAGATTCTGAGGGGTCTAGAGCTTACTCATTTTGCGAACAAGTGTAGATGGATTAGTTTTTGAATATGGTGTTTTTTTAAGATGCGAAGTTAAGAGAAAATCAGAATGGTTGTGCCATCCTGGCGCTTTTCTTTAAAATGCATTTTTAAAATGCACAGGCCTGTCGAATTCATCAAGTTCATGAAAATTCCTCAATTTTTGCTATTTCCACCGTGAGATCACTTGTTTCAATTTTGGAAGATTCCCAGGCTGAGATTCAAAGAATACGTGAAAGTATCGATATTATCTGTAACCTATATTTTCTTGTCATTTCAAGTGCAAACAAATCAATGAAACCCCATTTATTAGTCAATCTTTCGAAGAACAAAAAGGAATGGGCCGAGAAATGTTTCGCTGTTTGCACTGACGATCCTCTATCACTTCATGAAAACCAATCCTTTTCCGATCTGTAAATTGTAATTTTTTTCTCTTCCTGTATCCGATCTCACTTTAGTCAAGTAGTTCTTGAGTCCTCCCGATTCTTCAACCTTCTCCTGTTCAACTTCGATAACTGAGAAATCGGATCCAGCACGAGATCTGGATCCTTTGGACTCTTTCGAATCTTCGTCATCCTCGAAATGAATCTTTCCATCTTGTTTCACATTTTTGGCAGCTATCAGACACCATAAACCACACAAAACGGAGACAAGAAGAATGAGAACACACCAGAGAATGAGGAACCACTGAAAAGCATATTATTCGGATGAGACATCTCAACTGTTATTACCGTGTCTTCGTCATAGCGATTTCTGATTTCAATGATGACGTTATTGAAGGATTCAGTGGTCATTCTGATTTTTGGTTTAGCCATCTTCGTAGACATTGTTCAGATTTTGTGCCACGAAGAGAGAATTATAATTGACTTTCAGATGCGTGAAATAAACGAGATATTTGAGTATTTGGAGTATTCGACTCTGTTCAATTATAAAGTTCACGGAGACTGGAAATAATATTCTCTTTTGTAAGACTGGACCTGCTCATGAGCATTCTTATGTCATCTAATCTCCAGTAGTTTTCTGATTACATGTTTTATTAGAAAAAGGTAGTTATAAGTATAGTACGATGTTCAATCATTGTCTGTCACCCAATTCAAGTTTCTGAGCATCGCATCCAGCTTTCGTTCTCGACGGGATCTCCTCATCTTTCTCAAAGTCCTTGTCTCGATGGTAACCCCTTTGTCAGTTGACAAGAAGCACAAATACACCAAAAACCGCATCCGATGAATAATATCATACAACCAGTAGCAATCATCATTTCGAAAAACTGAAAATAGAGAGTCTAGGTTTCCTTTACAAGGTTGAAATCCACACCGAATCTTCATCGTAGTAATTTTCGATTTCAAGTTTTACATGATTCCAAGTTGCTTGTGTAGAAGTAGAAACAGGCATTGTCAATCAATTTCGTCACAAACTTTCAGAAATGAGCATTTTTCTCACTGGCACATTTTTCCTACTTTTTGCGGGAGAACCAGTTTTCTAAAGATCTAGCGTATTGTTTTTTGCTTGGATTTAGCATCTGAATGTTTCTTTGACCTACGTTGTGAATTGTGAACACAAGACAGTGAATTGTAAACACAAGACACCCAGTAAATCAAACATCTTCCCAAATAATTGCTTATTTGGGTCAAATAATAGGAAAAACTATGCATTTTTAAACATTTTTGGAAATAACTTTTTGTAGGCTACACTGATTGACCTGAAAAAACTATAAACTGTGCATGATACTAATCCAAACAACTTTGACGGATAATATCTAGAAAAAGTATCTTCCGGATCGAGAAAATAATTTTTTACCTCAATTTCAGTTCAAAATGTACTACACGCGGAAATTTTTGATTTTTCTTTGAACTTCCACGATTGATGATGTAATCTGCCCCTAAAAGCATTCTAGGTGACCGTGAAATGAGAAATTCCAACAATTATATTATCCTCGCCGTGAACTTTCCTCTCTCTCTTCAGAAAAGGAAGAATAGATATGTACTGGAGTAGCCGTTTTTGTTGCCTGTTGACCTCATTTCTCTATTTTTACGCTTAAAAAGGAGACAGCCACAGTAATCGTCAGAATTCATAGTATTTCTGCGATTTTCAGTAACGAGGTGTTCAAGTCAATTAAATAATAAGAATACACTCTTGACGGCTGCTACTTTATTGATAAAAAAGAGCAAAGAAATGTTAATGAGATTACTGTTAAGATGAAGTTGTGACTACAGATCTTCACTTTTCGACGGCACATCCTGCCAATGCTGTCTCATATTCCTGCAAAAGTTGAAATTAATCTGAACGTTATTCGATTTAATCACCTTTGAGAATCTTGCGTAATCCTCGCGAGAGTACGGGAACTTTTTGAGGACCAAATATTCGAGAATGCATCGATGAACGTAGAGATACTGCATCTCTGTTTGAATCGATTTGAAGCGCTCATCTCTCAGTTTGGTGAGAAGACGTGGAACTCCGAGAAAATCAGGGAGACGCAACGATTCGAGAATGATGAGAATAAGTGCAAGAGTTCCAGTTCGACCAACTCCAGCCGAACAATGCACAACAACTGGTTTCCTGAAATGACAAAACCTGTATATCTTATTCCATGATTGAATCTTACGTGCAACTTTTGACGACTGTCAAAAGACGGAAAGGGGACAGAAAGTTGTCTGGAACTCCGTGGTCCGGCCAATTACGCCAATGGATATGCTTGACGATCTTGACAACGCTATTGTCTCCTGGCTTTGTGATTCGCATTGTAGACATTGTCAAGGTTTTGTCGATCTATGAGAGTTCCTTATTATAGTTGCAGTACAGAAGACGTGAACTTACATCAACACTAGCTTCCTTGGTAATTGTGCACAATTTTCCAATTTTCATGGTGTCCCCAAGTTTGACTGGAAAGTATTCAGCACTTTTCGGTTTTCCCTTCTCCACCAATTCGCATAGCATCACAATATATTCCAACCCACAAACGATGACCATCTTCCAGAAATCTTCAATTGTCCCATTTAGTGGTGCTTGGGTACAAATGAAACGACGAGGATTCGGACCGGAACTGAAAACAAAAACTCAGGAGTTGAATTGAAATAGTGAAGGACTCACGAGACCAAGTTTGCGTGAATGTAGAAGTATGGATCATCTGCCAGGAGCACTCGAGTCGTATCACAACAGGGAATGTTATTGTAGCGATTCTTGGTCGGATTATCCGAGAATGCTGTTGCTCTTTCCATCGGCGCCTCATTGTAGCTGTCACGATATTCCTTCTTCAATCCCTCTACTCCACTTTGGAGAGTCAAACGAATCCAGCTGTTGATAGCGTCCGTTTTCTTTCTGGAAACCAATTTTAAGTTGAAATTATTGTAATAGTTTGTACTACTTTTTATCAGAAGATTCCGCACCATCAACCGATCCATCATCTTTCTCACGGGATGCCTTTCTAGGTATTTCCGGTGGTGGCTGTGCTGGTGCAGGAGAAGATGGTTGAATACCAGTTACAGGTGGTTGTGGAGGAGCTATTGCTGCTTTTGGACCAATTTGAGCTGCACTTGGTGATGGAGATGCCAATGATTGATTGACTATCCCAGCTGGAGGACGAGGAACGGGAGGCATCGGAGCAGCTGGATTTTGATTCATTTGAGGATTCTGAGGAACTTGTGGTTGCGTTGGTTGAGATGGGCGAGGAGGCTGCGCCGTCAATTGAGGATTCATCTGTGGCATTTGAGATCCCTGTGCTGGTGGTTGAGACAGTTGTGGAATGTTTGGAGCAGGAGATGGCGTTTGGACAGGAGCTGTTGGTGGTGGCAGCATCATGGTTCTCGTGAAATCTTTAGGTTTGCCGTTGATCGGTTGAAGAGGAGCAGGCTAAATAAGAATTTCAAAATATGTGAATCTGAAGGGGAATTCACCGGCTGAGGTGGTTGAGCAGTGCTTTTTTTCTGAACTGGACCTCCGTCATTGTTCGCTGTTGGTTCTTCTTGTTCCAATGTCTGCATTACACTTCTTTCAGTATTTCGACGACCACGACCATTATCAACATTCAAGTTAGTCTGACTTGGACGTCTGCTTGCTTTGCTTCTCTTTTTTGGTCCAGTTCCAGGAGATTCTGAATCGATAAGGTTTTGTAACTGGACTTAACTGGACCGTACTTTTCATTTTTGGAGGCATTTCCGGCGATTTGGAGACTGGGAGCTTCTTGAGTACTCCAAGATATTGTAAACTGATTTCAAAGCCAATCTTCTTTCCGAAGGTCTATTTCAGAAAAAAGGTTTTTAAATCAGTTCACGGAAAGACGTTTGAATTTAGGAACTTTTTAGTTTATTGGAAGAAACGACGTTTTTTTTTCCGTGAAGGCTACTAGAATGGCTGCGCCATCTCGATTTAGGTCAATTTTTAGACATATCGCCAAGAGGATTTTTTCTTGTCTACAACAAGCCGAGCCGATCCATATAAAAATATCACAACTTTTTGGAGTACTTCAGTACCCGTTTAACGTGAGAGACCGAAACTTCTCTCTTCAATTTTTTAAACAACGTGATAAATGTTTCCTACAAATCTACCCCAATTTTTTCATCCCAATCCCGTTCCACGACAGTTTAAAAAAATTCAGTCTCTCTATTTCTATTCGCCAGGCAGTGAAAACACAGCACAAATTCAATTGGTCTACTTCATCAATTGCTTGAGATACGACACATAATGAGTACTCCTGGAAACAAACGTCAGGAAAATATTCTGAAGGTCCTATAAAGTTAACAGAATTTCAGGAGGTCAACCGAAAAAAGTTCCGAGGAGTGGCCGGAAGAAACCGAACGGGGGAACGAAGGAAGTGACGTCGAGAGAGGCCTCGAAGATCAGTGGAGTCTCGCAGATGTCCGGACCGCTCAAAGGTTCCAGTGTTGCTGTGAGTGGAAACTTTCTAGAAACCTTTACCTATTTAATTACAGTTGAATGTCTCCGGTGGGCCACCAAAGGATACATCAAAACGAGGAAAGAAGAAACAATCGAAACGTAGACCATCGTCAGCTCTCCCATCAGCTACTCCTTCAAAAAACGAATCGACGGCTTCTAAAAATGATTCAAAAGTAGACGAAGAGGATGATGAAGCACCGAAGAAGAAGGAAAAGAAGGAATTCCCAAAGAACACATTTCAAACGAAAGACGGAAAATGCTTCTCAATGGTTGCTCATTTGAGAAATCCGGCAAAACTTGGAGAATTCATGATCAAGGACGAGAAGGAGCAAAAGTTCATTCTTCGTATCGAACCGAACACCCGAGGAAAACTTCAATTCACGAATGAAATTTTCGTGGAAACTGCGAAACTGTTCACTGGAAACGACAAGATTCCAGTCGTCAGAAGTATCGATTTTGGAGGACATGAGAAGTTGAGGGCTAATGTGAGAAAGAATTCAGAAATCGGATCTAATACTATTTTTTTCAGTACCTCCTCCTCACCGGATTCTCTCTTCAAGTGTATGAAATTTTGAAGTTTTTGAAAGGATTCACTCAAGGATGTGCTTTGAATGTTGCTCTTCAATCACTCGAAGCAATTCAATTTCTTCATCAAGCAGGATATATCCACAGAAACATCAAACCAGCATCATATAGTATTGGTTTGGAAGACCAGGAGAGCAAAGTGATGCTCACAGATTTCCGTCTTGCAAGACTTCACATCGATTCTGGTACCAAAAAAGTTCGTCCCGCCCGTCCAACTCTCAAATACGGAGGAACATCTCGATATGCAAGTATTGCTGGGTTGAAAGAACAAGAACAAGGGAGAAAGGATGACTTGGAGTCTTGGATCTATATGATTTATGAGCTTTTGGATCCCGAAAATGGATTGAGTTGGAAAAAGGTGCCAAGATGTGGAATGCACATTAAGGAGAAGGAAAATTTCAAGGCACATCTTTTGCGTTAGTTTTTTTGTTTCCTCTAAATCTAATTAATTTTGAAAATTTCAGCAAACACCTATCAAAAGGTTCCAGTTGAATTCAAGAAACTCGTTGATATGGTACATGCGATGACTTACGATAGTGCTCCGGACTATGCAGCATTTAAAGAAGTTGTGGAGACCTATGGAAGATCCAAGAATATTGACATGACGACTTGTGATTGGACTGGGAAGTTCAACGATTTGGAAGTTTTGAAGGGTGCAATCAAACAAGGAAACGACAAATCCACGGGAAATCGTTGTTCTGGAAACGATGATTTTGAGTAAGCCATATGAATATGATTGCTATAATAAGGTTTCAAAAATCAGAGTCAAACAGAAGCCAGTCCGCAAGAAGATGAATCCAGATGACATAATCAAAAACGGACAATTCACTTGGAAAGTGGTGAACATATTGGGAAGTGGAGGATTCGGAGACGTCTACAAAGTTTACGATCTCAAGGATAAGAAGAAACATTACGCGTTGAAAACGGAAGGAGAGGATGGAAAGAAAGTGATGCTCCGTTTGAAAGTGGAAATGCAAGTTTTGGTGGCAATTTCTGACGCGAGAAAAGCTGCTTCGAAAGATTTGAAGCATTTTGTGGAGTTTGTGGATCGTGGGCGGAGCGATGATTTGAAGTGTAAATTCATTGTGATGAGTCTAGTTGGACCATCGTTAGATGATATTCGCAAGAAGTACACTGTCAAACTTCACGAAAAACAGAATCCCTATCAGATTTCCCTTCAGAGTCTGGCTGTAAGTATTCAGAGATCTTGAGGGTTCTATATTTTTCAAATTTCAGGCTGTCCAAGATCTTCACAACCTCGGATACCTCCATCGTGACATCAAGCCAGCCAACTTTGCCGTCGGATTCGGACCAACAGAGCCTACTATTTTCATGTTAGACTTTGGAATCGGAAGAAGTTATCTGGATCCAACTACCAAGCAACACAGAGCTCCTAGAAAATCTGTGAAATTTCTGGGAACTCTTCGCTACGCGTCGAGAGCATGTATGAAAGGACAGGATCAGGGAAGAAAGGATGATTTGGAGTGCTGGTTGTATATGGTTCATGATATTTTCGATCCAGTCCATGGACTCATTTGGAAGGGAGCCAAGAAACGAGATGAGATCACTCTGGCGAAAGATGCATTCTTCTCTGGAAACTGTTGGTTTCTGCTTTGAGCCCAGGATCCTAAATTTTATTTTCAGACAAAAACAAAAAATCCTCGATTCCCAATGGCATCAGAGAAATTTCACAGTACATTGAGACGTTGAAATTTCAAACAACGCCCAACTACTCATACATCAATACTATTATTCTAACCTCTGCTGACAACGAGGGAGTTTCATCGAAAGAGATGAATGGAGTCGGTGGATGGGTTGGACATTTGAGAGAGAAGGATTTGAAGGAGAAGAAGAAACAAACGGAACGATTCTCGGATTCCGAGTCGGAGAAGCTGTCGGAGTCTTCGGGAGATTGAACTTGAACTTATTTCGGTGCCAATTCGTCGATAGTACATGCCTTTTTATTGTATACCTATTGACACATGAAGACACATGAACTCACACACATTAATTTTTGTTCCGACTGAAATATACCGTATTCACTCTAATAGTGGGGCATGCCCTTTTATTGTTCAACCCCAGTTTCTGAATGCCCTTATATTAGAGGTGCCCTTCAAATAGAGGTGCCCTTGTATTTCTCAATCTATTACTAAAAATCTTGAACGAACAAAACATCGGCTTAAATAGAGGAGAATCGAGAAAAATTAAAGAAAAATCGCTCTGAACCAGTAGGAAACAGATAGTTTTTGCAAGAAATTTCATAAATTTTTCGGATTTTTGCAAAAAGTTCAATCGAAACATTTTTGCCGGGTGCCCTTATATTAGGGGTGCCCTTCAATTGGAGGTGCCCTTATATTTTTCAACCTCTATGTCCAGATGCCCTTCTATTAGAGGTGCCCTTCAATAAGAGGTGCCCCACTATTAGAGTAAATACGGTAGCTATCTTTCTAATGGGGCCATCAATGTCAACATTTGGAGAGTGTTTTCAAAACAGAACGAGAGATTTGAAAATAGTGGTTAGAAACGGTTTCCCAAATCATCAATATGAAATTGATCACCCCTGGTAGCCATACCTACCTTAAACACAATCACAACTTTTTCCGGAAGGTCTTACTTTCGAACCACACCCAGAAAACTCATCACGATATTTTTGCACCTAACCCTCTAATGCTTCCCATTCTCTTAGAAAGACATGCCCTCCATTCCTCTTGCCCTTATCAATGACACCTAAAACGCTTATGAATCATGGAGTCACCTTTTACAGCACTGAGAGACCTCTATTTTTTTCAGTTCCCCGCCTACTAAACAAATAGTTGACCAGCGTTTGTTATTGTTAGAAGGTGTGTTAAGAGTGTTTTTGGGTGATAGTGAGAATGAACATGTTGGAAATTAAAGTGAGGGTTTCTGATTTCTTTTCAATTTTTCTAGACTTTTGGGAATTTTTTTCAATGATTTCAATTCTAAGTTGGCTCTCACTTTTTGAAATTTGGTTCAACTATTCTCAAGAAGTGTACTTCTGAAGTTCTGAGTTTGAGTTTCGAATGTGTGATCTCAATTTTGTAGAATTTTAATGCATGCCTAATATCAAGCTTTGATTTCAATCTCTTGAAATTTGAGTCCGATTTTTCATAGATGATTTTTCATTCTTTCAGCTCTGACGATGACATTTCCAACCCTAAGTTTTTTTCAAATATTGTATTTGCTTATTTTTCAACTCTGATTACTACATCCCAAACCCTAACCTTCATTCTCAATCCCACCGATTTTTCTCCAGTTTATTCTTTAACTAGTTCAGTTACTTTTGACACAACCACTAGCTCCAGAATTTCTGCTACTTTTTGATCTACCACAACCTTTTCCTCTTTTTCTCCGTCCAAAACCTTTCGTAGTCTTGTATCCTTCTCAAAAACTTGGCCATTTTCCGGTTCGGAACAGACGATGCACCACCATCGCGCATTGAATTTCATCACTTGAGTGTGTTGAAAGTGCCAAAAGTCAACATAGACATTTTAAAAGTCTACATAATGAAATTTTCAAAAACAAATCTTTCTGTCTGCGCCAAGTTTCCTGATAACCTTAAAAGTTCTGAAACCAATTTTTACCACTTGAAACTATTCACTTATTCCTGCTCCACCACTCAATCGTTGACTTCTTCTTCCTTCTCTCTTCCTCCCCTTTTATTGTTAGTTTTTGGGCTTATGGCCTCTTTCCGCTCTCTTTCTGCCCAATGCCAGTACGACTCTATTTGTTGTGTTCTGAAAATTGTCTTCTCCATTTTTCTCTGCTTCTTCTGCTCATTTTCTTCTTCTTCTTCCCAAAAAATATTCCTTTCTGTCTATTGTCTCTCAACGAATAATTATCTCCAAATATATATGTGGAGAAGAGGAGATGCTGGTGCACCACATAGAATTTTTTTGAAGTTTTTGTTTGTTTTTTGCGACTTTTCTTGGTAAACTTTTGGAAGTATTTTTTTGGATTCACCTAGTTTTGAAGTCCCAAATTGGAAGTTTGAATGATTTTTTAAAACTCTTTTTTTCATGGTTTCAAAATAATGAAAGTGCAAAAGTTGAGCTGTTTTCAATTTTTCAAGGTTAGGCCATCCGCGTCCAACTCTTCTTATCGGGATAACCCAAACTTCCTTAAAAATTAGATTTTTCATCATTGTTAGAATTACGACTTTCAGGTCAAATATTGGGCATATTTTCAATATTACCCAGCTCTCTATTGCTCAAAAGGCAAAAAGTTGAATTAATCAGGTTTTAAGCCCTGGCGTATTTCTCATGAAAAGACCAAGAGGCCTCAAACCAAAAAACGGTAGGAAAGTCGGAAAGTTATATTTTTAGCAATGTTAGCAATAGAGCGCGTTGTAACATTCAGAATATCGCTAATATTCAACCAAAAATGCATCCTAATTTCGATTCCTCTAGTTTTCTATACTTTTTCAGAAGTTTCCTTGATTCAGAAAGGGGTTCCAAAAAATTCGATTTTTCCCAAATTCTCAATTTTGCTCTTCTTCGTTAGGATTGCTTTTCAACTCTCAAAAATCTTTCAAAAACTGGAACCTTCCAATTTCCGTTCCATTTTCATAATTAATCTTCCTCCTCTTCCATTTCTCCAACCCTCTCCATCCGCCTCTTTTCCATTTCTAATCGTTTCTTTTTGTGGAGAATGGCAAGAGAAAGAGGAAGATAAAAGGATGAGATTAATGGATCGGTGGGTCATCTGAAGAGACTCGAGATCTTGATAGTAAGCAACAACTAGTACTCGCAGAGAGTGTTCTTCTCTCATCACTTTCTCTCTTCGAGTCTTGAGACGTTTTTGATTGAGAGTTTACACCCGCCCCGGGAATGTCACAATAATTGGCACCAGTCGTTTTCTCGGACGAGAAAAATGAGAAGAAACTTTTCATTCTCTCCTGGTCGGTGTCTATTTTGATTTTTAAACTTTTGCGGATGATGGATTTTTGACGGTTCGAAAGAGATTTAGTAAATTCTGGAGGATTCAGAATTTTCTCAAATTTTCACAAAACTAGAATTGTCCAAAATCGTCAGAAGCCTTTCAGTATCCACAAGAATACTCGAGAAGCGTCCATAAACTTCGAAAAACTCCGGAAGCTTCTGGAGGCTTCTGGATAAATCTGAAAGGTTCTGTCTAATCTGGAAAGAATTCGGAGGTTTCTAAATTCTTAGGACTTTCCCAATTCATCTGAAGATTTCCAGAATGCTCCGGACGCCTTTTGAAATCCGTAGAACCTGTTGAAAGAAGATTTCTTTGGTTCTTCTAATTTATAACTGAATTGGTTTTCCCTGAATTAATAAAGACCATTTTATGTGAATCGATCTTTGGCACAAGAGAGTCTGATTTTAAGGAGTTCCGGTCATATTTCTCTTCCACTCTAAAGTCTCCAGGATCAAAAAACCATGTTTCTTCTAATCATGCTGTCCCGTCCGAACACTTCAATCGTATCAATTTCTCTACGAAATCCGTCTTTTTCATCACCTTCTCCTCTCCCTTTCCAGAAATTCATATCCCCTTCTCTTTTCCATTCCTTTCTTTTTTCTCAAGTTTCAAACCGTATAATCCAAGTGTCGTTCTGATTCCTTCACTCTCCCCTCATCCGTAATTGGATTGCAACGTGTCTTTCTTCTTCTGTCGCCTCGAATTCTCGTTTTCATTTCGATTTCAATAGAAATGAAATGAAAGAATAAAGGATGTGAGGCATTCTCTCATTTCAAGTAATCCCTCTCTGCAGGAGATATGGATAACGGATATCATTTGGTACCATGGTTTTGTCTTTTTTTTGAAAAAGAATCTTGCTTTTGAAGAAATTTGGTCTTGGTTTTAGGGAAACCAGGAAACCAGACAATTCTGACACAATTTAATGAAATATCCAATCAATTATGAAAGATTTTCTAAAATTACTGTCGATTTGTTGTTGAACTTTCTACCGCGCGCGAGAAAAATAGCTCGCCATTCCCCGTGAAACGTCGGCCGCTTCATTCTAGTCAGATTCATAAACTCCGAACCACCGAAAACCTTTCGCTTCGGTCCGGAGTTGATGGGTTATGAATAAATAATTAATCGCCAGGTTCTGCCTGGTGATTATACTCAAAACCTGCTTTCAGGTCGAGAGAACCCCGTTCTTCAGTTCAAGAAATTGAGCTGTTGGGCACCCCCTTCCCATCAACACCAACTTGACCGTTGTTTTTTAAACTTTTAAATCAAATAATTGGTTTGTAGATTATTGGAATTCTAATTCTTCGACATAATTTTGAGATTCATGGAGGATTACCTCCCACTGAGTAAGTGTACGATTCCCAACACAAGCAGAGTATATTAGCAGATTCTGCCGTTCCAAGAACTTCTAAAATCCGCATTCCCAGCATCTGCACTATCTATTTCCATTTCATTTCAGAATTCCAAACTCTGTTTCCATCCGAAATTAGTAATCCAGACGAATTCTTCGGAATCCCCCAACAATGTCTTCCTCTGATCAAGAATCCCCCGTCTTCTATCCACTTCCATTTCCCCCAAAAACCGTTCAAAAATTTATGAACAAGAGCGATTATTATAAATAATAAAGTAGAGCGAGACTCGTCTTCTCATACATACTTGATGTCTTCTCCCTTCAGCTCTCGAAACGACTTTTTCTTCTTCGGCTGGTCCCCTTTTTGTCACCATCTTTCTCATTTTCCTTCCCCTAAAAATTCCAGTCTTCCCTACTCTTCTATTGTACTTTTTATTCAACTAATTGAGGTATTGGGGGACCCACTTAGAAGACTAATTTAAGTGTTTTTCTTCCTCATCTTCTGACTTTTGATGATGTTATTCAGATGATCAGAATAAGATGAAGAGGACAATAATAAGAATACAAAAAACGATGAAAGGTTTCTTTTGAACATCTTCTTTCTTCTCCGTTCAGCATGATGAGGAAACCGAAAACATCGTAAAATTGAGTATTATGGGAATGTGATGAGCACGAAGAAAAGAGCAACAACAGGGAAAGTGTTCTAGTGTATACTTTTTAGTTTCCTGAGCTTTGACAAACTCGACTTCATTTTTTTAATATAAGAATGATAATGGAGCGCACTTAAAATAGTTGCTCAATTCAAATAATTTTGAAGATTTTTTAAGCTCGCGTTTCAATGGAGCAATTTAGCTGAACATTAGCATGATAGGGAATTTTTCGAAGATTTCGAAAATATTGATCGGTCTGATGTCTTCTGATTTTCACTTTTTCTAATTGATGGTTACTCTAGTTTTCTATATACCATAATCAGACCGATCCAGAGGCTCTCAACTTCTTAGGTTCCAAGATTCTGAAGTGCGAGTTTCTGGAATTCTGAAGTTTTCAGGCATTGAGATTTTGAAAATCTATGTTTTAAGAGTCGAATTCTGAAATTTCTGAAAAATTGCTTGAAATTCATGAAGGTTTGCTTCGATATTCCAATACGAAAGCTATCTTCTGCAAATTGAAATTTTGGAAAAGCTTAAAATTCTTTTCGCAATTTCACTTGAAATTTTTACCCTTTTCCAATCAAGAATTACATCTTGAGACACACTATTCTAACCTGTCTCCGCACTTTCAGAACATTTCGATTCTCAGAATTCTCACAACTATTTTATTAATACAAATTAGTTCTCATGCCCTTTCCCCACTTCCAGCCTCAAACTCATTCATAAATTTTGAATTTCCTCACGATCTCAATTCATCCAATTCCACCCTTCTCCTTCAGAATCGTGTCAGTTTCAAAACTTCAAAACATTACCAAACTTTGATTCGTAGTGACACACGACTAAACTTTCAAATTGGGGTTTCGAAAATCTAGAAGTCTCGTATAGGAAAAAGAATGAAACGAAGAAGATTCGAAGCGACAGTGGGAATTATAGGAGGAGGTTTTTTAGTAAAAAAGAGAAAATGACAGGTTTTCGCTGGAAACTTTCCAGGAGTATGAAAAGGGTAGAGGAGACTGCGGATTTCTATTTTTGTTTTGTGTGCCCCACTGGATTTGAGAGATGACGGTTAGCAGTCGCGCTCTGATAAAAATTTTATCAGAACTCAAATAGTGCAGATTTTGGAGGTTTCTGGAGATAATCTTGACCGTTTTTAGTTTGCTTGAGCAGATCACATTTTCTCAGTCAGATAAGGTTCAACCCTAAACATTTATGGCCCTATTTGCCTCTAACATGCCGGCCAAAACCTCTGAATTTCGAAACATCTGTATCCTTCCATTTGGCCCAAATCACTCCAGTAACCAACAGAAATTATGTTCCTTAAACATCAAGAAACCACACCTGAACCACTGAAACACCCATCATCTTCATCCCCAAATTTCTCCTTTTCCAAGTCCTCTAATTCTACCTGTTGCCCCCATCTCACTTTCCATCCAACTTCCTTCCGTCTTTTTTCAAACTTTTTCCATCCTCCTGACCTGCTGAAGTACCAGGTCGGCCCGGTTTCCTTGAAAAAAGGTATGATTCATAACATACACATACAAACGTTTTACATTTTATGTCCCACTCCGACCCCGATTCCTTCTTCTTCGTCAACTTCTACTTTCCTTTTGAGAAGAAGATCCATCATTCGTTCATGTTTCTTCTCATTTTTCCGAAAAGAGCACACTCTCATAATAATGAGTATTTCCCTTATTTCATGTGAGAAAAGTGAATATGTATTCTCCCGGTTTCCAGGCAACACAACACTCCGACGACGATGACTTCGTAGTCTTCCGAATACAAAAGTGAGATGGGCGGAGCTTGAAGAAGAAGTGTTTTCATAGACAGCTCCATTTCTATTGGACTCTTAGCTCTCCATTCATCTTCTGACTACATTTGATGGTTTGAATTCTGAAGAATCAGAGAATCTAAGCTCTGAGTCAAGATTAAGACTCTAGACATCCGAAAACTAGCGATAGTTTCCGAGGAGTGCCAGGTATTTTCCCGCAGATTTCAAATTTTTAACTTAACTTCTCTTCTGAAATCAGCAACCAGGAAAAAAGAAACTAGGAAATCCAACTTTCTATTAGAAACCATCATTTCTTTCGACCTCCTTTCGAGAATTCGAGGAACAAAAGAGAAAAGTAATGAATAGATTTAATCTGTGAAAAAGATCGCTCTCGTTCTTGTTATGAGTGTTCGTAAATCTTCTTCAGTTTCGTTTCGTTTGACCTCTATTCGAGAATTCGAAGATTTTGAACCAGATAGTATGATAAATGGACTCGAAATATAGAATAATTCTTCATTTTAAAAAATTTGGTTTTCGATTTTCCAATTCTTGTATGCTTAGATCTCCAAAGATTCAGATCTTGTAAGTCTTGAAGGTTCTAAATTTTGACAATCTAGTTATTTTGAAGACAATCGAAATTTGAGCATCAAAGTTTTCTGAAATTTCAGAATTGTGACATCTACATATGTATGTCCTGAAATCCCATGATTTGGGGATTCTAGCCCTCAAGTTCATGAAGTTTTAAGGGGATCCAAAAACTAGGGATCCTATAAACTTTCGATCTTCCAAAGTTTTGACATTCTGAAAATAGAGACCCAATTACCCTAGTGTTCTGAAATTCTTTCAAACACTTTTCCATTCCACACCTCAAAATTTCAAGCTAATCCTTCCTCCTTCTCATTCTCTCTCCCTTCACTCCAATCACTTTTTTTTTGTTCCACACACAAAAGGTGACAATGCTTTTCATGCTTCTCTGCGTCTCTCATACCTTCCCACTCTCTCTCTCTCTTTTTTACCTTCGAATAACCCATAGAGCTCTTTCTCCACCGGCTCCATTGAGCATCTTGCTCTCTCTCTTTTCTCTTCTCTCATATTGTTCACACCTCAATTGAAGAGAGTGAGTGTCTGGTTGTTTATTTGTACCTGGGTATACCACCGGAGAGTCAACCACAGAAAGAAAAATGTGTTCTACCGGAAACCGAGACAAGTTCTCTTTTTCAAATTCCCTCCATTTTCTTCTCTCTCTTTTCATGGAAAGAAGACGAAGAAGAAGAAGAAGAAGTGAGTCAGGATTCATTGCCTGGTGGTGGTTATTGGTACCTTTTGGTAAATATTTGAGTGAGAAGAGAGATGAAAAAGAGATTCACAAAAACCAAGAGAGTCCAGAGATAGCAAAATGAAGGAGAACAAACTTTTATGGAAGTGCTCTTTTTTTTCGTCGTCGTTCTCAAGTGATAGAAGATGGAGAAGACGACGAAAAGAGTGTGAAGTAAGTGTGCACACTTGAGTTTATCTTGTTATCTTGTCGTGTGTATCTTGACTCTTCAACTCTTTTCCCTCCTTCATTTTCTTTTTTCGTGTAACGGTTTTGCGTGCTCCAGAGAAAGAGCTTGCAATCAGATTAGATTGCTTTTTAGATTACAGGTTCTCCCTTTTATGAGACGATGACCTATTGTTTTATTTCTTTTGTAGGTCAAATACCGTTTAGATTGGTTTGTTTTGTTGAGGTGTCTTCTCTCTACCAGGTTATGACTGTTCGGTCTGGTTTTGCTTAGTTTTACATGGATTTTAATAAAGGTTTTCTTTTCTAATGAAAGGTGGAACCACCATTTTTCAATTTTGTGAACCTCCAGTAGGATTTTTGATAAGGTGAATCAGAAAAACTAGCGAAAAATCCTATAGTGTCACATCTGACACTGGGTCCGCAGCAAGAGTCTACTGATACACTGATGCAAAATGCAGGAAATTTGTCTTAAATTTCCTTTTAGAAAGTTATTTTCCTTTACCTCTAATGAGGTATTCATATTTTTTATAATGCATATGTTAGACGTTCCTCCATTTTGAAATCTTCAGAAGTTTCTCTGAATAATCTTACCTAAAAACGCCAGAAGTGCTCCAACTTTTCGTTGATATTATCGGAGTAGTGAGCTCTTCGCAGAATTGTCCAGAAACCTCGATTTTGAGGCATCCTACAGCCAAATTTTTAAACTTGAATAGAGCTTTATTGTCTTTTCAAGATGCCCAGAAAGCATCAGAAACCCTCTTGATTAAACAGATTTTTAACAAAAGCGGTCCACTGAGATTGCTTTCTTGATATTTTAAGAAATCGTTCATTTTGAAGTCTCCCTTTTTGACTGATTCAAATTTCAAAAAACCGTACTCCATCCTGACCCCGTTCTAATCACTCTTCCCTCTTACTAATCCCTTAAAAACCTTGACCATATAACTATGCATTCCCTCTTTGTTTCGAAATCTAGATCAAACTTTTCTTTCTTTAAAAGAGACCAACTAATCCGCCTCTTACTGTACAGCCTTTCCAATGACCCAACCAAGGAAAATTGCCTAGTTTGCATAATTTGTGTTGCATTTTCTTTTCCTCTCGGAAAAACTGGGAGTGGTCGATAGATCAAACATCTCCGAAATATTTTTCGACGGATTTCTTCTTCGAAGAAAGCAACATTAAAGAAGACAAAGAGAAGAAGTTTAGGTTTGATTCTGTGAGAATTTACGTTATCACATGTCTGGCGCGGAGGTACAGTATCAGAGTGGAAAGTGCATACCGGATTAGGGTGACGTTTTGAAGTGGAACTGGTTGCGAGGAACTTGGAGAAAGGGGATTACAGTATCTTAAATGTAGAGTACTTTTAGTTCGGAACCTGTTCTGTTAGATATTGATGATTGAGTTTTCATTAGGGAGATTTTTGGTTAATTAGGTTCTGAATATAGCTTTATTTGTTGATTCGGTACGCCGATTTTTCTCGCTTATTTGGTTTTTTGAGCGTTCATGGCTTGCCATAGCAACTCTAAAATTTGGCTATCAGTTTTTTGAATTTGTTAAAAAGTCAAAAATAGAACCTCAAGAATATTTGCAATCGATTCAAAAAAAAAACGTAGGCAGGAATTCTGATCTATCATGAGAACAGAAATGATAAAGGTTGTATAAGGAAATTTTAAGTTTTCCCCTACAAGATTGCTTTTGACCGCCATTGCTCCGCATTGAAAATAACATAGACTAGAAGCAAGGATGTCAAAATCAGGGCCGCAGCGAGTGCCGCGCGGTCATTGTGGTTTTCCAAAATCAGAAGTAACCTAACCAAAATTCTGCGGTCGGTTGTTGGAGAGCCTTGCTTAGAAAATTCATGTCCAGTCTGCTAGGTAGAATTTTCTCTCTACCTGTATAATTTCCACCTGAATCACTCTACTGACAGCTGAGCCAGCCCTGAATCTGTTAATCAATTGAACTAATACTAATTTCAAGAATCCAAAATCTCTGATCTTTATTCGCTCCTTCTTCATTCCGATTCTTGAACTCCTTCACCTACTTCAAAAGCTCTTCTCGATCCGAGTAGGTCAAGTACAGTCACTCCTGGATTGAACACACGTGCCAGTCTCCTTTCCCTCTTCTTCTTCTTCCGATTCCAATGTATCTCTACTAAATCTCAATCATCCTGTCAAAACTTGCCCTCTCGCTCCGGTCCTCCTCTGTCACTACCTATGCGTGTTCAAAAGAAACACACACACATACAAACATAAAACCGGGCGGCCTTCTTCTTCTTCTTGCCGACGCCACACTCTCGAGAAATACCACCTTGTAGGTGCCCTCCCCTCTCTACCGGCAAAGCAATTCACGCATAACGAGAGATTAGAGAGTAAAGAATCGGTGGAGATTTAGAGAAACAGAGAAAGGGGCGCCAGGGGCGCCCGCCCGGGTACTGTCATCATCATCATCGCCGTCGTCGGACCCCCCTTCGAAGCCCCGCCCGGTATTATTGATGATGTTTCTCCCGCACCTCGATTTCTTCATTCATTTTCTCTACCGGTGGTAAAATGTTGTATGATTTAGAAGAAGAAGAAGAAAAGGTGCGTCCTCCTTCACTCGTAATGTGTACCTACCTTTTGGACGGACGAGGAACGAATGAATGTGAACAAGTCTGCCCCCTTATTATTAGTATTATTGTAACTCTTTTCATCTTTCTCCTCTTCTCACATAAAAGAGCGATGAAGGATGAATGGGAGTACCAACACACTCACTCAAGAAGTGACCAAGAGGGTCTACAGTATTCCCGAGTACTGTATTATGGGTTGGATCTTTCCATGAAAAAAATCTAGGATAGCCTGATTATCCTGATTAATTTGAATCTTGTTAATGAAGCTCAAGTTCACAATTTCGACAGTAAACTCTGCTGGGAACGCGCCAATAAGCTCGAAAAGATATTCTGAATTCCTTCACTCAGTTTTCTTGGCGTCTTCAGAACCAAAAAACCTTCACCCACTCTTTTCCAAAATTTCCACACCTCCCATTCCACAAAACGTACCTGCGACCAACAGCCCTAGCCAACTCATTTCCTGTCCTTTCTTTGAACTTTGAAAGGGCTTCAAGCTGACATTTCCGCTACGAATTCACAAATGTCCAGTCATTCTTTGTACTGTTAATTCGACCACCTGACCTAGATTTTTCACTCATGCTTGAACTTTAAAATTAGCTTCGAAGAATCCTGATAATGTTTGTATAGTACCGTCAAGTAGACACCAGATTAAGCACCACAGCGCAATTTCCAAACACGTCACTCTGTTTTGTTAGGAGATTAAATCTGGATGGGAGAATAACCATAGAATATAAATATAATAACTTTTTGTTTGACCTGATAGTAAATCTGGATCAAGCGGATTTGGTCTTTTGGAGGGAACACCGGATTAAGGGGGTGGTGGTCGTTCAGGTGGAAAATGTTTTAATTTTTTTGAAATTTATGGGAATTGGTGGAGAGAGAATTTTATGTTTTGGAGTAAAATGGTTTAAATGCAGTGACTATTAGAATTTTTAAAGATTTCGAAATGCTGCAGAAAACTGAGATTCGGAGAAGTCCTGAATTCAAAGCTTTAACTTTCAGCAATTTTGGAATACTTGTAGAATTCTGACTCTTTTAGATTCTTAACAGTCTGGATTCTTTAAGTTTTGGAGTTCAAAGATCCTGGAATCCTAAAATTCTAAGAATTTTTTGATACCCTTTGAGGCTCAGAAGCTTAGTACTTTCATAATCCTGAAAAACTGAAACTCAAACATCTTGAAAGTTTTTGAGAATCTGAATCCTAGAGATCCTAAAATTTTGACCATCCGAGACCTTTGGAATCCTTGCAACCCATTCTTCCAAACTTCCTGTATTCTGGACATCCGGACAGACCAATTCCAAAACGTACTAACTTTTCTCAACCATACAATTTCATCATTATCGTATCAAAACTTGAGCCTCATCCATCTCCTTCTCTTCTACTCTTCCGCTGATGACCAACAATGCATTTTCCCCCAAATCCTAGACACATTCCAAGTGTTCCTTCTCAACTGTACTATATATCTTCTTTTCATCTCCTCGACCATATCCAGAATACATATCTATCCATTCTGATTCAATCTCTTTGTCATCTCTTAGAATGGCAGCAAAAGAGAACAACCTTGGACTAAGACACCACTCACTCACTCACTCACGCCCCCTCCTCGACCAAATACTGTCCTTTTCCGATGAGACCTTTCTTTTGACTACTACGTCTTCTTCTTCTACCTTTATTCTTCTGGGAATGAGTGTTTCTCTGTGTGAGTGTGCTGCACCAATACATCCACTCCCAGTGGATTTTCCTTGTTTTCTCTACACACTCTCTCTATAGTCACCACAGTTTTTCTAGGTTTTTTGTCTGCGAGGATTAACTGTGATCATTCAAAATCTGAACGTTCAATATTGGGTATATTTTCCTTGTTATTTTTTTCGATCGAAATTTCGTCCGAACATCCAGATTAACCCATGAAAATCAGATCCGTCTATAGAGTATCATTGATTTATTGTAGTATTGTTTTCTCTCAATTTTCCCGTTTTCTCCGTTGATTCCGCAACAAGATTCGATCAGATGGAAGGAAAGAATAGGACGAGAAAATTGTCTAATTAGTTCCAGTTAAGTGAACCAAGAAAGGACACTAGCACTGTTATCGTTATCTTTTCTTGGTTTCTAGAAGATCTCAATTCTAGAAGTCTCGCTTAAATTTAGAAATCGATTATCGAGGTTACAGCTTTCCCATTAGAGCGCAATAACTTCTAGGTTTTCGAGAATAATAGGGCAATACATATTTTCTCAAATTCCTAGATCTACCTACTCAAAATGGGCATTGAAATATACTATTGCAACTTGAGACTCTTGCTTAACAATCATGCTGAAATTCAAAATTTCAGTATTCTCATTAGAGCGTGATTGCTACCTGGTGTATAACCCAATAGGGTCCTCTACCAATCGATCGGAAAAATTTACACACAGTCATGGGTGTATGGGTTAGATAAGGTGTCTCTTAAGAGTATCGAATTTTTGATTTTCATCTATTTCTCCTTGATTTTGCTCAAAAAACGATATAATTACCAAAACTGGAATTCTTCTTATTTTTGTAGGGATTCCCTGAAACTCTAAATATGATTGTCTTCAAAAAAAGGTGAAAAATTGGAACCCTTCTAAGTTTCTATGTCTGATCTCAATTTCCTAGGCCGCCTGAAACTCTGAAAACAACATCCATTTAGGTGAATTTTCCAACTTTCTGAACTCTTCTTTTCCCAACAACAATTATGCCCTATTATCAAAACTCTAACCTTCTTTTCTTCCTTCCCTTCCCATCATCACAACTATAAAAATATTTCAAAATTCTCATTTTTAATGAGTTTAACGATGGAAAACGAGACGAAGACCCAGTGGAGAACCACTTGAAATTCAGAGCGCTCTCACAATTAATTAAAATATTTCGCTTTTTTCTTTCTTTTTCTCTAGAAGTAATAGTCTACAAAATCGATTTAAACTCCGGAAAAAATAGCATTCCGGAAAAAAAGTTCGACTTATCAGTAAAAGAGTACTTAACACCTCTAGCACAAACTTTATAATCATTCGAAAATCCTTTATAGATAAGAAAACTTTTCACTTTTTCAAATAGTTCGTCTTATATACTCTCAAATTGCAAAAAGTAGTAAGATGTGCTCTGCTTGAAATGTAATTCTTCTCTTTCTCCTTCGTTTTCTTTTGCCTCTCTCACATTCCCATTCTCTCTCTATTTATGACATTTGCCACCCTCAACACAAGCTCTACGGAGCTCACGGTGGCCTAACTTTTGTTTGTTTTTTCCTAGGTCAGCATGGTTTAAAATTGGAAATACTTCGTGGTACCAATTAATCAAACCTCTGGAACGTGGAGAGAGGAAGTTAAAGAAATGGAAAAAAAGAGAAAAACGGCTTCTTCTTCTTCTCGTTTTTCACTTCCCCAACCACTTTCTTTCCCATATGAAGGTCATTTTTCGCCCCCTTTTTTCACTCTCTCCCAGGTGGCATTTTAACTTCTTCCACTCGCCCTCAAAAACGACAATCGACGTCTTCTTTTTCTTCGCCCCCCCTCCCATATAGTCTTCGTTTTTTCTCCCATTTTCTCATTATCATTATCTCCCCCCTTTTTTCTTGTCATTAAGAATGTTCCCATCGTAGTTTTTTTTTGTCCATCTCCTTATCAATCGCCCTCCCTTCCTATTTTCTTTCCATTTTCTCACCCTCCAATTGTTTTTTTTTCTTCCATTCTGGGGGTGGTCTCCTCTTTTTCTTCTTCATCATCATCGTGTTCTTCGGATGGATGAATGGGGGATTTTTGTGGGAAGTGGAAGGAGTGTCTGTCTCTTGTTTATTTGTGTTCTTCTTTTGGGGGAATAATGGCGGGAAAACGAACGGTGTGTTTTTGTATGGATTAGGGACAGTTTAGGTTTTTGTCGAATTCGAAAAACCTTGAAGTGTTGTGGGTGTGGCTATTGTGCCAGTTAAGAGAACACGCTACAATAAGTTTTCAATTTTCTGAATAAGATTCTCTGGAAATCCAAGTCTGGAAACCTACAGTTTGTGCTTTCTCATTTTCACAAAAACATATTATTGTAGTTTTCCTGGAAGCTCAAAAAGGTGGCTAAAGTTTTCTTCTCACTAGAGCATATTTGCTGTTGGCGATCTTAATATTCTAGAGTTCTCTAGTGTTCCACAGTAATAGAAAACTCACAAATCTCTGGATCTAGAAAAAATCTGGAAATCAAGATTCTTTTTCCCAACGGATTCCAAAAAGTCCCATCAATATTCGAGATTAATTTCAATCAAAGCGAATTCTTTCTTGCTTTGATTTCTAACCCCTCAGTTCACTAACCTCTGAATCCACATCAGCCTCTAATTAGCTCCTTATTATCCTGACCATGCTCCAAATTTGCTCTCTATCCTTCCCCTTTCTCAACTGCACAAGACCGCTATTTCCCTCCAGAAGCGTCTTACCTGTCCTAAAGGGACCCTCTACATATGTCGAATGATTAATTATAACTAAAAGGGTTTCTATTCCATGTCATGTCACAACTCAATCCTTCCTTCCACTCCTTCATCTTGCTCCAAGTCATTTCGGCCTCTTTTTCTCTCGTTTCCCCCGTCGAGCCCATTTTCTTAAAAGGCACACACACTCAGTCTCTCTTGGTTGCTAGGCATTCGCCCTTCTCTTCTCGTTCCTCTCCTATATTTTTCTCGACGTCTTCCGCTCAATTTGTGTCCTCACCACACAACCACGACACTCTCTTCTCTTTTCCCCATTTGACACACACAACATCGTTTTTCTTGAAACGAATGGATGGGGGGATGGAATCGAGATGATTCTCGTGAATGTGTGTATGAATACATCTTTAGCACCTCCCCATCTCCCATTTCCACTTATTTCCTGTCTCTCCCTCTACAACTTTTTTCAACATGTTTTTTCTTTCGTCTTCCAATCTTACACCTCTCCTTATATGCATATAATTTGTATCTTATTCCAGCCATAACGATTGAAATCAGCCGCAAACGGAAGATGGACGGCCCGAAGCCGAACCTGGCGCCGGCCGTTTCGATGGAGTCGTTGAACAGTGTTTCATCTGAAGCAACGAATCCATCGCAGGTCCGCACTTTGTTCGTTTCGGGTCTTCCGATGGACGCGAAACCGCGTGAGCTGTATCTTCTGTTCCGCGGGTGTCGTGGATACGAAGGCGCGCTTCTGAAGATGACGTCGAAGAACGGAAAACCGACGTCGCCGGTTGGATTTGTCACTTTTCTGAGTCAGCAGGACGCACAGGACGCAAGGAAGTTGTTGCAAGGTGAGTGGGATATGGTAATAGGATCTGAAGTAAAATTTGACGATTCGGAGAAAAAAATGAATTTGAGGGTTTGCAAAAAATGAATCCCGTTGGAACTCGAAAATCTGAAAATCTTTCTATATTTGAAAAAGGAGAAATGCTCAAAATCTGAGCTCCTAAACTGGAAGTCATTGTCCTATATTTCCAGAATTCGGAGATAAATGTATAAGTTTGGAAATTACAGATTCGGGTTCCTAAAGCAGATGGATAGTTTTTGAAGATTGCTTTTAGAATTCGCAAAATATTTCAACAGAATCAGTGAGAGAAATACCCATATTATGACTTTTTAAGACCGAATGTCTCCGAATTTGATTTCACCTTTACACCTTGGAAACACTTCCAAACTGAAAATTTTCGGTTTACTTTTGATTCACCTTCTGAAGTTCCCACCTAATTTGAGACTGGAGAAAAGTTCCGAGGTGTCCATGATTTTCATAATTTTCGATTTTCTCACCCAACTATGAATTCCACACTTTTTCACTTAAAAAACACTCCCAAACTGAAGATTTCTAAATCACAATCCCACAATCTTCCCAAACAAAAAACAATAAATTTTTCACGAATTGCCTTCAGTATGCTTTACCACAACTCCTTCCAAAATCAATTTCAATCCAACAAAAAAAAACAAGATTCCCACACCTCCAATTACCCATTATCTTCGCCACTTTCCAAAAACCCAAGAGCCCTCGAAAACCCATGATTCCAGGCGTCCGATTCGATCCAGAATGTGCACAAGTCCTTCGACTAGAGCTCGCCAAATCGAACACAAAAGTAGCGAGACCCAAACAATCGCCACCACCCCAACAATCAGCACTCGCCGCCGCCGCCGGTGTTCCACAGTTTCTGGCACCAATGCAACCGGACTTGCTCTTCGACACCCAGTCGGCTCTTCTGAATGAACATCAACTTCTGGCTCTCTCACTGCCACATTTACAAGCTGCACAGGCACTGCAAGCAGCCTATATGCCAGCCTCACTTCAGCAATTCAATCAGCCACTCTACGCAGCTCAGTTACATCCAGCAGCCGCAGCAGCAGGTAGGAAATATTGAAATTCTTGTTGCAGGGGCGTCTGCGCTCTATCGAAATATATCCAGTTTTCGATAGAGCGACATTGCTCTCTATCTGAACCCAGATATACCCCAAAACGAAACAATAATAACTGATCACTACTACCATCACTGTGAATATCATCACCACCTTTATGTTCTTGTACTCGCTATACCTTCACCATCACACACGAATCCTTTCTCTCACCCTCACACACACACAACACAAACCTATCAACCCTATGTTACCTGTCTTCTATCTTTCGAAATCCATCATGCAAACCAAAAACTTTCTCTCTCAGACACAGATAATTTCAGCTAGCCTCAGTGCCCAACACTCACAACAAGCTTCAACCTCCGCGTGCTCCACCCTCTTCGTCGCCAATCTATCGGCCGAAGTGAACGAGGATCAGCTTCGCGGCGTCTTCAAGGCCTTCTCCGGCTTCACCCGCCTTCGCCTTCACAACAAAAACGGCTCGTGTGTCGCTTTCGTCGAGTACTCCGACCTTCAGAAGGCGACGACGGCGATGATGTCCCTTCAAGGCTTCCAGGTGTCAGCCAACGATCGTGGTGGTCTTCGCATAGAATACGCACGAAACAAGATGGCTGATGTGAATGGATAGAGATGCTCTATGTCTCTCTTTCTCTCTCTTGTGTATGTTGTAACTTATATCTATATATACCCAAATTCTTTCTATTCCCCAAAGTTCGGCACCATCTTTATCTTTTTTTTCAAACACACACACTACACCAATTTTCGCTGCCTATGTATGACTTTTGTGTATGTGACACTTAACACGTACGCACGTAACAGGTTTAGAAGCATTTTTCAAATTTCATAGATTTAGGAGCAGCCTACTACTAGTCGTGCATTTCACCCCCCAAAACTGTGATACCAAAAAAACCCCCAATTGTGATATAATATGTACAGTAACCAAAAGTGTCTTTCAAATCAAACCCAGAACCCCTTTACCCCCATAAACCTCCTTATCATATTCATTACGGGTCCCCCCTCCCCCCCTCCCCCCATCTTCAAAAAGAATTCCAGAAATTTCAGTTTGGGAAGCGCACCAACACCAACACCAACACTATCCACACCATCTGCACAACAACACATCTTCTTCTACTACTACCAATACTTCTTCTTCTACTCCTTCCTCTTCTTCTTGTGCCGCACCACATCCACCACCACCACCTCCACCAACGTACACCCGCTCTCATTACACCTGAGAAGCTGAATAGTAGTTGATAATACGGGTTCCATTCGGTCGAGAAATTCAGACCACCGACCGATTCCCTGCACTCGGTCCGTGGGCTGAATTTCCCGACCGATCAAAATGGAGTCCCTAGTAGAGAAGAAGAAGATAATGCATTTTTCTTTATTTTCATTTTCTGTCCCTCTTTATTTTTCGTCTTGTTGTCACCCCATCCATTTTTCCCTCATAAAAATCACCAAAAATCCGTTCGGATCTCCATTACTCGCATATTATTTTACTTTTCCCTTTTTGTTGGAACTTTCAAATTTTCAAATTTCAAAAATTCCACTTCCATATCCTTCCCCCCAATTTTCTCCCCCTTTTTTCAACTGTAACTGTAAATAAACATGATCATAAAAACCGTCCCCAAACTGAAATTTTCTGTGATTTCTTTTCGTTTAGCCCCTCCCCCCAAAATACTATCCCTTCCCATCCAGAACACTCCGTAACATTCCAATTTTTGAACACTGTGTTCTTGCTCTTTTCGAATAAAAATGCATACAATTTATTTTCGTTGTGAAGTTATTTCAGAAATTATTATGCTACATATAAAAACATCAAGTAGAAAGCCGTAAGCGAAAGAGTGAGGAAGCGAATGAGAGGGTGTGGAATGAAGTAGAATTCGTTGGGAAAGAAGGAAGGAACATGAAAAAGCTCTGCAATGGGGGGGAAACAATATTGTGTTAGAAATATGTTACAGATGTGTGTATTTGAGATTGAAACAATGGGAACGGCACCTAATAAAGATTATTATGACGTGGATGTAGGTCTTGTTGCGGAAGCGTCGGGATTGGAGGATTCCATCTCTTGAAGTGTCTTCTGGAGGTATTCGATTCTTTTGTTCTTCCAGTCGACCTCGAATCGAAGGCTGTCGATGTCACGCTGCAAAAAGGAATCATTGAGAGACTGGTCAAGTTGGGAATGGAGGAAGTGTCCAGAAAGACGTATGTATATATGCAAATAATCCTCTACACTCCGGAAACGCGTCGGAAGAAGTGAGGGTCTCAATATTTGTGCATGACTTTAGATGGAGATCATGTAGAGGGAGAAGAAGGGATCTTTTGGTCAATTCTCAATGAACCGTATGATAATCGCAAACGGGAAGTCACTATTCTACCCTGACGGCGGCGTTTTGAATTTTTACGAGGGATCGTTTAGACTCTACAGTAATCCCATTAGATTTTTGACCTTCTAAATGGCGCCGTCCTTGGTTTAATGCAAACAGTGATTGGTAATAAATAAACTCTTTCTTCTCTCTCTCTCTATTCATGGAAATACACCCGTGTTTGCAAAGTTTGTTGAGCATTGTCGCCCGGGTGAACGTATCGAAAATCGGTTTGTGTTCGTGTGTTCTTGGATCGGGAAAGAAGAAGAAGGATCATTAGAATGGGGGTACTTGTGCTCTCAGAGTATGATTGTTGGCTCATCCACTTCACGCAATACAAGAGAGAATGATTTTCGACAATTTGTGAAATGAACATGGAACTTAATGGAGGTGGAGGGGTAGGGACTTGTAAGCGAAAAATGAGATTGAAGGTGAACTGTTGGAGTCTTCGAATGTTGGGAAAACAGACGTTCGATTCTGATTATTTCAGGCATGTAATGTGGAAGTAGGTCCAAAAGACCAGAAACTTAAAATCGCACATTCAGAATCTTCTCAAGTGAAAGAGGATCTAGGTCAAGGAAATTGTAGCGCTTTAAAATACTTCAAAATGTGTTCATATTCCGAAAGTCATCCCGAAAACGCTCAAAAATTGCTCTCAGATAGCAATAGATGGCTCTGAAATAAGCGATGGCCGAGCTTTCCGAAAAAGTTTGGAGTCAGCAAAATAGCTCCTCTATTATCTTATTCTCCTATTGCTCCATGAAAACCAAGGCCTTCCGTTCTTTCATTTCAAGTTTCGTTTCTCTTCTTTACTCTTTAGTTCTTCTTCTTCTTCTCATCCTCCCCAAACTTTACACCTTCTCATTTCACTATTTCTAGGTCATCAGAGGAGGTGTAATTAGACGGGCACCGAAAAATGAAAAGAGGTATTTGTGAGTGTTTGTGTGCAAACTTATATTGCCACCTATTGTAAAAACCACCACCTCTTCCCGGTTTTTCTTCTTCTTCTTCCTCTACTTCTTCTTCATCTCCCACCTGGTCTCAACTACTCCTACTTTTCGATTGTTCATGGGTCACAGGCCACTTTACTATGAGGGGTTGTCTAGGTGACTTTTTCTCTCTCTCTTTTCAAACGACGAAATGGGGGAAGATAAGTAGGGGGTTCGGAGGGTCCAGTACCTGTTGGAACTCGCAAATCTTTTCGAGACGGGAGCACCGGACGTCCGTTTTTCGAAGTTGTTTTTGGAGTTGGAGGAGGGATTGTTGGAGGACGCCTTCGTCGGTGGAGGAGGATGTGGATTGGGCGGAGGGATCTTCGGAACAAGCATCGTCGTCGGGGTTGATGGAGAATCTGGAAATAAATAGGGGTTATGATAGAATGAAGAACAAGCAAAGGCATCTATTAATTAATAGAAAAGTCTTAGTGCATTTACAGTATGATCTAGAGTATACTAAACCAGATATAGGTAGCTTGGAAGTTTTCGATTTTTGAGAAACATTTTTGTCAAACCTCGAAAAGCAAAAATTGTCTTATCGATCCTTATAACGAAAGTAGGTAGCCTAGAAATTTAAACAAGGTTTTTTCAGTTTTTAACGTTTTTTCACTAAACTAGTACTAGCTGAGACTTTTAGGGTTGAAAACTCGGGCAATAAGATTTTTTCCAAATTTTACTTTAGATTTGAAATTCGCACGGTTAATATAGTCTAAAATGCAAATTTGTCCGAAATTTCATTTCAAATCGTCGAGGAATCTCCTATTGAGCACCCGAACTGATTGAACTTTTTGAATGATTTCTTTCAGCATTTTCAAAATATTTCTCTCGAAAAATTACCGTATTTTCATGTCTTGATTTTCAAATTAAGACTCACTCTGCTCTTCTCGGCGTCGAACAGTCGGCTTCCACTTCATAATGCAGTGGCAGACTCGTCGGCTTCTCCATTTTCTCTCGTTTACCACTACCGTTCCAGCCGAAAACCATATCAGGAATATCCGAGACTGCTGCTATCTGAAAAAAGAAATTCTTAGAAGAATAGCTCTGAGAAGTGCGCCAGCAACTAGGAGATGACTGGAAATTTGAGATTTTATATAGCTCTGGTGCACACTACTAGTAAACACACCCTATTCGGACCACCCCCGGAGGGCAATTTAATTGGTTTTCGGGAAGGAGGGGGCTCACTTTTTTCTCTGAAATAAAAGTGAGCAAATCTGGCTCCTACTGGAGCCTGTGGAGCCGAGAACTGGGAGGATATATAGATTCGAAGGGAGGGGAGAAATCACGAGATTCGGGGCACGAGATAAACCCGGAAAAGTGGGCGAAAGAATGGGAAAGAGAGATGCTCAGATGCTGTATATGGTGCCCCATCTATCATGTGTTTTACTCTCTTGTCATGGAACAAAAGAATAAAAAGAAGAAGCAGAAGAAAAAGGGGCAAAAACTATGAAAAACTAAATAGTTGGGTTGCTTTGTGAAGGGAGGGGGTGCCAAAAAGAGGATGACCTAATGTGAGAAATTTTGGTTTTTGAAGTGTTATTTTCTTAGGGAATGTTGATAAACACTTTGGAAGTCAAGAGCTTTTTCACTTTAGAATTTGAAAGAGTTACTTGAAATTTCAGTTTTTATTTAGTTAGCTTCTCGAAATTAGGTGATAATTCAAATCGAGGATTCCGAACATTGTTCAACTCAAAACACGTAAAAATGAGCGTTGATTCTGAAAATCATAATGAATCAGCATGAAAGTCTCTTCGAAACCGGTAAAGATTGGCTCCGAAATAGCGAAGAACTCAAAAGTCGCCTCAGGTATTGTGGGAATTTCGACCACGACCAAATGAGACAACTTATAAGTTTTTGCTCATTTTGGGGCGAATTTTGTGAGGTTTTACAGAACCTTCCAGCTTTTTCAGTATGATATCGGAATTGACATACATTTTCGGGTATTTGAACGCAATCATCGGAATCGTTTTTAAAAATTATTTTCCATTTTCTACAGTAATCGACGAGGATTCAAAAAACAAAAGGACTAGCTGAGAAGGCTAATCTATGAACTCACAAAAAACTTAGAACTTTTGGAGAATGTAAACTTTTTGGAAAAACTTCAAAAGACAAGACACCAAAAAGCTCAAAAATAAAAGAACATCTGGTGCCTTCTCGCCATCATTTCTCCTCGTAATGTGCCAAATAGTGAGAAACCCTCCTCCGATATCCGATTTCTTCTATAAGTGCTGGAAATCGAAATGTGATCCTTTTTTTCGCTTCTTTCGTCACATGATTCTAATCTTTGGCTTGAGCAGTGAGCCATTCTCTTTCCATTTTCAACCATTTTCCTTATTTTTTCCTAAAACTTGCTCACCTGTCGCTTCACATCGTCATCCACGTCTTCATCATCCATCTCGTCATTCTCAGTCTCTGTCTCGGTTTCTGTCTCAGTTTCAGTTTCAGTCTCATCGTCAGTCTCCTCTACATAGACTCGATGGAGAACAGCTTTTCGTGGTTCTCCGTAGGATTCTGTCATTTTTCGAATCTCCTCCGCTTCTTTTTCGGCTTCTGGAGATACTCGGAACGGATTTGAGAGTTCTGGAGCACTTTCCACCATTCTGATGAAGTCGTGAGGTTCTTGCTGTTTTAGTACTTCTTGTTGTATTTCGACCTTCTCTATTTGAGAATCTGTGACTGATTCTTCCATGATTTTCTTCTCTTCTACTTCATCTTCTTTCTTCTCCTCATCATCTTCTGCCACATCTTCAGTTTCATTGATAGTAAATTCCGAAGATATCATGATATCCTCCTTTTCCTCTACTTTTTCAATCTTCTCATCAATATCTTCCCGAATCGTTGTATCTGCATCAGTATCCTCCTCTCGATTCTCCTTCTCCTCTGAACTATTGTCTCCAAAATCCGTGTATGTTCTTCGCGGTGAAAGCACTGGCTCGGATTTTCTGAAACAAGGAAAAACTCATAAAATATTGAAAGGAATCCGAGAAAGCTCACATTTCCAGATCATCGAGCATCTCTTCGTCTTCTGGAGTAGCGATGGGTGCTCCGAATTCGCGGAAAACGATTTGTTCGACGCCGTTCGATTTGAAGGGGATAGTGACTGGAGTGGAGGGAACAGATGATTGTGATGTGGCTGCTGATGTTGGAAGACTACGGTAGTCAGGACGGGTGATCTGAAATAATTGGGGGTAAGTCGGAGCAGTTTGTGTTAAATTCTGAACGATACTTTCAATATGTCTTCGTTACTCTATGGAAATCGATATTACTCGAAACCCAAGCTGAATTTGTCTAAAGTGACCTTGCAACTTCTATTAACTTTTATTTTGAAACTTTTCCGGTCTATGATTTTGAATTTTATTGGTCTTATCAATAGTTTTAAAGTGCTTCAGAATATGCTGAATGAACTTTGAGTTTTCAGCTTTCCTTGAATCAGCTACTGCTCTAATTTTTCAGAATTCCAAAGCTGTTCACCTGATTCAAAAACGCAAACTTCCTATCATTGACATTTGCCTTGCCACGCGTCGCCCCATTCAAGGGATCCGCCGACGCTGAATCTCCACGTGCTTCTCGCATCGCCGTCATCTTCTCCGTCGTCGTCGGAAGATCCGAAGATGTTCGAAGCAGCGTGCGACCCAATGACGACGGCACGGTTCTTCTGCAAAAAATTACTTTGGAATCGGGAATTGGTAGCTAAAAGCGTCGAGCAAAAAAAGCGGGCAAAAGGTGAGAAGCGGCACAATTTGGAGTCTCTCTCCGGACGACGGAAACGGAAAGCGACGGCGGCAGCGGAGAGAGGGCAAAATGGAAGAACAATGAATGAGGTATTGGGGATATAGTGTGTGCTAATAGGATACGCAGAATGAGGAAAAGAGGAGTCATGTGTGAGAGAGGAGTGTGAGTCATAAGATATTTATATTGGACATCAATACTAGCCAATGGTGGTCAAGGAAAAGAGAGGAAATTATGATCAAAATGACATGGAATACGATATATAGATGTGGAATTGTAAGTGCCAGATGGAGACAATCGCGTGACGGAGACAATGTGATGAACCTAATTGAGAAGGTATTCGAGATATTTTTGGGGCGTACACACATTGGAAAACTTCCGACGACAAAAAATGATGAGAATCGAGTTTTCAGCATGAGAATTACATTGATACTGTAGGTGAAGTACCCCTGCTTAACGAGCGTTTTTTATGAGAATGAACACCATTCGACTAGTCGGGAGAGACTGGAAATGATGATGGGAGAATCAAGAGACTGTTGGAGGAGGAAGTTTTTGAAATAGTGTAACCCCTGCTTATTGTATCTCTGGTAGTGAGATTCATGCTGAGAAGTGATTTCCAGAATTTGGGGTTTCAGACGAAACCTGGAAACTTGAAAAAAACGGTGGGAAAGCTGAAAACTTTTAACTTGAGCTGTGTTAGCAATAGAGCGCGTTGCAACATCGAAAATATCGAAATGATTTCCAAAAGACTTCAGAATTCCCTTGGTAAACCGTATTCTTTATCACCGGAGACGATGTTTTCAGATGACCAAAAATCCTTCCCAGAATCTCTCGACGATACCTAGAGAATCTTTCGAATGAAGCTTGCTTTTCAAAATCTATCATCATTCGAAACGCGTCTATTCTGTACCTTTCTTTCTATATCCACACATACAAACAGAAACACAATGCCATCAAAATCATGCCAGCGAGAAGCGGTGAAACGAATCGGCAGCAGTAGAAGAAGCAGAGAAAGTGGTAGATTCCCAGATATTCGATAATGAGTCAGCCACATTTGTATATGTTCGGTAGAGGGGGTCTATCTATCCGCAACGATAGAGAGGGGTACTTGACGTTTTTTAAGATTTATTTTATTCGAAGATACAAAAAATCGGTTGTGGGGAAAGGAGGGGATTGTGGGGGAGAAAGTATTTTTGAGAAGACAAAGAGAATGAGAGAGTAAAATGTTTCGGGCGATAAAAAAAAACAGGGGTCTTTACTGGGTTTTCGACAATTTAAAGGTGTTTCAAGGGGCTGGGGGGACAAAAATGGAAAGCAATATGCGAGGGAATAAGAAGATGAAAATGTTCATAAATCTTTCGAATGATTTGCTTTATCCTAGAAAGATAGGGGTTTGAAAGGGGGAAAACGAGAAATCTTTTTCAGCGGGGAAGAGAAGAGGGGAGATAATCGGATGGGAGGGGGATTCTCGTGAAAAATTCGAGAAGGGCACACATAAAACGCATTTTCGGAAGGAAAATGCCGAAATCGGGCGGTGATGAAAGAGAAAACGGATCGTAATCGAGCTTTAATTTGACAAGAGGAATATCCAGCGTGAGCGAAGAAAACATAATTTATATTCCGATTGGCAAATTGCATACTCAAAAAAAGAAAATAAAACAATTAAAAAATTATAAGGAGATAAAGCGGTTGAGGAGGGGGCGGGTCACTCAAAACGATACCGATGCTCCACGCCACCAGTCCGCACCGAACCTATTCAATAAAAACTTGGAAACAAAGAAATGAGAAGAGACCTGACTCGTCGGAGTGAAAATAATGGCTAAACATAGACCTAACTGTTTTGATTCCGGAACGAGGCGAATTCGAATATACTCTGCAGCAAATATCACCCGTTTCGAAATCAAGACAGAGCAACCAGCTGAGCCACCGGAATTTAGGTCAACGATGAAGACAGTATTTGGGGACGAACAACTAAGTGTGGGTGTGTGGAGAGAAGGTGGAGTGTGTGATTAGTATTAAACTATTTGGGAAATTGCACAGATTATTATCGTATATCCTCAAAACTCAAAGAAAAACTAATGTCAAAACGAATGAGAAAAGTTTGGAGACTAAGAAAACTGAAGGAAAAGAAAACAAAAAATGAGCATTCCTGAAGAAAAGTAACATCAAAAACTTTGAAAAAAAGTAGCTGCTGTCAAGGTGTTTTCAGATATCTTTCAATCTACAGAAGCTAAATCTACTGAGGAGATGGTGGGAATTATTTATGAGAACAACAGATATTATAGAGGCACTTGGATCCTAGCGATGGTACACTGAGAGGCGATAGACACTCTACAACTCCTTCTTCTCGACTGGCTTGTCCTCAACCATCACTTCGAAGTATACCATTCCGAGACGAGAAGAGATGTCGTGCTCGATGTTGAGAGCGTAGGCGCGGCATTCAACGATGACGAGTTTGTTGCGTGGAATGGTGTCGAACTTGACCATGGCGATTGGTTGTTGGTATCCCTGGAAAAGACAAAATTGAAGCTTTATTACATCTTATAGACGAACAGTATTATTTCGAATCCTATTTTTAGCTTCTTCCTATTCCGAAAAGTTAGCCGAATTCTTTTTTTAATACACTGGACTAGTGCAGTTCCAATTGAGCGTACGATTCTGAGCGTTCATGAAAAATCTATTTCCGTTTTTTTATTTCACTAAAACTGCACTGTACACTTTCATCATCTCCAACCCTTCCTTGCTCCCACCGCTAACAGTTTTACTGCGCCGTAAAACTCCGCAACACAGAGCTCTCTCATAAAAATAAAACGGAAATAGTTTTCTGGTCTTTTCTACGGAAAATTGTTAGAATTGTTCTTTTTCAAATCTTTGGAACTTCAACATACCTTGGTGAAGACGTATGGGTAGTAGCGTCCATCAATTCCGCTTGGTGGCATGTAGACGATCTTTCCGATGTGCTCTTGATCAACGTTGGTGGCTCCACGGCAGTTAACAGCGATTGATCCGGACTTGTAACGATCCTTAACTTCTTCTGGGACAGAGCTAACTGGGTAGTCGGTTGGACGCCATCCGATGAGACGATTCAATGAGATGACGACGCATGGCTTTCCGCTCTTGTATCCGAATTCAGTCTTCTCACTGCATCCTTTCTCGAAAACGGAGAGATCGAAACGGCATGGGAGGGCATCCTGTAATATAGTGAAACATAGAATCTACTATGCAAGGAAATATGAACATATTGATAGAAACTAAAAACTTACTGGGTTCTTCTCAAGATCATCGTTGCTATCGCCGGCTCCACATTCCCGAGTCTCAGTGACATTCGAATCGTACTTGTCGAGATATCCTTTAACTTGATCGACGTATGGCTTCCAGGAAGTTTGATCACGAAGATTGTAACGAATCAATGTGGAATCCGGTCGCTCCTTCAGCCATGGTTGGTATCCGACTCCTGGATTTACTCCGATGATGGTTCCCTTTCCGTAGAATCTTGGTACTTTCGGGTCGAGGGTTCTCAGGAAGATGGTCAAGCAAGCCAACCAGAATGCTGCTAACAGGGCGTAGAAGATGATATAGAAGACGATGATCTGGAATGGACGAATTTGTTGAAGACAGACTGAATTCGACTTATTCTCACCTGGAACCAGGATTTTCCAGTTCTACCCAGCACGGTTCCGTTCTTCTTGTTGTAGAGGAACTGCCGGAAGGTTTCCGGCACATCGTCACGGGCTGGGGCAGCAGGCTCCACCCCGTTCATGAGGGTGGCATTTTCGTCGGCTTTCTTCATTACTGAACACAAAGAATCATAACTTTGATCTTAAACTTTTCAAAAAATAAAACTTACTGGTTTAAAGCGAGTTCGAAAGACAGTCGACAGCGGCGCCCAGCAAGAGAGAACTGTAAAAATTTTCGTTTTCAGACTAGAAAATTGAATGAAACGACCGAAAATAAGATAAGAAAAACGGCAACTTTGCAGATATTGTCACGGTTTCAGAACCGATGTGGGAGAAGAAACATAGACGGCAAAACGAATGAGAAAGTATGTAAATTAATTGTCTGCTTAAAAATAAAGTTTTCAAAGAATTCAAAAAAAGTAAAGTGGAAACAGCTCCCCTACCTCACCCTCTTCAACAAGAAAAAAATCGTGTAGCTCAGATAAAAAAGTAGGGGGTTATCAAATCAGGGCGATGGGAGGTAAGGTTTGCAAGAGATCTACAAATAAAAGCAAGTCACTACTGTCGCGCGTCTGTGGCGGTGCCGATGGATAGATGGAAAAAAGAGGGCAAAATTGGACGAAATTTCGAAGCGGCGCGGCGGTGATGATGGTGGTGGCGGAGGAGAAAAATGAAAAAGAAGAAGTAGAAAAAGATAAAGGGAGAGAGGAAGAAAAAGAGAAGGAGGACAAGTAAATGGAAAAAGAAATGGGGAAGAGATGAGCCAAACAGTGGGATGAGCATTGAGAGACGAAGAAGCTGAAGAAGACGAAACGGGGGAGCCGATATGTACAAGAACAAACAATGCGGATGAAAAAAGAAAAAAATGGGCGCTTCGAACTTTTTGATTCAATGTTTTGTCTTCATTCCAGAAGAAGACGTTAGGCCGCCACTGTCAATTTGGCAGAACCCTTCGTTGGAGTTGCTGATGTCATCGGACCAGACGCCACAGAAGGCGCACGTGGAGAAATGGGTGGAGTTGGCATAGCCTTCAGACTGGCCAGATAGGCAGTGATCTGAAAAGACATCAGTTTCATGATCGAGTTGATGACAGTGATGATAGTCTCGTAACCTAAACTAGTTTCTCTAATATCAGAGAGATTCGAGCTCAGTTCCTACGTACAGCTCCAGCATTGCTGATAAAGTTCATGTGCAGTCTCTACAGTAATCCTCACCTCCTCATTTCCTCGAATAGTCTTCAAATGTTTGTGATACTTATCCCGTATCACTTTGAATGCGTATGCAGAAGAATACGGAAGTTTGGTGACTGGGTCCATATATTTGGCTGGGCGGCCAGTGACTGCACACAAGTTGCCATCTCGAGGGCGCTCGCATTTGAATTTCTGCAATAATGACACATTTGAATTTGTAATTCAAATAAGAAAAAGTGAAAGGACAGTCGTTCAAAACAAAAGAGCAAATTTGAATTCCATTCCTCTCGCCGTCTGCGCGGATTGCCATCTATCAAAAAGAATGATAGGAGAAGGCAAATGAGAAGTTCGAATGAAAGAAAGAAAGAGAACAAAGGTAAATCGATAGACACAGAGTAGGTGATAACGAAGAGGGAGGATGAATAGGAAAAGGAGTACGAGTTTCAAAGCATTTCCATCTGTCCGCGTCTGGTGGTTCGTCCGCTTTGCGCTTCAACTCTCACCGGGGTGGACCGCGTTGATGTTGGTGGCGAGCGGTCAGTGTTAGAGGCAAGAGTAAGGAGAGCACAAAGAAATAAGGGTGTCTGGGGAGCCGATGGATGCTACCCGGGCGGTAGGAGAGTTGATGGAATTGGACGAGTCGGAGAGATAGAGAGGGGAGCACTCAACTACTGATACATTTCAAAGTAAGTGATTCAGTTGTTAGAGAAGGAAGAGAGGGGGTTTGGAGAGGGAGGAGAAGACCAGTGCTGCAAAAGTCAGGAAGAAAGAAGATTCGAATGGATGTTTGTACAAGCCAAAGGAACACACATTCCCACGATATGTATAAAACTACAGTATCGAATGATTCAACAATACGTCTTTGATTTTTGTTCGACAGATCAAACATCAGGAACATGCTCATGAAGTGACGCTATTATTAGCACAGAATGAAGCAACAAAACAGTTATTTTTTGAAGGTTGAATGCGTTGGCGGTGATAGTAGAGCAGAGAGCTACCAAAATATGTAGAGAATCCAGCTATTTCTACTAAAATATTGATAGACTCTGAAGAGATAGAAGGAATGGAAAAAAGAGCGATTCCCAGAAAACCATCTTTCTGCTGGAAGGAATGTTAGAGGAATCTTTCAGCCTCCGCGAAAAACTGGAGAGGGGCGGGACCGGAAACAACCAAATTATGGTAAGTGATGGGCGGAGGGATGTAGAGGATGTTGAAGAGAGACCCAAACATTGAGAAGCGGGAATTGATGATCGATTGAAAATGAAGTCAATGATCGGTCAGAGATGGAAACGGAGCAATGACGACAATAATGTTTGAAAATTAAGGGTTGTTTTACGGTTGGAATGATAAGAAGGCACAACCAGCCAAGCGGGTGACCATAACAACGTCAACATGAAGGACAAGAATGGCACCAGCGAGCATAAAATATTGCACGTATTAGGGAAATATTGCAACAAACAGATAATTCCTCAAAGAACTTATGTACCCTCTGATCCATATGAAATGAGATTAGAGAGACTTAGATGGGTGAAGAAATAGGAGTCATCTCACAGCTCTAAAGAGCTTCCGCACATTTTGATTTGTGGACAAGTGACGTCAGTGCGGGACATTGCATTGATCTTTCGAAAAGCAAATATGCAAGAAAAAGGGGGGGGGGGGTTAAAAGAAAGGGAAAGCAGAGCTAGAGTGAAACAAAAGCAACATTGGAGGAAAAGTATTAGAAGAGATAGTTGAAATTATATGAATTGTGGGTGTAGACACAAAGAAATAAAGAGAGATGAACTCTTCATTGGACCTCATCCCAGGTGTGTCTAAGCATTGTATGACGTCAGTGCTAAAAATAGATGTATGTTTATATTTATATACATTTCGTAATTCAGTTAACGATGCATATTCTTGTCTGACGCTGATGATGAACAATGATAACGACAGTCGGAAGTGAGGAGAGGAAACGACTTGAAACAGATCTACTGATATCAATATTGGCTGGTTTGGACCACTTTTTGAACTGAATTTTCAACTAATTTAACTTGCTCTTTTTGAAATAAAGCTTCTCTTTGATGATGAATAGGGCTCGATTTAGCTGCTCAATTTTAATGATTTGGTTCTTAAAGCTGTCAATTTTGTTCCATGAGTTTTGGTTTCATCTGAATGGCAGTTCAAACCGGAACATCACACAAATACTCCCAAATTGGAAAAGAAAATTGCAAAAAAGATGATCGTCTTATGAGGGATTAGTTGATCAACTTTTTCTAAAGTGAATGATAAGACTATCAGAGTTCTGTGGAAGAAAACAAAATCCTTAGAAAACATATGAATTTTAAAGGATGAATGCTACTGCCATTACTACTACTTGATGGCCGGAAAAAGCAAATGTGGAGGAAAAGCAATGAGCAGACCGACCGCCCGTCTCATATCTAATTTGATAAAACGCAAGAGATAACACCGGGAAATAGAGAAGAAGGAAAATACGAGGCGAGGGAGTGTGTGTTACTACTGCGGGAAAGCAGAGGGAGAACCAACAAACAAATTGGTCATTAAAGTGCAGTGGACACTGATTTTCAGCATTGTTCTTTCGACAGTTCTGTAGAAACAGAGAAGTATCGTGTCTACCCAAATTTTTTGAAAATGAGCGGAAACGAAAAAAGAAAAGGTAGATGACGGAAATGGAAACCAACCCAAAAACAGACAACGAGTAGGGGGGAACAAGAAAAAAAGAAATGGGAGGAGACCCTCTCTCAAAAAACACGAAATTGGACGATTGAAAGCGAAAGTTTGGGGTCCAACTGCTACTACTGGCGACGAGAGATGATGGAAAGAAGAAGGAAAAGGAAATCTATTGAAACGGAAAATTTGAGAATGAATTTTTGAAACAGAAACGGGTGAGACGGGATGAAGAAGAGGTAACCGAACAACAACTACATAGGAGAAATAAATAAAGTTGGAAACGAAAGACAAGATGTGATCAGAATCGCTTGCCAATCGATGACATCTGGATATGAGCGTTTCTTCTCTCAGTGGGAGACGGGACTTGAGGAAAGATGGAAAAATCAGGGGTGCCTATTCTCTTTCTGATGTCGACCTCTGAACTTGATGCGAACAGAGATCGCTTTCTCGGGATAGCCTTGGGTTGCTCGAACTGCTCAAAATGCTCAAACTACACATGGCTTAACGGGAAAAAGAATGGGGTGAACCTTTTTGGAAAAGTTGGAAGGGAAACGACGAGCAAAAAGGCGGAGCAGAAGCACACGGGAAGGCAAAATGGTCAAACACGTGAAATTCGAGACACCGCGACCCGCAGTCAGTTACACACACACATAGACGACGGGCGGTGCGCGCTTCTTCTTCTTCCATTCTTTTCCAACAATTTGTGTGCAACATACAAGCAAAAAGCAAACGGCAAGAAGTTAGTGTGAAAAATACAATACCTTTTGTATTGAGTTCTTTTAAAATAGTGTCGAGACCAGCAAAGAAGAAGAAGAAAAAGAAAACAAATTGAAAAGTGAAAAAGAAGTTTCAAAGTTAAAGAAGTTGCGTCTCGACGCGTTTTTTTTTTGGTTGCTCGGGAGGAAAGAGGGGGTTGGGGGAAAAAGAAGAAGAAGAAGAAGAAGAAGCTAAAGCTGAAGACGAAGCAATGAAAAAGGAAAAAGAAGGCGCGGAGGACTAAGAAACGAAGAAGGCGACAAGATGGAAGAAGCGAAGAAGACGTGCTGTGGGAGCAGAGGGCTCTCCCCAACCCCATTGGAGTGGTCTCTCCAAATGTACACTTTGTCCTCTCTCCCAGTTTGACAACTTTCACACTGCCCCGCGATCGTGGTCATCAAAAAGGTTGGAGAAAAGATACTTTCTGCAAGATAGATAGTTCGAAAAAAAAGCCTTGAAAACATTTAAAACCCAGGTTAGCAGCGGCGGTAGTTATATGAAACGCAAACAAGCAATGACAAGCCATCACTGCGTTACTATACCGACAACGGCGACTGCATCGGCGGGGGGTTCACCCCAAATACACTGATCGCTTCTCGCTACAATAGTAACTGTTGCAAATATTTCCACATAACTGAGGTACCCGGTACAAGTCTACGAAACTTTGGCTTTGTGAACTACAACTTTATGAACTACACACGGCATCCTCAAATGGAAATAGAAATCGAATCCTTTTTCTCTCCGGGGTGACCGAGCGAAAAATGTATTTTCTTAAAACTGAAAAATCACATTTTTCACTTTATTAAATTCTAGGCGACCTATTTCCAAAATGTGTTTAACGGATTTTGTAAAGCTTGTTCAGATGTGTCTATTGACACAAAAAACGTGTTCCCAAGTTGAATTGGAGGAAAGTTATTTCCGCTCAAATTTTGAACTGAAAATCTAAAAAATGAATGTTTTTTTGAGTTTTCTCAACTGTGTCGGAGAAATTCAGAAATTTGTTCAACGCATTTTGAAGAGAATTTTGTGGGGCATGCACTGATTCTAAAATCAATTCATGAAGCCTCGTCTGTAATAAGTTATATCAGCTCAAATTTTGTCAAACATCGAAAAAGTTGAGGATTTCAAAATATTACTTTCTTTGTCCCAAACCAGATGGAACAATATGAACTTTTTGATGTCAGTCGTAATTGTGAGCTTTGAAATATCAAGTTAAATGCATTTGAAAAGATACACCTCTAACTTTAATCTCTATATTGACCTTTGACGAAATTTGAGTCTGAGCTGAAATAACTTATTACAGACGAGACTTCATGAATTGATTTTAGAATCAGTGCATGCCCCACAAAATTCTCTTCAAAATGCGTTGAACAAAATTTTGAATTTCTCCGACACAGTTGAGAAAACTCAAAAAACATGCATTTTTTGAGATTTTCAGTTCAAAATTTGAGCTGAAATAACTTTTCTCCAATTCAACTTGGGAACACGTTTTTTGTGTCAATAGACACATCTGAACAAGCTTTACAAAATCCGTTGAACACATTTTGGAAATAGGTCGCCTAGAATTTAATAAAGTGAAAAATGTGATTTTTCAGTGTTAATTTTCCATCATTTTAAGAAAATACATTTTTCGCTCGGTGACCCCGGAGAGAAAAAGGATTCGATTTCTATTTCCATTTGAGGATGCCGTGCTACAAGACTGTTCTGAACTCTCAGATTTCTTATTCTCATCAACAGATTCCAAGGTCAAAAGATCCTTATCTGATTTCTAGAAGAACTTCTGATTTCTTATCTCGAACGTTCGATCACTTCTGATTGTTTGGGTTATCTGAAGATAAATCTAGAATCCAGAGGAAGCATCTCATTTTCACTTTCAATCAAAATTTCTTATTGGAATCATGAACACAGCTGGATGATCTAGGTATCCAGAGATCTGTGTCTGGATTTTCGAGAGTCAAACTTTGGAGAAAATTGACAGAAAAATCGACTAATTCAAACCTCCAGACCACCACAAAGATCTAGAATAAAGAAGCCTAAATTTCCGGACGTCCTCATGGTTCAAAAATCGCTGTCAGATCCCTTATGTTAGTTTCTCGAAATCATGCAAAACTTGAGACTTTGAAAATTTGATTCGAAGGAATTTGTATTCCATCAGAGTCATCGGCCAGAACTTTCTATAAAGGTTAAAATATCGTAACCTTGTTTTTGTTTTGTCTAGACTTTCGAGTCTCGAAGGGGACAAACAATGTTCTATGTATTTCGTTGACAGGACGCACTTATTCTGTGTTCTTGTCTCTGAACACCTGCTGCAGAAAAGCTTCTGAGTAGCGGGATATAGAATGTTCTATGAGTGACTTTTAACCTTGAACCTACACACCCTTTCTCCTCTAAGTACCAACAAATGGAAAGAGGTACTCTCATGAAAAATGAGTGACACAGAAAACCTAGCGGTTGTGAAGGCGTCTCTAACAGCTTCCTGTGCCCGTGAAATTTCACAGCTTTTTGAATCCAAGTTCGCTCCAATGAACTCACGAAGAAGTACTCTCCGCTTCTTCTTCTAGGTGATGACGTCACAAGAGCGGAAACCGCTCGGATGCCACAAAAAGCCAAGAGAGACCCAGACAGCCGAAATACGTATGTCGGGGGGAGCCCGCCGTGAGCAGGCGCTTGATTTTTGAAAATAATCATCTTTAGAAAACAATCTTTTGAAGCGGAGAACATAACTTTGCAGTTGGTTATTTTTTTGGCTCCATCTAATTTCAAATTATTTTTCATGGCTTCATCTTCAGAAAAAAGATGCCTCAGGAGACAGTTATAGAGTATCTCAAAGTACTAGAAACGCAGAGAACAGAAGATTATAGAGAAAGAGAGTAAGTGCAAAACGCTGTGATGAAAGTGGCAGAGGCAGAGGATACGGCTTGGAGACGAAGGCAGGATTGAGAATAAGCATTCAGAGAGAAAAGAGAAGATGAAGAAAGAGGTCCGCGGAAAGAGGAAGGAGCACGCCCCGTCTGGAGGACACAGAGCTTTTCGTTTAGAAGACGGGAAAGAAGAAGCAGAAACGGGAGCAACCAGTGGCAGAGCATACACACAGCCAACCCCAACTGTGTATCGCCTACTACTACTGGTGAGAGCATGAGGGAGAGCACCAGCAGCTCCAGGCGGCGTGGTGTGCGCGGCGCCGGTCCCCCCAGAAGAAGCTTCTCGAAGAGTGAGAGACATTGACTGGTAGAGTTGTCGTCGTTGACTGGGCGCTGTCTTCTACACTGTTTCTCTCATCCTCCTCTTGCTTTTCTGTGACAAAACCAACCCAAAACTTTCCCGGAACATTTTGGTTGGAATTTCGTCTTCTTTTTCTGGCAATGAAAAAAGCGGCGGGCATCTTCTTCTTCTTTTTCGTTTGCCTTAAGCGAGTACTCTGACAAAATGAGATGCAATTTTGACGAGCCCTCGCTGTTGGAGAAGGCAAAAAAAGTTTGTGACGAAGGAAATGCAAACGGGAGGCAAAAAAGAAGAAGAACATAGAATCAGATAAACATACGGAGCAGTATCCTACTACTGGAGTGACACTGCCACCAACAGACTTCTGGAAGGGGGATTAGTAGAAGAAAAATGGTGGCACATTCGGAATAAGAACATCATGAATCTTAGATGACAGAACGTAGGGAGGAGAGGAATTTTCTTGTGAAGAAAAAACGACGAAAATAGTGAGCTCAAGAAATACTCAAGGACATACAAAACGACCGGGGGCCCTTCTGCCAGTGGTCGTCGATTATCCGACGAAATCCGTGGAAAACGGGCATTTCCCGCCTCTTCTTTTACTCCCATTTTCTTCCTTTTGCTGCTGCTCCTTTCTTTGCCTCTTCAAAGAAGAAGGGGGCAGCGCATCAATAAAATATGTCTTGTCATTGGAAGGGAAGAATGAGAAGAGCAAAAAGCTAAAAGGAATGGGAAGATGTTCCGTGAGAGCTGTCTCGATTCAGTTGAGAGTGTGTAAGAGGCAGAGGAAGGAATAAACGGGCGCCATAGCAACCAAGGAGTCAACGAGCAGAAGGAGTGGAGGAAATCAAGAAGAGGAAAGAAACTAACAAACATTTTCGAATACTAACCTTGATATCTGATACAGTAACGATTGTTCCGCTGGCAGTCATTTTGATCTGCTCTCGTGGTCCTGGAGGGAATACTCGAACTGTATTCTTCTCTCTTCGTTTCTTCTTTTCCAGTTCGAACTCTTCGTACCTGGAAAATATTGGAATGTATAAGTGATTTAACAACGCACTCTATTGCTAAGGAGAATAAAAATTGAATTTTTTTGGGTTCGCCTCAGTATTATTTTTTTCGGAATTCGAGGCTTTGTGTAATTCTCGCAAGTAGACCAGGAAAAGCACACGATGCCTCAAAAACAGGACGACATTGAAGAAGCCGAAAAATTCAGATTTCAGCCATGTTGGCATTGGAGCGCGAAGTAACATTGAGAACATGGGTGGTACTTTAATGATGATTTTTTGGTAAAATTTACTTTTTGAGCGATTCTACATTCATCTTCTCAGTTTTCTCAGCTTCTTTCAGCATAGCTGCTTGCGTCCGATCATCTACTGTATTCGCTGGAACCATGTTGCCAGCCAATCGAGACATGGCCCATTTCTTGTTTTTCGCCAGGATATCGTCTGCAGTCATTCCTCTCCTTGGTTCCTAAAGATTCATTTACATGAAACGCATTTTTTTGAAAAGGCTTACATTGAATTTCTTCCTCTTTCTTCTCGGTTGTCCATCTTCTTCCCCACCACTGACTGGCTCATCTTCTTCTTCTTCCTTATCGAAATCCGAGTCAACTTCGTCGTCATCAGAATGAACTGGCGATTTGAATTCTTTATCTACTTCGTTGTTCTGAAAATATTTATTTGTAAGCAACCTACAATTTTCAAAACTGATGATCAGAAAATCGCCAGAAGATCGTTAAAAATTAAGTATATCGAAGTTTTACCTCATCGAAGCCACCATATGCTGTCTTATAAAATTCATCTTCCTGATCAGCAGATGCTAGAAGAGCTGCCATCTTGTTACCCGCCGTTGCTCTTTTCGCTCTCTCGGTCACGTTTAACACAACCTGAAAATGAAAATCAGTACTAGAACAATACACTGGGAGTTCAATACCGGTTCTGCGTCTTCATCACTACTGGAATCCCCATTTTCTTCCTCCTCATCACTGGCATCACTGGATTCTTCGCCACTTTCTTCTTCCAATTTACTCTCTTGGGTACCTTGGTCCTCGTCGTCTTCCTCATTACTGAAAAATCATTTAATATCTTTGTGAACACAAATTGAGAAAAAGATCCTATTTTTAGAGCTTTATCTAACCTGATGTCATTTGACCCGTTAGATTGTTCGTCGTCTTCCTTCTTACTTTTTCCCATTGTCCGCGAACTTTTTCGTTTCGGTGACATTGATCAACACTGAAAACATTAAAGTATATGTTTCAAAACAGGGCTTCAGAACATGTTGGGACATAGAAACTTGGTTTGAAAATTAACTTTTCGAGCAAAAAAAAAATATTAAAAAATAGAAAAGCAATTGCGCTCTAGTGAGAAACACCGCGGGTCTCGCCACGATTGCATGTCTGCGTCTCTGCGCACGCCACACTGTCTCGTATTCTCCTTGTTTCATCGTTTTCAGCGTTGACGATTCAAAAGATTCAACGATTCAATATCCAACATTTATTGGATTTTTTCAATTGTTTATCCAATAATCTTGTATTGATTTTGTTTCGACAACTTAGATTTGAATATTTCTTCGTTTCTTGGTGACCTATTTTATCTCTCCATTTACTCTCAAATTGGTTTTTTCGAAAGTATTCAAATTTCTCATTGCAATAGGAACGCCCTATTTGGTTCTCTTGATATCTCTACGTTGTCCATTTATTTTTTGATTTTCGAAGTGCAGGCTTCTTGCTCTCTCCGTCTTACCTTTTTCTTTTCTCTTTGAATTTTAAATTTTCAGTGTATCGTCGACTCGGACACAAAATGAGCGACAACAATACTTCGATCGACGATGATGTTTTGAACATTGATGACATCACAGAAGACGATGCGGTGAGACCATATTTTTTATTCAGTGCAAAGTTTGCAATTATTGATTTTCTACAGGACCTCTCCGCCATTGAAGGCGATTTGAACGAGATCGAGGAAGAGCAAAAGAAACTCAAAGCGATTCAAAATGAGATGGTCGGGCACATGAACTTGAACACAAGCAGTCAAAGCAACTCGACACAATCGTTGCTCACACCAGAAGAGAAGGCTGAGGCAGATGCCAAATCTGTCTATGTTGGAAACGTCGATTACGGAGCAACAGCCGAAGAGATAGAGCAGCATTTCCATGGATGCGGATCCGTTGCTCGTGTCACAATTTTGTGTGACAAGTTCAGTGGACATCCAAAGGGGTATGTTGTTCATTTTGTCGGAGAAACAAAGTTAACCTAGTTTTTTTTCAGATTCGCTTATGTCGAGTTCACCGAGAAGGATGGAATGCAGAATGCGCTCGCAATGACGGACAGTCTTCTTCGCGGACGACAGATCAAAGTTGATCAAAAACGAACGAACAGACCCGGACTTTCGACTACTAACAGACCTCCATTCAGAGGAAGAGGTGGTCGCGGGCGGGGCGGGGTCATTGTAAAATATGTTTACGCAGGTGGGTTCCGTCCAAGAGGTCGTGGAGCCAGAAGACGTCCAGGATTCGCACCGTATTAAGAGCTCATTGAGGAAAAGACGAATAAGTTCAAACTTGAATAATTATTACTTTTATCTGTATTTTCGGCGCTCGAGGTCCGTTCGATTTTCTCCCCCACTTACCTGTTCTCTTTTCCCGGAGATTTCCCTTCCATCTCTGCACTTTTTCTCACTGATATTTATTATCCTATGGTTCTTTTCGACTCTCCCTTCCTTTCCTACCGTATATGTTCATCTATTTTCTCCCCCACTTTTTTGTTTCATTTATTAATTTATACACCCCTGCATTACTCTGTCGCTTCTTTTCTGTCTGACAAAATCGAAGCTTTCTTTTTTTTAATTGTCCATAAATTTCGTAAATTTTATACAATTTGTGTATTTTTGTTGTATCATTCCGAGGTTTCCGAATGCAAGGAGGTACACACCCTATTGATTCTTGGGATGCGTCAAAGTCACTGATAAAACTGAAACTGATTCACCAGATGGAATCAAATAGTCAATATGCTCGGATGGATTATTGGGACGAAAGGTTCAAAACGGAGAAAAACTTCGAATGGCTCAGTGGCCTTGAAGCATTCCAACATATTGTGACACCTCTCATTCCATTGGACTCCAGGTTTTTTTCAATATGTAAACCTGCTGTTTCCAAGTTTGGATTTTCAGAATTGCACATATTGGATGTGGCTCGAGTCAAGTTTCAATGCAATTATGGAATTTAGGTTATAGAAACATAACAAACATCGACTATTCGCAAGTATGAATGAGAACTAGAAATTCCGGTAAAGAAAATTCAATTTCCAGGTTCTCATCGAAAACGGAAAAGTAGAGCATCCATACATGGAATGGGTTGCAGATGATATCACTACACTTAGCAATTGTGAATCCTCGTCTTTCGATGTTGTTTTCGAAAAGGCTACGATCGAAGCAATTTTAGTAACAGAGAAGAGTGCTTGGGAGCCGTCTGATTCGGCACTCCGAAATCTCGAAAATATTTTTTCATCAATCTGCCGCGTGTTGAAGCCGAACGGAATGTTCATATCGGTTTCATTCACTCAACCTCATTTCCGTGTTCCTGCATTGCTTCGAGAAAAGAATTGGTCTGTGGAGATGTTTGAATTCGGAGAAACGTTCCATTACTACGTCTATGTGTGTAGAAAAGGATTAAGCTCGAACAATGAGCTAGCGGACAGATTCAGCTCCATCGCCAAGTCGTGGCTCAGACCCTTATGAGAAAATGTAAAAACTGCTGTGGTTCTTTGGTTTTTTTATATTGTTTTTTGTTGTTGTTGGGTGTTGAAAAATCCGGAATAAACATGAATAAACTTTATATTTGATACAAGTGCAATATATTTAGAACATGAAACAGAGAAGGAAATAGTACAGATTACCGGCGAGCCTATCCACTGAATTAGTGGCTCCTATCCCGGTCAAGAAGAGTGTGGTGAACAGTATGAAGAGAAGTTCGATGGCAATCGGAAGGGAGCGGGAAACTAGCGGATGCTTCTTGTTGAGACCGTTGAGCCACTCTTCCCACTGATCTGGCTTCTTGACGCTGTTCGTGGAGCTTCTGTAAATAAGAACGATTAATGAAATATTTCAAACGAAATCCGTACACTTCAGAGTCCTGATCAGGTTCATAGAATGCGGTGTTCATTAGATCTTCATTCTAAAAAAGATGGATCTATTTTTGAAAAATAGGGAAGTAAACTCACTCCAGCCAAGATGCTGGATTGTCGTCGCTTTAGCTGGACTGTTTCGTCAGCCAAACAAGTCGGAGAAGATGTAACCGGAATAACCATTTCTCACGAGCAATCGGCGAAATCACGAACTAATTCTTCGAAAAACGAAGATTTAAAATAATCGTTGCGAGACCCGTTCATGACAAGCATGCGCCTTTAAGCTACAGTAGCTGGAAACAACCGCGATCAAATTTCCTGTTTCGTTGAATTTCTATCTGATTTTTTGCGTTTTCTCTGATCTTTCAGGTTTTTGCCATTAAAAAAGGAATATCATCTAAATAATAAATTCTTTATGTTGAAAATTTCAGAAGGGGTACATGGAGGACTTCAACGCATCGCTAGGTCCGGCTGTTTGTCGGATCTGCATGTGCGGTGAAACTTCGATCCCTTATCTCGGGAAACAAGCTGGCGAACCGCTCATTTCACCATGCAGGTGCTCCGGAACCATGGGATTATTTCATCGCAGTTGCCTCGAGCACTGGCTCACATTGACACGAACGACTAACTGTGAAATCTGCAAATTTTCCTTCAAAATCAAACAGTGAGATTCGAATGATTGCTCTTTTTTTCTAATAATACATGTTTCCAGAAAACGTCCTTCGTATCGACACTACTTGCGCCAGAAGGGATATAAAAAAATTCGGACCGAGCCAAACAATCGAAACCCATATGTTGATCTTGCGTTCATTATTCTCATCACTCCGCTCGCTTGCGTTGCACTTTATCTCTGTGTGAAAGGAGCTGCTTTGGCTGGACAGAAATATCATTTCGCCTTCGAGAATCGAGATCTTGAGAACATTCGAAACTTGGAAATCCGAAATGAGACTTCAATGGGTTGGGCTTTCTCTGACTCTCTTGAGAAATATTTTCTATTTACAGAATTCGCTTTGTTTCTCTTCGTCGCTGTCGTTCTCTTCTTCGCCTTCGTCGCTTTTGTGGTGGTGACTACCAGTACTCACATATCACAATACAAGAAATGGCAAGAAAAAAATTTGATCACTTTTGTAGTGGATCAGTTGGATGCGGAATTATCGATGCACTACAATCCGCACTGGACGAAGATTAATGATAGCTGGAAAATGAGATTTTCTCGAGCATGGAGAAAGCTCAGAGGAAAACCAATCAGAGTTTTGTATCCAGAAATCGCTCGGAACGATACTGTTGGTGTTTTGTAAATTTTTCGAGTATATTGACGATGAATTTCCAGATTCCTATTGAACCCATAGTTGGAATATCTCCAATCCTCGTCGCCAACTTCAATCGAACTGCTGTCGACAGCGACAACACCCATAATCACGATGCTTCACGAAACGCTATTCCTTTTGGAGTGAGATCCCCAGAACAACCGGTAATCTCAATTTCCGAATACTTATGTGCTCATGATTCTTCGTTTCAGCTGCAAGTCGGTTTATCTTCAACTCCGCAGATGTATGCTGAGAAACCAGAGAAACTTACTCTTTCACCGATCGGAGTCGATGATTTGTTCGCAAACTCGCAGTCGCCACGAAGACTGACATCTGAATCGTCAGCTCATAATGATATGCGAAGTTAGTTTCTTCTTATTTACAATAGTGTTGAATAAATTTACTCATTCCAGAAACACAATCAGTTTACTCTGTGGGCTCTTCGTTTGGAACTGGAGTCATGTCATGCTCGACACCGCTCACGAGTGGACATATGCGAACTCTCACACCTTCTACGAACTCTGTGTCAACGTTCAAATCCCAATCATCTGCCGAAGAAGTGTTTTTGGGAGAAGAACACGATGATTCGGAGGACACTGTGACTGCGGAAGGTCTGGAATCATCACCATCTACTGTCGAGTCTCAGCGAGGGCGTTTTCATGTGGAGAAACTCGATACGCCACTGTTCGAACCTAAATTTTGAAAGATTGACATGTATTTAGTTATTGCTTTTTTGCCTAACCCCCCTAACTTCTCTTTGTATTATACGAGTAATGTACTCACATTAAGACAACTGATCCCCCACCATATTGTAGGATTGTCTCAAAATTTTTGTACTCTGTGAATACCATCAAATATTGTACCATTTTATTCGCTACATCAGAAATTCAATACATTCGTTGAATCTAAACGTTGAAACTTGAAAAGTGGGAAAGGTACAGAATAAGGATATTTAGGAGATACGAAAATGGGGGAATCCTGAGTTTGAAAATGAGAACATAACTTTTTACAAACCATATTGTACAATGTTATTTACAGAATTAGTTGTAAAGGTCTTCATCGTCGACTGGATCGAAAGAGCTGTCAGAACTGTATGCTTCTTCTGGTGCTGCTTCTTCAGCTGGCATTTCGTTCTCAACGATTTCTTCTTCCTGGGCCTCGAATTCATCATCATCGGACGAGATCTCCTCAACACCAAGGTTCTGAACTCGCTCGCTCAGCTTGCTCACTTCCTCCTGAAGGTCGATGGTCTTCTCCATTTGAGTAACGAGTTTTTGCTGTACGACCATTCTTTGTTCACATTGGAACCTCTCTGATTCGACCAGCTCTTGGATTCTGACTTCTCTCTTCTCGGCTTCCTCTTCCAGAGTTTTGCACTTCTGTAAAATTTGGATTAGTTATGAGTGATATAGGCAATGAAAGAACGCGCTCCATTGCGAATATCTTCTAAAATTCGCGCGCAAAGTTTTGCACTGAAAAGATCAAACATTTACCTTTTCCAAGGTCAGAATCTTTGTCATTCTCTCCATGAGATGAACTTCAGCACCATACAAAGCAGATTCAACCATCTCCGTCGTCTTATTCCGTTCAGCTCGTTCCTTCTCGATTGATTTCAGCAAAGCCAAATGCTTTTTCTCCAAAGAGCTATTCATCTGAGCCACACTGTCTCCCCACAGAACAACCTTATTTTTCGAGTCCATCAGTTTCGTGTATTCAGCCTCATGTTCATCTTTTTCCAATCGTAGCTTGTCTTCGTACTCTTCGCGAAGAGTCTGCAATTTGAAAGCATATTCAGAATCCTTGCGGTTTTCAGATGCCATCAGTTTATTTATCTTTTCCTCTGCCTCCACCGAAAGCTTTTTGTTTTCATCCTTAGCTTCCTTCAATTGCTGAGTGACTTCATTCAGCGTTCTCTCGGAATATTGAAAACGTTGAGCCATCGTATCCAGTCTTCGAACCAATGAAGAAGCAGCATTGTATCCAGTTTCAGTTTCTCCATCAGAATCTGATCCACTGCTCATTTCTTCTTGATCTTCAGAATTCTCCCTCTTCAACTCTTGAATGATTCCCTCATACTGCTTATTCTGCATCTCAAGAACCTTGATTCTGCCCAACAACTCCTTCTCTTGTTGGTCCTTCTTCAAACGAGCACCCCAACGGTATGATTGAAGTTCCTGTAACTTGGCATTTGTTTTTTATCGCTCAAATCTGAACTTGCTTCTCACCTGTGACATCGTCTTGACTTCGTATTCTCGGTTGACCAAAGTCTTTTCCAGTCTCTCCACTTTCGCCTCCAAGAGTGCCTCGACTTTGTACTTTTCCTTGACCCAATTAGTTACACGAGCAGCTTCGACCTCGTCCGGAATACCCTTGATCCATTCCAACACATCCGCAAATGCAGCCACCATCACTGAAAACTCGAAGAATATCTAGGGAAGGGAATGTTGCAAAGGAACACGACGACAAGAAACGAATGGCAAATGCGCGAGTAAGGTTAATCAATAGGCACGAGACTCAGAGCACGAGAAAGTGTATGAATATGAGAGAAATGAGGGAAAACAGTAGAAGAAGATGAAGAAGAGACGATGAGAGAGTGTGGAGGATTGAGAGGATTAGACAAATCGGGGCGGAGAAGAGGAGGATATGCAGAGTTGGTCAGGAGAGAAAGGCATCTATTGATGAGATGTTTCAAAGGGAAGTGCTAAGAGCTTTTGATGATTTTAGAGCTTTGAAGCTTTTGAGAGTAGATAAAGTTGCATATCGAGAAACCTAGAAATTCAATTTGAAGGATGTGAGTCTTGAAGTTTTCTTTCGTTCTCCTTGGACTACGTTTTCAGGACTCAATCGAAGCCCAAGAAACCTAAAAAGAGCCAAGAATGTGTAGTACCCTAAAGAGTATACTGTTGTTATCTCTAGATGCATACACGCAATTATGATAGAGGGTTTTGTATTGTTCCTTATCTAGACCTGGAATCGAGAAGACAAAATTCATTCCTGATATTATATTTCCGAATATGTATGAGTCCAATTCTAGCCTGATCAAGCGTACTGAAAGACAACTTCCCAATCATGTCAGTTAAGAAATTCTTTTGAAATTCAATCTCAGTGACTGAATCTATAAAAAGAGCAATTGGTAGACTTGGAGTAGATGTGGAAAATTACCGCATCCCGCGTCAGAAGATATCGTCTAGACTACCGGTAGGCAGGTGGAACGTGCGGGAATTGGGATTAGCAAAGCAACTATGTGGGATGTGAAGGTTTGAGTTGGCCATCGACAGGCAACAAATGGAGGTGCTGCACGAATTTATTCTCGAAATAGTAGAGCTGGAAATCGTTGGCCACATAAAACTGAAGACTGCAGAAGTCTATGGAGATTTTGTGATAATAGTGTAAAACATCCCATCAATTGGTTCCTGTTCTGGAAAGTTAGATATCGGTGAGAACTTAAGGCAGTCAAAATGCCATATAACAGAACCAACGTTTTCTGAAGCTCCTTCTAAATATCGTGACGATTTTATGACTTCTGATACTAGACCATTTCATACTCTATCTAATCTCCATGGTCCCCTTTCTCTCCCCGATTTCCCCGCATCTTCTGATTTATTTTTTCCCCGTTTTCTTGACACTCCATTTATGATTGACACCTTCTACTGTGTGTGGGAAAGACCAACGATTGTAATCGTTGGTCCCCGTGACGTCATATACAGACGAGATAACAATGGGATGATACTACAAGTGTTTATTTGGAAAGTATAATACGATCAGATTGGGTACAAAAAATGCAAGTGTGCTCTAGCGAAATTCGGTAGAGCTAAACTGTGAACCTGTGGTATTGAGAACCCGCGGGAAAGGGAAAACTGAGGTAGTTGGAGACAGGAGATCAGATCCAGTATCGAATGACATGGAGAGGGGTGAAAAAGAACTGGAGAAAAGGAATGGGTGGTTTGGGGGCGAAGGAGATCATAAAAGTAATGATTTCCTTCAATTTTGTAAAGGCGTCAAAACATGAAAAATAGGAAATAGTGATGCAGATAACTAGGGGCAGTGAAAAATTGAGAAAAAACACTGGCTGCGGGGGATTATATAGAAAAGGGGTTTCAAAAATAGATTAGGGCTTATAGATAGAGATAACTTCTTTAAAAATCTGGATCCTCATCGCTCTCGGAGGCATTGTCATGAGAGTCGTCGCCAGATTCCTCAGTCTCTGCCGAATCATCATCATCTTCTTCAGTGGAATCCTCGAGATCCCACATGGCAGGGATTGGACTCGGAATCGGTCGCACAACAACATCTCGTTCTGCGGCGGCTACTTCGGCAGCTCTGACACGCTGGAAGAAGGAAAGGTTTGAAACTACGATCAGGAAAGGACGGTTTAAGAATGGAAGCTATAACTAACCCCTGTGAGAATTGCATTCTGCACTTCCAGCTCGCGAACCAAATCGTTGATTGCTCTCATTCTTGCTTCGAGCTCTCTTCTCTCTGTTGCATCCTTCGATCGTTGAGAGACCAATTCTCCGATCATCGCCATCACCGAAGATCGATATTCCAGCTCTTCCGATCGAGTGATCCTGAGACCATCCAACTCCTTATCCTTCTGCTGAATAGTCTTCTTCATCTCCTTGATCGTTTGTTGATGGTCAGCAACTTCCGCATTCAAGGCGCGGATTTGTTTGTCTTTTTCAGAGAGCTCCATTCTGAAGTTTTGCTCTGTTATTGCCTTGGACTGCTCGAGCTCGTCCACGAGAGCCTGGAACTTGATCTTGTCCTGGAAGCCTTCCTCCATCTTCTTCTGGAAGACACTGTTCTGACTGATCAGTCTGTCCAGGTCTCTTCCAAACTTTTCACTCAAGTCAATTCCTCTGAATCGTTCCTGAATGAGAGAGGAGTCTTCGGTAGGGATGTCGGTTGAGGATTCTGGTGCTGGGCTTTGTAGGGTGTCCATTTTGATTAGAAGGAATATAGGTGTGTAGTTGAATATGGAGTTCAGAATAGATGGAGTACCTGCGGAGAGCAGCCGAAACTTCGGAGAAGATTAGAGTATTCTCGGATGAGAGAATACAATATACGAGATACAGCACAACCACTCCTTAGAGCTGCTCACGCAAGGTATTGACTGAGTATCCAAACGAAATTGGGCGGTACGTGCACAGTGTGTGACCCAACAGTGTAGACTGGTCCCCCTGTTGTGACGTCATCATCACCTGTCACATCAAGATTGGAGGGATTAGCAAGTGTGAAGAGATTCTTTTGTGCCAATAATCTCAGTGAATGAATCTATAAAGAGAGCAATTAGCACAGTACTACTGGCACAGATGGTACCGGGGTAGATTTGGAGTAGATATCGAAAATTACCGCATCACGTGTCAGAAGATGTCGTCAAGACTACCGGTAGGCAGGTGAAACGTTCAGAAAAGGGGATTAGCAACTATGTGGTATTCTGACTTGGCCATCGACAGGCAACTATTGGAGGTAATGGAATCAACAGAACCTGGAATAGTAGGGCTTGAACTAAACACGAATCTGAACACCGGTAAAGTCATCCACATCTGAAGGGCTTCTCATAAATTCAATGAGAGATCCCGGAGGCAGAGTCATCAAAGACTCTACTTTTTCAACATCTTCTGCCTCCTGGAGGCGTTCAAAAATTGCGTATGACACCCGTATTTCAGGGGTCATCGCGGGCAATTGGGAAAAGTTTTCAACCAGCAATAAACGCACCTCGGCAAAGCCTCATTGGTCACGTTATCGCCCCAGCGCAAAGCTGATTTCAACTGGAAGTGCGACGGAGGTCATGTAGCGCATGTACGGACACCTCACGGGTTCCGCGCGTCACTATGTTTTGTGTGCGAAATGGGCGGGACTTGGTGGGTTGCGCAAGAAGGAGACGAGAGGGTTGATGCCACTTGAAGTTTTCTATAACTTTAAGACTTGATGGATTTCAGAGATATCTTATTTTATTAGAAGGCCGATAAGATGAGATAAATACAATCGATATCTGAAGGAAATAACTTCCAGGAGTCATAGAAGATAGAAAAGAAAAATCTTCGAAAGATAGATTAATTTTCGAGAGAAAATCAAGATCCGAAAATTGAGTCATCCGCCTCATCATCAGCATCCACATCATACTGCCGCTCAACTATCATTGAATCTTCTCTGGATGCTGAGCCATTCTGAAATTTTTCATATACTGTGAGTAGTTGGAATATTTTCAGTGTTACAACGCTCTATTGCTAAAATTTGGCATTCCCACCGTGTCATCCAGGTTTCGAGACGAAAGTTCAAATGTTAGCCGTGTTAGCAATAGAGCGCGGTGTGACATTGGAAATTTCGCTATTGGCTTCCAATAAACGAACCTTCTCTGCACACTGAAACATATCATCCAACGTTTCATGAATCTTACTACACGAGCATCGAATCGGATCCTCCATTTGCCCAACTCCAGATTCCGTATCAAACAATAATCTCATTTGATTGTACGATCCAGAGAACAATGGAAGTCTCTTTGGTTCCTTCATGGCAACTTCTAGATCCGAAACCTTCTCTATTATCGATTCCATCTGACGGCCAGTTTTCTCTAGATGACTAAGGAACTTGGAATTCCGTTCCCGATCTTGTCGAATTGCACTGATGAGGTCTTCTAGAGGATCTTCTCCAACTTCGACACTGCTATATTGCTTCTTCAATTCCTCATTCTCCTTCACAACTTTCTTTAGTTCCGAACGATAGAACCTGGCAACCTTCATTTTCTCCTGGAGACACTCATCACGATCCTTGTTGATAACTTCTAGAAGTCGTTCTCTTTCTTCAATTCTTTCTTCTAGTTTCTTGACTTTCTCCTCCAAGCATTCGTTTTCAAATTGCAAGCTTGCACATTTTATGCTCAGCTTGTCTAGATTCTTTTCAGTCAGACACAAATCATTTTTTATCCGTTCCGTATGAATCATCCTTTCCGTCATTCTCGTCAAAAGACGCTGACAGGATTCACATTCGGGGGTCATTGCCTGCAAATTTAGAAAATAGTAGTACTTGAAGAAGCGTGAATAATTGTTATCTTTGTTAACGATTCGGAAGAAACATGCTGAAAATAAGGGCGGTTCTGTCCAGAAAAACGTTCAACGATAATTTCATAAAATTCTGAAAGATTGCAGTGGTAAGCTAGCATAAGAGAAAATAGAACGAAAGTCGCAGAAGGAATTGATCCGTTGGCAAATGTTGCCAAATGAGCAAGCAAGGACAAGAGGAAATGGGAAAGGAAATGGGCGGTGTGAGCATGAAGAGGGGTTGGATTCGAGAGGGAGAGAGAGGGGGAAGGAGAAGCCTCAATTATATGATTAGTATGACCAGGTGGAAGAGAATGGAGGAGGAAGACGAACATGCACTATGGAATAATGGAACAAATCGGAGAAGAGAGCAAGAGAGCCGAGAAGAGAAGAAAGGGGGGGGGTGTCAACGGTCAAAACAATCCGGAAATTATAATATCTGGAGCATCAATAAAAGCTGGGCCGTGCTCCAAAGGACGTCATTCTTTAATTGTCTTTGGCTAGAATTCATGATTCTGAATTTCCACACCTGTCTTCTGACCATAAGCGCAGTAATATATTGTTTAATCTTATGCGACTTGATCGTTGAGAAGAACTATTGAACTTTCAAACTCCGCATTGGCAGTAGGTTCTATTCTAGGAGCATAGTCTAGCTTCTCAATTGACACTGTAGCTCAAAATGTATGAACGAATGCATATCTTGGCTGAGACAGAAACTGTCAAATCTAGTTATCGCTCTTCGAGATGAATCAAAACAACAAGGGAGTAATAGGTAGCAATGTTTTTCTGACAAGAAAATCAGTGGACTGTAAATACTCGGGTTTCAGAAGACGTCAGAGTGTGCGTCACTGATGTTTGACGCATAGATGATCATCTGCAATCTAGAAGACGTCAGATTCTTATGACGTTCGGAAAACAAAACTTTTAATAAAGCGTGAAATTCGCAAGTTGGAAAATGCTGGTTAATGTGGAAAGATAGTTGGAACGAAACAGACACTCAACATTGTTCGAGACAACTGCTTTTTGGTTTTAATGATGAACAACTTCAGCTTCGTTTTGTAGGTTATCAACACCTCTCCTAACTTCTCACCAAGAAAATTCAGAATAGCTTCTCTTATTTATCTGAATGAAGTGTTCTGTGGCTACGGAGACTTTGGAAGTTTGATGGGAAACGAGAAGGAGGGAAGAATTCCGCAGGTACTAATGTTTCCCAAATAGGCCTTTTTTCACCATGGTTTTCAGATAATTTTCATAAACTATGGCGACGTTTTCCCCACTGAACCATATCCCCATAAAAAGAACGGTCCGACTGTCGAAATTTCCCCGGATGAGCGGTACTTGTTGGTTAGTTAGAACCATAGTCAGCTGTTACGCTCCGTTGGGAAAAATCTTTTCAAAATGTTGATATTTTCCAGCCAACCTACATGAACTACCTGGTCTTTTCAGTCATTACTATTCTATCAGTTCTGATTCTGTTCCATTTGCTTCGTCGTCGTCCGATCGAACACTTCGAAGCGAAAGAAAAACCGATTCACGATCGAGCCGAGGAGATAGAGATAGAGCTGGCTGCGTTGATGAAGGATCGGAAGGCGGATCATGCAAAGTTCTTCTATACACGACGAACGAACCACGTGGCAACGTCTCAGAAGCTCAGAGCCACTTTTGAGAGGGATTTCGATGCGACGATTCATGGAATGAGCGATGAGGAGTATGCACAGGTGAACTAGGGAATTCAGAGTTCGGATGTAGAGTTGATGTATCTATTTTCAGAAGGCAACAGGGATTATCGAGACTGTGAAGATGGGCGGAATTCAGATTGAGGACGAGGATTAGAACTTGAATAGTATTAGTTCCTTTTTAATAAAAATTTTTTTCAATGCTATTGCCCCATATTGTCTTTTGAAATTTCATTAATTGTGATAAGCACCGAAATTCCATCATTATCATTTATTCAGAACGAAAAATTGAAAATCAAGGAAACACAACAGAAATCAAAACCACAGTATATTTAAGATCCATTTAAACTTCAGTCGACACGCTTCTGCCTCCCTTGATGCACTTGGCGACCTTGGCGAGCTTCTCATCGAAACCATCCTCCTCCGACTCCTCGATGTTCTCCTTCTCGAGCTTTGGCACCGGCTCAGCTTTCTTCTTCTCAGTTGCCTTGCGATCCGAGATGTCCTTATCCTTCGACATGAGAAGCCGTTTCAAGTAGCTGATTTCTCGACGATAATTGTAGATCTCTTCGTTGAGTTCATCCTCGATCTTCTGGTACTCCTCCACCTCCGCCTTCTTATCGAAAGCGTACTGCTTCACTGTATCGTATCTCTCGCTCCACTTGCCGTTGATCGATTGGTACCACTCCTCCAATGGGTAGACCTCTGGTGGCATAGTGGCCTTCTGAAGCTCCTCGGTCAGCTTCCTGTTGATTTCCATCAACTCCTTGATCTTCTCATCGGTCTCCTCTGGAGTCGACGCCTTCTTCATGGCGACTTCCATCGTCTCCACCTTGCATTTCTCCATCTCCAGCTCACTCTCAGCTCTGGCCAATTGGCTTCTCAACTTGTTCTTCTCCACCTGGAAGTGGATGTTGTTGAGATAGTTCTCGTCCATGACTTGTTGCACTTTTCGGATTTGGCGTTGGCATCCCATGCAGTACATTTGGGCAGAAGTACTTGGTGGATTGTAGCGTTGCATTGTTTGTTCTGGAAGAGAAGTGATTGGAATGATTGAAAAAAAGTGAGCTGAGGAGAAATAGCAAGAGTCTTTATGAAAGGTAGACATATTGATCAGTAAACGTGCTCGCGGGAAGAAACCAAAGTACAGTGGAGCGCGATTGCAATGACTGTGAAGTGACAATAACGAGTACAGTTGACCTACATGTAGGATGGTCTTAGTTGTTGGAAAGTAAGAACATCTGTCTTTTTGGGAGATCTTATCTCTTGGGGTAATAGAGGGCAGGAGGAGAGGGAAGGGATGTAGAAGGAAAAAATGAGGAGGTTAGAGATTTTTTAGCCGTGTGAAATAGGAAGGCAGGTGACCAGAGAAGCGCTTCGATGAGCAGTATCTTTAACTAGAAATGGTTGACTTGACTAAGGGTTTCATTCGTTTGAGAAACTCAACCGACCGACCGACCACAGCCCTGTGGACGAATCGCTTAACCATCGGTTCAACTAAGTCCTACCGGTCGGCTATCGGTCGGCGGTCGGCGATTTTCAACCTACCGAAATGGAACCCCTAGACTTGACAGCCCATGAAAAGATTTTGGAATTAAGAAAAGAAAGGAAAGGAACGTAAATCGCAGGATTGCAAAGGGCCAGGCCAGTGGACAAAAATCTTGGCCCGGGCCCCATCGTTTTTTCTAGACGAGCACACGGTCCGGGCAGGGCCAGCCAGTCAAATCGCAACCCTAATAAAACGAGGCAGGAGAACAAAATGAGAAATGAGCGTTGACGGACTGGTCGTTAAGATATTTGTGGTTGTGTGTACTTGTCACCCTTTGAGTACTGTCACACATCAGTTTCGTCTCCGCCCATAACGTAAGCACTGGGGATTTTGTGTATACTTGGATCGATACAAGGGATTTGATTAGTCATTCAATGGCTGTAGAACAAAAGAAATAGCTAAATTATGGACCCGGAGTAACACTGATGTCAAATCAAATCTAAAGGTAAAGATTGAAAAAGTTGGAAATATGATAGTCGCGAAGAAACTGGAAAGCAATAGATGAACGCATTGATGGGTAACAGAACTCAACTTTGAAATGAGTTCATCGAGAAAGTCAAGAAGGTGGAAAACTGAAAATAGTTAGTGAGCGAAGATCTTCTAGATATGGTTGGCTTGACAACGCATGAAGAAGTTTCTCGATACTCAAGATTCTAAATTCTAGGAAGGAAAATAAAACTGCCAAAACTGAGAAATGGAGTACAAAACCAGAACGAGAAAAAAGTGGGTGTTGACTGACTTGTCGTCAAGATTTATGTAACTGTGTGTACTTGTCACAGTACGGTCACACATCAATTATTCGCAGACGTTTTGACTCCGCCTATGACGTATTCGATACGGATTACTGTGTGTATACTTGGATCGATATTATTACATATAGGGATTTGAATAGTTATGCAATAGCTAGGGTGCGAGAGGGGAAAGTATGTGGTCAGAAAAGCGCTTCGATGAGCAATATCTTCAACATTGAGATAATCTTATCGAGAAAATTAAGAACGTGGAAAGCTGAAAATAGAGAATCGGCAAAGATCTTCTAAAGACTGGAAGGCATGGCTAGGCAAAGGGTAGTTCAGAAAACTTTATAAATTTTTTTAAACTCTTGAAAATTTGGATTTCGATATTCAAACGAAAAAGGCTATGGAGAGTACATAGGCTCTGAACCTGCAGATCTCAATAATTCCTTACTTAAAAATTAAAATTTCAATCTTCACATACTCGTGTTCTGCTGGATTGACCTGAACGATGTTGCTATATCATCATCAAAGTTCGCAGTTACATCTGTCACATGCTTTTAGATTCGAAATAATCATAAATAAAGTTGTTCGTTTCTTTCTCAGACCTCATACAGATTCCTTCCCAGTATTCTCATTCCCAGAAGAAAGAAAATCACGACATCAGAATCAACATCTGCTCTTTTCTTTTGAGACGACAGATTTTCTCATACTCTACATATCTAGAGATCTAATCTACTGGAATTAGGTTTTTTGGAGATTCTGGGAGACAATCAAGGGATCATCCATGAGATGATTATGGTTTGTTTTCACTATATTCAGTTAGAGTGATGACACATGGTTTGACAGTTAAAAAACAAATTTAAAAGTATTTATTTGATTAAATAAACTGGAAAAGGAGTGAATTTGAATCATTAAAGAATATGACGATCTGGAAACAACAGAGAATTTTTCTGATAGTTGAAAAGGACTTCATTGAAATGCGATCCTCGATCCACTTCATCGGAAGTGCAAAACAATACAAAACTAGCCATTTCAGCAGATGTCGGAAATCATGCAATGTCGGCATATTCAAGGCTTCGAATTGTGATGTTATGGATTCTATTTTCATAGGAGTTTTCAAGAATCCTAAGTGGATTTTCGACTCTCGACAGCTTGGAGGTTTTATTTTTTATCAGCCCTTCATTTGAAAGCTGGTAGCCATGACAAGACTTGGAGTATATTCACTGTTTAATAAAATTACAGTGAAAAATGCTTCTGTGTTCATACAAGGTTTACTGTTTTTGGATCAGTTGTCAACGTTAACGGAGGAGCCGAGAAAAAATAGAAAGGATGTACAAAAATCTGAAAATATTGTCATATTAGCGATATTTCGGTTGGTTCCCTGCGCTCCGCTGACAACATGATGATCGCGCGCTCCTTTTCAGTACTTCGGTAGATCAACGGCAATATTCGGAAAAAATATTTTGTAAAATTTTGATCTCTTCAGTTCAAAATTATGCGCGCGAATTTCAGAAACCATGGAGCGCAGGGAACCAAGCCAAATATCGCTAATAGCTGATCTCTCTAGTTATATTCAGTTTTTGAGAAACTTTTTTTGAGAAACTTTTGACGGTTTTTCACTGTCATTTGACGGAAAAATCGTTTTTTCGATGTTACAACGAAAAACCCTCGCTTCTCTCAATTTCAGATGTCTCCAGCGATTTGTCAACAAACCCTTTCTAGACCATTCTAATCCGAACCCAGTTCCTACTTTGAATATTGAAAAATAACCGCCCCGTTAGCTACTATCCAGTCTCCTCTGCTTCTGAAACTAATCCAATCCCCCATACCAGTTCCCCTTTCAATCCGATTAATGTTTTCTGCATAACAATAAAAATCAAGAAGCTCTTTCTCCCTCAATTCAACACAAAAAAGTGAACCTTTGTGACACACCTTCCTTCATTTTTTGTCCTTCTTCGTCCCCCAATCTTCTCAATTTCGTCTCTTTTTTCGTCTTCTTCTCATAGTGTGTCCAACCGGAAAACAGGAATAAAATGAGTGTGCTTCTTCTTCTTTCTCTTTTCTCCACCCCCAACTGACTCCATCTGTGTCTTCTTTTTCCAAAAAGAGGGACTAGGGACCGCCCGCCCCGTTGACTCCGCCCACTTTCTCTCGGAAGCTTCCTACCTTCAGAGTCTTCTTCTCCAAAAGAGGAGACATACACTCATTTCATATATCCTCGAATAATGTATCTATTCGCACTTCTTTGTGGTGTATTGTTAGTTTTTAAGCAGGGTGAGTTGTGTGGGAATTGACAAAAAAGTTTCTCTATCCCAGAGAGTCAACGAAATCAAATTTCGCGCGGGGAGAAAGAATTCTGAATCCTCGCGGGGGATATTATTAGTTAACAATAAGTTCGTAACGAGTAGTCAGCTCTTCTCCATCTCAATCCCCAAACCAAAAAGTTTCATTCTTCATTCCTTCCCAAAAATGCTCGTCGATGGAGCAGCTTCTGCTCCGACGTCTTCTTCAATTTTAGTATTGCCAACAATTCTCTGTCACCTTTTTGATGGTTCGTTCCGTTTTCGAAAAACGACTACAATGTCTATTAAGATTTTTGTCAAAGTCCGCTTTTCGGATGTGTCCTCTCTTTTGATAGATGACACCAAAAAACGGGATATGGGGAGCAAAACGATGATGAATGATTCAATGTCTTAGTACTAGAACAATAGTGAGAACGAAAAGGGGAAAACAAAAATAAATTGGAGGAAGTCTGATACCTATGAGAGAGTTTGAAGCAAACAGATATAGCTGCAAAAAAGAGAGAAGCATTGAGTTTCATTGTGAAATTTGAAATATTGTGTTCTATTAGAAAAAAACCAATATGAATGTATTATGAATACTTTTGAGATTACAACGCGCTCTATTGCTAACATGACTAAAATTTGAATTTTACGGCTGTCTCAGAGATGCGAGACCTTGTGCAATTCTCATGAGTAAGCCAAGATGAGTACTATAGGTCTCAAAACCTGGAGCGAAAATAAAAGTACAATTGTATCATTTTAGCATCAGAGCGCGTTTTATCATTTTAGAGGATCAAATGGATCCAAGCAAAGCTTGAAGCATCTAAAATATGTGAACTATAAGTTGAAAACAGCTAACTTCGACCTTTTCCAGTGTGGTCTAATGTTTGGTGAATGTTCGAAACCTGGATTTTTTAGTCTAAAATCTTACATTTTCTATCTATACGGTCCCTAGCAATTCTGGAACTGGAACCTTGAGCATATCTGCCAATCTCAACTTGAACTAGTTTCCGTTCAAAAAATATTACCTGCAGGATTAGAGGATTTCATACAACAACTACAATTTATTTCTAATTCTGTTAATGCATGAATCTTCCCTTATTCCAGCATGCTCTCGCGGAGCCCCTCCCACAATCCAGCAGCCATCAATGTCGAGTGCAGTGGCTCTTCTCGGCCAGGACGTGGATTTTACGTGTATCGTGAATGATCTTGGCAGTCATATGGTTGGTCATCTATTATTTTTGTTTCGTGTCCCTTGTCACCAATGTCTCCCTTTGCTCCTCAAAACCGATCCATTATAGGTAGCATTTGTCAAAGCGGACTCACCACCACGGCTGCTCTCGTTTGATGAGAAAGTGTTTCGGAGGAGGGACAAGTACGAATTGAAGCCACGTCTTGGTGATCTTCATAACGAATGGGTGCTCACGATTAAGAATGTTCAGGTATGGAGAGAATTATTGATAAGGATGGGAGAGCAATTATAAGGGTGTGGAGGAGTTCTGGTAACTTTCGAAAGCTGAGAGATTCAGAAAGTGAGGGAGATGGCAAAATTGGTCTTTTTGGGTCTATCACAGTTTTTAGCTGGTCGATTTTGATGAAAATTATACATATCGATAGGAAATTTTTCGGGGATCAGGGTTATTTTGCGGAAAGTTTTCCAAATTTGATCAGGTCGCTTTCTGAATCAACAATGATTCATATGAGAACTTGCAATTTTTGAGACCAGTTTGGCTCTCACCATGAAAATGTCAGAAAATTCTGAAATCTCGATTGTTGGCTCCTGAGAATGTGAGCCTATGTTTTTCGGACTTCATGCTTTCTAAAATTGGACCTTCAAAAGAGCTCAGTGTTCAAATAATTTGAAGCTCAAAAATGTTCAATCTGACGATTTTCTGAAAGTTTTAAAAGTTTTATACACCCAAATCTCATTTTTCAACTCGACAAAGAATAAGAACTAGCCCAACTTTATCGAGAATCTGCCCTCCCATGAAATAAAATGTCCCGTCTCTTATAACTTTCTTCCAAAATTACCTCATTTCCTGAACCAAATTACCCATTTTGCAGGAATCCGACCGTGGAAACTACTCTTGCCAGATCAACACCGAACCGATTATTCTCTCGACCGGAGAGCTTGATGTGAAAGGTTCGTATAGTTTTTAAATGGAAAGAGAGTTCCTTTCTTCAGAAGTCATTCCATCCATAGAGTCTCTTCTTCTCCTTTCATTTCACTTACTAAATCCTAATCCGTTTGCTTTCTCAACCCAAGATAAAGTGCGAGATGAAGAAAGGGAAGGAGTGTGAAAAGTGTGAAAATAGATTTGTATGCAAATGAGCCTTTCGATTTCCTCTCTTTCCCCTCAGTTTTTTGTGCTCTTTTCCAAGGGGATAACCTTCCATTGAAGACATATGTAGAGAGAAGGGAACACCTTCTCTAATTATAGTGTGGAAACGGAAACAAACGGAAGTCAGAAACATGGTAATTAGAGGGGTGGAAAGAGGTAAAGAAGACCAATACAATGAAATATTTTGGAGATGAAGGAGAGGGAAGTTATTAGATAATTAGGTTCGGAAGTTTAGATACAAAATGGGATTCGAATTTCTTCGGGTAATGGGAGTGTTTACAATAAGAACTTTTGTTTTGGTGAGGAACTTTGGAGCGAAATTTTAGGGGTTGGAAATTTGATATTTTCAGAAAGAAACATAATGTAAATAGAAACAGAAGTAGAGGTTTATGAGCCAGTGAAACTTGATTAAAGGGGTCCGGCTGGGAAAAATGAAACTCTTACGAATCTGAATGAGAACGACAAAATCTTGAATATTGGAGTTCCTAGAATCCTAAATCTTAAGAAGACCATGGTCTGACATTGGGAACTCTTCACATTCATTGAATTCAGTATGTAGAGATTTTGAAGCTCCCGATATCCGTGAGATTCCAAAAATCGGCAGACTCTGACGCTGAAGTTCTAAGATTCTGATCTGTTTTAATACTCGAAACCCATCATTCTGAAGCCTTCATAAGGTTAATACGCTACCACGACACTCCTCTCCCTCAGAAACTTTATAAAAACTCAAGTTCAAAAGATCACAATTCTGATTTTTCTTTCCAGTCCCACCAATCGTATCTCGTAGTACACCGGCAGCCGTCGAAGTTCGTGAAGGGAACAACGTGAGTCTGACATGCAAAGCAGACGGAAATCCGACTCCCACAGTCATCTGGAGACGTCAGGATCGTCAAATAATCCGCTACAACGGCGCCACTGGATTCGGAGGTTTGTGTCCTTTTGTCATCTGATATCCTTGCTTTTCCAACTGCTCTTTCTCACCCAACCAACTTTACAAATTTTGGAATTGTTTGAACAGCGCATCTGATTTTGTGTTAGTATTGTTTCGCAAGAATTTTGACCTTATACATATCCTAAACTCTCTTTTGGGCATAATCAAATCATTGTCTGTGCTCGTACTATTTCGTTTTGACTTCACTTGATTAGTCGGCTCTCGAGTAATTAGCCACAGAGAGACAATTATAAGTGCCGAAAAAGAAAGAAAAGAATGAAGAGAAGAAGGAAGAAAAGAGCAACAATATTCGGGCTTTTGATGTGGAGAAGAAGATGAAGCATCTGGAGACAGTAACCCAGGAAGAAGAATAGGGGTGTGAGGAGGAATAATAACAACAGCTGCACAGGTTTTTTGGCGGAATATGGGACGAAAGGGCGTCCTGAACGGGGGGATTTGTTACGCAAGACTTACTAGAGATCGTTGGAGTGTTATGATTTTGATACACAGCGAAACAATGGAAGAAAAATGAGAAATTCTTCTATGAGTTTCACTTGGCCCACCGGGAAGTTCAATCAACCGTCGAACGACAGATTGCTCATCGACTCGGTTGGCGGTTGGTCGGTTTGTCGGCTGAATTACCAATTTCCACTGGAACCTATAACTGACAACTGTCCCGATTTTCAATATTCTATTCTTCTTGTTCCCGGTGACCCTAAATCCCCTCACAAACAAGTGCTAAGCATATCCGATACATTAACAAAATTATTATTATAAGAGCATTTCACTCCATCTTCTTCATTCTCCCGAATGCTTCGAACACGCTCCCATCTAATTACCCGTTGCGTAGTTATTCTGTTGACTTCTTCGTCTTGAGCTCTCTTTTCCCATACCATATGCTCAATCCCATTACTGGAGTACTCAAAATGAGGTCAGCTACTACCATCTCGGACTACTACGATGTCATCTTTTATCCACTCAATTAGCACTCTCGACTAGAAAGAGAGGGGAGTTCGCGCATTTGATTCTTTATTATTGGGCAATGTGTTTGTTCAAGTAGCCAAAGAAAAACAAATTGGTGGGAAAATCGGGGAAAGAGAGGAAGTGGAGGAGGAGGGTGATCCGGAGCCGGGATCCTGAAAGATACAAGCAAAATGGGAAAATCGAGAGAGTGGGTGCATTTTGCGTCAGCGTGTCAGTCTTTTTTGGTTGCGGACATGGCATCAAACTTGACGCCCTACAAAAAGAAAAAATGGAGTAACATATATTCAGTGGATATAACTTAAAAATCATTGAGAAGTATGTTCCGTTCAGAACCATACTCCAAATCCCTGAGTCAAAAAATATTATTTTTCAAGTTGTGAATTTTCAGTTGAAACTTCCTGTGAAACCATGAAGATCACAACTCAAATGAATCTTTCATTTTTCAGCCAGTGTCTTCCATGGAGCAGTTCTTCATCTCACCAAAGTATCCAGGAAACACATGAGTGAATATGTCTGCGTTGCAAGCAATGGCATACCACCGGATGAGTCGTGGACTGTCAAGCTACTGGTTACATGTGAGTTTTCTCGAGTTTTTGAGTTGATATGAGCTCTTTATCATGTTCTTCATTATGCAACCTTTATGTCTCGTTTGTTCCGGATTCGGATTCTGATGAAACCTCTCTGAATTTGAAACTAAAATTCTGAAGATTTCGAAATGTTCCTAATCTGTACCTTCCTGAATCATGTCTACATATTTCTGGTCACTTTACTTCGTTTCCTTCCCCTTTTCGTAACAACTTGTTTATTTTTTGTCCATCTTCTCGGGGTCTCCCTATCCTATTTTAAGCAACTTCTTCTTTTACTTCTTCTCTCTTTTTTTCCAATTTTCACTCTCCACACCACTTGCTCATCATTTTATCGCGAAAGAGAGAAACTTCAGAAGAAAAAAGTATTTGTCGTTGTCGTCTCCGCGTCGCTGACACATCTCCCAAATTTTATTCATGAAATTCAAATTGACAACAGGGCGATTTCGATTTTGGGACAAGACGAGAAAGGGGGTGAAATGGAGCATTATATGTTTTTTTTTTCAGTTGCTCCGTTGGTTCAAGCACAATCAGAAGTAGTTCAAGCAAGTGTTGGGTCGATGGCGAGAATGGTGTGTACTACGGAAGCATGGCCAAGACCAGAAATGGGATGGGAAAAGGATGGAGAACCGATTTATGAGAGCAATAATGTCGCGATGGTGAGTTCTATTATTATGAATTTGGGTAAACTCAATCGAGAGTCTTGAGATTCAAAGCTTCACAAATCATAAATTCCTCTGAAATGTCGAAGTTTCGAAGTTGCAATAAATTTCGATTCTGTTCATTTTTTTAAATCCACTCACTGAATTCATTATAAATACGCTTTCGAAAAATATATACTAGCGAGTAATATACCTCTTAACGGTAATGTACTCCAAATGATATTTCTGTTTTGGGCTAAGTCTAGTCTCAAAAGAACAAGCATAAAACGTTATTCAAGAAACTGAAACCGTTTCTGGAGGATATTAACGGCCTTCGAGAAAATCCACTTTTTCCAAAATTTTCGCGAAATTTGAAGTTTTCCACTTCTAAATCTCATAACTTTGCTCATTCTGAACGAAATTGTAAAAATCAAAAAACAAAATGAAGGTAATTTATTGACAAATGTAAAACTAAAAACGATTTAAAAATAAATAAAATCCAAAAAAATTTATTTATTGAAAACCAGAGGTACCTGAGTACCAAAAAAGTCATAAAATTTTTTTAGAGATATGACATTTTTTAAATTTAAGCTAAAACGAAAGAGCACGTTTGGTTTAGTCAAAAAATGTTTCAACTTATAGGGGTAACCGGCCAAATATGAAAAATAATTTTGATTAAAAAAATGTTGGTTTTGAAAATTTTTGAAAAACCTAAAATTTCACATAAACTTTGTACTGAGTGTTTGTAAATTCTTTTCATGTTCACAGATCTGACATTATCAGCTTTTTGAAACATTTTAGATCATAAAATTATCATAACTTTGAGCCATTTTATGGTCATTTGAAACCAACACCCCGATTTTAGGGCGGTCAGGAAACTCGAAAAAATAAAAATTGTCCTAGAGTTTTGAAATTACGTTTATTTTGTAGGTAATTAAACAACAAAACACTTTGTCAATTGCAACTTTCTTCTATTTCTTCAACCTCGCTCGTAAAAATGACATTTTTTTCTGGAGCCCATCAGTAATGACTGAGGCCATGTCTAGCAACTTTACGAGCGAGGTTGAAGAAATAGAAGAAAGTTGCAATTGACAAAGTGTTTTGTTGTTTAATTACCTACAAAATAAACGTAATTTCAAAACTCTAGAACGATTTATATTTTTTCGAGTTTCCTGACCGCCCTAAAATCGGGGTGTTGATTTCAAACGACCATAAAATGGCTCAAAGTTATGATAATTTTATGATCTAAAATGTTTCAAAAAGCTGATAATGTCAGATCTGTGAACATGAAAAGAATTTACAAACACTCAGTACAAAGTTTATGTGAAATTTTAGGTTTTTCAAAAATTTTCAAAACCAACATTTTTTTAATCAAAATTATTTTTCATATTTGGCCGGTTACCCCTATAAGTTGAAACATTTTTTGACTAAACCAAACGTGCTCTTTCGTTTTAGCTTAAATTTAAAAAATGTCATATCTCTAAAAAAATTTTATGACTTTTTTGGTACTCAGGTACCTCTGGTTTTCAATAAATAAATTTTTTTGGATTTTATTTATTTTTAAATCGTTTTTAGTTTTACATTTGTCAATAAATTACCTTCATTTTGTTTTTTGATTTTTACAATTTCGTTCAGAATGAGCAAAGTTATGAGATTTAGAAGTGGAAAACTTCAAATTTCGCGAAAATTTTGGAAAAAGTGGATTTTCTCGAAGGCCGTTAATATCCTCCAGAAACGGTTTCAGTTTCTTGAATAACTTTTTATGCTTGTTCTCTTGAGACTAGACTTAGTCCAAAACAGAAATATCATTTGGAGTACATTACCGTTTAGATACAGTCTCAGAGTTCAACAAAATTCGCATTGGTGCATACTTTGATGACCCATAATTCGGATCACGTGACCGTTTTAGAAGTTCTGAATGCTGAAATGAAATTCCTGCCAGATGTTCAGAAATACACTCCTAGTCAAAAATCCTCATCAAAACCTTCAATTCCTTATTTTCAGACCCACACCGTCTCCGGCCAATATCACAGTGTTCACATCCTCGAAATCCGAAACGTGCAAAATTCTCACTTCGGAGTTTACAGATGTGTCGCTAAGAACGATAACGGAATTCATCACTCTCAAGTCACCCTAAATCGTGAGTCTCGCTTACTTGGATTTTTCTAAACTCTAACGTTCCAGAAATTTCCCACAACCACTTCACACACTCGAATCTGATTCCTGAAGGTAAGCATTTATTTCATTTTCAGAAGATTTTGAGTGTCTTTCATTTTTTCAATAGTTCTAGCTCTTCTGCTTCTTTCTGTTCTCTCAAAAACTATATTTCACCTGGAATGCCTGCTTGCTCTTTTTGCACTTCTTTTCACCGTTTCAGGTTCTGGAGCACCGCATGGATACTCAGAAGATGATGAGGATGATGGAGAAGAAGTTGAAGAAGAAGAAGATTCAGATGAAGTTCCAAATGAAGAAGTGACAGAGGAAAACGAAAATGGTCTCGCTTTTTTTCTTCTATTTTCTGTTTGCACTTTTCCACTCTGCTTGTCTTCTGAACCTGCTGGCCTGGTTTTTCCCTAGGCCACCACTTTCAACAATAGCATGAACATCCATGTTGTATTCCAGATTCTCAAGAGATTCCTCCATCACCTCCACAACTGGAATTCTACTCACAAGCACGACGACACGAATCTCGAAACGCTCCGACCACACATTCAGGCATGAGAATTTTTTGATAAACGTCACCTTTTTTTGAGAATCAGAAAAGCAAAAACAGAAATCAGAATTCTTTGCGGAATTCATTGATGCCTCTAACCTCTCTATCTTCAATTTCTAGACCGTGGGAAACATTAAAAACTCTGTTGACCACACTAGAATTGATCAAGAATTCTGGAGAAAAAGGGATTTGAATGTTCTAAATTTCAGAACTACGAGCAATTCAAGTGGATTCTGCAAGTGTTCCGTGTCTACTTCTCATTTTAACAATCTTCATTGTTCACTACGGGTTTTAACTTTTCAATTTTCACTTATTAATAATTCTGGATTTGGACTTTTATGGTACTCTTTGCTGTGTATAAATGATGTAACCTCTTTTAATAAAATGCATTTTTCTGAATGAATTTGAACCGAAATTTTAGAATCACAGAGTTTTAAAACAAATCTTGCTACTAGGAGAATTTCAGCTTCATCTCTATATCTCCGAACCTTCAAATTAGGAATATCTGATCTAGTACAAACCCAGTGAACAATGAAAAACATATATTTATGTTAGTTTTTATTAACACTTATGAGAAACGAGTATACTAAATCAGTCCTATCATTTCCTCTTCTTATCCGCTCCAAATACATCTCCTCCAACTGCAGCCAATGTTTGATAGTTTGGATCGAATGAGTTTGCTTTCTGGTTCTAAAGAATATAGTTTGTCATCAAAATGTTCTCATTTTTAGTTACCTTATTAGCCGGTTGTATCGGTCTCTTATCCACTCCACCCACTTTCTTGTCAGCACCGAAAACATCTCCACCGACAGCTGCCAACGTTTGATAATTGGGATCAAATGAGTTAGCCTTCTTGTTTTTATCTACTGGTTGAACTGGCTTCCGACCAGCACCCTCAGTTTTCTTATCAGCTCCAAATACATCTCCTCCGACGGCAGCCAATGTGTGATAGTTCGGATCGAATGAATTCGCTTTTTTATTCTTATCAGCTGGTTGAATTGGCTTCTTGTCTCCACCAACACCTCCATCTTTCTTATCGAATACATTATTGTTGAGTCCAGCCAACGTCTGATAGTTCGGATCATGGGTGGCTGCCTTTGCATTCTGATCAGCCGGAACGGAGGGTCCACCAGCACCTCCATCCTTCTTTTCAAAACAATCATTTCCGATTCCAGCCAGCGTTTGATAGTTCGGATCATGAGTTCCAGCCATTACGGGTTTACCGGGAGGTGGAGGAACAGGAGCAGGTGCTCCTCCATCCTTAGCTTCGAAAACGTTATTGTTGAGTCCAGCAAGAGTTTGGTAGTTTGGGTCGTGGGTTGCTGGAAATATTAGATTTGCAGTTGCGGTCTACTCTTCATTGAAATTACCAGCCATCGCAGGTTTTACCGGAGCAACTGGAACTGGAGCAGGTTCTGGTGTAGCTGCAGCAGCCGGAGGAAATTTTGCAGGATTCTTCTTTTCATCTTCAGACTTAGAAGTTTTAGATTCCCTTCTACTCGCTTCTGATGGTTGCAGTTTTTTACCGCCCTCTTTTTTCTTCTGAATTTTAATTTTCAGAATTTTGAAACTTTTAGAGGTCAAATCTAACTTTGGAGCACATAATGATGGCACTTGAGATGAAGAAAACGTAGAAAAACGTTGACATTATTAGCAACATATTCTTTCTGAAATGTTGAATTTGAAAGTGAGGAATCTAATTGGAAAGTTACCGAAAACAGTTTGGTCCAGGATATTGAAGCCAGCAAGTAGAAATTGAAGAAAAAGAAATGAAAAGGTTTCTGAAAGCGAAAAATGAGATTTCTACGTTTGTTTCCGAAGACGTTCAAACTTCGGAATTCGGGTGTCAGACCTAAAAAATCAAAACTTGAAGAATTCAAACTTTATTCCAAGTTGGTCAGACTAGAAAGTATTTAAAATTAGAATCCTTCAATAAAACATTGTCGTCGTTATCGTCTCCCCCGTGTCGGTTGCCTTTCTACAAAAAATGTTTTCAGCAAAGTTTGCAAGTGGTTGCACAGTAAGCCTCTCTCTGAGCAGTAGTGTAGAATGTGTTGGTGCAGAATCCGTTGGCAGCCCAATCGGCGCAAGCAGTGCTCGAATCAGCAGCATACGAAGAACAGGATCCAGATGAGGACGAAGCGGTGGTGGAGGAAGCACAGCGTCCGCAAGTGTATTGGCAGTACTCGTTGACGAAGTCTTGCATTCCGACGGTGGTGCAGATGGAGACGTCATTGGCACAGTCGACGACGGCATCGACGCATCCATTGGATCCACAGAGACCGCAGGCGGATGGGCAATCTTGAGCGATGATGGTACGCCATGTGGCAGAGAGACATTGAGCACTGGTGATGGTGGAGCAGTCGAGGCGGGGGTCTAGAAAAGAATGTCTTTCGTTTCAATAGAATGGTGACTCAAAACTTACAGGCAACATTTGGACAATCGTAGGCAGTAGTCTCGCAACAATACCCACAAGTAGCTGGACAATCAGCAATAGCAGCAGTCTTCATATCCTGAACGATGGCTGCTGGGGTAGCAGTAGCAGTTGTATAACAAGTCAACGGACGTTGATTGTCATTTCCTGGGGCCACAGTCATCCCAGAAACAGGGGCTGGGTACAAAACAGCACAAGCAGCATCACTGATCACATTTGCACAAATAGTGGCAGTATTGGAGTAGACGAATGAGGTACCGTTGTAGGTGGTACAGTTCAAGTCGGACCCAACGACAGCCTCGACGTGGAATTCTGGAGAGAGCCACGTGGCGACGATAAGAGAGATGAGGACTGAAAACATTTGGAGGGAAGAGGAGGCAACCGAAAAGTGAAGATATGGAGAATAGGGGAGACTTTTATATAGAAGAGGTGAGAAGTTGGCACAAGCGGCAGGTGGAGATGAATTGATACTGATATTTCAATAGATCCCTTGGAATGGTTCATCTTTGTTTCAGTGATCCATGATGCTCTCTAATCATCAGATGTTTACTTCTATTTGTTCAGATGGCTAAGGATTTTGAACCCAAATGGTGGTGGGGGAGGGGTGAAAAATAATGAAAATTAGTGTGTTAATATGATCAATTACAAAAGTTTTGTTTGCTCATAAATGTATAAAGTCTCTTCCGGGTGTTATTTTTTGCTTTGCAAAGTATGATGCGTATTTAGGTTGAATTTCAAATCGCATCTCTTCCGTGAAAAACAAATTATCTCAAATCATTTTCTTATCTCTCACGCCATCTCTCATTTTTTGTATAAATCCTCGAATTTCTCCGATTTCTCTCTTCATTCCCAACCTTTTGTTGTCCACAAATTTCGTCTTTCGAATTGTGTGTGCACACTCTCTCAACCATTTGAAAACTCATTTCGAGAGCAGCAACGTCAACTGGAAGTTCGCGATTGAAACGACGACTATCTATGGACGTTCAAGATATCATTGGAATTGCTTTGAACTTGGCAACTGCCGGCTCTGTCGCCGCCACTCTTCTCGTCTTGCCAGCGTGTGGAGGCGTGAGTTTGAGGATTCTAGAAATCCTGATTCTGTAAGTCGGTTGTTTAGAAAAAGGGAAAGCCGTCTGAAAAAGGAGGAGGAGGATCCACGCCAAGCAACAAAGATGACAAATCGTCGAAGGATGAAGATAAGGATAAGGACAAGTCAGATGCACCAGCAGGAGCAGCTTCTGCCGCCGGGGATTCACCAGCACCTGCTGCTCCAGCAGCTCCAGCTCCCCCACCACCACCGGCACCAGCAGCTGGAGGACCAAAACCAGGAGGACCTGGAATGGCTGGTAAGCGTCTTCTAGTCAACCAACTTGCACATCCATATTTTCAGCCACCCATGATCCCAACTACCAAACTCTGGCTGGAATCGGAAATGATTGTTTCGAGAAGAAGGGTGGTCCGGCTGCAGGAGGTGGTGGTCCAGCTCCACCAGCCGGTGCCAAACCAGGAATGGCAGCAACTCACGATCCGAATTATCAAACATTGGCTGGTTTGAACAATAACGTGTTTGATAAGAAGGATGGAGGTGGTGGAGGTGCTGGTGGACCAACTGCTCCAGCAGATCAGAATGCGAAGGCAGCCACCCATGATCCGAATTATCAGACTCTGGCTGGACTCAACAATAATGTGTTCGATAAGAAAGATGGAGGAGGAGGTGCTGCTGGTGGAGACAAGAAGCCAATTCAGCCAGCTGACAAGAATAAGAAGGCGGCGACGATGGATCCGAACTATCAGACATTGGCTGCCGTCGGAGGAGATGTGTTTGGAGCTGATAAGAAGGCGGGAGGAGGAGGTGGAGGGGATAAGAAACCAATCCAACCAACTGATAAAAACAAGAAAGCCGCTACTATGGATCCGAATTATCAGACGTTGGCTGCTGTCGGTGGAGATGTCTTTGGTGCTGACAAGAAGAAAAAATAGAGAATTCGTGATCGCTCAATTCATACCAACAAAATAAATGGCTTTTATTGAAACTTTCTTGGTTATTGATTTGCATGTTTATTGACTTTTTTCTCATAAGCATACATATTCCCACGAAAACTACTATGATGCCATCAAGAAGATTAGATGACTGTAGTGACTTCTCCAGATGAGTGTACTTTCATGTTCCAATAAGGACACCTAATTTTAACCGAAAAGAGATTGTAGTCGTTCTCAAATCCCTCTATTATTCTTAAAATTGCTTGTTGAGTGAGCCTTGTTGAGATAGAAATTGCAGCAATTGCAATGTTCATGGAACCATAACAACATATTTGTCTTTATGGTTCCTTCTCAACAGATTAGTTATTTCTAGCGCTCAGATTGATCTGTTATTGCTTCCATCGTGTTTCCCGTCCTCGATTACCCCGGAAACTACTCTTTCCACCCAAAATTAGCCCTTTTTCACCGAGATGCACATTTTTCAGAATATGTGCCCCGGTGGCCGAGTGGTCGAAGGCGCGAGACTTATGATCTCGTTGGGTAAAACCAATCGCGGGTTCGAATCCCGCCCGGGGCAAAACATTTTTGCTTTCTTCTTTTGAAATGCTCGTTACTATCAAATCATGTTTAGATCGTTATAATCACTTGTACTATTAACATCGCCTTTTCCATTCTCTCTACTCTCGAAACTCCTCAATTTATAGTTAGTTTTGTCCCTCACTAATTAGAAACAGTAGCTGAAAATGAGAAAATTGATTTTGAGAAAACAGTGACTACTTTATTCAGTCCGTTTTTTCTTGATCGGGCCAACATTGGGAAGTGGGGGAAGGTAAAACGGTTCGGGGAAGGGGGGCAACAATAAATAACTTGGAAAAGGGGAAGTCAGGGAATGCAACCTTAAAATGTTAAATGTTCTATGGGTCACATAAGAATGAGAGCAAGGGGAACAATATTCACAAGGGGGAAAAAAGAACAATATAAAATGTCTCATGAAAACCAGTTACAAACCTGGAACTAATAAATAATTATTTACATGTATGAGACAATTAATTATGCACATGAAGATAGGTTAGTCAATTATCAATCAAAATGGATTTTTCTCTTGTCGACACCGAGAGAATCTCCAGCTGCACCTTCATTCAGAGGAACCTCAAATGAGAGGTTGTTAGCAGAGGACTGGACTTGGTTCTTTGCGAGGAAATCGTTCAAAGTTTCCGATGTATGAGTTGGGATAATAGTGCAGGAACGCCCTGAAATTAGTTGTGTACTAGAAACATGAATTCGCTTAAAACTAACCACCTTCGCGCCATGTTCCTTTTCCATTGATAACTGCTTGAATTTGAGACTCGGAAATGTTATCCGACGGCAAGATCAAGTATTTCGATCTGATTTTCGAAACGAACTCCTGAATGTTCGCATCAGCTCTTGAATTTTCATCATGTGGCAACTTGACAAGATCGAAATAGTAAGAACGAGAGAATTTGACAGGCTTGAAGGCAGCTGGTGGAGCTCTTCTTTCCTTCTTGAGCATTGGATGATCGATTTGAGTTGGAAGAGCGACTTCGTTATTCTGTTCATTTGGTTGAATTGCCTTGGATTCGATTCGAGCATTTAAATCAGTGGTTCCTTGCTGATCCATGGTTGTTCCTGCTGTGATAGCTGATGCTCCAGCTGGTCTTGAAGAAACATTCAACTGTTCCAAGTCATCAGTTTCGATTTCAGGCATCAGGATGGACTCAGGCTTTGTCATGGCATTCACGCTGGTTGCACTAGTTTCAATATCACTGACCAACTTTTCAGAGACAACGACTGGAAGAAGAGCCTTCTCTTCAGTGTCTGGACTGACCGCATCGAGGAGATCCGATTCTTTCGCTGCTTCTTCTACCAATAAACGACAGACGTCTTGGATACAAGTGATAATATCTTCCTCGAGAACAAGTTGTTCCACATCAACAATGACTTGACGTTCAGCCGATGACTTCGTCTCTTCACCGATTAACTGATCGATTATATCGTGAACCACGTCCTTCACTTCGTTGTCGTTAACGTCGTCAATAGCCAGCTTTTGCAGACCTTCCGCCAGATGTGTCACATCTCCTTTAGCAGTTTTAGTGATTTGTCCGGTCTCCATCTTTCTCTCAACTCCGCTTGAAGTGTTTTCGTTCAAATCAAGTTCTGCCTTGATTTTGATATCTGCGTTCGTCCCTTCAGAAACATTCATATCACCAAGGTACACAGGAGAAATTCGGTCACGAATCGGTTGAAAAATGGAGCATTGCGAAGTTTCCGTTTTCTCGATTTCGCGAATGAAAATGATAGAAGACTGATCCTGCGATTTCAAAGTCGAGTCGAGTTGAATTGTGCTGCAGAATCTGTTGGAAGATGTATCTGCTGTCAGAGTGTGATCTTGCTGAAAATAATATTATTGATAACGATTTTCCATAACATGTAGGTATTTTACAGTTTTGAAGTAACTCACCTGAACTGGAGCAGGTGACGATTCCATAGCAGAAGCATCTGCTTTCACTTTTGGCTTGGTGGTTCCTGGCAATTTCCCAACTGGTTTCGATGACACTTCTTGAGCTTTAGGAATAGGACGGGAAGTCTTTCTGGTCATGGGAATCGCTGGCTGTGTAGTTGGTTTCTTGGTAGCAATCGGCACATTTCGATTTCCAGGCTGCGTAAGTTTTCGAGCAGCGAAGTTTCCAAGCGCAGTATTCGGGCGTGGCTGAGGAGCGCTGGCACGAGCTGAAGCTTGAGCAGCTTTAGTCAGCGTCCCTGAAGAGTGAGCTCTCGTCGGAGCTGATCCTCGAAGGGTCACTGGAGGTCTCGATGGAATTGGTGGCTTTTGCGATTTGATTGGAGCCGTAACCGGTTTCTTCGTAGTAAGAGCAGATTCCACGGAAGAAGGTTGAACTGTTCGGCCTCTCATCGCCAAAAGCGGACGAGCACGTGGAGCGTTTGTAGCTGGTTTTGGCGGTTTTGCAGGTGCGGCATTTTTGAGTGGACGAACGTTAGACGGTTTGGCGGCAGCGGGAGCTGGAACAACTTTGAAAGCGTCCGATGACTGGATTGTTGGTGCATTCAAGAATGGGAGAAATTTCGATGCTTTGTCCAGTGATTCTTGAATTCGAAGAGAAGAGCAGGTTCCTGGAAATCAGACATTACAGCCGTGCCACTAGAAAACAATTACTCACCAGAAAGAAGAACTCGAACAACAGGCTTGTCAGCCACATTCGGTCTCCACAACAACACTGCGACTGTTCCATTCTTCGAAGCAAGCTTATCCACGTCCTCCTCATTTCCAACAGAGAGAGCTTTCGCAATCGCTTCTCCTTCTTGTTTTGTCCCAGCCAAGACAAACAAAGAAAGCGTTCCATTTTTAGCCGATTGATGAATAGTGTACGCTGGATACTTCGGATCGAAAACTGGCATTTGAATGAGAGATTTCGAGGCGACTTCTTGGATACGTTTGAACATCGCTCCACTTCTTCCTTTCACAACGCTATTCAGCGGTCCCGTGTGAGAGAGAACTGGCAGTTCAGCGTCCTGAAAATACGAAGTCAACGAGAATAATGAAACAGTTGCTGACATACCTTCTCGAACAGCGTGACAGTTGAACCCAAATTCTCGAGTGTAGGTGCCGAAAGAATGATCGCAGTGATCTCATCGAGAATCTCTTCGTATTTTCCAGTTTTCGTTGTTAGTCCACCTTCAAGAATTCTGACGCCGTTGAAATTGAAGAACGTCGCAGTGCTACATTCGGCGCCCAAAATGTAAGCGAATTCTTTCGAAATGAAGTTTTTCGAATTCACCGGCTTCGAGGGGTTTGAGCCATCGACTTTCGAAGCTCCTTCGCTCGAAGAGTGCTCCGACATCCTGAAAACGAAATATTTCAATAAGACAACGACGACAGGAGTGCAAAAAATTCAGAAAGAAAAAGTTGGCAATGAATTGAGTAAAAATGAGACCTTGAACAGCTGAACACATTTGAATACACAAAAAATAAATCTTCGCGCTTTCTCAATGGTTAAAGGCGCATGCTTCCATATCAAGGTCTCGTCACGATATAAAATTACTGTAATAAATATTTAGATGCACGGGGAGTGTTCCAATGGTTCTCGAAATTTTGTGCACAACAAAATGTGTGAAAGGAGAGAATTCTTCCAAAATTGTTCAGGAGACAGAAAAGTGAATAATGAAACCCTTCAACCATTGAAAAACTTGTTAAAGAAACCAGGATGCGATTCAGAAGCAGAAAATTCTTGATTGTGTTCTCATCGTGTTCCCCTTCCTCAATTTTCCTTATGATCTCGTTGGGTCCAATCGCGCGTTCGAATGTTTGGATGTTAAAATTCAATTTTACAACTTTCGTCGTGTTTGGCTAATAAATATTTATATACTTAATTCTTTGAGAGCGCTTATATATAACGAATAAGCAATACATGAATACGTTATAGACAGAGAACACATGGTGGCAGCAAAATAACATAGATATGACGAGATCAAATGAAAAGTGAATGGAAAGATCATTTCGACTAGGTTTGACTACGGTGACAAGAGAGGAGACTATACAAAGAAATCTAAAATTAATTAAGTTCTAAAAGGGATAAAATATCACTGAAAACATTTTATTTCGGTGTTTTTGGTGTCCGGCCACCTGCTGCTCCACGACGATTGTTCACATATGGATAGAGATTGTCGGGAAGATTATCTTCTGTGATCAGACGGATGCCTTCCAGTTTCAATGTAGCGAGAGCTCTTTCAAGCAGAAAAGTTCCGAGTTCTGCTTTTGTGATACTATCCCATGATTTCGTAGTTCCATGGAATTCACCAGCTTTCTTGTTTCTCAAATTTGTCAGTTTCACAGCCTCAATGATACTGGCCTCTCGAACGAATGCCTCTTCATCAGATACTCCATGCGCTGAAAACACACGGTTGTTAATACTTCTGACTGCTTTGCGATGAAAGCTTACCGATTTCATGTCTTGGAATTCCGAATCCAAGACTCCATAATTCATCGATAGTCTTCAGTTTCTCACACGTTTTCAACTTATTCGATTGTTGTCTTCTCTCGTTTCGAGCATCGATGAAATGAGCGAGTGGACGATTTTTAGTTCCTTTTCCCACATAGAATATTGAACGAACAAATGTTTCGAGTGTTAAAGTTTCTGTATTGCTTCCCAAAATGCGTGGATCCATGATGAGATAGCAGAATGCAGTGTATCCGAAGCCATTTCCACTAAACTCTTTTCGAATACTCTCGTCACTCTTCCGTGCTCGAGAGGCAAAATCGGCTGGGATGAATCCATTCCGAAGCACAAGTTCCAGTTGTGGCGAGTTTCTCTGGAAATTAAAACGGTTTGGTGATAATGGTTAGAGCAATAAGCACATAATAAAATCTTCGAAAGCCGGTGCTCCATAGAGTTTTCGTTAGTAAAGATCTAATAATTACAAAAGTCATTGATGAGTTGAAAATCGAGAAATGAATGCAACTTACACACGTAACAGTATCTGCGTCCGGTGAATATCCTCGGCTTGTGATTTTTCGCCTCTCGATCAGCAACTTCTTTTCATAAAGTCTTCTCGTCCGCGAATCCAATGGACCAGCTGGAGAGATTCCGTACTTTTTCAGTTCACTTTGCAATTCCCCATCACGAAGTCTTCGAATCTTCCGTAGTTCTCCGTCATCGACTGTTGTTGGTGTGAGAACTTCAATATCGTCATCTGCTGACGAGGCACCAGAAGAAGATGATGGTTTGGAGGGAGTTTTTGAAGGTGTTTTCGATGGTGTCTTAGATTTCTTGGCAGATTTCGATCCCAAATTCAACTTTTCCATATTTGTGATGAGCTCCAGGGATTCATCAGCTGTGAAATACGCAGTTGTGTTGCCCATAGGACTCTTGCTTCTGGCTTTCAATGATTTTGGTGTTTTGAGCTCCACGATTTCTGGTGTTGGAGAAAGTGGAGGTGCAGAAGGAGCTGGTCGCAAACCGGCATTTCTCGCTTTCGCATTGTTATAATATGACATTGGATTGTGCTGTGGCATTGCAACCAATTGTGTTCCTTGACTTTCTTGGCTTTTTGAACGTTTTGGACGACCTTGTCGATTCGGTCTAGAATTTAAAATAGCCTCAGGAGTTTTCGATCGTCCCGGTACTCTTCCCGTCTTCTTGACTGGCGATCTTCTCGCATTCCTGTCTTCATTTCTTATAGCTCTTCGATCAGGAATTCTAGAAAGATCCGAAACTGAGAGCGACCGTTTTGCCGACGATACGGGTTTGGAAGCAGTTCTACTTGGCGTTGTGATGGTTCTATATCCTTCTGAAGTGAGAACAACGTCCTGGAGCGTAGATGTGCTGTTTGATCGACTTCTTCGGAAAGCATCGAAAGTTGCACGAATCTTCTTTTTTGCATTCCTGTATGACTTTGTGATGGCATTTCCTCGATCGAAAGAAATGGACGCGGTCTCAGCAAGTGCTGTTGGATGAATCGGAGTTTGATTTTGTCGAATTATGAAGAATGTGTCGTTCCGAGTATGACAAGAAAAGAAACGACGGAAAAATCCGAGACGTTGCTGTCGATTGGTCTTTTTGTAACGACGAAGAAATCTGAAAAGAGAGAACAAATTGAAATTGAACAAGAAATGAAGGAATGCTCACCTCAACGTGTTTCCCTTCGCAATACTATAAGCCGTTCTACCCAGTTTGTCTGCACTCATTGGATCAGCTCCGAATGTTAAGAAGAGCTGAGCCATCGCCACATTATCATGAACGCAAGCATAATGAAGTGGAGTCGCACCTTCTCGATCAATCGCATTCACATTTGCTCCACGTTCTGAAAAACACTGAACAATTAATCGGTATTGATAACTAAGAAATTTACCTAACAGAGCTCTTGCTGCATCAACGGATGTCGTAGAGGAACTTGAAGCTAAATAATGAAGAGTTTCCTTCTTGGGACGTGGTTTTCCCGATGTGGGAGTCGTTGGTGGCATTCGGCTGCGAGGTGTTGTTGTAATCGCGCCGTTGGGAGGCATCTGATAAAAATATAAGTGTTATATGGGTTTTCTTTTATAAACAAGTGAAAGAGACGAAATAACACAGAGAGCAAGTGCGAAGAGTGTAATGGAAGAAGAAAGGAATTGGTAGAAAATGAGTCATCCGTTGGAGATCTTATCGCGATATCAATTCTCAAGTACGGGTTTTTGGGAACAGCTCATTCATAAGATTGCGAAACTATGAGTTTTGAGGAGGATGCAACTTCTCACACTTTGAAAAAGATATCGGATTCGGAAAGAAAACGTACAAGATGGGACAAAACGAACGCAAACAAAGACGTCACATGTGCAATAGTGAGGGAACAGAAGGAGACGCAGACAATCAAACAGAAAATTCAAATTGCCACGGAAAGGGGAACAACAGCGCAGATGGCGGTTATTTGAATGAGAATGAATGAAAGTGGAAATCGGCAAGCGAAAAATCGATTAATCAGCGTAATTGTGGGCTGTTGAAGAAACAGATTGAACGAAAATATTCAAGGGTTAGAGCAAAACCGTTTACAGTGAATAACATAAATACTATTGGATGGGTTGAAACGAGTTTATTGTGAAATAAAACAAAACCACAGTGTGAAAGTAACAATGATGAAAAGGTTTACAATGGGGTAAATAAATATTACTTAGCGGGTGGCTTATGCTGGTTGCAGAACGACTTTTCCGTCCATGAACTTGTCACGGAGATTCGAGTAGAAGAGGTGGGTGCGGTAGCTGCCGACGAGAACCACGCGAAGAACGGTGACTGAAAATGATCATTATAACTAGTGGCGCCTCACAAATTCAGCATACACAATCCGATGCATGTTCCCAAGACGGCCATGGTTGGAGTTTGAAGGTCTGGAAGCATCCAGCCGAAATCTTTGCGTGTACCTTGTCCTTCTGTAATACTTATTGAAAATTAGGATATCATTGACCTTTTTGCACCTGATTGGAATGCGAGAAAAGTGATGAAGGCGCTGATGAACACTTGGATACTCTGAAAACCAGGAAATTAGGAAACATTTAAGAGTAGTTTTTACCAAGTAAATCATCTGAACATCGAGGATGAAGACGTGCTCTTTGGCGTACATTGCCAAGAAGAAAACCTCGATTGGAATCTGTAATTCAGTGGTGTCCTGCGGAAATTCGATTATAAACGATACCAGCGCCAAGTATCCAAGTTTGAAGAAGTAGCCCATGAGTCCAAACAGTGCAATTTGCACGAGAATAGTGATGACACAGAACATTCCTTTCTCCAACTTCTTGGCATATTTTGGAATGTAGACGAGTGCTGGGAAAACTTCACAGTTCTCGGTGGAAACTTTCAGTTCTCGATCCACTGTTTCTGCCGTCGGTTCGTTGACAATGAGGAATTTACCCGTCTTCATGATTTAGGCTGAAATTATTAAATTCGGTGATTTCTTGGAAGAAAAAGTGAAACATTTCTGAAAAAAAAATTGGCAACATCAAAGGCGCATAGATCCTTAAGAGATGCGAGTCTCGCCACGAAAACAAATTATTACTGTATTTTTGCCATTCTCAACTCATTTTCAGAAATTTTAGCTTTTCGGAAGCTTCTGAAATTTCAGAAATAATAAAAAATTCGCACAATCTGTATTAACCATATTTATTAAATTCTTTGGAGGTTCTTGAAATCTAATTTTCATGAACAATATAGATGTATTTGGGCTCCTAGAACTCTGTTCATGTGAACGCGATTGGCTTGTCTGTACTGGAAGATTGTCAGGAAGTAACGGACGAAGAGAACTGAAACATAAAAAATTCAACTGGAAACCCCTTTTTTGGAAACATACGGATACTGATACATCCCATAAAGACGCAGGTGAAGCCGTTATCGTCATTCCAGAGAAGGATTTGGGGAAGTAGGTGAACCCGAACATAACAATTGCCTGGATTCCGAAAATCAAAGAGTGGATGAGAACGAACAGCGGACTTTCATTGAATCTGAAGAACTTTGGGGGAGTGCATCTACACGGAAAACGAATAGAAGGACCTGAGATACTGTGTTGTCGTTCTAAGAATGAGCCGTTTACTACTCACGAGTAAGAAACAGAAAAATATTGGAGATCCGCCTTTTCACCAAGTTCCTCCGGGTCAGTCGTCTCCAGAAAGCAAGCAAACAGAAGAATCTGATAATTCACAGGATTTTGGAAGATATGAAAGAGCGTAGAAAACTGAGATTGGTTAAAAAAGAATTAACTATTTTATTTTTTTCAGATGCCTCTATGTGTACAAAAAGTGTTAGATCTCTACAATAGAAGAGACCAGTTAAGCTTTGTCAAAGATTGTATTATGAAGGATGAGCGGATCATAATCAAACAAACTGAAATAATGAGGTATACATATACTGTGTGTAGAGAGAGACCGACTTTCAGAAACTTTATTTGCATAGAAGAGAGAGCGTGAAGCGAGAACTGTGATGAATATCTTATTTGAGATTCACATCAGCTTGAAACTGTATTGCGAAACTAGTGTAAAAAAGCTCGTTAAAAGCAGAGAAAATGCAGATGTTACTGCAAGAGTGCGTTCAAAAACAATATCAGTTCCATACGAAAAAGTGAAATGAGACCAGTGAAAAATAAAAAGACGCCAACTTTCCATCATGTGGTCGCTCAATGTCCAGGAATCGGTCACAATCAAAGATCTCCGTTGTGTCGAGAAAGTCAATAGTTCTGAAAAAATTAGAGTCAATGATGTCTGGCAAGTTCAAGTACATGCCCATCGCAGTACTTCTATTTTCCTGTTAACTCGAAGGGGAACTTGACCCAAACTAGCAAACAGCTTCGAACAGAATGTCTCATTAGTTTGAAACTCCAAAATATCCTCAAAACTCACCCATGATCGAACGAATATCGCCATGGTCTTTTGTTTGGGTTCCATTTGGCTGCTCCGAATTTTTCAGGAATGTGCGTCCAGTTTTCAAAAATCACTGTTGTCTGAGATAGAATAACTCGCAATGTCTGCAAGTTGTGATATGCTTCGCCGGAAACCCACATTTCCAAAAATTGGGCAATTGCTGTTGTATCGCATATTCCACCACGAAGTTCTAGATGTTTACCATCGAAACTTTGCAAAATCTCTAGCGTCGAAGTATCTGCCTCAAGCAAACACAAACTTGGAACTTGAAAAAGTTTTGAATTTTCCTTCAATTTTCCGGTCCAGGAAGACTCGATAATAGCACTCTTTTGATTTGGATACTTTTCGAAAAAGGCATCCAAAAACGTTCCTTCTGTTCGAGTTCCAGACAGGCGACTACCTTTCACGTGTTTGATGCATGGCAGAGATTTCAATCTCTCTTCATTTTCAACATAAATATCAACAGGAACCGACTCTCCGAGTAAAGTGTGGACTTGTCTGATGAGAGCATTTTGAAATTCCTCTTCAGAGCTCTCAGGGTAAGCTATGTGGAAGTCATCCTCTCTATATTCGATTAAGGTATTCACTCTGCAAACAGTCAACTGTCCATATCAAACTAATTTGTATCAAATAACTCACCCAAAGAATGTTTCCATCTTGCAAGCATCAGTCTTCTTTATATCTGTTGACCATGGAACAGATTCGATGTTCACAAGGACCTGGTCCGTGTCATCCATTTCCACTATGTCCACATATATATGATTGTCCTCAAACGTGTACCGAATTTTCTTGATCTTTCCATGTCTCATAGTACTGATAAATTTACAGAGTCTGGAGTTTGAGAGTGATAGCATCAATGCTTCCGAATAACTAAGGTTCTTGATGATATCCGATAAAACCAAATAAGGAAATTTCAATAGCTTGAGTGGCATGTTGATTCTGAAAAAAATGGTTGAATAAGACTTTGAATTCTTAAGAATACTGACACAACAATTATCGAACGCTACCTAGCAGTATATTATTGATCGTTAAGTGCACACAATTGGGTCATTCATAGAGAATCTTGTTTCTGTTGCCCACTAGCACCTTACGTATCTAGTTTGTACCTTTCAACTTTGACTGATCGATATTACATTGTTATGCAGTGTTCGATAATCGTCGGTGTTCTTTTTTATCTCTAGACAATCGAACCGAAAGGCACAATTGGGATAATTCAAGAAAAGAACCCAACCTTGTTTACGCTCCCGCCCCCCCCCCCCCCCCCCCACTTCTCTCTCGTGGAAAACAGTGCTAATTTTGCGTTGGTCGTAACTTAATTTTGGCCCGGGGAGTCATAATCGAATGGGTCAAATCAAACAGAATCCCCCACCAGTGCAAAACGGGGTGCTATATAGCTTCTTGAGAATATGGATTCTTGAAAAAGCAGGCTCAACCTCACTCCTTTGAACGGTCCTAGACCGAAGACTGACGTTGAGATGATTAGGCAGACGACTACAGATGAACTTTGTCCTTGGGTTACAAGAATAAGTTATGAGTTAATCAACTCGTTATCAAGAGTGGAAAAACAATGCTACCGGATATTTAGAATCTTATTTTTATGAACTCCTTTCTAGGTCACAGCTAGGTTTTGGCAAGGTGGATAATCAGACGTCTTGTTTTCTCTTTTCTCGCGAACAGCTGAACCCCTCCTTTCTTCTAATGCGCCCCCCCCCTTTCCTCATTCGTTGTCTGTTTTTTAACCTTCGCTCTAGGAATACCGATTAATACTGTGATGGACATCCCAACGAAGATCCCTCTTCTACGCCTTCCTCTACTGGTAATTGAAGAAGTGCTGAGTACAATGATACCGTTTGAGTTGTAAGTTATCATTCTTATATATTAGATGTCTTCGTCTCTCTTCTAAAATACTCTCTCGCCTCTCTACTGAACAAAACTGAATTTTGTGCCAGAAATTTTTGAAAAATAGATTCGGTAATGTATGGAAACTGTTTTTCTTTTCCAACCGTTCATCCTTCCCCTACTTTAGCAGAATATTCTGGAAAATTCGGAAGTACAGTTGAATAGAAAGTGCAAATAGGAGCATGCTGCACAATTTTTTCGGTCCATTTGGTGTACCCAGGAGAAACTGTCAGACAGAATTCACCTCATTTTGAAAATATTCTGAGCCGTTCAGATTCTATTCGAAATGATAGGTTTTTCATCTCTCCTATTGACAACCTAGATAACTCTAGATAATCAAAAAACCATCTCAAAATAGATCCAACTTTTCAAATTTTGAAATTTGGGTGTAATCAATATATGGCTTGTCATGTAATTTGTGTAAAAGATGGTCATTTGGTGTTTCTCATTTTCAGAATCAACCTTTCCAAAACATCTCCTGCCTGCAGATTCATTGTCAAATCTCTGTCGAAGAACATGCTTAAGAGCTATAAGATTCATGTCTCGAGTAGGGAGAACCCTACGATTCGATTTCATGGGAATAATATTTACTACGGCTGGGAAATAACTGATGACATAGAAAAAGAAGGTACTCGGTACTCAGAAGAAATGTTTAATGCACAATATGATACTGTATGCGTTTATTCCAATGGCGAAAATCTCATGAAAAAGTGCATCGAAGTTTTTATGGACATAAATCGAGTGCTGAATGTTGGGATCGATTATTTCTATATTCATTTGTTCCTGCTCAACGAACAACGGCAGACGGTTCTGGACTGGTTAAATACAAATTTTCAATCGATTCCAAGTCTCCATGTGGTCTCGACTAATGTATCTGTTGCGGACTTGGAACACACATTAAACAGCTTGGCCATAGCAAAAAGTGTGCATATATGCGGTCAGACACTCGAAAAATGTGCATTCAATATTCCCGAAAATTTTGAAAGAGTTGTGATTAATCATGGGAGTTGGATTAAGTTGGACCATTTAATGAGTTTTAAGGCATCGATTATCCAAATTCGTCGTGCTGAGCTGACTAATGTGGATTTGAATTTGTTTTTCACGAGTTTTATCAATATGGAATGTCTTCAAAATTTGATACTTATGGAAGTCAACATTTTAGATATTGACGATATTGCGTCTGTGTTACAAGATATTCCTCATCGGGATGAGCAACCAGAAAGATTTAAATGGCGGTTATTTGACAATAATAGACCTGTTCAACTCAATTTTTTTCAATAACTTACCGTACTTCCAGTTGGACGAACAGTTTGATATTAACCGAAAGAATGGGTTGGCTGTGTCCAAATTCGTTAACCGAGAGATGAATTTGCTTCAATTGGTCAGGACTACTCACTTCAGAGTTTAAAGCAGATGGAGAACAGATCTACATGGAAAATCCTTAATAAAGTCATGAGAATTTGTGCAGTTCCTTTTCTAAATGAACGTTTTTAATCTTGTAATTATAAAGCTTTTAATACGCTCTCGCTCTTTCTTCTTGTCTTACTATTAGTTCAGACAATACCCAAGTTGAATTAGTGATTTTTGAAATTCAGTGAATAAACTAGCAGTGTTCTTGCTCTCAAGCATCCAAAACGTATAGGATCTAGAGAAGGCCTAGCCTTGTTATGAGCACAAATTACTGTGTTATCTTTCCCTTTTCAGCTCATTTTTCAAGTCTTCTAAAGACTATGAAGTTGCGAAAACCACATTTTGCACTGTTTCTGAAGAGATCTGCTCTTTGACAATATTTATTCCGTTCTTAGGGAGCTTCAAAATTTAAATATCATGAACAATATAGATGTACTTGGGATCGGCTAGAACACGGTTCATGTAGACACGATTGGCTTGTCTGTACTGGAAAACTGTCAGGAAGTAGCGGACGAAGAGGACTGAAATATTTTAAAAAGTCAAATGAAAAACCTTTTTTGGGAACATACGAATACTGATACATCCCATATAGACACAGGTGAAACCGTTATCGTCATTCCAGAGTAGGGTTTGAGCGTAGAAGTAGGTGAATCCGAACATAACAATTGCCTGGATTCCGATAATCAAAGAGTGGATGAGAACGAAGAGCGGACTTTCATGGATTCTTAAGAACTTTCTGGGAAGAGCAGCTACACGGAAAAGGAATGGAATGATCTGAAATACTGGTTGTTCTAATGGAAAAATCGAGATATTTACTACTCACGAATATGAAACAGATTGGACTCCAAGAGGCACAAATCAGCATAGCAGTGAAAACCATCTCAAAGATTGTGAATACCGTTGTTGTTTTTCCAAGAATCCAAATGAAATAGTGGTCTGGATTCTTCACAAAGATATTCACCTTGTAAGAGGTGTACTTCTCCATAGAAGATCCATAAAAATCATTTGGTTTGGGAGCCACGTTGAGTGTTCCCAATGGGAACATTCTCTGAAAATATGTGTGTTGAAGAGTCAAGGAAAATAGAAGGAAAAGGAACGAATGAGAGCGAGAAGGAACCGAATTCTTAGAATCATGGGATTCTTATCAAGGTGGAGGATGTGGGAGGAGCATTTCAGATGGAGGAAGCTCTCTCAATTGATATTTATTTTTCTTCTTCAATGATTCACTCTTTCAAGCCGTTTAATTTCAAAAGGATTACACTTTGTTGAAGAGAATAGGACAAAGTTCAAACACTGCAATTTTTATTGGGAGTACTGTTGTCTTGGGGAAAGTCTTAGATGAGCTATAAAAATCAAAGTATAAGAATCACAACTGAACAAATGTCTCAACTGGCTTCTTTCGGTTACATTTGGCTCGCCATGCTTCTAATTCTTGGATCTCGTCACGGACGGCGCAGACGTAGTCGACGGCACGACGTGTGATGCAGAAGCGGAAAATGAGCCCTGAAAGCTCAAATTGAAAAAAAATTGTATGGCATAATAGTTGGTTTCTGTATTTATTCAAAATACTTCTAGAACAAAACTCACAGAAGACTGTGACGTAGGTGCAGATAACGTAGATGAAGTGTTGCTTCTCGGTGAATCCAGGATGAAGGTAGTAGATGAAGGAGAATCCTTCTGAAATCAGACACTCCAGTTTCACCATTTGCAAGTCCCACAACTCTTACCCTTGAACTGTTCAAAACCGATAAGAATAGCAATTCCAAGGTTTTCAAAGAAAATGACGTAGCAGGCCAGGACAAAGCCAAGAAAATAATCGTAGAGCTGGGTGACATTCAAGATGAGCAAGATGAGCATTTGGGGGAGAAGGTAATGAGTATCTGTAGATAGAACCGCTACCAGACAAGCCATAATCTCAAGGAGTCCAAGGTAGTTGGCGAAGATCTATATTTCAAACAATTTTCTTCTTCAAAAATCCAGAATGAACTTACGATGAATGGAACTCTGTGCTCATAGAACATTGGATGATTCTTCTGTCCGCAGAGACGAGGTTGATACTCCTCCCAGTAGTCATCATCAGAGTTTTCATCAATTATGACAACCGTTTTGGGTTCTTCCTTCGGTTGGATTACAACAGCAGCCGTGGTCATTGTCGGTTGGTGGCCGTATGAGAATGATTCAGAACAAATGGAGAAAGAAAGGGAAAAGGGAGTGGAGGCGGGGACTGTTTCGAAGCTTGTAAAACAATAACAAATTTCAATTTGAGTCATGAGATATTGTGTCCTTTGGACACTTTTCTTGTAGTGCTGGGAATTCGGTGCAGAGGGACCAGGAAGATGACGTCGAAAGAGCAAAGGGATACTGTATCGCAGAGATGACTGGAATTCCAAAGAGATTGGTAGCGTTGAGCATCCTAGAAAGTTTCGAAAGATCAAAGTAAAATCTCGAGTTCCGATTTCAACATCTAGAAGAATATAGATTGTCACTCCATCATAGCTCATGGATCAGTATTTTCTCTGTTCTGCTCGTTTCTCGGGTGCAGTAATTTCGAAATATTGCTTTCATTGTGTTTAGATTTTCATCCGATTTTTATTTTTTTGTCGCTCTGCTCATATTCATCATTCCTGGGTGCCAGAAGTATTCTCAACATTTTCTGACGTCTGAAAAAATGAGAATGAAAACGCGCTCCATTGTTTGCTGATTCGAAACGCGCGAAAACGCACTTTTCGAACGAAAGTCGCCGCGCCGCTTTTTCTCAATCGAATGCCCCTCTATTCGACGGTTTCATTAAAGCAAGTCGCTGAAAAGCTCATATTTCGAAGTTTTCAGAATCTCAAAACGGAAGTTTCGATGCCTATTAATGTCGCCGATTCGTTGTTTCTCATTAACATTCGCGCGTCTCTATTTTCCTATTGATTCTTGCTTCATCTCTAAACTATTCCTCCCAAGACTCCATTTCAGAACCATGACTGTTGCCGTTCTTGACCGCGCTGCCGAGCCAAACGTTGAAATGGTCCCTGTCGAGAAACAGACGCCTGCTGATTCCCGTCTCACCATTAGATTCACGGAGCTCAACACCGATGCTAAAATGCCCACATACGGATCGACATCGGCAGCTGGTGCTGATTTGTACAGCGCTGAAGATACCGTTGTGCCGGCAAAGGGGAAAAAGTGTGTGTCGACTGGCCTTCAACTGGAACTTCCGGTTGGATACTACGGGAGAGTTGCTCCACGTTCGGGACTCGCTGCCAAACATTTCATTGATGTCGGAGCCGGAGTCATTGACAGTGATTATCGCGGAGAAGTTAAAGTTCTTCTTTTCAACTTCAACGATGCTGATTTCGAGGTACCGATCAATAAAATTTGTCAATATTCATTTATCGTATTCAGGTCAAAAAAGGTGATCGCATCGCCCAATTAATTTGCGAACAAATCGGAAATGGAGTATACGAAGAAGTGACAGATCTTCAGAGCACTGAGCGCGGCGCCGGTGGATTCGGATCAACTGGAGAGTCAGCAATGACAGAAGTCGCTGTGACTCCAGTCAATGCTCAATCAGAGCGAATCACTGTCCGTTTTACACAGCTCAATGAAAATGCCCACGCTCCAACTTATGGCTCTGAAGAAGCAGCTGGAGCCGATTTGTACAGTGCTGAAGACGTCATCGTCCCAGCTAATGGCAAACTGTGCGTTTCGACCGCAATTCAAATGGAGTTGCCATTCGGATACTACGGCCGAGTAGCACCACGATCTGGACTGGCTGCCAAGCATTTCATCGATGTCGGGGCTGGTGTTATCGACAGCGACTATCGTGGAGAAGTCAAAGTTCTCTTATTCAACTTCAACAGTGCCGACTTTGAGGTGAAGAAGGGCGATAGAATTGCCCAGCTTGTCTGTGAAAAGATTGGTCATTGCGTTTACGAAGCAGCGAGCGAGTTGGAAAATACTGATCGCGGCGCTGGTGGATTCGGATCAACTGGACAGTAAGTCTCCTTTTCAGTGTTCAAATTCATAACCAAACGTTTCCAGAGGCGTCATGGAAAGCGAACCAGTTGTGAAGAAGTCGAAAACCGAGCAGTCCGCAACTGATGTGACTCCAGTCATTATTCAGTTCACGAAGAGCAACGAGAACGCCCAAATGCCCACATATGGATCAGAGAAAGCAGCTGGAGCAGATTTGTACAGCTCTGAAGATGTTTCCATCCCAGCCAAGGGTAAACTTTGTGTTTCGACTGGAATCCACATGAAGCTGCCACTCGGATACTACGGAAGAGTCGCTCCACGATCAGGACTCGCTGCAAAGCACTTCATTGATGTTGGAGCCGGTGTTATCGATAGCGACTATCGCGGCGAAGTCAAAGTTCTTCTTTTCAATTTCAACGATGCCGATTTCGAGGTAATAAATATGACAAAGATACTATTCTAACTTTAACGATCTCAGGTCAAGAAAGGAGATCGCGTCGCACAGCTTGTCTGTGAACAAATTGCATTCTGTAACTACCAGAAGGTCGATAATCTTGAAGACACCGAACGCGGAGCTGGTGGATTCGGATCGACTGGAAAGTGAATTCTATTCAGCACTCATTATTAACATAACTTGCATCAGCCCTGTAACATGTACGATCTCGATTGCCTTATTTTATCTTCAAACTTGGACCAGTTTTTAAATGAATTCCGAAATTTGATTTAAAAGTTTATTCCAATTTCTACTACACGATTTCTGAGTTCAGATAGGTCACTCGGGTTTGGGATTATGTACTCATCAGGATCTCGTTTCGAACCGGCTTCAAAAAGTTGAGCGTTGCTCGCAATGATGTGGTTGAATGGAAAGACGTTGAGGTTCCTGAAAGAAATATGATAAGAAGCGAGAATCAATTGATAAGGACGAACATGCTTTTTCCCTGATAGCCTATGATTGCTATTTCGCTTGGGTCTGCAATTGATTCTCTGGTTTCCACGAATCCACTCTCTTCTTGCTTTTCAACAAATCCACACTGAAGACAAATCAGATCAATATTTCGGATGTTTCAACGAACCGCTAAAAGCCAATGAGCAGAATGTCCCTTCAAAAAAACTGGTTGAAAGTTCGGACCACAATCATAAGCAACAAGAAGAAGATTTCCATCACCAATAGTTTTTGTGAATTCTTTGGCATTCGGCATTTCTCGAGCTCTTGAACTGTTTGGCAGAAATTGGTTTGTAAGAGAAGCAAGGTAATCAGCTAGAAATGAGATAATCGTCTTGTTTCTTAGGTATTTTTTAAGCACCAACCAGAATACATTTCTCCTTGTTTTGTGATTCCCATGCTTCTTGCTTTTTCAAAGATAGTCTGTGCACTAACTTTTACTCCAAAATGTTCCAAACACATGGATAGGGCCACCAAGCCGCATCTGAAGATATTGAATGTTTTTTCAACCTGTTATGAACGATTTCTTAGGAATCTCACGTTGGTCCTTTCTGCTGCTGAGGAGTTATCTTACTTGTGTTCAGACAAACTCGTCCACCAAATTCTCCAGTGAAGCTTGTTAGTCGAACTTGTGCAATCGTAGGCAAAGATTCAAAATTGAATGCGCTGTTATCCATTCTACACTAAACCTAAATCGATTACATTTATATTTTCTCCGGAGCGGCTGTTGTTATTGCAAATATACAAGATTGCGAGAAACGGAAGAGAAAAACCTAGGCCAGCTGAGAAGAGTGCACGCGCAAACAACAATGCTGCTGTGAAACGGGTTATTACACACTTGTTGATAGAAAAGAAGGGAAATAGGACATACACCTTTTTTAAAACAATTATAAAAAAACACTAATAAATCTATTAGATGAACTTTTGGATTTCGTCGTAGATGGCGAGCACGAGAGCACCTCCAGTTCCACGGAACACATTCGAAAGGGCTCCCTTGAACATGGCCGACATTCCTTCGTTCTTGATGATCTTGACGGCACAGTCCAATGTGTTCTTGTAGAGAACGTCCTTGCGGCCAGACTGCATCATCATACGACGACGAACAGTGTCCCATGGGTACGAGAGGATTCCGGAACCAACAGTGACGACTTGAGCAATGGCCCAGGCGGCGAAGAAGTTGAGTTTCTTTCCGTCGGCGGTGAAGATCATCTTGGCGGTGTCGAACATTCCGAAGTAGGCTGCTCGGTAGATGATGATTCCTTGGACAGAGACGAAGAATCCTCTGAAAAAAATGCATTGCAATTTCAGAATAAAATTATTTTACCAACCGGTAAAGACCGATTGGTCCATCAGATTTGGCAATCTTGACGAGGCAATCAGCCAATCCCTTGAATTCACGTTCGTTTCCTTTTCCGACATCAGCAGCCAAACGGGTACGAGCGAAATCCAATGGGTAGACGAAACAAAGGGATGTGGCTCCAGCAGCTCCACCAGAAGCGAGATTTCCGGCGAAGAACTTCCAGAAGTCCTTCTTCTTGTCCAAACCCTTTTGGAACATGTTCTTGTAGGTGTCCTTGAAGGCAAAGTTCAGCGCTTGAGTCGGGAAGTACCGGATGACATTGGCCAAGTTTCCTCTCCAGAGAGCAGCATATCCTTGCTCTTTTGGCACACGGACGAGCACATCGACGATACCCTTGTAGCGTTTATCAGCAGTGATTGCCAGAGAAGCATCTTGAACTTGCAAAAGAAGTTTGACACGCTCGATTGGAGCAACGGCAGTCTTGGAGACAGCAGCAGCAGTTCCTCCAGAAGCAAGATCAATCAGGAACTTGCGGGTGTCGAAGCCCTTCTTCTCGTCCTTTTTCTTCTCAATTGGTTTCGAATCTCCTCCTGGAAAATTCAAATTAACAAAGGTGTCAGGCAAGAGAGCAGGCCCTCCAGAAGTGCTACTTACCTCCCGACATGCTTGCAGAAGTGCTGTTGGATATCCAAGCGGTGAAAAACCGGAACTGATTGTCTGGTTGCCGATTTGGGAGAACATCGACTGTGCCACGTGGCGGACACGTTTGCAGCGCCCATCCGGGAATGAGGTCACGTCTAAAATGCTTATTTTCACGGGAAAATTAGAACTCTTTCTAAAAAAAGGGAACACGCGAATAAAAGAACAACAAACGTTAACACTCTAAATAATTCAGGGGAGAAAATTTTTTTCACGCGAAATTTTGCAAAAAAAAAGAAAAATCCTTTCCTTGCATTTATTACAGTAACCACGATGATCGCTGTAAGACCTCTGCGACACTGAACATGTTCCTTTGATTTTCTTAAAGGAACATATGCTAATCAGGCAAGCTCTCACAGCGATCATAGTGATTACTGTAATTTATGTGACAGAATAGGCAGTTTTATTCCTTTTTCTGTTCTCCGAATAGAGAAAAAATATTCGAGAATCTCCCCCGAAAGAGCATGCATGTTGAAAAATTCAACCATTCAAACGCTTTATTAAAATATCGTACACGACAATTATTGTTACTCATAAGTCAATTTAGCATGATAATTCATGTGTCCTTTTGCATCTTTGATATCCTTGTGAATAACGTATCGGCAGAGACCTTTACCAATTGCACATTGAGGTATGATATAGAGTGTCAGTTCGAAATCCTTCTTGTATTCATTACAATCGTGGTAGAGTTTCATAACGACATCGTACCCCTGAAAACAAAACGAAGTGACAGATTTCATTTTCCTTCCTACCGATGACCAGCGTTCGTCGCCATCTTGCGATCCTTCCTCAATGAAACGAGCACTTCTGTTTCCATCACCGATCAGTTGTTGTTTCGTGATCTTATCGTCCCCGTTAAACAACCAGAAGTCTTGTTCGAAGAATTGCAAGTTGTAGGTGAATGAAGGTTGGCCGCAATCCAACGTGACATTGAATATGAATTTATCATCAGCAGTTGAGACAATGAAGACGGTGGAAGCCAGGATGAGGAGACAAATTTGACCACGCATTTTTGCAGGAATAGTCGGGAGACTTGTGGAAAAGAGTCGAGGGGAAAGTCAGAGTTCACGTATACACCAGAACAATTTATTTACGAAACAATAAAGTTCAAGTATCTAATTAGTAATACACCAGATTCGCATAGTTTGTGATCTCTCCTTCTAGATCTGTGATATCTCTTGAAATCCTGTAGTGACATTGCCCCTTCCCAATTTCACACAGTGGCTGGATATACATATAGACATCCACATTCTTCCGATCTTTAGTACAGCTATGATTCAATCGCACTCTCACATCGTATCCCTCGGAAGTGATCTCATCTCCATATAGTAGTCCCACCAGTGTCATGTTGAATGTTCCGGGAAGCCCTTCACCTTCTCTTGTCGTGATGGTGTCATCTCCATTGAATCAAGAAACTTTTCAATGATTCAAATTTTCAAATGACAAACTTACAACCACCAATCCCATTCAATGAACTGTATTTTGTAGTGATATTTTTCGGGATGTCTGCATACAAAGGAAACTTCAAAGACGAATTGATCTTGATCTCCAAGGGAGATCACGATGGCCGGTAAAATGAGAAGAAGAAGCAGTGGACGGAGCATTTCAGACTGATAATAATAGAGAAAGCAATAGCAGTGGAATCATTTTAAGAGAGGTTCACGTATACTAGTTTTCGCTAGACTTTTTGAAGTTTGACATAAAATTTTCATTGCCAGATATCAAAGGATAAGAAAGTAGATGAAAATATGAATTTATTGAGATATATAGGGAACATTGATCTACCACTTCTTGCACTTGTGTCTTCTGACGCATCTTCCGGTTCCCTGAAAGCAAACATTTATTTTCGAAACATACTATTTCTGATCTTACTTGGTTATCACGATAGTATCCCGGCTTGCAACGGCACATATGAGGAATGCAGGGGCGTCCGCATTTCTAAAGTCAGAAGGGGCTGTCTCTAGATTCTCCTTTTAATCCTTACCAATGAGAGTTTCGGATTGGTACAACTCTTCTCACACCCATTTCCGCATTTGTGCCATTTCTCGAAGCGTGGACAGTAGCTGACTTTCTCTGAAATAAGAATGGTGGAATGTTAGAAACTGAGATTCCTTACCAGTCTCGAAGGCTTCATCATCGATATCCGAATCTCTTGCCTCGATGAAAACGGCAAGTAGGGATATCACGACAAGTAGAGATAGCAACTGAAATAACTTGGCCATAATAGAGATCCAAAAAAGTAAAAACTCACAGAAATCGAAAACTTCATGTCTTCTGAAAATCAGACGAAACAACGACTGATTGTTACTCTTTGAGCCAACTCACTTTTAAAGTGTCGTCCGTTTCCAAAACATTAGAAAATTTTTGATTGAATTCGTCATTTTTTAATACTTTTTCTCGATTCTTCAACTTTTTCGATTCAAATCGAGTCATCTTTTTTGTTATCAAGAGAACAAAAACCCAGAATTGTTGATGTTTTGATTTGGCTGGAAAAAAACTGGAGGAGAGGAAAAAGGTGAAATTGAACATTGAGAAAAAGGGCATATGAAAAAGGTATCGATTTGGAGTTTCGGTTCAGAATGAACATTTTGGTGTCATTGAAATTCATCACCAGGTGTGTTATAAGACTGGTCAATAAATTTCCAGACAAACGACACAATTGAAAATGTAAGGTTTGTTCTCAGATTTAGAACTGAAGAAGCTGATTTGGAAATTAGCCCCAGAGCTTCAAATCTTTCAAACTCTTTTCGGACTATTCAAGTTTAGAAACTTCTTAATTCTGCATATGTTGCTACTTTTTTAAAGTCTTGAGACTTTCAATTGAAAAGATCTTAGCCACGGATTTTTCAACATTTTTTGTCTTTTTGAGTAAACTTTTGGTATCCAAAACTCACCAAATCATGTCTATCCAGGCATCAATATAATTGTCTTGACTTTTCACTTTTTGAGCAATCATTCTTCACTCTTATACTCTGCTTCTGTTTTTTCCTTTCTCATCTTTGATCACCTAACAATTTTCAATAATCGTGTTTGGCTACGATCTGAGCAAATCCAATCATCTCGAAACAAGAAAAATCAACATTTCTTTGTTTATTTCTTCTCAATTCCAATTTTTAAAATGCGAATACAATTGAACAGATTGGACAGATGAGAAATTGAAATAAATACAAAAAAGGAGCATCTTTTTGGGAGAAAGAAAAAATAGAAGATGCAAACGAACATACACATACAAATCTCCAAATGGAATTCTAGATGATACCATTCCGAAACGAAATCCCATTTTGAATGTTGGTTGGTTTTTGAAAGCAAGACGGTCTATTACTGTGACAAGAAAGAAAAGGGAAGAGAACACGGGGTTTTAAAAAATGGGAAAACTGTCTATGAAGTGATTAGGAAAACTAGGCGAAGAATAAGGAAAAACATGCAAAAAGTGGGAACTAGAAAAAGAAAATGAGGTAGAAACAACACAAAAAATGGGGGAGAAACGGTTGAAAAAATTGAAGAAAAGGAGATGAGGTAGTTCGAAAAGTTATCAAAAAAGAAGTTGGAATGATCTGGAACACAGAAAAGAATGTGGATCAGATCGAGGGGACAAAACACAATTAAAGATAGGAACAAGGGTGGAAACAAATGTAGGCTATCAATCAAAAGGGGGAAAGTTTTCGGAAAGTTTGCTCTATTGAGAAATATCGTTTTCCGATAGAGCGAACTTTCTGAAAACTCACAAAGTTCCTATCAGATCATATTTCGCAAGGAGTTTAGAACAATCAAGTGTGAGAAAGTGAGCTCTAATTTGAAATCCCAAATTTTCAAAAGAACTCACTTTCAAACTCAAATTGTTCAGATACAATTGAGGAGTAAAAAATAAGCAAAATAATCAATAGAATGAAAAAAGAAAACTGAGCCCTAGTGGTTTGCGGACCATCGAAGCCGCTGAGGTAGAATCAGTCGCATAGTCTGTGGAGAAGTTTTGCATAGAAACATGCTCATAGAAAATGAATCAAAAGAATACATATCAATTCAGAGGTAGATAAGGGTGATAAAGTTGAGATTTTGTCTAAAAAAGAAAGAGATTCTATGGGTTCAGGTGGAGGTAGGTGAGCGAGAAATGAGAGGATTGGGTTAGAAGATGAGAGAAAAAAGGAAGAAAGATAATAAGAAAACGAGGTGATTATTCGCAGAATGAGGGACCACGTGCCACGTGGCAAGTTTTGATGTCACGAACCAGATGGAACTTCGAGGCACCGCACGATTGACAGGTCATTTGCTCGTTGATCGTGGCGTAGTTACCCTGAAATCGAGAATTTGTTGGTTTTAACCAAAAATCAGAATTTTCGGTTGGCCGGCCAGGTTTAGTTCGACTTTGCCCGACTGCGCAAGGCTTGGCCCAGTTTGACCTGTCTTGGCCAAGTTCGGTCCGTCTTCCTAGTCGACCGGGCCGGGCCTTGTCGAATTTTTCGTCCACCAGCCTGGCCCGCCCCGACACCTCGCAACCCTAGATTTTATGAAGCACATTTCACTTACATTTGCAAGTTGAGTAGCCAACTGATCCCGAACCCCGAGTGGCTGCTTGCATGTTTGACAGACGGTTGGGCAGCAACGTCCGGCTGATACTGAAAATTAAGAGTCTCAAGTCTTGTAATTTAAAATCCGAATGCGCATGCATTTATCAGCCGTTCCCCTCCCTTCGTCATGTTTTTGTTTACCCCCACCGCCCGTTCCAGAAGCTTCTAGAAAAGCTAGTATTAATAATATTCGCGCTGAGAAGCGAGCGAAAAACAAACTTTCTTTTCAGGCTTCTGAGGAAGGGAGCTAAGTCAAAACAACCATAACTGAATTCTCACCAATATCATAATAGTAAAGAGTGCCCAACACGAACGATCTCCCATCGAACCATTCGTCTTTTCCACAGTTTTTGCATGACCAATCAGACCAGAGACATCTGGCGCAGAGCTGTTGAAGATAGAAACGACGTCCGTCGAGAGCAATTTCAGTTTTTGGACCGAATTGGGAAACTGGAGAGATGTAGAAGACGCCGTCGATTAGTGGGTATTTGTCATAGACCTGCAAAATCAGAGATCCTTATAAAAAATGAAAGTCTTGTGCACTCACCTTCAACTCATCCTTGCATTGAACACACGGAATACTTCTGAGATTATGCGCTCCCAGAGACTTCAGAAGACACAAACGAACGTCATCTCCTCCTTGTGGACAATCATCTTCCATCTTGATGTGTATTCCATTAAACTTTGCTCTCGGAATGATCGACAAAAGATTGTTGTAGTCATTTCGTTTGTGGAACACACTTCCGTTCACTCGGACGGTCTCGTCCTCGAAATAGTACTGACGATCGACGTTGATTCGAAGAATCTCCGGATCAATGCAGCATCTCAGTTCGAACTGTGGACCCATATCCCGTTTCGGCCATCTTTTATCCGATCGATTTGACAGAAGAGTGTTCGATCGTTTGCGGTACTCATCTGAATCTGTAACGTTGCTTTCACTGATGGCAACGTTTCTCGGAAGAGTCTAGACTTGCCACGTCTATAAATTTGTCTAGGTGTATCATCCTACTCTAATGGGGGTTATTGTCAGGTCTCAGAATCTCATTAAAACTTGTTTTGATAAAAAGCGGAGTGGAGAAAAACAGAGAGATTGGGAATACAGTGAACAGGTGTTCTCTGAATCTGAGAATGTCTTAGTGGCTGAAAATGAGAAATATGACTAACGGTAAAGCGGGATTTAAAAGATGAAGGTAGATAACAAAAGTGATGTATTTCTATTAAAGTTACTGTAATCGTGATTGGAGATAGTCGGAAATAAGAACAATGTGGATTCAAAAATTCAAAGAATTCGAATACTTGAAATAACTAGGTATAGAATCGGATGAGGCAACAAAGAATGGTTAGATTTGAATATAGTCCGGATTTGTCTAATTTTGAACCTTCCAAAGTCTTAGAAATGGATTGTACAAGAATATGATGGGTTATTCCAATAGATTTCCATTTTTCCAGAAAAGAGAATTCGAACCAAGAAATTCCAGGAACACATAATCTTGATTTGAAATCAGAATCTTGACTATCAGCCAAAGATTCAGAAAGCTTATAATCTTGATTTGAAAAGTTTGATAATGAGAAAAAGATCTTCAAGGAGATAGCAAATACTTACTACAAAAACCTGAAGGAATCGGGAATTTCAAATCTTTGAATTTCAAATTTATGGATTTGAGAATAGAGATAACAGAGTCACAGAATAGGTAGATATTGACACCTGGGATTTCCATACAACCTTCTACAAACCTAGTTCATCTGGTTTAGGAGAAAAGTTCTATTGCACCAGAAGAGTACAGTAGTTCTCATATCCTCAGTATTCCCTACTAAACCCAACAATCTTACAGTTCTGTTGCTGATTTGCGGCGGTGGCAGCTGCGAGTAGTGTTGGTTTCAGAAGCATCAGCTGAGAGTCGTCGTCGTCTTCTTCTAGGTCTCAGGGAGAGGGGTTCTGGTCTTTCGAACGACAAAAACATGCCTCAGCCCTCCCTTTCCTCCTCTACCCCCAGTTCCCCTCAATTGCTATTCCCAGAGAAAATGGGCGGAGCCAGACAGGGAGGGGCGGATAGAAGCTGCTGCAAGCTGTTTTGCAGAGACCTCCAGTAGTAGACGAACGTCGAGAGGAAGGGGTGGTCAAACAGAAATCAAGTTGAACTAGACGACTCATCTGAGGAGATAGTGTGAGAGAAGGAGAGCAGCAGAGAATTAGAGACATTGTTTACGTAAACAACGGAACGTGCCGCGCCGTGTTCCCCCTGATGGCGCGGATGCCGCCGCGCGGCGCCAGGCGGTACGAGAGAAGAGGAACAAGTAAACATTTTTAGAAAGGGAACTGGGGGTGAAAACAGGCGTCAGTTTCTGCCAATTCAGAATTTCGAAATTTTCTGTCTAGGGGAGATAGGGAGCAGGAAGTAATGATAACAATTGTTCTATTTTTAGGAGAGCGTTCATCAAAAGTTTGCTGCGATTTTCCCATCTTTAAAGGTTTTTGAAACTGCAACAGAATCTTTGAAACTTCTCCAATCAGAATCAGACATTTCAAATCTTCGAAGCTATGAATACCCAGAATACAGTTCCTTCTGCAAATTAAAAATCTCAGAATATTGAAAACTTTAAAGATTCTCTGAGCACCCCTAAATCTTACGACATCCGAGTCCCCACGTCAGTTCCTGTCTGACAGTTCTCAAATTTATCGTAACTGCTTTTCTAGCTCCAATAAGAAGCATGACAAGTTATGATAATAACATCCCTATTTTTAGAAAAAATCGTACATTTTCCCTTCTTTCTCCCTCAAAAACTAATAACAATGAGCAAAGCACATTGGCATAAGAAGAAGAGACAGAAAACGAACGGCATATGATTCAGAGAATTTTCAGAAAAAAAAAACAGAAAAACAAGAATGAGTCAAGAATAATGAGGTGGTGTTCGTGAGAATAAGCAAAGAAATGAAGGGGAAGAGATTATGAATTATCTAATAATCAGGGAGCGGCGTCGGATTTTTGGGGAAGATTTTAAGAAAACAAACAAGATTTAGGAAGATTTTCTGGGAAAAATAGAATCGAAAAAATTGATAGGAACCAGGAATTGCTGATGAAGTTGGAGGGATCCAGAATAATCCCAGAATCCCAGACACCCATAATCGAATAATCTCAAAATTCCAAATTCCAAATTCCCAGAATATCAGAATACCGAAATACCATATGAGTATCCTTGCTTCTCAATTTTATTAGCCTTTTTCGCTTTTTTTTGAAACAAAACTCTTTTGATTTCTGAACTCCTCTCCTTTTCTTCTTACTTCCTTTTTCTCTGAGCTGCTCACATTTCCAAAAACTCCTATGCAGAGTGAAAAATGAGTAATCATCATCTCTTCAAATATTCCTGTTTTCCTATCAAGAATGTTCAAAAAGTGTCTATTTTCCCTCTTCTCATCGCTTACGAGTAAATGCATGGTTAGCGGAAACAAGCCATGAAGAAAGAGGCAAAAACTTGTTTTTTTTTCGTAGCGTTCCGTGTTCGTATATCCGCGAACACCACCCTCAAATGGAGAAAAAGAGAGGGAACAACAACAACATTTGGAAAGGGAAATTTACTAGTGAAGAGGGGTATTATTTCTTGAAAATGGGATGAAAGAAACCGGCTTGGAGTTGGGATGGAAGGGAGAGGTGTGAAATGGAGTGACAGGAGTTAGACAATTTTGAATTTTGGAAGGAATCAAGAAAAATGAAGATGAATCTCGAAGTCCTCCATAATCTACTTGACCAGAACCTTAGAATATCGGAGCCGATTCTAATGACGTGGCAAGTTTGTGAACCTAGATAATTTTATCATTTTTCTAATTTTCCAAAATGTGAGCAGAGCTCTTTTCAAACGTTTCCCATTTTCCTTTTGAACAAAATCCTACAAGATTCATGCTCTAGGGGTCAAAGCTGTCTAGGCTAAAACAGAGAATAAGACAGTATCCGAAGCTCTACTCTGTAACCCAGAAAAAAGCTTTCTGAAATTTCTGGAAAAACCATAACCTGAATAATAACTGTTCTGATGATGTTGTTGATGATGTTGATGTGAATAATGCTGCTGACGATAATAGCTATGTGGTTGAGTATATCGATTCGTATAGTTCTGTGGAAAGTGTTGACTCCTCGAAGACAACATCATCTGATCTCGCATCTGTACATAATTCTGCTGAGTCGGCGTCGTCGCTCCAGACCTTGTCGGCGTCGAGCAAAGTGATGAAGTCGATGTCGTGGATTCTAGGATGACGTGGCAAGATGAACACATTGTTGAAGAAGAAGAAGAAAAAGAGAGAAAGAGAGAAGACGACGAGGACGACGATGAAGATACCTGACATGACGGAGCTAGGTCCAGGATGATGATGCATATGGTGGGAGAGATGGAAACGAGCAAAAGCCGGAAGACGTGAAGAAGAAGCCGTGGAAGGAGTTGGGGATGTCGGAGGAGGAGGTGTACCTAGATTAATTTTCAAGAAACAGAGAATCTATTGCGATACGGATGGATAGGAAGAAGAGACATGCAAGTTGATAGATAGAGGACTTCACACACAGGAATTTCTTTTGTCAGAAAAAATTTAACCCAGCATTTCATAGGAAAATTTGAAACCAAAAGACCCACCACATGATTTTTTCCTGTCTCTAAACTGATAATGACCCATTGATTGTGGATTGTGATGATGTGTTGTTGACCCGTTTCCATTGTGACTCCCTCCACTCATACATTGTGATTCCATCAACATCGCCCGATGATTATGGTATCTGAAAATGAGGAATACATGGCTATTGATTTTTTAAGGTTGGGAGATTTTAGATAAATTTAGAGATTAGGAAGAGGAGTCTGATAAGCTGAAGATCCTGCAATTCTGAGATTTCATTTATATTACAACTGTGATATCTGAAAATCGAAAGAATTTAGAGATTCAGATACATATTCAGAAATGCAAGGATTTGGAATTTCAGTGGTCCTGTGATTCTGGACAATATATGCAAGTTCTTGGAATTTTGAGATATTCTGAAACCAATCATTTAAACTTTGAAACTTAATTTTTCAAGCCCTTATGACAACATTTGCGCTCTAATCTGAATGTTAGGAATAGGTACCGTTCAGTTTAAAACTCAATTTTTTCAGCCTACAAGTTAAAGCAAATTCAGATCAGTGTAATTTATAATCTAGTCTCTCTGTCTATGTAAAACCCAGTTTTCTCTTCTTTCTCTAAAATCTGTCAAATTCGCTCTACTGAACATTCGACAACCCCTAATTACCTCACAATGATTTCTCTACCCTCTCCTCTTCCCCAGCTCATAGGGGGGGGGGGGGTCCCTCCCCGAAAAAAACACAAAAAAGAAGCAAAGAAAAATGAAGGAACACCAGGACTCGTAAATATTTCTGTCGACATGCAAAGAGTCAACCATTGTTGCAAAAAGAAGAACAAACACGAAAAAAGAGAGAAAATACGGATGAAAAAGACAAACTCCTACCTATTTCTGAAGAACGGAGACGTTGAGAAGACTCCGATGAAGATTCTGAAAATTTGAGAAATCTGAAGATTAAAAGGACAACTTCTAGGTCAGATTGACGTAGGAACAAGGACTAATTAGGGGATTATGATGACGTGACGAGAAAAAAGAAGGAGGGAATCGAAAATCAGATATCTTTTCAGATCAGACGGATGATCTGGTGAGCGAGTTCAGAGATTCTAGAATCTTCAAAAATGTCTTTAAGGAAATGACGGTCCCCACGACGCCTTCTGATTCTTTTGATCTACTGATGACGTGGAAACATTCGAAGGAGAAGTTGATAATCTATTGAAACGCGCATGAAGCTCATAGAAAGAGCTCTCTACTGCAAAAAGAGAGAACATATGAGACGAAGAGACGCAGAAAGAGAAAAAAACTCTGTGCGGAGATGGAAAGAGCAGCTCAGTGAGCAATAAAAAAGGCAAAGAAAAAAGTAGAAGAAAAGGGAAAAATTGGAAAGAGATGGATATGTACTTTAGAATGAATCAAGTGGAAGACAACACTAATTCATGAAAAAATACTATGATGAAGTCTCTTCGGATGAACGTCACCTTAGATGATGATGAAGAGCTGGAAAGAAAATGCGAAAATTTGTTCTCCTTTTCGGCTCTTTTTCGGAAAGCTTGAGAGCTGTCATCTTATGACCGATTAGTAATGGATGAGTTTCGGAAGGAAAAAGTGCGCTCTATTGATAATCTTTGAAACATCGAAGAAAGGATCTTCAGTTTTACGAGACTTATGAAAATGAGCTCCCAAGCCAGAAAAAGGCTCAAATTCTTAAGGGGAAAGGGGAATTGAGAAAACTGAAATTATCTGAATTGGAAAATTCTTGAAAAACACCTGCGTTTTGGCTCGAGAGGTCTCAATGGTGTAAAAGAGATTTATTCTGGGTACTGGGACAAACAGACACACAGATGGAATATTCGGGATTTTCTGATTCTGGAGGCTGATTTACTGAATCCTTCAAAATTGAGATCACCAAAAATTGATCTAAACTCATTTTGACACATTTTTAAAGAACGGATTATGGAGAAACTGCAGTGCAGACATATTTTTTGCTGTAATGAGTGTTCGTCTTGAGGTTTTCCAAGAAACCTTTTTGGATCTTCAGGCTGGAATCTTCAAACCTAACCCCTCCTTATCCAAACCTTTGGCATACGGTAACCCGAAAATTTTGGACCACCCACGACTTTTATCCCAATAATCCTTAATGCTCAAAGTACCAATCCTAGGCTTCTAATAAACAACAAAAAACAATCCTAGTACATCCTGAGTCCATAGAAAAGTCAAGGAATTGCGTGTGTGAGTGCCTTGTGGCGGAAATCGAAACAAAAATGGGGGTGAAGGAGAAGAGAAGGGCATGGAGGAGGGATAGAGAGATGAAAAAGAAATAGAAGTCGTCGAGAAATTGAGAGAAAGAGCTCAGAAGAGTGCACTTTTCCAAGAGAGAAAGGTATAATCAAGACATCTCCATTTTTTTCAGAGAGATAGAGAGACTCCTCCTTTTCTTCTTCTTCTGGTGCCCCCATCATCATCATTTTTCATTGAATAATGAGTAGAAGAAAACGTAGAAAAAGGATATGCTCCTTCCTCTTCATTCCAGTCAATTCAATCAGAGAAATAGTGTGTAGAATTGAGAGAGTTGCTAGAAAAAATTCCTTATTCGTCCCTTTGATGTAATCTCCCTGTGATCAAATTCTTATTTATTTATTTGCTGATGATTTATTTCATCTTCAAAAGGATAAGACTGATATTGAAAAAAAAGAGCAAAATGAGGTGGAGAGAATGAAAAATGTATCGAAGAGCGGATTAGCCTTCTCATCTCTCTGAAATTGATTTTTCCCCTATTTTTTTCGGAATAAAACATGACCGGGAGAAGAAGAAAAAACCAGGAAGTCGTGCGTATCCTAGTAATTTCCTCTCTTTTTTCAGAAAAGGATTAGGAGATTCTGACTCAACTTGGAGGATTTTAAAATGAAACTACATAGGAGTTCGGTGTCAAGTTCTGCTAAAAATTAAAAATTTCTGAGTTTAAAAGCCCAAAATTTTTGTTGAAAATTTCACTGTCCAAGACCTTGAGATTGGTGGTATTTGGAACTCATAAGAGCATATGCGCTCCGTCAGAGCAGAACATTGTTTTTTGCTCTTTATAGCACGATTGCTGACCAGAATGTATCTGTCTCCAGGTACTATGGGTTGAAGTCCAAGTCAGTAACAGAGCTCTATTGAAAAAGTCTTGAAATTTTTTTAGCCGCAAACCATTTTAGTGGTTTTAGAAAAACCAACCAATGAAAGTTTCAGGAAAAAACCAAACAGTCTGGCTTTAATGGGAAAGTACTTGGAGTGCAATTGCTGACCTATAAATTTTTTCAGACTCTTGGATTACTGTGGGAAGTGCGATTACGCTCAACATCTCATTTCAAATTTTAGACTTTTCAAAACTTTTCCGGTCTTCCATCAATCCTCCCTAGCCAAATGAAGACCACCATCTTCCTTATGCCCAAAAAATCCAATTTTACAAATTTTGGGGTCAGAACACAAAATGAAAATCGTAAATCTACTACCAATCACTTTCAAAACACACAGACAAAGTCCTAAAATCAAACAGGAACAAAAAGAACGAAAGGACTGAAATAGTGAAAGGGAGAGCGAAAAACATGTTGACAGTGTTTTTCAGACAAAAATCAAAGGCTCCGCCCACTTTTCAACCTCAGGTGGAAACAGGAGAGAAAGGGATGACATAGTACCTTTAAGGTGTACTTTTACTCCATATTTTGAGGGGAAGTCTAGCACAAACTGATGACGAGGAGATCAGATTAAAAGAGAAAATTATAGGTTTCCTTTGGGGGAAATGGGATCCGTTGGGGGATGTGCCTGGTAGTACTATGAGGGTTGGTTAAAGAGCAGATTTTTAGAACATTTGAAAGTTCAGAAGAACTTTTAGAGCTTGAACCAAAAAGTTAATGTTTCTCGAAAACCCGAAGGATTACTTTTGGCAAAAAACCCTCAAATGTTTTCCTCGTTCTACCGTACTCCTTGCAGAGTCAACAAACAGATTGGTATTTGAGAATGGGCACTGATACCACCACAGACTGTATTAGTTTGCTTTGGAGGGATGGCTCGATGTCAAAACAAAAATTTTCACTTTCGATTGATAGAAAAAATGACGGATTTGGAATGAAAAAGGGCATTCGAGAGTTCAGGCTGGCATTGTCTACAGCTGTACTAATTTGGAAAGGTGGGAGAAAAATATGAAACTTTTTGAACACGATGGGATTCAAGAAAACAAGAAGTCATTTTTAAGAAAGAAATCATTGAAGACCACTTTTAGGGAATTGGGTTAAGCTAGGTATTGAAATTTCAAATAACTGTAAATGGGCAATGTTAAAGTTTGAGTTTTTTTGAATAATCATAGAGCAGATAAAATTTCAAATCTGGAAATCTAAAATTGGAAGTTTCCCGCAACATCCAGTATCAAGCGTCTTCCCTTCTCAAAACTTCATTCCAAAACGTCATCTTTCCACAATCTGAAAATTTCAGCCAAAGCTCTGAAAATTCGTAAATCATCTTCTTCTCTCCCTTCCTATACCTCCTCCTTCACATATCCATTTCTTCTAGACAGGGGGTCTTTGTAAAATGAAAGAGTGTCACTTATTCACCTCTTTTGCTATCCATTTCCTGTTCCTCTCCATTTTTTTTGCTTGCTTTCTTACTTTTGCGTGTGTGTGCCCCCAGACCTTTCTCACTACTAGTCAGTCTTCAGTCCGTCAGTAAAAAAAGAGACGACACAAAAAGGAAATGGAACACTGTGGCGTAAAAAATAACAAGACGAGAGAATGTGGGAGAGAAAGAGATCCTAGAGAAAAAAAGAAGAGCAATCAGCTGTTTTGACAAAAGAGATAGTACAGGAAGAGGTAGAGACGTAGAGAAAAAAGAATAGAGGACAGGCATTCGAATGTTCATTTTTCAGATAGAGGAAAATGGGAGTGTGGACACTTTATGGGGAGAAAGATCTAGAAAAAAAGGGAAAAAAAAATAAAAGAATTTTTAATTCTAAAGTTAGGTCATCTACTGGATGGGAGTCGGAATCGTCAGTGCAAAATCTTCAACTTGAACAAATTTTTCTGTATAGTTCTAGACAGGTACTATAGCTTTGGCGTTAGTCATTTTCTGATAACGCTTCTGGAAATCATACTGTAGCAGGACAAAACATAGAGTATGCAAAAACATGAAATTTGGGAAATAATGCAATTTTGGGGATTTGGGCTAGAATAATGGGATGGTTCTAGGAAGCATTGAGAACTGGATTTTATTGAAACATTTCGGAAACGCTCTAAAGAACTTCATTGATTGAACACCCGAAAAAAGCGTACATCATTCGTGGGAAACCGATATATTCTCAGAGATAAAAATTTTGATATCTGACTTCAGACCAATCTCTCAACACGGCAGCCTATAAAATTTCAAGCTCCGTCCAAAAAAGTTTATGAAAAGGTGAGAGACTTTTTGAGACTAACTTCCTGTTGGAGATAATCGAAAAGGAAGTGCTCTAGAGTAGACGGACTCCAGTTTCGAAACAAACTATTTGCACTTACTTTCATAAATCGATGTGCTTTGATGAGAGAGACAGGAAGGAAAATAGGTAAGTCTATTTTGACTTTCAAAAATTTTCAACTTGGCTGATAACAAAAAAAAGTGAAAGTGTCGAAATTGAGGAGGTTAAAAGTTATAGATTGGTTAGTGACTAGTGTTGTTACGAAAGAGTCATCTTTGGATAATAGGGATAGTTGATTGGATACGGTGGATAGTGGCCTAGGAAATCTCAAGTGAGGGAAACTAGGTCATATGAGATGTCAGACAATTTCAGACGATTTGTTCTTTGTAATTTGGGTACTATTGCACTTCTGACGCAGAATCCCAGTTCTGGAGCATCTGCAAGCTCTGCAAAGAACAGTATCGCGTACTCAATGTCCCGAAAATTAGGTCAAAACAGAGAACCAAAGACAAAAAGAAATGGCAACAACACATGGAAAAAAGGGAATTTTCGAGTATGTTCCTTTCTTTTATTTTTTTCGATTGGGGGAATGCCCTTCTTGTTTATCTCTTCGATGTTGGCTGGATGAGAGAAAAGGGAGCGACGACGGGTGGTCGAAAAGGGCAAAGTGGTCAACAACGGTGTTGTGACGTGGCATTTCTCGGAACAGAGCACAGAATTTCCATTGCAAGAAGAGGAGAATGATCTGGGGAGTCGTGGGGGTCTTCCTGAACTATGGGAGTTCGAGAAAGAGATCGAGTTACTGTAGAGTTCCTGAAGCAAATTCTGGATTCATTGACTATTAGCAACACTGGGGAACCTCAGGCGCAGCCAAAGTTCGGTTGCTTCTACATTGAAGGTGAAGACGTCAAAATGAAGATCATAGAAGCTCTTCTTTGCCAAGTTTCCGAGACAGTTCAAATTGGGGAGCGAGAATCTGGAAAACTTTTGAACTCATAAACCGGATGAATTCATCCAGTCTCAATTGGAACTTGTTTCCGATACTCATACATACTACTTCAAATGGATGATAATCACTTAACGAATGTAATTGTTTATTTCCTCACACAACACTAACACCATTTAACTCAAATCACTAGAAATATCGGTGCACCCCTCCCATTCACAAACCCGTTAGACAGCTGGACGCCTCGACCTCTCTCTACCCTTTGCCCTCTATCTAACCAAATACTTTTGACAGCCATCTGGCCCCCTTTGCATCGTGCAGCGATGTCCGAGTGGTTAAGGAGTTGGACTTGAAATCCAATGGGCTTTGCCCGCGTAGGTTCGAACCCTGCTCGCTGCGAACTTTTTTGCTCTTGTTATCTTTTCTTATCACAGAATGTGTCAACCATTCGGTCTTTGTTCTTCTTCTCTCAGCTGACTTCCTGAACAATGTAAGTTGAAATTGACGGGAGGGAAATTGCTTTCCTTCTCCTTCTCTTGTTCACTGGCTCATGAAATTTAACGATGAATGAAAAATGAACTTGGATTTTGGTTGAGTTTCTGTTAGCAGAGAGGGAGACTTAGATTGAGAGAGAAAGAAAACAAAAATGAAATCGAAGAAAAGTGAAAAGGATATCTTCTGTTGGGTAAAAGAGCACATCACAACTGATCTTTTTCTGTTTGAGTTGAGCCGCCCGGTTCACTTTCTTTTCTTCTACTCCTAACTTTTCTAATTATCAAAACTTCTTCAGTGAAAATGAGAATTTGGGTTGCATCTCTCATATTCTACGGGTCCGTATTTGCCATTTGTGAACTTCTTCGATTCCTAGTCATCAAATCTTTCGATAATCCAAAACGTTTGTCAGCTCTTTTGATTCTGGAGGTGATTCAAAAAAGAAGAGATTTGAATTTTGAATTGAATTTCAGTTTATTGGAACATTGCAAATATGTGTTCCAATGTTCGATGTAGGTACTATTTTGGATAATTATGGACTGTTGGGAGTTTTCGTGGAGATTACTGTAATTGAGTTGGCCAATTGCTATTTCCAAAGAGACGCTGTCGCTCATCCATGCCCATTGGTAAGTAGTAGAATCCAATTTTTTGGATGTGAAAATCCGGTTGAAGGTTGAACTGTATCTGAAATCCTCAAAAAAAAATCTGTTTTTTTTTCATTTCTGATTCCAGGTTACCAACTGCTACCGAAAAAGTAAAGCTATCCGGCGAGGAATCTACGTTTTTCTTGTTCAACTAGCAGCTGGTATTTCATCCTTAGAATACTATTTTCCAAATGTTCCATATTTCTAGCCTACCTCTCCTACTTCGTAGCCCGGCTCTTCTGGAGCTTTGGAGTTCATCCAATACACTTGGAACTTTTGGATCAAGACTCTTGTACTTCTGATCTTTCAGTAGGTTTTTAGCAATCCATGAAATCCTCAAGATTTTTTTCTCCAGGTGGCAATTACAACTGGATGCATCATCGAGGGAGCTGCCACATTTCTTGCCAAGTGGTTCGAAAAATGGGTAGATCAAAGATATGATGGGGATGCCAAATTGTGCTCCGTGGCTAATTGTGTATTCTCGGGACTTTTATGTGCTATTGGTAAGTTTCTTGACTCTTGGAGCTTATCAATTCAAAAAAATTTTTAGGAATCAACTACACAGGAATGTACGCGAATCCCATTGTTGCCTGGGCTTGCACTTTCAACTGTCTGGGAGTTTCTCATGCTGGTCATCTTTTCGTTTATTGGCTCAGTCCATTGATTGCTTGGTACTTTGCGGAAATCGTGTTCGGATCTGAAGATGTCATTGAAGAAGAGCCAGAGGAGCCGGTCAAGGATGCTAAGAAGACAGAATAGGAGCTCAATTTTCTTTATGATATAGAATGTATATACAAAAATGAAAGTATTATTGGTCAACGAGCTTCTTGCCAGAATCGAATTGCTTCTGATCGAGACGTCGATTTTGACGTGGTTTTCCAGCATGCTCTCCTCTGATGCATCGACGAATTGCAGCCGGTGGATGGACTGTGTGCTCGAAGTGCACGAATCTGGAAACATTGAGATTCTTGCGATTTTTTGAGGTTGCTACCTGATATGTCTTCCAATCACGAAGTATTCTGGCTCTTCGGTTTTCTGCGAATCACGAATAACTGTCACATTTTTGAGGTGGATATTGAGGTTCGAATCGCAACTTTCTAGCATGCCTGAAAACTTCGAATCTTTCAATTTTGCTATTGGCGACATTTGCAATGTTTATTTTGCCCTCACCAATCACATAATTATCGCCACGAAGCTCAACGACAACCTTCTTTCCAGCCATTCCCTGAAGAACAGCTCCACATCCTGACTCGAGACGCTTCTTTTCATTGGAGGACGAGGACGAGGTGGAGGCGGAAGCCATAATTTCAATAATTTATTCGATCTATCTACAAGGATCTTACATCAAACATCAATTATACCTTCTTTCAATGAAAGATAAATAGTCACAACACAACCATCGAATGCACCATTCAAATACCATATGAATCGATGAAAAAACGGGGGAATCTCACTATTAACACAACACAAAAAAAACTGGAAAGATGATATTATTTACCGAGGATGTAAAAAAAGGGTTCGTTAGTTCGTTGAAAAGGGTGCCGTAAATTTTTGATGTGTTGTGCGCGCAAAACATCACATTTGACGACATTTTCGAGGTAAGAAAGACAGTGTTATTTTTGGTAAGAATACAATAAATTAGTAGAATTTGGCCTTGTCCTGTTTGCTTCGAACGAAGACGACGGCAATTATGACAACTGATTGAATGATGATAATCAGCATGAAAATCGTGGAAGAGACACAGGAGACATTCGGGCAGCTGGCAGATCCACCTGGTCCACTCTAGAAAATTAAAGAGATTCAATATGATTCTTTTTTTTTAACTCACCGTTTGCACTTGCGTGGCTCTCACTGTTCGAAGCTCGTTGAGCAATGAATCAACCTTCTGATGCATACTACTGTCTACTCCACCGCCACCAGCACCTCCTTGTTGCATCTTTTGATCAATGTTGTACGTCTTTGTGAAGATCTCGTTGACGTACTGTTTCATATCACGAACAGATTGTGATAAATCACGTAATGATGTGATCACTTCATTCTTCTCATGTGGTTGGAAGCTAGCACCTCCGGCAGCTGCAACAGGAGCCGCTCCACCGGTCTGAGGAACTGCAGCACCTCCGGAAATTTGGGCTTGTTGAATTTGAGCTAATCTTTGATCCATGTTTTGCATAACTTGATGAATTGCATTCTGAGATTCATAAATGAGTCTGAGTTCGCGAGCAGTTGCATCCTCATAGTACTTGTTTGGATCATACTCGTCATCCTCCTTGACTTTATCTGGATGTTGCTCCTTGAACTTTGCTCTCTCCTGCTCATACTCCTTCATTTGTCTCTCGAATTCCTCATCATACTTTTGCTTCTCTTGTTGTGGAATCTGTTCGGCAGCTGGCACTGGTTTTTGTTGTTCATGGAAAAGAGAGAAAGCGGAGAAGTCAAGAATATCGTGATCATCAGCAAGACCTCCAGTGGCAGCGGAGACTCCGAAGTATCCGTTGCGTGGCAAGAAGATATTTTCAGCTCTCATACAAAGTTCATAACGAGGAGTTGGTTGCATTCCATCGTCGACATGAACAGTGAGCACATTCTTGATGTACTCGATACGGAGACGGACTGGGTATGGCTTATTACGGAAGTCACGTTGGCAACCTGAAGAATATAATTTGATTTTTGAACTTTCAATGAAAACTTACTCGACAAGATTTGCTGCGATCCGTCAGTATGATGATCGTACGATCTTGTTCCGTCGTTCAGCATCAATGAAACTTGCGGGTTATTTTTCTGACCATCATTATCAAAGGAATCAAGGAACAATCCCATTCCAGTCCAGAAATCATTTGCTCCGAAAACTGGTCCAAGTGCTCCAAGTTGAGAAGTATACCAGATTCCAAGTCCGTCAGCTCCTACACGTCCTTGTCCACCGATTTTGAGAGCGATATCAACCTAGACGCTAACTGTTTTTTAGAAAAGTGAATGGTTCTTACCTGGAAATTTTCACTTTCCACAAATGCTCTCTTGTTCCATGCAATACCTTTTCTACTTCTCATTGATGGAGCCAAACGAAGTTGTTCTCCGGAGGCGATAGCATCACCACTAACCTTGAACATGAGTGATATATTATCAAGAAGTTCATAAGAATGAGACTCACAATCCAGAAAGGAATAGATCCATCACGCTGAGCTAGATTTGGAGCACGGAAAGAATGCTTGTATTCGAACCTGGAAAGTTGAAAACATTATTCCAATGCTTGAGATTAATGCTCGACTTACTTCTTGAAAACCGGATTATTTTGTGCTCTAGCAACATTGATAACTATCAGCAGCACGAGTAGGACCCGTGTTGAGGTCATCTCTGAAATTCTGATGTTTGTTTAGGGAACAAAAATGCAAATTTCGTGAGAAAATGGAATAAGAATCAGGTAAACTCAGTATCAAAAGCCTGCACAACCGACCAACCGTACACGTCGACGACCGGTGTCTGCAAACAATGGAAGAGACGCGCACTTGCGGACTTCTCAGCAATTTTCCATTGAAAAAAAAGAGCACTTTTCGGATCTAGTTCCGGCTTCAGCATGGCGAACAAACGACGAAAACTTATAATCACATGTTTTATTCCTAGCTTATAGTTTCAGGAACTGATATAGACAAATAAATTAAATACAAACAGCGGGATCAATTGGAGTTCACCGTAGTGTTGAAAATTGATGAAAAAAAAAAAACTAAAATACAGAAAAGTTAGGATAGTGGCGATTAATTCTACTGCGGATTGAATTGTCTAAAGTAAAAGACAACAGTTTTCAAATGAGGACCGATCAGACGGGAAAGTTCTCGGACTTTTTGAAGAAACTCTTGATCTTGGGCAACTTCTGGGAACTGAATGAGAGCAGTAGAGAATCTTAGAAAAGCTCCATTCGCATAGACAATGAGATCTCCGAATGGTATTGGAACTGGAGGAGGCACGTCCGGACGGAATACAGCGAAGTCATTTCGATTGGGCGAGTTATCCAGAAGCTCTTGGCAAGAATCGAAATCGAGCCATTGGAACGAGTCTTCGCAGAGAAGATCACTTGGACGGAACTTGGATTTGTATCTCATTTTAGGGCAAGAATGAATGTAGAAACCCATGTAGTAGTACTTCAGGCGAGACCACACATGCTCGAGTTGTTGAGTGTACTCGATTTCTCTGAAATTATGTCACTACAATTATTAACAAAGTAGTGACAAATACCTCAGTGCAGTGTAGGTACCGATCGAGAGGAACGAGTAATCCGGATCATAAAACATGTATTTGGCTGAAAGACAGTCGGGAAGAATGTCAATGACGGAGACAGCAATGAGTTTCCCGTCGAGCAAGAATCGCAAGTGAAATGAACCCAGATCAACTCTGAAATTTGAACATCTTGTTTTGAAACACAGTACTATCGACGCACCCTCCCTGTCTTTCCCGTTTCAAAGGAGAATCGCAAAGGAATTTTCGATATCCGGCAAGTCGAGTAACGTCTTCTTTATGGATAGTTGTCTGATACTTCTTGTAAAGTTCGAATGATTCATTATCCATCGCCGAAAACTCAGTGCTTCCAACAGCAACAGTTTTCAATTCCAGCTTGTGCTGCCAATCAGGGCGTGCTTCGTCGATGTACGATTTGATCGTTCTCTGTCTCGCTGCCTCTTTAGCACGACGTTTCGCTCGAAGGGCGTCTGGATCCAAGTTTCGGTCTCGACATTTTTCTTCGAATCTAAAATAAGTTTTGAAAGTAAGCTTCTCATTTAATATCAACCTCTTGTTTCGAATTTCCTTCTTCTTGAGAACCGGTCTGTCTGCATCTTTCACTTTCTTCTCAGGCGGCTCCTGACTAGTAACCTGTTCTTTCGAAGAACTAGTTGTTGTTTCTGATACCTGAAATCCGTCACATTACACTCTCATAATCAATTGAAAATGAATACCTTCTTCTCTGTCGGATCCTCTTCCTTAATTCCACATACCGGGCGCTTCCCACTCTTGAGAAATTCATTCATTTGACGCATTGCTCGCTTTTGACTTCTCGACATCTTGAATTTAGTAACATCGAGACGTATCGTGAATTGGGGGCAGCAAGTAGCACGATTGTTTGGTTTGTACAGATAGCGTCCCGATCTGAAAATATTTTTTGAAGGGGGAAGATGCGAGAGACAAAACATAGGGTGACAACGCTATCAATCAAGCCCACCTTCTCCAGCCCATATCCAAAAGCCTTCCATAGTCGATGACACTCAAATCGTGAGCCCATGCACCGCCTGTAACAGCGAAAGCGTTCTGAAGGGAAAAGAGGGTTCAAAACAATAACAAAAAGTGATATGTTTTAAGTTATTGGTGCGTGTGATTCAAGGACAACCGCGGGCTGGAAGAATAGCTGAAGAAGGTGGGCTAATTGAAGCGGTGCCCATAAAACTTACGTGCTCCAGCCAGCCTCCTCAAAGTGCATCAGATGATCAGGAGATATTGAGATAATAGTTAGTGCTGAAGGTAAAAGCGACTAGAAGTGTGTTTCGAAGAAGTCATTGCTCTAACTAAAGTATGAGTAAACTCCTACCACTAGCAATTGATGAATCCTCTGGCTTTGGCGGAGTATCTGGACCTTCGGCGCTTGAATTGCCTTCACTTTCCGCATCTTCTTAAACAACCCATAATATTTTAACTAATGAGAAAGACGAGGATTAGAATAAGTGAATGGTTAGTGGTTAGTAACCTTTTACAGAACTATTCGGAGTTCTTTGTCCTCGCTCATTCTTACAGTATCCGCAATTCGACCGTTCTCCGGTACCAAAGAATTCGATAAGACTGGATGAAGTTCCATCCATATCGTCTGAAAAATAGTGATAACGCAATCAGTGGAGTCATGACAATATAATATCAGCAATAGATATAACCAAACGAAACAATTATCGCTTTAGAGCAACATGAAGCACAGCCAGAGGCATAGATAGTTTATATTTATTGGAATTGAATGAAAAAGGAGAGCAACAAGAAAAAATAACAAGAAAATAACTAGCTACAATACCTAAATCCAGACCTTTATTGAACATTCTCCGCATATCTCTTCTTCTGAATTTCATCTCTTTTCGCCATTTTTGCTGCTTTCTTCTCCTCTGCTTCTTTCTGCTGTAACATAACCTCAAATCGTGGATCCTTCGGGTCCATCCAGTATCCGAAATACTCTTGAATGTCACGAATTCTCTTTTCGAGTGCCAACTCTTTATCATCTTTTTCTTTTTCTTGCTTGACGAGAGATGCTTCGTACTTTGCAAGAGCAGCAGGGTACTTTTTCAGATTCTTTTCGAGCTCCGCTAGTCTGAAAGCCTACTTTAACAGTACACAGGTAAGTTTTTAATATACCTCGCTACTTCAGCTTCCTTCTTTTTCTTCTGCAACCCTTCATACTCCTTCTTAACATCATTAAACTCTCTATACAATCCTAGCGCCTGTTCTTCTTCAATTTCTTCAGCAGTTGGGAACAACTCTTCTACAGGAACCCCGCTTGCTAATCCATATCTACCGAATCTTTCACGACGAGCAGCGCGTTCTCGTTCAGAATCGAATTGAACTGGTGGCATTCCACCGTTTGCGATGATTCGGTGGCGCGGTCGAAGTCTGCAAAGCTTTTTTCAGAGAAATAATTTTACAAAAAATACTTACGAGCTGATATCGAGGCTTGGAGCGATTGCTTCGCTCGCACTGCTTGCGAAATTTCTCACAGAAACTCGGAAATTCCTCAGCATTGTTCTGAATGCAGAAAAAATTGCAGGGAACTGATTAGACAATGAGCAAGAAAACTGCACACTGAGGCCTTTGACACGAAAAGAACGCAAACGTTTTCTCTCGCACTCTCTTCTCTTTCTCAATGTCTTGTGATACGGCGCTAATTCGCAATTCAAAGTATATCACTTTTGAGAAGAACACTCGAAAAATCACAAGAAAAATTAGAGCTTCGTTTGAAGAAACAGTCAAGAGAAAAAATGATTCATTGATTCAAACAAGTGAATTGAGATAGTCAAGATCGTAAAAATGAGAAGATTAGTAGTTATTTATATAAAAAAACGGAAATTGATGAATCACATAGTTGCTGCATCCGGGTTTTCTGGGTAAATGATATCCGATGAGACTTCCCAAACCTAAAAATCGAAACTTTGCATTTTTTCAATAAGTAAATTGATCACCTGCAGTTTGTTGAACTCGTCACTGCTGCAAATCGTCCACGGACGATTAGAGTTCCACGAAAAATCAGCAACTTTTCCAGCATGGCCAGCATGAATAAATAAAACTTCCGGAGGTGGAGAAGAAGAGAGTTTCGATGAGTTGGATGTGGGATCTTCGATTTTCGCAAGATCCCATACGATTACTCGGCTGCAAAAATACAACTATTTATCTCAGAACACGTACCAAAGACATACTCATCAGATCCACTGCTGGCAAGAATTGTTTCATTATGTGGGCTAAATGAAACTTGGAAAATTTCATCTTCGTGACAGTGAAGAGTGTACACTTTATTTTTGAGATTTCTCATGTCCCAGAGAGCCACAGTCTTATCGGCGGAACCAGTGGCAATAAGGAACTCAGAGAAAGGGTTGAATGAGATACAAGTGACTTCAGCGCTGTGTCCGACTGGAGATAATTGAGGTTGGGGGTGACGCAGATCCCAAAGATTTCTGAAGAAACAAATATATAAAAATTCAAATAGTGTATGAAGTACAATTTTCTATCATCTCCGACCGATGCAAACACGAAATCGTGAAGTTCATGGAAGGATACATCCTCAACGTTCGACGAATGTCCCTTGAACTTGTTCTGCTGTGTCAACTGTCCACCGATTTTCTGATTTGCGTTTATATCCCAATGGCATACCTAAAAACGATAGGAAGTATAACAGAATACAATATGAATTCTCCTTACAACTCCATCATCGCCGGCAGTGAGCAAATGTCCTTCTCTCGTGTTACTCCATGACATACCGTATCCTTCACCTTCGTGTCCTTTCAATTGGAGCTGTGGTCGGAAAACGTTGTCTTGTGGTGTAGACGGATGCTTAGTATAATCGAAAATGAATACATCGTCAAATGGACCTCTACTAGCAATTATGTAAGGATTTTGTGGCATGTACCGCGCCCGATGAACCTCTCCAGAATGATTTATACGGATCTCATCCTCAATTTTAGCTGCTTTTCCAGCTCCATATCCACCATACTCTTCTCTCTCATTGTCCCATTTTGAGTCGTCAAACTCTGGACCATCGGTAGTGATGGAGAACTTTGAGATGATCAGATGGTTTTGGACGTCCTCCGAAGTATGGGTACCATGAATCAATCGATGTACAGCCGTGTCAGAACCATCAGCCTAAACAAAAAGATGATCCTACTGGTGAACGGAAAATTTTTACTTTTGTGACATCCGGCATCCACTGTATAGTTAAAGAAGGCCATTCGAGTTCTCGTGTTACAACCGTGTCATATAGATATGGAGCATTTTTCTTCCAAACTCTCTGCTCTCGACTAATTTCTTCGCAAGAATCGGCTTCGCTCATTATATTCTGAAACAATATTTGAATGAACTCTTAGGCAGTATTGCTATGAATCAATATAAATACGAGCTTGAGAAAAACACCATAGTTCTAGGTTAAATACATCCATATTTCCAAATACCAAATTTATTTCAATTCAGAATTCTTTTCAATCATAATACGGGGGAAAGGATCAATTTTACAGACTCAAACGGCTTTTTGGGGAATATGCTAATATTGTTAGGAGACGGGAAATTTCAGGTGAGATTCAAGAAAGCAAAATATGAATAATTTAGATGCTTTTAGCAATTCATTGTCGCTCAACAGCTTCAGGTGCGATGTCATCATCTGCTTCATTGTAGATATTGTCAGCCATCTGCCACACTTGTAAGATGTTATCCTCCGAAACACTGCACACAACCCAAGCCTCGTTGGGGTTCCATGAGAAGTCGCTGATTTTAGCAGTATGTCCCCCGTGAATGAACAAAAGTTCTGGTGGCCCGTCCTCGGCGTCTTCGGCGCTTTGATCTTCCCCAATCTTGGATAAATCCCAGACATGGAGGCGCTTATCAGTTCCACTGGATGCAAGAATAGTCTCATTATGAGGACTCCACTGAACTTGGAAGATTTCGTCACGATGGGACTCAAACGAGTGAAGCTTGAGACGGAGATTACGAAGATCCCAGAGCGCAACAGTCTTATCGGCGGATCCTGTCGCCAATATGAACTCGGAGTATGGGTTGAAGGCTAGACAATTGACCTCGGCGGTATGAGCATCAATAGCGTGTCCAGGAATGTTTGTACGAAGGTCCCAAATGAGTCTGAAAATTTGAGAATAAACATATTACTTTTATGCGAGATAAACTCACAATTTTTTGTCATCACCAACTGATCCGAAAACACCATCGTGCAAAACATGCCATGCGACGTCTTCTACGACAGACTCATGTCCTTTGAAAATGTCTCTCGCTTGCAATTCTCCGTTGGCGCCATGATTTCCATTGATGTCCCAATGGCATACAGTTTGATCATCAGATGCCGAGAGAATCAGTCCTTCTTTGTTCGGATTCCATGACAATCCATATCCTTCTTTAGTATGTCCTTTAAGCTTGAGCAATGGGTTGAATGTGCTATCACGTGGGACTGCTGGATACTTCAAATAATCGAAGATGTAAACGTCGGCTGAAGGAGACTTTGTGGCAATGATGTTCGACTTTTGTGGCATGTAGCGAGCCCGGTTCACTTCTCCTTCGTGATTGATTCGAATATCAGGTTCTACTTTGCCATTCACAGCTCCGAAGCCTCCAAATTCACTACGCTCAGTATCGTAGCGAGACGCATCGAATTGAGCTTCATCGGTTGGCATGCAGATTTTGGAAATGAGAAGATGATTCTGTTCATCGGAAGTATGAGTTCCAAGAATCAATCGATGAACAGTATGATCTTGGCTGTCCTAAAACATCTTTTGGCTTGTTTGAGATACATGTATTTCATTTTAATATACCTTTGAGACATCTGGAAGCCACTGAACACTCAATGATGGCCATTCGAGTGCATGAGTCATGACGAGATCGTACAAAAACGGAGTGTTCTTCTTCCAGATTTTGTATTCGTCATTGGCCACGCGATCTTCAGAGGTGCCATCTTCCAAGCTGGCCATTTTCTGTAAAAATATAGATTTTGAGGCAGGAAAACAATTTGACAGATTGCGAGGAAATCGATATAAAAGCTTTCATGAGTGTAAAACGATGAATAATTTTAGAATCTCGAGATGAGGGGAAAATATGCACAGTTTTCGTAGAACTGGAGCCACGAACGGCTCATATCGGAAAATCTACCGCATTGAGGCAACGGAAAAAAACCCTCTTTGAATGACAGTGCGCGTCGCGGTTTTCGCGGGTAGAGGGTCTCACAACGATTTGACATTTTGGACGAGGTGATTACGGTCCGCCGAGTGCGCTCATTTGAATTCCTCTCGGACAACTCCAGGCTCCAGAAATTCAGTAAAGTGAGTATCATCAATATTCATTTTTGTGGTCTATTGATTTTTGATTCTTCTCATAAATGGAGAATGATTTTTGGGAAAAAATGTCCCACTTGTAGTTGGAAAGTAGCGAATCTCGAAGCAAAATAATTCTAAAAATTGCAGATGCAAGAAGAAATAATAGATTTCTTCCGGAACCCGGCGTTGGTCATATACATCACGCTGATGATGACCGTCTGCGTGGTGAGTCCACTAAAAAAGAATCAATTATCTATTGATGAAAATTCTTAGGTCAACGGGTCTCAACAAGTCGGGGATGTCGTCGAAACCGAGTTTCATGCATATCGCTTGCATCAGTATGAAATCAGTGGAAACATGTATGGCAGTAGAAATCATCGAGTATCTTATGAAGCCGTCTCACTGGGTGCTCGTGCTCTCAGAAGGTACTTTGCAGCTAAAGTTGAAGTTGGGATGTTGTTACATATATTTCCTTTTTAGGACTATGGTGACAACATGGCGAGAAGTGCTTGAAAATGATGTTGATGACATGTGGGGACTTGCTACCGGTGCTGTGTTAATCTTCATTCCAGATAACATTGACGAATTGAATGATATCGACAGAAAAGTAAGTATACAAAGAGTTAATCCTTTTCATTCGACAAACGTTGTTATTCCGATCCTTTTTCATAGGCATTCCTCGATCTGGAGCAGAAGTTGCTCAACGTGAAGACTGATCTATCTGTTTATGTTGCTCCATACAATGACGATGCTGCCTCAATTCTGCAAGACGTGAATTCTCGAGCCGAAAAGGCGCCGAGTGCTGTTCAGCATTTTCTTCAATCACTATCTGGAAACACCATCAGTATCACATCTTCTGATCAGATTCAAGAACTTCCGGATAATTATAAGCCATTCAATGTTGTCGTAAGTCTAGCGTAGTACTCAATGTGCTTGATCACATTGTTTTCTTGTAGGGAAGATTGAGCAGTGGAGACAGAGCTTCTCTCACGATCGCATTCGTTGCTCATTACGACACAGCATCAGCCGTACCAGGAGTTTCTCCAGGAGCCGACTCTAATGGATCAGGAGTTGTTGCCCTTCTTGAACTACTCGCGGTTCTCTCAAAATTCTATGACTCCCCGAGCACTCGCCCTCCGTATAATCTCATATTCATTTGGACTGCTGCTGGAAAGCTCAACTACCAGGGAACCAGACATTGGATTGACGAGTTCCAGAAAGGAATCGAAGGGGCTGATTTTCTGGATTCAGGTCTCAACAGAAAAGGTACGTTATTTTCAAGAATTTTTTCTAATGAATTTGAAAGTTCCAGACGATCGCATTGATTTGGCTATCTGCATTGAATCGATTGGACGTAATACTGGTGGGCTCTACATGCATGCTGGAAAAACGCCTGCTGAAAACTCGGCTGCAGCTCAACTTCTCAGAAGACTCAAGTAGGACATTATAAATTAATAATAGCATAAAACCGTATTAGTTTCAGTAACATCAATCCAAGCAAGAAGATCGAGCTGATCACAAAGAAAATCTCCCTGACTACAGCTAGCGCGTGGGAACACGAGAAGTTTAATATCAAGAGAATGCCTGCGGTTACTTTGTCCACTTTGGCTTCTCCATCTGACCCTGCTCGCAATTCCATCCTCGATCTTCCATCAACAATAGACGAAGAAGAACTCATTGACAACATTCGCAGGGTTGCTGAGGCGGTCCTTGGTTATATCTTGGGACTTCCAGGAGCCGGTCCATCATCGGATTCGCGCATCAAGTCAGAAGTGAGCATGTTATCGAAGGATGCCGTTGATAAGCAACGTGTTCATCATTTCATCCGGCAATTCGCATCCAGACCTCGTCCAGTTGGAGACAGAAGAGCTACTGAAAGTGTCGTTTCGAATCTAGCATCTGTTGCCGCTGGATACGGTCAGGTTTTCAAGTCAGCAGTCACAATCACTGATGCCAAAACTTTTGGAGTCACTCAAAATCGACTTGTCGCCGAACGTGTCAAACCAGCAGTTTTCGAGCTTGTGATTGCTGCCGGTGTATTCGGGTATCTCTCAGTATTCTATTATGTGAGTTTAAGTATATATTATCGCAATATTCTATGTTGAGTCTTCCAGATCGTCACTCACTCGCAGAAATCTATCGAAGGAGCCGTGTCAGCCATACGCAAATCGATCTTCTAAAGCACTACTTTATTTATTCAATTTTTTTCCCGTTGACATTTGTTGTTGATTTTTTCTACATTGTGATCACAAACAATGTTTCTCCGCTCGTCCGAACCATGATGTGCCTAGGTTTAAATATTAAATTATTGAATAATAAAAATAATAATTTTTCTATGATTATTTTCAATGTCAACACATCTTCAGTACAGTATCGTAAGGACTCTGGGAATGTCTCTTAATAAGACGAATGAATATACTCAATTGTATAAATATCTCCAATTGAAATTAAAAATTCGAAAGAAAAATCAAAATCCACTGCTTAAAGGCTCATTGTAAAAGTTTTCAGGCTGGGTCTCGAAACGGCATTGCTAATTTTGATCTCGACGATAATACACGGCGCCGGCGCCAGGTTTCGTCATTTTGTTGTTTTGCGAATCGCGATGAGTTCGTTCATATTCTTCTCACAAGTTATCATTCCTTTCACCAATTATGTCGCAACCTCTCAGCGATCCTATCAAGAACACTCTTCATAAGACGTTTCTCGAAGATTTCGAGCAACTATGTGAAAAGGTAAGTTAATATTGTGCCTGGAACATGTTCACAAGCTCTTTCCTTTCCAGAAAAACCCATTCGTCGCTGACCAGTTCCGAAAACTGGAAAATTACAAGGAGTGGTTCAATGCTCCAACCCACCAGAAAGTGTTGTATTTGGATCGGTTCACCACCGAAGAAAAAAACAAGCTGCAAAAATGTGATCCTCAATTCCACAGATGGATCAATTCGAAGTCGATGGTCACTTCGGTTAAAATCTGGTCCGAGCCGTCAAAAAAATCTGGTCCGAGCCGTCAAAAGCAAAGCGAGGATGCATATCTCAAATATTTTGCGACAATCGGTACAGTCGAATTCGGTAAAGCGGAAAAACACAAGCAGTATAATCGTTACGACTTCAAGTTCTCGAAGATTACCGGCGATGAATACTACTGCGAGAGGTAGGTTGTTCATTGTATAATAAGAAATATATATTCCTGCTTTTCAGATCATGCACTAACATCGCCGATTCGTTCACTGAAAATATCGCCGAAACAGAGAATACCCAAGATCGCACCAATGAAGTCGACAGAAAAGACGAACGAAAGACTGCTAAAGCAATTCTTTACCTTGGGAATGGTGCCCAATATATTCACAAGACTGCTCAATTGATCACCGAATTTATCAACACTAGAGACAATTTCGCCGAAGAGTTGGACATCGACGTCAAACTTTGGTCTCAAAGATTCAAGTTGAAGGAGAAGTTCCGTTACGTTCAAAAGCTTCGTGTGGTTCACAACTCGCCTAGTTCTACTCATTGGTGGTTGAGTCATGTTGACACGATGAAAACGATTCCTGAAGTGACGATTTCGAATAATCACAAAGAGGAAGGAAAACAAAGTGGAAGACCTATCAGAAATGCGCACTTCGAGTCGACACCGTTCGTCATTCCACTCAAGGAGCGCGAGACGCCGATTTGGGTGGATGTGATTCATTCTCTCGATCATCCTGTTTTCTGGGCTCGGAAGCTTACCATCGACACCAACGTCGAGAATCCACTTTCGGACCTATCACAAATGAGTTCTTTGGCCGAAATCAACATTTGCCGAACCAAACTAGACGAAGACGAACTTACCGATTTTCTCGTAAAGTGGCAGCGTGGCGAAATGGGGCATCGCCTAGAACGGGTCAGTATCAAGACGGACAACAAGAATCTTCGCGAAATCGACGTCAAGAACGTCAACCCACCGTTGAATATCACCGAGATCACAAAGGAAATCGATCAAGAAAATTCCGGACTGTGAGTTTTGCATTGGTGCGGTAAAATAAATAAATCCTGATTGCAGGTCACAGCAGTTCCGGTCAGCTGCCAAAATGGAGGGAGCCAGGATCTTCTTGGTGAGACGCGTCCTGCCAGAATCGAATATCTCAGGTACGGAGAGTGCTTCTGGAAGCGTCAGAGATTCTGGAGTGTCCAGTTGTTCGGGCAGTTTGACAAGTCTACAGTCGAATGGAACCAATCATCAAGAAAATAGCGACCAATACGGAGTATTCGCAGTGCTACAATTGACGGAGAGCAACGTCCACTTCACAGCCGTGAGAAATACTGATCTTGCTCCCGAAGTCTTCAAAGTTTTCAAACATCGAACATCTCCAACTAATTTCGCCCATTAACACATTTTCATGTAAATTTTGCACATAATTTATATTGTATATCCATTGTCCATTTATTTTTCCGCCTTTCGCCTGTTAGAAAGATTGTGAAACCATAAACTGATCGAGCTATTTATAATCATAAATCACCTTAGCAGAATCTGACTCAACGAAAACCGCAGAAGGAGAATCTGAGAGTGGGCGGAGCGTACCCGAAACTCGCTCGCTGCTGGAAGCGTACAGAAACTCGCGCGCTGCTGGAAAAGCTTGCATTTGGCTGACACGCAAGCGACTTCCATACTTGTATATCGTAGACTAAATGACTGTGCCCCTGTATTCTCAAACCCTCAGAGATGGTCCTTTCTAATTGGAGTGGTTCTGCTATTCTTGCAAGCATCTTCAAACATTTATTGAACCCCCTTGCTTTATTGTTTTCGCTTTTAGAGGTTTTCTAGACTAGCCGATAAGAATGGTTACGATATATCGGCGAAACTTGCATATCTTCAACAAAGCGAGAAAAAGGAAGCGCCCACCTATCGCGACAAAGGGACAACCAAAGAATACATCAACTGGCATTCTTCTATTTCATATCCGGTGTGAATTCAACAATAAATTTATAACAACGTTTATAACACAAACAAAGAGTGTTTAGGCTTGTTGTCCCGAGGATCTGAGGCTGGTGGCGATTCTGTCCAAATCCTTGCGTCCCTGAAAATATCTTCGTTTCCATTTTCAAATGAATACATTTCAGAAGGAAACTGTTTGTATTTATTATGTTGCGATGAATGTTCCGGTACTTTAAAATGGACTGATGGGAATTATACACTCACAATATATTCTATCGAAAATAACACTCGAAGAGCTTCTATGTTACCCAAAAATTGAAAACAGGCGAACTAGAGAAGTTAATGTGCGAAATCTGATCTTCTTTTGCGCTTTTTCAGCTTTAGGTGGTTTTCCATTCGATGTTTTTTATTAACTAGGTTCCTGTTTTATTGTTTCTTGTTTTATATTCTTCTACCATTTTTCTATTTTCTATTTATTTAGGCAAGTTCAAAGAACAGAAAGACAGATCTATCTCAAACTAGTCTCTTCTATTATATATATATTAATGTTAACGTTCAGAATATTTTTGTATTCATTTTGAAAAAAAACCTCACCTGCTTGGAAAGGATTCTTCCTTTGCCGTCTGGGTGCTTCTCAACCCACTTGATCTTCTCGAGTTGCTGAACAGCCTTTCTAAGGCAGTTTCCGGCCGAAGTCTGGAAATGGTTTGGAGCAACTCCGCGTCTCTTGTTTCCTCCGTAGACCTTCTTGAATGCTCCGATTCCTGAGAAAAAAGAAATTCAGAATACATCTCAATTTTTTGAAATATTACCGGCTGGGCGGAAATAGAGATGACGGGCGAGACTGGCGGCGCGGGTGTAGAACCAGTCTGGATCAACTGGGGCGAGCTCCTTGTTGACTCCGAGCTTGACAAGATCGGACCACTCTGGAACCTTGACCTTTCCACTCTTCTTCAAGAAGTGGGCGATGGACTTGGTAGCCTCGTGCTGGTCGACGTCCTTGATGGAGGTCGCTCTCGTCATTTTACCTGAAAATTTGAATTTTAACTGTAATAAAGATGTACGATAGCTATATGTAAGAAAATCAAGATGAACAAAAATTCATATATAGGATGTAAACGATCAGTATGCATTGAGTGATGGATTTTCCTGCTTTATATTTCTTTCTTCATTTATTGAGAGCAGAAAAGCAGCAAAAATTCAAAAAAAAGATGCGAAAAATTCGAAAATCGCGTAGGAAAAAGAAAAATGTCAGTATTCAGTGTTAAATTGTACGGTGTAACCTGCGAATCATTCGCTGCGCGGCGACTCAGCTCGCGACCGCGACGCGTCTGACGGCATTAAGACTGCTGCGAAAGAATGGGGGCGGGCGTTTGAATTGATATTCCGAATGTGGCTTTCTTTTGCATTTAACGATTTTTCGAATCTTTAAATAAATTACGAAGAGAATTACCCAACAAGAGTGATATATTTTGCAGAGTACAACAACTACTTAAACAGGATGTCAACAAACAACGCACTGGGTAAATGATTACAGATCTTAGTGGAAACTACTCGCTCTGAGCATTGGGGTCATTAGAAAGAAAAAATCGATCAATGAATAAACGGGCAGCAATATTATTGTTTTCAACCCCAGTTACTTTGTTGTTTTCAGATACAGACGAGGGTAGTTCCGGTCCGAAGGAGGATAGGTTTGTAATGTAACATTTAAGAAAAATTACACGAACTTTATTTCAGTCTTCCATCAACAACTTCTTTGCTGGATAAAAGTAAAAGTCTGTTTGGAAAACCTTCAGATGTTGATTCTGTATGTCAACGGCATAGTTTGCTTCTAGTTATTCATGTTAATTTCAGACGCCATTAAATGACTCGTCACATGAAGGAAGTGAGGGGAACACTTCGGAGGCCAACGTGTCTGGCTCTCTTGCGAACGGCGATCTCATCGACTCAACTGGCACCAGTCAAAAAGAAAAATCTGGGGACACGAGTGACATCCATGATCCAGCTGCACTTGGTTCTCCAGAAACAGTGGAAGAATCCTTCGAGAAGAAAACAATCAGTATGGACACTACCGCCGCCGCAGAAAATGTTCAAAGCAACCTTCCTGAGTCTCCAATGGATAAGATGGAGGATGATTCCGAAGATACTGCAGTAGCAAACGACACAAAGGAGGAAGGCGACGTCGATGGTGAGAACGGCGCCCCCGAAGTTAGTGGGGAAGTCGCGGCCGACGAAGATGACGCAGACAAAATGAGCACTGACGATCGTGACGACCTAGAAATCAATGATGACGTTGAAGTTGACGAAGGAGAGAAAGTGAAAACCGACGATGAGTTCGAGGAAGAGGATGAGGAGGAAGAGGAAGCTCCAAAGAAAAAACCAAAGGCAAGTTTACGAAAGTTTTTGTCAGTTAAATAAAACAAAATAAATTTGATTTCAGAGAACTGTAGTGGATGACGAAGAAACGTCTGAGGAGCAGACCATGGACACCGGTTCTGTTGGTCAAGCTGACTCTGCCGAAGATGGTTCGGTCAACAGCCAAGGAAACATGGAAGATACCTCGCACGTCTCGTCTGTACCCTCCAACACAAGCTCACCAACATCCAAGTTAATGAGATCTGATAACTCTCCTGAAAAAGCTCCAACTGCCCAAGACGAGACTCTACCTAATACATCGAAACTTCAAGACGCATCTTCTGTTTCGAATGGTCAGTCCGAAGGAGTGCCGGAAGAGGAAGAGGTGATTGCTGATGAATCATCAGAGGAAGCGCCCGCTGCAGATGGTGCGGGAAATACCATCGAAGCTCGGAAAGAAGCTGTGACGGATGAGGCGGAAGAACAAAGTGATGAAGTCGTTGCTCACACAGAACCGACTTCTTCTCGCAGTACTCGCTCAAAAAGGGCTTCCACCGCCACAGCAACTCCATCTTCTTCGGCGACTCCCAGACGTGGAGGCCGAAGCCGTCAATCTCATGTCGAAGCTGAAAATAATGACCGTTCACAGGAAAAAACAACTCCAGCACGAAGAGGTCGGTCGTCTAGAGGAATTCACATTCAGGAAGAGAGAGAAGAACAAGTTGAGGCAGGAGAAGAACAGGTCGAAGCCGAACACTCTGAAGAGTCTCTTCAAAATGGAAAGTCGCAGCGTACAGTAACGAAGAAAGAAGAAGTAGCCGCAGAAGAAGATGACGCCGATGGTGAAGAAAAGGAGGAAGAGGAGAAGACTCCGAAGCGAACAGGCCGCGGTCAGCGTTTTACGGCGACTACACCTGCAGCACCGACACCGCGCTCTACAAGAGGAAAAGGTAGAAAGTCCCAAGCAACTGAGGAACCTTCAGTGGAATCTCACGACGAAGAAGCAACTGCTGGAGCATCATCCAGAACTCCAAGAAAGAGGAGGTCTACAGTAAACGCTGGAGATGAAATCCACCAAGAAGATGCCACAGAGGCGAACGGGTCAACATCTTCCACGTCTCGCAGGTCAAAAAGAGCAAAAGTTCCAGCTAAATCAGCTCCTGCTACACCAGCCACAAATAAGCGTACTCCGGCTCGTGGTAGAAAGAAGGAAGCTTCAATTACAGAAGAGACCGCAGAAGATGTCGCCGAGTCCCAGGAAACGCCTGCTATCAAAAGAGGAGGAAAAAGAAAGAGTGCGCCAGCTTCCAGCAAGAAAGCGGATGAGCATGATCCATACGACATTGACACTGAAATGGAACATCACCCAGAGCCGCTAAAGAATATTCATGTGAGTATTGAACACACATGCCTGTTTTAAAACTTTATTAAGGTTCAGATGGAGGTGCAAAGCTTTGGCACAGTGAAGTATGGGAAGACTGGTGAATCAGGATCAAAGTATTCCCAAACCGAGAAGACTGCCGAGTCCAGAGTTGCTAATTTGCAAAGTGAGTAATCAGAAAAGAGTGGTTTTATCTATTCGATGTTCATTTTTCAGCCACTCCCGAGAGCAACAATAAACGCTCACTGGCCGATATGACTCCTGGAAAAGAGAAACAAAAGAGGGCGTCTACAGGAACTGGAGGTAGAAAGCCAAGAGCCAAGAAAGAACCGGCACAAGTGGAGGACGTGGTCATGGAAGACGTAGCCCACCTCGATCCCGTTCAAACTCCGACGGCTTCGAATCGTTCTAGAAAAAGGAAGAGCGATATTGCAGAAGTGCTGACTCCTCCTGTCAAGCGGGACCAGGCAATTGTTCTGAAAATGATGAACGATGAAGAGCAGCTTCTCGCTGATCACCCAGACGACGATAACGGACCTCATGCCCCAGGAGCCCGTGTATATGCTATTTTTCAAAAAACTTTTTACCCAGCTGTTATTGTTGCGGAAAGAGATGGACTCGGACGTTACAAGTTGCAGTTCACTGCCGATAAAGTCGTGAAAGACGTTCCAAATTCTGGCGTTATTCCTCTGAGAGCTTTGATTGCTGGCAAACAGGCATTTTACAACGATGAAGAGGTTCGCCTCGATTCTATCCCGAACGATATTAGCGCCGGAGAATGGGCTAAAGGAAAGCTGGGAATAACTATTCTTGATGCGGATGGCCAACCAACTGAGGAAACGAAGAGTGTTAATTGGACTGAAGTTTCTTTTGATCAAAGTGAGTTCCGTGAATACATCAAGGCGTTGGAGCAGAATGCGACAGCAATCATGAAATCCAACATTACTACCGTATCGGAAGCATCTCGCATACGCAAGCCAATCGCAACTCTTGATGCGCTGAAGCCAAGAAGTCGTAAGAAGAAGACTGAAGGTGTTGTACCGTCAAGAGGCACATCTTCCAGCCCAATAGATGAAGATGAGCTGCTTCCAATGAAGCCGGAGGCCGTTGGAAAAAATATTTTCGCTGGGAAAGTCTTCATGCTCACTTCCGCAAGTCGTTCGAGCGCTTCAAACGTACCACCAATGTTCAAGAAAAAGAATCTCATGTCTTTCATCGAACAAAATGGAGGACAAGTCGTTGATAATTTGAATGTAAGTCACTCGCTCATTACTTGTAACGAATCAGCAATTTTTTACAGAACTTGCAAGATCTGTATCCTGGATGTGAACCTTTGCTCCTTTCGGATACTTATTATCGTACCCATAAGTATCTGGCAGCTTTGGCACGAGCAATCCCGTGTGTCAGCAATACATGGCTCAAAGTTTGCGGGGAAAAGGGAGAATGTGTGGACTACACTGAATACGTTCTGCCAGCCGGTGCATCAATCTTCGGCGATTGTCAAGACATGCCAGCGTAAGATATAATTTAAAAGAAAACTAACGAATTATCAATTTTTTAGACCAAAGAATCCTTCGCAATTGCTTGTCGGTAGAAAGATCTACGTTCACTCAACTCATGCGGTACGAGAAGTCACTCAATCCGGACCTGGTGGTACTTTTGTGGAAATCTGGAAGCCAATTCTTGAGTTGCTCGGTGCAGAAGTTGTTGAAGCCGATTGGCAAAGCCTTGAAGGATCGGATGTAAAGTTTGACGTGGCTTTGGTTGATGGTACTTTCCAAGAGGAAGTGATGGAGTATGCAAAGAGTATCGGGGCCAGCCGAGTTACTTCCGAATGGGTTATTCAAGTAAGTCAAAGATTATGTTCAGATAACCTTCAACTTTTTTCAGACGATAATCCTGAGTCGCGCTCCTGATCCATCTGGACATAACAAGTTTGATCCATACCGTCTTCACCATCGCAATCGCCATTAAACGTCGAACGTCATTACATTTTTATCATTTCTCCTTTTTTCCTCCCCCAGTTTTCCCTCATTGTGTTCCACCATCGAATCATCCTGATCTCTTTTTCATTTCTCCAAGTGCATCTCTTCAAACTCTGATAATGTCCCGACTGTCATACTTTTCATTCATCGAAAATGCTAGACATTGATTCATGATATACAATGTGTCCCTTATTATTGTAGCCACCTAAACTTGATTTGAGATTTCCCCCGATGAATTCAAATTCAGCGCATTGATTTCTATCGTATTACTCGGTTTCAAAATTTCCTTTTTTCTACTCCTCTTTTCTTTTCAACCCTCCTTTTCTTTTCAACCCTCACCCAATTTTAAGATCCTTTTGATCTATGCTCTTTTTCTTCTAGAGTTGATCCATTAACATTTATTCCAAGAACACCGCTCCCTACCACTGTTTTACTCACTATACACAACCCATTGATCGCCATTTATAGCCTTCATCCTAATTTATTTGGTTTATATCGCTTATTTCAAGACAAACCGACAGTAAACTGTTAAATGAACTTTGCAATTGTATCGATCAATGTTTTGTACACTTCAATACTTTATATCTGATTCTGATGGCTAGAAACAACAGTTTTCCTTGATAAAACAAAACAAAACGATATTTTGTATGATGAAATAATGAAAAGTAGCTGATGTAAAGCGAAATCGATTTTCCGGAAGCCAGCTGCAGACAAAACTTTACGGCCGTAAACACATTTTGTTCAGTTTTCCCTCACTTCGCAACTATGCACTCTATCGCTGCTTCCGTCTTCTAACGAAAATTCGTTTTTACAGACCATGAACAGAGGAAACGGTCCTCAGCGCGGAGGTTCCAGAGGAGGGTTTCGTGCAGGAAGAGGCGGCAGACGTAATGGCGGTAATGGTAATGGAGGTGGTGATCGTAATGTAAATGGTGGCAGTGGAGGCGGAAACACGAGATATAACAACGACTACAACAATCGCAACGCGGATCGCGATCACAGTCCCGAGAGAAGGTGAGTTGTCTCAAAAGTTATGAATTGCGATCGCTCTGGATGATCACCGGAAGCATTTCAAATATGTTCTAACTTTTTTTCCAGAAACGATAGAGATGCAGAATACAACCGCCGTAATGATAACTACTCTCGTCACAATAGTCGTAGCCCTTCCCCAAATCGCAACTACGCCAACAGTGGATACGATGATCGCTCAAGCCGACGTAACTTTCTGAGCTTTGAAACTTCTTTTAGTTTTCTCCGTTTCAGAAATGAACAATCGAGAGGATCGCGAACGTTCCTGTGTCTCGCAAGATATTCGTCAAATGAGATTGGATGACCTGCCGTTCGAGAGATCTCTGTCCAGAAGCATGGAAGTTGGACGTGATAGACCAGACAACATCAGAAACTTATCTCCGGAGAGAGAGCGAGAGCGTCCGTTGAAGGTTTCCGATAAGGAGACTGCTGGATACTGGAAGCTGAGACTCGGTTAGTATCGGCATACCGTCATTAACAGCTTAAATGTTGTTTACAGCTGACGCCGAAGAGCAAGTTCGACGGGCTGAGTATCAATTGCGCCGAGCCAAGATGAACCGCGAGGTCATTATCGAAGCATACAAGGAGTACACTGAGACCACTATTGTGGGTTGTACAATTTGATCCCAAAAACCAATAATTTTTTCAGCCAAGCGAGCTTCTCAATCTCAAGCAACCGTGGTAAAAAACTGCTCATCTCACTGATCAGCCACCGCCGACCGTTCTTGTAACATCCCCGCATCGTCTTCCTGTATACTGCTTAATTCGCGCAACATTTTTAACACAACACATTTATTCCACTCAAAGTGTTCTTTGTTTCCCATAATAAAGATGTATTTTTCTAAAATACTGTGCCAAGACATTATCTAGATTTTTTCCTGGCTTTCTGACATCAGGCGATTGGGCAAACAAGCCAAACAGATTATGGGGGATGAAATGAAGCACTACTGGAACAGATGGTCTAAAATCGGAAGCCTCGATCTCATCCTCCAGATTCCGACTGATTCGAAAAGGATACAAGCGATTTTCTTCTCTCATTGATAAACAATGAACGTTCATGAGAAAACGATCATTTGATGGTTCCTCTCTCAGCAAACAAAGAAAAATGCATAAATTTATGAAACCATGGGAAACAGTATATCATTCCTCACCTCCATTTCTGACTCGACACGTGATATCAGTCGATTTCTACTTTTTAATGACCATTTTTCGGCTGTTACACCGCGCTCTATTGCAAAAATGGTAAGTTTAGCGATAGAGCGCATTCTAAAATTTAAGATATTGTTGATAGGAAGGCTTTGAGTTTGGAGAAGAAAGTCCAGATGACTTTCTTACATAATTAAAGATTCAGTTTTGGAACGACTGCTATTAGTTTCAATATTAGACTTTATATAATTTTCAGGTTCTGCCTCATTACGTATGCATTCACCTCAAAGCCTCGATTTCTTTTGAAATCCTGAATATTGAAACATCTCTAATAAGATTCATGGTTGAGCTCTATCTCAAAACGTTTTCCTTATAACTAGCGCATCAGTGATCAGAAACATGTAGCTTTTGAGACTGGTCAGAGAATGTTATCCTGATGACTAACCATTCTCCTGGTATTGAATAGATAACATGAGAAAAGGATTACACCTGAACTTGATCTTGGTCATATCCCTGAATGTCAACATTGAATAAATAGCTCCCACACAAGACTAATCCGACAACTCCGATGTGCCTTCTTTTTGTAGGATTAAGGAAGTATATAAAGCTTCTCATCAAATTTTCGTCACTTTTCTCCCTTTCTGAGGTCTTCAAATCGGCACGTGTCTGAAAACTATGAAATTCTAATAAGTACCTAGAGAAACACCTGCGATATTTGAAAGTAGGAAAAATTAACATAAGCTCCGCCCACCAAGATGGTGGAGAGTGCAAGTTCAACGCAGAAGAATCTGAGAAGAATACTGATCATACACCTTCTGTTCATTTAGTTCCTCATCCAGTTCTACTTGAATATCAGAAACAACCGGAAGAGGAGTCGGAAGTTGTTTGGATTCACTTTTCATAAAAATTCATTCCGCGGTTTGAATTGCTTTTATACGAGAGAGGTCTTTAAGCTCGCAATAATGGACTTTCTGAGATTCGAAAAATGTTTGACTTTTTTGAGAGGTTCAGTTTCTATTTTCTCAAAAATAGAATCAGACTGACTGTAAAAACATCTTTTTGAAAGCAGCCTTGAACGAGAATTTCCTAAATGAGAACTATCGGAACTATGCCGGTAGCAGAACTTCGAGAACGGCCCGGATCAGAACTAGTCCGAATCAAAACTGTTCATATCAGAACCGAGTTAACTTTAAAACCCGACTGCTAAGTATGCAATGTGATTAGTTGCTTAAGTTCACATCTGTAAAATATGTCTGACAGCGGTTGTGATTCGGGCGGTTCTGTCTTGGGCAGTCTCTATACGTGTCAGTTCTGAAAGGGCGAGTTTTGTTAGATGTATTTGATTCGTACCAGTTCTCATTCGGAGCTGCACCCTAAAACATAGAATGTCTACTTTTCGAGAAATTCGCTATGTGCACGAATTCTAAACTCTAAGTATGAAAATCTGATTGTATAATTATAAGAGAGAGAGAGTGCTCGATGATCAAAGATCTACCAGACAATGGAAATTTAGAAAGTTTCCTTAGCTTTGGTTTCTTCTTCAATCTTCTTCCTTTTGAATTATTTTCCTAGATTTCATGCCTGCGCCTGTTGTTATGGGCTTGAACGAAAACCTTTCTTCCAATACTGGTGGAATTTCAAATATCCAAGTTTTGAGTATATCGCTATTCAGAGTGCTGAAGTGAATGATGCCATTGTTGCGCGATTTGAAATGATACTCTCATTTAGTTCCTCTTCCAGACTCATTTCAGTATCTGATCCAACCGGAAAACTAACCGGAAGTTGTTCGGATTCTCTCTTCCCAACATCAGCTCTTTAATCTTTTAAGGGTTTCATATTACTTTCAATTATTCGGAAGTGGGGCACTTTTCCTCTCTTAAAACATTTTTTTCCTTCAACTCCGCCTCCTGCAACACTAGAGAATGGATATGTAAGCTCGTAGGCTTGAAGCAATGTATAACTTGATTAAAGTTATTTTTGTGAGTGTGTGTGTGTGTGAGCAATGAAACTAGATTATCTGGATACGCTGAAAAGCTAATTGTAAAAGCTTTCTGGCAGCAATTGAACCATGGTTTTTTTAAACAAGTGTAAACCGAGGAGTCAAACAAGCTCCTTTTTAGGCTTGATTCCTTGTATCTCTTCTCTCATCTTTTCCATTGTTCCCCTTGCCCTGGACCTCAACGTCATCGGTCCTCTCGGTCCCCCATTCAAAAAACTGAATACATCTTCGCTCAAAGCTCTTCTCCCTTTCTTCTCCAATCCATCTTCTTCTTCTTCTTTTTTTTCTCGCTCAACACTGCCCTTTTTTTCGATCCCCTTTTTCCGTTTGCCTTTCCCTTCGTCTTTTTCGTTTTTCGGACCAATTGCTTTCCATTTTTTGTGTTGTTCTACTAGTACTCTTCTCCTTCTCGAAACTCCGGAAAAGTAAAGAGTTTCGTGTGTGTTGAGTAAGTTCTCTATCCCTTCCGAAGAAGTAAGACGACGGCAAAAAAACCTACTTCTTGCGTTGTCGCTCTCCTTTATTAAATTTCCGCTCGACGAATCTCCAGTCAGTTTTTAGTTAGTGTGAGTGCAAAGAGTTTTCTTTTCCTTTCCAAGGAAAGAATTATTGAGCATTCATAGAAGTTTCTTTCAAACTAGCGAGTCTTGGATTCTATTCAGAGGTGCTTAAGGAAAGATCATGTGAGGTTTTGCATGTATTGAGATCTTATATCGGAGAGTCCTAACTTTTCATCTACTAGAAGCTCCATTAAAATTTTTTTTCAAATTGGTCGGAATTTTTTCAACCTAGGGCTATCCATTTCTAGACTGTGAACTACACAAAAATTTTGGAACATTAGACGTAATCAGTGAAAAATGGCAACTTTGAGGGACTGGAAAACGGGAATCAAATGTTCCGTTTGATCTGAAATTTAATGGATGCATACAACAACTAAAGAGCTCTATTTCTGTAGGTAACAAATTTATCGTATGCCCTCGTCGAAAAATGGTATGTCTCGCGAAGTGGAACGGTACCAATTGTCTCTTTTGTAGTGCAATGTTCATGGTTTTTCTGGCCTTCTAGTTTTCTTCGACGCACCATCTTCATCAGACGCTGTTCAAAACAGTTGTCAACCTCAAAAAAAAGAGTTCTAGAATAGATGACACATAAAATTTCAGATCACACTGACCATTTCGAACACCCTTCCCAGACTCCGAAAATTGACATTTTTCCACTGAAAACGACAAAAGTTCACTACCTTTTGAGCGGTACTGAATAAGTATGAAAGTTATGATTTTCTACTGTCATGTTGTTATCAGTTAAAGTTTCTAGCCGCAAAAGTAAGGTAACTCTTGCTTGCATCCCAAAAATGACTAATCAGCCATTCGACATTCTAGTTGGTGATTTTGACACCTCTCACTCAGAAGTCCTCGCTTCTGGCTCCCCGCTAAAACATCGAAGACATAAATATTCACGAACTCTGGTTCCCTTTTTTCTTGCTCCCTTCTAAACTTTCTTTTCAATATCGAATCAGCTCGCTCTTCTCTTCAAAAACATTTTTTTTCCATTTCCTTCCATCCCTTCAGCAAATCCTAACGAAGCCAGAAAAAAGTGCAGTCGTTTTCTTGATTCGTAACGCTCCAAATAGAGTCCAGGAAGAGTCCGAAGAAGACGGAAAAGATGGAGTAACGAACCATCGACGTCTTCTGTCAATCTATCATTTCCGTTCTCTTCTCTTTTTTCTTCGGAGTCCTCATGACAGAGCAGAAAAGAGCAGCGCTTTTCTCGCTTCATTCAACCACTTGAGTTTTTCTTCCGGAGAGAGAACCTCTCCGAGAAAAGAGCTAGGAGGAGAAGGCCTCGACGATCGAGTGAGCACTTTTCATTCTGCAAAAAGAGATATATATGAGCTCGAGCTGGAGGGCACTTTCATATTGGATTCTACGAACCTCATCTATTTTGTAAGATTGATCGGTCTCTTTCTCGTTGAGGACGTGCATCTTCAAAATACTACGAGTCCTAAGAGAGTGTTCGATGTCTTGATCTTGGTTCGAGAAGTATTTCTTGATCTTGGTTTGAAGAGTAAGAGGATTCAAATTTGCAGAAATGTGAGATATTGAGATACTTTTTGGGTCAGGCCAGTCTTGTTTTAAAGTTGGCGAAATCTAAAAGCCCGCGTCGAGATTGAGAGTTGATTTTCGAAAATTTTCAGAAATTTTTGTTTACAAATTCTCTCGAAATTTTCATGAAAGATTCAAATAATTCGTTAAAACATGAGAACTCACATAGACCATTTCCGGTATTTTATCGAGCAACCCCTCATTATTCAGACCAATGAGCTCGGCTCTTGACATGGAAGCGCAGTCGACTATTAAACCTGAACTAAAGTAGCTTTGGTTTCAGTTTTTCCTCTCAGTCCTTGCTCGATTTCTTGCAATAAACTGCGTCTATTGTGCTTTGCCTTATTTCATACTACACTCCCTCCTCCATCGATGAATAATCTCAAAAGTTAGCCAAGTTGTTTATCACTTGTTACGCACCAAATTGTATGCGGCACATGGTGAAAACGACAAATCAGAACATTACAATGAGCTTTAGGATAACCAGTTAAACAACTTCTTCGATCATATGATGCGTATGCGTCATATATCACACTCTTCAAAGTTTTGATGCTGAACAACTAATTTCCCTGGGGGAGTTTATGACTAATCTCTTAATTTTTGTTTTCTCTGTCTTCTTTTCGCTTTTTCTTCTGTTAGTTCCGTAGATGCTTAATTGAGCAAAAACCTCAAGTCATTTTTTTTCTCGTCTTCCAGTCACTATTTCTTTTTTCATTTGACCACCAGCTCTCTTCACATTTCCTCTTTTTCAGAACTTTCAAGACCCTTGAAAAATCTCAAGCTCTCAAGCTTAGCTACTCAAAATGCCCAGCAAAAAATCCAAAGAGGTCATCAGCGATGAAGATTTTCCGTCTTTATCTGGAAACGGTTCCTCATCGAACACCATGGGAAAGTGGGGAATGAAAAAAGCTTGGGGTGCAGCAGGAAAAACTACTTTTGATCAAGAACCTAAGAAAGGTACGGTGAGAGCTCTCGAAAAAGTGAAAACTCAGAGTTTCAGAAGTTGAGAACTCTACGAACGATCAGAAGAGAACTTCATCTTCTTCTGCTTCTTCCGTGACCGGAAGCTCTTCTGAGAATCTCACTCCACCAAACACCACTCGTAATAATGAGCACAACGACGTCACATCTGCGGTCACTATCGAATTGAAAAGTCTAGGTAATCATTGTCTGAACTTCTGGAGAACATAGAATCTTTCAGATGTTCAAACAGAATCGGCAGTTGCTCCATCACCCTTGCTCTCAATAGATTCTAGCTCCAGTCAGCCAGCTTCCACAGGTATCGTTCATACCTAGTCCTACTTAACCCTAGAGTCATCATAATTTTCAGTTTCTCCAGATGCCAACGTCAGTCCTTATGTCGGTTTGAGATCTCTCACTTCCTCCAGCAAGAATGGTATTTTCATCGAAATGTCCATACACTAAAAACAACTCAGTCTTCAGAATCCACCGAGTCCCCGTCTCCTTCGATCACTCATACACACTGGAACTTCTCAGCTACTCCATTCGTTCCAAGCGTATCGCCTTCGGTTTCTTCTCCGGATTCTACGATGGCTGGTCAAGATTCTAAAAGTTCACCGGAAGAGTCTTCCATAGATTCCACAGAGAACGTTCAACCAGGTACACATGTCGTCAAAAATAACCAAGCTAAAAACAGCGAAAATCTTCCAGAACCTTCTCCGTCTCCTTCATCTCCTTCTCAATCTACGTCTACATCGATTCCAGAAGAAGAGGCAACTGAGAACACTCAGAATGGCCAATCATCAACTTTTTCGGAAATTCACCCAGCGGAACCTTCAGTTCCCGCTCCAAGCAACATCTTCGGATTCGACGACTTCCCATCCCTCTCCGGCGCACCTCCCGTTGACATCAAACCGATAAACTGGTATCTAGATGCTTGCCGAAATGTTCGGACTGTGCAGCCCCAAGTGCGCTCAATACTGGAATCCGAGGAATTTAAGAATACGGAAGTGGACATGAAACTATATGAAGGCAAGACAAAACCAATGAGAAGACTGACGAAGACCCCCCAGAACTCGTACAAAGTATTAACCAACTCATATGTGGTGCAGATGAAAGACATGGAAGTCTTCAAATATAGAGTAGATATTATCAAAGTTTATCCTGGAGGATCTAAACGTCGTAAAATAAACGGAACCAAAGCATCCGATCGACTCCGGCAGACACAATGTTTTAGGATTCTGGAGGCGGCGCTTCGGAAGTTCTTCGAAATACATTCGTTTATTTACGACGGGGCTATTCTCCTGCATGTTCCAGCACTTCTTAACTTGGAGAATATTGAGAATAAAATCAATTTTGAATCATCGGATGATGAGTTGCCCGCTGACCTCAAGCAATCGTATTTTGCGGACGCACCAGGAGGACACTTCGAAATAGAATTCACACCGAAAGGATCATTTTCGACAGGGGAAATCAGGAAGGAGCTGGTAACCAACAATGGATCTGACTCGAACAAGGTTCGATCGATGCTACAAATCGCTTTTACGGGAGAAGCAAGACGTGAAGGCTTTTTGATTTTGGATGGGAACACAATGTATCAGCCTCAAGAGGCTCGGGTATGGGATGGAAAGACGGAACCGAAACTCACAAGATCAGGAATCTCCGTTGGAGTTACGATAGCTGAAGGAGATCCTGTGAAAGACGTGAAGGGCAGAATCCAAGTGACCATTGCTCGTGAGTTTTTTACTTTTTCGACCTTGGACAACCAATAATTTTTTTTTTAGATCAAGTGAGCAACTTCTACCCAGTGGGACCACTTGTGAATCTCCAAAAGTTGTTCGGTGTGGACTTTAAGAATCCAGATGAGTGTTTGAAAGTGATCAGAGATCTCAATGTGGGGCCAATCTACGACACTAGGACTTTTGAAGTGAAGGGGCTCTCAGAAAAACTAGTAACAGAGCTCGATCCATTTACCGTAACAGATTGGAAAACCAAAAAAGAACGTAAGACGACAGTACTTGAAGAGGGCGCCAAACACGGGAAAGAATGCGGCATAACCGTTTACAATAAACAGTTTCGTGCTGTAAAAAATGACGTTTACGATTATCAACAGAAGAAGACGAAGACCTATCATCATCTGATGGAGAATTTGAAGGTTTATCCAGACCAGAAAATTTCCGCCAAACTTAAAGATGCGGTAGGTGATTGAAATGATATTCACTATATTTTTCTATAACTTCAGCCAGCCGCACCTCCAATTTCTGAAAGAGTGAACGAGACTCGACAAGCGGCAGAAACTGCACAGATCCTAACTCCTAATAAATGCCTCGCAGGATTTGGAGCCAGCGTTGATCCGAAGCGAATTGAGGTGGATGCAGTCAGAATTGAAGGTCCTCAAATTATCTACTCGAAAACAGGGTCACCAACACAAATCGAGAGAGCCAAGGTCAGATGCTGAGTTGAGTTGCTCTTTGTAACTCTGATTTTTAGGGATCGTGGAAACTCTGTAAAACACTAATTCGACCAGTTACGATTAAGTCGGTGCTCATTCTGTACCGACCGGATTCTGGACAAAATCGCAGAGTTACTACACAAATTGAAAAGTTCAGTGGGCTTCTGGCAGATCATAGCAGTCTTCTGGGAAAGAAAATTCCGCGCGAATGCATCACATGCGAGGATATCAGTCAGAGAAGAGGCCCACCGGAAGTTGCTCTCAGAGAGGTAAGAATCGCGAGTGGGAAATTAAAAGAATCTGAAAACTTGTTACGGACCCTTGGTTCCATTTTCCGCCATTGGGAGCTCAACAAAATTTCGATTGTCAGCAGTGACAATAAATTAACATTTTTTGAACATACATATCATATAAGATATTGGATCATTAATGAAACATAATTAGAGCGAAAGATGCACATTTTTATTTTCAAAAATGGGGCTTCTGCGCACGGACCGGGCAAACAAATCACAAATATGAGAATTTGCACATTTACAGAGAATCGTGGAGTTGAAAAAAGAATATGACAGGAAGCAGATGAAGAACAAGGAACTAGAAATCCCATACGTTTTCTATGCGGATGCCATCCAAAACAGCCATGGATATGTGAAACTGATTGAGCGTGAATTGGAAGTCCTTATCGAGCATTTGGATGTAGGAGAATCATTGAAGAGAATGTGAGTATCTAAGGAATCTTGTCTAAAAGAGTTAAATTTCTCTACAGGAATGAGTCTACATCAAAATCCATCATTCTCAAAATGAATATACGAAAAGGAGGTATGAATCATGAAGTCAGAGTGAACGATCCTTCTTTGTAAGTTTCAATTCAATTCCTAATTTAATTAGACCAATTTTTCAGAAAAGAACTATGGGGAAAAGATTCCAACACTCTCATTATCTCCTATGACGTTTGCTTCTGCGCAGGAGCCAAGATACCAGATAAAGGACAGATATCCACCGAGCCTAGTACTATTGGAGTGGGTCCAAAACTAGTGAAGCTGTGATTGATTCTTGATGTTTTTCAGTTTGGATTCAACGGAACGAGACATCCAGAAGTAATCATTGGTGACTTCCACTATCAGAATCCTCGTAAGGAAATAGTCATCGACTCGATTCTCGCGGATAAAACGAGTTGGATGATGCAAAAGTACTATAAAGCGAGAGGAAAGCTTCCAAAAAATGTTTTCGTTGTGAGAGACGGAGTGTCAGATGGTCAATACAGAAAAGCGATGAATGAATTTAATGCTATCCAAAGAGGAGCGATCAGGTATCAACAATGTGCGACTAAAAACAAGGAAAACGTGAACAAGATCAAGTTTTCGATGCTGGTCGTTACCAAACGGCACTCTCACCGTTTCCATATGATTAATGAACGTGAGTTCTGACGACTGTTAAATTTTTTTGACGGACTTTTTCTTGCAGTTGGCATGATCGTAAACATCTCTCCACTGACTGCAATCAATGAGATCATTCTTCGAAAACATGGAGATGAGAAGACGTGTAATCCAAAAGAGGTCTTCTTCGTTCCCCACAAACCAGTTGACGGTACAGCTGCTCCTCATATGGTCAATGTGCTTCACAATGAGATATTTGAATCCTTCGATCAATTGATGAAGCTTATGGCAGCACTGTGTTGTGCTCATCAAGTATCCAATAGTATTGGATCACTCCCGGATTCGATTGTCGCTGCAGATTCCTATGCTAAGCGAGGAGCAGAGATGTTCGAGGCTTATAAGAAGTTGGTTTTTTCACACTTGTGATTTGTCTGCCCGGCCCACCTAGAGAATTTTTTAAAGTTTATTTTTTAATTTATTTTTTAAATTTTTTAAAGTAAATTTCTGATTTGAAAAAAATAATTTCTTCAGAGAAACAATCCGATAACTTTCAAATTAAGTCCACATTATGTAGCTGCTAGGTGCACTTATTATGGTTATCCCAGTAATTTCAACCCTTTGTTCCGTTCTATTCAGTTTTTAGCAATTTCTCTCATAAAGTTTGCAAGAATTACTGTACAATCGTGGACCGAAGTCATTGTTTATCAGAAAAACGGCTGAAAGACGATTAAAAATTAAATATAAGAAAATCAGTAACAGCTTTCGTACCCCTCTAAGTGATTCCCCACTAATCCAATTTTTTTTCAGAAAAAAAGGAATGGTAGTGCTACCGTTAATACAGAACAACGATCCAAGTGTTTTTTGCGACACGGACTGGGAGAAGGTTTCTAAAGAACTATGTTATGAGGAAACTGATTTCAAAGACCTTCGAATGGCTTAATTATTTTTGGGTTTTCAACTGGTTTAGGTTCTTTGTTAGTTTTCATTCATTTTACTTTTTCTTTATGGATTCTGAGCTTTTTCTTGTATAGTGAAATTTGCATATTTTTTTAATCTGTGTACAGTTTTTTTTTTGGTTTTTTAATAAATCATACATCTAAATCTCTCAAGTTTCCAGTTATGTTTTCCAAACAGAAGTTTTGGTGACTGCAATTCAATTATTTTCAGATTTCGCAATGTTTGTTTTTCAGTGTATTGGAGAGAAATATCCTCACTGTAAATGATGTCAGTTTCAGCGGAGGGGGAGAATGAAAGGTGGGAAAAAGCGAATGTGGGAACGATGGAAAGAATGCAGCTGAATTTTTCAGATCCAAAAAAGATTTAGTGACCTTCAGAGTAATTTCAAAGAAGTCGAAAATAAAGGTCATTTTGCAATTCTAATAGAGTTCATTACTTTTTCCAGTCCGTTCCGAATTTCTTGTATATGTGGTTTCTCAGGAAAAGCGGCAGACTTTCTGAAACATCATAAAATTCCTCAATCAGATCAATCTTGGCTCCAAACTTTAATTGGCTTAATTGAGATCTGTCGGAAAAAAGTTTGCCAAATGTGATTTAAAACTTGGTTCCAATTTCTTAATTTTTACGAATCCATTATTTCGATTTTCAGCATACTTTTTTCCCATTTCCCATTGTTTCAACCAGATAACTCAATTCAACTACTATCTCTTTTTTCACCCATCCCTACTAGTTACCAAAAAATCAATCGAGTTCCAGAATCCTCTATTGATTTTTGGGGAACGAGAACCCTAAAACGCTCAATTTCCAATACCAACCCATTGTTCCATACTCCCCTCTCCCAATGAGTCCCAAGGAACACCTGAATCCACTCAATGGCATTACACTGACCCATATTGACCTCTATTTTTTTTCGATAAGTTTGCCCTCTTCTTTCCCCCTCAAAAACAAACGGGGTCAAATAATGAATCATCATTCCCTTGTCCCCCTTGTCCCCCGTTTGCCTCTTATTTTTCTTCATCCTATTCATTTTTCAATTGATTTTTATCTTCTTCTCTTATCGATGATGTACTCTCTGGGTTTATCCTACATAACCTCACATATTTTCCAAATTCCCAATATTTAAAAATACCATGCTGCTCCTAATACTTTGCACTTTTTCACCCTAATCAATTTCCTCTCATTTTCATGAGGTGCTCACTATCTGTGATATCGTGACTAGTATTCTGGCCTTGTGTAGACACTGTCAACTTCACAGCTTCATTTTCAAGTTCCCGACCCATTCTGAAAAATGACAGCTCATTCATCTCCCGTGCTTCCTAGAAAGGTTTATTAGAGTTTACGGTATCAAGTTGGGATAACTGAATAAGGTATCCTAATGGGAGCTTCTTCAGAGTTCCTTATCCTTTAACAATACATATTTCAGCTAGACGTTGAAATGTAGTTTTCTGGCCTTTTATCTTGTCTGACAGTGAGACGTCAGAAAATTTCATTGGTGAACTCTATACATTTTTCGAATTGTTCAGATGAAGTCAGTTTTGTAGTTTGATTCTCAAGAACAAATTGTTCACTTAGGACTTGACAAGTGACTCTAAGAACTCCGTAATTTTTTAGTTCCACAATTTTCTGATTTAACAACTTTCTGCCTGCTCTAAACTTCGCTGGAGACCGAAGCATCACCCACAGAAGCTCTTCATGATGATTTCGGTTTAAATTCTCTTCTTCTCACTCTTCTCCTTCTCATGACAATAGGCATCACACGACACATGTAGCTTTCTTTTTTAGGTCAACTCATCCATATACTCTTTTCCTCACCCATCCTGACAGATGCCAAAACCATCCTTGTCCTTCTTCTTAGTTAGCGGCATTCTTTTGGATCATTTTCGTTTCACCATCCTCAAAACACACCACGCATTGTAACTGTCCACATGTTACACCATTTCTTTTCCCTTCACCCAAAAAACCATGAATCATTCTCAAGCTCTTCCTTTCGTAAAACAGAGTGTTCTCAACTCACGGGTTTCCAAACTTGTGCCTCCTCTTGAGATCTCCTTAGAAACCAGAGACCCTCTGGTCCAAAGGGGACCTACCCCTTCATTAGTGTGTGGGTTGTTGGAGAAACACACATTGATCTCAAAAATTTGTCAAAGTTTCGACTAACATTTTCTGGTAAACAAAATCCCTTGGATCCAGTACAACGACAGTTAGCAAAGTTAGCAATAGTTACGAAACTTTCTAAAGAAATTCTAAGACTTAAAGCTTGTCGGGTATCTAGTAACGGAATGTGCCATGAATCCTAACTCGAATTCCTCCACCTCAATACTTCCACCATCCAGAATCCCAATATTCCTCCATACGGCAACAGGCTTCTTGTCTCTTTTTCTCCGAAAATCACCGAACTCAAGCTTTAGAAACTATATGTTTGCATTGCCAAATATTCAATAGAACAGGTTTCCTCACTGCCGTTCTTGACTAACCTTCTCTTCTTTTTCCTTTCTCATCTTTATTTTTCACCTTCTCTCCTATTATTTTTCACCCTCTCATCTTCATTTGCCCCATTTGTTTCAAAATGCAATTGACCATCTGTCAAACCGCAAGTCAATTTCCCTTATCGTTCAAAAACATACTTTGTTAGTTCATTTTTTTCCTTTCTCTCCGTCCCTATTTCTCTCACTCTATCACTAAGACTGAGCAATGGCCGTGGTAAGGAAACGTCAGCCAAGAGAGAAAAGAGTGTGTCCTTTTGATAGACTTGAGAGAGGGGAAGGTTCTGGACAAAAAAGGGGCGGCGCTTAGGGAGGAGGCTTTAGGGGAAGAAGAAGAAGAATGAAGAACGGCTGGCATTTTGAACTTGTTTCCAGTTGTTGGAACGACGCCTCTGGGGAGTTCTCTTGGAATATTTTTTGGCTTATTTTGAGTTGTGGGCTGAGTTTATCTAATAGTAGGTTGTGCTGTAGAAGTCCTTTAATAAGTTTAAAAAATCTGGAAGAGTAGGAATAGCAGCTTGCATGTGAAGTAGTTGGAGGGGGTTTTAGTATTCTGGTCGGGTCTAGAACACTTCTAGATTATTAGGCTTCGAAGGCACAATCTCTCGAAATTCAAAATAAATTCACGACTTTCACTTTCTAAGATCTTTCTTCATATTGTAGATATGTCAAAAGATAAACTCTGCTCGTTGATATCTGGTGTCTGTCCGTGTCTTTCCGAACTTTTTGACCCGATACGCTTATCAATTCCACTCTCTTTTCTCGCCCATTTTCCTGACATACCTTTTTCTTTCTCCGTATATTTTTCATGTAAAAAAAGATCACCTTTTACTATTTTCTTTTGTTTCTTTGCCCGGAAATCACAGGAACACTTTCCCTCCCTTTTTTCCTTTTTATCATCTCTCATAAATACATAAACCGTTTTATTACTCTTCCCCTCCCACTCGCTTCCAGAGTATATAAACCCTTCAATTTTCCAGTTAACATCAACTCATCTCATCTCAAGAACAATCATGCCATCCAAAGCCAATAAGAAGAAGGCCGCCGCTGAAAGATCTGCGAATCTGGCAGCCGAAGCTGGTGTCGTTGCCGGTCAAGAAGGTGTCACTCCAGGTAATCCTATTTTTCTTTTTGGCTATGACCTCTGAGCCATGTAATGTAACGATGCTCAAAATCAGCTTTGAACCTCCATCAACTTTGATTTTCAGTAGTGACTCCTGCTCAAGGACCAACTCCGCCAACTCCATCTCCTACTCAAGCTTCTCAAGCCGTTCCACCAACTGCTGAGCTGGCTGCTCTCGCCGTCTCTGCTCCTTCTCCAACATCGGAATCATCATCGTCGTTTTCTTCATCAAAATCCAAGAAGCACGAGCCTTACGATCTCCCAGCCAAGCTTCAACCTCTCCAGAAGAACAAACCTCTTCGTGTCACTACCAACTCCTTCCTCATGGAACTCACTGCTGTCAAATGCTACCGTTTCGACGTTAGTGTCCAAGGACAACAGGACAATCAAGAACCCTTCGAACTGGCCGGAACACAAGGAGGAGATCGAAACCGTCAGGCTTACCTGACCGAAATTGTCGCTCAGGCTTTCAAGCAAGAAGGGCTCGGAGGATTCCTATACCTGTACGACGGAGCTGCCACTCTTTACACCACCAAGAACATTGAGACGAAGAAAAATGGAACTTTCTCGTCGATTAATACCACTGTGGATGCATCCTTCTCTACGAACATCAGAAACTCATTCTTCGATCGTGGAGCTCGTGGAGTCTTCCGCGTTGTCATCGGACCGAACGCTGCTCAACCCACTCTGATCACCACCGACATCTTGAATGAGAGCCTGAATTCTGGTGCCTGTCCTCTCACCCAAATGCTTCAAATCGCTGTTGGAGAGAAGGCGAAACGAGAAGGTTTTCTGATCACTGATGGAGGAAAGGAAATGTTTGATAGAAACGGTGTACGCGCAAATAAAGGAATTGAGGAGATGCTCGGGGTAGGAGCAACGGTCAAGGTTGCTGTGGGACAGTCTGGAAGGGGAGCTGCACATCTTCTCGTTGACTGTAAGTTTCTATTTTATTCCAGATGTATCAAATCCATTTTCGTTTCAGACAAAAGAAAGAACTTCTTCGCAGCCGGACCTCTTGCCAACCTTACTACTGTCGACTGGAGTGATCCATTCAAAGCGGGACAATACGTGAAAGGAATCAGCATGGGGACTACTTATTCTCGACAAGTGATCGATGCAATTGGAGTCTCGAATGTTCCAATGGTGCGGATAACATATCCTGGTGGAACAGTTTTGGATACTGCTATGGAAAGAACTGGAAAACCGAGAGGAGACTTCAATCCAAATTGGCCAGCAATCCAAGCAAGAGTCGGAAAAGGAGTCAATAGTTTTGCGATCGAGACGCTGCGAGTACTTCCGAACCAGAAGCTGAATCCAAATCACGGTTCTCCACCGAGATGTGAGAAACCATTCAAACGATTCGAGATGATGGAGACCGTTGGAAAGAAGGCGTACATTCTCTCCCCCAATGAGATTCTCAAAGAATTCGGAGTTAAGATCATCAACACTCCGATTGTCACCGAAGCGGTCACAATCACTCTTCCAACCATCGTATACGACAAGTATATGACTAGTCCGAACATCGCAAAACAAGCCAAGTGGGAAGCTCCAAACTGGGATCGCAATGGCCGTGGAAGCTTCATCATCAAGGCAAACATTCCAAAGATGCTCCTTCTTTGCAACTGCAACAAAACGGATTGCGGCAAATTGGTTAACTTGAAGGGTTTGCTTCAAAGGACCGCCAAGGATCTCGGAGTGACAATCGGTGATATCGGAATCGAAAATCTTGCCGATACTTACTATGGCCTGTCAATGGAAGATGCCCTTGAGAAGGTAAGATATAATTGCAAATAACCATCTAGACGTCAATAATAATTTCAGAAATACCAAGCTCTTCAGAAGTCTATGACATACGTCATGTACGCCGACAATTCTCACGAGCCATCACATGAACTTTTGAAGCTGTTGGAGAGACAATACGAAGTACCAACCCAACATATTACTTTCGACAAAGCATTAAAACAGCCGGATGTGTAAGTCCTTTGTCTTTTTTGTACATGATTCAATTTTCAATTTCAGAGGAAAGAGCACTTTGACTAATTTCATGCTCAAGATCAACTCTAAATCACTTGGTCTCAATCACAAGGTTGCTCCCGATCCGATGATGTAAGTTATTTTGAGTTACATATAGGATGATACCTTAAAATTTCAGTGGACATCTTTGGGGAGACAAATCGAACACACTTTTCATCTCTTACGACGTCTGCCACTCGTCCGGAAAAGTCTACAAGAAGGGACAAAAGTGTTCGGAGCCCAGCTGTGTTGGAGTGAGTGATAAGATTAATTAACATGAAACCAATTTGTGTTTTCAGTTCGGATACAATGGAACTACAGTACCAGAGGCTATCATTGGAGACTTCCATTACCAACTCCCCCGTAACGAACAAGTTGCAGAAGGTTTACTGACTATGCGTGCTAAAATGATGACACTCACTTACATTGCTTCTCGCAAGACTGTTCCTGAGAATGTTGTTATCCTTCGTGATGGAGTTTCTGAAGGACAGAATTCAATGGTTCGCCAAGACGAATTCCCAGCAATTAGAGCTGGAGTCATGCTAGCTGTTGATTCACAAAAGGAAGCATTCCGTAAGATTGGAAAAGCTGTTAAAGAACCTGCTTTCGCCATTCTCGTCGTTCTGAAGAGCAACGCCAATCGTTTCTATCTCAAGGATGAAAGAGGTAAGTATTTGTCATTTCTATCTTCTTCTTTTCATAAACTAAAATTTTCAGGCATCAATAATGTTCCTCCAATGACCGCAGTTGACAAAGACATCGTCAAGAAGGAAGGTGTCGAGATCCTCATCGTTTGCCATCATCCATTGAACGGAACTGCTCAACCTGCTCTCGTCAACATGTTGTTGAATGAAGGTGTCTTCAAGAAGAATGATGAGATCGTTCTTCTGATGGCAGCAATGTGCTGTGCGCATCAAGTCAGCACAACCGTGACCTCGATTCCCGAACCAATCGCTGCTGCTGATGACTATGCCAAGAGAGGAGCTGACTTGTTCACTATCTTTAATAGGTTAGTTATTTTTACACAAGAGAAAATCACTCACAAAATTATTTCAGAAGACACCCAGCATCTGTTCCAACAATACTAGACGACGAAGGTGTTGAGCAGATTGATTTCTTGGAGCTAACTAAGAAACTCAGCTACAATGGTTCAATCTTCAAGCTCCGTCGTGTTGCATGAGTCGATTTTAGCTTTTGATTTCACCATGGTACTCCTCTTTTTCTTTACCATTCTCAATAACCCACCCAACTTTTAGCCATTTAATGTTCCATCCCATCTATCTAATCATGAATAATTCGTGACTTTCATTCATTCTGTTAATAAAGGAGAAAGACATCAATAAATGTATATATTTCATGAGATGATCATAAATCTTGAAGGGCAATTGGAACAGCTAGAAGGTCACAGAATTAAGAAACTAAAATACTTGCCTTAATTATCAATTCAGTTACCATAATAAATATCCTAATTGGGAAAACCAGATGTCCAGCAGCTGTCATATCAAGGGAAACCCAAAGGCCCAAAAACAGTCTACCTAAGGAATTATAGTTCGACAGAGACATCTTGATAGAATCCCAGAAACGATTCGACGTTCTAACAGAGGAAGCCTCTATTCTGATGCTTTCCTCAAGCGAGATTTCGTCATTTTTGTGAGATTTCAAAGAATCGACTGTGACTTATTCTAACGTTGAATTGGTATTCATCTTCCTTCCAAGGACACATATAAATGCATTGGCTTTATTCCTTTTGGTCAGTACTCTATCATTCAATATTTCAGTTTCTATTAGCCTATCAGGAATTTAGAAGAGGCGCTCCATCTCCATCTCAGTGCGCGCTATTTTCTACTGGTAGCACAGATGGCAGGTCTGAAACATTTTATCTACCAGTGCTAGAAAAAGGGCGCGGAATGAGATTGAGAAGGAGCATGTTCCTCCAACATAATCATTATGTTGCGTCTACCGTATGACTTCCTATTAATTTCACTATGAATCACTCTTTTCACTTCTGAAAACTTTTAAGGATTCGTAGGATTCGACTTCCATTGACCACTAGAAAGTCTTCGTTTTTTGACAAGGTCCAAATTCAACCATAGAGTATTCACCTTCCTTGAATCGTAGTCTGCAAAACGTCGTCAATCTTTCCTCGAAACCCGCTATCCTGCAAACTTCTCGATTTCTGCGACCGGTTGGTCAAAGAGCAGAAAATGAGAAGAGCGCGCGAAACACGGAAAAACAACAGGTCGTCAGAAACTGATAAGATTGGTTCATTTCACCTTATAATAATTCAATGATTTTTCGCCTTTTCTCCTTCCGTTTCCCACCATTTTTCATCTGTCATCATCCCTCCACACACCTATTCCCTATCAATGACACCACGTGACTTTTTCGGAATGTGTATATTTTTATAGTTTGTTGCAACCAGCGCGAATACGGAGGAGACGAGGGGTGAAAGAAGCGTTTTATCAGTGTCCAAAGCATCATCTCTATTTTAGCAGAAAATGTGTTTCCTTCAATTCGTGTTCCCACACACGATAACCAACAAACTGTGTATCATCGTCCTCTTTTCTATTCTTGATGACAACTTGTACGTGCGCGACGTATTAGAAGAAACAAGGAGACGAATCTTTAATGATCGCCTTCCCGCGCCCCCTTTTTTATCACTTCTCAGTTCCTCTCTCGAAGTTATCAAACAAGGGAAAGATTGGAATTCAAAGACGCACGCTCGTTTGATTTTATAGTCTAGTTCAACCGAGAGATGCAATCAGGATGGTCTCTCACAAAAGCGGCGCCACGTGTTTCAAAAACATGTCTAGAGACAAATGACGACACCAGAAAATTGGTCGATGAAAGAGTTTTCTGAAATATTGACCTGATCCATAACAGAAGGAGAAGAAGGCTTCGATAGGGATCTGACTCGTAAGAAGCGAGACTTCTTGGTTCTGCATACGCACTTTATCATTGCCAGCTTGTTCTTCCTATCGCTTTTTGCTGGCCCCATAATAAACACAGCCACGCGGTCGACTTCCTCCGAAGACGTTCTGATGAGTGTATGTATATGTGTGATTGTCTTTCTCCTTCTTTTTTATTGAAACCGACGATACTATCCTCCGATCTCCCAGTCTTTTCTCTCAAATATCAAATTGCTATCGCATTTTTTCCCACTTCGCGCATCTCTTTCTTCGTTTTGGGAGGTTAATGAGTATGAGAGAAGACGAACTAAATTATACCGTTTCCAGGTTGATCCATGTTGGCTCTAGCAGAACGTCGGCGGCGGCGCATGTTTCCTGAGCCGCGAAATGGTGCTCACCAGTATATGTGAGTGGAGAATTCAATCATCAATATACGAACTCCGACTTGCAGGCAAACTTTACGTGGCGCCCACACAAACACCCTCTTCATCGCATACACAATTAATCACGGAACTGTGGATCCGAACACACCGGGTGTCTACAATAATCCCAGCACTGCTGTGGTTAGGACGATTTCGCGACATTCCCTCATTTCAAATTTCAATTTCAGTTCACTTTCAACGGAACCACGAGACCTGAACACTTCATCGAGTACTTCCACTTCCAAAAGCCAATTCTCGCCTACATTGATCCAGTTCTGATTCGACGTGTAACACAGTGGATGTTGGAAGATTTCCGATCTGAACGAGGAATTTTCCCAGACTTCATCATCGTTTTGCGGGACCAAGTTCAAGATCATATGCAGCAGACGGTAAGAACATGGCACTGTTGAAGGGGATGTCTGAACTAGTATGCATTCCTATAGCCCGTACCCGAGGAATTTCATTAATTCTGAATGACTCAAAAAGCAGGCGAGATTCGTAAATTGGAGTGTATTCACAAAAGGAAGCGGGGCACAACAAATAACAAATAACAAAAAGTAAAAATGTGGAAAGTGACAACTCAATTGGTTTCCATGGCTTCGGCAGTCTTCTTCTTCTCTTTTGTGGCTGCTTTCGTTTCGATAGAATCTTTGTTGGCCACTGGAGCTCTGATGAGATGCATTTTCTTGTCGACCTTCGCAAGGAGTCCCTTTTTCTGCACAATCTTTCCTGGCTGCAGACGTTTTCTGATCAGGTTACCATATCTGCAAACCGATTGATTAGAGTTGTGGAATAAATTATTGCTGGGTACCTCTTCGTTTTCAAAGCGGAAATAGTTTTGGCAGCGTCAATAGTTTTCTGGAACAGAGCTCTCTCGTATTTCACTGGCTCATCTCTGCGCTGTTCCAAAAGCTGTGTTGCGTCGTTAATAAGCTCCTTTCCGCGAGCACGACGCGACGCCTTTGTGAAGCGAAGCTTTCTTGGGTTCTTCTTCTTTTTGAACAATTTGTTGCATCTGGAGCGGCAGAATTTGAATACCTAAAAGCATTCGCATTTTTGATAATAGGAACTGTAGAAAAACTCACTGTACTATCGTTTCTGACAAACTGAATTCCGTGTCCTGGGTAGATAGGAGAAGAGCAGAAGTAGCATTTTTCAATGCGCATTGTTACCTAAAAATTATAAGATAATTTTTAGAAAATAATTCACACTATTAAGCTCGTAATCGAAAAAAGAAATCTCAGAATTATGAAAGAGGGAATGCGAAATAATTTTTTGTCGCGAAGTGTGTCAGGTGACTGGCGATGCGCCAACATTGACCTTGCGCGGCGAAAAAGGCGGCGGTTCAAAAATCAAATTTTCCCTTTTACAGATTGAAGACGAGGAGTTCGAGGCATTCAAAGCAGCCATTTCGAGATTCGCTGCAGAAGTTGGAAGAGATGCCGGATGGGTGCCACGTGTAGCATTTGGATTAGCACCATGGCGACCAGAAAACAGCGAGCCCCTCGTATATTTGTTCCAGAATGCGGACAATATTTTCGAGACAAACGAAGAGTTCCAGCATTTGATTGTTAGCATGTTCATAACCGTTCGTATTCAAAACTTCCGCTATGCTGTACTCGAGCCATTATGGGCCGCTGAACACACAGCTAGTCTATGGACTAAGCTGTTCCCAACGTATGCTGCGTGAGTTGAAGAGCTTATCGATATAGCAATAGTCACAGCAATCATCAGCAACAGTCACATTTTCGAATTATTTCAGATTCACGGAGGCTCGGAACAGACCATTGCCACGCCTCGACAACTCTTCTCAATACGACTTCGATACAATTTCCTTACAATTCCACCTCGATCCAAGATAGAAGAGATATATGCATACTAACCGATTTCAACCCTTCTATTCCGTATCATTTGATCACAATCCTGCGACATCGTACTAATCAGTTTTCAAAACAATTATATTTTTCAAGACCACTATTCTTCATATCTTCTAATGACAAGAGTACTAAAATGAAAGTTACACTTTTTTGAGTATGACAAACAAGAAATACAGACTGTTGAGTTGAAAGTTAAGTAGATAACCGTAGAGTATGGGGGTAATCTGAGAGTCTAAAAGGGGAGTAGAGATGATGGTAAAAATTGAAAATTATTCATAAAGAAATGAGCTTAGAATTTATTGAACTCTCTGTCGCTTTGCATCTGGATGCCCTTGTGGTGGTCTTTGTTGTTGTTGCTGTTGTCGCTTTCTCTCCAAAACACGGAGACCATGGTGTATGTGTCTGGAAATATGCAATACTGTCTCCCAGCTTAAAAAATTTCACAGTTGTAAAATCATAATTAGACAACTTTGATACATACTGGAGCAAATATTCTTCTGTGACGGGGCGCATCATTGTGTCCAGAACGTTTTCAGCTGTTCGAAGACCGTTTGGAAGAGACTTGTCAGTACGCTCTCTCATGAACTGCCAACCGAGCGGCTGTAAGATTATAGGTCAAGCATGCACGATTACAGTAGCTTACCCGTCCGTGATCATCCACTTTGAGTGTGCATTCAATGATCTTGTTATCGTATTGCTTCAATGCAGCTGTTGCTTTCATTGCTCCAAAAGGCTCTCGTTTGTTTTGGACAAACAAGTATCCTTTCCATTCTGGCAACATGCCTTCGCCACATTCTCTGCGAAGAAAACAATAGAAAATAATAATAAAAGTATTTTTGAAAACCTACTTTGTAATTTTGAGAAGGAAATCAACAGAGTTATGGGATGGAGGCTTCCACTTCAATACTTTGTCACACCTTCCTGTTTCGTATTGCTGTAAAAAATCAGGTTTACTTCTAAAAAGCGTATTAACACCATACCCTTTTCTTCGGCTGGAAAATGAGACCGTCAATTTCGTGGCCAACGTTTTGCACGAAAGCTGGTCCCAATAACTTCGCAGTAGCCTCGAGAAAGTAGAAATCTTTCCTTCTGACAGACATAATTTGACGATCCGGTCGAATTCGACCAGATTTTAATGCAGCGGATCTTTTATCAATGATTTCAGTTTTGATGATTTCAAATCGTTTATCGAACGGTTCCTTCATAACATTTACTCCCTGAAATAAACAAATTCTTGAAACGTTCCTCGTCTATGAAAACTTACTCCGATCCTCATGATGTCATAGATAAGCATTCGGGGACGATTTGAAACGATTCCATGCTCTTCCACCTGAAAGTGACTATATGAAAGACAATCTTGAAACTACCCTAACCTTATCAATGATAACTTCAGTATCAACAACAGTTCCCTTCAGTGGTGATCCATCATTATTCATGAAATCCAGGTTTTCGATTTCGAAGACTTCATTGTCACGATCGAACGCATATACTTCGCCGTCATTGATGTATACAATGTATCTAAAAACAATAGCATTTAATTCATGCTAAAAGTTATATATTCCCACCTCATTCCATCGGCTTTCCATGAGACCATGTAAGGCTCGGTTTCAAAGCAATTTATGTTGTCGCGACTCAACGAAACAGGTTGAAGACCAGGAAAACCTTGTTTGTTGTACTTGCAGAGTTCTTGTAACTAATATCAAACTACATTAATAAACATTGGTTGCACAAAGCCAACCTTCGCCTGTAGGATGCTCCTTTTCCCTTGATCTTCACAATATGTCACTCCACGCACTAATCCATCCATGAACTGTTTTGTACTGGGTCCGGCTTGACTGTTGCCATTTTGATGACCATTTCCTGGATCAGGATGCAAATTTCATATTACGATAAATAGCTAGAGAACTCACCATTTGCAGCAGGTTGTTGGCTGCTGGTAGGTGCGGTAGAACTGTTTTGTTGGTTTCCGTTGAAATGTTGCTCTCGTTCCCAATCGGGCTTTTCCGGAGCCATGACTCTGTCTGTTTCTTGTGGATCATATCGAGCATAAAGATCGTCAATGTAATCTTGTTTGTAAATTCCTCCTTGACGGTTTGAGGCAAATTCTTGGATGGCTGCATCGAGGCCATATTCCTAAAGTAAGTCGTAATTAAAATAATTACTTGAACGAGAATTTACATTGATTTGGAATAGGTAAGCGGCAATCAAGAATCCAGTTCTGTTGAATCCGTGAGTACAATGAATTCCCACTACTAGCTCAGGATTTTTTTCATGGAAGTCTGTGACGATTTCAATAAATTTTTTAGTTTCCTCTTCCGTTGGTGACATTCCACGACCAGCCATCGCCATTTTCCGATAGATACATCCTTTTTCAGTAACCTGAAATATTCATTCCCTTTCCCAATTCCATGTATTATTTTGTCTCACTTCATCGGAGAAATAGTATCGATCGGTGTTGGTCAAATCAATCCACAAGCCTATCCGGCGACCGTTCAGATGAGGACTCGAAAACACTTCGGCCGGGTTAAATTTCAATTTTCTTTCGGATATCTGCTGATCGTACATTTTACAGAGCGGCGTTTTGAACGGGAAAAACAGATCATTTACGAGCTGAAAGAAAAATGTGAGCAAACAGACAAGTCACAATTTTCTATACGAACCGTTCCCGTTTTCGGACAATGCAGCCATCTATCAGGCAGTCCCATTCTTGCTTTCTCGGGTGTTGGTCCTTTTGGAGCCATTTTGAGCCAATTTCAGAAGCGAAAATTGACACAGATTCGGGGCAGAAACGACGAATCCAAAGAAACGTTGCGAAATTTTTCGCCTGTGACCATTTGCGCGTTTCGAGTGACTTGACGCACTTTCGGTGCGTTGGCGCATTTTCGAAATTTGAAATTATTCGGAATTTTCCAGTTTTGTTTCTCAATTCCGAAATTAGCCAAAGGAACGGTTCAAAAATAAATTTATTGAATCAAAGAGAAAATTAGAGTTTCTTCTCATTATCGTTCTTCTCAACGTTTTCTTTCTTGTCGTCGTCCGGAGTTTTCTTATCTTCGAAACCGTCCTCCGGCTTCTCATCCTTCTTGTCTTCATCTTTCGATTTCTTCCCTCCAGCTTTCTTCTCGCCCCTTATCTCGTCCCTCTTATTCTTATAGTTCGCCTTCGCTTCACTAGCCTTTAATGCAGTTGATTAGCATGTTCATATTATCCTCACCAGAAACAAACCATGCCTTCCAACGTCTCGATTTCATCTAATGCAGCCTCCCATAGTTCCATTCTGTTTCGAAGTTCTTGTTTCAATCCGAGAAGAGCTCTTTTCATGTGCATCAGTTTGATTTTATAGTCTGCCATCATTTTCGCATTATCCACCGGTGGTGCTGCCGGCTGTTTCGGTTGCGTTGCTAGCGGATCTGTCATCTCTTATCGTTCTCTTTTCTCGAACTAACTTTATTCAATTTTTTTTAGTAATGTCAGCCGATGAAGTGGCCCAAGATGTTTCTCAGGTCACGGATTTTCATTTCCACACGTGCAGAAAGTTTCGACTCTTCTCGGAAAAGACTGTCGCCTCTCCAAATGGAGTAATTGTTCGAAACCGACTTGCTACATCTTCACAACTTGGAGTGACATTTGCTCTCGTTGATGCTAAACAGGTAAGCCTTCTTCGACTTGTATTTAATAAAATTTTCAATTTTCAGCTGATATGCTTTCCAACAAAAAGTCTCCTCAGTTACAAAGTAACTCGTGAGAATATGAATGTTGAAGTAACGGATCTCTCTGTCAAATCAATTGCCTTGGTTGGAGTGGAATTGATCAACGATATGGGAGTTAACTCTGATGGCACACTGCTCGCAGTTCTGCACACTCGAAATAATGATGTTTCTGTGGATGTTTTCGATATCAGAGCACTATGTTCTGGAGCCCCTAGCCCGTTCAAACCACTCTGTACTACTCGTGTAGGCACCGAACAGACTAATCAAGGTAGCTGTTTCGAATGGAATCCGGCGTTTCCAGATACTTTCGCTGCTGCTTCAACGGATAGAAGTTTGATGGTTGCAAAAATCAACGTTCAAAATCCATCTAGTCAGACGTTAATTGGAATCGGAAAGCTTGGAGCAATCACTACCGCAATTAGTTGGAGTCCAAAAGGAAAGCAGTTGACCATTGGAGACTCTTTAGGGAAAATTGTTCAGTTAAAGCCAGAACTAGATATTGTAAGAACTCAGTTTGGCCCTGAGCACAATCCTGCGTATGGAAAAGTTACTGGTCTTTGCTGGCTTGCTACTACCGAGTGGCTTGTTTCATTTGAACGAGGAGCAGATCATGATGCATACTTGATGAGATGTAAAAAGGATAAACCCACTGAATGGATGCAATACCACGAGCTTTCGTATTCCTCCTCCAAATGGTCGTTTTCTCCATTACTTTTCCCGGCTTCTCAATTGCTCGTTGATTGGAATGTGGTGATTGTTGGAAATTCGAAGACGAGCGAAATCGCAACTGTTGGAAAAAGAGACGACTGGCAAACGTGGGTTCCTGTAGAAGGAGAAGGAATCTACTTACCAACTACATCAAATGGAAAGGATACTGTTCCAGTAGGAATTTCAATTGACAGATCGATGACAGAAGAAGTATCATTGAGTACGTGTAGTCTAATCATGATATTTTCAACAATGAGTTTTTAGAATCCGATGGATCACAAAAGCTTCGTCCTTCCCCGCTTGTGTTGTGTCTTAACAACGATGGCGTTCTCACTGCACATCACGTGATTAGCACTTTTCCAGCTCACAACTCTTGTCAAGTGTAAGAACCATTGAATTGTTCGTTTCAAGTTTAATGATGATCAATTGATTTCAGGCCTAGTCAAATAGTGAACATCGCCGGGATGACCAAATTACAGTTTGCACAACAACCAGTAGCATCCCAATCTAATGCTTCTTCGACGCTGCCCGGTCAACTCCCCACAGCAAAACCGTCTACTATTTTTGAGCAAAAACCGGTCGCGGAAACTGCTGCTCCTGCAAAGTCGGGTCTTTTCAGCACACCCTCCACGGCACCCAAACCAGCTTCTTCCCTCTTTGCAACGACGCCGACTGTTCCGGCAACGCCTTTGTTTGGATCCAACAAGTCATCAACATCTGCTACCGTGGTCACTCCAGCAGTAGTTGCCACTCCAACAGCTCCGCCTCCTCAACCCAAGGTCACTATTCCAGCTCCCGTACCTGCTCCAAGCGTAGAGGATACGAAAGCTCTTGAAATCAAAAAAGCTGAAGCTCTAGCAGCCAAGAAGAAGATGCTCGTAGATCGTGTTACCAAGATGAACATTAACATGACAACCACAAAAGATTCCATTATGAAGATGGCGTTTGCTGTGGGCAAAGTGAAAGCATGTGTTTTGGAATGTGCCGAAGTTGTTCAAGCATCTCTGGGCGACTCGAGAGAAGTTATGGATGAACTGAAAAGTTTGATTCTATCGATAGAACGAATGTCGGACAGAACACAGCATACAGTGAAAGAAATGGATTTCGAGATCGACGAGAAGATGGAGTTGGTTGCTGGTGTAGAAGACGGAGAGCGTATTCTTGAAAAGCTCCGAAATATGTCGGAAACCGAGAAAATGATGAGATTCAATAAATTGGAAACCACAGCTGACCTTTTGAATGGAAAGTATGAAGAATGTTGTGACAAGCTCAAGAAGTTGAGAACGCAGTTGAATGAGAAGGTTTGTTACAGATAACGCAACAATTTAATTATTATTTTTCTTTTTTAGGAATCTCTCCGAAAGCAATCCGTTTTATCTCCGCTTCGACATAATTTGAACCTCAATCAACTTCGATCTGGTGCCGAAACGGAAATCGCTCTCAAAGTCATGCGCAACGTATCCAAGATCATAGTTGACACTCGTGAACGTATTCAACGAACTGAATTGGATTTCGTTCGTTTCAAACGAGAAGTCAACCAAGGATCCGATAAGAATGTGAATACGAATGTATCCATGTTGCCACCATCGGAGATGAGTATTCTGGAAGGAGATGCTCCACAACGTTGCAATCTTACTGATGCAGAGATCGTAAAGGCGAGGCAAGCTCTGGTGTCTCGAATTCATAAACGAGGACCTGTGAAAACACGGAACGTTGTTGTCGAGTCGTACAAGATACCAACCGAGCCAAGAACAAAGAAATCCGATGAAATCGATACTTCCAATCTATCGAATGCAATTCTCAAATTAAGCATGACTCCAAGAAGAGTTATGCCTACTTCCTCTCTATTCTCTACAGCTGATGCAACTCCATCTAGAAAAGCAGACGCTGCAACACAAGCTGATGAGCCACCAGTCGTCAAAACCGTCGTAGTTACCGTAGAGTCTCCAGCGAAAACAATCACAACTGCTCCTGCTGTTTCTCTTCCAAAACAAGTTACTACCACTACCACATCTTCTTTCTCTACACCAAAAATTGCCGTGAAAGACGATGTAAAGGAGCAGAAGCCTGCAACTCCTCTGTCGACATCCTCTTCTATTTTCTCTGGAAGCCTGTTTGGTTCGAAAACACCAAATGCACCAGCATCGACAGCCAGTACGTCTTCCCTGACTACTCCTGGAAGTTCGACTCTCTTTGGATCTTCATTGGGAATCAGTCCACCAGAGCAGGCTCAAACAGAACCGAAACCAGTCGTGAAGACAGAAACACCGACTGTTCCAGTCATGGAAGCAGTGAAAGAAAAACAAGAAGTACCGAAAGATACCAATGTGATTGTGAAAGAAGAACCGAAGCCAATCGAAGCTCCTGCCGTCAAACAAGAAGAGCCTAAGCCAATTGAGCCGCCTAAAGTGACCGCAAAACCGAAAGTTGAAGTGCCAGCAGTCACCCCGGATGTGTCTCCAACTCCTGCCCCAACTGAGACCAAAGAAGAGAATGTTTCCAAAACTCCAAGTTTCTGTAAGTCCATTTCTAAACCATTTTCTCGAATTTTTTATTCTTATAGCATTCAACACAACTCCAAAACCAGCTGCTACAACGACGCCTTCTATCTTCGGTGGTGGCCTAGGCTCACAAACTCCCAGCTCAACAAACACTTCCAGTATTTTCGGCGGGGCTGCAAAAACTACTCCGGTAGCTGCTGGCGGTAGTTCGAGCATTTTTGGAGGCGGTGCTAAGACAACAAGCTCACCATTCGGAATTTTCGGACAAGGCGCATCTCAACCTGCACAAACAACTAATCCTGCTCCAGCTGCTCCGGCTGTTTCCTTCTCCTTCAACACAGGTACATCTGCTGCTCCAGCTAAACCAGCAGGTTTTGGAGCATTCGGAGGTGGTGCTGCAACCAAACCATCTTCTGTGTTCGGAGCTTCAATCACTTCTCCTTCTGTTCCAAACGTCGATGATGGGATGGAAGATGATTCTATGGTGAATGGAGGTGGTCCAGGAGGATTTATGAGTGGTCTTGGAAGCTCTGGAAACGCGAACACTTCCAATAGCGGCAGCAATCCATTTGCTCCTAAGACATCTACCGGCTCTTCATCGAATAGCTCGTGGCTTTTCGGAGGAGGCGCATCACAACAACAGTCACAGCAACAACAAAAGGTAAAATTTTCAGATCGTATTCATTTAAGCAAATTCGGATTTCAGCCATCTTTCTCATTCAACACTGGTGCATCTCAACAACCTGCTGCATCTACATCTGGTGCATCTTCGGGATTCGGAGCAGCTCCTAAATTTGGATCACAACCAGTTTTTGGAGCGAAACCATTCGGTGGAGGTGCTGCACCAGCTGCCAGTGGATTGAGTAAGAATGCTTCGATCTTCGGAGGAGCTGTATCATCGACACCAAGTGCACCAGCTGGAGGTGGATTTGCTCAATTTGCAACTGGTCAACAGACATCATCATTGTTCGGAGGAGGAGCCACTTCTCAACAACAGCCGAGCAGCTCTATTTTCGGTGGTGGAGCAAAGACTAATGCCGCACCAACTTCTTCGATTTTCGGAGGCGGAGCCTCAACAAATGTCAACAAAGCACCGTCTTTCACATCATGGCGATAAATCCTTGCATGTCTAACATATCGATTAACAAGAATTTTTATTGTAGTTTATCATTTTCGATCTTTCGGTAATCACTTTTCATCCATGTTTTATTGATTCCTTAGTACTGGTTTCTTGATTGTATACCCACATTTTATATTCAATAAACTTTGTCAAGTATCAATCTGTTTCTATAATTAATTCGATGTGACCATCGATCGACGAAACTTCTTCTTCTTTTATAAAAGTATTTTTTTATTAAATTTTATTTCAGACGTATTTTTCTCCTCTCCAATTCGACCTCTCCACTCACCGCGAAATTTCAAAAATGGAATTTCATAATTTCTCACCTTTCCTCCGTCTTTCAATTCTATTTCTCTCGTTTCTGATTACTAGCGGATAGATCATGGTCTCCTATTCAAAAAGAAATCATCCGCGGCCGCTGTGGATAGTCAAAATTCACAAACGCTACAGGTAGAAAATGCTCCATTTATGTTGCTCATTATAATCTTTTTTTTCAGTTTTGATACTTTCAAAAAACATGTAAGCCACTTCGAGGAGAAGGGTGATATCAATTGGGTGTTGAAAGGGCCGCAAACTAAAACCGTTTATAAGGTGAGTCGCACAAATGTTTCTTTACACCCAAGAAGTTCCAACTTTTTCTGATTTCCAGGTAACCGTGGAAACAATGGAAAACTGCGGGACTGAGCAGGGCCAACAAGACATCTTTGTCACTGAAGAAATGGCAAAAGCCACCGGTGAAATGCTCGATAATTTCGAGGATGAGGTGTTTGAGGTATGCCCCTGCATTTTCAACGAAATCTCTGAATAACTCGTTTTCAGAATCCCAGCCTAGATGACTCTTCCTTCTTCGATCCCGACGAAGAAGAAAAAGACTACGAGGATCTGCGTAATTCGAAAGAGTTGGATCCATATGAGTCGGATTCAGATGATGACGACGACGAAAGCTTCTGGAAATTAACTGATTTGGAAGAGGCGGAGAAGAGCAAAGATGGGAACAATGCTTGAATAACTCGAAATGTTTTAACAGAATTCTGTGAATAATTGTATGATGTGTGATTTTTGAATATTGAGTATAGATGAATTGTGATATTTATGATACAAAGCAAACTAATCACATTGACTTCCACGAGTTAATAAGAGCTCTTGGATCATTACACGATTGAACACTGTCACGAGCATTCGCAACCAGCGGAACTCCATTTGGCTTGAAGATAGCCAACGTCGGAATAGAAGTGGCTCCACATTGTTTGTCTAAATGTTGGGCAACAGGGCAATTGAGTGGTAAATGGAACCAATCTCCATGATATTGCTGCATATACATTTGCATTTCCTGTTGATTTCTATCACTCGAAATAAATAAAATCTCGAAATCCTCTTCGACTTGATTATAAAAGTTTCGAAGAATTGGAGTGAAGTCTCGAGATGGAGGGCACCAGTGGGCGGAGAAGTAGATTCCAATGATTTTTCCATCAAACATTCTCTCATTGTAAGTGACATTCGGTTGAGTGTGTCTGGATATTATCACATTTCGAAACATTGTGCAGGGATTGTTCGTTTTGTATTCTTCCTTTTGATTTCTTTGCAATTGTAGCCGTTCTTGGTTTCTTCGTTCCGCTTCCTCTTTCTCTTTTCGTTTTCTATCTTCGATTTCTTTTTTCTTTCTAGCTTCTTCCTTCTTCTGTTCTTCCACTCTTAACCTCTCCTGTTCTTCCTTTTCCTTCTTCTTCTTCCGCTCCGCTTCCAACCTGTTCTGCTCCTCCAACCGCAACCTCTCCGCCTCCTTGATTCTTCTTTCCTCCTCTTCTTTCTTCTTCAATTCCTCCTCCCTTCTCTGCTGCTCGATCCTCATCTCTTGCTCCACTTTGATCCTTATTTTCCTCTCCATTTCCTTCTCCAACTCCTCCATTTCTTCCTTGGTTACCACTTTATGCTCATGCATCACTTCTTCACTGGGGTATTCAATAACAGTCAGATTTCTGACACTGACACGAGATGATGTGAGTCTGGGAGCAAGAAGGGGAATGGGGAGAGGTGAGGAGGATCTTCGAAATGTCAGGAGAGAAGTCACACGGGATTGTTGGGATCTGAATTATTGATGATTTAAAAATAGGGGCCTTAGGATAAAGTAAGGGGTTTTTTTATGAAAAGGTTTTACACGCAATCCTTATTTTTTCATGGGATCCCTATTTCCAGATATAACAAAAGATGTTACCTGCTCAGAATCTGAGTTTTCGACTCGATCAATCCCAAAATTTGATCAAACTTCTCCAAAGCCCCCAGTTGATGTTCGTGTGATTCAAACACCTCAATAATGCTGATCAAATGATTCTCCTTCAATTCCAAACTCTCCAACGTCTTCATTATCAATTGACAAATACTGTTGTGGAACTTCTGTCGATAGATTACATCTGTCTGAAGTCAATTCATTCTCGTTAATGATAGAGCTATAATTGACTTACAATAGTAAGCTTCAGGAACAATGTCACGAAGACTTTGATATTCAACACATCGTTCTCCATAGACAGATTCTCATTGGGTTTTTCCAAATTCTTGAATATTTTGTCTCTCATATCTTCCTTCTCGATCAGATGATTCACCAAGAAGATCAAATTCTTATTCATAGATCCACTGACCATCTCGATGATGATTCCGAAAGCAACCTCTCTATAAGATTCTTCCAATTTCTCCACGAGATTCGCAACTTCAGAAGCCCAAAACTTCACTTCCATTTCTACTTCCCCGATTTCTGTCAACTTTTCACATGTCAACTTGATCTTCTGTAGAGTGATAGAGTTGCTGACTGAGCGAATCCATTCCGTGTTCTTGATTTTATACCGTTCAGTTTCAGAAGACATGGAACTCAGAATATTGAACTGTTTGATTGGAGAACTCAAATAATCACAAGCCTTCTGTTCTCTTCTTCCAAGACATCCCAACTTCATTCTCAATCCATTCAAGAGATTTCGCCGAGTTTCAAGTTCTGCCTCTCTTTGCTCAGAGCTCATTTCGATTCGAGGGAGTTCTTCAAGATCATTGTGATTATTGTAGTGACCTCGGTCATCTTGGCTGGTTAGAAAATCAATGTACCTGAAAATGTAAACATTTTTTGATTGGAACTAAGTCAAAATCTAACTTTTCATTAAATTCGATTTCTCTGCTAACCAGAAACTGCTGAAGCTCAATTGAATCAAACAACTTCTTCTTGATGAACTCGTGGATTTCATCTTGAATTCCAGCAATGACTTGAAACCTTGTAACATCCCCTCCAGGCGAGTCGCATGGGTCCTGATCCTAAAAACTAAACAATTGTTCAGGGTTTTCAGATGTAGCATAACTCAAAACTCACTTCAGATGACAGTTCAATAACTCTTGTTGAAGTTTCTGAAGGTATAAAAGGAGCACTCATTTTTGGAAGAAAAAGACAAATGAAAGAAATTTGTTATCAGTGAAACATTTTGTTGCAATTCCCAAGTTGTCGCAATCAAACAAGAGGGTTTTTGTAAACATTTGGTTGAATAGTGGAAATGATAAAGAAAAAAGGAGTCAGAATTAGGAATGTGTCTTATTTCATAGGGCATGATTGTTCTTAAAGGAAGTGTTAATTTATATGTAGGGAACATCTAGGGGCCACTGATTATTACATGCCCCCTAAAATATTCAAAGATATCGATGCCCATAAAAAAGTAATAACTCAACAATCCGGCGAAGAAAAAATCTGAAGAAAATTCCGAATGTCCGCCCCTCACTTCTGGTGGTCCCTAGACATAGGTATTGGAAAGTTTGAGACGGCAGAAGTTTCAGAATATATATAACGTCTGTGGATTGAACATCGTCGCAACGATGAGCAGAGCCGTCAATGTGTTGATTCGTTCTAAAGATTTCTTGGTTTCCGTGTTTGTAATATAACTTCAATCTACACAACTTTATTTAAGTTTTTCTAATTCAGAATTCGAAAATCTTTGACAAGTTGGATCCACCAACGATTGAACAGACACAAATATACAATAATAAAGAACATGAACATGTTCATGTTTCAAGTTGAGAATACAGTTTTTGACTTTTGAAGAAGTATGGCGGAGGAAATGTACAGACGAAGCTCTAAAGAAGCAGAAAAGGATTTAGTTGCATGAAAATTTAAAATCAAAAATGAATAGTCCATAAAAAAGATAAAGTTATTATTCTGGATAGTTCCAGATAACAAAGTTGATAGCATGCTCCATGTAGTTGATAGATGCCCGAGCACCATCCTTACGCATGAAATCCTTTCCATCTGACATATCAACATACTGATTGTAGCATTTGAAATATCGTCTCTTCTTTTTTTTAGGATCCCGTTGAACGTACTCAATATCATCCATCAAATGTTTTATTCCTCGTCGTTTCCAGTTTGCAGGCATACAAAATACAAATTGACAAATTCTCAGTTTCTTATTGTCTCCATTCAACCAGGTTTTGATGAAAGTATTAATTTCCTTGACAGTCAGTGAAGTCTCTCCTATCACAATGGTTTCACAGTCCAAACTGAGCAAGAAACGAAGAGTAACCCAACCAGCGAATCCCACGTGCAATCGCGATATCTTCGTCGTCTTTCGTCGCCGGAAACCACTCTGAACTTCGCATGGACTATAAAGACGATACAAGTTGGGAAGATCCAGTGCTCGATTTAAAAGTGCTCCGGACATTGTCCGTTCGAATGGGAATGAAAGTCTTTTGCATTGTTGAACTTTCGCCTGATCCAACACCCAAAAAGTCATCTCGTCGGCTGGTGGAGCATTATACGCAATGTTGATATGATCAACATCTCCGGAGAAGAGATGCAGCATATGTTTCAATACTGCATAGTAAGATTGCATTGGGAATCGAGTGAACACTTTGATATTTGTCTCGTCGATTCGGCTAAAACATAGTTTAGTTTTCTTCAGTTTCCTTTCATTTGAATAGGGCTCACCACAGGAGAGTCTCCTCGTTGAACTCTTTCTCAGAAAATCCAGGCTCTTTCACCAATTCGTCAAGTTCTCTTTGAGTCTTCTCATAGAGGAAGAAATGAATGAAGCTTTTACAAACCGGCTTGAATCCAATGATTGCCTGCGCACAACCAAACTTCATGGAATCTGAAACATTTTCGAAAATCAAAAATTAAAAAATAAATTGGGTACTAACCTGTTCTGTGCATTCCTGAACAGTCGATATAAATCTCGGCAATGCCAATTCTGAATGCATTGACTGCGCAACTCCATTGTGTCGAAAGATTGGCAACTTCGATGCTGAAAAGATTAGGATTCGTCAAGTTTCATTTTTTTTTAGTTTTCATTTTTGCAATTTGAAACTCCAGACTTCAGGAATATCTAGAAACGGAAAACTGAAGAACTTTCAAAACTTTCCTTCCGGTGTCAGAACCTCAAATTTACAGAACTGCGGAATCTCAACAACTAGAAAACTATAATCATAAAATTTGAAAGCCTTGGAAGCAAAGTATTATAAAACTGAGTTTTCAGAATTTCTAGGGTGTCAGAATTTCAATCTAGCAGGACAACTATTTTCGAAATAGCAGTAATTTTGACCACTATTTGCAATCCTGGACTCCAGAAGTCTCTGAACCTTGAACGCAGAAAACTGAATTCTCAAAACTTTCAGGGATTCCAAAATCTCAAACTACATAGCAGAAACCCATTTTTCTTAGTCTCAGTTTGAAGGAGTAAGCTCAACCATCCAGAATTTCAAACGTTTTTGTTCTCCAAAAAATTGATGATTGTCTTACATCATCTAATTTCCCTAATCGCAACTCACATATCAACCGGATTGAGGTATTGAATCACCGTCTCAGCCATATCAATGGGCATTACGTCGAGCATATTCCTCTCGACGGCCATCATCACCTTCTGATTCTGAAAGTACGGACAAAGGGTCTAGATGACAAAATGGGATAAAGGAGAAGCAGGGAGGGAACGTCTCTGCCCTCCCTTAGCTTATGTATAGAATCAATAGAGATGTAAGAAGAAAGAAAGAAGAAGAAAAAACAACGGCGACGGGGACTAAAGACAAAAGTGTAGGGCTAGAAGAAGGAGAAGAAGAGACGGAGGAGAAGAAATTATTTTATGAGAAAGGGGAGAAAAAGGGTCGAAGGATGGGAAATGAAAGCAGCAGCTACACAGCCAGGAGGAGAAAAAAAAAAGAATCAATGTTCATTTTTAGGAGAAGAAGGAGAGAATAAGGAAGAGGTGGAGAGTGGAGAGAAGAAGAGAATTGGAGGAATGGTTTAAGGTTTGGATTCCAGGTCGAAAAGATGGATTATCTGAAATGGGAGTTGCATTTAGAGCAGAATTATGAACAGGGCAGAAAGGTATTACGGTAAGGTATCATCATATTTTCGATCTCTGAACTTGACCATTCTAAAAATCGTCTTGTACAATACCAGGTGATCAGGCATCATGAATTGAATTTCTCGAAGGTGGCCCTGAATTTTTTAATTTTATCGTGGCGTTCCTTACGATGTTAGTTAGACCTAGATACAGTAGCGCTCAAACATTGGCGAACTTTTGACGGTTTCAGGGGAGACGTCTCAACTTTCGAAGTTTCGGAAAAGGTTCAAATTTTGTCTGGTTCCGGTAAAATTTTGTGTGGATGTATATTTCAACTCTCAAACTCTATTTTTGTAGTGGAGACCATATTTGTGTACCCACAAAATTGCCGAGCAAACGGGCTTGATCTGGTGGAAGTGTCCAGAAACAGAAGTTTAGGACATAAATATATGAAAGATAAAAAACGGAAACTCGATAAAACTGTAAAAGAAAGCTCACTTTCCTTACAAAAACTAGTATCTACCATTTCTGAAAACTTCTTCCTGAAAGTCATTTCAAAGCAGGAAAGCATAACAACTCTTCCTTAAATTCTAGTCAGCTTCGAAGGTTTTGAATTTTATGTTGGAGGCAGAAATAGAACCTCTCCGAGTCCCAATTGACAAAAACTCAGTCCAAATGGAACCTGTAAGAATAAGACAGCTTTTCTTCACACTAAGTAAAAAATTAAGATGTAAATAGTAACTTGAACAGAAGATCAATTCAGATAAAAATCGAAATTGTTCATATTTCTCTTCTGTCTTTCCCTATTTCCTTCAGCGGCGTTTCAGACGGTTTCCTGTCAAAAGTCTGTCTTGGTGTTCTCTGTCCTTTTTCAATAGAAATGTCTGATTTATGACCAAAGATTTTTTATTTCCCAACAACTCTTTTTTATCAGTTTTCCTCTCCTTTCTGTTCCATAAACTTCTTCTATCTCCGTTTCTCTGCGTATCTTATCTCTCACCCCGTCTTTTATGTCATTGATACCATTTTATGGTTTACCTTATTCTCTCTAAAAACGCCACATTGTATCTTCTCCTGATTTACACTCTCTCCCTTCTATCTCATTTAGGAAATGTTTGATCTCATCTTAGAAACGGTAATTCTATTGCTAGACTTAATTCGGTTTAATCTGATATCGCTCTGCAAATATGTTCTGCCATACTCCCTTCTCCCGAAAAAAGATTTGAATAGGAAGAAAGTTTTGATAACTGGAGCTGGAAGTGGGCTTGGAAGGTTGTTGGCTCAGAAGTTTGCTGCTCGTGGAGCAGAATTGATACTTTGGGATGTGAATTTGAGATCTGTGGATGAGCTGAAGGATGAGTTCAAGAGCAATGGTGGACAGGTAAGGAATGGAATGTCCAACTTTGAGAAAGTCTTAGGTTATTGAATTTTACAATTTTTGTAGTACAGAGATCTGAAAAAAATCTATTCGAATAGGCAAATTTTCAAACCTGAAAATATTGTGTTTCAAGGCTCGTCAACGGAAAAATAAGCAATTGCTAATTGTAAGCTCCTCAAATTTTGAACTTTGATATACAAAAGTTTTCAGTTTTGTCACTAGATTCTGGAAAACCGAAAATTGAGGAGCTTTAAGAAATGAGACTGGGAAGTTCTTGAATCCAGAGTTTCTGTGGTTTTGCACTTCCTGTCATTAACAAGTTCCGAAATATTGAAATTCGATAGCTTTGATAGCTCTAGACTCATTCGTTGATTTGCATATTCCCGGGTTCACCAATTCTATATCACCTACTACAATTCAGAAATGTAATTCTTCACTGTTTTCCAAGATTAACCTTCTTCTAGTTCCAGGCTCACTCCTACGAAGTCAACCTTTGTGACCCACATAAAATTGCCGAAGTTGGGCAACAAGTTCTCAGAGATATTGGAAAAGTGGACATCCTTGTTAACAACGCTGGAGTGGCTACAGGTGCGTTTTCATTGACAATTGACTGACTAAATTTTCCATGTTCTAGCCAAAATGATTCTGGACAGCAGTGTGAAAGATATTGAGACTTCGTTCGGCGTCAATGTCAAGGCTCACTTCTATGCAAGTTGTTGAGAAAAATGGGCAACAAATTGAGCATTGAGTTTCAGACAGTTCAACAATTTCTTCCACCAATGTTAGATGAAGATAACGGGCATATTGTGACGATTGCTTCAGTGGCTGGGAAGATGGGGTCGGCTGGTTTGGTATGTTTCATGTGGTTTAAAAAATGGAAGATTAGGAAAATTATTAAAAACCAGGTTATTCGAGATTTCGAGCTAATATCGTTGATTCTGAGCTAGCAAGAAATTCATCAGACGCAATAACTTTCCGACTGGTTTTCTGAAACTACTCCTTCAGCTGTATGTGCCTCCTGTGACAGATGCCCTTCAAATATAGGTTTTAGGCCTACTGTATTTCCAAGTACCAATGAACCAAAAGATCGAATTAATCTCATTTTCTCCAGGCCGATTACACCTCCACCAAACACGCTGCCGTCGGTTTCCACGACTCCCTTGTCGCTGAAATTATGGCCAGTGGGAAAGAAGGCATCAAAACCACTCTAGTCTGCCCTTACTACGTCCACACTTCCATGTTCGATGCCACTGGAGCCACCACTAGGTACTTGAAAATCTCATAAGAATCATAATATTTGACTTTTCATTGCAGATTCCCCTCGATTTTCCCAATCCTTGACACTGAGTATGTAGTGCAGAAAATATTCGAGGCCATCGAGACCGAACAAGAATATCTGGTGACACCGAGAAGTTTCTATTGGATTCTTCCGGGAACTCAGTGAGTTTTGAATACCGAAAAGGATTTCAACGTTCTTGGTTTTCAGAATTCTACCTTACAAGGCCCAAAAAGCGATTGGGACGTTTCTTGGACTCATTCAAAGCTTGGATAGATTCCACAATTGAATGCCAATACTTAATTTTTGTTTCGAAATTTTATGAGTTATAGGTTTTGTTGTCCGAATACTAACATCCTAAATAGACTCTTATTTTCATGCTTGAAACTTCTCACGGATTTTAGAATCTTGAACAATAAAAAAAACAAGCTTTATTTTTTTGTACTCGATCGTTACATATGAGCACCACAAACGGGACGCGAAGGGAAGAAAATAAGAAAAAATCTAGAAGAAATATACACGATTGATCACAGATAAAATATGGTTAGCCGGAGAGAAAATGAAAGAATTAATGAGGATTGACTACAACAAAAAGACACGATTTGATCGGGAGGTTGGGGGGAAGGAGGAAAAGAAACTAATAAAAATGTCTAGAAGGGAGTACTATATTCTGCAATATGTTCGAAAAATTTCCGGCGTTCAGAGACTGGAACATCAAGGGAACGACGGGCGTCTTCGATGAGGTGTTGGGGGACTTCAACGGGATTACTGTGGAAACGGACATCTGGAAAAAAATTGAGAAAATTGAGAGCTCTAGTTTTAGATTTATTTTCGACTCGGTAGAGCTAAAATTCTTGGATCCAAAGTTCTTCAAATGTAAAAATATGTACCTTACAGTACCGCTCAAAAGGTTGTTTTTTCAGAGGATAAACTCCAAACTTGAAGGTCTGGGAAAGGGGTTCAAATTTGTCCGTTGGATCTAAAATTTGATGGGTTGTACGACCTATTTCTCACAAATTATGTAGAAACATGTTGGAAAACTAGAATTTTTTCGAAATGTACACTGAAATGAGATATAGTGTCACTATTCAGTTTTGATATAACTAAAAAATTTCAGACAAATCGGACATCTCTAAACTACGTTCTCAAACTTTTAAATTCTACCTTTTCCACTAGAAGTCCCCCCAAATACTATATCTTTGTTTGGTACTGTAGGTCTAATTTTATTATTCAAAAAGTGCGAATTCTGGCCCCGCTCTCTAAATGTCTAAAACAATCTTTATTTCTCCAACACTCACCATGACGACGATTTCTTTTCTTCTGTTTTTCTCGACGAGCGCGCGAGACTGTCGTACCGGCTAACACTTCGGGGTCTGAAAACAACATAAATTCGAAAATTCTGAATCTTCAAAAAGTTGGATTGGTTGGTTGGTTCAACTCTATCAAGTCTACATTCACAGCATACAGATAAAGGGAAATTAGGCGTTTTCAAAGCCACCGAACAATCCTCTAGCTATTATCACAATCACAAAATGCGCATTTAGAGCACACTTACAACGACGAAAAAGAATCAAAAACCGAAAAGGGAAAGGAAAGAGGGGATTGGAAAATGAGAGAATTAAGCGAAAGAATAGGAAAACGAGAGAAAGAGTTATATTGAAGTCATGCGGGGAGAGAAATCAAAGGAAAGAAAATGCAGAAATAAGCCCCGCCCACTTGCTTATTACTCACCGTGGCATCGAAATGCTACTACATGAACCTGGAATAGTTTGGTGGTGAAGACTTGAGAAAAACTAAACTTAGTGTTTCAGGGAAATTTGTGATTCAAAATTAATGTTTAGAAGTGGAAAATGTTTTCGTCTAGATTCATTAATTTACCTGTCCTCGACTGGCTCAACTTCTCGTAATTGTTCATTTTCCGTTGCAAATCATGGACTTCTTTGGATTTCTTGTCGATTTCCGATCGAAGTTTGTCATTTTCAATTGATAGCTCACTGAAAAAGCAAAAAAAGCATTAAAAGCGAGAAAAGTCAAAACCAAGTTAGAAGAAAGGGGAGAAAAGAACACTGTCAGTAAAAAAACTTACACACTGGCTTCCTTTTCGCTGATTAAATTGGCCAATTGTTCGTCTAATTGAGAGTTTTCGAGACATTTTGCAGAGTAGAGGGCACACACATTGATCAGTTCTTCTCTCATTTCGTCGAAAATTTCGCTGAAAATTTTGAAAAGTTGTGGGAATAAATGGAAAATTTGAAAGCTCTGAATCTCATTCAAAAAGGAATGATTTTTAAAGATAGAGTTTAGGAGTTTCCACCCAATTACTTCGGTTTTTGAGAAGTACTTTCGAAAACATTTTTTGATCTCAAAAAGAGTAAACTATTTCTGTTATTTTACTGTTTTTTCAACTCACCTCTGTCTTCCAATATTGCTACCCTCTCCATTTTTACTCTTCTCTGCCACATTTTTCAACTCTTCCTCATGTGCTCTTCTCACAGCTTCCAATGCCAATCGTGTCGCATGTTTCTCCTCCATCAGCCTCTCCTCATGCTCCTTTTTGACCACTTCCAATTCCTCATCAAACGTCTTCCGTTGCTCCGCGAGCATTTGAGAGAATGAAGTCTTGACAGTACTGATTGATTCATCACTTCTAGTCGTTGCCATCACCAGCTGCTCTTGTAATTTCTTCCTTCTTCCCTCTTCTCTTTCAGCTCTTTCTTTCAAAACGGCCAGTCTCTGTTCGCATTGAGATTTGATCGAGTCTACTTCAGAAGTGTGATTCCTTCGAATCTCTCTGATAGTTTCTTCGATTTCCTCATCCGGAGTTTTCTCTCTCGGCTCTTTTTCTTGTTCTGTCATGGTCCAGGAATCTGATAAATATGGGATTGAAACTGCTGAGGACACTTTTTCGAAGAGCTCAGTGGTTTGCCGGAGGACATCTTCAGTTTGTTCCAAGTTCAAATCAACAGAAATTCGGTCAAGGATGTTATCAAGAGAGTCGAAAAGATCGACTGCTCCAAGAAAAAGACTCGAACGAAGAAGGGAGGAGAGAGCGGATAATTGAGTACGGAGAGTTGAGAGGATGGCTCGTTGCAGGGTTACTCTGAAATATTTAGATATTTTTCAGTATTTTCAAAATATGTTTGCCCAAGTTAGAATATATTCTTAGATTGACATGACCACCTGTTAGTCCCAAAACATTTCACAATAATAAATGAAAACCTACGTTTGAGTATTCTGACTGATCTGCCGTCTCAATGTATCAACTTCCTTCCGATACCTCTGAAGTTCATCTTCCGACGACTTCAACGTAATTCTCAACTCTTTTATCTCCTGATTCACAGCGTCTCTCTTTCTTCTCGTCGAATTCCCCTTCTCCTCATCCAACTGAGTTCTCAGATTCTCCACCTGTAATTGTCAATTCAAATACCTGCATCATCTAAAATCTAGTTTACCTGTTGCTCCAAAGACCTCAGTCTCGTCTCATCACTCGAAATTCTGCTCGCAGTGCCAATATGTCTCTGTAACGGTTGTTGACTGATGAGTTCGAGATTTCGAATGACACGATCGAATGCTTCATCGTGATGAGCATTCTTCATTTTTTAGGAATTATTCAGAGAGATTTTAGAGCGAATTCTAGAGGGTCTGGGAAATAATAAAGTTTTTCCCGTCCCGCCCCGCGAAACGAAACGAAACAATGATGATGATGATGGGTGAAGAGAAGAAGAGGAAGAAAAAACGAGAATGCGAAACACGTGTGAAAGCAAAGAGCATCTGCTGTAGATGAGAATTCGAAAATTCGAAACAGCCAGAAGGCTGTATTATTTTTTAAAGAAAAGCTTGAGTCGGGAAGAATCGGTTTTTCAAAGAAAAATTACCTGCAACTCTTCTCGGCTGGGTTTCTCCTGATGGGAAGCAGCGGAGGAGTTTGAGGCGTGTCTGAAAATTAAAATTTGGAAATTTCCGAATCGCAGAATCCATGTAAATTTAAGAACCCATCAAAATCTTAGGGTTTATCATAATCTCCAAATCTTAGAATCTGGATCAGGAATCTTCATCCAGATTTCTAACGTTGAAGCTTCAAATACAGAATTCCAAAGATTCTTGATCTTGAGAAAATGACCTTAGGACATTCTCAAGAGAAATTACTTCGGGAATATGGATTCGAGTATTAAGTCTCACAAACTTGAAAATCCCCATAATTGTTGTTGAAACTCAAACCAACCTCTGCCTCATATCCCCTCTCCTCTCCTTAACTCTCGCAACTGGACTCCTTCTAACCGACGGCGACAAACTCTCTCCTCTTCCTCTTCCACGTGGATCTGCACTTTCCGAAGCACGACTTCCCATCCGACGACTTCTTCGTCTTCTGGCTGTGTTCGTGTTGTGCTCCTCCTCTTCCAACTCTGTTGAACTGTGCTCATCCATCATTGAATTCGAGTGATGCGATTCTGGAGCTACGTAGGCGATGTGTTTCTTTTTCTGGAATCAGGAAGCAGTTTGAATTCTGTCGAATCAAGAGGATACTTACAACTGGGAGCCCAAGAATGTCAGAGCTATCAGCAAGACTATTAGCGTCATTTGAGAATGTCTCTGTGAACGTTGGCGATGGATGATGACGATTTTGTTGGAGAGCCGAAACCCAGGAATCACGGATTCCTGGAGTCATTGCGGAGAGCACGTAGCGAGCACGGCGGCACTAGAAAATCAGAAGTTTAAGGGAACCAGACCACTTTTCTTACCTTAATCTCAATTCCATAATTCCTTGCACTAGCAGATGGATACACATTCTCACACTGAGACAGATCCACAGTAAGAAGAGGTTCAGTCGAATCTTCCGCCCAAACATCCTTATACAATTTCAACTGAAGTCCAGCAAGAACAACCCAATGCTTGCACCAGTCATTATCCGATTTGCCTCTCAACATCAACCATCCTTTTCGTAGAGTATGTACATTTGAAATATCAATATTCAATTTTTGTGTTGGAGTTGTGGAAATTGTTGGTGTCACCGGAGATACGGTAGTACTTGTTGGCTCATCTCGTGGTGTTGGGGAGCATGTGTTTACTGGAACATTGATGACAACATTCGAAGTGGCTGGAACGGAAGGGAGATCTTCTGAATCCTTCTTCTCATCTCTCAGACTTCTTTGTTTCACACTTCGAACTGATCCTCTCAGCTCTTTTCCCTCAATCATTCGATCTACTTCTAATCGTTCAACAGGGGAAGAGCATCTCGAAGAAGCACACGAAGGGACATCCTTCATTGTATCTTCACTCATCGGTAGCTCATCAATTCCTCTTCTTGGAGGCCGAATGGCTACATTTTGAGAGTTTGCATACTTGCTCAATCCATTCTGCCACCATCTGATCTCTTCAGTGGTATCTGCTTTGATATAGATTATTGATGGCTGATCTTCTCGAGTTTTGTTGAAAGCCAGAAGGATGGAATGGGCGTTACCCGTGATGGCATGGGCTTCACAAACACGATAGCAAAGGGACATGTCGATGCTCAATTGGGGAAGAGTGTCCATCTGGAAAATAGAAAAATGGTATTTAGAAAGTTTGAAAGTGAGAGAGACAAAATTATCTGAATGTTTTGCATTAAAGGAGGATAGTGCTATTTTCTCTTCAGCACGAAATTTTCCGTGTTAAGATTTCAAGAAATCTTTAAATTTCAACGGCTCATTAGATGGCTCACAGTTGTGAAATCCCTGAATAACAAATATAGAAACAAAACCGGTCAGAACTTCAAAATATCTAAAAACCCGAGAATCTCTTACTAGGTTAGACGGATTCCCAGTCTTTTAGAATCTCTTTTTTTGCAAGTGTGTTGTTGAAATCAAGAATTTTCTCCAGAGAACACTTTCCTAGCAATATACTTTTTCAATTTTTCAAAGTTAAAACTTACACTATTATCGATAGCATATGTCAAATCTCCAGAATCGAAGAGAGTGAACCATCTCCTCTGCCATCTTTTTGCCGAATGACTTTGCATTGAAAAGTCAAGATTTGGAGGTGCAACATACAGAAATCCGCATGCTGTCACTTTTCGATTCATCTGCAAAAATGGTCTAACTTATTAATCTGGCTAATGAATGTAGAATAGAGAAATGTATTGGTCAATTCGATGTTGTCGCAAGTGTTTTCGGGAATCACAGAGAAGCCGTAACACCAGAAAAGAGAGAGAGGAACTAGTTCTCTCTTCGTTCATCGTTTTATTATATATCAAAAGGAGAGAGGATTGGAATATGAAGAGAGAGGACAAACTGTTATTATACGGATATGCGTTGGCGCCTCTCTGTAGATAGATTATTATGATGATGATGATGGAATAGCTTATGTGTGTAGGTACTAAAAAAGATGAAAAGGAGAAGGAAATTGTCATGGATTGGATTAGGAGGATGCAAAGGAGGCGATGGAGATTAATTGAGAATGTACAGTTTTTTTTCAGGAAGAAGGGGGAGACGCGGTTATGAAACTTCGGAGAGGGTTTGAGTAGAAAACTGGAAGATTTCTATAGTCAATTAGTGAAAAGACGGAAGGATTTTGAGTTTGGAAAATCTAGAGGATGCATAGTCCAGAACTCAGAATCCCCAATTCTAAGCTCTAAATCCATAAATCTGAATTTCGAATTAGTACTAGAAAATTCATAATTGTCAAATCCTTGATTTTTTTAAATGGGCCTGGCTGGGCCTGCCTAACCTCCGTCCGAGCCGGGCCGGTCTAGAATCAAGAGAGAATCTAGAAAGACTTTATCAAAATTGGGTACTTCTGGATAAAAGTATACAAACTCCAAATATATAGAATTCTTATTAACTTCAGGAAACCCTATTTAACCTTCTGAACAAATTTGAAATAAAGAGCTCGATATACATAAATTGGGAATGTTTTTCCGCTCTCATTCTCACCTTTTCCATTCGTTCTCCCCGTCTAAAGTCAAAACAAACACAAATTCTCTCTTGGATTTTATGACGAAAAGGGAAGGAAGAATTCAGAGAGAGAGAGAGATGGACAAATACACACAAACACAAACATTTTGGGAGGGAGAAACAGAAACTATCCATTTGAAATGGGATAGACACACGGAGAGAGAAAGAATAGAGACGATTCAAATTTTCACCGTATGGTGCCTAGAGAGAGAAAATGAAATAGGATTAGTTTCTTTTGTTTTTTTTTCTAGCTGAAGATCGGAAAAAGAATAGAAGAAGAGACGATTTTTGTCGTTTTTCATGTTTACCGCAAAAGGAAAACACAACTGACAGACAGACTGTGTGGGAAGGCAGTGGTCAGTCTTATGGACATGGACATGAAAAAAAAAACAGGAAAAGGAGATGGTCAATTCTTCCGGTACAGTAGACTCTGGATGGGTTCTTTGAAAATAACATGATGGATTTCGACAGATTCTGGAGACTGTAGAGTCTGCTTGTTCTCAAAACAGTTATAGAGGTTAGGAGTAGGGTTTTCATGAATTCAAAAGTCAGAATCGAATGGTGAGTGGTTCAACTCATCTGTAGAAAAAAATGCGCTGAAAAAACGGTTCAATAGTTCTGAATGCGAGCACTTATGGTAAAGTAGTAACCGATCCATCTGCATAAAAATCATCAAATTTAGGGGATCGCCAGCCAAGTCAGTTGAAATAAGAAGTCCGAGAATTTCAGATAACAAGAATAGACTAGAGAATTTCTCCAATCATTTTGAAAATTGAAACGAAGCAGCTCACAGTAGGACGTTTCAGAAAATTGGAAAAATTAAGTCTCTCCTCTCAAAACCAAACGATGAAACCTTTTCCACCAAATTTGAAGACTCTGTTGGAAATAGACTGAAATTAGTAGAGAATGAAGACTAGAAAAGGAATCATACAGAAAACATGAGACAATAAAATAATAACCTATAAAAGTTGTATTTCTACCAGGAAGTCAGCTATAAATCTGTATAATTTTCATCAAAAGTAGCTCACTGGCAGCAGAGTTATGATCATTTTACTATCTGTTTTCCCAAAATGAAAATTCGATTTCTAACCCAACTGCAAAAAACGGGAGAAGTTCGAACAAAACCAGTAAAAATCAGAAAAAGAAAGTTCCGAGTGCGAATCCATAATAAACCAGAAAAAGGGAAGTAAGTGAAGAATCTCATACATTTTCGTCGTTCCTCTATTTTCCTCACTTCTTCTTCTTTTGTCTCATTACCTACATCTAACAGAGAGAGACACAACTATGGGCAAAAGAGAATCAAGAGAAATTAGGCGGTGTTGAATGTCGAAAACAAGGAATTGGGGGGGGGGGGGGGGGGGGAAAGCAGGTCATTCGAATGGGAAGAAGAAAGTGAACGAACGATATATCGAGAAGGGGAAGAATCGTTCGAAACTTGGACACTTGCCAGATATTGGGTTTAAAAGAAGAAGATGTCGTGAGGAGAAGGGGATGTAATCAAATGATAATGATAAGAAGTGGAAGGAGAAGAAGAAGCGTGATTGGATCGAAGGAGAAGGAGGACATCAGAATAAATGGAAGAATAAGAAGACGGGATTATAAAGAAGGGCAATAATAATGGTCGATGGCGTTTAGAGTTTTGAATTTCAAAAATTGACAGCTGTAGTAGCTGGAGTAGTAGTCAACCAGTTAATTCCACATGAGCAATTTTGGCTCTTTTGGTGCATTTTGGTGAGGGGAAAAAGGGACGAGTTGGATTTAGATACTACATTCTGCAAATTTGGAGCTTTTTGATAAAACTAAAATCTCTAGAAATTGTAAAATACAAATCTCTGAAAAATATGTAACTAAAAATGGAAACCCGGAAAAACTTTTCAGATAACCACATCTTTCCCGGCTGAAAGTTAATTCTAGCACATAAAGTATTTTCAAATTCAGAAGTGCTCGAAAAGTTTCAGGCGATAGCCAGACTGATTGTTTCATTAGTTTCAATTCAAAAAGGCTAGGGTTTGCCATTAAATAAACAGAAAAAAATACCTACGAGATTTCCAGTTGGATTTGTAAATTTTGCTTCAAGTTATGCCAAATGTATAAATCTGATCAGTTTAAGGATGATTTTTACTGCCCCCATCGGGTAGACATGCCAGCATGGAGGGCTCAAAAATTCAAATCATCGATTTTCTGCAATAACATTGAAGGAAGATTTTTTGGGTACATCATGTATGAAATTGGACTGATTCTCAAATTCAAAGTATGGCTTAGTTATCTCAACTTGAAACCAATCAAAGATTTCAATCTGTCCAAAAAGTATAAAGAACATTTCATACTGCCAAAGTCGTTGAAATTTCAACAAAATCAACATTGAAGTCTCTAACAGAGAAAATCTCGAGATCTTTTCGCAATTCAACATCTTGATTTACGACATCCTCCGAATGTCAAGAACGCGAGACGGTCTTCCTCTTCTCTCGGAACAAAAAACGACTAGCGGAATCTTCAAGTGTTCAAAATGGGAGCCAATTAATTGGGGTCACAAAAAAGACGTCTTCTTCTGAAAAGAAGACCAAGAAAGAATTGAAGAAGAGTGAAGAGGAAAAGGGAAAGAGTATGACTGCTGAATAAATAAACAAGAGATGAAGAAGGAGAAGAAGAAAGAGGAAGAAGGAGAGAATCAATGCTTTCTGGTGCTGAATGTCCATCCGAAAGTGCGCAGTTTTCTGAATCCAGTGAGAGAAGAGACGGAGAGAGAAGAGAAATAAAAGGATAATTGCTCGAACGTCTTCTTCTTTCTTTCGAACAAAAAACACGCACGGAGGGATAAGAGAAGATGAAATGGGCCGCAAAGGTGTGATCGGATCGAATCGAAGAGAAGAGGAATTGATGCGAAACGGAGAAGAGGAAGGAAGACAAAAGATATTCAAGTGGAACCGATTGGTGGAACTAAACCATGGGGGAGAATTACAGATCAACATTTTGGGTATCGCTTTTGTGTCTAGTTTGAAGGGAATTCGTTTTTGGGTTATTTTCAAAAGATAAATAGCTTTCAAAGGCAGGGTTTTTAAAGAACACCGAACGAGATCCACCGGATAATTTTGGGATTAACAAAGAGTACTTAGCAATTTTCAAAATTTTAAATTTTCTGAATTTTCCTTTTCGGATCCTCCTGGATTTGGCTGAACCGTCCAGATTCTTCCGGAATCCTCCAAAACTTTCAGAATAATTCTACTTTCAGAATCCTAACAAAGCTCCAACGTTCTCCAGAATGTCTAAGAATCGCAGCAGCAGAATTGAGAGATTTTGGCAACGTTTCCGGAAAACCTTGTCAGAAGATACAATGGAAAATATCCATTCCCGAATTCAAAATAAAGGTCGACTGAAACATGATCAGAAAGTTCAACCCCAGATTTCGGGATTCCGAATTTATTTGGATCCCTATTCCTAACTCCCGAAATTCTTTCATCACCTCAACCAAAAACAGCTGTTTATTTTTCGAAAATATAAATTTGCAACGATTGTCTATAAAACTGCACCAGTCGGGCGCCATTTTCTTATTCATAGACTCATATGACATTATTTTTTATTTCAGAGAGATAGTTTCCGGTGAGGAATATTTCTTGGAAGAAGCTAACGAATGTAATTTTCTCACATAATATCAGTTTTCGTCTCCTCCAAAAACGTCACCTCTTATTTTCATTCTAGAAAAACTCTCCAAAAATAGAAACACAGCTCTAAAAGGTTTGAATAGCCAAAAACTTGTCAAAAATAAAGAAATAAAAAAACTAAACTGATATCTTCTCCTTTGTCCTTCAATGCAAAAATGACCTGTTATCAAATAGGTGGTAAGAGTTAATTGAATAATGAGAGAGTTAGAGAAAAAGAGGAGAAGAACATGAATGTTTGTGTGAGAGGAGTACGTCCTTTGATTGCAGACTTCTCACCTACTAGTATTGCTTTCAAATCAACAAACAATATTTGTCTATGTCCACATATGACCTATAAAAAACAGTACTATCTGGAGGGGATGGAGGTGCTATTGGAAAAAAAAAACTGTCTAGTTATGTTTTCAATAAATTCTGCTTCCTTTTTCGAATTAAAGTAGAATGAATAGCCAAAAACTGAACACGTTATTGTACTTCTGATTAAAAATCAGCCAATCTTGTTTCTTCTAAAATACCCCACGACATACCTTGGCATTCTCGATGGACTCCGATGAATGGTTCTGTTTGGATTTGTAGCAAATTTTGCATTTTCCATTGTTGAAAATATTCGCTTCAAAGCGCTTACAATCGTTCATACTTGTTTCCGTTCTGTGTCATGGATGTGGTCTGGAAATTTGGAAATTTTTATGGTTTTGATTTTGAAAAGAGGTGACTGATGGTGAAACGAAGAGTGGGATATAGGTGAGATATGAAGATTATAAAAAAGTGAAAGGCAAAATTCTGAAACGAGCGGAAACGTTAACAAGAATGAAAAGTGTGGGAAAACCAAGTTTGAAAGGAAGATTCTTGAAAGTTTTAAAACTTTTTTACACCCCAAAATTTCATGGAACAAGTTTATGAATGCTTGTTCCCCACTTTTATAGACCACCACTTTTACCTTTCTGACCGCAATTTAGTGTTCAATTGGGGAGTGTCCGAGGAAGAGAGCCGTTTCACTCTCACTACTTTCTGGCGAAAGATTTATGAGCCACTTTTACTTCTTTTATTGAGGAAGCAGAGGGAAGGAAAAACTTAACTGACCAGGTGCTTCTGCTATAGTTTTCGTAGTATTATTTCAAGGAAATTGAGAAGATAAGAGTGAGCTGAAGGTGTTTGGGAGTGAACATGAAATTGATATGAGTTCGTAATCAAGTTTTTTATTTCTCTAGAGGAATCCAAATAATCCTTGATTTTTAGGGACTTCTAGAAGATTTAGATATCTTCAAGATTGGCTCTAGATTGCTCCTAAAAAAGGAGTCTGTAAACCACAATTTCTAAATTGCAAGACTACTTTTTAAAGATTATGTACTTGAAAAAATAGATGAAGCAGGCTCACTCCAAATTTCCAGCATTTTTCTACCTGAATCTTTTTTGGGAACTTAAATATGGTCAAGCACCGACTTGTAAGCCTAAGCTAAGCTATTCAGAGTCCTGGGGGTGAGTATAGCGCAATACTACAACACTGAGACCTAGAAATCTTTTTTGAGTTGTACTATCTCTTTTTAAACTCAATCATTCTAAGAACTGAATTTTCCATCAACCATGATACTTCTAAAATGTTCCCATTTTCAAGATCGTTGATCTCTTCAAACTACCTGATCTTTGTTCTATAAATCACTATGGAAACCCAATTTCCTCAATTCGACGAACTTTCTGATAAGATAGTTCAAGAATTTGGGTTCAAAAAAGAAAAACTGATATCAAACACAGATTCAAACCTCGAAATTTCTTCTAATCAAATGGTCACTTTCTCATGGGAAGATAAACGAAAAAACGACGACAACCGAATCGACGGTATTCAAAAAAATGAGAAAAAGGGAAGGGGGAAGTAATTGGTTTTGAAGGAGAATTGATGATAAGAATGAATTGAAGAAAAATAGGAGAACCAACACCGGAAAACATTGCAAAAAAACTAATCAGTATTTTTCGGAAACCCTTCTTTTATTGTTTTTATTTTGAGCGTTTTTTTTTTCATTTTGCGTCGATTCATAAAAAACCGACAAAAGAAAAACGAATCATATTTTACAGGAAGAGAGAGAGAAAACGACGGAAACCGTATTTTTGTTCTTCTATATGCGGAACACAAGAAGGAGAAGGAGGGGGACCCCGAAACAATTTGAGAGAGAGAGAGATAAGAGTGATAAGGGAAGATTGAGAGAGAAACAGAGAAAAGAGACGTTCTCGAATAAAAACGGAGGAAAGGATAACCGGGGGAAAAAGGGAACAGAAGAAGAGATGGGGGAATGGAGAAAAATGAGAGAAGAGTACATGGACCAATTTGTGAGGAAGGTGTCATGTGAAAGCATGTTTCATCGCTAATTGACACTTTTGATGTTTTTGAGATTCTTGGAAACTCAGGCTTAGCTTTGAAGTCACACAATCTCAGATGCTCAGAATACCATTTTCCAGATCTACTAGTAAAATAAACCTATGAATATCCGACCTCAAGACTTGTAGAATTTCGGAATCTCGAACGGCTGGATTCTAAATTTTATGAACTCTCCCAGTTTCGTAATATCAGATTCCAGATAAGCTCATTTTTTTCGTATGCATATCATTTAAACATTACGAAATCAAGAGATATAAAACTCCTCCTCCCCCTCCTCCACCACTTTTTTATTTTTCTCATTCAAAATTTTTCGCAAGAAATCAAAAACAATAGAAAACGAGGGAAGGGGGATGAGTCACAATCAGGAATCGGTAACTTGTGGGAAAATGGAACGAATCTTGGGAAAGAGAAAGGTCGATTAGAATGATGGAATGGAGAATACTGGATATGATTCAGACTATTCTGAAGTTTGGAAAAGGATCTGAGAGTTCCAGAACTCTCTAAATTACAGAATCTAGAATTTTCAGTACTTCAGAATTCTAGATTTCGTAAGAATCACTTTCAGAAACTGGCTCGTAAAAGCTGAAAATAGTTTTGAAACGGAGATTTACTTCAAAATAATTCGAAATGAGTTTTGAGCACTGCAGAATCCGTGAAGTCGTGTGAATCAGTCCGAGAAACAAAACATCAGAGTAGAATTGAAAAACTAGGACTATTGTTATCCGATTATTGTTATATCTCATCTTAAATAACTCATCCAGATGTCTTCAGATAAAAAATGACACATAATTTATATACCCACCATCAAATTTGAGAACATTTGGGCCCTCAAGAACCCGCTAACTAAAAATCACAGGTTTAGCTCTCTTCCAATCAATGACAATTAACACCTGTATGCGAGAAATGAGAGATTCTGAAGGATGGATGTGGTTATTTCCGAACAATAGTGAACGGAGTGTGCTGATAAATTATGTATGTTTCGATGGAAAAGTGTTCGTTCGTTCGGGAGAACAAGAGAGGACGGTTTGCAGCAAAAGAATCGAAAAAAATGGACAGAGGGAAAGAGAGAGAGTATAATTATAGACCACCTCTTTCCCTTCATTTCATCTCCGCTTATTCTCGAAACTACTGTTTCTTACTGTAGTCGTAAGTGTGAAGAAACAAGAAATTAGAGAGGGGAGAAGATATGAGAAAGTGACAAAATCCGGAAGGAACACATATAACAAGTTGGGAACGGAGAAAACGAACGAATAGAGGAGAGATTGGAGGGTGATGAGAGAGGAGTGAGAGAAAGAACAGTTGACCCTTTGGAGATAACATCTGTGGATGATGAGGGGATACCTGGAGACGGAGGGAGGGTACAACATTGTAACTATGGATGTGGACGGGGAATAATGGGAATAAGAATCGGATGGAGGGAGGATTTTGACAGAATGGTGAAGAGGCAGATGTTTTTGATATGAGCTTAATTGGAAAACATTGGAATAACATACATGACATATGGATGGATAATGGGGTTTGGGATGTTAGAAATGTTCCAAATTTTATATTGGCTAATCAACTCAAAAATGAACAACGAATCGTGTAAAAGAATCTCACAAGCTCACAATCGCAGAGCCTTCAGCATTTGAGAAAAGGATGTGTTAAGAAATTGAGATCCGGAGGTTTTACGAAAACGATATTACGAAGTTGTGATTTTAAAAGACTCCACGATCCCGGATTCCAACTTTAAACGATTCGAAAGTTTTAGCATCATAAAATTTCAGGATTCTAGGACTCCAAGATTCTGAGATTCCTGAAGAAACCGAGGTTCATGGAGACTCTAAGCTTCTGAATTTGCTGAAATTCTGACTTTGATTTGTAAGCAAATCCGAATTCCGAAACTCCACTCCAAGCGAAACAACAAAAAAGAAACTCAACAAACAAAATGTGTTCTCCCTGGGGACCCTTAAAAGAAATTCATTCTATTGTTTTAAGAAAGTGGACACTTTGATTCAATTGGAATTTTCGTACGACTCACAAGCCGACTCCACAAGAAATCTGATATTTGAAACAAGAGCGATTTTAACAAATTGAGAAGCAACGAAATCCTTCTTCTTCTTTACATCTCGTAAAATCATAATAAATTATGCGAAAAGAAGAAGAAAAAGAAAGTCACTTTCTTTTTCATTACATTCTCAGTTTTCCCTCGTTTTTTCTTCAGTTATCAAACGATCGAATCTTTTGAACGGAATATGAAAAATCAAGATAAATTGGGGTGGGAGAAAAGAAAGGAACATGTGTTTTGAGGAGAAAGAAGGGCTTTTTAGTTTTTGTAGAATGTTACAATTTATGGAACTTTTTAAAGTTTCAGAGGAATTTGAATGAGAAAAAAGTTAAGACTAGAAAAATATACGAAAAAGGGATATGTCGGCACTCCTGTTAATGTCATGAGATGTTTTCCAGATGATTCCCAAAATGGAGTTTGTTTAAAATTTGAAACATGAACTTCTCTTAGAAAACATGGACCTCCCAACACAATGATTTTCATAAAAATCAGATTACCAGTATCATCTACACAAAAATTGTTCTCGATACGTATAATAAGATAAATATCGGTTCAGGAAAAGTGAAAATAGGCCTCGCACTAAACTAGTCGAGATAGTGTAAAACTCAAAAACTTTGAGATTTAGAAATTGGAATTCTCCTACTATACTTCAATCAGCTGATCAAGTTTTCCTCCGAAAATTTCCGAAAGCTCAATCATAAAATATGGGGAACCTGATTATCTCGCTCTTATTCTTGACCATGAGCTCACACCAAAGACAAATATTCAGACGGCTTTTGGGAGTGATAAGAGATTTGTGGTCTCTTTCTCAGTGTGATTTGTTTGTGCGTACGTATAGTACTGACAACGACGAAAGAAACCGGGAGGGGACGATTGGATATTAGACGGATTTGCGAGAATTGCGTGCGATGATATGGGGGGAACACTGAGAACAAGGGGGGATATGTTGACAAACAATACGGAAGAAGATGTGAAATGAAGAAGAGGAAAAACCAGGAAGAGAGAGAGAGACCTTGAAAAGTAGAAGGACTGAAAGATATATCGAGAATATGTTTCGAGTGTGTTGTTGTTGCCCCAATCCTCGTCTCGCAGTCCGTTTCGGACCGATGCGTACAGATATAAATGTACAATTTATTCATAATACCTATTGCCTCTCTTTTGGGTATTACCGCCATCACACTCTTTCAATTCAATACAATTTATTGTGAGTCAGATGAGGAGGAGGAGGAGAGGTCCAAAACTTCTTTAGGCTTATAAGCTGTGAATGGAACCGGAGTACAGTAATCTTATTGAACGGAAGTTGAATGGAGAGGGAAACATATTAAAACATACATGAATAGGATTCAAAAATGTGGCCTTCTGTAGAAAATATAGCATCAGCCATTTGAATCTTCAAAAACTCCAAAGATGGGAAGAGTAGTGTTCAAGAGCGGAAAGTCTTAAGAACATACTTGTCGCTGCCCGGCCGGTCCGAAACACTAATTTTTGGATGTTTTTTCTCAATAATGTTAGCTATGGATAGTTCGAGTATTTTTATATTAATTCTCAGTGACAAAAATGCAGACTTTTTTGTTCATTTCTTGAGAAAATTTTTCCACCGAGTCGGGTCAAGCCGGGTCAGGCTAAATTTCGTCTAGGCAACTAATAACCAGAGTAACCATGCTACTAGGAAGAGAGAGAAAGAAACGAAAGAATAAGCTAATTGAAACATGCTAAACACCTATTCTATTTTTAACTCGGGAAACAACGAAAAAAAGAATAATACGGTCAAAAAGGAGGAGCGGAAGAGCGAAATCCTTTCTTCTCTTTTCCCGCTTTTTTGTTGTTTCCGACTAATTAGCCAACGGAAGGAAAAACGAAGTTCCTCCGCGGAGAGCCGCCTAAGTTTCGGGTGCAATACACAGAAAATGAGTGTCTTGTCTTTTCGTCAACATACTGTTTTTTTTATGATGCTAGATCAGAGAAACGCTCTCGGCAAGATTCCTTCTCCTGGCACAAGAAACGAGACGTCATGGAGAAGCAGCAGAGTGTCTTAGGCAATGTTTGACAAGGATACTATGTACTACTACTGGTTGCATGAAGTATGTACTTGAGGATTTCGGATGAGAAGAACAGAAAAAAAGGATGAGGATAAAGAAAAGAGACATGAATGTAGTAAATTGAAGAGTAATTGAGTAAACTGTAGGGGAGGGAAAGACAATAAAAACAGAAGGAGCAATGATTCTTTGTAGATTTGTCCAGATGTCTGGGGTTTCTGGTTTCTAGAATATGAATGAGTTGAAACTTGAAATCTGTAAAACCAGAAGTCGAAGTTTGAATGTTTGATGGTTTGTGAAGATTCCAGTATTGGGAAGCAAGAAAAAATATCTCAGCTAGAGCTCCCGTAATTTAGGTCTTTCACGATTTTTGAAACATGAAAGCTCAGAAAAATTCAGTAAATTCGAAAGTGAACGTAGTCCTTTTAGTTTTCCATCCAAGCTTCTATACTCCACAAAATCTGGCTCTAGCCTGAGCACACAATTAATTATAAGCCAACATTATGGATACAGTAAAATGAGCAATAACATGTTCCTCCTCATCATTAGCTCATTGTCATCTCCTCCTTCTCCTCCTATTTCCTGCCCCCTATTATTTCTTTTCTCTGTTTCCATCTTTTCCGAATGTTTACCCAAAAGTGTGACACACTGGGAATGGGATGGGGTGGGGGGATACAATTTGTTGGGGAGTGTGGGAATTCTAAATAATTAAAACATAACGAAAGAGCAAGAAGAGAGCAAGAGTAGGCAGGAAGGAAGGAGTTCGAAAATGTTTCGAAAGTGACGAATTGGAGCAAATAAACAGAAGTTGAAAACAAGTAGGATATTTCGATTTTAAGAAAACTGGGGGAACCAGATATTAAGCCAGCGAGTTCAAGGTTGCAGAATATCACTTAGAAATTAGCTGAACAGAGTCCTAAACCTAACGAAAACTGATAATATGGGTTTAGAAGAATAAGCAGAGAATGAGTCGTGATAACGAAACAAACAGAGTCTGATAATCAGAGTGAGAGACAATGCCCAGGCGGGAACATTTGACCCCCGGGAGACCTCTATACACAGATGGTCGTTCGAACGGGAATAGAGAGAGCTCTCTCGTTTTCCGCTTACTCTCCGCACCGCCTGTTTGTGCCGTATGCATATATATGTTTGAACTATTTTGCTGCAACCTCCCATTGAGCAAAAGCACAGTGAGAGAAAGCTCCAAATAAACAATAAAATGAGTTTTGGAGGTATGTGCAAGGGAGGAGGGGAACACAAAAACAATAGAAGAATGGGAGGGCAGGTACTGTTTCATTTGGATTTTGGAACAGATGTTTCGTTGCTCGAAACTCACTGTGTTTTACCGGTTTTGGAGACAGGCTAATGCGAACCGTGGTTAATGAAGATGGATTACCTACGGTTGATCGAAGAACACAGTAATTTGAACTAATTTTGAATTGTGTTGTTTTTGGGCTCTGTTACGGGAAGTACTTGGGCACCCAGTTTTAAGGATCGTCTGAAATATTGACAGTAAGTACAATTGACTATGGGGAATCCAACACCTTTATATTGTCAAATATAGCTGATAGAGACTTCAAAGCTGTAGAACTTATGGCGCCCACCGCGATCTCTCAAGCTAGTCCAATTGTTTCGAAACCAAGCTAGATCACTGTCAATGCCAAAGTTGCTCGATCGTTTTGAATATTTTGGACAGTCAAAGTACACTCCTATTCAAACAAACTACAAAAAAATAAATCAAAATCCATCTTCATTACAAAAACTAATTCATCATTGATATGTGTATTCTTGTGCCGAGTTGTTCTTTATTTTCGAGTTCAATTCATTGGGAAGACGATTGTTCCTTCTCTCCAGACTTCTTGTTTTTCGACTTGCTACGCTCTGAAATTCGAAACTCATGGATACGAGATGAATAGATTAAACTAACTCTTCTTCTTCTTATTCTTCTTCATCTTGCTGTGCTTGGATGCAGTGCTGGCTGCAGTCTGAAAAATTCGAATAAAAAACGGACATTGATTGAGAACCTACTGAAGCTGAAGCATCTGTTGAAGTCCCCTCTCCTCCAATCTCCGTTGCAGTCTTGACTCCAGACTCTGGACCATCATCTGTGGCTTCCGCAGCAGTCTTGACATCACTTTCAGGTGCATCATTCTTAGCTTCAGCGGCCGTCTTGACTCCAGATTCAGGAACGTCGTTCTTCTCCTCAGTTGCAGTCTTCACTCCGGATTCTGGTGCATCGTTTTTAGCTTCAGATGCAGTCTTGACTCCTGATTCAGGAGTGTCATTTTTGTCCTCCGCTGCAGTCTTCACACCAGTTTCTGGATCATCGTTTTTTGCTTCAGCGGCAGTTTTGACATCAGATTCCGGAGTATCTTGAGCTGGGGAACGGATCGACATTGCAGTGTTGACATTGGATTCTGGAGCATCGTTACGACTTTCCTGCGCAGTTTGAACTCCAGTTTCCGGCTGAGCTGGAGATTGAGGTGCACTCTTTCCCTTGCTCTTCTTCTTCTTCTTCTTGCTTTTCTTGGAAGAAGTGTTGGCGGATTCTGAAAATTAAAGGTTGATAATAGGATCTCAGAGATTTGCCTTACTCTTCTTATCCTTGGATTTCGATTTCTTATTCTTCTTTTTTGTCTTCTTCGACTTTTTCGATTTGTCATCAGCTGAAGCTACAGGCAAGTAAGCAGAAGAAGGTCCCCCTTGCTGTGGAGCCTGTGCACCTTCGTTGGTTTTTGGAGCCAGCATGACAGAATCGATAGGAGCAGCAGAAGGAGCTGGTTGTTCAGGAACCGGTACTGGAGCGGCTGGAATCGCAGCAGAAGCTTCGGGACCAGGAGCTGGTGGAGCAGAAGCAGGAGCAGTTTCTTGAGCAGGGCCAACATCCGGAGCCAATCTTTCCGATTTTCCACCGATTCCACCAGAGATATTGTCCTTTGGAGCCAACATCACAGAGTTTCCGCCGATTGGTGGTCTAATTGGAGAGCTCAATGGGTCGAGAGGAGCCGGTTGTTGCACTGCTTCTGGAGCAGGAACAGGAGCAGATTCTGGGACCGGAAGAGCAACTGGAACTTGCTCTGGAGCTGGGATTGGAGCTTGTTGTGGAACATCAGGAGTTGGAACAGGTTCAGGGGCTGGAATCGGAGCCGGAGCCATGGCTTGTTGTGGAACTTCTGGAGCCTGGGGTGCAGCTGGAACTTGTTCTGGAATTGGAACCGGGACTTGTTGTTGAGCTTCAGGTGCTGAAATGGGTTCTGGAGCCAGGATTGGAGCCGGAGCTTGAACATCTGAAGCTGGTGGAGCTTGTGGAATCGGAAGAGGTTGCTGAGTGACAACCGCCTTCTTTGGAGAAGTTCTTGAAGAAGTTCGAGAGCTTCTAGTACTCTTCGGAGCAGTTTTCACATCGCCGTTTGGTCGTTGGAAGAAGTAAAAGTAGACGATCGCGGCGACAATGGCCAGCAGAACGTAGACAATCATGGTGTCGGATGTTGAATTTTCGTTTGGTTCAGTCTGAAAGTACCATTTTCGAGTGAAATGGTCGGGTAGATGAGTTTCCGCTTACCAGTCAACGACACGTGTCTGAAAGTGAAAACGGAGAAATCAGTTTTTCGATGATTGAAAACTGAACGTTTCGGTTTTTCGAGTTATGTGGAATCTCTTTTTTATCAACTTTTTTTCGTTGGTGTGCAAGGTCACGTTTAAATTTTCAATTTCAGTATGTTTAGTGACCTGAAAACCAATATTTGTTTCGAGCAATCTTTTTCTTCTGGTTCTCATGCACTGCTTGAATTCAGACTACACATCTCATTCAAATCTATATGCATATCAAATTTCCCTGTCAGATAACATCAGATCACACAAAATTCACGATCAACCAAATTTCAAGTCTTATTCGTTTTTCTTTTCTGCTTTCCTCCCAGAACCTGCCAAAACTCTTCTGGCAACATCTCTCTCACTTTTTTCGGTTTCTCGGGAGAGAGTGGTTTTCATTAATCACTGACTACTTCTTTTCCATCCCCCTCGCTCTCTTCATCTATCCTCTTCCCTCCGATTCCTTCCGCCCCCATCATCCCCATCCCGACATCAGCTGTTTGTTGTTCTACTGCCATCTCTCTCGTCCCGCCCATTTTTTCTTCATCTCCTCAGACTTCTCGGATCAGTCTCCCCTTCTTCTTCTTCTTCTTTTCGAGACAACAACACAACATGGGCGCCTTCGATCGTGTGAGTTTTCATCTTTTTACTATTGTTGTTTTGGGAAAACTTGCCGTGGGGCAGGTACTTGGAATTGAGTAAGTCCAGGTGGCAAAAGTGTTTAAATTTGAAGATGTCTTTGAGAATGACTACTACTGTAGTAAAAATTTTCTTGAGAGTAAATACTGTAGCAATGGGAACATTATTTCAGGTAAAAGCTCAAGTGGCATCAGATTCCAAATGGACATCGAGTCCATACAAAGGATTTGTGGGTGGAAGTCCTTCTGGAACATATGTGGATGTCGTCTCCACAGCGTAAGTTTTTCAGACTTCAGAATCCCAAAAACTGGAATGTATGATTTCCCGAATTCGACAGTACACCTTCTCAAAATATTCCTTTCAGTTTCGAGGATGCAACGACCACAATGAACTTTGCTCGTCACTCAAAATACGATGAAATGTATACACCATATCTTGGATCATTCCGCGAACGACACAACTACACCTCGATTGCTCCCAGTTTGTGCATCAACAGATCGTAGTTTTAAAATCCAATTCCCTCGTAAATATATCTTTTAGAAACCGAGCTATTGAATATGATCTGGCACCACACAAAGCCTACAATCCACGCCAATCTGAATGGCTTCTTGAGAAGGACAAGAAGTACAGGTATATTCTGTTCCCAGGGAAATCATTACTTAAGTTTAATTGGATTCAGAGTCCGTGGATCTCGCAATATCATTCACTCAAAGAGCACTTCTGATCTCAGCCTGCCTCCACTGACTCGTCGTACTTTCACAGTTCCAACTGACACTATGCGGTAGATCTAATTTTCTCCTCTATTTCTTTCAACAAATCCCACTTCAGTCATCAAAACCAATTCCTCTACTGGAATGGTCGTGCGCTCGGACTCGACTACGTGGCTCCATTCCTTCGCCGCGAAGACTATTCTCGTCACGAGGATCGTCGCTATCAAAGAATCTACTGGTCTCCACAATTCATCGACTTGCTGCCTTCCTGCCGTCACTCGGCTCATCTTATGCTCTCCGCCTATTAAATCACTTCCAGATGTGCTGTCGCATTTTTCTGTGTTTTTTTCTGTCTTTGCTGCTTACTTTTTTCCTAAACTTTCCGCGTTCTGAACAGGGGTGTAACATTTTTATTGCTAAATGAAACGATTCGAAACACATTTATCAGCAAAGGTCCTAAAATTGACAGAATTTTTAGAGAAGGCTCACAACATTAGGGAAATCTAGACTTTTTTATTCGCAGAGTCACAACAATATTCAGCATGGAAATTAAGAAGCTTCTAAATTCCAAAGAAAACACGAAAAGTCGCTGATAAATTGTCTTCCCTTTTTTGTTCTTCCAGATTTGATTTTTCCCGTTTCGTTTCTCCCGTTTTCAATGACCGAAAATACAGTAACCTGCAAAAATTAATGAGCGCGGCGAGACCCATATCCCCATTCGAGACAATGCGCCTTTGTGACTTACGGCGGGAGCGGCAAAAGCTAGATTTTTTTTGGCGCGAAACTGTGTCATCATGCCGTCTTCCGTTCATTATGTTCATTATTCTACTCACCTGAAGAGTCATGCGCACTGCTTGGCATCTCACCCTAATTACTTACTTACTAATCAAGGTAATTTTGTTTCTTTACATGTTTTGCATTTCAATGTCTTGCATTTCAGAGCACAACACAAGCCCCCGTCACCAACACAACATGCGACCTGGAAACAGAATTCGACTGCGGGAGCGGAAGCCTTCGGTGTTTACCACTGGAATGGATGTGCGACAACACCGCGGATTGCGACAACGGACAAGACGAGATGAAGTGCACATATGCTCATCACTGCGGCACCGGCTATATGCTATGCAAGGACGGAACGTGTGTAGCTGACGAATTCAAGTGCGACGGAGAAGAAGATTGTGGAGATGGCAGTGATGAGCACTATTGTGAATACAATTCTAGAAGAATTCATTCTGAGCGATTAGTTTCTCCCTCGGTTCCTAACACATTCGTCGGTCATAATGGTCCAGAATGTCGCGCACCGAGATTCCGATGCGGATCGGGGCAATGCATTCAGCGTGAGGTTATCTGCGATGGACACAATGACTGTATTGGCGGCGATGACGAAGTCAATTGTACCAGAGGAAACACTGTCACAAACACCGTAGGAATCATCAATCTGCCTGTTCACGAAGATGATGCATTAGCTGATCCTACTGTATCCACTCATAATGACTACTACGTAAGTTGAAAAGTAATTAGAGATCTTTAAAAACTCGTAATCTTACAGAAGGACGAGTGTCGTCCCGGTTATATGGCATGTTTCAACGGAGATGCTTGCATTCCAATCAGTTTCTTCTGCGACGGCGATGAAGACTGCGATGATGGATCTGATGAGCGCAATTGCGACAATGCTCCAACCGAGGAACAGTTCCTTTCCGGACAAGCTGATCACATGCATGCCTGCTCAGCAGCTGGCAAGTTTGCCTGTGAAACCAGAGGAACCGAGCTGGCCGTGTGCCTTCCAATGAACGCAACATGCAATGGAATTAGAGAGTGTCCATTGGGCGATGATGAATCTCGTCAATGCTCGGAATGTGCCAGAAAGCGATGCGATCACACCTGCATGAATACTCCACATGGTGCCAGATGCATTTGCCAAGAAGGATACCGACTTGCTGATGATGGTGTTACGTGTGAAGATGAAGACGAGTGCGCCACTCATGGACATGTTTGCCAGCATTTCTGTGAAGATCGTCTTGGTTCGTATGTATGCAAGTGTGCCAACGGATACGAATTGGAGGCGGATGGGCATTCCTGCAAATACGAGACCACCACCACTTCCGAAGGATACCTTTTCATCAGTCTTGGAGGAGAGATTCGGCAGATGCCGTTGGCTGACTTTCGCGCTGGTTTTAACTATGCTCCTATCCAGAAACACTCAGGTCATGGGAACATCAAATCAATCGATTTCATGCACCGCAACAATAAAATGTTCATGGCAATTTCTGACGACCAAGGCGAGCCCACTGGGGAATTGGCAATGTCGGAGAACGGCCTGCTGAGAGTTCTTCGTGAAAACGTCATTGGAGTAGGAAACGTTGCTGTCGATTGGATTGGTGGCAACTTATTCTTCACACAGAAATGTGGGTTGCGTTTAAGAAAAATGCTGGTTTATGAACTTTCTTTCAGCTCCCTCTCCAATCGTCGGAATCTCAGCCTGCACAATGAACGGAATGTTCTGTCGTCGAATTATTGAAGGAAAGCACGGACAATCGTATCGTGGTCTCGTAGTTCACCCGATGCGAGGACTCGTGATCTGGATTGATTCCCATCAGAAATCCCATCGTGTAATGGCAGCAAATATGGATGGTTCTCAAGTAAGTTGATGTCAAATAATAATTTACTGACGAGTTAATTGCAGGTTCGTGTTCTCGTCGACAACAAGTTGGAAAATCCATCTGCTCTTGCCATCGATTACATTCGCCATGACGTCTATTTCGCTGATGTTGAGCGTCGTTTGATCGAACGTGTTAACATCGACACAAAAGAAAGAAAGGTGGTTATCTCGCATGAAGTGGTTCATCCATTCGATATGGCTTATTTCAACGGATTCCTCTACTGGTCCGACTGGTAAGTAATTGAGAGTAACGTTCGAAATAGAGTGGTTTTTTTTTCAGGGGAACTGAATCTCTGAAGGTTCAGGAGGTAACACACCGTCATTCAAGCCCACATATCATTCACACTTTCAATCGTTTCCCATATGGAGTTGCTGTCAACCACTCTCTCTACCAGACTGGACCTCCATCAAACCCATGTATGGAACTCGATTGTCCTTGGCTGTGTATCATTGTACCAAAGAATGATGCCATCACCACCGCCAAGTGTATGTGCCCAGACGGTTATACACATTCTATCTTCGACAACACATGCGTTCCACCAACGACAAACGAGGAGGAGAAGAAGCTCGAGAAACTCTCACATATCGGATCTGCTCTGATGGCTGAGTACTGCGAAGCCGAAGTGGCATGCATGAATGGCGGAAGGTGTCGTGAACTTCAGAATGAGCACGGAAGAACACACCGTATCGTTTGCGATTGTGAGATGCCGTATGATGGACAGTTTTGTGAACGACTGAATCCAGAAATGCTCGCTGCAATGGAGGAAGAGCAAGCACCTGCCGGACTTATCGCACTGCTCATCATCTCGCTTATGATTTTGGTTCTCGTTGGATGTGGTGCATTCTTCTGGTTCGCTCAAAGAGATTTAACCAATGATGTGATCTCTACTGCTCGCATTCACGTCGACAACATGGCTAGAAAGGCGGAAGATGCTGCAGCACCAATTGTCGATAAGCTGAGAAAGGTTACTGACATACAGAAGAGTACGTCACCAAGAGAAGGAAGTCATTCGGCGACAAATGTAAACTTTGTTACTGACGAGACGACTGCAGAGCGAAGAGTCAGAATGCAAACATCGCCGGTAAGAATGAGATCATAATGCAGAAAAGTAGGCATTCAAACAGTTTTCCATGTTTCAGTCATCCTATGGAAATCCTCTCTACGACGAGATCCCAGATATGTCGACTGGTTTCGCTGTATCCTCGACCGCACCATTCTCGGCCGTCATTCGTTTCGAGGATGACAATAGCTTGTTGTGATTTCTATAATCAAACTAAATTAGATGTCTGTAAATTATTTTTATTTTCGTCTATTTATTGCATGAATGTTGAATATCTACAATTTCCTATTGTTTCTTACAATCGATCTTGATCTAAATTTTCGGTCGAGGAGAAATGAAAAAAAAAAAACAGAAAGAGGGAATACTTCCTTAGAGCACATCTAAAAGCTATAATGAGAAATAGTGCACAATTCAAAGGCAAAAATTGAATGAGATCTGAGACTGGACGATTTCTGACGGTGAAATCAATTGAAAGCAAAGGATTTCATGGCCACACGAAAAATTCGAACTGGGAATGTAAGATCGCCACAGAAGCTAACTTCCCATCCTTGCGTCTGATGTCGAAAAAATGCTGACAATCAACCATCTCTATGTCTCCAATAGCTCCAAGGACTCTGAAAATAATTTGAACATATTTATGACAGTATTACAAAATCCTACCTCGAGTTGAGCTTATAATGTTGTGGTCTCTCCAATGCGTCCCACGGACACAATTGATGTTTCCCCACTATTCCTGAAACAGCCCAGGTGTTGTCAAGCACCTTAACAGTATTCAAAGGATCCTCTTGGTATATGCGAATCGCTTCAACATCTAGATATTTTTCCTTGGAACTCCATTGCTCCAGAAAGTTGATAATATCCTGATCTTCATAGTATGCCATGTATATATGCAGTCTTTGACCAGTGAACTTTGCGAGTAGTGGTTGAGCGAAATACCCTGCCATTTCCATATAGACATTTTTCATATGAAATAGAGCAGAAGCGTTTTCAATTTCTCCATCTAGTATTGGGAAAATAATTGCATTAGACTGATTTGGGAACTTGTGATAGAAATGTTCCACAAACTTTGTACTCAAAGCGAGTAACCCTCTAAAGAAAGTCATTTCAAATGACCCTTCTGGCAGACAATCTAGTTTTTGATCGATTCCGATTTCCATGCATGGTTGTGCCAAATGTCGAAATAATGATTGAATGTGGTTGAGAAAAAACTTTCGAATAAGAAGGGGAGAAGACTCGTGGTAACAAATACGAACAAACATCGATTGATTCCTGTCGACTATGCTGTATCTGAAAATATGACAAAGCTCAGAAATCATTCGTTCAAAACATAGTTTAGTAGATCACCTACAATGGATCTTCCAGTTTTGAATGCGAATTATAACATGCAATAATGATTGGAACGCCATTTGGTTAGTTACTCACCTGAAATATCCTTTCAAATTTCCAATTTCAATCTGTTCCCATTTCCCATTCATTGGAAACTTCTCGAAACTTGCTATTTCAGCTATAATCACTTTATCTCCATGAGGTGGATAAAAACCAACACACATGACTTCGTCTAAGAAGCAATAAGTTAGTTCAGGAATCTTCAGATGGAAGTCTTGGATGAGATGCTTCATTGAAGAAGAGGTAAGGGACAGTAGGAAAATTTCTGAATAACTGAACATCCGAATAAGACTTTCAAGGGCAACCCAAGGAAGTTTGGTAAGAGTAAATGCCATTCTGTAAGAGAATATATTGATGTTAGGCCGGATAGTAAGCTAAAATGTATTCTGAGAAAGCGAAAAATCATACTGTGAAAGCTAACAACAATAGAGGTTTTTTTCTTAAATTTAATTCTTAAATTTCGGTTGGGTTCAAACTACCGATAGCTCTGCATAGGAGACAAACCATGAAAACGAAATAGAATACAGGAGATGGGGTATGGAACAGTTCTATATTTGAAGAATAAATCGATGGTCGGCATAAATGAGCATCTGGGGAAAAATCGATGTGAAGAGTGTATTTATAATAGTGTCACTGTGTAATGAATGGTTAGTATCCACACAGATGATTTCTATACAAAAGAGTATTGCTCCTTCTCTTTATGATAATTCTTAAGAAAAACGTTTCTCAGAATCCGTAAACCCAATGTATGTTTGTTTGAACCAATGTCTGTTTGTCTTCATATCAATAAACTTTTCTCTTCATTTCAAAAACTTCATCCAACGATATATTGAACATTAAAGAATTCTGAACTTTATGAATCTCAAAGTACGACATTCTCAGAATTCCTGGTCCGCTTACATTAGATTCAAGTTCATTGTCCTCTCGATAGGACAACATGTATATATGGTGCTCGAGAGAGCACTCTTTTTTAATTGAAGCTGTATATCACAAATTTCAGATTTCAAGAAATTTACAGTAATTTAGTTAAGTCCCTGATTCATCCAATTGGATCGGTTTTGTAGTAAGATGTGGTTGAAGCATGAGATGACAGAGATAGAGAGTATAGAAATGCATCAATGTCTTCATTTTGACAGAAAAAATCGGGAAGAATATACAGAGCGGTACCGGGAGAAACAGGTAAAGATTAGAGAGAGGGAGGCGAGATTTCAGAGGAAAACACGAAAAAAGAAAACAAGATGAGATTCAGAATCTCAACGAAAAAGATACAGAAAATTGATTGTTTGGATGATGCCATACCCATACGAAACAGCAGAGAAGAGGGTCATGAAGGAAAAAAGGACTATGCTATGAATGAAATGATGAAAGTCTCAGAGAATTCCATCTGGTTGATACAAAATATACAACAAAATCTATTTAAAAAGCCATAAAAAATACAGCTACGTGATAGGTGCGTAAATCCTAAAAAAATGTTAAAGGTTGCAAGTTATTCGGTGATTCCCATAGCTCGTAAGTCTGCAGCTTTATCAGAAGCCAAATACTTTCGTCTATACGTTTCGATCATCTTTGCTCGTTGAATCTCATAATAGGAAAGATCGTCTTCGCCTGACGATGAGCTCATTTTCGTCCATGTTCTTTGACGGACGTTGTCTGGTTCTTGCACAATGTCCACATGCTCTTCATATTCTATCTCATTGTCGCTCTGATAAACAAATGATGTGTTTAAATCCACAATGAAAGAAAAATTTACCTCATCTGATAGATCCTCCTCCAATGCTCCCGGCATGAATGAAGCATTCATTCCAATGCGACCTTCAAGAATATTCTCGATTGTCGCTTGAGCAGTTCCCGATTGACGAAGATCCGCCAATACAGTATCAGTCGACATCTGAGGGAACATTTCCCTTACTTGCTCCAACATTGCTTGAAGTTGTTCTTCCGTTGGCTCCGCAACACTTCCGAACAAACTTCCGATGTTTGCACCAACTTCCACTGAGAAAGGTGGAAACGTTAGGAATCCAAACGTTGCACCGTTGAATCTGAATCTTGTGGTGTTGGCATTTTCTTGTTGGTTTGCTTCTTCTTGAGGTGATGGCATGACACATCTGCACGTTGGGCAAGAAGAATCCTGAGCAAGCCACCACATGAGACACCAATCGTGAAACTGGTGAGAACATGGCAGACGACGAGAACTTCCGAGGACCTCCCAGCATACAACACATCTATCATCACTCATGGCAGCCTTGACACTTGGATAAGCAGTTTCGATGTGCTCAAAGATCTTCTTATGAGTACGATGACGAACCAATTGTTCTCTCATGCAGTTGTAGGTAAGCTTCATGTGGTATAAGAAGAAAACGCTTGTCAGGTTGAGTCCGGGGGAAACAACGAACAGTTGAGCGTAACTGAGCATTTGAATGAACTCGCAAACGAAGTTAGTGAGGAGTTCCAGCCAATAGTTGAAATGTCGAACCGAATCGGGACTGAACGAGAAAACGCGAGCCGACGAGATGCATCGGAACAGAATATAAGTGGATCGGAAGACAGCGAGAAGGCACTGAAATATTCGAATAGTTGGTTTTTGTATTGAAGAAAAATTATACTCACATCAAAATAAAGAAGAAGTGCTGGCTGCCATTCCAAATGATGTTGGAAACGAGAAACCAAGAATGACATGGCGATGGAAACGAAGAAAAGGAAGAGTGAAAGGAACGAGACTTTCTGACTTCCACGATCACACGAAGGAGACGTCTGTAAGATACAAGATTCCTAATTTCTTAATGTTTGAAAGTCAAGCTTACATATTTCAGCCTTTGGCAAGTTACAAACTGCAGATGGGAAAGGAAACCACAAATACCTCCCCAGATCATCCATGGCATAACACGATGTCCTTTCTGAGGGCCCGTAACAACTGATAAGTAAACGACTCTGAAATCCAGGTCATTGATAAATTTGGCTGTTACATTTATTTACTCACGTGAGGAGGATATAGGACAAAAACGACTGACGCGCAATACTTTCCTCCTGTCGTGACAACTCCTTGAAGGTTAATTTGATTATTAGCTTCGCGCACATTGCTAAAATAGCAAAATACGAGTTTATGGCGACCTGAAAAACATCCCGTTAAAAAAAAAACAATAATGTCTTAAGGCTTACCCAGATAAGTGTAGTATCAGAGAAAATAAAATGAGCGATTTGGAAGATGATGCTCCCAGACAACGCTTCGATGTTTATACCAAACGCCGTTGACAGTCGAGTATTGTTGCGAAGTTCTTCCTCTAACAACTTCTGAAGCTCCGGCTGTGAACGGAATTGGGTGAAGACTGACGCAGAGGCAATAACGGCCACACAGAGGGAAAGTGCTAGATATGATTCAACGGAGGGAAATGAGGATCGTGAAATCATATTTACAATCCCCAGTGGCGCCTGGTGATGCCGACGAGCGTCCGGGTTGCCCGTGTTCATCGCTCTGAAAATAAAGTTTAATGTGCTTCAGCTTCAAAGGAATGATTAAAATCAGCAAAGATTTAGAGAACGAAATAATTCTTGAAACGACATATTGTAAAGAAAATGTAAATGAGCTCACTTACTATTAGTCACAGGAATCTATGAATTTTCAATCGTATTTCTTTCACCTGGTGTTTTTTGTTCGAGAACAAAAGAAGGAGCGAGCCAGTCACCAAATAACACAAAAAGGAAGGCGGAGGAACTACACGAGCACATAAAACCAATCTCGTATTCTGACTCTTCTCCCAATTATTTTTTTCTTTGAGAGCCACAAGATAGATATTTCGCTCAGAAGTACTTCCGATGGGATTATCTTATACAAATGGTGAGAAGAATATCAAGACTTTTTTCCAATAAAGACTCTGATGACGTCAAGTCAGAATTTAAGAGAGAGAGAGATGTGGGATGAACTGAATGTAGTTGAAATAAATAAAGCCAATGTGAAGTGACTAAGTCTCGTAAAAAAGTTTATTGTCAACAGGAGAAGAACAGAGTTGGGACTGAAAAGAGAACAAGAAAAAGAGCGATTTCCTATTCAAAACGGAAAGGACAATTTTTGGAAAAGTTTGAAAAGAAAGTTGAGGGTGAATGGAGAAGACGCCGCAGACGATAGACTAATCTTTGAATCCTTGAATCGACCGTTTCAAAACATAGTCTTATAACAACCGATTATCCGAGATTTCCGTTTGGAAAATAGTTGTGAAGGAGAGAAAGTAAGGTTACTGACTAGTTGAGGAAACAGAGAAGGTTCTAATGTAACTCTGCGTCTCTTTGCATTAGTACCTGACCAGAAAGGGAAAACAAATTGTCAAATTGACGTCACGTGGGGCCAAGAGAACAAGAAAATCAAGCTTTGATACTTAATCAGGTAGCCTCTGCTTTTAAAAATCTGCTTTTCCTGTCAATCAAATTAACAACAGAACGTCGAAACTCAAAAGTAAAAGAAAAACGAGTCTACTGCTTAGAAGTTGGATTTCAGGAGTAGAAAAAAAACACGAGCATGAGGAGCTCTCTAACCTCTCTGGCGCCCCGTATACTCTTTTCACACACGGAGAATATTGATTTTGACGAGAAAGAGACGAAAAGATGCGCACACACACACATGCAGGAAGGCCGTCAATGAGAAGAGAAAATACATACGGCAGGAAACGAGAGTTGCTACTGGTTTCGAACTTGTCTCTCTCGACTTTTCTGATTTTTTGAGAAGACAAAGAGAAATTCAGATGGTTGGCCTCAACTATTTTTTTTTGCTTCGGCAGCATGGTGGTGGTGGCATGCAATGTTTCTCGTTTTTCGAGGGGCAGGGTCATTTGGCTTTCAAAGGTTCTTCTTATCTAATGGGTTTCAAAAAACTGTCTTCACTTGGTTTCAAAGTATTTAATATTTTCGTTTCGACGAGTAATCATCTAATCCGGTTCGATTACTGGACATTGTCCCGAGGGAAAAATAACAACAGAAAGTGGCACGAGTTTCCACCAATGAGACACGCCACTATGTTATCAGAAAATTTAGATTCGAAAAAAAATTGGAGACACAACGATGAAGGAAAACGATAGTGGAACACGAGAGGAGGCAGAAAGAGAGAAAAAGTTACTAGATTGACAGGAGTAAAAAACTTTGAAAGGTTGGGAAAAACAGTACGGAAACTTGTTCCAAAAGTGGCGAAAAGGAAAAGGCTGTTTGATAAAAACTGAATCACACAATTGGAACTTACTCATTTGAAAATGGAAACCAGTGAGACATTATTGAGAACTTCCGCTTAATAACCTAAAATAATTTTCAAGCACCAAGAAAAAAATTCTACACCAAAACAGTAAACTGGGTATCTGATGTGCCACGCAATGGAAAGACATGTGACCGAAAAAACCAATAACAAAATGAGAGCGAGGCGCTCCGACTCAAAATGTTATCAGTTGAATTCGGCGGAGATTGGAGACACTCTCGTCTATCCGGTCGATGCATGTTTCTCACTTGAACATTCTATTTTTCAGTTCGAACTGTTCGAACATAGTTTGATTAGAGGAGGAATTGAAGAGAAAAATTTTAAGTGGTTTGAGAACGAACTTAGTGAAGTTTATAATTTACAGAAATAGTGAATTACTTGAAATGAAACATGAGTTCAGGCAACTGCATAAAAACATAGTGGTTTGATATCAAACCAGCGTTTTATTTTCACTGATGCGTTCTAAAATAAGTCGGAACAATAATCTACATTGAAAATTGTTTAGATGGATTCTGGATCGGCATCGACTCCCTTGAACCAGTGTCCGCACTCGCATCTCTTTGGCTCTCCCTTAGCAATAGTCATGAAGTTGACGTGTCCGGAATCTTGTTCGCCTGAAAAGGGCAAACTTTGTTGCAGCGAAATGCGTAACGCATTATGCGTTTGAAACAGAAAAACTCACACATGCATCCGATGATTCTGAAGTCGTAGTGAGATGGAACCAAATTTGGCTTCTGTTTGGTGGAAGCCTCGGCACGGTAGTAGACCTTTGGCTCGTAACGCTGAAAAATGATATAAAGAAATTGATAAAGTTCAATATGTTAGCAAATATCTTAAAATCCTCTAACTAAGATTTTTTCCTCCCTCAGATCAGCTTCGACGTTTTTTCGTTCAGTATCAAATTTGCTTCTAATAAGCCTTAGCTCCATAGAATAAAATGATTCACAATTAGCTAAGGTTTGACATCACTGGGAAAATCCTAAAATCGGCAGATGAAAAAAACAACAATTTCTTGGGACTACCCATCAGCTTTAAAAAAATAAAACTTACATCATCTCCAGCGAGACGAGCGAGAAGCATCTTCTTTTCACGTCCAGTGGCGTGCTCAAGTGGATCCGGATAGTATCCGTAATCTTCTGGGGAGGCTTCAGTGGCCAACGTACGGCGGGCCACGGCAGCTGGGGCGACGAGTTTCTTCGAAAGGGCCGCAACGGCCGTCTTAGCAAGCTGAGCCATCTAAAATAAGAAAAAATCGAATAATCAAATTTAGAAATATAATCTTAAATAATTAGTCAGAAAAATCGATAGATTCAAAAATTGACTTTAAAGTTAAAAAAATGAAAGTTAGCCATATCGTTTATGGATTCTTCAACGAAAACATCTAGGAATTTGGAAGGACCTTTTTCCTTTAATTGATTGGACCCTTGAAAACGGGAACAATGGGCAAAACTTGCAAAAGTACTTGGCACGATTTACGGAGCTGAGTGACGGGCGTACACTTGACCAACACTGCACGCATTTGCGGAGACGCACATTACGCTCCACAACGCGTTTCACCGTAGTTTTGTGTGTGAATTTACGGCTGCTTCAGAATGCGCGAAAATGGAATTTTTGGAAGTTTTCAAAAGAAATTCGAGAGTCGGAAAGGTAACTTACCAAACAGGGAACAAAATGCAGTACTTAGAAGTAGTTTTTTATAGAAAAACTGCAATATCGTAATTGAAAATCTATTCGGGTGTTGGAGAAGCAGATTTATGATTAATTTCAGGAAACGGATGAATGAAAGATTCACAAAACTCATAAAACAGTTTAGCTCTGCTCGCTTGCGCATTCTTGAATCACGGCTGTTCTGTCCTTCAGAATAACTCCTCCCTAGAGTTTCCGCTTTTGCAGCAATTCAATTTTTCAGTCTCGTCTCCATCATGCGTGAGGTTATCTCCATCCACGTCGGACAAGCCGGAGTCCAAATCGGAAATGCTTGCTGGGAGCTCTACTGCCTCGAGCACGGAATTCAACCTGATGGTACAATGCCCGCAGACCAACAACCCGATCAAAACTCCTTCACCACTTTCTTCTCTGACACTGGAAACGGAAGATATGTTCCACGCTCGATCTTTGTTGACCTTGAGCCAACGGTTGTTGGTAAGCCAAATTTCGAGAAAAAAGTATAATACTCGACATTGTTTTCAGACGAGATTCGCACGGGAACCTACAAACAGCTTTTCCACCCAGAGCAAATGATCACTGGAAAGGAAGATGCTGCCAATAACTACGCTCGTGGACACTACACTGTTGGAAAGGAATTGATTGATACCGTTCTCGACAGAATCCGCCGTCTTGCTGATAACTGCAGTGGACTTCAAGGATTCTTCGTTTTTCATTCGTTCGGAGGAGGAACCGGATCCGGATTCACTTCTCTTCTGATGGAGCGTCTTTCAGTTGACTACGGAAATAAATCGAAGTTGGAGTTCTCCATCTACCCAGCTCCACAAGTTTCAACTGCTGTCGTTGAGCCATACAACTCTATCCTCACGACTCACACTACTCTCGAGCACTCCGACTGCTCTTTTATGGTTGACAACGAAGCTATTTACGACATTTGCCGCAGAAATCTTAGCGTAGATCGTCCAAGCTACACCAACTTGAACCGCATCATCTCCCAAGTTGTGTCTTCGATCACTGCTTCACTCCGTTTTGATGGAGCTCTCAATGTCGATCTCAACGAGTTCCAGACCAATTTGGTACCATACCCAAGAATCCATTTCCCACTTGCTGCCTACACACCACTCATTTCAGCTGATAAGGTGCCTTGAGCTTTCTGATATAATTTCATCCTGTTTCTCATTCAGGCGTATCATGAGTCTCTTTCCGTCAGTGATATCACCAACAGATGCTTTGAGCCAGCAAACCAAATGATGAAATGTGATCCACGTAATGGAAAGTACATGGCCGTCTGCTTGTTGTACAGAGGAGATGTTGTTCCAAAAGATGTCAACACCGCAATCTCCGCAATCAAAAACAAAAAAACCATTCAGTTTGTCGACTGGTGTCCAACTGGATTCAAGGTCGGAATCAACTATCAGCCACCAACCGTTGTTCCAGGAGGTGATCTCGCTAAGGTCCCACGTGCCGTGTGCATGCTATCCAACACCACTGTCATTGCTGACGCTTGGTCTCGTTTGAACTACAAATTCGACTTGATGTATGCCAAACGCGCCTTCGTTCACTGGTACGTCGGAGAAGGAATGGAGGAAGGAGAGTTCACCGAGGCTCGTGAAGACTTGGCTGCCCTCGAGAAGGACTACGAGGAGGTTGGAGAAAACGAGGAAGGAGATGATGAAGAGGGTGAAGAGTACATGGTGAACGACAACTATATTTACAGTTTCGGAGGAGCATAACCTTAACCAATTCTTCTTCCTTGTAGTTGTTGTGCTGTGGTCTTGTTGTACAATTTCATTATTAAAGCTGTCTTTTTTCATTTTGTTATGTCAATTGTCTGTATTGCAATCTTATACTATCTTGACTAGACGTATTTATTCAACTTCGGAAAATCACATAACTTAAAAAAACACATAAGAAAGGTGAAGTGGTGCTTCAAAACATAGCTTAGAAATAGGCGAAATCTAGAATATGGTCCTGTCTCATTCCAGATCAATTTTAACTATTCGCTTTAGATATCAGTTGTAGTAGTCTAGTTAACTCTGGGAAAAAGGCCTTAAATGTTTTATAGGTAACGAGAAATTGGATTCTAAACAGTTTCCAGTTGTAGTCTTAACAATCTATTTAATGTCTTACATCGTTTCTGACAAATGTCATCTGGTATTCGCAGAAATCTTCTGCAAAGCAAAGTCCGAATTCTCAACGAACAATGCACGCTCAGGGGAAGACGCACATTACGCTCCACAACGTGAAATACCGTAGTTGAGAAGATTTGAATTTACTGCTGAGCGAGACGGCGCGCGCGGCTAAATTCTCATTCTTTGTGGCGCGAAACACAACAGCAGAATCCACGGAACCAATTCTGTGTCGTTATTGATCATTCTTGCTTTTTCTTTGTATTATAGTGCAGTTCCTCTTTTTTTTGCGCCCTCTGAGTGTCTAACCATTTGCTCTGTTGTTGAGTAGAAGATCAGTATTTAGAAATAGGTGTTACAGAAGTCTAATATTTAGTTTGAATCAAAGTGTATTCAAAAGAAATAAAATAAGATTTTGTATCATAAGCAAATCGCACCGATAGCTCATTCTTACATCTGTTCTGCAAAGTAGTTTCTGTGCTCCGATCATGAATACGGGTATCTGATTTTTCGGTAGCAATTCTCTCGTCTTTCCGATTGACTGCACTGGTGCATTATGCTAGATTCAACCGTTTTCCTAGTTTCGCCTAGCTGCTCGCTAATCCCTTATGCGAGTCACTATTCAAGCTAGATTATTCTATTCACCAATCTATTTTGTTCTGTTGAAGACTATTCCCTTATTTCGCAATATACACCAGATGGCTACTGCTATCCCCATCCACCGTGGACAAGCGTCTCCGCTGTCCTTGGCCGACCAAACGAGTAACGATTGTCTTTCTCTCGCTGACCCCACTGGCACTGCCTCCCTCTGGCCAATCGCATCAATGTGACAGATGTGACGAGCAAGACCAAGAAATTGTCGTCTCCTTTATTCGTCTATTCCAAATTCGCGTTGTTTTACCCGCAACCGCATATCTAATTGCGAGAAGCTTCTCTGCCCTCTAGTCCAGCTCTATTCCTCTTTTCTTCTCTGCCATTTTCATTTGACTCGATGAATAGCGTCCAGTAGGACTCCACTGCTGGCAGTGTGCCGTTTTGGTCATAGTCGTAATTGGTCTTTGTCCGTTGGTGCTCCTGTTTTTCGCTATTTCGCAACTCTCTTGAGGGTTTGCCTCTTGCATTTAATATGTAGGCACTAGGATAGGTTTCGGAGACTCATACATTTTATAGCTTCAAACACTCCACTTAGTTTAACTGGGTCGCTTGTTTACAAGTTTAGAACCGACTAATGTGATTTCATTCATTCGGTAGAACGATCAAGACCGCAAAACAAGATTATATTTGACCTTTTCCACTGTCTTGAACCATCATGATAATCCTATCCAGTCTTGATATCTACTATTTTTATATTTACTCTTTTTACCATGTCGTTCGCTGCCTCATCTCGTTTCTGCTTGTGTTGCATCGATTGAATGGTTTTTTTTTCAGTCTCGTCTTCATCATGCGTGAGGTTATCTCCATCCACGTCGGACAAGCCGGAGTCCAAATCGGAAATGCTTGCTGGGAACTCTATTGCCTCGAGCACGGAATTCAACCTGATGGAACCATGCCATCAGACCAACAAGCCGACGGAGAATCTTTCACCACCTTCTTCTCTGACACTGGAAACGGAAGATACGTTCCACGCTCGATTTTTGTGGACCTCGAGCCAACCGTTGTTGGTAAGCTAGTTTTCAAGTGGGCAGAAATAATCCAAATCGCAATAATTATCAGACGAGATTCGCACGGGAACCTACAAACAGCTTTTCCACCCTGAGCAGATGATCACTGGAAAGGAAGATGCTGCCAATAACTACGCTCGTGGACACTACACTGTTGGAAAGGAATTGATTGATACCGTTCTCGACAGAATCCGCCGTCTTGCTGATAACTGCAGTGGACTTCAAGGATTCTTCGTTTTCCATTCGTTCGGAGGAGGAACCGGATCCGGATTCACTTCTCTTCTGATGGAGCGTCTTTCAGTTGACTACGGAAAGAAATCGAAGTTGGAGTTCTCCATCTACCCAGCTCCACAAGTTTCAACTGCTGTCGTTGAGCCATACAACTCTATCCTCACGACTCACACTACTCTCGAGCACTCTGATTGTGCGTTCATGGTTGACAACGAAGCTATTTATGACATTTGCCGCAGAAATCTTAGCGTAGATCGTCCAAGCTACACCAACTTGAACCGCATCATCTCCCAAGTTGTGTCTTCGATCACTGCTTCACTCCGTTTCGATGGAGCTCTCAATGTCGATCTCAACGAGTTCCAGACCAATTTGGTACCATACCCAAGAATCCATTTCCCACTTGCTGCCTACACACCACTCATTTCAGCTGATAAGGTAAACGGCTGAACTTGCCCAACGTCATTCTAATTTTGTCCTTATTCAGGCTTATCATGAGGCTCTTTCGGTCAATGATATCACCAACAGCTGCTTTGAGCCAGCAAACCAAATGGTGAAGTGTGATCCACGCCACGGAAAGTACATGGCTGTCTGCTTGTTGTACAGAGGAGATGTTGTTCCAAAGGATGTCAACACCGCTATTGCTGCTATCAAGACCAAGAGAACCATTCAATTTGTCGACTGGTGCCCGACTGGATTCAAGGTCGGAATCAACTACCAGCCACCAACCGTTGTTCCAGGAGGTGACCTCGCTAAGGTCCCACGTGCCGTGTGTATGCTATCCAACACCACTGCCATCGCCGAGGCCTGGTCTCGTTTGGACTACAAGTTCGATCTGATGTATGCCAAGCGCGCCTTCGTCCACTGGTACGTCGGAGAAGGAATGGAGGAAGGAGAGTTCACCGAGGCTCGTGAAGACTTGGCTGCCCTCGAGAAGGACTACGAAGAGGTCGGAGCTGATTCCAACGAAGGAGGAAACGAGGAAGAGGGAGAGGAGTATTAATTTATGGTACATCTGTAACCGCATAATACGACAATTTCTTTTTATCTCTGCTTAAACAGCTTGTGTTTTATCTTCTAACTTTAAATAAACTGAATTCCAATGTACTCGAATGAAATCTCATTGCTTGCTGCTTTTTACGATAAATTATTTCGAAACAAATATTGTAGTTTCTTAATAAGCCAAGATCTCACTATAAGCGCAAATTCAGATGGCTGATGAACAGGAGGGAGCGCCTAGATACTCAAAGCACAAACGCGGGAGGCGGAAGAAGTATCAACTGGTGTACCAAGAGCAGCATAAAGAAGAAATGATTCAGCAATTGGGAAGAAGATTTCACAATCAACCCTCAACTTCTGCTGGTTCACCAACTACAGTGGAAGAAATTCCGCTACCGTCAGAAGTTCCTGATGTGTTCGGAGCACCTCCACCACTCACCCAAGCAGACTATGATACAAATTTCCTTGTCGATCCCGAAGTTGTTTCGACTCATTCTGCATCGCTTGTTAGGTCAAAGAGAGTTGTCGTAAAAGCAGAAGAAGCAGAGAATTACTTGATGGTAACGAAAAACATGCAAAGACAGAAATTGAAAATGATATCTCTCTTCAGACTCGTGCTGGAACTACTGCAGAGAGAGTGATCGAAGACTTCAGGGAGAAAATTCTAAACCCAGTCAAAGCGAAACGAAGTCTTCAGACTCATGTACCTTACATTGAACATCCCCTGCATTTGACGAGAAATAAAAACGCAAGAAGAGCTGATGACAATAAAGAAGAGGATAAGGAGGAAGCATCGGGAGGATCGGATGATAGTGATTCGGAATCAAAATCATCTGACTCTAATTCCGATCAGGAGGATCAGGTGAGCACAGAGAAAGAAGCGGCACCTAACATCAATAGGCCATTCAACAGAAGAAGTTATCTGCTGAGAAAGAAGGCTGAAAAGAAAGAAAGAGATATGTCGATGATAAGAATGGGTCTCGAACGGAAAAAGAATCATCCGAATCGAGTTGATCCAGATATATCCTACAACGAAAAAGGGCTTGGAAACGATGGCCCCGAATGTAGATGTCCTCCTGCTATAAGGAATCGTGGACTCAAACATGGATATTATGCTGGCGAAAATCGCGTTCTTAGCTGCACCCGAAAGTAGGAAATCTATAAACTTACCTGAGTCATATATCTATTTTTCAGTCAGGGAGCAAATCTGCATTACTACACTCTCCAAGTAACACCCACCCCGAACGATAACCAGCAGTACAAAACAAAAATGACAATTAATGCCGAGGATTACCTTTTCGAAGGATTCTCTCTAATCACCCATGCTCCATTACCAGATTGTATGACTAGACGCCCAGTTTGTAAATACAGTATAGACTACGAGTTTCAGCTCGTCGAGGAGAAAGTTCCAGATGGTGTGAGTTAATCGATTTTATTGAAGCGCTCAAAGAAGTAATGTTTCAGTGTTTCCACCCGGAAGAATGTAACGATCTGTTTGAGTACATATTCCATGAGATATTCGAGATGCTGGATTTTGATTTGTATCCCAAACATCTACCTGCTGGATTCGTCTCTTGTCCGATTATTCACATCATGCCTCGATTTGTTGCCACGAAAGCTAAAACTGTTTACCTCTGGTCTACGAAAGCTGTTCTTGCATACTTCATGATAAACGGAGAAAAGGATATGTTCAGTCCCAAAGATGTCGAGAACTATTGTGAGCAACCAGATGAGGTCTACACTCGGAATTTGTCACGAATGAAACAGTCGATAATCTTGAATCCGTTACGGAAGCCAGCGTCACTACGAGCAGATTGGTTCGATAGGGATGTAGAGAGGAAGGAGATGTATTTGGTTCATAATTCCATTAAATCTTCACATTATCCGACGGAATTTCTTCCAAAAATAGCTGCACTGGAAAGAAAAATGAACAAGTTAAAGCAAGGAAATAAGAAATCAGGAAAACAAAACTCTGAATATGAGTCTGTCAGGCGCGAATTGGAGATGATGAAGGAGCGGAATCGAGAAGCACGCAACTTGAGACTGAAAACTTCAGTTGAAGGATATATTGACACTGGATTCAAGCCTGACGTTGTTGCTCACATAGCAATGGCCATCATCGCCAGTCACCACATACGATACAACTTCTCGATCAGTGTATTCGAAGAAGTCATCGAATATCAATTCAATGATCGTAGAATTGTCGAGTTGGCTCTCATTCATTCCTCGTTCAGATCTCACTATGGTACAACTCCAGATCATGTGAAGAATTTAATCAGCAATTGTGGATATCGGAGAAAATATGGAACAGAGGATAAGAGAGAAAAGAGAAAAGGTGAGTCCTCTCTGAATCGAGGGCATTAGATTTCAACTCTTTTAAAGTTCCAGGAATCGTAAACCTCTTCAATATTATGGGCGGTGAGACTTCTGGAGGAGAACCTATTCTTCATAATGAACGTCTTGAATATCTGGGAGATGCTGTGGTGGAATTGATCACTTCCCACCATCTCTTCTTCATGCTGACTCATCATTTCGAAGGAGGTCTCGCCACATACCGTACTGCTTTGGTTCAAAACAGAAATCTGGCGACACTGGCCATGAACTGTAGATTGGATGAGATGCTTCAGTATTCTCATGGAGCAGATCTTATAAACGAAGCTGAGTGGAAGCATGCGTTGGCGAATGCATTCGAAGCTCTGATGGCAGCAGTCTATCTGGATTCAGGACTCGCTCCCTGTGATAAGATATTTTCGAAAGCAATGTACGGAAGCGATCCAGAGTTGAAGAGAGTATGGGATCATGTAAATGAGCACGAGTTGAAAGTTGAAGATCCACTTGGAGATCGAGAATTATCTCAAATTACACCTGTTCTAGCGGATTTCCATAAACTAGAAAATATGCTTGGAATTCAGTTCAACAACATTCGACTATTGGCAAAAGCGTTTACTCGAAGAAATGTTCCGAATAACGACTTGACCAAAGGACATAATCAACGACTCGAATGGCTGGGAGATTCTGTTCTTCAGTTGATCATTTCGGATTATCTCTACCGAAACTTCCCGTTGCACCACGAAGGACACATGTCTCTGTTGAGAACTAGTCTCGTCAGCAATCAAACTCAAGCAATTGTTTGTGATGATCTCGGATTTCAAGAATTTGTAGTAAAGGCGCCCCATAAAACGGGTGAACTGAAAATGAAGGACAAGGCAGATCTGGTAGAAGCATTTATTGGAGCTCTCTATGTTGACAAGGGAATCGAGTACTGTCGATGCTTCATTCGTACCGTATTCTGTCCAAGATTGAAGGTGAGACTTATATATGTAGATTTCCCTACTGATATTTTCTTTCAGCACTTCATCAATAGTGAACAATGGAATGACGCCAAATCTCACCTCCAGCAATGGTGCCTTGCAATGAGAGACGCAAAGAATCCGAACCCACAAATGCCAGAATATCGACTTGTTACAATTGAAGGGCCTACTAATAACAGAATATTCACGGTGGCTGTATACTTTAGAGGAGATAGAATTTCGACCGCTTCTGCTTCAAACGTCCACAACGCACAATTAAGAGCTGCAGAACAAGCACTATCTGTTCTAGAAGCAGCCTCATTTTCCAAATCGGATGAAAATCTTACTGTAAGTTTTTCGACCAGAACAATATTCTAACCTGATGAAAGACTATTTAGCGCAAACAACGTCGTCTCCGCGAGTTATTCTTCAAATAATGTGATATTTGTGCCATTGAATCATTGTGATACTTTTTTATCTGTTCAAGTTTTTGTTTGCTTTATTTTTATCAGTTGTCAATATTACTAATAAATTACATTCGGACGCCAAGGGCGGCCTCGATATCCTTTTTCATATCTTTTGGATCAGTAGTTGGTCCGAATCTCTTGATAATCTTTCCATCTTCCATCATAGTGGTGATGCCTTGTCACCGTTCACATCAATTTTTTGGAAAAGTGTGGGCTCGAATTTGAATTTGTCGGCGACGAAAGCCTGGATGTCAACTTCGCAAGATGGTTCCTGACCGGCAAACTGGTTGCAGGGGAACGCCAAAACTTCCAATCCGTCTTTCTTGTAACTAGAAACTTTTCAAATGAAATTTATAAGTTTTCGAAATACTCACACATCCAAAAGCTCCTTGAGTTGTGTGTAGTTCTTATTTGTCAATCCACACTGCGATGCAACATTCACAATAATCAATACCTTTCCTCTGTAACTTTTTTTCAAAAACGTTTACTCAATTGACTAAAGAACTCACTTGTACTGAGAAAGTGTAACATCGTCTCCATTAGCATTCTTCACAGTGAAGTCGTAGACAGAAGACATTCTGGAAAGATGTGAATGATGAGAAAAAACGGGTTTATAAATGGAGACGAAGAGTGGCAGAGTACAAATCAGAATGATGACAATTTGGAGCAGAAGGAGAAGGGTAGAGAACACGAAAAATGGCTGATGATTTTCTTGCTTTCGAGGGCAGGGAGACTACAGTGTAGGTTTTGTGACAAGTCGCCAGGTGATTTTATTTGTTTAGGTTCGGTTTTCTTTTTGGTTTATGAACATTTTCCAATTATTCCTTTATTTTCCGTAAAGACTAGCTATTTTAACGTCGAGGGTCTGAAAAAGTGAGGTTCCATCATCCGATTTTGCTGAATTTCGGTGGATCTATAGAACAGGTTTAGAACTACATTTTTGTAATTGATAACTTTTTCCTATAACCTCAGCCAAATTAGGTGAATCACCCAGAAATTTTGATCTGCGTGAGTGCCAAATTTGGCGATTTCTAAACCTCTTCCGCTCTGCATGACCTAACTAGCTTTGCTGTTGTTATATAGTTATAGTCCCTAGTTATAGAAGAAAGTTGTCAACTACGAAAATGTAGTTCTAGAGTTGATCAATACATCCACCAATTCTCGATGAAATCGAAAGATGGGAACCAATTCTATCAGACCCTTAAAATTGAATTCTTCAACTGAGAACGAGCTTGTTCTATGATTCATTGCACGGTACTGTATAGAGTGATCAATTCTTATATTACTGGTCAGAACACATTTTCGTGATTGCATATGATTGCAGTCATTTTTCCGAACTCAATACGAAAACTAGCCCTTCTCAGAACTTCCACAAGATGAAATATGAGTCCTCAAAAATGATCAAAAATGGTACTGGCTAGAAAGTTGATGGCTGATACCTAGAATTACGCGAGAATTTCGCCAATTTCTCCCAGTGTCGAATTTTTCAAGAAAAGCTTCGTCTACGATCCACTTCGCAGAAATAGCTAAATTCAACATGTCATGTCAGTAAACTTGAGATGGCTTTTTTTGAATATTCAAGTACTAGAAACCTTACATTGGTTCGGATTTGGATGAACTAGTGCTGCTTCTATCACTTTCCGGAGAAGGTCTCTTCGATCTTCCACACATTTCACAAAACCACGATCCTTTCCGCTACAGTCATCATTCTAGCTGAATTCCTTTCCATTTTTAGAGGTCACGCAATGAATTCAAAACTTCAAACTTTTATTCACGTTCCCTGACAATCAACCTAGATACAAATAAAACAATGCAGATCATAAGAGAAACCGAGATATAAAGAGAGAATAGACAGAATTTGTTAAAGAAATCCATAAAATGCAAAAAAATACTACCCGCTTCCCAATATTCAATCATTTTTCAAAGGAATTGATGTCAAATATGGCACTTTCTGTTAGAGACTAACATTATAAATATCATCTATAGAAGAATACAGTATACAAATGAGAAATCCATCCGGGTCTCCAAACCATTACTAGACAGACTATTAAGAACTGGAAGAATACTGGCTCTGTTGTGCATGCATGTGCTCGAAGATCCGGTTCATAAATGAGAACATTGTCAATCATATGCATATATCCATTGATTCCCGCTATTTCACCACCTTCTAACACTTGTGCACGACGATTTCCACGTGGCCAGTAGAGCTCGAAAACTGTAAAAATAGAGGGAATTAGCAGTGTTTGTAGAAGGGATTCGGGCATTTCTCGTTGCTGTGTGAATTTTGAATAATCTTTTGAACATTTGGCTAATCAGATTAGGCGAGAAGGAGACTAATATTGGACAGAAAATTGAAGATCAGGAATGAGAGGAGCTCAAATTCTACAATTTGACTGTAACTGCGAGGAAACTCGGAAATCTTGAATCCAAGATTCCAAGAATCCATGACTCCAATCTTATAGTCTCATGATCTTATATTATCAGAATCTCAGAAACTTTAAAAAAATCAAAACACCCACATCTTCCTCTCCTCCGAATCACAACCTTCTCGTCGTTCATCATCACATAGGTCCGTTCACGAAGATCAGTGTACATCAACGCCTGAAATTTTATTTATTAGGGCTCTCAAATTACCAGAACAGTAACTTACATGTCCTTGAAGAATATGCCTTTTGTAGACGTATTGCAATGCCTGCCAGTGGTTTCCATCGTTCATTCGAGCTACGAGAGATTGGGGTTGCTGAAATTCAAAAGTTTTTTGTGACTTCCATTTTGGAAAACTCACCTTCTGCCAGGCTTCATTTGTTGGAACAAAGAACGTAAAATTCTGTTCCGGAGTCAAAACTTGCCAAGGATCCATTGAATATCGCAGTTGTAGATTTTGCATCATATGGAAGGAGCTTCTAAATATCCAGACACATGCATAGAATTCAAAATAAACTGTGGGTTTCTTACTGTAATCGACTCTCATTCCTCATAATCTCCCAAAGTGTCTGATAGGGAACTCCCAAAACTCTTTCAATGTAGTGAACAATTCCATTTGTCGCTGCCACATTATCCATCATAATCGCAGTTTTGATACCTCCCCCAATCACATAGTAGGCTGAGAAAAAAGTAAAGATGAGGATTTGAGACAAACGATTCGAGTCACTCACTGACGTTATTAGCTGGCCACTCTCCTTTGATAAAGTACAACTGTCTCATATTATCGATCGTGTTGACGATTGTCTCATTTGTAATTTCATCAGAAGTCAATTCTTTGGCAGGGACAATGTGAAGTTTTAAAATCTGTTCAAGCCAAATTCTATCACGAAGAAGACGACGTTCAATTTGTTCCGGGATTCTGTCAAATGCTTCATTCCAAGGAGCAAAGAAAGTCACAAGTCCTCCGGTGGCAGAGAAGTAGTTACGAACGATTTGACCTGAAATTTAGTCTATTTTTTTCGTCTTGGCTCTTTTGCATTCACAATATGATGCCTCTAACTTTGAACTTTTAAAAGTTTGTTCCGAACAACGCAAACATCTATGAATGGGAACAATGTCCCTCATTTCGTTGCACAATCCACTCTCAATTTTGCAAAGCGCTCTTTGGGAATCAAAAAATCAACTTCTCTCCGCCAAAAGCACTCATAGGCAATCACTTTGCACTTACCAATCGTGTTGATGTATCTCATGAGAGTCGTGGTTTTTTCATTTCTATAAATCATCATATCAATCGTTTCCGAAACAATTCCAAGAACATTATCAATGATATGAACCACTCCATTTTGAGTTGGAATATTCGGAACGAGAATCTTTGCCCAGACAGCACCTCTTCTGAATTGAGAGTATCTCTCGTAGACTTCCGATACAGCGTATACTGAAAACTCGAAAATATGTCATGGACGTTCAGAATAACACTTACGGTCCCATTTTCCAGTTCTTCGATCTGTAATATTCCTCATGACCAGTTTCAGTTTGAAATTGTCTTCAATGATATTCGCCGAGAATCTGACAGATGGATAATAATGCTGCCCTCCGTCATAAAGCCAAGGCCAAGTAAAAAGAACTCGATTGGTACTGGTGACATGAGCAAGGAGGACTTCACGATCAACTCGATTACGGTCAACAACCTGAAAATTAGGTTATATTTGGAAAAGTGGAGCTGGTCCATAGAAAGCTGAAGATTCGCTGATTCCAAGAATATAATTTCTATTGACCGACGGTAGTTTTGAATGATCGAGATTCTAATGCACATTCCAGGGGCGTCCTAGTCTTTCATATCGACGAAATTTCAATTTTGAATAAAAACTTACTCTAGCAAAAGCTGCATCATTTGGAATGAAGAAAGTGTGGAATCCATTCCAAGCCGAAGAACCATAGATGACGAGAGCAATATCAGGAGTGCGGTCAAGGATGTCGCGAATTTGACTGGAAACACATTTAATTGAAATTTTATAGATTGAATTTACGAAAAGACTTATCTATGCTACAAGAGATTGATGAGATATTCAAATTTCAGATTCAAGATTCTCCATTATTAAGGTGTGACATAGCACTGCCCCTGGTTCTTAATTTGGATGAAGACTTCATTTTTTGTCATTCAGATTTTAGGTCTAGATTTTTTCGACGATTCAAATCTTCCACTGACTTTACTTTTTAAAAATTTGAATTCAGAAAAAACAACTTACGAAAGATCCCTATTGTTATACTGTCTTTCTTCAAAAACTGTAACATCATGTTCCCTGATAAAAGATAACGCAGTTCCAGGATATGGTCGATGACCCATTGGAGTACAAATCTGAATTTTCTTTTTTGTTTACCAGGTACAATTATCGAAATTTTACTTTAAACAAATACTGCTCTCCGGAAATGATACCCCACTGATTCGACGCATGGTTACACATCATTCCGGCGTTTGCAAAGTAGGACTGAAACATAAATTCTGATTTTGACCATAAAGTTTCAAAATCTTACAAAGTTTCCAGGATTATTTTCGAATTGTGTGATATAGGTGTATCCTGAATTTATTGTGGATCTGATCAAGGTCTGCTTTTCCCACACCTTATTCATTGTCAGGTCAACGACTTGGGAATCGACTGAAATTTTTAGAAGATCTTCAGATTATTCTTTCATATCCAAATTTTACCAATATGGGAAAGTGTTTCTTTTTGATCCAATGCTCGGATATCTGGATTATAAGTGAAGACATCATCGACGGGTGCAAATACCGTAATCCTGGCATTACTGTCTTTCATATAGGCAGTGGCAACTGTGTAGTATCCGCATAGAGCTCGCCACTAAAAACAAGAGAAGCTTTCAAATTATTTGTAGAGGTTTCTTATCAGTTCGCAGACTCTCATACTAATTATATGATTCGAAAATGAAATAACTGTACTTGTTGGAGATCTGGCATTCGTTCGGTTTCCGCCCATAGATCCGCATTTAGAGGTATTGGAATAGAGAATGAAAGAATAAAAAACAGTAAGGGAGGCATCTTGGTTACATGAAGCAATATAGTATATTGGTGGAAGAACGATCGATATGCAAGTGACTCAACCTCTTTCGCCTACGGGAGGGCTCGTGGGAGGAAGAAGAAGAACATGGGCGGCAGACGGTTTGTTTGATCAAGAGAAGAGAGTATTGGGCGCAACGAGACTTTAGATTACCTGGGTTCCGTCCGCTTCATTAGCATATGACGACGGAAGCGATACAAACAGAGAGGAACACCGGTGGTGGTGCTTCTCCCCTTACAAGCGATCGTCCACCTGTTCCCAACTGAAACAACAAAAACAACAGTCGAACTGGTGGTATGTTTGTTCTGTCAAAAACCGTGCTGTTATCACAGTTTGGCACGGGAAAACAGTTCGGATTAGCAGTAAGAACAGGGCGCGTTTACCTACTTATGGAACTCTAGTAATTCATTTATTGGAGGATCTTTCTGACCAGTGTCTAAATAGATTGGTATTCGACGGAATGGATCCTAAATATAATCCGAAGAGGAAGAAGATGGCATCCATCAGATTCTGAGAAGTTGTGTTGGTGCTTTCAAGCAAAATTTTGACATATCATATACTATCCAGATGCAAAGTTTGTGCCTGCCTAAAAATGAACAAGGCTGTCTAAATACCATGATCTTAGGCTCAAACGATGCGGAATTTCATGATGATTCCGAATATATGCTCAAAATTGCTGTATTTTGTCTGCGAGCAAAATTTCGGCATTTTTAGTGAATTGAGTAGAAAGTTTTTGAAAAATTGGCTTCCGTCAGATGGTCTGGGGGACCATTTTTGACACATTACGTCAGCAGCCGAGCATCATCCGTTGGAAACAATATTCGTACTGTTTTGATGAAATCGTCCTAGTTTGAGCCGAAAATCAACTCGCAATTTTTTGGAACTCAACTTTGTCTTTTTTCTCCATTTTCACAGGCCTCCCGTTAATTTTGGGAAATTTGGGATCAAGGGTTGAAATGGAAAATGACAGATACCATCAAATGCCTCTCCATAGACATTTTTCACATCATCTGAGCACGACGAAAATCCAAAAATTATGAATTCCGACTGTTGGGGAATTCTGAAAATGACGTCAACATTTTCCCGATTTTCAAAGGCCTCATCATGGATCCCGGTGAAATGGGTTTTCAGAAAAGCGTGAAAATTAAAAACACCCGTCTGAGTTTTTTCCATGAATAGTCGGGTGCACATGTGAGAATGTCGAAAATCGCAAATTGATCGAATTCTGCTCCTGGGAAATTTGGGGCATCGACATCGAATTTCTCTAGTCATCATAGGATTCCGGCATAACGGGAGGTTGGGTGAGGTATGACATAATGTTGTATAGTTGTGTTTTTTCTCCATGAAGTCTTTTTATTTCACATCTAGATGAAGTATTACCGATTAGAATTAGTTCAAACAACTGGGAATATATCAGAAATTAACCCACTTTTCCCGGCTTTTCAACGTCCTCCTGTTGATTTTCGGAGATTTTGAATATGAGTGAGCTATACCATATTGCTGTATTTTTTAAAATCTTTTTTTCACTAAGTTGTTCATTCCTATATCTAGATCACGAGTCAACAAGTGGAACACGTTCAAATGATCAAAATCCATCTGAAATATGTCATTTTCCCCTTCCACTCTGTGTTAGCGGCTGAGCATTCGGGATCATGCGGTGGATTTTGAAATCTAGAACTAAATCTTGAGTGTGCTGGATGATTTCTGGAACTGCTGTTTTTGTGCTTCAAAATAAGCCCACATTGATGTTTCTAGGTCGATTTTCCACAAATCAGCCCCTATCCAAACTTTCCCAATTTTCACAAAAAAATCTCTTTTTCGGGGCGCTTTAGGATTTTGAGTTGTTTTTATGTTCAAGAAATGCTTAATGCCATAAGGATTCCGTCTGGATAACTTTCACGAAATTCTTCGAATTTCCAAACGCTTTTATGGCTGAAAATTGAAGAATTCCCTCTTCTGTCTAGAAATTGAACGCATGTTTCCAGGAATCGATTCATCTACGTTCGATCCCGACGTCGATATCCATTGGAGAAGACGTTGGTGAGCAGGAGGCGGGGCTCGGGAAAAAAGACGAAATTTAAAAAATCGAGTGGGTTTTTGGACTAAGGAATGCGACTAGAGGGGAGAGGAGGGTGTCTAGGAAAACGCATATTTGTCTATTGGAGGTCTAGAGAAGAAAGGATATTTCTGTGGAAACTTACTGTGGAAATCTAAGAATACTAGAAGCCATCTTTCCTAGAATCATCACTACAATTATCAAGCGCTATTAGGGCTGAGAATTAAAGACTTCTAAGACTCAAACACTCGAACGATGGCTAAAATCTTTCTAATTTTCTAGAATCTTCGCCAGAGATGAGTTCAAAAAAGCACTCTAGACTCAATAGTGGCCCCAGGAGCTCTTCAACTTCCAAAGCGCTTTTATGGCTGGAAACTGAGGAATCTCCAGGAAGTCACTACTTATTCGGAATGACCATCACTAGACGACGCTTCTAGAACACCAGAATCCGAGATAGAAGAGCCAACGACTACGATAATTCTTCAGATATTCAAGCGCTTTTATGGCTGAAATTCGAAGAATTTCCGAAACCTCTTCTGAAACTCCAGGAGCTGATGTACACTCTCCTGGGTTCTCCTAGACTTTCAGAATCTGCGCAATCACTTATACAGAACGGCCAGCGACGCCAGCAGGGATTCTTCAAATTTCCAAGCGCTTTTATGGCTTGAAATGGGAAGACTCCAACGATAGAAGTCCTTGGTGTTAGTTTTAGATAAGGTACTGTAATAAGATGCAAGAAATATCGATTTTCAGTATGGACTGAATGTGGCCCTTTTCTTCGGCTTCCTCGCCTTTCCCTTCTATTTTCAAAACTATAACTCCAACAGAACTTTCTACTGGTGGCTGAAACATCTCTACTATGGACCATCAATGCTCTTCACGTCTTTGATCTACTTCGCCTGCGGTTTATGGTTAGTTTGATCTGATATATGGAAGTTTCTTGAACCCTTTTGCAGGTATGGTCTCACTAAGGAAAATGAACGCGCCCAACTGAAAAATGCTGCCAAGAAACACCACAAAGAAATAGAAGCCGTTCAGCATAAGGACATGTCAGTATCAAGATTGCTGCGGAAACTTCAAATTCAGATAAAAAAGTTCAATACTGATGTGGAACCCCAGAGACGTCAATATGTGTACCATAATAATCTAGGCGGAGTACTGGTGAGATTCATTATCAGTGAAGTATTTGGAATATCCATCGTTGTTTTCAGATTTTGCTTTACCTAGTGCTGCTATTCTTCTACTCAGTACTCCGTATTGCTCACTCTTCATGGCTTGGTGTGAAGGACAATGACTTCGAATCTAATAACTTTTTATTTTTTGGCACGTTTATTACTATGGCCTTGTGTCAAGTCATTTTCTCTTTTCATTACTTTTCACAGAACACTATGAGGAAATTCATACTGTGAGGTTTCTCATGTTCTAGAGATTGAAAGTGACGGAAAGTGAATAATACTGATTATTCAAAACGGTTGTTTTCTCCATAACTTCAGTTTCGAATTGTATCTCCATTTTTGTTCCTCAAATTTTCAATGAAGCTCCATTAATATAATATGTTGGCTAATGTTATATTTCATGTTGACCAGGAAGGGAAAGATTCAGAAGATTTTCAGAAAGTTGAAGCTGTCCGCACTCTGAAGTAGTGGTCGACAAGTTTTCTGGTTTTTTGAGTTTTCAGAAAAATGCTTATTCGATAGGAAGAACACAACAGATAGACAGAAGCCAACGCAACACGAATACCGCCAAAATAAGAATCGCAAACTGCTGAACCTCAAGTTAAAATCGCCCAAAAAATTCGAGTTTTTGTAGAAGAAAAATATAGAAGGCAAAAGAGCATTTATGAATCAACAATTTATTTAAAATCAATAACAAATTATTCGACAGTCTCGTCGGTGTGCTTTCCCTTGAGCGCTCCAAGCACACGCTCGCGTCCGGCGGCTTTGCGGTCGATGAGGGCACGGCGATCCTTGTCGAGCTTCAGTTTGGTGATGGCGCACTGAAAATTTATTGGGTTCAATTATGAAACAAGCTCATTATCTAAACATAAATTAGGGAAATAAGAGACAAAGACCGCACCGATATGCTCTGGCTTATGGAGGAGGCGAAAGAACGGAAAATTCAAAAGCACACACGATGCCGTTGGAATTCCAGCTATCTCACCTTCTCCATGAGCCGAAGCACTATGCATGCAGACTTCTCATTTTCCTAATAATGCTTATATAAACTTTGACTAGTTCGTTAGCGAGACCAACCAACCGAGCAGTTGTGTAAAGTCTCCATGTGCACTAGTTTATACAAACCTCACCTTCGAGGGGTGGATTCCGATGTGCACAGTGGATCCGTTGGCCTTCTCACGTACGATCTTGTCGATATGGACGACGAACTTCTTGCGATAGCATCTGAGAATTTGTCCGGTGTTTCCCTTGTGGCGTCCGCGCAACACGACGACGTCATCGCCGACTCTGAAAATTGGGAAATGTTAGAATGTTTTACACTAATGGCTAGCAAAGAGAGCATAGTTCTCTGCTTCGCTGGAAATTAGACCTCTATTTGATGTAAAAATTACCTGATCGGGATGGATTTGATTCCGAGTTTGCCGCGAAGCTCCTTGGACACTGCGGAGGACATGATCCGTCTGCGCTCGTGGGATGGAGCGGAGAAGTGGGCCTTGCGGCTCTTTCCGGAATCGCTGGAGACGAATGGATTGACCTTCATTATTACCTGAAAAACGGGAAAGGTAAAAACTAGCTCAAAAATCCTAAAAATTAGCTAAAAAACGTAAAAATCAGTCAACAATCCTAAAAAATAACTCCAGAAATCATTAAAATTCTCGAAAAAAAAATTCGCTCAAATCCTAAAAAGTAGCTAAAAAGCTTAAAAGTTAGCTCAAAAAGTAACAATTAATTGAGAACCCTTTTTGAATAGCCCATAAATCCTAAGAATTGGCTCAATAATTCTGAAAATTAGCTCGAAAATCGAAATATCCGCTGGAAAACAGACGAAATGAATAACAAAACTGGAAAATTCAATTTCGAAAATCTGTTTAAAGGCGCACACAATTTTCGAACGCGGCGGTCTCGCCGCGCTTTGGTTACCGTAGTCAACGCAGCGATTTCTTGCTCGATTTTTCTCATTTTTTCGCTGGCCTAATTTATTTTTTCTGTGTTTCTTCTCGAATTTTGTCAGTTTTTTAGCGGATTTAAATAATTTGAGCTAATTTTCAAACTTTCAGACTAATTTTTAGGATTTGTTGGCTAAATTTTAGGAGTTTTGGCTTATCTTACGTTTTTCTGAGCTAATTTTTAAAATATTTGAGCTAATTTTCCACTTTTTTTGCGATTCTGTTCTTTTGCCGACACTTCTCTCCTTACGTTCTCGCTCTTTACAATAAAATTAACGTTTCCCGTTTTTCAGGTAATAATGAAGGTCAATCCATTCGTCTCCAGCGATTCCGGAAAGAGCCGCAAGGCCCACTTCTCCGCTCCATCCCACGAGCGCAGACGCATCATGTCCTCCGCAGTGTCCAAGGACCTTCGCAGCAAACTCGGAATCAAATCCATCCCAATCAGGTAATTTTTAACATTAAATAGAGGCCTGATTTCCATTTAGTAGTCCCGGACGAATTAGGTTTTAACGTACGGTTTGGACATAATGGAAATAGAGAACTTGCTCTTTTTGCAGCGAAGCAGAGCACTATGCTCTCTTTGCTAGCCATAAGTGTAAAACATTCTAACATTTTCCAATTTTCAGAGTCGACGATGAGGTCGTCGTGATGCGCGGACGCCACAAGGGAAACACCGGAAGAATTCTCAGATGCTATCGCAAGAAGTTCGTCGTCCACATCGACAAGATCGTCCGTGAGAAGGCCAACGGATCCACTGTGCACATCGGAATCCACCCCTCGAAGGTGAGGTTTGTATAAACTAGTTCCGGTGCACATGGAGGCTTCACTCAACTGTTTGGTTGGTAGGTCTCGCTTGCGAACTAGATGAAGTTTATATGCATTATTGACATCACACCGATTGCGAGGAAGGGGTTGTCTTCAAGGAACGGATTGCGAGGAAAAGTGGGCGGAGCTTCGGCTGAAACTGCGTGCCGCACGTTGCGAAATTGCAGATTTGCAAACTCCACCCACCTTTCCTCGCAATCCGTTCCTCGAAGACAACCCCTTCCTCGCAATCGGTGTGGTGTTGCATTATTAGAAAAATAAGAACCATGAAGTCTGCACCACTATGCACCGGCTCATGGAGAAGGTGAGAGAGCTGAAATTCGAACGCCATTGTGTGTGCTTTTGAATATTCAGCTCTCCCGTCTCCTCTAAAAGCCGGAGTCTAGCGGTGCACTCTAAATTTCTTATTTCCCTAATAGATGTTTAGAAAATGAGCTTGTTTCGTAACCCAACCCAATAAATTTTCAGTGCGCCATCACCAAACTGAAGCTCGACAAGGATCGCCGTGCCCTCATCGACCGCAAAGCCGCTGGACGCGAGCGTGTGCTCGGAGCGCTCAAGGGAAAGCACACCGACGAGACTGTCGAATAATTTGCTATTGATTTTAAATAAGTTGTTGATTCATAAATGCTCTTTTGCCTTCTATATTTTTGTTCTCTTAGAATTTGGCTCGAGATTTCACAACTTGTGATTCTAGTTTCTGAAAACAGTTCTCAATGTTCGGCTTGTCGTCCTTTGATGTTGTAGCTGTCCTCTGCTGCCCACTTCGAGTTGGAGGAGTCGCATCATTTTTTAGAAACTGAACAATTGCAGTCTACCTTCAGGCCTAAGCTTAGAATGCCTCAGGTTTTATTTGAACAAGAGTAGTTACAGTTTGGCTTCATTATTTTCAGTTCTTTTGATGCTGGAGGGGCGACATTACGGAGAGTTGTTTACTGTCTATTTGCTTCGAGTCTTACTAATCAATCCAAAACAAATTTTAAAGAACTATTATCTGAACAGAATCAGAAAAAAATGTATTGTCAATAGAGTGCAATTTCAAAAAGACTGGACATTATCAATAGAGCGTGTTTTTGAAATACCGTTTTCAGTAGGTTATCTCTCGTAAATCCTTATGTGCGAGAACGAACATCGTGTATAAGTGAACATGATGATGAAAATCGGAGAATTTTAATTGCAAATAGTCATACTTTTTTCATTTTTCGATGTGTATGATGCTCCCAGTAGGGAATGGTCAGAACAGTCCGTGGCCTTTTGATATGAGTGATACATCATCTGAAAGAGGAGAACAAGGTTTTCAATTTTTGCCACCGACTAACTCTGTCGGTTGGATGGCCGAGTGGGATGTGCGTGTGGCTAGTAAATGATCGATGCGGGTTCAATTCCTATGTTTTCAATTCTTTTTTGGTTTCCTTTTTACGGCTCCTGGAGCTATTTCGAAAAGTATTCCATCATTTTACAGCGTTTTGAACAAATTGGAAGTGATTGTGTTGTTTTGAACACTCCAAAAACACACACTCCAAGAACATTCCAAAAACAGTTTCTAAAAACACATTGCTTGATGAGTAGCACCCAATCGTTTAACTTTTGTTTGGCATGTGATTTGAAAGTAGTGCCTAAAATCAGTTGGTGGTAGCTACAGTATCACACAAAAAGGACCCTTTTTGGGTGTATTATTGGAAAATGGTTAAATTCGGGTGTCTGAAAAAAAACAGTTTAAAGAAGGCACATTATTCTTGAAAAGTTGTTTAAATGTGACTCTGCTGCAAGTCTTCGATCAGGTTTGATTCGAAAAAAAAAATTTTAGTCAATAGATAAGCCGTTGAAAAACATACAATGTGCTTGGTTTGACTGGTGTCCCTGCTGCCAATAATCGTTCCATTTTTCCCAGATGTTTCCTTTTTGCTCCCAATCGCTTATTTTTTATACGACCTGTCATTTTAGGTGTCCGTGATGTACCTGGTCAAAAATATGGTATAAAGTATCTGGAACATTCCTCGAACGAAGAGAAAATTTCTGGAGAAAGAGAAAGAGAGAAAGAAGACGATTCAACAAACCATAGGACCATCTGCTAGGGTTGAATGGTGTAGCAGCTGTCATGAATTAAACCATTCTCCCCCAAACAGTTCCTTTCCTCTTTCTCTTGACTCTCTCATTTTCCCGTGCTATTTTGCTATGGTCCTCAGATTGACGTCTTCTGCTTCTCTTCTAATAAATAACCCCTTGCTAGAGCTAGGCTAACACATTCAGCAACTAACATGCCAACAACACCTTCCCAACCAAATGCAGCTGAAATTGATATAATCCTAGAAATTAGGCATAAGCTGTTGACAGATAGAGAATCAGAAAACGACGAGATTTTGACAATTGTAAAGCAAAGATTGGACTTCTTGAAAACCCGCTTCAAAACTGTTCAAGCAACCACTAATCCCAGAGAGAATCCTATCCGATTTCCAAGCGCTTTTATGGCTGAAAATCAAAGAATTCCCTCTTCTGTCCAGACATAAAAAGCAGATTTTTTGGTAACCGCTTTTTCATCTATTCCGCTACTATTCTTTACCCATGCTCCTAACTAAAAGACACTACAAGAGCCGGCTGTCTCTATGAAAAGCACACTTGGAGCACGACCTATACCACGACTCCCAGCAGAGCAAAACTGTCGGCGAGTGAAGAAAGCGATCCAAAAAAGCCTGCAAAGAAATAAATTATTTGAGTATTGGAATCTGAAAGGAGGGGTGGGATGTGAGAGTAAAAGACATGGCAAGAGAGCAAGACAGACATTCTATGTATTATGTATAAGACACCGAATCGTCCGGTGAGAGATCCACGAAGGAGGCTCGAGTGCGTTAACACTACTATCACCATAATGGACGAGAGATCCACGAAGGAGGCTCGCTGATGAATTCCCTAGAGATGTATACGATGTTTGTTCTCTATTCTAGTTCTATGTATTATGTATAAGACACCGAATCGTCCGGTGAGAGATCCACGAAGGAGGCTCGAGTGCGTTAACACTACTATCACCATAATGGACGAGAGATCCACGAAGGAGGCTCGCTGATGAATTCCCTAGAGATGTATACGATGTTTGTTCTCTATTCTAGTTCTATGAATTATGTATAAGACACCGAATCGTCCGGTGAGAGATCCACGAAGGAGGCTCGAGTGACTAAACACTGCAATCACCATTTTGGACGAGAGATCCACGAAGGAGGCTCGCTGGTGAATTCCCTAGAGATGTGTACGATGTGTGTGTGTGTGTGTGTGTGTGTGTGTTTTTGTGCTACTTTCTGTCCCCTCTTGCTCATGCCAACCCAATAAACATACGTACCTCTGTTTCGTTGATCCACAAAATCCACGGCTCTCCATCTCTGCATTCCGCTCTCTCCGCTCGACGTCGATCGTCCACCATCTATCTCGACCCTCGGTCCTTCGTTCGAATTACATCCAGCCCGATTCGTCGATCCTCGATATCTGGAAGAAAATAACTTTCATATATTTAGTTGGTGATAAAACTGGCCGACCGCCGACCGACCGCCACTGACCGTCGGCCTACCGACCAACAGAGGGACCTTCGACCAGAGGGACCATCGACCGAACATTGGCCGACCATCGACCCACCGTAGACGTGTATTTGTGAGTGAAACATGTGCACTTGCAGAATTCCGATCTGGCTGGTCGGTGGTCAGTCGAATTCCCTCTCCAACCCCTTAAACTAAAAATTCAAAAACGTACCGCATCCTTATCCGCTCGAGCCTCCCCCACGATCCACCGGTGCAGACGTTCCTTGTGGCGTGGGTTTTTCCCTGAAAAATCTATTATAAATTTCTCAGGTCGATGCAAATATAAAATAAAAACAATCACGGATCGAGTGAAACCAGAAACTCCGATTGGTCGGAAAACTGAGAAAAAACTAGAAAATCAATAAAATGTGGGTCAGCAACTTGGCACCAGAAAATGGGAAAAGAATGAGAGTAGCAGAGGAACCAAGACGGTGGGATGAGTTTCGCGCCAAAAATCAATACGGGTAGATCAAAAGTTAGAAGGGGGAGGATGAGAAAAAATAAGGAGGTAGGTCTACCCAAAAAAAAAAGGGGGCGCAAAATTTGATCTACTTTCCTAGCCGGGAAGTACATGAGGTTTTCGAATCTGTGCTCAGATTTTCTGCATCTTGTCTAGGAGCAGAAAGCAAAGCGATTTTTTTGAATTAGTTGGACAATTTTGGAAATCAGATGGCCTGGTGGAACCATTTTTGACATATGTCTCGGGGAACCAAGCATCATCCACTGGAAACAATATTCTTACTGTTTTGATGAAATCGTCCTAGTTTGAGCCAAAAATCAACTCGCAATTTTTTGGAACTCATTTTTGTTTTTTTCCCCATTTTCACAGGCCTCCCGTTGATTTTGGGAAATTTGGGATCTAGGGTTGAAATGAAAAATGACTGATACCCTCAAATGTCTCTCCATAGACAGATTCTAGGTCATGTGAGCATGACGAAAATCCAAAAATCATGAATTCCTACTGTTGGGGACTTCTGAAAATGACGTCAATATTTTCCCGATTTTCCAAGGCCTCATCATGGATTCCGGTGAAATGGGTTTTCAGGAAAGCGTGAAAATTGAAAACACGCCTCTGAGTTTTGTCCATGAATAGTCGTGCTTACATGTGAGAATCCGAAAAATCATAAACTGAACAAATTCTGCTCCGGGGGAATTCTGGAATCGACGTCAATTTTCTCGATTGATCAAAGGCTTCTCGTTGATTTTGGGAAAACGGGAGAATGACATATTTCTGTATAGTTGTGTTTTTACTCCATGAAGTCTAATATTTTGATGCCTACATCAAGATTTACCGCTTGGAATCAGTTCATACTTCGAAGAACCATCCAGAAATGAACCCATTTTTTCCGGATTGTCAACCTCCTCCAGTTGATTTTGGGAATTTCGGGGTTGGGTTGAGAATGACTAATTTCTGCATGTATGGAGTTTTCTTTCCACAAAGTTGTTCATTTTTATGACTAGATCACGAGTCAACAAGTGGAACAAGTTCAAATGATCAAAAACCATCTGAAATATCTCATTTTCCCCTTCAAAAATGAGCTCTTTTTCGGCGCGTCTTCGGGCTTTTCTAAGAAACGTCAATGTTGTCCAAATATTATGATTTTAGGCTCAAAGGATGCGAAATTTCATGAGAATTCCGAATCTATGCTCAGATTTGATGTACCTTGTCTGGGAGCAAAATTGCGGCGATTTTAGTGATTTTGGTGGATAATTTTTGAAAAATCGACATTCTTCAGATGGCCTGGGGGACCACTTTTGACACATGACGTCAGGAACCGCGCATCATCCGTTGGAAACAATGAACCCCTTTCCCAGACATCCAAAATCGGCCTATTTCCAAAGAAAACTCTGAAAGTGCAGAAGCTTTTGAGCGTTTTCTGTATTCTATACTGTATTCTTATTGCTTCACCTCTTTCAAAGATTCAAAGCAAACATCAGATATTCATAAAAATCTTTATTCTCAATTTAATCTTCTCCAAGAGCTGGAAGGAATTTGATGAATCTGGTCGTCTCATTCGATGAAGCAAATGCTTTTTTGACTTGCATCGCCAACGATGGTCTCAGGAATTCGCGACGTTGAGTCAGTCGCTCTCTCAGTGAATGATTCTAAAAATAAAAATAGTTGAAGAGTGCAAGTGAAAGTTAAAGATAAAGCTGTTAAAGATAAAGCTCACCCCGTTGACAAAGGTTTTCATAAAGTCATGGAAGTGGTAGTAGTTGATAGTCGCCACACAACAATTCTGGACATTCAGAAACTGACAATCATCTGCAGCTATCATCAGGTTCGTCACGTACATTATGTCTTCATGATTCTAAAAAACTCTAGTGTTCGAAATGAACGGAATGAAAAATGTACCTTGGCAAGTTCTTCACAGCAGTGCTTCTCAAGAGAGTTCTTCAGAACTTTCGGCTCAAAAACTTTCCATTGCATTGCCAAAGTAAAGACTTCCGATGCGAGTTTTGGAGTCAAAACTTTTGGTTTCTTGTATCTTCCAGTCACGAGATAAGTGAGACACTGAGAAAAAAAAAACAAACATTAGGTTTCCGAAAAGACTATTCTTACAATATCAATGCTCTCCACCGAATCAGCCAGTCCAACAACATATTCAATTGTTTGTTCCTTCAAAGTCTGTCGGAAAAACGAAGATGCGAGACAAACGATTTCTTTGTTGGTCATCAAGAAATGGTTCCCATCAGAAGTTTTCAGTTTCAGATCATGACGATTACTGTTGATCAAAGCATCAAAGAAGAATTCCTTCTTCTCCAGAACCATCGGTGCATCCTCTCCAACCAAAAACTTGATGTCCACGAAATCAGATTTCCGAAATTCCATTCTTGTCTCCAATTGCAATGCTTGTTCTTTTCTCTGCGTTTCGGCTATCAATGCACTCAACGCTCTTTCGAATGAATTACGAACTTCAGTCGTATATAATTTATTATCGGCTCTTGCTCTTCTCTGATGAATTTCTGAGTTTGGAAGTGAAACTCCATTGATGAAATATTTCAAAGATTTAGAAATATTCCCATCTGAATCCAATAAATTCAATTTGAAGTCGATGCGATGAATTGGTGGATAAGCATCACGGGTTCCAGTTCCATTCAGACTAATTGCATATGCGGAGTGACGATCTGCCAGAGTACGACCAACAAATTTTTTGCGAAGTTCTAGATCCCTGAAGTCAACGATTCTGAGAAAACACACCAATTCCAAACCAACCAATCCAGAAGAGTTCCCTCATAAACCGTCGAAAATGCACTTTTGGCTCTCACATCCTTCGGTCCCATTTTGAAATCAAGAACATGATTGAAAGTCACTATATTGTCCGCTTCTTGATACTCTGGAATTTAGGATTGAGTTCAGTTTCTAATCTGGCTTACTTTGCTCCATATGGATCGCTTTCATTTTGAAAACTTGGCTGTTCTAGGGAGAATGTGAAGAATCGAAATAAAACGATTCGCTAGAAGAAACAGATTTGTCAAACTTGTAGAAAGACGTGGAAAAATCCAGGTGCTGGATTTCTGATTTTTTTAGTCCTTTCTTGCGTGATCCACGTTTTCATATAATGTCTTTTACTTCCTGAAGAGTATTCCTATTTTCACCATCGTTCACATCTAATCAAAGTCATGATGAAGTCAGGTAACTTTTCTGCTTTATTATTACAAAGACATCACTTCCCCCATTCAGAAACTCCAGCAGGCGATACGATAACTTTCGTAAATTCTCAACGTATAGAGCCAAATAGAGTCAAAGACATGATGCCGATACCATTCGTAACTGTATACAAACACTCACTTATCAATTGGTAAATCGGTATTGTTTATTTTATAATCCCACATTTTCTTTTGTTTCAGGCATATCCAAATCTCGGAATCAGGTGGAATGCCGGCATTTCTTCGCGATTTAATGGAACCTGGAAACCGTGATACCGTCCATCAAGTGACACTTCATCCAGCAGGACAACGGGAAAGTCACCCTCCGGTTCTTTCAATTGAATTCAAAATTCGCATTGTCGATCTTGATGACAAAGACATCATCTCCCCAGTTCGATTCGTTCATCCTCCCGGATTACCCGTCAGAAGTGGGTTCAGTGCTGGCTACAGTACCCCGGAACGTGGTCCTGTCAAGGATTGGTTGAGTACTGTAATCGGGCACAAACACTTTGAGAATCATCAAATCGAGATTTTGACGACGATCGTATACGATATCAACACTTTACTGGATATGAAGTATTTGAATCGACTCATTGGAAAACCGATGCCGATTGATCTGAACTTCAGATATAATCTATTGACAAATCAGTGAGTGAGCAGTTTTTTGAATGGAGGGGAAATTATTTTTTCAGGAATACACACGACTTCCACCTGATAACCAGAAGTGGCCTTGAACTCGCATGCAACAAAGAAGCATTGTTCGTTTCTTCTCTGTATTTCCGTAAAAAACTGTCTAATGACTTCTATCGTGAGAAGACCTCTCTCGTTTTGGAAGTTGAATTGCTCGAGTCTATTGATGTGGTCAGGCTCTCCGTTTTGAAACGTCTTCTCAAAGCATTCGAACTTCAGGTAATCACTTGGCTGCTAACTGAGACCTACCACCCACCGTCTGAGATGACTCCGCAGTTGGTAGAAGAAATCGTGACACTGGCTGAGAGAGTTGTTCCGCGTGGACCCAATCAGAAAAAGTTGCATGGATCGATTGAGAGACACTGTTTTGAGGAGTTGATCAAGGTTCGAGCTTCCTTAAATGTCAATGAAACAACTCGATTTCCAGAATCACGAAGACATGGCTTATGTGAAACGTCTTCTCCTTGTTTGCCATAACAACCGTCTCGGAAGTCTTCTGGAATCTTGCCACGCGACAATCCTCAGTTACCACTTGACAGATTTCTGCAGAGATATGGAACAGAATGTATTTCGATTAGTCAGAAGCAGCTCTTCAGTTTTTATTTTCAGCCAAACCCCGCTTTTCATCAACAAATGGGACTTAACGTGTCTAGTCCATTGGTAACTGTTTGAATTTAAAATCTCTAAATTTATCTATTTTTCAGAAACGTTTTTTGGAGAACTACTCGAGAACTCTTCTTGTGAAAAGCTACACTAGAAGAATTCCAACAACTATTACATCTCAATCGATCTGAAATACCAGTTTTCTTGAATGAAATCTTTCTTTGATTTGTCATTTATTCTGTTTTGTAACTTCAAACTCAATTATTTTTAAAGTCGAGCAATAGGACTGAGATATGTTTCAAACGTTCACAATCTGAAAATTCTTTCCTATCCAATCTAAAAAGCTAAAAGGCTATAAAAATGTCGGTTGATCCTAGTCCAGTAGTGGAAAGTGGGCGGAGTCACCATACACACAAAACATAGTGGACGGCGGATCCGTGAGACTTGGAGTAATGAGTAGGTTGAACAACTTCGAAATGGTGCTTTCACCACTGGACTTCGAGAAGAGCTTCTGGAAATTGTTATGACGTAAAGTGTGAAGTGTCCGCTTATTAGAACCATTTTTCACATTTTCGACTCTTCCTTTGCACTGAACCAGAAAAAAAAACACTCGAACAGGTCGTCTATTTATTCTGTCTGAAGCCGTACTGTCGCGGCTTAGCAGCAACAACACTATACAAAAGGAATTCGGGAGACAAATTTAGTTGAGCTAATTAATTTATTGGTTGGCCTTTCTGAGTTGGTACTCGACGACGATGAATGGAGCCCAGAATCCGATGGCGAGGAAGGTGACAGCCTTGGCGGCGAATCCCCACTTGTTGGTGACGTGGAATGGAAGACGCTGAAAATGGGATGCATTAGAAACTCGCCGGGTATTCGGAAAATTGAGTATGAAGATAGTATAATTTTTTTTAATTTTAAGATTCAATTTGAACACGGGAGAATATTTAAATTTTTCGATAAAACAACATCTCATTCAAATCAGGTGAACAAAGGTTTTCACAGCGACCTCATAATTATTAAAATTAAAATATTCTATTAACGAAATTCCCGATGTTTCCTTGCGCTCCGCTGACAACATGACGTTCGCGCGTTACTTTCCAGTACTTCAGTAGATCAACGGCCAAATAGGGTGAACATAATTTATAAAATTTTGATCTCTACAATGCACAATTTTGCGCGCGAATTCAAGAAACTATGTTCGCATTGGAGCGCAAGGAAACGTCCGGAATTTCGATAATATTAAAAGTTCGATTAAAATGTTCATGAAAATTCGATTTTTCTGGGCAAAACCACTTGCTGAAAAATTGCCACATGTGATTTACAGACACTTCCCGCTTTCATGCGGCACGTTATCTTAGTAGATTTAGATGAGTTACTTGAAAATTTAAATACAACTTACAGCAGATGCCCATCCGTCATTGACGAAAGTGTTTGGTCCTTGTCCGGTGAAAGTGACAGCCGATGGGGAGTGGCTGCTGTGGCCCTTTCTGACAGCCTGGACAATTGGGCGAATAACTTGACGGCTCAACATCCTGCTGAAAAGGGTAATGTTAAATGCAAAAAATGAAACAAACATTAAAAAAAATGCAATAACATTCTTGAGTCAAAATAAATCGCAAAATCAATAATAAACGAGGTGTGCACCTATTTCTCAAAAAATTGTTTTTCAATAAAAATTAATGGAGGAAATTGAGCACCGACTAGAAGAAACTAATCATCACTAGCCAGTTAGTCTATCACAGAAGAAATATTGTGAAAAATTCTAGTTTGAGCTCAAAATCAGCTGAAATAATGTGGAAAAGTGGGACAGCCCGAGCAAAACGAGTTCCCTTGTCGGCGAGCGGTCGCGCGCTGCGTGCGTTTTTGCCGAAGAGCGCGATTAGTTTTCCCCGACTATATTTTCTGAAATTTCTCTGAAACTCGATAAAAGCTTTCTCCTCGATTATTTTCTTCTTAATTCAGCTCAACTTTATCGAATTATATTTTTACAGACGAAATGTCAAAGCCGGGACGTCCAAACTTGTCGCTTGCTGGAAAAAGAGAGACTCCAGCTCAACAAAAACAAGCTCGTGGTGGAAGTGCATCTAATAGTGGAGCTGGAAGAGGGTGAGTATTGAATTATGAAAAATTGAATCATCGAAAGCCTTTTTTCAGGCGCGGTGGCCGAGGTAGAGGTGGCGGGGGACCTCGTCCAAGACAGGAGCTCATTCAAACTGGAGGAGTGTTTTCTGAAGGATTAGGAGGAGAGTTCCCATCCAAGAAAAAGGATAAAGGTCTTGATTCGGATCGTAAGTGAAGAAAGTAGGAGGCGTGTGAGAATATATTGCTTGATTTCAGAGTTTGCTTATACGAAAAGGGAAAAAGGAAGTGGAGGACCGTCCACATCTGATGGAAAGAATGTTGAAGAGAAGGAAAAGGCTAATAATGAAGGGAAAGCTTCATTCAAAGGGTGGGATGAATTATGGAAAAGTGACGAAGAAGGTGATGACGAAGTGCACAGAGCATTATTGCCCAGAGGAGTAAGAAAACGATAAATTCTTGGTTCACGAGATAATAATGCTTTCTTTTTCTAGTTCATCTCCGATCTGAGAAGGGGAAATGTGATGCCTGTGGTTCTTCCTGTGGACGCTCAAAAACAATTTCTGGATGTTCTTAACAAGAGTGCCCGGCTCTCCCTTGAAGAAGAGGACCAGTTCGAATTGGAAGAAAAAAAACCGGCTCAAGCTGCTAAACCAAAGTCAACGAAAATGTCGGCAGAACAATTGGTTCGTATGCTAGAAGATTCCACCACCGATCTACTTCATCTTCAACTTCCATCAGTAGTTGGAGCAATTTGTAATAAGATGGAAGCAACCGCTGAAGCACCAATGGAAGTTGACGACCCAGATAATGAAGTTCCAGCTGGAGTTCCAACTGCCCCAGCACCCCCATCTGGCCTCCCTCAAAGTCGAAAAATTGGAAAGTTGCAAGTCACTGGAAAAGGTCGACTAATATTGAAAGTGGGAGGTCATTCTATTGATATTACTACCAAACCGACTTCTGGAAAACAGCAAGGAACAGTTCTACTCGAAGTCGATCCATCTGCAGATCAATTACAGGCACCTTCTCCATTCGTTCAACCATCTACAATCCAAAACTCCCTCTATCATTTAGGAAATGTGAAACACAATCTAGTTGGATCGATGACTTGGGGTGCATTGAGAGAGAAAGAGGAAGAATCAGAAGAGAAGGTGAACGAAGTTACGATGGAAGATAACGAAGCTATAATCGGAGACGAGGATCGCAAGAAAATCGAAGAACTCGAACGAGAGCAAGCGAAATGGGCGATGCTTGCAGCAAGATGGGCCACTGGACTTCCATCATCCTGACCCCTTATTCCTTTTTTTAACCTATCATCCCGTTGTTTTTGTTGTCAATTTATTGTTATTCAGTTTTTATTTGTTCCCTTTCATATTTATCACGTTCATCTTTCTAACATTTTAGTAAACCATTTTCATTTTTCAAACGAAACTTGCAATATGCTACTGGTATTCTTGTTTTTCGCGTTCAATTAATAGCATCAGGTTATGTTCAGAGTGTCAGCCGAGGAGCCAGAAAGCACAAAGATCGTTCAGAAGTAGAGACAATCTCCAAAGGACCGGATTTGCTTCTCAAGGCGTCCGATGAAGTCGGAATAATGAAATTTGGTTTCGAGACTTGAAAAATTACAGACATCCAGTGACGGAGGTTCGACTTCTCTGACGAAATCTGTAGAGGATAATGGATCAAAAGATAAAAGTAGTCAATCACTAGTTAAAACTCATCATGTTCTCAAAATTAAGCTCAAAAAAGTTGGTGTTAAAAGACGATAGCCAGTTAGAAATAGCTCCAGTTTAGATTACGAATTGGAGTGGATGTAGTGGAGCTGCTTTGGATGATGAACCATTCTATCACGGCTACATGTCTCGTGAGGAAGCAGAGAAATTGGTTCGTGCTCAAGGAGAGTTCCTTCTTCGAAAGACTGAATTGACGAAGAGGGGAGAAGTCGTTGTTCTTTCTGTATTCTGGGATGAAGCCGCCCATCATCTTGTCGTCGAGAAAGCCAACAATGGATTGTTCTATTTGAAAGAGTTTTGTTTTGAAGTGAGACTTTGAATAAGTTACAGTACCGGAGCAAGAGATGCCATATTTTGGTGTTTTTTGTTGGAAGAGACCCAACTTTGGCTGCTTGAAAAGAGACTTTAAAAGTGGTCTAATTAGTCTGAAAATTTGTGAATATATCAATCAAACCTAAATCTTCATTTTCGTAGTTAACAACATTTTTGTGCGACTTCTCCTTAAAAAGTTATGAATGCAGGCCTTAAACGGGTATTTTCTCGAAATTAATTGTGTAATTCAATATAGCACGTTCCCAGGAGACGTCATACAAAAGTTGCCAATTTCAAAAATGACCATCTAGGTTTGATTGATATATTCACGATTTTTCAGACTAATTGGACAACTTTTAAAGTCCCTTTCCAAACATCCAAAGTTGACCTTTTCAACTGAAAAAAAAAACTTTACTATATGTTCCAATCTGATTCTTTAGAACATAAGTGACCTGGTTCGTTATCATCATCAGACACGTTCTTCTGTTTACAAATCAGGAATCAAACTGTTCAGTTGGGTGGTTAGAGAGGAATGGCAGCTGTATCACGAGCAGGTACCTAAAATTCAATAAACATCCTCAAAATGCATGAATTCAGATAAATCTGGGAAAGAAGTTGGGAAACGGGGAGTTCGGAGAGGTGTTCCAGGGGATGCTATCAGTTGGAATATTCACAAATGACGTGGAAGTGGCAGTGAAGACGATGAAGGGAAGCAAGGTGACGGCTGATGAGAGAATCACATTCCTTCGAGAAGCCAATCTGATGCTGAGACTCAATCACAAGTATGTCGTCCGTTTGTATGGCGTGGCCACTCAACAAGAACCAATTATGATCGTAATGGAATTGTGCTCGGGAGGATGTTTGAAAAGTCGTATTGAAAAAGATGAGCCAATGAGTCCATCTTTGAAGAGAAAGTACTGTAAACAGATTGCAAAAGGAATGCGTTATCTGGAAAAGAAGCAAGTCATTCATCGTGATTTGGCTGCTCGAAATGTTCTTCTCGACAAATCGGACAATTGCAAAATCAGTGATTTCGGTCTTTCTTTATTCGGAAAACTGCACAAAGAGCACAAACTGATGAAGGTTCCAATCCGATGGTTGGCTCCAGAGACTCTTCTCAAAGGAATGTATTCTTCGAAATCTGATGTTTGGAGTTTTGGAGTTGTCATGTTCGAAGTCTTTAGTAGAGAGTATCCATATTCGGATGTCAAGGTTCTGAAAGAGCTCCGTCGAAAAGTTGCACATGAGAATCTCCGTCTAAAACCTCCAAGTGATATGCCAGATGAAGATATGAAAATCATGCAGATGTGTTTTGAGCCAGTCGAGAATCGGGTATCTTTTGTGCAACTCTGCAAAAAGTTTACTCCATATTGTTTTCAAAGTCATCTATTCTTTTTCTTTCAGATACAAAGATCTAACAAGTCCCTTGCCAACATGGAATGGAATCGCCAACAAGTTGATTGGAATCGGTACGGCTGTTTAACTGAAGAAATGAAAAAAAAAGAATTGAGAAAACTGAGAATTGGTGATTGGAATAAATGAGATTTGTAAAAAGAGAAAATGGTGTGAATATTTGAAACAATCAGAGAATGCGCAAATTGAATTGAAAGTGCTAGTTTTTTGGCTCTGCGGGGAGAATAAGGGAACATAGATTAACTCTGGAGGAATAATAAGAAAAAAAGTGTCAAAGTTTTCGAAGGTCCGCAGATTTAGAGATAGATTAAACAGCCAAATTCAAACAGAAAGAGCTAACAAGAGATCTCATACGGCTAGTATTGTGGGATGAAAATTTTGACTTTCGTGCTGAGGAGGCGCGAAAGAACCAGGGTAGCGGTCCAAAATATAGATTGAAACTACAAGGGAATCAACCAGTTCCATATAACGAGATACGGTTATCTGGGGTACTTTCGGATCTGAAAAGAAATGAAAACAAATCGGTGGTAATAGTCACGTGAACTCATCACACGTTCACAGAATGAACGCGATGTGAACACGTGTCTTCATCCCAACAAGACAACTCATATATGAGTCTTCACCCTGACGAGATTTCACTTCTGCTCTCAAAACAAATATCGATGTATCCCACAAAACCAAGAAAGTCATTCGCGCTTCTTCACAAGTTTGATCTTGTAGAACTTTTGAATGTAGATGATGGTTATCTGGAGGAAGAGGTTCTACAGTACCAACACAATGTCCCGTGGTATGTTTTTTGATATCTTGTTTGTGGCTAGTTTTTCGATTACTATTACAAAAACGAATCATGAACGTTTTTTAGGAGCATTTCCGTCTTTCGTGACGATGATGACTTCGACATTGTGTTGAAAGTTTCAATCACTTACGACTTGTATGACTACAAACTCCATGAGGCCAATTGGGACATTCGGGCAAAAGTGCGACTCAGTATCAACAATAACTATGCGACGGATTGGCAAGATGTATATTACTCATCCGGAGACTACATGTGCATTATCCATAGACTATCGAAAGAGGAGCTGGAATATCTGATGCTGTTCAGCGGGGACTTGGCTGTGAAAATGGAGATCGAGGAGTTGGAGATTTCGAATATGCGCTCAACCATTATGCGCTTCGATGAGCCAAAAAATGAGCCTTCGTATGTGACGTTGTTGGTGAATGGAGAGAAGTTTTTTGTTTTTAAAGAGGTGAGAATATGAGATTCTGCGAATCTAAAATTGTGGTTCCTTTTTCAGTTTTTATCCCACAAATCTTCATACTTCCATACTCTATTCAACGGAAGTTTTCAAGAATCCAAACAATCGGAAATTGAATTGAAGGATATCGAAAATGATGATTTTCACAACTTTCTGGAAGTGCTCCATGGAGAATTCACGATTAAAGGTTACCAACTTTTCCGGCTGAAATAAAAACAATCAATTTTGGTTCAGATAAGTCGGTGTTTGGTATACTTACACTAGCCGACTTCTACAATTCCAAATCTGTCAAAACACTTTGTGAAGCTTTTCTTCTCCACGCAACACGGCTGTCGGTTCCAGTGCTCTTCAATCTTTCAATTGTTCACAATTTGGAGAAGTTAAAGGTGGTTTCATCTTGATTTTCTGAAAAATCTGTCAACTTTCCTTTTGCAGGCGAAGTGTGTTGAAGGTATGAAGAGAGGATCTTCTATCAAACAAATGATAGCAATGAGTGAGGATTTGATGAGCAAGGACGACTACAAAAAACTACTCGAAAAAGCTATCGAACTTGTTCCTTAGAATTCATTATTGGTGGATAAATAAATTCGTGATTGTTATTCCTCGAGTTTTGTTGTGTTTTCCTGCACATTTTCAGAGTACTTCAAATCAGATAAGACTCCTGGAGCTTTGAATAAGTTTTCAGAATTCATAGATTCCAGGTTCCCAGAAAACCTACTCTTAAACCGCCGAATCTTGAACCTTGGGAGTTACATGAAGCCGAGAGAATATTCACATCATTTGTTTAGAATTCGTTGTTACGCGTTCAAATTGATGAGCATTAGAAAACATCGGGCACCTCATTTCTCTTGAGAATGCAATCGTATTATTAATTAAAAAAAATACTTCTCCAAGCTTCTTATCCCTTTTCAAGCCACCCATCCCTGTATTTTTTCATAGCAAATCCCTCTCTTTTCAACTATATCGAATTCCCATAAATCATCTGGAGACGACGTGTTGCTATGAAGTCAGGTGTAACATAATCATCTTCCTTTTTTCTCTCATCTTCACCTCATCGTTTACACCTCAATAAAGACTGATTGGAAGAAAGAAGAGGAGATGCTACCACTAACACTGATTCTCTTGGGATTCTCATTTTTAGATTCCAATAGTGATCAGAGCCCGAAACGTCGAGCTCCAAAACGTCCGGAAGCGAATCCAATTAAAAAGTGTGCCGGAAATATTGGTATATGGCCGTATATGGTGGACAACGGAAAGAAAGGATTTGGAAATTCAATTTGTTTCTTTTCCTCCTTTATCTTCTCTGTGTTGATTTGAAACCAAAATCGGATGTCTTTCTTTCTCTCACTCCTGATATGATTATGATGATATCGGGACAGAGACAAAGAATAGATCATTACAGAAAAAGAGAACCAGAGAACGAATTGTGGGCGGAGCTTAGGAGGAAGAAGGAGTGAAAGAAGAAGAAGAAGACGTCAACGTCGGGTTCGGTTTCTCTCTTTTTCTCTCTCTTCTTCTGACCCCGAAGTGTAGTTGTCCAAAGGGGAGAAGGAGAGAAACAACGAAACGGTTGGAAAAAATGCCACCCAACTCGGTATTTTTTCTACTATCAATATGTCTACTAATATCTCCTGCCGCTTCTCGAGGATTCTTCGGAATTCCAGGTGGGTCTTCTGAATTCTTATTTTTCTGTTCTTCGAAAATCCGTCAGTTTTGAAGTTCTCGTCTTCTTGGAGGGCACGTCCCCAGAGACGTATTGATGGATGACACTCCTTGATTTAGGTGCTTCAACTTGTCGTTCTGTTTATCTTTGTTTTGAGTTTTGAGGAGTTGGAAAGGCAAGCAAAAAAGTAAACAAAAAGATGTCAAAGTGTGATAACTAGTGAAAATGACAAATTTTGGTTTCAAGAAATTGCAAATATTAAGATTCAGAAGGAGATAAGGTTTGATCTGGGAATATTGCTCATAATGGAAGCTAGGATATGATAGGAATGAATATGGATCAAGTTTTGGGAGATTTAGAACACTTTTTTGAAAGCGACCCTAAAAACTGCAGAGAAACAAACTTTTGGAAAACTGTTGAAAGCTAATCCCAGTTTTAAGAACCCAGAAGTCGAGCATATTCCAAAATTCGACCTGTAATTATTCAAGAGTTTGATGTTTGATTTTGGGTTTCGATAGTTTCTAGGTCACAGCAATAGTATCAGAAGAATGTCCAGGATTTCTGAAAATGGAAATCTTTGAAATCTTGTTGAGTTTAAGAAATTCAAAGCGTTCAAAGTTCCTTCCCACCCTACACATTTCGATCTTGAACCATTGTAATCATTTGCATCGTGGCTTAGTCATACTGAGTTTTTCTGCTGATCTAAACCAATTCATATATTCACTTCCAAAATCTTGATTCCAAATCACCTTCCCCTCAAACTTCAACCCATTCCATCTGGTCTCATATCCTAACTATTTCCTCATTTCTTCTTCTCCTCCTCCTCCAATTCTTTCATGAATTCCTTTCAAAAAAAAACACAGAAAACTGTATAAAGTACGCTGAAGAACAACAGAGGGAAATCGAAAGCAGTGGGAGTAGAAATAAATAACCTTGAATGGTCTTGGTGATAACTTGATTTCGTGAGACAATATTGATTGATAGGTTTTGAAAAAACGAAAGAAGGAGGTGAAAACGTTTGAAATAGAATTAAAACTTGAAGTTTTAGGGTCAAACTGTGAAAACATGGGAAAACTGTTGAAGGAGGTGGAAACTCTAGACATATCTCAAAAGTTTAGAATACGTATGAATGTTTAGTTCTTCAAGTAGTCTTAACTGCTTTATAGCTTCTCAATATGTCCCAGAAAACTTTCAAGTCTTATAATTCTAGCAATAATCGAAACTTGTTTACCAAACTCGTGGGAACTTCAATATTGTTAAACTTCAGAGTTCATTAGATGTATTCTGAAATTCTCAATGCATAAATATCATTCCAGGTGACTACTGCTCCACTCGAACCCACACATGTTGCGAGAATCGTGATGATGACTGCACTGTCCCAATTCTCGGAGATCATCTCTGTTACTGTGACATGTTCTGTGACCGTGGTCCAGACGGAGGTAATTCACTTTCTCATTCCTCATTTAATATCCGTATCTCAGGAAACGACTGCTGTCCGGATTTTGAGGCCACTTGCCGCGGAAAAGACATTCAAAACGATCAGAGGATTGATGGAGAAAGTTGGTGGTTTTTTGTTGTACTTTCATAAGTTTTATTTGATTCGGAGTAATGTAATCTGATGTATTTCTTTTTTTAGGCTGCTCGATGGACGGAGACACGATGGAGAAGAACTGTGAGAAGTGGTGAGTCACGGAGGAGAAAAAGGTTGTGAAGAATCACTTTGAGCACATGTTTTGAGAAATCGGAGTTATATTTAGTGTCTTTTGATATTCTGGATCTTGTTATCTGCAATCCTTTCCTGAAGATTCTTTTAGTGAAAAGATGAAACTCATAAGAAATAAGAGAAGCATTGAGATGGTTGTCATTTTCTCCGCCGTTCTAGACCATTGACTTGCTAATTATTGCTTTTATGAATAGTGGTTTTCATTGGTTGATTGATCAATGTTGCAAACTTTTTCTTTTGATTTTTTTTTGGCTAACAGATGAAAACAGAGTAAAAACAGGGTCAAAAAGTTGAATCAGAAGAAATAAAGGTACCGCTCAAATGATTGTGAGCTTTCTACTTTTCACTAGGAAAATGCCATCGGGAGTCTGGGAAAGGGATTCGAATTTGTCCGTTTGATCTGAAATTTCGTGTAACTTTATTATCTCTAGAACTTTTTTAAAAGATAGCCTAGCCCGTGAAAGCCGGGAGACCCAAAAAATCGTAAAAATTGCACGGAAGAGGAGTAAATTTGGTACTGTTCCACTTTCATGAGACACACTATCTTCAGACAAGTCGTTCAAAAATCTGTCAACTACAAAAATAGAGTTCTAGAGTTGATGTGAACATTCACGTAATTTCAGTTCAAACAGACAATTTTGGACATGTTTTCCAAAACCTCAAATCTGGCATTTTTTCATGAAAAACAAATGTGCAATCTTGGGAGCAGTACTGTAGTTGATTTCTGATCTGAAAAAGTTTTGGATTCCAATCTCCTTAATCTAAAACTAAAAAAAAAACTGTGTTCAGTTGCTTTCAACTTCCTTCGAATGTCCCACTCAGAACATGGACATGTCCATTTCCAGTTTTTAAATGTAAAAACAAAATTCCCGAAAAAATCAATCACTGATCGCTTGATTTGCAGCACTTGTCAAAATGGAATGTGGAAATGCGATGGAACCGCTTGCCTTATTCAACCAGATATTCTTGAAAAACTGCACACTGGAAGATTCTCGTAAGTTTTTATCCTCAGCTTTCAAAAATCCATTTTAATCCACCAATAATCGCTCTTCCTCTTTTCAATTCTCGAAATTCTCTTCTTTTGTCCTTTATGATTTGTTATCAAATGGACATCTTGACACACTTCTTCCTCTTCTTCATTTCTTCCTGACGCATATCCGATAGTCTCTATTACATAATAACCGCCTCCTCATCGTCTCAATTATCACCCCCATCATTATCACTTTCTCCGTTTCCAGATGGACAGCCCGAAACTATTCGGCATTCTGGGGTCGAAGTTTGAGTGATGGAATCAAGTATCGATTGGGAACACTGTTTCCGGAGAGAAGTGTTCAGAATATGAATGAGATTCTAATCAAGCCAAGAGAGCTCCCCGAGCATTTTGATGCTAGAGATAAGTGAGTTTGACAGAAAGGAACGGAGTTGGAATATGGAATGAGAGTTGGATTGACAGAACTTAAAACTCCAGCTATTCTGAAAGTTACTATGCATTTCCAAAAGATAATCCTTCGTGACAATCCAGAAAAATGAAGCTCTTCGGAAGACCTTAATCTACAAAATCAACCGAAGTAAACCTAAATGGAAGGCTAATGCTTGAGAAACCACTATTTTATTTAACTAGGATATGGATAACAATTCTTGCAGCACAACCAAGCTGAAGAATTTTTCCTCACTCTTTCCATTGGAAGGTTCACAAAAGACCATTTTAGTAATCTTTTGATTATCTTAAAATGTTTCATTTGTATATTTATACAACCGATTTGAAGGTATTCATCTTCAAAAAAAACTTCTTCTAAGGATAATTTTTCTCGGATTCTAGAAACTTTAGTCAAAATATATCTCTTTAGAACAGTTTTAAAAGAAGTTAGAGCACAATGCCAGTACCCCAAATCCCATACCGGAAATGGATATTGCCCCCGTCCATGAAACAGAGACCACATTATAACAAGTTTTCCCACTAGCAACTGCTCAGCAACACAAGAAATAAGGGACCACAATCCAGAATTTTTTGAACGTTTTCAGTAGTTTCATCTTATATTTCCAGATGGGGCCACCTGATCCACCCAATCGCCGACCAAGGTGATTGTGGAAGCAGTTGGGCAGTTTCGACGACTGGAATCTCTTCTGATCGGTAATTGTTTCCATATTCCTCATCTAGTTCAAGTGGGAGTAAATTTTCAGTCTGTCCATCATCTCGGAGGGTCGAATCAATGCATCTCTCTCATCTCAACAACTTCTTTCGTGCAATCAACACAGACAGAAAGGGTGTGAAGGAGGATATTTGGATAGAGCTTGGTGGTATATCAGAAAATTGGGGTATGTTACGAAATTGGGGACGTATTAAATATGAAAAGGTTATTACAGAGTTGTCGGTGATCACTGCTATCCGTATGTGTCTGGACAGAGTCGCGAGCCAGGACACTGTTTGATTCCGAAGAGAGATTATACGTAAGTGATGGGAAGATTTCGAAAATTCGGCTTGGTTCGAAATTATTTAAATTTAATCGCTTCTAAAGCTTTAGATGTTCTTAACTCGTAAAAACTGAAGTAGAATTTTTTTAGTTTCCAATTGAAAATCCTATGAATCGGGTCTATGTTTTCAGCAACCGCCAAGGTCTCCGTTGTCCAAGTGGTTCTCAAGACAGCACCGCCTTCAAAATGACTCCTCCATACAAAGTATCGAGTCGTGAAGAGGACATTCAAACTGAACTAATGACAAATGGACCAGTTCAAGCCACTTTTGTAGTCCACGAGGACTTCTTCATGTATGCCGGAGGAGTTTATCAGCACTCCGATCTTGCTGCTCAAAAAGGAGCATCTTCTGTCGCTGAGGGATACCACTCGGTTCGAGTTTTGGGGTAAGCTATTGCATTTGAAATGGCATTTCCGTCCTAATTCAAATGATGTGTTCCAGATGGGGTGTGGACCACTCTACCGGAAGACCAATCAAATATTGGCTTTGTGCCAATTCTTGGGGAACTCAGTGGGGAGAAGATGGACATTTCAAGATTTTGAGAGGAGAGAATCATTGTGAAATTGAAAGCTTTGTTATTGGTAAGGAACAGTTTCAGAGCAAACCAGTTGATTTCTGAATTCCAGGTGCCTGGGGCAAAGGATCCAAGAGACGACGACGATTCAAGATGCGAAAGCTTCGTCGCTTCAGAAAGATGTTCAAATAAATTTTAGAATTTCCCAGTCGAATCTCAAAAAACCTGTCAATTACTCCTTATCCAATATTCTATTTCAGTTTCCCTTCCCCGTCCAATCTTTCTATGATAATCTCACTGCCAACGCAGGGTTGTCTTTACCTTTCTTCTTCTTCGCTCCGCCCACTTTTCTCGCTCCAACTTTTTTTTCATTTCCTTCGCCTAATAAATTGCTGATATGATTCTGAATACCTTTTTTCCTTCTTTTTTATTATAAGTGATCGAAAAATAAAAACCATTTGACACCTTTATTCTCTCTCGATCGAGACCACACCCTTTCCTTTCGGAGAAAAAAAAGAGATGAAAGAATTCTGAAGAAAAGTGATTCATTCTAATGGTATTCATTTCTTTTTAGGTTTTTTTTGGAAGAAAAATTTAATTTATCATAGAAATGAAAAAAAGCATATGATCTATCTGTTGCTTGTTATTAGTGCTGGCCAGGGAGCACGGGATCTATTTTGGAAACCGATTCCATAAAAGTGTTTGTGATGAAGCAAACGTTGGAATTTTAAGAAATTTTGAAAAACTCATTAGGGCTTTTATCCGTTGGAACATGATCTATTTGAACTTTTAAAAAATCCAGATTGATTGATCCTTGAACCTAATTGTCCAACATTCTTAAATTTTATTTTTTGAAAATCTGAAGTGTAACTAGGAGATTTTTGGGATTCCTGAGTTGAACGGAATCGTAGACTGGATTATAGATCATGGACAATAATAAGATGAAAAAATAGCAACATGTTTTTAGAGCTAAGTCATCAGCCATCATACCGTACCTCTCAAAACGTTGTGAATATCAGTCGTTATCAGTTGAAGAAAACCTCAACTTTGAGGTTCTGAGAAATAGGGGAAAATCGTTTATTTGTTCTGAAACTTTGTGGGCATCTACATCAAATCTAGAATATTGTTTCTGTAAATGGCGACTTTTTTGTTCGACGTCTTCCAAAGGTAGTGCGTCTCGTAAAAGTGGAATGGAGCTAAATTTCCTCATTTTCAGTTCAGCTTATATGGTTTTTCAGCTCTTCTGGTTTTCACAGGTCGCAACATTTTTTAAAGACTTCGTAGAAAAAAGATGTCAACTGCAAAAAGAGAGTTCTCGAGTTGATGTATACACCCACAAAGTTTCAGTTCAAGACCACTATTTTGACCTCTTTTCATAACTTCCAAAGCTGACATGTTTCCACTGAATACGTTGAAATTTCTCAACCTTCTGGGCGTCACTGTAGACTCTGTCAGTACTGCTAGGGTGAATTTATGAGCTCACATTCTTGCTAATAGGAAGTTCCAGAAATCTTAGCTTGTGGTTGAGGTCAGAAAAAAAATCTGCAATAATATAACATAGATTGTTTGTAAGCAGTTTGAAAACTGCACATTTCTCTTTGAACACTTCTTTATTAGGATGTATTTCATGGTTTTTGAAGTAAACTTCTAGTAGCAAAGACTATGAACAAACAGGGATTAGAGAAAGATAAAAAAGCACAAAATAGTAGTTTGTATTCTCATGTTTTATTTTTCTAATCGTTTTATCTATCGTAACCAAAGGAACGAGAAATTTTATTAAACATTTTATAAAAATTGAAATTCAAATATGAATCATATCCGGAAAGAAGGCAACATTATACATTATACAATATTATTGTAAATAACGGATTTTCTGAACATGACCTTAATCATTAAAAATGTTCATTGGAAACTTTTTTTATAAACAAGGAAAGACAAGACCCCCTTCAAAGTAAAAACAAACGACGTTTAGTTCATTTTCTTCTTCTCCAATAGCATTCCAAATCAAAATTGAACTATCACATGGTAAACATATCTTCTCCATATCAACAGGTAGATCAACTGGTAGCACGTGTCTCTGATCCATCTCGATTCTCAATAATCTCTTTTGAATTCTGACTCATTCTATACTCGAAACCCATTCTTCTTCTTCTCATTTTCTTTTCTGTTGTGTCCGTCGATGACAAATTATCGCCCAAAAAATGTTAATTTGATATGACACCGTTTTGGCGGAGAGACGGAGTGATATAGGGGGAGAAGACGTCGAATCGATCGAAGGCACCGCCCCATTTCTTCCATTCCGTCTTTCCCATTTCATCACTTATTTTTGCTTCGTTTTATTGTTTTTGAACACATTTCTCATTCTTCAGAGAGATATGATTAACATCTTCAATTCTCCAATTGATCCATCACAATTGGATGAGTTTGCTCAGGGGAAACAGGATGAAAATGGAGGAGATGAGCAAGTTTTCGATGTGGTTAGTTTCGGGTTTAAAAAATTATAGACCCTAATAAAACTTGCTTGAAATCAGCTGGTTTTCTCATTTTCTTCACCCCCGATATTGTTAAAATTCTGTGTACTGTTTTATCTCGCATTCTGAAAATTATTCTCTTCTTTTGAATTTTTTAAAACAGAGCCGTAAGCTATATTTTGCTTCGTAACTAAATCTCGAAGAACTTTTTTTAGTTTTTGAACAAAGTGGAAATTTGCAAAGCCAAGTCTTTGATCTTCTTGCAAAACGATAAATAAACTGGATTGTAATCACGAACATAGTTTCCGCTTGCTATCGTATGTTACTTCCTGCTTCTGAGAAATCACACTATATTCAGAAGAAATAGAAAATATAGAACGAAAGTTATGGAAGACCAGTTCATATGTAACAGTTAATAGTTATAGTTTTAACTCGCTCTACTGCTAACACAACTGAAATCAGAATTTCCTGCATTTGTCGCTAACTTTTCTTCCTTTTTATCTCTTGCAATCATCATTTGAAAGTTCAAAACTCTAAAAAAGAATCTTATAGAGTCTTCGGTATCTTTTGGATAAGATTTTTAAAACTTGAGAGGAAACCAATGATTTCAACATGCGAAACCAATTCAAAAGTCGTATTTTATAGCTAGACGTTTCTGCTGTCATTCGATTTCAAACGATTCTTGTATTCTTAAGTGTAGTCCTGATTATAAAAACCAAGAGCTACCTTGAAATTTCAACCCCTTGGATAGGATTTTCCTAATTTTAACTTTTTTCCACAGTTCTTCAAACAATCTCCAACTTCCTTTTTTTGAAATTTCGGTTATCTAGAAAAATTGTAGGGCGGTTTCGAATGTAGGGCCATTTCGAATGTTTACCGCCTTAATATCTCATTTTACTCTTTTTTATACAGTGGCGAGCATAAGTGAGGGTACCTCCAAACTTTTGTTTATAACTTTACAGAGAAATGGCCGATCTTTTTGAAATTTTGCGTGCAAATTAATGAATGATCATCAAATAGCAACATAAGTTTTTTGAAAAGTGAACTCATGTTGGAGCTTCAGAATCTTCTGAAATGTAGGCGTCACTCAAAATTCAAAAAAATAACTTTTTCGTACATTTATGAATTTTGTAGTTTTTAAGCAAGAACAATGGCAAACAATCACGATAGACTCCAAAAAAAATTTGGTGCGGTTTGGTTGGCTGGTTCCTGAGATATGGGCCACGGAGCACAAAATGGTATGTTTGGCTCAATGACCATAACTTGGCTGAAAATGCTTCAATCGAGTTCAAATTTTAGGAAGAGGTGTGTCTTTAGTTATTTAACCAATTTCTTCTTCAAAATTTCAGTATTGAGCAAAAAAATATTTCTCGATGTACTGATGATTTTCAGCAAAATTTGGCCATTACTTCGAGAAATATTTTTTTGCTCATAACCAAAATTCTAAAAAAGAAATGGTTGAAATAGCTGACAACACACCTCCTCCTAAAATTTGAACTCGATTGAAGCGTTTTCAGCCAAGTTATGGTCATTGAGCCAAACATACCATTTTGTGCTCCGTGGCCCATATCTCAGGAACCAGCCAACCAAACCGCACCAAATTTTTTTGGAGTCTATCGTGATTGTTTTCCATTGTTCTTGCTTAGAAACTACAAAATTCATAAATGTACAAAAAAGTTTATTTTTTCAATTTTGAGTGACGCCTACATTTCAGAAGATTCTGAAGCTCCAACATGAGTTCACTTTTCAAAAAATTTATGTTGTTATTTGGTGATCGTTCATTAATTTGCACGCGAAATATCAAAAAGATCGGCCATTTCTCTGTAAAGTTATAAACAAAAGTTTGGAGGTACCCTCACTTATGCTCGCCACTGTATGTCCATAGTCGCAGTTTCTCAATACTATCAAGCTATACTTCCAACTCTCAGTATTCAAAAAAGTCCATCTCTTTATTATTTATCACTCCCTGATTCATCATTAATCATCAATCGTTCTATTTCTCAATGATCAAACAAACAAAACTTCCATCAATAATTTATAAGTTTTGCGAAGAACTAAAAATGTTCTTGTTCTTTTTTGCACAGGAGTCATCCGATCTTTCTTCATTTATTTTCAAGTCAGTTCGATCGAATTAACAACTTTTATTCTTCCTCATCTGACGTCATAGACACTGATCAATCTTTCAATTTCTTCTTTCTGTGTTCTTTTCTGATTCTGGGCATGATCAACGTGTCGCGACCAATGCCTCTGGCATTAATCGCAACTTCCATCTGGATTGTATCATATCGTGCTTCCACACTGAATCTCATCTACCCAATCTTATCACCCATCAACCAACACGGAGACGACTACGAAGATGCCAATTATCATATGACCGCGGCCGAGGATTTCAACATCACGCATGTGCGCTCCATTGGACGTCGACATGGGTCTCACCACGAAGGCGCCAAATGATAATTGACTGCTTATTTACCCGCTCCTTTTCCCCCTCGCACTCTCTTCCTTCCTCACACTCTTTCCTCCTTTCTCTGCGTCTCTCGCAGAAAGAGTAAATCCCCCTCAGTTGTTCACTTCACTTCTTCACTTCTCACTACTTCCAGCGACCTTACCATCATCGCTCTGTTCCCCCACTCACTCCCTTCGTTCCTGACCGTACAGGTCAACCTGTTATTCACCTGAACCACCTCTATCACCATTCCAATGCATCATACCAATAAAGGAAGTCTGATATTCCAACTAGTCACATGCGCATAAGAGCTCACAACATCAATCATATTCCTCGAGGTGAGGGACCTCACCAGTCAACCTAAACCTCACCGCGACATGGTGCATCGACCGGAGTAAAGAATACATTGTTCTGGAAACGAACCTCGGTGGATTGATGTTCGAAGCGCACAAGCAGCGATCGTTTAGCGTCTGAAGCCAGATGTTAAGGCCGAAGGCGCGAAAACGAAAGCTAAAGTACAAGTGAGTCAGTTTTCCAGTCATCAAACGACACGAACGCCGTCGGAAACGAAGCGAACACAACACCATCACCGTCACCGACCGATAAAAGCTGGAAAATCGACCGAAAAGACGCCCTACGAAATGCGAACAATGAGCAATCGCTTAGTGTCCGAGCCAGATGTTGAGGCAAAGACACCAAAGCGAAAGCTCGATCAAAAGTGAGTCAGTTTTCTCGGAGGAAAAGGAGAATTGACCATACACATGTTCTACTCGATGCGGACAAGGATTCGGCTCATTGTCGTCGCCACCGCCACAATCAACATACAAAGTTCGGATTGGAAGCGCCGTCCGTGACCGAGAGGACGCATTGAGGAAAAACGACGAAAGGAACAGAGTAGTCGTGTAGAAAATGGCGTTGACAGTGAACCAGATGATAAGGTGATCTGTCAATGCACTATTTTTTACGAAGTGGAAGTCACGCAGCATCTGAAGCCACCCAACAGGGTCAGAAGCTGTAAGCGTCGACCGTACGTCGAGCCGTCAACGCGGAAGTCGTTACATGGGTGTCTCTTGACACAGACAGTGGCAAACATGTTTAGCAATCAAAAATCAGCCGGGAAAGCTTGTCAACGCTGCTAGGAGGACATCTGCCAACAACGAAGGATTGGAAACTACCGCTATTTCTTATTCTCCGTCTAAGCCATTCTTCCTAGTTTTCCCCCCATAGTTTAGTTAAATTCGGTAGTTACTAACAGTTATCTCTCGTAGTTTTAGCGCGGACCAGTCACTCATATTAGCATCATTCCTCTTAAAACTCTCTCTCTCTCTCTCTATACCTCTAACACTCTATCACGATCACTATCTCTTGCTCTCTCGACATCAATAGCAGTGAAATGCCAAGAATCAACACGAGTCACCCATTCCGGAACTAATGGCAACGAAATCGTTTTCGACGACAAGAATTACTTCGCGACGAAGACGAGACCGAACATGCAACGGAAAAAAAATGCAAGAAGAGACAAGAGATGAGCCAGAAGCAAGTACGTTAGTGGAGGCAGATGTTAAGTCGAAACTGACCGAAAAAGCAATGGCAATAAACCCAAAGCAGCGGAAAATAGGCAACGGAGCCAAGAAAGCGGAGGAAATCAAGGAAGTGGAACCGAAGGACCGTAAATAGGAGGTTGATAATGACCAGCGAAGAATATCGATAAACTCCCTCCCTGATCATAAAGCTGTTATGTTAATAGTACTGGACACCGCTACTGAAACTCGAGTTTTAATCTCGACGTACACTTTTAAACTTGTTTACTCATCCTTATCGATTTTTTTAGTAACAAGTTACGAATCTCTCTAAACTATCCCATCTCTAATCATATCACTCCCTCATCGCCAATGTAGGAACTTATTAAACTAGGCTGTGTTTAATTCCTCCCGGTGAAGTGTGAGCTCAATGTGTAACATCATTTGGCTGTGATGTCTAGCGGCGAGCAAGCATGGAACTGGTCTTCTTTCTTCTCTACCTACAATGTAGTCTTGGATCATAGTATTCTCTTAGTAGATGGTCTGATCAACCAAACACTTTTAGTCTAACTATTCTCTTTCTCTTCATTGGACCGCACTGCAAGAACGAAGATTGACCATCAAAGTGATATGGATTGGAGCCCCAACCGATCAATTCTGGGATACAACAAGACGTCCGAGGAGGCCCAGTGAGCCAGGAAGGAACGAGGAGCCGATGCCGATCTCGAATCAATCGCCCCCAACCTCCGAAGACATTCGTGCCCCTGCAAACCAATCCAGCAACTACAGTCCGTGTCGACAATAACGGGACTTCAGGAGGAAGCAAGCAGGACAATCCGCCCTCTGGCAGTTTCATGGGAAGCTAGGGCGAATGCAGCCGGTGAAGAGAGCCGACTGTGAGCACGGAGAACCAGAGGGAAAGCCTACGCAGGCGTAGCGCCCAATAACCAAAACCAATAATCTCTAGGGTTATCAATTGTCCCCACCCCGTTCTAAATTGGAGGACCCCGGGACCAGGCTACCGGACTCAAAGAGCCATTGTGGCTGCACCGATCGCACCACTATCTTCTCTCTATCACTCTCTCTCTTCCTTTCCTTTTATATAACCTTTCCTATCTAAGCAACTTTCTACTCTTTAACCCTTTATTTATTTACTGTCATCAAAACCTTAATTTTATCATATTTATCCATTGTAAGTAACATGTAGTTAACCTTTCCTTTCTCCTTCTCTCTTAACCATTTCCTTTCATTTCGACCTTCCATAGTTTTACCATCTTTCCTTTCCTTCCTCTTGTCAATCTTTTTTCTCCCTTCACTCCTTCACATTCTAAACATCTGGAAACTTGAAGTCGAGACCAAACAATTGACCAACATTCAACGGAATCAAGGAGATATGGTATTCTACAGTCGAAAAGGAACAATCAGTCGCCCGAAGTCCAATGCTTCCCCCGCGAACAATTCTTCGCGTCAAGGACAAGGGAGACCAAACAGATTGCCATCACCGAGCAGAAGGAGCCATCGTCGCTAGCCGTGCTTGTCGAGGGTGAAGCAGATGTTATGCTGATCCCTTGATAGACACGCATGCTGACGACAACACAACGAGAGTGGTGAAGAACTCAAGACGTCTACAATCTTCACCGCACAGCCTCAGGATCTGAAAAAGAGAGCAGTTCCGCCTGTCGTGTATGGTCCGCACGGCTCGGACAGAACATGACAATACACGGCAGAAGCTCAGGATATCCGAAAGACAACGACACAACGAGGAGTCCTTCGAGAAGTGGATAATTCGGCTAACCGACGACCACAAGTATCTTAGGAGAGTATACCTGCGAAACGACCGAACTACAGTCAATGGCAGACTGCATCAGGAACAACAACACCAAGCAGGAGTCACTCGCAGAGAAGAAGGACACCATCGTCTCCTTTTCAATACCTCCCAATGCATAAACCAATGTTGCATAGTCTACTCTTTCGTCATGGTCATTCTTCAAATCCAAAATTTGAACAACGCGCTAAAAAGTTCTCTGCGCACTCCATCTCTTACGCGCACTCTCACTCTCTCGTTCTCTGCGCCCTCTCATCATCAAGTTGTGCACGCTAGCGACCGCGTCGCGCGCGCACCACACAAACTCCTTGCGCCCCCTTCTCCTAACTTCCTCGTCGTCTTCATTGGTCTCTACTACCAAAAAGCGAATTCCGTCCAGACCGAACCATGAGCAACGTCCGATGGAAGAAAAGGTCTGCGCAACAAATTTCGTCATGTCCATGCTGAACAATGCTGATCGTCAAGCAAAGGAAGATACCAAGTTGCAGTTTGTACCTTTCGAGGGTGAAGCAGATGTTAAGCTGATCCCTTGATGAGTGCATTAACTGACAACAACAATTCACTGACAACATCCGCTAGTCACACAGAAGAAGTCCGTGACCAAACAGGAGCAGGGCAAAGAACGAAAAAGCCTAATAGCAAGGAGCGAGATCCGAATGGGCGCGGGATTCGAGGTTGAAGCAGATGTTTTGCTGATACCTTGAGGAATGCGTGAACGAACTAGCACCGAAATTCCATGCCAATCGGTGAATGTGTAGAAAGTCAGCGACCAGAAGGATGTTTCGAGACGAATCGACAACTCGAATACGGAACATCGAAAGTTGCGAAAGCAGCAACTGGTGGAGGAAGTGACACGAGCACATAAGGTTGACAAGTCACGTTAGTCGAGGGTGAAGAAGATGTTCAGCCAACCCCCTGATAAGTGTGTGATCAGTCAAGACCGGACAGCCGGAAGGAGTCTTCAGACGTCTGTTCTACATTTCTTCCACAACGTCAAGTGTGGTAAAGCGACCGACAGTTATCAACGACAGAAAGAACAGCGCATCAAGCCTCGGACTACTCATATCGCTATATGCGTTGTAAAGTTCACGAGGTACAAGCATGGCAAGCAGGAAGGCTTGGGAAACAGCAGGGACTAGTTCCGGAGTTAGCGATCAAATCAGCTAAGGTTGCCAAGGCCTAGCTGACCGAACGGATGCCGAAGTTGCCTACAAATACGTCTCTTGATCATCAATAGACATCGGCTTCAGAAGTTGTAATGATAAGAGCAACTGACGAGAGCACAAGACGAAGGAGGCGAGTGCGGCGACGAAACAATGATCTTCGAGGTTCAGAGGCCGTAACATCAACGACAAAGGCTCGGAAACGGTCAGAGTTAGTACCGCACAACTGAACGTCGTCTGAAATCGTCGTGACAACGAAAAGCATCAAAAGAATGGCTTTGGTTCAATGCCGTTCTTCTGTAAGACAGTCAAGTTTCAACTGGAAGCGTACGATATCCGACCAAACAAACGGCAATCATTCGTCAGCGGAGTTAAGTCCATTGAGCCTCAACAAGTATCTCCATCGGCAACACAAAGTTTCCTGTGTCAAACATCGTGTAAACTAAGGGAGACGAACGTCAACGAGCACAAGAACCTGCAAAGCACCGGAAGAGAGTGACCGCACAAGAAGTGCAAACGAGACGGTCATGCAAATCTGAAAGCGTAGCAGTCAGTACACACGGATATCACAGTCGGAAGCCGAAAAGGGGGCAAGAATCAGTTCAACGTCGACGTGCGAAAATCGAAGCGTGCGAAAATCGGCGAGAGAGTGGCAGCGACACACGGATCTAGGACACGCTGCAGTATAAGCAGAAGGAGATCCGAAGGTGATGACAGAACCGCAAGCAGAGGGAGCCTACACAACAACAAGTAACAAGGTGTTCCGGAGTCGACAGTCGCTACTCATTGGCGACCGAAAGACCATACAGTGATGGTTCAGTTGCGAGCAGTCAAGGCGGAGAAGGACGTCGTAACGCGGAAAAATGCCAAGAACGGCTACCATCACCAACATCGTCACTAACGTTTGGCAATGATCGGAACGTCAAAAGGAAACCGTACCACTTCAACAACGGCCAGGATCCATCAGATCGCAAACAAGTTGTCACGAGAAGCACTAACAAAATGGTCGGCAAAGACAATAGTCAATTGGAAGAAGCAATAGAAGACCAACCGACTTTCGTTCCTTTTTTACTTTCCTTTTAACTTTCTTTTAACTTTTCCTTTAACTCATCTTCTCCTTTTTCAACTTACTTCTCTAACTTTCCTTTTCTCCCCCTTCTCTTTTCCCACTCAACCTGGAATTATTCCAGACCGAACAATCGCTCTTATGACATCAAGCATGGATAAGAAGTTGGCGGAGTTCAAGAAGAAAGTGACCATGAACAGTCGCGAAGGGACGGAACTTGTCAACAAGGCGCAGACAATCGTGGAGATGGATGTAAGAATGATGTCGACAAGAAACGCGGAAAATTTCATCACGACCTTGCTCAACAAACGGGATGAGCTGGTTGCCTACGAAGCGGAGATGGAAGGCCTTCTCACGCATGAGGAAGTCATGTCCAATACGGAGGAGTCGCGTATGATGTATCGTCGCGAAATCACCGAATACTTCGGAGCTCAAAAAACTTGTGAAGTTATCAACGAGTTGGATGAGACCGTACGAATGCTGAGACAGTTCGCGAAGCGCATTCCTGAGAGGGGAGACGGATGTTCAGTCGAGCCTCCAGGAGACGTGTCAGTGAACGGAGAACAGCGCATCGTCCAGGTGCAACAGCTAGACACTCAGCAGGAAGAGGACGGAACGGTCAACGTGAACCAACAAGCCGAAGGCGGACCGAACAAAGCCAACTCCAACGATACCGTATCAGCTACGGAAGTCGTCCAGGAACGTTCAACTCGCCATTGGGAAGCATCTGATGCAAGAGAAGTCATTCAAGTGGAAGATCCAATTGCCAGACAAGGAGTCCGCGAAATCATGGCGAAAATAGATGTCGTCACATTAGCGGTGCTGCAAATAAGCGAGAAGATCAGAAACATCGACCCGAATGACAAGGAAAGCGGAGAAGCTTTCATCAGGCAGATCAGAGAGGTGTTGACCCAGAGCAGATGTTATGCCGAGGGTCACAACCAATCAGAGCATGTCAAACAAGCAGAGCATTGGCAAGGACGTGAGCCAGAACCGTCGGAGCAAAGCGCCCCCAGAATGTCCAGAATGGAGTCGCTCTACATCAATAATGAGGCTTCGACCACACACAAAGATCACCAGAGCAACGACGCCAGGAGATCGTCGGCCAGAGATCCAGCTCCGCCTACCGCACCAGGAACCCAGTACAACGAGCAGACTAGCACTCAAGCTCGTCCAAAAGCGGCCCAGAAACGATCAGCTCAGCAAGCAAATCTGTGTATGGACCAACTGCACCAGGCTCAGCTTCCACTGCAGGGACAATTCCAGCAGGAATTTGGACCTCACCAAAGAAATCTTCCTACGCCGATGGCTCAAGTAACACCACAAATGTTCGGAACAACACCGGAAGAGATACGCTTAAATATGAAATTGGAGCAGCTCAAACAAGCAGCTAAGCCAGCAGCACTCGCTACGCTCACGCCGTTCAGTGGAGACGAAACTGAATGGCCAATCTTCATCGGAGAGTTCGACGCTCAGGTGCACAGGAATCCTTTCATTGATGTCCCGTCCAAACAGGTCATGCTCATGAAGCTACTGCCGAAGAACATCGCCATGCAACACCAAACAATACATGCGACGGAGATTACGTACATGATGATTCGTGCTAATCTGGACAGACAATTCAATCGTCCCGAGACACAAAAGATGCTGATTTACAACCAGCTGGAGGAGATTGTCTTCCCCGAAAACGATTTGAAGGAACTGACCAACGCGTTGAATCGGTACTCCACTATGGCTCACAAATTGACAATGTTCGGTGCAAATCCGAACGATCAGCGGTCACTCATAAGACTGTTGACCAAACTACCGTCAAAGATTCGTTCTTCGGTAGAGAAGAAGTTCGAGGATGGAGCACCAACCCTGATCCAGCTAGTCAACGCTGCTCATGACGCCATCTCGCATCAACACTGTATGAACCTGAGCGGAAGTACGGCCCCAACGACCGCACTTGGCTTATGCAAGACTTCCGTCAGTACGGTGAACAGTCAAGGAAATCAACAAGCTCAAAGACAGAAGAGTGCGAGAGCAGAGGGGACCAGACGAAAGAAATTCACGCCGCCGAGCAAGACAAAACCATGCATGTATTGCAAAGCCGCAAATCACAATGCGGGGGAATGCCCATTATCGGTGAAGGATAAACAGAAGTCTGTTCGCGACCAGAAATTGTGCTACAACTGTCTCGCAACGAATCATGGACTGTTGGAGTGCAAGACAAGATTCAATTGCTTTAACTGTCAACAGCGACACTTCACCGGACATTGCCCGAAAGTTGGTATCGTAAGTAAAATCGTTCGGATCGAGGAATTTGATTCCGATGAGGAGCAGAAGCAACAGTTCTTTCAGTAGCCAGGGGCTGAAACCCCCGAAGTCTAACTCAAAGTTCTCCAACCACACCGTATCAATCCAATCTTGCCCACCGTCATCCAACATCAGTTCAATTCATCTCCCCAACGCCCAGGTCTTCAACAATTCTATCAAGTCTAGCAAAACCTCCCCAGACAACGCCCAAACAATCTTCCCTTCTCAAAAGTCGCCGAGCAACCAAGGTCTCATTCCTGAATCGCAGATGTTAAGCGATAAGGAATATGACCGAACGTGGCAAAGCGTCTTCACACGGAACATATTCACCGCAGAGGGAGGAACGTTTCTCGCCTTGGGGGATTCGGGAGCTCAAACAACGAAGAGTTCAACTGCCGCTGCTGAGCGACTAGGACCGGAATTGCCAGGAAACCGACTGACCGCAATGGATCTAGGTGAGAACGGTGACGAGGTTGTACGGGAGATGTTATCCCTAACAACTTCGGTGCCTGAATCACAAAAGGATCGGTCAAGCCCAACAGTCAAGGAAGCTGACAACGACACAGTTATCAACAGCAAGAGCCAGAAGGAAGACGGTAACAAGGTTGTGCGGGAGATGTTATCCTTACCAGCCTTGGGACCAGAATCCCGCAGAGACAAGCCAATCCAAACGAATCTAGAGAAAAGCCAGAGGAGTCCAAGATTGGAGACGAATCAGCAGGAAGTAAGCGGGACCATACAACCAACCCGCTTCACTATGTCCGTTGGTTCCCTTTCCGCCGGCAGTGTCGCGAATCCTGCCATCTGGCATCATTCTCGACTTCAAATGCATAGTAAAGTCCTGTTAGGCCAAGGATCGACGCTTCACCCAACCTTGTCATCCACTACATTCATTGTGGGGAAGGCACACACTTCCACAAGAAGGTTCCGAGGAACAGACACAAGCCAGTCAGGGGGACCAAGAGGACTTCATCCAAGAGTCATCACATCAAGAAGGACCGGACGAAACAGTGGAGGATCACAGGGATTCGTTCCAAGATTGGTTAGATTCACTTACCACGATACTCACAATGCCAAGAAAGCGATAAGAACAGAAGGAAAGAAAACAGAGCAACCAACCCGTTTCACTCCTGAAGTTGGTTCCTTTCCGCCCCCGCAATGTCGCGACCAATGCCTCTGGCATTAATCGCAACTTCCATCTGGATTGTATCATATCGTGCTTCCACACTGAATCTCATCTACCCAATCTTATCACCCATCAACCAACACGGAGACGACTACGAAGATGCCAATTATCATATGACCGCGGCCGAGGATTTCAACATCACGCATGTGCGCTCCATTGGACGTCGACATGGGTCTCACCACGAAGGCGCCAAATGATAATTGACTGCTTATTTACCCGCTCCTTTTCCCCCTCGCACTCTCTTCCTTCCTCACACTCTTTCCTCCTTTCTCTGCGTCTCTCGCAGAAAGAGTAAATCCCCCTCAGTTGTTCACTTCACTTCTTCACTTCTCACTACTTCCAGCGACCTTACCATCATCGCTCTGTTCCCCCACTCACTCCCTTCGTTCCTGACCGTACAGGTCAACCTGTTATTCACCTGAACCACCTCTATCACCATTCCAATGCATCATACCAATAAAGGAAGTCTGATATTCCAACTAGTCACATGCGCATAAGAGCTCACAACATCAATCATATTCCTCGAGGTGAGGGACCTCACCAGTCAACCTAAACCTCACCGCGACACAACGTGCTTTGATCGTTCTGTCTTGCAAATCGGTTTTTGAAAAAGTTCCGAAAGATGGTGATAAAATGGAAATAAAAAATAAGTATTAATATTTTAAAAAAGAATTGAAAAATTAGGTTCTAAACTAGTGAGCTTTTTATATATTCCGATTTCCAGAAGAAACGAAAACCACAAGTAACATATGGCAGTGATGGGCGACGAGTAAGTGTATTCAGAGAGCGCAACTTTTGAAAATCCGTTCCTAAATTTCAGATGTTGGACGGGATTGTTGAGAAGCAACAAGAATCAAATACTCTCTGGACAACGACAATTTCACGAGGAGTAGCCAATGAATGGCGTGAAGAAGCCACCGGAACACGCCTTCAGAAGACAAAGAGATATAGTGAGTTAATTTTTTACTGACTGAAAGAGAAAAGTCCGGATCTAGTCATCTGGGGGCTGACATTAGTTCAAGCCCACTATGTACAGTACCAGTTTTCTGTTAAGAAGGTCAACTTTGAGATATTGTAAAGTGGGATCCGAGAACAGATCTAGCTGAACATTTTGGTGTAACAAGATTAGCTATAATGCATTACTTTCGTAATTATACGGTTTTCATCCTTAATCACTTACGTTTTTGATTCTACATGTTATTGCAGAAAGTCTCCTGAATAAGTTAGAAAAATAGTTTATGACTTGATTTTCATACCGTAAAATCTCTAATGCGTAGAGTGACCCCCAACCAACTGTTTTAGAAGCTTAATCTTGAGAAAAACCTTCGAACCTAATTTTGACAACCCTAGTGTTCTTTGTAGCTGAATGGTTGCTTGTGGAGTGTTAAAAAATTGGTGTGAAAATTAACCAAGCTACTGTTACCGTTAAATCTTGTGAGAGTTGAAATTCCGGGTGTTGCTTTAGAGGTTTTATGATAATCTTCTAGGATATGAGGGTTCAGACTTAGGGAGCTCCTAAAACTAGAATGAGTTGATTTATATGTAAATCCCAAAATGGTTCCTTTCATCTCTCTAGAGTTTCCCCACCTGTTTTTTGTATTTTGGAAGATCCTCTTCTCTATGAGCAATTTCCAGTTTTTCGAGCTCTGGGTTCTGATTGTTCAAGGTTTTTGACTTCATATTTACGAATGGTGCAGAGTCGAATGAGATTTGCCCGAATGAGAACTGGTACAAATCAAAACTTGTTCTTAGAAGATCTGTTTATATCAGAACTGTGACGGATCAGAGATATCAGAACTGAACTAACTTCTATATGCACAGCGCTCGGCATCTCATGGTCAGAGAATAGTAATGATTCGAATAGTTTTCATTTGTGCTGCATCTTCAAAACTTCCCTTGGTTTTGTCCATCATTCTTTCCTCAATGCATCCCCTCACCCTATGCCATTTTCCTGAAAAGAGTGTACTACTTGACGTGTTATTTTCCTCATCCAAACAACTGGCGGATTATCTTATTTTCGTGATACATCTCATCCAATAATAGCAATTGTTTGAGGGATTCTGATTTTTCCGACGGATAAAGACGAATCGAGATGAAAGAAAAATAATCCCGAGGATTATCATTTTTCGTATAGTTGACATTTTCTTGGCGAGAGAGATGAAGGGTATGCATCAAAGTGCGAGTCTTCGATATTTCAGTTATTTTTCTAAAATTTTGATTAAATTCATCTTTTTGCAGTCTACAAAGTTTCGTATGATGCACAACTGCTGGTCCGTCAAACATATCGTCGACACGCCACCGCAATCCTAATTGTCACAAACTTGACACTCTTCTTATTGTTTTTGTACATTTGTCGACTGTTTCCATTCAATAAATAAGTGGGTTTAGTGTGTATATATTGCTCACAAATTTATGTCAAGGAAAGGATGAAGAGAAGACAGAATGGGGACCCACAAGGTTTTACAAAATTTTTGATGGAATTAGAACGGGGGGAGAAAAATCGATAGTAGAGGTGTTGATGATACGAAAGTTCATGTCAGAAAGTATTGAAGTTCTTTTGTGACAGAAGAAAAAGATTGAATGGGAAAGGGGCAGGGGGAAGTTTTTTGGGATTTTTCTATTTTTCAAAGTTACAGAAGGGGACTAAACAAGGTGAGAATAATACCTTCACACGCTTTCAATCAGGACAAAAATGGAATTGACAAAGTTCGTGAATCTAACAGAAAAAACAGAACCATCCAGAAAGGTTATATTACGACCCGGCTATGTCGGGGAGCAACGGATGGATGACCTACTGTAGTTTTGTGAAATTGGAGACAAGAGAGAACACTGGATTCAGAGGGAGAGAAGATAGGATGGGGGCCACGTAATTCCAGAATGATATGAGAGGATAGAGAAAAGAGAATTTGGGAGGGAGAGAGACAGAGTACAAAGAAAATAACACAACTCTATTCCAGACCGGGAGCTGAAAATACCTAGATAAACGATACGAGCAAAAAATTAAAAGAAACTATATTTCTGTTTTACTTCCAAACTTGATGATGATGATGATGGAGAATATGAAAAGAAAAACAAGAAAAATGAACACACGATGTAGTTTCTTTTTTGAAAATAAGTAGACAAGAAGACTAAGAGAAAAGGGAAGTGGGAAGGGATGGAACAAAAGAGCGAGCTCTCTGAAAAATATCGGGGCAAACAAAGAAAAAGGAAATATTTAGAGTTATATGATTGTGATAAATGGAAAAAATAATAAACTGGGAGAGAAGAAAGAAGGGATGAGAAGTTTTTGGAGTGAAACGGAACATGTGTGATGACGATGAGAGAATTTAAACATCTGAGAAGATGTATAGGTTGTTAGTGGCTGCAAGTGCAATGATATTATCCTTTGGATGCCAAGCAGTGTGCAAAATTTTGCGATCGAATTGAAGTTGGTCTGATGACAAATCCTCCTCAGTCTGTAAAAGATAATACTTGAATTATGTCAAACCAATTTGTTTCTGTAGTTGACTTACTGGATCGATCGATGGAATGTTTGGCCTCTTTCGCTTGGCGGACGGAACAACGAATCGAGATCGAAGTTGAGAATGTGTTTCTTGTGGTCGAGCTTCCCAGCTCTTGGCATCTGCTTGATTATTGCCACGAGCATAGGATCGGAACAAGTTGTGGTAAGAACCAGTGAGAATATGCCTGAAATTAAAACAAATGTTGGCAAAATTATTAGGAAAAGTCTCTCACTTGTCATCACCACTCCAATCACACTCGAATTTGTCGAAAATCGAGTCATTTTCATAGAGAGCACAGAGCTTTGTTCGGAGATAGTTGTGCACTGGATACGTCTCGACTGGTTGTGACTCCATGTTCAGGTCCCAAACCTACGAATTGAATAGATTGAAAATGAATGAATTCTTCAAAAGCTTACCTTGACAGTGAGATAGTCTCTTGTCAGCAAATATCTTCCATTGTGGGAAAATTTCACGTCACTCACAGAAGCTATTATCTCTGAGAAGAAAGACCTGGATTGAGGGTCTTCTGGCTCTTCGAAGACTGAAAAGAATGCGCTTATTAATGCTGTTTGCTGTGAAAAGTTTCTCACTTTTGGCATATGCATCGCAAAGAGCGCGATCTCTCATATCACACAGCCTGATCGATCCTTTCGAAGACGAGTAGACAAACCAGTTACATTGAGTTGGATGGAACTCGGCGGCAGTAATGACTTCCGTTAGCTCTTCCATGTTGGCAGGCTTGATATCGACTATGTCTGCAAATCAAATACTCTTATCAGGCTGAACTGAAGCATTTATCAACTCACTGAAAGACTCATTGGTAATTTCCAGATTCCAAAGGTTCACTCGTAGGTCATCGGCAGAAAGGAATGTTTCCTGGAAAAAGTAATAGGTCAATTAATTTTTTAAAGATTTCTTAAAAATTGCTGGTAAAAATACATTATAGTGATCTGAATAAATGTCAGTTCTGGCCGACGTTTCGTGAAATTTCGCGCCGGCGACTTCACACGGCGAAAAATCAAAACTCATGAACCGACTGTTACCGTAAGTTCACTCATATATTCCGTTTTTCTGGGTTTCAAGCGATTTTTATTCAAAAGTTTATGAAACATACGATATAACGGTGCTTACTAGAAGTCATATATTGTCGAAAAGATGACTGAAATCCGCCTAAACTGAGAAAATCGGAAAAATAGTTTTCAAAATCGTTCCTGTCCAACCTGGGCCCATAGGGAGGTCCCGAGCCGACGCGGGCAATATTTTCCGCTGAGACATGCAATTTTTTGAATAAAAAACATATATAAATGTAGAACTCAATGAGATCTACGAAATAATATACATAATATACGTGCTTAGCTTCTCAGTTTTTGTCAAACGCCCTTGAAACACTCGGACCGAGCCACTCCCGGCAGGGGTGTTCCAGGAACGCTTAACAAAACTGTGAAGGTGAACAAGAATGTTATGTACATCATTTTGTAAATCTCGTCGAGTTCTACATTTTGATATAAATTTCACTCAAAAAAATTCAAAGAGAAAACTACCGGCCCGCGTCGACCAGGTTTAGACAAGTATGTAGAAAATGAGTAATCTTCTTTTAAATTTTTCGTGGTGAGATATTGCTGTTGGCAAACTGTCGCTTTCGGATTGCCTCAGGTGACATTTCTTCAGATCACTACAATGTGAGAGGTTTTGTGTATTACCTGGTCGGAATTGACTGAAATACTGTTGACATGATAGGTGTGCGCGTTTCCGTATACTCGTCGCGGACTTGCTTCGACTATCAACTCCATTGGAACAATTGAAGGGATTTGTAGTTTACCGCGGAAGGAGTTCGTGCTGTAATAGGACCTTTCGAAATTGTTTTTCATCGAACTGAAACTTACTTGATTCTGTTCGTTCTCGGCAGGTTCCAGGCATCATCTCCAATCTTACGCTCCCTTTCGCTTATCTTCCATAGCTTGATAGTTTTGTCGTTTGTTGAGAGGATAAAGTTGGCGGCGTTCTTCTTCTTCAGCCATCGAATTTGATTTATCTTCTCATCAATTTCTAGCGATTTCAGATAGTCGAATTCGGGTTCATGAGATTGGAACGTTGAGTAGACGTTGTACTCCCTGGATCGCACGCCTTTCACATACTTTCCCTAAAAAAAAGATTGTTAATTAGGTCGATAGAAAAAACAACTTACGCTTTGATCTCTTTGGAAAATAACTACACGCCCTCCTTTGTCGCCGGTCGCCAAATATTCACCGTCGTGTGAAAATTCAACGCATGAAATGACATCGGCTGTAACTACTGCAACGGTTTCATTGGGAATCAAGTCAGTTCCAACTTACCTTCAGTATGAACGTCAGCGTCAATGTTGCCCTTCACTTGGTTGAATTTCCAATTGATTTGATCTACAGGATCGAAAGTCTGATCGGGCTCGATTGGACCTTCAGAAGTGTCCATGTCGACGTCATTATTCTGAACGTCGTCTTGCTCATTTTGAGATGTTGTTGCCGCGACTGCTGGTTCATCGACCTCCATTACCATATCCAACTATTTTCTCTCTGCTTTTGGTTCTCTTCCCTTCTCAATCACTGGGCGTGAACAAAATTATGACAATGTTCAAGACACCGGGATCTCGACTAGTGAATGTGCCTGAAAAAAACCAAGATAAATAACGAGGAACAAAATTGAATGAAGAATTTCAACAAGATTTATCGATTGAGAGTAGAATAGAAAAAAAGAAAAGAGCTTAAGTTGCCTGGCAACAAATCTGCCTAGCAAAGAAATGGGAGAATCGAGAATATAGATGGAAGAAAGAAATTAAACGAATATGACCGCAATAGTTTGAACCCATGGAGTGTTAAGCGAAAAAAAAGAAATGAAGAGGAACATCGGACGGAAATTCGAAAATAAAATCATAGGCAAATGAGAGGGTGAAGAGAAATAAAGACAAAGAACATTGTTTGTGTGTATGCATGTGTGGCGATCACTAAAAATGACCGAGAATCATCGTCAAGTTGTCGCTGATTCGGCCAATGCCGGTACAGCAACATATGCTGCCGTCGCAATTTGCATGACAAAATGCGCAAAAAATGTACGATAGAGCAATGTTGCTATGGCAGGCCGATTATGAGTGCATAGTTATTGGAACAGGATGTTCACCAATTTTTCAGAAGAAAGAGAGCCAGGGAGAGCATCCTCAAGATGCTTACCGAAAGCAAGTCAGCCAGCAAAGGGACTTCTAATCCATTGGCACAGAGCAACGCAGGAGATTAATTTGAGCTCTCTCGTCAGGAGCTCTTCGTCTCCTGCGTCTCTTTGACATCTCATTATGCTAATACTATCCATATTGGCTGCCTATGAAGCACACATGAGCAAGGATTGATACACAAGGCAGGCTACTTCTCTAATCATCTTCTTTTCATCTCCATCTTCTTCATCTCATTCAAGTTTCGTCTTAATCCTCTTCATCACCTGTGCCCCGATTCGAGAACTCAAAAAGGAGCCGAAGTAGATCAAAAAGCGTAGAGAAAGAAAGTTGTGTTTGTATGTGCCGAATAATAATGAGCGGTGTGAGGCGTGAAATCAGATTAAAACCTCAACACTTTTTTCTTTTTCGGGAGGCAGGTAACCAATCGATTGACTGGAGAACCGGATGAGTCACGTTGAGAGAGAAAATGACTGAAAAACACTAAAGATAGCAAGAAAAACTTGGCACGAAGGGTTAAGAAAGGGAGATGAGAGGGAGGAAACAATCAATGATGATTACTCATGACTACATGTGAAGGAACGAAAAATTATCAGCTGTCCTGAAGAGAGAAACAAACACAAGCATGATCAGGAAAAATATTTCGCAGTGAGCAAAAAGGGGAGGCCCATTTTCCACAGAAAACGCTATTAAAGTGCAGTGTTTCAACTTTCGTGGAGTCATTTTTACAAGAGCTGGAATTCATGCGGATAGAAAGCCCTTGCTGAGAGGGAAATGCGAAGTTGTTGATAGACGCAATCCCAGAGAAAATGAAAAGCAAGGAAGGAAAAAAAGCAGATGGATTAAAAAACAATATACATCTATCTCCTAAGCGGTAAAAAGGAGAGATGGAGCCCTCCCTCATGTGTGTGTATGTGCGGGCCTGTGAGTGTCAACGACGTGTGCAGCGTGAGGCGACGACAGCATCAGCCGGTGGAGAAGCAGAAGACATGGTGGGGGAGGAAAAGAAGACGTCGAGAAGGAGCGCGTGAAGAGATATCAGTGTTCTTCCTAAGGAGCGCGAGAAGGAGACAAGAAGAGATGGAGGCTACTGCCTCAGTGGACGAAGAACTAAATAATCGATTTGCTATGGCGCCGGCGACGACCCTAGCGGCAAAAAAACGGGGGACGCAGAGTATGAAACACAAGACAGTGCACCTAAACCAGTTACGCAGACAGCTCGACGATGGAACACAAAGAAACATTGTGAATGGAACGAATCGGGCATCGGTATTGGCGATGACCGGGGAAGTCTTTCTTTCCTATTCTAGAACTTATTTTGGGAATCAGGTAAATCCTAGTCACCGGTTTTTTTCTTATCCTCTCGCCAATTGTACTATGAGCTTGTAGGCTAAAAAACTCTATTAGTGTTCCACTAAAGTAATGAGTTAGCCTCTCTTCTTTTTTGCGGAAAAGAAAATTGCTTTTGGAGAGGCCTTCGCCCGAGATAAAATTGCTTGTTGTCAACAACTCTTTTTCTCTTACTAATTGCTCAGAGATGAGCTATAGAGATTGAATGGTGTCCCCTAGTCTGCATAAAGTTTCTGTGTAGCGAAACGAATTCAACCCAGCGGCCATCAAGAGCTGTCGGGCTTCTTCCCAAAACATACATAATATCTGTGCTTCTCTGACAGCTCTGAATTGAGCTGCTCTTCTCTCATGCCGCTGCTCAATTACCACAGCTACCTCACTAGCTATCCACATGAATAATTATACGAGACATCTACGGAATGAAAGAAGAGAAAGAGCGAAGAGAGAGTAAAGTGGCTTAAATATTGCAGCAAAGATTTCGACATGTCTCGGCACAGAAAAACATCGCGCAAACTTCTAGAAAAATATAAAAAATACTGCGGATATTTTCAAGCTCTAATAATTTTCCAAATAGATCGGATGACAAGAAAAATGAGCTTTTCGAGCACACCTTTTCCCAATCGATCGGTCGCCACTTGAGAGTATGTACTTCAAGTACTTGACTCTCATTACCGCCTTCGTTCGACCTAAACCTGTTTACCAGGAAATTTTTGCGCGAATCGCCGAGAAGCGCTGGATATAAAAATCCCCAATAAAAATCTAATTTTTAGAATACATAAAATCGATTATTCGGCAAAAGACAGAAAACCAGCAGCACAAATCGAGGAGAAAATGAGCGAAAAACCGAACGCGCGAAAATCAAATCTCGGTTCAAATGGAAAACTGTGCAATGTGTCGTCAGAGTGAACGCGGTGTTTGCGTACGAAACACCAGATTTTTCGTCGAAAGTGGCGGGATCGTAGTTGGTTCGAGGTCCTTCAGGTGTGTTGGATTTTTTGTGATTCTGAAATGTTGGATCTTCATCTTGAAATTTTTTAAAGAAAAAATATTGTAAAAAGTTGAAGTATAGCGTATTGAAAAAGCAAACCGTTCTAGTAGATCTCCAGGTGCAGTTCGGAATTGGCCGCTCTCTATTCGTGTATAATTGAACAGCCAGTCGCCCGTTCTGGATTTTAGCTACATTCTACTGGATTCTAGGATTCTAGCTACAGCTGTTTTCTAAGCTCGAGAAAACCAACTTGAGAATCAAGATATCCAAGATAACATTCATTTTTACAAAAGTGCTTCAATCATGCAGATGCCTTCAGATTCGATTCTTGGAGATCCACCTTATCATAACCTGTTCAAAATGTTTCCCGGAACAGACAGCGAACGAAATACAACAATCAAACACGTCTTCCATCCAAAAATCACCTGAATCGTTCCACATTTAAACCACCTAAAGAAAGCAAGACAATGTGCACGAAAACGGTCTCGATGTCTACATCACTCACCTACTGATAAAACAGTGACGCTAGCAAATTGAAGTGAGAGAAAGCTACTGAAACCGAGTTTCTCCAATCATTTGACACTCTTCCCCATTCAATGCAATACATCGTTCTTGTTTCTGCTCTTTTCGTTCTCGTATTCTGTAGAGGTGTTCCGCTTGCTCCTGCACCTACTGTAGATGTTTGGATAGGTCCAAATTGTCACATGTGTGAGGTGAGATATCTCATGAAATGAAATGGAATTCAGAGATCCCAATTCTGAAGAGACAAGTTCTGAATCTTCGAGTTACTTTTAAGATATTTGAAGTTGAAGTTCATTTCCAGGTGATCCTAAACAATGTGCGATACGAATATCACAATAACTTTACTGGTGTCACTGTGGATCAACTTCGACAATCCCTCTATCAGTGAGTTTTCAGAGAATTCCTATTTCCACCAACTCCCCAGCCTACTTCCTGAAACGTACACTCATAGAAAGCACCTGTTATCAGGAAGTTCCGGCTCATTTCCATATCATTTTTATGACCATCAGCCACCCCAACCACAAACAGCACCTCTCCCCAATTTTCAGACAATGTGATTTGAACTTGAACGGGTTCACCGATCAAGAGTGTCATAAAATAGCTGATAAGGATTCAGCTGATATACTAGACCAACTTCAAGATGGAACGTCTTCTTATAAAATCTGTCAGAGAGAGTTGTTATGTTGATTTTCTGTGTTCTTCGGAGTATTGTTGGAATACTGTTGTTTGCAATAAAGCATGTTGAATATGACAACTAATCAGAGAAAAAATGAGTTGATTGATTTTGGATTCTGAATCATAATGCAAGATTTTGACTGGCGATCGAAGAATTATAGTTTCGATCCAGATGGTTCGATCCTGAAGAATCTGTAGTTGGATCGTATTTTTATTCTTATTCTGCTGTAAACACATCTGACTTTTGAGCCTTATCGAATATGATAGGAGAAAGGGATCAGAAATGAAATCTGAGGACCTCAAATCACAATTCAAGATCTAATCAGCCGAACAAAGAATACATGTAGGTTATCTTTATAGATGTTAAAGTCTAAAGCTCATTACAAGTTTTTGCCTGGCAGTTGAAAGTTTTGAGTTCAGATGAAATGGTCCAAAACCTCAAGTTGGATCTTGAATTGATTTTTTTGTCTTGTGCCGTACTGAGAATTAAGAAAATTCCCAAGTCCCGTAGTTATGCATCCAAGCCTAAATCAACTTGAATTTCTATAACACTCCAAGAAAACTATTCGCGAAGAAGATCAACCAAAAAGCTCCCTAGCCTTACCTCTACAAATACGTGGACTCCAACACCTCCTAACCCAATTTCTTCCCAATCTCCTTGCCCATCTGTTTCTCCTCTATTACCCCATCCTTCTCGTCTATTTGCCCCTCCGAAACTTCTCTCTGAGAAAAATGTTACACAAAAAAGAGACAAACTGACTGAATTGTTTCCTCCTTCTTCTCAAACTTTGAAATTTTCATGTTTTTTTGATCTTTTTCAGTCTTTTTCTAACTGAAAACCCATGATGTTTGGTATTCTTTGCCAGACACCATTCCTGTAAATCGATAGAATCTCAGATGAAATGATTCAATTATTTTTTTCGTCTCTTTCTCTATTTCTCCTCTCCTCTTTTTTCTCCCAACAAATGTTTTGATCGGTCACTCGCTTCCTGTTTTCCAGAGCCTCAAGATGCGCTCTTTGCTCGTTTTGCTCTCAACCTTGGCAGCATTGGCATGGTGCCAGAAGATACCCAGTGAGTTCTTGAAACACCAATTTCTAAAGGTAGAATGTATTATGAGTCTGATATACTAACTAAAAAACTAAGCAAAAAAACTTTGCCCCGGGCGGGATTCGAACCCGCGATTGGTTTTACCCAACGAGATCATAAGTCTCGCGCCTTCGACCACTCGGCCACCGGGGCACATATTCTGAAAAATGTGCATCTCGGTGAAAAAGGGCTAACTTGAGGTGGAAAGCGGGGTTTCCGGGGTAATCGAGGACGGGGAACACGGTGGAATTAACTTTGAGATGATCAGTGGGTCCGAAAGTTGTGAACCTAGCTTTGGAGATCAGATGACCGAACTTTATGGTCATTCGAAGTTTAGATGGTACGTAATCAAACCTCATGATCATGTCTATTCCAGACTTCACCGTCTCAAATGCAGAACTTCTTGCCATGGCAAAGAAACTACGTCAAGTAGATACAAATCGTGCTCGTCCGGATCAAATCAAACTGAATTACCAGAAACATACAGTAACCCGTGACGATAGTGATGCTGCTCCAGCGAAACTCTTTTCAAAAGTGGACACCTCTCTTTTCCGTAAACCATCCTATGAACTATATCTGAATCTTATGGACAACTTCAATCGTCAAACTGGAATCATAGAGCCACGTGTCAGCCAGACTGAAGAGAAGGCTGAAGTGGGAAAGTTTTTGGACTATGTTCTGCAGACAAATCCAATGCAAGAGCTCTATCAATGGTTTAAGGCGAAAGGTATTTTATAGGCGAATCGGATTGTTTCAAATCGAAATTATCCAGGTCATCCAATTTCCACAACACCAGTCTCTTTCCGTTACTGGATTGGTCAACTCTGGTTCTCTCACTACTCCCGAGCTCTCGGTCGTCCAGATACATCTGGTTTTGAGCACGTCTTTATTGGGGAAGCGAAGAATGGAGAGATCTCAGGAATGCACAATTGGGTCAGATTCTATGCTCTGGAAAACAACAGAACTGAGAATTTCGACTACAAAGGATTTACAGTGAAGAGATTTGTGAGTTTCTGTGATAATGTTGTAAAACTAAAGTTGAATGAATCTTGCAGAACATAATGGCTGCGTTGAAGTTCACATGGGATGGTTTTCTGAAACGAGCCGGATCCATTCTCATCGGTACATCTCCTGAATTCGATATGGCTCTCTACACAATGTGCTTTTTATCGAGAAGAGGAAGAGAGACGTGTGACGTGGAATTGGATGGATGCCCTCTTCAAATCACTAGTTTTGAAATCATGCAACAGAACAAGGTGAGTCATGTTCGTTCGTTCATTTGAATCCCTAATTATCACAATTTTCAGGTCTATATCGGAAGCATCTACCCAACTGCCGGGCGAATCACCGATGAATGTAGAGCTCAGAATAGGTGACTATATAAATCGGAATTATAATTCACATGATAAGAATTCATCAATAAACCATTTTATTACAACCTCTTCCAAGTTAGTTCACTCTGCTCCCTTCTTCTTTGGTTTTCCAGCTGCCCATTTTGCGAAGACTGCGTCCAGTTTCGTTTCACGATCCGCTCTGGAATCAGAAAGCAATGGTAGTTGAATTTGGATTAGTTGCTTACTCTTTTCTGTTCTCTTTCGCCTGCTTAGTGTTGACACGAACCTCGAGTCCCTGAAAAATTCACAATGAAAAACTGGGTGCGGAATCGTCAGAGATCTCGGTTATCCGATTCCCAAAGCTAGACTCTCCCCTTCCGGGCATGTAGACTATTTTCAAAACAATCCCACCATGTTCCCCGTCCTCGATTACCCCGGTAACCCCACTTTCCACCCCACATTGGTCCTTTTTCACCGAGATGCACATTTTTCAGAATATATGCCCCGGTGGCCGAGTGGTCGAAGGCGCGAGACTTATGATCTCGTTGGGTAAAACCAATCGCGGGTTCGAATCCCGCCCGGGGCAAATCATTTTTGCTTTCTTTTTTGCGGAGAATCGATATGCTTCGAGGGTTTTGGAACGATTTTTAAAGGTTTTTCGATGTGATTCGAGAGTTATAAATTTGTGTTTTTCGCTGTGATAGTGAGAAGAGATCCCATCGTGAAGTTCCAATGCTTCAAAGTATAGGTAAGAACGTGTCTAGATTCCAAACACCACATCCAAAAATGCTCAAAAATCGTTCATAGACCTCGAAGTAGAACTAATCCATGTTTTGTCTCGAACGTCCTTACCTCAGCCTTGATCGCAGATATTCTCCGGCTCAACTGTTTCCAGCAACCCTCATCAAACGACAATCTCTTCTTCATCGTCCACTGAAAAGCAGCAGTTTGCTCGAGAGCACATCTCGAATGAAACACAGAATCCTTCGGATCACGATTCTCGCCGGCGAGAAGATAGGCGAAATGAGGATTCGTCTCATCGAGAACTATCTCCTGTTCTCCCTTCAGGTCCTCCTTCTTATTATCTGGTTTCTCTTCTGGTTTATCCTTTGAATCCTTCTTATTTCCACATGCCATTTTTCGATCCTCCTCCTCTCCTTCCATTGATGGTCCTTCCATTTCAGATTCTTTCTTCTCTTTTTCTTCTTCATTCTCTTTCTCATCTTCCACTTCTGAAGTCATTGAAGACGTTGACATTGTGAGTTTTCTTCCTCGAGTTCTGATTGGTTCTTTTGGTTTGCTGGTCTGTAGATTCAGAATTCTCTAGCATAGATTCTCAAAAACATACACATGAAGCAGCTACAAGGATAAACGTTGCCATCGGAAAACATTTCACAATAAGTTGCAGGAAGTCCTCCTAAAAGTCGAGACTTCGTACTTGAAAGACTCTGAGAAATCCGAAAACTCACCATGTTGGAAAGTAAAACTAACTCTGTAAATTAGGAAATAACGAGATGCTCTCAATTATTTTTCCCAGACGGACGCTCTTGTTTTTTTTTTCTTTGTATCCCCACGTCTCCAAATTTTTAAGTGAAAATTTATAGATCTTTGTTAGATGTACAATATCAATCCACATATGGAACAAAATATACTTTTGAAGAGAAATTAGGGGAAGACAAACACATCTGATCAAGTGCATTTTTCTATTTGGGAGAGGGGGGTTTCATGGAAAATGAATAGTTTGAGAGGAGAGAAAAACACAATCAGAAGCAAATTAGACAGTTCACAACCGTTTCAGAATTATCAGCAGAAAATAGGATAAGTTTTAAATTTGAATAGATGAAATACATATATAATAATAACTTTTTCGAAGGAGACTATATCAAGGGGGAGGTGTAAAATGACAGGAAAACGGTGAGAGAAGGGCGTTGATCACAGAAGAGAAATGATGGGGGATTCAAAAAATGCGTATAGAACATGAAAAGTGACAGAAACACGAGAGAGCTAACAAGAAATATTAGAAGACTGTTTTCTTAAAGATACTAGAGAAAGAGAAGAGAATGTAACCGTAATTGATATCCATTGTGTTAGTGATTTTTCTAATTTTGAGAAAAAAAGAAGAATGGAAGTTTTGGAAACTTGCGTCGGTTGTTGGAGGTACTCAGTACCAAATCATTCGGATAAGTCGATTTATTTGCGAGATTGTAGTATTGAGAAATTGGGGATGAATCAGCATATCACACAGCAACACGTCGATTTTTGCCTTCTTGCGTCTCCATTTCGAGAATCCGACATGTCTCCTGGAACTGAAAATGAGTTGAGTTTTGAAATGATGTCAACTAATTTCGGATGAGTTATGTTGCGTGCAAGGAACATAAATTCCACAAATCGTGCCGAAATTTTCAGTGTTCACAATCTTTTTGGGGCTTTTAAGGTTTGACGATTCTACAGGATATATAGTAAAAACTGTATTAGAGCGACATGCCGCTCTATTTTTCAATCAACTTTCTTCGTGTCGGTAGTAACTACAGTGAACCTGGGCGATTTATCACTAACAAAAATAAATTAGGTGTTTAAGGTAAATGGTAACTAAGGTAAATGCGAAATCGACAGTTACTCAAAGTTAAAAGTGCGAACACTGAAGATTTGTGGGATTTGTAGAATGCATGTGAATTGAATTTTTGAAATTAACCAAAAATTACCTTTTTTTTGCCTCCTCCTTGTACTTCCTCCTCGTTTCGGCGTCGTATCCAAATCATCATCAGCAGTCCCATTTGTTTCGAGTTTCCGTAACCATTCGTCTGGTGACATTGGTTTCGCTTGTTTGTGCTGCGAACTCTGGAAGAAATACTTCGACCGGTAAATCAAAGAATCCATTTTCAAGACTTACCTTAAGTACCCGTTTACTCGGTGATTCTCTTTGGTGTTGAAGTGAACCAGCTTGTGAAGAATGTACATCTGCAGACACGTCTTCTTTGGACCATGTTCGAAGAATATCGGCTCCTTCTTTCTGCGCCTCAATTCTGGCTGGAGTGAGTCCACTTCTATCACGAAGAGACTGACGACGAATGGCTCCACGAGCGGAGAACGGATTGTCTCCAGTTGTTGCACCCTGTTGCGGTGATTCGAACTTCTTCCTCTTCTTGCTTTGTCTCCTGGAATCGCGAACTCCGAACGCCAGTCGTCGGCGTCTAGCTTCAGTTTGAACAAGGGCAGTGATCACTTGTTTCGTCGACAAATCCTCACACAGATCCATTGGCGTCTCTCCATTCTTGGTCTTGGCATGGATATCACCTCCGTATTGGCAGAGTAGTTCGATGAGATCGGGTTGTGCCCAGCATGCAGCTGCGTGCACTGGTTGCCAAAAATCATTGTCTCGGATGAGGGGAGAGACGGAGCAAGTGAGAAGGAAGGCAGCCACGTCGTAATAACCATTTGCAGATGCTACATGGAGCTGAAAACACTAGCCGTTTCGAGAACTGCTCTTGAAATCGCTAAAAACTCACATATGTTGAACCATCTGGCGTCCGAACATCTAGCTCTCTGCCTTGTTGATGCAGCATCTTCATATCGTCTAACATCGCTTTTTCTGGAGCGCCTCTCATTTCGTCAATATATCCCTGTGTGATTCCTCTTGCCGCCATTTCAGTCTCGATCACATCTAATGTTTCTTCGTGGTCACATATATCATAAGGCATATTTCCTTCAGCATTCACGGCTAACAAGTTGGCACCAGCTTGAATCAAAATTTTGACAATGTTTATATGAGCACAGCAAGCAGCTGCATGCAGAGGTGTCCACTGCTCGGTGTCTTGAGCGTTCACGTTTGCTCCTCTATCCAGCAAAAGCAACATGATTTGTTGATTATCATCAATTGCACATTGATGTAAAGGTGTCAGTCCATCGTCATTGTGAAGGTTCGGATTGGCGTTTTCGTTGAGTAGCCGTTCTACTTCTGCGTAATCTGCTCGACATGTTGCTTCTAGTAATTCCACTTCGGGGGCAAAATGGAGTCGTTGACGTCGAGGTCGAGGCGGTGGAAGGGATCGTTCTCTTTCATGGTTCTTTTGTAGTTGTAACCGCCTCCGATCTCTGAAAATTTAAAATTAAACATTGGGTTTCTGACTAAAGATACGGTGAAAAACTTGTAGAACACCTTATCTAGAAACAGAACAAAACCACTTACTTGGCGAGAGCAATTCTTTCCTGTGCCGTCATTTTCTCGATCTCGGGCATCTCGGCCATGAGTTCTGAGTGATCCATGTTTGGTTTTGTGTGGCCCTGAAGCATAATACATACAGTAATTCCGGTCAAACACGGAAAAAATAACTCACCTAGAGCCTCCTCTTCGAAGTCCACTTCTACCTAGTTTCGTGAGGGCGATGACTTTCCGAATGTAATCAACCAGACCAGAGAAGATTCATTGGTGGTGGGTTCTGAAACGAATAAATCATTATCGAGATTTCAATTGAAAGAGAGAAGATGAATTGGTTTTTGTCGAGTTTAATGGCGGGGCACACAAAACACAATGCATCAAGGAAGTCAAATGGCCGAACAGAGAGAGAGAGAGTACATTTCAATCCGAAATATACACAGGGGGAAAATGATGAAGAAAGAGAAAAAAACGAAAGTGGAGGTTTCTTGTTTCGATCAAAATGACCGGAAATCATGACGGAAACTGAGCAGAAGGACGGAGTACGGATGATGGATTAAAGAACGTTGGAAGAGATCAAAGTGATCGAAAAGAGTGCACTACTCATGTTCATACGAAATTGTTTCTATTGCTATAACGCTCAAGAGAATGCTATCAGCAAAAAACCGCACGGGATCTGCTCGTCTCGGTCTCCGTTTCCTCAAGACTACCAAAGAATCTTTTTCATAACAAAACACACTTGCTGCCATCCTATCCCTTCAGGCTGCATTCAATGCAACACTTCTCAGGGGCCACTATCACACATTGGTCGATCGGTGTTGGTGGCGTCTACGTGCCAACCGATCACAGCTCACAACTGGCCAGCTGAGTGACTTTGAAGAATTGGAGAGAAGAGTTGGCACTTCTTCTTTTTTTAATGTTTTGAACTTTGAAGTTAATTAGTGGTAAAACGAAATCGGCCATGATTTCCGACTAAGAATCCGTTTTCTACTCTTCACACTATCACATGAATATTCAGTATGGAAAAAAATCAATGAATCTTGTAAGAATCTCTCTGCATATTTGAATTTTTAGGAAACTCATTGATTAATCAATTCAATGAGAAAACGAAGGAAACGTATGATTCTCTCACTCTTCCACTATTTCTTCTCTTTCTTCGTCCATCCGTCGGTCATCATCACTATCATCATGTCAGACCGTCTTTCTTATCAGAATGTATCGTGTCTTCTACATGATATTTCCATTGATATGATCGAAACCGCATTTCTCTCATTCCATTTATTGACGAAAAAGAAAGAGAGGAATAGGCAATCAGGATTTTTGGAATCAAATTTGTCAATGGATGAATCAAAAACTTACAAGTGCAAGCTGCGATGAACCTTCTCGTTTCCTGTAGAACTCCGATGTGTCCAAGAGCCAGACCTGTAAATCAAAGAAATTAGGTCTAAACCAGTTGAAAAATAAAGTGTGTAGAAACGCATTGAAGAGTATAACCAGCGTTTAAGCGGTCAATTTTTAATGAGATCTCTTCATCTTTTCATCAAACTAAAATAAAAGAGACACAGAGAGAAGGCTAAAAGGACGGCGATGATGGGGACGAAGAAGAAGAAGAAGAAGAAAATAAAAACGAGGGGAAAGAGTAAGAGTTTATATCAAAAGGTGGCCTTTTCCTCCGGAAATTTGAGACGACTCGACCGATGATTTCCCTTATTCGCTATTCCATTCTGGGGGCAAGTTTAAGAGATCACGAATGTTTTAAAGAGACGCAGAGAGCATGAAATCGAGAGCTGGTAAAACATTATATGTTGCGAAACAGAGATGAATAATGTGGTTGTACAATATAGCGCTGTTGAGATTTTATGAAAAACCGTTTGATGCGACATCACTAGATTGGCAAGAATTGATTTATGATAGAATTCATGATTTTATGAGAGTGATAAATTTACCGTATTCAGTTGGAATCCGCCGACGAATGGAAAGAATGATATAAAATAAGAATTAACCTTGAAAAGGAAGAAGAGACTTGCAGGGATTTGATCGAAATATTCAACTTGGTATGGGGCTTTTTTGGAAACTGCCCATAAACCAAACTTTTCAGAACGAGAAAAAGTCGAGCTAGAAAATATCTCGTTGAACCGGTGTAAGTTGTTGCTGATGGGGAGGGCAAAAAAGAATGCTCTGGGAGCTCCCTTAGCGGCGGTTTTGGTGGCTCTTGAGACGAACACGCGTGTCTTGTTTGCAAAAACAATCAAAAGGGGAAACGAAGGAGAAATGGACAACGATGGAAGAGGCCAAAACCAGGGGATGAGAACTGACAGTGAGAGAAGAAGATGAAAAGAAAATACTAAAAAATGGTTGTGATGGTGATGATGGAACTAGAATGAGGTCGATGCCACGAGATTGACCTATGTTGTTTTGTGGGGGAAAAGTTTTGATAGAGATGATAGAAGGTTAGAAGGACTGGTTAAAGAAAAAGAAGAAGACATGGAACATCAGAAGACACGTGATAACATGAGAAGACAACGAAGAAGCGGGCGGTGGTGGGCATGAACGATTGGAAGGGATCTTCTTTCATTTTCGACAGGAAATCATAGACTGATCATTATGAGAGGGAATAGAGAAACAGAGAAGAATGATAAAAGTTGGTAGCTGGAAACGGGGAATGTACAGACTTCAAGGTTGACAGTTATTTTTAGTTTATGAAAAGCGTTTTTTTTTTTAGTTTTTGATATAAACTCTTCCAATTTACACATGAAAAAAGACGGGAGAGGATACCGACATATCCTAAAGAATACTAAGTGAATACTGAATATTCATGAACTTTTCCACTGGATACTTTTACTTTTTGAGAGCAGAATACCAAGTTCAATGAAAGCTCGGAGGAGGAAACGAGAGAAACATTCGTTTCAGTAAATTGTCCCTTATCAAAGCATTGTGTGATAAAACGAGCAAGCGCCCACCAGAGAGGTGAGTTTATGGTTGACTCAGAGAGAGCATTGGAAGGACGGATTCAAAACGAGAAGACAAACATTAATGACTAACAGGAAGGAGAGAGGAAAGTGAGAAATAAATAATGCTGGTTCTGATACCAAAAAAAGGAAATTAAAAGGCTCCTTTTGATGAATGGAGGTGGCCTTCTAAATAGAGAAGGGATCCCAAAATTAGAATTCACAATTCTCCATTTTTACACGGATATTCGACACCGAGCACACGCGATTCGTGTTTTCCGCATTTCCGAAATGTGCAAAACATGCTCACTGCCAGCTATTCATGTCACTTTTTCCGGGCAAAGTTCTCATTAAGATTCCTCATCAAATTCTTTACTTGTATTTGAGAAAGAGGAGAAATTTCAGAAACCAAATGTCTCCCTAAAACTATGAATCATTCTAAATCGAGACATAAAATCAGAATCTGAACGCGATACGCAGAACTAGGAAACATTTTTAACGAAAAAAAGCTAGATTGACGATGAGAGCAGACAAAAATGGGGGGAGCCGCCTCGTGGCACTGAGAAACACTATTTCATTATCCGACTGAGCATCATCGTCGTCTCCAGAGCCACTTGTGCTTCAAAGCGTATTGGACCTTCAGTGGGAAAAGCTACAAATTCATGAAGAGATGTCAAAGAAGCAGAAAAGCGAAGAGCATGAGTTCGATTTTAATTAAAACCATTCAGCGAAGCTAGGTTTTCTCTGGAGTGGACACAACTTCTCCTTGCTCTTTTGTCAATGAAATTTGGGCGACGAAAAAAGAGAATGTGTCAGGAGACATGCGCAGAGTAGAGAAGAGAAGAACTCGATGGACCCTTTTTTACAATCGAGGCTGCTTCCATACGTTGCCAAGAGAACTCAGCCAGGAAATACAGAACAAAAGAGCCAACGAATATCATATTCAGCCGGCTTTTAAACTGAGTTTTCACTTTTTGAGAATTTCGTAGAGAACAGGAATAGAAGAAAAGTATGACAGTAGAAACAGCTGAATTTTATTGTAATCACCTGTTTTCCAGTTAGATGAAAACCAAGATAATGGAGAAAATCACGAAAAATTGCTGTTTGTACCGAAGGCAATCGCAGTGTTTTCTAATCGATGAAGAGTTTCAAAGATGAACAACATTGACTGGTAACAGTCTAGACTAGAATTCTCTTGTGGATTTAAGGTATTATAAAACAGTTCGACGTTCAAATGGAATATACTTCGATTGACACAAAGGCCCCTACACAAGAAACGTGCGTCCTTTCCGTGGGTCACCAGATACCGGAAGCATAATAATTAGCGACCGGGTGGTGGTAGGTGGTCTGTTGGAGAGAGGAGGAGACCCCCTAGCAGTCAATGATTGATCAGTCTGCGTCTGTTTCGTTGTATTCGCCTTCTCTCTTGTCTCTCTTGACGACCTTTCCTCCAGTGGGAGGTGGGTGAAAAGCAGGAGCAGGAGTGGCTCGCGCAGGAGCAAAACGAAAAACGCAACAAGAAAAGTGAATTCCAATGCTCGGTGCTGCGTATGGCAAACACAGTACAAGACGGACGGCAAAACTACTTGAGCTTGGATTAGTTTTTGAACAGACTGTATTATCAGTTTCAAACGGTTCAAAACACTGTAGCTACAGAAAAGTGGAAACAGAAAGTGTTATGAATTGTAAGAATCAGTATCAAGGATCTGGAAGAGAAGAACAAGAAGAAAATGCCGTGTTGTGGCATCAACCTATGCACCCAGTAGCTCCAAATTTCCGTCTTTGCATTCTCGTTTGTATCCCACTCCGTCAATACAAACAAACAATCAAATCTGTCTCGTACTCTCTCCCATTCTAGCGATGTTTCCCTTACCGGGACCAATTCTCTGGCTTCTGGGCGAGCGCATTCACCATCGGTGTTCAAAACGAAACGAATGAGTTTGAGTTCGGCTTTACAAACTTAGAGAGCGAGAGAGAACGTGTCTGTGAGAAGAAACGCACACATAATATTGGAATCGATCGATCATGATCTTCTGTTGGGAATGTAGAAAATTGAGATAGCTACGAAAATCGAAAACGATTCACTAAAGAATTCCAGCAGTTTCAGAAACTACGTAATACAAATTCAAGACGTCATAGTTGTTCTGCCAACATGGTTGTTATCTATAAACATTCGAGTCTACTCCTAAAGAATTTTCGCCGAGCCAGCATGTAGACAGCTAAATTTTTAAAAATCTGTGACAAAATGAGATTTGCAAGAAACAAAATTGTCGTCGGTGGGTGGATAATCCGCAAGAAGAAAAAGCAGAGAAAAAACAGCAAGTCTTTTCCGGAAAAGGGCACGAAAAACTAGCGAAAAACATTCTCAATGTGTGGGTGTGGAACGCCAAGAGGAAATGGAGAAATTCAGAAAAGAGGAGACAAGAAAAAAAGAGAGAACAAGTGGGAACAGAAGAAGAGGAAGATTCCAACAAGAAATTTCAGACGATTCTCATAAAACAGATTAGGATTATGCTCGCTGGCGTCAAATCAGCCATGAAATGATCCCATGAAAATAAATCCGAAAGTCAGAGGACGGGGTTCCCTTGGGCGGAATATAATGCCATGTTTGAGAAGATCGGAACTGACTAAGTAGACACGGATGAAATAGATATTGTTGGTATATATCGGAAACTGGGGGAAGACGTTGATGAAAAAAGCAGGTAGAACGCATAGACATCCTTTACGGAAATAGATGGACATGGGTACCCTATAATTTTCTACCGGAGAACTTTTCTTATTCTTGAGATTGTCGTTTCGTTTTTAATAACTGTTGACATACTTCTCTGTCTCTGTTCAGAACAGAAGACCACTTGATGATGAGTAGACGCAGATGGAGAAAAACCCTAAACGAGTGAAGAAAGAAGAAAAAGACGAGGTTAGGTTTGTTGTGTATGTGTGTGTGGAAGCGAATAAGTGAATGAATTGTGTCCCTGTCGATGGACTGATGGAGCTTGAGAAAAGGAAGATGAGAATGTGTGGTACTAAAAGAGACGCAGTCACTTCTATATTACCTTCCACGTCCCATGTTGATGAACACGGTGTTCGTTTACATTTAGATGAGAAGAATATTCGAAATTACTAGATCGCCAAAACTAGGAGATCAATCAATGTGCAGTCATGCCAAATGAGATCCAAACCCATTTCAATTCTTTTCATCCTATTTTCCATCAAATTTTTTAATTCGATTGTTTTCTCTCTTCCTTCAAAAGAAGGACCCGATCACGACAAGGTGGTGTTCCTTGTCCTCGAAAGTGGGAATCATCAAAGTAATTGGGATTATGTGGGAAGAAAAAATCGTATGAGATGAATTGGCAGACAAAAAACTGTCTTCCAAACCTGAACCGGTTAGTACATTGAAAAAAGGAAAGGAGAATTTTGTTGGTGAAACAAGAGCGAATAACATAATTGTTTTTTTTCTTCTGCTAAATGAAGATGAGGAGAAACATACAAACCACACCTCCTAATCTTACTGTGCCATGAGAAGCAATAAACTATGTCGAAAACCGTGTCATCGATTGGTAACTGAATACAACATGAGCGCTTCGGGTGTAAATACCTATTATAGTTCTATTTGCAGTGTATCAAAACAGGGGATATAATAATAGAAGACACAACGAGGCTGATGATGATGATCATAGTGCCTCCGGAGTAAGATATCTATTTCTCTTTCTCCGTATTTTTTAGTGTGTTTGTGTGTATGTGAAAGCCATCCCATAATTGACACGCTTCAGTTGTTTACCATTGAAAAATTGGATGAAAGAAATGAGAAAAAGAAGTAGAAAAGGCATCAGAAATTAGGTTTTTTAGAAGTCCGAAATTCTGCAACCAGTCAGCCAGCTGGTTTTGATCTCAATATAGTGAAGAAATCCACGTTTCAACACTAACGCCAGGAGGGGAATTTAGAGAACAGGAGGCGCGGATAGGTAGGAAGAAAAGAGGAAATTTGCGCGAATCGCCTATGGCTATTTGGTTTGACTCGTCAATGTAGAGGCGAAGAGAGCGCTTGGAAATCCGAGATGCAGAGAACGAGGAGACAGTCCTCTGGTACGAAAAGGTGAGTAGTCGGGCCGGCACCGTAAGGCAAGGAGTCTCTTTTGGTCTGCTTCCTCCACGATGCGCACAGTCACTGATCGTTTTTGAGTCTCTCCGTGCGAGAGACGCGACCCTCTTGGGGAGGCCGATCGAGAAAGTAATCGAACATGTGAAAATAGTGAAAAGAAATGGTAGACACAGATGATGCCTGAAGACAGGTAGATACAACAGTTCGGAAGGCGACAACTACTATTGAGTGACTCATATGAAATCTATATTATATGAAGTACAAGGGAGAATGAACGTAGATGACGTGGGATGTATCTGCACGGAAAAGAATACAGAGAAGCGCGGGCGAATATAGCGGAGAACTGAAGCGGATTACCTGAACAAAGAGAATAGCATCGAGAGTATGTTTTCAAGGACCGTTCAAGTGGTAGAACTACTCTTGCAGAACTGAATGACGAATTCGTTCGAAACATAAAACAAACGTGGTGTTCGGAAAAGGCAAATTCCCATGGAGACAGGGACGATGTTGCTCGGAGACAGGGGAGACAACATCTGCACTAAGCCCTAAATCTATACAAAAAATGACTTTTTCACTTAAAGTCTACAAAAAATTCCTATTTAACTACCTGGTTTTTAGAAGGAGTAAGTAAAAATTCTAAATCGAGAAACGCAATCGTAACGAGAAAATGAAGGTGACCAGCCCAAACGTTGCTGGTTCTATTCCTTTGACAAAACATGAACAGCGGCCTACAATCGTACAGTGGTGTCACTTTTTTGGACAAAAACCTCATATGATACGATTTTATGTAACGAAAAAAAAAGAAAAGCACGGTGATTTTTTGCGGACCTCGGCCTCGAACTCGGCCATCTCGTAAAACAAGTTTCCTGGCCGCAAGACATGTTTTTTCGACCTGATTTTTTCGCCACAAATTTGAAATGCAATTTATAAAAAATTTATCCGCTAGAAAAAAAAGTTATCCGCTAGATTTCGAGAAATTTCCATTTTACTGTGAAAAAAGCGGCGGCCGTGGCCTAGGATACCAAATCTAATCTCCGCAAAAAATCACCGTGAAAAGAACGACGAAAATCACAAAAAAAATTGCGAAAAAGAGAAAAATGCAGAACACCGTAATTCGCTGCTGGACCAATGAAAGAAAGACGGGATGTGCCTTTAAAAGTACGGTAGAAAAATCCTGCTGTTCAATAAAGAAACTTGATTTTCAAACATTTTCTTGAGAAAAAAAAATAGGGCTTGAATCAATTTTTCTTGCTAAACATAAGAATTTTGTTGCTCATCACAACATCTAAACTATTTCACATCGGCTGACTATTCGCAGTGCCGCAGTTTTCTGCGAGAAAAAACTACTAGAAGTAATCGGTTATATTTGCCAATGACTAAAACGGAGTGAAAGGTGTGAATTTGCTTTTGCCCGCTCGTCTTCAATGATAAACCGTTGAAAACTGCCTTCAACCTGTTTTTTACAAAATACTTTATTTAAAATGTTTCAGGAGGACAGTCAAAAATATTAAACGAGACGTGGAAGTGAGCCGAATCGAGTCGACAAGAAGGAAAGATTATCAGTAAGAAGTGAGTTTCTATTGTCCTTTTATCGAAAAAGTTTGAATGACTCGAATGATTATGACGAAATGGCATTGTTAGAGGAGAGAAATGCTGCGGCTGTCCAGTAATTTTGATAGAAGTTCGTGTAGTTTTCCGTTGGTTTATTAGCCGTTTCGATTGTTGGCTTGACAGGTTCTCTGAAATTTTGAAGTTATCAAAAATGATTGAATTAGTTGAAACCCCACTTCGATTCAATTTTCTTCTGCTTCGTTCTCCGATTTTGAAACCAGACTTTCACTTGGTTATCACTCAATCCTAGCGACTCAGCTAGTTTAGATCTAGTCACTCCGCTCAGATATCCAGAATCATTGAACGCGTTTTCGAGCTTCTAAAAATAAGCATTCGATTCTATTCTGAAGATAGACTCACTCACCTCTAATTGCTCATCAGTGAATACAGTCCTCGGTCTTTTGGGTCTTTCCAAATCGAGTTTCGCCGGAATTTCAAGCATTTTCTCGGAACCATTTGCACTTTTAATGCGAATAATCCGAATGAAAGCAGCGGCATCGACAGAAGCCATGTTGAAGCTGTGTGAATAAGTGAGAATGAGCTCTCACAGTGTAGCATATGGCAAAGAACGATACTTGAAAGTGGGTGGGAACTAGTAGCAGGCTGTCAGCAGTAATTGCAGTGCAACGTATTGTTCATTGTATTCAGTTGATGCGTTTGTGAAGGATGTGAGAAAGAGAGCCAACTTTGAATGAGTGCAAGACAAGAGAGCAATCTGGATTGACTCATTAAAATGAGTTGCTTCTTCTTGTTGCTGTGAGATATTTGATGCTCCGCATTTGTGTAATTGAGGTTAGTAGGGTCAGGTAGTTAGGATACTGTAGGATTTCTTCAATTATGCAGAGGGGCACTTGTAGATCGGTTTTTGAGTTTCTGGTAGAAGTTTTGTTACTATTGTAGAATCTGAAAAACTGTTGCAGCCGTACAGTGTTTGCCAGGTTCAGAGAATTCGAAAGAAGTTCTGGCTTGTTTGAAGAATCAGCCTCCAGATTCTGAACCCAGATCATGTCTATCTTCCGCTTTGGATAAGATTTGCTTTTTTTCTACTGAGAATAATAGAACAGCAGGGATATAATAAATAATTTTATTAGTCATCAACGCCTACAAAAAGCTGCAAATAATGATCTACAGACACATTATCATCAATATATATTATGTAACAATTTCATAAATTGGCTCAGAATATTGATTTCTTGAGACAATAACACCAGGTAGAATGAGAAGAGAAGATGAAGAAAATGATGGTAATGTTTTTGATATACCGAATTTTCATGCATCTTTGGATTAGTAGAGAAGGAGAAAGATTTATAATAACATGTTAGGCTGAAACACCTAAATACGCTAGCGGTACCTTACAGATACTTTAAAAAACGAAGAAGAAAAGTGCCAGAAGAAGCAGAAAAAATTTGGAGGAAAGAGAAGAAAAAACTGATTTTAGAGGGTTGGAGAGAAAAGTATATAACATTTCGTACACGCTTTGATGAGTAGAAATAGGATTAGAAATGACTATATCGTGATTGGCAGGAACGGATTTTAGATATTATGGACTAGGTGGGGAGGAAGGAAAAGGAAAACAGAGACACTGGAATTACATGTACTATCGATCGATTCGGAAATTTGAAAAATAGATTCAAAATATGCAATGAGAAGAGAACTTTTTCGAGATTTTTAGTTTTGAGGGGGCTTTGGTTTTTTGATATATTTCGTTTTGACAATAGGGGGTTCGTTTTTAATGAGAAACATTTATCAGGATCTAGATCACGGTATTGTGATAAAGACTTTAGTTTTTTGATGACCGTTATTTGGTTTGGTTGCTGAGAAAGAAGAGCAGGATGAAAGAAAAATGTACAGAGAAAACAGAGAAAGAGACGCAGACACGTACGTACACATAGAGGAAAGAGAGGGAAGAAGCAAGGAGCAGATGAGAAAAATATGACGTCATTCGGGATCCGGCCTGCAAAAAACGGGTTGAAGAGTAGGTCATGGGTTTAGGACTTGATTGGTTCTCGGCCGAGTGTTTGAAACTTTGGTCAGAGAACTTTGGAATACAAAGGAATACAACTCACTTGACTCCATGAGCCTGCCGAACTGGCAACGAATCGGATGATAGTTGCTTGGGTAGAGCTTGACCTGTCCCGATTGAGTCTTGCGGCTGAAGAGAATCAAAGTTTTCATACATAATCACCCTGGAAAATCTTGCCTTGGCTGGTTTACTGGTAGCTGGTTTTTTAGTAGTACCCATATTGAAGACAAAGTTCCTCCATCCGAGTCGTTTCGTTCCGTGCTGTTGAGCTGCTGACAGGACTGCTTTGTAGATCTGTGACCTCACAAATCTCGGATAAGAGTCCTTGGACATCAGCGTAAAAACGTGCTCCTCGGAGTGGTAAAACGCAAATCTCATCTGTGAAGCATCCTTCGCTTTGGATATACAATCCAGCGTCTGATCAAGGGTTCTTGAATCGACATTGACTTGAGCAGGTGCTCCTTGTGCCAAGAACTCTTCTCGTATCCTTTCAGCTTTCTGATAGATTTGCTCATTCGGTGCATATTTCAAGTCTTGAATCGCAATCCAGAATCGTATGTTCTCGGATGAAAACTCGGATTCTAGGAAGGTTTCAAGAACCTGTCGTCCAATAGGATCTTTCACAAGCTCCTGCACTGACAGACCCCACCGTTTTACTCGTTTTTCGGTGGGAATTTCAGCGCTCGATCTGAAAATAAGAAAAGTTCCAAGGAAACTGTGAAAAGGACTTACGTGTCCGTTGGTTGATTCCAGAAGGATGCTTCGTCACTAATCCAGGGGTTGGAGGGTTGTGGAGGGTGTAGAAAGGGATCGAATTCGGCTCGTTGATCGACCCATGTCACCATACTGTAATTCAATGGGATTGTTGCATTTCTTTTGGACCAGATGTTCTGGATTCATTCTTGTTTCGAGTAGGTTTCTTCGGTTAGATTTTTCCCGGACTTTTTTTTTGGGAAAGGTGCCAGGTGATTTTGAGATATATTGCTTACTATTCATTTCAAAGAAAGCGAGAATTTTCACAAGCAAAATTATCACAAACTTACGTATCAGAAGCCTTCAGTGCTTTCAACCACGGTTTCGTTTTGATTGCGAATCGTAATCGATCCATCAGACATCGATATCCCTGTGCATTCTGCCGTCGTATCTTTTTCTCTATTTTCATATAAGGATCTTCCAGGAAGTTGGGACCGCCTCGACTCGGTTTCCGAATTTTCCAAAACGCTCGTTCTTCCGAATCGAATACCACTTTGTCAACTTTCTTCTTCTCCTTCTGTTGTTTCAGTTGGAGTTCGGATTGTTGCACAATAAATGCCCACATGTGAGCAAGAACATCCGCTAGTCTGAAAAAAAAGAGTTTGTAAAGAATCTAAGAGTTTGTAAAGAATTTCATTCTATCATAACCGTTTCCTTCGTTTCTTTGGCCCGAGCAGCTTCGTCAGACTACTTTTTTCATTCAAAAATGACTTAAATTTTCTTATCAGACTACGGTATCTCTTTCAATTTTTCGCATTTGGCTATAAAATCTACAGTAGTATAGATTTTAAGTCATTTAATTTCTTCTCACCCGGCTCCTTTTCCAGGAATCTCAATCACAAGAACTAATCCCTCTTGGCCTATTCCTAGATCTTTTTAATAACGTTCTTGGATATATGAATATCCTTTTCGAAGATACGTCATAGTAGTTTTGGTTTGGCATTTCGTTTCGTCGTAGGAGGAAGTCATCGGAAACGGATTTTTGAAGATTAAAGAAATACTCCTTGTGGGGCCTGCAGACTATAGTGATGCATTTTGAAGTACTGAATGGTCAAAATGCCTGCTCACTTCATTTGGAAGAAAAATAATCAACAACTAACCTGTTGAATGATTCGACCTCGTCTTCTTCTAACCCGTGCTTCTGCTCATTCCTGAGCAATCGTTTATTGAGATAGATAGCTGAAAAGAGAAAGATTGTTATTCTCAAACTGCTATGTGCCGAGAGTTAATTCAAGAATCAAGCCGGAAAGCGCATTCAAAGTACTGTAACTATTACCGTATTCTACGTCAGGAACAAGTTCAGCCTGGGAGGGCCAAAAGTACGGCCTTTGCAGCCTGTAAAGGGTTCCATCGTCCTTGAAGGGTTGGCCCTGAAATTGAGAGTTTGATAGTTGATAAGGTCAATGAGATCCTTCAACTTACATGTTCGATAACAGGAAACATGTATCCGTGATGAAGTAAAAGACTTGCAAGGTGACTGGCCTCCGCTTCGTCATCAGGAGCACCCTTCAAGTTTGTATAATTTGATTGACAATTACTCAACGAGTAAACTTACTCGTTCCAGAACGAGAGCTATCAACTGTTGACCAGTGATGGCGTGAGGCACAGCGATTCGGAAGTATTTGTGCGTTTTGAGTTGCGCACCCTCCATCACACGCTTCGCAAGCACCTCGATCTGAAAGAGATTACTGTAGTCATGGAGATATCCACTAGAAATACCTTGGTCAACGGTGGCATCATACAAAATGCGGCGTTGGAGAGCGGTGTGTCTCAACCAACTCGACAGCTTCTTCTCTTCTCCGTTTTTCGAATAAATTGAGTTTCTGCAAAATTTGAGTATCAATACCTTAATAAGGATGCAACACGTGGTATCAGATCAGATGACAAAAATGATGATATGGGAGTGAAAAATAATAAAATGGTAAGGCCAAAATGCTCGGATCTTTAGTTCTCTGACTCTCTCGCTCCCTTACTTCTTTCTCCGAGGGATGAGGGCTGGCTGGGGTGCGTGGTGGGCGGAGAGGGGGGTGCTTATGTGTGTATATGTGAGCGAGTGTGGAGAGTGAGCGAATGAGTGTATGTGCGGGGCCTATGTGTGGCTGTTGAGTGAGAGTACGAGACACAACACGAAGCTGTCTTCCTGAATCGGACACGCAGACGTACAAAGTCAACAGCGCAGGCGACGAGAGGGGCGCCCTTCCCCAGTCGCCGGGTCCCTTGCAGCCCAATGATTTCCGATAATCGAGCAGTCTGTCGTCTCTCACTCCCTATTTTACTCTTTTGGCTCCGAGAGAGCTCCGAGAGAGCCCTCAGTGTGCCAGAGATGTGTGAGTGAGCGTGCGTGTGTGCAGCTTCTCCCTCCTCTCCTTCTTCTTTCACGAATCGATCTCGTCGTCTCTCGTTGTCACAATCAGCAGCAGAAGCAGGCCAGTCTGCTCGGCTTCTCCCAGGGTCTGCGTCTCTCCTCCGCTTCTTCGTCCCTTTTATTCAATTTTGATGTGCGGAGGCTTCGACGACGACGTCGACGATGGCGACGACGACCGAAGCGAGGGAGAGCTTCTTCTCCTTCTTCGTCTCAGTCTCTTTTCCATATATGGGGTGTGTGTTGCTTTTTGGTAGTAGTGGTAGACGAAGGATACTACTACTTTCTACGCTTCCTTCTTCTAGCTTTTGTGGTAGAGAGAAAAAATGGAAAAGAGATGAGATAGAGAGATGAGTTCGTTCAATCCATTTCAATTGTTGCAGTGAAGATGTATTTTTATTCCAAAATAACCAAAAGTTCTTACTGTAGAAGTCTTCAAAATCCTGTAAAATTTATTTTATCCAGCAAGACACAAGAATGGATATTAGGTCTAAAATTAGGAAAATTTATTAAATTCAGGACTACTGTAATTGCAAATAATGAAGGAAGGGGAATCGGATTTTCAGATATATTTTTAGTTCAGGTTGAGTCTAATTCGGGATAAATCGTGACCAAAACGATTAAAAAGAGATCAAGTGCAGTTGATTCGATCCGCAGATTGTTGACTCAGTATTTCACTCGCGGCTCCCTTTTCTAAACTCTCCGGCTTGGGAGTTGATGCCAAACTCTTCTCCTTTTTCTCACAGAATCAACGTCCTCATCGAACGATTCTTCTCTCAGGTTATCATCTTTCACTGTCATCACAAATGGGAGAATCGATTCTGAACAAGAGAGAAATCTGAATATAAACAACCCATAAAATGTGTGTTCGGCACTGGGAAAGCCAGAAGAATAGGGTGGAATACGGTGTTCAACGTGGTGTTTGCACACTGAAATAGGTCTCGTTTTGTCCTTTCCGCAAACTCGCGTACCCGAAAGCCAAGGAAAGACGATGGAGGAAGGAAGAGACTCAGACAGCGACATCATATTTTGCTATGTTTGTTCATCACGTTTCACATTTAGGATTTTACTATCAACAGCTCGAAGCCTAAATTATCTCGTTTTTATTCTAGAATTGACCTATGACTGTCAGATGATATATATCAGCTGATTTCAGGGAACACCGGAAGAGGAACGTCGCCCGCGACGTCACTCGTCTCTTCCGAAACAAAGCGACGATGGCGACGACGACGTTCTACACGAAACAAAGGTGCAATTGGATCGAAGGAAGAGATGCGAAAGTCGATGAGGTTATGCGAGAATGGATGCACAAGTGAGTACTTTTAGATTTGAAATTACGAAACTAAAAATCCACTAATAAAAACCGTATTTTTCTACAGATTCTGCACATTCCAAGATGTCAAAATCTGTGTGTCAACTTTCAACGTAAACGGAAAAAGTCCACTGGGGAAGTTCGATCACTGGTTCTCACACAAGCGAGAAGATATCGCCGAGTTTTATGCTGTTGGGTGAGTTTTTGATTTCGCTGAACTGACAAAAATTAAAAATCACGCTTGTTTACATGTCGTCAAGAACGATAAGAATAGTGGACTGATAAGAAATTCAGTGTGAGCTGAAACAGTTTTCAGCTCCAGCAGGCAATAGTAGAAAAATAATGGTAGGTAATGGTACTGTATTGGATGCATTACATGATAAAATAAAACAGCCTAGAAATCGTAAAATCTAGAGAAATTTGTGATTTTCCAAAATCTGGATCTTTCAGTCTCCAAGAAATGGATCTCTCTGTCGGAACCTATATCATCGACAATACGAAGAAAATGGAAGGATGGGTGGATGCAATTCACAGCTCTCTTCCAGGAGGTCGACATTGCTTCAATGTTGTGAGTTTTTTGCTTTTCTCTTTCATAGTTTCAGCTCAGCGAATCTTTCCAGGTTGGTTCCATGAGACTTGTTGGAATTTTCGTCATTGTATTCCAAGCGATTCATAGCAAAGTTCTAGTTAGCGATGTGAATGTGAAGTACGTAGCGACGGGAATATCAGTGCTCGTCAACAAGCTAGGAAATAAAGGAGGAACGGCTATCTCGATGAAAATGAACGACACATGGGTGTGTTTTGTCAATGCTCATTTTGCTGCCGGAAATAACGAATTAGAACGGAGGAATCAAGATTTTCGAGATATCTATAACGATGTCGTTTTTTATCCAAGAAGTCAACAAGAAGGATTTGTGAGTTTTTTATCAGTTTCAGCTTTTTCTCACTCTTAAAATTAATTTCAGCGAGATCGACCATTCGAAGTGCAGGCTATGTGTCTATATGATCATGACGTTGTGTTTTGGTTTGGGGATCTGAATTACCGTCTCACTACGGATACTTTTGGAATCTCAAATGACGACGTGCGGCGGATAGCATCAAGTGATAAATTTGGAGAATTGTTACAATACGATCAGGTTAATTTTCACTAAAAATGTCATGAAATAATCCCCGAAAATTCAGCTTCGCCAACAAATGAAACGAGGTACTGTGTTCCAAGATTTTGAAGAACCATCGGTATTGCCCTTCCGACCCACCTACAAATACGATTGTGGCACAAACACATGGGACACAAGTGAGAAAGGAAGAGTTCCTGCATGGACCGACCGTATCCTAACCTATAAAAAATATCCTCAAATTGGATTGGAGTTAATGTGAGTTATCTTCAGAAAATTATGGGAAAAAAGTAAAATTTTTGCAGACGACCAATGGAAAGTGTAGAGAGTATCACAATTTCGGATCACAAACCAGTTCGAGCCATGTTCAATTTGAAAGTGAAAAAGATCAATGAGAGTGGGGCGAATAGCGTCTACGAAGAAGCTATACGAGAATCGGATCGAAGAGCTAACGAAGAACTTCCTCAGGTTCAACTAAGTCTGAACGAAGTTGATTTTGGCGTTGTCAACTATCTGGATCCGAAAACTCGAAGTGTTATCGTGCAAAATGTTGGAAAATCAAAGGTGAGCATTCACTTGAAATTGCCGGTCTACAAACTAGATTTCTAGTATCCCATTGTTCTGTCTCTTTTCGGCCTCTGTTCCCCGTTTACTATCTAGTTTCCACGCACTAGGTCATGGAGGGGCTTCCATTCCTTTACTTTTGAAATCACACAATTGTTTATATGAAATGATCAATTCGATCTGCTGTTCCTCATCATATGATCTCCTTTTGTGTCAATAACATCCCCATCAAAACCAACATTTGTATGTTTTTCAGGTGCGATTCTCTTTCAAAGTTCGACCGAACGCGCAGAATAACCAGGAGATTTGCGATAAATGGCTGATGGTGAGTTGAATTACTTATTGAAGAAGGAAGAAGGAAATGCAGAGATGCTTATCGAGTGTACTGTGTGACCTATCTTTTTCAAATAGAGTTGAATAACTGAAAAAGGAGAACAATGGCAAATGAGAATGCGAGGAGGCAGTATTCCGGTTGGAGATTAGGATCTATTAGCTTCTCGCTTTCGCTTTTGTCTTCCTTTCTCGTGTCATCGACTTTCTTCTTGAAACCATTCATTCAAAAAATTACGATGAGATTCTGTTCAGGTGACGCCTACTCACTACCAAATACCTCAAGGATCTTCAATGGAGGTAAGACTTTGTCTTTAGTATTAAAACAATTTTTTAAAAATTCTTCAGATCAGTTTGACAGTCTCCATAACTACTGATATTGTTCGTCGAATTCAAGATATTTTACGGAATGGCCAACTCCAAGAGATTCTCGTTTTACACCTCGAAAACGGTCGGGATTATTTCATTCCTGTCACTGCAGTCTACAACAACTCTTGCTTCGGAAGCACTTTAAACAAGTTGTTGGCAGTAAGACCGAAGAAAGAAGTTAATCTTATTGACTGGGTGAGTATTTACTGGGTTTTCCATAATAATATTCGGTTTTCAGGACGACTTCTCCGATACACCAGTTGACAATTGTCCTCCGAACGTTCCAAGAGTGGTTTATCGGCTGGTGGCAGCTCTCAGAGTTCGTGGTGCATATCAATTAAATATCGAAGAAGAACAAGATAATGAAGCCTTTAATCGAATCCGATCAGCACTAGAAACTGGTCATCCTGATGATTTGAGTGAGTTTGATAATCTAAAATTAATTTTCAAATTGATTTTTAGGTCAAATTGCATCCTCATACATGCTGTACAGTGCGCTGATACGTTTGCTCGATTCTCTAGACGAACCGATAATTATTGAGGGAATGTTCAAAATAATACACAAGGAGATGGTTAGATATAAGACAGATGCAAGACAGTGAGTTTCAATTTTGAATTATTTCTCAAAATTCGATGAATTTTCAGGTTATGGACTACAATTCAATCAAGTCTTCCAAAATCAAACCAAGCAGTTTTGGATCTCGTCACTCTCATGCTTCACGAATTTTTCAGCCAAAAATATCAACTAAAAGGTATTCGTATTCATACAGTTTCGAAGTCTCTCAACGTTAATAAGATTCAGATCAACTGTCCATATGGGGTACAGTATTATTCCGACACGACATCAGAGATGAGAAAATGAAGGAAGAATACGCTACCGTACTGCAAACACTGTGTGCATATCCGAAAGATATTGCACTTGGGTGATTTTGCGAAAAAGGAGTCTTTCGGAAGTCAGAAATTTTTTTTAAGTCAAGCTTCAACTCGAACGGGTTTTCGTTCTGCCTTTTCAGTTTCCAGTAACTTATAAATTCAACTTTAACAATTTTCATGAACTTTCTCATCTTTCTAGGCCATTCATTCACTTTCCCCGATTTCTTGTTTAATTTTTAATGCCATACAACATTTTGGTTTTTTCTTGTGATATTTTTATTTGCTCCCTGTTCAAAAGAAGTGACCTTATCAATTCCTATCGTTGCATAAGCTATAAAGAGACTACCTCGTTCAATTATATTTCTCCATTTTACACAATCCGATATCGGTTTGATGCTTTTTTGTATGCTTTTTTAAATCTATAATAATTTTCCTTTCCAGCTGGTTAATATGTCGTGGCTTTTAGCAGATATGAAGAAGAAGATGAACGATGCGAAATCATCGATTGAGCAAAGTTTGAAGCAAGTCTCGGAAAGCACGGTAAGTTAGAATTCTCAATGTGAAATCTATGAGTTTTCTAAGTTTAAGCCAGAGGACCAGAAACCCAAAGAAGAAGCCAAGAGCGCTGAAGCAACGGCGGCGGAATCGCCGGCTACGGAATCACAAACTGTTCAAAACGAAGAACCAACATCTCCACAAGAATCAACAGCCGAATCTGCAAAGAAGTCAATGGCTGCTCTTTTTGGAGGATTGAAAGTTGGGAGTGGAGTGGCATCAAGCAAGCTGTATGAATACGCAAAGGACGCTGGCAAGAAACTCGGAGAGGTGAAGAATGCTGTCATAGAGAATGTAAGAAACTGAAGGAAGCTGAAAACTAGACAATTTCTTCATTCTTATAGACAATGCTTGGCGATCTGAACAAAGAACAAGGCGAGTTTGAGAAACAACTTCAAGTGGAGAGGGAGAAGCTGAAGAATATCGATATGCCGTGGCAAGGACTTCCTGATGAAGTTTCGGCCAAAAAGCAGATGTTGTCGTTGTCAACAGACACTAGAAACTTCCTCCGTGATTCAGCCGCTAATAGCGAGTATACTTACGAGCAACAACAAGCTATGGCTACTCTACTCCTCAAGGAAGATCCAAACTTGGCCAATGTCCGGTTCCAGCTAGTTCCAAAACAGTATGTCTCGATTTTCAGAAATTGTGATGATTCTAGAGAGTTTATCATTTTCAGAGTGAAGGAAAATCAATTCTGGCAGAACTACTTCTACCGTATCGGCCTCATTCGTCAATCTATGCTCAGCCAAGGAACGGGAAGAATCACTCCAACTCCTGTCACATCTCCAGAACAACAGAAAGTAGAAGAACCTGAAGCTGTTGTATCTGAGAATGTCCAGGTGGAAGCCATTGTCAAGCCAGAAGTGAAAGTCGAAGATCCGAAAGTGGAAGATAAGAAAGAGGAGAAAGAAGTTTTTGAGAAACAAGAGAGCTCTACGAATGAAGAACCCAGTGAGACTGATGAAGACGAGGAAGTTAAAGAGACCGTTCTGGAGCAACCATCTGCTCCTGGAGAACTGACAATAACTAGTGTTGGTGAGTGGTTCTAGCAGAGCTGGATGTTCATATCATCAGTTCTGAATTCCGATGACACTAAACGTTTTTTTCTTTCAGACGAAGAATGGGAACGAGAGATCCTCGCTGATCTCAACGATTACGAGGACGTGGTCGAGAAGACTGGAGGAAAGGACGAAGACGCATGGGAGGCCGAAATTCAAGAACTACTCAATGCTGAATAAGACTTTCGTTCAACTTTTTTTGTTCACTTTTTCCCCCCGTTCGGTGTAAAATTGTATATAAGTGGCTCCCATGGACTATTCCCGATTTTTATCTGTAATTTCAATGAATCCATCGTGATATAAATCATCACTTTTAAACGTTCATTCATCACTAATTGTTCGTTGATCTCGAATCTAACAAATTACTTCATAAATCGATTATAGGTCTCACTAACCAAATCAGATTTTTTTCAGAATGGACGCTAGTTGTCTGTTCAAAACGTTATTAGCGACCAATTGGGCATTGTTCCTCTGGGATCAGTATATCACTTATCGGCAGTATAAGTGAGTTTTTGGGCTGATTTTCAACTCGAATTTTCTATTTTGTCAGAGTCCATCGTGATGCGGAAAAACGACCGGAAGAGGTGAAAGAACTCATCAACGAGGAAGACTACAAGAAGGCAAGAGATTACAAAATCGACAATCATCAGTTTGGATTCCTTCAAAGTTGGTTCAATCAGTTTCTGCTCACTGTAAGTTTTGTCTCGTCGCGATTTATTCAATCCAGATTTTTTCTAGGCTCAACTAATTGGAGGATACTACCCATTCTTGTGGTATGCCACTGAAAACTATCCATTCCACGTGGCCGTCTTCCTTTCTGTCAACTCCATCATCGAGACCTTCATCGATCTTCCATGGGATCTCTATCACACATTTATCATCGAAGAGGCTCATGGATTCAATAAGCAAACTATTGGATTCTACTTTGTCGATAAGATCAAGAAAATGCTGGTCGGATTTGCTCTCACTATGCCAATCGTCTATGGAATCGAATGGATTGTTGTCAACGGCGGACCATACTTCTTCCTCTATATTTGGCTCTTCGTTTCTGTAATCGTATTGCTACTGATGACCATTTATCCAACTTTCATCGCACCTCTCTTCGACAAATACTTCCCATTGCCTGATGGAGATCTCAAGACGAAAATCGAACAACTTGCCGCTTCTCTCAACTATCCACTCACAAAGCTGTACGTTGTCAATGGTTCCAAACGATCTGCTCACTCCAACGCCTACATGTACGGATTCTGGAAGAACAAGCGAATCGTTCTTTACGATACATTGCTCAGTGGAATGGAGAAAGAGAAAGTTCACAAATTGTACATCGAAGCTGGAGAGAAGATCGAAGAGACTGAAAACGACAAGAAGAGAGGAATGAGCAACGACGAAGTGGTCGCTGTTTTAGGACATGAACTCGGTCATTGGGCGCTCTGGCATACACTCATCAATCTCGTTATCAGTAAGTCGAAGATCTTAGAATGACTTAACATCACATATTTTCAGCCGAGGTCAACTTGTTGCTCTGCTTCTCTGTCTTTGCTTATTTCTACAAATGGGATGCTCTTTACCAAGTAAGATCTGCTTTCATTCTGCCTTCATTATAACTTTATTTCCAGGCTTTCGGCTATCGTGACACTCCACCAGTCATCGGAATGATGCTTGTCTTCCAATTCGTCCTTGCCCTCTACAACCAGTTCTCTCACATGGCTCAAGTCGTTCACTCTCGTTCTGCTGAATTCGGTGCTGATGAATTCGCTGCCAACCTCGGACACGGAGATAACCTCATCGGAGCATTGACAAAGCTCGGCGTCGATAACCTTTCGATGCCAATCAACGATTCGCTCTACTCGTGGTGCGTTCACACTCATCCACCAGTCGTCGAAAGAGTTGCCGCTGTGAGAGCTCTTCAAGCCAAGAAACAGTAACCCTGATGGATTCTCTACTCGTTTCAATTGCCAAAGGAATCAAATCGACTTTATCATTATTGTGATGCCAAAAATTAAGTTATTTCTCTTTTTTTTTCACTTCCTGTGCATTTCTCGGTACTATTTTTATTACTTTCTGTTCCATAAAAATTTTCTCTAATATTAGTGCCTGAATACAAATTGAAACAAGACAATAATCTTCATTAAACTGTCAAATCTACTTCATCTCTTTAGCTGTCTTCACCTTGTTCTTCGATTTTTCAGCATCGTCTTCGAGAGTCGGATACTCATCTGTTTCAGGCGTAACTATCGGATCGCTGATTACGGCTTGCTGGAAAATAATTAACTGTAACTCTCTACTAACAGAAAATAGACCTTCTCATCGTTATTCCTAACATTCTTCGGTTCTTCCTTCTTCTCCTTTTCTTTATTATCATCGTCTTTCACTGGTTTATCTTCCCTTTTCTCATCCTCAGTTTTCTTCTCTTTTTCAGATGTTTTAGTACCTTTCTCATCATCATTACCATCTTTTTTAGATTTCTGTTTGTCACCTGACTTGCCTTTGGCTTCCGAATGTCTCTAAATAATCAAAACCTCGATTCGACCGATACACGCTACTGCGATACCTCCTGTTCCGTAGACTTCGTCTTCTCTTTTGTCGCCTCATCATCACTGTGTGGTTTCTGAGTTGCATCCGCCGCACCAGTTGGACCATCTTTGGTTTCTTTAGATGGCGTCGGAACGGTGATTTTCTCCTTTCTCTTCTTCTTTCCAACACACGTCTGCAACGTCTTCAGATGACACCAAACGAATCAGATGCCTTACAAATAGAACGAAGAAAGTGGCAAGAACAAGTAGAACGATTGGATCCATTGATTATCTTTTCTAAGATAGCTGAACCTTCTAATGGTAATAATGACTAACTTGGAAATGTGAAATTGAAATGAGCGGGGCATTTCAATGCATCTTGATAAAATCTGAATAGAGAGCACACCGAACATCAACTTTATTACGTGAGACTAATGGATTTTGAGATAGCTGTGGCCCTAAAGAGGGCCGTTGGGTTCGGTGTTTGTTTGGAAGCGAGAAGATAATAAAATTATCCTCCGAATCCGTAGAGGGTTCTTCCTTGGCGCTTCAAGGCGTAGACGACGTCCATGGCGGTGACGGTCTTTCTCTTGGCGTGCTCGCAGTAGGTGACGGCATCACGGATGACTTTCTCAAGGAAAATCTTAAGAACTCCACGAGTTTCCTCGTAGATGAGTTCAGAGATACGCTTGACTCCTCCTCTTCTGGCGAGACGGCGAATGGCTGGCTTGGTGATACCTTGGATGTTATCACGAAGAGTCAAGCGATGGCGCTTGAATCCTCCTTTTCCAAGGCCTTTTCCTCCCTTTCCACGTCCGGACATTGTTGCGATTGATTTGAAGACTCACAAGTGAGGTGAGCAATCAAATTGTCCCGCCCTTTTTATGCGTTTTGCGGTGGCGGGGCGGAGTCAATCTTAACCACCCTGTCGGGACACATCTCTCCTGCTTTTCCGGCCCAACTGAAATTGATAATCAGATGAGAGATGAAGGGGAATAGAAGTTTTCAGTGTCAAGAAAAATCGTATTGTAACAAAAAAGTGTTATTATTGCAAAAAAAAACGCGATTTGTCTCAAAAACTTTATTGGGATGAAAACGGGAAAATTGAATCTATTTGGATTTCTCAGCACTGGTTCCTTCTTTCTCTTTTTCCTTCGTATTCTCCCAATCATACGGCGAATCGATGTCCATTCCCGTGGCCGTACATGCTTCAGCGAGTGACTTGTAGATGAATTGGTAGTCCAAACGATCCTGATAGGCTCTCGAATCGATGTAATCCAACACTTTGTTCAATTCAGACGTCTGCTTCATTCCTGTGTACAGAAGGCTTCTCTTCTCCTTACGGCACTCTTCCTTCATCTTCAGAACTTCGTTTTTGTCGTTGAGTTTTCTCCAAGGAAGACCTCCGACGAGAATGAGATCAATGAGAAGGTAGAACCAACTCTCAACGTCATCCTTCGGTGCCATCTCGACGCTTTTGTGACAAGCGAGAGGAGCGAAACGGACGGTTCCCTGGAAACAAGGAACTTTGAAAAACGTGCAAAACTAATTGATTATACCTTGAATCCAACAGTCTCACGTGGAGTCTTCAACTCGTTCTTAGTGTTCACATATTTTCGAGCGATTCCGAAGTCGAGAATGTAGATGAGATGTTTCTTCTCGTCCAATCCACATGCATAGTTTTGCGGTTTCAAGTCTCGATGGATGAATCCATACTTGTGAAGTTCTTCAACAGCCTCGAGACATTGATTCGCAACTCCAAGACCAGTGACAAACGAGAAGACTTTTTCAGCTCGATCCGCCTTCAGATCCGACAAGCTCTTTCCGACCAACTCCATCACCAAGAAGAAGAATCCCTCTTTGTCCTTCTTTCCACGGTCCACGATTTTCGTGAAGTGTTTGCCGTTGACCAATTTGAGGATCGCAATCTCCATTTTCAGTTTCGAATGCTTCCTCTTCTCGATCTTTCTTTCCACCTTCATCGCATACTGCTTTGATTTGGCATCTTTCACGAGGTATACCGCACCAAATCCACCCTCTCCGAGAAGTTTTACAACTGTGTAATTGGTTTTCCCGCTGACGATTTCAGTTCCCTGTAAGAAAAAGGATTCAGAAGTTCAGAAGAAATCTTGAATTGAGAGAAACTTACTGCTTTGAAGTTGACATCATCTTCTTCCTCTTCGGACATCTTGACGTCTTTCGAATTTGCTTGGTTCGATGTATTCGAGTTCGATTGGACTGACGATTTTCTCCGCCTTTATACCAAAATTTTCAAGATCTTATCAGTTGTGACCGTGTCAGTAGGATAACGTGTAAAAATGTATATCTTTTACGTGTTTATATACTTTTTGTCCAGAATTTTTTTTCGAGTTTTTCATAGTTCACGTAGATAACTTTCTATGAAAAATGATACTTCAGAATTTTCGAAGAACCTCCTCTGCTGGAATCTACAATCTAGTCATGTGACTCGTAAGATAATCTCATTTGAGGAATCTTTGAAAAAAAAACAGAGATCTCGAAAAATCTTGGCACTTTCCTTGAGGACTAAAGAATACTTTCTGATATATTTCTAGTGGATAGTATCTCTCTTTTGAACATTCCTACCCATGTCCTTGTTTTCTTTAAAAAGTACGAAAGATAACTGATGACACTTTCGGCAGGAGAGGTTCAAAAGAGAGTAGTTTGAAATAAGTGTACATTTATATTAGATAGTGTCATAGTTTGTAAGATCACATTGAATCTCGGAATTTTTAAGGTTTGTACTAAGAATTCGAGATATTCGTCATGATCTCCAAATATTTCATTCTCTCCCTTCTAATCAGTCATAGTCTTGGCTTCTGTCCTTTCATCTTCAACCGGGAAATATTGTTCATGCTCGAAGAGATGACGAAGATGGTGGGAAGTTTGGATGAAATAGACATCTGAAAAATACAATCGCCCATGAAATGAGTCCATTTTGTCTCATTTTTCGTCAGAATAGATAGAGCAAAACTTGATAAGTCAGCAAAAAACCTCCATCTCTAAATCATATCCTCAGCTTTAACATGCTCCATTTCGAAAAAATTGAACCAACGATGTCATCTGAATATGACCTGTAAACTTAGACTTACATTCCTTGAACTGAAAATCTTCTGTTATCTTCTCCAATTTTTTACAAGCTTTGACCTAACCCTATCCCACTATCCCCTGTTGACACCCCACAAGAACACAAAATCACAACCCCCCCCCCCCCCCTTTCTCCCATTGAACATATTTGCTCGCACCCAAACAGTCTGTGATCCGCAATGCTTTTTTATTGAGCACATATTGCTCTTTTCGCTTCGAAAATCGTTTTTGAACTGTCTTTCTCTCCGAACAACAAAACATCAGCCTGTCTCTTTTCGAATACATTTCGCACATTCGTTCTTGGCTCTTCTTTCGTTCTTTTTGTCGTTCTCCCTGTAAATATTGTGACAAAAATATATTTCTGGAGGGAGAACATAGAAATATCATATTCATCTTTTTTCTCTGTTGCTCATCTATTCAACGGAAAGAGTTCTCAAAGTGTTCAATTACAACGTTCCAAGTATGGGTACGAAAGGGAAAAATAACTGAAAAACACAAGGGTAATTTTGAGTTTTCCTGAATACTGATAGAGGCAATTTTTGTTCTAAAAAGTTCTTATTTCAACTTCTCAGTATTGAATCAAACAGTCGTGTCTCAGAAATACATTTTACTCCGAAATCGGAGATAAAAGCTGAAAGTCCTGTCTTATCCAGATTCACCAATTGATTTCCAGTTTTCAGAACAGTTTTGGATGTTCTATCTGGGCTTCAATTGTGCATTGATACACAGTTTTCAGACCAACTTTTCCGAAAACACCAAGATGTGGTTTGAAATTTCGGACGAGAACCAGATAACTCAGATAGTACATTAGCACTGAACCAACCTGAAAAATTCTCATATTTCTCTTGAACCTCTCCGAAATCGGATAGAAAAAGAAACCCCTCCCTTCTCCCCAAAATCCGTTGCTCTCTCAAAAACCAAAATCCTCTTATTGTCCGAAAAGAAGTTCGCTTCTTTTCGAACACTTCCAGTGTCAACTTGTTGTATGTATGTGTGCATCTTCTTCTTTTTCTTTTCCTCTTGCTCTCCGTGAGCTGTCCCCAATAATCGGAGCAAAAAAATGGGAGAAGAAGAGGAATAGGAGGAATAGTTGTTGGGGTGGGAGGGAAGAGAAAAAAGAAAATGAAGAGAAAAAGGAGAAGACTGCAAACCACTATATGTTTGGTCTCTCCAACATTCCTTCACATTCATGTTTTCCAAATGTTTTACCTAGTATTAGTCCATCAACAAACTTTTGTTTCCTTCCTACTGTTTTCTGGTTATTCCTGATCTCCAGATGACGTCGTGGGGATTCAATTGAGCCTGAAATTGAACCCAAAGTGGCAGCTTGTTGAAATTCAGCTTGCAAATGGGATACGCGATTTCCCACGGAGGAAAATGTGCTCTTAAATAGATTGGAGCAGTTTTAGAACTTGCTCTGAACTTTTGATCCGTTTCAGTTTTCTGAAGATTTCTTCCCTGGTTACGGTAGGCTATGGATTTGAGTCTCTACGGAAGTTTGGGGTCCGATCTTTAGAAGGCATTTTTTAAGAAGTTGTGAGATTTCAAAATGTATCTTCAAAGTAAATATCTTCGAATGGGTTCGGACTCAAAATTTTAGATTTTCAGCTTTCCGAATCAATAGAAAACTTAATTTTTCCCTAAATCTAGAACCACGCTCTCTCTTTTAAGGATCCTTCATGAGTATTTTTAACTTCATGATTTCTGCTGAACTTCCATTTCTCCCCCGAACTACTCATATTTTTATAACTGGAATAGCCAGATGATGACGTATACGTTCATGGCTGATATAAATAGATGATGAGAAGAACATGAGAAAATTGAATTCGGAGACTATGTGAAAACTGAAAAAAGAGAGATGATAGAAGTTGAAAGGAGTTAAACTGAGAATATGACAAATGACTGAAATTCTTCGAATCGTGAATGGTGAATGAATGGAATTCGAAAAGGATCATTCATGGGTTTTAGGTCATCATCATAGCGTTATAAACATTTTCCATTTTCCGTTTTGGTTCAAGCCAACTCTGCTATAAATAGAAATTTGATTCACGAATCCAAGTCAAAATTAGAAAACCTAACTGTGCTATTCTATTATTTTGAAATAGTGATCTCGTATCAGAATAAAGGTCTAATCATCGAAATATAAGAAACCACTCTACCATAACTACATCTGAAATTAGTACTTCTTCTGAGCAATGGGACCACTTTTTCATTACAATATTTTCCGAATTCCAACCCTTGAAGACCTCCTTGTGTCTGACAAGAGCCCGTTCTTCTATTTTCCGAACCACACTTGAAGATTTCCGAATTTCATTTATTTTCCGTTTTCTATTTTCAGCCGAAACGTCACAAATCCTCCGTGATTATTTTCCTCTCCCATCTTCTAATCTTGACCTAATCTGTTTTACCCCAAAGAAGCTCTTCTGGTGAGATTTGAGATTTCTCTATGTCATCAAACCCTTTTTCTATATCCATACTATTTTTGAAGTTCTGTGGACTCCAAGACGCGAAAAACTTCAAATATTCATAATAATGTGTGTATGTGTATTTGCAGACGTAGTCCTTGACAACGTTTAGGAGCAATAAGGAACTAGAAATTTCGGGGATGTAGTTCTTTCAAACTTTTAGCCTATATCAAAAACTCTTTTTTCAGATAGAATTGAGAGGACTTCTGAAATTGGAGAGGAAGATTCCTTGATCATTGATGCACTAGAAGAAGGGGAATTAAACTTTGACGTCAGTTTCTCTACTTTACTCTTCCTTTTTTAGGAAAGAAGAAGATTCAAAACTTTTTAGGGAAATTACTTTCCGTGTGAGCATTGATCTTCGGGTCTTTAACATCAAAATAACAATAGTTTAAAACTTCGAATTCTTAATACTTTTGAGTTCTGACCTGGTATATTGCTAAAGAATATAGCTGAAACTTTTCCAAAATTCTAAATTTTGACTTTTTTTAGATTAGGAGTTTTTAGACTCTGGCTGTAAAAGACGTTTCGAATCACTGAGTTTCTCGATAGTTCCCAATTCACAAAATTTGAGAATAAGAGAGAAAAAAAAACTGAACACTCTCCAAATTTCTGTCACACTTAACCATTTTGGACATACGTTAGTTATATTGATATTTTCAAAGCCCACCGCACTCTATTGCTAACATCGCTAAATGTTGAACTTTTCCATTGTCAAATCGCTTTTCCAAGTTTCGAGGCTTAGCGAACTTCTCATGGACAATTCACGAGAATCAGACGAAATCTCAAAACCTGGAAAAAACGATGCACAATTCGAAAAAGAAGATCAGATTTTAGTCATAGTATCAATAGACCGCAAAAGTTGAAATTTTGCTATGTTGAAAAAGGCTCAAAATTCAATCTCGTTTCACTTTTTTGAGCACACTTTAACATTTTGAAACTAACTAGGGAGTGCCACGATGTGACTTTGGCTTTTTGGAATGAAACGTATACCATTAGATAGCTGATGACTAGAATAGCAAATGTCCAAATTTTTAGCTGCGGAGGAACACTGTGAGCCGAGAAATGTGGGTCAACGTTACCAGTTTTCACTGTATTTCCTTGTTTTGTGTAGGATCGAAAGAAGTTTGAAAATCGAAGTAAAGAAAGTGGCGTGAAATTTTTTCAATGAGATTTTCTCTGTAATTTTTCGAAGAACTGTGAGAAGTACAGTGAAAACTGATACTATCGACCCATATTTCTCAGCTCACAGGGCTCCTCCGCAGCTAAAAATTTGGACATTTGCTATTCTAGTCATCAGCTATCTAATGGTATACGTTTCATTCCAAAAAGCCAAAGTCACATCGTGGCACTCCCTGGTAAGAAATTGCTCAAAAATCGACAAGACCTTATCACACACTTCAACATTCTTTTCCAATTTCAAGACCACTTCGAAAACCAAAAACACTTCCAGTATTTCGAGTATATTCTTCAAGTAGAATCCTCTGTGATTCATCATTTCCACGTCATCACTCATCTCTCCATTCTGTTTTTCTCCACCGGGAATTCTTCCACTTTTCAAATCTCTTCTAACTCATTTGTCACTCGATCTTGTCTCAAAACTTCTTGTTTTCCTCCTCCTTTTTCTCCATTTCTGAAAGTCATTCCCGAAACAAATGACCTCTTCTTCTCCTCTCATTTTATTGTCATAACATTTTCACTTGTTTATGTTGTTCCATTTTTCTCTTTCTTCTCTAAACGTTCAACCCTTCGTTTCTCTTCTGTAGAGCATTCAATTCCATTCATAAACTATTTTTCTAAGAATTCCAAAAAGTAAAGTATGTCAAACATTTTGCTTCCTCTTCTCTCCGGATGTACAAAATGGAATGCGATAAAAACGAAAACTGGGCGGTTTTCTTTTTTTACTGCAAAGATTTGTATCTCGAAATGAAAGATTGACTTCTTATTCTTCCTCTTGTGTATACTCCCCCGAGAAGTAAGTTTTTTCTTCTGGGTGTGTCTGCAGAGGAAAAATTGTTTCTGCACTTTTTTCAAGGGCTCATTTTTCAATTATAATCCGCCGTCTTGCTCTTTTTGGCTGGGATTTTTGAAACTTCTAGTTTTAGTGTTTGCAAAATTTGTGTTTTGGACTTTTTCTGAGTTTCTGATAGAGTGGCCTCCCATGAAAACACAGATTTTGGCTTTCTAAGTCTAGCTATCAGTTCAAATCAACTACATCAGGTAGGAGCAAAATCGTGCCAAATTCTCAAATTGAACAACATGATGAGCCAAAAAGAAACTGCACTAGTGAAGTCGAGGCCTTCAATAGAGCAGAAAATCATCGGAACAGAGGTTGGACAGCCAGTAACTGGATTTTTGGTTTTTTAGAACTGTGCGTATCATTCTTTTATTCTTTCATACTAGTTACTGTATTGAGGTTGAAACAAGGGCGCAAAGGTTGTTGGCGTCCAGTCTGGTGCCAGGTCCGCAGCCAAAAGTGAGAAATGAAATGAACGGCTTGAAAAAATGCATGCACTAATTCCAAAAATCTCTGAGTCTTCCACTACCTCGGTCTATTCGGCTTACTCCAAGATACGAATCCCAATTCCTAGAATCGGAACATCATGGCATGGGAAGTTGACTCCCCATATCCGTTTCCTCTGTTTCATTGGTCCTCCTCATACCACAACTCTCTTCCAAAACTTTTCCCCAATGCACCTGTCATTCATATCATTTGCCTCTTCTCCATTTCCGATTCCAGACAATTGATTCCTCGTGTTTTCTCCACGTCACCTTTCCCCTTTCCTCCTTCTTCTTCTTCAGCTTCTCGTACCAATTTCCGGAGATTAGTCAGGACGGGGGAAATAAAGAAGAAAACGGGGAAGAAAAGAAGTAGCTCTCATCCTGATTTTTGCCACAAAGCATTCCGACAAAATCAGACGATTCGAAAGAAAAAGAAGAGAGTGACGACAGGAAACAAATTAGGGGAGGTCTTTTTTTTGAGACAGAGAGTCTACAGGATCTTTAATCTGTCTCTAGGTTAGTACGGCATACGAACATGCGTAATTATCTTCTAATGAGTGTGTGTCGTCGTGATCGATGTTCGGAGATAATTTGAACATTTTCTTACGAATTTTTGAAAGGTTTGCTCTTGTACCTCGGAGGCATTAAGTTTTGCAAATTTTTGTGATGAATCGAAATTGTGTCCATTATTGGTAGTACTTAGCCAAGATGATCTCTTCAAAGTAGGATATCATGGGGCTAGAAATAACCATGACTAGAGCCAGTTTGGCTTGAGCAAGCCTGATCATTTTCATTATGACTGGATTTTTCTGAACTCGTAACTTTTGAGTGACTTGCTTTAACAGCAAATGTTCCTTTTTTCAAAATTTGGCCACTTTGGAACTGTCTATATGATTCTCGTTATGGTCCGCTAGTTGCTCCGTTTTTGCCTTTCGCGAGACGCAGCCAAGAAAACTGACACACTGACGTAAAAATATATACACTGACTGTGAAAAATCCAAACGATTTACAACTCTTCTACCTCTAATAACTCATTTTTCTTGACTTCTGGAGCAACAACACGTCTCATGATTTTAGGAAGATCTTACAGTAGCTGAGGTCTACAAAGCCTAAATTTACAGAAATTCTAGGCCTGGTTACGAATTGTACTAGATACGATACCAACGACTCCCCCATTTCAATTTTATTCCAAAAGACTCCCATTTATAGTTTTCTACAGTTCAAAGTGTTTCCCAACGTCCCTTCCTCTTCTCTCCCCATAATTAGAACAGAAATCAACCTGAAAGTATTCATCTGAAAACATCAACTGTTATTTTTTCTCCTTCTTCCCCTAACACAATGACCAATGACCTTCAATATAATCTGTTCTCTCTCTCTCCCTTTTCAACTTGTTTTCTATTTCTTCACTCAAAAAAGTACCTTTTTGTTGTTTGCCGCAATCATTGGAGAGACAGAATTCTCTTTTTACCAGGTTCCCTACTTCTTGCCAACATGTGACCATCCGCCCCATCCCTCTCGATTAATTTCCGCTATTTCTTTGTTTTCTGTTCTCGCTGTTTTTTTTTTCAAGAGAAGGTTTCGCCTATTCGAGATTTTCCATATTTCATTGAATATGTGCAGGATCATATGACAGTGTCGTATGATTTCATAATAATCCATTCTGAAAAGTAAACGACACAGGAAATTCGGAGAGGGCGGAGCTTCCTCTGTGTGATTCATCGCTTCTTTTTTTTTGAACGCATAGAGGGGAGGGGCGCATTCTAAACGCAAAAATCGCATTTTGACAGATTTGAGAGTAGTCGATGTAGGAGGAGTTGAATAAGAAGATACACATGTGTTCTGCTCATTTTGTACGTTTTTGTTTTGAAAAAAAACTTGATTACCATGGAAAATGTTAAGATTGGTTGAGTTCTCCAGATAACAAAGCTGCCTCATACCACTAGTTTTGAATTCAGAAAGACAATTTTGAAGGTTTCAGCTTCAAAACTTGATTTTTTTAAATTTGACTCCAGATTTTTTTGTTGGTATGTTTTTCATAATTCATGTATTTTTCCTAGTTCTTCATGATTCTTGAACTTTTTGAAATAAATCTAGAACTAACATACAATATCCGGATTCTTGCAAAATTGTGATGTTTTTCACCTATTTTTCACCAATAATTCGAAACGATCAGATTCCTTATAACAAAAAGAATTACTGTCCTTTCATCGATTTTATGATTTTTGTCCGGTTGCAAGTATGGATTTCAAATCTCTGATTTAATAGAGATATTTTTTCAAAATCTCCAGATTCAGAAGTCTTTCCCCCTCATTGAATCGCTCCTCGATCAGCAAATATTTCTGGATCATTTGCTCCTTCCCCAAAAAAACTCCTTCTTGCTCATCTTGCTCCATTATTTTCCCATAAAACGTCTTCATTTTGATTCCTCCCCTCTAATCCTGTCTTCTTTTTTCCCTAATCCATCGACAAATTCGGAAAGAAGAAAATCTCCAGAGCTCTCTTCCCACCCAACGTTACACAAATTATTGTTCTGAAGTGAGGAAGAAACGGAGAAAAAAACGTGGTTAGAAAATTAAGAAAAGAAGGAGAAACGTGTCTTTGTTTGCCGCTTCAACGCCTTCTTTTTTCGTTGCGACGACGTCTTCTGAATTGTGCTTTTTGTTCTTCAATGAATGACGGTGACGAGCCAAGGACACTTTTCTTTTTTCTTTGATCAACAACTTGTTGTTCACTTTTTGAAATAGGTTTTCCGTTGGAGCTTTTTTGCTCTGTTATCACTCTAATTATATCTTTTCGAGTCTAGTGAGAGATGGATGGGTACAGGAGTAGTTTTTTGGTTCGATGGGTGTTTTGATCTAGAAAGGTGTTTTAGGCATTAAAATCTCTTCTTGTTCCTTCCAATTTTGAGGGTTTTTAAGTTTTCATTGCATAATGTACCTCTTCGAATTCTAGATAGTTTCAAGGAGAACGTAGCTTGAGAATTCGAGAAAAAGTAAAAGCACTGAAACTAGTCTAGATTTTCAGATTAGATAGTATTGTTCCACCTTTGAATACTTTGTTTTGAACTTTTGCATAAGAAACCAAGGTAGAATTTCAAGATTCTTCAGATTAGTTTCTCTTTAGACTCGCTTTCGTTTGTTTTCGATTGAAATCTCTATTTCTACAGGTAGAAGTTGACTTTTTCTTGAACTAGGCAAAACAGCAAATATTCAAATTGTTTGGCATTTGAACTTGTTAGAGGTGTATATATGACTTTCTCATTCTGGTATTGTGCTTCATTTTTGTTTTTATCAGTGGAAAAACCTGCAGGAAGGTTCCTTGTCAACAAGGTCCACAGCTGAACAGTACGGAGACATTGACGCAAAGATGCATTTTTCTAAAAATTTGCAAATGAGAAGACGTACCTCTATGAATCTTGAACTTCTTGATCCGCATAATTGAACCAAAAAAACTTTTTCTCATTCCAGAAATCTCTTGATGTATTTTCCCCTATTTCGAAAAGATCAGCTACTTGTAATGAATTCCGACAAGCTAACTTCCTTTTTCTCCATTTCCATTGCTCCGTATCACTTTTGATGTAATTTGTGTGATATCTCTCTACACCCAACACATCCTCTTTTCTAATACAAATCGGAAAAGTTATCATTCGGAAGGGGGCAAACGGGGCACCACCATTAAAATGTGTAACATTTATTCTCTCTTTTTTCATCTTCCGATTTCCAGCTGATTTCTAGATCTTTGACGAGTGTGCGAATGGCTGTCTGCGTCTGATTCTCAAAAATCAAAGTGATCGATGATTCGACGCGGGAGAAGAGAAGGAATCTTGGTATTGGCAGCAGGAAAAACTTCCCCATTTATCAAGTTCATCTAGATTTATTTCCACTTTCTATGAGATTTCTAAATTTTCACCCTCATCCAAATCTTCTTTCTAAATGAGTTTGTTTTGATAGAAAACCTAGAACATTCTGTACTATTAGTCCATCCATTACTCTTTCTATTCAATTCTAGTATTTACCTTTGACCCAAAAAAACGGTAACAATACTAAAAACAAAAATATTTGCTCCATCTCTTTCTATTTTTCTCTTTCTGTGTTTTTTTGGGCTCTTTTTGACTACTGTAATGTGATTTGAGCATTAGAATCAGAATCTTTCATCCGAATTAATTAGCACCGGAAGTATAGCCGAGGAAGATCTCTTGATGAGCTCTCTATATGCAAATTGAAAAGGCGGAAACTTTTCTGGAATAAGATTAGTTTAGAATCGCAAAGACGATCTATGCATTTTGAGACATTTGACGTCGTCTTACGTCTTCTTGATTTCATTTAACTTCCTTAAGGATCTCAAAAAGACGTCAGAGGCTAGTTAGGCGTACTAAATTTAGAGAGGAAAATTCGATTTCCTGAGATTGTCTAGGTTCACAATGAGAATGGTTCGATATTTCGGATTTCGTTCTCGTTTCTGTTTTGAGTTTTCATTGATCTGCGTTCTTCTTTTATTAAAAGCTCTCAGCAAGCCCTTTTCCAAGGATAGTGTTTGGAAGTTTCATAATTTTTGGCCCAGTGCCCATCAAGCTTTTTGCGTCTGATCCATACAGCTTCAACTAGAATTGAGATTTTTGAGCCTTCTCTTTATTTCAAAAAATCCTTATTTTTCCGCTTCCGTTGTATTGATGTTCCCTTAAAAGCTTTTTCCCCAAAATTTTTTCAACATATCATATTTCATCATTGTCTATGTCTAGCTACCGCAACCCACTCAGTTTGTCATGCTCCAAAAACTATCAGGATTCCAAAATCGTGTTCATAACTTGGTCCAATTGGAGCTTGACAACTCACACAAATTTCCAATTTTCACAATTTTGACCCACCGTAACCTGATCCTGTATCTCCCTGGATTTGTTTAACATACACTGCTATCTGGGACGCATTCTGAGTATCTTCTTCTATTTTTATTTTTATCTCTTCCGCCTTCTATTTTCCTCAACTACTTATCTCTTCTCTCCGGTGCCATCATCACTTTCTTGAGCTCTCTTTGTATCAATTTCCTTTCTTTCTCTAACCAAACTTTCTCGATTCTTCACACTATTTTTCCAGTCTCCGAAGGATTACACCTTTTGTCCTTCTGGTACATGCGTACTCGATGAACGAGAAGAAGGCACTTCCTCCCACATTTTGTTCTCGTTGTCAAAGATTAGTAGTATTTAGTAGTACTAGACGTCTTGACTGATTTTTTTCCCTCCGAGACCCAGTTTTTGACCACTTTTAAATTCTTGGTCAAATAGTTCAAGATCAAAAGAAGAAGAACTTCTGTTTTGGTTCGTGTCCTTCCTCTTCCTTTTTCGAAAACTTTTACTTTTTAATCGTATCGTTTTTTGACTAGAAGACACCAGAACATACTACTATTTACTCATCTCTGTTCCATTCTTCTTGCCACGTCACTCGTTTTCCAGTTCTGAGCAAATACAGAGAAAGTTAGGTGAACGAAAAAGAGGTAACAAGGGGTCGAGAGAAGAACCAGGTGATCGTCTCTCTCGGGGGACAACTTGCCATTTCTCACCAATATCTTTTCACTCTCTCTTCTTGTATTGATACTGATACTTTTCAAGTGGTTACTACTTTCATTTTTTGTAATTGTGTGGGTGTTGGTGGTTTTGGAATGGTATTAGAGAGGATTTGAAGTTTTGCACTTGCTCTCTGGCAGGAGCTCAAATTTTAAGACTTTTCTACTGAAAATATGAGTGAGATTCGAAACGTTTCAGAGTTGAAACTGTTCTCAAAATCCTGCTGAAAAAAAGTATCATCGTTTGAATTATGACTTAAGAACGCCTTCATTCTAAGAATTACCCATCACAGGAGTTCAAAACTCTTTTAGTTCAATACATGAAGAATATATCGATACATTCAGTCAGATTCTCAGAATCGCACAACCCTAGCATCCTAAAATCCTACAGATTTTCTCTGGAAACCTGAAGTCTTTGAAAACACTGGGAGACCAAATTTCACAATAATAATTTCTTTTTGTGTTTTTTCATTGAACTATTTTTGATGAGTAACCTGAGAAAATGCACCTCCCTCCCACATCCACTAGACAGTCAAACAAACAAATGGCAATTTGAAATAACCTATTTGTTCAGTTTCTTGTGCTCGAGTTTTGAGATTTGCTCACTTTGATTTTTTGAATCCTTGAAGATCCACAATTTTAGAAGAATCATGAAGGTGGTGGTATTGTCCAAAAGTAGGGTCAAGTTTTTCATGTTTTAACACTGTAAACATTCGAATGTCAGTCATAAAAACTAAACTCTCTGAAATCCTTGTCACCTGGTTTCGAACCCCTCCTCTCTTTGTTTTAAATTTCGAAATTTCGTGTCCATTTGTCAAATGGTAATAATGTACAATCTCGTGACAAAAGAGATGACAAAGAGGAGCCCCCTTGGTATTACTCAGAGAAGAAAATGATATCATTCGGGCGAAAAAAAGAGATTTATCCTTCGTGGAGGTGGGGAAAAATGTGGGATTTCCGATTGGGGGATAAGCTGGCAGGGAATCACCCGTATTTGTGAGAGAATGAAAGTGAGAAAACAGATTTCAGGGATTTCATTTGGAGTTGAAGTATTTTTGAGATTGAAGTTTAACTCACTCTTTTTTCCGGAGTCAAGACTTTGAGAATAAAAAATGCATGATTCAAAATTGACACTGCAACTTTTGGAAAACTGAGAATCATAAAAATAACCATGATGCCATTTTGTGACAGAGACGCTACAGATATCGTGATTTTCAGCAATTCTACAATTACCATTAGAGCGAATTTTCAACTTCCTATCCCCATTTTACGAATTAGCCATCTCCTCTCGTCAAACATTCCTGAAATACCTCAATCATCTCGAATTTCCGTTTGTTTCTCTTTTCTCGTTTAACATCACTCATTCCTCCCTACTCCAACCATAAATCATCAAAAACCGTTTCACAAAAAGGGTCAAATTGGCCTTCTAACTACTGCAAACTGCCATTTACTAATTTCTCCTCTCCTCCTCTTCTGCCATGAAACAGTCCTTTTTTCTTTCTTGTGACCGGTTTCCGGTTTTCCCTAGATTTCAGGTTCATTTTTTTGGATTTTAATGGATTTTTGCCTTTTTAAACCGTCCCGTCTGTCAGGATTCATTCATATCTTCATCACTCCCGATTTTCAGAACCTCTCCTCACAGAATCATGTCGAGAAATGTCGGAGTTCTCGGACAAATGTCAGAAATCAACGATCATCTGTATCTGTCGGGAGCTGGAGTTCTGAAACCAGAGAAGATAAAACAGAGGAAGATCAATATGATCGTCAACGCAACCACTGAGGAACCATCCACGTATATGCAAGGTAAGTATTCTCCGTGAAAAATTGTAGTGCAGTTGAGCGAAGTTGAAAAGTTGTGGATTTTTTAATGTGCAGTTCGGTTCCTAGGGAGCCAGACAACTTGATCTCGTTGATCAGAAATTTTCAAAATTCAACTCTAGTCATAAATTTCAGGAGTCGACACGATGAAGATTCGAATCGAGGATCATCCGTACGCAAGACTCAGCGAGCATTTTGATGTGGTGGCTGACAAAATCAGGAATGTTAAGGTTAGTTGAGGAAATCAATTTAGTAGTTCATTGAACAGAATAAGTATCCACGGTCGGCATTTTTTCTCAAAGTTCAAGTTTCGAACTACTGCGAAAACTTTCAGAACGGTTTTTGTGAAAGGTAACTATTACAAACATATAATTTAGATCAAGAGCTGTAAAGATTGAAAATTTGGTAAAGTTTTCGTTCAAATTGACGGAATGAAGAAACATCCAACTCTGCACCTTTTTCAAAAAAATCACTTTTTTCGATCAAAAAGCCACTAAAATCGGAAGAATGTGGTTTCTTTTTGATATTCGTATATCAGTTTTACTGTTCTTTTTTCCTATACACAATGTTTTCTATTGTCTCCCCAACATTTCAAATCGTAAAAAACGTTCATTTTTCTTTTCGCCCCCCCCCCCCTTGTCGACCACACTCATAAATTCAGTGAAGAACGGCCCTCGAGAGTAATTACAAACAACTGGTTTTTCGCATTTTTTGTGTCGTAATGTCCATTTGGCAAAGTGAAATCGGGAGAGGAACGAATTTTTTGAAAATGGAGGGGGCAAACCAAAAATGTCGAGTTTTCAGGAAAGAGGAGGAAAAACACTGGTTCACTGCATGGCTGGTGTGTCGAGATCCGCGTCTCTGGTGATGATTTATTTGGTGAAACACGAACATATGACACTTCGACAAGCATATCATTATGTGAAAGCAGCTCGTCCGATCATTCGTCCAAATGTCGGATTCTGGAAACAAATGGTGGATTATGAGAAACGCCTTCGAGGAACTGCATCAGTCAAGATGGTACAGACACCGGAGTGTGATATGCCGATTCCAGATGTGTATGCGGATGATTTGAGGAGGATGCAGATCAATAGGGAGATCGCTAGACATGCTGCTCCATCTTCTCAAAGTTCTTCTACTAAACAGAGAGCGTTCTCGGCGAGGTAACACTAGGAAAACGATATTTCTTGATATTCGTTGTGCTTATTTACAAAAATACGGATCCCCGCAGTATCAGGGAAAAACAGCTACAGTACCGCAACGTTGTGAGCTTTTGACAAAAAGCCAATTTTTTAAGGGTCTGAGAAAAAGATTCGATGTTGTGGGTTCTGTCTGAATTTTCGCGGGAGCTTACTTCAACTTGCGAACTTTATTTTTGTAATTGATAACGTCTTTTGTTCGACGTCTTGTAAAGATTGTGTATACCCCGAAAATCCAGAACATGTTTTATCCAAAAAACCATGAAAATTGCGCTGCCAAGGACCCCTTTCACGAGACTCGATGATGTTGTACAAAAAGTTGTCCACTACAAAAATAGAGTCCTAGAGCTGATCTATACATATGCCAAATTTCAGCGAAATCGGTTAATGAGAACCCACTTTTTCAGTCTCCCAAAGTTGACCCCTTTCTACTGAAAACAGTCAAAGTGTACAACTTACTGCAAGGCACAGTATATTCGACTTCTTGAGGAATAAAGAAGTAACTCAAAAGCTGCTGGCGTCCAATCTTATGTCACTAGGCAAAAATGTTGTCGCGAAAATACATAGAATAATTAGCTCTGCAAAACCCCATCTGAAATTTAACCTTGAAGTCTAAAAAAGGTTCAATCAAAGTAATCAAACATTTTCTCTTTCCAGCACATACCGCCCATCAGTACCATCTGCCTCCGCCCTTGCCACATCATCTCTCCGCCGTGCGTACAGTCCATCTTCTCTTCCAGCATCTAGTCTTGCTCTCACCACTTCATACAGTCTCTTCTCTCCTGCTCCAACTCGGAAACCCCGCCAAAGTCTCTTCTCAATGTATTCCACTTCTCCACGTCACAACTTCTTCTCAGCATTCTAATTTGTAGGCAACGTTCTACTTTTGTGTATCATATTTCTCCTTGACTTCCAAAATCTACTTATCACAAACAACACCTAAAAGCTTTCCCTCGTAATATTTGAAGTAGTTTGCATATTTTTGACTCCTCTAATTGTAAAATCTAAATTTAAAAACCTTTTGTATCGCAAGAAAAAGTGGTAACGGGTTGATTATTTTTCCCCCCAACACAACACAAAACACACAAAATCAACACATATTTTCCCATTTTCTTCTGTCGCTTTCTTCACCAAAAAATCTTCTTTTTTTGGAACCCAGATGTCTATATCATTCCGATAAATAATTAAAAGCATTTCTTCTTCATGTTTTGACTTTCAGATGTTTTAAATTTTGAGGGAATACAATAATGGAAAAAGAAGAGAAAAACAATTAAATAAACAGGAGAACACCTCTTGATGTTATTGGATGACTTCTAATAAGGGGCGGAGTCTATAAATAGACTAATTATTTCAATAAGTTTTCACCTTGAGCTTCTAATTTCCTGCTGCTCCTCGACTCGTGAGCTTTGATTCAAATCTTTGTTCTCTATATATTCAGAAATATCAATAACTGGTTCATTAGTCAAAACTCTTCACATCCCCGACTGTAACTGTATTGATTGCTTGCACTACAATACCGGAAACCAATATGTCCTAATTATACAATCGGTATGAAGACAATCGAAGTGTATCGATTAGCGGAAAAACTTAAGAAAACACTGTCAAAATGTAGGTCTCCATTTCGAAAAACTTTTTTGATCTACCTAGTTAGGACTTTGTCTTATTCATGTCTTATTGACCTCTTCATTCTCATACACTTCTCACCTCATCTTTCTATATTCCCGTTGTTGTATTTATTGATTTTTTCACGATTGCTCCGTACAAATTTCAGCTTTTAGACCACCTCTTTTTTATATATTGAACTAAATACATACATCATTTTATTTTTCAGGAAACCTCCAACACCAAAAGGGCAAAACCTCCAACGAACTCCGAAATCAGAGGAGGAGCGAGGAATCGACGCTCCATAAGGATAGTATTGAAGGTAAGCACATTTCCAGTCCCATACAGTCCGATAGAGCGCATTCGCATTACCATCGTCGACATATAGTCCAGCAGAGCGCTCTCGCGTTTCCCACCTCAATAGTTCAGTAGAGCATACTTACGAAGCCCCCGACATTCCGGTAGAGCATATCTGCATAGTCCTCCAAAACTTCAGAAAGCGCATTGGTGCTTCCCTCGTCGAGCGTCCAGCGAAGCGGAGTTGCATGTTCTTTCGAGATTTTTCGGTAGAGCGCATTTGTGATTGTTATCTTTGTGTCGGCAGAACGTGTTTGCCTCAGAAGTCTAGTTTAGAACATTTGCATTTGCATTGGAGATAGTCCAGTAGAGCGTATTCGCACCACTACTAAAAGTCCTGTATAGCGCATTTGCGTTTCTAGCAGCGATAGTACAGTGGAGCGCATTTTTAATCCCATCAACGGTTGTTCAGTAGGCATTTTCATTTTTGTTATTCCGGTAGAGCGAATTTGCTTTTCCCTTGGAGAACCGACGAGAGTCCAGTTCAGCACTTGGAAACTCTCCGACGAGGAACTCTCCGACGACGACGAGACGACGACGCACAACTTCTCGACGATGAAGTTCAAGATTTCTGAAGACTCTCCTGGATTTCGAGAAGAATCGGAGTTGCAGCAGCTGAAATGGTGTTGGAAGGAAGTGGGAGATGAATAGCAATCGCGAGAAGGATGCAAGCAGGCCATTACTGTAGGTTTTACTTTTTAAAGGGTTGGACTTTTAGTTCACTGAATTATGTGAGCTCGGCTAGGGCAAAATGCTCTAGAAAACAAACAAAGTATTGGGGAAGACACATAAAAGCTGTCGGGATTCTCCTTTTTTCTCATTGCCTCAAGTTTCTTTCCGTACCGTACATTTTTAACAGTTGCTTCCCAGTCATCAGTCTCATAATGATGGCGAGGAAAGTCGCCTAGGCGATGAGAAGCGCCCTTTTTTCTCTTCATTACCGTACCGTATATTCGCAGCCTTCAGAACGAGAACATATTATGTGAGCTCTTTTTCGGCGCGTTTTTGGGCTGTTCAAAAATGAGTCAATGTCATTTATTTGTCTTGATTCTAAGCTCAAAAGATGCGAAATTTTATGAGGATTCCGAATCTATGCTTAGAATTGCTGTATCTGTTTTAGAAGCAAAATTGCGGCAATTTTAGTGATTTTGGTGGATAATTTTTGAAAAATCGACTTTCTTCAGATCACACCTGGGGGACCACTTTTGACACATAACGCCAGGAACCACACATCGTCCGTTGGAAACAATATTCATACTGTTTTGATGAAGTTGTCATGGTTTGGAGCCAAAAATACACTCGCAATTTTTTGGATCTGAACTTATTCATTTTTCCGACTTTCAGAGGCCGTTGATTTTTGGAGATTCGAGGATTCTATCGAGAACGAAACTTGGAATGATGTATCTGAGTTTTTTTCTATAGATTGTCTTGTTTACATATGAGAATGTCAAAAATCACAAAGTCAGCAAATTCTTTAACTAGGCAAATTCTGGAATCGACGTCGACTTTCTTCATTTACGGAAGGTTGGGTAAGGTATGACCTATTGCTATATATTTGTGTTTTTTCTCCATGAAGTCTAATATTTTCATGCCTAGATAAAGATTTACCGATTGGAATCAGTTCAAACCTGCAGGAACCTTTCAGAAATAAACCCACTTTTCCCCGTATATTCAACGATCTCCAGTTGGTTTTGGGAGATTTGGGGATTTGGTGGAGATGGAAAAATGTCATATACCCTCGAATGTCTCTCCATAGACGGATTCTATGTCATGTGAGATTGACAAAATCCAAAAATTATAAATTCCTACTGTTGGGGAATTCTGAAAATTGACGTCGATTTTCCCCTTCAAAAATGAGCACTTTTTCAGCGCGTTTTGGGATTTCGAGGAATCTCTTTAAATTGTCGATTTGCTTTGATTTTTAGTTCAAAAGAAGCAGAATTTCATGAGGATTCTGAATACGCTTTCAGATTTGCTATATTTAAAATGAGAATTTTGTCAGAACTTTTTATTGCCGAATCAAATTTCAATTATATTCTTTCTATTGATTCGATGGATCATCACGAGCCAATTGTCTCTGAATCTCATTTCGGATCTCATTGGCAATCTGAAGTTTCGAGTTTTTTAATTTACTCATATTCCTTTTGTGTCCTACTTTTCTGTTACTTCCCGGGCGAAGTTTCACATTCCACAAGTTCAAACTAGTCGGTGTCTCGTCAGATTCCGTCAAGTCGACTGTCTTGTTCGGAGCCCGTCTGTAAATTGAAATTGAGCTCATTTTATCTCTCATGAATCTACTAACGGTGTATGCATTTCGTCGTCATTCATCTCAAAAATCGAATGCTCTTCTTCGCCGGCGATGGCACGAGATCTTGTACGAGAAGAGACATGAGTCACTTCTAGAATCGAAGATTCATCTGCGTCAAAATCGAATGATCTGAAGGGAGGTTTCACAGAAACGACGGATCGACGAGACTTCTCAGAAGCAACCGGAGAGATGTAGTTGAAATTGAAACTCGGATTACGGGAACGGACGGTTCCATTCATATCGGAAACATCAGCCAGGAATCCACGTTGGTGCTGGAATGAAACTTTTGGATTTCACTATTTGGATGGGAAAGGCGAACCGTAGAGTCATCCATAAGAACCGATGGATCCAGAAGTGTCTCCTCAATAATCGTTCCACAACTGGGACGATCAATATCCATTGGCGATGCATCGCAGCGTGCTCCTTCAGAAGATGCACGAAGAAAAGTGAGACGAGCTCTCGACGATTTCGCCATTCGATTGCGTTGAATAATCATCGAATCGTTGTGATTCGGAGACATACAAGAGTTATTGGTGCTCGCTGGCTTCTCGTATTCATGATGCAACTCTTTCAGCATTTTCAGATATTCTTCCATTGCCGTTACTGTCAATTCGATGGATTTTCCACCGAGAACTGGAAGAAATGCAGCCGTCGTGTTGCCTGCGACCTCGAGAAGATGCTCGATTGTTTTCGAGAAGGCCGTTTCCAGTTGCTCCTGACTCATTTCCATCCTCACTTTTTCTTCTTCTGTTACTTGCGTCGAGTAGATAAAATAAAACTATTTGCGGAAAACTGTTTTGTAGAAAATCGCACATTAGAATGAGTTTCACGTGGTTATACTTTAAAACTTTTAACTTTATCACACCTAGAAACCACCAGGAGTTGAACAAAATTGTTAACTGTCTGTTCTTTTTTCTGCTTGAAAATGTTTCTTGGATCAACATATGTTTGATATTGTTTTTTACAACAGAATATTGGGTCACTTTTGAGTTTCAGCCCTAAATGTGCACTTGCAAAGTCAACTGATTTTCCTCCAAGGGGCGGAGCTTACAATTAGGACTGTAGAAACCCGAAAACAGACACCTGAAGAGAAAACAGACACCTGAAGAAGTCCATAATTTTTGAGTTCAGAACCTCAGATCAAAAACTCTCTTCAGAATCCAAAAACTTCTACTCTCCTTCTATGTTCCTTTTCTTGTGACCACTGAACTTCTCCGATTCGATTCCAGATGAGCGAGTTTCTCCAATTCATTTTTTCCAGGTCATATGAGTTATTGAATCCAAAATAAACTGTATTCTATGGTGTGTACAATTAAAGGACATATGTAAAGTTTATTGAACTTCGGTCACTTTAAAATGTGTGATTTCTGAAGTTTCCGATTTGTGTCTTTTTCATGAGATGGTTGCAATCCTACAGTAAGAAATTCGACCAAACCTGCACTAACTTCTCGTGGATTGCTGGGTCTGAGATATGATTTACTTCCGATTCTAGACTTCAGATCATCTTTCAATTTTGATTCAACTTTTGCTGTTAAAAGAAATAAAAAGTCTATCCTGGATGACATACATTCTTTCTAAACCATGTGACAATTCATCTCAATCCTCTGTCATCTCGTCACGTCTTATTCTTCTTTTCCAGCAGAATCCCATAATTTACAATGCATTGCCGAGGCGGGTGGTACACTTTGACTGACTCCGTTTTGCCCTTTTCACAAAATGTCTGTTTCCGGGGTGGTAGTTAGTTGTCGTCAACGCCTACTATACCGCACCGCCCCTTCCGTCAATTATCGAATTATAAATGGAACAGCGCGTTTTGGAAATTGAAGAGACGGGGAAAAGGAGCTCTCTGTGTTTCTTCAGATGTCTTCTAGAGTTGCTTGTCGACTCCGGGGGAGGTCGTCGTCTGAATTCTGATTTATGCTAAGTGGCATTTTCCTTTTTTCGTCTCCTCCTACCCATCTCTAGAGAGCAAGAGCCCAACCCCTCTACCTTCCCTCTTCTGATGTTCCATTTTCTTTTCACAAGTTATTTTTATGTTTACTGAAAACTCCATCTCCTTCGATATAAAAATTCTAAAATGAGAGTTTTTGAAATGTTTCGAAACATTTTCTGATCTATAAACTATCCCTGAAATGGCCGGAAACATCAGCAAACATTTCAGAATACACGTTGCTTCTGTCGTCTCGTGACTCTTTAGTTTGTAAAAAGAATGTGTGAAATAAGTGGGGGACCAGTACCTATGTCTATGTTTCTCCGACTTTTCGAGTCCTCTCCTCTTCCTCACCTGAATAATAATAAAAGTTATAAAAAGAGAGAAAGTTGGAGAAGAGGAAATGACGGAGAAAGGACTCCTCCTTGGTCCGGAAAACTGCAATCTTTCACTGCCACCACAGCCAAGAAGAGCGTTTTGACGAATTTTGATGGGAGCGACTCAAAAGAGGAAAAAGCACAAGAAACATACGAAGAAAAGAGTTAACACCCGCCCCTCAAAAACGGAAAGAATTTTGATCCTCAGCTACTCGTTTCATTTTGAGTCTTCGTTCTTCTCGTTTTCCTTTTTTCTAAAACTTTCATGACGTTCTCACTAATGATGCTCACTTCTTGATCGAATTTCTTCTTTTTCTAGCCTCTGCTTGAATTTTGTGTTCTATTTTTAAAGCAATATTTTCTGAGACCTCTTGATTATCGTTTCACAACTCCAGAATTTTAGATGCGATTTCTATACCTTCTCGTCTTCGTGTTCCTTGTGGTATTTCCCGAATCAGTAAACACTATCGAATGCCTGAACTACAGGGTCGCCCAGGGACAACCCATTCTCAAAGCTGAACGAAATGTGAGCTCTTCATTTTTGAATATCATGCTTAGTCTATCTTTTTTCAGCCCAGATGTCATTCAAAAGCAGAGTATTGTGTCAAAATTACCGGCAATAGCCCTTCTGGAAACGAGCCATTTATTTCTGGGCGATGTGAACAAGCTGGAGAATGCAAGGAGCAAGGCAACGACTGTCTCGCCAGAACAGATTCTCAAGGAAAAGAAGAAGAATTCTGTTGCAGCGACGGAAACTTTTCTAATGATGGATCAAATATTTCTCTTGTTTCTTCACTCGTATTTCTGACTATCTTTCGAATTCTAGGACTTTGAAATTTTAATGAATTGCTTAGTGTACGCATTTTTTAAAACAACATTTCATTGGAAACAAAACAATGATTTACTTTTGGGCCTTCTTCAGCTTAGCAAGCTCGACTCGGACGATTCTGTTTCTCATTTGCTTGGCCTTCATGAGCTTGTATCTCTCGAAATCGGTCAGCTTGGCTCTCTGCAAAACAAACAGTTAATATTAAATTATGATTAAAGTGATTTGAAAATAACTCACGATGGCTCTTTGTGCGATCTTCTTGGCCCATTGAGTCTTTTGGAAGTTCTCGGAAACCTTGGCGGCGTCGAAAGCGGCCTTGACTCCCTTGGTGCGTTGTCCAACGCGGACCTTGACGACGAACTTGGTAAGGTGGAGGTCCTTCAAGTTTCTGACGGTGCGAGCGACTCCCGAGGATGGTCCATCGATTTGTACCTAAAATAATTACATAAGATTTTCAAACTAGAAGTTTTATTGCTTGAAATATAAAGCTACTTACTCTGTTTCCATCGATGACGTTAACGACGGTGGCGAGCTTTCCTTGGTCGTTTCCGGAGGCGATGAAGACGACGCGCCCAATTTGAACGACACGGTTGAAGACCATGTTTACTGAAAAATATGTTATTAAAGGTCAATAACGGTAAATGAAAGAGCAAAAAAGAAATGTATCACAATCGTCAATAACTAGTTTCAATTACAGAGAAAGCTCGATTTTTTCATGAAAAAAGTGAATTTGAGATTGGACTATGTGCTTAATTGTGTCTCTATTTTTATCACTAAAAAAGTTGAAAAAAATTGACGAAAAGTCGTTGAAAAACGGCTAAAAAAGAGAAATTTTTAGGAAAAAATCACAAAGTGAGAGAAAGAGGAAGCCAATACGGTGCCTATTTCGTGGCGAGACCCGAGAGGGGCGGAGCTTGGCGCAATGTGCGGCGCGGACTTTCTGCAACTGGTGCGCATGGAATTGCATTTTCCTGGATTATTGGTACTGGAGTTTATTGCAATAATTATCGAAATGTTTTTCAATCAAATAATAATGGATATCATTCGACAGCAGGAGAAATGTGTCAGTTTGAAAGTTCTATATTTAGAGATGAGTGCAAGAATACAGAAGCGTAGCGCCAGTATGTGATTCTATTTTGAAATATGGTGTTGAGCTTTGCAAGAGAATTTATTTGAAACCTTTATTATAGGCAATGAAACTTGTTATACAAGGCACATTTTACAAAAAATATAGGCATGAACCAAATAGTCTTATCAATAAACATAGCGCGAATCAATCAGTTTAACAGCATCTTCTTCGTCCATTCTGCTCATTCCTTCTCTCAAGCGTGAAATAGAAGAATCTTGGAGCTGCTCGAATTGATCAAGAAGGATCATTGTTGGACTTGAATCATCACCCGCAGAGCAGATGGAAATCAATTCAATCATATGATCGCAGTCGAGTTGCTGAAAAAAAAATGCATCGGAGCCTGAGAGCGATTGCGAACCTGTGCCAGCCGTTGCCATTTGCATTGATCGTCAAAAATCTTAGATACACGAATTCGAGTCAAATAGTCTAAATTGCACACAGAGTCACTTAGTTTAGGATTACGATCCCATTCACTTCTTCGTCTTCTTGACACTCCAGATGATGTTGATGGTCCTGGCTGCTCCTCGTCAGATTCTGAAACCGAAATTCTTGTGACACGAGGAGTCATAGAATCCGTCTCGTTCAGTAGATTTTGTGCATCTGAAAGAATAAAATTAACAAAAAAAAACACTGCAGAACTACCATTCAGAATTTCTTCTCTTGATCTTTTGACCACTCGATTCCGAGAACTGTCTTCGGTGGGCGCCTGATCAGGATGAGATCTTCCGAAAAGTGGAGATCGTGATATTGCGAGGTCATTGGGCACACCAAAGGCTTCTTTTTTCGGCAAATCCGGTCGATCTCCGTTGATAATATTCTGGATAACATTATCTTCGCTGTCTGCTAAGCATACTCCCTGAAATAATATAGGAGATAAATAAAATGATGGCAGATGAAACAAACCTTTGAATTCTGTTTGTTTGGATCAGCACCATTGTCCAAAAGAAGCCCAATGACAGGATAATTGACATTTTTGACTGCCAAGCTCAGAGCAGTTTCTCCTGATACGTCTTCAATGTTTGTGTCAGATCCTCTCTGGAAACATTAGGATTAACAGAATTCCATAGCAGTCGCCAACCTCGACTAAAAGCTGAATCGTCTCGAAGTCGTTCATTTCAATGGCATGCATCAATGCGTTCCGTTTTTTCTCGACATCCAGAAAATCAATCAGAGCACCCGCTTCCAGAAGCATCTCGATTAGGGAAAGCTTCAATCTTCGGACGGCTACATGAATTGGAGCAAAACCTTCTGAGTTTAGTTGATTTACATCAAATCTTTGTCCTCTTGATGGTTCCAAAACTTCTTTGAAAATGGATTCGTTATAGGCATCACCCAGATAGTGTAGCGCCTAGATTAGTTTTTTTTTTCAGTATATTCAAGATAGTCATCTTTCTCACTGTGTTCCCATAATGATCGGAAATGTTGATTTTGGCTCCATGGTTCATGAGATAGTGAACGGCATCTGGGTCACCTGCTCGAATAGCACAATGCAACGATGTCAGACCGTGATGATTTTGAACATTTATCACTTCTGAAAACTGATTTAAGACTCCTCGAAACGCCAATTCAACAACCTTCTTTCAAATTTGAGGGTAATACAGAAAGCAGCAGCTTCAGGGAGAAACTCTGTCCATTCTTGGCAGCTACATGAAACACTCTGCAAGTTTCTTGATTCTTTAGCTTCTGGATATATAGACTAACGTGTTTCCTTCAACGTCCTGTTTCGCAATTTGTGATATAAACGGTTGGAGAAGAGAAATTGTGTCTCCGTTTGTTGCGAATTCAAATAAATTATCAAATAAAGAAATTTCTTGAGTGTTTGAATGTTGCAATTGAGCTCTTGGCAGGTATTTGAAAGGAATCGTAGTCACATTATCATCTGATGTCGAAAAGCGAAGTTCCAGTTCTAGTTCAACGTCGAATTTCAGAGATGGCACAGTGAACATAATCAACTGAACGTTACAGAAATGTATCAGGATGTAGATAAATAGTTTACTCACTGAATTTTTTCTAACAATATCCGCTGCACTTTCCTCATAATTTTCTCCTAAGAAATGAATATTGATAGGATCGGTAGTTTTTCCTGAAAGTTTCAATCATATTATTATCAGGATCAAGGTTGATACCTCCTCCTAAACATGTGGCCCAGACACGGTCACCAGCAGATGCCTCACAACAAGATATGTCTTCAATGAAAAGGCGATGGCACTGACTGGACGATTTATGAATTGAAGACGAGTTTATCTGCAATAAGAAATAGCTGATTGAAGGGGTAGTCTCGAACACAAAACTTACCTGTGTATCTGATTTAGACTTCTGAATATCGTCACATTCTACACCATTTTCCTCTGCTGAGGGCATCTTTTTTCAACGGCTAAGATCAATAATTGAAAAGAAACGAACGAATGGATATTGGATGATGGCTCCCGCGAGGGAGCTTCTCCGACCGCCTGCTCGATTGTGTGTAAACTCGGGCAATGCCTGCGCTTCTTCATTTCAAATAATATCGTTTCGATCTCTGAGTTCAAGCACTTGGTCGATCGGAAGAGACCGCGAGGACAATCTCATGACAATCTGATGCGTTGAATTTATATGTTGTAAGAGACAGAGATATAGAGAACGAAAGAAGATGATGTGTTCGAAAATAATAACATGTGTGACATCCATTGACCACGAGCTGGAGAGTACAAGATGTTCAGAAAGTTATTTTCTGTGTATAAAAGGGGTTCTTAAATACAACGGATCAAAAGTTTAAAATTTAAATATAGGAGACGATTATTCATAAGAAGATTATTCATATTAACTCCTCGCTTTTTGTTTATATTAAATCCCAAAAAACTCCTTCCACTCCCACGAGCCGTACCATTGGCAAAAGGACTCACGAATCACCGAAACAATCTTGGCCTTCTCCAAATCATTTGGCAATCTTCATAATTTTTATCATCTTTTTCTACGGATTCATGAACTCGTCACACTTCTCCTCTTCATACAATGCATTGGAAAATTCTTGATCAATTTCATAACATTTTCAATCCACTTCATTCAAGAAGAAAATCAGAAACAACAGTACTCATCGTAATAAGCATGCTGCTTTAAACTACATCAGGATATAATGAAGTAGCTTCAATCCAAGCAACGGATACCAACTGCATTGAATCAAAAGAGGCAAGTACTTTTTTCATCGACAAAGCCCTGCCTCCAGGAGGAACTACAGGATGTTTTGAAATCACCGACGTCGACAAGAAACTAAACACAAGGATTCAAGTACCTGCAAGATCTATCGTTTCCAGTTGTCAGGAAGTCACCCATCATTTCACTCGAGAATTCAAGATCAATCTCTTCTACAGCCACAGATGTGATTGAAATCCCACCAGCAGGAATGGATGGACCAGGATTCTCAAGATGCTGCGGACTTGTGATTGCGTGACGTGTTAGTGCGCCTCATGTGTACCTTCAGGTGGGTCTACCGACTGAATGCCGAACCAACAGGATTCTCCATTCATGAAGTTCTACGGTTTCCATCAACAGAAGTGAGAAGACTCACACTATCAGTCTTGGAGTACCCACGGATTTAGGAAACAACATCTCACTAACGATCACTGGCTGTTCGACTCCACCTACATTCAGCCACATTCGTCAAGAGACTTTTACTCGATCGAAGTTCTGCAGTAGGATTCACCCTCTCATCTCCTTCAGAGCCAGGAAGACCGTCCAAAGGAACGGTTGGAGAGTTAATATGCCCGACAAAACAAGACACGGAGGCCTTCAAATGTGCATTCGATGAAAACCTATGCAACTGTCTACCACACGGAACTACAATGAGTTGTGATTGTACTGCGTTCAATGTGGATGACATAATCACCTGAAATCCAATCGATGTCACTCATGGAGCAGGAGGATCGATTCAATTAAGATACAAGGATAGACAAATCAAATCTATTTTAACATCTACAGGATTGCTCAATCTACAACTACAACTAAAAAACCATTCACTTCATCTGATAACTCAGAATGACGACTGTATAATCAAGCAATCAACAGTTTCCGGATGTCATTCTTACAGCGAAGGAGGAAAAGTGACACTAAATTGTACTTCTTCACACTTCTCGACAATTAAAGCAACCATCCATTGTCCAAGCTTTACGGAATTTTTGTGGAAGAAAGAAGAATGCTTTTGTCATCAATGGCTCTCTGGTCACAGTATCTACATTCGAAAAGGTCAAATCTCATCTTGGTCATCTTCATGAGATTGGTCATCTTCATGAGATCATCTTCATCTTCATGAGATCTTCATGAGATTGAAATCCCACCAGCAGGAATGGATGGACCAGGATTCTCAAGATGCTGCGGACTTGTGATTGCGTGACGTGTTAGTGCGCCTCATGTGTACCTTCAGGTGGGTCTACCGACTGAATGCCGAACCAACAGGATTCTCCATTCATGAAGTTCTACGGTTTCCATCAACAGAAGTGAGAAGACTCACACTATCAGTCTTGGAGTACCCACGGATTTAGGAAACAACATCTCACTAACGATCACTGGCTGTTCGACTCCACCTACATTCAGCCACATTCGTCAAGAGACTTTTACTCGATCGAAGTTCTGCAGTAGGATTCACCCTCTCATCTCCTTCAGAGCCAGGAAGACCGTCCAAAGGAACGGTTGGAGAGTTAATATGCCCGACAAAACAAGACACGGAGGCCTTCAAATGTGCATTCGATGAAAACCTATGCAACTGTCTACCACACGGAACTACAATGAGTTGTGATTGTACTGCGTTCAATGTGGATGACATAATCACCTGAAATCCAATCGATGTCACTCATGGAGCAGGAGGATCGATTCAATTAAGATACAAGGATAGACAAATCAAATCTATTTTAACATCTACAGGATTGCTCAATCTACAACTACAACTAAAAAACCATTCACTTCATCTGATAACTCAGAATGACGACTGTATAATCAAGCAATCAACAGTTTCCGGATGTCATTCTTACAGCGAAGGAGGAAAAGTGACACTAAATTGTACTTCTTCACACTTCTCGACAATTAAAGCAACCATCCATTGTCCAAGCTTTACGGAATTTTTGTGGAAGAAAGAAGAATGCTTTTGTCATCAATGGCTCTCTGGTCACAGTATCTACATTCGAAAAGGTCAAATCTCATCTTGGTCATCTTCATGAGATTCTACCGACGGATTCGATTTGGAACAACATTTGTTCAGTATTCAAGGATGCTTGGGACTACATACACTCTGTTTGGAACAGTATCGTAGATACAATTTATGGTTGGTTCAACAATTGGATTTTCATCTTGGTCATTTGCGCAATCATCATCGTCTTCCTTCGGCGTCGGGAATGTCGTCTCCGAAGATTAAAATATTGGAGACGGTTATTCATAAGAAGATGATTCATATTAACTCCTCGCTTTTTGTTTATATTAAATCGCTATCGTATGATATGTATGGGTATATTGGGGAGTACATATATATGGGGAAGATTGAATTGAATTTATTCTTCTTGGATTATAATAAAATCATCTTGGGATATCTAACTCTATTACTGTCTAAGAAATTCTCTCTCCTAGGGGCGGACCCCTAGTGAAGACAATGTTCCGAAAATGTCATGTTCTGTGTATAGAAATGGGTTCTTAAATACAACGGATTAAAAGTAGATCCAGTCACAGAAACGCAGAAATTCACTTTTCAGATGGTTTTTTTTTTATATTTCACTTTCATATTTATCAGATTTGATTTTCTTTTTATGCACCTCTGAGGCTATTTCGAGGGCATCGTGCATCACATCGAGGGCATTTCTTTGAAAAAAAAAACATTATTTTAAAGGCGCATACATTTTGAGTGGTCTCGAGACGCTCCGCAACTACAGTAATCTCGGAGGCGCGAGTACCAATCTGGGAAACTTCTCGAAAACACGGGCGGATTGAAACTTGGTTCATTCGTTCATTCCTGCAATTTTTGTCATCATCGAATGGTTTTCTTTTCTTTTCTGCTGTTTTTAGTAACGTTTCGGATTCAGATGTTTTTGGTTATACCCGTGGAGACGTTTCAATAGTTTTGGGGATTTGATTCTTGCTTGTGGCCTATTTTCATGACTACTTTTCTCGGAATCGTATTTTCTGCTCAAATCGTTCTTGCAAAATTTAGTGCCTCTTTTTCAGAAGTATCCGTAGTCTCAAATTGTCACATATGGAGCCTAACAAGCGAGAAATCGTAGAAATCAATGGGATCAAATCCTACTTCTTCCCCAATCTCGCTCTTTATGCTACGAGCAACAGCGAACTTCTTCTGAACGACCCCAAAACCGTAAGTTATTATAATAAAAGTCGGTGGGAGTACGACACGATGCCAATGTTCCAAGTTCACATTTAAAATTGCAGGCGAACAAGTTCGCATCTCATGTCTTCGGAGGTACCAATGACGGTTTCAGCGAGAAGGACATTCTGGAAATCATTACACCACAAGACGGAAGTGCTGAGGTTCTCGCCGCTGGAATGGATGTCTGCCTTCTGCTCGGAGAGAAATACGTAAGCATAATAAGGTCATGGATGTTGAAAAGATTTGGTTTCAGCGTCCGCATTTCGATGCTGCTAGTGAGAAGCTGACTTCTCTCGGTCGATCTCACGACCTTGTGCCGCTTATCGATGATGAAAAGAAGCTCGCATTGTTGGCACGCAAATCCAAACTGAAGAAGACCGATGAAGCTAAGATACTTCAAATTCTTCTCGAAATTCATCAGGGAGGAGAAATAATGGACAAGTTTGAGAAACTTTCCGACCTTTGCGCTCTGGACCTCGATTTCGATGCCTACGTATTGGTAAAAGCACTTGGTCTCGAAACGGAAGACACCATAGAAGAAATTGAAGTGATTCGTGATAATGTTCGGGACGAATTGGCGAAACACCACCCAGCGCTGATGGAGCTATTGTGAGTTTTAAGCGTGACTGAAACATTGTAACAGCTATTTCAGAGTTAACGGACCAAAAATCGCTCCAGCTCCAGTCGTCGACGAATTCACTCAGCTTCTTCTCGGCCCCCTCAGTGAGGAATCTGTCACCGCACTGGTGGCCCGCATCACCGAGCAATTCGGGAATGAACTTCAAGATGAAAGCGACAGCTCGCTGGTTACGAGAGCCAAGCTTGGTTTCCAATTGTACTTCCTTCTTGTTCGCACTCTTGCAGCTGACGAGCGTGAGATGTCAAGAATGGTTCAGTCGAAGATTCCATCTGAAGTCAGAGTCGAAGTTTTCCCTGGATTGCAAAAGAGCGTTTTCAAGAGCTCCATGTTCCTCGGACATCAAATTATCCAAGTCTTCCTTGGATGTAAGTTCTGAGTCTATGAAATATTTTAATCCCTAATTTACAGCCAAGAAATCCTTCCCAGACTGGGGTTACGTTGGACTCTCGCAAGATTTCAAATGCGTCTGGAGAAGACGAGCCATCGCTGAGCTTTTGAAGAAGTACAGTGTTTCAGTAATTGAGAAGGTGTTCGATGTAGATGTTCCATTGGTAATTACTACCTGTATCGGCAGACGTCCAGTAATTTTTTTCAGCTCACCCAGGTCGACGGTGACAATAATGAGATTGTCGAGAAGGTGGCGAACGGCCTTCGCTTTGCCGTGTGGATGATCGAGTTTTATGGTGTCGAAACTGAGAGCAAGTCAGTCAAGGAACTTGCCTTCGTTGACGCCTCCACAAGAGATCTTCTCGTGGAGAGTTTCAAGAGTACGTTTGTGGGCGTCAAATATTTGTTCAATTTATGTTTTTATAGAGTTCTACCAAGGAACAGATTCGAAAGACCAGGTGCGTCGCATTCTTGACTCTCTGGAGAAGAGCAAGACTAACGCTGTCGTTACTGGCGAGACTGTGCAGAAGACAACCTCTCAAACTTCAAAAGGTAGTGATGGCAGTTACACGAGAGAGGAGATGAAGAATGTTCCAATCGCATGCAGCCAAAACGCCAAAGCTAAAGTCTTTCACGGACTCAACAATTCTAACTCAGTCGGATTGCTTGCTGAGGCCAAAGAGTCAACCAGCCTCCTCGAGATTCCAGTAGATGAGACTGACTCGTCGAGCGTTCTGAACAACGCGAAAGATATCGGGAATGGTGTCATCGTCAAAGCACAAGAACCGATTCAAGAAAAGCCGAGTGCTCTTCCCGTTGTTTCTTCTCTGTCCAAACCAGTTCAAAATGTTCCATCGGACGACGTCATGTCTCCATCTCTTATGTCTTCAGCTGATGAGAAGTATTCAGTTGATGGATGGGAGTCTCCAACAAAGTCTGTGGCTTTGCCGCCGGTAAATTATTAATTCTTCTGACTAAATGTTGATTGTGAAACTTTTAGGATGCTTCGCACGAAGAGTTTGATGATGCTCCAGCTCCAAAAGAGGATCGAGAGTCTTCCGAAGAATCAACTCCAACACCAGAGGAGAAAATCGAAATTTTGAGTGCTCCAGAAGGACGTGCGAAGACTGCTTGGGGAGCTGGCGACGTAACTCCAATCCCACTTGCTACCCCAACCAACGAATACAAAGTCAGCGGTTTCGGAGGAGCTGTTCTGGCTAAAGGTTTTGGGCAGTTTGGTAGCACTGGTGGAGGATTCGGTGGCGGAGGTGGTGGAGGATACGGTGGCGGACGCGGCGGTGGATATTCAGGAGAGCGTGGTGGTCGTGGTGGATACGGTGGAGGCGAACGTGGACGTGGTGGTTTCAGTGGAGGAGAACGTGGTCGAGGTGCTTATGGAGGTGGTGACCGCGGAGGTTACTCACAACGTGGAGCATTTGGAGGCGAGCGTGGTGGAAACCGCGGGGGATATCGCGGTGGCAGTAACTTCTAAGAAGACCATACCAGCCTTGTTAAATAGCAACACCCGTTATTCGAACAAGCACTTATTGCATGTTCTCTAGTTTTATTTTATTTCTCTAACATTCCTATTGTAAAAGTAGTTTTAAAATGCACTTTTACCCAATGTATTCCGGTCGCTCAATGCGCAATAAAAGTTTGTTCTTTGTATCCGTATTATTGTTTTAGAATACATCAGATCAAGCTTCTTTTTCAAGCGCTTCTAAGGGGTAAGGATATGTCGGAGAAGGTTCATTGGAAATAAAGTATGTACAAAAAGGCGAGTTCACAAAATTCTATAATTGCTTTAATATAAGGCTTGCATTAGTAGCTCCAAATCCGAATGAATTACAAATTGATACTTTTGGTTGACCATCCGGCTCCACCCATTTTTGATTCACTCGGAGAAGATTCAATTCACAATCTTCATCGCTTTCCATTAAATTCCGATTCGCTGGCAGAACATCATCATTCATCGCACAAATGGTAGCAATTGCTTCAACGGATCCAGCTGCGCCGAGAAGATGCCCAATATGTCCTTTGATACTGCTCACAGCCATATTTTGATTGGGAAACACTTTCCGTACAGCTTCTGCTTCAACTGAATCACCATTTGGAGTCGATGTAGCATGGGCGTTGACGTATCTGTAATGACCAATTTTTTAGTTTTCTCTTTCTGTGATATTTAAATACCCAATCTGAATCGGATCCAAATTCGCATTTCCAATCGCTCTTCGCATTGAAAGGACAGCTCCGATTGCTGACGGATCTGGTGTAGAAATGTGATAACAATCCGATGAAATCCCATATCCCAAAACTTCAGCAAGTATCGTTGCTCCTCGTGCATGTGCATCCTCGAATCTCTCCATAAACAAGATTCCAACTCCTTCACTCATCACAAATCCGGCTCTTTTCTTATCAAACGGTCGGCTGATTGTCGGGTCTTCTCCTCTTGCCAGAGCTCTCATTCTATCGAAACCAGCCAATGAAATGGGGTTGAGAGCACATTCAACAGCACCGGCGAGAGCCCTTCGAGAATTCCCATATCGAATCGACTGAAATGCATTTCCAATGCAGTGAAGACCTGTCGCACAGGCAGTTGATGTCGCTTCAACACCTCCTCGCATTTTGTATCTAGAAAAAAAAATTAATTTGAGTGAAGAATTGTAGATCTTATTTAAATACTTCATTGCAACATATCCGGCAGGGAGATTGTTCAGAATTCGTGGCACAAAATATGGAGAAACTCTTCTCGACTGCCCCTCTGCTACTTTCTGTGCTGTTTCTCCAATATGCTCGAGATCTGACATGCATGTTCCAATATTCACTGCCGTCTCGTCATGATCTAGATTCTCAGCTTTTGCCTGGAATACTGCCTGAAGAATCACAGCTTTAAAAAGTTTATTCGAAATTCAGAATACCTCTTCTGAAGCGACCAATGCAAACATACTGGCTCTACTCATTTCTCTCTGTTGTCCTGCTGTCCATCTGTCTTCAACTCGTTCTCCTGGCACCGATCCTACCACGAATTTTAAATTCTCATCGTATCTCAATCCACTTCTTCCCTCATTCAGACCGTTTCTTAACGCATTCACCGTCACCCCAAATGGCGAAATTGCACCCATTCCGGTGACTACCACTCGGTGCATCTGAAGTTTTTCTTTACGTCGTGAAGCTGGCTTTCTAGAAATACCAATGAAACTGAATATCGCTTGTTATATCTTCTGAATTTAGAAAGCTCATTTATAACATTTATTTGAGAACATCGGCAACGGAAAACGAATAGAAAACGAGAACTCACAACATGCAAACAACTGGAAAGTGAACAAGTAATTTCAAAATCTAATGCAATTTGGCCTTGACTTTTTCAGCAAGATCCATGAACGATTTAGCAAGAGTCGAATCTGGATTCGTCTCGAAGAAGTCTTCTCCGTTATCAAGTGCTTTCGCCAATGCGGGCTCCAATGGAAGCTGAGATAAAAGCTCCAAGTCTGCATCTTGACACATCTTCTCGGCTCCACCGGTAGAAGTTGGGAAGAGAAGTGTAGTGTGAGCACAGTTGGGGCAGACAAAACGAGCCATGTTTTCAACGACACCGAGGATCTTGACATTTGTCTTTCTGCAGAAGCTGACCTGAAAAAAGCGGTAATAAAGGAACTTCTCGGATTTTATATTTTTACCTCTTTTCTGACATCAAGAAGAGAAACCTCTTGTGGTGTACTGACAATCAATGCTCCATCCAACGGACCCGCTTGGAGCAAGAATTGAACCAAAGAAATATGCTCATCAGAAGTTCCTGGTGGAGTGTCAATGAGCAAATAATCAACCTCTCCCCAATCGACATCCTTCAAAAATTGCTTGATCATTCCGTTCTTGCGAGCTCCGCGCCAAATGACTGCATCGTCTTTGTTGCCAAGAAGAAAAGCGATGCTCATAAGAGTGAGATTGGGTTGGATTCCAACTGGAGTCCATCCATCTGCACTGTTATGCACTTCCTCATCCTCGACTCCCATCATTCGTGGTTGTGATGGTCCACAGATGTCCACATCAAGAATGGCAACTTGTTTCGATGGATCCGAAGCGAGAGCACGGGCCAGATTGGATGTTAGGGTGCTTTTTCCAACACCTCCCTTTCCACTCAGAATCAGAATCTGAAGAATTTCAATTATTATTATTACGGGATTTTCTCGGACCACGAACCTTATGCTTAATTCTGCTGAATCTATCCTGAATCTTTGGCACATCTGCATCCGGCGGTGGACCTTGGCCGGTGGCACATGCTCCCTGAAACATACTTGTTCGGAAAACTATCTCTCCTTTTTTCGATTTCTCTCGTTTATGTAATTAGTCAAAGACTCACCTGATTAGGACATCCTGCACATCCCGATGCTTTTCCTGCTCCCTCGCTTCCAGTTCCAGGACAACCGGCATTCGCATCTGCAGGAACGTCAGACATCTTTTTCTGCAAATTTTAAATCAAAACTATCTGTGAAAACGAATTCGGAGATATCAATACAGAAATAACGTTTCGAGAAAAATACAGGTTTCTCAAAATCATACAGATAACTTTATCGATAAATGAAATCAATAGTGTCGAAAAGGACATGATACAGGTTCAAACGAATGAGAAGGAAGGAGAGAAGAAGTGATCTTTGATTCTACTAAATTCACAATTTAAAGGGAAAAAAAGAAAATTACGAAATTTGACTACAAGCACTACAATTCAATATTTACTCGATCACTCTTGTTCGTTTGCAGAAACAACTGTGTGAAGGAAGGAATGAAGATTTTTGGCTTTGATAGGTCCAACACCAGGACATTCAGAGATCGCAGTTTCAGAAGCCGTTGAAATTGCTTGAAGTGTGCCGAAATGGAAGAGAAGGCTGAAATTGGGGTGAAATTGGTTGAGAACGCTGGAGCAAACTTGCAATGCGCCTTTGAAAATTGAAATAAAATTGGGAGCTTGGAGAAAAAATGGAAAAATTCATGATTAATTTTTAGGCTAGGAAGTACAAAAGATGAAAACTCTGGAAAACAGCTAAGCGCTGACTCAGCCAACAAAAAAATCAGCTGGCTCTGCTAACAATTGGTTGAAGGTGGAGGTGATCACCAGATTTCAAGCAAAACTATCAAATTTCACATGTGTTTTGAGTTTGTCTTTCTTTTTCTCTTACCGATCGGCATCAGTTTTCGTGATGCTTCTCGCAGCGGTCAGAAATCCGATGGCCGTTTCTCGATTCTTGCGACGTTCATCGCTCATCGAGCTGTCACCTCCATCGTCGATTGCCTTCTTTCTGAAAATACAAAATGTTCTTCTTGCCATGTATAGGATCCCCAGTTTCTTTTGTCCATATATCTAAGTTCTACTTCAACCCAAATTCTCTCCGAACTCCAGATCCTCCTCCTTTGTCGCGTTTATCGTCGCATTTACTCTCACTTTTCTCGTTTTCTTCCTCCTCCCGCCCGGTTTTCCCAACACCCATAAAATTATCCCAAAGTGCTTCCTTCGCCCACAAATTGCTGTTGCTCCCAACGCCGACGACGACGGCACAAATTCTTGTTGAAAATGAAAAGGGACTACTGGAGCTGCGACAACCGAAGACGAACAAAAAAGTTGTGGGGTAAAATATGCAGAGCAGATGTTGTCTCTTCTTCGCCCGTCATTTTCTTCGACTCCTTCTTTTTTTGTGCTCTGCGCCGACGTGTTGTTGAATGTGTTCATTCCAGCAGTTCTCCAAACATTTATCACTGCCTTTCTCTTTTTTTTTCTTGCTCCAACTTGTCGTTTTTCACCCACATATCGACATTTTTGAAGACATTACACTTCGACATCCAGCGTATTCAGGAGGCTCCGCCTCTTTTTTGAAAATGTATTTTTCTAAAGGCGTCAAGATTTCTCTACCATTGTCTTCAAACCTTACTGAATATGTATTTTTGGCAAACCATCGGTAGAGAGCAAAACAATAGAAGACCGTAGTCCGGTGAAAAGAAGAAGAAACTCACTTTATCGTGATTTCCTTCTTCTGAGTCGTCTTGAAGAGCTCAATGTACTCAGCCGCCTCCTCGACCTGTCAAATTGAATTTTTCGAGATTGAGAATAGACATGATGATATATTCTTCAGGATTTTTGAGACTTGAGTTTTCCTTTTTCTTGCTCTTGTCATGAGTCAGAATATTTGAATATTTTTAAGTCCTAAAGTTCAACTAGAACGTGACCTAGATTCACGGTTCAGATGATCTCCATATGACGAATCTTTTTTATTCGAAAAACTCATTACCGTATAGACAACGACAAGAGTCCACTCCTCACGGAAACAGATCATATTGAGCTCGCGGAGCACATGTCGTGGTTCTTCCATGTTGCAATAGCCCAGCAGCACCTAAACGATGGCAATTATCTTTTCTTCTATTGTTTCTTCTTTTCATTCCTCCCCTCCACCTACCTTGTTTCTATACCGATTCTCCGCTTTTCCATTGATTCGCGTATAGACATATTCCGGATGTTGTTTGTGGTACTGAAAGAAAAGAAAAGGTTAGAATAATGACACACATTCACTTGTTGGAATAAGTTCAAAAGTCAAAAGTGATTCTATTCGTTCTTCTTCCTGTCGCCATGGCTGGACATTCACTCCGTTCCGTCAAATCTGTTGCACAAATAAATGAAGGATTCTGGAGAGAAAGAGGCGAAGAAGACAGCCTGTTTACTGTCTGTTTGTGTATGAGTGTGTGTGTGCCGCTCTTTCTTCAATTTCCACACGATTTCTCATTTTTCTCACTTCCCTTTTTCAGTATCCTAGTTGTCTCTATGATTCATGAAGTGTTCTAAAAATGCTCACTCGAAACTTGTTTTCTATTTGAGTTTGACTGGTATCGTGGTAGTCTTAATAAAAGTCAGTTCTGGTCGATGACATGACTACTCCTTAGAAAAAGATACACGTATCACCGACAAATTACAGCAGTTTGTAGGATCATAACCAATGTTTGAGCCAATTTTTCTCAATCTTAAGCGATTTCCTTACTAAATGTGACTTCCAAGCACGAAATTATCGTAAATCCCGTTCCGTTCGAGATTATCTAAACAACTGAGTCCAAATATCTCCCGTACAGTTACTGTAGAGTTCCAGCTCCAGGCCAAAATTTTGAGAAATCCCCATTTTCTATAATCCCCAAGGACTCCTAGTTGTACCGTACCTTGAAACTAAGATAGACGACTCCGAACGAGGGTCCACATTCGAAATCAGGTCCGATGTCACCCCACTCGTAACGCACGTTTCGTACGTACTTGAGCACCGGGTTGCCTTCTTGTCGTCGTCGATTTACCACAAGTGCTCCACTTCCTCCTCCTACTCCTATCCCGGGTGGATCTTGGGTGGATGATGATGTTGATGGAAATTGAATCGCCGTCGTTGTCGTCTTCTCTTTTTGATCATCCACGTCGTCTCCTGCAACAAGTTAGCTCTCGAAATGATGTTATGTAAAGAACAAAGGACGTCTCTAATAGTAAGCATGCCTTATTTGAGGAGATCGTGACATCAGACTACTATAATCTTTCATCCCCTTCACTTGAATTTCTGATTCATTGAACATACAAGTTTTCGAAATTTGTAGCCCTGATTCATAAGGATTATACCTGATTTCTCGATGTACACAAATTGAAATTCTCTGATGTAAACACATGTTAATCTGAGACTCAGAATGATCATCAAAGTGCATGTAATATTGCACAGCATACTGTATGTCCAATTTTGGGTTTGTCTTTTTTGGTCTTGCTCCCCTAACGCCGTTTCGATTCTCGAGGAAAAAAGAGAGAAAAATGATGAAAAGAAGAAAAAAGAAGAAAGTGGTCAGAGTCCGTCCACTCAACTTCACATAACCCAACTCGCCCCTATCTTTTCTTTCGCAACTCTTTTTCCCGAAATGGTGTGTATGGCGTGTGCTACTGCTTCTTCTTCTTCTTCTAGCTGGCCACTGGCCCTTCCGTCCTCTTCCATTCGGTTTTCCTCACTCACATCCACACATACATACACAAAACTTTCCCGCATTCATCCGCCATTGTTTGTGGTGCTTGTCACACACAAAACTTGACGAGCCCCACCATCCAACCGAACCACCAACACCACCAGAAGGAATCGCAACCAAAAACGAAGAAGACGCCTATTTGGGTGCTTCTTGCTCTTCCCCTCTCTTCCCGTACCGCCTTCTTTTTTCTTCCACATACGTGTACATCTTCATGTTGTTTCTCACATGACAACTTGTCTCCTCCCGCGCCACTCCTCCCTTCTTCTTCTACTTCTTCTTCTCTTCTACTTCTTCTTCCTATTCTAAATTCAATCATGTCGCCGCGTCGAGGAGTCGTCGACTTCTTCTCCCGTGTGTGTAGTCGTCTCCCCTTTCTCTATTATTCGATTCGGCTCCGCCCATTTCTCTCAGGAGCTCCTCCTCCCCCTCTTCTCCTTCTTTGTCAAAACGACTTTTTCGTGTGTTCAGAACAACTGTTCTTCAGTCTTTCCATCATCATCTTCATCTCCTCCCTCTTCTTTCCATCTTTTCGATTTCAATTCCAATTCCAAATTGTTTATGGGCCGTTTCGTCGTGTCATCGTTGCTTCCGTCACACTTTTGAGAGGCGCTCCGAGGCTATTTTATGAGATGTCCAATCATTTCCTCTCCGCCGCCTACAACCCTTTTCCCCATTGCTTTCTTCATTTGCACTTGCATTTCGGGACCTACCCCAGAGCCTCCCCTCCCCCTCCCATTATTTTGTTAATTGGTTCCGCCGTTCTTTTGCGGTTCTCTGTCCTGGCTGTCTCCACAAGGATCCAGAGCACAACAAAAGCGGAAAAAGATGGATGGAGGTGATAAGTTGACGAGTTTGACAACCTGCCACTCTAAACTCTTATTTCCAGCACTACGTGAGTTTGGGGGTATCTGATAAGCAGCTAACGCTCCAAGCATTTCAAGCTTTTCCACACCTCAAGTCAGGTGGAAATGGCGAGGAAATCGAGTGAAACTGAATTGGAAAGAGCTTTGTGAAAGCAGGTGAACCTCTTTAGCTTGCCACGTCATACTTCTTTCTAAGAGTATCTGTTGAACTCTGCCGAGAAACTGATGATTAAATACACGAACGTCAGCAGCAAACATAACTCGTTTCCGCATAATCAGAGAGTCTCGATTAACATAATCTTTCATCTCTCTATGTCGATCCGTTCTCTATCTTCTTTACGTCAAGACAATTCATCCGATCAGCTCTCTTTCTTTCATTTTTTCCCATTAGGACTTAAATGAAGACGATGAAGATGAAGAAGAAGAGCATGTGGAAATTCCAGAGCATGACTAATCTCTTAAGCACCTGTAGATCAGAAATCCAGGTGGTGTGATGTCACACAGTCACACACTCACGAAAATTATCGCACAGATCTTTCCTGAAGCAACTTTATAAAAGCAAAGTTCGTGGGAATTCTCAGTTCAAAAACCGCGGGAAAGGCTCTAGGCTCGTCGATCTAGAAACTAGTGACTACCGGAAATTGGATTAGTGAGCTTTTTTCAGAAGAGATCATTTTTATGATGATGATATAGATGATGGTTTTCGAGAGTCTAGACCAGATGGATCGGGAAAAACAATACTGTAATTGTGTCTGCTCGTAATCTGGACAAAGCAAAATTCGTAGGTATAATATCGGATCGTGTGGGTGGACCACAGGATAGATAGAAATGGAAAAAAACAACTACGAATTTTCTTATTTTAAGATGTAGTCGTTTTCCTTATTCGAATTTAGGTTTTACTGTAGATCACTGTACCTAATCATAGCGATTTTCTTCTTCGTGTCTACAGTATTCCTTTACTATCCCTTGCTTCTCTTATTTCAACCCACCTCCATTGGCGGTTTTCATTGTTTGTGACGTTTTGCAGTTGAAGTATAATAACTGAGAGGTCGGGACAAAAGCTCGAAGCAGCTGAAAAAACAATCCAGCAGATTGTGTATATGTATATATGCTCAGAGAGTGTGAGCATGCCCAAAAAAGCTATCGCCTCTCTCACTCATCTTGCTCTCCGGATAAGATCATCTTGTCTTTTTTCACTGATAACATATGATAACATCCCCGAAGTTGATCGCAAAAAAATAGAAAGAAGTGGGAAGTGTTTATCCTTATTTTCTCGAAAAGGGGTGAGTTATGAAGAGAAGAAGCGGTAAACGGGCAAGGGAAAGTAGGATCGTTTTTCATTTTCTTCGGCTTATGGACAATTTTTGACTTTTCTTGCCGGAAGGACTCGCGGTCGGTCTCTCACTGCAGAATAGTTTCGCTCCACAGACAAAAACGAAGAAAAAGAAGCAAAAAACGGGAAGAAGGTCCCACCCCTTCTTCTCCTCTTCTTGGCGGTCCTTCTCTTCCATAACAACTCTCTTTTTCCAGTAACGGCAGCCGAAGACGTCAGGCTTTCTCTTTCTCTTCAATCTGTCTGACTTGCTCGAGCAGAACCAGCAGTAGAAGCATCAGAAGAGGCGGAGTTTCCCCCTGTTTCTTTTCCATTCATCGTCTCTCCTCTGCTGGCCATTCTCTCTAGTGTCACACTGGAAAGTGACTGACTACGTCCAGCGGGGGCAAACGAGGGCCTCCGGGCCGTCGCTATTTCTCTATCTCGAAGCTCATGCTCTGCTCCGTTGCTCAACCCTTCTCTCTCTTCCTCTCTCGTCTCGTCCCCTTCTTCTCCTCTAGAGGGCTCTGTGAGCACTGCCACTGCTCCGTAGCACCGCACTCCGCCCCCAATTTTCCATTCCATTGCGCGCTTTACATCGTTTTCCATTTACTTCACACGGAAAAAAGAGTCCCTCAATACCACTATTACCACATTTTTCATTGTGAGACCTCTCTCTAGGTGTAGGTAAATAGGTATTTTCATAATAAATGATCAACCACCTTCCGCCAAAAACTGACTTATTTGTGGGCAGTTTTCGAAAAACTTGTGCATGTTTACGAGTTTTAGTCCAGTGAGTGCTCTTTCTCAAAAGTTTTTTGTTTCGTAATGGTTTACAATTCTGACTAGACTTTTTTATAGTCTCTACACTTTCTGTCCAATTTTCATGGCCTCCTTGTCTAGAGCTGTTTCTCCCCGTTACCATTAGAAACCAACGGTATTCTTATTCTCGAATCTCGAAGAATCCGTAGGGGGCTACGGGAGACAGACCAAATAAAAAATGCGTTTTATGGTCACGAGCCCCGCATTTTTCATCTGTTTTCCTGTGCAATGACGGGGGAAAAAGAGAGCGATGGAAGAGAGAATCGCAGCATAACACACCGTCGTCGGTCGACGTCTTTTCGCTTCTTTTGGAATGAATTTGTCATGGGGTGTCGGCTCCATTTTGAAGTTTTTTTATGGATCCTATGTGCAAATTAACGATCTGACTGACATTTTGACAGTATTCATTCATCACTTCAATCTTTTGATTTTCAAAAATATTTTTTGAATGGGTTCTCATGATCTGATTTGGAATAGTAGCAGCAAAGAGTTTCAGTTCTCTTCCGGAAATAGAAATTTTTTGAGAATGTAACTGAATTCAGTGCAAACATAAATAATTGCCACATCATGAACAAAACTGATAATAATTAACAAGATTGTATTTCCCGGTTTCCCTCTATCAGTACCTTTCGAAAGCACCCTCTTTCTCTCCACTCATACATTGGAAAAACGGCAGAACATAATAATGCATTTTCCATTTTCCGGCATGATGATGATGATTGAGCGCAACGAGTGAGTCTCTCTTGGGTAGGGCAGGGGAGCCGTTTGGTCATAAGACTCCTCTCCTCGCCATTTCCAGTGGCTCCTTTCTACGAGTTCAAGTGTGCCATGGGTCCATTAACCTCTGGCAAAACTCCTCATCTTATTTTCTACTTCTTCCCCTATTCCTCTTGTGGCGAAGAAAACGACCCATTTTCTTCGACCCCGAGTTCCAAGACCTTCTTTTCTCGCCCTCTTCGATCAAATTTCGTCTTGTTTACACCCGCTCCTCCCCCGCCACGTTGCGTTGTCCTCCTGGGGCCACACACACACTCAAACTTCCAAACATTTTCGGACCCCAAGAGCGATTCCTTAGAGTTTGTCTGTGCATGTGTCACTACTTTATCGTCCTCTTCCGGAGTTTTGAAGAGTGAGAGGATGGAAGAAGTGTGGAAGTCGAGAGAGGTGAAAAGCGTGTAGTTTGAAGTTGATCATTGTGCGAGATAATGGAGAGAGAAAGATGCTTGGTTGCTCTCTGATTTATGAGTGGATGTGTTGAAGAAGCTTTGGAGATCATAGAATTCTCATTAGAGCGTGTTTTTTGGTTTTCCACCAAGACGTATAATAAGTATAGTACCAAAATCCACATTTCTGTGGATTCACTGTAGATATTGAATGCTTCGAGGTTTCCTCTTCATCTTTCAGTAGTACTTTGACCTCGATCTTCAGTACTGATTTCTGGGTTTCTTCATTTTGAGTTTGTCTTCTTATCACACCTTTCTCTCCAAAACGTTTTATGTCTCTTCCTTTGCCAACGTGATCGTAGTGTCCGATCGTCCACCACCACTACCATCTCCGTAGTTTTGCATGCGTCATCGAGCACTGCCAGAAACTGGGAAGAGAGATAGATTGATGCAAGGACATGGCGCCAAAAGTGGCGCTTATTAGTAATTCTGGTGTATGTATGTATGTATTTCCATGTGTGTGTATGTATATGTATGTGTATCTAGAGTACTCGACGTCGTAGGGAGAAATGTGTGAACTATCCTCCTCCTAGAATATCCATTTCACATTTTCACTCGCTTCTTCTGAACATTCTTGAAATGGAATTCTTTTTCTTCTTCTTCCTTTCATTTTTCTGTTTTTCTTGATATTAATTTCAAGCATCAAAGTGTCTTTAGAAGAGACTTTAGTCAGGGAAATTGGTCAATTTCTGCAAGATGATGACACCCAATTTGAGGATGGTACGAGCAATTACTGTTGTGATGAAACGTTGGAAATATTTCAGTGTCACACGCAATTACAGTATTTGCTCGTCAAGCAGGCGTCATTGAGTGTTGATAAGAGAATGAAAGACGAAAAAGCAAGTCAAGTCACTTTTCGAACTGATTGAGAACAAAATGCGACCTATTCTGGTTCTATTCACTTTCGATTTTTAAAGAAAAATAGGATTCGGAACTCAGAGGTTCAGTAGAAACGCAATATTCTAACTCGGTAGTTAGTCTCTCAGATTCCCCGAGTTCCCCCTCAAAAGTCATCTTGATCCGAATTACATTCGAAATCCTAAAAGTACTGTAGAAAAATAGGAGGAAAAACCAAAATTCGGAAAATTTAGCGTAGTCTATTAGCGATATTTTCATTGTTGCACTGCGTTCTATTCTTAACATCACAGGTCCTGGGCGGTCATACGCATAATGGATCTCATCCATATCCGACACATTATGGACCCATATGAGACACATCCGCCAACTATGGATGGCGATGGATGGCATATGGATGGGAGATGTGTGCGCATGAAAAACTGGCTGCGCTCGCGAACCGATCTCATATGTGTCCCAGATGCGTGGGCGATGGGTCTGATATGGATCCCAGATGGGGGACCTGCAACGAGACTCCGAAATCCCGATGTGCGCCTTGTTTATCACCGCCGCTTTGAATTATTTTTCAACCAAGTCCAGAATCTTAAAGTGCTTTAACTTCACGATTTTTTGAGTTTTGACTCTAAATTTTCGTTTGGAAAAAAATCACAGCTAATGAAATACCCGAAAATGTAGAATTTTCGTTGAAATTTGCAACTGTTTTCCCTCCAAAGCTTGAGTAGAGTATTCCAATTTTCACTTCATAATGATAAAATAAGTTGAATTTCAGGTGGAATATAGAGGTTTGTCGGTATGTTTCTAGTTTATTGTGAAGTGAAAATTCGAAGAAACACTCTCAGCATATATTTTTTGTATTTTAGAAAACTATGTTTCCCAAACGAAAACTTAGAGTGAAAAATTCGAGATCTCAAAAAGTTAAAGTACTGCAAATGGATAATGAGAACGAAATTGGAAGACCTGAACAATATCACACTATAACAGAGCATATATTAGTTGTTTAATGCATGTTAATTCATGTTTTGATGCGTCCGAGAACGAAGGAACGAACGAGAGGCGAGATGGGCGCGCTGTGGGCGATGCGTCCCATATGGGTCATATATGGGCCACACGGGACGCATTGCTTGTACCGTTTTCATCGGTGGCGCCATCCATCTGAGACACATTATGCGCATGATCGCCCAGGACCTGTGATGGCTAAATTGAATTTTTCGAGATTATGCTGTTTTTTTTCAAATTTTGAGATTTCGTGTACTCTTGTGGACAATTCACGAGAATTACGGGACGCCTCAAAACCTGAAAAAACGGTGGGAAAACCAAAAATTCAATCGTTCAGCAATACAGCGAACGAAATTTTTCCAAAATTACTCCAATCATTATGATCATTGATTCTAGATTTTGGGATTTTCTACTAACAATAGGAAAGTGGAGGACATCCGTTCTCGCCACGGAAAGCTATCTAAAAAGTTAGCCATTGAAGGTTTCATCATATTTTCGCCCAATTAAAACCAATATTTTTCTGATCCTAGAAATACAGTCCTGTACTTTTTCTTCATGTTTCAATATATCCCTATTTCCTGCTGCGTCTCGTCTTCTTCGCTGATTTCTCTCTCATGCACTCATCCGTCACTCACCAACACTCTTTCCACTCACGCACGCATACACCATCCATCGATTTGTAGGCTTTCATGAGCGCAGAGACGGACGACAGTCAGACGGCAGCAAGCGGGCGCGTCTGACGGCGCCGTTTAGTGCATATAACATGCTCCTCATCATATTCCTCCTCTCCATATCAATTCAGAGCGCCTCCTCCTTCTCCCCTTTTTCCACCCCGCGCTCCTCGTTATTTTTTATTATTCATTCAGTTCTTCTTCCTCGCTGTGTCTCTCTTTATGTATTTTTCTTTTCTTCGTTCCAGTCCCTATTCTCTTTTCCTCACAATCTTCTTATCATTCCTTCTAATTCCCTCTTTCCCCCCACTCCGTTCGTCGATGATATCTTTCTCTTATTTCAGCTCAGCCATCCCATCTAGAAGCCGAATAAGCACAAACCATGGGAATCAAGGGTTCCAAGCCAAAACTCTCCAAAGAAGACTTGGAGTTTTTGAAGAAGAACACGAATTTCACTGAGGAGCAGATCAAGGAATGGTATAAGGGATTTGTGGTAAGTCAACTTTCACTTTTGAAAAATTCGAATTTCGAAAAAAAAAGAGAACTTCTTGATACAAGGTCAATGAATTTTACAGCAAGACTGCCCTAAAGGCCATCTCACCAAGGAGCAGTTCATCAAAGTGTACAAAGACTTCTTCCCGTCAGGATCAGCAGAAGGCTTCTGCGAGCACGTATTCCGCACATTCGATACAGACAATTCGGGTTTTATCGATTTCAAAGAGTTTTTATTGGCAATTAATGTGACGAGTTCCGGAACGCCCGAACAGAAATTGGAGTGGGCATTCCGTATGTACGATATTGATGGAAATGGAACGATAGATGAGAAGGAGATGATCAAGATTATTGAGGTGAGCATTTTCTCGAAAAAGGTCAATCATCATTCTTCCCCCTCTTCAGGCTATCTACGAAATGCTCGGCCCAGAAGTGACCAAATCCGCTGACGACTCTCCAAGAAAGAGGGCCAAGATGATCTTTGAGAAGATGGATGTGAACAATGACAAGGAATTGACACTGAAGGAATTCGTCGACGGCTGTCTCGCCGATAAGGAACTCTTCCAGATTCTGACCAACGAAGTCAAGAAGTAAACGAACTTTCCACTCTTTCTCTCTCCTGCTCTCATTTTCTCTCTCTCACAACTCGCTGTGATTCCTTCCCAGAAGTTCGTCCTCTTCCCTGTCTCTCGCGAAGCATTCCAGCCTTCTCTCCATAATCCCGGAAAGTTTATTTTCTTCTTCTCCTATTCTCTTCGCCCAGTCCATCTCTCTTCGTTGCCATTCAATTTCTGCTCCGTATTCCTACTTACCACCAGCGCCTGTAGTAGTGTTTATTTTAAGGCAACAGCTTCGTCTCTTCTTCCTCTTTCCCTTCTTTCTTCCTAACCAGCAGACACACAAAATAATCACTAATCCATTACTAGACGACGGATTAGAGTCTCCTCTATGCCTTTCAAATCCTTCACCCACTCCATACTATTCGTTTTCTTCCCCCCACCATTTCTTTTATATCACCCCCATCCCTCCCCTTATTATTTCATCGATCGGTATAAGTGTGTACCTAGGTACCGTAACCCAAGTAGCTTTTTTGCCTTCTTTCCCTAAACAGCTCGGTTTCTAAAATTCAAGCTCTTGCACCTTTCCGAATGCTTAACTCTCCATCCTTTTTTATTATAACTATAATTATTTGATTTGTTTTTCTTCTGAAAGTAAGAAAATAATATAAATTGTATGCGGTAAATTATTTTTTTTGTCTTGGCTCCCGAATTCCTTGTCTTGTCCTTTCCCACCCACATTGTCTCACCTCTCCCTCTCTTGCGCCCATTTTCTTCCCCACAATGTTTTTTGTCTCTTCTGACTTCATTTGTCCTTCTTCTTCTCCATTTTCACCTTCCCCATATATAATATTTCATATAAAATCTGTGTAAATTCTGAATTTCAACTCCCTCTCTTTCTCACGCTTACACAAGCAGAAAAATCCCGAAGACGAGCCGTGTGTGGCAACCTATTTGCCGAGTCTCAAATGGCCACATAGGTAATTCAATCCAATTTTCCCGGGGAGCATACTCGCTTCTCCGTCCGTCCGCGTGTGCTCATCATCGTCCTTCAAATCCGATTACCGTGGTGGCAACAACGAGAAGAAGAAGTAGAAGAAGAAGAAGAAGAAGAGAGGAGGGAGCTCATCATGATCGTTTTGTTGTATTTCGAAACACAAGGAAAGGACCGATTTGTCAGGACAAGTGGTGCCGACTTCTCCATCGATACCAAAGAGCCAACATCATAAATACCGAATGCGAAACGTGTCTCTCTTCTCCAACATCCAGCCTTGTGGTGGTCGTTCATGTTTCATTTATCAGCCCCAGTTTCCTTCTTGTTTCTACAATTTCTACTGCTGCTCAAGACCTACACCATCACATGTTATGAAAAGACGGAAATAGGAATTTTTAAGGACATCAAAAGTTGATTCAGCACACGAAAGGTGGTGGAGGTGGAAAGTGTTTATGAAGTGATAAGAGAGAAGAGCCACGAGTCATTTCAATAAACCATGGGAAACTGAACAATAAGCACATCAACAGGGCAGAGTTCGGGTTTTCTGATTGTGGGTTCCATTTCGGTGGGTCGAAATTCTCTGACTGCCGATCGACCGCCTACCGATGGCAGACCAGTTTGACCGAATCCATTTTTGCGTAAAACTGGCTGGATTTCTAAACTGAATCAAACTCTTATTTCAGATGTGTTTGAATTAACCAATGATCCATATCTGGAAATTCTTCAGACTAGACCAAAGTTTCCTTTTTATGCGGGAATCTGTTCCGATGACGTGTCAGTGCATCTTCATCGGGTATTCATTAGAACTTTCAGAATCGCCGAAAACGCCTAACGAATGTGTGACTATTGGATTCTTCCGGAAATCTCTCCATCTACAGTATCCTTAGATGATGTCATTATGTCGTTCCGCACAACGATCTTCGTGTAGCTCCAGATGCGACTACATCGTTCCGTACAATTGCCCCCAGCCCCCGTGGCTCGTAAATCATCGTGTTCGTTTCGTTCCGTCGATAATTGCCGCTTTGATGGCAGTAAAACGTAACGTTTTTTTCGTCGTCTCAAGATGATGGTTTTGGCATGACGGGAAGAAGAACTTCTATTCTCCAGAATGATGCATTAATCTCGTCACCATCATCATTCTACTTCTGGAGACCCGCGGCACCATTAAACGCCTCCTTTTCGGGAAGGGGGACCTTCTTCCCTTCTTTTTTTCCTCCGTCGCTTTTCCGGTTCGCCATCGTCTATCCGTCTCCGCCGTTTCTCGAGGGACCCATCAAAAATGGTTTCTTTTTTGAGGCAAAGAAAAGAAGACCGCGACGCCGAAAGAGACAAGGAGGATAAGAGCTTGTCGGTGGGGGAAGAGATGGAGAAGAAGCACAATCTGGGATACCCAAAGATGAGAAGATGGAAGAAGTAGAAAAGAAACTGAAGACGACTACGAGAAAAGGGGGGGGGGTGAATGTGGGTGGGAATGTATTCTCAAATATTGAACAGCAGCAGCCGGGAAGAGTGAGTCCTTCGGGGGTAAAGATGGTAAACATTTAGGAACAGAAAACATATTGTTAGTCTGGGCTACAGAATCGGTGAAAACTAACAAATAAGAAGCTGAAGACGTGAGGTTTAACATGGAAGGGACGTTGGATTCTAGACATAGTTTTCCAACATATTAGCGTTCCGAGTGTAAGCAACGCGCTTTATCTGAATCCACCAGAGCGCCCGTGTTTTCTAGAACTGATGAAAACGTAGATTTGAAATTTAGATTTTCCACCGCTAGTAATAGAGCGCCCACTGGGTTTGAGGTGGAGCAAACGATAGTATCTAATCAGGCTGACTATTTCGTCTATAAACGGCCCAATCCTTCCTCAGAAAAGCTTTCCACTTCCTGAAAAGCTTACACTCGTCACACCTTCATTCAGAGCCTACTCAAAAATTCATATTGGTCCCAACCGTCACATCCAAAACAACGAGTACTCTATTCTTTCATTCCAGTCTCCGCAAATGGACGGGGGACACATTGTTTATGACTACCTATTCACCACTACACACCTTTTCACTCTTTTTACTGACTAGTCCCCTACCCAAGTAACAAGTCTTTTGTCCGCTTCAACGCGTCTCAAATCAAATTTTTCGGCCGACCGACGAGCTGCTTCTGTTGCTCTTCGTCGTGAGCAGGGAGCGGACCACGTACACATTTTCGGCTTTTTGAGTATATTTCCGTGTAGGAGAGCTCCTTTCCCCGGATCACAAACCTTCTTTTCGGCTCGTCGTCGTCGGATTCGGTGGCTCCACAGCTCCCTTCATCCCTAATCCAATCTATGCGACGGACTCTGTCAAGGATTCCTCTTATTTTTTGTCCACTTGACATAAAAGGTACATGATGCGACTGACAACAACCATCATCATAAGAAAGAAGATGAAAAACGAATGAGAGGGACTTATTTATTGAGAAAAGCAAGAGACAAACGATGGGTGTGAAATATTCGCTCATTTTAGGCAGCAATTCAGATTAAATCTTGAAAAATTAAACTATCACTAAATTGAGCTCTCACTTTAGAAGTTTCATATGTTTTCTTTTATTGAAACATGGATGAGAATCTGAACGGTCGGAAAATGGGAAAGGAAGAAAAAGAACAAGTCAAATGGGGAAGAATTAGACAAAAGTGTAGTAAATAAAAATAGCGATAAATATAATAAAAATATAGAAAGGAGGATTCAGATCAAACGGTTACTTCTTTGGTGCTCGTGGTTTCATGTCGTCGACGCATTTGTGAATGACAATCTTCGATCCTGGTTGTGTATTTCCTTCGTGTCCCTAAAAACGAGCTCTTAGAAATATCGCATTACTGAGACAACCTACCCGACTCCAATCGTAACCCAACGCGTAAACCAGGAATGCTCCGGAGCTATGCACATCGCAACAGGTCAATGGCATTGGATGTGGTTCCGAAGTCTTCAGTTTTGTCCGCGCATCCTTATCCCACATGGAGTACCGTCCATCTGATCCGATTGTCACCAGTGTTCCGTGTTGTGGATGGAAGCAAATGTCGTTCACAGCATAGATCTCCTGATATCCGTTGACAAGCTCAGCGGATCGATGACATTTGAATGTGAAGTTGTCTTTTGGATTCGCAGCCTCCACATATTGAACAGCAACACGTCCTTCGATAGATCCAAGTGCAAATCCAGCAGGGTTTTGGTTAGTTTTATCCCTGAAGATGGAGATGCATCGGATTTGGAACTTCAGCTGACTTTCGATGTCTTTCACTTCAGTTGGCCCATTTTCCAAGTTGTAAACTTTGATTCGCTTGTTCGCAAGTGCCACCACAGCCATTGGATAGAGAACATCTGCGGCATAAACTCTTTCAGGCAATGTAATGGAAGCCATCTGTGTTTGTTGAGGAAGATTTTTCATGTCCCAGAAACGAAGGGTTTTGTCGAAAGATCCGGTCATTAGACACTGATAATTGTTTCCGTTGATCCAGTGACACGTCTTGATTGGTCCATCGTGTGTGCCAACCACTGCTACTTGGTTGGAAGCGAGATCCCATAAACGAGCTTCTTTATCTGCGCAAGCAATGAAAATCTTCGAACTATCTTCAGTCCAGCAAATGTCCAGAATCGGAGCCGGAATGTTTTGTTGAGCTTTTCCTTCAAATGTATTGGCATCGTTCAACATCCAGACGCGGAGAGTCTGCAAATTTTTTATTGAAAAACTTGAAGAACATTAGCAGTATAAAAACTTACACCATCCCACGCGCCACATGCAATCATTGGTTTATCTTGAGGTTGAGGACTGAACTTTATCACTTGAATGGTGTCTTCTGGAGCGCCATCCACCTGAAACAAGATTCAACATTTACAGGTTTGAAAACTTGAATAACAAACCAAAAAATCCTGGTCTTGAGTGCTGGCCGCGGTAGTGCTCGTTGTTGCCGACAATCCTGTTCCGCCGAACAGAGACTTGTTCCCGAATCCTGTTGATCCGAACATTCTGAAAATTCTGCGGATTGGAAGGAGATCGTTTTTTTTTTTGAAAAGTAGGATATCGAATAGAACGAAAGAAGAGAATATAGAGAAGAATCATATAAATAATAATAGATTCTTGTATAACAACATGGCAATTCACAGGCGAGACAGAAGATCACAGAACGATGAGGGTAATGGAATGATTGGAGAAAAGTGAAATATACATAATTCTAGGCTGATTGATGATAATAATAGTAAGCCGCGGCGGCGAGAAATGCAACTCCAACGGCGACAGGAGCTTGCCAGCCAAACGATTCGACACCAGGAATTTTATTCCAAAATTTGTGGCGACTTTCAGCTTCACGACTCTTTTTCAGCATTCTCTCGATTTCGGCACGTCTGGAATAGCATTAAGACTTTAGCAGAGAGAAATCTGAGGCAGAATTTAAGCTTTTCGCCTTGACTGGAAAGCGATTCCTCTAAATTTTGTTGAAAATAAAAACTAACCTTGCTTCATTTGTCATTGTTGAAGTTTTCTTACTTTAAAATTCGGAGAAAAGTGAAATCGACTGAAAAAAAGAGGAAAATTCAGTTGAAAAAGTTGAAAATCGGCTCGCAAATTCGAAAATTTCGGCGGAGCGCGTTCGCATCACCAGAGTTAATCGAATTTTTCGCGCTGGTTTTGTAGGTGAACATTTTGGAAAAGCAAGACTGGGATATGATGAAATTCCACATGATTCGAAAAAAATCGAAGTTTCCCAAAAATATCACAGTTTTCATGGTCAATGAGAACAGATGAGAACAGGTGACAATCAGGGAACTATAATGAGAGCACTGAAGTTGGAAAAGCAATAGTGAACGATAAGGAGAAATATGTGATTCGATTTCGGATTTTGAAACACAAAAACAAAAACTTCAGCAATGAGTACTAGGCCTTTATTTCAAAAATCATAGCAAGATCAATGTTGATTGTGCTACGTCATCTCTTGTTTTCTGTCGTCTCCGTGGCATTCGTCTACTTTTTCTGGAAGCAATCGTTTCCGATTCCAGCCAGTGTTTGATAGTTTGGATCATGAGTGGCAGCCATTCCGGGACCTCCTGGTTTCGGAGCACCTGGAGCAGCAGCTCCGCCAGCTGCAGCGGCTGGTTTTGCACCGTCCTTCTTATCAAAACAATCGTTTCCGATTCCAGCCAGAGTTTGATAATTCGGGTCGTGGGTAGCTGAAAAGAGAATTAAATGGATCTTCCTTAAACTAGTTCAATTGTTTACCAGCCATTCCAGGTCCTCCTGGTTTTGGTGCTCCCGCAGCCGGAGCAGCACCTCCTGCCGCTGGTGCAGCAGCTCCTCCCTTCTCTTGGAACACATTTCCATCGACATTCGCCAGAGTTTGATAGTTCGGATCGTGAGTTCCAGCCACGGCATTCTTGTCAGTTGGAGCTTTTGGACCTCCTCCTGGTGCTTCCGCTGGTTTTTCAGTTCCTCCAGCTGGTTTATCGTCTTCCTTCTTGTCACTTTTCTGTGAAGCACCACCACCGGACTTCTCCTCCTTCTTATCACCACCTCCACCACCTCCGCCTGCAGATGATGCGGCCTTCTTCTTCTTTCCACCACATTGCGATAAAGCGTATCCGGTGAATGCGATTGGAACGAGCATACTGTAGCCGAATTGAGCGAGTTGTAGAAGTGTGTCACTGTTCTCCGTCATGTTTCTTTCTGAAGTCAGACAGTGTATTCGAAGAGAAATGAAGAGACGATGGCTTACCGAATACACAAGATCGCAGAATAAAACTCAAGAATAAATTCAGTGGAATTTTAATCCAAGATTCCATCTTTTGCACGGTCTTTTAGAGATCGATTAGGAGCAAACTTGTCATCAAACGTGGAAGTTCAGAGAAAAAATAAAAAATAAATCTTTTTCACGTTCCACTGAAATTTTGCACTGATTTTAGGTTAAAAATTATTTTACGGTCGCCTTAAGGTCTTATTCGGTATCCTGCTCTGATGAATTTCTTTAGATTTTCTTTAGAATTTCTTTAGATTTTACCATCGCTCATCGGGAAAAAAAATCAACTTTTTCTGATCGCTACTTCTATTCAAGAGTTATTCAAAAAAGTAGAATTGAAGGTTTTCTTTAAATTTTGAAAGCTTTTGATGATTTCTGACCCAGTTATTTGTTTTTGGAAAATCCACTCTGATGATTTCATTGCTACCATTCTTCCGGTTGTTTTGACCCTATTTTGGTTGATTCAGTCCAAAAACATTCGAGCTCCAATTCAAACCGGTTCCAATTCGGAAAATGTCAGATTTTGGCAGGGAATGAGAACCAACTGGAAACCATTCAGAAAATAACACATATTAGGTTTCAGAATCCAAAAGACACTGGAAAATTAGAAAAGACATTACAATTTTAAAATCAGCTGACTATGAGATTTAAAAAAAAAGAAGCACGGTAAGTTTGAGCAAAGTAGGCTCCCTAAACGTTGCATTTTAAAACATTCTGTGGTTTTGGAAATCTTAAATTCCGAGACACAGGAAATTCGGAATTCTTAGGAAGTTCATCAAATCATCTTCCCTCCTTTTAATGAGATTACTAATTGCTTTCAGTGGATGGGTTACGATTGCAGTATTCTATTTCAATAGAATCAGTTCTGCTGTTTGGTTTTTCTGTGCAATGTATCGACTGAGACGTTGGTTTTGGATTTTCTGCATTTTTTGGAGATTATGAGTTTCAGATCAAAATACCAAAATCGGCACAGTTGCACCAAGGAGAAGCGAAACCAGATATGAGGGCAGTTAAGAAATCTGAAAAACATTGTGAAAAAGTGAGAGCTCTGAGTGAGGCAGAGTCGTTGGAGAAGAGTTTCAAGCGTGTCAGACCGAAATTCAATTTTTAGGATTTCAAACGTTTGCAATAAAAAATGCAGAGGTTTTGAGGTCCTGAGAGGTCCCGAGATTCGGGAAACTCAGGATTCTCTGAAACTAGTACATTGAACCGTCAGCAGGGATAGAAAAGACATTTTCTTTATTGTTCCCTATTTTCAGCAATGATCAAAATCTTCACGAAGATCACATCCTCCATGCCGATCATCTCAAATTCGAGGAATCGTTTTTCTCCGTTGTTTCAATGAATTGAAAAGAAAAAGAATGAAATCCCGAAGAAAGGATATGGAATTGTTGAATAGTTAAACGAAATGGAGGAGACAATCGAAATTTGAGGAATTTCTTCGAATGAATTTTATATGGAAAACTGAGTAAAGTATTGAGTCATAATGCCTTCTTCATTTTTGAGGTTCTTTTGTATTTTTCGATATTCCACTTTTAACTCGATTACGGAAATTATGTAGTCCTTCATTCAAATTCTTCGTATACTTTATTTTCCTATTCTTTCCCTTTGAAGTGATCAATGTTTCCAAACTTTTCTTATCGGAACTCCTTCCCTCTTCTTCTCGGTTTCCGAACTCTTTTGCTTTAAAATATCGCTGGAGGAAAAGAGACGAAAAGATGGGCGGTTCATAAGAGAAAAGAAGAAGAGAAGTAATATTTCTGATATGAGTCGCCCATGAGATCATGATAAGAAGGGCGATGATGATGATGATGATGATGAGCCACACATTGATTGATAAATATGAAGGATATGAGATCGAATTTCAAGGAGGCAGTGAGGACGCCTGCCTTTTGGCTTTCTTTTCTCTCTATGCTCAACAAAACTCAACAACGTTTTTTATATCCAACTTTCATCCGCCCCAACCTTGACTCTTGGAACTTTTTTAGTTTTCAAAAATAGAGATATTGTTGCGGAGCACCTGCGTCAAAACAGATCTAGTTATTCATTGAAGGGCGGAAAGTGCAAGTGACCAACACTACCGTACTCTCTCTCTCAGAGATCTGATGCAGCTCGTTTTGCTATTACGGACATTTGGTCAACTGAAATTCTAAATCAACTGAATCCCAATTGAATGCACTTGAAATTTTATTGTCTCCTCACATCTCATCTCATGTCATTTTCTTTTTTTTTTACACCATCCCACCCATTATCCATTTTCTTCCAATTCGTCTGAAGCGCCAAGAAAATAAATTGAAATGAAATGGACCGAATGAATGCAATTCTCACACCCCTCTTTCTGATTTCGATTCATGTCTTCTAGGGGGCTCCCAGCCAACAAGCTTTTCTCGGTGCCCAAATTAAATGGATTGAATTGGAATAGAAAGGGCAACAGAGAGAAGAAGATGGAAAGATGTTCTTCAATGTTCGTTTCTCTTGTTTTTGATTCTAAATTATTTGCTTTAGGAGTTGAGCTCTAAATGATTGCGGGCCAAAGCATTCATGAGTCAAATTCTTAGTACAGTTCAGAAAAGAGTTTTGGGGTTTTTTCGGCAGAAAGTTGGAAAATTCGGCTTTACTGAAAGTTATGGCATTCCACCACGATTCGGAACCTTAAGAAGTCTGGATCATATATTTAGGCGTTTCGGCCATTTTTCCATTTGAAAAATAGTGTAAAAAATTGAACAACTTCACCATTCTTTACGATTTACAGACAGTCCATCTCACGTTCTTCGCAAATGGAATCCCAGCAAAGTGAACTGAATTCACAGAACTTTCAAATGACACCTTGAATTTTAGAAGCTCTCAAATCTTGTATTCAAAGTTTAAACGTTCCGTTCGACTTTCCGAAATCTATGGGCTAGTTCTCAAAATTTGGGTTCACATTTTCCAAATTTCAGTTCGAAATTTTGAGAGTTTAGTTCAGTTTTCAGATATTTAAACCTAAAGTTTCGGAATTTGTGTCCTTGGCTTTGGAAAGTGGGTCCCCAGGTTTCAGAATTTGAGTTCCCGGGAGTATTGAACTTCCAACTTGAGTTTTTGATAAAACTAGAAAAATTAGTTTACCAAAATTACGCCTGGTTTTAGATCCCTCCCCCCTATCCTTCCGATACAGTAACCCCATTTGGGCCCACTGTTGTTTGTGATATGAGCAAGTGTGTGTCTCCCAATTCCTTGATTTGTCTAACGTTTTTTCTAGGCATTGACCGAAAATAAAAACGACAGTTGAGAACCCGAACGAATGCATCATCTTCTTCTCAATTCCTACTTTTTTCTTCGGGGTCTTCGTTTTTGTTTCCGTGTGCCTTCTGTCCCAAATATATAGTTGTTGGGGGCCAAAATGGAACGAAAAAAGACAAAACGACCAATGTGGGTTAGGAGAAGAAGAAGGCAGGGCAGGAGGGCGGAAAGAAAAGCAAATTCAGCAGATTTGAGCCTCATATGATAAATTACATCTAGAGTCGCATATTTGTGGTGTGCTGGTGGTGGTATGGGGGTCCCTTTGCCCATCTTCTCTCTCACTTTCTACCAGAGTTTTAACTTCTTTTTCTTTCCTTCGGACACTTCCCTCTCATTCTCATCCCTCTTTTGCATTCCCACAAAAGATTCGTCTTCTCTCCCGGTGGACCCTCTGACACCGACCCCACCCTTCGGGAGCCACCCCATTCTTTATCACTTTTATATTTTTTCTATGGTTTTTCTCTTTTCCAGATTCTTTACTCTTCACTTCTAACTGGGGATTAGTCTTTTGAGTTTTCGGAGAGCGGGTTACGGTAGGATTCAGAAAATGGGGACATGTTAGGGATGAGGTCAGCCAAGTCGTTGTTGTAGAATCTTGGAGATAGGTACATGGCGAACTGGAGCAACTTTTGAGATTCTTCTTTACAATTGGGTCGATTATGAGATTTCGGTAGTCTCTGATCATGGCAATGTGACAAGGTTTCAGTCAAGACTCTACTTGTAGTATCCCAAGGCTTCATCTTTTCACTTTTTCACTTAATGACTTGGTTATCGATTTTTCAGTGTTCTAATTTTGACATGGTGCAAGAGCCATGGTAGTAGACGGTAGTGGAATGTTCAAGGTTTGAAGTTTGCCCTTTTGAAGTGGATACGAAGTTCTTAAGTTTTCTGTGTTTTAATTGACAGTACATTGATGGTCTGACTATTTCCAAAGGTTCGCATTATGCAGTTTGGGAACCTTCACATGTTGTCATTTTAGAAAGATCAGCACAAAACCGGTCGAGCTGGTGCACCTCTGACGCAATTAATTTTCAAAACTCTCCCAAAGTTTTAGGAATTGGAGTTTTAAAAAACACTCAAATAATCGACTTTAGTCTTGTCCTGTGATCGCCAAAAGCTATTCAATATTGAACTGCAAACTATACATTTCCGACGTTTTTTTAAAGCTCACACTCAAACTTCAAGAGCAGACAAGAATTCAATCTCAAGTTCGTCTGATCCTTGTTGAATTCGCTGGTTATATTCAGTCTAAAACTTATCAATAACACCATTTCTTCCCAACTAGATATTGACAGCTTTGTACAAACTGTACAACCTAGAAAAGCGTCTGAGGATCTTCAGCTTTTCCCACAGAGTACCAACTTCCACATTGATCTTAAAAGGATATGTAAATTGATTTTTGGTTCTTTTGAGAGTTCGGAATCGATAAGTCGAAAGTGAGCATATTCTAATTTTGGGAAACTCGTCAGTAAAAAACGAAAGTTCTCAATCCTGAGCCACTCTCCCACATATGCTTCCTTTCCCGTCTCAAAATCTGCGATTCTTGCCATATTTCTATATGTAATATTTCATCCATTCATCATTCTGAACCCTTTTCTGTCTTCCTCTTACTTGTCCCTCCCTCCCCCTCTCCCTCAGAAGAACTCCACTTTCTAAGTTTTGGCAGTATATAGGTCGGAGAAATTAAAATGTTTATAAATGAATCTTCTCGCCGACAAAATAGACCGGCGGGGCTCAACAATGCCTTCGGGATTATTTTGATGATGTTGGGACAGAAAAGAAAGTTGATTTATTGTTGGGACACCCTCCAAATATTTATATTTATTTCGGATGTTGAAATGAAACAAATGAAGACTCCCGATTCGAAATTACTTCGGTTCAATACCAGAGAGATACGATCTGAGAAGGTTGTCCTTTCCGTTGAAAAATAAGAAATGTCTGTCAAATGTTTCAATTTAATTGCTTATCCGATTCTTCGTTTCTCTACCAAACTCTCCCCAATTCATATAATATATCTGATTGAAAAGAGTCTCGAATTGATGAAAAGGTGACAGGAAGAGAAACGGAGAGAGAGAGAAAAGGTGATGACACTTTAGACCAGAGAGAGGATTTCTCAACAGACTCAATTTGATTTATTACTTTCGTTTCCACACTCTTTTTCCATGTCTCTTTGATTAATGGGACTTCTTTGGCGGTGGGCGATGCGGTAAAATTAGGTGTTCATGATTTTTGAGAAGTTGTTAAGAATAGAGAGGGAGAGAGGAGAATCTGTGATTCTGAGATAAAGTGATAGAGATTACGGTAGTCTAAGATCGTGCATCATGCAATTGAAAGAAATGTGGAAGCTTCCAGGGGAAGCTGAAATTAGATTCCTGCTTTCCGTCACGTATCAGACCGTAACCTGCCTTCCACTGAAAAGATTTTCATCAAAATTAGAAAGACAAATAGGAAATTTCTACCTGATTATTTGCCCATGTTTTATGGAGATTTTAAGATTTGAGGTTTCGGATCGTCAGTTCTTTAGACAAAAATTGGTCCGTAAACATAACAAGCTCACAAATGACTTTATTGACCGGGAAACTTCATATCTTCAGCTTCCAAATTTTTGTACAAGCTTTCCGAATTTGGAACTCAGAACAAAAGAAATCGATTTTGAGAGAATCGATCTTAAATCTCAGACCTCAAAAAGTTAAAGTTGAAAACAATGAAGTCAATTTAGAAAAAATAATCATTGGGCACTTGAAAAAGAGTTCTCTCGGAGTTATACTTTTTTTTACTCAATGTTTTTTTGGGATTCTGTCACAGAGACTCAAAGTTATCTGTTCAGTCTGAAACTTTGTGGGTATACTGTATACATGTGGGTATACCGTATACATCAGCTCTAAAATACAACTTTTTGTACGACCACTTCTAAAGTTGATATGTCCCATGAAAACCTGAGAGCCCATGAAAATCACTATAATAATGAAGCAATCACTTTCACGGGACTCACTATTCTTGGATAAGGTCGTACAAAATATTATGCCAATTACAAAAATAGAGAATTAGAATCGTTGTGTATACCCACAGGTTTCAGACCAAACCGACAAATTCGAACCCCCTTCTGAGACCCCTCAAAGTTGGGCTGCTTCAACTGAAACAGTCAAAAGTTACTGTAGGTCTGCTTCAACTCTGCCAGACTCTGGAACACGATTCCACCGTCTTTCATATTATTGAAGAATCGGAAATTTCGACTGCCAAAGTTTTGATACACATATCGAGATGATCCTTTATACGAACACATTGAAATCCGATCTCCTCCTCCTCCAATCAAAGCCGTCTCTCTTGCTTCTGCTTTTGCTCCGATTGATACTTTTTCTAATTCTTCTTGTATTCGAACAAGGCATTACAAGAGAGGGAGTGAACAAGAAGTAATTGTTGATTTGTGCGCAACCTCGAGATCGTCTTACCATCTCTCTCAACTTTGTTATTTGCTCAGTTATAATCAACAGCGAGAAGAACATCGTCAATAAATAGTGCACCAAGGGGGAGACCAGATTTATCGATGAGACTCCCGACTTCTGTTTCTCGATTATTATTCTCTTTTTAGAACACAAAAACTTACTTTTTCCTTATCACTAGTTACCCCCTTTTTATTGGTCATCCCTCTTTGAAAGTAGTTCGTTGTAAGGGTAACGGTAATTATTCTTTATTACCAAATTAGACTTCATTTTTCTCTTTGATACTACCGACACACAGTAATACCAAAGTTTGCAGAAGAGAATGAAAATGACTTGAAATGGATTTGAATTTGAAATTGGTTAATGAGTCACATTTTGAGGAAGACAGGTTTTGAATGCAGGAGAATGAGACTAGTGGAACTCATTGAATTCGAGAAAACGGAAATCGAGGATTCTAGGGTTTGGTTGAAAACATTATTGTGATAATTTGAGTCATACAGAACCATGAACTCTCAGAATCTCTTAAAGGTTCTCAGAGTCATAAGAGAAATCAGAATGAGAAGGTTTCAACAACTAGAATTCTCAGCATCTTAGATAATTGAAATGTTTCCGGGGTTTCTAAATTTATAGCTTGATCCATCCTAATTTCTCCCTATTTTGGGCCTCGAGCATTCCAGATTCCAAGAGCTCCAGAGACTCATTTTCCAACATCTTCGCCTTCTTCAGTCCCCAAAACCTTCAAATTTCTACTATTCCATTTCCAGGTCTTTCCAATTTTCTGTAGAAACTCCAAACCCCTTTTCCTCTCTTCTAATCTCCCCCCTCACTTCCATGACCAAAACCAATTGATGACCATTATCATAACTTCTTCTTGAACTTTTTCTCCTTCTTTTCTCCCTATTCTTTTAGTCTTTTCATAATAATAAAACAATTAATAGGCGATCGTTTTCCTCTCCTTTTTCTCCTTCTTAATTTTCTTACAAAACGGGTCAAAATGATTTCATTTCATAGAAGAAAAAGAGGAAGAAGTGTCACTCTTTTGTAGGTACAAGAGAACAATTATATGTAGTTACTTGACAACGGGAAAGAAGAAAATAAAGAACAACCAACACATTTTAATAAGTTTTACCGGTGTTCTTTACTTTACAAGGTAATCCATTACCCTCTATACCAGTTTCTTTTGAAGTTTTTCCCCCCATTTGAACACCGATTAATATGTCATACGGTAATCGTCTTTTCCCCTCCAATTTCGATGTCTTTTTCTTTTTCGTTTCCCAAAAACATCCCAAAAACTTCCATTATTTTGTCAGTGTGGTGGAAGTGAGTGAAAACGAAATGAGAGTGGTGTAATATAGAAAAGAGAGAGGTATTTATGATGGAATGAAAAGTGAGCTCTTTTTCCCCTTCTGATGATGATTTCTGCAAGAGGTTATGAAGACGTTAGAGAGTGTGGAGAAAGTTGGAGAGTTCTAGAGTAATATTGATGAGTGATGAGTGATTAGAAAAGAGATGAGTTGAGGGAAAAGAAAGAGCAAAGATAGAGGGATATGACACGCAAAATTGATTTATGACGTGGAAAGGTGTTAACAGACATTGAGTTTTGAAGGGGTGACTTTGGTTTTGGGGTCAGCTTCTTATAAGATTTTGAATTCTGGAATCCTGGTTTTGGGGGTTTCGTATTTTATAGCTTTCTGACCCTGATTCATTATCTGGAAGGACTTTGTGTCCGAGCTACAGTTTTGAGGTTCACTCCTTGAATCCTGATCTAGGTTCTTGGGATTTGAAAGGATCCTGAATTCAGAAGCCAATATCACTATCCCTATCTCCAGATGAATCATGAAATCTCTGTTTGAGAATTACTCATTTTATTAATAGGTCGCACTCTAGGTAGACCTTTATAGACATGTGTGAATTTTTATCATCGGTTTTGATTTTGTTTTTTATGACTGATAACGAATTCCAAAAAGAGGTGAGGTAGGTTTAATTGAGGAGGCATGAACTTTTATCATTACAACTTTTGGTACTGTCCTCATTTTAGATTTTTGTCGACAATAGTCCTGCTTTATAAATCACTTTAAAAATCTTTATATCTACTGAAATTCGGAATCTGTACCCGATGGGATGAGCGAATACTGTAAGATTTTGAAATTCGAGCGGCATCTAAAAAACCCTCTGAAAACTCAAAAACAGGAATACCAGGTCTGAATGTCGTTCAATAAGAACATGGTGAGACCACTCTTAAGAAACTGTTCCCATTTTATAGAAGACCAACCAGAAACCAGGAGCTTATATCAACAGCTTCGACATTTAGGAGTCAGAAAAATCGATTAGCCCGCGAGATTTCCACCTCCCCGAGATCTTTGTGTTTTCCATTTTCCTCCATCTTCCCTGATTATTTCACCTCCCTACAGTAATCACTTCCTACTTTAATATTTCTCCCCTTGTCCTCCTCTCCTTTTCATCAATTCTTTTGCCTTTTGCTCATTGGCGGGTACCTAATTGGAGTCTCTTCTCTTTTTGTGCTCATCTTCTGAATTGAAGACAATACGTGGGGGGACACTTCTGTTGCCTCCATGCAGCTGACTTATGCTCTATAACAACATACTAATTACCCGTGTCCTCTCTTTTCAATTGTATTCATTTTCCCTCCCTCCTGCTCTTCTCTCCCGAGAACCAGAAACAATATTTTGTTTTATTGATTAATTTATGAAGTGGTTCCTCTCTCTCTCTCTCTCTCTGCCAGAGTCACCCACTCAATTATCTTTAGCCATCCGATTGAGGAGGGGGAATACGGTAGAATGAGATGAGTATGTATTCTGAAGAATCATGAGAAAATTGAAGGATGATGATGGAAAGTTGAGAAGAAGAGGATACACTTGCACTTATGACTTCTAAATTGTTCTTGGGAATTTGAAATGAAGAAGTTTTCAACAAAAAGAAGAAGGGCAAGAATAGGGGAAGAGATTTTGGAGGTGGGAAGGAGGGCATTAGAAATTCGTAAAGTCCAACGTCATATGGAGTTGATCTAGACAAAAGGTGGGAAGGATACTTTGGAATTTCTGAAATTTGGATGAAGGTTGAAAGCTACAGATAGTGGGTACTAACGTCTTTGGTGTTTTTCGGTGTATGCATTTTTGCGTCAGTGTGGCGATTTTTCTATCTGCGGACCTGGCACTAGAGATTGTCGCCAAGGAACTTTTGTAGGAGACTTTCCGACCACAGAAGCAGAAAACATGCAACTAAAATACTAGAATTAGGCAATCATAAGCACAATGCTTTCTGGTGATTTTTCTGAATTTTTGCGTTAACGAGTTAGTTTTTGACAGAAATGAGTAGATAACAGGCTGTAAACTTTCTGATTCTTTTGGCAGGAAGAGTGATGCTTTATGAAGACTGCCTTAAACTTTTAAGACTCCAATTTCAGGGCTTCGAACTCTACTTAAACGGTCGTAGAATTTCGTCGGATGGGTCTCACCACGAAATAAGTTGGGACGCCATAAAATTCCTGTGCGCAAGCCTAGATTTCTCGGACGCGCCTTTCAACCACCCCCAAAGATAAGGATTCAATAGACATGTCCCCTATAATCTTCGAATCACTCAGGGTCTCCGACACTCCGCCCACTTTTACCTCGACTCCCATAATTGTGATAATTCTCTAGCGTTCTTCCTAGTTACAGTCTGATCTCGAGAATCTGTCCTTGGAATAATTCCAGGGTTACGATACCCCCCCCCCTAAATCATTTTCAAATCTTCCTGAACCAGAAGCTTCCCCCCCCCCTTTGACTATTAACATCTTGTTCGGATGTCTCCAATTATGTCCATCAGCACCTGCCGATCCTCCGTCCACCTCCACCAATCATACAACAACAACATGGTTCTTTTCCCCTTTGGTTTTCCGTCTTCCCCTTATTCTCTTTTTCAATACCACAAAACATTTGTTTCTTCTACTCGAACCTCTCGTTTCTTCCCAACTTTCTGATATATCTTTCTTCTTGACACCACTTTGTCAATTCTCTCATTTTCTCATTTTTCTTCTTCACTTGTTGGCTCCTGTCACGACCACACCTCAAGGTGTTACCTGGTTTTGCACTTTCTTGGATTCTTCTAGGCTTCTTCTGGAGTTACGAGCTCTTGATTCTTTTGGGGTCTCGATCTTTGAGATGTTCCTCATTCCGATTGAGAATCTTTCAAAAAATTCTGATTCATTAAAAAGTCGTTTGGGGATATCAGATCCCAGAGTCCCTTCCATCAGCTATCGTCGTCCACAAATCGAATGAATGTCAATCAATCTTGTTCCCATCTATACAGAATCCTTCGTTTATATATATATTTATCGAATCGCGAGTCATCAGTTTTCTTTCGCTCATCAAGAAAATCTTTTCTGTCCGAGAGGGGGGTGCTCTCCCCACCGAAGAAACCAAGCCCGGATCGAAAAAAGATAAGTGATAAATGATATGATGGAGAGAAAAGAGCAGAAAAGAGAGAAGTAAGAGGCAGTGTTCGGACATATCTCGTGTCAGGTCGATCTCTTGAGACCCGGTTGAACAGAAAAAATGGAATGAATGAATGGGGGAAAAGAGGAAATAATGAGAAAAGTTGGTGATGATAATGAAAGGATCAGAAGTTGCTGGGATTGAGAAATCAGGCAGTTTTTGAATCATAGAGTCTCCAATTTCCCAGTCGATTCAAATTCAAGGTTCAGTAAACTGTTTCTGTAAGCTGAGATCCCAAACTAGCCTTAATGTCTTAGCTCAACGGTTGAATAGTCAAATGGTTCCGACAAGTGAGGACTTCGTTAGAAAATCATATGTTAAAAAATGGGGGTCAAGACAAAAGTGGGCGGAGTCTCAAAAACCTAAAGATGAAAACTTCAAGATTCTTGGTGATTGTAGCGTATATTAGGGTCTCGACCAATCTATAAACGTTTCTAAGCTATAGTGCTTCCCAATGTCCCTAGGATGCCTGGGACCCCAAACATTTAGACTCGGGTGTGCTAGTTGTATCCATTTTTTGAATTATGTGATAAAAACCAGCCCATCGTCAAATTTGATGCTAGTTTCGTCAAATCTGATTCTAGTGCCACAGTCTGGAGCTATTGACATCCAGACGCAAAAGTACATACAATCCTTCCAAAAGATTCCAAGAGAGTTGCTGTTATAGCACTTTTAAGGATACCCTCGTCAATAAGCAAGAAACTGAATTTCCAGAGTTCCACTGAACATCAAAGAAGTTTCTGAGCTAAGTTTTCATTTTCTGATAGTCATCGAATGTCTCCTAGTTGAACTGTACTTCCTTTCTTAAGACCCGAAGAACCTTCCAATATACTTAGAATCTCTCAGCTTATTCCCGTCCCTTTTCTCCTTCCCTGACCATTTCTTAGAGGTTGAAACCCTCTTTACCATTTTAAGAATTCCAACTTTCCACGCCTTCATCCTCATCATCATCATCGACGTCTTCTTCTTCTCCTCCTCCTTTTTCTCTTCACTCCGCCCATTTTCTATCGTAATTGACTCCTCCTTCTCCGTTTCAATTCCACTTCTTCTTCTCTTTTCTCTGCCACCCTCTCCTTCTTCCAAATTCAGCAAGAGAAGCCTCCCAGGCTGCTTCGCCAAAAAGAAGGCGTGGCCTTAATATGCGGCTTGATTGGTCAGGAAGACAGCGCCACTCATATTTCTTCCTCAAAACTTACCCATCTATTCCATTTCAATCTAATATCGTGACCCCTTTTCGCTTGTTAACTTTCTCTTGTCTTTCGATTAAAGAGATGTGAATTGAAATACTCTATTGAGAGTTTGAGAGAGGCAAGGATTGTTTGCTCTAAGTGAGATACGACACAAAATCATTGACGACTGATTACCGTATTGCTTAACAAGAGAGAGAGCATCCAAGTGGGCGCAAAATATCATCTCTTCCTTCCCTCATTGCTCTTTTCCATCCAACCCAAATGTTTGCTTCAATTCTGTATTGCGCATCTCGTTCTCGCCTCAATTGACAACGAAAAGACACTGTTTGAAACAAAAATCGGCTGCTGCCCCGGACGTGTCTGCGTCTCTTCATCTCACACACTCTCTCGTCTAACATTTCGAGTTTGTCTAATTGATATAGCGCAAAGTTCAGAACGGATTACGGTAATCGATGTAATCTGGTCTTGTGCTCATTCCCCCCCCCCCCAGTTTCTTCTTTTTCTTTTTTTTCTTCCAATTGTTTGGTTATTCAGTCTCATATTTGATACAAGCAACACGAGTTGTTTTTTTTTCAATTGAATCAATCATATGCAAATTTCGTTCTCATCGATTTCATTCATCACCCCCATGATTTTATCATTTTTGATCAAAGCTTTATATTATGTGTCATTCGTCATTTTTCTGGGGTAGAAGCTTTCCTGAACCTTTGTAGGGTACAATTGAGGAAAGAGCAAACAATTAGAAAAAAGGATGTACTCTTTCAAAGGAAGACGCCTCTAATGATCTTTTGAAGGTTAACTGGAGTTCATTGCTTTGTCCTAAAAGAGATTAATGAATTGAATCAGCTAAATCAAATAAGTTTTGTGCTCTCGTTTTATCAAGCGGAGTTAATTGAGAACTGTATTCAGATGACCCAGTCTGAAACCCCAAAAGTTTGCGTCATAATTCGAGTGATCGATGCTCCCGTTTCATGAATATTGTGAACCTAAATTCCGCTTTTTCAAAGTTTTCATAGAGCTTTTTGCACTTAACAGTAATAAAACCTTCAAATTAGGGCCAAAATGTTCGGTCTTTTTAGTTTCATCTTCTTTCCTTATCTGTATGCTGATGCGAATCTTTACGCTCAATTCAATGAGTTAAGCCAAGCTGTTCGTTTAGCCTAGAATTTTTAGAAGACCTTAAATACATAACTATCTGGAACTGAGGAATCAAGTCTCTTCAAAATCCCTCTGGATCCATACAATTTTTATTCAAACTTGCCTGTTAGAAACTGAGTAACCGTCTAAAGAAAATTTCTATAATTCCATAAATATATCTCAAGTTAGTCCTCCGAAAGTAAAGGCTACAGACGATTCCAAAATGAGAATTCGAAAAATCTGAAGTTCCGAACAATATCTCCTTCAAATTCCCTCTTGATCCATAAAAATTTCAACCAAATCTGATCATTAGAAACTGAGATAAGACTCACAAAAATAACCGTTATCCTATAAACCTTCGATGCTCAGAAGACTTCAGAATAGAAACTTGAAAAATAAACAGTTTGAGAACAGAATCTACTTCTCTATCAATCCATATATTATAGTTTTCAATCAGAATTGTCCATTTGAAGATGTGTTTGGAGATGAGTTACGGCCTAAAGAATATTGCAATATTTTCATTTATCGATCTTCTGGAAGAAAGCGCTTCAGGAACGTTCAGAATCTGAATCTGAAAATTTAAAAATAGAATCCCGTCACCTTCAAATTCCCTCTCTTCTTAAGATCTTCAAAAGAGTCCTAAATTTAGATTCTGATCTTTCATTGTACTCTTAACTTCAATTCCCATTACATTTCACCACCAGAATTTTCCCCTATTCCCCCCACAAAAATCCCCTTTCTCTTTCTTGTCATTCTCGATTAGACCCCCATAAAATTGCACTTCTCATTCGAAAGATTCCCCCTCTCCGACCTCCCCTATCCCTTCGTAACAGACATTCTTCTTCCACCCATCTCGATGCTCTTTTCGATGTAAATCATTCGGATTCTTCCGATATTTTTTCACATCTAAAAAACCTCTAAACAGTTGTCCTCTTCTCGTTAGGTCTTCCTTTCCTCTGGACTCCCGCTAATTGATGCGATATGAAACTATAATGGCCGCCCATTTTTTCCCGCCCGAACAGCAAGAAAAGAGTTCATTTGAGTCCTCATCTCCTCAGAACAAAACATGTGTTACCCATTAGATTTCAAAAAGATCTAATGGTGGTGGCCTTCTTTTCTGAACAACTCTTCCGTTTTGATTTTTTGATGACTGTCCTGATGATTACGATCGAGATTTTTCCATTTTTTGCAGAAAGACACAGATGTCGGTGCGGATCGACGAACCGCAACTGTTTGTGAGTATGTCAAAAGAGCCAATTCAGGAGACTGTGAATGTTGGTGGACACCATGATGAGACTAGCAGTAATTGTGATGAGAGACCCGATGATCAGGGCGATGAGGTTGGTTGAGGGGAATGAGGTGACCTGGAACATCTTTTGATTTTTAACCAATTGTGAGTGTTGTCATGTTTGGTTTATAGTTCTGTACTTTATTTTGAGGTCACTAGATTAGCTCATACAGGATTGCTATTTTCCGAATTCAAATATCTTGACAGATGTTGTCGGAATTCATGCAGTTTCAAAAATTTGAGACCCTGACAAACGCATGTATCATTTTTTCCTTTGAAAAAACCAAATTTGGGGAATCAAAAGAGTAGTTTAGACTAGTCCGATTGTTTTTAAAATTTGTGACTATGTCAATCAAACCTAGATCTTTATTTTTGTAGTTGACAACATTTTTGCAAAACCGCTCCTAGGGAAGTTACAAAGACTGATGTTGAAAAACTGGAGTTTGCTTGAAACTACCATTGAGATTTGCTGTTTTTGTCCGGTACTGTAGGCCCAATTCTAACTGACTTCCGTATTCTATTTTTTAGCAATTTAACATTGAATACATAAAATTTTTGCCTGCTGAATCTCAACTTGTACAGGCTCCCTTCTGCAACCCGGGCGTTTTATTTTTGAACCGATATCGACATAGTTTTTATTTCTTCAAATCATTTTCCATCTTCAACTTAATTCTAATTTTAGACACTTTCACCTTCCATCACGGCCTTCATTTTCCCAATTTTCCAGCAAAAAAGTAGCCCTCCAGCATCTCCCGACCTAGCAGCAAATCTAAACATGTTCGACATGGAATCCCGTCAGAAAGTCGTCCAACGACTTCTACACTCCCAACTGAATCTATCGAATCTTCGAACACCCCTGAACCTCCCTCCGATATTTCAAGCACTGCAAGGACCATTCAATATTCAGGTAATTTCTGAAAATTTTCACTTTTGAGCCATGGTATTCGATTTCAGCAGCAATTGCTAGGGCTGGCATCCGGGTTAGCGATCTCTCCGGGATTGGACGATTACGATGAGGAGAATACAAATGGAGTGGAACCAGAAGATTTGACGTTGGGAGGGGTATTCAGAAAAGAGAATTCAGTAAAATCAGATGAGCCGTCAGAGTCTGGTGTCAATGCTTCGGGTGGGCCAGCATGGTCATATGAGGAGCAATTTAAGCAGGTTAGTTTTGGGAGGCATTAGGGAAGGCTCTAGCAAGGGACTCCCGCAGAGCATACGTTCATTTCTTGTAAGGATTTTGAAAGTTTTGGATCTTTGAATCTGAAAGTCTCGTCTTCCTCCATATCCCCTTATTCTCATCTCATATTCATCTCGAATTACCATAGAGACAAGCTCAGTTAATTATGTCTCTCTAAAGACAACTCCTCATCTTCTGACCTACCGTATTCCACTAGAATTTCGAATGAGCCACATTGTGTTCTTCAACACATTTACAAATCTATTGTTCACACCCTCTCCGAATCACTAATTCCCATCCTGGTGTTGTCAGTCTCTTTCAGAGAATAACTTTCCGATGAAAAGAGAAGGAGGAGGAGGTTACCTGATCAATTATGGGCTAGATATACAAGTGAAAGATGCCTGAGAGAGTTTGAAATTTTAAAAAGTTTATCTTGTTCAGTATGACCTTCCGGAAATAGGGGCTTCTTGTATAATGAGTCGAAATTTCAAACAAACTTTGGTTCCGGAAAAGTACTGAACATGGAAATCATTAATTCTATTGCTCCCATCAATCTCCAAATACATTTCCGGACAAAAATATATGCATCAAATTTGGGTGCATTCAGGTTAAAATTCTCAAATTTGAATATTAAAAAATAGTTTAGAGCAGTTCGATTGGTCTGAAAACCTGTATTAGATGAACATAGAGCTTTGTTTTTGTAGTCAAAAACTTTTTTACAACGTCTCCCTGAAAAGTTACAAAGACGAGCGTTGAAAACACTGAAATTCAATGTGAAGTCGGGTTTTCCCAAATAACTTTTTAAGGAGCAATTGTACAAAGTAGTTTTCAACTATTGAATCAATTGAATAGAATTGATAGCCTTTCAGTGTACAACTAGATTTAGTGGTCCTATTTTGTCAATTTTAAAGCCTACAGTTCAATTTTTGAACATCACCCCTATTTGGCATCTTATTACTTTCTTAACTTCTGATAATCTGGTTCTTCGCAAACATTGGGAACCCAAAATGTCCACAATTTTACTATTCCGAATCAATACCGATCCCTCCCTTTTTTCCAAACTTCCCGATAGGCTACCATTCAATCTCAAATATACCGTAATCAATCATCAAACAATCCACTCCCCCACTCCTTTATATCAATAGATTCATTGATTTGATTCTCTCCACGGACAGGCGGAGTCTCGAGAGGAGTCTCTTCGCCAGAGAAAGAGAGAGAATTGATTGTTTACCGAGCCGATTGGCTCGAATCTTTCGGATTAATAATGTAAGAAACATACAACACAACTATGCGCTTCCCCCCGCTTCCGATTCTCCTTGTGTTCCACCTTTTTGACACTCTTCTAACAGCTGATTGGGCATGCAAGCAATGGAATTGAGAGGGGACGAGTTTGGGCTAAAGAAAATGAAAATAGTTGATGAGGGAAATCTGGAAGTTTGGGTAACGAGGGGAACACTATCAAAAGGGAGGGACTACAAACCTTTTGGAGATTTTTGGAACCTTTTGGTTGGTATTTCTAGACTTCTAAAAGCAAAAATAAAACAATTAACATGTCATTATTAGATATAGATAGCTCCAGAATACTTCAGTTTTGAACAAATTCACAAAATTCTGTCATGGGAGCTCTATCTTTACCTTGATTGTTACACGATCCCTTAAAATTGAAAATTTATTATTTTTCCTTTGCAGAAGTTGAAGATTCCGACTCTTAGGCTAACCAGCTTTCAGGATGACTGTCATCCGAATAATAAAGTTTTTAAAGCTTTTTCTAAATAATATACTTTTCAGCTCCACTTTAGGCACAAATAAGCTTTTCCGCAAATTACAGAATCCATCTCATTCACCATCAGATGCTGGGGAATTCTGGGAAAAGTTCGGAAGCATCGATAAACTCTCAGAGGTTTGTGGTCATCGTGTGAAACCAAAATAATTCGAATGAGTTTTTCGGTTTTCTTTTGTTGTTCTGTTTTTCGACTAAAAATCTTATTTGAAAGAGATCTCACACCGACACACGATGACTGAAACCTCTGAGTTTTCGAAAAAGCTTAGCTTTAGGGGGCTCTTGTGGACAGCAGCTATAAAGCAAACTAATAATAATAATAAGAAGAAAATAATGTGATAGTAGAAGAGTATGGGGGAATATAATGGGAATGAGAGAAAGAGTTTACAACATGTAATAATAGAGAGGATAAGGAGCAATAATTCGCCATCCGGAAGACAATGGAGGAAGAGAATTAATGGTGATTTATGATAGAGAAAGGAGCTTATTGTTTTTATGAGTAACATTTGAATCGAGATTTGAATTGAACTCAAAGTTTTCTGTGGAATCCGTGGTTCTGAAAGACGATGATTGTGAAATTCTAAAGCTCGAAGATTTTAAGTCTGAACTTCTTCGACGAGTCTTGGATTCGGATAATATGACAATTCAACTTCACCATTCTCTATTTCTGTAACTTTTTAACTAACTTCCTATCTCATTATTTTCTTATCTTTTCTGACCAATATCCATCATATTACTCCCCCATATTAGTTCCTTATCCTCCCCCATAATCAATTACTTCTCCAGTTTTCCTTCAGTTTTTAAGAAAACTAATTGAGTGTGTGTGTGTGGGGGTACACTTCTCCATCCAATCATCTCTCTTTCCTTGAGTCGAACGAATATTTAATTATGAGAAAAAGAAGGGTTATGGTCTCTCTCATCCAAAAGAGTATTACACTTATTACTCATTACATTATGACTTTCGGAAAACGAAAAACCGAATGGGCATGTTTTGATGAGGGACTAACTTTTCTTAGTTTGGAGGTGAACGTTTTTGAAAATGAACAAATTTTCAGTTGTACGAGTTGTCGGACGATGCGAAAAGGAAGGAATGGTTGGATGATTGGCTCAATTTTATGCATAGAATAGGTAAGGACAATGGATCTCCCACAATCAGATTTTCAGTGAAAATCATGAAAGCGAAACCTGAAATTCAAAAAAAATCTTTTTCCAGGGAAACCGGTGACTCGAATTCCAATAATGGCAAAACAAGTACTGGATCTCTACGAACTATACCGACTCGTCGTCCAACACGGCGGACTCGTTGAAATCATCAACAAAAAACTCTGGAGAGAAATCACGAAAGGACTGAATCTCCCCTCATCAATCACATCCGCAGCATTCACTCTCCGAACTCAATATCAGAAATATTTATATGATTATGAATGTGAAAAAGAGAAACTATCGAATCAGTCGGATCTGCAACAAGCCATTGATGGAAATCGGCGAGAGGCTCCCGGAAGACGGACTGCTCCATCATTCCCATTACCATTTCAACTTCCTCCCAATGCTGCGGCGAGTATGCTCAATAAGCAGTTAAATGGATTGGGAATGAGAAATGGTGCGTTTTTTTTGGGGTGGAGGGTTGGAACTAAAAGTTCTGTTGGAAAGGGATCAGAAGGGCTATGAAAATTCTCTTTCGTACCGAAAAACTTTTCAGATCTCCTCGATGATGAGAACTCGTTGAGCCTTCAAGCCAGTGGGCTCTTTGGAGCAAGCTATGGAGCTGAACAGATGGCAATGCTGGAAGCTCATCAAAGGAATATGGAAAGAGCTCAGAGAGCAGTGGAACAAGTAGCCAGACAAAGCTTAGGGCTGACTTCCAATGGAAATGGAGGACATCATCATAGTTCTGGAAGAGAATCCACATCGAGCAATGATTCTGATATCCCTGGTAAGACAATCTTGAAAGTTTGAAAATGACTAATTTTATTAATTTCCAGTAAAACGAGCGAAGCTGGAACCAGATCACAAGTCAAATGGAATCTCATCTAGCTTAAAAATCAGTACAAAACATTCTGGTAATCCTGATTTTAAAAAAGTAATAAATTTCATGATTTCAATTTCCAGATGATTCCAAGAATTCAATGTCGGTTTCCATGGAGATCAACGGGATCACCTATCAAGGAGTATTATTCGCACAAGACGAATCTGCCGAGTCATAAACTGTATAATAATGCGAAATCGCTCTACCGATCAATACACTGGAGCGCGATTTCTTCTTCCCTTTTTTCGATTCGCGAGCTTTTATGACAAATGACAAAACGAGCTTTCCCCCACAACTTCCATCCTTCCCCTCCCGAAAATTAGAAATCTTTTTTCCTTTTTCTCCGCCAATCCCTGTCTCCTCTTCAGATGAAAATCCCCCAAAAAATCTCTAGTTGTGAGCTTAAATTCATGGTGAAATTCAATTTTCTTTCTTCTTTTCATAATTTAATTTCAAAAAACGCGCCGTTCTTTTCTTCCATCTCCTGTTCTTCATCTTCTTCCTTTGACTTTTTCTTTTATCATAATTATTCTTGAAACCGCTGCTTAGCACGCATAATAAAAAACAAATACATTTATGAGTTCTCGAGACTTACAGTTAGACATAACATTGGATGTTGGGAAAACTGTGAAAATGCATAACAAGAAAATAACAAAACAAAATCAACAAAAAAAGACAAAATTTGACTAGGTTGGAGAAGCAGAGTATCGTAAGAATATGAGAATAGACTAGTGATTTATGAATCCTATTGATAGAAGTGAGTGTAAATGGAAGTTGTTGATAAAATGGTTCAAGTGAAGAGCATCCCTTCTGAGCGAGATTTCTCCTGCAATATTTCAAACTTTTCAAGGCTCTGTACAAAGTAAAAACTCACTCTAAACTGCTGGATATCAAAATTCTCATCAGCCAGGAATATTTTAGCCCGTTGAGCGACCAACTTTGCGTAATACACTGGCGATGGAATTGAGACGCTTCTGGTGCAGCGAGATTGTGTGTGGCACAGCTGAAAATTCATGGTTTTTTTATGTTTAGAAAAGCCAATGCAGGAATACCTGATAAGTCATCTCATGAATTTCGTAAGGGGGCGTATTGTTGTCATCCCACATTACGACGTATTTAGTTGGACGAGAAGTTCCTTGGATGCCAGCATGCGAAACGAGGAAGAATTCGAAGAGATTGTTGACGGTGATTCCCGTTTCAACTAGAGTTCCAGCTGGAACATTTTGACTACGGCCAATTCGATCCTGGAAGTCGAGGAATAATTTGATTTTAGGTTTAAGAAACAGATTCTTACCCTTTCACAGGCAGCAAAGAATCTAGTATGATGAGTAACGTCTAATCCGATAAAAGTGATTCCTGGTTCAAATCCAGTTTCGATTGAAGTGCACGCATCGCGAATGGCACGAAGCTCCGCTTGCAGAATCTCATCAATTATTTGTCCTTCAACTCCAGACCGATAAATGACAATTTTATATGGTTTAAATCCTGTAGCCTGGCGAAAATTCAAAATGGCCTCTCTCATCATTTCGGTCATGTCGACGATTGTGTTCATAATCCGTGGTTGCAATCGGAAAATCGGAGCGAATCGTGTCGGATGGCCATCCATGGATCCAACGAGACATGCGATAGAAGAATCCGAGTGACTGAGAGAAGATGAGGATTCTGATGCAGCAACAGAGTTTCGAGATAAATGACATCCAATGAAAAGAGTTGGTTCTGTTGACATTGATGGTGGTGGGGATGATAGAATTGTGTTGATTCCTCCGAGTTTCGAGTTAATTTTCATGCAAAGATTAGAGAGAGTGTGTGGGGAGACTTGGGATACATTATTAGTGCGGACGCATTGAGTTGTCAATCCAAGAACATCTCCTTTTCGTTTCAAGTCTCCGTATACTGTGGATTTTCCCGGAACGATACATATGATTAGTTGAAGATCTGGAAACTGTTCATGCAAATATTCAAGTGTAGCTGTTGTTCGTTCAACTGGCACGTATCTGGAAATTGTTGAAATGCAAATGAATTTAGAAATAAATACCTGATGAAACAATAATCAGCCACGAACGGCATTCCAATTTCTCTGGCTACTTTCACAAGGCTGTCGATAAATGTGTGTAGAATGTGCGTAGGAACTGCTGAAGATTCAGCAAAGCATGCAACTGCCCAATGCTGAAAATAAGGTCATCATTAGAATCGAATAGGTTTCATCAACTCACTCGAATTTCGATTCCAGAAAAGAAGTTCTTTCCTCTCATATCCCATGATCCATTGTTCGGAGTCGTAACACAATTTTGACGATTAGAATTCGGATAGCAGTAAACCAGGCGCGGAGCTGGAAGAACTCTTCCGTCCAGTTTCATCATCTTATTATCGACCCGGAGTCCAAATTCAGATGCATACTGATCATCGCTTATCCAATCGTGAAGATTCTGAACTGCGTTCTTTCGTTCTGTTGCATTTCGGCTTGTCGCCCGGATTAGATTAGCAATCTGATGATCATTCAACTTCTTTATGCATCTTTGGCCGCTGACAATGAAGCAAAGTTCGAGAGGAAGAAGACATTCACGATTGCGTCCGACTTCGATACAAGGAAGATGTTGATACTGCAGTTCGATATTATAACGATTTTTGAAGTATTCGGACATAGATATTGAAACCGAATCTCCTGCGTCGGAGTCAATACTTATCACAATATTCTTCATCGGTTTCCAGGTACAACTTGCGACGCGGAACTTTCTCGGAGAGCCACAATGTCTTGTCTCCACTTTCAATCCTGCGACTTCCCTGTTGAACTTCTTTTTCTGAACTTCGCTCAATGCACGTCCATCAGTTACAGTTGCCAGTGGAACATCTAAAATTTCTGCGAGAAACTCCACGAGAGCGATCGGACGATAAAACGTAGTGGTGGCCACATCGATGTTCATCGTGAGCATATCGAATGTTTCAATAACATTTTGATAGAAACCGTAACATACTTCTCGTCCGAGACCTAGATTCACAGTTCCCCATCCTAGACCATGAGATGGTCCAGCTGCCGTATGTGGTGTAATGGAGAAAAAAGATTGAAGAACAGAATGGAAACGGCTAGATGATGTCTGCCGAAAGATAGTATCGATCGCATGAATCATCCGTTGCTTTTCATAAGAATCTTCGTTTTCATATGAGCTGAAAATCACGATATTAATGATAAGTTTAACATAAGCGTCTCTTACATTGTTGTGTCCAAAACGAAACGGTCCACGTAGGTGAAGAGAATGGCAAATTGATGTGGTGATTCTTTAGTATTCACCCTTCCATCCACATTGATTATCATTTCATTAATTAGATTGGTGTTAATAGGACTTGTAGTATAAACAGTGTTCTTTCCATCGTACACTAAATGTGAATCTTGAAGCTCGGGAGCTTGTTCGAGCAGTGTTTGCATTATTATCCGGTTCAGCTTGATTGATGGAATATCCGGATCGATTATGATATAGTATTGGAAGACGATTGCTCCACAGGAACTGACACGAAAATGATTGGCGAAGGCAGAAATATAACGACCAGCTGAACTGGGTGTCGGCTTTCTAACCAGTTGGAACCGCTCTCTGAAAATTCAGAATAACCTCAATACATTCGGCCAAATTTTAACTACCTGGGCTCTTCGACTACCCAGAAGCAATCATCAAGGACTTTTGACTCAGGCGAAGTGCTCAGTAACTGAAAATGGAAAAATTTTCCTAGTTTTCGCTTTTTAAAAACCTCTGTCTCGGAACTTTGAATGTTGATGGATGTGTGTCTCGAAGATAGTTCTCTTTGAACCCGTATTTTATCCACCAAGTCATCATCTAGAATCGCTGATAGTAAACATAGATCTTCCATCCCCTGGAATAGTAAGTATGCATCAACTCGCAACAAGCTATCCTCCCTTGTTATACTGTCAAAACGGTCTGCAGCTGCATGCAGATCAAACTATGATAGCTATTTTTAAGTGACGGCTCACAAAAACCATAAGCGGTGAATTCTCCATCAAGAAATCAGAAGGAAAACAAAAGGAAAAAGTTTATTCGGCACAATGATAATTGGATTACTTTAGAATTGTGGCCCTAAAGAGGGCCGTTGGGTTCGGTGGGGTAGTTTTCAGCTCGAAGGCTTACTTGCTGGAGGTGTACTTGGTCACAGCCTTGGTTCCCTCAGAAACGGCGTGCTTGGCCAACTCTCCTGGAAGGATCAAACGGACGGCCGTTTGGATTTCGCGAGACGAGATGGTTGAGCGCTTGTTGTAATGGGCAAGACGAGAAGCCTCGGCGGCGATGCGTTCGAAGACGTCGTTGACGAAGGAGTTCATGATGGACATGGCCTTGGAGGAGACTCCGGTGTCTGGGTGAACTTGCTTGAGGACACGGTAGATGTAGACTCCGTACGACTCCTTGCGGGCGTGACGTCTCTTCTTTCCGTCCTTTGGCTTGGTGACGGTCTTGGCGGCCTTCTTGGCTCCCTTGGCGGATGGCTTTGGTGGCATGTTGAGAGAATGTGGACTGGTCGTTGGACAAGTATGAGGAAAGCGTTGCTGCGCGCGCAATTTATGTGAAATGTGCGGTGGCGGGGCGGAGTCCACCACCCTGTCGGGACACATCCCGCGCTGCGCCTCTCGTCGAATACACTCTGCGTCTCTCTCCCTCGCTTCTTGACTCCGCCCCGCCACCGCGCAAATCGTACATAAACGGTTCGTTGTGGCGTTTTTCCCAGATCGTTTCTACATCTACCAACCCATCATCAACCATGTCTGGACGCGGAAAGGGAGGCAAAGCCAAGACCGGAGGAAAGGCCAAGTCCCGCTCATCGAGAGCCGGACTCCAATTCCCAGTTGGACGTCTTCATCGTATTCTCCGTAAGGGAAACTACGCTCAACGCGTTGGAGCCGGAGCCCCAGTTTACCTGGCCGCCGTTCTCGAATACCTCGCTGCTGAAGTCCTCGAGTTGGCTGGAAACGCTGCCCGTGACAACAAGAAGACCCGTATCGCCCCAAGACATCTTCAACTCGCCGTCCGCAATGACGAGGAATTGAACAAACTGTTGGCTGGAGTCACCATCGCCCAGGGAGGAGTTCTGCCGAACATCCAAGCCGTTCTTCTGCCAAAGAAGACCGGAGGAGACAAGGAATAGACCACTTGTTCCACCCAAATAAACCCACCGAACCCAACGGCCCTCTTTAGGGCCACAAATATCATTAATCCATTTGTCTTCATTATGAATAAAGTTTACTTCTTAATTCAATCAACAGATTTATAATTCTCGATATGGAAGTTTCGTATAATTCAGCTAAATAGAAAACTGTAGCAACGGATAGCAATAAACAATAGCAATAAGCAAAAAACGAAATAGCAACGGATCGAGCACCACATCGATTGCGATTGAGGTTGTCTTCGTGAAACGGATGCGAGGAAAACTGAGCGGAGTTTCAGCTGAAACTCCGACCGCTTTTCCTCGCACTCCGTTCCTCGAAGACAACCCCTTACTGAAATATAAACGATTTTTTTACTTTCCATGAATGCAGTCTTCGATCAATGCATTTTCCAACGAATTTATTCTGTATTAGGGCGGTAAACATTTGAAAACCCATGCTCCACTGCACTCCCCGTGCATTTGGTCAAATGGAAGAGTTTTTGCAAAAGAAGTCAGTGTGATTTTCTCTTCCATTTGACCACGTGCGCTAGAGCACGGATTCTCATATTCCTACCGGCCTAATACATTCTCATCTCACTATTACTGCTAAATAAGTAGATATTCACAATTATTCCAACATCTTCTCAGTCTCGTCTTCTCGATAAAAACACATTCATGTATTGATAATAATGATCGTAAACGTTACTGGCTTCTTGTTTTCCTTGTGCAAGTAAATTGAATCTAAACAGTGCAGAAAGAACCAGCGGGCAAAGACTATAAAGTCCATATATTCAGCCAATCTGTGAGAAGACGAACAAAGTAATTCATACAAGTAATTCAGGATAACTGCATAAGACAATCTTTGAAACATTCAACGTGAGCTTTATTCGACAAACAGTATGGTACAGTATGGATTTTCTGATTTGTGGCCCTAAAGAGGGCCGTTGGGTTCGGTAGTTGTTTGGAAGCGAGAAGATAATGAAATTATCCTCCGAATCCGTAGAGGGTTCTTCCTTGGCGCTTCAAGGCGTAGACGACGTCCATGGCGGTGACGGTCTTTCTCTTGGCGTGCTCGCAGTAGGTGACGGCATCACGGATGACGTTCTCAAGGAAGACCTTGAGAACTCCACGGGTTTCCTCGTAGATGAGTCCAGAGATACGCTTGACTCCTCCTCTTCTGGCGAGACGGCGAATGGCTGGCTTGGTGATACCTTGGATGTTATCACGAAGAACCTTGCGATGGCGCTTGGCTCCTCCCTTTCCGAGGCCTTTTCCTCCCTTTCCACGTCCGGACATTGTTGCGATTGATTTGAAGACTCACAAGTGAGATGAGGAAATGAGGTCAACTGGTCCGCTTTTATACTCGCTCCGGTGGCGGGGCGGAGTCAAACTTAACCACCCTGTCGGGACACCTCTTTCCGCGCGCGCAGCCTGCGTCTCCGCATACCTGATTTTCGCGCGCAAAACACTTTCAAATCAGCGTAGCCCCGCCCACCCACCGCAGCGCATATAAAAGCGAGAGAGTTTCTCTCACTCGTCACTGTCCAATCGGATACCAATCGTAATGGCTCGTACCAAGCAAACCGCCCGCAAATCGACCGGAGGAAAGGCTCCAAGAAAGCAGTTGGCCACCAAGGCTGCTCGCAAGTCTGCCGCCGTCACCGGAGGAGTCAAGAAGCCACATCGCTACCGTCCAGGAACCGTTGCTCTTCGTGAGATCCGTCGCTACCAGAAGTCCACCGAGCTCCTCATACGCAAGCTTCCATTCCAGCGACTTGTCCGCGAAATCGCCCAGGACTTCAAGACCGATCTCCGCTTCCAATCCTCCGCCGTCATGGCTCTTCAAGAGGCTGCTGAGGCCTACCTCGTCGGACTCTTCGAAGACACCAACTTGTGCGCCATCCACGCTAAGCGAGTCACCATCATGCCCAAGGACATCCAGCTTGCCAGACGCATCAGAGGAGAGCGAGCATAAGCTCGTTTGACTCAAAATCACCGAACCCAACGGCCCTCTTTAGGGCCACAAATTTAGAAAATCCTATTGATCTCTTTTTTAATAAAGTTTGTGTGTTCTCATTTATTTTCGTTTTTCAGAAGCCAGGGAAACTTTTGAGACATTCTGGGAGTGTTGAGGAAGTGCTTCTATCAGTGTTCACAGTTTTTTATGATGGTTTTTTCTGTTTGGTGTTTTGCATGGGGTGATCAATAATCTTGCAAACAAAAAAGTGTTATCGATTGTCTGTTCCTTTTTCGAAAAATGACTTTCCTTGGATGAAAACTGACCTTCTCACGACCAGTAGTGTCTGAACGCCTCCGTTGTGTCGTGAATGACAAATAATTATCTTTACCCTTCTCCCTCTTCCTGCTTCCTATTAGAAAATCAACGAGTTTAAAATCAATTCATTCATTCTTCAGTATCGAGACTTTTCACAAAATTGTACATTTTAGAGTATAAATTGTACAGGAACTTTATCTCGTGTATCGGGACTTTTCACAAAATTGTACATTTTAGAGTATCAATGGTACAGGAACTTTATCTGGGAGATCATCACCGAGATTGACGTCGACTCCGAGAGCATGACACAGTGAGTAGAGAACAAGTTTGACATCTGCGTGGATTGCAGTCTCCACGATTTCTTCCTGGAAATAAAGTGAATAAATAAAGATCTAGATTGGACAACGTACATGAGCGGTTTCTTGATAGTTTATGGTAGTTGTGGTCAATCCACGTTTCTTGGCATCAAGAGGCAGAGATCCCATTGGAACGATTTCAAGCGATGTTCCAATGCAAAGAAGATGTGACGACTCCTTCCACGCTTTGCTTATTTTATCCAGATGCTTTGGGCTGATTTCGGTGTCCCAGTCGAGTGTGGCGTCACGAAGTTTACCACGACAGGCGCGTCCAGTTTTCTTGTTTCCTTCACAGTTCCGCCCAGTCGATTGCAGCCCGACACTCATCACAATCTCATCTCGGACGTGGTCACTGGAATTTCAGAGATTACAAAAAGCTGGTTAATTGCTTCTTTTCTAATACCTGTAACAGGATTGGCAAACTTCGAGGAATAGATTTCCGTGCACTTCAATGAGATCTTCCACCGGAATTCCCACTTTTCGGTCCAATCCATCCACGTTTTGAGTTATTATCGTTTTGATATAACCCGCCTTGTGAAGAGCTAAAATCGCATAGTGCGAGACACCCGGACGAGCCACTTTGAAATCAACGCCTTCAGCTTGTTTTCCCTCTGCCTGTAATGTCCAGACACCTTGTTTCCCTCTGAAATCCGGCAGTTTTGACCCAGTACTGACACCAGCACCAATCAATACGAAGACTGGTTTTCCGGAAGTTTTGGCATTGCGAAAGTGCTCAGCGAGGGTTCGAAGCTTCTCGATAATTTGAGCTTCCGAGTCTCGAACCTGTAATTGATTTATTGAAACTTTTTAAATTGGAAGCGAAACCTCTGGTTTTCCAATTACTCCTTTGTCGGGATAGTCTGACAAGAGACTTTCGTAAACTGACGTCATCTGAAATTTCAGATTGCAAATCTCTCGGTTAGATTGCGAATGCATCTTAAAATATCTTGAACTGGAACCACGAGGCCTGAATGACTCCTGAATTTCAATGAAACTCCCAGGGAACACTAAAAATTCATTAAATTGTACTTTGATTAGAAATAGAGTAAAAAACGGCACACCAAATATAAAATGAGATCCGAGAGTAGTATATCTAAACGAAGGGCTAATAAAAATCGGACGATAAACATGATACAAGTTGTACCGTCGAGCATTAATACATACAGATTGATTTGAAAAGTGATTCAGCATGTTACGAGGAATTGAATTTTGGGATAAATTGATTAATAAAAACAGTTATTGAAATGTGGGAATATGAACAGCAGATGCGTTCCACAGCTGTTGTGCAAGTTCGTTGTCTTCACGAAAAGCTGGAAGTCGGGTTAGATTGGCGAGAAGAGGTCCCATAGATCCTATTAGACTGTCCATCAGAAGGTCAAGTGATCCATTTACCGTACCAACTTCGTCAGCTCTGAAAAAACGATGACTTTGTAAATACAGAGTTATTATCTAGTTACCTTGTAACAGCGGCAGATCTGACAGCATGAGCCATCATTCGAAACGCAGCCGCCGAATCAGCACCAGTTGTTCCTAACTCTCTCTCTGGTGATGCGTCGACTCGTCGCTTCTCTCCAGTCCACCACCTAGCACGCTTTTCCATCGCTGATGGACGATATGAAGCTGCTCGATCCGACATCGGAGAGGCTGCTGAAACATAAACTTTATCTTTGCAATTGCGAATACTTTGACGTACGTCTATGTTTAACATCTTCATCGAATGGGCTGTAGTCTCTTTTGCTTGTTGAAGCACCACCTAGTCCATCCTTCTTCCGTTTCGTGTACTTTCTACGTGGCTGAGGTGCGGCTGGCCCTCCTGAAGGGGATGCTTCTGGTTGGTCACTGAGCATTTGTGCAGCTCGTGCCGCGTTCACTTCAGCTTGCTTCTCTTCGGCTTCTTTTTGCAACCTCAGACGTATCTTGATGTCGTGCTTAGATGGTCTTCCAACTTTTCGTTTCATTGGATATCCATCATCCTCTTCTTCTTTTTTTGGCTTCACAAGCTTCATTGGTTTTGTCATGGGCGATTTGAATGTCGCCATTTTTTTCCGCCCAGTGTTCTTGGGTATTTCCTCATGAGACCGTACCCATCCGTACCATTTACGGCACTTCTTGTCCACACAACGCCATCTGAAAAATCTCTTTACGTGTAAGTCGTTGACAAATTTTTAGACTCACCTATGCCGATTACCACCACACATTTGAGGTCGTACCTGACCATTACAATTTACGCAGTGCCGGTGCCCACTATCCGAAATAGGTGGTGTCTTTTCGACTTTGCTGTAACCACTTTATCAGTGTTGACGTGTCTCTGTCATTTCTTTCGTGTAAGAATGAGGGACTCACTAGTGTTTTGGCCGCGCACGATCACGAATTCTGTGAGAACTAGATGTTGGCGAGCTAGAACGACCGAGAAGGCCAGAAGATGATGAAGCATTTTGAGGCGTAGGACTCGGTGTTCGAGAGCGTGGGGACAGAACCTTAATTGTTAAATGTGCTATGATGAATATAAAACGGAGAAGGTCATGCAGAGAGACTTCTATTCACCTGAACTTTTTTCTTTTTCTTCATGAGAGCTTTGGACCGCCTCGAAGCATCCTCGTCATCCGAATCATCATCGTCAGAGTTTCGTTTTGGCTTGCGTGCTCTTTTAGATGATAAAATTATAGACTCAGCCACCTTATCCGAACTATTATCACTGAGACATTCAGTCTTAATCTCAAGCTTTGGAACACGTAATGGATCGTCAAGAATGCCTCGAACCGCAGTCATTGATGCTCCACCTTGTGTTTTTATAGTTCCACAATGAGCAGAGTTACACTTCCAACTTCCATTTTGTAAACGACACTCATACCCACATCGATCACAAAACTCCACGGCAGGCTGCAACATTGGATTCAAGTTCAACAATTCTGGACTGAGAGGACGGTCTATGGACCCATCAGAGGGCATATTGTTGAGTGTTAACATGAGTTGGTCTGCATGACTATCCAAGTCTCCTTGATTGTTGAATAACTCATCAAACATATCCGACACTCCAGAAAACCCGGAAAGAGATATCATACGAGATCTTCTCCCTGAAGCACTACCCGATCGATTTCTGGATCTTCCAAAGAAATCATCGAACACTTTTGAGCTTCCTCGTGATCTTTTCGATTTGTATGATTTTGAATCGTCATTCAACTCAAAATTTCCGAGTATCGCGTCTCCGAAAAGTGCATTGAAATCCGTGGAGTCTGCGTAATCGTGAAATGCGTCGGAAGTAGACGCACCTCCTCCGCCGTTCAGTAGTGGATTGTTCAATAACTTTCTTCTCGATCCATGAGAGCTTTCGCTGTTCAATCGGTTTCTTCCCTTTCGGACCATGTCGCGTAACACTTTTGAAGCGGAAGCATTGCTTGACGCACGGGACCGAGTTCTGAAAAAAAATCAGGTGAAGCACAACAATATTTTTGAATCTTGTAAACGAAATTCTTACTTGGTTGAAGCACTACCAGATCTTGTACCTCTCATCTTATCGGGTCCAGCCATGATTGCATCTAGAAATCGTCCACTAGTTTGCCGCTTTCTGCCTGTTGTAGGCGAGCTTGGAGGGCTTTTTCTTTCCATTGTTGGAAAATTCAGTTCATCTGAAGGTGTTTCTGTGCCGGCTGCTTTGCGAATTTCCTGGACGGCTCTGTTGAAATCTTTCTGTTTTCTTGGTATTTCATGATCTGAACGATGTGCTTCATAATCAGAAAGATCGGTTGGCTTCATGAATGAGGTTTCGAGAGTTCCGAAAAACATCACTGGGATTCGTCGAGCCGGGGTGTCTTCTGTTCTTTCCAACACCTAAAAAATCTTTCTTTCATTTTTGATTGATTTTTTTCTATTTCTTTGCTAAATTCACCGAGTTCCACTTTACTCGCATTCGCTTTTCCAAAAAATCAATAATCAATAACAAAACTAACCTTCGCCGGCCATGGCGGGAATCCTTTCATCTTAGCCCAAATTAAGTCATTTGGTTGAAAGTTGTGTGATGAACAGTTTGGTTCGGAAGAATCCATTGTATTACAGCTGAAACACTGAGGTAAACAAAGATTCACCAATAAGAAACAAAGAGAAAACACAGTGAGTGCGCCCTCACCACGCGACGGGAGGAAACCAAGCGTCAATAGACGGAAAGAGGCGCATTGTTGGTGAGAGATGTGAAATATAGCGGGAAGATGGAAATATTTATTTGGGATCTGACAAAATGATAAAAGTCAGTGAGATATGAAAAAAACTTAGAGAAAGAATCGCAAGGAAAGAAATTAAGCAGATGTTTGCGAAAAGATGAAGGAAAAACGAAAAATTTCAAATGCGGAAATTACGGTAGTCGACACCAAGCTGTGAGTTGTCGTATCGGTGTTTGCACAGAAGCGTGGCATTTTCGGATTTCGCCGCTCTCAAACTCGCCACTCGACCTCGCTAGTCCCTAAAATTGTTCAGTTTCTTCATAATTTTTCATCTGTTCAGCTCTTTTATTAGTGTTGTCCGCGAAAATCCGTGGCGATGATGTTCCCTTTGTTCTCGGGCGTTGTTGGGAATTCCTTGCGCGACTTTAACTGTAATTTTTGGAGACCCCACGAAAATCGGGGAAGGGAAAACAATCGGGGAACGAGAATCGGGGAGAGTGGGCGGAGCGAACCATCGAAAACCGTGCGGCGCTTGCGTTTCAGCCAAAAAACGCAAGCTTTTCCAGCAGCGCACGGATTTTGAGGGTACGCTCCGCCCACTCCCCGATTCTCGTTCCCCGATTGTTTTCCCTTCCCCGATTTTCGTGGGGTCTCAATTTTTGCGATCATTCACATTGATAATTTCTTTCAGAGCGTCGTATAACATAGGAGATACCGGTTAAAAAGAGATGAGCTCCCAATCGCAGTGGGAAGATGCGTACTGCATCGCGGAGCGAATGTTCAATGCTCAGCGCCCGTTGAAGCGAACAGATCTGAACATGTTAGAGCAGATAATCTGCTCCAGATACAAGTCGATTTTCGACTACGATGCGTTCACAGGTTCGTTTTTCTAGCAACTAATGATCATCAACAAAAAATTCGATTTGTTCCAGATGAATATAGTTTCATCAACCAGGAATTGAAATTTGAGGAGCCAGTCGCTCCGTACTGCCGCAACGTCGCAGAAGCCGATCTCGATGAACTCAAAAAAAACACTGTGAGAGTGAACCTGCAGGCTCCAAGTTACATTAATGTAAGCTTTCTTATTCCTGAGTTCTGATTAATTATGTGAGCCTTCAGATCACTCCAATATGTGTCGTTCCTCCAGCGGCAATGCTAGTCTTCAATTACACTCAACCTATTGCTGATGGCTTGACAGAAGCTCTTCAAGATGCCAGGAGCGCTCTGACGGTTAATCCTACAGACTCGGAGGTCAAGCCTGGCGGAGAGTTTATTTTCAAGCATAAGGACGGAAAGTGTTACCGCTGTATTGTCATCGGTCAAGTGGGCGACAAGACTTCCGAAATCGATCGCAGATATGAAGTAGCGTTCCTGGACCACAGCCAAATTGTTCAAGTCAAATTGAAGACTCTTTTCATTCCGAGAGATCTCGGTCTCGAGAAATACCCTTGTGCTCTTCACATCGTTCGCCCAATTGGAATCGGCTCGTTTCGCAGTGGGTTTGTGAAGGAATACAACGACATCATCAAGAAGTTTTACACCGACAAGGTTAAGAGAAAGGCTGGGCTAATGGCGCTTCTTTACAAGACGGACAAGGAAGAGATGAAACTGATTATCGACTTCCCATCATTTCATGGAAACCTTTTCACGAATTCGGATGAAATAAAAATTATACACGGACATCACACACTCTCGGAAACTGATCCATTCCCACAAACGTATGAACAATTGATAAGCCAAGAGATCCCATCTCTGGAATATCCAGAAAACTGCAAGACTGATGAAGAAGGCGACAATGATGAGGAGAAGAAACAAGAAGTCAGCAAAGTGGACAACAATGCTGTAGAAGACGATGACGATGACGACGTGGAGCTGGATCTATCCGATGCAGAGCAATCTTCGTTGCCGCAGTCAATTCGTCTTAAAGAAGTTGCAGAGAGCGAATGCCCATTTGGAAGATCTAGTATCGACAATTTTATTCAAAGACATAGGACCGCGGGACAGAAGCTTGCCCCACAAAACAATGCTGTCGATTCTTTGAAAGCTCCGTCATCAAACAAGTCATTGCAACCACAAGTGCATCATAATAAGATTGTGGACGGCACCACGTTCGACACGCAGTTCAACGAGTCGATGTCAAGTTTGCGTTCTGGAACAATCAATCAGACATGTTCTTCAGCTCCAACACCACAACCAACTTTTGACGAAGCTTTGAATGAAGAAGCAACCCCAAAGAAGTCTGATTTCAATGCCGATGAGGGATCTTCTGATGGCTGGGACACGCCGAAAAAGTCTCCGCAAAAATCGGATTTCTGCGCAGACTTCGGAGCTCAAAAGCCGCTCAGAGTTTGTAAAAATTCTACCTCATTGTCTCAATTTTATAATTTACAGAAAACCTCCACTTCCGTTCCGGTTGTTCCAAACGCAGAATTGTCTCCTCCAATTCAATCAGTTCAAAGAGATTTGTCTCCGATTCCGCAAACTGTCAAAGAAATAGAGCCTCAGAATGTGGAACTTCCATCGGCAGATGCAGTAGTGCCACTTATGAGTCTTAAAGTTACCACTCCACAGAAGTTAACGTTTGGATTTGGCTCGAAACCGAATGAAAACGGCAACGGCAGAATGAATGAAGAAGATCAACACGCGCCACCAACTGCTCCAGACAGTGCGAAAGAAGATATCCATGTTCCAACGTCTGATCGCCCATCTGATCAGATGGGAAACCGAGGTAATTTTTTTCTCATTGTCCCGGCCTCCTCTTCTGGAAATAGAAAGGCTGTAATTTTTTCTCCCGAGTGACCGAATGAATTGAATTCTTGGAAAATTGGAGGCAAATTAGTAATGAAAACACATTTTTGCGCCTGTCTATCGATCTAGGTCAAAATTCGGAAATTTTCTTTAACCATTTTTATAATATATTTGATGAGCCTAGTGATTATTTAAGAAACGTCTCAGGATATAAAGTTGCAAGTCTCAAAATATAAAGCGTACTGAAAATCATTTGAGGATGCCGTGATTTTGTTCAGAAGACCTAAACTGTTTTATAGATCGCACTCTTTCTTCATCGGTGTTCTCCGATGCAAAAGAGGAACACCCCGAACACGCACTTGTTAATGCCCCGGTCTCAACCACCACTCAACCATCGGAACTGGACAAAAACAGAACGTTGATTAACACGAGCAAACAATCTGATCTTGGAGATGATATTTTCGGTTCGGCCAACGATGAAGAACGTTCCCAAACAACTGCTCGAATTCTGGAACATTCCAACACTTTCCAGGTTTGAAGCAGTGATGAAATTATATGCAGCAACGTGTTTATTCAGGATGCTGACCTATCGAAAGCATCGACCAACCAGCGCATGATAAATGACGCCCAGGCAAACTTTAACGATTCCGAACTGTTGGAGACTTCAACGCAAGATATCCAAAACGCCCATGACGCAACATCCAAAGTCTTCGGACATGTTGATTCGATTGTTGTAGCTGCTGGAAACAAAGTTTCGGCTTCGATCAATGATGGAAATTTCAGCAGAAATTCGGTCTGCTCTGAAGACTTCCCCCAAAGTGGTCGCAACTCATCGGAGTTGGAAGTTGGTGCGGATTCTGATACTGGTAAACATCCAAAATTGCTGAAAGATAAAACACTGAACATTTCAGCTGCGATTGTCGATGAGTTCTCTAATGTATCGGAAGGAATGAAAGGACTTGCTACTTCGTTCATAAGAGATATTAACGACGCGGCGATCCAAAAAAATCGTTCAGCCTATTGGACGGAGATTGCTGCTATGGAAGTGGTGAGCGAATTTCCTCTAAGAATTTTGCATTTATTTCATGTGTTACAGGTCTCCAACAAGTTCATGGAAGGACCAGATAAACGCTTCTGGAGGTCGAAGATCGCTGAGGCACGGAAATTGGAAGAAGTCTTCAATTAGAAGTCTGAACTTCTCCGCTTCTTCTCCCATTTTTGTACACAATACAAGGATACCGCATTTCTTTTATTCTATCAACCAAATTCTGAACAATGATTCATGTTCCTTAATATTAAAGTCCACCGATTCTTAACAACAATTCCCCTCGACATACCGAGTTTTATATTTATGCCCCCTGTTCTCCCAGTACTAGCTTTCTGTGGGTGTCGTACCACAAAACACTTCTGCATGTGAATCCCTGAGACACATTCCCTCGGTTTTCAATAAATGTTTTATTAATCGGTATTTAAGCATGTAAGTTTACACACTCAAGTTTCCAATCGAACCAACAACACCAACAAGGCGAGAAACGATTCATAATTCATGTTGTAACAATAATAATATTAAAAGTGTGAGATGCCTGCGACAGCTCTGACGACACATTATCACAGCGGTGATTTGCAGCATCTTCCGAGTTACTCATATTTCAGGTGCACTCTCTCTTTTCTCATTTCCCTCTCTCGTTCTCTTCTTTTTCTTCGCATCCTCATCATCGTTTTCCTTGTCGAAACGACACGAATCACACATTTGATTGATTGACTTTTAACTACTTTTCTCAAAGAAAAAAGTTCTCACCTGGGCTAGCAAAACTGTAGAATTTTGTTTAAAGAGTTGTTTTGAATGTGTCTAACATTCAAGATTGAAAAGCATATCCAAAAGCAAGCCCTCATCGGGTGTTGAAACTCAAAAACCCAATTTCTTTATTTGTTCCTTTGCCTCTTTTCTTCACTCAATGAATATTCTGGTAGTCAGTCACTCGTTTGAAATCGCTCACTCCTCGCTATTATTCATTTCTATTTTTCACCTGCCTCCTTCCGTTTTCTGTTTGTTTTGAGGAAAACGGGTTTGAAACTAGTAGTAGTAATAGAGGGTGACATCTGGAAGAAGGAAGGTTTCTGAATTTTATTGGAATTCTGATTAATTGCAATTGAACTGATGAAAGCGAGAATATTAAAGCTTTAGGAAAACCTTCACATAGATTGTTTGAAGTATCCTAATAAGAGGTTTTAAGGTGTTCACATTGTCTGAAATTTTGGAACTGTACATTTCAAACTACCAGTTGCTCCGTCCTCGTCGACAGAATTATGGATTCGCAAACTTCCAGCCAGTACGAATTGTTTGATTTTTGAATGATTATGCACCAGCTAAGGATTTTCAGATGGCCTATGCCAAGTTCACAATTTATGCAGTTCATTTTGAACTAGTTGCTGTAACCCTACCCTTCAACTCGAAGTTGAAGGTTTGACTGACTGAGGTGTCTTCTCATTGAAGTGAACCAAGAAACTCGCTAAAATTCTGCTAAAATATGGATTGCACATATTTTTTTAGATTTGAAATCGTTGATCTTGTTGATATCTATCATTACCCAAAGTTTCAGAATAGGTTCAGTATGTACGGTCTCCTAGTAGTGAATTCATTGCGGAAAACTGTCCATTAAGAAACTAATTTTTCGAAAAACCAACACTCCCATTTCAGTCATCGATATCCAAGGACAGAGTAGATTGTCAGAATTCAATCTCCAAAATGTGGTTCAAATTCTGGATTACCTTCAACACTTCGAAGGGCTTTGAAAATCCTGATCACCGAATTAATAATTAGTTTTCCCTCTAAGACTTGAGCCATCCAGAATTCGACATTGCTTGAAAAAAAACAAATATTTTCCTGATTCAACGTTTTGGCAGCCCAAGCTATGATTTTGAGGGTTCAGCTCGGTTTTCAACTATATGTCTTTTGGTGGAAATTGGTAATTAATGGACCGATTTGGATAAAAACTTCAATGATTCATAATACCGTACAACCTGTATTAAAGTATATTTCCATGATATCCTATTGAAAAACTGATCCATTTTGGCACACGGTATGCTTAAAGTTAAAGCCTCAGAGCCCTTTTAATACAGGTGCTACAGTAGCCTTGTTTTCCGATAGGCCAGTAGCAATTTTCTTTTTGAGGTCTTCTGAAGGTGAACTAGTTCAATTGGCGTGTAAAGGGAATGTAAAGGAGGTTTTCCTGGATTTTGAAACATCCCATTGTCATTTGAACGAATTTTTATGGGAGCATAGAATTATATGAACTGAAGTTTCTCTGAGCAGGATCTAGGCAACAATTCTCCTGTTTTGATTTTTGTGCAGTCTAGATTATAAGATCTTCAATCTCAGTTTTTGGATAACCAGTAACCTCCGTCAGTATCATCCATCGGAAAATAATTCGAATCTGAGATGAGAATTACATGAACCAAACAGGCTTCAACAGAACCCTCAATGTTTTTCTATTCGATTCTCATGTTTTCATTCTGATTGAGTTTAGATTACAAGAGTCTCTATTTTTGTAATAGAATCTCAATGGAATGAACGCGTCCTCGAATGACCATCTTTTTGGGAATCCCAAGTCTCTTTCAACTCGAAAAGTGTCTCTTCTGAAGTAGTTAAACTATGTGTTCATAGAATATTCCGTCCCTTCGTCTCCCCCTACCTTCCTCTCCTTTCCCTCCGTTTTTGTGCCTCTTGAGTCCTCTCAAATATTCCAATCCTCCGCCTTCATCCGAAAATCCGCCTGTGTTGCTGGCCTGCTGTGAAATGCAAAAAAGGTGTATGCCTTCTTCTTCTTCTTCTTCAGTCAGTTTGTCAATGCTCTTTCTCCATTGAGGTCCTTCCACTTGTCCCTTCCATGTCCATGAGCAGGTAATGCAAAATGCTTCAACTCTTTTCCCCCTCCTCCCGGTCTCCTCTCATTTTTCTTTTTCACCTCTATATCCAGAACTTTTCGTTTTTCTTCTTCCTTCCATCGCCGAAGTCTCCCTCTCTCTGCCATTTCTCTCTTCTTTTCCTTCTTTTTTCTGGAAGAGATAGGAGCTAAAAGGCATCTTAGAAGAGAAAGGGAGGGGTCGAAGGAATGGAGAGGGAAAGAAGAAAAGCTCCTTCTTTTGCTCTTCTTCCCTTTTTCCAAGTCTTCTTCTTCTTCTTCTTCTTCTTCGCATAACTATTAGCCACCCCATCATCACTTCTTCTCCGTTTTCTCAGCCTTTCATCCGTCATTTATCCAGAGAGATATAGAGAAAATAAAAGAGAGAAAAGGACAATGAGCCCATTTACGATTTTTACGATTACTTCAAACGATTAGCTTTTAATTCTTCAACTTTGGTCTTTTGAGTCTGAGAAAACTTATATAGTCTACTTCTTGAGCTCCGCCTGAGAGCCTGAATTTCTGAATTGAGTCACGCCAGTTCTCCTATTATTGAAATATGGGTATGTTGACTAATTAGAATCTTATTTCAAGATTTCTTTCTAAATACAGTATCTATGCGGTTAAAAATAACTCATATAATATTTAGAAGTTTCGAACTCTTGGCTTTTTCTCTATAAATTTCTTTACGAATTTTCTGTAAATTCAGATGTGGTACTATCGTCTAACCACCCTTCTCCTGATAATTTCAACTCTACAATCAGTCCGATCAAAACGGAAATTAAAAGAACAAGAAATAATTCAACGAATTCTGAAAGACTATGATTGGAGAGTACGACCCAGAGGAATGAATGCAACGTGGCCAGGTAAGAGGATGGAAGACGTTGAGGGATTCATAATTTTAACGAATTCTGAAGAATTCTCCTACTTGAAGAATTATTCTGAAGTACTTAGCAATGCTTGGAAAGTTTTTGGAGTTCAAAAATTACAATAAACTTGGACCAACTCGATATTTAATTGAACAGAACTCTTCCTGCTACCTAAAAATGAAAAAAATTATAATGCCACGAATTCCTTGCAGATACTGGTGGTCCTGTACTCGTGACAGTCAACATTTATCTTCGATCAATATCCAAGATAGATGATGTAAATATGGAATACAGTGCACAATTCACATTCAGAGAAGAGTGGACTGATCAGCGGCTAGCTTATGAGAGATATGAAGAGTCAGGGGATACCGAGGTAAGAGTTTTGAAACGAAAAATTCACCGTATCTTGGGATCCTGAAGTCTCAAGAAGTCATAACTATTCAAAATTTCTGAAAGACAGTATCTGAGAGTCTCGAAATCGTCACATGCATCCAACAATATTTTGACTTCTCATAGTCAGATTTCTGACCCAATTACCGTAATCCCTTCAAAGAACCCTTCTTCTTTATTCATATTTCGCAGCGTCCTCTATTCTCAAATTCCCTCTCCTGAATCTCTCCTATTCTTTTTCTTTTCATTGAAAATGACGAGGACCCCAATTCCAAGAAAATCGCCTTCAGATGGTCTCCTAACATTTTTTGTTGGTGAATGAATAAAAGAAAATAAACAACCTTTTTGTCAAGATTTTTCTGAGATTTTTCTCTCTAGTTAGCAGTGCTCTTGTTGGAAAGTAGGTCTCTCTACTCGGGGGCCAAAGTGGGGTGCTCTCTGAAAAGAAAATGAAATAAAGGAAAGTTGTAGAATAGAAGAAGTAGAAGAACTCGAAAGGGGAAAGAATACAAATTGGATTTAACGGATTTTGGATTGAGAAGATGAGAAAAGGGGTCAGAAGAAAAGTGGACAAGAAAACTTAGGAAAAGTTGATAGAATCTGAGAGAAAAAAGGTTCAGATTTTGGAGAATTTTGAAGCATTCTGAGATTATAAAGGATACTGGGTAATTCTAAAATATCGAAAAACCAATGTTTATAGTTTCTGAGGTTCCGAAATTCAACTTGAAGATTTTTCGATTTCTCTGAAATCTCGATCTCCAATTTACTGAAATTTTAAAATTTTAAAGTATCAAGATTTGCACAATTGTTAGCTTTGATATCTATTCAGATTCATGTTTCGGAATTCTGAACTTTCCCAATTTCAGGTACCTCCATTCGTCGTCCTTGCCACATCAGAAAACGCGGATCAATCGCAGCAAATCTGGATGCCTGACACCTTCTTCCAGAATGAAAAGTTTGTTCTTTTTTCAGTATTTCTCTTCACAAAAAACTCTTCTGTCCACCATATGAAACTTTCATTACCTCCGTTTTCTTACTTCTTCTTTTCACCATTCTTTTTCTTTCATTTTTCCAAACTAAAATGACACATTTTCCTTTTTTTTGCGTGTCAAAACCACATGTTTAGCAGCTAACGAAAGAACGGAATTTATGATTTTTCTTCTGGAGAAAAAACATTTCTCTCTCTCTATTTTCACACATTTTTGAGGGAGAGGAAAAGGGAAAAATAATCAAATTTGTTTGGGATGAAATTGGATAAACAAGACGGATTTTTATAACGAAAAAACATTATAATCCGTTTATATTTGGAGGCAGAAAACCTTAGAAAAGGCTTATCCTGATGGTTTTCTGAGGTTCTGGATCAGAAATCATTTGATTTTTGGGGAAACAAGAGGGAAGGGTTTGAGGGATTGAAAATTTGAAATTTTTTGGGTTCTTAAAATGAATTCGTCTCGTAATCCACGAGATTCAGATTCCCGAACGAGTAGAAATTTGTGAATTGGAAACCTAGAACAGCATCTTCAAGTGTATATTTCCATAAATTTCAGAGAAGCTCGACGTCACTTGATCGACAAACCGAACGTACTGATTCGAATTCATAAAAATGGGCAAATTCTGTATTCTGTTAGGTTAGAAATCTTCAAATTTCAACCGAAACTGTTGGTTTCTTTTTCAGATTATCCCTAGTTTTATCGTGCCCAATGTCACTGGAGTTCTATCCTCTCGACAGGCAGAATTGTCTGATTGATTTGGCTTCTTGTAAGTTTTGAAAAGTTAGAATTTTTAGAATTTAAATCATTTTCAGATGCTTACACAACCCAAGACATCAAATACGAATGGAAGAGCACAAAACCAATTCAACAAAAAGATGGGCTGCGCCAATCTCTACCGTCTTTCGAACTTCAAGACGTTGTCACGGATTACTGTACTTCTCTCACGAATACAGGTAACAAAACAGTAATCGCTTGATCCATGTGCTTGAAGAGCTTGCTCTCTCTTTCTCTCTTTTGTCCTCAATCCCCTCCGTCCATTTTTCAAATCGCTTTTTGTCTCATCGTTCAGGCGAATATTCATGTCTACGTACCCGTATGGTCCTGCGTCGCGAGTTCAGTTACTACCTACTTCAGGTGTCTTTTATCGTCTTTTTGGTCCGTTCACTAATCTTGTCCGTTTTGTCCATTTTCAGCTTTATATTCCAAGTTTTATGCTTGTCATCGTCTCATGGGTCTCTTTCTGGTTGGATAAGGATTCAGTGCCGGCCAGAGTCACATTAGGTGAGTCCAAAATTATTATGAACTTGCGTTTTGGTGTCAGCTCTACTATTTGAAGGAGTATATGAATTGACATCAAAGTGCGAGTTCCATCCCCTCCAAGTTTTTTCATTTTTTTCTGTGAACTCATTAGAAAAGCACGAACAGTTTCCGGCTCTATCCTAATTGTTCTGTTAGACTTGTGGATATACAGACAGACGATATTCCAGGAGTTACCACTCTTCTCACAATGACAACTCAAAGTTCTGGTATCAATGCGAAACTTCCGCCTGTTAGTTATACAAAAGTGAGTTGATGGAGTTTCAGGAACAACAAATAAGCTTTGAATTTCAGGCAATCGACGTTTGGATTGGAGTATGTTTGGCATTTATTTTCGGAGCACTTCTGGAATTTGCTCTGGTGAATTATGCGGCGAGAAAGGACATGACTCAGGTTTCGCAACGAATTGTAAGTTGGTTGGAAATTCTTCTCGCGCAATTGTGACGTTCGTTTCAGAGACAAATGAAGCAGCTACCAACTGATGGGTACCGCCCGTTATCCGCATCACAAGGAAGATCCTCGTTCTGTTGTCGAATCTTCGTCCGGAGATACAAAGAAAGATCGAAACGGATAGATGTGGTTTCTCGATTGGTGAGTTTTCTCTTATCACTTTTTCCTGCCATTCGTATTGGTATTCTCTCACTCTTCCCACCGTGCCGTCGATAGCTCAGTTGGTAGAGCGGAGGACTGTAGAGTCAGTGGGTATCCTTAGGTCGCTGGTTCGAATCCGGCTCGACGGATTTCTTTTTGTCTTTTCTCCATTTCTCTCCCTTAATCAATATTCCTATTTTTCAGGTCTTCCCAATCGGATACGCGTGCTTCAATGGTATTTTGTGTTTTCAGTGTTATCCTAATGTTTCTCTCTTTTTTCAGTGCTTTACTGGGCCGTCTACCTGATGTGAAATCTCTGGAATGCGTTGCGTGTGCCATTTTTATACCCTCTGTGTCTTTTTTCGATGAATTGCTCTTTTGATCTACCCTCAAATTTTCTCTGTGCCTTCCTCTTCTTCTTCTTCTTATCCCTCTGTATGTGTCAGGTTTTTGGAAGCAAATATTGTTGTCGGCGATTTTTTAGGTGAATACAGTTGTGCACGGGTTGTGTTGAAACTTCGCAGGGAATACAGGTAATCGTTCAGAGTTAGTGACTATTTAGACTTTTAACTAATTTCAGTTACTATTTGATTCAACTCTATATTCCGTGTATGATGCTTGTAATTGTCTCATGGGTCTCGTTTTGGTTGGATAAGGTAGGTGGTCTCGAGAGGAATACAGTAATTCTTGGATCTTCAGGATGCCGTACCGGCTCGTGTGTCGTTGGGAGTCACGACGTTGCTTACGATGACTACTCAAGCAAGTGGTATCAATTCCAAACTTCCTCCAGTTTCATATATTAAGGTGAGTCAACTTAGCTCAAAGTTGTCAATGAATTTGATGTATTCTAGGCTGTCGACGTCTGGATCGGAGTTTGTCTCGCGTTCATTTTCGGAGCTCTTCTGGAGTATGCAGTTGTCAATTATTACGGGAGAAAAGAGTTTCTGAGAAAGGTAACGAAGAAGTTGTTTTTCATTCATTCATGCGGAAGTTGTTGCTAGAAATGTGACACATTCAGATGAGAGTCGAATGTCGAAGATACTCAATTTTCTCTTTTTGAGGGCTACGGTATTCTCTAGAACATTGAATCTTTCAGGAGAAGAAAAAGAAGACAAGAATAGATGACTGTGTGTGTCCATCGGATCGTCCGCCGCTTCGACTTGACTTATCAGCGTACCGAGGTGTTCGGAAGCTTCCCATTGTTAAGAGGTATGGAAGATTTGTAGATTTCAGGATTTCAAAACTTTGAGATTATGAGAGTCTGATTGAAACTTCGATTTTTTCCAGGATAAGCGAACTCCTCTCAGCGAACATTGACATATCGCGGAGGGTCGATTTGATGTCCCGTCTCACATTCCCACTCACATTCTTCTCATTTTTAAGTGAGTTCTATCAGCTGTATTCTTCATGAACTCTTTCAAACTTTTTTTCAGTATTCTACTATCAAGTGTACGTGAAACAAAGCCGTGATTGATGACTGATAGCTCTTTTCACTTTTTCTTGTTACTTATGTGTTTTAATAATGTTTTATTTAAGAAAAACCATGACGAATTCCACAACTTTTTGTAAATATCAGAATTTCCTTTATTATGAATTTCTTGTTGTTTGGTTCTTTTTTGAAGATTTTACTGGAACTGAAGTTGACAGTTTATTGATATTGGGTGAAGTTTAAATCACAAAGTTTCTATCAATTAGAGCATATAAAAAATCGGTACCAAAGTGTTATGAAGCCAAAAGTTAGAAGAGGTCAGAAGGGGGTAATGAAGGTATATTGGAAGGAGGGAAACATAGAAATTACTAGAAAACTCTCAGGAGATTTTCTCAACACGGTACCCGGGCTCATAAGTTTCCCAATGATCCATTCTCGTCTCCGGATCCACCGTCATCTTCTGCATATTCATCTTCCTCAGTTTCTCTGCCGTTTTCTCCCTTGCCTTCTGATTTGCAAACCAAGTTCTGACCTGTTCATGGGTCAACCCGATCTTCTCTCCAAGCGCTTTCCGTTCCTCTTGACTTATTTTTTCACCTTTTCTGAATCTTTCCATCAGATGAAATCGCTGCATATCCGTGAATGGTTGCTTATAGTTTCTGATTTGATCTGGACCTCGATGTCTTCTTTTCAAGGGAAACGTAGCTTTCTTCTGTTCGTGATGGACAGCAGGAGGGTACGGATTCACTGGGAGGATTTCGATAGTGGAAGGGATTGCAGTGTAAGGATTGGGGAGGAAGTGATCGGGCCAGTGGGTTCTGAAAATTAGGACAGATAGAAGTTGGATATTACACAGGTTGGTACTGCGTAGTCCGAAATTCCGATATTCTTAGAATTTTTTGAGACTCTATTCTATGAATGAGCCAAAGAAAGATTACAGAGAAAAAAGTTGTTTAAAAAGGTTATATTTAAGAAGTGAAAATCTCGGTAACATCAGCCGAGTTATTAAAAAGCTCATTTCTTGTCGAGAGACTCACATTATATAAAATCTAGGCTAAATCTGGGGGAGGGGTCTTATACATAGATGGACCGCACTGTTCTAAATATTTCCATTGGAGCATTTTTCATTAAATGACTTGGGATTTACTCAATATACTGAAAACTTGAGGAAATCAAAATAGAGTTTCAAAAAACGTTTCTCCATCCACCCCAAAAAAATTTAATCTTCTCAATTCTACTCTACTTACCCTGGAATATTAAATCCAATCGGCATGTACTGCTGTTGAACAGGTGGATAATAATGAGGAATGGGTTGTTGATTATAAATATCCAGTGGATAAGGCCAACTGGGATAGACTGGCGGGGCAGGCGAATCATTGGTGTTTGGGATAGGGGTAACCGGCGATCCAGAAGTCAACGAATTCGGACCAGACTCCATTGATGAAGCTTTGGAAGAGGGACTCGATGAGTCCGTCTGCTCCATTCTCTCCCGAATGAAAGGTGGAAAGGGGAGCAGATTAAAATTCGCCCTCTTCGGAGACATGAGCCTCTATACTTTCCCCGCCCCCTTCTATATCACCATGGAGACCGAATAAGGAGGCTGCGCGCACTCGCATTGTCACGAGAAAAAGAGAAACGGATTGTGGCAACATTTCTCTGGAGACAAAACCAGTCATTGGAGTCTTCTGATTCAGAGGGAGAGAGACGCTCGTGGGAAAAATAAAGGAAATTTGTCCGGATAGGGGGAGAAACTAGATTCAAAACTCGATCCGGAAGGTTTGTAGTATAAACGAGCAGGTGGGAAATGAACGGGATTTTGTCCGGAAGAGAAGGGAATCGGATTGAAAAAGCAAAAAACTGCAGAAAACCCCCGGAAATTAGTTTCTGGAGAAACATTGAACAATTGCGAGAAATGCAAGAAAAACCCAAATAAAACTGAAACATAGGTAAATTCAAAGAGTTTTGTAGAAAACTGGCTTCCAGGCTTCCAGGCTTCCTTTAGGTTTCTGGGCTTCCAGGCGTCAGATTTTAGGTTTTTGGGTATCTGTGCTTCTAGTCCTTCAGACTCTCAGACCTTAAATTTCCAAAGGGTCTACTCTTTCCACTTCAAAATACCAAAAAACCGTTCGATTTCATGATTCAATATTTTTGTCTTCTCCTCTCCTCAAATCATCGAATTATCAATGTGCGCAATTTGTCACGTGTGACTCTGCGCGAGTTACTTTCCATCTCTGCGTTTCTCCAGATCCCATACTATTTTCTCTATGTTAGAGCTTCGCGTGCGGGATCACAAAGAATAGGTGATAAGTGCGGTGCGATGATAAGAGAGATTTGGGGGTTGAGTATGTTTACCGTCTAAATAGAAATTCACGGGAAAGAAACCACCGCGAGGGGAGCTCAGAGGCACTAAAATCTCTTTCGGATATATATTGAAGATGGAAAAAAAGGGTGAGAAAATCTCACCCCTTTTTATCTTTTCTCTTTTTCCATACCGTTTTCATACTTTTTCAACAGTTGATTCTTCTTTGGTCTTTCTTTGGCTCATTAGTCATAGAAGGTCAGAATTTGAGTTGCTCTTAAGAATACAAATAATAAAATAAGAAATCTCAAAATTTTGAATAACGGAGTGCTTCCAGATTTTCAGAATTACTGCTCATTTGAATTTGAGGGCTTCTGAACGTTTGATTTTCAGAAACCATAATCTGAATCCAAGATTCTCTTACTCAGGATTTCAGAGTTCTAAAATCACTAAGCTTGGGATCCACATCATATAATGTCTCAGTCAGAATCTTATAATTTAAAAGTAAAAAAAAAACCCAAAATATAATCATTTTCCGAATGTTTCCGGATGTCCCCCCATTATTTTCATCATCACCAATTGATCTATCCATCTTTTTTTTGCTAACAATCGATGGGTGTCTCCTCATCACTACATTCTCCCATTTTTCATTTTTCTCTTCTTCTTTTTCTTTTTCAAGAAAGAACCAAGTGTTGTTTGAAAGAGAGAATCAGAAGATTCTCCTTCTCATTTTCTTGTTGTTCTCTTTCTCTTCCCGGGAGGAAAAAAGAGAAAAAGAGAGCTCCCGAAAGCTCTCCCGTGTCCGTCCAACTAGCTCATCACACTTATTATTTTCAGTTTTTATTATTCCTTCCGAGTCTTTCGAAACTCACTTCTCGATGTTCACTTTTACGTTTTCGACTTTTGCATCAAGCATTATTCAAAACTTTTTGTTTTGGTTTAAGTGGATTCGGAATTTGACTGAAAACGGAAACTTCGCAGTTTAGATGAAACTTGAAAGAGATTGTTCACAAATATTTCGGAAACTTCAGTTTTCCGGCGTTTGTGGCTCTGATTGCAAATATAGGTCAAATTTTAGAAAGAAGTTTCCTATGTCCCAACTTACCAAATCATATTATATTACTTCCGACCAATTTTCAGAAATTAAGCAAAAAACCATTGTTTCTAACTATGAAATACTCTTGTGGACTTAGTGTCTGAAGAAATTCGGAGCTTCTTTAGATTTCGGAAGTTGGGCTTCTTATTGGAAATTACGTGCATTTTTGAATGATCGAGATCTTCAACAAAGAACCTCTAGGTATCGACCGAAGTTAAATACAGTAGAAAAAATCCTAAAAATTAAAAAAAAGTGAACTTGAAACAACAATTCAAGTCAAAATTTGAAAGTTTGAAGACCTGCAATTCTTACCGAAGCCATTTTCAGACCATGTTCCAATTAAGTTTATTAATAAACTTTTATGTTTTTTGTTCGATACTGCGAGGATTTACAAAGTTAAAAAAGTCCTAGGTTAACCGAAAATTTTAAAGAATTGTTCAGCTAAATTTTGGATGGGGTTTCCTGGTTCGATATATTTACTTATCGATTTCAGTTTTTTTTCATTTTACAGTATCTTCACTACAAAATTCAAAGCATTTTCAAGTTTTTTTATTCTAGAACCCCGAAAATCCCAATTTTCCCTGGCTACTACCTTCCAAATCTTTTTGTCTCCCCTTCCTCCTACACTTTGTTTTTCGATGTGCAGGAACAGCTGCAAATTTTATCTTTTTGATGTATGGGAGATCGATGGGAGGACGGAAGAAGAAGAAGAGGAATACTACTTCCAGACGGGACGGGGATAGCTGAAATGAATGTAAAAGTAGTCAAGTTGACACTCTGCTGAAAACTTGAGTTCACCAAAAACTTCATTTTGAGCTAACTTTTGATTTTACAATGATGCAATATCTTCTGAAATGGGTATATTGGTTCCGTGGTCTGTGAATTATAATACCTTGGAGAGCTATGCATTCGTGGTTTTTAAAAGTGCAAAATCTCAATCTATGTTTCCTGATCACTCGAACTTCACTTTTTTTGGAATTTTAAAAATATTGATCTTCTGTAAATTCCTTGATCTTGTATTTGAAGATTAGATGGTATAGTTAACTCTATTCTTTTGAGAGCTCTCTGCAACCCTTGAATCCTGATTCTGAGTTTTTTTTGGGATTTTCGATGTCTTCATGTTCTTAATTTCCAGATTGCATAGTACTCTTTACCTTTTCTATTCCAGAATCCCTTGATCCCGGGAAACCCCTCTCCCCCTAGATCTCCCCAATCGAATCTCAAATTTCGATACATCCCTCCCCCTCACTCTGATAAAAATAATCTGCGGTGCAAGTGTAATTCTGGGCTGTGTCGTTGTCGGTTCGTGTGTTGTTTCTCTCTCTTTCTGAAAGAGAGATTCTTCCCACATGCAATTCTCTCTCTCCCGGCAACAAATCTCTTTTTTCTTCTCTTCTGCTGGCCGGAAATACTCAAAAGATTCCCCCCTCCGGATATTCCTTTGGATCTTCTTTTCCGTTGTTTTATTCCTCCCGGGGACTCTGGCTCCCGCGGTAAAGAGGATTCTGAATATTGGAGGGGGAGATTCTTGATCTTGAAGAATCTAACATCACTTTTATTCTAAAGATGTTGCCTTATTTTCCAGCCTCATCTTCCCTACTTGTTCCAATGCGCCTCGACACTTCTCCAGATGTCATTTGATTCAATATCAGCTGGTGCGACGGGATGTTTTCCCCGTCGTGCACACACAATCAATGCAACAGATGATGCACATACACATACAGTTGCCGTTTATATGCACAGTTTCAATCCAGACTGTGAAAATGATACAGTTCACTTGGAAGTTCATAAGAGATGCACCACGGAGGAGCTTATCGAGAAGGTGTTGGCCGGGAGGGCAGGTGAGTCTTTTTAAGTCTAAATCTGGTTATTTCTGGAAGCTTACTTATCTATAGTGTCACCTAAAAAAGATCAGCAGTTGTTGTCTTATCCATTTTCGTCATCCAATTGTGATTGCTGACGTAATGGCTAAGCCTCCATGATTATAATGGAAATCGAGAATCATAGAGGAGTTGTAAAACGGAAACTGGAATCAGTGAGATCCAATCTTGTTGATAGGAAGGATCAATTTCTGGAACTTTGTTTGAATAAATTTCTGAAAATATCGATACAAAACTAAAATAGACTTTTCTGAAGATTTGAAGCACAATAGAAGCTCAAAAAACCACAAAGTATTTACTATTTTCCAGAACTAGAAGGCCAATCGGTGCAAGATTTTGACCTTTTTGAAATGATGGGTACCCCAGATGGCCAAACATACAAAGAAAGAAGGTTGGATCCAGGAGAATATCCAGTTGCAGTACAAGCGATATGGTCACGTCTTCCCGTTGTTGTGGACAGTGCAACACCAAAGAATCGATTCGTTTTTCGACATCGAGGTTATCGAGCAGCGACTGGAGGGACTAGATTCGGAAGTGCTGAGGTCGCATCGTCAATTGATGCGTTTTTAACAAAGTTTTTGGTTCAGCCACAGGTGAGATTAGTTAGGAATTTAAATGTTTAAAACTTGATCCAGAGCAATTTTTGGATATATTTCCAACTGGGATTTTTTTATTTCCTGGCTGAATCAGAAGCAGAAGGATTTTTAATTGATCTAGAAAATATTTCATTCCAATCGATCCTATATTCTGATCTACTACTATCAGCAGACCCCAAACTGAAAATCCTCATTTTCAGGATCGAGAATACGCTGACCTGTGTATGCTCCCTGAGCTAACCGAACAGACACTTCTGGACAATTTACGTGAAAGATTTGCAAATGGACACATCTACACATACATTGGTCCGATTCTGGTCGCTGTCAATCCATTTTGTTTCTTTCCGATTTATAATCCGAAATATGCAAGATTGTACTTTCAAAGCAAACGACTCGGCTCACTTCCTCCTCACATTTTTGCAATTGCTGATGTTTGTTATCATAAGTGAGTTGTTCTTTTGAGATTTCTTTAATGTTCATTTGTTTATAGGAAGATAGTGCTCTTAGTTGTCGAAAACCAGTAAAAATTCAAATTTCAAAAACTTACAGCATGCTCCGTATCAAGGAAAACCAATGCGTGGTGATATCCGGAGAAAGTGGATCTGGAAAAACTGAGTCAACGAACCATTTGATGTCTCATTTGATTTCACTTTCACAAAAAGGATCAACGGGATGCAGTACAGAGCAGACTCTTTTGTCAGCTGGACCAGTTTTGGAAGCTTTTGGAAACGCTGTTACATTGACGAATAATAATAGTAGTCGGTTTGGAAAATTCATAAAAATCAATTACCGGGAGAATGGAATGGTTTCTGGGTGAGTATTTTGGAGGGTTGTGATGTTAAAAATTTGAAATTTTCAGTGCAAATGTGGAGATTTATCTGCTTGAGAAGTCCAGGATCATTTTTCAAACGAAGGGGGAGAGGTGAGTCTTGCCTGTGTGAAAATATTTGATGCATAACAAATTGACCTAAAAACAAGTTCCTATTTTCAAATTTTTAGAAACTACCACGTCTTCTACTACCTCCTGGAAGGTGCTGATGAAGAAGAACGAAAGAAATATTTCCTTCTGAAACCCAACGACTACAAGTACCTCAATCAAAATGAGCCGTTTGCACTGGAAGGTGTCAATGAGAAGAATGAATTCGATCGGCTCCGACATGCAATGAGTTCCGTTGGATTTTGCGCCAAAACTCAGCAAACGATTTTCGGAATCATATCGGCAGTTTTGCTCCTTGGAAATATCACTTACATCAAGGTAAGATCATAAAAAACATAAAAGAAGAATTGAAAATTAGAAAATTTGTTCAGAGACACGGATACCATAGCGATGAAAGTGGATACATTGAAAATGAGGAAGTTGTGGATTTGGTTGCGAATTTGCTTCATATCAAAACGGACACTTTGATGCAGGCATTGACGATGAAGCGACATGTGATGAAGGCGGAAACTGTCGTTTTGAGATATAGTGTTTCGGAGGTAAGTGGGAAAAACTATATTACCAATTTGCATTTGCTTCCTTTCTGATATTTTCGCGCAGTTGAGCGCTATTAACAAACAGGTTCTTCTCTTGCTAAATCTGATTTATTGAACTCTTGAAATACCGTAAGCCCATGTTTCAAATTCCATCCGCAATTTCAGGCGACAAACACCCGAGATGCCATGGCAAAATGTATCTACAACTCGCTCTTCCACTACATCGTATTGAGGATAAATCAAGCTTTACTGAAAAAAGATTTCTCCGCTGGCAAAGGATATTATATTGGTAACTCTCATCATTTCATATCATCCTTTACTCAAACAATTCCAGGAATTCTCGACATTTTCGGATTCGAAGACGTCGGTGCTCAATGCAATAGTTTTGAGCAGTTGTGCATTAATTACGCCAATGAGAAACTTCAGTCCTATTTTAATCAACATATTTTTCAATTCGAGCAAGAGGAATATTTGAAGGAGGGAATCGCATGGACCAATATTGAGTATACGGATAATACTGAGTGTGTTCAGTTGTTTCAGGTAAGAGATTTTTGAGATTTCGAATCTTCAAAACATTTCAAAAAATACATTCCAAATTTTTAGTGGAAAATCGACAGAAAATAGCTTCCATTTTAAAAGAGGCGCCCTGAGATCCTTGAACTCATTTTCGGCGCAATCAGACCGTTATAAAAAGTGATGTACTTCCAGAGCAAGCCATATGGTATCCTTCGATTGATCGATGAGGAGAGCAACATCAACAATGGAACTGACGATTCAATGTTGGCAAAACTGAACCAGTTTTTGAAGAACAATGAGTATTATGAAACCCCTCAAAAGAAGGAACCCGCATTCATTGTTGCTCACTACGCTGGAAAAGTGAAATATCAGATAACAGGTTTTCGAGAGAAAAATAAGGATCTGATGAGACAAGATGTGCTGAATGCGTTGAAATCTAGTACAAGTTCCGTGATGAAGACTCTTTTGGGGATTGATCCAGTGGCAGTACATCGATGGAATGTGCTGAGAAGTGTGTTTCGAGCGATGAATGCGTTCAAACAGTCGGCGAGGAAGTTGCAGAAAAGTGGTGGGTTTCTTGGGAATTTTGAGAGGACTATTTGTATTTCTGATATCACCTGTTTTATGCCAAAACTTCAAATTCCTAAAAGTATCAAATTTTCAACTTTGTCATTTTTCATCTCTTCCAGAATCCGCTGGTCATCTCCGAGTCATGGACTCCATCGTAACCTCTCCCCGACGTGGCTCTGACTCTGCCCTCTCCGCTTTCCTCCGTGGAGAACTTCGATGTGAAGTACCGGATTTCTGTGACACCAGCATGTTCAACACCATTCGAAATCAAGCAAGAAGAACTCCCGCGGGGAAATCGGATGACAAAATGAGTCTTCTGAAGTCTTTGCAAATTCTGAAGGAAGCTATCGGAGGACGGAGGCTTGCCAAGAAACCTTCGTCCGTTTCGAAGCAGTTTGAGTATTCGTTGACGAGATTGATGAGCACATTGGCAAACGCAACGCCATATTTTATTCGGTGTATCAAGAGTAATAATGATAAGGTGAGGGTATTTCTAGACATGTTTAAAATCTGTTGTATTTCTAGATCGCAAACCACTTTGACGACAACATCATCCTTCGTCAACTCCGCTACACTGGAATGCTTGAAACCGTCAGAATTCGTCGTGCTGGATACTCTGTCAGAATCGAATACCCGAGTTTCATTCAACAATACCGTATCCTCCTCCAAAACGGGCGGGATAGTTCTGTAGAAGACATTAAGGAGTTCATCCAATCCCATTCATCCCTTGACAACGATAACATCCAATATGGAACCAACAAGATCTTCATGAGAGATGCAGAGAAACTCATACTGGATGATCATCTTCATCGAACGATTATGCAGAGTATTGACACTCTTCAAAGATGGTTTAGGACGATGTTGGCGAGGAAGAGATATCTGAGAATGAAGGAGGGAATTATTAGAATTCAAGCGTTGATAAGAGGGTCCATAGCCAGAAATGAAGTGAGGAGAAAAGCGTTGGCTGCACAGACAATTCAATGCAATTGGAAAACATTCAAAGCTCGACAGAAATATGTATCAACAAGGAACTCAGTGATAGCTATTCAATCTGCATTCCGAGGGGCTGCACTCCGAAAAAAGATAGGAGAGATTCCAAAAAATAACGCGAATGGAGGAGTCAATAATATCAAAAAGTCTCCGTTCAGAGTGAGGAAAGTTCATGCCGTGAATTTGACGAAATTCGATTTGAATGATCCGAATTCATTGGCAGCGTTTGCATTGTCGGATGACGATTCGGATAGTGATAAATCAACTCAAGACGGTCTAGATGATGATATTTCCGAAGAGAGTGACGCTTTTCAAGAGTGAGTTCTCAAAAATGTTATTTTTTGTTGAAGATACATTGGAGACTATTGAATCTCATTTTTCTTTTCCAGCGACGACGCCGTCGACGTGGACGCCACCTTCATTCTGGAAGACACAAAACTGAAACTCATAGAAGGAGCCGACCTCTCCCATCATAGAAGACAATCACTTGCTCCAACAGCTTCAACAACGAAATTGAAAATGTTAAGAAGAGCAAATAGTACGGAATCGAATAACTTCTCGGTGTCAAGATGTGATGACTCTTTTACAGTAAGAATTATTTTTTAAATTTCTTGTTCATGAAGATCTTTAGTTTCAGTTGAGTCCAACTCACTCGAAAAAGAAAACAGTAGGCACTGGAAAACTCGGATTCCAAAAGGCGAAGAAAAACCTGAAAGCGTTGTTCGGAAGGAAAGAAGATGAGGAGGAACCATCCCCGGGGCCAAGTTTCTCGAGTGAACTCACTCCTGACGTCTTCATTTCCAAAGATCATCAATTCAAAATGTCACGACTTCACAGGCAGGAAATTTGTGCTCTTTGTAATAGGCATCTGACAAATTTTATATCACAGGCCCACAAGTGTCAGAGTAAGTGGTCCTAACAGATTTTAAATTCAAATTAGAGACTTTAAGGATGTAAGATGTGTCTGCATAAAGAATGCTTCGTGTTCGCTTCCTCGATTCCCTGTAATCCAACATCTCCAGTTAGATCACCGACGAGGTTGCATTCACCGAAGCGGCCATGGGATTTGATGTAAGTTTGCGCGAAAACTGTCGGATTTGTGTCCAAATATTGCGTCCGATCTGCTCTAGAACCTCTAAAACGTTCCAGGCCTCACAAGCAACGCCAATCCTCCTCTCCCATTCCCAGCACCGGAACCTTCAGTTTGACAAAGACCAAGCAACAGGTATAAATTTTTTTCATTCTATGAATCCTCCCATTTTTTCAGACCGATCCTGGAAATATGGTTGTTGAATCCACAGAAGATCTTCGACAATTTAGTGTTTTCATCTTCAACAAAACTTCGACATTATCGGGAACCACCTCAAAACGGTGAGATGCCTTTGGATGTCGTAATTTAATCTTCGAAACTTTCAGTGACACCGTAGTTGATGCTGTTTTCAAAAAGTCTCTCAAATCATTTCATATGGAGTTGTTGGGTTATGAAGCTGTACTATCAGTGAGATCCTATTAATCCTATGAATTTCAAAACATTGAAACTTTCAGATGGATCAGTCTGTCCTGAAGTATCGAGACGTAATCACAATGTTCGAAGGACTCCTGACAAAAACTTGTATGGAGGAGAATGTCTCATTTCCCACAACTTTGGGAGTAAACGCATTCAGAGGATTCCTAAACGAATTCATGCATACGCAGTCGAAGAAGAAGAGAGGAAAGGAGAAGTCGTCAATGATAAAGGTAGTTTCCAAAATCTTGAAATTCTCGAATCAAAACTAGAAAGGGCTACCATAAAACTAAAACCTTCAGAAAGTCGGAAAGAAGCGCAGAAAGTCTGATGTAACGGCGGTAAGAAATGCAAACTTCCAAGAGTGCTTAGAGAAACTTAGTAGAGACTTACAAACTGTGAAAGAGTTGTTTCAACCGTTTCAACTAAAACGATTTGACCCAATTTTTTTTTGGTTTTCATCCACCTCCTTTTTTGTTTTCTAATAGTTCAGTGTTCAAGTTCACACCAAAGAGTATCCAGAGTTTTGAAAAATTTTGTCTATTTCTGAGATTCTTATCGCATTTTTTATGATTATGATAGTTCAGCCAATGAGACTGAAGAAAGAGTGAATATCAGACTTTACATGTTCTGACCCGTTTTGGCTGGCGGCCCAAACCTGCCTGGCCCGGGCCGCGCCAACAAAAAAAAGTCTAACGGCCCGGTCGAGGAAATTTAGAAATTTTTCCGACCGGACCGGCTCACCGAAAATTTTACATTCAAAATACCCTAATATGTCTGCTGAATATGTAAAAATTTGACTTCGACTTTCTGAACATTTTTGTCCCCCGTAAAAACAATTCTCCCAAACCCCGCCCATTTCTTCATTTCCAGGTCCATGCTGGTCATCGATTCCGTGCCGATGTTGTCCATGTTCCAACGTACTGTGAAGTCTGTAATCAACTAATCTGGCATCACGAAAAGCTCTTCATTTGTGTTGCTTGCCGGATTTCGTGTCACAAAAAGTGCCAACCAAAAGTCACACATCCTTGCAATCTCATTGGTAAACAAATTGATCCGCAGGTAACCATTTATTAATAATTTCAATGAATCCCAGAACCATTTGAGTACTTGAAGCTCGAGTGAACCGAATTTCTGAACTGTCGTAATTCCAAGATTCTGAAGTCGGACTGAGATAAGTATTTTATGCCTGACTTCGGATTTTGGGATCCTTGATGGTATATAGAATTCAATAAAATTTTCAGTCGAACGGTGGAAGATTCTTTGGAGCATCATTGACTGCAATCGTAGATGATGATCATACTGTACCTCAACTTTTGGATCGTCTATTTTTCGCAATTGAGACAAGAGCGTTGTTTGTTGAAGGAGTCTATCGGTAAGTTTTTCGAAAAATCATAGACTGAAAAAAAACTAAATTTTTCAGAAAAAGTGGTTCTCTACCGCAAGTAAGGAGCATCCGGAAGGTTATTGAATCTACCGCAGGTAAGTTTTTTTTTTGCTTCAAAAATTTTATAAACCCTCTGTGAACTTGCTGTTCGAGTACATTGGAAATCAAATTTCGATTCTTCCACCCTTATCTAAATGTCGTAAAATTAACCGCAATTCCTTTCGATTTCAGCAATACGGATGACGCACTTCTTATCAGAAAACTTTTAGTCACCACTTTTTATGAATTCAGTATAGTTTAAAACACAATCTAGTTCCTGTCTGAAATAACGACCAAAGTTTTTCTCTACTTATGAGGAATATTTTGAGGTACGGTAGGTGCGTGAGTATGAGCCAATCCGCGTTTAGTTTAGTGGAGGGGAAGGACTTTTTTCAATTTACAGTACCGCCGAGTGATTTGAAATATATATTATTAACAATATTTTCAATGTCACACCGCGCTCTATTGCTAACATATCCAAAATTTGAATTTTAAGATCATCTTCTGCTTTCCCAGGTTTACCACGAGTATTAATGATGCCTCGAAACCTGGAAAGGCGGCGAAAAAAACCCAAAATTTAAATTAAGCCATGTTGGTGATGAAGCACAGTGTAACATTAAAAATCTGGCTAATATGATATACCTATTTTTCCTACTCGACAACTCTTTAAAAAATTTAAATTTTCAGATGCGGAATCCGTCAACCTTGAAGATGCTGGAGTGCACGTCCTCACCACCCTTGTCAAGGCGTTCTTCCGAGAACTCGCTGAACCGATTATCATTTTTGATCTCTATGAGAACTTCCTCAATGTTTCAGGTAGCCTCACCTTACCATCCTTTCTTAATTTCATCTTCTCCAAAATTCCAGAAGTAGAAGACATGAGTGAACGAGTTCGCTGTCTCTCCGTAATGATTGAACTTCTTCCAAAATCAAATCGAGCCGTTTTGGATCGTCTCATGTATCACTTGGCTCGAGTGGCTGATCAGGAGGCAGTCAATAAAATGGGATGTAATAATCTTGCATTAATATTCGGACCATGTGTTCTGAGAAGACAAGATAGTGCTCATGCACAAGAGCAATTGAATGATGTTGCAAGACAAACGGGTTGTGTTCAGACTTTAATTGAGGAGAAATTGAAGCAGTATAAGGCGACGTTGCATAATATTGTGGAGTTGGAGGATGCTAGTCATAAGGTTCGTTTTATTCTAATTCAGAAAAATTTTAGAAAGATTGTTCGATTCTCAAAACTCAGATTCCATCTAGAGCAAATTATGATGTTTCTGGGAATACTTGAATGATGAATCCTTATAATTAAAATCCATTCGTGTTTGAATAATGAGAATTTTCCAGGTATCCGCAAATCTCCGAAAGATTGAGGAACACCGCCGAAATAGTGAACCTTCGAAGACCTCACCGAATATTGGTACCGCTAAACAGTTGTTCGAGGAGCAGTTGGAGTTTCTGGGAAAACAAAAGTAAGTTATTTGAAACCAGATTCCGGTTCAGGCGTTCATCGAAAATTTTTCACCTATTCTTATACTCATTTCATGCAGCAAGTTGTCCAAAACTCGAAGATTTTGAGATAGGCTACTATTGAAAGATTCTTGAGTTCTCTCTTTCTCTTTCATCTTCTCCTGAATCTTGAGCATTTTGAAAAAAGCTAATTTTGAACCGATTTCCTTCCTCCAATCCATCCCTATTTTCCAGAGAACGCCTCCTCCAAGAACTCCCACCTCTCGCCCCCGTCGCCTCTTCAGAAGACCTCTCGTCATCCGATGAAAACGCCGCCGCCTCGAGCTCTCTATCAGTTGAAGAATACGCACTTGATCTCGATGCACCACCCGTGTTCTGTTTATTGAGATATCCTACTAAACTCCGCCCACCGGGTCCCCCTCACAGAAGACGTCCAGATTTGGATCTTCGGAGAAAAGCATTCGCCAACTCTCGTGGCATCGTATCATTCTATTCACCGGTTTAATTTTTTAGAATTTGGTTTTTCGGGTATTGCTCAGTTCTGAGGAATGGAAGAACTATGAGGAAAACAATCGGGGCTTCTCTCATTTTCCATGTCTATTTAAACTGAGCAATACTTTTCAAACTTTTCAACACCAAGACTATCATGTTTATTCATACTTTTATAATATTTGTTCCAATTTGAATTTCTTCATCATCGTGCTCATTGTTTTCAAACAGAAAAAACTCTATTTCGTGTCATTGCATTCCAATATTTTAACTACTATTATGTGTTTTCTATTACCTAAATAAATTCCTCAACTTGTTGAAATTTGTTGAAATTTTAGAAATTGTGGAACAATGAATCATTGAGCAAATGTCAAGAAAGAACAGCTGTTGGGAAAATATACGAAGTAAAACTAACTAAATAAGAAGTAAGAATACTGGAATTTTCAGTTTCTTCATTATCCGAGAGGAAATGGCCCGTCCCGACCAGGTGACAACGACCAGGCTGCCTGCTCAGGCCGTTAGGAAACTTCTTTTCCGAATGTTCGGCAAATTGGCTGATTTTTTAATTATTAATGTTGACCCCTGAATGCCTTCATTGTGACTTCTGAAAACTGAAACTTCAAATTTTCAAACTCCTGATATGAACTGATCTTCGTTATTATTATTCATGTCTAAATCAAAGAGAGTGCGCGCCGAAGATTCGATTTATCGGAGATCACGATTTTTGCTACGGTATCTTTAAAGGCGCATAACCTAACCTGTGACTTCTTTATCTTTATCAACAGTTAACAATGAGGAATAAAAAGTTACACCCCTTTTTCGTAGAAACATACGGCAAGATAAAAAAGCTGTCAATCATAGAGAATTCCTCATGAAGTCGTTCTTCAGTTTTCCTCACTTTCATAGAATTGCATTCCTCATTCTTATTCTGTAGTATAAAGAAGCAGTCTGGGCCAGTATCTCTTGTTGATTCTTCTATTTTCTCCTTCCTCATTGTAAAAATGAGTGTTGACTGTGGTATTTGCTATGATGAATACGGTAAGTTTCGTGGTTAGGAATATTGCAGATTTGCAAGCGGAACACATTTCTAGGATCTTTTAAGAAATAGCCCTCCCTATTTTTTAAGGAACTTACTGGCTAAAATTGGGAGATCCAGAGACCGAGCAACACTATTGTCTATCTATAAAACCCTTTTTATTTTCAGATTCCAACGAACAAATCCCCTGCATTGGAACCTGTGGGCACACAATCTGCGATAGATGTCGTCTCTCAATGCAAACTTCGAAATGCCCTCATTGTAATCGAAAAGAAGCATTTGCTGTGAAACATGTCAATAAACAACTTTGGGATCTTATTCAGTTCTCAAACTTTGTTTTTGGTAAACCGAAAAATGAGCAATTCGAAAACCAGAATATGAAAAGATGCTGCAAATGTGAACAACTGTCTAAAAAATTGAGAGTCTGTCAGGAATGTTGTATAGAATCGGGAATTGTGAAGAAGTATTTTAGTGGAGATGAAGTACCAGAGGATGAGCAAAAAGTTGAAGAGAAGATTCGGAGTCAAGCAATGTGTGGAGACTGTATCATCGATGGAGAGCATTTCAGACATAAGACGGAAAATGTGGAGACCTTTTTGGAAAGTTATTTGCAGTTTTTGAGGGATAATAGGAATTGAATTGTTTGGTTGTTTTTATTTGTATATTCTGATGTTGCCTAATCCTGAATGAAGCGTTTGGCATAATAAAAATAAAGAGCTCTTGACACATTTATTTTGTTCTGTACTCTTTCAACTGAATAGTTTATGGCCAACTGAATAGTTCCGGAACTTTTCCAAGCTTGATTTCCTAGTTACGCCAACTTTCTCTCTTGTTTTTTTTTCTATTTTTGAGTGGGTCGAATTAAAAAAAAACGTAACCCATTCATAAGCACTCCAGCTCTAGAAACGTGGAGAAAAAGCGGTTATAAGGAGACGAAATCCAAAAAAATCAATCAGTACGTATGAGCTCGCTCATGCCTTTCAACCTCAATCCAACTATGATAACAAAGAATCGTGGAAAGCGAACAATGGAGATTAAAATGATGATGGTTTGCACCAATTTGAAATAGGAAGGAATAGAGTAGATTTTCAGACACTCGTCTTCCTCTGCTTCTTACCATTTTCCACTTCTCAGCAGTCTAGTCAGGACTTCACGAAATACTACTTGCAGTATGAAGCATTGGGCATCGATCATAGTTCCCTCAAAATATGTTTTTCATTCGGAGGAACTGTCGAACCTGTCAGTGGGGATAATATCGAAAAGGGATACAAATGTGAAGCAAAAACCTCTACCTGGGTAGCGGATAATGTGAGCATTTCGAAGCCTCGAACTGTTTGAAAACTTCTATTTCAGAAACAAGCTATGTCATTTTGTACTAGCAGATTCCCGTATCATATCATCAAGGCTGAGAAGATAGACAGCAGAGTTGCTTGCACATTCCGTATGAATTCGTCTTCTGAATTCCATTAATAATCAAAATTTAATTTTTACAGAAATCAATTTGAAATGTGAAACCGGCTGGTACCAAATGCGTAACAAGTGCTACAAGTTCTTCAGCATCAAAAAAACATTCAAAGAAGCTGAGGATTACTGTCAGCAGCACAATACAGAGTTGAAGACGAAACTTGCCGAGTACTACAGTGGTCATCTCGAAAGATTCATGAAAGATCTCACTTTTCCAACTGCGTGGATAACAGCTCCAGATGTGGAATCGGACTACGAAAGTCAGAATTTGAAGGCAATTATGGTGGTGACTGGAGCATACAAGTACGATACGAGACCAGGAACAGTTCTCATGATGGATCCTAGCTCGGAGCATGGAACTCTCTGTGAATACACACCTCCGATGACAATGGCTGAGATGTATTTGATTGCTGAAATCTATAGTGAAATCTATCCGATTCATGTTACGACGAATGGTGCCAGTTTTGCTACTTCTAGTTACTTGACGTGAGTGTTCATGCGACGATCTTTTTCAATGTGTAATATTTCAGAATTGATCAAGTCTCTCTTAAGACAAATTCAAACGGGAAGAAAGCTGAATCATTCACCACAAAGAACATTAAAGAAAGATGTCAAGCGATCGGAAACATCATTAGTGTGGACAGTCATCCGATGGCTTCCATTCAAGAAGAATTCGACGATGTTAAACAATTCTTGACCGTACTCTGCACACTTTTCTCGTTTATCTAACTTTTGTGTTTCCAGGATCACCGATTCCATCTGACTAGTGCGTTCAAGAATGCGTTAGTTAATCGTTGTACGAGCCTCTCAAAAACATTTTAATTGTTTCAGAGGATGCCAGAAGACAAGTTATCAAGATTGGGACTTTTCCACGGACACTTTGCTCAAAGTATACGATAGTGTCCATCAGACCAGAGAAGAATATTGTAATGCTTTTAGCTTCTCATTCCACCCGTAAGCCAAATTTCAGTTTGTTTTGATTATAAACAGTTCCTTTCAGGATCAATCGGTTGCCTTCCATGGCTGCAACTCGAGCACCTGCTCTTTGCTCTCTTCGTGAGCATTCATATGTTGAAGAACAAAACAAGACTTTGATTTTGCAGATTCGTTCTCGTATGAATACGGAGACTGTGGCAGTGGATGGGTGACTGCTTGGCGATCAGATACTACCAAATTCTGTCATTATGTAAGTGAAATATATTCTCTGGAGCCCTTCGAGCCAACGTGAATTTTGAAAATGAACTCAAATTTTTCAAAAAGTGTGGAATATTTCCATGCACTCGTCATTTTCCCTTCCAAAAGATGAAAGAATTGATTGGCCCCAAAAAGGAGGATTTCGAGCTCGCGTGACCTCATTTTTCGATGAATCCAAAATTAAAATAGATGGGTATCATTAAGGCCCAATTTCTGAATATCTATAAAAATTTGGAAAATTTTGGTGGGGTGGGAAATTTGCTATGGTCGGCAAACCGTCTACAAACAACACACAGACCAAATTTCGCGATCATTAATATTATATATTCTACCAATGGACCTTGTTATCTTTCACATACTCATTTTCAGATTTATCTGGAAAAAGAGGTAACATATGTGGAGGCGAAGAAGGCATGTCTGGATATGAATGCAGCACTCACTGGGTTCGAAAACCGAAAGGAGTTCCAATATGTGGTAGATCAATGTGAGTGGATGTTTGAAACTTGGTTGCAAGCTTAGCGATCATCATGACTATTGCATAACTATTGCAGTTAAAGACGGGTCACCCGGATACAGAGATCATTTTTGGCTTGGAGGTGTCATTCCATGTGGAGAAGATTGTACTGATTCAAGTTACATAGCCAGTTGGGACCTGGGAGTTTCGAGAAACACTCACTATCTCAATACGGAGAGCCACTTAGGGTACCCCTGGCAAACCAACAGTGGCGAAGACACCATATCTTTCCGGTCTGATACGGCTTCCTTCCACACTCAGTAAGATTTTGGCAACAGCAGAATCAGCGATAACATTTCATTTCAGCAATAGCAAGACATGGACACATATGTACTACATCTGTGGCAAATTCCCACCTCTTGCTGCAAAGAAGCAAAATATCAAGAAAGTGAATGTGAAGAGTGTGAAGACCGGATGATAATTGAGACACACAGACAAAAAGAATCCAACAACTGCAGTTTGACTATTGGTGAAAGGTGTCAATTGATATCCTTGTACTCGTTCAATGTCTTTAATTTAATAATAAGTGATAAGTAATAATAAGGATAATTTGTAATTGCATGTGTTATCTGTTTTTGGACACGGAATTTCCAAGAATTCAGCAGAATTTGATGACTTTCATGATCCCTGAAAACTTTTAACCTCACGTTTTGTAACTAATCTTTTCAAATATCACACGTGAACTCTCCACATCGCCAAACTGTAATCTGATCAGGTAGTAAAAAATGAAGCTAGACAAAATCAGTTTCCCAAAAAGTTAGTGCCGAACCGCAATGAGACCCCTTCTCAAGTGAGTTTCCGAATCGAGAAGCTTCCCAGAATCTCAATTCTTTAGATTTGCGTTGACCGCGTTCCTCGGTCTCTCGATCGTCGTTGCCTATCGTTTGTATCATGTGAGAAATCGCAAAAGAAGCAACTGTAATAACAAGAAAAAGCAGCCGATTCGAAAATTGAAAAGAACCACTCCCAAAAACTCACCAAACTCGGAAAGCTCCGCGTCGAAACAAGGAAGTCCGAGTCCGAAGAAGATTGTTCCGAAGAAACCCAAGGAGGATGTGGGTTCCTGAATTTCCTGTGATGAATGAGTTTGTGGTTTTCAGATTTCTCTGAGACCAACTGGATCTGATATTCTTCATCCTGCGCCTTTTGATGTACTGGAATAATCAGAGTTTAAAAACAAACTAAGTAAATTTCCAGAATGTCACCGGAACCATGACTGTACCAAGATCCAAGGAGAAAGCTGATGACTCTCATTCCTCTCCACATTCTTCGATTACTGATGTGGTAAGTGGTATTTCTTCTAGGATGTCCTTAATCTTATTTCTAGAGAGATGAGAAAATGAAGGATCTTTCTGAGGCTAGAATCTCACCAAAACCGGCAAAGAATTCAGCGGAAAAGGCCGAGGAAAAGTCAAGCTTGATTTCGTTGGAGGGTGGATCGAAGGAGGACGATAAGAAACCGAAGGTCTCCTTGTCGAATTTGGATAATGTAAGGGGGTTTTCATAAACGTTCTTTCGAATTTGAGATATTTGAAAGCCTATTTTTACCTTGTGAAAATGCTCAAAAATTGCTCTCAAGTCGACTTAGAATTGAGTCTGCAACCTTAAAAGTTACCCTTCCCGAAAATGGGCGGAGTCAGCTTCCCTTGGACCCGATTTCGGTGGAAAAATCTAGATGTTGCACTTAAAAATATATAAATTTAGTCTAATGAACAACTTTTTTATATGATCCGGCTAGACTTTCACATTTTGCAGCGTCCAACCAACAAACTAGTTGGAACTCAAACCGAATCGGAACGCAAGGAAATCGAACAAATGCCACATTCATTCGAGGGTCTTGCTGCCGCGAAATTCGAACCGGCTCAGAAAGGCTCTTCATCGGAGAAGGTTGAGGATTCGCCCAAGAAGATTTTGGATCTTTTGAAGACTGAGTCAGAGAAGAAGTTGGAGGGGAAGGCAGAAGAATTAAAGAAGGAGACTCAGAAGTCTCTAGTGGAAGCGAAATCTGAAGAAGTAAAAAAGCCCGATGTGAAGGAAAAGCGAGAAATAATCGAGAACGGATCCGCTGAGAGAAGCCTGAGTGAACCGGACACAACCCCGGTTGCCATTGTTCCCATGGGCACTGGTGGTAAGTCTTGAGAGGGATGATTCTGAATAAAGATGTTCAGTTCTAAAGCGTTTTTGGTGTAACATTTTGAAACAGAATTGAACAGTCTAGAGCCAACAAAAATTTTAAACCATTCTGAAGTCTGAAGTCTGAAAAAAAATGAAATCCAAGTGTCGGAATATTCCTCGTTGGACAATGTTTTCTTCTAAAAAATCATTTCCAGCCATCATCGCATTCGGGAACCCTGTGACTCCACTTCCTCCGATTCCATCATCAACTCAGAATGCTCCACCACTGGAAACTCTTTCTCCGTCTTCTCCGGTATGAAAACGCGCTTCAGATTGAATTCCGCTAGAGCGAATTTGCGCCACCTATACATACAGTAAATCTCAAAAGTTGAAGATGTAAGAGCGCAACTTTGAATGTCTGAGAAAAAGGTTCAAACTTGTCCGTGTGACATGAAACTTTTTGGGGTGTATACATCAATTCTAAAACTCTATTTTTGTAATTGACAACTTTTTCGTTTAGCGCCTTCTAAAAATAATGTGCCCCGGGAAAGGGAACGGCTCCGAATTTAGTGATTTTTTGGGACTTCTGGGTTGCACCGAACACACCCTCCTCAGAAGAGCTAATCCAAAAAATAGTCTAATACAAAAATACAGTTCTAAGAAATTCACAACTTCTATGCGGTACTGTATGCATATTTGGAGCAAATGCTCGCTATTGTGTCAGATTATTCTCCATGGGTACTGTATTTTTTTAGGGAACCACCGAACCTTCGTCTGCTCTGATCGAAACGGCCGCCGAAAGAACTGCTGAATCGTCGATTTCTCTGGATGGAAGTGCTCAATCAATGTACAAGGTTTGTAGATGTCGAAAGAAGGATCGATGTGGACTTTTGAATGATTCGGATGCTCCTCTCTATGATCCAAATGTCAAACTGGATATTCCGGTGACTAGAGTTCTTCCGGTCAGCTTCAACAAGTACAACCCACCGAATCTCATGGATCCTCCCACTGATGGAAGTACTGAAATCCTCGAACTCCCTGACATCTATACAACTCCGAACGAAGAAGAGACTGATGTAACGACTCTCCTCGGCAAACCTTCCCATATACATGATTTCCAGAATTATTTGTCCCCGATGTATCCGATGCTCGCCACCATGAATGCTGCTCACCAACACGCTTGCCTCATCAATCACCTCGTTGAGAACTATGAATTTTTTGAGTGAATGAATGAATGAAGAATAGTTTTTTATATTATTAAACGGGGTAGACAACTTGATTATGAAAATGGAAAATAGAGATTTTTGAGGTGGTGGGCAAAGATAAAAAGTGAAAAATAAAATAAGATGATGATGATGAAAGGAGGAATATCGAGAGGGGGAAAAAGTACGCTTCAATAGGCGAAATTATGAGAAACGCTCAATGACAAGTTAGCAATTATGAGATTCGATGAACTGCTCAATCGAGCAAAAAACGGTACAGAAAAAAACGGAAGATTTTAAGAATCCATTACATTACGATCGACGTCGTCGACAATGACATCTTCAACGACAGCTTCCTCTAGCAATTGATCGTTGACTTCTTCCTCCTCAATCATTTGCTCCAGATCACCTTAAAAACAATGAATTACTTTCGCTACATTTTCCTCGAATCTCACCAGAATGGTCTTTGCTTTCAAGATACACTTTTTCCTCTATAATAGGTTCATTTGGTCCGGCAACTCCTTCAGCAACGTCGACGACTTCATCAACAACTTCGTCCACTATTTCCTCAACTATTTCACCTTCGTGAAGCATCTCTCCGTTATCCAAAACTTCTTCGCCAGACAATATTTCCACCCCAAAAGTTTGATTGACTATTTGAAGCAGACGATGTTCGTTCTTCTCGAAAAGCATCTTGAACAACAAGTCAAATGTGTCCTGGTCGGCTGATGTTCCGAATGAGTTCTTCGCGATTCGCCAAATCGCTTCGTTTCTACTGGACCCACGAACCATTCCCGATCGAGGCATCATGAAGTTCTTAGCATCTGACATTTGATGATGGTGGGGGTGATGAGGATGGTGATGGTGATGATCGTCTAATGGTTTTCTCATTGGATAGCTCTGTTGTCGAGGTGACATCGGTGAGCCCACGATCTCTTCAGTGTGTGCTACTTGCATATCTCTTCCATCAAGATATTGGTCACGCAGCATCTTTGACTTCAGGTTACCGGCACTAGATGTGGATGGAGCTGATGGATCAATAGGATTCGACCACTGATCCACATATCCTGACGATTCGATCATTTCGTTTTTCATTTCGAATGGCTCTTGTGAATCAAGCTCTACAGAACGCAAAGGAACTGATGTCGCGCTCATTATTTCTCGACGGCGCACATAATAGAGCATTTTGGTGTTCACTGTTATTCCGTGCTTGTCTAATATAATTTTCGCCACTTCTGCTGGTGACATTCGGGTGAGAAGTTGATGGACGTCCGCACGAACAAGAGGTGGCAGACGTTGGAGAGAATATTCTTGTGAGCAAGCATTCAAATTGACTGGTGTTGGAATCTCGCCTGGTTCGGTGTACCAGTAGATGATCATGGCATGTCCAATTTGATGACCATTCTTGAGCACATATGAGACCTTCTTCCGAAGGCGAGGACATCGTGGAAGAGTAGCTGTGTAGACGTGAAGTTGGAAATCAGTTGGATCGCCACGATGGTTCGGTGTCTTCCAAACACGAAGTTGTCCATCTCTATTAAGAGCCAGTGCACTTTTTGAAGACTTTGGTCGTTTTGTGATTCCATCTGAGACTTATTTTTATGAATATAATCAGCCTAAAAACGTATTTGACATACGTGGATTGGTATTGTTGTTCTCCGACCATGGCACCAAATTATCCGTCGTCAGATTGCGCGCATCAACTTCGAGACCATCAATGAAAAATATATATGCAGCTTTCCCGGGTGTTGCTGGTGGGAGACAGGGAACCTGATTATTTAGACAGTTGAGTTGTTCACTGAAAATTCATTTATAAAAATGACATCGAACGTATAAACCCACATTAAATTCGGCTTGTTGACTAAGAAATGAAGTTGCCGGTTTCGATCGTTCCAGAAGTCCATATCCAAAAGTTCGAGATACATAGATCCATCATCACATATTTGTGCAGGAATGATAAACGGGCACTCTTTTTCAGTTTCCGACACATCGGAAACATCATTGTCGATATCGTGGATTTGCATTGGCTGAGACTTTGAAGAAATGAATATAATCGGTCAGTATTTCTGCTTACCGGTTTTCTTCCACCTCTTTTGGCGAATCTCTTCAAATATCCTCCATGCATTCTCGGTAGATCTCCTTCCAGATTGTAGTCATACATGATGAGAGCGTGACTGACAACTAGTCTCGATTCAGTCTCCATCATGTAGTAGATCTTCTTTCGAAGACGTGGCTCGCGTGGATTGATAGAATACAAGAACACCAAATGGAATGGGCAGGTCTTATAATCGACGTCTTTGATCTGGAAGTTTTTCTATTCAGGTTTAACTAACTTGTGACAAGGCTTACTTGAAATTGTGATCCCATGTCGTCACATATTACTCCAACTTTTCGAACTTTCGTCCGATAGCATGTAGGGTTCGCAGCGTTTCCATTATGAGACCATGGTGAGAAATCATCACGATTGATATCATGTGGGAAAATAGCAGTTCCAGCGACAAAGAATGCATAAGCACGAGCGTTTCTAACAATTGGTGGATGTCCTGGCTTGGCGTAGTTGAGTAGACCTCGCTCTTCTCTGAAAAGTAATTTTTGGTTGAAAACACAGTTTTGTAGACGTGTAACTTACACAACATTGGTATTCGCAATCCATTCCAAAACAGCCTCGAATGAGCTTGCTATTCTTTTGTGTCGGACGGTGAGATAAATGTGTCCAGTATCTAGTTGACGTGGATTCTCGAAATATGGAGCAGGATTCTCTTGTTGGGTCAACGGATCGTCATCGAACTCGATGTCATAACCGTTGTTGAGAACATCTTCTTGTGCCATTTCTATCATGTCGTCTTGAAGAACCTGCTCATGATTCATTGATGGCATTGGCATAAGTGTTCGTTGATGATGCACTGCTTCGATATCATGAAGAGGATCATGATGCCCAATTACTTCTTCTTCCACAACTTCAATATCTTCAACGTCAATGAATTGATCCTCCTCCACAATGTCATTGCTGGGAATATCAGAAGACGTCGATGGTTGTTGAGAACTTCTGTCGTAAACTTTCTTTTCCTCCGACCATCCCAGGAGTTGGTTTTTAGATGGAGTCCCGATTGGTGTTGGTCCTTTGATGTAAGGTCCGGGTATCGGACCATCTCGCACATATTCATAAATATAGCAGACATTTCCGAGAATAATCGTATTATTGCGTTGGACGTAAATGACCTGAAACAAGAAACAAGTTGCACTGAACTATCAATGATTAGCACTAACTCTTTTCCTAAGTCTGGGACATCTAGCCAACACTGACATAGTTTCAACGAGACACAACGGAGTATTCTGCCATTCTCGGTTATCTCTGGCTACAGCGAGTGTTCCATTTTCTTCTTGAAGCAATGCTCGACGAGTTGAACGAACACGAGGAGAAGGTGCCTCGCCGCTTGTTACGTTCACAGTCCACGGTGACAGTCCATCTCCTGTGTGATGAATGTGATTGGCGACGAGATTTGACGGAACGAAATAGACAAAAACTCCAACAGTAGAGATGAGTGGTGGCATGATTGGTGTTCTTCGATTCAGGCAGTTTGACTGATCGAGAAGACTCGGTTCGTTGCAGAGATATCTCAGAAGCAACTTCTTGTTTTGCGCCCATCCGAGTTTGCTTGGTTTGACACGGAGGAATGCACCACCTCGTGGACCATCGATAAGTTCGTCTTCGAACTAAAAAGGGATATTAATGAATAGCTCAGAGATGAAATGAGCTTACCGGTGATCCTCCATCATCAATATCAATAGCAATGTTAGGATCGCTAGTTGTTTCCATCATCGCATTACGCAAGTAATCGTTTCCATGTGGAAGATTCACAACAACTGGTGCTTCTCCTGGACATGTGTAGTCGTAGAGAATCAGAATGTTTCCGTAGATTTGACCTTCTCGAGAAAGATAGAAAATCTGCAATACCGAGATGAGTGGATTCTTGAGATTTCTCTAAAACCTAACCTTCTTTCTTAATCTGAGAAGTCGCGGCAGCCATGCACTATACTCTGTTAGATGCAATTCAGCTACTCGTGGGTCTGTCCTGATTGGCTGAAGACGACCATCAAGTTTACCAACTGGATGTCGTCGAACGTTTGGCTTGATAACAGGATCTCCATACTGGTCTCCAGAAGAACTCCACGGTTTCAAGTCGTCGTTCGAAATGTCTTTGATTGATGTTAGTTTCGAACCATCAACATAGAATGCAAAGCAAGCCTTGTGCTGCACAAGTGGTGGGAGACGAGGTGGCTTATCGAGCATCCAACCTCCTTCACGACTGAAAATCGTAAATTGATTGGAGCTTAAAAAAGAGATCATACATCATAGCGATTTCTTGCTCGTTTGTTAACAACTCTATGATTCTTTCTTTGCGAAGCAAGTAGGCGAGACATCCAGATATAACTGTAGCGTAGCAGTCTCCATTTTCGGTCACCTCCACTTCGTCCTCGAACTGAAAAACTTGATGAAAATAGTTCTTCTGAATCCAAAGTGCCTCCTACCAATTTTACATGGAACTGTCTATCAGCGAGTGCTTTACTGATAACTCGTTCTCCTTGCATTCTGAACGCCTTTGGTTGATTTTGTAGTCTTGGAATTGGCAGTTTCTTCTCCTTCTTCTCTACTTCCACCCTCTCTACTGGTGTTTTTGGCCCCTCCGGTCGTTCAACTACCTCATCAGCAGCCGTTCCTTTTCGTGGACGTCCCCGGCGTTTACTTGGTCTGAAAATCAAGAATGAAGGTTCTACGGCATATGATCCCTACAAATTCATCTCTAAATCTGGAGGCTGCCCATTTAAATAATCATCTTCCTCGTCATCTCCGAACGAATCGATGTCATCGACGTCGTCGCCAGCCATATGAATTCGGTTTTCGTTGTAGGCGCCCGACATGTTAAGAACTGGTGGCCCATCATCATCAACAACACGAATATATGGATCTTCCGTCTCTCCGGCAAGCTGATCAACAGAGCCATCGTCATAAAGCGGTTGTTGCTGCAAAAACTACATGAGTAATTTGCACCATCTTTCTAATACTCACAGATTCTAAGCCTGAATCCAACGGCACTGAAGCCTGAGATGACGTTCCAGTCTCTTCTAAGCGAGGGAGTGTCTTTCTTTTCTTTGATCCTTTCGCTGCTCCTTCTTCGCGTGTTCTTTTGATGATTGATTTTTGAGACGAAGAACTTCCTATTGTATCAGATACCACTGCTGTCTGAATCTCCTCTTCTTTCGCAACTCCGGGAAGCTGCAGCTCATAGTCTTCGTTATTATACAAAACCGATTTTCGTGCATTCCGCTTCGGTCGGGTTGAAGCCGATGAAGATGATGACGCTTCGACGTCTGGTTCTGCCGTCGGTGTCTCTGTCTGTAGCTGCTCCTCCCCGATCACAGTTTCTACTGAATACTCTGGGGCGACAACCTGAATAAATTCAATATTTTCAACTCTGAATAGTATATTATCTGAACTCTAGTATGTTGAGTTCTCTTCATGTTATTGTCATAATCAGTAACTATTTTCTCTTATTTATGTTTTTCCTATGGCCGTTGCGCGTAGTATTTGATGCATCAATTGTGTTTGCACTAAACTGTTCGCTCAAACTTTAATTTCCAAATCAAACTATTTTTAAAGATGAATTGTATTATTAGTTTGTCTATTTTAAGTTAATCTAGATATGAAGATACTCATAATTCTGCTGGAATCTGTCGATAATCAATGAATACATATGGACGAACCTGTTCTGGTTGAACTTCGGCAGCAAGTTTTGCTTCGGCCGTTTTATCAGTTTCTTTTGATTCCTGAGACATTCTGAAAAAAAGAACTCGTGAAGATAGAGCATTTTCCGTTATAAAAAGCGAAGAAAATTCAAATACATCGATTTGTAGTCCGCAACGCACGCACGCAAGCGTACACCCTACGAGAGACAACTATAGAAGTGGAGGAGACAGATGGCGAGTGTGCTAGGCGAGAGAGCGTTGGAGGCATAGAGTCGGCAATAGAGAAAACGGAGGGAAAACCGTGGCCAACGACAAACAGAGACATCCTGAATTCTCTATTTTTTGGGAGACATCTTTAACTTTTGGAGTACATGTTTTTATTAATCGCAATTATCAAATAACCTTCAACTGTGTGAGAAACAATGCATTACTGTTGAAAATTCAAATCGGAACGTAAAAAAGTTGCGTACTATGGCTCGCAATTGACGCAAAGTCACACTTTTGGGGCACCACTGGCGCGGCATACTGTAGCAGGTCTCACCGCGAAAATGCGGACTTGTCACCGGGACGATATGGACAGAAGCGTTTTAAACCTTCAGATTCAGAAAATCATGTTAATTTGTCTGTGCAGCTTGCACAGTTTTTCTGCTGAGTTCAACCGGTGCTGAGTTTATTTCATTCATTCATCGAAAATGACTATTTGAAAAATTGCAAAATAAATATAATCGATTAGAAACAATGTGCACTTCTTCGTTGCTTTATCGAGGTTCTCGACTTTGGTCTGATTGACCATGATTTGATGTACAAAAGACACACATTACAAGTAACCAATATTTAAGGAATATACACATTGGGCCAGAATTATAACGAATTGAAAAAAGAAAGAGTAAAAGGAGCGCTGAAGTGTGCAGCAATCTTGGGTCGGATAAATTATAAGAGAGCAGCACCACTCAACTCAGATCACAATCTTCTGAAAAAAAGAGAGTAAAAATTTGGGGGCAAATGTATATGATAGGGGAAAGGAGGCGATTAAAAACCATTCTGAATGAAAGTTACATTTACCGCACACCAATATCCCAAGTGAAAAACATTTGCAACCACAGTGGCCACAAATGCTCGCCGGATATTAGAAGCGATTGGGATGAAAGAGAGGCAGTACAAAAAAAAGACAAGGCATTACTACAAATACACACGTTATCACGAAAACACGATGTGATTTATGAATTGCAACACTGCTTCTTTGGGGGCTCAGTAGGTGGCGCCGGAATAATTGTACCACTACCACCACCGTATCCTTGTCTGTCCGACCCAACATGCTTATTGGACACGGACTTGTAGATTTCCGTCAGGATGTTTGTGAAAGCTGCCTCAACGTTGGTACTATCGAGGGCAGAGGTCTCTGCAATGATGATCAAATTTCATAAACATTTTTGAATGTTTAGCTCACCTATGAATGATAATTGGTTTCGTTCGGCGTAAATCTTTGCTTCATCAGTTGGAACAGCACGCAAATGGCGGAGATCGCTCTTGTTTCCGACAAGCATGATTACAATGTTCTGATCAGCGTGATCACGCAACTCCTTCAACCACCGTTCTACGTTCTCGTACGTTACATGTTTCGCAATATCGTAGACAAGGAGAGCTCCGACAGCTCCACGATAGTAGGCGGATGTGATGGCACGATAACGTTCCTGTCCAGCAGTATCCCAAATTTGAGCTTTTACAGTCTTGCCTTCCACCTGAAGAGAAAAATTGAGTGAATTGCTTCTAACTTAATAGCTTACTGAGATGCTTCTCGTGGCGAACTCGACTCCGATCGTAGATTTCGATTCCAGGTTGAACTCATTCCTTGTGAACCGAGACAGCAAATTGGATTTTCCAACACCGGAATCTCCGATCAGGACAACTAGAAAAAAATTGGTTGGGAAACGGAAAACATTAAATCGAAGCCAACCTTTGAATAAGTAGTCGTATTCGTCGTCACGAGAGCCCATCTTCCTCTGAAAACTTAAAAATGTTATCAATATCAATGAAGATACGGTTATATAAAAAAAGAACATTAATCACATGATTCACCACAAGACAGCAATGTTTTCTTTTGAAAATCAATAGTGTGAGAACGCAGGATTGTTGTGTCTGGCGACGCGATAGGAAATTTTATGTTCTGTTCTCAACGGACAAAAAATCGGGAATGGGAAATCAAAAACCGGTTCCGTGCCCGTAGAAATAGCCCGACAGGCTACAGCTGAATCTCTACCTGATTGTATCTAGAGGAAGAGAAAAAAGATCGAGAAAATTTGATTTGATAGATAAGAAGACATTTAAAGGAGAGATATAGACAAAGTGTTACAGAGCGTAAATAAATGCTGAATTTTTCAACTTATGATTGGAAGTCAACCAAAAATGGAGAGGAAAGTGTTGTGAAAGAGTCTTGGGGGGCTTATCAGACCTAAGAAGAGAAGAATTAAAAGTCGGAACTTTGTTTGCCGACACGATTTCGAAATAGTCAAACAGTGATTTTACAGCACAAAAACATTTATTTCGGTTTCCAACGAACAAATCTCACTAAAAATTGAATCAATCGATAGAGTGAACATCCAAGACAGTTGGGAATAAGCTTCTTCTAATTTGAAAAGCGTGTGAAAACCGTAAAGTCGAACGTAAAACAGGTCAGGCGCACCGGCGTAGCCACGTTGTTCAGAGCGCACGCTTCGCAAGCCGCGGCGCGTGACTGAGGCGGGTCTCGCAGCGACATTTCTACCGTATCTCTCAGCTGCGGCGCTCTTGGATTGCCAATTTTCTATTTTTCTTTTGGCCTAACGAATTTTTTGCCGAATTTCAACTTTTTTGGTACTTTTTTCGTACAAATCGATGATCTAAAAAATTTAAGCCAGTTTTTATACACGATTCGCTAAAATCAGGGTAATTTATGCGAAAATTTGAAAATTGAGTATTTTCCATTCATTCGATTTGCTCGCTGATTTTCTCGTTTCCGTTTTTCCAAAAATAAGTTTTATTTTTCAGGGTATCAATCGCCTGCCATGGCTCCAACGTAAGTTTTTTCATCAATTTTCTGATATCCCGGCGTATGCGAAAGCGCTGTTCTCAAAAACTCGAAATATGAAACAAAAATGTTTTTCAGCAAGAAAGTACCACAAGTCCCAGAGACTGTGCTCAAGCGCAGAAAGCTGAGAGCTGATGCCCGTCAAAAGGCTGTACAGCACAAGGTCACCGTTGCTGCTGTGAGTTTGAATTTAATTACGTTCTCAATTGCTCTTCAAAAGCACTGGTTTTAGGATCCATTATTATCCAAGCCAGCCGTCAAAACTGAGCTATAAAAATTATCTTGTTTTTGGGTGAGGTGTTTTCAATTCAGGATGCGCCTCAATAACACGATGACACTTAATTTTGAAAAAAATTCTACGAAATTTCCTCACTGATAAAATGAATTTCGAGTGATTTCAGAAGAACAAGGAGAAGAAGAACCAGTACTTCAAGCGTGCTGAGAAGTACGTTCAGGAGTACAGAAACGCCCAGAAGGAAGGACTCAGACTCAAGCGTGAGGCTGAGGCCAAGGGAGACTTCTACGTCCCAGCTGAGCACAAGGTCGCCTTCGTGGTCAGAATTCGCGGTATCAACCAGCTCCATCCAAAGCCAAGAAAGGTAGGTTTCTAATGTGATTGAACGATATTAATAGTCCCCGCTTTTCAGGCTCTCCAGATCCTTCGTCTTCGCCAGATCAACAACGGAGTGTTCGTCAAGCTGAACAAGGCTACCCTCCCACTTCTCCGCATCATCGAGCCATACGTTGCTTGGGGATACCCAAACAACAAGACCATCCACGATCTCCTCTACAAGCGTGGATACGCTAAGGTCGATGGAAACCGTGTTCCAATCACCGACAACACCATCGTTGAGAAGGCTCTCGGTAAGTAGAAAAAACAAACGATACAAAAACAAAATTAGGCTTAATATGTGTTTGAGTCTTATCAATAACAATTACAGGAAAGTTCAACATCATCTGTCTCGAAGATTTGGCTCATGAGATCGCCACTGTCGGACCACACTTCAAGGAGGCCACCAACTTCTTGTGGCCATTCAAGCTCAACAACCCAACTGGAGGATGGACCAAGAAGACCAACCACTTCGTTGAGGGAGGAGACTTCGGAAACAGAGAAGATCAACTCAACAACCTTCTCCGAAGAATGGTTTAACTTGTTCATTGTTCTCACCTTCCTTCCGGATAAATCGTTATTGTTTGTCGTTGTTTTATTATGTGCATAAATAATCATGAAACGTGATCGTCTCAGCTTGACTCATCTCACATTTCATGAAGCACACTCAGTTAGATGCATCGCAAGACAGCTTTGTTAACCACTCTTCCAAGAACTGTCACAGTTCCATACTATGCTCCTTCTTGTCTATTCCTAGAAACTGTACTCAGAAGCAAAGGGATTCCGTACGATGTAAGTTTCAATATCTTGGTTCGATCAAGAATTTCCACTACAGACTGTTCAATGTTCTCTTTACAATGTGCTTCCTCGAGAGCATCTGTATCCATTAATAGATTCTGATGGATTTTTCTTCAAAAATGTGATGGAAGGACTTGACTTCTTGCTTGCAAAATATGGAAAAGTTGCTAAAAGCTATTTTAGGTTTCGTCATAAATTCAAATTTCAGTCTCTCGATTCAGGACTAACTCCGAAAGAAAGAGCTCAAGCATTAGCATTGAGTGCTCTGCTCGATGAGTTGACTTGGATGTTGGCCTATTCTCGTGGGCAAGACTTTTCATGGCTCCGTGAGGATCGGAAAATCGTAGAAGATTTTGGTCTGGTTCAGTTGTATTTTTGGAGAAACTGGATTGTACCACAAATGCAAAAAAGAGTGAGATTGAAATTTGAGAAACCAAAGAGACTAGGTTCAAATTCAGACACGTCGTCGTGTTCGTGGTTACGGTCTTTCAGGGAAGTCTGCTGGAAAAGAAGTGACTATTCGAACTGAGGCTATGTTGGAAGCACTGGCTTCACTGTTGAATTCTAACAAATATTTTTTCGATGTCAGTGAGCCATCTTGGGTGAGTATTGTATTGCAAAAGAGAGCTGAAAAATCTGGAGAATATGATAGAAAAATAATAAATGTTCATGTTTCGCAACAATTCTCAAAAACGGAACTAATACAACTTCTGGCAATCATATTCCTCTTTTCTCCAGCTCGATTGTAAAGCCTTCGCAGTTTTGGTTCAATTCAAGTACACTCCATTGCACAATGAGGCAAGATTGAAGCAATTCATGAAGGATAGAACACCTAATCTTGTGAGATTTTCCATTGCTATTTTGAGACATTTCATTTCTTTTCAAACATTCTGGTTTCAGATGACATTCGTGACGCGGATGAAAGAGGAGTTTTGGTCGGATTGGATCACAGTTTCGGATTGAATTTCAGGGGTGCTCCTCCGAATAATTAAAAATGTTAATTAAAGCTTTGCTAGTCTTCCGCTTAAACATTGATCTTCTGAATATAAAGCTTTCGATCTTGCTTGCTTTTGATTTGACTTAAAATCCATTGAAACAATCCACGCGAGTATGTTTTTTTCCACAGGTTACACCAGGTTTCCCCCAAATCAAAAATAATTCATCATTTCTTTGAATAGTTCGTCCAGATCTTCGTTGCTGTAACTGACAGGTTCATTTTTCCAATTTTCAACTCCCCAAGAACCCTCACAAAAACCCAGATAGAAGTTCAAATGATACTCCTCATTCTACTTCAATCCTCCATTCTTCTACCAATCCTTCTGGGATGTGGCGGAAAGAAAAAGAAAGGTGGGAAGACTACAAAGGAGCAGACCAAGAAATCGAAAATGGCTCCTCCACCACCGAGTGCTCAGAAATCGGTTGCGAAGAAACCAGAAGAGAAGCCAGCTGAAGAAGAGCCAGTCACTCCACCACCACCAAAACAACCAAGTCCGCCGAAAGTTGAGGAGACGAAAGTGGCTGAAATGATGCCTGAAAGTATCAAAGAAGATGAGATGAAGGGAGGAATCAAACTTCCGGCTCCACCGAAAAACTTGGTAAGGGAGGATGGGAGGGAAACACGGAAAAGGGATTTATTTCAGAAATGCGAATCCGATGTGGCAGCACCGCCGAAGGAGGCGAAGCCAGCAGAGAAGGAGAAGAAGAACGATGATGAGATTATTTAAGCGTTCTGAATTCGAATTCTTTGAAATCCAAATAAAAATCACTTTGAATTATAATCCTTCTTTGTTTTTTACTAAATGGAAATATACTTCTGTGCAAAAATAATATTGGCAGTAGTATCTTATAACTGAACCAGACCGAAATCCTCGATGAATTTCCGATTCAGCAACTTTTCCATATTTTACGAGCGAGAAGTGAAATAGTTCCATCACATTTTGAAGAAAAATCCGTCTCTTTTTTTCCAGCAGACTTCCCCGAAAGACCGTAGCCACGAACACGACGACGTGTCTGAACTTGAACCTAGTCTCTTTGGTTTCACTCACATTTTAAGCTCACTCTTTTTTGCATTTGTGGTACGATCCAGTTTCTCTAAAAATGCAACTGAATCAGATGAGAAGTCTTGGCCACGAGAATAGGCCAACATCCAAGTCAACTCATCGAGCAGAGCACTCAATGCTAATGCTTGAGCTTTTTCTTTCGGAGTTAGACCTGAATCAACGGACTGCAATTGGAATTTATGACGAAACCTAAAATAGCTTTTAGCAACTTTTTCATATTTTGCTTTTGAGAACAGTTTCTAGGAATAGACAAAAAGGAGCATAGTACGGAACTGTGACAGTTCTTGGAAGTGTGGTTATATGGACGATTTGATTCCAAGACTGAGACTCAAAACAAATGAAGAAGCTACAAACAAGATTCATACTAAATCTAAACAAACCCATAAAGTTTTATGACTGAAAATCCATTCTTATTATGATCGTAATTATGATCCATCATTCTCTTCTCTCCCTCGTCCCCCCTGACTAATAGAAATCCAGTAAAAGTGTCAGAAATTCCCATTCTTTCTCTAAATCTGACCAGTTATTTAATTCGAGAGACACATACACGGAATAAGATGTAATTGACCGATTATGGGCGAAGGGCTCGACACTTTCTCCACAAATCGGAATTCCGCTAAAAGATGAATATCAGTAGGGGAAACTGGTATGCAGTGGTATATAAAAGGATGGAGGGTTGAGAGGGAACTTTGTCTTTCTTTTTGTGTCATTTTTTGTAGAAAAGAAATGAAGTCGTTAATCGAAGAAGAAGACGTCGAGGTGTGCAAATTCCGTCGAAATGCATTCTCAGCAGTGGCACTTTCCACTTCTTGTATTCTCGCTATTGTCATTTTGACTCCAATCGCATATCAAGCAATTCAGAGAATTCATTCGAATCTTCTGAATGATGCTCATTTTTGTCAGGTTGGTAAACTTTGAATTTTGGAGGTTCGAAGTTCGAACGTTTGAGAAGGAATAGGATAACCAAAATCCGGAGCGGTGAACAAAGATTTTTGAAATGCCTTGTGAAATATCTGTTCTCCAGTGTTTAACTTTTAGATCCCCAAACCCTTTTTGACCCAACTCTCTATTCCCATTTTTTCGTTTAGGCCCGAAATCGGGACTTGTGGACGGAAACGATGGAAATGGCCAGAAGTCGTGGACGAGACGAAGAGCTAGTAGCCCGAACGAAGCGGGGAGTCAAAGGAACATGGCTCTTCGGACAGTACATTCCAGATAGATCGAGCAGAAATAGAAGACAACAGTATGCTGAAGCTCAGCCAGCCGGAGGAGGCGGACCACCGCCAGCAGAGTGTAGAAGAGGACCGCCAGGACCTCCAGGAGATAGTAAGTTACTTTTGAAACGTCTTTCTAGCATGATGAGCTGACATTTTTCTCCGAATCTCCCTTATCCTACAGCCTGGCTGTCCAAATCAGAGCTGTGGTCTCGGCCGTAGGTAGGCCGCCGTGGTCCAATCGACCCATCCTAGAAAACACGATTTTCGGACCAAAAACCTAAGATTGCGTCACCGTGGTTTCCCATGGTTATCATCGTAGTTTGTGCAGTGAACAAGAGATAAACAAATTGATTTTCAGACGGAGTCGATGGAGATGATGGTAAAGATGGAGCCCCTGGAACGGACGGAAAGAATGGCGAGCAACCACAAGCTCCAGCCGACGGTGGATATCAAGAGGGACCATCCGATGCTGTCGAGGCATGTATCCGTGAATGCCCTCCAGGACCACCTGGACAAACTGGAGCCCCAGGAGATAAGGGAGCTAGAGGATATCCAGGAGAGAGTGGAGAACCAGGAACTCCAGGAAAAGCCGGACCGAAAGGAAACCCGGGACCGTAAGATTTGAGCAAAGAATGCATCTGAAAGTTATTTAATTCCAGAGCCGGACCACCAGGACCACCCGGATACCCAGGACGTCCAGGAGATGCTGGAGAAGGTGGAAAGACTCTTGCTGGAGAAGCACCACCAGGTCCACCAGGACGTCAAGGAGAAATGGGACCACAAGGACCGCCAGGACCACCAGGACCACGTGGAAAGGATGGAGCAGGAGGTGAGAAGGGAGCTCCAGGAGATCAAGGAAACCCAGGACCATACGGTAAGCCTGGACAACCTGGAGAGCCAGGATCCGATGGATCGGCTGGAGAGAAAGGATCTTGCGATCATTGTCCACCACCAAGAACTCCACCAGGATATTAAGAAAGTTGAATTCTTTGATTTTATCATTTTCCTTCTATTTATTCATGACGTTTGGTTTTTCTTGTTGCAATATTTCGATAATAAATCAGTTTCTCATGAAGAATTGCTTCCTAGATTGAATAGTTCAAAGCTTACAAAATTCAAAATCTGAAATTCTATGGGAGCTTACTATCTTCGAATCATAAAAACCACAAATTTTGAAAATCCAAAGATTCCGAATTTCTGAATTCCTCCATTAAAGAAGAACAAACACTCCGTATCTCTCATGCAATTTTTTTCACAATTTTTTACTCTCGTAGCCTTTACTCCCGGTATCCAAGGAAATCCATTGTTATTCATCTCAAAATCAAACACATTTCCCAAAAAAATCCAAGGAATTCCCTCATCTTCCTCTTTTTTCAGCACGCCCCGCCCACTTCCCACACAAAACATAGTGGCGCGCGGAACCCGTGAGGTGTCGGCACATGCGCTACATGACCTCCTCGCCGTTCGCCTCCTTCCTCAGCTTTGCGCTGGGGCGATAACGTGACCAATGAGGCTTTGCCGAGGTGCGTTTATTGCTGGTTGAAAACTTTTCCCAATTGCCCGCGATGACCCCTGAAATACGGGTGTCATACGCAATTTTTGAACGCCTCTAGGAGGCAGAAAATTGTATTTGCCATGGGATTCGAGAGAATCTTCCAGAAGGAAGACCTACGAGTACAGATGTTTCTCCAAATCATTGGTCAATGTGAATGGAATCCATTCATTGCTTCTCAAATAGAATTCTTCTCAATTACTCATTACATTCAAACAAAAGGATCCCATTTTATAGGAGTCATATTGTTCTTCTTTCCTGAACCAAACTTCCTATAAAAGCAATTCTGGAACCCCAAGTCATCACCAAATATGATTCTAGTCCCTTTATTCTACTCCATTTTCTTCTGTCTCACCAGTGGAGCACCAACTTCTGATAAGCCTTATCGTAAGCTCTTGATGACGAACAATTTTCAAGTTCCAAGGTTTCAGCCAATCCCAATCCAACTAATGGTACATGTGCCTATGATGGGTTGACGATGGGAGATCCATATGATGTAAAGGCTTACTATCAGTGCTGCCAGAACATGTGGTTTTTCAAATATTGTTTTGATGGAGAGATTTTTGATAAGAGTGTGAGCAGGCAAATTCTGAAACGGTGGACTATGCTTCTAGAAACTTTCAGATTCTAATCTGTGTTCCTAACTCCGAAAAAGCTGCTTCTCCTCAAATCTGTCACCCTGGAGATAGACATGAAAATACATTCGAGACCTCGGAGTTCTTCAATTGCATTGATGGAACCCACTGGGAAACTAAATCATGTTCGATGGATACTCGTTTTGATCCTATCACAAAGCAATGTTCTTCTGCCTCCAAAATTTAAAAGCATTGAAATAAAAATAAACTGCTCACTGCGACAATACTGCAATCGATTCATTGACACGAAAAGGGGGGAAAATCATCAAAATAAATAGAACATAAATATCACGACGAAAAAAATTGAGAAAAATTTGGGGGTTATTGGTTTCACAGATCAGATTTTGGTTTCTTTGGCGGCAGCAGCTTCTTTGGGTTCTGGCAAGGCGAACATCTTCTTCACGTGCTTCTTCGCTATCATCGCTTGACCGAGTTGTCGGACTCCTTTCTCTGAACTCGTTGTCCAGCGTTCGTCGGCCTGGAAATAATGATGTTCTGATTCAGATGTTTAATCGATTTGAATACCCTGTTGAAGACCATGTTAGCATCTCTATCGGTGGATATCAGCGTTCCTCGAATGAACCGTCCGTCAGACAGGTGAATCTGAGAAAATTGAGAATTGATATTGAGAACTACAACTGAATTCCAACCTCATATCTCTTTCCGATGTACTCCTCAACCTGCTTGTGAATCTCGGATTTCTCGGTTGGCTGCTTGCTCGTGATCATATCATTATCAGCATTCTCATCATCCGTTGACATCTTTTTTAGTCTATAAGTCATGGTGCTGAAATGTTGAGCACCATTGTTCGATGAAATAAAAAATGGTAGGAAGACAGGAAAATCACCAAGAAACCCGAAAAAAGAAAGAAACGAAAATCGAATTTGAGAAGAACCGATATAAACTTTTTATCAATTATCACAACAGAATTATCACAAAATTTGAAAGAAAACTGGAAAGGGCTAAAAGAAGCTTAATCATGAGTAATTATGCACAAACACATCATCGACTAGTGAATGATCAAAAAATTGAAAAATTAAACCGGGCGAGCAGTAGATTGTAAGTGAAATATTGTGGTTGTGGTGGTAGAGCAAAAAATTACAAAAGTGAACAAGGCAAGTTTAGTTGATTTAACTGCAGCAGAGCACTATAGACTATTTTAATGAAATTCATAAATTTTAAAATCGAGTGACACGAGAAGTCGGGCTAGTATCATCATGATGTTCTATACGAACATGAAGAATCGCTTCTGGTCTGGAAGGTGTCAATCCAACTGGACGAGGAGGTGGTATGGGACGATTATCGTTTCGAACAGTGTTACTTCGACGAGCTGGTGTTGGGTGGTACGGCTGTTCATATGATGTTGGAGACTGGAAAAAGGTTAAATTGAAACTGAGTAGAATAGTTAAGAATCAATATACATTTCTTCCCAGGATTGGAGTTTCTATGGTTTTCGAGTGCGGGCGGGATGGTGTCTCATCAAATGCGTATTTTGAGAATCCAACGATTTGTTCTTTAGGGCGCATTACGATCACAGGAGATTCCGATCCTATAGTTGCAGCTGCTTTCCGGTTTCGTTTTTCTAGGGTCGAGTGGTCAAATATCGATTCAGTGGTGGTATTGTTATGGACGGGCTGAATTTACAGATTTTTCTTTAATGCTTTTGGAGATATTTCTAATGTTTCACCGCGCTCTAAAGTTGATATGGCTGAAAGTTTAGTTTTTTAACTTTGTCGTCGTTTTTCTAGGTTTTCACGAAAATTACAGGCGACCTCGAAATTTGAAAAAACTGCTGCGAAGCCGAAGAATTCAAGTTTCGGCCATATTTGCAATAGAACGCGGTGTAATATTGAAACTAGCGCTATGATTTACCGTTTGTGTGAACGAAATAGAATTAAACGTCGAGTTGAAAGAAATCGTATCCAGATCATCGGGACGGTCTGAATCATTCAGATCAATAATCGGTCTTGAGATTTCTGGTATCGAATAGGGATATGCAGAGGAGAATTCTTCAGGGAGATCCAGATGTTTCTTCCATTCAGTGCTTCTCCACTTCTTGGCCAATTCAATCATCTTCTCATCCAGTGCCAGTTCATCGGAGAGCTTCCCAGAATTCTTGCCATTCGCTGGAAGTATCCAGCGAAGATAGCAGTCGGACCAGAGATGGATGTCACAAAATGTGGTAGGAGGACGGATGAATTCGCATTGCAAAAATTTGGAGTGCGGGGAGACTGGTTGATCTGAAATTGATTCAAGTTATCATTTATCTCTGTGAATATCAAGTCTCACTTTTCTTGATAGACTCCATAAAGAGCACAGAATCATGCCAAATATTTCCGAACATCTTCGAGTAAGCCTTTTCATAATATCTATCCAACGGGAACGGTCCTCCACCAACATGAACAACCAGCTGCTCTTGTAGATTATTACACACCATCGATGGAACCATTCCGTTCAACGAGAGATCCCAGAGTGCAATAAGAACATGTGGAGAGAATGTGAATCTGGAATGTAGTAAAGTGGATGATGCCACGAACATCTGTCATTCTCCAATATCTCCACTTCAAAAATTCCCAAGTTTCCCATATTTACTATTACACCATCTAACTTCTTGCTAAATGTCGTCGCCGTTTTCAAAACATTTCCGCATGTGACCTCTACATGTTTACTCATTGCCACCATCTTTGTCTTCACACTTTTCGCTTTGCTTTTTGTCTCTTACTCAAATGTATATATTCTGTGCAACTGGGCGACACAATCCAAGAATAAGAGCCACGTTGGATTGATGTCAGTCTTCGAAGAAGGCATTTTGGTCGGTGGTTTTACACGTTTCGCAACATCATCGTCTCTTCCTAGAAGACGTTCTCCGAATGGGTGACCCAATGCGATCCACATCTTTTCGATTAGCTGTTGGAATCCTGAGTAGGAGAAAAGTGAGTCTTCCTAAAGGTTTAGAAACCGATACCTGTAGTTGTTCTATAAAATGGATCACAACAAATTTGTGTCAAACTAGCCACCACTAGCGATAAATCGGTTCCCTCTTCCTCTTGCAAAATCACAGAACGATCTCTATCAACCACCCATCGAACAGTCTCATAGGTGATTTGTAGACAGGATTTCACGATTTGAAGCCATCCAGTTCGATGGACTCTCGCGTTCCAGTGATCTTCTCTAGCCACATATTGCTCGTAGGAATCTGAATGATGAATAATTTTGTGAAAGTTTTTTCTCCGAATCTCACCAATAGCGCATAAAGAAACAAGACAGTCGAAAGCTTTTCCAACGCTGGCTACAAAACCATCTTCCAATTTTATAATGTGAGGTCTTTCCCCTCCCGAATGACATCGAGTGATACTATCTTGTACTCTGAAACAATCAAATTCAGAGGGAATAATGACCCAGATTCTTACTTTTCTAAAATTTCAGGGGTCGCCACATTATCTTCATGATTCGCCGAGATGAACAGAGAAGCATTTCCATTGGCTCTCGACCACACCCAAATGGGAATTCTCCCTTGTTTGTAGATCTGAACCTGCCTCTCGATGTCTTGTCGAGAAAGAAAGTTGCTGACCACTACGTACATGGGATACCTGAAAAGGTTAGTTCTCGAAACTACTGTAATCGGAATAGCTTACCCTTGCCCAGGAGGATTTAGTCTATCTTTATGTAGTGCTAGAATATTCCATTTCGACGAAGAATCCGTCTTCTGTTGACACCTCTGTAGCTCTGCATGCCATGAGTCGTAACCATTGTAGGGCACTGAAAATATTAATGTTTGGAAGCTATTAGCAATAATATTATCAATCCCTGTACTCCTCGTGAACAACTCGAGAGAAATACAGAGACCTCGAAAACTGGAAAAATCGGTGTGAAAAGCCGAAAAATTCAAATTTAGCCATGTTAGCATTAGAGCGCGTTGTGAAATTGAACTTTCGCTAAAATATTTTGAAAAAGAAAGGCTCACTTTTCGCCTTCTGACCCTTCTCCTCCATCGCCGCTCCAATCTGTACCATCTTCTCAATCGGTCCAGATTTCGAGAAGAACAATATCTGATTAGCCATCGTAATTCCATTCTGAGATCTTCTCAAATCTACAGTAACGACTCGCATATCTTTGAGAATCAGTCGAATGACAGAAACCGTTTCCATACTCGATAAACTGTACTCCATCCTGTGAAACTTGTCCGGTTTTCCTTTGTTACTGGCTGCAAAATTTAGAAAATTAGGGGGTTAATTGAAGTAAAACTAACCTTTGACCATGGCGACTTCAATTTTCGCAATTGCCATTATAGGAACATCGTAAAAATCATCGAAAAACTTTGATCTTTGTGGAACGTCTTTCTGAAAATTTTTTAAAGATTTGGCTTTTTTGATTCAAACACTAACCCCTCTAGAAACAATTGGTATAAACCTAAGTCTCGCACTGGTGCATATCACTTTTCCTTGCTCGGATTCTCCGAATTGCATCGAAAACGAGACGTCATCGCAAGTAGTGCTCACGATTTCATCTGGAAATTCGTAGATTTTTTCCGATTGAACGAGGATTCTGACTTAAAACTTTATTGCCTCAATCTACATAAAAATGCGTGTGGATTCCGAAAATCTTAGTTAAAAAGCTTATAAATTGCTGGAAATTTTCGAAAATGGAATCCGGAAAAAAAGGACACCTGAAGCAACATTTGGGTTATTTTTTCTTATTTTGGAGCCATTTTCTGAGCTAATGGACGATTTTTCAGCTTTTTATCTCGATTTTCGGAACCTACACACATTTTTATGTCTTTTGAAGCGCTAATACTTATTAGTCGAATTTCTCCTTTGAACAATAAAGACTAACTCGGGAGCAATTCTATTGATTTCTTTTCGACGACAGATTCGGAAGTCGAAGCAACAGGAATCTGATTTGTAGCTGCTACATGAGGCTGAAATTTTCGCTTTTTGGCTTTATGATGAATTCTGCAAAATCCGAATTTACCTTTCCGTCAAAGCTTTCAACGAAGCTTGTGAAGTTCGACATTAGCGCATCTTTAACAAAATTTAATTTAGTGATTCTCTCATTCGAATCCATTTTTATCGATAGACTGTGACTACGAACACACATTGTGATTTGCTCATTCGACAAGTTTTGAGGATGGATTTATTCCATAAATATATATTTTCTTCTCGAGATTATCTTAGAAATAGTTCAATAGACTTTGAGAAGCAGGATATCGGATAAAATTATGCATACAGAACAATAATCGATGAGTTTTTTCTGTTTGTTATGGGCGGGGGATTCGGGAACAAATTGAGCATTTTTCGTTTTTGTAAAAAGTGAAGAATTGATAAAAAAGAAGGGAAAACAATATATAAAAATGAAATGCGGGGATAAAAAATAGGCAAACCGTTTAGAGTTGGGTGGGGAGTTTTTGATGTATACTTCTGTTTTGATTCCTAGAAAAAAAAAGAAAACTTTGAAAAGTAAATACACAAAATAAAACATAAAATATGACAAAAGAAAAATCAACCATTTGACTTCACGAGATTACAGGGAAAATTGAACAGAAATAGGTAGGGGGAAAATCGATAGGATACATTTTAAAAAGAAGTGGACTAGAGTTGAATTGGATCCGAAATTTTGGAAATTATTACAAGGATTTTCGATTCATTATTTCGTGGAAAACCGTCTTTGTCACCTCATACAACATTCCGTATTGATGTCAACTTTTGTAGAACCTGCAAAAATTTCGTAATAGAGGATCAAAGATAGACTAGGCATGAGAAGAGGAGAGATGAGAGAGGGAGTGAAAAACAGAATCTTTGTTTAGTCAGCTGGATTCTGAGGGAAGACTGCTGAATCATCTAGAATCAAACTGCTCAAATTTGAACGTACCTGTCCAAACGAAGGCCTATCCTGTGCTGACAACGCCCATGTTTCGTTCATCACCCGGAACACTTCGGGCGGACATCCTTCGGGTGCTTCCATTCGATAACCCTTCTCAATGTACCTCACAACGTCTTGGATTGGCTGAAAATAGAGGGGAGTTGAGAGATTTATAGGATTATAATTTGTTTAGTTTCTCTCTTGAAAATAATGGAAAGTGGAGCATCTGCAGCTGATAACTTATTAGAAAGAGAAAGACGGGAAGGAAATGAGCAAAGAAACAAAAATTAGAGAACCAAGAATCGGGGTGGAAACGTTTCGGGGATGGATACGGTAGAAGTGGAAATATTGGAGGAGCACACTTTTGGGAAATTCGAAAACACACGCTTGCTTGAGAGCCATATAGTTTTGGCTGATTTTTTCATAGAAAGAAGGTAAAGATAGTAAAAGATAGAAGTGGGTAGAATAGAAAAACCAATATAAATGAATACATACCGAACGACCATCGGCACCCTGAAAATTATGAATGCAAAATGAATGCAGGCGGTTGGTTCCCCAAAAATTTAATAACCGAAGAGAGACTAGGAGAAATAGTAGAGAACAACGAGCACTTTTTTGATTTCCAGTTTCGATTTGCAAACTTTCGGAGCAAAAATACTTACGATTCTGGGGTACGGTACCCTTCCGAATGAGAAAATCTCCCACAGCAAAATTCCGAATGACCATACATCAGATTTTGTTGTAAACTGCTGAAACCGTTTAGTACGTTCTTCTCTAAATTTGAATAATGCAACTTACACTATGCCTCAGCGCTTCTGGAGCAGTCCATTTGATAGGGAATTTTCCAGACGCTGAATCATTCGATTGACTATTCGCCTTCTTCGCCAACCCGAAATCTGACACTTTCGCCACTAGATCCTCGTCGAGTAGCACATTTCGAGCGGCTAAGTCTCTGTGGACGATTTGTTTCGATTCTAGATAACACATTCCTTGGCATATGTCGCTGAAAAATTTAAAATGTTCTTAGTTGATAGCTCAAGGATTGGTTTTTGTCGCAAATTGTCTTGCTTTAAAATGTGTGTACATTCCGAAACTCATAGCAAAAAAAGCTCAAAAATCGTCTCGAGGTCCCCAAAATGAGCACAAATCTCAGAGATTTTCTCAGGATGTCGTGACCGAGCTTCCCAAAGGGGGACAGCATCAGATATTCACCGATTCTCCTTTTTTAGGAAACTCCGTCACGGATTATTTCCGAGGTTTTAGAGCGATTTCAGAGCTTTTTCATTGGGATTTTCGAAATCTAAACTTACTTTTACGCAATTTCAAGAAACAAAAACTTTTGGCAGGAATCTAAAAAACTTACATCGCAAACATCATTAGCTGCTTCCTCTCTAACGCGTGCCTTCCTCGAGACCTCAACAAATCGATCAAATTTCCATTGGCCATGTATTCAGTTATCATGTAGACATTCACATCATCCAGTACCACTCCGACTAATGTCACCAGGTTCGGATGGGATAGTCCTCTGAAAAACTACCCACTTTTAGCACTGAATTAAAAAAAATTACTTACACCATGAATTTCGCTTCATCCAGTAACGAATCAAGCATCCCGTTTCCATGTCTTTTCGATACTTTCAACGCCACTTTTCGATTTTTATAAGTTCCCAGTCGAACGTCTCCAAATTCTCCATGACCAATCGTATCGCCTACATCGATATCGTTCGATGGAATTACGAGACCAGCATGTCGGAATACTGACGTTCGATCTTCTAGATCCACAGTTGATGAAGATCCAAATGAAGATGATCCGTTTGAAGAGAAAGTGGCAGTTTCACAGATGATAGGTGTTACTAGTCGATGACAAAGTCCATCAGCATCCCGTTTGTAGTGCTGAAACATGACTTTTCTCAAGTGCAACTGCTAATCATAACTTCCTCCCTTTCTAGATTAACTAATTCTTCAAATTCTCCCATTTCTCTTCTTCATCTTCTTATGCTATCACAACTTTTTTATCGCTTTCTTACTACCCCGTTCCATCCATTCATTTCGCATCGAACATATAATTTGATAACTCTTATCTCTTGTCCACTCGTTTATTTCTTTTTGGAGATAACCCCAACTAGCCTAGCCCAATCTTTCCAATAATAATACCGGTTTATGACCCCGTTCTCGCCTCGTTCCAAAACGAAATGACTCACCGAGACCAACTGTGTCAAATTCGAAAAGTACTCCTCTTTGTCACAAGTCAGCTGTCCACCTGATGTCTGTTCGATCCGATAGTGTTCCACTTTGCCGTGATATGCCATGCAGAGGGTGAAATCGCCGGGGAAGTTCGTTGATTCTCGAACCAGAAACGTTCCGTCGGGTTTGCCTCGGAGCAATCTGAAAAAATAGTTGGTTGAAAAAAAAAAACAAAATTAATACTAAAGTACGGCCAGAGCTATGAATTTGATAGAAGTCAGCTGGGCTTTCTCTCATGATTTTTTGGATAAATTTTTCAAACCCTCAAAACTCACTTTTCTGTGTTCTCTCTGCTGATCATCGAATGAAACCATGGTTGATTATTTGCGGCAGATGAATGATGAGATGATGTACTTGAGGCAGTGGACGCTGCTCCAGGATCACAACCACTGGCTCTCATTCGAACTATTCCGTTGTCGTAGGATTGACCGCTGAAGAAAATGGAAAATTAGTACTATCCAGGAAGCGACTTGAGAACATCGGATTTATTAAGATTGGCCTCAACCTTTTGGCTGTACTTTTAGGTACTAAAGGACGATTCCGGTCAAATTGTTGATTCCGAAACCAATTTTCGGAGTTCTATAGCGATTTTGAGCATTTTCGGAATTTCCACGAATTTTTAAAATGTATTATACTTCAAAACTCACTTTACTCTCACTACACAGTCAGCATGCACTAGGCCTTCTTCATGATTTGCATTCCTTGCTCGATACCACGCCGGATCCTATAATTACTTGAGTTTTGACTAACTCTCCAACTAGGAAACGCTTACCGTTGTATTTCCCAAAATCTTTACATGATCATCCTTCCTGAACACATTATCCCTCGTTGGCATTCCATGTGAATAGAACGAGGGTGACACTGTTCTCGTCACAATCACATCGTTTCCAGGTGACAAAAGGTCTCGATTCGCGTTCAGAGTGTTCATTCGTGACTGTGATTGGATGGAATGCGACGAGCAAGAGATGGGAATGCTCGTCGGGAAATGGTGGTGATTGTAGCTGTTGCCGTTGCTCATGTCTGCAAAATTTTGATTTTTGGAATTCCAGAACGGTTACTCACTTGAAATACCATTCGCTATGAAGTCGTTTATTATTCGTTCAATTTCAGCGTTCGATACATGTCGCTCTCGCCAAGACTTGCTGGAAAACGTATTCTATATATGTTTTGTTCTTTCTTATATTGTCTTTTTTAGGAAAAGGATGACTCATTTTTCCAAAAACTCTCACTTTTTGTTCTGGCGGTCGTCGAATTCGTCAGTAGACGAGAAAGAGCTGGTCGGACTGCTGCTGCTTCCGCCCAAAGAGTGTGAGCGCTGAAAAAAGAAGGCAATCAGTAACGGAAGAGGAAATTGATAAAAACCCTGTCTATCGAAGTTTTCAAAACTGGAACATTATTATTATTTCGAAAGTTACGATGATGAGAGCGGCTTCGATGGATATGGAAGGAAGAGGGTAGCATGATTATTGAGGAAGCTTTTTGAAGGTCAGGGAGGAAGAGTAACTAATAATATTTTTGTTTCTGAGAGTGAAGTTCTGAGGAGACAGGTAATTTGAGAAAACTGGGTGGTCAGTTAGTAGGAAAACGGAGGAGTCGAATTACGCGGTCAACTATTTGTGTCTATTTTCTGAAGCATTTGTTTTCCGAAAAAATTCTTTATCAGTTATATTATAGTAATTGAAATCGTTAGAAGAGGCTTATAAAAAGTACTGATTTCGCAAACAAACTGATGGAGGCTGACTCATCAGAGTCTTCTGATGATGAGAACAATAGATCATCAAAGTTTTCAGCTGATTTGAAACAATCAGAAATCAATAACGAAGTGCAATAAAGGCCACAGCTAATAAAAAACCAATAAAACGGCACCATGAAAATAATGAGAGAAGCCGTGTCGCGGTCCTTTCGAAAAGTCACTTGGACGTTTCGATAAAGAGAACAAGTCGGAAGAACAAGGTGATTTGGGAGACCTCCGAGAGGCATTCGGAGTCTGTTGGTAAGTGGCAGAAGGCGAGATAGTACTGACTACTAATAGAGACGCAGCGTGGCAGACAGAAGCGTTGCGAGACGAGATAGTGTGTAGATTGAATAGAATGTGTGTCAGATTACGATGGGGGAGAGGTAATGAGAGGGTTGGAGACGGAGATAGTGTTGGAACGAAACGCGAAAACGCGAACAAATATAAGAAAATCTTTGAGAAGGAAAACGAGGAGAAGAAGGCGGACGACAGGAGGTGCAGGTATTATGCGCACGCGCAAGACACGGAGACCTTCCGCGCATGATTCCACTTTTGTACATTTAGAAATCTGAGAGCATTCTGATTTGAAAGGGATCTCTCTATTCATAAGAAAGTTTGCAGAAGCTAGTTTTACTCCTCTATGTTAGTTCCAAGTTTTCTCGGGTTAAAAATATGCTATCCGATGTGAGTTTTGTGAAAAAACTTTGAAAAATCGAAAAATTCTTCAAAAAAGGTTGAAACTTGCAAAATAGAAAATTCAGCTACCGTAACGTTTTCGGCTCAGGACCCGAGGACAAGTTTTAGCATGTGCCTTTAATATTGTACTGTAGTTTTTTCAGCAAGTTTTCAAAATGTGTTTTTTTATGCTCAACAAATCCGAACATTTTTCATCTGGTCTTTTCTTGAAGTCTTAGAATACAGTTAAACAAAAAATATAAAATTTCTAAATAATTTTCGGTTCAAAAATCAAAAAAAAGTCTGCTGCGAGAACAAAGATTTTTGAAAGATGCATTTTTCTCTGCCCGGCTGTGAACTCCCTCCGAGAGGTGCTCGGATTTGTTTGAACATTGTTGTGTTTATCGATTTCGCCAAAACGGATGGATCCGAGTCTCTTTTTCCATTTTTTCACCATTCTCCGTTATTTTTCTCTCGAAAGGTGCTATACGACAAAGAAGGAAGAGAGGGCTGCAGTTGCAAGAGGAAAAGCGTTTGTGGAAAAAGGAGGTTAAGGAGGGATTAAGGAATGGAATCGTCGGTGAAGATTTGAAGAAAGAAAAGATTTACAATTGGGTGGTCCAGAAACCAGAAGGAAGGCATGAAGTTTAAAATCTTTATTAAGCAATTTGAAATACACTAACTATGGACAACTAAAGCTGACGTAAAACCTATAAAAAACTTCGGACCAGCCTTGAAATAACACGAACTATAGGTGGAATATGATGTTCCGGCTGCTGCAGAGCCACCATATCCAGAAGAGTTGAGCATTCAAATAGTTGATTTTTCTCATTTCGTAACCGATCCACCAACTTCGGATCTGTAGTCACAACCATCACCTGGGCTTCCAAATCGCGATGAACTGATCGGTATCCTGAAAGAGAAAGAAATATATAAGGTCGCCTTATTTTCAAAAGTCTTACCATAATTAGATGATCCTACTAATGTCATGATTTTATTATCATGTTCTGTCCATAATCCTTTCGCATGGAACGTCCATCCTTCTCTAAAATATTGATGCATCTCCACATTCTGTCGATTACTCCTTTGTTTTTTCAACAGGAACTGCTCAGAAATATTGGAATACAACGGAGGAATGTACTTGGAGAATCCTTTCGATTCGAAGAAACCATTCGCAAATGGAGAAGCAGTGAGAATATCCAGCTGATATGTTCCTTCGTTCAGAATCAGTTCCTCGTAGTCTCGAATGAAATTGAAGTATCCAGAAGCCATGGTCATTTTCATTTCAGCATCTTTCATCGCAAAAACTTTATTCAGAAGATTGAACTCTTGATGAATCCCTAGAAGGCCCATTTGCAAAACCGGATAAATCCATGTCTCTGAGACAGTTTTGTCGTCTTTGCGAGATTCCCGATACTTTTCAATGACACTTTCAACGCGATTTTTGAGTAAGTCTCGGTACGGTTGGGATCCACCAAGGTACGGATGAACATCACACTTCGCACTGGGAACAACTTGATCATTCTTGACTATGAAACTGGAGTCACCAACAGTTGTGATTATCTCGTGGAAAAAATCTGCTAATGGCTTGCAGTTTTTGAACAAAAAATATCGATCGGTGCGATCGGTGAAGTAGGAATCCGATAGATTTGCTCTGAAATTCAAAAAACTTGAAGGTAAAGAGACTGTAACAAAACGAACCCGCTGATGAGCACACTATCATCAAAAATGTAAAGCTTCATGTGTTGTAATCCAATAATTTCATCGGCACGCTGAGGCAGGATTCGTTTTACAAAACCGTTCAATTCAGGAGTATGATAGAGGAATATCTGAAAATTTTGAATCTAAATCCAGCATTTGATACTTGACTATTGAACCTTGGCTCGATCGGAAATCGGCTTCAAAACAGTCACACTGCTCTCTCCATCAGAACTCCTTCTGGTTCCTCTCAGTAAATCTAGAAGAACTGTCACATCGATATCAACTTCATTCATCCTTTCTTGAATCGTTGCAACTAATTTCTTTTCTAATTCTCCTTCTCCCAAATATAAACTACTTAGCGCTAATCTTCGTTCGGTTTTTGTTGTGAGTTCCTGGAAAATATCTTTCTGAATAATTTTTCGAGGTGTAAGACTTACTAGAAGTTTCTGATAAAACTGAGATGGAGTTTCCAGGATTTCTACATTTGATGAGTCGATTGGGATTCCCGGCATTTCACATTTGGGGACTTCCATCTACAATTTAAATTTCTTTTTTTTTTTTTATTTTTCTTTGACTCGAGATAAATTTGAAGGCGAGAACAACATTTGATATTTTTATGCTGAAAATAGAGCCAGATCATCGTTTATGTAAGCCGTATTGAGTGAGAGAAAACAATTTACAGATAAATCATCAGTGCGTACGTAAAAAATTTGGGAAAAAACGCGATTAGACATGAATATGTTAATATAAAAAAGATTTCAACGAAGTGATAAATGAAAAAGTGATTGATCAACGAAAGAAGCGAAGTCCTCTTCGTTCTCGATGAGACTCGACTCGGGGAATGGTCCGTGTGGCTCTCCAGTGAATATCCGGTTAGTTGGATCGACGCGGGATCTTCTCGGACCAAGAACACGAACATGTCTGTAGAATAGAACAATTTTTAGGAAATTCGAAACTTCTTAGCTACCTGATGTGAGTGTCTCTCCCATTCTGATGATTCTGAAGCACCTGAATCTGAATCCAAAAGACGCGCTGCGGTCGATCACTTTTGTCGCGAAGATCAATTGCACACCAACCTTGTGGCTCGTTGAATGATTGAGTCGTACGGAAGAATATGTCCTGGTGAGATGATCCCATTTTAATTTGGATTCTGAACAAAGCCAATTCATTTTTTTAATGTTCTAAAGATCTTACTTCGAAGGTGTATAAGATTCATCGTTTTTGTAATCGAGATAAAACATCATCACAGCGACATCGGTTTTCTTTTGAAACTCCAAATGTATCGTGTGCGGTTGAGGTCCATCACTTTGCCAGTATTTTTCAACGCTGTTACTCATCAGTTCATCGATGCCATATCCTGAAAAAGGGCCAAATTTGAAATAATTCAAGTATTCAAAAAATAAGCCGAAAACTTACCGGTTTTGCAGCTAGAAACTGTCCAAACAGCGTGAGAGGAAATGTCGAGTAGCGGTTTGTCTTTTGCCATGAGATTCTCGGGAATATGCGGTTCCCAGCCCATCGATCCGTCCGTTTTCTTCGTGTCTTCATCCATCGTTAGTCTGAACATCTTTTGAAAACTATTCGAGCTTCGATTGACGATGGAGCTGTGAAGAGACCGTGATGAGTGTCGAAAAATGGAGATAATTTGAAAGCGGAAAATTTTCGGAGCGGAGCATCGTTGCGCGCATTGTTTATTATTTTTGAAAATTGAACATTTTGATGAATTTAGAACAAATGGAAATTGAATAAATTAGCTTCTTTTTTATAAAGAATGCACAATCATGATGAAAAAATACAATAAAAGGTGTTCAAAATATTTGGAAAAAAAAGGTTTCAAAAGATGTATCGATAACAATCAGCTTGCTTTCAGCCATTCCAGATATCTCAAAACCATGTCACACATCTTAATTGTGGATATTTGAACGACATTAAATTAACAAAAGCTCCCCCGTCTGGCCTAGGTTTCTCCGCATCTTATCTTCCATTTGTCTCTAGTCCCTCCTTCGGCCACCACTCTCTAGCAGCCGTATTCGACATCATTTTCCCACCATTAATCATATTTTAACGGTGACTTTTTCAAGCTATTTGCAACATTTTCGAGGAATGTTGTTCGATAGGTGACCTACAACATTTTCCCAGAAATTTTCGGTTCCATTTTTGGAAGTCTAAGAGGAAATTAGATCTGAGTAGGCCCATCTTGGGAATTCCAAATCGATGAGAAAGAATTCCTAATAGAATTCGATTCTCGTAGTAGGTCCCCATTCTGAAACTGTCTAGACACGTATCCATTCCATTTCAGAAGACTTTCAACTAATTGAATGTGAAGTGGAAGAAGTAAAAGTTCTTTGTTCTTCCTTCTTTCAATCTTCTAAATTACATCGAGGTCAAGATTCGATTCGTCTCTCTTGAACTTCAGACTTCCAGTAGATGCACCCAATTACTGAGAGTGATGTGATCCCTTATTTGTAAATTACACCATTACATCCTCCATTTCCGCTTCCTTCTCTTCAATTGAATGACTAATTTCGTGCTTCCCAATTCCATTAAAATGTAGTCCCTCGGAGTCAAAAAGTCTGAAGAATATTGTCTGAACACTTCTTTTGTTGTCCTCCAAACATATTTTTTATCAGTTTTTGCACGAATTGAGTAATACGTGGAAATAACGGGTTCTTATCAGCGAGTACCGAGAAATGGGTTAAACTTTTGAACATTAACACGAGAGAGGACTTCAAAACACAATGTTTACTAAAATATAGTTTTGATTCCTAATTTTTCAGTTTTTGAGCCCCTTGTAAACTTCAAATTTTATCCAGTCTGCAAGACTTTCTTGTATAAAGTTTCCTCCGCAATAAAAGATTTCGTCAATTAGGAAACTTTCCCAAACGCAAGGCGACAATTCAATTGTTTCTTGTGTTTCTCTGCGAGGAAAGTACATTGCTCACAGAAAAACGAATTTGGTCCCTTTGTTTGGTTAGTATTCAAAGATTTAGACGCCCACGAATACTGTACTTTTAGATTTATTCTAGTTGGGTCCAGAGTTTGATTCCCACTATGAACAAGCTTGTGTTTTGTTTTGTTTAATTTTTAATCGAACGCCAAAAGCCCGTCGATTTGTTGGGGCTCGTTTGATTCTCTTTGAGCGTCCTGGATTCTTAGATTCCAACGATCTGTGATTTTGAAATTCCGATTTTCTGTGATCCCGATTTTCTGAGATTCCGATTTTCTGAGACTCTCGGACCCTGAGATTCTGAGGACCGGTTTTATTTTTGTTAATTTTCGGTTGTCCAGATTTTGATTATTTGTGTTTTTCGTGGACAATTCAAGAGAAAAACACGACGCCTCAAAATCTAGAAGAAATGACAGGAGAGCTGAACTTTCAAATTTCAGCCATGCTAGCAATAGAGCGAGATGTAGTATTGAGAATGTTGCAAATAAAAAAAATGGTCTTCTGAAGGAGAGTTCTAAAATTTTATGGATATTGTAACTGATCTCTAGAATGTTCCAAAATTTAGGATACAGCCATAAGTAAACCTTAAAAACTCAAATGCTTCAGTTAAAAAATTGTGCCATCAAAAAATAAAAATCCTCAGCGTTTCAAAATCAATTCAAACCAAATCTGGCTGACTAATCAGTGTAGCATCTCCCAATTCCAATCTCATTTTTTGAGTTCTTGCTAACTTTTACTCTGAAAATCCCTCATATTTCTTCTTTTCCAACCTTTTTCCACACTTCCCGATTATACCAAAAACCCGATTTTCCTCCCTCTTCCCCCCATCATCAATTGCCCATTCAATTTTTCGTGTGTTCATTCTTTGACCGATAATTTGGAAACGAGGAAAATTCGTTTGAATCATGTTGTTTATTGTTGTGTTGTTGTTCTCCTGTACCTATTTCTCCCCCAGAATCCGAACCTCGGCCAGAAAAACAAGAATTCTTCCGTGCTGATGATGATGAAAATGATGAAGAAAGGGTTTTTGGGGGGAATTGAAAAACGAATTAATCGACCTTGAAATGTCGGGTTTTTGGTGGTGGCAGGAAACCAAGAGAGACCTCAACGGGCGGTCTCTATTCTATTCATTCTTTACGTGCTTTTATGAATTCGTTTCGGAAGAAAAATCGAGGAGGAGAGACCCGAACGAATACTGTAGTGTTGCACTCAATTAACAGTTCTTTTGATCTTTCGTTTTGTGGAAAATCGGGATAATTCGAAGCGAAAATTCCCTCTTACAAAGAATAAGAGTGAACAAAATTCTGGAATTAGAAAGTATGAGATCTTTTTGTAAGATCAGAGAGCTCTTGCTATTTGTGGCTATTTTCCAAAATAACTTGATTAAGGAGTCATTGAATTTTGATCAAACCTTGCTCTCTCTCCTGCTGTTTGCATCTGCACGAAACCATTTATAGATCAAAAAACTAAAGCTCACTTTCCTCAAAAACCAATTTTTTTATATACACTAACGATAGCCAATGAGTCAGTCAGCTCTATACTGAGAATTGATATGGATGATGGAGTTAATTTAGGAAAAAAAGGAGGAGGAGAAAGTGGGTGAGAAAGGATGATACAGAATAATTGGATTGGTTCATTGGTTTTTGAAGGGGAGGAGGAGGAGTTATAAATGAAGTTGAGAACATTTATAAGAAGAAGGAAATATCAAAAGATCAGCTCAATTTCTGGAAAAAGTCTCAAGTTGCTTCGGATTCGAAATACACTTTTGAAGCATTCTGAAGGATTTTGAAGGATTCTGCTGTAGTATTAGGTGGGGGCGGCAATTTCAACTTTTTGAATTTTGGTTTTCTCAATTTTCCAGGTTCTATGGCTTTGAAGGATTCCAAAGGATTCCAAATACTTCCTCGAAATCACGTACACTTGTTTCCCAAACTCCAATTAGTAGTCCTTGACAATTATTTTTTTGAAAACGACATCTTTAAGTATCGTAATCTCTTTTCGAAGTTTCCAGAACCTTCCCCATCCAATCTAATATGTGTGAACTCTCTCTCCTTGTTCCATTTTCTTCCTTCGACCCGACAAAGTAGTCTTCAGGGAGTCCCTTCCCTCCTGTCAACAACTCCTTCTTTCGCCCTTTCCATTCATTATTCATACCCTTCGTTTCCACTTGCAAAACTAACCCCAACTTTCTCTATCTCTCTTCCCTCTTCTCTCATCTTTTTTCCCTCTCGGGGGCTCATTTTAGACCGAGAAAAGGAGCGCTTCTTGTCCGTTTTAGGTGACCAATGATCAGAACCCCGCCCACTTTTTGTCATTTCTTTTCATTTTCGGGCTTTCTTAAGCACACGAAATAAGAAACGATACGATTCATTTGAGATGAATTCGGAGGAAAATGAATGGTACAGTAAAATATGCAAACTTCGGGTTGAGAGAAGAGAAGAGAGGAAGTTTCTTTATGACCGACATTTGTATGCCATACAACTTTTTTCGGTGCGATTTTTACTGGTTTTTTCCAGTCTAAGTATAAAGAGAGATCAATTGGTCAATTGAGATGGAAAAAGAAGAACTTAAGTGTGGGGAGTGAATAAACAAGAAAAGCGTAATGAGAGGTCGTATTACTCATTATGAGACCAAAATCTCAAGAGGATAATATTAGTAAAAGATCTTGACCAAAAATAAATGAGTCAGAAAAGTTCATGCAACCATTGAACCAGATCTAATCACTGGGTTCATAATGACTAGCTAGCTAATGTTTCGGAGGAGTTTTCCATCATTGTTTTGTTTTCAAGATTCAGAATTTCGGTTAAATTTTCCAGTCCCAACTAACAAACAACAACTGATCATTGGCAGAAAAAAGGCCGATAAGTCTGGTTGTAGTAGACAGGCTTGCATTTTTATGGTTCTGCGGTGCGGTGAAGGGTAATAAAAGCTGAAATGTTGAGAGGGGAGGGCATCAGTTTCATTGATCTTTTGTTGTTTCTTGTTTTTGCCTTTTTTGAAGATTTAGTGAAATCGCGCTCTATTGATAAGTATTTATAATCTGAATTCTCGGATTATCTTCAAATGAAATTGTCAGAAAATGTCTGCAGATGAAAAATATTTTTTGCACGGAACTGATAAGTTAGGCTTAAAATTTTGGTTGACTTTGAACATTGGATTTTCTCACTAGAGAGTAGAGAATTATTTTATCACCAAAAAGAGTTAACGCTTGATTCTGAGAGTAGTAAGTTTTTAAATTCGGAGGATCTGATGGTCTGAGATTTAGCGATTCAGCGTCCAACCATTTTTCCCCCATAAATTTTGGAAATATCGTCTTATCGATAGAGCGCAAGTTCCATTATATACCTCACTTTAATAGAAGTGAATATCTGAATCTCTCACCTCCTTACTCTCCCATCCCCCTGCAAAACCTTTAAAGCAGAAAAATGTCCTCGCAGCCTGTATGATTTTTTTGGAAAAGATAAAATGAAAACCGAGACATGCCATGCGACATCCTGCCAGAAATCTTATATCGTTTTTTCAATAGGACGCAGTTAGGATTCTTGACCTCTAGTTCTCTAATCGTCCTTCGAAATCCCTCATACTCTTCCTCCTTCCATCCTACCGTATCCCATCTCTAGTTTCATCAGCCCCGAGCCTCAACTCGTCACATCACGAACTCAACTGACTTCTGATGCTTTGCATCTAAAATTTAATGCACCCAACCCGTCGTCCGAAGAGGCAAAGAGAGGGGAGGAGTGTGTCAATTCTAACACCAAACCGCATCAATCAAACGGGGCGACGACAAAAAACGGCCGGCACCCCGTTTCGGGTTATCTTTTCGATTTTCATCACGATCATCCGTTCATCAGTTCTCTCTCTCTAATTTTTTCGCTCCTCCCTCTTTCGACCTCGTTTACATTCTAATTCATCATTTTGCTTCTTCTCTTTTTCTTCTTATCGATATCTTGTTTAGAAGATAGATAGAGAAACTTCGACCTTTTTACATTTTGGTCTATGATTTGAGACTTTGCCGAAGGTGATAAGAGAATTGGGAGAAGATGCAAAAGAGATAGAAACGGATATCATCATTAAGAGAGAGACATTGATATCACGAATGCACTATTATATTATTGTTTTATGTTTCGAAAAGATAGAATAGACAACAAGAAGAAATCAGATGAGACGATATTCATTTATGTGGAAAGAAGCGTGGTGTTGAACTTTGGAAGATGGAATGGATAACGGGAGGAGAAAGGAAAGTTTGGAAACTATGGAATAGTCTAGACAGGTTCGATAGTTTGACATGAAAGTTTTGAGTTTTCTCAATAGAGCGTCATTGCTGACCGATATTCTGAGAAAGGCACAGTCTTGGCGTTTCAGTTAGTTTGATTTTCTCGGTAGCGCACGATTGTTGAGCATGATTCTCAGAGTGAATAAGTGTGACCTTACTCAAAATTGGAAGGATTGCAACTATAGAGAGCAACTCTGAAAGTTTTCTGTGCATTTCTGCGTCCGTGTGTCAGCATTTTTTGGCTGTGGATCCTCAACACGTAAAAATGAATCATCTTGTATATAAAATTCGGATAATCATACATGAAACTCTTAAACACCATAATTTTGTAACCTTATTTAAAAAACTAACAAATTGATGTCTATCCACCATAAAAAAATCCTTATGGTGGCATCATCTGACACCTATTTTCTTGGCCATAAGCCTTTTCGAAATTAAAATTTCCAAATTTCATGTCCGGAACTTCCTTCAAGGTGTTCTCTATACCATCGAACATCTACAGTACTCCTTTCCCCACCCGACCTTCCGCCATCTCCCCATATCTTCTTTCTAAATCTCTAAACCAGCTTTCTTCTCTGCAGAAACATTGAACAATCTGCTATTGGGAGGTCTACGTGTTCTTCTCAAGGATAAGAGATACATACATATTTGCAAAATACTCACAGTTCTTGCCCGTGAGCACTCACTTTTCACAGAAAAGACAAAAGTGTAGTCTCTCCAATTCTCCCTAGAGCGTACTTTCTTCGCGTGTTGTGTGCCAAATGAATAATGAATCTTTTCTTGTAAGAAGAAAGAATCTTCTCTTTATTTCTCCAAAATGTTGCACCCGATTCTCCTCCTCCTTCTTCTACTTTCCCATCGTTTATCGCTTTCCCATCTCTTCTCCAATTCATCATTTCTTCTCCTCCTTCTCCCGCTCCCCTCAATATCTCTTTCTCTGCGTCTCTTTGTCTCACACACTATTTCTCCTCTCACTTCTTTTTTTGTATCAAACAGTGGCGTCTCTGACACCCATTTGTTAGTGTTACAACACCCGTCTTTCCTTTAACAGGTCATATAATATATGGCGGTTTCTGTGTTCTTTGAGAGGAAAAGACGAATATCGTTCCGATTAGAGAAATTGGGAGAGAATCAAATCTTTTTATTTTTTGATCTACCGTCGGGTCTACAGAGCAAGAGGAAAAAGAGCAGAAAGGAGAGGAGTTTTTTGTGAGCCTATTTGCTCAACGAGTCGAGAGAAGTTCGTCGAGCTGGGAAATGGTGGGGACGAGAAGAAAGAAATTTGATATCCTTTTTTTGTTAAAATGAGAAAGTCAACAAACTTGTTGATGTTTGTTTGAAAAGAGGGAGAGAGAGTGGTGGGGTGATTGAAGAAGAAGACGTAGTTTTACGTCAAATCTGGTGCACATCTCGTTTTTCTGTTGGTGATTTTAGGTCGGGAGGATACAGTAGGATTGGGAGGAGTTTTTGTTCGAAGATCGTGTAGGTCTAGAATATTTGAGCATAGTTTTAGAGCAAATACTGAGTGTAGCTACATATTCTCTATGGTACATCGCGCTCTATTGCTTATATGGTTTAGGTTTGAATTTTCAGGTTTCGAGGGATAGTCGGATTCTATTGAATCGTCAACGGTAGTATACTAACTTTCAAAACCAGGAAAAGTGGGATGAGGACCGGCTCAACACTAAAATTTATAACTTTTTGGAAAATTCCTGATCTGTAGAAATCCCACAGAATCTGAGAACTTCTTTTCAGATGGCCTAATTTAAGACAGGGTAAAAATTTATATCACTCTAACTTTTATACCACTTGTAAGATCCCAATTTCCAAATTACGAAACTATTATTCAATCACATCATCCAAAAAACCTATTCCAATTTTTGAACCAATGGTCATTTTTCTAAATGCTCCAAGTGCGAAAGTCACGTTCCCTCCGAGCCAGTGCTCCGTCCTTTGGCCAGCTGCTCTTCGTGCAATTTAGCAATATTTCCAGTACTCTTTCAATTTTTTTTCCAGAAAAATGAAATTTGATAAGTCTTAAAAACTTGTACAGTAGTTTTTCTGGAAGACCTCCAACTCGAACTTGTATATCTGCCCAGATTCCTACTTCCTAGAAACCACTTTTTCCATTTAATGGTCAGAGTTCTATTTTTTCTTTTCGAGTTAATGACCTCCAAAATGCACATATACACACAACTTGAGCGAGAGAATACATCCTTGTTCTTATCGCCGAAATTTTCCCCTCCGAACTTTGTTCTCTTCCCCTCCCAATTTTTCCTCGACAATTTGCGTTCAAAATTTTCGTTTTTCGTGTTCAATATTTCGCTATACGTACCGAAGAAAACGTGTCTTCTTCTGAATCTTCATTCTCTAGTTTATGTTACGTGATTTCTCCTAAACCGCCCATCCCTCTGTTCTCTTTTTACCGAAAAGAAAGTGTTCTTTTTTCTTTGATTTGTAACAAGAAGACAAATCTTTTTTCCTTTTCTAATCAAATGATTGATGAGGCGTCAAGAGAGATTTCGAACACTCCCCAACATGAGATATTTAATCTTGGGTTTTTGACGATGGCCTAGAATTATCAAATTAGAAAAGTTAGGCCATTACCATCATGACAGTAATCGAAGCAGTTATTGCATCAGAAATCGAGACGAACGTCATGAGAGCTTAGAAGAAGAAAAAGGAGATTAGACTATCTGTAGAAGTAGAGAAAGATTAGAAAATAATGTATCTCTTGTTTCTCAATGCGCTAATCCCAATCCGAGAATCATCAAAAGGATTACGGTACTTTTTTGAGATAAACACGATTGCTGGGGAATTACACGTTAGAAGGTGACTAGGACTATATGGATTGAGGGGATTAGGACAGATAAAAATAGAGAAAAATTTCTGGATTTTAAGAGGGTGACTAACTGAGAAGATGAAAGGCTTCATTTATTTTCAGATGTCTTGACAATGTTTGAAATTTCAATTCTGAAGGAGATTCAGAAGTAAACTTTCTCGCGAATCTCCAATCCTAGAATGAAGCTCGATAGTCCAATAGAGCGAAATTGCTGACCCATTTTCCGAATATGGATTTGCATCTAGCCTAACCTTCCCATTCTCAAAACCTAGTCCTCCGTTTTCCAATATTTCAAAGAGTGCGTGTCTAACTGTCACTCTCCCATCTCATCCTATTTCCATCCATGAAAAACATGAAAAATTAATTTTCAATTATGTCAGATCAAATTGAGAAAATGTACTCTCATTTTCTTTTTGTTCATTCCCATCCATCTCCATCTATCCAACATCTTTTTGTAACGAAGAAAAAGAGATGAGAATACGAAATGAGACTGAAATTGGATAGAAATTGGATAGAGAGAGATAGAAATGAGTCTTCATTTGACTCTTCACATCCTAAAAAAACGCCTTTCTTTCGGTTTTTTTCGCTCTTTGCTCAGCCATTTTTTCCCTGCTTTTCTGCTCGCTGAGCCATGCAATTTTGTCATTTTTCTGTCTCTTCAGAAGGGGGCAGTAACTTCATTGTATGTGTCAGAAGTCCAAAAATAGAAACAGAATTCGTTCAGAAGCAGAAGATGGAATCTTTGGATTTTTCCAAAAGATCTCGATCAATTCTGCAGCTATATGGCTTCGTTTTCAATTTCCTCTGGGTGCACCTGTCTTCCGGGGATTGGATTTTGGGGGAGCAGATATATTTATATTTTCAGTTTTGGGAAGAACATGATTTCAGAGAGAGAAAGGATCAGAACACAAAAGGAAGAAAGTATAAATATGCAAGGAAATGTAGCATTGGGTGCAAAATTTTCAACGTTCTGTGGAAAAAGTTTTTGAAGCTTTTCTTGCTCAAATATAGTGAGAGGTGTGGGAAAAATCGTGTTGGAAAGATTCAGAAATCATTCGAAACCTGAAAATCTGGTCTTTTGGTAGTACCCAAAATCAGTGAAAATATGATTAGAATTGGTTGATTCTTCTGTTTTAAAACTGTCAAGGAATTGGGAAACACTCAAAACCCAAAATCTCAATAGCGATGAAAGTTGGAATATAGATTTAGCTAGACTATCTGTTGAACATGCTAAGTTTCTGGGCTTGCTAGAAACTATGAGTCCAAGTTTGAAGGAAATTCAGAACCATGTTCAAAATTTAAGAAGATAATAAGTTTATTGAATGAAGGGCCGGAGCCACTGACACAAACAAATAAGATAAGATAATAGGATAAAATGTTAAATATTGTTACAATTTAAATAGAGAAATTTAGTAAAATCAAAACATGTTACATTATTTTTAAAACAGAGGGCAGAAGGTTTGGAGGGGAATATAGATGGGGGGAGACTATTCCAAACTTTGAGAGTTCTATTAGAGAAGAATTGGGCCGAAATTTTACTAGAATTAGATAATGTACAAAGTCGTAAAATTGAGTTTTTCAATGCTAGACGATCTCAGAAAAACTCCAGAGCTTGAATGAGTTTCTATTTAGATTCTGAGGGTTTCCCCGATTTTTCGAATTTTAATAGATTTTAGGCAGAATCAAAAAACCCAGAATAAATTACCCCGATCTTTAAAAATTGAGGATCAAGCCTCACAACTAGGTTTGGATTAAAAAACTATTGATGCCTTGAATTTCCTTCTCTTTTGAATTCAAGCCCTAAAATCCTTTTTTTTTCAAAAATCCAAATTCTTCCTCCTTCGCCCCCATTCTGACTCATTTTTCTGCTTTTTCTGCCTGATTTCTTCCAAAATTTCAGACTTTCCGTCTGTCACTTCCTCCTTCTTCTTTTCTTCTAATCCGTTTTCTTTTCTGAAAACTTTTTGGTTCAGTCAAGTGTATCTATGCGTATACACGGACATAATCACATTTTGAGTAGTCCAGTTCAAGAAGAAGATCTCTGTCTTCAAATACATATATACGCTTCTTTTTTTTTGCTATTCCTCTTCTCTCCCGTTCAAAACCTCTTATTCTCTCATTATCTTTTCTTCATTCAAACACTCTCAAATCGGCGTAGATCGCAAACGCATCGACACCAAATACACACTTTCTCTTTTTCTCTGCGCTTCTTCGTCTCCCCTCCCTCTCGAGGCCACGCCCACTCGACTAGAGACCCCGCCCCGTTTGAGGACTTTCTCCTTCTCAGAATGCCACTTTCAGAATAAGAGAAGAAGAAGAAGAAAAAGAAGAAGAAGAAGGCCATTGGGGCCCTTCGTCTAGTGGACACTTCCTAACATTACTAACACATGTATCTGCTTCTCTGGATTCTCTCATTTTCCCATACTCTTTCACCCGCCTAGTTTCTTTTTTCTTTTTTTCCTCTCGACCCCGGGGGCAACTTTTTGCAAAAACTTTCCCGATGATTTGTGTTGTGAAAGGTCCTATTTTCAGAAAATAACATGTTTTTGTCTCATTGTTTCGGTTTCCTCCTCCTACTTTCAAATTATAGGTTTCAGCCGAAAAATAACGCAAAAAAGGAAAAAATTGAATTTTCTAGAAGGAAACGTTTTGTTTTATTTGATAAGCAGTCTTCTTCGGTCGTCTAAACCAAAAAATTAATCCTTTCTTTTTTCTCTCCTCTCTTTTTTCGTTTATTCTCCCCCTCCTAAAAATGGAACGAGTGCAATAAATCGAATGATAACTGATTCCTTTTTCTTTTGAATTTCTTTTGATTCTCCAATTGTTCAAAAACCTCATGACCCCCGATTTCAAGTGCTATCAGTAGTTCATAAAAAACCAAAAAAAAAACTCGTAAAATATTATATTAGTTTCTCCCCCTCCTCCAATTTATTGCTTCTTCATAAAACTCCGATTACTGTACCAATTTTTATTCCATTTTCAAATATGCACTTTGATTTTTCGTCTTCTCTCTCATTCTCTGTTGATTCAGCTTCTGAAAATCTTTGTCCAAAATTGATCATCGAACACTCAATTCGTTCAATATTCGATTCGATATTGGGAAGGGCAAATAATATATGGAAGAATGATGAAATCGCCAGTGAGCCCTGAGGGTGCATGGATTCAATAGAGATAGGAGATTCAATAGATTTCATATTGGATTTATTTAGAGAGAAAGAGTTATTGGATTTCAAAGGGCAAAAAGGAAATGAATTCCAATTCCAAAAGAGAAATGGATTCTGGAATTTGGAAATAGGAGGAAGGAAATGACAGATTTCCGAGGGAAATTTGATATTAAGAGTTCAGGAGAGGAAATATAATTCTAGATTTAGATTTCTGATGACAGAGCAGGAGAGTTCAAAGTTTTATGTTCGATCAGATTATAGTATTCTAAGTCTTCAGAGATTCAGAGGTATCGGTTTGTATAAGAGGATTCTAAGTTAAGCCTGGATAAAAACTAAGAATCAAGGAGATTTCCAAGACTTCAAAGTTGAACAATTATGAGAATTAGACCTCGAAACCTATCGAAATCTGTGTCCATGATTGGTTAAATCTTGACTTTACCTGACAATGAGAAGTGTCTGGAAGCTATTCAATTTGGGTAGGTTTTCTATAATAGATTTTGTCGTCTCCCACTTTGAAAATTCAGTTTGGTTTAAAATGTTTGTCCAGTCTAAAACTTAGCTGTCTGGCTAACTCATACTGCGTTTGAGCGCATAGACCATCAGTTTTAATCAAAATCTCTAATGAAATAAGATCGCATGGTTAATTGCTGCATGCCTAGTTAGTCAGGCGTCTGGACCTTCTGAAGTTATCAAACTGCAGAATGACGGAGGCTACTCAGAAAGTGCTGGGAGAGTAGGACCATTAAGATGGCCTAACTTTATCGGTTAAAATGCTCGACCAATGCTGAAGTTTACAATAGAGAGGAACTTCTTTGCAGAATTTGTCATTATCACTTTTCCAGCCTGAACATCTGAAATTTCAACGCTTTTAAGTCTAGCTCCAGAAATTCTTCAAGAATCTCCTTCCAGCCTTTAGAACTTTGAACTAATGGAAAACTTCTCTTGTGTATTGAACATAATAAGTCTCATTAAGCTCATCCCTCTTGAATTCCTCTAATTGAAATGTAGTTTCGATATTTCAACCATCCTTCTTCTCTTCTTCTTCTCAGTGCATCCATCTGAAAAAGTGCAACAAACTCCAAGCACACTTCAGAAGCAGCGTCTCCAGAATTAGCACCTAATTGTCCTACTTCTTTCTTCTTCCCCTCATTAGAGCGCACTTGCAACACTGCATACGCAAATTCGATTTCCCATAGTACTTTTTCGGTGCATCTACATCATCTTGTTGTTGTCCTTCAAGAATACAGTAATCCCCTCTTCAATTTTCTTAATATCATAATCTAATTTTCTCCCGTCTCTGATCCGAAGACTCACAATAGCCTTTTCCTTTTCTCTTCTGAACTTTTCAACTTCATCATCACAATGGAAATGAGAGAAGAAACGAAATGTTTATTTCATCATCACCGCCCCTTTCAACACATTCCTGGCGGCTCTCTTTTCCTCTATTATTCAGTTGCTTTTTCTGTCACCAAAACTTTTGTTGCTGTAGTCAAACCACGAACCCATTTAGAATGCAAAATTTTATGAGATTGGTTTTTGAGGGGAGGGCGGGATTAGCCCCTTCAAGTTTTACGAGCCGGTTTATTTTTGGGATAACTGGGCGATTTGTGGCTTTTGAAAACGATGTGGAGTCATTCCTCCTCTTTGTTCCACTCGCCACTTTACGATGTTTTATTCACTCCAAAGTCAAATGAGTCATTTCCTTCCAAAGGAAGGACAATTTGACATTCTGATGACAATGGAATCAGGGAGACGACTACTGTAAGTTAGTCGACGACACGTCATCAATGTTTTTGACATTGCACACTCAAGATGAAAGGCAGAGAAAATGGCAGCTGAAATTAAACATCCGCTTCTAATTAAATGATCATTGTAACGGCGGCGAAAAGATGTTGATTAATATTATGTATGGGCATTTGATTAACAATGATCTAGATCTTGTGTTGATATATAAGCGGGGAGTTGGTTCAGCAATTGCGCTCTATTGAAAACGGAAATTTTTTGGGTTTTTTAACAGAAATAGATTCAAACTAGGAGTACTAGTATATTTCAAAACGCTGAGATTCTGAGATTCTGATTCTGGAAATTTAAATGAAACATACTTAGAATATCCTGAAAAATGAAAACCGAATTTTGTGATTGCTTCACCGACTCTGAACCAACTTCCATACAATTCGAAAGGTAACTTTTTGGAGGTAAAATAGAAATGGGAAAACTTCACTGGTCTTAAGACTTTTATCCATAGATAGTTCAAACGCAAAAATCGCTCCAGACTGGCTCGTCTAGACCCAAATCTCCTTTGGCAAACCTCCCCATCGACCTGAGAAACTTTCAATACCGTACCCCATTCCTCGAAAAATTTCACAACCTCCGTCTCTCGGTCCCCTCCTAATTCTCCCTCAATCCTTATCAATTCTTCAGTTTTTCCTCACAATTTCTCTTCGAGACTATTCTTATCATCTCCCTCCCTCTCTCCCTAAATGATTTGCTGATTTGCATCCTTCGCGAACTCTCTTCTTCTTAAAAACTTTGTCTTCTTCGTTCTTCTTTTCCGATTCTCTACCAACAACACAAAACTCTATTTTTTGTGCCGTTTCCCTTCATCGTTTTTTCGTCTTTGTTTGGACTTTTTCTCAACTCTACAAACAGCCCCAAAGAGAAGAAGAAAATGCCCAAAAATGGGCGGAAGAGTGAGAAAAAACAAATATTTGTGTTCCAGGAAACTGTGCCCAAATAAACCAATTCAATTATATATAGTGGAATACTCTCTTGAAATTTCCACTTGAAATTTCATGATTTTTTGATAGTTCTTTGAACTTTTTCAAGTTCTCGAGTGGAGCCATTTTGAACTGAGGAGAACGGTGTTCTTTGTACCCAAAACTCTAGAAAAGTTCGAAATTTTCCTAGACTGTAATCCTCTTCAGTCCCCGTATTATGACTTAAAATTAAGAAGTTTTCTTGCAAAACTAGGGAAGAAAAATATATAAGATAAAGAATCTTAGGGGAAAAGAGGAAAACAGGCCAACTGTCAATCAGAATTATGACGCAAAAAAGGGAGAGAAAAGTGAGAAAAAACCGACGAAGGGTACTGTAAAACTCAAAATAGAGGAGGAGGAGATTAGATAAGAAATTGTGTTTTGGGGTTCATTTAGGGCGAGTTGAACTGAAACTGTTATGGCGGCTAGACGGAGTAGTGGAGCCGAAAATAAAGGATCTATTTCACGAAGGGTATTGAGATTAGAGACGACGTTGGAGAAATGCATTGCGCCTCGGTGAGCTCTGGGATTCTGAAGATTACCAAAGTTCTCAGACCGTCAGATTTTTAGACCCTGAGATGAGGGCATTCCAAAACTTTGCTGAAGGGTCCTTGAGAAGAGTACTTTTTCAAGTTTCTAGGTTATTACTTCTAAGTTGGGATTTCCCAGAAGTCTAGCTTTTCAAATAGTACATTCAAAAGTTTGGTATACAAACCAACCGTGGAGGACTCTTTTCAATTTCAGGCTATCCTTTTTTCTCTGACACTCTAAAACCTACCGTAACCCAACCGTTCTTCTTTCGAAAACGTCTTCTATAGAAATTCTGAAAAAAGCGTTCTCCATTCCTTCTCTTCCAACTTCAGACTACACTCTCCCAGAGAGACAAGTTCTTCTTTGTCCGGACAAGATGATTAATAAGTGACGAGACAGTCTGAAGAAGAGACAGAATTCTAATTAGAAAGTTTGGGAACTTTTTTCTTTTGTATGCATACAAAATATGAGTCCCTCCCCCTCTCTGCTATACTCTAGTTTCCGTTCCATTCATATTGATCCGTTCCGAAAGAAAGAAAATCGAAGATCCTCTGGCTCAGAGTGTTCCCATTCATTGCCCTTTGCTCATCTTTGAGCCCCTTTCTCCCTTCTTCTTTTCTTCTTCGCCGGCCCTCCGATTTATCATTGTTTCGACCACGGACCCCCTTCTCTCTCCCCATCCCTCACAGCAGAGAAAGCAACAGCAGAAATGAACAAAAACGTGCCATTTTTCCATTTTTCATTTTTTCGACATTCCCTAAAAACTCTCCTCTTCTCTTTTTTTTTCTGGTTCAGTTCCCACTTTAATGTTGTAACTACAAAATTGACGAGGCGGGAGGATGTCAAACATATTATATAATTGCTCTGCCAATTTCTGAACTTTCGTCCACTCTTCTCCTCTCTCATCTAGAAATACCTGTTTCTATCCCTTCCCCAATTTCACTTTTTTTTGTTGCAGGTCATTTCAATTCGATCCATCCATCTCCCATCAACACACGCAATGGAAGAGGAGGAGGAGGAGGAAATTGGAGACAGTGGAAAATAGAGGAAAATGAAGGAGAGACAAGATGGACATGTTTTGAATGTGAACACTGAGAGACAAGTATGTGTACCAAAGATTGAAAGATCTATTTGTCTTCCATGTGTTTGTACGTATTTTGTTGAAATTAGAATACAGGAGAAGGAGGATCAATTTGGATTACGGTAGAAGTTTGAAAGGGGGAGGGGCGGATTGAAATTAGTCTGTGGGAAAGGCAAAGCCTTCTGAAAAGTCCTTCAAACCAACAAAAGGACAGATTCAGCTAGATAACCATGAAGAGTGAAATTCAAATTCAATTTGCGATTATTGTGAAAATTTGTAATTTGGAGATATAATTGGTCTGAGGCACTGAACAGCGCCTAAATACTACTGTAAAAATATGATCTTTTTCGAAATGTTCATGATTTTGGCTCCTGATAGACCAATCTTGATGAAAATTATACTGATCGAAAAGTAGTTTTCTCTTGGACTTTCTCTTAATTAGAAATAACCTGATGCTCAGAATCTTACTCCGGAATCTGAGAATCAGATTTTTAGAATTTTATTAAGTTTCCGTAGAGCGAGTTTTCTGACCCAAATTTAGTAAGACCACTTCCTTCTGCAAGCTCCCAAATGATCAAAAATCTTCTTCCCCATCGAATCTCCCAACACGGATGAAATTCAAACTCTTTGCCTTCTCGGAATATATGGGCAAAGGTTGGAACAACGTTGAAATTCAACACCTTGAAAACATTTGGGGTCCCCCGACCGAATAAACAGAGAAAAGGAAGTCTGGAACCTTCGAGAAATCAACACCCTAGTACTGTAGTTCTTGGCCTTCAAACTGAAGAAGTAGAAAACTTTCACCTGACTGTTTTTCATCTTGCGTTCTGTTTTTCAATTTTCCTTCCCCCCGTTCGCCTTGGATCTCTCTCTTCTCTTTTCTGACCTTTACAATGGGTTCTCCGTGCACCCGGTACACTGGGGTCTCTCTCAGTTTCATCTCTTTTCTCACTTTCTGAGATTCTCTAGTTTGATTTCTTTCCGTTCTCTAACTGGTCAGACTCTTTTTGAAATTGGCTCTTTTATTCTCCAATTTTTCAATTTCGAGAACAAGAAAAGTATACTGTAGCCCGGGACGTCTATATAAACCAAGCAAAGAAAGCGGAAATGAGAAAATAATCTAGATGAAATATCATGTTACAGTATCACTTTCCACCTCTTGTTTGTGTTTTTCTGTGTGCATTCTGTCTCTCCCTAGGCTCCGCCCACTTCTTCTTCCTCCTCCTCCTTCTCATATCGTAACACAATAGAAGAAGGAGACGGTGAGAAAAGAAGAAAAAGTAACGGAAAATTGGGCCTTCCTTTGGTTGTTTATTTGCGAATTGGGCAAGCAGCAGCAGCAGCCTTTAGTGTAAGCATCAGAAGTGTTCGTTTCTGTGTCTTTCTCTGATTCTCTTGATCTTTTACACTATTTTCTATCTCTCTCCCTCTTTGATTTGTTTCTCGATCAGACAGTCTGTCTCTTAGAGCATCCCAAAAGAGCATGATCTGTTCTCTGTTTATTCTTCTCTTCGAGAGACTGGCGGTGCTGGTCATAAATCGACTGGAACTTTCCTCCCTCTTTTTTGCGATGATAACTTTTAGATGATTTTGATAAGATGTGCAAAGAGAAGACTCACTGTCTGCAGAGAGTATGTGCTTCACTCACAACATTGATAACATTTTATGGAAATTTCATTATTGTGGTGTTCGTTTTAGCCAGCCCGAAACAGTCTTAACACAAAGATCAGCATCCGTTCCACACTTGTTCTTTTCATTTTGACTCACTTTTTGTCTCAATTTTTTTGTTGTGCTGTTGCTCCGAGAGAGGTTCTCATTGTTTGAGTTTGTTCTTCTTTTTGGGGAAGGAAACCAAGAATCTTCCGAGACTCTTCACTCAATGGGAAGTGGTACAAGTATAAAAATGAAGTTGAAAGGTGGGGGTGGTACCGTTTAGAAGCTGAAGTTTTGGGGTTTTCAAAAATGTAATTCTCGGTTGTCTGGAGCTCTTGAGGACTGACTTAGAAATATCTAAATTTCCTAGGGTGCAGCAAGCTAAACTAAGCTGAATAAGCTAAGAAATTTGTGGGCCGGCTGGGCTGATGGAGATCTTTTCATTTTTTCTAGCAAATTTTCTTCACCCGTGCCCACCATGTTGGGCTACATGGGCCTACCTGGGCTGCGCCGATTTTCGTCAAGTACGGAATTCTTAACGTTTCGATGGCCTCAATCTTTTTGAACTTCACTCACCACTCCATCTCAAAATATAACATATCTTGTTTCTCCATCTAAAACTATACAGTATAATAATATTATATGTTTCTTCTCCTTACACTCTCCCCTCCTTCAAACAAAAAACATCATTCTCACTCTCTTTTGTCAATTCTGACGATGTTTGACCGACACAGAAGCATCAGCAGCTGTAACAGCTGGAGAAGGACCAGAGAAGAAAAGAGAACCAAAAAAAAGGAATCGTTCATTTTTATCCCCTCCCTTCTTTCACTTTGCACCCGTCCATCCATCCATCAGTGAAGTGCAACAAAAAGGAGCACCGAAGTATATCTCATGATTCCTGGGTTATTCTAACTTCTTCTTCTTCTGCTTCTGCTCCATCTTCTGACGCTTCTTCTGCTTCTAGAATATTGTGAATCGCAACAATTTGTCTTGTTGCTCGAAGAGGCTCAAAGAGCCCCGCCGAAAGATGGCGAGTTGTGATAGTGGCCGCGGTTTTATGTGAAAAATGGGGGACTCCGGGAAAGAAGAAGTAGGAAGAGCTTGAAAACATAGAAAAAAAACAAGGACATTTGTCTGGTTTGGCTGTGAAAGAAGTGTTTGTTGCGGTTACGAAGAGCAACACAGGAGAAGGAAGGATTCTGGAACATAGAAGACAAGGAGAAGAAGAAGAGGAAGATGGAACGTTCCGGAGACAGACACATCATTGATGTGGAGGGAAGATGGACACTGATTTATGGCAAGTCGTTTATTCTCTCAGTGTATGCTCACTGAGAGAGAAGAACTCTTTGTTTTCTTAGGCGAGGGCTCGTTTGGATTTGTTCACCCCAAGTTTTTACTGATGTTGAACATATGGAACTCATAAAGATTTTTCGAAAATATACCAGAGGGAGGAGCTTTTTTATTCTCTTGGAGCAAAAGCTCTTAATCCATCCTTCAAATCCTCCAAATAGTTTTTTGTTTAGGGTCAACATTTATCAACAAAAATCCAATTTTTGAAAATTATTAAACCAACCTTTCAGTCTAATAATTGTATTCTGCTGCCTGTCGATTTGTGTTTGAATTCGAGTCTCTCATTTTCGCAGATTCTCAGACACTCTCTACTGATTTTTCACATCTTCCATCAATCATTTTCTCTCCCTTTTCATCATCTTTTTTCTTCTCCTTCTCACCCCCTTTTTGTTCTCTTCTTCTGACGACGGCGCCCCGCCATTTCGGTGGTTTGCCTATAGATCGGTTCGCTTGATCTTCATCATCTCTGAATTTTCTCTACTTCTTCTTCTTATTTTGTGTGATGACAACCTCCGACACGTTAATCTGATCGAAGATTTGCCTTAAAGATACTTTTCCTCCCCTCCAATTTTCTCCCCCCTCATTATTCTTTTTCCCTTTAAGCGGTTTGTGATCATCTTCGGAAAAGTATACCATTTTTCTCCCCCCTTTTTGGTCTCTGACTCATTTTCGTTTAGCTATTCTTCCCCAATGCATATATATGAAACTTTTTGTCTCTTCTCTATTCATTTCTTGCTCTCGTTTCCTTTCTTCTTCATTTTTTGTCTCGTTTATTTTCGGAACACTTCAGAAATCTTCAATATCTTCAACAATTTCAGAAACGGGTCGCGATCATTACCATATTTATTCAACTCGCCTTTTAATGAGATCATCAAAACAATGAGCACCACTACCACCACCACTACAACATCTAGTACAACATCAAAAAATAAGCAGAAGCAGGATCCGAAGAGACGAAAAACAGTGGATTGGCTCAATTTCGATCCGATTCCAGAAGTTGATCGGTAAGAGAGATTCTCCACATTGTCCAAAAGCAACTCAAGTGTTTTATTTCAGTCTCTTCCGATTCACCTGCAAACATCCAGCTCTTCATGTTCATATGACGGGAAGCTATGGTCATATGTTCGTGGATATCAGTGATCTACCAGCATCAGCTCGTCACTATCTCGCCCTAATGGCTGCATCTCGTCATCGATGCCTCTCACTGATTGATCATCACCGTCGGAAGTTTCTGGAGAAGGGGGGCCACCCATTCTGGCTTCTCGGCGTCGATTGGTCTCACATGAAGTATCGGAAGCTCGACTATCTTAACCGTATGCTCTGTCATCGTCCGTGGGTTATTCACTGGAAGAATTTGGCGGTTCATATCACTCGTCGTTCACCTGATGGAGGTCCTGAGTTCTTTTCAATCTGCTCTCTTCACCATGCTGTTGGAATAATGTCAATGACTCACGCAATGTGCACCGTTGTTTGCTGTATTGGGCTCGAACGTCGTGTTGATCTGACTCAGGAGGAGATCGACTTCCTTAACATTGATGACTTGGAATACTGGGAGGCAAGACTATCGAAATACTTCAAAAAAGCTGCCAACCGCCCGGAAACCAATGTTGAGAACCTGATAAGTGAGATGAAGAAGACCGAGAAAGGAATGAAGAGACCAGCTGCCCGACTCTGTGCCATGACCACCGAGACCATCGAATCGTTGATCAACGCCCCAGCAGCTACCTACAGCTCCAACCGCAAGAACTACTCCCCAGTTCTTCTTCTTGCCAACATCGATGAGAATGGAGAGGATATTTTGGAGAAGGAACCACCATGCGAGTACCCAATCTACTCTCACCATCGCACTTTCGGATACATCGACTTCAGAAAGCGTCCGGAAAAGGACATTGCTCCATTCAGAGTTGAGGAATTCGGATGGGATCATGTCTACAACACCATGAACGAGTACACTGACACCTTGACTTCTCGTCTTGACCATATGTTCGATCACATTCGTACTCTTACCGGAAACATGTATGTCTAACTTTCACCTGATGCACAATTTCATTACCGTTTTTCAGGTCATCCGCTTCCAACTCATCCGGTGAAGGAGGTGCCGATCAGAATGAAATCGACACTGCTGCTTTCCGTGAAGCCGTCTGGAACTATACCCAAGGACTCTATGGAGTTCGTGTCGATGACTACGATTACTCGAAGATCAACCGTGTTCTCGACAAAGGAACCAAGACTTTCATCAAGTTGGCCGCCTGCTACCCACACAAGCTCACCACCGAATTCACCAAGGCTCTTCCTGGATTCAAGGATTCTGAGAAGGTACAGTAACCCGGCACCTGGACTAAGAATCATTCTAGAATTTCAGATCCACGTTGTCATGATGATTGCCATGGCCCGTTTCCAAGCTTCAATGTTCCATTACACCCGTGCCGTTTGCAACTACAATGTAATGTGCATGTCGAAGAAGGGATGGAGAAAGCCACTCGATTAAGAATGCTTTCATCATCTTCTTTCCACCAACTCTCACCCGCTTTGTTCATATTTTATACTCTTTTCTTTCTTCCTACCATATTTCCTTCCAAAATACCATCTTCGCTAGTAGTTTTTTTCACTTTACTTGAAAGTTGTCTCGATTGCTAATAGTGTGATTGAAATGACTTTCGCCCTCTCCCAACCTCCTTCAGTAGTGTTATACCTGTTTCCTTTTTCCACCATTTTTTTAATTGTTGATATACCGCAATTTGATCCAGCTTCCATTCAGCTCATTCAAACAAAAATCAAATTCATATGATAATCACCCCAAAAAAATTCAAAAAAGCCCCCACAAAAGTCACAAAAATTGTTGCGTAATTCTTCCATTTTTTTCCCTTCATATATTTCGAAAGTTTCAAGCCGCCTGTTTCATGTTTTTCCTCGCATAATAATAGTCCCCGTCTGAATTTTTCGAATGTTTACCCAATTTCGTTTTTTTTTTCTGAAAATGCTAATTATTCCTATTCCCTCTCCGCACCCTACTGTTGCATTTTCACACCCCCTACCACCGATCCCCATTTTGTTTACCGGTTTTCGCGAGTTTGTACGCTTTTTCCGCTTTCTGGATAGTGTACAAATTCAAGCAGGGATTTTCAAACACACTTTTCTTTTTCTTCTCCGTCTCATACACTTCTCTTTTCCACACAATCCGAACTATATTTCCATTTTCCACACACAAACTGTCGAGTAGTTTTCTGATGGCTTTACAATCCTAACTTTCTTACTATTATTATTATTATTACTATGTCGCCAGCCGATTCTTCATTTTTCCTAATTGTCATGCATATTATTTGTCTTTTTAAATATTTAATCCTGATTCGTCTTGGTCTTCAAATGTATTCCAGTCATCGTTCCCCGTTTTCTAAATTGATTCCATTTTCTGTTCCGAGGACCCCTCACAGTCATTCTATTCGAATAAAGTTATAAGCAGCCAAACTTGTTTAGAAAGACAAAGTGAACACTGAATGACTTTAATCAAGGATTATATACAATTTCCAGAGTTAGATTCTTCAGAGAAATCTCTTCATCAAACCAATAATCGAAACATTCTTCACTGGAATCTGGGGAAGCATCTTCTGGAATATTCACCCATTCAACTGTGATGGAATCGTTGAGAAAATCCTGAAGACCAAGCAAGATTATTCCTCGAATATCACTAGAATCAAACCTCTTTGTCATAGAAAAACGGAACATGATGTCTTCTACTCAATCTGCGTCGGCTGAAGGGAGAAAGAATCGAGAGTTCCATATTCTTTTTCTTATTGTTTTCCTCTGCTTTCTTTTCCGTTTTAGTAGTGAATGAAGTGTTGTGAGAAAAATCAGTCTTGATCGGATTCTAATTCTCCTGGTATCCCAAAATGTGTTATTCAGTGTTTTTGAAATTGATACGGAGAGTCTGAGATTCAGCGGTCTTTGACTCATCGGGAGCCACGATATTGATCAGATAAAAAAATGAATTGAGAGTAAGGACGATGTCCGGTTTGAATATAGATCAAAGCATCCTAACTGTGGAGGTTAAGGGTCCCTGTTAGGTTGGTCAACCGATCAGACGGCGCGCAGACCGAATCTGCGCATTTGGGGTGAAATTGCCGAAAATAATGTGATAGACGCAAAATACTTTACACACAGTGGTCGGCTGAGTCATCCAGTTTCTATTTTCATTTTCAGGGCCGCGCGAACGCAGCCCCGTTACGCAAAAATTAAGCTGTTGGCGAATCTCAACTCGAGACTGCCACACAGGTCAGCCCATCCGAAAGTGCAATGGACAGGCCTCGCCATGGGGATTCCGTCTTCATGATCACGGAATACCCCCAGCCAGGTAAGTTTATGAGTCGGCCATTGGAGGGGACTAGTTGTGTAATGTGTACGGACATCTCGCGGGTTCCGCCGTTCACTATGTTTTGTGTGCAAAGGGGGCGGAGCCTCGTCGCCTTTCTTGGAGGGAGGGGAGGGAGACGAGGTTGCATGGGGGAGTTTGGTTCGTTTTTAGCGATGAATTCGTTACAGAAAAGAGCAAATCAGAGGAGATCGGACTATTCTCTGATCTTCACGGTTTGAAAAATGGAAAGGTCTATTTGAGTGGATTCTGGAGAAGGAAACAAGGGTTGTATATTTCAGAGAGTCAAAAACTCGAGAAATCACCAATATAAAACTATCCTGAATGATGTTCGGAATTACGAGTTTTGAATGTTCCAAGCACAAGCTGGATTTTGAAATCTGAAGTATTGATATCCGTCATCAGTGACTTTAAAATTTTCAGATTCAGAGCTTCTGGAATTCTGAAAGGGAAGAAGCTTTCACATACACCGATTTCCTAGGGTTCATTATAATGTAAAGAATCAGCTACTCGATGAAAATTGAGAAACTCTAGAACCAGGGCGTGTCACAAATTCTCTACAAGTTTCTTTGCTTAAAAACGTGAACCCCCAGTTCAGGTTTTTCTTCTAAAAATGAATCCACGTATTGCTGTTGATTTCGCTTCAAAACCTCTCCGTCCCATCTATTTCCGATCTTTTGACTTTTTGTGGGCAGACGAAGAACTTTGAGATAATAATGGTGTAAGTATCCTAACGTCTTCTAACAAGATCTTCATATCAGGTCTTCCAGACACAAACCTCATCTGACCAAAAAGTCACCAAATACGAAAACAAACAACAATAAACGCAGAGAAGCGGAGTGTCGAACCGAAGAGAAAACCGCGATTCATGGACCGAAATCGAAGGCGAATCTGCTGAAAAAGGCTCCGAGCAAGTCATCGGTGAAAGTAGAAAATGGTCGGGAGAAGAGGCGGCATGCAAATTTACGAAGACTCTGAATTCAGTGAATATGAAGGAGGAATACGATGAGATTCAGAAGATGACAGTTCAGGCGGAGAGGTGTAAGATATGGCAAGCACATTCGTCGCGGAATCGGAATCCGGATTATAAGTGTTATGATGATAATCGAGTCATTGTGCAGATGTGTAAGAGTGATTACATCAATGGAACCAAGATCAATGTTCCCAATGTGAGTTGGATTTTCAGTAGTCTTCTAGAACCGCAGGTTTGTTTTTCAGTTTACTCCCTTGGTCTACCTCCTCCAACTTCCAAAACTCGAGACTTGTGACGCTGTCGAAGAATTCTGGAGAGTGGTTTTCCAAGAGCAGTGCCAATCCCTTCACATCATCGCTCGTCCAGAAGAACTTCAGAATCCAGGAATCGAGAAGCTGTTCGCTCAAGAGTCAGGTGCATATCTTTACGCCAACGGATTCTTCATCAACACTCGAAAAGTGGAGAAGAAGGATAATGCGAAAGCGGACATGTTCGTCGTCGAACTTCTTCCAGAGGGATGCTCGAATTCTGTGATGTGCAGTGTCTACGTGCACACGTATTGGAAACAGTTCACTGGACCGGACCGATTCGGTGCTCAAATAAGAGCTGCTCAGCAGATTGCCAAAAATGAACACGGAAACTCGCCGACTATCATTGCATCTGTGAACGGAGCCGGACGGAATGCAGCACTTCTTTCGTTGGCAGTTGTGGTTGATCAGTTGACGAAGGGAAAGGAGCCGAAGGTATGAAAGGAGCCAAAAATTCACGAATTCTGAAATCTTTCAGATCAGTGACATCGTCCGTACGATTCGAGAACAGCGTCCTCAGTCTGTTGACTCTTTCCCTCAATACATTTCTCTGTATCTGGCAACCAATTGGCTCATCAAAGCGAAATCAGCATCTGGTTCAAGTACAGATGAGATGATTTCACGAATCAAAAAGTTCAATGAAAAGGCGACACATGCTATGCCGAATTCTACGATGAAACAACCGACCGAAGGTGAGAATTTTGTATTTTTGCATGTCCGATTTCTATATTTTCAGAATGCTGAATCGTCTCGTCCTCATTTTCTCTCGTATCCGTCGTTTTTTGGTAAAATTCTTTTCTACATCAAATAAATAATTTCTCTCTATTTTTTTCTTTTGATACAGATCATGAACATATCTGAATCACTGGAAATATCTATGCGAATCTCTCATGGGAATAGCACTTATATGCAGCAATTAGTAAAAATTCGATATTCTAGGTTTGCATATAGATTTGCCTGTCAGAATCAGTTTCAAAGCTTTATTCACGATCAAGGATTATAAACAATTTTTAGAGTTAGATTCTCTGGAGAAATCTCTTCATCAAACCAAATATTGAAACATTCTTCACTGGAATCTGGAGAAGCATCTTCTGGAATATTCACCCATTCGACTGTGATGGAATCGTTGAGAAAATTCTAAAAACCAAACAAGATTATTCCTTGAATAATCCGAAATCAAACCTCTTTGTCATAGAAAAACGGAACATATTCTATGGGAACAGTGCCAGTCTCCTCATCCACTTTCAGCATTCCTTTCATCTTTGGGATTCTAATTCCTGACTTTTCCGACTGTTCCACATCCACCCGATAAGCAACTCTTCGAAATTCGGGATGTTTCAATTTGAAGAATGTCACATAGTTGATATCAAATGGAGCGTTGAAGACGAATGTTCTCGAAGGACTGGACTGGAGGCTCACAATGATATCTGTTATGTTCGGAGATCCACAGTGAGAAAATGAAGACGTTGAGGAGGTAGAAGACGTGTAAGAAGGTGCAGATGATGTTGTTGGCTCCTCTTCAGACGACGAAAAGAAAATGCAAGCGATGAAGAAAATTATCAGAAACTTCATTTTATGGAAATTCTAAAAATGAAGAAATGCTTTAATGAAACTTTTGGTGTCCGTGAAACTCTTTAAAACCTTGAAAATAAGGTTCATTGACACAAAAACTTGAATGAACTGAAATACGATTCACTTGGCTTCCCCTTCAGCCTTCTGGGTCTTCTCGACTGCCGGTTCCTTGTTGGTACGTTCTCTGAAAGTTTTGATTTCTACAAAGTTCTAAAACTCCTAAAACTCACTGCTCCAAACTCTTTGCCTTCTTGGTTTTTGTCAAACTCAAAGTACTCTTTGTGTTTGTGTCGATAGTCGAAATAAGGTTAGCGGAAGGAGTTGGAATCGGAGTAGAAGCAGCTGGAGCAGCAGTCGTTGGAGGAGCCGAAGGAGCCGTAGGTGCAGTTGGAGCAGTTGGAGCAGTTGGAGCAGTGGCTACGGTTCGAGTTCCGGCCGTACGGGGTCCCCCATCAGTTGACTTCTGCATTGGAGCAGTTGCCTTCTTCGGAGCCGTGGCTTGCTGTGCTGATGGCTCGAATTGCTGAAATGGAGAACAGAGTATTGTTTGATTTCCTCTGAAAACTACATCTTACATAGCAAGATATACCGAGTTGTTTCTCATTAGGTGCCAACAATGGGAGTTCCGGACCAACTTCTTCCTTGGTTTTCACTGCTTTTCCTGGATTCTTCTCTGCATATTTCGGCTGCCCAGGTTGTCCGGCACCCGCATTTTTCTTTCCGTTCTTGTTTTTTGGCTTAATTGTTATCTTGGCTAATGGATTTATCTCATCGTCATCGAATTCGTCCTTCTTCTCTTCTGGTTTCTTGATATTTATGTTAAATTTGACATCATCATCATCCTCATCCTTATTCTTTGGAGTTTCCTCTTTCGCAGGTGAAGGCTGATTGGAAGTAGGTTTTGGAGTATCTCCTCCAGCAGTCTGTCCAATATTGACTTTAGTTTGTGATCCATTCTGAGCCAATGTTCGTTCTTGTTTTTTCTTTGCCTGAAATAGGATATGATTTCTAAATTTCAGAAAACATGTCGACTAACGCAAAAAATTATCAGCATACTCAGTAACTGGATTGTGAACCCATGAACGACTAGCGTTGCAAATTCTGAATGAAGGAATTGGAATCGGAAGAGTTGTCACTATTGGATACTCACCAGTACCAAGCATTTCTAAAAGCGCTTTTGTTGCTTTTATGTAGTGAAATAAAAATGGAAATTTTGGAAATATTCATAGAAGGGATATGGATAATTCATAAGAGAGATCGTATCTGTGGATGTGTCATTATTCTGCTGGATGTCACGTTTGGACAAATTGAACTGTACGGAAGCCAGAAGTCTTAACTGCAAATTCATTATATTCTGAAGATTTTTCAGACGTCTATTACTATGCAGACATTCATTATTTGCTTATCTCAACAATCTCTTTTATTTCTCTTGAGTATTTCTGATTCCTCCACTTACCTAAAAAAATTAATTTTTAAATTACCGCGCACAACGACCCGCGGCCGCCGAGAATTCGTTCACTAGGCCACCAATTTCTCAGCCATTTTTTTCAAATTATTTTTTCTCCAATCGACTCCATTTTTTATCAATTTTTCACGAATTCTTTTTGAATCTTCATAAATTTAAGCTTTAATCGTTCGCCTTCAAATTCTATGTAAAATTAGGCAACACACTGAATTTATTCAGCCGCAAATAACGTCAAAACACATCAAATCCATTATTACAATCAAATATCCGTCTTCGCATCGGAAAAATAATGGGAAACATGGAATAAATAGTCATAAAAAGCGCGATTTGATAGAGGGGGAGTGGGATAGGGTAAAAAGCATTAGGTAACTGTTGTCTTTTGTCGAGGGAAACCATTTTTATTGAAATTTCAATTGAAATTGATGAAGCTCAAGAAGAACCAAAATCGATTCCTGATTTTTCGTTTGTCAGATGATGGAAAGGGGGGAAAATAATCGATTTATTGGAATTGGTTGCGGGAGCGGAGGTCAGCCAAAACCTCTTCTGGGTTGACTCCGAGGCGTTCACCAGCCCGAAGAACCTCGGCGAGACGAGCTTCGATGGCGTGGAGAACTGAAAAATGAACTCTCTTTCTTGTGATCTATTTCTTTCGTCCAAATAACTATCATTCCTTCGAGAAGACCTCTAACCACTCATAATCACTTTAACTTTCGCATAAAATGTTTCCCCTGCTGCTCTCAACTCATTTCTCTTCAATTCTCATTGTCTTTCGAAAATGACGACTGAATGTTCAAACACATTTTTTGTGTCGATAAGAGAAATAGAGGATGACGCAGGAAAGTACCCATTCCGGGTTGGAGGAGGTGGAAAAACCAAACCAACAACATCAATTTTTGTCTAAACAAAAATATGAGATGGGTTTGAACACATTCTCAAAACAGGAAGGATCGTATCACTCACGTGGAGTTCTGGAATCCTCGTTGAGCATGGATCTCTTCATTGGCTGCCAGGCGACCATTCTCTTCTGTGGAACGAATCCGAGGAATGAGTCTTTCTCGACGGGTTGTTGCTGCTGAAAAGATTGTTAGTTGGCTTCAGAGAAATTTCATACTCGATTCTTACTTTCACCTCAACACCGTTCTCCTTTTCGATGTTGTAGATTTGCTCCTGGAGAGCACGGAGCTTCTCCTCGAGCCCTGGAGCCGATGGGGCAGCTGAAAATAGGATTAATAGGATGTGTGTTCTCATTTCCATCTTTTGAACTACATAATCCCAAAAAACGTTCTTCTGCTTTTCATGTCTGTCTTTTTCGAGGATTCACCCTCAAGTATAATGGATTTTTGAAGTGGACGCCTCTGAGAATGTTTCTCGAAGTTTCTAGATCTAGACCTCGTATCAAGATTCTGGTTATACTTAGAGCTTCTGATTATGGGAAACCACGGGCCGGGCTGCCCGATTCGACCTCAGCGGCCTGATTTTGACAGCCGTGAAGTTTTCTAGTACAGCAAACTCCGTTCACCCCCTTTAACTAAATGACATCAATGATCTGATCGCCAAGTCTATCCCCATTTGTTGCTCTTTCATCTCAAATACTGCCCATCTCTCCCCATTTTATTTCCGGTCAAAAATTCTAATCCCATTAGTCAGGCCCTAGTGCTCCGCCCTATATACTGCGTGTGAGTGCTCAATGATGGACCTATGGGAAAAAAAGAGTGTGGGAGGAAGGATAGAAGTGCGATTTTAAGTGATCAGAGAGTGCCTGGACACACGCAATCGCTCTTTTCGGATCTTTGCGCTTCGTTGAAGGTGTGATGACGACGGAAGGGGAAAAGCTCACGGCTAGACTAGTCAAGTGGGTTTTTACCCCTAGCCTATCTCAATTGTTCTATCCTATTCTGAGTACTAAGAAGCACTTGTATTCTCAATGTGAATGTTCCACGTTCTAGAATACTAATTCAGAGATGTCTAATGTTTCAACTTGATGAACCCAGAAGTTTGAAAACTAATGAGGATGGTTCTACGTATCAGTCTTGGGGGAAGAAGACGTAGTTGCAAAAAACAAGACTCACCGAAAACAACGGCTGCGGCGACACAGGAGAGCAAAATCAGAAGTTTCATTGTGATGGGTGGCTTACTGTAAGACGGAACTATATGGGTTGTCAATTAGAAAATGAATAATCATACACGAAGGGTCTCTCTTTTCTCAATTAGTTTCTTCGATAGAAATCGAAGAAATTTGGGTGGCGTCGGTCGGGGGGTACTGACGGCTAGAATGAGCTCTCGGGCGTCAGGAGCCCCGAGTTCGAGCCACGCCTACTTTACGAAAAGGGGCGGAGCCTGAGGATACGGATTCGGCTCATCGCCTAATGACGAATATGATGGGGAAAAAAGGAGAAGTCACGAGACAAGATAGCTACGAAAATATACACTTTTGGGGTGGAGAAAAGATGGCCACATATTGACCTATGCGCCTTTGAGAAAGAAGAACATGAGGATAATCAAAAGTGGCAAAAAGTAGATGTGACGTCATCATCACCATCATCTTCAGAAAGGACTCGGCGCCGCGGAGCCATAATTTTGAAAAAGTATCGACATGCGCCAAAAGTGAGAAAGGACTGTGTGCAGGAAATGGTGCTATCAGGTGTTATCAGTTGACACAAGCCATGAAGAAATGGACGGGGTTGGAAGAAAAACTGAAAAGGGCGAGAGAGTCTGGGTTTTATGTTGATGAAGACGCCAACAGGTAAGAGAGTCTTGATTTCAAATTAGTCGTGTCGAGAAGAATAGGCGAATTTTTATGGGTTTCTGTGTGTTTTTTTCGTTGTCTCGTGTCTCGGTTCTCTGTGATGATGATGATGCTCTGATGCTTTCCGATTGTGAAATTCGAGAAATGTTACTCAACTTGGAGGTCGACCAGGTCGAGGGCAAAGAGCAAGGGGTGGGCGTAGAGGGGTGGGAAAAATGAACAAAGTATCGATTCGAATAGATTCTGCCTTCCGAACTTCTGAAGCTCCTCAGGAGTCTTTGGCTTTGTTCCAGGTATTAACGGTGTTTTCAATGGTACACCGCGTTCTATGACCAAAATTGGAGTTTACTGGTTTTGCCACCATATTTTTTCAGGTTTTGAGACCTTGTGTACTCCTTGTATTTAGACAACTCACGAGAAATATACGTAGCCTCGAAACCTGGAAAAAAAAACGTCGGCAAAGAAGAACATTTCTTGGTGAACCTCTCGTATACTCAAACCGCAGTAAAAATATGTCGCTCATTTTTATCCCGTTTCCCAATCTTATCTTCATTTACCCCGCTTTTCGACATCCCATCCCCCTCCTAAATATCAATTTCAGATCCATCATTTCATTCTTCTCTCCACGTCTTCTCTTCTCAAAAGTCTCCGGAATCCAAGGAGCGACAACATCAGCAGCCACGATGAGTTCCAGACTTCACAACGGTAACGATGTGTACGAAAAGGCAGAGGAATACTGGAGTCGAGCGAGTCAAGATGTGAACGGAATGCTCGGCGGATTCGAAAAATTGCACACTCCGGATATCACAGTTTCAAAACGATTCATCGAGGGTTTGAAGAAAAAGGTAAGCTTTCTTTTCTTCCCTAAAAATGATTATGTCTACCTCTGATCTTTAAAAATGGTCTGTCGGAAGTTTCTCAGCTTCCGGTGTAGCGATGATCTCACACCTTCCTTTTTGCTCAATTTCGTCTCCAGAAGATCAAGAATCTCTTCTTCACCGCCCATCAACCTTTAGTCTATTGCTTAGCAACAGAGCTCTGTTTTCACAACCGTAAAATGTCTCTCGAAACCAAATCAAACGTGACACATATCATGTTTTTGTCTGAAATTATTTTTCGGTTGAAAGGAAAGAAGTGGGCGAAAAGGTAATGAGGTCAGAAACCATCAGGCATCGATGTGCTGCGGGGAAAAATTTCGAAGTCTCTCAATTCCAAAAATCCAAAAATCAACGTTGGCTGTAAAATGCAATAAACCCTTTTTGATTAAACCATAAACTTTTCTCATTTCCTCCTCTTGCTTCCACCTAAAGAAAATGAGAAACTTGGGCAGAAAACAATGGCAAAGATTCTCCTTCCTTTTTTGATTTCCAATATCATCCCTGGCGTTGTTTTCCACAACAGATTCTTCTTCTCTGTTTGCTCTCATGACGAATTCGCTTCTTCTTTTGTTAGGGAGGGCCTTCATTTTCGGGTAATATTGAAATATGTGATGGTGTTGCCGATGGAATGTTTGAAATTTGACTCGAGGCCGGAAAAAAGCAAACTGGGGAAAGAAGTTCAGGCTTATTGGAGAGGAACGATCTTTAGAAGAGGATTTCGTAAAAATGTCACTATGAAAAATGACTGATGGAAAAAGAAATTGATGAGCCGTGTGCCGTGCACCTTTTCGCCGAATTTCAAGGTTTTGCACGGAATAGGAAACATTGAGACTAGATGATTGACATAATAAAGGTTCTAAGACTACACAGGGTTTCCAAACAACTACTAATTTATTAGAGGCAAAGAGAATAGGCACTTAAGGAACATAAAACGCTGAGAATTAGGTGAAGACCTCGATTGAACCATCCGCGGCCTATTTATACTGTCCCTCGGCGCTGGAATTGGGGCGGAGCTTGAGCTGACGGCTGGAATGTAGACTGTGCGGGTGGGTGACGTGCCATGGGAATGCGGAGGTGTACAGTCAACTTGGGGCAAGGTCCAGTGAGCATCTGTTGACGGTGGATTCCATTAGAGCCAGTGTTTGCCAGATGATGGAGACGCAGGTTGCGGGAACAGTCCATGAGGCGGCGGCTTTCAGCTGATTGTAGAGAGAGAGAGACCACGGGAGGCGCAGGAAACGTAGAGAAAAGACGGTCCAATGTCCAAGGCAATATTGTCGAGATGTATCCATTGGAATGTATGCGTCAGTGAGCAAAGTCCAAGAAAGTCAGCCTAACACTTTGAGAGTCATCAGAACAGTGTCTGATTTGTTAATGAGACATAAAACCTAAGGGATACTAGGATACTAGTATCCCTTACATCTTCCACCTTTAACGAGGACCGACCCTGGTCCTAAAACAAGGAAAGTATCCTATCTCTCCAAGAGTGTGAGGTGATAAGTTTCCTTAGTCAAAGTTCGGTAACTAGCCTAGATAAGCTTAAGAAATTTTAACTGTTCGATGTGTGAACCTCTGGCCTTAGAGCAGTTTGAGAGGATTCAAGAGTTGGAAACAAGTTAATGAGGGCAGTGGCCACATGTTTACTAACAAAAGAAAAGACTTCGGACACTTCTGATTGTCTCAAGGAGGAGGAGCCATCAATTTCACGTTTCCAGACAGGTTCAGCACATGTCACGAAGACTTAGCCACTGACATCGGTAGTTAACGAGATCAATGTATACTTTCCGAAGTTCAGAAACATGCTTCAATCGATGGATTCAACGGGGAAGTATCCCAGCTGGACATCCAGAGAAGCAATTCGTTGCGGCACTCTCAAATAGTCTGCCAAAACGAAAAAGTTTGGACAACGAAACAATATGTAAAAATGGAAGGCGCTAACCGGCCTATCTTCTTGGAAAGAATTCCATCAGAAACAGATGAGTTGAGAGGGGAGATATCTTCTGGTATCACGAGAAGCGGACCATTGAGATAGCCAGCCAATACGAAGGTGTATGGACGCTTGAGAAAAAAATGAATGGAAGGCGCGCTGGGCCTTTTTCCTCAAATGAACTCCAATCGTATTCGATGGGTCAAGAGGAAAAGGATCTTCTGACATCCCAAGAACCCGGACAGTTCCGGAGTCGGAATCTCCACTAGACAGGACGGAACTTACGAGGACTTGAACAAGCAACAACAAAAAGAAAACAAATTACGACGACGGGCAAAGTGAAGAGAGGAAACCAAAAACTATGGTGTACACCTAGACTACGACGATCGTTACACTATTAACACTCTTCTGCAGGATAAACAAAAATCCAAAAACCACCACGACCACGGCGTGAACTAATGTTGGAACTCAACCTCAACATTCTTCTGCAGGCTAACCTTAATAAATAAACGGAAACGAATTAGCGTCGGAAATTCACCCTAACTTTCTTCAACAAACTCGACTCATTAGACGGCGAAAATTACTTTCAAAAATGAACTCAGTTGGTTTTTCAACAGAGGTAGTTACTCATTAATGTTCTGTCTAGGGTCTTAACTCCTAATATCTACTAAAACTCAGAAAACCTACGAGATCCAGTGGATCTCATAACATTGCCTAAAAAATCTAAACTCATTCTACCTAATGAAACCCTGTGCAGTGGTGGATCGTACTTAATTGGCCGGGCTCTTGCCGGCCTCACTCGCTGCTACCAATAAAGGTTCTAAGACTACACAGGGTTTCCAAACAACTACTAATTTATTAGAGGCAAAGAGAATAGGCACTTAAGGAACATAAAACGCTGAGAATTAGGTGAAGACCTCGATTGAACCATCCGCGGCCTATTTATACTGTCCCTCGGCGCTGGAATTGGGGCGGAGCTTGAGCTGACGGCTGGAATGTAGACTGTGCGGGTGGGTGACGTGCCATGGGAATGCGGAGGTGTACAGTCAACTTGGGGCAAGGTCCAGTGAGCATCTGTTGACGGTGGATTCCATTAGAGCCAGTGTTTGCCAGATGATGGAGACGCAGGTTGCGGGAACAGTTTATGAGGCGGCGGCTTTCAGCTGATTGTAGAGAGAGAGAGACCACGGGAGGCGCAGGAAACGTAGAGAAAAGACGGTCCAATGTCCAAGGCAATATTGTCGAGATGTATCCATTGGAATGTATGCGTCAGTGAGCAAAGTCCAAGAAAGTCAGCCTAACACTTTGAGAGTCATCAGAACAGTGTCTGATTTGTTAATGAGACATAAAACCTAAGGGATACTAGGATACTAGTATCCCTTACAACATATTCAACGATAGGCAAGACACTTCAATGAATAGCTCCATATTTCAGAATCTGTTCGGATCATACGACTACGCACTGGACTGTGGTGCTGGAATCGGACGAGTCACCAAACATCTTCTGATGCCATTATTCAAAAAAGTCGACATGGAAGACCTGGTCGAAGAGCTAATTGTCAGCAGTGATCAGTACATTGGTCCCGATCCTCGGATTGGAGAGAAGTTCATCGAAGGAATTCAGACGTTCGCTCCACCAGAGGGACGATACGATCTGATTTGGGTGCAGTGGGTGTCCGGGCATTTGGTTGACGAGGATCTTGTCGCTTTCTTCAAGCGATGTGTGGTAAGAAAATCGTAAATTTTTGTCTGAAGATGACGTAAGAATGCTTCAGAAAGGGCTGAAACCAGGCGGATGCATTGTGTTGAAAGACAATGTGACGAACAACGAGAAGCGGTTATTCGACGATGAAGATCACAGTTGGACGAGAACGGAGGTAACTATCGATGATTCAACTCAATCTTTTTCTAATCTTCTGTTTTACAGCCAGAACTAATGGAAGCATTCGCTGGTGCTGAACTCGATATGGTGTCGAAAACGATTCAAACTGGATTCCCGAAAGATATTTACCCAGTCAAAATCTTCGCGCTCAAACCCTTGAAACAGCAGATTTCAGATGATAACTGAAGAAAGATATACTGTGCACATATTGTTACCGATTGTTCCTTGTTCTGCTTGTTCTGTTCCATATCCAAATCAATAAATTTTTATGAATTGAAACTTCTGTTTTCGTCTGCTTTTCTTTCGATTCCAGGCAAAAACAAACGTCCTGAGAAGTGGAAAAGGCGGCTTGTAATGCCTGAAACTGGAAATTCTAGTCTTCAAATTGAACAGTGAATTCATGATTTTCGTCGAGGACAATCGTGAAAATCGAGAGAAATCGCTGCCCGCGGCGAACGAAAAGTGGGCGGAGTCGGCGTACACACAAAAGATAGTGGACGGCGGAACCCGTGAGGTGTCGGCTGCTGCGAAACAAGACCTCTCGGCGGCCGGCAGTGAAAACTTAGACAGAGGAGTTGATGAGAACTCTAATCCATTCTCTGAGTGAGAAGGATGGCCGAAGCGGGCTCGCATTAGGGGCATTAAGGTAGACGACAGAGTTCTTCTGAAGTCTACTGCCTCGCGCTGAAACCACGCCTTCGCGAGCTGAATTTTGGGTCTGATCCTCTATTAAAGTGAAATCGTTTTATTGAAAAGTCTGTGAAAAACTTTCGTAAAGTAGCATTCGAGATCGAATTTCATAAGATTGGAGTCGGATCGTTAGTTTGCTTTTCTTCCTAACAAGGGAGTTCATTTTAGACAAAGTATTGGAACTTTCTGAAAATTGTCACACTGATAGAGTCGAACCTCCTGAGAAAGAATCTGAAGTCAAAAACTGCGCAATAGAGCGCGTTTCCAAAATACGAGCATCTGAAATTTGGCTCCTGAAACTCCGCCTCCTTCGCCTGTCATTAGCCGAATTTCAGATGCTCGTATTTTGAAAACGCGCTCTATTGCGCAGTTTTTGACTTCAGATTCTTTCTCAGGAGGTTCGACTCTATCAGTGTGACAATTTTCAGAAAGTTCCGATACTTTGTCTAAAATGAACTCCCTTGTAAGCCTAATGAGTTCAAAAAGCTATCTTTCGAGGGAAGTTGATGACTTGAAGTTAACTATTGAGTTTTGAATGCGTCGTTCTGAAAGTTACAGATGATTCATCATGTTCCAAAGATCCATTGTTACTTGGAACAATCCAAAAAATACACAACTAATGAAAATTAACACAAAGAGAGAAGGCATAAATAATCGAACTTCCGCCTATAAAAGTCTTCCCGAAAATCAAAAAAATTGCCAAAGAAAACTATGTGGAAACTTGGATTCATAATCTGTCTTTTCCCAATTCTTGCTTTTGGGCAAGAAGCAAATGAGACGGGTTCGTACAACGTTTTCAGAAACATTTTCAGTGTTTTCTATTTTTCCAGGATTTCAACATTGCTCTGGCGACCAACTTTATTCAACTAACCCCAAAGATTTGAGATTTTATTTCGTCTGCATCGAGAATCGATGGATTAAGGAGATGTGTCCGGAGAACCAATATCATCTTAAATTAGTACTTTGATCCGGACTCTGCTCTCTCTCTCTCTCTCTTTATCTAACTTTTTTAGGACGGAAAATGCATAGAATTCCCGTTTCCAACTGAACTTCCCACTACTGAAGGTTGCACCCCTGGATCGAAGATCGAGTTGACTCCATATGCTTGTTATTCTGAGTGTGGAGGAAATGAGAAGTTCCAAATGGGAAAATGCTGCAGGGAACATACGTACTATAACAAGAATAGGGAAAAGTGTCTCCCAGTTCCTCCGATTTATTCAGAATCATGGAACCCGGAACTTGGCTGCAACGATACTCTTATTGCGCATCCGCAGTTTTGTGGACACTATTATAAATGCTCTGACGGTGAGTTTTAATGCAAAAAAGTGAAATGGTCTAGAACTTTTATAATAGATCTATACACTTTTTTGAACAATCAAAGTCTTTTATATGTAACTATATTTCAGATAACTGGGAGTTGATGGAGTGTGAAATTGGAACGGTTTGGAATCAATCAATTCTGAAATGTTCAGAAGATTCCAGTCATTGCCCAACTATTGAAAATGTGACAACTTCTACGGGAAGAATCATTATTGAAATTGATTGATTTTTGAATAAAGGGTTTTGTATCTTTAGCGTTGTCTGAAGAATTCAGATTTTGAAACAAATAAATTTTCAGTTTTCCATGATTTTGAAGATTTCACTTTTTATGATTTCTGTTTCTCGATTCTCTTATTCTCTACAAACTCATCAAATTGCTAATAACTTCAAGAACAATCAGGGCATTGATATTTCGATTCTCTGACTTTGAGACTTTGAGAACCCGAGGTTGTGAGATTATTAGATTCCTAGATTTCATGAGTTCTTGATTGAGGTTCTTTAATTTCTTCTAGAGTTCAGAAACTGTTAATTTGGAAAGGTATATGTGCGAATTCCGAGTTACGGAGATTTTATGGACTCGAAGATTCTGCCCCAAAAGATGACACTTCTTGTACCCTGCAAAAGCCGTCAGTGATAACTTTGTCCTTCCCATATCCGTCAGAACTCCAAAAACGTCAGTTTGATTTTTGCTTCCGATTATTAAAAGTCTTCATCTCCAGAAAGTCTGTGACTAAAAAGGCGGTCCAAGTTCTACCCTGAACTAATGAAACTTGCTTCATCTACGGCTTCTTCTAGCTTTATAAGTCGATGGGAAAAACAAGTATTCATGTTGACTTTTTATTATGATCCAGAAGCTACTTTTAATAATCATATTTGCTTCGACTGCTTTTTTGGTTTGTTCTGGAAAACTCAACAATGGTTTCATAAATCTAGACTAATTTAGGTAATACATGGTCAGCGACAAACTTTAAAAGTTGGATTACTTTTCGTACAAAATGTTTCAAGTCTGCAAGTTGGAATCGGATATAGGACATCTGCATCAGCGGTTCTTGTGACACAAGAAAAGATTCGTGAGGAGCATTTATTGGATAATTTTGATTTTGAGTAAGTTTTCAAACTGGAAGTGCCGCTTCGGATTGAATGTTGTCAACATGTTGAAAATAGTTGTCTAGAATTGTCTGGATCCGTTTCAGCTCAAATGAGCTCCTGAAAAGTTTTCAAAAAGTTAAGTGTTCCGGGAGTCCCTTTATGATCACTTTCGTCCAGGTTCAGAGTTATTTTTTCAGATTCATTTACGAATTCGACGAATGTAACGAGATTCAAGCTGGTGGGAAGACAGTTGATTTACTGACGAATAAGAAAGTCGATGTTATTTTTGGACCAACATGCTCTCGACGTAAGTTTTTGGCTTCACCATTTTTTTGAAATTATGCTTGATACTGTACGTATTACTTAATTTTAACTGATTAAAATTAACTCTTTGAGTTTCGATCTGAAAACTCATTTAGTCTTTGGGAGTTTATTATTCAGACTTTTTTCCGGGCTACAACTTAAAAAATAGTGGTCTCCCATGTTTGACACTAAATCTAATCCGAATTTCCAGCCGGTATGATATCCTCCACCCTCGCCGCCCATTACAACATTCCAATTTTCGAATGGGGACTAACATCCGCCCGTCAACTAACAGACATCACCCGATATCCAACATCTCTCCCATTCTCAGTCAACAGTTACAGTCTCGCAATGGCCATTCGTGGAACTCTGAAACAATTCGAATGGACTGAATTCGTATTCATGTACTGTAACGATGGAGATGATGAGAAGTGTGAATCATTGAAAGATGATATTCAGGTATGTTGTTGATCTTGCAGTGGTGTGTGGTGCAGAAAAGAGTTTTCATCATTTGATTCTGATGGTCAGAAGACCTTCATTATATGTAGTAGAATTATGCCGTAGATCAAGTTGGAATCAAGTTTTGAGAGGATACGTCTGGAATGCCCTATACGGAAGATGTTAAAAGTATAGGATGTTAATCTGACCTTAATCTGAATGATGAAGATTTTTTTGATAAAAGATGATTTTGTGGAAAAGTGATTCTGAAGGAGAAAGGAGAGTTTTTGAAAATGAGTCACTTTTTTTCGGTCTAAACAAAAATATTGTTAAAATTGTTGTGAAACTTCGAAAAGGATCAGTCCTTATTCAATGAGTAAAAAGTAACTTTTGATGAAACTTCCAATTTCTTTGCTAACCGATGTTCGAACATCTTAAGAATAATTGTATAGGAGCCACCACTAGTTGGATTATCCCATAAAATCCAGCGACGATTCGAACAACTTCTATTCATCCTTATTTTCCAGACTGTCGCCTCCCAACACTCTGATATCACCCTTGCCTACACGACTCGAATTTTCAGTAAAAGCTTGACAGACATGAGGACAGCAATCCGAGATGTAAAAAAGCGAGGAAGAAGTAAGCGCACTATTCTTTCCAATAACCATCCCGATATTTCCAGTTATCGTCGCATGCGTGGCTTCTGGGAACGGCTCGAAAAGAACTTTGATGCAAGCGGCGGCATTGGAGAACGCTAATAATAGTGAATATGTATATATCATGGCGGAGACTAACTCTAGAGGATTCAGTATGTCTGGAGGATTATAGTGTAATTTTGAACATTGTTCTCTATTTCCAGTTGTTGATCAACCCGGTGGAAAATTGTACTATTTATGGGAAGGAATATCAAATGATGCTGGAAGTTTTACGGTAGAAGAATCCAGGCAGTCTATGTCTAATCTCTTGTTTTTAGTGGATGTAAGTGTTTATGAGAAATGGGAGACTGGAATATACTTGAGAGGGTTTCAGAATATGGGAATGAACGATGAGGTGACTCCACAGTATTTGAATTTCTCGAAAAAAGTGATAGAAATGATGAAAGAACCGCCGTTTAACTGTGTGGAGGATTGTGCAGGAGAGCAGTATTCGTCGGTGAGTCAGGATAATTTTGAGATTTTGGATTCTAAAATTCTGAAGGAATCCGGGCTTGAAATATCATTTTAATTCTTCAAGGTAGCAAAATACGCTGGCCAGCTCGCCGACGCCTTCTACGCCTATGCAGTCGCTGTGAACCGAACTTTATCCTCAGATCCATCAGCCAGCATTCGAAATGGAACCTTGATACTTCGAAACATCGGAATGACATTTGAAGGTGTAGGAGGAGGAGACGTCATCGTGGATCCAGACTCATCAAGAACTTCAGTTATCACAATGATCGGATTGAATTCATCGAAGCTTCCGGAGACTTATGGAAGGCTCTTAATCAATAATCAGACGATAGAGTTCGAAGCATTGTATGAGGATGAAACATATGACATCTGGAATGGAAGAGAGCGTCCCAAAGTGAAGCCGATTTGTGGATTCACGGGGAATCAGTGTCCACCTAACTTTGTTAGAGACTATTTGGCTATTGTCGCTGTTGTAGTGCTGTTTTTGATTTTCGTGGTGGGAGCAGCTGCTGCGGGAGTCGTGTATGCTATTAGGTGAGTTAAAGGCGAGAAATAAGGTTGTGACGTTGAGAATCAAGAGTCCCCCGATACCGATTCTGAAAACGTTCTAATTTTCAGACAAAGAAAGCGAGAAATCGAACGGCAAGATGAGTTATGGCATGTGGATATTGGCCATCTTCAGACTATCACCAAAAAAGTTTGAACTATTTCTTACACCTTCTTATCCCAATTTTTTAAAAATTTCAGTCAAAATCCGAAGCTAGTCAACGTTCCTTCGCCAGTGGTCCCTCTACATCAACCAAGTTAACCGTTGAAAGCCGAACGGAAACTACTAGGTTCACTTTTTACCTTTATCAGGTAAGAAATGTGAGGGAATTTAAAAGAAAAAAGTTCGAATGAGTTGCAAAAGTTTCAGAATGAGATAGTGGCTGCGAATAAACACGACTCGAGGCCACATTTGAATGAAGAGGAGAGGGCGGAGCTGAGAGAGGTAAGACGATATTTCCAGAAAACTCTAGAATCCTCTAGACCTGAAATTCAAAATTTTGGAGTTTTCATAGTTTAGAAAAATCTTCAGAATAGTTGGGTTCTGTGGAGCCTTCAAAGTCTGACTGGGCCGCTAAACAATTTTTTTTATTCCAAGCTACAGAGATTCAGAATTTCAATTCTCTAATTTAACTTGCTCCAGATGAGAAGCCTCGACCACGACAACATAAACAAGTTCATCGGTCTCTGTCTAAATGGTCCCCAACTGATGTCAATATGGAGATATTGCTCAAGAGGTTCACTTTTTGACGTCATCCAGAGAAGTTCGATGCAAATGGACAGCTTTTTCATGCTCTCATTAATCCGTGATATTGCAAACGGACTTGGATTTATCCATTCTTCGATTCTTGGCTGTCATGGATATTTATCCTCCAAAAAGTGTCTGATTGATGATCGATGGCAAGTCAAAATATCAGATTTTGGGATTCCAATGGTTCGAGAATTTGATAAAATCAGTAAGCGAGGAATGTTATGGAGTGCTCCAGAAGTTTTGAGGAATGATATGGTGGAGAGAACAAAGGAAGGAGATATTTATAGTTTTGGAATCATTTGCTCAGAAGTCATAACAAGAACATCAGCATTCGATATGGAGAACCGAAAAGAAAAACCAGAAGAAATAATATATCAATTGAAAAAAGGAGGATTCAATGCAATTCGTCCATCCCTTCTAACTGATGAGGCACTTGAAATCAATCCAGCTTTGACTCATTTAATCAGAGATTGTTGGACAGAAAAACCATCGGAAAGGCCGTCAATAGAACAGATCAAGAGTTTATTGAAAGGAATGAATGAAGGAAAGAAGGGAAATCTGATGGATCATGTTTTCAATATGTTGGAGACTTATGCTTCGAATTTGGAGGAAGAAGTATCAGAAAGGACGAAGGAGTTGGTGGAAGAGAAGAAGAAATCGGATGTGTTACTGTATAGAATGTTACCAAAGTGAGTACTTTTTCAGGATATTTTTGATTTCTCTACAACTGTAAGGTTCTGTTCATCTGCCAAAAAACAGAAATTCCAATATACTGAACTTTTGAGATTCTGGGCTTTGACAACTTTCAATTTTTCAAGTCTTGGGTTCCGCTAATCTTGTGATTTCATGGATTCTTCCGTTTGTTAAGGCCAAATTTCTAATTAAAACCATATTTTCAGAACCGTCGCTGACAAGCTAAAATCCGGAATCTCTATCGAACCAGAAACTTTCGAACTTGTTACTATCTTCTTCTCCGATGTCGTCCAGTTCACAGTACTCGCCGGAAAATGCACTCCTCTACAAGTCGTTCAACTTTTAAATGATCTATACACCATATTCGATAGCATTATTGAACAACACGATGTTTATAAGGTTTGGGCTCTTTTCTTAGAAACTGAAATTTCAAAACCCTGTTTCAGGTGGAAACGATCGGTGATGGGTATCTTTGTGTATCCGGGTTACCCCACAGAAATGGGAATGAGCACATTCGACATATTGCTCGGATGTCGTTGGCGTTTTTGTCAAGTTTGGCAAAGTTTCGAATTTCTCATATGCCAAATGAGAGGATTAACTTGAGAATTGGAATTAATTGCGGTTAGTGTGACCTATAAACTTGAATTTCAAAGATCTAGGCCGGCAAAACGACCAAGAACTTCACAAATTGCAGATTTTGGTTTTTAGATTTTTGTAGATCAAAATTTTTTCTATTTTCCAGGATCCGTCGTCGCTGGAGTCGTTGGTCTCACAATGCCACGTTACTGCCTTTTTGGTGATGCTGTGAATACTGCCAGTAGAATGGAAAGTAATGGAAAACGTAAGTTCTTGACTTGCAAAAATTGAGAAACGAGAAATTTCAGCCGGACGTATCCACGTATCATCAGAAGCGAATCGTCTTCTGACGGAAGTTGTCGGAGGATTCAGAACAGAAGAGAGAGGAGAAGTGATAATAAAGGGAAAAGGAGTTATGGAGACATTTTGGTTATTGGAAGAAAATGGTGCGGGTCCAGTGAAATCACTTCTGAAAAAGGAGAGAAAGAATAGTAGGACGGATTCAGAAGCGAGGAGTGTAACGCCTACTATGGATGGATATAAGTTATGAACTTGATGTTTTAATTGAATAAATATATTTCTGAATGTGTGAAATCATTGAAAACAAGTTTCTGTGATACAGAGACTGTGAGATTTGGAAATTCCGAGACTTTTATGATTCCAACACGCTAAGTTTTTGATTTCTTGAAACAAATCTTCAGAACTAAATAGAATTGTGTTCTGCTTGCAATCAATTTCTAGCAATTCATCAAAAAAATGTTGAAACTTTGATTCCGATGACAAATCGTCTGGAATTCATTCTTCCCTTCCGTCGATTACTCATCACCCTTCCATTCTTCAATTCTTCTTTTATTACCTTTTTCCAATTGTTTTGAGTTCCTATAAAAACACAGGAGCTAGAAGGAAAGAATTCATCAGAAATGTTTCTCTTCTACCTTTTCCTCTTAGTTGGAGCCGCCTTGGCTGCGAAGCGTAAGTGTTCTGAAGTATGTATTAAAAAAAAACAAGATAACTTTTTTAGCACAGCACGGTCGTTGCTTTGGAGAGGGAACGAAGGCTCATGAATTCTTGTCTAATAAGTACTACAAATGTAGAAATCAACGATGGGTTCTGGAAGAGTGCCAAATCAATTACACCTATGATTTCGTGGTAAGTAGGGGTCTCACTTGAAAAGCAATATCTCGGAATCTCATCTGAACTCATCTGAATTCTTTTGAGTTTCTCAATATTTTTCCTTATCGTCCATCGGAATCTCAACTTCTATTTTCAGTCCGGATTCTGCATCTTCACCCCCATCCCAACTGCCACCACTCCATCTTTCCGAATCTGCATTCCTGGTTCCAGAAGGGAAGATGTCTTTGATAATACCAGATATTATCAATGCAACTACGACGGAACCCAGTTTATCCAAAGATTCTGCCAACCCGGAGCCGTCTTCGTTCAATCTGAAAACCAATGTGTCGCTCTTCAACCAACGGTTACATGGGGGCCACCAACTAGACCGACCACACGTTACACATTCCCAACCACTAGATATACAACACCTCCAACGACTACTCCATACTATGGGCCATGCAAGGAATCTGGAGGAAGAGCTGGGTACAAGCCGGATATTTACCATTGCAACAAGTTCTACCAATGTGCTTCAGGTAAGAATTTGGATTTATCAGACAAAGAAACTCCTCGTGAGTCAGTGTTTCATTCTGATAAATTGGGAAATTCAACCGACCGCCAGATAGCTGTCTGGGCCAAACATTTACCGACTAATCGGTTTGCGCGCTGACCGAATCTGTGCTTTTCCATGTGAAGTTTTGAAAATATCAGGCGAGGAACGCAAGAAACTGAATTCACGAGATCGGTCGGCTCGGCCGGCAGTAGGTCGGTCACCGGTCGGTCGGCGGTCGGTTTGGAATCTCCCGATCGACAGAAACGAAACCCTTACTTTCGAGCGCTAAGAAGCTAAGGCAATGCGATCTATATCAGTTTTTAAATGAATTCCTCGATTTCTTTTCAAAAACAACACAATTTCTAGGAATCTGGACCCAAATGAGCTGTGGAGAGGGAACCATCTGGAATCAAGAAATCCTCACTTGTGACCATAACCGTGGCCAATGTAGGCCTCATACTCATCCAACCATTGGTCCTCCAATCTATCTTCCAACTGGCACTCCAGTGCCACCTGGCTGGCCAAACCCTGGCAACGAATTCAAAAAGTAATTCTCCATTTTTGAACGTGATTTCATTGTTAATATAAAGCATTTTTCCGGCATTTTCTCAAATCATTTTTATCTTGATAAGATTCATTTTCAATTTGAACTCGCAAAACTCGAAAAATGGCACTTGCAGTGGAAAGTAGTGGTAAGCAAACGGATGCATAAGGAACTTACCTACATCTGAAATTAATGAAAAACGTTCAGAGAAAAAGGTAAAAACGCTGAACGACTTGGCGAGTATGAAACTGCAATGCTGCTCTCCGGAACGTGATTTGATCGTCTATCCGAGGTGACGTCTTCTAGATCTGAATTCAGAATCTTTCACTCTATCAAATATCTTCAGATGGCTGTGCTTCAACTCTCAGAACGGCTACAAAACGCCACTCTTCGTGCGATTCTTCGTCGAAAACCGCGAGCCGTATCCGGTGGCGTACAATATGAAGGCAAGAGAGAAAATCTTCCGAATCGATTCGTCGAGTGGAATTCTGAAGTCGGGAGAGAGAAAAACCATCAAATTGTTTTTGATTTCATCCGAAGATTGGCCGTTGTCGTTTGGAGAATACACTCAGAAACGGATCAAGATGGCTGTCGAGTGTCTCAGATTGCCGGAGCAAATTGAGCCAAGTACTCCCAAGGTAGGAATATTTATAGTAAAAGTGCAGAGAATTCTTTGAAATCAAGTTTGAATCTTGTAGCTTTAGAGAATTAAAGATTCCACATTTTCAGGAAGCGAGTATGATGGCAAAAGCAATCTGGAAGAGATCGTTCAACGAGTGGCCACTGGAGCGTCTTTACACCAAAGTCAACATCTTCATCGTCTCTCCAACTGCCAATGCTCCCGAGTCAACGACCACTGTCACCACTAAATACACGCTTTGAGAATAAATGAATGAATATTTTTATTTGTAATTCTACAGAAAATGACTAGTTGATATCTCTCAGAAAACTGTTTGCTTTGTCATGATATTTTGGTAATGTGATATGAGAAAAACGATTTGAAGATGAAGATGAAGGCCTTGATTTTGTGGTACTTTCGGTTACTTCGTCCTCTTCATCGTCAATCGATTCCTCTAGATCTTCGTGAGATTCTGAATTTGTGGTGAAGGGGTCTGCAGACGTGGAAGAGTCTTCAGATGAAGAGTAGGAGGTGGAAGGAGTGCTCTAAAAATTTTAAAATTCTAGTGGAAAAGGGTAACGTGTTAGAATTCTTCAGAAAAACTTCCAATACCTGGAAATCCCAAAAAAACCCCTTACCTTCTCTGCCTCTTTCAATCTCCTCTCAATAATACTCCGATATTGCTCATTTTCTGCATTCTCCTCCTCTCCTCCAACTAATAAACTCTTTCCGTATCTAACACGATGAAACGTGTCCAACGCCTGATCACAAGAATCCGCCGACTGCTCCAGACAAACTTGACGTGCCCTCAAAAACGCCTTCCTTGATTCTGGAGTCATATCGGATCGTCTAACTTCTGACTTCTTCTCGTTTTGTTTCTTCTTGGGGTCATCAACAAGACTGACGGCGTCATGGGATTCTCCGTTGATCTGGAACACTTTTAATGGTTGTTTTGTTGATCCACTTTCCCACAAACATCTCTTTCAAAAATCTCGATTTAGTAGAAGTTTGCTAATTTGGGAGGTGGGAGGTCTTTCACTTCCTGCTATCAGATTTCAATGGGGATTTTGCTCATTTTCGTGTTAATTCGAATGTTAGCCATGTCTATCTGCATATTCTGGTTCCTGACTATTCTGTTGTTCTTTTTCTTGTCAATTGTTCGGAAATCGAAAATTTAAATTTGAAGATAATTGTGTATGTTTGGCTAATGAAAAAGTTGGATTAAATTAGTTTTTTCGTATGTTATGAGTTTTCTTTGACTATCAGACAATGCACCAAGTACTAAATACTAATTGAAAGAACCTACCAAAATTTCAAAGACTGTCCTTTAAAATTTTCATATTTTTACCTGCAAGCTCATTGGCCTTCCAGTCAAAGAGAACGGCATTTCAATTCCCGCCAAAGTCTTTCTCTTTGTGTCGACTTTCATTGCAGACGCCATCAGAGCAGAAGCAACTTTAATGGGGTCCAACTGAAATATATCAGTTATTTTATCTAGATTTCAATAAGAATCTCACTGCCTCAAAATCTGGAATCTTGAAACTCGTCTCGACGTCTCTATCGGTGTCACTGAAGTGATAGATTCCACGGGGAACCTCTTCTGAACTCTTATCGTCTTCGCGGGAGTGAGCTGAAAAATTGGTTTTTATTAGAATTCAGTTTTAGAAAATTTGTATAGCTCCTGTTTTCCAATAATATAAATCAAAGTCTACATAGAGTCCTAAAATACGTCGAAACTAACCACGACAAGGAAAAATCACAAGCAGCGAAACGAATATGAAAACAATTTGAGTCGATTGGGGAACTACAAGTCGTCGGAACATTTAATGTATCGCATACTGTAGCTTCAAGGTTTTTTGTACTTTTCGAATGATTTTTGAAAAAGAGGCACAGAGGCCCGAGACACTGTTGTGGCAAGGTGGTGTCTTCCGATGGGATGCCTGAAAACGATGAAAATTAAAATGAAAAATACGGAGAAAGGTATCACTCAGGGAAAGAAAATAGGTTGGAAGAAAAAAAAAGAGTTTTGAATAGCATAATGAATAGTATAATTTCAAAAAATAACTTTACTGAAGCATCAGCATCTCAAAATCAAGAGTCAGTAATTTCCAAAAACGTCTTCCTCTGATAGCTTCCTGATGTCAGGGTATCAGAATTTCAGAGAGTTTGTGGTTCTGAGATAGTAAAATTAGAACTCTAAGGTTCTGAGGTTATGTGCTTCTGATTCTAGAATTCGGAACGTTTGGATTTCTGAGGTTTCTTAATTTTCAAGGCACGGAAAAAAAGATTCTCGCATTCTAAAACTATTTGAGGATCCCAAAATATGCAAATTTCTGGAGACACCAGATTATTGTAATCTAAAAATTACTGAATCTGGGGGCCGAAAATCGAGTGCTAGAAATTTTAGCTGCTAATAAAGCACTGTTATTAGAAACGCAAGACGAAAATTACGCCCAATCTACAAAAGACCCGAAATTAATTCCCTGGAGTCAACCCGAGTACAAAAGTTTGTTTGCACCTAAAAAAGATCAAAAAGGTGAGGTCGAATCGGGAACAAAAAGCAACGAATTTGATTATGAAGAGAGATTCCGAAGAGGGGGGAATCGGGGCGGAGCCTATTCTGTCTTCCCGTTTCGATGAGTGATGTTGATCTTTCGAAGGAAATGGAGTTAGATTGGTTTCAATCGGAAAATCGGAGAAATGAAAGAGAATGAAATAAACCCAAAAAGTGCAAATAAATTATCTGTAGCAGTCGCCAATGGAAATCTCTAATTTTAGACTTTGAAAACGTCATTGGTCAATGAACGATCAATTTGGATTCAGTCGGAAAATTCAAAGAGGGAAACGGGAAAAGGTGATAAGAAGGATTTGACCTATTTTAGAGAGATACCTGTTCTTTTCTTTTGAAACAAAAGCTTTCTTTTCTCCGTTTTGGAACAGGAATCAGAAGAAAAGATATCAAAATGCACCCATTTTGATCTTCATAAAAACTAAAGTTTTCTCTCTTTTCTTTTTCGATCAGAACTAGAATTCTGTAGATTTTCTCTCCTCATTTTGTTTCATTATAAAAACCGTTTCTCTTCGCTGCAAATCAAATCGAAAGTTTTCGGGAATACGGTCTCAATGAATCCCGTGACGAAATCATAGAAAATGTGATGATACTTCTTCCGATTTATTCACGCCTTCTGATGAAGATGGAGACGTTGAGAATGAGAAGAAGATGAAGGGGATGAAGAATGAAAACACAAAGATCTGAGATTAAATTAAATAGATTGATTAGCAATAATCGGTCAGAAAAGGGGGTGACATCGAAGAGAGCAGAAGTGTACAGTTCTCTGTGGGGTTTCGGATGTCTGAGGCAGATGTCAGATCAAAAAATTCTCTCAAATAATTATTTTTTGTAAAATAACTGTATGAATGAATAGTTAACATAAGTATGAGAAAATTCCAAATTATTATTGAAGAAATACACAAAGCTCTCGAGAAATGTAGTTCAGAAGTCACTTGATTTCTTAAGCTTTGAAGGATCTAAGGTTCTGAAATTCTGGCTTGCTACAAGGTTCGGTCCAACTCCAATGTTTCAAAAATTCGGGATTCGGCGGATCTGAGATTCTAGATAGTTTCCAGTTTCGATTTCTCAGAATAAAACTATTTTTTTTTGGCTTTGTGAGATTTTATTTTGGGATCGTGAGATTTGTGAATTTCATAGATTCTCAAAAAATTTAAAGATTTGCAAGATTCCGAGGCTTAGAAGCTCTCAGATTTCGGGTGTTTAGGACTCATTAGATTCTAAGAACTACCGATTTTCTCAGTTTCTCTGATTCTGCTTACTCTGTGATTTCGAGTATCAGCACTTTTAATGCTCTTGACTTTCATAATCTGAAGATTCCTCGGAGTTTTGAGAATATATTTTTTTGAGATTCAAGAATTGTTTTTACAAGTTTCTGATGATTCAGAAACTCGAAAAATACGAAATTGCTACTTTCTTATATTCTAAACCTTCGAGATTTGGAGAATAATCGAAGTTGGCGTTCCAACAACTTGCAGGATTCCAAACTTCTGAGATTCGGATGTGAACCTGATCATTGTAACAAACAAATGTCGATTCCCAGATCACTGCGTTCATTTGTATTTCTTTTGATCTTTTTCAATCACAAAAAGGAATGATTATATCCGCATTGGCTTATTCAGATGATAAACACGAATCACCTTTCGACGAAAACATTCTATAGCATACTTTTCCTCTCAATTGATTCGTTTGATCTTTTCCGTCCTATCCAAATAAAGAAAAACAACAAAGAATACTAATCTTTTTATCTTTTTTCAATTTTCAAAATAATTCGAATTTAGGTCCAAGTGTTGGGCAGGCGGGGGGTTTCAGGGGGCACACGATAAGAGCATTTTTTAAACTTTTTGTCAGATTTAAAATGCATATATTTTTCAAGGTAATAGGGCGGAGGGAGAAAAAGAACAAGGAGAAAGAAGCGAGAAATAATACATAATAACCGATTAGTGAGCGATGAGAGAAAGATGAGAGGGAGTGGGGATGGGAAGGAGGCGAAGAATTCATACAGAATAGGTCTTATTTTTCAGGTCTATTTTATAGAGAGCATTGTAGAGAGAAATTGTTGCAAAGGGGGAAATTATGGCTTTTGATTTGTTGTTGCAGGCGATGTGGCAGCGAGAAGATCAGTTTCAATCAGTCTCTGTGCACTGCTCACATCCATTCGCTGACGTGGTGTCGAGTCCTCTCCGATTTGACGAGCAAACAGTCTCTGCTTATCACGGAAGTCCAATTTCGCTCCATCGGCACTGTTCTCACTTCGGTTTCTATCCTGAAGCTCGTTCAGACGACGTTGACGTGGATCTCGGTAGATTTCATTGGTTCCGACGATCTGAAAAGTGTAAGGTTATGTTTTTGTATTAGTCCTTTGAACGAATTGAGAGAAGTATGCTACTTACCCCTGGAGAATCTAGAAGTGGAACATCAGCGGCAAATAGCATAGCTGTCTGACTAGTCGGTGTTTGATATTGAGAAACTTCATCGATAAACTGAACTTTTCGATTTTCCGGAGGACTAACAGGCGACATATTCTCCACACTTGAACTTGAATGTGGCACGTCGTCGATCATCGTTTCCGTTCGTCGACTTTCCGATCTTTGCTGCTCTTTTTGCACATGAATCGGAATCTCTCTTTCTTGATGAGAAGGTGGTGATCTGATCTCCGAGAGCATTTTTCGTTGTCGACTCTGTTCATGAGACACATTCAAGAGTTCTCGATACCTCTGATGATCAGCTTCCGTCATTAACGATCCTTTCACTTCTAACCGATCGAGTTCATCATTCACCGCTTCGTAGCTCATCAATGCGATATTCGTCTTTTCCAAATTACGGATATCCGCGTCTTGGAGGCGTTCCCGGAGTCCAGATTGTGGTCGGATTTGTCTCAGAACTGGTCCTTGGCCATTTTGTTTCAGTTGCAATGCCTGAAAAGAATTAGTGGTTATTGGGTTCGCAGCAAAATTCGTTGGGTATAAACCAAAAAAATGAAATTCAGAAAAGAATTGATTTTCAACTAATTTTAGATTATTCAAATTAGCCAGAATAGTTTTAACTGGAAATTGGTTACAAACCTGTGTGATTGCTGTCGGCACAGCTCCTTTGATCGATGCGGGCACCGCTTTTGGCATATTCAAATCGACAGGCCGAACGATAGCTGGTTCCTGTGAAGAAGTAGATGAATGGCCAAGATTATTATGAGATCTCGATGAGCTGACAGCTCCACCCAATGTCACATTCACACGAGGGGATGTGTTAAGAGAAGACGTGTTGCTCGTATTTCTATGAGAAGTTCCCAACGAGACAGTCGGGATTACGGTAGTTCCAGTCGTCGTCGACGATGAGGAGGGGCTATTGTAGCCGTACATGCTTGCAGGCCGGATTGAGTGAAGAGGGGCGTAGTTGGATACGGTAGGTGGGATACGGTAGCTGCTGTTGTTGCTGTGTTCTTCGTAATTTGGTGTGGATCGAGCCAGCGGGGAGTTGAGTTCCAGATCGTTGAGCTAAACAAACAAGAGGGTTAGGTTAAGAGAGGAAAATGAAAAATGAAAGCACTTTTTGGTTGGGAAGAGGAGAAGTCACACTGCAAACGCAATACACATTCACATGAAGAAAACTACTTACCGCTCTATGAATATCTTGTGTTGATTCCCGAGCAGCATTACTAGAATATCCAACTAGTCCTCCTGAATTCCTCGGCGGCGCGAACAAGTTTGAAGCAGAAGTCGGCCGATACAAATTGCTTGTCGTCGACACATTGGCTGGCGATACAGTATTCTTCCGAAGAGCTGATGGAGATTGAGCACCAGGACGAGTTGGCTGGATTACTGTAGGACGAGTTGAGTGACGATAATGGGATGGAAGTTTATCGAAGAGTGAGCTACGAGCACTACCAGTCATCGAGGATTGAGAGAAGGAGGCGTTTGGCTGAAAAAGAAATTTTTTCGAAATTTCTATCAAATAAAATCTTACATCTTGCTGCAAATCACTTGCAGATGAACTTCTATAATGCTTATTGGCATTTGAATCAACTCCAGAATTCATACTATGATGCATATTGTGATGAGCATAGTGTTGTTGCATATGACTACTCGACGCATTCGATGAAGAATTCGAGAGTGGAGCCACAAATGCACTGTTTCTTCCAGACTGTGATCCTCCTCCTCCATTCTGCTGAGTTTGATTGTATCGTTGATTATAACTCGGTGGAGGTGGTGGTGGAGCATCATATGATCCATTTCGGCCAACGTTCGAATAACTTGGTGGATACTGTGGTGGAGGTACGGAGGACACTGATGGAGCAGCAAAGTGACCATTTGTTGTAGAGGACAATGGCGTTTGTGGGAGGAGCCAATTGCTCAGTCCGTTTCTGTGGGCGGCTCCCTTACGAACATCAAAGTGAACTTCGTTTCCTGCTTGTGTCATGAGGCGGGCGGCACTGAAAAAATGAACTGAAAACAGGGATTTATGAATTCTTCTTACTCTTCCTGAGAAATCCCAATCAGTGAATGCCCGTTAACATTCAAAAGTTGATCTCCAGTTTGGAGGCGTCCATCTTGAGCAGCCGGTGTTCCTTCGACAACCTTCTTCACGTAGATTCCCATGTGACGATCGCCAACTCCCTGTAAATCATGACAATTAAGACTTTTCCGAAAAATGAAATTAAGGACCTGATAAACACCAATTACAACCATTTCTAGAGAATAGCGTTTAGTCTATTTGGATTTGCAAAACGTTTGAGAGACCGAAAAGAGACCCCCAAAACGATAAGAATCTCGCCTTCAAAACTAACGAAAAATATGAAAAACTATGGCCGGTGGCCACCCGGAAACCGTCACTATGCAATCAGATGAGAATATGGAGAGGGAAGAATAAGGAATGGAGGAAACGAGGGGAATAACTGATGCCAATTAGATCTAATCCTAATCTATGCGGATGGTCCTAGTTGCACCTAATTATAAGGCTTCATCTCTCCCACAACAACATGCTAATCTGGGAAAAGTTGATGCCAATGTGTAAACATTTTTAGATTTGGATCAAATTTTGGGAGGGGGGGGGGCGCAAACTACAGTACCGCTCACAATGTTCTAAGCACTGACGTTTTCAGTGAAAATATAATAATTGATGTCTGGAAAAAGGGTCGCACGTTTGGTCTGAAACTTCGTGGGTAGATCAGATTTTCAATAGATTATTAGATCAGTATTTCAGAAAAACATTTTTTGAAGAAAACTACATACCTGAGCAGCCACAATACTCAGCCCGATTCCTCCTCCATTCTTCTTCAACGTCACCTTCGTTACAGCGTCAGACGCGGAGCTACCGAAGCTGTCACCCTGGAAAAATACACATTTTTCTATTAGCGGCTCCCAAAAGACTTACAAATTGTGTAGTTGGAATACTGGTCAGTGTGGTCTGTGATACACTCCGAACGATTGGTTGTTGCTGGTGTTGGGGATGATGCTGATATTGAGCCTGATGTTGAGCATCTCCGATGTGCATCGCGTGCATTGAAGACGTCATTGATGGCTGTGGTTGTGGTTGAGATGGAGACAAGGAGACACTATGGCAGAGTCTTCTGTGTTGTAATTGTTGAAGGTACTGATACAATCCATCGGGAACTGTTTTGAATTGTTCGATGAAATATCCATCTTGAGGGATCAGGAATGGAAGATTCAGATCTTCAGACTCTTCCAGAGTCATCCGTTGTCCATCTTCTTGTGTGAGCACATCAGCTTGCTTCTCGGCCAAATGACATATTCTATGAATGATATCGTCATCACATGGAATTTCTCCGTTTTCCGGCTGGAATACAGATAGAATATGAACAACTTGCAGACTGTTCAACTTGTAGCATGTGGATCCAAGTGATGCCACATCGTTCTTCTGAGCGGCAAGGAGGTTCGCAGCTTGTCTCGTTCTATCCAAATGACATTCAGCAGCCATCTCGACTCCCATTCTTTCGCAGAACCGATGGATTGCGTTGATTCGATGTTGAAGACATTTTCCAAGCCGAGTTGTCAGAACAGAAGCCGGTAGTTCCACAGAAACTAGACTATTGAAAACGAAGGCGTTGACCATATGAAGAAGATGTCCACACAATTGAATAGTCAATGCTGCATTCAATCCACAAACTCTCGCCTGCCTCATTGTCGTATCCAGAAGATGAATAACGTCTCCAGTGGCGTCGTCATTATTCATATGAATATCCAGAAGAGAACGAGCAGCAGGTCGGATCAATCCTTTGAGAATCAGTACCAATCTCCGGAAAATTCTTTCAATTTCAATCGAAACTTTTCCGTATCGAGATGCTTTCAGTTCAGTGTCCCGTTCGACGAGATGGTTGAATTCTGATGCATTGGCTAGCCAGAAGATCAGATCGTCTTTTGAGTTACACTCTTGAGCGATCTGCTTGAAATTCTGTTCGATCCTCGAGAAGAATTGCACCGAATATGGCTTATTGTGTGAATGGAAGAATCGAAGTGCCAGGTAGAGAGAATATGCTGGCGACAAACGGAACGATGACATTTCAGATGATGTGGCCGCTCGATTCGAAATCACTTCGGCGAGAAAATCCCAAACATTGTAGTCTCCGATTTGAATGGAAAGTGGGATTTGGAATGGTTCTTGTGTCATTTTTGAAGAGAATCCAACAGATGTCGTGGAGTAGGATGGCAAGATATCTGGAAAGGTTTTCATTTGAATTTTGAGTTTTGAGGAAAAATAACTCACTGTTGTTGGAATGCATCATGAGGTCTTCTTGGCGAGATGATGAGACCGATGAGCCGGAAATGCTGAAAACAAAACATTCAAAAATTGAACTCAATTTTTTGAAGATTAAATTTCTTTGAAAAAAAAACTGTTCCTGAGCCCTTCATTTCTTACAGATTCTTGAGTTGCTTTGAGCTAAAGTCGGAATTCTTCTGAACTCGTGTAACTGGTATAGGAATTGGCGGTTTTGAGTCAACCGGTTGTGAGAAGGTGACACGTCTCGGACGTGGTACTGGTTCAGTGGATACTGGCTCTTGGTCCGTTGAGGCAGCTCTTCGATGATAGAAGAAACGAGCTGCTGGCGTGGGACGAGACGTGTTAGAGGATGGATATGTGGGAGAGGAGACACCGAATGTGGTCTCTGTCTGGAGACGAGATTCCGAGTTGAAGCGGCGCATCTGATTTTGGTGCTTGTTGAGTTGAAGTTATAGGTAGAGAGGAGAGAAAAGAGCAAAGAAGTTCAAGTTTGAAGATCGGAACTAGAAGAAATTAACTTTTAGAATAAGATCTACATAGAGAAAAACTTGTTGTCCGTCCCAGAAAAAAACATTTTCAAAACCTATCTCTTACCAAAAAATCAACAAAAATTCTTCTTCTCCTCGGTTATTGTACACCGAAAAAAGCAAATATAAAGCTAGACCGGCGATCCAAAAAGCCGTTTTTCTCTCTCAGTGATCATACTTGTCACCAAGAGACGAGGAGAGATCAGAGAGAAAAAGGAATTCGGATTGGTTGAAAAGAAGGGAAAAAACACCTAACAAGGTGGTGGGATGAATGAAGAATACGGGCACAAATATGCACATTTAGAAAGGTGTTGATGAGTCACAGAGGGGGAGACACGGTCTTCTTCTTTTTTCCTCAACGGCATACATATATTTACATTTCTCACTCTCTCTTCAGGGTACTCCTCTTATCATTAAATGACACTATATCAGTCACAGAGAGGGAGTCAACCCTCATCGATTATTCAAAAAAAGAGGCGATGGAAAAAAGGAAACCGAGGTGGAGGCTATCGGAGAAGAAAACCTTTAGGAACTAGTCAACTGTATCGAGAAAATGGAGAAAAAAAGGAAGAAACATCGAGGCAGAAAAAGTGAGTCAGAAGTGAAGAAACTGTATGTCAAAATTTGGAGAAGAAGAAGCTTCAGTATGACTAAACTTGGAAGTTTCAATGAGAAGGCTACTACTACTGCTGAAATTTTTGAGATTCGACTTGAATTGCCTTTTCCAGGCCCTTTTTCTTCCAAGTCATTTCTTGGGGGTCGAGAATAGCTGATCTCGCAGAAATTTGAAACTTTGAGGACCTGTTACTCAAAATGGTTTATTCCCGCTCTAAATTCGAAGAAATACCCTTCTTCGTGAGTTCGAAAACTCTCTAGGGGCAGAGTCACGAAAGCTTTGTTAACCCTATATTCCAGCACCAATAACAACAAGCTCAAGCTCTATTCAATTTGGTCGCCATTCTTGTAACCAATTTCAGCTGTTCTATCCCGATTAGTCATTTGAAAAAAAACGAAAATGTCTGTTATCAGGTATTGACCTGAACTCAAGGGAGAGAAAGAGAAATAGGCACTCTGCAGAAATGGAGAGAAGAGAGACGATGCGAACGAACGAAGAGCAATAAATTCCGAACATAAAACATTTGGAAAATCGGGAAGAAGAAGAGGAAATAAAAGGAAAAGAGAGCACAGGGTTAGGTACCCTCTTCTTTGAAAAAAGGTGTCCCCTTCAATCGGATGGTCATGTCCTTCTATTCACAAAAAGGTGTGGCTCTTTCTCTTTTGTGTTTGAGTGTGCTCGGGAATGGGATGGATGCCAATAAATCGGGAATGGGTGGTATATGAGATGAGAATGGCACATTCACAGTAATGAAATGAAAATTGAATTGGAAAATTTCAAAAATTGTGATTTACCCGGACGGACAGGGAAAAGTTTGTTGGCCCGTCTTTAAAGTGCAAACCGGGACAATGGTGGGCCGGACCAGGTAGTTTGCGGGCCGAATCTAGCCGGACAGGTGACAATTTTTCTATCTGCCATGCCCGTAACAGGTATGGGTAAATTACTTTTTTACAAGAAAATGGGAGGTCTTTTCTAACCAGGGCGGTCCTCCTTTCCCCATGAATAATTGATTCTGGGTCAAATAAAAGGTGACTCTAGCTGCCATAATAGCTATACACCTTTTTCTCGGAAGTTGGTGTTGACATAGTAGAAGTAGCAATGCTTATTGTCTTCTTGTTCTTGAAACAAAACAACATCGAAAACTGCATTCTACCAATGAAGAAACAGACACACTTTCATGACGATGGAATGATGATGATGATGGAGTGAGAAGCAGGAGTAGATCAAAAAAGGAAAAGCCTAGGAAGGAAACGGCCACAAAGGGCATGTAGAGGGAATCTCATAAACTTTTCTTTCTTTTAGTAGATAAAAGAAAAGGAGTACTACTAGAAGAAGATCTAGAAGAATAACGAATTCAGGAAAATATTGACAAGAGACATCCGAAGAAAAAGGAAACGAAAACGGAAGGAACATGACAAAGGAAGCGAAAATTATTGGTGGTCCCGGAGAGGGAAAACTTATAATTTTTGTGTCCCAAAAAAAGAGAAAGAGAGCTCCAGCTCCGGTTAGAATCAAATGCTCGAGAGAGCAAGAATCTGAGAACCTTGGGAGAAAGTTTGAGTTTTTGAGACAGCGAGACGACTTTTTCTAGTACGAATTTTTGAAAAAGTGAAAAGTGAGGGAAGAGAGGAACGGCTTCATTTTGCATATTACTGTTTGCTGTCCTTCTTCTTCTTCTTCGTGTACTTTTCTGCATATTTGATATATGCATGTGTGTGTGTATGTATGTGTCTCCTCCTCTTTTTACTACTACAATCTCCATATTGTTGTGTAAAACAGACATGAGATAGTGATGAGAAAGGCTCCAGGAACAGTTTTTTTTTGAGAAAGAAATTTCATATAACTTTTAGAAAAGGGAAACTAACCTTGGTGGGTAGTAGTCGTGGTTTCCGTTTCCTCCGTTTTGCTGGGCTCCGTTTAGTGGAAGACTACAGTAGTCGGACGGTGCGCACCTGGCAGTGGAAGCTCGTGAATCAGCCTGAAACTAGGGAGGAATTGGAATAAAAAATTGAGGAAAAGAGCGAAAGGGAGGGGGAGGAATGAGTGGAATTCATAGGCAATGGGATGAGTCAGAATATTTGGACAAATACTTATACCAACGATTTTTTTTGGATAGAATTGGATCATGCCTTACTAAATATAGGCATAGCTTGTTGCAAGGGGTTACTCGAGTTGTTTAGTTAAATTTTGATTAAGAATAGGATCATAGACTACTAGCGTTCCGATTTCTAGCACTGAAGATCAAAAAGCAGCTCTGAATGTGTTCAGAATGTCTAGTTTTGAATATTAATATCAAAGAAAACCCTGCACTCAGTTAACACGAAATTTACAAAAAAAAACGTACTGTCTGGGGTTTTGGTGGCTAATAACTGAAACTTTGAAAATTTGGTCAATGTTTTTTTTTGCAGTCTTGGACCTTTTCCGGCCAATGTAGCCTAGGATCCAATTCCTAGAATTATAAAGTAATGTAAAAATAACTCTTACCATGTCTGCGTAAGTCTGCTGCTGAAAGTGTCTCTGCTGATTGGGACCACCACTGAATTTGAACAAATGATCGGCTCCGATGCGTATCGTATCACCGTCTTGGAGTATCTGCGTCTGCATCAGTTGTTGATCGTTCACCTGAAAAGATTAAAGTTTGAGTGAAACCAAAATTTAGTGTAACGAATGAAAAACTTCCGAAAAAGAAAGATTCATATCAAGGAAAAAGAGAGAAAGAGGGAGAGAGGAATGGAATTTTTGCAATCTCGATTTTCAAAATGAAGATGTCTTCGTTCCTCAAAATTAGGAGGAGACCCAGGATAGCAGAAAAATAGCGGGAAGGGTATGTGGATGTGTGTGTCTCGATCATAAGAAATTGATCGGAGATTCGTTTCGATATTATACAGCTGACCACCACCAAGACCCCACCGTTTCTTTGCGGCCACCGCCATAAAGAAAGCCACGGGGAGAAGAAAGAAAAAAAGGAATGAGAAGAAGGCGAAAATGAGAAAGGAATGTTGAAGAGATGGATGAGAATTAATTGGCAAACATGTTCGCAGAGAGGGCTTTCTCGAAAATGAATGGACTGACTAATTATAACTGTGATGATTCTAACTTCTCATGGAACTTGGGAAGGTGGATTTCAAGGCGACACTTTTAGGCTGCCCCGAAGGAGACTAGCATCCTCATGTTGATACCGAAATCGTGACTTTTCCTACCCCCTTTAGTACATTCTAATACCACACAATCTGACCGCAATACCTACAATGTAAGTAATAAAACCACCAGATTGACGTTTCGGATCGCAACGATGCAGACGAGAAAAGAAGAAGAAGAACCCATAAAACCAGCGACGAGATGTGAATTGGGTGATAATGACTGTATAGACTTTTCCGGAAATATATTCAGAAGGCGGGCACTCCCCTTTTAATTAGTGGTGGATGTTATCAGAATTCTATAATCTATCGAGATGAATTTTTGAGTCTAATGTAAGGATGATGAGTCATGGCAAACTCAAATGTGAATGACTAATCAATGAGAAAGCTTCTTAGTAGAATTTCGACGGCGAAACTAACCTAATTATAACGATTACGGTAGAGAACTCAGAAGATAAAACGTGGACAAAAGCGTAGAGAACCGAAATTTTAATTTCAAACAAAACATTATCGGAGTTGAATACCACGCGCTCAAACCTCGACATTCGGCGCTTGTTTTCAAAAGTAGATCAAATGGCATAATGGGAAAAAACATTTTTTGGGCAAATTTTTTGATCTACTCAGTCAACATCAACCAAACCTAGAGTTCCATTATTATAATTGATCAACATTCATGGAGGAAAATATAGAAACTATTCGCATTGGAGCACGATTTCTGAGGTTTCTACTCCTGTGGTAGATCAGAACCACAAAAACAAGAAATACAGTTCAAAACACAATGTTCAGTTTCTCAAAGAAACAATGAATTTTAGCGAAGACCATGAGAAACATCAACAAAAACTAGTCCATATAGATTACTATAAAAAACACAAAACGACTGGGTAAAAGTGTGAATCCGGCGAAGAACGCAAAACCGAACGACTGTCTCTTCTCTCTGTGGTCGAGTCGTAATACAAAAAACCAACAAAAATAAGGGAGAACGAGGAGGCGCCGTAATGCTTCTGTGGATTGCCTCCTGCTGCAGCTATCCCAACAGGCTTCTCTCCTTAGTTATGGTCATTCGGTCAAATATAGAAAAGAAATACATGGAGGACTAGGCAGTCAGAGAGAGAGCAATGGGAAAAAACGACTGCAAACTGACTACAATCCGAGGAATAAAAAAGGCGCCGAACCGTCGGTGACCAATCTTGTTCACAGCCAAACATAGCACACCCGATTTGGGAAGAAGAAAAAGAAAATGGATCGGAACGAGAGGCGGCAAAACCGAATTGGGAAGAAAAAACGGCTGCGGTTTTGTCGTATGTATTTACAAACAAAACTTCAATCATCATCATATTCTCGAGGTCATTCCGATTTCGAGGAATTAAGGACAAAAACCGGAAGAAAAACTGAAGGAAATGTTGCATCGTTGTTTATGTCTTGGCTGAATGCCAGGTAGTTACGGAAGAAGGGAAACGATGGGGGCAAAAGGAAGGAAGGAAGGATTATCAAGAGATAATTACAGCTTATTTCCTGAGAGAAGAGGAATCAGAAGTTGTTGGGGAGAAGGAAAATGAAGTCGTTGGAAGAACAAGACAAGAAAAAAATGTTTGCAAACATCGTTAAAAACCCAACTTCATCGTCTGTGATGACTTCGGTTGGATGAACACACTACAGGGAAAATATTCAGATGAAGAAGCAGGTTCTCCTTCTCTACTAAAAAATTAATCTGATTTTGTTGAGAAAGTTAAAAGAGAGGATTTGAGGGAATCTGAAGCTGTTGAAAAAGAAGAAGAAGCTGATGGTGGTGGTGGTAAACGTCTGGAGGAATCGGAAGAAAGCGAAATGGATCTTTATGAAGAAGAGAAAGAAAGACTTTTGAAGAAAAAGGGAGAAATGCCGCAATGATGACCGTTTTGTGTGGGAGAGAGAAGGGGGTCTCGTTTCCGCGCGGAAAGGTGAGAGAACTGTCGAAGTAGCAGCAGCATTTTCCCTAGATATCTCAATTCGGGATGATGTTATAATTTGTATTTGAAGAAGCCTATATGAGGGGGCAAAGGGGAGAGAAGAGCATACTATAGCGATTGATGATGAGAGGAGGAACGGAAACGTGACAAATACATCCATCTCATATATAAGGACATTTTCCGTCGAGTGCTGGTCTGGTGGTCAAAAGAATGACACAAGAGTACTATATATGGAAGAACAGAGAGGAACGTACAGGTAAAGGAGCGTTCTTTCTCGGATAGTTGGCCTTCGATTGGGCAATTTCCTGTGTTACGTAATATATCCATTTGTGGGATGAGAGAGGAAATGAAATGACAATGACAACCATGAAATGAATATGGATGGGATTGAAGATTAGAGCCATCAGAAGCATCGAAAGGTCATTTTGTGGGAAATTAGAAAATCGAATAAGAACAAACTAGTCGCGGGTAGGTCTGGGCCGATGAAGGCACAAGGGGGAATTTCAGGTCGGCCCGCAGCCAAGCCCTGAAAAACTGCCCAGTGGGACTGAGTCGGGCTTCTTATTCTTTAGAAAAACCGGTCCGGCCCAAGAATATGATAACTACTCCGGGCCACGCAGGGCTTTTTGCAGGCGGAGTCGTCTTTTTCGATGAAAAAAGCCCACGGCATATATGGAGAGTCCGGCAGCCAAAATTTTGGAATGGCCGAAAAATCACAGGTATGAATAAGAGGAGATTTCCAATTAGTAGGACGTGGCGAATAACGAGTCAACTGTTTCAAGGCGCAAAAAACTCAATAGAGGGGAAGAAGATGGAGGTAAACAGATAATTGAAGGAGGTAGACAAGAGGGCGGAAAGTGGCAAAGCGGAAAAAGACGCGGAAAAGTAAAAAGAGAGGGCAAATCGGGTGAAGTGGGGCGACGATTCTGGTTACCAAGAGAGTGACACTGGAGGGCATGAGTCTTTTGAAAACTAGGCTTATTGAAAAAGACAACATTTTGCAATATGATGGTTGGAGCATGCTCATAGGAAGAGCAACATGTTGATGAATCACAAACCGTTTCGAATGGAGATGCATTCAATAACATATTTGTATAGGCATGATACATTTCTATAGTTTTGAAAGAATCCATTCTAGGTCAGCCGCGCGTAATGAGAATGCTCTATGAGCGTTTTCACAACGAGGAAATCCTGTTGAAAGCTCCTCTTCAAAGCTAACCGAAAAGTGGACAAGTGCAAAAAACGACTGTATACATGAAGAGTGCGTGAAGAAGCATTTTCGGATGTTTGGAAGGGAGAGGCGAAAAAACGAAAAACCCAAGACAAACATCCCCCTACAGAGGCGTGTCCAATTGTATGTCACGATAAGTGGTTTCATATACACAGGAATAATAATAATAATAACAAGAGACCAAAATAAGTGTTACCGTAACCTAGGATTCTGTATATATTCATGGAATTCAAAAGATGATTCATGGGTGAAGGAGAAGAGGGAGAAGAGAGAACGGATTATTTTTGCGCAACGGTGTAAGCTAATTAAATTAAAATAATTGCAAGGAGAAAAATCTCTCACCTCTATATAAGCATCACGTGTCGAAGGTGTCAGTGTGACGACTCCATCCATAAAAGCTATTGCAGCATGTCGGCCACGGATGTCGTGTCCATCAAGCTGAAATAAAGGAGTGGTTTGATTTGGCAAAGCAGTACGATAACCATTCGGAGTTTTTTTGGGGACTACTGTATGTATTTTTGCAATAGGATTTCACTATTGCTTTTGACTGCGGACTTGACATCAGATTTGACGCCATCAGCCTTTTTTGATCGCTAGAAGTTAGAATAGATAATCAAGAATACATATAATCATATTTACAGCTTCAAAACTTTCAAACTCAGAAATTAACATTACATGTCTGCCCTGCCTCTTTCAAAACTTACATAAATGTTGTGCTGCGAAAAATTAGACATCTGACTATCACTTCCAACTTCCGTGACGCCTTCATGAAGTGTTATCCGATGTGTGGAAAGTTGTCCTTCTGAAAAATTCCCCCTTTTAATGCATCCTTTCTTAAAAAACTTACCATTATTCATAACAATCAGCATTGGCAGATTCAGAGTTTGTGATGGAAGAGAGGTCAATGGAGACATTGGAAGGATGACCGAAGAGGGAAGAACCGAGGTGGAAGGTACTCTGAAGATGAAAACGTTATTGAGTTTGAAAACCACTTGACTCTTGGAGTACTTTTAGAAGTTTATGCTGGCCAGGACAAAAATGGATGGGAGTGAAATGTTTATAAACATTTGACCCTGTTAAGCATCAAACGTCAAACTGGGAGATTCCTAACTGTTTTTTTCAAAGACTTGGACTATAGGCTATGTGAACTGTGAGAATTCAAAATCGGCACTTAAATGTAGCGACTCAAGCCGAGCTATCAGCCATCAGAGTCTCAGTCAATAGTTATTTACTATATTTTTGAAGGCTTGCATTTGAGCGGCCATGCATTGTTAGAAGATCTATGCGGTATAATCGAGCTCAAAAAATCGCGAGTTGAGTAACTTCCAAAGACGTGTTCAAACTGGAAGTAGAAGAATTGACGCTCCTATATTTTCCAGTCAAAACAAATTCTTGAAGTCTATATCACCGGATTGCTGGAGACAAAAAACTAGTCTCTAGAAACTCCTACAAGGTGAGATATGAGTCTTGAAAAATGCACTGAAAATGTGCTGTATGGGACTTTGTCAATATAGTAACTGATCCGACTTTCAGAAGAAAGTTCAACTCAAGGACTCAAGGAATCTCCTGGTAAGAGTGAACTCACTGATAATCACTTGGCTTCTTCTTGATAGCCAAAAACGAGTCGAATCCATTTTCTCCATTTCCCCTTGCTGTCATTTCGAATAATGGACATTCCATGGGTGGAATTGGTCGTCCATCAACATCTCGTAAATCCGACATGCTCTTTCTCTCATCATCATTCGATACCTGTAAATTCAAAATGTTCTATCTTCTATTCAAACACTCCTAGAATTTTAGAATCCTTCCTCTTTTCTTCATTTTCTGACTCATTGCAAAATGAAAACGGGTTTCTGCAACCCGAATTCGTGACAAATCACTGTCGTTTTACGCGGGGTTTAATGTGTCACAGAAGAAAAAAGAAGAAGTAGAACCGATCGTCCTTAAGTTCGAAACTTTGTTTTCGAAATTTCAAAGGGAAAGTTTGGGAGGAACGACCAATCCGACCGAGAACGACCGAGAATGTGACCAGTTGATGAGCGGTAATTAGGTAATTTTAAATTGTTTCTCTAGTTCCTTGAACAGGAGAACTGTGAACTTTGTTATTATAGATGTTAAGCGAACGGTGAATGAGATTCTACCTCTGAAGATCTGCTATGAGTGAACTTTCTCAACGAGTTCATTATAATCTTAGCAGGTTTGAGCTTCTCTTCGGATAGATGCTTCTTCTCAATCGCAGGGCTCCTCTCAAAGGATAAAAGTCTGGTGAGCCGTTTTCCAAATCCAGAATTACTCCTTTTCCTTTGTAATTCTTCTGCTCGAGCCTTCTCTCTTTGAAGTTGTTGCTCTTTTTCATACTGTAGCTCGCAGAGCTCATCGATAGTATCAATGGAGCAACTATTTTCATCTTGACGATAAAGAGGCATAGTTAGAAAGGAATATTATCATCAGAGTAGAATACAGAGAGACGAGAAGAATACCAAGTGGTGGGTGACTCCAGAATTCAAGTCAAGTAATGAATCTTTCAGAAGACGTGCCCGTCGTCAAGTGACCCAAAGGGGTTTTCAAATTCTTCTATATTCCAGTTGGAGAGATTGAGAGACGCAGAGTGACGTCAGATACACACACTTAAAATTGGAAAACGAAAGTGATACTATCAGTCCGTCTCAATTCGTCCATTAGGCCAGAGAGGAGAGAGAAGAAGACGAAAAAAGTTTTGAAAAACGAAAACGATATCTTTTTTCTCTCGTTTTCAATCTGTTAATCAGTTCTCGTTCTCTCAACATTCTTTACTTTATGGTTCTTCTTTTTGAAGATTGGGGAGACGGAGAAAAAAACGAACCTCAACCAAAATGTAGTCGTCTTTAGCATGTTCCAGTCCGTATTTTTCTAATGCTGCCATCAAAATCCTATCGGCGGTTTCATTAATTTCGGCCAATATTGAAACATAGGGACGGGTCGGGACAACTTCGCCACCGTATACTTTTAGACTTCCACCTGAAAAATTGAAAATTAGGATTACAATTGCCTTCAATTTTCACTATTTTGTTCTAGGTCCCAAGTTGTTTTTGTTTCTCTCAACTAACCAAAAGTCATCTCCTTCAACTTTGTCTCCAACTTCTTCTCTCTTCGCTTCCGCATAACTGCTTCTGGATTCGAGATAGTTCGAGTGAATGTATTAAATGGCACTTGTTTATAGATGTCATCTTGAGATTGCGCTTCTTCACGTCCTCCGTTTACATGAACTGAAGCTATGATATGGTTGAAATTTTGGAATTCTAAAACTTGACACTTACCGAACTCTTTCTGATGCTTCTTCTTGGGTTCTTTCTCCTTCTTTTTTGCAAATCGAGAGTTCTTCTGATCGGCTTCTTGTAGATTCTGAAACAAAAAAATACTTTTCTATCAGGAAAACAGCAAAATTTCACCGCCACGGGCACCGGAGCAGATTTGTCCTTTTTCAGAAGAAACCGTCCTTCTCGGTCATCCTTATGCCATTGCAACTGAACAACAAGTGGTTTTTCCTCTTCTCCCAGCCTCCGTTCTTCTCCATTTTCATGTACTTCCCAGAGGGAATAAGTGTCATTTGAAAGCATTTTCAGGTCGGGTAAAAACTTTTCGGATAATGCATCTACGACTGCTCGTGTTGTTGCTGTTGATGAGACTCTGACGCACTTCGTGAGCACTTTCTCGCCACCGTCCTGAAAAAACAATGATTCTTGATTTTTCTAGGTGGTCCTGTATTCTGCATCATAATAGTCTTGAAATTCTAACTTGTCTCCTAGACCTTAGATTCTCAGTTTCGGTACTTCAGCTCACAACTTTTTCCACTTTCCCACAAGCTCTTCCTCTTCCATTTTCTCTTTCACCAAACTTTCTTCCTATTCGGGTCATAGCAGCTTAACACAGTCTCACGGTCCCCCGTTGGTATTTGCCGATCTGTTTTATACATATACTTATACGATGTGAGTGTTTGTGTTGTTCCCTCTCTACTTTTGACTTTTCCCTCCACTAACAGAAAAATAAAAATATGACTTACTTGGAAATAAAATCTCATGACACCTTCCACTTCGAGCTCTTCTGTGGGATAGGAGAGATGGAACAAATCGAGACGATTCTCGTTCCATTGTTGCACTAGGCATGCTAACTGTTCACGTTCTGATACTATCGTCATCTTTGCATAGTGGGGATTATCTTGAAATTGGGAGAAAATTAATTACAGTGTACAGACTTTCAAGTATAAAAGAGTATAAGGTTTAGAAGTGTAAGTAAGCGAGGAGAAGAGGAAGAGAAAGAGGGATTGAATAAAGAGGAAACACAAACAAGAACGAGTTTAGTTGTCTTATTCTTCTTCTTCTTCTGCTTATTCTCGGGAGGAAGTCAAGCATCAATGAGGCGACGAAGTAGAAGATGACGATCGGATTCTAGATGCTGTCTAATGAGAACCAGAAGTTTTCAGCGTTACGGTTTATGCTGTGGGAGAAGTACGACAGAGAAATGATTGCGAAAAAGTTGAGCAAGACTGAGATAAGACTGATAGGAAGAAAATATATCAGAAAGAAAACATTTCGGCAAATCTTCCCAACAAATCTTGAAAACAGAGGGAGCAAAAGTCGTTCAATTGAAGAATCGAATGAACAATTGGGCCTTCCTCACTTCATTTTGTCGTCCCATAATTGAGTTTTAGAAGTGCCTCTTCGTGCTCTCTGACACAATAAAGAGATTCTTGGATTGAGAAAAGACGAGCAGGCAGGACAGGACTGATTCAATTCTATATCAACACGTGCAATCTGTTCAATCGGAGAGATTCGGAGACACAGAGAGTGTAAGAGATTCATAAATGTCGTTGGAAAGCCATGTTCGGCAGCAGCGGTTAACATGACTTTTTTGGTTTATTCGTCATCATCTTTTTCGCATCAAAATGCCAATGATTACGGGCTTGCCAAGCAGTTTTTATGAACGTTGAAAGAGGAAAAGAAACGGCGATTTTCTGGTTTTTACGGGGTGAACAGACACAGAGGTGTTGAATTTCGTGAGTGAAACAGATTGGCAAGGAGCCGAAAAAAGAAATGAGGAAAAGTGCTCAGAAATGCAAAAAAACTCAGAAAAGTGATAAATTGCTTACTGAAAAACAATTTGACGGTCCAGGTTTGGAATTTTCCAAGAATTGGGGCCTAGGTAATAATGGCCGTGAAAAACATGGTTCTAAAATGAAATCCGGCAGAATGTTCCCCAAAAATGAGATGTAGGACTCCAAAGTTGCTCTGAGAGCCATATAGATGTGATTATGAAATCGATTAATACAGTTTTAGGAACTTCCAGGAAGTCTAATTTTTTTGGTTGATGATGGCTGGAAAACAAGTTGTGAGAAAATATGAAAATCGTATCAAGAATGACTGAAAATTTGAGGTTTTTAGGTTTTACTACTAACTACAGTAATCTAGGAGCAAAATTATTTTCAATTCAATTTCTGTGAGAAATTCCAGTTTCTAATATGTTTTCTTTCAAAAAATCTTCTTTGAAAAAGTGACTTTATGTGTGTGGGGTCACAGGTGTTATTCAGAGGCGTCGGTCCGAGATGATTCCAACGTAATGAAAAAGTGGAAGGAGAGAAACAAGAAGAAGAAGAAACAAGTGTAAAATTTGAACATCTGTCATTTTGTCAGCGAAGAAAAGTGGAAAAAAGTAGGGGAAATAAACCTTGAAACCGTCAATTGCACCGGAACATGATTTGTGAGAAGGCGGAAAGAAATCAAGAAAGTAATGAAGAGATGGTATGGGAAAGAAGAAATGGGGTTTCGATTGATATTGTTTTCCGTGTGTCGGTTCACAAAAATGGGTCCTCCCTCCTTATAACATATTGATAAACAGTGACATTTTGATAAGGAGAGAAACAGTACGAAACAGTGTAAGAAGACAAGAGACGCAGACAAAGAAATGGGAAGAAAAAACGAATGAATCGCCGACGAGCGGGTAGGTAACACAAGATGGCCGGGGTGGAGGGGAGGAGCCGATGACCTTCGGATTAAGAGATCATGAGAATCAGAGAGACGCAGAGAAAAGAGTCTTGCCGCACCGGTTGATGGAAGGGTTATACCTGCGGACGGACGAGGGGCGAAGAATGACTGAGTTGACCGGGGTATGTTGATGGTGGAGGAGACAGGGAGGGGGAAAGGGTGAACAAGGTGACGCAACGTATGGTGGGAATATGAATCGATTGGGAGAACAATAAAAAGAAGACAGTAAGAAAGGGGGAGAGATAGACGGTATTGTTCAGGAACATCCATTATGGATTAGCAGTAAAAGATATACAGTACAGGCCAATAGGGTGACAACTGGAAATGTTTTCCGTTCAAAATGGTAAACTTTGAGGAGTCGAAATGAGTGGCTTCCCTCGATTCAATTTTGTTTGAAATTTGTGGTATAGAAATGAATTCTAGAACTCCATTTTTATAGTTTTTAACTGTTTCCTAACCGCGTTTAAGACAGATAGGACGCTTCCAGGGCCTATGCTGGCCGTGGGCTGCGGCCTAGCAGTTTCAGAAATTTTTCTTCACCAGGGCTGGTCCGGGTTCCGCGGCCTCAGGGCTGACCACTTGACAGTCCTGGTCGCGCCAAAGTTTTCTAGTCAAAATTTTGTTCAAATACAGTGTTAGTTTTGAAAACGTAGACAGAATTTCACTTAACAGTTGATGTCCTTACCTACGAATTTCCAGCAAAATTAAATAGTTGAAAACCACCTTTTCAGACTCTAAAGTTCATCATTTTGAACTGAAAATGTACAACGCAGCCAACCTTTTCACCGGTATTGCAAGGGTCCCGATTTGATGAATACATAATTATTTTAGGAATCTCAAATTTTTACTTGCGATTCTACTATGCAAAAGTTGTCCGAAAATCAACAAAATCCCAAAAAATTGCAAAGGAAAAAAATCATAATATAAAATATTGAATTCGTACCCTCCCGGCTCCTCATCTCGAGGAATCGTCCAGATGTCTCACATATGTGAGAAGAATCAAAGATTCCTGAATCCTAGAGTGATACGAATGAAACATCAATGCGGAAGAGATAATAGAACAAATGTTCATGAAAAGAGGGGTATCAAGATCTCTTTATCTCTCTGTTACACACTGATTTGCAAAAAGAGATTGATGAGTGACACCAAAGAAACGGGAAGGAAGATTCGTGTTTGCTCACCCAGGTTCTACACATTTTGATATGTTGTAATTGAGAGGGGAGTTGGAAAACGTTTTTGAGTCTTGTTAGGGAAGGATGCAGGGAAAACGGAGGCGGGGATTGGCCTAAAAAAATTCTGAAAGAATGTGGTTGAATTGGGAGAACTCTTAATGAAAATCTGAAACATAAAAAATTTGCGAAACTTCTATGTCAGGATTTCAGAAGACTGTCAGTTTTCGAAGTTGACAATCAGAAGTTGCGCGGTCTAAAAATTAAAAATTCCGAAAACTTTCCGATTGTCTCGGTTTCCGATTCTGAAAGGCAGGAGAATCTAAAATTTTGAAATTTTAATCAATGCAATCTGGGTAGTGATAGTCCTGAATTTATAGAGGATTGTCAGATTAGAAAATTCGATTCTAGGTTTCTGGCCTTTTAAGATTCTAGGGTTTCTGATTCTGTTTTTCTAAGGCTTGGGGTTTTCAGGTTTTCAGGTTTTGAAATTCCGAAATTTCGGGATTTTTGAGGACTCTTGCATTCGGAAAAATGTTCTACTTCAAATTCTGAAATTTGGAGATTTTCAGATCCTTTCTCTTCAGTTCACTCTCCTAAACAACAAATAAAAAACACTAAAGACCCCATAAAAAGTTGCTCATTGGAACATCTGTCCTCTCTTCCCCTTTTTCTCTTTTTTTTTCGTTGAGCATTTTCTTCAAAGGATCATATTTCAAGTTGAATTTCTCAACATTCTCTTTTTCTCTACACTTTCTCACACTTTCATTAAATTTTCCAGACGGAATTTAACTGATTTCACTTCACATAATTCAAGCTCTATTTTCCATTTTTCAAAAGGACTTCATTCTCCTTTCTATTTTCTTCAACATCGTCAACGTCTTCTTCTTTTTTCGTTTCTCCATCTGCGTCTATTTTTCCTCTCATTTTTCTTTTTCTTCTTCTTCTTTTCGTCATTTTTAGCCACCCTTTATCCGAAGCGCACACAATTTTTCACACTACAAACTATACGTCGTGTTTTTTTTTTTGCAAAATAGGACAAGAATAGATCATGACTAGAGATTTTGAACCTATCCTTTATCATCTTTTCCATTTTTGAATAAAAATTTGTGTTGCTCATTTATTCGATTCTCTATTCTATTTCCGTCTGATTTGCATAATTGTGTTAGTTGTTAGCATCCTCCTCTCTAATGAGAAGTCAAAACAGAATACACACGCTTCGTTTCATTTTGAGACGACGATGAGATTCTGATTCTGACGACGTCATAATGGGAGTTGGAGGGAGGAGGAAGGAAGGGAGCTCTGCAGGTTTCGAGAAACAGAGTGAGAGTGAGATTTATGCACATTGACAGGTTTCTTTTTCTTGGTTTTCACGGCTGGAAGAGATGGGTTTGTGGAGGCCTTTTTTGGTTTTGAAAACGTTTGGATGAGACTGAAAATCGAAACTGACTCTCCGAACTAAAAATCCAATCTCTCTTTGTGACTCTGAAACGAATAAATGTTTCTGAATACCTTAGATTCCCAAGATGGATTTCGGGCTTATTTTTTGTTTATTCAGGGCTTGAATCCTTTTCAAAAGTTTGTTCTTGAGTTTCATGCAATCTGGAAAATGTTTTTTGATTTGTAGATTGAGGTCATCAAAGCTTTCAAGTTTCGCTATTCAATTTCGAATAGGATCTGAGAATTAAAGCCTTTTCAATATTATGTGTCTGTTGAATTATTCTAGAAATCCAAGTTTGAATCTCAATTTTGGCCAATTGTTCAGTTATCAACGAACTACACTTTTTGATTTCTCGTGGTTCAATTACAGAGATTTCTAGTTTTCAAAGTCTCAAGATTCATGATTCGGAGATTTAGTAATTTGGGCGGATTTTGATGATCTAAGTCTTGGCCTATCTTCGAATCAAAGGTCTTGGGAATTCTGAGAGTCTGAGATTCTGATTCTGAAATTCTGTCACTCTGAAAACGGCCTGTCTCAGCTTGTAGTCTGCGATTCCATAGTTGATGCAAAATTTCGCAAAATTTGAACTCCGACTGAAAGTCAATCTTCTCTCAAATGTTGACAGAGCTGTGCAAATTCGCTCATTTTGCTAGTTTTCTAGTTTACATCAAACCGGGATCCGAGTTTTCGCCTGAAATTTCAACTGAAAGTAAAACCAAATCTGGTTTCTCTCGAAATCTGTCTCAAAACTTACTCAAGAAGAAATTTCCAAGTTTTCCAATATAGATGTTTCTGTTCTTCGCCCTTCAAACATAGAGAATTTTCTAGATTTCTGGTTCATGAATAACATAATTACCAACGTTTCTCTTCCCCGCGTTAAAAACAAAAACATGCTCGAAAGTGAGCTCTGATTCTTCAAAAAAAGGGAAAGTGAGGTCACACTTTTGCTCTTCAGGGAACGCAAGAAGTACATCCTTTTTCGTGAGTCTTCCCTCTGTTCTACTAAGCAATTCATAAGGGCAATCTACCCAGTGTCTTCTTCTTTTTCGAACTCATTTTTCTTTTTCGTTTTGTCTTTTTTTTAGAGAGAAGTTGACTCATTTTATGTTGTGCTCAGAGGAGCAATTGGAAAAGGGTGTTTCTACAAAAAAGGGAAGAATAGTTAAACTATCAAAACTGGAAATTTCAATTCTCATCTGTTGGCATTTCGTTATTCTGAAACTCTCTGGCTTTGAGAACTCGAAATTCTAGAATCTTCGAGACATCCTGATTTTTGATTCCTATGGTTCCGGTAAATATTCTAATTTTGAGATCCAGAAGATTCTAAGGCTTTGAAATTTTGTGACTCTGAAGATTTTGTTTCAAATTCTGAGGTTTCGAAATTGTTAACATTTTTCGTTTTTGAGATTCCAAGGAACACAAGTTTTGAAAACTCTCAAACTTCGAGACTTCGATATTCCAAGTTGCCGAGGTTTAGAACGACTCAGAGATTCTAAAATAACAACAATCCGAAATATTTCAATGTAAAACTTACCCTCGTCCCTCTTATCTTTTTATCAAACGTTTGTATTTTTTCTGTATACAAAGATGACCCCTCTACAATCCCCTCCCCAATTCATTTTTTGTTCCGCGAGCCACCAGACTTACTATCCAATAGAGCATAAGGGAGCAAGAGCACAAGAGTAAATAAAACAGAGAAAAACGTTTATTATTTCCGTATTCTTCTCTTTCCATTTTCGCCGCCTTCTTTCATCTTTTTCCTTGACTTTTTTCAAAAACTTTTGTCATCTGCAAAAGCTGAAAAATCGAGAATTCTCGATCAATAATCATAATCTCTTTCAAATGCAAATTATTTTTCGTGTTCATAATGGGGGGTGGAATCCAACAAGTCTCTTTTTTTCTCTCATTTTTCCATTCGATTCGTTGTGCAAATACCATTTTTCAATGTCAAATACATCGAGTTTTCTCACTATTTTCTCTTTCTCTTTTCAGGTTTCTAGGTGTTTTTTGAGGTTGAGACATGTTGAAACATTCGGATTTATTTGTTTAAAATGATGTGTCTCATTGATTTTTACTGAAGGTTTTCGAAGTTTCGAGACTTCCGAAAGTTGAAAAATAATTTATCATGTGCTCCAAATTTTCTCAACTCCTCTGGGTAGAAAATGGAATGTCTCGAGATTCAGCAGTTGAAAACAAAGAGTTCGTTTGAATCTGAACGTTGAGAATCTCGAAATTGGATTCATAGAGTTTTGAAGTACAAAAATCTGGACCACTTGAAATTTTCATTCACAATTTACAATTTAAAAACTCACCATGATCCAATTTCTGATTCAGACCAATCAAAATTTCTATGATCTATTCGCCCCCAAAGTCGTAATCTCTGCTCTCAATTTCATTTTTCCAGCTCATTATTTTCCTTCTCTCCCACTCCCTCTCCAACTTAAAAGTTTCTTTTTTCTCCGAAATAATTAAATTTGACTAAACTCTATTCCAAAATCTCCATAATCTAATACTTCCTCTTTGACTTGATCGCTAACCTTATGTACATACTTTTTTTCCTATTTTCCATAAAATTTTCTTTCAAAATGTCAAATCTAAAATTTTCACTTCCACTCTAACTAGTAATCATGCGACCCATTAATGAAAATCTCTTGCTCTGATTCACAGAAATTTCTCGAATTCCAGCTGTTTTCTGTGGTTTATGTCGAGAATCAGCTGCGGGAAAAACTCACCTGAGCAGAAGGTGGAATTATGGCGGAAATTTGTTTGCTTGGTTATTCTAAATTTTTAGAATTCTAGAATAATTCCTGAGATTTTGAGTTATGAGAGTTAGAGTGATTACTTTCTAGTTTTTTTTCAGTTGAAAGCGAAGTGTAAAGCTGAAGGATTTCGGGCTTCCCAAGTTTGGAGATTTTATAGTTTTGATATTCTGATACTCTTAAATCTTACTGTACGCAGACTTTGAGTACTCGAGTTTATGAAAACCGGAGCTAATGGGAAAATGAGAAAAAATTTCAGACTATGGGTTTTATGAATCCGAATGGATATTCCTAAATTCTGTTGCACTGAAACTCTGATAATATCGATATTATCTGGATACTTCAAGTCTTTATATTTTTTGATTTTGAAGTTCCAAGTGATTCCGAACTTGTAAACATTTGAAGCACTGCGATTCTTAACGACTGAATTCTACGAAGATACTCTAATCTCATTCAAATACCCGAGTGCCTTTTTTGGCTCCTAGCTCTAGTTTCTAACATTATCTCTAGGTTGATAGGTGGGCAGGAAAACAGGAACCAACTTAACAACTCTATTTTGATAAACAATTGGCTGACATCAATTTTAAGGAAATGAGTAAACACAGATTGTATCAATCTACCGAAAGAATCTGTAAAATGTACTCCTCCGAACTAATCAAGAGGGATACTGCAACCCTTTTAGATGTCTTTAGAAACTAGTGAACGTATTTTAGCGTCCGTAATTGCCGATTGCGCACCTGGGGTCAGATTTGACGCCAAGTGAATTTGGAAAGGTTTTTAGACCGCAAAGAGCTAAATCGGAGCAACTAGCTTATCATAGTCTGATAATGAGATAGACAAGTCGAACTTACGGGAATTTGAGAACTTTTCTATCTTTCTTCCTTCTGTATGTTCTTCTGAACATCATTAACTTTGTTCTTCTTCTGCACATCATTGAATTTCAGAGCCAAAATCAAAGGCGCACACTTTTCCAAAAGTTCGATAGTTTCAGAAATCTGAATCTTCTAAAGATATTGGTCATCTTCTCACAAAAAATTTCCCTTGTTTTCACTAGTTTCTTGAGTACTTTTCCCTTACTCTCTTCCTCTTCTTGCCACCCCGAGAGCACTTTTCCGTGTTCCTGCTCCTTTTCTCGAAACGTCATTTTCTACTCTCTTCTCTTTTCACTCCTCCCGTTTTTCCTCTACAAACTGTCATTATTTGTCCAACCTGATAATGTCCTCTCCCTCTGACTGGTTTTTCCCTTCTTTTTCACTCTAATTCTCTCGTTTTCAATGTTTCTTTTTCCTACTCCAACTGATTGCTCCAAGACTGACTCAGACATAGTTTCGAATGATTTACGTGAACTTTTCAAGTTTTGCCAATGAAAGTTACTGGTTTACCGTACTTGTTGGCTCTTTTTTGAGGATACTGTAGTTTTTCAAAAGTCTCTGAAAATGACATCTTCATCTGACAGGGAACCTCTTCTTTCTCAAAGTATACTTTTTTGAACTTTAATGAAAACTTTCAGCTCAAAAACCAAAAAAAGCGAGTTCAGATGCTTCATCGGATACAAAACAATTCGACGAGCCCGGTTTAGGAATGGTTGGCTTTTGGCGTCAACTCAACTTTCTACTATGGAAATGTGTTTTGGTTCGACGAAGACAGAAGGTTTTTTTTGAAAATTTGGAAATCTTGAAGAAATTGAGAATTTTCAGTTCTGGCTGGCTGTCGAATTGATAGTACCATGTATTCTTTTCATTATTATTGCACTTGTTAGGACGAAAGATTTCTCGGAGGGAATGCCACAATGTGAGTTTTTATATTTGGAAAATTAGGATCTAAAATGCCAGAAGCTTTGAAAAATGTGAAATTCGCAAGTCAAAGCTCTCTGAATTTTCATAATCTCAAAAAAAAAGCGAATTAGACGAAGTCATAATTTGAAAAAAGAGTCAAAATTCATGAGTTTCTACACACAGACAACCTGATTCTGAGATTTAAAAAATATTAATCCTGAACTTTTGAATTTCTTTTTCAACATTTGACTCAAATGAGATGAGGAAAAAAGTAAATTCTTGAAATTCTGAGATTCTGGGTTCTGTAATTTTGAACTTTTCCTCATATTCACAGACTCTAGGATTTTTAATTTTGGGCTTCCCAAAATCCAGCATGAGATTGTTTGGGACACTCCAAAATATATTTGCCCACATCCTGAGACTGCTAAATCTTTCAATTCTCAAATTCCCGATATGCTGATATATCTAGATTTACGGATTCCCTAATTCTGATATTCGGAAAATCTAGGAATCCAATCATTTGTCCAGGCCACTACGACTCAAAAGGAATGCTCTCTGCCGGTGTTCTTCCCTTCATTCACTCCTTTTTCTGTTCATTTTCCAACCGTTGTAATGCCATCCCAACGACCGGAGATGAACGAGAATTTCTGTTTAATGACGATGGAAATCACACTAGAAATGAGTCAATGTAAGGGAAATTGGATGAGAAAACATTTAAAAGTTGATTTTAGAATCGTCGATGCCATCTACTACTCCTCCCTTCAACTTCGATGGATCGGGAAAAATCCGAAAAAGTTTGAAGATTTAACAAAAGGAGGCGCGGAAATAATCCATTGGCTTGCTGGGAAACCTCTGAATGCAACGGAAATCGTTCGGATTGGTGATCTTTTTGACACTCCGATCAGTGAAAATCTAACAAAATCTCTGAACAACACTGGACTTCAAATGGAAACTGCACAGAAACTGATGAATGCTCGATTGGAACCAGGAGCCATCGAAGTTTATGATGTGTTGAGGAACGAGTTGTCATGGACAGATCTGTTATTTTCCAATCCGTTATTTTGTGATGAAAGAATGTTCGAAAAGACGTTCTCCTTCGCAGAGGGAGAAGAGATGACAAGCGAAGAAAGAGATGAATTATGTGATGTTTTGACGTTGGCCGAGTTGATGGATTATAAAGGATATATCAGTGAAATCACGATTCCAACGTCTTCCCGATTCCGAGCTCAAACCTTTATGACCTCATTCCAAAATCTATTCGAACCTTCAATAATCTTCTTCCAAAAATATTCCAACTACACTACGGATCAGCTTCTTTTGTCGTTATTCTGTGGGGAGGATCCTCGAAGTGTTATTGAACAAACCATCAATCCGAATAACGATAAAAATGTGGAAACCCCATTTGAGAAGTTGAGAAAACAGGTCATCAAGTGAGTCGGTATACAATGTTACCTCCAATATCACTATTAATTCCAGATTCATTCAAAACGTGACACCTGGAAAGGAGCAGGAGAAGAACAGCACATGTAGCCCTATTCCATTTCACAATGACATGAATTGCTCATCACTGGAAAGTCCGATTCTGATGAAAGTGCGAGCTGCTCTATCTGGATATATTCTTGTGACTCCGGATAATCCAGCGACGAGAAGAGTCGTGGAGAGATTGAATGTTCCATTGAGAGATGTTGAGCATATTCGGAATTTACTGTATTCGTGGCCTTCGGATGCATTGGAGTTTCAAGATCGACTACATGTTTCGGATTTGTGGCCGGCTAGTCAGGTATGGAAATGAACGTTTGGCTGGATTATGAAGTTTTTCGATTCTGAGACAGATTTTCAGAGTCTGAGGTTTCATCCTAAGCGAATCAGTATTTTTTCAGAAAATTCTCCATTTCATAAAACTCTACAAAGATGGTCAGAATCCCCTGAACAATCGAAACATTCGATTCCTCCTGGAGCATCTTTTTGCTCCTTCCACAGATGAATACAGTTTTGGAAGTTTCACCAAGAACATTACTGAGGTTGCCAATAAGTACACAGGGGTACTTTTTCCTTCTTCGATGAATCTAAATCCTAATATCATCCGAATTTCAGTGCTTCCTCCTAGACAGATTCCGATTTGTGACCAATGAAAAAGAGCTCGAGACGAATGCAGTATGTCTAATGGAATCTCATCAATACTTCACAGGAATCGTTTTTGATATGGAATCGAATGAAACGGAGTTTAATGGTTTTACCACTTACAAAATTAGACACTATCCGGAAATGATTGATTGTGAGTTGTTCTTCTATTTTTGATTTTTGACAAAATCAAAGTTTCCAGCCACCACCAGCTTCATGGACAGTAGAAGTAACCCATTCACTCGAGATAAGCCCCTAATTGATTTGAAGTATTTGACATTTGGATTTTCTTTTCTTCAAGGTATTCCAAAATTTTGAATTTTGAGATCATTATCCCAAAACCCTCTTTTAGAAGCCGTGGATAGAGCGATCATCAGTGAAAAATCGAATCAATCAGATGCGAATCTGGGTGTTTATTCACAACAAGAACCATTTCCATGCACTGTCAAGGACACGTGGGTTTCAGAATCTGGAGATTTTCAGAGGAAAATTACAAATTTTTTAGGTTTAATGTCGCACTTTTCATGCCTTTGTTCCTGCTGATCTCGTTTATTTTTCCATCAGCGCTATTGGTCAAGAATATTGTTTATGAGAAGGAGCAGAAGATCAAGGTGGGGATTTTAGAGTTCAGATTTTTTGTGTGGACAGAATTCTAATGGCTTCCCATGTGAAAAAAGCACAGAAGAATCTGTGTGGGTTATTAGAATCTGAACGAAATCAAAGATGATAATCTGGTGAATTTCATTCCACATGAGTTTTACAAGATCACATTTTTTGTGAAGAACTCCTAGTCAAGATGCAATGAGCTGTCTATCCCTGAAACTTCGCCAAAAATCCTTGCAAACTTCCAAATATTTCCAGGAACAAATGCGTGCTATGGGACTCGGAGACGCTGTCCATTTTGTCTCATGGGCTCTGATATCCCTTGTTCTCAACTTCATATCCGTCCTCGTCATCTCAATCATCTCAAAAGTGGCCAAGATTTTTGACTACACCGATTACACCCTCCTACTCTTTGTTCTAGTTCTCTTCTTGTTTGCATCTATAGGCAAGACTGTTTTTAAGGAACTCAATCAAATGTTCAACTTTTTCAGCCATGTCCATATTCTTTTCTACTCTCTTCACAAACGCTAACATTGCAACTGCAGCCACTTGTGTACTCTGGTTCGTGTTCTTCATTCCATTCCAACTTCTTCGAACCGATCGGATATCGTCGCCTACTTTCAACAGAGTTGCGGTATGTGTACCTTTTTGGATTTGAATATCTTTAACGATTTCAGCTCCTCCTCCCACCAACTGCCATGGGTCACTGTTTCAAACTCCTTGAATCCTTTAACGCAATGGAACGTGCCTCCTGGTCGGATCTCGGTGAAATGAGCAATCCAGATTTGGGTGTTTCCGTTGAACTGTGCATGGCTATGTTGCTCGTGGACACTGCTCTCTTTCTGATCCTCGCCTGGTATATTTCTGCAGTAGCTCCAGGAGAATATGGTGTTCGACAACCTCTCTATTTCCCGTTCACTTTGAAGTACTGGGCGCCTGGATTATACAAGAACCGAGTAGAGTTTGTCGATGATGAGCATTTCGATGTCATACCGAGTGAGTTTCTCACAGAATTGAAGTGTTATTTAGCATATTCCTTCAGCAAATGACTCCTTCGATTCGGAACCTACCAATCTGACACTGACAGTTCATATCAACTCGATGAGCAAGGTCTATGAAAACGGAACGAAAGCTTTGGATTGCTTGAACCTTCGTCTTTACGAAAACCAGATAACTGGACTTCTAGGACACAACGGAGCTGGAAAAACTACGACTATGTCGATTCTATGTGGTCTCTATGCCCCCTCATCTGGAACTGCTAAAATCTATCAGAGAGATATTCGAACAGATTTGAGAAGAGTTCGAGATGTTTTGGGAATATGTCCACAGCATAACGTCTTGTTCAGCCAGTAAGCCTTACTTTTGAAGGACAATTACTCAATTTATATCAATCTTCCAGTTTGACTGTTGCTGAGCAACTCCGTCTATTTGCTGCACTAAAAGGTGTTCCGGATAATGAGTTGGATTCTCAAGTGGAAGAGATTCTGGCAAGTGTATCATTGACGGAGAAGGCTAACAAATTGGCAAGTACTCTATCAGGTAATCAGAAGCAAAAATGAAAATTAAAACTGAATATAAGGGTTCAGGAGGAATGAAACGAAGACTGTGCATCGGTATCGCGTTCATTGGAGGGTCTCGATTTGTGATTCTGGATGAGCCGACGGCTGGAGTTGATGTGACAGCGAGGAAGGATATCTGGAAGTTGTTGCAGAGAAATAAAGAAGGTAAGTTTCTAGGCTCAGGGATCTTTGAAAGTCTTGATAAAATCTAGAATCCATCTGTTGCATTTTGCCAAACTTGTGATACCTAATATGAAAAGCGATTTCAGGCCGCACGATTCTACTCTCCACCCATCACATGGATGAAGCTGATGTGCTTTCTGATCGCATTGCAATCCTATCCCAAGGTAACCTTACTTTTCATTTTTATTTTTAACATATCTGTTTTCCAGGCCAATGCATCACTATCGGATCTTCCGTTTTCCTAAAACGCCGCTTCGGAAATGACATGTCACTGGCAATGGTCAAGGAAGACTCGAAAGTTGACTATACCCGAGTCTCATCGGAAATCGTCGAATTGGGAAATGATATTGGACTTCAAGTAGGAGATGAGAATGAGGAGGAGATTGTGTTTAAGTGAGTTTAATTAATTTGAGACTTTGATTAAGGAAGATTTCCAGAATCCCAATCCAAACAGAATCCGACAAGCTGGAAAAGTTCTTCATCCGGCTCGATGAGAATCTGGGGAAGTATCGACTTGGACAGTATGGAATTTCAGCGCCAACTCTTCAAAATGTTAGTTTAGACTTGGATTTTTCATCCAGGAATCCTGAATTTTCAGATATTCGTCTCTCTTGCTCCTCAAAAAGAGTATCATGTTCCCAAAGTTGTCAAATGTGGTTGGTTCAAGAGACTCAAGCAGAAGCTCTGTAGAACGTAAGCTCAAATCTCAGTGCCTTTGATTTCCGGATATATTTACAGAAGACACGAAGAAGAACATAACGATCTGATTACTCAGAATCCAGTGCTCATTGAGAACAACATTCCTCAAAACAATGAAGTGAATAATGAGGTCGAGGAAGTGAAGTTCGAAGAGTTTGAAAAACCAGACCTCCTCCATGGGAAACGATTAGTCCTTCAACACTTTTGGGCTCTTCTCGTTTGTCGAATGAATTACACACTGAAGAGCAAAAGAACATTCCTTTTCCAAGTCATCATTCCTCTTGTTCTTCTCGCCGTCGCTGAACTTTTCGTAGTTCTTCAAGTCTCTTCATCCCGACCGGATCTCATGACTTCGATGCCTCCGTTGCCTCTAGAAACTAGTATTCTCGGAAATCATAGTGACTTCTATGTGAATTCTTGGGATACTTCGGAGAATTCTACTGCTACCGATATCCTGCAATCCATGTTTTCTTCTCCGGGAACTGGTCCGAGGTGTGCGAAGGACTTGCCAAGAGAGGATATGTGAGTTTTGAATTCAAAATTTGAAGTGAATTTACAAAGATGTTTTCAGGATTTCAATAAGACGAGAACTTTTGTTCAGAAACCGCTACGGCTGGGGACGAAATATGCCCCCTCCAGGTGTAAAGAAAGATGCAGTGTGAGTTTTGAAGCTCTTTTCAAATCCAACTTTTTTCGAATTTCAGGGAAAATGAGTACGAGTGTCAAGACATTGAAGGATCGTTTGATTACACTGAAGATATTTCAAATGTCACATACAATGAGCCAGTTTACTGTGCATGTGAAGATTTCGGTTGGAATTGTACATTGGTTAGTTTTTAGATTTCTGACAATATTAGAATCTCAGGAACTCCGAGAATCTTAAAACCTTACAATCGAAAATTCATTTTTCTAGGAAAACTGGCCTTGGCGAGAAACCCCTTGGATCGGTTTGAACACCACTGATCGAATCTTTGACCTCTCTGGCAAAAACCTGACTCAATTTAGAATGATCACACGAAATGCGCAGACTTCTAATGCAACTGCTCCATTCTTGTAAGCTACTTCATTCTTTAAGATTCTGAAAATCCAAAATCAATGATTTCAGCCTTGGCGGTTTCTCGTTGGGCCATGTCAACCAGCGAGCTCAGAGCCAAAATGATATTGATATCTCGAAGAGTGGGTGGTTGGAGGCAGTGAAAGACGTTATCGAGGCTATCAGGATCATCAATCTAAACACCACGGGAATCGAACCTTCAACGCCGAGAGTCAAAGATCCGTTCGATGTGAATATCACATTGACGAATGTGGTCGATGACCTGCTCCAAAATCTTGATGTGAAACAGAATGTGAAGGTTTGGTTCAATAATAAGATTTGGCCAGGACTCCCGATTACATCCAATATTCTATCGAATGCTCTTCTGCGAATGGAGGACCCGGCGATTGGTAAAAACTTCAATTCAGAATTTCAAAATCAATCACAGCTTTTTCCAGCTCCCGAAGATCTTGGAATCCTAACGATGAACCATCCGATGAACAAGACTATTTCTCAGACACTAGATCAGAATGCATTGAGATTCACACAGACATTGGCTCTTTTCCGAATCACGTGTCTTCTTTTGGTTCTTTCAATGATTCCTGCTGGATTTACGGTTTACTTAGTGGAGGATCGCATTTGCGAAGCGTTCCATTTGCAAATTGTTGGAGGGCTGAGAAAAGTAACGTATTGGGTGACGAGTTATTTGTATGATTTGGTGAGTTGAACTTACTAGGTTTTGTCATTTCAGAGTAGACAAGCCCAACATTTCCAGACCGTCTACACCTGTGTGATCCTCGTCATAATGTTGATCTACGTATCTTTCCGAGTCACTGATTTCACTGCCGATGGAGCCACCTTCTTCTCATTCCTCTTGTTGTTCTTCATGCATGGAATGTCTGCCATTCTGTATGCATACGTCTTCCAAAAGATGTTTTCCGTCCCCGCCCTCTCCTTCGTCCTCATCGCGATCGGATCCTATTTCGTCGGAATTGTCTGTGCGTTGACTGTCATCATGTTGGAGACGTTGATGGTTCAGGTGATAAACTCCCAATTTTGAGAAGAGAAACAGTGATATTTTTCTAGGATCCTACCCTGGTCCCAGCCCACAACATCTGCGCTATTGTGTTCTTGATCCTTCCACAATACAACTTGGGAATCGCGATTTTCCGAGGACTCATGATTTATCAAGTCAGAAAGATTGGCTCCAACTTTTTGGGTTAGTATTGAGCAGTCAGATTTCTGCAAAGCATGTGTTTCAGAACAAATCAATCGTCCGGACATGATTAATCAACTTCCTCTCCCATCACTTTTGGCTTTCGATCAAATGGGAATTCATGTAATGTGTCTGTTTCTTCATGTTATTCTCGCAACGATCTGTTTGATCTTCTCACAAATGGATGAGTTTGGATTTGTAAGAAGACGAGAGCGGAATCTGACAAGTGCAATGATGCTCAGTGAGCCAACTTATGATGAGGATGAAGACGTCGTCAAGGAGAAGAATCGTGTTGAAGGAATCCCATCGGATTCTTCCCATAACTACGCTTTGGTTGTTCGAAACTTGGCGAAAGCCTACAATCCAGAACTTTTGGCGGTGAAAGGAATCTCGTTTGCTGTGGAGCCCGGGGAGTGTTTTGGATTACTAGGACTGAACGGAGCCGGAAAAACTACGACGTTCTCAATGCTCACTGCAAAGATTCGACCGGGACACGGATCGATTGAAATGCAGGATACAAGGTAATCGTGAGGCGAAGTATTTTCTAATGAAAAATGGTGCAACTTCAGAATCAATACTGGCTCATTTTCCGATGTGAGGAACTTCCAGCAATTGGGTTATTGTCCTCAATTCGACGCGTTGAATATGAAGCTGTCGACGAGAGAGAACTTGAAGTTTTATGCGAGGATTAGGGGAATTGTGCCGACGCAAATTGATTCGGTGGGTTTTCAGAGAAGTAGCATTGATTATGCAGAATGATTTTCCAGTTATGAGGTTCAGATATTTTGAATAAGCTGCTTTCTTTAGAATCCTAATTAAATCTGTGAAACTGTTAAAAGACTTTTGAAGCGAAATCACAAGATATTCGTTTTTCAACATTACTATTCTTTAACTTTCAGATAATCGATCGCCTTCTCATTGCCCTCCACCTCCGCCCGTATGCCAACACTCAAACATCAAACCTCTCCGGTGGAAATCGTCGAAAACTCTCCGTCGCTGTTGCCCTTGTCAGTCAACCATCCCTTATCTTCCTCGATGAACCCTCTGCCGGAATGGATCCAGGATCTCAACAATTCCTTTGGAAAGTCATCGAAAGACTGTGTAAATCTGGAAAAGCTGTGGTACTCACATCTCATTCGATGGAAGAATGTGAAGCTTTGTGCACGAGGATAGCGATAATGGACAGAGGACGGATTCGATGTCTCGGAGGAAAACAACATCTGAAGTCAAAGTTCGGAAAGGGGTCGATGTTGACAATGAAAATGGGAAAGGATGAGAATGCGAGAGAGATTGCGAGCATTTTGAGACAGAAGTTGGGAGAGGGGTCTCGGATTGAAGCGGTTCATTGCTCGACGATTTTCATTCATATCGAGCAGGGAGCGGCGAGTGTGGCACGGGTATTGGAGATTGTTAATCAGGTAAGATTTTTGGAATTTATTTTTTACTAGATCGTCTCAATACGATTTCAAAGATATGCTTGTGAGATATACAATTTGACCATTTCACTCTTTTAAAACCAATTTCCCCTCGATTTTCAGATCAAGAAATCGTACGACGTCGACGACTTCACCCTGTCCCAATCAACCCTCGATAACGTATTCCAATCGATCGCTGAAAACGACTCTTCCATTTCATCATCTTCATCTTCTTCTGATCATTCTCCGAATGGAACTTTATCAATTAACCGAAATAATACGGCGTCAACATATGTGATAGCATCGGATCAAGGATAACTTTTTTGTGATCTTTCTCTTTTCTGTGATGATTCTAAAACAAAAACATTAACATATTTATCATTTTCTTTTCCAGCCAAAAAGTCTAACTGACAGGGTTTCCTAAAACATTTCTCACAGCTTTTAATTTGGCCAATACTCATCTTTGTACTATTTCTCCCAGTTCTAGTTTTAGTTTTTACGGGTTTCCATTCAAAATTCAGTTGTGACAAATCAAATTTAATGAATCTTTTCTGCTTTTTTGCCTCGAGTTTCCAATTTCCATAAATCATTTAATGTTGTATTCAAAATTCATTTAACAATCGTGAATGAAATCAAAAATCAATCGAGTTATATGAGATCCAGTTATAAGAGCAATATGAAAAAAATGGGTAAAAAATAGTGATCAATTGGAGGATTTTTATGCGTCAGCTTGGAATCGAACTCGGTCACCGGATCGAGCGATAGATTCTTTCTTGTCCAGTTCATTGAGTGCTTCCTCGAATACTTCTTTTGAGCAAGTCTGGAAAATCGAACGTTTACCCCCGAACAATCAAAAAACGAAGTCTACCTTATCAGATGATTTCATTGTTTGGTACAATGCCTTTGATGTGACGAATCCTTTGGCCGTCTTCAGTTGCTTCAGAATGACCTCACACATCGCTTCGACGGCCTTTCTTCCAGACGAGCTCATTCCAGAAGCCAAGATGGCCACGTCGACACGGCCGGTTGCTGGGTCAACAGCCGACTGACGCAGAGCTTCACGCCACAAACTAAAAGAATCAGAATAAAAAATCATTCGAATAGCTGAATTCCCTACGTGAATGCCTTCTCCACATCTTCAACAGACACCTCCTGGCAGAGTCTGATCTTGGCATGAGCTTCTGAGAGGCGGATCAGAGATTCAAGTTGTCTTGGATATGCGGTAATTTGTCCATGCTGTGCTCCGGCCTTTCTCATAAACAGGTACTTCTCGATGATGAACTGTGAAGCGTCTTCGCCAAGTTTTGGATGAATGTTGGCCTTTGCGTAAGCTGAAAGAATCAGATTAATTTTAAAATTTTGAAAGGACGACTCTCACCAATATAATCTCTGAGCAAGTTCATATCAAGTTGCTCCGTCTTCGCTTGCTCGCCATCATTCTCAAAGTACAACGAAACGAGATGGTTTCCAAGTCTTCTGTCTTGCATCTCATCCTGTGCATCGACAATCAAGAAGATCAAATCGAAACGAGAAAGAAGAGTGTGCGGCAATTGAATGTTCTCCACAATCGTCTTATTACGATTCCATTTCGAATCGACAGGGTTAGCAGCTGCCAGGATCGAGGCACGAGCATTCAACTGGCAAATGATGCCAGCCTTGGCGATGGAGAGGGTCTGTTGTTCCATGACTTCGTGAAGAACACTTCTAGCACTATCATTCATTTTGTCGAACTCATCAATGCAACAGACACCATTGTCGGCCAGAACGAGAGCACCTGTTTGCAATACAAGTTGCTTGGTATCTGCATCGCGACTGACAGAAGCAGTGAGTCCGACAGCGGAAGATCCCTTTCCAGAAGTGTATTGACTGCGTGGCAAAAGACGGTAAACGTATTGAAGCATTTGCGATTTCGACGTTCCTGGATCTCCACAAAGAAGAATGTTGATTTCCGAACGGAGCTTCGTTTTGTTTGTAGTTTCGTCATCCTTACGCGTTCCTCCAAACAACAAACAGAGCAATCCCTTCTTCACATCATCGTGTTCGTAAATAGATGGAGCAATAGCTTGGGCGAGAGCATCCATGATATCCGGTCGCTTGGAAAGTTCGATGATTTGGTTGATACGCTCTTCGGTAAGAGTTTCGCCGTTGTCTTGATGCAAACGAGATGTATCCATTTTACGGAAGTGAAGAGCATCAATCGAAGTACGATAGACTGAAGCAAGAGCACGCTGTTTCGGATTCACCTTCATTCCAACAGCACGGAAGATTCCAGTAACTGTGATACGATCTCCAGGTTGAACTGATTCGACGAGTGATCCATGAGCGTACACTGAAACAGTGTGTGGTGTTTCTCCAGAAGGCATGTCATCTGGAGATTCTTGAAGCTTGATGACTTGCTTGTCGAGGAAAATGGAGCGATTGTGAACCAGTTGGAAACAGTGAGTATTCGAGCAATTAGTGCAGACAACTGGTTCCTCAATGCGTCCTTTGTCAACTTCGCTCTCGATTCCGAAAGCACAAACGGTACATTGGAAGAAACCGCTTCTCATTTCTGGGATTAGTGCAGAAGTACGAGTGACCATTCCAGAAATAGTGATGAGTTGATCAACATCGTTCGGATTCAATCCACGCATGTTACGAGTCTTCTCGGCATTGAATGGACGAAGTTCAATGGATTGCGATAGTGTCCGGTTGAATCGTTCAGCGAACACTTCATTGACAACAATATCCAGATATGGGATCACGTCCTGAAAGAGTTTCACCTAGTTTCTACTTGACTGTCAGTGACACTTACCGCTGGGTATGCGATAACTTTGCGATAAAGAGCCTCCGAGAACGCCTGCAGATGAGCCAGATTTAAATTCACGTGGGTCACTTCGGCATCGTTGCATTCGATGAGGCGTTCCATGTAGTAAGGTTTGGTCATATCAATCGGATGGAGATTCTCGTCTGTTCCAGTCATCATATTTTCATCTTCATCCAAATGGCTGATCTTGAAGTGGGTCAGGAAGTCGCGGAACGATCTGAGAACGCATTCATTAGTTTAGGATCAATGAGCTTTAATTCTTACTTTTGCACATCAGCAACACAGATACGAGTTCCCCAGACATAGAGACGTGGTTGCCCATCATCAGCGCCCATCTCATCCGTCATTCCTTGAATCTGAACGGTCCGATGATCAACAGCGGCGATTCCAAGATCTCCACGTGGTCCACCACGACGCATTGTTGAAGCTGATGACATTTGGGATACGGAACCCATTTCTGATCCATACTGGAGAGCGGAAGCAGAAGAGCCGGATCTTGGAGACATGCCACCAGCAGCGGTCTGCTCGGATCTCATTCCGGAACCTAGAAAACGTTATTTAATTTTAAAAACAAACAGGGGAAATTTTACCTTGCGAGGAAGGCTCGGCGAACACATCAGCCGATTCTGATTGTGGCTCACGAGCATCGTTTGGACGCGACATTGCAACTGCAAATGGTTTTCATTTGTTTGAGAAACGCAGAAAAGGGAAGCTAGTTGACGAATCGAGAGGACACTTTTAAATGAACTTTTCAGGTCTTCAGAACTTCAGATTGCAAATCAGCTATTATTGGAGACAAAAGCAAGGCGCTCAACATGCAATTCATTATTCTTTGACGAACAAAACGATAATTTCTTCTTTTTGAAAAACATAGGCAACAACTCGACACGAAAGTGTGAAAAATGCCTTCAAGAAAATGCCGATTTTCTAGAAAATCTCAAGAAAATGAAGAAAATAAAGAAGAATGAAGAAGAATGAAGATTTCAAGAAAAAGCGGACCGCATGCGGTAAAATTGCGCGCGCACGACTTGAATTCGAACATTTCGCGCGCTGTCACACTCTGCGGACATTACGACACTTTGCGGACTTGGCACGGCGCCATCATTGTGAACCGTATTTTTCAATATTTATTCAGGTTCAATGAAAATCAAAAACTCGTCAAAAATATTAAAAACAGTTATAAAAATTCAGGAATACTCAGTTGAAAGGTATGAAATTTTTGAGGGATCAGTTGTGAAGCTTCTAATAAATCTGCAACAGAATCCTCTAGCCTCGCCACATTCGTATGAACTACATTCAGTTTGGCAGCAACATTCTGAAATCTCTTTTCTGTTTACTGCCTACTTGGAACGAAGAAAAATACCTGCATAGAAGTGAAACATTCAGCAGCCGATTCTGTTACTTTCTGCATGGTTTTCTCCTGATTCGCAAAACGTTTCTGGCTAATATTGACAACTTCAGTTGCTGCTTGAGTCCATCGTTTTTCCAGTTTCTTGTCAGTTGAAGATCTGGAATTGGAGCGATAAAGATTTTCTGAAGAAATATTCTTACTTTGTATTCGACGTTCCAGGTTTCTCAGAATCATTATTTTTGATTTCTGCTATTTTTTCGCAAAAGTCTTCTTCATCGTCAGTTTCTGGAGCTTCTCCATCAAATGCCATAGACGACATTATTGGGATCTGGAGAATCAATTTCTGAATTGGAATAAGAGCTTAGCAAGAATCGTAGAGAAGAAATAGAATCTGGGAGAAAACGAAGACAGAAGAAGAGGCGGTGAATGGGGAGACGCAGGGAAGGGGGAAAACAACGAGGAGAGCAAGTGTTTCTTATCGCACTCGAACGACGATGATGAGAAGATGAAACATGGAATTCGAGATAAGATTATGCCTTCATACGAAGTACTAATGGAACTACTCATATATATATATTAGGTGAAAAGAACGCCTTTCAATTTTTAAGATGTTTGTTGAAACTCTCAGAACTTCACCAGCTTACCTCTGAATCTAGGATATAGTCGGGATATACATAACTTGTTTTCAGGGGCGTTGACAAGGATCCACAAAGATCCAAAAACAAAGGAGATGAGCTCCTTCGACATTTTCTTGAGCACCCACAACCTTGACTTCAGATTCCTCAAATACTTGACAGACTTCTAGAATCTTCAATGAAGCTATTATCCCAGAGAAACTAGTCGAATTAGAGGAAAAAGGGAAAACAGTTGTCGCAGACGGTGGATCATCGGACACACAAAGAGATAAAGAAAATGAGAAAAATTCGGGTCATAAAAATTTAATGAAAAAACAACAATAAACAGTCAAGGTTGAGTTCTCGAATTCTCACTTCAATTTCAGATCTCTGAAAGTTTTCAATTATTCAACTCTCGGAAAAACAAAAACACACAATTTGACGAAACTCCGAATTCTCTTCCACACATCTCTACAGTTCTCAATAGTGTCGTGTGCTGCATTGGGTACCCATTCTGGAGAGACCTTAAAATAATGGGAATTGATTAAGGGAAACGGGAAGTGGTAAGGAAATACCTTGTTGACCGCCCGTTGGCAAATCAGTTCTCCGTGCTCAATCGGCACCGTCTTGTCTTCCTTTCCATGAATGACAAGTAATGGAATTTGAACTTCGTGGATCTTGTCGATTGTCACAAATCGATCCATGCAACATGTGGATTTTTCCAGATGATTTTTTCTTCCCACCATACTTCCAATCACACGAAGAATCGAAGTTGGCGGGGCTTGAAGGATAACTCCGGCTGGTTTCCGTTCTTTCTCTTGCCGAATAAGCTCGACAGTGGCAGCTGATCCGATGGAATATCCGAGCAGAACTACTCGGCTGGGATCTACTTGCTTTTGGATTGTGATGTGCTGAATGCTCAAAAACTACCAATAGTGCACATTTGAAGCAACTAACCTCATAAACCGCTCGTATATCTGCATAGAGATTGGCTTCAGAGGCAAATCCCCCACTGATACCGTATCCCGAGTAGTCGTAGGAGTAGACGTCACATCGGTAAAATCTTGCCAAGTCGATGAGTGACGGTACTCCAACCAAATGGTCGGATAGATCAGAACCATTCGGATGAGAGTAGAGAAGGGTGAAACGAGAACGATGCTCATCAGGGCATGGAATGTAAACACATGCAATTGTCTGAAAAACTATGATATGCTTGAACAAAAATATGTTTTTTAAAACTTCTGGCTCACATTCTTCTTAGCCGTTTTCACAGTAAATCCGTGTACCTTCTGTACGTCTTCAGCGCATGGATGACTGAGCCCAAAACGGTACATCTCCCCGGGAACACCCTTTTTCGCCTTTTTTATCTTTTTCAGCTTTTTCTTTCTCTCCTTCATCAGAATCGCTTCGGGTTCATCGTTGACTTCCATGAAGGTATAGTTTGGAGGCGGTTTGAAAAAGTAGTACTCGCGACGAGGTGGCCAAAAGGCGCTCTGAAATAAAAACTTGCCACAGCATTCGAATTCCAACTGACCCTTTGAATAATACAACAACACGGTGGGCAACAAGTTATAAAGCAGACCCGCTTGATTCTCTGCCATGTTCCTTTAAATCCATCAATGGCATCTATTATTCGGTAGCAGCGCGGAAAAGGGCACACACAGATTCTTTGGAGCTTCTTTTCACTAGAATTCAAATTTCAGATATAGGTTTCAGGTTACTTTCTAGCTTACGTGCACTTCTCGATCTTCTCCAAAAACCGATCTTCGTTTCTCAGCGTTCGATCGTTATTCACCAAATCTGCGTCAATGTTTACTGCTCCATCGTCGAGCTCATTTCCTGGAAACTCAAGGTTATTAAACAGAAAATTCTCAATAACACCAACTTTTGTATTTGACTCTTCTCGACGAATAACAGGAGAGGACAACCGTATTCCGATGCTGATCACTTTGTTTTTCTTTGTCGATTTTGAAGTTTGGAGAGGATTTATCATCTTCTTGTGTCACATCCAACGGTAACAGATCTTTGTGCTCTTCTTTCCGTTTTTCGAATATCCGTTCACTTCTTGGGGGACTACTGTTAGCTGAGAAATTAACGGTCCCGTTCATTTTCATTTTCTGGTGACTCACTTTTCTCTTCACCTATTTTCTCTTTCTGATTCTCTTTTGACATTTTGTCTGTAAAATATGAAATAACTGATCCCTAGGGGATTCGTTCACTTTTCCGACAATCGTGGATTTCCCTAAAAAGTTTAAATTTTTGACGTCGAAATCATTTTATAGTAGGTCAAGAACGTTTTGCGTGGACACACACTTTGTATAGTCTTCTGAAGGAACCCCAAGAGCCCATCCTATCCGTTAAACAATTTTGAAGAGCACGGTCCCGGAATTATTACCACCAGGACCTAATAACATGTTGAAGACCTCTTCAAAAGACACCGAGGATCGTTAAACCACCTCTGAATGTAGATGGAGGGTCATTCATCAACAGGTGGTAGACAAACAGATACAGTAACCCTCTATGTGAAGATGTCATTGTGACGTCATCAGGTGCTAAATCAAAAGAGGTCAAGTGAACAGTTGGAGACTAATGTAACGATTTGAATGGGTCCGACGATAGGAAGCCACATTCGGAATACAATGACCGCATTTGAAAGTGCCACCCTGTAAAGAACAAAATCCAGAAACGATTTGAAATCAGTTCATTAAATTACAATATTGTTTGGATTTTGAGTAAATTGTGGCCCTAAAGAGGGCCGTTGGGTTCGGTAGTTGTTTGGAAACAAGAAGATAATGAAATTATCCTCCGAATCCGTAGAGGGTTCTTCCTTGGCGCTTCAAGGCGTAGACAACGTCCATGGCGGTGACGGTCTTTCTCTTGGCGTGCTCGCAGTAGGTGACGGCATCACGGATGACGTTCTCAAGGAAGACCTTAAGAACTCCACGGGTTTCCTCGTAGATGAGTCCAGAGATACGCTTGACTCCTCCTCTTCTGGCGAGACGGCGAATGGCTGGCTTGGTGATACCTTGGATGTTATCACGAAGAACCTTGCGATGGCGCTTGGCTCCTCCCTTTCCGAGGCCTTTTCCTCCCTTTCCACGTCCGGACATTGTTGCGATTGATTGAAGACTCACAAGTGAGATGCTGATGGTTGGGAGACGAGGTCTTATATACAGAGACGAGAGGCCAGCGGTGGCGGGGCGGAGTCTGTTTGCGAGGACACATACTCTCCTTTCCGACCGTCTCCGAGTATTCTTACGCTCTGCGTCTCTTCTCTTTCTAAACTCCGCCCCGCCACCGCAGCCCCTCCCGTATTGTATATAAAACCCTCCCCATCCATCCATTTCTTCACAGTCCCTATCGGATTCCAATTGAAATGGCTCGTACCAAGCAAACCGCCCGCAAATCGACCGGAGGAAAGGCTCCAAGAAAGCAGTTGGCCACCAAGGCCGCTCGCAAGTCTGCTCCAGCTTCCGGAGGAGTCAAGAAGCCACATCGTTACCGTCCAGGAACCGTCGCCCTCCGTGAGATCCGTCGTTACCAGAAGTCCACCGAGCTCCTCATCCGCAAGTTGCCATTCCAGCGACTTGTCCGTGAGATCGCTCAGGATTTCAAGACCGATCTCCGCTTCCAATCCTCCGCCGTCATGGCTCTTCAGGAGGCCGCTGAGGCTTACCTCGTCGGACTCTTCGAAGACACCAACTTGTGCGCCATCCATGCCAAGCGAGTCACCATCATGCCAAAGGATATCCAACTGGCCAGACGTATCAGAGGAGAGCGTGCTTAAATTTCCACTTTTGGGAATTTGAGACCGTTTCAATTCGCTGAACAAACCCACCGAACCCAACGGCCCTCTTTAGGGCCACAAATTCCAATGAATCCAAATCAGATCTCGTCTTTCAATAAAATTCTTGTTTTTAACTTTAATATGCTATGTTTGGTTCCAATCAAATCAAAAAGCTAATTCTATTATGTTTTATACTGTCATCAAAGATAGAAGCCTATAAGTTTCTTTTTATGATAATCTCAATTCTGTATTCCTTAAACTTTAAAAAATAATTATTGATTCTTTGGCGATAAATGTTGTACTATATTGTTGGCATAACGCTTATTAGCAATACACAACTATTGACCAAACTGTTTCAACAGAAATAGCGCGAATTTCGAGTTGAAATTGATTTGAATTACAAATCATATCTACCTCAAGTCCTTACCCAAGTTTGATCTTGGTGACCCACATTAGCCCTCAAATTTTGCTACACATAGTGTAAGATTAGACGATGTGAGGTACCAACTTTATTGTGTTTACGATTAGATTGTCACGACATCAGAGAAAGTATGGCGATCTTGGATAAATATAATCCTAGAACGAAACATTGAAAGAAAGTAACACAATTCAACTTTATTAAACATTCAATTAGCTCGGATCTTGAGATATTTGTGGCCCTAAAGAGGGCCGTTGGGTTCGGTAGATTTCAGAGTAGGTTCTTATTCCTTGTCTCCTCCGGTCTTCTTTGGCAGAAGAACGGCTTGGATGTTTGGAAGAACTCCTCCTTGGGCGATGGTGACTCCAGCCAACAATTTGTTCAATTCCTCATCATTGCGGACGGCGAGTTGAAGATGTCTTGGGGCGATACGGGTCTTCTTGTTGTCACGGGCAGCGTTTCCAGCCAACTCGAGAACCTCAGCGGCGAGGTATTCGAGAACGGCGGCCAGGTAAACTGGGGCTCCGGCTCCAACGCGTTGAGCGTAGTTTCCCTTACGGAGAATACGGTGAAGACGTCCAACTGGGAATTGGAGTCCGGCTCTCGATGAGCGGGACTTGGCCTTTCCTCCGGTCTTGGCTTTGCCTCCCTTTCCGCGTCCAGACATGGTTGATGATGGGTTGGTAGATGTAGAAACGATCTAAAGAAACGGCAGACAGGTCTCCCCCTTTTATACAATTCTGCGGTGGCGGGGCGGAGTCAGCAGGGAGAGGGAGACACATAGGACGTACGATAGAGGCAGGAGAGATGTGTCCCGACAGGGACTCCGCCCCGCCACCGCAGAATTGTATAAAAAGAGGCAGTGACCCTACACTTCATACTTGTCCAAAGACCAGTCCACATTCTCTCAACATGCCACCAAAGCCATCCGCCAAGGGAGCCAAGAAGGCCGCCAAGACCGTCACGAAGCCAAAGGACGGAAAGAAGAGACGTCACGCCCGCAAGGAGTCGTACGGAGTCTACATCTACCGTGTCCTCAAGCAAGTTCACCCAGACACCGGAGTCTCCTCCAAGGCCATGTCTATCATGAACTCCTTCGTCAACGACGTCTTCGAGCGCATCGCCGCTGAGGCCTCTCGTCTTGCTCACTACAACAAACGCTCCACCATCTCTTCCCGCGAAATCCAAACGGCCGTCCGTTTGATCCTTCCAGGAGAGTTGGCCAAGCACGCCGTTTCTGAGGGAACCAAGGCTGTGACCAAGTATACCTCCAGCAAGTAAGCTCTCGAGCTGAACACTACCCCAACCGAACCCAACGGCCCTCTTTAGGGCCACAATTTGCCAAGAAATCCAGGTTTTCAAATTCTGAATGAATAAATGTTCTTTTTTTTTAATCTTTTAGCTATTCAGATCTCATTTCGATTATGTGTTGTGGCTTGCCCATTTTTTGAAATTGGGTGATCCATGGGCAGTGACATGCAAATATCTGATTTATTTTGTAGTTGGGATCTTGCACGATGATACGATTCATAGCTGGCCAGGAGGACAAGCAGCTTTTTGACTGCAAATCTTCTCTTGAATTTTCTTCAGATGGCCTGGGGGACCACTTTTGACAGATGACGTCAGGAACCACACATCATCCGTTGGAAACAATCATCATACTGTTTTGATGAAGTTGTCATGGTTTGGAGCCAAAAATACACTCGCAATTTTTTGGAACTGAACTTTGTTTCTTCTATTTTTCAAAGGCCTCCCGTTACTAGTGAGAATTTCGAGGATCGGGTCGAGAGCGAAAATTGAAATGACCATTCTGTGTTTTCCATAGAAAGTCTTGTTTACATGTAAGAATGTCAAAAATTGCTAATTGAGAAAATTCTGTCGCCCCGGGGACTTCTGGAATCGACGTCGGCTTTTCCCGATTTTCAAAGACCTCTAGTTGATTTTGGGAGATTCGGGAACTAGGGGTGAAACGAAAAATGGCATATACCCTCGAATGTCTCTCCATAGACAGATTCTATGTCATGTGAGATTGACAAAAATCCAAAAATCATGAATTCCTACTGTTGCGGGATTCTGGAATCGACGTCGCTCATTCCCGGTTTGTGAGAGGCCTCACCATGGGTTCCGGGAAAACGGGAGGTTGGGTGATGGTTGACCCTATTGCTGTATTATTCAGTTTTTCCTCCATGAAGTATAATATTTTCGAGTCTAGATGACGATTTACCGATTGAAATCAGTTCAAACCTGCAGGAACCATCTAGAAATGAACTCACTTTTCTCGGTATATTCAAAGATCTCCCGTTGGTTTCGGGAGATTTGGGATCGGGTAGAGAATGACAAATTGCAACATGCATGGACTTTTATTCCACAAATTTGTTCATTCCCATATCTAGATCACGAGTCAACAAGTGGAACACGTTCAAATGATCAAAAACCATCTGAAATATGTCATTTTCCCCATCCACTCTGTGTTAGCGGCTGAACATTCGGGATCATGCGGTGGATTTTGAAATCTAGAACTAAATCCTGAGTGTGCTGGGCGATTTCTGAAACTGCTGTTCAAGGGCATCAAAATATCTCGTGAGGTGACGACTGATCGAGTTCTTTTGGAGCTGATCTTGAACTCTTGTTGGGCTTGGGAGTTAGATCGTTTCCGTGTGCTCTCCACAATTTTGGTCGCCATCGATTTCTTCTTCTCTAGAAGATTGATTCTCATGAACACGTCTTCATTCATTTTTCCAAGCTTAGGGTGATGAATCATTGGCTCCACAAGTTGTGGGATATCAAAGTAATTGTATGTGGTGATTCCGCTTTTTCCCGAAAATTGTGGATTTCCCGAGAAAAATTTGAAGTCAAAATCGTTTCGTTCTAGGTCAAATGAGTTTAGCGTATACCAACATTTTATAGAGACTTCTGAACGAACTCCATTAGCTTGTAGTTTGTTACAATTTCACATAACACCTGCTCCTGTTTTTAAATTATTACCGCCATGACGTAATAATGTGCTTGAGGACCCCATCAAAAAACACCGAGGATTCTTATGTAGACCATCTCTAAATGTAGACGATGTGTCATTCATCAACAGGTGGCAGACAAACAGATGCTGTTGAACACAATGTGCAGATGGCATTGTGACGTCATCAGGTGCTAAAACAAAGAGGTCAAGCAAACAGCTGGAGATTATTGTGACGTCACAGCGGGTACGGTGTTGAGAAATTAGGAATTTGAATAGGGAATACAATAGCCCATTCAAAATACAATTGCTGCTCAAAAATCCCAACCTATGTAGATACGGTAGAATAATTATGAGTCATTGTTCCTGCGACTAATGAAAACGAACAGTGTCACGCTCCCTCCTTGCTTCGGAAAATATGTCCTTCAATACCAATGAGATAAATGTCTGATATGAAAACTTGATAAATCAAATCTGGTCCTTTTTGATTTTCAAATTGGCGCCAATTTTTGCGTTTAATCTTGAAAACTCGCAACCAGCATTAATCAATGATGCGACTCTTTGCAAACTGGACAGCTCAATAATTAATATTTGAACAATCGAAATTCAAACCTTATTTTGTTAGTATAGTTTGGGAATCTTATCAATCTTACTCGGAATCAGAAAGAGAACAATTCGAAGCCCTCGTTTTACTTATCTATCGACTTTCACATGACTGGCCCTCTTGGTGGCATAGATTTGCACTCAAATATTTAGTGAAGTTTGAATGGGCAATGTGACGTCACCGACTTTACTGTGAATACCATCAGATTCTGATGACATCTGAGATAAGATGAAGTTTTTGGATAAACAGTAGATACTCAAACAGAACACAATTCAAAATAGTACAACAAGTTGACTTTATTAAACATTCAAGCAGTCCGGATTTTTAGATAATTGTGGCCCTAAAGAGGGCCGTTGGGTTCGGTAGTTGTTTGGAAACAAGAAGATAATGAAATTATCCTCCGAATCCGTAGAGGGTTCTTCCTTGGCGCTTCAAGGCGTAGACAACGTCCATGGCGGTGACGGTCTTTCTCTTGGCGTGCTCGCAGTAGGTGACGGCATCACGGATGACGTTCTCAAGGAAGACCTTAAGAACTCCACGGGTTTCCTCGTAGATGAGTCCAGAGATACGCTTGACTCCTCCTCTTCTGGCGAGACGGCGAATGGCTGGCTTGGTGATACCTTGGATGTTATCACGAAGAACCTTGCGATGGCGCTTGGCTCCTCCCTTTCCGAGGCCTTTTCCTCCCTTTCCACGTCCGGACATTGTTTCGATTGATTGAAGACTCACAAGTGAGATGAGGGAATAAGGTCAACTGGTCCCCTTTTATACTCGCTCCGGTGGCGGGGCGGAGTCAAACTTAACCACCCTGTCGGGACACCTCTTTCCGCGCACAGTCTGTCTGCGAGGACACATACTCTCCTTTCCGACCGTCTCGGAGTATTCTTACTCTCTGCGTCTCTTCTCTTTCTAAACTCCGCCCCGCCACCGCAGCCCCTCCCGTATTGTATATAAAACCCTCCCCATCCATCCATTTCTTCACAGTCCCTATCGGATTCCAATTGAAATGGCTCGTACCAAGCAAACCGCCCGCAAATCGACCGGAGGAAAGGCTCCAAGAAAGCAGTTGGCCACCAAGGCCGCTCGCAAGTCTGCTCCAGCTTCCGGAGGAGTCAAGAAGCCACATCGTTACCGTCCAGGAACCGTCGCTCTCCGTGAGATCCGTCGTTACCAAAAGTCCACCGAGCTCCTCATCCGCAAGTTGCCATTCCAGCGACTTGTCCGTGAGATCGCTCAGGATTTCAAGACCGATCTCCGCTTCCAATCCTCCGCCGTCATGGCTCTTCAGGAGGCCGCTGAGGCTTACCTCGTCGGACTCTTCGAAGACACCAACTTGTGCGCCATCCATGCCAAGCGAGTCACCATCATGCCAAAGGACATCCAACTGGCCAGACGTATCAGAGGAGAGCGTGCTTAAATTTCCACTTTTGGGAATTTGAGACCGTTTCAATTCGCTGAACAAACCCACCGAACCCAACGGCCCTCTTTAGGGCCACAAATTCCAATGAATCCAAATCAGATCTCGTCTTTCAATAAAGTTCTTGTTGTTAATTTTGATATGCTACATTTTTTCGATTCCAACTGCAATAAAGTCAAAAAGCACAAGTGTTGTGGAAAATCTGTTTGTTCTTCTCTTTTTGAATATGTATTATGTAAAACTTGAAAACGGAGATTAACCGAGTGTTGGTTTTGACACTCGACTCTCTATTTAAATTCCATCGAATTCGTTGAGGAACAGGAGCATAATATACTGTTATGTGCATTATACAATTCATGACCAAATTTAACGTTTAGGTTGCATTACAAATGAGGCGAGTTTTAATCGGAATACTGTAAAACCTGTATTAGAAGGATCTTAAGCTGGCAAACTGTAAGGGGCACATATAATAGAGGTTTTACGGTATGTATATTTGAATTTTTGTTTTCTTCTATCCACTTTATCCATAGAAAATTCCCATGGTCCACTTGGTGACCTAGATTAGCACTAAAATGGTGTCTGAATAGACAATGTGACGTCAGCAAGTGTACTGGGAACAAGATGAGATTCTGACGTCATCTGAGAAACTACGGGATTCTTGGATAGATTCTCATACGTAGTTTGAAAAGTAAAACAATTCAACTTTATTAAACATTCAATTAGCTCGGATTTTGAGATATTTGTGGCCCTAAAGAGGGCCGTTGGGTTCGGTAGATTTCAGAGTAGGTTCTTATTCCTTGTCTCCTCCGGTCTTCTTTGGCAGAAGAACGGCTTGGATGTTTGGAAGAACTCCTCCTTGGGCGATGGTGACTCCAGCCAACAATTTGTTCAATTCCTCATCATTGCGGACGGCGAGTTGAAGATGTCTTGGGGCGATACGGGTCTTCTTGTTGTCACGGGCAGCGTTTCCAGCCAACTCGAGAACCTCAGCGGCGAGGTATTCGAGAACGGCGGCCAGGTAAACTGGGGCTCCGGCTCCAACGCGTTGAGCGTAGTTTCCCTTACGGAGAATACGGTGAAGACGTCCAACTGGGAATTGGAGTCCGGCTCTCGATGAGCGGGACTTGGCCTTTCCTCCGGTCTTGGCTTTGCCTCCCTTTCCGCGTCCAGACATGGTTGATGATGGGTTGGTAGATGTAGAAACGATCTAAAGAAACGGCAGACAGGTCTCCCCCTTTTATACAATTCTGCGGTGGCGGGGCGGAGTCAGCAGGGAGAGGGAGACACATAGGACGTACGATAGAGGCAGGAGAGATGTGTCCCGACAGGGACTCCGCCCCGCCACCGCAGAATTGTATAAAAAGAGGCAGTGACCCTACACTTCATACTTGTCCAAAGACCAGTCCACATTCTCTCAACATGCCACCAAAGCCATCCGCCAAGGGAGCCAAGAAGGCCGCCAAGACCGTCACGAAGCCAAAGGACGGAAAGAAGAGACGTCACGCCCGCAAGGAGTCGTACGGAGTCTACATCTACCGTGTCCTCAAGCAAGTTCACCCAGACACCGGAGTCTCCTCCAAGGCCATGTCTATCATGAACTCCTTCGTCAACGACGTCTTCGAGCGCATCGCCGCTGAGGCCTCTCGTCTTGCTCACTACAACAAACGCTCCACCATCTCTTCCCGCGAAATCCAAACGGCCGTCCGTTTGATCCTTCCAGGAGAGTTGGCCAAGCACGCCGTTTCTGAGGGAACCAAGGCTGTGACCAAGTATACCTCCAGCAAGTAAGCTCTCGAGCTGAACACTACCCCAACCGAACCCAACGGCCCTCTTTAGGGCCACAAATATCCAAGAAATCCTCAGTGTTAAACTGTTGAATAAATAAATGTTTTTTATCTTTAAACTATTCAGATGTCTTATTTCGATTATGTGATGTGACTTGCCCATCTTGAAAATTTTTGCCATGGAACGTGACATTCAAAGATCTGATGGCATCTGTAGTTGAGCTCTTTCTGAATGATACGATTATGTCGGCCAGTAAATAACGATTGTTCAGACCGCAGATGTCACGGGGAAAATTTTAAGTCATATACTGAGGCTGTCTTCTGGTAAAGTATCCATTTTTCAATCACACATGTGACCCAAGATATTTCACTATTTTTTAAATGAATGAAATTCAGAATAAAATTAAGTTGATTTTCAAAATACAGAGACTGATAACTTCAAACACTAAATGGCAATTATTCAACTTTGAACCTTTTCCCCTCTGCTCTTTTCCTTATTCTCCCAAAAATTCCCTCTATTTTGACACACTCCAAAGAACTTTAGTACCATAAAAAGCACATGCAAATTTGATTCCGAAAACCTCTTCAATGCCTCTTTTCATCATTTTTCTCCCCTCCGCCGCCATAACTTCTGTCTGCAACTCCTTATTTCAAACACATGTGTCTATTCCATTTTCTCGCTGTGATTGCTACTAGTTTTGCTCAAATTTCTGATGATTCTCAAATTCAGCCCAGATGCACGAAACCCAGATTGACTCCTGCAGCGATTTTAGATGTCATCATGGCCAATTATACAAGGTTTCTGGTTTCATTCTATCTTCATATTTGGCAGAGTTTCCAGATCTCTCCCAGGGAATCCAGTACCAGTTCAAGTAGAAGTGACAGTTCAGGATGTTATGGAATTGAGTGTGTTGAGCAACAGTTTTACAGCTGACATCTGGTTCAGCTCGATTTGGTATGATCCAAGACTTGCTTACTCACATCTGGATAATTGTCGACAGAATTTGTCGTTTGATGATCGATTCGAAAAGGTTTTAATTTCAACGTTTCATTTAAAAAAGGTTTTGGATTTTAGTTGATTTGGTCCCCAAATGTTTGTATCGTGAACACCAAATCCGCCCATGTGCACCGATCTCCAAAGCCAAATGTGCTATTGATGCTTCTACCAAATGGAACTACCGTATTTACTCTAATAGTGGGGCACCTCTTATTGAAGGGCACCTCTAATAGAAGAGCATCTGGGCATAGAGATTGAAAAATAAAAGGGCACCTCCAATTGAAGGGCACCCCTAATATAAGGGCACCCGGCAAAAATGTTTTGGATGAAATTTTTGCAAAAATCCGAAAAATTGGAAAAATTTCTCGTTGGAACTATATGTTTTCTACTGGTTCAGAGATATTTTTCTTTGATTTTACTCGATTCTGCTCTATTTAAGCCAATGTTTTGTAAGTTCAAGATTTTCAGTAATAGATTGAGAAATACAAGGGCACCTCCATTTGAAGGGCACCTCTAATATAAGGGCATCCAGAAATTGAGGTTGAACAATAGAAGGGCATGCCCCACTATTAGAGTAAATACGGTATCTGGTTGAATTATAGAGTACGTTTCCTAGTCTCAACGACTTCTCAACTCTGTTAAAACTCTAGATCCGAGTCCAATCTCCATGTTCTATGAATCTGGAGAGATTTCCCATAGACACCCAGTATTGTCATCTGGTCTTCGAGAGTTACTCCTACAACACTGCAAGTGTCTCCGTGAACTGGATGGCTAATCCAGTTACAATACTCCCAGAGATTTCGCTAGCTGATTTCGATTTGTCCAGATATCGGACATCGAGGCACACAGAGGTTTATAAGGCCGGAGAATGGTATCGGTTGACTGTGGAGTTCGAATTTACAAGAAAGTATGGGTTTTATATATTGCAGGTTTGTGAGAGGAAGGAATAGGTGAACCGGATATTGAAATTTTGATTTCAGTTATATGTCCCGACCTACATCAGTTTATTCATATCATGGATCGCTTTTTGTATCGATACAAAAGCGTTGCCTGCGAGGATAGTTTTGGGTGTCAATTCGTTGATGTCATTGACTTTTCAGGTCAGTTTTTATTTTGTAATTTGAGATTTGTCAATTAAAATACGTACAATACCCTGTTAAAACTTACATAGCCATTAGTTATAAAACTTGACCGTTTTCATAAGTAAAAGTTAACTTTGAGGGTAAAGCAGTAGGTTTTTACCATCCAATTTTGCTACAACTTACTGGATATGTAGAGCAACTTAAAAGCCAATTTTTTAGTTGACTAATTTTTGAAGAAAGTTGATTCTTTTGAGCAGAAAACGTCAAAAGTTGCTAGTACTGGATGTGTAAATTTCATAGAATTCGGGATTGTTGTGATTCTGATGTAAAACATGAAGTGCGAAATAAAGCTTTTTCTTTGAACTTCCGGGAAACCCTAAAGTCCCAATATTTCTCTGATTTGACAAGAAACTCAATAATCAGTTCTCCAAAAACTTTCAGTTCGGTAACATAATCCGCTCCCTTCCCCCAGTCTCCTACGTAAAAGCAATCGACATCTGGATGTGTACCTGTGTTGGATTCATCTTTGCATCTCTCTTAGAACTCGCCTTTGTCGCTTATCAAGACAAGAAACTCATTCTAAAATCTGGAAAATCAAATGCAGCAATCAGTACCTTGGTCAGCTATCTGAAGCATTTCGAACCTTTCCACGAAGTAGCCTCCCCTCCACCTCCACTTCCGATTGATGAGAAGAAAATGATGAGTAGAACTCCTTCAACAGCAACAAATCCATCAAAAAGTGAGCTCGATGGATTGGATACAAAGGATTTGGAAGAGGAAATTGCGGAATACAGAAAGTTGGCGTATGCTAGGAAGAAATGGAGGCTGTTGGATTTTGGAGCGAATGTTGATAGGATCTCTTTTATAGTGTTTCCTTTGGTAAGTCATAATGAATAAAACAGAGCACATTCTGATTTCTTGCAGTCCTTCGCAATATTCAATGTGGTCTATTGGACGTATTATCTTCAAGATGTTCGGATTTCAACTTGGACATGACTGGAGATTAATGAGATTTGATGAATATATCTAAGATGTGATAGTTCCTTCCCTGATTAAATACAAGAAAATTTACTTCCTCTGCTTTTCATTGTCTACGTGCTCACCACTGCTCTGTGATAAATCAACACTCTGAAATTGAAGGGGGCATCTCTAAAGGTGCAAAGTGCAATATTCAATCATTTCCTTCTAGTTTTATGACTCTTCTCTTTCTCTATTTTATCATTCATCAGACTATCAGTCACCTCAGAAGCTCTTTATCAACCCAAATTTATATGTATCGTTCTTTGATGGACGTGCGATTCACGTTTTTCTTTGATATTTTTCCGGGTTGATTGCTCCGCCCACGCGATTCGTTGAAGCAGAAACTAGAGAGGTCTGGAAGAATGGAAAAGAGGAAAACGATCAGAAATGAGTTATCAAGGGCCTGGTCAAATAAATAACTTTGCACTTTGGTCAGAGAGAAGAAATAGACTTTTACATCTGAAGCAAAGAACATAAGGAATGCCTGAATTCGTTAGAATTCAGATTTTTAAAAATCTGCAAACGTCGAGTTTTTGGATTTACCATAATTCTCGAAACCTAGAGAAACATCAGAATCACAAGACATGGCTTTTTCAAACTCCTAATTTCTGAAATCTCACAATTTTGAAACTGTAGAATTTCACTAGAATCTCAGACTCTCGGAGAGAGTTTGAGATTCTAGTGAAACTTCGAAACTTATAATATAATTGTAGATCTCAGAAATTATTAGAACTTTCAGGCGCAATTCGTATCTAGCTAGAAACTACAAGAATCAGTGTCATACTTCCTGCTACCAGTCCGACATCCCAGTCACCTAATTACTCTTATCTCCAATATTTTAATCATGATTCCAAATTTCGAAATTATTCGTTTCCTTCTTCCAAAAACCTAATAATTTTCCTCCTTTTTTATTGTCTTGTCTTCTGTTTCGTCGTAATCCAAAACTCAAACACCCGTCCTACTTGCTCCTCCTCCTCCACCTCTCAAAAAACCTCCTTATCATCATTTTTGTGTTGTCTATTCAATCATCACCATTCTCCTTATATTCACACTCCTGAAAAGTTCTCTTATCAGTTGAAACAGACAAAAAAGCAAGCAAAAATAGGAAAATATTCCGTCTGAGTTTCCCGAAAATCTTATTTGAAAATGGCAGCGACCATGATGCCTTCCAGTATTTACAATAGTGTCAAATCTCTTCCTTCTGCGATTCCACGTACGTTGTCAGTTTCCAATGAAATCACAACATTCAAAATGAATCAAGTAGATGAATTTCAGCATTATGGACATTGAAATCAATACGATTTCAAACGGCCCTCTTGATATCTTCAGCTTGTGTTGTTTTTGGATTAATGAGGACTTGTTTTGGAATGGCGATGGTCGATATTGTGAGAAGGTGTGACCCAGATACTTAAGATTTGTTGGAGCTTCTCATTTTTTCAGTGGAAATGGAACATTTCACAGTGACTTGCACATGGATTGGAATGGAGAAGAACAGGCTCGAATACACACTTCGTTTTATATTGGAGCATTCATTGCTGTCTTTCCATCGGAATTTCTTGCCAAAAAGTGAGTTGTCAGCTGAGAAAATGATAGATAGTGATGAATGGGGAGGTGGGGAAGAGGAAAACGAAATGTGATGGTTCATCGTTTTTTGTATTCTTTTCCGGTTTGGAGGAAGAAGGTCTGACACGAACTGATGAATTATTGTGTATATGAGTCAAATTGTGAATGGACAAGAAATAAAAGAAGATTCAAAATTGAATTTTTTTATTTGATTGAAACAAACCTTGCAAGTTCAAGGAATGCAAAGCTAGGCGACAATCTTTAAATTTATTTCAGACTCGGACCCAAAAATCTTCTCTCCCTTGCTCTAATTATCAACATAATTGGGTCCATCCTCACTCCATTTCTTGCCATCTACCTAAAATCTTACATTCTGATATGTGCAGTTCGAATGGTTATGGGACTAGGATACGGTACAATAGCCTCTGCCCAACCTAAATCCATATCCATCTCCAGGTTTCATGATTCCCGCTGGGAGTGTTCTCGTCTCCAAATGGTTCCCCATATCTGAGAAGAGCACGGCCATGGCAATCTTCACAACTGGAAACCAAATCGGAATTGCTGTTTCGATGTTCTTGACAGCGAAACTTTGTCAACTGCACATCTTTGAAGGATGGCCATTGGTTTTCATCGTTTATGGATTGATCGGAGCAATATTTTTAATCATTTGGCATGTTCGAGTAGCTGATAAACCAAGGGAATCCAAGTACATCACAGCCACGGAATTGACATATATCAAGGGAGGAAAACAGAGAAGAAGTCGGGCAGAAACCGTAGTAAGACCAACTCCATATATGAAAGTGAGTCTCTTTTTTGATTCATTGAGAATTTCCACTTTCTAGATAATCCTGAATGGCTGCGTCTGCGCTATATGTGCTTGCTCCTTTGCCCAAAGCTTCGTTTTGGTTGCTCTTGTGACATACCTTCCGAAGTACAACCAAATTGCACTAAAGATGAATTTGACTCATGTAAGATTCATAGGTATTTAAAAAATAAGTGGTTGGGTTTCAGAACGGAATCTGGTCATCCATTCCGTTCTTCGTCCAGATGATCACCAAACTTCTTTTTGCGATTATTGCGGATAAAGTGAAACAAGCAAAAGTGAATGCGACTTTAGTGACGAAGGTTTCAAATGCTATTGGTATGTTGACTAAAATTGGATTTCAAGCAGAAATAATTAAAAGATCGGAGCTTTTGTGGATGTATACATCAACTCTAGAGCTATGTTTTTGTAGCTGACAATCTTTTCTTGCAAATTTATCCTAAAAATGATATGTCCCGTGAAAGCCAGAAGAGGAAAATTGGCACTGTGCCGCTTTCACCGGGCACCCGATTTTTAGATGAGGATATACAAAAACTTTTCTAATTACAAACATAGAGTTCTAGAGTTTATGCATACAATCACGAGAACTCAGACAAGTTTCAACCTCTCTCTCAGTCCCTCAAAGTAGGAATTTTCCAACCGAACACATCTTTTATTGTTGACCGGTAATATAAATCCAAGAATAATTCAGCTTCTGAATGGTCCAAGGAGCTTTCGAAATTTTTCATCTAGAGTGATTCTATTTCCCTATTCAGCAAGTCTTGCTTACAGCCAGTTTCGTCAGTGCCATCTTCATAGTGTTTGCTGCTCTAACTCCATTCGGAAGTGCAGAATTGGTTCAATTAAGCATAATCATGTCGATGGCAGCATTCTCAGCATATGTGCCAGGATACAACACTTCCATAGTAACAGTTGCTCCACAGGTTAGTTGGATTTTTAACACTTTTTCGAAGAATAGGACCCTCGACTATAATGACTCCCACATTTGCAATGAATAATCAAAACAAAAGTCCAAGTCAGTACTAATTTGATACATTTTCGAAGTTTTCTCCGTATATTCTTTCTAGTCAGAATACATTTTTGAACTTTACAGTTTACCTCTTAACCTTCACTGATTCTTTTGTTTACCAACACCAAAATGTTCATGAAATTTTTCTACAATTTCAGTCTTTCCAATAATGATTTTCGTCTCCAATTTTCAGTTCACCGCATTCATTTCCTCTTACGCTCAGCTGTATGCACAAATTGCATCAACACTGGCTCCGATTCTTATCGGAAGGATTACAAGTCATGTGAGACTTATAGACCGCCCGTGGCGTCAATTACCATGATTGCAGGATACAATCGAAGAATGGAAATGTGCTTTCTATAGTTTGGCGGTGGTGTTGGCGGTGACTGGCATCATCTTTCAAATATTTGGACATGGTAATTGAAAAGAAAAGGGGAGAAATTGAAAGTTTGATTTATTAACAGGAAGAACAGAACCATGGGGAGAGACGCCATCGAATGCGGCTTCGACTCGAATCTCCACTTCTCTGGCTGTTTGTGAGGATGGACAGTGTAAATTGACACTTTTGGAAAAACATAATCATGATTTCCGAACAGAATCCAAAATCTCATCGGATTCTGGAGTCTTGAAGAAGAAAGTTAGTTTTGGAAAGTTAGATGATCAGCGAAATTGAATTCAATTTGAACCAGGTTTTTAAAATTCGAAGTATGGAAGGATTCTCCGAGCATCGTATTTTAGAATCTTCAATTTTTCGTTTAAGACATATTTTCAATTTTGCACCGCGCTCTATTGATAACATGGCTAAAATCGAACTTTTTCGCTTTTTTTCTAGGTTACAAGGTCTTGTGTAATTCTTGTAAGTTGTTCTCCATGATTATACTAGACCTCAAAACTTTGAAAAAACGGCGGGAAACCCGAGAAATTCAAATTTCAGTCATGTTAGTATTAGAGCGCGTCTGTAACATTGAACGTATCACTGATAATATTTCATTTCTAGGTATCTCGAGTTTCGTACGCAGGCGAAGAAATTGTGATTCCGGGTCGAATAGAGGATCTCGAAAACGATGTCATTTATAGTATCGAAGAAGAACACGAAGAATGAATTCCCTAATTCTTCGTATTTATTTTGTCTGTTATTGTTGTCTTTCAAGAAGAAGAACTCATTCTCATAATTTATTGAAAAACCATCAAGCATCACCAACAAAGAAAGGAAAATATTAAGGGAAACTTTTGGAATAGTAGGAAACAGAGAAAAGGCTGACAGGAAGGACACCAAAACAGAGAGGGAGATTTTTACTTGGAAGAAATGAAAACAAGGGATTTTTGGAGAAGGCAGGCGAAAAAAACTTTGACTAACATCTTCGACAGGGAAGATGGCGAAAAAGGGGGGGGGGGGAACGAAACGAGCGAGAAAGGAGAAAAACAATTGGATAAGATTAATAATATGTCAAAAATGAAACCAGTACACGGAAACAGATCTAACCCTTGATCGGTTCGACGGTTTGTCCCTTGCGGATGGTACCCCAACCAATCAAACGCCAACTCTTCTCGAAACGACGGGACATGGCGATCTTCTCTCCGACCTGAAAGATATTCATTCTTTCATCAAAGTTCACACCAAACCAATTCATTAATTGCCCATGACTGAGCACTTCTCCTTACCTCTGTGCAAATTGGATCGTTTAGTCGGATCTTGGCGGCATCACCCTTAACGGCGGTCACTCTTCCTCCTGTCGACAAAGATCCGATATTGACGAGCAACGTCTCTTCCTTGACCAATTTCTGAACTTTAGCTCCCTTCTTCTTTCCTTCAGTACGAACTCCGAGCAGTCTTCTGAGAAGGTAGAAGGAGATTTCAATCTCGATGAAAATGTCTGGCAAAGTTCCAACAGCTCCCAAAATGTGTCCTACGAGACGATCTCCTCGGCAGAGAGTTGGATCGATCTTGGTTCCGACTCCAATGAGTCCTCCTGGAACGGCGTATTCCAATTGGTTCTTCTCTGCGAAGAGTGAATCGATTCGAGAGAAAATTGGTCGGCATTGGAGTTGACCAGTTGCAGTTTTCGAAACGATTCCTGGTCGAACTTCAATCTCTTGACCGACTCGAAGGATACCCTTGGTCAGTGTTCCTCCAGCAACTCCTCCTTTCAGGTTTTCGACTTCAGATCCTGGCTTGTTGACATCGAAAGATCTGATGATGATCAATCGAGCTGGGGATTTAAAGTCACGGACTGGAACTGGGATTTTCTTGCAGAGGTACTCGCAGACGAGCTGAAAATGAGATTGATTTTATTTTGTTGACGCAGACCGTATTCCTTACATCAACGTTGTACTTAAGCTGGGCAGAAATTGGAATAACTGGCGCGTTTTCAGCAACGGTTCCTTGCACGAATCCAGCGATTTGTTCGTAGTTCTCGCGGGCTTGCGACTCCTTAATGATATCAACCTTGTTTTGAAGAATCATGAGATGCTTCAGTTGCATAATCTCGACAGCAGCGAGATGTTCAGAAGTTTGTGGCTGAGGACATGGCTCATTTCCGGCAACAAGCAGGAAAGCGGCGTCCATGACAGCGGCTCCGTTTAACATGGTGGCCATAAGAATGTCGTGACCAGGGCAGTCGACGAAGGAAACGTGTCGAACACAGGTGAATTCTCCGCCGCAGTTAGCACGCTCACATGGGAATCTGTCTGGAGTGGAGGAACCAGCGGATCTGCAAAACAAACGTCATGAATGTCATAGCAGTTAATTGTGTATACCTGTAACAGCCAGGCCTTGGGCATTCTGAGTTGGAGCATCTGTAGATTTTCGCGTTGGCGTATCCGAGTTTGATGGTAATGTTACGTTCCAATTCCCTCTTAAACTTGACAGTATGAACACCAGAGAAAGCCTTGACCAATGTAGATTTTCCGTGAGCTACATGTCCAATGGTTCCGATGTTGATGGTTGCTTGGCGGGAGATGACCTAAACAGCACATTAGTACTATTTCAGAGTTTTTTTATCGATTTTCGTACCTCATCGGTGAGAGGGTTCAAGTTGTCTACTCCGATCTTGTCCAAATCTTGCTTAGCGAGCCAACTTTGGCATTCGTCTTTTTCCACTTCTGCAGTATATGATTTAAAATTACGAAACGGAGAAATATCAAAACTCACCAGCAGCCATGTTGTCGATGAACTGTTTTGAGCGATAACGACAAGAGCTGAAAAAAATCAGATGAGTTGTATTTTTTGGCCCGAAAAATCCAAAAAAGTACTCGAGATTAGTCAAAAACAGGCTAAAATGAATTTTCCGATGAAACCTCTTAAAGGCGCATAGGGTATGCGCGAAGGGTCTCGTCGCGATTCTTGTGTCGATTTACGCGGGGAGCTTTTTTTCTCAACGATTCAGTTGTTCGCAGCAAAGCAAAGAAAAATAAAATTTAGAAGACAAGCCATTTCTCGAATTTTAATCTGATAAAAATTCTGTAACCTGAAAAACAATAAATTTTTGTGCGTTCAAACATGACGATGTTGCGAAATTTTATGACTCTGGCTCGGTTTAGAAAAAGTACAAGTTACAGGGTTGGTGGCAATGGAAGATTGGCGGAAGGAAGATATTCCGGACCCAGAAAACTTATTTTATTCTGGCAACAATGCGAATTCATACAGGTACACACGAAAGACAATGCAAAAAAGCTGAACACATTACAAAGTAAAACATGATTGGAAAGAACCTTTTTTCAGTGGCAATTTGGATAGACTGTTCGCTGACGACGAGATACAAAGCGCTCCAATTATCGTAGAGAAAGCATCACCACCACGAACCAAAAGCATGACATTCTTCAGTTCTGCAGCATTCTGGAAAAATGGTTCAGAGTCTGTCAAAGTTGGAATAATTCTGAGTTATCTGGACGACACCAATGATTTATCTTTCTTGATGTGTGATGCGAGTAAGAAAGTTCTGAAGAAGCTTCGTGTTGATGACGTTGAGTTCTTCTTCATGGGAGAATCATTGGCGGTTAGATTGGAAGAACCATCAGAAGAGAACTGCGTGGATGTAAAGTTCGTTGATCGTTTGACTTTCCTGAACTTTTCAATCACCGTATGTAGATAATATCTGCAAAAAATGAGTAATAACTTCTTCCAGACAATTCTCCGAAGTAGCAATCACAATCATTTCAAAGTATTCGACGGATCTGGGAGCACTCAAATTGATAGTACTTGTGACATCCGATATAACCTCACAAAGCATAGTTGCGATGATGAAGGACAATTGAAACTTCCTGACGAAAGGAAAGGTGTGAAGGCGAGATTGAGCAAAGAGAAACTGAAGGATCATGTTGTCTATCAATGGTTGGAAGGATGCAGAAAAGGAGCACATGTTCTCATCAAGGATTCTGAATCTTCAGTTTTTGAGGTTCGATTATACTGAAGAAAGTTTTTATCATATTGTGTGTTCAAAAAAATCTCGGCAAGGGGCGTGGCCTAATTGGCTCCGCCCACCTCTTTGCAACCCTGCGGCGCGGTCTTTTGCAACCCCCGCACGCTTTATTTGCTTTAAAAAAAGCGTGCGGGGGTTGCAAAAGACCGCGCCGCAGGGTTGCAAAGAGGTGGGCGGAGCCAATTAGGCCACGCCCCTTGCCGAGATTTTTTTGAACACACAATATGTATTTTGTGTAGGTAGTTGTGGATAAAGTCAGGAAAGCATCCGATGAAGCTCCAGAGTCGAAAGAAACATCTGAAGAGCCCGTTCTGTTAGAAGAAACTGAAGTAGATCAACTGCAATCAGACGGAACCACTGCAGTTCCAAAATCTGAGGAGAAAATCTCCAACACATCGTCTGATGATCTTCTGACTTCTGCTGATGAAACATTAATACCAACACCATCTCCTGCTCCAAGATTGATGCCTGTCAATCAAGCTCCGTGGCCATGTCGAAATTCAGAACCCCAACAAAAACAAGAATCTCCTGTCTCTGACGATATCCGTGATGTTCTCCACCGAATCGTTGGAATCGAATTGGATCGAATCGAAATAAGATTGAATGCCAGATTCGAGCAGCTTCAAAATAATGTGAATCAACCCATTACTGTAATAAAAACCAAGATTCATTTCAGATTAACGCTCGTCTCGATCGACAAACTGAAATCCTGCAGAAACTTTTTGAGAAATCCTCCTTTGATTAACAATTAACACGACCTGTTTTTCAATTTCTTCCCGGGTTCACCCATTTTCTATAACTGTGATATATTGCCAAGTTGTGATCATATGTCTTAAAATGTTAGATAAATATTTCATGCATCAAAGTTTTCATAAATTAAATCAAGAACAGAAAAGCAAGCAGATCATTCACCAAAAGTCCCAAATCAGTAAGAATAATGTTTTTAGGCGGAAGCAGTGGCAGCCTCCAATTGAGCCTTGGCCTCAACAAGTTCTGCAGATTCAGACGAGAAGTCTCCAGATGAGATCAGGGATTGCAGATCGGCGACAGCCTTCTGAAGACGTACATGAGCGTCGCGTACCATCGTCACGGTCTCCTGGAACACAAATAGATTCTACTCATTAAGAGTTTATTCTTACTCTTGCGACCTCCTTCGCTTTCTTGGCAGCATACTCCTCGTCTTCATTGGTAGCGTCGGCAGCCATCTGATTGGCTTTTTCTTCGTCTTTCGTGACTTGCTTCTGGTAAGAAGCGTGCTCCTTAATAAGACGCTTGACGACGCCAGTCTTGATTTTAAGCTGTTTGAGTTGATCAGCATCCGACATGATGGAAGATGAGGGTTCTGAATTTTATGATAAAGGTAGAGTTTGATGAAGTAGAAGAAGGAAAGAAGAATTAGAGGTAAATAATCGTAGAGAACACACTGGGAAATGTGCAGATGAAGGAGAACTAGATATGTGTAATGAGCCGAAAAAGAAAGGAAACGAGAAAGGGAACAGAGAGAGCAGATGGCTAGGGTCACCTCCCTCCCCTATTTCGAAATACAATTGTCCTTCGAAAGCGGAGGAGACCTGTTTCCCGCCGAAAATAATCTGATCATTTGAAAACCATACGATTTCGCAACCCAACTGACGGTGTTCCTACTGATCTTATATGGGAGTATAGATATGAAAGAAGGAGGTGATAAAAGGGAAACCAGAAGAAATAGTTATGAAATATTCTATGAATTCTTGAAGAGGTATTGGCAGGACATGAACTGAATTGCAAGGAAAGAATGATCTTATATAAGAACGAGCATGAATAAAAATTTATGACTTGAGAAAACAAACAAAAAATGAACTAAACTAGACATAACAATTCTGAAAATTTAACAAAATAGGAAAACAACAAAAAGGAAGCTACTGTAACCTAGTCAACTTGCAAATATACATTGGTCCAAAGTTAGAAGGAAGAAATGGGACAACAAGTGCACCCAATGGTGTATCATGGAAACGATAAAGTCCAGATGCAGTCATATGAGAAACAAGTTGGTGCAGGGATTCCTCTACTGTTTCGATTCCGAAATCATTCCGAACAATTGCGACGGCGTTTTCAACCACTGCCTACAAAATTTTGATTGGCTAGAAAGCTCGCGCTATCATTAACCTCATTTTGACTGGGAGATAGTGTGCATGTCGAGTAGACAACAGATCCACCAACTTTAACTGATCGAAGAGCATTTCTGAAAGTACAGGAAAAATTTCCAAACTCACTAATCTCAACTTACACAAGAATCTTAGTCTGGAGCAAGGGCAAGTCTAATCTCTGTTGTGTCGATCCTGTGCTGAAAAGGTTACCGTCGTCTGTGCTCACTGATAGACGATCTGTGGAACATGGTACATCTGCTAGAACCTTGTCGTATGCCTCGAGTTCATCCCACGTCTTCACATCTGATGCATCTTTACGTTTCAGAATGAACTTGTCGATAGCCTGAAAGGATTGCGTAGTAACTGCTACCTCTTTCCCTACTTACCTCACTGTCTTCTGGAACATATGTCATCAATGCCCGTTTCAACTGTCCAAGTCTTGCCAGCTTAAAATCGTTGCATACGATTTTGGAGGGGAGGTTGGAGAGAGCTGCTAGAAGACTCTTTCCACCTGGCGCTGCACACATATCAAGCAAAGATTCATCTTTCTGAAGACCAAGTGCAAGAACTGGGAGAAGTGAACCACCATCGAGTAGCCAATAACTGGGAACTCCAACTTCGTCTTTCATAGGAGCAGGAAAATCGAGAAGTACTGCTCGTTCGAATGCTCTCACACGAAGGTTCCTAAAAATGAGAAAAAATTTCAACTCTCGATTCTTGATAACCTCGTTACATTGGATAGTATAAAAAGTGTTCTCTTTTAGGAATTCTAACACCTTCTCCTTCAAATCCAGTGATTTCCACATCTTTGTTATTATTATTTTTCACTCCGCGGCCCATCTGAAGGGATCCAGAAGAGAGCTCTCCTGGACTAGCTCGAAATTCACTTAGTCCAGCTGCTGATCGGAATATTGCTTCCTGTTCTTCGTTCACTTGAGAATCATCATTTTCTGCCGAGCTTGAAGGATTCTGAAAAGGATCATTGCCTTAAGATGCTTGTTTCATTACACCAACCGCAATATCTTTCTTAACTTTTTTTGTTTCCTCATCAGCTTTCTTCTCTACTATTTTTCGTTTTGTCTCGATTATATCGTCTTCTGTCTTTCCTCGAATACTCGCCAAAAGATCCTTGGCTCCCATATCTGATAAGATTTCATCGTGAGCTTTCCAGTTCCTGAAATAAAATAGATTTATTGAATCAACTTCTGAACGATCCAACCTGCTCATTGTATTCATCACTGCTAGATATCTGTTTGGAGAAAGAAGTCCGAGTCGGATACTGGGCCATTTCTTTCCGAATAGGGGACCGTAATAGAAATCAAAGTGGTCGAGTGCTTGTGCCGACGGCGTTTTCAGTGGTTTCGTCTTTGCGATCTAAAATTTTTTTTTCATTCAGTTTCGTTTTCTGAAAGCTTGACCTTCGGTTTGAATTTCACCGTCTTCCATCGAATTTGGGTGAGAAATATGGAATAGGAAGAACGAAGACAGCTCATTCTAAAAGTTTTCAAAACGATGTCTTACCTGGTTTCATAAAGGTTCGAACAAGAAATATGGACATAGAAACCATTAAAAACACGAGGAACGCAAAAAAAAAAACATCAATTTTATGTCAAAATAAATTAAGTCATCGGGAGAAATTCACAATCTACAGGTTCCATAACAGTTTATACATTCGAACGACACCATCTCTACAACAAGTATAAACGCTTCTTTTGTAGATAGCCATGTCGTAAATTGGCTCACAATCGGCACCAGTAAGTTCATATTCAGCGGAGATAATGTTCACAGGGGCATCAGAAATATTACCTGTAGCATTTTTGGGAAGGGATGGAACGGGATAGGCAAGAACACCACCGTCATCTGGAAGATGAAAAGTTTGATGGGGAGCTTTCATTTTATACTTACTGAAAGCTGCAATAAGACGATTACAGAACAGCTTGAGACACTTCACACTTCCTTTTCGTGTTGCGATCTCGCCGATGAGCAGTTGCTGAGATACATCATATGCTCCAATATGACCATCTTCGAATCCAACGAACACAACTTCCCCAGCTTCATCGCCAGAGAAGCAGAGAGATGAAGGTTCAGAGGGTAGTTGAATATCACGACGAACCTAAAACAATTTTAAGTGAAATCAAACGGCTGTGTAACCTACCTTGTCTCCATGCAGCTCAATCACAGATAGAAAGTTGTTTTCGCAAATAACTGCAAATCTGGAGCTATCGACAGACACTGCCAGATCAACACATTTCCCTTTTTCGAAGATCCATATTTGTTTGGTACTCGAATCCTTACATAACCACATTCGCGCGGTACCATCATTTGAGCAAGAGAGAACTTCGCGTCCGATTCCAATTATTCCAAGACCAGTGATAGCTTGTGTGTGTCCCCTCAGTGTGGCTGCACATGTTCCACTGTCTACAGCCCAGATTTTAACAGTCATATCCATCCCACCACTGAGAAGAATCAGACCCGATGGAAAGTACATACATCGGTAGACGTCCATGATATGTCCTTGGAGAACCCTCTGAAAGTCATAGAGTTAGGTGATCAAGATACCATGTAAACAAAAAGATACCAGGGCTTCTGCTCGCAATGCACTGGCTATTATAAGATTTCCGCTTGAATCTGCAGTGGCATAGGTGCTACCGGTCGATGATACGTCAAACGAACGAGGAGCTGATTTGAGTCCTTCAATCCGTTGCTCGCTCACAGGTGCTACGAAGATAGTTGTTTTGCCTTGGAATGTAACATGCAGGTTTTTCTGAAAGAGTTTTTAAAATTGATGGATATGTTAAACTAAAATCTCACCAGCTCATCTAATGAAACATCTGTGAACTCTGATGCCTTGATAGTTCCATCACCGGGCATTACAGCAAATCCAAATTCATCCACCAATTTTGTGATTTTGACATCGAAGAATTGAGTTTTGGTCTCACCAGTGCGTTTGATGCCAAGGAAAAACTGGGAGTAAGGTTCTCTGAAAATATGGGTTTTGAAATTATTTATTTGTGAAATGGTGAGATACCTGAGCCCAAGATGCCAATCATGCTGAATCACCAATGTTTCATCTACATTTTTTGTTGGTTTTATATCGGTATCCACTTCCATTCTGGCTGTAAATTCAGCAAAATTTCAGTTTTGCCAGACGTTTTGAGAACAATTTTGAGAAAAAAACGAATTTGAAACAAGAAAATAGGCAGCGAGTTACAGTAATTTTAACGATCGTGTTGGGACCTAAACATTGAGGTACATGTTCCTTTGAAAGTAGTTTTCGTGGCAAGAGTCCAGGGCGGGAATCGTTCAGAATCAATTCACTTTTCCCGAAACAAAACAGTAAAAAATGTTCGCTGCGCGAAATTTTCTTCGGGTCAACACCTCTGATTTAGTGTCAATACTGATATTATTTTGCTGCTTATCGATTGAAAGGAATTCCTTTTTAAGTTTTTTAAGTTTCTAGAATTCGGAGAAGCTATAATTTTCGATATCATCGCGTTTTCTTTTGCTTTTTCCCTGCTAATTGCTTTTCATCATTTGTTCCCCGAAAAATACATTGAAGCGCAACAACGCTCCATGGCACACTGAATTCACAAACACACGCGCGCGAACAGGCATCTTTTGAATGCTCGCCGGCTTGCATCCTACTTTAGAGAGTGTTTCCTTTACGATATCCCTACTTTGTTCTTTTTCGAATAGATATCAATGAAACTCTAATTTAACGCAAGTTTCAGAAATGCCACCAAAAAAGAAGGTAGCGTCACGAAAGCCGACAGAGCCCACCATCAAGGCGTTCACTGAGCAGCCGTCAGTTTTTCAGGTGTGTATTTTCTTCAAGTATCATAAGTGGCATCTTGTTTCAGATACTCGACGACGTAAGAAATGCACACAGCGACATTACCGAAAATCTCCTTCGGGAGTTTTGCATGAGTGTGAATACGCTCACATCCCAATTTGTATCTGATCCCGACACAGCTCAACGATTGACAGAAGCTCTCTGTGGAGGATTGGGCATGGAAGCGGGGAACATGGTACCAAGACAGGTAGTTATTTCGTTCGATAATCGAAAAATGTTGGGTTTCTTCAGGTCACTAATCCAACTGTCGATAATAATGCTAAAAGGAATACTGCAAACCGGCATGCTGCAAGAGGAGCAGAAAATAAAGCACCTAATTCTGATCAACATCAAAGACGATCGCAAGAGCGACAAAATGATTCGCAAAGTGATATGGAAGTCGACGATGCTCCACTTGTTCCTAAACAGGAAGTTAGAACACCACCAATCAATGCGCAAATGACTGATGCCGAATTCGAGGAAATCGCGGTTACAAGAACTGCACTTCGTATGGAACATTTGAGCATAACGAGAAAAACAGTGGCACAGCCAACTAGCTTGTCTCGTAATGCTGCGTACAGTGGCACTCCTCGACGGAATCCTCCTCGTGAAGCTCATGGAGCTCACGGTACACCTCGTAACATCTTCCCAACTACACCCGGAAGAACCATATCAACACCAGGACGAGTCGCAGTTGCTCCAAGAACCCCACACCGTGCTACCGTTCCGTTTCCTGAAGTCGAGAAAGATCCCCAGAGAAAGATGGAGCACGCGGATGAGCTCAGGAACCAAGCTCTGGAGGTAAAACGTGAAAAGGCTCGGAAAGAAGAAGACAAACGGGCGGCAGTTTTGCAACGAAAACAAGAGTTGGACAGAATACGAATGGAGAAAATGGAAGGAATAAAGAAGAAGGACGAACGTGTCGCAAACTTCCAGAAGAATCTCAAGGACACCAAATCTCCAACTAGGGCTCGATTAAACCCAGACGCGAAAACAGCAATGGTCAAAACTCAAGTTGCGAGGAAGGTGTTCCCATCAACATCAGAAGCACCTACGCCCGGGCGCGGTCCTGCCAAGAAAACACGGGTTGAAATGGATCTCGGAAGAGAAGGACAGAGTTCTACTACTGTCGCGCAAGCCACAGTTCAGATTTCAGTAAGAACATTTTTCGCAATCCCATTTTCAAAACCATATTTCAGCCGTCACGTGAGCCATCGAGAAATGCTGGTCGACAAGTGAAACAAGATCCAATGGAGACCAATGAAACTGAACCAGTCCGGCAACAAAAGCCGAGAGCGAAGGCGAAGCGTTCTCATCCAGCTCCAGTCGCCTCTTCATCATCGTCGAGAGCATTGGAAGCGGAGACTGTATCTGCAAATCTGCTAGCTGAGCAAGAACAATATCTGATGCAACAAGCCGAGCAAGCGCAATATCTGAAACGTCAAGAAGAAGAAGCGAAGGCGCGAGCTGAGGAGAAGAGACTTCTGGAGGAGAGGAAGGTTGCAGAAGAGAGAGCTGAAGCCGCTCGTCGACATCATGCCGAGGAAGAAAAAAAACGTCTTCTTGAAGCACAGAAAGAGGAAGAAGAGCGACTTCGTAAGCAGCAGGCTAAAGAAGAAGCAGAACTTCAAGCGACACTTGCCAGACAAGCCGAAAAGAAGGCCCAACTTGAGGCGCAAGGTAAAGAACCAACTCCATCTGCGTACCAAATGACTCCTCCGCGATCATATCAAGCGAAATCGAAGAACGACTACGGATTGCATGATTTGAACAGTGACGACGAGACGGATCAGGAAGACGATCCACGTAAGGAGGTTCCCGCATGGGCAGATTTCGCGGTCGTTAAACAAAACGTTCGCCGCCATGTTTTGATGCCTCCTTTCGATATCGAAGCATTCTTCGGAGAGATTCAGAAGGTAATTGCTAGAATACGAATTGTTAATATTGGATAGTGGGGGCTGATATTGGACGATAGGGGACTGTTTTTGAATGTTGGAGGACTCATTTTGGATGATATAACACTGTCCATTTTTGGAATCAAAAGCGGGAACCTCTACTTACTTCGATTTTGGGGGACCATATATTTGGATAATATCGCGAATTGTTTTTATTACAGCCAAACCTAAAGGAAATTTTCGGTGACACTGTCAAAACGAAGAAGCGTGGCTCATCAGCGGTTTGGAGGTCGCCGGCAGGAGCAAACATTTCTCGAACTCCACTCGAAGAAATTGCGGAATAAACTTCTGCAACTGTTCGCCATTACTTGATGTGTTCGCTGACGAAACGCCGACGGATTCTGATCATTCTGTTTTTGCCGAGTTCGTAAATTCGCGACTCTTTTATCCTTTTGTATTATCATCTTTCCTTTCATTATCATTATTTTCAAACTTTCTTTCTTATTAAACTGACCACCTACTTGGCCTATTGTCTGTGAATAAACGTTGGTTGGTCTATTCCTTATCGGATTCTTGTGACGTGTATATCTCACGATTTCGTATTTTCGCTCTTCAAGATTTCTTATATATTTCCTTTTTTTCAATATTGCAGCATGAGCAAGAATCAAACCATTCAAGAATTCGACGAGAACTTCTTTAGCAGCTTCGCTGTTCCAAAAGTAAAAGACTATTCGAGATTGTCGAGTTCTCCGAGTCGAGATCAACCATGTGACTCGTCATACTTCGAGAAGCACTTTCGTAAGAACGAAAAACTCGTTACCTCTTTCTAGGAATGTATTTTCAGCAAACTTGGAGGGTGATACTCCTGTCAAGATGCGCCTACCAGCTGTGAGCCGTGATTCTGAAGATGCCCTTCCCGTTGGGAGCATCGATATTCTTTCCTCGTCGTCATCCTCGGAAGCAACTGTGAACGCCGAACAGAGAAATTCAGCTGAAGCATCTTCTGTCAAGCAGCAACCGACACATCACAATAGAGAGCCTTTGAAGATTGTTCCCACTGAGACGATTGCCCCACCAGCTAAAGCATATGGAGAGAATCAATTGATCGAGGGACTCGAAAAACTGTCTATGTTTGCTCCGAAAGAACCAGAGGAACGACTATCTCAGCGTCGCAGATCAGAGCAAAAGAAAAAGCAGGAAGAAGAAAACAAGCGGCGATCGGCACTTCCGGCTCCTGCTGTTAACAGAGCGCGATCTGTCAGCATTAAGAGATCTATTTCTCGAGGCCCATCAACAACACGGGAAACTTCTGTTCCTCGCTCTCGTCAAAATTCGGTCACACGCACCACTTCTGCAACAACCAATAATGCTGCCTCTGGAGTCGTCACAAGAGCCATGGCCGCTCGTGCTGCTGAAACTTCAGTCACCAAACCACTTGTTCGTCGTAGTGTCATGCCATTGAAGGTTGTGCATAAGACGCCGGTTGCAGCTCTGAAGACAGACCTATCACAAAGTGGTGGAGATAGATCACGTGATCGTACTCGACGTACCAACACCACTGGAACATCTGTTCGTCGCAGTGTGATGCCTGCAAAGCCCGCGGGTTCTACCACTCCGATCGCACCACCACGTCGCTCGGCATCCGCTACCAAAGCGCCAACGTCCACCAGTAAAATGACACCACGAACTCGTCCAATCGCTACTGCTAATCGCTCATCAATGCTCCGTATGAACATGGTCAAACCTACAGCTCCACCAGCTTCGCTTGCTGCTGACGCTGATGCTCAGCAAAAACGTTCGATTGCTCGTCCTGCCGCGGGAGCTGGTACAACAACTGCTCGTACTCGTCAACCACTCCGTGTGAATCCGGCTACCCCAAGTGCTACTTTCAAGAAACCGTTAACGGTATTGCAAAAATCCCTTATCCAAACATTTAGACTTTTCAGACAACTTCTGGACAACGCCCAGCTCGTGCACCACCGGTGGCTACTCGTGCTCGATCTGTGGAGCGTGGAGCTGCACCACCACTACCGGCTGCTGGAGCTGCTACTCCTGTGGTATTTTCATTATTTATCATGAATTCTTTGACCGAACATTTTCAGAAATCGTCTCGCGCTGATCTTTTCAATCGATTGGCCACTCCAAAAGTCACTGCCACGCCGACACATGTTTCACACGATGGTCCCAATGCAAGTATTCGCAAGAGTGCTGTTCGCCCAGTTCCGTCTTACGTCTACAACGTCAACAAAGGGTACGAGAAGAAACCATGGATTTATTGAACTCAAACAGAACTTTGAAATTTTCTAACGAGAACATTTTATAATACAGAATGGTTATATTGGGAAAGACATTTGGGAAACAGAAAAAAAAACAATATGCCTGAGGGAAAGGGGAGGAAGGTAGATGCGAAATGAGTTCGAAGAGGGGATAATAGTTTCGTAACAATTATAGGGGGAGGGGATATCGGAATTGTTCTTACTCTTCATCAACCATCTCCCACTCGACAGAGTCGTTGTGCTCTTTAACGTCTGATTTGGTGGAACACTGCTCGGTTTCTTCATCGTCGTCCAGCTCTTCAACGCCCATGTTTTCGATGCTTTTTTGATGCTCTACGATGAGCTTGTTCACTTCAGCCTCGTGATCCTCGCAAGCTTCGGTAGTAGCTTGTTCCAGATATCTGACCTCTCCCTTCAATCTGGTGATCTCAGATTGATCCCGAACTTGTGCAGTCTTGAGATGTGCGCATTCCGATCGATAACTCACATTGTGGTTTCGGAGAGTGATAACTTCTTGATTGAGTGAAGCGATCTTGTTAGCACATTGCTGAGAGGCGACTTCGTGAGCAGCGACAGCTTGTTCCAACTTCTTCATAAGAGCACTGTACTCGAGTGCATTCCTTTTCTTCTCGGAATCCAGTGCCATTTGGGCCTTGATCATTTCTTGATTGATAGCTAACATATTGTTGTGCTTGACTTCCTCCATTTGCTGCGAGAATCGCTTTTGCACAGCAGCAATCAAATCCTCATGCTTCTGCTCCATCCTCTCCCTTTCAATCACGGTCTCTTTGAGTATGGCAGCCAACTGCTCACGAAGTTGTGCTCTCTCCGTTTCAGTTGCGGTCAGCTTGTCTTGAAGAGCCCCAAGGCTGCTGCTCATCGCAGCAACTTGGGCTTGAAGGTTCACAATTCTCGATTCTGATTTTTGGAGCTTTGCGACAACTTGCTCATGATCCTTTGTCTTTAGCGCCAAAGCTGTCTTTGACTCTTTGAGCTGAGTTTCCACATCATCCATAGTCGCGGCAAACATCTCACTTTCCCTGTCGCGTTTCTCTTCCGATTGTTTGAGTGATTCTTCGAGACTGGCCGTTTGAGTTTGATACTTGACATATCTATCGTAGTTGGAATTACTCTCCGATCGAAGCATTTGGAGTTGCTCTTGAAGTGCTGGTACAGTGTAGTTGTACTCGTAACGAAGAGCTTCCGATTCACTCACGGCTCTCTTCAACTGATCCGACAAGTCTGTCTTCTCAATTTCATAGTAGTTCTTCTCGTCTTCCTTTTGCCTTTTAACTTCTGCCAACTCCTGCTCATATGCATCTTGCTTCAGTCGCGAGCACTCCTGCATATCCTGGATTTGTCTAGCAGTCCTTTCTCTGCTCTCGAATAACTCGCTAAGAGCAGAAGAGAGATCAATGGCTTGTGTCTGCATCCACGCTTCTTGATCTGCCAATTTAGTGTCTGCTGTCACTTTATGCTCTCGAAGAACTTGGAGATTGCTCTCGGCATCTTGAAGATTAGAACGGAGTGTACGGACCTCAGTTAGCAACAGTTCATTGCAATCGTTAGTCTCCGCACGGGCTTTAACCTCTCCTTCCTTCTCTTTTTGAACATCGTGAAGATCAGAACGGAGTCTTCGAACCTCTTTCAGCAATAGTTCATTGGTCTCGTGAGTCTTTTCACGAGCTTTCATCTCGTCTTCTTTCTGCCCGCGAAGGTTTTCAAGATTGTTCTGAGCCTCTTGAAGATCAGCACGGAGCGTATCCATCTCCTTGAGCAACTGTTGTCTGGCATCCTCACTGTTTTTTTGATCCTTCTCCTTCATTGTGAAGCATTCCATGTAAGCAGTTTCAGCATCACAGCGAAGTCCTTCCAGTCTATCCACCTCATGTTTCAGTGCCACGCCTTCCTCTCTCACGGTCTTCAAGGTCTCGTGGAAGTTCTTTGAGTCTTTACTCCACATAGCCTTGAATTCCTCCATCATGTCGTTGAGGTCATCCTTCTCCTGCTGAAGACGTTGCTGTGTCTTCTTCATCTCCTCCATTTTTCCAGTCTCATCGGAAGTTGGACGAAATATTGGATCATCTCTGGATTGGTCGAGCATTTTCTCAAGCATTTGGGAGTACATCTTAGCTTCAGCGGCGAGATTTTCTTGAGCGCTTTTGTCCTGTAAAATTAGTTTTAGTTTGTGGATAGGGTCATTTTGAACATTGCAATATATGGCATTGACAAATCGATATTACAATTTTGCGTTATCAAGTTTTGACTTACCTCATTAAGATATTTGTTTTCCTTGGACAATTCGGCGTTCAAGCTCTTTAAGACTTTGTTCTCTTCAAGAGCTTCGTTCAGTTTCTCCATTACGTCTTCTGTTGCCTGGCAACCACGTCGGATCAGTTCAGCCTTCTCCTGAAAATTGGAAAGGTGAATGCTAGATTTGGTTAATTTGTAGTCTTCCTAGTTCCACAAAGTGGTCCCTGGAGTTTCAGCGAAGTAAACTCACGATTTTCAAGTTCTGAATCTGCTGAAGGAGAGTGGTCTTCTCCTCCGTGGAAAGCTGGGAAACTGCGGGAAGCATTTCTGGGGGTTTTAACCAAGTTCACCTGAAACATAAACGAGATCATGTGACCGCATTAGCAAACAAAGAAAAGTGTAGTAGAAAGAGGTTTAGAAAAGAGAGTGGAATATTCATAAAAATGCGATCGGCTGGCAAACGGTGCGCAACACAGACACACACAAATAAAAATAACACAAAAATCAATCGAAGGGAAGTCGAGATAGACTGGGCCGATCGACAGACGAAGGGAAGAGTGTGGAGGAGTGGAGGAGAAGACGGGCACTCACTGCTGAGAGAATATGCACGAGAATAATGAGAATGGTTGGGAAAGAGCAAGAGACGGAGAGGGATGACCCGCCCTTCTCTCCTCACTCGCATATCCCTAGATTCTCTTCCTCTCGCACAGTATCTCGGAGAGGGACCACGTTAAACAGTAAGCGAGAGGAGGGTCTCTTTCTGATGTAACACAGGCCAAGGTTACAAAAACGCTAGTTGGGAAGAAGAGAACTAGAGAAAATCATGAGTTTGAACAGTAGGGCACACAATGTCGGCAGATGTCTATTTGCTCTAGTATACTGGAAATAAAAAGTATTTGAGTAAAATAGAAGGAGGAAATAGTGGCAGGTCACACTGGCAGATATTGAAATATAGAGTCGGTCGGGATAGAATGGAGGATTAAATGACCGCATTGGTTTCTTTGATGTCGGTATTAAATCTTAGGGTGATACAGTAACCTAAAACTCGTTGGGAAAAATGGAAGAGAAACCTTTGAATATTTCAGAATGCCGTCTGCTGGAGGACTTCATGGAATTCGTGCTCCATCCAAGGATCGTGCCACCCAAAAAGCAGCATCGACATCGACTACCGAGCAACCGAACCAGTAGAGGAATGTACATTTCGAAAAGTTGCCACCATCCCAATCATCTTTTCAATGCTATCCTATCCCCACTCTTAATCGTAATTCTTCTCATATTCTAAACCGTTATCGTATTCCATTCGTTTATTTTAAAGCTGATCTTACACTAGTGTCCATTTCTGACTAATCTTGTATAATAGACACCGTACTCTTTCTCCCTCTCTTTCCCCATCTCCGAGAATCACCATAGAATCATATATTCCCAATACGAATTGTTACATCCCTCCTTTTTCTCCCGCTCAATCCAGTGAAATTTACTGTTGTTTTTCTCTTACGGTGATCACTATTTTATCAGCTTTTTTGACAGCAGAAATGAACAATTCTTGTAAAGGATGACCGTTATCTAGATTAGATATACTGAACGGTTTGGTTCCGATACTTTTGGCTCTTTCCTTTATTCGTGGATTCGTGGACTTATTTTTCAAGTAAGCATTTATTCAGTAGACAGTAGATTAGGTTTACAATTTTTGGAAGGAGTTGCTAATATGAGAGATTAGAGAATGAAAAAAGGTCGGGGCTTTGAATTCACAATTCAATGAGAATGTACAACTGTACAGATGGTTTTTGAAACAATAACATGACAGACAACTAGTTTTGTTATCAGTAAGGGGCTACAGTAGGTCTAGATACAATTATTTATTTACATTCCACTTCTTTTATTTACACAAATCTTCTATTCGTCGTCTTCATCAACTAACTCCCATTCCTGGGACACTGTCTTCAGAACATTTTCCTCTCTTGGTTTCGGCACCTCTTCATCTTCCGAATCTGAAGAACAGTCCGAGTCATCAGAGCAATCGGAATCACTGGAGCTGTCTGAATCATCGGATTCATCCTCCAAAGCTTCGACACCCATGTTCTCCTTCAATTGCTGATTAGTCTCTTTTAGTTGATGGATTCTATCACGCCACTGAGCACGATCCATTTCTCTGGACTCTTCCAAGGCCTCGGTCTCGTTTTGCCAACGAGCAATCGATTCATTAGCATCAAGCAACTTCAGCTCATCTTTTGCAGTTCTCTGAAACAGAATAATTAGTATTGAAGAAAAGACTTGGATGCTCACCTCGTTCAAAATTTTGATCTTCTTCTCCAAAGTCTTGATAATCAATGTCTTCTCATTCAAGATCTTATTCTTCTCCATATCCATCAAAGCGCGAAGATTATCCACTTCCATCTTGGACAACTCAACAGTGGCCTTTTGCAAGTCACTGGCTTCAACCTTCTGAGCCTCCAACGCTTTCTCCAACGTCTCGTTAGCAATCGAAAGTCTCTCAATTCTGATACACCTTGCGTTAATAGTATCGTTAAATTCCTCGAACTTCTTCTGAACTCTCTCACGTTCCATGTATCGTTCTTTTTGAATAGCAGCAATGTTATCCTCATAAGCTTCACATTCTCTTCTCCAATTGGCGGTGACGTTTTCAACTTGTTCTTCAAGTTTTGAGTTTTGTTGCTCAAGCTTCTCAACTTGTTTCTCCATCTCCGCTCTGATAGCAGTTTCATTTTGCCATGATTTCAGTTCTTTCTTCAATGATTCAACCAGCTTCAGGCGTTCCTCTTCCTGACGCTGACCGAAAGTTTGTAGTTTTCTGATTTCTGCTTTCTTCTCTTCAAGCTCAGCACGTCGTTGCTGAGCGAGTCTCTTGATAGATTTAGTCAACCATTCGTTCTTCTTTGACATCGTTCTCATCTTCTTTCCCTCTGTCTTCCTCTTATCCATCAGATTGTAAATCTCGTCTTCCAATTCGTGACATTCATTGTCCCATTCCTTCACAGATGATGCTTGTTCAGACTTGGCAACCTTGAGTTCATTCTTCAATTCATTGATATCATTGTTGAGTCTGCCGATCTCTCTTTCAGCATTAGTCGTTTGAACCTTCAACAAACTCTCAAGCTGCGCAATCTTTCTCTGATTATCCGAGAGTTCCTCCTCAAAGAATTCCTTCTTATCCATGGAATCTTTCGTAGAAGCGAACAACATTCTCTCCATCACATCATTTTGCTCTCTTAGCTTTCCAACCTCATCATTCCACTTTTCCTCCATCCGCTCCATATCGTGACAGAACTTTGCCTTCTCGTTCGAGAAAGTTATTGTCTGCTGTGTCTGCTTCTCAGTGATTGCGACGATATCACGTCTCAACGAATCGCGAGTTTCTTCAAGTTCTGACAATTCTTCGTTCAAACGGGAAACATGATCATCATGCTTACGAGCTTCATCCAAATACATCTCTTGTTCAGTTTCGAACAAATGCTTCTGGAAACTGTATTCAGCTTCTAACTCGGTGATTCTGTTGCTAGCCTCATCCAGCTTTTCGCGAAGATCACCATTCTCATCCTCGACCTCTTCAATTGCATCCAATGCATCCTTTAGCTTTCTGTTCAATTCGTAAGCCTTGGCTTCATGCTCTGCAAGAAGAGATTCGTCAGTTCTTGTTCCCAACGTCTTCTGAATTGTTTGAAGACGTGCCAGATCAGCAGAAATTTGTTCAAATCTCTCAGTCCACATTTTCTCAGAGTTTCTCGAATGATTCACAATGTCCTCCTTCTGGGCTTTCAACTTCTCATTCTCCTTTCTCAGCTGGACCTCGGTTTCATCGAAACTCTTGATCAACTGGCTCTTCTCAGACTCGTACTTCAACGCCTGATCGTTCAGTTCATCCAGCAAAATTTTCATATTCGAGGAATAGTTGTTCGAGTCAAAGTCATAAGTCAAGTGATCTCGCTTTTCGTTTTTCTGAGAATTCTCCATTTTCTCCAAAGCTTCTTCCAACTGCTCAACCTCTCGAATCTTCTCATTTCTCTCGCGAAGCATCTTTCCAAGCTGGCCACGAGTATTGTTCAATGCGGAGAGCAATTCCTTGTTAGTCGACTCCATTAATGCAATCTCCTTCTCAGCACATTTCAACTTCTTTGAAAGCTCTTCGACACCTGGCTTTGTCTCGTTACGAACTCGTTCGAGTTCATGCTCACAATCAGTACGCAGAGCCAAAGTCAAACGAAGTCCTTTGTTCTCTTCTTGCTCTTTTTCGTATTTGATTTGAAAGTCTCGCTTCTGTGCTTCAGAAGTTTTCAACGCATCTTCGAGCTCACCGATTCTCTGAAAAACGGACAATATGCATTAGTCCAACTAATTCTAATACTCACCATTCGGTCTAACTCCGCCTCTGCAAGCTCAACGAGCCGATTGAGACTTTCAGACATGATGAATCGGAGGACTTCTTCTGTCAAGTTGAGATGACAGAGGAAGTGGAGGAGTAGTTTCTGTAATTCAAAAAAATTGGTCATGAGAAGTCTGGAAAAGTTCAAGAATGAGATGCAACATGAAGAAGAAGAAGAAGAAGCTTTCGTGTCACGCGCACCCACACATAAATAACGCAGACACCAATGGAAATCAATAGAAGCAGAGGCGACGGGGTGGGGGCCACGCGGACTCTCTGGCGTATAGTTAGGAGGAGTGTCTCCGCTTTGTGTTGAAGAAGGTGTCCCCTCTTCTCTTCTACTTTCTCTCTCTCGCTGGTTCCCTTCCGTTTGCGCTGTTCTCTACGTTCCCGATAGACGTTCTCTGCTGTGCATATATTCGAATGATGAAAAGGGAGAGAGTAGACAGAACACTCGGTAATATGATGATCCAAAATGAGATAGTAATCAGAGAGGGACCAGTTGTTGATTGGGGAGCAGATAATAGGGGTGAGCAGAGGCGACACAGGAGACTGTAGAGATTAGATAATGACTCTATTGTACATGCCATAAATTTAGTTGTCATAAAGTAGCAGGAGGCGAACAAGTGGCTCCTCATGCGGAGATGACTTCCCGTTGTTAGAGGCAACCCGAAAATGAGGGATCCTTTTTGAATGAAGCGGGAAAACGCTACACACTGCTGGAGGGAGAACTGGAGCAATACAAAAGAGCACCTCCCTTTGTATCATCTGATAAGAAGAGGGAACATGGCAAACTTTGCCAGGGAAAGTGAAAAAAGATAGATTAAAACTGCCATTGTTCATCATAGTTGGTTTCTGATGCAATATAGATTTGATATTGGCTTCATTGGAATCGAGGTTGTCTTCTTCAACTGAATTGAAAAAAAACCAACCAACCACCGGTTTGCCGCATTTCACGTGATCCACACATGTCACTTTGTAACAAAGCATCAAGAAGTTGTCACACAGCTGATAAGGTGTAAAATTTAACAGCTGTATAGAACAATGGGTATCTATAAAACCATATGTAGAAAGGAGAGAATGCTGTTTGTTCTTTGTGGATCTAAACCAATCTTGGAAAACTGAAACTGAATGGGTCGAAGAGTTGTGTGATTGTCATGCATTTTGAAAAACAAGTTGGTCTCCTCTTCGTTCTGCTTCGTGTCTGTCTCTATCATAAAAACGAGACAACATCAAAACAGAGCGGCGTCATGAGACGAGAGCAACAAGAGGATGGAAACAACAAGCCTCGCTCCTTCCCGATGCATTTATGCTTCTCTGGGTCTCTTGGATGTTGGCCAATCTCGTTGAAAAGTCTGCTGACTTGTCTTCGTTTCTCATAGTTTCAATGGAGCGCGATTTCCTGGCGCTTGTTCGGAACTAGAGAAAATACAGAAATGGGAATAATTGTAGGGTCCTTCTCACCCAAATGTGGAGGAGTTCCATTTTGGATCTTGAAAATGAAACCTAGTGCATTGATAAAGATGCTCCTATAAATATTAGAATGGAAAAACCCTAAACCTCTTTCCAAATCTTCCCTTCATTTTTTGAAATGCCCACCCTCTTGGAGGATCACAAATAATATCTATTCCAGCCGGTAGAAAAATGAACAAACGCTACGAAACTCTACGGCATCTTGGAGAAGGTCAATTCGCTAACGTCTACCTAGCCAAGGTCGTGGAAACCGGCGAAAATGTGGCCATCAAAAAAGTACTGAACCTCAATCAATTTTACTCATGTCGAATTCCCTTTTTCAGATTAAACTAGGATCACGAGAAGAGGCAAAAGACGGAATCAATCGAACAGCTATCCGAGAAATCAAGCTCCTGAAAGAGCTGCATCATGATAATATCATTACGGTAATAGTTCCAGATCTTCTTCAAATCCAAGTTATAAAATTTCAGCTTCGCGATGTGATTGGTCACCGAACGAGCATTCAACTAGTCTTCGATTTCATGGATACCGATCTTGAACACGTTATCAAAGACCAATCGATCATTTTATCGCCTTCTCATATCAAAAATATCACCATGCAAATGTTGCTGGGACTGGAATTCTTGCATACGCATTGGATTCTTCACAGGGTTAGTCGGGTAGCGACAGAAGTGAAAGTGAAAAGATAATCGGACAAGGTCATGTCATAATGCTTTTACCGCTGGAGAAATTTTTTAAAAATGAAACACTGCATACTTGTGGGGAACCGGTTATGTTTGAAACAACCATTTTTTTACAGGATTTGAAACCAAATAACTTGCTGATGAACAATATGGGACGAGTGAAAGTCACTGATTTTGGTCTCGCCAGATTCTTCGGATCCCCCAACAGAAACTATACTCATCAAGTGGTGACACGATGGTATCGTGCTCCAGAGCTTCTTTTTGGAGCCCGTTCTTATGGAGTTGGAATTGATATTTGGTCGGTTGGATGCATCATCGCTGAGCTTCTTCTGAGAGTGAGTGGATGGATCTGGATCAGAATATAAAAAGAGAAAATTCAGAATCCAATCTTTCCCGGAGAAAGTGACATTGATCAGCTCGTCAAGATTTTCCAAGTTCTTGGATGTCCGACAGACGAGAATTGGCCAACGATGAGAACTATGAGCAGCTATGTGACTATCAAACCGCAAAACGAATTACCTGGACTCAATTTCGTCTTCTCTGCTGCCCCGCAGGATCTGATTGATTTGATGACGGTTAGCCCCTTTCTTCATGGGTATTATTCATTCATTAATTTCAGGGAATGTGGATCTTCGATCCAGTGAAACGATTGACATGCACACAATCTCTCCAAATGGAATACTTCCGATCGCAGCCATACTGTTGTCTTGACGAGGAGTTGCCACTTCCGAACAAGAATCCTCAGAAGCGAACACGTCGTTTGGAAGAGGGAGACGGAACTCATCATCCAGCCAGACGATTGATCTTTGATTGAGCTTGTTTTTATTGTTTTATCTTAACTTATTCTGTTGTTTAACTATTGTTTTCTTTCCGGGTACCTTTTACATGTTTTAGTTCAACCGTGTCAAAAATAAATTTAAAAAAAGGTTTGTTTGTAATAAGGACTTTATTGGGCTTCAGATGCCAGAGATCAAGGCGCGGGAGATGAAAATCAAATGGGGACAAAGGGGTACGGTTATGCATGGTGATACTCGTATGAGGTACACTTTTTTTACAGCGAAGGTTTTGGGAGATTCTGATAGAGAAAGAAACTAGGGGAGGTCAATTGGGGAGAACCATGGAGAGCAGGATCTCCAAAATTAGGCTTTCGGGATGGAGACCATATTACAGTTGGCATCGAAACTCTCGTCGAGATCATCGAGCTTGTCGAATTCTTCCTCCTTTCTGGCCTCTTTGGCTTCCTTCCTTTTCTTCTTCTCATCACGAAGAAGATCGTCGACGATGTCCTTCAGCTCGTACTCGAGATCAGTGTTGGAGTTATCGAATTTGGTTTGGACGTCTTCGGTCTCTTGCTTGTGCTTTTTGATGAGTTCGTCCTTCTGGAGACTTTCCATTCGGAGGCTCTGCTCGATGGATTCAGCTTCCTGGAGTTTCGTCCTCAAGGATTCGATCTCAGCCAAGAGCAGTGCTTTCTCTTCTTCTGAAGCCGTGGATGCTGAGGTAGCTGCCTCTGTTGACTTCTTCTCCTTCTCGTGCTCCTCAATAATCTTTTTGGCTTTTTCGAATTGATCCTTCTTGATCAGCACCATCGATCCATTCTCTTTGAGCTCAGCGATCTGGTCGGCGAAGAACTTCTGTAAATTTTTTGATTTTATTAGGAATCGATTTCTGTAATGTTCCACATTCAGACGCAAACATAAAGAAATATATCAAACATCGAGTTTTTCGTTTTGAACTGACCTGGATTAAATCCGAGAAGGCGTAGCAGATGAGCTCGAGAGCAGCGCTGATGGTCAAGATGAGGTGGATCATTCCTGCAAACTTTGAAGCGGTGTTGGGTGTTTTAGAATTTGTGAAGGCAAACGGATGGAGATAGGCTTAGGATAGAAGAAGTTCCTCTAGGTATTCAATGAGATTTCGAACGTTAGTAGTGAATTGGGAGCATTCTAAGTGTCAGGTACAGTACTGGCTCAGTAATGTGCGTTATGCCGTTTTCAGTAAAAAAACACTGATTTCGGAGGTCTGCAAAAGAAGTTGGTATGGGTAGTATTAATAGGAACTTTTGTGAGCATACTAAACAAGTCTTGCACTACATCCTTGTAGTTGACAACCTTTTTGAATTCGTTAAAATTCGATATACCGTATAGAACTTGCATTACATATTTCACATTTTTCAGTACTAATTTTAAGGGGTTTTCAGATTCCATGGGCCATATCTGAAGCAAATTCATACAAAAAAGTCAACTGCAAAGCTTTTGCTCTAGACTTGTTTAGTGTGCCTATAAATATTTCCGAATCGGAACCATATCAACTAACTTTCCCTACCTTCAAAATCTGTGATTTTCTACTGAATATGGCACAACGAGCTTTTTATGGTCAGAACTCTAACATTCCCTTGTTGATGTTTCAAGAAGCCTGTTTCTATGGAGTTTCAGAAGATCAAGATTTATAAGTTGGACTCCAAAAGAAGTCTACAGTTTCTCTTTTTATCAAAGCTCTCATCTTAAAAACAGGAAGATGCTTGTGTCTCGTAATCAATCTGAATTCCTAAGGAATCCATTTGACATTGGGGAACTTTTTAATCACAGAAAAAAGACTCAGTTAATCCTAGCATTAGGTTCAAATTCTTGTAATCTTAAGGGTTGCAGTTTGGGTTTCAGAATATCGATAAAATGTGCCAGAAGAGCTGGAGAACTATTGGTATTCTGAGTAGGGGGTAGCAAACAAAAAGCGCTCTAAAAAACGTCAAATTTGACTTTAGGAGAAAATTGATTATCTAGCCGATTTTATTTCCGATCCCTGAACTCGAATCGGACCACTGGCAGTTATGAAGGGCAACATATACGGAGAAGTTATAGAATCATCACACTCAAGTATTCAAGTTAGATGGAACTCAGTTAGTATGAATTCATGATATTGATCACAAGGACCAGGCAACCTTAGAAGACAAAAAAACGAAAGGAATGGCTCTTATATGAATTGGGTCGCATCTGCACACACCACGCCTTCTGGCACTCTCCCGCCGTCCATTATCGTCGTCTTGTCTAATTCTCTCGTTCTCTCGTCGATCGATTGGAACATCAGCTGTTCTTGGTTTACTGTCATCTGCTGAATCACTCTAATCCCAGATTGACGTCGATTAGCACCTGCGGATTGGAAACAATTGAAGAGGGAAGAGTAATTAGGTACGAATATGTCGCGACGATGAGTTAATGTAGAGAAAACATCTGCCGTTTCATTGTTATCATGATCTGAGATGGGAAACTTCAACTACCAAAATAAATTTTAAAAAAAGGGATCGTCGAATGAGTTGTTGAATTCGGGGGGAAAAATCGGTCATAACTTGGCAAATTTTAATGTTGGTCAGTTGAATTTTCTTGATGAGTGCTATTCAAAATGGACGTCCCATTGATGGGTGTGTGTAAAGTGAGTCTACATTTTCAGTACATTTTCTGAGACTCTAGTTCACAACTGATATTGGTGAAAAAGTAAATGAATGTAAGATTCGGGAGGATTCCTATGGAACCTAAAAATTTCTCATTTTTACAGCAGTCGTCGTAAATTTCACAGATATCAAAAAGAATAGCATGAATCTTCAAGGTTCTGCGATTCTGGAGGATGATTCTGAAGGAGATTCCCCGAATAAATGCTGAAGTTCAGTAGAAGATTTTGAAGATATGAAAGGTAGGATACTCAAATTCTCAGATAACTTAATGCTGTGAGTGCTTGTGTGTGTTCTAGTATGTGTGTTCTTCTGAAATTTCCTGACATCCGTACGGAAGAGTCTCGAGGTGAGTTCCCTTCTCTACTATAGGGCTCTAAAATGCGTTTTTACTACTCGCTGCTTTTTGATACCGTATGTCAGAGAAAACACCTCCACAGTCTCCGAAGAGACTGGACATCCATACGGAAGAGTCTCGAGGTGAGTTCCCTTCTCTACTATAGGGCTCTAAAATGCGTTATTCTCCTCGCTGCTTTTTGATACCGTATGTCAGAGAAAACACCTCCACAGTCTCCGAAGAGACTGGACATCCATACGGAAGAGTCTCGAGGTGAGTTCCCTTCTCTACGATAGGGCTCTAAAATGCGTTTCTTACTCATTTCTTAAAACCGTATGTCTAACTCGACGCCGATTGGCTAAAAGCCAATTCGCTGGGCCATCTCGATCCACACGATCCTTCGATTCACACGAGACCATCTTTCGATGCCTGGAAGAAAAATATTATAATTATTTTACAGTAAACTAAAATTCATTTTCTTAAGATCAGCTGCGGCTATATAGGAGGACTCCGGTCAAAAATTTTCACCTTAAAATAAATAAAAATGAGTGCAGATTTACAATAATGATATTTAATGATAAAGGAGCGGAGTCTGCCAATAAAAGCTACAACGACGATTACAATTGACTGACTCGGCCACAGCCCTTGGAGACAACCTCTGCCATTTTTGCTCATGTTGGAGCGCGTTTTCGGGGGTTTGAAAACAATCTTTCTTTATGATTTTCGGAATCTACACACTACAGCAATAAAAACTTTTGACCGCAATCCACCTTCCGCTAAAAAGTCATGAAAAAACATACCTCAACCGTCTGGGTGTGGTTGTTACCCTGAAAAATCTATAATAAGTTTCTTGGAGCAATGCACACATAAACAAGGAACAAGAAGCGGAATCGGTACCGAACCAAACTTCGAAAAAGGGAAAAAAATCAATAAAGATTAGTCGGCAACTCAGCACCGAAGAACGGGGACAGAATGAAAGTGGCAGAGGGTACAAATAGATTGCAGGAGGGAGAGGGGTAGGCGAGTTTGGCGCCAAAAATCAATAGGGGTAGATCAAAAAATTGGGGGGGGGGGGGGTTGGTGATTGGTCTACAAACAAAAGGAGGGTTTGGAGTTGAAATTTCGACTGATAAGGTCAACATTTTGAAAGATCAATTCTTAAACTTTCAAAATGTTTAACTGATAGAGGAAAGTTACTGATGCCATGGCCGGTCGCGGCTGGTCGGATGACAGCCTTCGACTCCGAAATTTCGACTTAGAGTACATTTTCCGTGCCCTTTGCCTAAGCCTTTTATAAAGGAGCGTTGTAAAATAGTGTAGGCATTATAAAATAGACAGAGAGACAACTAAAATTCAGAAGGTTTCTGATCTGTTTTTTGCCTTGAAAAGTACTAAAACGGGAGTTTTCATGTCAAAACTGCAAAAAACTAATCTCGACTTTTCTTACTTTTACAATTCTCATTAAATTCAAGACATTCAAAGATTTATTGAAAACTCAGATACACCACATCAATAACAGGTTCTCAAGCTTTGTAGTAGACGGAACGGTTATTCGAAACGCCAATTTTTCCATCCAGCACACCTTCCATTGCAATTCGAATCTCGTTCATATTCCCACGGTCTTCCGGTTCTTGCGGCCAACACATGCTCACCATAATGTTGCGAACGAAGGTTGGCATTCGATCAGGAGCGTCCATTCTGTATCCAGTCTTCACTTTCTGCTTGACTTCGGCCAATTTCAATCCTGGATACGGAATGGCGCCGTCCATGAAAATCTGAATTCCTAATAAAGCATAATGTCGGCTGAAAGTATAAAAAGTACCTCCCAGAGAAGAATTCCAAACGAATAGACGTCGGACTTGAATGTGTATGTGGCAGTGACGATGACTTCTGGAGCAAGCCATCTGATCGGAAGTTTTGCTTGAATATCCTTCAGTTTGTACTTGTGTGCAAGATCGGAAAGTTGCTTCGAAAGACCGAAATCCGTAATTTTGACAACATTCTTGTGCATTAAGAAGTTTCGAGCAGCAACGTCCCGATGAATGCATCCATGTTGATGGAGATACTCGAGTCCTTTAGAAGCGTCGAATGAATATTTGAGCTTATCTCTCAATGAAACATTGTTCTTCTCGTTTCGAAGGTACGAGTCGAGGGCTCCTTGGTTCGCCAGTTCCATCACCAGCATGATTGGTTCCTAAAAAATATGAAATATGTGGAATATTCTGAAGTTTTTCTGACTTTCTCAACACAAACTCCATAGAAGAGAACCACATTCGGATGTTGATACTGCCTCATGATTCGTGCTTCTTTACAGACATCTTCAATCATATTGCGCGTACTGATCTTCTCGTTTCCTTTATTGACTTTCACAGCAACCTAAGACAGAGAAATTCGGATTCCTGTTGCTCCAAGTAATGAATACCATTCGTTTCTCTCCCTTACAGTAGAATGCTGCTTTGTAGACGCCTCCAAATGCTCCTTCTCCAAGCATTTTCCCCAAGACAATCTGGTCATGGCGAAGTTCCCAGTCTTGTTTATTGATTGGATTCAAAAGAAGAGCCGGACAATTCATGGATACGGGAAGACGTTTTACACGGAGAGTTGTCACCATGTCCAGAACATTCTCGAATTTGCGATCCTCAATGACAATGGATCCTGGAAATCTAGGTTATTTTGAAAATCCGACAAATCTATTAACCATCTTCCTTCTCCTGCAATTGCCAATGATGACACTTGCCCTTCCATTTCACCGAAAGAACTGTTTTCGCCTTTTCCTGTCCAACGATATGCGAAGTTCGGACAAGAAAGTCTCCATCATGCTCCAACAATCTGAAATCTCTGAATACCCTTTGACTTTCAAATTGTACCCTTACGTGTTAATATCCGCCCTTGGCAATAATCCATGATACCAGTCCATGTCCTGATGCTTTTTTCTCGAAGTACCATCCGATCGAAGACTCGAATCCAGTGTTTTAGGTGCTCGACTTGAATCTTGTCTACCTTGCATTTTAGGTTTGATGTACTTTCTGAAAGTGTCGATCGTTTACTGAACGGAGAATTACTTCTCAACTATTACCACTTTTTGCGTCGAGCTTGAGAATTGGTAATTGTCAAATTGACTTTGATAAGAATAAACGAAAATTGAAGGGTTCGTAGAAGATCAATATCAGTTTTTTTCGGGGCCGGAGTTTTTGTGATTGGCAATTTTTAAAAAGCAGCTCACGCAAAAAAGAATAACTTCATAAGTCTTTTCTCTCGTTTTTTGTTCATCAGATTTTGTGTCAACTGGTGAAGGAAATTGATGACTCAAGAATTAGTCAATGAAAAACTGAATTAGATACTTTTTCAAATTGAGCAAATCTCTAGTTACGGATAAACCGAATATGCTCCTGAAAACTTCTTTCTTTCGAAAATTAAGCGAATTCTATAACTAGGGAATCCTGGAATCGACGTCACCCTTTCCCGTATTTTCAAAGGGCTGCCGTTGATTTTGGGAGTTTTGGGCATTGGGCGGAGAATGAAAAATGACAGATACCCTCAAATGTCTCCCCATAGACAGATTCTAGGTCATGTGAGAATGACGAAAATCCAAGAATCATGAATTCCGACTGTTGAGGAATTCAGATCATTGACGTCGATTTTTCCGGATTCCAGAGGGCCTCACCATGGATTCCGGTGAAATGGGTTTTCAGGAAAGCGTGAAAATTGAAAACACGCGTCTGAGTTTTTACCATGAATAGTCGTGCTTACATGTGAGAATCCGAAAAATCACAAATTCAACAAGTTCTGCTCCGCGGGAATTCTGGAATCGACGTCGATTGCCTCCATTTATCAAAGGCCTCTCGTTCATTTTGGAATAACGGGAGAATGACATATTTCTGTATGGTTGCCTTTTTCCTCCAGGAAGTCGAATATTTTGATGCCTACATGAAGATTTACCGATTGGAATCACTTCAAACAAAGAACCCTTCGGAATGGAACCCACTTTTCCCGGTATACTCAACGACCAGCCATTGATTTTTTGGGAATTTGGGGATGGGGTGGAGAATGACAAATCGCTGCATGCATGGAGTTTTATTGCACAAAGTTGTTCATTTTTATGACTAGATCACGAATCGATAAGTGGAACAAGTTCAAATGATCAAAAACTATCCGAAAAATGTCATTTTCCCCTTCAAAAATGAGATCTTTTTCGGCGCATTTTGGGATTTTGAGAAATCGCTGTCCATCGAATTATTTATTGTGCTGTTATCAGGCTTGTGCTCATTTTTATTGTCTTCAATGCGCCAGTTACATCTACGATTCGTTGTCAATGTGGTCTGAATGCTGATTTCGAGAAGAATTAACCAAATGCGATCGACTCAAGGGGAAAACGTCCACATCGTACTATCGTCATCGGAGGACTGCCGAATTGCGAGAATAGAATTCAAATGGAAACAGACACATCACTAATTGTTTTAACTGAAGTCACATTTCTCTTTTCTGATAATAAGAAATACCAGAGCAAATAATAACAATTTATCAACAAACAAAAACTTTAATCGAAAAGACCGAATCCCATGTCATCATCAGATTCTTCTTTTGGCTCTTCTTTCTTCGCTGGTTTGCTGTCGGCGGCCGGGGCAGCTCCTGCTGTAGCTGGAGCGGAGGACGGAGATCCGGAGGGTACCTAAAAACGAAATAAATGAGTGAAAAATAAATATGAAAACTCCTTGAATGATGAAAAGAACTTACGGTAGCGATTTTAGCTTTTCCTTCGGCGATGATCTTGTCGATGGTCTTGCCTTGAAGTGCAGTGACGACGTTCTTGACAGCTTCTGCATCAACGTCGACTCCCACAGAGTTGAGAATTTTGTTGAGGTCGTCGACCTGGAAAACAGTACTGATTAAATAGATCTTTGGAATTTTTTCCTGGTGATTCTGCTGGAGACTATAAAAGTAAAGGCTTACCTTTGGGTCGGTGTTTCCTCCAAGGACGGCGAGCAAGTAAGCCGAAATGTAACGCATATTACCTAAAAATGGTATTACTTGTCGAGGGGAGAAAGTACTGAAGCGAGTGTCGTGAAAAAGTTTGAGTCAACAGAACAGGAACAGAGCTCCGAGTGTGGGAACGAACAAAGTAGAAAAGTCTAAAAATCTCCACTTCAACTTTGACTGCAATATTTTTCACCATGCTTCTCATGGAAAACGATGGAAAACGATGGAAAACGATGGAAAATTAGTGAAAATTCGTGAGAAAAAAGTTGGAAAAAGAAATAAAAAAGAGTTTGTTGCAATCGAGAGCGCTTATTTACTACTGTGGATAAAAGCCGCGTTGCGAGACCCACTGAGTGTAAAATTGCGTGCGCCTTTAAACGAAAAAAATTGAGCGCTCGCGATTGCAACAAACTCTTTTATTTCTTTTTCCAACGGTTTTCCCACGAATTTTCACTAAGCTCATTACTTTCTCCCCTCGACAAATAAAACCATTTTTAGGTAATATGCGTTACATTTCGGCTTACTTGCTCGCCGTCCTTGGAGGAAACACCGACCCAAAGTTAAGCCTTTACTTTTATAGTCTCCAACAGAAACACCTGAAAAAATTCCAAAGATCTATTTAATCAGTACTGTTTTCCAGGTCGATGACCTCAACAAAATTCTCAACTCTGTGGGAGTCGACGTTGATGCAGAAGCTGTCAAGAACGTCGTCACTGCACTTCAAGGCAAGACCATCGACAAGATCATCGCCGAAGGAAAAGCTAAAATCGCTACCGTAAGTTCTTTTCATCATTCAAGGAGTTTTCATATTTATTTTTCACTCATTTATTTCGTTTTTAGGTACCCTCCGGATCTCCGTCCTCCGCTCCAGCTACAGCAGGAGCTGCCCCGGCCGCCGACAGCAAACCAGCGAAGAAAGAAGAGCCAAAAGAAGAATCTGATGATGACATGGGATTCGGTCTTTTCGATTAAAGTTTTTGTTTGTTGATAAATTGTTATTATTTGCTCTGGTATTTCTTATTATCAGAAAAGAGAAATGTGACTTCAGTTAAAACAATTAGTGATGTGTCTGTTTCCATTTGAATTCTATTCTCGCAATTCGGCAGTCCTCCGATGACGATAGTACGATGTGGACGTTTTCCCCTTGAGTCGATCGCATTTGGTTAATTCTTCTCGAAATCAGCATTCAGACCACATTGACAACGAATCGTAGATGTAACTGGCGCATTGAAGACAATAAAAATGAGCACAAGCCTGATAACAGCACAATAAATAATTCGATGGACAGCGATTTCTCAAAATCCCAAAATGCGCCGAAAAAGATCTCATTTTTGAAGGGGAAAATGACATTTTTCGGATAGTTTTTGATCATTTGAACTTGTTCCACTTGTTGACTCGTGATCTAGTCATAAAAATGAACAACTTTGTGGTAAGAAAACTCCATACATGCAGAAATTAGTCATTCTCAACCCAACCCCGAAATTCGCAAAATCAATAGGTGGTCGTTGAATATACCGGAAAAAATGGGTTCATTTCTGGATGGTTCTTCGAAGTATGAACTGATTCCAAGCGGTAAATCTTGATGTAGGCATCAAAATATTAGACTTCATGGAGTAAAAACACAACTATACAGAAATATGTCATTCTCCCGTTTTCCCAAAATCAACGAGAGGCCTTTGATCAATCGAGAAAATTGACGTCGATTCCAGAATTCCCCCGGAGCAGAATTTGTTCAGTTTATGATTTTTCGGATTCTCACATGTAAGCACGACTATTCATGGACAAAACTCAGAGGCGTGTTTTCAATTTTCACGCTTTCCTGAAAACCCATTTCACCGGAATCCATGATGAGGCCTTGGAAAATCGGGAAAATATTGACGTCATTTTCAGAAGTCCCCAACAGTAGGAATTCATGATTTTTGGATTTTCGTCATGCTCACACGACCTAGAATCTGTCTATGGAGAGACATTTGAGGGTATCTGTCATTTTTCATTTCACCCCTACATCTCAAACTTCCAAAAATCAACGGGAGGCCATTGAAAATACCGGAAAAAAGCGACGTCGATTCCAAAATTCCCTAATTATAGAATTCGCTTATTTTACGATTTTTGCCATTCTGACATGTAAACAAGACATTCTATGAAAAAAACTCAGATACATCATTTCAATTTTCGATCTCGACCAAATCCTCGAAATTCTCACTGGTAACGGGAGGCCAGTGAAAATTTGAAGAAACTAAGTTCAGTTCCAAAAAATAATTCCAAGTGGATTTTTCGCTGAAACTTTGACAACTTCATCAAAACAGTACAAACATTGTTTCCAACGGATGATGTGTGGTTCCTGACGTCATGTCTCAAAACGGGTCCCCCAGGCCATCTGACGGAAGTCAATTTTCTGAAAAATTTCCACTCATTTTACTAAAATCGCCAAAATTTCGCTCCCAGACAAGATACAGCAATTCTGAGCATAGATTCGGAATCAGCATAAAATTCCGCGTCTTTTGAGCCTAAAATCAAAAAAAATGGACAAGTTTGAGCAATTTCTCACTCTAAAACCCAAGACGCGCCGAAAAAGAACTCATTTTTGTGAAAATTCGCAAAGTTTGGAAGTTCGCAGATAAATGAAAAATTGACCTAGAAACATGAATGTAGGCTTATTCGAAAGCCCAAAAACAGTAGTTTCAGAAATCGTGCGGGCCACTCGATTTCATCCATCACATTTCGAAATCCACCGCATCAACCCCGAATGTTCAGCCGAACACAGTGGTGAAGGGAGAAAATGAGATATTTCAGATGGTTTTTGATCATTTGAACTTGTTCCACTTGTTGACTCGTGATCTAGTCATAAAAATGAACAACTTTGTGGAAAGAAAACTCCATACATGCAGAAATTAGTCATTCTCAACCCAACCCCGAAATTCGCAAAATCAATAGGTGGTCGTTGAATATACCGGAAAAAATGGGTTCATTTCTGGATGGTTCTTCGAAGTATGAACTGATTCCAAGCGGTAAATCTTGATGTAGGCATCAAAATATTAGACTTCATGGAGTAAAAACACAACTATACAGAAATATGTCATTCTCCCGTTTTCCCAAAATCAACGAGAGGCCTTTGATCAATCGAGAAAATTGACGTCGATTCCAGAATTCCCCTGGAGCAGAATTTGTTGAATTTGTGATTTTTCGGATTCTCACATGTAAGCACGACTATTCATGGACAAAACTCAGAGGCGTGTTTTCAATTTTCACGCTTTCCTGAAAACCCATTTCACCGGAATCCATGATGAGGCCTTGGAAAATCGGGAAAATATTGACATCATTTTCAGAAGTCCCCAACAGTAGGAATTCATGATTTTTGGATTTTCGTCATGCTCACACGACCTAGAATCTGTCTATGGAGAGACATTTGAGGGTATCTGTCATTTTTCATTTCACCCCTACATCTCAAACTTCCAAAAATCAACGGGAGGCCATTGAAAATACCGGAAAAAAGCGACGTCGATTCCAAAATTCCCTAATTATAGAATTCGCTTATTTTACGATTTTTGCCATTCTGACATGTAAACAAGACATTCTATGAAAAAAACTCAGATACATCATTTCAATTTTCGATCTCGACCAAATCCTCGAAATTCTCACTGGTAACGGGAGGCCAGTGAAAATTTGAAGAAACTAAGTTCAGTTCCAAAAAATAATTCCAAGTGGATTTTTCGCTGAAACTTTGACAACTTCATCAAAACAGTACAAACATTGTTTCCAACGGATGATGTGTGGTTCCTGACGTCATGTCTCAAAACGGGTCCCCCAGGCCATCTGACGGAAGTCAATTTTCTGAAAAATTTCCACTCATTTTACTAAAATTGCCGAAATTTCGCTCCCAGACAAGATACAGCAATTCTGAGCATAGATTCGGAATCAGCATAAAATTCCGCGTCTTTTGAGCCTAAAATCAAAGAAAATGGACAAGTTTGAGCAATTTCTCACTCTAAAACCCAAGACGCGCCGAAAAAGAACTCATTTTTGTGAAAATTCGCAAAGTTTGGAAGTTCGCAGATAAATGAAAAATTGACCTAGAAACATGAATGTAGGCTTATTCGAAAGCCCAAAAACAGTAGTTTCAGAAATCGTGCGGGCCACTCGATTTCATCCATCACATTTCGAAATCCACCGCATCAACCCCGAATGTTCAGCCGAACACAGTGGTGAAGGGAGAAAATGAGATATTTCAGATGGTTTTTGATCATTTGAACTTGTTCCACTTGTTGACTCGTGATCTAGTCATAAAAATGAACAACTTTGTGGAAAGAAAACTCCATACATGCAGAAATTAGTCATTCTCAACCCAACCCTGAAATTCGCAAAATCAATAGGTGGTCGTTGAATATACCGGAAAAAATGGGTTCATTTCTGGATGGTTCTTCGAAGTATGAACTGATTCCAAGCGGTAAATCTTGATGTAGGCATCAAAATATTAGACTTCATGGAGTAAAAACACAACTATACAGAAATATGTCATTCTCCCGTTTTCCCAAAATCAACGAGAGGCCTTTGATCAATCGAGAAAATTGACGTCGATTCCAGAATTCCCCCGGAGCAGAATTTGTTCAGTTTATGATTTTTCGGATTCTCACATGTAAGCACGACTATTCATGGACAAAACTCAGAGGCGTGTTTTCAATTTTCACGCTTTCCTGAAAACCCATTTCACCGGAATCCATGATGAGGCCTTGGAAAATCGGGAAAATATTGACATCATTTTCAGAAGTCCCCAACAGTAGGAATTCATGATTTTTGGATTTTCGTCATGCTCACACGACCTAGAATCTGTCTATGGAGAGACATTTGAGGGTATCTGTCATTTTTCATTTCACCCCTACATCTCAAACTTCCAAAAATCAACGGGAGGCCATTGAAAATACCGGAAAAAAGCGACGTCGATTCCAAAATTCCCTAATTATAGAATTCGCTTATTTTACGATTTTTGCCATTCTGACATGTAAACAAGACATTCTATGAAAAAAACTCAGATACATCATTTCAATTTTCGATCTCGACCAAATCCTCGAAATTCTCACTGGTAACGGGAGGCCAGTGAAAATTTGAAGAAACTAAGTTCAGTTCCAAAAAATAATTCCAAGTGGATTTTTCGCTGAAACTTTGACAACTTCATCAAAACAGTACAAACATTGTTTCCAACGGATGATGTGTGGTTCCTGACGTCATGTCTCAAAACGGGTCCCCCAGGCCATCTGACGGAAGTCAATTTTCTGAAAAATTTCCACTCATTTTACTAAAATCGCCAAAATTTCGCTCCCAGACAAGATACAGCAATTCTGAGCATAGATTCGGAATCAGCATAAAATTCCGCGTCTTTTGAGCCTAAAATCAAAAAAAATGGACAAGTTTGAGCAATTTCTCACTCTAAAACCCAAGACGCGCCGAAAAAGAACTCATTTTTGTGAAAATTCGCAAAGTTTGGAAGTTCGCAGATAAATGAAAAATTGACCTAGAAACATGAATGTAGGCTTATTCGAAAGCCCAAAAACAGTAGTTTCAGAAATCGTGCGGGCCACTCGATTTCATCCATCACATTTCGAAATCCACCGCATCAACCCCGAATGTTCAGCCGAACACAGTGGTGAAGGGAGAAAATGAGATATTTCAGATGGTTTTTGATCATTTGAACTTGTTCCACTTGTTGACTCGTGATCTAGTCATAAAAATGAACAACTTTGTGGAAAGAAAACTCCATACATGCAGAAATTAGTCATTCTCAACCCAACCCCGAAATTCGCAAAATCAATAGGTGGTCGTTGAATATACCGGAAAAAATGGGTTCATTTCTGGATGGTTCTTCGAAGTATGAACTGATTCCAAGCGGTAAATCTTGATGTAGGCATCAAAATATTAGACTTCATGGAGTAAAAACACAACTATACAGAAATATGTCATTCTCCCGTTTTCCCAAAATCAACGAGAGGCCTTTGATCAATCGAGAAAATTGACGTCGATTCCAGAATTCCCCTGGAGCAGAATTTGTTGAATTTGTGATTTTTCGGATTCTCACATGTAAGCACGACTATTCATGGACAAAACTCAGAGGCGTGTTTTCAATTTTCACGCTTTCCTGAAAACCCATTTCACCGGAATCCATGATGAGGCCTTGGAAAATCGGGAAAATATTGACATCATTTTCAGAAGTCCCCAACAGTAGGAATTCATGATTTTTGGATTTTCGTCATGCTCACACGACCTAGAATCTGTCTATGGAGAGACATTTGAGGGTATCTGTCATTTTTCATTTCACCCCTACATCTCAAACTTCCAAAAATCAACGGGAGGCCATTGAAAATACCGGAAAAAAGCGACGTCGATTCCAAAATTCCCTAATTATAGAATTCGCTTATTTTACGATTTTTGCCATTCTGACATGTAAACAAGACATTCTATGAAAAAAACTCAGATACATCATTTCAATTTTCGATCTCGACCAAATCCTCGAAATTCTCACTGGTAACGGGAGGCCAGTGAAAATTTGAAGAAACTAAGTTCAGTTCCAAAAAATAATTCCAAGTGGATTTTTCGCTGAAACTTTGACAACTTCATCAAAACAGTACAAACATTGTTTCCAACGGATGATGTGTGGTTCCTGACGTCATGTCTCAAAACGGGTCCCCCAGGCCATCTGACGGAAGTCAATTTTCTGAAAAATTTCCACTCATTTTACTAAAATTGCCGAAATTTCGCTCCCAGACAAGATACAGCAATTCTGAGCATAGATTCGGAATCAGCATAAAATTCCGCGTCTTTTGAGCCTAAAATCAAAGAAAATGGACAAGTTTGAGCAATTTCTCACTCTAAAACCCAAGACGCGCCGAAAAAGAACTCATTTTTGTGAAAATTCGCAAAGTTTGGAAGTTCGCAGATAAATGAAAAATTGACCTAGAAACATGAATGTAGGCTTATTCGAAAGCCCAAAAACAGTAGTTTCAGAAATCGTGCGGGCCACTCGATTTCATCCATCACATTTCGAAATCCACCGCATCAACCCCGAATGTTCAGCCGAACACAGTGGTGAAGGGAGAAAATGAGATATTTCAGATGGTTTTTGATCATTTGAACTTGTTCCACTTGTTGACTCGTGATCTAGTCATAAAAATGAACAACTTTGTGGAAAGAAAACTCCATACATGCAGAAATTAGTCATTCTCAACCCAACCCTGAAATTCGCAAAATCAATAGGTGGTCGTTGAATATACCGGAAAAAATGGGTTCATTTCTGGATGGTTCTTCGAAGTATGAACTGATTCCAAGCGGTAAATCTTGATGTAGGCATCAAAATATTAGACTTCATGGAGTAAAAACACAACTATACAGAAATATGTCATTCTCCCGTTTTCCCAAAATCAACGAGAGGCCTTTGATCAATCGAGAAAATTGACGTCGATTCCAGAATTCCCCCGGAGCAGAATTTGTTCAGTTTATGATTTTTCGGATTCTCACATGTAAGCACGACTATTCATGGACAAAACTCAGAGGCGTGTTTTCAATTTTCACGCTTTCCTGAAAACCCATTTCACCGGAATCCATGATGAGGCCTTGGAAAATCGGGAAAATATTGACGTCATTTTCAGAAGTCCCCAACAGTAGGAATTCATGATTTTTGGATTTTCGTCATGCTCACACGACCTAGAATCTGTCTATGGAGAGACATTTGAGGGTATCTGTCATTTTTCATTTCACCCCTACATCTCAAACTTCCAAAAATCAACGGGAGGCCATTGAAAATACCGGAAAAAAGCGACGTCGATTCCAAAATTCCCTAATTATAGAATTCGCTTATTTTACGATTTTTGCCATTCTGACATGTAAACAAGACATTCTATGAAAAAAACTCAGATACATCATTTCAATTTTCGATCTCGACCAAATCCTCGAAATTCTCACTGGTAACGGGAGGCCAGTGAAAATTTGAAGAAACTAAGTTCAGTTCCAAAAAATAATTCCAAGTGGATTTTTCGCTGAAACTTTGACAACTTCATCAAAACAGTACAAACATTGTTTCCAACGGATGATGTGTGGTTCCTGACGTCATGTCTCAAAACGGGTCCCCCAGGCCATCTGACGGAAGTCAATTTTCTGAAAAATTTCCACTCATTTTACTAAAATCGCCGAAATTTCGCTCCCAGACAAGATACAGCAATTCTGAGCATAGATTCGGAATCAGCATAAAATTCCGCGTCTTTTGAGCCTAAAATCAAAAAAAATGGACAAGTTTGAGCAATTTCTCACTCTAAAACCCAAGACGCGCCGAAAAAGAACTCATTTTTGTGAAAATTCGCAAAGTTTGGAAGTTCGCAGATAAATGAAAAATTGACCTAGAAACATGAATGTAGGCTTATTCGAAAGCCCAAAAACAGTAGTTTCAGAAATCGTGCGGGCCACTCGATTTCATCCATCACATTTCGAAATCCACCGCATCAACCCCGAATGTTCAGCCGAACACAGTGGTGAAGGGAGAAAATGAGATATTTCAGATGGTTTTTGATCATTTGAACTTGTTCCACTTGTTGACTCGTGATCTAGTCATAAAAATGAACAACTTTGTGGAAAGAAAACTCCATACATGCAGAAATTAGTCATTCTCAACCCAACCCCGAAATTCGCAAAATCAATAGGTGGTCGTTGAATATACCGGAAAAAATGGGTTCATTTCTGGATGGTTCTTCGAAGTATGAACTGATTCCAAGCGGTAAATCTTGATGTAGGCATCAAAATATTAGACTTCATGGAGTAAAAACACAACTATACAGAAATATGTCATTCTCCCGTTTTCCCAAAATCAACGAGAGGCCTTTGATCAATCGAGAAAATTGACGTCGATTCCAGAATTCCCCTGGAGCAGAATTTGTTGAATTTGTGATTTTTCGGATTCTCACATGTAAGCACGACTATTCATGGACAAAACTCAGAGGCGTGTTTTCAATTTTCACGCTTTCCTGAAAACCCATTTCACCGGAATCCATGATGAGGCCTTGGAAAATCGGGAAAATATTGACATCATTTTCAGAAGTCCCCAACAGTAGGAATTCATGATTTTTGGATTTTCGTCATGCTCACACGACCTAGAATCTGTCTATGGAGAGACATTTGAGGGTATCTGTCATTTTTCATTTCACCCCTACATCTCAAACTTCCAAAAATCAACGGGAGGCCATTGAAAATACCGGAAAAAAGCGACGTCGATTCCAAAATTCCCTAATTATAGAATTCGCTTATTTTACGATTTTTGCCATTCTGACATGTAAACAAGACATTCTATGAAAAAAACTCAGATACATCATTTCAATTTTCGATCTCGACCAAATCCTCGAAATTCTCACTGGTAACGGGAGGCCAGTGAAAATTTGAAGAAACTAAGTTCAGTTCCAAAAAATAATTCCAAGTGGATTTTTCGCTGAAACTTTGACAACTTCATCAAAACAGTACAAACATTGTTTCCAACGGATGATGTGTGGTTCCTGACGTCATGTCTCAAAACGGGTCCCCCAGGCCATCTGACGGAAGTCAATTTTCTGAAAAATTTCCACTCATTTTACTAAAATTGCCGAAATTTCGCTCCCAGACAAGATACAGCAATTCTGAGCATAGATTCGGAATCAGCATAAAATTCCGCGTCTTTTGAGCCTAAAATCAAAGAAAATGGACAAGTTTGAGCAATTTCTCACTCTAAAACCCAAGACGCGCCGAAAAAGAACTCATTTTTGTGAAAATTCGCAAAGTTTGGAAGTTCGCAGATAAATGAAAAATTGACCTAGAAACATGAATGTAGGCTTATTCGAAAGCCCAAAAACAGTAGTTTCAGAAATCGTGCGGGCCACTCGATTTCATCCATCACATTTCGAAATCCACCGCATCAACCCCGAATGTTCAGCCGAACACAGTGGTGAAGGGAGAAAATGAGATATTTCAGATGGTTTTTGATCATTTGAACTTGTTCCACTTGTTGACTCGTGATCTAGTCATAAAAATGAACAACTTTGTGGAAAGAAAACTCCATACATGCAGAAATTAGTCATTCTCAACCCAACCCTGAAATTCGCAAAATCAATAGGTGGTCGTTGAATATACCGGAAAAAATGGGTTCATTTCTGGATGGTTCTTCGAAGTATGAACTGATTCCAAGCGGTAAATCTTGATGTAGGCATCAAAATATTAGACTTCATGGAGTAAAAACACAACTATACAGAAATATGTCATTCTCCCGTTTTCCCAAAATCAACGAGAGGCCTTTGATCAATCGAGAAAATTGACGTCGATTCCAGAATTCCCCCGGAGCAGAATTTGTTCAGTTTATGATTTTTCGGATTCTCACATGTAAGCACGACTATTCATGGACAAAACTCAGAGGCGTGTTTTCAATTTTCACGCTTTCCTGAAAACCCATTTCACCGGAATCCATGATGAGGCCTTGGAAAATCGGGAAAATATTGACATCATTTTCAGAAGTCCCCAACAGTAGGAATTCATGATTTTTGGATTTTCGTCATGCTCACACGACCTAGAATCTGTCTATGGAGAGACATTTGAGGGTATCTGTCATTTTTCATTTCACCCCTACATCTCAAACTTCCAAAAATCAACGGGAGGCCATTGAAAATACCGGAAAAAAGCGACGTCGATTCCAAAATTCCCTAATTATAGAATTCGCTTATTTTACGATTTTTGCCATTCTGACATGTAAACAAGACATTCTATGAAAAAAACTCAGATACATCATTTCAATTTTCGATCTCGACCAAATCCTCGAAATTCTCACTGGTAACGGGAGGCCAGTGAAAATTTGAAGAAACTAAGTTCAGTTCCAAAAAATAATTCCAAGTGGATTTTTCGCTGAAACTTTGACAACTTCATCAAAACAGTACAAACATTGTTTCCAACGGATGATGTGTGGTTCCTGACGTCATGTCTCAAAACGGGTCCCCCAGGCCATCTGACGGAAGTCAATTTTCTGAAAAATTTCCACTCATTTTACTAAAATCGCCGAAATTTCGCTCCCAGACAAGATACAGCAATTCTGAGCATAGATTCGGAATCAGCATAAAATTCCGCGTCTTTTGAGCCTAAAATCAAAAAAAATGGACAAGTTTGAGCAATTTCTCACTCTAAAACCCAAGACGCGCCGAAAAAGAACTCATTTTTGTGAAAATTCGCAAAGTTTGGAAGTTCGCAGATAAATGAAAAATTGACCTAGAAACATGAATGTAGGCTTATTCGAAAGCCCAAAAACAGTAGTTTCAGAAATCGTGCGGGCCACTCGATTTCATCCATCACATTTCGAAATCCACCGCATCAACCCCGAATGTTCAGCCGAACACAGTGGTGAAGGGAGAAAATGAGATATTTCAGATGGTTTTTGATCATTTGAACTTGTTCCACTTGTTGACTCGTGATCTAGTCATAAAAATGAACAACTTTGTGGAAAGAAAACTCCATACATGCAGAAATTAGTCATTCTCAACCCAACCCCGAAATTCGCAAAATCAATAGGTGGTCGTTGAATATACCGGAAAAAATGGGTTCATTTCTGGATGGTTCTTCGAAGTATGAACTGATTCCAAGCGGTAAATCTTGATGTAGGCATCAAAATATTAGACTTCATGGAGTAAAAACACAACTATACAGAAATATGTCATTCTCCCGTTTTCCCAAAATCAACGAGAGGCCTTTGATCAATCGAGAAAATTGACGTCGATTCCAGAATTCCCCTGGAGCAGAATTTGTTGAATTTGTGATTTTTCGGATTCTCACATGTAAGCACGACTATTCATGGACAAAACTCAGAGGCGTGTTTTCAATTTTCACGCTTTCCTGAAAACCCATTTCACCGGAATCCATGATGAGGCCTTGGAAAATCGGGAAAATATTGACATCATTTTCAGAAGTCCCCAACAGTAGGAATTCATGATTTTTGGATTTTCGTCATGCTCACACGACCTAGAATCTGTCTATGGAGAGACATTTGAGGGTATCTGTCATTTTTCATTTCACCCCTACATCTCAAACTTCCAAAAATCAACGGGAGGCCATTGAAAATACCGGAAAAAAGCGACGTCGATTCCAAAATTCCCTAATTATAGAATTCGCTTATTTTACGATTTTTGCCATTCTGACATGTAAACAAGACATTCTATGAAAAAAACTCAGATACATCATTTCAATTTTCGATCTCGACCAAATCCTCGAAATTCTCACTGGTAACGGGAGGCCAGTGAAAATTTGAAGAAACTAAGTTCAGTTCCAAAAAATAATTCCAAGTGGATTTTTCGCTGAAACTTTGACAACTTCATCAAAACAGTACAAACATTGTTTCCAACGGATGATGTGTGGTTCCTGACGTCATGTCTCAAAACGGGTCCCCCAGGCCATCTGACGGAAGTCAATTTTCTGAAAAATTTCCACTCATTTTACTAAAATTGCCGAAATTTCGCTCCCAGACAAGATACAGCAATTCTGAGCATAGATTCGGAATCAGCATAAAATTCCGCGTCTTTTGAGCCTAAAATCAAAGAAAATGGACAAGTTTGAGCAATTTCTCACTCTAAAACCCAAGACGCGCCGAAAAAGAACTCATTTTTGTGAAAATTCGCAAAGTTTGGAAGTTCGCAGATAAATGAAAAATTGACCTAGAAACATGAATGTAGGCTTATTCGAAAGCCCAAAAACAGTAGTTTCAGAAATCGTGCGGGCCACTCGATTTCATCCATCACATTTCGAAATCCACCGCATCAACCCCGAATGTTCAGCCGAACACAGTGGTGAAGGGAGAAAATGAGATATTTCAGATGGTTTTTGATCATTTGAACTTGTTCCACTTGTTGACTCGTGATCTAGTCATAAAAATGAACAACTTTGTGGAAAGAAAACTCCATACATGCAGAAATTAGTCATTCTCAACCCAACCCTGAAATTCGCAAAATCAATAGGTGGTCGTTGAATATACCGGAAAAAATGGGTTCATTTCTGGATGGTTCTTCGAAGTATGAACTGATTCCAAGCGGTAAATCTTGATGTAGGCATCAAAATATTAGACTTCATGGAGTAAAAACACAACTATACAGAAATATGTCATTCTCCCGTTTTCCCAAAATCAACGAGAGGCCTTTGATCAATCGAGAAAATTGACGTCGATTCCAGAATTCCCCCGGAGCAGAATTTGTTCAGTTTATGATTTTTCGGATTCTCACATGTAAGCACGACTATTCATGGACAAAACTCAGAGGCGTGTTTTCAATTTTCACGCTTTCCTGAAAACCCATTTCACCGGAATCCATGATGAGGCCTTGGAAAATCGGGAAAATATTGACATCATTTTCAGAAGTCCCCAACAGTAGGAATTCATGATTTTTGGATTTTCGTCATGCTCACACGACCTAGAATCTGTCTATGGAGAGACATTTGAGGGTATCTGTCATTTTTCATTTCACCCCTACATCTCAAACTTCCAAAAATCAACGGGAGGCCATTGAAAATACCGGAAAAAAGCGACGTCGATTCCAAAATTCCCTAATTATAGAATTCGCTTATTTTACGATTTTTGCCATTCTGACATGTAAACAAGACATTCTATGAAAAAAACTCAGATACATCATTTCAATTTTCGATCTCGACCAAATCCTCGAAATTCTCACTGGTAACGGGAGGCCAGTGAAAATTTGAAGAAACTAAGTTCAGTTCCAAAAAATAATTCCAAGTGGATTTTTCGCTGAAACTTTGACAACTTCATCAAAACAGTACAAACATTGTTTCCAACGGATGATGTGTGGTTCCTGACGTCATGTCTCAAAACGGGTCCCCCAGGCCATCTGACGGAAGTCAATTTTCTGAAAAATTTCCACTCATTTTACTAAAATCGCCGAAATTTCGCTCCCAGACAAGATACAGCAATTCTGAGCATAGATTCGGAATCAGCATAAAATTCCGCGTCTTTTGAGCCTAAAATCAAAGAAAATGGACAAGTTTGAGCAATTTCTCACTCTAAAACCCAAGACGCGCCGAAAAAGAACTCATTTTTGTGAAAATTCGCAAAGTTTGGAAGTTCGCAGATAAATGAAAAATTGACCTAGAAACATGAATGTAGGCTTATTCGAAAGCCCAAAAACAGTAGTTTCAGAAATCGTGCGGGCCACTCGATTTCATCCATCACATTTCGAAATCCACCGCATCAACCCCGAATGTTCAGCCGAACACAGTGGTGAAGGGAGAAAATGAGATATTTCAGATGGTTTTTGATCATTTGAACTTGTTCCACTTGTTGACTCGTGATCTAGTCATAAAAATGAACAACTTTGTGGAAAGAAAACTCCATACATGCAGAAATTAGTCATTCTCAACCCAACCCTGAAATTCGCAAAATCAATAGGTGGTCGTTGAATATACCGGAAAAAATGGGTTCATTTCTGGATGGTTCTTCGAAGTATGAACTGATTCCAAGCGGTAAATCTTGATGTAGGCATCAAAATATTAGACTTCATGGAGTAAAAACACAACTATACAGAAATATGTCATTCTCCCGTTTTCCCAAAATCAACGAGAGGCCTTTGATCAATCGAGAAAATTGACGTCGATTCCAGAATTCCCCCGGAGCAGAATTTGTTCAGTTTATGATTTTTCGGATTCTCACATGTAAGCACGACTATTCATGGACAAAACTCAGAGGCGTGTTTTCAATTTTCACGCTTTCCTGAAAACCCATTTCACCGGAATCCATGATGAGGCCTTGGAAAATCGGGAAAATATTGACATCATTTTCAGAAGTCCCCAACAGTAGGAATTCATGATTTTTGGATTTTCGTCATGCTCACACGACCTAGAATCTGTCTATGGAGAGACATTTGAGGGTATCTGTCATTTTTCATTTCACCCCTACATCTCAAACTTCCAAAAATCAACGGGAGGCCATTGAAAATACCGGAAAAAAGCGACGTCGATTCCAAAATTCCCTAATTATAGAATTCGCTTATTTTACGATTTTTGCCATTCTGACATGTAAACAAGACATTCTATGAAAAAAACTCAGATACATCATTTCAATTTTCGATCTCGACCAAATCCTCGAAATTCTCACTGGTAACGGGAGGCCAGTGAAAATTTGAAGAAACTAAGTTCAGTTCCAAAAAATAATTCCAAGTGGATTTTTCGCTGAAACTTTGACAACTTCATCAAAACAGTACAAACATTGTTTCCAACGGATGATGTGTGGTTCCTGACGTCATGTCTCAAAACGGGTCCCCCAGGCCATCTGACGGAAGTCAATTTTCTGAAAAATTTCCACTCATTTTACTAAAATCGCCGAAATTTCGCTCCCAGACAAGATACAGCAATTCTGAGCATAGATTCGGAATCAGCATAAAATTCCGCGTCTTTTGAGCCTAAAATCAAAGAAAATGGACAAGTTTGAGCAATTTCTCACTCTAAAACCCAAGACGCGCCGAAAAAGAACTCATTTTTGTGAAAATTCGCAAAGTTTGGAAGTTCGCAGATAAATGAAAAATTGACCTAGAAACATGAATGTAGGCTTATTCGAAAGCCCAAAAACAGTAGTTTCAGAAATCGTGCGGGCCACTCGATTTCATCCATCACATTTCGAAATCCACCGCATCAACCCCGAATGTTCAGCCGAACACAGTGGTGAAGGGAGAAAATGAGATATTTCAGATGGTTTTTGATCATTTGAACTTGTTCCACTTGTTGACTCGTGATCTAGTCATAAAAATGAACAACTTTGTGGAAAGAAAACTCCATACATGCAGAAATTAGTCATTCTCAACCCAACCCTGAAATTCGCAAAATCAATAGGTGGTCGTTGAATATACCGGAAAAAATGGGTTCATTTCTGGATGGTTCTTCGAAGTATGAACTGATTCCAAGCGGTAAATCTTGATGTAGGCATCAAAATATTAGACTTCATGGAGTAAAAACACAACTATACAGAAATATGTCATTCTCCCGTTTTCCCAAAATCAACGAGAGGCCTTTGATCAATCGAGAAAATTGACGTCGATTCCAGAATTCCCCCGGAGCAGAATTTGTTCAGTTTATGATTTTTCGGATTCTCACATGTAAGCACGACTATTCATGGACAAAACTCAGAGGCGTGTTTTCAATTTTCACGCTTTCCTGAAAACCCATTTCACCGGAATCCATGATGAGGCCTTGGAAAATCGGGAAAATATTGACATCATTTTCAGAAGTCCCCAACAGTAGGAATTCATGATTTTTGGATTTTCGTCATGCTCACACGACCTAGAATCTGTCTATGGAGAGACATTTGAGGGTATCTGTCATTTTTCATTTCACCCCTACATCTCAAACTTCCAAAAATCAACGGGAGGCCATTGAAAATACCGGAAAAAAGCGACGTCGATTCCAAAATTCCCTAATTATAGAATTCGCTTATTTTACGATTTTTGCCATTCTGACATGTAAACAAGACATTCTATGAAAAAAACTCAGATACATCATTTCAATTTTCGATCTCGACCAAATCCTCGAAATTCTCACTGGTAACGGGAGGCCAGTGAAAATTTGAAGAAACTAAGTTCAGTTCCAAAAAATAATTCCAAGTGGATTTTTCGCTGAAACTTTGACAACTTCATCAAAACAGTACAAACATTGTTTCCAACGGATGATGTGTGGTTCCTGACGTCATGTCTCAAAACGGGTCCCCCAGGCCATCTGACGGAAGTCAATTTTCTGAAAAATTTCCACTCATTTTACTAAAATCGCCGAAATTTCGCTCCCAGACAAGATACAGCAATTCTGAGCATAGATTCGGAATCAGCATAAAATTCCGCGTCTTTTGAGCCTAAAATCAAAGAAAATGGACAAGTTTGAGCAATTTCTCACTCTAAAACCCAAGACGCGCCGAAAAAGAACTCATTTTTGTGAAAATTCGCAAAGTTTGGAAGTTCGCAGATAAATGAAAAATTGACCTAGAAACATGAATGTAGGCTTATTCGAAAGCCCAAAAACAGTAGTTTCAGAAATCGTGCGGGCCACTCGATTTCATCCATCACATTTCGAAATCCACCGCATCAACCCCGAATGTTCAGCCGAACACAGTGGTGAAGGGAGAAAATGAGATATTTCAGATGGTTTTTGATCATTTGAACTTGTTCCACTTGTTGACTCGTGATCTAGTCATAAAAATGAACAACTTTGTGGTAAGAAAACTCCATACATGCAGAAATTAGTCATTCTCAACCCAACCCCGAAATTCGCAAAATCAATAGGTGGTCGTTGAATATACCGGAAAAAATGGGTTCATTTCTGGATGGTTCTTCGAAGTATGAACTGATTCCAAGCGGTAAATCTTGATGTAGGCATCAAAATATTAGACTTCATGGAGTAAAAACACAACTATACAGAAATATGTCATTCTCCCGTTTTCCCAAAATCAACGAGAGGCCTTTGATCAATCGAGAAAATTGACGTCGATTCCAGAATTCCCCCGGAGCAGAATTTGTTCAGTTTATGATTTTTCGGATTCTCACATGTAAGCACGACTATTCATGGACAAAACTCAGAGGCGTGTTTTCAATTTTCACGCTTTCCTGAAAACCCATTTCACCGGAATCCATGATGAGGCCTTGGAAAATCGGGAAAATATTGACGTCATTTTCAGAAGTCCCCAACAGTAGGAATTCATGATTTTTGGATTTTCGTCATGCTCACACGACCTAGAATCTGTCTATGGAGAGACATTTGAGGGTATCTGTCATTTTTCATTTCACCCCTACATCTCAAACTTCCAAAAATCAACGGGAGGCCATTGAAAATACCGGAAAAAAGCGACGTCGATTCCAAAATTCCCTAATTATAGAATTCGCTTATTTTACGATTTTTGCCATTCTGACATGTAAACAAGACATTCTATGAAAAAAACTCAGATACATCATTTCAATTTTCGATCTCGACCAAATCCTCGAAATTCTCACTGGTAACGGGAGGCCAGTGAAAATTTGAAGAAACTAAGTTCAGTTCCAAAAAATAATTCCAAGTGGATTTTTCGCTGAAACTTTGACAACTTCATCAAAACAGTACAAACATTGTTTCCAACGGATGATGTGTGGTTCCTGACGTCATGTCTCAAAACGGGTCCCCCAGGCCATCTGACGGAAGTCAATTTTCTGAAAAATTTCCACTCATTTTACTAAAATCGCCGAAATTTCGCTCCCAGACAAGATACAGCAATTCTGAGCATAGATTCGGAATCAGCATAAAATTCCGCGTCTTTTGAGCCTAAAATCAAAGAAAATGGACAAGTTTGAGCAATTTCTCACTCTAAAACCCAAGACGCGCCGAAAAAGAACTCATTTTTGTGAAAATTCGCAAAGTTTGGAAGTTCGCAGATAAATGAAAAATTGACCTAGAAACATGAATGTAGGCTTATTCGAAAGCCCAAAAACAGTAGTTTCAGAAATCGTGCGGGCCACTCGATTTCATCCATCACATTTCGAAATCCACCGCATCAACCCCGAATGTTCAGCCGAACACAGTGGTGAAGGGAGAAAATGAGATATTTCAGATGGTTTTTGATCATTTGAACTTGTTCCACTTGTTGACTCGTGATCTAGTCATAAAAATGAACAACTTTGTGGTAAGAAAACTCCATACATGCAGAAATTAGTCATTCTCAACCCAACCCCGAAATTCGCAAAATCAATAGGTGGTCGTTGAATATACCGGAAAAAATGGGTTCATTTCTGGATGGTTCTTCGAAGTATGAACTGATTCCAAGCGGTAAATCTTGATGTAGGCATCAAAATATTAGACTTCATGGAGTAAAAACACAACTATACAGAAATATGTCATTCTCCCGTTTTCCCAAAATCAACGAGAGGCCTTTGATCAATCGAGAAAATTGACGTCGATTCCAGAATTCCCCCGGAGCAGAATTTGTTCAGTTTATGATTTTTCGGATTCTCACATGTAAGCACGACTATTCATGGACAAAACTCAGAGGCGTGTTTTCAATTTTCACGCTTTCCTGAAAACCCATTTCACCGGAATCCATGATGAGGCCTTGGAAAATCGGGAAAATATTGACGTCATTTTCAGAAGTCCCCAACAGTAGGAATTCATGATTTTTGGATTTTCGTCATGCTCACACGACCTAGAATCTGTCTATGGAGAGACATTTGAGGGTATCTGTCATTTTTCATTTCACCCCTACATCTCAAACTTCCAAAAATCAACGGGAGGCCATTGAAAATACCGGAAAAAAGCGACGTCGATTCCAAAATTCCCTAATTATAGAATTCGCTTATTTTACGATTTTTGCCATTCTGACATGTAAACAAGACATTCTATGAAAAAAACTCAGATACATCATTTCAATTTTCGATCTCGACCAAATCCTCGAAATTCTCACTGGTAACGGGAGGCCAGTGAAAATTTGAAGAAACTAAGTTCAGTTCCAAAAAATAATTCCAAGTGGATTTTTCGCTGAAACTTTGACAACTTCATCAAAACAGTACAAACATTGTTTCCAACGGATGATGTGTGGTTCCTGACGTCATGTCTCAAAACGGGTCCCCCAGGCCATCTGACGGAAGTCAATTTTCTGAAAAATTTCCACTCATTTTACTAAAATCGCCGAAATTTCGCTCCCAGACAAGATACAGCAATTCTGAGCATAGATTCGGAATCAGCATAAAATTCCGCGTCTTTTGAGCCTAAAATCAAAGAAAATGGACAAGTTTGAGCAATTTCTCACTCTAAAACCCAAGACGCGCCGAAAAAGAACTCATTTTTGTGAAAATTCGCAAAGTTTGGAAGTTCGCAGATAAATGAAAAATTGACCTAGAAACATGAATGTAGGCTTATTCGAAAGCCCAAAAACAGTAGTTTCAGAAATCGTGCGGGCCACTCGATTTCATCCATCACATTTCGAAATCCACCGCATCAACCCCGAATGTTCAGCCGAACACAGTGGTGAAGGGAGAAAATGAGATATTTCAGATGGTTTTTGATCATTTGAACTTGTTCCACTTGTTGACTCGTGATCTAGTCATAAAAATGAACAACTTTGTGGTAAGAAAACTCCATACATGCAGAAATTAGTCATTCTCAACCCAACCCCGAAATTCGCAAAATCAATAGGTGGTCGTTGAATATACCGGAAAAAATGGGTTCATTTCTGGATGGTTCTTCGAAGTATGAACTGATTCCAAGCGGTAAATCTTGATGTAGGCATCAAAATATTAGACTTCATGGAGTAAAAACACAACTATACAGAAATATGTCATTCTCCCGTTTTCCCAAAATCAACGAGAGGCCTTTGATCAATCGAGAAAATTGACGTCGATTCCAGAATTCCCCCGGAGCAGAATTTGTTCAGTTTATGATTTTTCGGATTCTCACATGTAAGCACGACTATTCATGGACAAAACTCAGAGGCGTGTTTTCAATTTTCACGCTTTCCTGAAAACCCATTTCACCGGAATCCATGATGAGGCCTTGGAAAATCGGGAAAATATTGACGTCATTTTCAGAAGTCCCCAACAGTAGGAATTCATGATTTTTGGATTTTCGTCATGCTCACACGACCTAGAATCTGTCTATGGAGAGACATTTGAGGGTATCTGTCATTTTTCATTTCACCCCTACATCTCAAACTTCCAAAAATCAACGGGAGGCCATTGAAAATACCGGAAAAAAGCGACGTCGATTCCAAAATTCCCTAATTATAGAATTCGCTTATTTTACGATTTTTGCCATTCTGACATGTAAACAAGACATTCTATGAAAAAAACTCAGATACATCATTTCAATTTTCGATCTCGACCAAATCCTCGAAATTCTCACTGGTAACGGGAGGCCAGTGAAAATTTGAAGAAACTAAGTTCAGTTCCAAAAAATAATTCCAAGTGGATTTTTCGCTGAAACTTTGACAACTTCATCAAAACAGTACAAACATTGTTTCCAACGGATGATGTGTGGTTCCTGACGTCATGTCTCAAAACGGGTCCCCCAGGCCATCTGACGGAAGTCAATTTTCTGAAAAATTTCCACTCATTTTACTAAAATCGCCGAAATTTCGCTCCCAGACAAGATACAGCAATTCTGAGCATAGATTCGGAATCAGCATAAAATTCCGCGTCTTTTGAGCCTAAAATCAAAGAAAATGGACAAGTTTGAGCAATTTCTCACTCTAAAACCCAAGACGCGCCGAAAAAGAACTCATTTTTGTGAAAATTCGCAAAGTTTGGAAGTTCGCAGATAAATGAAAAATTGACCTAGAAACATGAATGTAGGCTTATTCGAAAGCCCAAAAACAGTAGTTTCAGAAATCGTGCGGGCCACTCGATTTCATCCATCACATTTCGAAATCCACCGCATCAACCCCGAATGTTCAGCCGAACACAGTGGTGAAGGGAGAAAATGAGATATTTCAGATGGTTTTTGATCATTTGAACTTGTTCCACTTGTTGACTCGTGATCTAGTCATAAAAATGAACAACTTTGTGGAAAGAAAACTCCATACATGCAGAAATTAGTCATTCTCAACCCAACCCTGAAATTCGCAAAATCAATAGGTGGTCGTTGAATATACCGGAAAAAATGGGTTCATTTCTGGATGGTTCTTCGAAGTATGAACTGATTCCAAGCGGTAAATCTTGATGTAGGCATCAAAATATTAGACTTCATGGAGTAAAAACACAACTATACAGAAATATGTCATTCTCCCGTTTTCCCAAAATCAACGAGAGGCCTTTGATCAATCGAGAAAATTGACGTCGATTCCAGAATTCCCCCGGAGCAGAATTTGTTCAGTTTATGATTTTTCGGATTCTCACATGTAAGCACGACTATTCATGGACAAAACTCAGAGGCGTGTTTTCAATTTTCACGCTTTCCTGAAAACCCATTTCACCGGAATCCATGATGAGGCCTTGGAAAATCGGGAAAATATTGACGTCATTTTCAGAAGTCCCCAACAGTAGGAATTCATGATTTTTGGATTTTCGTCATGCTCACACGACCTAGAATCTGTCTATGGAGAGACATTTGAGGGTATCTGTCATTTTTCATTTCACCCCTACATCTCAAACTTCCAAAAATCAACGGGAGGCCATTGAAAATACCGGAAAAAAGCGACGTCGATTCCAAAATTCCCTAATTATAGAATTCGCTTATTTTACGATTTTTGCCATTCTGACATGTAAACAAGACATTCTATGAAAAAAACTCAGATACATCATTTCAATTTTCGATCTCGACCAAATCCTCGAAATTCTCACTGGTAACGGGAGGCCAGTGAAAATTTGAAGAAACTAAGTTCAGTTCCAAAAAATAATTCCAAGTGGATTTTTCGCTGAAACTTTGACAACTTCATCAAAACAGTACAAACATTGTTTCCAACGGATGATGTGTGGTTCCTGACGTCATGTCTCAAAACGGGTCCCCCAGGCCATCTGACGGAAGTCAATTTTCTGAAAAATTTCCACTCATTTTACTAAAATCGCCGAAATTTCGCTCCCAGACAAGATACAGCAATTCTGAGCATAGATTCGGAATCAGCATAAAATTCCGCGTCTTTTGAGCCTAAAATCAAAGAAAATGGACAAGTTTGAGCAATTTCTCACTCTAAAACCCAAGACGCGCCGAAAAAGAACTCATTTTTGTGAAAATTCGCAAAGTTTGGAAGTTCGCAGATAAATGAAAAATTGACCTAGAAACATGAATGTAGGCTTATTCGAAAGCCCAAAAACAGTAGTTTCAGAAATCGTGCGGGCCACTCGATTTCATCCATCACATTTCGAAATCCACCGCATCAACCCCGAATGTTCAGCCGAACACAGTGGTGAAGGGAGAAAATGAGATATTTCAGATGGTTTTTGATCATTTGAACTTGTTCCACTTGTTGACTCGTGATCTAGTCATAAAAATGAACAACTTTGTGGAAAGAAAACTCCATACATGCAGAAATTAGTCATTCTCAACCCAACCCTGAAATTCGCAAAATCAATAGGTGGTCGTTGAATATACCGGAAAAAATGGGTTCATTTCTGGATGGTTCTTCGAAGTATGAACTGATTCCAAGCGGTAAATCTTGATGTAGGCATCAAAATATTAGACTTCATGGAGTAAAAACACAACTATACAGAAATATGTCATTCTCCCGTTTTCCCAAAATCAACGAGAGGCCTTTGATCAATCGAGAAAATTGACGTCGATTCCAGAATTCCCCCGGAGCAGAATTTGTTCAGTTTATGATTTTTCGGATTCTCACATGTAAGCACGACTATTCATGGACAAAACTCAGAGGCGTGTTTTCAATTTTCACGCTTTCCTGAAAACCCATTTCACCGGAATCCATGATGAGGCCTTGGAAAATCGGGAAAATATTGACGTCATTTTCAGAAGTCCCCAACAGTAGGAATTCATGATTTTTGGATTTTCGTCATGCTCACACGACCTAGAATCTGTCTATGGAGAGACATTTGAGGGTATCTGTCATTTTTCATTTCACCCCTACATCTCAAACTTCCAAAAATCAACGGGAGGCCATTGAAAATACCGGAAAAAAGCGACGTCGATTCCAAAATTCCCTAATTATAGAATTCGCTTATTTTACGATTTTTGCCATTCTGACATGTAAACAAGACATTCTATGAAAAAAACTCAGATACATCATTTCAATTTTCGATCTCGACCAAATCCTCGAAATTCTCACTGGTAACGGGAGGCCAGTGAAAATTTGAAGAAACTAAGTTCAGTTCCAAAAAATAATTCCAAGTGGATTTTTCGCTGAAACTTTGACAACTTCATCAAAACAGTACAAACATTGTTTCCAACGGATGATGTGTGGTTCCTGACGTCATGTCTCAAAACGGGTCCCCCAGGCCATCTGACGGAAGTCAATTTTCTGAAAAATTTCCACTCATTTTACTAAAATCGCCGAAATTTCGCTCCCAGACAAGATACAGCAATTCTGAGCATAGATTCGGAATCAGCATAAAATTCCGCGTCTTTTGAGCCTAAAATCAAAGAAAATGGACAAGTTTGAGCAATTTCTCACTCTAAAACCCAAGACGCGCCGAAAAAGAACTCATTTTTGTGAAAATTCGCAAAGTTTGGAAGTTCGCAGATAAATGAAAAATTGACCTAGAAACATGAATGTAGGCTTATTCGAAAGCCCAAAAACAGTAGTTTCAGAAATCGTGCGGGCCACTCGATTTCATCCATCACATTTCGAAATCCACCGCATCAACCCCGAATGTTCAGCCGAACACAGTGGTGAAGGGAGAAAATGAGATATTTCAGATGGTTTTTGATCATTTGAACTTGTTCCACTTGTTGACTCGTGATCTAGTCATAAAAATGAACAACTTTGTGGTAAGAAAACTCCATACATGCAGAAATTAGTCATTCTCAACCCAACCCCGAAATTCGCAAAATCAATAGGTGGTCGTTGAATATACCGGAAAAAATGGGTTCATTTCTGGATGGTTCTTCGAAGTATGAACTGATTCCAAGCGGTAAATCTTGATGTAGGCATCAAAATATTAGACTTCATGGAGTAAAAACACAACTATACAGAAATATGTCATTCTCCCGTTTTCCCAAAATCAACGAGAGGCCTTTGATCAATCGAGAAAATTGACGTCGATTCCAGAATTCCCCCGGAGCAGAATTTGTTCAGTTTATGATTTTTCGGATTCTCACATGTAAGCACGACTATTCATGGACAAAACTCAGAGGCGTGTTTTCAATTTTCACGCTTTCCTGAAAACCCATTTCACCGGAATCCATGATGAGGCCTTGGAAAATCGGGAAAATATTGACGTCATTTTCAGAAGTCCCCAACAGTAGGAATTCATGATTTTTGGATTTTCGTCATGCTCACACGACCTAGAATCTGTCTATGGAGAGACATTTGAGGGTATCTGTCATTTTTCATTTCACCCCTACATCTCAAACTTCCAAAAATCAACGGGAGGCCATTGAAAATACCGGAAAAAAGCGACGTCGATTCCAAAATTCCCTAATTATAGAATTCGCTTATTTTACGATTTTTGCCATTCTGACATGTAAACAAGACATTCTATGAAAAAAACTCAGATACATCATTTCAATTTTCGATCTCGACCAAATCCTCGAAATTCTCACTGGTAACGGGAGGCCAGTGAAAATTTGAAGAAACTAAGTTCAGTTCCAAAAAATAATTCCAAGTGGATTTTTCGCTGAAACTTTGACAACTTCATCAAAACAGTACAAACATTGTTTCCAACGGATGATGTGTGGTTCCTGACGTCATGTCTCAAAACGGGTCCCCCAGGCCATCTGACGGAAGTCAATTTTCTGAAAAATTTCCACTCATTTTACTAAAATCGCCGAAATTTCGCTCCCAGACAAGATACAGCAATTCTGAGCATAGATTCGGAATCAGCATAAAATTCCGCGTCTTTTGAGCCTAAAATCAAAGAAAATGGACAAGTTTGAGCAATTTCTCACTCTAAAACCCAAGACGCGCCGAAAAAGAACTCATTTTTGTGAAAATTCGCAAAGTTTGGAAGTTCGCAGATAAATGAAAAATTGACCTAGAAACATGAATGTAGGCTTATTCGAAAGCCCAAAAACAGTAGTTTCAGAAATCGTGCGGGCCACTCGATTTCATCCATCACATTTCGAAATCCACCGCATCAACCCCGAATGTTCAGCCGAACACAGTGGTGAAGGGAGAAAATGAGATATTTCAGATGGTTTTTGATCATTTGAACTTGTTCCACTTGTTGACTCGTGATCTAGTCATAAAAATGAACAACTTTGTGGTAAGAAAACTCCATACATGCAGAAATTAGTCATTCTCAACCCAACCCCGAAATTCGCAAAATCAATAGGTGGTCGTTGAATATACCGGAAAAAATGGGTTCATTTCTGGATGGTTCTTCGAAGTATGAACTGATTCCAAGCGGTAAATCTTGATGTAGGCATCAAAATATTAGACTTCATGGAGTAAAAACACAACTATACAGAAATATGTCATTCTCCCGTTTTCCCAAAATCAACGAGAGGCCTTTGATCAATCGAGAAAATTGACGTCGATTCCAGAATTCCCCCGGAGCAGAATTTGTTCAGTTTATGATTTTTCGGATTCTCACATGTAAGCACGACTATTCATGGACAAAACTCAGAGGCGTGTTTTCAATTTTCACGCTTTCCTGAAAACCCATTTCACCGGAATCCATGATGAGGCCTTGGAAAATCGGGAAAATATTGACGTCATTTTCAGAAGTCCCCAACAGTAGGAATTCATGATTTTTGGATTTTCGTCATGCTCACACGACCTAGAATCTGTCTATGGAGAGACATTTGAGGGTATCTGTCATTTTTCATTTCACCCCTACATCTCAAACTTCCAAAAATCAACGGGAGGCCATTGAAAATACCGGAAAAAAGCGACGTCGATTCCAAAATTCCCTAATTATAGAATTCGCTTATTTTACGATTTTTGCCATTCTGACATGTAAACAAGACATTCTATGAAAAAAACTCAGATACATCATTTCAATTTTCGATCTCGACCAAATCCTCGAAATTCTCACTGGTAACGGGAGGCCAGTGAAAATTTGAAGAAACTAAGTTCAGTTCCAAAAAATAATTCCAAGTGGATTTTTCGCTGAAACTTTGACAACTTCATCAAAACAGTACAAACATTGTTTCCAACGGATGATGTGTGGTTCCTGACGTCATGTCTCAAAACGGGTCCCCCAGGCCATCTGACGGAAGTCAATTTTCTGAAAAATTTCCACTCATTTTACTAAAATCGCCGAAATTTCGCTCCCAGACAAGATACAGCAATTCTGAGCATAGATTCGGAATCAGCATAAAATTCCGCGTCTTTTGAGCCTAAAATCAAAGAAAATGGACAAGTTTGAGCAATTTCTCACTCTAAAACCCAAGACGCGCCGAAAAAGAACTCATTTTTGTGAAAATTCGCAAAGTTTGGAAGTTCGCAGATAAATGAAAAATTGACCTAGAAACATGAATGTAGGCTTATTCGAAAGCCCAAAAACAGTAGTTTCAGAAATCGTGCGGGCCACTCGATTTCATCCATCACATTTCGAAATCCACCGCATCAACCCCGAATGTTCAGCCGAACACAGTGGTGAAGGGAGAAAATGAGATATTTCAGATGGTTTTTGATCATTTGAACTTGTTCCACTTGTTGACTCGTGATCTAGTCATAAAAATGAACAACTTTGTGGTAAGAAAACTCCATACATGCAGAAATTAGTCATTCTCAACCCAACCCCGAAATTCGCAAAATCAATAGGTGGTCGTTGAATATACCGGAAAAAATGGGTTCATTTCTGGATGGTTCTTCGAAGTATGAACTGATTCCAAGCGGTAAATCTTGATGTAGGCATCAAAATATTAGACTTCATGGAGTAAAAACACAACTATACAGAAATATGTCATTCTCCCGTTTTCCCAAAATCAACGAGAGGCCTTTGATCAATCGAGAAAATTGACGTCGATTCCAGAATTCCCCCGGAGCAGAATTTGTTCAGTTTATGATTTTTCGGATTCTCACATGTAAGCACGACTATTCATGGACAAAACTCAGAGGCGTGTTTTCAATTTTCACGCTTTCCTGAAAACCCATTTCACCGGAATCCATGATGAGGCCTTGGAAAATCGGGAAAATATTGACGTCATTTTCAGAAGTCCCCAACAGTAGGAATTCATGATTTTTGGATTTTCGTCATGCTCACACGACCTAGAATCTGTCTATGGAGAGACATTTGAGGGTATCTGTCATTTTTCATTTCACCCCTACATCTCAAACTTCCAAAAATCAACGGGAGGCCATTGAAAATACCGGAAAAAAGCGACGTCGATTCCAAAATTCCCTAATTATAGAATTCGCTTATTTTACGATTTTTGCCATTCTGACATGTAAACAAGACATTCTATGAAAAAAACTCAGATACATCATTTCAATTTTCGATCTCGACCAAATCCTCGAAATTCTCACTGGTAACGGGAGGCCAGTGAAAATTTGAAGAAACTAAGTTCAGTTCCAAAAAATAATTCCAAGTGGATTTTTCGCTGAAACTTTGACAACTTCATCAAAACAGTACAAACATTGTTTCCAACGGATGATGTGTGGTTCCTGACGTCATGTCTCAAAACGGGTCCCCCAGGCCATCTGACGGAAGTCAATTTTCTGAAAAATTTCCACTCATTTTACTAAAATCGCCGAAATTTCGCTCCCAGACAAGACACAGCAATTCTGAGCATAGATTCGGAATCAGCATAAAATTCCGCGTCTTTTGAGCCTAAAATCAAAGAAAATGGACAAGTTTGAGCAATTTCTCACTCTAAAACCCAAGACGCGCCGAAAAAGAACTCATTTTTGTGAAAATTCGCAAAGTTTGGAAGTTCGCAGATAAATGAAAAATTGACCTAGAAACATGAATGTAGGCTTATTCGAAAGCCCAAAAACAGTAGTTTCAGAAATCGTGCGGGCCACTCGATTTCATCCATCACATTTCGAAATCCACCGCATCAACCCCGAATGTTCAGCCGAACACAGTGGTGAAGGGAGAAAATGAGATATTTCAGATGGTTTTTGATCATTTGAACTTGTTCCACTTGTTGACTCGTGATCTAGTCATAAAAATGAACAACTTTGTGGTAAGAAAACTCCATACATGCAGAAATTAGTCATTCTCAACCCAACCCCGAAATTCGCAAAATCAATAGGTGGTCGTTGAATATACCGGAAAAAATGGGTTCATTTCTGGATGGTTCTTCGAAGTATGAACTGATTCCAAGCGGTAAATCTTGATGTAGGCATCAAAATATTAGACTTCATGGAGTAAAAACACAACTATACAGAAATATGTCATTCTCCCGTTTTCCCAAAATCAACGAGAGGCCTTTGATCAATCGAGAAAATTGACGTCGATTCCAGAATTCCCCCGGAGCAGAATTTGTTCAGTTTATGATTTTTCGGATTCTCACATGTAAGCACGACTATTCATGGACAAAACTCAGAGGCGTGTTTTCAATTTTCACGCTTTCCTGAAAACCCATTTCACCGGAATCCATGATGAGGCCTTGGAAAATCGGGAAAATATTGACGTCATTTTCAGAAGTCCCCAACAGTAGGAATTCATGATTTTTGGATTTTCGTCATGCTCACACGACCTAGAATCTGTCTATGGAGAGACATTTGAGGGTATCTGTCATTTTTCATTTCACCCCTACATCTCAAACTTCCAAAAATCAACGGGAGGCCATTGAAAATACCGGAAAAAAGCGACGTCGATTCCAAAATTCCCTAATTATAGAATTCGCTTATTTTACGATTTTTGCCATTCTGACATGTAAACAAGACATTCTATGAAAAAAACTCAGATACATCATTTCAATTTTCGATCTCGACCAAATCCTCGAAATTCTCACTGGTAACGGGAGGCCAGTGAAAATTTGAAGAAACTAAGTTCAGTTCCAAAAAATAATTCCAAGTGGATTTTTCGCTGAAACTTTGACAACTTCATCAAAACAGTACAAACATTGTTTCCAACGGATGATGTGTGGTTCCTGACGTCATGTCTCAAAACGGGTCCCCCAGGCCATCTGACGGAAGTCAATTTTCTGAAAAATTTCCACTCATTTTACTAAAATCGCCGAAATTTCGCTCCCAGACAAGATACAGCAATTCTGAGCATAGATTCGGAATCAGCATAAAATTCCGCGTCTTTTGAGCCTAAAATCAAAGAAAATGGACAAGTTTGAGCAATTTCTCACTCTAAAACCCAAGACGCGCCGAAAAAGAACTCATTTTTGTGAAAATTCGCAAAGTTTGGAAGTTCGCAGATAAATGAAAAATTGACCTAGAAACATGAATGTAGGCTTATTCGAAAGCCCAAAAACAGTAGTTTCAGAAATCGTGCGGGCCACTCGATTTCATCCATCACATTTCGAAATCCACCGCATCAACCCCGAATGTTCAGCCGAACACAGTGGTGAAGGGAGAAAATGAGATATTTCAGATGGTTTTTGATCATTTGAACTTGTTCCACTTGTTGACTCGTGATCTAGTCATAAAAATGAACAACTTTGTGGTAAGAAAACTCCATACATGCAGAAATTAGTCATTCTCAACCCAACCCCGAAATTCGCAAAATCAATAGGTGGTCGTTGAATATACCGGAAAAAATGGGTTCATTTCTGGATGGTTCTTCGAAGTATGAACTGATTCCAAGCGGTAAATCTTGATGTAGGCATCAAAATATTAGACTTCATGGAGTAAAAACACAACTATACAGAAATATGTCATTCTCCCGTTTTCCCAAAATCAACGAGAGGCCTTTGATCAATCGAGAAAATTGACGTCGATTCCAGAATTCCCCCGGAGCAGAATTTGTTCAGTTTATGATTTTTCGGATTCTCACATGTAAGCACGACTATTCATGGACAAAACTCAGAGGCGTGTTTTCAATTTTCACGCTTTCCTGAAAACCCATTTCACCGGAATCCATGATGAGGCCTTGGAAAATCGGGAAAATATTGACGTCATTTTCAGAAGTCCCCAACAGTAGGAATTCATGATTTTTGGATTTTCGTCATGCTCACACGACCTAGAATCTGTCTATGGAGAGACATTTGAGGGTATCTGTCATTTTTCATTTCACCCCTACATCTCAAACTTCCAAAAATCAACGGGAGGCCATTGAAAATACCGGAAAAAAGCGACGTCGATTCCAAAATTCCCTAATTATAGAATTCGCTTATTTTACGATTTTTGCCATTCTGACATGTAAACAAGACATTCTATGAAAAAAACTCAGATACATCATTTCAATTTTCGATCTCGACCAAATCCTCGAAATTCTCACTGGTAACGGGAGGCCAGTGAAAATTTGAAGAAACTAAGTTCAGTTCCAAAAAATAATTCCAAGTGGATTTTTCGCTGAAACTTTGACAACTTCATCAAAACAGTACAAACATTGTTTCCAACGGATGATGTGTGGTTCCTGACGTCATGTCTCAAAACGGGTCCCCCAGGCCATCTGACGGAAGTCAATTTTCTGAAAAATTTCCACTCATTTTACTAAAATCGCCGAAATTTCGCTCCCAGACAAGATACAGCAATTCTGAGCATAGATTCGGAATCAGCATAAAATTCCGCGTCTTTTGAGCCTAAAATCAAAGAAAATGGACAAGTTTGAGCAATTTCTCACTCTAAAACCCAAGACGCGCCGAAAAAGAACTCATTTTTGTGAAAATTCGCAAAGTTTGGAAGTTCGCAGATAAATGAAAAATTGACCTAGAAACATGAATGTAGGCTTATTCGAAAGCCCAAAAACAGTAGTTTCAGAAATCGTGCGGGCCACTCGATTTCATCCATCACATTTCGAAATCCACCGCATCAACCCCGAATGTTCAGCCGAACACAGTGGTGAAGGGAGAAAATGAGATATTTCAGATGGTTTTTGATCATTTGAACTTGTTCCACTTGTTGACTCGTGATCTAGTCATAAAAATGAACAACTTTGTGGTAAGAAAACTCCATACATGCAGAAATTAGTCATTCTCAACCCAACCCCGAAATTCGCAAAATCAATAGGTGGTCGTTGAATATACCGGAAAAAATGGGTTCATTTCTGGATGGTTCTTCGAAGTATGAACTGATTCCAAGCGGTAAATCTTGATGTAGGCATCAAAATATTAGACTTCATGGAGTAAAAACACAACTATACAGAAATATGTCATTCTCCCGTTTTCCCAAAATCAACGAGAGGCCTTTGATCAATCGAGAAAATTGACGTCGATTCCAGAATTCCCCCGGAGCAGAATTTGTTCAGTTTATGATTTTTCGGATTCTCACATGTAAGCACGACTATTCATGGACAAAACTCAGAGGCGTGTTTTCAATTTTCACGCTTTCCTGAAAACCCATTTCACCGGAATCCATGATGAGGCCTTGGAAAATCGGGAAAATATTGACGTCATTTTCAGAAGTCCCCAACAGTAGGAATTCATGATTTTTGGATTTTCGTCATGCTCACACGACCTAGAATCTGTCTATGGAGAGACATTTGAGGGTATCTGTCATTTTTCATTTCACCCCTACATCTCAAACTTCCAAAAATCAACGGGAGGCCATTGAAAATACCGGAAAAAAGCGACGTCGATTCCAAAATTCCCTAATTATAGAATTCGCTTATTTTACGATTTTTGCCATTCTGACATGTAAACAAGACATTCTATGAAAAAAACTCAGATACATCATTTCAATTTTCGATCTCGACCAAATCCTCGAAATTCTCACTGGTAACGGGAGGCCAGTGAAAATTTGAAGAAACTAAGTTCAGTTCCAAAAAATAATTCCAAGTGGATTTTTCGCTGAAACTTTGACAACTTCATCAAAACAGTACAAACATTGTTTCCAACGGATGATGTGTGGTTCCTGACGTCATGTCTCAAAACGGGTCCCCCAGGCCATCTGACGGAAGTCAATTTTCTGAAAAATTTCCACTCATTTTACTAAAATCGCCGAAATTTCGCTCCCAGACAAGATACAGCAATTCTGAGCATAGATTCGGAATCAGCATAAAATTCCGCGTCTTTTGAGCCTAAAATCAAAGAAAATGGACAAGTTTGAGCAATTTCTCACTCTAAAACCCAAGACGCGCCGAAAAAGAACTCATTTTTGTGAAAATTCGCAAAGTTTGGAAGTTCGCAGATAAATGAAAAATTGACCTAGAAACATGAATGTAGGCTTATTCGAAAGCCCAAAAACAGTAGTTTCAGAAATCGTGCGGGCCACTCGATTTCATCCATCACATTTCGAAATCCACCGCATCAACCCCGAATGTTCAGCCGAACACAGTGGTGAAGGGAGAAAATGAGATATTTCAGATGGTTTTTGATCATTTGAACTTGTTCCACTTGTTGACTCGTGATCTAGTCATAAAAATGAACAACTTTGTGGTAAGAAAACTCCATACATGCAGAAATTAGTCATTCTCAACCCAACCCCGAAATTCGCAAAATCAATAGGTGGTCGTTGAATATACCGGAAAAAATGGGTTCATTTCTGGATGGTTCTTCGAAGTATGAACTGATTCCAAGCGGTAAATCTTGATGTAGGCATCAAAATATTAGACTTCATGGAGTAAAAACACAACTATACAGAAATATGTCATTCTCCCGTTTTCCCAAAATCAACGAGAGGCCTTTGATCAATCGAGAAAATTGACGTCGATTCCAGAATTCCCCCGGAGCAGAATTTGTTCAGTTTATGATTTTTCGGATTCTCACATGTAAGCACGACTATTCATGGACAAAACTCAGAGGCGTGTTTTCAATTTTCACGCTTTCCTGAAAACCCATTTCACCGGAATCCATGATGAGGCCTTGGAAAATCGGGAAAATATTGACGTCATTTTCAGAAGTCCCCAACAGTAGGAATTCATGATTTTTGGATTTTCGTCATGCTCACACGACCTAGAATCTGTCTATGGAGAGACATTTGAGGGTATCTGTCATTTTTCATTTCACCCCTACATCTCAAACTTCCAAAAATCAACGGGAGGCCATTGAAAATACCGGAAAAAAGCGACGTCGATTCCAAAATTCCCTAATTATAGAATTCGCTTATTTTACGATTTTTGCCATTCTGACATGTAAACAAGACATTCTATGAAAAAAACTCAGATACATCATTTCAATTTTCGATCTCGACCAAATCCTCGAAATTCTCACTGGTAACGGGAGGCCAGTGAAAATTTGAAGAAACTAAGTTCAGTTCCAAAAAATAATTCCAAGTGGATTTTTCGCTGAAACTTTGACAACTTCATCAAAACAGTACAAACATTGTTTCCAACGGATGATGTGTGGTTCCTGACGTCATGTCTCAAAACGGGTCCCCCAGGCCATCTGACGGAAGTCAATTTTCTGAAAAATTTCCACTCATTTTACTAAAATCGCCGAAATTTCGCTCCCAGACAAGATACAGCAATTCTGAGCATAGATTCGGAATCAGCATAAAATTCCGCGTCTTTTGAGCCTAAAATCAAAGAAAATGGACAAGTTTGAGCAATTTCTCACTCTAAAACCCAAGACGCGCCGAAAAAGAACTCATTTTTGTGAAAATTCGCAAAGTTTGGAAGTTCGCAGATAAATGAAAAATTGACCTAGAAACATGAATGTAGGCTTATTCGAAAGCCCAAAAACAGTAGTTTCAGAAATCGTGCGGGCCACTCGATTTCATCCATCACATTTCGAAATCCACCGCATCAACCCCGAATGTTCAGCCGAACACAGTGGTGAAGGGAGAAAATGAGATATTTCAGATGGTTTTTGATCATTTGAACTTGTTCCACTTGTTGACTCGTGATCTAGTCATAAAAATGAACAACTTTGTGGTAAGAAAACTCCATACATGCAGAAATTAGTCATTCTCAACCCAACCCCGAAATTCGCAAAATCAATAGGTGGTCGTTGAATATACCGGAAAAAATGGGTTCATTTCTGGATGGTTCTTCGAAGTATGAACTGATTCCAAGCGGTAAATCTTGATGTAGGCATCAAAATATTAGACTTCATGGAGTAAAAACACAACTATACAGAAATATGTCATTCTCCCGTTTTCCCAAAATCAACGAGAGGCCTTTGATCAATCGAGAAAATTGACGTCGATTCCAGAATTCCCCCGGAGCAGAATTTGTTCAGTTTATGATTTTTCGGATTCTCACATGTAAGCACGACTATTCATGGACAAAACTCAGAGGCGTGTTTTCAATTTTCACGCTTTCCTGAAAACCCATTTCACCGGAATCCATGATGAGGCCTTGGAAAATCGGGAAAATATTGACGTCATTTTCAGAAGTCCCCAACAGTAGGAATTCATGATTTTTGGATTTTCGTCATGCTCACACGACCTAGAATCTGTCTATGGAGAGACATTTGAGGGTATCTGTCATTTTTCATTTCACCCCTACATCTCAAACTTCCAAAAATCAACGGGAGGCCATTGAAAATACCGGAAAAAAGCGACGTCGATTCCAAAATTCCCTAATTATAGAATTCGCTTATTTTACGATTTTTGCCATTCTGACATGTAAACAAGACATTCTATGAAAAAAACTCAGATACATCATTTCAATTTTCGATCTCGACCAAATCCTCGAAATTCTCACTGGTAACGGGAGGCCAGTGAAAATTTGAAGAAACTAAGTTCAGTTCCAAAAAATAATTCCAAGTGGATTTTTCGCTGAAACTTTGACAACTTCATCAAAACAGTACAAACATTGTTTCCAACGGATGATGTGTGGTTCCTGACGTCATGTCTCAAAACGGGTCCCCCAGGCCATCTGACGGAAGTCAATTTTCTGAAAAATTTCCACTCATTTTACTAAAATCGCCGAAATTTCGCTCCCAGACAAGATACAGCAATTCTGAGCATAGATTCGGAATCAGCATAAAATTCCGCGTCTTTTGAGCCTAAAATCAAAGAAAATGGACAAGTTTGAGCAATTTCTCACTCTAAAACCCAAGACGCGCCGAAAAAGAACTCATTTTTGTGAAAATTCGCAAAGTTTGGAAGTTCGCAGATAAATGAAAAATTGACCTAGAAACATGAATGTAGGCTTATTCGAAAGCCCAAAAACAGTAGTTTCAGAAATCGTGCGGGCCACTCGATTTCATCCATCACATTTCGAAATCCACCGCATCAACCCCGAATGTTCAGCCGAACACAGTGGTGAAGGGAGAAAATGAGATATTTCAGATGGTTTTTGATCATTTGAACTTGTTCCACTTGTTGACTCGTGATCTAGTCATAAAAATGAACAACTTTGTGGTAAGAAAACTCCATACATGCAGAAATTAGTCATTCTCAACCCAACCCCGAAATTCGCAAAATCAATAGGTGGTCGTTGAATATACCGGAAAAAATGGGTTCATTTCTGGATGGTTCTTCGAAGTATGAACTGATTCCAAGCGGTAAATCTTGATGTAGGCATCAAAATATTAGACTTCATGGAGTAAAAACACAACTATACAGAAATATGTCATTCTCCCGTTTTCCCAAAATCAACGAGAGGCCTTTGATCAATCGAGAAAATTGACGTCGATTCCAGAATTCCCCCGGAGCAGAATTTGTTCAGTTTATGATTTTTCGGATTCTCACATGTAAGCACGACTATTCATGGACAAAACTCAGAGGCGTGTTTTCAATTTTCACGCTTTCCTGAAAACCCATTTCACCGGAATCCATGATGAGGCCTTGGAAAATCGGGAAAATATTGACGTCATTTTCAGAAGTCCCCAACAGTAGGAATTCATGATTTTTGGATTTTCGTCATGCTCACACGACCTAGAATCTGTCTATGGAGAGACATTTGAGGGTATCTGTCATTTTTCATTTCACCCCTACATCTCAAACTTCCAAAAATCAACGGGAGGCCATTGAAAATACCGGAAAAAAGCGACGTCGATTCCAAAATTCCCTAATTATAGAATTCGCTTATTTTACGATTTTTGCCATTCTGACATGTAAACAAGACATTCTATGAAAAAAACTCAGATACATCATTTCAATTTTCGATCTCGACCAAATCCTCGAAATTCTCACTGGTAACGGGAGGCCAGTGAAAATTTGAAGAAACTAAGTTCAGTTCCAAAAAATAATTCCAAGTGGATTTTTCGCTGAAACTTTGACAACTTCATCAAAACAGTACAAACATTGTTTCCAACGGATGATGTGTGGTTCCTGACGTCATGTCTCAAAACGGGTCCCCCAGGCCATCTGACGGAAGTCAATTTTCTGAAAAATTTCCACTCATTTTACTAAAATCGCCGAAATTTCGCTCCCAGACAAGATACAGCAATTCTGAGCATAGATTCGGAATCAGCATAAAATTCCGCGTCTTTTGAGCCTAAAATCAAAGAAAATGGACAAGTTTGAGCAATTTCTCACTCTAAAACCCAAGACGCGCCGAAAAAGAACTCATTTTTGTGAAAATTCGCAAAGTTTGGAAGTTCGCAGATAAATGAAAAATTGACCTAGAAACATGAATGTAGGCTTATTCGAAAGCCCAAAAACAGTAGTTTCAGAAATCGTGCGGGCCACTCGATTTCATCCATCACATTTCGAAATCCACCGCATCAACCCCGAATGTTCAGCCGAACACAGTGGTGAAGGGAGAAAATGAGATATTTCAGATGGTTTTTGATCATTTGAACTTGTTCCACTTGTTGACTCGTGATCTAGTCATAAAAATGAACAACTTTGTGGTAAGAAAACTCCATACATGCAGAAATTAGTCATTCTCAACCCAACCCCGAAATTCGCAAAATCAATAGGTGGTCGTTGAATATACCGGAAAAAATGGGTTCATTTCTGGATGGTTCTTCGAAGTATGAACTGATTCCAAGCGGTAAATCTTGATGTAGGCATCAAAATATTAGACTTCATGGAGTAAAAACACAACTATACAGAAATATGTCATTCTCCCGTTTTCCCAAAATCAACGAGAGGCCTTTGATCAATCGAGAAAATTGACGTCGATTCCAGAATTCCCCCGGAGCAGAATTTGTTCAGTTTATGATTTTTCGGATTCTCACATGTAAGCACGACTATTCATGGACAAAACTCAGAGGCGTGTTTTCAATTTTCACGCTTTCCTGAAAACCCATTTCACCGGAATCCATGATGAGGCCTTGGAAAATCGGGAAAATATTGACGTCATTTTCAGAAGTCCCCAACAGTAGGAATTCATGATTTTTGGATTTTCGTCATGCTCACACGACCTAGAATCTGTCTATGGAGAGACATTTGAGGGTATCTGTCATTTTTCATTTCACCCCTACATCTCAAACTTCCAAAAATCAACGGGAGGCCATTGAAAATACCGGAAAAAAGCGACGTCGATTCCAAAATTCCCTAATTATAGAATTCGCTTATTTTACGATTTTTGCCATTCTGACATGTAAACAAGACATTCTATGAAAAAAACTCAGATACATCATTTCAATTTTCGATCTCGACCAAATCCTCGAAATTCTCACTGGTAACGGGAGGCCAGTGAAAATTTGAAGAAACTAAGTTCAGTTCCAAAAAATAATTCCAAGTGGATTTTTCGCTGAAACTTTGACAACTTCATCAAAACAGTACAAACATTGTTTCCAACGGATGATGTGTGGTTCCTGACGTCATGTCTCAAAACGGGTCCCCCAGGCCATCTGACGGAAGTCAATTTTCTGAAAAATTTCCACTCATTTTACTAAAATCGCCGAAATTTCGCTCCCAGACAAGATACAGCAATTCTGAGCATAGATTCGGAATCAGCATAAAATTCCGCGTCTTTTGAGCCTAAAATCAAAGAAAATGGACAAGTTTGAGCAATTTCTCACTCTAAAACCCAAGACGCGCCGAAAAAGAACTCATTTTTGTGAAAATTCGCAAAGTTTGGAAGTTCGCAGATAAATGAAAAATTGACCTAGAAACATGAATGTAGGCTTATTCGAAAGCCCAAAAACAGTAGTTTCAGAAATCGTGCGGGCCACTCGATTTCATCCATCACATTTCGAAATCCACCGCATCAACCCCGAATGTTCAGCCGAACACAGTGGTGAAGGGAGAAAATGAGATATTTCAGATGGTTTTTGATCATTTGAACTTGTTCCACTTGTTGACTCGTGATCTAGTCATAAAAATGAACAACTTTGTGGTAAGAAAACTCCATACATGCAGAAATTAGTCATTCTCAACCCAACCCCGAAATTCGCAAAATCAATAGGTGGTCGTTGAATATACCGGAAAAAATGGGTTCATTTCTGGATGGTTCTTCGAAGTATGAACTGATTCCAAGCGGTAAATCTTGATGTAGGCATCAAAATATTAGACTTCATGGAGTAAAAACACAACTATACAGAAATATGTCATTCTCCCGTTTTCCCAAAATCAACGAGAGGCCTTTGATCAATCGAGAAAATTGACGTCGATTCCAGAATTCCCCCGGAGCAGAATTTGTTCAGTTTATGATTTTTCGGATTCTCACATGTAAGCACGACTATTCATGGACAAAACTCAGAGGCGTGTTTTCAATTTTCACGCTTTCCTGAAAACCCATTTCACCGGAATCCATGATGAGGCCTTGGAAAATCGGGAAAATATTGACGTCATTTTCAGAAGTCCCCAACAGTAGGAATTCATGATTTTTGGATTTTCGTCATGCTCACACGACCTAGAATCTGTCTATGGAGAGACATTTGAGGGTATCTGTCATTTTTCATTTCACCCCTACATCTCAAACTTCCAAAAATCAACGGGAGGCCATTGAAAATACCGGAAAAAAGCGACGTCGATTCCAAAATTCCCTAATTATAGAATTCGCTTATTTTACGATTTTTGCCATTCTGACATGTAAACAAGACATTCTATGAAAAAAACTCAGATACATCATTTCAATTTTCGATCTCGACCAAATCCTCGAAATTCTCACTGGTAACGGGAGGCCAGTGAAAATTTGAAGAAACTAAGTTCAGTTCCAAAAAATAATTCCAAGTGGATTTTTCGCTGAAACTTTGACAACTTCATCAAAACAGTACAAACATTGTTTCCAACGGATGATGTGTGGTTCCTGACGTCATGTCTCAAAACGGGTCCCCCAGGCCATCTGACGGAAGTCAATTTTCTGAAAAATTTCCACTCATTTTACTAAAATCGCCGAAATTTCGCTCCCAGACAAGATACAGCAATTCTGAGCATAGATTCGGAATCAGCATAAAATTCCGCGTCTTTTGAGCCTAAAATCAAAGAAAATGGACAAGTTTGAGCAATTTCTCACTCTAAAACCCAAGACGCGCCGAAAAAGAACTCATTTTTGTGAAAATTCGCAAAGTTTGGAAGTTCGCAGATAAATGAAAAATTGACCTAGAAACATGAATGTAGGCTTATTCGAAAGCCCAAAAACAGTAGTTTCAGAAATCGTGCGGGCCACTCGATTTCATCCATCACATTTCGAAATCCACCGCATCAACCCCGAATGTTCAGCCGAACACAGTGGTGAAGGGAGAAAATGAGATATTTCAGATGGTTTTTGATCATTTGAACTTGTTCCACTTGTTGACTCGTGATCTAGTCATAAAAATGAACAACTTTGTGGTAAGAAAACTCCATACATGCAGAAATTAGTCATTCTCAACCCAACCCCGAAATTCGCAAAATCAATAGGTGGTCGTTGAATATACCGGAAAAAATGGGTTCATTTCTGGATGGTTCTTCGAAGTATGAACTGATTCCAAGCGGTAAATCTTGATGTAGGCATCAAAATATTAGACTTCATGGAGTAAAAACACAACTATACAGAAATATGTCATTCTCCCGTTTTCCCAAAATCAACGAGAGGCCTTTGATCAATCGAGAAAATTGACGTCGATTCCAGAATTCCCCCGGAGCAGAATTTGTTCAGTTTATGATTTTTCGGATTCTCACATGTAAGCACGACTATTCATGGACAAAACTCAGAGGCGTGTTTTCAATTTTCACGCTTTCCTGAAAACCCATTTCACCGGAATCCATGATGAGGCCTTGGAAAATCGGGAAAATATTGACGTCATTTTCAGAAGTCCCCAACAGTAGGAATTCATGATTTTTGGATTTTCGTCATGCTCACACGACCTAGAATCTGTCTATGGAGAGACATTTGAGGGTATCTGTCATTTTTCATTTCACCCCTACATCTCAAACTTCCAAAAATCAACGGGAGGCCATTGAAAATACCGGAAAAAAGCGACGTCGATTCCAAAATTCCCTAATTATAGAATTCGCTTATTTTACGATTTTTGCCATTCTGACATGTAAACAAGACATTCTATGAAAAAAACTCAGATACATCATTTCAATTTTCGATCTCGACCAAATCCTCGAAATTCTCACTGGTAACGGGAGGCCAGTGAAAATTTGAAGAAACTAAGTTCAGTTCCAAAAAATAATTCCAAGTGGATTTTTCGCTGAAACTTTGACAACTTCATCAAAACAGTACAAACATTGTTTCCAACGGATGATGTGTGGTTCCTGACGTCATGTCTCAAAACGGGTCCCCCAGGCCATCTGACGGAAGTCAATTTTCTGAAAAGTTTCCACTCATTTTACTAAAATCGCCGAAATTTCGCTCCCAGACAAGATACAGCAATTCTGAGCATAGATTCGGAATCAGCATAAAATTCCGCGTCTTTTGAGCCTAAAATCAAAGAAAATGGACAAGTTTGAGCAATTTCTCACTCTAAAACCCAAGACGCGCCGAAAAAGAACTCATTTTTGTGAAAATTCGCAAAGTTTGGAAGTTCGCAGATAAATGAAAAATTGACCTAGAAACATGAATGTAGGCTTATTCGAAAGCCCAAAAACAGTAGTTTCAGAAATCGTGCGGGCCACTCGATTTCATCCATCACATTTCGAAATCCACCGCATCAACCCCGAATGTTCAGCCGAACACAGTGGTGAAGGGAGAAAATGAGATATTTCAGATGGTTTTTGATCATTTGAACTTGTTCCACTTGTTGACTCGTGATCTAGTCATAAAAATGAACAACTTTGTGGTAAGAAAACTCCATACATGCAGAAATTAGTCATTCTCAACCCAACCCCGAAATTCGCAAAATCAATAGGTGGTCGTTGAATATACCGGAAAAAATGGGTTCATTTCTGGATGGTTCTTCGAAGTATGAACTGATTCCAAGCGGTAAATCTTGATGTAGGCATCAAAATATTAGACTTCATGGAGTAAAAACACAACTATACAGAAATATGTCATTCTCCCGTTTTCCCAAAATCAACGAGAGGCCTTTGATCAATCGAGAAAATTGACGTCGATTCCAGAATTCCCCCGGAGCAGAATTTGTTCAGTTTATGATTTTTCGGATTCTCACATGTAAGCACGACTATTCATGGACAAAACTCAGAGGCGTGTTTTCAATTTTCACGCTTTCCTGAAAACCCATTTCACCGGAATCCATGATGAGGCCTTGGAAAATCGGGAAAATATTGACGTCATTTTCAGAAGTCCCCAACAGTAGGAATTCATGATTTTTGGATTTTCGTCATGCTCACACGACCTAGAATCTGTCTATGGAGAGACATTTGAGGGTATCTGTCATTTTTCATTTCACCCCTACATCTCAAACTTCCAAAAATCAACGGGAGGCCATTGAAAATACCGGAAAAAAGCGACGTCGATTCCAAAATTCCCTAATTATAGAATTCGCTTATTTTACGATTTTTGCCATTCTGACATGTAAACAAGACATTCTATGAAAAAAACTCAGATACATCATTTCAATTTTCGATCTCGACCAAATCCTCGAAATTCTCACTGGTAACGGGAGGCCAGTGAAAATTTGAAGAAACTAAGTTCAGTTCCAAAAAATAATTCCAAGTGGATTTTTCGCTGAAACTTTGACAACTTCATCAAAACAGTACAAACATTGTTTCCAACGGATGATGTGTGGTTCCTGACGTCATGTCTCAAAACGGGTCCCCCAGGCCATCTGACGGAAGTCAATTTTCTGAAAAATTTCCACTCATTTTACTAAAATCGCCGAAATTTCGCTCCCAGACAAGATACAGCAATTCTGAGCATAGATTCGGAATCAGCATAAAATTCCGCGTCTTTTGAGCCTAAAATCAAAGAAAATGGACAAGTTTGAGCAATTTCTCACTCTAAAACCCAAGACGCGCCGAAAAAGAACTCATTTTTGTGAAAATTCGCAAAGTTTGGAAGTTCGCAGATAAATGAAAAATTGACCTAGAAACATGAATGTAGGCTTATTCGAAAGCCCAAAAACAGTAGTTTCAGAAATCGTGCGGGCCACTCGATTTCATCCATCACATTTCGAAATCCACCGCATCAACCCCGAATGTTCAGCCGAACACAGTGGTGAAGGGAGAAAATGAGATATTTCAGATGGTTTTTGATCATTTGAACTTGTTCCACTTGTTGACTCGTGATCTAGTCATAAAAATGAACAACTTTGTGGTAAGAAAACTCCATACATGCAGAAATTAGTCATTCTCAACCCAACCCCGAAATTCGCAAAATCAATAGGTGGTCGTTGAATATACCGGAAAAAATGGGTTCATTTCTGGATGGTTCTTCGAAGTATGAACTGATTCCAAGCGGTAAATCTTGATGTAGGCATCAAAATATTAGACTTCATGGAGTAAAAACACAACTATACAGAAATATGTCATTCTCCCGTTTTCCCAAAATCAACGAGAGGCCTTTGATCAATCGAGAAAATTGACGTCGATTCCAGAATTCCCCCGGAGCAGAATTTGTTCAGTTTATGATTTTTCGGATTCTCACATGTAAGCACGACTATTCATGGACAAAACTCAGAGGCGTGTTTTCAATTTTCACGCTTTCCTGAAAACCCATTTCACCGGAATCCATGATGAGGCCTTGGAAAATCGGGAAAATATTGACGTCATTTTCAGAAGTCCCCAACAGTAGGAATTCATGATTTTTGGATTTTCGTCATGCTCACACGACCTAGAATCTGTCTATGGAGAGACATTTGAGGGTATCTGTCATTTTTCATTTCACCCCTACATCTCAAACTTCCAAAAATCAACGGGAGGCCATTGAAAATACCGGAAAAAAGCGACGTCGATTCCAAAATTCCCTAATTATAGAATTCGCTTATTTTACGATTTTTGCCATTCTGACATGTAAACAAGACATTCTATGAAAAAAACTCAGATACATCATTTCAATTTTCGATCTCGACCAAATCCTCGAAATTCTCACTGGTAACGGGAGGCCAGTGAAAATTTGAAGAAACTAAGTTCAGTTCCAAAAAATAATTCCAAGTGGATTTTTCGCTGAAACTTTGACAACTTCATCAAAACAGTACAAACATTGTTTCCAACGGATGATGTGTGGTTCCTGACGTCATGTCTCAAAACGGGTCCCCCAGGCCATCTGACGGAAGTCAATTTTCTGAAAAATTTCCACTCATTTTACTAAAATCGCCGAAATTTCGCTCCCAGACAAGATACAGCAATTCTGAGCATAGATTCGGAATCAGCATAAAATTCCGCGTCTTTTGAGCCTAAAATCAAAGAAAATGGACAAGTTTGAGCAATTTCTCACTCTAAAACCCAAGACGCGCCGAAAAAGAACTCATTTTTGTGAAAATTCGCAAAGTTTGGAAGTTCGCAGATAAATGAAAAATTGACCTAGAAACATGAATGTAGGCTTATTCGAAAGCCCAAAAACAGTAGTTTCAGAAATCGTGCGGGCCACTCGATTTCATCCATCACATTTCGAAATCCACCGCATCAACCCCGAATGTTCAGCCGAACACAGTGGTGAAGGGAGAAAATGAGATATTTCAGATGGTTTTTGATCATTTGAACTTGTTCCACTTGTTGACTCGTGATCTAGTCATAAAAATGAACAACTTTGTGGTAAGAAAACTCCATACATGCAGAAATTAGTCATTCTCAACCCAACCCCGAAATTCGCAAAATCAATAGGTGGTCGTTGAATATACCGGAAAAAATGGGTTCATTTCTGGATGGTTCTTCGAAGTATGAACTGATTCCAAGCGGTAAATCTTGATGTAGGCATCAAAATATTAGACTTCATGGAGTAAAAACACAACTATACAGAAATATGTCATTCTCCCGTTTTCCCAAAATCAACGAGAGGCCTTTGATCAATCGAGAAAATTGACGTCGATTCCAGAATTCCCCCGGAGCAGAATTTGTTCAGTTTATGATTTTTCGGATTCTCACATGTAAGCACGACTATTCATGGACAAAACTCAGAGGCGTGTTTTCAATTTTCACGCTTTCCTGAAAACCCATTTCACCGGAATCCATGATGAGGCCTTGGAAAATCGGGAAAATATTGACGTCATTTTCAGAAGTCCCCAACAGTAGGAATTCATGATTTTTGGATTTTCGTCATGCTCACACGACCTAGAATCTGTCTATGGAGAGACATTTGAGGGTATCTGTCATTTTTCATTTCACCCCTACATCTCAAACTTCCAAAAATCAACGGGAGGCCATTGAAAATACCGGAAAAAAGCGACGTCGATTCCAAAATTCCCTAATTATAGAATTCGCTTATTTTACGATTTTTGCCATTCTGACATGTAAACAAGACATTCTATGAAAAAAACTCAGATACATCATTTCAATTTTCGATCTCGACCAAATCCTCGAAATTCTCACTGGTAACGGGAGGCCAGTGAAAATTTGAAGAAACTAAGTTCAGTTCCAAAAAATAATTCCAAGTGGATTTTTCGCTGAAACTTTGACAACTTCATCAAAACAGTACAAACATTGTTTCCAACGGATGATGTGTGGTTCCTGACGTCATGTCTCAAAACGGGTCCCCCAGGCCATCTGACGGAAGTCAATTTTCTGAAAAATTTCCACTCATTTTACTAAAATCGCCGAAATTTCGCTCCCAGACAAGATACAGCAATTCTGAGCATAGATTCGGAATCAGCATAAAATTCCGCGTCTTTTGAGCCTAAAATCAAAGAAAATGGACAAGTTTGAGCAATTTCTCACTCTAAAACCCAAGACGCGCCGAAAAAGAACTCATTTTTGTGAAAATTCGCAAAGTTTGGAAGTTCGCAGATAAATGAAAAATTGACCTAGAAACATGAATGTAGGCTTATTCGAAAGCCCAAAAACAGTAGTTTCAGAAATCGTGCGGGCCACTCGATTTCATCCATCACATTTCGAAATCCACCGCATCAACCCCGAATGTTCAGCCGAACACAGTGGTGAAGGGAGAAAATGAGATATTTCAGATGGTTTTTGATCATTTGAACTTGTTCCACTTGTTGACTCGTGATCTAGTCATAAAAATGAACAACTTTGTGGTAAGAAAACTCCATACATGCAGAAATTAGTCATTCTCAACCCAACCCCGAAATTCGCAAAATCAATAGGTGGTCGTTGAATATACCGGAAAAAATGGGTTCATTTCTGGATGGTTCTTCGAAGTATGAACTGATTCCAAGCGGTAAATCTTGATGTAGGCATCAAAATATTAGACTTCATGGAGTAAAAACACAACTATACAGAAATATGTCATTCTCCCGTTTTCCCAAAATCAACGAGAGGCCTTTGATCAATCGAGAAAATTGACGTCGATTCCAGAATTCCCCCGGAGCAGAATTTGTTCAGTTTATGATTTTTCGGATTCTCACATGTAAGCACGACTATTCATGGACAAAACTCAGAGGCGTGTTTTCAATTTTCACGCTTTCCTAAAAACCCATTTCACCGGAATCCATGATGAGGCCTTGGAAAATCGGGAAAATATTGACGTCATTTTCAGAAGTCCCCAACAGTAGGAATTCATGATTTTTGGATTTTCGTCATGCTCACACGACCTAGAATCTGTCTATGGAGAGACATTTGAGGGTATCTGTCATTTTTCATTTCACCCCTACATCTCAAACTTCCAAAAATCAACGGGAGGCCATTGAAAATACCGGAAAAAAGCGACGTCGATTCCAAAATTCCCTAATTATAGAATTCGCTTATTTTACGATTTTTGCCATTCTGACATGTAAACAAGACATTCTATGAAAAAAACTCAGATACATCATTTCAATTTTCGATCTCGACCAAATCCTCGAAATTCTCACTGGTAACGGGAGGCCAGTGAAAATTTGAAGAAACTAAGTTCAGTTCCAAAAAATAATTCCAAGTGGATTTTTCGCTGAAACTTTGACAACTTCATCAAAACAGTACAAACATTGTTTCCAACGGATGATGTGTGGTTCCTGACGTCATGTCTCAAAACGGGTCCCCCAGGCCATCTGACGGAAGTCAATTTTCTGAAAAATTTCCACTCATTTTACTAAAATCGCCGAAATTTCGCTCCCAGACAAGATACAGCAATTCTGAGCATAGATTCGGAATCAGCATAAAATTCCGCGTCTTTTGAGCCTAAAATCAAAGAAAATGGACAAGTTTGAGCAATTTCTCACTCTAAAACCCAAGACGCGCCGAAAAAGAACTCATTTTTGTGAAAATTCGCAAAGTTTGGAAGTTCGCAGATAAATGAAAAATTGACCTAGAAACATGAATGTAGGCTTATTCGAAAGCCCAAAAACAGTAGTTTCAGAAATCGTGCGGGCCACTCGATTTCATCCATCACATTTCGAAATCCACCGCATCAACCCCGAATGTTCAGCCGAACACAGTGGTGAAGGGAGAAAATGAGATATTTCAGATGGTTTTTGATCATTTGAACTTGTTCCACTTGTTGACTCGTGATCTAGTCATAAAAATGAACAACTTTGTGGTAAGAAAACTCCATACATGCAGAAATTAGTCATTCTCAACCCAACCCCGAAATTCGCAAAATCAATAGGTGGTCGTTGAATATACCGGAAAAAATGGGTTCATTTCTGGATGGTTCTTCGAAGTATGAACTGATTCCAAGCGGTAAATCTTGATGTAGGCATCAAAATATTAGACTTCATGGAGTAAAAACACAACTATACAGAAATATGTCATTCTCCCGTTTTCCCAAAATCAACGAGAGGCCTTTGATCAATCGAGAAAATTGACGTCGATTCCAGAATTCCCCCGGAGCAGAATTTGTTCAGTTTATGATTTTTCGGATTCTCACATGTAAGCACGACTATTCATGGACAAAACTCAGAGGCGTGTTTTCAATTTTCACGCTTTCCTAAAAACCCATTTCACCGGAATCCATGATGAGGCCTTGGAAAATCGGGAAAATATTGACGTCATTTTCAGAAGTCCCCAACAGTAGGAATTCATGATTTTTGGATTTTCGTCATGCTCACACGACCTAGAATCTGTCTATGGAGAGACATTTGAGGGTATCTGTCATTTTTCATTTCACCCCTACATCTCAAACTTCCAAAAATCAACGGGAGGCCATTGAAAATACCGGAAAAAAGCGACGTCGATTCCAAAATTCCCTAATTATAGAATTCGCTTATTTTACGATTTTTGCCATTCTGACATGTAAACAAGACATTCTATGAAAAAAACTCAGATACATCATTTCAATTTTCGATCTCGACCAAATCCTCGAAATTCTCACTGGTAACGGGAGGCCAGTGAAAATTTGAAGAAACTAAGTTCAGTTCCAAAAAATAATTCCAAGTGGATTTTTCGCTGAAACTTTGACAACTTCATCAAAACAGTACAAACATTGTTTCCAACGGATGATGTGTGGTTCCTGACGTCATGTCTCAAAACGGGTCCCCCAGGCCATCTGACGGAAGTCAATTTTCTGAAAAATTTCCACTCATTTTACTAAAATCGCCGAAATTTCGCTCCCAGACAAGATACAGCAATTCTGAGCATAGATTCGGAATCAGCATAAAATTCCGCGTCTTTTGAGCCTAAAATCAAAGAAAATGGACAAGTTTGAGCAATTTCTCACTCTAAAACCCAAGACGCGCCGAAAAAGAACTCATTTTTGTGAAAATTCGCAAAGTTTGGAAGTTCGCAGATAAATGAAAAATTGACCTAGAAACATGAATGTAGGCTTATTCGAAAGCCCAAAAACAGTAGTTTCAGAAATCGTGCGGGCCACTCGATTTCATCCATCACATTTCGAAATCCACCGCATCAACCCCGAATGTTCAGCCGAACACAGTGGTGAAGGGAGAAAATGAGATATTTCAGATGGTTTTTGATCATTTGAACTTGTTCCACTTGTTGACTCGTGATCTAGTCATAAAAATGAACAACTTTGTGGTAAGAAAACTCCATACATGCAGAAATTAGTCATTCTCAACCCAACCCCGAAATTCGCAAAATCAATAGGTGGTCGTTGAATATACCGGAAAAAATGGGTTCATTTCTGGATGGTTCTTCGAAGTATGAACTGATTCCAAGCGGTAAATCTTGATGTAGGCATCAAAATATTAGACTTCATGGAGTAAAAACACAACTATACAGAAATATGTCATTCTCCCGTTTTCCCAAAATCAACGAGAGGCCTTTGATCAATCGAGAAAATTGACGTCGATTCCAGAATTCCCCCGGAGCAGAATTTGTTCAGTTTATGATTTTTCGGATTCTCACATGTAAGCACGACTATTCATGGACAAAACTCAGAGGCGTGTTTTCAATTTTCACGCTTTCCTAAAAACCCATTTCACCGGAATCCATGATGAGGCCTTGGAAAATCGGGAAAATATTGACGTCATTTTCAGAAGTCCCCAACAGTAGGAATTCATGATTTTTGGATTTTCGTCATGCTCACACGACCTAGAATCTGTCTATGGAGAGACATTTGAGGGTATCTGTCATTTTTCATTTCACCCCTACATCTCAAACTTCCAAAAATCAACGGGAGGCCATTGAAAATACCGGAAAAAAGCGACGTCGATTCCAAAATTCCCTAATTATAGAATTCGCTTATTTTACGATTTTTGCCATTCTGACATGTAAACAAGACATTCTATGAAAAAAACTCAGATACATCATTTCAATTTTCGATCTCGACCAAATCCTCGAAATTCTCACTGGTAACGGGAGGCCAGTGAAAATTTGAAGAAACTAAGTTCAGTTCCAAAAAATAATTCCAAGTGGATTTTTCGCTGAAACTTTGACAACTTCATCAAAACAGTACAAACATTGTTTCCAACGGATGATGTGTGGTTCCTGACGTCATGTCTCAAAACGGGTCCCCCAGGCCATCTGACGGAAGTCAATTTTCTGAAAAATTTCCACTCATTTTACTAAAATCGCCGAAATTTCGCTCCCAGACAAGATACAGCAATTCTGAGCATAGATTCGGAATCAGCATAAAATTCCGCGTCTTTTGAGCCTAAAATCAAAGAAAATGGACAAGTTTGAGCAATTTCTCACTCTAAAACCCAAGACGCGCCGAAAAAGAACTCATTTTTGTGAAAATTCGCAAAGTTTGGAAGTTCGCAGATAAATGAAAAATTGACCTAGAAACATGAATGTAGGCTTATTCGAAAGCCCAAAAACAGTAGTTTCAGAAATCGTGCGGGCCACTCGATTTCATCCATCACATTTCGAAATCCACCGCATCAACCCCGAATGTTCAGCCGAACACAGTGGTGAAGGGAGAAAATGAGATATTTCAGATGGTTTTTGATCATTTGAACTTGTTCCACTTGTTGACTCGTGATCTAGTCATAAAAATGAACAACTTTGTGGTAAGAAAACTCCATACATGCAGAAATTAGTCATTCTCAACCCAACCCCGAAATTCGCAAAATCAATAGGTGGTCGTTGAATATACCGGAAAAAATGGGTTCATTTCTGGATGGTTCTTCGAAGTATGAACTGATTCCAAGCGGTAAATCTTGATGTAGGCATCAAAATATTAGACTTCATGGAGTAAAAACACAACTATACAGAAATATGTCATTCTCCCGTTTTCCCAAAATCAACGAGAGGCCTTTGATCAATCGAGAAAATTGACGTCGATTCCAGAATTCCCCCGGAGCAGAATTTGTTCAGTTTATGATTTTTCGGATTCTCACATGTAAGCACGACTATTCATGGACAAAACTCAGAGGCGTGTTTTCAATTTTCACGCTTTCCTGAAAACCCATTTCACCGGAATCCATGATGAGGCCTTGGAAAATCGGGAAAATATTGACGTCATTTTCAGAAGTCCCCAACAGTAGGAATTCATGATTTTTGGATTTTCGTCATGCTCACACGACCTAGAATCTGTCTATGGAGAGACATTTGAGGGTATCTGTCATTTTTCATTTCACCCCTACATCTCAAACTTCCAAAAATCAACGGGAGGCCATTGAAAATACCGGAAAAAAGCGACGTCGATTCCAAAATTCCCTAATTATAGAATTCGCTTATTTTACGATTTTTGCCATTCTGACATGTAAACAAGACATTCTATGAAAAAAACTCAGATACATCATTTCAATTTTCGATCTCGACCAAATCCTCGAAATTCTCACTGGTAACGGGAGGCCAGTGAAAATTTGAAGAAACTAAGTTCAGTTCCAAAAAATAATTCCAAGTGGATTTTTCGCTGAAACTTTGACAACTTCATCAAAACAGTACAAACATTGTTTCCAACGGATGATGTGTGGTTCCTGACGTCATGTCTCAAAACGGGTCCCCCAGGCCATCTGACGGAAGTCAATTTTCTGAAAAATTTCCACTCATTTTACTAAAATCGCCGAAATTTCGCTCCCAGACAAGATACAGCAATTCTGAGCATAGATTCGGAATCAGCATAAAATTCCGCGTCTTTTGAGCCTAAAATCAAAGAAAATGGACAAGTTTGAGCAATTTCTCACTCTAAAACCCAAGACGCGCCGAAAAAGAACTCATTTTTGTGAAAATTCGCAAAGTTTGGAAGTTCGCAGATAAATGAAAAATTGACCTAGAAACATGAATGTAGGCTTATTCGAAAGCCCAAAAACAGTAGTTTCAGAAATCGTGCGGGCCACTCGATTTCATCCATCACATTTCGAAATCCACCGCATCAACCCCGAATGTTCAGCCGAACACAGTGGTGAAGGGAGAAAATGAGATATTTCAGATGGTTTTTGATCATTTGAACTTGTTCCACTTGTTGACTCGTGATCTAGTCATAAAAATGAACAACTTTGTGGTAAGAAAACTCCATACATGCAGAAATTAGTCATTCTCAACCCAACCCCGAAATTCGCAAAATCAATAGGTGGTCGTTGAATATACCGGAAAAAATGGGTTCATTTCTGGATGGTTCTTCGAAGTATGAACTGATTCCAAGCGGTAAATCTTGATGTAGGCATCAAAATATTAGACTTCATGGAGTAAAAACACAACTATACAGAAATATGTCATTCTCCCGTTTTCCCAAAATCAACGAGAGGCCTTTGATCAATCGAGAAAATTGACGTCGATTCCAGAATTCCCCCGGAGCAGAATTTGTTCAGTTTATGATTTTTCGGATTCTCACATGTAAGCACGACTATTCATGGACAAAACTCAGAGGCGTGTTTTCAATTTTCACGCTTTCCTAAAAACCCATTTCACCGGAATCCATGATGAGGCCTTGGAAAATCGGGAAAATATTGACGTCATTTTCAGAAGTCCCCAACAGTAGGAATTCATGATTTTTGGATTTTCGTCATGCTCACACGACCTAGAATCTGTCTATGGAGAGACATTTGAGGGTATCTGTCATTTTTCATTTCACCCCTACATCTCAAACTTCCAAAAATCAACGGGAGGCCATTGAAAATACCGGAAAAAAGCGACGTCGATTCCAAAATTCCCTAATTATAGAATTCGCTTATTTTACGATTTTTGCCATTCTGACATGTAAACAAGACATTCTATGAAAAAAACTCAGATACATCATTTCAATTTTCGATCTCGACCAAATCCTCGAAATTCTCACTGGTAACGGGAGGCCAGTGAAAATTTGAAGAAACTAAGTTCAGTTCCAAAAAATAATTCCAAGTGGATTTTTCGCTGAAACTTTGACAACTTCATCAAAACAGTACAAACATTGTTTCCAACGGATGATGTGTGGTTCCTGACGTCATGTCTCAAAACGGGTCCCCCAGGCCATCTGACGGAAGTCAATTTTCTGAAAAATTTCCACTCATTTTACTAAAATCGCCGAAATTTCGCTCCCAGACAAGATACAGCAATTCTGAGCATAGATTCGGAATCAGCATAAAATTCCGCGTCTTTTGAGCCTAAAATCAAAGAAAATGGACAAGTTTGAGCAATTTCTCACTCTAAAACCCAAGACGCGCCGAAAAAGAACTCATTTTTGTGAAAATTCGCAAAGTTTGGAAGTTCGCAGATAAATGAAAAATTGACCTAGAAACATGAATGTAGGCTTATTCGAAAGCCCAAAAACAGTAGTTTCAGAAATCGTGCGGGCCACTCGATTTCATCCATCACATTTCGAAATCCACCGCATCAACCCCGAATGTTCAGCCGAACACAGTGGTGAAGGGAGAAAATGAGATATTTCAGATGGTTTTTGATCATTTGAACTTGTTCCACTTGTTGACTCGTGATCTAGTCATAAAAATGAACAACTTTGTGGTAAGAAAACTCCATACATGCAGAAATTAGTCATTCTCAACCCAACCCCGAAATTCGCAAAATCAATAGGTGGTCGTTGAATATACCGGAAAAAATGGGTTCATTTCTGGATGGTTCTTCGAAGTATGAACTGATTCCAAGCGGTAAATCTTGATGTAGGCATCAAAATATTAGACTTCATGGAGTAAAAACACAACTATACAGAAATATGTCATTCTCCCGTTTTCCCAAAATCAACGAGAGGCCTTTGATCAATCGAGAAAATTGACGTCGATTCCAGAATTCCCCCGGAGCAGAATTTGTTCAGTTTATGATTTTTCGGATTCTCACATGTAAGCACGACTATTCATGGACAAAACTCAGAGGCGTGTTTTCAATTTTCACGCTTTCCTGAAAACCCATTTCACCGGAATCCATGATGAGGCCTTGGAAAATCGGGAAAATATTGACGTCATTTTCAGAAGTCCCCAACAGTAGGAATTCATGATTTTTGGATTTTCGTCATGCTCACACGACCTAGAATCTGTCTATGGAGAGACATTTGAGGGTATCTGTCATTTTTCATTTCACCCCTACATCTCAAACTTCCAAAAATCAACGGGAGGCCATTGAAAATACCGGAAAAAAGCGACGTCGATTCCAAAATTCCCTAATTATAGAATTCGCTTATTTTACGATTTTTGCCATTCTGACATGTAAACAAGACATTCTATGAAAAAAACTCAGATACATCATTTCAATTTTCGATCTCGACCAAATCCTCGAAATTCTCACTGGTAACGGGAGGCCAGTGAAAATTTGAAGAAACTAAGTTCAGTTCCAAAAAATAATTCCAAGTGGATTTTTCGCTGAAACTTTGACAACTTCATCAAAACAGTACAAACATTGTTTCCAACGGATGATGTGTGGTTCCTGACGTCATGTCTCAAAACGGGTCCCCCAGGCCATCTGACGGAAGTCAATTTTCTGAAAAATTTCCACTCATTTTACTAAAATCGCCGAAATTTCGCTCCCAGACAAGATACAGCAATTCTGAGCATAGATTCGGAATCAGCATAAAATTCCGCGTCTTTTGAGCCTAAAATCAAAGAAAATGGACAAGTTTGAGCAATTTCTCACTCTAAAACCCAAGACGCGCCGAAAAAGAACTCATTTTTGTGAAAATTCGCAAAGTTTGGAAGTTCGCAGATAAATGAAAAATTGACCTAGAAACATGAATGTAGGCTTATTCGAAAGCCCAAAAACAGTAGTTTCAGAAATCGTGCGGGCCACTCGATTTCATCCATCACATTTCGAAATCCACCGCATCAACCCCGAATGTTCAGCCGAACACAGTGGTGAAGGGAGAAAATGAGATATTTCAGATGGTTTTTGATCATTTGAACTTGTTCCACTTGTTGACTCGTGATCTAGTCATAAAAATGAACAACTTTGTGGTAAGAAAACTCCATACATGCAGAAATTAGTCATTCTCAACCCAACCCCGAAATTCGCAAAATCAATAGGTGGTCGTTGAATATACCGGAAAAAATGGGTTCATTTCTGGATGGTTCTTCGAAGTATGAACTGATTCCAAGCGGTAAATCTTGATGTAGGCATCAAAATATTAGACTTCATGGAGTAAAAACACAACTATACAGAAATATGTCATTCTCCCGTTTTCCCAAAATCAACGAGAGGCCTTTGATCAATCGAGAAAATTGACGTCGATTCCAGAATTCCCCCGGAGCAGAATTTGTTCAGTTTATGATTTTTCGGATTCTCACATGTAAGCACGACTATTCATGGACAAAACTCAGAGGCGTGTTTTCAATTTTCACGCTTTCCTGAAAACCCATTTCACCGGAATCCATGATGAGGCCTTGGAAAATCGGGAAAATATTGACATCATTTTCAGAAGTCCCCAACAGTAGGAATTCATGATTTTTGGATTTTCGTCATGCTCACACGACCTAGAATCTGTCTATGGAGAGACATTTGAGGGTATCTGTCATTTTTCATTTCACCCCTACATCTCAAACTTCCAAAAATCAACGGGAGGCCATTGAAAATACCGGAAAAAAGCGACGTCGATTCCAAAATTCCCTAATTATAGAATTCGCTTATTTTACGATTTTTGCCATTCTGACATGTAAACAAGACATTCTATGAAAAAAACTCAGATACATCATTTCAATTTTCGATCTCGACCAAATCCTCGAAATTCTCACTGGTAACGGGAGGCCAGTGAAAATTTGAAGAAACTAAGTTCAGTTCCAAAAAATAATTCCAAGTGGATTTTTCGCTGAAACTTTGACAACTTCATCAAAACAGTACAAACATTGTTTCCAACGGATGATGTGTGGTTCCTGACGTCATGTCTCAAAACGGGTCCCCCAGGCCATCTGACGGAAGTCAATTTTCTGAAAAATTTCCACTCATTTTACTAAAATCGCCGAAATTTCGCTCCCAGACAAGATACAGCAATTCTGAGCATAGATTCGGAATCAGCATAAAATTTCGCGTCTTTTGAGCCTAAAATCAAAGAAAATGGACAAGTTTGAGCAATTTCTCACTCTAAAACCCAAGACGCGCCGAAAAAGAACTCATTTTTGTGAAAATTCGCAAAGTTTGGAAGTTCGCAGATAAATGAAAAATTGACCTAGAAACATGAATGTAGGCTTATTCGAAAGCCCAAAAACAGTAGTTTCAGAAATCGTGCGGGCCACTCGATTTCATCCATCACATTTCGAAATCCACCGCATCAACCCCGAATGTTCAGCCGAACACAGTGGTGAAGGGAGAAAATGAGATATTTCAGATGGTTTTTGATCATTTGAACTTGTTCCACTTGTTGACTCGTGATCTAGTCATAAAAATGAACAACTTTGTGGTAAGAAAACTCCATACATGCAGAAATTAGTCATTCTCAACCCAACCCCGAAATTCGCAAAATCAATAGGTGGTCGTTGAATATACCGGAAAAAATGGGTTCATTTCTGGATGGTTCTTCGAAGTATGAACTGATTCCAAGCGGTAAATCTTGATGTAGGCATCAAAATATTAGACTTCATGGAGTAAAAACACAACTATACAGAAATATGTCATTCTCCCGTTTTCCCAAAATCAACGAGAGGCCTTTGATCAATCGAGAAAATTGACGTCGATTCCAGAATTCCCCCGGAGCAGAATTTGTTCAGTTTATGATTTTTCGGATTCTCACATGTAAGCACGACTATTCATGGACAAAACTCAGAGGCGTGTTTTCAATTTTCACGCTTTCCTGAAAACCCATTTCACCGGAATCCATGATGAGGCCTTGGAAAATCGGGAAAATATTGACGTCATTTTCAGAAGTCCCCAACAGTAGGAATTCATGATTTTTGGATTTTCGTCATGCTCACACGACCTAGAATCTGTCTATGGAGAGACATTTGAGGGTATCTGTCATTTTTCATTTCACCCCTACATCTCAAACTTCCAAAAATCAACGGGAGGCCATTGAAAATACCGGAAAAAAGCGACGTCGATTCCAAAATTCCCTAATTATAGAATTCGCTTATTTTACGATTTTTGCCATTCTGACATGTAAACAAGACATTCTATGAAAAAAACTCAGATACATCATTTCAATTTTCGATCTCGACCAAATCCTCGAAATTCTCACTGGTAACGGGAGGCCAGTGAAAATTTGAAGAAACTAAGTTCAGTTCCAAAAAATAATTCCAAGTGGATTTTTCGCTGAAACTTTGACAACTTCATCAAAACAGTACAAACATTGTTTCCAACGGATGATGTGTGGTTCCTGACGTCATGTCTCAAAACGGGTCCCCCAGGCCATCTGACGGAAGTCAATTTTCTGAAAAATTTCCACTCATTTTACTAAAATCGCCGAAATTTCGCTCACAGACAAGATACAGCAATTCTGAGCATAGATTCGGAATCAGCATAAAATTCCGCGTCTTTTGAGCCTAAAATCAAAGAAAATGGACAAGTTTGAGCAATTTCTCACTCTAAAACCCAAGACGCGCCGAAAAAGAACTCATTTTTGTGAAAATTCGCAAAGTTTGGAAGTTCGCAGATAAATGAAAAATTGACCTAGAAACATGAATGTAGGCTTATTCGAAAGCCCAAAAACAGTAGTTTCAGAAATCGTGCGGGCCACTCGATTTCATCCATCACATTTCGAAATCCACCGCATCAACCCCGAATGTTCAGCCGAACACAGTGGTGAAGGGAGAAAATGAGATATTTCAGATGGTTTTTGATCATTTGAACTTGTTCCACTTGTTGACTCGTGATCTAGTCATAAAAATGAACAACTTTGTGGTAAGAAAACTCCATACATGCAGAAATTAGTCATTCTCAACCCAACCCCGAAATTCGCAAAATCAATAGGTGGTCGTTGAATATACCGGAAAAAATGGGTTCATTTCTGGATGGTTCTTCGAAGTATGAACTGATTCCAAGCGGTAAATCTTGATGTAGGCATCAAAATATTAGACTTCATGGAGTAAAAACACAACTATACAGAAATATGTCATTCTCCCGTTTTCCCAAAATCAACGAGAGGCCTTTGATCAATCGAGAAAATTGACGTCGATTCCAGAATTCCCCCGGAGCAGAATTTGTTCAGTTTATGATTTTTCGGATTCTCACATGTAAGCACGACTATTCATGGACAAAACTCAGAGGCGTGTTTTCAATTTTCACGCTTTCCTGAAAACCCATTTCACCGGAATCCATGATGAGGCCTTGGAAAATCGGGAAAATATTGACATCATTTTCAGAAGTCCCCAACAGTAGGAATTCATGATTTTTGGATTTTCGTCATGCTCACACGACCTAGAATCTGTCTATGGAGAGACATTTGAGGGTATCTGTCATTTTTCATTTCACCCCTACATCTCAAACTTCCAAAAATCAACGGGAGGCCATTGAAAATACCGGAAAAAAGCGACGTCGATTCCAAAATTCCCTAATTATAGAATTCGCTTATTTTACGATTTTTGCCATTCTGACATGTAAACAAGACATTCTATGAAAAAAACTCAGATACATCATTTCAATTTTCGATCTCGACCAAATCCTCGAAATTCTCACTGGTAACGGGAGGCCAGTGAAAATTTGAAGAAACTAAGTTCAGTTCCAAAAAATAATTCCAAGTGGATTTTTCGCTGAAACTTTGACAACTTCATCAAAACAGTACAAACATTGTTTCCAACGGATGATGTGTGGTTCCTGACGTCATGTCTCAAAACGGGTCCCCCAGGCCATCTGACGGAAGTCAATTTTCTGAAAAATTTCCACTCATTTTACTAAAATCGCCGAAATTTCGCTCCCAGACAAGATACAGCAATTCTGAGCATAGATTCGGAATCAGCATAAAATTCCGCGTCTTTTGAGCCTAAAATCAAAGAAAATGGACAAGTTTGAGCAATTTCTCACTCTAAAACCCAAGACGCGCCGAAAAAGAACTCATTTTTGTGAAAATTCGCAAAGTTTGGAAGTTCGCAGATAAATGAAAAATTGACCTAGAAACATGAATGTAGGCTTATTCGAAAGCCCAAAAACAGTAGTTTCAGAAATCGTGCGGGCCACTCGATTTCATCCATCACATTTCGAAATCCACCGCATCAACCCCGAATGTTCAGCCGAACACAGTGGTGAAGGGAGAAAATGAGATATTTCAGATGGTTTTTGATCATTTGAACTTGTTCCACTTGTTGACTCGTGATCTAGTCATAAAAATGAACAACTTTGTGGTAAGAAAACTCCATACATGCAGAAATTAGTCATTCTCAACCCAACCCCGAAATTCGCAAAATCAATAGGTGGTCGTTGAATATACCGGAAAAAATGGGTTCATTTCTGGATGGTTCTTCGAAGTATGAACTGATTCCAAGCGGTAAATCTTGATGTAGGCATCAAAATATTAGACTTCATGGAGTAAAAACACAACTATACAGAAATATGTCATTCTCCCGTTTTCCCAAAATCAACGAGAGGCCTTTGATCAATCGAGAAAATTGACGTCGATTCCAGAATTCCCCCGGAGCAGAATTTGTTCAGTTTATGATTTTTCGGATTCTCACATGTAAGCACGACTATTCATGGACAAAACTCAGAGGCGTGTTTTCAATTTTCACGCTTTCCTGAAAACCCATTTCACCGGAATCCATGATGAGGCCTTGGAAAATCGGGAAAATATTGACATCATTTTCAGAAGTCCCCAACAGTAGGAATTCATGATTTTTGGATTTTCGTCATGCTCACACGACCTAGAATCTGTCTATGGAGAGACATTTGAGGGTATCTGTCATTTTTCATTTCACCCCTACATCTCAAACTTCCAAAAATCAACGGGAGGCCATTGAAAATACCGGAAAAAAGCGACGTCGATTCCAAAATTCCCTAATTATAGAATTCGCTTATTTTACGATTTTTGCCATTCTGACATGTAAACAAGACATTCTATGAAAAAAACTCAGATACATCATTTCAATTTTCGATCTCGACCAAATCCTCGAAATTCTCACTGGTAACGGGAGGCCAGTGAAAATTTGAAGAAACTAAGTTCAGTTCCAAAAAATAATTCCAAGTGGATTTTTCGCTGAAACTTTGACAACTTCATCAAAACAGTACAAACATTGTTTCCAACGGATGATGTGTGGTTCCTGACGTCATGTCTCAAAACGGGTCCCCCAGGCCATCTGACGGAAGTCAATTTTCTGAAAAATTTCCACTCATTTTACTAAAATCGCCGAAATTTCGCTCCCAGACAAGATACAGCAATTCTGAGCATAGATTCGGAATCAGCATAAAATTCCGCGTCTTTTGAGCCTAAAATCAAAGAAAATGGACAAGTTTGAGCAATTTCTCACTCTAAAACCCAAGACGCGCCGAAAAAGAACTCATTTTTGTGAAAATTCGCAAAGTTTGGAAGTTCGCAGATAAATGAAAAATTGACCTAGAAACATGAATGTAGGCTTATTCGAAAGCCCAAAAACAGTAGTTTCAGAAATCGTGCGGGCCACTCGATTTCATCCATCACATTTCGAAATCCACCGCATCAACCCCGAATGTTCAGCCGAACACAGTGGTGAAGGGAGAAAATGAGATATTTCAGATGGTTTTTGATCATTTGAACTTGTTCCACTTGTTGACTCGTGATCTAGTCATAAAAATGAACAACTTTGTGGTAAGAAAACTCCATACATGCAGAAATTAGTCATTCTCAACCCAACCCCGAAATTCGCAAAATCAATAGGTGGTCGTTGAATATACCGGAAAAAATGGGTTCATTTCTGGATGGTTCTTCGAAGTATGAACTGATTCCAAGCGGTAAATCTTGATGTAGGCATCAAAATATTAGACTTCATGGAGTAAAAACACAACTATACAGAAATATGTCATTCTCCCGTTTTCCCAAAATCAACGAGAGGCCTTTGATCAATCGAGAAAATTGACGTCGATTCCAGAATTCCCCCGGAGCAGAATTTGTTCAGTTTATGATTTTTCGGATTCTCACATGTAAGCACGACTATTCATGGACAAAACTCAGAGGCGTGTTTTCAATTTTCACGCTTTCCTGAAAACCCATTTCACCGGAATCCATGATGAGGCCTTGGAAAATCGGGAAAATATTGACGTCATTTTCAGAAGTCCCCAACAGTAGGAATTCATGATTTTTGGATTTTCGTCATGCTCACACGACCTAGAATCTGTCTATGGAGAGACATTTGAGGGTATCTGTCATTTTTCATTTCACCCCTACATCTCAAACTTCCAAAAATCAACGGGAGGCCATTGAAAATACCGGAAAAAAGCGACGTCGATTCCAAAATTCCCTAATTATAGAATTCGCTTATTTTACGATTTTTGCCATTCTGACATGTAAACAAGACATTCTATGAAAAAAACTCAGATACATCATTTCAATTTTCGATCTCGACCAAATCCTCGAAATTCTCACTGGTAACGGGAGGCCAGTGAAAATTTGAAGAAACTAAGTTCGGTTCCAAAAAATAATTCCAAGTGGATTTTTCGCTGAAACTTTGACAACTTCATCAAAACAGTACAAACATTGTTTCCAACGGATGATGTGTGGTTCCTGACGTCATGTCTCAAAACGGGTCCCCCAGGCCATCTGACGGAAGTCAATTTTCTGAAAAATTTCCACTCATTTTACTAAAATCGCCGAAATTTCGCTCCCAGACAAGATACAGCAATTCTGAGCATAGATTCGGAATCAGCATAAAATTCCGCGTCTTTTGAGCCTAAAATCAAAGAAAATGGACAAGTTTGAGCAATTTCTCACTCTAAAACCCAAGACGCGCCGAAAAAGAACTCATTTTTGTGAAAATTCGCAAAGTTTGGAAGTTCGCAGATAAATGAAAAATTGACCTAGAAACATGAATGTAGGCTTATTCGAAAGCCCAAAAACAGTAGTTTCAGAAATCGTGCGGGCCACTCGATTTCATCCATCACATTTCGAAATCCACCGCATCAACCCCGAATGTTCAGCCGAACACAGTGGTGAAGGGAGAAAATGAGATATTTCAGATGGTTTTTGATCATTTGAACTTGTTCCACTTGTTGACTCGTGATCTAGTCATAAAAATGAACAACTTTGTGGTAAGAAAACTCCATACATGCAGAAATTAGTCATTCTCAACCCAACCCCGAAATTCGCAAAATCAATAGGTGGTCGTTGAATATACCGGAAAAAATGGGTTCATTTCTGGATGGTTCTTCGAAGTATGAACTGATTCCAAGCGGTAAATCTTGATGTAGGCATCAAAATATTAGACTTCATGGAGTAAAAACACAACTATACAGAAATATGTCATTCTCCCGTTTTCCCAAAATCAACGAGAGGCCTTTGATCAATCGAGAAAATTGACGTCGATTCCAGAATTCCCCCGGAGCAGAATTTGTTCAGTTTATGATTTTTCGGATTCTCACATGTAAGCACGACTATTCATGGACAAAACTCAGAGGCGTGTTTTCAATTTTCACGCTTTCCTGAAAACCCATTTCACCGGAATCCATGATGAGGCCTTGGAAAATCGGGAAAATATTGACGTCATTTTCAGAAGTCCCCAACAGTAGGAATTCATGATTTTTGGATTTTCGTCATGCTCACACGACCTAGAATCTGTCTATGGAGAGACATTTGAGGGTATCTGTCATTTTTCATTTCACCCCTACATCTCAAACTTCCGAAAATCAACGGGAGGCCATTGAAAATACCGGAAAAAAGCGACGTCGATTCCAAAATTCCCTAATTATAGAATTCGCTTATTTTACGATTTTTGCCATTCTGACATGTAAACAAGACATTCTATGAAAAAAACTCAGATACATCATTTCAATTTTCGATCTCGACCAAATCCTCGAAATTCTCACTGGTAACGGGAGGCCAGTGAAAATTTGAAGAAACTAAGTTCGGTTCCAAAAAATAATTCCAAGTGGATTTTTCGCTGAAACTTTGACAACTTCATCAAAACAGTACAAACATTGTTTCCAACGGATGATGTGTGGTTCCTGACGTCATGTCTCAAAACGGGTCCCCCAGGCCATCTGACGGAAGTCAATTTTCTGAAAAATTTCCACTCATTTTACTAAAATCGCCGAAATTTCGCTCCCAGACAAGATACAGCAATTCTGAGCATAGATTCGGAATCAGCATAAAATTCCGCGTCTTTTGAGCCTAAAATCAAAGAAAATGGACAAGTTTGAGCAATTTCTCACTCTAAAACCCAAGACGCGCCGAAAAAGAACTCATTTTTGTGAAAATTCGCAAAGTTTGGAAGTTCGCAGATAAATGAAAAATTGACCTAGAAACATGAATGTAGGCTTATTCGAAAGCCCAAAAACAGTAGTTTCAGAAATCGTGCGGGCCACTCGATTTCATCCATCACATTTCGAAATCCACCGCATCAACCCCGAATGTTCAGCCGAACACAGTGGTGAAGGGAGAAAATGAGATATTTCAGATGGTTTTTGATCATTTGAACTTGTTCCACTTGTTGACTCGTGATCTAGTCATAAAAATGAACAACTTTGTGGTAAGAAAACTCCATACATGCAGAAATTAGTCATTCTCAACCCAACCCCGAAATTCGCAAAATCAATAGGTGGTCGTTGAATATACCGGAAAAAATGGGTTCATTTCTGGATGGTTCTTCGAAGTATGAACTGATTCCAAGCGGTAAATCTTGATGTAGGCATCAAAATATTAGACTTCATGGAGTAAAAACACAACTATACAGAAATATGTCATTCTCCCGTTTTCCCAAAATCAACGAGAGGCCTTTGATCAATCGAGAAAATTGACGTCGATTCCAGAATTCCCCCGGAGCAGAATTTGTTCAGTTTATGATTTTTCGGATTCTCACATGTAAGCACGACTATTCATGGACAAAACTCAGAGGCGTGTTTTCAATTTTCACGCTTTCCTGAAAACCCATTTCACCGGAATCCATGATGAGGCCTTGGAAAATCGGGAAAATATTGACGTCATTTTCAGAAGTCCCCAACAGTAGGAATTCATGATTTTTGGATTTTCGTCATGCTCACACGACCTAGAATCTGTCTATGGAGAGACATTTGAGGGTATCTGTCATTTTTCATTTCACCCCTACATCTCAAACTTCCAAAAATCAACGGGAGGCCATTGAAAATACCGGAAAAAAGCGACGTCGATTCCAAAATTCCCTAATTATAGAATTCGCTTATTTTACGATTTTTGCCATTCTGACATGTAAACAAGACATTCTATGAAAAAAACTCAGATACATCATTTCAATTTTCGATCTCGACCAAATCCTCGAAATTCTCACTGGTAACGGGAGGCCAGTGAAAATTTGAAGAAACTAAGTTCAGTTCCAAAAAATAATTCCAAGTGGATTTTTCGCTGAAACTTTGACAACTTCATCAAAACAGTACAAACATTGTTTCCAACGGATGATGTGTGGTTCCTGACGTCATGTCTCAAAACGGGTCCCCCAGGCCATCTGACGGAAGTCAATTTTCTGAAAAATTTCCACTCATTTTACTAAAATCGCCGAAATTTCGCTCCCAGACAAGATACAGCAATTCTGAGCATAGATTCGGAATCAGCATAAAATTCCGCGTCTTTTGAGCCTAAAATCAAAGAAAATGGACAAGTTTGAGCAATTTCTCACTCTAAAACCCAAGACGCGCCGAAAAAGAACTCATTTTTGTGAAAATTCGCAAAGTTTGGAAGTTCGCAGATAAATGAAAAATTGACCTAGAAACATGAATGTAGGCTTATTCGAAAGCCCAAAAACAGTAGTTTCAGAAATCGTGCGGGCCACTCGATTTCATCCATCACATTTCGAAATCCACCGCATCAACCCCGAATGTTCAGCCGAACACAGTGGTGAAGGGAGAAAATGAGATATTTCAGATGGTTTTTGATCATTTGAACTTGTTCCACTTGTTGACTCGTGATCTAGTCATAAAAATGAACAACTTTGTGGTAAGAAAACTCCATACATGCAGAAATTAGTCATTCTCAACCCAACCCCGAAATTCGCAAAATCAATAGGTGGTCGTTGAATATACCGGAAAAAATGGGTTCATTTCTGGATGGTTCTTCGAAGTATGAACTGATTCCAAGCGGTAAATCTTGATGTAGGCATCAAAATATTAGACTTCATGGAGTAAAAACACAACTATACAGAAATATGTCATTCTCCCGTTTTCCCAAAATCAACGAGAGGCCTTTGATCAATCGAGAAAATTGACGTCGATTCCAGAATTCCCCCGGAGCAGAATTTGTTCAGTTTATGATTTTTCGGATTCTCACATGTAAGCACGACTATTCATGGACAAAACTCAGAGGCGTGTTTTCAATTTTCACGCTTTCCTGAAAACCCATTTCACCGGAATCCATGATGAGGCCTTGGAAAATCGGGAAAATATTGACGTCATTTTCAGAAGTCCCCAACAGTAGGAATTCATGATTTTTGGATTTTCGTCATGCTCACACGACCTAGAATCTGTCTATGGAGAGACATTTGAGGGTATCTGTCATTTTTCATTTCACCCCTACATCTCAAACTTCCAAAAATCAACGGGAGGCCATTGAAAATACCGGAAAAAAGCGACGTCGATTCCAAAATTCCCTAATTATAGAATTCGCTTATTTTACGATTTTTGCCATTCTGACATGTAAACAAGACATTCTATGAAAAAAACTCAGATACATCATTTCAATTTTCGATCTCGACCAAATCCTCGAAATTCTCACTGGTAACGGGAGGCCAGTGAAAATTTGAAGAAACTAAGTTCAGTTCCAAAAAATAATTCCAAGTGGATTTTTCGCTGAAACTTTGACAACTTCATCAAAACAGTACAAACATTGTTTCCAACGGATGATGTGTGGTTCCTGACGTCATGTCTCAAAACGGGTCCCCCAGGCCATCTGACGGAAGTCAATTTTCTGAAAAATTTCCACTCATTTTACTAAAATCGCCGAAATTTCGCTCCCAGACAAGATACAGCAATTCTGAGCATAGATTCGGAATCAGCATAAAATTCCGCGTCTTTTGAGCCTAAAATCAAAGAAAATGGACAAGTTTGAGCAATTTCTCACTCTAAAACCCAAGACGCGCCGAAAAAGAACTCATTTTTGTGAAAATTCGCAAAGTTTGGAAGTTCGCAGATAAATGAAAAATTGACCTAGAAACATGAATGTAGGCTTATTCGAAAGCCCAAAAACAGTAGTTTCAGAAATCGTGCGGGCCACTCGATTTCATCCATCACATTTCGAAATCCACCGCATCAACCCCGAATGTTCAGCCGAACACAGTGGTGAAGGGAGAAAATGAGATATTTCAGATGGTTTTTGATCATTTGAACTTGTTCCACTTGTTGACTCGTGATCTAGTCATAAAAATGAACAACTTTGTGGTAAGAAAACTCCATACATGCAGAAATTAGTCATTCTCAACCCAACCCCGAAATTCGCAAAATCAATAGGTGGTCGTTGAATATACCGGAAAAAATGGGTTCATTTCTGGATGGTTCTTCGAAGTATGAACTGATTCCAAGCGGTAAATCTTGATGTAGGCATCAAAATATTAGACTTCATGGAGTAAAAACACAACTATACAGAAATATGTCATTCTCCCGTTTTCCCAAAATCAACGAGAGGCCTTTGATCAATCGAGAAAATTGACGTCGATTCCAGAATTCCCCCGGAGCAGAATTTGTTCAGTTTATGATTTTTCGGATTCTCACATGTAAGCACGACTATTCATGGACAAAACTCAGAGGCGTGTTTTCAATTTTCACGCTTTCCTGAAAACCCATTTCACCGGAATCCATGATGAGGCCTTGGAAAATCGGGAAAATATTGACGTCATTTTCAGAAGTCCCCAACAGTAGGAATTCATGATTTTTGGATTTTCGTCATGCTCACACGACCTAGAATCTGTCTATGGAGAGACATTTGAGGGTATCTGTCATTTTTCATTTCACCCCTACATCTCAAACTTCCAAAAATCAACGGGAGGCCATTGAAAATACCGGAAAAAAGCGACGTCGATTCCAAAATTCCCTAATTATAGAATTCGCTTATTTTACGATTTTTGCCATTCTGACATGTAAACAAGACATTCTATGAAAAAAACTCAGATACATCATTTCAATTTTCGATCTCGACCAAATCCTCGAAATTCTCACTGGTAACGGGAGGCCAGTGAAAATTTGAAGAAACTAAGTTCGGTTCCAAAAAATAATTCCAAGTGGATTTTTCGCTGAAACTTTGACAACTTCATCAAAACAGTACAAACATTGTTTCCAACGGATGATGTGTGGTTCCTGACGTCATGTCTCAAAACGGGTCCCCCAGGCCATCTGACGGAAGTCAATTTTCTGAAAAATTTCCACTCATTTTACTAAAATCGCCGAAATTTCGCTCCCAGACAAGATACAGCAATTCTGAGCATAGATTCGGAATCAGCATAAAATTCCGCGTCTTTTGAGCCTAAAATCAAAGAAAATGGACAAGTTTGAGCAATTTCTCACTCTAAAACCCAAGACGCGCCGAAAAAGAACTCATTTTTGTGAAAATTCGCAAAGTTTGGAAGTTCGCAGATAAATGAAAAATTGACCTAGAAACATGAATGTAGGCTTATTCGAAAGCCCAAAAACAGTAGTTTCAGAAATCGTGCGGGCCACTCGATTTCATCCATCACATTTCGAAATCCACCGCATCAACCCCGAATGTTCAGCCGAACACAGTGGTGAAGGGAGAAAATGAGATATTTCAGATGGTTTTTGATCATTTGAACTTGTTCCACTTGTTGACTCGTGATCTAGTCATAAAAATGAACAACTTTGTGGTAAGAAAACTCCATACATGCAGAAATTAGTCATTCTCAACCCAACCCCGAAATTCGCAAAATCAATAGGTGGTCGTTGAATATACCGGAAAAAATGGGTTCATTTCTGGATGGTTCTTCGAAGTATGAACTGATTCCAAGCGGTAAATCTTGATGTAGGCATCAAAATATTAGACTTCATGGAGTAAAAACACAACTATACAGAAATATGTCATTCTCCCGTTTTCCCAAAATCAACGAGAGGCCTTTGATCAATCGAGAAAATTGACGTCGATTCCAGAATTCCCCCGGAGCAGAATTTGTTCAGTTTATGATTTTTCGGATTCTCACATGTAAGCACGACTATTCATGGACAAAACTCAGAGGCGTGTTTTCAATTTTCACGCTTTCCTGAAAACCCATTTCACCGGAATCCATGATGAGGCCTTGGAAAATCGGGAAAATATTGACGTCATTTTCAGAAGTCCCCAACAGTAGGAATTCATGATTTTTGGATTTTCGTCATGCTCACACGACCTAGAATCTGTCTATGGAGAGACATTTGAGGGTATCTGTCATTTTTCATTTCACCCCTACATCTCAAACTTCCAAAAATCAACGGGAGGCCATTGAAAATACCGGAAAAAAGCGACGTCGATTCCAAAATTCCCTAATTATAGAATTCGCTTATTTTACGATTTTTGCCATTCTGACATGTAAACAAGACATTCTATGAAAAAAACTCAGATACATCATTTCAATTTTCGATCTCGACCAAATCCTCGAAATTCTCACTGGTAACGGGAGGCCAGTGAAAATTTGAAGAAACTAAGTTCAGTTCCAAAAAATAATTCCAAGTGGATTTTTCGCTGAAACTTTGACAACTTCATCAAAACAGTACAAACATTGTTTCCAACGGATGATGTGTGGTTCCTGACGTCATGTCTCAAAACGGGTCCCCCAGGCCATCTGACGGAAGTCAATTTTCTGAAAAATTTCCACTCATTTTACTAAAATCGCCGAAATTTCGCTCCCAGACAAGATACAGCAATTCTGAGCATAGATTCGGAATCAGCATAAAATTCCGCGTCTTTTGAGCCTAAAATCAAAGAAAATGGACAAGTTTGAGCAATTTCTCACTCTAAAACCCAAGACGCGCCGAAAAAGAACTCATTTTTGTGAAAATTCGCAAAGTTTGGAAGTTCGCAGATAAATGAAAAATTGACCTAGAAACATGAATGTAGGCTTATTCGAAAGCCCAAAAACAGTAGTTTCAGAAATCGTGCGGGCCACTCGATTTCATCCATCACATTTCGAAATCCACCGCATCAACCCCGAATGTTCAGCCGAACACAGTGGTGAAGGGAGAAAATGAGATATTTCAGATGGTTTTTGATCATTTGAACTTGTTCCACTTGTTGACTCGTGATCTAGTCATAAAAATGAACAACTTTGTGGTAAGAAAACTCCATACATGCAGAAATTAGTCATTCTCAACCCAACCCCGAAATTCGCAAAATCAATAGGTGGTCGTTGAATATACCGGAAAAAATGGGTTCATTTCTGGATGGTTCTTCGAAGTATGAACTGATTCCAAGCGGTAAATCTTGATGTAGGCATCAAAATATTAGACTTCATGGAGTAAAAACACAACTATACAGAAATATGTCATTCTCCCGTTTTCCCAAAATCAACGAGAGGCCTTTGATCAATCGAGAAAATTGACGTCGATTCCAGAATTCCCCCGGAGCAGAATTTGTTCAGTTTATGATTTTTCGGATTCTCACATGTAAGCACGACTATTCATGGACAAAACTCAGAGGCGTGTTTTCAATTTTCACGCTTTCCTGAAAACCCATTTCACCGGAATCCATGATGAGGCCTTGGAAAATCGGGAAAATATTGACATCATTTTCAGAAGTCCCCAACAGTAGGAATTCATGATTTTTGGATTTTCGTCATGCTCACACGACCTAGAATCTGTCTATGGAGAGACATTTGAGGGTATCTGTCATTTTTCATTTCACCCCTACATCTCAAACTTCCAAAAATCAACGGGAGGCCATTGAAAATACCGGAAAAAAGCGACGTCGATTCCAAAATTCCCTAATTATAGAATTCGCTTATTTTACGATTTTTGCCATTCTGACATGTAAACAAGACATTCTATGAAAAAAACTCAGATACATCATTTCAATTTTCGATCTCGACCAAATCCTCGAAATTCTCACTGGTAACGGGAGGCCAGTGAAAATTTGAAGAAACTAAGTTCAGTTCCAAAAAATAATTCCAAGTGGATTTTTCGCTGAAACTTTGACAACTTCATCAAAACAGTACAAACATTGTTTCCAACGGATGATGTGTGGTTCCTGACGTCATGTCTCAAAACGGGTCCCCCAGGCCATCTGACGGAAGTCAATTTTCTGAAAAATTTCCACTCATTTTACTAAAATCGCCGAAATTTCGCTCCCAGACAAGATACAGCAATTCTGAGCATAGATTCGGAATCAGCATAAAATTCCGCGTCTTTTGAGCCTAAAATCAAAGAAAATGGACAAGTTTGAGCAATTTCTCACTCTAAAACCCAAGACGCGCCGAAAAAGAACTCATTTTTGTGAAAATTCGCAAAGTTTGGAAGTTCGCAGATAAATGAAAAATTGACCTAGAAACATGAATGTAGGCTTATTCGAAAGCCCAAAAACAGTAGTTTCAGAAATCGTGCGGGCCACTCGATTTCATCCATCACATTTCGAAATCCACCGCATCAACCCCGAATGTTCAGCCGAACACAGTGGTGAAGGGAGAAAATGAGATATTTCAGATGGTTTTTGATCATTTGAACTTGTTCCACTTGTTGACTCGTGATCTAGTCATAAAAATGAACAACTTTGTGGTAAGAAAACTCCATACATGCAGAAATTAGTCATTCTCAACCCAACCCCGAAATTCGCAAAATCAATAGGTGGTCGTTGAATATACCGGAAAAAATGGGTTCATTTCTGGATGGTTCTTCGAAGTATGAACTGATTCCAAGCGGTAAATCTTGATGTAGGCATCAAAATATTAGACTTCATGGAGTAAAAACACAACTATACAGAAATATGTCATTCTCCCGTTTTCCCAAAATCAACGAGAGGCCTTTGATCAATCGAGAAAATTGACGTCGATTCCAGAATTCCCCCGGAGCAGAATTTGTTCAGTTTATGATTTTTCGGATTCTCACATGTAAGCACGACTATTCATGGACAAAACTCAGAGGCGTGTTTTCAATTTTCACGCTTTCCTGAAAACCCATTTCACCGGAATCCATGATGAGGCCTTGGAAAATCGGGAAAATATTGACGTCATTTTCAGAAGTCCCCAACAGTAGGAATTCATGATTTTTGGATTTTCGTCATGCTCACACGACCTAGAATCTGTCTATGGAGAGACATTTGAGGGTATCTGTCATTTTTCATTTCACCCCTACATCTCAAACTTCCAAAAATCAACGGGAGGCCATTGAAAATACCGGAAAAAAGCGACGTCGATTCCAAAATTCCCTAATTATAGAATTCGCTTATTTTACGATTTTTGCCATTCTGACATGTAAACAAGACATTCTATGAAAAAAACTCAGATACATCATTTCAATTTTCGATCTCGACCAAATCCTCGAAATTCTCACTGGTAACGGGAGGCCAGTGAAAATTTGAAGAAACTAAGTTCAGTTCCAAAAAATAATTCCAAGTGGATTTTTCGCTGAAACTTTGACAACTTCATCAAAACAGTACAAACATTGTTTCCAACGGATGATGTGTGGTTCCTGACGTCATGTCTCAAAACGGGTCCCCCAGGCCATCTGACGGAAGTCAATTTTCTGAAAAATTTCCACTCATTTTACTAAAATCGCCGAAATTTCGCTCCCAGACAAGATACAGCAATTCTGAGCATAGATTCGGAATCAGCATAAAATTCCGCGTCTTTTGAGCCTAAAATCAAAGAAAATGGACAAGTTTGAGCAATTTCTCACTCTAAAACCCAAGACGCGCCGAAAAAGAACTCATTTTTGTGAAAATTCGCAAAGTTTGGAAGAACGCCCGTGTATGTTTTGTGTTTTATTCCACAAAGTTGTTTATTTGTATGACTAGATCACGAATCGATAAGTGGAACAAGTTCAAATGATCAATGACCATCTGAAATATATCATTTTCCCCTTCCGCCACTGTGCTCGGCTGAACATTCGGGGATCATGCGGTGGATTTTGAAATCTAGAACTAAATCTCGAGTGGGCCCATCGATTTCTGAAACTAGAGTTTTTGGGCTTCAAAAAAAGCCTACATTGATGTTTCTAGGTCAATTTTTCATCAATCTGCGAACATCCAAACTTTCCTAATTTTCACAAAAATGAGTTCTTTTTCGGCGCGTCTTGGGATTTCGAGTGAGAAATTGCTCAAACTCGTCCATTTGTTCTGATTTCAGGTTCAAAAGATGCGAAATTTCATGAGAATTCCGAATCTATGCTTAGATTTTCTGTATCTTGTCTGGGAGCAAAATTGCGGCGATTTTAGTGATTTTAGTGGATAATTTTTGAAAAATTGACTTCTGTCAGATGGCCTGGGGAACCATTTTTGACACATGACGTCAGGACCCACAGATCATTCGTTGGAAACAATATGCAAACTGCTGTGATGAAGTTGTCATGGTTTCAGCCAAAAATCAAAAATGATAAAAAACCATCTGAAATATGTCATTTTCCCCTTCAAAAATGATATCTTTTTCGGCGCATTTTGGGATTTTGAGAAATAGCTCAAGCTTGTCCATTTGCATCGCATTTTTTTATTGTGCAGTTATCAGGCTTGCGCTCATTTTTATTGCCTTCAATGCGCTAGTTATATCTACGATTCGTTGTCAATGTGGTCAGAATTGGAAGAAAAGCCGAGAAGAATTAACCAGTTGCGATCGACTCAAGGGGAAAACGTCCACATCGTACTATCGTCATCGGAGGACTGCCGAATTGCGAGAATAGAATTCAAATGGAAACAGACACATCACTAATTGTTTTAACTGAAGTCACATTTCTGTTTTCTCATAATAAGAAATACCAGAGCAAATAATAACAATTTATCAACAAACAAAGACTTTAATCGAAAAGACCGAATCCCATGTCATCATCAGATTCTTCTTTTGGCTCTTCTTTCTTCGCTGGTTTGCTGTCGGCGGCCGGGGCAGATCCTGCTGTAGCTGGAGCGGAGGACGGAGATCCGGAGGGTACCTGAAAACGAAATAAATGAGTGAAAAATAAATATGAAAACTCCTTGTATGATGAAAAGAACTTACGGTAGCGATTTTAGCTTTTCCTTCGGCGATGATCTTGTCGATGGTCTTGCCTTGAAGTGCAGTGACGACGTTCTTGACAGCTTCTGCATCAACGTCGACTCCCACAGAGTTGAGAATTTTGTTGAGGTCGTCGACCTGGAAAACAGTACTGATTAAATAAATCCTTGGAATGTTTTCCTGGTGTTTCTGCTGGAGACTATAAAAGTAAAGGCTTACCTTTGGGTCGGTGTTTCCTCCAAGGACGGCGAGCAAGTAAGCCGAAATGTAACGCATATTACCTAAAAATGGTATTATTTGTCGAGTGGAGAAAGTACTGAAGCGAGTGTCGTGAAAAATTTTGGGTCAACAGAACAGGAACAGAGCTCCGAGTGTGGGAACGAACAAAGTAGTCTAAAAATCTCCACTTCAACTTTGACCGCAATATTTTTCACCATGCTTGTCATGGAAAACGATAGGAAAACGATGGAAAATTAGTGAAAATTCGTGGGAAAACCGTTGGAAAAAGAAATAAAAAAGAGTTTGTTGCAATCGAGAGCGCTTATTTACTACTGTGGATAAAAGCCGCGTTGCGAGACCCACTGAGTGTAAAATTGCGTGCGCCTTTAAACAAAAAAATTGAGAATTGTTTCGGCTTCAGGAAGAATCTTTCTTTTTAGGTTTTCGATGAAAAATTGTGCACAACGTTTATAAAGAGTCTCTAGAAAATCATCTAAATTATCACATCCGCTTTCAAAAGCGGTGCAATTTGTTCACAAAAAATTGTAAATTTTCGGGACTGTTTTCACTCGAAGTCTCACACTTGCCGAATCTGCAATTTCGATTAGAAACCTAAATACCACTGATCCCTTCATTTGTTCTCCAACTTGCGAGTTATAGCGTTTTTCATGGTAAGAAAATACTTTTTTCTATTCTTTGTTTCTTATTCATGTATAGTGCTGAAAAACTCCAGAAAATGCCGCTGCTTTTTGGCACTACATGAATTATCATATCATCATGAATAATCGTATTACGTATATGGCTCCAATTCCATTTCTTTCGTCGATTGGAAAAATTCTATCAAATCTCTCACAAAATTTTTAAAGAATGAGATCTTTTATTGGAAAATAATAACCGAAAAAGTGGGTGTAAAATCAGCTTAATGCAACAATTACAAGATTAATACAGATTAAAACACTTGCGGCTTCATGGGAAATTATACAATGTCTCAAACATGACTAGAAACAACGCGGGAAAGCAATAACAATTTATTAACATAAAAAGACTTTAATCGAAAAGACCGAATCCCATATCATCGTCGGATTCCTCCTTTGGCTCTTCCTTCTTAGCTGGCTTGCTGTCAGCAGCTGGGGCAGCTCCTCCGGCAGCTGGAGCAGCAGAAGCGGCGGCTGGGGCTCCTCCTCCGGAAACCTGAAAAATAATTTTGTTTTCAGCAATAATTTAATTTTCGACAATCGAAGAATTCATTTTAGATCTATCTAGGGTGGCTAGTATAGCTACACTTTCGCTTTTCTCGGTTTTGAAAACAAGCTTCGAATAGAATAAATCTTACTGAAACGAGTCCAGCGGATCCCTCGGCGACGAGCTCCTCGATGGTCTTTCCTTGAAGTCTGGAGACAACGAGCTTAGCGGTCTCGGCATCGGCATCAACTCCGACAGCGCTGAGGATGTTCTTGAGGTCGTCAACCTGAATGTGCAATTTTAGTTATACATTCTGAATTTAATTATGATAAAAATCTAAATCACCTTTGGGTTGGCGTTTCCTCCGAGGACGGCGAGCAAGTAAGCCGAAATGTAACGCATATTACCTAAAAATGGTATTATTTGTCGAGTGAAGAAAGTACTGAAGTCGTGAAAAATTTTGGGTCAACAGAACAGGAACAGAGCTCCGAGTGTGGGAACGAACAAAGTAGAAAAGTTTAAAAATCTCCACTTCAACTTTGACTGCAATATTTTTCACCATGCTTCTCATGGAAAACGATGGAAAATTAGTGAAAATTCGTGAGAAAAAGTTGGAAAAAGAAATAAAAAAGAGTTTGTTGCAATCGAGAGCGCTTATTTACTACTGTGGATAAAAGCCGCGTTGCGAGACCCACTGAGTGTAAAATTGCGTGCGCCTTTAAACGAAAAAAATAGAGAATTGTTTCGGCTTCAGGAAGAATCTTTCTTTTTAGGTTTTCGATAAAAAATTGTGCACAACGTTTATAAAGAGTCTCTAGAAAATCATCTAAATTATAAACTTGTCGATTTGCTTTGAATTTGGAATTTACGAATGCAGAATCTTATGAGGATTCCGAACCTGTGGTTAGATTTGCTGTATCTGTTATGTAAACATTTTGCGGCCGATATTGTGATAGCTTTGAGTGATCAAAAGTCAATATGATGAGATCACACTATATCAGCATTCTTTGGTGTATATCCAACAACTGTTTCAATTGATTTACCCGTCTCTACATTTGCATTCAAGAATGGAGTGTTTTTGTCTTCCATCAATGGATCCCCTTCTGCATCTGAAACTGAAAATCGGTCAAAGTTTTGAGAGTTTTGGTTAGTAAGCAATGCTAGTCAGTTAGATGTTAAAGTGACAATACGAAAGTTATTTAGTGATCACTTGACAAACATATACACAATCCGTCTAATGAGTTGGGAAACTTGAACTAACGGAACAAATTTAAAGAGAAGGGAAGTCTAATAAGTTTCTGAATTCTGGGGGAAAAATCAGTTATCACTTGGCAAACTTTAATGTTGGTCAGCTGAATTTTCTTAATGAGAGCTATTCGAAATGGGCGTCCCAAACTCGAGCTGCGATCTTTTATGGAAGAGATTTAGGAACGTACAGTGAAGTACCTCGAATATTCTGAAAAATGAAAAAACCTTCTTTTGAGAACCTAATGCAGAATTCATGTTGAGAAATCATAATGAATCAGAATATTGACTTAATCGAGTGACTAGAATCTGCATAGCCAAAACACCTCTTGAAAATAACTCAGAAACAACTCAATCAGCACCTGAACTTCTTCTCTACAGTAGTTGATTCGAAATTTCTATATCCGCAGTTCAATTTTCCCGCACCAAACGTGACATCCAGCAGAACAATGACAGCACCACTGATAAGATCTCCCTTCTGAACTATTCGTCTTACATCTGAAATATTTCCAAAATTTCCATTTTTATTTCACTACATAAAAGCAACAAAAAGGCTTTTAGAAATGCTTGGTACTGGTGAGTATCCAATAGTGACAACTCTTCAGATTCCAACTCCTTCATTCAGAATTTGCGACGTTGGTCGTTCATGGGTTCACAATCCAGTTACTGAGTATGCTGATAATTTTTTGCGTTAGTCGAATTGATTCCTGAAAATCTGGAAATCGGATCCTATTTTAGGCAAAGAAAAAACAAGAACGAACCTTGGCTCAGAATGGATCACAAACTAAAGTAAATATTGGACAGACTGCTGGAGGAGATACTCCGAAAACTACTTCCAATCAGCCTTCACCTGCAAAAGAGGAAACTCCAAAGAATAAGGATGACGATGACGATGATGTTAAGTTTAACATAAACATCAAGAAACCAGAGGAGAAGAAGGACGAATTCGATGACGATGAGATAAATCCATTAGCCAAGATAGCAATTAAGCCGAAGAACAAGAACGGAAAGAAGAATGCGGGTGCTGGACAACCTGGGCAGCCGAAAAACGCGGAGAAGAATCCAGGAAAAGCAGTGAAAACTAAGGAAGAAGTTGGTCCGGAACTCCCATTGTTGGCACCTAATGAGAAACAACTCGGTATATCTTGCTATGTAAGATGTAGTTTTTAGAAGACATGAGATTGTATCTTGGCTTCTGTTTCAGCAATTCGAAGGATCGGCACAGCAAGCTACGGTTCATAAAAAGGCGGTTGATGGGGGACCCCGCACGGCCGGAACTCGAACCGTAGCCACTGCTCCAACTGCTCCAACTGCCCCATCAGCTCCTTCAGCTCCTCCAACGACTGCTGTACCAGTTGCTTCTACTTCCATTCCCGCTCCTAACCTTATTTCGACTATCGACACAAACACAAAGAGTACTTTGAGTTTGACTAAAACCAAAAAAGCGAAGACTTTGGAGCAGTGAGTTTTAGGAGTTTTGGAAGTTGGTAAAAATCAGAACTTTCAGAGAACGTACCAACAAGGAACCGGCAGTCGAGAAGACTCAGAAGGCTGAAGGGGAAGCCAAGTGAACCAAATCTCAGTTTATTCTTAAAGTTTTTGTGTCAATGAATCTTATTTCCAAGGTTTTAAAAAGTTTCACGGACACCAAAAGTTACATTGAAAGCATTTCTTTATTTTTAGAATTACCACAAAATGAAGTTTCTGATAATTTTCTTCATCACTTGCATTTTCTTTTCGTCGTCTGAAGACGAGCCAACAACATCATCTGCACCCCCTTCCACGTCTTCTTCCTCCTCAACGTCTTCATTTTCTCACTGTGGAACTCCAAACAAAACAGAAATCATTGTGAGTCTCCAATCAAGTCCTTCGAGAACATTCGTCTTCAACGCTCCATTTGATATCAACTATATTGTAAAGGTCGTCAGTGGCCGGCACATCTCGCTAACTGAGTGTAAAGAGTCGCCAGTGGCTCACTCACTCGGTTACCCTGTTTCTCACTTTCTCTGGTTTTATCCTAACACCAATGGCTTGTTTGCAGACCCACTTGGCACAAGTTCACCAGGGACAGTAACGGTGTCGGCGTCTCTTCGTGACACACACTCTCTCGCCGCACACACCAACGGACCATTCGTTCTATTGTGTGTTCAAAAAAATCTCGGCAAGGGGCGTGGCCTAATTGGCTCCGCCCACCTCTTTGCAACCCTGCGGCGCGGTCTTTTGCAACCCCCGCACGCTTTATTTGCTTTAAAAAAAGCGTGCGGGGGTTGCAAAAGACCGCGCCGCAGGGTTGCAAAGAGGTGGGCGGAGCCAATTAGGCCACGCCCCTTGCCGAGATTTTTTTGAACACACAATACGCGATTGGCGCGGGCGCCAATCTCTCACCGTCTGGCGTCTCTCTCTCTCTCGCCGACGGGTATAAAAGGAGGCCGAAAAGCTCATTCGAGGCAGTTCTAATGACCTTTAATCTTTCCCTTTCACCTTGCCGGTTCGCGCCCCTTGTACCCCTAGTCCCTTATCAATGCACCCTTCTCTTGTAACCTTGTTTAGCCTAATAAACGCGTTAGTTTAACCACCGTCTTTACGCAACGCTTATCTTTCACACGCTTCCAACATCCAGCGCTTACTGGTAGCAGCGAGTGCGAGTGGCGTCTCATTAAGTCACTCGTACCTCGGTCCGCGCTTCGTTTTTAGGTTTTAGGTTTACATTTAGTGCATTTACTTAGGTTACATTCCCTCATTTTTCTTCTTATTTTTATTCTTGCGCAGGTTTATTAATAGGTTTTTTTAAGTGAGCGTGTTAGCGCGTTTCCCGCATAATCTTAAGGGTTTGCTCATTAGTAAGTTAGAGTTAGTTGGGAGCGCCCATTAATTGTCACGTTTTTGCCGCGTTTCCCTGTTCTTTCTCTCTCTTATTTCGCTCGTGCCCCAAATCGCTTGCGAATAACTCCCGGGGTGATTTTCACTCCTTATCTTTAAGTTTTCCCCGCTTTCGTACCGCTCGGCACTCGTCGCCGGCGGTTCCCCGTCATTTTCGCTTGTTTTCAGAGAACTTGGCAGTCAGCTTATCATGAGCAATCAGCACGCCCAGTGGGCACAAGCGACGGATTTTCGCACCCGAGCACAGTTGGACTCGGAGGAAGTCACCAAGCAGCAGAAGGAGTTGGAGAAGGAGGTAAGTGGTTTTTCTGAAACCTTTTCGTTGGGAGGGGAGGCTACCCCAGGAGCCGGCGGTCACACAACCGCCGGAGGGGCCGGTCTCTCTACTCACCCCATCCCTTCTTCCTCTCTCCCTCTTTTTGTCTCTGAGGCAAAAGGTTCTGCTAATCTCGCTCGCGAGAGCGTTTCTTCAGGTTTTTGTAGTACATCACCGGATCCGAAGACAACTGCAGAGCCAACCAAGGATACAAGCATGAAGAGACACAACGATGACAGAAAGCAGGCGCATCCAGACAGAATGGATAATCAATTCGGCGCCGGGGACATCTTCGCTATTCACACTCGCTCAAGTGATCTTGAAGGATTTTTCAATAAGGAAGTCAGCGAGCAGTTCAATGCGAAGAATATCATGAACGATGGATATGTGTCGATAACCCACCAATCAAACGGCACTGGGACATTCATCAGTTCGGTTGCGATCATCATGATGCAACAACAATACGTGACTCGGTCTTCAATGATCTCACCTCATGGAGACGCTTTCGTCGTGGCGGCAGTCGATGCCAAAAAGCACACCCGCGACACAGCGACGCGAAGCAGTTTATCGTCTAGACAACTCAAGGATAGCAGCTCAAACATGGAGCGCTGTAAAGACGCACTTCCAGGTGAGTGTGGTTTGCGCAATTTGGTTGCCAGAGGTATCAGAAGAGCCGGAGGACCCCCATCTTTCGGACTGACTGCCTCTGGGGTAACAACACCAAAAATACATTTCAATTCAATCGATTACGATATCAATCAAGAAGATTCGCCGAGAATCAATGTTCTCAATTTCGAGAAAGGTCCTCGTTTAACTTATTATAGTGGTGGAGCCAAGGAAGATTTGCGTTTGTTCAAGCGTGCATTCGAAGATCACATGGCATTGGTCGAGGACAGCGAAGGTAAACAGCTTGAGCTTCTTCTATCATATCTGAAGGGAGACGCTCGGGATGCAGCAGTGGACGCGATGCATGGCAAGTCACCAACACCGAGTATCAACGACATCTTCAAGCATTTGGCTGAGCGGTTCGCAAGCCCATTCTTCCAAGATAGCTACAAGGAACAGCTTCAGCACATTCGGATGGAAGAAGGAGAGTCGATTCAGGATTACTACAATAGAACGTGTCGACTGGCCAGACGTGCTTTCGGAGAAGACGAGCACGAGAAGATGCAAGAGATGGTCCTCAATCGTTTCGTTCATGGACTTCACAAGCATATAAGGATATTTGTCAATGCGGACAAGCCACAGACAGCTCATGCAGCTTATCAGTCAGCAATGCGGAACACTTATATGTGGGAGTCAACACGACCTGGACAGAGACGTGGTCAAAGTGAGTCATCGCAAGACCAGAGCACATCAACTACCGAGCAGACGCCAACAGTTTGTACGACAAAGGACACCATCATCGCCAGCAGACACAAGCAGATTACTTTCACGTGTTTTCACTGCGGAAAGACAGGTCACCTCCAGAAAGACTGTCGGAAGAAACAGAAGAAAATGGAGTCAAAACAACTCAATAGCAATAAGCAACTGAGCGGTAACAACTACAATGGCGATTTATACTCGGAAGGCAGCTGGATCAACACGCTGGATTTAACAAAGGCACCCAGCAGACCACCAAGAGCTGCCGAAGCAAGAAGACGTCCAATGGTCACTCGGATTCCAATCACAGCCAACGGAGTCAGATGTTATGGACTCATCGACACAGGAGCCAGTGTGTCGATCGCAGAAGCTAGCCGGATCAGAAGCTTCGGAATAATGAAGCTTGGGAGCTACGACGCTCAACAGGCCACCGGCATAGCAGGCAACACTCTCGAGATGGCTGGAGCTGAAACGGTGATGTTCACCGTCGGAAAGCTCAAAATCAAGCACAAAATTCACTTTGCAAAGAATAAGTGCACTACAACTGGAGCAAACGGATACAGTTTCGTTCTGGGCAACGACTTCCTCTGTCGTCTCCCTCGGTTCCACATAAACTACACAACTTCGAAGTTCATCGTCGGAGGAGAAGCATTACCAATGGGACAAGGAGAGCAGAGCAGGTACGCGGAGGAGAGGATCAACGTCATCTCACCGTTAAGCGCAGTCACCGCCACTCAAGGACGATCAGGTATTATCTCCAGTGGGCAGAAAGTCTCGGTATCTATCCCAGGAGCGGGCGGGTCCCTCAACCCCCCGAGGGACAGGGTATCGATGACTCCACCTCGAGAACAACTATTAAAACCTCAAAGTTCAACTTTTAGTTCTAAAACTAAAGAGTCCGCTGAGGATTCAAAACTAATTGCAGATGCAAGTTCCGTAGAATTCAGCAAAGATCGACAATCTGTGGACAAGAAGCGGAACATCATCGGTTCGGATCGCAAGACGTGTTACTACTGCAACACAATCGGACATGTGGAGCATATCTGTCACGACAAGCAACGAGATGAAAACGTCACTTCGGATATCGTCAAGCACACAGTCGATCAGCTCGAGGATTCGACTACAGTCGATTTCGTTTCGGATCTGTTCTCCAAGTACATGGAAGACGAATCCAGAGAGTTTCTAGAAGCAGTCGTAACAGGTAACACTAACGCCTCGTTACAGGAAACGGTCCAACTCCTCAAGACACACTTCGATTGTGAGACCAAGGAAGATAGTCCAATTCAATGGCTAAGCTCGTACAAAATGGGACAGAAGGAGTCACTCAGCAGCTATCACTGGATGATGACAGGATTCGCCAGCGTCGCTTTCTGCGATGTCTCCAAGGACACTCGTGACCAATACATCAAGGACTCATTCATTTTCGGTTTACATGACGACATCAGAACCACAGTGAGACAAGGAAAACCGATGACAATAGGAGATGCAGTGGACGCAGCTATTCGAGCCAAGGACGCTAAAACACCAAATCGACCGATTAAACACAGTCAAAAGATCCAGAAGAACACGGAAGACTACAATAAACTAGTCGTCAACGGTCAGAACATGCTGGATAAGATGGAGACGCTGTTAGAAAATCTACAACAGTCAATCAGCAACGACATCAACTGCAGGAAGTCGAAGCAGACTAAGAAATTTAAGGCCGTCTGCTACTACTGCGAGGAGGTCGGTCACTTCAGAAGGAATTGCAAACAGCGTCAGGAGGACTGGAATGCAGCTACATCCGCCAAAAGACGAGCAGCAACCGCATTCGACAAAGCGATCGCCACGGAGTTCGAGAGATTGCTGACAGAAAAAGACGCGTGGATCCAATATTTTATCGATCTCACAAGAAACAAAGTACAGACGTCGTCTTCGGATTCAGAAAGTGACGTGGACACTATGATCAGCACACAGGAAGATTCCGAAAGTAGTCGGCAAGCAGCGAAGAAGCAGAACGACACACAGAAGCCGTGCACAGGTCAGAAGAAGGTCACTGGAAGCAGTAAGAAGATCAACAAACAGGAACTCAAGTGTTTCTACTGCAACAAGACAGGACATTTCAAAAGCGACTGCAAACAAAGACAACAGAAGATCAAGGAGGAGTCTTCAGAAAGTCACGCAGAGAAACCGTGGCCACTCCGAAAGCAAAAGAAGCAGAAGCATCTGAACCAGTCGTCTTCCCTGCAAATAGCCGAACAGGTATCCATAAATGCTCGGATCCCCAGGTTTCTTAAGGTTACTCCAGGAGCAAGGGAACCCTCATTCCCTTGAGGAGCAGATCTAGGAAATTCCGTTCATTTCCCCATTCTACCGAAATGACAAGGCATTGTAAAGTGTCTGTAGAATTTTTCCCAATAATTTTCTGCAGATTTTCTCAATTTTTGCTGGAATTCCACTCGAAATTCACGAATCGGTCCACAGTTCGAATTACTATTCCAAAATTCAAACGTCGAGGATTTCGCGCGCAAAGTGCGATGGACTACGGTGGACAACTGACACGATGTGGCAAAGTGCTTGCGGACAATGCAACGGATACAACGACAAGTTGCGGCGACCAAAATTTTCTCGCCAGTTTGCATTTTTCTGTGTCCCGATTTGCTGGCACATTTTCTATGCACCAGCTTTAGGTTTTCCGCAAATTTCTTCGCGAAATTCCTTTCAAAATCGTACGCTTGAAATTCGTCAAATTTCTCGTGTGAAAATCTCAAAACTTCGTGCCCGGAAACAATTTTTGTTTTCCAGAAGTCTCCAATTCGTCAACAACAACGAAACCAATGGACACGAAAGGGCAGCACCACAAGCGAAGCCACCCGCCAAAGCAAAGCACAAAGCAAAAGATGTCAATCGACGAATCGGATACCGGAGTCACGCAGGTATCAAGGGCTCTCGTTCCCAGGGGATCAGGCTACCCCAGGAGCCGTCGGATCCCTATCCGGCGGAGGGGCAGGCCTGGTCCTCGAGGCCAAAAACATTTAAAATCATCACCATTTAATGGTGGACACATTTCCTCTCTCTCCCTTTTCCAAAGCTAATCTCGCGGCGGATCGCCGGCGTTACTCAGGGTACCTTCATCGTTACCAGGAAGGATCAGGAGAAGACAAGATATAACAGAGATCGGATTCTCGTTCCCAGCTGTCATATGGATAGTTTCGGTCTACATCAGTCAAGGAAGACACGTAACCACATCGGTCAATACGATAAGAAGACGTGAAGAGTCAACTCAACAGTCACATGGCCCCGCTGGATAAGACATCCCAAGGACAGGAATCAGCGGAAGGACCAGCCAGTCAGGACAACAAGTCAGGATACACCCAAGACGCACTCGGGAAGGATGCGCCGTCCAGAATCCAGAAGGATACCAACCAGGACAAAACATCCAGTCAACGTGAGGAAGACCCATCTCCAGACACTCGGTACTGGTGCAGAAGCCCTAACATCATCTGGCACAACAACAAAGGCAACAAGGAGGAGTTTTCAACACCCGACATCCGACATCATCGGAGGAGCCCCAGTTCTGTCAGGCTCAGGAAGAAAGCTCAAAGAGATTCACAAGAGTCACGGTCTCCAAACAACCATCAGAGAAGTTTAAGTTTACCAAAGCTTAAGTTTTCGTTTCAGACCGACCGGGACGGTTCGGTCTTAACGGGGGAGGTGTAAAGGTCGTCAGTGGCCGGCACATCTCGCTAACTGAGTGTAAAGAGTCGCCAGTGGCTCACTCACTCGGTTACCCTGTTTCTCACTTTCTCTGGTTTTATCCTAACACCAATGGCTTGTTTGCAGACCCACTTGGCACAAGTTCACCAGGGACAGTAACGGTGTCGGCGTCTCTTCGTGACACACACTCTCTCGCCGCACACACCAACGGACCATTCGTTCTACGCGATTGGCGCGGGCGCCAATCTCTCACCGTCTGGCGTCTCTCTCTCTCTCGCCGACGGGTATAAAAGGAGGCCGGAAAGCTCATTCGAGGCAGTTCTAATGACCTTTAATCTTTCCCTTTCACCTTGCCGGTTCGCGCCCCTTGTACCCCTAGTCCCTTATCAATGCACCCTTCTCTTGTAACCTTGTTTAGCCTAATAAACGCGTTAGTTTAACCACCGTCTTTACGCAACGCTTATCTTTCACACGCTTCCAACATCCAGCGCTTACTATATAACATTCTTCAAATTGAAACATCCCGAATTTCGAAGAGTTGCTTATCGAGTGGATGTGGAACAGTCTGAAAAATCAGGAATTAGAATTCCAAAGATGAAAGGAATGCTGAAAGTGGATGAGGAGATTGGCACTGTTCCCATAGAATATGTTCCGTTTTTCTATGATAAGGAGGTTCTATTCTAGGGATATTCAAGGAATAATCTTGTTTGGTTTTTAGAATTTTCTCAACGATTCCATCACAGTCGAAGGGGTGAATATTCCAGAAGATGCTTCTCCAGATTCCAGTGAAGAATTTTTCGATATTTGGTTTGTTCAAGAGATTTCTCCAAAGAATCTAACTCTGGAAATTGTTTATAATCCTTGATCATGAATAAAGCTTTGAAACTGATTCTGACATGCAAATCTATATTCAAATCTAGAAAATCAAATGTTCACTAATCGCTGCATATAAGAGCTATTCCCATTTGAGATTCGTATAGACATTCACAGAGGCTCAGAAGTTTTTGTGCCGAAAGAAAAAAAGTAGAGAGAAATTATTTATTTGATGTAGAAAAGAATTTTACCAAAAAACGACGGATACGAGAGAAAATGAGGACGAGACGGTTCAGCATTCTGAAAATATAGAAATCGGACATGCAAAAATGCCAATTTCTCACCTTCAGTCGGTTGTTTCATCGTAGAATTTGGCATGGCATGTGTCGCCTTTTCATTGAACTTTTTGATTCGTGAAATCATCTCATCTGTACTTGAACCAGATGCTGATTTTGCTTTGATGAGCCAGTTGGTTGCCAGATACAGAGAAATGTATTGAGGGAAAGAGTCAACAGACTGAGGACGCTGTTCTCGAATCGTACGGACAATGTCACTGATCTGAAAGATTTCAGAATTCGAGATTTTTTGGCTTCTTTCATACCTTCGGCTCCTTTCCCTTTGTCAACTGATCAACCACAACTGCCAACGAAAGAAGTGCTGCATTCCGTCCGGCTCCGTTCACAGATGCAATGATGGTCGGCGAGTTTCCGTGTTCATTTTTGGCTATCTGCTGAGCAGCTCTTATTTGAGCACCGAATCGGTCCGGTCCAGTGAACTGTTTCCAATACGTGTGCACGTAGACACTGCACATCACAGAATTCGAGCATCCCTCTGGAAGAAGTTCGACGACGAACATGTCCGCTTTCGCATTATCCTTCTTCTCCACTTTCCGAGTGTTGATGAAGAATCCGTTGGCGTAGAGATATGCACCTGATTCTTGAGCGAACAGCTTCTCGATTCCTGGATTCTGAAGTTCTTCTGAACGAGCGATGATGTGAAGTGATTGGCATTGCTCTTGAAAAACCACTCTCCAGAATTCTTCGACAGCGTCACAAGTCTCGAGTTTTGGAAGTTGGAGGAGGTAGACCAAGGGAGTAAACTGAAAAAGAAACCTGGGATTCTAGAAGACTACTGAATATCGAACTCACATTGGGAACATTGATCTTGGTTCCATTGATGTAATCACTCTTACACATCTGCACAATGACTCGATTATCATCATAACACTTGTAATCCGGATTCCGATTCCGAGACGAATGTGCTTGCCATATCTTACACCTCTCCGCCTGAACTGTCATCTTCTGAATCTCGTCGTATTCCTCCTTCATATTCACTGAATTCAGAGTCTTCGTAAATTTGCATGCCGCCTCTTCTCCCGACCATTTTTCCTTCTTTTTCTTCTCTCTTTCCTTGTCCTCGGTCAGTGTCTTTTCATATGCTGTATTCAGATTCGATTTGCTCTTTTTCATAGCCAAATCAGTCGATGATCCCTTTTTCTCCGCTTTCTCTACTTTCACTGACGACTTGCTCGGAGCCTTTTTCAGCAGATTCGCCTTCGATTTCGGTCCATGAATCGCGGTTTTCTCTTCGGTTCGACTCTCCGCTTCTCTGCGTTTATTGTTGTTTGTTTTGGTATTTGGTGACTTTTTGGTCAGATGAGGTTTGTGTCTGAAACCACTTGATGATGATGTCGTTAGAAGACGTTAGGATACTTACACCATTATTATCTCAAAGTTCTTCGTCTGCCCACAAAAAGTCAAAAGATCGGAAATAGACGGGATGGAGAGGTTTTGAAGCGAAATCAACAGCAATACGTAGATTCATTTTTAGAAGAAAAAACCTGAACTGGGGGTTCACGTTTTTAAGAAAAGAAGCTCGTAGAGAATTTGTGACACGCCCTGATTCTAGAATTTCTCAATTTTCATTGAGTAGCTGATCCTCCTAATTATACTGACCCCTAGGAACTCGGTGTATGTGAAAGCTTTTTGCCTTTCAGAATTCCAGAAGCTCTGAATCAGAAAATTTTAGAGTCACTGATGACGAGCATCAAAACTTCAGATTTCAGAATCCAGATTGAGCTTTGAAAATTTTAAACTCGGAATTCCAAACATCATTCAGGATAGTTTTATATTGGTGATTTCTCGAGTTTTTGTTTCTCTGAAATATACAACACTCGTTTCCTTCTCCAGAACCCAATCAAAGAACCGTTCCATTTTTCGAACCGTGCTAAAAACGATCCAAACCCCCCCTCTGCAAACTCGTCTCCCTCCCTCCCTCTAAGAAGAGCAAGGAGGCCCCGCCCCCTTTGCACACAAAACATAGTGAACTGCGGAACCCGCGAGATGTCCGTACATACCGCACCCTTACCCCCTCCGTCCGACAACTCATAAACTTACCTGGCTGGGGGTTTTCCGTGATCATGAAGACGGAATCCCCATGGCGAGGCCTATCCATTGCACTTTCGGATGGGCTGACCTGTGTGGCAGTCTCGAGTTGAGATTCGCCAACAGCTTAATTTTTGCGTAACGGGGCTGCGTTCGCGCGGCCCTGAAAATAAAAATAGATTCTGGATGACCCAATATCTTGGCTTCCGATGAGTTGAAGAAATCTGAATCTCAGACTGCCAGTATCAATTCCAAAAACACTGAATAACACATTTTGGGATACCAGAAGAATTCGAAACCTATCAAGATTGATTTTTCTCACAACACTTCATTCACTACTAAAACGGAAAAGAAAGCAGAGGAAAACAATGGGAAAAAGAATATGGAACTCTCAATTTTTTCTTCCTTCAGCCGACGCAGATTGAGTAGAAGACATCGAGTTGGAAGCAGAAGAAGGCGATTGAGCTTTCGGTTTTTTGTCTTTTGCGGATTTTCCGATATATTTATATTTGACTTCGGTCACTTTCCGCTTCTCTCCAACAGTAATTCCACCATGAACAGTTCGAGGGCGTTGTTTCCGATTGTAGACATTCAGAATCGGATCCTGAGGAACAAAGAAAGTCACATTCTTCTTGCTGTTTGCTTCTTTTCCATCTTCGAACGACGACTTCTGAGGCTTCTCGCGTTTTCCTCTTCTCGCGGTGTCCTGTTTTCCTTCCAATTCGGATTGCACCTAAGAATTTTTAAAAACTTGTGGGCTCTTCAAATATAAAGAGTTGTTCATCTAGTTTTGAGAATTCTAGTCTGCTAGAGCATGTTTCAAACACTATTTTATTCTGACAGACTCCATAGTTCTCTATAATCTTCGTCGAACCCCTTCTAGATTATGACCCCTGTTTAATCATGCTCTACTTCAAGGTTCATGAAAACCATCAAAACCTCTGACTACGAAAACCTTCCAAAATCCAAACTAAACCTACTTTTTTTCTCTTCGAATCATATGCGGACTTCTGCAATTCAAACATGAGCGTAGCGTGGAAAGTGTTTGCAATGACTCGATTCAACTCGCGATCCTTCTGATCTTTTGCCTCTTTCGGATCCTTCGACATAAAATTCAAATCCACTCCAATCATCGGATCAATCGTCTTCATCTTATCCCACGGATCGGTTTTCGGATCACAGAATGGTTCGGTTCGACTGAGTTTCGCATAAACATTGTTCGTATTTCCATAGTACAACACTTTCAACGGACGGTGCAATTGAATACGGACTTTTGGAACGGGATCAGCCGGAGTACGAGTGAGCCAGAATGGACGCATGCCAATGAAGATTTCCTCCTTGGTGGAATGAGGGTTGGTTGTGGGAATAATGGGTTTCTTCGTCAATTCATCTTCCGGAAAAATCTTAGCATTCGTGAGATCCGGTAAAAACTCATTTGGATTGGTCGGATCGTAGTCTGGTTTGACGTACGACTTAGTCAGAAAATCCATTGATCTGGAAAACTGAAAAGAGTCAGAACGTTGACGAAATTTAAAAACTTACGGATCAGTAACACAATCCGACTTGCGTCCCCAGAATTTAGTCCTTTGGTAGACGTTCTTCAAGAATCCCATCTTTCTCTTTTTCATAAGTTGAAGTTGTTGAGGAGTTGGTTGTTGTTGCTGCTGTTGTTGGAGCTGTTGATTCTTCTGAGCATCAGTTAATGGGGACATTGCTCCAACTGGAAGAGGAGATTTGGCAGGTGGAGGTACTTTCTGTTGTTGTTGTCCGATGACTTCTTTTCTGGGATACTGTGGGATTCCCTTCTTTCCTCTGTCATCAGTCGATTTCATCTCATCAATGCGGAGTTTCAGGGAACGCTCGTTTTTTGCTTGAGGTAGAACAGGTTGATAAATCGATTGAGGTCCTGGTCCTTGAGTTAGTGGTTGGCCAGGTCTCTGAAAAATTTGATGCATTGTTGGTGACTTGAAATTTTAGAAGATCAACTTCCAGAAGTTTAGGTCCCAAACTATCAAAATTTTCATTCAGATTGCACAAAGCAAAAGATTGTCTTATCTAAAATTTCAGAATCACAAATTCGCAGATGTTTTTACAACTTTAAATGCTGAAGGATTCGGAGATTCTGAAGAAGTCAAAGATTCTCCAATTCTTCATTTTCACCATTCCGCAACTAACCAGTGGCTGCTTGAAACCCGTCTTCTTCATCCTCTTCGACTTTCTTCCACTCTTTCTAAACTCATCAGAATTCAAGTCTTCGGCTGAAACCTTCTTTCTCAGCATCATCATATCTCCTTTCTTCTTATCCTCCGCCGACTTCTTCTCATCAGATGAAATACTTTCCTTTTTATTCTTCTTCCGATCCTCACTCCGTCCACTTTTTCTATCCCGAGTGCTCGCCTTCTTATCTCCTCGTTTCTCTTGCTTCTCCATCTTATCGAATGGTTTCTCCGGTTGCTTTTCTAACTTTCCCTTGTTTTCCTGAAAGTGGTCTGTTAAAAATGCTCCATTGATAACTTTTCCTACCAAAGAAGCCTGATCCGACGGTGAAGCATGTGCATTCTCTTGCACCTCCCTCTGGTGCTCCATTTCATCCTCTTTCAACTGTAGCTCATCAATCACCAACATTCCCTCTTCCCAATGATTTTCAGCCTTTTCCCGTTCCAAATCCATCGTCAATGCATTGTCTTCTTCACACATCACCTGATCCGGGGGACACATCGGAGACACTTCAGATTCATCTTTGGATGGAAGTTTTCGAAGGGATTTGTGAGATGGAAATTTGGGTTGAAGAATCGCCGGAAGCTCATTTCTCTTGTTACACTCTTCTTTTGTCTTTTCCTTATCATCTACAGTGTTCTTGTTCTTTCGACCCGAGCGCCTACTTGCATTCACAACTTTCCTGAAGTCACTCAATGATTTTGAGAAGTTTTGTTTTGAACGGGATCCCTGTAAACTCACTGCTCTGGTCCATTCTGTCCTCCTCCATCTTTGCCATCAGACTCCATTTTTCTTGCGTCTACTGTTTTTAATTTGATTCCGTAGCAATGCCGCTTTGTTGGTCCTTTTCTTCTTCAAAATTCGAAATGTCTATTCGTTTATCAAATGAGATGATGATCGATAGTAGAAGAAGATAACAAGAGAAGATCTTGAGATAAGAGAGGATTCCACCGTTTCAGGAAAAAGGGATTTAAGAAAAACCAAAGGTTACGCTCTGGTCATTTGTCAGGGAGGGGTTTCGGATACAGTACAGTGGCCCGGTTAGTCTTCTTTTTTGGGGAGCCAACCATAGGTATCATCTGAGAAGATTTTCAGAACTTCGAGGTCTTCAACTCCAAATGAATCTAGTAACCTGGAGCCTGTGACATGAAACAAGAAAGGAAATTAATTTCGAATTTTTAATGTTGACCTATAATAACTACTAGTACCCAAATTCTACAGTACTCTCTATGCCTGCCTTTGTTTTTTTCCAAATTATGCATCTTTCCGTTCGTTCTTTCGATCATAAATGTGTGATCCAGTGTGTGTGTGCATGGAATGCGTAATAAGTTTCGTCCTCGTTTTCTCATCTGTTTTGCTCTCGTTTTTTGAAAGAAACGTCCTGGAACACCCCGAAAAAATAAAACAGAAAGAAAAACACAGCACAAAGGAAGAACACATTCCGAAGAGCTGCCACTTTGTGAAGAAAGCAAGGAGCATTTCCTGGTTGTGCTGGAAGTCTCTATCACTTATCTATTTAGTGTGCTGCTGAAACTGAAAACACTGAAAGAAAAGTTGTTTAAAGAACCAAGGGTGGTGGCCCAAAAAAGATAGAATCGGATATTCTCCAGAGATTTTTGAACAATTTTTTTTTTCATTTTTATTGCTTTTTTCTTCTTCATCCATCTTTTTTTCTCTATTATCTTCCGGTTCGTGTCAATCTCTTTTATTGTTCAGCTTTTTTCGTGTTCCGGCTTTGTCTTTTGCGTCATTGTTAGCTATTCAATGTAACACCTGAGGACTCTTTTTCTAGAAAGAAAATCTGGAAGATTTCAAGATTTTTCTGAATTGGAATGCTGTTTCCTTCTGAATATCGCTGATCTTCCTAAATAGAAGCTTCGTCGACAAAGCCACAAAAGATTCCACCGAAATATACCGTAGTTTTAAAGGCGCATGCACTCCTTGCAACGAGGGTCTCGAAACGATTAGAATTTCATTTTGAAAAGATTTTTCGCTTTCAATTTTTGTGGTTTCGCGTCTTGCTTTTCGCTGATTCACATGCTTTACTCTCTTTTATTTTTTCTGAATCATTATTTTCTTCAGTTTCTAATAATTCCCTCAGTTTTTCCGTCACGAAGAAGCAATCAAATTCAGGATGCAAATAATTATTTCGTATCCGAAAAATAAGTCCTCGACGTCCTCCTAGATTGAATTTTCATCAATTTCGCGAAATATTTAGTTTCTCCTCATCGCATCCTTCTCAGAACGTGTGATCAAATCCTGAGTCGTCCTGAGTCGTACGTGTGATACTTTCAACCCCGACGGACGACTGCGGGTACCTCATGATGTTACACATAACTTTTCGGAAGAGGAAGAGTCGAAGAACGGTGCAAAAAAGAAAAGAGAGAAAAACGAAAATGAAAACGAGAGAGCCTTCTCTCTCATCTTGCTTCGGATTCTCTGTTCTTTCTGTTTTCTTCTCTTTCGAACTTTTTATCTCTCAGCTCTTATCCTAATGTTCATCAGAGTCACTACAACACAAGTCATCTCGAAACATTTTTACTCTCGTTCAATTCGAAAAAAAACATTATAATGCCCCACTCGTCACGCCTCCAAGCATTTTTTATGAGTCACTCCCCAACATTTTTCACCCTTTCCTCTTTGTCACTTTTGTTTCGATTCGTAACAAAATGGAAGACGAGAGCGACAGAAATATCAACATGCTTTTTCTGAAATTGTATTGATTCATCGGTAGAGAGACGAAACGCATTGCATTTTCTTATCGTCTTCTTCTTCTTCACTCTACATACAAAACGCCCCTTATCATTTCTTATTTCAGCTCTTTCCTCTTTATTTCTTCATCAAGTTTATGGTTCCCGGCCTCTTTTCAAGTTCATGTCGGTACTCTTTTCCTATTTTCAAAACTGATTCCGCGGTCTCTCTTCAGTTCACCTAGATAAATTTGTCACAAAATCAAAAGTAGCATATTTATTTGCGTTGCCTTCCTTTTGCCTGTATTTGCTTTTTACTTCAAAAAAAACGACTGACAGCAAACTTCGTTTCGTTTCAACTAGGCCTTTTGTCGTTTACAAATGGTTTTTCAAATATTTTCATGATTTCTTGTTCAAGTTCTTCTCGAGTTTAACTGTTACTGTATTTTCTCTCCTGTCTTCTCTGTTTATCACTAATCATGTGACCAGTAGACATTAGAGGTAAATACTGAAAATGCTGTTTTATGAAAAACTGAATTCTTTGAAAATCTAGATTCCGATCTTTGTTCGTGTCCGACATTCTTCTCGACAATCCTCAATCTCTACGGATCTCTGACATTCTCTATTCGGTCTACTGACCTCCTTCTCAAATACTCTCGGTTATACTCTGACAGTCACAGTACTTTCCAACTCATCTGTAACTGTCTGTGATTCAGTTTCCTCTTTCCCTCCCTCTCCACCTTCTAACCCCTCTTCAACACCACGTTTTTTTTCCGCTGTCCTTCCTCTCCCGCGTGCGCGAAAATCAGGGAGAATCATAGATACAGAGAGAAAAAAAAGGAAAGTCTTGGGAAGTTCTGCTTCTCTATGTCTCGCGGTGATTTTCACACGGATCCCACGTATCTCGTGTCTCTCTCAGAACGTTCCCTCTCTGTCTCTTTGCCTCCAAATGACTGTCGAAATGCCTATCGGCGCCTCTCAACGCTTTTTTTACCATCATCACTCCCGCCTGTTTCAACCTTCTTTTTTTTTGGGCAATTGTTCGCCTTCGTCACGCTGTTTTGATAATCACAAAACACTTGTGTTTTCAACCATTTTTTCCTCCACTCCTCCTTTTTTATTACTCTTACTCACCACCACAACCAAGATGGAGAATCCCCTTCACGTGTGGATCCGGTCTTGTGTCGTGTCGAGAACCTCATCTTCCTCCGAATGATTGTCTAGGAATCGGGAAGAATAAGAAAATAATTGCTTTGGCAGAGAAAAAATTGAGTATCGCCTATTGTTTCGATATTTTTAATTGGGTCTTGTTATTATTAATCTCGAACATCCGCAGCAGCGCCATGAGTAATGATGAAGCAGCAGACCGTCAAAAATCCGATGCTTTGAATATGGAGGGTCATAAAAACCACCATCAAATGCCTGTCCCTCTCTAACATTTCGATTCTTCTCTCTCTCTCTCTTCATAATCTTTTGTTGTTTATATTTGAAACGACACACAAAGTACATGCCACCAGTGACCGGCTACACTGAGAGAAAGCGCCAAAAACTGAAGGTCATCGGATTGGATGGCAACAATGCAGACGAAGGCATTGACGACGTCGTCTTTGCTGAAATCGAGAAAGTTTTCCTCCGAATACCTTTCTTCCATTTTTGGAGGGAATTCTCAAAAACCAATTCAATCATATATTGGTCAATGTAGAGCGGAGAGTGACAAAGAAAAAGTGTGTAACATGATGCCCCGGGAAAATTTTGGAAACTGAGGGGTAGAGACTTTTTTCGGGAGGGGGGCCTCCTAGAAGACCCCGTTACCAGCATCATCATCATCATCGACGCCAAAAAGTTCGTATTTTCATTTCTGCGAGATTGAATGGAGCGTGCGGCAACCAGTTTCGTGGGGCGTGTATGTGACCAATTTTGGCATGATAACGAAACCTGGTAATTGGGTGACTGTCACTTCTAGGCCCCCGCTGTCAATCACGCAGACGGTCAGCAAAAGAAGACAACAATGGAAAACGGAAGATTGGGGCCTAGGAAAGTTTTGCGCATGGCCTAGAGAAAGTTAACTGTAAATGATTTCCCTTTTCTTTCTGATAGGGTCTTTGTCTTGGATAATTGACTGTATTTTTCTTATTCTGACTAGTAGGGACCTCGGAGTTGCAAAGTGGATGATTTCTGAAATGAAAAGAACTGCCACTGTCTCAGCCTTAGAACCTAATTTTCTCGATTTCCAAGAATCCACAGTAAAAAAACTTGCATTGGAATCAGCATAGTTTCCTCTTCAAAATGATATATCATTCATCCTTAAACTCTGGGATCTCCCCAAATGAGGCAACACAGTGCATAGAAAGCTTATCCCACTCGGAACTTTTTGTTCGCTACAAAAAGTATACATGTGCTCATGGAGCATCTATCTTGAGCCCGTCCTGAAACACTTGTGATGCCCCCATGCGATACGAAAATCGGAATCACCTCCTCCTTCTTCTCCTCGTGTGTTTCTATCGGTTTTCTTCATTTCAGTCAGCTGTTATCACCCAACCGATCGTGTCTCAATTTCGTTTTTCTTTTTCTTCCACTTTCCACTGCATCTCAATATATTCTCGTTCATTTTTCATGTCTTCTTCATCTCTTCTCACTCTGTTTTTTCCCTCCTTTTCCATTATTATTTTTTCACCCCTGCTTATTATTATTTTTTATCATCATCATCTTCATCATGGACCTCTATTTTTGTGTGCTTTTGCCTATTGCTTGCGTGTGTGTGCTTCTTTTTTCATTCCTTCCTTCCTCGTTTCTACATCTACTTCTCCCTCTATCTCTCATTGCTCGTTGTGTTTTAAATGCTCCTTCCAGCCCAATAGCACCTTCGGCATCATCTTCTTTTCTTCTTTTCAGACTTGACCCCATTGCTGTGTGCTCCCATCTCCCAGTGGCTGGCTGCAGTGTGGCGTGTTGTGTCTCCACTCTTCCAGGAACAATAATTTCCAGTGGGGAGTGTAAAATGAGCAACGGGTATGGTGTTCAGGTTAGTTCTTTTTTTTTAAAAAAGGGAACATGACTCAAAAACTGTACACATGTTTTCGTGTCTCAAAAAGAACTTGATTGCGTTCCAAAAACCAGAAAACTCGATGTCTCTAGGTGAGGAAAACTATTATTATTCGAAAGAAATTTGATCCAACACCTACAAATACGCCAAAATAGACGACGTCAAGCTTTTAGTGACGATGAAAACTTTGAAGTTTTTGTTTATGCAAAAATGCAAACATCAGCTGACCCATAAAAAGAGTAGAGGAAGTAAAATACAGACAGTTATAGATCATAAAAACATCTTTACAGTATCCATGATAACACAGAAATGCTCCAGGAACTGAAATTTCGAGTCAAAGAAGGATTCCTGACGAAAAAGTTGCATAACTTTGAAATACGTAAAAATGTGTGTAGATTCCGAAATTCGTGATGAAGAAAAACACAAAAATCACTGTAAAACCGCGAAAATAAGCTTCGAAGTCTCCTAAGTTTTGGGTTTTTGGAGCGACCGGCTGCATTATCATTATAATTTTTGGAATCGACCAACATTTTTACGGTATTTCAAAATCATTCGAAGATTTGGAAAAATGGAATTAGGTTCAAATGATCAGCCACAGAAAATAGGAAAAAAATAATGTTCAATTTGGAGATTCAGTGATGCATGAACTAGAAAAAGTTCGGCAAAAAAGATTCTCCTCATAAGATAATGAGGATTCACTTCAATTACCTTTCAATGTCTTTCCAGACGGCCAATGAGACAACAATCAGTGACTCGAGTGCAGATGTCTCATACGCAAAACCGATTGGACAAGTAGCCGGAGCAGATTTCATCAAACGCAGTTGTAAGCTTTTTATTATTGTTATTTTTCAAAAAAAAGAAGATCCCCAACAAAACATTTCCGGGGTGTTTGATGCCACCAGAAGAATATTCTAATAATGGAGAAAGTGATGCTTGTCAGTTGTTATCTTTTGGATATCATCCTTAACAATCCAATCGGTCATCTCAGCTGCATTCATTCGTTTTCCCCTCCTGGAAGATAACCGGGCGGTGCGCAATGGCATAAAAGTGGTGGATAAGTGATAAAATCAGTCGTGTTTTCGCTCCGCCTCCCGATTCTCTTCCTCTTCTAATTTTTGATTTTCGAGAAACTTTGACCAAGCAACACGAATTCAGTTTTAATTGGAAGCCGATGCAAAAACTTCAAGGAATTTTTGCTGCATTTAATTTCGAATTTCCGCCTCACAAATTAAACAAGAAGACGAAGAAGAAGAAGAAGAAAAATAAGGGACTTTTTTCTTCATTCCGAAACATCTTCTTGTCTATTCTCATCATTCTCTAAAGTATATCTTCATTTATTCTCTCTCGTCGTCCAGATGTTGTTGTTGTTTTCTTCTTTGAAATTTCCCCGTTCATGTGACCTTGTACAAAAGTGTTTTCTTTTTCACTCGTCATTCGAGTACCTATCCCATCCGACAGCCAGCTGTTTTCCTCACCTGTGGTTTTTGTTCTGAGGCCGCATGGATTTTTGAAATCCACGATTTCCCGGTTCTCCTGAAGTTTGGTGCATCATAGTATTAGCGTTCGTCATCGCTCGCAATGAGATCGAGATGTCCATATCCTTTGAATTCTAGTAGACATTTTGATGTTTTCCAATCAATAGATCAGAAGTCATGGTACTGTTCTCTTTCTTCGAATCAGCGAATTAGGGACAGAATCCATTTATGGACTCAAACGAATCATCCTAGACTATAGGTCGTAACTCCCTGTCGTATTCTGAAGAGTGAAGTTTTTCAATATCTTCTTCCCAGTTCCGTCAGTTTTTAATAAAAAACGAAGCACACACACAAAGTTTTCTTTTCAATATAAACTTTTCTCAATGTGCACCCGCGTGTGTCCTTTCGCCTATTCATTGCCAACGATCTCTGATTCTCGTCTCGGATTCTTTACCCAGCCATCTCTCTTCCTTTTACTCTCGAAGACTTCACTTCATCTTTTTCATAAAATAACACACTTACAATTCCACCATACCACACGGGTCACATGTCTCTCTCTTCCTACCAAATGTTGTTCAATCGAATGAACATCTGGCCGCCGATTCACGATTACTGAACAAACGGAAATAGAAGTCGTCGTGTACATTGGTAATCTAGTCGAAACGGATTTTTTCTTTTTGGAAGTTCACACAGAAGACCTCCTTTTTGTTGAAGAGGAGGAGGAAGAAGAAGCAGCAGGAGAAGTCTCCTTCATCATGATGAAAAGAAAAATGGATGATGACATGTGCCTCGCTTTTTTCTTCCCGCAGACACCCCGAAGAGTTGACAGCTGTGATGCTGCTGCTCCTGCTACCCGCCTATCAGTAAAAAGCTTGAAAATCCTCTTTCAATAGATTCTCAGACTTCTTTGTTTGATAATTTATCGTTGTCGCAACTGTTACCTAGGGCTCATCGTCTGACTTCGAAGTGCACCTACAAAAGCTTTTTATATTGCAAAAAGAGCAAGGTTTTGCGAAATCTCTGTGGGTTCGGTTAAGTGACAACTGTTCGCGAAGTTTTTGTTCCAGTGAGTTTGCTTGAGAGATCAGCTTTCCCCACTCTCTGACTCATGATTTCTTTCGGTGGTCATTTCGAAAGTCTCACAAAATATTAGATTCCATCAGAATGCTCTGAAAATCCTGTGTAGCTTTTTCTTGTTTTGCTACTATGTTCCGTTCCATTATTCAGCAGTAAGAAGAAGCATTGTGTTCGGTCCCCATTCAACGGTACTTCAGATACACGAACTTCTTCTCTTCCTTCTAATAGAACATTGAGCTCTTCTGGCCCAAATTCCCCTGTCCCTCATCCCAAAAAGGTTTCCTCCTCCTCTCTAATTCGATTCGACCCCACCTTTTTGTCCAGAAAAAGGTCTTTGTCCTCTTCACTTTTTGAGTAATGGAGCAAGTTGCTGGTACCCGTTGGTACCTCTTCCCCTGCAGTTCCAAGGCTGTGTAGATGATGTACGACTTCCTTCCGTTTCTGAAATGTTTGGAGACGCAAAAAACCCGGGTGATAATTGCTTCTCCACTTGTTTCTCGAAGGGTTAACAACTTCCTTGTTTGCAGTAACACACAAGTGTTTTTCTTTTTTTTCGAGAAGTCTGCGAATCATCGGTTCAGAAATGGAAACTTGCTCTTGAGAATTTTCAAGTTTGCTAGAGCTTGAGAGCCTTCAGTTTCTTCAGAGCCAAAAGCCAGAAAATTCGACAAAACCTTGGAATTCGGAAAACCCCAGAATTTTTACAGCAAAACTGCTATTTGAGTCTCTGAAACTCTGAATTCAAAGATCACTCATCCCTAATCCGTCACTCAATCTTTCTTCTTTCTCCCCATTTTTCAACCGGTCCATCTTCCTCTTTTTCTTTATTTCCGAGTTCCATGGAACAGTTGTTCTGGTCAATTGAACTGCACCCAATTTCAAGGATTTTTGAAGTGAAATGAACACGAATTTGAGAGAGACCCGGTTCAGCTCAACGTGCTTGTTGGTTGCTCCTTATTCGTTTTCTAAAAAAATATTCAAACGTTCTCTTTTTTGGCCAAAAAACGCGAGAAATTGAGCTTTCTCCCCCTCTCGGTGTCAAACGGCTCTCTCCGTGCCCACCATCATCTCGTGTCACTTTCTCTCCTCTGCGTCTCTTCATCTTACACACTATTCCAGCATCAGCGGCTCCCCTCCTCTTCCCATCAGATGGGCTAGGCTCTTTTTTTCACAACCAACACACACCGCCCCGGTTGTTTTGTTCTTCTACTTCGTTTCCATCTCTTTTTCTCCTACTTCTTCTTCATCTTCATCATCATTCTTCTTCTTCCTTTTTTGTTGCGTCTCCTTTTCCTCCGTCCCTTCGTCGTCACACTCACACCGTCCGTCATTTTTTGGACCCATCATTATTGGACAACTTCTTCCTTTCCTTGTAACACCCCTTCTTCGGAGCAGGGGCTCACGCGCTGCTCCATATACATAGACACACAGACAACTATTTTTTTCTTCTCCTCGTTTTCTGTTTACCACAATTCGTGTGCCCCCAAAAAAGGTTCCGATTTCACTTCTCACACACAGGACCTCCTTTCTATTTCTTCTCATCCATGTAGACGTCCCCTACCTCCGTCATCTGAAGATGAATATCCCGCGCCGTAAACCTCTTAGACTGAGACATCTTGGATTATTTAGTTCGTCTTAGAAACATTTTCTCTTCTTCATTCTAGAAATTCGCATATTTTTAGCCCTCCCATGAAGAATCTTCTCATGATCTATAATCTATTTTCGCTTCCATCGTCGCCAAACATTCACATCTCGTCGACCACCAACAAATATTGTTTTTTGTTAGTGTCTGCTCTCCTACTTTTTTCTATGGAACAATTAGTGAAATTAAATTGTCGAGCATAAAATGGTTTTTTCTTTTCGATTTCCTCTCCCCGTCGCCACTTTCTTCCTTTTATTTCCAGCAAAGTGTTCCATGTTCCACAACCAACAAAGTGTTTTTTGTTGTTTTTCCCTTCCTCTTCCTTTCTTTGGACAACGTTTTTAGAGAGCTTTCTTCAGAAGACTTTTGCTCCTCTGTGTGTGTGGGCAACACAAAAGAAGAAATCTCGTATGTTTTATCGCTTTTTTGGATCTGACACGACTCTGGAATTCTGTTTTTCTTCCGTTTCGGAAGCACAGAGAAAAGAGAAGGAAGGTCACACCGAAAAACCGAAGCAGTGGATCACGAGTTTTGAAACTTAAAAGCATTCAAAGAAACTAAAAGAAGCAAAGTCTAGAGTCTAGACCCTCATAACTTTCCACACTCTCCTTTTCTCCTAATATCTCTGTATCCTTGGTAACCATAGCTTTGTTGTTGCTTTGAATAGAAGCAACTCATAACAATGGAATCCCACGAAAGCATCTCTTATTTGGTCTTCTGAAATACCCATTTTTGGTTGGTTGCTCTCCTAAAACAACAGAAGCATTTCTTCGTGTGCAAAAAAGCCTAATCTGAATAATTCCCGAAAGAAGCCGGCATCCTCATGACCTCTAACCTTCTCCACCCGAATTTCTCCCCTTTTAGTCGAGCCATTTGAAGCGTGAAGAAAGTCGCCATGAGAGTGGCATTCTTGCTCTTTTTTAAGCTCTTTCAAGGCACTTTTTTATTGCTCGATGTGTCTTGTACATACACTTATTATGATGATTGACGTCCATGTGTATACTAGCGGCAACCAAGATCTATTTTTGGGGCGTTTAAAACTCTAGTGAGCAGCTTATTCTCCTCCTCCACGTCTTTCAAAGCTCAAGGTGATTGGCACATTGCCAACAAGACTTCTTGCTCCTGCCGCCTTTCCGCGCCCTCCATGAGACGCCACTAATCGGTGAGCAAGTACCCGTGAGAGAGAGAGAGCAAGTCTATATTACTTATGGCATACACACATACGGAAAGACACACGTCGCGACGCCTCACAGAGCCGTTTACCCCCACGCGGCAACGACGGCAGCGCTTATTTGTTCTTTGTCAAGCACTCTTGCACATTTTGGCAGCGCGGGGCGCCGCCGCGTTCTCTGCGATAACCTGACTGTGCTCCCTGGGAGCACAGATGATAGAAGAAGACGAAACTGAAGGAAAAAGAAGAAACATACCGAGAGAGTAGTTTCCGTGCTCATTTCAACAAGCACTTCACCTCTGCCCTCGTCGTCGACCTAATATTTCTGTTTCTATCCCCCTACTCAAGCAGCTAGTTCTTCTTCTTTTGTTAGCGTTCTCTGCTCTTTTCACCTTTGAAAATGGCAATGTTGCCCTCCTATTCTTGAAGAAACCAATTGAAATTTGATCCATTTTGGTTTTGCCCCCTTGAGAAGACGAATTTGGCGCTTGTGTGAGCAAATAGTCAATGTACATGTATCAGTTCCTTGGAACAGATTTCATCTTCACTCATCATCATCCAAAACACACACCTGTCTACAAATACTTCTTCTTTTTTTGCCGCAGCCACTCGATTCGATTTGTGCTACTGACTCTCTATCGAATAACCAGTACTACCTACTTGTTATTCTCTCTATTTTCTACAATTTGCTCAGTGGTTGTTGGCAGTCTGTGTCAAATCTTTTTTTTGGCAATGTTTTCCTCGTATCCTGTTTCTCTTGCTATAACTGGAATATTTGACTAATAATTTGTTGTTCTTGCCAGGGATTTTTCATTTAAGGAGCTCTCATTTTTCCTCTAATTCGGTCAGAATCCTCTTTACCGTTTCCAATTTTTCTTATACTTCCTCGCTACTATTTCGTTCAAAGTTCATCCTATCTTTTCAAGAAGTCCTCGATCCTTCTTCCCATCCCATCTCCTCTCTCGTCTCGCCGCTTCGGATGACCTACGCTGAATCGACTCGATCCGCCGTCGTCTATTCGTCGATTGTGCCTCCACCCCGTACCCCTGTTGGCCCTTCTATGTTGAAAGATGGCGTGCGAAAAGGCTCCGCTCCGCAACCTCTTCAACCTAAGAACGGCATCAACAGTCTAGACTACTGGAGTAAATCGGAAGACGAAAAGTCTGGCATCACGTGCTACTACAGTCGACACAACATTCAATTCCCATCGCAAAGGCAGGCGAATCGTATGAAACAACAGCCTGGAAGGCCTACAATGAACGGATTTCCATCCACGTCTACTGCTCAAAACGGGAACGGCGTTGCCAGATATCCACCATTCCCACAGAATACACCAGAATCTGTAATGAGTCCGCCAGTGGGCATCTACCGTAATGTACCAGCAATGCCTCGTGCAAAGCTCTCAAAAGAAGAGAAAAACGGAAAACTTCGTACTGAAGAAAATGGGAATTCGAAGAACGTAGTCTGGGGTGGAACATCAAGGAGAGATGATGATATTGGTGCCACATCAGCAATCACTCCCCTAAATCCATATTCAGCAAATGGTAAGAGAATACCCGGAAATGTGTTGTTGGGATGAAATCCAAAAAAAGATTCTTCGAAAATATCGAAACGTTTTTAACTGTTAATAAAGTTATATTGATTTCAGCATCCGTTGAAAAGAAAAGATCCACTGCGAGAAGGAAACCAAGATGGGCAAGATGCTTTCAGACACTCTTCTGCTGTGTGACTCCGCCTAGAGAGATCGGTGAGTTATTTTTTCGCATTTGAAAATTCAAAAAAGAATGGAAATCTCATCGTATTTTAAAAATAGATATCATAAAGATTAGATCTGATCAAGGGCAAATATTTTCGAATTTTGAAAGAGTTCAACCTCGAGTTTTCCGCAAAACAATTATTTTGATCGTCGGATAACCACACTCTTTCTGAACGAGCGAGAAGAAGTGTTTTTCCTCTTCTTCCTCTCCTCTATCAATTTTTCAATGTTCCAGTTATTACACATTCCTCTCTCACATTTTGTTTCCCTCTTGACTCTTCTCCCTCTCAAATCAAAAACTCCAATCATCATTCGGAAAAGAACTCCCACCACCCGATGTGATCGTCGTTGTTTCCATTTCAACGTTCACATTTCATTGACTATTTCCTTCCCTCTATTACTCTAGTCTATACCATCTCACACTGTCAATATTTTCCGATTCACGAACGCGGCGGCTCAACTTGTCGAAAGGCGGCAAAGTGAGTTCAGCCGGGCGCCGAAAAAAGAGAGAGGGGGCAGCTGGTTTTGATTGATTTGCAAATAATCTCTCGTTCATATTATACTCGTTCCGCCCTAGGGCAATAATGTGTCATAACCCGATATATACGCAATTTTTTGAACTGAACTGTTTTCTTTTAGGAATCTGGGGAAACTGGAATTTGAAAAGGAATATTGGAATTTTTCGGTCAACAACTTGTGTAGATTCCGAATATTACAACGAGAATGCACAAAAAATAGCGTTAAACCTCCGAGAATGAGTTTCGAAACCGACAAAAACCTCAGAAATTTACCCAATGACCGAGATTCATACAAAAATGGACACTGTTATGGGCTATCTCCGTCACGGCCAGTTGCATAATCTTTTTCGAAATGCACGTTATTACACAATTTTTGACCGTAATCCTCTTTCGAATAATTGGGATTCATACTAACTTTTGTTGAAAAATTGGGTCAATCCCTCTTTTCAAAATGAGCAGAGAAGCACTAACTTCTATGTCTCAAAAGTGACCGGTCAATCACCCTGTCACTCATTCTTGCTCTAAAATAGATATGACCGCAACTCGCTTTTCGAAAATCATCTCATCTCATTGCCAAACCACTCATATTCTTTCTCACCATGAAAATATCATCTTCAACTTTTTCATCCCCATCCTCATCTCAAATTTCACGGGAGATCCCAGAACCCCCGCACCGATCCCAGCTCCCTTTCGAAACAGATGGTGCCACTCGGTACCATTTCAAAGAACTAACGAACTCTGATTCATGAACAAGTACCCGGAGGAAACAAGTTTTTCTTTTTGCTTCTCTGTTTCGAAAAGTTTTTGCAATCAAATTCAATGATTTTCCGGTGAGAGACAGCTGGCGACTCATTGCTCACTGATCAGGATAAAACACAAGAAAAAGATAGGAAACTCATCAAGCACTGGGAAAAGACCAATCAGAAAAAATGACCTTGTCTTTGCAGAGAAAATCCAATCAAACCAACGAACGAACAGTACCAACAACAATCATCAAAATGGAAGACCGTCGACACCAACCAACGCTGGACCACCGATTCAGCTTATCACACAGGTACTGATTCTACTGGAATCAGTGAAGACGAGAAAACTCTTTTTAGGTTCATCGAGATGGAACGGTGACTGGATTACCGACAACAGGTCAAAATGGACAAGCAATTGTAGGAAGTGGGGATGGAGTAACAACATACGACAAGGTGGCCAATGATTCTATTGTAGGTTTTTTAGATGAGAAATTAACTGAAAACACTGGAATCATAAAAAAAAGTTTGTTTGAATCGAAATTTCCAAAATAGAGGCGGAGTCGGCCAATTTGTGATTTTTGTCTGTCAATCACAGCGTTTAACTTTGCTTTTTCGTGGGAACCAAGGTTTTCTTAACTAGTTAATTTTGAGCAGGCGTTTATAAATTCTAAACTACTCTGAAAGCTTTCAAACATTTTCCCCTCCACTGCATCATCATCATCATCACCCATGAGGAATTTTAATGGGTTCTGCCTTTGAACTCACTCTTCGACCTTTGTCCTTGAAATCTTCTTCATCTTCTTCCTCTCATCGCCAACTCAAATTCCTCTTGCAAAGTATCTGCCTCTTCTTCTCTTTCTACCCGTTTCGAAAACAATAGAGAGAAAACCGAGTGGCTGGCAGGCGGAGCTCTCTCCCTCCAGGTGTGCTTTGCCCCCGAGAAGATACTCACTCATAACAGTTTTGTTTCATCTTCTTCTTCTTCGTTTTTCCGCTTCAAGTGAAAAAGAAAACGAGAAGTGCAGGCGGGAGTTCGAGAAGGTGTAATGCCTTCTTTCCCTTCTTTCTTTCCGGAGCACATTTTTTATCGACGGGAAGTCACCGGTTCAACCTGCCTCATTTCTTCTCCTAACCTCAATTTTCAACATGACTTTTCGCGTTTCCGATTTTCGTTTATCAAATGATTCTTATCGTCAATTTATCAGAAACAATGCGGGAACCTCAGAATGTGAAAAGGAGACATTTATTGTTCCAAGACGAGTTTGACTATCGGCTCAATTATCGAGAATTGATAGAATGGAAACCAGGAAGGACACCTTCAGCTTTAGAAATTATGGAATTAGGATTATTGAGTTGCAAGAAGGTATTAGAAATTCCAGTGTTTTCAGTACTTCTAATACTTGAACTGTCATAAAATCAAATTTCCAGGGATCCATCAACGAGAAGCCACTCCTGCCGCCATTGTTACCCCAAGATAGCAAGAAAAAGTGTTTGGTGATCGATCTTGATGAGACATTGGTGCATTCTTCGTTCAAGGTAATTGACTGATGAACCCAATTCAAAACAAACCACGGGAATGTGTTGACGTAGCTCTGAACAGCTGTTCTTCCTTCTTCTCTTTTCACACTTCTCAACTTTCACTAATTTTCTTCTTGATTTTCAGCCCGTGAAGAACCCCGATTTTGTGATTCCCGTCGAGATTGATGGTGTCGAGCATCAAGTTTATGTACTGAAACGACCGTACGTCGACGAGTTTCTGACCAAGGTTGGCGAACATTTCGAGTGTATTCTCTTTACTGCGTCACTCGCCAAGGTATGTTTTGTTTTAGTAGATTGAGTCGAACAAAAACATCATATTTTACAGTATGCCGATCCGGTGGCCGACTTGTTGGATAAGAAGAAGGTTTTCAGAGGAAGACTCTTCCGTGAAGCTTGCGTATTTCATAAGGGTAATTATGTGAAAGGTGAGAAAAGAGTCATATCGCATTATCATAGTTTTTCAACCGACGTTTTTTCAGACTTGAGCCGACTGGGAAGGAATCTTGAACAATGCTTAATAATAGACAACTCTCCAGCTAGTTATGCATTCCATCCTGAAAACGCGGTAAGCAAAATCATCATAGAAACTTGAAAACAAGCCTGTTTCTAGGTCCCTGTCACGACGTGGTTCGATGATCCAGCCGATACGGAGCTATTGGATATTCTACCCACTCTGGAGCATTTGAACGGGGTAAGGAATATTAAAGATTAAAAATTGTAAAGATGTGTGTATATTTCAAAAATCACGATGGAAATGCTCAAAAATGGCTTTGAAACCCCCAAAATGAGCTCCGAAATGAGAAGGAACACTCCACTAAACAGAGCAATTTTTGTGTATTTTCATCATGGTTTTCGAAACCTACACACATTAAAGCTATTTAATTTTTTACTGGAATCCTCCTTTGAAACTTGCAAAGAATGTTTATTTTCAGTACACGAGCATATATCATATGTATCAACCAGAAGAAGGACCCCAATCCGAACTTCTCAACCACTGCTCGTGCTAATTTTCAAAGCATGTATCCTTTAATTATTATCCACAGTCAAACCGTTAGCTTTTTCTTTCATTTTCTCTTGAAATTCTATTGCCTCTCTTCTCCAAAAAATCTTCCCCAAATGGACATACATATCCTCTCAGGATCGCCCAGGACCGTTTCGCCTCTCTTCCAAGAAACCCCCTCTCAGATTTCTAATTTCTCTTGTCCCACTTGCCCTTCGTTTTTATTTTTATATTCTTCTCGGTAAAAGAGGAGATCCCAAGCCCCATGCACACAAACAACCATCATCATTTTCATTCGAATTGTGATCTTCCCCCAAAATCAAAAATTGCCTGAACTTGTTCGAGTTTCGTGTTAGCTTCCTCCCAGACCCGTCGTAGTTTTTCCAGGTTTTTTACCTTCTCACTGAAATACATATTTTCAATTTGTTAGACATTCTCACCCCTTCCAAAATTGCAAATTCTGTCATTTTGATCCTTGTATTCCTATACATATAGCTGCTCCCTGTTTTTTTCTGCACTTCTAGTATAATTCAGCTGTAAATATGTGCTTTTTTATTGTCAAGCTCGAACTGCTGATTTTCTTTTGAAAGCAAATCATCAGTTTGAGTTCATCTCGTTCCGAAGCAATCCCAAAATTTCTGAAGACGTGCATCCCCCTCCCCCGCCAGTGCCTTCGTTCCAATTTCAACCCGAGTTCCCCACCCAAATTCTTCCCCGAAACACGTATCGCTAATTGTCCCGTTTTTCCCCTTTTTTTGTTCCCAGTTGTTTCTTTTATTTTGGTCCGATTCAAAGATATTCCCGCAGTATTATCTCCCGAATTGTCCCCGGTTCCATGCCCCTCTCTTTTTTTTATAAATATTCAAACAACAAAAACCAGTGGCAAGTTTTATTCGTTACAAGGAAAAATTTGGGGTCATACTAATAAAACACGTAAGAGAACTCGGAAGGGCTAATAAATACGCTCAAATAAAAATAGATTAGTTAGAAACCATCCACTAGAAACAGACATGTTTACAAGAAAATCAGGCATATGTAAATAAAAACAATGTCATAAAATGCAAGAGTTCACTAGAATCAAATAGCGTGGTTCAGTTCACCGAAGAATCGGACACAGGTTCCCGAGTTGGTGTGTTCAAGGTTGCCTGAACCAGATTCCCGTGTTGGTGTGCTCAACTACCAGCTGATTTCTCATCTCGTTTTCAATGAATGCAACGAAGTTGAAGTATTGGTGGAAATTGTCTCGGTACTCAGAGTGTTGAGCTTCTCTTTCCAAATCTTCTTTCTGAAAAGTTTTACTGGTTTCCGAACTCGAAATAATTCACTTACATTAAGTCGCCTACTTTGAGCCTCATACTTAAAAAAGATGGCCATAATTGCAGCCATTATTCGACCGTGTTGTGTGTTTGTTTGTGGTCTTTCTCTGGCTTGATCCATACTTTGCTGTGGTTGTCTTCCTCTAGCTTGATCCATACTTTCAAATACTGAGAAAGCTCTCGAAGCAGATGGTGCAGCAGAGTTATACGGCAGTTGTGGTCGATTGAAGTTTACTCGATTTGCAGTTCCCCACGGGTCGTATGCACGGCCCTGGTTTCCAGATGGTGGTTGTGGTGGTGGATTATACATTGGCTGGGGACCATTTTGCATGTATTGGTTCGAGTTTCCGTATTGTGGGTGTTGATACGGTTGTTGAGGTGGTTGATTCATCTGATAAGGCGGCTGTCGATAGTCATTCATATGTCCAGGCGTCGGATACGGTCCATTCATTGGCTGTCGGTTCTGCTGGTTAGCCATTGATGGATCGTTTATCGGCATAAAATCTGGAGTACGAATTGGCTCTCGTCGATATGGCTCTTGGCTGGAAAAAGACGAATTGCATATCAATTTTGAACATTTACTCACTATTGCGATTGCATAGGCTGCTGTTGCATCGGTGGTTGAAACTGCGGCTGCTGTTGTTGTGGATAATTATATTGTTGAGGTGCCGGTTGGTATTGGTGTGGTGGCTGTGAAAACGGTTGATGCTGTTGTTGGTGTGTCTGTTGCGGATGTGGAAACTGTTGTTGAGCTGGTGGACCCCGCTCTGGTTGCTGCATTTGGGGAGGAGGTGCTTGTTGAGGTGGTCTTGGTCCTTGACGATTTCTTCCGTGGTACTGTAACTTCATATTTAATGTAAAAATTTGTTTGATTTAATAATACTACCTCTTCTTCAGCCTGTCCGACAGTATTGTTCAATGGAGGTGCTTGTCTTGGTGGAGCAGTAGTAGGTGGTAGAACGCTGCTAGAAATAGGAATTAGAAAATGTTTGCTTTTCAGCGAAAATGCTTACTTTCTGTTAGCGAATCCGTTTGTTGTAAAAGGTTCTCCATAATTCTTAGATTGATCCTGACTAGCGGGCGGTTTCGGCTTTGAAGTGAGATATGGATGTTGTTGTTTTTGTGACTGAGTCGCATTATTTTTCGCACGCAATTCGGAAATTTCTTCTCGTCTTTTCTTTGCATCTTCCTCGGCTTTATTCTTTTCCATAACGCCTTCAGCCGGTCTATATGGTACTTGAGCCGTCATATGTTCTTCATCAAATCGTGAAGATGACACAGCGAGAGGAAGCTGTCTTACAGAAGAAGGAGGTGGAACGAAATCATTATCATCATAAGGATTAGATTGCTGGACTGTCGGAGTTGGCTCAACAGAAGCAGACTGTGGTGGTACACTTGTTGCAACAACTGGATCTTCTTGCTCGGTGTCGATAGGATCTGCGCGCCGTCGTTGCTCCGGAGAAGGAGATCGTTGTTTCTTGTAAAATGGATTCTCCGTAAATCGGTTAGCTGAAAAACATTCATTGATTTAGTCTTTTATGAGATGAAAAAAGGAAGAAATAGCTGACTAGCTGCTACAATACAAGTCTGGAATCCACCTCACCCCGTGGCGCCGGTTGCTCCTGTTTATGCCTTTCCCGTCGTCTCATTTCCCTTTCTGTTTTAGCATTTTTACGATCAACTCGTCTCTGTCTCTTTTCCGCTTTAGCTTCTTCATCCTCATCAGAGTAAGAGCCTTCAGAAGTGAATTCCCCTTCCGACGAAGTTTCCATGTAGTTCTGGACACGCGCGATCGGTTTGGATTGATGATACCCACCTCCGTGACCACCAGTCCTATCTCTTTGACGATCATTCTCGATTTGTTTCGAAACGGGAGCTCCTCCGAAGGGATTGTAATCTTGCAGAGGAGCGGGCTCTGGAGACGAGCTACGACTTCCTGAGCTGCGATCGTCAGCAAATGGCGTCTCCGCAACTGTTTTCTTCTCTTCTTGTCGAACTGGCGACGAGGATGGCGTTCGACGATAAGCACGAGAGGTGGATTGTTGATTTGCTCTCTCGCGGGACGAAGTTGACGGTTCCTGCAATGAATTGATTGAGATACGTTCTATCACATTATCAAAAAGACTTACCAAAGATCCATCATTGTAAGTGGCACTGATCCCGCCGGCAAACGTCGAGGAACGATAGTTTGGATCCTGCTCAACTTGTTTCTTGGATTGCTGGGGACCGTTTCTCTCTTAAAATTGTGTGTTATTTCTCTGATCCCAACCCTTTATGAATACCTGCACGTTGACCACCTCTGCCAACATTGTTACCATAATTTTTGTTCTTCTCGTTACCGGTAGCCCATTTCTCTTTGACTTCCCTGATATCATCATCTGTGAACATCACCACAGGACCTGAAAGAACATCATACATCGAAGAAGACATTGCGGAACTTACGATTATTATCATCGTCAGCACGGAAGTAAAAATGTGAGGTAGGGAAGTCAGTCACGACAATTTCCGAGAATTTCGCCATTTGCACAAACTTCTTCATCGTCGATCGATTGGTGAATTGGTTGAACCAAGGTGAATTCCATTTCATATCAGAAGTAAGTTTCAAGGGAACAAAATATTTATCGAATATGTGTTTGTGTCTTTTTTCCTCAACCATATCCATGAAAGCCTGACTGATCCTTTGATATGGAACTTTGCTAATTTTATATTCTTCTCGAACAACGTTCATCAGTTCAACAATCATATTGAATGTTAGAAGTGCTCTAATTTCAGCCTCCTCACTCGAGTAAGTCTCCGCTTCAATTTTTTTCTTGTCTTCTTTTTCAGCCCTGGAATTATTTCTTTCTAATATTTTCCAAAATGTTATACTTACAATTTCTCACATCCCTCAATCAACGCTGCGACGGTTTCTTCTTCAGTATCTGGAAGAACCGGATAAAATCTGGAGCTTTTACATTCAAGCCATCCAGCTTTAGTCATTGCGTGAGCGACTTCGGTCTAAAAAATTACAAGCTAATTGAGAATCGATCGAGTGACCCAACATTAGATAAATTCGCGATTCCATGCATTTTCTCTCCAAGAAGCACCATTCCAACGCTCGGCAAACTGAATCCCATCACTTCTAAGAGAACTCTGTTCAGTTCTTCCGGATCGTAGCCCGCTTTCATTTTCAAGGGATGAGAAACCATAGAACTTGTGAAGAAAACCTGAATATTAACTATTATACGGTTTCAATTATTAGTTATTGTACCCGGATCATGTCAATAGGATCTCCCATAAATTCAGTGAGTCCAAGAGATGCAACATCTTCTGATACATTATCGACAAGATCTTCTGGCATTGCTTGCAATGGTTCTGGTTGCGGGGTTACATGATTCTGTAGATGAAATATTGAGAACAAATGTACCGCACATTATCAAAGCAACAACGGAAAAAAAAACATACCACCGTATACTCATAGTCGTCTATGGGAAATTCCTCACTTCCAGTCCCAGTTCCGCTTGTCACGTATGAATCATCTAAACCACCTTCGTAGCTTGAATCGATATCACTGTCCGGCGGGCCGCCGACTAGATGATTCTGAATATCATCCCCGTTTTCTAGGTCTGACGCAGTGATATCGAAATCCGCTGGATAATCATCGTCTTGTGCACTGGACATTACCTGCGACATGAATTTTAAATAATGAAGAAGCAGTTAGAAAGTATTGCAATAGTGGCAAACAAGACAGAGAAGAAGCGAGAAGGGCATGTGTTCTCTTTTTGCGGCGGAGGGGCGCGTTTGCAGCGCTTTCAAAAACTGAGAGGATTGTGACATAAGGATGCGTAAAATTGTGGGAAGCTAATAAAAACTTTAAGCCGGGGGGTTTTAGAAAGAACAAAAAATGAGCTCACAGGAAGACTAAAGAGGTCAAGCAATGCTAGAGTGAAAATCAGGAGAAAGATATTTAGAAGAGAAGACTAGAAAAAATAGAAAAAGAGCGAAATTGATTGTTGGAAGGCCAAGAAAAGAATAATGTGTAAAATTCTTCGATAGTCTCTCAGCTCTGCAATGTTACACTGAATGGTTTTTGTAAGAACAGGACAACATCTTTTGATAAAATTACAAAAGCTGAACATATTTTATGAACTTGCACCTATTGCTCATTGTTAGTGAGAAATGAAAAAAAGTGACATCTGGCTGGCTGATAATTTATATTTCATTCCTAGTACTAATTCTTGGTTTTTTATACAAATTAAATAGGAAAAAACAAACTTTGAACGAGGGAAGCAGGAAAAAAAAAAGAAATCTTTCGAGAAAATCGCAGAGAAAAATTTGTTCTGGATAAATTTTTTGCTTGTCGTACGGTATGGGGTAATCTGTTTGCACACAATGCACTCCAAACGACGCTAAATTGCAGACGGCTCGAGAAATTTCTGAATTTGCAAAAAAATCTGAAAATGAAGCAAAAATTGAAGCTCTCGATACACAAACTGTCTGCTGAAAATTTTAAAGCATGAAGATAAAAGCACAAAATCATATAAGACACTGCTCGATTTGAAATTTTTGGAAATTGAAATAAAATGACAACTGGATAAATAACATTCGGCTCATCTACAGCGTGCGTATGAGGAAAGACCTGTTGTCATCTAGCTTTCGAATCCAACCGTCCCCTAACAATGGTCCCTGAAATTCAAAAAAGCCCCTCCTCCTATTGTTTGTTCGAAAAAAAACGCAAAGTTTTCCGCAAGATCTGTCTACTCAAGAAAACTCAAAAATATGGAAATCGCACTCGTGTTCTTCTGCGGGAGCCCTCCGTTGTTCCTTCCGCCTTTCTGTTTCCTCATGCATTCTCGAGATGTTTATTGACGGATTGACACGAACAAAACCGACAAGACCTTGTAAGGAGTCCCGTCAGAAGTTTTCGTTTTTGTTTTATCTCATTTTTCGCGGCTGCAGAAGTCTGTTTGAATAACATCAGAACTTCGAAATAGACACCTTCAGGATGTTCTCCATCCGTATAAATAAGTATTTTGACTGTCACAGAACTTTAGTTGTCTAGAAGCAAGTTTCTTCCTTGATTCTCTGAATTCCAAACATTTGAAAGAAATTCCAGAATACTCTAGACGCTTTTGATACAACCACCTCCAGAAGGATTAGACAATCGGCACCTTCAAAGACATTCCTCATTTTTTCTGACCTTTTCACCGCCTTTTCCATCTTCTCCTGCTTCAGCTCCTTCTCCTCTCCATCGTTTTTTTCCTTCAAATCTCAGCTCGGCGGCCAATTGGGAGAGCCAGCCGAAAAAGGAAAAAACGAAGAAGAAAGAAGATGCCGATGTGTCCAAACTTTTAAACGACGGCTTCTTCTTTTTGTGTCTTCTTCTACTTTTTTTTCATCTTCTTTTTCTTCTAGTTTTCATACATTTCGATCATCTTCCTCGTTTTTGTGCGTTTCGATGTTGCATTTGTTTCTCGGATTATCTCTTTTTTCTTGTCAAAATCTTCTTTGTCGTCTTCTAAACTTTATTTCTTTCTTCAAAACTTAAACTTTGCACTCTCCCATCTTTTGAAACTTCCTTTCTCTCCTTACAAAGAACAACAGTTGAATGATTCAGTACTTCCTAGCATTCATCTTCTTCGTCTTCTTCGGGACGTCATCTTTCTGCAATTCAAGAAATAAAAAGAAGACGAACCTCGTCTTCTTCTTCTACCGACGACTTCATAAATTATTTCCCATCAAAAACATATAAATACGGGGGAATGGGGCCCTACTTTCGACGTCTTCTGAATGTACGGGCGTCAGAGAGGTTCGTGGTAGAATCCGAAATTTCAGCAGGCTTGCTTTAGACTTTAAAAATCATCGTCATCTAGAATTACTTAACGGATATAGCCTCAGAGTTCAAATCACTTGTAGAAGACCTGAACCTAAAAATCTCGGACCACTTGGATTTTGAAATGTTAGAACCTCAGAATTCTACAGAACCCATTAGAATGGGAATCACCTGACTTGTGAGTACACACCTCCAATTCTTAATCTCAGCTCTGTCATTTTCTGTAATTCATTCCCCTTCTCTTCTGCTTCTGAATGAAAAGTGGTAGTGTGAAATGCCATTTCTCTTTCATATTCGTTTTTCCTGAGCTCATTTTTGGGGGTGTCCCTCTCCTTCAGGGTCCGCTCCTGAAAATTCATTCCTCTCCTCTTTTCTTATTTATGAATCCCCCCATTTTACTATTTCCTTCCTCGTTCTAATTCATTCCGATATGGGTGGTGGGGGTCCATGAGATCCGTTGAGACACAAATGAAACGTTTGCTCCCGGGGATGGAGTTAGCGTGTTTTGGTGTGAATCCGCGGATTCCGAGTTTTCGATCCGAGATTATATTTTCCGGATGTTCGGGTTATTTGAATGAGAAAGTTCAGTTCATAACTTAAGTATTTCTTTATAAAAAATGTAATTTTTCTACTCCCAGGCCGCCTAATTTCATATATTTCACACAGAACGATAAAGAATTTGAAGGCAGATAACTTGAATTTTCCTCTGATAAACCACTGAGATAAGAAATCTAATCAAACACTATCTGCGAAAGATTTTATTTGTCCCAAGTTTGACTTCTCTAAAAGTAAACCCATTTGAAGTATTTCGGACGCTTGAAGTTACAAGTTTTCTGAAAACTTTTGATTTCCAGAATCCCTGAATCTCTGAATCAAATATTGTGCTTGAGACTATCAGATGCTTCAACTTTAAAACTTTCTTTTAACTCCAGCAATCTCACAAATATCAAAATCTCATAGATACCGTATTTACTCTAATAGTGGGGCACCTCTTATTGAAGGGCACCTCTAATAGAAGAGCATCTGGGCATAGAGATTGAAAAATAAAAGGGCACCTCCAATTGAAGGGCACCCCTAATATAAGGGCACCCGGCAAAAATGTTTTGGATGAAATTTTTGCAAAAATCCGAAAAATTGGAAAAATTTCTCGTTGGAACTATATGTTTTCTACTGGTTCAGAGATATTTTTCTTTGATTTTACTCGATTCTGCTCTATTTAAGCCAATGTTTTGTAAGTTCAAGATTTTCAGTAATAGATTGAGAAATACAAGGGCACCTCCATTTGAAGGGCACCTCTAATATAAGGGCATCCAGAAATTGAGGTTGAACAATAGAAGGGCATGCCCCACTATTAGAGTAAATACGGTATCTGAATAAGGTTCTAAATATTCGTTTTATCGAATTTCAAGTTTTGTAGAATATCAAGGTTCTCAACAGCTGGTGACGAAGGAAACTTACAGTATAGAGTCTTGAAAAATCTTGGAACGCCATACGACTAGAATTTCAAAAGGACTAGAATATTTTCAAAATTTCAGTCCCCCTTTTTCCAATTTTCGAACCTTCAAAATAATATACCCCGATGCTTCTGAATCCCGAAAAAAACACTTGAAAGCCCCTTCCTCCCCATATGACATCTATTTATCCATCTGGATGTATGTATACAACCCCATATTTCCTTACTCTTTTATTTTGCATCTTCTCCCCCCTCTCATCCAGAATTTCCTCCCAAAAAACAGGACAATAAATCTCGATCTGCACACAAAATTACATGGTTCCCACTCTTTTTCTCTTCTTCTCTCGTGCATGTTTTCATTGTTTTTCGCTGGAAAAATATCCAGAAAAACCGAGAAACCCAAAAAATTTACGATTCGAAATCCACCTTTAGTCTCTCTTATAATTGCTGGCCATCATAAAATGTTCATTGTTTTTCTTCCTCATGTTTTCTCTTTGATCCATCAAATTTTATTGTCAATTGAGCATCATTACACTCGATGTGTAATACAACATGTTGAAAATCAAATTTAAGGAAAAAAGAAAACAAAAGTAGATCTGGAAGAGAAGAAATGGGCGTAGTTTGGTTTCTCATTTCGCTTCTCTATCTTTTATTTTGTGCTTTGAATGATGGATTCCCACGGGAGCAGAAGAAGAAACACACAGGAAGAAAAGAAAAAAGTGGAAGACAAGTGATGAAAGATAAGAAATAATGTTTCAATGTGTCTGGGATCCGGGGGAAAAACGAGAAGAAAAAAGAAGAGATATGAACTGGGACTGAGAAATGGAGGAGACGAGTTGACACCTAAAAGTTCAAGAATCTCAAAATGATCCCGCGATACTGGTGATTTTCCTAATTCTGAGACTGTGAAAATCAAAAAGTCAGGATTCAAAAATTCTACAATTTTCAGACTATGCAATTCTGCGGTAATCAGAATCCGCAATTTTGAGACTTGGAAAATTTGAAAGTCATACCCTCGGGCATTCTGAAAATGTGAAAGTTTCTGGTATCTAGTATCCAAATTTGAGAAGCCCGGAGCTTTTTGGAAATTGTCTGGTTCCTCAGTATTCTGAAGGTCTGATATTTTGTTATTATTGAGATTCTGCATGTATGGAATTGCGGAGTTGGAAATTCTAAGTTTCTTTAATTGTATTTTTACATCACTATGAGACTGCAAGTTTCTAATAACCGATAAACCTGAGATTTTAAAACATTAAGATTCAGGAGTCTTAAAACTGCGGTATTGCTGGCAAAATTTGGAGCTTCTGACTCTCTTATATTAAAAAAGACTCCCGGATTCTGAAAATTCAAGTGATTCAAAAATCTAAACGTTTGAGCTTATGACTGATTTATGAAGGTTTTCCAGCTGAACATTGAGATAAACCAATTCCAATTTTCCAGAATCCAAAGTGACTATGAATTTGAGATTATATCAAAATCACTTTTTCAAAAATTTCAAAAACCTATCCCTATTCTTTCTTAACCCCACGAAACCAACTACCCGTCCGAATCTCAGAAATATCTACTTTCCCTTGCTGAATAATTCCAGAACCATCTCAATCAAAGTGCATCATCTCCATCTTCTTGTTCCAATATTCCCAAGGAGCATGATGAATCTTCTTCTCAACTCCCACACCCTTCTTCTGTCACTCTATCTTGCTCCAGAATCTTCCGAATCTATATTTCCATCTTCTTGTCTAAAAACCAAAAAGTTGTCTTTTTTCTTTCTTTTCTCCCAAATACGAACACCCAAAACCCGTATTAGTTTGTTGTCATTTTTCATTTCGCCTTCTTCTTCTCCTCCCTTTTTCTTCGCCCATCTTCTTTGCTCTGAAACAAGCCACGCCCACTTTTTTGTGCTCTTCTCAGCCCCTCCCCGGCCAACAAAACGGAAACCGGACCAGTTGAATTGAATTGTGTGTAGGGACGGGCTCAATGTGTGTCAAAAATGCCCGGGTGAGAGAGAAGAAAAGCTTTTTTTCGACGACAGCTCATCTCATTTTAGATGACAGAAACATCAGAAAGACCCCTCCCCCATCTATTTTTTTTTTCATTTGAAGACCCCTCCTTCAAGACAAAACAAAACAAGTATCTTTCTCTTTTTTTGTCATCAAATTGACGAATCCTTCTTCTGATTTTGATGTTCTGTTTATTCCATTTTCTCTCCAGAACGCTTAGGTCTTCAAATTTTGACATTTTTGAAGCGTTGTTTTTGGTGGTGGAAAACGGTAAACTTCTTTGGTGTGAAAAATGAGTTGCTCGAAACAGTAAACAAAAAGATTCTGAAAGTTTTGAGCTCCAAGGAGAAGGAATGGAAGGGTTGGGAGCTCTTATGAAAGTGCTTTTGATAAATGTTTCGCTGGAAAAGTCTATTTTTGTTGATTGAATATTAGTCATTGTCATTCCTCAATTGCTCTGCTTTACTTTTATCAATAGTTTCCAGTCAAGTTTGATTTCCATGCTTGAAGTTCTCAGCTTTCTAACAAACTCATATGTTTTTTGAAGCTCAGAGTTTTCCTCTTTTTTTTTCGAAGAATTCATATACTTGTAAGAGATCCATTCGGCCGGGAAATTCAGCCGGCACATCAACCACCGACCGACCGCCGACCTGCCCGACCGAAAATATGCATTTTTTAACGTTTTTTGGGTTTCGCGGCTGGTTTTTCGACAGTTTTACTCAAAAATGCACTGGTCGGTCGCGGTTGGCGGTCGGTCGGCGGACGAATGGGTGTGACCGATGCAACCCTAACGTCGAACCGGAAAGATCTGTGATTCTAAAACTTCCAGGGTTCTGATTTTTTTGTATCAAGAAAATTTGGAATTTCAAAGTTCTTAGAATTTGATGAATCTGAAAGGACCTTCACTTGTTGACGTCTGACAGATTCTGACTCTGAGAGTCTTCACAACTCCTCTTCTCATCAGGACATTTATTTTATGTTCTGATCACGTTCCATCCCCGAATTCTTCCGAAAATCCAACTTCGAACCCATCAAAATTCATGCAAATATGTACCTAATCGACCATCTCTTCTCTTCTTTCAAACTTTTTTTCCTCTCAGAATAAGAAATCAAAAAGCAATTGTCTTCGATAATTCAGTTGAGTTCTGATCTTTTCCCTTCTTTCCATCTTCTCCTATTTAAAGCTCTTCAACTAATTGGAAAAGGACATTTCCTCCTTCATTCTGCAACATTTCCATCATCATTATTTGGTAACTTAATAAGTGTATCTTATTTATTTTTCTGCTTTTTTCCTGTCTTCTTTGAAAATCAAAAAGATTCGATTCCCCGAAGGGCCCATCTCGCCAACAAAACAAAAAACTCCCACCATGTTCTGTGTTTTTTGAAATTCAAAAGTCTTCCTTCAAGATTATGACTTGAGAGAAAAGAAGAAGAAGTTTTGAGAAGAGCTTAGAGCCCACTTTTTGGAATTTTCGACGTAGAAACAGAAGAATCAACGTAGAAAAAACGAGAAGAAACGAAGAGTGATTGTTTCAAAACGGAAGTGACTCTAGAAACTTTGGGAAGAAGAAGAAGAAGAAAGTAGAATATTATTCTGGAGAGGGGATTAGAAGACGTGACACCACGCGACTGTTTCGAGTACGCGAGACAATAGATTAGTTCTAAACGGTAATGTACTCGAAATGTCCTACCGCTTTTGGCTTGAATGTAGGCTCAAAAGAACTAGCATAAAAAGTTATCTCAGTAGCTGAAACCGTTTTTGGAGGATATTAACGGTCTTCGAGAAAATCCACTATTTCCAAAATTTTCTCGAAATTCAAAATTTTCCACTTCTAAAGCACATAACTTTGCTCATTCTGAACGAAATTGTGAAAATCAAAAAACAAAATGAAGGTAATTTATTGACAAATGTAAAACTGAAAACGATTAAAAAACAAATATTTTTCACAAAAAGTTATTTATCGAAAACCAGAGGTACCTGAGTACCAAAAAAGTCATAAAAATTTTTTAGAGATATGACATTTTTTAAATTTAAGCTAAAATGAAAGAACACGTTTGGTTTAGTCAAAAAATGTTTTAACTTATAAGGGTAACCAGCCAAATATGAAAAATAATTTTGATCAAAAAAATGTTGGTTTTGAAAATTTTTGAAAAAGCTAAAATTTCACCTAAGCTCTGTACTGAGTGTTTATAAACTCTTTCTATGTTCACAATTCTGACACTATCAGCTTTCCAAAAAGCTTCAGATCATAAAATTATCATAACTTTGAGCCATTTTATGGTCATTTGAAATCAACAACCCGATTTTAGGGCGGTCTGGAAACTCGAAAAAATGAAAATCGTCCTAGAGTTTTGAAATTACGTTTATTTTGTAGATGATTAGACAACAAAACACTTTGTCAATTGCAACTTTCTTCTATTTCTTCAACCTCACTCATAAAAATGACATTTCTATTTGGAGCCCATCAGTGATGACTGCGGCCATGTCTAGCAACTTTACGAGCGAGGTTGAAAAAATAGAAGAAAGTTGCAATTGACAAAGTGTTTTGTCGTTCAATTACCTACAAAATAAACGTAATTTCAAAACTCTAGGACGATTTTTATTTTTTCGAGTTTCCTGACCGCCCTAAAATCGGGGTGTTGATTTCAAATGACCATAAAATGGCTCAAAGTTATGATAATTTTATGATCTGAAGCTTTTTGGAAAGCTGATAGTGTCAGAATTGTGAACATAGAAAGAGTTTATAAACACTCAGTACAGAGCTTAGGTGAAATTTTAGCTTTTTCAAAAATTTTCAAAACCAACATTTTTTTGATCAAAATTATTTTTCATATTTGGCTGGTTACCCTTATAAGTTAAAACATTTTTTGACTAAACCAAACGTGTTCTTTCATTTTAGCTTAAATTTAAAAAATGTCATATCTCTAAAAAATTTTTATGACTTTTTTGGTACTCAAGTACCTCTGGTTTTCGATAAATAACTTTTTGTGAAAATCAATTATTTTTTAATCGTTTTCAGTTTTACATTTGTCAATAAATTACCTTCATTTTGTTTTTTGATTTTCACAATTTCGTTCAGAATGAGCAAAGTTATGTGCTTTAGAAGTGGAAAATTTTGAATTTCGCGAAAATTTTGGAAATAGTGGATTTTCTCGAAGACCGTTAATATCCTCCAAAAACGGTTTCAGCTTCTCAAATAACTTTTTATGCTTGTTCTATTGAGCCTACATTCAAGCCAAAAGCGGTAGGACATTTCGAGTACATTACCGTTAAGTAGGTGAAAAACTAGAAAAGTCGAAGTTTGTTTTGGAGTGTTGGTTCGGCTTGGAGACCTAGACCTTCAAGTCTGGACTTCTGTAAAATCGAATGGAGGCGAGATTCCAAAAATCCGTCATGCTTTGACCAAACTTTCAATTGTTCATACTGCAAATCTATTTATCCAGATACGTGAAGAGCCAAGTTTTCAAATCTCATATTAGACCGAAGTAAAAGTTGGAGAGACAATAACTTTTTGACAAAATTTCCACACCTCGCTGCTCTGTTTCCACTAATAATTTTGATCAATTACTAAAAATTTTCCAAAGTTAAACTCGATTCCCTAATTCCCAAGTTTCGCAGGTTGCCATGGTAATCTTTGTAAGCCAAAATCTTTCATAGATCGAGTTTTGCTTCAATCGTTTCTTCAGAGTCTTGTGAAGTAGTTCAAGAAACTCTAATCTACTCCATATACTATTTAAATATGTAATGAATCCTTGTACTTCTCGATAAACGTTTTAGACTATATACAAACACCTGAATGTCAATAATGATCATATTGATGTTTTGAAGCAATTCGTATTATCAAGAAGGAGATCGTTAGCCTTCAACCATATCGGAGCTGGATTTCTCTTCGCTTCAGTTAAAGGCTAATTCGAAACTTTCCAGATTATGAACATCAAAAAACAGAGCTTTGATAATTTCTGAATCTCCATATCCATGGCACTTTCTATCTGGGGAACCCCCAATTTCTTGTTTTCCCTTCTTCCTGTCAGAACCAGAATTCTCATTTCGTCCTTGCCTATCCGAGAATCTTGGTAAACATCCGGATCATTCTCTTCCCCATAAAATCACCCAAAATCTCATTCCCGGTTCCAATAACTCTTCTTGCCCCCACAATTACCCTATCACTCCCCAAATATTTGACATTTCCATATACCATCTTATCCCTTTTATTCTCCCGTTTATCTGCCCAATTAGACATACAAAATGCTCAATTGAGCATCCTTCCATTTCCATCTTCTTCCCTTCCCCCGTGTGTTTCATCCTTTCATGTCCCTTCTTCCCTTCTTTCCATTCGCAATTCAATCAAGTACTCTTTTGTTTTTGCCGCCCCTTTTTTCCCAACATCTTTTCTCTTCCTCCCCATTTTAGTCACTCACTTTTCCCTTTTTTTTCTAAAACTCGATTTCAACTCGAACAAGACGAACGAACGAAGACCTCACTACTCAACTTTTCGATTATTTGTTGTTTTTTGTCGGAAATTGACTTTCGCGTTCCCTTTTCTCCGTTTTTCAGACGGAGACTACTGTAGGTTTCCTTTTATTGTCCACTTTACCACTTCTTCTTCCTTTTTTCTGTTTTTTTCATAGTAGGCCTAATTTTGGAAAATCGGAAAGTGCAAGAATAGTGATCAGTGGGTTGGTAAAGGGCAATGCTGGAAGGTTCCTGGTTTTTTTCTCCTGAAACTGGTTGCACTGGAATTTGAAGGTTCATGAAAGTTTGAACTTACCCAAAAGCTGAAGCTCAGATGGTTAGCACCAGTAGTTCATGAACCTGCAAAACGTAAGAATGGATAAAGAGATTCGGTGCCTTCTGGTTCGGTGTCGGTAATTATGGGCTTTGCACCTGGAAGAAGGAGCACATAAGCATCAGAACCAGTCTAACACATAATGAGGGACTTACGACCCGAACGTCTAAAATGAAATTCGATATCCCTCGCGCATTAGTGTCGATAATTTGCTAGTTCGCTGTGGAGCAAATTGTGGCATTTTAATGAAGAGTCTCTAGACATTTGGCGACTATGTGGAGCCAATCAGGTAATAAGGCCATCATTCGGGCTTGCCCTAAAGGAAAGAAGGTCGATGGGTTGTGTTCTAGGGGTTTACAGACATCATGGTTACCGAATCATACTATTTTTCGCTGATACCGTTCCACCTGAAATAGAACTTTTGAAAATTGAGCTTCCAGGTTCTAAACATCGAGTAGTCAGTTTTCCAATATGCATGATTTTTGCAATGTTGTTGTAAAAATAATGTAAAGCAACTTACAGCTCGGATTCCCAGAAAGTAATAACTCAAACCGTCAGTGACTTTTTTGAACTTTGCCTATTTCCCAAGCAAGATCTGTTTAGCTCCTTCGGATTAATAGGAAAATGAAAAATGCAATCCTGATTTATCTGAGGCTGTTTCGGAGGAATCTGAAAGTTCAGGCTTTCATCAAATATCGAATAACCCGACTACCCCTAATTTTAGCAAAATGTGCTCCCCGAGATCATGGTATCACAATTTTTCGTTGCCTAGCAACGAACGACTTAATCTTTTAAAACACTCATCATGAAGATGATAGTCTTTTCCAAACACATGACTCTAGACACCTATCCAAAAATCATCGCAAATTTTGATTTCAATCCACCTGGGCTGATCTCCGCAAACTACGAAAACTTGACATTTACTCTTTCTGTCCTGACATTTGTCTAATTTAGTCATCCTTGTACCTAATGACATCCCCAGACATTTATTTCTACTTCCTTCTTTTTATTCTGATTCTTTTTGACTATTCTCAATATAACCCCCGTTTCCGTCCCTAAAAATGCCATCGCCTTCTGGTCGTCTGCTCGCATAATCAATTTGCAGGTTTTCGGGTCCCCCTAACGTTTTTTTCGTTCTTTTTTTGCTTCTTTTCGAGTATTGTTGACGTACCTCTCCTGGTCCACCAAAACGATTACCTGGAAGGCGTAGATGGCTTTGTGCCTCCATTAGGCTCCGCCCACTTTTCTCCCCGCTTTTCGAGGGGTCCTTCTTTCTCCTCTACTTTTTCCTGCTTTTGTGAATGTTCCGCTCGAGTAGTCGTCGACTTGAAAAGAAGAGAAAAAAGAGCACAACTTCTTCTTCTACTGCTTTTTCTTCTTCCATACTTTTTCACTCCTAATCCTTGTTCTGTTTTTGTTTCCTTTCTTCTTTCGTTCTTCCACCTTCTTCTTCGTCGTCGTCTTCCAACAACGTCTTCTAAACTGATTGACGTTCAAAAAGAATCGTGGGAAAGGCGGGGGATCTGATTTTGTGTTTTCTTTTCTTCAGATGCACCAGAAGACGAGCAAGAAGACAATGACCAGAGATCTGAAGTCCGGAAGAATGAAAAAGGGGCGGAGTCTAGAGTCAAACAATGATAAGTGTGTGGGAGTCAGCTGCCGTCCTGTAATTTTCATTCCCTTCTTATGGGAAACTTTGAACATAGTTCTGGGTATAGTCGTAGCATCCCCAAATCCTAGATTCCATTCCTTTTATTTCCACGCTGCTTTATGGTTGGGTACGAGGTTGATTTTGGTTTGAATGGTTGCTGGTTCGATCCCCTAGCGCTTCCTACTTCTTTTTCTTCACTTTTTCCAATCCTGCACGTAATCAGACACCATCACCACCTGTGATCTCAGTTCCTCCTTCCATGAGAACCTACCCTAGAATCTAGAATCCATATTTTTAGAATCCACGTCTCATTATTATACAATTCCCACACCCTGTCTCTCGGTCTCCCTTGGCTAGGCAACATCAGTCAGAAATTTAAAAATTGAAAAAAAAAAACTTCTCAAAAAAATCTAGAATCTGATATCCGTGGAAACTATTGAAGCCATCTTGAGTATCTCCTTTTTTCGCTTTCTTTGATCTTTAACCCGGAAACTTTAATTTTTTTTCCACAATATTTTCTGGCCATTGAAACGCTGAGATCCTGAATGTACTTGTATTGTCATTTTGGATTAAAGGGGGAGTCAATTAATTCCATAATTTTTGATTTTGGTATCATTCGACGCAGAATTAGCGCACGGGAAATTAATTCTCTTGGACCCTAGTCCCAAAATGTCTCCTATTCAAAATATAGGTCAAAAACAGGTCAAAAAAAATCAACTGTGAGGGTGCAAAATTTTGTTCACGTGGAAATTTGCACCCTCAAGAAATATTCGCACCCTCAAAACGTGAGTTTTGCACCCTCACAGTTGATTTTTTTGACCTGTTTTTGACCTATATTTTGAATAGGAGACATTTTGGGACTAGGGTCCAAGAGAATTAATTTCCCGTGCGCTAATTCTGCATCGAATGATACCAAAATCTCAAAAAATTGGAAATTAGTAGACTCCCCCTTTAATCCTTGATAATCTCATGAGTTTCGTCATTGGGGAATAAGAGAGAATAAATCCGTTTACGTTGTTAGGGAAAGATTTAAGGGCAATTGTTGATTTTGGAAGACGTAGAGGATCATCAATTGTCTCGCTTAAAGTGCAAGACACAAATTTATTAGAACATAAAAAGTTTGCAGCCACAATTCGGACTCAGAAAAGGGGTGAGTTAGGAATAAGGCTCACATTCGTACCGAATTTTGCACGCCCTGTGCGCCCCTCGGTCCGCCGTTCGTCCGAGATTCATCAGTTTCCTTAGTTTCCTAATTTCTGTCACTACACCGGTTGAGCCTGTGGATACATTTCTATGGGCGCCGCGCCGCTACCGCCTAAGCTACCCGACCGCGAACAGTCACGCTGACGGAGCCTAAGCCTGGACCACATCTGGTCAACTAATACAAAACAATCTGCAAATCGATGAAAAAACTTCGGTTACGGTACGCAACACACCCTAATGTAATATGACCACCTAAGAGCTGTTCGGACAGACGAATTCCGGTCGGATTTTTTTCTTTTTCAATGGAGCTGGAAGGCGTCAAATCGTTTGGGAGATCATTCGGAGCGAGGGTATGTATTTTTGCGTCAGCGTGTCAGCACCTTTTGGCTGCGGACCTGACATTAGAGTTGACGCCAAGAAACCTTTGAGCTGTTTTTTTAATTGTGAAAGTCAAAAATCGAGTAATAAGCAGAGACTGTCAGATTATAAGTCTCGTTCGTTCTCAAAGGTTTTTACTGATAATGTGAGTTCCACGAATGTCTTCTGAATTTCAGAAAAGGAAATGTTCGTCTCTTCTAGTTTTGGTTTAATACGACAATCCCTCATCTTTCCTAGCTCCAATATTATTTTCCTAGTTGATTCTGTGTTCTAGTTCTTCCATTATGATCCATCTATTCATTAGCTCCTCTATGACTTCCCAACTTGTTTCTCTATCATTGCTCATTTTCAGATCTTTGTTATTCCCCCTTGCCATCAAAAACTACTCTCTCTGAAGACGTAAGCTTCTCCGTCCCAAATCCTTTACGGTCTTCGTAATCCCTTTCTCTCCATGGAAAAATCCGTGGTAGTGGTGCACCCTTCTTGTTTACCCACTCACTTTTCCATCATTTTCTTCTTCTGCTCCATCACCAACGTCTTCTTCTTCTTCTGTTACGCCTTCTGAATCTGTAGAGAGTAGTGAGGTCCTGCGTGGCACGTCATAATCCAGTCTCAAGTATCAGCTTACGAGTGCATTCCTTCTTTATTTGTCCTTCGGGCTCCCACCACAGATTCTATTTTTCTTTTTCTTCTTTTTGAAGAAAAAAGAAAAGAAAAAAGCTTTCCATTTTTTTTCAAAATCTCTTCCCCCAATACGGGCGGAACTCCCATTAAACGCTGAGCAATTTTGCCACCACTCCACAATTTTCACACTTTTTCCCCAGTTTTTTCCTTCCAATTTTTCCACAATTTTCATTCATAGCAAAGAGTCAAAAAGCCTTCTATATCTACTTTTTCTCCCTGTTATTATTCTTATTTCTCTTCTCCTTCTTCACCATCATCATCATCATCATCTCCCAGTTTTTGTCGTCTGTTCGAAAAAAGATTATCTTCATTCGAAAAATAGAGCTTATTCGTTCGAAAATGGCTCTTTTTTCTTTTTCTTTTTTTTCTGTGATATCAGTTCTCAACATCATTTTTTTGCCGAAAAAATAAAGGAGGGAAGAGATCATCCTCGAAGATTTTGAGGGAGTCTCTTCCATGAAAAAAGTATTCATTTTTTGGAGGTTTTCCAAGGTTTTTAGATGTTATTTTTTGCTTAGTTTTATGATCAGCTAGGATTTTTGGATCAAGATTTTGCTTGGAAGTTGTCTGAGAGTTTTGATTTTTAAAACTACATAGATGCTTATGAAACTTGAATTTAGAGCTGCAAAGAGAATTCTTGAAACTGAAAATGTCAGACGATTAGAATTTGGAATTCTTGAATTTCTAGAAGTCAGATTTTCTAGAAAAAAAATCTGTTGATCCAGGTTATTTTCATTTTTCAACAACGTCTTCAGATTTTCCAAATTCGGAATTCTGAATTCCCCTTCGAGACCACCCTTGCTGCCAGAAACGGATGTTTTTCTATTACCCCTTTATTTTTCTCTAATCCGTTACTAATCAGAAGAGAAAAAGAATGTTGATCTAGAAAAACTCCCTCCCTCATTTCCGAATCTCTCACTAATTTCCGAATGATTCATATTTTTGAGCGGAGAAAAAACGCCGAGATATATATCAATAAAACATGAATATTATCAACATATTCATGGTCAACAACGACGACGTTCGTGTGAATTCTCACTCTTTCCAGCGAAGATTTTTTGTTTCAAAAACAAGTGTTCAAGTTTTTCTTCTCTTTATTTTCAGACCCCCTTTTGTGGAAAGTTTTGAGCCTTGAAAAATACTAAATTTTTCATTGTCTTCGTTTTCGTCTTCATTTTCAGTCTTCCGCCCAGTTTTCTGCTTTTTCTTCTTCAATTTTCACTATTCTTGTTGGTTTTTGTGTCTATTTTTGAAATCTTATAACTTCTTCGAGCCATCAAAACTAAGTTTCCAACATAAATCATATTTTCAGAATGCGAGTCGGTTCAACCGTCCGAAGTCGTACCAAGGCGAGGGTCGTTCGTCGACTAATTCTGCTTCCAGTGGCTCTCGTAGCCATCATCGGAGCAGCCAGTTTGATGAGAGAGCGAAGGAGTGTGGAGAGGGATCCGGATTTACCAGGGATACCATCTGGAAATGTGTCAAAACCATTCTGGAAGTCCTTCATGCCAACTTGTAATCGGTATGTTCTGTCATTCAGATTTCCATGCAAAGGTTGTTAGACGCCCAGCCACGCCATTTTTGTTAGGCTGCGCAGCCTTAGGGCTTTTTTTGAGGCAAAGTGCTTATTTTCAAAAGAACGGTCCGATCTGACCACGGCCCACAGCTGAGGCCAGCCCTGTTTTTCACAGCCTTGTCTCATGAGTTCCTGAAACCCTCCCAAAGTTCAAACTATAAGCCGTTTTTCTCCTCAAAAGCTCTCCTTACCTTCTTCCTTCCGTTTCGTTCCCAACTACTTTTCTATTTAAACTCGTGGGTACTTTCTTCAAAAACTTTTTCCATCTAGGAACCGGAAGTAGTTTAAGCCTCTTTTTGTAAGAACCGCTCGGATTCTGTCTTTTCAAGGAAGAGCGGAGATCACGGATTCAGGGGAAAAAGTTCTTCGCTTGAGGGTAGAGACTTTTTCAAGCTCGGAAAGGGAACAAAGACATTCCATAGATGATTGAAAATGTAATGAGAAATGAGAAATGGTCCGATGAGAATATATCTCCTCCAAAGTTCTAGCAAGCCCTGAATGATCAAGAATCTTCCAGATCCCTTGCCCCACCTGCTCCAGAAGTCAACGACGATGGACAGTTCCCACCTGACCCCTTCTCTCTCAAACAACGACAAAATGGATTTGTAGTTCTCCATCTCTGCGGTTTGATCTACATGTTCGTTTCGCTTGCAATCGTCTGTGATGAGTTCTTCGTTCCCTCTTTGGATGTTCTCACCGAGAAGCTTCAACTCTCCGATGACGTGGCTGGAGCCACATTCATGGCTGCCGGAGGCTCGGCTCCTGAATTTTTCACATCGGTTATTGGAGTGTTTATTGCTCAGAATAATGTTGGAATCGGTACCATCGTTGGTGAGTCGTGACCCCCCTCCCTTTGAATCCAGAGAATCATTACTTTATTTTAGGATCCGCCACATTCAACATCCTCTGCGTTCTTGCCTTCTGTACCCTTTTCTCGAAGACAATCCTGGATTTAACCTGGTGGCCTCTGTTTCGTGATGTCTCCATCTATATGTTGGCTCTAGGAATGCTGGTTTTCTTCTTTATGGATGAGATTGTAAGTGTGCTAAGAAACGAAAATGACCTAATTGGCTTTGAATCACCGACTTTATGATTGCAAAACGAACGCGTTCTCAATTGAGCCACTACTCCACGAAATGCATAGAGACACCTTTGCAATTATTTACAACCTATCCTGCTCTCTGAAAACCTTCAAACGTTCAGATCACCTTCCCCGAAGCCCTGGCCATGTTCACTATCTACATCCTCTACTGTACCATCATGAAGTTCAACGTACAGCTGGAAGGACTTGTGAAAGGAGGCTCCGATTCAGAAGAGGCATCAGCTCACGAGACACAGAAACTGGCAGCTGACGTAGCACACAACAATAATAATAATGATGTGGTTAGTTTTAATGAGAAAGAAGAAAAAGAGTCATTCTCATTGGGAGAAAACACAATTAGAGGAAAAGTAAACTCAAAATTTCCAGGCTCAACTCGAAGGGAGCGAATTGAGAAGACGTTCATCGGCACGACGACAATCTGTTCCAATTCTTCATTCTGGAACAATGTTCAGAAATGGAATTATGCAGTTGATGAATCACACACTCGAGCAACTACCAGAAGGTAAAGAACTCATTTCTCGGGAGTGTCGACCAACGACATGAATTTTATATGAGTCTAGATTTTTGAGCATTTGGAGCTTTTTGGGGGTGCTCGAAGAGCCCAGAGCTCTATACTTGAAAGTTTTTTGAAGTGTTGGTTATTGTGGTTTTATTATTTTGGGAGGAAGAGATGAAAAAAGCATTTTAAAGAACTGGGGAGAGCAAAAATGGGAGCAAAGAGTAATAAGGTCCAACATCTTTCATACTGGAAAAAAACCGCGAATAGAATGAAAGTTCTTAGATTTTATGGATCGGATGTTCATAGATTTGGAGCATAGATTTGGAGCTCTGAAATTCAGAAATTCAGAGATTCTCACATTCAGTTCTGACGGACTCTGTAAGAAACCTTATTTCTTCTGAATATTTGAGATTTTCAATTTACTGGGATTCTGAAGTTTCCAAATTTCTCAAAAGTCAGTTATTACCCATTTTCAAAGAAAAACAATTATTTCGGATTCTCAAAAGTGTCCATCATAGAATCAAAAACAGTGGTTCTAGTCTTCTTTCCATAGGAAGTCATCAAAAAAACGTACTCATTCTCTCTTTGTTCAGATTCGGAAGAAGACGACAGCTCGAGAAGTCGGAGCAATGTGAACGTGGAGTCTCATGACATGCATCGCCTAAATGTCAATCAAAATATGCCAGATCGACGTTCGTCACAGATTGAGGAGATTGTAAGTGTCAATCTTCTCGCGGAGTAAGAAGAAGACGTTCTTGTTGTTTTCAGAAGTCACTTCTAGAAGAGGAAGAGGAAAAACCCCTCGATATGACATGGCCAGAGACCTGGATGAAACGGTTGACATATGTGCTCTTGGCGCCGGTGGTAGTCCCAATGTGGGTCACGATTCCGGATGTCCGTAGGCCGGTGAGTATCTTGGGAGTCTTTGGGAGTGAAATCATGGCACGGGCTTGGCTTCGTGCTAGCTTTTCCAAAATTAAGAACTGTACTGTGAGCAGCGAAATTAGCAATCATAAGACGCCACCTGTAGGAAACTAGAAATGCGGCGCGATTTCACAAGGATGAACCGTTTGCGACCCGGTGCTAAAGTCAAAAGTCAGAATTCCGAATCAAAAACATTCAAGATTCAACGTGTTATTCGTCTCGCCTCACATGGTTACTTTCAAAATAAGCCAAAATATTCTTTCTGGTCAATTAATGTATCCATTTCCAGCACAATCGTCAATGGTACCCAGCCACCTTCATCATCTCCATCCTCTGGATCGCATTCTTCTCGTACCTGATGGTCTGGTGGGCTAACACAATCGGAGAGACATTTGTGATCCCCACGGAAATCATTGGTCTGACTATTCTGGCAGCTGGTACCAGTATACCAGATTTGATCACGAGGTGAGATCCGATTCAGCTGAAAGCTTTGAGAGTTTGTTTTTGAGCCATATGATTGGGTTTCAAATAAGTTGGATATGACCCGAGAAACTTTGGTTCGAAGGTTGGGCTCTGAGGATTTTCACTAGTAAATAATAGAGAAAGTTTCTCACTGTTCGTGTAGTCCATGACTCTTCTTCCCTTTCTTGAACGTTTTGCGAAGGCTCCTAGACGACTTGAAAGTACCCTAAGCATCCAGCTCTAAAACACAAACTTTCAGCGTCATCGTGGCTAGAAAAGGACTCGGAGACATGGCTGTCTCCAGTTCCGTTGGATCCAATATCTTCGATGTCTGTGTCGGTCTTCCAGTCCCATGGCTTTTGTATTTCTTAATGGAATACATCAAAAACCCTGATCAACCACTTGCCCCAATCTCCGTCAGCTCCAAAGGACTCCTCTGCTCCGTTGGAATGCTCTTCATCATGCTCATCGTATTGGTTTTCGCCATTTTCCTATCAGGATGGAAGATGAATAAGGTAAACTTGTATAGATTCAGAAAACCAATGAACGTCAGAATTTCAGATCTTTGGAATCCTGATGATCGTATCCTACATCTTCTTCTGCGTGTTTTCAGTCGGTCTAGAAACTGATAAACTGGTTTGCCCGTTGAATATTTGCGGATAATTAGTTCTCGCTTAGTCTTCTTTCGAATCAAAAAAGTTCAAAAATTTGGTCTGCATCAACGGGTGACAAGTTTTTCAAAACAATCCTAGTGACTTTTACCACTGAATTCACATATTTTTCGTTCTTCTGTATATATTCAATAATTTCACTTTAGTTGTGTTATGCATTTATTTTTCGACAATTTTCTTCAAATTTGTGTCATTCAACAATAATAAAATCATTAATTTGGAAAGACTTAGATCAAAGGAATATCAACTTCGTCTCCCAATTCAGATGTCTTGTTCACGGAATCCATTACTGGTTCCGATGGTTCTTTCGTTGGATCCGTGGTTTCAGAAGTGATAAAACGGGCGGCACGGGAAGAACTTCCATGAGGATGTTCTTCGTCCAATTCAGCAGAGTCAAAACGACGTTGAGCTTCTTCTTTGTTCAAATTGGTCACCTCGTGTTCTGGCTCGGCATTCCAACCACCAGAGTTTTGGGGAGCTCTGAAATTTCAGATATTTTGGGTCTACGGTTTTTGAGTCAACGAAGATCTACTGAATAGTTCCTTCGCCTCCAGCATTACAAAGTGGAGTATTACAGCAGCAGAGGGAAATTGGAATGTTTTGGAATGTGGTTCCGATGCACTTATTTTGGGCGAACTGAAAAATTAGAAGTTTAGTGGTTTCTACGATTTTGAAATTTTGGGTTGGAAACATTGGAATCCCAAAATTCAAGGTTTGGAGAAAAATCTAGATTCATCAAAACGACACCGTGAAATGTAGAAACTTTACAGATTTTCTGAATTCTAGGCATCTGGCTACCTAATAACTGAAAGTGGATTTTAGGGGATCGATAGGATAAAAAGTTTAGAATGTTTTGTCGGATTTTATCTAACACTTTGAGGCTCTTTGTGCGCTCTAAAGACAAAATTACAAAGCGCTAAAATCTGAAAGTCTCATATTCCAAGATAGAAACTAACCATACACCTCCACATACTACATCCCGCCTTTGTCACTTCAATCAACGCAGCTGCCGACGCTGTCATATTATAGCAATAGGCAGCAGAGTTGTCACAATTCACCGTTGCCGTTCCCACTGATGTTCCCTTGATGAATTTCAGTCCCTGAAATCTAAAAAGTTTGTATTCCAGAATTGTAATCCGACTAACCGTGTGACATTGAATGGCAAGAGTTCCGGAGACGGTTAACACAAGTGAAATTGCAACGAAGCGAAGCATTCTAAAAACTTGAATTCTACTGATACTGGTTGAATGAGGAAAAAAAAAGACGTAGAAAAATGAAAAACAGTATCTCTCTGTGTGTTGACCTTGTTCTTTCTTCTTTGTGGGAAAAATGAAGGGAATTGAAAAAAGAAGAGAGAATCAAGGTGTATTGTTGAAGGAAGATAGTTTATTATCATATGAATGCGACGCAGACAATTCGACAATTCATTTATCATTTGGTAATTTGATGCTGAAGTTTATATTATGATTCAAGAGCTGTACGGCTAATGTAAACTTCCAGATTTTTTGACTTTTGTTTAGTCAAGAATGAGTCTGATTGTGAGAAATGAGAAAAAAGGAGTGGGTGGATGGAGGAGTTCAAGAGTTCAGAATTGAACTAGTTTTCAGAGATTTGGAATCTCGGAGACTCATATCAACTAGTTGATACACAATCATAAAATCTATTAAAATCTCATAAAACACCACATCCTTCAAAGTTTCAGAATTTCCAAATTTCTGATCTCCAAATCTTTAAAGATGTCAGAGCCTCAAATTCCACCAGAATCTAAAAATTAATCGGAATTTGAAATACTATCACAATCTTACAGTTTGACAATTCTAGAATCTCTTCGAGTATCAGGATCTTCGGATATTGTATCTCAGAATCTCTGCTCCTTCTCCGGTCGAATGTGGCTGTCCGATTTCTTTTAGTCGTATATTCAGAATTGAAGGAGCATTTTGAAAGCATAACTACAAACCTCAGATAATCATCATATTTGTTGACGCATGCGACATACCAGAGCAGAAATCTGATAAGCTTACCTGAAGAGGAATCTAGAGATATTCCAATTAGTGAAAATCTAAAAGAGAAAGTAGGAGTGATTGAGAGCACGCAACCCGGATGCATATTAGCATTTGAATTGTTCTAAACTTTTCTCTACAAACTTTTTGGGCTGGCTCTACATGAAAACATATCGAATTCGAAAATTAGTAAAAAACCCTAATTATTGTTGACAAAAAACATGTGAGGAAGTGAAAATCTAATCTGAGGAAAAACACATACTTTCTAATTAGTGCACACCTAAAAACGTGAGAGATCAAAAAGCCAATATTCTTAAACGTGAGATCCCAATTCTGCCAACTTGCAAGGCAAAAAAAATCGCCAACTCGCAGAGGTCAACTTTGCTCCCAAAGAGTCCCTGTCTTCAGTTCTCGATTAAGATTTCTGTTTTCCTCGTAACTATTGGAAAATTAAACAATGGTCAAGGTACATTTCAGCAAGCTGAGAAGTTTTCAAAGATTTCTGTTTGAGGTCAAAGAAAAAAGTGAGCTGGTGACGGTGAAAGTAGGCGAGAATCTGGAAAAATTGATGGGAAAGGGATTCGTGAGACCGACGAAACATTCGGCGCTTCTTCCATATTTTGATGAGTGAGTCAGGGGACATTGGGAAGAATTTTTCAATTCCTCAAATGTTGGATCCATTTGTTTTTCAATAAATGCAGAAGTCGCCTGTCATTGACCGAAGTTCCAAAAAGGGAACTCTAACTTGGAATTCAATTAAAATTCTACTGAGCTCAATTGGCTTCTTTTAATGGCTCCCTGAAATCTTGAGATCCCTTATTCGTATTACTGAGCCGCTCGTGGATGACCCTTCCCGTGTCTTCGGCCAAAGAGCAACGTGGCAATTTAAAAATCTCCCTCAACGAAAACACATTTTTGAAAAAAATTTGCTCGTGTAAATCGACACAAGATCGGCTCTTCCATTCGAGAGATTTCTAAAATGCCACGTTGCTCTTTGGCCAAATGCACGGGATGGGTCAGCCATGAGCGGCTCAGTAATACCCAATTATATTTTTGAAACACAAAAATTCTTTAGACTGGAAACCGAAGCCGACAAGAACTTCCAATTCATTCTCAACGGGATGACAGCAGGCTTTTTGACGGAAAATTGTTCGCCAGAATTCGTTGATTATTGTGACATGTTTTGCAAGTAAGCCCTTCTCGAAAAATTTCTCCAAAATTTCATGAATATTCTTCCAGACACCTCCGCCAATTCGGACTGCGAATGCCAAAAACAACATTTTTGAATCTTGTTCGTTTCTTCTACGAGGCTATCATCAGAAAGGATCAACACAGAAATTTGTTGATTTGGGCGTGTCATTGTCTTGGGAAAATGATGAAGTGAGCTAATCAAGAGTTTCAAATCCGCCCTATTCGAAATTTACAGACTCAGCAAAAGCGGAACTTTTGGTTACCGCGACCTGGTCCTTGACTGGAAACCAATCTACGAACTCTTCATTCGAGCCCAAAACGGAAAGATTAAGCCGGATATATCGGCGTATCTCAACGACGCCATCATGTCTTTTTCGATCTTTTATCACCCAGAAGAACAATCGAAAATCTTTGAGACACTCCTCCAAGAGATTACCATTGGAAGTCATATCTATATGAATCAATTTCTGACGACGTGCAGAATTTTTCTGTCGGTTGAGGGAATGAGTGAAGAAGATGCGAAAAAATACGCCGTTGGAACGTGGATCAAAGAAATTTGGGATTTGTATCTGAAAGCAGATATGAATACGGGATGGACATCTGTTTGTTTGGAGCACATTGTTGAGTGAGTTGAAGTTTTAATCCTGAATTTTTGTCGACGGGAATTTCAGATTGTGCTACTTCCACCCGGGCGCGTTCAATCTGAGTCCTCACTACGACGTGCTCTTCACAAAAATGATGAGAAGTTTCGAATTGACCGTGAGAGGAGGAAAAGTGGCAGTTGGAGATGGAACAGAGTCCCTATCAAACACCAATTTGGCTTCTATTTGCGTATATACCATTGGGGGACCTAATTCGTAAGTTTTCAAGACTTGACTTGAAGATAAAAAGCCAAAATTTCCAGATCCCTATCCTACTTCCAACGTCTCATGAAGTACATCCTCTTTCATGTCCACCCTCTAAATTCCGGAGAACACACGGAACAAATCAGCTCGTTCCTCACTGATTTCATCAGCCAATTCAAAGGAAGATTGAAAGATGAGAGACTCCGATTCAACAAACGCCCATGTTCCAATGAGTACTATTTGACGGATTCTGACATTGACGCTGTCACCAAATCTGTGATGGACATCGCAGTCATGCTGATGTTTTCCACTAGTTTCCAGGATGTAAGTGAAAATATTAATAGAGAACACTCATAAATGTTTCAGAACTTCAAATTGGTTCACAACTTAACAACTGTCAATCGAGAACTGGTTGCTCCGAAACTTCTGGATCAGTAAGAGATTCTCAGATTTCCAAAAAAAAAATTGGCCTCTATTTTTCAGCTTGTACTCCTCCCTAACCGCTGTCAGTGAACCTCATCGTCTATCCGTAATCATCGAGACTTTCTCTGTTGTGATTTTCGAAGTAATCCGTCAGCCTGATCCCGAATACCGTACTTCTCGAGACATCACTTTTGATTCCACGTGGTTGAAGCTTCTGGAAGAGGAACGAAAGAATTGGCCGACATATCAATTTGGCAGCGAAGTGCCCGAAATCAAAAGTCACGAATTCAAAAGTCTTCGTGCGCACGCCTTCTACATTATGGAGATTTTCGTGAATCATATCAATGTTAGTGATATCGATCGAACCACTTTCATCTTCAAAACTCTCATCGTTTTGTTCTCTTCGATTCCACTTTTGGACTTCTCCTCAGCAGTCGAATTCCATGGATCAGAGATGAGCGAGGATGATAAGATTCTGGGTCTTCTCTCCAAAAGAGTCCCTCGTTTGGTTGAATTCACATTGGACAAGCTTCTGGATGTGATCACATGTCTATCAGTGGTTATTCCGAAAACATCAGGCCAGACGGCTGGAGCATCAATGTCGAATGAGTCACAGAAGAAAATCGGAGATGAGGAGGCAGTGTTGAAATCGGGAATTAGTATGATGGTGAAAGTGATCTTCGAGAGAGTTGATGAGAAATTGAGAAAGGTATTTAAGTTCAACAGCAGGATTCCCAAGTTTTATCTGATTTTCAGACCCTATTCGACCGCCTGTTCAACTTCTTGACCACCGTTGAATTCTCCAACAACTTGGCCACAGAAATCCTTTCTTCCCTCGTCATGTCTGCTGTCTGGGTCAGTCGAAATGCATTCCGACACTATGCAGAATTCATTTCAAAAAAGTTGAAGGAGCTCATCACAGGTATTTCTGTTTTTAACAGCTTTGAAACCACTCGTTTTTCCAGAAGACGTCAAAAAGACAAAAACTCCACCATCGTCTGTTCTTTTCTATGTCGAATTGGCTCGCCCACTCTTCGCGGCACCGCATCAGATGATTTTGGAAAACGAAAAACTTCTTTTTGAGATTATCGAAATGTTCTTGGGATGTCAGAATACTACGATTCATAAAGTAAGTTATCATTTTACTGATAAGCATAATTGACGTCAGTCGGCACGTTCAGTCTCGGTTTTGAGCCCTTAGATTTCTTAGAATCTACAAATTTAGATTGAACCCTAAAAAGTCCCCTAATACTATCACCTATTTTCCAGTGTGGTACATTCGGAGTCAACTTCCTTCTCAGCCTTCTACTGTACATCGAAACAGAACCAGCCGCTTCTCCAGAGAACGACGTTTTCGCCAAACACCTTCGTGAATGGAATCCGATCAAGTACTGGGCCAAATGTATGGAATACAAAGCGACGATCATCAAATGGTACATCCCAGCAAAGCCAGAAATCGAGTGTGCCGAGAGAATTGTCAATAAGTTCTTCTTCCCGTACATGCAAAAGTTGGTGGAGATGGAATATGATCGGTGAGAGGTTTTACTTTGCTCTATTTTCAACTTTTCTCTGTTTCAGTGACACTTTCCGTTGCATCATCCATCATTTGATGACGATTGTACAAGATTTGAAAGTTCTCGAACATCCAGAATCTCTTCGGGCCATCCCTGACGTCTACACTCCTAAATGTCTCCCGATTTCTTCGTCTTCCCTTGGAACGTCTTGTACTCTTGAATACAAAATGAAAGGTCCAAACGGAGAAAATATCCGCGAAATGATTCTAACGATGATTGAGAAGATTTCAAAGAAGATTCAAGATCCAACATCACTCATAAATCTTTCGACTATGGCGTTCAGATGTCTCGGGAAAAACAAGAATTCTACGATTGACTCAAATGTGGAAACATTTCTCACTGATGCTCAAATCCTAATGGTTGATTCTACATATGGAAATGCTGTGAAAGCATCCCAGCATACCATGGATATGATGGCATTTGTCAAGCATACTCAACTTCAGTTGTTTCATGAATACGAGATAAGAGAGCCCAATGATTTTGATGAGAGAATCATGAATTGTCTCTTGGAGTTGGCATTGAATGATTATGAGAAGGTTCGAGAGTCTGCAGTCGGATACTTGAAGGATAACAAGGCTCAACTTTCTCGATGTCGTCAGATTCTGATTCCGAAAGTAATCCAAGTTCTCACTGATGAATCCATCCAGAATATGGATTTGCTTGCTGGAGCAATGAGTTTGACTGATGAGTTGGGATGGTTGGCGGAGGAGGAATCGAAGATTCGAATGGATGTTTGGGATGCGATGCTTCGTATCAAGGTTGTCGACGAACTCAAGATTTGTGTTCTTTTCGAGGAAATGTGCAAGGAAGTGTTGAAGAATAGTAAGAAGCCCATCTATTGGAAAGGTTGTCGGCAGACACATGAAGGTAATTTCACTATTTTGATGGAACTTTTCTAATTCTATTAAAATTCAGAGCGCAACAAAAAAGTGACCAAGATTGCTCGACAGCTGATAAAATCTTCTGACTTCTGGGAGCCATACCTTCACGATGACTCTCTGAAGAAACAAACGGATGTATGGTTCAATCATGAAAAATCTCGAGAATCGTCGAAGAAGGAACTGGTTGATATGTTGTTCAGCAAGCATATCCGGAACCAAAATCACCATCACACTCGAGAAACGTTGTCGAGAACAATGGTATACTTGGCTCAGAAAGAGGGATGTGATGAGAAAACCATCTCTTTGCTGATCTCGCAATTGAACGATGAGCAATACACTTCGAGAAGAGAAGCACGGGAAGGATTGGCTCACTGGATGTATGAAACAAAACCGAAATCGATGAGAATCGATTTGGAGACTCCGAAACGAATCGATCACGGAGTGTTCTTGGAAAGTGGTATTCGGGAGGATAACTTGTGGTTGGTGTATGATTCGGAGAGTCTTCCGAATACTGAGGAAAAGTGGAATGAGATGATTTTTGTGGAGAGAATAAAAGGATCATGTCGTTGGGAGAAGTGAGTGTTTCTTCTAGATTTTTCAGCTGAACCTTGAAAAATTCCAGAACAATCAGTGTGATCCGAAAACGAAAAGATGGTCTTCCCCTGGAATCCAAATCCTTGACATCTCATGATCGCCTCATTCTTGAATCCTTCTCGAAACCAGAATTCGTCTCGAATCTCATTAAATCTCGTTTGATCGAGAAAGAAGAGCACACTCTCCCGAATAGACATTTCTTCCGTCTCTTCAAATATGTCATTCGCAATTATCCAGATGAAACGAAACCACTGGAATTGCTAATTCGAAATTTGAAGGAGCTTCTGAAAAGCAAGGAGGTCAGTTTTGATTCATTAAACTGTAAACTGAAAAAAAAAACTTTCAGAGAAGTGAGCAACTGGTGGCCGCAGAGCTGTTCATTGGTATTGTATTCGGTATCAAGCACAGATCGTTTTCTCAATTGGAAAGCTTTTGGAAAGAAATGACAATTTGTTTGGATCAATTTTTCAAAATTATGATCCTGGACGCAGAGCCCTCTTGGAGTTGTGCTCTAACTTTTGTGCTCAGTGGAGATTTGAGAAGACATTGGTGGTTTATGGAGTCGTTGATTAGTGGAGCAAGGAAAACCAATGGATTGACTGAGTTTCAACAGGCTTTGTGAGTTTTTATTACAGTAGAGCGCACCTGCAAAACCTATGCCATACCAGAAAAAAGGATAATTTCAGCCGCCTCTCCCCACTATTGTTCAAAGGATGGTATCATGGAGAAATCATGAAAAGAGTCAGTGAAATCGCATGGAAAAAACTGGAAACGGCAGTGACTGATTCCCTTCGGTACGCCGTTGGGAGCGTCTTCCGATCGACAGCTCAAATTTGTGCGAAGAACTCGACGGCTACACTTGTGAATATTCCATCGAGGTTCATTCCGGATTCCTTGGATACTACGATTCAGAAGATTATCGAGAAGATTCCACACTTGAAGTTGAGTGAAGATCCAGATTCAGCAAGAAACTGTCAATCGGATATCTCACTTGTGAGTCCGAGACAGAAAAAGAAACAATCGAGACGACGGAGAAGAAGTATTTCGGATGATTTGAGAGATCGAACATCTTTGATCTACTTCCGAACTCTTCTCGAAACCATTCTACAGTACTACGAGACATCCACTCAAAGCTGGTCCCCATATCTTGTCCAAATTCTTCCAAAATTGATGGAATACGCCAACGAAGACGATTATGATGTATCGGAAGAGACTTATCGTGATGTCGACATCACTCAAAACTCTGCTATCATCATTCATGACTACATGTCCGGCTCGTGGCTTCGGAATGAATTTGTGGATAGTATCGTCAACTCTTGGTATAAGGTAGGTCAAAAAATTTATTGAAAAACTGAATAGAGGTTTTTAGACATTCTCGACGCATTCTGAATCGTCTCGTGTTCGTTTGGCTGTTATCAAATTTGTACAAGCATCCGTCTACTCGAATATGTATCCAATGTGTCTGAAATCGAGAAGAGAGAAAGTTGAGAATCTTCTGTTCAAAGCTGTTTTCGATCCAGAGGTAATATTTTTCATTTGAATTTTCTATACCAGTCTTCACTTTCTAGATATCCGTCAGAAAAGAAGCTGCTAAATGTCTCCTCCTCTTCATCCACTGTGAATACATCCACGTCACAGATGAAAAAGTGGAAGAACTTTCTCGAATCCTCCGCTCGAAAACTGATTCAGAAGCGAATGCACACGGAGCAGCTCTGGCTCTCGGAGCACTTGTTCTGTCCTATCCATTTTCTCTTCCGGGGAAAATTCTGAAACCTCTCCACATTCTGAGCTCGACGACTTCAAAACGAGCCGTTATTCATGTAAGATTTTTAGGCTGTAGAAAGCTAAACTCATATTTTTCAGCAAACAATGACAGAAACAGTCCGCGAGTTTCGTCGTCAGCATCGTGATGATTGGGTCAAGACGAAGGAAATTCTGGGAGAATCACTCGTTTTCGACATTGAGAACGCTACTGCACCAGCTTATTATGCATAGAAACGCCTTTTTGAATAAAGTACTTTTCGAAAAATTTTATTTATTGTCGCTTCAAACGGAGACCCCGAAAGAAGCTTGCCCAAAATTTATGTAATCGACGCAATCTTTCGAAAGTTCGAAACATTCATACTAACCTTGGTTAGATGGGATAAATCCAACGAGAACTGCGGCGGCGCGAGTGTTATCCTTTTGTGTGTGCGGACACCTCACGGGTTCCGCCGTCCACTATGTTTTGTGTGCGCGCGTGACTCCGCCCACTTTTCAGTCGGCTGGATTTGTAGAGGAAAAAAAGGAATTGCATGGAAATTGTGAGGAGAAATTCATGAGGAGAAATGAGGAGAAATTCGGGATTTTTTTGTGAAAAAAATCGGAAGAAGGTTAACACAGACAAAGTCGGTATTATTAGTTATTCATTTACTTTCTTACACACACAATAAATTAAGAATCCGATTATTACGACAAAGTGATCTTTCTCATATCGCCTGGTGTGATGATGTAGTGATCTCCCTCGAAGCATCTGCTAACTTTCATCCATGTCCAACGTGATCCTTGATTCCAGTTTCTGATCCGTTTCAAACTGATCAAAAAGTCAAAATGACGCTCGTATTCGTAGACGTACATAATGTGAAGAGTGAATTGAACGCCATCAAAGTCAGGGTCAATGTGTGGAATACTGTAGATGCAGTACTGGAAATGGATTTGATAGAGGGAAAAAGCAAAAAGAGTTTGGGGGTCGAGGGTTCGAGCCCGCGACCTCACGATCCAAAATCGGGCGCTCACCCAACTGAGCCACATGGGTAAAGTACGAAAGTAGCAAAACTTACATTAATAACAGTTCCACTTGGAAGAGTGTTCCTGTACTCTTTGATCCCTGCCATAAAATCTTCAGCATTCATGTCTTCCTTTCCACCACATCTCTCGAAAACGAATCCAGAGTCAAAGACTTCAAACGCGGAATAGTTCTTCTTGTCGAAAGCGGTCATAAGTTTGTCAGCGATTCTGATGGTGATGTGGTCACGGATCCCTTGCGATTCGTCCTGAAAATGGAAATCCAGAGTTGAAAATTTTGCAGGCGGCCTTACAGAAGTAGCCGTTGGGACCAGGGCGACGAGAAGGATAGTGAAGAGGAGAGGAATCATTGAAGACGTTGCACAGAAACTTTCAGAGATTCTGAAAAATGCATGAGGTTTTGGAACTCTAAACGTGTCAAACTTACTTAAGAAAGATGAAATTTGTGTAATAAAGACGTGTCATCAGTTCCACCAAAAAAACTTGACAAGTTTCGAATTCTGTCACGTTCCCGTGTAACCTCAAACATCACCGTGTCACGGGGTCATTCTGGAACTCTCCACCCCTCTCCAGTACCCCCCGGGGTAACTTCAGTTATTCATCTGATTGTGATCGGACGAACTCTCTCCTCCATCTCTCGGAATGAAGCTTTTCTGGATCTTCGTGCTCTTCGCGTACTCCGTTTTCGTCGTCAATTGCAAACGTCAGCGAAGAGAAGAGGAAGCGGTCATTGATCCGGTCAAGGATGCAGCTGATCTCGAGTTGGCGAAGACTACCGCCTCCGCGTTCGCCGCCGATTTCATGAAAGTGAGAAAGAGTGAGGATCTTCATGATCTCACCAATTGGCTCTCGGATACGTTGGTCTTCCAATTGTGCGATAATCGCTTGTACAAAAGTGAGTATACATTGGTTTACATTCGTAGCTAAGCTGGTAACACACCAGTTATGAAGTCGATAGGTCTTGCGTTTGGTTCTTCCCAAAACCAATAGCCTTATGCCGTTTTCTTCACGAGTTCCCAAATTCTAGGCCACTTCACCGCATTCGCCACCCACGCCCTCATCGAAGAGGAAAAGTATCCAACCGATATGACTTTGGAGGCCGAGTCAGCATTCACTCGTGGAGACGGACTCTCGATGATCGTCAAGGCAAATGGATTCGTCTTCGAGACGGACGATAAACTGATTTTGGATTTCAAGAAAGGAGAGGATGGCAAATACAAACTCTCTCATGGAACCATTCTCACTTGTAACTACGAGAAAAAAGAATAGGAGGAATCGAAGAGTTCTCATGTGTCTCACAAATGTTTATAAAAGAAAGTAATGTGATAGAATAAAGTGTTTGTTGTATTCTGGTGTTCTAATTTCAGATTCTTAGCTGATTCTTTCGGTTTTTTCTTTTTGCAGCGTGGCAACTTTCTGGAAAAACGCCAATGGAAAAAAATCCACGACACGAAATGATTTTGATCTTCCTAAAGGAATTGAAAGAAATCCATTCATTTCTAAAGTTACTCGATTTAGTCTACTAGAAAAATACTCGAAAATCACGATGGCTTCGAAAACAAGAATCCCAACGTATTCTGGATTAGCGACAACTACAGATGGCAAGAATCCGATGCCTGTTTGGGTGTTCATTGTTATCGAGTTCGCTTATATTGTCATGTTTGTCGTCGTCGCCTATCTGATGAGACGATACAACTTCATGAAGGTAATCAGGAGATTTCAGGGGATACATAATAGAAATGAATTGGATTTCAGACTGACGACGACGCCGTCACGAAACACCACCGTCGTCACTATCAGATGATGAAGCAGCAACAGGATGAGCTGATTGAAAAGCAAAAGGATAATGAGAACTTTTTGATTGCTGGTGGAAATCAATAAAATGGTTAAAAATTTTATATGGAATACAGTAACACCTCTGTATTGTGAAGGTTGAAATAAATGGGACAGGCGAATGATAAACATGGACCTGATAACTGCTCGAAGGAGAGCGGAAATCCATTTATGTGTCAGAACATTTTGGCTCCTTTTGGGGACCTAGCACTCTAATCGACGCCAAATTATTATAGACTAGTTTTTAACCGCAAAAATCGAAAATGGAGCAGCAAGTACATCAGAATAGTTTTACCAACGCCTCAGAAATGCTCAAATTTTAAAAAGTTTTCAAAGATATTTTGAATTGTCCGTGATAACCTTGCCATTCATATTCTGAACTCTTCTCACTGTTCCCCAGAAAATAGTATATTTGAATCACTTCTAGACATCTGATTTGCAAGTTTGGTTCAGAAAATGGCCGAGAAAAAGCAGTACATTTCGACGGATCCACCAGATAAGGTAACATTATAATTATCTCTTGGAGGTCTATCTCCCCCTATTTGCAGATCAAGTTCCGTGCGGACCCTCAGGAAGAGCAAAAGACGTACTTGAAGATAACGAACAAGAGTGAAATGAAGCAAGCATTCAAAGTGAAATGTACTCGAAACGACCTGTTCCGCATCAAACCGTCGACTGGAATTCTCGACTACAATCAGACATTGACGATCGTTCTCATTTATCGAGGTGGTCAAGAGAAGCTTCCATCTGAAGAGAGACATCATTTCGGCGTTTATCATATTCCTGCTCCCGAAGGATGTACTTGTGAAGGAGCATGGGCGGAGCACTATGGTCCACCACAGGGAGAAGCTAAACTCAGAGTCGTTTGGGAATAATTGAAATGAAATTGTGTTTTTATATTGTGTTGACTTGAAATATTTATACATACACTAGACAACAGTTTTCATAGAAAACCTCACAAATGGAGCAATACTTAAAGACAACAAATCGAATATTCAACCCGTAGATAGTAAGGAAATATTAATAGAAAGTGATTCATGGTGTCTCATAGTGTTTATGGATTAATTGGACTTCATGGCAAAGATATTCACTAGGGATGACATGCAGGATCTCCATCAGTTGGATATTGTCAGATGTCAAGTATACGAGATTCTGTAAAAAGAAAGGATTCAAATAATCAATTACTTATGTTACCTACCGTAGTAGCCGACAACAAAATCATCATCTTGACAATCCTCACTGCTGCCTGATTCTCACTAACATTCTGTGCCTCCTCCTCCATCGGCTCTCCGTAATCTTTCGAGTTCACATGATGATGGAGCATTCTAACAAATCGATTACCAACCAGTCTGACATGATCCTTTCCAGCTTGTGATAAATCAGCAAGCTCTGTAACCTCTGAAATAGATAATTCAAGTATTACTAATCTACCGCTAGCAGCTAAACTTCTAGAACTCACCATCACTGAAAAGAATCACTGCCAACATCAAGACTATTTCAGTCTCATCCAGTTGTAGTTCTTTGATTGGAAGACTCAATGATTCATACATTCTGCTGCTAGACCCCTTCACATCTGGTACACATTGCAATTCAATTTGTCGTGGAAAATACGCTCCATTGGAATAACAGACTCCTTCGCATCCCGCCTGAACTGTCCAGTTGGCACATAGCCACCAGTGGAATGATCCATATCTATTCTTTGCCAAAACAATTTGATCTTCGATTGAAAGTTGATTAAATTCGGGAAGAGCACGGAGCCAGTCAGAAAATAGAATAAAATTCCTCCTCCATTCATCCATAACATCTTGAACAGTAGCGATTCTCTCTCCAGTGATAACCAATGGAGTTCGGGGAGACATCATTCCAGGATTGAAGAAAGCATTCATAAATACAACTTTTGTTGCAGATGTCTCTGCTTCTAACTTCATATCTGGCTCTTCTTTCTTCACAATTGGATCCACATACGAGCAAACTGCTCTGTGCATTTCCACTAGTTGCTCTGAGAACCTTGCCATTTCTGCTTCCATACTAGGTAGGGGTACTGCCAGATCCGTCGGTTTCTGATCATCAACATCTGTTTGAATTTCAACTGAACATGTATCAGGAGAGGATAAATCCTTGTAGTCATCTTCTTCGACATCTTGATTCGGGGATCCTTTTTGTTCTCTTTCTGATTGTACCGCCCTTGGATTCATTCCAGCTACGAAACACTGTTTCAGACGACATGCTCTGCATACGTTTCGGTGTTCTAGAAGAATTTGAAATTTAGTTGGAGCAAGTTTGCTTTATTGAGCACTGTAGTACTCGAACCCAACATTTTGAACTACAGAAACTACGTAAATCTGTAAACAAGAAAAAAGTTCAAACAGTCTCAACAGGACACATTATTTTGTGTTTATTTACTTTTCTCTTCCTCATCAAAACACTCCTTTTTCTTTGCACTTTGTCTCTCCTCCTCACCTTTTGCAATAGCGCATCGTCCCTCGAAACGGCATAAGTACTGTCGATTGTTCCAAACACTGCAATTATGAATCTTAAAAGTGAGAAGAAACATCAATGATACAAAAGATCAGATGATCGGTTATGGAGAGAAACAAATACATACATAAACATTTCGGTCTTAAGAAGACTCACGTAGCGAAACAAAAAGAATAGATAAGGATATCAATTCGGGGGAGAGATGATCAAATTGAACCTTCCGGGGAGAAGAGGGGAGAAAAACGAAACAGGTGGTCGTCAATGGTATGTGTTTTGTAGTCAAGAATGAACTGTAGTCAATGATTTCTAGAGGCTATAAGCACTTGGCTTCCTAAAGGGCAATTCTAACCAGGAAATGACGTCAGAAGCGAAATTGGGAATGTCGAGGGGATATACAGTACCGACCCAAATGCTAGCTACTTTGGACGTTTTCAGTATAAAATGGTCAATTTCAGATGTCTGAAAAAAGCGGTTTTCCACCATACACTTATTATTGTGAATATAAAAACTAACTCAAGATCTTAATTTTTGTAGTAGTCATCTATTATTTCTCAGAATCCTTCCATGCACTTGAACTACCCCTTCGGACCCGGATAATCCCTTGATCCTCCCAAAGCATCTAAACAAACTACAAACCACGGTTCAAAAAGTGTGTTTGTCCGAATTTAGTGTCATTTTTCCCTAGTCGTTATGATTTTGATCACAGAAAATCGTATTTTTGTATCATATTCTGGCTGTAAAAGATACTCATCCTGCACTAAAAGAGAAGAGTCCAAATAGAAACTTCAGCGACAGTTTTTTGATTTTTCGGAGTTTGTGATTTCGTGTGAGGGACAGGAAACAACGCCGCAAAATTTGCAAATTTCCCTTCTTGAAGTTTCTGACGTCAAAAAGGAGGACATGGACAAGTGTATGTGACTTTTCCCAGGAAAATTTGGAAAATCAGGAAGGCAGTTAAAGCAGAAATCAAAATTAAAATAGAAATCAAAAATTGAACTAAGAGTGGAGATTTTGGTAACAGGTGGAGCCTCGAAGATTTGGAGCTATGAAATGTAAAATGGTCAAAATTCGAGTCCGGAAAATGTAAAGATAGGAAAAACCTCTTCTTCAGAATCCAAGAGCTTATAGTAGAAATCACTCATATTAGAATTCTCGAAACTTGAATTGCTAAAGGATTAGCTTTCCCGAAATTCTTTAAACTTGTATCTTTGTAGCATAGCCTATCTTTCTTCCTTTCTCCGAAAGTGCAAAGCGATAGATTAATCCATTTCAAGTCCTCCTATTACGTTTCTAGCCACCCCTCTCTTCCCTCAAAAAGTGTCATATTTGATCAATTGTTTTCAATCACTGATCTTCTTATCTCCCCCTATTGCCCATCCTTTGATCATTTCACCTTTTTCCCTCCTTCCGCTACTATTTTCATGAATATATATTTGTATTCCTATTCACACACACCCAGGCGACTCTTTGTTTCTTTTTCTCTCCTTTAAAAGTCGTCAAGTTCAGAAATCAAAAGATCACAGCCTCATACCTTCGGCGGAAGAATCCCTTGCATCCATTACATGCGTTCACTCCGTAATGTTTTCCGAATGCTTGATCTCCACAAACGACGCATATCAGATTTACAGTTGAGTTTTTGCGACGACCTCGACCATGACCTGAAAGTTCAAATGTTGAAGAAAGAAGTTCTGCAGCTTGACGTTTGAACCAAGCAACACTAGCTCAAAAAGTGAGAGCACTACTGAGCCATGAGTTCAGAATCAAGTAACATCCGGTCTGTTCTAAAACAAGGCTTCGCTGCGTTTGCAGACTCGATTATCAAGAGCAACTATGGCATAGTAAAAAGAGAAGAAATGCAAATTGCACTTTTGTACCCTGGAGTCTCTCTAAACAAGAGTCTAGTTGTTTCATTGGTTTCTTATTCCTCCTCTTCAAAAGTACGTCATCTTCTAAGTCTCAAGGATTCAGACTGTAGCAAGCAGCTGGTTCTCTTCTTTTCATAATCGAATCTATTACCATTCCGTGAGAATATAGAGAAGTCTCCCCTTCACAAACTACGGTTTCCGATTACGATTTTTGAAAATCGGGGGACGGGAGAAGGGTTTAGTAGTTTGAACTTTTGATTTTCAGTTTGCAGCTAGACTTTTTGTTTTTCGTTCCCCCACGTGCTGAATCCTAATTTGACGAAAGAACATGATCTGATTAGTGACAGTTCTGAGGGGTATGGTATATGATATAGACAAGGAATGAATCATTGAAAGCAGAATTGGAAAACTACAATGAAAATGGAGGAAGAGCTCAATGAGCACAGTTCAAATTTGGCTCGCAGGTCGAAGAGTGGAAGAGATCAGGGACAGAAAATGTGTTGCGGATTAGACCCAGTTATGAGGATGGATTTTGCGATGGATAGAAGTTTTCAGAAACTCAAATTTCATTATCGAGGTCTCAAATAGATAGTGCTCTTGAGTATCAGATTCTGACAATAAGCCAAACAACTCAAAATTAAAAGTGTCTTTCAAAAGCTGCCAAAAGTTTCTGTAGGCCAGAAATATTGTAAGCTTGATGAAGAATCTGACCGAAATTCTGATTTTGTGAACTTTGAGTTTTAGTGTGCTCTATTTAATAGACAGAATATTTGCATCACAAGTCACAGTATACAATAGGGAGTTGAACTTCTGGTATGAATCTAGGCATAGTGTTAGAAGAATGGGTAGAAATGAAGCCCGAAATTCTAATCTAGAAGAGCTTTGGCTGAAGTGTAGCTATCATAATCCGCTACCAAACTGGAAGAAGGGTGTCGTAGGAAACTATAAATCCGCTCTGAACTGAAAACGACTCTGGTCTGACTTCCATGAAATTGAAATCCGACTTAAAAAGAGCAAAATAGAAAGAAACCTTCATAAAAAACCATTAAAAAAAACATTCTCTACAAGTACCGTACCTGTAGACGTCGTAGGGTGTGCAGCAGCTGTGGATGGTGTATGCATAGCAACAGGCAATGAATAATGATGCAGAGCCGTTGTATCAAAGCCAAGGGGATAATGTACTTGTTGAGTCGGTTGCTGTGGTTGCTGGGTACTGATAAAACTAACAGGACTCGGTGCAATGCCCGCAGTGGTTCCTTGGCTAAAGTGGACGGCGTGGCGTAGAATATCGTCGATGGCGCTGGACGAGAGAGTCGAAAACATTGTGCAGTACCTGTAGAGATTCAGAGATGTCAAGATGTGGGCGGAGTTTAAGGAAGAATGGAAAGGAAGAAGCAAATTGGAAGAGAGAGAGAGAGCAACTTTTTGATCGGAGAAATTGGGAGGGGATTGTGTGACAAATCACAGAGGGTGGAGTGTCTACTATCGAGATCATGTATGACCAGAGTTCTGTTTCGTTTCTCTGCCTGCGTCTCTCGGAAGAACTGTGCGAGAGGATTCTGTAGCCGCGTTTCGAAAACTATGCAAATACATGTAAACAGAGACGCAGACATCAAAACAATGGATGGAGTCCATTCCCGGAGAAGGAGCACAACTGTTTCGTTGGTCAAAGGTCTAATTTGTGAAATGACGTGGAAGATTCCAGAATTTGTTTTCTAATTAAGGTGTAGTTTCTGCAAACTACAAATGCTACGTTGAGACTTCAGAAACCAATATTTTAAAAGCATCTAAATGACTAGATATGTCTACTTCATTTTTGGATGTTGATCTAGAACTAGAGTTTCGTTGAGCTTTTTCTGAGAATTTGAGACCTGGGAAAGATCAGGTTGTCTAAGCATATTACCTTGAGTTTTGATGAATTGAGTTTCCTCCTTCTTCAGAAAGCAAAATATGCGGAAGTTTAGGGGAATACCTGGTATAGGGTAGGTTGATATGATCAAGAACTTTTCTCCAATTAATATGAGTTAAAGCATATTCCCTGAACTTGACTCGAAAGGTTCAGCTACGTTGGGGAATTCGAATGTTGTCCTAATTTTTCGGGATTGGAATAACTTTTGTTGTGAACAAGAGAAATTAAGAGGTATCAAAATGGAATCTTAGAAATTCTTTCAAAATTTTCTGAAAAGCATTTGAAGACCTCCTAGTTCGTCAGCTTTGAACTTATTTAAACTGATAATAATGCAAAAAATGACAAACAATGAAAAAAGGTTTCACCGATTTTATAATACCTCACCCACATGATGATTTGAGTAATATAACATTTCAACCTTTTGTTTCTCCTTCTTCAAAAAAAAACATCACTTTTTTGCATTCCTCCAAAATCATCAATATTCAATCTGTTATCAATGGCTCAAAATGTTAAAAGAGGCGCGTCGTCTCATATCATTTGAATTTTGGACAGAAGGACGGACAATGTTTCAAAAGATCAAAAGTTTTATTCTCTTCTACAGATTTTATTTTCTCCGGAAGAGGAAGTTTGGAGCGTTCTTTGGGAGGGAGTTCGTGGTAGTTTGGTACAGAAAATATGGTGCAGAGAGTTTGAGAGCAGTAGAAAGCGAATCTCATTTAGGAATATCTTTGATTCTGAATTCTAATATTGGTGAATGTATTTTCGCGTACCGTGTCAACACTTTTCGGCTGCGGTGCTGGAATAGGATTTGACGCCAATTGACTTTGAATCGATATCGGTTCACGAAAAAGACAAAATTTTTAATAACCATGCGAAAGTATGGAATTTTGATCATCAGACAAAATACTAAAAGTGAGCTCTAATGCGTTCGAAACAGCTTTTTTTGATTTATTAAAGGGCTTTTCCACAGTCAACGTAACCAATGATTTACTATATTCTTATTAACCACTAGCTTTAAGCAATAGAATGTTCTAGTCACTCCACGCTTACACTCTTACTGTAACCTGCTCGATTGCCTTGACAACCAGATGACTTCAAAATTCATCATTTTCAACCATCCACCCTCTAATCAACCCTCATAATCCTCTCTAGTATACTGTAGTTGCATTATCATCATATTCTAATCTAATTCGTGTATCTTGTGCTGATCTCTCTTTGTCTCTTCCTCTATCGTAAAACTACGATCACAACCTCTTTTCCCCGCCCGTCACAATACACAGATGATGACAAAAAGTTGCGCAAGTGGAGGTATATAGTCCTCTCACTCTGGGATACAAAAACCATCTTGTGCCAGCTTACGAAATACGAAATGTACTGGTTAGGATGACACACAGACTACTCACAAAATACCATAAACCACAGAACACAATACAATTTTTGTGTTAGATGAAGAAGCACAGAATATTCAGAACCTCGATAGGATGAGGAAGATGAACATTTTGATCCCGACTACACGTGTATTTTGTAGTTGATGTAACAACAACACATGCTCTCTACAGTCTTCTTCTTCTCTGATTCGGGTTTTCTCCGTCGAAAGTCAACAATTAGCAAGAGAAGGAATAGATGGAAGAGTGTGTGAGACACGTAGTTTGTGTCCGCCTCCAAATTCGAAATATTGTAGACAAGAAGGGAAATGAAGAAGAGATAAATGCGATGATATAGGTGGGGTGGGATTATAAGGAGATCGAAAAGATACAGGTTATCAGAATAGAGACATTTGGAGGAGATGGCATGGTTTGAAAGTTCAGGAAATGAATCGTCGATCGTCAGACTTTTAATAGATCAACTAGTTAGCCTTGATAATGAAGGCGATTTTAAAAAATTAGAATCTATAATCAGCTAAGCATCAAGATTTTCAAATATTCCAACAGAAAACTTGGCCAGAATAGAAAAGTTGTTAGGTAACATTTTCTAAGAATCGAATTTCAAGCCAAATTGACTGAGATTCTCTATCAGTCTATGCTAATTTCAGCCATTAATGATATTTCAAATGGCTAGAAGAACTTCGAAAATATCCCAGAACCTGAGATATGATTTGCAAACACGTACTAAAACAATGCTGACTGATCCCGTGAGGAGTCGTAGCTTATGTGAGCATTTTGCAACATTAACTGCAAATTCAGAATTCTCACGGTCAGTGGTGTATAAGTCTATGATCCTATTCTAAGAAACTCAAAACACAAAAATCGTATTTGAATTCACTAGTCTTCTCTAGGACACGAAACTAAATTGAAGCTAATTTTGCCCTTTGGCAGTTCAAAATGCGACAAAACGATGTCACAAAACGTTGAAACGGATTTTTCTCCGTGAGACCTCCATTTTCTAATCCTACCGTTTCATCTGAATTCTTCACTTGGTCTCCGCTCGAAAGCACTTTTATCGCGATACGCAATCATTCATAGTTTGTGCGTAAAGAGTCTTCTAGATGGATCTTCGGATTCAGTACTTTCCACACTTGGAAATTCTCAAGAAAATTTTGGACGCAGCAAAGTAACTGTTCATGTTCAACAAGACAATTCTATAATACATATTCAAATCTTGATGAAAACGTCCAGTTTTTGTCTAAATGGTTAAGTTGGAATAAAATGAAGAAGGGCAACAAAGAAACAAGAATAATAGTCGAAAAATGAGTCATGATGACGTTGGTGTTGTGATTTGCGAAATGAAGAATATGGTTTTGAATATTGACGTCACACAGAAGGAGTCATATTTGAGGTTTGGCAGATGGGAACTGTAGAAACACAATCCAAAAAAGCTCAACATTTTACAACATCTATAGGCTCAATCTTTCAAATTGGGATGTCGGTAGTTCGGCTTAAAATTTTTAGAAAGAAACTCCCAAAACTTTTTTAGCTGTGCAAAAATTGGACAATTTCCGGACTTTATGAAAAACTTGATGCCAAGGCTGGGCCCTGGGAATTCAAAAATTGTAATGGGAATAATTTTGGAACTTCATTATGTGTCCAAAATTGCTGTTCCAGACTAACGCTAACATCTAGATCATTGTTGTTATTTTTCACCGTCTCCGAAACTGAACTATTGCCCTTTCAAAGTACTACCACCCCCTTAAAAACTAGTTTTTCTGCAACAAACCGATTCCAAAATGCAAATTTTTCGAATTATTCAAATTCGGGAATGTAGAAGACAGAAAAGTTCAAGTGACCAGACTAATCTGACCCGGAAGACTATCGATATTTCATGGAAATTTAACAGATAGTCTATCTAAAAATAGAGAAAATATGTAGTTTGAGGAATTCAAATTATTCCAGACGATCGATAAATCTTTATTGGCGATTGATATCTTTGAAGGCGATCTAGGTGAGCGGCGGGTGGAATCAAAAAGAGACAAGGGAAGAGAATTTCAAATTATAACAAAGATCACTTGCAAAGAACCCACAGCATGATCTGTATAAGTGCAGGTCATGAATTTTTGAAGGATTACTGTTGACTGGGAACACTATTTTTTGTGATTTAGAACTGTTGGAAGATGTTCCAAAATTCTTGCCAGAAATGTTCAAATGGTTTTACCTCAAGGACCTATTGCCCCATCCCCCTGATAATTACATGGATCAAAAGAAAAATTCAAAATTTTCAATATCTTTTGCCTGCCTTCATCTAGACTACTGACAGAAGAAAATCCAGCTTCTCTAGACAAACATCAGAATTCCTGCTCTCATCGGAACATTTCTGAGAAGCTAAAATCTTTTCATGACGAAGATTGGCCGGATTTTCTCAACCTTTTGAGAGAATTCCGTCTTTTTAGCTATCACTGAAACATATCCAAATCTGATCCGAATATTTCTGGAACTGAAATCGAAGGATAAACAACTCTACAATCTCACTCCAGACTTAGGGGGACCGTACGGTTTGTGGGCGATTCCGGGGGATTTCTGCATTTTTGTGTCCCCCTGGTTGTACTTTTCGCGGCGGACTCGGCATCAGATTAAATGCCAAATGATCTTTCTGTATTTCGACAGATAATAATGCCTAAATTATCAGTTTGAAAATTAGAACGAGCTATTCATGATCTATGATTCATGTTCTTGAACTTCAATAAAGTGTGAAATTGGTGGTCCCTCGACTTTTCTATTTGAAAATCTTCCCACTTTCATATTTGGACACCACTGATCTCACACCTCTTGAAAATTTTTGATCTCCAAACAAAACTACGTAACTCACCAATTTTCAGTCCAATGAGTTTTGGTCTCTCCCAAATCAAAACTAGATTGAGACACAAGACTACAAGGCTAGAAGGCATTTTATGTTGATTTGGGTGTATGCTTATATGAGAAGGAGAAGATTGGAAAACGTAACGAAATACCCTTTGAAAGGATAATCGAATAATCAGTGGGAATGGATAAGAAAGGAGGGAGAATGAAGAAAACAAAGTTCGACGATCAGGTACAAAGTTTGACAAAAAATAGGAGCAAGAAGATGATAAAATGGAATGGGAAAGAGGGCGGAATCCGAAAAGCTTCGTATTATGGTTATTAAGTGGTCAGAATGGGAGTTTCGGGAGGGGATTCTGGTCAGAAAGTTGAGGAAAATTGAGGCATTAAAGTGATGGAAAAAATGTTTTCAAGTTTTTTTTTGAAAAGTCTGAAAAATGTGAAGAAAAGGACTGTGGGAAGGCTGGCTGCGTTTCTCAATGTTAGGTTTTCGAAAATTCAAGATTCCGTTTTCGCAGTGAACTTTCAAATTTAAAGGGTGGGAATATTTCGAAGCCCAAACTTCTTCAGAACACGATTATTGAGATATGACTTTTCCAGAAAAGTTTCCAGATTCATATTCCATGCTAGCTGCTGAGGTTGGAACGATTTGGAATTCCGAAGCTCGCTTCTGAGCTTCTGAGCTTCTGAAAAAAACTCGACTACCTCAGAATAAAGAGATCTAAGAAATGTTTCCCTTTTAAAACATGAATCTCAAAATTCTTCGTGATAAATCCGAGACTCCGCCCCCTTTCAAGAATCAACAACATCATGATCAAATGTTGAATCTTCTTCTTCTCCTCCCCTTATAACTTCCTCCTTTTAAATGAAACTTCTATTTCCATCATATCCTAATCCTTAATATCTCTCTAATCTCATATATTCCATGAACTCCTCTGACTTTTTCTTCACTTAAAATCTCATCTTTCTCTCTCCAAGTAAATGTCAAACTCCGCCCCAATCAAGTCTCCAAATCTCCAATAATCTTGTTGTGACGTGGAAACATCAAGAATTTTCTTTTTTAGCTGAACTATTCTCTCAATGAATGTTGTCGTAGGTGTCCCATTCGGGAGGATAATCGCGATCGTCGACCATCAAAAAATTATTATCTTATTGTGTTGAATGAGTAGAAAAAGCAAAATAAGGAGGAATATTTATATTGGAGGATGGACAAACTACATGGGGTGTACTGTACCTTGTGTAGGAGTTTTGGATCGAAAACAATTCTGATTAGAAGAGTTACTGTACTTGGTATCAAATTTGGTCATCGGTCTGGTGTTTGGGAAAACAAAAAAAATAAAAATTCCGAAATTGGAGAGTTTTAACATGAAAGAAACAATCACAAAAAATGTCTGAAAATCTGAGAATCTGAAACGCCAGATTCTTGGAATCTCTCCGAAAATCTAGAAATATCCGACTCTCAGAATCTCAGAGCCTCAGAATTTTTCAGAGGCTCTTTTAAATATCATTGGAACCTTAAAGTATTTGGAAATGATTAGAATATTAATACCTTATATTCTGAAACACTAGACATGTCAGGATCACATAGTCTTGGAGTTTAAAAATGTGTAAGTTTCTCCAGAGGAGCTCCGACTATCTGAACGCTACAGACTAAAAATTTCCGAGTCTCGGATCTCTCAACGAACCAATTTTTGTAGAGTTACAAACCTTCAAAGTTCAAAAACCCTCACTATTCGTCACAAGTCTAACAGACCAAATTTCTAGTTTCTCTCTCAACTAGAAATTTCTTCAATTTCCTTATAGTTTGCTCTTTCTCTCACACTTCTGGAGCAAAACCTCATTAACTGAATCTAATTCAGAAAACTGAGTGGTGACATTAAAATTAGAACAAAAAGTTGGTCGTGACGGAGTCTACAGAAAGTTCTTTGGTTTTTGTAAGGCTTGGGAATCGAGAAGGTTTCAAAACACAAACAAAGTGGGTGCCGCCTATGGAAAATCAAACGAAGATTCTGGATAAAAACTATAATTCTTTGCAGAAACTCAAACTCAGATTCATAAAATATGGAAGAAGCTTTTGGAGAACGTTCAAAATCTGAAATTTCCTCGAAGGGTGTCTGGAAAAAAGGCTTCGGCGCTGTTCCTGATTTGAAAAAAAAAGAAAGATCAGGATAACAAGAGAACCCAACATTAAGGAAGAAAAAGAGATTCTGTCAATTTTTTGTTGTGTTCTCTTTTTCTTCTTCTATGAGGAAACTAACCAAAGACCGACCCCCCGGACGACTCCTTCTTCGTTTTTTTTCCGTTTTCCCGCCCTCTTCTCTCTTCTTTTTGCTCCTTCTACACATCGTTTTCTTCTGCTCACGATCCAATTGAACGGCGGTCGGAGGTCCGCAGAAGAAAAAACAGAGAAGCAACAACAAGTAGAAGAAAAAAGGATTTCAGACTCTCTTTTTTCAGTTCCAGAAGAAGAAGAAGAAGAAATTTGTTGCACTCAGAGAGTACGTGAGAAGAAGAGACGCAGAATGGAGAATGGTAAAGATGCGCGGTGCACAGATTCTTAAAAGGAAAACAAGAATAAGGAAAAATGGAAAGAAGAAGACGGAGCATGTTTTTGACACGCTTTCAGAGCTTTCAGCGGTCCGGAATGGAGCAAAAAAGAAGAGGGGAGAGCAAGAAGGAGAGGAGACAACATCAATGTTCAGTCTGAAAGAGAAGTGTCTGAAACTGGGAAATAATGGATTTGGAAAAATGAGTTAGAAAGAGGTACTGTAAGGGTTCGAGTGAAAAAGATGTAGCTTCAAATTGTTTCTCAATGTTATAGAATGGATAAGCTCAAAATCTGAGTCATTCCTGACAATATGGCAAAGAGCCGATTTCAAATTTCCTGTGAAAATTCAAATCGAAAAGGATCTTCATCAAATCAAAATTTCTGGTGAAAGACAACAAATTGTTCAACTTAAACGAAAGTCTCCACTACCGCACTACACAGGCAAGCTCCGCCCACAAAATGGGTGTGGCCTGGCTCAACTCAGAAGAGTACAGAATTGAAGAAAAGCTCAGAATGCGGTTAGATTTTTGCTGCAATCTGTAGATTTATCTGAATATCAAAAAAATGGATGTTGAACAATTCCTATCTACAACTTGATACGTTAACGTTAAAAAGGGCCGAGTTTTTCGGTTTCTAGGCCATTAACTGAAAATTGCTTATCTTCGAAAATTGTTAGTTCAGATCATGTTCGAGATCGAACTTTGACCTGTTCAAATTTTTGAGTTCTGAAGCTCAGAGCTCTGAAAATCAAACAGATGATGAACTTGCAAAAGGTTTGAAACATAAAGAAAGAAGGATCGATTCAAAACAAACCGAATGGAAAATTCGGAAAGGCCAAAAGATGAGACTTCATCAGAACAATGTTTCGCATCGGTTAGATAACTATCAGAACCTAAATCTTCCACGCAGATCTCAACCTTGAAATCCTTTCCGAAAATGGGGAATCCCCGAAAGTTCAAACCATCAAAAAATGTGAACTTGATTTTCATAGAATAAAAAGCTCCAACACTCCAGTTTTTGTGCTTTCTTTGCTCTCAAAGTTGCTCGTGGGAACTTATTAAACATGGATGTCACAAGTTTTTTTTTTTTCAAAGATTTTTTCTGCAAAAGTTTCTGCTTGGTCAAAATATGCAGAGAAGGACCTGGTCACACAAAAAAACAGAGACCTCTAACCAATGGGGTAAGGTCACCTTTGATTGAATTCTCATTCCAGGCCCCAGAGCCTGAGCCCGCCCACTTCTGAATTCCCCCTTCTCCTCTGGGTATACAATAATTTTTATTGCTCCAAAAATGTCCTCTAACTTTACTATTCTTTTGTTTTCTGAAGAAAAAAAGAAAACATCTCATTGTTTTTGTAGAGAGAACAGGAAATTTGAAAAAAAAAGAAAGATGAGACAAGATGCCCAAACAAAAAATGAAAGAAAGAAATCCGGGTACAAATTCAGGAAATGAATGAAAAAATGAACGAGAGGGCACCAAAAAGCAGGCGAGAAATTGGAAAAAGAAATAGGTTTCCTGGAATAGAATTCGGAGAGGAAAGAGGAGAAATTGATGGTGGTTGATCTCTTTTTCTTCAAATGAAACGAACACACAAAAATTTGAATGTGGAAAAAGAAGAAGAAGAAGAAGAGGAAAGGGCATGTCATATGGGAAGAAAATGAGAAGAAAGAAAGGAGAATACGGTAATTCCAGGGATTCAGATGATCAGAATGTCTGGACGGAAGTGGAAAAAACGATAGAGATTTCCAGAGAAATATTTGAACCCCGGAAGTAGTTGGAGAGAATATCTGTTCAAATTCTAATCCGATCAAATGAGTACCATACTAGTTTAGTCAGAGTTCTTCTCTCATCTAGCCATATTTTCAGGGCTGAAATTAGAAAGTTTCGGGTTCGCCACCGTTTTTCAGGTTTCGCCGTATGGTGCGATTCTCTCGAATTGTCCCGAAAAGAAAACAACCGTCAAAACCTAGAAATATCGAAAAATTTAAGTTTCAGTTATGTTAGCAATGGAGCGCGCTGTAACATTGAACACATCGCCAATACAAAACTCAAAGGAATCGTATAGGAATCTTTTCAAAATCTCAAAAAAAAAGTCCTGAAACTTATACTTTTAAAATCAATATACATAATCCGGCATGAGCTTGCCCAATTGTGTTGAAAATCATTGCAACCTTTTGAATATTTTTTTAATTTATAGTTTTTCTACAACATCTAACTGGATCCAGCCCGTTTGTAAGCTTTTAGGAGTATCCTCTTGACCATCACAAAATCTCTGAGCTATGAACATACAAAAAAGTGACGAAATAAACAAAAAGCAAAACAAAACCAAAAGATGACACCTAACGAGGGTAATTTTCCTTCCCCATTACTCACTCTTTGTTTTGCAAATCTTCATTCTATTTCAGATGCTCCTCGTCACTATCTCAAACAAATCAAATGTGCATTAGCCAAGAATCTAGCCCACCCTCTCTTCTCAAGAGCATACTAAACTATTCACGAGGATTCAGAGATCATCATGATTTTTTCATCCGAAAAACATACTCATTTACTCCTTCGAATAGTGCATGTCAATCTGATGATGGTGAGAAGTCATCAACAACTTTTAACTTATTCATCGAATTGGGAGAGGGAGTAGGTTTGGACTTTTTGAGAATTCCAAGATCCAGGAATACCTGGTGAGAGTAAAAAAGAGAAAAACGGAATAGTACTGTATCTAGGGAATAAAAATGAGAGTAGGGTTCAAACCATGTACCATTTTTTCAAAATAAAAAATGGCTCTCAGCCAACTTCGCCATAGAAGAATGAAGAGCAATCAATAACGCGGAAGAATTTGACGCTTTCCCAGTTTCCAGAATCCCACTCCTCAGAATCTGGAATTCTCTCCACACACAGAATTTCCAGAACTCCAGATCGTATTATTTGTGAAAGATGAACTCTTTTGTTTGCAGAATGAAAGTTCATTCTCCCCCTCCTTTTTCTTTCTTCTTTTGCAGAGAAAATACATAGTGTCTGAACTATGGTAAACAACTAATGCTTTTTGCACCACGCATCTGGACACTAATTCTGTGGAAGAGAATAGTGAAAAAAAATAAGGGAAATAAGTGGAAAAGGGCAGAAAAATGGTGAAGTCTGATATCGAAAAATATTTCAAAAAGATGACTGATTTGCACTCTGATCAATGGGAGCGAAGAGTGGCCTGAATCGAGATGATAAAGATGGAAAACATTGTTTTGAACGCTCCTTGAAGGAGCGGACAAATAATTAAGGAGGGGTACTGTAACCGGACAATGAGAAGCGAAATGAGTCTGTAAGTGGGCGAATCTTGAAGGAATACAATAATGGTTCGTGGGTCAATGCGAATAGTTCAGTCCTGAGTTTCATTTTTCAACTTTGCATAACTCAAAGCTTACTAAAATGTTGGAGATGGGTTTCTAAAATTCAACGTTTGGCCGTAAAAAGCACAAAATATGTTCCTGAAGTTGAATCCCTCGACTAAAAATAAAGCAGACAAGAAAGCAGCTGATATTCCGAATATGATGTAAAAACGAACGACGAAAACCGAAAATTGAGTGTTAGTTCAGGTGGTGGAGGCGAGAAAATTCTGATGGTGGACTATTAGCAAGCGGAGGTTCAGAACTTGAGGCTAATAGTCTGGAAATGAGTTTTACAAGAGACACTGTAGATCATGAAGCTGAAATTTTTCATTGCTGCGCCTTTTGTCTTTTTAGAAGAAAAAATTCATCGTAAATCCAGAATTCACCAATAATAGAAATTTGTGAATCATATCATTTCTGTATGCTCAGATAACTACAAAACTATTACTAACTGACTATCTCTAATTTCTATTTTTCGGCAAATTCTGGAAATCATTGTCAAACATTGAAAGTTGAAAAATGCCGTTGTGGATCCAGAAGTCACCAAGGAATAATATTTTCTGAATCATGTACATATTTGACTCAACCTCAGATGATTCTAAGACTGCTCATGGAAGAAAGTAACATCCCTTCTTTTTCATTCTTCACGGATTCTGGAAATACTCATCAAGAAGTAGAAAATAAAGAATTTGTACCATGAGATCCGAGTTCGCTTTGACAAGAGCTGCTTATTAAAATTTTAAGTCGAGAAGACAATAACTAGCTCACTAACTAGTAAGACTTACACAGATTGGCGCTTTTGCTTGTGAAACCCAGAATCAGTAAAAATCGTATCTCTTCAAAAATCAGAGAAAGTAGAAAAAAAGTCCAGAATATTGCAACAAACACACACTCACAAATATGCTGACAAAAATGAAACAAGATCTTTGTCAGGGAGAGAAAGGCACGATCTTTCCCTCTCGTAAACAATCAGGTCAAATTTCAGTCAAGCTCCAAAAACATCAACTTTTTTCAGATTCCTCAGCGGAGGGAGACCCCGATATAAACACATTTCTCTGGATAGCCATCGGAGTCAAGTATATAGAAAAGGTTAAGGAAATATAAGAATCAGGGACAATAGAGGGTGCTGCATAAACACATAAAGAGTCTTGAATCATCATCACCCCCTCAGTTCGTCCAAAAAATACCAGCTGATCTAGTCTCTCTCTATGTCAAACAAAAAATGAATGTATGTGTTGTGAGGGAATGAATGGAATGTTGTGAAATATTTTAGCATGTGATTTGTTTTCTGGAGAACATCAAGAAGATATTTTCAGATCACTACTACTCTCATCATTGTTTTCAGAACACAGAAAGTTTTTTGGAGCAAAAAGGTCCAAAATTAAAAAAAAATGAGGGTTCAACGCGGACAGTTGTCTAGTTGGGACACAAAAATTTTGTTGATACTTCTAGCCAAAAATGCACTCCTTGTAGCCACTTTTCAAAGATTGCTATTGTAAAACTACCGTAATTCAAAGACTAAGAGTATTTTTGAGATTTGAAGCCGTAATTTGGAAAACACGGCTTCAGATTTTCCGAAAAAAGGGCAATCTTCTTGAGCAAAAATCACTAATAATTGGGATTGAGTTTGATTAACTCATTCAGGTTTTGGGTGCAAAGAAGTCTAAAGCTTTAGGTGTTCAGTAATGATTCCTTATTCTAAATTTTTACTTACTTTTTACAGTACCTTCGAGAAAAGTATTGTTGCAAAGCGGTCAGAAAAAATTGACCTGATGAAAGCTTTCCTTCAATTTGGATCAAAAACAGATGGCCTAGGTTATGGATCTTCAATCTCTATACCGTAGAATACAGGCCGAAATACCGAAAAACCTTAAAAAAGTTTGCAGAATTCTGGAGAGAAATCAGAATATTTATAGGAACAGAAGGAATGACAAAACAGACTTGTACAACTCGAATCAGAAAATAAATAGTTTGTACTTGGAACACATGCAAGAAAAAAGAAAATAAGGAATGCCCAGAATGGGGCGAGTCAAAGAAGAAAACATTGCACATTCCAGAAGCCGTCTGATCTTGAACTACAAGTACAGACCTTGTTGCTCTTCGGTTTATTTGGAGCATTCCCGAGCAAAAACACATCAACGAAAGGGAAAGAATGGTGAGTAGAGGGGCCCTCGGGACGATGAGTTGGACACATTTTGAGACGCAGAGATGATGGTCTTGCACTGGGGGGCTGAAAGTGGAAAACACAAAGGACAAGTAAACTGAACGGAGCGGACGAAAACATAGAACACTCCGACTGCCGCACCAATTTTCCTCTTTTTTCCAATTTTCGGTCACTCGGGTTGTTCCTTTTTTCCACTTTTCCAGCATCTTCTCCCAGATGACGTCTTTTCTCCTTTTCAGCTGTCCCAGCGAGTAGTTGTTGTTTTGATGGTGTTGTGTGGTAGTGGTACTATCACTCTTCCTGAAAAAGGTTTGTTGTCGTTCTTCTCCCATTTTTTCGTCATCTGAATTCAGATGACACCAATGAAATGATCTGGATTTGTTTTGTACTACACACTGTTTTGTACTAATCAGAAGGAGGGAAAGAACAAGAACAACAAGTTGGGGAGAGGAGGACGGATGACCTTCAAGACATCGGGAGTACGAAATTTGGGAGAGACAACTTATGAAAGAGTTGGTTGGGGTTCTGAAATAGGGGTGGAACTGGGAGATGTGGAGGAGATTGATGTTTCGAAGGTTTGGATGAAGTACTCCGTCTGGATTTGTGGTATTCACTAGTTTTGATTTTTATTCAAAATGTCTAGATTTCTAGGGGTTTCAGAAATTAAAAGGATCTTGACAACAACTTCAGGATCTCGGACCATGGATTCCCAGATTTCTAGGAGTCTGAAAACGCGGAATTTATGGATCCAAAGGACGGTGTCTCCAGATGTATTGATATCTGAATAAAAACTCCAATTTTCTTGCTGGAAGTGTTTTTTCTAAACGTGCACCTGCGAGATCTTTCATTCTTCAGAAGATTGATCTTTTTCATTTATCAATTTCAAATCACATCGTCACAGGGGTCAGGAACAAAACTTGTTAAAATTTTCTGAAACATATACCGTATTTCCTCTAATTGGCTGGTCGTTTTTATCGAGATTTTTCCGAGTTGGTGCAAGTTCATCTTAAAATTCAGTACTCTATTTCCTTAAAGAACTGAAAAAAAAATTATAAAGAAAATTATAAACCTTCTTCCTGAAGTTATTTTCCAATTATTGCAATTATAGGAAGCATTTGAACAGCCTTCTCAGAAGTGCTGTATTCCTTTATTTTGAACGACTTGAAGTTTACGACTATATTAAAATTGTGAGCCATACCAACGAGCCAGCAAACCTAGATTTTGTCTCTGTTTGATCTCGAATTGAGCCCACTTGCTCTCTCGTATCAAGCATCCTTCCCAAAAGAATTCTCCCAATACCACCCATGTCTCTTTAACTAAGCAAACACTACAATTGTTTTTCGACCCCAAATCCATTCTTCATTTGCCATTTTCCATCGCCATCAAACCACAAAAAAACGACGTCACAAGAGTGCAAACACATTCCATTTCAGCAGACCCGAACGACTTTTGAGTCTGCTGCAAGTCCGGATTGTTCGAAAACAAAATGGGAAAAGAGTTAAAGAAGAAAGAAAAGAATACTAGACTAGACGGAAACATCAAAATAACAGACAACTTATTGCACACAACAACAGCTCAAGGGGGAAGAATCTTTAAAAAATAGGGAAGTGTCTGGAAAGGGGAATGTTGAAAATACATCTTCAAAGATGCAGTAGAGTACATATCCTTCTAAAATCATTCAAACTCAACTAAGAAGCAAAATCTACGATTAATCTAGATGTTCAGTATTTGATTTTCCGCTGAAAATCTCCTGAAAAAAGGTAATTTAGCCTAGGATCTAATGCGAATGCTGTCCTCACACTATAAAGAAAGAATCGGGCCGCTGGAAAGTTGAAATCGTCGCATTTTCTTAAAGTTGTGTTTGGGATCCAGCCTTATGTGGTACTGCATTTCTCAATTCCTGCCCAATCATTGAGTGTACTCTGCCCAATTACTCCACTGTATGATCACAGTTCACCCTCTCATAGTCTCTAGTTCTTCCACAAAAAAAACTGATTACGAAATGTGAACAGTGTCCATATTTTGATCTAGTGACTTCACGTGTAATGCTTTCTCCTGTCGGTTCCTGAAACCGGTCCCCTCACCTCCTCACTATTCTCATTATTTTGTTCCATTTTGCGCTACAATGAACATTTTCGTGGATGATCGTCGGGAAGAAGCAGAATATGTCTAGTTGATAACAACAATAGGTCAATTGATAGGGGGATGAATTATGGAGAAAGGAAGGAAAAGCTAGTGGTGATTAGCCGATTAGTGGTTTTTGGAAGAATGGAGAAAAGTTGGGGTAGACAAGAATCGGAAGATCGAATTTGGATACAGAAGACACAAGGAACGTCTAGAATCTAGAAATTGTGCCTATCAGAATGAAAAACGATTCGGATCATTGAACATTCTGAGAATCTGACTGTGGACATTTGCGTCCAAATTTGATGCTGGAAACTTCAAAATATCCAATTTTGCAGAACCTCAGAACTTGCAAAAATAACCTTGAAATGAAAGAAGGCCGTGTTCTATACAGGAACATAGTTTGAATTCTTAAATTTTAAAAATCCTTAGATCTGGGTTTTCTTCTAGGATTTCTGCAAAAGTTTCCAATCTGTGTTTCAGAACATCCAGAAAGCCAGAGTGCTACTTTCCTTACCACACTTCCATATCCTTTTTTCTATTTTTCGAAATCTGAAAAAGTCCGCGGTTGGCAGACATTCACTCATCTGATTCATAAGAGAAAATTCTCGCAAAACACGAACCGATTGATTCCCGTTATCCTTTCCTCCGTCATCAGCATCATAGCCATCTCCCTCCAGTCTCCAGAAGAGGCAGATTTCAACTTTCCTTGTTTTCTCTCTTTCTTTTTCTTCTGTTTTTACCTCTTCCACCACCAAATTCTCTTTCTATTCCAAATGATCAAAGTATTTTTCTGATCATCTAACAACTTTGGTATAATGTGTGATGGAGTCGAAACCGACGATTTCTTCTCTCCTATTTTTTCTCATAGTTTTTATGAATAATCTATTTTGTGTCGTCGATGGTCTACGACCTCGTGGAATTGGTTTAATTCGACTTCCGTTTGGTGAGTTGAACTCAAATTTTTCGAGGTTTCAAATATGGCAATATGAAACCCCATATACATCTCTCAAGAACATCACCAATTTCTCTATTCCAGGTGTATCTGATCATCGTTCTGGTCCTTACCTGCCCAACCTGTATATTGCTGGAAACAAACTCTACCATAAAACCCAACCAGTCCCCGATGTTTCCCTTCCGGGACAAGAAAAACATTTCTCCGGACACGCCCAATTGAATCCGTTCACACATATGGTCGCAGTGGGAACAAACAATGATTTCGGTGATTCTTGGGGTGCTGGATATGCTCTTCAGGGTGTCAATTTTCTTGGTGAGAAATGGAAGTGTAGGCGAAAATGTGAGGAACAATTTTCAGATCTGAACTTGAGAAAGAACTATCGACAGTATGCAAATATGCCACATTTGTTCACTGATGGTCAACATCAACCTTTCCAGGTTAGTAAAGAAGATTTTGAAGTATAACACTATGCATCTCTCAGAACTCGTTCATCGTTGGCGCTGAAATTGACTCTTCTAAATTTTCAAGTCACGCAGTTGCTCTCGATATTCCACTTCCTGGAATCAACGAGGTATCATTACATTTCGAAAACCTGAGATTCTGAAATTCTAACTTATTTCAGATGTTCGATTTCCAAGAGGAAACTCTGGAAAAGCACGACGAAGAACTGACAGACATCTATCATACCAGAATGAATTTCCCAATCCCCACAACAAATCAGAGATTTCCATTCAAAGCTCATTTCTTCGAAAGAATCAATGATATCGATCTCAACATGGCTCATATTGTTCCGAATCTAAATATTCATGGGATCGATCGGGATAAGGTTTATTGGAGAATAGTGGGGAGTGGAATCAAAATTGAACACATTTTCAGATTGTCGATCAACTTGTCCAAAACAAAGCAAATCCAACTCTTGTCGGGTGAACAAATGACAGTTTTTTTCAGTTCTCATTTCTGTGTTGCTAATAATAATAATGAAAATAATAATATGAATAATAGTAAAGTGTATCCTACTATCATCTCAAAAATAGCTCCGCGCTATTTCGATACAGCAAACCCTAAATCACGCAAAATCTGAATGAATGTGGACAATGAAATTGCGAAACGGCTAGTTGCAAAACGTCGCGATTACGAATAATTCAAAAAACTGGGCTTCACAGAAAGTTTTATTGAAAATCAAGAAATCAAGACAAGTGTTCTACATTCCTTTTGGCATTTGTGGTTTGCTTTTGCTCTTCTTCTCCTTACGAACATGAGATTTGTTGGTGAGATTGTTCATCAACATCATTTCCTTCTTCAGTTGAGCTTCCATTCCGACAAAATCCGGTCTGATGATGCCAGTGAGTCTCTGGAGTTCAGTAGCCACTTCGGACATCGATGGACGATCTTCGGCATTTTCAGCCCAGCATCTTACCTGAAAACAGATACTTTTTGATTGAAACTCATTGATATAAAACTTACAAGAAGAGCCTTGATATCCGGATTCAATTCGACAGGAAGTTCCAATCTGAATCCATTGAGAACGCGTGAAGCAACTTCAGCCACCATCATTCCGGGATATGGTTCAACTCCATTGTTGTATATCTCCCAACTCATCACCACGTAAGCCCAGACGTCCGTTTTGAGAGAGAAAAGACGTTGACGAATCACTTCGACTGCCAACCATCTGATCGGAGCCTTCTTGTTGGGATCAGCCTGATAAGTGATCCCGTTTCGAGTCAATCCGAAATCTGACAGTTTCACACGTCCATCTCCGTACAAACAGTTTCTGGCAGCAATGTCTCTGTGCATCACTGGTTTACTGTGCAAGTATTCCAGTCCCCATGCCGCCTGAAGGATCATCTCGTTCTTCTTCTCAATCGTCAGATCTGGATTCTTTTTCAAGTAACTATCCAATGCTCCGTTCGTTGCCAACTCCATCACCATGTAAAGTGGCTCCGTTGTTGCAGCAACTCCGTAGAATCGAACGACGTGTGGATGTCCGAATCCTCTCATCACTCTTGCTTCTCCCATGAATTCCTTGATTTGATCCTTCGTCAGATTCGAGAGTTTTGCCTGTTTGATGGCCACGTTCACACTCTTTCCTCCTTTCCGAAACTTCAGCTTTCCCATGCTCACTTCTCCGAACGCTCCTTCTCCCAACTTTCTCAGAATCTCGATGTTTTCGTGGTCGAGTTCCCATGATTGACGTGGAATCGCCTTGATGAGCATCACATCGTCTCTCACTGAATCCTTGTTTTTCAGATGATGATCAACGAGTTCTTGGATCGAATTGAAGGCGTTCTTCTCGATGTAGTACTTGTTCTCGGCGAACTTGATCACGAAATGTTTGATCTGAAAGTCGGAGCGTTTATTTTTGAATTCCGGAATCCAGAGCTAACCCAAGTTTCCTCATCGATGCTCATCGGCATATTGTGCATGACACTGAGGATGTAGGATCTTGGCTCTCCTTTTCTTGGTTCCGACATCCGAATCAGGAACTCTCCATTCGCCTTCAACACCGTCTTGACATCTTCACGAGGTAGGAATCCGTGGTAGTAAAATTCCTTTTCAATTAGGCTACGTTGGCTGGAACGTTGAAGATGTTGAAGATTTTGGAGACTTGAGAAACTTACGCAATCGGTTGGGCTGCACTCATTATTCCGAAGAATTGATCACAGAGAATTGGTTTTCTCTCTTTTCTCGAGTTGTGTATAAGTGGTTAGACTGTGCGAATCGTGGATATTTATGGGGAAGAAAAGGGGCGGAGTCGCGTGACCTCTGGGTTTTTAGAGGCTAAGGTGTCACGTCGAGTTCATCAAATTTTCAATTGTAGAAGGTCACGCGGGAATTCAAAATATTCAAAATTTAGGAATTGATGAGGGAACACAACGTGAGGGGTCAGGGCTTGAATTTTTGTGGAGGGTGGCCTTATCGCTTTGATGGCTCATAGCTAGACCATTCTTTGTCCGATTGGAATGAAACTTGGCGGCGTGCTAAGTCAATGTCACAGAATCCAAAAATCAGTTTACTTTGTTTGGAAATTGACATAATGCACATATTGCGAATGAGGAACCAGTTTCGCACTGACAAATCTCAAATGGTTTGTTCACTTGCTGCACAATTCGAAGAATTTCATTCAAATTAACTTCATCACACCACATCCTGACTCTGCTGATACCAGCCAGCCCACACACAATTTTGCTCCAAAACAACCCAACCATATGCTCTCCTTCTCTCTCTCTCTTCTCAATTGTATTCTTAAACTGGCATTTTTCTGAAATTCCCTTCTATTATCATTTTGTACAGTTAGTTTTCCTCATACTTATTGTTTTTCCCTACTTGTGAGCCAAAATTGGCAGGTTTTCGAACGAAAACAAGGAATATGTACAACCACTTGTAGAAAGAACCAAAACAAGGGTTGTCATGACATTTCTTTTCCTTTTCTTCTCCATTTCCTTCCATTTTCTCTCTTTCAACCGGAAATCAACGGACCTACACAACTCCTCCATCTTCCCTTCTTCTATCCCTTCTTCGTCTTTTTTCCCGTTTTCCTTGGCGGACCCCTTTTTGTGCTCTTTCTTGCAGTCCTCCGTTTTGACTTTTCCTCTCCCCAATTTGTCGAGTTTTTTTTTGCGTTGCTTCGTGACATGTTGCTGTCTTTGGTTTGCATAAGTTATGTGACATCTTCGGAATGAGTGTGTGGGACGAAGAGAGTGCAGAGAAATGGGAAAACGTCGAATTGTGAATGAGCACCAAAGAAGGGGTTCTTGCTTCGAAGAGAGGTTATTCATGACCAGATTCGCGCTTTTCTCCAATTCACGAGAAGTGTCAAGATTTCTTTTCTCCTTTTGTGTGAAATTGGCTCTCTCTCCATTTCAATAGAAGAGGTTCGATTCAGAAGCTTCACTCGCATTTCTAGGATTCTGAATTATTTCCTTTCTCATTAGAGCAAGGGAGATGTATCTGGTGTTTTTACCAACAATTCTATACTCATTCGCCACATTTCCTCATATATCTCAGCTAACAGTAGGCCATACTTGTTACGGGCCGGGCCGGGCCGGGCCGGGCCGATGGAGGAATTTCTACCGGCCCGGCCCGGCCCGGCCCGGCCCGGCCCGGCCCGGCCCGCCCGGCCCGCCCGGGTCGGCCCGGTTTTTTGGGGTCAAATTTTCGAAGTATCGATTTTTTGAGCTAGAGTCGAATTTTTTAGGTATTTTAATCCAAAACTACTATGTTGTTAGTTATTGACGATTTGAACTAATTTTCGTTGATTTTTGTGCGAAAAAATCAAAAATTTCAAAAAAAAATCCAAAAAAATCGAAAAAAAATTCTTCGAATTTTTGAAATCGGGCCGACCGGGCCGGGCAGGCAAATCACAAGTATGCAGTAGGCCAATTTCAATAAAAATTATACAAATTGAAGAGGACATTTTTTGATGAGCTCACTTTAAGATGAGCTTAGATGAGCTTTATGAGCTTACTATAGTAAGAAGTTAAATTTTGACGTCTACGAGATTCTAATAAGGCCCATAATACCCAGATGGAGCCAGTGTGAAACTAGCGGTTCAATAACCAGTCAGTTTCAGCGGTATAGACATACGCATGTGATGTTAAATTTAAGAATATGATATTTTTGATTGATCGGGAACGTTATTTTTCGTAATAATCAAGTGGGCCATCTTCGAACACTCATAAATAGGCTCAAATTTGAGTAATCCGTATCAAGTTTTTTGGAGCTATTCATCAAAAATCCTAGAACCCCTTCCAACAATTTCAACCATTTTCCTCCAGTTTGAAGATTGGATAAAGACGATGAATAAGGCTGTGTCTCACATTTGACCTACTTCCAAGTCCGCATCGCGTTTGAAAACTATGTCAGTTTTCAGTCCCTGGTATGGATCTGTTGATTTTTTTGTGATTTTTAGATCGTAGTGTAAGAAACTGGGTCAGAGAAATTGTACAAATGATCTCATTTTGAAAAGTATCCAAATACAGTTGCCTTCCTGACACAAAAATGTTTTTTTGAACTATGATTGCCTACAAAAAGTTTCAGGCTGGTTGGATTAAAATTGAACGAACCAATGGAAAATTTAGGAGGACTATTCCTACTGTAACTCAGCAGCCATCCAACTTTTTCATGCAGTTTCATCCCTGAGCAATTGCAGTATTCTAAAGTTTTTTTCAAGCCTCCCTGAATTCTTAATTTTCTTATTCTATGACTGAAAACTCGATCAGTTCATTTGGACACTTAATAATTCTTTAAACGGATTACACCATGTGGTCAAAACTCACAGAGCATGAATCAAAAAAGTCTGGCTCCCAAGAGTTCTCCTGCTCTATCTACAACCATCTCATTCCGAACCTCAAAACCAAATGGACGCAACAAGAAGAAAAAAGTGGAAGCGGGGATGGGGTGGGAAAATGAGAATAGGTCTCAAGGGATCGGTCCACTCTCTCTCTTCTTTTCGTCGTCTATCTCCACTTAAACTCTATTCTCTAATAGCTCCCAGAAGTCAAGTCTCTTCGTCTCTTCTTCTTGGCTCTTCCTTCTCTTCTTCAAGTGAGGATCCTTCTTCTCTTTTCCCTCTTTTACTCTCACATTTTCCACCAATTTTCCCCCCAAGGCAAGGGAAAAATACGAGCAGAAGAGAAAGAAGAAGACCTCTCTCTTCCTTTCTCTCTCTCTTTATTTTCTATTTCATTGCACACCTATCTTCCTAATTCGAATTGAAAAGAAAGAGCACTTCTTCTACTTCTTTGTCTCCCTTTTAAGATCCATTTGTTTCTCCATCAGGTTCTTTCTCCCCCTTTTCTCCTCCATCTTGTCACAATTTTTCGCGGAAAAATCCCCCGTCTTGAATTTCAGCGATACTTGTTTTTGACCACTTGCTTTCTTGTCTTCTCGTTGTTATTCCTGTTTTTTTTTTGTCCACCAATTCGTCCTAGAAATTTTAAGAAAACCGATTACAAAGTGTTCGTTTTTCAAAAATTCAAGATCACAACTGAAACTTTTGAGTTCCCAACTCCCAACTTGAATGAAATTATTTGAATTTTCAGTATGAAAAACCTACTACTCATCACATTTCTATTTGGAACGGCATCAGCATTGGCCGGAAGAGGTAATCATCGAAACTAAAAAATCCATCTCCTCCCATCAACCTCTTGATTTCCAGGATCCAAATCCGCTCTCGCCCTAATTGCCGCCCGTTCATCTGAATCCCACCCTCTACATGCTACTGATCCAATCACCATTTGGTGTGCTCCGGACAATCCGCAAGTTGTCATAACCAAGGCTACATTCACCAGAGAGCACGATAAGCAAAAGTTCGAGCCAACTTTGAATCCAACCAAGAAGAACGCCACGTACACTTTCGGATCTCCATCTGTCAAAGGTGAGTTGGTTTTGGAAATTTTCTGATTTCGAATTGTTAGAAGTTTGTGATCTGATGAAGCATCGAAAACTTTTTCACTCTTCCATCAGCGCACAACGCTTCTCATTTCGAAAAAAAATAGTGGAAAATATGTGTGAATCATATAATAGCAACCTTTTCTCAGACAGCGTTCGTTCTAAATAATAGGGTTTTTTAGAAGGTTTTTAAGAACTTGATTCCAGTTGCGGTGTCTCAGAACGTTCTGATACAAACATCATAATACCGAAAATGACATTTATTGCTGCAAATGGCGAAAAAGTTATCTACTGGATTTCAAACTACCTGGATCAGTCCAGAAATCTTCGATCAAGTCAAATCACATTAGTAAAACATGCCGAGTACGCGTCTCCGATGAAAATAGGATCTGATGCTCGGGGAATATAATCTGGCAATGTTCTTGAAAATCCAATCGGTCCTTTTCATCGACGACGTTACTTTTCGTCCAGATTTTTATATTTTGAGATTTCTGATCACCCGAAGTTAATTTAGAAGTTTTGAATATTTGGATCCCCAGTCATGAACAGGAAAACTTGAAACTACGGGAGTTGGGAAGTCCGAAAGATTGAGAATCTCTGATTTTTTTCTTCTTTGTGGTTTTGTGATCCTGGACTTAAAAGCTGTGAAATTTTGAAGGTCCTTTGAATTTCACTTTTTCTGAGGTTCCTTTCTAAAAATCGACCATCTCCAAGGTCTCTAAGCCCGTTTAACCGAACTTCTTGATCACATCTGAATCTTCCTAACGTATTCTATTTCCATTCCCAACAACACATGAGAACATCTGGATTCGAACAAAACGTGATGAGTAGTTCTTTCTCTCCCTACCCAAAACCCAAACACACATCTGTTTTCCTTTTCTTCCCCATTTCTTCTGGTATCATTTTGTTTTGCAGACGCCGGCGAGTATAAATGTGAATTGGAGACACCACACGGAAAGATCACCCACAGGATCTTCATTTATTGTGAGTAACAAAATGACGAGGAGGAGAGTGGAGAATGTAGTGAGGAGTACGGGGGTCAGGTGACATTTGAGTAGGGGGTGGTGATGAGTTAAGAGGAAAAAGAAATGAACGAAAAGGATTACAGCGAGACCGATTGTCCATTCGACTGAACATTTCACCGAGCATGAAGGACATGAATATCATTTGGAGAGCACCGGAAATACTATTGAGGTGCGTTTTTTTGGGAGAAGAGGAAATGAGTTCCATTAAAAGATCAGCATCAATCCGAGAGATGTAGATTTCTATTGGAAATGGGAAGTGTAGGAGTTTAGAAAGAAGAGCAAAAATACGGAGATATTTCAAGATCCTGAATTGGAATTTCTGAAGTTAGGAGGCTCAGAAGTTCTCATGAAATTTTTGGATTTTAAGTTCCCAAAACACGAGCATCCAACATTTGAAAATCTGAAGTTCGCAAAGACCAAACTTTTGGGATCTCAGAATCTCGAAGCCAGTACTAAACCGTGACGTTTTGGCTAAGATCCTCGATACCAAAATTTAAAAAAATTGGAGGTCGAGAAGCCCAACATTCTGTGATTTCGTAACTTTGGAATTTTGAAAATTCGTTTCCCTCCTTAAAGTTCCGAAACTCTACACTTCAAACTTGCAAAATTATACCATCCCAGGTTTATTGTCTGGAGATATTCTGACACAATATGAGAAATTCAAAAACCCTTATGAAGTTCAGAAAAGCTTAACGATGGGACTGAGATTGTCTTCACCAACCCCAGAACTAAACAATTATTTCTGACCTGATTTTGAGCAAAAAAAGAAGATCTGAGCTGAGCTAGACAACCCTCGTCTCCTAGAAAATTTTCTATCAATTTTCACACACTTGGAACATAACTTTGGAAACTTCTAAATGCCAAATCCTCATCTGTTTCATTCGATTTCATTACACTATATGGATTCTTACCTAGTTTTACGAGATCTAAAAATCAGTCATCGTATTGAGTAATCTTCCTTTTCTTATTTGACAAGCCAATTCCTCAAGTTCATAATTTTCAGAAAGGAGACAACATCACTTTGACTTGTCCGGTGGAAGGATACCCGAAACCAGTTGTCAAATGGACCAAAGATGGATCTCCACTTGGTAACTACCATCTTCTAACATCTGATTCATTACCTTATCTCATTTTCAGCCCTCAGCGAAACAATCGCCATGTCTGGCAGCAAAGTGATCCTAACCAATGCCAACTATACCGACGCTGGAACTTATTCCTGTGAAGCTGTCAATGAATACACTTTGAATGGAAAAACAACGAGAATGTTGTTGGTTGTCGACAAAATGGTTGATGTGAGAAGTGAGTGAATGGCTAGTGAACTTTAGGAAATTATTCATTTTAGTCTTTCCAAGCTGGTCATTCAGAGAGAGGACCCCACCGAACCTCGGAAATCAGACTTCTCATGAAGTTAGAATCTTTTTGAAAATCTGAAAAACTAAAAGGAGTTAAATAACTAGAACCTAATTTTCCAGGTGAATACCAATGGGTCTACCCTCTAGCTGTCATAATTATCACCGTTCTCTTACTGGGAATCATCATCTTTTTCTGCGAATGGCGTAACAAGAAGACTGCTTCCAAGATCTGAAAAACCTCGGACCAACTTCAATGTTTTTCATTTTAGGCCTAAAACTTATTTTTCTTCCTTGCTCACTCATTTTTCACCCAATTCTACGGTGTAAATCCAGTCTTCCCACACTTTTTTATAATGCAATTATTGTAGAGCTCTTTCTAATTTTTCTTATTTTCATATGCATACCTCACAACGCCTTATTTGCCTCTGCATTTTTTATGTTTTTTTCCATTCATCTTCAGTGTTTCAGAAAATACAATGAACGTAATATGAAAAACAGAAAAGAATGATGTCGTAGAAGAGTGGATTCAGAGTTCTAAGAAGATTGAAGATGGGACAGACCAGAAAAATAGAAATCGGGAAAGAGTGAAAGAAGGAAAGAAGATACTAATATCTACAGAACATTTTCAGGTTGTTCAGAGCATTGACGTAAAACTGGAAAAAGGGGGAGAGACAGAGAGCAATTTCTGTGCGGATCGATAGAACAGTTCGTGTATGTCGAATACCTGTTTGGAAACGATAGCAGACAGCAACTGATAGAGGAAAGAAGAGAACAGAAATAGGTGGGAAGTGTGGAGTGAATGGAAAATGTGATTTCAATGTGACTCTAAAGGGCGAAATAATCTTAAGCAAGAAACAGCCTTTTTCATGATGATGATTATGATTGAATTGGTGTTGGATAAAAGGTGAAAAGGTAAAAAGAAAGATGAAGAGGATTACTGATGAACAGGATAAATGATAAAAACACTGGACACAATATGTACGGGATAAAAACATGGAAAATGATGATAACAGGAATCGAGACATTATTGAAGGCTTCTTTTGTGTACAGTAATCTCTCCACTTTGGAATTCGTTTATTCGTTTGTTGCAGTTGGAGAAGCAGCGTCGTGATGCTGAAAAAATAACATCTTAAAGAAAGACACGCAAGAAAAGTGTAGCAGTAAACCTATTTTGATTAATCAACTCCAAAATCAATTTTTTGTGAGCTAGAGTACAACTGTTCCTCATTTTCGTCTCCCACGAAGATCATAAAGTCAAATTAATACTCTGCGTCTCTCCTAAAGTCAATTTCCACCTCAAAAAAGTGCAAATTGTGTGAATCTCAATATTTGCTGTGCTAATATCTCTTCTCACCTGTACATGCGGTGCTGGACTCAGTTTGCAATGCACACTTGGATTGATAATCGACGCCTTTCGCTGTGGAACCGTGTCCGGACGAGGAATCTGAAAAAAAAGGAAATCAACTCGTTGAACGGAGAGAGAAAAAACGAAATACCTGCAAATTGTCATCATCGCTATTCCGCTCAGCACTTGGACGATTTGTCTGTTGAGAAATTGGAGAAGCAGATGGAGACGGTGACGTTGTTGGTGCAGGGCTTTTCTGAACCGCAGCAGGAGGTGGGGCTGGTGGCGGGGGACCTCCAGCCAATGGATGTGGTTTTGATCCCAATCCTGTTCCAGCTTTTGATTTGTCCATTGCGTAATCACCAGAGTCGAAGAACTTCTGAAAAAACCAAATAGTGATTCCTTTTTGTGGATGGAAAATAATTCATGTTCTCTTGACGTCTTGCTGAGTCAATGTTCACATATAAATAAGCTCACCCTCTGTTGCAACTTCTTCTGTAAGAAAGAACTAGCTGGCCGAGCAGGAAGCTTTCCAGTAGCCGCCAATTTGCCCATCAACTCTTGCTCTTGCTGTTTTTCCGGCGACAAGCCTCCGGTGCCGATTTCTCCACTGCTTACGGCTAACTCTCCGGCTTCTCCGCGCATTTTGTCGATGTTTTTCTGTTCTGGGGCACAGCTGAAACGAATGAAGCGAGCGTGCGCGTGTTGTTGACCGACCCGAGTTCTGAAACGACAATATAATGAAAAATCTATGAATAGAACTGAACACCGAAATGCACGAAAGAAAATACTTAAGGTGAACGATGTCTGAGAAATATGTTTTGTTGGGACTTGTGAAAATGGAGGAAAATGAAGGATGTAAATGACGTTGGAAGAACGATGTTGAAAACGAATAGAGAATTTGTGTCGATCATCGGTGTATTGTGTAGTGAGAGAATGCTGACAGAATGTGGTATAGAGGAAATGAAAACAAAAAAAACATGGTGTCACAGCCGGGCACTGCGCAGGCACGGGCTCCTGCCGATTAAATTTTTCGTGAAAAACTACGGTCAACAATCCTTTTCCGCCTCTCCTCCCTCACCCGTGCAGGTGGAGCGCGCTTGCATACCCCCATTGCGGACTTTTTTTGGAAACTTTGAAGGCGTCAAAAAGGAGTTTCCGACAAAATTTTTTTGAAAAAATTTATCACAGCATGTAGAGAATGTCTTTGGTAATTTTTAGAAAATAAAACTTTAATGAAAAATTCAGTCATGACCGAGCAGGAAGCAGAGAAGCGAAGGAGTACATTTTGAGACATTTCGGCGATTTCTAGCTTCTAGGTCACTGTTTTTGAAAAGGATTTGATCTCTATAGATGAAAAGCAATGTAGTAAGTCAGATACAATCAAATTCGTACCCTCAGACCGCCCTCACAAAAAATTACGGCCCAAAGTTTAGGCCTAATTTCACTTTTCTTGACCCCAAATCCTGGAAAAGGGAAATATCAAAAATCGAAGACCATGATTTTTTAGAGCTCTTCACGAGGAACAATTTAAGACTAAAATCGTCAAAATTGGTTCACGGACAGCTTGGAAAAACACAAGTCAATTTTTGGCTTGAAAATGCCGATTTTTGGAGGTTTTCTGAGTTTAAAAAAAAGTTGAGACCATAAATCAAAAAACGAAGACCAAGGTTTTGTTCTAAATTTTGTGGCGGACAATTTGAGACTAAAATCATGTTGGTAGGTTCGAAACTGGCCGAGAAAAACGCAAATTACTGGAGCATGCCAGTCCCAATCGGGTTACTGTAGGTGTCTCTGCTTCATTCTGAGGGCTCTGGAGCTACTTTTTTAATTTCAATAGCAAGATTCGGCAATAGTGAGTATTATAAAAGTTGAAAAAAATCAATTCAAAAGTTTTTCCAATCAGAAGACGTCACTTTATGCTGGAAAATTGCCAATGGTGCAATTTGAGTCCTGGAAGAGCAGAATCAAATTTTCCGAGTTCCAAGTGATTGGGAAAAGCTTTATGAGTATTTGAGTGAGCTAAAAACATTTTTGCTGCTATAATTCCTCGTGAATTCAGCCACTATCATCTGAAACTAAGAATGGCATTTTGCACCTTCCATGTAGTAGTGTACACTTCTCGATTTTATGAGTCTAGCTTATGAGATTGACTATTTCAACTTACGAGAAGTCTTCTAGAACCTGTTTAAAGTGTCTATCAGTCAGAAAAATGAAAAAGAACTTCGAATTTCGTCAAAAATAAAATTGATTCTCGATTCGGCTTCCCACACACTAAATTCTGAACTTTTCGACATTTTCGATAAATATTTCATATCCTTTTCTTGTCTTTTTCCTTTTTTGTGCGAAAAAACCAGAAAATTCGGTCTAGATTCAACGTTTTTGAGCATTTCTCATTTTGGCGCGAAGCTCCGCCCACTCCGTGTAGAGAGAGGGAGGAGAGCGCAGACAACGGGAGGAAAACGCAAAACATTTCGTCGGCAGGAGGCCGTGCGCAGGCCTTTGTTTTTTTTTCAGCCGCTGAATCAAAAGAAACACATCGACGTTTTTCGTTGGACGAAGGGAAAGGAAACGGATTTGTCCAGCTCTACTCTTTACTCTCTAGATTTAATTTGCTATAATGCCACTTTCATCATCATTCTCATCGTCATGTGACAGCCAAACAACATTTGAGTGGGAAAAAAAGAAGAGAAAGAACCTATTAATAATTCCAAGCTGCCTTTTTTCGTTTTCTCTAACTGCAAAACAACATGAGCGAATAGCGAGTGAAGTAAAATCAATGATATTAGAGGAAAACAACGTACAGTTCGATCGACTGATCGGTTGGGAATGAATGCACACGTTGATGATAAGGCTGGTTGTATAGACATGAAAAGTTTCTTTCAAAAAATAAATGAAGTGGAAAAGTGTCATCTAGGTGTCATGAGATATTATTGTGTTGAAATGGGAAGAAGAGCGGCAATGGCCGTAGCGGGGGGATCAGTGGTTTCCATAGCACCTAATCCGGTGTATTGACGTCAATAGAAATGAAGAGGGAAATGAGCATTGGGAAAATCCACAGAGTGGTGAGCCGGCACTTTTTATATGGAATAAGAAGGGGAAGGTTGTTGCTCGGGGCGAGAAAGCCAGAAAAGGGGAGGGGCCGCATAGCTAGAGAAGCATGTATGGACATGTGTGTGCGTGCGACGGCGCCTGCCCCGGTTCGATAATGAGAAGAAGCAAATGAGCTTGGAGCAGCGACGAGAGACGCCCCTTATTGAGTTTCTGCGCGTCGCCGATTGTCACGTCTCTAGCAGGGGATTATTTTGTGGATGTTCATTATAATCCCAATGAGATCGCCGTCTTGAAAATAAGACGGGGGAAAACAAGACAAGCGCTAGATGACTCACACATGGGTTGTATGAAAGACGAGAAAATATTTCCTCAACGTTTAATAAAAAATGGAAATGGGTGGAAAACATGAAAGTTAGGAAGAAACCAATTGCGAATTGAAGACGGTATCCAGTCTGCCATACTGATAAATAAATAAGATATCGACTGGGTAGAGAAAAGGAAAAGTGCTGTTTGCACTCAATGCCTCAAGAGTTCTCAGATTCGAGCACGTGGGAGAAGAGGGATGGTACAAATAAGAGTATTCGATCGATAACTATCACCTCTAACAGATTAGGAAGAAAGAAGTGGAATAATGAGCATGATTATTGAAATGAGTCATTTGAAAAGAAATTCACTGGAAAAAAAAACAAATTTGAAAAGGTGAGAATTGAGCGGTTTCGAAGAGCAAAGATGTGAAAAATAAATGGTCCCGCCACGATAAATCGTTCCCGACACATAAAGTACGGTAGAGAGCCATGCGCCTTTAAGGTGAGCAGCATTTACGAGCTGCTTTCAACTGAAATCAATTGCGATTGAAATGTAAATTGCTGAATTTGATTTTCAATTTGAGTTCTAATTTCAACTTTATTGAAATATTAAAATAAATTTACTGACGGTTTTTTTTTTACAGGAAAACAACAACTTCTATTCCATCACTCAACCCACTGTGAAGAAAAAACGACAAAGGAGAAACTAACGAAATAAAGGTACTATTTAATTGGGGAACAGGAAATATTCTCGAAAATCAAATTGATAATCTATTTAATGAAAGGTCAAACAGAAATTAAATGTTTTGAAACCACATCTATAAAAACTAAAAAGTATCGATTCGTGTGTCATGTCTAGTGTCGAACGGCAAGGCGCAGGCACTCAGTCCCCCCTCTAGCCGGTGCGAAAATAGTGAGAGAGAGCGAGACGAAGAAGAAGAGAGATGACAAGCACAAGAAGAAGCATTTACTTTGAAACATGCGCAGACATGCTTGCTTCACTTCGTAAAGACATTAAACGAACGTCGGAGGGCCGAGGGAAAAAACGAAGGCGCGGTGGCCGTCAAGCGACTGTCCGGCCAACCGAATTGAGTCGACACGGCGGCCAGCCGGTCCCCAAGGAGGCGTAGGAGAAGGGAGAGAGAAAAAGACAACACACCGGCCAAATACACTGAAAATTCCTCCTTGGTTCTCTACCCGCTCTCCTTCTCTCTCGCCGATCGGCCTCCCCTCGTTTTTGCGTTTTTTGTGTGAGTGTCATTGCAATTGCTCGTATTCTCTGACGTCTCCGCATCTCACCACTACTCTCTTCTTCCCCCATCAGCCTCCCAGGCCGCCCCTCTATCCAACACCAGCGAGTTTTCGGTGCCTGTGTGCTTCTAATTTTCCTTGTGTTGCACTTTGATTTCTTTGTTTCTCAGGCTTCTTTTCCATCTGATGTTTCGCTTCCAACTTTTAAATCTTCATCTCCTCAGCTCATTTCATTTTATCAATTGATTGAAAAAGTTTTTTACTCGTTGGGAAGTTCTAAAACTGCAAGAATTTTCAATTACGCCCTCGTTCCCAAATCGCATACTCAGCTTCTTTTAGCCACAATTCACTTCCGTAGGTTAAAATGACCTTCATAAGTTTGTTTTCATTCAAAAACGATGACCACCGATGACGTGCTATCTCTGAAGATAACTAACACTCCCACGATGGGCGGATGAAGAGAAGGAATTCCGATTGCTATTTCTAGTTTCCGTTAACTTATCCAATGAAATCTCTGATTTTTGTTTACACCCCCGATGCATGTGACTAAATCTCCTTTGCGCTTAAGAGGGCACGTGCTCCTGGTCGTCATGGCAATCTGGATATTTTCGAAGTTTCCTCCGGAAATTGCACTTTTCTGGTTTCGAACATCTCTCCCTCGTGATTACTCATCTATCCTCGATGTTTTTCGTATTCTTCTTGATTTTGTAGTTGCTTAAACTATATTATATTCTGATTTTCTCTTCGAGTGATCAAGGTATAAACAAGAGCCAAATTGTTGAAAGTTCAACTACAATCCGTGAAGCTAGTAATCAAAGCCATAGGCCAAAATAAGTAAACAAATTTTCTTTCGATCGCTCCGCCCACCGACTGCCCTTTTTGTGTTCGTCATCACCAAAATCATTGTGATTCTTCTTTCCGTCTCCTCCGGTTCTACCTCCTCCGGTTCTCCAGTTTACACAGCAGTGGCAACATTGCCCTCTTCGAAATGCCGAAGAATAAAAAAAACGAAACGAAGAGGAAAAGAGAGACGGTATGGCTACCAGGGGAAGCAGTCGACCTCTTGCGCCACCTGTGTGTTTTTCCTTCAAGTTGCGCAACACATCGGCAGTTTTTTTTCTTCTTCAGTGCGCGGGCGCCCGCTCCCCCCTCCTCATCCGACCCGCCCTTCCTGTCGATTCTTCCCATTCGCCTGTGCCTTCCTTCGTTTTTTCTTCTTCTTCTTCTCATCGGTGTGGTGTCCTCCTCCTGTATTGGTTGGCTGGTATGGGACATGTCTGTCTGACTGTGTGTCCTTGCCGGCTTGCGCTCTTGCGCAGTCCTTTGCGCAACATGCTGCGCACTCTTACCACCACCACTCACTCACCAATACACACAACCCCAAGCCCCATAGACATACACACATTGAACGAAAGAATGTCTTCTGTGCGTGTGCTATTCGCATGTCACCAATCCGAAAAAGAACAACTTATTGGTCTCTCCCTCCTTTTTTTGTTTAGGTTCGTTTCTGTTTGGGTTCCATTCGTGTCTCCACCAGCTCCTCCAGCTGATTGCCAATGGCCCACACGCGTCGTCACCCATTGGCTAATCAGGTGGAAGATGCTCTTTTTCTACTTTTTGCTCCACTATTTCCTCTTCTGATGTATGTACGAAATCTATTCTATCATCGAAGACCGTCAGTTCTTGCTATTTTTGTAATCAATCAACGGAAACGTTTGATATCTTCTTCTGAATTTCTGTGGACAGAATGCGATATTTTTTGGTTTTCGATAGTTTTGAATTACCCGTTGTCTCTTTTTCGATTAGTATCTCTCGGAGTTTATTTTTCGAATGACTGTTAGGAAGTTTACCTCTTTTTTCATCATCTTGCTTCTTCTATTAACGAACATTTCAATGTTACTCCGCGCTCTATTGGTGACGTGCCTAAATTTTGAATTTTTCGGCTTTGCCGCCGTGTTTTAAATCTTTGATGCCTTATGTAAATCTCTTGAATCGTCTAGAAAGCTAAACAAAATTGATAAGGAAGCCAAAAAATTCAAATTTTCGTCATGTTAGCAATAGAGCGCATTGTAATATTGAAAATATAGCTAGTTCCTCAAAATCCAACGGTATGATTCTTCAATTTTTGACGAAATCTCCATTTTTTATTCTTGATTGAAGGCTTCATCCCAATCGAGAAAAAGTTACCCAGAATTTGCCTAGGAAAGGAGATAGACCAAGAAGTGGGTACGGTTTGCCAATAATTGAAACAAATTGTGCTTTGAATCCGATGAACTTTTTCGCGGATCATCGTTTCATTTTTGTTTCGTGTCGTTTGTTTGTTCCTTCATTCTCCTCTATTTCTTCTTCCTGTGGCAAACTATCAAAGAGCAGAGCATCATTTTTCCACTATTTTTTCCTCCTACTTCTGCCCTTCCGCTCCAATCGGCTCTCCTTCGGCCTCCCTGCTATGCTCCTCGTGACGGATTCCATTTCGACGTCTCCTTTTTTCTTCTGCTTTTGCTTCTTCTTCTTTTTTGTCCACTATTGCTCTTCTCTAATCCACATGTAAATAGTTTGATGCGTTGGTGGCCGACGTCTTCGTCGTCGTCGTCCCTACCGCTTCCGTTACAGCACCATGACGATCTCAGAGTGCCCAGATATACCGTAAGACCTCTAGAGCATGTAGTCTTGTACCGAGCACCTACTTACCATATTCGATTAGCATTTTCTGTTCGGTATTCACTCTATCCATCTGTCCATCACCTTCTTTTTTTACATCGTTCTTCTTGTTCTTCTTCTTTCTCTTCTATTCGGTTTTCTTGTTCGTCTCTACCACAACGACCAGTTACTCCAATATTTATGACAATGGTTGGTTGCTGCTGTCGAAATTTGCATGTCTTCCTTCAGGTTTTTGTGTCCCTACTCCTGCCTTCTGAGAGGGGTCATTCTATCTCCATTCGATTCCGACGTCTTCGTCTTCTCCATTAAAAAAAAGAGCGCCCTTTCGTGTCACTTTCCGCCCTTTTTGTGTCTTTCTTTGCACTCCTCCACCAAAGAAAAATACAACATCTGGTCCTTTCTTCGAGAAAACATCTGGTGCTTTGGCGCCCACCGCGCGCGCCCCCAAGATTACTGTACAACTTGCACTTTTGGCAATTGGGACAGAAAAGGAGAGTGTACTCATATCACATGGTGAATAGAGTGAAGAAAGGAAATGGGAATGGAGCCGAATGGGGTGTGAGCTAACTGTGGATAGAGAGAGAGAAAGAGACAAATATCAGGGGCCCTCTGCACTCGGCAGCCAGGTAATGCGAGCTCTATTCTATTGCCCTTTTTTGTGTAGGTGAGAGTGTGACCAATCACACCCACAACACACAAAAACGGCTCCTTACGCTTTTATTGCAATGTTTCGTAATATACTGAATTGAAGGAATACAGCATATACCTTGATGTGGATTTTCGAAAATGTTCGTAATTCCCTTTGAAGTGGCTGCCCTCTGAATTAAAAAAAAACGTTGGGTTGGATGAACGAAGAGGGGGTTCTGCGAGGATTACAGTTGCATTTCTCCCATACCTTAGAAAGATTTTTTCCACCGGCTGGTAGAATAATTGAGGAATAATAGCTGAATTTCTAACATCGATATGCTTTGAAAATCATGCGCAAATATTGACCAAAGCCTCCTCCCCTAAAAAACATTTCCTTTCTTCAAGTGCATTTTCATTTTTTGGCTAATCCCATCAACGACAAAAGTGTGATAAATTTACAAAATTGCACCTTCTAGGAGTCCTCAAACTTTTTCAAAACCGGAGAACCAAGATCATCCGCGATTTTAACGTCTTATCCGAAGGTTGTTTTGATGCCGATTTTCCTTCAAAAGTGCACTTATGAAATCTTCGTGGAGTACCAGAAGTTGGATTCACATCAAAAACAATTTTCATTAGCCGCCGCGTCGTTCGCCATTTTACACATGTTTCTTGATTTCCGACATTCTCGTATTTACTACGCTTCTGTCCTCTTCTAGATATCAGAGTTCAGAAATTTCGAATTTAAAAGATTTTTGACAGTATGTATCTGAGGAGTATCTCATTCCTTTCACTCCCCTCCCAGGATATTTCTAATTGGCAGTAAGAGAAAGCTCAATTTGATCCGCTCTCCATATTTACTTGCAATCTTTGATGTCTTTTCTTTACTCTTTTTACTCGCACTTCCTACTTTGTGGCTCCTGTGCCTCTTACTCTCTCGGTGCCCACTACCATCTATCTGTCCTCACTTTGTTCTCGTTCGTCAATTGAAATGGAACTGAAGGGAGCTGGGCGGTCGAGTCCCCTCTCTGATTGTGCTTGATTGTTGCTCTTTTTGCATGGGTCCGGGCGAGGGGCCACCAACACGCTTTGTTCGATTTCGTGGCACATCACACTTGCCGCTCTCCTCTCTCAAAACTCAACAGATGACAACATGCTCCAGAGAGAAAAAGAGCTAGTGTTCCGAAACGTGGGAAGGAAATCGATTGAAAAAGATCAGCTATGGCAATCAGTTGAAAAAAAGCCAAGCGGCGAGATCAAAGGAGAAACTTTCTCTTGAAGCATCCCAGACTAGACAAGGTCATTCTGCTATGCAGATGAATCACTGATTGGGCTTCTGTCTGGTTACCTTCAGACATCTCTCGATCCCTTAAATGTTTTCTAAATTCTGTCGATTCATTGTTGCCAAGAAGTCATTCGATCAATGCCGGGTAGCCGTGCCACTCGGAATACTTGTACCTCTTTCATCTCTCTCACTTCTAACTTACTCTCTCTATTATTTTCCAACTGTCCACAACACTCTTCCGTTTCCCTTATTTCTTATCTCCTTTATTCTTCTTCTCCAACCACTACTGCCACAGACCGTTACCTTCTTCTTCTTCTTCATCGTCTCCTTCTTCTTCTTCTTCTTCTTCTATTGCTACTAGTAGTGCTGCTGGTGTCGCTCCTTACCGTGCGCAAGGGTCGGCGACGCGCTGGGAGGTGGTGTCGATAACCTGAAATGTCCTTGAGGTTGTTATACGCCGTCGTCATCGTCCATCGGTGACCAATGGGTGGAATAGTGACGGAAGAAAACAAAAAGTTAGCCGGCTTACTACTAGGTTTCAAAATCTGGAACACTGACTTCAGTTTTGAATCGATTCCCTTATTGCTTCTCGAGTCTGTATTCTCACATCCTTATTCCTATTTCCGCCTCCTTGGGACACTTTTTCATATCATCATTTTGTTTCTTTCTAAAGATCTATCTCTCATCGTCTCTGTTACACCTTATTTTTCTACCACTCTTCTCCCTCTAGGAACCCATAAATCAAACACGTTTCTATTTTTTCTCAATTCAGATTCAAATAACAAACACATCTTCGCCTATGCGCCATTACTGTCCAAAACTCGGTGAAATTGGTTGAACTTTTCTTGAGGTGAGTTCTCGTCATCCCCTGTTTGTCGTTTTTTTCTCCATTCGAAGATACTGAAGAGAAGGCGATTGATCCCATGAAACATCTCGATGGGTGATGGTCAATGGGAAGTAAAGATGAAGAAAAAAACGAGTTTTGTTACTTGCGAAAGGGCATAGAAAAATACACGAACATCCGCAGTATGTTTTAGAGATAGAGTCTTGTAAACTGAATCGTAGATGCGAGAAATCTCAAAGATGCTAGATCAGACTACAAACATCGATTCCATTCCCAAATGGTCCAATGAGACATTCCCTTATTTTCCAACAACTTCTTCAGAAAGAAAGCGATGTAGATAAAAACTACATTAGATATTCTTATTTTCCATATATCCAAGCCTATTCCCTTCCGAAATCGTCTTTTCGTTGCGCTCGTCACAGCTCACAGATTAGCGAGACGCACTGATTTGTCGTAGCAGAAAATCTCCTGAAATCTTCCTGATCGTTGTCGCGACACAAATTTCGTTTTGTATCTTTGTCAGACGCTGCCATACATCTATAGACATCTAGAGTCTAGACTCCTTATTACGCTACTGCCCTTCCATTTTTTTCTTGCTCATTTCTCGAATTATGGAAACGAACGGCGCGAAGGTGAGAACACAGCTAATTACTTGTATAAACTACAAGTTAGTGTTGAACGCACACGAGGAGGGAAGATGATGAAAGGCACAGAAAGAGCATTTGAAATTTCGAATCTTATGCACTTTCCAGTTACGCCCTTTTCTGTGTTGTTAACAGGTGTGAACCACCCGGCGATTTGCCCTTTTCTCACCCACATTGGGCCATTTCATTCGCCCATTTTCATTTGAGTATCACATCATTTTGAAAACCTTTCCTTTCTTCTAAATTGAGTTGAGTCTTCTGAGGTTAGTTAGCTTTTTTCCAACTTTCCTAGGGACTCTTATTTTCTCACACTCGCCATCAATCACGTGAGATTGAGGTGTGTATGTATGGAAGCGTATGTCCGTACCTGGAGCCATGTCGACATAACAACCACTCATTTACTCAGTCATCTAGTAGTTCGAATTGCTATGCGATAGTAGGGAGTGCGCGTGATTCAAATTACTGAGTATAGGATCTTATATAAGCGGAATCAAAATAAAAGTTTGCCATCCAGTGTGTACTTCTTCTACTTCTCATATTCTCATTCTTCTATTTTTCAGATGGACATAGTAGTGTTGCTGGCACTAGTGGTGCTAGCCTTCGTCTTCATATTATCCCTTCTCGTTCTCGTAATCACATGCCAACGTAGGCGGAATGCCCGTGCCAAATCAAAGGTACTGATTACAAGATATTTTCTAGTTTCCAACAACCTAGTTTGCAGATACTGGTTCCGTTCGAAAAGCCTCCAACTCGGTTCTCCCGAAATGCCACCGCCGTTGACAGTGTCGAAGACATTGAAACAATGGAACATCTCGAGGAACTTCTTGGAGAGCTTCTCAGCAAGAATGAGTGGTTGTACGAGGCACGGGGAATCATGCAGCACGTTGTGGCGATTCTCAAACTGACCAGAACCATCACCGGGAAGCTCTCCGAAGTTCAACTTCCAACATCGCCGTCACCGTTTCATGATGCTATCAACATGGCGATGCGTAACATCTATCCGCGATTCGATGATCTTGTTGAAAGTTGTGCAGCTCAACCGATCGATATGCGACTTTTGGAGGCAAGAGCTCTGTCACTAGGAACCGTTTGCTGGTCGTTGTACCTTCCTTACATCCTGCTCGACGAAGAGAATAAGAATCTGATTCAAAAACCATTGAACGAGATGAACCTTCATTTAGTCACAATCCGAACTGCTGCTCATCTCGTATCAATGGCTGATAAAGGCGCAGAGGATGTAAGTTTCAACTAAATCGGATTGTTATAATCCTGCTCTTTTTTCAGAAACTTGACATAGTTGACCTAAAAGATCATTTGATGCGAATGCGACGCCAAATTCGTGGAGACATGTTGCTCGAAGACGATTACGAAACAGAAGACGATCTGGACGGTGACATCGCAGATATGGAAGATCATAACGAAGAGCCACACGATCCAGATGGCTTGGTTGTCAAGAGCCTGCTCGAAGGTGGTAACCATCATGAAAAAATGCCCCTTGTTGAGTCAGAGGCAATCATCGATATGATCGAGCTGACGAGAGGTGTGTGAATTCTATTCGTGAATTCAAAAATCAATGTCTTGTTTTCAGTCCCCATCGAACAAGAACAACTGCTGAAAAGCAACGGAGTGTCTGATGGTAACCATAAACACACTCCTATTCACCATCTGCATCATCATCATCATCACCATCCACATCACATGACCAACGGATCGTTGAATACCGTAGAGGAGATCAACGAGGATGATCATCACGGCGAAGGGTAGGTTGAGACTTTGACTATTCCCAGAAATAGTAACGCGCGTGCTTATCGAAAACAACTGTGATTAGTATTCCCTAAAGAGCTTTGGGACATGTGATTCTATGGATTAGAAGCTTCGGTTTGATGTTTTGACCACTGAAAACCGTGAATAATTCATCTATCTACGAAAACAATAGAGACGGAGAAGGAAATTCAGTTATAGAGAACTATAATATAGGAAGAAAAACATGAACATTCATAATTTACCAATATTTGTTTTTTTCAGAACTTCAACATCGTGCTCTTCGTCATCAGCATCTTCATCGTCTTCCACCTCTGCCCACCCCATCGATCCAAAAGCCTGACGCCAAGAGCTGTGATGTTTCACCCTCTGAAACTCGCAGCTTTTTTATTCCTCTCTCTTTTCTGTATGTGTCGATGATATAGGCAAAACCCACCCGGAATGGTGCAATTTTATATGCCAATTTTATGTATATAATACCTACTACTTTCCCCCGTTTCAGATCCCCCACTTCTAAGTTTTTCTTTGCTGTTGTGTGTGTTTCCTTCGTTTTTCCCCCAAGTTTCCATGTTACTTTCAGTCTCAATTGTTATTTTTCTTCTTTCTCTCACGTTTACGCACCAGGACCTCTCGTTTTTGAACCGAATCGCGGGCACTGTTAATCTTAATGATGACTTATCCTTACCTAATCGAGTACACATGTTTTCAGAACCAAATACCTCTTGCACCCACACCTTCTCCTTTCCCATAATTTGTGAAGGGCCCATGAAAGAAAACCGACGAAATGATGTGAAAGATTTCATAATTTTTTTGTCGTTTCGTCTGTTCTCTCTCACTGTCCTGCACGAAATCAACTACCTCTAACTATCTCCTTCTCACCCCTTTTCTTCTCCTCTATTTCACTCTATTAACTGTATACAAAACGCTAGAAACACGGGCTCTGATTTTTGTAGTATTATATACGAAAAGACTCACCTAATCTTAAGTTTTCACTTATTTTACCCACTGTTCTCATTCTTTCCCTCGTTTTCGCTGTTTTCTTTTCTGATGCATATTGGTTGGTTTTCCATGTTCCAGCTTTTCGATCTCATTAGCTTTGAATGACTGGAGCATGGAAAGCTGGGAAAGGATAACTAGGCATCAGAGTAGTTGTTCCAATATTTGGAACCAACTCTATACTGCCCTGTCATTTTTTCTCCGCTTCTCCCCGTCTCCTCAAAATTCTCACACACTTCAGGTTCTCTCACCCCGTCCCCGTCTCTGTAAAATATCCTCCAAAACTCTTATACCCCGTCCCGATTTACGGTGCCGGCAATGCTGGTACGGTAACACACGGCTTTTCATGTATCGGGTACTACTTCCTAATTTGTTATCCAAACTTCCAAATTGTACATTTTTGACTCAATCAGCATGCCCCTTTCCTCCACAGTTCTCTCTCCAAGCTGTATTTTTCTTATTTTTGCCGTCAAAATGTCAAACATTTTCGAACGGAATTCGTATGTCGCAAAAATCAAAACAGATTCAAAAATCAAATAAAAATTAATAATTCTTATCCGACTTTTTTATCTAGCCTCCTGAAGTAACTTGCGTTCTCATCTATTTGCTTTTTTTCAGGCTTCTCAGAAGAAGTTTAGATTCAAAACTTTCAGAATACGAAATGGAAAGTCTCGAAGTGGCGTTAAAACAAGCGGCGGCAACGGTGAGGAATCGAAATAGATTATGAAATCTTGAACCATATTCAAGCTTTCGACTCGAATTATTGAGACATTCGTTTTCAGAAGCCGGCCGAGCACATTCGGAATGTGTGTTTGGTAGCACATGTGGATCACGGAAAAACCAGTTTCGCAGATTCACTGGTTTCAGCTAACGCTGTAATTTCTAGTGAGTCCTTCGCTCAACGAATCTAGTTCAACTTTTTATTATTCCAGGTCGAATGGCGGGAAAGCTCCGCTATATGGATAGTAGAGAAGATGAGCAAACTCGTGGAATCACAATGAAGTCAAGTGGAATCAGTTTACTCTGCGAACCACTTCTTATCAATCTTATCGATAGTCCCGGTCATGTGGATTTTTCCGGAGAAGTAACATCGGCATTGGTTCTTTCCGATATCGCACTTCTTCTCGTTGATGTCATCGAAGGCGTCTGCTCGCAAACAGAAGCTCTTATCCGACAAGTTATTCGAAATGGACAAGTTATGATTCTAGTTATCAACAAGATCGATCGATTGAGAGTGGAATTGAAGATGTCATCAAGTGAGGCATATCAACATATGGCTCGCTTAATTGAACGCGTCAACAGTTGCATCAGTCAAGTTCTCGGAGGAATCGTACTCGAAGATGACACATGGGGAAATATTGAAGCTTCAGAAGCGAAACTCCATTTTGATCCTGCCAAAGGAAATGTGATTTTCTCATCTGCTCTTCATTCATATGCATTTGGGTGCGAGGATTTTGCTGCTTTGGCCGCTGAGAAAATGAAAGTCGAGAAGTCTGTGATACTTCCAGCCATGTTTGGAGACTTCTGGATTGATGCAACAGGAACAATCAGAGATTCCGCTGCAGCCAAGAATAAAGCTACCATGTTCGAAAGAATTGTTCTGGAACCACTTTGGAAACTTCACGATCTCGGTTTAGTTGAAAACGACGTCACCAAATTGACAGAAGCAGCCAAGAAACTTGGATTTGTTTTGAAATCCCGACGAGCAAATGAAGCGTTTGATGAGCTCATGAGAAGTTGGTTGCCGCTTCCCAAAGCAAGCTTCCGTGCTGTTGCGAGAGCTCCAAACGTTCGATCCACCTTCGAAACACAACAAAGATTAGACCATTTGACTGGACATCGTCTGGATCACCCTCTGAGACAGTTCGTTCTAGAATGTAATCCTGAAGCGATGACCGTTGTATTCGTTGTGAAACTTCTTCAAACCGAAGACAAAAGTCTGAATTCGCGAAGAGCAATTTGTCGTATTCTCAGTGGGACGCTTCGCAAAGGTGACACTTTGTACGTCCTTCAACAACAAGTGAGTTTTTAATGAATGGTGTACCAAAGATTCGAAAACCAATTCTGTTTTTCCAGGGAACCAGCGAAGTGACTTCGACAAAAATCGATCGAATCTCCATCCTCCGTGGTCGTGATGCAATCCCTACCGATACAGTAACCTCCGGAATGGTGTGTGCTATTGATGCTGAAATCCTGTTACAAAACACAACGCTCTGTAGTAAATCTGACTATCCATGTCTCAAAATCGGATCTCAAACTGGCGAAGCTCTTGTAAGAGTTTCAGTAAGCACACAACAACTAGATGATATGGACGAATTGAGGGAAAAACTGAAATTGCTTGCTCTTCTGGACACAAGTTTGAAAGTCATGGAGCTCGAAAACGGAGAACTGGCAATGGTTACTGCTGGAGAAGTTCATTTGCAAAAATGTATCAAGGATCTGAATGATTTGGGTCTCGTAGATCTAGATGTTTCGGAACCAATTGTACCGTTCATGGAGACTGTTATCGAAGATCCAAATCTTTCCGCTCATCAAATTGCGGAACAGGAAACTGAATGTCGTATCCGAGAAGCCCTTCATATTAAATTGCGCGTAGTTCCTCTTGGAAATGCTGTAATTGAGGTTAGAGTGTTTATATTGAATAAAAATAAGAACATTCTTATTTCAGTTCCTCGACAAAAACGCTGCTCATTTTTCTGCAATCCGTCGTGTAGAATCAGATCAAGCTGAAATTGACGAATTCCAAAAGAAACTGACGTCTGTATGCTGTGAATCTCTTCCAAAACTGAAGGGAACCTGGTGGTACCGAAAACCAAAAGAGTTGATCAGTACTTTGGTAGAAAGGATTTGGGCGTTTGGACCTGATAGAGCCAGAGCCAATATTCTCTTCAACAACGTAGATTCCTACGATAGAGGTTCAATTTGGAGGAAAACAGAATTCGATGTGAGACGTTACGATCAAGCTCTCGTTGGAGGATTCGAACTGCTCTGCAATTCTGGACCTCTCTGTAATGAAATCATGCATGGTGTCGCTGTTATCGTTGAAGAATGGACTGTTGATGAGGAAGATGGTGCTATTGGAGGACAGATGATGTCAGCAATGAAAGCGACATGTTCGGCAGCTGCGAAAAAATTGGCCCTTCGATTGGTAGCTGCGATGTACAAATGTACAGTAACCACAGCTAGTCAAGCACTCGGAAAAGTTCATGCTGTTCTTGCTCAGAGAAAATCAAAGGTTAGTGGTATGACTTGACGCCTCTTCTATTAAGCATTATGGATCAACTAAGTGTGGGACTAGTAATAACGAAATGAAGTATTGTTTCACCTGTACAAACACTACAAAATATGAGTCGAAGAGATGACAGTTTAATTCTAAAATAGAACTATTGAATTCTTTTTCAGGTTCTTTCTGAAGATATCAACGAGGCAACGAATCTGTTCGAAGTTGTCTCCCTGATGCCGGTCGTTGAATCCTTCTCCTTCTGCGATCACCTACGAAAGTTCACTTCTGGAATGGCTTCAGCTCAACTGCAATTCTCTCACTGGCAAGTCATTGATGAGGATCCGTACTGGACTCCAACAACTTTGGAAGAAGTAGAAGAGTTCGGACTAAAAGGAGACAGTCCGAATCATGCAAGAGGATACATGGATGCTGTCAGAAGACGAAAAGGATTGCCAACGGAAGATTTGATTGTGGAGTCAGCAGAAAAGCAGAGAAATTTGAAGAAGAACAAATAACTGTTTTAGTTTTCTCAATCGTTTTGTTAACCTTGTTTCTTTGTTTCTTTGTTTTGTTGTTTTTTCTAATTTGCAAATTTTGAAGTTTCGAATACAGTTTGTTTCTGAGCTCTCCAATGTTTCCGGAAGTGTGCTTTTTCAGTCACATGACCGTCCTTCGGCATACCTGAAACGTTTCAAAAACTTCTCTGCTGCCTCTCACTGTTTCATTTACGTGTAGCGGGCCCCCGGTTGACGACCAGGGAGTAGAGCGTAGCGGCGAAAAAGAGAAAGAGACGGGATTCTCGGGGCACTCTCTCCTTCCGATCTCTTGTGGTCTGCGCCTCCGACGTTATCGATTGTCAACGTGCTGCTGTTGGCTGTCGTCGTGTCGTCTCTCCTTTCCGATGTTGCCTTCTCTTCCACTTTTTCTCTCTCTTTTTCTACTTTTTCATATTTCTTCTTTCGTTCATGTTTGACCAACGACCGTCTCCTCTCTCGTTTCTCTTTCTCTTTTTGTCCTTCTGTGACTGACTGCCTGCCAACTTTAGCTTCTTCTCCTTTTTTCGTTCTTCATCATCATTTCTCTCCCTCCTTCTCCTACGCTTTTTCTTCTTGTTCTTCTTGTTTGTCAGTTTTTTCTGTGTCAAAAGTTCATAGATTCCTTTTCTTTAATGACACAAGTCCCAATTAGCCACTTTGTGAGAACAAAGTACGCGCTTGCTAGCATGAGTCGTGGTTAGAAGAGGGACATCGAACAACTTCCAACTACATCGTGTAGCCTTGTCCAGAGATGGGGTGATACCCCCGTTAAGACGAAGAATTTCAACATATACAATCAGTTAGTTTACTCGCGACCTCACTCTTAAATTTCGTTCGCAATGGACTACTCGTCGGTGCTCCATGATGCTCCAATGGAAGAAATGGATGAAGATATGGCGGAGGTTGACGATTGTGAGTTCTTTCTTCTTCACTGTGTCACAAGGTCTTTTCTACTCATTCAAAATTCAAGAGATTTTCGGTTTCGTTGGGCGCTTGCAAGCTCTTTCTGATTTGGTATGCACTTCCAGCTCAGACTGATTTCAGTCACCATTCCTAGAATGCTCTATGCTTGCACTTGTAGTCTTTCTCACCCAGAACAAAGCCCTGGGATCTACTCTCTAAGATCTACCTCATTTCTCCCATTTCATTCCATCACCATTCGCTCCATCGAGAAATGGGAAGATACAGATCGCCGAAAGAAAAGACTGGACACACTCAACGACGACGCACTGTCCATCTTATTCGATCCATTCGCCTCAGATGATCGAGAAGACTTTAGATTTTATGGATTCGAGGTTCCGTCCACGATTTTCGAATTCGTTTCGATACATTTTGTTTTCGAAAAAATCCGGTGTCTTTGGATGTTTTCTCACACCTATTTTTAGGTATTATCGGTAACACAAGAAATTGGAATTTTAGGCTTTTTAGCAATAGGGCGCGATGTTACTTCGCCAATATCACTAATAATCTTAAGAGGAAAAAACGCACCGAAATAAGGACAAATTGATCCAAAATAGGTCTTTTTCTGATCTTTCCCGTTTTTGTCTTGTCGTTGGGCACACCACTATTCGTTCTTTATATTTGCTCCCTCGAGAGAATGTTTTCTTTATTTTCTCGTCGTTCAGCAACACTTTTTTCCGGAGGACTCTAGTTCTTTCTTTGTACTTTTTCGTCCTGTCTTCTCAAAAATTGAAGAGTTTCTATCTACTTGGGTTCAGATCAATCACACATCTCTTCCAGAAACCAGGAAATTCCTATACCCTCCTGAAATGTGGAATATCAGTTTTCAGCTGTAAAGGGGTCCTGAAAGTTTCAAGTTTCAGTTTCGAATCATAGATCTTTTCCGTCCTTCAAAGATTGAGCAACTCTTATTAGTGTATGTATTTTTTCGTCAGCGTTTCAAGGTTTTTTGTTAACTGACCTGACATCAGATAGGATGCTAGACCTCAAAATTGAGCAACTATCATGCCAGAATCAAATAATCATAAATTTCAAAACGCCAAAAATCTACTCTCTTCAAGGTCGAATTATACATTAATGGAGCATTTTGTGTTTTGATTTAGCGATGATTTCACCTTCACATTTTGAAAATAGAATTGAGTTTTGTACCATAAATAGGCACCTCCTAGCACCACAAAAGTTTAATTACATAGTGAACGTTCTCAACCACATCAAGACCAAAATATTCGCTTTCCCAGGATTAATCTTCTTCTTCTTACACCAATTGTGTACTCCTTTTGGCGGTCCTTTCATTATTTAGACAACGTACACACACTCTGTTATGTCCTTACGTTCCCATATTCCCTTTTCCTCCACCGGCGACGATCAACGAAACAAGATGACGTCATGGTCACATTTTGTCAGCTGCAGCAGTGGATTCTGAAAGTCTAGGTCCAATGTTCTCCATCTCCCTTATCTCCAGACATATCCGTTCACCGTGAAATTCACCGCACTTCATGATCAGTGGTGTTCTTAATGTTCTCCTCCAATCTGTCCCTCTGTGTGTCCATCATGTGTGTGTGTGTGTAAAAGTAAAAGTACACCATTTCCATCTGTCTGATTTCTCTCTTTGTCTTTTCTCTCTCTGTCCAAAATGTTATCTCATTTCAATGAACAAGTGACACACCTCGATACATTTTCTCTTTCACTCTTTTCCGCTCTCTATATTTTCCCACAATTCGCTTTCAAAAACTTCATGATATGTGTTTTTTGAGGCTTCATGTTGCATTCCCTCCATCTGCTTCAGCTTCTCTTTAGGGTCTTTCTATAATATATCAATTTTTCTTCTTGCAGTCATGGACCTAGTGGACCCGCTTGCGGAGCCATGTGCCGTATGTGGCGACAAGTCGACTGGAACACATTATGGAGTCATTTCGTGTAATGGATGCAAAGTAAGTTTTAAAAAAATTGTTCGTCATGATGGAAACTGTGATCGTTACAAATTCTATTTTGTAACATTCTCGTTCTGAAAAGTTCCATAGCCGATTACCCCCTATGATGCATCCTGCTCGTGGACGATTCACAAGAATCACACGATACCTCAATACTTGGGAAAACAGCGAGAAAACCGAACAATTAAAAGCCATTTTAGCAGTAGAGCGCGTTGAGACATTGAAAATATCGCAAACTCTTTAACCATAAAACATGCCGATTCTCAAAGTTTTAAACTCACAGAATCCTCACCAAAACACACACCCAGAGTCGCATACTCACATATTCAGTTTCTGTGTGGGGCCGATAAAATCTTTGTCCACAGCCTTCCATCTTTCAGGGTTTCTTCCGACGAACAGTTCTTCGTGATCAAAAGTTCACCTGCCGTTTCAATAAACGTTGTGTAATTGACAAGAACTTCCGATGTGCATGCCGTTATTGCCGTTTTCAGAAATGTGTACAAGTCGGAATGAAACGAGAAGGTAATTTTTTGTAATAAGGAATAAAAACACGAATTCATTGACCTCCTTCCCCGCGGCGAACGAGCGAGATCTCTACTTGAGATATTGATTCATCTCATGGAAAAACCCGCATAGTTTGTAAATCCGAACTGCTGTGTCTAGTTTCGAACCTCTCCTTTTTCATACTTATCGATCCCATTTTCAGCCATCCAATTCGAAAGGGATCCAGTTGGCTCACCGACTTCTGGAAACAGTCTCAACGGAACGCCGTTCAAAAAAGACAGAAGTCCAGGATACGAAAACGGAAACGGCGGAATCAACGGAGGAGGAGTTGGACAGGAAAACATGAGACAAAATGCAGCACAGCCAAGTGTCATTGATAGTTTGATGGATATGGAGTCTCGTGTGAATCAAGAAATGTGCAATCGATACCGGAAATCGCAGATTTTCGTAAACGGAAATGGTACACCAGAGACAGATGCTTCGATTCAACAAGTATCTGGAGGATCAGACGGAAACAGTGCATTCGCTCCACCAAACAGGCCGTGCACAACCGAGGTAGTGTGTAGATGGCTCCATCTTTTAGAATCACATCCAGCAAGTTTCAGGATTTGAATGAAATCTCCAGGACGACACTTCTTCTGATGGTGGAATGGGCGAAGACTATTACTCCATTCATGGAGCTGTCAATGGAAGACAAGATCATTCTTCTGAAAAACTACGCTCCACAACATCTGATTCTGATGCCAGCGTTCCGAAGTCCCGATACGACACGTGTCTGTCTATTCAACAACACCTACATGACACGTGACAACAATACGGATCTCAACGGGTTCGCCGCATTCAAAACTAGCAACATCACGCCAAGAGTGCTCGACGAAATCGTTTGGCCAATGCGACAGCTACAAATGAGAGAACAGGAGTTTGTATGTTTGAAGGCGTTGGCATTCTTGCATCCAGAAGCCAAAGGACTCTCAAATGCGTCACAAGTTCTGATCCGTGACGCCCGGAATCGTGTGCTCAAGGCCCTCTACGCGTTCATTTTGGATCAAATGCCAGATGAGGCGCCAACAAGATACGGTAACATTCTGTTGTTGGCACCTGCTCTCAAGGCGCTCACGCAATTGCTCATCGAGAACATGACATTGACAAAATTCTTCGGATTGGCGGAGGTATGAGAAATTGAAGGAGAATATTAATTTTAAGGGATTTTTTTTAGGTTGATTCACTTCTCTCTGAATTCATTCTTGACGATATCAATGATCATTCGGGATCAGCTCCAGTTTCACTGCAACAACATCTTTCATCACCAACAACGTTGCCAGCTAACGGGGTTCGTTTTTGAAATCATTTTGAATTCCGGACAAAAAATTATTGCTGCTTAAAAATGTGTTTAAATCCCGAAAATTAAAATGAAAAGGCTCAAAAATTGCTCTAAAAGGCCGAAAACAATTTTCGAGATATAAAACAAAGGGGATAAACTCAGAATTTCCCTCAAGTGGCCGTTGCCGAGATTCCTAGAAATTGCGCGGATTCAACCAATGAGCTCATTTTTTATCTTCTATCCTTTTTGAAAATCTTGGCCACGGCCACCAGAGGCAACTTCTGAAATTTCTGCACATTTTGGAGTTTACAAACGGAACTTTGGAGTGTTTCTTGAGCATTTTCATTATGATTTTCGGAATGTGCACACATTCTTACTTATTTTTGGACAATAAAAATGTTTGTCTGAAATCTTCTAAACCTTCAGATTATGTTTCTATAACACAAGTTTTTCAGGTATCCCCATTAACTGCTGCTGGCTCCGTAGGATCTGTTCAATCCATCGCATCAATCGCTGGAATTACACCTACAGGACTACTGTCTGCCACCCTCGCCGCCCCATTGGCCATCCATCCCCTCCAGTCTCACGACTCATTGCTGAATGGAAATTTACTACTGAATACTGAACAGAAGCCGATCCTTGAATAATTATATATCGCTTGTTTCCTTTCTCTTTCCCCAATCCCTCACCCCATCTCAATCTCCTGTTCTATTCCAAATCTGTGATCTTCCTTTTCGTCTAATCTGCTCCAGTTATTATTATTCTTTAATTTCCAAATAGTCATGAGCCAAAACCTAGTATATGTACATACCCTTTTCCATATTAGTGGTTTCCATTCTCCTGGAAACTTGTCTAGGCCATCTTTATCTATCATATCAGGTTGTTCCGTTATTCTTCTTTTTCATACTCTTCACCGGGCTGGCTCTCGTTTATCGATTGTGATTCATGTTTTACTTTCTATCCTGTTTTTTCTCTGTTCCCCGCGCATTTCAACTGTATTCTTCCTTTCAAAAATGTGAATTCTTGGCCCTCTTTTTATATTATTTATACACTTCAAAGCTCATATTTTTATGGTTCCACTTTTCTTCTTCTTCTTCGTCTTCTTCACCTCGAATAAACAAAGCCTGAGTCATGATAGAATCATCGGGTTTGAAACACAGAGAGACTTCAGAATTCCATGCCACGACCACCTCCGCCACCACCGAGACCGTAAGTTGACACAATCTTCAAAGACTGTTTGAGCACCTGGAGAGTATTGAGCTGCTTCTAGTCGATACAGAAAGGAAATGACAATAGTTTTTATTTTCTTTCTCTTTTTCTCTCTTCCGTTTTGTTTTGATCTACTCAATTGACACGATGATTCGAGATGAATTGATGATATGACCATTTCCCAAGGCACTTGAGCATTTTCAATCAACCGAGAACAGTTTGCTCGAAGAGGGAGAGAGAGAAAAAGTGATATGAGTGTTTAGATGGGGGAGGGTTTTGGAAATATATATGGAGAAGGATTAAGTGTGTGATTCACACCTTTCGGAGCAAGGGCACTCCCGAAGAGAGAGCCAGTTTTGGAGACATACTGTCTCTTCTTCATCTTTTTCGGAGCATTTTTTGAAACTTTTAATGCTCTTCCAGTTGGATAGTTTTAAGTTTTAGCTGGTGGACTCAGATTGCTTTTTAGTATTTCTTTGAGATTCACGAAAGGGAAACACGATTCAGTTCTTTTCCATGAATTTTTCATTTACTGAACTTTTTGAAAAAGTTTCAATGGTCTCAAAACCATGTTCCTCACAAACCCTATCTCGAATTTTTGCTCGATTTGAAAACTAAACTCAATGAATTTTAGGTTGCAAAATTCCTGTTTTTCTATCAATTATGGTAGACCAGTTTTGCTAAAAAACTATAATTTCATATGATTTCAATTTTTAAAAAGTTATATCTGAATTTGGCATAACTGCGACTTCCGATCTTCGTATTTAAAATTTGATAGATAACTTTTTAAAATCCAGTTTCTTTGATTTTCTCATTCCCAAATACCCAAAAAAAAACCATGATGACTCTCAATATTTCCTCAAACTTGGAGACCAGAAAAATAATCCTTGAATGTCTATAAACTTGATTTCATATTATTTGAATTGACTCATATTCAAATACTGTTTATAGACATGTCTACTTTCATGACGTCTCGGCAAATCCTTAAATTTTTTGAAAGGTGTCGGAGTAGATTTAAATCTAACAATCATTTTTTTTAAGAACTTGGGAGCGTTTTTATTTTAACTTTCTCTGCTCAGCCGGCAGAACTGGAAATAAGAAAATGGAAAAAGTTAAGTTATCTTTTTGGATAAACTGTAGTCTCTCCTAGAAACCATTTTATATTCGATCTTTGAAAATCTAGTATATTTTTTTCTGCACCGAGATCAAAGAAACTGTCTCACACACATCCCTTCCTTTTTTTTTCAACTTGAAAGTTGTATGCAACGTAAAACGTCAAACAGTGGAGCATTACCACTGGTGGGAAAATCCACACTTTTCGGATTCCTGCCAATTCCTCCCGAAATTCCTCTACACCCAATAGTTCGATAGTACACTGTACTGTACAAAAAGTGTAATTGAATACTGTATCTTGTTCCCTATTATGGAAGTTTGTTGTCCCATCTCGGGATATGGACGCACAAACTCTTCCGCATAACTCGGGCTCTTCTAAACCGGGTACTACTGCTTCTCGTGTTCCAAGGTATTATGGAGGGAAAGTTTGGAAATTGTATCGACTAGTTTTGTGGAAAATGCATTTTTCTTGTCTCACAATTCGAGAAGATTTTAGGGACCAAGTTAGAAAACAAAGGCTTCATTAATGACTGTTTGACCGTTATTGAGCTTTTTGAAAACTCTTAACTCGATTCAGTTTCCATCTGATGTGTTTGAATCTATGGATTTTATGACTTCTCATTGATTCATTAATTTCCCCCTATTTCACAGACTCCAGCGATCTCCCATCATCTTACTATTTTTCAGAATGGTTTTCACAGAAATCGTGGGAACCCTCTCTTTCCTACAACCACAAGCAGATGATGACATATTCGATAGATTGCACTACTACTACACCACCACATTTTTACTTCTCACTGCTGTAAGTCTCTTATACTCTCGATGTTCGCCAATCTCATTATATTCTATCAGGTACTAATATCCTTGAAAATGTTCGGAGGAAGGCCCATAGAATGTTGGCTGCCAGCAGAATACAAAAGTAGTTGGGAGGATTATACAGAAATGTATTGTTGGGCGAGGAATACATATGTGACAGCTTTTGAAGATGATAACTTGCCGGAAGTTGTTAATAGAGAGTACACAATGGTAAGACTCAAAATATTGCATTAGAACGATAATAAAAATAAGATTCTAGGTCTCCTACTACCAATGGGTACCATTCTTCCTCGTCTACGTGGCATTCAGTTTCTATGCTCCATGTCTGCTGTGGAGACTATTCTATGACAAATCTGGAATCCGTCTAAAAGACATCATGGCTTTTGCAAATGACAAAGCGAATGTGGTGCCAGCTCAACGACAAGCCAATATTCGTGGACTGTCAGCTCATTTATCATCAGTTTTCAAACATCGATTCAGAATCGGAGAGAAGCATCCATACCATCATAAGTTGGTTTGATTAACTTTATAATGAACCCCCTTACAATTCCAGAGTTTTCAAAATCTTCAATGTTCGATACTACGAGTCTTACTTGACCTACTTGTATCTCGGAATCAAAGGGATGTTTCTAATGAATGTCATGATGCAGGTCAGTTAGCTAATTTTTTACTCAAATTCCAAAATCATGTTACAGATGTACTTCATGAGTAGATTCTTGGAGTTGGACAGTCATCGCTACTATGGATACGGAATACTGTATGATTTGATCATGGGAAGAGGGTGGAAAGAGTCATCTAACTTCCCAGTTGTCACTTATTGTGATATGCAGATTCGGATATTGGGTCATGTGCAGAGGCATACTGTACAGTGTGTGTTGGTTATTAACATTTTTACGGAGAAGGTGAGATTTTTTTTGATTTTCTGGAGGTTTTCGTTAAATTTGTTCAACTTTTACCTCCAGATTTTCTTCATCCTTTGGCTATGGTACACTTTGTTGTCCTTCATCTCATTCGGATCAATTCTCTCATGGATTTTCGGATCAATTCCATTTAATCAACGTCGCCAATTTGTTGCAAGAAGACTGGAATTGGCTGATGTAAACTTTGAAAAAAGTCGATACAAACATGAGCTTGATGAGGTTTGTTAATCCAGGCAAATTGGTAAGCTCTTCTACTTTTCACAAAAATAATTTCAGTTTGTTCGAGACTACATCAAAATTGATGGAATCTTTGTTCTGAAAATGATCACGATACACTCTGGGATTCTGATGTGCACTGATATTGTTGACCAAATGTGGGATCAGTATTTGGAGGAGTCCGGTAAGAAATAATAGGGGCTAATGAGATCAGAATGAGTTGACCAATTGTATTGGAAATTTCTCAATTAGAGCTGACTAGCTTCGCAATTTTGTAAAATGACTAGAAATTGACCCAGGGTCTCAAATTTTATAAGTAAGTCCCTCAAGTCTTGGTTTTCATTTCTGCTATCAGAACGACTCTATCTAAATAGATACATATGAACTGAGAATGTTCAGAAGTAAAATGCTGACCGGGATCTAATTTGGCGCTGATTTTAAACATTCTATCAAACTTCGAAAATTTCTACAAAGCTGCGGTCAACAGACAGAATAGCAATACAGACAGAATTGCCAAACGTTTGCTAAAACTTTTTTTCAGGAAACCAAGTAATTCGAGAAATGATAGAAGAGAAAGGATATGGAGATGATTATGATAGATCCGCCTCAGCTGGAGGCCTCTCAATTGACCCTGGAATCCGTCGCAAGACATCTGTGTTAGTCCCCCTAATGAGCAGAGAGGACCTAAACGTGGATCAATCTCCAACAACTCCAACACCTCAATTCCTTCGACCTCCGAGTAGTCGAATGACTGCAAATGTATAATTCTGTTCTTGTTGTGCCTTTTTATTATCTTTTTCATTCTTTCTTCAAATGCCAATGAGCAAAATTAAATACGTCAAAATTAAATACAAAAGTTTAAACGAGGTGGTTTGAGCAATGAAAAGTGTCCGTGTGAGGGACCCGAATTCTAGAAGGAGTTGACGATGAGAGAAGTTATTAGAAAAAAAAGCGAGTATTGGATGGGGGCAAGATGAGATTATGGTAATAAATGTGCTAAACAAAAACAGGAACATAACGATCCACGATTAATCTTCAACTTCGACTTCTGTTTTCACTGAAGTGGTGTTCACTGGGGAAGCGAGACTGGTTTGGAGGATCTGAAAATACATTTTTGATTGAATGCTCTCAAAATGAAAAATAGGCTACCTGAGGATCCGACGGTTTCAAATCGTTTAGAATTAGTTCTTCCATCAAAGAGTCAACATTTACAAGACCGAAAAGTCGAGCAAGCTGGACATCTTCTACCTGAAAAGAGACTTTTGAATTTAGTTTTATTAACAAGCATTTTTAGGTTTTGAGGATTCGGAAAAAAATGTTACACACTCCGCAAAGTTAAAATTTCAGCAATAGAGCGTTGTAAAGTTTAAACTATCGCTAATACTCAATTTCATAATTTAAAAACTCACCAACTGCTGAGCGATAGCCTGAAGAGATGGTAACAGCAGTAAAAGCTTTCCACTTCTGCATTCCATTGCATCATCTTCCATGTTTTCCAGAGCTTTGTCCGTACATCTGAAATCCCACATTCCCATCACTTTCACTTGAATTCCGCCCTTACCTTCTCTGCAATGACCTCAAAAACGCATATCTTGCATTCTCGACTTGTTCCTGATCATTACACTCTCTGACGACTGGATTAAAGAAAAGAATCGCTTTGAGTGCCACGTATTCAATCAAATCCATATTCAACCTCCTCATCGGATTCACGAGTTCTGCAATGATTCGACCGACGACGCAACTGAAATGACTACAAAAACTGAGATACTCAAGAGGTGAAGAAAACTAACTTGATATCTCCAACTTGAGTGGCATGCTCCTTTGGGAGAAGCGTGTCGTTAGCAAGGCAGATTGTGTCACTAACTCCCAAACGAATCGAACGGTAGGCAACTCCCAAGACGATGATTGAAGCTGCGCCACCTTTTAGAAGGGCTGCCTGGAAAATGTGAGAGGTATTTTAGCTGTGGAGTTCACATTCGTTAGACTGATTTCAATTAAAAATTGTTGAAGATTATCAATTAGGATTTGAAGCTGCTCTCCTCGGAAATTCGCATTACATTTTTTCCTACGGATGGGGGAAACAGATTCAATCCAAACTGTGAAAATTTGAGGACCAGCTCGGTTCAAATAAATTTCAAGTATTCATTCTCCAAGATACTTTTTCACTTCTCATTGGATTTCGTGTTTATTCAAAAATTGTTTTCCCAGAAGGCCGGTTTATTTTGGACAATGACAACTTCCCAAAAGATAAGTTTTACATGCGATTTCTCTTCACATTATTGATTGTGCACAACGCACATGTATATTTACGACTGACCCCTGATCCATTACAATTAAAATCGATAGCACCCTATTCTCTGGGATGGGTATATAAGGAGGATATCCAGCTCATTCCTCACTTTCTCTTCTCTTGAGATCTCCCTCTTCCTCAATCCCGGTTATTCCATTTCTGATAACCATGTCTACTACCTCTGTCCCAACCGCGACCTTCTACCAACCTATGGTTCGGCTCACGAACAACCTTATCTCCTATAAGGATGTCGAGGCAACTCTTTGGCAACTCATTACGATGAACATTTCATTCACCACATACAACTACTTTGACATCCGAAGACTTGTGCAGCCAATGATTCACCACCCGAAAGCTGGAAAAATGTCCAAGGACCTACTGATGAAAATCAGTCTACTGGAGAAAAAGGACGCCATAACAACCGAAGTTGCTGAGAATAACCGAAAGCGATCCCACTCCCAAGCTCAGAAGGACTTCCGAAACAGGAACGTAACAGTCGTCACCGCCACAAGACCAGTTGCTCCAGGCGCCCGTAAGCAAAATGTCATCCCAGCAAAGACCGTCCCAACCAAGAAGGAAACCGATGAAGAGCGCAAAGCCCGTCTAGATAGCTTGATCGAGAATCGTCAAGCAATGGAAATGAGAAAACAAGTCAAGGAAAACCGTATTGGAAGTCTTCTCATCTCCCCGGCCCACCAGGAGCCAGTTGCAAAGAAGTTCAAGTGCTACAGAAGGTTCTAATTTTTAAAATCTCTTTTCAATCACTTATGTAACTAATTTGTTCTGTATTTATTTTTGTTTTCTAATAATAACACTCCCAATAAAAACTTTAAGTCTAAAATTTGGAAGTTGAACATTGTTTATAATCTGGCCCGATTTCATGAAATATTGGGATCATTATCGAAATTTTCTAAATAAAAATCAGTCCCTTTTCCCTTATTCTTCTCACCTGATCAAGTTGTGCCAACAATGTGAACTGTGGCAACGATTTTGCCCACTCGATGAAAAGAACCAACTGTTGATGGATGGATTTTCCAATATCATCCAAAGTGGCCGCCCTGGCATCCTCATAATTCCATTTCACTTTTCCACAGTCGTATGGAGCCTGGAAGAAATGAAGAACACGTGGATTTCATGCGGTGTTAAACTAGAATCAGACACAGATTCTTTGGATTCAAAACCCTTACCAACGACGATGTATTCTTTATAACACTGGATCTCAATTGCTGACAAAGTGTCTCTGCTTGCACTAATTGATCCATTAGATCCTCTTTTCCACCTTCTGACGTCTTTTTTCGTTTCCCGATGGCGTCCCGTTCGTTCTGGATTGCTGCAAATAGGGAAATCGTAGATATGGAACACAGAATTTAAAAATAACCTACCATTACTCTTCATTCCAGCTTTGACACACTTTTGAAGTCTACAAGCTCGACAGGCATTTCGTTTATCTGGAAATATGTTAATTTGATTTTTGGCTTTATTTCTAACTATTGTTTTTGGAATTTTGGAATATAAATCTTGAAAACGACCACCTTAAAATATCCGAATCTGCTTCCAGCTAAAATCGAATTAAAGTTTTGACTTTTGAGAACTTTATGAGCAATCCAACTTCTCACCTTTTTCAACATTAATTTTATTTTTTTTCGCATTTGAGCTGGGTTTTTTAAAGAAACTTTAGTTTATTGCTGCTAAAAACTCTTAAAAAATTTAGAATATCACTAAAAACGTCAACTTTTAGGTTAGGAGTGGGATGTTGCTAAAAATATTCTATGTCAGATTTTGGTAAAATTTCAAGTATTTAATAGTGAAATCAGTATTCAAATTGAAATTCCGACACTCTGCAAAGCTAGAAAACCATCCAAAAAAGCAAAAACTAACTTCTTGTAACATCACAATTCTGTTCAAATCTGCACTGATAGTGATATCTTTTCCTGATACTCCTTCGAAAGAATCCTTTACATCCATCACAACTGATTGCTCCATAGTGCTTTCCGGTTGACTTGTCATTACAAATGTGACATATTTCATCTACCATTTTGTGACAGTTTCTGGAAACTTTACATCAAATTTTCCCAGGAATTCAAACACATGAGAGATTATAAGGAGTTTCTATGATAGTCTGCGTCCACTAGTCACTGTAATAACTTTGTTATCACACTGATTTATCAGTAGGGCGCGTTTTGATCTGCTTGATTCTTAATTTTTCTTTTTTGTCAATGATCATACATGAATGTGACAGAAAATGGAGGAAAAAGTAGCAGGATCGAGAAAAGACAGTATATGATTGAGGGGCGTGTGATGTGAGTTTGTGTTTGATAAGAGAAAAATGATAGAAAAGAAAAAGAAGAAGAAGACGAAGGGGCAAACATGTGGGGATGGAGAAAAGAAGAAGCACAATGAAGAATACATGGGACTGATAAGGAAATAAGGGGGTCTCTTTGCAGAGATCTATTTGAAAAATTGAGAGAAAATAGAGAAAGAAAGAAGGAAGATGATACACACTCATTTCTGGAATTCTGAATTGGGGTGTCATTCTCATTATCAGTAAGCATGCGAAAGAGAAAATTGACTTTTTTCATTTTCGTTATCATGAGTGGAGACTCCAAAATACCAGAATGAGAAGCAACGACACGTTGTTTCTTTTGTTATTTTCAGAAATGGGAGAGAGAGAGAGAGAGAGAGAGATGACTGTTGAGGGGAAAACAAAAACAAGAGAATGAAAGAAATCACAAAATTGTTTTAAGTAGTTCTATTACAGATTTCGAATGGAGTTCTGAAAAAGTTTGCAAATTTATAAGGCTCTGGGGTCGATAGAAGCAGTAGAAATACAAGAGTTGGAAAAACAAACTGTCACACTTCGGAGAAGATTGGTTGAATTTTCAAGTTTAACTGTGAAAACTTTGAAAGTAGACTAAACAGCAGGGGTATTTTCCAGAGATTCTCATAATAAATGTGTAGTACCACAATGGTTTATTTACTTTTGGAAAAATGGTCACAGTACCTACAAGAATTTAAAATAAGAAAGTAGAGAGCGCAATAGCTGACCAAGATCCCAAATCCCAATAATCAAATCTGAGCCTCGCTTAGCAACAAAAAATACGAAGAATTGAGTCAAGAAATCGTTTCAAGTTATCCCAAAACTGATTCTAATTGGCTAATTCAGATTCTCAGAATCTAAAACTGTGGTAACCAGGATAAGTTGGAAGTTGTCCAAAAATCCAAAAAATCATGATCAGGCTATTCTTTCAAGTCATTTTTCTTTCACAATCACGCCTTCCGATGTCACACGTCTTCAAGAATAGCTAGTTTCTGAGGCATTCCACCCACGTGGCTATAAATGACGAATTCAGATACGACATGAATTGGCTATCAAAACAGCTATTATATAGGCCACCAGTCAATTCCTGAAACTATCTAAACCCGGGAAATTCTAGTTAGCCTATCTCGTTCAGAAAAAATTCTATCACCAAAGCTCAGGCGAAAAATAATTGAAAAATTTTGTAATACATGAATCATCAATAATAAAAAACGAGGCAAAAATCTGTAAAATCAATCCAAATTCCGACAATGTGTGTAAAAAAAGAAACACGCGATTGGACATTGGCAGAAAAAAACGATGAAGTCACATGATATTTTTAGGAAGGAGAATAAACCTGTACGTAGATTATGTTATTCCAAATTGCTAAGGAGACGATTCTAATGTTTCAGAGATCAAAAAGAGTGAGAAGAACAACTACAAATCGATGATGACACGGTGATCAACAAAAAGGAAAAGAGGAGAACGGAATTGGAATGATAACGAATCATGTATCGATCAGTTCTTTATCATTATGGTTTACTGTGATACTCTGTAGTCTTGTCTTCTTCATTTTCTCCTTCTCTCTTTCCATTCTCGGTCACTTGACAGCAGAGAGCGAGCGGAGTTTTTTAATGGCATGAAAGGCAATCGCAGTCACCGCTCCCATGTGGTCTAGTGGTTAGGATTCGTGGTTTTCACCCACGCGGCCCGGGTTCGATTCCCGGCATGGGAAGTCCATTTTTTGCTAACTTGAAGAAGAAAGTTGACTAGAAAAGTGAGAAGACAAAAAGTTGGAAAGAAAGGGAGGAATGAAAAAACAAAAAGTTCGTTCGGGTGTCTGGCGGTCTGCGTCTAGTTGTTGCCACCCAGCAAAGATTTCATCTGGTTTACAACCTTGGACGAAGAGAGAAGGGTCCCTCGCTCAGAGATCGATTGGCAGAAGTATAGGTGGGAGAACACGGGGAGAGGAGATGATGGCGATAAGTAATGATGATGGGAAGAGTGAGGGTAGAAGATTAGATATTGTCACTAGTTGGGACATTGGGAATACTGAGATGTTACAAAATAGGGCTTTGACAGTTGAAATTTTGTAAGAATCTGAAGTCTGACATCACCTGATTTCCAATAAAATATCAAAAGTCTAGTTTTCTTCAAAATCCCACACCCTGATTCCTGATTCACTGCTATAAAAAACCGTCTTCTGGAAACTTCAGATTCCCATTATAGAAAAAATGAATCATCTTGAAGAGGAAAAAGCACACATAGACAGTGTTCCCCTCCAAGTTTTCTCCCATTTACCAGGTTCATGACATCTGTTTGAATGGGGGCACATACAAAGTTTTCATTGAAAAAAAGCGAATAAATTGACAAATAGTTGGCACAGGAAACGATCCCAACTGTGCAAACTTCGAACACGGCGCTCCCATCATCAGAAAATATTTCAGAATGAACAAGCACTATAAATTGGATTCAACTATTTGCGGCGGTTGCTGCCATTTTTCACATTTTTACTTAAATTTTGAGTTTCTTTTCGAAGGTTCAGATTTGAAGGTTGTCAAATAAGAATTATTAATATTGCGAATTTCTGTTCAACGAAACAATTTGATGAAAGTGAAAAGTATAACGTTTAAGAAAAATTGTGGGTTTTCAGTAATGATGATACTTTTTATTTAGTGTTCATTCTTATCCGAGAGTTTCTAGAGACCGCAGATTATTCCAGAATCTCACAACTGTAGAATCGTGATTCTTTGAAATTTCAAAATCACTTATGTAACCGAAATACTGAATCTCAAAATCGCAAGATCTCTCTACGAACGAATCCCCGAATCCTTCAAAATCTTTAAAAATATCTAATAGAATATCATAGTTATCTTGTCTGTAACTTTATGAACTAGAGAAGCTCAATCTCTCAAATCGTTAAAATTTCAAGTTGCCAGATTTTTAAGATTCAAAAATTTCCCACAATAGTTTCTGTTTTTATTAAGCTCTCATTTTTGTTCAACTCAATTTTTTGAGGAGATACTTTTCAAATTCACAATCTGTAGTTTCAAAAACTTTTTTTCTTTTTTTCCTTATTAAGCTGCGAAATATGACAAAGTTCAGAAGCACATCAACAAAATGAAAATAGAATATAATGTGTACTATAGAGAAGGCATTACTTCTTGCTCTGTACAATTTTCATCAAAATCCATATAACAGCAAAGTTTTAACACGCGACCTACAGACGAATTGAATTGCTATAGCTTATTCAATCCATGTCCCCTTTGCATCTACAAATTTCAAATCTACAGTAATTTCAAGTGAAATACTCAAATTCAACTCTCCAATTTCTACTAGTTCTACAGTATGATTCATGCTCTATGACGTAATGAGTACTTCCTAACCTTCTTCTTCCTTTTCTTATTCCCGGAACTCTTTTTTCTTTCAAATGGACACATCTATCAGTGTCGATTCAATGTGGGAATATAGGTTCTTTGTTGTGTCTGAACAGCTGGCCGTCCCCTCTCTTCTCTCTACACATTTTCTACTTTTTTTCAAATTTCGTCACTGTCTATTTTCAGATGGACATCAAGCAGATTCTGTTAACATTTATATTCACCGTATCGGTTGCAGAATCAAGGGTAAGTATGAATCATTTGAGGGGTCCGTTCTTCTGAAACCAGTTCAGGGTCGTCGAATCAATATTTATGGTGCTGAAAATGGACATAGTGATATTGTACAATTAAGAGGAAATCAAGGTGCTCAACAGACTTATAATTCACCAATACGGGAAAGGTGAGAGGAGGAGAAATCTGCAGAAAGTGGAGAGAAATCGATACAGTTTGAAGCTGAGCAAACTCTAATAAGGATTAGTCATTGCATCTCACACGTTTTGGGGATTTCTGTGCTTGCAAAAAGTTTTTCATAGTTTGACTGACAAAGATCGTCAACGTTCAAAGTCTAGAAATCTAATCTAGGGATACTGAATCGTTGAAAAAGGGAAAGCGACACAGTTCTGATTTTTCTGAAACTCGAGCATATTGAAACCACAGTAACGGTTAAACGATTGTGAACTTTTGACATTGTCAGTTACAAAATGTCAAATTTAGGGTGTCTGGGAGAGTGGTTAAAACTAATCTTGAATCTAGTGATCACTCAATTTGTGTTTATATTTTCCAATTCTAGATCTTTCATTTTGTAGTTGACAACTTTTCTGTATAATCTCTTCTAATGATGGGGTGGCTCGTGAAACCCAGAAGATCCAAAATTCCAGGAAAAGTGCACTAAAAATCCAGTTCAAGAGTTAATGTATACATCAACAAAATTTGAAACCAACAGGATTATTTTGAACCCTCCTCCCAGACCCCAAAGTTAACGATTCTCATCTGAAAAATTCATAAGTACGCTACCCTTTGAGCTATACTGCTACGCGGCTCATGGTTTACCGATGTTTAGAGTAGATCTGGAATATTGATGATCAATTTAGTTTGCAAGCCGATTCTTAGAAAACCTTGAAGTCAAAAATCTCCTGGTAATGTGGATATCCTGATTTAATTTTAAAAAATCTCCTCGCCGTCTCTAGATGATTGTTCAGCCAGTTCCTGATCACCAAAACTATCACATTTTCAGAAGACCATCATTTCGAAACGCCTTATTATCCAACTCCCCTCTGAAATGGAGCAAAATGCAGGATGCCGAGGGAAACTATCAAATCCCTTTTGTTATTTCTGGGAACTATGGTATGACCATCTATCCTTTCTTTAAATCTTTCAATTTTCAGATACACTGGAACGAAAGATAATAAAAAGTGCGATGGAGAAGATTGCTGAAAACACATGCATTCGACTAATTCCCCGAACAAATCAACCTGATTATGCTGAAATTCTGAACAAAAAGGGTCAAGGGTCTGAGATATTGATTGATCTAAAATCAAAATCTTCTCTATTTCAGTTGCTACGCGAGTATCGGTCGTTTTCCCGGGAAAAATGTGGTGATGTTGGAGAGCAATGACGATCAATCGTAGGAAATTCAGAATGATTTTGGCTCCGAGCCACGTCATCATTGTTCTTCTTGATCTATTGAATTGCATACTTCTTTCAGATGTATTCAAGAAGACACAGTAATCCATGAACTATTCCACGTCATTGGTCTTTGGCACGAGCACATGAGAGCGGATAGAGATGTATTTATTAATGTGCTCTATAAGAATATTGAGCCAGGTTGGAAAGACTTTTGAAAATCGGAATGTATTAAAATGTTTCAGCTCAATATCCGCAGTTTGAAAAATTGTCCTCGAGGGATGCAACAACTTACAACGTACCGTATGACTATAAATCAGTGATGCATTATGATGAAACTGCGTTTGCAAAGCCGGGAAAAATTAGTATGATGACGAAAGATTCGAAGTTTCAGGTGGGGTTTTTTGGAATCTAGAATCTCAAAAATCGAAGTTTTATGATTTTGTAAACTTCCCCAATCTTCCAAACCCAAATTTAAAAATTTTTGAATTCCGTAGCTCTTAAATCATCTAGATTACTACATGTTAATATTAGCTTGAACTACTATGAATCTCGAAACTTTCTGGATCTCAGAACTCCTCGATTTCAGAAACTCTGAATCCTTCCATTTCATCAATTTTGTAATTAGGGAATCTATAATTTTAAAATCTATAAAATACTGGGTTATTAGGTTCTCAGACTCTCTGACCCAGGTCTCAGAGTTTCAGAGGTCTTCAAAATTTCTTTTTTCATCAGAATTTTAGATTTCCCATAACCTAAATTGTTTGATCTTTAGAAGAGTTTTTCTTTTTACTGACCCAATTGAAAGACTTTCAACGTTCATCAAAACAAGCATCATTTCTCAAACATTTGGTCATCTAAACATGGCCAAGATGTATGGAAGAGAACGTTCGAAAAAAAAAACTCTCTAGACATCAACGATACAAAATCATAGGCATTGAATCTTCAAAAGTTCCTCTTTTTTCTTCCAGAAAGTGATCGGTCATCCCCGTGACGCCTCTTCCAACGACTACAAGAAAGTGTGTGCCATCTACCACTGCTCGAAATGCATGAATCAAGACTTCGACCAACTCGTAATAAGTGATCACATTGATCTTCGTAATCCAGTCATCACGAATGCTCCATCAACTCAGGGAGACTCTTCAGACTGTACAGATCGTCTGGGGATCTGTCCAATGTTGAAATCAAGAGAAATGTTGAATTGTAAAGTGATGGCAACATTTTGTTGTTCTTCTTGTTCTGCGCCGACGTCAACGACAACTACGACGTCTTCTACGCCTTCTGATACTTCTTTGTGGCAGAGGATAAAGTCGATTTTTCAGTGAAAAATCGGGTTACATTTTAATTTATGTGTGATTTTGCGGTGTTTGTATAAAATAATGCCAAGCTTTCTTTGACTATTTGCTGCGAAATTTTTGAAAGTTAATATCGAAATCGGAATTTCCAAATCCTTTAGGTACCTTCAGAACAATGCTGATCTAGCTATGGGCATAATGGATTCAATAAGACAAATTTTATTGAGATCATTTCTTCCAATTAAAAGTTTTTCTAATGTTTTTCGTTCAAAATAAGTATATCCATTAAATAAGTTCTAAATATTCATCAATCGACTACTTCTTCTTCTTCTCTCCATCGGTGTAAACGGCTCTAAAAGCGGCTGAGATTCCCTTTTCTTTGCTGCTTGCGTGAACATTCCGCTGTCCGGTTCTGGCTTTTTACCGAAATTCTCTGCATCCTCAATCGTCATTGGAAGTGGAGCACCTAGCGTTTCCGGAAGGAAAAATGTCAAAATTCCAGCAGATAGAGCCATTAGACCCATAATCAACAGGGGAAGAATCTTCACTATTTTTCCCTGAATGTCTAAACAGTTTTAAGAATCAAGAGTTCAATTTCTTACCAAATTTACAATATGTGGAGCCAGCAGTAGCCCAGATCCAGCCACCATACTGCTCATTCCCATACCAATTGCTCTGACAACAGTCGGATACAACTCTCCAGCGAAGATATAAATGACTGCGAATCCAGAGCCAACTCCAAACTTTCCGATGAAAGAAGCGGAAGCAACAAGCCATGGATATCCATCAGGGACGAACATCGCAGAGACACATCCGATTCCACAGACAATCATTGTTGCTGCGAGTGTCCATCGACGTCCGGCACATTGAAGAAGTGGCCAGACGACGAAATAACCGGGGAGTTCCACAGCTCCGTTTATTATGAAACTCCAGTAGTCGTCGACGGGAAGGTTGGAGACGTTGAGGGTTAGACCGTTGTAGATGATAGCGTTCATTACCCTGAAAGTGGGAAATCGGAAATTGGAGGGGTCTAATGAGTTCGCTTTGCTTGGCTTCATTAAAATTCAAGAGACCTCTATGAATATGAACATCAATTTGCGGTTACTCTGTATTTGACAACGTTTTCTGAACTTCAACAGAGTATTTTTTATTGTAAATTATAATTAATTATATAATGCAGATTTCAGAACGTTTCTTATCATTACTATTATTTTAACAATCGACAGTTTCCGCATGTCTGTCAGGACGTTCTATAAAAGCGCCGCAGGCAGTGGACCGATTTTGATGAAAACTATATTAATCGAAAGGAAATCCGTTCAAGATGATGCTTTTCTTTTCTCGAAAATATTAATTTTCAAATGTTCGAAAATTCGTCCTATAATTTTTTGTAAACTTTTTGAGTGAAATTGAAAATTTCAATTAAAAAGTGGAGAATCAAGAATGTTCTAGTTTCAGAGCATCCAAGAATACTACAAATAACTTGAAGACTCCGAGAGTGTCGAAATTTCCAAAGAACCGAATAAAATAAGTTATCGTAGATTTCTGATAACCTGCACCATTAGATCATGCTGCAATTCAGAAAACTGCACCATTTAAAACTTCCCCCTTCGTATCACAAAAACTTACCAGATATAAGTAACAATGAAAGTCTTCTTCCTCAAATTCGGAGTTTTAAACAAATCCGTCACATTGTGACTTCTCTTTGTCTCCTCCTCTTCTGCTGCATTTTGATGATTCCTCAACTGAATTTTCTCTTTTTCAAAACTTTTTATTTCTCTTGACTCACACTATCCACAAGTTCATCAACATCCACATCGGTCCTCCCGTTCATTTTGGCTATTCTCTTCAACTGAGCCTTTGCTTGCGTCCATTTTCCAACAGAGACGGACCATCTGGGAGATTCCGGAAGGAAGAAATAGTAACAGAAAAGGACAGCAAATGGAGCATTACAGAAGAATGTTAGCTGACGCCATCTGCAAGTAAATGTAGTATTCTGAAAAAGAAAAGAGAAGCATTTACCTTCGAATAAACATTGCAACCACTCCGAGCAGCGCCATTGCTGCGCCGAAGAATAAAGAAATCATCAAACCAGAGAAGATTCTTCCAGAGTTACCCATGAACTCCATGCCTGAATTCAAAATTTCCAAGTTCAGGTTCTTTTAAAATGGAGGAGGAAACTTACAAATAATAAAAGGAATCTGGAATAATGCTGGGAAAGCCAATCCAGTGAAGAATCTCAAAATAATAAAGGACTCAATGTCCTTGGCAAATGAATTGGCAGTTCCACTGACCACCAAAACGACAAGAATCACAAAAAATGAACGCCTTCTTCCGAATTTGTCAGCAATGTATCCGAAGAGGCAGTTTCCGATGAAACTTCCGACATAGAAAGAGGTCGTGGAGATTTCTACCCAAGACTGTTGGTCGCATACCAAATTGAACTGAAATTGAGGATTGAGATGAGTTAAAGGGTCAGCAGAGCAAACCTCAGTAACCAAACTGTCCAGGTAAGTTGAGTTGTCATAGTCCCATCCGTTTTGGCACGGAACCAAATCGATTCGATCGCTAAAATTGAAATTTTTGAGATGAATATCGGAAATTTTTTGTCGCGGGTCTTGATGTGGTTTAAGCTGAATAAATTGTGTTGGTTATTGAAAGTATATTTGAGCTTCAGTCCAACTTTGTTTTCTTAGAACCCTGTCCTCAAGATAGTCAACAGAGCTGGATCTTCGAAACATTTCTCAATAAATTTAGGGACTCCGTTTTCGAAAACTTTTAAAATCACTTCCTGTACATCTTCATACGGAAAACGTTACAAATTGCTTTTGAGTGCCTTTTATTTTTCCGGAGCTTTGTCTTTTTTGTCTACTAAAAAACTTCAGCTCTATTTACCTGTAAGTGTCGACTGGCGCAGATGTGAATGCTCTGAACACGTTGATTTGAGTCTCATTGTATTGCTTACAAGAGAGGATTTGCTGAAAATTGAAAATACAAAACGAACATTTTGTTAGTTCGAAATGGGAGGTCTACCAATTGCTTGCAAGTTTTGAACTTTTGAATTAAGATGGCTTTTAACGAATCGCTTCCAAATGTTATTTGCGTAGCCATCTCTTTTTGTGAACTTATCTTAAAATGACTGCAAGAGCTAGACTGAAACCAGTTTTCTAGATCTAAAAACGTATGGACTCTCAGAGAGCAACAGATTTTTTAATGTCAGTTTTCAGCTATCTCAACGTTCAGAAAAACTTGGAAACTAATCTCGCCAAAAATGGAAACAACGGGATCAAGAACTCAATTTTGCAATTGGCTTTCTGAACTCTTAACAAATTTATTCCACCAACCTTTCCTTATCTCAATTCGAAACTCACAGTATCATTAGTCCAGGGTCTCAAATACTCTTTCCCGGCAGGAATATGACATGAATGTGGTGGATTTCCGACCACGAATGGGATATTGAAGGCTGAAATATAAACCTTTTTGAAACCGAAAACACCAAGGATAAACCTGAAAACGCTGACGGCAAACTGGCAGGTAGACAAATAATGAAAAAGAAGACGAGTTGATAGGTTCCATAGTCTCCGACTTGTTCGAGAACCCAATCGAAATCCGGTGGTTTCGTAGCAGACATTAGAATGTGTTGACTGATTTCAGCGAAGGTATCCTGAAGGAATCAGGTGACTGGAGAGGAAGAAGAGGAGAAAGAACCAATTGGAAACCCTTTTAATTTGCTAATTTTTTGGGAAAGAGAAAGTCAAAGGTTGGGGTCTGGCAGTAGAGAGAAGGGGAAATCGGAAAAAGGGGAACTTTTAATTTGATAAGGGTTAGGGACAAAAAGAAGAAGATCAATTGTCTCATTTTCAAAAAGTGTGACCAACTTACCATCGCCTGGAACGACATTTTTCAGCGGTTGGAGAGAAGATTCAGGGATTTTCGACGAGTAGAAGAGGATAAAACTGGAAAGGTAGAAAAATCAGGGGGGGGGGGATTTCTGAAGTGCGGAGGCTCGAAAAATGATTGAAATTTGGAGAAGATGATGGGCAGCAAGTTGAAGTGAGTATTAGAAAAACTTGAAATGTCAAGTGGTATGAGAGGATTTTGCACTCGGGAGAAGTAAAAGTTTTTGGAGAATCTCGTTGATGTTTCTGTAAGGGAATGCAGTTGAAAAAGTGAAAAAGACATTTTATGATGTAGAAGAGCTGCGAAAAGAATCCTGGTAGGATTCTGAGGGCCCTCCCGAATTTTTTAATCTCAATTCTCAGAATGGCCACGAGTCCGAGTATGTGATTTATCTGTGAATGGTAAGGAACATCAAAAGTACATTGTTTCAATGGTTTATTCTTTTTTCAACAGTTTTAAACTCTTCCATATCCTCCAAAATTCTGCGAATTATCCGATTCTCCTGTTTCCGGAGTTTCCGATGAGGAGGGGTTTGGAGGAACTTGATGAGGTTCTTCTCGAGATTTCGGTGAACGAGTTGGAAGAAGAGTTGGAATAGATGGAGATAGAGTTGGAGCAGTTGTAGAAGGCGTCAGAGGGAGGAGTGTTGGAGATGGAACAATTGTGTCAGTTAGGGGAGTTCCATTTGGAGATACTCGATTTGATGAACGACGGGGGCACGGGCAGTATCCTGAAAAATAAAGGGTAAAGAATATCAAAAATGTTTGAACTAACCAGAATCGAAACCAGGAACTCCTTGCTCTCCTGGAATTCCATCTGGACCCTCTTCAGATTTTCCTCCAGGATTTCCAGGTGGCCCTTCTGGTCCTTCAGGTCCATCTTGCCCATCCTCTCCTGGTTCTCCAGTCACTCCTGGCATTCCAATTTCTCCCGGGGGCCCTGGTGGTCCTGCTGGTCCTGGTATTCCAACACCTCGTGTTCCGTTGTTTCCCTGCTTTCCATCCTCTCCAGGAGGTCCTGGGAATCCAGGAAATCCAATGAATCTAAATTTGAGTATGTGATTAGAAGGCTCACAGGCAAGATTACCCTGGCTCTCCATCAGTTCCTGGTTCTCCATCCTCTCCAGGTTTCCCTGGACTTCCAGGTTGTCCATCCTCTCCTCTCTCCCCAGCTGGTCCATCCTCTCCGGGTGGTCCTGGTTCTCCAGCGGTACACGGAATACACTCAACTGGTCCAATCATTTCCTTAAACACCTCCATTCCGTCCGGACCCTTTCTTCCTTGTTGCCCATGTGGTCCATCTGCTCCTTTTCTTCCAGGTCGACCGCGTGGACCATGTGGTCCTGCAGGGCAATTGACTGCTGGTCCAGTATCACAATCACATGGATCTTTTTTCGGATCAGGAGTGGGAGCTTCACGAGGGAGACGGGCGGCAGGGAGCATGTCTTCCCATGCTCCGTTTGCGTAGAGCTGAAAATTCAGTATCTGTTGATTATGGTAGAACCTAAGAGCCCTACATTCCTCTAATAGATTTTATGGAATATTTCAGAGCCCTTCCGAATCACAGAAGACGTAATAACTTTCCTAAATACGAGAAGAAAATAAGTCAGGACATTGACGCCAAGTGAGTTTATCCTGGAAGTTTTCATCTAAAATCATCAAAACACTTGACAACTATGCTGAAATTACGAAATTTTTCAGAGTAAAGTCTGTCAATTTCTCAAAAGTTTTGATGAGCTCGTGGGCTTATAAAAAACCACTATGGCTTCGAGAAAACTATCAAAATAATCTCAACTCATATTTAAAAAGTTGTACTTTTTTCAATAGAATCCTGCAGAATTTCAGATTTTTTGAATTCCACACTCAAAATGGTTATTTTAAAAATCTTTCCGAATCCCATATTCAGATTTCAAGAATCAGTGCGTAAATAGAAATGGCTGAATCTCAGAATTTCCCAGTAGTCTATCTCTGACCACTGAGATTTTGAACTTCTCAAAATAATAATCAGACAAAATCTTGAAATCTCCATCGGTCTAGAATCTTGCAAAACTCATCGAAAGTTGGCACCTCAGTATACCGAATGCCTACTATGAGAGTTTCGAAAAAAAAAATTCCAAAAATTCCGGTCATCCAAACCCCATATACTTTTGTTCCACGAACCTTGAACTCATCTATCCCATCCATAGCACTCATGTGCATTTGAGCAACTTCATAGAATAGCGAAACAGTACAAGTCAACATAGGAATCAGAAAAGCAGCACATATTACAGTGACTCCAGAAGCCACCTGAGTACCGTAGCCCATGTTGAAATGTTCAACTGGCAACTGATCTGTTTGCATTTCCATTCTTCCTTTATATGCACGTTGGCATAACACGGTGATTCGTTCGGATGGCAGAGGGAAGAATTCGATTCATTTCAATCCGCAAAACGTCTTTCTTCATGTCATAAAATAAACAGTCATAATCATCTCTCATTCTAGACACTAAATACATACGCATAATAACAATAACATTCAAATTCGGAAGGACAGGAGGAGGAAGGCAGCAGCGACCAGCATAATGGAAGGAGAAAAAGAAGTTTAGACAGAGGAAAAAAGGAAGGAGAAAGTGGAAATTATCAGAATTGAACATAATAAAACAGAAAGATGTGAGTAGACAAAGTTAATGAGCTTCAAGGGTAATAAGGAAACGAAAGTGAGTAGGTTTTACAACTACATTCAGAAAAACTATTACATTCTCTCGGTTACTATGGAAAAATCATCGTCACTGTTGTATTCTAGTTTTGCGATTTCCTGCTCCAAATACTGTTGTCGTTCAAGAAGTACTACATGACGTTCGTGTTCAGGCCATCGGCTCAGTAGTTGATGTCTGTAAAATACGGTTTGAAACTATGATTTTGACGTAAAAGAGGGTTCCGAGCAAGAAGTTTAGGCCTGCAAGACACGTAAAAATAGGTGTAGACTCCGAAAATTATGATGAAAATTTTAAAAGCTAGCGCTAAACCATCCCTTTTGAGCATTTTCATCATGATCTTCGGAATTTGTACTCATTTCTAAGTATTGTCAATCAATTAGCATTTTTGATCAGAATCCTCATTTAATAAGACTCACTTCGCCCTCAAAACTTCTTTCCTCAAAGTCAACGCATCCGCGTATTCATGATTATTTTGACAGTGTTGATGGTAAATCTTCAGGGAAACATCGTCTCGCGCATCCGGTTCGACTGGCTGAAAACACAACGTTTAGTAATTGTACCCAGAAATCTCAAACTACTCTTGTATCGTCATTCCGACACAACTGCAGGAAAATCGCTTGTTTTTCATCATCATTGCTGTCTCTTCTATTATCAAATGGAGGCGGGGGTGCATTTCTATGGGGCAGTCTGCAAAAAGGGATAATGTATTTCGTAATATGCCATAGAAAGAGAGCATGAGACTATTTCGAAATGGCTTTCTCGTCTTTCCCCATACCTTTGTCCACTTTTCGACCTCGCTGCATCTCGCAAGTTTTTGGCTTCACTATGAGATCTTGGACCTCTGAATGCTCCGTTTGAAGCTGAAATGGGTTCTCCTGTCGGCACTGGGTACGGTAATCTCTGAATATGAAGTGTTATCATTAGAAATTGCATGATGTCAAAACAAACCGATTCCGGTTCTATCTGAGTCGTGTCACTTTTGATTCTTCTATGAGTATTCACTGATTGTGGTGCATTTAGTTGATTCGATGCTGTTGGTGTTCTTCCATTTGTTCCCAATCCACTTCCAGATGCTGATGCAAAACCAGGTCGGAGGACACGTGGTGGAGGTGTTTCGACAGGACGATTAGTGTTAGAATCAGCCAAAGGAACGTTTCCGTTAGGGAACGCCTGGAAAGAAACTGGGTAAGTTGCTTTACATTATTAAAAGACTCTAATTTTTTCTAGATAAATCTATTTAGTCATTCAAGTCGAAAGAATTTAAAAAAGTAACACTCACAGCTTTCAACGCAGTAAAATACTCGAGACATTCTCCAGCAGATGGTCGAGATACCGGATCATCATGCCAGCATTGCTTGTAGAAATCCGACAAAATTTCATTGCAGTCAAGATCGGGCGGTCTCAAACTAGCCGTCGCAACGTTGTACAACAATCCAGGAACAGACAGATTCCTATTGTACGGGTGATTACGGGCGATCATTTGCCACATAATGATTCCAATACTGTAGATATCCGACTTCTGATTATATTCTTCACATCTGAACACTTCTGGTGCCATTGTGATCGGCGTTCCACGATTTGAAGTCATCGATTGATGCATCGCAGTGAAAGTTCCGAAATCGCAAAGTTTCATGGTTCGATATCGATCACAAAGAAGCATGCTGGAATTAAGATCGTTCTGGTGAGTTTTCTTAGGAAAAACTTACTTCTGCAGCTTTAAATCTCTGTGAACTTGATCGTTTTTGTGAAACAAGTTCACAGCAGAAGCCATTTGATAAAGCCACGAAGCGACATGATCGATGGTGTAGTCGATTGTCTTTCGGTCGTATATCACTGAAAAACTATTATTCGATATAAAGAAAAAACTTCACAAGATCTGAAAGTATAAAGCGATGATCTTAAGTAGAGAGCCGATTGATTTTGAAATGAAATGTTCTTTGCACAAATCAGAGAAGTATCCAAAAATAAAAACTGACACTCCGCCATGCTTCCGCAATCCATATACTCCATCACAACACCAGTTCCATGACGAGAATCGCGATAAAGTCCGTAGATACTAAAAATTCAGGTAATCAACTTGAACTTTATATTTCGAAGCTTACTTGATGATATTAGGATGACCTTTCAGCGCCCACATCACTTTTGCTTCACGAATCAGAGTGCTCAAATGAATCGGAGACGAATACTTGATGGCGGCCGGTCTGGAATGAAGGAGTTAATAATGGTGAGCTCATTTTAAATGGATGGGTTCGATTTTTGACAACTTTCTTCGATTGATTTTTGTTTTTTTTCTCTCAAAACCTCACCGATAATCATGTTGCCTTGATTTTCTGTATCTCGTCTTTTCAACAACTCCATAAGTTCCTTTTCCCAATTGATGACTGTTCAAATTATCGATACAATTGGGAGCTATTTCTGGAATATCCTGTGTCATGCAGAGACCCGAATCTCGAGTTTTCCGTGGTGCTGTCTGGAAAATTAGATTAACTTATTTATAGCTGTAATTGAGCTTTTGCTAAAGCGCTCTTTCTCCTCCAATTATAGCGCTCTTTCTCCTCCAATTTTCGTGCTTATACTAACTTCAAGTTTTTTGTATGACGTAAAGCTTCATCATCATTCAATATTGATAACAAGGCTTGAACTATTTCTAAAAATAATTAACTTGATTCATCTTTTCTCCGAATAAAAACTAATTTTAAAAACTCACAACTGGCGCTGGACTTGGCGAATGACTCGAATGGCTCGCCGAGCTACTCGACGGTTTACTGTGCCCCGGAGTGTCCATTTTAGAGCCGAAACTGTGAAAAAATCTGCAATGGACGACGGCGACGGCCGACAAATGGCATGTGTTGTGTGTGTATATGTGTGTACTCTTCTTTCTCTCGCCCGTTTCGCAGTGAAGGAATAGTGGAAGTGATAGAGTGCAGTGGACCGAGAGATTGCAGACGAAAAACAGAAGAACGGGAAGTACGGATCGCCGAAATTCGAGATCAGATTGGTGATGTGGGAAGCATGAAGAATATGAGGAAGTTATTGAAGAATTCTGAAAGAGATGCAACCGTTAAAATATTAAATATTTAGAGTTAACTATTTTGGTAAAAAGGATTAAGACATAGATTAAGGTGCACTGCAAAAACGAATACTCAATTCGGTGCTCCCAGGAGAAAAATAAAATAAACAGAGTTTCAGAATTTCAATTTAGATACAGACTCCAAGACAGTTGAGAGCACAAGTTGACTCAACCCGAATGACTCATATTTGTAATGATGGTGGTGCTTTTGAATTTATATTTTTCAGATTATAATTTTTGCGATGAAATCATTGGAAACTCCAGTTTAAAAACTGCTGGAATTTTTCTTCAAAATTAAAGAAAAAATGAACGAAGCAGTCACTGTAATTAAAGGCGCATGAGTCACCAGAGCTTTTGGGTCCCGCAACGATGAGAAGATAAAACGGTAATCCCAAAATTTCGAATTTATTTTTTTCCGATCCTTGTTTTCTTCAATTTTTAGTGACTTTTCAGAATAAATTTCACTAAACTATTTAGTTCATATCATATTTAAATTTTTATTTCAGATGTCTCTTCTTGATGAAACTCGAGAGGATTCATTCTCATTAGACGATTACAATACTATGGGTGTATGTAAAAAAATTATCTGCTTTGAAAAAAAAATGTATTCATTTCAGTACTATCCGCATGAAGAGACGTCCACTTTTGCTGTTCATCAGTGCAATGTGTGCAATAAGATATTCATGAGTTATAAAGGTGATAACTTCTTTTCCTCGCCGAATTATATCACAAATTTCCAGGCCTCCAACAGCATGCTATTATCCATACCGACACAAAGCCATACTTGTGTGAAGTCTGTGGTCGTGGTTTCCGATTCAAATCGAACATGTACGAGCATCGTACCGTTCACACTGGCTACACACCGCACCTCTGCCCGTTTTGTGGAAAGCAGTTCCGATTGAAGGGAAACATGAAGAAGCATATGCGAATTCATGTAACCAATAAGGAGGAACTCGAGGCTGCGTATAGACCATATTCTAGGTTTTCAACAATTTTAATGTTTTCTGAAAAACTTGAAACTTTTTCAGCAATCGACGCTCGATGATGCCCATTCCCGATAATGCTCTTGTCATTCGTGGATCACCAGTGCCATTCTTCCCAACAGACAAACGAAGAGTCGCTCCAAAACTCACACTCGGAAAAGACCCCTCGAAGTGGATTGACATGATTTGTCAAAATCAACTGCTCCCGACATTGCCATTCAATGACAAGATGCTTCGAGCAAATATGCGACTGTCTGGCTCAGGCAATCTTTTCCAAATGATCGATTCTGCGAAACCGTTGGATTTCGAGATGTAAGAACTTTCAAAATCTTACAGTTTTAAACATTCGATTTTCAGTTTCCACTGTCCAATTTGTAAATACCAGTGTGCTGGAAGAGAAGAGTGCGAGGCTCATCTGTACGTCTCTCACGGAAGAAAGGCGGAGGATATGGTCAATGAACCAGACTACTGTCATGTTCGTTTCCTACTGCTTGTTATCCATTTATTCATTTAATTTCAGAAATGCATTCGTGTGTTTGTCGATACGAACATGTTCGTTCAGCATCAGAGCTATCACACCAGAGTGAACATGATGATGAATAACCGCGAACTCGACAACAATGTTAGTTTTTTTTCTAAACCAGCAGCTTCCTCAGAATTCGCTTCTTGTTTCAGACCGTTCCTCCAGAAGTCGATCTGTCGGACTTCTTCTACAACCTGTTCGCCGACAATTCTGAGATGATGCACGACCCTAAAATGTCGCCAGCCTCGCAATCAATCCACTGAAAGTTTCATCTGTTTTTTTGTTTTTCTTGTCCCCCTAGTGCTATTGTTGCCTTGTTGTTGTTAGACTTTGAAGTTTCATTTTGAAAAATAAAGAAAGTAGTGGTTTAGGTCGGTATTAGAAATCAATGGCGAGGGATCATCAAAATAATATTAATTTTAGGAGAGAAGAATTAGAATTAAAGCACAACCAAAGCAGGAAAAGACAAAATTGGGAATGTTTGAAAAAATGGTAAAGCTTGATTAATGAGAAGATTTTAAGGAGTTGGAATGAAATGATAAATATTAGGGCGGTAAAGATTTGAGAACTCGTGCTCCAGCGCACTGGTCAAATGGAAGAGAAAATCACACTGATTTTTTTGCAAAAACTCTTCCATGTGACCAAATGCACGGGGAGTGCAGTGGAGCATGGGTTTTCAAATTTTTACCGCTCTAATATCAGAAACACAGGGTCGGGGATATCAATTATTAGCTTTAGAAGAAGATCGAGATTACTGGGAAAGTTCTAAATATCGACAGACACGTTTTGAATTCCGTCCCTCTTCGGAGAAGTGATCAATCAAGATGGGAACGGAAAATAAGAGCAGGTGTTTTTCTTCGGGGAACAAAGTATTGGAAAATGGGAGAAACGGGAGAAATATTGTGAAGAAATGAGAGACGGAGAGACTTTTATTGCAAATGATGCAGGTGGGGACTCATTATTGGGTGGGAAGGTGCACACGCGTATTCGTACTTTCGAAATGATAGGGCTTCTTGGAGAAATTGCAGGTTATACTAGTGTTCCAGGAGTGGACGACACGCTCCATCTCAATCTCAATGCGCTTATTGCAGCACTGGGAGATCAAATATTTAGATCTGGTTTTTGATCTCAAAGTTCTATCAAAAGCGCGTCGCACACACTCCTGGAATGCAAATGTTTCCCCAGAAGACTTCCTGATTGAAGAAATCCCATCACTCAAAAAGAATTGCACCATCCGAAACAATAATAAGTAAACTCTAGAGGAGCTCTCTCATCAAGCATACACCATATTGTCCAATTCACTTGAAGGAGGAGAAAGGTCAATGACCGAAAAGTGTAACTGGCAAACTCGGAGGAGGTGCAATCTGGCGACATCTGCCACTTCTTAATACGGTCTCCATCCGTCTGTATTGACTTGATTGATGATGATGATGGTGACCACCGGGCACCGAGTGAAGACACCGGACAAAATGGAGAGACGGAGAGAAAAATCAGTTTGAATAGGAGAGTGGAGGGAAGAACTATTTGGGGAGAGGAAAGACATGGGGTGAAGAACTACTGATAGAAAAAAAAAACTTAGAATCCTTGCTGCGTTGTTTGAAACTGAGCTAACATAAATTGAGCAAGAAGAGCGTTTTGATTTCCGAAGAGTTGAGGTTGATATTGTGGGAATGCAGCGACTGGTGCTGGAGCTGACATCTTCAGGAGAGCCTCTGAGAACCCAGGCATCGAGAAGAGCATCGATTGTGGAGACATTTTTGGCTCTGGGGCTGGAGCCACTTTGGTTGGGGTTGATGGAACTTCTGGGGCAGCAACGGAAACTACAGGGGATTCAGCTTTCATCACTGCTTCCTTAATAAGAACTGGAATATCGTCATTGGTGGTCTCCACGTCGACTTCCATCTCGTTCTCCTTCTTTGATTCCTCTTCCAAAGTGGGAAGTGGCTTGGTTTGAGCGAATTGTTGGAGAATGGCATCCATCATTTGACTGAAAGTACAAAGTTGGAATAAGATTTCAATTCATTCAGTGCTTACCCTGATGGAATGAATCCTGCTTGAGCAGCAGCCAGCAATTGTTGAGTGGAAAGCCCAGTTGGAAGTCCAGTCAAAGTGAGATCCAGTGGACAATCATCACTCAAGTTGAGTCCCTTTGGTGGAGTCTTCGTGCGAGTTGGTGTTGCTTTCAGTCCTTTCCTCGCTAGCTTCTCCTGATGAGCAATCGGACATCCGGACAAACTTCTATGTGAAGTTCTATTTCCATTGACATGTCCCTTTCCTGAACATCCAGCAGTTGTGCATCGAAGCACCGTGTCTTGTCGGAGAGCAAGCACTGCAAAGAGGAGAAAAGTAAGTGTGAGAAATACATGTCATCAATCTTGTCCTGCTTCTACGAGTGCTACTTCTATTACCAAAAGTATGAAGTATGCATGAGATCTCATTTATCTTTTTGGGCACTCTCAGCTCTTAGTCATTAATTTTGTTCCCATTCGAAAAACTTACTTTGAATCACATTCTTGTCAGGTCTGCGTGGACATCCGGACAAACTTCTGTGATGAGTGTAGAGGCCGGTTTGGTGACCGGATCCATCGCATCCCGGTGTTGGACAAGCCAGTTTTCCTTCTGAAAGTTGGGACTAGAGAAAGTACTGAAAATGTTTTTGATGTGCGAGTGAATGAGGAATTAGGAGAAATGAATAAGTGAGTTAGAGTGGGGATTAGTTGATAACTCGGGTTAGTTTTTCGATTCAATCGAAAAAGAGTTTGTGGTGCGAGTGGAGAAATGGATTACTTCTAATAAGAAGAAGTGTGAGGGGGGTAAGAAATAAACTTAATGGAATTAGAAGATATATAGAAAAGAAGAAGATGCAAGTTACCACTTCAACTTTCCTTATATTCTTAGATTACATATTTTATTAGTTAGATGAGTTGTATGAGTGTGTGTCTTGTTAGAAAACGAAAGAGAGTTAGTTCCGATTTCAGATTCTTTCTGTTTTGTTTTGTCCCAACTTTCGGCTAAGAAAACCTACCACGACGGATGCTCCATGAGTAGCCGGTTCCTGGTGATGGAATTGAGCCATTTGGGGTGAATGAGATGGTTGGGGTGGTGGAGATCGAGAGCTCGTCGGTTAGGCTTGTCTGCAAACGAGAACAGTTTATTTGCTAAAAACCCTGGAAAAGGTGCAGTAAGTTTTATAAAATTTGACCATCTTAAGTTAAGTTGAACGAGGTGAACTTTGAGGGTTTGAAAAAGTGAGTTATCACCACCCGTTTTTGCCAAAATTTTGTGGATGTACAGGTCAAGTCTAGAACTAAATGTCTGTAATTGACAACTTTTTGTGAGCTCTTTAGCAAGAACTCAATCGGTTCGACCGGCGCTTCTTTATCCAATTCCAACTAACCTGATTCAATGGAGACATAACTCTAGATCCTCCATTCTCTGATCCGGAATGTGGAGGGGTCGACGCAGAAATCGGCGATTTTGGAGTAGTTCCATCCGAAGTGTGCATCATCATGTCAAGTGGGCTCTGGAATTAGAAAAAACGGGTTTTCAAAAACAATAATAGTAATCCATCAAAGTTGGATGCTTTTTCTTATTCTTCTTCCATCCCCTACTAGTAAGAATCGGTGTCATTGGTCACGCAATGTCATCTTATGAGTAGTTTTGGAAGAAAGGAACAAGGTGTTTTGTGTGTGTGTGTGTCCCCATAATTAAAGTTGGACCAAGACTCATAATTTCCATGTATAGACTGGCATAAAGATCCCTCATGACTTCTGTCTGGAGAATACTTTCAAAAAATTTGAAAACCTTCGAAAAGTCAAGTTGCCATTTTCAATTTTCATATGTCTCCTTTGAGTTCATAAATATGCAACAAGAGGAAAGAAAGAGGAGTCACTTCACTCACTACTCTACCGTGTCTTCAGTTTCACTCAAAATGCAAATTCCATTCTTTTCTTCCCCCCTCTTTTTACCTTTGACGACGAAGAAGAAGCTGCCACGACGCCATCAGAAGATGTCAACGAATCGACATCTGATGGTGACGTATCCGAGTGTTGGTTCGAGCCAATCAAATTTCCAGATGTCAGAATTTCAAGTTGCTTTTGAAGAGATGGTGTCAAGAATTGCATGATGTGTTCGAGGCCACCACCACCGTTCGACACTACTACCGATGAGGTGACGACATCTGCCGATGCGGCGGTCTGAAAAATAATAGTTGAGTGAAAAGAAAGGGAAGACGATGAGAAGATGGTTATCTCAAAGGAAGCAGATGTACAGGCACATGTTCAGAGACATAAAAAGTTGTTAGGTAATAGTTTCGGAACGATTCGATGGAAGAAGAACAGGTGCTCGGCCCTCAGCTGTCTTTTCGATATATACCGGTCTCCATATTCCATGATTCCAAGGACGCACACTATTTTAATTGCTTATGGTCAATGGCAAAAAAGGATTTAAAACCCCCCGTAGATGGTTATCCATCTCACTCTTCCCTCAAAAAATCACCTGCTCATTTGTCTTTGGAGATGTGGTTATCGTTGTGGTCGTGTCACAAGTCATCTCCTCCGTCTGATTCTCCTTATTCGGTGTCTCGATGTCTGATGAGGTGGTGGAGGAGCACGTTGGTTGAAGAAGAAGATCCGGTACACGAACGATGTCTTTAGCTGGAAAGTAGGAGAGTTGAAAGTTAATCATGGAGCGGTAATGGGTTTTGTGATGAGGTCAGCAGGGAGGGAGGAAGCCATCAGAGTTATAATGAATAGGTTGAGAAAGATGAGTAGGGGGGAAGGGGGGAAAAGAACATCTGCCAGGTCAGAAGAAGATGTTCTGATATCTGAGAAGGAAGCATGTGCATTAGCAAAAGTACTTTCAAGGACTCAAGTTGGTGGAGTTGTTCAAGGGGTTGAGATCTACAGTATCGCTCAGAAGGTTGGCGTTTTCCCACTGAAAACGTCGAGATTTCACAAGTTTCTGAGCGGTACTGTATCTTCATCTAAATCAACTACAGTACTTCATCAAGGTTCCAAAGTCCTACAACTTTTGTCTCTTTCGAAAACTGTCACAATGTGTCAACTAGTACAGTAATCCCACACACACACACCTACTTCGTCTCCATATGTCACCCCTTCCTCAACACCTTCTAACTCTTGCCCTTCTTCTTCTTCACTTTTTTTTCCCGTCCTAATCCATACCATATGCCCTAGGCAAATCACAGACACAGGCGGTTCCAGAGCCGCCCGAAAAAGGAGTGGAAGCAATGAATGCATAATTAATGAGGCAAGACCTCCCTTCAGATCACTTGCGGTAAAAAACTACAATAGAGTGAAAAGAAGGAAGCTTTTGATTGAACAAGAACGAGAGAAGGAAGTAACCAATGAGCCGAGTCCGGATTTTTCAAAAAGGAGACCGCCTAGGGGAAGAGGAAAGGAGATGGACCATGGTGATGTAACCATCTTTTTTCGCACAATTGGTACAATTATTAACCGGAAAATGGGTGGTCCAGAAGGGAGACCAGGAAGTCACTACTTGTCGGTGTTCCCTTTTTGGAGTCTTGTGTTTGTATAGAAGGTGTTGGATAGATAAGAAGAGAAGAAAAATGAGAAAGGAGTATTTTCTAGAAACTTTGCTTTTCCAAGTGGCTTCAATTAATAGAAATTCAACTTTTAGATTCCAGCCAATTGCCAGGCCAAGTTTCAAGTTTCAAACTTCCCCCTCTTTTCGTCTCTATCAAAAAGGAGACCACTCTGCCAAGCCAACAGTCCCTTTTGTGAAGAGAACATCTGGCGACAGATGGGAGTACTTTTAGAATAAGAAGAAAAATACAAAGAAGGAGGTCTTCTTTGAGATTTGAAGAACTTTCCAAACGAGTGAGAGAGAGTTTTGAATATATTTTGGATGGATCGTAAAGGTCACGATGATTGGAAGTAACTGTAGAAGAAGGGAGAAAACCGTGTGGCGGCTGTTCAAACTTGGCTAACGAAATCGAGATCCATGTTAATATTGGTCATCAGAAGAAGGAGAAGAAGCTTCACTGCTCCTGACCAGTCGCGGGGAAAAGTACTACTCGGATCACTGTTTGAGCAGCTGCCCCTGGACTGTTCGGAGAGGTGGCCATATTTAGATTTTGACCACCGTCGTAGTAGTACTAGTAGCACTTTTGTAAATAGTGCTTCTAACCAAACTCATGAAATGAACAATGAGCAAAAAACTCAATTGTGGGTCTAGAATTGACCCGTTTTTGAGCCGAAAGAGGTGGAGCTTAGAGCTCAAGTCAAAAGAAATGATTCGTAATAATCAGAAACATGAGAGTTGACCCATTTTGGAGCCCAATGATGAATTGAACTTTTCTGATTTTCGAAAGTGCTCAGTCTCTTTCTCTCCAGTTGCTTCTGCTTTCACTAACTACAACATAATGCGATTTGACGTGGCGCCTCTTGGAAGTATAGTAGATCAAAGGGGGGTTGTAGTTTACGAAGAGTTGAAAAAACAGATGACGGGTTGAAAGTCAGAAGAATCTTCGAGTCAGATGACATACGCTACATTTCTACTTCTTGCAACTTCAACATGACAGCGGATTGGTGGTAGGTGAGAGGATTTCTCACACCCTAATAGTTTGTTTCCCACGAGAAAACGGTACAAACAAAGATGTGTTAATAATAACATTAACTTTTCTCACTTACTTTCTGGCTTTCGGCGTCTCTTTGCTGTTGGTTCGCCAGTGTTCTCAGAGCAGTCCGAAGCTGTGGAATCTGGAGACAAGGATCCATCGGTATGGGTGTCTGGAGGTGTTGGAAGTGATTGAGAAGAGTTCAGAAGCATGGACATCAGGTTGGCGACGCTGGGATCGTAGGGGTGCTCCATGGAAGATGGAGTTGTAGCAGATGAAGACATGGTTTGGTGGATAGTAGAAGTTGAAAGGTTAGGTTAGTTGGGGGATGATATTCCTGGAACCGAAATAAATTGAAGGAGAAACCACAAAAGCAAAAAAGGAATAATGTAGAAGAAGTCAGAGCAAAGAATGACCAAGAGGAAACTATAGAAAGGGCGGGACACACAAGACTAAGAACGAATTCTGGGACACACACCATCTGCTTGGCGGCGTTGGTGGTGGAGGGGGTGCACCTGGCATCATGCATTGCGCGGGGGGCCAACTAGGGAGACCACGCCCCCTTTCTGGACAGTAATGGGGGTTGCGCGTTTTCTGAAGGAGAAGACGTTCTCTTTCTCAAGTTAATGCTTTTGAGCAGAAACGACAAGAGTGTCAAGAAGAAGAGACAGGTGTGGAATGATCATGAATAATGGGTAAGGATTAAGGGGGAGAAAAAGTTGAAGATGGGAAATAAGAATAACAGTATTTGTTGCGTGGGGGAGGGACCCTCTCGATCAGATTAGATGGTTCGGTGAACGACAAGTTGTAATCGGACACCTGGATAGAGGTTTGAGTGGTCTCGTTGGGTAATTTTGAGCAAGGGTCTTTTTCAAGAAGAGCCAAGAGGGAAGTTCAAACTCTTAGCTTCAAGTTCTCAAAAAGCTGGTGACCAGGAAAGTTTCGAAGTTCCAGAATGTGATCTCTAAGAGTTGCTCAAGGCGTTACAATCATTTAGATTGGTGGAAAGAATCGGAATCTGACAGATTTCTATCCTAGACAATTCAAAAGTTGGCTATGTACCTAAATCTGAATATTAGACTTAGCTCGAGTCTTCACAGAAATCTGGCCGACTGCAAACTTTTGTTGGCCAATAAGCAATCCAAAACTTTAGTTTTATGTCACCTACCTTCTGAGAGTTTGAGACACTGTGAAATCTACGAGACAGTGCTATCTAAAATTCTGACAGTATCAAATTCTCGATTTTGAGTGATTTAACCTTGAATGACACCTCAGAAACAAGACTAATTACCGAGATTAGATCCCAAAACTTGTTTCATTATCTGTCCCTGGTATCTGACATGTTCTGGGACGAAATGAACTTAGAACGCCACGGATGCAATCACCAACTTTCTCTTGTTTGGTTTTCTCATGAATCTGTGTGTCTTCACACCTTAATACGGAAGTGAGACTCCAACAAAATTTCTTAAAGTTTTCGGATCAACCTTTAGATATCCAAATCAAACGAATATCCCCCGGCTAGCTACCAAAGACAATGAAAGGGGATATTGATTGCTCAGGAGAGTAAGTGCACTTAATCAAGAAGTTTTGATTGAGGGATGATGGTGATGACGTGGCAGAGGGTGAGGAATAGGTTAGGTAAACAAAAGGGAATCATAATGGATACAGTGTCAATTGGACAGGGAGTGAGAAGTTTGAGGAAAGGGAGGGGATTATGTAATGATGGAAAGTTGACTTCTGGGAAGGATATTTAGGGTAAAAGTTGAGGTGTAGAGGGTCTTGATGAGGGCAAGATTGAGGGGTCTCGAGAGATCGAGAAAGTTTGACTCTGAACCTAGATAGGAGCAAATCACCTTGAATAGGACAAAAATATAATAACAGAGTCCAGAAGCGTTGAATTCCCGAATCAAGTCCAAATTGAATTCGGGATTCTAAGTTTCTGATTCAGTATTAGACTCGCTAGGATGAACCACAAAGGTTAAATTCGTCTCGAGATGTATTATAAGTTTCAACTCGCATCTGAAACAGTTTGAAGTTCTGGACCGTATTCTCTATTTTCAGAAACTCCCTAAAATAAGGTTGTGATTCATGATCCAGCCTTCTCGATTCATATCCATATGCGACAGATTCAGATGAAATGGATTTCAACAAAAACCACGCCCACCAAAAGCCAGGGGAAAAAGAACAGGGACCATTCTCTTTGTCCCTCATTCATCATGAGAATAGAAAAAAGAGAGAAAAGTTGATGAGAGAAAAGCGAAGCAGGGTCCCCTGCCTCCTAACCAATAGTTGGGCAAAGTGGGCGGAGTCTATTGGAGACCGAAAAAAAAGGGAAGACGTTTTTGGAAAACAGAGAAATCAAAGTAAGTTTCTACTTGAATTTAAAGAAAGAAAAGTGCAAGGAAAGGAAAAGGTAATAAAAGCTGGGGCAGCATAGTGCATCAGCTGTGCTCTTATTTTACTGTTCCATCTGGGAGAAATAGAAAAAGTTGAGAGAATTCACGGGCGGTCTTCTTCTTCTCTTGGTTAGAAAGTAAACTATAAAACAAAGAGAATGAAGTGGTAGTAGAAGAGTTGAGTAGTAGAATATGCGATATATCTATGGAAAATTGAATTAATATGGTTGAGGGAAGAAGAAGGGAAATGGGGTTGAGGAGGGCGCCAAGATGAATGACGAGAGCATTTTTGGGACGGAAGAGGAGGGTAAGAATAAATGAGAATGACCAACTTTTTTGGAATAGAGGAAACTTCTTGAGTTCTACGAAGACTTCAAGGAGTTGGAGGTTTTATGGTTGGAAGTGGAAGTGGGGGAAGGATCGAATTTCAATGATACAGGAAATAAAGGTAGACTTGGAATAACTTGAGTTTCCGAAGTTGGGCTGAAGTGAGTTATGTTGATTCTTTGGAAACCCCGGGAATTTATATACAAATTTTGACTGGAGGGAACTAAATTGAAAAATAGATCATCTGGTGTCAAAAACAAAGAGTGACTTGTAATAACAATAATGACGTTGGAATAATGCTGAAAAGTGTGAAATTCTTCTGGGAACATTGATATTCTATTGGTGACTCAAGATTTCTGCTATTTTGTTTGCGAAACTTGATCTTGATTGACTTTGTATTGTCAGATTTCGAAAGTTTGAAGATTTGGATGAGTCACGAACGTTTCGTTTTCATGAAATTGAAGAAAGTTTGAAGGTCTCGAGAGTTGGAGCTAAATTAAGTCCAAACTTCGGATTGTACTAACTATCGGATTGTACTAACTAACTTCAGTATATTATACAGAATTTCGGTACAGATCCGGAATATCTAAAATGTGAAAAACCTGACTGGCACGCTCAAGACACGCTCCTGCGCTGGAAGTCAATGAAAAAGGACAAAACTTCAAAAATACGAAGACAGTAACTTTGAGTCATTCTGAACCAATACTATTGAAATTAGTCCATTTAAAATCAAAATACAGCCGGCTGTAAACTAACACAAAGAATTTTAAAATCTGAATATTTTTTTAATTGATTTCGGGAAGTTTTTGGTGTTGATTCAGCCATTCATACCGAAATACTGGAACAAAGCCAAGTTTTCAAAGTTTAAGGATCTAAAAAGCAATATTCTCAAGGCCGCTCCTTTGTTTTGTTAGCTGAAGTTTCTGCCCAACCGTAAGAAAAAATAGTCGATTTTTAAAAAGTTTCCCTTCGGAAGAGCTGGGGTCTTTGTAAGTTTTTTGACATAAATTTGTTTTAGACAGTAAAATGAGGAAGGCATCAGAAGGCATCGAAACTGACAATTCCAAATATTCATGCTCTACGAGAACCCCTGAAACTTTCCTCCTCATCTGTATCCTTTTCATCAGAATCGAACTATCTTCGGGTAACTTATGATATCACTAATATACCGAGTCTTTTCAGAATTGACAGGAAACCTCGAGAAGACGAATCTCAAAAAATTGAAGAAGGCTCAAGTTATTCCTCATCACGCAATTTCACTCCCTGGCGTCTGCCTTCCAATTAACTTTTTAGGCCACCAATTGAAATTTGCTCACGACTCGATATTGTCGTTCATCTGAATAATTCATAAATGCCATCTTCGCCGCCCCCAGTTTTTCACATTTTTTCAGTATCAAGTTAGGCTTTTTAGGGGAGATATGGTAGGTATTCTTTTGGCATCAATGGTCTAAATACCATAGTTTTTATGGGGAAGACGGTCAGATTGGCTAGGAACCCGAGAATGCGAAAGTAGAAGTTTTGAATGAAACTGACGATCTCCTGAGCCTGAAGTCTCACGTTTACCAACGAAATTCCAAGAGAACTTGTAAATATCTTCCTACTCTTCACACCCATCCCAATCCTGCCAAAGCCAATTCAAAACTCTCCCTTGTAAAACTACTGTCAATGGAACTGGACCACTCTACTCCCCACTTGAACCAATTTTCAGTAGCAGGTGCACTATTTGAGTAGGAGGATTGACGAATCGAAACTCGACAGTTTGTGACACCATTCAAACTGAGATTGTTGCCTCCTGGCGCCCCTTCTCCTCGGAAATCAAATCCTCGATGGAAACATCTGTCCTCTCTTCTAGGACACATTTGTTGCAACTGGTTGTGTATGTTGCACCATTCGCTCCCCCTTACTCAACACTTTTCGAAATGGACCAAATTTGCATTTTAATGTGATTCGAAATGGAGAAGGCGCGAAATGCGTGTCTGTTTCTTTTATGAGGTGAAGAAACGGGGGAAGTAGTTGGATTAAAGTGGTTACTTCTTCGTTTTTTTGTAGTGTTCATTTTGAAAACTAGGTTGACTTACCGTAGTCGTTTGGGAGAAGTGAAATTGGGAAGAAGGACGAAGAATGAGAGAGAGGCAAGATTGTTTGACACTTCAGAAGGCGTCGTCGAGCTTCACTTGGAACCCCTAGGCTCCGCCCACTTTTGGAAAGGGGAGGTGCTCCCCGCCGCCGGTGCCCCATAAATTGGAAAACAACAATGAGACAAGGATATCTCTCTGCGTTTCCTGACTCACTGGTGTGTGCTCCAGAAGAAGAAGACGAATGTGTTTGTAACGAGTAGGTGTCTCGAGTCTCGGGGAACAAGAAGGCTTTTTTTGATGTGTGCCGAAATGGGTTCAGAATATTGGAAAGTCAAGAAGGAGGCCGAGGAAGGAGATATAGGATTGGGATTTATGGGGGAAACAAATCTTTTAATTGTTTTTGTTTGGATGAAATTTGAAAAAAGAGTTCGTTTTGGGAAACTGAAAAATTGGAAAATAGGATAGAAAGATTTGGTTGATCGTTGGAGAAAAGTTTTATGGAGGAAATTTGAATTTTGATAGGAAAGTTTGCACAATACACTTTCGTGGAACTTTTTATTGAAGACCAGGAATATTTTTGGATGCTAGTCAGCTTCTAATTTCAGTTGCGTAGAATCGATTTGGAGATTTGAACTTTCGGATGATGCCTGAACTCTAGCTTTCAAATTGAAGACATCGAATTTTATGTTTTATGCATAATTTAATAGAAGACTTGAAAAATCTATACTACTTACGCTTGAGATTCAGAATGTTTTTTTTTATTCTCTATCATTCACTTACAACTGAAAGAGTTGGAGATCAGTTTTATGACATGTGGCTTCCTGGTAGGCTAAAAATGTAAAATATAGTCCTAAGCCTCTTTCTCAATAGGGCGCCATTGGTGATACAGCTCCACATAACACTTGGAGACTCATGACCTCTGGTTGACTGAAACACTTTACCTAATGTTTGGATTCTGTTAAATAGAGCACAATTGTTGAATCGGGAAGTTGTTCCTTTTTTCTCTTCTCTTATTAGTCACTTTTGCAATGTTATTAGATTTACCTTTTCACACCCAACCTTCCGAGCCCTTCCCATATCGTTATCTCTATCTTCGCCTCACCTATCACTGCTTCTCCTCCTCTCCCGCTCCTTTTCTTCTCTTTCCCTTCTATTTTCCCTTCTCTCCACCAATCCAAAACTTTTTCTCCATCCCCCTCCTGCTCGCGTGCCCCTCCCTCCCAACTTTGCCTCTCCCCAAGTTTTGGGGGCGGAGCCTGAGCAAGTTCTCCTCCTCGCCTACGGTACTTGCCCCAAAATCGATTCTCTCAACATATGGTTATCATTGAGTACTCATCGTTTTGGCAACATTTATTCATTTTAAGGGAGAGAGAATCGAGGGGAGGAGGGTGCTAGCCTGATTGATGGTCATTTTTGAGTGATTGCGTTGAAAAATGAGTGTTGGAAGAAGGAAGACAAGAAGAGATTTAGTTTTGGTTATATGAAGATGAATTGGGAAGAAGAGAAAGTAATATATGGATATTGTTGGGATTGTGTGAAGTGCAATTCAGAAGTGTGAAAGTTTCGGGAATGCGAGGGAGCAGCGCTTTGAAGATTTTGAAAATCTGAAAAGACGAGCTATCATAATTACTTGGTCCTATATCCTTGCTGTACACTTTTTTGACATTGTCCAAACACCGTTCCGTAAAAATGCAGACTTCGCTTTTTTCCAGAGTCTGTTCATTATCCAAGAACAGTAAAGACTACTCTGAACTATCCGATTTTATTGTGAGATTGTTTTCCGGTACACTGTTTGAAGTCTCATTACAAAAATTGGTATCAGTGCCATGACCTGGTTTATGCCCATTTGAATGATTCAAACAGGCATTGTTTAAGATTTTGAAAAGTTAAAACATTTTTGAGCTGTTCCAGTACGCTAGGGGCTCAATTTTTGACTTTTTTTGCCGTCCAGAAACCATCCCAAAGTCCTTTCGTGTCAAATCGGATGCCAGGTCCGTAGCTAAAAAGTGCTTACACTCGCTCTTCAAGTTGCTGCTCTTCGAAGCTACCCGAGTACAGTATGGTTCGATTTCCCGCACATTTTCTTTCAATTTCGAATTCCAAAAGTTAGTGCATCTCATTACCAATCCATCACCAAAGTGTCCATTGTTTCGGAATTTTCAACTTGTCCACCACCACCACTTTGTCTCAATTTAACATATTCTCACTCTTCTCAATGTGACTCTTTCGACCCAACTTAATCGTCTAAATGCGTGTTTAATTGAGTAGACACACACACATAGACGAAATGAACAAAACACGGTTGGAATTGGAGAGAGACACACAGCCACCAACTTACTCACTTTTATCGCTTTTATTATTCGATTCTTTCCGTTTTCTCTCTAGGAACCCTTTTTACTCCCATACTCACAAATTGAACAACAACAACTCTAACTAACTAGTCGGTCTCTCGCTCGTTTTTAGTTTTTACTCACGGAGCCCGACTACGGTAGATGGCTGGGACCACCACAACCACCACCATCATTTCTCACTATTTTGCAAAAGAAGAAGATGAAGACATGAAGAAAGTTGGAAACCTGATCCTTGTGTTGCCACTTAAAGACGTCAAAAGCTTCGATACTTTTGAGAGAAAGTCACTGCCAAATACATACATAGTTATCAAGTTTCGTTCGAAGCTGAGGGGGAGCAGAAGGAGGACTTGGAAAATGGACACATTTTAGTCGTCAAAAATCACAAGTTTTCAGATTTGGGATTGTCCGGGAAGGATGTTTTCGGAAGATCAAATCTCCCACAGAGCGTGTATGCACTCGAGCGCGAACAGCGAAAATGGGTGCAACTAAAATACCGGAATCATGAGTTTCATCACATGGCCTAGATTTTTCAGAGTTGCATTCGGATTGTCAAAAATTGCAAAATACTGTGCTGAACTTTTTCAGATCTCAGTGCTGAGACTATGGTTTCTATTCCGATGACCAACTTCACAAAGTATTCTCAACAAAGTTATCGAAGTTTCATTATTGAAACCAACTCACTATCAACGACTCATTAAAACCGGTTTCTATTTCTTTGAAAGCCGTTTTGATACTTACAAGTTGTTGGGACTTTCTTTACTTACGGCTCACTACTGCTCACTAGTCAGATAGACGTCAATCTTCTATTGAATATTTACTCAGAATAACTTCAGAGGTGCACCTTGCTCCTTTCCGCTTGAAATACCTGAAATCTGAACTCTGGAAATCTGGAAATACGGAATCCCCGAAACATTTTGAACTCAGAAGTTTACCTTTCTTGAATCTCGCAAAGCTCAAACTGCCAATGTTTTAAAAAACTTCCATTCTGATGTCTACTAAACTTTGCAGCTCATCGAAACAGCTGCAACCTTCTGTAAAAATTTAGGACATTTTTCGGTGAGCCAAATTTCTCCATATTCATGGGTTCTTTGGCAATATTTTGAAGACAACATCATCATTATCGTATTTGATCAAAATTTAGAATCTCGCCAATATCCCAAAATCTCATCTCATCCGAATCATAAATTCGAAATGTGTATTTAGTAAATGACTCTTTTCTATCCTCAATCTCCATATATCTTTTCTCTTCTCTCCTTCGGAATACTGTCATTTAAAATGAACAAAGAAGAGGAGAAGGAGCCGTCGGTGGGTGTTGAAAGAGATCCGTGACGACTACATAATAAGAGAGTAAACGATCATTCATCAAGAGAAACCAACAAATGTTTCCATATGGTTGCAAGGACGAGAGAATGCTTGATTGTGTTCAAACGGGAAGAGGAAGACATAAAAAGTACAGTACTCTTGCCCCTTGGCCAAGTCATAATCCGATCAAAAACATCTGCTTCTCCTTCTTGTCTCAAGTTACGCAATCATTCTCGTTTCTACTATTCCCCATTCAACCCGAGAGTAGTAAACCAATTGTGTTTCTCCGTTTTTTTTCGTTTCTTTTGATGGACGACTCAAAAACTAATGGAAAATGTCAGGGGGAACGGAAGGAGATTAGGTGCTCTGGGATGGAGAATGGGAGAAAGAATTGGATTTCGGAATTGAGAAGCAGAGGAAGAAGAGACTTCATCTGAATATACACACACACACATCTTTTCGGATTAGCTAGTTTTTCTTCGTTTTTCTAATCTTTGTTTGTACAACATGTCATGAAATGGTGATGGGAGGTGGTGGTGATGGGGGTGCTGGAAAAGCGAGAATAAGGAAAAAGAAAAGGGAGGAAGAAGAATAAAAAAAGGGGTTGCAGAAAAAGATGAAATCAGAGGGGGAGTTCAAAATAGGAAGAAGAAGAAGATGTCAAGAATCAGAATTCTGGAATTCTTTGAAACCGGTTGTGAAGAAGGCAGGGAATTTCAGGAATTTCAGAGAAATGCTGAAAATAGAAATCGATACTTCGGTTCCCGCATTTTTTATCGTGATGGATAATAAAAAATATGTGTCTAGAGAAGAACTCGTGAATTCGAAACTGCAGAGCTTTTTAAAGACATCAATTCTTTTCTTGTGGCTAACAACTGTATAACATTTGCCGCTATTATAATGCTTCCAGTGTAGAACCCTCTTGTTAACTTCAGACCAAAAAGCAACTGTCGAACTGTGGAAAATTGGAAAGAGTCGGTTGCAATCCAGAATTCTCAATTGATGGAAAGTTCTGAATCATGTCTTCAACTGTCCACAGTAAAAAATTCTGATTTCTCATTTTCAGCGGATTTTTATATCGTCGCCGAATCGTTGACTGAAAACAAAACTCCTTGAAAATTCAAAGTTACCTAATAATGAAAGTTCACGACTCATGCCAACTTTTAAGAAATAGAGGTTTCTGAATATGTTAAACTTCTGAACAAGTCTAATTGGAGAATCACACATTCTTAAGGGATCTGAAGAAAACTATAGCATGACGGGGTCTTTGGGCGCTTGTGATAAAACTGGCCTGTTTGGAATCATAAATATTTTTCAGATTCCTTAGCGGAGAAAATTGTTCAGATGAAATTTTCTTTCCAGCTGTTTATTTTTCAACAATTTTAGCCGCAAGTTGACTTATGACGGAAGTTCTCCCGACCGGATGATTCTTTTATCCCACTTCTTTTCCGAAACTTCTCATTTCTAGTCAACCTTCTCTCGTTTGTTTCAATTTCCAAGACTGTAGCTCCAAAGTTTTCATTCTTTGAAAAATCTAATTTGTTAGATTTCAACAAATCCATTCTTCGAGAAATCCTTATAATTATCTGCACCTGTCAATAGTTTTTTCTCCCAAGAATTCAAATGCTTCTCCTCCCAAAGAATTACAATTATACTATTTCCGAGGTCGAACATTCATAAGTATCGGGTATTGGTATCAAGACAGGTGTTCTTCTTTTTCTTCGCTCAACTCATTTGACCGAGGACCAAATCCGCTCATAAAAGTGCCATAAAGCATGGAAGCTGGCGAGAAAAAGGTCGGCAAAAGTCGAAAGAAAGACGTCCTTAATCGGGCATCCTTCCTTCCTTTCCTCCAGGTGTCTTTCTTTCGCATAACTACCGTATAGCGAAGAGAGAGTACGGGATTTGAGGAGAGGCAGAGATATGGCAGATGCTCGAGTGCCTTTTTGATGGGACTGCTTCTATACGCAAGAAGAAAAAAGGAATGTGTCGGGAGAATGGGAAGGAGAAAAGCATGCACAATCTCTTATTAGACAGATACTATTACTTTTTGAGGATCAGATGGGATTGGTGGGGAAGAAAAGGGAAAGGGGAAAATTGAGGAGAGGAGTCAGAAGTCAGTGGAAATCAGAAGACGTTGAGGGACTCTGAGTTTTCAAGGTTCTCCAATTCTAAATTCTGATGCTGCGAAATTCTGAAATTCTGAAACACTCCGATTCTTACATTCTGAAGTAGTCTGAGATTACGAGACAGATTTCAAAACATCGATACTGCTTATTGGAGAAGTTTGAATTCTCAGTCTCTGGACTCTGTGATGAATGTCTCACTCCTTAAAATGTTCGATTCTCAAATTTTCGGGCATTGAGTTGTTGAGATTTCTATGCTCCAAGGGTTTTTAACAGTACCAGAACATCACATTATTCTTGTTTCCTGAATCTCCGGTATTTTGAAGCAATGCATATGATTTTTTTAATTCTGATATGCCAGATACTCCATTTTAGCTATTTGCAACCGAAAACTCACCCCTAAAGTCTAAAACACGAACGCAAAAATACTCGCTTCGAAAAGCACCAATACAGAAGCTTCAATACTCAGATTCCCAAAAATTATCGAGTTTTCGAATTCGAAATCTGTAAAATTTGGGGTTCTGAATTATTGACTTTAAGAGATTTTGAGAACTTTAGGAGGGTCTACTCCGAGTTTAGCAGTTTTTGAGAGTTTCACTTATTAGACTTTCAACATCTTCTTTTTCGATTTTTCCATGCTCTTCCGCTTCTCCCTGTCTCTACTCCTACTCCTTATCTCGCCACGTCATCTGCTCTTTCTCTCTCTCTCGATTTTTCTATTTTTCCAACACAACTTTACGGCCATCTTAACGCCTTCACACTTCTCCAATCTTCTGATTAATTTTCTCTCCCGACGCAACACTTCTTTTCTGTCCCTTCTACAACAACCGCTCAACTAATTGAGCTTTTTTCTCCAGGGATCGTCTGCGTCTCTTCGTCTCACACACTATTCCGATCTCACCGGTCCAACTTTTATCGCGTCAAAGACTGACTCTCTCTATTTTCAGGAAAGGCAAGGATTTAAAAGTAAATGAGAAACTCGGAAGAGAGTAAAAGTTACAAATATTGTGTTGTAAGGGGGAAGAGGGGGTTTGAAAAAAAAAGGAGGGAGCAATTGAAATCGAAAATTCTAAAAGGAACACTTTGGAATTGGGAAGGAGAGTACCGGAAAGAAGTGACAAATGAGACACTTGATGACAGGAAATTGCACTGGAAGAGAGTCAAAACGGAAACAACTACTGTATTCTGGGTTTGGAAAAAGAGAGGGCGATACAATTGAAAGTGGGAGAGTACAAGAGAAGAGGGAAAGCTTTGTGTTGAACAAATCTGGAATAAGTGAGAGAGGGTCTTTTTTTGAATCAAGCGGATTGTTTTTATGATTTGAAGATCAACAGTGTCTAAAAATATGGCGCAAAACGATCGGAAAATCTGCAAATAATTGCATTCAGCTTTCAAAATGCGCTCCATATCCTCTGTCTTTGACCGAATATCGACTCTTATTCTGGGAAAAAATTAACGCAAAGTCCTACGAACTTAACTTTTTTTTTTAGAAAACTCTTGGAACCTCTGAAGTGAACTCGGACTGATTTAAATCTGCCAACGCTGAAAATGTGACGTTTGGAAACCCAAAAGTTGCTAAAAATAAATTGTAGGTGTTCGAAGTTTCAGCCCTGACAATCGAGGGGAAATCGAGGTATGCTTTGAAAACCGAGACAGGCTTCCTAAATTTCGATACTGTAGCTTACTATGTTAGTGGGCACACTTTAAAGAAACATGGAGTTCTTTGCGAAGATATCTCGCCACGAAATGACCTCCTTCCACGTCCAAAAAGATGCGCGAACTCGGGATTAGAACAGCCGCATCTTTTTTGACGTGGCAGTAGGTCAATTCGTGGCGAGATACCTTCGAAAATAAGCCCAAGTTTGCAGACTGCGAATTTAGGATATGAGTATTCCAAGTCACCTTCTCCGAATTCTGAATCACCAAGCTTTTCTTTACAAATTTCGCAACGTGAGCTGGCTTCATGCCTTTCCCCGTGAACTCCCGATTCCTGCCAACAATGATCCTCCTTCCCTCCGATTCTCCTTTATTTTCTCTGGTTGAAACTTCAATATTGACCATTTCGGCAAGGTAAGCTTCCTTCCCCCTCCTTCTACCTGAAATCCTATAATTTCAGTTCGCTAAAAATTAGAAGATGGCGACGGCTGTGATGCAGCGAAAAGGATATGATAATGTGGAATTGAGTCTGAGTGAAGACGACGATCCGGTGAAGGAGAAGAAGAAAATGAAGACGAAGGAAAAGAAGAATAGTAATACGGATAGCAAGAGCAAGGAGAGTAAGGAGACGAGTAAGGAAGAGGAGGCTGATAAGAAGAGATTGGTAACTGAGAAGAAACTGAAAAAAAATGAAAAATTAGTGGAATTTTCAGATGACTCAAAAGACTCAATCACTGTCGGAAGAAGTGAAGGAAAAGGAGAAGGAAAAAGAGAAGGAAGAGAAGAAGGAAGTGAAGAAAGAAGTGAAAACGGAAAGTCGTAAGCAGATGAAAAAGGAGACCGAAATGAGCAAAAAGGTGAAGAAACAGGATGAATCGGTGAAAGGATCGGGTGGAGGGCAAGGAGGAATCGGGGGAAACATTCAACAATCAGAGGAGAAGAAGGCCAAGAGTAAACTGACTCCGATTGCTCCTCCAGTTGCCAATACTCCACAAGTGAAAGCAGAGAAACAGAAGGCGACTGGATGTTGTGTCATTGTCTGAATCTTCTGTCTTTGATTGACACTGAATAAATGTATTTTTAATATTTCGAAGTTTTTATTTCTTGAAGTGGATAAGTTAGATGATTCTGTTGACGTTGAGAAATCTTCGAGAAACTTGGAATCGAAATCACCAGAATCGAAGTGCTGCATCGGAAGATTCGATTCAGTTTGGATTTTGATAAAAATTAAGTATGGCAATCTTGAAGCTCCGACTAGTTCTGAATTCTGAACGAAAAAATTTTCAAAAAATTTCGGATTCTCAAGATTCTAAATTCCCTACACTGCTAGCATTGCAAACTTTAGATTCTGGAATGAAGCTCTGAAAATTCATAATCTTGGCATTTTGATTAGGAAGTTTAGGAATCTCAACTTACTAAAACCGAGAGGTCCTAAAATGCCAGATTTTCTCAGGGACCGGCATATTCAACTATTGTAACTGGAAATCTCTTACGAACTTTCCAGAAATTCGATAATCCAATTAGTCCGCATAACTATGTATTAAACTTTCAAAATGTTTTATTCATTTATCTTCCCTCCAATCCTTCTCCTGTCCCACTTCCGGCTGAGCTACAGTAATCTGAATCTCTCATCCATGACTTCCTCATCTCAAGAACTCTTCCGTCTCCTTCCGTTTTGCTCTTCCGATACTTCTGACACACTTCTTGCTCCAATATATGGAACCCATTTCGAAGTGCCACTTTCCGGTTTTCTCAAATGTCGATATATTGCCTTTTCGAAGCAGTCACACATCTTCTACTACTACGGAAACAAACACTTCTTCTCAATTCTTTTCTTTTCTTGCACATTGTCTGTCATCTGATGTCAGATGAGGCGAGAAAAACGAAAAAGAGAGAAAGGGACTGTCATAATTATCTGTGATACTCTCCAATGACCGTATGTTGTTTTTTGGAGACAAAAGAAAACAAGAGAATATCGCATTTCCGGCCGAGCAGAGAGATCTTATCTCATATTCACGCAACAACCGTGTTGCATGGTAGAGTCATGGTAATTGAGTTAGAAGAACAAAAAAACGCAATGGGAAATTTCGATGGATTCTGGGAAACGGAGGGGGGGGGGGGGGGTGCGAATCTAGACAACTTCAATGGAAAGGAGAAGAAGCATTTTTCAGCGGATTCTGAAATTACTAACATAACTGTTGATTTGCTCAGAGCATTTTTAGTGAGTTCAAAAGTTTCCAGACCATGTTGAATTTCAGGGAGAGAACTGTAGACATCGGGTTCAAAATCAAGATTCCGGAAGTTTGAAGTTATTTGCTGAAAGTTTACATTCCGACTACTTCTCGTTTGAAGTTGTCTAATTTTCTTCTTAGAATTCATTGAATCTTTACTCTGATTGGTGCATCCTACAAGGATTTCCTGTAGTTCTAAAAAAGCTGAAACTTCTGAAAGCTGTTTTGTTGGGATTCTGAATCTCAACAATTTGAGCATTTTTAGCGAATCCTGGTATTTTCTCAGCACCTCCATACTGGTCGAATTTTTATTATTCCCTATCGAATCCCCCATTCTCCTTATTCTCAGATCGAATTCCGAGCGCAGGAAAACAGAAGGTGTAAATTGAAGATAACGAACATGAGAGAAATGAAGCAGACATTCAAAGGGGAGAAATATATAACTTTGAATATTATCTTATTTGTGGCAATAAATGGTATCTAACTGTGTTTTTAAAACGGTTTTCTTGCTGATTCGAAGTCTGTTTATTCTTGAGTTTCTTCCCTACACAACTTTAGGTATACATCTCGAGCAGTTTCCCATGGCCACAGTCAAGAGAGCGGGGTGATAAAAATGAAAAATCATGGGAAGGCGATTCTGATACAAATCGAATTATAACAGAAATGGATATACGATTCAAAAATAGTTTTCCTTCGATTATTATTCATCTACTTCAAAGTTTCCTCTAGACTTTCAATGAATCTATTCTCCCTACAAAAATTTAGCAGAATGAGGACAAAGGTGAGCAAATGGTTAAAAACGGTTAAAAATCAAGGCCGCCACGAATTTGGAGAAACTGTTGATTCTCTGAAGAAAATTTCTGTTTGTTCGACAAGTTGACACGTTTTCGGGGAGCAAAAGTAAACTACATCCACATGATGAGAGGAATTACAAGGAGGGTAGGTTACTCAGAGTATGAACTTTACTAGGTCAAGATTTTCAAAAAATGCATTTGAAGACTAACGGAGAACATATGTTTTTGAGCTTTTGAAACTTTTGAAAAAGTTTGAAAAGTTTGAAAAAGTGGCGCTAAGGGAGTTGGCATGGGGAACAGCTTTTCGAACTTTTAGGCAACTTTTCGTTGTTTTGTTTTGGATGAAGCCCTTGCTGGAAGAATGGCAACTGAGAATTAGCATTGAATATTGAGGATACGAACTCTAATCATTAATGTTGAGTATTGGGTTCCGGAGTTTTCAATTTAGGTTCTTCAGTTCCTCTATTCAAGCCCTCTGTTCAATGAGAATTGTTATCTTTTCCTCAACTCCTGAAACTTTTTAAAATATAAAATAAGGGAAAACCTGGAATAGTTTTCTATTATATAACACATTTCATTTGTACCATCATAAACCTTCAAAATTTCTCTGAATCCCATTCAAACCAAAAGTTTAGTCTGAAAAAGACGAATGGATCACATTTTGGACTATTCGGACTATTCTCTTTGAATCAATTCCACGTCTGCAACTGAAAAATGGCTATTTGTCATCATGGATCATCTATATGATATAGACTATATCTCCAATTTTTCAATCACTAATTGGTATTTCAGAAGTTCAAAGTCATGTTCAATTCGGCTCTCCTCTTGGTGGCTCTTTTTCTAGTGAGTTTTTTCTAGATTGTCTCCATTGAATGAAGCAGTTTCAGGCGATCCAAGCAGCAAATTACTGTATACAACAGAAAGAGCTGACCGATAATGAGTTCTACGATGAGGTGCAGACTAATGTTTTCCACAACAAACAGCATCGAGTGGTGTACGTCGACACTTTTCAGAAGACGTTAAAGTAGAATCCAAGTTTGAATTTTTTGGATTTCAGAGCCGTCGAATGCCCGAATCCCAAAGACAATTCCACGTGTCTCTACATTGTTGATAGACTCGGATATCTCAAAGACGGCACTTGGTTTGTCGCACGATTCCTAGCCCCAGTTCCATCTCTCACCAAAGGATTCTTGTCTGTTTCGAAACTCTCTAAACCAGTTTTCAAAAGTTTGGATACTGTGGATACTGCAGTTTGGCCTGTGGATATTGGAACTATGGATTCGTTGACTCCAAATTCCGTTGAATTGAGTGAGTTTGGGCTAGAGAACAAAGTTTCTCCCCTACACACACTCTTCCTGGGTCTCCACAGCCACACTCTAGTCTATTTGCCTCTCAACAAAAAAACTCGGCTGTCTCCATGTTGTCACTACAAACACAACTTGGTTTACTCGCCGCGTTCGTGGTGTAATGGTCAGCATGGATGCCTTCCAAGCATTCGACGGGGGTTCGATTCCCCCCGAACGCATTCATTTTTGTTTTTTTCAGCCTCCCTCTTCACTAGTGGACACTATCCGTTGAGTCAGGACATCTCTGGAAACATCATATGTTTGGGAGTGGCCACTGGTGGGCTGATGTCTTTTTTGGCACTGAATTTTAAGAATGTGAGTTATTCATAGAGAGTTCAGTAGCTCATTTGTGATTTCAGTTAAATGTGACTGGAATCGATATAGATCCACAAGCAGAGTACCTGGCGAAGAAATGGTTTGGATATAAGGATAGAGTGAATTCGAAGGTTTTGATTGGAGATGGAGCAGAGTATATTAAGAAAATGGCAAAAAGAGGTTGGAGCTCCCACCACTGTAACTCAAAAGTTCAACATTTCCAGGTGAAACTTCTGATGCAGTTCTCATCGACGCTTGCCACAACACGGAACCAGCTGATGGAATCTATTGTCCAGTCGAAGCAGCTCGAACTCCAGATTTTTTGGATAGTCTTTCGAAAGTGATTGGATCTAAAGGGATCACTACATTCAATCTTTATACCCTTCATGGTACAACAAAAAATTATGAAAAAGTTCGGGACGATTTCAGCAAACATTTCGTGGAATGTAAGCTTACTACTAACCATATTGGAAATGCGGTTAGTTTTTTTGGTGGGAATTTCCATGTTCCTATTTATATATTTTTAGTTCTTGATGTGCTCCAACCATGAAATCGATCAAAGCAAAGTTGATGTTCCAAAGACGAGATCATTCTTGAAAAGACTGAGAATCGAAGGATTCATGGTACTACTTTGAAGTTCTCATTCTGTCCTTGTGTTTTACTTGGAGCTTCGGAATTCACTTTTTTCAGAGAAACCTTCTCTAAACCAAACCAACTGCTGACAAGAAGATTCTCTCATTCGTGCTCTCCATAAATCAAAAAAGCCATCAGCAACCAACTGTCCTCTCATCTCGCGGTCATCCTTTTCTCCTCCTCCCCACATTCTTTGATGCTCCTCATTCAGTTTTCTTTCGAAGAACAAGATGACTTTGTTTCCTCTTCCTCTAATATGTTTATTATTGTTTCCTCTAGGCCCGGGTATGTTTCTTTGTTTTACTGGTTTTTATGGATTTGAAATTAGTTGAATAAATTGTTTCTGAAAACCTCGATTCAGCAGAAAAAAAATTCTGAAATTATCCAGGTTCTGCAAACACAATGACGCAAAACCGCGTACATTGAACCTTTTATCATTTTTTTCATTGTTTTTTGTTTGCTTATTTGTAGTCTAGGTGTCTGATTTGTGATCTGATAACAGCTGGTGTTTGGGCATTCTAGAGCAGCAAAATTTGGAAAAAGCAGCTGCATCTTTCACCGATCTCCTATTTATATTTTCAGCTATGGGCGAGGAAAGCTCATTGACGATGCATGGAGTGACGGATACGTTAGGAGAAGAGGATGAACAGGTTGGTTTTTTTCAGTTATCATTTCAAAAAGTATAAGCTTCAGTATGCGGATGCTCTTCAAACTGCTGGTGACGTGTTCGCGGAAGTAGAAGCGCTGTTCAATGATGAGAATTACGAGAGTCGGACTGGATGGTTCAAAGATGAATCGAATGATGATGGTGATATTGTGTATGCCAAAGATACTTCTAATGGAAGAATGGTTACAATCTCCACAGAGCTTCCGATGCCAGCAGATTTCGTTATGAAAGAGACTTGGGAAGGAATGGAAACTCTACCCGAATGGAATCAGAATATCAACTTCGCCTCAGTTATTGCATCACCAACAGATCATTTTGATATAGTGACGGTGAGCATTTTATACTAGTTTTTCTTACTATATTTCCATAACAATCGGCATAAAAGATATGCAAATTCATGAGAATCTTTCCTTCAGTACGGTAACAATGATGTGCTGGTTGTGAGCGGTCGTGAATTCGTGTCAGCGAGAATTTGGAGAAAAGTGGATGATGGATATATTCTGGCATCCAGAAGTGTCAAAATTCCTTCTTTCAAGTCCAAGCATAAGGGAAAAGTTCGTGCCCATCTTCACATCGCCGGCGCTCGTTTCCGTCCAAACCCTGCCAACCCCGAAACCACTCTTACTGATGTCGTGATGCTCGCAGAACTGAAAGGATTTCTGCCGAAAATGCTTGTTAACCAAGTCATCGGACGTATCATGCTAATGGATACAGTTACCAATCGCAGCCACTTCAAGGATTTAAAAGCGAAGCGGGAGAAAAATGCCAATTGATTCGTGTATTGCTCTTGAACTTTTACTGCTGGTTATTTTGTTCAATATGTGTCAGCTAAATCTTGTGCCTTACCTAACTACTGCTATAATAGAAATTTTAATAAATCTTGATATTGCACCGTGAAGTTCTCAAACGTTTCCCAATTAGCCCAACGGAAAACTCATAAAATTTTTTATTATTACGCTATTCCGTATTCAAAAAACTATTCGACGAAATGGGAAAATCAAAGTCCGGTGAGGGGAATAAGTGGTTGAAGTGAGTTTCACGAAGTCGATGCCCAGAGAGAAGAATTCTGAATTCAGAGACCGAGCTGAGTTCGATGAGGAGATTCTGGCGTTGGCAGACGATGCGAGTATCATTTTCGAAAATACCGGAGATCTTTTGAAGAGTATGAAGAATTTCGCAGGAAGTGTCGGAGAGCAGGAGAAGAAGCATCCATACGGTAAAGGAGCGTATGCTGCGAAGACTTATGGAGGTGGAATGAAGAACTCGGCCAGCTCATTCACTCGTTCTGGTGATCAATTCGACAAGTTGTATGCTGCTTGCTCCAACTTCAGAGATCACATCAACTCATCGATTCTTGCCAAACTGATCAGTTTCAAGGATATCGAGTGCAAGGATTGTGATCAGCAGATGACCCAGTTGAAGAAGGCACAGAAGGATCATGCCAACAAGAAAGGAAAGAAGAATCCGGATCCAGTTCTGGTGGAGGCCGCTGAAACAAGTTTGAAGAAGCTTCTCGAAGAGGCAAAAGGAACATTGACGAAGTTCAACAAGGTCGGATGTGAGCTGTTGACTCAGATTGCTGCTGATATGAAAACCGGATTCGATGCGTACTGTGATGCAGGATCTTCGGCATGAGAACTCTTCTAAATTCAAAGAATAAATATGATATTAAAAAATGAGTTATGTATTATGTGAAAATGCATAAAAGTGAGGAAGATTTGGGGGAGGGGGACAGGCAAAATGCAGGTACAGCGGGGAAATGAAAATATACAAAAATGATACATGATGCGATTTTAATAGTCTACAAAAGTCCAGGATTCATCGAGATCGTCCTTCTTGGAACAGTCCTCTGGTCGTTGAGCTTCGATGATTGCATGAACTTCGGAAAGATCACCCATTGGACGACTCTGGAATTGATTTAAGTTCATTTTCTCAGATTTTAAAGTAGAAACTCACCCCGATTCTGTTAATATTATTGTAATCGTTAACGACGAAAGAGGCGAGGGCAATCAGATTATGATGGGGATCCGTGTATTTCAGTTTGGTAATGGGCATTCCTATGAAGACACACAGATAAATTACTGCATCACAGAGTGTAGACCAATCTCGATTCAATGATTCTTTTGTCCATCTCTCTCGGATACACAAATCGTGATGAGAAATCGTTTCAGGTGGTCGGAAATTGAAGATGACACTCAATAAATGAACCAGTTGAAGAGTGTTGGTGAAGGCAGCGAATGGAGGATGAAGATCCAGTGGGAGACTGATGGTTCCGTTGGATAACTGATTGGCAAGTTTCGCACGGAGTTTGTCGTTGATATATGAGCTTCGGATCTGAAATGGAAAATATATTATTTTGTAAAGATTATGAAAACTTACAGCTATTCTCAATCCTTTCTGTAGCTCTGAATCATTCACAATTGCCCAGTTCTTGGAATTCTTCGACTTTGGAGCCACACTCTCCACATTGACATCATGAATTTGTACCGGGAATATACGGCATGCATGGATACAGTACTGTAGACGAGTCTTGGCGATCTGATCCTCGAGTTTTGCCAACTTCGCTGATTTTTCTTGCTTTGCCAGAGCAGATTTAGCTAGGAAGTTGTTTTGAGAAGTCAAAACAGCATCGAATTGGGATGGTTTCGCTGGTGGTGCTGCATCCAGTTTATTCAATTCACTCTGTTTCATTGCGATTCTCATTTTCGCATTTTCAACAGCTACTCGAAGCTTCATCAGATGATCTTCCTTTTGTGTTATTTGCTCTTTTAGTGATTCCGATGGTTCGATGATCGAGACGATTTCTGCTTGAAGACGTTCTCTTTCCTCGAACCGTTGTGTGATATTTTCTCTTCGTGAGTAGAGTTTTAATTTTTCTAATGTACATTTTTTACACAAACAATTGATCTTCTTGTTGCAATTCTTGCAGATCATCCTTCGCGTTTGAGCACTGCTGAAAATTTATTATTAGGGGCTTGAAAACACAGGAGTTCAAATCTACTTCATTGTTGGTTCCTGGAAGACTATCTAGTTAGATCTAGAGAGGAAATTTAGAGTTTAATAACAGCAGACTCAGCTATCGTATCTAATATTTTTGAACGGCCCGAACCTGAATTGGATCGATGTGACGCCGCCACTGCCGCCAATCGACGATTTCTTCGTTTGAATCGTATCGATTTTTGTCAGCACTCCGGGCGGAGTGTGAGCGTGGTCTGTCGGCGAGCCGATGCCATCCGCTGCGATTCCTGACAACAATCGGGTTAATGCCGATTCGATATTCATATGAAGGATTAATAAGATGACTAAATAATAACTACACTACTGCCTAAATAATTAAAAAAAATTACAAATCAATAAGGGCTCACCTGGAATAGGAACTCCCGTCACAGTGTGTGAATGCCTGCGTATCCTATGCAAAACTACGGGGGATGATTTGCTCTCCACTGCTCGCAGGCTATCCATTCATTTATTGATCTGTGTGCGTTGGCGACGAATACTCGTTGCCGACGTCTGAAAAACAGAAAAATTATAATTCTAGCCAATTTTCAATGGAGCCATTCAAGGAAAAGAAGACTGAGCAAGTACAGTATGACTGTATGATAGACTCAATTTACTGTATTCTTGTAATTCAATATTATTCAAATTATAATTAACTATATGATAAAAATCAAACGTTTTTATGGCCAATTTAGAAGATGTCAGATTCAGATTCATGATTTAATCAATTTTTATACTGGCTATTCACCCTGATCACGCGCGTGAATTCTGCCGACAAAGTGTGCGTTTACCCGTGGTGGTGTTTGCACCCCTTGTGAAATTTTCAATAAATTTTGCAGGAGATTTCAACTGGAGATTCAGATTTCGATCCACTAAAAAGGATTTTTTATTCAAGTGAAAAAAGTTACAAGCATTTCAATGTGAAGCATAAAAATAAATACATTAGAAAACAATATGAGTGAGCTTAAAATAAGCAGCAGTATAAATATAAAGCTAATTTTGAAAAAAGTAATGTGCTGTATTAAAAAGTCTCATAAAGTGTAAGCAGATGACTATGAAATCAAACGCATAATCACAGGGGAATTTAGTGAATCCCGGTCTCCATAGGAGATAACTTAAGGGAGTTGCATATTTTTGGAAGACAAGAACTCCTCCAACATGACTTCTTCTTGTTGCGCTTTTACAGCATCTTCTGGTCGAGAACGGAGTGCTGCTGAAATTGAAAACGAATATCTAATGGAAATTTTGTTACTTACAAGTCAAAATACTGGGTGAATCACATTCTATTTGAACAATCGTGGCTGCTGATCTTGCTTGCTGTCGAATAAGGTCAACTTCTCCTTCCGTATGTGCTACCTCACAGAGTGCTTCCAAATATGTCATGGCTTGTTCAGTTTGATTACAGAATCGTGTCAATTTGATAATCTGATTGTTAATTTCTCGGATCTTCTTATCAAATTCAGCAGAATTTCTCAAAAACTCGTCGATTTCCATGACGGCGTCAGCCTTTTCTTTACACATTTGTTGACATCTTCCCATTCGAGTACTGCACAAATTCGCCAGCCGACCGCCTTCTGCTCCGTTCTCCTCGACCTCGGTTATCAGATTTTGGAAGCTGAAATTTTCGAAATTTTTCATGATGTTGAAAAATTGAGACTCACTTTTGCAGCAACTCGTTTCCGGCGGAAGTATTTAAAATTTCGTTGACCGATTCGGTGGAGACTCTGAACATGATGATACATTAATTGATAAGAACACAGAAACTTGCTCAGAACTCCAGAAGAACATAGTTTGACTGGGATACACAGAATTTTCTGGAGTATAAAACGACACTATTTGGAATAGTTCGAGTTTATGACACAATATGCGTCATACTCGACGGATTATGCTAATTTTAGTTACACTTTGTTGCGTAAGTGCATGGAAAATACCTACTTTTGCTGAGCAGCCATATTCGCCGTCACATTCATGCGAAGTTTTTCGACTCCGGTGCTCAATTCTGCTTGCACACTGCTTAGCGTATCTCGGAGGGTGTTTAGCATATCCATATTGATCTGAAAAAACCAGAATTTAAAAATCCATTGAGATGGATCATAAAAAAAAAGTAGAAATCTTGGTCAAAACCCGAAAAGATGGAATAAAAAGCAGGGGGATGTCAACGTTAAAACAAAACTCGTTTATTTACAGTGTGACTAGAATCGAAAAAGCAACCTCGTGTTTAGTAAGTGACATAGAGTGATATGAGACAAAAAAAGAAAATCTAGAAAAAGTCATCGTCGTCTGAATCTGATACATCTTCAGAAGAGGCTTCGAGAACGGGAAGTTCAAGAAGAATAGATGCATATGGACGTTGAGCAACGGGTGAAAGCATCATCTTCGCCATTTTGACAAGGTCGTCATCGATTTTTTCGTTTTCATTTTTCTGGAAAAAATGGTTTGTAAACAATGACGTCATTTTGTTGTTCTTACCAGAATTTTCGGAGGAGTTTCATCAAGAATTCTTGGTACAGTGATCGGATGTTCTCCTTCAATATCCCATGGATAAACATTTGTGTACATCTCGATTACGATAACTCCGAGACTCCAAATATCCGATCTTCGTCCAGCAACATCTCTTCCAAGTGAAACTCCTGGATCAGTGTACTTCGGAGTTCTTCCTTGTTGTCCTGGTCGTGTCTTTTTCAGTGAAGCAAACCGACTCGATCCGAAATCGGCGATTTTGATGAGTCTCTCTTCGTGTGTATTCTTCAGAAGCAGATTCGCAGGTTTCAAATCTTGATGAATAATGTTTTTCGAGTGTAGAAAATCGAGTCCTTCGAGGATCTGAAAAGCTCAATATAGTTTATCTTTGATCAAAAAGAAACCAACCTGTTTTGTGTAAACCTTCACTAGCTCATGATGCATTGCTCCATTTCTCTCAATGTACTCCTTCAATGATCCAGAGTGCATATACTCCATAAGAACATGAATGTCATTCGTTCCAGATGGTTCAATAATATACATGTAGTCCACAATTCTCTCGTGTCGAAGCATCCCTAAAATCCAGTCCATAGCTGAGTTCTAACTTAGACAAGGACTCACTGAGATAATCAACATCAGCCTCTTGTGGCAGGTGCCGTCCATGCTTTGCGATAATTTTAACAGCATACGTTCCACCTTTCTTTGCTTCGGCGACATATACAGATCCGAGAGTGCCTTCACCAATTTTTCTGAAAAAAAAAACGCATTTTTGGGTTTTCGTCATCAATTAACTCACTTTCCAAGATTGTACCGTCCTGGGAAGTTCCGTACTTTTTCCGAGTACCTGCTGATTGTACTTTGTAGTCCGAAAGATCCCGCTTTACTCGGTGGACTGATCTGTAAAAATTGCTTTTTTCAGACATTCTTCTCGAACGAATTTTCAATATTGGAGTTTTCGATAAAAAATTGAGTGAAAAAATTGAAATCGAGTGAAAACGCAAAAGAAAATAATTTCAAGTGGGTCTTATCACGAAGGTACAAATTTCAGCATGTTCCTTTAATGCCGCCTACTGTAGAATTTGATTTTTGCATTTTTTTTTCACTTTTTTGTCGACTTTTTCCAATTTCTTTTTTCTTTTTCCATTAGAATATTTAAAAAAAATAGCTCACCGTTAAGCCGATCATATCTAGATCTGGTACTCCTGTTAATTTGCCTGAGCTGATTGGGTGTATCGGTTCCTCCTTGCATTGTTGTAAAACGAACTCGACGATTAGTTTTTTGCCATTATGCTAAAAATCGCTAATTGGACTTCTCCGTCCGCTTATTTTTTCGGAAAAATTACTTTAATTGCTTCATCGAGTGTCTTCTGTCCGTCAACGACCAATTGGTACTTTCCCATGTCGTACAAAATGTCGAACTCATCCAAAGCCGTACTCGTTCGTAGTTTATCCGCTAGTTGTTCGTAATTGCGACACGCTCTAGCTAGAACCTCAATCTTTTCCTTTGGTTTCTGTTTTTCGGACACTGATGAGACGGCCATTTCGAGGTATAATGATCAAAACTGATGACTCTTCTTCTTTTTCTTTTGCCTTTGAATCTCCCGAATAACCATTACATTACGGAGAGAAAGTGGATTGAAAGTGGGGTAGCCGGCAGAAAAAGACAAGTTTGGAGGGGAGAAGGTACCTGGAAAAGTGGCCATATGTGGGCACAAATGGAGACGAAAAGAAGTTTTTGGAAAAAAGGGAAAAGGAAAGAGCAGCGAGGACCAGTCGAAGTGAATTCGTGTGCACGCTCTCGTCCCACAGAAGCCGATTAACATAGCCTCCCTCTGGGCTCTCTCTGTCTCCATCTAGTAAGTAAACGAACCCTTGGCGGGGGTCACGAAGAATGCGCCTATGTTTCCGCACTGGCGTACTCAATGAGAGCAGAGACCCCTCTGCAAAGAAGTTATTGGTTTGGGTGCCATCTTATCAAATAGTTTTTTGATAAAAACGACCTCTTCGATGTTGAAAGAATGGCGTCACCATCCTCGAATTATCAGTGGGGAAGGAATTAAAGAAATGGATGATAGAGAGCAAAAGTCCTAAAAGACAATGTGAATGGGAATAGATTATGAGATTTCAGTAGGATGCATTGCGCAATAGGATGCCGAATTCAGCTAATGATACGATTGATTCGATTAGAGGATTGAAATAGCTCGAAATCCGGATTGAAGGAATCGGAAGTTGATAGAGAGGAAGGACTTTAGTATCATATATTGGAAGTACTATATAAATGTCAAATCTCCAGAACGTGGCTTTATTTGACAAATTAAAGGCAAATTGTTGTTTCCTGAAATTGGGCTGAGCCTGAGATTCTAAAAGTCTGAGGTATGGAAATTCTGGAAGATGTGTAGAGTCCCAGGTTTTAAAATTCTGAAGTTCCGAAATTCAATTCATGAGGATTCCGAGACTAAGATTTGAGACTCTGGTTTTATCGAATTCTGACACTCCGAAGACTCTAGACCAGTATGTGTGAACTTTTGCACATTTTGTGTTTTAGAATTAGCGCAAGCTCATATTACCATTTCGGTGATCAAAGTACTGGCTGATCACTTCGCAAGCATTGAGCCTAAAAACCTACATTCGGGGCATTATTTGAACTTGTTTGAACCCCCGCCTAGTTTACACCCGTCCTACAGATGCAACTCCAGATGTTCTCTGTTTTGCACACACTCTGCCACACTTGTTTCCGAAGTCTCGGCAAATGATTGATCACCTTGATTTGCCGAGAACATATCAATCGTCGCACCTGAGATGTCTCGCCGCTATCCTAATACGATCCGATGTCTATGATTGGAGGGAGACAAATGAGTCTGATTTCGAAAAAAAACGCAATAGAAAGACCTCAATCATTCTCGTTTCGACATTAACTATATCCTCCCCTCCTCTTCTCTTCTCTCATCGGAATGACAACTACGACGTCATCAGTCGTAGTTGTCTCCTTTCCAAGCAATGATTGCGCCAGAAGCCTATTCCCATCGTTTCTGATGCCACAACTTTGTGTCCGGCGCTCACATCGTTGGCAATTCCGTTCGGTTTGCAAATCGACTTCGACTCGTGTGTTGTCTTCTTCGTTCATGTTTCCTCTTCTTCTTCCTTCTCACCTTCTCCTCATTCGTTTCGGATTCCGAGGACGTGCCTCGATTTGTTGTATACATGCCCAGTTTGGTAATCAAATGAGATCTGTGTTTGGGGTCTCTAGCCTAAAGTGCATCTGTACGAACGAGACAAGGATATGTTTCGTTCTTCGCCGTTCCCTATCCGACCTTGATGTCTCTACACGCCTCCACGCTTTTTGCCACGTCTTCGTGTGTCACTCAAAAACGAACGAAGACATACAACACCCACCATCAACCATTTGAGTTTTACTTTCGGAAGAGAGAAACTTACAGCTGGTCAGGTTCCCTAACTTCTGTTTCTGATGTTCAGAACTCTAAATCCCACCAAATGACCGTAATCCATGCTAGACAACGCTGATAGACGTCGTCTTGACACGGTAAATTAGTGTTCATTCCTCATTTTACTCTAACCCATCACATTAATTGTGAAGGCCGCAAAAAACTTGAATGGGATACACTCTTGAAAGTACATTCCTTTTCTTCTCTGGCATTATGCCAGAACGTTTTTCGAAAAGGGCGCAGTTCATCAAAGATCTCATTAAGATGACGTGCTATTCAGAGATACTATTTCGGAAGTAAAACACAATTTCATTCACTTTCTGAGGGCAAAAAGTGATGTTTCTAACATGTGTTTGCACAAGTTGTTCTTTCTTTGAAGCTTGCCTCACTGTTTCAATTGCACCACCGATGTGAGTATCATATTCTACTAGCGTCCCAGAAGTGTGGAAGACTCTTTCCATAATCTAGCACAGGAAGAACCCAATTTTCAGAAATTCATTCTGATCTTCCAGTTTTTGAAACGGAGCGAGCACTGAGATTGAGATGAAGCGAGTCGTCTTCACTTTTTTGCTAGTGGTAATGTTCAAATCTGTGATTTTCCACAATTATGCGAAGACTTCAAATCTACCCGGAAGAAGATGTTGAGCTCACCTATATCACATCTGGCTCATTCAGAAGTAGAAAACCCATAAAGAACACAGTTGCACATACTTCATAGTACTCCCCCTAAGTTCCATCATCCCTATTCTGCCCCCGCCTCCTCATCTCGTATGCGGTGTTGCGCTGGAGGTTCGCACACAGATGTTGCGCAGTTCGGTATCGCATTCTTCCTCCCTTTTTCCTCCTTTCTTCCTCAAACGCAATCACCTCTTCTTCGGTCGACTGCGGTCACAGAGGAGGTTGAGCCTGTGTGTTGGCCTTTCGTACCAATTCATTTACGATACATTGTCCTCTTTTTTCTCCCTTCTTCCCCATCCTTCCCTCCAATCATAATAATTTCAATGGGAAAGAGGGATTGCGAGTGAGCATCCTAGACAAAACAAGTCATTGTCTTATTCAGTTCTTCAGAGCGGTTTCTTTTATTCTAGACGCCGTCCTTTACCTCTATTGTCATTTTGCTGGTACTCGCCCTGTTTGCAATTAAGATCTGGGTCGTTTTGCAACATCTCACACCTAATATTCTCTTTTTGACCTCATGATAAAGGCGTGACAAGCTGATGAAACATGCTGATAGTTATCAAAGGCATAGTTTAATTCAGAGACAAGTATTTGATCTATCTCTGTTCTGTTCGCACTAAGACTATGTGGTCTTGGCTTAAAGTGCATTTAGTACTGTTGCGTGTATTTTTGGACTCCTCCAAAAGATTAAGGCAAACCTTGTATGCTCACCTGTGGCACAAAAATGTTCATATCAAATGATACGAAACGGGTCTGATCCTGTTCCACTGAACCTCTGGAATGAGTTTATATTCCGAACATCAACTGTTTCTTCTCAATTTGAATCTAGGCCATCTTCAGATTCTCATTATCCAAAACACTCACAGTTTCATCTCATTCTTCTTCTTTTGACTTTTCTAATAACACCTTAGCCGGCGTTCTTTTGAAAAACACCCCCACACCCTCTGAACTCCTCCCGAAATAAAAAGAAAGGTCAACGAACGAGGGAATGAAGACTGTTTGGACACGCTGACCGCAAACATTTTTGGAACTCCACCGAACTCTTTTTCACATGTTCGCACCTAGAGAGATGTTTCAAATTTCACTTTGGATACATATAACATCCTGTAACTTGGCTGGTTGAGGAAGGTCAACAGATCTAGGATGGATGAACAGGGGCTGTTGAAAAAGTAGGGTTAAAAATTGGGATTGGTTTTTTCCATGTCTTCAGCACTGTTCCTCCTCGCCCCAATCACTCTTCATTTCCCACTCGTGTGAATCTGTTTGAACAGTGGCGCCGCGGCTCGTTTCGCCCCTCTCCTTCTCTTTGGACCCGCTCTCTTATGGAACTGACGAAGATGAAGAAGAAGCGTGTCGTTTTGTCGGTAGCTATGCTGCTAGTTCATCGGCAAATAAGCATGCTTGTCCTACATTATGTTCTCATGGATGACAATCCTTTTTTGTTCGACATATAGCGTCATAATAATAATAGTAGGCATAAGAAAACGTTCATTCGTTGGTCATAGAACTGTTGAAATGAGCTTCATTGTGTTGTCCTACATAAATCTCAAAAATGGTTATCTAGATCTGAAATCCTTTCCTGCCCCACTGTTATAAGAAAAAGACAAAGGGTTCTTCAGTAGAAGTAGTAGCATCAACCGACCCCGTCATGATGCTTATCTTTGCCGCCTTTTCTTCGACCTCTATCGTAGGCAGTAGGCGAATATGCGTAAATGAGAATACTTCTTCTTTTCTCGCCCGGTTTTTCTCTTTCTTCCTTCCTACCTCAACATATTCATCTAGAAGCTAAACTGAACATAGAATTTCACTTTTCATCGTCTTCCCTATCAGTGTTTGTTCTTTATCCCTTTTTAAGTTCTAAATACCGTAACACTTTATCCAGTTCTGGTCGTCAAAAACATTCCACACCCGTTAAATACTCACCCAAAAAATGTTGCAAACGCTGCGCTTTTTATGGCTTTCGCTTTTTAAGTTCAGTTCAACTAAGATGATGGTCAGAGATATGGAGAGGGCAAACCGCTTTTCATTATGCTTCTTCTTTATATTCAACCCACCATTGTGGGCTCTTATCTATGCAAGATCTGGGAATGTGATAGTGGAGAGGACGTAGTTGGACAGAGAGAAGGAAGGTCAGATTCGGGTTACAGGGATCCTAGATATCAGTTTATATGTTTTCATCCTAATGTTCTCTGGCTGATCAATCTTTCATCTCACCGAAACATGTTTCCCGAACTCCATTTTTTACCGTTCACAAAAAAGTTCAATGAGTCCGTAATGTTATTCTTCTCTCTTTGTTCATCCGCGCCCCCGCTTCATGCTTTTTGAAGTGAGAGAGGGTGTTATGTGAATGAATGTGTTTATTATAAGAATTATTATAACAGTCATCATCATCATCATAGTCTCGTCTCATGCCTCTCCTCCTCCTCGACTTCTTGGTCACCACTACCACCATTGAAACCACCAAAAGCCGAAGACAAAACGGCGATTTGTTTACAAGTGACACGTGTGCCTAAGTCTCACTCACTCTCTTCTTCCTCTACACCTAGTTGCTCCAATCACTTTCTGCTGTGCACCACCACCAGTCTACGTACCACTTGCCACGATATTTCATTTCGTTTTTCTTCTTCCGACCTCTGATCTGTCTGCGTCTCCTCGTCTCCGAATCTTTTCTCTCCACAGTAGTGCAACAACCCTGCTAGTGGAAAGTGCAAAAAACTTCTTCTCGTATAACGGACCCGCACGCGAAAAGTGTTTTTCTTGTCTACTCCTTACCTCTAATTTCTTTCGTAGTGATGGTGCTATAATTGCTGCTGTGACCGTTTTCACATGACTACCGTGATGATGCTCTAGATGACCTTTCCATTCCTCTATGTCCCCCTCCAATTAGTTCGAACACTCGTTAGATAATTGCAAGTTGAGAGGAGGAGGATGAATGCAAAAAACGATTGCGAAGTGTGATAGATTGAAATGGGCGCAAAGATCTGAGATCCTTCGTTCAAGAGTTATGCCTGTTTACACTTGTTAGGTGCAAAATTATGATTGTTCAGTAGGTACTTTTTTGTGATTGGATTTGAACAAGTCACGGGTTTTCAAAAAACGATTTCTCGAGAGCTTGTACAAAGGAGATTTCCGATGTCTTTGCTCTTTTGGTCGAGCATCTCTACCCCGCCAATTTGAACCTGAACTCTGTTGGAGAGAACTGGAATTCGGATTTCTACTCCGAAGGGATAAAGGACCTATTTGAAATTCAAAATTCTGATTCTAAATCATAAATATCATTCCGCGCATCAGTTGGGCAGTAGTAGTACTAGAAAAACCATTTGGTCTCTCTCTCTCTCTCTCTCTCTCTCTCCGAATTAGCAAACAGAAGTATCGCACTCGTTTGAACCTTATGTTGTTTACCTATATGTTTACCTCTGTAAATTATCTAAAGTTGTACTCATGGTTCAATGATTCGCGCACTTTTTCACCTATTTGTGAAAAGCGAGAATATTATCAAAAAAGTGTACTTACAAAGAAATGTCGAGAACGAGGTCACACCTGTTTCTCAGCTGCTGTCCTCTCACTCATTTTATGTCGCCCATCATCATCCGAAATTCACTCGCCAAAATAGTAAAGTGACTAATTTTTAGCAGAATCTAAATTTAGTATTCTTCTTCTTCACACGACTTCTGATTCCTTCGCTTTCGTTCTTTTCCTTAATAAAAAATCGTCATACGGCTAATTAAAAAAGAGAAAGCATCGGGGTTCGTCTTCAGTTAGGTTCAGTTTATAATAAAAAGATGGGTATCTCTTCGCTTTTTTGGAATACTGAATTACTGAATCACGAGGTAGAAAATTATGGTTAAATAGTTACCTCAATAGTTTTTGACTCATTCGGGTCAATTGCAGGTCTTGTTCTGTTTTACAATCCGTGTAGATTTCTGGTTATCATAAACGCATTCTGAAGTCAGTGAATACCACCCATTTCCATTTCTCCAACGAATGCTTATCACTCATTGATTTGATATAGTGGTATTGTTAAACAGTAGCAGTGTCGTATGTCAAGAGAAGATGTTGTCGACGACTTCTTGTCAGTCGCTGGTTGCAACATGTTGCTTTTCTCTGTGTGTGTGATTCGCCTTTTTTCTTTTTCTCGATTGAGAGAGGTCTGACACAATTATTCTCTCCGATTTCTTTCGCTTTTTTCTCCGTATGTCTCGGCTATCATTGATTCGTGTCTTATCTCATTCCTAACCATTTTGAACCCCGGAAATTAATTGTTTTCTTCTTAGGATCCTGTGCTTGAATTTCACAAAAAATACCTTGTTCAAAACTACCTAAAATCCATCCAGTTATTCCGATACCATTTTTCTTCACAAGTAAGATCATATGTTTCTATCTCTCGCTCTCGATCTTCATCCTCCATCCTAACCCAATAATACGTCCCAATGTGTGATTTTATGGGCCGATGAGAAATAGAGAAAAGAATGCAAGTTTCACACATTTTTTGCGGTTCGAAAAGATATCTTCACTGTCTCTCTTCTCTATATGTCAGAAGACCCCCATTTTTAAGATGTATTTTTGTTTTGTTTTCTCCATCATCAGGAATTGATGGATAGCCCGAGGGTGTCAGTCAGTCTGTAGGTACATTGCCACCTTGTGATCAAATTCCTTTTCTCTTTATTTCGTTCCGCCTCTCATCTTGAAGTAACTTACATCAGTATCGAACATTTTTGGCACTAGAAACGAGTGAGGGGTTTTTGTTTCGACCCTCCGCGCAACTTTTTGTCAAAGAAAACCTTAGTAAAAGACTAACCTGTTTGAATTTCAGAATGTTTGAAGAGGTTTCGGTGTAGAAAAAATTAATCGTTTTGGTAGTGAAAATTCTAACTTTAATTGGGGTGGAAAAGAGAATCTAGTTTGGAAAATAGTCAAATATTGTGTTCCTGGGCTGTGTTCACTCTCTATCCCACAACCACAATATATCTCAAATTATTCCCGCAAAAAAGCCGGTCATTTTGTTCCTCCTCTCTCACTCAATCGGAAATGTCGCAATCATTCATAAGCGAAAAGGAAAGGAAGTGAATCTTCGAATCCTTCCATTCGTTCTCCTCCGGAATTCCACGAATTCTCTCGTCCAGCGCCACCACACCACTTTAATTGTTGGGTCCTCTGTGTTTCTTCCTTTCTTCGGACGATCTTTCAAGTGCTAAGTCACTTTATTTTTATTCTTCCATCCCCGTTACTAGCCTTATTTTCACTCTTCTTCTTTTGTTCCAATGATTCTTCGTGTTTCTGCAAAAATCGCCTCTTAGGTGGCTGCAATTTCTCTCCTCCTTGCTCTTTGTGCTGTCTTTCCCCTTCAGTCATTCTTCTCCTTCCGTATGGTTACTGTGTTGACTTTTGAAATGCATCTGCTTTTAGAACCATCCAATTTTTGTAAGATATTGTCTAGACCGACTCCAGAATTCTGGGGATTTCTTTTGAAACCATTTTTCTGCGATCTTGGAAATCTTTCTGCTCAGATGTTCAGATTTTGAAACTCTTCATATCGTAACAAGTTCATATTTTTCAGCTTTCTGCTCAAATCTCCATCACGAGGAGCGGCGGCGGCGGCGGTGCAAAACGCGACGCAAATCGATGAATCAGAGAGCCATCTGACGCGCAATTATATGTCGCCACCTGCTCATCTTCTCAGTGTTAATCATCTTCATCATCAAACTCGCGAGAAGAAGTTCACCGTCCCATTACGACCACCATCGACACACCTGACGAACACGCCTAACAACCCATCCGCAGATATTATCAGAAATCAAGGAAAACGAACCGAAGAAGACAACAACGAAAGTCACAACGAGAGCCACCACCATCAATCGGTATCGGATCGGAGGAGGAGAGAGGGCGGTGGACGAGGAGGCGCAGACACTCTTGCTCGACGATTCATCCGGTAATCGAGACAGAGAGAGTATGCGAGTGGTGAGTCATTTTTTGATTAGAAAAAACCAAAGGGCCTGAACCCTATGTATCATAAATTATACATAAACATATCATGACACATCAACTATATGATTTTTTGATTTCGAACCTCTACTGAAACCATTTACGTCTTATTTTCAAAAGCTTTGATTCCCAAATTTTTTTGATCTACATATTTTGATCTCGGCAGTTGAAACCCAAAGTTGTTCTGTTTTTCCATTTTGGGAAGGTTGTTTGATTTTTCCTCGGAACCTTTTTAAGTACAACCTCCTCGTATCAAAAACTTAAATTTCTTGATTTTCAGCGTGGCGGCTGCAGGATGCCGCTCTCACGAACCACCTTCACGATCCTACTTGGTATCCTGTTCGGATTCTCCGCTGTCTACTACCTCACCGCCCTCAAATCCCTCACCAATCCGATCATATGCAGTCCCGAGCAACAACTTTCCGGGTCTGACGATCTCGATATCATCAGTTCAAGAGCCGATGCTGACGTATTCACTAGATCGCAAACGTTCCCAGGTCATCGGCGAGGTTTGATTCTTGTGGCTATCATGACTGCAGCCAAATATGTCGATACACGAGCTTACAATGTTTGGAAGACGTGGGCACAGCATATTCCTGGAAGAGTTTTGATATTCGTCGCCGAGGGCACGGAATCGATTCACGAAGATATGCCGTTGATCCGATTGAAAGGAGTTGATGATACCTATCCACCGCAGAAGAAAAGCTTTGCGATGGTGAAGTGGCTGGCAGAAAACATGGCTGACGAGTACGATTGGTTCTTGCGAGCAGACGACGATCTCTACATCAGAGGAGAAGAACTCGCAGCTTTTTTGAGATCTGTTGATTCTTCTAAAGCCCATATCATCGGACAGGCTGGACTTGGTAATAGCGCGGAGTATGGACTACTGGCTCTAGGATCCACGGATAACTATTGTATGGGAGGACCGGGAATCGTTATGAGCAGAGATACACTATTGTAAGTTTTGAATTTTTCAACTAGAGGCAATGTTTCAATGTTTTTCTTTCAGAAAAGTATCTCCTCATCTGGAATCATGCCTTCAACATATGCTGACTTCTCACGAAGACGTGGAACTTGGAAGGTGTATTCGTAAACATGTCGGAGTCGCATGCACTTGGAATTATGAAATGCAAAAGCTGTTCCATAATAATCAAAGTGCTATCAAAGAGTCGTATGCTAAAAACATGAAAGAATTGAAAGATGCCATCACACTCCACCCAATCAAGGATCCAGCTGTTATGAGGAAAGTTCATCTTCGAAACAGAGAAATCAAATTGAGAGAAGCTCGTGCGAAACGGAGTCTGCTCAGTGCCGAATTGAGTACAGCCAAAGCTCAAACTCTTGTTCGTATGTTACCAAACAGAACTATCGATTTGACACCTTGGGATTACATCAACAACAACAAAATCTTATTCTGTGCAGATAGAGTGAATTGCCCTCGGCATACTGTAGATTTGAGCATCAGAACGGAAATGGCGGATACGATCACTCAGGTATGATTGATGTGTGCGAACGGTTACTTATTGAACTATTTCAGCTTTTCGACGAATTCAACACCAACGCTCGTCAAAGAGGCCGCGTCCTACAGTTCCAGAGTCTTCAGTATGGATACATGCGAGTCGAGCCCACAAAAGGTGTCGATTACGTTCTGGATATGTTGCTCTGGTTCAAAAAGTTCCGCCCTCCAAACCGCACCACTATTTCTGTCCGCCGACACGCCTACGTTCAGCAAATTTTCGGTAAACTGCGAAGTCTTGCTGAAGGAGTCTTCCGGTCAAATATGCGTGCCAATTCCACACTTATCGAAGATCCAACGTTGCATATGATCATGCCTCTTCGGGGAAGAGCACCAATCTTTGCGAGATTTGCTCAGCATCTAAAAAGTATTTGTGCGAGAGGAGGAGATGATTTGGCTGTTTCTCTAACTATTGTATTGTATTCGAGCGATGACGAGATGGAGAACAGGTAAAGGCGCAAAAGGAATTGAGGACGATCATTCCAAAATTTTGATTTAGAGTCAGATTTTCGGGGCCTTTTCCTAAGTCTGTTATGATCGGCCCCAAAAAATTGACTCAAACTCAAAGTTTTGGAGTGCCCCCCAGAATCCCTTTGCATCCAGGCTAAATTGAAATTTTTCGAGGGAATTCTCAACAATTGAATTTCAGAGAAACTATCGAGATGCTCCGATCTAGCGCAATCCCAGTGTCTGTGATTGAAATGGGAGATGTTGCCTTCTCACGTGGAATAGCACTGATGCGAGGCGCTGAAACTCTTCCAGCCAATGCTCTCCTCTTCTTCACTGATGTAGACATGCTGTTCACCTGCGATGCTCTGAAACGTATCAAATCTAATACGATTCTGAATGCGCAAATATATTTCCCAATCGTTTTCTCCGAATTCTCCCATGAGAGCTGGTCTGAAAACGACAAACTTCTGGCAGATGCTTTCCATTACGGACGAGGTCGAGGCTATTTCAGACACTTTGGTTATGGTCTTGCAGCAATGTACAAAGTGAGCTCATAGTTCTCTGAATGCGCATTCATAGTAATTTATTATAGGCTGATTTGATGGATATCGGAGGATTCGACACCAAAATTGAGGGATGGGGAAAGGAGGATGTCGATTTGTTTGAAAAGGTAAGCTTTGAAATTAAAATTGTTTCTTAACAATTTCTGATTCTAGGCCATCAAAAACGGGCGACTACGTGTCATTCGTTCCCCTGAACCTGGTTTGGTCCACATCTACCATCCGATCCATTGCGATGAGAACATGCCAACAGCACAAAAAGATATGTGCCATGGTTCAAAAGCAGCCAGTCTCGCTTCGATTGACACACTTGTTGAGCAAATTGCGCAATACACATGATCTTCTACTCCCTCTTTTTTGTATTGATACCCCTCTCTTTCACATTTCTCTCCATTCTCTTTCCGTTTTCCTGAATACGGTTTTGTTTCATTCTCGTCCGGGTACTCTCATCCACCACTCTCATTCTTTCTACACTTCCTCCGCCCAAATGCTCACTTCCTATTTTCCTATATTGCATCCAAAACGATTAATTATTCCGATATTCCCGGTTGTTTTATCATCTTTCTATATAACTCACACAAACTGCCATTTTCATCTTTAGACACCTGAAGCTTGCCTATTTCAGTTATTGTCTGAAATTTCAAGATGAGTTTCAGTTAATCCCAATCATCATGTCAAATGAAATTAATTGTTCAGTTCAACCTGTTTATGTTGAAACGAGTAATCTTCCCCACAAAAGCTCAGCCTTTCATTGTTCAAATCATCTTCTATTTTCACTTAAAAACACCATCATCAATGAGTTTCTGCTTTAAATCCATTTCATATTTCTGTTTCCGCCGAATCTTTGATTTTTGCTAGCTTTACAACTTCTTCTCATCGTTTTTCGCTTGTAATGTTGCCATTTTTCTCGCCGTTTTCTTTAAATACAACAAGAAACGGTGCTTTCTCCAAGTATAATAAAGTGTTCATTGAAATTCCATTGCACAATTTTATGAATACTACTAATTACAAGAGATGAGCATTACATCCAAGAGAGGGCAATACTTCATGTGAGAGTGCTGCCAGTAGGAATATAAAGGTAGCAATTGAGAATCAGGTACATACATTTTTAAAACGCGGATAAAAAGATCTTTCATTGGGCAGGAGGTGCTAGTTAGAAGTAGAAGTTGAAGGACCAGAAGAAGTCGATCCCTTTTTGGCATTTTTGGCGTTCTTGGCTGCTAGTTTCTCGCGATTTTTCATAATCGTGGCCATCAATGAAACACCGGGGAGGTGAGCACTCCATTGAGCACGACACAATGGACAGTTTGGTCTTTCGTAACTGCTCTGGCGAGCTCCGTGCCAGCGTCGAACACAGCTGAAAGATGGAATCCATATCAATTAGTTCCTAATTTTGAATAGACAATTCTTCTAAACGGTTGGAAAACTCACTCAGCACATCCAAGAAATTGCAGGCACTTTCTACAACCTTGTGGTTTGACAGGTGTATTTGAGCACATCGTACAGTCACCCCAAGTTGGATCGCTGGAAAATGAAACTTGAAAAAATAAATAGAAGAGCATATCACTTACGCTTCTAAAATCTTCCCTCCCTTTTGTTTTGGAGTTTTGGGTGGTGGAACTTGGTATTCATCATCATCATGATACAAATCAAGCTCACGGTTGTACATGTCACGATCCTCCGCAAAAATCGGCTGCGCGATGTTGTTTCTCTCGACACGAAGAGGTCCCATATCCATTTCATCCTCATCACTACTGTCCATTTCCGAATCTTCCTCCTCCTCTTCATCTTCCCCTTCTTCGTCGCTATCGTCATCACCAGGCACGTGAGGAGGACGGTAGTTACGATCCTGTGGGTTGTCTCGCATGAGATGTTCCTGTAGCAATCTGTCGATGTATGCTGCTGAAACTGCAGGACGCTGTCCTCTGGGTCGAGCCACGTCTGATGAATTGGGATCAGCTGGCTCGGCGTCACTTCCGTCAGAGTCAACACTGAAATAGCACGAGCTTTGCTTGAATTTGAACTTTGGAAACACTCACGTAATATCAATAACTTCAGCTTCTGATGGATTCCGATTTTGCCCACGTCGTCCGCGAGCGCGAGCGGGAGCCGCTGAATTTCCTCTAGTCGATTGATTCCGTCCTCGCCTAGGTGGTGCAGTTAGCGCACCTCGTCTGTGTGCCGACGCAACGAGCCCTCTGGAAGCCGATGCTCCACGACCTGCTCCAGGCGGTTCTCTGGTACGTCCAGCTCCACGACCTGTGTTTATCGCCCGTCTTCTGATTGGACCACTATTCCATGCCGGCGATCTCATCCTAGGCGCATTGATCGACGGTCTACTGCTAGCTGACGGCTGTGGAGATCCCGGCGGAGTTTCGAATTGCTCTTGATACAACCTCTCCGCAAATTCCCGGTCTCTTATTTCTTGATCAGCGAGCATCTGGCGGCGTCTGTATTGATTTTTATGTGGAAATGTTTCGAAAAAGAGTAACCTACTGCTGCTCGGCCAGATCAGCGTCTGACATCGCCACGCGTGCGGACGCCATCCAAAACAACTGGTTAGTTCTAGTTCAAGTACCTGAAAATGAGAAATGACACAGATTAATGTTTTCATCAATCGATAAGAAACAAAGAATGACGTGAACCACTCATTTGCACTGAAAATCGAATTTATAGACACTGCCAGCCAAAACCTAGTCCGCTAAGTATACGTCCCGCGGTCGAGAATTATTCAAAGATGTTATGCGTCTCGTACTCTCTTGCGTTGTATGAACGGAGCGCAACTGCATAGCAGCATTGATCAGAATTGCGCAATAAATGATCAGTTCAAACAGAAGACAAGTGAATGATTAACGGCTCAAAGTTGGCCATAAAACTAGTCTGATTTCGGAAATTATTTGCAATACTAAAAGTGGTGAATTATCTCAACACTGTAGACGAATATTTGAAGGAACAGAGTCGTATTCTTTCATTCACTTACAATGACATCTTTACAAGGGAAAAAATGACAAACGAGAAATTCATTTGTTAGGGGGTACAGAAAATGTGCAGAATTGGTCCAATAAGGTGAGATCTATTATACAGGCAGTTAATGTTGGAGAGAGAGAGGGATCCAGCATCCAGAAAAATGTAGTAGTCATGAGAGAATCCTTCTATTTTGTTCCCTGTACGACACGACGACGACCCGTTGCTGATGGCCGTTTTCGATTTGCAATCACACTCATAGCGGAAACGTCGGCCTTTTTACCCCATTTGTTACGGCAGAGAGGACAGGAAGCTGCAGGCTGTGCCGACTTGAGCCAATTGACAACGCATCTGTAAAATTCATGATAAATCGTTTTCAATGACGATTTCTTACGTAGCACATCCAATAATTTGATGACAACGGTTGCATCCTTGTGGACGAATAGGAACTTCGAAACACATCGTACAATCGCCCCACGTTGGTTCGGGCACACCAACACGAACAGGCGATTTTGGCATAACTCGTGAAGTACTTGGCTGGTTACTGATGTCACCAGTGTTGTTCAAACCGTTCGAACGGCGGCTTTCACGAGCCATACGAGCAGCTCTTCTGGCCGCGGTCAGGGATCCGCGAGCTGCCGCCAAAGACTGACGAATCGCCGCATTGGTTACTTGAATATTGTTATGAGGCGGAGTATCATTGTCCGAACTGGAACTGCTGATGGTTAAATCGACAGTGTTGCTGGATGTGCTTGAACCATTCGAACTGTCAGAATCAGAAGAACTGCTTGAGTCTCCAGAAGAACTAGTCACTTGAACTACCGATGGTCTACCGACATCGCTCTCATCCGACTCATCGCTGCTACTGGCACGCATCGTTCTGAAAATTCCATTTTTGGTATAAAAATTTATTTTTCGACTACCTTGGAGTAGTTGCTCGAGACATTATACGTTGACTGAACTGTAGCCGAGCTTCAACTCTGTTTCTCGCTTGAGATGCGCGTTGAACTGCTCCTTGAGCTGCGCTTGTGTTCCTCTGGCCGGTATTGATGACAACAAATTGAAAATTTGGTGGGAGAGGACCCACAATCTGAATGTTTTGCTGAGGAATCGGCGGGTTAGCAGCCACTTGGGGTGGTTCAGGAGCCATTTCATCTTGTGGGGCACCGGGAAGAGGTCCTCCTTGATTCTGTTGCATTTCCAAACTACGAGCAAACGCGAGATCCCTCATCTCCTGTTCATAGCGGCGAATTTCAGCTCTGCAAACCAGTTTTTATTGAATTTTCGTCTTCGAAACACTTACAGTTGTTCCTGGACATTGACAGAGTCCAGCGGAAAGATAGACGACCGTCGATTGCGATTTCTGGTCGGAGCCATCAAGAGTCAAGTAGTCCAAGGCGTCCGAGTAACTATAAAATTTGAAATAGCGAGATAACGATAGTCTCGTGGAGAGATTTAAATCCCACGTATTTAACAAAGGTCAGAAGAACGTTCATCAAACTTTAACACGTAACAAATTAGCATGCCACCAATTTTATAATTGATTTTCTCAACTCTTCTTCTTTCAGGAATGAAATTTGCGAAATGATGCCAAAAAGCCTCACTTTTTTATCACGTTCTTATTTATCAAAATCTAACCGCAGGAGAAAAAATGAGCGAAACAAATCGAAAACAGGAAGAGATGCGAAGTGCAGCAAAATTACCGCCGGGAGTACTGTAGAGAGTCTCGACGCGATTGCCCAAAATTTTTCTTCACGCGCCTTTGAAGAAATTACTGTATTTGTACTGTCCGAATCTCTATTTCAGAAATTCTATGCAACAGAAATCATCTGACAAGGAAACCTTTTTTCCATACCGACATAAAAACTTCTCGAAATTCGCTCATTTATAGATTTGAGATCGGATGCAAAAAAGGTTCCTTTGTGAGCGCTTCTGACCTGCAATTCCAGATAATAGAGCAAAAATAATAGAAACTTGAAAATAGTTCATTTTATGAAGTCCCCGTAAACTGACAATAGAAAGCTTTGTAAATAAGATACAAGTGAAAATCGCAGAAATTTTGAACCGAGAAAATACAATTAATTGAAATCCAAACTAAAACATGAATCTCTGTGTCACACCTGGCTCATTAGGCCATTCAAATGTTTTGAAAAGAAACAAGAAGAATACAATAGAGAAAATAGCAACCTGGGAAATAATTTCAACAAATAATAGAAATTTACTTTTACTGTTTGTCACCGAAAGTCTCCAAATCACATAGGGCACAATATAATATCGCATCTCGAACAAATGAGCTGGAACTAGAACCAGGAAAGACGCTATAATGAACAGCCACTTATGAAGAATATGAAGATTTGGAGTTGATGTCACCATGAACCTCAGGGAGAAAATGTATAGTGGGGCCAGAGAAGCTCGAATAGCTGGATTCGACAAAAAACGTTTCCAGATATAAAATGTAAAGTGGCGATTGTCAGCAAGGAGATATGGATGGTCATAGGAATAGTAATAAACAAGCACACCAGTTATTCCTTGGAGAGCAAGTGATCTCAAATCGGTCAAATGTCGCAAATGGGACAGTAGATGAGGCAGAATTTGAGTCCAAGAGTGAGCGGTACAGAAAGCCAACATGTAGAAGAATTGTGCAATATGGAACTTGGGTTCGTGTGCTTTTGCATCTCCCAGAACGATTTGGAAGTTGTTGAAGTACAAGAAGGCCAGAAATCCAAGAGCGAGACCGATGAATGGCCACAATGAGAACGCTGTGAAGATGAGGTTTACGATGTTGTCCCGTTTCGAGCGGGTAGTATAAATCCTTGAAGCTAGCACTGTGAATGCATAGATGGCTGCCCATACGATATTTGTTTGTCTTGTCAGAATAGAGATTAGGAAGAAGAGAGCGGAAACGATTGGATTTCTGAAAACAATTTGAAAGATATTAATCACAAATGTCTTTCTAACCCAATGGAGAATCCCCAAATGACGGAGGTTAAGGACAGCAGATCCGTATAGAAGAGTACAGATGATGTCATCAGAATCGGGAGTAATCCCACAATTGAAGCAGTTATCCAAACGTCTTCCTGAAATATATAATTAGAGTTTCGATAAAATAAATTCAGGATAACCTACCCTTACAAACATTCTCCGAAAACGACAAAACGCCGGAATAGCGAAGAGCAGAAGAATGGAGTTCGCATATCGCTCATATCCTCCACAAAATGGCATCGCGAGGACATAAAGAGCTGGTGGTGTAGTGATTAACGGATTCCAGGTGTAGTTTCCAGAACAATAAGATCTTGTTTGAGCTGAACTTTAATTTTTCCGTTAATTTCAACAATTCAAATTCTTACAAATGTGAAAAATCTCGTCCATGTACGGTTCGGGCACATGATGGTAGACAACTGTCGTGAGAAGAACGTGAATAGCGCAGAAAAACGAGCCGAGTAGGAAGTCCGCTGAAATTCAAAATAATTCAATCCTTTTGAAGTGTTTTAAATACTTTTTCTTGTCACTGCAGAAAATGGCAGTCGAATCCGGGGAGGTTCTGCCATCTAGAAAAAAATACTTCAGTTTATAGTTTCAGATTTATATATTTTTTATATTGATAAATAACAAGAAACTTTCAGATTCCCAGTGTTCAAAATTCATTTTCTCCAAAAAATAATTTGGATTTTCTCCAGATCTGCAAACACCTGAGTCGACGACAGTTTGCGTATCGGCGGGAGCGTTCAATTTTCGAGAGTCACGGTGATTTTTTTCCTACATTTTTTTTGGTTTACACGGCCACGAAAATTGGAGAAAGCTAGGCCAGGAGAAGGCAATTTTTGAATTCCCGCCGGCGGGAATTCAAAAACGCAGTGTTAATTTCTCTTCCCTCACTGAATAAAACTTTGAGCACAAAAAATCGGCAAAAAATTTTCGAGGATTTTTAAAAAATTCCGAGCGTTTCTTCTAAATTTTATGAAGTTTATATGACGAAAAAATTAGGTCTCAAAAAACGATCCTTCATACTTAAAAACTGATTTGACGATGCTCACTTCTCGATGGAAGAGAAAGTTCCCACAGAGACAGCCACGGCCGGCGGACTAGAAAGCAGCAAGGCCGTGACCTAACATCCCAAAAAGGGCGGAGCTAACCAATCAGCGAGCGATTTTTTTCGCGGCTTTTTCCTTCCAAAACGTTCCACTAAAATGTAGGAAAAAAATCACCGTGAGAGTCTCGAGGTCAACCCACATTTTCTCCTTTTTCCACTTTCTTTTTCCTCTTTTTCCAATATTTTGTAAATTTTCGGAAAGAGCGTCCCTGTGGGACGTGTCAGAAGATAGTTTTCGACATGACACTCCACAAATATTCGACGTAGAGGAGCTGAAGCACTTGTCACTTTGAAAGGAAAAAGTGTTGGGGAAGAGATTTTCAATGAAAAAGAAGGGCCTGATTCTTAGATAACTTTGATTGATGGCCATGACTACATCCGATAAAAGAGTAGTCAATTGAAATTCAATTTGTTATGTTCCGCGGAAAACATACAATGAAACAAGAGCCACATCTTCCATCACTCCATCTTCGGAAAGTGCTAATTCGCCATTGTTCATGAATAAATAGATAGAAGTGTCTCTTCTCTCTCCTCCTCATCCATATATCGTCTCCGAATTAGGGGCCCACACACACACACCCAAAGGGCTCAAGAGACATCGGAGCACTCCATCATTCGACCAGTCCTCCTCGAAACAACACAAAACCGATCCATCTAACACCTCGCTCCCCGTCTTCCTCCGTCAGTCCCAACCCTCTTCTTCCCTCATTGATTACTTTTTGTTCTTCTTCTTCTACTTCTACTTCGTTCCGTCCCGCCCATCGCCTCCTTCCTCTTTTCTTCGTGTTGCAAACACCCCATTCACCTTGATTTATGGCGCCGCCTCACCAACAGAGAGAGGAGACTCTTCTCACAGAACTCTCGAGGAGAAGAATAGACAGATATATTATTGCTTCTCGCGGGTGTTTTATGTGTTTTATGGCACTCAATGAGTCTTAGTCTGTTTTTTAATGGTGATTAGAAGAACTCGATTGATTTATGACTTTAGTAAATTAGATCGTCGTGTTGTTTTTCTCAGCTCTGTTTTTTCTTCTGATTGGCTCATCTCTTTTCAATTCTACCAGTTCCTATATTTCTAAAATTAGCAAAAACAGCTTGCTCGTAAAATGTTTGAGTCTAGCCATCATCGACAATCATATTTTCCATCTGACCGACCCTCTCCACCATCAATTTCGCTCATTTCTCAATGTTTCGGTCAACTAGCAGGTGTGAACCATCTGGGTCCATCACAATCTCCTTCATTTCTTTGCCATCAAATCATCACTTTTGTTGCATCGGAATGTCATTTTCGCTGTTTATTTCGGGTCATAAATCCAATTCCCTCGTTTTTTATAGACCACTTTTATTGTTTGTTAGTGAAGGTGGGAAATAAAGGAAACAGCTGGAGAGCATGTCAACGATTTTCCATAAACTAGCAATCATCACAATTTCTCCCATCCCGAACATTTCCACCATCGGCACTCTTCTTATCATCGATTGTCTGCATCTCTTCATCCTTCACACTCTCTCTCCCACCTCGTCCATTTTTCATTTCCTTTATCAATCACAAATCACTCGGTTTGCTCCATTCTCTACTGGTGTCACAAGCTCTCAGTTGCTCTCTCCTCAGTACTTTTTCATCGAAACGAGCGCCTAGTGGTCCATTTGATTTGATTCCGGAATTGAATTTGACACCCATCTCTGTGGTCGGAAAGGGTGCCGGGAATAGGGGCGGGAGCTCTTCAGATTGTTGCGAAACTTTCACCACAAATGTTTATTTCAGAATTTGGATTTGAACTTTACAACTTCCTTTGATATGAAGTTTAACATTTTTCAGGACCACACAAAGAAAAACTATTTGTTGCTTAATCCTTAAAAGTCACACCTCAACCAAGATTTCTCTCAAACTCTTCTTTAGTCCTCTCAAATACACATTCTCCAACTTTTCAACTTGTTAGGTCGTTTGCTCTTATCGGGTCTCCAAATCGATCGTATTTCTTCTTTCTCGATTCCAATCTTTCGCTCCTAGTCATTCGTTATTCTCACCCGGAAAAGAATACCCCAAATGTTTTCAATATGAATCATGGTCCGAATTTTTTCAAATCAAAGCCCCATCTCCCTGTTCCATTCTTTTGCGTGTTATGTCCTCATTTAACACTTTTAGCAGTGCGGCAGGTGGTGGTCCTCTCGAATCTTGCCCTCTTCTTGTTCTATCGATCTTCTCATTAGGGGGTCGCGGCTCTTCTTCAGTAATTACACTCGAACGATGTCGTAATTATTCTCCCAGAGATTTATATGTGTCTCTTCTAATTCGTTCTCTTGTTCTTCGGAAGTTGCGCAAGGAGGAAAAAGCAGTTGTACAGTAATCCTCACAACTCTCCTGCTCATGTGTTGTGTATCGGTTGACGACATCTATTTTCTCAACGATAAATTCATGAATCATTAACTTGAGTCCCAATGTCAACATTGCCTCATTGCACTATTTCTCTCTTTGATTTGTTTTTCAAAACGAAGGTCATTCTCATTTCACACAACTTTTTGTATAAGAGAACCAATCGTCACACTATAATCGGCTTTCGAAAATTGTGTTATCTTTTTCGAAATTGTTCTATCAGTGTCTTGACTGCTCTATCGTTCTGCTCTATTTGCAAGTTTTTCCCATATTCCGTTTCTCAAACTTCTTTTCTTTCAGATTTCCAACAAACTCTGCTATGAACTAACACTGAATCATCTATATCTGCCCTCCATAATACACAATGTATCGACGACTCCTTTTATTTTTCACGATCCTTTTCGGATGCTTATCTGCTGATCAACGCCTTTCATCAACATCGATTTCATCTATGAACGGATTTTCATCAACACGAAAATGTGAACTGATTACAATTCCGATGTGCAAGAATCTCGACTATAACCAGACAGTTTTTCCGAATCTTCTCGGTCACACAAGCCAAACAGAAGCCAATCCAGCAATCTCACAATTCAATCCACTGATCAAAGTGAAATGTTCCGAAGACATTCGTCTTTTCCTTTGCACCGTTTATGCTCCAGTCTGCACAGTTCTCGAGAAACCAATTCAACCGTGTCGAGAATTGTGTTTGTCTGCGAAAAATGGATGCGAGTCGTTGATGAAAAAGTTTGGATTCCAATGGCCTGATCAGCTGGATTGCAACAAGTTTCCAGTGACCGATTTGTGTGTTGGGAAGAATTCCAGCGATTCGAGTAGTTCTAAGAAGTGAGTTTTTTCTTCTAAAATTCTCTAGTTTTTCTACATAGACTCTAGAAAACTAGATACATTCTCCATGGAACCCTCAAAGTTTTATAGTCCAAGTTACAGAAGCAGCAGTGACGTCACTTTTGGAGTGTCCACCATCGCCAATGAAGTTGTTCTTTCCCCGAAAAAGTGCCCACACGTAATGCACACCACTAGTGGATCACATTTCTCACTGCCACTTCTAAGTGGACGTCTTCCCGATTGCTCGTTGACGTGTGAAGCCGATAATCAAGTTCCGATGATGTTCGATGGACGTATCAGACGAATTCTTCGAATCTGGACAGCGGCATGGTCGGTGGCTTGCTTCGTTTGCTCGCTGTTCACTCTTGTCACATTTCTCGTGGATTTATCTCGATTTGCGTATCCAGTTCGACCAATTTTGTATCTCGCGTTTTGCTATCTCGCAGTTTCCCTGGTATATATGATAGGTAATTCTTTAACCAGAAATTGGATCTCACATCTTAAATTTTTTAGGTGTCGTTGGTGAGGATGGATTCGCTTGTGGAACTTATGGATCGACGCCGAAAATCCTTGTTACTCAAGGAGGAGAAAATGTTGGATGCAGTGCTCTTGCCGTTGTTCATTACTTCTTCTTCATGTCCAGCTGTGCATGGTAAATATTATTTTTAGTTTCCACCATTTGTTAATGTCGCTTTTTTCAGGTGGCTCGTTCTTTGTCTCGCCTGGTTTCTGGCAGCTAATTTGAAATGGGGAGCGGAATCGATTGCTGCTCTGTCACCATATTTCCATGCCATGTGTTGGGGAGTTCCAGCCGTCTTATCCGTTACTGTACTGGTCACGAACTCGGTTGATGGAGATGTGTTCACTGGAATTTGCTCGGTTGGAAATCTCAATCCCTCTGCCCTCGTCTATTTCTTCTTCACTCCCATCGTCGTTTCGCTGGGTAAGTTCTTCCTTTCTTTCCAGATATCAGTCTTTGAAAAACAAGTAAAAGTCGGCGGTGCGTAGAATAGAGCAAATCGAATTCAGTTGTGTTCTATCGTTATTTATCTTCGTTTTCTTCGCAGAATACGTCCTATTTGCAGCTCTCGGAGGAGTCCTACTCATCTGTGGAATTTGGTCGATGCTTCGGATTCGAAGTTATATAAAGCTACAACATGCTGACGTGGAGAGGAATATCAGCAAGCTAGAGAAGTTGATGCTCAGAATTGGAGCATTCGCCATAATGTATGCACTGCCGACTGCGATGAACGCCGCCATTATGTGGTATCAAGCAGTGAATATGCCAGCGTGGCTTGAGGGATGGCTTCATCATCGATGTATTCGACTTCAGGACCGAGAAGACTTCGGATTCACTTATCCTATCGATGAATGTCCGATGGATCCGAAGGTTGCTGCTCCGGAAATCGTTATTTTCCTGTTAAAGTTGGTTCTGATTCTTATGATAATCATAACTTTCTTCATTTCCAGATACGTGTCTCAACTGGTCGTTGGTATCACCTGCGCAATCTGGGTTGTGTCTTCAAAAACACTTTCCAGTTATCACAAAGCATACCTGGCACTTTCTTCCAGGTCACCTCCTGTTCCAAATCATGTTGACCAGGTCAATATGAGGTGATAGATGTTTCTTGTAATACTATTTTTCTTTCGACAACCCTCTATCTCTTTTTCATTCTTATGTTTTTCTTCCCAACCCAAAATTCCCTCACCCTTCTCTCTTTGTAACTTTTCTGTCTCCCTCATCGTTTTGCTCCTCGGCGCCCATCGTCTCCCCCCTTCCACCACCCCGGAATCATTCCCCAGAGCATGATCCATCTTGGTGTCTGCTCCATCCTCGTCTACCATTGTCTCTGAGACGCTTCCTGATTTGAGTTGCGACGAGCACATTTCTGAGAAGCAGCTCCCAAAAAGATGCGCTCGCCATATAACACAACATGGAGAAGAAGAAAGAGACTTTTGGAAAACCGAGAGAGATGGGGAAAAATGATATTTTTAGTGGCGGAACGATAGGTTTCGATGAGCAAAAGGGAGAGGATTTAGGCAGAAAAGCAAAGCACAAAACAAAATTCAGGTTACTGTAGATCAGTTTTCATATTCATCTCGCTGCCATTTTTCATGTATCTCGACCCATTTACTCATGTTTCTGTTCTGTTGTCACACAAGCTCCAGCACAAGGTACAACACACAACTTTTTCCCACTTTGAGCACTCCAAACAGGGTAAACCCACTTTCATCCCAGTCCATTTTCCTACTTTCTTTTTTCCAACCTTTTTGAATTTGATTCAATCATCATTATTTTCCACTACTCATTATTTATATGATGCGATTTTCCTTCTTTTCAGCGTATATAAATTATGCATTATTATTATCGTTGGTCGTGGTATGCAAGAAAATGGAAAGAACCTACAGATGAGAGAAAACAGTGGATGGGGGGAAAACGAATAGGAAGGATCGCAAATACTAATAATAAAAGTCATGAAAATCCTTGAGAATTGATTTTGAAAGACAACAAGCAAAACAGACTCCAACCAGTTGAATCGCCGCCAAAACTGCACAAATTCCACCGACCATTGCTCCATTGTGAACCGTCCATTCTGAAAAGTGCTCAGTTCGCAATCACGCTCTATTTATAAAGTGCATCAGAGCGCACTTTGATCTTTTGAGAGAAGAAGCAAAAAAAATGACTAACGTTCAACACTGTGAATGCATCCGGACTCGAAGAGTGGAGCATTCTCTCGAACACATCCTTCCATTTCTTCAATGCAGCAAGAGTCGGGAATCGTTGTGAAAGTGAGCCAATCGGATGAGTTTGTTACTCCACAGCAGCCGAATAACTGGAAATTGGGAGAATCTTGTTATAGATTGTGAAAAAAAAATATTTTGGAACCCGACATTTTGATGTATCCTTTCCACTTATGTTTGAGATTATCAAGTCAGTTCGGAAACTAGGTTTTCGTTATTTTTAGAGATAAAGGAGGCTTAAGGTGTTCCAATAGAAGATCATGGAATTCAGCTCTTTGTTTAAAAAACATTGTGAAAATTTGTCTGGAAATCAACCAAAGAAGTTGAAGACTCGAAACTGAATCTTAGAAAAGATATCCATATTTTCATACGATTCAGGGTAATTTTCCTTCTCTACAGTACACCTCAATAGTTTGTAAATTTTCAGTCGACAAATGTTACTTTTGAAAGTCTTGTAAAATGGGTTCAAACTTGTTCGTTTGATCTGAACTTCAGTGGGTGTATACATCAACTGTATAACAATATTTTATAGTTTAGAACATTTTTCTACGACTTCTTTGAAAAATGGTACGTTTCGTGAAATCTAGAAGACACCGAAAATGCATGAAAATTCCACTTAGAATTAGGAAACTTGGCACCGTTCCTGTTTGACGACTCACACACACAATCTTTAGAAGTGGTCATACAAAAAAGTAGTCAAAAACAGAAATTGAGTTCTAGAATTGGTGTATACACCAACGAAATATCAAATTAAACTCAGAATTTTTAAACCTCTTTTTCAGAATCCTTGAACTGGGCCACATGAAAATGTACCAGCTTTAGGAAATTTCTAGGACTCTCAGAATCTTCAAAAAAGAAGTCAAGTTCCAAAAAAAAAATGGTCAAAAATGGTCAATTTAGCAAATCCAGAAGATTTACCATTTCTATTGAGGGGACATCAAACCTTGCTGTTCTGTTTTCAAACCGTTCAAGGAGTCTTTCGGTTTTTGGATATTTAAAATGGTCAAGTAGATCAAGTTTAAAGAATTCAGAAATCTCCAATTTGCTCGTTTTGTTGAGAATGGTACCTCCTAAAACTGGGATTCAACTCAAAAAGACTGGAAAAAATGAAGCCCATCAAAGAAGGATCAACTGAAATGTTCGCTTTCGAAATTTTCATGACCTTGAGAATTTTGAGGTATATCAAATATAATATACAGTCGATTCCAAATGGATACTTGAGATAAGCAAACCAGAAAGCCTAGTAAACTTCCGGGATTCCATCTCCTTCTTTTCTGGTTTCCTAAAACCTAGGATCCATTCAATAAAATTTTTTATCAGAAGATGATTTGAGAGCTTTTCAAAACAACCTAGTTCCTTCAATACATCATTCTCAGCACAAACCCTCTTTTGTCCATTTTTGCCCAAAAGTTGACCTCTACCAATAATCCTTTCTAAGATTTTAACCCCATTCCAATTTCTTCTCCAAAAGACTAACCTGATGGGTTTTGTCCCAAGCACTTTCGACGCCTCGACTCTCGTGATACCTCACCATACCCGTCTGAAAAAATCGAGAAATTTGAAAATTTGAAAACAAAAAGAAAAGTTGAATCAATTTGAGAGTCTTGAGAATCCGAGAAAAGATGAAAGTAGAACTGAATTCGAAAAGTATAGAATGAAAACCAGGTACCTGCAGTTGATTCGAAATGCCAAGTCGGAAACTGTCGTGAAGCGCATAGCCAATGATGACGGCGGCGATTTCACAAGTCTGAAAGAGCGAAGTGAAATGGAGAAAATTTAGAAGAAAAAAAAACAGAAGGAGATTGAGTGACAGGCAGGTGAAGAATCTATCAATGTTTGAAGCAGATTCTAGAAGTTTGGGAATAAACAGATGTTGTTTGAAATTTCAAAAGGGCATTCAAAGATGGCGTATGAAATTGCATTCTAGGTTACGGCTTTTAGAACCTTTCACAAGATTCAGAACTTATCCAGAAAGTCAGGTGTCTAGAAGAGTCATGAAAAAGGGAACAACTAGATCTATTAAGGAAAGATTGACGGACAGCTACGCCTAGTAGAAGCTTCATAAAGGAAACCAAAGTGCTTCGAAGCTTCGAGTGTAAATGATAAACAATTTAGAAGTTCTAGGTCACTTTTGAAAACCAAAACTAATAATTTTCAGATTCAGGATTCATTCCGAGCTTTTAATTCTGAGTTTCCACTTTGGAACCTCCTGAATCCGATTTCCCTTCTGAATCTCAGCTCAAACTTACGATGAGAAGTGCAAGAAGGACTGCAAACGAGACAGTAAGACAGTAATTTTCTCGAATCGCTCCACAACATCCGAGGAATCCGAGTAGTGTGCACAGCGATCCGATGACTAGCAGAATGATAGGTGTGGCTAACCTGAAAGAAAGATTCTGAATTCAATTTGATTAGGGTCTGAAATCTATCTTGTCAATTTCATTAGATTCCATTTTGTCTATTCTCCCTTCGCGCGCTTTGGGAGATCAAAACTTTCAGAACTGTTTTTTGATCTACCACTGCTGGAAAAAGCGCGTCATTTAAATTCTTGCAACGCTAATATTTAGCATCAGAAACTTTAAAAAAAAAAGAATTCAAGGCTCTGAATCCTTGTAGATCCCAGATACCCTTACCTTTCATCACCTAATATGTCTAAAACATTATCAAATTTCAGTTGTAGTATTGATCCGACGATGATCAATGACAATCCGCCGACCTAAATAGTGAAAATCAGAATTTCATCTCTCCACCCAACTACCGTACCCATAGCACTAGATTCGCAAGGAATAGGAGATATTTGACGATGGTGACGCCTCCTTCGACCATGACTTTCTTATCACGACGATGTCATCGATGAAGAAAACGAAGGAGCGGGGATTGGAATGAAGAAGCAGAAGAAGAAGACGTCAGTTGTGGGAAGGAAACAAGAATGAGAAGAAGCAACGGAGAGGCGACAACACAATTGAGTCGACGTCGACTCAGCGAAGGGGCGGATGCTCCGAACTCCGCCCATTCTGTGTGCGTCTGTGTGGTAGAGGAGGAGCAGTTGATACTTCTTCTCCGTTTTGCAGCACATCGCGCTTCTTCATGTCTCTCTTGAGTCGACGGCGAGCTTTGGGGAATATAAGGAATATTCTGAAGATAGGGAAGAGAAGAGTTTGCGTTGGGTGAACCCCCCTCTCTGGAGGGCGCCCGTGGCGATAAAATCTAGACGTTTTGCTGCTCAAATTCATCACAAAAAAAATTCAAGACAGCACAAGAAAAACAAGAGAATGAAGGGCGAAAAGGGGGGAAGGAAACAAGAACATGGAAAGAAGCAACAAAAAAGAAGGCTTAATATAACTTGGGGTCAAACAGAAATAAGAAAAACAAGGAACAAGTATTAGAATTAAGTGAATTTAAATTCAGGTGACTAGACTGGGCGAGCCTTGATCTGTCCGAGACGACCCTTGGCGATCTGAAATAGAATGCGTTAGAATTTGAAAATACCAATCATATGTACCTTTCTCTTCTCCTCAGCGAACATTGTCTTATTGGCCTTCTTCTCAACTCTTCTCTGCTTCCTGGCCTCTTTGACAGCCTTCTTTCTCAAGTTTCTCTGTTCTGGAGTCTCTCCTTTTGGACGGAATGTGGAAACAGTCGAGAAGACACTCTCCTTTTCATCTGCATCATCTTCCATATCCTCGTCCTCTTCCTCCTCGTCCTCATTCTCTTCAGCAATCTCCATCTCTTCAACTGCTTTATCGAAACGTTTCAGTGCTTTTCTAGACAATCCACGTGGCTCCTTGATCAGCGTAGGATGGTTGTAGATATTCGTGTACTGAGTGGCAAACGACTCGCAGTCCCACTTCATCTTCTTGTTCGTTCCCTCGTCCACTTCGACAATCTCGTACTCTTCTTTGTCTTTGATGACTCCTTCCTCAATGAGACGCATCCGTTCACGAACATAGTGCTTGGCAAGCTGCAGAAATGAAGGAACACATTAGTAAAGTTCGAGTTTATTCAAAGTAGTACCTCTTCATCATACTCTGCATTTGAAGGCCCTTTGTCATTTATGAGTTTATGAAGACGTCCAGCGTTGGGCTCAAGAGCTCCTCCAACTTCGTAGTCATCTCCGTCAAGTTCTCCGATCTTTAAACATTACGTTTCTAAAACTTCGATTCTCACTCATTACCTACCTGCTCCGTGTTGTATTCTCTATCCATGAGCTCCTCAAAAGCATCATCAATGACCCTTTGCTCGGTTCGTTCTGGTCTGATTTCTCCGACTGTTTCCTCACCGAAAAGCTCTTCATCATTATAATCATCATATGGCTCATCATCATCATCGTCCTCTTCTTCGTCAGAGTCTCCAGCTCTTTTCGTTTCACGGAAGAAAGTTGTTCGTTCATCAAGAACTCCACCAGCCAATGAAATGAAGTTGTCTTCAAGCTCTCCTCCGTTTCTATCGTCTGCGACGTCTTCCAGCGCATTCGCAACGTCTTCATCGAAAAACTCTGGCTTTTTCATGACGCCAGTGAGTCCGAAGAGTGGAGGAGCCGGTGGGAAAGCAGGCGGTCCAGATGTTCGGATTGTAGTCTTTTCAACCTCTTCTTCTCGTACACTCTCCAGCTTCATCGGCTAGAAAATAGATTTGATGAAAAAAGACAATCACCTCATGCTCACCTCATTGATAGCTCTCATGTGCTGCAAATAGTCATAGTCGTCATCATAATAGACGCCATACTTCTGCTGCTCTTCCAAGTGCTCCTGAGTTGGCTTGAAACGTTCACTTTTTTCTCTATTATCCGGAACTAGTCGGAAGCTTTGACTAGCTTTCTTATCAATGAACGCCTTCTTTTTACCCATTTTTCCGCTTGACGAAATATGTACCCAGTAACCTGTAACGACTTGATTGAAACGGAGAATTGTTAGTGTTCGGAGGAAATAAGAGTTGGACCAACACCAGACAGAAGTTCAATGACGAAAAAAAGAGTTTTGAATTGATAAATTCATTATAAAAAGTTCCGTAAACCCAACGGCAATAATTAAAGAATAAGAAAACAGGATAGTGGTAGAGGAGAGTATTATCGAAAAAATAAAACTGCGACCTGGTTTCGGCTCTGTGTCGATTTACGAGGCCCCGCCCACAAAACGGAATCCCTCCGCAAAGAACGGCGCACCATTGCGTACGGTTTTGTGGGCGGGGCCTCGTAAATCGACACAGAGCCGAAACCAGGTCGCAGTTTTATTTTTTCGATAATATAACTTAAACACTGCCCACCGGAAACAAGCAAAGTAAGGGGGATTACTGAAAATGAAATGTTGGGGATAGGGATAGAGATGGGAATAATTATAGAAAGGGGGCGGGAGAAATGATATTAATTAACTAATCAAGTCAACAAAACAACAAGTAGTGGCGCCTGCAAACAGCTTCGAAAGCCATTTGCAGGCGCCATGAAAGGCTTATCAGCGGGTTCCAGAAATTGGTGAGACGATTGAAAAAGGAAGACTTAGAAAGCGCGTTGCTTCTGTGGATGGCGACGTTGTTGGCCACCTTGTGCTCCCCAATTTCCTCGTTTTCCATCTTGTCCAGGTCCTCCTCTTCTGTCTCCTTGGAATCCACCAGATCCCTTCTGCTTGTCTCCTTGCCGCTCGTTCCTGCCTGGAAACCACGATCCTGGTCCTTGATAACCTCCACGACCGGTGCGTGGTTCGAGAATCTGTTCATTGTTCTCAGCGAGAGTTTGGAGTTTGTCAGACAAATTGAGTGCAAGCATCTGGAGTCGGGATGGTTCCACACGGTGCATGATGAGACAATCTGTCGGCTCGTCGAGAGTAGCAGAAAGCTCCTCTTGGATAATCATTTTACTGAAAAAATATTGTATGAAAATCTAAAGAAGAAATTTAAGGTTACCTGATAATGCTATGCACATCCTTCTTGGAGAGATCGAACAAAGAAGCGAGCTTCGTGAGGGAAACAGTCGAGTAGACAGTGGAGTAAGTGAGAAGATAGGTACGGAGAGATTCTTCTTGAATACGTCTGACAACCATGTCCTTCACTTGATCAGCGTTGTGGAAAAGATTCCACACTTTCTGGTTCATCTTCTCATTGACAATGTAGTCCTTGCACTTCTTCCAGTCTCCGTTGAGCATGGCCTTCGATGCAGCGACAACATGTTCACGAGTGTTCTCTGGTGGTCCAGTCAACGAAGCCTTCTCACTTTGTTTCAATTGGTAGTGGAAACTACGACTAAGCATGCGACGGCGCATTTCAAACTCGCAACTTGCCATATGTGGGATCTCGAGAAGCATGGAGCAAATCAGGTAGACGCATTCCATAAGTTCAACGTTGATGTGCATGTGATATGGAACTTGACGGGAACGATCAATCTTCTCCTGCTCTGCTGTCTTCTCATGTTGACGAGTTCCAACTGCTTGAGCGAGCAACTCCTTGGCACGTTGAGTATTTTGGATTTCAGAGAGACCTTGATGAGCTTCACGAATAAATCCATGACGGAATGCGCACAATCCAAGTTGGCAGATAGTTCTGTTGTACAGGATCTGAGTGTCAACATCAGAGTGATCAACGATTGCTTGCATGTGGCTCATGAGGAGAAGATCTCTGGCTCGGTGCCATTGGTCATGCACGGCGAGGAAATAGACGTGACAGAGCATAGCACGCTGTCTCAAACGTTTCTCATCATCCAATGAATAGATCTTCTTGCACAAGTAGTCCATAGTCTTGGCAACTTCTCCCTCATTCTGGTCCTGATACTTGTAGTAGGTGTGTTCAATTCTCATCATGTAGACCTTGCAGACTTCATGTTTGTCGAAGATTCCAAGATGATTACGAAGTTCGACGTAGTTTTCGGCCTTCTCGATGAGTTGGCACATATCCTTTTCAGCCTTCAGCTTTTCGATGTAGTCATTTGAATGACAGTCAGCGTTCTGAAGAATCTTGGCCAACTCTCCATCCAATCTTTGCACGGCGATAAGAATACTTCCTTGGATGCGGTACTCTTCGCTCTCATCCTGAAAAATAAAAGTTTAATTAATAAACACAAATCCTAGCTTTACCTTCAAATTTTCATCTTCTTCCGCATAGGTCACAGACAACTTGACGCGATCGGTAGCGATGAGAAGATCGAGAAGTCTGTTCACAGTTTGCAAAGTGTTCATGAAAGTTTCGTACTCCATGTAATCGCTGATTTTGGCATTCAATTCGAAAAGAGCAGAGATGATGCAGAAACTGATCTTGACGTTGATACCAAGGCCAAGATTCTTCTCTTCAGAAACATCTAGAAGCTTTTGAAGATTGGCGACATGCTGGTTACGATCGGTTGTTCTCTTTCCACGAGCAGACATGACCTCGTTGAGTTTCTTGATCATCACATCGTGCGTAACTTCTTCCTTGGGGTCGAAGTGAACAACAGACTTTTCGCGACTGACTGGAGTCCAATCAGCATCATCATCCTCCTCAACGATTTCCTTTACCTTGATCACACGCTTTCTCTTATCCTTCTTGTCATCCTTGCTCTCCTCACGGAACTCCTTCTTCAAGAAATAACGACGAAGTTGCTCCATTTTGGTGACATTGTCTTCATCATCGGATGAGTTTGTTTCTGGCTCAGAAGACCAGTTAGAAGAACCATCATCATCACTGTCGCTATCGCTTTCGCTATCAGCAGCCTTATCCGCTTGCCGTCCTGGCGATTTCTCAGCCTTGGTTTCGCTGATCTCCTCGAAGTCATCATCCTCCTCGTCTTCTGGAGTTTCGTAACCATCTTCATCTGGTGTAGCACGGTAGTCAGTAACTGAATCACCGAGGTTTTGTTCCTTTACGTATTTCTTCAACTTTTGACGAAGAGCTGGAAGAGCTTTGGCATTGTTCTTTGAAAGAGCTGCCTTAGCATCTTTGTCTTCCCACAACTTGTTGACATAATCCTCGATTTCAACCAACGACCTAAAAAACAGTTGAAACCTGATAAACACTAGATCGTATACCTGATGTAGAAACGTGGAGTCGACACATTCTGGCGTTGGAAAATTGTTTTCGATTTTTCATAAGCTTTTGCAAGAGAATCGAATCCTGATAGAAGCTTGTTCAAGTCTTTGTTGCTTTTAGCATCACGGTTTTGCTTGATAATCCCTTTTAGTTCATCGAACTTCTTGTCTTTTTGAGCACGAACCACGCGTTTCTCATCTTCCTCAGGGCCAGCCATGAAGTCGAGATCATCGCTGAAATAATAGTTGTTTAGAAATGTTTTTCACTCAGTAAAAATTTTAAACATACCGGAATTTTGCGCTTTTGTTCACTTTTTGATCCTCAACCTCATCCTCACTAGATTCGGTTTCGGAATCCGAGTCTCCTTTGGCACGAAAGAATCGGGACATTGCTGAAAAAAATTATTGATTATGAAATCCTAAATCGAATCATTGGCAAGCGAAACGGAGTTAGTCTCATAATTAAATCATGGAGGAGTTTTTTTTCCACTCGGAACACATAAAAAAAGGATGAAAAACTAAACATTGGCCAAGTAGGTTCAAGTTCGGCTCAAAAATATCCAAAGTGGAGCTCCATCTAGATGAAATCGTTGCGGGACCGTTGGCGCACTTGCGGACATCGCAAAGTGCGTCAAAGAGACATCACTTTTTTTTGCGCGGGAAATCGAAAAATTGAAACTATTTACCATCTTTTTTTTTCGTTGTGACGATCGATAGAAAAGCGATATAGCGCAAATTCATTATCGCTTCACATGTCTGTGGTATCACTTTTCAAGGAAAAAGAGAAATTTTTCAGATTAGAATTAAGATTTTCGATTTTCACTGTTTCCTTGATTGAACTCCACGAATCTTAAAAATGTTATGTTATCTACAAAGCAGCTCTACGAATAAACCCATTTAATAAGTTAAGTTACAGTGAATGTGTGTTATTTATAATACATGTAATGAGGGTGCAAAAAAAATAAGGATGCAAAATGAGATATACAAAAAGTCAATTATTTAACAATATCCAAACGACTTTCGAGAGTAGAAGAAACCTTGATCTCTCCTCCATTGGAAGCAAGTTCGACTCCTCCAGCTGATTCAAATGGCAGGAAGTTTCGCTTGTCGATAGAAACCTTGGTTTTGCCTCCACACTCATTCAGAGTCCCGACGCACTCTGGCAAAAGTTGCTCAACGAGACGGAGATCCTTCTCACGGCAACGAAGGACAACTTCTTGTTCGAGCAATCTGAGGAGTCCTTGCATGATGAGTCCCTTCAAGATGGCTGGGTAACGAGCAGCGTCTCCTGAGATGCGCGAGAGGTTAGAACGAGCCTCGTCGAGAACGGCTCCAATGTGGTCTTCGCGAGACTGAAGAAGAAATTATTGGAATAGTTTTCAAACAAAAATCCCTTACCTTTAAGCAACGGAGACATTTGTTGTTGTTGTTGTTATGGGGGTCCTGCTGAACGTGACGTTTCTGTAAGATATTTTAACTGAATTCTAACATAGTTGGAAGATTTTAAGCTTTGATGCAGAAAGATTTCTGTGCTCGAAGCGTTTTAAAATACCAACCTTTGCCGGGTCGCCAATTTCTGGTGTCGAATCCGCCGGCCTCTTCTTTCCCGGTGCACATCTTCCTCTTTTGTCATTATTCAGAATCGTGTTCATATCTAATTCCAAATTCCCATCGTTTGACTTGTATTTGGTGATCCTTCCTTCCTCATCGACCTCGACATCTGCATCTTCACGAAGTCTACAACAAAAGACATTTGTTTCAAAAATATCACCTTCGTCTTGACTGTATTTAAAAAAAACTCACTTGATCAGAAAATCGGCATTGATTTTAGCAAAGAGAATCAACATCATCTTGACTTTGGTAGACATGTCGAATTGATTCATTTCAGGGATTCTTCGACACCCTCTGTATATCCTGAAATGAGAGCAATGAATAATTGATTATACGGGAATAGTTGAATATTTAAAGCAAGGTTTACCGTTTTTTTAGAGCTCCGACTGACGCCAGGGATCCAGATTTTCTCTTGTAATCTCGGGCTAGCCCCTCAATTGTGTACGATTGCGCATCTTTGGAAATCTTCACTTGGGAAAGGGTACGGCCGATGTATTCGAATAATTCCATTTTGGTGACATTGTCTTCATCATTGGATGAGTTTGTTTCTGGCTCAGAAGACCAGTTAGAAGAACCATCATCATCACTGTCGCTATCAGCAGCCTTATCCGCTTGCCGTCCTGGCGATTTCTCAGCCTTGGTTTCGCTGATCTCCTCGAAGTCATCATCCTCCTCGTCTTCTGGAGTTTCGTAACCATCCTCATCTGGTGTAGCACGGTAGTCCGCAACTGAATCACCGAGGTTTTGTTCCTTTACGTATTTCTTCAACTTTTGACGAAGAGCTGGAAGAGCTTTGGCATTGTTCTTTGAAAGAGCTGCCTTAGCATCTTTGTCTTCCCACAACTTGTTGACACAATCCTCGATTTCAACCAACGACCTAAAAAACATAGTTGAAACCTGATAAACACTAGATCGTATACCTGATGTAGAAACGTGGAGTCGACACATTCTGGCGTTGGAAAATAGTTTTCGACTTTTCATAAGCTTTTGCAAGAGAATCGAATCCTGATAGAAGCTTGTTCAAGTCTTTGTTGCTTTTAGCATCACGGTTTTGCTTGATAATCCCTTTTAGTTCATCGAACTTCTCGTCTTTTTGAGCACGAACCACGCGTTTCTCATCTTCTTCAGGGCCAGTCATGAAATCGAGATTCTGCGCTTCCATCGCTTTTCGATCTTTTCTCAAGACGTATCCCTCGGGAAGACAATGTCTATACTGACACTTGTCACCATCGTTCGGACACTCCCAAAACCATCCGTACTTGTTGTTTTCGACGGCTTCCAAGAAGTATTTGCAGACCTGGAAATTGGTACTTTGAGAAAATTAGCTGAAATTTCGCATCTTTCAGGAGAACTTCTACCTTTTAAAATGGGTTTTTCAGCAATTTGCAGATCAATTTTCGTCAAAAAACAAGCGGTTTGGGGCGAAAATTGGTTTTCTATGCGTGTTTTGAAGTATTTTAAGGTTAAAAATTGCTATTTTGGTGACTTTTTCTTTTCCAAAACAGCTGAAATCTGAATTAGGGCAATTTTTTCGAATTTGAGCTAATTTTGAGTCGATTTTGACGGTTTTTGATTCATTTTTCAGCCATTTTCGTTCTTCTCCAGCCACAACTTCCTTACAATATCAATAACATGTCCTCCTTTGTTCTTCTTGTTCACAACCTCGTCGAGCTTATCCTTGTCCCAGTTCTCGTTGGTCTCTGCAAAAATTGACATTTTTGGGGGAAAAATAGGAAGATTTTGGTCATTTAAAGTCAAATTCAGTATTTGTCGTCGAATTTTAGTCTGCAATCGTTAAAATTGATTCACAATATTGTTCTTTCATTCTGAACCAATTTCCGTCGTTTTTAAGTGTTTCTGGCTCGAAAAATTCCGATTTCAACTCAAAATTCGTCTTTTGTCAGCCATTCTCGCTCTGCTTACCATCCTTATCCACCTCTCTGCTGTCTTCATACAAATTCTTCTTGGCAGTCTTCTGAGCCACAGCTAAATCGTGAGAAAAATTGCATTCAGCTCCCTTGTTACACAATCCTTGCTTGAAGAAAGCGCAGAGAAGAGATTTTGGATCGACGTCTGAAAGACGATGAAATTTGATGGGAAATGCGAATTTCTAGATCAGAATTTCGCGATTTTTTTTTGAATTTTCACACACCTTTGGCGACTTTCTGCTCCACGGGCTTCAAAAGATTCTGAATATCCAAAAGCTCATCCTTCTTCTTCTTCTTGGCTGCCTCCTGCTGCCACACCAAGTCGATACGGGTATTGTTGTTACGGACCTGGAAAATAGCAATTTTCGGGTAATTTTTTGTATTTCAGGAGTAGAAAACCTGATTTTCTATCTGCGCAACGAATTTTTGATTCTGGTTTCCCTCCTTGTTCTTCAAACCGAACGTTTTGTCCTCGATAACCTTCACCTTTCGCTCATTCTTCGCCTTTTTGCTAGGCCCTGCTTGTTGCGGTGGCATGTTTACTGCAACAATTGACTAAAAAGGGATTTTTCATAGAAATAAGCGAAAATTTTGCGAAAAAAGTTTCATCCTAATTTAAAACAGAAGCTCTCGAATATTTAGTATAAGATGAAAAAGATGGAAAACCATTTAAACCTAGTGAAAACTAACGAAAAGCGACTACAAACTAAGGCGAAACGCACTAGAACACAGTCGCAGAAAAGCAAAACAACTTTCTGGAATCAAACTTCGAGTTGATAACACAAAATTTCACTCGAAAGTAGCAAAAATATTTGAAAAGTCGCCGAGAAGACACTTCATGACAAAATATTTAGCTGAACAGTTAAAAGATATATCGCTTCATTTTCAGACAAAATTAGAAAAAAAAAAAACAATTATGCTAACATAGTCAGTGAGAAGAACCGAGTGCAATTGGGTAAGACATATGCTAAATGAGATAAATTAGATCATTCAAACGAAGAGACTCTCAAATTATCCAATAGTGAAAAACAAGGATAAGGACCGGTATTGCAGCTCAGAATAAGACGATAATACTGAAAGAAAAGGACTATGTACACGCAAAGACATAAGGCAGAAAATTCAACTAGATTCTTCGATGGCATTAAAACAGGTATCAAGGAGTCGGGGATGGAGTTTGGAGGCTTTCAAAGTTGAATGAATCTATTTTGAAGAATTCCGTCATCCATATGCGCATCACCCACTGGGAACCTCCTCATCAATGAACTTGCAGCTCGCTCTGCAAAAATAATTTTCGAACTTGAACAGCATATTATACAAAGCTCACCAATTTCAGGATTCGAATGATTTTTGAAAACTTCTGCCAGAGAACTGTATAATAACCAAGCGTCCGCCAGTGTTGGGCAGTGTTGAAGTATCTTATCGCATACTCGTAGCACATTAAGAATAAACGCAGGTTTCGTGTGATCGGTTTTCAGTACGTTGAGAGGACAGCACATTGAGTAGAGGCTATGGGCTACTTGCTCCTCATCATACTGCTCCATTAACCGAACTAGCAAACTGAATACTCGCTCGACGAACTGTTGCTTCGTGTCTTGGGTTTTCTCGTTGGTCTGAAGAACGTCGGCCCAGGAGAATGAGATAGCAATGTGTCCGACAAGGTTCTTTCCACGAAAATCATCAGTCACAATCAGCAGACCTTCCTTTGAAATTGACGGCGTTCGCAGAATGAGGAAAAAGAATCGGAGAATTGTACTTCGAAGTTCCAGAAGGGGTCCGACGTCAAATGCTTCAACGGACAAGCAGATCATCAGCCTTTTCAACACATTCTGTAATAACACAGTGTTAAAAACAAACGGGACGAAAAAGTAGCATACCGCCTCGAGAAACTTTGAAACTTGCTGCCTCTCAACTTGACTCATTTCCATTTTCTGTCCGTTTTGCAGTGGAATCCACATCATCAAAAAGTTGTTCATAGCTCGCAGGCTATTACAAATGATTCCACAGGCCAGTTTCTTCTTCGGAGCATCAGGAAAATCACTCAATGGAGTGTACTTCAGTAATACTTCGAGCAACAAAGGAATAGCACAATTTGCGATTGCCAGTTCCTTAACTGGCAATTTGTGGGCCACCACATTGCTCAGAAAACCGGTGCCACTGTAGACGACATCATCTGCTCTTTTCGATAGATTCTCGCGAAATTTTTCCATTATCTGAAAACCATATTTTCATAGACGGAGTCGCGTTTTTCAACTTACAAATGGTAGCGGATCCTTCAGATTTGTTAAGCACAGAGACCTTGAATCAGAAACCTGTAGCAACAGTTTGAATCCTGAACGCGCCAAATCAGCGTTTTGATAATTGAGAACACTGCATATCATCTGGATTCCATCCAATCTCACATAAGCATCGATTGCGTTTGAATCATGCATTAGCATACTCAGAAGGTCGAAGCATCGGGTTACAAGTTGCACAATTCGAGATCTTAAAAGGCGAAATTAAAAACGGAATAACTTATTTATTAAACTTACAGGTCTACATTCCGATTGACTGATTCTGGATCATGGCAGCCCATTTGTTGGTGACATCTAATCAGAACTGCTTTCAATACAATCAACGCACTTTCTGATGGAACTTGATCTCGCTGTGGCAGATTACGCCAAATTAGTGCGTCTTTGAGCTGCGCATTTTTGCTAATGATGAATCGCAAAACGACCAAAATGGTCGAATTGAGCTGGGATGGAGGTATCGGATATTTTAGAGTTTCCATCAATGTGTTGACCAACAATGGAAACTTCAAATGATTCGCGAATTCAGCTCTCAACTTGTCGTGTTTCGGACTATTCAAGTACTGTATGATGTTTTCTATGATATGATAAATTTCCTTCGCGCAATGACGGAAGTGTTCATCACACATGTATATCGGTTGTATCGCGTTGCAAAGGAGAACACGAAAGTCGTTTGTCGAGTTTTCCTTCGGTGCAAACAATTGAACGATCAGATGCATATGCGGAATTGTCGTCCGGTAATATGTTATTCGTAGAAGGATGTCAAAGAGATAGCAGAACAGTTGACCCTGAAAAAAACATCACATTGAGAATGCACACGATGTTTGAAGCTTACATAATACGCAGGAGGTACCTCAGTTGGTAATTTTTTCGAACCATCGTGGATTATCAAGAGTAGATGTTGAATGCAGTTCTGAATAATGTTGAAATCAATATATCTCAAAGAACCATACAATGGAACCACACCATCTTGCAAGTTCAGAGTTTCATGAAACTCTACTCCTATTTCGGATATGCACTTTCTAAGCGCTCCTTCAATCTTCAGAAGCCATCCGCCATGTACAAAATCAAGCTAGGTTCAAGTGGTGAAACATGCCAGTTCAGAACTAATTCTGCACACTTTTGGTGATGCTATCTCAAACGCCAGAGGGTTTTTAGAGCCAAAATCTTGCAGATCACTTTTGAAAACTATTATTCTTCGAAACTGTTCTGAATTAGAGCAAAAAATTGACAGCCGAAAACATGAAATTTCGGCCAGAAATTTTTTCGCCCTTTAGTACATTTTCGAAGAAGATTGCATTTTGGCGCAATATTTCAGCTTTCAAAACGATCTGGAAGTCGAGATAATTGTTCAAAAAGTGAGAAATAATAGTTCTAAAGTTTGAGCATTAAACCTAGACAAATTTGGAGAGATTGGAAGGGTTCGGAATTTCGAATTGTGCCTAGATGATCATGCAAAACTATTAATTTCTGAATTCGCAAGTGGTTCCTTTGTTAATAACTCACCGGCAAACTAGCTGGGGGCACATGCATAAACTTGTCTCGCCTCACCCATTCTCGTATAGTAGTAGCCATATTCAGCCTTTGCTGTGGATCTTTAGTATTGAACCATTCCTGAAAAACTTCAATTTATTGAAGAGCAGAGTATCAAGATTCGAACCAACCATCATAGCTTGCTCAGCCATCTGTGCTAGATTCGCTTGCGCCATGGCAGATTCAGGATTCACATTTTCACACGTTGAGCCGTTCGATGAAAAGCATCGTTGCGAGTCGGGAAACTGATTGGTCATTGTTGTATTCACACTCAACATCGACATTCGATCGTCGTTTTGATGATAAGACATCACGGAAGGAGCAACTGATGGAGCTGGTGATTGAGGGTACGGCCAGGACTGTACCCATTGTTCTGTTCGGGCTTTGGGATTTTGAACAGGCGCAGATGGTGGTCGGTTAGGGGATGGGGATGAATATGCCGATCTGTAAATTGTTGAAGATTTTTAGAGCTAAAAGTGAAAGTTTATCCGGATGAAGAGAGATATAGAAAATATTGGAAAAATGGCATTGAAAGTCAAGAGAGACAGCCGTTTTTTGTTCGCGATGCCTCCCATCAAGAAAACGCTCGTTAGCCTCGTTTTTATGTTTCGTTCTTTCGAAAGCTTTCCTATTTCCGCCGCTTTCCTCCCCTCATTTATTTCAATCCAACCTTTCCTTACAGCCTGTCACGCCCGTCTCAACTCGGGCGCAGTCACCAATCAATGTGAGGTGTGGTGGTGTTTCTCAGATAATCATCTTACCTCAGCTGTTGTTGTTGAATCTGCTGCTGCTGCTGTTGTTGCGTCAACAGTGCTTGTGGAGTCATCTGAGGATGCTGCTGTTGGGGAGGCATTGGTGGATAATTGGGATGTTGTTGGGGGTGTGGTGGTGGTTGAGAAGGGGGATATGGGTGATACGAAGATGTTGGAAGCTCCGAATAAGGGGAGGCGTGCCAGGAAGGATGAGACGTTGTGGGAACCTGGAATATAAAGCTTTGAAGATAGCGTGAATGATAATCTAGGTTAGCATTTGAAAATGCATGTTTCTATTTGTTTCTAACACTCAATTCACTTAACAATAATCAAAAGAGAAAGCAGATTTTCAGAAAAAAAAATCGATTTTTTTCACTAACCTGTTCGCCATGATAAGGCATGAGATTCGGAGGCATCGGATGATGATAAGGAGTACCGGTTGGACCTAGCATTGGCTGTCCAGAAGGATGCATAAAAATGACACAACGAATTCAGCTTTCCCGAGTGAACTTTTTCGAATATTTGGTCTGAAAATCAAATCGATAATTCAAATTTTTACAGTAAAAATTATTATAAAAATCGGAGCAGAAGGTGTGAAAAATAGAGGCGATAAAACGGAAGAAACGTTGACAAAAACGGGGTCGGTTTCGCCGCTGCCGACTCGCTTCCACATTTGAATTCTTGTGTTACCCACCATTTTCTTTCTCTCTTTCTGTCTCTAGTCTCTCACTTTCGCACACTATTTCCGCGCGACACCCTCACTGCCTAACCGGCAGAGGGTGTACGCATGTGTAATGGGTGTGGGGAGAAGAGGAAGAAGGTGGACAAGCCAGGAGACGGACTGTATGGTGGAGGGGACACTTGTCGAGGGTCAGACAATGAAATAGTGTGGAGAATGTGGAAGCGGAGGGTATGGGCGAAGAGATGGTGTGATCGGAAGAGAAGCAGGAGGCATTGTCATGCAGAAGGGTGAAATATGGGTGAATGAGAGCTGATGTGACCTAGCGACCTATATTTCGCGTTTTATTGCTTCAAGATTAGGAATGAGACACTCATTCAATGCCTTTTCTATTATTCCAAAAACTACTGCACGTGCAGCTATTGCTTGTAAGAAAGATTCTTGATTTCTCAATTATTTTTCAGGTTATTCATTTTCGAATTGAGTTTACTAAATGCACTGAAAACATGGATATTATGCAGAGCTCAATAAAAGAGAGTGCGCGCCGAAGATTTGACATTTTGTAGGGCACGATATCTCGCCACGAAAACTTTAACGGAGCATAACTCATTTTCAAACTGATTTTCCGTTTTTCTCAATTTTGGTCGAGTTTCAGCCATTTTTTCTGATAAAATATGGCTTCGATGCATGATTGTTTCGTACCTCTTGCAAAATTTTGAAGAAAAATTGCTTAAAGGAGGATTCCGACGAAAATGACTTTGTGGTTCAAATGATGCAAAAAATTGCGTAGATTTCGAATATCACCATGAGAATGCTCAAAAAAATTTTCTGAAGCCGTAAAACGACGTCAAAGTCGAAGGGAGCGGAAAAATCCGCTCCCTTTTTACCGAGTTTTCCGCTGCAAATCCTAGTCCGCGGGCCGAGTTCCCGAAACTCGGCCATCTCATTTTTTTCGAAAATCTGTGATTTTTCAGCCGTTTTTTCTCAAAATTTTAATGTTTTAATAGAAGTTTGACACACTTTTCCAGTACAAACCTAAAATTTTGAGAAAAAACGGCTGAAAAATCACAGATTTTCGAAAAAAATGAGATGGCCGAGTTTCGGGAACTCGGCCCGCGGACTAGGATTTGCAGCGGAAAACTCGGTAAAAAGGGAGCGGATTTTTCCGCTCCCTTCGACTTTGACGTCGTTTTACGGCTTCAGAACATTTTTTTGAGCATTCTCATGGTGATATTCGAAATCTACGCAATTTTTTGCATCATTTGAACCACAAAGTCATTTTCGTCGGAATCCACCTTTAAAAGCTGAGAAAATCGGAAAAATCAGTTTGAAAATCAGTTATGTTACGTCAGTTACGGTTTTGAGACCCCACCGATTCCGGCGAAAAAAAATTGCGGCGAACACTAACTGCGGCGAAAAAAGGGGCGGAGCTTGCGCTGATTGGTTGTAAACAAGTAAACAACAAGTAAACAACAGGTAATGTAAAGTAAACAACAAGTAAACAACAGGTAAACAACCAATCAGCGCAAGCTCCGCCCCTTTTTTCGCCGCAGTTAGTGTTCGCCGCAATTTTTTTTCGCCGGAATCGGTGGAGTCTCATGGTTTTGCACCGATTGAAAATAATCCTTTCTGTTTGGATTTTCACACTTCAAAGTCCTGAAAAGCTTTTCAAAAAAATTGACTGCAATAAAAAAAAATCATTTTTAAATAGAAAAATCCGAGTAACTAGGAGTTCTTAGCATCTGATTTAACTGATGAATCCTCGCGGAGACACTCATTTCTCCCACGGTTGTCACTAAGTTTTTCTCTCTTCGGGGAAATGAGATGGTATCTTTTTGATGGAGTAGGATCGGAACTGAAGAGTTAATTGCATTGAAAGATGAATTAGGTAAACATTCGGAGAGGGATTCTAAGATCCAGGAATGAGCTTGGACCTGATTATAGGGTACATGGACCGATTCTTTGAGATTCTGAATAACAACAATTATGAAACACGGAGAGAAACGAAACCATATGTTTCACCTTTGCTTTGAACTTTCCGAGAGGTAGGACTAGTCTGAGACGCAACTGATTTCCAAAAGCAACCAAAACCAAATACATGATTTTCATACTGTCTGTTTTCCCGTCATGCATTCGCGCTCTAAAACCACGCCTGGCCGTGCCAGCAAAAAGCTCTTCCAGCTCAAAAAAGATCTACTGCCAACGCGGCAAACGTGTGATAAGCAAGTATTCTCGTGACCTTTCAGCTAATTTTCCACGTTTGCCGCGCTGGATTTGGATATTTTTAGAGCTGGAAGACCTTTTTGCTCTCACCGCCATGGCGTGAAGTTGGGGCGCGAATGCATGACGGGAAAACAGACAGTATACAACTGTCTACATGGAGAAGTATTCTGGAGAACAAATACGATGGGGTTGACCAAACAGAAAGTGTCATAAGGGACCATAAGGTAGTACTAGAATTACAAGTGGGTTATCATCAAACAATACACCTGGGAGAGAGAAACGTATTTTGGGGAGAGGAGAGGAGAGTAGACATTGTGAAAATTTAGGAGGAAATATATGCATTGCTGACCTTGATCTCAGGGTATCTTTCTGGAGAGGGTGACTTAGCTTATAGAGAAGAAGCAAAATTGGGATTCAAAATCAGGAGTCTATACGAAAAATGAAATTCGAGCTGCTCGGAAAAGCACAACAAAAGTTAATAAAACATTTCAAAAGCAAGATATAGGCTCCTACAAATCTCTCGTCTCTTTTCAAATTTGCCGCCAAAAAGAATAAATCAAACTTTTCTCTTTCTTGTCTTCTGAATTCAAATCTCCTCCCCCTGTGTTTTTTTCTCGCCCCCACTATAATTACTGTAACCTCTCAAGTGTGTCCTTATAAGCCCTTGGAGCATGAACAGATGGGTATTGGGGTCGGAGGAGAGGTAACCGATTCATTATTTTTCTATACAGTAAATGAAGCATTGTGTAAAGAAAAGAAGAGAATGAAAGGGAGAAGGGGATGACTAAAAAGTCATTTGAATGCCTTCTCCCCCTCCGCAGAATGGCTCTGCGTGAAAATTGGAAATCGGTCCATAAATCTTCGAGTCAGCCAAAAAGAGATTCGAAGAGTCATGGGTTCTTTACTTCTAGCTTCTTGATGATTGAGATTTTTCACGCAATCTTATTTCATGACAGAATGAAGAAAAGCAAAATTATTTTTTGTCTTGGATTGTCTAAATCCAGAATTCTATACATTTACTACAGTTTTTCAAAAGAAAAAATGCAGGGAGGAGCGGGAATTGTCACCTGAATGATGAGAAACAGGCGAGGCCGAAAAGAGATAAAGGAACATTTTCAAAAAGAAACAGAAAGTTGCACTTTTAGGAGAGAGGAAGTCAAATATGAATGACGCCACTTTCAATTAAAATTCAAATTTAGTACGGTAGAAAATCTTTGGTGGCAAAGTTGGGATCGTGAAGATTCTAGTAGTAGTCGTTGGGAGGGTTGGGATTGTGTATACTTCCATGCTTCCCCCTTCACAACGTTGCCGCGATCAGACGGAAAAAGAGCCAACGGGTCCTTACAAAAGAGATAATCTGTTGAAGCTTTTTTTTCTTGGACCGGTCCAAAAGGTATTCGTGGACCGGTCCACAATAAAGTGGAGCGGTCCACAAAAAAGGTGGACTGATCCAAAAAAAAGTGGACCGGTCCAAAATAATAGGTGTAGATCCTATTGAGAGTCTCCATATTCCTCCAGATTGACCTTTTCTTTCTGCCGATCGGACCGTTCGGTGCTTCCGTCAATCTTCCCATCCTTATGATCATGTGTGCTTGATCAATACAATTCGACTTCTTTATAGCCTCGATGCCATACGTCCGGTCCATTGTTGCTCTTTTGGGAGTGGAAAGTTCTGAAGAACTAAGTGGTTACAACTGAATGGGGTCTTAGGTACGGGGCTATGATAAAGTTGTTCCTTGAGATGTATGGTAACAAATGAAGAAATAACAATATGAGAGAGTGATGGAACAATGTGAATTGATAAGATGGGGTGAATGATGTGGGTTCAACAATTATAATAAGATGTGAGAATTTATGTTAAAGAGAAAAGGTATTGATAAATTTGGGGCGAAGTTGGTTGAAAGGAAAGGGGGGGGGGTAGATAGGAATCTCTAAACTTAAGAAGTTGCTATTGGGGAGGAATGGGAAAACAAAGAGGTGAGGTGACAACAAGATTCTTGAGGAGAATACGACTAATAAGGATAAAACAATGTATGTGGCTTTAAGCTCTTTTTTGAAGAAAACAAGTTAACTCGTATTCACTATGCAAGGTTAATTAACACCATTTTTATTGTGTTACAATGAGTCGAGGGAGTATTCTCATTTGTCCGATGTTGCTTCGGCTAGCACGGTGGTTGGAGGCAGTAGTACGAGTACAAGGTGAAGAATTCCTCACGAATTTCCTTCGGGATCTTTAGGAATGTGGTCCAGTCCGGTACGACGATCGTCTCTTCTGAGATCCTTCCAGCGTATACGTAGCGTTTGAAGTTCTCTGATGGAAGTCTGGTTCTCTTGACGTCCGTTTGAACGTAGACCGCCATTGCTACTTCGATGAGTCTTTTGAGAAACTCCTTCTTCTGTGTCCAGTCCAGGATTCCTTCACGTACCAGACGTTGGAGTAGGTGTTGCTCGTCTGCCTTGCCGACCAACGCTCTTTGGATGTGGACGATGGCCCAGTTATCCTCGACTTCTCCTCTTGCTATTAGCAGCATCGCATTCTTGATGGATTCTTTTCTGACGAGGTACTCTTCCTGTAGCGGATACTTCTCCCGTTCTCCACCTAGGAATACGTACTCCCATCCGACTCTGCTTTCCAGAGTATTTCTGATGATGCTTGGCATATCCTTGAGCATCAGCGCTTCCTTGGTTCTGTTGTTCCACCATATAGCCTCTCTTTCCTCTTTTGAAGGTAGGTAGTGGCTCTCGTTCGGTGACGGCTCCTTCTTTTGGTAGAGCGACAGTGTCGCAATGTTTACCAGGAATGCACGAAATTCGGCTTCTGTCGCCGCTGCTCCACTGCTTCCTGTCGTGTCGTCCGGGTAGAAACTGTACTCCAGTTGATAACTGTCGTTGGCTGATGCTTGGCTTTTCTTTTGGACCGGGACACTTTTTTCTTGGACCGGGACACTTTTTTCTTGGACCGGGACACTTTTTTCTTGGACCGGGACACTTTTTTCTTGGACCGGTCCACATTTCTTTTGGACCGGGACACTTTTCTTTTGGACAAGGACACTTTTTTCTTGGACAAGGACACTTTTTTCTTGGACCGGGACACTTTTCTTTTGGACCGGGACACTTTTTTCTTGGACCGGGACACTTTTTTCTTGGACCGGGACACTTTTTTCTTGGACCGGGACACTTTTTTCTTGGACCGGTCCACTTTTTTCTTGGACCGGTCCACTTTCTTCTTGGACCGGGACACTTTTTTCTTGGACCGGTCCACTTTTTTCTTGGACCGGTCCACTTTTTTCTTGGACCGGTCCACTTTTTTCTTGGACCGGTCCACTTTTTTCTTGGACCGGTCCACTTTTTTCTTGGACCGGTCCACTTTTTTCTTGGACCGGGACAATTTTTTCTTGGACCGGGACAATTTTTTCATGGACCGGTCCACTTTTTTCTTGGACCGGTCCACTTTTTTCTTGGACCGGTCCACTTTTTTCTTGGACCGGTCCACTTTTTTCTTGGACCGGTCCACTTTTTTCTTGGACCGGTCCACTTTTTTCTTGGACCGGTCCACTTTTTTCTTGGACCGGTCCACTTTTTTCTTGGACCGGTCCACTTTTTTCTTGGACCGGTCCACTTTTTTCTTGGACCGGTCCACTTTTTTCTTGGACCGGTCCACTTTTTTCTTGGACCGGGACACTTTTCTTTTGGACCGGGACACTTTTCTTTTGGACCGGGACACTTTTTTCTTGGACCGGTCCACTTTTTTCTTGGACCGGTCCACATTTTTCTTGGACCGGGACACTTTTTTCTTGGACCGGTCCACTTTTTTCATGGACCGGTCCACTTTTTTCTTGGACCGGTCCACTTTTTTCTTGGACCGGTCCACATTTTTCTTGGACCGGGACACTTTTTTCTTGGACCGGTCCACTTTTTTCATGGACCGGTCCACTTTTTTCTTGGACCGGTCCACTTTTTTCTTGGACCGGTCCACTTTTTTCTTGGACCGGGACACTTTTTTCTTGGACCGGGACACTTTTCTTTTGGACCGGGACACTTTTTTCTTGGACCGGTCCACTTTTCTTTTGGACCGGTCCACTTTTTTCTTGGACCGGTCCACTTTTTTCTTGGACCGGTCCACTTTTTTCTTGGACCGGTCCACTTTTTTCTTGGACCGGGACACTTTTCTTTTGGACCGGGACACTTTTCTTTTGGACCGGGACACTTTTTTCTTGGACCGGTCCACTTTTTTCTTGGACCGGTCCACATTTTTCTTGGACCGGGACACTTTTTTCTTGGACCGGTCCACTTTTTTCATGGACCGGTCCACTTTTTTCTTGGACCGGTCCACTTTTTTCTTGGACCGGTCCACTTTTTTCTTGGACCGGTCCACTTTTTTCTTGGACCGGGACACTTTTTTCTTGGACCGGGACACTTTTCTTTTGGACCGGGACACTTTTTTCTTGGACCGGTCCACTTTTCTTTTGGACCGGGACACTTTTCTTTTGGACCGGGACACTTTTTTCTTGGACCGGTCCACTTTTCTTTTGGACCGGGACACTTTTTTCTTGGACCGGTCCATTTTTTTCTTGGACCGGTCCACTTTTTTCTTGGACCGGGACACTTTTTTCTTGGACCGGTCCATTTTTTTCTTGGACCGGGACACTTTTTTCTTGGACCGGGACACTTTTTTCTTGGACCGGTCCATTTTTTTCTTGGACCGGTCCATTTTTTTCTTGGACCGGTCCACTTTTTTCTTGGACCGGGACACTTTTTTCTTGGACCGGTCCACTTTTTTCATGGACCGGTCCACTTTTTTCTTGGACCGGTCCACTTTTTTCTTGGACCGGTCCACTTTTTTCTTGGACCGGGACACTTTTTTCTTGGACCGGTCCACTTTTTTCTTGGACCGGTCCACTTTTTTCTTGGACCGGGACACTTTTTTCTTGGACCGGTCCACTTTTTTCTTGGACCGGTCCACTTTTTTCTTGGACCGGTCCACTTTTTTCTTGGACCGGTCCACTTTTTTCTTGGACCGGTCCACTTTTTTCTTGGACCGGTCCACTTTTTTCTTGGACCGGGACACTTTTCTTGTGGACCGGGACACTTTTCTTTTGGACCGGGACACTTTTTTCTTGGACCGGTCCACTTTTTTCTTGGACCGGTCCACATTTTTCTTGGACCGGGACACTTTTTTCTTGGACCGGTCCACTTTTTTCATGGACCGGTCCACTTTTTTCTTGGACCGGTCCACTTTTTTCTTGGACCGGTCCACTTTTTTCTTGGACCGGGACACTTTTTTCTTGGACCGGGACACTTTTCTTTTGGACCGGGACACTTTTTTCTTGGACCGGGACACTTTTTTCTTGGACCGGTCCACTTTTTTCATGGACCGGTCCACTTTTTTCTTGGACCGGTCCACTTTTTTCTTGGACCGGGACACTTTTTTCTTGGACCGGTCCACTTTTTTCTTGGACCGGTCCACTTTTTTCTTGGACCGGTCCACTTTTTTCTTGGACCGGGACACTTTTTTCTTGGACCGGGACACTTTTCTTTTGGACCGGGACACTTTTTTCTTGGACCGGTCCACTTTTCTTTTGGACCGGGACACTTTTTTCTTGGACCGGGACACTTTTTTCTTGGACCGGTCCACTTTTTTCATGGACCGGTCCACTTTTTTCTTGGACCGGTCCACTTTTCTTTTGGACCGGTCCACTTTTTTCTTGGACCGGGACACTTTTTTCTTGGACCGGTCCACTTTTTTCTTGGACCGGTCCACTTTTTTCTTGGACCGGGACACTTTTCTTTTGGACCGGGACACTTTTCTTTTGGACCGGGACACTTTTTTCTTGGACCGGTCCACTTTTTTCTTGGACCGGTCCACATTTTTCTTGGACCGGGACACATTTTTCTTGGACCGGTCCACTTTTTTCTTGGACCGGGACACTTTTCTTTTGGACCGGGACACTTTTCTTTTGGACCGGGACACTTTTTTCTTGGACCGGGACACTTTTTTCTTGGACCGGTCCACTTTTCTTTTGGACCGGGACACTTTTTTCTTGGACCGGGACACTTTTTTCTTGGACCGGTCCACTTTTTTCTTGGACCGGGACACTTTTTTCTTGGACCGGGACACTTTTTTCTTGGACCGGGACACTTTTCTTTTGGACCGGGACACATTTTTCTTGGACCGGTCCACTTTTTTCTTGGACCGGTCCACATTTTTCTTGGACCGGGACACTTTTTTCATGGACCGGTCCACTTTTTTCTTGGACCGGTCCACTTTTTTCTTGGACCGGGACACTTTTTTCTTGGTCCGGGACACTTTTTTCTTGGACCGGTCCACTTTTCTTTTGGACCGGGACACTTTTTTCTTGGACCGGGACACTTTTTTCTTGGACCGGTCCATTTTTTTCTTGGACCGGGACACTTTTTTCTTGGACCGGTCCATTTTTTTCTTGGACCGGGACACTTTTTTCTTGGACCGGTCCATTTTTTTCTTGGACCGGTCCACTTTTTTCTTGGACCGGTCCACTTTTTTCTTGGACCGGTCCACTTTTTTCTTGGACCGGTCCACTTTTTTCTTGGACCGGTCCACATTTCTTTTGGACCGGGACACTTTTTTCTTGGACCGGTCCACTTTTTTCTTGGACCGGGACACTTTTCTTTTGGACCGGGACACTTTTTTCTTGGACCGGGACACTTTTCTTTTGGACCGGGACACTTTTTTCTTGGACCGGTCCACTTTTTTCTTGGACCGGTCCACTTTTTTCTTGGACCGGTCCACTTTTTTCTTGGACCGGTCCACTTTTTTCTTGGACCGGTCCACTTTTTTCTTGGACCGGTCCACTTTTTTCATGGACCGGTCCACTTTTTTCTTGGACCGGTCCACTTTTTTCTTGGACCGGTCCACTTTTTTCTTGGACCGGGACACTTTTCTTTTGGACCGGGACACTTTTCTTTTGGACCGGGACACTTTTTTCTTGGACCGGTCCACATTTTTCTTGGACCGGGACACTTTTTTCTTGGACCGGTCCACTTTTTTCTTGGACTGGTCCACTTTTTTCATGGACCGGTCCACTTTTTTCTTGGACCGGTCCACTTTTTTCTTGGACCGGTCCACTTTTTTCTTGGACCGGGACACTTTTTTCTTGGACCGGGACACTTTTCTTTTGGACCGGTCCACTTTTTTCTTGGACCGGGACACTTTTTTCTTGGACCGGGACACTTTTTTCTTGGACCGGGACACTTTTCTTTTGGACCGGGACACTTTTTTCTTGGACCGGGACACTTTTCTTTTGGACCGGGACACTTTTTTCTTGGACCGGTCCATTTTTTTCTTGGACCGGGACACTTTTTTCTTGGACCGGGACACTTTTCTTTTGGACCGGTCCACTTTTTTCTTGGACCGGTCCACTTTTTTCTTGGACCGGGACACTTTTTTCTTGGACCGGGACACTTTTCTTTTGGACCGGTCCACTTTTTTCTTGGACCGGGACACTTTTTTCTTGGACCGGTCCACTTTTTTCTTGGACCGGTCCACTTTTTTCTTGGACCGGTCCACTTTTTTCATGGACCGGTCCACTTTTTTCTTGGACCGGTCCACTTTTTTCTTGGACCGGGACACTTTTTTCTTGGACCGGGACACTTTTCTTTTGGACCGGGACACTTTTTTCTTGGACCGGGACACTTTTCTTTTGGACCGGGACACTTTTTTCTTGGACCGGTCCACTTTTTTCTTGGACCGGTCCACTTTTTTCTTGGACCGGTCCACTTTTTTCTTGGACCGGTCCACTTTTTTCTTGGACCGGGACACTTTTTTCTTGGACCGGTCCACATTTCTTTTAGACCGGGACACTTTTTTCTTGGACCGGTCCACTTTTTTCTTGGACCGGGACACTTTTTTCTTGGACCGGTCCACTTTTTTCTTGGACCGGTCCACTTTTTTCTTGGACCGGTCCACTTTTTTCTTGGACCGGTCCACTTTTTTCTTGGACCGGGACACTTTTTTCTTGGACCGGTCCACTTTTTTCTTGGACCGGTCCACTTTTTTCTTGGACCGGGACACTTTTTTCTTGGACCGGTCCACTTTTTTCTTGGACCGGTCCACTTTTTTCTTGGACCGGTCCACTTTTTTCTTGGACCGGTCCACTTTTTTCTTGGACCGGTCCACTTTTTTCTTGGACCGGTCCACTTTTTTCTTGGACCGGTCCACTTTTTTCATGGACCGGTCCACTTTTTTCTTGGACCGGGACACTTTTTTCTTGGACCGGGACACTTTTTTCTTGGACCGGGACACTTTTTTCTTGGACCGGGACACTTTTTTCTTGGACCGGTCCACTTTTTTCTTGGACCGGTCCACTTTTTTCTTGGACCGGTCCACTTTTTTCTTGGACCGGTCCACTTTTTTCTTGGACCGGGACACTTTTTTCTTGGACCGGTCCACTTTTTTCTTGGACCGGTCCACTTTTTTCTTGGACCGGTCCACTTTTTTCTTGGACCGGTCCACTTTTTTCTTGGACCGGTCCACTTTTTTCTTGGACCGGTCCACTTTTTTCTTGGACCGGTCCACTTTTTTCTTGGACCGGTCCACTTTTTTCTTGGACCGGTCCACTTTTTTCTTGGACCGGTCCACTTTTTTCATGGACCGGTCCACTTTTTTCTTGGACCGGGACACTTTTTTCTTGGACCGGTCCACTTTTTTCTTGGACCGGGACACTTTTTTCTTGGACCGGTCCACTTTTTTCTTGGACCGGGACACTTTTTTCTTGGACCGGTCCACATTTCTTTTGGACCGGTCCACTTTTTTCTTGGACCGGTCCACTTTTTTCTTGGACCGGTCCACTTTTTTCTTGGACCGGTCCACTTTTTTCATGGACCGGTCCACTTTTTTCTTGGACCGGTCCACTTTTTTCTTGGACCGGTCCACTTTTTTCTTGGACCGGTCCACTTTTTTCTTGGACCGGTCCACTTTTTTCTTGGACCGGTCCACTTTTTTCTTGGACCGGTCCACTTTTTTCTTGGACCGGTCCACTTTTTTCTTGGACCGGTCCACTTTTTTCTTGGACCGGTCCACTTTTTTCTTGGACCGGTCCATTTTTTACTTGGACCGGGACACTTTTCTTTTGGACCGGTCCACTTTTTTCTTGGACCGGTCCACTTTTTTCTTGGACCGGTCCACTTTTTTCTTGGACCGGTCCACTTTTTTCTTGGACCGGTCCACTTTTTTCTTGGACCGGTCCATTTTTTTCTTGGACCGGGACACTTTTCTTTTGGACCGGTCCACTTTTTTCTTGGACCGGTCCACTTTTTTCTTGGACCGGTCCACTTTTTTCTTGGACCGGGACACTTTTTTCTTGGACCGGGACACTTTTTTCTTGGACCGGGACACTTTTCTTTTGGACCGGTCCACTTTTTTCTTGGACCGGGACACTTTTTTCTTGGAACGGTCCACTTTTTTCTTGGACCGGTCCACTTTTTTCTTGGACCGGTCCACTTTTTTCTTGGACCGGTCCACTTTTTTCTTGGACCGGTCCACTTTTTTCTTGGACCGGGACACTTTTTTCTTGGACCGGGACACTTTTCTTTTGGACCGGGACACTTTTTTCTTGGACCGGTCCACTTTTTTCATGGACCGGTCCACTTTTTTCTTGGACCGGGACACTTTTTTCTTGGACCGGGACACTTTTTTCTTGGACCGGTCCACATTTCTTTTGGACCGGGACACTTTTTTCTTGGACCGGTCCACATTTCTTTTGGACCGGGACACTTTTTTCTTGGACCGGTCCACTTTTTTCTTGGACCGGTCCACTTTTTTCTTGGACCGGTCCACTTTTTTCTTGGACCGGTCCACTTTTTTCTTGGACCGGTCCACTTTTTTCTTGGACCGGTCCACTTTTTTCTTGGACCGGTCCACTTTTTTCATGGACCGGTCCACTTTTTTCTTGGACCGGTCCACTTTTTTCTTGGACCGGTCCATTTTTTTCTTGGACCGGGACACTTTTCTTTTGGACCGGGACACTTTTTTCTTGGACCGGTCCATTTTTTTCTTGGACCGGTCCACTTTTTTCTTGGACCGGTCCACTTTTTTCTTGGACCGGTCCACATTTTTCTTGGACCGGGACACTTTTTTCTTGGACCGGTCCACTTTTTTCTTGGACCGGTCCACATTTCTTTTGGACCGGGACACTTTTTTCTTGGACCGGTCCACTTTTTTCTTGGACCGGGACACTTTTTTCTTGGACCGGGACACTTTTCTTTTGGACCGGGACACTTTTTTCTTGGACCGGTCCACATTTTTCTTGGACCGGGACACTTTTCTTTTGGACCGGTCCACTTTTTTCTTGGACCGGTCCACATTTCTTTTGGACCGGGACACTTTTTTCTTGGACCGGTCCACTTTTTTCTTGGACCGGTCCACTTTTTTCTTGGACCGGGACACTTTTTTCTTGGACCGGGACACTTTTCTTTTGGACCGGGACACTTTTTTCTTGGACCGGGACACTTTTCTTTTGGACCGGTCCACTTTTTTCTTGGACCGGTCCATTTTTTTCTTGGACCGGGACACTTTTTTCTTGGACCGGTCCACTTTTTTCTTGGACCGGTCCACTTTTTTCTTGGACCGGTCCACTTTTTTCTTGGACCGGTCCACTTTTTTCTTGGACCGGTCCACTTTTTTCTTGGACCGGTCCACTTTTTTCTTGGACCGGTCCACTTTTTTCTTGGACCGGTCCACTTTTTTCATGGACCGGTCCACTTTTTTCTTGGACCGGGACACTTTTTTCTTGGACCGGTCCACTTTTTTCATGGACCGGGACACTTTTTTCTTGGACCGGTCCACTTTTTTCATGGACCGGTCCACATTTCTTTTGGACCGGTCCACATTTCTTTTGGACCGGGACACTTTTTTCTTGGACCGGTCCACTTTTTTCTTGGACCGGTCCACTTTTTTCTTGGACCGGTCCACTTTTTTCTTGGACCGGTCCACTTTTTTCTTGGACCGGTCCACTTTTTTCTTGGACCGGTCCACTTTTTTCTTGGACCGGGACACTTTTTTCTTGGACCGGTCCACATTTCTTTTGGACCGGTCCACATTTCTTTTGGACCGGTCCACATTTCTTTTGGACCGGGACACTTTTTTCTTGGACCGGTCCACTTTTTTCTTGGACCGGTCCACTTTTTTCTTGGACCGGTCCACTTTTTTCTTGGACCGGTCCACTTTTTTCTTGGACCGGTCCACTTTTTTCATGGACCGGGACACTTTTTTCTTGGACCGGTCCACTTTTTTCATGGACCGGTCCACATTTCTTTTGGACCGGTCCACATTTCTTTTGGACCGGGACACTTTTTTCTTGGACCGGTCCACATTTTTCTTGGACCGGGACACTTTTCTTTTGGACCGGTCCACTTTTTTCTTGGACCGGTCCACATTTCTTTTGGACCGGGACACTTTTTTCTTGGACCGGTCCACATTTCTTTTGGACCGGGACACTTTTTTCTTGGACCGGTCCACTTTTTTCTTGGACCGGTCCACTTTTTTCTTGGACCGGGACACTTTTTTCTTGGACCGGGACACTTTTCTTTTGGACCGGGACACTTTTTTCTTGGACCGGGACACTTTTCTTTTGGACCGGTCCACTTTTTTCTTGGACCGGTCCACTTTTTTCTTGGACCGGTCCACTTTTTTCTTGGACCGGTCCACTTTTTTCTTGGACCGGTCCACTTTTTTCTTGGACCGGTCCACTTTTTTCTTGGACCGGTCCACTTTTTTCTTGGACCGGTCCACTTTTTTCTTGGACCGGTCCACTTTTTTCTTGGACCGGGACACTTTTTTCTTGGACCGGGACACTTTTCTTTTGGACCGGGACACTTTTTTCTTGGACCGGGACACTTTTCTTTTGGACCGGTCCACTTTTTTCTTGGACCGGTCCACTTTTTTCTTGGACCGGTCCACTTTTTTCTTGGACCGGTCCACTTTTTTCTTGGACCGGTCCACTTTTTTCATGGACCGGTCCACTTTTTTCTTGGACCGGGACACTTTTTTCTTGGACCGGTCCACTTTTTTCATGGACCGGGACACTTTTTTCTTGGACCGGTCCACTTTTTTCATGGACCGGTCCACATTTCTTTTGGACCGGTCCACATTTCTTTTGGACCGGGACACTTTTTTCTTGGACCGGTCCACTTTTTTCTTGGACCGGTCCACTTTTTTCTTGGACCGGTCCACTTTTTTCTTGGACCGGTCCACTTTTTTCTTGGACCGGTCCACTTTTTTCTTGGACCGGGACACTTTTTTCTTGGACCGGTCCACTTTTTTCTTGGACCGGTCCACATTTCTTTTGGACCGGTCCACATTTCTTTTGGACCGGTCCACATTTCTTTTGGACCGGGACACTTTTTTCTTGGACCGGTCCACTTTTTTCTTGGACCGGTCCACTTTTTTCTTGGACCGGTCCACTTTTTTCTTGGACCGGTCCACTTTTTTCTTGGACCGGTCCACTTTTTTCTTGGACCGGTCCACTTTTTTCTTGGACCGGTCCACTTTTTTCATGGACCGGTCCACTTTTTTCTTGGACCGGTCCACTTTTTTCTTGGACCGGGACACATTTCTTTTGGACCGGGACACTTTTTTCTTGGACCGGGACACTTTTTTCTTGGACCGGGACAATTTTTTCTTGGACCGGGACACTTTTTTCTTGGACCGGTCCACTTTTTTCTTGGACCGGGACACTTTTTTCTTGGACCGGTCCACTTTTTTCTTGGACCGGTCCACTTTTTTCTTGGACCGCGACAATTTTTTCTTGGACCGGGACACTTTTTTATTGGACCGGTCCACTTTTTTCTTGGACCGGGACACTTTTTTCTTGGACCGGGACACTTTTCTTTTGGACCGGGACACTTTTTTCTTGGACCGGTCCACTTTTTTCTTGGACCGGTCCACTTTTTTCATGGACCGGTCCACTTTTTTCTTGGACCGGGACACTTTTTTCTTGGACCGGGACACATTTCTTTTGGACCGGGACACTTTTTTCTTGGACCGGGACACATTTCTTTTGGACCGGGACACTTTTTTCTTGGACCGGGACACTTTTTTCTTGGACCGGTCCACTTTTTTCTTGGACCGGGACACTTTTTTCTTGGACCGGTCCACTTTTTTCTTGGACCGGGACACTTTTTTCTTGGACCGGGACACTTTTCTTTTGGACCGGGACACTTTTTTCTTGGACCGGTCCACTTTTTTCTTGGACCGGTCCACTTTTTTCATGGACCGGTCCACTTTTTTCTTGGACCGGGACACTTTTTTCTTGGACCGGTCCACTTTTTTCATGGACCGGTCCACATTTCTTTTGGACCGGTCCACATTTCTTTTGGACCGGGACACTTTTTTCTTGGACCGGTCCACTTTTTTCATGGACCGGGACACTTTTTTCATGGACCGGGACACTTTTTTCATGGACCGGGACACTTTTTTCTTGGACCGGTCCACTTTTTTCATGGACCGGGACACTTTTTTCTTGGACCGGTCCACTTTTTTCATGGACCGGTCCACATTTCTTTTGGACCGGTCCACATTTCTTTTGGACCGGGACACTTTTTTCTTGGACCGGTCCACTTTTTTCTTGGACCGGTCCACTTTTTTCATGGACCGGGACACTTTTTTCTTGGACCGGTCCACTTTTTTCATGGACCGGTCCACATTTCTTTTGGACCGGTCCACATTTCTTTTGGACCGGGACACTTTTTTCTTGGACCGGTCCACTTTTTTCATGGACCGGGACACTTTTTTCTTGGACCGGTCCACTTTTTTCATGGACCGGTCCACATTTCTTTTGGACCGGTCCACATTTCTTTTGGACCGGGACACTTTTCTTTTGGACCGGTCCACTTTTTTCTTGGACCGGTCCACTTTTTTCTTGGACCGGTCCACTTTTTTCATGGACCGGTCCACTTTTTTCTTGGACCGGGACACTTTTTTCTTGGACCGGTCCACTTTTTTCATGGACCGGGACACTTTTTTCTTGGACCGGTCCACTTTTTTCATGGACCGGTCCACATTTCTTTTGGACCGGTCCACATTTCTTTTGGACCGGGACACTTTTTTCTTGGACCGGTCCACTTTTTTCTTGGACCGGTCCACTTTTTTCTTGGACCGGTCCACTTTTTTCTTGGACCGGTCCACTTTTTTCTTGGACCGGTCCACTTTTTTCTTGGACCGGGACACTTTTTTCTTGGACCGGTCCACATTTCTTTTGGACCGGTCCACATTTCTTTTGGACCGGTCCACATTTCTTTTGGACCGGTCCACATTTCTTTTGGACCGGGACACTTTTTTCTTGGACCGGTCCACTTTTTTCTTGGACCGGTCCACTTTTTTCTTGGACCGGTCCACTTTTTTCTTGGACCGGTCCACTTTTTTCTTGGACCGGTCCACTTTTTTCTTGGACCGGTCCACTTTTTTCTTGGACCGGGACACTTTTCTTTTGGACCGGGACACTTTTCTTTTGGACCGGGACACTTTTCTTTTGGACCGGGACACTTTTTTCTTGGACCGGTCCACTTTTTTCTTGGACCGGGACACTTTTCTTTTGGACCGGGACACTTTTTTCTTGGACCGCGACAATTTTTTCTTGGACCGGGACACTTTTTTATTGGACCGGTCCACTTTTTTCTTGGACCGGGACACTTTTTTCTTGGACCGGTCCACTTTTTTCTTGGACCGGTCCACTTTTTTCTTGGACCGGTCCACATTTCTTTTGGACCGGTCCACATTTCTTTTGGACCGGTCCACATTTCTTTTGGACCGGTCCACATTTCTTTTGGACCGGGACACTTTTTTCTTGGACCGGTCCACTTTTTTCTTGGACCGGTCCACTTTTTTCTTGGACCGGTCCACTTTTTTCTTGGACCGGTCCACTTTTTTCTTGGACCGGTCCACTTTTTTCTTGGACCGGGACACTTTTTTCTTGGACCGGTCCACTTTTTTCTTGGACCGGGACACTTTTCTTTTGGACCGGGACACTTTTTTCTTGGACCGGTCCACTTTTTTCTTGGACCGGTCCACTTTTTTCTTGGACCGGGACACTTTTCTTTTGGACCGGGACACTTTTCTTTTGGACCGGGACACTTTTTTCTTGGACCGGTCCACTTTTTTCTTGGACCGGTCCACTTTTTTCATGGACCGGTCCACTTTTTTCTTGGACCGGGACACTTTTTTCTTGGACCGGTCCACTTTTTTCATGGACCGGGACACTTTTTTCTTGGACCGGTCCACTTTTTTCATGGACCGGTCCACATTTCTTTTGGACCGGTCCACATTTCTTTTGGACCGGGACACTTTTTTCTTGGACCGGTCCACTTTTTTCTTGGACCGGTCCACTTTTTTCATGGACCGGTCCACTTTTTTCTTGGACCGGGACACTTTTTTCTTGGACCGGTCCACTTTTTTCATGGACCGGGACACTTTTTTCTTGGACCGGTCCACTTTTTTCATGGACCGGTCCACATTTCTTTTGGACCGGTCCACATTTCTTTTGGACCGGGACACTTTTCTTTTGGACCGGTCCACTTTTTTCTTGGACCGGTCCACTTTTTTCTTGGACCGGTCCACTTTTTTCATGGACCGGTCCACTTTTTTCTTGGACCGGGACACTTTTTTCTTGGACCGGTCCACTTTTTTCATGGACCGGGACACTTTTTTCTTGGACCGGTCCACTTTTTTCATGGACCGGTCCACATTTCTTTTGGACCGGTCCACATTTCTTTTGGACCGGGACACTTTTTTCTTGGACCGGTCCACTTTTTTCTTGGACCGGTCCACTTTTTTCTTGGACCGGTCCACTTTTTTCTTGGACCGGTCCACTTTTTTCTTGGACCGGTCCACTTTTTTCTTGGACCGGGACACTTTTTTCTTGGACCGGTCCACATTTCTTTTGGACCGGTCCACATTTCTTTTGGACCGGTCCACATTTCTTTTGGACCGGTCCACTTTTTTCTTGGACCGGGACACTTTTTTCTTGGACCGGTCCACTTTTTTCTTGGACCGGTCCACTTTTTTCTTGGACCGGTCCACTTTTTTCTTGGACCGGTCCACTTTTTTCTTGGACCGGTCCACTTTTTTCTTGGACCGGGACACTTTTTTCTTGGACCGGTCCACTTTTTTCTTGGACCGGTCCACTTTTTTCTTGGACCGGGACACTTTTTTCTTGGACCGGTCCACTTTTTTCTTGGACCGGTCCACTTTTTTCTTGGACCGGTCCACTTTTTTCTTGGACCGGTCCACTTTTTTCTTGGACCGGTCCACTTTTTTCATGGACCGGTCCACTTTTTTCTTGGACCGGTCCACTTTTTTCATGGACCGGTCCACATTTCTTTTGGACCGGTCCACATTTCTTTTGGACCGGGACACTTTTTTCTTGGACCGGTCCACTTTTTTCTTGGACCGGTCCACTTTTTTCTTGGACCGGTCCACTTTTTTCTTGGACCGGTCCACTTTTTTCTTGGACCGGTCCACTTTTTTCTTGGACCGGTCCACTTTTTTCTTGGACCGGTCCACTTTTTTCATGGACCGGTCCACTTTTTTCTTGGACCGGTCCACTTTTTTCTTGGACCGGGACACATTTCTTTTGGACCGGGACACTTTTTTCTTGGACCGGGACACTTTTTTCTTGGACCGGGACAATTTTTTCTTGGACCGGGACACTTTTTTCTTGGACCGGTCCACTTTTTTCATGGACCGCGACAATTTTTTCTTGGACCGGGACACTTTTTTCTTGGACCGGGACACTTTTTTCTTGGACCGGTCCACTTTTTTCTTGGACCGGTCCACTTTTTTCATGGACCGCGACAATTTTTTCTTGGACCGGGACACTTTTTTCTTGGACCGGTCCACTTTTTTCTTGGACCGGGACACTTTTTTCTTGGACCGGTCCACTTTTTTCTTGGACCGGGACACTTTTCTTTTGGACCGGGACACTTTTTTCTTGGACCGGTCCACTTTTTTCTTGGACCGGTCCACTTTTTTCTTGGACCGGGACACTTTTCTTTTGGACCGGGACACTTTTCTTTTGGACCGGGACACTTTTTTCTTGGACCGGTCCACTTTTTTCTTGGACCGGGACACTTTTCTTTTGGACCGGGACACTTTTTTCTTGGACCGGTCCACTTTTTTCTTGGACCGGTCCACTTTTTTCTTGGACCGGGACACTTTTCTTCTGGACCGGGACACTTTTCTTTTGGACCGGGACACTTTTCTTTTGGACCGGGACACTTTTTTCTTGGACCGGGACACTTTTCTTTTGGACCGGTCCACTTTTTTCTTGGACCGGTCCACTTTTTTCTTGGACCGGTCCACTTTTCTTTTGGACCGGGACACTTTTCTTTTGGACCGGGACACTTTTTTCTTGGACCGGTCCACTTTTCTTTTGGACCGGGACACTTTTTTCTTGGACCGGGACACTTTTCTTTTGGACCGGGACACTTTTCTTTTGGACCGGGACACTTTTCTTTTGGACCGGGACACTTTTTTCTTGGACCGGTCCACTTTTCTTTTGGACCGAGACACTTTTTTCTTGGACCGGTCCACTTTTTTCTTGGACCGGTCCACTTTTCTTTTGGACCGGGACACTTTTTTCTTGGACCGGGACACTTTTCTTTTGGACCGGGACACTTTTTTCTTGGACCGGTCCACTTTTTTCTTGGACCGGGACACTTTTTTCTTGGACCGGTCCACTTTTCTTTTGGACCGGGACACTTTTTTCTTGGACCGGTCCACTTTTCTTTTGGACCGGGACACTTTTTTCTTGGACCGGGACACTTTTCTTTTGGACCGGGACACTTTTTTCTTGGACCGGGACACTTTTCTTTTGGACCGGGACACTTTTTTCTTGGACCGGTCCACTTTTTTCTTGGACCGGTCCACTTTTTTCTTGGACCGGTCCACTTTTTTCTTGGACCGGGACACTTTTTTCTTGGACCGGTCCACATTTCTTTTGGACCGGGACACTTTTTTCTTGGACCGGTCCACTTTTTTCTTGGACCGGGACACTTTTTTCTTGGACCGGTCCACTTTTTTCTTGGACCGGTCCACTTTTTTCTTGGACCGGTCCACTTTTTTCTTGGACCGGTCCACATTTTTCTTGGACCGGGACACTTTTTTCTTGGACCGGGACACTTTTTTCTTGGACCGGTCCACATTTCTTTTGGACCGGGACACTTTTTTCTTGGACCGGTCCACTTTTCTTTTGGACCGGGACACTTTTTTCTTGGACCGGGACACTTTTCTTTTGGACCGGGACACTTTTTTCTTGGACCGGGACACTTTTTTCTTGGACCGGTCCACTTTTTTCTTGGACCGGTCCACTTTTTTCTTGGACCGGTCCACTTTTTTCTTGGACCGGTCCACATTTCTTTTGGACCGGGACACTTTTTTCTTGGACCGGGACACTTTTTTCTTGGACCGGTACACTTTTTTCTTGGACCGGTCCACATTTTTCTTGGACCGGGACACTTTTTTCTTGGACCGGTCCACTTTTTTCTTGGACCGGTCCACTTTTTTCTTGGACCGGTCCACTTTTTTCTTGGACCGGTCCACTTTTTTCTTGGACCGGTCCACATTTTTCTTGGACCGGTCCACTTTTTTCTTGGACCGGTCCACATTTCTTTTGGACCGGGACACTTTTTTCTTGGACCGGTCCACTTTTTTCTTGGACCGGTCCACTTTTTTCTTGGACCGGGACACTTTTTTCTTGGACCGGTCCACATTTTTCTTGGACCGGGACACTTTTTTCTTGGACCGGGACACTTTTTTCTTGGACCGGTCCACTTTTTTCTTGGACCGGTCCACTTTTTTCTTGGACCGGTCCACTTTTTTCTTGGACCGGTCCACTTTTTTCTTGGACCGGTCCACTTTTTTCTTGGACCGGTCCACTTTTTTCTTGGACCGGTCCACTTTTTTCTTGGACCGGTCCACATTTTTCTTGGACCGGGACACTTTTTTCTTGGACCGGTCCACTTTTTTCTTGGACCGGTCCACATTTCTTTTGGACCGGGACACTTTTTTCTTGGACCGGTCCACTTTTCTTTTGGACCGGGACACTTTTTTCTTGGACCGGGACACTTTTTTCTTGGACCGGGACACTTTTCTTTTGGACCGGGACACTTTTTTCTTGGACCGGGACACTTTTCTTTTGGACCGGTCCACTTTTTTCTTGGACCGGTCCACTTTTTTCTTGGACCGGTCCACTTTTCTTTTGGACCGGGACACTTTTCTTTTGGACCGGGACACTTTTTTCTTGGACCGGTCCACTTTTCTTTTGGACCGGGACACTTTTTTCTTGGACCGGTCCACTTTTCTTTTGGACCGAGACACTTTTTTCTTGGACCGGTCCACTTTTTTCTTGGACCGGTCCACTTTTTTCTTGGACCGGGACACTTTTCTTTTGGACCGGGACACTTTTCTTTTGGACCGGGACACTTTTTTCTTGGACCGGTCCACTTTTCTTTTGGACCGAGACACTTTTTTCTTGGACCGGTCCACTTTTTTCTTGGACCGGTCCACTTTTCTTTTGGACCGGGACACTTTTTTCTTGGACCGGGACACTTTTCTTTTGGACCGGGACACTTTTTTCTTGGACCGGTCCACTTTTTTCTTGGACCGGGACACTTTTTTCTTGGACCGGTCCACTTTTCTTTTGGACCGGGACACTTTTTTCTTGGACCGGTCCACTTTTCTTTTGGACCGGGACACTTTTTTCTTGGACCGGGACACTTTTCTTTTGGACCGGGACACTTTTTTCTTGGACCGGGACACTTTTCTTTTGGACCGGGACACTTTTTTCTTGGACCGGTCCACTTTTTTCTTGGACCGGTCCACTTTTTTCTTGGACCGGTCCACTTTTTTCTTGGACCGGTCCACTTTTCTTTTGGACCGGGACACTTTTTTCTTGGACCGGGACACTTTTCTTTTGGACCGGGACACTTTTTTCTTGGACCGGTCCACTTTTCTTTTGGACCGGGACACTTTTTTCTTGGACCGGTCCACTTTTTTCTTGGACCGGTCCACATTTCTTTTGGACCGGGACACTTTTTTCTTGGACCGGGACACTTTTTTCTTGGACCGGGACACTTTTCTTTTGGACCGGGACACTTTTTTCTTGGACCGGGACACTTTTCTTTTGGACCGGTCCACTTTTTTCTTGGACCGGTCCACTTTTTTCTTGGACCGGTCCACTTTTCTTTTGGACCGGGACACTTTTCTTTTGGACCGGGACACTTTTTTCTTGGACCGGTCCACTTTTCTTTTGGACCGGGACACTTTTTTCTTGGACCGGTCCACTTTTCTTTTGGACCGAGACACTTTTTTCTTGGACCGGTCCACTTTTTTCTTGGACCGGTCCACTTTTTTCTTGGACCGGGACACTTTTCTTTTGGACCGGGACACTTTTCTTTTGGACCGGGACACTTTTTTCTTGGACCGGTCCACTTTTCTTTTGGACCGAGACACTTTTTTCTTGGACCGGTCCACTTTTTTCTTGGACCGGTCCACTTTTCTTTTGGACCGGGACACTTTTTTCTTGGACCGGGACACTTTTCTTTTGGACCGGGACACTTTTTTCTTGGACCGGTCCACTTTTTTCTTGGACCGGGACACTTTTTTCTTGGACCGGTCCACTTTTCTTTTGGACCGGGACACTTTTTTCTTGGACCGGGACACTTTTCTTTTGGACCGGGACACTTTTTTCTTGGACCGGGACACTTTTCTTTTGGACCGGGACACTTTTTTCTTGGACCGGTCCACTTTTTTCTTGGACCGGTCCACTTTTTTCTTGGACCGGTCCACTTTTTTCTTGGACCGGTCCACTTTTCTTTTGGACCGGGACACTTTTTTCTTGGACCGGGACACTTTTCTTTTGGACCGGGACACTTTTTTCTTGGACCGGTCCACTTTTCTTTTGGACCGGGACACTTTTTTCTTGGACCGGTCCACTTTTTTCTTGGACCGGTCCACTTTTTTCTTGGACCGGTCCACTTTTTTCTTGGACCGGTCCACTTTTTTCTTGGACCGGTCCACATTTTTCTTGGACCGGTCCACTTTTTTCTTGGACCGGTCCACATTTCTTTTGGACCGGGACACTTTTTTCTTGGACCGGTCCACTTTTTTCTTGGACCGGTCCACTTTTTTCTTGGACCGGGACACTTTTTTCTTGGACCGGTCCACTTTTTTCTTGGACCGGTCCACTTTTTTCTTGGACCGGTCCACATTTTTCTTGGACCGGGACACTTTTTTCTTGGACCGGTCCACATTTTTCTTGGACCGGGACACTTTTTTCTTGGACCGGGACACTTTTTTCTTGGACCGGTCCACATTTCTTTTGGACCGGGACACTTTTTTCTTGGACCGGTCCACTTTTCTTTTGGACCGGGACACTTTTTTCTTGGACCGGGACACTTTTCTTTTGGACCGGGACACTTTTTTCTTGGACCGGGACACTTTTCTTTTGGACCGGGACACTTTTTTCTTGGACCGGTCCACTTTTTTCTTGGACCGGTCCACTTTTTTCTTGGACCGGTCCACTTTTTTCTTGGACCGGTCCACTTTTCTTTTGGACCGGGACACTTTTTTCTTGGACCGGTCCACTTTTCTTTTGGACCGGGACACTTTTTTCTTGGACCGGTCCACTTTTTTCTTGGACCGGTCCACTTTTTTCTTGGACCGGTCCACTTTTTTCTTGGACCGGTCCACTTTTTTCTTGGACCGGGACACTTTTTTTTTGGACCGGTCCACTTTTTTCTTGGACCGGTCCACTTTTTTCTTGGACCGGTCCACTTTTTTCTTGGACCGGTCCACTTTTTTCTTGGACCGGTCCACTTTTTTCTTGGACCGGTCCACTTTTTTCTTGGACCGGTCCACTTTTTTCTTGGACCGGTCCACTTTTTTCTTGGACCGGTCCACATTTTTCTTGGACCGGGACACTTTTTTCTTGGACCGGTCCACTTTTTTCTTGGACCGGTCCACATTTCTTTTGGACCGGGACACTTTTTTCTTGGACCGGTCCACTTTTCTTTTGGACCGGGACACTTTTTTCTTGGACCGGGACACTTTTTTCTTGGACCGGGACACTTTTCTTTTGGACCGGGACACTTTTTTCTTGGACCGGGACACTTTTCTTTTGGACCGGTCCACTTTTTTCTTGGACCGGTCCACTTTTTTCTTGGACCGGTCCACTTTTTTCTTGGACCGGTCCACTTTTTTCTTGGACCGGTCCACTTTTTTCTTGGACCGGTCCACATTTTTCTTGGACCGGTCCACTTTTTTCTTGGACCGGTCCACTTTTTTCTTGGACCGGGACACTTTTTTCTTGGACCGGGACACTTTTTTCTTGGACCGGTCCACATTTCTTTTGGACCGGGACACTTTTTTCTTGGACCGGTCCACTTTTTTCTTGGACCGGGACACTTTTTTCTTGGACCGGTCCACTTTTTTCTTGGACCGGTCCACTTTTTTCTTGGACCGGTCCACTTTTTTCTTGGACCGGTCCACATTTTTCTTGGACCGGGACACTTTTTTCTTGGACCGGGACACTTTTTTCTTGGACCGGTCCACATTTCTTTTGGACCGGGACACTTTTTTCTTGGACCGGTCCACTTTTCTTTTGGACCGGGACACTTTTTTCTTGGACCGGGACACTTTTCTTTTGGACCGGGACACTTTTTTCTTGGACCGGGACACTTTTTTCTTGGACCGGTCCACTTTTTTCTTGGACCGGTCCACTTTTTTCTTGGACCGGTCCACTTTTTTCTTGGACCGGTCCACATTTCTTTTGGACCGGGACACTTTTTTCTTGGACCGGGACACTTTTTTCTTGGACCGGTCCACTTTTTTCTTGGACCGGGACACTTTTTTCTTGGACCGGTCCACATTTTTCTTGGACCGGGACACTTTTTTCTTGGACCGGTCCACTTTTTTCTTGGACCGGTCCACTTTTTTCTTGGACCGGTCCACTTTTTTCTTGGACCGGTCCACTTTTTTCTTGGACCGGTCCACATTTTTCTTGGACCGGTCCACTTTTTTCTTGGACCGGTCCACATTTCTTTTGGACCGGGACACTTTTTTCTTGGACCGGTCCACTTTTTTCTTGGACCGGTCCACTTTTTTCTTGGACCGGGACACTTTTTTCTTGGACCGGTCCACATTTTTCTTGGACCGGGACACTTTTTTCTTGGACCGGGACACTTTTTTCTTGGACCGGTCCACTTTTTTCTTGGACCGGTCCACTTTTTTCTTGGACCGGTCCACTTTTTTCTTGGACCGGTCCACTTTTTTCTTGGACCGGTCCACTTTTTTCTTGGACCGGTCCACTTTTTTCTTGGACCGGTCCACATTTCTTTTGGACCGGGACACTTTTTTCTTGGACCGGTCCACTTTTTTCTTGGACCGGGACACTTTTTTCTTGGACCGGTCCACTTTTTTCTTGGACCGGTCCACTTTTTTCTTGGACCGGTCCACTTTTTTCTTGGACCGGTCCACATTTTTCTTGGACCGGGACACTTTTTTCTTGGACCGGGACACTTTTTTCTTGGACCGGTCCACATTTCTTTTGGACCGGGACACTTTTTTCTTGGACCGGTCCACTTTTCTTTTGGACCGGGACACTTTTTTCTTGGACCGGGACACTTTTCTTTTGGACCGGGACACTTTTTTCTTGGACCGGGACACTTTTTTCTTGGACCGGTCCACTTTTTTCTTGGACCGGTCCACTTTTTTCTTGGACCGGTCCACTTTTTTCTTGGACCGGTCCACATTTCTTTTGGACCGGGACACTTTTTTCTTGGACCGGGACACTTTTTTCTTGGACCGGTCCACTTTTTTCTTGGACCGGGACACTTTTTTCTTGGACCGGTCCACATTTTTCTTGGACCGGGACACTTTTTTCTTGGACCGGTCCACTTTTTTCTTGGACCGGTCCACTTTTTTCTTGGACCGGTCCACTTTTTTCTTGGACCGGTCCACTTTTTTCTTGGACCGGTCCACATTTTTCTTGGACCGGTCCACTTTTTTCTTGGACCGGTCCACATTTCTTTTGGACCGGGACACTTTTTTCTTGGACCGGTCCACTTTTTTCTTGGACCGGTCCACTTTTTTCTTGGACCGGGACACTTTTTTCTTGGACCGGTCCACATTTTTCTTGGACCGGGACACTTTTTTCTTGGACCGGGACACTTTTTTCTTGGACCGGTCCACTTTTTTCTTGGACCGGTCCACTTTTTTCTTGGACCGGTCCACTTTTTTCTTGGACCGGTCCACTTTTTTCTTGGACCGGTCCACTTTTTTCTTGGACCGGTCCACTTTTTTCTTGGACCGGTCCACTTTTTTCTTGGACCGGTCCACATTTTTCTTGGACCGGGACACTTTTTTCTTGGACCGGTCCACTTTTTTCTTGGACCGGTCCACATTTCTTTTGGACCGGGACACTTTTTTCTTGGACCGGTCCACTTTTCTTTTGGACCGGGACACTTTTTTCTTGGACCGGGACACTTTTTTCTTGGACCGGGACACTTTTCTTTTGGACCGGGACACTTTTTTCTTGGACCGGGACACTTTTCTTTTGGACCGGTCCACTTTTTTCTTGGACCGGTCCACTTTTTTCTTGGACCGGTCCACTTTTCTTTTGGACCGGGACACTTTTCTTTTGGACCGGGACACTTTTTTCTTGGACCGGTCCACTTTTCTTTTGGACCGGGACACTTTTTTCTTGGACCGGTCCACTTTTCTTTTGGACCGAGACACTTTTTTCTTGGACCGGTCCACTTTTTTCTTGGACCGGTCCACTTTTTTCTTGGACCGGGACACTTTTCTTTTGGACCGGGACACTTTTCTTTTGGACCGGGACACTTTTTTCTTGGACCGGTCCACTTTTCTTTTGGACCGAGACACTTTTTTCTTGGACCGGTCCACTTTTTTCTTGGACCGGTCCACTTTTCTTTTGGACCGGGACACTTTTTTCTTGGACCGGGACACTTTTCTTTTGGACCGGGACACTTTTTTCTTGGACCGGTCCACTTTTTTCTTGGACCGGGACACTTTTTTCTTGGACCGGTCCACTTTTCTTTTGGACCGGGACACTTTTTTCTTGGACCGGTCCACTTTTCTTTTGGACCGGGACACTTTTTTCTTGGACCGGGACACTTTTCTTTTGGACCGGGACACTTTTTTCTTGGACCGGGACACTTTTCTTTTGGACCGGGACACTTTTTTCTTGGACCGGTCCACTTTTTTCTTGGACCGGTCCACTTTTTTCTTGGACCGGTCCACTTTTTTCTTGGACCGGTCCACTTTTCTTTTGGACCGGGACACTTTTTTCTTGGACCGGGACACTTTTCTTTTGGACCGGGACACTTTTTTCTTGGACCGGTCCACTTTTCTTTTGGACCGGGACACTTTTTTCTTGGACCGGTCCACTTTTTTCTTGGACCGGTCCACATTTCTTTTGGACCGGGACACTTTTTTCTTGGACCGGGACACTTTTTTCTTGGACCGGGACACTTTTCTTTTGGACCGGGACACTTTTTTCTTGGACCGGGACACTTTTCTTTTGGACCGGTCCACTTTTTTCTTGGACCGGTCCACTTTTTTCTTGGACCGGTCCACTTTTCTTTTGGACCGGGACACTTTTCTTTTGGACCGGGACACTTTTTTCTTGGACCGGTCCACTTTTCTTTTGGACCGGGACACTTTTTTCTTGGACCGGTCCACTTTTCTTTTGGACCGAGACACTTTTTTCTTGGACCGGTCCACTTTTTTCTTGGACCGGTCCACTTTTTTCTTGGACCGGGACACTTTTCTTTTGGACCGGGACACTTTTCTTTTGGACCGGGACACTTTTTTCTTGGACCGGTCCACTTTTCTTTTGGACCGAGACACTTTTTTCTTGGACCGGTCCACTTTTTTCTTGGACCGGTCCACTTTTCTTTTGGACCGGGACACTTTTTTCTTGGACCGGGACACTTTTCTTTTGGACCGGGACACTTTTTTCTTGGACCGGTCCACTTTTTTCTTGGACCGGGACACTTTTTTCTTGGACCGGTCCACTTTTCTTTTGGACCGGGACACTTTTTTCTTGGACCGGTCCACTTTTCTTTTGGACCGGGACACTTTTTTCTTGGACCGGGACACTTTTCTTTTGGACCGGGACACTTTTTTCTTGGACCGGGACACTTTTCTTTTGGACCGGGACACTTTTTTCTTGGACCGGTCCACTTTTTTCTTGGACCGGTCCACTTTTTTCTTGGACCGGTCCACTTTTTTCTTGGACCGGTCCACTTTTCTTTTGGACCGGGACACTTTTTTCTTGGACCGGGACACTTTTCTTTTGGACCGGGACACTTTTTTCTTGGACCGGTCCACTTTTCTTTTGGACCGGGACACTTTTTTCTTGGACCGGTCCACTTTTTTCTTGGACCGGTCCACTTTTTTCTTGGACCGGTCCACTTTTTTCTTGGACCGGTCCACTTTTTTCTTGGACCGGTCCACATTTTTCTTGGACCGGTCCACTTTTTTCTTGGACCGGTCCACATTTCTTTTGGACCGGGACACTTTTTTCTTGGACCGGTCCACTTTTTTCTTGGACCGGTCCACTTTTTTCTTGGACCGGGACACTTTTTTCTTGGACCGGTCCACTTTTTTCTTGGACCGGTCCACTTTTTTCTTGGACCGGTCCACTTTTTTCTTGGACCGGTCCACATTTTTCTTGGACCGGGACACTTTTTTCTTGGACCGGGACACTTTTTTCTTGGACCGGTCCACATTTCTTTTGGACCGGGACACTTTTTTCTTGGACCGGTCCACTTTTCTTTTGGACCGGGACACTTTTTTCTTGGACCGGGACACTTTTCTTTTGGACCGGGACACTTTTTTCTTGGACCGGGACACTTTTCTTTTGGACCGGGACACTTTTTTCTTGGACCGGGACACTTTTCTTTTGGACCGGGACACTTTTTTCTTGGACCGGTCCACTTTTTTCTTGGACCGGTCCACTTTTCTTTTGGACCGGGACACTTTTTTCTTGGACCGGGACACTTTTCTTTTGGACCGGGACACTTTTTTCTTGGACCGGTCCACTTTTCTTTTGGACCGGGACACTTTTTTCTTGGACCGGTCCACTTTTTTCTTGGACCGGTCCACTTTTTTCTTGGACCGGTCCACTTTTTTCTTGGACCGGTCCACTTTTTTCTTGGACCGGGACACTTTTTTCTTGGACCGGTCCACTTTTTTCTTGGACCGGTCCACTTTTTTCTTGGACCGGTCCACTTTTTTCTTGGACCGGTCCACTTTTTTCTTGGACCGGTCCACTTTTTTCTTGGACCGGTCCACTTTTTTCTTGGACCGGTCCACTTTTTTCTTGGACCGGTCCACTTTTTTCTTGGACCGGTCCACATTTTTCTTGGACCGGGACACTTTTTTCTTGGACCGGTCCACTTTTTTCTTGGACCGGTCCACATTTCTTTTGGACCGGGACACTTTTTTCTTGGACCGGTCCACATTTCTTTTGGACCGGGACACTTTTTTCTTGGACCGGTCCACTTTTCTTTTGGACCGGGACACTTTTTTCTTGGACCGGGACACTTTTCTTTTGGACCGGTCCACTTTTTTCTTGGACCGGTCCACTTTTTTCTTGGACCGGTCCACTTTTTTCTTGGACCGGTCCACTTTTTTCTTGGACCGGTCCACTTTTTTCTTGGACCGGTCCACATTTTTCTTGGACCGGTCCACTTTTTTCATGGACCGGTCCACATTTCTTTTGGACCGGTCCACATTTCTTTTGGACCGGGACACTTTTTTCTTGGACCGGTCCACTTTTTTCTTGGACCGGTCCACTTTTTTCTTGGACCGGTCCACTTTTTTCTTGGACCGGTCCACTTTTTTCTTGGACCGGTCCACTTTTTTCTTGGACCGGTCCACTTTTTTCTTGGACCGGGACACTTTTTTCTTGGACCGGTCCACTTTTTTCTTGGACCGGTCCACATTTCTTTTGGACCGGTCCACATTTCTTTTGGACCGGTCCACATTTCTTTTGGACCGGGACACTTTTTTCTTGGACCGGTCCACTTTTTTCTTAGACCGGGACACTTTTTTCTTGGACCGGTCCACTTTTTTCTTGGACCGGTCCACTTTTTTCTTGGACCGGTCCACTTTTTTCTTGGACCGGGACACTTTTTTCTTGGACCGGGACACTTTTTTCTTGGACCGGTCCACTTTTTTCTTGGACCGGTCCACATTTCTTTTGGACCGGTCCACATTTCTTTTGGACCGGTCCACATTTCTTTTGGACCGGGACACTTTTTTCTTGGACCGGGACACTTTTTTCTTGGACCGGTCCACTTTTTTCTTGGACCGGTCCACTTTTTTCTTGGACCGGTCCACTTTTTTCTTGGACCGGTCCACTTTTTTCTTGGACCGGGACACTTTTTTCTTGGACCGGTCCACTTTTTTCTTGGACCGGTCCACTTTTTTCTTGGACCGGGACACTTTTTTCTTGGACCGGGACACTTTTTTCTTGGACCGGTCCACTTTTTTCTTGGACCGGTCCACTTTTTTCTTGGACCGGTCCACTTTTTTCTTGGACCGGTCCACATTTTTCTTGGACCGGGACACTTTTTTCTTGGACCGGTCCACTTTTTTCTTGGACCGGTCCACATTTCTTTTGGACCGGGACACTTTTTTCTTGGACCGGTCCACTTTTCTTTTGGACCGGGACACTTTTTTCTTGGACCGGTCCACTTTTCTTTTGGACCGGGACACTTTTTTCTTGGACCGGTCCACTTTTTTCTTGGACCGGTCCACTTTTTTCTTGGACCGGTCCACTTTTTTCTTGGACCGGGACACTTTTTTCTTGGACCGGTCCACTTTTTTCTTGGACCGGTCCACATTTCTTTTGGACCGGTCCACATTTCTTTTGGACCGGTCCACATTTCTTTTGGACCGGGACACTTTTTTCTTGGACCGGGACACTTTTTTCTTGGACCGGTCCACTTTTTTCTTGGACCGGTCCACTTTTTTCTTGGACCGGTCCACTTTTTTCTTGGACCGGTCCACTTTTTTCTTGGACCGGGACACTTTTTTCTTGGACCGGTCCACTTTTTTCTTGGACCGGTCCACTTTTTTCTTGGACCGGGACACTTTTTTCTTGGACCGGGACACTTTTTTCTTGGACCGGTCCACTTTTTTCTTGGACCGGTCCACTTTTTTCTTGGACCGGTCCACTTTTTTCTTGGACCGGTCCACATTTTTCTTGGACCGGGACACTTTTTTCTTGGACCGGTCCACTTTTTTCTTGGACCGGTCCACATTTCTTTTGGACCGGGACACTTTTTTCTTGGACCGGTCCACTTTTCTTTTGGACCGGGACACTTTTTTCTTGGACCGGTCCACTTTTCTTTTGGACCGGGACACTTTTTTCTTGGACCGGTCCACTTTTTTCTTGGACCGGTCCACTTTTTTCTTGGACCGGTCCACTTTTTTCTTGGACCGGTCCACTTTTTTCTTGGACCGGTCCACATTTTTCTTGGACCGGGACACTTTTTTCTTGGACCGGTCCACTTTTTTCTTGGACCGGTCCACATTTCTTTTGGACCGGGACACTTTTTTCTTGGACCGGTCCACTTTTCTTTTGGACCGGGACACTTTTTTCTTGGACCGGGACACTTTTTTCTTGGACCGGGACACTTTTCTTTTGGACCGGGACACTTTTTTCTTGGACCGGGACACTTTTCTTTTGGACCGGTCCACTTTTTTCTTGGACCGGTCCACTTTTTTCTTGGACCGGTCCACTTTTTTCTTGGACCGGGACACTTTTTTCTTGGACCGGTCCACTTTTCTTTTGGACCGGGACACTTTTTTCTTGGACCGGTCCACTTTTCTTTTGGACCGGGACACTTTTTTCTTGGACCGGGACACTTTTCTTTTGGACCGGTCCACTTTTTTCTTGGACCGGTCCACTTTTTTCTTGGACCGGTCCACTTTTTTCTTGGACCGGTCCACATTTTTCTTGGACCGGTCCACTTTTTTCTTGGACCGGTCCACTTTTTTCTTGGACCGGTCCACTTTTCTTTTGGACCGGGACACTTTTTTCATGGACCGGTCCACTTTTTTCTTGGACCGGTCCACTTTTTTCTTGGACCGGGACACTTTTTTCTTGGACCGGGACACTTTTCTTTTGGACCGGGACACTTTTTTCATGGACCGGTGTACTTTTTTCTTGGACCGGTCCACTTTTTTCTTGGACCGGGACACTTTTTTCTTGGACCGGGAACCTTTTTTCTTGGACCGGGACACTTTTTTTTTTGGACCGGGACACTTTTTTCTTGGACCGGGACACTTTTTTCTTGGACCGGGAACCTTTTTTCTTGGACCGGGACACTTTTTTTTTGGACCGGGACACTTTTTTCTTGGACCGGTCCACTTTTTTTTTGGACCGTGACACTTTTTTCTTGGACCGGGACACTTTTCTTTTGGACCGGGACACTTTTTTCTTGGACCGGTCCACTTTTTTCTTGGACCGGGACACTTTTTTTTTGGACCGGGACACTTTTTTTTTGGACCGGGACACTTTTTTTTTGGACCGGTCCACTTTTTTTTTGGACCGGGACACTTTTTTTTTGGACCGTGACACTTTTTTTTTGGACCGGGACACTTTTTTCTTGGACCGGGACACTTTTCTTTTGGACCGGGACACTTTTTTCTTGGACCGGTCCACTTTTTTCTTGGACCGGGACACTTTTTTTTTGGACCGGTCCACTTTTTTCTTGGACCGGTCCACTTTTTTCTTGGACCGGGACACTTTTCTTTTGGACCGGGACACTTTTTTCTTGGACCGGTCCACTTTTTTCTTGGACCGGGACACTTTTTTTTTGGACCGGGACACTTTTTTTTTGGACCGGGACACTTTTTTTTTGGACCGGGACACTTTTTTCTTGGACCGGTCCACTTTTTTTTTGGACCGTGACACTTTTTTCTTGGACCGGAGAACCTTTTTTCTTGGACCGGTCCACTTTTCTTTTGGACCGGGACACTTTTTTCTTGGACCGGTCCACTTTTTTCTTGGACCGGTCCACTTTTTTCTTGGACCGGTCCACTTTTTTCTTGGACCGGTCCACATTTCTTTTGGACCGGTCCACATTTCTTTTGGACCGGTCCACATTTCTTTTGGACCGGGACACTTTTTTCTTGGACCGGTCCACTTTTTTCTTGGACCGGTCCACTTTTTTCTTGGACCAGTCCACTTTTTTCTTGGACCGGTCCACTTTTTTCTTGGACCGGTCCACATTTCTTTTGGACCGGTCCACATTTCTTTTGGACCGGTCCACATTTCTTTTGGACCGGTCCACATTTCTTTTGGACCGGTCCACATTTCTTTTGGACCGGTCCACATTTCTTTTGGACCGGGACACTTTTTTCTTGGACCGGTCCACTTTTTTCTTGGACCGGTCCACTTTTTTCTTGGACCGGGACACTTTTTTCTTGGACCGGTCCACTTTTTTCTTGGACCGGGACACTTTTTTCTTGGACCGGGACACTTTTCTTTTGGACCGGGACACTTTTTTCATGGACCGGTCCACTTTTTTCTTGGACCGGTCCACTTTTTTCTTGGACCGGGACACTTTTTTCTTGGACCGGGAACCTTTTTTCTTGGACCGGGACACTTTTTTTTTGGACCGGGACACTTTTTTCTTGGACCGGGACACTTTTTTCTTGGACCGGGAACCTTTTTTCTTGGACCGGGACACTTTTTTTTTGGACCGGGACACTTTTTTCTTGGACCGGTCCACTTTTTTTTTGGACCGTGACACTTTTTTCTTGGACCGGGACACTTTTTTCTTGGACCGGGACACTTTTCTTTTGGACCGGGACACTTTTTTCTTGGACCGGTCCACTTTTTTCTTGGACCGGGACACTTTTTTTTTGGACCGGGACACTTTTTTTTTGGACCGGGACACTTTTTTTTTGGACCGGGACACTTTTTTCTTGGACCGGTCCACTTTTTTTTTGGACCGTGACACTTTTTTCTTGGACCGGGAACCTATTTTCTTGGACCGGTCCACTTTTCTTTTGGACCGGGACACTTTTTTCTTGGACCGGTCCACTTTTTTCTTGGACCGGTCCACTTTTTTCTTGGACCGGTCCACTTTTTTCTTGGACCGGTCCACTTTTTTCTTGGACCGGTCCACTTTTTTCTTGGACCGGTCCACATTTCTTTTGGACCGGTCCACATTTCTTTTGGACCGGTCCACATTTCTTTTGGACCGGGACACTTTTTTCTTGGACCGGTCCACTTTTTTCTTGGACCGGTCCACTTTTTTCTTGGACCGGTCCACTTTTTTCTTGGACCGGTCCACTTTTTTCTTGGACCGGTCCACTTTTTTCTTGGACCGGTCCACTTTTTTCTTGGACCGGTCCACATTTCTTTTGGACCGGTCCACATTTCTTTTGGACCGGTCCACATTTCTTTTGGACCGGGACACTTTTTTCTTGGACCGGTCCACTTTTTTCTTGGACCGGTCCACTTTTTTCTTGGACCGGTCCACTTTTTTCTTGGACCGGTCCACTTTTTTCTTGGACCGGTCCACTTTTTTCTTGGACCGGTCCACTTTTTTCTTGGACCGGGACACTTTTTTCTTGGACCGGTCCACTTTTCTTTTGGACCGGGACACTTTTTTCTTGGACCGGTCCACTTTTCTTTTGGACCGGGACACTTTTTTCTTGGACCGGGACACTTTTCTTTTGGACCGGTCCACTTTTTTCTTGGACCGGTCCACTTTTTTCTTGGACCGGTCCACTTTTTTCTTGGACCGGTCCACATTTTTCTTGGACCGGTCCACTTTTTTCTTGGACCGGTCCACTTTTTTCTTGGACCGGTCCACTTTTCTTTTGGACCGGGACACTTTTTTCATGGACCGGTCCACTTTTTTCTTGGACCGGTCCACTTTTTTCTTGGACCGGGACACTTTTTTCTTGGACCGGGACACTTTTCTTTTGGACCGGGACACTTTTTTCATGGACCGGTCCACTTTTTTCTTGGACCGGTCCACTTTTTTCTTGGACCGGGACACTTTTTTCTTGGACCGGTCCACTTTTTTCTTGGACCGGTCCACTTTTTTCTTGGACCGGTCCACTTTTTTCTTGGACCGGTCCACTTTTTTCTTGGACCGGTCCACTTTTTTCATGGACCGGTCCACTTTTTTCTTGGACCGGTCCACTTTTTTCTTGGACCGGTCCACATTTCTTTTGGACCGGGACACTTTTTTCTTGGACCGGGACACTTTTTTCTTGGACCGGGACACTTTTTTCTTGGACCGGGAACCTTTTTTCTTGGACCGGTTCACTTTTTTTTTGGACCGTGACACTTTTTTCTTGGACCGGGACACTTTTTTCTTGGACCGGGACACTTTTTTCTTGGACCGGGACACTTTTGTTTTGGACCGGGACACTTTTTTCTTGGACCGGTCCACTTTTTTCTTGGACCGGTCCACTTTTTTCTTGGACCGGTCCACTTTTTTCTTGGACCGGTCCACTTTTTTCTTGGACCGGTCCACTTTTTTCATGGACCGGTCCACTTTTTTCTTGGACCGGTCCACTTTTTTCTTGGACCGGTCCACATTTCTTTTGGACCGGGACACTTTTTTCTTGGACCGGGACACTTTTTTCTTGGACCGGTCCACTTTTTTCTTGGACCGGTCCACTTTTTTCATGGACCGCGACAATTTTTTCTTGGACCGGGACACTTTTTTCTTGGACCGGGACACTTTTTTCTTGGACCGGGACACTTTTTTCTTGGACCGGTCCACTTTTTTCTTGGACCGGGACACTTTTCTTTTGGACCGGGACACTTTTTTCTTGGACCGGGACACTTTTCTTTTGGACCGGGACACTTTTTTCTTGGACCGGGACACTTTTCTTTTGGACCGGGACACTTTTTTCTTGGACCGGTCCACTTTTTTCTTGGACCGGGACACTTTTTTCTTGGACCGGGACACTTTTTTCTTGGACCGGGACACTTTTTTCTTGGACCGGGACACTTTTTTCTTGGACCGGTCCACTTTTTTCATGGACCGCGACACTTTTTTCTTGGACCGGTCCACTTTTTTCTTGGACCGGGACACTTTTTTCTTGGACCGGTCCACTTTTTTCTTGGACCGGGACACTTTTCTTTTGGACCGGGACACTTTTTTCTTGGACCGGTCCACTTTTCTTTTGGACCGGGACACTTTTTTCTTGGACCGGGACACTTTTTTCTTGGACCGGGACACTTTTTTCTTGGACCGGTCCACTTTTTTCTTGGACCGGGACACTTTTTTCTTGGACCGGGACACTTTTTTCTTGGACCGGTCCACTTTTTTCTTGGACCGGTCCACTTTTTTCTTGGACCGGTCCACTTTTTTCTTGGACCGGGACACTTTTTTCTTGGACCGGTCCACTTTTTTCTTGGACCGGGACACTTTTTTCTTGGACCGGGACACTTTTTTCTTGGACCGGTCCACTTTTTTCTTGGACCGGGACACTTTTCTTTTGGACCGGGACACTTTTTTCTTGGACCGGGACACTTTTCTTTTGGACCGGGACACTTTTTTCTTGGACCGGTCCACTTTTTTCTTGGACCGGGACAATTTTTTCTTGGACCGGGACACTTTTTTCTTGGACCGGTCCACTTTTTTCTTGGACCGGGACACTTTTTTCTTGGACCGGGACACTTTTTTCTTGGACCGGTCCACTTTTTTCTTGGACCGGGACACTTTTCTTTTGGACCGGGACACTTTTTTCTTGGACCGGGACACTTTTCTTTTGGACCGGGACACTTTTTTCTTGGACCGGTCCACTTTTTTCTTGGACCGGGACAATTTTTTCTTGGACCGGGACACTTTTTTCTTGGACCGGGACACTTTTTTCTTGGACCGGGACACTTTTTTCTTGGACCGGTCCACTTTTTTCATGGACCGCGACACTTTTTTCTTGGACCGGTCCACTTTTTTCTTGGACCGGGACACTTTTTTCTTGGACCGGTCCACTTTTTTCTTGGACCGGGACACTTTTCTTTTGGACCGGGACACTTTTTTCTTGGACCGGTCCACTTTTCTTTTGGACCGGGACACTTTTTTCTTGGACCGGGACACTTTTTTCTTGGACCGGGACACTTTTTTCTTGGACCGGTCCACTTTTTTCTTGGACCGGGACACTTTTTTCTTGGACCGGGACACTTTTTTCTTGGACCGGTCCACTTTTTTCTTGGACCGGTCCACTTTTTTCTTGGACCGGTCCACTTTTTTCTTGGACCGGGACACTTTTTTCTTGGACCGGTCCACTTTTTTCTTGGACCGGGACACTTTTTTCTTGGACCGGGACACTTTTTTCTTGGACCGGTCCACTTTTTTCTTGGACCGGGACACTTTTCTTTTGGACCGGGACACTTTTTTCTTGGACCGGTCCACTTTTCTTTTGGACCGGGACACTTTTTTCTTGGACCGGGACACTTTTCTTTTGGACCGGGACACTTTTTTCTTGGACCGGGACACTTTTTTCTTGGACCGGGACACTTTTTTCTTGGACCGGTCCACTTTTTTCTTGGACCGGGACACTTTTTTCTTGGACCGGGACACTTTTTTCTTGGACCGGTCCACTTTTTTCTTGGACCGGTCCACTTTTTTCTTGGACCGGTCCACTTTTTTCTTGGACCGGGACACTTTTTTCTTGGACCGGTCCACTTTTTTCTTGGACCGGGACACTTTTTTCTTGGACCGGTCCACTTTTTTCATGGACCGCGACAATTTTTTCTTGGACCGGGACACTTTTTTCTTGGACCGGTCCACTTTTTTCTTGGACCGGGACACTTTTTTCTTGGACCGGTCCACTTTTTTCTTGGACCGGTCCACTTTTTTCTTGGACCGGTCCACTTTTCTTATGGACCGGGACACTTTTTTCATGGACCGGTCCACTTTTTTCTTGGACCGGTCCACTTTTTTCTTGGACCGGGACACTTTTTTCTTGGACCGGGACACTTTTCTTTTGGACCGGGACACTTTTTTCATGGACCGGTCCACTTTTTTCTTGGACCGGTCCACTTTTTTCTTGGACCGGGACACTTTTTTCTTGGACCGGGAACCTTTTTTCTTGGACCGGGACACTTTTTTTTTGGACCGGGACACTTTTTTCTTGGACCGGGACACTTTTTTCTTGGACCGGGAACCTTTTTTCTTGGACCGGGACACTTTTTTTTTGGACCGGGACACTTTTTTCTTGGACCGGTCCACTTTTTTTTTGGACCGTGACACTTTTTTCTTGGACCGGGACACTTTTCTTTTGGACCGGGACACTTTTTTCTTGGACCGGTCCACTTTTTTCTTGGACCGGGACACTTTTTTTTTGGACCGGGACACTTTTTTTTTGGACCGGGACACTTTTTTTTTGGACCGGTCCACTTTTTTTTTGGACCGGGACACTTTTTTTTTGGACCGTGACACTTTTTTTTTGGACCGGGACACTTTTTTCTTGGACCGGGACACTTTTCTTTTGGACCGGGACACTTTTTTCTTGGACCGGTCCACTTTTTTCTTGGACCGGGACACTTTTTTTTTGGACCGGTCCACTTTTTTCTTGGACCGGTCCACTTTTTTCTTGGACCGGGACACTTTTCTTTTGGACCGGGACACTTTTTTCTTGGACCGGTCCACTTTTTTCTTGGACCGGGACACTTTTTTTTTGGACCGGGACACTTTTTTTTTGGACCGGGACACTTTTTTTTTGGACCGGGACACTTTTTTCTTGGACCGGTCCACTTTTTTTTTGGACCGTGACACTTTTTTCTTGGACCGGGAACCTTTTTTCTTGGACCGGGACACTTTTCTTTTGGACCGGGACACTTTTTTCATGGACCGGTCCACTTTTTTCTTGGACCGGTCCACTTTTTTCTTGGACCGGGACACTTTTTTCTTGGACCGGGAACCTTTTTTCTTGGACCGGGACACTTTTTTTTTGGACCGGGACACTTTTTTCTTGGACCGGGACACTTTTTTCTTGGACCGGGAACCTTTTTTCTTGGACCGGGACACTTTTTTTTTGGACCGGGACACTTTTTTCTTGGACCGGTCCACTTTTTTTTTGGACCGTGACACTTTTTTCTTGGACCGGGACACTTTTTTCTTGGACCGGGACACTTTTCTTTTGGACCGGGACACTTTTTTCTTGGACCGGTCCACTTTTTTCTTGGACTGGGACACTTTTTTTTTGGACCGGGACACTTTTTTTTTGGACCGGGACACTTTTTTTTTGGACCGGGACACTTTTTTCTTGGACCGGTCCACTTTTTTTTTGGACCGTGACACTTTTTTCTTGGACCGGGAACCTTTTTTCTTGGACCGGTCCACTTTTCTTTTGGACCGGGACACTTTTTTCTTGGACCGGTCCACTTTTTTCTTGGACCGGTCCACTTTTTTCTTGGACCGGTCCACTTTTTTCTTGGACCGGTCCACTTTTTTCTTGGACCGGTCCACTTTTTTCTTGGACCGGTCCACATTTCTTTTGGACCGGTCCACATTTCTTTTGGACCGGTCCACATTTCTTTTGGACCGGGACACTTTTTTCTTGGACCGGTCCACTTTTTTCTTGGACCGGTCCACTTTTTTCTTGGACCGGTCCACTTTTTTCTTGGACCGGTCCACTTTTTTCTTGGACCGGTCCACTTTTTTCTTGGACCGGTCCACTTTTTTCTTGGACCGGTCCACATTTCTTTTGGACCGGTCCACATTTCTTTTGGACCGGTCCACATTTCTTTTGGACCGGGACACTTTTTTCTTGGACCGGTCCACTTTTTTCTTGGACCGGTCCACTTTTTTCTTGGACCGGTCCACTTTTTTCTTGGACCGGTCCACTTTTTTCTTGGACCGGTCCACTTTTTTCTTGGACCGGGACACTTTTTTCTTGGACCGGGAACCTTTTTTCTTGGACCGGGACACTTTTTTTTTGGACCGGGACACTTTTTTCTTGGACCGGGACACTTTTTTCTTGGACCGGGAACCTTTTTTCTTGGACCGGGACACTTTTTTTTTGGACCGGGACACTTTTTTCTTGGACCGGTTCACTTTTTTTTTGGACCGTGACACTTTTTTCTTGGACCGGGACACTTTTTTCTTGGACCGGGACACTTTTCTTTTGGACCGGGACACTTTTTTCTTGGACCGGTCCACTTTTCTTTTGGACCGGGACACTTTTTTCTTGGACCGGTCCACTTTTTTCTTGGACCGGTCCACTTTTTTCTTGGACCGGTCCACTTTTTTCTTGGACCGGTCCACTTTTTTCTTGGACCGGTCCACTTTTTTCATGGACCGGTCCACTTTTTTCTTGGACCGGTCCACTTTTTTCTTGGACCGGTCCACTTTTTTCATGGACCGCGACAATTTTTTCTTGGACCGGGACACTTTTTTCTTGGACCGGGACACTTTTTTCTTGGACCGGTCCACTTTTTTCTTGGACCGGTCCACTTTTTTCATGGACCGGTCCACTTTTTTCTTGGACCGGTCCACTTTTTTCTTGGACCGGTCCACTTTTTTCATGGACCGCGACAATTTTTTCTTGGACCGGGACACTTTTTTCTTGGACCGGTCCACTTTTTTCTTGGACCGGGACACTTTTTTCTTGGACCGGTCCACTTTTTTCTTGGACCGGGACACTTTTCTTTTGGACCGGGACACTTTTCTTTTGGACCGGTCCACTTTTTTCTTGGACCGGTCCACTTTTTTCTTGGACCGGTCCACTTTTTTCATGGACCGGGACACTTTTTTCTTGGACCGGTCCACTTTTTTCTTGGACCGGTCCACTTTTTTCATGGACCGCGACACTTTTTTCTTGGACCGGTCCACTTTTTTCTTGGACCGGGACACTTTTTTCTTGGACCGGTCCACTTTTTTCTTGGACCGGGACACTTTTCTTTTGGACCGGGACACTTTTTTCTTGGACCGGTCCACTTTTCTTTTGGACCGGGACACTTTTTTCTTGGACCGGGACACTTTTTTCTTGGACCGGGACACTTTTTTCTTGGACCGGTCCACTTTTTTCTTGGACCGGGACACTTTTTTCTTGGACCGGGACACTTTTTTCTTGGACCGGTCCACTTTTTTCTTGGACCGGTCCACTTTTTTCTTGGACCGGTCCACTTTTTTCTTGGACCGGGACACTTTTTTCTTGGACCGGTCCACTTTTTTCTTGGACCGGGACACTTTTTTCTTGGACCGGGACACTTTTTTCTTGGATCGGTCCACTTTTTTCTTGGACCGGGACACTTTTCTTTTGGACCGGGACACTTTTTTCTTGGACCGGTCCACTTTTCTTTTGGACCGGGACACTTTTTTCTTGGACCGGGACACTTTTCTTTTGGACCGGGACACTTTTTTCTTGGACCGGGACACTTTTTTCTTGGACCGGGACACTTTTTTCTTGGACCGGTCCACTTTTTTCTTGGACCGGGACACTTTTTTCTTGGACCGGGACACTTTTTTCTTGGACCGGTCCACTTTTTTCTTGGACCGGTCCACTTTTTTCTTGGACCGGGACACTTTTTTCTTGGACCGGTCCACTTTTTTCTTGGACCGGGACACTTTTTTCTTGGACCGGTCCACTTTTTTCATGGACCGCGACAATTTTTTCTTGGACCGGGACACTTTTTTCTTGGACCGGTCCACTTTTTTCTTGGACCGGGACACTTTTTTCTTGGACCGGTCCACTTTTTTCTTGGACCGGGACACTTTTCTTTTGGACCGGGACACTTTTCTTTTGGACCGGTCCACTTTTTTCTTGGACCGGGACACTTTTCTTTTGGACCGGGACACTTTTTTCTTGGACCGGGACACTTTTCTTTTGGACCGGGACACTTTTTTCTTGGACCGGTCCACTTTTTTCTTGGACCGGTCCACTTTTTTCTTGGACCGGTCCACTTTTTTCTTGGACCGGGACACTTTTCTTTTGGACCGGTCCACTTTTTTCTTGGACCGGTCCACTTTTTTCATGGACCGGGACACTTTTTTCTTGGACCGGTCCACTTTTCTTTTGGACCGGGACACTTTTTTCTTGGACCGGGACACTTTTCTTTTGGACCGGGACACTTTTCTTTTGGACCGGGACACTTTTTTCTTGGACCGGTCCACTTTTCTTTTGGACCGGGACACTTTTTTCTTGGACCGGTCCACTTTTTTCATGGACCGGGACACTTTTTTCTTGGACCGGTCCACTTTTCTTTTGGACCGGGACACTTTTCTTTTGGACCGGGACACTTTTTTCTTGGACCGGTCCACTTTTCTTTTGGACCGGGACACTTTTTTCTTGGACCGGTCCACTTTTTTCATGGACCGGGACACTTTTTTCTTGGACCGGTCCACTTTTCTTTTGGACCGGGACACTTTTCTTTTGGACCGGGACACTTTTTTCTTGGACCGGTCCACTTTTCTTTTGGACCGGGACACTTTTTTCTTGGACCGGTCCACTTTTTTCATGGACCGGGACACTTTTTTCTTGGACCGGTCCACTTTTCTTTTGGACCGGGACACTTTTTTCTTGGACCGGTCCACTTTTCTTTTGGACCGGGACACTTTTTTCTTGGACCGGTCCACTTTTCTTTTGGACCGGTCCACTTTTTTCTTGGACCGGTCCACTTTTTTCTTGGACCGGTCCACTTTTCTTTTGGACCGGTCCACTTTTTTCTTGGACCGGTCCACTTTTTTCATGGACCGGGACACTTTTTTCTTGGACCGGTCCACTTTTCTTTTGGACCGGGACACTTTTTTCTTGGACCGGGACACTTTTCTTTTGGACCGGGACACTTTTTTCTTGGACCGGGACACTTTTCTTTTGGACCGGGACACTTTTTTCTTGGACCGGTCCACTTTTCTTTTGGACCGGTCCACTTTTTTCTTGGACCGGTCCACTTTTTTCTTGGACCGGGACACTTTTTTCTTGGACCGGTCCACTTTTTTCTTGGACCGGGACACTTTTTTCTTGGACCGGGACACTTTTCTTTTGGACCGGGACACTTTTTTCTTGGACCGGGACACTTTTCTTTTGGACCGGGACACTTTTTTCTTGGACCGGTCCACTTTTCTTTTGGACCGGGACACTTTTTTCTTGGACCGGTCCACTTTTCTTTTGGACCGGGACACTTTTTTCTTGGACCGGGACACTTTTCTTTTGGACCGGGACACTTTTTTCTTGGACCGGTCCACTTTTTTCTTGGACCGGTCCACTTTTTTCTTGGACCGGGACACTTTTCTTTTGGACCGGGACACTTTTTTCTTGGACCGGGACACTTTTCTTTTGGACCGGGACACTTTTTTCTTGGACCGGTCCACTTTTCTTTTGGACCGGGACACTTTTTTCTTGGACCGGTCCACTTTTTTCTTGGACCGGGACACTTTTTTCTTGGACCGGGACACTTTTTTCTTGGACCGGGACACTTTTTTCTTGGACCGGGACACTTTTCTTTTGGACCGGGACACTTTTTTCTTGGACCGGGACACTTTTCTTTTGGACCGGGACACTTTTCTTTTGGACCGGGACACTTTTTTCTTGGACCGGGACACTTTTCTTTTGGACCGGGACACTTTTTTCTTGGACCGGGACACTTTTCTTTTGGACCGGGACACTTTTTTCTTGGACCGGGACACTTTTTTCTTGGACCGGTCCACTTTTTTCTTGGACCGGGACACTTTTTTCTTGGACCGGTCCACTTTTTTCTTGGACCGGGACACTTTTTTCTTGGACCGGGACACTTTTTTCTTGGACCGGGACACTTTTCTTTTGGACCGGGACACTTTTCTTTTGGACCGGGACACTTTTTTCTTGGACCGGTCCACTTTTCTTTTGGACCGGGACACTTTTTCTTGGACCGGGACACTTTTCTTTTGGACCGGGACACTTTTTTCTTGGACCGGTCCACTTTTTTCTTGGACCGGGACACTTTTTTCTTGGACCGGTCCACTTTTTTCTTGGACCGGGACACTTTTTTCTTGGACCGGGACACTTTTCTTTTGGACCGGGACACTTTTTTCTTGGACCGGTCCACTTTTCTTTTGGACCGGGACACTTTTTCTTGGACCGGTCCACTTTTCTTTTGGACCGGGACACTTTTTTCTTGGACCGGTCCACTTTTCTTTTGGACCGGGACACTTTTTTCTTGGACCGGTCCACTTTTCTTTTGGACCGGGACACTTTTTCTTGGACCGGGACACTTTTCTTTTGGACCGGGACACTTTTTTCTTGGACCGGGACACTTTTCTTTTGGACCGGGACACTTTTTTCTTGGACCGGGACACTTTTCTTTTGGACCGGGACACTTTTTTCTTGGACCGGGACACTTTTTTCTTGGACCGGTCCACTTTTTTCTTGGACCGGGACACTTTTTTCTTGGACCGGTCCACTTTTTTCTTGGACCGGGACACTTTTTTCTTGGACCGGGACACTTTTTTCTTGGACCGGGACACTTTTCTTTTGGACCGGGACACTTTTCTTTTGGACCGGGACACTTTTTTCTTGGACCGGTCCACTTTTCTTTTGGACCGGGACACTTTTTCTTGGACCGGGACACTTTTCTTTTGGACCGGGACACTTTTTTCTTGGACCGGTCCACTTTTTTCTTGGACCGGGACACTTTTTTCTTGGACCGGTCCACTTTTTTCTTGGACCGGGACACTTTTTTCTTGGACCGGGACACTTTTCTTTTGGACCGGGACACTTTTTTCTTGGACCGGTCCACTTTTCTTTTGGACCGGGACACTTTTTCTTGGACCGGTCCACTTTTCTTTTGGACCGGGACACTTTTTTCTTGGACCGGTCCACTTTTCTTTTGGACCGGGACACTTTTTTCTTGGACCGGTCCACTTTTCTTTTGGACCGGGACACTTTTTCTTGGACCGGGACACTTTTCTTTTGGACCGGGACACTTTTTTCTTGGACCGGTCCACTTTTTTCTTGGACCGGGACACTTTTTTCTTGGACCGGGACACTTTTCTTTTGGACCGGGACACTTTTTTCTTGGACCGGTCCACTTTTTTCTTGGACCGGGACACTTTTTTCTTGGACCGGTCCACTTTTTTCTTGGACCGGGACACTTTTTTCTTGGACCGGGACACTTTTCTTTTGGACCGGGACACTTTTTTCTTGGACCGGTCCACTTTTCTTTTGGACCGGGACACTTTTTCTTGGACCGGTCCACTTTTCTTTTGGACCGGGACACTTTTTTCTTGGACCGGTCCACTTTTCTTTTGGACCGGGACACTTTTTTCTTGGACCGGTCCACTTTTCTTTTGGACCGGGACACTTTTTTCTTGGACCGGTCCACTTTTCTTTTGGACCGGGACACTTTTTTCTTGGACCGGGACACTTTTCTTTTGGACCGGGACACTTTTTTCTTGGACCGGTCCACTTTTCTTTTGGACCGGGACACTTTTTTCTTGGACCGGGACACTTTTCTTTTGGACCGGGACACTTTTTTCTTGGACCGGTCCACTTTTTTCATGGACCGGGACACTTTTTTCTTGGACCGGGACACTTTTCTTTTGGACCGGGACACTTTTTTCTTGGACCGGTCCACTTTTCTTTTGGACCGGGACACTTTTTTCTTGGACCGGTCCACTTTTTTCTTGGACCGGTCCACTTTTTTCTTGGACCGGGACACTTTTCTTTTGGACCGGGACACTTTTTTCTTGGACCGGTCCACTTTTTTCTTGGACCGGGACACTTTTTTCTTGGACCGGTCCACTTTTCTTTTGGACCGGGACACTTTTTTCTTGGACCGGTCCACTTTTTTCTTGGACCGGGACACTTTTTTCTTGGACCGGTCCACTTTTCTTTTGGACCGGTCCACTTTTTTCTTGGACCGGGACACTTTTTTCTTGGACCGGTCCACTTTTTTCTTGGACCGGTCCACTTTTTTCTTGGACCGGTCCACTTTTTTCTTGGACCGGGACACTTTTCTTTTGGACCGGGACACTTTTCTTTTGGACCGGGACACTTTTTTCTTGGACCGGTCCACTTTTTTCATGGACCGGGACACTTTTTTCTTGGACCGGTCCACTTTTCTTTTGGACCGGGACACTTTTCTTTTGGACCGGGACACTTTTTTCTTGGACCGGTCCACTTTTCTTTTGGACCGGGACACTTTTTTCTTGGACCGGTCCACTTTTTTCATGGACCGGGACACTTTTTTCTTGGACCGGTCCACTTTTCTTTTGGACCGGGACACTTTTCTTTTGGACCGGGACACTTTTTTCTTGGACCGGTCCACTTTTCTTTTGGACCGGGACACTTTTTTCTTGGACCGGTCCACTTTTCTTTTGGACCGGTCCACTTTTTTCTTGGACCGGGACACTTTTCTTTTGGACCGGGACACTTTTTTCTTGGACCGGTCCACTTTTCTTTTGGACCGGGACACTTTTTTCTTGGACCGGGACACTTTTCTTTTGGACCGGGACACTTTTTTCTTGGACCGGGACACTTTTCTTTTGGACCGGTCCACTTTTTTCTTGGACCGGGACACTTTTTTCATGGACCGGGACACTTTTTTCTTGGACCGGTCCACTTTTCTTTTGGACCGGTCCACTTTTTTCTTGGACCGGGACACTTTTCTTTTGGACCGGGACACTTTTTTCTTGGACCGGTCCACTTTTCTTTTGGACCGGGACACTTTTTTCTTGGACCGGTCCACTTTTCTTTTGGACCGGGACACTTTTTTCTTGGACCGGTCCACTTTTTTCATGGACCGGGACACTTTTTTCTTGGACCGGTCCACTTTTTTCATGGACCGGGACACTTTTTTCTTGGACCGGTCCACTTTTCTTTTGGACCGGGACACTTTTTTCTTGGACCGGTCCACTTTTCTTTTGGACCGGGACACTTTTTTCTTGGACCGGTCCACTTTTCTTTTGGACCGGGACACTTTTTTCTTGGACCGGTCCACTTTTCTTTTGGACCGGGACACTTTTTTCTTGGACCGGGACACTTTTCTTTTGGACCGGGACACTTTTTTCTTGGACCGGGACACTTTTCTTTTGGACCGGTCCACTTTTTTCTTGGACCGGTCCACTTTTTTCTTGGACCGGTCCACTTTTTTCTTGGACCGGTCCACTTTTTTCTTGGACCGGGACACTTTTTTCTTGGACCGGTCCACTTTTTTCTTGGACCGGTCCACTTTTTTCTTGGACCGGGACACTTTTTTCTTGGACCGGGACACTTTTTTCTTGGACCGGGACACTTTTTTCTTGGACCGGGACACTTTTTTCTTGGACCGGGACACTTTTCTTTTGGACCGGGACACTTTTTTCTTGGACCGGGACACTTTTCTTTTGGACCGGGACACTTTTTTCTTGGACCGGGACACTTTTCTTTTGGACCGGGACACTTTTTTCTTGGACCGGTCCACTTTTCTTTTGGACCGGGACACTTTTTTCTTGGACCGGTCCTTTTTTCTTTTGGACCGGGACACTTTTTTCTTGGACCGGTCCACTTTTCTTTTGGACCGGGACACTTTTTTCTTGGACCGGTCCACTTTTCTTTTGGACCGGGACACTTTTTTCTTGGACCGGTCCACTTTTCTTTTGGACCGGGACACTTTTTTCTTGGACCGGTCCACTTTTCTTTTGGACCGGGACACTTTTTTCTTGGACCGGTCCACTTTTTTCATGGACCGGGACACTTTTTTCTTGGACCGGTCCACTTTTCTTTTGGACCGGGACACTTTTTTCTTGGACCGGGACACTTTTTTCTTGGACCGGTCCACTTTTTTCTTGGACCGGGACACTTTTTTCTTGGACCGGTCCACTTTTTTCTTGGACCGGGACACTTTTTTCTTGGACCGGTCCACTTTTTTCTTGGACCGGGACACTTTTTTCTTGGACCGGGACACTTTTTTCTTGGACCGGTCCACTTTTTTCTTGGACCGGGACACTTTTCTTTTGGACCGGGACACTTTTTTCTTGGACCGGTCCACTTTTCTTTTGGACCGGGACACTTTTTCTTGGACCGGTCCACTTTTCTTTTGGACCGGGACACTTTTTTCTTGGACCGGTCCACTTTTCTTTTGGACCGGGACACTTTTTTCTTGGACCGGTCCACTTTTTTCATGGACCGGGACACTTTTTTCTTGGACCGGGACACTTTTCTTTTGGACCGGGACACTTTTTTCTTGGACCGGTCCACTTTTCTTTTGGACCGGGACACTTTTTTCTTGGACCGGTCCACTTTTCTTTTGGACCGGGACACTTTTTTCTTGGACCGGTCCACTTTTTTCATGGACCGGGACACTTTTTTCATGGACCGGGACACTTTTTTCTTGGACCGGGACACTTTTTTCATGGACCGGGACACTTTTTTCTTGGACCGGTCCACTTTTCTTTTGGACCGGGACACTTTTTTCTTGGACCGGGACACTTTTTTCTTGGACCGGTCCACTTTTTTCATGGACCGGGACACTTTTTTCATGGACCGGGACACTTTTTTCTTGGACCGGGACACTTTTCTTTTGGACCGGGACACTTTTTTCTTGGACCGGTCCACTTTTCTTTTGGACCGGGACACTTTTTTCTTGGACCGGTCCACTTTTCTTTTGGACCGGGACACTTTTTTCTTGGACCGGTCCACTTTTTTCTTGGACCGGTCCACTTTTTTCTTGGACCGGGACACTTTTCTTTTGGACCGGGACACTTTTTTCTTGGACCGGTCCACTTTTCTTTTGGACCGGGACACTTTTTTCTTGGACCGGTCCACTTTTCTTTTGGACCGGTCCACTTTTCTTTTGGACCGGGACACTTTTTTCTTGGACCGGTCCACTTTTTTCATGGACCGGGACACTTTTTTCTTGGACCGGTCCACTTTTTTCTTGGACCGGTCCACTTTTCTTTTGGACCGGGACACTTTTTTCTTGGACCGGTCCACTTTTTTCATGGACCGGGACACTTTTTTCTTGGACCGGTCCACTTTTCTTTTGGACCGGGACACTTTTTTCTTGGACCGGTCCACTTTTCTTTTGGACCGGGACACTTTTTTCTTGGACCGGTCCACTTTTCTTTTGGACCGGGACACTTTTTTCTTGGACCGGGACACTTTTCTTTTGGACCGGGACACTTTTTTCTTGGACCGGTCCACTTTTCTTTTGGACCGGGACACTTTTTTCTTGGACCGGGAACTTTTTTTCTTGGACCGGGACACTTTTTTCTTGGACCGGTCCACTTTTTTCTTGGACCGGGACACTTTTTTCTTGGACCGGGACACTTTTTTCTTGGACCGGTCCAATTTTTTCTTGGACCGGTCCACTTTTTTCTAGGACCGGTCCACTTTTTTCTTGGACCGGTCCACTTTTTTCTTGGACCGGTCCACTTTTTTCTTGGACCGGGACACTTTTCTTTTGGACCGGGACACTTTTCTTTTGGACCGGGACACTTTTTTCTTGGACCGGTCCACTTTTCTTTTGGACCGGGACACTTTTTTCTTGGACCGGTCCACTTTTCTTTTGGACCGGGACACTTTTTTCTTGGACCGGTCCACTTTTCTTTTGGACCGGGACACTTTTTTCTTGGACCGGTCCACTTTTTTCTTGGACCGGTCCACTTTTTTCTTGGACCGGTCCACTTTTTTCTTGGACCGGTCCACTTTTTTCTTGGACCGGGACACTTTTCTTTTGGACCGGGACACTTTTCTTTTGGACCGGGACACTTTTTTCTTGGACCGGGACACTTTTTTCTTGGACCGGTCCACTTTTTTCTTGGACCGGTCCACTTTTTTCTTGGACCGGTCCACTTTTTTCTTGGACCGGTCCACTTTTTTCTTGGACCGGTCCACTTTTTTCTTGGACCGGTCCACTTTTTTCTTGGACCGGGACACTTTTCTTTTGGACCGGGACACTTTTTTCTTGGACCGGGACACTTTTTTCTTGGACCGGGAACCTTTTTTCTTGGACCGGGACACTTTTTTTTTGGACCGGGACACTTTTTTCTTGGACCGGTCCACTTTTTTTTTGGACCGTGACACTTTTTTCTTGGACCGGGACACTTTTTTCTTGGACCGGGACACTTTTTTCTTGGACCGGGAACCTTTTTTCTTGGACCGGGACACTTTTTTCTTGGACCGGGACACTTTTTTCTTGGACCGGGACACTTTTTTCTTGGACCGGGACACTTTTTTCTTGGACCGGGACACTTTTTTCTTGGACCGGGACACTTTTTTCTTGGACCGGGACACTTTTTTCTTGGACCGGGAACCTTTTTTCTTGGACCGGGACACTTTTTTCTTGGACCGGTCCACTTTTTTCTTGGACCGGGACACTTTTTTTTTGGACCGGGACACTTTTTTCTTGGACCGGGACACTTTTTTTTTTGGACCGGGACACTTTTTTCTTGGACCGGGAACTTTTTTTCTTGGACCGGTCCACTTTTTTTTTGGACCGGGACACTTTTTTCTTGGACCGGTCCACTTTTTTTTTGGACCGGGACACTTTTTTCTTGGACCGGGACACTTTTTTCTTGGACCGGGACACTTTTTTCTTGGACCGGGACACTTTTCTTTTGGACCGGGACACTTTTCTTTTGGACCGGGACACTTTTTTCTTGGACCGGGACACTTTTTTCTTGGACCGTGACACTTTTCTTTTGGACCGGGACACTTTTCTTTTGGACCGGGACACTTTTTTCTTGGACCGGTCCACTTTTCTTTTGGACCGGGACACTTTTCTTTTGGACCGGGACACTTTTTTCTTGGACCGGTCCACTTTTTTCATGGACCGGGACACTTTTTTCTTGGACCGGTCCACTTTTCTTTTGGACCGGGACACTTTTTTCTTGGACCGGGACACTTTTCTTTTGGACCGGGACACTTTTTTCTTGGACCGGTCCACTTTTCTTTTGGACCGGGACACTTTTTTCTTGGACCGGTCCACTTTTCTTTTGGACCGGGACACTTTTTTCTTGGACCGGTCCACTTTTTTCTTGGACCGGGACACTTTTTTCTTGGACCGGGACACTTTTCTTTTGGACCGGGACACTTTTTTCTTGGACCGGGACACTTTTCTTTTGGACCGGGACACTTTTTTCTTGGACCGGGACACTTTTTTCTTGGACCGGGACACTTTTCTTTTGGACCGGGACACTTTTTTCTTGGACCGGGACACTTTTCTTTTGGACCGGGACACTTTTTTCTTGGACCGGTCCACTTTTCTTTTGGACCGGGACACTTTTTTCTTGGACCGGTCCACTTTTTTCATGGACCGGGACACTTTTTTCTTGGACCGGTCCACTTTTCTTTTGGACCGGGACACTTTTCTTTTGGACCGGGACACTTTTTTCTTGGACCGGTCCACTTTTTTCATGGACCGGGACACTTTTTTCTTGGACCGGTCCACTTTTCTTTTGGACCGGGACACTTTTTTCTTGGACCGGGACACTTTTCTTTTGGACCGGGACACTTTTTTCTTGGACCGGTCCACTTTTCTTTTGGACCGGGACACTTTTTTCTTGGACCGGTCCCCTTTTCTTTTGGACCGGGACACTTTTTTCTTGGACCGGTCCACTTTTCTTTTGGACCGGGACACTTTTTTCTTGGACCGGGACACTTTTCTTTTGGACCGGGACACTTTTTTCTTGGACCGGGACACTTTTCTTTTGGACCGGGACACTTTTTTCTTGGACCGGGACACTTTTCTTTTGGACCGGGACACTTTTTTCTTGGACCGGGACACTTTTCTTTTGGACCGGGACACTTTTTTCTTGGACCGGTCCACTTTTCTTTTGGACCGGGACACTTTTTTCTTGGACCGGGACACTTTTCTTTTGGACCGGGACACTTTTTTCTTGGACCGGTCCACTTTTTTCTTGGACCGGTCCACTTTTCTTTTGGACCGGGACACTTTTTTCTTGGACCGGGACACTTTTTTCTTGGACCGGGACACTTTTTTCCTGGACCGGGACACTTTTCTTTTGGACCGGGACACTTTTTTCTTGGACCGGTCCACTTTTCTTTTGGACCGGGACACTTTTTTCTTGGACCGGTCCACTTTTCTTTTGGACCGGGACACTTTTTTCTTGGACCGGGACACTTTTCTTTTGGACCGGGACACTTTTTTCTTGGACCGGTCCACTTTTTTCTTGGACCGGGACACTTTTCTTTTGGACCGGGACACTTTTTTATTGGACCGGTCCACTTTTTTCTTGGACCGGGACACTTTTTTCTTGGACCGGGACACTTTTTTCCTGGACCGGGACACTTTTCTTTTGGACCGGTCCACTTTTTTCTTGGACCGGGACACTTTTCTTTTGGACCGGGACACTTTTTTCTTGGACCGGGACACTTTTCTTTTGGACCGGGACACTTTTTTCTTGGACCGGTCCACTTTTCTTTTGGACCGGGACACTTTTTTCTTGGACCGGTCCACTTTTCTTTTGGACCGGGACACTTTTTTATTGGACCGGTCCACTTTTTTCTTGGACCGGGACACTTTTTTCTTGGACCGGGACACTTTTTTCCTGGACCGGGACACTTTTCTTTTGGACCGGGACACTTTTTTCTTGGACCGGGACACTTTTCTTTTGGACCGGGACACTTTTTTCTTGGACCGGGACACTTTTCTTTTGGACCGGGACACTTTTTTCTTGGACCGGGACACTTTTCTTTTGGACCGGGACACTTTTTTCTTGGACCGGGACACTTTTCTTTTGGACCGGGACACTTTTTTCTTGGACCGGGACACTTTTCTTTTGGACCGGGACACTTTTTTCTTGGACCGGTCCACTTTTCTTTTGGACCGGGACACTTTTTTCTTGGACCGGTCCACTTTTCTTTTGGACCGGGACACTTTTTTATTGGACCGGTCCACTTTTTTCTTGGACCGGGACACTTTTTTCTTGGACCGGGACACTTTTTTCCTGGACCGGGACACTTTTCTTTTGGACCGGGACACTTTTTTCTTGGACCGGGACACTTTTCTTTTGGACCGGGACACTTTTTTCTTGGACCGGGACACTTTTCTTTTGGACCGGGACACTTTTTTCTTGGACCGGGACACTTTTCTTTTGGACCGGGACACTTTTTTCTTGGACCGGGACACTTTTCTTTTGGACCGGGACACTTTTTTCTTGGACCGGGACACTTTTCTTTTGGACCGGGACACTTTTTTCTTGGACCGGGACACTTTTCTTTTGGACCGGGACACTTTTTTATTGTACCGGGACACTTTTCTTTTGGACCGGGACACTTTTTTCTTGGACCGGGACACTTTTCTTTTGGACCGGGACACTTTTTTATTGTACCGGTCCACTTTTTTCTTGGACCGGGACACTTTTTTCTTGGACCGGGACACTTTTCTTTTGGACCGGGACACTTTTCTTTTGGACCGGGACACTTTTTTCTTGGACCGGGACACTTTTCTTTTGGACCGGGACACTTTTTTCTTGGACCGGGACACTTTTCTTTTAGACCGGGACACTTTTTTCTTGGACCGGTCCACTTTTCTTTTGGACCGGGACACTTTTTTCTTGGACCGGTCCACTTTTCTTTTGGACCGGGACACTTTTTTCTTGGACCGGGACACTTTTCTTTTGGACCGGGACACTTTTCTTTTGGACCGGGACACTTTTTTCTTGGACCGGGACACTTTTCTTTTGGACCGGGACACTTTTTTCTTGGACCGGTCCACTTTTCTTTTGGACCGGGACACTTTTTTCTTGGACCGGTCCACTTTTCTTTTGGACCGGGACACTTTTTTCTTGGACCGGGACACTTTTCTTTTGGACCGGGACACTTTTCTTTTGGACCGGGACACTTTTTTCTTGGACCGGTCCACTTTTTTCTTGGACCGGTCCACTTTTCTTTTGGACCGGGACACTTTTTTCTTGGACCGGGACACTTTTCTTTTGGACCGGGACACTTTTCTTTTGGACCGGGACACTTTTTTCTTGGACCGGGACACTTTTCTTTTGGACCGGGACACTTTTTTCTTGGACCGGTCCACTTTTCTTTTGGACCGGGACACTTTTTTCTTGGACCGGTCCACTTTTCTTTTGGACCGGGACACTTTTTTCTTGGACCGGGACACTTTTCTTTTGGACCGGGACACTTTTCTTTTGGACCGGGACACTTTTTTCTTGGACCGGTCCACTTTTTTCTTGGACCGGTCCACTTTTCTTTTGGACCGGGACACTTTTTTCTTGGACCGGGACACTTTTCTTTTGGACCGGGACACTTTTCTTTTGGACCGGGACACTTTTTTCTTGGACCGGGACACTTTTCTTTTGGACCGGGACACTTTTTTCTTGGACCGGTCCACTTTTCTTTTGGACCGGGACACTTTTTTCTTGGACCGGTCCACTTTTCTTTTGGACCGGGACACTTTTTTCTTGGACCGGTCCACTTTTCTTTTGGACCGGGACACTTTTTTCTTGGACCGGTCCACTTTTCTTTTGGACCGGGACACTTTTTTATTGGACCGGTCCACTTTTTTCTTGGACCGGGACACTTTTTTCTTGGACCGGGACACTTTTTTCCTGGACCGGGACACTTTTCTTTTGGACCGGGACACTTTTTTCTTGGACCGGGACACTTTTCTTTTGGACCGGGACACTTTTTTCTTGGACCGGGACACTTTTCTTTTGGACCGGGACACTTTTTTCTTGGACCGGGACACTTTTCTTTTAGACCGGGACACTTTTTTCTTGGACCGGTCCACTTTTCTTTTGGACCGGGACACTTTTTTCTTGGACCGGTCCACTTTTCTTTTGGACCGGGACACTTTTTTCTTGGACCGGGACACTTTTCTTTTGGACCGGGACACTTTTTTCTTGGACCGGGACACTTTTCTTTTGGACCGGGACACTTTTTTCTTGGACCGGGACACTTTTCTTTTGGACCGGGACACTTTTTTCTTGGACCGGTCCACTTTTCTTTTGGACCGGGACACTTTTTTCTTGGACCGGGACACTTTTCTTTTGGACCGGGACACTTTTCTTTTGGACCGGGACACTTTTTTCTTGGACCGGGACACTTTTCTTTTGGACCGGGACACTTTTTTCTTGGACCGGGACACTTTTCTTTTGGACCGGGACACTTTTTTCTTGGACCGGTCCACTTTTCTTTTGGACCGGGACACTTTTTTCTTGGACCGGTCCACTTTTCTTTTGGACCGGGACACTTTTTTCTTGGACCGGTCCACTTTTCTTTTGGACCGGGACACTTTTTTCTTGGACCGGTCCACTTTTCTTTTGGACCGGGACACTTTTTTATTGGACCGGTCCACTTTTTTCTTGGACCGGGACACTTTTTTCTTGGACCGGGACACTTTTTTCCTGGACCGGGACACTTTTCTTTTGGACCGGGACACTTTTTTCTTGGACCGGGACACTTTTCTTTTGGACCGGGACACTTTTTTCTTGGACCGGGACACTTTTCTTTTGGACCGGGACACTTTTTTCTTGGACCGGGACACTTTTCTTTTGGACCGGGACACTTTTTTCTTGGACCGGGACACTTTTCTTTTGGACCGGGACACTTTTTTCTTGGACCGGGACACTTTTCTTTTGGACCGGGACACTTTTTTATTGTACCGGTCCACTTTTTTCTTGGACCGGGACACTTTTTTCTTGGACCGGGACACTTTTCTTTTGGACCGGGACACTTTTCTTTTGGACCGGGACACTTTTTTCTTGGACCGGGACACTTTTCTTTTGGACCGGGACACTTTTTTCTTGGACCGGGACACTTTTCTTTTAGACCGGGACACTTTTCTTTTGGACCGGGACACTTTTCTTTTGGACCGGGACACTTTTTTCTTGGACCGGGACACTTTTCTTTTGGACCGGGACACTTTTCTTTTGGACCGGGACACTTTTCTTTTGGACCGGGACACTTTTCTTTTGGACCGGGACACTTTTCTTTTGGACCGGGACACTTTTTTCTTGGACCGGGACACTTTTCTTTTGGACCGGGACACTTTTTTCTTGGACCGGTCCACTTTTCTTTTGGACCGGGACACTTTTTTCTTGGACCGGGACACTTTTCTTTTGGACCGGGACACTTTTCTTTTGGACCGGGACACTTTTCTTTTGGACCGGGACACTTTTTTCTTGGACCGGGACACTTTTCTTTTGGACCGGGACACTTTTTTCTTGGACCGGGACACTTTTCTTTTGGACCGGGACACTTTTCTTTTGGACCGGGACACTTTTTTCTTGGACCGGGACACTTTTCTTTTGGACCGGGACACTTTTTTCTTGGACCGGTCCACTTTTCTTTTGGACCGGGACACTTTTCTTTTGGACCGGGACACTTTTCTTTTGGACCGGGACACTTTTCTTTTGGACCGGGACACTTTTCTTTTGGACCGGGACACTTTTTTCTTGGACCGGGACACTTTTCTTTTGGACCGGGACACTTTTTTCTTGGACCGGTCCACTTTTCTTTTGGACCGGGACACTTTTTTCTTGGACCGGTCCACTTTTCTTTTGGACCGGGACACTTTTTTCTTGGACCGGGACACTTTTCTTTTGGACCGGGACACTTTTCTTTTGGACCGGGACACTTTTTTCTTGGACCGGGACACTTTTCTTTTGGACCGGGACACTTTTTTCTTGGACCGGGACACTTTTCTTTTGGACCGGGACACTTTTTTCTTGGACCGGGACACTTTTCTTTTGGACCGGGACACTTTTTTCTTGGACCGGTCCACTTTTCTTTTGGACCGGGACACTTTTTTCTTGGACCGGTCCACTTTTCTTTTGGACCGGGACACTTTTTTCTTGGACCGGGACACTTTTCTTTTGGACCGGGACACTTTTCTTTTGGACCGGGACACTTTTTTCTTGGACCGGGACACTTTTCTTTTGGACCGGGACACTTTTTTCTTGGACCGGGACACTTTTCTTTTGGACCGGGACACTTTTTTCTTGGACCGGGACACTTTTCTTTTGGACCGGGACACTTTTTTCTTGGACCGGGACACTTTTCTTTTGGACCGGGACACTTTTTTCTTGGACCGGTCCACTTTTCTTTTGGACCGGGACACTTTTTTCTTGGACCGGTCCACTTTTCTTTTGGACCGGGACACTTTTTTCTTGGACCGGTCCACTTTTCTTTTGGACCGGGACACTTTTTTCTTGGACCGGTCCACTTTTCTTTTGGACCGGGACACTTTTTTATTGGACCGGTCCACTTTTTTCTTGGACCGGGACACTTTTTTCTTGGACCGGGACACTTTTTTCCTGGACCGGGACACTTTTCTTTTGGACCGGGACACTTTTTTCTTGGACCGGGACACTTTTCTTTTGGACCGGGACACTTTTTTCTTGGACCGGGACACTTTTCTTTTGGACCGGGACACTTTTTTCTTGGACCGGGACACTTTTCTTTTGGACCGGGACACTTTTTTCTTGGACCGGGACACTTTTCTTTTGGACCGGGACACTTTTTTCTTGGACCGGGACACTTTTCTTTTGGACCGGGACACTTTTTTATTGTACCGGTCCACTTTTTTCTTGGACCGGGACACTTTTTTCTTGGACCGGGACACTTTTCTTTTGGACCGGGACACTTTTCTTTTGGACCGGGACACTTTTTTCTTGGACCGGGACACTTTTCTTTTGGACCGGGACACTTTTTTCTTGGACCGGGACACTTTTCTTTTAGACCGGGACACTTTTCTTTTGGACCGGGACACTTTTCTTTTGGACCGGGACACTTTTTTCTTGGACCGGGACACTTTTCTTTTGGACCGGGACACTTTTTTCTTGGACCGGTCCACTTTTCTTTTGGACCGGGACACTTTTTTCTTGGACCGGTCCACTTTTCTTTTGGACCGGGACACTTTTTTCTTGGACCGGGACACTTTTCTTTTGGACCGGGACACTTTTCTTTTGGACCGGGACACTTTTTTCTTGGACCGGGACACTTTTCTTTTGGACCGGGACACTTTTTTCTTGGACCGGTCCACTTTTCTTTTGGACCGGGACACTTTTTTCTTGGACCGGTCCACTTTTCTTTTGGACCGGGACACTTTTTTCTTGGACCGGGACACTTTTCTTTTGGACCGGGACACTTTTCTTTTGGACCGGGACACTTTTTTCTTGGACCGGGACACTTTTCTTTTGGACCGGGACACTTTTTTCTTGGACCGGTCCACTTTTTTCTTGGACCGGGACACTTTTTTCTTGGACCGGTCCACTTTTTTCTTGGACCGGTCCACTTTTCTTTTGGACCGGGACACTTTTTTCTTGGACCGGGACACTTTTTTCTTGGACCGGTCCACTTTTTTCTTGGACCGGGACACTTTTTTCTTGGACCGGGACACTTTTTTCTTGGACCGGGACACTTTTTTTTTGGACCGGGACACTTTTCTTTTGGACCGGGACACTTTTTTCTTGGACCGGTCCACTTTTTTCTTGGACCGGGACACTTTTTTCTTGGACCGGGACACTTTTTTCTTGGACCGGTCCATTTTTTTCTTGGACCGGGACACTTTTCTTTTGGACCGGGACACTTTTTTCTTGGACCGGTCCACTTTTTTCTTGGACCGGGACACTTTTTTCTTGGACCGGGACACTTTTCTTTTGGACCGGGACACTTTTTTCTTGGACCGGGACACTTTTTTCTTGGACCGGGACACTTTTTTTTTGGACCGGGACACTTTTCTTTTGGACCGGGACACTTTTTTCTTGGACCGGGACACTTTTTTCTTGGACCGGTCCATTTTTTTCTTGGACCGGGACACTTTTCTTTTGGACCGGGACACTTTTTTCTTGGACCGGTCCACTTTTTTCTTGGACCGGGACACTTTTCTTTTGGACCGGGACACTTTTTTCTTGGACCGGGACACTTTTTTCTTGGACCGGGACACTTTTTTCTTGGACCGGGAACCTTTTTTCTTGGACCGGGAACTTTTTTTCTTGGACCGGTCCACTTTTTTCTTGGACCGGTCCACTTTTTTCTTGGACCGGTCCACTTTTTTCTTGGACCGGTCCACTTTTTTCTTGGACCGGTCCACTTTTTTCTTGGACCGGGACACTTTTCTTTTGGACCGGTCCACTTTTTTCTTGGACCGGTCCACTTTTTTCTTGGACCGGTCCACTTTTTTCTTGGACCGGGACACTTTTTTCTTGGACCGGGACACTTTTTTCTTGGACCGGGAACCTTTTTTCTTGGACCGGGAACTTTTTTTCTTGGACCGGTCCACTTTTTTCTTGGACCGGTCCACTTTTTTCTTGGACCGGTCCACTTTTTTCTTGGACCGGTCCACTTTTTTCTTGGACCGGTCCACTTTTTTCTTGGACCGGGACACTTTTCTTTTGGACCGGTCCACTTTTTTCTTGGACCGGTCCACTTTTTTCTTGGACCGGGACACTTTTCTTTTGGACCGGGACACTTTTTTCTTGGACCGGTCCACTTTTTTCTTGGACCGGTCCACTTTTTTCTTGGACCGGGACACTTTTTTCTTGGACCGGGACACTTTTTTCTTGGACCGGGAACCTTTTTTCTTGGACCGGGAACTTTTTTTCTTGGACCGGTCCACTTTTTTCTTGGACCGGTCCACTTTTTTCTTGGACCGGTCCACTTTTTTCTTGGACCGGTCCACTTTTTTCTTGGACCGGGACACTTTTCTTTTGGACCGGGACACTTTTTTCTTGGACCGGTCCACTTTTTTTTTGGACCGTGACACTTTTTTCTTGGACCGGTCCACTTTTTTCTTGGACCGGGAACCTTTTTTCTTGGACCGGGACACTTTTTTTTTGGACCGGGACACTTTTTTCTTGGACCGGTCCACTTTTTTTTTTGACCGTGACACTTTTTTCTTGGACCGGGACACTTTTTTCTTGGACCGGGACACTTTTTTCTTGGACCGGGAACCTTTTTTCTTGGACCGGGACACTTTTTTCTTGGACCGGGACACTTTTTTCTTGGACCGGGACACTTTTTTTTTGGACCGGGACACTTTTTTCTTGGACCGGGACACTTTTTTTTTGGACCGGGACACTTTTTTCTTGGACCGGGACACTTTTTTTTTGGACCGGGACACTTTTTTCTTGGACCGGGAACTTTTTTTCTTGGACCGGTCCACTTTTTTTTTGGACCGGGACACTTTTTTCTTGGACCGGGACACTTTTTTCTTGGACCGGGACACTTTTTTCTTGGACCGGGACACTTTTTTCTTGGACCGGGACACTTTTTTCTTGGACCGGGACACTTTTTTCTTGGACCGGGAACCTTTTTTCTTGGACCGGGACACTTTTTTTTTGGACCGGGACACTTTTTTCTTGGACCGTGACACTTTTTTCTTGGACCGGTCCACTTTTTTTTTGGACCGTGACACTTTTTTCTTGGACCGGGACACTTTTTTCTTGGACCGTGACACTTTTTTCTTGGACCGGGACACTTTTTTCTTGGACCGGGACACTTTTTTCTTGGACCGGGACACTTTTTTCTTGGACCGGTCCACTTTTTTCTTGGACCGGTCCACTTTTTTCTTGGACCGGGACATTTTTTTCTTGGACCGGTCCACTTTTTTCTTGGACCGTGACACTTTTTTCTTGGACCGGTCCACTTTTTTTTTGGACCGTGACACTTTTTTCTTGGACCGGGACACTTTTTTCTTGGACCGGGACACTTTTTTTTTGGACCGGGACACTTTTTTCTTGGACCGGGACACTTTTTTTTTGGACCGGGACACTTTTTTCTTGGACCGGGAACTTTTTTTCTTGGACCGGTCCACTTTTTTTTTGGACCGGGACACTTTTTTCTTGGACCGGGACACTTTTTTCTTGGACCGGGACACTTTTTTCTTGGACCGGGACACTTTTTTCTTGGACCGGGACACTTTTTTCTTGGACCGGGACACTTTTTTCTTGGACCGGGAACCTTTTTTCTTGGACCGGGACACTTTTTTTTTGGACCGGGACACTTTTTTCTTGGACCGTGACACTTTTTTCTTGGACCGGTCCACTTTTTTCTTGGACCGGGACATTTTTTTCTTGGACCGGTCCACTTTTTTCTTGGACCGTGACACTTTTTTCTTGGACCGGTCCACTTTTTTTTTGGACCGTGACACTTTTTTCTTGGACCGGGACACTTTTTTCTTGGACCGGGACACTTTTTTTTTGGACCGGGACACTTTTTTCTTGGACCGGGACACTTTTTTTTTGGACCGGGACACTTTTTTCTTGGACCGGGAACTTTTTTTCTTGGACCGGTCCACTTTTTTTTTGGACCGGGACACTTTTTTCTTGGACCGGGACACTTTTTTCTTGGACCGGGACACTTTTTTCTTGGACCGGGACACTTTTTTCTTGGACCGGGAACCTTTTTTCTTGGACCGGGACACTTTTTTTTTGGACCGGGACACTTTTTTCTTGGACCGGGACACTTTTTTCTTGGACCGGGACACTTTTTTTTTGGACCGGGACACTTTTTTCTTGGACCGGGAACTTTTTTTCTTGGACCGGTCCACTTTTTTTTTGGACCGGGACACTTTTTTCTTGGACCGGGACACTTTTTTCTTGGACCGGGACACTTTTTTCTTGGACCGGGACACTTTTTTCTTGGACCGGGAACCTTTTTTCTTGGACCGGGACACTTTTTTTTTGGACCGGGACACTTTTTTCTTGGACCGTGACACTTTTTTCTTGGACCGGTCCACTTTTTTTTTGGACCGTGACACTTTTTTCTTGGACCGGGAACTTTTTTTCTTGGACCGGGACACTTTTTTTTTGGACCGGGACACTTTTTTTTTGGACCGGGACACTTTTTTCTTGGACCGGGAACCTTTTTTCTTGGACCGGGACACTTTTTTTTTGGACCGTGACACTTTTTTCTTGGACCGGGACACTTTTTTCTTGGACCGGGACACTTTTTTTTTGGACCGGGACACTTTTTTCTTGGACCGGGACACTTTTTTTTTGGACCGTGACACTTTTTTCTTGGACCGGGAACTTTTTTTCTTGGACCGGGACACTTTTTTCTTGGACCGGGACACTTTTTTTTTGGACCGGGACACTTTTTTCTTGGACCGGGAACCTTTTTTCTTGGACCGGGACACTTTTTTTTTGGACCGTGACACTTTTTTCTTGGACCGGGACACTTTTTTTTTGGACCGTGACACTTTTTTTTTGGACCGGGACACTTTTTTCTTGGACCGGGACACTTTTTTTTTGGACCGGGACACTTTTTTCTTGGACCGGGAACTTTTTTTCTTGGACCGGTCCACTTTTTTTTTGGACCGGGACACTTTTTTCTTGGACCGGGACACTTTTTTCTTGGACCGGGACACTTTTTTCTTGGACCGGGACACTTTTTTCTTGGACCGGGAACCTTTTTTCTTGGACCGGTCCACTTTTTTTTTGGACCGGGACACTTTTTTCTTGGACCGGGACACTTTTTTCTTGGACCGGGACACTTTTTTTTTGGACCGGGACACTTTTTTCTTGGACCGGGAACTTTTTTTCTTGGACCGGTCCACTTTTTTCTTGGACCGGGAACTTTTTTTCTTGGACCGGTCCACTTTTTTTTTGGACCGGGACACTTTTTTCTTGGACCGGGACACTTTTTTCTTGGACCGGGAACCTTTTTTCTTGGACCGGGACACTTTTTTTTTGGACCGGGACACTTTTTTCTTGGACCGTGACACTTTTTTCTTGGACCGGTCCACTTTTTTTTTGGACCGTGACACTTTTTTCTTGGACCGGGACACTTTTTTCTTGGACCGTGACACTTTTTTCTTGGACCGGGACACTTTTTTCTTGGACCGGGACACTTTTTTCTTGGACCGGGACACTTTTTTCTTGGACCGTGACACTTTTTTCTTGGACCGGTCCACTTTTTTTTTGGACCGTGACACTTTTTTCTTGGACCGGGACACTTTTTTCTTGGACCGTGACACTTTTTTCTTGGACCGGGACACTTTTCTTTTGGACCGGGACACTTTTTTCTTGGACCGGGACACTTTTTTCTTGGACCGGGACACTTTTTTCTTGGACCGGGACACTTTTTTCTTGGACCGGGACACTTTTTTCTTGGACCGGGACACTTTTTTCTTGGACCGGGACACTTTTTTCTTGGACCGGGACACTTTTTTCTTGGACCGGTCCACTTTTTTCTTGGACCGGGACACTTTTTTCTTGGACCGGTCCACTTTTTTCTTGGACCGGGACACTTTTTTCTTGGACCGGTCCACTTTTTTCTTGGACCGGTCCACTTTTTTCTTGGACCGGTCCACTTTTTTCTTGGACCGGGACACTTTTTTCTTGGACCGGGAACTTTTTTTCTTGGACCGGTCCACTTTTTTTTTGGACCGGGACACTTTTTTCTTGGACCGGGACACTTTTTTTTTGGACCGGGACACTTTTTTCTTGGACCGGGACACTTTTTTCTTGGACCGGTCCACTTTTTTTTTGGACCGGGACACTTTTTTCTTGGACCGGGACACTTTTTTTTTGGACCGGGACACTTTTTTTTTGGACCGGGACACTTTTTTCTTGGACCGGGACACTTTTTTCTTGGACCGGGACACTTTTTTCTTGGACCGGGACACTTTTTTCTTGGACCGGGACACTTTTTTCTTGGACCGGTCCACTTTTTTCTTGGACCGGTCCACTTTTTTCTTGGACCGGGACACTTTTTTTTTGGACCGGGACACTTTTTTCTTGGACCGGGACACTTTTTTTTTGGACCGGGACACTTTTTTCTTGGACCGGGACACTTTTTTTTTGGACCGGTCCACTTTTTTTTTGGACCGGGACACTTTTTTCTTGGACCGGTCCACTTTTTTTTTGGACCGGGACACTTTTTTCTTGGACCGGGACACTTTTTTCTTGGACCGGGAACTTTTTTTCTTGGACCGGTCCACTTTTTTTTTGGACCGGGACACTTTTTTCTTGGACCGGGACACTTTTTTTTTGGACCGGGACACTTTTTTCTTGGACCGGGACACTTTTTTTTGGACCGGGACACTTTTTTCTTGGACCGGGACACTTTTTTTTTGGACCGGTCCACTTTTTTTTTGGACCGGGACACTTTTTTCTTGGACCGGTCCACTTTTTTTTTGGACCGGGACACTTTTTTCTTGGACCGGTCCACTTTTTTTTTGGACCGTGACACTTTTTTCTTGGACCGGTCCACTTTTTTTTTGGACCGTGACACTTTTTTCTTGGACCGGTCCACTTTTTTTTTGGACCGGGACACTTTTTTCTTGGACCGGTCCACTTTTTTTTTGGACCGGGACACTTTTTTCTTGGACCGGTCCACTTTTTTTTTGGACCGGGACACTTTTTTCTTGGACCGGTCCACTTTTTTTTTGGACCGGGACACTTTTTTCTTGGACCGGTCCACTTTTTTTTTGGACCGTGACACTTTTTTCTTGGACCGGGACACTTTTTTCTTGGACCGGTCCACTTTTTTCTTGGACCGGGACACTTTTTTTTTGGACCGGTCCACTTTTTTTTTGGACCGGGACACTTTTTTCTTGGACCGGGACACTTTTTTTTTGGACCGGGACACTTTTTTCTTGGACCGGGACACTTTTTTTTTGGACCGGTCCACTTTTTTTTTGGACCGGGACACTTTTTTCTTGGACCGGTCCACTTTTTTTTTGGACCGGGACACTTTTTTCTTGGACCGGTCCACTTTTTTTTTGGACCGTGACACTTTTTTCTTGGACCGGTCCACTTTTTTTTTGGACCGTGACACTTTTTTCTTGGACCGGTCCACTTTTTTTTTGGACCGTGACACTTTTTTCTTGGACCGGTCCACTTTTTTTTTGGACCGTGACACTTTTTTCTTGGACCGGTCCACTTTTTTTTTGGACCGGGACACTTTTTTCTTGGACCGGTCCACTTTTTTTTTGGACCGGGACACTTTTTTCTTGGACCGGTCCACTTTTTTTTTGGACCGGGACACTTTTTTCTTGGACCGGGACACTTTTTTTTTGGACCGTGACACTTTTTTCTTGGACCGGTCCACTTTTTTTTTGGACCGTGACACTTTTTTCTTGGACCGGTCCACTTTTTTTTTGGACCGGGACACTTTTTTCTTGGACCGGTCCACTTTTTTCTTGGACCGGTCCACTTTTTTCTTGGACCGGTCAACTTTTTTTTTGGACCGTGACACTTTTTTCTTGGACCGGTCCACTTTTTTCTTGGACCGGTCCACTTTTTTCTTGGACCGGGACACTTTTTTCTTGGACCGGTCCACTTTTTTTTTGGACCGGGACACTTTTTTCTTGGACCGGTCCACTTTTTTTTTGGACCGGGACACTTTTTTCTTGGACCGGGACACTTTTTTTTTGGACCGTGACACTTTTTTCTTGGACCGGTCCACTTTTTTTTTGGACCGTGACACTTTTTTCTTGGACCGGTCCACTTTTTTTTTGGACCGGGACACTTTTTTCTTGGACCGGTCCACTTTTTTCTTGGACCGGTCCACTTTTTTCTTGGACCGGTCCACTTTTTTCTTGGACCGGTCCACTTTTTTCTTGGACCGGTCCACTTTTTTCTTGGACCGGTCCACTTTTTTCTTGGACCGGTCCACTTTTTTCTTGGACCGGTCCACTTTTTTCTTGGACCGGGACACTTTTTTCTTGGACCGGTCCACTTTTTTTTTGGACCGGGACACTTTTTTCTTGGACCGGTCCACTTTTTTCTTGGACCGGTCCACTTTTTTCTTGGACCGGTCAACTTTTTTTTTGGACCGTGACACTTTTTTCTTGGACCGGTCCACTTTTTTCTTGGACCGGTCCACTTTTTTCTTGGACCGGGACACTTTTTTCTTGGACCGGTCCACTTTTTTTTTGGACCGGGACACTTTTTTCTTGGACCGGTCCACTTTTTTTTTGGACCGTGACACTTTTTTCTTGGACCGGTCCACTTTTTTTTTGGACCGGGACACTTTTTTCTTGGACCGGTCCACTTTTTTTTTGGACCGTGACACTTTTTTCTTGGACCGGTCCACTTTTTTCTTGGACCGGTCCACTTTTTTCTTGGACCGGTCCACTTTTTTTTTGGACCGGGACACTTTTTTCTTGGACCGGTCCACTTTTTTTTTGGACCGTGACACTTTTTTCTTGGACCGGTCCACTTTTTTTTTGGACCGGGACACTTTTTTCTTGGACCGGTCCACTTTTTTCTTGGACCGGTCCACTTTTTTCTTGGACCGGTCCACTTTTTTCTTGGACCGGTCCACTTTTTTCTTGGACCGGTCCACTTTTTTCTTGGACCGGTCCACTTTTTTCTTGGACCGGTCCACTTTTTTCTTGGACCGGTCCACTTTTTTCTTGGACCGGGACACTTTTTTCTTGGACCGGTCCACTTTTTTTTTGGACCGGGACACTTTTTTCTTGGACCGGTCAACTTTTTTTTTGGACCGTGACACTTTTTTTTTGGACCGGGACACTTTTTTCTTGGACCGGTCCACTTTTTTCTTGGACCGGGACACTTTTTTCTTGGACCGGTCCACTTTTTTTTTGGACCGGGACACTTTTTTCTTGGACCGGTCCACTTTTTTTTTGGACCGGTCCACTTTTTTTTTGGACCGTGACACTTTTTTCTTGGACCGGTCCACTTTTTTTTTGGACCGGGACACTTTTTTTTTGGACCGGGACACTTTTTTCTTGGACCGGTCCACTTTTTTTTTGGACCGGGACACTTTTTTCTTGGACCGGTCCACTTTTTTTTTGGACCGGGACACTTTTTTCTTGGACCGGTCCACTTTTTTCTTGGACCGGTCCACTTTTTTCTTGGACCGGTCCACTTTTTTCTTGGACCGGTCCACTTTTTTCTTGGACCGGTCCACTTTTTTCTTGGACCGGTCCACTTTTTTCTTGGACCGGTCCACTTTTTTCTTGGACCGGTCCACTTTTTTCTTGGACCGGGACACTTTTTTCTTGGACCGGTCCACTTTTTTTTTGGACCGGGACACTTTTTTCTTGGACCGGTCCACTTTTTTCTTGGACCGGTCCACTTTTTTCTTGGACCGGTCAACTTTTTTTTTGGACCGTGACACTTTTTTCTTGGACCGGTCCACTTTTTTCTTGGACCGGTCCACTTTTTTCTTGGACCGGGACACTTTTTTCTTGGACCGGGACACTTTTTTTTTGGACCGGGACACTTTTTTCTTGGACCGGTCCACTTTTTTTTTGGACCGTGACACTTTTTTCTTGGACCGGTCCACTTTTTTTTTGGACCGGGACACTTTTTTCTTGGACCGGGACACTTTTTTCTTGGACCGGTCCACTTTTTTCTTGGACCGGTCAACTTTTTTTTTGGACCGTGACACTTTTTTCTTGGACCGGTCCACTTTTTTCTTGGACCGGTCCACTTTTTTCTTGGACCGGTCCACTTTTTTCTTGGACCGGTCAACTTTTTTTTTGGACCGGGACACTTTTTTCTTGGACCGGTCCACTTTTTTCTTGGACCGGTCCACTTTTTTCTTGGACCGGTCCACTTTTTTCTTGGACCGGTCCACTTTTTTTTTGGACCGGGACACTTTTTTCTTGGACCGGTCCACTTTTTTTTTGGACCGTGACACTTTTTTCTTGGACCGGTCCACTTTTTTTTTGGACCGGGACACTTTTTTCTTGGACCGGTCCACTTTTTTTTTGGACCGTGACACTTTTTTCTTGGACCGGTCAACTTTTTTTTTGGACCGTGACACTTTTTTCTTGGACCGGTCCACTTTTTTCTTGGACCGGTCCACTTTTTTCTTGGACCGGGACACTTTTTTCTTGGACCGGGACACTTTTTTCTTGGACCGGGAACCTTTTTTCTTGGACCGGTCCATTTTTTTCTTGGACCGGGACACTTTTTTCTTGGACCGGTCCATTTTTTTCTTGGACCGGGACACTTTTTTCTTGGGCCGGGACACTTTTTTCTTGGACCGGGACACTTTTTTCTTGGACCGGTCCACTTTTTTCTTGGACCGGGACACTTTTTTCTTGGACCGGTCCACTTTTTTCTTGGACCGGGAACTTTTTTTCTTGGACCGGTCCACTTTTTTTTTGGACCGGGACACTTTTTTCTTGGACCGGTCCACTTTTTTTTTGGACCGGGACACTTTTTTCTTGGACCGGTCCACTTTTTTTTTGGACCGGGACACTTTTTTCTTGGACCGGGACACTTTTTTCTTGGACCGGGACACTTTTTTCTTGGACCGGGACACTTTTTTCTTGGACCGGGAACCTTTTTTCTTGGACCGGGACACTTTTTTCTTGGACCGGGAACCTTTTTTCTTAGACCGGGACACTTTTTTCGTGGACCGGTCCACTTTTTTCTTGGACCGGTCCACTTTTTTCTTGGACCGGGAACCTTTTTTCTTAGACCGGGACACTTTTTTCTTGGACCGGTCCACTTTTTTCTTGGACCGGGACACTTTTTTCTTGGACCGGGAACCTTTTTTCTTGGACCGGGAACCTTTTTTCTTGGACCGGGAACTTTTTTTCTTGGACCGGGAACTTTTTTTCTTGGACCGGGACACTTTTTTCTTGGACCGGGACACTTTTTTCTTGGACCGGGACACTTTTTTCTTGGACCGGGACACTTTTTTCTTGGACCGTGACACTTTTTTCTTGGACCGGTCCACTTTTTTCTTGGACCGGGAACCTTTTTTCTTAGACCGGGACACTTTTTTCTTGGACCGGGACACTTTTTTCTTGGACCGGGAACCTTTTTTCTTGGACCGGGAACTTTTTTTCTTGGACCGGGACACTTTTTTCTTGGACCGGGACACTTTTTTCTTGGACCGGTCCACTTTTTTCTTGGACCGGGACACTTTTTTCTTAGACCGGGACACTTTTTTCTTGGACCGGGACACTTTTTTCTTGGACCGGGACACTTTTTTCTTGGACCGGGAACCTTTTTTCTTGGACCGGTCCACTTTTTTCTTGGACCGGGACACTTTTTTCTTGGACCGGGACACTTTTTTCTTGGACCGGTCCACTTTTTTCTTGGACCGGTCCACTTTTTTCTTGGACCGGGACACTTTTTTCTTGGACCGTGACACTTTTTTCTTGGACCGGTCCACTTTTTTCTTGGACCGGGAACCTTTTTTCTTAGACCGGGACACTTTTTTCTTGGACCGGTCCACTTTTTTCTTGGACCGGGAACCTTTTTTTTTTAGACCGGGACACTTTTTTCTTGGACCGGTCCACTTTTTTCTTGGACCGGGACACTTTTTTCTTGGACCGGGAACCTTTTTTCTTGGACCGGGAACTTTTTTTCTTGGACCGGGAACCTTTTTTCTTGGACCGGGAACTTTTTTTCTTGGACCGGGACACTTTTTTCTTGGACCGGTCCACTTTTTTCTTGGACCGGGACACTTTTTTCTTGGACCGGGACACTTTTTTCTTGGACCGGGACACTTTTTTCTTGGACCGGGAACCTTTTTTCTTAGACCGGGAACCTTTTTTCTTGGACCGGGACACTTTTTTCTTGGACCGGGACACTTTTTTCTTGGACCGGGACACTTTTTTCTTGGACCGGGACACTTTTTTCTTGGACCGGGAACCTTTTTTCTTGGACCGGGAACTTTTTTCTTGGACCGGGACACTTTTTTCTTGGACCGGTCCACTTTTTTCTTGGACCGGTCCACTTTTTTCTTGGACCGGTCCACTTTTTTCTTGGACCGGGACACTTTTTTTTTTGGACCGGTCCATTTTTTTCTTGGACCGGGACACTTTTTTCTTGGACCGGTCCACTTTTTTCTTGGACCGGTCCACTTTTTTCTTGGACCGGTCCACTTTTTTCTTGGACCGGGACACTTTTTTTTTTGGACCGGTCCACTTTTTTCTTGGACCGGGACACTTTTTTCTTGGACCGGTCCACTTTTTTCTTGGACCGGGAACCTTTTTTTTTTAGACCGGGACACTTTTTTCTTGGACCGGTCCACTTTTTTCTTGGACCGGGACACTTTTTTCTTGGACCGGGACACTTTTTTCTTGGACCGGGAACCTTTTTTCTTGGACCGGTCCACTTTTTTCTTGGACCGGGACACTTTTTTCTTGGACCGGGACACTTTTTTCTTGGACCGTGACACTTTTTTCTTGGACCGGTCCACTTTTTTCTTGGACCGGTCCACTTTTTTTTTGGACCGTGACACTTTTTTCTTGGACCGGTCCACTTTTTTCTTGGACCGGGAACCTTTTTTCTTAGACCGGGACACTTTTTTCTTGGACCGGTCCACTTTTTTCTTGGACCGGGAACCTTTTTTTTTTAGACCGGGACACTTTTTTCTTGGACCGGTCCACTTTTTTCTTGGACCGGGACACTTTTTTCTTGGACCGGGAACCTTTTTTTTTTAGACCGGGACACTTTTTTCTTGGACCGGTCCACTTTTTTCTTGGACCGGGACACTTTTTTCTTGGACCGGGACACTTTTTTCTTGGACCGGGAACCTTTTTTCTTGGACCGGTCCACTTTTTTCTTGGACCGGGACACTTTTTTCTTGGACCGGGACACTTTTTTCTTGGACCGTGACACTTTTTTCTTGGACCGGTCCACTTTTTTCTTGGACCGGTCCACTTTTTTTTTGGACCGTGACACTTTTTTCTTGGACCGGTCCACTTTTTTCTTGGACCGGGAACTTTTTTCTTAGACCGGGACACTTTTTTCTTGGACCGGTCCACTTTTTTCTTGGACCGGGAACCTTTTTTTTTTAGACCGGGACACTTTTTTCTTGGACCGGTCCACTTTTTTCTTGGACCGGGACACTTTTTTCTTGGACCGGGAACCTTTTTTCTTGGACCGGGAACTTTTTTCTTGGACCGGGACACTTTTTTCTTGGACCGGTCCACTTTTTTCTTGGACCGGTCCACTTTTTTCTTGGACCGGTCCACTTTTTTCTTGGACCGGGACACTTTTTTTTTTGGACCGGTCCATTTTTTTCTTGGACCGGGACACTTTTTTCTTGGACCGGTCCACTTTTTTCTTGGACCGGTCCACTTTTTTCTTGGACCGGTCCACTTTTTTCTTGGACCGGGACACTTTTTTTTTTGGACCGGTCCACTTTTTTCTTGGACCGGGACACTTTTTTCTTGGACCGGTCCACTTTTTTCTTGGACCGGGAACCTTTTTTTTTTAGACCGGGACACTTTTTTCTTGGACCGGTCCACTTTTTTCTTGGACCGGGACACTTTTTTCTTGGACCGGGACACTTTTTTCTTGGACCGGGAACCTTTTTTTTTTAGACCGGGACACTTTTTTCTTGGACCGGTCCACTTTTTTCTTGGACCGGGACACTTTTTTCTTGGACCGGTCCACTTTTTTCTTGGACCGGGAACTTTTTTTCTTGGACCGGGACACTTTTTTCTTGGACCGGGACACTTTTTTCTTGGACCGGGACACTTTTTTCTTGGACCGGGACACTTTTTTCTTGGACCGTGACACTTTTTTCTTGGACCGTGACACTTTTTTCTTGGACCGGGACACTTTTTTCTTGGACCGTGACACTTTTTTCTTGGACCGGTCCACTTTTTTTTTGGACCGTGACACTTTTTTCTTGGACCGGTCCACTTTTTTTTTGGACCGGTCCACTTTTTTCTTGGACCGGTCCACTTTTTTCTTGGACCGGGACACTTTTTTCTTGGACCGGTCCACTTTTTTCTTGGACCGGTCCACTTTTTTTTTTGGACCGGTCCATTTTTTTCTTGGACCGGGACACTTTTTTCTTGGACCGTGACACTTTTTTCTTGGACCGGTCCACTTTTTTTTTGGACCGTGACACTTTTTTCTTGGACCGGTCCACTTTTTTTTTGGACCGGTCCACTTTTTTCTTGGACCGGTCCACTTTTTTCTTGGACCGGGACACTTTTTTCTTGGACCGGTCCACTTTTTTCTTGGACCGGGAACTTTTTTTCTTGGACCGGGACACTTTTTTCTTGGACCGGGACACTTTTTTCTTGGACCGGGACACTTTTTTCTTGGACCGGGACACTTTTTTCTTGGACCGGTCCACTTTTTTTTTGGACCGTGACACTTTTTTCTTGGACCGGTCCATTTTTTTCTTGGACCGGGACACTTTTTTCTTGGACCGTGACACTTTTTTCTTGGACCTGTCCACTTTTTTTTTGGACCGTGACACTTTTTTCTTGGACCGGTCCACTTTTTTTTTGGACCGTGACACTTTTTTCTTGGACCGGTCCACTTTTTTTTTGGACCGTGACACTTTTTTCTTGGACCGGTCCACTTTTTTCTTGGACCGGGACACTTTTTTTTTGGACCGGGACACTTTTTTCTTGGACCGGTCCATTTTTTTCTTGGACCGGGACACTTTTTTCTTGGACCGTGACACTTTTTTCTTGGACCGGTCCACTTTTTTCTTGGACCGGGAACCTTTTTTCTTAGACCGGGACACTTTTTTCTTGGACCGGTCCACTTTTTTCTTGGACCGGGACACTTTTTTTTGGACCGGGACACTTTTTTCTTGGACCGGGACACTTTTTTTCTTGGACCGGTCCACTTTTTTCTTGGACCGGGACACTTTTTCTTGGACCGGGAACCTTTTTTCTTGGACCGGGAACTTTTTTTCTTGGACCGGGACACTTTTTTCTTGGACCGGGAACTTTTTTTCTTGGACCGGTCCACTTTTTTTTTGGACCGGGACACTTTTTTCTTGGACCGGTCCACTTTTTTTTTGGACCGGGACACTTTTTTCTTGGACCGGGACACTTTTTTCTTGGACCGGTCCACTTTTTTTTTTGGACCGGTCCATTTTTTTCTTGGACCGGGACACTTTTTTCTTGGACCGGGACACTTTTTTCTTGGACCGGTCCACTTTTTTCTTGGACCGGGAACCTTTTTTCTTAGACCGGGACACTTTTTTTTTGGACCGTGACACTTTTTTCTTGGACCGGTCCACTTTTTTTTTGGACCGTGACACTTTTTTCTTGGACCGGTCCACTTTTTTTTTGGACCGGGACACTTTTTTCTTGGACCGGTCCACTTTTTTTTTGGACCGTGACACTTTTTTCTTGGACCGGTCCACTTTTTTCTTGGACCGGGACACTTTTTTCTTGGGCCGGGACACTTTTTTCTTGGACCGGGACACTTTTTTCTTGGGCCGGGACACTTTTTTCTTGGACCGGGACACTTTTTTCTTGGACCGGGAACCTTTTTTCTTGGACCGGTCCATTTTTTTCTTGGACCGGGACACTTTTTTCTTGGACCGGGAACCTTTTTTCTTGGACCGGGAACTTTTTTTCTTGGACCGGGACACTTTTTTCTTGGACCGTGACACTTTTTTTTTGGACCGGGACACTTTTTTCTTGGACCGGGACACTTTTTTCTTGGACCGTGACACTTTTTTCTTGGACCGGGACACTTTTTTCTTGGACCGTGACACTTTTTTCTTGGACCGGTCCACTTTTTTTTTTGGACCGGGACACTTTTTTCTTGGACCGGGACACTTTTTTCTTGGACCGGGACACTTTTTTCTTGGACCGGGAACCTTTTTTCTTGGACCGGGACACTTTTTTCTTGGACCGGGAACCTTTTTTCTTGGACCGGGACACTTTTTTCTTGGACCGGGACACTTTTTTCTTGGACCGGGACACTTTTTTCTTGGACCGGGACACTTTTTTCTTGGACCGGGACACTTTTTTTTTGGACCGGGACACTTTTTTTTTGGACCGGGACACTTTTTTCTTGGACCGGGAACCTTTTTTCTTGGACCGGGACACTTTTTTCTTGGACCGGTCCACTTTTTTTTTGGACCGGGACACTTTTTTCTTGGACCGGGACACTTTTTTCTTGGACCGTGACACTTTTTTCTTGGACCGTGACACTTTTTTTTTTGGACCGGGACACTTTTTTTTTGGACCGGGACACTTTTTTCTTGGACCGGGACACTTTTTTCTTGGACCGGGAACCTTTTTTCTTGGACCGGGACACTTTTTTCTTGGACCGGTCCACTTTTTTTTTTGGACCGGGACACTTTTTTCTTGGACCGGGACACTTTTTTTTTGGACCGGGACACTTTTTTCTTGGACCGGGAACCTTTTTTCTTGGACCGGGACACTTTTTTCTTGGACCGGGAACCTTTTTTCTTGGACCGGGACACTTTTTTCTTGGACCGGGACACTTTTTTCTTGGACCGGGACACTTTTTTCTTGGACCGGGACACTTTTTTCTTGGACCGGGACACTTTTTTTTTGGACCGGGACACTTTTTTCTTGGACCGGGAACCTTTTTTCTTGGACCGGGACACTTTTTTCTTGGACCGGGACACTTTTTTCTTGGACCGGGACACTTTTTTCTTGGACCGGGACACTTTTTTCTTGGACCGGGACACTTTTTTTTTGGACCGGGACACTTTTTTCTTGGACCGGGAACCTTTTTTCTTGGACCGGGACACTTTTTTCTTGGACCGGGACACTTTTTTCTTGGACCGGGACACTTTTTTTTTGGACCGGGACGCTTTTTTTTTGGACCGGGACGCTTTTTTTTGGACCGGGACACTTTTTTCTTGGACCGGGACACTTTTTTTTTGGACCGGGACACTTTTTTCTTGGACCGGGACACTTTTTTTTTGGACCGGGACGCTTTTTTTTTGGACCGGGACGCTTTTTTTTTGGACCGGGACACTTTTTTCTTGGACCGGGACACTTTTTTTTTGGACCGGGACACTTTTTTCTTGGACCGGGAACCTTTTTTCTTGGACCGGGACACTTTTTTCTTGGACCGGGACACTTTTTTCTTGGACCGGGACACTTTTTTCTTGGACCGGGACACTTTTTTCTTGGACCGGGACACTTTTTTTTTGGACCGGGACACTTTTTTCTTGGACCGGGAACCTTTTTTCTTGGACCGGGACACTTTTTTCTTGGACCGGGAACCTTTTTTCTTGGACCGGGACACTTTTTTCTTGGACCGGGACACTTTTTTCTTGGACCGGGACACTTTTTTCTTGGACCGGGACACTTTTTTCTTGGACCGGGACACTTTTTTTTTGGACCGGGACACTTTTTTCTTGGACCGGGAACCTTTTTTCTTGGACCGGGACACTTTTTTCTTGGACCGGGACACTTTTTTCTTGGACCGGGACACTTTTTTTTTGGACCGGGACGCTTTTTTTTTGGACCGGGACGCTTTTTTTTTGGACCGGGACACTTTTTTCTTGGACCGGGACACTTTTTTCTTGGACCGGGACACTTTTTTCTTGGACCGGGACACTTTTTCTTGGACCGGGACACTTTTTTCTTGGACCGGGACACTTTTTCTTGGACCGGGACACGGTCCAAAAAAAAGGTGGATCGGTCCTAGAAAAAAGTGGACCGGTCAAAAAAAAAGTGTCCCGGACGACAAACAAAGTGTCCCGGTCCAAGAAAAATGTGGACCGGTCCAAAAAGTATTCGTGGACCGGTCCAAAAAAAAGGTGGACCGGTCCATATTCACCTCCTTTAAATTTGTGTCATCTTCTCGTAATCGGCTGAAAATAAAGAAAATAACAGAACATTCGAATTTCAAAATGTTTGAGCCTTTATTCTATTCAGTGTATTTCCAGAGATTCTAGAAATGTTTTCATTTGTACACCGCGCTCTAATGCTAACGTGGCTGAATAATACAATTTTGCCCCCGCTTTTCCAGGTTTCCAGGTTTCGTGTACTCCCCCTTGTGGAATCGAGAGAATTACAAAATGCCTCAAAACCTTCAAACGACAAGAAAGCTAGAAAATTAAAAATCTCAGCCATTTTAGCAATCGGACAAGTTGTAACGTTGAGAGCAACGCGAATACTCACTTAATACATGATTTCACATCTGTATCGTTATCAGGCTCATCAGGAACAATTCGTGGAACATACGACTGCATGATCCCGTTAAACGTCGTTCCAGTGGTCTCATCTTGCGTTTTGCCTTTCAATGCGTTGTAGTACTGTGGCTGATTGAGCACATTGTGCATACCTGAATGAGCGAATTGATAAAGTTGGCTAATAAATGAACTACTGGCGATATTTTCAATGTGTTCTCTATTGCTAAAATTATATATTTTGGCTTGGCCGTCGATCTGAAATCCAAGAGGCTTCCAAAACGAAAAATCGAAGTCTCAGTCGTGTGCGCAATGCTACATTCAAAATTTCGCTCATCCTTATTTTTTCTCCTGTAATTTAAATTATTCTCTTTATTACTTATTAAATGGGTCCATGTAGTGCCACTTTGTAGATAACATAACATTTTAAAGATTCGTGGAGTTAAATCAAGGAAACGGTGAAAATCGGAAACCTTTATTCTAATCTGAAAAATGTCACTTTTCCCTTGAAAAGTGTTCCCATAAACATGCAATCACCTTCATGTCAATCATGACCAGAAATTGAATCGGATTTTTAGATATGTGCTGAGCGCCACATCAATTAATGACTAATTCTTCTGTGAAACAATTATGAATTCTATTGACATATATTCGGGATGGTTTCTTAGACTGATTCGAGGGTTGGAGCGTATCCGATTCGTGTTCTGAATCGAAAAATCCTGAAAATCTGATATAGAAGACACAAACACACATGTTCAATGAACATTTGATTTTTGAATTCGTTTATTTAATGCAAAAAGAGAGAGAAAGAGAGAAGACTATTCGAATCACATTTTTGTTGTCAAGGGGTCAAATATAAAACATTTCTGGAAGCAAAAATAAGCCGATTTTGAGAATAAAATCGATTAGAAAGGGCGCGGGCGCTGGGGGGAGGATCACAAGTTGGGGGTTCGAAAATATGGGGAAAAGTAAGCCAATGGGGGAAACGGTAAAATAAAGCTAGGAATATCCAAAACAAAAAACACTACGACACCCTGCAAGTTTCTCGGGGAATTCGAGAAAAAGTATACAACATGATGATAGGGAAAAAGAGAATACGGGGATCAGTGAATCTATGTTTTTGAGAATTGATTACATTTTTGATTATTTTTCGTATTTTTCATGAGGTTTAGAATCTTAATTGAGTAACCGATTGAGATGGATCAAGGGGGGAAGAATAAAACATTGGGAAGTTCAGAGAAAAAGGGAAAGAAAAATATACACATATGGTTGGAGAGAAGGTGAAAACAGAGAAGAGAAGGAGACAATGGAAGAGAAATTTGAATACGGAGTCATTTAGGCGTTTGGATCTTTGCCCAGTCGACGGAGACGCACTGTAAAATTTCGAATTTCATTTCCAGAATCTTTATTCAAAATTGTTCTTAGTATCTTGTTTTTGTTCTATGTCACTCTGTTTCTTGAGAGACATATTTTATTTCAAAACGAAGAGCTGATAAAAACAGCTGATTTTGTCAAGAAAAAAACAGAGTGACGTGAAAAAGCCGAACACTTTTTGAACTCACCTCGCTCGTAATTGCGCTCCAACGCCTCTGATACTCGATGTCTGGCTTCCATCGATGCAAATGAGATTCCGACTCGAAGAAGGGATTCGTTCTCCTCAATAGCCATCATCATATCCATTTCGATCTGATTTCCCAGCACCGATTGACGCTGAAACAAGTACAAGATTCATTGATTGAACTGGTTGATGCAAAACGATCACATTCAATGATCCCGTCAATCACTACTTTCTTCTGCTCACTGTTTGTGCTTTTTTCGCTTTTTCGCAGAAAACGTGTAAAAATCTCGTGTGAGACTGTCTTGTTGAGTAAACAAACACTGAGCAAGGAGTTCTAAATAAAGAACCCGATATTTACTTGTCGACTCGGAAACACACCATGTTCTACAGTTACCTATTGCTTTCACTGAATCAAAAATGCCCACCTGGTTATCTGCCTTGAATTCAACAATTGATTGTGTGACGAGTGTAGACCTGAGCAATCGGGCGAGAAGTTCTGGAGTGAGGAAGTTGGATTCGACGTTGAGAACACGGAGAGATGGAGACGTCTCAATCAATTCGATCAATCCCTGGAATCGGCAAATTTTGAACTTTCGATTTGTGTTAGGAATTTCGAAATAAACTCTTAGCGATATTTTCAATGTCACAACGCACTCTTTTGCTAACATGACTAAAGTTTGAATGTTTCCACTGTGTCGAACCATTGAAATAATAGCTAATACTCACTCGTGCTTCAGAATCCGAAATCGCTGTGTTGGCAAGAGAGAACTTCTCAATGTGTTTACTGTTGCACGCCGCTTCAATTAGAGTTCGAATTCGTTCCTTGGATAATCGTTTCATATTGTTGATATTCACCTCCTTTAAATTTGTGTCATCTTCTCGTAATCGGCTGAAAATGAAGAAAATAACAGAACATTTGAATTTCAAAATGTTTGAGCTTTTATTCTTTTCAGTGTATTTCCAGAGATACTAGAAATGTTTTAATTTTTACAACGCGCTCTAATGCTAGCGTGGCTGAATTATAGTACATTGCCATCGCTTTTCCCAGGTTTCAAGGTTTCGTGTACTCCCCCTTGTGGAATCGAGAGAATTACAAAATGCCTCAAAACCTTAAAACGACAAGAAAGCTAGAAAATTAAAAATCTCAGCCATTTTAGCAATCGGACAAGTTGTTGTAATGTTGAGAGCAACGCGAAAACTCACTTAATACATGATTCCACATCTGTATCGTTATCAGGCTCATCAGGAACAATTCGTGGAACATACGACTGCATGATCCCGTTAAACGTCGTGCCAGTGGTCTCATCTTGCGTTTTTCCTTTCAATGCGTTGTAGTACTGTGGCTGATTCAGCACATTGTGCATACCTGAATGAGCGAATTGATAAAGTTGGCTAATAAATGTACTACTGGCGACATTTTCAATGTTTTCAATTGCTACATTTTCCATTGCTAGAATTCGAATTCGTTGGCTTGGCCATTCGATCAGGTTCCAATTCCTCTCGTGAATTGTCCTCGAGGAATCCACGAGGCCTCCAAACCGAAGAATCAAATTCTCAGCAGTGTTAGAAATAGTGCGCAATCCTACATTGAACATTTCGCTAATAGAGCAAACTACTCACCCAAAATTCCTGCCAAATCGACAAGATCCTTTTCAGGTGCCGAGACGAGAGCACATTCCAACTCCTCCTCGTCATCGTCCAGATCAATTTCGATGGGCATTTCCATTTTACCGGACTCTGGTTCTTCCGAATTCCGACCACTATCACTATCGTAGACCTTTCCTCGTTTCACACCAGGCGTATACGGACACACATCATCCCAATCCTTCTCAGTTTTCGCTTTCTCTTCCAGAAACTTCAACAGATTATCTCTTTTGTAAGGACCCGTTGGCTCTTTTTCCGTCTGATCGCGGCAACGTTGTGAAGGGGGAAGCATGGAGTTCTGGAAAAAAGAAGCACCTTTATTTTCTCTTTTATTTTTGCTACAGTCTCCCAATCAGTCTACCCTGCAGTGATTTTTGGTCGTTGTCTCGCGTTAACCATTTCACTTTTTTCCTCCCATCCTTACAATTGGACAAAGTTCTCTTTACCTTCATTTCCACCCAAACAATGTGCCCTTCTCCCTAACTCTTCTCTCGTTCTAACCAAAGTTAAACACATCTTCTTCTTCAATGTGAGGGTGGTCTTTTCCTCATTTTCCTCAAGGTTTCCGCAAATAAAATTGTGTGTTTGTAGGAGGTGTATCTCTCTTTATGTGTACAAGTGTAGGAGAGATTGAAGGAGGCACAAAAAAGAGAGACATAAATTTCCCATTGAGTTTTTTTGGTCGATTCCAGCTGAAAGCAAGCATGAAGACGATGCACAATGCGCCATGTGATTGGTAATAAAGGAGCAACGGGAGGAAGTAAAACTAAGTGTATAGGATTATTATACTCTTATGATGAGAGCTGATCTCATCAAGTGACCCAGAGGATCCTTGAATCATATGACGCTTGGTGCACTCAGGAAGAAAAATAGACCAGTGAACGCAGAGATCATAATCAGGAATCGAGATTCCGAAGAATTATAGGATCACAGTGTAAACGCCAAAACATTTCTCAATCTTGTAGTAGTCTCTCCGCATTCCTTACTAACGAGTATCAACTCGATTCCATTAGGTTTTCCCCCAGTTTTTTCTATGCCATCACTTTTCATCGTCCATGCCATCGTCTCGCCTCGCCGCAGCTTGAGAAAGAAGGAACAACATTGATTGAAGGGTCTTTTCCCTACCATCTTTAACCCAGAGAGAAGCAGAGAAAAACGGATCTCAACGGGCGGTACATTCCCGCCATAGGACTCTCTCTATCTATCTATCTAACATGGAAATAGCGTTGAGATCAGAGAGATAGCGAGCAGACATATTCCCGAGAATCGAGTGGAAATGGTGCGGCGGAGAGATATAGAGAGACGAGTAGAAGCTGGATAGGACGAAGAGCGAGTGTGTGTATGTGGATGTGGACACTGGGCTCATGTGATAGATGGAGGAAGCATTCATCACACGTATCATTATCGATTGATAGCAAAAAACAACAACAAGTCCACATAAACTTAAATGGAAGCTATGAAGAAAAGTAATATTCAATTCTGAAGGATCAAAGATGCCTGAATGTGAGAAAAGTCCGAATTCGGGGCAGATTCCTCACTTAGATACTAGGGAGGAAATTATTGGAATCTATCGACTGTTCGAGAAGCTACGAGACGAAAGTGGAACTGTATTAAAATGTATGGAACAATAGGTTTCTGGGAAGGTGCTCAATTTACTTTAAACTATTGAAACAATTACAGTTTTCTCCAACAGTGCGCACTCAGTTTTCCGAAAATTCTCCCTATACGAAAGTTCTCACTATACGGAAACTGAGGATTCTTTCTACCACCGTTTCTAGTTCAACTTAGAAAAAACCTGTCACAGATACATATATTTCAATTACTTCAATTAATAATACCACACCCATTTTCGCGACAGCATTTCCTATTCAAGTACCTTTTTCAGTGTGCTGACTAACAGAATGGATGACGAACGACTAAATAAACCAAACACTCAAAAACCTGCTCTCTGTCTCTCTCTTTTTCGGTTTTTGCCACCTCCATTTTTGGATTTTTGTAAGAATAAATATTCAAAACGAGAAAAAAAGACTCACATCTGGATCGAAATCATTATTGAGATCTTCGAGCTCGTCGATGGAAAGTTTCGAGAGAAGGCCTTCGATGTCATTATCCTCCAAATCCTGAATTACTTTCAGAGTTCTTTTTTGAATTTCGGATTGTTCGGGAAATCTTACTTTCAGTCCTTTGTTGTAGACTTTCGAAGGTAGCTGACTGCCTTGTTGAGTGTTCGCTGATGGTGCTGAGAAGGTTTTCTCTTCCGAGTAGTAACTGAAATAATTTAAATTTAATTAGAAGCAGTTCATTTTTAGCTTCACAATTTGAAATTTAAAGCTTTTCAGTATTTCATTTCTATCTATTTCAGCATTTTGTTTCTAAAATTATACCTATGATAAAGTCTCGATCTTGGGAACATAGGCGGTGGCGGTTGTGAAGCGGGCGGCTCCATTTTTTCTCAAATTTTCAGCACCGAAATTTCAATACAAAATATGATTGAATGAAGAATTCGGGACGAGAAGAAAATTTGGGGAGGGCGCAGCTGACTGAGAATGGGAAAAGTGTCCCGTGTGCGCACTTGAGAGCGAGAGAGCGCTTCGAGCGTAGAGAGTGCTGCGAGAGACAGTGAAACAACCAAAAAGAGGCGTTTCAAATCCTAGGTCTCTTCAGTGACAGTACGTCCCTAGTCGGGTTGAAATATCTCTATGTCTCTTCTCTCGCCTCCTCCCTTTCGGTTGTTATTTGTCGTTTCTGTGTGCTCTGACCGAATTGAAGAAAATAAGTGTAAATATCAGCTATCAAAGTAAGGGAATTGCGAGTTTTTCTTCTTTCTCTCTATGTTGCTCGGGGCAGAGACGAAATTTGAAATTTGTTCAAAAGATTTTGGCCAATGTTGACTGACCGATTGGATGACAGTTTTACCAAAAAGTAAAAGAACACAAGAACGCGCTAACAATTTGTTTTAGAGCTAAATACAGAAGAAGAAAAGAATTCTAGGTATGCTACGAGAAGTTTCCAAAAAATAAGATGAACTCTAAACAATTCCGATGACATCAATTCTTAGAAAAAATGTTTTCGAAAATTCTCTATTTTGGATTTGAAATCAACAGGAGAACTTTTTTTGAAACCTTAGCTGAACTTTTTTAGAGCTTCTATTCTTGAGAGGAAGTATCTTTAAAAAAACGGCGGGAAAATCGAGAAACTCGAATTATAGCCATGTTAGCAATGAAGCGAGCTGTAACGTTCAACAAATCTGCAGTGGATTCGCAAATCCCATTATCAAAACGACATTCTTGTCTAAAATTCCAATTCACTCTTGTTCCTTGGCCCGAACGTGTTCACAATTTTCGACAATTAGTTCCATATCTCTCTCGAACCCATCTTCTTCTTCATCAAAAAAAAAGTGCCGCCTGTGATAATATTTCGGGGTCGTCACCCTCTGCCCTCTCTAACTTCGAAAATTGAGTAGGGTCAGCTGTCCGGGGCACTCACACATACACACACACACTCACAAAAGAAGTTGAAGCGACGAGAAATGAGACTCTCAGTAGAAGATCGGTAGAGGAAGCCTTCTAATCCTATCACATTCCTTCTTCTTTTTCTTCTTCGTGTTTTATTTCGTGAAACGGCGGCGGAGGACCCCCAAAATGACACGGGCTAACCCTATGAGACACAGAAGACAATCGTGTGAGATAAAAAGTGTGATAAGTGAACTTGTCGTCTGACACAAAATGAACTCTTCGGACACTCTGCTATACGAGGTCATGAGTTTCAATCTTCTAAGTGCAATTTCTCTTGGAGCAATGAACGAAAAAGTTGGAAGATTTTGACAGATATCGGGAATTGGATTCAAAAGGATTCTCCGTCTTTTGCTTCTACTTCGGATAGACTGGAGGCAATATGGATCATTTTTGAAAACATCGAAATTCCAAGATCAGCCATAGTCATTAGACTAGGATTTATAATTTCTTTATTCCTTTTGATCACTTTAGCTCTTATTTCAACAGTTTTCCGATTTTGAGTCAAGTTCGCATAAATCGCGCTTTTTCACATCAAAGTTTCAACTGTTCTCCCTTTTCAAAAAACCAAAAAAAACTTACTCAGTTTTCGCCTGACTCATCGCTGCTGGCGGTGGAACAATCACCGGCGATGGTGGCTCGCGAGGCGTCAAGCCGAGACGAGGTGCTCCAACTGCAGACGTCAGTTTGATTAGTGATGGCGAGTTTCAGCGACTGAAACTCTTCTTTTAGTGATGAAAATATCTCCCGAGAGACGAGGGTTGATAATAGTAATAGTAGCAAAATAAAGAGTATTAGAATAGGTAGAACTTCAGATATTAGTTATTCAGTAATTAGAATGAAGCAGATGCGGCCGCGTTCTCATCAAAGTTTTTAGTAACAAAAAGAAGACAAAGTTGAGTTGTGATATATTCTGCTCTCAAGATGAGTCGTGAGGCCCGGGGAGTATATATCGAAAAAGAGAGAAAAGAAAGAATCGACCGAGAGGGAGCCGCCAGAAACAAGAAGTAGAAGAAGAAGAAGGTCCGTTGGATGGAGTGAGAAACACTATTAGAACGAGAGAGAGACGACTCTACGAACTTTTTCTGCGTCTGTTTGCCACGTGTTGTCACCTGTTCTGGACACCGAAGGATAGGGGGAGCTTCTCTGATTCGGCCAGATTTCGATTGGACATTCATTTGGAGGAGATACCCCCAGAGAGAAGTTACAAGGCACAATCAGGCTGTCTCCTTGTTTTCATAAAGCTTGACTTTTGAAGAATCTTGTTTTCGAGCCTTTGAACTGATCAGTGAAGGTCGTTAACGTCTTTTTAAATGTCCACTAACTGGTCAAAAAGGATCGCACTAAGCACGATCATTTCATATTGTTCTCTGATAACAAAAATTCACGAGCTTATTCGATTAAGACAATTACTCTAAATGTTCCTCTGAATTTCTATCAGCGTTCCAAAAGTGTGAAAGATGCTCTCCATCTCAATTTCAGTACACGCGCTATTTCTAGCACTAGTGGCTCGAAAAGCAGGTTCGAAATTTCAAATTCTGAACCTATCCAGTATCGCATAAATTGACCTATACCAACCACATAGACCACATAACTTTAACTTCCACCATTCGGATCACCAAACGTCAAAAATCTGGGAGTTCCTGAATGTTTTCAATGGACACTTGATGATGAAAAAACATGTTTCTTCGAGGGGAGGAAAAGAGTACTATGAATTGGAAAAATGGGATAACCTTGATGTTGTTTTCACAATGACAACTAGGGGGCTCATCTGGAGGGAAAGTGAGACTAAAAAATACTAATTAGATAGAAGAATATTGAAGATTGATGGTGTGATCAACTGGGGGAAACTAAATTTTGGAGGATAGCCAGACAGACGCACTATTATATATTCATCAGGAGGAGCGTGAATAAGAAAGTATCAAAATACAGGATGACTAACCAATGCAAAACAAACTACACATCTAGGAAAATGCTATTCAATTGATAATATCATACTGGAGAAAATGGACAAAGAATACCAGGAATTTCTCGAAATACTTCACAAACTCATTGCAGTTTTCAGATTCCCTGATTCCTACAGAAGTACAGTATCCCGGAAGAGTTCTAGACGTTTCCGAATTTTTCAAAATGCAGAAGCCTAGCTGAAATCCGGAACTGATTCATAATCCTCATTCGAGTTTTTTCGAAGTTTTTGTTTTCTTTTTAATCTATCTCGCATTTTGTTCTTCTTGTCGTCACTCTCCAGACAGCTGTTCGAATGTCTTTGAGCGCGAGCTCGAAAAAAGAAAAAGGCTAGGTTGATAAAAAATGACTGCTTTCTCACAAAATTATCGATTTCTTGCTGATGGAAAGGTTAGAAACTTTTGGATTTGAAGAAAGGAGAATCAAAGACAGAAGAAGGAAATCTCAAATCGATGCGAACAGGAGAGTTAACCAAATTAGATGTAAGAGAAGAGCATATCAAATCTTAAAAGAAAAAAAAACTGAGAACGCTGAGATCGGAAAAAAACGACGAAACTAACTAAACGTTTTCTATTATGTTGCAGATGAGAAAAGGGGTGTCCGATTACAAAAGGAGAATCAAGAGTTTCTTCGAAAATAGATTCAGAGAATACGGATGATTCGGGAAAAAAGTGACGTTTTTCGACCGAATTTAAACTAGTAGGCGGAGATCTAGAAATGGGCAAATGATGGTGATGAAAGAATTCGATATGAAGAGGAAATGATACATCAGTCTCAAAATGAATATTTGAAAAATCACACAACTTTCAAAAAAATAGACTGTTCGGAAAGGGAAGAGGACCAATGGAAAGATTCAAAAGAGAGCTTCAGCTTCATAAAGTGCGAAAAATTCGAATTCTTGATGGAAAATTCTGATATTCAGCTGACAAGAACTACCCTGTGAAAACAATGTTTCTTTTCGATTGAGTCAGAAACTGATTAAAGGGGGTGTCAACTAATTTCTGAAAAGCTGAGATTTTTATATCAATCGACGTGAAATTACTGTGAGAACAACTAATTCTCTTGGCGGATACCCTGAAAATGTCTGGTTTTCGAGTTATAAGCCAAAAACAGGCCAAAAATTAGTACTGAGCGAGTGCAGATTCTCACTTTGCACTCCCACGTGGAGATTTGCACTCGCTCAGTACTAATTTTTGGTCTGTTTTTGGCTTATAACTCGAAAACCAGACATTTTCAGGTCAACTTTTCAGAAATTAGTTGACACCCCCTTTAAGCACAAAACGGCGTAGAATCACACACGCAAAAACCAAAAAAACTTCAAACAATCTCAAGAAAACCACAGCAAACAACGTATCGGGTTACGGTACCTTCACACAGGACACATCTTCCACTAAAAGGTGATGCTTTTTTAAAGAGCCACAATGAACGTTAACTATTCAAACGGATTCGAAACTTACTCCGTTTTCTTGTTTCGTAGAAACAAAACAAAACGAATCGCAAAAAAGGAATCGACGGCGACGTATGGTTCAGGTGACGACCATCTTGCTCAGCGAAAATGGTTTTGAATATTCAAATTCTGATAAACTTTTAACAATCGATCGAAACCGGAGAAAAAACGCCTGGAAAAAGGTTCGAAAACGCAAGGAACAAGAGGAGAAATGGAGGGAAATAGTGTAAAAGCGATAAAAGAAAGTGATTTTATGAGTGGGTTTTCTCTGGGTATTCTTGGAAGATTTCAAACTTTAACAAAACGAGAAGTTTGAGCCAAAAGGAGAAAAACTGGGAAAGTAATCGCCTCTAAATTTGGTGACACCAATAAACAAGCAACAGGGGATAACCCCTGGAATTCTCTCTTCAAAAATTTGCCCGGTGGTTCAGAAAAGAAGAGAAGAAAAGAGGGTGAAAAATGATGGCAGTGATCGGAAATCAGTCGGAAATAGTGGGCGGGAAACAGAAGAAAATAGAGAAAAAGAGAGAAGATGAGAAAGTTGTCACACGACACAGACAGACGATGAAGGAGAAGCAGTAGATGCTCGGTGAGCATCACAAACAGCTTTCAGTTCACGAAAAAGTTAAAGGTTGAAATGCTGAAAATTGAGATGAGAACGCTCAGAGGAATGTTTTTCGTTGATCCTCTTCAATTAGAAAGAAAAAAATATTGATAGAGTTCGGCCGCATCTCACCTAATTGTTTTCGCGAATTCTAGATATGAAATTCTCAATCGTTGCATGAAAAATTAAGCATAAAGACATTAGCAATAATCAGAACCTTCATTGCGCACAAAAGTCAATGAATCAAAAGCAATAAAATCGGATCAGTAAAGTAATTAAATTCAACACAGCTGAGAAAAGAAAAGAAAATGAACGCGGCGTGAAGGGTAATTAGACCCAAAAAAGGTAATACAATCAAAAGTAACCTCATTCAACAGGATGCAAGCTTGTTATAGAAACTTTAGAAAATAGATGGATATGTGAAGAAAAACTATAAAAATACTTAATAAGAGAAACTGGGCGGAAACTATAATTCACAGAAGAAGTAACTGCATGCGGAAAAGTAGAACGTACCTAGAGTGTGGTCAAAAGTAATGAAACAAAAAAGGGATGATATAAATAACGGCTATTGGACACATGGTGGAAAGAATTTAAAGGAAAAGGAAAATACCGTAACACTAAATGAATGAACTGGAGAAAGTTTTGTAAGATATAGATGGGTCGGTAAGTGTGAAAAGAAGCGATTCAGGTGAATCTCGAGAAGTTTGCCTCAATCGTCATCTGCTTCATCGATTCCGTCCAGATGTCGGCGGCTGAAGATTTTTTGGAGTCGACGCTCACGCTGAAATTCGAGGTTCAGTAATTAGTTAGCTGAATTTTTGATTGATTACTTTACGGTGTCTCTCCATTTTCTGACGCAATCTCTCATTTTTCGTTTCCTCCGAATCATCCGAGTACTCCCCATCCGACGAAATCTCCGAAGCTGAAGAACAAATGGATTCTCGACTAGTATGTTGTTGAATTGGATCTATACGTGGCGGAATCGGTGGACGACGACTCGGTGGATTCAACCCGGTATCAATGTAAGCGGCTGCAGTCAATTGATAGCAGTACTCGATGAAGAGATGAGGCTCCATGCACTTTGCATTAGCCATAAACTCGTGTGGTGCGGGGAGTGGAAGGTCGGCAGGGACGAGTCGATTGGATCGTTTGGCATCCATTCTTCGTCGGACATGATCCATGGCTTCCATGGCGAACGGATGAATATCGCCTATGCGTTGGAAGGAGTTCGCACGTTGAGCTCGACTGGCTCCGATAATAGTGACGGTGAGCGGTGGTGGATGACACCGTGGAGGACCGAAGCATCGTTTCGTGACAACTTCGTGACGCCACTGTATCAACTCATTGTACCATTGAATCATGTTCTTGCGCTCCAACCCCTCATCCACACAAATCCCGTTTCGAAATATGGCACATTGAGCTTCGTCAGGACACCTGAAAAGTAAATTGCATTTGAAACAATGAACATTTCAATAGAGAACAGGAAAAACGGGCAAAACTGACGTGTGCGTGCTTCGGTTATCGGTCGTTCTGCTCGGCGCACAATACGATGTATGTTCATCATCGGTAACTTCTGAGTGAGTGTTATCAGAGCACGATGTTCCGTTCGATTCGGAAAGACTTTTTGGCGTGTCCAGAAGAAACGGGCGCTCAGCCGAATCAGGAGAGGACGATGTTGATGTTGTATCCATATCCGAAGATGGTACACAGACTGGCGTAGTGATAAACGTTTTTGTCGCCATTTTCGGGTTCAACTCGAGAAGTGTGATATCACTGGTAATGTTCGCGAACGATGCGCTCGACGAAGAAGCCGGAGGAGTGGAAACTTCCAATTTGTCGAACAACCTCTTCACCGTCATTTCGTCTTCGAGTGTCAACTTGGGGCTGCTCGGAGGGAACAGGGAAATAGGAGAAAACGGTAGACGACGTGCTCCTCTGTCATGACGCGTTGGAGTGAACGACGAGAACGGTTTTCCGCGTTGAATTTTGGGCGAGTTGGGAAGAGAAAGAGGAGGAATTGGATTCTTCACCGACGAATACTGATGATGGAAATGCGTGTATGAAGGATACATTGGTTTACCTGAAATTTTCGTGATTAACACTTGAACCTGTTGTCGATGACTTACTGGGAATCAGTGATGGCATTTGATGGCTTCTATCAACCCATTTCTTCGTGAAGCGAGAGCCTCCTCCGTAATGTGTTCTTTCGTGCTTCGATTCGAGCGGTTCTCGTCGGAGAACAAGAATGGGCTTTCCACGGAGACTGTTCATCTGGAACTAGACGGAGTTGGAATTCAAGACATGTCATTCTACTCTTTTCAGTTTACCTGCACTTTTTTGTTTCTGTCGTATCCGTAGAGAGATGTTTGAACTCTGTTAGGACTTTCCATGTACTTCGGTGTTGGCATTGCTGAAAAAAACGTTCATTTTTGAGAGCAGAAGCCCAAAAATTGGAGAAAAATCAAGAAAAATCATTGAAATTTGAAGAGGGAGCAGGCAAGATGGTGGGATTGGCGCCAAAACTAGGCCCGAAGTCGTGTCGAGATATCTTCGCCTGCAGAAGTCATGCGCCTTTAAGGATACGGTAGAAATTTTTTATCTCAAAATTTCAATTGAAGAGGAAGTCAATTAAATCAATTGCATCGACGAAAAAAATATGCTCAATTCTAAAAATTTCCCAGAAAGAAAAACATTTTTAGAGTTTTCGAAAAATTCACCAGGATTTTCTTTTAGAACAAATAATAGTAATTTTTCGAAAGAATGACAAAAAAATTAGAAAAATGGTTTTGAAGGAACATCGGCGAATGTGATCTTATTTGGAAGTTGGACCCCCACTAGTTTGGATTGTTTTACCGGCCGGAAACCCTATTCATACACCATAATACTGTTTAGAATATGCTTCCCGGGTCTCTTGTTTCTAGATATCCCTTTGTCTAGGGCGTTGAGTTTGAGGAAAGGTCTGATGACTTTCTGGTCTGATTCCTAATACTTCTAGGACATCCTGTCTAGGTATTAACTTATGTTCACTCTGCCCAGAAAATCAGATCTCCGTTTTTATCAGAGGATGTGCAGATGAATTTGTCGTTTCTCTGAAATTGAATATGAAAACTGAGAACAGATTGCATGAAGGATTGAAATCAGAAGGATTGAAAGTGTTGAGATTCAGAAGGATTGAAAGTGTTAAGGCTCATCTCAAAAAGTGTTGAGATTCAATGATTCATGTCTGCTTACAAGCATGAAACCTTCCCGAAGTCGACTGAACCTGAAGCTAAACCTTGCGGTTTAGATTTAGAATCAATCTAGGTTTTGAGTCAAAATATCTATATCCTCAGTTCAAACTTTTCTCATCAAACGTGACATTCATCAGAATAGTGACACATCCATTGATAAGATCTTTCTTCTGATACAATCGTCTCCCTTCTATGAACATTTCCTAAGTTTCCATTTTTATTTCACTACATAAAAGCAACAAAAACAAAAACGATTTCAGAAATGCTCGGTACTGGTGGGTATCCAATAGTGACAACTCTTCAGATTCCAATTCCATCATTCAGAATTCGCAACGCTAGTCGTTCATTGGTTTACAATCCAGTTGCTAAGTGTGCTGATAATTTTTTGCGTTAGTCGAGTTGATTCCTGAAAATCTGGAAATCGGATCCCATTTCAGGCAAAAAGAAAACAAGAACGAACATTGGGTCAAAATGGATCACAAACTAAAGTCAATATAGGACAGACTGCTGGAAGAGATACTCCAAAAGCTACTTCCAATCAGCCATCCCCTGCAAAAGAGGAAACTCCAAGGAATAAGGATGAGGATGAAGATGATGTTAAGTTTAACATAAATATTAAGAAACCAGAGGAGAAGAAGGATGAATTCGATGATGATGAGGAGAATCCGCTGGCCAGAATAACGTTGAAACCAAAGAACAAGAATGGAAAGAAAAATGCGGGTACTGGACAACCTGGACAACTGAAAACTGTTGAGAAGAATCCAGGGAAGGCAGTGAAGACCAAGGAGGAAATCGGTCCGGAACGAGCAATTTTGGGTCCCAATGAAAAACAAATTGGTGTATCTTGCTATGTAAGACAGACTTCAGAGGCAGTCAAGTATGACTTTCATTACAGCAATTCGAGCCATCCACACAGCAACCCACGGCCCCCAAGAAGGCAACTGCTCCGATGCAGAAGTCGACTGATGGGGGACCCCGTACGGCCGGTACTCGTACCGTAGCCACTGCTCCAACTGCACCTACGGCTCCATCTGCTCCTCCAACGACTGCTGCTCCAGCTGCTTCTACTCCAATTCCAGCTTCTTCCGCTAACCTCATTTCGACTATTGACACAAACACAAAGAGTACTTTGAGTTTGACAAAAACCAAAAAGGCGAAGTCTTTGGAACAGTGAGTTTTGGAATCTTGGAATTCAGTCAAAAACAAAAAATTTCAGAGATCGTACCAACAAGGAACCGGCCGTTGAGAAGACTCAGAAGGCTGATGGAGAAGCCAAGTGAACCGAATTTCCGATTATTGTTAAAGTTTCTGTGTCAATGAATCTTATTTTCAAAATTTAGCATTTCCCTGAATACTAAAAGTTTCATTAATTTATTTCTTTCTTCACTACTAAGTGAAGCTTTGAATAATGTTCATCACTTGCATTTTCCGAGTCTACATAGTAGTCTGACAGCAGTTTAAAAGCAGCGCCGAGTTTACTTGTCTCACACTTTTCGTAGTGGGATGAATCGTGAAATAATCAGTCATTCTCTTTTGCCAGGAGTTTTGGAAATCAGCTAGAATCGAAACTTTCAGAGAACGGGCCAACAAGAAACTGGCTGTGGAGAAGACTCAGAAAGCTGATGAGGAACCAAGCGAATCAAATTTCAGCCAATTCAGTTTTTTCTATCACAATCTAATGAGCGAAAACTCGAGAAGGTGCTTCTCCAGATTTCCGTAATAATTGTTTCAAGTTTTAATTTGTAAGAATTATACATCCGATGTGTCTAGTTCTGAAAACCTTAAATAAACCTTGATAATGAATAAATCTTTGCAATCTTTTTTGATTATTTATGTACAGACAAATCTAGAAAATCGAAATATCAGTTTTCATAATTTTGAGTTTCCTCCATTTCTGTGTCTTTCCACTTTTTCCAAAAACTGATCCATTCTCTCCAAATACAATTTCTGATGTTTCTTGAAGTGTTCCACGTGTGCACTGTCTTTCAGACGAGTCGTCACAATATCTCTTCGTCTATCGGATCTTTTCGAGGCCAGCTCATTGAAGGAGTTGATTTCACTGTAAAACAGAACTTTTTTTTTTGACAAAATGAGGAAATGAAGCTATGTACATGTTCAGGTCTCCCATACATAGTCAAGAGTGTCTACAGGTTCAACTAACATAACATCTCCAAATCGAAAATTCAAGGTCTATCCAAACTCACTCAGCAGAACAAACAATATCCGCATCCGAGAAAACCGAGAATATAATTGGTGGAAGATGTGGATGATTCAGAAGATAATAGAATGGATTGGCATCTTCCATGGTGCATATTCCCGCTTTCACCATCATTCCATCCTAAAATATCTCTCGTTAATTTTTCAAACTTCTACTCTGACTCACCAAAAGGAGACGAGAACCAAATCTAGTGGTCTCCCACTTTTTGTACATCCAGTAGAAATTTCCAACGAGAACGTTTGAGTTTTTGATCTGAAAGATTTCGATTCCCGTTTTTCAAAAGATATTCAACCCACCAAGCCATCATAGACATGATTCATAACCAAAGAGTGTTTGTACATATTGTCAAAAGAGAACGAGAAGCAGGCTGGACAAGAATCCAAGAATATCCCATCACACTTCTCAAACGCCTTCAATTCTGGATATTGTGAATCCAATGAGGTCAATGTCAAGAATCCATTCATAGAGAAGACATGGAAAATAAGACGATTCGATGGATTTATGAGGACAGAGTCCAATGTTTGTGCCAGATTGTCCACTTCTCGACCCTCCTGAAAATTGTTTTTAATCATTTTCAAGTCCACCCAAATCGGTAATAATTCCTTCTCAAAAACGAAAGTTCGAATAGTATAGTTGGTAATCGTATCAGTGCTGGGTGAACATAAATGATAAGAACTCCAAAATGACAGATTCCCGTTTCAACGAAATGGATGGGCGAGCGAAATGAAGTGACTGGTGTTGTAGCGCACAGTATTCCTGTCTGGGAGTTAAGAATAGAGGGAAAAGCCTAGGTGGTGACATGTAAAGTTTGCACTATTGGAGTACATATATAATAGAATAGAAATCAGATACAGTGTTAGTGCTACTGTCCTCAGTGAGAATCGGTATTTGAAAAATGTGAGAACTTTGTTTCAGCATCTTGAAATTCCAATTGATAAAGACATTGGAATGTTAGAATCTTGATGTTCCAAAGCCCCCGCTTTGAAGCCCGAGAATTCCAGCAGCCCAAACATTAGGCTCTGAAATCTAGAAGTCTGGAAACTAATGATAACCTTGAAATTTGTGCTATTCACATTTTTAGTAGAACAGAAGATCATAAGATCAAATTATCAGAATCCTGGTAAACATTGTCACCTAGATTTGCGGTGACTAAATTCTCGAAGTTCTCAGAATTCTTAACTATTAAGACTGTCCAACCTCTAGCTATACATATTATGTTAAAACGCGCTCCATAGCTAACATGGTTGAAATTTAATCTTTTGTGATTTCCTCTGTTTCTCAGGTTTTGATGAATTGAATAATTCTCGTGAATCCATAAGAAGTAGACAAAGCCTTCCAATTCGGAAAAGGCGGTGTGAAAGTAAATATTCAAATTTTAGCCATGTTAGCAGTAAAGCGCGGTGCTAATTGAAAAATGAAGCGTTAGGGTTAATAATCACAAAAGTTCTTTCCTTGAAATTAATTGAAGCCCGTATCCTTCCAACTCTTTTCGCTCGAGAGTTCCAAATTTCACAACCTCTCAATAACTATTTTTTTCAAATGACAAGGAATAAATCAAATATCAGAGGGCCACTATAATAGCACAAACTCTCATCCAGTCATTATCTAATGACTAAACAGACACTCCAAATCCTACCTTAGTTCCCCATCCTTTAGCCGCTGCATGTGGTGTGAACTGCACTGTAGTGTACCTTCAAATAACGTTTATTTGTTTTCAATCTATTCTGAAACAATACCCTTTCTTCTGATAAATACCCGCATACTTAGCCACATTCTTATCCGCAGCTCCCGCCCATCCGAGCAATGTCACTACCGTATCCTTTTTTCCATGCGTGACGATGGCCTTCGGATTCGGCATCATGAATCGTGCTAGAAAAAAAAAGATTTAAAGGGGGCCCAGATAGTTTATGAAGAATCTGTATAGATTCAGACTTAGTTCTAATCAAAAAGAGGAACAACAATTCCGCTTTAAAAAACTGTAATCGAAACGAAAACTCTCGAATAAAGATTATCAGTGTGTAGACAGTCAAGGAGCATTAAAAAAAATGGGAGTATAGTTGACTGATAACAAATGGAGAAAAATCTGATTCGTCGAAGAATAGAACATAGAACGAGTAGGTAGACATTCCTGGTAAGAAGAGGCGGGACAGACAAGGAAATATAAGTTTTCAGTTTGTTTTAACGTTTGATGCTCCAAGTGATTGGCGTTGAATTGACGGAGAAGGAGTGTATGTATATAGTAGGTTTGACAACTAGAAGTTTCCACAACGAGGAAGTAGAATTTTGCTGAGTCGTATTCTTGTCTATATTTGTCTGTGATAATGGAATGTCTACATTAGTCTTGTTTTAGTTTGCATGTTATAGGGGCCTTCTCGAGGGCATAGAGTATAGACTATGTTTTCGGGATATAGACGATTTTTTAGACTTTTCAGGAACAAAGTTCAAACCGTTCAATCTAGCACACATCAAACACAAAGATGTCAAATTTTTATGATTTTGAGTTGTCAGGAAACCTAACAATAAGAATGGAGAAAAAATATTGTGGAAAGGGTGGTTGTAACTTCTGATGTTCAGGGGACACTGGGTTCGGAGATTCCCAGTAATCTTATGAAAATTGGGCCAAGCGAGATTATTTCAAGTCAGAAAATCGCATTCAATTTTTTCCGATTTGGATACACGGATTTTTGAGATTCGGAGATTCTCAGGTCTTGAGATTTTTAATCACATTCAAAGCTAAGTAATTTGGAAAATGAGTAGCTATTATAAGGACTAGCTATTTCAATTACAAAAACTCAAATTCGAAAATCCCAAAAATTCAAAAATTATTTTTGAAAGTTACTACTGTATCGGAACTTCCAAAAATATGCAATATCTTCCTCTAACTCAGAAATCACCATTTCCCCCTCCATCGAATACAAAAAGTCAGCATTTTGGCTGACAGCAATGTCATCTAACTTTATAATCAATAGAAGTAAAACGTACCAAAACTGCGTCTAATCATTTTTGTGATCGCGGTAGGCGCCTCCGTTCTGCGTTCCTCTCTTATCAAATGTTCACTAGGATACCGATTCATAATGACCACGTTGTAGTTATCAAGTTCACGCTTCTGACGGACTTTTTCTAGGTCGAAAAGCCAAATTCGAGACAACAGAACAATAAAAAACTACAATTCATTGATTTACAAGCACACCCGGGGTAAGACTGAATAGTCGAATCGTAACTCGGACATAGTAATAATAAAGAGTGAAAAGATACAAATAATAGAGAATACGTAGCTAATACCACCCGTTGAATTATAAGTAAGCACCGATTGGGATCACTTTGTTGATCACTTGTACGTCGCCTCGATATGTCGAATGAAACTGAGACAGGCGGCACGATATTCTTCAGGATGTGTTCGGATGTGAGCCACGTGGTCGGAATCGACAAAGTCAATCGTAGTAACTGAGTTTCCTTTCTCTTTCTGCTTGTTGAAGAACTTCTCGACGTGTCTGGAAGATAAAAGTCTTGCTGAGCTTTTCAAATCTCAAAAACTTACTTTGCCTTGATCATAGTGTCTGCCTTCGAATACAAATATAACTGATCCCGTGGAAGAGTAATGTGCGTTTGGAGGTAGTAGTAGATTGACATGAAGGATCTTAGAAACGGAACCACTGCCAGCAGTGGAATTTGCAGCGAGGCGCGTAGATTCAGATACCATGTAAGCAAAGAGATTCTCGTCTGTTCACTTATCCATCGTTCCAGAGCATCAATAGGCGGAGTTGAGATGACCATCGCAGTGGCGTCTTGCTTTCCGTAGGGACGAGATGGAGCACTATCGAAAATGATTCCCTTGATTCGATCTCTCAATTCTGGTTTCTCCTCTGCTTCTGTCCACTTCCAGAATGAGATGAGTCCGCGAACACCGTTCATTGAGAAGGAGTGGATAACTATTGGGCTGAAAATTGAAGTTTCAGTCAATCCGTTACACTTAATTTACAAATGAGGATTCCGGCCGAAAATGTTTGTTGCCTGAAAACATGTTTCAATATGTGTGTAGATTCCGAAAGGCATGATGGAAATGCTCAAAAGCCTCCGAAAATGGATTCGAAATGAGCAAACAACACGGAAGTGGCCTGCGAGATTTTTTTAGATTCTTGGCCACGGAATCTAAACACATCTAAAAAAACATATCAGTGGACTGAACATTTTTGACCAAAATCCTCCTTTAACTGTACCATTGAGCAAATGATCTGAAATCTCCTGGCTTAGAATCGGTGGCTCTGAACAAGGGAGACATGTAGAATCCAACGCGAGAGTTAGGAATACTGTAGTGATAGCACGGCGGGCAGAGAGAGACGACTCGGTACCTGGAAGAATTGAGAAATTCTACTGAAATTTCTCGAATACTCACCCTTCGTCGTTATAGATTTTGATATACTTATCGATGTGCTTGGGATTTGCGCCCGCCCATCCGACAATTAGAATAACTGGCTTTCTCTCATCGTGATGATTGTCACTCAGAACGATCGAATCAACTGTGCGGTCTAAAACTAACGAAAACTGTTTTGTTTTTATCATTGAGGGCCATCCAACCTTGTGATTTCGGCAAATGAATTTGCATTTTTGGTTCCGGAACATGTCGAGTGAAATAGCCTCTTCTTTGAACACATGTAGAAGTCACTGAAGTTGATGATGTCGTGGCAGTGACAAGTTTGGGCAAGATTCGACGGGTGGCTAGCATCTGAAATGTTCGCATAGAACAAGAAAATTAAATTGAAATACTTTTGAGAAGATGACAGGAGTTTCTACAATATTCAATGTTATCACATTCAAATGGATTTATTAGAAAACAAGTAGAGATCTCATCAATAAAGAAGCACATGCTTGGAAAAAAAGTTTTTGACGAAGAAAGAACAAGCAAAGTAATTTTTTGTGGCGCCTCGCTCCGCTTTCAAACCGTCCGTTCTTCGCCTGCGTCTCTTCTTGTTCCCGTTATGTTTTCGGGTGGTGACGCTCTGTTTTCTCTGCGTTTAAGGGAGTAAAACAACAACAAGAAGGAAGCGTATTACAAAAAAAAAAGAAAAATCATATCTAGTAAATAGATCGAAAATTGCGAATTCTTACTTGAAACGATTAGACAAAAACCGAGATCGTGCTTAAATTATTACAAATTGATTATGATACGGGAAGGATAAAAGGATAATCAACAAAATCAAGAAACAGTAAGAAAATGGTTCGTTTGTTGAGATTTGCTGTGCATGGAGTTGATGGTCAGTCCAGACAAATTATGTCGTCATCGTCATCATCGAGAGTGATGATTTCATGTTCGACTGCGGTCACAGCTTCGGTACCTGGAAACTGAATCATTAAAAACAAAAGAACAGGATTACTAACTTATAGGATTCTTGTTTCCTGGTTCTAAGTCGGCGGTTTCTAGAGAGATTTGCTCAGGCTCAGATTCCGAATGTTGAGAACTATCACTCGAAAGAATGGTGGTTGGAACGTCATCTTCGGAAGTTCCGGAGGAATCGTGTTGACCGTTGATCTGATCATCCCGGAGAGCAGCGGGCGAATTAGCACCACTTGATGAGCTGCTACTTGCTAACAAAGTTTTGTGACCAGCTCTAACTCTTCCAGAAGTACTAGGCTCATCGGAGACCATTTCGTAGTCGTTGTCCGATTCATCATCTTGCGTACCCACGCGGACTGGTTCAAATGGAATCAACTTCACAGACTTATCCTTCAAAAAATCTGGCTTAAATTGTTGAAGCTGGAAGTAGGTATCCCCTAGTGCTGCCATTCGGTGTTGATTTCGAGTCCATGTGGATTTGTTCTTTGGGAGATGGTCGCGAACGTTTACTGGAATTCAGAAATGCCCACGGTGTTATTGAAAACAGAAGTATTTACCTTGACAATCTGAAACTCGAAACCCGGCTTCAATATTTCTAGTGATGAGCATATTCACTTTCCTTCGTTGTGTGATGGAACCCTTCCCGATAGTTTTCTTCATCTTTTTCTTCAAGCGATGACCGATGTCATCTGTTGTTGGCAATGCTTGTCGCTTGGTCGGAATAGTTCTCGGATTGCCCAGTTTCGCAACACTCTGATCTTTTTTCATCTCCTTCTGTAAATATAATTGGAATTGATTCGTACAGTACTCTATAGTTTCCGATAGTAGGTTACACTAATAGACCATTTTGAATTGAAAAATTTCAACTTCTTCCAAAATCATTTGAATGCGTAGATCACCTCTTTCTACAGTATAACCGCAGCGAAGTTTTTAAAAAGCCGAACTTCTTGGCACGTGACCGAACTAACTGGACTGCTGTAACAGAATTAGTTTTCAATTACTTACAAAAATGTAGTTCACAGCATCCTAAAATGTCAGTCTTCAATTTTGAAAAATATTAAAGACTGACATTTGAGGATGCTGTATAGTTCTAAAGGTGACATAGTTGTAGTTCTAATTAGGTGACAAGGCTTTCAGACCCTCAAAGTTGACATTTTTCCGCTGAAAACGGTCGAATGGTCATCTCATTGCGCGGTACTGTACCTTTGGACGCTCCGTTTGCCAATGCTCCAACTGCGCAGTAATCGCATCGTCAATGGAAGATAAAAACTGTGCATTGAAGACTTTGACATGTTTGAAAATTTCGTTGAGTTCTCTATTGGCATTTCTGTCACAAGCGTCTTTGATGACGCATTCTGTAGGATCGGAATGGAACTGGAAACAAAAGAAACAAAAGAGTTCCGAGAACTTTCGAGTCATTGGAAGCTTATTTTTGTTCATTCCAATAGAAGTCTGCAGGCTACGGTAGGAAAGTCGCATGTCACCTGTAAATGGACTTTGAGTTATTGGCAATAATGTTTATTTTCTCGTACTGCTTGTGTAGTCATCTGAGTCCTCTTTGGATGTTTCACCGCCGTCACTACGTCTAATTTCAGATACACTAGGCTTTGAGGATAGTTCAGTGCCTCTCGTAATTTCTGCTACGACAGTGATATCATCTGAATAGTCTTCGAATGAATCCAAGGTAATAGACTCTGTACGTTGTTTTCTTAATGGCTCCGCACTTGGGGCACTTTCTACACCTGAAAATCACATATTTGATAATTTCATTGAAATAAATATGAGCATACAAGTATGTATTTCGTAGTTGTAGTCATTACAGCTGTCATCATGACCGATGTCTGCCAAGACATCTTCAGCACTTGACGCTGATATCGATCCAAAGCAGTCGTCATCTTCGTAAGACTGAAAATAATGCGGATCAGTTACTAAATTATCCGCCTATCCCACTTACCTCTCCATCCCGCAAACGCCAACAATTGGGCTTGTACAACTTCTCGTTGTCTTCTTTCCAATCGAAACAGTGCTCCATTTCTTCAACTCTTTTCGGACTCCAAACACCCCTACTCAGATTAAAAACGAATTTCGCAACCATATTTGCGTTTTCCATGAGCTCGAGTATTAATAACAAGCAGTGATCACAATATTGACTATAGAAAATCCCATGAACGAATGTTTGAAAAACTGAGAAAACTTTCGATTCGCGTTTGATCACTTCGTGCAATGAATCTCTGAACAGGTCATGGTTGGAGAATCTTCTGAAATCAGAAATTAACGTTTCCCGTACGATTTTTTGCACAAACTCGTGTCGACATGGATCGAGATCTAGATTTTGTCGAATCGGACCGTAATTGTTCACCAGGTGTTGGTCTCTCCATACGAAAGGCTTCCAAACATCAGGGCCATCTCTGAAAAAGTTCTTATTGGATCACGAGCTATTAGCGATACATTCAGAGTCACACCGTGATCTGTTGCTAACATGACTAACATTTGGATTTCTAGATTTTCCCAGCTTTTCAAAATCTCTGCCGTCGTCTACTCCTTGTGAGCAATTTAAGAGGCAGGACTGAAAACACGGTGCGAAGGTCGAAGAATTCAATTTTAAATATCTATGTTAGCTACAGAGCGCGGTGTAATGACTGATATCTACGAAAACGAACATTAATCTTATAACTTGTTCGAGTCTCATGCCAAGCTTCTCTCCGAACACCTTCGTGGGCCAACCGATGACATTCTTTGCTGTATCAGGAACGTCTTCAGCATTTTGAACAAGAACAAGGTTAGGATAGTCGTCCCTTTTCGAAAAGTTCGCTGATTTCCGAACACCGTTAATGATTTCAATGAGATGGCTTCCGCATTGGGTTGGATCCTTAATTAAGAACAGGATTCGTAGGAATCAACGTTGAACACTTACTTTTTTCACTGCACGAGGATTCAGAACAATGTAAATGTCTCTATCGCAAGGTGTTTTACGATTTATTTCGTTCTTCACTTCTTTGAAGAGCCGCTGCAGCTCATCCATGCTTTTCGCATGAACTTTCGAAGCTCAAAATATTCGCCAAATTCATTCACATTGGCTTCGGTCATACTGTAATATCTTAAAGGCGCAACACCCTATCCACACAATGGTCTCGCAGCGATTTCCCAATTAGTCTTTGATGTCATATTTTTTTTACATTTTCCATCCGTTTTGGATGCGAATCCGTTTTCTTGTTCATTTTTGTTGTTTCAGAGCAATTAATGCTTTTTCGCAACCTGTGTAATAGTGCGTAGCAGTGCTTGCACAAAGTTTTTTTTCAACTTTTTGCTGTGTTTATGTTCTTTCTATTTATCATAAAGAATTTCTCTGGTGTTTTATGGTTGTCTAAATATTTTGTTTCTCCCAATTTGTAAAAAAAAAGCAATCACCCAATCAGGCGACCCTTTCTTTACCACATAAAACGCCCTTTGCCCTTGATCTTATTTACAAGCACATCTTACAGATCACTGCCCATCGTCAATCGCTCCTATCACCTCTTCTCCTCCCCCGAAATGCGTTCTTCATTTTCTCTTCTCCTGCAACGTCTTCATACATCCGTTTCTCTTCTCTCCGCCTCTCATCTCTCCTCTATTCTCCCCTCCACCTCACATCGTTTATTCTCAACAACAATCGCTGCGTCTGCCAGAAAGAAAATGGTGAGCATATTATACTTTCTAGGTTGAATAAGGGATTTGCTATTTTTTTAATAGAATTCCTGGACCATCATATACCTATTAGCGATCACATTTTTTAAAGCAACCAGCTGCTCAGAGATGAGTTTACTGATGTAGAAAATCTTTATTTTCTAGGTCAGTAGTAATTATTCTAGTTGTTTTTTTAGCTATTTCGTTATTCTGGTACGTAGTAACTGTCCTAGTTATAGACATTAACATTACTTGCTGCACTGTCATTGCTCTACAAATAAACTCAATTTTCAGCCACTTCTCACCGAATCCGAGCGAAATGAGCAACTCTCAGGACTGAAATCTGCCGGCTGGAAACTTGTCGAAGGACGAGATGCTATTCAAAAAGAATTTCTCTTCAAAGATTTCAACGAGGCTTTCGGATTCATGACTCGTGTTGGATTAAAGGCTGAAAAGATGGATCATCATCCAGAGTGGTTCAATGTCTACAATAAGGTGATTATTAAAAATCCTCCCTATTCTTTATATTATAATTCCAGGTGGATATCACTCTCTCCACTCATGATTGCGGAGGTTTGTCCCAAAACGATGTCAAGCTAGCCACATTCATCGAGTCAATCGTCAAAAAATGATTCAATTGTCTTTCAATTTATCCAAGAATGTTCAGAGTAATGTAATAAAAATATACTTGCAACTAAAACTAACGAACTGCGTAAGATGAAAAACAAACAGTACATGATGAGAGTTAAAGGAACACGAATTAATCACATGAAATGTTAAAACGGCGAAAAACTTTCGTATCTTTCAATCAAATAAGGAGGCAGTTAGGGAAATGGTGAGAATATCAATAGTTTTGCTGAATAATGTTTCGAACTGGATCGTAGACAAACTTCGGTGGTGGTCTGAAATTTTTTCATGGTATAAAGAATTCTAATGACCAAACGAACGTTAGTGACTCGGTAGGCTCTGCGTCGGAGATCGCTTCTTTTTTTATACGCTCTGAAGGTCCACTGGGAGAAAACGGTTTCTTCTTTTGAGCAGGATACGTTTTTTTCGGGGCGGAATGTTGTCCATGCGGGGCTGAATTCTCATCTGGGAAGCTGAAAATTGCACATTCTATTTCGAGACAGTATGAATCTGCTAACTTCTTCTGATCGTTGAAGTGGCGGTGATAATTCCGATTTCCTCTGTTATTCCAATTGTTTCTTGGTCGATTAGCAAACACTTGCGAACAACCTCCTGGGCGAGTTTTCACTGGTATCTTGCCCGCCGCTCGATGGCTCCAAGTGATATTTTGATGTGTTGTTTGACCTTTCGTGTTCGAAGGAGAACTGAATGGAACATTGAAACGGGCTTCATGATTCAGTAACTAACCTAGACGCTGGTCGAGAACCACTCACAGAACACTTATTCTCGAAGTCTGTCTGTAGATCTTAAAACATGTGTTCTAAAACAGGAGAAACGGTTTATACTACCTTCTTCAAATCGCGTCCCTACAGAATCACTTTGGAAACTAGTAGATCCATACCCACTGGTCGTTGTTGTCGACATCGAGCGCCACTTAATAGTTTTACTATTTCCATAGAATTCGGATAGTGGTTGACATTTCTTCGGTAGTGGAGAGAGATCGAATCCACTACCTGGCTTTTCTTTGAACAATTTAGTGTTGGTGATGATGTCTTTAGTGGTTTTCTTGGGTTCCTGTGGACGATACTGATTCAAAAGGACAAGTTGATTATGTGGTAGAAGGCTGGGCCAATCAACTCTGAAAGTAAAAAAAATGTCATAGAGTACATCAGTTAATTACTCACGCAGGAGAATGAGCAACAGGCTCTCGAAATCCTGTGAATGGTGTTCCTCGAGTTTCGAAATCCCACTTGAAGCATTGATTATTGAGGTCATCTGGCTTCATTGGTATGGCTATAGCAGGCACATGTCTGAAAAACGAAACCTTCATTACACACGCTCTTAAATAAGAGTAACGTACACTTTTCCGCGTCTGAAGACCGGCGCCTCTGGATCTTTTCTGAACGTTCCTTCCGGCCAAAATGGATTGTAATAGCAATCAGTAACTTGATTTATTGATTTGCAGAAGCGTATGAGCGCAAAATCATCGTAGTGAGCGGAATCGTTCGGAATGCCAGATTTTCTTCGGATAGAAATGGAGCCGCTCTGCTCGTAATCAATGTCATAAAAATTGATGAGTTCCCTTGTTGTCAAATAAATATAGATTCCCAAACGGACTCTGCCAAGTCTCCGAAGCGTCAAGTAGGGCGCATGTATAGATTGGAGAATATGATGGAGCATGTGGACTTCAATTTGATTACGAAGAAGCCTATAAACGGAAGAATGCATTCTTGCTCGCGTCAGTAGCAGTTACCATTTTATTGTCAAATTGACGATATGACCTTTCTTGTAAGGCGCGACATCGGTGGAAACAAGGGCTATAAGGCAATGAGCGTTGATTGTCACCAAGAACTCTTGCTGATGATTCAACACATAATCAGCCAGATAAAGTGCATTTTTTCGTGAAGTGTCGTCGAAAGATGGCCAAATTGTATGAGTTGGGCGGAAGGCGTTCATTTTTGTTATTGGGAGACACATCGCCGCTTCGTTTAGCGTTCGCAGCCGGAAACGCCATTCGTCATTTGGATTCTTCACTCCTGAAATTAAGCATATAAAAAAAGATTGAAGGAGGAGATTGACTAAAAAAATGAATATGCTTTAAAATGTGCCAAAGCGATGGAAATGCTTGAAAAAATTCGTTGTTTTAAGCAAGACGCGATCCCGGTCCCCAAATTGTCCCAAGTTAATGAGGAATTGAAAAGAATGGAAGGAAAACACGAAAAATTCAATTTTCTCTTCCATTAGAGACCCCTTTGGGCACCGGCGATCAATTTTTTTCGAAACACCGAATATTTTCAAGCATTTTCATCACTATTTATATTCGAAATCAGCACAACCTTTTGAATATTTTAAAGAATATCTTCGGTCGGAATTTTTCATAATTACCTGTATCCATCATACTCCGAAACTCGATTTTCAGTGGAATTTCGCGAAGTGCGGAATATTTCCGCGAAATAGGAATCGGAATGACGCCCGAATTCAAAATTTATTCAGATACCGTAGTAAACTCAGTGCGCTTCAGGACCCATCAACCATATATGCTCATGTGCCTTTAATACAGTACTCCCAAAGTGCAATGTCCATGTAAAATTCAGAATGCATCAGAATGATCAAAGGCAGTAGTCATGATGAAGATTTATTTGCGTTGACAATTTACAGAAATTTTTTTGATTCTTTACAGAAAATTACAAGCTCAAATTCGACTTTTGAATTGAATCAGAATGATTCTACGTGGCAATCACTCACACTCGAGGAAACTTTCACAGGTTTTTGAAGAATGGAAATCTCAAAAATTTAGGGAAGCAACCGAGTATGGAAACAGGGATGAAGAGAGGGGGAATTAGATGATGAATGAATAGAACATCAGAAATAAACATTAGTGGTAATGACAATAAATATAATTACTTGCGATACTCCTTTTGAGCTCGAATGATGAGCTCACAAAGAACTGGAGCATTCACTTCTTCTGGATTGGCAGCCATCACAGATTCTACGAAATCGTGGGGGAAGATGTGGCAGAGATGGAAATGTACACGAGCACGGACTTCAGAGTGACTCTCGTTAGCGTCGGATCTGAAGATGTCATCGTTATTTTAGAATCTTACTCTTTCAATAAAAATCTTACCCAGTGTTCACAGGTCCTACAGACAACTCTGAGTGTCCCCAAACAGCAGTCGAGGGTGCGAAAAGATGAGTTTGGGATACTGTAGCATTCATTTTTGGCGGTCGTTGACTTCCAATGACACCATGCTGATGAGGTGGGACTTGGTGTTGTTGTGGATGTTGGTACATTTCCGGATAAACTGAAAATAAAAAAAACATTGAAAGGCTAACAATCAAGAAAATCTTACCATTCATTTGTCGATTTATAGGTGTCAGTGGAGATGATCCATGCCTCTGCACAGCACTGTGTTGTTGCCATGGAGCACTATTTGCTTGTTGGAGTTGCATGTGTTGACGTGGCATTTGGATGGGGCTCTCTGGCGTTGGAGGTAGTTGAGAGATGTTTTCAGTAAGTGGTTTCACCATTTGAAGGGATTGGGTACGGGAGAGAGAGGCGTGTTTGTTTTTGAACATTTCGTATTGCATGGATTTCACTGAAAAAAGATCCATCAATTTATTTAGGATTGAAACGGAGGGAGTGCTCGTGTAACAGTCTGATTTTTTTATCGAAAAAACACCCAAAGTTAACAGTATTCATCTGACAATGACCGAAGATGATATGGTTTGTAAGATACTGTATGTTGCTTCAACGTTAAGAGTTTCAATTATGAATCCAACTTTTAACGGTTTCTAAAGTCATTTTCCATTCTCCATTTTTATCCCTAGTTGAGTCTTAGTTCTTAGGTCAAATTTTCATGAAATTCTCACCGGCTCCCAACGATTTCTTCTGTTGATTCTCCTTCATCAACCTCTCTGTTACACTCATATGCTGTCCATTCGCCCTCTCCGGATGATAGAATTTGCATTTATTCCCATAAGTACATTTTCTTGCATATGGACAAACTAGTGGATTTGATGAGACAACTGGCACTTTTGACAGAAAACTCTCGATTCGTGGACCATTGCGACCTGATGGATCATCCGGTGGCATAAATCTGCAAGCATGAAATTAATCTATTTGTCTGAAATCAAAACAAACTTTTTTGCACCTTCTCCAAAAGTGAGAAAAAGTGCAATCAAACTCTCTCACTGTGCTTTCTGTTCTCAATCGTCATTTGCTCTTTTGTTCGTAGACAACGGGCCAAGAAAGAGAGAGAGAGAACAAAAACAGGTCGAATTGTCAATATTTAGAGAAGAGAAAAAACAGAAGAAACACCTCAAAACAAGGGATGAGAACACCCATTAAACTGCGAAAAAAAAACGGGAATGAGTTGTGGTTTTTGAGGTTTCAGGGAGGGAGAGAGAGAACTTAGAAATTTTGAAATTATTTTTTTTTTGGCGAGTAAGAGTACGGTATTCGAATTCCAGCCGGATTCTGATATTCCGAAAAACAAAGCTCAACAATGACAAACTAGTAATTCAAAATCTAAATCCTTATAGGAAAATCTTGAAAAATGTAGAATATCAGAGTTTCTTTGATTCCTGGAATCTTTTTTCTTTGATTTCTTTGATTCCCAGAATCCCAGAGTCACAGGTTAGAGAAGAGAAAAATTTCAGGAGCCAAAGACTTCAGAAAAACTAAATCTCATAGAATTCGAAGCCCTAGAATCCCAAACAAATAGAAAAAAACTAACTTGTCCTCAACAAAAGTGAACATGAGGAGTCGCTCCTCGACAATCTTCTTCCACGCCGGATTCTCTCTTGTCAAGTCTCGATACTCGTCGTTCGATACAATCACAGCGTCCTTTAATTCTGCAGTTCGAAGAATATACCGGTCGTCGTGACAAACTACTCGACGTCCGTTTACGTTTCTGAAATTCAAAATATGATGGTAGGAGGAAGGACAGACCCTTATCCGATGTATTTCAGTTTGGTCTATTTTGGAAAGTTTCAGAAAAATCCAGGGTCTCCAGAACGTTTTGAAAGCATACACATCACAAAATTGAAGAAAATAGCTAACCTAGATGGGGTGTAAATAATATGTCGCTCGATTTCCTGTAGAATATGTTGATCGGTGATTGGGCTGTCCGATCGTGGTTGCTCTCTTCTGAAAAATGGGGATTTGAGATAAATCGAAACATTCAAAGGTGCTTACCTGTATTGTGGAATAAAGATGAGGACTTCAGGATGTCCCCGTTCCAGGAAATAATGGAGACACTCGCGGAGACCGGCACAGGAGAATACTTCTTTGCGGCCGTGTCTGGAACCAAAATGGGGTGAAAATTGATGCAATCTGGTACACACAAATTGGAAACTATTGGGATGAATGAATCACACGGTTGAACCTCGGACCTAATAGTTGGATCTAGAAATAGTCAATCAAGTCAAGATACTTCTAGAAACTCAGAACTGTATCCAATACTACCATAACATTCTCACAACCCAAAATCATGAAAAATCCAGCAAATTTTATCAAGGAAAAACAAGGGAAAAGAGAGCCGGCGGCGCCAAAATATTGGTGGCTCGCCGGCGAACGATGATGCCGTAAAATTTCTTTCCGCCGCTCTATGTTGACATTATGTTTCTCGTCCCGGCAATCCGCGTCGTCCAAAAGGGAAGAAAGCAGCTCCATCTCGCCGGAGCCACCCTAGAGAAAGAGAGTGCGCAAAAACTTGATGTTTGTTAAGACTAGGAATAGTGGCTGAGATCAAGAGACGCAGAGAAGCGGAAAACGATCGGAAAGGCATAGGCAAAAGTTGGCAAAAATAACAGACTATTTTGGCGCGGAAGCAGATGAATCAGTAGGAGGGGAAGAGAGAAAGAGAGAAAATGCTTCCGGAAGAAGAAGGCGGAAAGGTGTATGGTCACTCTAAGATCAGAGCAGGGAACACAAGTGTGTGTGTGTTTATCAATGTTCTGGTTAGTTTTTTGCGTGGATCTTTGAGTCAGATCTTCTTTGTTTACCTGACTTCCAGACATCATGCCACCTAGTCCGGCATAGTTATTGTGACAAACTGATAACGGATTTTCCGGTGCGGTTAACGACAAAATATGTATTATTATTTCTTAAATTGTGGTGTCCCGCTCAGAAGGTATCTCTAATAGATCTTAAACTTGAATACTGTAGCGGTCAAGAATGTATTAACTTTGGTCATTTTCAGTGAAAAACGCCAAATTAGGCGGAAGAAGTTTTCAGAAGACGGCCTGCAGAACCGTTGTCAACTTCAGAAATAGTTGTAAAATTCATGTATACCCCACAAAACTACAGAGCAAACTAACAAATGGGAACCCTTCTCTCAGACTCCCAAATTTAGCATTTTTCCACTGAAAACGCCAATATTTTCACAACTGTTTGAAAGGTACTGTACCAACATGATCATCGCTAATAGCTTAATGTTTGACAAACTCTAATACATCTTTTAAAATAACTTACAACATCGCAATATTTGACCCATCCACAACTACTGATCGAAGACTCATGTTTGGTGTGTACTGTGGATAGTACGGAGCCCATGAGCATGACGTTGACGACGTGGCATTGGCAGATGACGTGGGTGGTGCTGATGAGGAAGGAGCAACGGGACGATGATTTGAGGAAGCGGAAGAGGATGATGGCTGGGATGTTGTCATGACTGATTCAGAATGCTTGGAGTTTCCGCTGGGAAGTCCCATTTTTACGAGTTCCGAGAGAACGTCGTCCTGGAAATTATATTTTTTTGAAGATTCGAAAATTTCTAGTAAAGTATTGAGATGTAATTCAAGCAGGCCTCTAATTTCCAGAATCGTGCAAGTTTCATTGGCGTTCAAAATATTGTCTGGTGGTGCCCTGAATGATCTTACCGGAGAATAAAAATGGTGGAGTTTTTGATATTCGACAGCGGCAATCGGAAATTCAAAGGTACCAAAATTTTGGTTTGCTATCGGTTGCTATCCGAATCAAGCAGTTTTTCAGTTAAAATTTTGTAAACCCACCATCCTTGAGTCCACTCCGATCGTATTCAAAACGTGACTGAGTTGCTCTGTAGAATATCCCAACTTGGTCGCAAATTCAACAACTTCCGGCGCGGGATATCTTATCATCAAAGTTTTCTGGTCATCTGAAAAAGCAGAAAACAATCTGATGTCCAGAAGAGATCTTTAACTTACCATCAAATTTACTGGGATCTGAAGATTCACGACTTAGAGATGGATGAGAAATGTCGTCGCAGGAACTGTAAGAATGGAAGAGTTTAGAAAACTTTCAAAAGAATTTATCATAAAGTTTTGACCGTCCTGGTGAGCAAAATAAAGAAATACGGGGAGAGCTCGGAAACAAAAACGAAATCTAACAAGCAGGAAGACCTAAATGAAGAAATGCGAGAGGAAGAAATATGCACGTTTTATCATCTCGTTTCCGGAGGGAGAGATTTATTTCGAGACATGTATCATATGTGGGGAGATCCGAAGGAAGAAGAAATTATGCATCCAGATTGTGTGTTATTTTTCACGTTTCGAGAGAGTACTCGGAATAATTTCCGGACGGAGGAAGTGCATGGAGACATGTGTGTGAGAAGAAATTATAAATATGTGGTGTGATATGTATGGACTGGGATGGAATGGACTAGTGCACTATGATGTGGGAAAAATGACTAAACGCAGGAAAAAGGGGGGGGGGGGGGGAGAGGGGTGCTAGAGAAAAATTGTGTTTAGTTTTAACTTTTGATGGTCGTATTACTGTGATTCACAGGTGAGGGGGACATCAATAAAAAATCGATGGTTTTGGGTTTTAAAATCGTTTCGAGACTTATTGACATAGAGATACTAATACAATATCCGAACCTTGGTTTAGACATAGATCTCAAATTTTAGTGTTTAAAGTTTTCTCTAGAAAAAAAATAAAATGAGCAGAAGGGAAATTTATCCTGAGTTATTTGAAATTTACAAAATTTGACAATTATGTTCTTTCAAAGAGTGGCAAGCACAAAAAGCAACATAACTTTTAAGCCCACAGAACATTTAATTTGTTTGAAACTGTCATCTTCTTACCTATAACAAGAATCAAAATCAAGTGGTGCACTTGTGGATTGCACTGGCGCCAATCCGGGAGGTGGTCCTTGTAGCAGTACTTGCCCAGAGACTCCACCTCCTCCTCCAACTGCTCCGCCATAATTCATCATCTGCGAAGCCGCCGTCGCCGTCTGCTGGTTATATCCGTTCGCCTGGATTGGATGTGACATTGATTGAACCATTGGCTGATGTGGTGTTGACTGGTAATAAGGATTGAGACGGGTGCCGAGTCCTCTTTGATTACTGATATTTCCTCCGGCTGTTGTTCGGCATAGAGGGGCGTGGCTTCGCGGGAGGGAATCCATGTCTGGAACAGAGTTTGTGATTAGGAGGCAGCAGTTGAGAGGATTATCGAGGGGGAGAGAGAACAGTAGGAGAAAATAAAGTAAAGAAGAGAATGAAATAAAAATACGAGTTATCAGATTAGGAGTTTAAAGCTGAGATGTGTAGGAGAAGATGTGTTAGAAAATCTTGAACATTTGTCAAGTCAAATTCTCTAAATTCCTCTTCAATGGGGACTTTGTCCTATGACTTGTAGCTGTTCAAAGTCTCCCAATAAAACAAAGAGAGACGGAACTCCACTTTCAACACTCTCATCAAAAAACTATAAGCGTCTTAAAGCATGTTGACACCTTGAGTGAGTTTTCCGTTTTCATGAACTGGAGGGGACAAAGGACAAAACTAGAGATTAATCAAGAATATCAAGTTTGCGATATCAGATATTCATTGATGAATGGAAGATCCAATATCTCTGGAAAAATTTCGAACGATTCAAATGAGTTTTTAACAAGTCTTCAATTGCAAGGTAAATCTATAATAATGCTACTATTTTCTTACTCGGCCTAGATCTTACTTATCAAGAAAGTTAAGCCACCTGAGTCTTCCAGGCGTGATTTCAAGAGGCTTGCAGCTTTTCGAACTATTTCAGCGTAATATCCTCTTCCTTTTCAGATCTCCTCTTTCTTTTCTTTTTAACTTCTCCTGAAGCCCTATTGCTCTAAAACCAGGTCCAAAACATGTACACCAAGTTTTCCAGAAACATCTTCTTATCTTTGTCCCTCAGAAGGAAGACCATATTGGCTCCTGGCACGGGCTCTCTCTCAAAAAAAAAGGGGAGGAGGAGATTAGGAAGAAACTGAAAGAGACTTGAAAAAAGGGATTATCGAGATAAATAAGGATTGAGGGGGGTGGATCTATCAGAAGAATCCGTGGGCGCAAGACTTGGAGATTTGAGAAGAGGAGTTTTTTGTTTTCTTAGTTTTTGTTTTGTGTGGAAATTAGTGAAGAAGAGATTATTATTAAGAAAAATAGAAAAAAGGGGAGGGACTGGAGATAATTGTGTTAGCTGAAAATTGAAAAATGGAGAAATAAATAAGAATAAAGGACTGCGAATATGGGAGGGTAGGGAGAAAAGGAAAGAGTCAAAAATCTGAAATTTGAGTTTCAGGTTCATTAGTATGGATTCGGAGAACTTACAGATGCTCTCTTTCAAATTTCAGATGAAGCACAAGATCTCAATTTTCACGCTGTTACTAAATACTACAAGATGGCTCACAAGGAAGATTTCCTAGAATGTTGCAACTTCTCTTTCTTCCCAAAAATTCGCTCTACATTTATACTGTACCTCCTACTAGAGTCTCTGTGCACATGAAAAATGGTCTTTTGTACGCATAGCTAACAACCCAATCCTCCCGTGTTTTTTTTCTTCCTTCAGCTTCTTCTCTCTCTCTTTGATCTTTTCTATTGCGCAATACGACAACAAATGGGGAGGGAGAAAACGGACTGGTTATCAACCGAAAAACGGAAATGAATGAATGAACAACTGACTAAAAGGAGAGGAAAAAAAGAAGGAAAGTGTGGAAAAATGAGAAACGAACAGACTAGAGACATAAATTGTAGCGGTTATGGTTACTGTAGGATATAATGGATAGAAAAATTGGGATAGAAAATGGCAAAATAACAACAAAGTCGGCTGGAAGGAATTGGAGAAGAAGGAGATGACTAGGAAAACCAACCAGGAGGGATCGACAAGAGTAGCGACAGGCCGAGATTTTTAGGGAAAAACTCGGACCGGGCAGGCTCGGCCATACGTGGGCCCGTAAACATTTCACTGAAATAATTTTTTAATCAAGACCTAATTCTAGATCTAATGCTTCAATAAAACTTGGTGTAAATGATTTATGAGCCAAAAGTTTGAAATTGCATTTCCGAAATTTGCGAAAACTTTTTGAAATATTTGATCGGACGGGCCTAGCCGGGACGAGAAACTTTTCTACAAAAAGCCCGGCCCGAGGACCGGGCTTTTCGGGCAGAACTTCAAATTGCAACCCTGTCATAAGAAAAATCTAGATTCTAATAAGATTTTTATCAAGAGTTCGTGAGGTCAAGAAAAATTAGGTTTTGAAATTACCGATCGCTGAAAATAGCAACCTCTAAACAAGACTCCACTGATGCCTTGTAGCTTCTGAAATGTCATTTACAGCTACTTATAAACTGCAATAAAAACTGAAGAATTTTCAAAGAATGATGAATGCATCAATGATGATGACGAAGTAATCGGGGATGGAGGGAGAGGGAGCAAAAAAAGAGAGAGGGAAAACTATGATAACATGATAATAATGTGAAAAAACCGAATGGACAGCAGAGGAGGAGACTGTAAACAAGAAGGGACACACAGTACGTTCCTCTTTTTTTTTAATTTTCAGATTTAGAATGAGAAGAACCGGAAGATTGAGGAGAAGAAGAAGCATTATTGGTTTTTAGGAGGAAAATAGGAGGGGAGACAGAAACTGAAAATGAATCTTGTTGACCTTCTGAATCTGGAAAATTAGAAGAGGAAAGGTTCTGGGAAATTCAACACCCGCGGATTCCCAGAGGAGCCGACCTTTGACTCGTCGAGGTGATTCATGTTTTCTTGTTTTCAACTTTGGCATGCGCTGCCTCATTTTTCATTTCTCGAGATTACATATTCTAAAGAGTCTTGATTACTTTTCAGAATGGGAAAAATGAAGGAGCTTAGATTTGGATGAATGTTTGAACTTGTGAACATCGAAAGAGTTGTACAAGAGGGATCGAACTCGTGATCTCGAGATTCATAAATTTGAAGCTCTCAGCCGACCCGTTGAATGGCTTTGGCCCGATCTGTTAGCATTGAGAACTCAGCAAAAATAATTAACTAAAATTTTCCGAACATGTCATACAAGATATTGGATGACATCTGGGCGGGGCGAGCAGGCAAGACTGATAAAATGTTTCGCCTACCCGGCTCGGCCGGATGGGTATCTGCATCTGCATTCAAAAACAAGTACGATGATAAGAGAATCCATGACTCCTATCATTCTTACTAACATTGAAAGAGAAAGCAGATTTGCTTACCCAAGTTCCAAGAGGTTATAGATAAACGGACTACAGCGGGAATAATTGAACTCTCAGGTCTCAAATGACAGAAGACACACCACTCATACCATTTAGTACTACCGTATCAAACTACATGTATCCAAATCATATTGGTCACACATTCCCTGCTCTAGCCTCTATCAGTTTATGATAGATGTTACCGGCTACTCTTTGACGGAAACTTGGCAAGACTCTAGCTCTCTTACCAGACACCTCCCTCACTTTTCTAGTCTAGTCATTCAGTCGATCACCACAAAAACACAACAAAAGTTTCCAGAATAAATCACGAAAAAGCACAGAAAAAATGATGGTTTTACTGATCTATCATAGTTGTCTATCCTTGGCCAATTTAATCATTCCAGGAAGTGTTTCTCTCTACTTCTCTAAACTCTCTTCCCCTTCTTATCTCCTCTAAATATTATCAGAAGGGACGAGAGTCTGACAACCATTCCGAAGAGGGATACAGAGAGAGACAGTTCCGGCTTCATCTCACGCCATTCGTTTTTTTCTCTGCGCTCTCTAGATTTCAGATACTCTCTCGTCGTTTTGATTATGAAGAGTGCTCTTTCAGAGAGGGGGAGAGACCCGGAGGAGAATTCGGTGATAATTTTTTTGATAGAAGAGGTCATGCGGTTTTGAGGGAAAATAGAAGGGAAAAGTAGGGAAAATGACGAGAACAATCATAAAAACAGTTGTTGGACAGTTTTGCAAAAAGTGAAGATGATGAGCGGAAAGGAGATAAAAGGGGACAGTGAGGAGAATGACAAAAAAAAAACAGGAGATGCTGAACCGGAGGAAAAAACAATAGTTAGAAACATGTTTTTGTTGTGAAATAGGTACAAATTGATAATTTATGACGGCTGATTTCGAAATAAAGAGTATTAAACGAATTCAAAATAATGGTTTCGAAACTATCAAGGATTCAGACATTTTAGGGTTTTGCAATTCAGAGATTTTGGGGGCTCACTTTCCAGATTTTGAATTCCCCGATTCGGAAATACTGCGATCATAACTTTCTGAGCTTATGAGATTGATTCTCTGATTCTGATTCCCTTCTGATATTCTGAACCCTTGGAGAGAATCAAGAAATTCTAGAAGTTTCTGACATTCTCAAAATATGAAACCCTCATTTTGGAAACCTGAAGAGTTTTGAAAGTTTCTGAAGCTCTCAAATACCCCAAGGAAGTATGAAACTTCAGATTACGTTCTTCGCAAACATGGATTTTCAAATTCTGGCGAAATCGAGTCAGACGATCTCAACTTTCAGGTGACGTCTATTAGAATTTCAACATTTGCGATTCCTCCTTCTTCATTATTTCCACGTGCCCTCCACGATTTCTCCGATTTCTTTATCAATTTTCTAAGATCTCAAGATTGAGAACGACTAGAAAAACGTTATTTTGCAATCGAATAGCAATCGTTCTCGTTAGTTTCCACTCGGATAACGAAATGAGCAAACCGTCTAAATCGGTAAGTTTATCAACTGTACATCTGTGTGCCCACACATCCGGATGTCCTGATTTCAGCCAAGCCAAGCGAAGAGTTCATCAAGTGTCGGATCGGTATGTCCTCCGACGGCTCGTTCATTGAGTCTTCTGACTGCCGAACCGCCCAGTCAGCTTATTCCGACTGCAATGTCCAATTCGGTGAACACGGCGATCGGGGCGACTCCGTCCGACTTTGAATCGTGAGTTATTCGCTGCATATGTTCACATTCGCAATCTGAATTTTCAGAAGCTCCGGACTTTCTGACACTTCCGCTGGATCTGGACGTGTGAGCTCGGCTGCCACGACTCCAAAAACTGCTCAAGCTCCGACGTCTCCGGAGATGCTCATGAACGATTTGAGAAAGGGAAGTCTCTTCGGGAGACAGAGCTTGGCTCAGAGCCAGGAAGCGCCGTTTCACCCGCAGAGCGTTACTAACATCACCTTCACCAATGTAACTACTTTCTCTCGAAAGTTCGATAGAGCAAACTTTCATTTCAGACGAACGCCTCCCAGTTGAGCACTTTCGACATGAGCACTGCTGACCAAATGTCGATGAAATCGGGAACTTCGGAGTCCACGAAAACTGGAATTCCGTTGTCCGGGAAGAGCGGTAGTGGTGGAGGAGAAAAGTCGAGAAGACGTTCGCCGGCTGTCAGAATCAGCCAGTTGAAGTTGAAGGAGGAAAAGCAGAAACAACTCGAATCGACTAGTCCAATTCTTCGCTCCAAAAAGTCGAAAAAATCCAAAAAGTCGAAAAAGTCGGTGAAGAAGTTGAAAAAGAAGTTGGCTGAGGATTCTGGAAAGTCCATGAAATCTGAAGTTTCTCAAAAGCCGACAAAATCTGGGAAGTTGGCCAAGAAAAAGGCACCAGAAAGAGGGCTCTCAACGGCGATGGACGCTGATTTTTCCAAGAAATCGGCGAAGTCGAAAAAGTCGATGAAAAAGGCGGATCAAACTCCAAAGTTTGGACAGTCTGGAGTTGTCAAGAAAGGAGACAAGAGTACCTATTTGCCGGGTGTCATGAATGGTCCTCCCCCTACAGCTACCAATAAGTTCATGAAACGAGAAGGAGAATCCCAGAAGGCCCCGAATCTTCGCAAATTCACCGAGACGCCCGCCCACTTGTTTCCCGGATCCGGACAATGCACGAGAAGTATGGATCAGGTGGCTCCGCCCAATTCTCAAAACGCCAACAATCAAAGCCACGTTGTCTACGACGTTGCTAACTTGACACCGGCTCAGAGACGTATCCCACCGAAGTGTGCTCCGAAATGTAATGGCAAATTCCCGGCGAAGAAGTCGTTGTTTGGAACGAAGACTCAACATGTATAGTTTTTCAGTGTGAGTCAATGAAAACGTAACATTTTCCAGTATTCGAAAGGACCGAAAAGCCCAGTCACTCGGAAATCTACGGTCCAGGGACGCACCCATACCCAAGCTCCGACTGAAAACAAGATTGTCGTTTTCGGGAAGACTCCAGACGGAAAGACTACGGTCCAGATGACAATTGATATGAAAGTGGTGGCTGGAGAGGCTTTGAATGGATCGGATAAACCGACGACTTTGATTCCGAAGAAGGTGATTGTTGGAGGAAAAGAAATCAAGGTTGACTCGGAGTCAAAGTCGGAAAGTGGAGAATCGCCATCAGAGAAATGAGAGAGTCCTTTTTTCCGAAAAACAATTGAAATGAATTGAAATGAAGTGTCTCTACTAACTGTCGTTTTTTCATACTTTCAGAGAACTTTTCTATTTCTAAATGAGTCAAAGAACATTCGAGAGTAGACATGAAGAGCAGACAGCGGATACAATCGGAAGGAAATACAAAATTGATCATGTGTTCTAGGAAGAATAAAACAGAAGTTGCCAACCCAAATTTTATAGTTGTGAGACTCATACGAATTCAAGATACTTGGAATATATTTTTTAAGTGTGACAGGTCGTCTTAAAAAGTTTCTGAATTCTCCGAATCAAATAAAACAGCTTCCCAAAAAAGAATCCAGACACAAAAATATATATATCTATCTTGAGAAAAGGACGGAAATAGGCTCCCTCCTGGCGCAAAAAGTACAAATAAAGTGAGCATTTCCTTTTTCTTTTTTCTCCTTTTTCGAAAAGAACACATGTCGAAAAAGGTTTGCCAAAATTGCTCGTTTCCGTTTCCTTTTGGGATTTGACATTTTGGATGCAAATTAAAAAAGAACGCAAAACCAGAAAGGGGCCAATAATTTTCAGCTTAGTCTCTTTTTCTGAATGAACCAAAAAATGCAGCTGCTTCATTTTGGAAGAGATCCAAAAACCTTCCAGCTGAAATATTCATAAGTTTTCTTTTTCTTTCTATCTCTCTCTTTTCAAAAATCCTGTGAATTCTCAATTTCATATCTTCATCCGATGGGAGGGCTTTATAGAAAGAAAAGTAATAAAAAAGTAAAAAAGTAGAAAGAGAGAAAAAAGATATTCTCAGCAAAAAAAGAAGCTCTAAAACATCTGCACACTTCTTCTTTTCATCGGAATCAGATGAGATGATGAAAAAAGAAGAAGAAAAAGAAGGGGAAGGAAAATGAGAAAAAGAAGAAGAAGGTGAGGGTGGGAAATGAAATTAGAAGCTGCTGAAGCAGTGGTGGGGGAGTGAGCACAAGCATGCACATAACAAGTAGTAGGAAAAAAATAGAAGAAGATGAAAAAGAGAAGGAAAAAGAAGGAAAGGGACGAAAAAGGATCGATGTTGTATAGCTGAGAAAAAAGAGAGGAAGAAGAAGAAGCTCACAACGAAGGGACACCACAAAAACATGGCTATATATAGAAAAAAAGTATATATATATATAAAAAGAAGAAGACGAGAAGAGGATATTAGGTTAAAGGAGAGGGTGGATATGGAGGGATCCGGAGAAAAGTTTTGGAGCCTTGTTTTTGTATCGAGTAGATGTTTTCATTGTGAAAGGGGAAACAGGGAAAAACGCGATGGGAACCAAAGAATATAAGACATTCTAGGACTCTCTCAGAAACCAAAAGCATCAGAATCTCTGAATTAGCAAACTTGCGAAATCCACTCTCGATAAGGCTTCCAACAGTCAATCTCCCATCAGACTTGATTCTTGAAACAAGGAACCTGGAAGATTTTTGGTCTGAAACAAGTCAAATTTTAATCAAAAGAGACACTAGTGGAGCCAGACAAACTTTTGCACTTCCCCTTCTCTTCTGTTCCAGACAATTTCTGTCTGCCAATATTGGTTTTCTTTCCAGGAACACAAGATCCTTAGTTGTCACTCTAGACAAGCAATTCGACATATTGCCACTCAGACAATGATATTTGATGTGAATACAAACGGATATGAAATTATTATCGTCATTCCGGGAACAGCTACAAAAATAGAAAACTGATGACGAAGGAGTATGGGATGTGTATTTCAGCGCATCAAGTCAGAGACATTGGTGAGTTAGGAAAGAGATCAGATTAGTCAGTTAAATGGATTAAACTTTGAACGAGGGATATTTCAATTGTTAGTTGGCTCGGGATGGAAAAAAACTTTAGAAAATGAAGATCATGAGAAAATTTTGATTCATGTGACCGCGAATTCAGAAAGAATCAGAAGAATAATAGCAATGACTTTATAATTGAGAGGGATTCAAAAAATAGTACGAATTTGATTGTTCATCAGATGAAGATTATAACTAGAGGCAGCCAAAAAAATTTGGTGAAAACTGAGAATTGAGTGGTTCCAACTGCAAAGAATGGTCCGAAGCCATCATTATTTCCTTTATATATTCAGGCTTAGTAAACGCAACAGAAGTCTTTTATTGAAATTGGAAGCTAAAATGCGTCATAAAGTGATCATAGCGTTTCCGAGGCCTTCGCTAAGCCCACGAAAAAGAAAGCGTATCCAAAATATTTACTGACTGACAAGGGGAACCATTCCTTGCGGTTATGACCGTTTTTTGCATTAGGGACCATTCAAATCGACAAACTGTGTCGCCAAAATTTTACGGTACATTCTTTGCCGATAGAGCCGAAAATTCCAACATCTTCCATCCCGTAAACAATCCTTCAAAAATGCTCTTTGATCGAATTGTATGAGTGTAAGCTCATTGAGAAGAGTCTTGAATGAACTCGTGAAAATCTAGAAGATAACATTCTAATCCTTCTTGTCCTCCTCCTCCCCCTCCTACACACTCTCAATATCGCATATTGAGATCAGAAGAAATACAAAAAAGAATAAATTTTTCTATTATTTTTCTTGAAAAAATATCAATTAAGTTTTCGGGATTGTGGGGGACGAAGTCAGTTATTTTTAGAAGTTTCACTCAAGGCCCCGATTTTAGATTTAAACATTACTTATACAGCTTGCCATCTGATCCTCTACTGATCCACTAGATTGACGTCAAAATGGAATCAAATTGAATCGAAAAAGGGTGAAGAGGATTGACATTTCTAAGTAAATATAGAAAACAGAAAAAGGGATTCATTCGAAAATAGCTAATCTTAGCTTAAACTTATTCTCTTTCAGGTTAGAAAGAATACTGACGGATCTCTGGCTAGGAGTAGAGGGGCTCTGAAAATCAGAAAATGCGAAGTTTTTCGAAGTTTAGCTTTTTGGGATTCGGAAGACGTCGAGGTTTCTGGATTTTCTTAAGTTTTAGGATACTGGAAATTCAGAAGACGTCAGGGACTCTGAGTTCAAAGTCTTCAGAAAAACCATTCTTGGGATTCGGAAAATTTTGAAAAGGATGCAGAAGAAAACCACCAAAAATGGAGTTTCTTGCGAAAAATAATATTAATTTTCTCCTCAAAATCGTTGTCATCGTCTAGACTTTTTCTCTAATAATCACTTTGAACACCTATAGTGCACCAATGACAAAATTAATCACATTATTAGGTCAGTAACTACGTCAAAAATTGCTCTTTGTATCCACTCCCTTTGGAGCCACTCCTCTGCCTTAAAATTTCTATCCGTTTTGCCCACAAAGAGCAGAGAAGCGAGAGAAAGATTATAAATCTCTAAAATAAAAACTCTTTATTCACCGGGGCTGGGATTCTACTTCGGCGGGGAAACATGAAAAAGGCACACTGGTATGAAAAGCAAAAAGACAGAAATTATGCATGCAAAACAAGAATAGAAAACTACTAAAAAATCTATGCGACAAGTAGAAAATTTGAAAAAAACGAGCAAACAACTAAATTGGAACATGATTAAATAGATCCCTCTGTGGCATTGTAGGGTCTTCTGTGTCGACGATACTTCTCCGTCTGCATTTCGTATAATCTGGATACGGTTCTACTGTAAGCGAATGCTTCTTCGTCCCCACTGAACACGTTCGCACTCATTCCTTCCTGGAAAAGCATATCTCATTTCCGTGAACAACAGATACCGGAAATTCGATGCAGTCTGGCCAGTTAACAACTTACATGATCGGATTTGATACCCAAGTCGTCCATCAAAATTCGCTTCGAATCGCTCAGAGCATCATGAGCCACATTTTGACTTTCGAATTGAAACAGGTGATCCAATGGAGCTGTCGCTCCAATCACAACTCGAACCTTCTGATCGTAAAATGTGTCAATCATGGTAATAAATCTTCGCATCGCATTCCACATATCCTGATTCATCACTGGCACATTTCGAACGATTACTGTATGGAATACTCTCGCATAAACGAGATAATCAGCTGCTCCTTTTGCTGTCATGCACAATTCTTTGAAATCTACATCGGCGACTCCTCCACAACACTTTTCGACTACTACTCGACGTCCCAAAATTTCCAGCGTTTTTGAGCGAACATCTGGAAGACTTTCATGGTTAGAGACTCCTAAAATATGGAAAAACTCACTATCAGTTTCATTAGCGGCCGACTGCTTGAAAACAATATCACATTGTGTGTTAGCATCCTCTCCATGAAAGTACACTGGATTTCCATCTCCAGAAGCACTTCGTCGATAATCCATTCCAGAATCAAGGGCAAGAGATGCGCATTTATCCTGAAAACTTGACCGATTATAAGTTTTGCAAATCAAACTAAATAGCTACCTCTAAAATGGTGATAAAAGGAACGAATTGATGTCTTTGTAGACCATTCTTGTATAATTCTGAAGGTGCTCGATTTGAAGTGGCCACCATTACAAGTCCTCTTTCGAAAAGCATCGAGAAGAATCTTTTCAGGATCATCGCATCGGCGATATCAGTGACTTGGAACTCGTCGAAACACAATAAATTGGTCGTTTCCATGATCTCATCGACGATAACTGGCACTGGGTCGAATTTCCCGCGAGCCTCGTTGCTTTGCATTTTCAGTTCGTGCATTCCTAATAGGAAATTTCGTTATTTTGAAAGCTTCAGAAAGATAAGAACTAACTCTTATGGACGTTTTGCATAAAATCGTTGAAATGTACTCTTCGTTTCTTGGTGATGGGACAATTTTCGAAGAACAAATCCATCAGCATCGTTTTTCCACAGCCAACTGATCCATATAAGTATATTCCACGTGGTGAGTTGGTCTTCGGTGCTTCCTGTTGATAAGAACGGTTATTTTGAGTGAGTGAGAATGACGTTGAAGTACTGGTGGAACAGGAACTATTTCTATCTTCAGGGTTTGAAGTTTTGAAATTAGACACTTTTCGAATCAGAAAAAACGCAAACCTCAGTATTTGACTTTTGAAACATTTTCCAGAATCCGGAATTCGATTTTTCTGATAATTTGGAGACGTTGGCAGGCTGATAGGTCTCGATTTCCTTCCTCAATCGGTCAAAATCCACAATCATTTTTCGCTAAAAAATCAAAGATGTATAAAGTTTTCACGAAATCTTCACCAACCTGATAATCATCCTCCTTCAGTGCTCCTTCGTTGACTTTTTTCGAGTATACATCGCTTAAAGTGACTAGAAATCGTTGAATTTGAAGAGTTTGTGTTTTGATTCGAAGTGGAGAGAGCATTTTTCAGCTGGAATATGCAGTTTTGGCAACAATTTTCAATGCAATATTTGCTGTGTTTGATCTAAAGCTACTGATAAGAGATCATCAAGGTTGAATGAGGGGTAGAACAATCTTTTTAATGATAAAAAAGTTCGAAGAACGATCAAAATCGTGAAGAACCGGCCGTTATCTCTGCGCCTCTGCTCTCTAACGCGTAGCCATGGAGCACAGGAGATAATTTTCAATCGGCGCGAATTTAAAATTTTGAATTTTACAGTACTCGATTTTCACAAATTTTTTATTCAACAAAAGTGAAAAAATACAGGGAAATTATTTTACAGAGAGAACATTTTGTAGAAAAAAGAGACATCAGACATCAAGAGACGCAGAGAACGATCGAGTCTTTGCCCAGTTCTTCGAGTGTTGGCAGGTCTCTGCACCAAGAGCTTCTGCGGAGAGTGAAATCCTCATTCGGGTCAGAAGTTTGATTTTTTGAACAGTGACGATCTCCTTGAACTGCTTCTCGTTGTTCCTTTTGTCTCTGAAAAATGAATCAGCTCATTACGCACATTTTGAGTGAATGGGAGACGTGGAACTATGATTTTGCAGCTAATAAGAAAACTTGAATACGTCAAAACTTCAGATATCAAAGATCTCACCTGAAGAATCTCCAACATGCAACCACAATCATCATCATCCAAATCTGAAGACCGATAACGATGGCGAAGGAACCAGCCATCAACCAGGCAGCATAGTCTGAAAATTTGAATGTTACTTATATTTCTGATCGATTTGTTATTTCTGAGCAAAACTTACTGAAATATGCCGTCTCATCCCGTGGATTCACTGGGATTCCGTATGATCCAAGTACGGTAGTTCCCACTTTCTTGTCTCCAAATAGGCCAATGTATAGGAATGACACGAAGAAGACAAGGCCAATAGCTAATCCAGCACCCTAAGAAAATAATAAGGTCTTTAGAAATCTTGTTGCTTCTGGGTACCTGTAGAAGTAGATATGGAACCAACAGTTCTGCTCTTTGTGCAAGTATTGCCCAAAGAACTGATCCAGCGATGAAAACTCCAGCGAAAAATCTGATGGCTGCACTGGTGACGTCAGCCTAACAAGTTGGATTTTGAAAAGATCAATAAAATTGACTCTTACCTTCTCCACCATCTCCGATGCCAAAATGGAGACAATCAGATGCCACAGCTCAAAGACTACAGTAACCCATAACATCCCAGCGACTATTTTCATTCCAGTCTGAATAAAGCATGTCTCCTTATTAGTTTCTTTTCAACAACTCACTAAAGAATGTGCATGTCCACAACAACACAAATATCTGTGATGATTTGGATCAAAGCTCTCTCGTTCTTCATCATATTCCCAGTCACTGATTATACATGTTGTTGCTGGAAATAAACTGAAGATTTCTAAAAAATTCTAAATCTATTTTTCAAACCTTCTGATTGCAACGAATGCCTGTTAGGCCTGGATCCACTGCCTCGTCTGATAGATCTCATTTTTCTGAATATTGCCAAAATGTTTCGCATACAAATATGAATTCCACTATATTTTGTTCAGAGTCCTCGTTGTTCCATCACTCTGTAGTACCCTAAAAACAAGAAATTGGAGAGAGAAAGAAAACGGGAGAATGTGAAAGCAAAAAGAGCAAGCTTTATGTCTGAAAACTGATCTCTATGAGCAACTTGTCGCGGCGTCAGTTCGTCATATCTGAAAAGGGAGAATGTGGAAATGAGCTCATTTCTAGAGAAAGAAGAGAATTCAGATGAAAAGGTGGCAAATGAGATGCTCACGCGCGCGAGGAAGGACTCTTCTTTCGTGAGGTGATTAGCTCAATCAGTTGAAGATTTCAAATTGACTAGGGAATATGGAGGCGATGAAGAAGAGGAGAAAACTATGATGACATTTTTTATGTAATTTTCGACAGAATTCGTGAAAAAGGTGAGGTGAAAAACAACACAGGAAAAGAATGAGTGGCCGAGTGGAAAGTTCGTTTTTACAAATTGACAAGTGGTTAGTGCTTTCTACATGCAATAATAAATGGATCTTGAATCAGAATATACAGAAATGAGCATATATAATTAGCGAATTTTCTAAAATGTGACAGCGTTGACCTTCTTCTTGTAGTTCTTCTTGCCGCGATGCCCATAACTCTTGCCGCAGGCACCACAAGTATCCACATAGTTGCAACAGAGCCAGAACAATGGAATACCACAAGTCAGCGGGCAGCAACAGAAAGCGAGGCACATCAGGATTTTCTGAAGAAAATGAAATGGAAAATCAAGTAATGAAAACGCTGATGATTTCGAATAATTCAGCATGCACTTTTCCAACCTTTCTAAGCCTATCCTGTTGTCTCGTGATGATTCCCTTTCGACATTTCGGACAAACGAGTGCGTTTCCGTTCCCTCCTTGAATCCCGCCTACCTGGGGAGATTGATTGATGCAGAGAGTCACAGCTGAAAAACTAAATGTTCGTTATTTTAAGTTCGAATTCTAACCTGGAGATGTTTGTTGTGGTTGCGCTTGAATGAATTGTGGTGGTGATAGTTGAACAGGCGGTGCCGCCATCTGAGCCATTTGTGTCGCAATAATCGGTTGCTGCATCGTCTGCATGCACATCATTTGTGGCTGTTGAGTGATCATCGGAGCCATTTGAGGCATCATGTATTGAGGAGACATCATCGGCATGGATACTGGAACGATTTGTGGCTGTGGGGGAGAAATAGTTTGAATTGGCTGGGCGGTCGGATAAACTGAGGAGTGGTATGATGGAGGCGGTGACATTGTTGAGTAGGTAGCTGCTTGTTGTTGTGGAGGTGGAGGAGCCCTGAAACATTCATTCTAACTTTCATCAAAGTTTTCAATGTTATAACGCGCTCTATTGCCAACATAGCTAAAAATTGAATTATTCCGTTTTTCCACTGTTTTTTCCACCTTTTTAGGCCTTGTGTATTTCTCGGGAATTCTTCTCACAAAGCAGACAAAGTCCGAAAATCTGCGCGAACAATGAGAAAGCCGAAAAAATCAACATGCTAGCAACAGAGCACGTTGTTTAATTGAAAAATGACTTACATTGGCCTTACTCTTTGCCTGACCACCTCGATCCTCGGTGGCGAAATGTATCTGACAGTCTCGGGGCCCAAAAACTGAACTTTTCCATCGTTTCTCGGTGTTAGTGGCGGATCTTCGTAGCCTTGTGCTGCAAATTATCATTTTTATGTTTTTATTTCGTATTTTATCCAACTTACGATGATATTCTGTCGGGTTAGTATTCATTTTATGTGTTGAAAACGAAGAGAAAAACGAGTTCAAAAACTGAAAAAAAATTGAGAGAGAAGTCGTGCGCTTTGTCGTCGTGGTGTTTGCGGTCTCGCCTTAAACTGCATACCGTAGTTGAATATATAAAAGTTCAGAGTACTTCATTGTTCCAGCAAATCGACCCCCAGAATATTCTGGATTCTGCAGAATAAGACATGTTTCGGGAATCGGAAATTTGTTAAGCAAATGGTTGTCAATATTCTGCTTCCTAATTGCAAAGCAAACCATTTAGAGTTCTGAACCTGAATATATAATTTCGAGGTCCAACATCGCACCTAACAGATTGTCAGCTATTCAGAGAATAGTAAAGAAAGGTATCCATGTATTCTTCCGAAAATATGAATTCACTACTTCAAATTCTGAAAATAGCACATTTCGTTGGCCGTGATCAAGTCAATTATAGACCAAAATTGCAACAGTTTCCCGCAAAAATTGACGTCATGCCCAGGGTGTTCTTGCACCTCCACCAACTCGACCTCTATCTCTTTTCTCTTTCATTTTCTTCTGATAAACCGAACAAATGTTGTGCTCACAGAGCAGTGCCAACCGAGTTGTTTACCACGTGAGGGAGAAGAGTGATTCAGAGATTCAAAGAGACGAAGAATAAGACGCCCGTCTTTTTTTTTGCTCCCGACGGGACCACTGGAAAATCGGGTTAAATCGATTTCAAGTTCCTTGTTGAAAACTTATCTTTTAAGTTTTCAGAATGTTCTCAAAACTTCCATTCCAAGCTGCTCGTGGAGCCGCTTCTGCCATTCGTACTCATCAGATTCCTGGTCATAGAGTAAGAATTTTCGTCTTTCTTTTTTAGAATCGAGTCCTTCAATTGTAGCTTCCATTAGCCAAGTATGGAGGTCGTCACACTGTATGTGCTCTCCCGGGAGATGGAATCGGGCCAGAGATGATCGCTCACATCAAGAACATCTTCTCCTTCTGTCATGTGGGTATTACGGAAACCTAGACAGAAACGTCTTGACTAGTTTTCAGGCTCCAATCAACTTCGAAGAAGTCCAAGTCTCATCTTCTCTTCTCGATGGTGATATGGATGCTGCTCTTTTGGCAATTGAGAGAAACGGAGTTGCTATTAAAGTAAGACTAGAGACTAGAAACTAGAGGTTATTGATAAGCATTTGGGGTTTGTAATCAACGTCGTGGGAGTCCTAATTGTATTGAGAAAGATGGAGAGAAAGAGAGTCTGGAGTTTGGAAACGGTTTTGAGAAGTTAGTTATAAAGTTACTGACCGGAAATAGAACAACAAAAATGTTTGTAGAGTACTGCTCAAATGGTTGTGAGCTTTTGAAGTTTTCAATGAAAAAACACTAACTTTTGGGGTTCTCGGAGAGAAGTTCAAATTTGCCCGTTCTGTCTGAAATTCGTAGGTGTATACATCAACTCTAGAACAATAATTTTGTGCTTACATTAGCGGATCCTAAGCCTATTGCGGGAGACTTTTTAAAATTTCAAAGTCCAATGTCCTTCTTAATCTGAACCGGATTCCAGGGAAACATCGAAACAAAACACGACGATCCTCAATTCAACTCCCGCAATGTAGAGTTGAGAACCAAATTGGATCTCTACGCCAATATTCTTCATTGCGTCACTATTCCAACTGTCCCATCTAGACATGCTGTAAGCCTCTGAATCACTAAAAGAGCATCTAGATCTCCATCGTTTTTAGGGAATCGACATTGTTCTCATCCGTGAGAACACGGAAGGAGAGTACTCGGGATTGGAGCATGAGACTGTTCCAGGAATTGTTGAGAGTATTAAGGTACACCGTTATAGATTTTTGATTGTTTTATTGTAAAAATTTCAGATTGTAACCCGGGAAAAGATCGAGAGAATTTCCAGAATGGCTTTCGAGTACGCAAAGGCGAATGGAAGAAAGAAGGTGACAGCAGTGCACAAGGCGAATATTCAGAAGTTGGGAGACGGTCTTTTCTTGAAGGTAAGTGAATAATCTCAAACTATTAAATGCTTTGGTGAGTTCCGAAATTATAGCCATTTTAGAAACCTTGAGGATTTGATATTCTGGGACTCTGAAATTTCAAGAATCCGAGATTCTGTTTGATTTAGGTTTTTTCTTTTCTTGACCCGCTGTCTAATTTCAATACCATCACATTCCCTTTTCAGGTAGTCCGTGACATGTCCGAAGAGTACAAAGACATCAAATTCGAAGCAATGATTGTCGACAACGCCTCCATGCAACTCGTCTCAAAACCGCAACAATTTGATGTAATGGTAATGCCGAATCTCTACGGAAACATCATCTCTAACATCGCTTGTGGACTTGTCGGTGGACCAGGATTGGTATCTGGAATGAATTTGGGAGATAAGTATGCTGTGTTCGAGACAGGTACTCGTAACACTGGAACTTCTCTTGCCGGAAAAGACATTGCCAATCCAACAGCATTCATCAGAGCAAGTGTGGACATGTTGAGATATTTGGGATGTCATTATCATGCCAATATTATCTCCGATGCTCTCTGGAAGGCTCTTACCGAGCAGAAGATTCACACCAAGGATATTGGAGGACAGAACTCTGTAATTATTACTTTTTGTTAGGCCTTCAATAATCAAATTGAATAGTTTGATTACTCATCTCATTTCGATTTTTTTTCAAATTCCTCTTTCCATTCCTTTGATTCCACCTGGATTTTTCAGGCCTCCGACGTCGTCAACGCCACCCTTATCAACATCGAGAAGCTGATGGAAGAGAATCCAAAGAAATAAATAAACTGACTAGTAATTTTAATGATTTTGCTGAATCTTTATAAGTTTTGAACTTCACATCTCATCTGAATCTTTTGCCATCGGTTAATGTAAATAAAACTTTAATAATGCTTTGGTTTGGAATCAACGGAAACCGTAGCTAGCAGATACTGAATCTAAGTTTTAATTTGATTCTTGACTGAAAGTTTTAGGCTTCATCACATTTCAAAGGCTCCCACATCAAACTTCTAGACCTAAACTCTGATATTCTGATCTCTAGCTCTTCCTCAAATAAATATTGAAACTGATACCGATGTCACAAATCAAAAACCCCTTCTTCAATTCTGTAGCTGATCTTTATTCGAAACTTTTCCCTCTTCGTTGTCCCTTCTTCCTCCCTCTCTTTTCATTGTTACAGTTGTTTTTGGAGATTACGATCAGAGAGAGAGAAAAGAGAGCCATGTTGACAGTCTGGATTAACGATTCCATCGACAAATGAAGTACAAACAGAAATAGAAAGAGAAAGGAAGAAACGGTTCAAACCCATTCTTTCGGCTTCTTCTTTTCAATTTTTCGATTCAAATTTTTCCTGTATTCGGTGATGAATAGAGAGAAAGAAGCAGCTGACGGGAGAGGTGAATAGGTCCGAGTATTTGCGTGAAGGGGGTTCACATCATTCTGGAATTCATTAAATATGAGAAAGTCTGTGACCTTTTTTGTTTCATTCTTTACTCGTTTTGCAAGAATTTTTGCTGACTTTTCTGAATCCTCAAATTATAAACTTCAATATAATGGGAATATAGAATTCTCAATCATTCAAAAAATAGAAATTACACTATTGCGAAAATGACGATTCTCCGAAATACGCTTTTTGAAAAATTTTGAAGATTCTCGATTAACTCTTGTGGTCAATGTTTCCCTAATGACTAAGTTAGGCCATGTGATAGTGCGAAAATACCGAAATTCTCCAAACTCAAACTTTCGCCCTTATTTTGCATACCTAGACTAGAGGTTATCTGAAATTGATACTCCTGAACTTGTTTGGAAAATCTCAAAAATCCGAGCCCAAGATTCATTATTTGTGCACGAAGTACACCCAAGTTACCCTCCAGATTCGTCCTCTCTTGACGTCGTCTTCTCCAGTTTCCTTCTCTTTTTCGTTCTTTTCTCAAGAAGTGAGTGAGTCATTTGAATAGTGTACAATCTATGGAGACTTTGATTGTTTCGACAAACAATTCGAATCTTCAGGAGACTTCTGAGACGACGTCATCGAATCCACGTTTTGCATATTCTTTGACCAGAAAAGTTGGGACAAGGAATAATGAGAAAGAAAAGAAGGTCCGGTTTCAATGAAAAAACGACAAAACTAGATATTCTGCTACTTTGCCCAGATTCCACGTCACTTACAGATATCCAGGAGTCTTCTTCCTTTCTTTCTGGCTTTTCCTTTTTCTTGAATGTTGAGTTTTTGTCTAGATTCTTCAAGGGGTATGATCGATGAATCAGTGAGAACTTTTTAATGTGATTTCTCAAGAGTTATGATCCTGAAAGTGATATTAACGGTATTGGTATGGTTGGTATTTTTGGTGGTATGAACTTCCAGAACGCGTTTTCTAGTTTCGTTTTCTGAAAACTGTAGATATATGTGTCCCAGCTTTCCAAAAAAGTCTCATATGTAAACCCCAAAGCAATCATAAATGACAAATTTTTTAAAATCGGAGGTGGGAGCTGGCCGAGAAAAGATACAAAAAGAAAACTAGTCCATTTATTTGCCCACGCACCGATTTTTCGACTGATTGTTGTTGTGTTCTAGGGTGTTAGAAAAGAGGAGTTAAAAGAAAGCCAACTGTTTCGAAATGCTAAGAATCATAGAATCTTAAGGTGTCAAACACTTCCTGTTGAGAGATTCAACAATTTAGAAGTGGATACAAAGATTTGAAACTTTTCTTATTAAGGCGTCGATTTACTTGAAGATTGGCCTGAAATTTTGATTTCCTGATTTGACAGCTCAACTACAAATAACTGTCTTCATCCGACTTCAAACTTCAATTCTGGGTTCCAGCACCAAAATCACATCATCGTTCATTTAATACTTCCAGTTCTCGAATTCCCAAATTTCCATAATCCGCCGACTGGTCAAGTGTCCGAAAAGTACGGCAGTCACGAGTGTTCAGCCTACATTTTGAACCGAAATTTCCAGAATTTTGAACACATTTTCACTGGAAGTTCTTGAGGTTCGAGAGTTTTTTCTAAATGTTCACTATAAAAAGTTTCTTCTACGATTCCAACTATCCTTCCTGAATCAATCATTTCATTTTTCAACACCCCTCTTCGCAAAATCCTTTCTTGCAAACTTCCAGAATACAAATGGCTCCCCAATGAGCTTTCTGGAAACCTTTCTCCCTGATCCCAAGAGCATCCTCCTCCTTCCTTTTTCCGTATTTGGCAACGATCCCCTCAAGTCTTTCTTCTTCCAAAAACTGTCGGAGAAAAGGGCGAGAACACCCCTCGATGTCCGCCGGTATGTGCTCTTCATTGTTTTCCGGTTTCGCATCATCACGCGCATTTTCTCTCTCAATTCGTCTCTTTTTTATTTATTTTTATGATTTGACCTACTAAAAATAATCGGAGAAATAGAAAACGAATACGATGCTCCTTCTTCATTTTTGTTCTCGAAATGTTCAAATTTTGTTGCCATTCGTTGTGATCTCTTGTAACTCTATAACCATGTGAAATTTTTCGGAAAAAAATGGTGCAGTTAAAAATTCAACAAACCATAAAATAAGAAAACTTGGATGGTCCATGTATGTTTTTGACCATGAAGCTTCGGACTTTCAAGGACTAGTTTTTTCGTTGTTTTTAATGCCGGACAGCTGACCGAAAACTCTTCAAAAAATCCAGTTTTTCAATGACCAAACTCCAGAATTTGTTGGTTTTTTTGTCTTCCGGAGAGGGAAGAACACATGTGTTTCGGATTAAAACTGTTTCGATTTCCGAGGAAACTCTAAATTCTCTCCGTTTTTATTCCGCTGCACCCTTAATTTTGCAAACTTAATCCTTTCAGCTTCCATACAAAAAATCCATATGTTTTTCCTTAAATCCCAATTTTACGACTGTAAGCTCTCGACTATTTTTATTTCCTTCTTCCAAGACTTTGCCAAGTTTTTCTTCTTTTTCCTTTCCGTTCAAATATATCCGCTCCCTCTCTTCTGCAGAGATTTACAAATAAAATGAGAAAAAAGCGAATAGTAGACAAATAAATACAAAAAGAAAACACTTCTCCTCATCTCTTATTTTCTTATTTAGCAGCTCTTTTTTTCGCTTTTTTGAACTGCCCCCTGGCAACATCAAAGATATCGGGAAATCTCAACAACTGGAAGAATAGCAAATAGAATTTCAGTTATTTCTGTTAGAATTAAATATAGAAAAGGGGGATCTGAAAACACACGAAAATGTAGACATGTGTGTGTTTATAGGTGAACCTGTCTCTCGAGATCCTCTTACTCATCCCCCATGAAAATTGTCTGCATTTTTTGTCTGATACGCGTCATCTAGACAAGAAAAAAGATTTTTCAAGAACGTTTTCAAGAATTTTCTTCGATTTTCTGACTGTACAGTTTTAATATTCCAAACAGTGTGATGCCGTTTTGAGTTCAAAACCAACTGATGAATTCTGAAGTCCTCCAGGTTAGAAAAAACAAAATCCTCGAGAACATCAACATCGAGAATTGCCTTCTGACGAAGATTCTGAACATCCATCAAAGTGTTCAAACTCCAAAATATCAGAATTTTCGATTTCCAAACTTTTAGAATCCTCCGGAATAGTTTAATAGATTTAAAATCGACTTCAAGTATTAGCGTTCCAAAGATGTTGGCGATGCGCTCCATCTCAATCTTAGTTTTTTAATCTTAGTTTTCTAGCACTGAGAGATCAAAAATTCTAGACCTGCGTTTTCAAAAATTTTGATCTCCCAGTGCTAGAAAATGCGCACGGATTACGCATCACGAACATCTTTGGAACGCTAGTATTTGAATTCAAATTTAGAAAAACTGATCTTACAAGAATTCCAAACCAATACAGCTTTCAATTTTTCCCCACAAGCTTGCCTGCTCTATTCGAGACATCTCATGATTTTTTCTTGATTTACTTCCCAGACTTCCCGGTTCAATTTTAATCCTTCATAATCCTTTGTTTGTATTTTCTCCTTGATTGAGATGCTCATGACCTAATTGTCACCCTTTCTCATCATCTTCCAGAATTTCTCCCACTCCTTCAGAAAATCAAAAACCTAATCACTGTTTATTTTTCCAACCTCCACCAGTCTGGCCTTCATAGTTTGCGCGTAACAAATCCAAAGACTCTTCTCATTCCTGCAAAATTTCCACCTTGTCTCCCTAGTGATATCATCTTCTTCCCCTTGCTCCAGATATTTTTGCTTCTCTTCGGAAGCGTGTGAAATGCACCTTGACCTGTCAAAAAATCCGCGAGAGCGGGCAAATAAATAAAATGGATTTTCGACCGAAAATGTGTGAGAATATTTCGGTTTCGATTTGAGTCGACAGTCCCTTTTCCTTCCTTTTCTTCTTCTCGAATTGTTTGAGTAGCTGCCCCCGCGGATTCGGAAGAGGAGGGGATAGGTTCGAGCTTTTTTCCCTTCTTCGTCGTTTTTGGACACGAGGGTGGGGAATAGTGAACTCTTTTTTTTGTCATGAAGTGGCAATTCCATGCCTCTTCAAAGTTCATAAACTCTTTTCTTTGAATAATGAGCCCGGCTACTTTTTTGAACTAAAAGTCTTCATACTTCGGTGGTTTGACCAGTGCTATCCTAAGCTTTATCTTAGTTACCAAATGTTCAAAATATACAAAAATTATATGCATCGATAGGGAGTTTCAAGGTGAAAAGTTATTGTAAGGATGTTGCCTATGCCTATAGATATGCTGATATGAGCTTGGCAATCGGTTCAATGAAAAAATTGATTTTAAGTTTTTTATATTAATGCTAGATAACTCATAAGTCACTCCAAAAAACTATAATCAAAATTGAAGGCTAGAGAATCCTCGAATGCAAAAAATAGTTTAATTTGAGCCTGTCGCCTCCCCGGATGTGTATATGTCTACATCCGTTCGTTTATTTATAAACATGGATTTTTTTAGCGAATGGCACCGCACTTGAATTCTAATTTCAGTTCTATTTTTGCTGCAGGGGAGGAGGGAACATGTTTATTTTTGAACCTTCAAGAGGATTTGTATACGATTTTTAGCACTTGTTGATTTTACTATTTTGAGGTTTTGAGCTCATGGGATTTTACACATGCAACAGGTTCTAAATTTCTAGAACTTTCAAAAATATCTACATTGATCCCTAATTATCCAGACTAGATCAACTCCCAAAAACTGTTTCCGATGTACTTTTGATTGTTTATTCAAACATATCCGATCATTAATGAAATCGCTTAAACATCCACTTTTTCCTGTTCATCTGACCCTTGATCTTCGCTCCCATTTAGACTATGTCCATTTTATTTTAAGCTCTAAAAATGCTCTAAAATCAAAACAGACTCTAGAAATCTACTTTTTTCGGAGTTGCTTTGTTGTTCACCTATTGTCACTACAATATTTATATTCAAGCCAGACCATTGAAAAAAAAAACATCCTCATTTCTGCCATTTCGCATATTTTCTGTCCAATATGAACAAGAAAAGGGAATCGGAATTGTAATAAGGCTCAATTTGCACATCGATCCAGGATTCACTTCGCCCTCTTTTTCTCCATTTTTTTTCGTAAAACTTCTCAAGTTTCAACTATTTCTGCTCTTTTTTGGGACTCTTTTTTTTTTGGATTTCACTCATAATCTTTTGGAGACTTTTTTGTTGGGAAAATCAAAATACCAATGTTCAGGGGTTCTTACTCCAATGCTTCAATGCATGTAAATCAAATGCAAAAATTTAAAATCTCCTCTTTTCGAGATCTTTTCCAAACATTCAAAAATTCAAAAATCACTGAAACATCTCTTTCTTTTTGAAACTTTTAGTCCTTATGATCCATTTCAATAATTCATTGGCTCCTATTGTTCTCTCTAATTTCCCCTAATTTTCTTCACTTTTTTCTAACCACCACCCACTGTTTTCCCCAGACATCATAGAGCATTTCAATGTGTTTTTGCTCTGGATAAACATCCAGGTGTTCATATATTTTCTCTTATTCGGATTGAATAATGTTGAAAATCGAATGCACTTTTTCGGTAGAATTCGTTGAATTTTTCGGTAGATTTTGATTCAAGAGAAGTCGATTCGTCAAAGTTTATTTTTGTTTCTTTTCTCCTTTTTCCAACTAGATTCCATTGAACCGATAATTGAGCTGAAGTTCGGAGGAAACCCTGGAATTCTGAGAATATACCTGAAGGTTGGGAATTTTTTTGCTTTCCTGTGCTACAACAAGTTCAGGAAAAATAACAAGTTTTTTCTTGAACCTTGAGAAATGAAGGAAAAATGCTGATCTTGGTTTTATGAGAATAGGTGTACATTCAAAAATTGAAAAGAGAAGGCGTAGTTTTTAAACTTGAGGGTAAATTCCTTCACGAGCTGTTTCTTTTTCATTAGAATTGGAGTGCTACCAGCCAAGAAAGATCAGTTTCAAATTTTTTATATAGAAATCCTAATTTAGATAATCTAAACCACGAAAACCCCTCTTCCGAATGCTTCTCATCTTCCTTCCCGTGTCTCTTCTTTCCCGTACGTGCAAATTTCAGCTCTTCGTTAATTTCTGGACCAAGTTTCACCATATTTTTTTCAGATGACGACTCCACAACATCCCCGTCTCTGACGGAAGTTTTGAGATCTCAAGATTTTCAAGATTATTACAACTTTGCTCCGTCCACAATCTTCTCTTCATCAGTTCCCCTCATGATTATCCCATCAGAATCCTGAGAATCCTGAATTGATATATTGGTTAGCCATCTCATCTCGAACAGTTGTCAGTCATTTTGTGGCTTCATTGAGGTTATCCCATTCTCTTTTCTCTTTCTGTTTGACTCTCATTGTAATCCAATTTGTCACTTCTTTTTTTCGATTTGAGTTATGGGTTCCATCTAAACTCCTCTTTTTCTTTGAAACCCTTAAGAATCTTCCGGATGTAGGTGTCAGTTGTCTTGAGAATTCAGCTTCTAGATTCATTTATATTCGAATTGTCACCGATCTATTGGACTCTGATAACGTAAGTTGGGCTCTTCTTTAGCTGAAGAGAGATCTCGAAGGTTTTTTTTAAGGAAAGTTGACTTCAATCAAGAGGTTTTGAACTACAATTAGAACTAGGTACCTTTTCTACTTCTTAACAATTTATAGGTTGCATCATTCTATAATAAAATATAATCAGTTGTCCCCCATTTCTTCAAAACCTAAAAACTTTCTCTTCTTTATCTTGAATCCTAAACACACCTCTTTTCTCCTGTCCACCCAGATTTCAATCATTTTGAGTTCTGGTCAGATATCTGACAAGGGGTCATCAACTCCGAGGTGTGAAACTATTAGTGGTCAGATGATAACATGTCACTTTTTCTCAAGTGACGAGTCTCAGACATCTGACCTGTTCTCCGTAAGTTCTAGAAGTGAGAGGGAGTCCATTCTAATTTGTTTACGAGATTCTTTTTTTCGTATTTTGTTAGTGTTTTTCTCCAGAATAGAAGATGCAAGTGATGTCCTTGAATTTTAATCGGGTTAAGAAATGTGTTTCCTGACTAAGCTCTATTTCAGAAATAAACATGGGAATGTGACCTAGAGAGATAAAAGTATCAGATTGAAACAAGGTTTGACCTAGTTTCAAGAGCCTGCAACGTTTCACAGTACTTTTTCTCTAGAGGTTCATAATTTTGAAGCAGTGGTATTCTAATTTGACGATTCTGAGATAATTCGTAGTTTTAAAGTTATGCGACGCCGAGTTTCTGACATTTTGATACTGTGACACTCTTTAAGAAAACTCGATGAGTTCGAGGTTTCAAATTTCCGCGATTCGGAAATTTAGGAATTGTCATCCACTTGATTGATGGGGGTTTTCAGAACTTGATAATTTATTTTAAATTTTCCCAAGCATTTGGAGGCCACACGAACGAGTACTCTGTATTGTTGAAAGCAAAAAAACAAATCTAATTTTCTTGGAGAAAAAGGATATTGTATTTTCCAATTCAAAAGTCGACTTCTTCTCTCAATCTTGCAACAAGTCGCATCACATTTTTGTTTCAATTTGTTTTTGATACTAAAACTAAAGTTCAACTCATTCTTTTTATCTTCAGTGGTCTGTTCCAAAAATAGTGCAAAAAATAGGTCAACAAGTAATTTAATAGCATCTAATCCGTTCACTTTTCCTGTGTAATCATCATTGGAATGAGAGAAAAGTCACCTGAAATTTTCATTTGTTTTCTTTTTTGAAACAGTTTTTTCTTATCTTTTCTGTGTCATTTTTTGATGTTCGATCACTGGAAATTTGCTTCATAAATGGGGTAAGATATCCGGAAAAAGAGACGATTTGTGGTTTTAATTATTCTTCAATATTTCTTTTTCACATTCTCTTTTGTGACAGTTTGTGTAGAAAATTGAGATATTTGATGAGGGTAGGAATCTTCTCAAATTTATAGTTTCCTTGATGTGTCTGCATCTAAAAAAACAGAACAAAAAACGTCATTGAACAAAAATCAGAGAGACCCAAGAACTCCCCCAAATTTTAGGTTTGAAATTGCGCATTTAGACTCGAAAATATGATCATTTTGATTCATTGTTATTTCCGTTTATGCTCAATAACAAAAAACATCAACACAATGAATCTAAAAATGTTCGACTTGTTATCATGTATTGTATTTTTCTACCGTTATCAACTAGCTTTTCATATTTGATCTTCTGATATTTTCTTCGTTTCCAGACTTCTCCAGAATCCTCTCACGTACCAGACAGACTGACTTTTCTCAAAAAAGGTCAACGTCTTTTCATTAACACGAAAAAACGAAAATTGTCTTTTTATTTTTAGACCCTGTTTGTGTAAATAGTGATATTGCAGCAGGGTTTCATAGAAAGACTCACCTTTTCCGCTTATTTTTTGTTATTTTCTTTTTCTTGATGTCGAAAAAACATTAATTTGCTCCATGTCGTAGAAGAAATTGATGCATTTACGGGCATTGAACTCAGTGAAAAGTTCTCAAATCCTTTATGTTGTTCAGAAAAAGTAAAAGTCTTCTGAAGCAAGAAAGTTAGCGACCTGCTGAAAATTCCATTTAATCCAAAATTGTTTTGCTGGAATTATAGAAATTTCTCATTTGGCCAATCGTAGAGGTTCTAAAGTTCTAAAGTTTGAGAGATCTAAGAATAGATTTTGTTCTAACATTATAGGATTCTGGGACTTTGAGATCCTAAATTTTAAAGCTACAAATAAGTGAAAGTTATAACATGAAATTTTCCAGAAAAAAATAACTGAAAAAGTAAAGTCTCCGTTTCTCTACTACTTGAAAAAATCCGAAAGTAGTCTCAAGTGTGCTTAATTTTTCTCTGTTCTCAAAGAAACTCAATTTTTTTTTCCAAATTTGATCTCTGGAAATCGATGAATAAGTATACTGACCCAATAAATACTTAGAGGAATTGAAGCTGTCATAATTTTATCTAAGCTTTTTTCATGGTTTCAAAAGTTTCGCACCTCCAGGTTCGTTGCAACCCACACGGGTTTCCTAGACTCTCTCGCACCGAATCCAAAACTCAAAAGACCAGTGTTCAATGGGAAAGTGACGAGAAGTACAGTACTTGACTGTTGTTTCCCAGATTCCCACGTTTTGGTGATCTTCTTTCTGAGTTATGATATCCTATCTTCTTCTTCGTCTCGAGTACTTCCCTCCCTGTCTATTGATCCTCGAAACTGGTGTGAATCATTTCAAGGATCACACTGTTTTGTTTGCAGAGACAAGAAAACGGAAACGGAAAATGGGTCTGTTTCATGAACATTTGAAGGTTTTGTGTTTCCCTGGATGCTCTGATTAACCCCATTTTAATCTATTTACTAGCGTTCCAGAGATATTGGCGATGCGCTCCATCTCATTTTCAGTGCGCACGTTTTTTCTAGCACTGTGAGATCAAAACTTTTGAAAGAGCAGGCCTAGAATTTTTGATCTCCCAGTGCTAAAAAAGCGCGCGCATTGTGATTGAGATGGAGCGCATTGCCAACATTTTTGGAACGCTAGTATGCCGACGGACACTATCTGCGCACCGGTGGCTCAATAAGTAGCGCTCCCGCTCGTGGAGCAGAAGGATGCGAGTTCGACTTCCAGTGGTGGCACTTGTCTTTTTCTTGTTTTTAGCTTCTCTTTTTACTTCTGAACCTCATTTCAAGAATCAACTTCTTTCCAATTTTCCTCGAAACATAAAAGAATCAACTGGATCGCCGCAATAATCCTCTCGTTTCTTCATTTTGCACTCCGTTTTAACCTCCGTTTTTCTTTTTTTCGGTTCCTCTTTTTTGTATCATTGGATTACTCTCTTTGTTAGTCTCTTCTTCCCAGCAAATGCACTATTCCAATGAATTTCAAAAGTGAATTTGAAAACGAGCTCACGAACTCAAATCTCATTTCAAATTCTTCCCTTTGAAATCCTGAAGTGAGTCTGGAAATCATCTGTCACTTGTTCCATTTTTTCACTCCGTTTTTCACAAGATTCAAAAACAGAATTGGGAAGGAAAAATAAGAGGCAAAAAACTACAAACTAGTAGAAGTAGTGACTAATCTATAGGAATATTTAGCGCAGTTTATTTGGAGACAACAAAGCAAAAAACAACTGAAAAGTGTGCTCAGAAAAGAATGATCAATGGATTGTTTAGAAAGGAGAAAAGTGAGTTAGGAAACAGCAGAAAGTATACTTTTTGACCTACTTTCTAAACGGTAAACGCGCTCTCTTGATAACATTCCTTTTTTCGTGATTTGAACTTTCAAGAAGGTGATTATCAGTTTCGCAAAATCTTCTGTAACAAAAATCAGTCCCCCTTTCTATTATCTGTTTTATTTCCCCTGATCCAGTACAGATTTTCATCCCTAAACAAAAATTGTGCTCTCAATCGGTCCCTTTCTGAACTTCGATGCTCTCTTCCCTCAGATTGTGCTCAATTTCCCTTTCTCCGCTCTTGAATCATTGGTAACTTGTAGTCATCCGTCTCCTCCTCGACCATTCAATTTATCCTCCCGTTTCATCAGCTTTTTTTAAACAATAAGTTTTAGGCTTCTTTCTTTTTCTTTATTTGAATTGTATCGCCCTCATGTTCAACAATTATTGACAAGTGTATCACTCTGAAGATCTTCTTTTTTCCGAGAGAGAGAACTCTCATTTTCCTTTTTCTGTTTGTCCATTTTTCCTCCGCAGTGTCTACTAATCAGCAGGAAGAAAAAATGAGGAGAGAGGACGGAAAAAGGAAAAAAGTTATTAGAAATAGTACTGAAATTTAGTATCGGGCTCAATTGAAATTCATCTAGAATTTAGTTATTTCAGGTCGTGTCCTCATTCTGAAAAAATTAGAAAATCCGAAATTTAGATTTCTGTAAGCGTGCTCTATTGACAATGATGAGGCGGATCTTCGGAGAACAAAAATCTTTACGAACTTTCCAAATCAGCGTCAGTCCTCAACTCTAAATCTGAACGATTCATTGAGGTAAAAACGCTTTAATGGAAATAATCTTACTCTGATCAAAAGTCATTATTTTATTAGCTGAACGTAGGCGAGCTCCCAGAATAGAGTTGCTTCTGACATCCACATCATTTTTGCCTCCAGAATAAGAAGTTCATTGAATTCAGTGAACTAATTAGATCAAGCACACACAAATCAGAGGCCATGAGACTGGAAAGAAGAAATAATAAAAAGTGAACTCCGCCCATTTTTGCACTGCTTGCTCCTTTTCTTTTTCTTCAAATTTCAATGACGCCTTCTTCATTTTTTTTTTTTGGATTTACTCATCCGAAGAAGACGTCCGTCTGCAGAAGATTTCTCCTTTGTTATTTTCATTTTTGTGAAAAAAGGATACGTGTTTTGTTTCATAATCCAAATACACAAACACACATAAAAATGAGTCAATTTTCAATCCGTTCGAAATCTGGGAGGTTTGAAAAAATGAAAGAAAGAGATAGCTTGAGATGATGCTATTTGATCTTGGGGGATAAGTCCGTGAGGGTGAAGTTTTTTAGAGACAGACATCACTAATTTTTTATGGTTTTCATGAAAAGGCTAGTTGTCAAAATTCAAAATTCGGAGTCTGAAAACGGAGATTTTGCGATTTTTTCGTAATTTCGAGAACTTTTGAACCTTTCCCCTTGAAAACCCATCCTATTTTATTGTTTCTTTGTAACTTTCTTGAACTCTCATCTATTATTAATCAAGAATTCGTTCTATCTCCCTCTGCTCCAAGTTAATATTACGTAACATGTCTATTCTGACCTAATCTGATCTCTGTTCCATAGTAGATCATATGAAAAGAGAAAAGAAAGTATCATCAGAATAACACAAACCAATTTCAGAGGACATTCTCCCACGTGGCCACTTTCTTTTCATTTAGGTAGACATCCGAAAAGAATTATGTACAACGAAAAAAGACGTACATATGTATATAAAAACTACCAAGAAATGCCTTAAGCTCAAAGCATGGCTCTCTTTTGAAATTTCAATCATATTTTGTGTTCTTTTTTTAAGTTTTGATTGTGGTTGATTCCACAACTGATAGCAGAAAGAGGAGTCATAAATACATCTGTTTGTGTTTGAGGGAGAATTTATTTTTGGTTACTATTTCTTTTGTCCAAAAATAAGGTAAATATGTTTGATTTCCAAAAATAGGGGTTGCCATCTGAAAGGGGGAATTGGTATAAAATTGAAGATTTTTGAACTCTTAAAGACTGAAATTTTTCACTGCCAGACCGTTTCAAAGGCGCATGCTTATTTCTAAAAATAGTCTGACCCCTGAAACCGTAACTTGGTTACCAGTTGTCCAAATCAATCATCTTGATAATTCTGAGGTTCTCAAAATCCAATATTCAATTCTCCGGCCAGACTAGAAACATTATAACCTCAAATGTTCAACCTACTAAAAACTTGAAAACCGAAATGTTGTCCCTCTTGCCAACAGCCGCCGTTCCGTCAAAATACTTGACTGTTTTTTCTCCCGATATGACATCAACTCCGCTCTAAAAAGTACAAGGTCCACTCTCTCTCTTCCTTTTCTTCTTGCACAAAAAGATTCCTGCTCTTTCCCTCTAAGCCCCGCCCCCTTAAAATTGTTCAAACAGATACCCACACTACCCTTCGTTTCTTCTTCTTTTCCTTTATGTCTCATGACCCCTTTCCGAATAAAAAGAGTCCAGTCATACTTCCTTTTGAAGATTCTTCAAAGATTCCCCCGATGAATTTTCATAATACACTTCCGTTCACTTTCTCTCTAACTATTTCTTTCCAATTCCTCATGGGAGTTCTCTTTAGAGTGTACGCCCACTTTTCTATATAGTACAGTCTCAATTTTTAAAGTTTTGTTTCTTTCTGGCTCTGAGTCTCTCTTTTTTTGTTTCTTATCTCCTTTTTCTTTTCATTGTCCATACAACCAAAAATAGTAGTGACGGCAATAATGGGAAAGTAATCTGATTATTATTTATGGACTCAGAACTCCCCATCAATTTCATTGATTTTGATGTTTGGAAAGTGTGGTTGTAAATTTCAACACCTTCTTGTTCCTGTTTTTGTTTTTTCTTCTAGTTATTTAATCTGGTTTCCGTTTGAATTTCGGGCGGTTTTATGCTATGAAAACTTGCTGTTGCTCTGAAGGCTCACCTGGATGAAGGTTTTTTTCTGGTTTTGAGGTCCCTGGTTCAAGGCCCCTTACCGTAATTATTATTATCTTCTTTTGTATTATTTGTGTCAAAACTTTCCATTCTTCAATGCCTACATCCAAGTTCATTTCAGCCATCTGAAAGATCGAACCAGATGACGTCCGCCTCGTTGGCAGGCATTTCAATATCGCCGATAATGCCGGAACAAGATCCTCTTCTAGAAGGCACGATTGCCCCAATCGGCACTCAACCCATAGACATCACACTAGCATTCGTGTTCTCAGCGATTTCAGTCATCGGTGTACTTGGTAACCTTTTAGTCATCACTGTCGTGCTGAAAGTTAGAGGAATGGTAAGATCCCTTTCTATTACTCATGCTTATGTCTGAAACAAAAACTATTTCAGAAAACTCCGACGAATTGTTATTTGGTATCCCTCGCAGCCAGTGATACATTGTTCTTCTTCGCTTCACTGCCTCATGAGATGATGTATCTTTTGGGTCCAAGCGATAATTATTTATTCGGAAAAATAGGTTAGTTCGAAAGTTCATCATAGTCTGTGTCCATTGTTTGTGCTGGTCACTCTATTTCCTTTTTCTGTCTTATCAATCAAAAAATTGAAGAGACTGAACACGAAAATTGAGAGTGGCGGTTTTGAAATGATGATTGACAGGGAGAGGGGAATTCCAGGAGCAAGAGAAGAGGATATTTATTTTTAGAAAAAGGGCGAGGAAAATAGGTCTGGTTTCCTGAAAAGTGTACTAGTCTGGCTGAAATTAGGTGGAAGTTCACATACACGAGACCTGAATTTTCCAGAAAAGAAGTATATATTTTGTACTAGGAGTCTGGAAATTTGTTTTTCCAGAGAGTGTTTAGAGATGGACTTTCAGATGAAAACTGTAATAGGGTTAGGCTTATCGGCCCGTGGGTCTGACAGAGCCAATCGGAATAGGCAGTAGATTAATGTTGTCGGACCAGCCTCAAATGTTTTTTTTTTTGAGAAATAGCCCAATTTCAGGGCATATATTAAAAATTTCCCATCGTTATTACTCCGGAAAATTGGTTCTCAACATTTTTGAGCTTTCACTGGAGGCATCCGCCAGGTCAGGCCCAGTCCGTAACAAGGATGAAAATTTGGAACAATTTTCCCACTGATTCTCAATTTTAATACTGAACTTGCTCTTACGATTTTTGAGTTTTTTTTCACGAAATTTAGTTTAGTAATCAAGTTTACCTCTTATCGGATTAATTTAAATCAATTCTTTTTACCAATTTCCCCAACATCAACATCACTTCTTTCCAGGATGTGTTCTCCTAACCTACCTTCCCTACTTGGCGATGAACACGTCGAGTCTCTCGATTCTAGCATTCACAATTGAACGATACTATGGAATCTGCAACCCTTACAAAGCCAGGTACCCATTTTGAACTTCTCATTTCTACTAGAACAGTTGATATTTCAGAACCATGTGTACAGTAAGACGTGCAACATTTATCATCGCTGGTATCTGGGCCTTCTCAATGATTTATCATTCTTATTGGCTGTTCCTGGCAACTCTGATTAAGGATGACATCGGAACTTCTTGTAGTTTTCGATTGGAAAGGAATAGTCATGCTTATAAGGTAGGATCCAGACTCAAAAATCACTTAAAATCAAAATCCCTCTTGTTTTCAGATCGTATTTCTGCTAGATTTCGTCCTCTGGTACGTCCTTCCAATTCTGTGCGACATCATCATCTACGCTAAAATCGGTATCACTTTGAGTCAATGTGGAGATAAGATAAAGAAATCGGTCAAACCGAAAAGTAACACTAACTCATCTCTCTACTTCCTAAAAATGAATGTTCAGAAATTTCAGTCTCCAATGATATGATCATCGAGAAGTCGAAGACGTCGTCGACATCAATGGGACATTATTCCGGAAGAGATTCTCATATTTCGGGGAAACGGAACTCGACAAGAGGAAAGAATCAGGTGGGATCAATTGCCCCCTTCTATTTACCCAAATGTTTATATTTCCTTTCTTTCAGGTTGTAAAAATGTTGGCAATCGTCGTTTTGGTTTTTGCAATTTGTTGGCTACCGTATCGTGGAATGGTCATGTACAATTCATTCGTTTCTGATCCAAAGTATTCATGGAGTCCTGATTGGTATATTAATCTATCGAAGACACTTGTATTCATCAATTGTGCTATTAATCCAATACTGTACAATTTGATGTCCGCAAGATTTCGGGCTGCATTCAAATCATTGTTGTCGAAGAGAAAGAATTCCGGATTTAAGAGTGAGTTGGATGGGGGAAAATCGGTTACGCAAGTTATATAGTTGTTAGGATGGAAAAAAAAATGATATTCTTCGAGTTGATTAGTAAAAGCTGCTAGAACCTTCAAATTTCCAAATATTAGAAAGTGGTGATTTCAAAGATGCCTCAGGTTCATTGGCTCTCAAATCATGAAGGGCTCTGAAACTCTACGATTACACACTTTTTCATTCAAATAATAACTGTTTCATATTTTCAGCTACTGCTCTCAGCCACCGTCACCGTCTGAACACTATGGACATAATGTCATCAGCAGAACCAAAATCTCCCCTGATAACCTCAATGGCAGGTACTCCATAAATCCCAAGAACTCTTCTCTTCATCTCTCTTCTCTCAAAAACTTGTCATATTTTGCCTTTATTTGTTATTATATGGGTTAAATTTCTCCTAAAATTCTGTATATTTCTTCCTCCTCAAAATCAAAATCTTGCGGGTAACAGAACCACAGATCCTTTTCTAAAATATTCTTCTCTTCAGAATAAGAATGTCACACACACAATTGTATATGTATATTGTTTTATTTTACATAAACAATTATTTTTAAAGTTTTCAAATTGATTTGATACATCTGGAGAGAAAATGAGCTCAATCGGGGTCGAAATGAGAAGAAAACGGGAAAAAAAATGGAGCTCTGGAAAAGAGAAAGAACCAGTAAAGTTGCAAAGGAAAAAATATGAAAAAGGGAAAAAAGGTGAAATGAAATGGCGGGAAAGATCTAGAGAAGTAGAAAGAAATAATAGGAAAATCTGCAAAAAAGTTTGCAAATACGCTCCACGGAACACTTCGAAAGGGAGTTAGCAGTAGAGCAGACTTGCATTCTTTATATCGGACTAGTTATTTAATAGATGAGCTCCTCGCGTGTTTGTGTTTCTTGTTTCCTTCGTGGATCAAGGAAATGTGGGTCATTTCCAGATGAATACGATGGAGAGAGTGGAGGAGCTCCGTTCGGAGCAAGACGGGCGCGTGGAACTGAAAAATGGGAAGAGTTGGGAAAGGGGATTTGACAATTTTTTTGTACAATCTCTTCTAAAGATAGTGTGTCAGGTGAAACTGGCATGATGCCAAATTTCCTAGTGTAATGAATGTTAGGGTCTTCTGAGGTTTCAGAGGACACAGCTTCTTATTTTCTAAGATCTTCTCCCAAAAAAAACTCACTTGTTCCATAAGTTGGATCCAAAGCTGGCAATGGAGAATAAATCGGATGAGCTATTCTTGGTTCATCAATCGGCAACTGTCCCATCGACCCATTTTCATAATCCCGCGGTGTCTTTCTATTCGTATCCACTCTGTATCTATACGTTGAGTTTGGAGTATGTGGTACAGTTGTCCCTGGTGGTGGAGGGAATGGAAGGGGGCTTCCTGAGTACGGTGTCGAGTAGATGGCGTCGTGGTGTCTCGGATTTAAGGTTCTAAAAAGATACACGGTTACGGTGAGTCCTCGTTTCGGAAAACTCACGATGGTGGAGTGATGACGTAGAGGGGCTCGATGGATTTGTAGGTGGCTGGCTTGGTGACCTCGTACTTTTCCTGAAAGTAGTTTTTCTTGTTTTTTTTCCGTTAAAATGCGGCTATTTCAAAAGTGAAAGAGAACACCAAGGCCTTTTTAATGTGTCCTTTTGTGAGTGAATTCATTTGATTTTAAAACCGCCATTCCTTTTTCCCCTTCTTTTCTAATTCTACCATCCACCATCACCTTCTCCTCGTAATTCTGTCACACATTCTACAATACATTTGACCCACTAAGAAACAGTTTGATTGGCTTGGGAATGAAGATGAGAAGGAATTAGGTGTAGTTTCGGAAGAGGGAGAAGGTGTAAGGTTTTGTTGGAATTACGTAAGATGACAGTGTACTCACCTTCTTGTTCTTTCGGCAACAACAGAAACATTTTGCACAGATCATTGAGAGGAGGATCGAAACAAGGCAGAGGACAAGGAGCACAGCGACGATCAGGCCGATGACAGGCTGAAATATGGGATTTTTGGGAATTAAGGATCTGAAACATCTGATAGCGAATTTTTTTACAACGCGCTCTATACGCGCTCTATGTATGCTAATATCTCAATTTTTCGGCTTACTATTAGAGCGCTCCGTTTAAAATATTGCTAATAGAAATTTCGGCTTTCAGAGCATTTGAAAAAATTTTGAAGCGGGATATGGGTGAGAAAAAATGAACTATTCTTTGTTTGGAAATGATGTTTTCAGTTCAAATATAATTGATAGACTGACGCAAGGCGTCGGCTAAACTTCTCCGTATGGTTCTATTTAGAACAGTTAGCTAGCCAATTATTCTTAATTTTAAAGATGAAAAGTTGATGCTGCCAAATGACCATTTTATTTCATTTCTGAAGATAAATAAATTTTAACTTTCTTAAACCTCCAATTTGCTGATAGAAACTATCAAAGATTCATTCATTTTTCCTACATACCTTCTATACTTTTTTCCCATCGACCCCAAACAAAAAAACTCACCAGCCACGACGCATACCAGTTGTCAATCGGAGCCTCGGACACCTGTTTGTAGTTTGCGAGAAGATACTGTACTGCCAAAGTGTCACTTTCGCTTCCTTGCTGAAATCCCTTCTTTTATCACCTTCTCCTCTTTCCAATTTCATCTACCTGTGCAGCCAGCTTATGTAGTTTTTGCATGTCATCGTCACCGAGAAGTACGAACGAATCACCTCCACGGAATGTGGCCAACTGTAAAAGTATTCACTTTCAGTTTGATAGATTTCCCTTTTTCTCTCTTTTCCGGAATTGAAAGGTTTCGAAGTTTTGAAGGAAAAACCCATTTGTCGTCTCGTCCTTCACTCCTCATCACAAGGCTCATTTCAATTCGAAATGAGCCAATGACCTCGAACATCTCTCTCCTTTTTCCAAACAAGACAAATGGGCGTCCCTTTTTGAGGAAAGTATTCCCCTCTCTTTGTATCGCGATTCAATTCTACCACTTCTCCTTTTTCGCCCAATTATTTACCATCAATTTATGCGCAGGCGCTGCCAAATGACAAGGAAGGTGAAACGGGTGGGGGGATGGAACAGTAAGAAGGAGGAGATGGTATATAGAGGAATGAGTCAGGATTTCAAAAATCTGGAGAGGAACTTGAGGAAATAAATAAGTTGGTGTGGTCAGTGGAAGGTGTCATATGGAAAAAAATTTTGAACAGAAATATTAGAGAATGTTCCCTGTTTAGGAGAATTAGAAGAAGGTTAAGTTGAAGAAACGAAGCTGAAAAGTTGGAAATTCGTAAAGATCTTAGGGTTCTAAATATTAGAATTTTAAGATTTCTGAAGATTTGGAGACCTTAGAGAACCAAGATTCCCTACCAAAGTAATGAGAACCTAAACTTTCAGTATCTAGAGCTTTTTATATTATGAGATCTTGATATCCTGAAAATATGTATCGGCTTCTGGAGTTCCGGGTACTCTAAGATAAGGATAATAAAACAATCTTTACCCGTACAGGCTCAATACAGACAGAAGCACCATTTTTAGATCAAAATTGTTTTCTAAGCTTCTACACCATTTCCCTGTTTCTGCAAACTTATCGAGATGTTCAGTCTGAAACTCCCTCTCATCCCAAATCCGATGCACCCATCAGGAAGTCTCTCGAAATCCCGATTGCCCTCTTCTTCTCTTTTCTTCTCACCTGTTGTGTATCCTTCAAATAAACCATAACAAGTCCATGATCACACGTGGTATTTCCCAGTTTCGCATCGTCATACTCCTTCTCCATGTCTCTTTTCAGATCATCTGTCTGTAATAAAACATTCATTTTCTGTGTTCATTTCTCTTTTTTCCCTAGTCTAATCTCAATTTCTGATCTCATCAAAGTCCATGGGCGCGGTGTGTGTCCATTTTCTTTCCTCGGATTTCTACTGTCCGAATCAAATAAAACCTAACCAGTTGACCTAATTTGTAACTTATATCCGATAACGATGTTGATGATGCAGTTACTCTGAATTAAGATGAAAACAGAAAAACTTGCATTCTTCGAAGACGTGACATGAAGAAGTCCGATGAAGGCGTCAGTTCCATCAGCTCTCAAACATCCATCAGCACATTCACATCTGGAATAAAAAACGATTGAAAAGATGGGAAAGATCGAAATCTCTAAATCTTGAAAAACCTCAAAACGGCGACCATCAAAAGAATAGAAGACAAAAAAACGGTATCGGATCTCGTGCGACGGGTACCACAAGATTGAGTATCATTATCTTGACAAAATCTTTTTGAAAAAGATTTTCCGTCTTTTTCGGGTAATGCGCACTTTTTCACACTGGTAGGAAGAAATGGAGAAACAGTTTGTCACTTTTGTGAATCGAGATTATTGGAGAAGATTGATTGGATTTTTGTTGATGGGGTCTGATGCCGAGGTGGAGGACTTCAGATGATGTGAAAAAACTAGAAGCAGAAGTTAGTCATCGATTTGTAAAGAGATTTTGGAAGATTTAGAAAGAAAAAATTAGAAAAAATGAGGGTTCCGAATATGAATAATCAAATTTTCGTAATTTCAATTTTTGAAGTTAGAATTATCTAAAGCCCTCAAATCCTAATGAAGCATAGAAATACAGAAACCAACATGTTCAGACTCATTTTTCTGCACAATCTCAATGTTTAATTTCTAATCGAGTTATTTTTTAAGGGGAAAAAACTTTTAAAAATTTAACTTCTTAGTTTTATTATCCGTATTTCTTGTACTTTCGAATCAGAACCTCAACGATCAATTTTCTCTCAATACCGATTCCGGCCATAAAAACTCTTCTAAATACACACAATAAGTTGGTTTTTCTTATGATTCCCTCCTAGTTCTCTTTTTTAAATGATCCCATAGACCTATATTCTATTGCCCCTGTTGTCTTTTTTTCCAATTCCTCTGCGGCCCTAATAGCTTCAATATGATTCTTGTCCCCCTCTCACTCCGTCTCAAGGTCTTCCTCCCTTCTCTTCATCCTATTACATGATCAGAATAGAAAAAAAAGGAGAAAGAGAGAGAAGACTATTAAATTTAGGCGTAAAACAATACAGACGCTTCGAGAGGTAAAGCAGATGCTAAATGAACAAGTGTGTATCACAGAAAATTTGATTATTCAAGTTAGCCAACCGGTAAAGCTTCCTTTATCGCGCAGCAGATTATAACCGCAAACGCTCACCCGACTCCAGTCGAGGAGCTTGCTCAGATGGGTAAGACCGCTCTTTTGGTTCAAGTGGTCGCGGGTTCGAGCCCCCGGATGTCACATTTTCTTTCTCTGAATTTTCAAAACTCACCCGATTCTGTCTTTGAGTCCTGCCAGAATATCAGTCAACTTTTTCTTCGTAGTCGTCGCCAATCGTCCATGCACATCACAAACAAACGTCTTCCGACCGTACCCGGACTCTGCCTTACATTGCTCCGTCTCGTCTTCGAATACTGTAGAGTGAACCTAAAACTTGATTTATTGGAGATTTTTGCGGCGATTTTTTCTTGAATTTTTTTCCCAATTTTCTTATCAGAGAATGGAAATGGACAAAGAAAGTTTCTCTTTCTGTTGGACACTGACAGTCTGAGAAGACACAAAAAGTGCTTTTGTTCGAGTAAAAGAATTGGAGAAGGCAAGAAAAAAGTGGAAGAAACGAAGAAGAAGACAACAACCATTCGAACGGGAATTAGTTGATTTGAAACAGCAGGAGAATGAAAAAAAAAGAAATGAAGACGATCAACTGGTCTTTTTAGTTTTCTGTATTGTATAATCACTGAAGAGTGAAAGGGTTTGGGAAATCGAAAAAAGAAGAGTGTGGATGGTCAGTAGGAGATCCAAAATTTTTTCAGAGATTCTGGAACAATAGAAACTTTCGAGAAAACTTTGAGGCGTCGAGCAAGCCTTAGCATATAATGTTGACTAAGCTTAAGAAGAAAGTACGAGGAATCCATTTGGAAATGTTCTGTGAAATTCCAAAATAGTTTCCAGGCGTATGAACTTCTTGAAAATTCAAGAATCGTCAGATTTAGACTAAGAGGAATTCGAAAAAATTCTAGATTCTAAAGCTTGAGCTCTTCTTCTGAGACTTGGAATCGGCTAAATTCAAAACTCGGAACCTCTAAAACCTCATCATAAGTCAATGTGCAGAAGAAATATGCTCAGCAAACTCAATAGGTGAAATATTTAAGAGTTTTTAAAATCTACATTTCTTAGCTATTTCAATTCTTCCGAAATTTCAAGGACTTTTGTATTGTTCATTTTTTCTAAGGAAAACATATTCTTTGACTCAAAACCTCTTCAAAGTGTCATTCTTTTCTGGCTTGCATTTCCAAGGATTCTTTATATTTTTAGAATTCCATTGAATCTGCCTTCCACTCTTGTCAAAATTTGACATAAAACCGTTCAAATCTGGGTACAAATCATCATATATCATATCATTTCTCTACATAGATACATATACATTATCACACAATCCCGTCGGTTTCTCTAAAACTTTCGATTTCACAAAACATATGACCCCTCTTCTGTCTCTCTTAATAGCATCATAAACACTCCTGTTTTACTGTTTTCCCCCGCAATTTTTGTCTCCTTTATTTTTTTTTAGAAAATATTTGAAAAAATCATCATCTCTTCTGGTAAATGTAATTGGCAAAATACTTCAACATCTTTTGCCCATTCTACTCTCAAGTACTCAACGCGTTGAAAAAAGAGAGAGAATTGAGGTACAGGTACTACCCGAATATTACCTAAATCCGTCGTGTTTTGAGTGAATAGAATCATTGGCACGAATCGAAAAAAGAGAAGGGAAAAAGAAAACGAACCTGTTCAATGAGAACGAATAAAAGTAACAAGCAAAGTAGTAAAGATGACTTCATTTTTTTTTGTAATCTCTGTTTATGTTAACACATACGAAACAGACCAACAGAAGGGGGATGAAGAAGGGGACGAAGGGGGACGAAGAAGTAGTGGCAGAATCAGTAGTAATAGCAGAGACTCCGCCCATTTGTCGAAATCAAGGTTAGAAATAAACAGATGGAGAGACGCAGAGAAAGAGACAGAGAAACAGTCAACAGATGGTTGAAGAGACATGGAGGCGTATGGAGACAAGATGGACGAAGAGGAACTGTGTTTTTGGATTCCAAAAATGGAAAAACTTTAGGAGCGATGGGGCGAGCAGGGAGCTCGGAATTACGGAAATTCGGATTTGTTAGGTTACTGAAAGTTTTCAAACTTCTGAAGCATTTGGAGGTCATCTTGGTTCACAGGATCTCCTATTCTCAGATTTTCTGCATTCTGGCTGTCTGGGAGATAATGAGATTTTGGAGAAGCTCTGAGTTCTGAAGGTTCTTAGTAATCTAAATTTATGAATTGCTCCAGTTATTCTGATTCTTCAAATTTCGATATTGGGAAATTAAGGGTTCCTGAGAACCTGAAATTTTGAGATTCCTACCTATATCCTGAAATTTCGAGGCTCTGAAATGTTCAAATTTGACGCTTCATAAATTTAGAAGGTCTCCAAGGTTCTTTAAGACATTGGTGGTTATCGGATATTTGTGAGGATCCTGAGAATTGAGGATCTGTGATGCTCCTCGTTGACTCCTGAGACGATATTTTATTCTTTGAATTGCTTTATTCTGTGAACTTCAAAGTGTTGAAGATCCCGAAAATCTATGGTTCTAAGGTACTGAAGGATTCCAAGGCTTCAAAGCGTAGAAAAACCTGGATTCTGATAGGCTACATAATAAGCACCACAAAATTTTTATTATTCTACAAATCTCCTGTCAACCTTATGAAAATCTCTTTACAAACCACACCCTCCTTTCATTTTTCTCCACCCCATCAGAGATTTATTTTGGCAACATGCCAAGTACACATATGACAGTCATCTCTGGAGAAGGTCATTCGTGGATGACGCATCTCATTTTCTTCATCTTCTTCATTTTATTTCGTTCATTTCAATTGGAGAAATTAGGAAATCACCAAGAGACGACACATCTTCTGAATGTTCCACGAAGAAGGCATCGATTCCCATTTTGAACGAATTTTGTGAAACGGTGAAAAATTGTGAAAGTGAAAGTGGATGGAAATGTCAAATTTTCAGTGTTCACTGGCTGGGGGGGGGGGGAACAAACGGAATGTCCTTTTCGGCAGATGTTTTAATGTGATTGAATTTGAATGTACAGGAGAGGCAGAAAAATCGTGGTTTCTAACCTGTGGGGAAACTTGTTAAAATTGCCTAGATCGACTTTGGAGAGCATATGAATGCGAGAGCTTTTGAAAATTGGAAAACCGGACTGCAATTGAGATTTTTCGAAAAATTGGTATCGTTGCATCAAAAAGTTGCGCCATTCTATGGAGAGTAATGACTAAGATACATCTTGAGTCTTTCAGTTGTTGAGTTTTCATTTTGCCATATTGTAGGTTGACAGCCGAATTTCCCCAAAAAATAGCTAAATGCTCACCTGAGCCATATTTCAGCTCATTGAACTCCCGGCCAGTACGAATTCGGTAAGGTTTCACTGAGCTAATACGCTGCTCCTGGTTAAATTCAGTTAGGAGCATACGATCCTGATAAAGAATGTCAATTATTGATGTAATCTTTGAAAACTGGAATTAGTTTCCCAGCGTCCATCACTATCTGAATTTTAGTCTCCAACTATTCAAGATCTCCATGTACTTCTTCATTACCGTCGAACGTCTTCAGGTCAGTACCATCGGCTCTCCGTAATTTCGAAACTTACATTTTCGAAACCAAGAGATTCCGAACCTCACGTAAAATTCGAAACTGCGAGACTTCGCAACTAGCAGATTCGAAACCGCGATGTTTCGCAACCAAAACTGGTCGCTTCGAAACCAAATTTTGAAACTGGTGGTTTCTCGCTCACTTTCTGATACAATATATTCTAATCTGGCTGCGAAACTTCGCGGTTTCGAAACTGCTAGTTGCGAAGTCTCGCAGTTTCGAATTTTACGTGAGGTGCGAAATCTCTTGGTTTCGAAAATGTAAGTTTCGAAATTACAGAGAGCCGTACCATCTACCTTTGAAATTGGATGATCTATTTGGGCGTACATTTAAATCTGGAAACCTCCAGTTCGGTGATTTTTGATATTCTGAATTGTTGAATCATCACGAGACTGGTTTTCAAAAAATTTTAGAAAACTAGAAAATTCCGGAAAATTCGGAATTTTCGGAACCTCTGAAACTCTAAAATTTCTGCATTTCTGTTTCTCAGGGTATTGGACCTCATCCAATTCGTTTAACTTCTTTGGACAACATAATGTTGTGATTTAGCCATCTAAGTTCATCTCTTCCTTTTTCAGAATCAGCGCTCTTCACACCTTCAACTCCTCTCACTCGACCCATTCTGACTCCCTGTCTCATTGCCCTAAGTCGCTGACAATTCCATTCGGATTGTGCTCCATGATGTTCAGAAGTGCTCATTGAGCCGACACTCCTTTTCCTTCTTGTCAATTCAAAAAAGAATCTTGTTTCATTGAGCCAACATCAGAAGCAAGAAACAGAAGACACTCACACACAAAACTCCGGACACTCATACATTTTTAACATCATCTGAAACCCGGGGGCACATAAAGGAGGAAAAAAAGAAAAAAAAGAGAAAGAAGAAATATATTCTAGACGCCCACCACCATCAAATTCGTGTATATTTTTATTCGATTCGCCTCAACTATTTCACACCTTTTTCCAAAAGGAGAGCTATTTTTGGGGGTGTGTTCCATTAGAAATGTGACTTTTGAAGTGTGAATTCATTTCCTTTTTCGATATTTTTCATTTATTTTTGACAGAAATTTGAGCTGCTTTCATGTCTTCGATTCATGACGTCTCCCAAAGAGACTCTCCTCTCTTTGATTTTCAGATACCCAGCATCCCCATAAAATCGAGATTCAATACAAAAATCAATAAATTTTCAGCAAAACTCTACACGGCACCATCAAAATACCTCAATTTTCCACCTGACATGTATCTTTTCACCTGCATTTTTCGAATCTTCTGATTAGTTTTTTTTCTAGAAAAAACAGCTACATCAACATTTTTGGAGTTTCATTTCTGATCAGTATGAAGATTTTTTTGAGTCTAGTTTAGTTTATAAAAAACATGATGGCCAGATTCCAAGAATCAGAACTTGGTTTCGGAAAAGAGACTCCAAAACTGTGATTTTGAGCATCAATTTAAACTGCAAAAACTTCAAACCCTCGAAGGTGGGTTCTCAAATGTTCTTACATCCCTAATTTGATAACTTTCGAATCACAAAATCAGATGCTCGGAGTGAAGATTCACAGTATTTGTGGAATCTGATATAACATCTTCAAGGCTCAGATTTTCAGAGAACAGAATTTAGAGTCTAGGAATTCTTTTAAACTTCTGAATCCAAATCTTAGACAATTGAAGATTTTCCGACTTTCGAAAATCACAGGTTCTCAGAAATCTTTAGAGTCTCAGATTTTTCAAAGTTTTAGGATTCGAACATCTCTTATTCACGATATTTTGGACGTTACCTAATTCTTTATTTAGAAAATGGCTGGAATTGTTAATTTTTCAATGTTCCCGATGTTTCTATTATCTTTTGAGCACCCGTGTACTCCTCTCGGACAATCGGATCGGACAATAGTTTCTGATTCTGAAAATTCCTGGGATCCGGGTTTCTCAGGTTTCCAGATATTTGAGATTCTCCGAATCTGGAAATTTAAAGATTTTCTACATCTTGAAGCTTCAGAACAGCTCCGATTTTGATCTATTCGAGAACCTAAAAATTGTGGTATTCCTAATTTCTGAGTTTCAGATTCTCGAATTATCTAAGCTTCTTAATCTCCAACCTAGGTAACCTCTGAACTTCTATATTCTTTCTGACTTTTATTCTCTCCCATTTTTTTCTAATCTAATAATGCAAGAACGTTTTATCATCTTCTCCTCCGTTGCATAATCTCTTTATCCTCTGCCCTTGCAACACCAAAATCTTCTCCATTTTCTTTTTTCTTTTTCAGATTCTTCTCCATTTTCCTCCTCCTCCTACTCCTCCTCTTGTTCTTTTTTTCGCATCATTTTGTAATGCTCGGTGAGCTCGAAGCTCCCGAGACACACTTGCTCCGTCGCCGAAGAATAATTAGAAAACGTGTCTTCCTCGGGGCGAGAAGAACTGAAATTAGTAGTCGTCGACGCCTTCAGAAGAAGAAATAGAAGACAACAAAACGATTGTTGTGTGAGAATTCCTTTTCTCTTTTTTGCCCGGAGACTAGTTTCAGAATCATTCCCTGCTCGATGATCTTTTCTTGTCTTGAATTCATGTTCCAAAAAGTCCAGAATCTTCTAGAACCAAACCAATATCAACACCTTTGAACCGAATCCGATATAGTCTATGGTTCCAGAGTGCTCCAAAAAAGTACAAAAAGTTATCTATATTTATCTTTTCGGAAGCTGGAAAAATTTGTGGTCAGAAAAATAAAACTCTCAAAAAATCTGTCTTAAGTCATGCTTCCAGTTTTTGAAAGGGTTCTGATTTCTCGCTCGAAAGGATTTGATAAGATAAGTCTGGGCTAAAAGAACCGAAAACAAATCTTGAAATAACTTTTTAGAATTTCAGACTCTTAATATCAGCTAGATGTCCTACAGGATTCTACCCACCCAAAATTTTTCAGCATTTCAGAAACGGATTATTAGATTTTAAGTTCCAAAAAATATTACATTTGTGATCCCTTTTTGTTCACAAAAGTTAAACTAAAGTCATTTATCAGTTTAAGCACATTTTTGAGCATTTCTCCATAATTCAAAAAAATGGCACTTCAAAAGAATGTAAAAAGTGTTCAACGGGGATCGCCTGAAGAGAAAAATATCCTACTTAAATCATTAGAAGTCAAAGTTGAAGCATATATGCTTTTGCCGCCACCATTTTTTAGATTTCGAAGCCTCGTATAGTCTTTATAGACAGTTCACTTGAATTAAACAAAGTCTTGATACCTAAAAAGGCAGCACAGCCGACATATTCTCAAATTTCTGTATTCCAAAAATTATATTCGAAAAGTCATGTTGAATAGAAAAGTTAATTTTGAAATCTATAATAAATCAGTCATGTGAAAAAATTTCAGTCACGGAGTCTGTCTATATTTCCGGTTTATGCTGTTCCACTTGTCTGAACATATTCTAACCTCATAGTCCAAAACTTTTTTATAATTCTTGCTCAAAGTGGAATTTCGAACTTCAAATGATTATCTAACTGATTTTCAAGTCTGCAAAAGGGTTGAAAATTCAAGTTAATATTCCGTCCCTACTAGCCAGTACTTCAAAATGATCTACCTTTCTCTCCCAAAACCAATGTCTAAAAAAAGAACGTTAATCCCAAACCACTCATTATTCCTCATCAAAATGAGACCTCCTCCTCACTTTTTTTTCTGAAATTTACATTTTTGTTATTATTGTCTTCTCCTTCTCCTTCCTTATTTTTTCGTGCTATCTTCAGCTTTCCCAAATTTTTCAAAAACCTACACCAATAACTTTTCATTGTCCGTTTCCTCATTCCAAGAAACACCTAAACTTTTTTTTTGAATTCAACTCTTGATTAAAGTTCAGTTGACCAGTAATCAAAAGTTCCTATTCTTTTTTCTGCTCCTCATCTTTTTCTTATTCCAGAAAATGGGCGGTCAATTACACTTACAAGGAAATTGCCAAAATTATCTGTGTCTTTTCGACTTCCATTTCAACTTCAGAAACCATTTTCTCCCTCAATTTTTTCTTTCAAAATTTTTCTCATGTTTTCCTCCAAATTTTCAAATCATCATTCTGCTCGAAAAACTGGGAAACGAGTCATCTTGCATAGAGGAAAAACACGGGTAATTGTGCAAATTGTGCAAATTTCTTGAATTTTTTGGTTGACTAGAAAAGCAGAGAAAATTCCAAGAAATGCTGGAACTCTGTGGAAAATTTGAAGTTTCAAAGTCACTTTCAGGCTTTTTGCTTTTAAAGTTATTCTCATTTGTAGGTTTCCTACATTCAGAAGTATGTGCTACCTGAAAATTCATTAATCAGTTTCTTGGGCCCTTAGAATTTTTGAGTAATTTTTCAAGTTTTTTTCATTCAAAAATCACTACTCAAATATTGGAAAATCACCTGCAATCACGTCACTTTCAAAAATGAATTTTATAAATGTTCAAATCAGTATAAAATCACCTAGCAACGCGTACAACTTTCTTTTTTTATTTCAAAAATCAGACTGAGATTAAAACTAATTAGTACTTGATTGGCTAGAAAATGCAGACTCAGGGGAGACTGATGGAAATTTGCAATTTCAGACTTCAAGGCAAGTTTTGAATATGGAACAGCTTGAGAACTGGATTCTTGGGTTTTGAAATGTTTCGTTCCCATTTGAAATGTTCTAGTCTCATCTTTTGTTTTTCTGAAAATTCTGAACCTCCGAAAACGAAAAAAAAAAAACAAACCCGATTTTTGACTCATCCTCAAGGAACATCTGATCCTCCCAGCTCGTCATTTCTCTTATTTTTTTCCCATTTTTCTGTTTCAATCTGTTCGTTTTTCTTTGGCTCCATTCCTATTTTTGTTGTTTTGTTTCAGTTCCTCCTTCTCTCCGGGTCTCCGGCTAATTTTCATTAATCCGATTAGGATTCTCCTTGGATTCATGTCTTCTTTCTCCCGGTTTCGTTTCTTTTTTCACCACCACAAAGCAATCCAATTTCAATCGGACCGACCGGGGGCAGATGAATCTGATCCTCCAGGCTCCTTTTCTGAAATCATTTCGCTTCAAATCGAACACTATTCAATTTGAGGTGAAAAGAAATAGAGATTGTTTTCTTCTCCTCTTCTCCATTCTTCTTATTTTCCCTGTGTCAATTTCTCAATTCAACACATCATCATCATCGCTTCTTCCAGAAGAAGACAACGGGGGAATAGACAAAAAACGCTGGGTGGGGAATGGAGAATTGCGAATTCATGCATGTGTGACAGACACACGTCAGAATTGAGAGGGAAAAATGAAAATGAGGAGAGGAGAAGCCCTGATTTTGAAATTTTCTCCTTTTCTATTTCAATCTCTTCCTGAATTCAGAAAAGCGATCTAAACCATTCTCTTCGCGGACCGGGCCAATCGAGGATTTTCTACTGACCCGGGTTTTCTGGAGCAAAACTTTCCCATAGTAATTTTTGGTTCAATCTTCGTTTTTGCTTTAGGTCTAGCCGACTGAACCGTCTCAGACCGAACCTAACGACAAGTATGATCTCAGCCATTCGGAATCTTCAGGGCTTTTCCTTTTATAATTTTAAACACTTTTCTATTCCTGGTGGAAAGGAAATTTTCTGGAAATAATCCAATTTTTTAAAAGATTTTCAGAATTCTCAATTCTGATTTCTTCTGCTTGGTCGTGAGTTTCGATTGTTATGCTTTCGCTTTTGAGTTCGATTTTGTTAGCGGTATTTTAGTTTTTTTTCTTTCACGGATCATCACTGAACTGGTAGATCTCAAAGTGCTGATTGATCCTTTGTTCTTCACCACTTCAATTTCAATTTCTGCCAAAACTTCACCTGTTCCAATCCAAAAATTTACAATCATAACTCACTTTTTTGCTAACGAGACAGTTTAGAAGACCAAAAAGAGAAACGCGACTTAAGCTCTCTGATCAACAGCTATTCTTCACACACACTTGTTAAGCCTGAAAAGATAAAGTGGGATAACGGGGAAAAAGAAGAAAAAACATTCTCGTTTTTGGCATTTTTGGTTGGTTTCAATGACTAGGCGAGCTTATTTTTGTCAGTAGAATGATAGCGAAATTAGGGTTATTTATGATGAATGGAGATTTTGTAGTAGCTGGAAGTTTTTAGAGTAAATAGTCGTATCTTGATCTGAGTTTGATACTTAGTGGTCTGTAATTTTGATTAAACATATACTAAATTTAAAACAGAGAAAACTAAAATTATTAGACAATTGAGTGTGAATCCAAGCTCAGAGTTAGGAGAATCAAATTCGTATTTAGGAAATTCAAACTCGAATCTTCAAAATTCAAAGCTGAATCTGACATTTCGTAAAAAAATCTATTGTTATCAATGTTTCCTATTTTCTTGTAAAACCTTGCTTGTCCCAGTAATCAATACTTGATTTTTTCATTGATTTCATTTTGTTCTTTCCTCATATTTTCCTTCAATTTCCGCATTCCCTAAATATTTAAAAATCAATATCTCAATTTCAACTTTGGTCAGATTTAAGCTCCGTTTCAAGTGTTTCAATTTCTAAGAAAACATAAAAATAATCATCATCTTTTTTTTCCCAAAACATGACAATCCAATATCCCGGAATTGTAAACACAGAAAATGTTAACCAGATTAGCAAGGGTTTCCATTTCGAAAAGTTTTCTACCATCTCAATTCCTCCCGGAAACCCCACATCCAGTTCAGAAAGTGTTCATCAATGACCTCATCACCAACGCCTCCAGGATCATCGATGACACGTTTCTTATACCTAATCTTGAACATCTCCGTCATTTCGAAAAACCCCCTACTTAATAATGATCGGTTAGGTAAAAACCCACAAAAAATAAGAGAGTCCTCGAAACCGCCTACAATTCAAAACCTACCATTACTCTTTCCGCCTACATCCGAGAGGGTCCGTGTTCTTCTGATGTTCTCTGTATTCTTCTTTTTCCATTCAAAATGGCAACAAGGCTTCTTCTTTTCAAAAAATAATTCATCAGATGTTTCCTTAGATATCGTCAATCCGAGAGCACTACACTTTTTAATTATTTCCATTCCTCTTTTTCCATTTTCATCCTCCTAGTCAGTATAAACCAAGATACATCGTCTTGAAAATGTTAAATTTCTCCCTCCTTTTCTTCAACAGGTGAATTTTTCAATTTTCTTTTCTTTTGAGAGAATTGACGCAGATACCATATTTCCACCTGACATCGTGGTTATCTCCAAGCTCCGCCCACTTTTCCCCTTCAAATCCTTTTTGTTGCTCTCTCCTCACCCTTCTAATCTGTGCAAATGAAACGTTTTGTATTTAGAATCAGAAGAAAGAAACGAGGAAACGTGCGTTCTTTTCTTTCGGTTTCCTTGTTCCAAAGCCACTTACATCATTAGTTCCATCTTTTTACTGGTTTCTTTGAGCTGGTTACTAGGAAAAATGGAAAAGAAAATAAGAGATGTAAACCTTTTAGGAGGGCACTTGAGAGAGAGAGAGCAACATCTGCCTAATTTTGGTGTGATTTTGGTTGGGAGACTTTAGAATTTTAGTGTTGTTTTGATGCGAGTTTTCAAAAATTGAATAGTAGAGGAACATTAATTCTCTCGAGTCTTTGTGCCGTACTTTTTGGATCAGGCATCTGACTTGACGAGAAATGAATTTCGATTTTTTGCATAAAATTAAAAATGGAGCAACTATCATACAAGAATCAGATAACCATGCATAGACTTCCAGAATGATCAACTTTGGAAAAATTAAAATAATATTGTTCAGCCTCCTTACAAGTTACTGTGACGGCTTATTCCGTATGAGAAAACGTTTGAGTTTCCAGTGAACAATGATCAACTGGGTGCCCGAAACACTGATTTAAACCTGTTGATTTTTTTACGAATTTTCAAGCTTTGTTAGTTCAAATTAAGATTCAATTTGCACAGTTAACTTTTGACTTTCACGAATTTCAGCAAAAACGATACGTGCCATATTTTCTGTAACTGAGGCGGATCCTTATTTGAAGCACATCCTTTAATAGAAGCACACCCAGCAAAAATCAAAGCACATTTTCGCAGGAAAATTCTCATTTAAAAAAATTTTCAAAAGTCAAGATTCGGGGCTTCGAACTGATTTCTTGCACTTTTTCATTGAGATTCATTAAATTTGATGGCAACATTTTTACTGAAAAACAACAGAAAATTGTCATAGATATGGTCAAGCTGCATAAGATTTTGGAAAAAAAAACAGTAGGAAAAATGTTGATGCATTTCTCTCCATCAGTTCAAACTTCCACTTTCGGTCTATCTTAGAAGACTGATTCTTCAGAAGATAATGCTGGCTGAAGGTCTAAGAGTTCATGCCAAACTTGAAATCATTGAAAGCGTTTTGACGGTATCCCCATTTTTAGATCAATAAGACATTCAGCTTAGACCCTACACCACCCAAAAATCAACCAGACTCTTCTCTGTTCAAGCTTGCAAAATAATTATTCAAAATAAAATAAAATAAAAAGAACAGTGGATCACATTTCCTGGAAGTTCCTTCCACCAGCAGTCTGCAAAACTCTCTTTCTCCTCCTACTTCTTCGCCTTTTCTCCGTGACGTCAATTTGACGAGTTCCCTTTTTGACGGAGTAGAGGGACGTCTTCTAAATATCAAAGTCATAATAAACGTTAGATGAACTGAGAAATGACGAATGGCTCTTTAAATTTTTACGACTTTGCTTATTTGTTCTTTTTCAATTGAAACAGTTGAAATTTCATCTCCCCATAACTTTATGTCTCTGAGAAGTCTCATCTTATCAACTTCTTCCCCATTACTTCTTGTACTAATAAAATATTAAATTGCATGTTGAACAGTCATCCATATCCTCCTCTTGCTCCATATTTTCCCAAACTCCGCCCACTTTTCAAATCAACCCTCTTCTCCTCCCCAAGTACCGCCCATTGCCCCTTGTCACAACGAGTCATTGTCTCATCAATATCTTATGAGTTTTTCGAGTTTCTTCAGGAGTCAGACAAATGAAAAAAGAAGAAGGTAGAATTAGCCGATCGACGATGAATTTTCATTCGCGTGATGAGAATAATTGAGATCTTGAGGAAAAAAGTGAACCTATTGTATCTATATATACTCTTTTCCGTATTCATATATAGATACAGGAAATATATTTGGAAGACGGATGTTGTATGTAGTATGCTGATTTGAACTGACAAGTCGAGAGCATCAAGGTTCTCAGAAATTTGACTGGCGCCAGACCGGCGGGAGCGTTTCCAATCATAAGCATAGAGAGAGTGGAGCATATTAATATTCTTGGCTAGGTGCCCAATTTCTAAAAAATCAAGATTCAGAAGGTAATTTAGAAAGGTAGGTGTCGGTAACTTACAAGGCAGACATGTTATTTTTGGCTTTCATTTTCCTAAATCAGAGTCTGAATTCTGCCCGCGACAACTAAGGATATTCCCCCCAATTCTCATGTTCACTGTCTCGATTCAGATCTCACCAAATCTGAATTAAGCCTTTCAAAATTAGTTTTTGAGAAGCCTCCAATTCTCCTTCGACTGTAAAATCTCCTATTTTGTCTTCTCAATTTCATACTTGAACGACTTCAGACGACCGAAAATTCTAAATGAACCGCGTTCGTTTTTCAAAAAAGCAAAGTTCTGTTCCCTCTCCTTCCAAAATCCAATCAATAATTTATAAAGTTCCCATCTCCATCTTCTTCCACCTTCTCCATATATATTTTTTTCCCTTTCCATATCTTCTCATCATCACTTTTCCACTCATTATCATCGTCATCATCCGCTCATCATTACAAACAATTAAAACCGCCTATTTCGTAAAAACTTAATTGAGTTATAGCTGACTTCCTTTCTCCTTTCTTTCTTGAAAATGACTGGTAGGAAAGAAGCGGAAAAACGGCGCGAAACGACCCGACGTCGTAATTGATTTTGAGAGCATCGAAGGAAACGAAGAAAGGAGGAAAGAAACGACAAAAAAGCGAGAGCAAGAATATTAAAATTCATGTCACGCCCCTGTCTTGTTTCGTGTTTTCACCCCCTTCTTGACCTCAATTTCTCATCTTTTTTCCGTTTCCACCCGACTGTCCTTATTATATGGATCATCCTATCTTCGAAATTTCAGAAGAAATGTCGACGGCTTCTCGAACACCTTCACCGTCTTCACTATCAGCATGTGGAGCATCGTCGTCGACCGTCAATCCGTCGTCTCCAAAGTCGAAGACGTCGGTGACGTCGTCGACGAGAAGTGATTCGGATGTGGCGGTGCCGGAGCACAAACCATCGTCAACGTTCTCAATTGGGCGACTACTTTTTAGAAATAGTAGCAGTACGAAACGAGGTGAGATCTGGAATCGGGGGCTGGCGTTGAATAGGAGTTAGACCCTAACTTTGCCGCCGTTAGGATCCGCTTCAGAACTCGATGAATATAGCGTACGACTATCATCAGCTCAATCATCCTTGAACTTTTATCATCCTAGAACTTTTACTATTTCTATTCCTCAAAACTCACCACTCAGACCTTAATACTCGGAGATAAAACTCGGACCAAAAGTGCCTAATGTCATAAATCAGTTTTGGCCGAAAGGTTGGAAATCATTAAGTCTATAATGGCTCACCATGCCAGATGCTTTAGCTGACTCGTTCTGTTGTTCTATTCCTGTACTCAATAAGGTCCTATAAATAGAAAGTTTAGTCTCATAGTCAGCTATTTGATATTCCATTCTTAAACTTTAACCCAACAAATCTATTTCCAGACTCTGTAGACTCTGGAAAAGACGACGAAACGGGACGATCACCTGCCTCTAGTCGACCTGGATCCCCGAATCCTGGAGGAGAAAAATCTCCGCAAATGTCGACGACGAAGAGGCTCGCTGGGTTTGCTAGCAGGTAAGTCATCATGAGTTTTTGAGTGAATGGATTCCTCTGCGAGACTTTTATTTTTGTATCTTCCGCGCAAACAGTTTTGAATTTGGTAAATCCAAAGGTTGAAGTTTATATTGGAACGTTGTCGCGAACTAGGAAAGGACGGCTTCATAGCTTATTATATGATAGAACATGACTAGCTGTGGGTAGAATCAGTGAGAGGTCAGAAAATGAATTCAGAGCCCAGCGGTCTTGCCTATCTCTAATTTCTTTGTCAAATTTCCAGATCGATTCGAAAAAGTCAATGGCGTCTCTTCAAACATCGGACGTTCTTCGGTTCTCAACGGAGCAGCATGAAGAAAAACCAATTGTAAGTGTCTCTGAGTTTTGATTTGTTATTCGGAGAGAAAGAATATGTGTGTGTGCATTTGATTAGATGCATATTGTGAGAGTGATTTGATATTATATGACGCACCTATCCAACACTACAATCCAGATTCTCCTTCTTCTTCTTCTCCAAATTCTCTTCTTCATCTTCTTCCCATTCCCTTCTTCATCCCACTTGTTTTCCACTTCTGTTTTCATTTTTTTTTCTTCATCTTCCTTACATGTCCAGATTCTTTCTTTCCGTTTTTTATCCTTCGAGCTCTTTTTTTGTTGAAAATTCGATCGAGTTCGAAGAAAGATTAGAGCATTTTTAAAAGACGGAAAGAGCAATCCTCTTGAACTCTTTCCACAAATATCTGGTTTCCAACTGTTGAAAGTTTTTCGATTTTTGAAATTCAGAGGAGGTCAGTGTGATCAGATGAGCTAGGTTTGAAGTTACCAGGCTTGATTTCTTTAGATTTTTGAAAATGGAAATTTCATTATTTGCTGAAGCCTTTACTACACTTACCATATGATGCATCAGTACCCAACGCTCTGAATCTTATCTGAATCATGTCAAAGACGTTTTACTCTAAAACATTCTAGACTGAAAAAAAATTTCATCCTGACTTCTAATTTTTTCAATCTCTCATATTTTACGATTCTATCAATTAGTGACTCTTTCTGAAAATAAAAACCCAGAAAAGTGAAATTGAATACTTGAATCAAGAAAGGTTCCTTGTTTTTTCTCCCCCTTCCTAAATCACTTTAAACTGAAATTGAAAACGAACAAGACCAAATCCAGAGTAAATAAATAGGAGACACAGATTTCGAAATGGTTTTCTTGTTTTCTAATTTCAGTTATTCACTAGAAATATAAGTTTCCCAACGGAGGGATCGAACTCGCGAACTCCAGATCAAAAGCGACCCACCTGAGATATCCCTGCGAATCTTGTTTAAAGGCGCGATGTTAAGTATAAAACCCGGTTCTCCGAAAAAATATATACATATATAGTCCCTAGAGGTCACCTGACTGTTTTTTGTCATCTGAATCTCCAAGTCGCTCCGTTCACCTCCTCGTGTTTTCGTGTGTCCACCTGCCGCCGCCCACAGATACCAGACACCTTCTTCTCGTTCCGAATAATTCATCAGATGTAGTGGATATCCTCTCCACCCCCAACTCAACGTCTTCCAAAACTTCTTCTTCTCCGGTTTTCCGTCTGTTTGAATTCTGTCATGTCATGGAAATTCTTCATTTCTCTCTCTCTTTCTCTCTCTCTCCCCATCTTATTCTGTTTTTGAGCCTGAAATTTCGTATTGTTCTTTTCCTTCTTCTTCCTCTTTTCTTCATCTCCTTCATCATCTTCTTCTTCTTCTTCTCCATCTTCTTCCAGAATGTGTATGTCACCACGTAACAATAATGGCCCCCTCTTTCCTCTGTCTGAAACTGGATTGCTTACACGCAACAAAACCAGAAAATATATGGAAGACAGAGGAAAAATTGAGCATTTCCAGACAAAAAAAACGGCAGATGACCTTGTTTTTGTTGCAGACAACTACCTCGTCTCACTCTACGACATCCATCGATTGATAGTTCTGCAATGCCACTTCAGTTAGATGTTGATGAGAATCCGATGGGAGAAGCTGGTGGAGCTGGAGATGAGTTCTTGCAAATCAGAAGAAGTACACAGAGAAGATGGACTGATTCAGATACCACGGTATGTTTTGGAATTGAGAATATTTTGAAGGCCTCCTAGAAAATTATATGTAGTTCGAAGATGTTGGACTGTCAAAGTACACTGTAAAAATTAAAATGCTGTGCTGGAAAAATCAAGTTTTCGAAAGTTGAATTTCAGAGTTTTTTGGTCATCACGATGTCTGATTTTACTGATTGAACTAATAGAACAGGAGATCCTCGTATTTCTAATTTTACGATAACTATCTGTTTTTCAAACTGTTGTGGTCCAAAAGATGAATCTATTTAGTAAGAAGGAAGAATGTCACCTTGTAGTCAGAAATGCGGTAAAAACCATATCTCGGAAATCCAATCGACCTGTTCAAAAATTGTCTGAATTTTCTGTTATAAGTGGATAACCTGGATCATAGCCAAGGTTTAACCAAAACCAGAATTCTCGGTTTTCTCGGAACTTACAATTCATAACCAGAATATTCATTTTTGGAGAGAATTTGGGTATGAATGAATTCATGCAGTTTTGCGGAGAATTTTCGAGTTTTTGCTATCTCTCGTTATTTAGATTTCTTTAAAAATGAGAATCTGTTTGATTGATTTTACTGAAAAATGTCGAGAACTTCTCGAAAAAATCGCGAAATGATTTCTGATTCGAATCGGTATCTGATTCCATTAGTTGTCATCGGTACAAAATTAAATCGGAAATCTTCCCCATCCATAAAATATCAGGTCACCTTTTTACAATTTCCATGTTTTTAAAGAAATTGACGAGAGTCGATATTAGCACTGTATCGTTTCACGAGGCCCCGCCCACTAAATTGCATTCATCTGTGATAACCGGTGGGCGGAGCCCCAGAAATCAATATAGTGCCACATACAGATTCAGTCCTCCGATGACAAGATCAAAAGGTTGCCGAACTGATCTTACATCGATTTCAGCTTAGTTTCAAATAACTAGCGTAATCTATCCGAGCAATCTCTTTGAAGTCTTCATGATCTGCTGATTCTTATCTTTCTCTCAAAGAATATCCATAAATCACTCGTCTTCCAGAAAATGAAAACTAATTGAATCATAACTATTTTTTGTTCTCCATCTTTCTTCCAGTTCCTAATGTTTACCCATCCTTACCTTCTTCATCTTCATCTTCTTCTTCCTTCTGGCGGCGTCCTGTTTTGTGGCGACGGACGGACGAGCGGATAGCACAGATTAGATTAGTGAACAACACAACACATACATATATCTGTATCTATTTTTGGTCCCTACTTCTTCTTCTTCTTTTTCTTCTTTCTTTTTCTTTCCTTCTGCGCCCCAAATGAAGAAGGGACGACGGATGGGGTCCCTCATCCCCTCTTCTACACAAATTGATTCCTTTATCTTGCCCTTTTTTAGGATCGTTTCTTCAGTTCTTTTTTATTTTGGAAGTATTCCCCTCTTCGCCAAAAAAGATCTTCTTCTCAGAAGTTTTTTTTTTCTCATCTGAATCCTTCAGAAAGCTCACGTCATCTCTCTTTCTATCCGAGCTCTTCTTCTTTTCCTCAAGAGAGCGCTCAACGACCTCTTCTTTTGTTCCAAAATCATTTGAAGATGGGAAATACTCGATAAAAAACTTTTCCTTCGCAGTTGGTCTTCGTCCTTCATCAGGATTCATATTTTCTCCAAAATATCGTTTTGGTAGTCGTCTCTGATCTGCTCCAGGAGTCTGAAAATCGGTTGAACAGCTTTGATTTCTCTGGAGAGTTTAGTGAAAAGTATCAGAAAATTCAAAATCTCAAAACCTCCTTGATCAGGGGCTTGCTTTTTCAAAACTAAGCGGTTTCATCCTGGAAACCTGAGCCCTCCAAATCGAGTTAAAAAAATTTTTAGTCAAAAATTCGGAATCTCCTTCGTTCAAAGTACCGAGTTACGTGATCGTTTTGCAGATTTTCTCTTCCGATATCGACTGCTGGTGATCTATAGTACTAGTATATCAAATATCAGAAAATCATAAAATGTCGTGGTCAGGAAGTCTCCTAGTAAAATTTTAATATACCGTATTTTCAGAGTTTCTATCTCTATTTTTCGATGCTGATAAAAAATTATTTTCCTCTCAAAATTACCTCAAACCCTGATTTTCGGAAAAACTTTTCAAACGAAAAAATTCATTCCCTCATTTGAACTATCTATGACTAATTTGTAGTAACTGGAGTAATCAAAATTCATTACCATTTTTCAGATTATTCTGAAATCTTTTGGTTGAAGTTCATTTATCACTTCTGGCCCGGCTGAGCGTTTCTTACTACTTCAAAAAAGCCAGGATCGCAAAATTTTCAGTTTTCTTTCGAAACTTTTTGAAACGATGAATGTTTTTAGTTCCGTTGATCTGCTCTGTTTTTGCTCTTTACGGACCAAAATCAACCCAAAATCACTTAAATATGGTTCCAGGTCCGTAGCCACACAATACTGGTACGCTGACGCAAAAAAACATACTGTCGCTCCAAAAAAACTTAGGAAGGTGTCGATCCTCATACTTCTGAAAATAGACCGGACTTTGTTGTCTTAGGAATTTTTGCGATCCTTTTCTAAGTATAACTGATCGAACAAAGTCGAAAAATTCAAAACCAAGCTACAATATATCTGATTCATCCAGCTTCAAATTTTGACCAAAATCCCTGATTGTATCCTAAACTGATCTTCTGAACACGTTCTTCTTGCTCTAGACATCGCTCCAAAAACTAGTTCATCTCTTCCTTCTCTCTATCTATCTTTCCACTTTTCTTCATTATTCAGATTGCCATCTCGATTGCTCTTTCCCTTCAGAATACATCCCTTTCTTTCTGTGTGGAGATGCAAATTACATTTGTGACGTGTTCGAGAACATTTTTCTCTCTGTTTCGGTCTAGAGGGAAACAAAGTGATTTCAGATCATTTGATGTATTACTTTGTAGTCGTACTCACCTCAAAATGACGCCATTTTTGAAGATTCAGATCATCTTGATGAATCATTTTTCAAATCTTCGGGTCATCTTTAAAATACGCAATAGTGGCTCAGCGTCTTCTCCTTCTTCTGGCTTTGGAAGAGAGAATTAATGAGAAAAAAGAAGCGGGTTCTTCTTCTTCCTCCATCTTCTCTCTGACAAATAAGAGTCTTTCAAAAAAAAAAAACTAGTAGGGGCATTTTCTCTCTTTTTCTCTCTTCATGACAGGGACCGGTGTGCTTAGGAGGGCTCCAGCTCAATTTGCTCATTTTCAAATCCCATTTTGAATGAGAAGAGGAAGAGGCAAAGGGAAAATGAAGTAGAAGAGGAGAAGTGGGCCGCCCGGTAAAGAGAAGAGAAAACATTTTTTCGGCTCCAGAAGAAGAAGAAGAGATCTTCTCCATCTTTCATCTTTCTTCTCTAATAAAAATGAGTATGTATCATCTCCATCATCATCATCATCGACGTCTTTAATTTTGCCCCCACCCCCCGTCCACTCATTATATAAACCATGTAGGTCCCTTCCCTTCTGACTTGTTTTTGGTTGCTCTTTCTTGTTCAATTTGAGTAGAAGCTCTCTGGAGCAGCACCACCACCATCACCTAATGTGGTTGTCGGCTCCCCGGGAGCTCCACCAGAGGTAACCCGATACGTGTGTGTGTGTGTGTGTGCTCTCTCTTCAGAGCACGACGTCGTCGATTCAGAAGGCGTCCTCCGGAAGCATCCAAGTCACTGCGCTCCTGGGGTCGCTTCCTGTTTCATAGGTTTATGGTCAACTTGACACTCTTTCCCCTCAAAACCAGCTAGAGTTGACTTCTTTTTACTTGCTTTTTTTTACCTTATGGTATATAGCCTAAAGGTACTTACTGTACCCGCTGACGCAACAATGCGGAAAATTCCCAAAGAAAGGCGGTCTCCCATTGTGGATTTTCAGGAATCTGATTTTCCGTGGCTGACGACGTCTTGAGGTGTGAATATCTTAATTATTTGAAGCCCTGTAAGTCATTCAATGTGGAGGTTCTTTGTAATTCTACTATCCATAAATCCGGACTTTTCCAAATTTTTCAAGAATTCCAGACACCTTGTAGTTAGTCTCCAAATGGTTTTTGCTGTTTTGCGTTACTTTCAGATTTTACAGCAACTGCTAGGAAAAGTTGGAAAATGCTAGAAACTTCATAACAGTCCTCTTCAAGTTTTTTGCTCTCAAACATTCTCCCATTCTTACCTCCAAGACCCCTCTTCTCTTCACTTCAGTTCTTCTCTATCACCTTGTTTTCTGATTCTTGACATCGTCTTCAACTCCTGATGACGTCCTCAAAATCAGATGTATCTTCCTCTACCTCACTTCATCAAAATCAAATGTTTCGTCCGTTCAAAACCACGTCATAAAACCCATTCCCTTCGATGACGTCGTCGATCACTCTTCACCTCCATTCTCCCTCTACAATTTCTCACGTTATTCCTTGTTTCTGCTCTCCATCTTTTATTTTTTGTACCCTTCTACTCGTTGTCCTCATTTACATTTATTGCATTCGTATCAAACAAATCTCACCTTTCTCTCTTCCCCTTTTCTTCCCATTTCTTCTATTTACATGTTCAGTGTTTCACCTTCTTTTTCCATTCCGTTTTTTGAGGCTTCTTCTCCATTTTCTTTCCGTTTTTGGAGCAGAAATTTGAGTGAAGAATTCTTTATGAGGCATAAGAGATTAGTTTAAAACAAGAAGAAAGGAAGCGATGACTTTCGATCTAGAAATGGACGAAACCTTACAAAAGTGCGTGTTTTTTCAATTGCAACGGGATATTTTGTACCGAGATTTGAGATTCAGTAGAGGGTTCCCTATTAGAGGGATTAAAGTTTGATGATGGATTCTGGAGTCATGGAGAGGAACGGGAAGTTTTGTGATTTCTAGAAGAATAATTGTACCGTGTTCTGTTGTTTCTGAGACTGTTCGATGATCTCGGCGTGCTCACAGTTAGCGAATTGCACCAAGTCGCAAAAACACATGAACCATCAAATTTGAACTTTGAGGTTTGGGTGTCTTAGAAAACTGTTTGAAAAAATTGGTTCTCTTTTTTGAACACTTGTGTCAGTTAGGAAAGTATCTCGGAAGTTGGCAAGTCTTTAAGATTTGTACCAAAATGACTATAAGTTTTGTCAGAATTGTTCGAAAACCACCCCAGACAAGATTGTCTGGAAAAGAGGAACAATTTCGATCGATGTTTCCCAGCTAAAAAAGTTATGCCACTAGACCCCTTTTTATTTTTTTCAAGAAATTTTAGTATCGATACTCCAAAGTCTTGAATGCCTTTTGAATATTCACTGAAAAACACATTATCCTTTATCAAAAATCACAGAAAGACACAGAATCTGCTCCAGAATCCACCCTCCCCACCTGAAACCCACTCCCATTCATTTCTGACTTGCATGGGAGAAAAACTAGACCCACTTTTTCTCCCCCTATTTTTGACTCTGGTCTATGACCTGATATTCCTCTTTCTCGACTCACTGGAAATGAGCCTCATGTTTTCCGTGGGAAACATCATGCACTTATTTCTTCTAAATTCACTTTTTCAAGAATCTGTCATGCTCCAAAAAGGACCACCTTGTCAACTACTCCAGAATTCATCCATCATCATAACTATTCCTGGATCACTTTGTCCTTCAGCAGCAGCAGCTCCTTGATTGTCGTTTCCTTTTCTCCTTTCTAGTTCTCTACTATTTTTTTCACTTTTTTCTATTTTCCACAACAACTTTGTCTATACCAAAATATGGCTCTCAATTGATGTAGTCATGATTCCGTAGATTGCCTCCATCTCTTCTCTTCTTCTTCTTTTTTTTCTTCTACTTCTTCATAATCGTGAATTTCCTTCACTCTTTTTTCCATCGCCGCCTTCTGGAGTGAAGGACAATCATTGTTATTTTCCCACCGTCCCTTCTCTTTTTCTTTCGCAAAGTTGCCTTTTCATCATAATTCTTACTCCGAAGAAACTATCCCCGAAGATATGTGGTTTGTGACTTTGAAGAGGAGAAAGAAAACCCAGATATTTTGGATCTTTTCATCTTTGGAGAGTTTGCTCATCAAATCTTGATAGGTTTCTTTTTTTCTGTAGACAGGAAAATAAATAAATAATTGTCTAGAACATGACTTGCACTAATGCTCCAGGTTTGAGCAGGATTTTCATATATGAACTCCAGGCTAATCAGTAGTGTCGTAGATGTTTTAGAGCGTTTTTGGAGCTTTAAACAGTTTTTTGTAAAATTCGGTTTCTGCAATGTAAACAGTTCACTTCTGAAAACCTCGTTTCTACCGAATCCCAACTTTCCGGGTTATCAGGGATAACCGTCCCGATAATTGGAGAATTCCAGGTTTTTGATGCTGGAATTCTGGCGCCTGTCTATACAAGAATGTGAATTACAAATTAGTTCAATGAATCTCTCTATCAGTTACACGAAATGTCACACATAGAATTTTTCAGACCACTAGATCTCTTGAAACTTGGAAAATCACAGATCTTCTGAATCAGAAGTTTCAAATCTGAACATATTATTCTCCAACTTTATCCTCATATGTGCTTGAACATGTCATCTCCCATAAAAACACATCATCGAAACTGATTAGCTACTCGAATCCGGATCAACATTCTCATCCTTTCTCCTCATTTTCTACTTTTTCCGAACCATGAGTTCTTCTGATTTCGAAGCAAGAGATCATCTGACTATAGCTATCGTTCCCTATTTGTAGTTATACATCGCGAACAAAATGTATTTCGAAACACAAAAAATATATATCAAGGAATCCGGGGGAGGAGCAGATGAGGGGCGGATCTTATCGCTTTTGAGTACAAATTTGGGGGCAAAAAAGTGTGTAGGAGAGTTAGAGATTTTCATTTTATTCTGTTGATCCTGAGCCATGCAAAACTTCAACTCTCGGTTTGCAAAGAAGGTGAGTATTTGGCGATTTCTTAATTGTGCATTAACGTTCCACGAGTGTAGAAAACGCGATCCGTTGCAATCAGTGAGCGCGCTTTTTTAGAACTCGAAGATCAATATTTTTTGGACCAGCTTTTCGATCTAACAGTGCTAGGAGTAGCGCACACTGAGATTGAGATGGACAGAGCCAAAAACCTACCAGTTCTGACAGTCTTTCTACAGTTGCCGTTGGCTATTCAAAGTTCTTTCCAAACCGATTCTGCAATCCGTCAATTTTTTGAAGAGTCAGGATTTTAAAATCGAGATTCCGCTTTAGAAACTCACACTCACTATGAATATTTCAGTACGTAACTATCTTTATCATAACACTGAACTCTAGCCGAATCCCCCTGGAGAGCTATATCTACTTCCCACAAGAAGAAACTTTTAGAGCATGAAGTTTTCCATTAATATCCTCCATAATAGATCGGGCCCCCCTTTCCCATCTTTTCGTTACCTCATTATTTATTAAAAACTCAATTAAAATTGGCTCTTTTACTCGAACTTTTCCGAGGTGCGGGGGCCCGGCCGGCTCATCATCTGCCTTCTTCCACTCTTTTTTCATTCTTTCCTTCCACAATTTTTCATCATCATTTATCTCGAGCGAAGAAACGAAATAAGAGGGAAGAGTCTAATCCTTCGATATATATGGGGCGTGGCTCCTCCCCTCTTCTATTCCTTCTTCTTCGTTTCCCTTATTTCTGTGTCGTATCAGCACAGAAGCCTGAAAAACGAAAGAAGAAAGGAAAGACAACTCCTCCCACTTTTGCCTATATTCTCAAGAGTGATATCACTGAGGCAGCTGCTTTCTTCTTCTCCAACTTCACTTATTTGACTAGTCTAATTATCTCTGTTGATTAGAAAAGAGGCTCTTTTGTGGAGTCTCGATTCGTGTCAACTTCCAAAATTCAACACATGAAGATGTTCCTTTTCAGGAAGAAGAAGGTAAGAAGATGTGTGTGTACTGTAGGGATTCAGAGATAACGTAGGTGTTCCTTTCGAAGAGTTGAAGCCGTAGTTCTTGGTAATAATCGGGTTCCCGCGCGGTTCCTGAGAGATTCGTGGAAATGTCGAAGCTTGAGGGGTGTTCGAAAATATGACGGATTGAGCGAGCTTGATCCAGATTTTAGCAAACTAGACAGAATACTGTGATTTTCCAATGCTTATTTTGACAAAGAAAAACTAAAAACGCTGATGCTGCCGTCTTCCGCTTATCATGCTAGCTTTACTGGTCATCTCTATGCTTTCTACAAGATACTTCTTTTTCGGGTCAGAATATGTGAGACAGAAGCTCACTTTTCGATCGTCCATCTAAAGCTTCACTTTCTAGAAGACTCTTCCTCCTCCAAATTGTATTCTTCAGCGTCACCATCATTTCCTACTGTAGCCTCCCCTTCCCGTTGTAATCCCTTTTTGCGTGGTACGCCTACAGAATTCCATCAGAATTCCATCAGAATTCAATCAAAAATTTGTAAATGTTAATGGTCTATACGTTCTATGCAAAAGCAATCAAATAATTTCTCAAATATCATCCATCTATAGTCAACTCACGCCAGATTGAGTCATCATACTCTACTGAAGTCTCCAGGGGGTCGCATTTGAGTTAATTAAGATGTATTAGGTGATTGAAAACTTGGAATTTTATAATCACGTCACTGGGATCCATTGATCTTGAATTATGATCCGAGATTGGAAGGAAAAACACAGATCGTTGAAAAAACTTTTCGGGGGACAAGCCATGAACCCAGTAAGCTTATAAGCAAAGAGTGTCTGATCTTCCAGCAGACTTTGATCCCTTATACCAACTCTGAATCTGTTCGGAAACTATGATCGAAGGTTAAACAGGCCCGATTTCGAATGGAGGAATGTTAAGCAAGATTTTTGAAAATGAGACATTGTAACTATCCCAAGTGTTTATTGTCTATAGGTCGGAATGTGTTCTGAACGTGTCTAGTAGAACATTTAAGCAAGCTTCCTTAACTCATTTTGAGTCAGTCTGAACTAAAGTCACTATTAGGAAACATGGACTACCTGTGGATTCTGAATTCTAGCAACTGCTCAACATCAATAATCGAACCAACTTTTTCTCCATTCCCACTACTTCCAACCAATCCCATCCCAAATTCAATTCTTACAGGGCCGTCTTCGCGATTCGCGTGATTCGTCGGATTTCAACGATTCGCATGACACGCTAGACGTCGCCGGAACGAGCACGCACGGCGTCGCCGATTCGTCCTCGTCTTCCCACCATCACCATCACAACTATTCGATGACGGCTCCCGTGTCTCCGAATGTTCCACTGTCAGCGAGCAGGTAAGCAACAAAGTTCTTCGAGAAGAAATCTCTTCACACTTGATGATACGTAAGAGGGAGAAGCCCTATGTTTTTGCCCCTTGTCTACTCTTTCTTCTTCTATTCGCGCCCACGTATTCTTCGATTCTCTATGATGACCTGATAAGAAAAAACAATCCTGTCTAATGAGATCCCGCGGGACCCCTCACTATCATCATATTCTCTTTATTCTTTTTTCTGTCTATCAATCCACCCACCATAAAAAAACTATAAGCAGGGATGTGACAATTTTTGGTTTCAGAATAAAAACTAGGAAGAGAGGGAGGAAGAAGAAGGGATAATCTGTGATTTAGAACGAGGCATCATTTTTGAGGATTCCCTGAACTCTCCCAATTTTTGACGTCTTCTTTCCTTTTGATATCAGGTACATTCCGATGAATGTTCTTTAGATCAACTATTCGGTGATGTTTGGGGGAAAAGAGATCACACTGTTTTTTTGAGTGAGAGCGAGTTTGCAGAGAAATCAGCTGAAACCACACATTCTTCGAGTATTAGTCAGAGAATGTTGTCTAGAAAACGACAGGTGAAAGCTGAAATTTGTTAGGTTGGATTTGGTTATACACAACAAAAGTCATGTTTATGAAATGAATACGGGGGTCTTGAAAAGATTCAAAGTCGAAAACGTTCTGTATAAATGTGAAGGATTATCTCGTACAAGTCTGAATACAGTACAGGAAAACGGGCTGGCAGTTTGATGTTTTCAGTTCAATATGGTCACTTTTGGAAGCTTGAACAAGTAGGGAAACCACTTTTTTGAAATCCACCAAAGTTGATATTTTTCAACTGAAAACTCCAAAGTTGTCAACCTTTTTGTCCTGATAGTATGTTCACTCCAGTATGCAAACCTATTATAGTTTCAGTTCGCATTCCGAGGGATGGAAGTACTCATCACAAAAGTTGCTATGGAAGCTGAAACCCAAATATGCTTACTCTCATGCTAGCTCGACGTCTTCTTCAACAGATTCTGCATGGAAGTCATTGGTGAATAAAACGAATCTAGAATATTCTAAATCCTTCCTCCATTTCAGGACAGCATGACCTGGCGATCCGTCGATGGAGCAGAAGTGGTTCTCCGTGGTGCCCGTCTCGAGAATCTCTCGGAAATCGAACGATCGGCTCTCCAACTGCTCGCCGCTCAACGTCTCATGAAAATGCTGCCAGGAGTGAATCTGGGAAAGCCAAAAGGTAAGAACTGTTAGGCGGTGCTTGTCACCCCTCGTCTCATTATAGACCCATTGTCAGCTCTTCGTCAAAAACGCCAAAAACTCGTGAAGAGCAATAGGACGCCGACGGTTGCGGATGTGCAGAGGAGGGCTTCCGGGACACCGATGCCAGAGGAAAAGCGGGTTTTCGGAGTGTCGTTGGCGATGTGTATGATGAATGAGAAGAGATTGGATCAGGAGAGCAGGTGCAGGTCGTTGGATGATTCAACTGTTATTTTGTTGAATAAGTGAGTTTTTGGAGATTTAGACTGCCTTTTTTTTAGCTGATGGATACGGATGTCGAAGCTGCTAAAATCTCAAAAAGTTATTCTCTTACGTTCTTTAAAACATTGCATCTTGATAGGCACAGTTCTCGTAAAATTGGTTGACTGGTCGTTGAGATGAAGCAACTTTCCCGGCAAAGTTAAAGCTGTGACTTAGTTACTTCAGTTTTGAACATTGTCAGGGTTTCGAAAAATATCAAAATCACTTAGAATGTTTTATGACCACTTCATCACCTGAACTAAAAATACAGTTTCGCAAAATAACCTATATTGCTCTCACCACCATTCTCTATTTCAGAACCAAGGCCAAGCCCACCAAATCCGAACCCGAAATGGTCTCCCACAACCTACCAGAAGACCGTAAATGGCTCTATCCATCCACCCAAAACCTCTATCCGGCATCCACATCTAATCCATCTTCCCCATCTCCTCTCATTGGTTCCGCCCCTCCAACTTGCTCCATTCTCCCATCAGCAAATCTTCTCTCAGCTGAACCAGTTGAACCACAACAGGTCACTGGGAGATTCTTAAAGAAGCAACGCCCGGCATCTGCCTCATTCTCTTGCTCACTGGATGCAAATATTGACGACGTGGATCCTCATGCTCTCCAAGTTCCGAAAATCGTCGAGAACTGCACACAATATCTGATGACATACGGGTTAACACAAGTTGGATTGTTTCGTGTCGCTGGAAATACAAAAAGGTGTAGACAGTTGAGGAATGCGTTGGAGAAAGTTGGCGGTGGAGCAGTTATCAATGACAATATGGTGGAGAACACAACGTCTCATGATGTGGCAACACTTCTGAAGGAGTACTTTAGGGACCTTCCTCAAAGTTTGCTCCCCGCGGAACACTATTTAGCTTATATCGGAGCAGCGAGTGAGTGATTCTAGATTTTGAAAGCATCTCATTTTCCGGTTTTACAGAGTTTAACATCGACGAGAGAATCGAAGCAATTCGTCTTCTCTTCGCTCTTCTTGTATCCCCCAACCTGGATACACTCTTTGTTCTTCTCAAATTCCTTCACGAAGTGTCTTGTCACTCACAAGACAAACATAATGCAGCTGGAGAGCTGGTAACATATTGACTATTTATTCAAATAATTCATTTTTTGTTTTTCAGCTGCCTGGTAACAAAATGGATGCTCGGAATCTGGCCACCATATTCGCTCCCTCAATTCTTCGTGTTGATCATGATAAGCTGCAAGAGACGTTGGCTGAAAATGAGTTACAAGTGACGATTGTGGAGACGATGATTAGTAATGTGGAGGAGATTTTCAAGGTTAGAAATGGAAAACTTGAGCAGTGAAGACTTCTGAATTTCAGATTCCAAAAGAACTCCAATGCAAGATTTACACAAAACTTCGAGAAACAGAACCAGATCGTCTCGATCGAATTCTGAATCATCTCTCCAAAATGGACAGTCATGAATCTCATCCAGGTGCACTTCTGTCTCCATTTCCTGCCACATTAGAAGAAGATTCTCCACGTCATCATCGTCATTGTGATCATTCTCATATCGGAAGACAGAGTCCATTGGCGAGAGAGCTCACTACAAATGGAAAAGTTAAGGTTCAATCCCAGAGAAGTGGATCTTGGCCATTCTCCTTGACGAAAACTCAAACAAGTCCAAGTCGTCCAGAAGCGCAACACTTCTTCCCAGCAGATTCTCAGGATGGACAAGGTCCGAGTCAAGCATCCACGTCATCTGCAATCGGAACCAAGTCAGCATCAACGACTCCAGCAGTCGGAAGGAAAGCTGAATTCAACCTGAAGGCAGCTGATGATTCTGGGAGGGATTCGGAATTCTGTTCAGATGAAATCACATTCGGAACTGTATCTCAACCGGAAACATCTCGAGATAGAGCATGTACATTGTCTACTGCATGTAATAGCAGCGGACCATCAAGTAATTCTTCTAAGAAGACCCCCATGATGGCTTCTCTTCAAGGTATTGTTTTTAATTTTCAAAATTTTCGGAAACTTAGGTAGTTGTATTGTTCATCTTGGGAGAACTCTGTTATATAAACCAAAATATTGCCAGTTTCAGGAGCCACCACATCAAAATCTGTCGATGCTCGTTCTCCATCCCGTGAACGAGTCGACATTCGAAGTGCCGCCCGCTCATCAGCAGCAGCGGCCCGTCGTCGTCTTCGGAATGTCGTCCGAGCGTTTCGATTCACTTCGATGACTAGAAGCACTCCAGATATAGCACAATCATCTTAAAACAAAACAACAATCTGCCCGTGATATCGCACACTGATACGGATTGAATCGAGTAGTTCCACATTGGAAACCCATCTAGGCGACTGATATCGTTCCTTTTTTCCTCTCTTTTTTCTTCTTTATCTTCTCATTTCATTTCCCCGATCATTCTCATGACCCGAAGATTCTCATCTAAATAGCCATCTTGTCAACTATGTACATGAAAAAGAATTCATTTGACAAATAAATATGTGTGACAATAAAACTACATTTTCAAGCGAAGCAGCCATTTTATGGACTATACATAATAGAATCACAGATTATGCATGACTCAACAGTGAGAGAATGTGGACTCTTCTATTAGATCTTCTCGACCTGGATGTGGTCGAATGATGGGGGAAGGATTAGGTCTTTCCTTGATTGCACGAGACGGAGTTCACACATTGCACGGGAGCTCTTGTCAACTTGTTCTTGAGCGAAAGCACTGGTTCTTTTGATTAGCGATTGCATGGATCCCAACACTCTCTTAACCGCTTCTGCCACATCTCCGTTTGTCTCATCCAACCATACGACAAGGAGAGAAGCGAAAACATCTCCTGAAATTTTGAAGGTGTTGAATTTCTCTGATTATGGAGTTGACTAAAAAGCACTTACCAGTTCCCACGAATTGCCCTGTCAATCTGGGGAACGTAAATCGGTAGGTGTCTCCTCCTGCAACACTAGCATAGCATCGCAGCAACTCATCGGTTTGTGCTCCCGTCACACCACTCGTGACAACGACAGTCTTGACTCCTTTAGCATGAAGAATCTTCACTGCTTTCAAGCAGTCTTCTTCAGTTTCGATGCGCGTGTCGGTGAGTTCTCCGAGTTCGAAAGCATTCGGAGTCAAAACATCAGCAAGAGGAATGATGACATCGAGGTAGACTGGTTTCAACTCTTTCGGAGTGTACTGAAACTTTATGTTTGTTTGAAAACTCGTACTTTCATAAATCTCACATAGCGTCCATTATCACCCATCACAGGATCGCACACGTATTTCATCGTAGCATCTTTCTTCTTGAGATCTTTTACCACGTCAGCTATCTTCTTGAGGAATTCCACATTTCCACAATAACCTGAAATAAGGATTTCTTCTTTAGTTTTTTGAAATCAGAAAAAAAACTACTCACCTGTCAAAATATGCGTATAGTTATTTACATTATTCAACACCAATCCTTCGTAGAGCTCTTCTAATTCCTTTTCTGTGAGCTTCTGTCCCTTGACATGTTGATATCCTATAAATTTCTTAACGGTTTTCATAGTCTTCTAGCCGTGCGGGGTTAGTTTTTGAAACTAAGAAGCATTGTACAAGTTTAAATGAAACTAATTACTGCCTCTAATGTATATTTTCCATAAGAGGGCCCAAAGTTACTTGTTGGAAGCGTCAAATATTCGATGTTACCGGCGTGGTTAGAGAACTGGACACTGTTGATGAAGTCGACTTCGAAACCGTGCAGCTGAAAATTGATAATATTGGTTTGCACTTCCTTTTATTTGGTTTTTTGCTGTAGCATTAAAGATGAAACGTACTTGAAGCGGGAAAACGGATGCCTTGTTGCCGGCGTAACCATGGACAACGTGGCTTTGAATGGAGAGAACACGACGATCGCGCTCTCGTTCCAACTCGGCGATCAATTGGGAGTTGCTCATCTGAAATATAAAAACTATTCAAAGTTCGAGGGATAATATATTGGATGAGAAAAGGGTGGAACATATGATTTTCTAGAAAAAAAACTAAGTGAGAACACAAAAAAGCTGGTCGTCTATTTCATTTTTCAATTATAATTTTTGCAACATTTCGAGATTCCTTGTGGAAGAAATCAGGTGTTCTAGCTAGAATCATCCGAATCAAATCATAAATGCCGCGGGCCGGTGGAGAGATTGGGCCGTTTCGGGGAAAAATATAAACAATTTGTAAAAAAAACAGTTTTTTTTTAAACAATTGTTTCCTATACGGGCCAACGGGCTGAGATTTGGCAAGTCTGAATCTAATGTAATCACAAATTAATCGAAATAATGTATGCCCTTAAATCGACACAAATTCGTCTCTTCGCGGCGAGAGTTTTCTTTTCCAGCCACGACGGCTGGCGTCCTTTAAACTACTGGGTGCCACGAGCAGCATTTTTTGTGATTAATCACGTGATTTTGAAGATCTCGCACAAACGAAACATTGTGCAATCTTGCAACAATTTGATATCAGAGAAATCGAATATTTTACCTTCAGCAAGTCCCGCGTAAACAAACTTCTGAATGAGCGAGCAAGAGTACTCATAGCCATTTTCTAGTTGAATAATGCGTGCACACCACCATAAATCTTACACATTTAGGTTGTTGATGTGGCAACATGTGTGAGAATCTCACGCCGCCCTTTTCAAAATTTTAGAAGTTTTGATTTCGAGACCCAGAAAAAACCTAAGAAGAATTCTCTGGGAACAAAAAAATCTATATATGCAGAAGAAAAAGTATATGTGGTTGGAGAAAGTGGGGCAGAAAAAGATGGAATTCTCGTGGTGAATGGCAGGAAAAGAGTATGAAAGAGACAGAAGAAAGTGGGAAGTGCTCTCTTCGTTCAAGGTCCCCTCCACTTTTTAATCCCACTGACAAGCATTTCCTGTTTTCGCACTCCGAGATTACTGCCCTTCTGATGCGCAGCGACATCAAAATGTTCGCATCAAGGGCCACACACAGACACACTTCAGAAGTAGAGTTTTGAATACAAACTAGTACTAGGTTTACTAGATAGTTCAGTAGGCATTTGCATTATTCATATACTCAACATATATAATATTATTAAAGCATCCGTTACACGTAGAATTTCATGGAAACTGGGAGAGAAAAAGGAAACGAAGAGAATTTGAAAGTTGAAGAAGGGGCGAGAGATGATTTCGTGATAAGACAACTCGTTACAGAAGGGAGAAAGTGCAATGATAACTGTAGCAAAAACACAAGTAATCATTTCTGAAACAGTCTGAGTCTCGTTGTGAAAGGTGTGGAGAGAGATGATAGAGGGAAGAGATAGGTTGATGATAAGAGGAAAGCAACTTTAACATTGGAACAGGTTCTGGATTACAACAGGAGAAGAATGGATACAGAAAACGATTATATTTATCATCATTTTTGTTGTGATGATAAATAAATTGAAAAATGGCATTAAAAAAAACAATATGATGGGAGAGATCAGATAAAGAAAGAAACCGTGATGACCCATAAAGAGAAAAGAAGAGACAGAGAGATTGAGCTGCTTGTCATACTGTGATTGTGATGATGACGATTGCGGGCTGAATTAGTTCTTGTTCGATTCCGAGCAATCAGTGAGGGAGGTGTGGAGGTAGGAGCCAACGTTGTGGTTATTACTGCTTTCTGAAAATAGCTCATAGAACAGGTTTCAATAAGAATTCTTACTGTAGTGTCTGTGATTCCCTTGATCGGACAGTCTCCTGGAAAATCGTTCTGACATTCTGAATCCTTACAAACACATCGATGAACTGATGAGTTGTGTGGAAGGGAGTGGAAGTCGCATCCACTCAAATGATCTTCTTCTGGATGACATCCGGAGAGGAAGAAATTTCCGTATGGAGAGTAGACAAGTGCTCGAAGACACACCTGAAAAACGGTTGGTAATGTGTGATCTACTAACTAATTAATGTACCTGTTGGGGTTTGCACATAATAGGAGTCGCCTTGCAGCAAATATCACGTGATAACCTATAATAATTTCTTGTTTTTGTAATCTTTGAGTTTTATCTAACATGGAAATGCTACGAGGTATCCGACTCGGAATCTTCTGATTTTTTGGGAATAAATAGGATTTTAGTTGACTAAAAAAACCTGAAAATACTAGCGGCCCCTTTCCAGGTTCCTCGTTTTTAGGGAGCATTTTTCAAAATTTTGCAAAAATTGGGTATGCACCCTTCAACCGGGCATAACTCCCTTCATTTTAGAGATATTGAATTGTTCTAAAGCTCCATCGCTGTATCATTTTTTTGTGCACAATTATTGTTATTGCGACCATTAGCTATCTCTTACACGGATTTTGAAAAATTGCAAAATACGAAGGTTGCCACTTCCAACAAACTCAGAAAGTGCCAATTTTTGAACATCGGGTCTCGGGAGACTATCATCATTCGGTTGCATCTTCTGTATAATGCACGTACACGTATTCAAATATAGGTCGAGCCTTTGAGTTACAAGACTTATTTCATTTTTCCTGAAAATTTTCAACTTTTCATCGTATCCCTATACACGAAGTTTTTATCACAAAAGTGAATTTTTGAATAGTGAACGAAGAACAGTTGAGCGTGATGTTTTTCATTTAGTTTTCACCTAAATCCATGTTTCTGACAAAATCTGACCATCATCTGAGATTTCAGTTCTTACCGATTTTTCTCATTTTCATGTATAGGGATACGATGAAAAGTTGAAAATTTTCAGGAAAAATGAAATAAGTCTTGTAACTCAAAGGCTCGACCTATATTTGAATACGTGTACGTGCATTATACAGAAGATGCAACCGAATGATGATAGTCTCCCGAGACCCGATGTTCAAAAATTGGCACTTTCTGAGTTTGTTGGAAGTGGCAACCTTCGTATTTTGCAATTTTTCAAAATCCGTGTAAGAGATAGCTAATGGTCGCAATAACAATAATTGTGCACAAAAAAATGATACAGCGATGGAGCTTTAGAACAATTCAATATCTCTAAAATGAAGGGAGTTATGCCCGGTTGAAGGGTGCATACCCAATTTTTGCAAAATTTTGAAAAATGCTCCCTAAAAACGAGGAACCTGGAAAGGGGCCGCTAGTATTTTCAGGTTTTTTTAGTCTACTAAAATCCTATTCATTCCCAAAAAATCAGAAGATTCTGAGTCGGATACCTCGTAGCACTTACATGTAAGACTGTACTTGGACACAGTAATCAATTTTTTGGGTTCTATTTTTATTCGTATCGGCTATTCATATCTGCATTTGAAACTTCCTAGAAGGTTTTTTGAATGGAATTTATAGTTTTCAGAGTTCCAGCTTGTTGGAACACCTTTTTGACCATAACCGAGTAAGACTAGACCTCCCGGGAATGTCTGAAAACTGAAATATTGGTGCTCCAATATCAGTAAGATTAAAACCAACTGGAGTTCCAACTATTTCTAACTTGGATCATGTAACCGATTTGAGCATTCTGCTAGTCACTTAAACTCTTAGTACATCGTCCCAGTGTGATTTTCCAAATTCACAGGAATATTGTTAACTATTATGTCCAAGATTCCTAGTGCGTCTATTCTCACCTAACACTTCCTTCGTAACTCTCCCCTCCACACTGCAGACACATCACAGGTTCACGCATTGCGGAAACGGCAACAACCGTCATGAGCCCCATAATGATGAGCCAACGAGCCATTGAGATGACGGGTTGCCGAAAGGAATCGTCCATTATGCACACTCGCTATAATTGCAGGTGGCGGGGTGACCGAAAAGGGGGCGGATACGGGAAGACGTCGATTTTAAAATAAGGAGGTGAATATGGGAGGAAGATTGAATATTGACGGGTAAATGTGCGGAACGGATCGAAAAGAGTTGAAGAAGACAGGAGAAGATGATGAAGTTGAATTCGTCTTATTGCCTTTCGTCCGTCGGTGTATTACTGCTAGTGGTGGTCGTTGTCGTCGTTGTGCTGGAATAGGTTTTGGATAAATGGGAAGACGTTGTTCTGTGTTCCGGGTGGGAGATTCCGGTCCCCTTTTAGGATTTATGACTACCTATTCTTTGGTAATCGTAAGAAAATACCCCACATAAAGTCATGCATACGCTTTTAGCCCCATACATTTTTATGACGTGTTGGCAGAAGAGGCTAACATAATCGCTCTAATCTTGTCAATTGGAGAGAATCGGAATGAATTGGGTTTGCTCAGAAAAGGTCAGTAGCAGCACGGAGAATCAGGCGACAAATCTTTGAGCGTTTCCGTCAATCGGGTTCAATTTCGGATAAAATAAACAATAGAGGGAGGCGAGAGCATATTGGAGCAAAAAGAGAAGAAAGGACGAAGACGAGAGCAGAAAAGAGCAACAGCTTAATTTCGATCTTGGTTTATATATTCGGGTCATCATACAGAATCTAGAATCTAGATGAAAAAGCGAAGAAGAAATTCATAATGTACTTGGTTTTTAGTTTTAGTCTTCTGAAGACCCCGAGTATTTTTTTTTCTCCTGCTGAGCCGGTGTTTGCTTACTTCGGAAGCGGATTTTAATGAAAAATTGGGTAGATGAGAGAGTTAGCTTTCGAAAAATGTTTTTTTGGTTTCCGAATTCCCACGATGGAATAGAATAGGAGTCGTCAAGACAACGAAAACTGAGGCAAAACAAGTGATTCGGAGAACTTGAGGGCGGATTTTGAACAGTTAGTGATATAGGCTTCTAATCCAAATGTCGAATACTTTTGAAGCGTTCTTAACGTTTTTATAATCGAGAAGATACATCGGATTAGAGAAAGTGATGTATCGGGATTTCAACTATGAGTTTCATTGGTTCCTTCAATATGAATTATGCTTTTTGGCAATCAGACCATCGACCATATTCACCGTGAGAAATCCAAAATTGATAGTGAGATTAAAAAGCCTATGCTAATCGTAACTTCCAGAATTTGGCAGTATTGAGGCCTCTGACTATGTGAACATTCAATAAGTTCTCTGGAGCAAAGTGAGGATAACTTGTTGTAAATATACTGTATAATTTGGACTGCAAAATAAAATACAGATGAATTTCGAGCCTTCGAGGTTCTCTGAACTGAAAAAAGGGGGTATCTGTATCCTAAACCATTCTGACGGAGCCTCAGATCTCTTGGAATACTCTCTGAATTTTTGTTTCATCGGTAAAATGAGAACAGAAAACAACTCTTCCTCCCCGGAAGGGTAATAGCATTAGGAGTGCCTGGCGGTGGAACGAAACAATAGGAAGGCGTTGTTGAGAAGGGAAGAAGAAAGATGTCATCCTTCTGCCACATTATGTAATACTTTGACGACTACTGGTGTCAGTTACTTGGTAAGTTGCGCAGGCACCAGAAGCGGCACTTCATAAAACACGCCGTTAAAATTTAGGCGGAACGAAAGGTGAACGGATGAATGGGAAGAGAAGGGGGACAAGGGACAAGGAGTAGAAGATTAAGGGCGAAGGGCGGGAACCAGGAGGAGAAGATGAGTGACTTCTTGTTTTTGTTTAGATGAGCAAGGACATCTGGAAGTGACGAAGGGAAGAAACCGAAACAAGAGGGGAAGCATATAGGGCAGAGAGTAGAAAAATGAGAATGAAATGAGAAGGGCAAACAAAAAGATAACGGCTGGCGTTTTTGCAGAATACACTAATCTTGATGTGGCTCTTCTAATGTCTTGAACCTAAGGTTTAGAAAAAAGATGTTTTAGGTTCAAACTCATTCCAAAACGAGAAAAAGAAGGGAGCATCCTCAATTTTCGTTTCAATGTGATTGAAAAAAATACACAAGGATAGCTTGGAGGACGAAGAGAGCAGTCGAGGTATGAAGCGAAAAAAAAGAAGAAATTCGACCGGTAAACAAGTGAAAAATAATTGGGGGGTCCCCAAAAGAAAACACTAATAAATCCCGCGTCTATCCTCAACTATAGGTTAGGTTCCATGACTTCTCGTTGCGTGTTCGGTTTCCCCAAAAATAGCTTTCTTCTAGATGAAGAAGACGAGAAGCAGAATTCAGAAGAGAATCTAAGGGTAATGTACCAAAAGGATAAATTTCTGAAGATAAAATATTTCTCCAAGTGCTGAAAAATCAGAAAATCTATTTTCTCTGGAAGAGGACGAAAACCTTCTATTTTTTCTACGAGTAGAGTCAGCTGTCAATGAGTTGAGAGAGATGTACACATACTCAAAAAATGAAGCAAGGGAGAAGAAGAAACACTAGTCATTTCGGCTCGATATCTGATTTATTGCCTCCCCGATATCATCGTGTTCTTCTTATTCTTCTTCTTTATCTTCAACTCTTTTGATTCCTTCGAAAAGATTTATGAGATCAGTTCTAGAAATGAATCAGTGGACTTGCCAAATGGATCCAGAATGGGCCTAGGCTTTCAAAAAAGAAATGGAGTGCGAATAGGACACACTGGGGCGTAGACATTGCCATCTCCTCCAAATTTATTTCAATTTTCTCTACTAGATTTTCGAGATTCCAATTCGAATAAAAACCAATGCGTGGAATTGCTGCGAAAACGAGAGAAATGCATCAAGTGTCGAGTAGGGAGTAAGTGTGTGTTTCTCATAAAACCATTCATGGTTGCTAGGTGGGAACATAAGAACGACTTCTCGATGTTTGATGTGGGGGATGACGTGGGATTTTTTTGAAATCTAGACTATATGAGACCTCTTGAAATCAAGAAGGGAGCCATTCATTTACAGGTCTGCTAGTTGTTATGAGCAATACTGGTGCTTTTTTGGCGCAATGATTGTTTTTCATTTGGACACACAATTAAATTGGAATTTTTGTTAGAAGGAAATACTAGTTTATCTTGAGACACTAATTTTTTGCTCTATTTGTTTTTTCATTCGAATCAGACCTTTGGTAGTTAATTATGATCAAAAGTTCACAGGCTATCAACAATTCTTGTCTAGGACCAAGAATAATCAGACAATAATGGTTTCTCGATATAAAATTAAAATACTCACCTTGAATCAGTTGTTATTTCCAATCGACTAGTCCGTTTCTTGAGTGCCTGTGTCCTCTCACAGATCTCGACCATATCCTTCGAAATCTGCTTCAGAATCGGAATGTAGGCATGCGCTCTCGACACCTGAAATAAAGATCACTATCATTTCATTACTCTCCTTTATTATCAAATTTTGACAGCCGATCTTTATTGTTCTTTCTACTCTCTTTTTCTCTGTTCATTCTCACAATTTCAACGAAATGCTCCGAGTATAAACAGTGAGTAAGCGAATGGATAAACAGAACGGGATCGAGAATCTGGGGGACGGGAGAGACCGAGAATAGAAAAGGAAAGGGGGACCCCCTGATGATGACAGCTTCCGATGGTTTGAGTAAAAGTGAAATGATATCATAACTTTGATCAAATAATGGACAACTTTCTGTGAACCTTGAGACTTCTAAAGATCATAAGTGCTAGCCAAAAGTATTTCAATTTTTAGGTATTTGTAGTTTTGTGAGATATGAATTTTAGCTATCTGAAAAGTACCCAAAGGTACAAGATCAGAGTTGCAAATTATCAAGATAAAAGGCTAAATTGGCCAACATCGTTGGTGTTTATCGAAAAACTGCAATACAGGAGCCTTAAGATCAAATCGATAGATCAAAAGAGCGTGGAATAGATACTGGACATTCAAAAGATGTTATAATCTGACTTCTTGAACAACTCGAACTGAAGATGCTCGGAATCGAATATTCATGGAAATTGCCTTTTTGGTTTCGAACAGCAGATGTCGACACAGAAGTGGGAGGAGAAGGAGGAGGCGGATGAAATTCGAATACTGGTTTCATGTTAGGAACAGAATATGATATCAGTTTGAACTTACTTCCTCTTGGTTATCTAGAAAAGTTAAAACTCTATTTGAAACAATCTGTTAGATTTGATAGTCGCGCCTCTGCAGAATAGTTGACTACACTGACTCATTGATCTAGGCTCAATTTGCATAATAAATCAAAAAAGGAAGAGGTGAGCCGCCGTCATCTCATCAAAAAGTCTGAAGCAGTGTTCAAAAGAAATGACGTTTAGAAGTGGATCGAGATTCTGAAGTAATGGTTTTGAAAGAGTAACATGACACCCGAATTCTATTCCAAAATCTTTCTTCGACTTCTTCTTCTTTGGGCCCTAGTTGTCCTCAGCTGACAGGGGGACCCGCGTGAACGGAGAATTATGGATTAAGAAGGCGATAAACAAATAAGAGGGAGGGAAAGGAACGGGTTAGACTGAAATATGATACGGTGATTTTGGAGAATAAGATGAAAAGGACACGGAGAGTCAGTTTTAGAGGGAAGAAAATGCTGAAAATCGGATGAGCTGTCTTCTTCTTTTTCTCCACAGAGAGCGTGAAGATTCAGACGGAAACTCGCCGTCGCAATTCAATCACACAAAAACGTCGTTGTGACTTTTTCTTTGCTAGAACACCAAAGAAGAATGAAAATGCGGAAAAAAGGAAAATGGAAAAAGTGAAGGATGGAAAAATGGGGCGGAGGGTGGGGGGACCACTGATAGAGGGAATACTGATGAGTGCAGTTGACCGAATCGGGAAAGGAGAGTGCGTGAGTGGAAGGCAATACGATTTGCATATATCTATTATGAGAAGAGACCAAAGTGATGCATAAATTGGTGTAGAAAGAGCACAAGACCAGGAAATGGGTGATTCTTTTGGGGTTACTCACAAAATCTTTGATACTTTCGAACTTCGTTTCCAAATTGTGATTCGAACTTCCGATCCGAGTTTGTAGTTCTTCTTGGAGCTTCCTGGAAATGCTTTCAGATAATTAATGAAACTTAAAAGGATTTACTGGTAACTTTTGGATTCAAAACAGTCGAGGATTGTGTGCAGAAAAATCATTGAGAAAAGAAAAACTCACAAAATTTCATCCAGAGTTTCTGTCAAATTCTTGGATTCGTCGTTAGAGGTAGTCATCTGAAAAAAATCCGAGTTTATCCCAAAAGGGAAGAATCCAGACATAGAATTATAAACATCGAACTCAAAATTTCAAAAAGTGCAGTTCAAATCTTGTAAAATCGTGCTCTAATTTTGAATAACCAAGATTGACTTGCCAAAGGCGACTTCGATTTTTAGAAAAATTAGAGATGGGAAAATCGAGAGATAAGCAAAACTAGTCAACGCGGTGATGGCTAACAATCATTTTCAGATATTAATAAGGGTGCAGTGACCAAAAACAACCAACAAAAACAAGACAATGTGAAATTAGTTTTTATTAAAGAGAGACCATACAACTAATATGAATACACCGTGCATCATCACTCAAATCCATTCCGATACCTTCTCAAACGTGGATTCCGTGACTCCGAATGTGCACTTTAACGTTATCTTTGCGAGCAATCGCCCGTCCACACACTGGACACTGATATTTCTTCTCTCCAGTGTGCACTAGTCGATGCCGACGGAGAGTAGACGCGTCGGAGAACGATTTGGAACATGTGTCACACTGAAATTTGAGACGATTTACTAATGAAAGTGGCCTACTTTTTTGCCTACACTATATGGTCTTTCTCCGGTATGTGTTCTGACATGGGACATCAGATAATTGCGGCGTCCTCGTTTTCCACAATGCTGACAGGCATACACACTGAAAATTATGAAAAATTGTTATCTTCGAACATCAGAAACGAAATGTCCTTACCTATTAGTGTGCAGTCTGTAATGTTGTCCTATATTATGTGGTTGGAATTGATCCGAAGGACACGCTTCACACTTTTTCTTCTCTTTATCCACATGCTTATCCAGGAAATGTTCTTCCATTTGTTGCTGATTCGCCGGATCCATCGACTTTTGTTCTTCTTCTGGGCACAACTGACAAATCACATATTGAACGACTCCAACTACTTTCTTGACACTTTTTGGTTCTTCTTGTGTGGACTTATCTTGAACAACAAGAGGTCCGGATTGTTCCGGATTCTCCTCAACTTTGATATGCATTGTGCTCATGGATGATGTGGAGGGCATGTTGGGGGCTGGAAAATATTTGATTTAAGATGAATTAGATAGAACATTTTTTCGATTTTTTTCGGTAAAGTCAAATACAATTCTCACCTTTCACAATGACGCTGGAAAGTTTCTCAAGTTGTTTCATCAGACTCATTTGCTCGTTGTCATTGGAATCTCCTGCTACAGATGAGACTTCAACTGAAATACAAACGTGTTAGGATCCATAAATATGTTCATGCTATTTGAGGTGATTTCGATGTTACACCGCGCTCGGTTGCTAACATTACTAAGACTTGAATTTTTCGGCTTTCTCACTGTTTTTTTTCCTTCAGGCTTCAGATGTTTGTGGGATGCTCTTGAAACCCGGAATATCAAACATTTTCAATGTTAGCAATAGAGCGCGATGTAACATTGAACATATCGGTAACATTTGTTGCAATAATCGTATCTCAAAAAGTAATTTTCCTAATTAACTACTGGATTGTAAGAGGGGTTCTTGAGCAGAAAAGGGGTTTTTTAAAGAAAAATGTATCTTTGAATATCTCAAATCCTTACCATTATGAGTGGTTCTCCCAGCTAATTGCAATTGTGAAGCTGCTGCTCTGAACATCTCAACATCAGCTTCTTCCATATCATCTTCTTCATCATCATCGATTTCTCCTTCACAATCTGAACCACACGACTCTCCTTCATCCACACAACGACATCTTCTTCTTTTAACCGGTGAATTTTCAGATTCAACTCTGTGTCTTTTCCTGTTATTTGACGACTCGGGTCTTTCAGATAACTGTCTCAATAAAGCAATTTCTTTTTCTTGAAATTCACAGCGAACTTTTAGCTGAAAGAGGATTTTTAAGAACAAAAGTTCTTGTTTGAAAACTTACTGAATTGTATTCGACTAACGTTTTTTGAAGCTGTTTGGTCAGTTCTTCTGATTTCGAAATTTGGATCTGATGTTGAGCCTGTAATAATGTTTTGTTGCGCTTTGATCTAGTGGATATCTCAAAAAGCTAACCTTTTCCCTGGCATACAATTGCATGACATAATCACAACGTTCCTGATGAGATGGATGGGATAATGGAACTGTGATGACTTCGGAATTCGGTTGATCAATAACCAGTCGAAACGGAAATTCAGATTCTCCTGTAACAGCTTCTACACGAGGACCAAGAATCGTTGGATCCTTTTCCCGTGCATCCATAATCCCTTTTAACACATTCATCAATTTCGTGCATTCTTGCATTCCAGTGGTTCTATCCAGAAGAATTGAAGCATCAGAAGGTGATGTAACCCGGATCTGAATATGGTTCGAAGGTTTTTAACTTTTTTTTTAACTTTTAAGAGAAAATACTTACTTTCAAGATCTCTCCGGAATGAGGGAAAACTACGATTCGAAGAGAGCAAAGTCGTCCATTGAAAATGGAAACATTACTGTCATAAATGATACGTGACTCTGATGGAGACATCATATTGTCTGAAAACGATAGAATGTAAAAAGGAGTCATAGAAGAAAAATTATTGATTATTCGATTAAATAATGGATGATCGATCTATTGGTGTTACACCATTGTCTTGGCCTCCCTGGCAGTGAATGCACCCCTTTATCTATCTTTTCTGCACTCTCTATCGCGTGACAATGGGGCGCAATTGCATTGTTCTCATGAGCAGTGCTAGCTAAATGGTAGGCTATCTTATTGAATACCTGATTAGATAGAGCATTCTGGAGAAGTTTTGAGTACTCATCTATTTGGTTTCTGAGAAAACTTGATGATTATGACAGTGCCGCATAAAGTAGTCAACTTTTTGCGTTTTTAAAGGAACTACACCAGAGTTAGGTGTTCGGGAAAGGGGTTTAAATCTGTCTATAGGATTTGAAATTTTGTAGGTGTATCAACCAATTCTAGAACCCCATTTATGTATTTGACAACTTTTTTGTACGACCTTTTCTAAAGTTAGCGCTTTCCGTAAACTGGAATGATGCCAGAGTTCCTCCTTTTTTTCATGGATTTTATGGTCTTCTGGTGTTCACGGCACGCACCATCATCAGAATTCGTCGTTCAAAAAAAAATGGTCAACTATACAAATAACGTTCTAGAGTCGATGTATACACCTCCCGCAACTTGAGATCAAACGGATCAGTTTGAACTCTACTCTCAAATTTACCATTTTTCAAATGAAAACCTGTCACCTTTTGGCCGGTACTGTAACTATCTGCCTCAAAACTATGGGATCTTATGAAAAGGCAATACTAAAACTTTTCAAAAAAAATTGTTTTAGAATAATTTTCATCATCTGTCGTAAAGATTTTTGGGATACCTCACAAACTTCAGAATAAATACTTTATGATCAGATCAATGTGAGAAAAAGCATGAGAACAAGTTATGGTCCAGATTTGAGAACTTTGGATTTTGTGATTGGCACAACCAGAAACATTAATGATACAAAAAAGAGGAAGCAAATCAAAGAAGTAAAATTAAAATTATGATCAGATATCAGTTGGTTGACTGTGACGCTTGAAAACATCCGTCAGAATTGGGTCGGTTTTCGAGAGGCATGGGAAGAGGGTTCTGAAACAGAGAGGAAATTGGATGAACTATGGAATTCAAGTTGTGATACAAACCTTTTCAGAATATTCCTGAATTCTCTCATTCTCATGAAGCAAATTGGTTGGAGAAGAGAGTGGAAAGAAATAAACAAGTAGCATGTGTACTTTGTGTAGATGTACCCACTTCTGGCATGAACTGGAATTCCCTTGCTTCTGCTGAAAATTGAATATTGAATTTTGAAAGTTGAGACTTCGAACCTTGTAATATTGACCAAGTGCATTCCCTGGATAACTGCATACGTTGTCAGGTAAACCGTATAGACCAAAATGACACTTCCAATCATCAAGACGTATTTTTTCCGACGAGCGATAGATTTTCCATGGGAATGGTCTTCCTTCAGGAGATCGGTTTCCACTTGATACTTGGCATCTGCTCGAACCATTTTTGTGATGATTCTGTAAAGAGGGATGTGAAACGAAAAAGCAAAGACAGGAACAGCGGATTTCAGGGTGGGTCCTACAACTGAACAGTCTGCAAACTGGTAGTCTAGCTTTCCATAAAGTTGCAAAAACGGCCCTAGAACGTTTCAAATTAGTTAGATTCTTTATGAAATTCTCCATCGAACTATATAATTTTCAATTGAAACGGTCAACTTTCAGTTGAGATAGAGCGTGCCCAACATCTTTACTAATAACAATCACCGATTCCGTCTGTGTGTTTGTTTGTCGCCGGCTGTAACTCAGCCCATACTTGACCGATTTTCATGAAACTTTCACCAATATGTTTGAAATGTGTCTTAGTTGATGCCCACACTTTTCTTTTTTCAAAAATCTCAACTTTGAAAATTTCCAAAATCACCCCATTTTCACTGTGGCAGTATAACTGATACTCTCAGAACTAAGAAGATGCCAGGGGGTTGGAGTCCCCGAAGGGGACGAAAACCGCCTGGTTATCTTTCATTTCCTTACTTGCTTTAGCCCCTTACCTGAAAAGAATGAAGTAGCAACTTGCAGTGATTGCCAAGCAAATAAGACAAAATGCAATCAAAACCATATGGAAGACCATATAATGGAACAATGAAGTCTCCTGATGCTTGATGCAGAATGAAGCATTTATGAGACTCTCTGAAATCAAAACTCTCTGATTTCGGAACCCCTCTTCTCTTTCAAATCGTACCATTCTCACAGTCTGTATCAATCATGACACTTCTCTGTCTCGTGCTTGTCAACATGTTGAGTACGGTCAACAACAATGCCAACAGCCAACTCAAAACAATTGCCCAAAGGACACGGCATCTGAAATTACAATGAGTTAGATGAGTAAACAAGGACAAAATGCAAACCTTGTCACGATGGAAGAGTATCGCAATGGGTGACAGATGAAAATGAATTCGTTCATAGTGATCAGAAGGACATTCATGATGGTAGTTAGATTTGTGAATCTCAAAAGTACTCCACTGTACTGATCCACTCGGACTGTCCACATTGATGCATCAGTTGCCATGTTGAATGTCAAAAGTTTCAAAGCAAACAGAACGGAGCAAACACCTAAAATTAAAGCCTAATTGAGTGCGTCAATGTTCAAAAACCACCAACCTTTGATAGTGTCAATTATGGTAAAATTCAGAATAATAATGTAGAAGACGTGAGAAGATGTGGTGCGCCGACGGACGCAGATGCATACGAAAATGACAATGTTTACGAGAATCGCGAGAATTCCGAAGGCAATATAGGCCATTCCGAATCGACCACCGACTGTTGCCCATTCCATGTCTTCTGGAAGGAAAATGTTGAGTTTTTTGTTTGAATTTTCTGTTTATACAGTGGCGAGCATAAGTGAGGACACTTTTTTCTACGATCCATAACTTTGTCGAAACTACTCCAAATAACATCAAACTTTGCATGGGTATTACTGAATAGTTGAAAAACAAGGTCACAGTTTTTTGTCAGCTGTCCACTCTTAGTGACCTAGTTAGTTACTCAGGTATCACAGAATCTCACAACCCAAAATGTAATATTTTTCTGTGTAACTTTTTTTCGAAAATTATTTTGATGAAAATGTTGCTCACGTCCCAAATATGCATCAGAAAAAATTTGGAGCACGTGGGATGACAGGTTCTCGCGTTATGTAGGTCAAAGTTGAAATAGTGCTGTTTAGTTTTTTAGTCCTAACTCTGCTCAAAATGGCTCAAATTTGTTTAAAGTTTTACCAAAATGTGTATTTTGCGTTTCTTAACAGAATCCATATTGAACATTTCATTAGGAAAAGCTCTTATTTTTCGAGTTCAGTACTGACTTGGAATTGGCCTAAGAGTCCAAAAATAAGAGCTTTTCCCAATAAAATGTTCAATGTGGATTCTGTTAAGAAACTCAAAATACACATTTTGGTAAAACTTTGAATGAATTTGAGCCACTTTGAGCAGAGTTAGGACTGAAAAACTAAACTGTACTATTTCAACTTTGACCTACATAACGCGAGAACCTGCCATCCCACGTGCACCAAATTTTTTCTGATGCATATTTGGGACGTGAGCAACATTTTCATCAAAATAATTTTCGAAAAAAAGTTACACAGAAAAATATTACTTTTTGGGTTGTGAGATTCTGTGATACCTGAGTAACTAACTAGGTCACTAAGAGTGGACAGCTGACAAAAAACTGTGACCTTGTTTTTCAACTATTCAGTAATACCCATGCAAAGTTTGATGTTATTTGGAGTAGTTTCGACAAAGTTATGGATCGTAGAAAAAATTGTCCTCACTTATGCTCGCCACTGTACGTGTGCATTATGCATTGAGTCAGGTCTAAAGAAATCAACATGATTAACGTATGGTCGCTAGATAAGAAATATTGACATTTGAACTGCGAGTATAGTTTTTGCGAGCTGGAAGATTGTGAAAAAGGATTTTCAAAAGTTTTTAGAAGTTCTAAGATCTGTCAATGAGATTCAGGGATTCCGAAATTTATTTACTGGTTTTTTCTGAGATCTCGAGGTGTTGAGATTCTCAAATGTTACATCTCAATTTTCTAGAAAATTCTGAGTCTTCAGAATATCAAGCTTCGAAAGATTCAAAATTTCTAAAACATTCAAAACTCACGAAAACCCTAAAATCGCCTTTTTAAATGTGAACCCCAGTCTAATAAGACTCGACTTATCAAAGCTGTTTTCTTACTATTAGAAAGTTACTATCAATACTCAGATTTTCGTTCTTTTCAGAATCTAATTATATCCAAATGCTCTTTTAATTCGTTTTAAAATATTCATAAATCTTCAAAACACTCTTGTTCCTGTTCTCCATACCTTCCAACGGAGCAATTCCCGGTTTCTTAGCCAATGCTCCTCCACCCATCTGACTCTGAAACCATTCCCTCATCGCCTCTTCTGACATTGTCATTTCTGTAGTCGTCAACGCCCTTGTATCATTATTCAGATGCTCTCTAGTTGAGTTCATGGCTGAAAAACAAAACTGTAATGGTCAAGAAAGAATAAGAGAAAATAGAAGGAGGCTCCCAAAAAGGATCCGACGAACGTAGGGGTGGTGTCGAAAATAACGGAAATTTGATTTCCATTTGGTATAGAAGACAATTCCAAAACCAAAAACTACGTCGACTAAGAAAATGGGGGGAGAAAATGAAACGAAAACATAAATGAGGAGTGAAGAAGAAGAAGAATGGTGGAAAGTGGAAGATGACATTCTTCAATTTAGAAGAAAAGGAAAAGACCAAAAGCTCGGTAATTTTGGGGGTGTCAAAGCAAAATGGGATAGAGAAATGGGGGCTCTAATGAAAACTGGAAGATGTTTGAGAGTGAAAAATGATTCATAGTAAATGAGAGAGACATGATAGATGATGACGTGGCGAAGTAGAAGCTAATGGATTATCAGATAGAGAAGGAAGTATATGCAATAAAAAAGAAAGACACTTGAGAGAAACTTGAACATGTCTCAATGAGGAGGAGCTTCTGAATTTTACGAGATTTCATGAATAACATTTTTGAGTGAATTCGTTTTGACAATTCTCCGGAATACGTCCATCCCTGAATTCCGCTCATCTTTGCTAGTTGAACGTTTTGATTCTAAATGTCTCTTTTATAAGAAAAACCAGTCATCATTAAAAGTTCAACCGCTCCAAAGTGCACCTGTTTATTTTTAGAAACATCGTATGTATGTGGAATTTTTGATTTCAAATGAAGTACCTCCACTTCAAACTTCAATACCTTCCCCGTTGTCACGTCATCTGAATTGAGTTTTCAGAGGAGACAGAAAATTGAAAATGAACGGGATTTGACAGAATCAAAACGGAAATTACCATTCATCAGCTTCATTCTTTTTGACGTCGTCAGACTCTTCTCTTCGGAAAACGGAGAAAAAATAAACCAGGAAGTTTCGAAGTTCTCCGGTGTTTCTCAAAAAAGTACCGGAAGAGGAACCTTTTGGTTTAGAAGACATAGATCAATCATTTTTTCTGTCAAATAATCTTTCTCGTAGAAAAAGTCATATCAAGCATATTAGTCAGATATTGTTTATTGAAAAACTGCGCTCTAATGCTAATCTGTCTGTTATGTTTAAAGGGATCACACGAAATTCGTGTGTTAAGCTGTGAGTAAGATCACAGGTCGAAAAGATGTAGAGTTTGACGTTCGAATGTTGATGACTAGACTTCGAGGTTTAGAAGAAAAATAAAAAATTCTCTTGTATCAAATTTGGCTGTATGCCATAGGAAAAATAGGTGAATGTGTGCGCTCTGATGAAAAAATCAATAGGACACTGTAAAAGGAAGATCTTAACTTTTTGACAGGAACCCTCTTGTTGAGATCTTTACTATTAACAATCAAGGATTACTGTATGTCTTGTCTTTGCCAGTTTACAACCTGACTTACAATGATCCAATTTTCATGAAACTTGTAAAGATCGGCTGGAAATATATTTTTGAATCCTCATCATTCTGACAGATCAAAAAACAAAACACTCTCTTGGAAGGACAACGAGTGAATGTGAAGGAGATGCAAAAAAGTGGGCATCATGTTGTTTCGGAATGAAGAATGAGGTTAACCGAGAAGAAAAGAAAATGAAATGGAATGTGTACTACGTGACAGGCATCATAATAAACTTCTCCTTCTTGCTCCTTTTTCGAAAAAAGTTGCGAAGTGAGTCAATTATTAGAAAACGGAGAACTGACGAAGAGCATTGTGTGGGAGAAGTCATGAAGAGTAAAACAGAGAGAAAGAACAATAATTAATTGGAATTTCTGAGACGAGGGAGGCGTTTAGACAAAAGAAGAAAAGGGAGGAGGAGAAAATAGGAATGACGGAAATTGAAATCGAAGATTTGAAGAAAGAGTTAGATGAACGACAATGATAAGTTTACTCTTCGCTCTGGATTCATTTAGACGAAAGACTAGTGACGTCTGAAACTATAGTAAAGGGGTCCAGGGATTCTGAAAATTCTCAAGTTCAATGGGAATCCAAACCGGAAAAAACACGTAGTTGTTTTGATAGTTCGATATTTTCTAGGTTCATTGGTCGAAATCGAAAATTCAAAGAAGTTTGGGGAAGACAGGTGTTGTTGAAGAAATATCAACAATGGCGATAGGAGTATCAGTTTTTGATTTTCAGAGGAAGACTGGAGCATTATTTTTCTGAGAATATTATAGCCAGTTGAAATTTGTTTTGAGGTAAGAAAAAGTTAATATATTACGGTATGTTTGTTCAGTAAGATATCTTCAAGCATCTTTTAGCCTTGTTTGATTACACTGTCTCAGTTCGCCGAGTTAGTAGAAGACGATCAGCCTTGCCTCCGTCAGTTTTAAAATTGTTAGGACCAGAAAGAAAAACTTCCTTCCCAGTCATAAGCAACTGAGAACTTCCTATCGGTTCGTATTTTTGACGAAATCGGTTTTCTGAAACCCAAGTTATGCCATGAGCGATAGTGAGTTTAAGATTTACAAACGTCTCAAAGAATACACACTAAGCTACGGTGTTCATTCAACCCCATGGGTGTCTGATGCGCAGACTGCCCTATGAAGTTTCTCTGAATTCCAATTCCTACATTTTCCAGAATTTTACTTGCTTAATTTAGCTGGATGTGTGTATCTTGAGGCGTCTACAGCGTTTTGTCTTTGTATGGAGAGTTAATGGTGTAGTTTTGAGAACTTTGGCTAAAAGTGACACTCCCAAAGTTTCGTGCTTCTCAAAACGTTTAAAACTCTTCTGCATTTTCAAACGGAACTTTATCCTTCCCAAAAAAAACCTTCTCCTTTCCGAAAAAGTGTTTCTTTTTAAACTTCACACTTTTCAAAACTTCTTTTCCGCTTGAATTTTACTTCCGAAAAGTGTGAAGATTGAAACTTGCGATCTAGATTTTCGAACACTATTTTTTGTTTTGTTTTTTCTTCTTTGGGCCGGAAAAAACGTATCCTTATCAAACGGTTCAATCTTGACATCTTAAATGCTCCAGCTGTTTTGGAAGTTTCCAACTTTTCAAGAGCAAGGAATATGAAGCCTCGGCCAAAAAAGTCGAAACTCCGAAGGACAAGCTCAAGATTAAAGTCCGAATGACGTACGAAGAGGGGGGTCCTCAGTGTTTGTAAAATGTTGCCAATGGGCGAAAAAAATGCATTTTTTCGGTCAACCAGCAGTTCGCATTTTCTACTCCTCTCTCAATCCAATTAGAAAAGAAACAACCTCATGATGCTCCTCATCATCACTAATGGAGCAGAGAAAAGGATGGGAAATGGTAGGATTATGTGTTGGAATGCAAATGAAAAGGGACGGAAATGGGAGGACAGAAGAAGGAGAAGAAGATGGATTGAAGATGTGACATTGGGTTGGAGGAAGAAGACGAACATTGCCACGTGTCAAGGAAGAAGAAGGCGTGGGGGGACAACAGAAGAAACTAAACATCATTGAGCAAAGAAAAGAAAAAACAAAAATAGAGTCACTCGAATTTGGGTTGGCATTCTTCTTCTTCAAACCCTTTAATTACATTATTATCTGTTTGTCCTTCGTTTCTTCTTTTTGCAAAGGAGAAGCTATTCTGGATTGATGACGAAATAAAGAGAGTTTGGAACACGGACACTTTGGAACTTTCCGGGTCAATGGTTACAGGAGTCAACAATTTAGGGGAGCGGAGAATGGGAGGAGTACAAATAGAAGGTACTCTTTTCTGGGACTAGAATGTTCGGAATTATGAGGTTCTTTAGTTTTCAATGAACGCTAATTATGGACAAAAATTGTCAAAAGCAACAGTAAGAAAGAGTTAAATCTTGAAAATGTAGACTTTCAGAGCTCGAAGTTGAAAGCAAAAGACATTCTTTCGTGCCCAGTTGTTTTGCTGGAGAGCATCTTTCGACTGAAACCTTCTTCAAGACTATGCTCTATTCAAGCTAAATCTCACACAAAAGGATCAGCGTAGTCTTTCGTTTTTTCAAAGATTGTTCAAAATGAGACACGAGAGGTCATTATGATGATGTTGGCAGAAGAGAAGAATAATCCGGAAGATTAGTCAAAAGAATCGCAAAACATTCACGAACTACTCGTGTTCTTCTTCTTCTTTTCCAAATAATTGTTATAATCGTAAAGATTCTTTGGAGAATGAGACAGCCAACCCTTTTTTCGTTTTTTCTACCTGTGGGTGTCAGATGGTTTTTCTGTTTTCCAGACGGTTTATTGCAGCTGAAAATCGGAAATAGTTCTAGGAACACTTGACAACGATAAACTCAAAATAGCTCGCAAATGGGAACACTTAGAGGTAAATAAGGTTAATTGGAAGAGGAACGTCAAACTGGAAATATTCAAAAAATAGGTTGTGAAATTTCAGATGGTCTTTCAGTGTCTAAACTGGTGTCTGAAATCAGAAAAGGACGACAGTAATCCCTATAACTTCTTCCCTACAGTCCTTGTCATTAAGAAGAGCATTTTCAGTGGAAAACCGCTAATTTGGTTGTCAACTACAAAAATAAAGTTCGAGAGCTGGCAAATATTTCTTAAGAAGATCAAACTTCAGATTAAAGGAACAAGCTTGTACCCTTTTCCCATACCCTCGAATCTAGTATTTCTCTACTAAAAATTTCAAGGCTAATCCATTATTGACCCACACTGTATGCTTCAGGAAATGTTGAAAAAAGTATCGGCAATCCCTGTTGACCCCATGGAAATAGAGAAAATTCTTACTGTCACTAGAAGATCTTAGATTCAAAATTGAGGTCATGAGCACCCAAATTTTTTGTTGTAGATCGTTGTTGTTGACCTAAGATGCATCTCCTCTGGACATTTTTTTCCGAAAAAAAAAAACAGGAAAGGACACGTTTTGATATGAGCAGGGTCCAATAGTTTGAGTACATGAGAGAAACCTGACACTTTGTTTCGTCTTCCGATTCTTTTCACATCCTCCCACACGGAATAAAAATGTAATACAGAGGTGGATGAGTGGGGCAAGAACAAGAGAGAACTTATTAATTTTTGATATTGCAATCAATCAGATTATGCAAACAGAGAGTGAGAGAATAGGATATTCTATTCTTAGTTTTTGTTGATTCAAAAGGAATCACATGATTCTTCGAATGGGGAAGAAATGAGACAACAACCGAGGACTTTCATTTTGAAACCGCCGTTTCACTGGTCCTAAATTATGGTTCTGATGGAAGGGCAACAAGATATTTTGGGGGACTCGTTTGCAAAAGAAAAATCTTCTAGAAGACGTGAATCTTCTTTATTCAAACATCTGTAGAAATCCTAAAAAACATCAGAAGCTGAAATTAGGTTCATGAGAAAAACGAATATTCTGAAGGCGTGACATGGAACAACAAAAGTGTTCTCCATAGTGTAATTGACCGAAAAAAGAATAAACAATCTTCCGGGAACATTTTTCAGTTTTCGACTCGATATCATAGATTATGCTTTGAAAAGTTCTAAATCATCTATTTTGGGTACTCTGAAGTGAGATGTCTTTCTGTTTGACACGTCAGAAGAAATGTCGTCGTCGTGCAACTAATAACACGTTTCTCCCAAGTGATCAAGAGAAGAACTTGTGACTCTCATTTTAATGAAACGTCTGGAGGGAAATTTCAAAATGAGTAACCGACACTTTCGAATTGGATATGTGATCATCTAATGGAACGTGTCTGGGGGTGGATGTTAGGAGTTGGTGTCGATGGGTTTTGATCAAGGAGATTGAAACTGGGAGAGTTAGCATTTGGAATGTTATAAGAGATATACAGGTAAAATAAATCTGTCATTATTAAAAACTGATGGAAGTCAGTGTTTCAGAATCTCGAGGTTTCAGAAGTTCCCGACTCTCAGAATCTTACAACATCACAGTTTTCAGAAATCTCCATACACCTCAAAATTCAAGAATAGCCAAATCTTGTGATATTAGAATCACCGAGCCTTCTCAGAACCTACAGTAATTGTTTTTACTCAACGATAGAATAATCAGATTTCAGCTACAACATAATCGAAACCGCTTTCTAGGGTTACTGACCTTGCTACACAAAAATACGATGATGTTAGAAATAGAAAATAGGACTAAAGTATCAAGAATACGATTAGAAAGAGGCACCCACGAAGAGATTGTTTTTGTTTAGTGTCAAAACAATACGAAGAGAGAAGGAAGAAAAAATTTAACAAGATTTGAATCATTCTTCTGTCACAAGAGCTCCCCCTCCCGCTTCTTTATTCCGCCTTGATCCTCTGCTTATCTCATAAAAAACGGTTGAAATTTCGGGGCTATGGTAGTTGGGGGGGGCCACTATTTTTCCACCGTTTCCGTGATTTTTTTTTCGATTTTACGTGACTTTTTCTCGTGGCAATTTAGTGCTTCCCGGGCCTCCCTGTGGGAAGGTGTCCCCTTGTCTAGGGCGTTAAGCTTATGGGAAGGGTGAATCAGATAACTTTCCCGCAGAATCAGATGACTTTCTGGAACAGTTTTAATGCTCCCGGGCCTCCCTGTGGGAAGGTATCCCCTTGTCTAGGGCGCTAAGCTTATGGGAAGGGCGAATTAGATAACTTTTCCGCAGAATCAGATGACTTTCTGGAACAGTTTTAATGCTCCCGGGCCTCCCTGTGGGAAGGTGTCCCCTTGTCGAGGGCGTTAAGCTTGGGGGAAGGACCATCTGTAGGCTTCCCAGTGCAAAATTTAAAATTACCTGTGCGACGACCACCTCACGACGACGGAAAATGTAGAAATGAATGTATATTTTCTTTCTTTTTCTCTAAAAATATTGAAAAAACAATTCCAAAAGTGCCACGTAAAAATGAAAAAAAAATCACGGAAATGGTGAAAAAATAGTGGCCCCCCCCAACTACCATAGCGCCGAAATTTCTTGCAAAACCCTGAGACTGAAAAAAAGGGGTCCCTCGAGAGAAGGTTAACGGACCAACGGAAACCGAAAAAACGAGTGAGAAGATTTTTGGGAGAAATATTAGGAGAAGCAGTCGCAAAAAAAGCATCCAACACTCTGGGCCATTTACATCCGATTTATGATGGGAACATGGAATGGAGAAATAGTGTGTGAGATGAAGAGACAGCAGACACGGAAGCGAAGAGTCAACACTTTTGATTTTTTTTTGAGATGCACATCCAATTGGGAATGAGCGAAAAGACATGAGGAAGGGAATATTTGTGATAGAAACGTAATTTGTTGCGGGAAATATGGGATTTGTTTGGATCCCTTTTCGGATTTGTCGTATGATTGTGATGTTAGTTCTGGGGAGGAGCGTTGAGTAGAGGTCAGTTGAACTTTCAGATTACGGTAGTACTCAAAATAGGTCACATACAGTGGCAATAAAATTAGCCGGCATTCAAGAATTCGAGATTCTGAGAACTATAGATTCTCAGCATTTTCATATGCCTAAAGTTCATAATGTTCATCAGAATCAACAATTTCGGATTCTTACAACTCAAAACTGAAAATCCATTAATTTAGGAGCATCGAAAACTCAAAAAGGAGCCTTCGAGTCCTGAAAAAACATCTCAGAAAAACCTCAGAAAACTCTGAATCATGAAAATTGTAAAAAATCGGAACATCCACATTGAACCACATTATCACAAGAACTGTGAAGATCTAAGTGAAAAACTCAAAATCTCATCAGCTCAAGACACATTCACGAATTCTCCAGATTCTTGAATTTTCAAAATCTGGTTTGTTATCTTCTATTTCTGAGGCACGTTGACAACACCAACATCAGCTTTTATCTAGAACTCCAAGCCTAGAATTAACCAAATTCTATGATTTTGTTACCCAGCACACAGAGAAACAAGAATCTATTTTGAGCACAAAAACATCATCTCTATTACATTTTAAATTTGACCAAATTTGCGTAGGTGCTCAAAACCTCTTGCACAATGAAAACACACGAAAACGAAGTTTTGAGCAGAATAATATGAAACATTTTGCAAACACCGGGCCCCAAGGTGTCTTGTGGTCTCTCTAGAGAATTCAAAGAAGTTCTTCATCTTCGAGAGCGCGTTACTTCTCCATTCTTTCCCCAAAATGAAGTGCAACATAGGTGAGAGTAAACATGCTCCAGAAAGAGCCCATTCTCAGGGCTCACCGAGCAGTAGCAGTAGTAGGAAAAATAGGCGTTGGTGCTCTGCCAAAATGCCACTTACACATGCCAAAACAATTAGACCGCCCATGTCCCGCCGAAAACGGGGGTGGCGGAAGATGTTAGAAAAAGAGAATCGGAGTCGTCATGGAATCTCTCCTGACGACGTTATTGAGAATCGCATTAATAATCATAAGAATCATTTTTATTTCTTTGGAAGCAATCGGACCTGTAAACGTTGAGCAGCTTTGGGGGGACGGGGTGATGCGTAAGCGAAAGTACACACAAATGAAAAGAAGAAAATAATAACTGACAAAAGAAGAACATCAAGAATAAAGACAGAATACACTTTGAGTAGTACACATTATTTGCTTCGATTCTGAAGATACGAAACGTCGAAAGCGTAGATCTTGAAGTGGCGGCATAGTTGGCGAACCTGGAATATGAGGAGATATGAAATATTTAGTCTTGTGAAACACTCGAATATTCATAGTGGGGAAGGGATAAGAAGTCAGGGAAGAAACATGCGATATCTCAAGAAGAAAACTGACCACGCAGATTCCATAATGGAGATGAAGAGCAGTTATGATTAGTGTTGAGAGGCGAAGAATCATGAGTTCGTGTGCGGGACTGTAGAAGGCCAGAGCTGAAAATTTGAGAATTAAATTGGTGGTCAAGTTTTATATGTGATTGGTTTCATAATTCGGCTGAAAAAGTTGTGAAAAATTTAGTCGGTCCGATCCGGCCCTCCTTGAAAAAAGATTTTTTTTAATTTCAGAAAAACCACCATTTTTCTGAAATATGTTTATCTTTCGCTATAATTTTGTTCCAAAAATAATCCAATCTTTCATATGAGGAACTCAATAAAAAAAGGTTAATTCATTATTACTGCTGAAAATCAGCATTTCAAAATTTTGAGCTCTCCTCGTGGCCAGATCGGACTGGGCCGGGCTGGCGAAAATTCTCCCGTCTGTCCGGCCGTAACAAGTATGGAGATTTTTTTCAAATCTCTTAAATAAAAATGCTCCAGAACTCACCAATAGTTGCAAGATAGATACCGAGTGTCAAATTGTAGATGTCACACACTGTACTGGCCATTTGAGCGATGATCAATCGGCACTGAAATATTACACTTGAGGACTGAAATCCAATTACCACTAACCGTAATATTACTAAAAACAGTTCCCATGCAGAAGAAGAAGAATCTTGGATCGGCATCAATAACATTGGTTGGCGATTGGACTGCCCAGTAAATGGAAGTTCCGAAGAGAATCAAAACTGGCCATGCTGGACGAATTCCGGCGAGAAGGGATGGTTGTTTCAGTTTCTCGGCTTTGTTGACGTTGTAGGCAGACGCGATCAGGGACATCAAGCAGCATACTGGAATGAAGTAAAGCTTTAGGAGACAGTAATACTGTGCGAGAAGATAGGAAGTTTTGCGCTGAGAAATTCAAGAATTTGCACATCCTAATCCCCAGAATCGACACAACTCTAGAGCCCTCGTAAATTTGAAAAAGCTAAAGAAGAATATCTCTCCTATTTTCACTGCACAGATTCTCATAACTTACAATAAAATCCGATTTCAAAGACGAGTGCAAAGTTGACACCGAACAAATCGAAATGGAACCATTTGTATCCGACAACGTAGGTCCACAAGTATACAATCACAAGACCCTGAAACTCATTATTCGATTCGTTTTTTTGTTGAAAATGTCCAACTTACAAACTGGCTGACATCGTATGCCCATGAGAGGAACATGATTCCAGTGTTGTACTTTTCCCAGTGAGTAGTGAAGAAAACGATTTGAGTGCTGATGAGCACACACAACAGCTCGACAGATGAAATACTGAACCTTCCACGTCCGAATATTGAGAAAATTGTGATGGTGAATGGAACGGTGGACCACGAGTCGAGACCATGATCGACTGGAAATCAAATGATGTTTTTAGTTTGAACTTTTGAATCTCAATATTTTGAAATTGCCCGGTGCTCCAGAACACCAATGTTCAGAAATTCAAAGACTTACAAAGCTCTCCAGTCGGTCCACTTGCTCCAATTCTTCTTGATTGTTTTCCATCTGTTCCATCTAATGTATGTCCAAGGAATGTACACAAAGCGGCTGCAAACCAGAACCAATCCGGAATCGGATTCGTGGATCCATCAGAATTTCTATCAATTCGATAATCCAAATATCCTTCGATGAAGAATCCAGCCATCACAAATCCCCATCCAACTAGTGTTAGCACATTTGGCACCCATGTTCGTGGATAAAACTGAATCAAACATTGGAATAACAATTCAAACGTTGAACTCTTTTCTTACCTCTACTAACCAATTCCAAAATGGGTGGGAGACCCAGACTGATAACGGAGAGTTGTCGACACAATTATACTGGAAACAGTTTACTTTAATGACTCGAAAAGTGTCAAAATCAAACCTTATAGGAATCGAATCCTTTGAGATGCTCTGGTTGTAAATATTCGTATTCGAGTGGGTGTTTTTCCTGTTTTACATACCCCATGCTGCCGAGGTCTTGGTCTGAAATAGGCAACATTTTACGAACTGATAACAAATTGCAAGAGACACACTAGAAAAGATTAGAAGAAAACCGGAAGGGGAGGGGAAAAAGAAGGTCTGCTAGGTGTTGGATGCATGGATGAGAGCAAATCTCGTCATTCAAACGTGGAAGGTCATTAGAAAGAAAAGTTGGTATTTCGAGTTTTGGAATAATGAAGAATGGAAATTCAGGTTGCTCATAACTTTGTTTTCATGGAAACGAGAGCCCATTTAAAGTAACAAAATATTTCACATTCAAGAGATATTAACTTTTTGGACATTTTCTTATGGCTCATTTCAAATTTTGTTTCAGTTCGGCTTCCTCTTTTCCTCTTCCAGGTCTGAAAGTCTGTCAATCAATATTGGACTTATTGGTTTTTTTAAATTAGAGTTCAGTGACTCACAGTAGCTTTTCAATTAGCTTTTCAATTAGAAAAAGCAAAATTCAATAGCGATATCTACAGAAAATCTTCTGCAACGAAAAAAACTGAACGATACCGAAAAATCATTAAAATGTGAGTAGTCTACACACACACTCAACATTGACTCTATCCATTTTCCATTGTCCTCATTATGAGGAGAATCAATAGAATAGGTTCCATCTCTCACTCTCTTGTCCGCGAGGATTACACCAAAAAACAGCTGTAGAAGAATGTGCGCTCCACTGCTCCTATTCTCTTTTGCAACAAGTCTTATTATGAGTTTCATTTTCAATGGAAAGCGCGTTTTCGAAAGTTTCTAAAAATAGGTTCTTTCATTTCCGGTGTTTTCAAGAAACTTCTAAACAAAAACTAGCGTTCTATTGGTTCTTTAGGTGGAAAAAAATGACGAATTCCATGTTATAAAATCTCAAAAATCAATTGAAATCTCTCTTTGAAATCAGGTTAAAAAAGAGAAAAAGGTGTCTCGGCATTGATTCACATGATACGAAATGTTTGGAAACAAAAAACATTTTCACACCGCCTCGTCCTTTTCTTCTTCTTTTTCCATCTGCACTTGTGATGATAAGTGAAACAAAAGTGTCGAAGAAAAAAAATGATGCTTGATATTATCAAACCATCATCACAGAGAGTGTGAATAAAATACGAAAAAGAGACGTCTGTCGGTGAAAAAGAGAGAAAAATCGGAAACTCCGGATGCCCGGATTCTCTTGGAGACCAGCTGGCAGAAGGACACGTTAATGACGGAAAGTTTAGGCGAAAGACGGAACCACCATGTGATTTGATAACATAATGAACTTCTTCATTTTTTAGTTTCAGGACGAAAACTTAAACTACGCCGTACTTTTCAGCACGCCAAAAAATTGACAGCTGTTATCTGAAAATGGCACAGAAAATGGCAAGAAGTGATCTGTGATGGATTGAGAAATATGATGGAGGTTTGAGGGAAGAGGTGAAAGGGCGAAGGGCAGAGTACACGTGGAGAGGAAGAGAAAGAAGTGACAGGTGTCAGATGAATTACTTCAGACAGTGGACACCGACACGTGTGTTATGGGAGAGAAGTGGAAACATATTGAGTACATTGAAAGTGATTGAAGAATCAATTTTTAATACAAAATCATTCATTGTTCTTATTTATCTACAAAAATCATCATCATCGTCATACACGGAAAAAAGCCTTCAGGATCTCTCAATTGTCTTCGTTTTCATCGAGAGTTTAGTTGAGCTCTTGGGAAGCGTATTGAGACTGGACGGATTGGGTCACTGGACGGAATGCGCTGAGTCCTTTGTACTTCTCGTCAGTTGAGCGATGAGTATTGACGACGGCTGGGAGGTATCCATATGGTGGGCCGAGCTGGAAATAGTGAGACTCTGGAGATCAGAGGGTCTGAGGATCGGAGGATCCGAGATTCCGAGACTGATAGATCCTTACCGAAGCAGTGAGACACGAGTCGATGCTGACAGTAGTGGCTGCATCGGTGTAAGAGATCAAACTCTCCATCATTGACTTCTTCTGCGATGGCGACGCCATCACCTTCTTCTTCGGATTCTCCTCGTGCTCCATCAGAATGTACTGAGAGGCTTCGTGTTTGCCGGCAATTTTGAACACGTTTTCAGTCGCCTCGATCGCCTTCATTTTCGGGAGCTGAAAACGTTTCTCATTGGAGCGCCCTTTCTCAAAACTTACCGAAAAGTCGGCTCTTTTCTGAACTTCATCCGAGTCGTTCTGTGGTGGTGGAGAGAATCCTGGCACGTAGTACTCGACGGATTGGGGTCCAGTGATGGGGGCTGGAATTTTTTTGTAATTAAGATTTTCAGACGTCTAGGGCTCTTTACCCATGTTTTTGACTTCCTCCTTGACCATCACCTCATCCTTCTCTTTTTCCTCCATCGCATATGCATACATCGATTTGTCCGCATTCTCGGCAGCCAGAATCTTCTTCTTCTGAGCGGCACGAAGTTGAGCACGATAGACAGGCGGAATGTCATCCGACTCGAAACCACAGTAGTCCGAGCCAGGCAACGACTTCGTCACGACTTCTGGCTCCAGAAGATGTTGGACACTTGGAATCTAGAAAATTGAATATGTAGCAAGGTGGAGTATTGGAATTTTCTGGTACCTGTTGAATTTCAATAGTGTCGTTCTGGAAAACGGACGTCTCCGCGTTTGGCTCCAAATAGAAACTTTCCACGTACGCCATTTTTTTAAGCTGGAAATTTTTATTCTGAGAAGCTGAAACTGCAAGGATCTCATATCCCAAATCTGAAAGATTCAAACAAACCTGAGAAAAGTCGGCGGTGTTTTCAAATTCGTGAAATTCCGAAATGTTGACTTTTCTATTTACACTTTTCAGTTTCAGTCTGTATTCCGAAAATCCCTGCTGGAAAATAGAAAAAACCAAATACACGTATAATAATGATACGTTCAAAGTGACAAAAATCTACAAAGTAGATTTTTAAAAATAGATCTACAAAGTAGATCAAAAAGTAGATTCCATCGGAAATTGAACAAATACCACGTTGCAATAGACAATCCATAGTTCCACGCTATCAAAAAAGTGGAAAAGTTTTCTCTTTTTGAGGGCTCTAGGAACACCTTTGAATCCGGAACCTCTGTAATCTCAAGGTCTTAGAGTTCTCCAGAACATTTCAGTTCAAAAAGTATTTCAGAGGCTTCAAAACCTTAAAAAATTTAGGTTTTCAGCACTCGAGGAAGTTTCATAGAGCCCCAGAATTTCCAAATCTCAAGAAAAAAAAAACAAAAGAAAAATACACAATTTCATCACTTCATTTTACAAAGGTAATCAGAATCTCTGTCTTCTCCATTTTCTTCGAGTAATTCTTCTCCTTCTACTCATCATCGAATGCACCATCAGAATCAGACTTGTTTGAGGCAGCGTGACTCTTCGCCACCACTGGCTTCAAGTCATCAGTATCCGGAACGTCACTGGCGATCTTCATTTCAGTCGAAGCCGTCTGGAAATTTGTGGATTATCATTGTATACAGCAACTGCGCTCTATTGATGAAAATACTTATATTGCTGAAAAAGAAAAACCCACCGAAATAGTGATGTTACTCTCAGTAGATTCACTCGTCTTATCATTACTCTTTCTCTTTCTAACATCCGAAGACAGAATACTCGGAGTTTGAAGTTTTCTGAGAACGATAAAGTACATATTGCTAGCTTCTCTTCCAATTTCAATCACATCTTTCGCCACTTCCACATCGGAATCATCATAGGTAATCGTTTCGACAAACTTTTGATACTCTCTCGCCACATCCACAGCAATTGGTCTTTCGACGAGAAAAGAGACTTTTCCGCCGGTCGAGAGTTTCGAGAGATGTTCACGAATGAAGTTATCAGTATTGTCGGTGAATGGAATTGGTGCACCGTCCATGTCAATGATACTGTCTCCACGACCGAAATATGTAGTCGTGATGGTGTTCGGGTCGACCTAAAAGTAATGTTTGGAATTAGAATTTTGGAAATTTTAGGAAAGCCAAAAACCCATTATCAACAATGAAAGGACAGCTACTTGCCTAGATTTTTTTGGAGAGCGCATATATATTTGCGTTAATGGTCTGTACTTTTTTCTGCGGACCTGGCACCAAATTTGACGCCAAAATCGTATATTTTGAGTTGAAATTCACCAATTTTGACCAAGAAATCGGAAATTTTCTGTCAAAAATAGTCAGCTTTAAGCCAACTTCATGAAAAACATTGTGATTTTTAGTCCAGAATAGTGAGTTTTTTAGATATACAGTTTCCAAACATTTGAAGATTTAATTTCTTGCCTTCTTGAAAGTAGAGAGAACACCAAATCTGCTTTCGTGCGATTTGCTCAATGATTGCTCTTTTTATAGACCCGCCGAAAAGTCACCTGGCGTCAAATCTGATGTCCGGTCCGCAGCCAAAGAATACTGTCACGCTGATGCAAAACTACATACACTAGCTTCAACAACTCAAAAAAGATTCCCGGTTCCTCTTTACCTTGGTGACAAAAGCACGTTTCTTTACAACTCCCAATTTCAATCCCACCGCAGTCGTAGACATATTCGCTGGCTGAAAACTCAATCATAATGTACAGTAAACTCAGGGATCCTGTTACTCTTTCAACATCCAAAGTGAAGCAAGCATGTCCCTTTTTAACACCAGTGACCGACTTATTCAATCTCTCCTTTGTCACCGGATTAGCTCCTTTTCGTCTCAAAACCTCAACTTGACAAGTTTCCCCCTTCATCAGTTCCGCCTGACATTTCGATGCTTTTCCGGAGACATCGTTCACTTTTTGAATTTTGTCGCCTTGAAAGTGTGCTCCATCGATAAGTTTGATTAGAGCGCACTTACCCATAATCAATCCATTGAGAAAAGAATTGGACGAAAGGAATGAAATAATCATATCATCCTCGATCTTGATCACCTCGTTTCCTGGTTTTCCCACATCCGCATCGGCGATTTTAAACGAAACGACGACTTTTGTAGTTGGCACGTTTGCTGGGATAGGTTTCAACCAGAGCTCTTTCTTTCTTGACATCTTCTGAAGTATTTGGGGTTTCTAGAAGACTCCACGAAAAACTTACAAGTGAGTCTTTTGTTTGAAATCCAAGAAGAATTCAAGAATTCGATTCGAAGAAGAACTGAATCGAGTGGTTTTGATTTGAACTCGAGTCTTGTGAGAATTATGGGTTTTTGGTGCAAAATCACGTTGAATTCAACGTGGCGTTGTTCAACGTGAATTCAACGTGACAACGTCACGTTGAACTGAAATTTTCGATTTTTATGGTTAACCTCTAGTGTAAAAAATTGCACACACTTTTGACGATTTTTCAGTTTTAGGTTAAGAACAGTACGAAATTGTGAAGTAAAAAATAGTTTATTAAAATAAAGGTGGAATTCCAGATATCGAAAATTCAGAGTAGAGAAAGAAATGTAATCCGTATTTCGAAATTTGGTTCAATTTTCAGATCATAAGACGATTATCTAATGGAGAATTGTGTCGATCTCCCTTATGTCTCAAACTGTGTCCACGGGGTGGTCTTGGCGATAACGTGTTGTTAGTGGTTTTTCCGTCAAAATTACAGGCCGATGCGCTCCGTTTGCGCATTCTCTCACTGACTTGGTTTCTGAAGAAGAATGCACATTTCTGAAGAAAAGAGAAAGACATTTTGGATAGGAAAGACGATTTCAGGCATTGTTACCTGCTGATGTTGGCTGAACAAGATAGATGACGGTCTGAGGCAGTGGCACGAGAACAAGCGAAAAGAAGTTGGAGTTCTTTTCCGATGTCGAATGAGAAGTATCCGTAGAGATATGGGGAAATAGCAGAGTTGAGGACGGCAAAAGCGTATATGAATTTTCTGATGTCTTTAGGGATCCAATCGGTTTTCCGGAGAAAGTGAAGAAACATTAGAATGGAGTAGGGGGTCCAGCAAAATATGAATGCCAAAACGATGACGAACGTCATTTTGAGAGTCCTGCTTCTTGCCTTTTCCAAGTTGTTCTGCCCATTTCTTCGAAGCAAGAGTTCAGATGACTTTTCAGCTGAAATTTGAGATATTTTAGTGTCTGAGTTTTGTGTTAATTAGTCATTAGTTCGCCTCAAAAAAGTGTAGACAAATTTGACACCTTGTCGTTTTCTCCGAATAAGATCTACTACAACTTAGCTTTTGCTTGTCGGTTGTGCAGGAAAATATAGTGTTAGAAGAAAAATATAATACTCACATTCTTTCTCTCCCACCAATTTCGTCTTCCTTGAAATCTTCCATAATATCAAGGAATAGCAGATAACCGTGACAATTAGAGGAGCAATATAAACTTGGATAATGTTGATGATTGAGAAATAGAAGACCACCTGAAAACAGTTTTCCATTTTCCAGCCCCTAGCTTTATTTTGACGTACATCATTCGACAACTCCCCAATGAAATTCAACGAAACACACTGTGTATACCAATCGAAACAGGGATGAGCTGCCGTTTTGAAGAGGTAAAGTTGAGGAGCGGAAGTGATGAAGGAGACAATCCAAGCTATCGAAACCATCCGCTGAACACTTTTTCTTGCTCTCATTGCATATAACGGGAAGAAGATTGAATAGAAACGATCGAGAGTAATACAAATCAGAACATTCATAGAGAGACTGATTCCGAAGACATCGAAGAACTTGCACACTCGGCACATCTGGAAAATTTTTGGGTAGATCAAGAAGAGTTTCGCTTTGTTTTTTAGAGTTGAATGTCAGATACAATCAGGCAAATATACGATAAAGTGACAGGGTGACAATCTCAAAATGCTACAACTACAAAAAGTTGGGTGGGGAAAATAAGAAATTGTCTGTAGTCATGAAGGATTTTCAGTTCTTGAAAAGTGTAAACAAAGTGGATATGGTGTGCCCGAAATGCGATTTGAGTGAAACCTTCTCTATTGCTTATTATTCGAGTTTTGGATGATGATTAATCAGCTATGAGTACATCCCTTTACAGCTGAACCTTTCTAACAAAGTCAGGAATCGGGTCCAATTTCAAATGCCTCGAAAAATGAGCTCTCTTTCACCTCGAGCATTTCTCTGATTTTTGCTCACACTCCAACTACCGTATTCTTGGCACCTATACGACTTCCTCGTTTTGCTTTAAAACCCCTCTCTTTGCTTACAATATCACCAGCAAACCAAGCGACCATCCAATTGTGAAGAATCTCTTTTGGCATAACAATTAGTGTGACGAGAAGATGTGCAATATTCATATGAAGGAGAAGTGAATGCACCCGTCTCACTTTAACCAGTTGATTTCTGAAATGAGGAACTTTGAATTCTTTGAGAGTCTTCTTCATGGTGTCTACTTCTTCTATTTATTTTCGTTTTTCTTGGTGTCATCATTTTATCATCATAATTCTAATTCTGAAGCCACACATACACAAAATTCGCCTTTTTTATAGAGTCACTTTTTTATACATAGCTTTCATATTTGATAAGTTTGGTTCGAAAATTGTCAGGTTCGTTCTTGAATTTGATATTAGGTACTAATTTTGGAACTCGATCGGTTCTCAGAATTGAAAAAGTAATTATAGATGTGTTTGGTGGTTCTTCGTACCTATGCAGAACACTATGATTATTTCAAAACGACAGGTTAGGATTAGAATTAGAATTGTGTTCAGATTCGATCTAGAAGTTTCACAAGTTGTCTACTACAGTGAATTCTGATTCCCGACCATCACTTACCGACAAAGTATCATGAACATCGTAACATTTCCAATAAACGCCACAGAAAATAGAGCCAAGTAGGTCAGTACAATCGAAATAACCGAACTATTGATAGAGATATCCGGAGGTTGAGAACGCGAACAGTTGATCATTTCGAAACGGGGAAAAAAGTGGAAGAAATGTGACGAACTTCTATTCCCAGACGAGCACTTTCTCTCTTCTCTTCAAGACTTCTTCTTCTGCTTCTTGTCGGCTCTCGTGCGCTTGAATTATGACCAATATAATGGACAGAAAAATGAACAAAAAACGGAAAAGAGGCAAAATGAACAAGAGGAAAGGTGCCTTCACAGATTGATGGCAATTCTGATGAGTGCATAAGGAATAGTAGAAGGAGAAAGATTGTTGGATAGGGGGCGGAGTTTCAGGCTGAATATAGGGGAATGAGGAGAGGAGAAGGAGGGGACAGAAGGCATGAGAGGGTCGTATGTGGCATGGCTGAACTTGGGAATCAGAAGTAAAATCTGAACGCATATATAATTGAGGTTATTTACAGTACCGGCCAAAGGATAACTTTTGACGTATTCAGTGAAAATTGGCCAACTTTGAGGTTAAGCCAAAGCTTGCTAGCCAAAACTCTGTCCAAATTCAGTGCTAATTCTGAAAATGTTCGATCGATTTTCACTACGCCGTTAAACTCGTTCGAATGTGATAATGAAGAAAAGTTGTCAACGACAAAAATAGAGTTCCAGAGTTGAACTATACAGCCACGAATTTTCAACAAAATTGGATAGTGGAAAACTACTTTTCAGACCCCCAAAGCTGACCATCTCAGAACTGAGAACGATATTAGTTTTCGGATTCTCAATAGTTAGATTCTAGTGCAACCAGATGATCTTTTAAAAAGAAAATTTGGCACAGACTGGAAATGTTTGCTTGACAGAAGTTTTTTTTCCAGTAGACCGTTTTAATGGAAAATTATATGTCTCGGAGGGGAATGTGATCTTTAATGATGGTCCTCTTTTTTAATCTGACTTCGAAGTCTTTTGGAGCCACCCTCTGAATACCGGGAGGAAGATGGAATGAAGTTTTTTCAAAGCGAAACTAATTTTATCAGAAATACTTCCAGATTCAACTCTAATAACGCAAAAATAACTATTTATTCGATTGCCTGTTTACGTAGCTACCGTAACTCAAGTCGAGTCAAGCCGAAAGATACAGCTAACCGCCTCCAGAATAAGACAAAAAACTTCTGCACCATATGACACGAAAACTAGGTAAATAAAATAGGTAATCGGGTCAGCTCTCCTAGAAAGAAGTGCATGAAATGAATGGTTGAGAATAACATACGAAGGAAGCCAGGGCGTAGAACATGAAATATGCAGAAGATATCATTTTATATTTACTTTGTGTTGTTTCTTGACTAGTAGCAGAATGGAGCAAGAGCAGAAGACGTTGAAAACTATGTTGTAGAATATCCATGAATTCGTCGGAATATTCCCACGATTCTGATGGAAATCTCATGTACTCTTCTACTAGAGGATCAGTGTATGAGCAACTCTTTTTTTTCCAAAAGAGAAAATGTTTTCATTTCTGTTCACACTGATTTTCTTTCTGTGTGTCATCTTCTCTGGAAGCGACGGAGTTCTGAAGCCAGTGGAAAGTACTCCTCGGGGAGCAATAATCGACACATACAGAGAGAGACAAAAACCGGAAAACGAGAAGAAGAGTAGGCGACAGAAGGAGAAAAAACAGAGTGAGATGAGTTGCGAATAAAGTGGAAAAGGCTCTCCATATTCTTTCATGATATTCTCCTGCAAATGACAGAAAGGACAGGAGAGAAAATGAAGATGAAGAGGGGAAAGGATCCGTGGAGAAAAGTTGTTGTCACGGGAGACAATGAGAGAAGAGTGTTTCCAAAATTGGAAGAGGAGGACCATTTAGATGAGACATAATCGAAAAAGTGCAAATTTGTCATGTATTTTTGTTTGCAAGGAAAGAAAACAATGATGTTCGTATAGAAGAAAATGAGAAATCGAAAGATGAAGCATAGAGTAGGGCGAATTGGAAGACTTTGAATGCTGTCCCAGGTATGAAACATGAAGAGTAAGATTGACTGAGTAACCAATCAACAGATCTAGAATCCAACGTCTCTCCTTTGAATCTTCAAATCTCTTGAAGACACATTTCAGTCTCTGTATCCTCTTTCAAAAAAGAACAAATTTCCAGACAAAGAGTTCACTTGAATTGTTTCTTCCCTTTCTCCTCTATTTTTGACTGGAAAGAGAGAGGAGTAATCATATTTAAAAGAGGACTGAAACTGGCACGCAAAACTCGAAAACATCAGAAGACGTGGAAGCGAAAGAGTAGTTCATAAATTTAGTTGGAGGGAAGGTTTTCGTGGTGTGGACAGGAAGAAGATGGAGACGAAGAAGAAGTATGTTGTACTAAGTTACGTCTTCAAACCAACCCAAACAACATTTTCGTTTTCTCTTTTCTCTGAAAAGGTATTTGTGGTATCCATGGGGTGTCCCGGAAGAGCAAGGAAAACTGGTAGGTCAAGTGTTCTGTGTGTCTGTTGAGGAAATGACGAAAAAAAAGAGAAAAAAGAAAGTTTGAACAGAAAAAGAGCAATTAGGTGGGTAAGGTGGAAAGAAGGAATTCAAAGATGTTAGAGTTTTGCAGCAGAGCAACCGGATTTAGAAATGTTTCAACAGCAGAGATATTTTCTGAAAAGAAGTACAAAAAGTTATGTATTCCCGGTCAGAAAATGAAAATTGTGCGTTTGGAATGTCAGGCTCACAGCTCCAAAAGCTTCACTAACATATGGAGATCCGGCTTCGGTTTAGGCTTAGAATGTTATACATGCTCACAATCGACACAGCCCGGCCCGAACAGAGGAAAAGTCTTCTGGCTCGGTAGGTCCGAGTTTAAAAAAGTGCAAAAAAATTTCGTAGAAAATGTTTTTTCGAAGTTTTCAAAGTATAACTGAATGATGTTTTTGAACAAAATGACCAAAAACCAGAGGTCAACCCCAAAGTTTTTTATAGGAAAACTTTGCTACAAACAACCTGGATCGACTGGAACCGGCCGAACCGGGCCGGCAGAAATCCTCGAATCTATTTCAATGCAAGTTTACAAAAATTCGGACAGTTTTTCAACATCTTACGACACGATTATGGCACATGGAATCTCTAAAAGTATCTCCAGAGAATGCTAGACAAAGTGGAAAAAGATTCCTGAATGTTTTGAGAAACTCAACTCAAAAACAGGAACCTTTTTGCCTGCACAATACACACGGATCAACCCAATTTATTCGGTTATCCTTTTCCTCACTTTCCTCTACTCCTCCGCATTTTTTTTTTCATTTTTCATTCCATTTCTCCTTCTTGCTCTAGAAAAACGTCACAAAGCAACGGGAGAGATGTCACAAAAGGCCAATAATAGAGGAAAAGCATATGAGGAAAAGAGGAATAATTATAAAAATGTGTATATTGGTCAGTAAGAGAAAATGAAAAAGTTAGGGGAAGGAATATGACGAAGGAATGTCATCATAATGGGACCGCCCATAGAGGATTTGAAACGAGAAGAGAGACTGAAATGTTCGGATGGAAATAGAAGTGAGAAAAGTAGAATTGGAGATGTATATGAATCAGATGAAGTAGTTGAAGAAGGAGAGAGATGTCTTCATATGCTTCATAATTCAATTAGAATTGAGGACCTCTTTTGTGGAAACAAATTGGATTTATACTCTCTTTTACAATCTGAAATTGTTGGAATCTTGTGAGAAGAGGAGGAAGAAGGAAGAATGAGAAGAAGGAGAAGTATTCAAGTTGAGAAGAAGGATAGTCAAACGATTGCACACAAAAAACACAACAATTAGATGAATCTGGAATGAGCAAGGTTAGCCCGTCGTGTTCCTTTCATTTTGGAGAATTCTGAGGCTGTGCTCACCCGATCAGTCATCAACTTCTGAGCACTATAATCATGGTGACCTACTTCTTGATCACGAGAGCCCCTTTTGGAGAAAGCTCCGCCCACATTGTCTTTCTAACCTTCTTATCTGGAAAACCAATCAAATGGCCAAAAAAGAAGCAACACAAGAGACATGGGGGCGGTGAAAAATGAGAGATTAACAGAAAAAGGATTCAGAAGTGGTCGGTGGAAAGGGTAGAAGAACAAAGAGGCATATCATAACTACAATTGAAGGTTTGACGTGGATTCTGGGGTAAAACAGGGAGGAACATAAATAGGAATACATCTGGAGAGAGACACCTACTCAATTTTCGTCTGTGTACAATTGGGTCATGAGAAACTACAGAAGCGAAGTTCTACGGCTTCGGGATATTCCAAGACCGAGCGTTTCAAAACCAATACAAACTAAAACATCTGAAAACCATGTGTTTCTAGGGTAATTTTCGTACATAGAGATGACTCCGGAACATTTCGAAACCGGACGTTTGAAAACCAGACGTTTTGAAGCCAGGTGTTTTCATATAAATTTTATCCTCGCGCCATGATTAATAGGGGAAGTGATTATATAAGAGCTGCATCTAGGTTTTCAAGTTTCCACAAGCTTTTGAACAATGAAGAAAAGCTGATCTGAATGGAGAACTCCCTCCATGTAGTTCCTAATAATGCGAATTTCTGTGTCAGAATGATGGATGAAGTTTTGAAACACACAGTATAAGCACCTCCTTTGGGAAAAGAGGACAAAATGTTGGAAAAAATGGACGGAACCAGAAAAGGACGAATGGAGGACGAGGAATGACGAATTGACTTGAACAATGGAGTGTATTGTCTTGTTTTTTCTTATCACGTAGTTAGAAGCTGAAAAGGAAAAAAGAAGACGTTACTCATAATAAATATGAAAAAGAGAGATGAAGATTAGCTCTCATATTCCCTTACTACGGTATGACACTTTTCTAATTGGAAAATTTGAGACCAATTAGTACAAAATGTGTGGGTTTTGGATGGTCAGATTTCTGCTGCTCAATGAATGATGAAATGGAAAAGGAAAGGAGAGGAAGCTGAAATTTAAGAGATTCTCAACAGATTGGATTGCTCCTTCTCCTTCGTCGTTTTCTGACATCTTCTTCTTCTTCTGAAGGTTTGAAGGGAGGGAGCAAGAAAGCAACGAAAATTAGCTGGAAGGGATTTTTTGGGGGAAGGAAAGACACACTGGTTTTAAGCCCCTCCTCTTTTTTCCAATTTGTCAATGTATAGGTCAGTATGCCAATCAAGTTAAAGCAACTGGCTCTGATTAGAAATGCAAGAGTTGAGAGATCTAAATAAATTAAATTATCTAGGAGGGGGGGAGAGAAAGGCATTTTTTGGATGTAGACTGGAATGTTCTGAGTATTGTATTTGGTACTTTGTAGGGGATATCTTTACTTCTTTTTCCAGTCATGTACTATATTCTGGTTAACATACAATATATGTTCCCTAGACTGATGAATGAGGTAATACGACTTGGGTTTCTCAAGACCAAAAATTCTGATAACGTTATGATATTCATTGAAACCTGGTAAAAGGTACAGTGCCGCTCAAAATTCAACTTTTGAGGATCTGGAAAACAGGTTATATCTGAAAACCCTGCTTTTGTAGTTCACATTATTTCAGTTCAACCTCTTCGAATGATTTCGAGTCCTATAAACGTTTTACAGTACAATTCTCATGGATTTTTGGGTTTCTTAGATTTTACAGGACACGCCATCTTTAGAAGAGGTCGTACAGAAAAGTTGTCAACTACACAAATATAGTTCTGAATACACCCAAAAAGTTTCGGGCCAAATTTATAAGTTTCAGACTATTTTCCAAAGTTTACTTTGTTCCATTGAGAACGACAAAAGTTCACAGAGAGGTACTGTGAACCAAATTTGAATGCGAAGGATTTCAGATTTGCAATTCTTATCTGCTTTCAGTATTTGAATATTCATAGTCTAAGCAAGCTAAGCTAGACTATGCAACTATGAAATGTTCTGTGATAAATATGACGCAGAATCTGAACATTTTTATTCTAGCAAGTCAATTATCTGAAAAGTTAACCTATGCTTTCAAAATCCATTTCCTCTCCAGTCTACCCTCCTTTCACAGATTGTAGGACATCCAATGTCGAATCTGAAAACTCCAGCCTTGACTTCTCAATTGTTTCATAATCCAGTTGATGTATTCACTGATACCAAAATTTCTCTGTCATCTGATTCCTGATTTTCGTTTAAAACTTCCAAATTCATCATTAATATCTCAATTCTTCACTTTCTACCTTCTCACTTCCTTCGAATTCTTATGACCAATGCTGCTGGTTTATCTCAACGAAGTACTTCCAGATCTTGGCAGCTGAACATTTTATTTTTGAACCTTGAATCACGTGATCTTGCTAGCATCCATCATGTAGTTTCCACCTACTTATGACGTCATGAATCACACGAGTTACCTTTAAAAAAAGCACGAAAAAAAGGTCAATGGATCTTCTCTTGTCGTCCTACTTTGCGTTGAATCTCTGACTCCAAGAGAGTGTCCGGATATTACACAACTGTTCGATGCAATAGTTCTAGAATAAGAGAGAGCGAGAAAAGATAGAGCAAAAGACGCCAGGAAGTATTGGTGGTTCGATTCAATCTGAGCAATCTCGGAGAAGAAATCGAAGAAAGAGATATGAGAATTTTAAATCTTGTTCTGATAGGTAAGTTTTTGCCTGTTTTCCTCATTATTACCATTTTAAAATTAACTAATACCAATCTATTCAGGCTTGTGCTCTATCCTTCCCGTTGCATCGATTGATCCTGCTCCGATCAGTGTCATCGGAAATCTAGCAGTGATCGCGAATCCAGAATCGCACATCGGAACCCCGAATAAAACACTTTATGCAGATATCCAGAATTTATGGTGAGTAATTAGATACGGTGAGATTCCTGTTCTAAATTTAATTAATTCTTACAGGTGTGGTGCTCGGAAGCTCGGAGAACATCTTGATGTGGAGTATGGTGAATTCACAAGACTATCTGATGGAAAAGTGAGTTTTCGAGATTTCAACACAATCATGAGAGGTTTTTAGGTATTTCCAGGCACGGTTAATCAGGGAAAAGTTTATCTTGAAATTGGAAAGGCTTCTGTTAGAGTGGCTGGACGATATCGATGCGAAGTTCGGACGTTGGACAAACAGATTCACAGTGGAAATTTGATAATCTATTGTGAGTTCACTATTCGTATTCTTTATCTCAAAACTGAACTACAGTGCCACCAGTACTCGATTTCCCGACTGCTGTGCGTGTCTCTGAAGTACTCAATGCAAGACCTCCCCATGTTATTGGTACGTAAGCCGACCCGAAGCTTCATTTCTAATGTTCATTCAGGTGCCGAGAGGAAAGGACTTCACGGGGAGAGAATGGTTTTGGAATGCCCTATTTTAGGCAACCCGGAGCCGATGGTCAGATGGGAGAAAAACGGAGAACCATTGGGTAAGACAACAACCGAAGCCGACAAAGCGATGAAGAAACCCTTTTCAGGAAATTCCGCAAACTTCGAGTACGATGGAAACAATTTGATTTTGAACGAGCTAACCGAGGAGCATGCTGGAAAGTACCGATGTACTGGAGACAATTCTTTTCCACTGTTTGTTGATGGACCTTCTATTCCACATCAGTTGTATTTTGATCAAGACATAAAAGTTGTTTAGAATAAACTATTCATTTAACTTTTGAGAACAAAAATTTGAACGAAAGTTCATCGCAACAGAAAGATGGTAACAAGTGACGAGCAATCCTGATGACGATCGTTGAGATGACGGTGAAGTCGAGCTCGTTGGTTGACAGCAAAATTGAACGTCTTGAAACTGGAGGTAGAGTGTCTACTTCTTTGCGGCTCTCCTCTTGCGCTTCAGGCGACGCATGCGCTTCTTGGCCCACTGAAAAATTGAAATTGATTTCCGTCTCGAAGAAAACAAGAGCATCACTCCGCTGCAGAATCGAGTCGTCAATTGGAAAAAAAACTCACCTTCTCTCTCATTGTTGAGCTGCTTCGCGACGGGTGTCCGTGAACGAAGCCTGTAAAACGGAGTTTGAAAAATGGAAAGGAACGGATCAAGGGAGCCAAATTTACGGAAAGAATGCGCTCAAAGTTGTTTATCAAATAAAACTACAAATTGGCTAGTTTTTCGGCTGACACCAGGTGGAAAATTACAAAAAAAGCTTAGAAAATTTAGGTAAACGAGGAAATTGACAAATCAATGTGCACCCACGCGTCGGAACGAATGCGACCGTAGTACGACTGTGGGTCTCGCAACGACAACGCGACTGGCGCGAAATTTGAACGCATTGTTTTGTTATTTACTTTTTGTTCTTATTTTTTGTGAATATTCATGAAGCGAAAAGGGTGACAGATATTTCAGTGAAATATTGAGGAGCTTGCGTTGTACAGAAAAAATATAATCTTTGTGATTCAGAATTTCAACTCTCCTAATTTCTGGAATTGTAGTAAGGTTGTGAGATGGTCTTCAGCTCTTAATGTAACCATACTAATCGTTCATGGTAATCAGCAAAGTCCTCATAAATCACAACGCTCACATAGCAATTCAATTCTAGATAAACATGGTGCATGCAAAGGCGACCTAGAATCTGATCGAAGAACTGTCTGCGAAGGTGTATTCAATGTTCAAAATCAATTTAAAACAAACATATTTATAGCGTTATTTGGAAAGTTTCATAGAAACAGTCTCATCAACAATTTACAAAAGATTGTTCTTGAAATGAAGGCAGCAACTGGTAGATTATATAGGATGAGAAACAATTCTGATGACGATCATTGAGGTGACGGTGAAGCCGAGCTCGTTGGTTGACAGCAAAATTGAACTTTTTGAAACTGGAGGTAGAGTGTCTACTTCTTTGCAGCTCTCCTCTTGCGCTTCAGACGACGCATGCGCTTCTTGGCCCACTGAAAAAATCAAATCAAGTTTTAAAACAAAAAGGAATACTTTTCACTGCAAACCAACAACATCGATAAAAACTCACCTTCTCTCTCATTGTTGAGTTGCTTCGCGGCGGGTGTCCGTGAACGAAGCCTGAAAAAAAGTTTGACTGATGTAAAATAACGGTTAAAGAGACTTTTAACGGAAGAAAGAATAATTTAGCTCATTTACTTTAAAAAATGTCAACAATTAAAACCTCTTGCGAAAACACATGACCTGGTGAAGGAGAAAGAAACTGGACTGAAGAATCCTCCGGAAAATAAGAGGAACGAGAGGCACCGATCGAAACGACTGCGACCGTAGCTGCGCGGGTCTCGCAGCGAAAGCTCAAACGGCGCGAATTCAAAAAAGGATTTTTCTCGCATGTGTTTCAAATTTTTTGCCTGCTTTTGCAAAAAAAGCTTGATCTTTTTTGGAACAGTGATAAGATACAATATCATAAAAAATAATATGTACTCCCTGAGATTATATAATATAAACTGTAATATTTGAGTTTTATAGCCCCAGGCCGATGTTAAAAAATATATGTTCTCCTTCTCAACAAATTCTCTTGATTGCTACTTTATTTTTTGGCTTAAAAATACTGAAAATATTTCACTAAGTTTGTTCTTCTTGCAGATATTCTCCTTGGAAATCAAAATCCGTCTTTGGAACATCTGGAACGTCGCAAGAACTCAAAATGGACGTGTGAGTGAATTTTTAATGACCTGTTTCAAAAATTGAAATTAGGCTCTTCTAAGACGTAAGGAGTAGTCTGAAAGAGTAATTTCCGAAAAGAGATGAATGATTCACGCGTCCGTTAGTGACGGGTGCTCAAGGTGTCCTCTCCGTCCATCTGCCGTACCAATTTGTTACGTGAGCCGATTGCCAATGCTCACTTAATGCTTTTTGCTTCTGATGGACCTTGTTTATTCGTATTAGATGACATCGTCTCCTCCCTGTCAATATGAGTGTATTCCGTCTAATTACCCCCTATTCATACGGCCCGTCAGTTCATTCGAATTCGCTCGTTCATCAGATGACCTCGAAAGGCACTGTCCCTTAGCCATGGCGCCCATGGGTAATCTCTCCATTAGCCGGCTAAAATCAGCATGATTCTACGATTCGATTCGTGTCGTCCGTTTTATAATTCATAAATAAATTCAAATTGCCTTGACAGTACGATTCAACGCCCTCCCGCTGTGTTCAGTGTTCTTCCGCCAATTTCCAATTAATCTTGCGTAATCTGTCTTCACACTGTCTTTTAATTCATCTTTGTCCGGCTGCCTACCAATGTAAACTGTAGGTTATTCCGTTTCTAGGAATATTTGAGACTTTCAGCTTTTGGTTCGAACTTACAATGAAAGTACTTCTGTCTCCGTTGTTTTTCTTTTCCTACAGTCTCTGGGCAGAATCCTATATCTAACCGATTCAAACGATCCGACAACCGTCAACTTTCAATCTCTTCCAGTCTCCTTCGCCTATTCATCTGACGCCTGGTGTAGATCGCTCGTACATGTTGATATATAGTTGTTCTTCTCCTCCTCCTTCCATCATACTCACCGCATATCTCTCTCATTTCCCGTTGCTTCTCCTACTACTCTTCCTGCAATACCAATGGATCAATCGGTGTGTTCGATCATCATCGAAAAACGAATCGAATCTCTCCTCTCATAGTACATATTAAACTACTTTTTGTTGCATCCCAACGAGTGATGGCGCCCGCCTTTCCCCCGTTAGACTCATCACAGGCGTGCCCGCTTTCTGTACATTGCTTTAATTGAATTTTGTATATTGTCCAATACTAGTCATGACTGTATCTTTGCGTATAGGGGAAAAACGTTGAATCCAGAACAATCGATTCCGGGAATGCAAGACCCACAAACCCTCATTATAATAACTCATTTTCTTCTTCTCTTCCATGTCCGTTCGCGACCGGACAGATGTCCTAGTACCGCTTTGATGTATAATGTTTACATCTGCACATGCGATCATTCCACTGTTTTTTCCTGAATACCAGGTTTCTTTCATCCTGGATTGCTCTTTAGTGTGACATAAATCGGCACCTCGCCCAGTATGTGTTCCCCACCCCAAATTACACCTTCGCAGGTGACCCTCCCTTTATTCTCGGATGGACTTCTTCTTGACCTTCTTGTTCTCCTTCTGACAGCTGTTCTTTTACTCGCGCAGACAGCTGCGAAGATTCGGGAGGAGAATTAAGGTGACTTGTCCCCTACTACCTCCAGAAACAAAAAGGAGATAGAGAAGATGAAAAAGAAGAAGAAGACATTGCTTCGTTTCTTGAAGAAAAGTTTCGAGTGGTCGTTGTTTATATTAGCAGCCGCGAAACCCATTAGTAGCCAACTATCCTTCCTTCCGACGACCCCCATCTTCTTCTTGTCTTGTGCTCCTCTCACTTCGCAACACGAGGATTTATTTCATTTCAGTTTGATTTGCCACCCCTCCAACTGCACCTCACTTCTCTTTTCGTCGTCATACCTGAAATTGGGGGCCCTTCTCCAAGACAAATGTATGTTGACAGGTGAATAGAAGGGTAGAAGAGGTTGAACGGCGACCCACCTCTACCCGTTTTTTCTCCTTCTGCATTCTTAACTGAAGCCATTTCATATTTGGATAGAATCGAACACATTGTTGTCTAGAAGAAGAGGAACCCTTTTTCGTTTTCTCTCTTCAAATTCAATTTTCCTTTGCTCTTTCATTCTTTTTCCCACTTTCATAAACTTTGAGAATGAAGTGTGGATTCCCATAAATGATTGTGTGTGCTTAGCTGCTCTGAGAGGTCGTTCTCTATTGTTTCGAATCCTATTCAGTGATGATTAGAGTTCAAGCATTTGTGCAAAGTGCCTTCTGAGACAGAAAGACATTTCTGGTTTCAAAATCGCTCTTGTTGGCCAGGAAGCGGTGAGCTCCGTAGATCTCGTATTTCGTTTTTTTTTGTCGAAGCTATTTGAAACAGAAAGCAACACAAGTTTTCTAGAAGACCTCCGTCGGAGGGTTGGAAGAAGATTAATTTTGAGCAAGCACGTCGTCTGAAATTGTTTACACGATGGTCTTACTTGCAAATAAATAAAATTTCTTGTCCCAAGCCTCTTCTTCCTCCTTCTTTTATATGACATCTGCATTATATTCTCGGTGCAATAACCTTGAATTGTGGTTTGCTTACGCTGTCGTTTCGGTGTCTATCTACTTTCTTTTCTTCCGAATTTATTCGAACCGGAAACATACCCTTTCGGCATTTCACTATGCACTACTTTGTCATACTGATCCGATTTTCTTATATTTTTTCATTCTTGACTTCATATTTGATTTCTTCTCGGTTCCCACGAGGATGCTTTGCAATTCAATACGTAGATGGAAATGGTGAAAAGAAGTTTTATCTGCTTTTGAAACTTTTCTTCTTCTTTTTCTTCCAAATATTCTTTTATGAGCATCACCATCATCACTTGAGCAAAACACTTGAGATGTCTCAAAATGAATAGAAAGTCTTTTTCCTTCATTCCTTCAGAAGTTTCGCTCGGAAGACCATGGCAGCAGTAGAAAAGTTGTTATTAATTCTAATTGTATTCTTGTGACTGTTATTCTCAACGAAACTTTTCGTTTTCAATTTCTTTCGATTTCCGTTCTTAGTATAACACAAAACAATCAAGAAAAGGCTTGTCTCGTTCGTGTTTTCAGTTTTCATTCGAACACATGTACATGCTTATTCTGACTGATACAATTTCCTTCGTATATTCTTGACTTGAAAGTTATGAATTCCGAAAAGTCTTGACGAAATAGCATAACATATTCTTCTTTTTTTCTATCCTACTATGTCTTATATCCCTAGGTCCCCCTAGTCTCAGTTGTGTCCATCTATGCTCTCATCATCCAGAAATTGGGACAAGTTAGACGGAAAAAAAGGGGTTTTTGGAGAAAGTGAGAAGATGTAGCTCTCGGCGGGCGCCGCGGCGTCAGTCTTATCTTCATTTTCTTCTTCATTTTTTCTTCTTCTCGTCTACTTCAGCATTTTCCTACTGACCACCCATTCGTTGTGGTGCCTTTCCTTCGTAGAGTTTCCTTGTCAAATTTGTCGCATCTTTCCTGCGTGTTCTTCTCGAACAACACTACAAAGAGGCTTCTTGTCTCGAAGAAATAGAAGTAGTCGTTTTTGGCGTCCTGCTTTTCTCGGACCTCCGTTTTTTTTTCCTCTGCTTCCTAGTAATAGAAAATGAGTTCAGCGATGTGTGTGTAATAGGAGGACAGCAAAAAAGAAGACGACGAGATGACGCCGCGGGTGGCTACTCGAAATTTTTAATCCATTCTCTCCCATTTTTTGCTCTTTTGTTGCAACATCAGACCTCCCTTTTCTTGTTTTGACTAATCTTCTGTTGTCCTAGATTCAGTTTGTAATGTGGGTCATTTCTCAGTATTATTGTTGTTTTTAGAAGTCAGCTTACACGCATATCCGGTGTTTTCATAAAATCGGTTATCCCAATATTTCCAAATTTTCTCTACCTCTGTTTGTTATGATCATCAAATTGACACCTCTCATAAACTCGAACAGCCTACTCTGGAAGACTAGTTCTTGGATTCCAGTTTCATCCTCAAAACTTTTAGTCTCGAACTGTTTACTAACAGGATTCCCATTATATGAATAGGAGTTCACATTCATGAAATGAGATACCGTAATGTGCACCACCCAGTTTTGCCGCCTGCACAATAAAAGTGCATTCGACTGAGGGCTGATGACCCGTGACCGCATTGTTCGTATTCCACTTTTTGTGCGCATTGCCTCCTCCCATCGGGATCGGGTTCCTGTGCCGTACTTGTTTGTGTGCTCACCCTACAGTCGAATACCTGTGCACACTGTATTTCCATAGCATTGTACGCGTGAAGGATGGCTCATGGCTCTTCCCAACTATCCCCATTGGCACTCTTTCCGTGGATTTCCGCATGTATGCCACAAGGCACATATTTCCGCGTACTATCCTTTATTTATATTACATTTTGTACATATCTCTCTCTCTCTCTCTCTCTCTCTCCCTCTTGGAGGTGAGGCCACCCTTCTTCGCCCAGCTTATGCAAATATAGATGGTTCTGGATGATCAATCCACATCTTATTTTTTGTTGCTTTTTTCATAGAATTTGGGTGGAACTCCCTCCACTTTAAACAAAACGACCAATGAAACGGTTATTTACTCGTAGAATTAGTAGAGTCCCTCCCTTCACGACCAGCTTACCAAAGTATTAGCAGTTCTTTTTGGTTGCCCCCTTCCTCTCATTTCTCCTCAACGGAGGTTTTGTTTATCAATACTTTCTTTCTTCTGTGCTGTACAGCTCGATCGACGTCTTTTTTTGCAAAGTTCATGTTACTGCATGTATTGCGCGGTTTCTTTATGAGTATGCATTTTGCAGCAAACATAAAGAGAAGGCTAACGGTGTGCCTCAGTTGTTCCACAGTATCACTAGTCGTGAAACTTGCACGCACTTCTGAAGCTCGCGGAACTACCACTAATTAGCCACTCACTTGTCGAATGTTCTCCCACGGGATTTTGGATCTCACCGAGGCTTACTTTGTTTTTTTATTCATCCTCCCCGTTTCCGCCGGCTCCCTCTCCTCCTCGTCACATTTACATAATCCGTCGCACTGTCTGTCTAATTCTCACACCATTCAAAACTATTCCCCTTTTTCGTCCCTCCCGGCATCCCCTTTGTGGTGCATTTGTCCGTTTTATCTGTTTGTCTCATCACCAACAAACGCTCGAAAAGTTTTCTTTCCGGGATCTGATGCGCACCAGCCTAAATACGCCTATCTATCTCTTTTGCTTTGAAGTTTCACAAACAAACAAACAACTAAATTTAAGTTTTCAGGATGGACCCGGATGCCGAGTTCAATCTACTAACCACACTCTACCAAAGTGTGGTCCATGATATGAAGCACACGTATCCGGGATGGGATGCATTGAGTCAGAAGGCTCAAAAACTTGGAACCCAACTCAGAGCAACAGCACAATGTCTCTCGTCATTCACAGAAGCCATGCAAGTAGTGTGTGATAATGCTAATAATCTCAAAGGTATTTGAATACATTTTGATCCTAATGATGAATCCGGTTTTTCAGGAGCATCTCGAGACGTAGGAGCATGTGTGACACGTGTATGTATCAAACAGAGATCCATAGAAAATCGAATGAGGTCGTGGGCAGATGCACTTTGTGAAGAGTTGGCCATCAGTTTGCAGCAAAGAGGAAATTACTGGAAAGGGAGATGCAACGATATGGATAAAATGGCTTCGAAGCATGTGAAAAAAGTTCGAGGGAGGAAGCAGAGACCAGATGTGACGGCGATGAGTGAACAAAGAGAAATATGTACGAAGGTTTTGACAGAACAACGGACGCAGTTCTCATTTTTCATTGGTACCCTCATGCCAGTTTTGAATGCACAAATGAATATGCTAGACGAGGGAGCTCATTTGAGACAAGTCGTTGAAAATCTAAATAGTACTGTGAAGCACGTGGATACCGAACAACTCGTATCATCAATAGTGTCAGATATTGCTCAAGGACCTGATTCGGCTTGGAAGCAATGTTTAGCACAAGCTGGAAACAAGTGGAGGTCGAGTGAGGATGGATATTCGTGTATGGGATCTATTCGAGATTTGTCAACCCGAGCAACAACTCCAGCTAGTAATTTCTCTTCTGAAGATGGAATGCATACACTAACAACGAATGGTCTGGGAACAACAAGATCAATATCGACTTCTTGTACAAGAAATCTTCCACTCTTAAATACCACAATGGATTCCTCCGCAAGTTCAGTGATATCCTCATCCACTAGATATTCAAAACCCCCTCTTCAACGTAGAAACAGTGAGAAAAGTATCGGTCACTATTCAATGTCTTCTCCAAATACTGATGGATCTTCTACTTATCTGAACTTGATGGGCAATGGTGTAGGGAATTCATCGTCAAACACCATCACTGAAATTTCTCAATATCAACAGAACGGACATCACCAGCCTGTGATCCGAACCAATTCTGCAGTTAGCAATGGAACTCATTCGAATCCTCCCCCAGCCTATCAACAATACATAAATCAGAGAAATCAACAAAATGGTGGAAGCATCCCAAGACCGCAAAACTTGTCATTTGAATCCTTTGTAAGTTGGTTTTTTATCTTCAAAAGAAAAGTTCTGGAGCAATTTTCTTTTCAAATGAATGGAACTTAAAGTTTTCAAAAAAGTTTCATTACAGAACCCAAATACTTCGATCGGTACAACACCGACCGTCTATCATCCAGCCACTCCTGCCACATCTTCTTGCGGCCAACCTGAAATGTCATCTGGAAGCTCGGGAACGTCTACAAGTGCATTTCTCATTTCCGAAGCTTGTCGAGACATTGATCAGCTAGGACATTTGAGCGACCTCGAAAACTATGCAACCACACAAGATCCACGATATTTCCTGCATGATGGCTCACAACAACACAATAATCAGAAGAATGGGACAACGACGACAGCTCACGTTGCGGCGATGATACAACGAAGAGCATCTCATGCTGGAGAATATGCCGGTCAGCAGACGACAACGGATCACGGAAAACGTGCATCTGTTTCAACGTTGGGCAGCTCGAATATGAGTAATTACGGCGTTTTATCACATCCATCGCCGCCGAATCAAACGACAAATCAACCTGTGCGAATGAGGACAAGTGAGATTCAGATCAGTGTTAAGATTAATTCATTATAGCTGATAATGTTTCAGCCTCCGCATCGCGACCTCCTCCACCAGCTCGTCGTTCTTCTCAAATAACTGCAGCCACACCTACAGCTCCTTCAGTTGCAGAACAACGTCTGAATGGATCGATGGGAAGCCGTCAATCTCTTGATTCAGCTGGTCTCTATGAATCTGGAATCCCTCATCCCCAACAGTACTACCAAATGTCCTCTTTCAACAGACCAACTCCTGCGAGTGTAACAGCATCAGCCGCGGCTGCTGCAAAGTTTCGAATCTGAAAATAATATATGTGAATTTTCCTAATACCATGTTTCATATCAATACGGGCTCTATTCTCTTCTTCTCTCGTTTTGTTTTTGTTCCTCTTTTTCTCTATTCCAAATCATGTAGAATAACATTCGTACTGTATAAAAGCATGTCCCCCAACGCCTTTCCCTCCGACTTGCTCATCGTTTGTATGTGTACACAATCGAAAAAAGTGTTGAATAGTTAACTATGAATCTATTTATTGCCTTCTTATTCCCTTGTTTGTGTTGCTAACGCACACCCACGGTTATCAGATACAAAAAACCGTAAAGATTTCGAATGGAGCAGATATAAATTATTATGAAATCCGAGATAATCCAAAAATCCAATTGGTTTGTCTATCAGCTGATAATAATTATTCATACATTTCACAATCGTATCCTCTTCTGAAGTGGAAATGACTCATTGTGTGACGTCACACAACTGTTTTTAGCCCCTCCTCTCGCTCAGCGCACTTTTCGTCTCAACAGTCTGCGTCTCCGCAATACTTCACATCTCTTGCATTCTTCTCATTTTCATTCAAAAGTTTCATTCCTTTTCAGTTAGATTTCCCGATGGCATTCCAGCAACCGAACTTGCAACAAATCTTCACTTCAGTGGACAAAGATCGGTACGATTTTCATTTAATTCCAAAAAGTGATTTCAACCTTTTAATTTAAAGATCCGGCCAAATCAGTTCAGATGAACTGCAAAGAGCTCTTTCAAACGGGACATGGAATCCATTCAACCCAGAAACATGTCGCCTGATGATTGGAATGTTCGATTCGAATGGTGATGGAGCTATCAATTTTCAGGAGTTCCAGGTAGAGAGATTTTACAGTTTTTGCTTTTGAAAAGTGGATGACATCTCTTTGTTTATTATTTCCTTTCCAATCATTTGATGGTGCAAATGTTATTGTGGGAGATGGCACTCCAAATTTTTGGATTCAGAGTTGATTTGATTATTTTGATTTTAGGCTCTGTGGAGATACATCAATGACTGGACTAACTGCTTTCGTGGATTCGATACTGATGGTTCTGGAAACATCGATAAAACTGAGCTCACCAACGCTTTGACCCAATTCGGTAAGCTAATTTTGATTACTTCCAACTTTCACCAAAGAAATTCAGGATATCGTCTCTCTCCACAATTCTACAATATCCTCATGCACAAGTTCGACCGTTCCCACAGCAATCGAATCAATTTCGACGACTTCATTCAACTCTGTGTTGTTCTTCAGACTCTCACTGCCGCCTTCAGGTTTGATTGATTATTGGATATTATTTATTTTATGAAATGATTTCAGAGATGTGGACACCGATCGAGATGGAGTCATCACCGTCGGATACGAGCAGTTCCTGACAATGGTCTTTTCCTTGAAAATGTGATTTTAAGATGCAATAGAGAACCAATCACAACCCACTTTCGACCTAACACCTAGAACCCATTCTATCACATTCAAAATTTTCCATTATTCTGTCATTACTTCATTCGATTTCCAGGTAGCTCGAAGTGTCTTCAATCGTCTGGGTTGATTTGTGATTTGCCGTTCCTCATGCTCTCTTTCCGCATCAATTTAAAAAATGTTTATCTTACCAAAGTTCAATGAATAAATTTGCTTCCAAAATTTTAAATGAGTAAAGTGTTCATAGTTTCGAGTATCATAATCAATGTTTTAAAACAAGGCAAAGAAAATCATCATAAAGTCAAAAGTTAGATACTGGAGTAGCTGTCCTCGTCGACGGTTGTGTAGGCCATTCCATTCTCAACCATTGCCGAGAGGCATTGGCGAAGCTTCTTGATGTCCTTCTCCTGGATCTGCTCGGCAATCCAGTGAATGTTAGATCCCTCTTCGTGGGCTTCCTCACTGACTCCCTTCAAAACGGCGAGGATGCGCTCCTTGAGATCTCCCTCCTGCTTGACTTGAGATTGAACTGGATACAATCTCTCCTTGTTGTCAGAAGCGCGTGGGGTTTGTGGTGGTTGCTGTGCAGCTCTGCTTTTTGGAGGAGCCAGCATTCCTTGGAATCTCGAAGTAGCGTCCGATTTGAGCTTATCGTTCATGTTCTTCTGGAAGAAGAGACGCGCGGCTTGAGCCTCCAGTCCGAAAATGGTAAAATCCTTCTCATCCTCGACAGGCATGATGTTGAAGAGCATGATGGCTGAAAAAAATTCAGATAGACTATGCAGGTGAGCAACCACTAACTGTTAGTTCCATCGAAACTCTTCAGCTTTCCGATGGCACGAACACGAGTTCCCTCGACAATCGAACAATGATCAGAATTTGGACCATTGTTTTCGTACTTGAGTGCACGGTACTCCATAGATTCATTATTCGGATCACACAGCTCGTAGGTGAAGGTTGTTCCGTCTTGACGAATCTCTTTGACTATTCCAACGGTCAGAACCTGTAAGCGAAACAATTGGTTTAGGGACTCGGTTCTTGATTTTTTTTACCGTTGCGAAGCGGAAGTTTCCAATGACATACTTGTCATCAGTGGCCGAGAAATGCTCATTGAGATCTGAAATCGTGACTGGAACTGGCAATCTGTCACCCAGTGTGGTGGCTCTCGAGTCCTGAACATCAATTTGAAAACTTAGAGCTCGTAAGCATTTGGCTTACCGGCTTTCTGTCTGTCATGAACGAGGACTCTCCACCAGCCCATCCTCCGGCTCCATGCTCGTGATCGACAGTCTCGTTCCACATGGTTAGTAGGGTCTGAAATAAATCGATTGAGAGATGTCTCGTTGATTGAACATGGAGGCGGGTGAAATTATACGGAAACCGAGAGGGGCAAATTTCGAAAAAAAGCGAACGAAATTCAAAGAGAACACAGAAAAAAATTGAGACAACGCGAGAGTCGAGAAATGTCGAAATTGGCTTGGAAAACACATTTTCGCGCGCACTTCGGTAGAGCGCAACAGAAAATTCTGATTTGAATGGGTGTTCTCGGCAGAATCAGTGATGAGAAGTGCAAATAACTGCTTGAAAAATTGGGAAAATCATGAAAATTGAGGAAAGAAGCAAGAAACACAAAATCCGATTGTGGAAGTAAAATGACGAAGGAAAAGAGGTGAAAACAGAGAACTTTTCGAGAATAAATAATGAAAGCTACAGTAAGACGTTCTGCATTAAAGACGCACGCACTTATCTGAAAAAGTCTTGCAGCGAAAATCGTAATTTGATCACCGATTCGAGACATTGCGGGAATTTTCAAATTTTTTAGGATTGTTTTGATGTTCTGTTGTGCCGAAAACAAAGGTGAGCTCATTCACTTCTCATTTCATTTAAGTTTCATGTCGGTTCATGACTTCCTCTTCTTTTCCTTTTAATCATGTAATTTTTCAGGATGCTTCCCAAGCCAGTTCTTTTCGTGGCTCTTCTTGTCGCTTCCGTTAGCGCTCAGTATGGCGTTGCCGGTATGTACGAGAACCTTCCTCTTGAGAGCACAACAGTAGAAGCATCTGGAGAGGGATCCGGATACGACGCCGCTGCCAACGATGGATTCGTTTCTGGAGCTGACGCTGTTACAATCGACACTGACTGCTCCACTAAGGACGATGGCCTTTACGCGATTGGCGGATGCTCGCCACAATTCTTAACTTGTTCTGGGGGTAATTTAGCTGTTCAGGATGATGATAACAAGAATTTTATTTCAGGAATCGCTAGAGTCATGGATTGCCCAGCCGATCTCATTTATGATCCACGGATTGTAGCCTGCGAGTATTCGTACAACGTTCCAGAGTGTGGTGGAGTGCCACAGGATGTTACATCAACACAATCATACAACACCGTCACCGAGGAAACTAGCCCTGCTGAAGATGTCACAGTCCCAGTCGAAACCACCGCCTATCCATATGCCCCTGTCGATGTAGAGACAACTTCAGCTCCAGCAGAGGACGTCACAGTTCCAGCCGAGACTACCGTCAATCCATATGCCCCAGTGGAGGTTGAAACAACTACCGCCCCAGCTGAGGATGTCACTGTCCCAGAGGCTACCACGGCTTATCCATACGCTCCAGTTGAATCATACACCACGTCCGCTCCAGCGAACGACGAGCCAGTCACTCGCACTCTTCTCGATAACACTTGCAACGGCAAAGCTGACGGATTCTACTCCTTCGGTCAGTGCAGCGACCACTACATTGCTTGCTCCAACGGATATACCATCTCAATGCAATGCCCAGCCAGCCTTGCCTTCGATGAAGCGCGCGTCATCTGCGATTACACCATTAACGTCCCAGAGTGCCAAAATCGTCAAGGTTCTGGAAACGATGAGGGATCAGCTGAAGAGACTACCACTGAGGCGTCTGGAGAGCTCCCATACAGCAATGGATACGGATATGAGGAGAGTACGACTGTCCCCGAAGATGTTCCATCCACTGAAGGATACACTCCGATGACCAGTGCTGAGGCCTACGTCGCTCCATACGGAGTCGATTCGACCACCGCCGCTGATGTGCCAACAACTACTGTCGGATACACTACAGAGGTTGTTGAAGAGACCACGACTACTCAATATGTGGAGGAAACTACCACCACCGCTGGATACGTCCCAGAAGTTATTGAGACTACAACTGCTGCCTACGTAGAGGAGACGACTACAGCTGCCGATGTTCCAACAACCACAGTTGAAGTGACCACGGAGCAGAGCTACGAAGTTGTCACTGGTGAGTTGAAAAACATCGCTTTTGATATTGATTATTCGTTTTCAGATGCTCCATCTACTGAAGGATACCCTCCGATGACCAGTACAGAGGCCTACGTCGCTCCATACGAAGTCGATTCGACCACCGCCGCTGATGTGCCAACAACTACTGTCGGATACACAACAGAGGTTGTTGAAGAGACCACGACTACTCAATATGTGGAGGAAACTACCACCACCGTTGGATACGTCCCAGAGGTTACTGAGACTACAACTGCTGCCTACGTAGAGGAGACGACTACAGCTGCCGATGTTCCAACAACCACGGTTGAAGTGACCACGGAGCAGAGCTACGAAGCTGCTACTGGTGAGTTGCAAAGAACCGCTTTTGATTTAAATTTCTCGTTTTCAGATGCTCCATCCTGCCTCGAAGGAGCTACTGCCATCGAGCCATGCTCTCAAAACTACAGAAACTGTGTAAATGGACACGAATCAGTCTTCATCTGCGAGTCTGGACTATTCTTCTCTCCAGAGCAAGGACGTTGTACCACTGCCGATCAAATCGCGGAATGCCACCAAACGAACTTGTATTAAAGAAGCAATCCCTCAAACAAATTGCACACGCATGCTCACCGTCCCCTAAATCACTAACACTAATTGAACCCTCACTGTATAATGTTACATATTTTGTGCACGCAACTCGAATAAAGCGATTGAATCTGCAACTTGTCTTATTTTATTGGTGGGTGTTCTAATTTTCGAGACTGCATCGATTGCGAGGAAAAGTTGGCGCTTATGAAATCTGCAATTTTGTCACTTCAGCTGAAATTGGCAATATGTAAACTGAGCTAGATTAGAGTACACGCATTTATTCTTCAGGCAATCTATACAGAAATTACAATGGCAAGGATAGATACGGATAATTACGGCATAACCGATCGGTGAGTACAGATAAAGATTTAAAATAAGCCAACTCTCTTGCGAGCTTCATTTTGCTTCCATGCTTTTAAACTGTAAAACTCGGATCTTCCGATTCCAAAAGCTTTCACGAAGTCAGTATCCGTAAGATAGGTCTCCAAACGACGCATATCCATTCCAGCTGGCAAATTCGTTCGCTCTTTGAGCTCATTCAGCGAGAATGTTCGACATCTCTCCTTTAGAAGCGCTTTCACATCCTGTGACTCAATTGGGTTGTCTACCTCGAAATTTTCCCATTTCATGAAAAGTGCTTTAAATTGTTCTGGCTCGGCTCCTTTGTACACCACTCTTGCTGGTCCGCTTCGATTATTCCAGTATTTTACAGCAACTTTCAAGGCAAACGTTGTGACTACTTCTTCTGACCATAACCAGAAAGCCTCTCCAACATCCATGAGAATTGTTTCCGTTAAAATCTGGAAGGATACAATATGATTCCGATGAACCGACACTGAAATATTATACCTGCTGGGAGAATGTAAAAGCACAATCCTTGTGACCACTGAGATGATTCGCCTGTTCCGACTCGTTCTCAAATATTCTCCACACTCGCATCGATCTCTTTCTTCCTACAGAATTCACCCATTTTCTCGTTTTCTTGTCACCTTCTACTTCAACTTCTGCAGATTTCTTCGAAACACCGGCTATCTGTCGAAGGTATTCAGCATGAGCCAATACAAAGTGTACTTGCTCTGGAGTGCAGTTGGCTCCACAAACAACACTCGGCTCATTTTTGGAGGTTTCGATGTAAGCAGCGTGAGATCGGAGTTCAGAATTCAAATCATCGATTTCCCGGAGACTTGTCTCTTGAGCGTTTGCACCAACAACCACGTATCGACGGAGCTGATTCTTATCCGAAACATCGTTGCTCACCATGAACTTTCCTTCGAATAATGCAAGGAATAGAGCTGGTTCATTCCCATCGGCAACTCTGATTCGTGGACTGTTATCTCTGTCAATTTCTTTGATACGAAGAGCACAAAGACCGTGCTGTTTAGGTGTTGTATGCTCTCCGAGCCAGTAGAAGAACGCGATTCGAGATCTTCCAGTTTCTCTTTCCTCTTCTTTGCCTGTTTTGATGCGACGAACTCCTGATTTCTGAACTCTGTATTGCCATCGGAACACGTAACATCTTCTTGAATCGAAGTGGTTGTTAAACTCAATATTCTGAAGAACTTCTCCTTTCAATACCCAAAGAGATCGATCTTCGCTTATTATATCGTGTAGTTTTCTGTCGATTTCTTGATCTTCGAGTATCAGAATAGGATCAACTTCTGGCTCTTCCATCATTCGTCGAACAAGTCCATCAACTTCGTCATCCTGATTCGCTACTTTCACATCCTCGTATGTTTTGACTTCAGCATTTCCCTTCGAGAATAGAGGCTTCGGTTTACATGTCGTGACTACTTCTCGAGTTTCCGGCCAATCATGGAACTTTGCTTTGAACAGTGTATCCTGAAAAATTATAACATTTTATGAGCAAATACAAGTTGTGACACTTACCAGAACTCCTTGATGTATTCTTCGGAAAAGTGTCCAATCGGGTCTCACGTCGTCGTCAGTGGAATCAGAATCTCCAAAAATAGATCGTCCATTCTTCACTGGCTTCTTCATCAGCTGCTTTGCATACTCGTTCGCGTAAGCTGTGCTGACTTTACTCGAGTATCTTCCCGACCAAATGTAGATTTCACTTCCAAAATCAAAGATAAGAACTTCGCTTGGTTGCATAATATCATATGAAAGTCGTTCTCTTCTTGAGCATGTTTCAGCATTTCTATCCTCGCCTATTCGCAAAACTAGGTTCAATTTGGAAATTGTTGTTTCGAATGGCTCCACAGTCGCTTGATAGTTGTTGTTGTCACCGGAACCAGAGTTCTCAGAACAGAACAATAATTTCGAGAGTGAATGTTTACTATGTTCGGTTACTGTAACAAGAGATTCTGCCGAGCAATTCAAATCAGCTTTTCCTAGAATCTCAATACATAATTGAGATGCTTTCGTCTTCTCCAGAATGTTACTCATTGCTCCCTCATATTTCATCAAATGCCTCTGATGAACAACAACGAAACAAGCGTATTCATGAATCGAAGAAATCGCAGGAGCCACTAATCGAACATCCACGTGCTTCGAACCTCGTACTTGAATTAACATTACTTCTGGGTATGGCGACACTTTCGTCGGACTCTTCAGGAGTTGCTTAGCACTTTGAATTGCAGCGATAGCTTGTGCCTGGGTCTCCAATTTCTCGGGTTCCTCTTCAACCACGGCAAACTTGTCTTCGTCAATGGTTACTGTATCTAAGCGTGTACGCTCATCCAGATTTTCCGATTTCACTGTCCTTTTTCTGTTTGGTGCACGGGGTCTGCTAACCGATTTCAGCCTGAAATACGCTCAGTTTTGACAATGTTTTTCTGAAGGTCGGAAAACTCACACTGGGTTCGCTTTTGATGAAATCACATCTAGATCGATTTGGTTCGAGTCGAAGGTTTGAGATTTTTCTGGCTGATGCTGTTTCGATGGAGCTGGATTATTCCCGAAAAACTTTTTCAGGCCGCTAGTGATATCACAGGCTAAAATTAAGAAAACCTTGAAATCCTCAGCTCGTAAGAAACTTACGCTTCTCTGCAACTGGAAGTGATTGTCGCACATTTTGCTTCGGGCGCTGGAAAATTGGGAGATCCTGTAAAATATTGGCACTCGTCCTTCTTTGAAGTGGAGGTGGAGTCTGGCGGGATGGTCGACTTTTCCACTGATCAGCACTCTGAAATATCGATATTAGACGACAATCTCTGAGATACCCATGCTCTGACGAACTCACGTTATTCAAAGAAGCCAGCCGATCTTTGAGACTCCTCTCAGCCAGTGCCACTTCAACATTCTTCTTCTCGTAAGTTGAACTTCGTTGAAGCGACTTCTGTAGCTGTGCGATCATCAAATGATCTGAAAATGAGAAGCGATGATTGATACATAAACGATGGCGGCATATATAAGGCAATAAACTAAACAAGTGTGTCAGATTGGGGGTCTTCTGTTTGAGAAAAAAGCGTGGTGACAGCAGGGAGGAAAACAAGGGCGGAGTTGAATAGAATGAGGTAGTGTAATAGAGGAGGAAAACGAATGACGGCTAGAAAATCAAAGAAGGCGCGTCGTGCTAAAATGACGAACGAGGAGAAGAACGCTGATGTGAAGCTTGAAGTTCGGAGTTATCATGAAAGTAAATATACTTCGAGAATATGAGATAAGAAACTGAAGGAATGAAGTGAGTCTCAATAGTTAGTTCCATTGAATTAGGACGTTAGCGTCTGGTAGAGGTGTGGTCTAATGGAAAATGAAAAGAACAAAGGAAACACTTTTACTTGTTCCTTGAGAAATAGGAGGTATAGGAAAAATGGGTTGTCGTAAAAATGTTCCTCTAACCAGGAAAGTCTTCGAGGTGTAAGGAGTATCATGATGGAAATCCTAGAGAATGGATCAAACAATTTTTGAAATATGATTCCAAAGTTTCAGTCTGGAGCACTTGAAACTCTTCAGCTCATCGATTCGACGATGACGAAAGAAGGCGAGACCGAGGCGAGACGCATTCTTCTCTTTTTGTTTTTTCTTTGTTTTTTATTCTTGAATCATCCGGTGTCCCGCTCCATTCTTCTCCCTCATGGTTCAATTTTCTCCTCACAAGCTTGAATGACGCGTCGTTTCTCATGAAAACATTATTCACGAACAGAAAGAAAAAGGAAATATAGAGAGAAACGAAGAAAGGCAACTGCTACGATTCCAAAAATGTTTTTTATTTCTCACAGAGAAGAGTCAGAGGGAGCGAGACAAGGGAAAAGAAGAGAAAATGAGCAACATTGGAAGCAGTAAAATTGAGGGGTTGACTTGTAAAGAAGAAGAAGAAGAAGAGCAGAAAGGCGAATAATGGAAGAATGAGGAAGGAATTGGATAGTAGTACGAGTAGCCGGTTTGAAAAGCGATACGCGTGTGTTCGGTAACAAAGGGACACCTGCTGCTCAAATATTGCAACTTCATTATTGGGAAGGGAAAGTCCTTCTGTCGACTGGCAGATGGGTGTGCTGGACATCCCACGTCAATGATCACACTCACTCTTTTCAAGGCCATTCCTATTATTGAGTACGTGAGGTTGGTGGGGTTGAAAAATTGATGGGTAGACTAGGTGAATGACCTATGTCGGCGAAAAAAAAGGGAAGAAGACACTAATCCAGAGGAAGAAGCCGTCAGATGAATATCAGATTGAGATGGAAATGTTGCAATACGGAAATCTCTCTTTCTCCGCTTTTCTCCTTTTCCGTTTCGTTCGTTCGGGTGTTGATTTTGAAATTGAAATTTTGTGGGGGGAAGCAAAATGAGGTTATTGTCGGACTTGGAAGAGAATTATGAAAGCGCAGATGACCGTTTGGACACCGGTAGATTATTCTAGGGGAAAATTGGAGAAAAAGGGAAATTGGGTGAAAACGGACGAGATATAATGGAAGGAAATGAAGCGAACGGATTAAAAACGGCAGGGAAGCTGACTATGGGTAATTTTGAATTCGGAGTGGGAACGAAGATTTCGAAGATGGGAAATGGTTCTAATTTCAATGATAAGAATTTGATTTCTCTCAATCAAGCCCAGATTGAGGAAAAAAAATTCTCTGAGACCGGTGAATTTCATTGATCAACACATTTCCTGCGCAGAGTGTCAACGAGAGGTGAAGACGGCAACAATAATATTGTTAGGACAGGAAATGAGAATGTTTGCCCGGCGACGGAATGAGAATGGAGAGGAAAAATAGAGATGATATGAGGGGGTCGTAAACTGACCAATGGCTCGTGGGAAACTGCGAAGGGAAAGAAGGAGAAAATTTGAATATTGTACTCTTTGGTAGAGAATGAACCATGAAAACAAATGTGAACAAAAAGAAAAAGAAATCAGAAAAGAAAGCAAGGTGGGCACAATGACTGGATCGGTCGAAACGGGAAGAGGAGCTGAGCAGCAGCACACGGAGAGAACATAAACTGTTTGGCGACTCTGAGAACATGCGGAACTCTTGGGAGAAATCAAGAAAAGAGAACGGGAAGATTCTTCGGGAACAGATAGGTGTCAATAAACCACTGTTTTTACAGGGAGACACTTGAGAGTGGATATTCCTTAGGGATTCAGAAATCAGAGCATCGGAAAAGAAGTCTTGCGAAGGAAAGTTCTGATGGAGAGTAATAATCGTTTTCAAACATGTAGTGCTTCTCAATAACAATGAAAAAGTGTCCTAGTTATTTCTCAAGAATCTGTGAACAAGCCTTTCCGAAGTCTCAAAACACTTCAACTATCTACTACTACTTGAGACGTCTTCTATTTTGAACCTTGTTGACTTTTTGGTTGCTATGGGGGCACAAAGATGAGGTTGATGAAGCAAGAATCGTTGGAATCAGAAGACTAACTAATAATGAAGGGTCACTTCAAACTTTGGTCTTTTTTGTTGTTACTCGAGACTGGTGCGATTAAGTGGTTTCGAGAAGGTGGCGCGGCATAATTATAGTATAGCAGGCACTGTGGATTCAGGAAAATAATCTAGTATTGAACTCTCAGGGGCTATTTTTCATTTTATTTCAAAACTTGAAACAAAAACCCACCAGAATATGAAGACTCAAAATTTTCCAGGAGCAGAATGATGGCTGAACTTGATGGAGACGGTTGTCCGCGTCTGTAATTAGATCATGGTAGATATAGTGACGATGAAAATACTTACAAAATGGGTTAGTACGAGCAATTTAGAAGAATAGAGAATTATAGTGTTTTTACGGATCGAATTATTTTGACTTGGCGCTTGAAGTGACGTCACAGATCGCAAGCGCGCTCCGTCGGACGAACGGCTATTTTTTTGAAAATTGGCCAAAAGCGTTCCTTTTTCTCAGAACTTTCCGTTAAATATTTGATTGTTTTTCCATCAGTAATATTATATTGCTAAAACATTGCGCTCAATAGTTCATCTTAAAATGCAGCGGTTAGGTTAAAGAAATTAAGTAACTGATGTCCAGCTTTTTTTCAATGTTTGTTTTAAATAGCAGTTTTCAACTTAGGATTGGCTTAAGGAGTTCATTTCGATCAGATATCAGTTCGTTTTAAGCATTGTTCAGCTTCTTCGGACGACACTGTCCAAAATATTTATTTGAGCCGAAATGTATTAGGGGAAAAAATATCTCATTCAGTGCGCTCCGCTGAACTTGCAGGAGTGGAAGAGACGGGAAAGCTGAAATTCAAAAAACTCAGTGTATTTTTTTGAATTTCAGCTTTCCCGCCTCTTCCACTCCTGCAAGTTCAGCGGAGCGCACTGAATGCGAACTTTTTTCCCCTAATAAACAACACTGAACGAGAGCCACCACACTGTAAGGATGGGCACCACTGCTGTTGTTGTTTGTTACTCGTCCCCACTCACTACAGTAGACTGTGCGCACAGATCGTCCTGAGCGACGAGCCGATCGTGTGTGCGAACACCTTGTCGCTCTCCACTTGACGCCTAGGTTTGCACACTTCCTCGCCGCTTCCTCGACGACTGACCGCTTTCTCTCTCTCGAGAGAGTGACCGGCTAGCGCCTTACCCGCATTTTTTTACACCTGGCTCTCATCACTGTTTTTGGGGCTCTGAACTTGCGATCTTCTCCTCTTCCGTAGCAGCACTCATTTGGTTGGCCGCCGGTTCATTCCCTTCCTAATTCAGCCCGCATCTCGGGAAGAAGAAACGAAGATCGAAATTTGTATTATTCGAAATGTTAAACGACCTCCTCGCGCAGATTCATTTCGATCGTCTCCGTCTCACCTCATCAACCCACTATTTCGTTGAACATCTCCGCCACATTAGGCACTATTTCGTCAAGTTTCATATCTTCTTGCGCTGTTCGTCTTCTTCTGGATGTATGTACGTCCGTTCGTTTTGTCCAGTACACTTTCCTCTCCCTTCTGAATACTCCGAAACAACTACGGTTGTTCGCATTCCTGACGACGACGGCGTCGATGTTGTTGTTGTTCACGATTTGCGTAATCGCCCCGCATCTTCAAACGTTTCTCCCTCTTCTATCCGTTTACCTTCTGTTCCGGCTGCTTTCTCATTCAAATTTCAGTTTCGTGTTATGAACATTCTTCAGTGGTATTTCTTTTAATTTAGCCATTTGTGAGCAGTAAGAAACATTTCTAACTATTTCAGCTACAAAATATTGACTTTTAGATTCGATTTAAATAATATCTTCATTTGCTGGCCCTTTTAGGAAGTTGACTAAATAGCTTCGATCTTTGATTTTTTCTCAACTCTACCGACCGCAAGGCTGACCCCTTAAAGTTACGAGCAAAAAAAAACCGAACATTTCTTGAATCTTGGCTTCGTAAAATGTGCAAGAGTTTTGAAGCGGACGAGGTTAGACTGTACGAACAGGAGTAAGCAATTAAATGTGGAAAAAAGAAATTAAATCGAGCAACTAGTGACTAGTATTACTCATGAGCGCCGATCATACGTATACTATACACTTTTTATACTCTCACCTATTCCTTCAAACGTCTTGTCCTTACCCCCCCCCCCCCCATCATCTGGCACTTGTTGCTTCCCCGCCTGCGTCTCTACTCTCTTTCTTGCTTCTATGTGTGCGAATATTTGAATTTGGCGCTATCGGTCACAGGCACTGCTGCGCAACATGTCGATTGTCGTCCGGTCTGTTCGCTCTCATGAGTGAAGCGGTGTCAGCAGCCAACAATTGCACCCTCATTCATCCTCGATTACTTAATCCCCGCTTCTTCTGCCTACTTCGGTTAACGATCGTCGTCTTTTTCGTCCTCGCTAGTTGGGGTTGGTGGTTTCGTTCACATCCTCAAATAGTACATTTTAGCTTTTATGGCCGTTTCTCTCATTCGGAGCGGTTGGTTCTGCGGCTAGCAAACGAAAACAAACATGAGAAAACATTGTGGAATCTCTGATTTCTTTCCTTCCCGTTTCTTCGATTTTGGATTTTAACGCTCGAAATCGTTTCCCGTTTGATTCACAAAATTTGTATTGACTTTTTCTTTTTTTCTGTTGACTTTTTGTCACTTCTTCCCTCATGAATCACTTATTCCTTTCCGGAAAGGTCATATGGCCTAACTTGCATTTCCGTCTTACTTTTCTCTTCCACCGAGTTTTTATGATGTGCATTTGTTCTTCATGTTTTTAGGCATTCCTGTCAATTGTGAAAGAGCATTGATAAGAAGAAGACAGCTGATTATGATCGTTGTTTTTTGTTACTCTCTGATTGTCCATGACCATGTGGTTTCAAATTCCATTAGGATTTGGTGGGAAATCAATTATCCAGCTTTTATCAGCACCGGAAAGAGTGGGCCAAAGTGAAAACACGCCCACGAAATAGAAATTCCGATCGAATGACTGAATTCTCGAATTGTTTTCTATACATTTTGTTTCATTCTCATTCTCATGAATAGAAGCTAGCCACCTGGTCTTTCTTCTGTCGGATGCTTTCTTATTCGCCTCGTTAGGAAACTTCATTTTCTTCGGTTTCATGCTCTTATAAATTCCCCCATTTGCATAATTCATGATTCAGTTTTCAGAAGTTCAGCTCCTTTTCGCCTTGCCAAATTCGATCTTGCGGACGGAAACCGAGCTGAAATAATGGAGCAAGATGAGCTTCTTCAGCAGTTGGTTGACCCGAAATCGCCTATCAATATTGAAAGCCTGCTGGTTTGTGCTAGTGTCTTCTATAGATCCCTGATTTCATTATTTTCAGGATACCATAACTGCACTTGTCAATGATTGTAAAATACCGGTATTGATGCGCATGAAGAGTGTGGACAACTTCATCAGTAGATGTGAGTTTTTGGAACAATTTTTTCGAGATTCGATGGTTTGAAAACATATTTTACCAACTGTTTCTGCATGTTTGTTGTAATAAGTAGCCGTGTTGTGCATTTCAGATGAACGAGTCGTCGAAAGTGTTGCCGCACTTCGAATGAAAGCTACGGACTTCAGACAACTCAAAGTCATTGGAAGAGGTGCTTTTGGAGAAGTTCATCTTGTCAGACACAGTCGAACGAATACCGTCTATGCCATGAAAATGCTCAATAAAGATGATATGGTTTGTGTTGCTAATATTTTTCTTGTTTTGTTATTGTATGTCGGTGTATTGTCTCACAATATTCCCCGGTTCCATGTTTGAAATGTTTTGATTACAGATAAAACGAGCTGATTCTGCATTCTTCTGGGAGGAACGTGACATTATGGCTCATGCTAACAGCGAGTGGATTGTCCGCCTACAGTATGCATTCCAAGATCCACGACACTTGTATATGGTTATGGAATACATGCCTGGAGGGGATCTAGTTAATTTGATGACCTCCTACGAAGTTTCGGAGAAATGGACACGATTTTATACAGCCGAAATAGTTGAAGCGCTCGCTGCTCTTCACAGCATGGGATACATTCACAGAGATGTGAAACCTGACAACATGCTTATCTCCATCAGTGGTCACATTAAGTTAGCTGATTTTGGAACTTGCGTGAAAATGAATGCAAACGGAGTGGTTCGATGCTCAACTGCTGTTGGAACTCCGGATTACATATCTCCCGAAGTACTGCGAAATCAGGGACAAGATTCTGAGTTCGGAAAAGAAGTGGATTGGTGGTCTGTCGGTGTATTCATTTACGAAATGCTCGTGGGAGAGACGCCGTTTTACGCCGAAGCTCTTGTTTCTACTTATACGAATATCATGAACCATAAAACAAGTCTCAAGTTCCCTGATGAACCTTTGATTTCAACACAAGCAAAGGATATTATCAAAAAGTTCTTGTCAGCTGCCCCTGAACGTTTGGGAAAGAACAGCGTCGATGAGATTCGTAATCACAAGTTCTTCAAGAATGACGAATGGACATTCGAAACTCTTAGAGAAGGTACTTATTTTTCAAAAATTTATTGCTTAATCAACTTATTTATTCCAGCTACGCCTCCAATCATTCCGTCACTGAAATCCGATGACGATACTACACATTTTGAGGAAATCGAAACAAGAGATCGAGATAACGCGGGTGATTTCCAATTACCCAAAACATTCAACGGAAATCAGCTACCATTCATCGGATTCACATACTCGAACGAATACAGTCCCGTCAAAAAGCTACTCCATGGAGGAGTTTCCAATGGTGTTCAAAACGGAGTTGAATCAAAGCCAGTTGTAGTCCAGCAGCCATTGACAAATGGACATGCTAGTGGGATACCAGAAGAGCAGTATGAAGAAGTCGTATTGGAGCTTGACAAAAAGAGGAGTGAGCTTGAGATGTTGAAGGAGAGCATATCGAGAACGGAAATCCGGGCGAAACTCATGGAAAATGAGAAAAACTCGTAAGTTTAGCCTGATCCAAACTAATAAAATTAGCATGATCTTGTTGCAGATTATCAACGAAGATAAGTGATCTTGAACGAGAACTCAAAGATAATAAGGACAAGTTGAAGCACGGCGCAGATTCAGATGCGAAAGTTAACGAACTGTCTGTTGAGTTGCGAATGTCCAAAGAGTACAATGGTGAAATGGAAAACGAGTTGAGCAAGTTCCGAGACAAATGCGAACAACTCAAAGAAGATCTTCGCAAGAAATCTGGCGAATTGGCTCAGGAGAAAAACGAAACTCAAAGAGTAGTTCAACAAAAGAAAGACGCAGACGAAGCTTTTGCTGAAATCAAACGAGACTACGAACTGTTACAAGCTAGAGAAGCTGAAAAGTCATCTCAGTTGAAGAAAGCTCTTGACGAACGGAAGGAAAATGGAGCCTATCAGCAAAGTGTGGCGAAAGCGACTGATGCTGAATGGGAACGTAAAATGCAGTACTACGAAAAACAATTAGAACAAGTAACTGATGACAGGAAAAGAGAGGAGCAGAAACGCACGGCTGCCGAGTTTGATCAAAGCAGAGTAGCTAGAAAGTTGGCTGGAATCGAAGCGAATTACGAGTTGTTGCAAAATGATTATAAGAACATGAAGGAGGCAAAAAAGGACTTGGAGAGAGATCTGCAAGATGTTATTGCTGAGAAGCGACGACTGGAAATTCGTGTAGAACAGCTGATGGATAGTCGCAACACCGATGAACGCGTGCTAAATCTTTGTCAAGAGGAATTGGTTGAAAGTCAGGAGGAGGCCAAATACAAAGAAGATGGCTGGAGAGGGAAGGTTGATGGTATCAGGAATGAGTTAGAGAACGAAAGGATGAAGTCCCAGACTCTTGAAGAAAATCTGCTCGTTGCCGACAAGGAAAGAGGAATGTTGAAGATGGAGGTACAAGAACTAATGAAGCGGCACAAGTGGGAGATTTCTAACAAAGATCAAACTCTGAAGCATATCGAAAACCAGTTGGAAGAGCTGAGAGAACAATCAAGACTCGAGTCAACTGAGCAAGAATCAAGTGACAAGATGATAATTGCTGATTTGAACAAGAAGCTGGACTTGGAGAAAGCTCACAAGAAAGCAGTTATAAATAAGCTGGAAGAGGAAATGGCAAAGCGGCAGCCATTGAAGAAAGGAGACAAAGGTATCACGAAGTCGGCTCTGATAAAGAAGGAACGCGAAATAGTACGTTTAAACTGAGAATCTTCTATTCAAAGTGTATGTTTTCAGATGAGTCTTCAACAGGAAAAGGATGCCATGAAGAAGAGAATAGAAACATTGTACACTGAGCAGGAGAAGGTTTATTTATTTTCTGTTTAGTATCAATCAAATGTATTTTTCAGAACAATGAGCATTACAACAACCAAATGATGGAAATGCAAGCATATTGTGACAATTTGGAAGAAGAGCTGAGAGAGATGAGAGAAGAAAATCCACATAGACATTCTGTCAATCGTTACGAAGACAAAAGATCTTTGGATTCCCGTGAAGGAATTCCAACTTCAATCCAATCAAGCCTCCAGATGGAAGGATGGCTGTCTCTCCGAGATATGACCAAAAAGTCACGAAAACCGAAGGTGAATATAAAAATAAACGTTTTCGGTTAACTAACCGCATACTTTCAGTGGATCAACTACTTTGTCAATCTCAACGAATTTGCATTTACCATCCACATTGACGAAAAAAATTCAAGTTCTATCGTTCTCGCTATTGAAGCCGGAAACATGGCTCATGTCCGTCATGTAACTGCTGCTGATTTGAGAACTGTCGATGACAGTCAACTGCCGAAGATTTTCCACGTAAGCAAGTAGAAGAATCGAGTAAACTAATTCCTTTTCTCATGCAGATAATGTACGACGATACATCTTCAAATTCTTCGCGACATGCGTCTAACTCGGATCTTTCGATGTGCGAATCACTACGAGAAGAGAGCTGGAAGAGACATGACTTCCAAGAGATCTCTTATCACACACGTACACAATGCGACGATTGCGGCAAGAAATTGTCGGATCTCATTCGGCCAACACCAGCTTTCGAATGCAAGAATTGCCACTTCAAGACGCACAAAGAACATGTTGCTCAAGGAACGATTCCAACTTGCAAATGTAAGATGATTTTTGATTATTATTTTCTCTAACTGTATGCTTCCAGACACGGGTCTTTCTCGTGAATTGGTTCTAATGGCTCCTCAACCCGAGGCTTGTGGCAAATGGGTTTCACAACTTCGCAAGTTCATCGATATAACTAGGACATCAGCCGCATCTGTATCCCGTGCTTCTTCACGTAGACATATGCCACCAGGACCCGGATCATCGAATTCCTCGTCTGTACATCAGTAGTCATAATGCATCATCATATTCTCTGTGATAAATCTCCCTATTTTTGCTTTATTTGTGTATTCTTGCTTTTCCTGTCCATAATTCGTTTGTTTTTTCTGCCTTTGTTTAACATACCGATTGCCGCCCGTTCACTTGTGCCTATCAGATTTCGTTGCCCCAAAGTTCAACACAGCTTTTCCCACCCGTTTTCTTCCTTTTGTACCCCCCCCCCCCCCCCGTTTTATTCCCATCTCGACAGTGAATATGTCAATTTCTCAGGGCCTTTTTGCTCTTTTTCGTTCCATTTTTCCTTCCACTCATCCATTGCGTGTTCATTTTCTTGTTTTTTTTCTCACTCGAGGTTGTTCTTCCATTTCGTTTCTTCTCTACACCCACAACGATTACGGATCGAACTGCAATGATTCCCATTCAATTGTATACGCACAGTCCTCTCGCTTGTACAGTCCGTAAGATGTGAGAGTCATACTGTCATTTCAATACATCCCCTGATGCACCATCTTTCTTATGATCATTTCGAAGTAATAATGTTAATTTTTCTCGGTTAGTGATACCGGATAAAAATTCGCACTAGATCATAAACGCACAAGTTTGAATCTAATATGGGTATACTTTTACTAATCCACTGGTTATTGTTGAGTTGAAATGATACACAAAATCTGAATAAAATAGATTTAGGTACGAACCAGTGTGGTCGAAATCATGGCGTGGCGAAATAAGATGGTAAATGTCATCTTGGCGGAGAAGAAAGCATTTCAATCGTTAGAAGTTACAGAGTGCAACTGACACACCGCCTCCGTTTGACAACTCTCCGAATGCACTTCTTGTCTCTGCTTCGTATGATTTAACGATTCGATTATGGCAACTATCAACTGGAAAGTGTATCGGAAACATTCCCCATAATGAAGGACAGGTTAACGCATTGAGTCTCACTTCGACTGGAAGAGACTTGGCTGTTGGTGCATGGCAAAGAGTTCGAATCTATGATGTTTCTTCCGGAAAGGATCCAAAAGCAACGATTGAATTGCCGAAAAATGTAACTGTTGTTGGATTCGAGGTAACAAAAACGGCGAGCTTCGGACAGGCAGAGACATTTATCGATTTCAGGCGGCTGGACGATGGATGTACACCGGTGGAGAGGACGGAGTGTGTCGTATTTGGGAGATGAGAAACAATCAACTTGTTGCAAATCGACTTCTTTCTTTCTCAGGAAATGGAGTTACTAGCATTGTCCCAAACATCAATCAGACCGATCTTTTCATATCGACCGTTTCTGGACATGTTTGGATTTGGGATGTGGTTAATCACATGTTCATGAGGTTACCGATGCCAGATGATTTGAAAATGCAAGAGCATGTACACCGTCTAGCTGTTCATCCATCAGGAAAGAAGCTGACCGGAGTGACGAATCAAGGAAGACTTCTCTGTTGGGATTTGATGACACGACAAGTCGAGGCTCATTCATTCGATATGTTCAAATCTCCAATTGTGCCTATAGAGCAAGACACCGCAACTTATGGATGTCTACGGGATGAGGATAAGCATCATCGAATGCAACAAGGACACGGAATATCCTGTAGATATAGTCCAGATGGCAAATGGGTCGTTGCGTCTGGTTCCGAGCAAGATATCTATGTATTCAATTCGGAATCCATGGAACAAGTAGCATCATTGCACACTGGATGCGGATGGAATTGGGATGCGATTTTCTCATCGGAAGGAAGGTTAGTAAATTTGTTTAGGCCTGTTCGTTTAATCTTCGTTTTCAGATATATCTTCACTGGCGGAAACGATAATCAAGTGAAGATTTGGGACGTGATCAACAGTAAGAAAGTTGCTCAATGGGATGGCCATACGAAACCCATCACGGCAATGTGCATGAACGGCCCAACGCCATAGATTTTTCTCTTGTCTCCCAATTATCTCTACTTTTCCCTCATTCCAGTTCAATCATGACAAAGCTGTCTACTTTTAATAGGAATTACTTTTTGAAATTTGTCTATATTTTCCCATTGTCTGATTCTTCTTGTTCCATATAGCACGAATTTTTAATAAAACGAAACAAATGTAGGATGTTTATTTAGTAGAAAAATATAGAGAGAACATGTTTCACCCGTGAAGATAGCTAAGGTTAGTTCTAATCCTTCTTGATTAGTTTCATAGGAATTTTGCTGAAGAGGAATCGAAGAGCAAAGAAAATAATTGACAATGATAGTAAATAAGATAAGCCAATCACTGAATAAATATCCAGCAGATTTCGTTCAATAAATCCAAGTTTTCTTCCAAATGAATCCATCTCGGGGAATGGTCCGAATCTGGCGACGAACTCTGTATATTTGACAACTTGTTCCTTTGGTTTCATTGGTTGATTTATCAATAGATCCGCCAATTTCTCAGCGTGCTTCTTGTATTCCTCATCGTGAAGAATGGAACGAATTGCACTTTTGATAAACTTTGTGTTTCCCAAATCACTTTTATGAATAACTTTCACTCCTCCATGTCTTGCCAACATATTTGCATTTCTATCTTGATCTGCGAATACTGGAACCATCAGTGCTGGCTTTCCAAGATGAGCCAGTTCATTTGTACTTCCCAATCCTCCATGAGTCATGAATGCAGTCAATCGATCATCGTTCAGAAGAGCCGTCTGGGGAACCCATTTTGAGAAATGAATGTTTCGGACTCCCTTCGCCCAAGAGATTTCATCATTTTCATACTTCCAAATAAAAGTGACATTTGGTTCCGACTTGATTGCCTCCAGAAGTCCTTTTCTGAAAATTTTAAATCTCAAAATCTCAAAAACTCTGAATATCAGAACCTCCGAATTTCTTGATAAGCCTATAAACTTTCAAAAACAAACCTCCACTCAGTTGGCATATCCATAGATCTGACCATTGATCCAAATGAAATCAACATGTTGAATGGTCGCTCATCCAATACCGTACTCCAGTCAATTGATAATTTTTGAGATCTGATTGCTTGAATATCCACCGAAATCCCTCCGATTGGAACAGTCTTTTGGGTTACAGTCCTTGGGAAGTCAACATAAGGAATCGAGTTTGTGAAGAAAACAGAAGACGTTGGCATCAGATCCCTCCAATGTGGAATGTCCTTTCCCAAATATCTTCGGTATATCTCTGTCTCCTTATCCCACATTCCATACTGCATTCTATAGGAAGCCATTGACAATCGATAGTTCTCCAATTTTTCCGTCAAACTCATTTTCTCTCCAGATTTACTCATCATTCCAGGTACATAACTGAAGTCGAGTGGTTCACCAACAGCCGCCACTGCTCCATCATACAAAACACAAGATGATGCCATTATTATCTTCTCGATTCCCAGCGCATTCATGAATCCTAGGCCACAAACGGACACTGGCTCAAAGATTCCAACATCGAAGTTTCGAGATTTCATCTCTTCGAAAGCTTGTTTGTTTCGCATGAAATTCTCGCACGATAGCTGCATTGCATCAGTGAAGACATCGAAAATCTGAAGAAGGGGGAAGGATTTGAAAATGAGACAAAAGGAAGGATTCTTACTGTATCAGCATTGGAAGAGTCCATATCGGTAGTCCAATATTGAGCCATATCATCGTCGATTGGTTTCACTTGACGTCGCATTTCATCGTCTTGCTGAAAGCTGGGTCAGGTTTTGACAATTTAAGATTTAGAAAAGTTCCAGAAAGTGTTATCCAATTCTAGACCATTATCCTATTTTAAAAATTGACGTATCTGAGAGGTCCACAATATCAAAAGTTTAAAAAGCTGTCATACTTGTTTCGAGACCGGCCGTGGGAAATCCCATCAGCCCGGTATCACAAATTCTAGAGCAAAGACACATTCTGATTCCTTTCATGCTCGGAAAAAATAGTTTTTAACACTCGGTTTAGAAACGTCCCGTTTTGAAATGTCTGGTTTTGAAACGTCCGGCTTATTTCGAAAAAAAATTCTAAAACTTTCCAGAAATTCCAAAAAGTGTTTTTCAAGGCGGGACGGGGCAGGCATATCGCAAGAATGAAAACTTTGAAAACCACTGACCTCCACCAAAACCACATCCTTCGTCTTCTTCACTCCCAGTTGCCCTTTTCTCGCTTCATCTGCCACTGGAATCAAGAATGTCTGAAAAATTCAACTTATTTTTGTAAAACTTTTTAGATTTCCGTACCACATTATGTCCAGCTTCCGTCAATGTATCAGCTAATCTCGCCATGAAGTTAGTATGACTTCCTCCGAAGGATGGAGAGTAAACAAGAATATTGTACGCATTAATGAGACTGATTAAAGATAGGAAGGAGAAGAACGATTGGATAATCATTACTGAACTCTCTTTCCTTTTCCCCCGTTTTCTCCATTTTCCTTTTATAAGTTTTTGTTTGATGAACTGGAAAAAGAAGAAGAAGTTCCCGCCCTCCTCTCAGACACATGGTAGTTTTTGTAGTTTACGTGTTTGAGATATCATATCGATATGGAAAAGAAGATGTGAAGATGATGATGGGGGGTGGTGGAACCATCTCAGAACCATCTCAGGTACTTTGTAGTTCATTTGTGACAAGAACACTAAAATTTGGAATTTTTTGGGATCCTTTAGGTAACGATGTCTTTGAGGAATTCCAGTTTTCCTGTCTTCACTTTCTCCGGTTGATTAGATAATTGGGAATTTTTTGAAAACAGCGAAAATAGGATAGAGAACAGAAATCAGATCAAGTTTTGTTAGATTCTGAAAGTGAAGGTAATAATTTGATGGCATGAAAATGAAGTTGGTTATGATTACCTTAAGGTAAAATAAAGATTTCTCAATTTCGTAGAAAATTTCTAATTTTTTAAACACTTCAGAATGCTTCCAAGGAGTCGTTGTTCGAAGCTTTTATCCCAGTTTCCAATTGTTTTAACAGTTTCCAATGGTTTCCACCTTTATTGGTTTTACATCATCTTGTGCTAAAAACGTTTTGCGAGAGATCGAAAAACCTAAAGTTGTGAAATGAGACACAACTTTCTATGCCCAATACACAAAACATGATCTTCATTCCAAGTGACAGATTGTTCTCTGACTACAATCGAGAAGATTGTCTGTGTCTTTTTTGATCGTTTGAAGGTTCAGAGTGACCCACCGCACGAGAAATTCACAAGGATTCGAGAGTCAGAAGCCGTTTTCTTCAACTACTTTCCAGGGAATACAGTCTCTAAAATTCTCCGTATCATGACTCTGAATACAGTATCTAATAAACAAAATTCTCCAAGACCAACAGTATTGAAACTTGCTCTTTTGCAACTTATGTCTTATACTATTTTCGGGACCAAATAGAATAGGATAATCACCGAAAAGAATCAGACATCAAAATTCTCGATTCTTGCAAAAGTACAGAGACCATAATATATAATATTAGATAATATCAGTGATAATAGGAAAAGATAAACATTTGGGAAAACTTTATTCTAGTTGATTGGCAGGAAGTTAAAAACGGTGCCTTGGAAATTGTTATTAAGATTTATGGCTGTCTGGTGAAGAGATAAGACATTTTGAAGTACATGTCTGGTGTCGAATTCTTAATGTGTTGCAATACAGTACCAGACAAAAAATAAAGATTTTTTTTAAAATGTTTATTTGCAAAACCCGCAAAAAATATAGATCTCACTCAATCTTCTTTGCTTCTCTCAAACGAAAATGTTTCCTAGCTTGAGACACAACTAATCGAGTTATAACAATAACTACTACAGTTATAAGCACATAAAACAAAGCAAATAAAGCATAAATATCAAGGAATGTCTTCTGAAAATAGTTCAAATGACGTCCATAAGGATCCATGTCGGGAAATGGGCCATGTCTAAAAACGTTTACTTTTTTGAGTTTCCTCAAAACTTTCCAACTTACTCTCCGACAAACTCCGTATACTTTATGACGTTCTCCATCGGACTATACGGTTGATTATTCAAGATATCAGCCAACTTCATGGCATTCTTCTTGTAGCTCTCATCAAAAAGAATATCTTCAAATGCTTTTTTCATGATTTTCACGTCTTCCATTGAGTTTTTATGAAGATGAATGACTCCTTTATGCCTTGCAAGCATATTGGCATTTCTGATTTGATCAGCGAACACTGGAATCATGACGGCTGGTTTTCCACTGTATGCCAATTCCATCGTACTTCCAAGACCCCCGTGGCTGAGAAATGCGTTTAGACGGTCGTCGTTGAGAAGAGCTGTTTGTGGAACCCATTTTGAGAAATGAAGATTTTCGATTCCATCGGCGAAGGTGACGTCATCAGATTCATATTTCCAAATGAATGTCACATTTGGCATCGATTTGATTGTTTCGAGAAGACCGTTCCTGTAAAGATAATTTTTTTAGTATTTCAACGAATTCCTAGACGAATTCAGTACCACTCAAAAGGATGTGACAGTTTCGGAGGAAAAGCGAAAGCTTTGGTAGTTTGAGATAGGGTTCAAATTTGTTCACTTGGTCTAAAATGTTGTGGGTATCAGTTCTAGAACTAACTTTTTGTAAGAAATATTTTTTGCACAACGTCTTCTAAGAATAGTGTGTCTTGTGAGAAATACAATAAGTTGTCAACCACAAGAATAGAATTCTAGAGGTTTTCCCCACTGAAAACTTCGAAAGTTCACTACTTCTTGATACTGTATAAACTCACTTCCATTTCTGAGGCATATGAGTAGACTTCACCATTGACCCAAAAGAAATTAACACATTCTTTTCTCTTCTTCCCAAAATCTTCTCCCATTCAGATGATAGTTTTTGCTCTTTGATCCATTTCATATTCACTGAAATTCCCCCGATTGGAACTGTTTTCTGGAGTACTTGACGGGGAAAATCCAAAAATGGATTTGAATTGACAAAGAATATAGAAGCTGTCGGAAGTAACTCCCTCCAATCCGGAATATCTTCTCCCAAGAACTCTCGATATATTTTCATTTCTCCATCATACATTTCATGGAGAGCAATGTTGATTTCTTTTATAATCATCCAGTTTTCATATCTCTCCGCCATGCTCATTACTGCTCCAGAGAGACTGAATCCTGATGGAACATAACTGAAATCCAGGGGTTCTCCGAGAAACGGTAGTGCAGAATCAAAGAACGCGCATGATGAAGCCAGTATGATTTTATCGATTCCTAAAGCTTTCACAAATCCGAGACCACACACATGAATCGGTTCGAGAATGGCCAAATCAAACTTTCGAGTCTTCATTTGATCGAAAATATCCCGGCGACTGTGGAAGTTTCGACAAGCGATTTGCATGGCAGAACTCCAGTATTTGAAAATCTGAAAGTTATTAGTTTAGAAAGGTTTTACTATGTAAGCCTACATCTCGAGAGTTAGAAGAATCCATTTCAGACTTCCAGTAAATCTCCATAACTTTATCACTCGGAGTGTCGTCCTTCTTTTGTGAAAGCATTTCTTCTCCAGCCTCCACAATAACTAAATCCTTCGTTAACTTCACTCCAATACACTCGTCCCGTTTTCCGACATCAACCACCGGCATCAGAAAAGTCTAAAGTTGTCTACAGTACTATTGGCCTATGCTGTACAGATTTCCAGATAGATTCCCAACGTTCATTTTTTGAAATTTCGTGGGTATAGAGATCAACTCTAGAACTCCATTTTTGCAGTTGACACATGTTTGTCATAACCATGTTTCAAAGAGTAAAATAGGTACTGGGAATGTTTGAAATCTTGAATTCCTTCCAAATTCAGTGTAAATTTCGAAAAAAAACGGTAGTGAGACATGTCTTTTCTAAGCAACCTAGCTGTTTAAAGTGCTTCTATGGAAAAAGTAATCAACTACAAAAATGGAGTTTTAATGTTGATCTCTGTACCCACGAATTTTTCAGAGAATTGGACGATGAGAACCCTATTTTTCAGACCTTCCAAAGTTGACTATTTTTCACTGAACACTTCCAAAATTGCCAACATTTTGGCCGGTGATGTAAATAATCTTTTAACTCACCACATTATGTCCTCTTTCTGTTAATGTATCTGCTAATTTCCCCAGATGATTACTGTGACTGGCAGCAAACGCTGGAGCATAGACAAGAATATTCAGAGAGCTCACAGAGCACACCAAGGAAAAATAGATGAAGATGAAAACTCCATTCATCTTGAAGTGATACAAAATAAATTTCGTACATTATCGTTATTTCTCCTACTTACTTTAAATCTCTTGATTATTGCGCAATGTGATCAGACAGAAGAAAAGATACGCCTTTTTGTGATCACAAACCACAAAAGTCGATGGTCAGAAAGCACAAGAAACATGTTGGCCTGTTAAACAAACACTTTATTTCTTCTTAACAATTCTAATAAACTTCCATGGAATGAGACAAAATATTATTACAAAGAAGACAATGTGTCCCAGAGCTTCCATGAAATAAACATCCAGTAAGTTTCGCTGGAAGAAGTTCAGATTTCGGCTGTAAGGATCCATTTCGGGGAACGGACCGTATCTGAAATTGTAGTGAAATTTTCGAAAGTTTAAGACACGTTCTCTGAGGAAATCGAGTGCACCTCCACTGACCCGTTGTACAGAAAAAAGTCAAACTGATTTTGGTTGGTTGGTATTTGATATAGTAGGTATCCATACACTTCTAAGAACTTTGCCCCATAATCCATCTGGCTCCGCCCCCTTCTGGCTCACATATGCATATGGTCGGAGCAAAAAATTAAAATTTTTCAAAGTTGAGATTTTGATTGGATTTTAACGGGAGTGTGTAGTACTCATTATTTGATGCTTTTTTTGTGTTGACACCAAATTTCCAACTTGACTCCGTCATATGGAAAACACACTTCTTTTGTCAAAAACCATTTTCTTCGTCGTTTTTGGCCCGTCGTGAGAAATTTCAGAACTCACCACATTGCGATCTTTGCAGATTCAGATTTCTCGCTCAATTTTACCCTGGAAAACTTGGTTTTGCTCGAAATCCGAACGGTACGTATTTTTGCTAGAGGCCAAAATATGTGATTTTTAGCAACTTTTCCATGTATCCCTATACATGATGATATTTTGCCAAATTTTGAAAGATGGAAAACTAGAAGCAAACTTGTTGTATTTTGGAATACTAACTGCACATTGTTCATTGATGAAGTTTCGACGACTCTGCTTCCTGATTCTCGAAGTTATGCCACTTGGAACTGTTTTTCCGATATTCTCTTCATACAGCCTCCAGCATTGAGTAAAAGATCTTTAACTTCATCAATGAACAATGTGCAGTTAGTATTCCAAAATACAACAAGTTTGCTTCTAGTTTTCCTTCTTTCAAAATTTGGCAAAATATCATTATGTATAGGGATACATGGAAAAATTGCTAAAAATCACATATTTTGGCCTCTAGCAAAAATACGTACCGTTCGGATTTCGAGCAAAACCAAGTTTTCCAGGGTAAAATTGAGCGAGAAATCTGAATCTGCAAAGATCTCAATGTGGTGAGTTCTGAAATTTCTCACGACGGGCCAAAAACGACGAAGAAAATGGTTTTTGACAAAAGAAGTGTGTTTTCCATATGACGAAGTCAAGTTGGAAATTTGGTGTCAACACAAAAAAAGCATCAAATAATGAGTACTACACACTCCCGTTAAAATCCAATCAAAATCTCAACTTTGAAAAATTTTAATTTTTTGCTCCGACCATATGCATATGTGAGCCAGAAGGGGGCGGAGCCAGATAGATTATGGGGCAAAGTTCTTAGAAGTGTATGGGTACCTACTATACCAAATACCAACCAACCAAAATCAGTTTGACTTTTTTCTGTACAACAGCATACTCGAGTTTCTCAGAGAACGTGTCTTAAACTTCAAATCACCCACTTTGCTACAAATTCCACATATTTCACAACCATTTCTTTCGGTTTTAGTGGTTGATTTCGAAGTAAATCTGCTAAATGCACCGCGTTTTTTGTATACTCCATATCGTAAAGTATATTTTTCACAGCCAATTTCAATGTTTTCCACTCCTGAATTTCAGTTTTCTGCACCACAATTGCACATCCATGTCTCTCTAGCATATGAGCATTTCTGTACTGATCTCCGAATATAGGAACAACGATTGCCGGTTTTCCACAATGAGCCAGTTCATTTGTACTTCCGAGTCCTCCATGAGTCAGAAATGCGGAAACTCGAGGATCTCCGAGAAGATTCGGTTGGGGAACCCATTTGGAAAAATGAACATTGTCGATTCCATTGGCGAATGAAGTTTCATTTGTTTCATATTTCCAGATAAAAGTTACATTTGGTTCAGACCGAATCACTTTCAGAATATTCTCTCTTGCTTCATCAGGCATATGAGACGAATGGACCATCGATCCGAAGGAAATCAGAAGATTGTATTCTCTCCGATTCAAAATTGCATTCCATTCTTCGTTCAACTCATGAGACTTTATTTTCTCCATATCAACTGATATTCCTCCGATCGGAATAGTCTTCTGGAGTGAGGGGCGTGGGAAGTCCAAGTAAGGATTTGAATTTGTGAAGAATAATGAAGCAGCAGGGAACAGATCTCTCCAGTCAGGCAGATTTTCCCCTAGATACTTCTGGTAGAGTCTCTGTTCAGCATCGAACATTCTACTGATTCCTCTGCTCATTCCCTGAAACTCAAATTCTTTTCTTTGGGATTTTATCAATGGATAGTCCTACCTCTGCCACTCTATAATTCTCAAATCTTTCCCAAAAGTCCATTTTCTCTCCTTTTGTACTCATTAATGAGGGAAGATAACTATATTCGTTGGGTTCTCCCAAATGTCGAAATAAGTAATCATAGTAGGCACAGGATGAAGCCAGAATTGTCTTCTCGATCCCCAATTGCTTGAAAAATCCAAGTCCACAAACAGATAGGGGCTCCAGAATCGCAACGTCAAAGTTTCGAGATTTCATTTTATTGAAAATTTCCCTGTGACGAAGAAAATTCTCGCATCCCACTTCCATTCCGTCGAAGAACCATTTGAACGACTGAAAATCAGAAAAAGGTAAAGTTTTGATCCCCAGAAATCTTTTGAACACTTATTCTGATAAAATAATGTTATGGAATAAAATTCTGGGAAACCGGTTTGAAGGTTTGTGTTCTTCCCAACGCGAAAATAAGAGATTTCAAAAAACAAACAGGTCATGTTATTGTCTAGAACGTTCTTCGAAACAAAAAACGGTACAGTAGTTCAGAACAACAAGAGTCTAGTTAAGGGAAAAATATGTATGAGTCAATTTCCAGATATCTAGAAAAATGATTCAAACATCAAAAATCTTGAAAGTTTTTACAAAACTGAAATTGAGATTTTAGATTTTGTGATGTCAAATCAGAAAAGTAGGCTATCAGGGGGCCCAGGTCGGCTAGTCGGCCCTGTTTTTTGAAGTCACATTTTTAGGGAGCAAATTTCGGATTCCAATTCGGCTTTTGATTGTTGTTTTAAAAAGCTGTGTCATTGGTATTAGGAAATTTTCGTTGACTTTCAGAGCAGTCTGACAAACACTATTCGTCAAGTTCCACAGTATTTTTTCAAGCCAACCTCTTCAACATTCGATGAATCAGTTTGTTCAGTCCAATAAGCTTCCATACTTTCATCAAATGGTACATGCTCCTGACTTGCAACATCATCTTGCTGAAAGTATAATTTTTAGTTAGAATGTGTTGAATATTCAAACCTCCACAACTACTACATCTGTTGTTAATCTTACTCCCAGTTGATTCCTCCTTGCTACATCTACAATCGGAACTAGGAATGTCTGAAAGTTATCTCCTGAACCCGTTTCAGATTGAATTAAGCTTACCACATTATGCCCAGCTTCTGTCAAAGTATCTGCTAATCTAGCCATAAAATTGGTGTGACTTGCAGCAAAAGCGGGAGAATAAACCAAAACATTTATGGAATTAGTCGAGATGAAAAATAGGAAAATCAAAAAGAATAACATTTTGAGTAGACAGTGTTCTTCTGTTCTGTTTTGATAAGATCGTCTTCATTCTCTTCCCTTTATATAAAGGAAAATGATGAATTTGAAAAGGCAAAAACAAATCACTTGACAGTTTCAGATATTTATCATTTATTAGAGAGACACCCGTGGTCAGAGATTAAGAGGGAAGGTAATCAGTCCTTCTTCACTTTTACACAGTTCAATATATAACGGATAATGAGGAAAAAGGTGATCCCTGAAATAAGGATTCCGGCGAAAACGATGAGGTAGATGTCGAGGAACGTCTTCTGGAGATAGTTGAGCTTTCGAGCGTGGGGATCCATTTGTGGGAATGGACCGTATCTGGAAATATGAAATGTGATGATCAAATTATTTAACTGCTCTGTAATCAGAGAACTGCAAGCTGAACGATCCGAGATGTAAAGTTAAAATTCTGTAAATCAAAACGAAGAACTTTCTGAAGCTTCATCTGATCAGCCCGCCATTTTACTGTTCAAGTAACATTTCTTTCCAAAAACTGTTTAATCCTCACCTCGCCAAAAACTCCGTATACTTGACCACCGTCTCCTTTGGAGTCCTCGGCTGATTCTTCAACATCTCCGCAATCCTCTCCGCATTCTCCATATACTTCTTCTCATACAAAATCGACCTTACTGCATTCTTCACCTTGTCCGCATCAGCCAATTCCTTTTTATGAAGTACAATAACCGATCCATGCCTCGCCAACATATTCGCATTTCTAGTTTGATCTCCGTAGATTGGAACCATCACTGCGGGTTTTCCCAAATGAGCAAGCTCATTTGTACTTCCCAATCCTCCATGAGTCAAGAATCCAGAGACTCGAGAATCCATTAGAAGAGCTGTTTGGGGGACCCACTTTGAAAAATGAATGTTTTGAACTTCTCTAGCGAATGAGACATCATCAGATTCATATTTCCAAATGAAAGTCACATTTGGCATAGATTTGATCGTTTCGAAGATTCCGGATTTCCAAGCAGCTGGCATTTTAGCAGAAGGAACATTTGAACCAAACGAAATTATCATTGTTTTCTCTCTTTTATTCAAGACTTCATCCCATTCTTTATCCAAAGTCTCTGACTGAATCCTCTCCAAGTCTACAGTAATCCCTCCAATAGGAACTGTCTTCTGAATCGAAGCACGTGGATAATCTAGAAATGGAATGGAATTTGTGAAGTAGAGAGAGGCAGATGCCATTAAATCCTTCCAATCGGGAACTTCTTTTCCAAATTCTTTACGATAAATTCGAGTTTCAGCATCGAAAAGTTTAGCGAGACTTGCCTTGGTTTCCTGAAAGATTCATTGACTAAATTTAGATTTACTTTCCTAAATAACATTTTAAAAAAACTCACCGCAGCCAGTCGATAGTTCTCCCACTTTTCAGCCATACTCATTTCTTCTCCAACCATACTTGAGAGAGCTGAAATCTTGAAATTAGTCAGAATTTGCAATAAAATTTCTCACTTGGAACGGAACTGAAGTCTTCTGGCTCTCCGATATGTGGGAGCATGAAATCGTAGTGAGCACAGGAGGAAACCAGAATAGTTTTCTTGATGTTCAGTTCTTCAAATAATCCAAGACCACAAATAGTGAAAGGTTCAACAATGGCAACATCAAAGTGACGAGATTTCAAATCACTTAAAACTGCTTTGTTTCTCATGAAGTTTTCGCAAGTCAGAATCATTATTTCGTTGTACCAGGAGAACATCTAGAAGTCACAAGTTCGACTCATTAATATTAAGGGTTTCAAACCGCATCAATGCTAGAAGAGTCCATTTCGATGATCCAAAGAAACTCGATACTTGCATTACTCGGTTTCAGTTTGCTTTTCATTTCTTCATCTTGTTCCACTATTATAACATCTTTTGTCACCTTTACTCCTAGTTTGTCTCTTCTTTCATCTATTGCAATTGGAACTAGAAATGTCTGAAATTAACTCTGATTCAACCTATTTTTTCTTAATTATTCTAATATACCACATCATGCCCTGCTTCACTCAAAGTATCAGCCAATCTGGCCATAAAATTGGTATGACTTGCAGCATATGCGGGAGAATGAACGAGGATATTCAGAGATGATACAGATGAGAGAGTATAGAATACTGTGGAGACGCAGAGAAACGAGACATACATTGTTCTTCGTTATCAATTTGGGAAGACAGAGTGAAGACCACTGCCCAGTCCTGTCTGTTTTTTATGTACGACTTTGTAATCTAGGAGGCAATGCCGGCGAATTGTGAACTATTGCACAACGTTTTTCTTGTTTGTTTTCTTGGAGTTTGATGCCTCTTTAGATTTGTGATCTTTGGTTGAAGAAATGCAGGAGGCAATGACTTGAAAAAATCCACAAATTTTATTGGAATGGAATAAAACACTTCTCACTTTGAGAAAACGGCTGCATATTTACAATCCAAATTAGAAGTGAGCTGGGGGTGTAGAGTGAATGAAAGTAAGTACGATTAATAGCGGATCGAAATGGGAGAGTTATACATGCTCTAAAACTAAATCGAAGGAAAAAAAAATAGATGGATATAAGAAAATAATTGCTTCTTGTTCACAATCCGAAAAGCATTTTGATATCAGCAGTAGTCAACTTGTTCATCTTGCGCGTTGCAGTTCCATCGAGGACCGCTGAGGCAAGTTGAAGTTTCGAAGTCTGAAGAAGTACAACCCGTTGTTCAATTGTATTTTTAGTGACCAATCTGAAAGAAATGCTTTGTTTTCGGAAAACTGTGGTCACACACTTACCTGTGAATGAAAACTGGTTTCTTCTGACCCATTCGATAGATTCGATCAAACGCTTGTTGCTCCAAGGCCGGATTCCAATGTAGGTCAACCATAATCAGATGATTGCCGCCTGTCAAATTGAGTCCAACACCACCGGCAGTTAACGAGAGCAACATGATTTTTGCACCTCCTTTTTCTTGGTTGAAGCTATCCACTCTCTCCTGACGATCTTTGACTTGAATTTGACCAGTGATGCTTGTATAACGAATATTCAGATCCTTCACATGTTCCTCTATCAAATTGAGCACTGATGTCCATTGAGAAATAATGACACTGGAAATACGAATCATATTGTAGCGACCCTACTCTAATGCTAACACTCACATTTTCTCTTTCTTTTCAGTGACATCTTTGAGGATTTCAAGTGTGGCTTTTATTTTACAGCTGAGATAATCGGGTTCAAAAATGCGAGTTGCGGTTGCTTCTTTTTTGACTCTTGGTTTCACATCATCCATCTCGTCTTCATCATCCGACATACGCATGGTTCTCTCCATAATATCACCAAGGGCGTCGAGATCCATTTTCTCATCATCCTCATCTCCTCCAATCAATTGGAATGCATCGAGATCCATCGCACTTTTCGTGATATGAAAATGAACACAAGCTTGTCGGAGACGGAGTAGAAGCAACAAAACAACAGACATCTTCTCAAAAGCGGTACTGGTGGTGAGATTTCGAGGACCAACTGAAAAAACCACTGAACGGAAGAAGGATATCAAGACTTACAGTTATACGGATTTTGAAACTCCTCAGATTCATCTTTTGCCTTCCGACGACGCACAAATCCAAGGTTTCTCATGTCATCGGCACTCTCCAGAATTTTCTTGACAAATTTCCTGAAACAGATTTAAATTGAGAATTATTTCAATGATACTCACTTTCCGGCTTCCATCATGATGTGGTATGCTTGTGCTTCAGCTCCATCAAGTTCCAACTCATGAACTTTTACTGTCTTCTCAGGGAGCTCCACTAGTTTCTTGTTGGTGACAGCGCACGTATCCTCTTTTGTTCGACGAAGAAGAATGTTTTTCATGAGCAAGTTGACACGATCCGCCATCAATGTTTTCATGGGCATGATAGATTCCTTCCAATACTTATCATCACTGAATGGTGGAACTCGAAGGAATCGAATGAGGCTGTAGAGATCCCAGAGATTGTTGTGGATCGGTGTTCCCGAAAGACACCAACGAGAGAATGCAGACAGACGGCAAGCCGCTTTTGAGCAAAGAGACAAACGATTCTTAATGTTGTGTGCTTCATCGAGAATCACTCTTGCCCAGCAGATTTGAGCAAGAACCGAGTCATTTTTTCCCACGGCTCTTCTGATTCTAACTCGCGAATCGTCCATTTCGTCATCTGATGATACATCGGCATTTGATTTCGTCTTAATTTTCTCGATTAGTTCGTTTGCAATGAGAGTGTATGTTGTGATGACAACATCGTATCGGGCGAGACGTCTTGCATCGATAGTTCTCTGTTTCTTTGTCCCATGGAACATATAAACCGACAATGCGTCATCTTTGAGTCGTTTATTGATTTCAGATTCCCACTGATGAATGAGACTTGCTGGTGCAACAATCAAAGTGCTGTTTGATGGTGTCAGTCCTTGATCCTTGACGGCTTTTCGTTTCTCCTTGTCCTTTTCATCATCCCCTGCATCTTTTCGAACAATACGAGCGGCCTTCTGATGAGCAATCAGGGAAATCATCGACAATGTTTTTCCCAGACCCATGTCATCAGCGAGAATTCCTCCCGGCTGTGGTTGTGATTCTCTCCATAGCATCCATGTGAGCCCAGATTTCTGATGTGGCATTAGTTCAATCTTGAAACCTTTCGGCGTTTCAGTGAGATCGGTAACAGCCGGTATGGTATGTGTAGCGCTGAAAACATAAAGATAAATAGAGTATGAACAAGAAGAAAACCAACTCTGCAAGATGTTGAACAACACGATCAGACATGAGTTGAACACGACGATACTTCTCATCTGTAACTTTTCCAGCCATCAATTTCTTGCTGTCCTTGTCCAACATTGCATTGAAATCTGGTTGAGGAATGTTTGAAGGATCAACACGTCTTGTTGGTGGTTTCGGTGCAACACGGCCAACTGGGATCGGTTGTGGACGAACAATCGAGTCATCATCCTCTATCACAATAATGTCGCTGTCATCATGAGCGTTGTTCTCTTCTTCACTTTCGTCACTCTCTTTGTCCATACCGAGCGTTTTTCTTCTTTCAACCTCATCATCCAGTTCATTGAACTTCTTCAACACAGCTTGGCCTTTGTCAGGTAAATTAGCGGCATATTTAATCAAATCCATCACTTTGTTTTTCTTTGCAACGAGCTCTTTGAATGATAGTTGTGAGTAATCTTCTTTCACAGCATTGCTTGTTGATGGTGCGTTAACCGATTGTGCTTTCCATGATTGGATTGGTGCGGGTACAGGTGGAAACATTATCATGAGATCACTGTCATCGAGATTGGCTGGCTCGTCTATCTGTTGTCTCGGCGCTGGAACTTCTTTCTTCGGCGGATCTTCTTTTTGGGGAGTTACGTCAATGATATCACTATCGTCAAGTTTAATGGGCTTCGGAGTTCCGAATACGCGCTTTGGTCGCATGAGCGCCTCCAATTGTGATGTCTCCATTACATTTTCGCCACCGCCAATGTCGTTAATTGCTGTCGAAGTTGCCACAGTGGGAAGATTCTGAAAACAATATTTGCAAAAAATTTTTTGATAGGGCTCAGTTACCGCAAAAGTATCTTCATCGAAATCCAATTTACGAGAAGCCGTTTTGTTGATTGGTGAAAAAGCTGCATTGAATAATTCAGTATCTTCCTTGGGTGTACCTTGCTTTGCGGATCCCCAACCTCCAATTGTTCCTGTTGGCTCCGGTTTTGGGGAGAATTCAGCATCAATGTTGTGTTTCAAAGACTTTCTAAGGAGACGTTCGCGAAGTTGGGCTTTTGATCTCAAATCAGTCGCTTCGGTGAGTTTTTTAGTGATGGGCGTCATTGGTTTATTTTCATCATTCTCATTCAAACTTCGATCGTGATCATAGTTTTGTGAGGAACCCATGGAACTTCCGTATGACGAATCGATCCTGGCTGAAGCATGCGACTTGGATTTCGGAGTAGAAGTAACGAAACTGAGGTTTGATATATTTGCTGATTCCTCTTCTGTTGATGGTGTTGTTGCAGGAATAGCTGGAGAGGACAGTTGCATTGACTCTTCTACGATTGAATCATCTGGCGACCCAATGATATCCGAAACTGCAGAGATCGAGATATTTTCAACTTCGTCGGCGACGGAAGAGTTCGAAATATCGTTCTGCAAAAATACACATAGATTGTCGAATTCGTGCTCATTATTTTACCTTTTCGGGTTCTTCTTCTGACGACGAGTCAATCCCGACTCTTCTTCGGTTATTTGAGCTCATCCTGGAAGTAAAAAAATAATTGAAGAACTTTTAGAAAGATATTGAGAAGACGGGTGTGAAACGAATTTTACAACGCAATTTGAACTACGCGGCGCAGAAAAACACATCCGCATGGCCGATAGAGAACCGAATTTCTCGTCCCTCGCGGAATACGGCGCGAATGCATGTTATTCAAAAATCGGTGGGAAAGCAAAATATATGTGATTATAAAAATTCTTCATTGAAAATCGATATTTTTCATGAAATAGAGTCGACAACTTTAGGAAATAAATCGAGAAGCAAAATCAAAGTTAGACAAAACAAACGAAAAAAAAAAGAGAAAAGCCGCCGCCGACTGTAATCGTGGTGAGACCACTCGCAGAACGCATATGTTCCTTTAATTACCGTAATCAGATTCTCACATAATCAGCAAAAATCGTGAATTCTTTGAACGAATCTAGTGTTGATTTTGAAGATGTATTGAACTTCATCGGATGCACAAAATATAAATAAAAACCCGTTGACACGATAATTTAGAAAGTTGAATATAATCAGAGATCCTTCTTGCCCTTTTTAACAATGTTAACTGGAACCTTGGATATCAAAAACCTCAGTAAAACAAATGAAATAGAACCTAAAGTGACATAAGAGGTAATGACTGCTGCATAAATATCGATAAAGTTTCGAGCAATAAAGCTCAAGCTTCGACCGACTGGATCCATTTTCGGGAATGGGCCATATCTGAAAATACTTATTTGGACGTGTTCCATTAAAACTGCAATACTCACTGTGCCAAAAACTCAGTGTGTTTCACAACGAGATCCTTCGGTTGGTGAGGTTGATTCGCAAGAACATCAGCTAACTTCAGAGCGTTCCTCTTGTATTTTTCATCATAAAGAATGGAACGGACGGCCTTTTTCAGAATTTCGAAATCTCCGAGATCATTTTTCCATACAAAGATCGCTCCTTTGTGTCTTGCAAGCATATTGGCATTTCTCACTTGATCTCCAAATATTGGAACTGTGACAGCTGGCTTCCCACAGTGGGCCAATTCATTTGTACTTCCAAGTCCACCATGAGTTAAGAATGCAGTCAGACGATGATCATTCAGAAGAGCTGTCTGGGGAACCCATTCGGAGAACACAACATTGTCAAGACCACTGGCAAATTGCGTTTCGTTGGTTTCATATTTCCAGATAAAAGTCACATTCGGTTCGGATTTGATGACTCTTACAATATTTTGTTTCCATTCCAATGGCATTTGAGATGATTTGACCATTGATCCAAAGGAAATCAGCATATTATGATTTCTCTTGTTCAGAATCTGATCCCAATGAGAATCCAGTTTCTGTGATTTGATTTTCTTCATATTCACTGAAATTCCTCCAATTGGAACTGTCTTCTGAATCACGGGACGTGGAAAATCAAGATATGGATTGGAGTTTGTGAAGAATACAGAAGCAGATGGAAGTAGTTCTCTCCAATCTGGAAGATCCTTCCCAAGATGCTTCCGATAGATTCTCGTCTCCTCGTCGAACATTTTATCCATTGTTTTCTTGGTTTCTTTTGAGAATCTATAGTTCTTGTATCTCTCGTAAAGGCTCATTTGATCTCCAAACTGGGATGAGAGTGCTGGAAATTGTATTTTTATTCTGGATACTGACAAAACTTGAGAATAAGAACTTACAAGGAACATAACTATGCTCTTCTGGCTCTCCAATATCCGGAAGAAGGAAGTCATAGAGTGAACATGAAGATGCTATAATCGTCTTCTCGATACCCAACTTCTTAAAAAATCCAAGACCACAGACAGAGAGAGGTTCCAGAATTGCGACGTCAAAGTTCCTCGTCTTCATCGCATCAAAAACTTCCGTGTTTCTCAAAAAGTTGGCACATGATGATTCCATAATTCGATTGAACCATGAGAACATCTGAAAATGATAACGGATTGATAAGAAAACCGGATGGAACTACCTCTTCGAAGTTTGGTTCATGCGTGTCAAGTGTCCACATCATATCCATGTGATCGTCGACGACTACTGTTTCTTTTGACATTATTTCGTCTTGCTGAAAGTTTACGAGATTAGTCAACTGTCGCGAATTCTAACATCAAACTCTCACCTCCACTAGGACAACGTCCTTCGTGATTTTCACTCCCAACTGATGTTTCCGAGCTTCATCTGCCACTGGGATCAGGAATGTCTGAAAAATGAAAACATCAAACTTAGAACTTTCTATGCAAAACATACCACATTATGCCCTGCTTCTGTGAGTGTATCTGCTAAATGAGCCATGAAATTCATATGACTTCCCCCAAAAGCTGGAGACAAGACGAGCACATTTATAGCAAAAACCTGAGTTATCAGAAGGAAAATTATCAATTTCCGGATCATGATTTCTATATGACTCTAACTTTTGGAATCAATTTATATCTCTTTCCGTCTAGTCTCCGCCCACAGTGTACCCAGAAAAGTAAGAGATGATAAAGAACTTCAAAAAACAAATAAAAAGATCAAAAAACAAGACGGACGTTCTGAAAATATGTGTCTGTGTAGTTACCGTAGTTGCATCCATCTTGTCACAAATTTTTATGACTTCTGATTACCAGAAGACGTCACATAATCACGTGATACTGTAAGATGATGATGAAGCTATAATTGTCAACTGCTTCGCGTACACTACAAACGGAAGAAGCATTCTAGTTTCTCCCATAAATTGTTCATTACTTCTTCACATGAATTCCACGTCTTCTGTAGTCTTCGTGATGTGTTCTTATGAAATTAGACTCTTCTCGTTGGTCATCATTTTTGCAGGATGCGAAGAAGGATGGGATGAGAAATTTTGATTGATTACTGTCTGTTCATCATTTTGGCCAACTGGAGAGAGAGGAAGAATATCACGATCTGGTTTGATGAGCGATAGGCGTGCTTTGTGTAGATTGAGTATTTAGATGTGTTTTATGTGGTGATGATCTATGATTTCAACCTAGTGATTTTTTGATCTGAACGGTTTCTGGAAGCTATATTCGCAGAGACAAAAATAGACACTTTAGGATATAGAAATGTTTATTTTAATTCAGAATTAGTCTACCAAGCTCACTATACTATGTGTCTCTCACTCGCTCACTATAGCTGGACTTCTGAAGTTGTGCTCCAATGGTTGGAGAGGAAACTTTCATGAAACTTCTTTTTTGAACTGGTGGTAGATCAATTTCGTGCTGAGATATCGTCGAAAATAAGTCCATGCGCCTTAAAAGTGTGCCAACAGACTGCAAATTTATAATACGCTATTGGCTTTGGGAATTTTAATTCTGCGGTCAGAAATTTCTAAATGGGCTATTATTGTCTAGATTGACTTTTTATTTGTTCAATTCTAATGTACAGAAAAATCAGTGAGCAGAATCCAAAAAATGTATCAAAGTTCAACAAAATTAGTACTGGATGCAACTTTGATGACCCATAACTCGGTTAACGGGAGCGTACTGGAAATTCAAATTGAAGAAACGAATTCCCCGTGGAAGATAGTTTCTTGACCGAAATTTTCAGAAAAAATTAATTTCCTCTAGAAATCACGTAATTTCTGAAAAACGTAACCTCCCCTAGTTAAAATTCATGATATTCTCTAAACTTTCTAAGTGAGTTGGTTTAGTTTCTAGTGTCTCCCAAAAATTCTATAGCAAAAGCGGCGGAAGTCCAACTCCGGAAGCAGATAAATCCTCAAAGTGAGCATATTTGATTAACTTCGAGATGTCCGAGCAGGTAGAAGATAACTTCAAAGCAGTGAGTTTCTCTCAATTCAAGATTTCTTCTGAAATCCTCATTCCTTATTCAGGGAGTTAAAATCGTCAGCGGAAAAGCCAACTACACAATTGTTGAACTTATCGGAGAGGGTAAATTTGGTGCGGCTTATCTGGTGAAAGATGCCAAATCGAAGCAGTATGTGATGAAGGTGGAAAGAAAGGTCAAGGAAAGAAAACATGCGAGAATGAAAATGGAGATTGCCGTTCTGAAATTGGTCAACGGAAAACACTTGCCGAAAATTGTGGACCGTGGAAAGAAGGAAAAAGATGGATTCTTCTTTTTGGTGATGGAGCTCGTTGGAAAGTGTTTGTCGGATCTGAAGGCGGATCGAGCGGAAAAAGTCTTCTCGTTTGTCACTGGGCTTGGTGTTGCAAATCAATGTCTCGAGGCTGTTGAAGAACTTCACAAGTATGGATTCATCCATAGAGACTTGAAACCGCAAAACTATGCATGTGGATTGGATGAGAAGAAACATCTCATCTATATTCTCAACTTCGAAATCGCTCGGAAATATATGAACAAGGAGAAAAATTTGAAGACTCCACGGGCGCCGCCAGTTGCCTTCAAGGTATGATCAATTAGTTTTGCACATTTTTCAAAATTACGTTTTTCTAGGGAACCGTCCGTTTCGCTCCTCTCGCTGGTCACAAAAGCATCGAGATGGCACCGAAGGATGATGTTGAGAGTTGGTTCTACCTTCTCATTGATCTCATTCTCGTCGGAGGTCTTCCTTGGAGAAAACTCAACGACAAAAACGAAGTTCTGAAGATGAAGGAAGAGTGCCGTAAGGAGAAGAGAAGCCTTCTGTACACAGGAATGAAGCAGACGTCTGAATTGAATGAGGTGTTGGATTACATCGATTCGAGAGCCTATGAGGATCGTTTGGACTACCAATTCATCTACAAATCACTCGCTGAAGCATGTACTGCCACGGGAATGGACATCGACTCACCGTATGATTGGGAGACTACGAAGGAAAAAGAGAGAGAAGGAACCAGTGCTGAGAAATCCAAATAGATTCAATTTTCCCGTTTTCATTCCAATAAAGTTTTTGAGCAAAATCGCGTCTTTGTTTTTGCAATTTCTCTGGAATTCTTATTTGAGTTGACACTGGAAACTTCTATGCAAAGAAGTTCTCTTCGAGCACTGTTGGTCGTTTAAGGATTATATCCTCTGCCACAGAAACTAAAATTTTAGATCCGCGACATTTTGCAGCAAGTCATTTCGCAACCACGGCATTCCGCAAACAAAAATTTCGTAACTGGACATTTCGCATCTTTCTGAATTAGGTAGTCCAGATTACATTCATATAGGTTACATTTGATTGTCAGTATTTTAGACCAATCCAGGTTGAAAAATGTTCTGAAAAATGTTGGGAAGCAGAAGTTTTATTTGATTAAGCCACATTTTGCAACAAGTAAAAACAATCCACTACTTAATTTTGACCACATTCAATTGTTGTAGTCGATAATGAATGATTTTCACGAAAGTTTTTTGAACTGGCGGTAGATCAATTTTGTGCTGAGATATCGTCGAGAATAAGTCCGTGCGCCTTTAAAGTGTGCCAACAGACTGCAAATTTATAATGAATGAGTACTGATGACACGGGGTGAATTTTCTCAAGATGTCCAAATTTTTTGTTTCCTTTTCCTCAAAGGAGAACTCGCATGTATTGACTCTCAAATGCTACCCCTGAATTCCCCTGATTCAAACCTCCACAATAGGGTTCCGGATCACATATTTTTTTATTCTCATAAACGCTAATCAACTTTATTCTCATAAATGCTCATAAAGTCTAAATTTCTCATGCATTCAAAGTTCGTTTAAGGGACATCACAGCCGTCGGAGAAGTGATATTCGTATTACTTGCACACCCACTCGGCAATTTCGCATCTTTTCCATCTTTAACGGCTTCTTTCGACTCTTTCGACTCTTTCGGTTCCTTCGAATCCTTATTCTCTTTAGAAGTTGTTGGAGGAGGAGGAATTGGAATGGGAAGGGCATCTTTCAGAGTGAATTTCACTTCATTTCGAAGAACCGCCGCGGCGTACTGTTTGCCAGCTACGCAATCGTTCTTTCTGAAAAAAAAAACCTATGAAGCCACAAAAACGAGATTCTGATTCCCAACTGTGCATTTTTGTAGTCTTCTACCGTAATAACTTGAGAAACGAGAAGTCCATTTGAAAGAGCGCACTTCGGTCTAGAAAAACAAGAAATTGTGCGTTTTGTAAAGTGTGTAATGATACGTGAATATTTGATCGAAGAAAGGATGTGCCAGAAGTTTGGGTCCATGAAGTCTCTCTCGTGGTCGGTAACGCAAAATCTCACCAATAAAATCTGCCCACTCTTGGCTTACATTTCCCAAAACCTTCAAATTAAAATACTTATCGAATTCAACGGAAAATATTGAAACCTCCTTGAATCCAATTACTTTGACATCTGAGACAGGATCAATCATTTTCGCAGCTTTCATGTAATCATGATCTCTCGGAGATGGAAGTCCAATTGCTTGTGCAATCAACTTAAGCATCATATCTCTAGATGCTCCAGGAAACAAGATTTTTCCCTTCATCATTTCTCCAACAACACATCCAGCACTCCATACATCAACCATCCAATAATATTCTTTCGATTCCAATAGTAATTCTGGTGGACGATAGAATCGAGTCACTTGATACGATGTTGAGTGACTGCCACGTTGAACGATTTTTGCACTTCCAAAGTCAGCTATCTTCAGAATTCCCTTGTCAACATCAACCAGAAGATTCACTGGCTTTATGTCGCGATGAACAATCAAATGCTGTAATCTCCAAGTGTCCACTGATTCAGAAGATGTCAAACTCACTGACTGTAAGTATCTTACTCCTTCAAACAACTGCCACGCATACACCTTCATTTCCACATCGGCAAGTCGTTGTCTCTTCAGAATATTTTGAAGAGTGAATGGCATGAAGGCAAACACATACGACTCGCAAAACTAAAAATTTCAACTGTTCTCTGAATCAATTCGATTTCTCAACCAACCGCTTTGGTCATTTCAATTCCCTGCCCACTAATGGTAGTCCTTGAAAATGCAAATAACATTTGGACAATGTTCTTGTGTGGTTTTCTCTTGATTCCAGACAGAAATAGTAGCTCGAAATTGCGTTCAGGAGTCTCTGAAAAGTATCGAACTGCAGAAATTGTAAACAGGAGAGTTTCTTGGGTCCTTGACCGGAGAAATGGTTCACAGACTGTTTTTTTTCGTGAGAATAGCATAAAAAAGAAACCTATGGCCCAGTTTTCCGAAACAGCCAGACTCAAGGACCCAAGGAATCCCTTTGTAGGAGAAACTCACTTGGCCATGTTTTCTTGATGGCGATCTCTTGCTCAGTTCCAGGTGAGACCAACGTTCCTCTGAACAACTTTCAATAGATCGGTGGAACTTCTATACCTAAACATTACCTGTAGACATTACTGAAAACTCCCCAAGCATGAAGTCTCAAATTCGCAATTTGCATGCTGACACGTTGTTGTGATGGTAACTCATATCCTATCTGAAATTGTCCTGTTTCTTTAAACTTCAAAATTTAGCTGTTAGTGACTTACTTGAAATACGATTCCCTTATTCTCATCCTCGTTCATTTTTGGTTTCTTATCAAAACCTCTTGATGTGAAAATAACAAAACTTTCAAAAATTTTAAAGTTCTCCATATTTGAAACTTACGTAACCCTGATTGTAATCTTTACTACTCCCTATCAATTAGAAAGAATCAGTTCATAGTTTTTATTTCGTTTCCAAAATGAGTTTGCAGCCGGAACAACTACAAGATGTCATGAATTACCGTAAGATTCTCTAGATTTATTTTTGCCAACATCTTCTGAATTTTCAGTGTGTCTCGCTGCGACTGCGTCTATCACTGGAGCTGTTATTTCGATCGGATGTACTGCTGGCCATCGGGAAACATTCAGAAACAGAGGATCGAAATCGAAGAGATCCAGAAAGTCGAAAAGATCCAAAAACCGTAGTGATAAAAGAAGGAAGTCGAGTTCGAGAAGAAAGAAGTTGAGAAAAGTGAAGAGTGAGAAGAGTAAAAGGAATAAGAAACGGGAGAAGAGTAGAAGGAAGAAGAGGAATAGCAAGAGTAGAAGTAACAGTTCGAAAAGTCGGAAAAGTAAGAGAGGAGATGAGAAAAGTCGTCGTGATGGATCGAAAAGAGGAAGCAGTCAGAAACCGATTGAGAAGAGTCGTAGAGATGATGATAGAGGAAGTTCTCGCAGCAAAAGAGACAGTAAACGAGATCTGAGCAAGAAAAAGAGCTCTAGAAGCAACAAAGATCGCTCCAAGAATTCTCGTAGATCCAGTTCTCGTGAGAAAAGTGGGAGTCGTCAGGATGGAAAAGAGTTGAGCAAGAAGAAGAGCTCTCGGAGCAATAAGGAGAAGAATCCCAGTAAGAGAGGGAGTTCTAGAGGACTTGCTGCTGTGCCTGTGCCATTGGATAAGAAGAAATCGCGTAGTAGAAGAGATGATGATGATGATCGGAGAGAAGGGGGATCTTTGAAGAAGAAGAAGAGTTCTAGAAGTAACAGAGAGGAAGGTTCCCGGCGTAAAAGATCTATTGAAGGATCACAGAAATCAGGAGCAGTTCCTCTGGAAAAGAAGAAGAGTTCGAAGAGTAACAGATCGAATGGGAAAGAGGAGAGAGAAAGAGAGGGTGAGAGAGAATCTTCAAAAAAGAGGAGCTTCAAGGAAGAACGATCCAGAAGCAAACGATCTGTTGTGATGGTACCGATGGATGGAGAGAATCTGGAGAAGAAAAAAAGTTCCCGCAGCAACAAGTATGATGAGAAGGAGGAAAATGCTCCGTTGAGCAAGAAGAAAAGTTCCAGAAGAGCTGAGGAGGAAAGATCTAGAGGTAAGAAGTCGGAGAAGACAGATCTCAACAAAAAGAAGAGTTACCGTGACAACAAGATGAGTTCTCGAAAAAGTGAGAAAAGTCGTCCACCGGAGAACACGAGTGATAAAAGGAGATCGAGTGAGAAGAAGAGTAAGCTGGAAAGGAAATCGAGCAGTAGAAATGTGGAAAAGAGAAGTGAGCGTGGAATGAGCAAAATGAGAGCAGATGCATTGAGAAGGATGGAACCAAAACCGTTGATTGTGAGTTTTCAGAAACTTTTATAGGTTCTGTTAGGGTTCGTGGGTCCCAACGAAGATTAGGTGAGCCGAGAAAGTTTAATAGCGAGGATGCTCAATGAAGTTTTGGATTCCCAAGATATTCTTCGGCATTTTTTCGTTTAATTGTTTTTTCAATTTCAATCGTGTCTTTCAAAAGCTTGAACTCTCTAGGGACTATTAAACTTTCCTGGAACCAACGAATCCTAACAAATTCCCTTCATATTCTAATATTTAGTTTTCAGTCCCCTAACGCCAACTCGGATCGTTTCAACTGCAACGAGGAAGGATGCAAGAAGGGACAATGCTCCAAAGATGCTCGCCATTCTCAAAAAGTCAGAAGATCCGCTTCTCAGCGCTCACTGAGAACAGCCAGAGAGAAACGCATTCAGGAGGCATCTGGGAAGGAAATCAAGAAGACTTCTTCTGCGAAATCAGTGAAAGAGGATGCGGTAACCCCTCCAGTCGAAGCACCAGTAAAATCCATTTACCTTGAAACTGGAAAATCGACGTACGGAGAAGTCTCGAAACCATCCAAGGTTACTGATGCAAAGTCGGTTTACTATCCAGTCCCAGTTGAGAAGAAGAAGTCTAAGAAATCGATCAAACAGTCGAACCTGGAGAAACCTGACATCAAGAAAAGTGCATCAAAACAGTCAAATGCTTCTACTCGAAAATCAAACGATCAAAAATCACGCGCTCCTGCGAAAACTGCTTCAAAGAGATCTGTGGACAGTGCGAGACATAAACCGAAATCTGTCCAATCCAATAGAAATTTGAAGACGCAGAACTCTTCTCGTAAAAAGGTATGAGTTTTTTGGAAACTTTTAAATTTTTGTTTGATTTCAGGCTTCTTCAATGGACCCTCACTACTCCAAAGATCTTCTCCCCAAAAACTATTAAACATCATTCTCCTTCTCAATAAACTTGACTTTTGAAAAAAAAATGTTTGCTTACTTTATGCTTTGAATATTAACACACCTCAAAAATCAAAAATGAAAGGTTGGTTTTTTTGGGTCAATGACCCATCCACCTCTCTTGAAAACAAACTCTGTGCATCAAACCTGTCACATTTTCCTTCCAAAACATTTTGAGACCCCACCGATTCCGAGGAAGAGTCGTCTCCGAGGAACGGATTCCGGGGAAAAATGGGCGGAGTTTCGGCTAAAAACCCTGCCGCACGTTGCAATTTCAGCTTTTCTGCAATGCGCGCACGGTTTTCAGCCGAAGCTCCGCCCATTTTTCCCCGGAATCCGTTCCTCGGAGACAAATTTTCCTCGGAATCGGTGCGGTCTCAACATTTTGACAAGTTTAAATTCTGTCATGTCCTCTACGTGAAACCTTGATTCCGCGGGTCATCCCCTCTTCTAAATCTTCTCGAAAGAATCTTCAGTTATTCATCTGATTGTGATCGGACGACCACTTCTCCACCTCTCGGAATGAAGCTTTTCTGGATCTTCGTGCTCTTCGCGTGCTCCGTTCTCGTCAACTGCGATGGAGTCCCAGAAGGAAAACGACAAACATCAGATGATACTCCAGTGCCTGAAGTGGCCAAGGATCCAGCGAAGGATGCAGCTGATCTCGAGTTGGCAAAGACTACAGCCACGAAGTTCGCCGCAGATGTGATGAAAGTGAGAAAGAGTGAGGATATTCATGATCTCACCAATTGGCTCTCGGATTCCCTCGTCTTCCAAATGTGTGGTCATCGCATGCTCAGAGGTTTCCCATATTCTTTAGATCTTGAATATTCTCATTACCAGTTTTCAGGCGACTTCCTTGCCTTGATGGTCCGCTCGCTCCTCAACGAAGAAAAATATTCAACCGATATGACTTTGGATGCAGAGAAAGCGTTCACTCGTGAAAACGATTTGTCGATGGTTGTGAAGGCGAATGGATTCATTTTCGAAGCAAATGATGAGATGATTTTGGATTTCAAAAAACAAGAGGATGGCTCGTATAAGTTGACTCATGGAAGTGTTGTCACCTGCAGAAACGAATAGAGAATACTGTAATGACTGTAACTCTCGCTTGTCTTATAAACTTTTATGAAAGCATTGAATAAACTTATTGAGTAATGATTGTGTTGATTTTCCATGTAGTTTCTATTACAGTACTGCTACAGTAGTAGGATCACCTGGTTTTTACAGGAAACTTCTGAAAGATTTTAGAAATCTTGGTTTCCAGTATGAATGTATTTTCTCGCAATCCATGTGCTCTCAATCTGAAATGTTTTCCCTCTCCCAGAGCAAACTGGGAACCCCAGACGATTCCCATCCTTTGATGCTTGCCGACATAAAAGAAATCGGTCGGCTGGGAAAATCAGTTTCAGAGAGAAATGAAGCCTCCATTCCTCTTCTTCTCCATCGGAGTTTTACTCTTGCTTGTCCCGAATGCAATTGCGGTGAGCGCTCCCCATTTTCAGATTCAGTATACCCTAAGTTTTTTCAGCAAGATAGCGATCATGTGTTTGATACACTGGCCATGAAACTCACGAACAGACTCTTGAGAGCTTTCGACACGAGAAATTACACTGGATTCACTGATTTCGATGTTAATTTCAAATGGGACGATTGCTTCAGAGATAAAAATCAGACAGAGTTTCTGAAAGCAGTGGCAGCGTATAGAAATACTTTCTCGAGTGGAACAGTGATCAAGGTTAGCATACATGGGAATTAAAATTACTGACAGAAAAGAAGTTTCAATCTCTATGACGATTCGTACGGAGAGCTCGTTGTCGTGCAAACTCTAAACTTTCAGTTTGGATTTATCTCAGCACAACGCATCATCAGACAATACGATGGAATTCTGTTCCATATTCACTTCGAATTCCTCGGACAACATCATGACGTGGAAGTCAATTTTCTACGAATTCGATTGACAACTGGCTCTCTCTGGAGATGGGTCTTCGCTAATAAGTCGAACTGTTCCAGTGATCGACATAAGACAAAAGTTTTCACCGATGATAATATGTTGACCAAGGTCCTGTCGTGATTTCATGTTTCGAAATAAAATTGTGTTGTTTAAAACTAATCTGGTTTATTTTCAAAAGTTCTCTAACACATCACCGATCTTCCTGAAGCAAGTTTCCAATCCTTCGAAACGACAAATTCAGAATTGATCGGATTAAACTGTTCGGCGATAGTAGCTGTGTACTTATGATCTCCGACAAACAAAATTTTCGCGTTCTTCTCCAAAACCATTGCCATATCCAGACTGACAGCTGATACAAATGTGACGGCTTCTTCTGAAGAAAAGTTATTCAAAACTGAAAAGATTTCATAATTCAAACTCACTCTTATCATACTTCTTGGTGCATCCTTCGTAGACAAACGAGTCCTCGAACACACTTTCAATCTTCTTCTTATTCTTCAACTCGATTCCTTTCAATACGGTTCGAATCAATTCTTCTCCTTTCCCAACATCTCTCGGAATTTCCGTTGGTGCGGAAGAAACGGAGAGGAAGAAGAGGAGAGTGGAGAGAAGGACGAAAAGTTGGAGTTTCATTTTTGAACTGGCTAACTTTGCAGAACGGATGGAGAAAGAGAGATCTGATAAGGATTAAAAATGAGAGAAAAATTATGGGGATAGTGGAAGAAAAAATTGAATCACGTTATTCGGAGACATTTCCGTGGGATTCTGATACTGGTCAAGAGCCGGGAATTCTAAAATCACTTTTTTGTCTGATTAGAGGATTGCTTGGGTCTTTGAGTTACACTTTCTCTTTAGATTGGATCTTGAGCAATATGAATCACGGTCCACTCATTACTGTAATCAAAATTTCAAAAACGGTCACGTCAACCAATTTATGGATCATCAAATTGCAGTCTGTAAATCTTGGTGAGGGACCATAAATCTTCTTGGAGACATTTTCAGAAGTTTTAGTCATTTGCATTCTACTTAATGAAATTTTCACAAACAGCCCTTATCTCAGTTTTCAGAGAAACCCATGCAGTTAAAACACTCCAGAATGACATCACATCATGAATTCTCGAACCTTTATCTTGTTTCTTATTTTCCAACTCTCCATGACAATTTCTAAACCCACTAGACTGTCTTTTTCTCTTTCCCTCCTCCCGCTTCCTCTCCATTTTTCTTATCTCTCTTTCCTTCTCTCCGTTCTTTGGTCAAATGCAATGTTGTGCAATCGGTTCAATGGTCAAGTCTTCACCAATAAAATGAATGCCTTCCTCTCAACTGTTCAATCCAAACCAAAATGTTTCGGATATTTTCTACATTTATCATCTTGGCATTATGCCAATTCTCCGATTCCTTAAATATTCTTGTCTATTCACCAGTCTTTGGAGGAAGTCACAGCAAATTTATGGGGAATATTGCTGACACTTTGACAGAAGTTGGGCATAATGTGGTAAGTTTTTTGGTTTTTTGAGAGAAACTTAACAGAAAAAATTTCAGACATTCCTGGTTCCAGTTGCAGATGCCACGAGGAGACATGAAATCGGAGTGAAGCTCACTAAAAATGTTCTTATTGTGGATGTAAGTGCCGTTTTTGTTTGTTCACCCATTGTTTTTCTTTTAGAAACCAAATTACAACGTGGAAGATCTTCAGAATATTGATATGGATGAGGTTTTGAGACCCCTGTGGACCATTCAGAACAGACCCAAGGATTTTGAAACGGTAAGGGAATAAAGCGAGAAAATGAGATATATATGTAATTATTAAACTTTCAGTGCTTTACATTTTTCTTAGAGATGATGAAGGCAAATTGTGAAGATTTCACTTCTAACCGCAAAGTATTCGAACAACTTTCCAAAACCAAGTTTGATGTGGCTATTGCCGAGCCAGTTTCTGTTTGTGGATTGGGTAAGATTTGCTTATTACGAGTGAAAGCAAGGACTCTCTTGGAACCTTGAAAACGGGAAATATCACCATTCTAATCTAAAATTTTTCAGGATACTTCGATGCACTTGGAATCAAGAAAACAATCCTTGCCTCTTCCACAACACACTACGAAGGAGTCGTTCGTAATTCCGGAGAACCTGTAGACATGAGTTATGTACCTGTTCATGGAGCATATTTCGATGAGAAAATGGATATTTTGCAAAGATACACAAACTGGGCAGCAGAACATGTAATGGCCGGAAATCTGGAGGTGATGTTCGATGAAGAAATGGAAAGATATCGAAAGAATCTGGGAGGGAAGACTGGGCATTGGCGGGATTTGATTCCTTCGGCTTCCGTTTTCTTCACAAATGCTAATCAATATTTGGATTTCCCTCGTCCTGTGCTTCAGAAGACAGTGGGAATCGGAGGAATTTCTGTGAATATGGAAAAGATCAAGTCAGAGAAGTTGCCGGAGAATGTAGGAAAATTGTTGGATGAAAGAGAGAACAACGTGCTAATTTCATTCGGATCAATGGTGAAATCCTCAACGATGCCGGTGGAATGGAGGTAACTTCAATCTGCCCAAATGTGTGGACAACTCATTTCATTTTCAGAAGCTCAATCCTCACTGCCATCCAAGAATTCCCAAATGTAACTTTCATTTGGAAATACGAATCTGACGATCTCGCCTGGGCAGAAGGCGTTGAAAATGTGCATTTTCTGAAGTGGATTCCCCAAACAGCTCTTTTGAACGATAATCGAGTGACTGCGTTCTTGACTCATGGGGGATTGGGAAGTACAAATGAATTGGCTTATCTTGGAAAACCCGCGATCGTTGTTCCCATATTTGGAGATCAAGGGAGAAATGCACCAATGTTGGCAAGACATGGTGGAGCTCTCGTGATCCAAAAGTTTGATTTGGAGAAGACGGAAATTTTGGTGGACTTGATTCAGAAGATTGTCTTTGATAAGAAGTAAGTACGAGTTTTTGAATAGGAAATTAATAACAGTCTGGTTTTAGCTACGCCCAGAAAGCCAGGGAGCTGTCAGATCTTCTCAATTCAAGTCCGTTCTCTCCGAAAGAGTTGGTGATCAAGCATACTGAATTCGTTGGGAAGTTCGGTCCACTTTCCCAGATGGACCCATACATTCGTCAATTGAACTGGTTCCAAAGAACGTTTGCGGATATCTACTTTTTGATGTTCTTGTGTTATTCATTTGTAGTTCTTGTGCCTATTTATCTTTTTCGCAAGGTTTACAAATCTCTTTTCTAGACCAGATAAATATTTATTTCTCTAGAAATCTTAAAAGATTTAAAAAAAATATTAGGACAGGATCAGCTCAATTATTAGAATTGTTTTCAATGCCACATCGCGCTCTATTGATAACATTGAGACCTAGTGTACTCCTCGTGGACCATTCAAAAAGAGTTTAGAAACGGAGGCAAAGCACAAAAACTCTGATCATGTTATCAATGGAGCCTGGTGTGTCATTGAAAATATCGCTGATACCTCAATTACAAAATAACACACGTCGTACTAGTGTTCTCTCTTTCGGGGAACAGTTTGTTATAAGTCACATTTCGCCGATCATAAGCTGGCGGTGGCTCGGATTTTCGAAGAAATGCTTGTTTGGCTTGCAGTTCCTGAAGTTTCGATTCAAGATCAGACATTTGGTTTCGATGCCCTTCGAAAGTTGTGTCTTGCTCTTTGATCTTGGATTTGAGCTCTTCGATTTCTCTCATCAAAGAGTTTCGTTTAGCAGTGGAGTCCCTGGAAATGAAAACATGAGAACTCTGACCCAACGCCTTCACCAACTTACATTTTCAGTTTATCACAAGAATCGTCGAATCGAACTCTCCTCTTGGATGCATCAATTGGAATAATTTCAGCCTGTTCAAACTCTTCTCTCAGCCACGTATGAGTCTCGTCGTTTATCGTCGGCATTGACCCACTTCGACACCTTTCTGCCAAAGCGGAAGGAAGTCTAGAAAAAAGATAAATATGATTTTTAAAAGTCTCCCTTTACCTTTTTCCCTCATGCATATCCACAGCCACGAGCACTCTCCTCCCGGAAACTGCCAAACCGGAAAGCCTTGCCCCTTGCCTGTTGTCTCCTTTCTCATCTTGAAGCCTGAAGAAGAATGATCAAAAATCTGAACAATTATTTTAAGATCCTGATCACCTGAGGATCAAAGATGGTAGAGTGACTACATTCTTATCAAAAGGTTCACTTCCTGGTCTTTTCATCTTTTTATCGCAAACTGTCTCTTCCAGGTCATCGATGTGCACATTCTCCTCTGTGAAATCCTTTCGTCCCCAGAAATAGAGCTCCTGTTCTGTAGTGCTCGCCAGTGTGAATCCATCACCACAGAAGACATGCTGAAAATTGAAGTCCTAGAATTTCAAGAATAAGGTTACTTACCGTGCAAGCATGATGGAGGAGTGATTTCACTGGTTTCACAGACCGAACTGCCATTTTCTGAGTGTGTCCGTGGCCCAGTTCGGTGTTGTCGTTTCTTCCGAAAAGCATAACTTGGCCAGATTCGAGAATCACTGAAAAATTGGTTTAAGGATTATGCCTGAGGAGAGAGGTTACCGCCAGAATGATAAGATCCAACGGAGAAATCAACGACTCTCTCGGGGAACCCTTGTAGGATAGTTGGTTTGTTGACATAATCTGTTGCAGCCTGAAATATACATTGACATTTGATAGAGTACAAAATATTACAGTTCGATTAAAACATTACTTCTCAAGTATCTCGATGAGTTTTCCCTTCTGAGCCATTTTAAGACTATGGAAATTTTTATGTTTGCTACCTATTAATATACTTTGTCGCTATTTCTGTTTAAGCAATTTCAAATCTTAAAAATGCTCACCTTTTTTTCCTTTGCAAAGAACCCGACTCTCTGTGTGAGATTCAACTTATTATGTTTATTAGACCCCATCGCAATCAAGCATCCATCATCCGACAACAACATTGTCGCATCTTTTCCAGCTTTTCCATACACTATCCTTTTGTTATTAGGCAGAGCGATCTGAAATAAAATTCTTAATTCGATGTTCCAAATTTTCAAGATCACTTTTGTAGGTGTGAAGAAATGCTCGAGAGTCGGTAATCCCAGTTGTCCATACTGATTACTTCCCCATCCAAGACACTCTCCACTTTCCAAAACTGCGACAACATGGTCCAGACCACAATATACATCCTTGATGTTTTCTCTGGAAAGTTTTGAGTTACTTTTGGGTATTCAAAAGTTAATTACCTGAGAAGTGTTTCCAGAAGAACTGGTTTTGCAGAGTCCTTCGCTTCCTTTCCCAATCCCAGATTCTTAGCAGTACCGAAAGTCATCAGTGTACCTCGATCACAGCATATAACACTAAAGTAGTTTCCAACTCCAATAGATTGAATATCTCTTCCTTTCAAACTCTCGACTAATCTTCCATTTTCCCTGAAAATAGTATACCTTGAGAAAATTTCTAACCACAAATCATACTTCTTTGTAAACGTCCCAAGTCCCAATTGCCCACAAGAATTGTCTCCAAATCCAAACAACTCGTTATCATTCGTCAAAACCATCGTATGTGTTTTGCTCAGAGCAATCTGAAATGGGAATTTCGAACACAAAGAAGGAAACATTTTTCTACCTGCTTCACAGAGATCCGTCCAGGTAAGTTTGAAATTGAGATCAGGGCGATGGTTGGAACATGAAGATCATAGAGAGTGGTGTAGGAAACAGATGATCGCATCGATCCAGAAGTGTGACGGTGGCGGTTTTCGGATGGACGGAGCATCTAGAAAATCGAGCGAGTTTTCCATAACTCCATCTCTTTGAACTGCTTGATTGCGAAAAAATTTCTACAGCCAGTTTACAGACAGTAGGATGTCACAAAGATTGTACTCCGTATTTTTCTAAATATTTGGGGGCTGCCATTATTGATCACAGGGAATTTTTGCATTCAGAATTTCCAGAACAGTACAGGGTGAGCGATAATTATTGACACCAAACTTTGCATCCTCGGTGTTTCAACCGATCTCAGTCAAAATTGTTGAAACTCGGCAGAGTTTTTATGAATCATCTGATAAATACGTTCGTAAAGTTTGAGACCTGTACTATAATTTTGAGCCAAATGGTACGCATTTTAGTGACATTGGCTACGCGATGCGCATAGAAAGTAAGGACGTGGCGAATGCTAGCCTTCTGAAAACACCCAGAAACAATATGAGAGCATGTTTTTCTAATGATTCTGACGGATTTTGACTAGAATTTATTAAATCTAGCTCCGGTACGGTTTTCTTTCAGATCATCGCATTTTAGAGGGTATTATTGACAGTAGCTGAAAACTTTGAAATTTCTGGAATTTCGAGCTTTTCTCGGATTTCCAAAAGTTTTATATTCTGAAATTCATATCCTGACAGGATCTTTAAATTTCCCATAAGACAGAAAAAAAGATATCAAGTCAAGGGCCATCTAAAAAGTTTTCCGTCTGGTTTCATATTGAGCGAATTTCACTGGCACGCTCCTCTCCACTGTGAAACTTATCCACTTTGAAGCAATGTAGTCAAGTCTGGGAGGGGCTCTGGCACCATGTTTTGCATTTTTAAAGTTGATAAAAGATCGTAATATCCAAAAACAGAAAAAAGTGTGTAGCTTACTTCGATTTACAAGCTTACTTAACCTCTTAAAGTAGGATAGCTTCTCAAAAGCCAAACTCACGTTTTCGTCGATATAAAATGAATTTCTAACTCTAGAGCTCTATTTTTTAACCAAAAGGATCAATAAAGGGTCCGATTCTCAGAGCACTTCTTGAGTTTACCTGATTTTGCCAAAAACCCACCAAAAGATGGCTTTTCAATTTTCGATAACCCAGTCACTCATTTCTGGAGACTTCGTCTGTTTAAGTTTGAAGCTCACATTCAAAAAACTGGTACAGATATCACTAAAAAATAATTTGCTTAGTGATGCCAGAATGTTTTTCTATATAATTGATCATTTTTAAGAATATTGAGCTTTTGGAACACATTTAAACTGACCAGTTTCTCAAGATTTAGGTGCGTGCCAGGCTGTTAAGGACCGCTTGCATGTATCCCGCCATAAAATGCTTGAAACACAAAACTAGGTTTTGAAATTTTAACACAGAAAACTTTTGCGTTTGACAATTGGCCTTGCCAAATTTCAATAAAAACGATTCACCACGGCCAGTTTTACACTTGCTCAAAGTGGTGTCAATAATTATCGCTCACCCTGTAATGGAGTTATGGATCATCGAGATATAAGGTTTTTAATAGTAAGTGTTTGGTCCGAAATGTTTAGAAAGAGTTCAAGTGAACAGTTCAAGTGCATTTAGAGCTGTTTTTGTCAAAAAGTTACAGAAATTATGAAGTCTACAAGTTTCATTATTTTTTCTCAGAACCCATATTGGTCCTGAAGGAGCCGATCGCCAGATCATACTCACCTTCAATGCCTGAGCAGCCGAAGGTCGATTGTTTGGATCCAATTGCAACAACTCCCTGATGACCATCTTCATTTCGGAAGAGTACGGTCCCTTGACTGGAGTGTACGCACACTGAAATTTCTCTCCTCTTTATGTATCCCCCCTTATTCCTTACTGTCATGATACTATTCACCAAAGCCGGAAGATTGTCTCCTTCGAATGCTTTTTTCAAACAACACATCTCATAAAGAATGCATCCAAGTGCCCACATATCACTTTTCTCGTTATAAGAGACTCCAGAACACATTTCTGGAGAAATGTAATACGGAGTTCCCACGACTGTTTTTGCTCCTTGAGCCAGCGTCTCTGTTCCCATGATTTTTGAAATTCCAAAGTCACCGATTTTCACAAACGAGTCACGCGTTAAGAAGACGTTGGCGGTTTTCAAATCTCTGAAATCAGAATCATCGAACCAAAAAAGCTGATCAACTGAAAAGCTCACCTATGCAGAACACTATTCTCATGCAAATAAGCAACCGCTGAGCACATCTGAATCATCATATCCCCAATGGACTCTTCTTCCAGAAGATTCTGACTTCTTGCCAACATCTGAGCAAGTGTTCCGCCATCCGCATACTCCATCTCGATCATCAGAACACCCTCTTCTTCAAACGAGTCGTAGTAAGCGATGATGTTGGGGTGTTCGATACGAGACAACAGGGAAACCTTTCAATTATTCGAGCTTTTTTCATTATTTACATTTCTTTTTACTTGATGAACCGGAACAACACAGGATATTCTATGTCTTGTACTGATTATCTTGGTTTTGGAATGGATCTTTTAAAAATGATCAGTGACAAGAAATAGGTTAGACTTCTTAATAACCAAACATTTTTCATAAAAGTTGGAACGTTTATCCCAGACATCTCGTTCTCTTGTTAATCAACTCCACTTATACATAACTTATCCACATAATTCCTTCAACTATTTCGAAACACTTCAATCTCAATTTCTCAAAAAAGTTGTTTTTCTAGTTTCCCCCCAAAATGACGTTCTCAAAATTACGAAATGCCCACCTCGTTGAGTGCTAATCTCCTCTGTGAACTATCCAAGTCGTACATGTTGATCTCTTTAATGATCACCAACGAACTATCCTCTCTTCTTCGATACAGTACTGCCGATCCGAATGCACCTGAATCATTCACATCACTTTTAGGCATGCTCAGAATCCTTGACTCACCTTTTCCAACGGTTCGAATTCGTTCATACCGATTCTGGGCCGACGTGGCTCTCGGGTTCGAATTCGTTATCATTATGTCATTGTTGATGTAGATGTCGACTATTCTTCTGAAGTTGAACGGGGAAGATGAGAAAACAAAAAGCGACTCCACATAAACAAAATACGAAAATATTTCTACCTTCACAAAGAAAACTAATCACTGATTTCTCTGAGCAGGTGGGGGAGACAAACGAAAAACCGAAAAGAGAGATTGCACTAAACTAAACGAATCAGGACATACGGAGAGAAAGAGAAAGAGAAGACTGCTCATTAGATAGGAGTGACACTAAAAAAAGAAGAAAAAGGGAAAGGGATGCGGTTGCTAAGAGGCAAAAACGAATGAAAAAAGAGAAGAGATTCATTAGAGAAGACACAAAACATACACACATCAACTGACCTGTTGTGCGGAGCTAATTCAGATGACAAGAATCTGCTGACGAGGCGGACGGAGATCTGAAGGATATGTGAGAATTTTAAAGGGGAGAAGCATCTTAGAGGCTGATTTGGAGAGTGCAGTCATTGGGGAGCTAGAACGTTCAGAGAATTAAAGCTTTAATTAATGGATTTGAAATGAAAATATCTCAAAGAACTTGACTAAGAAGGAAAGCAACAAACTATGAGTGAGCAAATCAATCTCGAAATTACTAAAACTAGACTGAGGTTTGGAGTGTTGATCTCAAAATTGGACCGATTGTATCAGAATAGAGGAGGATACCCTCCAATACCCTGATCATCGTTTAGGAGATTCATGAGAGATAATTGAACCTCATGGATTCTGATTCTTATTTGATTTTTCTTTCTTTGCAGCTACAGTACCGCGCAGTAAATTACCCAATTTGACAATTCTTAGTTGAGAAGGTCAACTTTGAGGGTCTGAAAAGGTTAGTTCTCGCCATCCGATTATTTTAAATTTGATCGATGTATAAATCCGATCATGAACTGCATTCTTGTAGTTGTTAACTTTTGTAAAATAGTTGATAAATTAAAAAATTAGTTCTAGAATTGATCTAATATCCATCAAGTTTGAGCAGAACCGACCGGATGATGAGAACCTATTTTTTCAGACCCTCAATTTTTACCTTGTTCATCTGAAAATTGTCAAGTTGTATAACTAACTGCACAATACTGTATGTAGACATAGAAACTGGTACTCAAACCTACAACACCCCAGAACCACTACTCGAACTCCAAAATCTCAGTTCACCTTTTTCTTGCTCACACCCTGAACTGCAAGACACAACTGGGAGGAACTCTCGATGGGAGTGGTCAATAGGAAATCTATGAAGGCTCCCTCAATCAGAACTTCTGCAATCAACCATCTGAAAAATTGAGAGAGATTTGATCCAGCATCCTCCAAAGACTCTCGTGTGATTTCCTGAAATAAAGATCTGAAAAATTGAAGTCTGGAATAGGAAACCATGTCATCCAGAATAAGAAGTTTGGTGTCTCGACTCTGAATGTGAAGTCCAAGGTTTCGTATTCTTCCAGCCGAATACTGCTTCAGCCGTTCTGTAATTAAGTGCTTATTTAACAAAAGCAAAAACACGAATTTCGCAACTTCCTACGAAAACAGAAACTGACCTTTCAACTCTCCCAACTTCACCGTCACACTGTATCTGATAATATTAGCACCGGATGCTCTGATAGCATCCAGATTAACCGACTCCACATGACAAAGAATAACAGTGCTCATCGTAATTCCATTCAATTTGAAGTTGTTGCTCGCGAAGACTTGAGTAAGGCTCCAGTTACCCGCCGTTGTCTTGGCAACCCCTTTCTCTCTGCCGCCTGATTGAATTCTAGCGGCTCCTTTTACACCACCAACTCTCTCTTTTTCTCACTTTTTCGCTTGCTTCGTTGGTCAACCTAATGAGTATTTTCATGTCAATAGGGAAATTTTTTGATATACTTCGTGAAAAATTTCGTGATTAGAATAAATATGAAAAGCTGACATAGTTCTTGACTCTATTATTGTTTTTTATTGAATTTTTGAAGTAGGGGTCCCATGATGAAACAAGAATCCTATAAGGAAGTAGTGACTCCTCAGAAGTTCAAAAACATAAATTTGGACAAGTCTGGCGCCTGGACGGTAGCTATTTGCTCTATGCTCCTAAGCCTTGGAAGAAACCAATTAGAACATAATGGTACTAAACACTTGAAGTTGCGATACTGATCCACAGAAATTGGATCAATCCAACACTGCGTCTTTACAGATTTACCGTTTTATGACTCTTCTATTTCCAAATAGACCTGAAATCCCAATAAAAAAAGGAAAAAAGAGTCGTCATGTTCCACGTACAACAATCAAAGGAACGGTCGGTCGATTCATTGGATGATGACACGACACGCATCCATCAATCGAAGGCGTGAGAATTTCAGACAGATTGGAAGGAACAACTTACCAGATTCAGAAGAAGACAGAGAATTATAGTTGTTGAATTTATAGGTTAACATTAAAACCAAGTTGAGTGCAACAACTTCATCTAAATCGAACTAATCTACATCTCAGTATTTGTTTGTTCTGTCAGATATTTATGTTAGCTATTATCTTGGATGGTTGTTAAAGATGTGAGTGAAATCAATTGAAATGATTCATCTCGGATAAAAAACGAAACTTTGATAAAATTTGTGAAACTTTCAGATGGGGCTTCTTTACAACTTGTTCGAAGTGTTTTCTAGAATCCGATGGGATCATAATGGAAGTTTGGATTCAATGAAGTGCTGATTCTACTTCTGAACATTTTTGGGTTCATAATTTCCCGAATGGTGGCAATTGTAATTAGAGTTCAAAAATAAATTAGCGAGGATTATGAAGAAAAGGAGAAAACAGAAAATACTAAATTCGAGATATAGATGTGATGAAGTGAATGTAATCAATTCATATGTGAATCAAGACTAAAAACGGGAGGAATCCAGATGTGAGACGAAGTTCTCAATATATTCCGAACTAGGATTCTTACAGGAAGATTCGAGAATTTCGTCTCATCGCTCGATTCCAGAACAACGATGAGTGGTCGAAATTGATAAATGAAAATTAGGAGATAAGAGACAAATAATTATAAATCGACAAAGAACAATCAACATTAACAGTTTGAATACCCATAGTTTCACTTGCCTACCTGGTTTTAATTCTTCCTTTCGGCGACGTCTGTGTATACATTCTGCATATTGTTTAATGTGCAAAAGAAACATCTTTATAAATTATCATGTTGAAAAATTGAATCATATATTTGATAATCAAAATGATTAAATCATGATTTAAAAAATTAGTTGAAAATTGACAAGATTGGAAGAAATGCGATAAGGAAAGAATTTAGAATTCAGGAAACAGAAATTTAAAATTAGTATGTCGAGGAAATGATTTGAAAGCTTGATGAAATCACTGAAGAAGCAAGTAGTTTCCAAAATTTGAGGAAAGGATAGTAGTTCAGGATGGGAAATTGTAAGTAATCGGAAAATGGTAATATAAATCGGAGATGGAGAAAGATAGAAACCGGATTGATGACCGATGGATCTGACTAGTGACCAGGAAGGTTCAAATGTACTAGAGTCAAAAAATGGCAAATAAGCAGCATGGAATGAAAAAAATAGTGAAAGGGTTATCAATTATAAATATTCTACAAGAGTATTTATAGAAAAATGAATAATCAATAATTATTCGAGAATTTCTGAGGATATGACGACGGTCCCTGACCATTGCTATAACTGTTACGGCGGTAGCCAGATGAAGAAGAAGGAGAAAGCATATTATTATTATTAGATTGTTGAGTCGGAGGAGGAGGCGGAACGAATGTCAAAGAAGGACACGGCGGAGGTGGACCAGCAACCGGAGGTGGTGGAGGCGGTGGTCCCGAAAGCGAAGAGAAAGGAACAGGAGGAGGAGGAGGAAGAGATGACGAATTACCAGTACCTGGTGGAGGAGGCGGAGGAGGAAATTTATGAAGACCAAGAGCTGAGAAAAGTGTGCTTTGTACATTAACAACTGATGGTGCTGAGCTGGCAGGAGCTGCTGCTGTCGCCCCGCCAGGAGTTGGACCTGGAGGAGGCGGATGTTGTTGCCACGATTCTGTTGGATTCATAAGTGGAGGAGGTGGAGGTGGTCCGGGCGGACCTCCTCGCCAACAATCTCCATTATAACCAGGAGGTGCGCCTTGTGGTGGCTGAGCTGGTGGCGGAGCCATCGTCATTTTTGGAGGCATCAGCGGGGGAGGAACCTTTGTTTGAATCAGGGGCGGAGGCATGGCAGTAGGTGGCAATGCTTGTACTACTGAAAACAACAATTTTCTAGTTCAACCCATCTCGTTATTGCAATCTTGCCAGGTGGAATTTGCTGCGGGACTGGCGTGTCTATCCTCACACCAATCGGTGGCGGTGGAACATTCACAGGAGGTAATACCATCGTGTTGACTGGAGCTTGCGGTTGAGGCGGATAATTTTGAATAGGAGGCATCTGATAGTGCATTTGGGGCGGAGGACCATTTGGAACTAACGGGTGCGGAGGCGGTGGCTGAACAAGTTTTGCTTGATGAAAAAGGTGGAAAACATCAACTCACGTAGCACATCATAGGTGGAGGTGGAGGTGGTGCAGGATATTGATACGCTCCAGGTGGTGGAACTGGTGGACCTGGAGGACCTGGTAGAGTATGAGCAGGATAGTATCTGAACACGATTCGGTATGAAAAATAGCTAGGAACTAATATCATTTACGCATAAACTGGCTGAATCTGTGGAGGTATTGGCGGCGGAGGAACAGCCATATGATAATGTGTAATATTGGCATCCTCCGTTTCTTTTTTAACAGCTCCCAAATCCAGAGACTCTTCAGAAACCAGCTCCATTTGATCTGATAAAGCTTCTCTGAAAATAATGGTACTTCAAAAATCAATCTGGCTCATTCTTACATTTTAGGTTTGCGCTCATACTGACCAAGCAGTTGTTCTTTGAATGTCTCCATTAACTCATTCTTAATCTTCTTCGAACAATCCTCCAATGCTTTGTCCAGACCATCTCCCAGTGTTTCTTCAACTTTATGAGGACTTATTCCCAAAGTCTTTGCTAGTTGTACAATCAATTCGTTTCGATTCACAGCAGACTGATCAACTGGCTTCGATGTCCCTGGCGACCCTGGCGGTGTCTTAGGTCCTTTATGAGGTCGTTTTGGCGTTTCCGGTTCCTCAGTATCATCTGGAGGAGGTGTTCGAGGTCCTACTGCTCGTCTTGGTGGATGCTCTGGGGAGTCTTCTCCAGGGAAAAAGAACTTACGCCATTCAGCAGATAACTTCTTCACTTCTTCATCTGACATCTTCTCGTATCCAAGAGTTCCACAATGTTCCATTCTCCCAAAAAGCATTTTGTATCCTAGCAATCGATCCACCATCCCCTCCCGATGGATGAAATCTCGTATTGATGCATCTTCATCTTTGAAGTTTCGTAAATTCGACGCAGTCAAGGGAAGATAGTCTTGTGGACTATGCGTTGGCTGCTGCTCTCTCCTCCGTGCTTCTTCCTTCTTTCGCGCTGATTTCTCTCTTTGTTCTTCATCGATTTCATGCCAAATTCGGTCAACCAAATCAGTTTCTTTTTTTGGTGCTTTCACTTGTTGTGCAGGATGTGGAATACTTCGAGGACGTTTTCTATTCATACCAGATGGATCTTCTGTCGGTGGTGGTGGTGGAAGCACGGGCCGCCCTGAATAACCTGACATCGATCTTCTGAAAAGTATTTTTTAGATGGGACTTGAATCATAGTAAACGAACCGTCTAGATTCAATTGGTCCTTCTTCAGCATGACCATTTTGATAGTGTTGCTTCCGGCTCGATGAGGCTTCTTCCATGAACCTGAATGTTTCGGTTAGCATCTGCAAAATTTCAAAGACGAGAGAAATTTTTCGGGGTAGAGGACCGTTCGTTATTATTACACAAACACAACTCGCACATATAGAACATTTATTAAAAAATTACAAGATAGATAAAAGACATGAATTTTGTATGCACCGAAAGGTTAATTAATGAAATACAAGGTCCAATATAATAAAATCATATCAAGATCATTCAGAAGGAGGTTATCAAAAAGGCACGGAACATTTTCAAATTATAGTAGGGTTCGAGAATAATATATGATATTACATATTAATTATACTTATATTGCTACCTGATCGCGTATGGAGAGAGTAGAAATTGTTGAACGTGGTGGGCGATGCTGTCGTTCCTGAAATATGAATGGATTCGGTTTTGATACTAACAATAAGCTCAGAGACTGGAGTAAAAAGCTATTCGATTAAAAAATACCGCTTATTGTTTCTTATTCTTTTGATGAGACAGCCGATGCTACGAAACTACCACGAGCCTTTCTCTCTTTTTCCTTGACCGCATTATCCACCTTCATAGCATGCTGGACGAATTGCTGAATTTCCATGTCCACATCCTCCGCTGGCGCGTCGGATTTTCGTCCAGTTGAATTTCCGCGCTGTTTGCCACCGTTAGCTTGTTTTGGCTTTGGTTGACGAGGGCGTCGGGCGGATGGAGAAACTTTCGAGTCACTTGTTTCAATGATAACAACGAAATTCGCTGGACGAGACTGCACTATGTCATCGGTCACCTTTGTTATATTCAATGGTCCGTTGGGAGCTGCGGCTACAGCATCTGAAAAAGAACATGATATGTGGACGCTTATTCTGGGAATCTTACCGTTAAAGACACGAAGAGCTTCTGGACCACCGCTTACTAAAAGTCGTTGTTCTTCAAGGGCAACATCCTGTTCCAATGAATAAACTGTGTTTGTGAGTCCTTTATGTCTCGTTACTATGTCCTTGGAACCAGTAAGCAATTCGGAAACATCACACACGCCATGCATTCCAAGCTGATTGAGATGTGATTTCAAAGTGTGAACACCGGAAGTGAGAAGCTCCTCTATTTGAAGCTGCGTCGAATTAGCAGACTCCACAAGGTCGACTCTGCGCGCTTTTTCTGTCTCTATGTCCACCCGTAACTGGTTCACAATTTCCAAATCTGAGACTTTGGCCAAATTGACGTATTTCTTGATTTCAAAGTAGTAGGAGACGACCATGCCATATAACGGGTCAGTTGGGGGTATCATGAATGTGTGCCTCTGTTCTCCTACAAACTCTGAGCATGGTTGCATAACAGCCGGTTGCTGTGGGGGTGGTGGTTGTTGAGGAGCCATGGTAGCCGGCGAATAAACATTAACCGGAGGAGCAAAGTTCGGAGAAGTGTTATACGACACTGGATGACTAGCCTGACCATGTTGAACTGGAGAACCATCAGAAGTTCCTTGCTTGAGAACTGTCTCGATCTGAAACCAAAACTATTTCAGTTGTTAACGTAACAATCACTTACAGCATCTTGAATAGCTTCAACCTGCTCTGGATATATAGCTTCCTCAATTCGACGAATCGCGTCTCCTTTTTTAGCTGTAATATTTCGATTTGAGGAAAAATTAGGATGTAAGAAAGTACCTTCAAGATGTGCCTTATCATCTACATCTGTAGTGCTCGTAGACTTCGGTGGCTTTACCGCCGGTTGCTGTTGTTGGGTAGCTGGCGCTGATGGTGGTGGAGCTGTAGCTTTGGGTAGAGATGGAGTCGAATGAATAGCCAAAGACCCGGAAGATGAACGGTGTGATGTTGGATTCTCCGAGTGTCGAGAGCTTGAAGTCTTAGGCGTCTGAACAGAATTTCTATATTTATCATTTCCAGCTCAATGGACAGAAAGTAAATACTATAACCAACTTACTTTAGCCGGCTTCGGTGTGATCAGGTCCTTCTTCTTCTTCTTTCTCTCCGGATCTTTTGGAGTATAATGCTTCTCAGAAGTGGATGCTTCGCTTGCATCTCGATCTCGCTCTCGATCCTTTTTCTCTTTCTTATGCTTCTTGACTGGTGGAGAATAGTCCGTGTCCGGCTCATTCCACTTTGGAGAGTGTTGAGATGCTGCAGCCTGTTCTGTCTGAAAAATAGGTATAATATGAATCACAACGATTTTCAGTGATTTGGGCAAACAAGTGCATTGTGATGAAAAATTACAAATGTGTGTGGTGAAGTATGCGCATCGCTTGTGATTTTATCAGGGAAACCTCAACGAAACTTACCTGTGCTTTCCACATTTTTCTTGTAGTTCGGCCGAAGAAGACATCGTCTTCTGTGGGAAAGTCTTCAGGATGTTGCGAAAGACTCAAAGGGCCACTAGTAGACGCCACATTAATACTATTACTCGAATGAACTGAGCCGGGAGTACGAATAAGATCCACAGAAGGCTTAGAAGTAGAAACTTCCCGCGGATTTCTTGAAGCGATTTCCATCAGGATGTGTTCTTTGGGGCGATCAATACTTCCTACGTCTGTTGTGTTGCGCACTCACGCGCACGAATACTCTCTCTCCATGGTCTCTTGTGTGCACGTTGTCTTTTCTCTCCCCTAACTCTCTCACGTCTCTATCGCGATGCAGTTCAATCCACTAGAGACAGAAGAGACGCGACGCGGCCGCTCCGAGCGAAAAATAAGAGACAGAGGCCAGCAGGGGAAAAAGTAGGTGATGAAGACTCTATTCTATGCAAAGTCTTATGGTGTGTGATATAAAATGGAACAGCTGGTAATCTTAAAAATGAACAATAACTTAACTTTCTAAATTAACCTAAATTAGGAGTTGAGTATCATCTCAAGGGAAATGTAATTATCAAGGCCTCAGGGAACTATTCCAATAAACAAGTTCATGCTAAGAGACGGACGACATGCATGCTCAATAGTCAGGGAACAACACATAACAAAGTGAATAAATGTTTGAGCAACCTTGACTTTCTCGCGATGTCCACTACTTTCTCTATTGTTCTTCTTGTGTTTTCTATGTCCTTTCTCCCTATCAATAACCTCAGATCCTTCACGAGAGCTCTTTGGTTCCAGTTTCTTTTTCTGTTCTTCTTCGTAGTACTTGATGAGCTGAAATAGATTGATCTAGAAGCGATATATCGGTTTCTTACGAACCTTGGTGTGATCCATTGTTGTGAGCCAAAACGTGACTTGTTTGGCGGTCCACGAGACTCCGGATTCCAATGATTTCAACTGAACTGTATGACTGATGGCATTGATATCTGGAAAAGAAAATTATTTTTGTATTGTACTTACTATTCCAAACTTACTTCCAACTGACCGGTAAGTGATATCTTTCTTGTGATCTCCAAACCTGAAAAAATCTTTAGTAAACTAGAAAGAGAATCTTGGTATTTTTTCATACGGTTTGGTTGTAACAATTCGGATTCCATGTTTCAAATCTTGAAGTAATTCAGTAGTAATTCGATGCATGAGCTCTGGTGAGAACGCGAAGTTGTTGATGAAAATTATCGTGGCTTCCTCTGTGATCATTTTCCTGAAACTTGGATTCAGAAAATCGCCTTGATGGAGCTCGAATTTGCCGCAGCTCTTGCCAAAATGGTTTATCAGTCTGAAAATCGAAAGGATTGAAAGAACTGCATTTTAATTGTCTAACTTTTGAAAATGTCCACTCAATTCTTTGCCGTAGTTGGCTGGTAATTGGGAGAGCTCGATTCCAATAGATCTCTTGCATTTCGCATAAGCAGCGGTGAAGCAGACTAATTGTCCGATTCCACTACCCATATCGAGGAAAACGTCTTGCGGACCGATATTCAGCTCATCTATAATGCTCGCCATTTGCTCCAAGTTGGTTTCTCCATACGTCTGAAAAAAATATTCGGTAATGCGAAACACATTTTGATTATAGTTACCTCAGATGTGAAGCTTTTGTAATAGTGATTCAATTCAGCTGGTCTGGGAACGGCTAATTCATACGCATAGTTGGTAATTTCAGCAGCTACCTTCTGAGTGCAGGTTCGCTCTCCCCACTCTTTGAGAGTGTCAGTGTTGTAAGACCCGCTCCACTGAAAAACGAGCGATTCGGAAACCAATTCCCATTTCCCAATGACTTACAGCACTGGCAAATGGTTTAGCAACTCTATTATAAATTTTGCATAATTCGGCAACTTTTGAACTATCAGGTTTATCCTCGTCCCATCCTGGTGGGAACGCAACAGTTAACTGCTTGACTTGTTTGCACACGCTGAAACAATTCCATTATTGCAACACAAAAAAAAACAAAATTAAAACTCACTTTTTAAGTATTCGAAAGACAACATTGTAGATGTGATTGTGTGTACCCGGCAACTTGAGAGCTTTTCCATTATAAAAGACTGAGTGTAGCGTGATCATATCACCACCGACGAATTCGACCGAAGAACTCCTTCTGTCGTCTCGGATCCGCATCGCATCGACCGGCTCTTCTTCATCTCTAGATGGTGACTCTGTAACCAGCGTTGATTGTTATTCGTACAAAAAATAAATTCAAAAAGTCACGAACCCTCTCTCTCGCCGGCGTCCGCCTCCGACATGGTTCTGAAAAGCAATGATAATGTATTGTAGTGGAAAAAAGAATTTCAAACTGTTAACCGGACGCCTACTCACAGACAGTTAAATCGATAATTAAGCCGTCAATTGTTTTTATGAGGTAACAGATAAAAAAACGGAAAACGATACATTATTGTGAAAAATAAAATGTGTCAATAAGCGTATCACAATCTAAATAATTGGCAATCTGATCTTGAAACACTGAGAAACGCAGGTATCGATGAGAAAAACGTAAAGGGTGCGTGCCGGTTGGTGACGACCTTGGCGGAAGGACCGGTCGATAAAAGCGAGAGAGTACACCGGCGGCGGAGAGTGCGCTTTTCCCCGATTGTGTGCGTTCGCGTCGCCGTGTTTGCGGACGGAACAAAAACAAATTGCGCGAGATTCGAAGCATCTCGCTTTTCAACTATTTTTTTTCACATGCTTTTTTGCAGCTGATCGCTGCGAGACCGGGTCCAAATACCGTATGAAAATTTTACACCGCCAGTTGCTCCTTTAATAGTTTGATACGGTATCTCGCAGCGAACTATCTCGCAGCGAAAGCAGTTCTGCCAATTTTGCTGAAAACCGTTTTGCTTCAAATTTTGTGTTCAAAGTCTACTTTGAACGTAAATTCCAGACTATTTTTGCAGTCATGTCTCTCAAGCTGGAAGATCTACAGAGTTACAACGAGGCAGTTTTGAACCGAGAAGAGGAGGATGAAGCACCGGCTCCTGTTTTGCTGGTACGGGTCGCAAGACAGAACTCAATTTTCATTTTTTATTTACAGCTCGACAAATATCGTGTTCGCCTCATCGCTCTCAGCTCACTGCCCTTTGTTTCCAACTACTCGAATGTTTCACAACTCGGATTGAACTCCGAAGATGTTCTCGTCATCGACTCTCCGATTCAATCATCTGAAAAACAGAAAAAGTCGTCTCTTTTCACTAAAAGAGCAACTGTTCCGGTGAAAGAAGACGATGAAAAAATGGAAACCGAAAGTATTGAGGAAGACAAAGAGAATACAGCTGCTGAGAACGAAGGGCCACTTGTCACATCGTTCCTCACTTTGGAAAAGTTGGAGAAGAATGGAGGTAGCCGAGTTAATGAGTTCGACACTTACAGTTTTCATTTCAGCAACCGATGTGGAAATTGTCGGGCTAGACTTCGAGGTGGAGTTTTTTGATGCTAATCCGATTCCGTATGAAGATGGCATTTCACTTCAGAGATTGTAAGTTTCAGTTAGGTGCAACAACTTGAACACACCGTTTCGTTTCAGCTTGCGCCTTGAGAGCTCAAAACACTTCTCCCCAGCCGTCGCAAATCTTCCAATCTGGATCTCGACCATTGGCTCTAATTTTCCGTCCGTTTGCTGGCTTGCAGCTGGTCGAACCAATAAGAACATGCAATTCGTAGGGGCTACTCGTGTACTTGGTTACTTCAAAGATGACAGTGAGAAGCTGGTTAAGCAGCTGAATGAAGCATGCGGCGCAGCCCAAATCAATCGTTATCGTGCAGTTTACGACGGAATTAGGCGAATTGCCACACCGTCGCGAGACTCCCCAGGAGAAGTCATAGTTGACATGCGTTGGAACACAAAGGCAAGAATGGAATTCAGTCCACATTAACATGAATCTACTCTTCCAGAGCAGTTTTGCCCTTCTCGAACAACCCGATAACGCTGCTGATTGCACCATCAAAATCGATCTGGGTTGGAGAGACAACCGATTCTTCATCGATGATGCCATTTTCGAGCAACTCTTTTTTGTTCTCAATCTGGCTGATGTTCTGGTTAATCCGGAAAAGGAAGTCGTTTTCCCAACAGAATATGATAAATTCGACCATCTTGTTCAAGAAATGAAGGATCTAATTGAAAATTGCTCTCAGGAAGACAATGTGTTCGCCTCGAATGAAAGGTGTGGTTTTTCGAATCTCTCACAATCGAACGAACGATCGAAAATATTTTTAGAAGCGAGGAGGTCACTGACAAAGTTTGGAACATCGTACGCAAATGTGGTGACGTGAAGCATGCAACGATGCTTTTCAAAAACTTCCTGCAAGCCTTGACATACGGAAAGATCAAATCGCATGTTCAAGAAGGAAATAAGAGTCATTTGGCTTCACTTATCCGGGCTTCGAAAACCTGTGACTTCAGAATGCCGATTCTCGAAAGATTGAGCACTATTGAAATGATGATGGAAATCGGAGTTGAGAGCCTTAGGGGGTACGTAAATCTTGGCAACTACTTGCACTGTCACATATTTTTTCAGGCGGATTATCAACAAGTTCTCGGACACTCTTCAATTTCCCAGCGATGAGCTCACTTTCATTCTGAAAACTTGTGAAAATGAGTTGTCTAGCGGAGAAGGAGCTCTCAATGCAAGTGCTGTATCTCTGCTTCCTATCACTATGGCACTGGCGACAGTACATCAAATATTCGGACTTCTCAATGTAAAGGATCATGTCATTCTGCCAGATCTTGCTAGACGTGTTCTGACAAAGTTCACCAGCGGGATGGTGGAGAAAGCAAAAAGAGGAGAAACGGAAACCGATTACACTTTCGAGACAACTCTTCCACTTCTTCGTATGAACAAGGACTCGTTCATGGATAAGAGACCCCGAATTTGGACCTGTGAGAATACTAACACAGTTGGCGCCAACGTCCAGGCTCGCATTATGACTGCAATGGAATTGGAGTCTTCGCTGGAACATGTCAGTCGTCTTGTGAATGCATCCCGCCCGGTTCGTCCTATTGATGAGGAGAGCAGAAAGCCAACTGCAGAGGAACTGAATGCTGACTACACAGTTTCTCATACCATCTTCTCTTATCTCCCAAAACTTTAGAGATTTCTTCCCCTGTCTATTTTTATCCGATTGCGTTATTAAAACCGATTCTCCCAATCATACATCTGTATTCCTGTGAATTCATTTTCCCCAATGATCCACTAATTTATACCGGTCTGTTTGAATAAAGATGATGAATGCAAGAATTATGATATGTTTCTGATCGCCGAGGTCTACATGCATTCCCTTCTCACGTAGCAAATGACCTTTCCCTTTCACTTGATATACACCATTCGACATCAATCAGCGCTTGCGCATATGGCGCGGGCGGTAACTGTTTGCGCAGCAAACTGTCGACCACGGTTCGTGCCCCACACGCAGCAATGAAGAATAACATCTGCTCTAATGAGTCTAAATTCCCCGTGTTGAGATCTTGTCTGAGCTCTTTTTTTGTTGATTCGTGCTTCTCCTCGAAACTCATTCATAATTCACGACTGTTCCGCCCCAGATCATTGTGGTGGTTCGGGTGACAGCCCAGTCGAGAGTCTATGTGTCAGTAATACATCACACACCCTTCTTCTTTTGTTTTTGAGCACCAATTTTCGAGTTTCGCTAGTTGGGAGAAGACGGGTCGAGATGCATGGAAACAGGAGTAGTAGTCTTGGTAGTTTTTTGTCCAGAAGCGGGTCACTTGTTATGGCATAAAGGAGACTGGAGAAAGAGTCATAATAACTTTCGCACGGCTATCTGATTTTGCTGGAGAAAGAGCTCTGGCCAACACTCAAACGTCCGTCGTCGATTTGCATATAAAACCACTTTTTCGCCTCTTTTTACGATGTGACTCGTTGACCTGCTCTCTCTCACTCAATTTCTCAAGACGTTTCGGGACGGAGGGTGTTGAATTACGCGTTTTTCTTTTTTTATGATTCTGAAGGTTTTTTCTTGGTTTGACAATTTCTATTTGTCGTGCACTTCTCTATTTACTTCCAGTTTTAGGAGTACCAACCTTTTTGCTCAGAATCCCATAGGAATCATTTTTGAAAGGTTCTTCTCTTGAATTTTTGGATAAAGGTATCTGAAGACGGAAGAGGATATGGGTCATTTGTCACGTCTTCTTTTCCTTATTCCTCGTGCATTTATATTCGTATTTCGAAAAGCAAATTGGAGAGAGTGTTATTAAAAATTACATAAGGAATGGGCTATTTTTGTTGGATACAGTATCTGCATCGAGTACGTGATTCTAAGAATGTCACAGTAGATTGAAACTGTTAAAACCGCGAAGTGTATTTGACACAATCAGTCAATGTTTTCTGAAATTCTGTCTGTGTAGGCATTATTGATCACTAGGGATTCATTTCTGTGATCAAAGTTTTCGAAAAGGCTACGTGAACTTAGGTATGGGTCATCAAAATTGCAGATAACACTAATTTTGGTAAGTTTTAAAATCTTTTATCTCAGCTCGTAGGCGTTTTCAGAAGGTCTAGTTTTTTTAGAAGTCTGATTCCGGATTCCGGATTCAGGAATTAGAATATTTCAAATATCCAAATTCCTTGGTTTTCAATTTCCAGCTCATTTTAAGTTTTCTAATGATATACTTCCGATCTTGATCTTCCCATCTACTCATAGTTGTCTCTTATTTACCATTTGCTGATTCCAAGAAATGAGAGAAAATTGCAAAATTCAAGAGAAAATGACATAAATATTTCCTCGTTTTCCAGCAAACAAATCCCAAAAGATGCAAATGCTTGAACACGTTATTATTTTCCTGCTCCACACAACACTTGTAACCCACTTTCTCCCCTCTCCTCCTTTTTTATACACTTCCCCCATCTTTACCTTGGATCCTAATATCTATAAAATCCATTTACCCTGATTCATTTCTTTTCATGTCTTCCTACAATCCTCGTATATTTTGTGGTTTTTGTTCTTTTCTAGCCACTACTATAAAACCATTGCCATTCTTTCAAAATGTAGCACTCTCTTGGGAGCAAAACCACGTCTTCGCGGCGCCGTTACGCTCCGCCCACTTTTATTGGAGTTGTTTTCGAGTCTTTCTTCTTTTGCTCAAGCCAAGAGCAGCACTTTGGTTTTCGCACATTCTTCTGTATTCGTGACAAGCAGTAAAAAAAAGGGAAAAAAGGCGGATGATAGGCAATTAGAGACTCGACAAATGTGTGCTCTCATTTCAAAAAGAGACGGTGTTGAGCCCCGTCTTCTTTGGAGAGAGCACCAAGTTGTGTCTCAAATACGCATGCATTCTAATCGTCTCTTTCCGCCTATTTGTCTCTTTTTTGAAGAGAGAGTAAGACGATGTTTCCGCTGCCACTCATTTCTTATTTTGAATGACACATAGATGTTTTAGGTTCGAAAAAGCGAAAAACAATGCGCGCTCGATTTTGATTGCTCTCATGCTCTGCTCCCCAGTCATAATGAAGAGCCACATTCAAAACGTATTTCTATGTTCTCTGAATCCTCTTTTTTTAGAGATTTACCTAATATTATACATGAACGTCTGTCAGATTGTGATTAGTTCTGTACTAGGACATTGATAATCTAAGAACAAGAAAACATTTTCGAGAATTTGCCAGGTTCTTTCTCACAAACTTTAGCCAGACTTTAGCCTTCCGTTTTCCAGACTTTCGAATAATTACTTTCTGATTTTGTCTGTTTATTCATTTGTTCTTGGGACTCTGGAAAAGTCCAAACTTCAGGTTCCCGGGTTTTCAGATTTGAGTGCATCCAACTCCACACCTTTTCACTGCCGGTTTTCATAAAATTCTCGTCTTTTTTAGAGTTCCTTCTATCTGTTAAAATGATTTTGTGTATGAAAGTGAACCCAAAACAGTTCAGATTACGGTAGTAGTTCGAGAAAGTTCTTTTTTTTTTCAAGAGGAGTGTGGAGACGAGCTTTTAGAATTAAAACTAGAATGGATAGCACAACTTACTAGTCAAAGTTTTCCTGAAAATTTGATGGTATGCAATACAGATAATGGGTTTACCATTTCTCAAATCGATTCCACCGAAACGATCACGTGAACCGAGTTGTGGGTCATCAGAGATCAAGCTAATACTAATCTTGCTGACTTTCAGAAGTCTATATCTGCTTCTAGCAATTTTGGAAAGTCTAGCTTCTTGGCACAACGTTTCTATGCACTAAGAAGTGCTCTATTAGAATATGTAGATTCTCAAAATGGGTGACAGCAGGAGCTTGTCGAAGTGATCACATGGGCAATCAGAACGAACTATCATATAACCCATAAAACAAGATCGTTTAAAAATGGCTAGAAACTGACATATGGTTTCTCAAAAGTCAGCAAAATTAGTATTGGCTAGAGCTCTGAGGACCCATATATCCGTTCATGTGCCCGTTTTGATGAGATTTATTCTGAAAACGAAAAGCCCGTGGTTGGAATGTATTGTAATCACCCAATACTGCAGAAAAAGCTTGACCCGTGAGCTGAAATACTATCCTAGTAAGACACTGAGAAATGCTGTCCACATTCTTCACTGGACATTTATCCATTCGCGTAGTAACTTCTTTCACTCTATCCGCAACATCTAATTTGTGAAACCTTGATTTAACTCCCAACATGTTTCTGATTTCAGATGCTCACAACGAATCGATTCCCTAGATCAGCATCTGCTTACGAGAATACTGCCTCATCCTTCGATGACGAATTCGACGACGAGTTGCCTAGCTTCTCGGAGGATAACGTCAAACCAGACGCTGTTGAGAAGGAGACGTTAGAGGTGAGTGAGAGCTCTCGGGGAAAGAAAATTTCACTTTTATTATTCTCCATTTCTCCTTCCACTTCCCATCCATTTTTTTGCCGCCTCGTCTCACACGCTGGCATGGAAATGACGGCGTCATGGGAGGGAGGGGACGTCTTCATTTTATGTCATCTCGTTTCGTTTCTTCAATTAGTCACAGAATACTGAAACGAGGACGACGACGACATTTAGTCCGGAGGGGGAAAGTCGAAATGTCAGAAAAGCGGGGGAAGGGATGGAGAATTGGAGAAGGGGATGATTTTGGAATTAAATAAGATTTTTAGATATGCATACCACGAGACTTAGATCAACCGAATGGGATGGCTTTCAGGATGGTTGGGAGCAGAAGCCGTGGCATTTTCATAGACTATGTGCATTCTGATTCTCCACAGGTTCGTTTCTTTTTCAAGATTCTCACGGCCGCCTTCTCATAGACTAATCCTCTATTCTTTTCTCTTCAACTCCAAAAAAAAGAATGATTGAGAAGCAGTAGTAATTTAGTGAGCACTTGCATGAGTAATGGGCTCAGCATGTCCAAACTGAATACGAGGACACATAATTGGAAGGCTCTTTTTCTCCTTTTTTGGAGCTCTCTAGGCTCTGAAGAAACTCATAATCTTGTTAACTTTCATGTAAAGAATTGGGGGTTTTGCAGAGAAAACTGCTGAAAGAAGGAGATCGATTACTTCGGTGTAATAAGATAGCACTTCGAGCTGTATCGGTGGATCAAGCAGCGAGTATATTCCGATTCTGCATGAACCGAACTGATTCTTTGACATTAGTGGTTGAGAGAAGAGCAGATGGAGAGAGTGTGATGATGCAACGAAGAAGGCAGGCGAGAGTATCAATGTGTAATGAACAACGGGAACAAACAAGACATGTAATATCAGGAAGAGCAACTCTCCGATTGACGTCTTCTAAATCAGCAGAAGTATTTCGCTGTTACGATGAATCCCAGTCTGGAATATCTTCTTTCCGGCAGAGGACACCTAAATATGAATCTTTCGACACATCACCTTCCAAAACAATTTGTCCTCATTGTAATTCTCAAACTAGGCTGGTAAGTGTTCGCGAGCCATTCAATGTCTATCTAGAATCCTGACTTTCAGCTCTATCTTCATCAATTCTCACATGGTTTTGTCAACAACGCATTCCGGTTTCTCACTGTATCCCGCTCAAGCTATTCACTTCTTTGAAATTGAATAAAACTTCGAATTTAAAGTTTTTACCTGCATCACATAAAACACTGAAAGAATAAGTTAAATACAATTCACTGGATCGACTACATAGAACAAAGAAAAAATTGTGTGTTTAGGCCTTGACGAATCCCTTCTCCTTCAGTTTGGCAACAAGAGCGGAAACATCTTCAACGAATCCTCCGGCTTGGCGAACTGGTGGTTCGGTAACTTCGAGAGTCTCAGTTTGTGGGGTGATATCAACACCAAGATCCTTGATTGGAATGTTCTTCAGTGGCTTTTTCTTGGCCTTCATGATGTTTGGAAGAGTTGCGTAACGTGGCTCGTTGAGGCGGAGATCAGCAGAGAGGACGAATGGAACTTTGACCTGGAAGACGGAATATTGTTATCAAGAAATAAGATTTCAGATTTTACCTTGATGGTGTCAAGACCTCCGTCAATTTCTCTGGTCACTTTCATGTGCCCAGCACCTCCTTCCTCAACCTTCGATGCGTAAAGAGCCTGTGGCCAATCGAGGAGACCAGCAAGAATTGGAGCCGTTTGAGAGGAATCATCATCGATAGCTTGTTTTCCAAGGAACACTGCGTCAAACTTCTCCTGTTCGACAATCTTCTGAAGAGCCTTAGCGACGTGGAATGACTCCAACTTTCCGGCTTCCGCATCAGACACTTGAACATGAATAGCCTTGTCTGCACCCTTGGCAAGAGCAGTTCTGAGAATTTCGGCAGATTTTGGTCCTCCCAGTGAAAAAGCAACGACTTCGGTGGCGAGCTTCTTCTCCTTGAGCTTGACGGCTTCCTCGAGAGCAATTTCGTCAAAAGGATTCATGCTGTGTTGGACACCTTCAGTGACAACACCCGAACGGTCTGGCTTGACACGGATCTGAAAACAAACATGAATATTTGGAATTATTTATAGTTTTTGGTTACCTTGACAGCATAATCGACGACTCTTTTGACTCCAACAAGGATCTTCATCTTTCGACTGAAAAAAAATAAAATTTTATCTGGCGAAAGCAGAAAAGAAAGTGGGAGCGATGTGATCAACAAAAATAGGGGTCAATGTACGAACATCATAGTTCATTATTCAATTGATAATCGAAAGGGAACGATGAAAAGTCATTTGCATCCAACCAGCTGAAGACGTGGAATATTTTATGGATATTGTTGGAATATTGATTACACGCGCATTTTTGGGAAGGAAATTTTTCCTGGGTGACCATTCATTATTGTTGTTGAAAAATACCCGATCGTTCAGAGGACCTGAATGGAAGAGAGTAAGAGCGAGAAAAGATAAGAGAAAAATAGACTGTGAAATCAGGAGACTCAGGGTGAACAAGTTATCAGATAGAGGAAAACGCGGGCGGCGGGAGACTAAACTGATCGTGGGCTACACACAACAATAGTGGTCTATTGATATCGACTTTGCCTAGATAGCACCATTTTCAGTCTTCAGAGGTCAAGTACAGATACATAATTGATATAACAGCCTCGAAACTTATTAGAAATACACAATGAGAGAAGAAAAGTGTGATGGTTTCATTGAAAGTTTATATACAAAAGAAATCAAGCGATTAAAATCGAGTATTTAGCTCATTCCAGGAGTGGAACATGTAAAACCGTTGTATCAAATGAGTATTCACAAAGAAGGAGCGAGATAAGGTTATCACATATTTCGGAGAGCTGCAAGACGTTCTGTGAGGTCTTTGTCTTCGGAAACAGCTTGTGTTCCAGTTGGAAGAGCAGTTGGCACGTTTGATGGCAATTCTTGATTCAATTCGATTCTGGAAATGTAAAGATATTAAGAGTAGATGAATATGGTAACTAACCCAGCCTTGTCTGCAGCTTCTGCTATAAGAGCATCCACTTGTGACTTTGGAGCATTCAACACTGTAGTGCCGTCCATTGTCTTCTCCATCGTTTTCGTAGTAACATCAAGATCCTCAAAGTCTCTCTCGAACCGATCCATCAACTGTTGCACCTTTTCAAGATTCATGCTCTTCATTGCACTCTCCATAGCCTTCACAACTCCGCTCATACTGGCTGTTACTCGTTTTTGGGTAGCTGCTGTCTGAACTCTGGCAGCAACGGCATCGATTCTTGCGGCCATTTTGATATAGTTGACAGCCTCGTTCTTCTTTCTGATGGCATTTTCTGCATGAACCTGTGCCACTTCTTTGTTTCCTTTCTGAATAATTAAACAATAATGTAGTAAAACTAATAAAGAGATTTTCTGCAAGCATATTTTTTTGATTTTTCAATTATTTCATAACTAACCTTAATAGCTGCAGTCAATTTGTCTTTCTCAACTTTCTCTTCTTTCTCACACCTTTGGGCGTTCTTTTCCAATTGCTTTGCAGCAAATTTGAGATCGAACAAGTGTTCTAAAACGAAAACCATAAGTAAGAGAAGAAAATGGATATAAACTTACTCTCAAGGGCCATGCTGCTTTCTCCGGCTCCCATGATTATGTCGTGATGAGTTAGAGTTTCTGAAAACTTTTGAATGAATGTTTGAACGTGATTAAATACGAGGAAATTTCGCAAGACAGCAATGAAAGCATACGAGGTGATTCGAGTGACTCATGCAAAAAATGTGACGAAAACAGGCGTGTTTGCGGACAATGCGTTATAAATGACGACATCAAAGCGGCTCTAATTTTTCACGAAAAAAATCCTTGATAAAAAAACATATTCTCAAAAACATATTCACAACAAGAAAAATACATGAAGATCGTTCATTGAAGCTGTTACTTGGTTACTAGTTACTGAAGATCAATATTATACATCTGAACAGAAACTTCAAACAATCCTCCGAACCGAGACGGAGTACTGTACTTCAAATTTCAGACATCTCGAAATTTGAAGAATCATCATTTGTAGAACGAGTAGGCGCCTAAAAATAAAACTTAGCGTCTAAAAAATGAATGAACAATACTTCTTCATAAAAGTAAGCATGATTTGCAAACATCCACACCGGATGTCCACCCATCCATTCTGAATTCACACACTCATCATATCCAGCTCTGCTTGATTCGTTCTCATCCAGAAGTGATGTGATCAATTTTCGACAGGAACGAGACGGAATCGATGCGGGGAAGATGTTCATTGAAGACATAGCCAAATTCTAGAAAATGCAAGAATAGAAACTAAGGATCTGGAATCCAACTTCGAACTTCTCCATTCACACTCACAGGCCATTTCCCAACAACCATAGTGTAAAGAACTATTCCACAAGCATAATAGTCTGCTGCATATGGTTCGTATGGTCGGAACCGTGCAATTTGTGGACTTGTATATGGTTGAGTTCCACAGAAAGAACGAGATCTGAGATTTGCATTTGAAAATTAGTCTTCATTTTGTTTCACCTTTCTCTTCTCTCAATTTGTCTGGCGAATCCAAAATCAATTAACTTGATATCCCCGTTCCCATCTATCATAATGTTTTCAAGTTTCACATCTCTGTGAGCAATTCCTCGTCTGTGCAAATAGTTGATTGCTTCGATCAGTTGGCGGAAAAGGGTTACCGAAAGAGGATTCTCTGAAAATCTAACCAACTACAGCTGCACTTTCCAGCTGCTATTCACCTTTCAAACGTTTCTCTGCAAGAATCAAATCCAGTAGTGTTCCTCTTTCGTAAAAATCCGAGATGATCACAATTTTGGATGGAGCAGGTTTTGTGATAGCCAGGCATCGTGCAATGTGTGGATGACGAACTTTCATTGTGATATCCAACTCTCTTGGCAGGAACTTCTCAGCCACATTCTGTGGAATTGAATTCCGGTTGACAATTTTGATGGCTACATCACGACGATAAAGTTTAGAGTGCACTTTGAAAACTACAGAATGGGCGGTCGTCGCTAATGGTTTAGATGGAAATGTACCAGAAATACTCAAGCTAACCCTGTAAAACCTTGAATTCATAATTCTCTAATTGCTCTATTTTACACTGGAATTAACTTTTCCGTTGACGGAGATATCGCAGGTGGAGGCATGGTGAAATGAGTAGAATTGGTTACAATCGTTTATGAGGGAAAGGTCAAGTTCAAAATTGATCAAATTGAAAGGAAATAAAAATTATAAAATACACGCGATGTTTGGAGTAATCAAAAGTCGTTATTGAACTCGAAGTCTTCCATGAGCTCATCTTCCACTTCTGCGTCTCTGGCTTCTTTCTCTTCACGAAGTCGTTCTTCCTCCATCATACGATACTCTTCCTCTTCGTCATAATTCATTTCATGATCATCTTTGGCTGGCGTTTTAGTAGTTTTATTGTCAGTAGTAGGCCTTGGTGAGTTTTCTGAAAATATTCCCGAATAATTCTCCGAATTTTTTCGCAATATGAACTTTTTTCTGGTATGTCATTGAACAATGGATCAAGTTCTTCATCACCATCAGCTCCGTCATCAATAATTCCTTTGTTATTTTTTGACTTCTGATTATCATTTTCAACATCGTCCGTCGATTCTCCCATTCGCTGTTTAGCTAAATAAATCTTGACCGGTCTGCGGGTTCCTAGCGTTTCAACTCGATTCAAAACGTCTTCAGTCTTCATCTTGGGGAACATCAAATGCCCCCAGTAGGCATATTTCTTCATAATCTTGTCGAGGTTGGCATACTGAATCAATACGCTTTGAAGAAAACAGAAATATGCAAATATAACTAACTGGATCATCTTTCGGATTGGGCTTGAAATTTCTGAATGCTTCTCGGAGTGCAACAATTCCTCGTGGTCCCGTTAGAGTGCTTTCATTCAGCACAAGTCGAGGATTCTGAAAACTCCGAAAATATTTACACCAATGAATAAATTCAGACTAACAGCTGTTTTCTTTGTTCTCAGTAATTTCGGTTCAATCACTCTCTTGCTTCCTTCTTCTCCGGTGTTATCTGAACTGAAATTTATTGAAAAAGTTGTATTTTCGATTTATCACCTTCAATAGCTTCTTCACCTTCTGGGCTCGGCTCTCTGTCAAATTCATCATTTCCGAAAAAATCGTCTATTTCATCCATTTTTAAGATTTCGCTTTCAGAACGGCAGGGCAGTATTTAGTGCTCAAACTCAAAAAACCGGAATTCAAATTGGCGCTTCCCAGAATGCTGAATCTCTGCGAGACCACATCGCGAAACAGCGTGCGCCTTTGAGTAGTGTCGTCTGCGTCTCTACGCGAAGAACAATGTCTCGCATGGTGATTCCGTTGCTCAGATTTCCAACTCGGAAACTGGAAAATAATATTTCAAACTGATCCACTTTTTCCTATTCAGTTAAATAGGAAGTTCAAGAGAAATGATTGTGCGACCTTTTTTCTATTATATCAGGTTTAACCCCATATTATCACTTTTTCACTGGTTCTCTGTTGTTAATATGCAGATTGAGAGATTACGGTAGAATTCAGGGAATCATCTGAATCTTATTCTCACATGTATTGATTATCAACAACATCCATTTGTTATATTTTTGAATGAATCTTCCCATGAGAAAATCTGCAACTGCGCCCCGTTGAGATGTCATCTAGAACGTTGACCATCATGATGACTATGAGGTGCACACTCAACTGGTACACTATGGGGCACAATCAATTTGATTTTCTGGGAATAAGATTCCCGCGCTCTGAAGATTCCCACGTTCTTCGTGTTTCTCATTTTCACACACTCGGAAATCAATGAGGACCACTCCTGAAATCAATTGGTAGAATCAGAACGGTAGAATGAATGACTGCGATACCAGATTCCATTTAGTTTTTTCGACACACTTTTTTGCCCACTCATCTAATGGTCCTTCTAGCTACAATGTGACCCTACCATTTTTGCCTTATTGAATGTCTGGGATATTAGCACGTTCATTGCTCTTTCTCTCGCTGTATTTATCGTTTATTCTTCTCTCTTCACAGTTTTTTCTGGCGCCCCCCATCGACTATCAGTTCCTATTAGTTTTCTTTTCAGTTTCGAAAAATGTCCGTTGTTCAACAGCTCGTTGATATGGGATTCCCCATGGAAACAGCGGAAGCCGCCGCAGGAAACAACAGAAATATGGATCAGGCTCTGGATTGGATCGAGAAAGGTGGTGCTCCAATGGAGACTGATGCTCCAGCGGCCGTTCCACCGACTGACGGAAGTACTCAAGCCCAAGAAAGTTCCAGCGTCCCGGCGGTGGCAAACAGTTATAAGTGTGATGAGTGAGTTATCAGAGAGAGAGAGAGAGAGAGAGAGAGAGAGAGAGAGAGATTACATTAGCTCCGTCGCAATCGGCGTTATTCTAATTGATTGATATTTCAGCTGCGGAAAGCTCCTGGCCAACGACGATGCGGTTATGTTCCATGCATCAAAGACCAAGCACGAAAACTTCAGTGAAAGTTCGGAAGAAATCAAGCCACTTACCCCTGAAGAGAAAGCTGCAAAAGTGCTGGAAATCCGTGAAAAGATCAAGGTTCTCCAAGAGAAAAAGGCGAAATCTGACGCTGAAGAAGCACGCGAGAAAGAGCGTAAGCGTCGTGAGGATGGAAAAGCCATGATTGCTCACAAAGAAGCGGCGAGAGATCGCGAGATTCGTGAAGCTGCTCAACAACGTCGCCGTGAGAAATCTGAAGACGAAATTGCCAGACAGAGAGTGCTGGAGCAAATCAAGGCTGACAAGGAGGCTCGCAAAGCGAAAGCAACTGGACAGCCGATTCCGGAGCCAAAGCCAGCTGCATCTGCTGCTCCAGTGGTCGTTGCTCCGCCAAAGGACTACACATCGGCTACTCTTCAATTCCGTCTTCCCGATGGACAAACTGTCCGCCAACAGTTCCAAGCTGACGAACCGGTAAGATATTCGCTCAATTTTCTTACTATGTTCATTTTTTTCTTATAATGAACGAAAATTGAAAATCTCTATTTCAGCTCGCAATGGTCCGAGCATGGATTCAGACGAATCATGCCCAGGGATTCGACTTCACGCTCATGACGCCGTTCCCAAGAAAAGTGTTCACTGAAGAAGACTTTGGAACCCCACTGAAAGCATTGAGTAAGTTCATCAATGTTGAAAATAAGTTTATATTGATCTTATTTTCAGACCTCGTCCCGTCTGCCAACATCGTTATCAATCGCCTTGCCTGAAATTCAACTCCCCCGGTCCACCAACACTACTAAACAGAAACCGTCATCTCCCTTCACCCCGTAACTGGTATTGCCTGCCTATTTATTAAATCCCATAAAGTTTTCAATCATTTTTTATTCGAAAGCATTGATAAACTAATAATCAGAAAGCCAGGATCTTTGTGGTGATACCCGAAAATAATGAAAGAAAGCGCATTAAAGGAATGACTTCGCTTGGCCGGGATTTGCAATGACGACTCGTTCTCTAGTGCCTTGAATCCTCCTCATCTCTATATCCTTCATCTCTTCGTGTTCTTCAAATTCTCTCCAGTTTCTTTCTCGATATTCTTGCCAGAGGTTTCTAACGAGATGCACCACAATCATATCTCCCGCGTGATTCGATATCATTCGTAGCATCAAAATCTGAAACCGAGAAATGAGAAACGGGATAAGATTAAAAAAGAAACTCACTCCATCGGATTTCAAAAAGTCCGACACAAACGAATCCAGAAGATGAGGAGCAAAAGCAATCACCGTGTACAGTCGTTCGACAGTTGCATCTTTCTCAAACTTCTGCAGCTTTTTGTATTCACTCGACTCCGCAATTTGGATAAATTTCATGACGTAGTCCACTTTTTCAGAATGAATGAATGAGTTTGCAATCCAATAAATGAATGAACAAGTTGTAATGATCGCCAGAATCATATACCAACACCACAGAAAAGCAAACACTTTCTCATTGATTATATTGATCAGAAGAGCGCATTGAACTGTGTATCTGTTCAAATTTGCCAGGTATCGAACTTCAAAATCACAAAGAGTCACTCGAGGAAAATGACCAGTTTCTGTCCATGGACGACCTGCCCAGATATCACTTAGGACCTGGAATATCGAGATTTTCTGAGTGAATATTTGAAATCGACTAACTTGAAAACCGAAGAACAAGAATTCACTGCTCTTGAGACAAGCATTGAGGATGAAGAATTGAGCAACTACATTGATAGAATAGAGGAGTTTTGTGAAGATGTAGGCTATGGAAATGCATTGACCAGAGAGGAATCTGGAGAACTTGATTCTTGCTATCCAGCCTCGTGCACGAATTCTTCCATTTGGAGATTGCAGGTCTAGATTATCCACGAAGTTGCTGGTGATAGCTTCGACTGCCTGTAAAAAATCTTTTGAGAGAATGTTTCAGAACTTCACGACTATTTTGAGAATTATGACATAGGAGCTCACAGTAACACGAAACATGCTCTCTACTTTTGTAGCTTCCAGTTGATAAATTTCTCTTTTGAATTTCTAGAAGTGAGCTTTAGGCTTGTCTGATTGATTTGAAATTTTGTGGATGTGTACATCAATCCTAAACTCTCATTTTGTGATTGACATTTTTTTTGTACAACCTCTTTTAAAGATGGTGTGCCCCGTAATAACCAGAAAGCCCTGAAAAATTGTTCTGAAAAGAAGGAACTTTAGCACTGCTTCACTTTCAAAAGAAATTCCATCATTAGAAAAAGTCGTACAAGAAAGCTGTCAACTCCAAAAATATAATTCTAGAATTGATGTATAGTCCCAATTAAACGGACTTTGGGGTCCGGTCATCTCGAAATACTATAAATTAAATTAAAAACACACTTTTGTCCGATCCGAATAATCCAATAGAGCTTGAGCATCACATGCTGCATTGATCAGTGTTTGTATATTCAGCCCTGAAACTCAACTTTTTAAATCTTATTCCCAATGAAAATCGAACCTGACTGAAAACTGCACAATCTCCAAAATATACATGGCAACGAGAACATCAATGCTTCAGCTATCAGAATGAAAGGAACCCACTGATAATAACCGATTTGTTTCTCTTCTCTCGCTGTATGATCATCTGGCACATTTTCATACATTGGAATCCAGTAAGTATTCTGTATCCAACAATACGATTCAATGTATTCTTCCATCGATTCTCTGCTATGTGGATTAACCCAACACTCAATTGGAGTTCCTCCATATTGCTTCGCAGAAATGACAAGACAACAAACGGCAAGAATCAACGGAGTATAATAGTAGTTGAGTCTATCCACTGCATCGTCATCGCCTCGAACACTCAGAGCATTGATGAAACTTCTTGCGAGTGTTGCGTGGAAGAACATTTGACGGTCTTGACGAAGACTAAAATTGTCAATGAGGGTATTGAGGGGACTTTTGACAGGCAGGAAATGGACAAACTAGTAGGAGCAAAGGATAATTTGGACTTAGTTTTTGTTTAATGGGTTGGAATCAAAAAATGGGAAAAGGAAAGGCAAGGAGGGTCATTCGTGCGGATGGAAACCTCCTCTTAATGGGGGGGGGGGGGGGGGGGGCTCTTTTTGGTGTAGAACACATTCTAAGGGTGGTAGTTGCAAAAATGTGGGGCTCTATTTATGTAGTCATAAACTCAAAATCTCAACTAACGCAAAAATTTGACAGACTACAGAATTTTCGAGAGATGTTTGATTAGAATTTTAAGTTTATTAACATGAAACTTAGGTCTGCAAAAAACTGCAAAAAGGTTTGTATGCCAATCTGAGGTTTTCTCAGTTTGTTCAAGGAAAATAAAAGTTTCTCAAAGTCAGATAACAGTCATGATTTTACAGCAATATCTTCAATGCGGGCTAAAAACCATTGTGAAGAGTCTGAGAAAATTAAGTGGGAATCCTGAAAAACTAATCTTGAATCTCAAGAATTTGAATACTATTCGAGCATTCCAGCTCTAATCCCAAAAAACTGAAATTAAGTCTTTCAGGCGTGCCCATCAAAAAAGCTGATTTTTGACCATTCACTCTTTTATTCAGAAATCTTATCTAGAAAATTTCAAGTTATGAATGTAAAATTGAAGACTTTGCCAGCCTGTAAAAACGCTTGTTTATGAATTTGAAACGTTTTTCTCTGTTTGCTACAACATCCAGTACTGCACCTTTCTCCAATTGGAAAACTACCAGTATATTATAAAAAAATTTTTGGAGTAAATTTTTCTGGAAAAATTAGTTTTGGATCCACAAATATTGCTACCAAACTCAAATCTCGAGCTTATACTTCAAAAAAACGACCAGTAAAGTGTTCTCGATTTTCGATTCACTCTGTCTTCCATAACATGAATTAAACTACTATAAGAAACTAAAACAAAAGAAGAAACCTAGATGAAAATTGGTGTCGCGTGTGTGTCAAGAATACGTTATTCCAATTTGTTTTATGAGCATTCGACACTCTGTCAAAACCCAAAGACTAGTATATTTTAGAAAAATACACATTGGAGGCTCTTTCGACTAAAACGTAGATTGCACAATCTAGTACCTCCCTTACCAGGTTCACTTTCCTTAAGCCTATTACTTTTTTATCCCAACTCAATTTCCAAAAGATTTCGACACTTTCTCTCCTAGTTCATTCTTTACTACCTTGTTCTAATTTTGCTCGAAAGAAGGAAAAGAAGGGAGATTAGGTTCAAATCTAAAATTCTCATGTCAAAATATCTGAATTGAAATTTACACACATTATACGCTAGGCTCGCACAAAAAGAAAACGAAGATGAATTTGAAACAGATGGATAATTATACTACAGAGGAGTTCCATGGAAAACTAAAAACGGAAAAATATAACGCCGGGATTTCTAGACGATAGCTTGAATACCTAGGGGACATATCCTCATTATTAAAAACAAGGAAAAGTAGATGTACATGTTCCTGAGGATATAGTAAAGTGAGATAGAGACGAACCAAATGAATTGAGGGTGCAACAATTCACACTTCCCCTTTTCTTCCACTTCTACTCAATTTCATTTTGGAATAATGAACGATAACGAAGTTACAGAAAGAAAAGAAAGTAGTGACACCGGGAGAGAAACATGCAACAGAAAACAAAACATACGGGTTGGTCGCTGCTGTCCACCACATCCAATCCAACCAACTCAAACGAACATTCAATCAAGTGCAGTTTTGAATAAATATTCAAGAATCTCTGAAAGTATCTGAAACTGTGTGATAAGACCATAGTAGTAGTAGTAGTTGATAGAAAAAGAGATTAGAGAAATTTGATTTAGTTCAGAATGATTTATGATAGTAGGAATGAAGTCTAAGAGAGCCACATGACTCAATTAGACTGATTAGAAATAGCTCAGGGAGTGAACTTTGTATAAAAAAGAGAACAAGATTGTTTTTTAAGTATGGAGAGTACAAAGAAGTAAAGTCGAAAAAATCTATATTCACGATTCTAGGTTCTTGTCGGAACGTCACTACAACACCTTTGATCATGGAACCCAAAGCGAATTAAGGAAAATTAGATTGTTGAAAAACGAAAGCAGTAGTAGAATAGTATAGATGAAATATCTTGCTCCGAGACATAATAAAACCGGGCAATCAAAAACTGCAAAAATTTGAAACTGAGCTGATTCAAGAGTAGGACTATTCAAAACCGAGTATATATCTCAGTTTCTAGGCATTTTTAGAAGTTCCAGTATTTTGGGCGATATGTAAAATGAAGTTCTCTGTCAGAATGTGTAACTTTCAATAACTCCAATCTTCAAAAATTACACATCCTGATTTAGCACTTCATTTTACATACAACCCAAAAAGCTAGAACATACCTAAAGGAAGCCCTCAAAAATTAGCGAAAATAGTGCTGGCTGGAACTTTGTTGACCCATAACTCGTTTTGGTAATTCTGATTGCAGAAATGGATTCTACGAGTTCGAAAGCATATCTTTAATCATCTGAGTAGGCTGAATATGGGTTTTTCAAGACTACGGTGTTATACGATTCGTTGAAATAACTTCAAAAGTAGCTAAACTTCTGAGCTCTAATTTCAAAAACTCAAACATCTGAAATTCGTGAATCTAAGAAAAGTGACATGCATTGATTCATGTGTGGACTGATTTTCAAAAAATCCGAAATTCCCATTGAACACTCTCATCCACCCAATTCCACGTGCTCCGTCGTGCTCTTCCATTCTTTTTCATCTCAGGTGCCAACTAATAAAAAGAGAGTTAATTCATCCCATCTGTCATTCCGAATGGCCAGAATAAAAGAAGTATAATAATAAATACAACAAAAAGAATAATAAGAAGAAGGAGATGATTCCGAAGGCTCTTTCCCCTTCTTCTTTTCGAAGTGAGTTTCAATGGACGTACTAATAAGCAAAACTTTACTGCGTCTCTTCTTCTTACACACTCTCTCGAGAATCGGTGCAATTAGCAGCACTACGAGAAGAGGTGTGGCTTATGAAGGATGGCAGAGGATATGACATGAGAAGAGAAGTACTCGAGAGTTTGAAAACCGACGGATTAGAAGGCGGAAAGCATGCGGAAAGTGGGAATGAAGATGTGGAAAGAAGAGGTAAACATCCGAATGTATTCAGAAGACTAAAGGTGTTGGCGTCGGTGTAAAGTGCTTCTGATAGTATTAGGGTGTTCAATAAGTTTCTGTCCATTTTCGAAAAATTTTCTTTTTTTTCTTATTTCGATGAAATCCAACTGGGGGACTCCAATATTCATGTCATTATTATTGCCAAGTGTCTGGTCAGAATCGGACTTGTTGCGGTCTTTCTACTCTCAAAACTGAAATCGCTAGGGATCAGAGTCTGCGACTACTATATTTTTGATGCCTCTCGGAAAATGTTGATTATATCCCTTTTTGGCTGTGTGGTACTAAACAATCTATTGTGAATAAAGAGTATTAGACTTGTACTTCAAAATGGTCATACCAGTTAACTATCTCGGGATCACGCACGCTCAACGGCAATCATTAAAAATAGTTGCTGGCTAAACATTATGTCTTCTTTCAAAACATGAACCCTATTTAGAGCCGCATGATAGTTGACGATTCCTGGTTTTCTCTCACTTAGTGAGAAAACATTCAGCAATATATAAAAATATTTGTCAATGTTTTTCTATCTCCCACATCGTTTTCCTGAATCAAAAGTTAAGGATCGGTCCATTTTCAATAAATCACCATTTTTGAAAGAAATATTGAGTTTTCCAGTGTCTCGATAACTATGAGAATAGGCGCAATATTATCACAAGAGGCTACTTAATACTCATAAAAATTATTGGGGCTGCTGCCTGACCAAGTCGTTAGAGAAACAACCAAACACAGCGCCTGTTATACGCAAAAATGTTGTCCCATCAAAATATTCATGAAATTTTTCAACTATTTTTTCTATCAATTTCTATTGCTTTGGCATTTGTTAATAGTAAGGTAAGTGGTGCCATGATGACATAAGAGGGGATGGTAAAAATGTCGCTCATCCCATCTTTTGTTGCTCTTCGGAACAACACCAATTGTGAAATTGGTGACTTTCGATTTTGAGAGGCAGTAAGTCTGCTAGTTACATGGATGATGCTGAATCTTTGTATAGAAAACTTATAAATTCACTGTCAATGATAGTGGCAAAAATCAAAACAGGCCATTCACTTTCCGCTGAAATATCAAAAAACTTAGACACGTACCCAAAATCATTTTTTGACAGAGGTTGTACTTCAAAGCTTTTCAAGGTCGGGAAAGGCAACAGAAACTCAGAAATTTCTGTAGCATGCAAAGTAACAACTTCCTTTATAATGACAAAGTTAAAGCATTCTAGCTGTTATGACAACCGTACAGAAGTGGGTTGAAGTTGGCACTTGAAAATGGACAGGGACTTATTGAACACCCTAATAATTGAATACAAATTCGATTTTGGATTAGGTTAGATTTAATGGAAATATTCAATTTGATAAGTTCACAAAACTTTTGCGGTCCTAGAATTTCTAGTTTTATTAGGAGTGAAGACGACAAAGTCAGTCAACTTTTTCTGAAAATCTGGATATCTAGATAGGAGTGTGTTCGATCTTTCTACATTAGGTCTTCTAAAATTTTGGGTCCAGACACTATCGACCAGGGGAATTCATTTCTGCAGTCAGAATATTCGATTTGGTAAGCAGGTAATCATAGAACTAAAAAAGTTATAGTTCTCGCTGCTGATATATGAAAATGCATGGTTTGATTTTAAAATTCTTAGATATCAATATCCAACACACTAGACCTTTTGAAAGTGTCTATGAGTTGAGACATGAAGTTAGTGCTGGCTGCAACTTTGGTGACCTGTTTTGACCAAATTGAAGATCCTGACCGAGTTCACATACATTCCTATTTAGATAGATTTATTCTTGAAAAAAAAACTGTACAGAAATCGAATACTTTCATAGAATGAAGATAACTTGAATACATCTCGAGAACTGTATTCCCTTGGAGTTTGGAATCTAAGCATGGAAAACAAAAACATTCAAAACATTTTAAATTGTGTCAACGCCTCCCAGAAATAAACCTAGAATAACAAGAAGAATAAAAATAAGCATAGAATTCTGAATCCTCCAGCCAGCAGAATGATATAAAAGGTATCATCGCTTTGAAAGTGCAACCTAATCCGCAAATTGAATAACGTCTTCTTATTCCTTTCTTCCGCAACGGAAGGACTTCGTCCGTAAATCGGAAAGTGTTGAATAACACTGAGCTCTCTTCTCTCCAATGCGGCTTCTCGGTTTACCTTCACATGTCATACTCGCGCACTTTTCTTAATTAAATGTCTCCAGGGGTGGCGAGGGGCGACCACCACCGCCATGCACAGCAATCCGTGGGATTTACGCTTTTGATTCGGATTGCTCTCTCGTAAGTCTTTCTATACATATCATAAAAAGTTTTATTCGAGAAATGGCGAGAGGCGAATGAAGCGAAGGATGGAACTGAATGAAAGTAAGATGATTGGGGTCTCTTCAAAAGCACATAATCAGCACAACCTTTTGGAAGAGGGAATAGAAAAAGATGACTTGTATTGACTTGAAGGTATTTACAGAAAGAATGGTATACAAATTTGAGTTACATCGAAACAAAGATGAGAAGACCATGGTTAAGTAGTTACAAAAGAGAGAATTCTTCCATTCAGATTTATGCTTCGGTTTCAAGCCCACATCTCTTCAGTACGTCCGAACTTGTAGACGCAGGAAGAAGCGAAGATTATGAAGTTGGTGAGGAAGAGAGCAACTCCTGGCCATACAGTATGCTCTCCCTGACGGAGAACGTAGTCCGAGAAGAGGATCCACGTGGCTGCGACGAGCGATGCGAAGGAGACGACAAAGGCAGCCATAAGCCAGAGACGAGCTCCTGGAACAGAGAAAAAGAATTAATGAAAATGATCCGAAGTTTAATACAAATAGTACCTTTGGTTCCAAGAAGACCCTCATGAAGACTTTCTCCACGAACTTGACTGTTCGAAATCGCGTTCACCATGAACATGGCGATCGTACTCGCAATGGTAATTATGAAGTAGTACCCGCTCCAGTCAGCTTTGGTGTAGACGGCGGAAGTATCAATCATGAGCCACCAGGCAATGAAGAAGAGGGCGGAAGAGACGATAGAAGCGACGGCATTTCTAGAAGTCATTCTTGATTTTTCTAAATGTTTCAACAAAATCTTACCGTCTTCCCTCCAAATCAAAGGCACAATTGCATCGAATTTGGTCGAAGCAGCCAGACATCTGTAAAGCGACTGTAAGCAAAAAATCAGCAAACAAAGAGAATAAGGTATAAATCGTCGAATTGAACGATTGAAATGATAAACGATATCTACTGTCAGCTCTAATTCGAACGTTGTATTTGATATTTAATGAAAAAAGGAAGAATTTAAAAACAAGTAAACATTGACAAGACATGAGCAACAGTTCGGGGAAAAAGAGAAATGTGGAAACCGGGAAGAATTCGAACAGTAATCAATCTAGAATGAGCTATTTACAGATGTGAAACAACAGGGAAACGAAAACACAGATTTTCACACCCGATACTAGAAAAATCCTGAAAAGGGGCAAACAAAAAAAAAATAGAAAAAAAACAAATAAAAATATGAAACCTAATAACGAGAGATGATTCGAGAAACTGGTTAGACTAGTGGTGAATTCCTGAGGTTTCGAGGTTGCTATATAATTTATCGGTTGCAACTGGAGCTACCGCAGCATTTATCAAGGTCCAGCTCCAATAGTAGATCGTCGTCTTCTTGCTTTGACTTTTTAGGCTGAAATTTCAGGTTGATGAATGAGCACTTTTCTAGAAACCTTACCGCCACTCCATGAATGTTTTGCGACCTCCACAATTGGGCGTAGAGACCATCTTGAGCAAGAAGATCAAAGTGGGATCCTTTTTCGGCGACTCTTCCCTCCTGGAGAACATAAATAATATCAGCGTCTACGATAGTGGCCAATCGATGGGCAATAAATAAGGACGTCCTCTTATCAACAGCTCCTTTGAGCGCTTTCATGATGTTCGATTCAGTGATTGCATCCAAAGAAGAAGTGGCTTCGTCGTAAATAACAAATGGAGCATTCTGGAATCATCTCAATTAGTTGAACGGAAAGAAAACTCATGGAAAATACCTTGAGAATAGCTCTCGCAATAGCGACTCGTTGTTTTTCTCCACCTGACAGCTTCAATCCTCTCTCACCGACCAGTGTCTCGTATCCCTGGAAATAATTATATTTTTCTTCGGCACGCTTTTTCTCTAAAACTCACACTTGGCATTCTGAGAACAGACTCATGCAAATCTGCCATTTTGGCCGCTTGAATAACTTCTTCTTTCGATGCGGACGGCCTACCGTATGCGAGATTGTAGTAAATTGTGTCATGGAAGAGAACAGAGTCTTGTGGAACAATACTGATGTTCTGACGAAGTGAATCAAGTGTCAATCCACGTGTCTCTTCTCCATTTATTCTGACATTTCCAGATTCTGTGTCATAAAGTCGGTAGAGGAGTCGAACGATTGTGGATTTTCCAGATCCACTTCCTCCAACAATAGCAACTTTTTTGCCTGCAGGGATTTCCAGATTCAATCCTTTCAGAATCGGCTTCTCGGGGAGATATCCAAAATGCACATCTTCAAATTTGAGGGTGATATCGTTCCCAGTTATTTGAAGCTTTTTGGCATCTGGAGCTTCTACGATTTTCGGTTTCAACGTCAGCAAGGAGAACATTTGATTCATATCGACAAGTCCTTGCCGGACCTCACGATACACTGATCCAAGGAAATTGAGTGGAATTGAAAGTTGGAAGAGAAGTGTGTTGGCAAGAATGAGATCTCCGATGGTGAAGTCTCCAGCAGCAATGCGGTTTCCAGCCATACACATGACTCCGATGAGAGCTCCAGAAAAGATGGCATTTTGTGAGAAATTGAGAAGAGCCAGAGAAGACGTGGTTTTCAGAGATGCTCCTTCGTATTTCTTCAAAAAGTGATCGTACCTATCAGCTTCGAATTTCTCATTGTTGAAATATTTGACAGTTTCGTAGTTAATCAATGAGTCGATAGCTTTGTTTCCAGCATCATTATCTGCTTGGTTCATCTGATGACGGAATTTGGTTCTCCATCTTGTGATTCCAAGTGTAGCCACTCCATACATTCCGATACTTCCCATGGTCATGTAAGCGAATTCAGCTCCTAGAGTTCCTGTGAACAGTGCTGAGACCATTCCGATTTCTACAGCGGTTGGGATCAAATTGAAAATGAGTGATGAGAGAACAAAGCTCATTCCTCTAGTTCCTCTGTCGATCGCCTTGGAAAGTGCTCCAGTTTGTCGGTTCAAATGGAATGACAAGTCAAGAGAGTGCAGATGGAGGAAAATTGATCTAGAGATACTTCTGACTGAATTTTGAGCAACTTTAGCGAACACTGCATTTCGGAGCTCGTTGAAGGCAGCGGAAGTAGCACGAGCCAATCCATCTGAAAACTAAGAATCGTGGCTATTCTAAGTCTTTCTTCAAACTTACAGGCAATGCACGTAGCGATTCCAGCTGTGAAAATAGTTTGTGAAGCAGTGCCATCGAATGTCAACTTTAAAAACTCTGGCGCCTTGCCATTATAATAATTTACTACGTCACGGAGCAAGAATGGAACAGATACATTCGCCAACTTCGCAGCAATCAAAAGTGACAGAGCTACCAAAACTCTTCTCTTGATTTCTGGTTTATCCTTTGGCCATACATATTTGAGTAGTCTTTGCACTAATTGATATCCCGTCAATTTACCACTTGCCTGCAAAATTGGAAGATGATCAAAGATCTGTTTCCCATTCAACATGTATACACCCTCACAGTATCCCAACTAGCGAATGTGAATCGGCAGGAATCAAAGGAAAAGATGCATGGGAATTCCCAGACGCCATTTTCAGAGTTTACATAAAAGGGGGCATCACTGAGCCATTCTCATCAGCTTCTTATCTTTCACTTCTTTTTCCTTACCTGCAAGGGCACTTGACTGCTGGCTCCAGGGTGGAAACACGACCTTGTGAACACTTGAACCACTGCTCTCTTCTGAAAAATAACTATTAATAATTTCAGACCATGTCGCCAACAGTCGCTCTCTTCATGCTTGGACTCGTCGCTGCTACTGTAAGCGCTGTTAAAGTCGGAGATGACTGTGATCTCGGAAATCGTCGCCGGATCGGAAAAGGAAGCTACTACGAGGAATGCGTTAGCAAGTACGAGACGGCCGGATGTTTCGCTAGCTGGGAGCAAGACGAGAAGGCTCAATTCGTGAAGCATGGAGAGACCATCGACCGTATGTACAAGAACAATGCTGTTGGATTCCGCTACAAGTGCGAAATGAGCAACGGATACATTTCTTTCGCCCCAATTGGATGTGTGCTCAACAAGAAGGATGGACTTGAGCTTCTCGAATTGAATGCCAGTGGTCAACTCGACAATGGACAAAATGTCAAGTGCAAGCAAAACAACGAGGGAGAATTCAGTTTCGAGTTCGGATCCGAAGCTCCACCAAAGAACTAAATCACAGTTTCTTTTTTTAATTGATCGCATTGGCGCAGATAAACTTGTTTTGAGCATTTATCCGTTGTACTCGAACTTTTAAAAAAGTGTGTTTAAAACTCACATTCTTACTGAGAATCTGTGATGCATTTCTGATCAGAGCTGGTGATTTCGTCAAGGATGAGAAATTGCGATATAGTGCCTGTAAGATAAATTCAATGACGATTATTTCAGAATAAGACGCTCACCTGCGACTTAAAAGTGTTTGACGAGTTCCGCAGACCAGCTATTAGTCGTAATTGTAACATTATCGATCTCTGAAAACTGGATTCTTGGACGGAACCGAAATCGCAAGAAATCGATTGTCTTATCGAGGTGCTAATTTGCGAATAAAACTGCGATACAAAATATTTCAAACTGAGCAACTAAACAAAAATAAAAACTTTAAATGGATTAGAGCATAACGAAAGCTGAAATTTGCCCTGAAAAGCCTTCTGAAAGTTGATTTCTGTCAGCTGATTCTGAATTATCTCAAAAAGTACGGTGCGCAAAGGGACGCAAACACCACCGCAACAAGTTGCGGACCACAATCAAAAATCCAATTTTCGTTCATTTTTTCGGCTATTTTTCAGATTGGTGTGTTTCTTCTCTTTTTTATTGATTTAAACTGCACCAGTTATGCGTAGGAAACTCGTATAAATATTGTAATTACTCTTTAACCAAACATGAATTCACTACTAGGACCGCAGGGCTATATTTAGGATATATTTTTTTGTTCTATGTATTTCAATTTCTTGACTCTTGCTTTATTCAAATTCAGTAATCCGGAGCAGTTTTTGTTTATTTTTATATTTCAGATATGCGTCCACTTTCTTTGAAAGGACACGAACGTGCTCTGACTCGAGTTCGCTTCAATCGCGAAGGAGATTTGACCTTCTCATGTGCAAAAGATAAGAAACCATGTGTATGGTACACCGAAAACGGAGAGAGAATCGGTAATTATCTTTTTTTTCTATAAAAATGTTGAAATTCTCTATTTAGGAAGTTATGACGGACACAATGGAGCTGTGTGGGACATCGATGTTTCCTGGGATACCTCGAAATGTGTTACCGCATCCGGAGATCTCACTGTCAAGGTCAGTCATTTAATTTCTATTTAAGAGACGTTGATCTTGTTTTAAGATTTGGGACGCTGAGCTTGGATCGTGCATCTACACTATCAATCATCAGACACCGATGAAATCCTGCGGATTCTCCTATTCAGGTATTTTTCATTGACAAACAAATCTCCTCAAAGATTGCTTTCAGGAAACTTGGTGTGCTACACTACCCAGAAAATGACCAAGAATCTGTCTACCGTCCAAGTTCGCGATCTCCGTGACCAGAACCAGATGGGAGAAGGAGGTGAATCATTCTTCTCTAACCAATTCGATGTCAACGCCACCACTGCGTTGTTCTCCCAAATGGACGATATCATTACAATTGGGTTCGAGTCAGGACTTCTCCAACAGTACGACTTGAGGAATCCTGATTCTCCAATCAACACCAACGAAGTTGTTCATCGTGTTAGTACAGGCCAATACTTCCGATATTCGAAACAATAACTTTGATATTTCAGTACAGCATCCAAGATCTCCAACTGTCGCCAAGTGGAGAGTTCCTCATTTCCGCATCCCGTGACAAGACTGCCGCCCTCCTGGACGTGAACGACTTGAAAAAGCTGAAACAGTACAAATCAGAGCGTCCAGTCAACTCTGCCTGTATCGCACCAGACCGTGATCACATCTGTCTTGGAGGAGGAGAAGATGCTATGCAAGTAACACAAACTGCTGTTTCTGCTGGACACTTCGAGGCTAAAATCTATCACATGGTTTTCGAGGAGGAATTCGCCAGATTCAAGGGACATTTCGGACCAATCAACACGATGGCGTGGCATCCATCTGGAAAGATCATTGCTACTGGAGGAGAAGACGGTAGATTTGTATTCGAGAGGTATATTTTGTCATGTTTTGACTTTCAGGTTACGTGAGAATTCAAGAGTTCGACGAGGACTACCTCGGATTCACCTACGACTTCTAATTATTACTGCACCCCCCGTTTTTGAGCGGACGTCTGAACATTTTCGTATCAGATTTTCGCTCTTTCCCATTCCTCGCTTCCCTTTCCCCTGTTGAAATCGTGCATTTTTGAAAAATACATTCAGTAATGAGTTTTTGTTTACAGAGAAGAAAATTGTATGATTGTAGACATCTGAAGTGCACGATATCCCCTCTTTTGAATTCAATTCGTTTTTCTAATATTTGTTACTTGGATCTTTCATTAAATTATCTGTTTTTGGGGTCTTTCTTCTTTCGGTGGCATCCCAGATTCAATTGTTGTTCAATGAGACTTTCTCATGATCCAATAATCATTTTCAGTCGTCTGTCGTTTATAATAAAATCTATCAGTATGTTATCGCAATTTCTGAGTTTCAGTCGTTCTTTCAATCTTATATTTTTTGAATCATATTCTCTGAGAATTTTATCAGAACCAAGGTTTTAAGGGATGCCGCACACAAACGGTAAAGGCGGTCAGTCATGGAAAGGAGGGAACGGGAAGAGGAAAAGGAAATTTGCTGGTGAATATGATGCGGAAGGGCAGAAAGTTCTACGAGAGAAACGTCAACTAAAAAAGAAAAAGCAAGATCTGAAATCGCAAGAGGAGAATATGCTCGAAACCGTTGATGACAAGTATCAGGAAATGCTCAGGGTGATAACTTAATTTTGGAAAATATAAAGAGAAATGTTTTTTGCTTGCAGAAAAGTTCCCGCACTTTCCTCCGCTTCGAAGATTTTCCACTTTCATGGAGAACTCTGGAAGGTCTCAAAGAGAACGAATATGTTAAGCCGACCGAGATTCAAAGAGACACCATTGCCCATTCTCTCACAGGAGCAGATGTTGTGGGAGCAGCTAAAACCGGAAGTGGTAAAACTCTGGCTCTCGTCATCCCAGTTCTAGAAGCTCTCTGGCGTGCCAAATGGTCTCCTGAATATGGTCTCGGTGCTCTTGTGATCTCACCAACACGCGAACTTGCTCTCCAAACGTTCAGTACAATCAATGCTGTCGGTAAACATCACGGATTTTCTTGTGGACTTGTGATTGGAGGAAGTGAAGTTGCATTCGAGAGGAATCGAATCAGCAGTATCAATATCATCGTCTGCACTCCTGGAAGACTCCTTCAGCATATGGATGAAAACGAGCAGATGAACTGTGATTCATTGCAAGTTCTTGTACTAGACGAAGCAGACCGTATGCTGGATATGGGATTTGCTAAGCAATTGAATTCGATTATCAGCAATCTTCCGACCGAAAGACAAACCCTTCTTTTCTCAGCTACTCAGACTAGAAATGTGAAAGATCTGAGTAGAGTGTGCACAAATGTAAGTTTTCTCAAATATTTTTATCATTTCTATAAAATACTTTTCAGGATCCGGTGTTCGTTTCTGTTCATGAAAACTCTGCAGCCGCTACTCCAGACAATCTGAAACAATCATACGTCGTTGTTGAAGAAGAGAACAAAATCAACACGTTGTGGTCTTTCATTGAAGCGCATAAGAAGAAAAAATCACTGGTCTTCGTGAGCAGTTGCAAGCAAGCAAGATTCTTAACAGAAGTTTTCTCTCAACTCAGACCAGGTTTACCAGTGATGGGATTATGGGGAACGATGAATCAGAAGAAACGCATTGACACTTTCACAAAATACGATGAGAGTAAAGCTGCTGTTCTTATCGCCACTGATGTTGCATCGAGAGGTCTCGATTTTGAGCACATTGATTGGGTTATTCAAGTAGACTGTCCTGCTCAAATTGACGACTACATTCATCGAGTCGGACGAAGTGCCAGAATGGATGATTCTGGAAATTCACTTCTGATGGTTACCTCTTCTCAACAGGACGCAATGATTTCCAAATTGGAAAAACATTCCATTCCAATCGAAGAACTGAAAATTCATCCAGATGCCATGACCGATGTTCGAACGAAGCTTCGTGCGATTCTTGCAGAATCTCAAGAACTAAAAGAATATGCTCAAAAAAGTATTGTCGCTTATCTCCGATCTATTTATACAATGAAAGACAAGAAGATTTTCGATGTGAACTCTATTGATGCTGCGGCACTTGCTGATTCGTTTGGTCTCGTGTCTGTTCCAAGAATTCGATTCCTTGACAAGAACAAAAATGAGAAAAAGAAAATGAAGGTTGTTAAGAAGAACGTTTCCAAGGATGAGGAGGAGGAGAGTGAGGAAGAGGACGAAGATGAGGTGAAGCCACCAAGAGAATCATCACTTGTCGGTCAATTCGCTATCGATGATGTAGATGAAGATATTTTCACTCTGAAAAAATCGACGGCCAATGAGGAAGTGAAGGTGGAGCCAGCCGAAAAGGAAGTAAAAGAAGAGGATGGAGCGGAGAAGATCACGTTGAAGAAGAACAAACCACTGAAGAAGGCGTTGACGAAAGTTGGTGCTGCGAAGAAGATTCTCAAAAAGAACTTGCGAGTCAATACGAAAAAGACTTTTGAAGAGGAAGATGATGAAAAGGTTGAAGGACCGTCTACAATCACTTCGTACGGCTTGGACATCGAAAAGGCTAAGCAAGCACTGAAGAGCGTTGACAAAGAAGATCGGCTTAGATTCAAGAAGCTTCGGGAGGAGAGGCGTCAAGAAAAGTTGGCAAAGAAAAAGAAGAAGACAGAAGAATACGAGATGGAGGCTGAAGAGAGTGACGATGAACCGGACATTTCTTGGCTTCCGGATCCAGATGCTGTTCGCAGAAAGTATGCACAGGAAAGCGATGATGAAGATGAACCTATGGATACTTCTGCGTTGGAGAAACAAGCATTGGCCCTACTCGGCAGAAAATAGCTCAATTATTCGTTTATTGTTTTTTGTTGTTACTGTTATATCATTGTTGTTTTACAAATAATATTAAAAAACTTGGTTTATGTTTGCTTTCAGTTCATTCAATCCGTGTTTTTGAACACATTCTATATTTTGATATCCAATCACTGTGATATTCATTTTTTTTTGTGTTCAGAATGGCTCAACCGTATCTTCCGGCTGAGAAATTCCTCTCGAGGAAACAAGAGACGATCCTGCTCGATGAAGATGTCGTCTATTGGAAACGAATGCAGCAGTTGACAGTGTTCCAAGAGCCATCTGTAGTCAGCTCAGTTCGTATCCTGCCGAAGAAACCGTATCATGTGGCAACCACTAGCAGTGTTCGCTTGACACTTTACGACACTGTAGTCTGTGAGCCTCTCAATTTGTTCAGTCGATTCAAGAAAGGAGTGTGCTCGATTGATTTCAGACACGATGGACGACTTCTAGGTAAGGACTTCAGAGATGATTTTGAAACAAAACTGATTTTCAGCCATCGGTGGCGATGAAGGAAAAGTGCGCATTTTCGATGTGGAAAAGACCACCGGATCCAGTAAAGTGGCTCTCCGTGTTATGCAAGCATCTCAATCCACAGTTAAATCTGTGCACTTCTCGCCACGTGGTGACACAGTTTTCTCGCTGGCCGACGATGGAAAGATCAAGCAGTATCGCGTTGCTGATACAGCATATGGGGTGAATGCAGTTCCGATGATCGACATTCAAGCACACGAGGATGCAATCAGATGTGGAGCGGTTTCCTCGATCAATGATCATATTGTGTTGACTGGTGGTTATGACCATAAAGTGAGACTATGGGACATCCGAAGCAAGGAAAAAACGATGGAGTTGGACTGTGAATACCCAGTGGAATCCGTGCTATTCCTCCCCGGAGAACAACTGATTGCAACTGCCGCTGGACCCATTGTCAAGTAAAGTTCTCCTCAAAAGTATATAATCTACTCTTGTTTTCAGAATCTGGGACACAACCACCGGAAGACCATTGACAGCACTCCAAGCTCATTACAAAACCGTAACATCGCTTCGCCTGGCCACTAACTCTACATGCCTCCTCACTGCTGGAATCGATAGAAGAGTCAACGCCTTCAGGACCAACAACTATTCATTGATTCATTCGTGGTCAATGCCATCTCCAGTTCTCGATATCGATGTTTCCAAAGATGATCAGACTATGGCTATCGGAATGGGAAATTTGCTGGCAATTTATCGAAGAGCGGAGATCAAGAAAGAAACAACAGCATCCGCGATGATTGAAGACAAACGGTCGGTGGTTAGAACTTCAGCTCTACCAGTGAAGTTGTCTGAAAAGGATAGAGATACGCAAAAAGTAGAAGTTGTGGCGAAGAATGCAGACAAATTGAAGATTCCAAAAGTCGATGGAATGCTCTCAAATTTCAAACACTCCGCTGTCATCAGAACCCTATTCGGTGGTAAGAAATAGACTTCGTTTTTCGGAGATTCAGACTCTGATTATGAATCTATATTTGAATTTCAGGAAGGATCCGCGCAAGTTTTGACGCAGCTAACGTCAGTTACCTCAGAGTGATTGTAATGCGAGGAGCTATTCATCGAGCCCTAGCTGGACAGGAAACAAATGTTCAGAAAAACTTGTTAATGTAAGCTGTGCCCATGTACAGTATCCAGTCAACCATTATTTTTCAGTTTCCTGAATCATCAATTGTTCAAGGCACAATACTTTTCTACCTTAAAGGAAGTCGCCATCGCATTTTTCGGTATATTCCTTCCCTATTTTTTTAGGTACAAATAAATTTTTCAGATGTCTACGCATCAGGCAAATTGGATAAGGACGTCGTCAAACAAGTTCAACGTCTCAAAGTGGCACTCAGTCGTGAACTGGAAGTTCAGAAGATGGTATCTTCGTTGCTTGGATCGATTGATTTGATTGTCTCCACCACCAAAATCAATATTAAATCATCGGCTGAATTAGTAGAAGATGATGATGTATTCGGTGAACCAACTATCAGAGCGAGAGATTTGGACGAGTTGAAGCCATCTGAAGAAGGACCGGAGGAAGAAGAAGAACCAATGCAGACTAATTGAACTTTTTAGGGAAACGAATTTAGAATTATCAACTTCCACTCATTCTGTTTCATTTCGGGTATCTTTTTGTTCCTCATTTTTATCCTTTTTTAATGTTGTTGTTGACACTTTTCTTGTTATCCATGTTTTGTTGATTTTACTGTTTTCAATTAAATATCACTTCAATAAGTTTTTTCTCTCAACCCAGTTTCAATTGAGTGCACATAATTGAACAAACAGAAATCAGAATCGTAAAGCATTTTTTGTATAATTTCAGGACATTTCTTTGTTCAATTAGAGAACTGATAACAAACAATCTGGAGAACCGTTCTGTTATCTTATTAAAATGAAAAACGTCATTAAATTATGGGACAATGGAACCAAGAAAAAATGAGACGCCTGGCGGAGACACATCACTCGAAAGGCAATGATGTGAACTATGAATGGTGACTTTAGGTTATATGCCTTCTCCTTCCAGGGGAAATCGCTACATGACTTCGATCTCCCACAAAGAGGAACGAGAGGCGAGAATTGAACCAGCGTGCAGCCGAGTGGACGACAAGCGCCTTACCCACAAGGCCACAAACCGCATCATAGTCGAGCGGCGGAGAGGAGGTAGACATCAGTGGGCAAACAGCGCGAGAGAGATCTTGATGGCGGAGAGCCTCCCGGAAGTGTTTCTTCCATTGAAAAAAATGAGTTTCAGAACTGAATAAATTGTGTCAAACCGTGAGAACATCGATCTCAGCCTTCTCATTCGTTTTTGAATGTTTCGCCACGAGAAGGACGAATCGGATTAGGCAAAGTGCCCTGGGGCAGTGTAAGCGTGCTTTCAGTAACTTTTCATCTCATTTTAAATTTCTTATTTTTTCTGGCTTTGGAATTGTTGCGTGGTACATGCCTAAAATATTAATCAAGATCTCGAGAAAACAATATTTTTAGTAAACTTTTTAATTATAAAGGTGGCAACGAGGAGGGTAGAATTTGATTGGACGTTGTTGTATTATTGAGTCACTGATTGGATGAAGCTTAAAGTTTTCCGATTTTTGAACAACATATTTCTCACTCTCGAGAATTCTCGACCGTCATGTGAAACTTGATCAGCTCGAACAAGGAACTCTCTTTCAAAGAAGCTGCTGTGTAAGACCGAAATATTTTTGGTATGTGGAAAGTACTAGTTATCCAAAAGGGTGAGCGATGCACAATATCTCAGTATAGCATTGGTAGATCAAAAACAGATTTGAAAATTTTGATCTACCAGTGCTCGCGCACTGAGATTGAGAACGAGCGCCTACCGAAGCAATTGTGCCAGAAAAAAGAACATCACGAGATACTAAATGAACGCATTAGAACATGAAATCATCAATTTCCGGTTGATTATGCATCCATCCACATTCACATCAACTTTTTTTGCAACACGGAGCGAAGAAAAAAACTCTTCAGAATTCTTAAGTGCATTTCCCCGATCTCTTTTTTCCAGAACAAAAAACCTTCTGAAGCTTCTGAACGTTGATACTCCCTCATAACTCATCTTCCCTTTCCACAATCCCATAAATCGTCCTATTTGTTATAAGGACTCTAAAAAGTGGCTCAGTAAAGTGTTACATAACTCCACCTCATCATTCATTCCAATCCTGGTGGTGTCCTTTTTCCATTTTCTTCTTCTTCTACTTTCCCCCACCGTTGTTCTTATCTTTTCGTTCTTTTTTTCCGTGTTAGTTTTTTGTCCTTTTTCTCCCCTCCAGCCGTCCATCAAATAACTCGCCCTCTCCATGAAAGTAGGCTCTACCTCCCAAATAATACATTAACGAAACATTTCTCTCTTTTCCCCTTTGACATCTCATTCCGTGTTCTTTTTCTGCTGCTGGAAACAGTTGTGTATTTTTGTTCCAAAAAAAAAATGAATGAGAAAAGTGAGAAGACTCCTTCTCGTCTTGTCGCAATATTGTGTTGAAGCTTTTGTCACTTGAGACCAGTGTGTAAAAACAACTTTGGCACTTTTCTGCTCTACTTGTGATAACTTTTAGGTTTTGAGTTTTGAGCTCAAGAAGCACTTAGATCTGTTTTTAAAGGGTTACGGTAGAGTAAACTCATTTTATGAATATAAATTTTCCAGAGTTAATACGATCACAGCTTCAGATTCTATCTGATCTGGGATTTGGTAGATACAAGGAGAAGGGAGGGTCCATGTTCCGAGTATCTTAGTTTCTAGAAATCGAAACTCAGGTTGAAACTACTAAAATTTTTCAGATAGACTAATAGAATGTAACTCCTACAAAAGTATTCATATGTTTTATTGTGAGCTGGAAGGTTAGGATGAGTCTTAGCACAAGTACAGTAACCCAGTGTTCTGCGCTCAGTATTGGGATCTTTTTGTTCTTTTTCCAGCTCAGCAATCGCTATAATAAGGTTTTACAAGGAATACAACTTTTCTTGGCAACATTCATAACCGGCAATCCACTTGAATAAATCGATTATAAAGTTAAGAACTTTTCCATTCTAACTATTATGCAGATCCCCATAAAAGAGAGTGCGCGCCGAAGATTTGACATTTTGTAGAGCACGATATCTCGCCACGAAAACTTTAAAGGAGCATAACTCATGTTCAAACTGATTTTCCGTTTTTCTCAATTTTGGTCGAGTTTCACCCATTTTTTCTGATAAAATATGACTTCGATGCATGATTGTTTCGTACCTCTTGCAAAACTTTGAAGAAAAATTTCTTAAAAAATGAGAAAATCGGAAAAATCAGTTTGAAAATCAGTTATGCGCCTTTAAAGATACCGTAGCAAAAATCATGATCTCCGATAAATCGAATCTTCGGCGCGCACTCTCTTTGATTTAGATCTGCATAATATAACTAACTTTCTTTGGGAACACACATCCGCTTTCTGCAAATCCAAATCTAATGCATACACAATCAGAATTCAAAAAAACTCACCTCGGAAATTCATCTGAGATTCCATACATCACTTGACACCTGACATAAACATTCTTACAACTAAAAACACGCGTAAAATGATCAGTCACCTCATAATATTGTGTTCCTTCATATTTTCTTGAACTCATCCTCTCCTAAATCCACTCTGATACAATAAGTACGTCACTCATTCGTTCCCTTCATTTTCTTTTCCTTTGCCACTCATTTCCTTTTTCTGTTCGACCCCTAATTCTTCAAAAAAGACATCGTTCTTTGCTCTTAAAAAGAAGGGAAGAAAAGTTCGACTCTTTTCAAATTGCCACATCCTGACTTTTTTTGAGTTCGAACCGATAGACTCATGAAAAGCGACGAAAAGGAAAAGGACACAAATGTTTTTAGTGGTCCATAAAGCGTTTGGGACCACCGTTTTTTTCTCGCATCTTTTGACTGGGCGTCTTTCTCTCTGTTTTATTTTAGACGAATTTTTTGGGTAGGAGAGAGACAAGGAATCCAATCAAATAGTGCATTTTGGCAGAGCATTGATGCGAAAAAATGAGCGAGAGAGAGAAAGAGAATGAAAACTCATGAGAAACGACAATGTTTATATGTTTGGGCACCCGCAGTTGGTTCCATTGTTTCACCTAATCCGGAAATTGTAACATGTTCTTGGAAACTAAACTGAGTGGGTGGTTTTCTTGTGTGGAAAGAACATGCCCAAGGTTAGTTCCAGAAATCCGTATTGAGTTTTGTTAGGATTATATGGATAGAGACCAATTTAGGATTCAGACTCTTTTCGTTCACAGAAGTGTTTCGGTACTAGAATTTTCGGAGTTTTCTTTTGAGTGTTCGGAATATACCTAGTTTTCAAAAAAAAATTTCGGAACATCAGATGTTCCGAAATTTCCGTTCAGCTAGGCCCTGCTACCGTTTTAACAACATCATTGTCGAGAATAGCGTTTTTCTCAAGCTTTAGTCGTTTCTTAAAAACTGTTTCATTAGAAGAAAAACGGTTCCATCAGAATCTTGAAATTTTGAAAATTGTACCTGAAGTGGAGCCAGAATGATATAACCTAATCCATTCATCTTGGTTGGAAAGTGTTTTGCATTTGTTTTAGATACTCATGAAAATTGAGAATTATCAAAATTGATCCGTTAACTGCTATTGTTTGTGTTCTCTTCTCAAAATGCATTGGTCTCCGAATTTTTTCTATGAAAATTATTTGTGAATCCCTTTCTGTTTATATTTCCTCCCAACTACTGATCTCCAAACTTCTTCTCTTCGCTGATGATGATGTAAGCATATACCACACACTCACTCAAATATTTCATTCTTTTTTTCTTTCGAAATGGACACTTCTTTCCATTGTTCCGAGGAGAAGAACTCACTTCACACCTTTGTTGCAAACTCTCGAGACTAAAGAATATCCGAGTCTTTGAAAATTGTTTTCCTTGAGTTTTGAACATTTCCAGTTCAAGAAGATTTCAAACTCCTGAGAATGTTTGCATAAGTGCTGGAAGCTCATGATCCGAGTTTTGAAACCTTGTTTATTTCCCAAAAATTCATCTTTCGTCTATCCAAAAAGTTCGATAATCTCTTCTCTTGTTTCCTCTTGAATGTGACAACAATTGTGAATCATCTGAGAGTAAAATCCTAAGATCCAATACGAGTACATCTACCCATAAATAATTCAGAATCCGTCAGACGGTGCCCGTTTAAAAACATTTGCGTGTGTGTGTGTCACTTACTTTTTTCTCGGATTTTTCCTAGAGATGAAATTGTTTTAAGAAGAGTTTTCCGAAATATGATACAAGTATCAGTGCAAGAAGGTGTCACCTTTCGCATGTCAAGCGTCGAAAAAAGTTGCAAAATGAGAAGAAGAAGAAGAAGAGCCCCACGCAGAAGACGTTGAATACCTAAAGAGGTCCTCTATCTGATTTTTGAGCATTTTAGCGTGGGGCGGTTTGTGGCAGGAGGAAATCAGGATGTTGAGAGAAAAATCTCAAGTTTCATAACCTAAAAACGGAATTTCCGGTCGATGTCTGAATCTGGATCTTGGAGATGTTATGATTCTGTTACAAGTGCTTTGGTTAGGAAATGTTTGGGTTAGTTTCTTGCTTTGGTGCCATTAAATATTTTTCATAATGAGGAATCGTAATCTAGACAATTCCACAACTCCGAAAACTTTTTTACATGCCTGGCCGGATCAGGCCGGTGAAGAATTTTCTACCGGCAATTCCCGGGCCAGCCCAGTCCGCTCGACCCGGCCCTTGATTTTTTCGAACAAATCCAAAAATTTCTCTTTTTTTTAGGAAATATCCGCCGTCTAACGGGTCGGGCCAGGCCGTACCGGTCCGTTCCGACTTCTGTCAAACATGCTTTTTTAGTCATTTTAACAGGTTTTGAACCGGTTCTTTCTCTGAAACCTCCATCATTCCAAATTTGTTTCATTAGTGCCTCACAACTTTTTCAGTACTGATGTTTTTTCTCCTTCTGAAAATACAAAACAAACAAGCACCGCCCCTTTTGAAACTAACTATTCCAGACTCTTCCTCATTTTCTTCTTTCTGACTTTTTGATTTTCTTATCCAATGACTTTTTGTTATGATTAGCCATGTTTTTTCCCTAGGCTCTTCTTTTTTTTCCAGTAACAACCTTTTGCATGTCTTTGAACTCTTGCATTCTCACTTACTTCCGGATTTGTAACATTCCGAAAACTAATAGAGATAATATACACAATATAATCTGATATCCCTCAAATTCCGCTATTCTGGTTTTTGATATTTCAACATGTATCAAAACTCTTATTCTCAATATTTGCAGTGAATGAAGACCTTACGATTCATGAAATCAAGTAAGAACGTCCATTTGTAGAATTCATGGCACTCTCTTTCAATCAGCTTATCGAAAATTTTGTTTTCTAGTTCCTTGTTTGAGAAAATTGAACATTGTGAAAAATTATCTTCAAAATAAGACTAATATCTGAAAAAATTCTTCTAGCCTTTCCATTCCCAAGTACAACTCTTCCTCCTCTATAACCAAGAATCAAAATGAAATGTTGCACTTTCCTACTTGTTTTTGTTCTTCTTCTAACAACTCGTTAGTACTGGGACACTGAAAATATTCAAATATTTACAGCAAGAGAATGTCTGAATAAATGAGTTCAGAACCTGTCTTCTTCTCCTGAATTCCACTGCCACGTGGCGTTGTTTCAGTCTGTGTGCGTTTTCCTGTGTTGATGTATTTTTGGATGAAAGATTCACGAATGTTTACGGAAAGGGAAGAAAAATGAAAAAAAGGGAAAAAGGAGAATAATAGGGATGTACAAAACAACTCAATTATGGCTTCCGGTTGACACTTTTTAGAGTTGAAAATCTGGAACGGAAAGCCTAACCATTCTCCATGGTTTAGGTTTATCCTAGAAGAGGTTCCCCAAACACCTGATATCAAAAAAGTAAACGATTTCCTTTTCTCTTGAGACCGGAACAAAAATTAATTATTACCGCCCGAATAAAATGAGGGGGAGAGAAGGAAAATGAAATGAAAAGCAACATTTTCTCACATTTCGAATGAGTTTTTTCCATATTTGTTCTTGGTCCAATAGACGACCCAAATAATGAGAGAAATAATTTTTCTCGGTTCTGTCTGACAGCTGGAAAATCCACGTATAATCTACGAATCTTTGAAGCCATTGGAGGCATTCAGTTTCCACCTGCTGTGTTCCGATTCTCAATTCCGATTCTTAATCATAACAGTTTCTTTTTTGTTTTTAATACCTCCCCCACCGAGTCAGTTTCTGGTTTAAAACACGATTCGGGGTAACTAGAATTTTTCGGTTTTCGGATATTCTAAGAGATTCTGAAGATCAGCTGAGTTGGTTATTTTACTTTTTAAGCCAATCAGAATCCGCTGATATTCTAAAAAATTTTACTTTCAGTTGATATTTCAATGCAGATAATAAGCATGTACTGTTCTTCCTTCAACCGAACTTTTTACATGACTTTGCAGAAAGCAAAACTGTGAATTCCAAGAGTTCTTCCTTTTTGTTTTCGAAAAAATAATATCTAGGTGCTTTCTGTGAATAAAGCTAGAGACCTGTTTTTGTTCCAGTTATAGTTCAAAAAATCAAACATAACTCGAAAACTTCGGTGATGAGCAGGTTCCCTTTTTAGCAATCTTTTGAATCTTTTCTCGCATTTTAAGTTTGGAACAAAAAAGTCCAGATTGAAAGTCGAATGTTCGTTGCATCGGCTGAACAAATAAACATTTTTGGACTTTTTTGAAAGTTTCATCAACATTTCTCGTTGGAAAAAGCTCGACGAAGGATTGGAATCAAATAGGGAAAGTATTCTTTTCTCTTTCAAGACAGGCTTAATAAAAACTAACATTTTCAATCTGACGTCCAACTTTGAGCGTCAATCTTTCTGGTTATTGATCCATGCTCTATGTTGCAAGAACCCAGGCACTTTTAAACTGAAACCATGAAATGTTCACAACCGTTTGAGGTACTGTATGATCATGACATCTCCCTATGAGCAGGTTCAGTCTTGAAAAATTGGACTTGCTTTTCTGAATAGTTCAACTTAAAACAAATGTTCAATATCTGCCCTCATAATTGAGCCCTGCTCTCTTTCTGAAAACCTACCAATTTACAAATAGATACACCTGTTTCATGCTTCCCAGGGGTTTTAATAATTTCGAATCCTTATATGAAGCTATCAGATCCCTCTCATTCCCAACTCTCCTCTCAATCCATATCCTCATGACCTCCCCCTATCCGAATTTTTTCTAACGTCCTAGTCCCATAAGTATTACCATTTCCTCCTTTACGACCTCCTCTCATTCCCTATTTTTTGTTCTTTTTTGTCCTTTTATTACATTTTCCAATCAATGAAAATGGAACGACAAGTTGAACGTTTTTTGGAGCCACCCGTCGCGAGAGACAAGAAAAACTAGTTTTCAATTCAAGTGAAGGGAGTCTGCTTTTAGCAAAATTAGAGAGATGAGTTGAAGTTTGATCTTTTTGAGCTGAATGGAGAGAGATGTTTAGTAGAGAGAGCAGTTATAGTTTTATTCAGAAATAGACTATATTCAAATAACGGGAACGCAACCTGTTCCAGGAACAAAACAAAGACAGGCTTCGGTTTTTGATAAAAAAGAAATGCCGACTTTTGGAGCATCAGAAATTTTGAGCGGAAAACAATTCCCTTACCGATGAGCAGCATTTGCAGAGGAGCTTCGTATATATTTTTAAGAAATTTAGAAAAAAGAGTAGGCGGCGATATAGAAGACGTCTATTGTCATGAAACTAGGTTTTCTAGACGATAAGCTCACATCATCTAGAACAAACAGAGGTGTGCATAAATGTGCTTAAATTTCATTTTGCTATCATAGTGTTCCTGATCACTTTTCAGATATTATCCTCTGGAACCTTGATGTGTTTTTAAAAGATATATTTTCTGAATAGGTTTTAAATTGGGCACATCAAGATGTTTGTTGACAATTTGAAAGCAGAATTGATTGTAGAATTTAGAACGGAGTTGTTGAATGAAATCACGGATGTGTCACAGTCATTGTTGAAGATATTGTTACGGATGCTTTGATTGAGATGGTTAGAAAGCCTAGCTTGAATTCTTGCTCATGTGGTCTTCTCTCTCCTGAAGAGCTACAAAAATGTTTCTTGTTACTGTTTCATAGTTCCATGTTCCAAGAACCCAGTTTTGGTATTATTGAATTTCAGAAAATGGAGCCACAGTGATGATTGACCCATCCCAACCTGAACACATCCCATATTCTAACTTGCTATCCGAATCCCTCTTCCCCAGAACTCCTTCCATGATTCTTGATTCCCTCTCCGATTCGTTGACTCATATAACTTCTCTCCCAGTCTATACCGTTTTTTCTCTTTTGTTTTTGCCACTCATAACGTTTTCTTCTTTTTCTTCTCACGACTTCAATCCCAATTCACTTTTCATTTCCCCGACGACACTGAATTATTCATTACCGTATTTTGGACCTCCACAGCTTTCTCCTTTTTTCCATTATGCAGGTCAAGAATAACTTTTTCCCGGGATTCCGCCGTCCCCCCTGCCGACCCGAGTGACTTCGTGACAAATAATAATCGTATCGAGAGTGTGAAAAAATATGGAAGAAAATATGTAATGAAGACGAAGATGACTAGGCAGATATAGTATAGTTTTCAAACTAAGAACAAGGATTCTAGAATCTGCAAGAACCCTTAAAGTGATCACCGATTGGTTTAGTCAACTAACTTGCTTCCTAGAAAAGAAAATTTCGATAACTTTTTGGAGCCAGAAGTTTTGTTGACAATTTGTCAAGATAAATTATGATCAACACTTGGAATTGAAAAGTAGGCTCTGGAACGGAGAGAGTTTGTTTTTGCATGTCTTGTGGATTTTTTAACGTCACAGAAAAGTGTTTTTCGCTCGAAGATTGTCTCTGTGAAACTAAATAATAAGTACTTCAGGGCACGGAACAGAATTTAGTGACCTAGAAAGCAACAAGCTGTGAAATTAAGATGTGAACTGTTTTGGATGTTTTTAGGTCATTTAGATGTAGGAATGTTAAATGATGTTAGATTCTCGGCTAAAACTAAATATTGGATTTTTCTCCAAAAGTAAAAAAAAACTACAGTTTTCAAAAAATCATAGAACGTCTTGAAAAGTCTTCTCATCTATTTTCAGTCTCAGTTTCAACAGGCTTCTTTCTATTTTTGTAACGTTTTTTTCTTGAAATTTCGTTCCTTTTTTTTCAAAATTTCATAGTCAGACCACTACTTTCTTATCATCTCATCTGTTTTTCAGTGTTCCATTTTCTAAGAAAACCTTCTTCGTTTTCTGTTATTTTTGTTCTTTTTTTGGTTAATCCCTTTATTATAGAAAAATGGGATTCCACCACTGATGAACTAACTACTTGGGACTTTTCAAACATTTGACTTATTGAGTGGGGAATTCTGATCCGCTTTTGGCATTGCCTCGGGCAGGTTCGTCGTTTTTCAAAGATGACGTGAACTGGTGAACTTGAAGGCGTTGTGTTTCGGTTATTTTGGAGATTCTTAAAGTTGAAAGTTGGTGAATCAAAGTGAATCAGAAGGTCATTTAGGACTGGATGAAGTATATTATGGGGCCCTAAAACCTCTGAAGGTTATCTTATTTTTGTTTTCTTTCAAGGAATCTTTTACTTAGAGTCTTCAAAAAACCAGTAATTCAAATTGACAATTATATGCGCTTTTAGAAACTGAAAGCTTCGAGAATCTCGAGTTATACTAATGTCCATCATCGCTAAAATCGTCTAATGCTCCTTGACATCTTCTGATAATCGAATACAGTAGTTCATTATTTTTTCAACCAGGCCCCCAGACCCATTTTGTGCTCTGATCCCCCATTTCAAAACTTTACATTTGTGTTTTCTTCATCTTTCCACCAGCCATTCCATTCTTTTTTTCAACTTCGCAGAACTTTCCAAGCTCTCACAACCAATTTTTCTAGCCACCTACGGTACTTTTATTGAGTTCCGTAGTCGAAGTTTTATTTTCCGTAGTCGAAGTTTTTCAATCAGTGAGAATGGTGTCTTAGAAGGACTACAGTAGATTTAGTACTTGCAGCTACTCAAGAGAATTTGGAAAATTAAAAAAAAACATTCGAAAGTCGGTCAGGGTACGGTGTATTTATAGGTGACATAAACTTTGATTTAAACTACGGTAGACTAGAGATTCAATTGGGAGAAAATAAAGTGATCGTAGAGTTGGAAGTTTCTTTGAAACCCATCTCCATCATAAAGAAAGTTAGTCATTTTCCCAGACTAACCATTCTCACTCTCTCCCTCATTTTTAATCAACAAAATCATCGTGATCATATTTCGTATTTCTCCAGACTGGAACTGGAACTGGCCCAAACACAAACATGAACAATTCTGAATAATCACGATTTGTTAGGGAGGGGAACTTTATTGAAAAGAGAGGGATAGACAGAGCCAAGAGAGAGAGAGAATGAGGTATTGTGGTTTTGGCAATGACACATTTTTTTGTTGGCTCATTCACACTTATTTTTTTGGTTGGACAGGATACATACGTAATCTGAGCATTGTTTGAGAACAAGTTGGTGCATTGGTCATTATTTTAATCAGGAAAATTCGCAGGCGGCTTTTGCAGTAGATTGTTCTTGGATTAAAGCCACTAAATTGTTGGAGACTGTACTGTATCTCCAGTCTTTACGCAATAGCTCTGACTCGAAAATACTAAAAAGTACACAATGCGGTCGCGGCGTTTAGATTCGGGTACTTCTGATTACGCCGTGTGGCTTTAAGTTGTTTTGGTCCAAAAATGTCTTTTGAAAAGGAAGGCTTGATTTGACCGCGCCGATCTACCCACGATCGAGAACGGACCACCGGAATTTCTGTTTTTGACCCGGCATGGCTTGGCCCAGACACCGCCTGTTTCTTTGTATTTTTCGTATCAGTACTACAATCTCTTGAAGAATTTATGTCTAGTTTAAAGTTGACTAGGAGGTCTAAAATGATTATAAACACAAAAACTAAAAATTCTATATTTCATTCTACACCAGCTCAGAAAAAAACGAAAGTCAACGAAGCTTCCTGTCTGTAAAAATTTCTATTATGATGTCACTGAAACTTTTGTCCATGTTTTGTTAGTTATGCGAACTTCCGCATTATTTTTTCAGCTCAACTGGAGCCTAGTCTATCCTTCATTCAACAAGTTTCAGCCTAATGATATAACCTAGATTTTTTTCCCAATTTCTACTCACACTTCCTAAACTCAACAAAATATTCTCTCAACTATTTTAATCCAAAGAATCACATGACTCTCTTTTTCTCAAATCATAACGCCATCTAATTAGTACGAGAGTATCCATATATCCATATGATATGTATTCTCATCTTCTGATGAATCTCGAATAACCTCTCCTTCTCTTTTTGCATTCTCATTAGAGTTTACATTACGTGAGTCTCCAGAAGTCACATACAACCATTGTAAATTCTGATGAAATCATTATTTTCTCCCGTTCCTCCATATGTTTTGATGCTCCTTTGTCTCCGAAGAGCTCGTTACAATTGCACTCATCTAACACATTAGTCCCCCTAACATTCTGCTCGAGATTCTGTTTATCTTGGCTTCAGAAGTATTTGAGAATATCTGTGTGTCTGTTTTTCCAAGCCGTAAACAAACTACAATCAGGAATAGTCCATACTCGTTAACCTATTCCACTTCCGTCTAAACAACGAAAAATTCCATCTTTCCAAAAACCAGAGTCAAGAAAAAACCTCATCCATTTTTCGTGTTTCTCAAAATATTTAACCCAAAAAAGAAGGCAAGAAGTTGTAAAAGATTTAAAAATTGTTGCCAAAAGTTTCCCAATGGGATTCTTCACATTCTCATTTTTCATATCCTCGACTGGTTTAGTGAAAAAGAAGGAAAACGAAACGATTTCTGAAAAGAAAACAACAAGGAACAAAATCGAAATGCTAGATTTTTCGGATTGTCCTTGAACTAATTATTCTTTGGCCTGGGAAATGAATCAGGCACTCAATTTGTTTCCCACGTATGATTCAACTCAAGTTCTCGGAAATGAGCACTGTCGACTTGGAAATTGAAATTGAGCTAAAGAACTGACGTGAGAGTGGATGATCAGCTCAGAGGTCCAAGGTTCGAGGTTCGGCTAGCCTGTCCCTTCGAATTATTCTGAAATCGTAGGATTTGAAGTTTTCCAGGTTTAAATAATCTTGAAGGTTGTCATGCTTTAGATAGCATGAGAATTTTTACTGTTTTCTCCATTATCTGAACTGAGATGGCTAAAGCTGCGCCAGAATAAAGTAAACCAATATTCCTTTGATTGAATAGCATCTCGAATAAAAGGTCTCTCTTGTGAGCTCAAATGAGAACTTTTCTAGAAAGAAATGACTAAAAGTAGGTTAAATCGATTCCTCGAGGGCGCCTTATATTTACGATGTACGGTATAAGCATAGGCTTAAAGCCAACTTAATCAAGCGCATAAAAATCAGGAGAAAGCCACTCAGATCAAATTTTCTAGCTTTCTGTTCCAATTATTCAAGACAATTTAGCTTTAATTATGACGGTTTGCGCTGGCGGCGCGCTACGCTAATCGGTTATGTCAAGTTGCCTAGGAAAGATAGTAGGCAACATGATCCAACTGACCCAAAAGGACATCTTGTCTCTGACCTTCCGTAGCAAACATTTTTGACGCCATACGACCCAAAATTGCTCATACTGCTCATCAAAAAACGCCCCTCCTTCTTGCACTCTTTCCCTAACTAATCAGTCTGTCTGTCACGTCAAAAACCTTCCTTGACCACCATGCTCATATCATGCTCAAATCTAGCAGCTTAATCCGCAAAGCTTCCCCTATCTCCTTTGTGCTCTCTGCCTCTCCAGTACTATTGGATTTCACTTCGGCACTTCCTTTTTTATTTCGTCTTCTAACTCTTCGTCGCCACGTCATTGTGTCCATTGGCTTCTTACATTCTCTCCTCCCATTTTAACAATCTCACTGCTTGGTTTTCTAACTTCTTTCCACACTTTCATATTTTCTCTTTCTCTGCAATTGACACCATTTCAAAAATTCCTACTTCTACCCCTTATTCTTCTTCTTGTTCTTCACAACGCCTTCCTACTCAAAAAGTGGGCGTGGCCGTCTCTCTTCTAGCAGTATTTTTTCGGAATCTCTAGCCTAGAAGAAGGCCCCGCCCACTTTACGAGAAGAAGACAGCGAGCAGGCACTTTGAGTTGATAATGAAACGAACAGCTGGTCCTTCTTTTGACTTCTTCTGAATTCTGATTCTTTTCTTCTAAAACAGTTTCTCTTCCTTCCTTTCCCTTTTAAGATCTCCCATATCTTCTGAATATCACATTTCTCTTTGCTTCTTTTCTCTTCTTCCAAGTCTTCGTCATCCACTCAAATGTCCTTTCCTGGAAGAAGATAACCCAAAAAAGAGAGTTTTTGTATTTGCATAAACTCGAGACGGCGTTCTTCTTCTCCTTTTCTCCCGTCAAGAGTTTGTTTTTTTTTTTCGGTCGCCTCTTCCTCCTCAACCAGTAATTTAATTCAAGTTTTAGTCAGTGTGAATAGTCGAAGAAGAGGATTTCTGAAAGATGAAAAGATTCACGAAAGTTTTGGGAGAAGAGAAAGGTCAGAAGAATAGGAGGGAATCGGAGAAGTTCGGCGGTAAATCTTGTTTCCATTCCTCAAAAGTTCATACTTCTTTTTGATTCATGGAGGTAGTCGAGTCACGTACCAGCATCCAGTTGAAGTCCGCAAATGAGATTTGACATTTAGAAAGATTCTGTCCATTCGAATTTTCGGAAATTCGTAGGATTCCCGTTAGAACTTTTGAGTTGTCTAGGTTTGACTAAAATTATACATTACTACGATTTGAGTCCTCATCCTAGCAACCATTTTCTTTCTTTTTGCCCGTTCCGTGGGCCAAGCCGATGTTTGAAAAATAATCCAATTTTTTATCATACAGTATCCGGAAAACGTTCTTTCATTATTACTGCTGAAAATTGCTCCTTGAAACTGTTCAGCTCTGAATGGGAACTGGTCATGGCGGGGTAGGCCGGGCCGGACCGAACCGAACTGTAAAAAATTCTTCTATCGGTCCGGCCCGGTCCATTACAGTATTGGATTCTAGAGTTTCCCCACACAATCCCATTTTTCCCTGTTACCAAGGGGAAATTTTTCATATCCGAGTCGACAATAGTAAACTCTGTTTGATCATAAGTCCATATTTGTCAATCCCACTATCAAATTTTCAATTTCCGAATCCCTGACAAAAGTAGAAGTATCCACCTCGTTTACATCACGACACCTTCTTCCACTCAAATCCCACATCCGGTCATTCTTCATTTCCGTTTTCTTCTCCCCAACCGGCTCAGTTTTATCAATCCCTACATTCTACATTTTATTGCAGACCCCTCTCTCCCAGACCGTAATCCAAAATGAGTTGTATGGGTCTCAACTCGACGGAGCTACAGGAGGCAAGAGACTATTTCAAACAGGTGAGTCTGTCTTCTGAAGAGGGAAACGGAAGCGAAATGAAAACTCAAAAAACCCTGGTGTGCCCATTTTTTTCCCACCTCAGTATTAGGTTTTTTCCTTCATTTCGCGCATTTCGATATCTTGGTTTCTTCTTCTCTTTTTCACACCGAAGAAAAAAGGAAAACATGCGCGAACACACAAAATATACATTAATTATCGTCTTTGAATCATATTTTTCCCTCTCACACTGCCCAGGTTCTGTTCGAAGGCGCTTCGAGTTCGTTTATTATGGAAATATGTGAACAAAAATGAAGAAGAAAATGAGAGAGATCAATGAGCTGATGGTTGGTAGGATAACTTCCGGTTGAGTTGGAATAAAAGAAAAATAAGAGAAGAATAGGGAAAACATGAGAGAGAAAGGAAGAGGAAGAAAATCGATCAGACGGGTTTGGGTCAGATCAAAATCATATAGCGTGGGTTGAAAATTGAGGGTTTAGGTTTCGAAGAGCGAGTGATAAGTGGAAGGTTGTGATTTCTTTGGGGACACCATGCATTTTTCAATTTTTTAAATCAGAGAGGTATGAGATTCTTAGGACTCCAAATTTATCAGAATTCTCATGAGCAAATTCAGAATTCTATTGAATACTTTTGAAGTGATAACATGAAGTTTTGTTACAACTCTGTTGGAAAAATTTAAGTGCTCTCAAATTCAAACAAGTGAAAATTCGAGCCGGTTTGTATATGAAAGCCTGGCACGGCCAGGCCGAGTCGGGCTTTTTATCTTTCTTTTTGAAAGCCCGACCACGCCCGCTGTATGATTTTTAGTTGGATTTTTGAGACATTTTGAACTAGTGCACACACTTCGGAACTGTAGGAAAAAGTGCTCCTCGAGCAAAATCCGATTTTTTAAAGGGAAAATCTGGTTTGAAAAATTCTGCTATGAAGACCCGAGTCAGTACCGGGCATTTGGCGAACCGTAATTGACAAGAAACCTGTGGCATGAATGCTGGAATTCAAATTCCAAAGCTTCAAGTCTAAAAAATTGCCCTGTTCCATCTGAAACCTAGAATAAAGATTTCACTGCTGCAACACACAAACGTTTGTGACCAGAACATTATCCTAGTAACGTTTACTCCAAAGACCACTTGGGTGGATCTTTCGATCTCCTGTGGATTCTCAGAATCCTCACACCTCTTCCACCCATTTACTCAATATCTCCAGAATGTTCCCTCCGGTTTCCTTCCTTCCGGTCGAGAACCTTGAACCCGAACAAGACACTTTTGGAGCTTTATCTCTTCTCTTTTTTCGCAAGTTCTTCTTCATTTTTCTTCTCATTCTGCTGCGCAACACTAAAATCGAATCATCGACGACGACAACGACAGGGCTACGGCAAAAAGAGTGGGAAAGTGTAAGGCACGCAAAAAAAAGAACACACGGGGCCAATGCAATTGAGTTTTTGAGAGAGAAGAGCAACAGCATCATCGTACTTTTTGGAGGGGAGAAGCTGAAAATGGAAAGGGACAGGAGGACAACATCAGAAGTTTAGTTTAGAGCTCTCACTGCGGTCCAATTTTAATTAGAAACTGCAAAAAGGGATGAAGATGACGTGTAGAAGTGAAGAAATAAGATGTTCCTTTCTGGTAAGGATTAGCATCACTCGGGAGTCAGAAAACACCGAGCGGACTCTTTTTGTGTTGAAAATCAACAAAACAGGGATAGGACAAAGGAAATTGAGAGTACTGAAAGTGCAACGGTAGCAAAGATGGAATCCTTCCTTTTTCGGTGTTTTGTTTCTGAAAATATTCTTCCTGAAAACAGGGAAAAAAAATAAGATCAGATTCGTGTTCTTTGTTCTGCTAGAGTTAGAAACTGGGACCCATCCTAGTTCTGTGAAGCATGTTTGTTGTATCCAATACCCGATGCACCATAACCTTTTTCATCACTGATCTCCGCATCGAGACTGTTCTAAATGCCCTTATTAGTGAGGCGAGAGAACCACAGTTGATTTCTGTTTTGTGAAAAATAAATGTCCAGCGAAAGTTTTGAGACACATTTTGTTTTTTGACGACGTAACAAGTTCAGAATCCTTTTCTCGTGCACCGATCTGTAATTCCTTGTCGAACACAAAAGTGGAGAAAAGGAACAAATGAAAACAACGAATCCATCATTTCGTCTCGAAAATAGAATTTATTTTTCTTTCGGAATGTTTGCCTTTTTTCTTCTTGACGTCTCCGGAGATTTCCATCATGATTCCATTAGTCGATTTTTGCTACTTTTCCACCATGATTAGTACATTTATCTACTTTAAATCTGAAAAATCTGGAGCTCACTTTACCTATATGTAGAATATGTATTCTGAAAAAAAGAAGACGTGAGTCGGAAGTGTGTCGGAAGAAAGAAAAAAAAAGGATCTGGAAGGAAGGAAGACGGGTGGACGGGGGGAGTTGAAGGGTTGAAAGCGAGGTGTAAACATTTTGAACACTTTTTTCACTAGTATTTTTTTCCATGGATGTACAAGAGGGGTCCACTTTTGAGGTCATATCGGGAGCAGAAACGTCATCTGAAAAAAGAAAGTTTTCTGGGGAAAAGGGTATTTGAGAAGGTAGTACTAATTGCTGAGAAGATGAAAAAAAAGAAATCGGAGATTTTCGTAAAGAGCTTTTGCACTAATTATGGGTGACAGATTTTTGAGTTAGAAAAGGAGCACGGGGGGGGGGGGCTGTCTCGTGATCCAAGTTCAGCAAATAGGGCTGACAAAAAAACGGAGCAGGGGTGTGAAAAAAAATTGAAAAAAGAAAAAGAATGAATTTACAAAATCTGGTCGCCATGGAGCTGAGTTTCAAAATTTTGGAAGTTAAAAACCTGGGGGGAGGGAACCAACTTTTTGATGGCCAGAGATAATTAACCTGACTAGAAATTTTTAGAAAAATATCAAAACGTCTTAACGCAAATGTCCCGATTTTTCAGATCCTCCTACCCTTCACCGCTTCATACACAATCTTCCACAACTACATCTACGTATTCTTATGTGTCATCGGAGTTTTCGCAAACATCTCAATCGTCGTCGTTCTCCTCCGACCGGCGATGAGAAAGTCTCCGTTCAACCTATTCCTTGTAGTCATCGCCATTTGTGATGCCTCTCTAATGGCCACCTACCTCGCCTACAAACACGTCGAACTCTGTCATCCATGGTATTTCTCCTTCCCATGGGCAATCTACACCAAGTTCTACGCCATCTTCTCAGTATTCGTTCACTCTTGCAGCCTCTGGCTCACCGTCAATATGGCAATTCTGAGGTAGGCGGATATGAGATATTATACTTTTTACTATTTCCTGTTGTTCGTTTCAGATTCTTGGTTCTCTACCGAGGAAGTCGATCGGAAACTCGGATTCCACAATGCAATGGATTCGGTGCGGCGTATATCTCGATCATTCTAGCCTTCGGAATCGCTTGCATCGGGTGTCTTCCGATCTTCATTCGATACAGAATCATCGAAGGAGAGGCTGGAGCAGTTCCAGATCTGTGTCTGGAGGGAAAGTATTCTGATGACTGGGCGCCAACAGACATGATCCGATTCTACGGACTTAGTCAGCCTCTCTGGTGGAATTGTGATTGGGAGAGAATCAATTATTGGATGGCTGGTGAGTTTTCTCGTTTTATTTTTAAGAGCAGCAGGGAGAAATACGTCAAAAACAAAAACATAACCGACCCTTCTCGAGAAATATTCATGACCCATTTTATGAGTGGGTACCAAAAATTAAGTCTTGGAGCCAACAGAATAAAATTAAAAATGACTCATAGGTATTTTTCAGCGTTGATCCTGAAACTGATTCCATGCCTTCTCCTCACAATCTTCATGACTCTCCTCGTCAGAATGCTTATCGAGGCTCGCGAACGAAGGTCCCGGCTCTGCGGAGGAATGGGAAATGGAAATTCTCAAGCAGAGAGAACTACAGCAATGCTGACGGGAATCGTGGCTATCTTTCTCATCACTGAACTTCCACAAGGAGTTCTCACTTTTGCTGCTGGTGCTAATCCACGTCTCACCTTCCTGACTCTTCAACTCAACAACATTTTCGACCTTCTTTCACTCATCAACAGTGCCGTAAACTTTGTTTTGTGTGCTCTGATGTCTCATGTTTTCCGAAGGTTCGTGTTATGAACTCAAAAAGGCATTTTTTCGAACATGACGTGTGTCTGTTCTGATCAGAAGACAGAGAACGAGTATAATTAATGCTTTTTCTTGCAGGGAGTTCCTCCAAACATTTGGAGTCTGCTGCCCACAGTCATCAGAGAATCACAGTGGAGCACCGATCAACAAGACATCGAATCGATCTGTAAGTTCATTTTTTCCAATATATCATTAATACTAACAGTTCGGACCTAAAAACACTCTTCTTCTGCTCTGCACTATTCTGAAATAGACCTGTCTCATTTTTCAGATCCTCTCCACGTTCAGCAACATTGCCAAACCAAAATCCTCGAAGAAGAATGGATTCCTTCCTGTCCCCACCAACTGCCCAGATGATAAGAACACCGTCCAATTGGCCATGAACTGATTCTCTTCTTCCCCCCAAATAGACGCCATTTTCTCCCATCCGCTTCCTTCCATCTCTTCTTTAGGCACCTTTTTCCCTTCTAGTGTTGTGACAACTCTTCAAGTGATTGTGTGAACTAAAGTTCAATAGAGCGCCATTGCTTACACGAGTCAAACAATTTTCTCCCCCGAAATAGATGATATCTCACCCCCACCCAACACGAGTGTGACTCCCTGTCTAGTGTCCTTTTCCTTAGAAACTTGCCATTCTGATTCCAAAAACTTCTCTTTTGCTCCCACCCAGTTCCATTTTTAGATGTCTGTCCAAAATTGTTCGAATCGAACAATTTATGCATCGTTTTCCACCCATCTTTTCTCATTTACAATTTTCTCATATAAATAAGTACCGAAATGGCTGAAGAAAAACCATAACACAAAGGATCCAGACAGGAAAAAGAAAGGGATTCAGATGAATAGACTCCCTGGGAGAATGAGTTCAAGAGCCAACGAGAAGTGTTTTCGTTTTTCACTTTTTGAGCCGGATTTTGTAATCTTCTCAAAATTTTTGACTGGGAAAAAGAGAAAAAAGGGAGAAGACTGCAAAAAGTAACAGAGTGATGTGAAAATTTGATTGGATTAAAGTCGAACTGAGTCTTTGGAGGGATTCAACATGATCTAGAATTGGGAGCGGGGCGATCTCCAGCAATAATTTTTCAGAATTCAATAAATTCGATGCATGTATCTCTGAGCACTGGCCATGCCAATTCATACTATGACGGGTGAAGAAAAACATTTCAAATAAAAGATTTCATTTCTCAAGGTGAAAATCCAAGTTTTCTGTTCCTGTTCACTTCTTGTCCTTGTCGTCCTGGAAAAATTTTCAATTTCAGGTTGCATTAAAATTAAGACTAACTCGATCAGAAACTTCGGTGATAATTGGGTTCTCAACCAACGCATCCCTTTTCGGACCATCCTTTTTCGAGTTTTCCTTCTTCGCCTCTTCCTCTGGTTTCTTCACTTCCTCTTTCTTAACTTCTACTTTTGGTTCATCCTTTTTCTCTTCTTTCTTCACTTCTTCCTTCTTATCATCCTTTTTCTCCTCCTCTTTCTTCTTATCCTCATCCTTCTTTTCTGATTTCTTCTTCTCCGAATTCTTCTCCTTCTCCTTTTTCTCTGATTTCTTCGGTTCTTCCTTCTTCTTCTTGTCCTCTTCCTTATCCACTGATTTATCTTTCTCCTCACTCTTCTTGTCCTCCTTTTTGTCCTCTTTCTTATCCTCTGATTTCTTATCTGACTTCTTCTCTTCCGTCTTCTTCTCCTCACTTTTCTTTTCCGATTTCTTCGATTTCTTCTCTTCCTTTTTCTCTGATTTTTTCTCCTCTTTCTTTGCTTCTTGTTCTTTCTTTTCACCTTCTTCATTCTTCTTCTCTTCTTCTTTCTTTGCTGGTTCTGCAGGCACCGGAGTCATGGGAACTATCGGAGAAAGTGTGGATGTTACAGGTTTCACTGCTGAAATTTTTTCGAAAATTCTAGAATTGCAGCTGCATTTTCAAAGCTTACGTGGCTGTTGAATACTCACTGGAGGCTTGTGCTTTTTCTGAAAACGGTTGATCTTTAAAATATTCATAGCGATTCAAACCTTTCCACAGAAGAGCAGAGCCGCGGAGAGACAAAATAGTTCGAACACGGTGAGAACGATTTCCATCGACATCATGGCTCCGTTTTTTACGACAATTACTTTAATGACAAGCAATGTACACACTAATGGGAATACTGATTGTGGCAGGAAAAATAGAGATTTCCGGATGGAAAAAATTGAAAAAGTTCAAAATACAGGGTTACGTAACTTTGTCGGAAAACTTGAGACATTTTGAGACTTTTAATGTTAGATAAGATTGAGCACAGAAATGTGGGTCAAAATTTGTAATGTTCGAAAGTTTTATTTATTCAAATGACATTCTAGAAAGGTAGTCATGAAGAATAGAATAAATGTATTTTTCAAATCAAACCTGAAACCGAACTCAAAATTTTGAAGGTTGAATTCTCAGATTCCATTTCTATTCTACAGTATTCTGAAGTCTAATGTGTATTTAGGATTCTCAAATTTGTGCCAACTCTTATATCCATCAACAGAGCACATTTTCTCATATTTCCCGAACTAGTAAACGTCCGTGGGAATATTATTCGATTTCCCACAATTTTACATTCCTCGCAACCTCATGGTGGCTGATTTGGAGGGAAACTTGTCCTTTAAAATTTTAAAATTGAAATATTCTAAAGTTCCGAACATTACAAAATTCAAGTTTCGCACTCCCTGATTATTTTCCGTTGTTTGTTTCTAATCTGAAGCGTTTTACAAATAAGGGATCTGTCAGAATGAATTTTTTCTGAATTATGTTCTTGAAAATGAAGTTTGACCAGTTGTGTGCTTGTCTTCAATGCCTTTCTCAATTTGAAAATGTTTTCTTTCCTTCTTCCAACACCCACTTTTTGTTCCCAATGTCATCTCTCAAGCTTCCTTCTCCTTCAATCCCCTCCTAAAATATTGTCGGACATCTTCAAAGTACGTCCGTCGTCTTATGATTCATCACCCTTTGTTTTCAATACTTTTGTATCAAGGCTTCTTGTTTCAAAAGCGAGTCATCCGAATCCACATGCCGACTTCAAAATATATCTTTCCGTTTACCTTCGCTTGACCTTCTCCTTCTAATGCTGACCAGCGCACATATGTGTAACACAATGAATCATAAATCTAACCAAGAAGATGGTGCAATGTGAGAGGGTACTGTTTACGACAAGGCACCAGAGAGCAGCATTGAACGTTTACATTCGAATGCCGTCTTATCTTTTCGGCTCGCTTAGAACATTTCTATACAGTTCTCTTTACTATTAACTTCATTGACAATCACTGATAACACCCTCTTACACGCAAGTGCAGCATAGATAGAACGTCTAACTAATTTACTATCAACGCCTGTTTGAAGTTTGTATTAAAAAATTTTTAGACTGTAGTCTTTCAATCATGACATGCCCGGTATATAACACCTTTTGCTAGAAATCCCCATAGATTCTGAAATTGTGAAGCTCCTGTTTTTTCGATCAGCCGTTTCAATGATCTTTTAGTTGCAAAACTATTGGTTATAAAATCAAAAAGAAGCCACCATTACTTTCCGATGTAAATCATAAAAATTCGATTCATTGGTGGTTTGTTTTTTATTATAACTGGTTACCTACCAAATACGGTACTTTTATAGTTTTTGATGCTACATTTTGAACGATAAATCTGTTTCTCTAACTAGTAGTTATGATTGAACTCGAAAGTTCAACCTTCATATAAATAGTTTTGACAGTGGCTCCCGAAAACTTAATTCGAAACCATGTACAAGTGAAGATCTACACCAAGCTTCTAAATGTTCTTACCTCAACCATTGCTTGGTTTTTCTCTACTGCCTTTTTCTTCTGATTCAGTCATCACTGCTTGCTTCTCAATTATTCATATCGGTGTTCATAGATAATTTCAACTCGTTTCTGGGTCACATTACAAAGAGCTGGCCTTACTAATGATGGAGCTGTCCGCCCTTTGCGGTACTTTTTCAAATTGTATTGTGCTCTTTAATATCCTTCACCTCCTCACTTCCCATTTCCATTTCCATCTTTTCCTGTCTTTCTCCTGAAAGAAAAATTTAGGTCACCCATCTGCTCCTCTTTTGAATCTAGCTTTCCATTCACTGCGCTGACTTGTAGAGAAGAATCACCGTGAACTTCTCACATGAATTATCGAACATATACTTTTCCTCCCTACCCATACGCTCTCTCGTTGCCCGCCCCTTTTGTACTGTGCTTGTTCCATTCTGCTAGCATACGCACTTTGCTTTTCATCCCCCTAGGTCGTTTACTCTTTTTTCAAAGATGGTTCCTTTGATTCGCTTATTACAAACAGAGATATTTCAGAAACTGGGTGCTTCTACACTATTCGAATTAGCAGTTCTGCACGAGGAGATAATCTGAACCTCTGTAAGTTCTTCACCTCTTTAACCTATGTTCTACTTCAAATTCCAGTCCCCGTACCCATCTCTCTAACCATAATTCCCTAGACTACCGGATTGCTATTTCCCAACTTTTCCCCACCTTGACGTCACCCCCAATACCACAGAAAAGCCCAATCGACATCTACATAATATACCTCTAACTCATATAATGGTTTTGCCCGTATCTTTCTCCAATCACCTTTTCCCGAAACACATTTTGCCCGCGACATAGCGCATTATTGCTCAAAAAATGAGACCATTTAGAGAGGCGAATTGGGGGAAACAATCGAGAATTTAGAATGATTTGGACTTGGATTGATTTACAGGAAAAGGGGAGAAATTAGGGAATTTTTTAGGGGAGAAATTATGGGAGACAATGACAATTAGAATAAGAAAATCATGAAAAAAGAGACAATTTGAAGAGCATGGGGAGATGGGATTATCTTAGTTGAAGCTTGAGTAGAGTCTCTGTCTCTCGGAATACTTTCGAAGGAATCGAATGATGACGGTGATTGCTAGACTGACACAGAATGCCACGAGCAACACGACGACCACTTGCATTTTAGTGCTGTCATCTTCCGAGTCGGTCATCTTTGGGAATGAGCGAGAAGTGCGAGTTTCGTATTGAATTGGTTCCTGTAAATGAGATTCTGATGTCATTGCATGAGTATTAGTTTGTCTAGAAAACTCTCAATGGACATCCATCGAGTCATCGGTACTCAAACTCAAGGCTATCCCTGACTTGGAAAGCATAGGCTTTAACTAAAGTTGATAAAATTTAGATTCTTTGTAACGTCAACTCTGTACCACTTCAGTAGCGTTCTTAGTTACTCGATAGAATAGAACTTCTAACCTTTCAAGATATACGTCACTTTTGATAGTAGTCACATGATTTCTATCTTCCTCTCTATTAGTACATATCAGAAGAAGTCAACCGTTAAGATCTTCTGAACTCTGAATTCTCTTACCTCCCGACTGATAGCTGATTGTGCGTTCCCGGCAATAGCTGCCAAGAGCAAGAAAATCGGTAGAAGAGAAGCCATGAGAGCAGGTGACGAAAGAATAACCCCAAGCGTTTTCTGGGTAAAGTTGAAGTAAAAGAAAGGGAAAAGCAGAAGGGGAGGGGCAGATGTTTCTGTATCAAGAGTAACCCGGGGCAACACTCGTGTGCTGAAGTGGGCGGAGTCTGAGCAGGCAATATCAGAAAACGAAGAAGAGGGTCGAGAAGATGTGATGAAATGAGAAGAATGGAAAGGAGAGGGAGTTTAGAAATAGCGAAGAAAGTAGATTGATTCGGTACACTAATAGAAGCGAGCCGTCGTTTGGAATAGACTAATGAGCGAAGGGCATGACTGCTTTTTGAGTGAAAATAAAAGAAGAAGCCAGAAGAAGAAATAAAAGAAAAAAGAAGATGTATAGCTATTTCTTGGCACAATAACACACCCTCAAAAAACAGTGATTGTGGTGCTTCCGTGGGTCTATAACACATTTGTTGTTCATCTGGGTAGGAGGGAGAAGTTTTTCTCTTGGGAGACATGTTGCAATCTAAATGATTGAAATCTGGAATAAGACAGAGATGTCAGAGAAACTTTTGATTTCGAGAGTTTGATTCTTGACTTTTAGTTTTCTGTGGAAATAACATGTTCTAGAGCGATTGTGAAGAAACCAGAACTCTAGATTAATATAATGGCACTGGAATACAATACCGGTTAATAATATATCCAGTTGAAAACTTCAAATTTGGGAGCCTGGGAATAAGGATTAAAAGTGTTCGTTTGATACGATTTTTTTTTGGGTGTATACCTCAATTCTAGAACTCAACCTTTTTAGTGGTCAACTTTCTTGTAAAACGCTGTGTTCCTTGTTATCCATCCGACCCAAAAATTCATGAAAATTGCACGGAAAAGAAAAGAATTCGACACTGTGTCTCCCACACAGGATGCACCACATTTAGAAGAAGCCGTTCAGAAAAGAAGTGAACTACAAAAATAGAGTTCTAGAGTTGATACCCACCAAATTTCAGACCAAACCAATTATGTTGAACCACTTTCCCACTATCTCAAAGTTGGAGTTTTTCAACTAACACTAGTTATCTAGAAACTTTCGAATCGTATTCTCAACTTCTGACGGCCTGTTCAGGATTTTGGAAATTTAGGTTCTTTGTTCTTAATCCCTCCAATTATAGAAAATTCCATTACTTTTCTTGGTATATTATTGTTTGTTGCTATGTGCGCAATTCAGAATGCGCTCTTCTCTATAGGAATCAATAAGATTGTTCGAGATAAGACAACAAAACACAATAGCATGCTGACAATGTGTAAAACACTTAGATCACACGTGTACAAAAAGATTATTGATCTTAAAATACAACGAGTGTTTGAACTGTCTTCACAGTTTACAGCCCAGGTCCAGGTGGGCATGCATCTCTCATCCAATCTTAATTCTGAAACTCATCGGATTTCTAACCATTCCTTACTCTTCTCCATTCTTCTCATTATCGAATTTCATAGGAGCCCTACATCTTAATATTTTCTCTCATACCTCCAATACAGCCCGTCCGTCACTCTTTGAATGATTCATCTCATCCATCACTGGTTCTATAGTCGATTTTGTCCCGTCTACCTCAGTTATTCATCATTTTTCCCGATTTTCTTAGGTCTTCTTCAAATCGGCTGACACCTGGACCCAAGCAGTAAAAAACCTGATATTCATATTAGGGTTCCAGGAGTATGGGCGATGTTCTCCATCACCATCTCAATGCGCGCGCTTTTTCTAGCACTGGGAGATCAAAAATTTTCAAACCTTCTCTTTGATCTCCTCGTTCTGGGAAATGGCCGCGAACTGAATGGAGCGCGTAAACTTCACAAATCCCTTCAGTTTTCCTCCAAAAGTTTAGATCTATGTCTCTTGGGTTCTACTGTTGAAATTTCCCTGGTGTGCAACTTTAAAATCTGTTTCTGTTTTGTGTATCGAAAACGATATTCTGAATTCAACCATTCTGGCATTCGTTTCTAAGTCTTTATTCGGTTTCATGCTATTTTTTCCATTTATCGTTTTATCGATTTTTCTACCTCAAGAATTCAAAATATCCTCTAGTCCTTGCTACGCAGTCGTTCTTCTTTTGATGCATTGCACTAATCCATCACTGGCTCTTTCTCTAGTCTCTTCGTCTTCGTCTTCGTCTAGTCTCTCCCTACTCCTTCATCTATGTGTTCATCCTTTTTATCGATTTTGCCAGTTGTTCTCCATATCAATCGGCAAGTGGAATTTAGTTTCAATATTTTGGAATGGAATTCACAAATCCCAATGGTTTTCAGAACTTAGTTGTTCTATTTTCCTTGTTACCTTTTTCTTTTGTTTGCCTGTAAATTTGTGGAAAATGGAATGGGGGACTAGTTTCTTCAAGGTCACGGCCACCCGTCGACATTCACCACACAATCCCGAAAATAGTATACTTCTTCTCTTCATTTCCTTTTGAACGCTCTCCTTCCGCTATTGATCCCAACTTCAATTCCAAAATTTCAGATCTCAACATGGCGGAAACCGACTTATACTCTGGATTCTTTATCTGTCGTCTTCCCGACAAGGAAAACGGTCACAATTTGATAAGAGTGGCTTGTTTCAAGTCGGGAACCTCATTCCGTAAAGTTCTGAGCCTGACAACCGACGATGTCTGTGATCTGGAATATGGCGCCATTGTTCGTTTCTGGCCAACGTAAGTTCTCGACGAGTTTCTGAAATAATTCTAGTTTTTACAGGGGTCCATTGCAAAATCACACTCTCGTCAAATTCAAGGATAATCCCGATCATGACTACCATCATGAGAAAAGACTTCCAGGGAAGATTGCTGTATGTTTGAAATAGGTGTCTGAATCTGTAAATCGCATAAATTTCAGCATGTGATCAAGCACTTTCAAGTTGGACAAGACAATCTTAACAAGCTCAATTGTTATCGTCATCCTGATCTTGGAGAGATGAATATTACAGAATGTCCTATGGTGCCCGGACAGTAAGCAGAAATAATATGAGTTTACATGATATATAGTTAATTTTCAGGTACTATTCCTTGTTATTCGAGGTCCGGATGGAAGACAATGACTCGTTTATCATTCATGTTCTTTCCAATCAGGAGGATTCGAAAAAGGAACAAAAGGAAAAGACGACTGCTGGTCAAGAATTTAGAGCAAAAATGAGTGTTACTGGAGAAATTTTGAGCACCGAAGAGGAGTATAACCTGGCTGTAAGTTTAACTAATTATTATAATTCATTCAAAATCACAGAATAAAATTTAATAATGTATAAAATTCAGGAGGAGGCTGAGACCTGGAATCAAATTGGGTATCTGAAACTGAAAAAAATCGATGATAGAATGCTGGTCGCCGGAATTCAGGGAATTTTCAAGCTGGTAGACGAGGACGATGAAAACAAAGTCGAAATGTTCTCCTCTCGGAAAGACGGTTTGATAAATAGCTCATGAGTATATTATGTATTTCTTTGTTTCAGCCTATCCTGTGGTTATCAGAAGGCAAAGCGGAGAAGTAGGAAACTACCAGGACGATCCCAATGGTGTATTTGTTGGTACATTGTTTGAACGAGAAAATGGCTCCGGGGACTTCAAGCGAAAGGTAATCATAGCGACAAAAGGCAAATATTACTTATATTAGGGTCTTTCACACAGTCCGCAATGTGAAATTAACAGGAAAAACGTAATTGCAACTCGAGGGGTCGAGCCCGCGACCTTTCGAATTCGCACAGCGATTCTGGATCACGATTAATCTTTGAATTTCAGGAATGTATAGTTCAACTGAAGAGAGATGATCAGAAACGCTTCTATTCGGAATGTGAAACAGGAGAAGTTTACCGATTCGAACCTCAGCTCAAGACGAGAAATGCCGATTTCTGGAAGTAGGTTATTTCAGTTCAGGAAAAGGTTTATTTTGTGATTTTAGACAAGAAGAATATTTGAAAAGTGACATTTTTCAATTGACCCTCGAAGAGACTCCTCAGAACTCCTCTGATCATCTGATACTCCAGGATGTTATTGATTCTCACATGTTGGATCCGGTGGAGCTCCAGAATACCACTGATAAGAATACTCCGAAGAATGAGTTGAACGAGTCACAACTGATTGCTGTCAAGATGGCGTTGAACGATAAAAGACCACTCGTATTAATTCAAGGACCACCGGGAACTGGAAAGTCGCATACTCTTTCGATTTTGTTGTACAAGATCATAAAACAGAAGAAGCAAGCCGTCGTTCTGACACCAACTAAGGAAGCATTGAAGCATTTGAGAGATATGACACAAAGACTCTGTGACAGACATCAGAAGGAGCTAAAGCTTCATCCATATGGTTGGATTAACATTCTCATTTTATCAGTCTCACCTACTATTTTCAGCTTTCATGGACATCATAACGTACCATCAAATTATCGATGGATCGCCAGAAGCTGAAGAGACACACGAACATTTTGTGAGTTGGAAATTACTGAAAGAATAGAAAACGTTTATACCGTTTTCAGAATCAATTGGACAAGGCCTACAAAAACGGAGATATGAGCTTGGATGATATGTGGGAGGTCCGAAAAAACATGTACAAAACCATAATAGACAAAATTGGACGGGTAAGTGAAATTCATCAGAATTGTCATATTCATATCATTATTATGTTATAGGAAGTTCTGAAGGAGGTCCGCGTTGTCTTTGCAACAGTCGAGGCAAGTTTCCCTGAGATGGTCATGAGGAATAAGTCGTTCAACCCCAGTTACTGTATCATCGGTTAGTCCTTCCTTCCTTTCCTGAGTTCTTATCTATGCTAATAATACATTTTTCAGATGAAGCAGCTCAAGTTATGGAAAGTAAAACCTGGCCAGCTGTACTCAATATGAAAAAGATAGTCATGGCGGGAGATCCAAAGCAACTTCCGGCTCTTGTTAAGAGTAAGGAGTAAGTTTGAAGATTCTTAGTTAACTAACAGAGTAATTGAGCATATAGGTCAAGTTTTGTCTGTAAATTTGGGTGTACACGATATCGACCACGGGCTTTCCAGTTCTGGAGTTAATTTCACCAAAACGGTCACATGAAGCAAGTTAGGTGTCATCGAAGTTTCAGGCAGTACTAATTTTGCTGATTTTTGGAAACCCATATCTCTGCTTCTAGGAATGTTCAGAAATTTTAGGTTTTTGGGTTGTAAGCACAAAAAAATGTTTTATCAGAAAGTGCATCTTTCAAAGATTGGTGACAAATGAAACCACCCAAAGTGGCGACTCTTATAATGAAAGCTTAAAGGAACTATGAAAAATTATATATTCTGACAGAGAACGCTCTCCTACCAAGAAAAGTAGGCCTCCCAAAAGTTCCTAGAAGTAGAGATACTTCCAAAAAAGGTCTTCCAAAAATCAGCTAGTTTAGTACTAGCGGGAACGTTGATGACGACCCATAACGCGGTATTGTGAGGTGAAACTGGCTCCAGGACTGGATAGCTCGAGGCGATATTGAACACACCCCAATATACAGAAAATGTTCGAGATCTAAGCTCAGAGCCTTTCCTCGTATGAACAAAACTATAAACGATAACAAATTTCAGAGGCAAGGCTTTCGGACTCCAGATATCTGTGATGGAACGTATCATCAGCAAGAAGGAACACTTCAGCTGGGTCATGCTTGAGGAGCAGTACCGTTGTCATAAAGACATCACCGAATGGTCTAATGGATGCTTCTATAATTGTAAGCTGATAAACCGAACCGATCCTGAAGATGTAATCATGTAAGTTTTTTTTCGGTTTGAATGAGAACTAATTGTTCAATTTTGCAGGAGGTCTCTGAATCCAAAGCCTACTAAATACCCAAAGCTCTACAGCCCTATGGTTCTCGTCGATACTTCAATGGTTACCACAGATGAAAGAGTATTGACATATGAACGCCTGCATGACAAGGCTCAGAGGACCTATGTCAACCATGGTTTGTAGTGGTTCAATTTTTACTTTTTAATAATGCACACATTCCAGGAGAAGCTAAGTACGCCATGCAGCATTATGCCAACTTGATTAGAATGTCGATCGATCCAGCGACAATTGCAATGATTGCTCCATACAAAGGACAGGTTAGAATTGGTTTATAGAACGAAGAAACGAATCGTGATTTTAGGTTGAACTGCTGAAAAAGATGAAGAAAGAGTTGGCGGAAAATCTCGCAAAAGAAGAGCCATCATTGAAAGTTGATCTGACAAGAACAACGGTCGGAACAGTCGACAGTGTCCAAGGCCAAGAATATGATATTGTCATATTCACTTTTGTTCGGAGTAATCCACAAAGTGAGTATATTTTAAAATGCTGAAGATCTTTAGAGGATTTATATCAGGTTTAATAGCACTGTTGCACAAATCAAATGATTTTCAGCGACAATCGGCTTCGTGAGTGATTTACGTCGTCTAAATGTGGTTGTGACTCGGGCGAAGAGACATTTCATGTTGATTGCAAACGCGTACATGCTTCAACAAAATCACCATCCAGAAATCCGTAACTTGCTCGAGTGAGTATTTCGCATCATTCTGCAGTTTCAGTATAACCTATTTTCAGATTTCGTTTGCACGATAAACTACGATTCCATCCAAATAATCTGACTGGAGCACCAGGCCAAGAGACGGAAGAAGTGAAGAACAACTTCGGATTTAACTTTGAAAGTTTCATCAACAATTCGAACGATGATCAGATGATACAATGGTGTCACGAATGGATTAGGAAGGGCAGGGATCCAGTGGAAAGAGCAAAACGAGAACAAGATAAAGCAAATCGGATGATGCGAAAGATTAACACAAACATCAGGAATACTTTAAACTCACCTGGTGGTAATGCTTCTTCTTAATTTCCCTTTCTTGTCCCTACATCTTTAGGGATTTTTTTCTTGTGCTTTGTTCGTTTTAATTCTGCTTCTCATTTGTTCAAGCTTTCCAGCTTCACAACTGTTTCAATAAAGAGATAAGTTGAAAGTCCTGCATTTTTGTTTTCCGTATTGGAAGAACTGTTTTCATCAAGTTGCACATACTTGGTTCTCTTTTTTAAAATAAACTTTTTTTTTTGGAAAAGGTCTAATGAGTACTTTTAACCAATGAGTTTATGTATTAATATCATGTATTGAGATCAATATTGAGATGGAAAGACGACACTTTTCAATATTCGAAATTTCGCCAAAATTTAATGGTGCATTCGCGCTCTATCGACACGCAAAAATTTTTCTTCCAATTTTTTTTTTGCATTTTTTCAATTTTATGCACTTAAAAATTAAAACAGATTACTGAATATTAATACTGTGAATATTACATTTAAAAAACCATAAAAAACGCAACATCATAAATTTCAGAAAAATGAGTTTGCTGTCGGAGGTACTGAAATTATCGAATAGAGAAAATGTGGAAAGTCCTGGCGAAATCGTCGAGAAGGCTGCTTCAATTCAAAAGTTCCCTGTGATGTTCAAGCGAGCTGTGTGCATCCATTCGTCCCTTCAATTCGTTGATCTATTCATGCAGAATCTAATGTTTTCGTGAGTTTCTGGTTTCAAAAGTATCGAATTATATGTTTTCCTGGTTTATAGACATGGATTCACATCTGCTCCTGTCATTCCAAGCCAAGGAAGCGAAACGGAAGTGATGTCGAAGACAATGACTTCTTTCTACAAGGTACGCTCGAACATAAAAACAAATTTGATTTAATCTTTCAGATTCGAAACGAGTTTCGTGAAATCTTCCGCTCCCACCACCGGAACACAGTTTCAGAAGTCGCAATGTTTGTAGGAACTTGCCCGCTTCGATCCAGTTACTCATATCGTGAGTCACGAGCCAATTTTCAAAATTTAATTTAATTTTTTCCAGGAGTCCCTATTTATGTCTGCGAAGCTGAAGACTCTACTCACAACAATTGTGGGGATACATGTACCGAGTTGAATGATTTTGAGCGACGAAAAATCAATAGAGATCTGTTCATTCACAGTTCGAAGGACCACCAAGACAAGAAAATGACGAATAAGAATCATCGACTATTCGTTTTCGTCAAAGGATCAGAAAATATGGTCAACGAGGAAATTGAGGAAGAGTGCGTTTTTATTTATAGGAAATCAAAATAATTGATTCAACATTTCAGAGAACCCCCATTCGGCTGCAATCCGTGTCACCAGTACTCTTTCATCCACGACAAATGTGATTGCGAGGGAGTTCCTGCTATTCGTAACGAAGGAAAATGGTTGAGGATGATCCCGTTCATCGTTCACTCTAAACACTAAATTATAAGTATTTATTCAAGCGTCATCCATACTCATTTCTATGCATTTAACTCCTATATCTATCGTTTTCCTGTTGATTGAGATATCTTGTAAGCATTGATCTCGAGTAACCGTTCATCTCACATTTCTTCCAAACCTTGTGATTTTTAAAACTACTCAATAAAAGCATTGAATTTTACATTTTTATAGCTGTCTCATTTGTCTTAGGTTCTCTGTCCGGATATTTTTTGAATACACATTGCAAGTTGATCAAAATCCGATTCCGTTCCTCTTGCAGAATCAGAAAATTAGATGAGGTCGGCAATCAGCATACCCGCGTATGCCGTCGTTCTTCTCCTTTTTGCACCCGAGATTGGATCCAGTACCGGAACGTAGGTTCTTCAAAACATCGATCTTTTGAATTAACCGACGTTTCAGACAAGAAGCTAAAACCAAAAACTGCGATGGTAACGCAGGACTGACCTGCACATTCCCGCAAGACTGTCGAATGGGCGAAACTGTAATGGCCAATTGTACATCTAGAAAAGGATGCCCTAATCCGGTCAGCAGGAAAAACGTGGAAGCCGTCTGCCGTTTCTGTTGGCAACTACCGGAAACTGATTACGACTGTGAACCATCGACTAACTGTTCCACTAGCAGTACAAAGCTTCAGTTGACAAAGTGCTCGGTAAATATTGAATTCAGAAGTTGGCCATCGTTAACTAGATTGTTTCAGGCGCACAGCTCCGTAATTTGTATGGGTCAACGAAAGTTCTACAAACGGATTCCATGTAATTGGTCATCTGGGTACAGTTGGACGAAAACCATGATTTTATCCGTGGTTCTGGGTGGTTTCGGTGCCGATCGGTTCTACTTGGGTCTTTGGAAATCAGCAATAGGAAAATTGTTCAGTTTCGGAGGACTCGGCGTCTGGACGATCGTCGACGTGATTCTGATCGCAGTTGGGTATATTAAGCCATATGATGGATCCATGTACATTTAATTTACGCAATAAGTACTTGCGATTTATTTGCGACCGGGTGCTCACCGATCTTCTAACTTCTTCCCTGTAACTTGCTCTGATTCATTTTATAATTTGACGAACTCATGTGAATAAAATTAGTAAATGTGTACGTATTCAACCTGATTTTCGGTTATAGCTTCTCTCAAAGTTGCCTCGCTCTCTTTTATTTGATCTCTAATGCCTTCATTGTTTTGTCTTATCTTGTTAAATTGACAGACACCGAAATGATCGGTAAGGTAGCTGGAACTGCGGCGGTCGCCGGATTTTCTTTCCTTGCTGGAAAGTATTCCAACGATGACTTGCCATTCATCCGGAACGCTCGATCGGACACCAATATCCCAATGGTGAGCCTTCAATTTCATTTGAAAAAGCCGGTAATTTCTGTTTAGAATCAAATTGCAACCACGGCCCCCATGAGTCTGAAACCAGCTGACCTGAACGCAGATGCACTGGGACCATCTCGTTCTGCGGAGATCATGAAGCACGGTTTTCCAGGATTCACGAATATTAGAACTTATGAGGACTTCGTGCTGTCCTACGACTACAAAACAAAAACTGCTCATTGGGTCTGCGAACATCTGACACCGGAAAGGCTGAAGCACGCTGAAGGCGTTGATCGAAAGCTGTGTGAATTCAAGCCTGACATCACTTTCCCGCAGAAGTTTTTATCACAGAATACCGATTATAGAGTAAGATTCAAAGCATTTTTAAGATTATTTTTTGTCATTCAGGCTAGTGGATTCGATCGTGGCCATTTGGCAGCTGCTGGAAATCATCGGAAAAGTCAATTGGCTGTCGATCAAACATTCTATCTGAGCAACATGAGTCCACAAGTCGGAAGAGGATTCAACAGAGACAAATGGAATGATCTCGAAATGCACTGCAGGTGAGTGGAATTCGATCCCTAATATGCCTACAAAATTTCTTTTCAGAAGAGTGGCGAAGAAGATGCTGAACACTCATATTATCACCGGACCACTATACCTCCCAAAATTGGAAGGGGACGGAAAGAAATACATCAAGTACCAAGTCATCGGAGACAACAACGTCGCTGTGCCAACTCATTTCTTCAAAGTCGCATTGTTCGAGGTCACCCCAGGAAAGTTCGAGCTCGAAGCGTATATTCTTCCGAATGAAGTTATCGAGGACACCGTCGAAATCTCTAAATTCCATGTGCCATTGGATGCCGTCGAGAGAAGCGCCGGACTCGAGATTTTCACAAGAATCGACCCGAAGAGCATCGTGAAGATAAACGGAGTCAAGAAGGGTGGTCTTCTTTGGTAATAATATCGTATTTATTGTGATGTTGTTCCGGAGTTTTATAGGTTTTATAAATTTGTTAGCGATCAGTGTTCAAAACAATCACACAAACAATAAAATTATGATTTAAATAATAACAACAAAAGATACTCAAGAACAAGGAAGAAAAGGATACGAGAAGAAAAAGGAGAGAAGATGCTTCACACTAATAGTAACTTCTAGATTTAAGAGACGTCTCCCTACTTAAAAGATGATCCATTACTGTGAGCACTGGGGTTTGTCACGAGTTGTATGAAGCGTCTTCCCGGCCCGATGGAGAAAAGCAGGAAATGAGAATGAAAACTGATTTAACGAGTTGATGAGACAGAGCTCAAAGTTCTGTCTTTTGTTCCGGCGACTTTCTCTTCAGCAACAGCTTCGGCGATGAACAACTTGGTGATGTTTTCACTGGTGACAGTTTTCGAAAAATCAGCGAGAGCGTTGGTATCAAAACTGGCGAGAAGTTCATCGAGGAGTCCGTTTCTAGTTTGGAGTTGTGGTGCCTTGATTCTCTTGATGTCGTCCATTGGGAGTGGAGGATCACCGCGAGCCTGACGCGATTCGTTCTCTTGTTGCTGGAAATAAGTTTCATTCATAGAAGGCTCTGAAATTAAATTCTCACTCTTTTCTGTGTAAGACTGAACACCATGTTGTCATGTCTTTGCTTGTCGATGGTGTACTTGGTCAAAGATTGGATTGACTTGTTCAACTCGTCCACATTGGCCATCATAGCACGAACCGACTTCTCCAGAGATTTCTTTGATCCCAAATCGAAATGCCTCGTCGAGTATTTATCAGAGGAATACGATTTGGAGAGGGACAGTTCAGACATCAGAACGTTGTTGAGATACGACGACTTGATGATGATTGGCAGTTCCTCGAACATGTTTTGGTAGGTCAATCCAGCAGATTTGACACTGAAATTTTGAGTTGCACTTTGAATGATTTCGTCTAGAAGATTCAGATCTTACAGCTCTGGTCGCCAATCATTCTTGGAAGCGAGGTCGAGAGCTGCGGTGGAAAGCCGCCAGGCACGGAGAGAGAGCTGACCTTGACGGGTCTTGATAGGATCTGAAAAGCAAATAATGCACATAATTTGCACAGAATTTTTCTCACCATATATCAACACGACGTTCTCGGGTCCCATTGCTTGGTAGTCAAACATAGACTCCACAAGATCCTATAAACTTATGGATTAGAAGTTGCTCGGAGAAAAATCTCTTACATGGGAGAATCCGGCACCGAACTGATGAGACTGATAGAAACCGACGATTTCGTAGTCGATGTTCATAGTACGGAACTTGCGCAGCATATCGAGCATTTCTTGTTGCTTCTGCTCTTCATATTGCTGAGCTGCCTAAAAACAATAATTTCTTTTGGTAGACCAAAAATAAAACATACATTTGCATCGTCATCGATGACTGGCTCGTTGCGGACAGTTGGGAAGCAGTTGGTGATTTCCAAACGAGAGTCTTCGAGGAAAACGAGTCCAGTAAGAACTCCAGCGCATGCGTCTCCGGAAACCTGCAACTGTGAGTTAATTAGCGACTATTTTTGAAACCAATAATTACCTCGCTGATCCCGGCATGAAGTTCGCTATCCACATGCTTCACAATTTTCATGACGACAAGCGAATCCAGAAGGATATGCTTCACACTGGGAGCTGTAATTGTTACCGCGGTCGACATTGCGAAACCCTGGAAACAAACATATGGTAAATTTATTTTATAATTTGAAAAAATGTCTATATGAAAGTACAAAAATACTCGGAAAATATCGATTAGGAGCAAAACAAGGAGAATATTGAAAAAAGTAGGAGACTCCACGACAAAATGCCAAAATTGCGGGGTACGCAATTGGGCGTCGTTTACGGTGCCTGCACTGAGCTTCGCACCGTAGTTTGCGTGCATTCGAATTTTCACGGTGATTTTTTTCCTACATTTTTTTTGGTTTACACGGCCACGAAAAGTGGAGAAAGCTAGGCCAGGAGAAGGCGATTTTTGAATTCCCGCCGGCGGGAATTCAAAAACGCAGTGTTAATTTCTCTTCCCTCACTGAATAAAACTTTGAAGACCAAAAATCGGCAAAAAATTTTCGAGGATTTTTAAAAAATTCCGAGCGTTTCTTCTAAATTTTATGAAGTTTATATGACGAAAAAATTAGGTCTCAAAAAACGATCCTTCATACTTAAAAACTGATTTGACGATGCTCACTTCTCGATGGAAGAGAAAGTTCCCACAGAGACAGCCACGGCCGGCGGACTAGAAAGCAGCAGGGCCGTGACCTAACATCCCAAAAAGGGCGGAGCTAATCAATCAGCGAGCGATTTTTTCGCGGCTTTTTCCCTCCAAAACGTTTCACTAAAATGTAGGAAAAAAATCACCGTGATTTTGAAAGTTGCAGATTTCTGCAGAATCAATTAGAACTCTTGATGACCGATTATTTTGTTTTTGACATTCAAAAAGTTATTCAAAAAATCTTTCTTTAATCAGAAAAATTTCTAGATGGACACGGGTACGGTTGACCAATCCCAGGAGTCTTCAAGAAATGAAGAGAAAACAGTAGGCACTTTTATAATCAATATTTTGACTTCACCCGTCTCATTTTCAGACACTTCGATTTCCACCGAGTCCTTCGCGGGGACTGAAGAGAATGGAGGGAACCAGTAGACTCAAGCCAATTGCTCCCGTCTCGCCTGTTAAGGTAGTCACATGATCCATCAATCATAAATAAAAATGTATATTTCCAGAGAAGGCAAGCTTCACCGACAAAATCGCTTTTGGGAAACTCAACGTCTATGATGAATTTGGGGTATTGCTCTAGTGCGTCATCGAGTAATTTCTTGAGTGCATTCGGCAATCGATACAACGACGAATTCGGGACTCCGGCAGTTTCGCGCTTGGAAAGAACAACGACGAGCACAGTTCTTCCTAAGATGCAAACAGAGAAGAAAGCGCCACTCAAAATACATCAAGAGGAAAAAACACCTGAGAAGAAAATCACTCCACTTCGGTTCGCAATTGACAGGTCCCCTGGAGGTACTGTTTATACTGGTTCGGTAATTCGAAAAACTCATGTGTCAGAGAGCCTCCAAACCCCTGCTGTACACGATCAAGTCACTCCTCCAGCAGGAATGCGACGATCTTCCAGTGGGTCCATGCTCTTAAGACAGACTCCGGAACGAGTTCGAAGACAGGAAGAGGTTGATTTATCTCCACAGAAAAGACTTAGAAGGTCCGGTTCGATACCCCGATCGCTTCAATTAGTGGATACCATAGAAGCACGACCAGAAAGCAATTGTACACCCGTGCTCAAAAGAAAGAGGACATCTTCGCTAACGGTTAGCCTCCACCGTTTTCATTTGAAATAATTGTCTCGTTTTCAGTCCCTATTCTCTGATATGCCAGCACTAACACCGCAGCGTTTCCGGTCAAGAGGTCTTTCAGAAAGTCGTTCTGATGTTAATGAACAAGCATCTCCTACTAAGATTGTTAAAACGGCAGTGGCTTCTCCGCTCAAAAAACGGACTCGTCAAGGTTCGGAGAGCGGTCCAGCGAGTCCGTCTAAGAAACGATACCATTCCACAGCAAGTATCGTTCTGAAAGGGAATGACCAAGGTTAGTTCAGTTTTCTCCTTTTTCCCGCTAGCACTAGAGAATATTACAGAATCTCTATCAAAATCAGAAGCTAGTGGAAGCTAATAGCTCTATTTTCAGATATTCCCACTCCCTTATCGAGAACTCCTGTACGTTCTCTAAGATCTACAATATTCAATCCCAAAGCTGTATCTCAGCACATAGCTCAAAACTATGGCTCCGGAGTCAAGCGGCCGTTGGATGCGGTAATTTCAAATAGTGGACAATTTCCATTTTCATAGTGGAATTTCAGAATCAACCCGGATCTTCTTCAACTCATTCTGTGCCTCCGAAATTGGTTACTCGATCCACTTCCGGAGATGCTTACTACAGTGCAACAGAAGGTTTGATCGATACAAAACTGACTGGTCGTTTATTTTCGAAAAGTTCCAGATGATGCATCACAGAACCCGCCAATCGAGGAGAGAGCTGAAGTGTTTTTGACACCCCAATCATCGGAAACTAGTGGTAAGTGTTCATTCTTTTGTTCTTCTTCTTTTCTTTTCGCATAACGCAATTTAGTGGTGATGATGATAGTGATATTGTTTGAAAAGAACGGAAGTGTCGTTTCGAATTATGCGCGCATGCACCACATGTGTGGACACTATGTTACGTCTTCTTCTCTCTATACTTCCATGTAATCTCGTTCTCCTTTTCCTTTTCAAAAAGAAACTGAATCTTTCCTCTCGAAGAACACAACTAGACTGACATCAACACGCACGTTCTTGTATTTTTGAAAAGAAAAATAGATGCAAAAAGAAAAGATTTCACCTACATTTTGTTGTTCGATATTTTTGAATTGTCGAACATTTTCCAACCTTTTCAGTGTGAAATTTTCTTTTATCGTGTGGGTTTAACCCCTGAGCTGCTTTTAAGTTGTAAAAGAAGTTCAGAGCAGCTGATTTTTTGCTCTCTGTGAAGGTTTCTTCAATCTAAGAATCGCTCTCAGATTCCACCTGCCTCACCTTTTGAAGCTTTGTAGCATAAGCACATTTGGATAAAAACAGTGCAGCTTAATTTTTAGACAGAAAAATGTTATCCTCAGTTCCAACAGCTGATGCAACCCAGATTATTTTGATCGTTGATCAACTCGTTTGGGGTTGGTCTCCTTCAAAAAAGAAACGACTATTTGTAGTTGAGATCAAGCTCTTTTTTCTAGCATTAGGTGCATTCATTGGTTGCTCTATACTCCCTTCCCGCTCTATTATCATTTAGAATACACATGAAATTGTGCTCTCAATCACATAAGTCTTATCATTTCCTCTTGTTTCCTGCCCAAATATAGTTGTTTCTTCTTCGAAAACAGATTGGTTTTGTCGCTTATCAGTAATATTGACTCTCTCTCTCTTCATTTCGTTCTCGTCGTTTTCGAGGATCGAAAACCCAGAATGTGTTTCAGCACTTTCCGTTTTCTTTCTGAATATGCCTTATTTGTTAGAATTAGAGTTCAATTTCAGCAGACATTCTTAAAATACTACAAAGTTGTCATTCTCCTTCTGACACACATGTCTACTCTTGAATTGAATAGCTCACTCAAGTTTTCATGCAGCTTTGATTAGTTTTTGTCTATGAGATGTGCTCCGTGCAGTTGTTGTCTATTCTTTTCTCGTTCTTCCTCTGCTAGCACCTCCCACCCCGTTCCTCTTGCGGTAAGCTGTAAAATATGACTTGTATTTGATTTCGATCATCAACTACAGTAATCGACGGGTGTTGACGTGGAAACTCCTTTAAGACCGACGGTCAATATCTGTCGGAACGACGAATGCCGTCGATAGGTCAAAGTTTGACGAATCATTATTCACCAAGAACTGAATAGGGGTAATAAAACGTTCAAAATCAGGTTTTAACCTGAACCAAAACTAATGAGGTCGACTGATATGGGATGTTTTTTTCATGACTGTTGCACCACTAAACTTATTCTGTTTTCACTTTTGATGATCGCAAAGATTTTTATGTTCTGTGACTGATAATATTAGTGATAAGGGAAGGAGAAACCGATCGTAGTGGAGTGCAAATTACTGTAAGTCGTGAAAACGACACTCTGATCATCGAGAAGTAACATTAGTGGGGAGGAGAAGTGATTTCTATTCGGTTTGTCCACGTAAAAACAAACACAACAACGACGGCGCCGCGACTGCTGGCTGGCTGTTGCTGGCTCCTCTCCTCTATTTATCGGAAACGGAGAGCAAGAGGATAGCAATGCTCAATTGTGTGTTCCGACCTGAAATACGAGATCACATCCTCGTCCTCCTTTCCGCGCCTTTTACGTCTTCTGCTTCTTTTTCACTTCTTCTTTAGACCACCCCGTATTCTGAAAAAGCGAGTAAGAATAAAAATAAGACAGCAACTCGTATGAGAGTTTTGTATCCCTTCGTCGTCGCGATTTTTTTATTTTCCATTTTTAATGCTCCGATCTCCTTCTGCACACTCCCTTCGCTTGATGCCAACACCAAATGCTTCTTCACGTCTTAGGTTTCTAAACACTGATGATTATTAGTATTGATGTTTCACAATGCACGATTCCTCCTCTTCTAAATAGATACATATATGATGCAATCCCGGCGGGTGTCCATCATCTCTCGGTATGACCATGGACTTTGGCGGTCCTTTCTCAATTTTGCACTCCAATACACATTCACAAACTGTTGTCCAAACATGACGATGGATTCGCAAGGCGTGGATGTTTTTTGATCGGAATATTGTTTGAGCTCACAGAGCACACTTCGGCTACTTCCATACAGGGAAGCTCAAACGTTATTCCAAAGTTTCTTTTTTCCTATACAACCAAAACAATTTCTGAAGTGTAATTCAGTATAACTTATTTCCTTCAAATATAGGAAGCTAAACTTTTAAGAGGTATTCTTTGATGAAAGTTTAACTTTAATAAAAGTTCAACAGCTTATCTTCTTCTGACGTCTTCATCGCCAATAGTGATACCTTTACCATTTTGATCGCTCTTTGTTCTTCTTCTTTTCTCTCTTTAAGAACAAGATCAACAGTAATATGGGCTTCCCCCGAATCACTCTTCTACTTAACAGTCCTCTTCTCACTTTAGTCCTTATCTTTACCAACACCCTGCGTCTTGTTATCTTTGCTGTGTAGGAGGACAAAAAATATAGTCAATGGTTTTAGGTGGAAGTATATTTTTTCAAGTCGCGAGAAATCAATGTTAATGGGGGAAAGAGGAGAGGGAATGATCTTTTGAGTTGTTTATTTTTGTGCTCCTCCTCCTCTCTTTTCCACTTTTCTCCCTTTTTCACAATCACCACAATGCTTTGGATTTTCTAGAGAACAAGATATATGTTCTCCGATTAGTGTTTATATTTGTACTTTACACAAAACCCCAAGTGTCACACGTTCTCAGTGTCCGCGCCAATTGTTCCCCAGGATGATGGTTAGCACAAACTATGATTCTTCTCATCCACTTTTTCGCCCATCCCTTCAACACAGTTGTTTTCTTTACGAATGACAAACGGGAGATCATTCTCGGGTCGATTTCACCCCAGGTGATTAATTATGACATCAAAAGCACAAGAATCAGTTGCTTTTTCTTCTCAATTTTCGAAAATTATTAGACATTGTCTTTCTGTTGCGCAGGGGCTCTCGCTTACGGACTGTTTCACCGGGCAGGACAAACAGAGAAAAAGGGGAGAAGAAGAGACCAATAAGCGTTCTGAGAAGATGAGTTCTACCGGGGGCGGCCAGTTAGTCAGTCCAAGAGCACTGTGGGAGGAGATGGAGCACACGGTCGAAAAGTTTGTATACAAACCGGGTGGCACCATTCTGTCTGGGCGCCCGTGCTCCAGGGGAGGTCTCGCACTCGGTTTTTCGGTTTGTCCTTCACGTTCATTACACTTTTATGCCCTTTGCTCCACTACCTCGTTTCTACATGTCTGAGAAAGAGTGGAAAAGCAACTTCTCGTTTTACTCTGCGTCATTATCATCATCATTATCATCTTTATCGCGTTGGCTCCGGGAGCAGCTACATCATAACAACTAGTTCCTCATTACAGACGTGAACATGGTACCGTTGGTGAAGAAGCAAATATCAATTGACGAGAAGATATTAGAAGATACATACGAGACTGAAATCCTCGATTCCACAAAGACGATAAAGAGAGGCCAAGCAAATGGATTGGCTCGAAGTGTTTCATTGAAACTATCTCCCCGAGTGGAACCGAGCAAGCCAATAAGTAATACAGAGGTAAGATAAATTTCTTCAGACGCGTTATAAGTAACAATATTAGGAGAATATCTGATTCTCTTAGTTTTTACACGTATGAAAATTGTTGTCATAATGATCTAATCCAATCTTGAAATTTTATTCTTGAGTTGAAAAATGTGAGCTGAGCTTCTAGAAATGGATATATTCAAGTTCACACCGGTAGGTTAATGTGAACAAGAATAAGAAGGCATTGAATGAGCGACATTCGCTCAGCGACTTAAAAAAGCAATGCCTTATATATTTCTCAATTACAGAAGTCCTGCTCCACCCCGTCTCTTCCGACTGCCCCATTAGTTCGAAAAGGATCAACATCGTCGTTGCGATTCAAAGTTTCTCCATCGACTTTCCTGAAACCACTCGTCGTCACACCAGTCGTACTCCCAACTGAACCATCAGCTCCACTACCATCAGCGATTCCACATGTGCCCGAACCATCTACCGTACAGCTATCTGAGCCATCCACTTCAAAAGCCGCTGAGAACATAGAAACAAAACCCTTAATGAAGAAATCAGCACTAAAGACTCCAACATCAGAATTCATAGTCAGGGACGAGTATGGTATGTTTTTCGAAGAAGAATATTCTCAAATATTGGGTTTCATTTAGGATTGCGTCGCAGAAAAATCAAATTCAACGGGCTAAATGTTCACTATTTCGATCGACGGCAGGGAGAATCAACAGTTCCATCAGAAGGGGAAGTATCCCTTGATATGGATAACAAACACCACTGTCATCGCTATTTTTCACTGGCTTCTGGGAAACGGCCGTTGCTCGATCTCACGTTATACGCTGACGATGAACTATCCGAGGGTGAAGAGATCTACCCGGATTCTGAAGAAGATCTAGCATATGATGAGTATGCATCGGCGAAGACAATCGAGAGAATAAATCAGAAGCTCCGTATAAAACTGCTAAAAAAAAGTGGAGTAAAAGTTGAGAAGAACTCTGTCCCAATGGAAGCATGGAGGGCGGATCGTACAGTTTGTGGTTGTTCGTGCTTGAACGGAGTATGCCTGCCAGATACGTGCCAATGTGCTCTCGATGGCATAAATTGTCAAAACGACGGCGGCTCTGATATGAATCATCCATGTGCCTGCTTTGCGGAGACATGCGACAATCCAGAAGGGCGTATTGCATATAATATCGAAGAAGTACACGAATTTCGGAAGAAAGCCATCGAGAAATATAAGACTTCACAAAAGACTGGTATTTATGGAAGTCCGGTTGTCAAGAAGTTTGTCGATAGTGACGATGAGGATGATAATAAAAAATTTCCCCTTCGTAAATTTGTAAGTATATTTCCTTTTTACTAATGTGAATAAGTTGAATTCTGTTTACAGAAGCTAGAAGAGACTCCTACGAGATACCCAGTTACTCCGGTTTACACGCGACGGGCGCATTCAACGTTGTCTGATATACGAGAAAGTGGCAGTGAGACGTCTACTTGTGTGACACCGTCCACTTCGTTGTCGGAACGAATGAAGGCAATGCAGCATTTGGATAACGACGTATGTGTTGAAGAGGAAGAAGAAAGAGAGGAAGAAGATATCGACAAGGTATGCTTCGTTTATCAAAAAATGATTTCAGTTATGTTTCAAAATCAAACCGGAAACGCTAAAAAATCGGTCTAAAACCTCATTATGAGAACAAACCTGAAAAGTTGCTTGTGATGGCGGTTTTTTTCTTGGCTGAGTCTACCGAAAAATGGCGGAGCCAATAAGCGCCCGGTTTAAACCGGTTTTTGAGCATTTTCATTGTGATTTTCAGAACCTATACACATTTTTAATGATATAATACACATTTTTAACCGAAATCCTCCCTTAGCATGTTGCCTCATTTTCCTATCATCTTATTCATTTTACAGGAAGAAACCATCGTCGAAACGGACATCACACTACGAGAAGTCTATTCTGCACAAGAACCCGAAACAATGAGTGCTGACACTGATCTACTGGATACTGCAATGAGCCCTGTGAAAACGACGCTGGTCGTCTAAAACTATTCAATAATTAACCACCTTATTTCTGTAAAATTAGCTTTGAATTCTAGATCAACATAATTGCATTATGTTAACAATCTCATATCCTCCTCTTTATGATTCATAAACTCCCAGTATACTGAAAAGGTCTCAGCAATCTTGTTTTGTCAAGTATAACGCATTACGGTAGTAAAATCAATGTTGCGGTCCTTCTTCCCATTTCATTAATCAGATTTCTGGGTCCAAATGTTACGGTTTTTCTTCATTTTCTTGTTCTTCAACTATTCAATGCCGTGTCATTTTTTTTGGTGAGGATGCAATTTGTCTAACCTTGAAATGCGTGCAGCGAACCCTTTTCCCCTCCCGCCATTTCCTCCATTTCTTCCCTCTCCGTCAAGGTTGACTCTTCATATTTTCCCCCTTTTCCACATGGATCCCATCGACTTTTTTCCCTTAATGTTTTCTCTGTATTTTTGCCCCTTTTTTTCGTATTCATCCTTTTGAGAATTGCTTTCTGTTTCTAATGACCAATCCAAGTTGTAATAAAAGTCGACATTTCCACTCCAGTCCAGACCAGACCAGACCAATACACTGTTCACTATGAACACGTGATTTCATGTAGATTTTACGCATTTCAATGGAAGTCGTGTAAACTTCCAATGTAGGTGAACAATGCATTTTTGTCTGAAAACACTTACAATATGGTAGATTTTTACAAATAGAGTCTTGTCTAGTTTCTGTTGTCTTATCTAGATACTGTTGTCTGCACTCCAACAACGAGGGATTGCGAAATCTTTAGAGAAGAAGAATCATGTTTGAAGGAACTGGAAATATCAAGGTCGTTAAGGGCAAATGTACATGAAAATCTGTAGATAGATAAACTTTATCTTCCGATATCATGATAAAGAATTGAAGTTTTACATGAATACCGTTTTTATTTTACTGTATTTTGCCGTAGTTTTCACTGTATTTTTCCAAAATAGTCATGATAATCTGAAAAACAATTCTGAACAATCTTCAAAAACTAATAGAGATTTGATGATGGTTTTTGTAATTATTGTATCTTTATGTTTTTAATTGACTTCTTCCCAAGAGTAACCAAATTGCTTTTCCGATTTTTCCGGTTTTCTAACCAAATATTTGTTTTAAGAATCGGGAAAATTGGCGTATTCTGATTTGAAATTCTCTGGAAGAAGCTTAGTTATTCTCATGAAAAAGGAAGAAGTTCTCCAGTACCGCTCAGGATGTTTTGAATTTTTGACGTTTTGAGTTAGACAAAAGCAATTTTGGACGTCTGGGGAGAGTAGTTAAAACTTGCCTGTTTGCTCTGAAATTTTGTGGATGTAGACATCACTTCTAAAGCAATGAATTGGTAGTTGACAACATTTTTGTACGACTTCTTCTAAAGATGGTGTTTCCCGTCAGAGATTGGCATTGCCAAGATTCCTTCTTTTCCAAGAATTTTTCATAGATTTTTGGATTTTCTGGTTTTCAAAAGACATACCGTCTTCAGAATATCCGGTACTTTGTTTCGGTTTACAGGTATCAAAGACCGTAAAAAACTATGGAATACTTAATATATTCTTACTTTCAGATTGCAAATTCCAACTTTCAAAACAGTGATACTAAAGAAAATTTTATTTTTTCTCTCAGTATTCAGTATATCTCATTAGGAGAACATTTGAACATACAGTAGCTGCGCCGACTTTCTACAGTCACGCGAAAAGGCAAAACCAAGAAAGAGAAGGCTCGTGGAAACCTATTGACCTCAACCACGTCAAAAGGCGAGAGAGAACTCTATTTGAAAGATTTATCAGTTCTAGTTCTTGCTTTGATAGCAACTCGACAAAAAATTTTTCGACTTGTGAGTTTTTTTCAGATCTCCAAGTTTTTCCATGAATTGGGGTGTAATATCGACCACGGGCTTTCCATTTCTGGAGACAATACGACCAAAAGGGTCAGGTGAACCGAGTTATGGATCATCAAAATTCCAGCCAGTACTAAATTTCTAATCTCTGAGGACCCACATCTTCGCTTCTAGACGTTATGAGAAGGTCTCGTTTTTTTGTTGTCATTGAATTCTGTAGTACTATCGACTGGCATGATATTTCGTAAAATTTTTCACTGAGAACGCCACAAAATGTTGACCTCCGAAAAAGTTTTGCAAAAACTATATAAAATTGATGGTACAACAAAATTCAATTACAGCACAAAAAACAAAACCTTCTGACTTCGTCTAGAAGCGGAGATAATGGGCTTGAAAGAATCGAGAGTACTGGCTGAAACTTTGATAACCCATAACTCGGTTCACGTGACTGTTTTGGTCGAATTGACTTCAGAAATGGAAAGCCCGTGGTTGATACTGTCTACACCCAAATTTTTAGAAAAAGATTGACTGGTATGTTCAAATAATCTCCTAGTCAATGTAGTGTGGTTTCTCACATCCTTCCCATTTTCAATTCCCAAAACATTGATTCATCGTGACTCATAAATCATTCCCGTTCTGAGATTTTCATCTGTTCTTCTGCCATCCGCTTCTCTCCAATCAATATTTCCCTCACAGTCCGCCTCTTCACCCCTAATCCTAAGTCGGATTTTCCCTCTCTTTGATATTCTACTCTCTGTTCTTTCTCTCACCAAAAAGCGGCAGTTTTATGTATCCATTATTTCGTTTTTTTTTCCTCTACCAACACCTCCTTCTCCTTGCCCATCCATTTTCTGTACTTGAGTAAACAACAAGGACCAATAGGTAAATGATTACGTTGCCTTAAGACTCTATGTCCCTTGTACACAACTCTCTCGTCGTCTGCTTTCTCTATTCCCTAAGGCCTTTCTAGATGCTTCTCTCTCCCCGGAGCACCACCCTTGCTCCAGTCCTCTCCTCTCCTTCTGTGCTCTTTCCATCCATTTTCCTTGCTCATTCTAAAAACTTGTTCATCCATTTTCGAAACCGGTTTTGATTCACTTCACACTTTTTTACAGGTAATGTAATACGAGTGACGAACTATAAGATCATCAATGTCAACAACGAACACCGTAACATCTTATGTAAAGTTAGCTGTTCCTGGGAACAGAAATGGTATCAACCCCCACATTGGCGTACAGGAACAAGCGTTGATAGAAGTAAGTGACGGGCGGAATTGAAGTAATCTAAAAGAAACACATCACTTTTTCAGCACTTTCGTGCAGTTGGAGTCACCGCGATCATTGATGGAGAACGTATCAAAGTGAGCGCAGACCACGAGGATCCATTCTATGAGACCACTTTTCGGGTTAGTTTTTTCTTTTTTCGGGTTATTCGCAAGTCTTTGTTTGCAAATAACGCTATGTTTCTCTCCTTTACTATCTAGTCCGGCACAGAAAGAAGATAGTTTTATGGAACAATGAGAGATAGAAAATCAAGAATCGATTGTTACAAGTAGCCTCAAAGTAACTTTAACACTTTTGTATTTGAATATGTTTTCATCCACGTTTTTCATCTGACTCACAACAATATAGCCAGAACACTATACATATAGATCTCTGCTAAACGGATTATCTGCTCGTTGTAAGTTCAGTTTCCTTGTCTGAAAATTTCAAAAATTGGCGTTTTTTTGCAAAATACAGCAAGAGTTTCAAAATCTGTTCAGAATTTGGTCTCGCGATAAAAATTGAAATTGCAAAAACAATTACTCATCGTTATATTTTCATTGAGAAATTTTTGAAAAGGTGACCTGTTGGATGTCCTCCCAGATAATGAAAAAAATGCTCAATTTTTGTGAAATTGTGAACATTAACTTTTGAAGAGTTGATCTTCATTTTCGTGATCTGAATAACGCCCTTCAACATTCCACACCCCCAAGAAATAAGCGTGCAATCTCCCAAATTCCAGACGCTTTTCTCGCTATACAATACTCTTGGGCGTTGCCTTGAAGTGTTGCTGTCAACCGCGAAAACGGCACAAAAATATTTGCTCACAGTCTTCCTAGTTTTATGAATCAATAATTTCATAATATAAACTTTTTCAGATCCAATCTAAAAATGGCTTCAACTTCAACATTCTCAGCGACACCGGAACTTTTGTTTCTTGCATGGAACAGGAGGTATGTTCATAGAAATATCAACAAGAACTTTTGCAAAGTGAATTTTTTCAGCATGGAAATCTAGCAGGTACCCTCATGCTCAATCATATCGCTCTATTCAACCAAAAGTTGATGTAAGTCGAAAAAAACGGATTAGGAAACATTTCCCTATTTTTTAGATGCTGGAAGAAGGATGTTCCAACAGCCAGAATCTCTTTCGGCAACTTCTTGGAGAACAATTACATCAACCATTTTGATATCTTTTTCCCACATGGAAGCAAATGTCTCCATTGGAGACTAGGTGGCTCCGACATGGAAGTGAACTCAATCAAGACGAACTTTGATTTCGACAAGCAATACCCAGTCACCTGTGATTTTACTCTCAAAGAGAGGGTGTGGAGAGTTTTCGAGGATAAGGAAAACCGCAATCCTAGAAAACCTAATGATGGGACTTCTCAAGGCGAATTTCAGTATGCTCTGGTTAAGTATACATTGTCGATTGAAGGAGACGCAATTCGCCAGATCCTTGTGGACCCCCATTATGAAGGACCTGATGGAAAAAGGAGAATCTATTTCGTTTTGAAGACTGCTGCAGTTGCCAAGAAAATAATCTTCTGGCTGAATTCAAATGACAAGGAACCACCTTCCCGAATCCTGTTCCTTCCTCGTGGAAATACGAATTTGAACTCAACGGAAGAAGTTCTGACGGAGAACAAAGTCCTGTGTCTTGAATTCAATGTCGGCGAAACGAGTTTGGATCTTCTGCACACCATTGTTTCTCGTCTACGATGTCGTTGGATCACTCCAATCGAGGTGGTGCGAATTCAGGAACTCAAGGGAATCACAACACAGACAGATCGAAACGGAACACCGACGAAAGGCATAACTTTGAGAATCGAATCGTGGGAGCAGAATGCTTATGGGAAACGTGAAAGGTCGTCTTCTTATTTTGCTGGGAATTTCTACGAAGAGGTTCAATTTTTAAAAAATTTGGATGCCTGGTTTCCGTTGCCACAAAAGAACACAGTGCGTACTGATAAGGATTTGAGAATGTACAAAAAGTTGATACAACGTGCTGACGAAAGACGATTTGCGTACACCTACTTGATCCAAGCTCTTCTGTCAAGGTTCCATTGAAAATCTATTTCTTCCGAATATAATTTTTAATTTCAGAGGCTCGGTCGTGAAGGATCAACTTCTTATAAACCGAGACAGATGGGATTCCTTCCTGAGAATAATTACGGAACACATCAGGGATGATGAGGACGCCGATTTTTATCAAAGAAACGTGGTAAGTGTATATTGGGTACTTTCCGCGATCAGCATGTCTCAAAAGTTGCATGTATCAGGTGAATCTTTTTCAGCTTTGTGAAGCCGCTTTGGAGGACTTGCTCAATTATGTGGACAGTAAAACGAGAGATGGAAATTTGCTCTTTGTTTTCAAGAGATTGTGCGTGGCGAGAAGAGAAAGTGGAATCAGCAACGAGCTTTCTGAAGAAGCATGGAATCAAGGATATCGAAAAGTGCGAAAAGTTATTCTAACTCCGACAAGACAGATATTCTTGGCACCCGAAGTTATCATGTCAAATCGAGCGATTACCGGTGCTGATCACGATGGAACAAGAATCATTCGAGCAACTTTCCGGGATGATAATTTTCAAAAAATGAGACTTAACAATCTCAATGATCATTTGGAGCCCATCGTCATGGATCATTTGGTATATGGATTTGAGATAATGGGCAGAAGCTTCTCATACCTTGCATCATCGAATTCTCAAATGAGAGATGGTGGAGCATACTTCATGGAACGGTTCAGCAAGACTGAATTGAGCGATTACAAAAAGAAACATGGACACGGGCCAAATCGTGAATATAAGAAAAAGATTATCGATTATCGCAATACACTTGGAAAGTTCGAGAATACTGGAAGCATTCCGAAGGCAATGGCCAGACTTGGGCAGTGTTTCACGCAGGCAAGGCGATGTGAGGGAGTGGAGATCGGATTCGCGGATTACAGTATCATTCCGGATGTGTATGGAGGAAAGAATGGAGAAGGGGCACCCTATATGTTCACTGATGGAGTTGGAATGGTATCAATGGCATTGGCTCGAAGAATGTGCACAAGTATTGGTATCCCTGAAGTATCTTTACCTGGAACATACCAAATCCGTTTCTTGGGATTCAAAGGAATGTTAACGATTGATCCAGGATTGGACGAGAAAGCTGAACACTTCAGAAAGGCATACACTGAAGGACTCATGCCACGGTTGTCAACAGAAGAAAAAGACCTGGCTCCGTACACATTCCAATGCCTCTTCAGACACAGTCAGAATAAGTTTGAAGGACGTGATTTGAAACAGAATGAGAAGTGGCCAATCGAAATGGTGAAATGGTCAACACCGACACCAGTCACCCTCAATAAGCCATTAATTAACATTTTGGATCAAGTCTCTGCTCTTCAATCGAGAAACTGCCATCAGAGAATTTGCAGTAGGACGGAAACCTATTTGGATTCTGAATTGGATTCTTATTCGAAATGTATTGTGAACGAAGAATACTGTCGATCGAGACTTGAAGGCATGCCAAGAAGAGTACATTTTGATTCTCTCGAGCGAAGAAATGGGTTGTTGATGTCTAGAGAACCATTCTTCAGAAGCTTGATTAAAGCGGCGATTGATGTGTCGACGAGTATGTTGTCCTAGTTCTGAAACAATCTTTAATTTAATACTTTTACAGACAGACTTGTGAAGAAACTCCAGATTCCGATTCCTCCAAACTTAGGACGCACTATGTTCGGAGTCACAGATGAAACTGGACAGTTGCAGTATGGACAGATTTTTGCGCGATACACGGACAACGTAAACAACAAAAATCCGGCGAGAAATTCTGGAACTACATTGACAGGTGTGTTCGATTCCATAGAAAATCTCTAATATTGTCTAATTTTCAGGCAAAGTCATGGTCACTAAATTCCCTTCAATGTGTGAAGGAGACGTCAGAATGTACGAAGCGATTGATATTCCCGAACTTCACCATCTCACTGATATCATCGTCTTCCCTCAGAGTGGTCCACGGTCCCAACCAGATGAAATGGCAGGATCTGATTTGGATGGTGATGAATACGCGGTCATCTGGGATCCCCTTTTGTTCTTGGAACGAAATGAAAAGGCATTCGCTTATTCTGGGGAAAAGCCCGAGAAAAAGTTCACACTGGAAGAAATGGATCACGAGATGAACAAATTCTATGTGGAATTCATGCAACAAGAAGACGTTGGAGTGACCGCAATAAATCATCTAGCACAATCGGATCAATTTGGAATCACATCTCCTGTTTGCAACGAATTAATTAAAAAGAACGCGATGGCTCTCGACTTCTCTAAATCTGGAAAAGCTCCACTCCCCTTGACAAAGCAAGGATGGCACCATCCTGAAACCGGGATATGGCATCCACCGGAGAAATCTGAACGACGACCTGATTATACTCAGAATCGTCACGCTGGCAGTGCATCATATGCATCTTCACGTCTTCTTGGTACTCTTCATCGAGAATTGAGAACTATTAACGACGTGGTTATGTCATCGTCAGAGAAACAAGTTCCGGTGGTGCCCGACGAGCTGTTGGTTTGGAAAGGATGGGAGAGATACGTGGGGACAGCGAAAATCCAGATGCAGAAGTATAATGGACAAATGCGTTCGATTATGGAAACGTTTGGTGTGAACACGGAAGCTGAAATCTTCTCTGGGTGTTTCCGAGAGATAAGGAATAGACATTCGGAGAGAGAACAGGACGATATGAGCATGTTCTGTACGGAAGCAGTTATCGAGACGCAGATGACGGAACTTTATCAGAGATTCCGAAAGGAATTCTTCGAAGAGTTTGTGGATCAACAGGCTGGAATGCCACCTGCTTATATGAGATGCACCGAGCCAGAGAATGCGCGAAGGAACGATGACGAAAAGGATGTTCTTAGAAGAGTTTGTCGGAACCCTAACGACGCTATGATGGCGAAGGCAGTTGCCTATTATAGAACATGTTATGGTAAGTTTTCATTTGAGGAGAACCGGCCAACATTCATTTTTTCAGAAAGCGCGTCGAAAAGCGAGGAGAGAAAACTTTCATTCGCATGGATTGCTTACGATATTCTGAACTTCGTCAGAGGCAAGAATGTTTTGGAAATGGGCAGTGTCCCACCAACCCGGCTTCCACAGTTCCAGGTAAGCTCTCAAAGTATGAAGTTCCCTCACTAAACCTACATTCAGGCAATTTGCGATCACCGAAACGAATTCATCAAAGACGACAAGAAGCAAAAAGATTCGAAACTTAGTCGATTTAACAGACGAATCTCTGTTAGCCTGATGAGAAACCAAGACGGAATAATGGACGAACAAGAGCTCGAAGCGAGCAAGATCATATTGAAGTATTGTCGACAAAATTTGAATCTTCAAAACTGCTTAGTCATTATCGATTCATGGGCGAGAGCCAAGGGACTCCTCCACGAAGTAAACGATTTGGAATTGATTGCGGAACCTAATGAAAAGAAACGAGCGTATCACATTGCTTCGATGAATAGCCTCAAATGGTATCACCTTGCACTTCTTGTCATAATGGTGGCGACGAACAAATTGGGCTCACTTCTAGACGAAAAACAGGGTCAAATTGGATCCAAGATTTTTGAAGCGGTAGGTTTCTCTATTTTTTTCACTGAACAAAATGAAAATTTCTTTCAGATCAACCCATCGGACGCCAAACCGACTGAGACCCGACTAAGCGATTCGGATCTCGATCGTCTCACGCTGTCATTCTTCCGATTCCTCTCAACGAGAGAGTTCCGTCGTCTGCGAGTCCTCAACTTTAAGCCGATCGGCCTTAAAAGTGTCTTCATGAGGGGAGAATGGCTTTCCTACCACGTCGCAGCGACACAAACCTACTATAACATTTTACTGAATCTTCGATTCGACGAACTTCCGATTGCCTCAGAAAGTGTTTCTGAGAAACAGACTGTTGAACGAGAGGGTGAACCATTCATCATTGAGCTGCCAGCTGGATTCAATAAGGATTTATTCCTCGCGAAATTGAGAGAGAATTCAAAGTGTATTGAAATTGAGGGTAGAATCGATACCAGATTCAATAAGAAGAAAGATTACGGTAAGAAGGATTTCTTGGGAGTTTCATAATATATATTTGAAAAAATTTTAGCACGCCTCATAGTCTCATGCCGCGGAACAACGGAGGCAATCAATGAGCTGAAGGACATGACAATTATCAAGGTACAGTACCGGACTTAAAAATATCATGTTTTGGTTTTTTAATGGGAAAAAGGTTAACTTTCGGTGTGTGACAAGGTAGTTTAGAGTAGTCCGTTGGTATCAAAACTTGCTTGGAGATGAATCACATCTAGGTCTTTATCTTTGTAGTAGACAACTTTTTTGTAATCCTTTTCCTTTAAAAGTTGTAGAAAAATGAAAAAAATCGCTTTTTACCAAAATTCGATATTGCGCCAGAAGCCTGCGGATAACTTCTCAAGGTGAGTTTGTAGAAAAAAGTTGTCAACTACGAAAATGGAGACCTTGGTTTGACTGATACAATCGTAAGTTTTCAGACCGATTGAACTACTCTGAATTGATGTTTCAGACACTCAAAACTGATCTTTTCCCACTCCCCCTTTAACGCTGTTATACTTCAAATTCAAATTCAATTATTTTCAGCTCCCCCGTTACCAAAGCGACCAGAATAAGGATATCTCAGAAGCACTGGCTCATCTGGTTTATTATAAAGTGATGAATGAGAAGTATACGAAGCAGAATGAATACAAACGACACAACTCTTCTCAAAACTTCCGCGGTGGTTCGAATAGAAGAAGCATGAACAACGGAAAACAAAAGGCTAGATCCGACATCAACAGAAACAATAACCGTGGCCCCTCTCACCGAAGATCAGGACCGCAGCAGAATCGCTCATTCGGTGGATGTCAGAAAAGTTACCAAAATTTCAATAATTATAATTAGTGATACGTACAAGTTCTATTTTCCATACCCGCTTATTCCCCTCTTTTGGCTGTCACAACACGTCATCTGATTGGGCACGCCTTCAGAATCTTACAGAACTGTCTTCAAAAAATTGACAGATCGAATTGATCCCGCGGGTACGCCAGAATATCAAATGAACGCTACGTGTGACATCCAAATACTTGTACTTAAATAGAATAGACCTCATTCCCCCTCCTTCCATCTCACTTGTATATAAACCTACTTACTCAATTCTCTTCGTCAATGAAGTGGTTTTTTTCGAGAGAAAATGTGTTATTTTTCCATTCGTCATCCTACAATACACGATCATGCACCCGCCCACGAACTCCAGGAAATAAAAGGCGGGAAGAAACAATAAAAGTATGAATATATTTGCATCTATAATTCGATTATAGCATAAAAGTGGAGCGGATGTGTTCTGAAAACGGTATTTCTGAGAATGAGGTGCCTCTGTTGGTTTCTTCTGGCGGCACTTCTTCTCTTGATATTTGTGCCAATCTCCGTTTTCATCGGATTCTGCACAGTTCGTGCACATCATCCGAAGCACATCCATCACGAGGTTGGTATTCAAAGATGGGTTTTGGTGTAGAAGTTAACTGGTAGGAGAAAGAAGTACTGCTGGAAAGTGGGTCCGGGCGGAAATTTTCCATGTCTGGTCATGTTCCGCTTAGCTTTTATATGCAGTAATGACAACTAGCAAAAGCGTCTAATTCGAGATGACTGAGATCCGATTTCAAGAAAACTGACGAGTACTTCAAAATTTTACAAAAGGAAAAGGAAAATCTCTATTTTCCAGATCCGCCTCAAGTCCAACTCTACCATCCTTTCATCTAATCTCACCACCTCCACCGTCTCCTCAACCCAGCCTGTCGCCGAGAAGGAAGATGACTTGTCGAACAAATATATCGAAGGATCCTTTATTGGTGGAGAGGATCCCGTTTCGGACAATCTGAGTAATAAAAACGAATCCACTCGGAACAAATTCCGCACCAAGAATGATTTGTCTTCCGAATCCAAGATGAAATTGGCTCAACTGGTGACCTCTAAGCCATTGAAGGTAGCGAGAGAGCCCAATGTGAATACCATAGAATCCAAAGAGAGCGATTATGTGAAAGGGTCTTTCGATGGAGGAGAAATCCAAAAATCGAATGATAAGGAGTCGATGGGAGCTCCGAGAGAAAAGGAGTCGAAACGAGGACAAATGACTGGATCTAGTGAAGAGGTTGCGGATTCTTTGTCTAAGAAAATCAAAGCTGTGAGAGTTCCTGATATGAAGCCTGAAGTATCCGAAACGAATCTGACCGGTAGTTCTGAAGAGAGTGCCGAGCGCTACTTGATCGAAGACCCCAAGAATTCCACCAACGAAACCACTATTCCTCAAACGCAGGAGAATTCAAAGAAAGTTGATCACGATGGATCTACCGAGCAGGTATCGGATAAGGTCAAAGAGTTAGCCGATGAGCCTGAGAAGCTGGCTCCAGTGAGATCTGAACGTACTATCGAAACCACCAAGAAGATCGGGAAGTCAGTGAATCAATCGGAAGAGTATGATGAGATGGAGGAAGAGGAACTGATCGTGAAGAAAAAGAAGAAAGGCACCCCAAAGAACAATTCTGATAATTGATTTCGTTTTTCTGAATAAAGTGGCTCATTTCATTTCAATCCAGTCTATTGTGTTTGAGATTGCTATCTGAAACTTCTACCTTTTCCTCTTCAGACATCAATTTGAAGAAAAGTCAGCTTCAGCCTTCAACGAAAGTTCTCCAATACTCGCTACTAAATTCTCCTGTATTTCCCAAAATGCAGGTCCCTCCATTCATCGAATTCCTCCCATCTCTTCCCTCGCCACACACACTTCCCCTCCTCTTCTCCCCTTCTCTTCGCTCCCTTCCTCTCCCTTGTCTACCGCCACTAGCCCACTGGTTGAATGACGTCTTGCTGGGCGAGTGGTTGTGTGCGCAGTTAGCGTGCGCACGGCGCGAGTTCGATGACACTAGCTGGCAATGATCGAATTATCATTGAGCCAATCCTTTTCTGAACTCCATGAGGATGTAAATGATAGGTCTGAGCCAAGTTTTTGTAGTTTTGTTCTATGTTTCAGAAGTTTGAAGATGATATGGAAGGAGGAGCTACAAAATAAGTTGGAAAAGAAACACAAAAGTGTACTACTCAAACGGAATTGATCGATTTCCACTTCTACAAGACAAAATGCTCCAGTTTGTTACGATGCCATCAGAAGAGCATACACAGTAGTAAAGTGATTTCTCACCTGTCTAGTGTAAAGTGCCGGAGACGGAAACTGACGTGTTTTTGCGCGCGACTGATTTACAGCCACCATCTACATCCATTGTGTTGCTCTTTTCTCTCGAGATATGTCTCCCATTTATTTTGTTCCGGTCAACCAAAAGTACCCATGTTTCTTATTTGACAGATAACATCTCGTCAATCTTCTCTTATTCTTACTAATTGATTGGCCTTCTTCTCCTTTCTTCACACAATACGGAAAAGAAGTTTCTCACGATGAATCCAAGGACAATGTTGTCCAAGGATTACGGTGGTTACACACGTGTGCGATGGAGCGGATGTCAATCGGAAGTGTGGAGGATACAAGTTGGCATAACCTAATTAACGAAGATAAAGATCATCTGGGGATAGAGGTAAGTGTCATAACAGGCTTGATATCATAATATGCGGGAATCGTAAGAATCGGAGAATTGGTTGAATGGAGTTCTCAAAAAGATTAGATTGTGGTTCATTGATAAAGTATTCCAAAGGGATGCTTCTAGTCATTAGAATCAAACAGTAAGAACGTCAGAAGTTCAACAATTTTCAAAAACCAAAGCTCTGGGAACAGTTCCTTTTGCTCTACACAGTGTTAGAACCGACGGGAATTACCTGAATTTGAGATGAAGCGTCCATTAGACCAGCAGATTTTGAGAAATGATTAAGGGAGCATACTATACATTGATACTGGTATGATAAGACTGACGCTCTGATATGCGCAAAAAGATTGATAAAATCTCAGCCCTGATTCCATTAGATCTGAACATTTTCGATAATTCTAAAGCGTCACGAAGTGGTCAATAAGATGCTCTGTAGGTGAGTTTTCTAAAATTTTCGGATAAACTAAATTTCGGAAAATTAGAGCTACTCTACAGACTCTATAGCTCCGCTTCGAGTAGATGTAGTTGCTTGACAGTAGCTTGAAAGTTGAATTTCCCTATACGAATTCTCCAAGTTTAAAGCAATCTTAAGGTTCTGCTTCTAATAGTAAATGAATCTTAATATTTACTGGCAACGGTCAAGATCTTCTGAAAATTTCCCCTAGCAATGGACGAAACGTTCTCCATGTTCGTGCTTATCTGAAGATCCTCCCCCTAGATGAATCTTATCTCATTCTTGCTATTAGTAACAGCCATAAATTTATAAAAGTTTGCAAAAGTTTTCTCCGTTTCTAGTACTCCTGGAAAGTTATTAATTTTGATCATCAGGTCATCTGGTCATCCACTTTTCACAATGGTTGAATCTCATTTATTCTGAATTCCTGTTCAAATATTTCTTCTAGTATCATACCTACTCTCTTCTGTCACCCCTGATTTCCCGCATCTTCCTCGTAATGTGGTAATTATATGAAAATAGTCCGCGAATGTTTATTATCTGAGAATAACTGTTTATGCTCCAGCTCATCGACGTCTTCTCCTTCCGTTACTCCCCCTTTCTTGACGTGCTAATCATTGGTTTCGAGTCGACACAACGGCATCTGTTGAGTAAATGTTTAGATAGGAGAAACTGTTGTATGTGACAAGTGAATAAACATATTACCATTCAGTTATTACACTGTTTCTTTGGCTCTCGCCCCACCCGCCGGTGTCTATGATTCAGCAGATAATTGGAGACGGTGTTTTGGAGAAACTTCTTTTGATCATGATCTTCCCCTCCTTTTGACATTTTCATCATGCTCTGGGAACACTCTACAGTAGCCTGACTGAGAAGGTGTTGTATTTGCCTGAGAGGATTACTACGGGAAGGTCACACGTGTTCCAATGTGTTGTTAGTTTAACGGATCTCTTCATTAGCCGGATGAAGAATGAAGAGGATTACTGTATGGTGCACACAGGTGGCACTAATAGTAATCAAGGCGGAGAGTATGGGCAAATTGAAACACTTTTTCTTGGAAAAATGCTTCATTGCGAAGATAGCAAAAGATTTCAAAATCGGATTTCGGAATGCCAAGATGAGGCAGTTTGAAGGCTACAGTACTAGCCAAAAATAATGCGCCGAATGTCTGATTCAAATGAAATATTCTAACTTCGGAGGTCTGAAAAAGTAGTTGGAAAGCAATCAATTGTTCTGAAAATTTGACAGTGTACTAACCAATCCCTAGGGGTAAATTTTTGAAGTTGACAACCTTTTTGTATGAATTTCTCCAGAGCCGATATGTCACGGGAAAATTGCGCGCAAAGGTTCTGGTAATGTCAGAAGCTCATAGTTGACTATTTAGCAAATTTCTATCACAAATAAATAGATTATTTTACTAAAAGCGGCATGAAAACAGAGATCTGCCGGATCTGTGAATTTTTTGTCAAAACCCGTGCGCTTAAAATTTTCAATCCCTGAAAGTTCAGCACTATGAGTGTCGCAGAAAACAAAGTAGACTCTAGTTTGCTGTTTTTGAATTTTAAATTCTGACTACTGAATTCTGAGAAAATATATATAATTATGTTTCTGGCCTTATCACAAAATTGCACACCAGAAGGAGTAGCAAACTACGAATTTTTCAACATTTTTGAGATTCAGAAGATGTTGCGAAGATTCTCTTCCTGGTTTCCATATCTTTTGGCCACTGCAAAACCCGACGGTGCTCTGAAAGCGGATCTTTTTTACGGAGGGATCATCTTGTTCCTCATCTGAAACTCCACCCTCGTAACCCTTATCGATTGTCCTTTCTAAAAATGTCGTCGCCACATGACGATGATGTTGAGAAGTTGTTGACTGCATCTGAAAGCCAGTCATGTAATCCATCGACGGAAGAATCGATCCGATTACTTTCGGATTACCTGACACCTCCTGAACTACGTCTTCAACAAGAAGCGCGCCTTATCTTTCCTATTTTCATTCTTCTCCATCGTCACTTTCTTCTTCTCTTTCTTCTTTTTCTTTCAATTTTTACTTTCAAGAGTCCCAAACACACAATTAAAAGACGTAAAACACGGTGGTAGTCGGGGAGCAGAACGTAATAAAATTCGCAGTCTTTCGACTTGTTTAGGGGGGCACAAATCAAATGAAACCAATCTTTTTGAGTGGTTTTGGGGTTAAGGTTGAAATGTGTAAAATGCGAAAAGAGTTGGAAATGCCTTAGATTCAGAACCTGTAAAAACCAGAGCTTTGCTAACTCAAGATTTTTTGAATATCGTAGTAGACCGAAGCAGAGCTCTAAGAATTTTCGTGTCCAAGTGAATACATCTGTCCCAGTCCAGATTTTTTGGTATTTTGATCTACCCTCAATTTTTGCAAATCCTGCTCAATAGGGAGCTATAGTATCGGCTTAACGTAGTTTAACAGGGACGCGTTTTTTGACAGGATTAGAAAACGCACAGTGAGGCACAAGCCCCTACTTATCTCTTTTTACAAACAAACTGTTTTTTGCAAAAATTTAGTTTTTGTAGCATCTTCTTTCGTTGCTTTCATGAGTCATCTAGATCGATGTGACCCCGTCTGAGCCTTCAGAATCCTGAACGGAAAACATGATTAGCTCTTTCTGAAGGCAAAGCAAAGCCTTCAGAAGCTGAATTTCATAACTGTCAAATATTTTTGCTTGAATGCGTGAGAAAACTGACATTGGCGACTGAAAAGAATACTTTTCGTGTTCTTCAGATTTTCTGTTAGGATAAAGAACCCTTCGCGCGTCAACTTGAAGTATGGGTTATGAATTTCAACTGGTTCATTACTTCTTTCAACGTCTTCCTAGGATTTTTCTATTCTAGTTTTTCTTTTAGATAAGAAGCTTTTTAAGAATCTTACCCACGTGACGTAGAGAGTCTTAAAATCCGATCGAGTAAACTTGGATAGTGACCACGAGCATCTCTAACGTAAACATTGTAGACGTATTCGTCTACAAACCTAACGTCATTTCAAGGATTCTTTGAGAATTCTAGATCTGTTGATCAACCGATTCTCAACTTCTAGAATGTTCTGGATCCTTCATACTCTCCGAACACACGTCAAATCTTGTTATACCCCGTGGATGTAGTATCCCTGGAATCCTACTTATCCAGATCATCCACTCCTTCTTCTTCTTTCTTTGCCACCAACGAGCAGCCGAAATAGATTTCCTGATCAAAATAAAGAAAAGTATGACGGAGGAAAATGTCCGGATATCTCCAGAGGGTGGGGTAAACTCGAAATGTTTGCTCAAAAAATTCTTGTTGCTCTTCTCTCTTCTCAGGAAGGAGAGGGTGGAAGGGTGAATCAGTTTGATGTCGTGCACACATGCACATGTGTAATGCGGATACGTTCAGTCCCCCATCCCGAGCATCTCTTCCTTCTGAAGCTCCTCCCTCTCCACTACCAGAAGCAGCGCCAAATGAAATGGGAGATGTTTTGGGCGGCCGTCTCGGTTTTCACCAATCGCAATTCCTTTTTCCCTCCTTTTGTGCCTGAAGACACGTGATCGATCCTCCCCCACCTAGACTTATACTCAAAAACCTCTGATAACGTTTCCAGAATATTCGTCCCACATGTGAACGTCTTCATCGACCACGCCTCCCATTCGAAAATGCTTCTGATGAGCAACAATGCATCCACGACTCACTTCTTTTCTTTACCAGGTAACATTTCTGTTTCCGCTTCATTTCTCCCAATGAATTACAAGTTTGCATGGTCCGTTTCTCTTTTTTCTATTCTTACTCCCTCTTGTTTTCTCTAGTTTTATCTTTATTCTCAATTCGTCTCTCAGTTTGGATCAAAGAATTTTCCTTTTTCTCTTATATGTGTTTCACTCCAACCTAGACTTTGATGTATTGAAAAACCTTTAAAATTCAAATGTCGCTCCAAAACACTATAAACTTGTCATTTTTTCACTTAAAATTAAAAACATGCCGTAGCGAACGAACCGCGCAGGCCAGGCCGGGCCGTAGTCTTTTTGGATGAGCCCGGGTCTTTCCAGAGCACAAACTTTTTGAGATATTCCAAGTGGCCAAAACGTTTACAGTAACATCGATCTTGAAAGAGTTGAATGACTTGAACAATTTTCATCCATACTCTTGGGAAATACCATTAAAAGTTCTATTTACTACAACAACAAGTGTTCTGCTCCAAAATATTTATACATTTCCTTTAAGCTCTAGGGATGATCCAAACTGTGAAAAATAAGCTTCTGGCCAAAGTCTTCCCAACTTGAATCCTCGATTTGCCTCTGATTTAAGTTTCTGCGCTTCTTATTCTACCTCGTGTACGAGCTTACCGTTTTCAGATTTCATAATTTTACCTGTCTCCGCCCACTTCTCATTCGGCACGTTTACCTCCCCCAACTCTGCTCGATCACTCATTTCTTCCTACTTCTTCTTTTTCCATTATTCATTTCATTCACGTGAATGTGTCTTCACCCCCATTAAATTCCATAATACTCTCAATTGTATTGTCCTTTTTCTTTTTTCTCCATAAGATTACCCGGAAAGATTAGGCGATCAAAAAATGCGAAACAAATTGATGAGGCCCTCCACCCTCCTGGATTAGGGGGATATCAGTTATAAGCATTTGTGTTTGGTGTCCTTTTCATTCTTTTCAATTTGGCTACACTCATGGCTCCTATTTCTTGTTTTTGGAAGCCTGTGGTTTGTGTGATCTACTATTAGCAGATAGTTAGAAATCTCTGAAAATTTGAACTGAGATTTTTTAGCTTAAAATTGAAAACTCTACTACTAAGGACATATTTTGGCTGCTGAGGGAGTACCCAGTCACCCCGTTGCTCAAAGATTTCATTTCTTACCCATTCTGTTCTCTCACAAACAGGTGCCAGATAACAGGATGTGTGGAATTAACACTGTTGGCACCTAGCTATTCTGTTGTGAGTGGACAGGTCATGACAGGGTCATTGGTTAGGGTATAGGAGTGTCACCAGCTAGCTGACAACTGGGAAACTCAGAAGACAACGATGAGAATTCTGAAATTTTTTGGTAGGAGAGGTGTGAGAGATATCGTCATGGGAATACAATAGGATAATCGATACATATTTTCTGTTGTAGTAACGAGACTAGAAATTGAGATTCTGAAAAATCTACAAAAATTAAAGAGTTAAAAAACCATTTTGACGGAAATGGCGCTGATTGGTCCTGCTAGCACGACCCGGTGGGCTCGGTTGGGGAAAATAAAAAAATCATGACATTTTTAAAAATTGCTGAAATTCCTCCATCGGCCCAATCTACACTAGAGATACAGATCGAATTCAATCTACAAAAATTATTTGGCGAACTTTATCTCAGCTCCCAGTGAACCAATTTCATGGAAAGTCATACAAATACAGTGCCAAATCTTTGAAACTCATGATTAAGTTTTGAATCTGCCCAATTTAGATTTCTAATAATGTTCTGAAGCAGTTTTCACAGCAATTTAAGCAATGGTGACTTGTCAGTTTAGCAGAAAGCCAGGAGGAATTCGTCATCTTAGTTTCCAGAACTTTCCTAAAACTCCAAGGTTTGAAACCCTCCCCCAACTTCTAGAGCATTCCGATCCTGAATTAGCTCTGTCTCTTGTCTCATTTCGTAATCCTAGATCATATTAACGTTTAATCCACAATCATCTTGTGAATCCTAGCAGCTCAAAAGTTTAGATATATGTAAACTCATAAACTATGTATGTCCAGTTTTCAGTCCCCCAATAAGGGAATTCATTATTCAATGAACCACGGTCCATGCGCAAGTTTTTTCTTCCAATTATCACTAAACACTGACTATAGTTAACACATGTTATTCAAGCTCTTCCGGTTAGTGTAACTATGACGGAACCCTTTTTGAAGTGACCTTCTAAAGGTGTGAAGACATGCGTATGTGGAGAGAAAAATGATGGTGACAACCGGAAGACGAGAGAATACTGTAGATTCGATTGATCGATAAGAAAAGAAACAATGATAAGGAGACTAAATGGATGTCCGGCTGTAGGGAAGAAGGCGAGATTAGGGAAAAGATAAGTTAAGTTTTGAGCAACAACGCTCATTTCGTTACTGTAAACACTTGACTTTCTGAACTTCGGTTTCAATAGAAGGGTCAAATCTGTCATCCATCCCCTAAACCCGAATCAAGCATTTTAAGAAGATTCCGAATTCTTTCTACAGGATAATCTGGAGCTCCCTGATCATCAGAAATCTGTGATACACATGTTATCAGAAAGTTTAGAAGTCTCTGACAGTCAGTTAGTTTGGATCCTCCTCGATTTCGAGATATTGAGATTTTTGCAAATGCGGATAATAATGGGAGGGTGGTGGGGATAAGGAAATGATCAAGTCTAGTAATCAGATGGATTGTTCGATTATGTGATATTTCCAAAATTCTTGCAAGATGGCAAAGGACATGGAGAAAAGTAACAAAAATGAGAAAGGTGGTCCGCACTGATGTGTTTGTTTAATAAGGTTGGATACGTAGTACAAAATTGGAGATTTGAGTTTTGGATCTTTAAGTGAGCAACAGAGAAATTCAAGATTTGTGTTTATTGTCATTTGAAGACAGTTTTAAAGCTCATCCAAACAACATGAGTCCGAACCCTTGAATCCTGGGGGAAGAGTATACATCTTTTGACATTTCAATTGTTGCATAGTTTTGTGTCCAGATGCTTAACAAATTAGTTTATCCTTTCGATCGGTAGACTGCCTTGGAAGGGAGAACACGATTGACCGCTGACCGAGCCAACCGATGGCCGATTGAACCTGCTCGAAACCTCGGTTCGCGCGTGACTTCAAACTTCTGGAATTTTTGACTTCTCAGCAAGCCTAATATGACTTCAATATCCTCAAAATGCATCTAAAAGTGCTCTGGAAATTCCAAGATACATCTCATTTTTCAATCTTCCAAGTGACCCAAGATTATTTGATTAGAACCTTGCTCTTTTCTCTCTTCCACCCCTCTCCCTCTTTTTCTGCAACAATTCTCAAGTTTCATGATGTTGTCTCTCCCCCCCCCCCCCCCTCCTCCTAATTCTGGAACGTCTTCTTCACCTTGTCACCGTTCACACCTATTCTCTTTACTCATTCTATCACTCTAGTGTTTGCATCCGGTTGGGTTTCTTTCCCTTCTTCTCTTATTCTTCTTCTTCTCACCCTTCCCAAAAAGTGGGCGGAGTCGTCCAATGCGTCTCCCTATTCTCCTCTCCCTTCTCTCCTTTCCTCAACTCCTCCCACTTTCTTCGAGGAGAGGACCTCCGAGGTCTTGTCTGGCTCTTTCCATCTCTACTATTCAAGAATCTGAGATCAACTCATCCCAAAAACCAAAGAATCATCTAACCCATTCCTGGCCAATAATGGCAGCATGCATGCGAAATTCGTATGAACTATTCTCAATTCAATCTCCAGGAACATCGGATCTCGATTTGGGAGGAGGAGTGTCCTTCTGGAAAGACGAACCCGATTCCAAATATCTCTGCCTGGATTCTCCAATTGAACAACGTGAGTTTCTTTTTCTTTTAATTTGGGCTTGTTGATAGGGTGTCAAAAAATATTGAGATATTAGAAAACCGATTAGATTTAAGAAGAAGATGTGCCCTCTTCTGATCCATATATATCCGGATTTCAAGGAAGAAAGATATGAATGAAAATTGCAACTTTTCTTAGTGTTCCAGCTGCTCTTTTGGTTCTTTTGGTTTCTTCGGAGGGTACTTGAAGATTTTTGGGAAAGGATAATCTGTGTGAATTATTGAGCAAAGTTCTAGAAACGATGTGGGGTCTAGAGTAGGGAATGAGCTATACCATGAACCCTTGAAAATGGGTATGGGGGACCAGAAATAACAATGGAAATATGAGGGAACTGTTCAGGATCTGTACTCTGTCCATATGTCATTTTGCTGTGCCTTGACTTTAATTTGACAAATTTTGACAAAATTTATATGAATTTATATGGATTTGAAGGTTTGAAGCGTCCCAAGTCTCACTTTCTGTCGCTCACTTCTGAGACTTTACGTCTTCTGTTCTCAACTTTTTGGCCTATTACAATTAAAACGGGGTTTTTTTGTCATCCCGGTGACTCCTAGAACAATGAGTTCCTGTTACCAAACACGAGTTTCGCTTTCTCATGTAACCTGTACTCAGATAGTGAATCAACCCATTAGTATCCTCCTAACCTGACTCTCTCCCCATCCTGATTCATTCTTCTGTAAACATTACCAGAAGACAGAAAGATGAAGAAAAATAGAATTTTGTGCTTCTTCGAAAATTGAAAGTGTGGGTGGGTGGTGGTGTATACATACAGGATGTTCCCACCAAAACGAATCAATCATGTTTAAAACTGAAACTTTCCAATCTTCAGAAAATTGATCGAAATCAAAACAAAAACCGTTTTGCTTCATCTATCCCGCCCTCTTCAATCCTAGAATTCATTCTCTGTTCTTCTTCTTTTTCTCTTTTTTCAACAGATTCACCTAGGGGATAAAACTGAAAAAACTGCTCTCTCTCTCTCTCTCTCTCTCTCGATCTTTTTCATTTTTTCCTTCCTCTCTCCAGAAGCTGTAATCGCCTTATCCGGGAGAGGGAGAGAGATATGTGCACATCACATGTACATATCCGGTTGGGAAGATTTTTCAACATAATTCCATAGAGAGAGAACCTAGAATCTCCCCTTTCGCAACTTTTCCCTCTCTTTCTCTTTTTGGGTCGCGGCGATTAGGGTTACTGTAGATAGGTGGTGTCGCCTCTATAATTGTTGCCCCTTGAGTAAACTTTTCTTCTTTTTTTGGAAATTGAGAGAAAGAGTAACTTTCTTCATATTTGTTGACCTAAAAAGGGATTGTTTCTTTGTTTGAACGCGACAGCTTTTTTATGACGTGGAAAGTCTTAAAAAGAGAAATAAGAAAATTTGGTGACAACAAGAAAAAAGGAAAAAGAGCCAACACCCCACAAATGAGCTATTTTATGAGCTTTGTTAGGCTCTAACTGCCCTTCGTGTGGGAGCACTTTTTATGTGTGAGTAGAGCCAAAAGAAAGCTTCCTTCCGTACTTTTTCATTGTCTCCTGACACCTCGGGTGGCCCCCTTTTTGGGTATCATTATCCCAGTTTTCTCTCTCCCAGAAAGAGCAAACCCTGTAATCTTCAAATCAAACCCGTTCCCCCCCCCCCCCTCTCTGTTGGGTAATTTGAGTACGAATGGAGCAATTTTCTACTTTTTTCTTTTTTTTCAGAACGTCCATCACACCATCACCCACAACCGATGGCAGTTTGTGCCGGCTGCCGATTAGGTGAGTTTTCAGATGGAAAATGGGGGACCAAATAATAATTGATGTAGGAATTTCAGAAATCGCAGATCGGTACTTCTTGAGGGTGAATCCAAACCTGGAATTTCATGCACATTGTTTGAAGGTGAGTTGGTTTCGAAAAAAAATTGGGTTGCACGTAAAATTGGTCTCCTGGCTGGTGATAGTGCTGCCAGAAAAGAGGATTCATGTTCCATTACTGCAATATTGAAGTATTGGTTATGCCTGCGTTTATGGCTGCCTAGGTTCTCTTCATCTGCTCTTTCACTGGTGGCGCAGTTAGGAAAGCGTTCACATGACAATCAGGTGCTCCCGGGTTCGATCCCACAAAGCCTGATTTTCCTTCCTTTTATTGCAAATCCTGGTTCTTCTTCTCTGAAATTCCAAATTCCCACTATCCCTTGAACCTGAATTTCTTGATGATGAGCTCATTCATCTCCTTCTGTAGCTCTCTTTACCCACAAAAGAGAAACATTTTCGCGCATGACTTGACGTATTGTTCGTTCTTTTATATTCAACATTTTGATGTGTGTGTGTATGTCGGATTTCCATTTTGAATATTATTCACAAGTCGAAGTCCTTTCTCTCTGCTTCTCCATCTGAATAATTCACCGTTTTGATACCTTTATTCAGGACCATTGTACTTTTTTTCGCATTTCTCTTCCACATTTTACACTTTTTGTGCAACTCTCTATCGAAAAGGGCAAAAAATGGAGGAGAAGTAGGGGTCAAAGACGGGAATGAAATGAGCAATGGAGAAGAGAAAGGGAAAAAGGAATCAAAAGTGTTGACCAGGAAGAGAGGGATCGAATTACTGCGCAAATTCGCGCATTTTGTTGATTTTTTGAGTGTGGATGAACGGAATCGCCACTAGTCTAGAGAAGGAGAAGAAGGAGGCATTGCGTGATGGGGACTTTAACCATCTGTCACATATCCAGGTCATCGAAGAATTCGGGGGACAACTATGAATAGCTAACAAGGGGAACCTTGACACCTTGGAAATTCAGAATAGCTTGAGATTTCGGGCATTTCGATCCTTACAGCACAGTGGAAAGTTTCTTTAATAAGCACGCAAATGTTGAAGACCTAACTGTCTTCCGACTCTACACGATTTGCACGCTTGGGGGTGCAGAAGGTTTCGGATCAGAAGACCAGGGTTCGATTCCTTTTCACTGGGAATCCTTTTTTGACGATCTGATAGCTAGTTTTTGACGACCGTATCGCGCAACTCCATAGATTTATCAATTTCTGAACATTTCTCTTTCAAAACTTTTCAATCTCCCCAATTTTCAGTGTGCTCAATGTGCCCGACCACTCGACGAGAATCAGACAGCTTTCGTGAAAAACGGACACACGTATTGCAAGGATGATTACAGAAGGTAGGTCAATTGATGATGAAGACAGGTGGACTTAAGGTTTTGGAACAATTACCGAAACCGCGGAGCCGCCCTGAGACACCTGGCTCCCCACAAAATACAATAGATAGACTTTGGGAGTCGTTTATATATGTTGACTCACTTAGAACAGACATACAATAAGAGAGGGGGAGTAGTTTTGGAAAAGAGAAGACTCTATTATTATTACTATTATTGTTATTATGGATGCATTTGCATATATAAAAGAGATGCCGGGGTGGGAGGATAAATTACACAATTACACATTTCGCTGACTTTGGTTGGTGGAAGAGAAGCGTGAAACGTTAGGTTACTGTATGCATGGATAGTTGATATTATCGGAGGGATTTCGGAAAATTGAGTAATATTGGAATTCCCTTAAGGAGGTGTCAAGTGGTTACGGGGGAAGGTTGCGGGAGGGTAACTGTTTCTATTTGAGCATGACTTTTTGAGATACGAGTAGGATTAGAGATGGACTAGCTTTCGAACTTTGGGAGTCTAGGTCATTTTTAATAGAATTGAATAACTGAAACCTATAGTGTGTCCTCCGGGAAAAGGACACACTATAGGTTTCAGTTATTCAATTCATTTTTTTGAAAAACCTCAAGAAAATTGGTCAAGGAGGACATTTTGCAGTGTAATTTTGATAAATGACCGGTGAAGCGCTAGTGCTCTCCTTCGATGTTCGGCTCGTCCAACCAAACCCTTTTACCGCTAAATTACAGTATCCATTCTTTCCATTTTGACTTTTTCTAATAGGATCAGTCGAACGGCTTTTTCTTGATAATAACAGGGTACACTCTTGCCGTCCCTTCCGGTAATCACGCATTCAACCGGGATGCTCTTTCTCTCTCACGTAATCACTAAGAAACCGCCCATCTGACGCATCTTTCCGCTTCTTTTTCACCACGAAAAGAGCCGCCATCTGGCGGCAAAAGGTGTGAAAATATAGGGAGAAGATGCAATACCGGAAATTGCATCCGAATATAAACACACTCTCTTTTCAGTCTATTCACAACAAGATGCACCCGATGTCATGGAGATTTCGACAAAGCAGATTTGGTGATGAGAGCAGGACCGATGAATGTGTTTCATCTGAATTGTTTCGCGTGTGTTGCCTGTGAGAAACGACTGCAGACAGGAGAGGAATTCCAGGTGAGTTCGGGGAAGGGAAGGATTACATTATTGCATAACTCGGACATAATGTTTGACTTACAATTATGCTAACCTTCTACATACATATAATCCCTTCTTTAAACAACGTTGAATTTGTAGATCAAGAACAACAACGTGTACTGTAGAGCGGATTGTCCCGGAATCGAGAGACCAGAAAGATCGGATTCAGTTCCAGACTTTTCAAAACTGTCGAATAATAACAACAATGATAACAACAATTCGAGTTCAAATTTCGACGAGGATGAATGGGATGAAGAGAGATCCACATTGACTTCTCTTGACAATAACACATCGAGTCCTTTAGGGTAAGTGTCTCTTTTGAGCACTTTTGAATTGTCAGAAAAAGCAGGTGTTTTCACTTTTGCTCTCCACTTGACACTTATTCAACCTTTTTTGGATTTATTTACCAACACTGTACCTGGAGAAGGCTTAATCTAGTGAGCAAATGCACCTGGTTGGCAGCAACATCTGGCTCTTTTGATATCACACCGCCAATAAAAAACACGTGTTCTCTTCTTACAGGTCCCCAAAGTCAGATGGTGTCCAAACTCCGCTATTCGGTCATCATAACAGTGGATCTGGTGGATCGTCGAGTAGTTGTGGAAAGAAGAAAAAAGATAAACAGGCGACGAGAGTCAGGACTGTTTTGAATGAGCAACAATTGAAGATTCTCAAGGATTGCTATAATTGCAACTCTCGACCGGATGCTTCGCTAAAAGAGAAACTCGTCGAGATGACTGGATTGAATGCGAGAGTGATTCGAGTATGGTTCCAGAATAAGAGATGCAAGGATAAAAAGCGGCAAATTCAAATCCACGAGAATCAAATCAACTCAGAAAGAGTATGTTTCAATAGCCAAGTGCCAATGTTGTACTGTGAACAGCAACTCTTCTAATCTCTGTCTTTCCCCCCTTCCCTGCCAGTTTTCTTCCTATCTCTTCTTCTAATGCTTTGTGAATATTGTGACGTGGCATGAAATAATAATAAAACGTGCTTCTCCTGCTCCAGAGGAATCTTTTTCGAAGAGACACACCTACAGTAACCCAATTAGAGCCTCGGAATGCAGTGTGCTGTGTGCTCGTAATTAGTTTTGATTCGCGTGTGACCCCCTATCTGTCTGTAAACTCTCTCACTTTTGCACACTACTTCTCCTAACTCGATTCATCGTCACGTCTCCGGCAATCCATCAGTGTTAATTCGGAGAGGAAGCAACCGCTTCTGCTCCTCTAGAGGTGAGAAGAGAAGAAGAATAAGTTGAAGAAGAGACCACCCAAATGAAGTAGAAGCAGAATATTTGTTTTGCTCCCCAATCTCCTGGCTCCCCCTGAAGGGAACATCTGTTTCTATGTGTGCCCCTCCTCCTTTTTGTGTCAATCCAATTTTAGAAAAACGAGGGATCGGTCATCAAAAAGGAAAAGAAGAAGAATTGACCAGACTCCTCAGAGTCATAAACCATTTCGGACACAGATTTACTACTCGTTTGAGCCTAATTAGGTTGTCGAGATGCGCCTCTTTCGCCCCGGGAGGAAGACGCTCCGATTAAAAGATTTTGAGACACAGGAAGCTAAATTTTTGGGGAAGGAAGGGATCAGAAAAAGTTTGCCGTCTCAAAGATTAGATTTTGGGGAGACTTAGCTTTGGAGATTCTGGAATTTGGGCAATCATTTTAGAGCTTTCAAAGTGAGAACTTGTAGCTTGTGTCTGGAAAAATTTGTTATTTCTGCGGAGACTAGAATGTACTAGACACCTATTTTTAGTAAAGTCTATGGTTACAGTAACAAATTGAAAGCAAAGTACCCGCAGCAGATCTGACACCAAGTTTAGGGTCTGGATTCGAAATATCCCATTTTCTTTGAAATTTCGTGCATGTATACATCAACTCTGGAACTCTATTTTGAGGTTTATAGCTTTCTTTTGTACGAGCTCTTTTAAAGAAGTTAAAGATCCGAAAAACCAAGAAAATTGAGAACATTCGGTACCGTTCCACTTTCACGGGACACATCATCTATGGAACAGACTGTATAAAAGTTGTCCCCGACAATGACAAAGTTCTAGAATCGATGTGTTTCCTCACAAAAAGTTTAGATCAAACGGGAAAATTTAAATGCTTCCCCCACACCACCAAAGTTGGCATTTTCTCACTGAAAATATCGAAGTTCTCAACTTTTTGAGGGTACTGTAACTTTTCTCTATTTTGTTTATTTACTTTTCTAGAAATCTCAACAATATTCTAGTTCTTCTCCTCCCAATCTTCGTTCCTCGGTGCCAGTCACCGATATCTCTTTCTGAAAACCAATCCGTCCTTCTCTTCTGAAAACAATACTTCTTCCGCTGCTCCAAAATCTCAAGTGCTCCTCCTTCCTCTTCTTCTTCTTCTTTTTCTCATCCGTTCCCTTTTCTTCTTCTCAAATTCTGAAGAGGTGACGATGCGCAGGTCCATATGGTTCCGTTGTGCTGCTACACTCGAAAATTGCCCACTATTTCACCAACTGTTTTGATTTTCTTCTCTCGAACATCAACTATCACCACCAGCACAATAACCCACTCTTCAAATGTTTACCCATTTGTGTGTGTGTTTGAATCCGAAAATACAAACGAAAAGAAGACGTTGGAGAAGAAGACACCCTGCCGAGAAAGAGGGACCATCATTTCTGTAAACTGAGATATTTGCCCTTTCCATTTCATAACACCTGGATTATTACTTAACTCTACATGTAGATTACCTGGTCAAACCAGTTCATATTTTGCCTTCTTTCTCATAATAGCTATCATAATCTACAGTAATCCTCTCCTCATTCTTGCACTACCGTAATCCGTTAAAACCCGTTCTAGTTTTTGCATGGTCACTGAACAAATTCGTCGTCTCGTTTTGGTTGGTCGTGTCATTTCCATCGCCTCCTCCTCCTCCTCTTTTCCATTATTATTACAGTGTCGTCTTGATCTAATTAGTGCGGTATTTCTCTGTGTGAAAGAGATGCGCGGTGCGGTAATTCGTTAATTACTACTCGCCATCCGAAAACACACGGCTGTCGCTTCTCTTTTTCCATCATTCATTTGTTTTTGTAGACAAATCAGTCAACTGGAAGGATTCAGAATACACAAAAAGAGAAATGTATTGGTTTCAGGAAGAAGTGCTCAATAGGGTGAGACTCAATGGAATCGGCCCTTTGATGGTTCAACCGGCGACTCCGCATATCGATTCTTCGCTTGGTGGACCAATTGATATTCACTCGTTTGCACAGTGGTCAACTACACCTCCGCCACCGCCACCGCAATATGGGAATCCTATGGTAAGCGAAACGGTTATGGAGGTTTGAGATCTTTCGGGGAGCAAGGGAATAAAAAGGGACTGGATTAAATTATCAGAAGGTAGGGTGTGACTGAAAAAGCATAAGAATATGACTCATCTGACAAAGGAGTTCCTTGACCTTCTGAGTTGAACTTTTTCAGAGAAATGGGTCATAGACTATATGGACCGTGAGACTCGCATCTCAGCTATCAGAAGTTTTTGAAAGGTCTAGTTTTTTTGAATTGAGCTCAAAAAGTTCTCAGCAGTTCCGCAGTATAGACTTTAGAAATTTGTTGCGATTGTAAAATGTATGAGTGCCAATTCTTCTACTTCTAGTTTTAGCGCATTGTGAAAATTACAAAGTTTTCCAGAATTCAATCCAATCAATTTTTCAGATGTTCAACTCTCCAGTGGAAATGCCCCCATACGGAGTAACTCCAATCCTCCCTCCCGGATCAGTAATACAATCATCTGAAGTTTTGGGACCCCCTGGAGCATCAGTCTTCCCTCACTACTCTCCACAACATTCTGCTTTAACTGCATCCTCTCATCCCATGTCTTCACCAATTTCATCTTGTTCTGAATAGAATATTCGAAAACTGCAATTTTGCTCATCTGTTTGTATCATAACGGTTCCCAGTATTATTTTTCTAGAATTTTGTCGTAGATTACTGTATCTGTATTTTTCCCGTTTTTTTTCAATGTTTTCCAAGTCAGCAGTGCTGCATTTCTTCCCTCAAATCAATACTTGTCAAATCCTTCCTTATGCATTTCCCCCCGTCTATCCTGCTCACTTATTTTCCACCATTTTTCATTGACTACTGTGTTTTTTGAGACGTTTTTGAAATTTCATCTGCTCCGGAGAAGTCAATAAAAATGTGTGTGTTCTATTTCAAAACATTGAAGTTTTTATCACTTTGTCAGAATCTTCTGACCGCCTTTCGAGAAGCAAAAAGAACGACAGTTGCGTCGTTTCGTTTACCCAATAAATCGTTTTTTGTCAAAAAGACGGAGGAGCCGCGACGAAAAGCAATAAAAATGATAAGTTGGTGATAGTGGTGGGGTTGGTAGTACCAGGACAACTGCTCTTTATATCTCCACGAAGAATGTCAAACTTTTTTGAAACTAAAAAAAGTTTGAACATCGGATAGTGGGGGTCTAAAAGGTTCAGGGTGGCGTTTCGAAATTTCAGATGGGATCCCAGTAACTTGGCTGCAGTTATAGAAAAAAATTGTCAACTACAATAATGTAGTTCTAGGAATGAAAGTTCACCAAATGTTGACAAAATCGGATGGTGGGAACCCACTTTTTCAGACCATCAAATTTGACTTTCTTGGAAAAAAGTCAAATTGTATAAATCATTGCACGGTACTGTATGTGCGAATGAAAACGAGAAGACACTTGTTCATTAAAATTCGCTATAAATTTTCCAAAAAAACCAGGAGAGATTTAAATATTTTTAGTAGTTTATTAATGGTTTAAGGATTATTTAAACAAAAGACAAAAGTGAGAATACAAAATAATTAATGGAACACAATATTAATGAGAACAATAAAGTTACAACCTACAAAATAAAGTAAAATAAAGTAAAAGAAAATTAGGAATAGGATATCAGAAGGAACATGACTAATATTAGTTGGGATTTTAAGGAAAACAAAAAAGCAAATGAAAAGTGGAGGAGATTACAAAAAATAAGAAAAAGAATTGAATATTTAAAAAAGGGTTAGTTATTAGGAGCCGGAAGAAACAGTTTGGACGGCAGAATGTTTGACGGAAGAAGTATTACGGTTTCTGGTCCACTGAGTCATTTGGAGAAGAGTATCCAGAAGACGTTCCTTGACATCTCCAGTTAAATTTGGATTATGGGTGATGGATGGTTTGATGCAAGTGTAGATTTCATCAGTCAGAGACATCCAGTTGGTCCACAATTGACGTTGAGCAGTATCACAGAGATCCGAGAGGGCAAGAGCACAGGCATTCACCATTTTGGGTTCCTCGATAATCTTTTCTTCTTCTGGAGTTGAAGATTCCGATGACTTTGATTTGTGATATCTTTCTGTATCCTCTCCAACAACTTCGATCCATCCCTTGACAATACTGACGACCGTGTAGAGAATTGGATTGATGGTATCGAATGCCTTGGCGACATGTCTTGGCCAGTGAGCACAGAGAATGGCTGATAAGAAGGTTGGAATTGGTTTGCCTGTCTGTTCCATGATGTATTCAGAAGACGAATACATCAGTTCATCCGACATGACGGCTGCGAAGATTGGATTGCTCAGCAGTAACACCATTAAATCGGCCACGAATTCAGGTTCTCCTTGGTCCAAAGCAGTGTTCATCAGAGATTGACACACTTTTTCCCAATCGGATTCATCCATTGTATCCAAAAGAAGTTGACTGGCCAAGATGTTTCGTTTGATTTGAGCAGCTGATCGATCACTTCGGACACTTAAATCACTGATTTGCTCAATCAGATCCTCGATTTCGAGAAGTTCTTCAACTGGAAGAACATCTTCGATTTTTGGAGTTGGTTTGAAGGTGACTCGCTGTTCCTTTTCCACAGAAGATTTATCCGATCTCTCTGATGATCTTGATGAGTCGGCGGTTCGATTGGAACGTTGTTGTCTCTCGGGTCTTTGCTGGGGTTTGGAGGTTCCGTGGGATGGTTGAGATGAGTTTTCCTTGTTTTGGAATCGGTCACTGTAGGTTCCTTGATAACGAACTGGTCCTTTTCCACGTGGTTTTGGATTCTCTTGTTGGGATCGGGATGGTTGATGGGTACGGTAGTTGGAGTTCTCACGACGAACATCTTGGGTGTCCATATTCCGGTAGTTGGAGGTAGAAGTAGTAACATCTTGTCCATTGAAAGTAACACGTCCAATAAGGCGAGACATGGTTACGGAATATTAGAAAGTTGGTGAATTGAGACGAGAGAGATGGTAGGTGAATGAGTTGACTGTAACTGGGACAGAATGAGGAATTGAAGTTTTTGAGGAGACACATGGACTGTTATTGATTTTTTTGGCGCGCGATCAACGCAACCTTCCTCCTGGGAACAAACATAATACAATGGGATGATGCAAAACAACCAGGTAGGTTATAAAGCCACAGATGGACCCTTACATATTGTATTATTTTCCCAGGAGGAAGGTTGCGTTGATCGCGCGCCAAAAAAATCAATAACAGTCCATGTGTCTCCTCAAAAACTTCAATTCCTCATTCTGTCCCAGTTACAGTCAACTCATTCACCTACCATCTCTCTCGTCTCAATTCACCAACTTTCTAATATTCCGTAACCATGTCTCGCCTTATTGGACGTGTTACTTTCAATGGACAAGATGTTACTACTTCTACCTCCAACTACCGGAATATGGACACCCAAGATGTTCGTCGTGAGAACTCCAACTACCGTACCCATCAACCATCCCGATCCCAACAAGAGAATCCAAAACCACGTGGAAAAGGACCAGTTCGTTATCAAGGAACCTACAGTGACCGATTCCAAAACAAGGAAAACTCATCTCAACCATCCCACGGAACCTCCAAACCCCAGCAAAGACCCGAGAGACAACAACGTTCCAATCGAACCGCCGACTCATCAAGATCATCAGAGAGATCGGATAAATCTTCTGTGGAAAAGGAACAGCGAGTCACCTTCAAACCAACTCCAAAAATCGAAGATGTTCTTCCAGTTGAAGAACTTCTCGAAATCGAGGATCTGATTGAGCAAATCAGTGATTTAAGTGTCCGAAGTGATCGATCAGCTGCTCAAATCAAACGAAACATCTTGGCCAGTCAACTTCTTTTGGATACAATGGATGAATCCGATTGGGAAAAAGTGTGTCAATCTCTGATGAACACTGCTTTGGACCAAGGAGAACCTGAATTCGTGGCCGATTTAATGGTGTTACTGCTGAGCAATCCAATCTTCGCAGCCGTCATGTCGGATGAACTGATGTATTCGTCTTCTGAATACATCATGGAACAGACAGGCAAACCAATTCCAACCTTCTTATCAGCCATTCTCTGTGCTCACTGGCCAAGACATGTCGCCAAGGCATTCGATACCATCAATCCAATTCTCTACACGGTCGTCAGTATTGTCAAGGGATGGATCGAAGTTGTTGGAGAGGATACAGAAAGATATCACAAATCAAAGTCATCGGAATCTTCAACTCCAGAAGAAGAAAAGATTATCGAGGAACCCAAAATGGTGAATGCCTGTGCTCTTGCCCTCTCGGATCTCTGTGATACTGCTCAACGTCAATTGTGGACCAACTGGATGTCTCTGACTGATGAAATCTACACTTGCATCAAACCATCCATCACCCATAATCCAAATTTAACTGGAGATGTCAAGGAACGTCTTCTGGATACTCTTCTCCAAATGACTCAGTGGACCAGAAACCGTAATACTTCTTCCGTCAAACATTCTGCCGTCCAAACTGTTTCTTCCGGCTCCTAATAACTAACCCTTTTTTAAATATTCAATTCTTTTTCTTATTTTTTGTAATCTCCTCCACTTTTCATTTGCTTTTTTGTTTTCCTTAAAATCCCAACTAATATTAGTCATGTTCCTTCTGATATCCTATTCCTAATTTTCTTTTACTTTATTTTACTTTATTTTGTAGGTTGTAACCTTATTGTTTTCATTAATATTGAGTTTCATTAATTATTTTGTATTCTCAATTTTGATTATGATTTTTATAATCATTGAACCATTAATAAACTGTTTAAACAATTCAAGTCTCTTCTGATTTTTGGGAAATTTATAACGAATTTTAATGAACAAGTGTCTTCTCGTAGTATCATTCGTACACATACAGTACCGTACAATGATTTATACAATACGATCTTCTTTCCCAAAAAGTCAAATTTGCTGGTCTGAGAATGTCGGTTCCCAGAATCCGTTTTTGTCTTCTCCCATTTGAAGGTGGATTCAAAAAAATTCTATATCACCGATTGGAGAGTTTCGTAAAGTTTTGAGAACCTGAAAAGTTGGTAGAGGAAAAAAGACTTATAGAAATTAAAAAGATCAGTTTATTGAGGTTTCTCATTTTAAAAGTTATATTTCTATGCTCTCTCCTTTGATTCCATTTGAGTTGACTGCTCCGTCGAGTATCTACGGCTATTTTGAACCGAAGTAATTGGGTTTTGACGCTGAATAAGGTTCATAATCGAAGAGATTACAAACTGAAAACTTACATCATAGTAGGAGCATACGATTGACTTGATGTTGAAAGTCACTCCAGGCGACGATTTCGGTTGGAATAATTCCTGAGAAACCGTGTGAATCAGTGGATGAGATACGGTAAGGGACTCAGTAGCGGCAGTGTCTGGAACATGGGCGGCGGCTGGGCGGACTCGTTCCTCCATTCCGTCTCGTTTCATCGAGAAGCGACGGATGGCGTCTGAAAATCGGCATTTGGAGAAGGGCTGAAAAGATTACGGAACTCCTACCATCACTCAACTCCACAATATTCTTGACCGTATTGTAAGAGACCTTCTCGTGGGAAACGAATTGACTTTGTGCCTCCAACTGCTCCTCCGAAGCAAAAGGATCGAAATTGTAACTGAAAAGTTGAAATTTTAGAGTCCAAAATCTCTTCATTTTCCCTACTCGGCCGGAATCGTTGGTCCACTTTGCAGTGTCAATCCCATATAGGCAGTAACCAGATCGAACCAATTCTTCTCATCCAACTCCAACTCTTCCTCAGCCATCGCCTTCGCCAATTCGGGATTTTTGATGATTGTTCCGTCTTCCGTTTTCTCCTCGGAATTCTCCGGAACCACCCAGACCGGTTCTCCGTTTGGTTTGAAGAAATTGGTGTCCAGTTCTGATTTCGGAGCTTTCTTGGTCTTTTTGCGGAGAGCACGAGCGGAGACGTTGATCTGACTTGATTCAGGCATTGTTTCAAGGCGCTGAAATAATAGAAAATTGAGTGGGCTATAAAAAAGTACAGTAAACTACCGCATCATCCGATCGTTTACGGGCTCGTGTAGACTCCAACATGTGCTTGAAGAAGTTCTTCGCCGCCTCTTTGTTGAATTTCTTTTTATCATCGTTTTCTGAGGGCTCTTTGGATCCATCCGACTTGTTCTCCACTGAAAATGAATCCACTTTGTCGGGATTGAGAATTTTGAACTAACTGTCCGAAGAAGTCTGAGAGCTCTTCTTCTTCTTTTCATTTTTGGAACCAGCAGTTTTCGATCCATCCGTTTCACTGGAACATTTCACTTCGATGGAGACCGACTGCGTTGCAGAGTTCTTCTTCTGGCGAAGTGTCGTCGTTCGTGGAGGTTCTTTTTCTTTTTCCTGAAAAATTGGAGTCTCTGTGTTAGCAATAAGAGGCACTCTCTTACCTTTGCTTTGCGCCGAATCGCCTTCCCCTCTCTAACGGGAACACTCGGGGACATGGCGTGTGGATCTTTGTGAAGAAGATTTCCAGAAATCGGAACTGGTACAGTAACCACCACTGGTATGGATACAGTCGGTGGAGCGATGGGAGTTGGTGTTGGAGCGGGCGATGGGGCGGATTTCGATGTTGGGACTACTGCTACTTGTGGAATTTGAACTGCCACTGGGACGAGTTTCGATTTCGTTGTACCTCCTCTGCGACATCTTCAAACATTGGGAACTAGAAAAGGACTAGAAAGAATCGAAACTCACTGTGATTTTCCTTCTTTTCTTCTACATTTCTCTTCTCGTTTACGGATTGGTTGATTCAAAGAACCCGGAAACATTGATACACAGTTTGAATTTATGAAAATGATGAGAAGATTCGACGAGGTTCAAGGATCTGATGCTTTTTTTCGGTAGGAGAGATAAGAATCATATGTGGATTTTTATTGGACTAGAGTACACGTCAAAAATAAAAGTTTTTAGTAATTGTTGAGAAAACCAGATGGGCTGCGCAAAAATGAGGGTTTCGGGTTTCCGTGACCTCGTTTTCGATGTATCCAAAATCAAAATAGATGAACATCGAAATCGGGTCCTTTCTGATTGTCTGTAAAAATTTGAAACATTTCGATCGGGTAAGGAATTTGCTAGGATCGGCAAACCGAATTTTCAATGTATCAATATGAATGTATTTCCACAACTTTGATAGCACTGGTTCGTCAAAGAGTCTTTTGAAAAACTCATTTAGAACAATGAGATTTCGCTGTCTCAAAACCAACATTTCCTTATTGGTTTGGTTGGCTTTTCAATAGTTCCCGAAACTCATTCATTCTTCCGTTTTCCAGTATTCATAATGTCTCTATCTACCAAATTCAATCAATGGGACAGTCCTTCTTTAATAATCATTTTAATAACTTTTCAGTCTCAAAACTCTTCATTCACGACTAAAGTTACTCAAAAATTCATTGCTAGTTCTACAGTGGCGAGCATAGGTGAGTGTACCTCCAGACTTTTATCTATAACTCGACTAAAACATGTCCGATTATCATGAAATTTTGCATGCACACTACTGAGTGTTCTAGAAATGATGTCCCAGTTTTTGGAAGAGTTCATTTGCGCCGGAGCTCCAGAATATTCCGGAATGTAGGCGTGACTAAAAAACCAAAAAATTAACTTTTTGTTAAGTGAAGGAATTTTTGTGATTCTTGTTGTAAAACGTTACCGGCTCTATAAATAAACACCAGAAAAAATTTGGTCCGTTTTGGTTGGGCGGCTCCGGAGTTATGGGCGTTGGAGCACAAAATGGTCTGTTTGGCTCATTGGCTGTAACTTGCCTGAAAGTGGCTCGATCAACGTCTAAAATTTGAATCAGGTGTGTCTTAGGTTGCTTCACAATAAACTGTAAAAAAAATTCCAATTTTCACTACAAAAAATTTTCTCTATCAACTGGCCCTAATTCACCGAAATATCTCTGTACATCGAAAGAAATTTTTTTGGTTAAAACTGAAGACCATTTACATTATATTGTTAGGCAACCCAAGACCCATCTTATTCAAATTTTTAACGATGATCGAGCCACTTTCAGGCAAGTTATAGCCAATGAGCCAAACAGACCATTTTGTGCTCCAACGCCCATAACTCCGGAGCCGCCCAACCAAAACGAACCAAATTTTTTCTGGTGCTTATTTATAGAGCCGGTAACGTTTTACAACAAGAATCACAAAAATTCCTTCACTCAACAAAAAATTAATTTTTTGGTTTTTTAGTCACGCCTACATTCCGGAATATTCTGGAGCTCCGGCGCAAATGAACTTTTCCAAAAACTGGGAAAACATTTCTAGAACACTCAGTAGTGTGCATGCAAAATTTCATGATAATCGGACATGTTTTAGTCGAGTTATAGATAAAAGTCTGGAGGTACACTCACCTATGCTCGCCACTGTATAATATCATCATCTTTCTTCTATTCCAGGTAAATCTTGACTCCCATCGTGACGTAGTCCCCCATATCCATGATCAAGACGAGACGCTCGCCTCTGGAAAATAAATTTTCATCGTTCGAGGACATGGTTATCCATGAGGTCATAGTCTTTTCCCAAAACTCACAACTTCGGAATATCCCCCACAATGATATCCGCAACCTTCTCGGCCTTGACACGACGCATTCCGAAATTCCCCGTCTCCCGCATTATTCCATAGTAGATCTTGGCATTCGGGATATAATCGGAAACACGTCTCTGTTTCCGAATCAACATTTCTTTGAGAGCGGTGAGAAGTTTGGATTTGGGGTTCAGCTTCTGGTTGCAATAGGTGCTAAAATGTTTAGACCGGTTGGTTGTCGAGAGTTCAAACTAATTAAAAAAACTTACTGCGTCATTCCGTACTCTTTGGATGGCTCAACGATGATGAGGCGAGCACGGATCGGAGCGTCGTGGCTTTGCGGCGGGAGTTCACGGACAGATGGAACCAGAATGAGGGGTCCCGAGGTGATGGAGGATTGACGGAGAGAGGAGAGATTGGTTTTCGAAGAGTTCCGGGATTTGGATGGGGAGGTGATGGTGGAACTGAAAAAGTTAAGTACGAATAACCTATTATAAAGAGAGCAGTGTCGATGATGACGTCAATCAATGTTGCATAAAAACCGACCCCACTAAACAGGAAAGTTTCGTTTTTTCAACCGATCTTAGGCTACATTTTTTTACTGTTTTCAGCTGTCAGCAGTTTTCTCTGTTTTTTGAATGCCCATGTCGTGCAGTTCCCCATAAGTTTCCTTCCATTACGTACCTCACTGTCAACGACGAATTGGCTCTCGACGCCGGCTTCACATCGATCCCACGACTAACCATCTCCTTGGCCTTGGCTCTCTGCTTACGACGAACCTCCACATCGTAATTCTTTTTGCTCTCTTCACGAGACGCACCCTTCCAGAAGCAGTTCAACGAACTGCATCCAACAGTACCGTCTGAGTTCTTGACGATACCGTAGCAAGCCGTGCACAGGTAGTGACCGCATCTGGAAAATTTGAAAAATAATCCAAAATCCGTTTCAAAAAGATCATTAAATTTTTGAGGGAAGAGAGCGAGTCAATCGAATGGAATAAAAAATAACATTTTTAAAGGTTCTGCAAAATAGCGCACTTTTATCATCCCCTACCTCCCAATAGTGTTGAGCAAGTTCGACGGGAATACCTTCTTGCACGGACCATCACATTGGGTATCGACAGGAGCTGGTGGTGGCGCTGAAAATGGAAAGTGTCAATGAAGAGCTTTTGCATGGTCAACGCCTAGAGAATAACAAAGATATCAGCTAGTGCGCTCTGATGATAACTCGGCTTACCAAGACAAATACTCGAAGTCTTCTTCATTTTCGTCTCCGGCTCGGACTCGGATTCTGATTTCGACTTGGATTCCGACGACTTGAGAGTCTTCACGAATCTCTCCTCGAAGCATCCATCGTCGTCGTCTTCCCACGAGATGGAGTACGTGTAAGTGTATCTGAAATTATAGAAATTAGGCTACGCGCCCTTTTTGCAAAAATGCGGCAGGAAGTGGACGTGGCTTCTCCAAAAGGCTACTCACTGCATAGTTGGAGCATCATAGGAGACTCTGAGCTCCGCGGTCTTCGGATCCTTGCAAGATTCACGAATGAATACCGGAATCAACGAGACAATCCCATCCACATTGCTGCTAACGTCTTCCTGAGAATCCTCTTGAACTTCTGGAGACTTTTCCGACTTCTCTTCGGATTTTTCGATTTCGGAAAGTGACCAATTCTTGAGACTGAGGTGGTCGAGAGAGGCGACTGGATGCAGGTTTTTCGATTCGAAGTCAGTCATTTTTCGAAGGTGGCGACGAGAGAAGTTTTCTCTGTCGACAATTTGAGAACGATTTATAATTGGAAAATAATTGAAAACTAATGATGAGTTGGAGATAAGGGATAGGGAGAGACGTGGCGATGAGGTGAGGAAAAAAAAGGAGGGTGAGGGAGATAAAAAGAAAAGATAGGTGGGGGACAACTGAGAGTTCACGTTTCTGGATTTCAGGAAATCGAGAACTGCAATTTTTCGGCGATTTCTGTTTTGTGATAAGAGCCACTGGAACGTCTTCTGAAGTACATCTCGATTCCGGTCGGAGATGACACAGTCTTCCATTAACCCTCATTTTCTCCTGAAACCTTCAAACCTCCAAGACCAAGGATTGCAACTTCTTCAATGGCTAAGATTTCTATCTTTTCAGACCTGAACACCCAACATCCATTTCATCCTTTCAAAACAAAGCTTCATTTATGCATTGAATATTGTATTCAAGAGAAGACGAAAAATAACAAATAAGCAGAAAAAATCACACGCACTTTTGAAAAAAATTATTATCACATGAAACAAATGATTTGACAAAATACACAAAAAAGAAGAAGTGGGTAAGTAATAGAAAGGCATTTGGGAAAGCAACGAAAACCCCTAGAAACAACGAAAAACAGTTCTTTTGAAGAACAACTCGCTTCTTATTATTGGCTTTCAACAATTCGTTGTGTTTCACACAGTTTTTGATAAATCTCGCTCTTTCTCATCAATTCATCATGTGTTCCCTTGTCGACGATCTTTCCTTCGCTTACGATTGCGATGACGTCACTGTTCTGAATGGTGCTCAATCGGTGAGCAATCACCAGACAGGTACGTCCTTGCTTGGCGGCGTCGAGGGCTTCTTGCACAATCTGAAATATTACAAATCATTAGGAGCTGAGTTTCGGAATCTGACATACCTTTTCACTTTCAGTATCCAATGCACTTGTCGCTTCATCAAGAAGCAAAACAGACGGAGATCGAACTAAGGCTCTTGCAATGGCAATTCTCTGTTTTTGTCCACCCGAAAGTTGAGTTCCTTTCTCTCCAACATGAGTATCATATCCCTAAAAATCCTTCTCCGTTCAATGTGAGAATTTCGAGATGAACTTACATCCGGCAATCCGAGAATGAAATTGTGGATGTTGGCCATCTTGGCGGCTTCGACGATTTCTTGATAAGTGACATTTCTGTTGGTTCCGTAGCAGATATTCTCTCCGATTGTGCAGTCGAAAAGTGTTGGTTCTTGACTGACAATGCAGACTTGTTGACGGAGAGAGCTGATGTTCAGGTTACGGATATTGTCACCATCGATCATCTGAAAACTCAAAATTAATGAGGTTATAAGAACATGAGAATACCGAGATATAAGACCTTGACGTTTTGGATTCTAGAATTCGGAGGACCCGTGTTTCTTGGAGCAAAATTTTCTCATAAAGTTTGGAACACACACCGTTTTTTTTTCAAAAATGGCATTAGGTATACTTTGAACATTTTTCATATCTTTCAGTGGTTTCCTTAGGCAAACCTGACGGAATTATGATCTACAGGATTTTTTAAATTTCGAGACCCTAATAATTAATTTCAAGAGTTCCCGAGATTTTCGAATATCCCTTTCCCTGAACCTTTTGAAACTTTGACTGTTTTTCTCTTCTAGTAAGCTCAAAATTTCAAGATTTGAGACACTGTTTTCTATTTAAAACCTCTTCGACTTACAATCATTCCCTTATCCTGATTGTAGAATCTCTCCAACAATCCCATAGTTGTAGACTTTCCACATCCAGAGTGTCCAACAAGAGCGACGGTTTGACCTGGTTTTATCTGAAAAATCATATTTTGGCTCTCAAATCCCAGTTACTAAAACTTACATCCAAAGTGAAACCTTGCAAAACCTTGGTCTCCTTTCTAGTTGGATAATTGAAGAAGATGTTTCTGATGGAGATATTTCCAATGATCGGCTTCACGATTCCACTCTCCGAAAGAGAATCAATTGGAGTTGGATGTTCGATAAGATAGAACAAAAGAGAAGCAGCAAGACGTGCTTTTACGACATCCGGAATGAACGATGTCGTGTTTCCAATCATCTGTCCACAGAAGGAAATGGCAAAGAATACTCGATAGACATCGATAGGCTGCATTGCATGCTGATTCACAAAGATACTTCCGAGATAGAAAGCAACAGCGTACATGAAGAAGATTAACGACTGGGAGAAGGCAAAAACTGCTCCATAGGTATGTGCATGCTTCAGATTTGTGTTGAATGGCTCTCTCAAATATTCACAATAAGTGAAGTGGAATTGTTCCTGACGATTCAAGGAGTGAACTGTTCTGATATGCTCCACTGCTTGAGATGCCACTTTTCCTGCCTCCTCGAGTAGTTGAGTATCTCTGATTTGTTTTCCGAATCTCATTTGCATTTCGAAGTATCCTCCCATCACAAGAAGTGGTACCATCACAACGAGAATCAATGCCAGTTGCCATCCATACCAGAATCCGATTCCCAAAGCTCCACAGATTGTGACAATGGAAGCGAGCACAACTGGTAGACGTGTGAAGACATATCTGACGTTTGGAGCATCTGTGGCAAATCGAGTGCACAATTTTCCCGTTCCATGTCTCAAATCATCATAAAAAGCGATATCCTGTCTCATCAGATTTTTGAATGCTTCGAATCTCAACTTCATTGTCAATGATTCTCCACACCTTCCGAGGCAATTCGCAGAGATGAAAAATCCAATGAAGAACGTGATTCCCATCAAAACGAACATTGCACACCAGAAATAGACATCAGCTTGCATCTGCTCCACTGGTTCAGAGTAAACCTATAATTTAGGAGAGGATAGTTCAGTTTCAAAACTGATTCAAGTGAACTCACATTGAAGATTTCAGCATAAACAAGAGCAAAGACCGGAGTAACAGAACCAAAGATGAATGCACCAAACATTCCACCAATGAACCACCAAATTTTGTCCCTGTTGAAGTTGAAGATTTTTGAGATTGGTGTCGGTGGAGCCTTGCATTCCTGAAAATGGAGCATTGAGAGGAAAACCACTAAAAAGTTTCAGTTTGTGTTTCGCAAAACAGGTAGAAAGTGTCAGGAAAAATAAAGAGGAGCAGGGATAGGCAAAGAAGATAAAAAAGAAGAAGAAGAGTTAATTAAAAACCAAAGAAAAGAATTAGAAGTTCGAAGAAGGGGTACAACCAGATCACTTACACCCCCAAAAGCCGCCAGTACGCGGGCTCTTATCATGTCGTGATTCGTTTGACCGTTGAATGGGTCAACAAGCTGTAATTGGGGGATTAGGGAATATCAACACTAGAGAAGGATCATTGATAAGAATCAAAAATAACGAATGAGTTTACGGATTTCTGTATCCTTACCTCAACTTCCTCAGCCAGCTGATGAATCGATGTAGCCATAGAGATAGCACTTCTGGTCGAGGACTTTCTGCTGAGATGAGAATGAGCAGATTCCGAAATAGTGTCTTCAATATCCTTTCCAGCTTCTTGTTGTTGTTGTCTGACCACTTGAGCTTGAGTCATATCATAGAATACTCCTTGCTTATTCATCAACTCTTCATGGCTTCCAGTCTCAACAATATTTCCGGCTTTGAACACAAAGATCTTGTCTACATTTCGAATGGTACTCAAACGATGGGCAACGATCAGAGTGGTTCTTCCGGCTTGAGCCTGATCGAGAGCTGCTTGGACTTCTCTTTCAGCTTCTGTGTCGAGAGCGGAAGTGGCTTCGTCGAGAAGAAGAATCTTTGGATTCTTGACAAGGGCTCTGGCGATAGCTGAAAAATTATGATTTGCAATCAGAAACACTTTTAATAACCTACCAATTCTCTGTTTCTGTCCTCCACTCAATTGAACTCCCTTCTCTCCAACTCTAGTACCGTATCCATCTGGCAATCTCTTTATGAAGTCATTGGCATTAGCCATTTTACAGGCCTCAACGACTTGATCATGAGTAGCATGCTCATTTCCCATCTTGATATTCTCATAAATAGTTCCATCAAACAACACCGGCTCCTGACTGACGATTCCGATTTGCTCACGAAGACTGTGAACGTTGATCTCCTTCAAATCAACACCATCCAGAAGAACTTTTCCTTTCGTTGGATCGTAGAATCTTTGAAGAAGATTCACAATTGTTGACTTTCCACAACCACTGGACCCAACCAATGCAATTTTGTCACCTGATTTCACCTCGAGAGAGATTCCTTTGAGAACTGGAATGTCTTTTCGAGATGGATAACGGAAGTGTACGTTTTGGAATGAGATATCTCCTTTCATGTTGTCAACGAGAAGACCTTCGAGGGAGTATGGATCGATTTTTGGGTGAGAGTTGATAACTCGGAGAACAGTGAAAGCAGCTCCGCGAGCAGTTCCGAAACTTGCAAGATGTGGAAGAGCACCTCCAAGGGATGTGGATCCGGAGAGCACGGCGAAGAAGACCTGAAAACATAGTAAGAAGGTCTCAAGTTTTTGGTTGTGTTGTTTTGTGATACAATTCAATTTGCTCAAACTCGAAAACTTTTAGGTTGACCTAGAAAGCATCTGCTCCTTTTTGGCTAATCTAGTTTAAAACTGGTGACATTTGTGATCAGTTTTGCAGACATTTCCAGTCATGGCTAAGTGATCAATTTGCTACAATTCATGGCCAGTGATTTGAATGTGCATATTTTGTTTTTTTCTAGTTTGACACATCAAGAATCCATGACACAAAGAATCGTGATTCTTCCATTTTTGAGCTTTTGATTTTTACATCTTATTATAACCAAACTCACAGTGAAAATGAGACCTCTATCGAAAGTTGGATCATTGATGATGAGAGTACTTCCATACCAGAAAGCTAGCGCATACGAGGAATACATACACAGATTACTGAATCCGACTCCGATTCCCATGTAGCAGTACTTGACGATTCCAGTCTTTCTTCCATTCTCCAAAGCATTCCAGAATCTATCCAACTCTCTCTTATGTCCATTCAAAGAATGAACAGTTCGAATAGAAGAGAATGTCTCCTCGGCAATCGCTCCAGCCACCGCATAAGTCTCCTGCTCCACTTTCGTCCTCGTTGCCATACTCTTACTCATCTTGGCTCCAGAGAGCACGATCAACGGAGCAAATCCCATCATGACAAGAGTCATCGACCAACTATAAAAGAATCCGACACCGTATCCAGCCAAAAAAGCAGCAAACATTTGGACAAGAAGGGCGAATTTGTCTCCTAATCCCTCACGGACACGCTCCAAATCGCTGAAAATAAAGAGAAAAGATTAGACCTGATGTATCCTAATCTCTTGTTTTATTACTCTGTCAGCCTTGCTGTCAAATTTCCAGTTTGTTGTTTATCGAACCATTGGATCTGTTGTCTCAGGATTGCCTTCAAATAGTTCTGTCTCAATTTGTGCACCAATCTCTCGGCGTAAGACTCGAAACAAGCAATCTGCACGTATGAAGTTATGAACATCAAAACTCCCAACACCAAGTAGTAGATACAATATTTTACCACTTCCGCATTGAATTCTTCTCTGAAAATAGGATTCCATTTTTGCAAAAGGTGTTCCTTTTTCTTCCGAACAAGGAACTAGATCTAAAGGTGTGAAAAGATTGATAAGATTGTGTCACTTTTTAACACATCAGCTGTTTTTCTTTTCTTCTTCTTGCCACTGTTGCGTAGACTAGAGAAATACAAAAAGGGAGATTAGAAGAATCAAAGTTCTCTAGTTTTTGCTTCCAAATCTAGTCATGCTTTCTCAAATAATTATGAGGTTTTGAGAGTGAGCTCAATGAGCTCAAAGCTTGTTTATCAACCAAACTAACATCGAGATCGGTTGCAATCCATTTGGGTTCACTTTTCCAAGTCCAACCACGAAATCTGAGTTTTGAGCACGCAAGAAGACCGTTGTCATTCCTCCGAGAACTGAAAAAAGAATCCGTTTTTCCCTCTGCAGAAGTTGAAGATCACTACACAATTCGAATCTCGATGTACAAGAACAAGTGATGTCATCGAACGGAAATCTAATTAAATTAATGGAAGATGGTTTTTAGTAGTTTTTCACTGAAAGAGTGGTGGAGGTCATTTTTAGGTGGAAAATGTTCTACGGATGACGTGTATGCGGGATCTGTTTTTGGAAGATGATGGGAAGGTATTCAAGGTACTGTAGTCTTAAAAAATTTAAAGATGGATCAGCTATACGGTTTAAGGAGATAATGGTGTTAAAGGATAAGTGAGGTTGCTCACTCATTCATCATGATGAAGTGCTCAAGAAAGCTAAAGAGATCCGCAGAAATATCACAATCTTCCATATCATTTGTCAGAGTTTTGAATTTCAGGATGAAACAGTTTAGAACTGGACTATGGTTTTCATACTTAATAGTTAAGAGTAAAGGAATAGAAGAATCAAACCTTTTTGAGGAAATTCGCAAAGTCAAATAATCTTATATAAGCTTGACTTTAAACTATTGCCATGATGTTACATGAGATTTAGGTTTTCTAGGCTTCCTCATTGAAACATTTGAAGATTTTAAGAGAAGGCCTCTCAGGCCTGTTGGAAAAATCAAATTTTGGAGAGTCAAATTTGGAACATTTTCAACGAGTTTTACAAATTGGTTTTCGAACGTTTAGATATCTAATTCAATCTGTAAATTACCCCAACCCAAAAAAAACAAAACTAACCGATGGCAAGAAGTGGGAATCCAGCTCCATGAATGACTGCTGCGATTGTTCCAACAATGAGCAACAGAAGATCTTTCCCTTGAGTATACGAGAACAATCCATAATTTGTGAGTTTGACAGTCGACTCATCGATGGAAGAATCACTTGAATGGGAGCTGAAAAATCATTCTCTATGAAAAAACACTTTCCCAATTCCTGTCCCCTTGAATTCAAACAATTCCTACCGTTTGAGAAGGGGTTTAGTCACCCAAGTGGGCTCGTTTTTTCGGCTTTTCATCAGAAGAAAAAAAAGAAGAAGATGGAGGGGGAAGACAAAGGTGTGAGAATGACCCGAAAGGTTTCTCGGCTGGCCCACCCCTTGGGGGCGTCCTCCGGTTAATTAAAAATATAGATATGATGATAGACGAAAAAATGATGTCTGCTGGTGGCTCCGCCCTTCTTCTTCTGTCTTCTCCGTTGTTCTGATTCTGATGACGAACAGAAAAAAGTTGAAGCCGTGAAAAGGTTTCCAGGCCAACGAAGGGATATGTAGAGATAGAAAGAGACGCAGTTGGAATACAGTTGATATAAAAGTGATGATAGGAAGAAGAATTGGAATAGAATCAATTCATTGTTATGTTCTTTCACGTACTTTGGAAGAAGAAGAAGAAAAGAAGGCGTCTCTCTTTTCTCTTCTGATGACCAGTTGAGAAAAAAGAAGTAAGAAGAGAAAAGGGAATGGAAGAAGAGTGCGCAGACGAAAAAACAAATAGAAGAGGAGAAAAAGGCGGGAGTAGAAGTAGCAAAGAAACACCGAGATCTCCTCTTTTTTTTCTCTTTTTGATTCACTGAGCTCTCTTGCTCGTTCCAAAGGTCACACACTATCATCTCGGTGAAAGTTTAAACGAGATACACTTCTTTCTTGTTTCATTGATACCCGGATTTTTGAGATTTTGTGGTGGTTATGGGGGAAACAAGTTATTAGATTGAACTTGCAAGAGTTAATGCTAGATTTTGTTGAACAGCTGCAAAATAGTGGAGAGCATTTGTCAAAGAAAATGAAAGAGCAAACTAAATTCAATCTCACTTTCCCAAAATTGGGAAGGAAGAGTTTAGATTTTTAATAAATCCTTTCGAGTTTTCATACGTTCTAGAGATCGCTGATAAATTCTCTCAACTTTTCTGGAATTTGCAGAGAAATTGTCCAAAATAACTTGAAAACTCCAAAGATTTGATGATTTTTCAACTTGGGGGCGTTTTGAGAAACGATTTCGGTGCAAAATGTCTAAGAATATTGCATTGAAAATGCAAACGGTTTTGGAACCTTCGGTTTTTAGAACCTTGACTTATCTCCAATTAAACATAAAATTCTTTTTCATTTTTCTTTCTCTGCTTCCCTACTTCCTAATCAACTATATTACTCATTGTCGTCGAAAAATACCTGAATTCCTGATGTCAGTTTTATTGCTCTCCATCTGAGTCACATCGCCTAATCTACGACAGATCTGCATATATCCTACAAGCTCTCTCTCTCTCTCCATACATGTTTTCTTGCTCCAGTCACGTCTAGACTACAAACCCCGTTTCCCTTAACTCATCAAAAATCTAGGTCCACTAGAGCTTTGACCAAAATATTGAACTTTTTTGTCTTTTGATGTTTCAAAGTTTCAAAAAATTGAGGCTTTGCAAGTCCAGACGTGCTTCTGCTTCTATGTCTTCAAATATTGACTTTCATATTCTCATTTACTTTTTCCCCCATTTTTTCCTTTCTTCACAAGAGATCACTGGCTCTCTTTTGTTTACTTTTTCGTGTGTCCTCCCTCCCACATTTTTTCGAAAAAGCCTACATTTTTCTCTTCGTCTCGGTCTAAAACTTTTGAGTGTGGGCTGATATCGAATTCAATTAACAGATAATGGATTTGGATGCTTTGGTCCTCAATGGAAAGCTAAAAGAATGTGTTTCAATGGACTCTGAAACTTTGGTCAAGCAGGACGAAGAAGACGAAAAAAGAAGAGGAAGAAGCCCCTTGTAAATATTGTGGCGTGATGGAGAGGATAAAGTACTTTTTATGTGTGATTTTTGAAAGCTCATTGCTCTGGTTGTTTGCTCATGACACATGGCACATATGAACTAAATAGGATGAATAAAATTGGGATCCCAAATGAAATGGTCTGGTGATTCATATATGGATATGAGGCAGGGAAGAGTTGAGACGGGGTGAATGACATAGAACAGGAGCAGTCCAAGAGGGGGAAATGAGATCCAGAACATTTTTGAACGGAAAGTTTGTACAAAAGGGAAAACCACAACGATTACAACAAACTACGGATTTGATCCTCAGAGTTAAAAAAAGATTTCCTCTGGTTATACTATGGATAGAAATTTTGTCTTTTCAGCAATTCTCTAGCAATTCTCTAACTAGTACGTAGAGCTTCACGAGAAAACTTTCAATGGCAAGCTTGTCTCGGGCCGGGCCCGTTCAAAACTTTGATAGGGAGGTTGGGCTAACAAAACCCGATCTGCCTGGTTTAAAATTGTTGTCTAAAGCATGGCTTCGATTTTGAAATGGCAAAAATGTCGTTTTGTATGGTTCCGGAGCGTTTCTCAACGGTAATGCATCCCAAATGTCATCTCTGTTTATGGCTGTGTTTAGGCTCAAAAGAATAAGCATAAAAAGTTACTAACTGGAGTAAAACCGTTTTTGTACCCTGATAGTAGTTTTCGAGATAATCGACTTTTTCCAAAAATTTACAATTTTTCAAAAAATGAAATTCAAAAAGTCATAACTTTGGTAGTTGTGCTCGGATTTTTACAAACTAAAATGCATTGTATAGATAAACTATTGAAAAATATAAATCTGTAAAGTTTTTGATGTTATCAATTTTCAAAAATCAATAATTGATTGAAAACCAATAGTACCCAAGTTCCAAGATACGCATAAAAATATGCCTCGAGGTAATTCATCTTCTTAATTTATTTTCAAATGATAGAGCATGTTTGATTTAGTAAAAAACCACTAAGAAAAATAGGGGTAACGGGCCGAATAAAAAAAATAGATTTGATTTTAAAAAATGTTTTTTGTGATTTTTTGATAAATCGTCAATTTTCACATTGAACTTTTACTGTATGTTCAGAATTGATTAATTATGCTTTATTGCCATTGTTTTCAGCTTCAAAATGCGCTATTGAGCTTCAAATAATATTGAGTTTGAAGCTAGTTATGGTCTCTCGAAGTCCACAGGTTGGATTCTGTAGTGGTAGAGAAAATCGAAAAAATTAAAATTAAGTTAGAGACTCAATTTTTCTTGCATCGTGTAGGGTTTTTGATTTAAAACAATGTTTTCAACTGCAACTTTTCCTCATCTCTTCATCTTCCTGCTATAAATTGAGATATTCTGAAATTCCTCTCTATGATTGGTTGCCATAGTAAAATTTCAATTTATAGCAGGAAGATGAAGAGATGAGGAAAAGTTGCAGTTGAAAACATTGTTTTAAATCAAAAACCCTACACGATGCAAGAAAAATTGAGTCTCTAACTTAATTTTAATTTTTTCGATTTTCTCTACCACTACAGAATCCAACCTGTGGACTTCGAGAGACCATAACTAGCTTCAAACTCAATATTATTTAAAGCTCAATAGCGCATTTTGAAGCTGAAAACAATGGCAATAAAGCATAATTAATCAATTCTGAACATACAGTAAAAGTTCAATGTGAAAATTGACGATTTATCAAAAAATCACAAAAAACATTTTTTAAAATCAAATCTATTTTTTTTATTCGGCCCGTTACCCCTATTTTTCTTAGTGGTTTTTTACTAAATCAAACATGCTCTATCATTTGAAAATAAATTAAGAAGATGAATTACCTCGAGGCATATTTTTATGCGTATCTTGGAACTTGGGTACTATTGGTTTTCAATCAATTATTGATTTTTGAAAATTGATAACATCAAAAACTTCACAGATTTATATTTTTCAATAGTTTATCTATACAATGCAATTTAGTTTGTAAAAATCCAAACACAACTACCAAAGTTATGACTTTTTGAATTTCATTTTTTGAAAAATTGTAAATTTTTGGAAAAAGTCGATTATCTCGAAAACTACTATCAGGGTACAAAAACGGTTTTACTCCAGTTAGTAACTTTTTATGCTTATTCTTTTGAGCCTAAACACAGCCATAAACAGAGATGACATTTGGGATGCATTACCGTTCAGTGATTTTAAAAAGCCCAGCGGGCCCGGCCGAAAAATGTTGGCTCTTTTAGGATTCGTGGGTCCTAAAAAAGTTTAAAATTTCCTTTACAAAGGTTTTGAATGCACAGGAACATATAAAAAGTCGAACAGAACCAACATTTTCAGTGGGCTCCTGATTTGGAAAGGATGTCCAATTTGCTTTCTTCCAGGTTATCATGTCAAAGTTGGTTGAAAAGAAAACACTATATCCAACCAAGTTCTCAAGAAGTTCTGAACTTCTGAAGGAAATTTTCCATCTTTACGAGCAAAGCAAAAAAAGCAAGTCAGCACAATTTGCACATATCCACCTAATATGGGTAAAAAAGAAAATCCAACAGCTATAATTGTTAGTAAACATTTTTCTGAGCCCATGCAATGTGAACTCTATTAAACCTCTTTTCACTTTCTCCTATTATCCAACCAATAACAGTCAATTTGCTTTTAGTCTCTACAAAACTGAGTGACTTAAAACCACTTATATGAAGTAATGCACAATACTAGGTGAAAATCTTTAAAGCACACATTATTTTAGGGTGTTATGAGTTTCCCCAAACCGCATCGGTCAAGATGTTTTTAGAACTATACTTTAAAGGTAACCGGTTCTAAGGTAGAGAAACACTTTTTCAGCTTTTCGGCAAACCGATCCGTTCCTCAACACTTCCACTACTTTCTGGACATTTTAGGAAACTTAAAATTCCCATTTTCACCCTTCTACTGGAAAAGCGTTGACCGATGAAAGTCACTATATTTGTATTGATTGTTTGTTCTAATACACATGCACACATCAACGAACTGATAACCGAAATTCTAGATATGAAGAGGTTTTGAACTCGAAAATCAGGTAAAAATCACTCAAAAAGAAAACCTACCTTAAACTGGTCTGGCTCTTCCGATATTCTGAATTCGCTAACAGCAGCGGAGTCTTCTCCGTGTCCCTTCCCATCGGATGAAAATTGATCTTGAAATGGAAAGAAATGTTAGTGGGTTAGATAAGGGATTCAGTTACAGAAGGAGTTAACAGAGATTTTGAAAACAATTATAAGTAAGTTCCTTGTTAAGATGAATCGAAAAGGGAAAAGGAAAAGAGAAAGAAAAGAGCAATTAGTAGATAGAAGGGGAGAATCGGTAGAGAATGATAACACAACGAGACACTGTTTTTGTATACAAACTAGACGGCGGTGAGGGGCGGAGAGCATTCAGTTGTCACGATAACGGGACACAATAATTGATTGTAGTGATTTTGTAGTCTGTAGTCAGATCATTGCACTTCGCTTTTGGTAAAAGTACGTTTGGAGAGCTTTCGTTTTTAAGTGAGCATTAAACTGGGAGTCTTCCAGGAGCAAAACTGGACCATGTTATGAAAATGACGTATGTTTACACAGTCACAACTCATAAAGTTCAGACTATCAGACACGATCAAATGGTTCAAAATAGAGAGATTTGTGTCAAGTATACACTAGCGAAATAATGCAGTGCCTAAAAATAGTGCAGGTAAAACTGAAAACGATGACTCGACTACCGAAGGAATAGCTCCAAACTGAAAAAAAGAAAGTTCTCAAAATTCAAAAATCGGAAATTAGTTGTTTCGCCGAAAGTTTGTTTTGAGAGTAATGCAGAGAGGGTTGTTATCAGTAAATTGGTTGAAAAGAAAGAAAAAGTACAGTTTTGTCTGGAAAAAAGAATAGTTCATAGACACATTATATGTGCTCTAATCATTCTATCGATAGAGAGACAAACCGAATCGAATTCTGATTGACAGGGTGAAGAAAAGTTGAAAAGTGAAAGAGCTCAGAAGATCTTAAGCATTTTACGCTACCTTTAGAGCGGCTTTAGAATTCGCGAAAATTGAAACAGAGAAAGGTTTCAGATCAAAAATGAAGATTCATGAAAATCCTATTCATGTTACTTTCAAGTTTCAAGTACTGGAGTAGTCATCAACTTGCGAATCGCTAGACGCGATATGACCATTTACCTAAATCCCACTGAAAACCAACATAGTGAACAGCAACGCATGAGTCTGGAAACAACGGTCAAAAAGGAAAAAAGAAGAAGAGAAGGAAAAATCGTCATTCATTCCAACGATAATAACAAATCTTTATCTCTGCCCAAACCGAGCACATTTTCTCTGTCTTCATTAGACCGCCCATCATTTCCCTTATCGTATCTGTGTTTTCATTGTCACAATTTTCATCTCTCTGACTTGTATCTAATTGTTTTCATTGTTTATCTCTGATTTGTTTATTATTCAACTTATAACAACACAAAATACTCACCGAAAGGACTCCCTGAAATCATTGCCGATATCTTTGAGTAGTTTGTTCATAGATTTTAGACAGCAGATGAGTTTATCAAACTAACTGGAAGAGGGAAAGAGAACAGAAAGAGAGTCCAATAATTAATTCCATCCACACAGTTTATGTTAATTTGGTTCTGATTATGAATGGTTGTGTTCTGTGGTGAAGCTGATTAACGTTCAGTGGGGAGTTCTGGAAAACTTTAAAAATCTACGCCAGCTATCTTGAACCTAGCATTTTCATAGGAGCCTTTAGAACGAAAATAGCAAAGTGTTTTTATAAAAATTACCGACACTCGAATTGTGTATCTATATTTTAGAGAAACCTCCTGGTGCTTCGATAATCAAGAAATCAAGACATATAATTTCAATTTAATAATTCACCTTCTTAACCTTTTCCCAGCCTTCAGTGTTTTCAAGAAAGGATTTGATCAATAAAACTCAAAAAAGGTCACTTACTCAGCTGAACAATTTTCAGAGTATATGTACAGTACCGGTCAAAATGTTGTGAACTTTCGACGGTTTCAGTAGAAAAATGTCTATTTTGGGGACCTAGGAAAAGAGTTAAAATTTGTTTGTTTGATCTGAAATTTTTTGGGGTATGCGTTTCAGAGTTGATCAATGTATACACCCAGGAAATTTCGGATCAAAGAAACAAATTTGAAACCCTTTCCGACACCCCCATAGACGGTACTTTGAAAACTCCAAAAGTTCATAATCTCTCGCGCGGTACTGTACGACAGGCATTTAAGAAAGATATCTTTCCCCTGATTTGCACTCAAAAGATTTGCACTGATACTTTTTCAGATTCTGTGTGTTTTGGTTTCATTATCATGTACACAATAGAAAATCAAAGAAAAGAGCACACGGTTATGGTGCCTTCGAACGCAGATGTTCCACTGATGCTCATTTGGTTCACTTAGGAAAATACTGAAGAAAGGATAGAAACATGATCATCAAGTTTGTGGATCCTTCTTTCTCCTTCGTATTTTCAATCTTAAAAGAACGCATTATGTTATTTTTCTTCTCCAATTTCCTTTGTTCAGCTTTTCAGAGCCCCCAGATGATTATTTATCTTCTGCAGAGGCATGTGCCTCATCCACCTTTTCAAGAATATGATCATCCCGCAAAAAAGTGTAATCCAAACATTGTAGTAGTCCGTCTTCGGGTTGAGTGACCTCGTTCTCGCCCATAAACCGTGCGCACATTCCTTTCTCGCTATCCGGGGAGCTCTGTGTCTCTTGATCCCGAACACTCTCTCTTTATCACCGATCCGAGAAAGTACAGAGAAATCCGATGACTGGAGGAGGAGGCGGAGGGGACATCCACACAACCACATACATACAATATCAGATAGAAAAGTGACAGTAACCGTCTTTCTTTTCCCTTCTTCTTCTTTTCATTCGTTTTGGAGAGAAATCAGGTCAAAAAGATGGAGACACGACGATGATGATGAATGAAGAATGCGTCGGGAGGAGACGTCGTCGGGAAGAAGAGGAGAAAACAGCGAAGATATTCTGGAGGCGATACGAAAAACACACTTTCTTATCAAATTTATGTGTAAAAAGAGAAGGAGAGAGAAGCGATGCGGATCAAATCCGAGTATTCCGGATTGATTTCGATTAGCATCGAGAATTCCGGAAACTGTTAACTTTCCGAGAATGAGGAGATCTTGTTTATTGTGTTCTGTTGATATTTATCTCAATAGTTAGAAAGTAAATCTAGGCAACTTTTGAAAACTATTTCAATTTTTAGGCTTGAAGCTTTCAGATCTTAATTATAAAGCCAAGCTGCACTTTATCATAAGATCCTGGTGGAGCATTATATTAGTGTGCTCCGAAGAAATTAACTTCAGACCTACAGAATCCTGCACTTCCGTTCTTGGCTTATCTTTCTGAATCCCGAAGAGGAAGCAAACATTGAATATTGATGACGCCATCTCAAATTCAAATTTCATTATCTTGATTCTTGCGTCGTCGCACCCCGCTCAGCTAATTTATGTCATCATTCCTGTTTCGTGATTCCCGGTGTTCGATGTTTCCAATTAAGCACACCTTATAAATATTACGAGCGTTCTGGATGTGTTGGAAAGCATAGTCGATTTCTGATACTGGCGTTCCAAGAGAGTGGACGACACGCTTTTTTGCACTGAGAGATAAACCTTTTGCACCTTTTTAAATCTTCCAGTGCTAGAAATAGCGCGCGTACTGAGATTGAGATGGACCGCGCCGTCTATACTCCTGGAACTATAAGACATTAGCTGTTTCAGGATACTATGCTTTGAAGTTTAAATCATTACTCTAGTGCGAAGATGGACCCAAAAAGTTGGATCTTAGTATTGGATCTCAGTTGTTCTAAGCTGAGCAATCGCAGATTGCCTAAAAGGATCGACTATTGCCTCTGCCGGAAATAGGAGTGTCTTTGAGAAACTGATCTAATGAGAATTTGCGCTTTTTTGCGAGAACGCTACTCAAATCTGATAGCTTCAGCTCTCCGAGCTCCGTCAGCTCCAGCTTAATGAATTCAACTCCCTTACTCAAGATATTCCCCAACCCAAATCCCTCTTCATACCTTCCATTACTATCAGTGGTCACCATAGAATCTCCGAAACTCCACCCATCTCAGGTCTTGACCAAAAACTAAACTTCGTCCAGATTTGCATACCTATTATCCTCCCCTCCCCCTTCTTCTTCCAGTACACATTAGTCTATTATCTGCTCCTCCTCCTCCTTTTTCTTCCTCAATCAGTGTCAATCGGTATCTGTTCTTCTCTCAACTGATCTATCTCTTGTTACCTCTTTCCCTTGTCGCTTCTCATCATTCCTTGTCTTCTTCTTCTCTTGAAGTGTCCGTCGTCGCCGTGCCTGTGCCACCCCTAATGACCCAATTACCAAATGTGGTGTCCCATTTATCGGTCGGTTCGTTCAAACATAACTGCTATCCGTGTTGCTTTCTCCTTTCTCCCCTCCATCCCATATCTTCCCGAGGCGCCGCGCCTCTAACTGACCCCCACTATCATTTTCACTCTTGTGGTTTTCACTTCGACGCACCACATTCACTTCTCCTTTCTCCTATCGTCCTTAGCTGCATCTTCTTGTGACGTGGCAATGCACCTTACAGTAATCCCCCATGTTTTTAACCACGGAAATTACGCAACACCTTCTTCCTCCTATTCATGTCCCTTCACCTCGCGAGAAGAATGTTATCCCTATTCTTCATAATATTCTAATCTTCCTCTCGCCCTCCCGTCTCGATCCAATCGGTCCCCCCTCTTCCTAACTCTTTTTGTCGCCAATGTCAATCCGATTTCTCTTTCGACGCCTTCTTCTTCCTCCAAATGTGTCACAAAAACGGTCAACACAATGTCTCCAGGCGCCCCATACGCAAATTGGGTCACGGTTTTGGAACATTATCTCTATCGTTTTGTGTTGACCGAAAAAAGAGATGAAAAGTTTTTAAGGCGACTTTTGGCTTTCTTTACTTCTTTTTCCCATTCTTAATTCGGTTTCCATTACGTAATTGTTATTGAGATCTCACTTTTTCGGAATGTAGGAGGAGGGAAAGTTTGAAAGTGAGAAAATTGGTTTAATACATAACGATATTTTTGTATAACGGTGAGAATGACCCCGGAATCTAATGTTGCTATAGAACTGTTGGTATAGAGAGGTTTGGTGTGAAATTTTCGAAAAATGAATCTCCAGAACCTCCTGAGTCTCCTTATTGGCCTGTGTGCAATTTCATGTAGTTTTATTCACCCTAAGTAATGTTTCTCAACTTTTATGATCCTTCGAAATGTTACAATTCCCTCTGAGTATTCTAGTTTTTGGTCTGAAAAGTTCTGCAAAAGCAAGATGCTGAAACTTCGAAATTCCCCAAGACTTTCTGAAAGATGATCACTCTTTATCTTTCTGAATATTCACAGTTCCTCATAAATAAATGTAAATAAAAACTTTGAACTTTCTGAATTCAGTTCTCTGTGACAGAGGATTTTATCAGTTTTTGTTATATCTACGGAATTCAGTTTAAGTCATTCAATTGTATTTCTCTTCAATGATTAAAATGTTCTTTGAATCTACTTTAGCCCTTGTCCAATTGTTCCACTTGGCCGTGCTCCACCTTTGGTTACATCCATTCAAGTTTTATTCTCGGATGCGTCATCCTTCTCCAGAGATCCATGAAATCTTATCACTTCTGACTCATATGCCTCCCCTCTTGGTCTTCTTTAAAAATCCCGATTCCGGAACGATCCGTTATCCATTTTCTCTCGTTTAACACGAAGACGTCATTCACTTTTTTTGTCTCGCCCATTCGTTATTATTATTATTATTCATCTTACAACGCACTTTCCGTTTCAAGTTTGAAACGTCGTCGAGACACAAGAACCCGCTAATTTCTCGCTTCGGCAGAAAAGAGTGATGTTCCATGGAATTCTGATTCATGATTCATGCTTCAAAAATCCCGTGGAAGAAGTATCCGGGAGCGACGGAGATTTGCGGTTTCCTTGGCTTCTCCCTCGGCTTCCCATCCTGGAACCGGTTTCTCGAAAAAAGGGAAGAGTGAGAGGACAAGAAGCGACAGGAAGGCGGAAAAAAACTTGATGAGAATGGGATGACCTCTGGGGTACTTTGCCGTGCGGGTATCCATTCCCTTCTTCAGGATCAAATCGCAAATCTATCATTCCTTCTCTCTTTCCAAATCCGAAGGGTCTACATGACCGACACTAGGTTATCAGTATCGGCCATCTAAGTCCTATCTGATCCGAAACGTTTGTACAGTGGCCTTCACCCGAACATTCCGGAGGAAATAGTGTCACCGCCTCTCCACGGGACTTCTTCTTCTCCTTCTTCCGTTTTCCGTAGTAATCGTATTTAGTCGAGTATATATGGATATCATGACGTGGCACATTCCTTTCCTCACTCAGTAAAGAGTTTCCATTTTCACAACACCAAATTTCCCTTTTTCTCGTCTCGTTTCCGCCTGATATACCATTTGGGTTGATGTCCAAAACTAACATCTTCACGCCGTCCCGAATCCTTTTTTTTTGTCATTTTATTCCGAAAAGTCCCAAGAAGATGAAAAAGAACTTTCGTTTCAATGATTCACTTTTCATAAACTCGTCTCTCTTTCTCGGGAATCCCGTTGTTCACTTCAAATGTTTCTTTTTATCCACCCTCCTCAATTCGATCCCTCCTCTTATCCGTTTTCGGTCTTTTCAGAAGGGTGCTTGGCGAACAAACCGTCCGTTTTGCAACACTCGACCACATACTTCGACCAATGAAGGTCTTGGTTCTTGCCCTCTTAGCGGTCTCCGCTTTAGCAGATACCCTACGTGAGTTCTTTTTTCTTGCTTATATTAGCTCAACTGAGTGAAAATCAGAGATCACTTAGGCTACATAAAGTCCCATGATTATTTTCAGCATCAGTCACGATATGCCCTCCTGAAACCCAAACTATTTTTGTCCTCCAACACAACTCCACAGTTGGAGCTCGCATCAGAACCATCCCAACATCAAATCTCGCTGAATGCTCCGATCACTGTGCTGCTTCTCTGGACTGCCAAGGTGTTGAATTCAAGGAAGGATCATGCGCCGTCTTCCGTGCTGGATCTGAGAAGGCCACCAAGGGCAGCCAACTTCTGACGAAGAGCTGTGTCAAGAGTGACCGTGTCTGCCAATCTCCATTCCAATTCGATCTCTTCGAGCAGAAGATTCTTGTCGGATTCGCCCGCGAAGTCGTCCCAGCTGAGAACATCCAAGTCTGTATGGCTGCTTGTCTCAATGCTTTCGACACTTTCGGATTCGAATGTGAATCTGCCATGTTCTATCCAGTTGATCAAGAGTGCATCCTGAACACTGAGGATCGTCTTGACCGCCCATCTCTATTTGTTGACGAGGCTGATGATACCGTCATCTACATGGACAACAATTGTGCTGGATGTAAGTTTCACAAGACTAGAGTCAAATATCAACTCATTATTTTTCAGCTCAATGCTATCCACCATACATCACCCAATACATCGCCGTCGAAGGAAAGCAATTGAAGAACGAGCTCGACAGAATCATCAACGTCGACCTTGATTCCTGCCAAGCTCTCTGTACCCAACGTCTCTCTATCTCATCCAATGACTTCAACTGCAAGTCTTTCATGTACAACAACAAGACCCGCACCTGCATTCTTGCTGATGAGAGATCCAAGCCACTCGGACGTGCTGATCTTGTTGCCACCGAAGGATTCACCTATTTCGAGAAGAAATGCTTCGCTTCTCCAAACACTTGCCGCAACGTTCCATCCTTCAAAAGAGTTCCACAAATGATTCTCGTCGGATTCGCCGCCTTCGTCATGGAGAACGTCCCATCCGTCACCATGTGCCTCGATCAATGCACCAAGTGAGTTTTTCTTAATAATTGAAAACTTTTACTAAATCGTCTGTTTCAGCCCACCACCAGAGACTGGAGAGGGATTCGTCTGCAAGTCTGTCATGTACTACTACAACGAACAAGAGTGCATCTTGAACTCTGAGACCAGAGAAAGCAAGCCAGAACTCTTCATCCCAGAAGGAGAAGAATTCCTCGTCGATTATTTCGATATCACCTGCCACCTCAAGCAAGAGAAGTGCCCAGCTGGACAACACCTCAAGGCTATCCGCACCATCAACGCCGCCCTTCCAGAAGGAGAATCTGAGCTTCATGTTCTCAAATCTTCAGCTGCCAAGGGAATCAAGGAATGCGTCGCCAAGTGCTTCGGACTTGCTCCAGAGAAGTGCCGTTCTTTCAACTACGACAAGAAGACCAAATCCTGTGATCTTCTCTATCTCGATGGACACAACACTCTTCAACCACAAGTCCGTCAAGGAGTCGATCTCTATGACCTCCACTGTCTTGCCGGTAAGTCTTGTCATCCATCTCGTCCAATTCCTCTTTTCTTCTTACCTAACCACTTGTCCATTCTTTCATTAATAACTTACCAAATTCTCAGTTCCTCGCCTAAACCTGAATTCTCCAAACCCTTAAAATCGCTTTCTGTGTTTTTGTGTAAACTATAAACTCATAGCTCTGCCTCTAGTGGAAAACGACTGCTCCGCCAACAAGGATGATGCTCTCTTCTCTCGCTACCTTCACACCAAGCAACGCGGAATCCCAGCCAAGAGCTACAAGGTCGTATCGCTCAACTCTTGCCTTGAGGTTTGCGCCGGAAACCCAACGTAAGACAAATTTATCTGGTATCGTGTTAATCATATTCTTACTTTAGATGCGCTGGAGCTAACTACAACCGTCGTCTCGGAGACTGCTCTCTGTTCGATGCTATCGATGATGATGCTGAGGTCAACGAGCACACTGACTTCTACAAGAATCTCTGTGTAACCAAGGAAGTCGATACTGGAGCTTCTGCTGCTGCCAACGTTCCAGAGACAAAGCACCGTGTCTCCGGAACCGTCGTCGAAGGAAAAGACTCAAAGGCTCAACTTCTTGCCACCAAGAAGGTCAAGAAACCAACCATCAAGAATACCGAACACCGTCGTGCTCCAGAATCCACCGTCCCACTTGGTCCACCAGTCGAGGTCAAGGCTGAGGCCATCCAAACTATCTGCAACTACGAAGGAATCAAGGTTCAAATCAACAACGGAGAGCCATTCAGCGGAGTCATCTTTGTCAAGAACAAGTTCGATACTTGCCGTGTTGAAGTTGCCAACTCGAACGCTGCCACCCTTGTCCTCGGACTTCCAAAGGACTTCGGAATGCGTCCAATTTCTCTTGATAACCTTGATGATAACGAGACTGGAAAGAATAAGACGAAGAAGGGAGAGGAGACTCCATTGAAGGAGGAAATTGAGGAGTTCCGTCAAAAGAGACAAGCCGCCGAATTCCGTGATTGTGGACTCGTTGATCTTCTCAATGGAACTTACAAATCTACTGTTGTCATCCAGACCAACAACCTTGGAATCCCAGGACTTGTCACCTCAATGGACCAGCTTTACGAGGTCTCTTGCGATTACTCCAGCATGCTCGGAGGACGTGTTCAAGCCGGATACAACATGACTGTCACCGGACCAGAAGCCAATCTCATTCAGCCACGTGGAAAGATCGAGCTCGGAAACCCGGTCCTCATGCAATTGTTGAATGGAGATGGAACCGAACAACCACTTGTTCAAGCTAAGCTCGGAGACATTCTTGAGCTCCGTTGGGAGATCATGGCTATGGATGACGAACTTGACTTCTTTGTCAAGAACTGCCACGCCGAACCAGGACTCGCCGGAGGAAAGGCCGGAGCCGGAGAGAAGCTTCAACTTATCGACGGAGGATGCCCAACTCCAGCTGTTGCTCAAAAGTTGATTCCAGGAGCCATTGAAATCAAGTCGTCCGCTGTGAAAACCACCAAGATGCAAGCTTTCCGTTTCGATTCATCGGCTTCTATCAGAGTTACCTGTGAAGTTGAAATCTGCAAGGGAGACTGTGAAGCTGTGGAGTGTGCTTTGACTGGAGGAGTTAAGAAGTCTTTCGGAAGAAAGAAGAGAGAAGTTAACAATAATATTGAAGAATGTGAGTATACCTACAAGTTGAAAAATCAGAATAATATGTGCTTTGTTTTTCAGTCGAGACCAACAGATACTTGATTCCAAGAAGATCACATGCCACGACATCCATTGTCATCATTGACCCACTCCAACAGGTATGCACAAAAGTTCGTTCACTTCCCAAATTTATTTTTCTGTACCTATATTCGAATTGTTCAAATTCTTTCTTTTCCAGGTCAACGAGCCAGTTGCCATGTCCCGTGCCTCGACACTTGATCTTCTTCGCGAAGAAGCTCACGAAGTCCAAGTCATCGAAGAGGGATCCATCTGCCTCAACCGAATCACAGTTTTGGCCATCTTCGGAACATTGGCAATTCTGATTCTCGGACAAGTCATCGTCGTTGCTCACTACGCAGTTCGCCGGTTTTCCACAGAAAAGACTGCATAAATCTCAATTCACAAAAAGCCATCTTTTTTCTCTCCCCCACAGCTCAATCTCATCTAATAATCTGTGTTAATAATAAGAATAACATTTGTTTTTTCCTTTGTTTTTCATTAACTCTCCTCTTCTCTTTTCTAGAACAATTTGCTACGTGTCTCATCAAGTTTTCACATCTGTTCATCGTTTCTTCCTCCCTATTCCAAGCCAAAAATCGTCTCCTTGATCCCATTATCTCTTTCTTCTTCCACCACCACAACGCTACAGTCCCCACTGAAAACACACATATTTTTGTTGAAATTAGAGAGCAGTTCTGTCGGGTACTGTAGAGCCTTCATTTCTCAGTTACGTTTTGTTCAATTTTCCCCCAATTCATTCCCTATCATTTTCCCCAAATTGTCTACTTTAGCGAAACTTTTTTTTGAATAAAGTGCCTAAAGCTGAAACAACAAATTGGATGAAACAAATTTCATAGCACTAGGAACCCGTTACAAAGACTGAAAGCTGAAATACACGTAGTGACTGAGAAAGGAATCGAACATGAGTAAATTGATGAAAAGCAAGTAAAATAGTTAATCCTCATCTCTATTTGTCAATGGCTTTGGAACGTGCTTATGGCGAAGATCGAATGCCTCGATGATTGAAAGCAGCTGGTCTGCATTGTACCGCTTTTTTCGATCAGGCTGAAAGTGGATCAATTATAAATACCATCCGTCCTCGACTTGAACTTTCGTTGAGAAATGGGTCATAGACTAGTATTTTGACTGTGAGAATTTCGAATCTGGAATGAAAATTGGCCAAATGTTCACATGGATTCAGTAATGGTTCATCAAAATCCCAGGCAATACTAGTTCAGTGCGTTTTTGAAACTCATATATATCAGCTCCCAGACATTTTTGGAATTCCTAGTTTTTTTTTGGACTGAACTCAAAAAATTGCCAGTCATCACATGATCTAGCTTACCGAGAGATATGTTTCAACTGAAAAAAACACTCCTATATTTTTTAGTCAAAACATGTATGCAATCTAAATCACGGAATTTTTCTCGGTTTTCAAGAGCAAATTAAAAACTAACTAAAAACCTTCTGAAACTGTCTGGAAGCTGATATATGAGTCCAGACAAATGCAACAAAGCAGTAATTGTGGAGATTTTAATGGCTGACAACTGAAGTCATGTAAACATTTCCCCAATTTTCATTTCAGATTCAGAATTCTCACGGTCTCTGACAAAATTCTCCGGAAAAAAAAGCTTTACTCAAAGACACAAGGAATCTCACCTCAAGAGCTTGATACAATAAATCCACGTAGAGTATCTCAAACTCGTTTGTGTTTGTGTCCCCTGGGGTGGAGTATTTTTTGGTACCATAATTTTCTCGACCTTCAAAAAATTGTTTTTTGAAATTTCAGATTTCACGAGAGAAACTCACAGAAACAATAGCTTGTCGGATTATTCCAAGATCGCCTACGACACGATTCACACTTTGGCAAGGTCTTAGGTCGAGTTCTAGGGAAACCGTATCGAATTGACTCCATCAAATTATAATAGTCAGCAGGCGGTAGCTTTTCTGATATGGTTACTCTCAATCCTTCGGACTCTCCCATCTGAAATTTGTGTATTTCGAACCGGTTTTTTGGAGTTGCACTTCCTCTTGGTAGTATATTTTTGCTTGACTTTCGAAAATAAGATTGAGCAGCCGTCATTCAAAAAGGTAGTAATCACCTTTTCCAAAGTTTCAGATCCGAGAAGAAAAGCGAGATCATAAATATTCTCAGTCTCATCTTTCGGCATGAAGAATGGATGCTTCACACAGACGAGCGACAGAAGCACTATTCCACATGAGAAGATGTCTATTGATGGATTACAAAGACCGACGCCGAAGAGAAGTTCCGGAGCACGAACACCTGGAGTACCGACCTGTAATTAGCCATAGCTTGCAAGAAGTTCCAAATCTTTATACTTACAATTTGATAACTGTCTCGTTTGGTTTTACTCTTGCAGAACATACAGGGTGAACGCATTCCACTGCACGTTACACAAGCGTCTTCTCGTTTCATCGCAGCAACTGAGATATCCTATAATTAGTTTTTTTTTTCAAAGTCCCTACCTAGAACTCACTCTAGATATTTCATTTTTCGAGCGGTCGATCGTAGCGAGTCCGAAATCCACAAGACGGAAGCTAGAATAAAATATATTGAATTTTCCTTGTAAAAAAAATAGAGACCTTTTTGTTTGATGTGAGTACAGGAAATTGGATAGTTTGATGTCGCGATGCACATATCCGTTGTGATGGAGATATGCGACAGCAGTGAGAAGATTCCGGAAGTAGAGAAGGGCAAATTCCAAATCTGTTTTCGAATGATACAGAAGCTCAGTTGCTGTACAATGTGGAAAATACTCGAGAACCAGTGCCACCGAGCCATTTAGGTGGTAAAAATCGTAGAGCTTGACAATATTAAAATGTCCTCCAAGTTCTGATAACAACTCTAGTTCAATCGTTAGCATATTTACTTTTTCTATCCTCCGTATTGCCTTGATCGCTCTCGTTTTCTGATTTTTCCGACATTTTGCTCTGATCACAGTTCCGAAGGATCCTAAACAAAATTTTATTTATTCGCTCCTCTTTTCAATTTTTTTTTAAACAGAGCTTATTTACCTTCTCCTATGATATCTTCATACAGCTGATACGACATTAAGAACTTTGAATCTTTCAACACCGGGCAGTTTTCTTCCCATTGTCTGATTCTTGAGGTTTTTGCTGTCATCAAATATCGAGTCTGAAAAATGGCTTTGTTAAACAGAAAAAAACGGGTGAAGCTGGAACCCAGCGCAAAATATTCTGAAGTTTTTGGCAAAAATGTTGAAAAAAAACATCATTCAAAATTTGCGCCAAAATGCGCTGCTGACACCGTTGCGTACAATGTCCATTATTCGACGCGCATCGGACACATGAACATTTTTTCAAAAATCTTTTTTCGATATTTAAAAGTTCTTTCTTTTCCAATAATTGCATCTGTTTGAATCTTTCCAGCAATTTTTTTTATATCGAAAGAAGCTTCTTGGTTTAGCTTTTTGCGTACAATATCTTCAAGCTCCTTCCGTTGAAAACACATCCCCTGATCCTTTTCCCAAAATCCACTTCCTGCAAATCGAAACCAGATGTAAACGCTTTGCGTCTCGTTATCTGGTTTATTTCAAAATCTGTCCTAGCGAATTTTTCCTAGTGCCTTCAGAAAAAACCAAACCCAGCGGTGTTGGAGGAATCATTGTGTAAATAACCCCGATTGATTGATAGTCGATGCCAGTTGCTTGTCTCAAGTTTTCCCTGTTTCCTCCCACTTGCCATTAGTTGCTCTTTCTCTCTTTTTCGCCCCGATGAGCAAACGCTATTTGAGAATCAGAGAGCGAAAATCTCGTCGCCATGGTGAATTTGTGTCGAGCACTCTGCATGATCTCCACATGAAACAGAGAAGCCAGCCCACTATTGCCTGGACACTCTAATTTCGCGTGCGTTTTGTCTCTCATTTCTCTCCATTCGCTTTCTGTGAGTCCACGACGTCGCTATTCTAGATGTGTGTCTATGTGTTTACTGCAGTGCGCCGTGGAAGAAGAAAACGATGCATTTCAGTCGATATTTCTCTTCCTCCCCTAGTTTAATTTCGAGCTAATCAAGTATATTGTTTCTTCTTCGTTCCCATTCTTCAGTTTCTCAAGTCGAAGAAAAAGGGCTAACTAAACCCAACATCTAATCTGCGCTGAGTGCTCCAGTTCCCAGCTTTCCATCCTAATTTATTCCGTCTTCGTTTTATCCCATCGTCGTTTTTCCATGTTTTCCTGTCATCCTTCGTCTCTGACGACGTGTGTCTGTGTGTGTGTGCGTCTTGCCCTCCTAGCCATTTTCGCTCAAACTCACCCCGACCTCTTTCTCTCCCCTCTCACAAACAACGCACACTCGAATTATAAGTCAGTGTGACGAGAGTAAGGAGAAGAGGTCACGGAGTGTATGAAACGCAGACATCTTCCCGCTCTGCGTCTCTCGTCAATGTCTTTAGACTACATAGTTTTCAAAAACGTGCGCTCTCCACGTCTCACCATCGTTGTCGCAGCAGTCTTAACCATAGCCGTCATCTGACATCGTTGCAGACATTTTTTCAGCATTAGAATTGACCCTACTCATTTTTGTTTATCGATCGGCTACAGTCAAACATTGTCTCTTGTTTTGTTTTTTGTTTTCCAATCACCCTGTTTTCTTCGTCAGGGGCTACTCCTGCTATTTTATTTTTATCATTCCTTGCCGAGTCAGCCAGTTTTGACACGTGTTCCAATCTATTTCTTGTTGCCTGAAAACAGTTTTGCCTTTGTTAGAGCAAACATTCTATGACAGTATTTCTCCACTCGGCACTAAGTACTGCAAAACTTGACTGATAACGCTAGAATGTGAACATAGTCGTTGACTTTTTCGTGTCTTTCACGATTCTCACAGTTTCCCAATAAATCGATTGCAGCAAAAATGTCCGACAAGCACAGTCTTCTGCAAGTGACTCCCAATCGCGAGCTAGTGTTCAGTGGCCCATTCACTGACGTTGTCACTGCCCACATGACGCTGAAGAACACGAATTCCACTCCAGTCTGCTTCAAAGTGAAAACTACAGCACCAAAACAGTACTGTGTCCGTCCCAATTCCGGTAAGTCCATTTAGAGTTGTATATTGAAATATATGCATGTTTTCAGGTCTTCTCAAAACTGGCGAATCCAAACAAATAACCGTCATGTTGCAACCACTCGAAGGAATTCCATCGGATGCTGGTCGTCATAAATTCATGGTCCAATCGTGTGTTGCTCCAGCTGAAGATCTCCAAGATTTGGAATCGATCTGGAAGATTGTGGATCCAGCAGAGCTCACTTATAGCAAATTGATGGTCACCTTCCTCGACAAGAAGAACCCTGCTTCTGGAGACGATAACAAGACTTTCACGATCAACGGACATGAAGAAACATTCGCTTCTGCAGGACAAGCTCAGTGAGTATTTTCTAGTAATTCCTTCACAAAGAAAGCATTTTTCCAGAGAGCTTGGCAGCTCGTATTCAGCTCCATCTTCTCAGCAGGATGGAACTGTCGCCTCCCTTCGGAAGTCGTTGAAATCGACGATTGACGAGAAAGAGGAACTGCAGAAGAAGGTTCATGGATTGGAGCAGGAAATCGAAGTTATGCTCAAGGTAATATTAGGCAATAATTTTGCCTTTTTCATGATTTTCTTCGTTACAGAAAAACCGTAAGCTGCAACAAACCCAATCGGACGGTGCCGTCGAGAATGGAGCATTCCCAACGATCCAAGTAATTCTGATTGCAATTGCCGCATTGCTCATCGGACTCATCTTCGGTCATCTCACCTAAATCACTTCAGTCTAGCAGTATTCTTTCGCTTCTCGCTGCCACAACGCTCCATTTTCTTTTTCGCCTGAAATTTCTATACACTAAATCCCCTCCATTCCCCAATTCCTTTCTTTTGTTTTTCATATCGCTTCGAAATGACATCTAACACTTTCTGTATTTGGTCGCAGTGCGCAGTTCATTTCTGAGTTCGATATTCTCCTCACACTTCCTTCACTTTTGGTATTGTCTCATTACCTTTCTAGACTCTTAGATATGTCTAGCGAGTCTTCCTGTTCCAAATACCCGGTAGACATCCACCATGATGCAAGATAGTCTATATGTGGTGCGGCTCTTCCCCTCCCCCCTTTTCTCGTCAAATTATCATACTATTTATTTTCGTCCATCTCATCTATTGTATGTGTAACACTATTGATAGATCCGAATGACCACTTGAGTTCACACAGTTTGTTCCATGTCTTATTTTACAGGCAAAAGGACTCAATATACACCATCCTGGCCGTCGTTTCTGAATACTTGATTTGTATATGGTACAATAAAATTTTCAGTTTTATTTGGTCTTGGGTTTTTTATTAGTCATCTCACTTTACTCTTCGTTGCCGTACAAGTTCGGACGGACAATTACCTGGTCCAAATATCGGATGAATATCTGGTGCTAAACAGAATGTCAGACAGCAAATCAGAAAATTCACAGAAGGGTAAATCACAGTAGTTTTCTGTTTTCACAAAGATTGCGTACACAGCTATTTATTAGGGCGCTAAAAATTTGAAAAGTCGTGCTCCAGCGCACTGGGCAAATGGAAGAGAAAACCACACTACTTTTTTCTCAAAACTCTTCCATTTGACCAAATGCACGATGAGTGCAGTGGAGCATGGGTTTTCTTTACCGCCCTAATATAATCTTTGTCAACGATCATTTTTCAGAACTAAAATGCTTTTTTGAAACTTTTTGAAAATATTCTGTGCCAGATTGTAAGAATCTCACCTGTGGTACCGTAATGAATTCGAGCTACTTTTTATAACGCGAGAAAATTGCAGAACAGTTAAACCGAAGTGCGACACGGGGCCACGTGGATTTCAGACGTGAGTTTTTTTTCAAGACCGGTGTCTTGGTAATGTTTCTATTCCTCAATAGTTTCCAAATTGACCGATTTTCATCTGACCTTAATTCTAATTTTAATATTCAGTAGATATTCTTATTAAGACTATATTTTGGTGTTCGCTTCAGTATTTACCGATTATTAGACTCTGCTTCTTTCTATGAGGAAACCCAAGAAAACGGGCGAGTGAGGAGACGAGAGAGCGTAGTAATAAGCAAACGCAGACACTCAGTGAGTACCAGAGAGCTGCGACCGCGTGTCTCAGTCCACTCGTTCAACACTGACCAACAGCCTTTCCTCAAAAAGAAGAAGCCGTCGACAAGAAGCACTGGCAACATGTATTCCAGAAGATTGATATTTCCGCGCGCAGCTCCCCAATTTCCGGAATGCACTCCCAACATAAACTCTGATTTTTTCTCTAGTTGTTCTCATTTGAGCCCTTCATCCGATCTTTCTTGGTTTTAAATTCGAATTTCAAATTAGCTGAGGATATTTATAGGCACTTGTTTTCCCTCTAGTTTCTCTTCACTCTCTAGGTCTCAGCGGAGTCTCGACGTTCTGAATATTTATGAGTCATTTGTATCGAATACGCTCGTACTCCCTCTTTCCTTTCGTCTAGTTCTATGATTCAAATCAAATACTTATTTAGCTTTGTAGTCAAAAGTCAGATTAGACTAATCTTCACTCCGTCTTATGATTTCGATTTGATTTTTCGATATTCACTCAATTCGGATACATTTTTCAAACACGCTGTTTCCCTTTTTGTTGATTCCGTTTAGAATTTGAACAACTCCTCATTTATAATTCATCAGCTCTGTTGCTCGACGGAGTCTGTGTTCACATTCCTTGCCAACGCAAGTGTTTCCATTTTCTTATTTTCCTTTTTCCCAATCTTCTCTTTCTTCAAGCGCGTGATACTATTGTCAGTCTAGAATCGCTAGGCAACGGCCTTCAAGGGAACACATTCAAATTATACCTCTCCCTTTTATAAATTTGATTACTATGCTTCTATTGTCATGGAGAGCCTGCCCCTCCTCTTCGGGGAAATATATGATGTCTGACTCGAAATAATTTGTTCTGTTTTTCAGAATCGAAAGCAGAACAAACAATAAAAACCTGATGGAACGTAAACGGCTATTAACTCTTGATCGATGAGTTAGCAGTCGATATATAAAGTGAGACTACTTATTGTTGAAGTTTCGAGAAAATTTCCTAATTCCAGAAAAATGTCAGTGTTCATTAGAACTAAAACAAATTGCTGCGGACGATCATGGTGCGTAAGAGATCCATGCGGTATAATGTGCGCCGTCGTAACCTGGCTACTGATAGCATACGGACAAGTTTGTGTGTTTCTGGTGATGCTCTATTCTTGGGAACAGTATCCAGTGCACACGTTCTTCAACTTCGTAATATTCGAGTCGTTCAGCGCGTTGGCTGTTACCAGTCACCTGAAGGTTAGCCATTTTTTCTTTAAAAAAACTGGAATGAGTACTATAATAATTCAATTCGTAATATTCGATATATTGCAGACAATGATGACCGATCCTGGAGCAGTTGCGAAAGGAGATTGCACAGAAGAGACCGTCGAACGAATGCAACTTCTCAATGGACATACAGCAATCTATAAGTGCCAAAAATGCTCCAGTATAAAACCTGATCGAGCTCATCATTGTTCGGTTTGCGAACGATGTATACGAAGGATGGATCATCACTGTCCCTGGGTTAACAACTGTGTAGGAGAAGGGAATCAAAAGTTCTTCGTATTATTTACAGTATGTTTTTTTTCATTTATCCCCTTCCCATTATCCTTTTCAGATGTACATTGCTCTTCTATCGATGCATGCGTTGTATTGGGGGATATGGCAATTTGTTTTATGTGTTGGCGCAGAATGGCAGAAATGTTCATCACTGACGCCGCCGGGAACAACTCTCCTTTTAATCTTCTTGCTGTTCGAATCAATTCTTTTTGCAATTTTCACAGCAGTCATGTTCGGAACTCAGATTTCATCAATCTGCAATGACGAAACCACTATCGAATCGATGAGAAGGTACGCATTCTCTATATTTTCAAACACAATGTTGTTATTTATCCTTTCCAGTCGAAACGCGATGATGGACGAAGAAGAAAGACAGCGAAACAACTCTTGGAAAAATTTACAGCTTGTTTTTGGTGGGCCCTTTGGACTTCGGTGGTTCAACCCTCTAGCGAATCCATTTTTTGCGAGACCCACTTTCGAGTATTCTGTTTAATTACTTTTTATCAGTTTTGTTTCCTCAGCATGTGTTATACAATAGATTTATAACGGGTTTTTAACAAGTTTTGTGGTTTTCTGTCGTTTCTGATTATTTTATTGAGATTTTTATGCAGTTTCAAATTCCTATCTACTTATCTTATTTATTGAAGGTTGCTTCTAATGCAATTCTCATTGTACATGTGTACTGTTTTACTTTTCTCTTTTTGTGTATCTCATAAAAATCTAATAGCTCCCAATCCAGATTTCATTGCATAGCATCCAAATAAATATTTATTCTCTTTCACCTTTTCATCTAGTTTCTATTACAAGTGTTTCCATCAGATATTAAGTTCAATATTTCTCCACCAAATTCTAATAAATCCTAAATGAGCCATTTTGTTTTTAAGGATGGCATTAGAAATTTCCAAAGATGGTGGATTAGCTCGGCCGAAGATCCTAGAACGTCTACTTCGATTACGGAAGTTATCACTAGTTCTTGCTTTTATTGGAGCTTTCTTCTGTTCACAATTTTTGTTCGATCCAGCTAACATGGAAGTCACGAGGTTTTGTTTAATCATCTGATTCAATCTAATCAGTTCCGTAGAGTTGCAGAATATCAGAACACTCATTGATGCCAGGACTTGTCACACCGAAATTCGATAAAAGTGGAATTGCTAGTCAAATATACAGAAGACTCAACGATCTTCCAACATCGACATCTCAACAACAATTCATAATGGAGGTTTTCTCCGAGTTCGGTTTACAAAGTTACACCCAGAAATGGAATTCCTCGAACGCGGGATTCTCAAAAAGTGGAGAAAATGTTTATGGATTTGTGAGGGGACATCGAAACGATGGAGCGGAAGCTCAGCTTATGGTCGTTCAATTGGGAAAATCCAGGACAGCGAAGAGAATGATTTCAATAATGATGGCATTCATTGATTTTGCAAAAGATCAAGTCTACTGGGCGAGAGATCTTGTCTTCGTTTTTGTGGATGGAGGAGAAGGAGAGGAATCGAACGAACAAGCTGCTCTTGCTTTGGATAATTTCCTATTCAAATATCAAAAAGTTGAAAATCTCAGCTCGAAGAACTCACGGAAAACCAATGTATTTGCTGATGAAATCCAATCTCAAACTGGTGCCTTGATTGCTGGAGTGGTTTATGATTTAACTGGAGTTTCGGTTAAAGGGCAACATATTGTGAAAATTCAAACGAATGGATTGAATGGGCAGCAAGCAAATCTTGATCTTTTCAATGGAATCGTCAAAATTGCCGATTCTAAACATCACTCGAGAGTTTCGATTTTCGGAACCCTTCATCGTTTTGCAGTAAGTTCATATGAATGTGCCTTCATTTTCAATTTTGGTTTCAGAGCACCTACATGGACTACTTCCCTTTCACTGTCCCTATTATAGCTCTAATCACTCAAGCCTTCGTTACTACTGAAGGAATTCATAGTGTTATGGGAAAATACGGAGTCCAGGTAAATTGACTAACAGCACCCGATTCTTGATTGGTTTTTGTCTCCTCTCCTCGTATTACTCTTGGTGTCAACCCAGAAAAGTAGGAGTGTCGTTGAAATTGCTGTGTGACTGGTTTTCGTCCGTTTTTGGACACAAACGTCGTGTAGGATTAGGTGAGCACGAATCTCATATAGAAAAGTGCTCGTTGTGCTGCTCTGTCGTAAAACTGAAGGGCGCCGTCCCTCCCACCCGCCTGCTATTTTTTCCATTTTCCTTTGCTTCAACCCTCCCGACGTTTTCATTAGTCTGTCCCGCCATTCCCTCTGTCGGCGTATGATACCCAATTGCACTATTCCATTAGAAATCCCTTTCTTATAATGAAGGGGTTGAGCGCCGCCACCAGCTCAAACGAATTCCATTTTCATCTCAACCAATATTTGCTCAGTTATACCTCTCTCTTTCCAATTTCTCCTTCTTTTTTATGCTTCTGGTCCATATCAATTTATTCTGATTTTCAGGGTGTAACCGTAGGATTGAGCCACGATTATAGCGAACGACAGTGTGGTCAGTTCATCGAGGAGGTGTCTCGTATGCTTAATAACGTACTTGAAAGACTTCATCAGAGTTATTTCATGTGAGTTTGCGTATGAATCTAGACTTACTCTTGTTGAAACTTTTTGACCTATTCTGAAACTTTTGATCTACCAATTGTTCTTCACGGTGACGAATAAAATCAAATCAAAACATCAATTCGAATCGCTCCCTCATTTTTTTCTAATTTACCCCTGCAATTTCTGTTTTTCTTCAACTATTTCTAAAGGCCTTGTTGAAAAAACTTATTTTACAGGTACGTCCTAGGCGACGACATGCATTTCCTCTCAATCGGCTTCTACCTCTTACCATCATTCATACTCGTTTCTCCTCTTCTTATCTCCCTCTACCACCAATGGCTGAAGCTCAACCGTGACTCCGAATTACCGTTAGGAATTGCTGGTATTCACTTTGGCGGATACGCAATCTACATGGGCATCAACTGGCTTTTCAAAAACTTCGGATCGGAATTCGCGATATGTTCCGGAGGATTCCCATTTCTCGGTCCTGATAATTGCGAGGGACAGATCAGTGGAACAATGAACACTATGAACGTTTGCATTATCATCTTGTGTCTTCCGCTTGGACTCTACATGTTCAAAACGTAAGTATTCGCAAAAATTCCAATGCTAAATCGCGCTCTATTACTAAAAGTTTAATTTCCCACCGTTTCCTTCTTGTTTTTGAGGCTTCGTGCGCTCCTCAATTCACGAGAGTTACACAAAGCCTCGAAACCTGAAAAAAGCAGCAGCGATACTAACAATTTTTAGTTCTGCCATTTGAGCAGTAGAGCGCGGTGTGACATCGAAAGTATCTCTAATATTAGGGCGGTAAACATATGAGAATCCGTGCTCTATCGCACCTGGTCAAATGGGAGAGAAAATCACACTGAATTTTTCGCAAAAACTCTTCCATTTGACCAAATGCACGGGGAGTGCAGTGGAGCGTGGATTTTCAAATGTTTACCGCCCTAATAGCTAATTAAAGAGCGTAGTTATAAAAAATCCTATTTCAGCGAACCTCTCCATGTCCAGGCTGTTCCAGTCATGCGAATTTGGCTTCTTCTGTCAACATCGATTGTCGTTTTGTGCCTCTCCCTCATAAACTTCGGTCTTGGAATCTTCTCAGCCGCCATCGCCGTGCCGGTTGTTTTCCTGATGACGTTTGAGTCAGAGCAAAAGTGAGTCGGAAACAAGTGGGTTGTAGTGGCATGATCTAGAATGACATGGATTTCGTTCTTCTTCTCAATTGTATTTCGCTAGACAATGAAAACTGACGCTATCTGACTTCTAGGCTACAAAAAATAAGTGATGGTCATCAAAGAACCATCCAGAGATTCTTCTTGATGTTTTTATCAAGCAAGTTAATTAGAAATCCATTCTTCAATATTGAGGAATTAGAAGTTAAGTTAGTTAACTATTCCCCTGTAAGGTCCAACTTTAATAGATAACTTTGTCGCTTTTTCGCTTCATCCCTATGAAACTATCCTTTCCCAGTGTTCACTACTAGTCTTCTTGATCTAGCTGCAGAAGAAGTTTCCCTTTTTGTAGTAGTATCAGTACTACAGCTACATTTTACAAATACTAGTCTGAAATAAACCTCCCCCTCCTGACCAATACAAACTGGGGCTCCGTTTGATCCCTTCAAATCGTATGATTTTTCCAGAGCTCGCAGCTACTTCCGAACCGCATTTTTGACCTTCCTCAGCCCAATCTTCATCATCACAGTGCTTGCCTGGAATGTTCCCAGTTTTGCAACTGCCTTTATTCCTGCGAACGAGTTCAAAACGTGGACTGGCGTTCCGAGAATGTTCATCTACAACATCATAAAAAGCGACAACATGTTTGATTCCTGGCTTTTCTTCATTCTGACCTGCGTTGCCTGGCCAATCTGGACGATGCTGTTCTCATGTTCATTGCCTTATGGATTGGACGTGGATCGTGCCGCAGAAGAAGACTCAACTCCCGATGACCCACAACCACCACGACAACGATTCTTCTCAGCTGGCAGCCCTCCGAAGAAGAACAGTAACACCACCAACAATAAGAGAAGGACTCGATAATTTGATCTGCTCGGTGTTCAATACTTGTTACATTCCCAAGCTTTACTTAATTTATTTCCCTTCTAAATTCATGTTTCTCCTATTTCTCGAATATGTGATAAACTTCTTGTACAGTGAGTATTCTCGCTATTCTATTTTAGCATTATGATGCTTTAGGCAATATGTTGATCCCCACCCGGAGGATAAAGAGAGAAATTAGGAGTGGGAGGAGAAGATGCGAAATTGCAATTGAACCCAAAACACTTGTATAATGCTCAACGACCTCGGATGGCTTCCACAATTTGCACTTCTCAAGTGTTTCTTCTATTGGACGTCTGATGTTGTCTTCTGAAAAAATGATTATAGGTATCGCAGTGTATAGATGATGTTAAGGCAATAAAGAAGAAAAAAGGTGACATCATTATTTTTGAAGTACTAAATATCAACTATATAGAAGTCGTTCAGTTTTTGGTTTTGAAACTTCAGATTCCATTGTCTGAAATGAAAATTCAGAAATTTTTTTGATCATCGAGATAGTGGAACGCATTCTGAAAGTCAGAATTCCCTGTTCTACTTCTCTGTCATTTGAAAACAGAAAAGTTGATTTAGTGCCAAAGGAATTGGAAAAACAAAAAACAGCCAGGTTCTTGTCAAAGTATCTCTCTGAGTTCCCTGAGAGAGTACCTTTCTGAAAATCCCACGAAGGTCATTTCCTTGAGTTTGATCACTCTGGGCTACGTAATTGTCTTCTTCTTCTTCTCCTTCTTCCATTTTTCCACCCACCAGGAAACACCCCCAAAATCAGAAGAATTTCAGAATCTTCTTGTTTCTCACGACATATCAATAGAGATGATACACTTTTTTTTGGAGGGGAGGCGCCTCTGCTGACTCAACCATTCTCTCACTTTTTACACTTCTTAGCTACTTTCCATGATAATAAACTGTAGGAGGTCATCATTTATAACTTTGTCACGTGACGTATACTTTTAGAAGGTCATACTGTTCGTATTCGAGGAATTCTTCTGAATTCTAGAATTCAGATGATGATGACATCTATTTAGATCTGAACCAAACCAATCTATTCATTAAGTGTTCAGTAACTTGATATTCATGTTTTTATCTTTCTGTGATACTTCCGAACTGACTTTCAATCTCCCCAGCTTCTATTTTCAGAACTTTTCTTGAAATTTGGAAGTCTGAAACCTGATAACTTCCAGTTTTTTTAAAGCTATGCTCTCTGGTGTGACTTTGGCGCATCTTTAAGCTAAACCCTGTGTGACTTTTGAGGTTATATAGTTTCTGATGTTTTATTTTACAACCGATCCGGTTCATAAGGTTACAGGGTACACATGTTCAGCATGCTCCTGGCGGACTGATAACGAGTTTTCGATGATTCGTAAACTGACAAGAAAGAACAAAGACACTCCTCCTATTTACTATAATTGCAGTGCTATGTTGCAATTGCAGACGCTGAAGTTCTTTTTTTTTGGGGTAAACATTTTCTATTGTACCTTTGATGTTGTTGTTGACGTCTGGTAGGCTATGACTACAGTACTCCATTCCTATTCAAAAAGTCTATCCACGTAGAATTAGGCACTTTGAGCTTTGCAATTTGTCAAATGCTCCTTGCATCCAATTTCTGGTGGGTGTCGTCGAAACTCCTTCCAGAAGAATGTAATGTCAATTGTCAAATGACGGAGACGTGGACACAGTAGTTATTTCTCAATTTCCAAATCTCAGAAGACGTCACAAGATGACACCCCCACTGCCTCTCTTCATCATCTGAATCGTTTTATTTCCATCCTCTTCTTCTTCTTTTTCACTAATGGGTTCGTGCCTCTTCACATCATCATTCCGTTTCGGACCCCCGAAATCTTTCTCAATGTAATTTCATCCGAGAACGTGAGAATCTTCTTCATCTTCACTCTCTTCACTCTATATCTTCTTAGTCTTATCCCCAATCCAAAAACGAAACTAATTGTGTGCTTTGCCTTCGTACGACCTTTTTCCGCTGCTTCATGCAAAATCTCGAAATCGCCGGTTCGAATTTCGAGGATTTGCGTGGTGGGAGGGGAAAGGGGATTTCGAAGAAATCGCTTATTCCAAAAATTATATACTTTTTGAGCCACGCCCACTTGGAGCTCTCTCTCTCTTCTGGATACTTCAGAAGCGGTGGGCGGAGTTTTCAAAGCGAGATGCGCATACAATTCGGACTATAAAGTATTGGACCGAATTGAAAAAAAACAAATGGACACTCCTTGTTCTGAGAGTACTTTTTTCGGTTCTGAGCTGGTCACTCCCTCGGATTGACCTACTACCATGAATCAGTTTCTCTGAAATTTTCTCTTTTGCAAATAATGACGAAACCTTCTTTTTATCATGATTAGGAGTGAGCTTATAATTTCATGATTCCGAAAGTTTCAATTTCTTTCACTCATTTTCCCAATTTTCAATTAGACATACAGTAAGTCTCCCAAACGGCTTGATCAACCGTTTGGGATCTTTAGAATAGCAAGCTTCCATCTTCTGAGCTCAGTACATTCTGTTATTTGGAGATATTCTGACCCATTTGTATCTCTGTATGGAAGTTTTGTCTACTACTAGTCAGGATTTATTTTGAGATTTCTTGACTACTCGTACTCTTCTGATCAAGCAATAGTCGAAAGCCACAACTTTTCCATCCAATTGGGTTCCTCATACCCGCTTCCTCTCCAATATTCCTCATTTTCTCAAGCTATGAACCCATAATTACAATTCTTGCAGCTGGTGTAATTCAAAAAAGACAAAATATGTCAAGAAGCATTGCATTGTTTGTCCTTCTTGCTCTTCTCCTTTGCAGTTTCTCCACGGCGATTCCTCTTCGGAGTCTCGTAAGTTATCATTAAAAAACTGTTTATGTTTGTTTGTTCTTATCAACTTTCTTTTCCCTCCGAGAAACCATCTCCCCCGGAGGTTTCGTTATCGCACTGAAAGTCACTGTCCAAGCGTGGCTGAGTGGTCTAGTGGTATGATTCTCGCTTAGGGTGCGAGAGGTCCCGGGATCGATCCCCGGCTCAGCCCACTTATCTTTTGTCATTTTTGAATCTCTCCTTTTTCAGTTCCTCCGTTCCTATGATGACATGAATCAAGAAAGTATCCCAAGACAGTACTTTGAACCACAGGAAATTAATGTAAACGATGCTGAAAGTGGAGATAACAGGTGAGAAATACAAACAAACTACACTTTGAAGTAGTAAAATAATGCAATAAAATTAGAGGTTAGAGTATAAGAAAACAAGTTATTCATTGTCTTTCTAGTCAAAGGAATTCAAAGAATTCGTTTCAGAGCCAAACGAGGACTTGATCTTCTGAAGAGACGAGTCGAAATAATCGAGAGGAATCGATGCTTCTTCAATCCAATCACATGCTATTAGTTTCTTCCGGTGCCTTCCTCCCTGCATCTCATCCCTCGATCTCTCTTTCATTTGATGATTTAAAACCTTGCTTTCGCTTCTAAATCCATAATGAACCGTGTCAACTGTGCTACTACAAGATATAAAATATTCATTAGGAGCAAACATAACAATATATAAATTAATTTTTGGATTAGATCTATGGTGATTCACTGGCGAATACAATCTTCGTTCTTTCTGGGCATGAACAGTAGGCAGCATCTGGTCCTGGAGCTCCTGGAGCACCATCTTGTCCAGGGACTCCATCAGTTCCCTTCTCTCCATCCTTTCCTGGTGCTCCTTGAATTCCTTCACTTCCATCAGCTCCAACTTCTCCATTTGCTCCAGGTGCTCCATCCTTTCCTGGTTCTCCAGCCGGTCCTTCTGGTCCTACTGGTCCTGGTGCTCCAGATCCACGGCTTCCGTTCTTTCCTGGTGCTCCTGGAGCGCCAGCCTCTCCATTTGCTCCTTCATCTCCTGGCTCTCCTTCTGGTCCCACCTCTCCAGGTGCTCCTGGATTTCCAGCAGGTCCTGGTGCTCCTGGCTCCCCGTCTGGTCCTGGAGCTCCTGGTGCTCCATCTGGTCCAGCTGGTCCTGGTTCTCCTGCTGGGCACTTAATGCACGGAAGCTTCTCATCTTCGAATACCAGAGAGGATCCAGCATTTCCATCCTTTCCTGGGTTTCCAGCCTCTCCGTCAGCTCCTGTAATGCAATTAATTTTCATTTTGTTCCTATTGAAATGTCTCTCTTTCGCACTTGCACCCTATCATCATTTCATGCCATCTTTCAACCGCCCTGCCTATTTCACTGTGCAAACTCGGTCAGTCAAGTGGCAGTCAACCCGTCACATTCTAATTGACTAACGCAGGAGATGACGAACATGGCCGCGTGGCGCAATGGATAACGCGTCTGCCTACGGAGCAGAAGATTGTAGGTTCGAATCCTGCCGTGGTCGAAACGTTTTACTTTTTTCACCATATACCTGGAAGTCCTGGTGGTCCTGGTGGTCCAGCCTCTCCTGGAGGGCAGTGGTTTGGTCCATTGGCACATGGGCATCCACAAGATTTATCCTCTTCATCTCTCTTCTTTCTGTCAAAAGTGTTGGAGGAGATCATATCCTTCCAAGCGACATCAGAATAGTGCTGAATTTAGAGAACTTCAAGACATATTCTTAAGTGATCAGAATACCTTGAACGATTCGATTTCATCAAGAGAAGTTTCTAGGAATGTTTGAGCATCAAAGAAAATAGATCCAGCAACCAAAAGGCTGGAAACAATGGCAACACCACAGATGGAAGTTATGAAGAGGAGTACTGTACTCGTGGTTGACATAATTACTGAAAAGGATTCAATGCAATTGTATAATAGACGAAATGGTATAAAAAGAGATATTCATCAATCAGAATTGAATGACAGTATAATGAGAGAAGTGCAGCGAAGGGGGCGGGGGAGAGACAAAAAAAGCCCCAGATCGAACATAAATACCCTTGAAAAGCTAGTTTTTCTCTCTTCCTTTTCTCACGGCTTCACCCGCCAGGTAACATGTTTTTTTCGCCATTCGGTGATAAGGAAAAGAAAAAGAAGAAGTCAGAAGTGATGGGAGAATATCCGATTTTTTAGACGATTGCGCATTTGTATTTTTTGCCTACAGATGAATATCATTGTCACACAGAAGTGCGTAATCATTTGACAGGTTTTTCAGGGTTCAATGCGGAAGAGAAGTTTCTGAATTTATTATTAGTGAAAGTATTCGGAAACGAATATAATATATCATTATCATTGACAAGAAGAGGATGAGGAAGTATTTGAAGATGAAGACGGAGTTGGTGTAGAGGATGGACAACGTTTGTTTTTCATTCGACGGTTTTGGAACCAAATCTTTATCTGCAATTCCAGATTTTGATGATACTGACTATGAGATTTGGAGCTCTCGAACTTCGAATCTAGGATTCTTTTTGAACTCCTGGAGCTGCTAACGTTTTTTCTAGCATTTGCTTTTGGAACCAAAACGCTTTCTCTCAGACAGTCTCCAAATCTTTTAATGTTCTTCTCTTAGCTACAAATAATTAGGCTTCCACTAGAGGTTCTTATAGCTCATGAAATCTTCTATTGTCTTGACTTGCAAGAAAATGGTCTCTTTGGAAAGTTATCTGAATGATTTGAACCACTCTACCAATCCATATTTGCCTACCTGAGTTTCTGAAAGTGATAACTGCTGTGCCAACTGGTATCTTCTGGGTCTACTCAAATACCGATTATCCGAAAATTGCTTCTCCAACTGAACCAATTGCTCACTGCTGAAAGCTGTCCTTGGCCTTCTCATCTTTCCCCATGCTTGCCATGCATTCACTGAATCTAGAAAACATTCTTACACTGTCATTCACAATTCGTCTCGAGACACCTACATGTTAATGCCAGATGGTCATAGATTAGAGGGAGGACTGGTTGAACCAATGAGGTGTAAGAGGTAAGTGGGTGGTGAACTGTTGTGGTGGGTGAGGCTGCAACAAACAGATGGTATGTCTAGACACTCTTGTCGCATAGTGAAATGTGGCCGCGTGGCGCAATGGATAACGCGTCTGCCTACGGAGCAGAAGATTGTAGGTTCGAATCCTGCCGTGGTCGAAACTTTTTTGGGGAACTTACATTGAGAGATGGGAATCTCAAAGCATGATGATGTTTGGGCAGCGAAATGAGCTGCCTTGGCAGCCATCTTCATCAATTCTTCAGAGCAGCTGGTTGAATAATTAGAAACAGAACAAGAGAGATCTTGAGGTGATTTTTGTTCTTCGAGAGATGAAGGAGGTGTAGATGTTCGCGATGATTTCAGAAGAGAGTCGATCGAGGAGAACATCATCGAAAGAATGAGCAAGCATGTTGCATTTTCAGGGCGGAGCTATCGTAACACAGATAAACTCTCTTGGGAGATTCTCGCGGCTCGGTTCATAAACGACTACGGTAGGGAAGGGGATGAGGAGGCGCCATGAGGAGAGGAAGGAAGCATGATTGATATTTCGGAAAGCATTATATAGCGCCTTGCGCGGGTTTTCATTTAGGATGAGCGCCGGCGCCCCTCGGGAGCTCACTTATTGAAATTTTATAATTTTCGGCTTGTTTTCGGTTTCTTGACATGTGATTGATGTCTACTTAGAGAAATGCTTATGAAATTCTAGTTGAGCAGTAGAGAGAAAGCAAAGAATAAGAAAGAGGAAATCACTCAACATTTATTTTCTTTTTACAATACGAGATGAGACATGATGTTTTGAATCGTTGTTGGGAGAGAAAGAGAGAGAGTAGACGTCTTCTAGAGCTTCGACAGCATCACTTTGGCATCGTCGAGGAATTCCTGTTCAGCATCAGAATATGGTTCAATGTCGCAGAGTTCGGTGAGGTACTTGCGAGCATTGTTCTGAAAGAAAAGACTGATTTGAATCCGAGATTTCAATCTCTCACCTTATCCTTGAGTGCCACGTAGCACTTTGCGATGAAGAAGAGATTCTCCATCCACTTCGGATTCACTTTGTACGCAGCCAAGAAGTCCTCGTTGGCCTCTTCGTAGGAATGAGTTGGTGGTTGCGAATAGAGAGCCGATGCGAGTTTTCTCTCAACCCAGGACAACGAGGCAACCGAATACTTGTAACGACCACGAAGATGAAGAAGAGCAGTGTCCTTTGGATCCTTTGAAATCGACTTGTCGAGAAGTTCCTTGAACTTCTTACTGCATTCCAACTTCTCCTTTGTGGGCATGTATTCGGTGGCTTGTCCAGTGAGAACTGCATTCCATTTCAATGCTTTGAAATGATTCGGATCCTTCTGAACTGCCTCCTCCGCGAACTTCAATCCGTCATTGATTGCTGCCTTTCTTTGTGCTTTTGGCATACATGCCGATCTCTCATGAATCACTTGAGCCATTCTCCAGAGAACCTCGACCGAACGATCACCTTTGTCAAGACGTGCTTTCAGCATATCGTATCCCTGATCGCGGTTCTTGGTTCCAAAAGTCTTGTCAATTTCATCGAAGCTCTAAAAGTCGGAATTAGGAAGAAGGTGGATGGGAAAGACCGACCATGGTTGTTGATGTGGCGAATTATTCACTCTCGTGTAGAAAAGTCAGACTGATTTTCTGTGAACGAAGGATTCGATTATTGACAGGGAAGTCAACGTGTTCATATTTTGCCATGGTTTTTCTGATTCATGTCACGTGCTCACGGTCCTTATTTAAAAATATTTGGGTGATGCTTCTCACGTACAGTTTATGTCAAGTTTTGGGAATAAGCAAACATTATTATTGGACTGCTTTTCTATGAATGTTTACTGAACACTGGTTCAGATGATTTAGATTTTCAGATTCTCATATTTCGGTAATGGACTTCACTTCATGTTCACATGTTGTCGCATTGCAGCATCACAAACAGACATCTCCACTTATCTCCACTTATGAAATTTAGACTTCTTTCAGAAAATCACATTCCCATCTTCAGACAAGTCTGAGTTCTTGATTCTGCGATTTCTAGAAAACACACAAAATGCATGTTCTGTTTGCATAGGTAAACCCATTTCCTTGAATCATTGTCCATCTCTCTGACCATTCTCGTCTTTTCCTTCCTACCATCATGTGATTTTTCGATGGAAATCTCAAAAAAAGAAATCAAAATCAAGTGTGCGGAACACATTTCGATCTGTTTTGTTGTTCGTCTGATTGTCCACACCTTTCCCTCCCCTTTCCCACTTTTCAAGAGTTTTTCTTCTCATTTTCTGTGTAATCTTTGGCTTAGGGTGTCCTTTTTCCCTCTTCACTTGATATCTGACTAGGGCGTGTTTGCGTGGAAAAACGGAACAGAAAACAGTCGAGACATATTCCGTCGTCGACGATGCCCGTCTCTCGTGCTGGTAAGATCTTCTCATGAAAATCCATCAACTGCTGTATATTCATTTTCAGATTCAACATGCTTCAATCGTAACAATAAGCAACGCCGAATCGAGCCTCTTGTGATGCTTGATTCAAGAGATTACGGTAGCTGGCGTAACTCGTCTAGTCCATCGGCTTCTCCAAGCACCAATAACAAGAGTCCACCGGTTTTCCAAGCTGAAAAGAAGAGAGTGCATTGGCGGAAATCATGAATGTCTCACTTTGTATATTCTGTAAATAATCTCCTGATTGGTGAAATAAACAATTGTATTCATCTGTTCGTTGGAGAGTCATCGGGGAATTCGGAAGGGTTTTTGAGGAAAAAGAGGGCGCTGATGAATATGTAAATTGGCTATGTGACAGGGCGCTGAGTGTCTTTGAAGAGACGTTTCAGGGGTTCAGAGCCAATCAAAAGAGATGTCAATTTCAGTGATAGGAAGCTTTGGGTTTTGTTTAAAAACCGCCAACATGACGAGCTCTAACCTTCAAAATTTGGAGATTACCATCTGAATAACTTGTAGACAGAGCCAACTCTGCCTGGAGGCTTCTGAAAAGTTTTAGATAGTAGTTATGAAAACGTTATGAAACTCAGGCACTATTTTTATAAATAGTAGGGTTAGAAGAAGTTTTTCTTATTATTATATAATCATAGCTAGCCTTTTGAAATATGTCAAACAAACTGTTCCAGTTTTCTAATGGAATCAAAGTAACAACTCCTATTTGTGATTCGATTGGACAATGCAAAAACAGTGTAGGCAGCAAATTTGTCAAAGTTCGTTGCTAATTGTGACAAGTGAATGATCAAATACCCAACTTTAAATTAACAAGTTGTTCCAAGGTCACCATTAAAAGAAATATTTTCAGTCGAATCCTTTTTCGGACTCTTTCCGGATGACTAATCAAAATATTCAAATTTCACAACTTTCAGACGATACTTCAAGTATTAATTCTAATTTTCAGATCACTGCCAGAACACTGACTCGGAACACAAAATGTCACCTTTGACACTTCCTCGTCCAATTCTTTGTCAACCACCTCTCTTCAGTGACATCATCAAATTGTCCATTATCAAGTAGATCAGCGAATTTCACAGAAAATAAATCGAGAGAAAAAAGAAGAAAGGAAACAAGGAGACAAAACTGTTACAAAAAATGACCGAAGGAGATGAAAAAAAACGGAGTAGGCGTCCTGTCTTCTTCTTCATTACTCTTCAGTTTTCATCGAAGCGAACCAGTCACTTTTTGTTTTTATTTCTTCTTCGTTGAACTGCTTTGAAATGACTTATTTTGTGAAGATTTGTTAACTTCAAAAATAGGTTTCGAGTGGATAAAAATGATTTTTTAACCTTTGAGCATATTCTGTTTCTATCAAAAGGTGCGCTGTTGGATCTTGCGTAGAAAAGTCAGGAACTGTTCGAGCCTGGTAAATCTTTCCAGTTTTGTGTTCAATTACATTTTTCATCTTTTCCTCTTTTAACTTTCAAAAAACGTTAATTTCCAAAGTACTGTTAATCTTGGAAACGAGACTAGTGAACAGCTTTATATCGGTAAGTTTCTTTCTCTAGAGCACTTCTGGCGAATGATCAAAAATTGAAACGGTAGCATACTCATGTCTTCCACTGACTTTGAATAGTTCTGCTGCATTCCTTATTTAGCAATCTCACGTCTTCATTCATTCTTTCATATTTTGTACCCATCGTTGTTTATCCTCAAAAACAGTGACATTTTCTTGGTCAGAATCAACAACTTCCTTTCTCTCTTATCTCTTAATCTTTTGATTTTTCAGGTCAACCGGCCTCAAACAATGCCTCGGTTTATCCCATTAATCCTACTGGTATTTCCCTTATCACTTCTAGCACAAGAGGATCCATGTGCAAGTGCTCCGACTGAAACTGCCAAAATTCTATGTAGACAAATTCACAAATGGGACGATGGCGCTCGGGTTAGTTAGTTGAAAGAAGAGTGGTTTTTCAATTTTTTTTGTGTGATAACGACGGTCAAGGACATTTTGGACAGAAAGTCAAAGATCTAATTATTACAGGAGGCATCGAAAAAGAAGAAGATCGCATTGCCACCTGGACTCGCAAAGGGAATGGCCGCTGAGTTTGCTCCAATTGCATCGAACATTTACCAATGCATGGATCTGCCGTGTCTTTGTTCTTATTTGAGAGGAACTGCCACTGGAAACGGAGGATGTACTCTTCCGAATGGACAACCTCTTCAGAAATCAGTCCGGAAGGAATACCGTATGCTTACTGACGACGAGAGAAATAGACTTCATGCAGCATTCAGAGCTCTCAAAAATGTGTTTTTAGTCTTTTGAGACATCAATTTATCTCTTTTGTTTAGAATGGAGAATACGATAGAATCGGAAGAGTCCACTCCCAAATGTCAGCTGCAGGAGGTGCCCACTCCGGTCCAGCCTTTCTTCCTTGGCATCGTGAATTCGTGAAACGTGTTGAATTCGCCCTTCGACAAGTTGATCCATCAGTCAGTCTTCCATACTGGGATTCCACTTTGGATTCTGGACTTCCAAGACCGGCTGATACTATTCTGTTTAGGTAGATTTGACGTAGGCGTTCTATTTTATGATAGTTATATTTCAGTGAGTACCTTCTTGGAGGTAGTGGATTAGTTAGCACTGGTCCATTCACAAACTGGAGAACTCTGGCTGGAAGGGCTCAAATTCAGAGAGCTGTTGGAGCACAAGGAGCCCCACTTTCTCAAGCAGACATCGATTTCGTGATGAGACAAACTCAAATCGATCAAGTCCTTTCCTTCACTGCTCCACAACAGGGATGTCCGTATAGAACTGATTTCAACTGCCTCGAATATACTCATGGAAATGTGCATATTTTCGTAGGAGGAGATATGTTCGATACTGCAACTTCTTCCAATGACCCATCATTTTTCCTCCATCACTCTTTTATTGATTTCGTTTGGGAAATGTGGAGACTTGCGAGACAATCGAGAGCTGATAGAGAGATTGCATTCCCACCAGACAATCAGCTGTGTGCTTCCGCGCAACATTTCGGAGCTTCACCAATGCAACCATTCAGTCCTATGAGGTAAACTTCTACTAGCGTTTTAAAAGTGCGGGTGCTCTATCTCAATCTCAGTGCGCGTCCTAGTTCTTTCACTGGAAAATCAAAAGACAGGTCTGAAAAACTTGATCTCCCGGTTCTAGAAAAAGCATGTGCACTGACGTTGAGATTGAGATAGAGCGCGTCGTCCACACCCTTGCAACTCTGTTAGATCCTAAAGAAAAGCAAGTAAGCCGGTTTCAGAAACATCGATGGTTTGTCCAACAAGTACACTGACAACCTCTACAGCTACGCTCCAAGACCAACATGTCAAGCAGGAGGAGATTGTGGATCCAAGTGAGACTTCTGATTCCTCGTCTCCCTACCACTATCTCTTCTAGATTCCTATTCTGTGACACGTCCACTGGAGTCGCTCGTTGTGTCTCCCGCATCCGTCCTGGCTCTCAATGTGGTAACTTCCGAGTTAACCCATGCTTCTCTGGAGTTTGTCAAAATGGAGTATGCGTACTGTCTGCTACTGCTCCTCGTCCAACTCCAGCTCCAGTCACCCCTCCTCCGGCCAACCCAACCCCAGTTCAATCTCAAGAGTCATGTTTCAACGAGAATCAGTGCTGTGCTTCATGGGCGGCATCTGGGGAGTGCTCTAGAAACACAGCTTATATGAACGAATGGTGCAAGGCTAGTTGTGGAGTTTGTAAACCAAAGTATAGACTTGCCGATGGTAAAGTTATATTACTTGAACTCTTCCGAACGAAAATTTTGTTAAGATTGTACTGATCGTCACACTCAATGTGCAAGTTGGTCGCGATCTGGAGAATGTACAAAGAATGCTCTCTGGATGACTGAAAACTGCAGGAAGAGTTGTAGTAAATGTGGAAGGTCTCGTGCTCAAGAATGTGGTGGTGGAGGGAATACTGTAACGACTACGACACCATCTCCAGCTCAACAATGTGATAATTCTGATGGTTGTTACAATGAGAATGTGTGCTGTGCTGTATGGGGACTAATGGGAGAGTGCAGGAAGAATGCAGGATATATGGCATGTAACTGCCGAGTTTCTTGTGGACATTGCTTCCCTGAGGATTATAATTATGGATGTAAGATTATCATCACTATTTCAAAAATCCATTTTTAATTTCAGCATGCGTCGATTACCACAGATCATGTGCTGGTTGGGCTCGCGTTGGAGAGTGTCAGAAGAATCCATGGATGGCTGAAAACTGTAGATCCAGTTGCAACAGTTGTTATACCCAATCAGAACTTCGTAGAATGTGCGGAACCACTGCTGGCTCCGTCGCTCCAGTTGCTGAAGTTCGCAATAATCCATCTCGTCAACCACCACGTGGAGGATGGGGAAGAAATGACGACTTCGGAGGAGGCGGATGGGGTGGAAATGGTGGTGGAGGATGGGGAGGAGGTGATCCATGGGGAGGAAACAGATGGGGAGGTGGTGGTGGAGGATGGGGAGGAGGCGGCGGATGGGGTGGAGGTGGATGGGGAAAACGATCCATTCGAGCCGCTAATGCCTCTATCGCCATGCCAGCTTTTGATCCTGATCTTTTGTAATTTTTGCTTTTTTGTGTACACTTTTGTGCCATTATGCCTGATCTATGAGCTTAATAATAAATAAACTTCTCTTTTCCTCTCATATTGTTATGGCAGAAATTGAAAGAGTTGGGAGCACGAGACTATACAGAAATGGAGAACCAAGTGGACAAAAAATTGTAGAAATAAGTTAGTATGCGAATAGAAGTAGTGATCACAGAAACCGAAAAAAATGGGGATGAGAAGGGCAGAGAAGGTACGTACAGGGTATTCACAGAAGTAATCGTTTAATATTGTTGATTCTGAGGAGTTGGAGCCCATTGTTGTTGCTGTTGAGCCTGTTGCTGAGGATGTTGAGGGAGAGAAATTTGCTGGGAAGCTGGCATGTTCTGTGGATAGGCATACTGTTGTTGCTGGGGCTGTTGTTGAGCGGCTGGATTGTAGTGTTGCTGGTATTGAGGCTGTTGTTGTTGAACAGGAGCGGCTGGCGTGTAGTATGGAGCTTGCTGAGAGGAATAGTAAAATTAACAACGGCAAGATTTTGATTGATAAGTTAAATTTTGAAAAATAATGAACACTTACCGGTTGCTGATAGTTATACTGTTGCATTGGCTGTTGATACATCTGCTGGTTTGGTTGGAAACCACTCTTCTGAACAGCATCATCGTATAGAGCCAGAACATCTCGAATCGCAATATCGATTTGAGCCAAAGAGTTGCTCTGCCGATCGATACTTGCAAGGTGGGCATCAATCAGGTTACCTTGAGCATACGATGCAGCTTCCAGTTGAGCCAGCTCTGGTGGGTCTGGTCGTTCTCCGGTGGGATCACATTCGTGCAGAACTTGAAGACAACGGACAAGAACAGCCTCATTAATGGAAGCAACAACTTCTGGAGCTTTTTGGACAGCTTCGGCTCCTTTCGATTTCGAATCGTCAAGTTGATTCGTCACAAAACTAGCTGGGAACAGTCCTTGCTGTGTACCAATTCGTCCAGTCCACCAGTGAGGATTACTAAAGGAAAGATTCAAATTTTTAATATCTCGTTTCACAATACTCACCTTTCATCTGTGATAATGATAAAGTCTCCAGCAACGAAAGAAAGCTCATTACTCTCAGCCGCTTCAAAATCGTACAGAGCTCTGACTTTCTTTTCTGGAACATTTTGGCTAACTTGAGTTGGAGGACTAGTTGCCTTAGTAGATGGGTACATTGAGGAAGACGTCGACTTTTTCGATTTTTCCTGCTTCTCGGCGTCAGCTAATGAAGCAGCTATAGCTTTCGCAATAGCTTCTTCCTCTTGTGCGGATCCGACCTTAAATTTCTAGCAAATAGATTCTTGATTCTCGAAATTTAACCTACATAGTTTGGATCATTTGCGTACTTAGCATCCATGGCTTTCGTTTTGCTTTTAGGGTCATCGACGCTGAATGAATAACCATCTGCCACAAGATTTTTGTAGAGAGAGGTAACCAAAGAAAGCGAAGGCTCATTTTTGCATTCAGCATCAACCCATTTTTGAAGAGTAAGGCGCATCTTTTCGGCAACTTGACGCTGACTCTGAAAATTTAATCAAAACTAAGTAAAGAAATTAATGATAAGAAACCATACCGATGTGCAAAGTGCCTTGAGCTCATTGATGAATTGGGCAGACGAGACTTCTTTTCTGAATCGTTCCTCACAGTTTGCCCAACATGAGTCCAGAACGGATACGGCAAGAAGAACAACATGTGGATCACGATTGTTGAGTCGTTTTCGAAGAGCTTTCAATCCGGTTTTCTGTCCTTCGTAGTCATTGTTGATCTGAAATTAAATTAATGCTTTTAATGTTTTTGTGAATAAATCAACTTGCCATATCACAAAAGCCGATGATTCCTTCCCAGTTTTCTGTTGTCAGCGTTGGCGCAGTAATTTTAGCGAGTAAATCTTCGTAAGCTGACATTGGGAATGTCTTTTTAACCTTCTGAAAAATCAAAATATTACGAAAGAAAATGGGAATCAATAAAAGGATAGCTGGTTTGTCTACACAGAGGACGACCCGTGAACACAAAACATGAAGGAAGAGAGAGGAGAGGGTGGAAGAGACGCCAGTGAGATTAGAACTGACGCATATGTTCTTTTCGTGCACACGATTTCAGTTTTTGGCTGTTTTTCACTTGAAAAAGGAAACAATGGTAACGGATTCCATGTGAGTCATCTTTCACAAAATATGAATACACACATAAAGGAGAAAATACAGGAAAAAACCGATGAGGAAACGAACCTTCATTGTTACAGCGAACTTTCAGTCACGTGAAGCGAAGATTGATTGAATGAGCGAAGAAATAGCACTGAAAAAAAGCTTCCGTTTATATTCGAAAAAGTAAAAATAATGGAATTGTATATGCGGTGTGGCAGCCAACAGCGTCTAGCAAAGTCATGGAAATCGATGTGCACATCGCACAAGAAGCAGTCTGTTTATTAGTTTTTTCAGAGACTGAAAAAATAATTTCGCAACCTGGCTCTCATTTAATATTTCACCACCAATGGGAGCGACACCGATAAGACTTCGTCTACTAGCATATATTTTGAAACTTTGAAAGAAAAACGCAATTTTAAACAATTTCAAGCTCAAAAATCTAAATCTCAAAAATCTGAAGACGTGGTTTTTAAAGAAAATTTCTGAAAACTGTGTGCGCCTTTAAAATGATACTTGACGTGTGAGGACCCAAATTTTCCTTTTGTGCTATGTTCCTTTAAGTTTCTACCGTACGTTTTTCAAAACGAAGAATTTTGAACAAATTTAAATGCTGAAACTGACAGAATTCAACATAAATCACTGTATAACTCATGTGCATTGACTTTTCCAACACATAAAGCAATACCAGTTTATTTGCACAATTGTTTGCCCTTTCATTCTCCCTTGATTTCCCTTTAGGCTTCGCTCCCAGTACAAATTTCCATTCCTTATTCTTTCCCGTCAAAATCTCTCTCCACCTAATTCGTCAAAAAAGGGCCAATAGAACAGAGAGGCAGTCGGTATTGCTGCTGCTGTTGCTGATGTTTTTTCGTTGCGCCCCGCGAGCCATAAAAATACATAGAAAACGACACGAAACAATCGATTTATTCGTCAGTGTAGAGAGCCGATAACACCTGTCGTTATCTTTTTTCGCTGAAAATTAATCATTCGACACTGCTTTTGAGAATGCTTATTCAACCCAACATTATTATCAATTCCAATTAGCCGAAATAACAAAAGTCATTCGACTTCGTCATGCTATCCGCGCAAAACTGGTCTAGGCGCCCTGGCGTAATACACATCATGCTATACCCTCCGAAAATATACATTGTTACTCAATTTACCTCTCTCTCTCTCTCTTTTCCTCTCTCATCAGCGTTCTCTACTTCTTTTCTATTTTCATCACCTTAGTTACTCTTTTTACTAATTTTCCATTTTTTCAGTAGCTCTCTATGTGATTTAGTACACCCACCAAATCATCAATTAAGAAATGGCAGCATCCAATCAGGTCTCCAGCTTGCTGGGTAAGTTTTTTAAAAAATACAGAGCCAAGAAATCAGTTTTCAGACCTGATAATGAGCCTGCTGGATACGGCAATAACCTATCAACATCAGGAAAGTGTCAAAAATGAAGTGGCCGAGTCTCTGAAAACGATCGGATCTCATCAACCAAATGTGTTGCTCACAGCATGCCATCAGTATTTATTGCAAAATCCGAAGGTAAGTCTAGGATTCTCTTTCATAGACTCCCGAAAAGAAAGCTCATTACAGCTTGGACCATTCAAACGGGCATTTGTTCTACAATCAATTTCCATTTGTGTAGACAACTCGGAAGTTTTGCCTAAATTGGATGAACAACTGGTCATGCTTATTATAAATCTTGCAACCCAAGAAATGAATATGACCAAGGATACTGATGTTGAATGGGCTGAATCCGCAATGGAAGTTCTAGTCACACTGGCGAAAAATCACCGTTTTGTATGCCATGTTATCGATGCAATCCTTCAGAAATTCCCTCCTGGTCAGACAACCAGTCCTCATCGATACATAGTTCTAACCATGGCCACGATTGCCAATCATAATCGTAAGTCCTGAAAACTCCAAACAATTTCACCCAGAATGTGAACTTTTACAGCGTTCGGTTTGGTTCCATTCCTAACTGATATCCTATCCCGAACAGTTCCACTTCTGCAGCATGTGAAAACTGATCCATTGAGATGTGCCTGGGCACGTGCGATCTGTTCGTTTTGCGAAGCCGTTCGGGAGTGTGAAACGGAAAGACCGCCAGAAGCATCAGAAGAGTTCACTGGAGATCAGTCACGTCCCAATTCGGCATCTGGACATTGTCAAGAAGTTTCCAATCGGGCAACATATTCTGATCAGACAGAAGCTGTCTATGATATTGTTTTTGGTTGGATTTACAGCAAAGATCCAAAGGTATTTTTTTTTCGTATGACTGATTGCTGAGCATTTCAATTTGTTTCAGACACGTGGTGAAGCAGCGGAATGCGTTGGAGAACTCTGTCTGATGATCAAACAGACCAGATTAGTGGAAGATGTCAAGAAAATTGTGACGAACATGCTCCCTCTTTATCGCAAATCCTACAATGAATCCCACATGATCACGCAAGGAATCTGTCGATTTCTCGAAGCAGCCTGTGTGGATGAAACATGTCCACTGGAACCATACTTGGAAGACATTCTGAATGCTCTGTTCCCAAATGCATGTCTTGATCCAGATGACACTACAGTGACTCTCGGAACACAAGCGATAAAAAATCATTCGGAAGCATTCAGATGTTTTGACGTGGCTGCAACAAGATTCGCTGATAGAATTGTTTATTACCTGCTGCACAAAATGCAAAACGTTGCTGATTCTCAGAAGTTAGGAGCTATAAACGTCTTGAGGCATCTTTTGAACGCGACTGGACAGCATATGGAAGATAAGAGATCTCTTTTGACAATGGGACTGAAGAAACTTCTAGCTGCAGAGAATACTACCAGCATTCGAGTAAGTGTATTAATCAACTTTTTTTTGATTTTCATCACCGTCAAGTCTCAGGTCAAGCGAGCTATAGTACAACTCTGTGTTGCTCTGGCTGATCATTCATATGTGGATGCTGAAGGAGGAGATTATGTGATTGCATTCCTCGTGAGGAATCTCGTTGGTCCAACTGAACAAGAAGCTGCGGCCAAGAAGATTGAAGTCGATGTCGCTGGAGTGAATCAATTGCGAACTCAATGTGCACAAGCACTGTATACCATTGCGAACACCTGTGTTTGTGCTACGAAACTTCTCTGGCCATATCTTCTCGAATTTATATGTTGTGAACGATACACACCAGTCGTTGGCGATCTCTGCAAATGCTTGCGCACGTTGGTTAATCGAGAAATCGAGGCTGGACACAAGATGGACTACACTACAGGTTTCGATAATCGTGAGTTTTTAAACTATTGTATTGCATCTGAATTGGTTGAATTTTTCAGCAAAAGTTGCTGGAAGGCATGCAGTACTCGCTCGTTTGTTCACTTCATTCTGCAACGCCCCACTCAACGGATTACTGACCAGAAGAGCGAGAGAAGCAGGAGGTCTCATAGAGGCAATTGCGTCATGGTTCCATTCTTCAATGGAAGGTCCGGCTTCAAGGTGGAGTGATAAGCTGGAGCCACTGCTTGATGGTAAGTCAGATTTTTAATAATTGAAGCGGCGCCAAAGAAAAGGTTTCCAGAACTCTCCACCACCACAATATCATCAGGAGATTCAGCTCCAGCCGAGCTTCGTGGTAGAAAAATTGCGAGATGGCATGAAGCATGTTTGGAGTGGCTCTCTGTATGTGTTTCCGCGGTCCCGGAAGGTGATTGGAGACAAGATTTGGCAGCAGCTATGGGAAAGCAATTGGATATGTACAAAGAGTTGAGTGATGAGAAGTCATTCCTCTTCAGATGTATGGGTGTCACTCTTTCCAAGATTACTGCCAAACAGTTTGTCATTGATCACATGATGATGATGTTCAAGACAGCTTCACACTCGGTGTTAACTGAAAGACAAGGATGTTCTCGTGCCGTTGGATCAATATCTGCTTCTCATATGGATTTGGTACTGATTGAACTCGAAAACATCAGCAAATGGGAACATGCCAGAAAGAGTAGTGGTATCTTCGGATTCATCAAGGATACGATGCCGATTCGACAGTATCCGGACATCGAAATGATCAATTTGCGAGCCACTCTAATGCTTTGTTATGGACATGTTGTGATGGCATGCAGTCTGGATACCGTAACCCAACGACTCCAGAATACGATTATGGTGTTTCTTCGCAACTATTTCGCCAATTCCAAACAGGAAACGGTGGTCAGAGAGGCCATGCTGGAAACTATGAGGTTGATTGCTACAGCCGTGCATCCATCAAGAATAGGAGGAGAATGGAAATTCGACGCCAGAAACGAGTTGTTGGCATATGCGAAGGATTATTTGAATGGAGAAACACCAGAATGGTTGACCAGTTCCTTGAGACTACTCACATGCAAGGCTACTGCTGCTCTAGTGTAAGTGTATCGTTTCCATTTTCATTCTTCGAATTTTTCTGTTTTTAGCCAGCTGGAACCTCCACTCTCGTCCACAGATATCGAAGATATCGGCAGTGTGCTGAGTAGGCAGATTCTTCCAATGCAAAGAGAGAAAAGTGGTTTGAAGACTGTGAGTTTCCTGTTATGTTAATTTACCCCTTTATGTTCCCTCACCTCCTTTTTTGTTCTACTCTCCACTTCTTCTCACCCTACCGCTAACCGTCCCTCTCCATGGACTCGGTTTGTCTTTTTTCCAGCTCGCTTTCGATATTTTCGACTACGCTTCTTCATCGGTCTTCTCGACATTCAGTGGTGCTCATAACAACAATGTGCATACGGGGCCACCTATTCCTGCGAATTCAGTAGCTGAAGGTCCGAATGGAACACCGATTCATCAGAGACATCGTGGAGTAGGCGGAAAGGTGCTGATGTTATTCCAAAAATGGCTAACAGAGTGTTACTTTACCAATTCATCCGACTAAAAGTCTCAGTTTTCATCTTCATCAACAATTCATTCATTTTTCAACATCTATATTTTTTGCTAATGACATGGCTTTTGTTCGGAACTTTTTCTGTGTGGAAATACACTAGGGGTCTGGGGTTCAGGGGTTCAGACTATAAGAGTTCTAATGATATCAGCTTCAGATGGAAGATGATGAATCAGCTACTATCATGGATGCAACGATGCATCAGTATGGCTTGGCTTTGGAGCAGATTGTCAGAATGTCACCGACGACACAAACCGTCATGATTCTTCTCAAGGTATAATTCTGATTCCCAAATCTCATATGATTTAAATATCTTCGTTTTAGATCCTCCTCCCATACTACGGAAAGCAAGCTGATCACGAAAGAATTCGCGCAGTGGACATGACTGTTCTCATTCTTCGTGTTTATTACGAATGCGCTGAAGATATATCTCTAGGACATGCATCAGACTTCGAACCGCTTAGTTCTCTGCTTGGTCGTTTGGCACCTCGCCTCGTTGATCTTCTGGCTCATGTTCGTCTCCAAGCACTGTCTGCTATTCATTGGGCACTTCGACTGGCATACATGCATAAAGGACACGGAAGAGACGCTGATCAAAGTTTGTTCTCCTACTCGAACTTTGTCGAGAAATATCTGACAAGTGGTGATGTGAAGTTGGATGGGCAGAAGGAGAAGCTTGCTATTGAAGCCATAGCTCAAATCATAGAATACCGTCTTCCACAATCTCAGATGCAGATATACCTGTCCGCAATATTCGAAATGCTCACGGATCGACAGAGTCATGTCAGTTCAGCAGCTGCGCAATTGCTCACTTACGCCGTGATGGCAAGAGGATCAACACTGAGTTCGGAAGCGGAAATTCTTGTGACCAAGATGGTTGAAAAACTGGCGGATATTCACCATTGCGTTCAAACGAATACGGATGTACTTGCGGCGCTGGTTGCGTTCGCGGTTCATCAGCAGCAAGCCGTCTGTGATGTTCTATTCAAACAACCACTCCCTTATTCCATGTGAGTTTTCGTTTCACCTGTTCATGTTCCGGAAATTACCTTTTTCAGAAATATCACGGATGCTTGGGAGTGTCTATCTCGAGACAAGCTTCTTTTCGCTGGAATCCTCGATCACCTCACGGAGCTTCTTGGAGCAAGCCTTGAACAACCATTCGAAATCATGGATTCTGGAGGTGGCGTATCTGCAAAGGTGGTCAATGTTGAACCGTGCGTCTACGTGGCAGTTCTAGCAGAAGTGGTGAAAAACGGAGAACCAGAATCAGCTTTGATGGAACGTCTTCCATTCATCTTGACTCTTCTGATTCACTTCATTTGCTCTGTATCGGATACACAATTCCCTGTAATGCAAAAGGAAAACAAAGATGGCACCAAATCTCCACTAATCATTACTCCGGATCTACGAAGAAATGCAGAGAAACCAGCCGGAATGGCTGTGGTAGCAATAAAGAATCTGCTGAATCGTACAAGATCCAATATGGTTATCGAGGATATGAATCAAGCACGTGCATGGAGTGACTGTCTGGATAAGGATGCATTCAACCAAGCAATTGGTGTTTTTATGAGATCTCTCATTGAACAGCGCCCTGCCTGGGTTCCATCACTGGCAAAGACCATGGAGGAGTATGCAAATAGCGAGAGCGAACCAAGAAGGCTTGCTGCTGTGATTGTTGCCTCATCTTTGATACGAAAAAGCACCAATGAATCCGGAGAATTCAATGAGCAGCTCCTCGTCAAGTGTATACGTCGTTTAGAAGATTCTTTAACTGATCCAAGTCTTCGAATTCGAAAATTGTGTGTCAAAGGTCTTGGAGAGCTTTCGGAATGTTCATCTCCTGATGTTATATCTCGATTCGTGCATATGGCTGTGGAAGCAGCGATGTCAGGATTGGACGATCATGGAGATCGGAAGGATACAGTAGCTATCGAATCGATATTGGCACTGAACAAACTGGTTCAACTAACCAACAACGATCAATTGAAATCCATACTTCCACTTGTTCTTCTGAAAATTCGTCCATGCTTCGAAAAGGATTCATACGCACTTCGCGCTGCATCGTTCAGTTTGTTTGGAGAACTAGGATCAAGAGTTGGAGAGAACAGTGAGGAGTTCCGAGGACACTTGCATACGAATATTGTTTCTCTTCTGCTTCATCTAAACGACGACTACGAAGAAGTTCGTCAGAAATGTGCAATTTCGATATACCGTCTAAATGAGCTATTGACATCGCCGAATGCTTCAATTTGTATCGAAAGAGAGCTGAAAGACGGAAAACAACCAAATAGTTATAACTCGTTCATCAAAGACTTTGCTGCTATCCTGGTATGATTCTTTCTAAACCATAATTTTTCTAAAAAGTGTAATTTTTCAGGCCAACTCATTCCCTGATCGGATCAATCAATACGCGTTAGCTACATCTAACTATTTCAAGAGTTCGAGTGCTCGTATCCGATGCAACGCTGCTCACCTCACAGGTTGTCTTCTCGATGGTCTCACTGCTCCACTGCGAGCCACCATCAGTAGGGAGCTTGTTTTCACTGGACTCGTCGCTCTTCTAAAGGATTCTGAAGATGTCAATGTTCGAATTTCCGCAACCAGAGCTATTGCTAACTTGCACGATTTCCACTAATTTTTGAATAACTTTTTTGTAAATAGGTACCATTTTTCCCCGTTTTAATCACCATACTGTGATGGTCAGTGCATTTATGTTTTTGTGGGTATTCTTATTCCTGTTTTCACTTTTTCTACTAGTTACCTCCCGGTTAGCTTTTCTTCCACTGTGTTTTTTCTAGTCCTTTTTCTACCTTCACCATTCATTTCCCTGTAAAGCCTGAGTGGTCAAATGACTTTTGTACGGGACCTCATACAACGTCTTCTGATTCTTTCCAAAAGCTTTCCTTTTCCCCGTTGGGTTTCACTTCTACTCCCCAATCCCTGGGGCTTGTTACGTTTTTTGTCTCGTTTTTCGCATTTGTATCAATTTGATGATGTCTTTATTGCTTGACCTACACACCTCTTCGTTTTGTTTTATATTTGCTTCGAGTAATAAACGGTTTGGTATTATATGGAGTACCAAGGAGTCATCGATTTCACAGAAACCACGCACACTCTCATAGATTTTTGATCATCTCTCCTTGTTCGGTGTCGGCTTCCCAGCTCTGTCGCCTACGGTTCCCAGAAGGCTTCTGGGAATCGGTGAAACTGAGATGTAGTTGACATAAAAGAACAACGAGGGCCTCTTTTCTCGTCGTTTTCAGTAGTTTTCCTGGTTTTTTAGCAACACCTTTCACTTGAGAGGCTACAGTAGCCCTGGGCTTCAACTACTGGGCTTTTCTGCTTCGTGTTTCATTTTCTCTTTCGAATTCTGAATTTTACAGACAGTCCCCAGTCTCATTTGTTCCATTATGTGCATCAAGAGTTCGACCCTTCTGGGTCTAATCTCTCTTGTTGCACTAACTGGAGCAAAATTACATTGGAAATGTGAATTGCTTGACACGAGTTCGGAGACGAGTTCAACTCGAACGACATTCGTTGAATACGTCAAGGGGGAATCACCTGAACCAAATGTTCCTGAAGGTCTGAATGGTCAGAATCCCCGCCCTCCTCGATCCACAAACAATCAAAAATGTCGACCAAGACCCAAAAATGGAACAGTTGTCCCATCAACTGTCACGGAGAAATTGAAAGTAGAAAAGAATCGCTCAATGGTTCAATCTGATGTCTCTGGAATTTTGGCTTCGGGAGATACTGATGTTCCACATGTCAAGTATCAGAGAAAAGAAAACCATCAAACGTTAGATTTAAATATTGGACCTGGGTTTGAAGAGAGCAATGAACCGTATGGAAGGAGTAAGCAGCCAGTGCCGAAATTGTAAGTTGAGGGAGGAAAGGAAATGAACACCGAACTTGACAATTTCTAACTGAAAACAACCAAATACGATTTCATTGTCCGCTATGATACAGTCTGTACCTGTACCTGTAGTTTGAGTCCATCCGGTTCGGACTAGACTCCGAGCTTCATCAAGAACAAGAATCATTCAGTTAATCCTCAAAATTCATTCCCTTCAGATTCCGTCCAGCCTATCTCATGGGAGCTGACGAGCTTGACAAACCCCTCACCGAGCATTTGGATGAAAATGTGATGCCTGATTTCGAATTGGACGATGATGAATCTCCACCGATTGCAGAAGATCTTCCTTGGTGTCCAGAAGAACCAGAAGACGATTGTGAAACTGTCGATTTGGAGAAATTGAGTGTCTCGGAACTGGTTGAATTAAGACAGAGATGTGAGACAACAGTAAGCACGGAGAGAAAGGAATTGATCGAAAAACTGATCCGAACTGAAGGAAACCAACCTGGAGTTCTTCCACCTGGTTACACCGTAGCTCTTCCACCAACTGGTGCCACGAATTGCTCAATAAATCCATCGGAACTGAGAGAGAAAGATCTGGAGAAATATCAGAAGGAATGTCCATGCGAAAATGATACTTCGAAAATGAGTGAGGAGGAGTTCGCCATCTTCAAAAAGGAATGTCTGGATCCCATTCAAGTACCAGGAGAACCTCGTGATTTAGTGAGAAAGAATGGAAGATGTGGAGCATCGCAAAAGAAAATCGATGAAATGGGAGAAGCGGAATACAAGTTGTTCGTCAAGGATTGTCTAGTTGGACCGAAGAACATCGTTCTGAGAAAGATTCTAATTGTGAACAAGTCCCCAGAATGTAAGAATTTGGATGTGAAGAAGATGGATAAGATTGAGGTAGGGTGTTCAGGAAAAATCTCAATTGACAGTTTAAAATTTCAGTACGCCAAGTATCAAAAGAAATGCGTCTCTTCCCAAAACTGTGACGATGTCGATAAGTCAGCGATGGATGAGAAAGAGTTGGCTAGATTCAAGAAGATCTGTGGATCGGTCACTAGGAAGACCAAAAGTTTGTGTGACACAGAAAATGTGGAAGATTTAGATGATGATCAATTCGAAAAATACAAGAAAGATTGTGTTTTGAATGAAAACTCGTTTGATTGTGATAATGTCAACCCAAAGGAATTGAGTGAAAAGCAGGTGAGATTTTGAAAAAAAAGGATTACTGTAACGTAAGAAATGCTCAGTACGAGGCCTATCTACGAGAGTGCCGCGAAGGAAATTCTCCACCTCATGTGAGGCCATTAATCAACTGCAAATCGCTGAATCCAGATGAGCTGAATGATGAAGAATATGAGAGATACAAAGCAGAATGCATGGGAAAACCAGCTAGTAAATGTGCCCAGATTGATCCGAAAACTTTGAACGATGAAGAGGTAGTTTGTGTTTTCTTGGATCTATTAAAAAGCCTTTTTGCAGTACCGTCAATATGAGAAAGACTGTCTTAATAAAGAAGCCAATTGCACAACTGCTGATTCCAGAGAAATGACTGAAGAGCAGTATGGAAGATTCGAAAAAGCTTGTCTGAAGAAGTCATCTGACTGTAGAGACGTCAAGGTCAAGGATTTGAGTGAGGAAGAATACCGGAAGTATCGAAGGAGTTGTCTGAAAGAAAATCCAAGATTCGATTGTTCTCGAAATCCGGACGAAATGACCGACGAAGAATACGAAAGGTACAAGGAAGAATGTAGAGAAAAACCTGCCAGTGAATGCGCCAAGATTGATCCAAAGACACTCAATGACGAAGAGGTATTTAAATTTTCTAGTGTTTCTGAAGTCTTTGAATCTAATTTTTTCAGTACAAGAAGTATGAGGAAGACTGCCTTTCGAGAGAAGCCAACTGCACCACTGCTGATCCAAGGGAGATGACCGCGAAGCAGTATAGAAGATTCGAAAGAGCGTGTCTCAAGAAGTCTTCGGACTGCCGAGATGTCCAAATCAAGGATCTGAGTGAAGAGGAATACCAGAAGTACCGACGAGATTGTCTCAAGGAACCAAAAACTGATTGCTCTCGGAATATCGACGACATGACAGATGAAGAGGTGAGTTTCAATGTCAGGTTACACAATTCATTAACGGCATTTTCAGTATGCTAAGTACAAGAGAGAATGTGATGTTCCCAGAAGAGGAAACGACTTCGACTGTAAAGATGTCAAACCGAAGACGCTCACGAAGAAGGAATTGAAGAGATTCCAGAGAGAATGCGTCAAGGACTCCTCTGATTGTCAAGATCGGAAACCAGAGGAAATGACTGTGGACGAGTACGAAGAATATGCGAAGGAGTGCTTGAAGCCGAACAAGGATAGTGATTGTGAATCAGTGGATCCTCGAAAGTTGACCTCAAGGCAGTATCTGAAGTTTGAGAAAGAATGCCTCAAGTCAAAGTCCGATTGTCAGAATGTGAATCCAAAGGAGTTAAGTGATGAGGCCTACGAGAAGTATCTGAGTGATTGCCTGGAGAAGAAGTCGAAGCCTGATTGTTCAACTGTGAATCCAGATGACTTGAGTGGCGATGAGGTGAGAATAAAAAGTCTGATGGAAGACTTTGACTTTTTCAGCTCGAAAAATACAACAAGGAATGTCTCTCGGATGAAAAACTCAACTGTCAAACCGTTAAACCAGGCGACATGACCAAGAAAGAATACAAGTTGTTCATGAGAAAATGCGTCAAGAACACTCTTAGTTGCACCAGTGTTAATGCCAAGGACCTCAGTGCCGAGGAATACGAGAAGTATAAGATCGACTGTCTCCAATCGGAAACCGACTGTTTGAGTGGTAACCCTGATCAGTTGACCGACGAGGAAGTTAGTCTTTGCGTCCAACGATACAATGTTTATAGAAAATTTTCAGTACAAGCAATACAAGAAAGACTGTCTCGATGAGGAAGGAAACTTGAATTGCGATGCTGTAAACCCGAAGAAGTTGAGCAGAAAGCAGTACAAGAAGTATGAAAAGATGTGTTTGGAACGGAAGTCGTCTAAAAACTGCGGCAGTATCAATCCGGATGAATTGAGCGATGAGGAATATGAAAAGTACAAAAAGAACTGCTTGAAACCAAAGCGAAGTTTCGATTGTGACAGTGTGGATGCTAATAAGTTGAGTGACAAAGAGTACAAGAAGTACGAAAAGGAATGTCTCAATATAAACAGAAGATCTGATTGCGATGATATCCGTCCCGAAAACTTGAGCAGAGAGGAATACAAGAAGTACGAGAAAGAATGCCTCTCAGGACCAAGGAAACCATCTCCAGATTGTGATGAAGTCAATGTGGATGAACTGACGGATGAAGAGGTAATTGCATAGATTCCGATCTTTGAGTATGGATTCCTTTCTTTCAGTTTACAAAGTTCAAGAGGCGATGCTCATCTCAAATCCATCCTCCATCTGGGCCAGGAGAAAACGTGAAAATCACAAAGACAGTTGAAGTGAATCCTCCAAATGTGTCTCCTGATTGTGAAGGCGTGACGAGAGACGGATTGAGCGACAAAGAAGTAAGCCCACAATTCAGGAAAACCAGATTTCATAGTTTATGTTTTAGTTGGAAGAGTTTGATTCAAGATGTGGTAAAGGTGGAAGCAAGGTCACTGTCATCAAGGAGGTCATCATCAATAATGGTCTGAAGCCAAATGGATCTTCGGTTTCTCCTCCAGATGGATCTAGTGAAGGATGCGAAAACGTGGATTTAGAAAAAATGACAGACTATCAGGTAAGAGTTTGTTCTATTCCAAATATTATTGAGTTGTTCTAGTACAACGCCTATAAAAAGTTCTGCAAAGTAAGCTTCGAAGGAAAGGATTGTGATGAAGTGAGAGTGGATAAGTTGAGTGATGAAAAGCTTCGGGAATACGTGGAGAAGTGCGGATTGTTCTGTGGAATTGAACAAAAAGAAGCACTTTCGAAGAAGGATCAGAAGAAGTATGAGGCGAAATGTGAAGGAGATACAAATGAGTTGGACAAGGATTGTAAGGATATTGCCGTTGAGAAGCTTGGAGAAAGGATGGTTGGTATCAAGAGGGGCTTTTATTCAACAATAATATTTTATATTTTCAGTATGGAGACTTTGCTGAGAAGTGTTTAGAACCCATCAACGCTTGCTCAATGCTAAAATCCAAACGTCTCGTTCGGAAGGTTTACGATGAGTACCGTCTGAAATGTAAACCACGTCTTCGTCCTTTTGAAAACTCTAAATGTGAAGAAGCCAACACTGAGAAGATGACGTTGGAAGAGTACAAGGATCACAAGAAGAGATGTGGTGGAAATAATAATGGAAAGGTTGATTGTGATTATGTCAACGTGCATGAGCTCAGCGAGAAAGAGTTTTTCCAATATAAGAAACGTTGTCCAGTGGATACAAGACACGAGGATTGTAAGGATATCAATGTGGATGAGCTCAGCCAGAAGGAATACAAAAAGTATGTGAAAAAGTGTGGAAGACGTCCGATTTCCGAATCGGATAGTGATTGTGATTCCGTCGATGTGAACGAGCTGACTCAAGAAGAGGTAGGAACTTTTAGTCCTATTCTACTCCCTCAAGCTAATTTTTCAGTTCCTTTCCCACATGAAACGATGCCCCGACCACAACCCCGATACGATCCAAAAATGCGGAGATCTGGATTGGAAGGAGATGTCTCGAGAGGAATACTTGGATTTCCAGAAGATGTGTCCGGAGAATCCATCGAAGGATAGAACAGTACCTCTTACAGGTGGACCATCCAAAAACTGCACGAATGTGGACGTTGAGAAGATGACTGACGAAGAGTACAAAGTATACAGAAGAGAATGTCTTCCTACTCGAAAGACTCGAAAACCTGATTGTAACGATGTTGACGTCGATAAGTTGTCTGATGAAGAATACCGAGCTTATCAGAAGAAATGTGCGAAGAATCCTGGTCCTGACTACCCAGAGAAACCAAACAGAGAAGATTGTCATAAAGTGAAAATTGAGGAGTTGTCTTCTGATGAGTACCTTGCCTACAAGAAGAGATGCTTGAGTCCTGATGGATCCCCAAGAGTTCCAGGAGATCGCAATCCAGATTCCCCGTCTACAGTAATCGAGAAGACAATTGTTATCAAGAAACCTGATGGACCTACTCCATTTGAGGACTGCTCTTCGGTCAATGTGGACAAACTGTCTCCGGAAGAGTACGAGGAGTACAGGAGAAACTGCAAACCTGTGCGAAAGATTCCAGATTGCAATGTGAGAGATACCAGTCAGCTGTCCGATGAGGAATACAGGATTTACAAGAAAAGATGCGGATCAAGTGAACCAAATAGCCCTCCTGAATCTTCGGAGAATCCCAGAAAGCCGTCGGTGTCGATTGAGAAAACCATCGTTGTCAATAAACCAGGCAATGATTGTGAATCAGTAAATGTCTCCGAGCTATCGGATGCTGATTATCAAGACTACAAGAGACGATGTGGACCAGAAAGGAAGACTCCGAAACCAAACTGTGATGACGTGAATGTCGACAAGTTGTCTGATGATGAATACAGAAAATATAAGAAGCAGTGTGGATCAAAACCAAATCCTAATGGAGAGAAAGTTCCAGATGATTCAGTCAGAATCGAGAAGACAGTTGTGATCAATAAACCACCGAGAGATGGTCTTCCCGGAGGATCCAATCCCCCAAACTTTGAAGACTGCTCCAATGTGAATGTTGCCAAGTTGTCAGATGACGAATACGATGAGTACAGAAGAAAGTGCAAGCCTACCAGAAAGACTACAAGCCCAGAATGTGATGAAGTCGATGTGAAGAAGTTGTCGGCTGAAGAGTTGGAAGAATACAACGATAAGTGCTCAATCGAAGAAGTCCCGCCGAGCAGAACAAGTGAAATGGGTTGCTCGGTTATCAATGTAGAGGATTTGGATAAGGAAGAGGTAGGCTTTTTGAAAAATGAATCACTTCAAAAATAAATGTTTGGATTGCAGTATTTGGCTTACAAGAAGAGATGTAGATCTCCAGATAGTCCGCGTGGATCACCGGATACTCCAGGATCTCCAAAGTCGGCTGATGATTGTGACGATGTGAAGGTAGAAGAGCTCTCAAATGAAGAGGTAGGCTGCACGTACGCTTTATAGGTTTTACCATGAGAAATATTTTCAGTACGCGATCTATAAAAAGAAATGCTTGAAGCCATCTAGAAGACCACCGACTCCAGATGAGAATTGTTTGAAGGTCAACACAGATGAACTGACTGAGAGTGAATACAGAGCATTCACGAGAAGATGTCCGGAGAGTGTGACTGTGGAAAAAACAGTGGTGATTGATAAGGGATGTCAGAACAAGGATACGAATGGAATGACAAAGGAAGAATACCAAAAGTATCAAAAAGAATGCTCTCGTAGACCTCATGTCGAATTGACGAAGACTGTGAAGATTGTCGATATACCGACTGGGAACAAGGTGGTAGATGAGTGTGCTGGAAAGGATGTGAATTATATGACTGATGAAGAATACACTGACTTCAAGAAAAAATGTGGAGAGTTCAGAGAGACATTCCAGTTCAACTGTAATATGGATGTTACCAAGATGAGCGATCGGAAGGTGAGCATTGAAATCTGATTCTGAAGGTTTGAAGGTGTGTTATTTTAGTTCGAAAAGTTCCGAAAGGCTTGTGGAAAGAAGCCGTTTGATTGTGAGACTGCTGATGTCGATTCTCTTTCTGATAGAGATTACTCGAGATTCTTGAAAGAGTGTGGCAAGCGTCCGATTTACGATTGCGAAAAAGTAAAGGTGGAGAGATTGAGTGCCGAGGAGTTTGAGGAGTACCAAAAGAAATGTAAGAAGATCACGACGAAGAAATCGGATGATTGCAGAGATGTGAAAGTGGAGACGCTGAGCAGGAAAGAGGTTAGATTTTTATTTGAAAACTGACGATTCTAAAACTTCACATTTCAGTACATCGAATACAAGAAACGCTGTTTGAAGAAGCCTACTGGAAACACGACGCCTCCGAGCAAGATCAGAAAGAGAGTCGACTGTTCCATCGTTGATGAAAGTATGATGAGTGAAGACGAATATACAGATTTCAAGCAGCATTGTAATGTCAAGGTCACCACTGATAGATATCGTCCTGGAGAGAACATAATTTTGACGAAGAAAGTGAAGATTCGAACTGGAAAAGAAAAGTTCAGTTGTTACGATCAAGATGTGGATAATATGAGTGATGAGGAGTATACGGTGTTTGAGAAGAAGTGTTTGAGTAATCCACATTTCCGATTCGATTGTAGGACGGTTGATACAACTGATATGTCCAGAGATGAGGTGAGAATTGGAACCTAGAAAATAGAAAAATAATGTTCCTGATTTTCAGTACGCCAAATATCAACGAGAATGCGCACCGCCAAAGTCGATCGTTTTGGAGGAGAAGTTGATTGTGAACAAGGATAACAAGCCTGTGAAGGATGGATGTTACAATCGAGATGTTGACGGAATGACCGATGAAGAGTACGCCGAATATGAGGTCAGATGCTTAGGAAGAGAACCGACTCCGCAGCCGAAACCAGAGAGGAAGACTTCATTCGATTGTCATAACGTTGATTTGTCCAAACTCTCTTATCCAGAGGTAGACTAGATTTGAACTTATTTTTTCAAACATAATTGATTCTAGATCGAAGAGCACATCAAACGATGTCGTACCCGAGAAACTGCTTCCACTCAAGCTCCCCCTCCACCAGTTCGTCGACAATCTCTGAAGTGTTCCGACGTCAAAACTGATGATTTGGATGACAAAGCTTATGCGAAATGGGTGAAGGAATGCTTGGAAACCTCTCCGAAGACAATCGAACTCACAAAGAAGCTGATTATTAACTCCACTACTGCCCCTCTTCTCAGTGGAGGAGAAACTGTTATTGTCGAGAAGTTTGAGATTCATGAACATCTTCGTCCAGATGATGATGAAGGATATCTCGAAGGAAATGAAGATTTCGGAGTGAGAGTTTTGACTGGAATCAGGAAGAAGGTCATCAAGGGAAGACCTGATGATGATTCGGAGTCGGAAACTGGAATTGTTCTGGTGAAGAAGGTGATTCATAAAATTCCTGGAAGAAGACGTCCATCTGATGTGGATGATGATGAAGATGAGTCTGGAGTGATTGAAGTAAAGAAGTTGATCATGAAAACGTCTCAACCTGAACCGGAAACTGATGACTCTGAAGACGTCGAGGAAATCATGAGAAGACCAAGAAAGAAGGTCGATCCAAGAGAGGAAGTTGTTCTGTTGTCTGTCACCAAGAAACATCCTCATTCGTACCGAACCAAGGGAATTCCGGACGCCGAAGAACCAACAGAAGTGGTGAAGTTGACAAAGAACACGAGGCATCCGAATGTTACCATAAGAGAAGTCAGAGTTCGGAAACATTTCGGAACTGGACTTCCAGAGGAAGCGGCTGTTCTAGAAATTGGAGGACCCGATTTCAAGATTACTCGGAAGACTGTGATGAAGCCTCATAAAGTTCGGAAGATGAAGTCAACAACGACAACCACCACGACTCCAGCTGAGCCGGAATACTATTATGATGAGGAAGAGGTTCCCGAGTACATCACTTTGGTTAGAGTGGACAAATCAAGTCGACCACTCAGAAAGACAATCAGACCCGAGGATGAAGACGATGAGTATGTGGATGTGAAAGAGGATAAACCAAAGAGTTACATCGAGTTTGATGGATTCGTCAAAGTTCATGGATCTCCTTTGAAACTCAGAAAGAAGACAACGTTCACTGATTCTGGAGAGGAACCAGATATTCGAGAAGTAACTCGGAAGATTCCAGGAAAGGAATATGACGACTTCAAGGGAGTAAAACTGAGAAGTCATCGAAAGAAGCTGATTCTGATTCGGAAGATTATTGAAGAGGAGCCAGAAGATTTGGAACATGAGGTGACGATGGTGAAGAAGCTCAAAGTTCTGAAATTCGGAAACGATGAAGAGGAGAACTTCGATGAAGATGACAACGTTGAAGATGATGGAAAGGTCATTGTGAAGAATCGGAAGAGGAAGTACTTGTTGGATGATGGAAGAAAGAGACCTGGAGAAGATGAAGAAGATGAGGAATTCGTAGAAGGAAGAATCGCGGTTCGAGGAAAAGCTCCGAAGGTCTTCAGATGGGGTGGTTCACTAGAACGGAAGGGAGCTCATGGACCAACAATAACCGAGAAGAACTCGCAATACTACAGAATCGGAAGATCGGAGGAAGATGATGTTGAGATAAGAAGAAGAAGACGAAAGGAAGAGGAACGTCCAAGAGCTTTGGAAGAGGTGGAGGAAGATGGATTCAGAAGGAGGAGAAGACCAAAGTCACGTTACGAAGAGGAGAGCGAGGAAGTTGGACAACGGAAGAAATCAAGACCGGAACTCGAGGAGGAAAGTGAAGAAGAAGAAGGTCGGAGAAGGAAGAAGCCGAGCGGTCTGGATGAAACCGTAATCCTTAAGAAGCTGTACAGAATTGGTCAGAAAGGAAGGAAGACGCCATCCGACGAGAATCCAAGACCACAAGGAGAATCCGTTGTCCTCACGAAAAAGAAGATCATCAATTATCAGCCGAATGAGGAGAATGTGGAAGAACCAGATGAGAGTGGAGAGATCAAACTTCTGAAGAGAAAGAAGTTCTACAAAGTTGGTCCAGATGGAAGTAGACGATTGGTGAGAACGGAAGGTGATGAACCAGCGGAAGATGAGGATCAAGAGATTGTGAAGATCAAGAAGAAAAAGGTTTACCGAATCGGACGGAATGGAGAACAAGAGCTCGTTGATGAAAAGGAACCACAGAAAGTTCGGAAGATTTCTCAAGACCAACCAGGGGTCGATGAAAACGAGGAGATCAAACTTCTGAAGAGGAAGAATAATCATCGGATTGGATCTGATGGAAACATAGTAATCGATGAAGAAGAACCGACTGATGGAGAAGAAGTTAGAATATCCAAGAAAAAAGTTTATCGGACCGCTCCAAATGGAAAACGAGAACTCGTTGATGAGGATGAAGCCGGTCCAGTCAGAAAGAATTCCGACTCTTCACCAATCGCCAGAGATCTTCCAGAAGAGAATTCAGAAGAGGTAATTATGAAGAAAAAGAAGAGATTTTATCGAGTCGGACCTGATGGGAAAAGAGAGCTGATGCGAGAAGAAAACGTCGAACCAACTGGTGGAAGGAAGAATCTTATTGGAGAAAAAGAGAGCACATTCAGTCCAGAACCATTGAACGATGCTGGAGATGGAGAGGAGATTCGGATGAAGAAGAAGAGGAGATTCTACAAAATCGGAAAAGATGGAAAGAGAGAACTCATCAGAGAAGAGGAAGGAGATGGGCAGGAGAAAAAGATGTCTGATCAGCCTGGAGAAGATCAAAGGGAGAATGAATCTGTAATGGGATCGAAGAAGAGATCGTTTGCACCGGAATCCGACGATCAGGCAGAAGATGGAATGGACGAGGAGAAGCTGATTATGAAGAAAAAGAAGAAGAGAATTTATCGAGTGGGAAAGGACGGAAAGAGGGAACTGGTACGGGAAGAGGAAGTGGAACCGTCTGGAGGAATGATCCATCGGAAGAACTCAGGACTTCTGGGAGAAAACAAAAATACTTATAGTCCAGAACCATTGAACGATGCTGAAGATGGAGAGGAGATTCGGATGAAGAAGAAGAGAAGATTCTACAAAATCGGAAAAGATGGAAAGAGAGAGCTCATCAGAGAAGAGGGCGGAGAAAACGATGAATCGATGTCAACTCCAGAAGAAGGACATGAAATGATGAGTCATAAGAAGAAGAGATTCTACAAGATTGGTGATGATGGGAAGAGAGAGCTTGTGAGAAGTGAGGGTGGAGATGCTGTGGATGGAGATGAGGAGCAGATGACAGGACTGAAGAAGACCAAGAGATTCTATAAGATTGGAAATGATGGAAAAAGACAACTAATCCGAACGGAAGGAGGAGAATCGAATCTCGATGATGGACATCAGAAGAACATGGAGAGAAAGTCGTCTTCATCGAATGCCGATGTGATCCCAGATGAATCACCAGTATCCGCAGATGTGAAGCCTGCTCCTGGTAAGAAAACAAACCTGGTATCTCGTCAACGTGGATTTTTTAAAGGAGGCCATCTTTCGGTTCCCGATGAGTCAGAGGAGAAGGGAGAAGTTCAGAGGAAGGAAAAAAGAAGACAGACGAGTGATGATGGATACGAGTATGAGATGAAGCCACGAGTGAAACGGACATATGTTTTGGATGGAAAAGGAAATCGGAAGTTGGTTGGAGAGACTACTGGAAATGGTGAGAACTTTTTTGAAATCGGCTTCAAGAAAAAAAAGGAATTTCAGAAGAATCGAAATTGGATCTTGGAAGACTTCTAAAACCGAAAAGAAAGATCACCGACTTGGAAACCGTTGATAGAGAACATGTGAGTTCATGAAGAATATAGGAAACGTGTCATATAGGGAAGTGGACGACACGCGCCATCTCATTCTCAATGCGCGGACTATTTCTGGCAGTGGTAGATCAAAAACACACCGGAAAATGTTGACCGCAAAAAAAGGTGCACATTGAGATTGAGATGGAGCGCGTCGGGCACACTTCTGGAACGCTAATAGAAAAGACAATTCCTGCAATTTCACATTTTCCAGGAGGAGAGACAGTACCAGAAGGTAGGATCAATTCGATCAACGAGATCATCTTCCACGAAAAATGGGTCGGACGGAAACAGCTCGAATAGAAGTAAGCGTTTTTAGCGTTTCCTATTTTCGTAATAGTTTTGTTTTCAGTGAATAAGATGCAGAAGTACCACAAAGATCGAAATCTGAGGTCCGGTGGAAAGAGCGAAGAGGATATCCCTGAAGATAAGTGATTATGTTCATTCTTCTCGTGTCTTTGTTGTATAATGAATTTCAATTTATTTTCTGATTGAGAACATGACAAAAACCGGTAAAGAACAACAACAACAGTAACAATAATAGTGGGGGTCTTATCATGCTTTGGAATTTAGAATGAGCTCTCGAATGTCTCCTTGTTCGGTTAAAGAGAATCCATTTGCTGTATCGACCATCTGAATCACTTTCATCATGGATTCTTTGTTTTCAACGGCGAGTGGAACAAATGAAACAAGGTCGAAGTCCGTTATCACTCCACAAATCGCTTCATTCAGCCTTCGATATTTCTCCAATCCGGGTACTTCGTTGAGCAAATCCAATAGTCTGTTCACATCTGGAAGATACGAGAAAAAGTCGAGATCGTAGGTGCCATCGGGAGAGAAAAGATCCGCTTTGGAGAGACAGTTCACTTGTGGCATTTCCATCGTTACCATAGTAGCTGGAAGACAATACAGTTATTAGAAGAGTCGTCAGATTTCCAAGTTACCCAATGTCGATAGTGCCACAGATATGAATTTAGAAGGATCACTGCAATAGAGAGAATCGGCGAGATGGAGCGCACAGAGACGAACACCAGCTTTCTCGAGATGTCTAATGACTTTCCAAAGCTCTCCTTCACTTTTATAAAGTTCCAGCTGGCCCGGACAGTCAATGATCATGTACTTCTTTCGGTTTGCTTCGATTTTCTAGAATATTGTGCATTACTTTAAGTTACTATATTATGAGAAATATACCTGAAGAAGCCAATCGCTATTTGCTCCAAGTGTTTCAATGCAGTATTTCAGAGCACCATTCGGGCCAAGACCCAGTCGATCCATCACATCCGTTACTGTGATCAATTCCTGAAGGCCCAAAGGTTATGAATTTCGAAACATTTTTTGATTTCTTACAACTCACTGTAATATTTACATCTGGTGCGTATGCCATTGTGTCGTTTGCCGGATCCAGATTGATAGTGACGAAGGGACGACCAGTTTGTGTGAAAATATCAGTCAATCCAGCACAAAAAGTTGATTTTCCAGCACCGGGTGCTCCGATGACGAGTACTCCATACATGTTTTTTTCTGTAAAAAGTTTCAATACATAATTCTACTCTAATTAAAGGAGGAATACGAAAATTTTTGAAATAGCTTTAATCTGTGTGAAATTAGCTCTATTTTCATAATATCATAGTGAGAGCGCTCAGAAAAAACTCCTGAGCTGTAAAAACGAGCTCGAAAGACCCCCGTAAATCGCGGATTACCACGGATGGCCGAGGTTGATTTTTCTAGTCCGCGGGCACGGAATTTTGGCGCCAATTTAAATTTCAATTAATTTTTCTTGATTTTAGGGCACTTTTTTGAGAAATAGATACTTTTTAACCTTATTTTTCGATGTTTCTATCAGAAACTTGTGTAAAAGTATCTATTTCTCAAAAAAGTGCCCGAAAATCAAGAAAAATTAATTGAAATTCAAATTGGCGCCAATATTCCGAGCCCGCGGACTAGAAAATCAACCTCGGCCATCCGTGGTAATCCGCGATTTACGGGGGTCTTTCGAGCTCGTTTTTACAGCTCAGGAATTTTTTTCTGAGCGCTCTCACTATGATATTATGAGAATAGAGCTAATTTCACACAGATTAAAGCTATTTCAAAAATTCTCATATTCCTCCTTTAATTTCAATTCATCACGATCTCATTAAAATTCATGAAAGAATAAAGAAAAATGTTGGCTGGATGCCAAGTCCGCAACGACACTACTTACGACAAAATGCAGACTCGGAGCGAATTCAAAATTTATTTTTGCCGCGCAAATCGAAACGCGAACACGCTTTCTCCTTTTTTCCGCTCTTCCATCTGAAAATCAGAAATTATTCCTGTTATTCCTTGAAAATATAAATTTTTGTATTTAGCAAGCATGGAGAATAAACCAAATGTGTTTTCCAACGCGGTGAAGACGGAAAACAATCCGAACAAAGGAGGGTTAGTGAAATATCGGTTAATCACTACAAGTCCTGAATTTCAGTAAACTGTCCATCAAGGATTTCGAAATCGGAAGACCATTGGGAAAGGGAAAATTTGGAAGTGTATATCTCGCACGAACAAAGACGGGTCATTTTCACTGTGCCATTAAAGTGAGTTTCTCGTGTTTTCCTTGTTTATATGAACTCACAAATAAATCTTTTCAGGTTCTCTTCAAGTCACAATTGATAGCCGGTGGTGTCGAGCATCAGCTCGAACGCGAAATCGAAATCCAATCACACCTGCATCATCCGAATATCATCCGACTCTACACCTATTTCTGGGATGCGAAGAAAATTTATCTGGTCCTCGAATACGCGCCAGGCGGTGAAATGTACAAGCACCTCACAACTCAAAAACGATTCTCTGAAGCGTTGGCAGGAAAGTACATGTACGAGATTGCCGATGCATTGTCCTACTGTCACAGGAAGAACGTCATTCATCGAGATATCAAACCGGAAAACTTGCTGATTGGATCGCAAGGAGAACTGAAAATCGGAGATTTCGGATGGAGTGTTCATGCACCTTCGAATAAGTAAGCTACTCATACTTTGAATTTAGTTCAAAATGATATTTCTCAGACGGCAAACGATGTGCGGAACAATGGACTATTTGCCACCAGAAATGGTGATTGGGCATGCTCACAGTGACGCAGTCGACTTGTGGGCGATTGGAGTGCTCTGCTACGAATTCCTGGTCGGCAAACCACCATTCGAACATGAGAATCAATCCGATACCTACGCTGCAATCAAATCCGGAAGGTTCACCTACCCAGACTACGTAAAGAAAGGCGCTCGAGATCTCATTGGAAAATTGCTGGTCGTGGATGCTAAGAAGAGATGCAAGCTTCAAGATGTTCGTTTTTATTCTATCTATCCTTTCTTTAGTTTTGTTTTTACAGGTGAAGGATCATTACTGGGTCCAGCAAATGCTTTCCGCGTCGAAAAAGGCTGCCGAGCATCAGAAATCGGAAAAAGCAGCCAGTCATCGGGATCACTAGCTAGTTATCGTACACTCGCAATATCGGCGTTTAACCTGTCTACTCATTACCATGTCACATACAAGATCTCCATTTCTCGTAATAAAATTACAACCATCCTTCCTTCTTTTCATTATTTTTTTTTCTCCCCACTATTCGCTCTTCCATTCTGTATTATGCGTTTATCCTATTCAGAACATAAATTTGTTTTCTTGTTTAGTCGTCCCCGCTGCTCTCTCAATATACAATTCAATTATCCATCCACAGACCTCCTCGACCCGGAGATTTCCCTTCTTTCAGATGACGTGCCGACGCATGATTAGGGTCTACTATGGGCTGAATCCGTTCGAAGCACCTGCCTCTCTTCGTTTTCAACACTCACTGCCACACAAGGACAGATGTTATATTTCCTTCCTTTCATTCCGGCATCAAAGTTGATTACTCATTTTTAGAGGAGACTGTTTTTAGTTCCTCTTTTGTTTTCAGGCATCAGTGATCTTTGAATCCTTTCAAAAGTGAAACTTTTCAAGTATCCAAAACTTTTTGTGTACATATTATATCCAAGCACCTTCTTTTCCTTTCTGAGGTTTCTTTCTCCAACTTATAATTTTTTCAGTAAGTGGATTTTCTCTTGAAAGCTTTCGTGTGTTACCTTTAACTTGGGAAAATGTCGACAGCACTAGAAATGGTAATAACACCAAGTTCCAATTCTCTTCGAAACCAAGTAGAAGGGCGTAGGAGGTGCCAGTCGGCTCTTCCCAAATAGCGGGGTTTGATATGGCATTTTTCTGTTGACATCTAGTTGAGTTTTTCGTTTCTTCTGGAATGAAAAGTTGTTTTATGAAGAAAAGATAAATCAAAAATCTAAAGTTTAAAGCAGCAAACATCGAAGATTCAGCTGTTGACCTGGTCCTCTCCACATTTGATCTGGAAACTTCTGAGTATAGCTTTCGTTTTCCTTTAGGAGGAAAACGAAAGTTCCAGGTGACCGATACAAAATCCGATTCTGGATGCTCAATTTAGAAACTTGTCCCAAATCCTTTCCAATTTCCCAAAAATGAAAGGTTCAACGAGTTTCAAAATCTGAAATGGAAATTCTTCTTTTTAAACCTGATGTCTTTTGATAATTTGTCACATAATTATGCGTTTTCCAGTTGTTATTCAACACCGAATTTTCTGACTATCACGATGAATCATAACAACCAGAGCTGGTTTGCAACCTGTTATTGTATCATAGAGTTCTGGCCTGAACGGTAATTGATGCTATGTACATGTGAGGATCCTTGCATGCTTTCAAAAACTCTCTTTTCCATTTTTTGAAAAACAATAATCAGTTCTCATTCTATTCTTGCTCCGCCCATGTAAAGAATGAGACGAATAGTGGGTGGCGTCGGAGCCATCGTGGCTGAGTATTTCCTTTTTTTCATTTTCAGGCTCACAGTATTCCTTCCTAAATACTAAATGAATGGTTTTGCTTTTCTATATTGTTCAAATCCCGGGTGGGTTGAGCTATTTAAGATAGCTGTTTTTTATAGCAGTGATAGATAAATAAAACCTAAAATTCCTCACTAACTGGGGAATAGCCAGAGAACGAAATAGGTTATAAATCCAAACTTATACCAGTGCCAAGCTCAAAAAACTAAAATAGGCAGCTGAAAGCTAACAAGGACTAGTTAGTCAAGCGTTCCATTAGTCTCGCTTTTTTCACACCTCTTACCTATACGAAGCTTGCTCTCACTGACTAGAACCGACTCGTTTTTGTGATCTCATGCACTTTAACTTTCGATCAGAAACTCCGAAATCTCATTGTCTAGCAGGGTTGAAATCCAAATTCTTTTTTAGATGCATTTCTTTCAAAGCAGGTGTAAATGTTCCTTTATTTTTCGTCATTCAGTCGAACGGAAAGGAAATCTGTGATCCCACTCTGAGAAGGTGTCAATTGTCTGGGATGAGTCATTTCCAACTCATTAGGAAATCTAGATGATGTGAGCATAGAACTGAGCTGTAAGATGATAATTATGATTCTTTCTGACCAGTCTTTTCTGCATTTTTGCTCAGCTAGATATCTGCCTCCGCGAACATTCTAGAGCATTTTTCTCCAGGAGAACGCTTTCCAAAAAGCAACATACCGTATATTTAGTGAGGTTAACCAAAAACAGACAAGCGCACGCTTCTAGAAATGACAAGTTCACCTGCATGCAGAAAGTTTGAATTTTCTGAATCAAGCGGAAAACGTGACTTCTGATTATTGACACCTCCTTTGCTTTCTCATGTTATTTTTTTGTTCTAGTTTTCACTCATTAGAACCTTAAAAGAATACACCGAGTTGTATATATTTAGATGAGTATTTAGGAAAAAAACAGAAGATCAAAAGTTGAATTAGTCTCTATGGGAATATCAACGGGTACATTCTCGAGCAAATGCGCACTCATGAGTACACGGGCTCACCAAGGAGCTCAAAGGGAGATGCCAAATTCCGCGTACATCTCTCTTCCTTTCATTTTTCGTTGTCTACAGTATGACTATAAGATTCGTCAGTTTATTCAAACTGAAAATAACATTCCGGAGACTTCGCAACATAAAATTAGGGGACAAATGTTTTCGAAAACTTTATCAAAATCAAGAGAAAAAGCCTATAATTTCAAAAAGGGTTTCGAAAGATCTGAATATTCAAACCTAACAATCTTCGATTTCTTCGATGTCTCCTCTCCCCCTTCTAAACTATAAACTTTTCCGATTTCTCTCTCGCCTATATATTAGTGTGTCTCTCCTGAAAGCCTGAAAATCTCTACACTTCTCTCAATTTTTTCCCATTTTCCGGGTTTTTCTCATTCCCCTAAAAACACTGACTTGCGTTTGGTGTGTGGGGCAGCAGCCGAGAAGCATAATTGAGTGACGCAAAGAAATTGGAAAAGTGGTCAATTCGTCGGGTTGGATTGCTGGAAAAAAAGAAAGAAGAAAAATGAAATTTATGTGCTCAGTGAGAAACTGAGTGCCTGTTTAACATATGAAAAGAAGAACACATTGTTCACAGCTTTTCGAATCATGCAGTTTTTTGGTGTTTTCGCTGTTTTTCTTGCGTGCTTCACCATCATTGTCGTGAGATTTCTGCTTTCTCAAAATCAGCTCACACGGCTGAGAATATTTTTTTCTACTTTTGTATAGTAAACTTTTAGAACCGTAGGATTCATTCGGGAGTATCTTGAACGTTCGTCCATATAAGCTTCAGGAGCATTTCTTCCTATAAGCCTACTGGCGGATGGAAATCAGAAAAACTGAACCTCGGATAGTATTCTTCAACCAGTAGCAAGAAACAGTATTTTACTGTATATACTGTATCGTTATTTTGGCAATTTCGAGGAAATGAAAAAGTGGGTTTCCATCATCAGATTAAGTTCGAATTCGGTGGATGGATTGATGAACACTAGAACAACATTTTTGTGGTTGACAATTTTTTGTAGCCCCCAATATTGACCATTTGCAACTGAACATAGCCGTGTTGTATCACTCATTGCACTGCATACGGTTTGTTCTGATCTTCTGAAAATGGAAATGAATAAGCAGGAAATAAGTCCAATTCTGTCTAGTCAGAATCAGATTCGAACAAGGAACATCTGCTGACGAGGTTCTCATTCTGGTACTTTGAATCCCATAGGTGTTTGATCAGATTCACAACTCCAATTCAATCGCAATATAACTTTTAACACTGTTTCCCGACTCATTCTGCTTCTGATACAAAATGCACTTTCTTTTTACTCAAACTAGACGGCTAGTTTGAAATTTCCTTATTTCCGCTTCAATTTTCATTTCAAAACCACTCATTAACATTCGTTTCGGTTTCTTCTTCTCCACCTACTCTTTCTTTTTTCTTATTCAATCCTCAAAACACTTCTCCTCCTCATCCTCAATTCTTGAATCTGTCTGACATATGAGTGATAGTAATAATAATAATAAAAGCGGATATATGACTGAGCAATATATGAATGAGATACATAGCAAAAAAAAACTTCTCCCCGGGGCATTAATTAATTTCATTTCGAGTTCTCGTTTTCTTACTTTTTCCTTTTTGTCTATACTAGACTGCTTCTACTATTCCCTTCTGTTTCTTGTTTTTGAACGTTGACATTCACTCCAATTATTTCCGCTTTCTGATGAAACTTTTCAGACTCTCGTCTTCTTCATATCGTCCAAGTGGCTAGTGTGAATAAGTAGAAACCAGGGAAAAAGGACAGAAATGTTTAGCTGTTTTAACAATTTTAGCGTTGAGTACTGTTACAATTGCATGCATGGTCCGGAAGGGTAAGTTCTTTTATTCTTCTATTTGATTGAAACAGTAATTTTTAAAGATGTATGGTACCGAGTCGGTCAGGAGCTGAAGGAGGCGATCTGAATGCACATCACGAGGAGTTGGAAGCAAAGCTCAGAGGATTGGCAGAGTGAGTTTTGGATCTTGATCATTCGCGGAATTATCTGCAAGGATGTACAAAAAATGTCTGTGATTCGAAGAATTGAATCTTTTATCTGAATCGGATTAAACAGATGAAGTGCACCATTTTTGTAGTCATTTGTGAATTGCACTCCCAAAGATTCAAAGAATGAAATTTCAGGAAGGAAAGCATGGAAATCGATAACTACCTGGCCCACGAGAAGAAAGCATTTGGACAAAACATCAAGATTCTGATTCTTGGAGGACCATCCAGTGGGAAAAGTACCATTTTCAAACAGATGCAGTGAGTTCTCTCTTTCATACTAAATCCTATCCGTCGAATCGACGAATCTTTTGCTCTTTGCTTCATCTAAAAGTCTTCATCTTATCCAGAATCATCCATTCCAATGGATTCAAAACAGAACAGGAACTTATTCAATATCGTGGACTTATTGATACCAACATTCGCGATAGTTATCTTCAACTCATCGCCGGTGCTCGTACTATCGGCGTTTCCCTCGAGGCTTTGGATCATTTTATGTTTGATATCAACGATGTTTATGCTCCAATGTCGAATGAGTTCTCAATTCGAACTGTGCCTGACTTGGTCGAACCAATGACTGCCTTCTGGAATTCAGCACACGTCCAAGAAGTCTACAATCGGAGATATGAGTTCGAGTTGATGGATTCCACAAAATAGTAAATCTGATCTATGTGCTAGTTATCTCTAAAACAAGTTCCGGTTTTCAGTTATTTGGAAAACCTCGATAGGATTTCGAAGGCAGATTATCTTCCGAACGAGGAAGATATTGTTCATTCTCGGAAAGCGACAGTTAGTATAAACAGCATTGTTTTCCAATACACCGGAGTCTCATTACTGTAAGAAATGTGGGGGTGGATATGGATCACTTGGGAAAAGGAATGAATCACTGTTTATTTAATCTTTTTAGTTTTGTTTGTCAAGTGATCAGCTATAATTTAGGGGTGAGAAGGCATAATTATATGTGGGGGATTTTCTTAGAATTCTCGGGAATCTTGAAAACACTCAAATTACAGTATGATCGATGTGGGCGGTCAAAGATCGGAACGAAAAAAGTGGTTACATTTGTTCGATGACGCCAGGGTGATTTTGTTCGTAATTGATTTGACTGGATACGCAAAGAAATCCGAAGAGAGTAGGCAGGAAGTGAGTAATAAAACGCTTTTCAAACTAAACTTTTCTTATTTTTAGTTAACCCGATTTCCAATATTCTTCCGAGACATTGGTCAAGATGCGTTCGATATGAAGGTGGCTCTCAAAATATTCAATGATGTCTCAGGATCTTCTGCACTTGCGAACGCAGTATTTTTACTGTTTTTCAACAAAGTCGACCTGTTCAAAGAACTTCTTCCACAAGTTAGACTTCAGTCCTGTTTCTCTAAGTTTGCAGGTAATCATATATCTGAAATAAGAATTTAGACTCATCTGATGAGTTTCAGAAGAAAACGATTACGAAAATACGAGCAAGTTCATTCGTGACAAGTTTATCCGAGCCGCAAAACACAGAAAGTCAGTCTTTCCACACTTCACAACAGCCACGAACACGGAAAACGTCAAGGTAAGCTGTTCAACATCGAATCAACAATAAAATCTTCCATTTTTTCCGTTGGTGTTCCGTGCCTGTATGGAAAGTGTCTTCAAGGCAAACTCGAAAGCGACGGGCCTGTCATGACAATGACAGTACCCCAGAACCAATTAGAGACGTTCTGGGAAGTAGAAATAGGATCCGATGATGGCAACAATTCACTGTTTATATTCTGAATCCCTTACAATTTTTCATTCTCTGCATTTATTGTTGTTTTTTTTCGTTACCTTCGTATACGGGTACTTTTGTGAAAACAGATATTTACAATTAATTGAACTACTAGATTTATGTGGAAATAAAACGAGTATTTATATTTTGTTCAGTACGATTGTTTCAAGTAGACTATATTCCTTTTCGAGTTGAGTTGAGTATTCTGAAACGGGAAAATCAAAAACAAACGACATCGAAAATATTACCTAGAAAGACATCAAACGGTTGATTGCCCGATTGAAACCGGCGGCAAGTCTGGAATTCTATGTTTTGAGATAAAATGAATCAAATGGAAATAGTTTATTGATACCTTCCGAGCTTATTCTCGTCGTCACTTGAATCAGTTTTCGAACCAATGGTCAGAATATCCGATTTCCTGTTGCGATGAGATTCCAACTCATCAGAAGTGGCCAATTCACTATTGAGCTCCTTTTCAGAATCGGTTTGACCAAGGAAACAACTTTCGTAGTAATCAGATCCTTCTTCGAAATCCAATGGATCCGAATCCTCGATATCGTAACGAATGTACATTTGTTTGAAGAGATTCAACATCATCTGGTAGTCAGGAGAAGAATCATACTTCAGTTGGCTGAAAACTTTCAATTATTCTTTTCGAGATCAAAACTCTCACCGAATATGCTCATACATGAGAGCAACTTCACGCGGGCACTTGAAGAACAGTTTTCTTCCAACCTTCTTCTTCATATTGCTCACTCGAACTGATTTCTCCTCATCAGTCCATGGAAGAGATCCCTGAAATTTTCAATTTCCTGAGCACACTCGAGTTTTTTACTTACAAGGAAGAATTCGACAGTTGAATAGAGCCACGCCCACAAATCATCACGTCTTCCCTGATCATTTTCATCATGAGCAAACACACTACAGTACTTGCTGGTTCCCATGAATCCAGCGTCTTTCCGAGCAGTGCGATGACGCATTTTTGCAGTGACCGCGTCGATTTCGAGCTGAAAATTTTTATTTATGATTCATCCTGTACAACTGAAAATTCATACATATTTCCTGGAAAATCCAAGATCGAAGAGAAGAATTCTTCTTGTCGGTGTGTGCCATCCGCAGTTACTTGCTTTCACATCACGATGAATGATTCCGGAGACGTGCAGGTCTCGAAGTGCCTCCAGAAGTTGAACAGAGAGACGGGCGGCTGTTGATTTCGTGAAATGACGATCAGGCATCATACGACGAAGTCTTGAAACGGGGCGAGTGCAGAGAGTCATCACCATTATATTCACTTTTTGATTCTCCCATGAAAGCTGGAATTTGAGAAGTAGAAATAAGGCCTTTGATTCTGAATAGTCTCTTACCCTTTTGGCAGTATAGAGACGGCAGAACGACGAAGACCATTGCATCAATCTGAGAATATGAACTTCATTTTTGAGAGTATCATCATTCTCGTCTTCAATGAATTCCGTTTTCAACGCCATCTCAACTCCATCTTTCTTCACTTTATAAACAGCTCCGAAGCCTCCTGATCCGATTTTTCTGATAACTTCGAATCCCGAAACCAATTCGCCGACTCGAAATTCCGGTTTGGCACAAGAAGAAGACGATGACATATTTTCCACTCGTTTTATGAATCACCTTGATTCCCTTTCTGAAAATAATTTGGATGAGGGTTCCAGATGTGAACGAAGACAATAAACAAACCTGTCAAAGAGGAAAATGAGGAAAATAATTAGAAGTGGTAGACAGAGACTTCATTGGGGAATTTGGAGTCTATCGTGTTATACGTGGATCATTTTTCAGAATAGACAAAAAATAACGTTCACGTCTGGGATATTTCTAACAGGCGTGGTTTTGTGGCTTTTTCAGGATGATAGTGGCTTCAAAAAGATAGGGAAGCTGAAGGGCTCGATACAAGCTTTGATTCTTTTTTGATACATGAATTCACAAAACTTCCCGTCAGGTACTTCAACTCCTGTCTTCAGACATATTATTGACTGTAATTCTATTGATCCACTGAAGAGAAGAGTTCTCTGGGGAACACAACGACGTCAATTGACACGCGAGATCGACTCCATCCATATTTTTTGCTGTATTTTTTATTTCCAGTTCTGTTAAGAGCCCCAACACTTGAGAATATAGATCCACGTGCAGTGACAGCCACAGAAGTCAACTTGAATACGTTATTAGCACTGAAAATCTAGATTGCGAAACTAAAGATTGACTGAGATTCTGAACTACTCCTGCCTCAAATTTACAGTTTTGAACTGAAAAATAAATATCTGACAGAGATAAAATGCCAAATCCTCAAAGTATCCTGGAACTTTAGAATTCCGAAAAAAGAAAAGTGGAGAATTTCGATCCTCAATGTGCCATCTACAGTACATTCTGAAGAAAACATTAGCATGATTTCCTAGCTTCTGAATTCAAAGACCTGGAACAAAACTGAGCAAAAAATCCCTATTCTAAATAATTGTAGTTACCAGATTCTGAACGAATTCCAGAAAATCGGAACTCATTCAAAACTTGAAATTCTGAAACTGCTCATCCTTTAAAGAGTACTCGGTCATTTCTGTCCTCTCTGTTTCCCAACTATTTCTGAAATGGTCATCATCCTTTTCGAAACAATTTTCCCATCTGCAACCATCGCTTCCTCTTTTCTCTTCTTTTTGCATGTTTTTCATTCATCGATCCTCTTGAAACTCATTTGAAGTACGACGGAACAATCGCGTGTCATCAGAAGGGACCTTCTTCTCCCAACTAGTTTTGTTTGTATCTCTTTTTTCGACCAAAGAAAGCAATTGTTTGAAGAGATAGACTTCCTCTCTCTAACCAAATGTCACTCATTCATCTCTCTGACAATTCGAATCAACACAAAAAAGACAACAATTTCCGTTCCGGATATCTTTATATGTACCGAAAGAACTAAAAGAGTCCTTCTTTATAATAGTCTTCCCCTTTCTTCTTCCAGAATTGTGCTCTGATGTCGTTTTTCGAAAAAGTCCATCTTTTCTCTGCACCGCGTTCGATTATTTTTCAAGACGTAGGCGCAATTATGAATATTTATAAGGGGGAAGAGCACCGATGGGCCTTTATACTCCGTCGTTAAGTGTTTCTAAATAATTTTATGCCGTTCTCCGTCGCATTTTCAATTTGTTTTGAAATTCATGACTCTCTGATTTTTGGTACCTTTCCTCTGCTTTCAAAATACCAAGTTTCCAAGATTCATTGCTCTTGAACTTCCAGTTCTTCAAGATCTACTCTTCTTTAGATGGTGATGGTCCTAAGAATATCTCAAATCTCCCGACGAAACCTATAATATAACACCATAGGTTCATCCTTTTGTAAATGGATCTCGTACAGCGACCTCAAAATTTTGAAACCAAATAGGGCGTTTTCGGTTCTAGTAAAATTTCGATTTTTCTGTGATTTGGCTACGATTGAAAACGCAGAAATTCATGTCAAAATTTTGAACGATTGTAGTCTACGACTACAATTTCGTTGTTGTTCCATATTTTTGGTCAGAAAATCTCAAATGCAAAGTGATAGTAGACATACACGATTTGGTGGCAATTTTTAAACAAATTCTCTGTTTATGAAGAAACTGAACAGAACAATCGAAATCTTTTGTGTTTGGTTTTTTTCTTTGGCGAGTGATATTGACTAAGCCGTTTGAATTGGATTTATTGTACTAGCGAAATGTCCAACTCCAACGAGCTAACGAAACCTGGAAAATCGAGAAAGACAGAAATTCAAATTTTAATCATTTTAGCAATTGTGCATAAATATGGCTAACATCCAGTTTTCGAATTTTCATTTTATCAAAGTGAGTTTTTTACAAAACTCAGGTTTCAGAAACGTTAGAGAACCTAGTTTTTTCATTTTTTCTTCTGAAAGATATTTTCATGAATCTCTTAAAAAGTGTTCCATTTTCACACTTCCACACCTTCAAAGTCTTCCTATTCTCCTCTTTTTATGGATCCACTAATAAACAAAATCTTGAATGAAACCAAACGAAATAATTCAGAGACCAAATATTGAAAAGAAGTATCTCCTCGCTCAGCCGTCTTCAGTGGTGTCAATAAGATCGTGAGAACATCTTCAAAAAATTACTCAAAAGATAGAAAAATGGTGAGTTTTTGGGGAATCAATTGGATGAATGGGGACCGATGGATGGCAAGTTTATGAATGAAAAGAATCCCGAAAATAGAGAAATAATCCATAGAAGGAGGTGACTATTCTTCACCTTCCTTCTTCATCTGAAATATATTAGCCCGATTAAACATCTCTTTCATCTCACATCTTCTTGCTCTTCCTCCCCAATACATCGTCTATCTCCGATTAGTTTCTCTTTCCTTCTCCTTCCCTCTCCTCCTATATCTATAATCCAGATTGCCCTTGACTGCTTAATCGTTTTTGATTTGAATGAATCAAAAGTTGGTCGAGAAAAACGAGAGAAGAAGAAGCTAATCGCATCCCTTCTTGCAAAGCTCATCTCTCTCCGTATCGATTCGACTCGTCTCGTCTGATATTTTTAGACTTGTCTATCTAGTTTAGGTCTAGGATTTCTTTGAGATGGGTGTAACTTTCACAAGGTCCGGTTAATAGTATAAATAATATTGGCTCATCTCAATTTCTTTTACAAGTACACTTCAGTAAACAAGCTCATGAGGCTAGAACAAAGCTCTAATTTTTGCTGAATTTCGACTGTTCCTATCTTGACTTGGTGTAATTTTGGTTATTGTAAAAAACTTTAAACTTAGAATCCGAATTTGAATTCTCTATTGTCGGAAGTACCCTCATTTTCCTAAATGTTGGTAAAATCTACCGTATTCCCGATAGCATAGCGGATTTCTAAAAATCTCATCAAAGCTCCAGATGTTCTATGTGTGCTATTGAAGTATCAAGCATAGATCCACACTTTCCCATCTTTTCAAGATCAGACTCCACCCTAGAAACTGAATCAGAAAAGAAAACAATGAAAAGATTATCGTCAGAAATCCTTGATAGATCGGGCCCAATTCGATTTCTCATATATTCTTCCAAAAGTGACCAATGAGATAAAGATGAAAGCTCAGAAATTTTGTGTCAAGTGACCATTTTGGAATACTAATTTCCCACTCATTCCTCCTCAGAAAACAAGCCCAGATCACAAATCTCAGTGTCGAATACGTAAATAGTGTCACTTTCTCTCTTTTCCTCTATTTCTGACAAACTTTTTTGTCACTCTCTTCGAGTTCTTTGCTCCGAGTGAGAAGAGTGTCCACATCGTCAAGTTTTCCGAAGCAATTACGTGTTTCTTTTCACAGACTTCATGAGGAAGAAGCCCTTTACTTTCTCTTTTTAATTGGAGAGCACTGCCAAAAATGGAAAAACGACTTCGTATTGCCTTCTGGGATGACTTCTTGGAAACAAATTGCTCACTTTTCTTCCGGTCTCTCAACCCCGGAACCAAAACTTTTTGAATAGAAACATGAGTCAGACTATGTACTCTGAAGATTAGCCCAATCAGATTAGGTAGTTCCTGTTTCTGGTATTGTTAACTGAATACCTTGAACCTAGAGATGATGTTGACTTCGAATTCAGAAGCATCGTCACTCCAGAATCAGTTTAGAGGAAATCAAATTAGTGAAATATTTTGAGAACATGTTACAAGATTGAATCAGTGTCAGAACATGTGTTAGTCTGAATTTGATATTAGATTTGTGTGGAAATGTTGCAATTTGGTTTCAATTCTAACAAGCTGAAGACTGAAAACTACGAAAAGCGGACCAAATTAATAAAAATGATACATTTCCCGTTTTTATATTGCAAAACTGGCTACGTAGCGCTGTCAAAAACATATCCGAGTTGGTCATGAAAATAATTAGATCCGTCGAATCTTATGTAATTACCAATAAAAAAGATAATTAGTAATTGTTTTCGGAATTGGGGTAAGCCTTGAAAATCAGAATATCTTTCGGAGAAGTTTACAGAAATAGGTTTTATTTGAGGTTTTTTAATGCTAGACCAGCTGAACGGCAATATCTTCTAGGATAATATTAGGAGCCAAGGCTATCAAAAGCACGGCCACAGGTAGGCCGCCGTGGTCAAATCGGGCCGTCCGTTTGAAAATAAACTTTTTGAACCAAAATAACCCAGGGGTACCCTAGCCAAAATGCCGCGGCCGGCAGCTTCACAGCTTGCCCAAAGCTACCGACTTCTATTTATAGTTTCACGATACTCGATCTCCGAAAACCCAAATGAATCAAACTCTTCCCTAAACCTCAATATCCCTAAGTGCATCGACATAAAAGGTGTTCTTTCTGTTCTGGAATTGTACCCCAGAGACATTTTCCCTTCTTCTTTCCCTTATTTTTCCTCTTTTTCCAACAATTTACACTTGACCCCTTTATCCCCTTTTTTCTCCCATTGGTCCGTCCATTTATCGGTGCCCATTCATCTAGAAGTTGCAAACCTAAATTAGCCCTTCTTCTTCTTTCTCTTTTGTTTCTTCCTCCCCATTTCTAATAGTTTCCCTGTGCTGGCGCCGCTCTCCCAGTCTCATCCGGGGCTCTCTCGATTCGAAATATTTTCTGAAAACGGAACAAAAAGAAGAATAAGAAGATGTTGCACGATGAACTGGTAAGATTTATCATTGATTCTCGTCCCTAATCCCTTATTTCGTGTTCGAAGAGAGCTTTTTTCCTCGTTTGGTTGAACGAAACAAAAGGAGCATGAGAACATTTTTATGGTTGAAAAGCGGAAAATTGAATGGAGAATGTATGTGTTTTATTAATAAAACTCTGAAATATTTATTAGAATTGAAGGATGGGAAAAATTGTAGAGTGCAGGAGTACGTTCTTTGTTTTTTACTCGAGTTAGATGCAAAAAAGTTGCGATCGATTTCGGAAGGTCAATAATTTTTTCTTATTTCAAAGTCAGACCCGAAATATTTAGCCATCTATTAGCGATTTTACTAAGTACTCAAATGGCAAGAAGTTCGAATTTTAGTGTTTTCCCTCTTTTTTCTTGGGTTTGAGACCTTGTGTAATAGTTGTGGATAATTCAAGATATTTACGCGAGATCTCAAAACCGGAAAAAGGTGTAGGGGATCCGAAACATTCGAATTTTAGCCTTGTTATCAATAGAGCGCGTTGTAATGTTGAAAATATCGCTCTTATGTCCGCGAAACCAAAAATCTGTGAAACTGTTTCCCCCAAAAGTACCAGTTTCCGAATTCGGTCTACTGCTCCAGAAAATTTAGCTTTGAAAGTCATCACCATTTCAATATTTTTGTAAAACCCCAAAACAATCCTTCCATATTCCAAAAGATGATACTTGACTCAGCCTATGAATATTTCATCTTTTTCAAATCTCATTCCTTTGTTCTCTAAATATTCGACATCCGAGCTAGCCGAGAATATTTGAAACTCGAACAAATCTTTGTTCTAATAGTAAGACTTTCACTGAATACTCTTTCCCAAACAATTGAGTTTTTTTTCAATAGAAGTCTCCAGCTCTGAAGAAAGGATTAGCCAAACCCAGATAGATCAAAATGTCATCAATTCTAGGTGACTTCTGTTATCTTGAAACAGATTAACTCACGATAAAACTAAAATAATGACAAAAACAAGTTCAAAATGATGAAGAGGTTTGATAGAAAACTGAACATTTTTAGGTCGGTGTACCTCTTTGTTTTCGAAATTTTGAATAATCTGGACTTTAATGAGATTCTTTTTTTTAGTATCAATCTTGAAAACCTAGAACTCTGGTTCCCAAAAGTCCAAGATTCTCTAGAATCCTCCCTCGCCTACTATTTCCCCTCCTCTAGTTCATTACAATCAACTAAAGCAACAAGAAGGCAAAGTTTCACATGTTGATTGCTCTGCCAATTACCTCTCAATGCCCTTCTTCGTTTGCAATCTCTCCCTCGTGTTTCCTTCCTCAACTTGTTTGGATTCACAAATCAGTCCTTCTATTCATAGAATCCTCTCTGCTCTTCTCCCTTTTTCTTGAATCCAAGCCTAATTAGAGACACGTCTTCTGACCACAAAATATCGCATCGAATTGCATTGAAAACACTAAAAAAACTAGACATTTTATTGTCACTTTTCACAAATCAACTTGATTTTTGCCGCCGTTCCATTTTTAGTCTTCTTCTCCTTTGAACTATTGTTTTCCAAGTGTCTAGACCTCATTGTGTTCTTCATGGGTGGCAATGAAAAAAATTAGAAAACCTGGGGAGAGAGGAAAAACGAGATGTGCTGGCTCATTTATAAATTACTCTCCGATTTCCTTATACTAGAAAGGATGTGACGGAGAGAAGAAATAGAAAGAGAGGTTTGATATATCACATCCGTTTCTTTCTGCTGAGCAAGAGTTGAACAAAACAACCGTATTCTCTGAAGAGCAATAATAATGTTGATTCCTGATCAGGTATAGTTTTACAAAAATTTTCCAATAGTTGAGAATTACTTCGAGGTAGAACTTGAGACTTTCATTATTTCAAAGAGACTTTGATTTATCTATGTTCGAATTTTTATTACTTCTTGATTGTACAGAAGCATTGAAGCATTCTGATCATGATACTCCGTACTTACAGGTTTTCTGTAGAAATGTACTATAGTTTGGTTGTAGCTTAATATTATCTCTGAAAATAAGTCAAAAGCTTGACTTTTTCATAATGTATTTTCTTTATAGAATGTCCGAAACTGAGTCATTTTCATTGAAAAACATTTTGGACTTGAAAAATTGGATTGTCGAAGAGATTAAGCAAGAATGGGGACTCGCAGGACAATTCTCAAGCCTCAAAATCCCGAAAATCGTTTCAAAGATAATGACTCCAAAGATCCGAAGAACTGGTACATCAGAATTATCTAAATATAGCGGTTTCCCCCTAATAATGTCTAAAAATCTCCCCTAATCTCATCCTAATACTCTCCTCATAAAAAGATAAGACCAAACACCTCTCTCTTCCTCCAATTCCTCCCTATCTTTCCGCCCATATCTTCAATTATTTTCAGATGTTCTACGCGTGTCTAGCCATCATGATACTATTTGTTATAATGTGTTCTTGTATCACGATGGCAATTATTGACTTGGAAATGTATAATTTTGGACTGTATATTGTGTTATTATGCATTGTTGGTAAGTCTTTCTGAACTTCCTCCCAGTCTCATGAATCCATTTTTATTCAGGAACTATGCTCGCCTGTGCCCTATGTATAGCCAATCCAGGAGCTTGTGCAAATCCCATGTGGTATACGAATTTCTGTCTTTTATTACATGTGAGTAAGCCAGAAAACATAAAAATCCTTCCCACTCTCTTTCTAATCCATCTCTCCCTTTTCAAGGACTACATGCAAGAAATGTATCCAGTACATCCGGACGGAACTTCAAGTCCAAAAATGACGGGATTGAGAGCACAAATGCAGAGGCATGCGGCACAAAGTATGGCAACTTCAGAAGATGGAACACGGTTAACTGTTAGACAAGAATCAAGAGCTACGGTTGCCATGCTGGCACCGGCAGTGCATATTATGCATCAGGTAAAAAGAGAGAACGAGGCAAACCCGTTCAATTTTTCATTCTAAATTTGACTGCATATCTTTCGTTACCTTATGATCTATTTTTGCTACCAGGATAACCCTAGGAGTAACGCTAGTTGAAATATGGGTAATTAAACATGCAACCAGTAATGATTTTGTTGTTTCTCTAGAGCTCATACCTCAGCTTGCTGGAATTTTCAAAATGTCTAATAATTTGTGCTGAGCTTATAGTAAGCCTATAAAACAGCATCTTTCTTATATAGGTTTCAAATTATCTTCCAATCATATCTAGTCATAACACATTTTTGAAACTTACACTATTTTATTGCAGAAGTTTCTCTCAATTTAGCACAAAAAACTAGCCTTCCTGAAAGGTTCTATGAGCTGAGCTATGATTCCTCAAAAATGCACCCAATTAGTAGTAACTAGGACTTTGATGTCTACCAACCTGAATTACGTGAAGATTTCGTCTAATTTTATGACATATTCTGAATTCTCTCGGTCGATATAGTCTCTGACAAATATCGCAGAAAAAAGTTACACTCAAGGATCTAAATGATCCCCTTGTTGGAGCTTCAAACTTCTGAAAATCGATTTATATTTCCCATCAATCTATCACGAGTAATCCCAGTACAGTTCTGTCCTACCCAAAAAAGTTTTCCTATTTTTCAGGTATGGAAAGGCATGGCATGGGTCACAGACGGAATTGAAGAAGAGGATGAGGATACGAGAATGTCCATGTATGATAAAATGGAGCAGGTGAGTCTTTTAAAAATTTAAACTTCAAGAGGTTATCTGAATCTGAATTTCAGGGAACTTCTGATGAAACAAGATCTGGAAGTGATCACGCGTTGAAGAGGTTGTCAACAATTGCGGAGACAAGTTCCTACATTCTACGGGAGTTGGTAAGGTTTTCAATTAAAAAAAGATTATTAGATACTCTCGAACTAAAATTCTTAAGCAACAGAAGTGTATTCATCAAAAACAAAACACTGACATCGAAAACCTTGCTTTCAGGAAGAACCAAGCAGCGAAATCAACTCCAGAAACGACGTGACTCTCTAACCAATTTAGGTGCCTCTTCCTTATTATTTTCCCCTGCTCATTGCCCCCTTTCTCAACCAAAAACTTGTACGAGTAATTGAATTTGTGATAACAAGACACTGCTCTAAAGAATAAAAATCAAATATGAAAACGATTTATTTGATTCTATTCACTAGCAGCTGCAGTTCCTCCCGTCGTTCCACCGGATTTCTCTGTTCCAGTTGAAGTTCTCGATTTTGCTGACGATTTCACTGACGGTTTCGTTGTTCCCTTCGCCTTCCCTTTTCCAGTTGTTGTTGGCTTCCCTCCACCCAAAATGACTTCATGTGGACAACCAAGAACATCACGAATTCCCTGAAATTCAAAACGATCCTCAAAGTTCAATGAAATCAAGAATTACAGCTGGAATGTAGGAGAGAAGAATATTATCCATGATGATAAATGTCTGCTTACGAATTTCCGAAATTGTTGGCTTCATCTGCAATGTTTTTTGGGGAAAACGATTCCTTCTGATTCCACCTACATATCCGAGAACTGCATAAAGAATCGTGGCATTCAGAATAAGAAGCAGAAGATTGCATCCGGCTGTTGTGTAGATCAGAATGAATTCGGTACCAACGTTTTTCTGAAGTAAAAGATCAGATAAGATACTTCAACCCTACTTGTTGCGGACAAGAAAAATCGCAAGTAAGCCTCTAACGATTTTACCCTACCAAAACAACGAGGTCTCTGAAGCAAGCAGTGTTGTTCGAATGTGCCATGACAATGACTGGAAGCAGAATGAAAAAGATGAATCTCATTATGAATACAATCTGATCGAAATGAATGGACTTTTTCGTTATCTTCCATTTTCTGAACCTCCGTGTCAATTGTCCCGGGATCACGCAACAAAACACCGTTTCATTTTTTTCTGTGGCACTCGTTCATCATTAAACCAAACACTGTCGGAAGTCGATGTCTCTCCTCACTCTCATCTACAAACATAGAAACCATTTTCACTGTGCCCTTATAGCTCAGTGGTAGAGCGTTGGTCTTGTAAACCAAAGGTCCGTAGTTCAATCCTGCGTGGGGGCAATTCGTTTTTGCAAAGTTAGACAACATAGGAAGGGCAAGGATTTATTGACGAGAACGTTCAATGATTTGGACAAGCAAAACGATTCCACAGACGGTAACGAGAAGAGTGGCTGTCATGACGATGCATACGAAATGAGAGCTGTTCATCAGTTTAGCACGACGGATCACATTTCGGTTGTTGAACGAATCGTCACTCTCGCTTGACAAGTGAAGACGGAGTTCTGGAATTCATTTTTGGTTATGTACTCGAGTGTGAACTGGAAGTCGGATTGCGGTCAAAACATCTACAAATGCTAACAAAGATCTGACTAACTTCCGACTCCCATATATTATTAACAGATTGGAAGTTGCAAGAGCCGACTGAAAGCTGATAGAGGTGCGTCCCGAAGCCGACGAAGGTCAACTTCTGGCCCATAGCCAATATGAATCCGAAAACGGAACCTTTTGTAACTTCTAACTAAATGTTTGAAGTCGAAAACATATGGATGACCTCTTTTGAGGCATTTTTTAATTTTCCACTTTATCGAGTGGCTATTAAACTTTCTCACAATCAAATAGGAAAACTGGAGTTAAATTAAAATTCAGAATTTTGAAAATTCTAGACTCCCGACTGCTCTCTATTGGTTAACTCACCTTCTTTGTTGTTCTTCAGAGTTCCGGCGTTTCCAATAAATTGATTCTCTTCGGATGAGCTCATTTCTTTTCTGAAAAAAATTCAGCTTTGAAAACAAAACTGAAGATGTTCTATGAAAAAAAAAGAACGAAATATGGGCACTTTGTATTTTCTCCATCTTTATACCATTGCACTTCTACGGCTTCATCTTCTCCTCCCGCCCATCATTTCTCCACTTTTTTCGAATTTTTCAAATATTGTGTTCTGGGGGAGAGAAAAAGAGATACATCCAATTTCAAGTGGAAAATCATGAACGGTTCTGCGAAGAACTCACAAAAACGGGAAGAGAAAAATGATAATCAACGGAACAAGTTGGTTAGTTTCGACTAGAGAGAACATAATTAGAAAAAGGGTAAAAAAACGTCATTTTGGGTTGGGTCAGAAAATAATGAGTTCATGATGAGTTCAGTGAAGCGGAAAAATAAAAAAGGGAAAGGAGAAGTTGGAAATTTTGAAAAGGATACTGTAGTTGGGTTTCTGGGAATTGGAAGAAGTCATATGACATAGGAGGAACTTTTGAAAACTAATGACTTTTCAAGACTTAGATCATTTGGAGACTTCCTTCCTTGAAAGCAAAATTAAAGCAATAATCTAATTCAATAAGGCTTGTGGACCTGAGTTGATTCTGATATTCAGGTTGAATTTCAATGCCAAGATGATAATGAAAAAACTGGATCAGCTGTCAGAAATATAACATTTATACCAATTCCGTAGGCAAATCTTCAAATCCATTGGATTCAGAATAACAAGAAAAAGAGGATATGGGATCATCAAGGATTACAGAATGAAGGACTACTTATCTGTATACGTCGTTACTATTATTAGACACATTCCTCGAATCTTGAATTTTGTCACCTTGGAATCCATTTTCCAAAAAGTGCAAGTTGTTCGAAAAGTGGGTATCAGGAAGTTTTGGAGTGAAAACGCCTATAGTTAGTTTCAAATTTCGCGATTTCCCTGGGGAGCAATTCACACAAAAATGACAGACGAGTTGAAGAATTTGAACACTTTTTTTTGTTATGTGTGCTTATTTTGTCGAAAATGAATAGAATCGTTCAGTGACAATTCGAATGATTGAAGATACTCGGGATAGAAAGAGTGATTCTTCGGAAGCTCTCAAGTTTGAGAACTTCCGAAATTACCAAAAAGATCAGGTGAGAACTCAAATCTTGAAACAAAGAGTCACATGTACGATTGAAAAATAGAAACTAGTGAACTCTGAATCCCATTCGTTTTTTCTACGAATTCAGTACGTCTGTCAATCATTAAATGTAATAAAAAAGGGGGAAGCTCACACATGTTCAGTTGCAACTGAAAAGACGAGACTAAAAAAATGTTGAGTGAGAGAAAAAAGGGCTGAATCGTTGAATCTTTCTAGTTTTTGCTCTCTTCTAAAAAGTTTTTAGAATTCGAAATTCGTGTTTCATTTCATTGGCTATGCACCAAAACTTTCAGGAGGATGTAAAACCTCGATGATCGAGAATCAAGACTACTGCGACGTCATCTGAATACGATGGCTCTTTAAGTTAGTAGAGCTCTTCAAAATATATGTATAATCTTGAAAAACTTCTAGAAACATCTGTTTTCGAGCCCTCCGGATACAAATGAATAGCAGAACACAAAGTAGACGAAAAAGTAGGAAAAACAATGGATATGAAGGGGAGAAAAGAAAAAAAAAGAAAGTGAGCCCCCATTGGGGTAATTAGGGAAAACGAAATGGCTTCCAAGGAAGAAAAAAAGGGAAATGGATAGAGGGAAATGGAAGAAAAATGGATGGAAGGGAGGGGACAAGAAGAAAAAGGTAAACATGGTTAGCAGCTTTTTATTGATCAACCAGAAGAACTTTCGAGGGTGTTATCCGTTCTAGAGCGAGTCTTTTGGTGAAGGAATTCCGAAGTATCAAAAAAATGCTGGAAGTGCATGTTGGGAACCAAATTTTTGGGTTCAAATTCTGCACGGAGCAACCACGAGGTTCGACTCGGATAGTGACAGACTTGTTGACTCTTGAATTTGTTGATTCTATATCGTAAATATTTTCATGAGACCGACAATAATGACAGGTAAAGTTGTTTCAAAGCAAAAGGATTGAAAGAAGAAGGAAACTGTAACTTCCATTTTTTCGAGCTATCACCGTTAAAATAGAGAATTCGATCAATCTCATAAATTCTTTTGAATCGTCTCGAGCTACTGTAAACCTGAATTAAGAGACGTGAAACGTCGGATGGTTTCATCAGTGTTTCACAGCGAGCCGAAGCATACGAAGATGGGAATTTCAAATGCATGTCTACCGACGCGGACAGCAGCGGAGAACTTTTCAGTCTAATATACTTCATCACAAACTTCCCGATAGCAATTTGAATCCCTTATCTTTTCTGTGTGGTCCCTCTCATCGGCATCTGGGGTCTATCCCCCACCGGTCTCAGAGATGAAGCACCTATCGGGCAGCTGATACTCGAAATAGATTACCAAACGGTGTTTCTGCTTTTCAAAAAATCTGTTTCTGCTTTTCAGTTCCTTTTCTGTTTTCATGTCTTTGCTTTGTTCATCAGTATTCATCAAAAGATTCGTGAGCACATCCCTGGTAATTTCAATTAATTGGGAGCACACCCAAATCTAATAAAGATTCCAATATTTGGCGCGCTCGATCTACTATGTGTGAGTGCTCAAATGTAGAAAAAAACTTCACTATTCATCTACTGGAAAAAATAACGAAAAGCGAACGAAAAAAACGTAAAGATTAGTCCATGACTGTTGAAAATCAAACCTATTAAAAGTTTGAATGTTCCACTCATTACCTAATTTTTTGACCATGTTTGAAAAAAGCGGATGTGAAGAATTCTTATTATATTCCATTTTCCTTTTTCTGGGTTCCTTTGAAAATTTCCCAGCTGCAACACATTATGTAACATCTAGAAAAATAATAACAAAGAAATTTTTCATAAAGCTTTATTCATTTCCATATCACAACCATTCCAAATTATGTTTTCAATAATTTTCTACTCGAGCCACCAGGAGAAAGAATCGGCCGAAGTGTCATCCGGATTGATTTCGCAAGTGGCCGAAGTCTGAAAAAAAAACAAAAATAATCCGACAGTGATCCCCACAATTACCTTGTAAAACAAGACCAGTTGATCAAGAGAAAAATGTTTTCGAACATTCGGATATCCACAATCAACAAAGAATTGCTTATCAGAAGTTGTACGGATTGTGTAGTTGCGATTCTGTTTGGTGGTAGTACGGTAGACGAGCATCAATGGAAGCTTTTCGGGGAGATTGCTGAGACGTCCGTTTGGATTCACGAGATGGAATAGTGCAAACTCCCCTCGATTGGTCAGACGGTTACCTGCTTCGGCGAGAGTGAGAACTCCGATGTAGGCGGAAGAGGCTTCTCCGACTCTGAAAAATTATGTTTGAGAGGAACTTCGGTGAAATGGAGGCCATCTTTATACCTGGCATTGTTATCCGACTGCTCAATAATAGAGATCTCACTTGGCGGAGCTGAATCCACTTTCTCTTCACTTTTCGGGCCGAGCATGATATATGATTCAGTATCATTGACAAACGATGGAACTCTCTTCTTTCTCTTTTCACTTCTCGACTTCTTCGGTTTCTCATCGTATGTCATGAAATTGTGCAAGCTCATCAACTCCGGTTTGGTACGAGTCTCCGACTTTTTCTCCTCATTCACCACCAATTTCTTCAACTTTTCAGCCAAATTCGAGGCGACTTGCTCTTCTGGTTTCGGAGATCCCAAGTTCACATATTGATTCTCGCTCGATTTTCCATCGTGTTTACTGTATATGCACTGGCTCCCGTGCACACAACACAACACTTCTCCCTCTGGTTTTTTGTTTCTCTGAAGAATTCCAAAGCTGTTTGGAAGGTTTGACGATTCGAAGAACTCACCAACGGCGCGTAGATAGTGTTGTAAGGTGTTTTAGTCGTTTCACCTTCCATAGTTACTTGCGTTACCTTTGCCGATTTTAAACAACAAAGCGAATTGGGAATCAATTACTGAAATCTTGTTTGTTCGAGAGAAAGATTGATAAGATTTTATCTCTTCTTAGTTGGTTCAGGTTCACGCAGAATGCGAGAGAACGTTGACAAAGCTTTTGAGAATATCTGTCGCTCTATCGACGAGTTTTTGGACTTCGCACATCCCGGGAGTTTCTTAACCTTCCAGCTAGCACAACCTACAAAAATAGAACAGTCCAGGTCCTTGCTTCATCTCTTCCAGCTATTTTTATCTACTTGGAACCTGATGTAGACTCTATTTTCAGAAAGTTCTAACCTAATAAGTTGCAGACTCTGTGGACTTTGTCTGCTATTCCAGTTTTTCATAGAAGTGACTACTCGATAATACGATTTTGATGCTCTCAAAAACAATTATAACACAAAAACGTCTCCAGAGATCTGTGTCAAACTGCAAAACTCAAACAACTTCCATTTATTTTTCATAAACTAAGTTACTTCCATATGCGTCTGAAATCAAAGTGGCTTGAGTCGAGTGAAAAAGTTGCGATCGAATTCAATTATTTATATATACATATTTACTGGAGCTTTAGCCAAAAGTGTTGTTTTCCGGGTACACCTGGTTTTGGATCCGTGTCTACCAGCATTTTATCAAGAAGAGGTGGGAAGAAAGAGTTAGAAAGCTATAGTTAAGGAAGGGTAGGCTATAATTTTTGAGCTTATTTTCTGAAAACTAGGTCTAGCTTATTCAATTCATTTTTGTGACGAGCAATCTTTGGTGTAGGCCGTAGAAATGAATCAAGGTCTTGTTAGATTGATTGAGTTTTTCTTTCCCATTGTTCTTGAGAAGTTGTCGAATTGAAGGTTGTAAATTGGAATCAGTCGGATTTTTTAATCTTCAAACTCAACGTTTCCAAATTTCCAAAATTTCATTAACTTGTGTTTTAATCTCAACACATCCTATTTCTATCATACCACATCGATTTGACCCAATGAGCCCTAAATCTGTGTAGTTTCAACTTCCCTTTTTATCACCTTCTTTTTCATTTTTCTATTAAAAATAAGCATGCTTGTGACCCAAACCCATCGACCTGTGGAAATCTATCCTTTGGCTCGTTTGCATTTTTCTCCAAAAAATGCAACTTTTGTTCTTTTCCCGTCTTCGTTCACTCCACTCGAAATTCAGTTATCCTTGTATTTTGTGACCAATAAAAGTTGTCATACTGATATCATATATTTCACTCCAACGTCATTTTTTTTGATAGACTCGTTGCCAAATTGAAACTAGAAATAGATCCAAGATCCTTGTCAATTTTTCTACCCGTTCTTTGGAGTCTCTGCTTTCGGGATCAAACATAAACTCTCCCTTTCAGTGCTTATTTCCCGAATATTGAATTAAATCAGTCGATCCCCGTGTATTTTACGTGCATTCCCGCATACTCTAGGACTCAGATATCTGAGTGAAAATCAAAAAACAAAAAACAGCAAGTGGGAGCAGTCCTTGAATCATCTAGAGAAACAATGATTCATCTGCTGACAAGAGAAATCTAATTGTTTTGTTTGTCTGTGTCTAGGCGGATTCAATTAATCAATTAGTTTCCTATAGGGAATTTTGGAATCAAAAGATCTGAAGTGTAATGAATACAGCTCATAAAGGATTTCGTTTCAACCAAGCTGTCCTTTTTCAGAAGTGCTAGGTTCCCAGTATCGGTAAAAATATATCATCTCTAGGTTTTCTTAGTTGAATATGGTACATTTGGGTGTTGGAAAAGTAGTTTCGAGTAGTCCGAGTGGTCTGAAAATTTGTAAAGATATGAACCAAACCTATATTTGCATTTTTTTTAATTGAAGACTTTCTTCGCACAAGCCCCTTGTAATAACTTTTCAGTGAGCGTCGTACAAAAACTCTGTCGACTACAAAAATGAACATCTAGGTTTGGTTAATAATTTTCAGACCAATCGGACTTATCTAAACGGTAATGTACTCCAAATGTCCTACCGCTTTTGGCTTGAATGTAGGCTCAAAAGAACAAGCATAAAAAGTTATTTAAGAAACTGAAACCGTTTTTGGAGGATATTAACGGTCTTCGAGAAAATCCACTTTTTCCAAAATTTTTGCGAAATTCAAAATTTTCCACTTCTAAAGCTCATAACTTTGCTCATTCTGAACGAAATTGTAAAAATCAAAAAACAAAATGAAGCCAATTTATTGACAAATGTACAACTAAAAACAGTTTGAAGACAAATAATTTCCAAAAAAAGTTATTTATGGAAAACCAGAGGCACCTGAGTACCAAAAAAGTCATAAAAAATTTTTAGAGATATGACATTTTTTAATTTTAGGCTAAAATGAAAGAACACGTTTGGTTTAGTCAAAAAATGTTTTAACTTATAGGGGTAACCAGACAAATATGAAAAATAATTTTGATCAAAAAAATGTTGGTTTCGAAAATTTTTGAAAAACCTAAAATTTCACCTAAACTCTGTACTGAGTGTTTTGAAACTCTTTTCATGTTCACAATTCAGACACTATCAGCTTTTCAAAGAGTTTTAGATCATAAAATTATCATAACTTTGAGCCATTTTATGGTCGTTTGAAATCAACACCTTGACTTTTGGGCGGTCAGGAAACTCGAAAAAATAGAAATCGTCCCAGAGTTTTGAAATTACGTTTATTTTGTAGGTAATTTAACAACAAAATACTTTGTCAATTGCAACTTTCTTCTATTTTTTCAACCTCGCTCGTAAAGTTGCTAGACATGGACGCATTCATTACTGATGGGCTCCAGATGAAAATGTCATTTTTATGAGCGAGCTTGAAGAAATAGAAGAAAGTTGCAATTGACAAAGTATTTTGTTGTTAAATTACCTACAAAATAAACGTAATTTCAAAACTCTGGGACGATTTTTATTTTTTCGAGTTTCCTGACCACCCAAAAATCGGGGTATTGATTTCAAATGACCATAAAATGGCTCAAAGTTGTGATAATTTTATGATCTAAAGTTTTTTGAAAAGCTGATAGTGTCAGAATTGTGAACATAAAAAGAGTTTATAAACACTCAGTAGAGAGTTTAGGTGAAATTTTAGGTTTTTCAAAAATTTTCGAAACCAACATTTTTTTGATCAAAATTATTTTTCATATTTGGCTGGTTACCCCTATAAGTTAAAACATTTTTTGACTAAACCAAACGTGTTCTTTCATTGTAGCCTAAAATTAAAAAATGTCATATCTCTAAAAATTTTTTATGACTTTTTTGGTACTCAGGTACCTCTGGTTTTCCATAAATAACTTTTTTTTGGAAATTATTCATCTCCAAATTGTTTTCAGTTTTACATTTGTCAATAAATTACCTTCATTTTGTTTTTGGATTTTTACAATTTCGTTCAGAATGAGCAAAGTTATGAGCTTTAGAAGTGGAAAATTTTGAATTTCGCAAAAATTTTGGAAAAAGTGGATTTTCTCGAAGACCGTTAATATCCTCCAAAAACGGTTTCAGTTTCTTAAATAACTTTTTATGCTTGTTATTTTGAGCTTACATTCAAGCCAAAAGCGGTAGGACATTTGGAGTACATTACCGTTAAACTACTTTTTCAAACTCTCATATTTGACACATTTCTACTGAAAGCACCCAAATAGTCGATCTTTTTGCACGGTACTCCATGTGTTAGCAGACGCTCAATCATTACTACGGAATTTTTTAACCACTAATGGATGTAACTCGGAACTTCCAGAACATCCTTTTTTCTGTGTTCATTTTTCACAAATCTAAATTTCCATGTTGCGAACTTGAAATCGTTTGAGCTCAATTTCCCGTTTTTCCAGAATTTTCTGACTATGGATAACTCCACAATTTCCACAGTACTCCCATCAACTTCCACCCCTCTAAGCTTCTACAATGCTCTCCCACCGGCCAACTATTCACTCTTCGATCTTACCGTAACCCCAATGTCATACCGTGATCGGATTACGGTAGAATTCATTCTCAATGCAACATCATGGCTGTTAAGCACGTTCCTAGTCATATTTGTTAGACTAAAGAAAGCGATTTGGATGTCTTTAAAGGTGAGGAATACTCTACCTTCTGAAGATTTTGAAAAGTAATAATTCAGAGTACAATAGTATTTGTGACGGTTGGGTCTTTCCTTTTAAATATTCCACTTATCCTATTCCAAGCATGGATGGTTTTCAACTTACAATCTGGGCACGAACCAGTATATTCTGTTTTTGTCTGCTCGTTTTTCAAAAACGTCTGTAGTTCAACAACTTCTGCGTATCAAGTTCTCCCATTTGTAAGTATCGAAATTATACTCAACTATACAAAATCCTCGATATTTCAGGCAGTATCTCTATATCGTTACCGTACCGTTGTACTGAAAGGGCATCCATCACCATCATTCGTTATCTATGTTCATACTATAGTCACTCTCATATTTGTGAGTTCTCTTCCAAAATGTATACTAAAAATTCTTTGGTTTCTCTCTCTTCCAGATTATTTACGCTTTCCTCAACTATCCATTTGGTCAAAACAATGTGAACGACGTCTGTTATACTCTACGATTCAGTAATGGAATGGAACTTGTTAGAGTGAGTGTAATTCTGGAAAATTATTTTGGGAGAACATTCTCCAAAAGAAAATGTGTGCCTACGAATCTTCTGTTTTCCAGATATTCTCAACACTTCTCTTCAACTTCGCTGCAATCACTGTGAATTGTGTCATTCTCAGATTCGTGAAACACTTTGAAAGTGAGAGTAAAAGTGATTCTTGTCCCTACTTCCACTATTTTCAATCCCATATTATTTTCAGATGTTCAATCGAAACGAGTTCAGCTCACTCAAAGTTTACTCATTCAGTCAGTCATCCCCGTTCTCGTATCTCTGCCACTTCTTCTTCTATCTTTCGAATTTTACTTCGGTACTTTAACATTAAGAGTGAGGAAACTTGAATTCCCTTTTTCCAGGAATCCCTATGCCAGCCTCTTTTGGTTCTACATGGTATGCTCTAACTTTTCTTGGACCGTTCCTCATGCCCCTCTCATCTATTCTTGGCATCAAAAGCACTCGAAAAGAGCTCATAGATACTATGATGTGTGGCTGCTCCCCTCGTCCATCAGTCGGACACAGTCAGATGAAGTCAGCAGTGACCGTAATCATTGCTTCGAAAATGGAAAGAAGCACATTCACAATCCGGGATGACGATTAGGGACTGCGATTGAGTTGAATATTCATAATTATTCGTATGAAGGTGTTTAAAAAGATGTGAACACAAAGATAGTAGATGCTCCTGACAGAATGCCAAATGGAAAAAAACGGGTTGAAAATAAATACAATCAATCACTATTTTTACACACAATTCAGAAGAGATGACCAAATTGAAGTAGGGAATCGGTATGAAAGAGGAATCGGGATGAGGAATGATTAGAAAGCATTGCGAACAGCTGGTTTCACAATCAGCTTTCCATTGTGGTCGCAGCTCAGACTGAATGGAGACAGAGCATCACGGCATCGGCGAGCAACGCTGAAATTTCATTGCATTAGATTTCGCTATTTAACATTATGAGGTTTCCACTTACATCGTAGGTGCTACAATTCTCCTGTGCACGCCAAAAACTCCAAATAGAAGAATACCAAGACCAAAGCAAAGCGTGAAATCCAGATGAGTGGTGAGCATCAGATCAGTCATCGTACTTTGTAATTGCTCGACTCTCTAAAAAGCAATAATTGGAACCTGAATTCGAAAAATATCACTCACGTCATTGGCGAAGTATTTCGATCCGGTGACACCGATGATTACAGCAAAGACGACTATTGTAACTGTAACTGATTGCAGGGCTTAAATGATGCTCATTTGACAGGAATAACTTACTCCGCCACCGTGTACATGTTGGACCCATATATGTAATCACTTCAGTTAGTCGTTTCTCGAAGAACTTCAAATCTGCAATTTCCATTGAGGGTGATGATCCAGTGGAACTATGATCAATTTCTTACCTTCGCAAGCGGTCGTTGGATCCTCAGGAACTTGTTTCACCACCGGCGCCGCCATTGTGAGACTGTGAATATGTTGGAATAGAAAGAAGACAGAATATTAGAACAACGCGGTTATAACTTGGTTTCTCTCCAGAATTTCAACAATTTCTCTGAAAATGTTAGTTTTTTAAAAGAATAATGGGCTCATGTGTTAGAAGTATGAAGATAGGCAAGTGAACCAAAAAATCTTTTCAATTCAGTTTCAACAAAATGTATTTATTAACGATAAAATTTCTGGTTTTACGAGTTTCAAGCCAACTCAGGAAAAAAATTGTGAAAAACAGTCAACAATACGTAAAAAAAAGAAAAACTTTAACAATAAATGGAATTAACAAAAAACGGAATACGATTCTTATGGAGAGATTTACTTCTGGTGCTTGACTTTCCGTCTCTTTTCCAATTTCTTTCTCCACATGTTTGACTTCTGTGTTCCTGGCTTTGCGAAATCGATAACACTCTGGAAGAACATAACTCATCAGCGAACGATTACAAGAAAACTCACTTTATCCTTTTTCTCGGCCGCAGCTTGAACGATGGTCTTTCCTGACAACTTTGCTTTGTTCGCCTTCTTTCCTCCTCTCTTTCCGCGAGTTCTGACACTGGCAACATCCGTCTTCTTTTTCTTGTCTGCGACATCGCTGGAAGTTGCTTCTTCGGTGACGTCTTCACTGTCTGACAAGTCTTCTGCCAAATCACTGATTCCTGAGAGATCAGTAAGTCCGGAGCAGGTAGATCCGATTTCCGTCATTTCCTCTTCTTCTTCGTCGTCAATAGCATCGTCATCGTCTTCATCCGGCCCTCCATTCTGAAAAATACATATTTAAGAATAGCTCATTATTCCAGAACTCACTCTAGCCACATCATCCAACTCGAGTTGCGCATCAGGTGGAAGCTGTTCGTCGTCATCAGCACACATTTCATTGATCGGTGCTTGCTCGAAGTCCTTCTTAGCTCTTTCCTCGCATCCTGGTGGTGGAACAAAGTATGGAAGTTTTCCTCTTTGGAACTCGTTCAGTACAACTTTGGCGATAGCGACGATATCCGGATCTCCTCCTTTCAGAAGACGACCTTGCTTGATTGCAATCTTCGTCAAAAAGTCATCAACTCCGGAAAACTCTGGAATACCGTACTGACGACGAAGGTGCTCTGGCTTACAACGGTCGAGAACACCCTGAACGTGATTTTCCGGATCCTTGACGTTTTCAACACGAACAACTCCCTTGAGAATGATCTGTGTTTCAGTGTCACCCTGTGGATAGACAACTCCTGGAGAATCGATGAGATAGATTCGGCGCATCAGCATCACATATTGCCAAACTTTGGTTTCTCCGGCAATTGGAGCGGTCTTACAGACCTTCTTCTTGCGGAGAGTATTGACGAGAGATGACTTTCCGACGTTCGGATATCCGATGAATCCAACACTGATTTGAGGACGATCGGGATGAAGCTTAGCGAATTGGCGAAGAAGATTGATTACAGCACCTTTTCCGAATGAATTGTTGATGGATGCATGGAATGCGATTGTTGGCATCTCTTTCGAAAGCTCTCCGATCCATTTTCTCTGAAAAGAAAAACATGCTAAGAATCGAGAACTACAACTTTTAAAAACTTACAGTAACCCATGTTGGAACCAAATCGACTTTGTTGATAACTGTCACGAGATGCTTGTGCGGTTTCTCCTTTCGCAAGAACTCCTCAACATGACGACAACGAGTTCCCTGAAAATTGCTTTTGATATGCTTTAAGTTAATATTTCTATCAATATTTTCTCTTTTTTCAATAACGCAACTCGCAACATTTTCAGATGGTAGCAAACTATGATAAGAAAAAATGAAGTCGTAAAACGTTATAGTGTTTCCTTGCCATGTTGGTGTCTTTTCCTCCAAAATTTTTCACCACGAACCGCGCGGAGATAGCGGAAGAGTCCTTTCTTAAGGAGCTTCCGAATTCATCAGTACAAAAAGGTTTTCATCCTCCATTCTTTCTGCCCTCTCTAGTTCCTCTTGTTGTGCAAGCAAAACAAAAAAAAGTAGTGAAGAAGAACAAGCGGAAAAACTGCGAAAAAACTTGTGAGCGAACGTTATGTGCTTTCTCTTGTGAATTCGTCTTAGTTGGCAAAAAGCTTTCCGTTTTTTGAACACTTTTATGTTTTCCAATAGCACTTTTGTGGTAGACTCACCATTGGATCTCGAGCGTCGACAACTTGAACGACAACATCCGAAGAGTCGATAACTTTGTACAGTTCTCCCCAAACTCTGTTACTCTGTCCAGCACGGAAAAGTGGATTTTGATTCTCTGGCCGATCACCGAGTTCTTTTTCACGGCTCAGATCCAGTTCAGGTTTGTATTTCACCTCCCTATCTTCGGCACTCTTCGTCATGTCCTGAACGAATTTTCTAATCTTAAAACATAGTCATGAATACAAACCTCCAAAGTAGCATCGTTCAGTTTCGCCTTCTTTCGAAGCGATTTCTTTCCAAAAGTGTACTCGAAACTCTCCGTCTCTGTGACATGCACTCTTTGCGTCTGAAAATTTGGTTCATGTAATTTTTGATGGATTACTACGACAAACCTTGGCCTTCTCCTGAAGAAGACTAATCGGCAACTTGGTTTGCTTCATGACAACTTGAAACGGATCGCTCAATACTTTTCCGAGGTTCGCTTGGAACTTTTGAAGCTGTTCTTGTCCAATGATTCTGGTGTTTCCTGAAAACAACTCGTCACAGATGATTGTGAGAAATTCTCACGAAGCGAAACTCACCGAACCATTTTCTGTTGGGCTCAATTCTAGCCTGAGTTCCGGAAGCCAGCGTGTCCTGGAAAGGAGCAGCTTTCACAATTTTTCCTTTCGAATCTCTAAAATGTTGGCGTTAGACAAGATTAACTATTCCTCAGATCTAATACTACCTACCTGATTGGCTTGAAACTCTTGTACATACGAAGACGGTTGATGGTGGCCTTTGAACGCTGGCTTTTGTCTTTTGAATCAGCCTTACGGTCTTCAAACAATTTTTTAAAGATCGTTCATGTGAGAAAAAATCTTACCTGGATTCATGGAGTGGTTGGAACCACGGAACGTATGCCTGTTCTTGACCGGTCCATAATCCGGTTTCTGTTTCAGCTTTTTGCTGACTTTACCCTCCTTTCTGGCTTTAACCATTTTGGACGAGTATTACCCTGAAAAAAACCGATTTTAGAGAAAAATTTGGGCGAGAAGCTGAGAGAAAAAGCAAAAAGAAACAATTTCAAAGCGAGAAAGGAAAGGAACAAAATGAAACGCAAACAAATCGAGAAAATCATGATTTTTATGAGATGTGACGGAAAACGAGCAATAGAGAAAAAGAGAACGACGAAGCCTCTATTACCACACATCTATTCTGTTCGCCTCTCCTAGTTTCTTCTGGAAAAGACAACCGACTCGTTAAATTTTGGCGTTTCAGCAAAACATTGTTCTTTCCGGGATTTCTCCCACTACGTCGTTGAAAATCACTTTGTTCTTTTCAAAGAAAAGGGTCACCACAGAACACACTTTTCTGTGATGAGCAGCAAGCAGACCACTAAAATGTTTCTTGTGGCCCCTTCTATTTCGTTAGAAGCTAGAAGCCGTTGTGTCGTGCCCAGTCCATATATTTTGTTTTCCGTCGCCTCCTGACGGACGTCTTCTTTTTCTTTCTCTTGCTTTCGTCCGAAATATGTCACATTTCGCCTCTCATTGGCTCCCGGCTCCTCCGACTTTCGCTCACGTTCTTTTGCGCGCCAAATACTATGTTGTACTTGGTCGTCTCTCACTCCCAATTTCCTTGTTCGCCGAGCCTATGAGTCAAGTCTTATGCAAATATTTGGATAAGGTGGTCGAAATCGTGAAATCAATATTTCGGACCGCAAAAATTAGTCTATTCGCTTAACTATTTCGTCGTTTTCTTTCCTTTCCGCTTCCACTCATCCAGACACTGCCCTCCATTACTCAACCAAACAATTAACATCTAATATTCATAGAAGCAGAAAAAAAGAACGATTGCTTTGTGCGAGGGGCAGGGCTAAAAACTCCTCATTCTAATCTTTTGCTCATCGTTTTTGAGGCCATCTCAATTTTTGTTTTCTAAAAACAGGAAGCAGTCCATACTCCAAACCTAGTCGCTTGTTCTCGCAGATTTCGGAAAATCTAAATTCTTACTTTTCTAAATAGTCAAAATAGGGCTTTAACGGTGCAAAAAGGTAAGCAATGAAAGTTGATAAATATCCAAAATTTTCTGATTCTTCTATTCTTCTAATTTTTTTTTGGGCTTGTGTTCTTATTTCTTCGGAGAATTGTTCGGCAAAAAAATATTTGAAAAAACGGACGAGCCAACTTCGTTGCCTCAAATTATCTATTCCCCGATCGGGAGCCTCCCAACGTCAAGCTTGGAGTGTTTTTTCTTTCATTTTTGACCCAATCTTACTCACTGAGCCTCTGTAAAGCTCGAACTCGAAAAAGTATTCTCGTAATTCGAATCTCACGAAGCTGTTGATTTTTTTACACGCAGTCCGCGGAAAATGGATTCATTCGATATGGCATAATTCTGATACATCGCTATGCGCTATATGAGCCGAATTCAACTTCCGTAGAAAATAATATAATTTTTTTCGCTATATTACCTTAAACGCTATTTCGAGGACATCATCACTCACTATTATTAGCAGAAAGTTTGTAGGAAAAGTTCTCCATAAATTTAGCTTCACTTTGAAACGACGATTTCGGAAAAAAAATACGAAAAAATCGTTGAAAAAACTGAAAAAGAAAAAGTTTACCGGCAGAAAAAATTTCGAAACAAATTATGCGCCAGCCAGCACAGGTCTGCGTCAGCAGCCTAGCTGGCGCGTTTTGCGATACTCGCCAAAAGTAGGAGGAGTCATTAGACAAGAGACTTTCCTCACTTGTCTTCAGAACCCTCACTTATTGCCGGCTGTCCATCGATTATTCTGATAAGAAGAAGAAGAAGTCCATAAAAAGAGGAAATTTTGATATCAAACTTTTCCTCCATCGCCGTTTTCATGGTTAGTTTTGATTTTTTTTTCTGTGATTTCTGTTTTCTGATGATGAGTCACCACCCTTAATTTGGACATGCCTCGATGCGGGGAAACAGTACAGTTTTTTTTCTTTATTTGAAACTGTATGGAATGTTCAACTAGGCGAAAAAAGTACTATTTGTACAGAATCAAATTGTTTTTGATCGGGGAAAGCGTTTTTCTTTCTCTCTCTTGTGAGGGGTATTGATTTTACGATAAGAGAAGCTGAGAAAGACAGAAAAAGCCTGAATCGAAATTTCATATTTTTCAAGAAATTTCTTAGAAAATCTTTTTAAAAAAGCTGCAATAATCCAACATTTTATCAAAATGATAAGTTGGTCATGGCCAGAATTCTCCAATTGATAAGAATTCTTATCAACTCCACCCATAACTATATCAGTCACTTTTCGATTTCTAAAAATTTCTGGAGCTGTCTATGAATAGGAACGAATTTAAGAAAAACCACGTCATGTGATTCCATCTTTGCGCAAAAAAGAAAACTGGTTTTTTGTGGAGAAGAACGCTAAATAGTGACAGATTCCGACAAAACCTTGTCTGAAACCCCCTGAGATAGGTATCCTTATGATTTTCAATAGTTCAGCTAATCTTTTATCTTTGAAAACTTTGTTTAATAATATTTTCAAAGTGCTCCTATCTCTCCTTCTCTCAAAATCCGCAACGAGTGTAAAAATCAACAGCGGTGACGATTCTATTGTTGTTCGACTGCATAATTATTAGTCAAAATAAGCAGGTGAAACGCTTCCACTGAAATCTGATACCCTGAAATTCCTCGTTTTGCTTAGAATTGACTTAGAATTTTTTTTCAGTATTGCCATAATATTTTCTTGCGAAATAATCCAAGGTCAAGAGCTTTCAAAATGCTCGATTCCTCAGAAAAAGTTTCATAACACCATCCTCATCCCATTTTTATTTTCTTGTTTCCTCTCTTTCTTTTCCCATTTTATCTTTCCCCTCACGTCGGTGTTTCTCCAATCCATAATTAGCATAAGAGTGACCAAGGACATCTCGGGGGAGTGCCATTCCTTCCTCCCTCCAAATCCAAATCTATATCTATATTTACTTAGTTTTTCTTTTGAGTGATAAAAGATTATTCTGAATTGAAGCAAAGCAATAATAAAACGTTTTGTCGTCCATCTACGCACGCGCTCTTAATCCCCCACCTAGCAACCAGAGCCACTACTACTACTGAAGCTTTCCCTCATGTCTCATTTCTATATCATTCTTTTTTCAGACTGAAAAGATGCTTGTCGTCGAGTCGCAAGGACTCGGTCTCGTACCTTGGGAACATGTTTCTGGTTGGCTTGTCTTGGGATTGACCTACTTCTTCAAATTCTTCATCATAGGTGAGTATTTGTTTGATGTTTGAAAGTTCTACATCATTTCTATTTGCTCAAGAACTTGGTGTCAACTTATTGAAACTGTTGCAAACAGCAATGAGATCATTGATTACTTCAAGAAAAACATGCTCAGAATAATGTCGCCCATAATGAAAAAAAACATATGTTGAACTTATAATTTTTCAGTCGGAGGAGCGATTCCATACGTATTTCAATATGCGGAAATTCATCACCGTCGGAACGCTTCAGGATTCTCATTGTTCGTCTGTCTTGCATTGTGTGTCGCCAACATTCTTCGTATTCTCTTCTGGTAAGTATTTTGAATTTAAAAATTAATCTAGGTTTGAGGTTTCTAAAAATAATAAGAAGCATGTACAAGAAATATGGCAGCTGATTTCGTGTTCTTTGTCTACGAAAACTTTAAAATTTATGATTTTTATTTAAAAACATTTTCTCATTAAAAAAATACCACAATTCTTTTTACAAAAATCGCAACTGTAGAAAAAATGATAGAAAATGTCTATCCTGATTTTTAGAATTCCTTACTTCCGAGATTTTCGATGCTTTTTTTATTAGGGCGGTGAAAATCAGAAAACCAACACTCTAAATAACGTCCTGAGCAATAGGAAGAAAAAAAATACACTTTTCTTCTCAAAACTCTTCAATTTGATCGAATGCATAGAGATTGCAAGAGTGTCATATTATAAGTGACCAGAATGGCTACGCCATTCTGGCGCGTTCACCTTTCCCTTCGTATATTCCATGCGGCCACCTCCACCTCGTCGCTCGAATAGCTCAGTGGGTAGCGCGCCGGTCTGCTAAGCGCGGGTCGGGGGTTCGATTTTGTGCGCGGCCAAAATTCTTTAACTTTCTTTGTGGAAAACTAAAGCGGACATCCTGACCAAGAAACCAACGGACAAACCCCTCTAGCGGATTATATATAAGTAAGATACTCTAATTGGAAAATTGCAATTATCTCAAAGTTTTTCAATATCAGTTTCATGCAGAAGCCATTCAAAAATTTTTTTGTCTGTGGCCCAACTATTGTAAAAATCCAAATTCCAGGTTTGGGAAGCGATTCGACAACGCCCTCCTTGCTCAAAGTATTGTGATGCTCGTTTGCATGGTCTTGATGTAAGTCTCCCCACAATTATCGTCTCATTCAAAAAACGTTCCCGCTTCCAGGTTGGAAATCGCCGTCCGAATGAATAGGAAACACACTGCAAAGCCATTGCGGAAGTCGATCATCAGTAAGTTTTTTCTGCTTCCTCAAAGGTTTTTATCTTTTTGGAATCTCGGAGTGACTGCCCAACTCGATCCATCCCAGTCTGTGTATAAATGTGTCTTCCCCGCATGCTTCTGTCCCTATTTCTTTTTTTCGTTTTGGTGAATAGGAATGGGAATGTGAGACGATGTGACGTCAACGAAGTACTCTCTGTCAGAATTCCAACAAAAAGAGGAAGAAAGAGATGGGAGAAGATATTTAGGGCATATGGGTAGTTATTTTGGGATTCAAAAGATGAGTGTCTAACAAACAAATTCATAAAATATAACCAAGTGCTGTGACGTCTACTTAGTGATCACTAAAACACAATTTTCTATTTCTCAGTATCTATTTTTGATGGTTCTGCCGAAATAATTTGTACTAGATGCATTGATCTCTCGTTTGTGTGCATGTCCCTGTTGTATTAATACAAATCAAAAGTCACCAAGCTCACCCTCACGACTCCATATCCTCAATGGACACAATCCAATCTTACTAATTACGCTCTTCAGTCTCCCTCCTCTCTATTCAACTAGCTAGAGTTTCAGCACGGCTCCCCTACTTTTTTTTTGCTCCGCTCACATTTCCCCTCATCCCTACCATATCTATAATTCATCTCCGCAGCAACGGGCACCTCTCTCTGGTTGTATGTGTGTATTGCAAAAATCGTTTTTTCTCTTCTCACTATTCTCTCGTTAGTTCAAATTCCGAAGTACGTCTTTGCTCTGTCGAATAATTCATCATGTAAAAATGAGTGAGAAACACATGTGTGTGTGTATGTGGATGAATGGTGACGAGTCGGTACAGTTTTTATATACAAAAACGGCTGCTTCAGGCAGCCAATCGAACACGGGATCAATTGATACAAACGTTTTGGAAGGGGGGAAGGGAGATAAAATAAATTAATTATGGCATGGGGAAATGAACACGTCCAGAGAAGAGAAAAGAGACACATGAGATGAGAGGAGATGATGGAGATTTCGATCGGTTACGAAGCCACTGTCTGCAACTGGAATTGCAAAGATTTTTGAGATAACGAAAGGAAGCTGAGATTTGTTTTATGTCGGTGACAGGTGGCGTAGGAATTTGAATTTCAAGGGGGAATTTTTGAAAGAAAGAACACAGGATACAATTTGAGGCTTTTCAAGAAGAAATACTTACCTTGTGGTCAGGAGTGATTAATCCGACAACATTCGGCTCAGTTTGTCTTCGCTTTGAACGAACTTTTGTAGTCAGCATTCCATTCTTGTTGGACGACATTTCGAAGGATCTGTGTCTTGTTTGCATTTCCTGAAATTTCAATCTTGCATTCAAGGGCTCCGAAAAACACATACCTTCTCCTTATGCCGATGAACATGCCTGGCAATTCTTTGCAAGATGTTATCAGGTGGTGCAGGTACAAATGGCAAGCAACGATTAACAAACTGCCAAATTGGAACTACAAGTCGAAAAGCTGATCGTTTGAACTCTTTGACAGTGAATGAGTAGATGATAGGATTTAGCATTGAATTACAGTAACCCAGCCAACTCGCCACATCAATGGCAATTGGAGGGATACAACCCGAGCATTTATAGTCTGAAGTTGCTTCAAGCATTAAAGGATCCAAGTTTCTAATACTCACTGGTTAGATACAACCCGAAAAATGGTAACCAGCAGAAGAGGAATGAACATGAAACGACACCCAAAGTCTTCGCGATTCTTTCATGCGTTCGCAATACTCGTCGTTGATGCTCTACCATCCCGTTTGTTTTCCCGAAGTGTACGCGGAGTGTTGTCTGAAAGCGGGAACTTGGTGAATTATTTAATGATTTACTGAGAGCGAGAACTTCTCATTTCTTGCAAAAAAAACCGATACCTGCTGACTGAGCGTGTTCGTGAGAAAGTTCATGTTTGATCCGAGAATCATGAGAAATCCTCGATCCAAAGCTTTTTGACGGTTCCTTGCCAGTTTGTAGATTCGCCAATAGAGAGTCAGAGTAACTGAAGCAGGAAGGAAGAAAGCGAATACTACGCTGTGAGCCAGATGTCGGATTTCGTTCCCAACGAAGCAGAGTGACTGAAACAGTTTAGTGATGTCTTGTGAACATAATATAAAAACTCACATCATCATAGCATTCCGGTTGCTCCCATCTAACAGTTGTCAGGAGAATTGAAGATGAGAAAACCCAGATAATTGACATCACTGTGATGACTTTTGTCTTCGTTACAATGCTTTTGTATCGTAGTGGTCTTGTTACTGCCAGATATCTATCAACGGATATTACACAAATTGTCACCTAAATCCACTTAATGATAGGTTCAATGAAAATTCAAAAGACTCACCACTGAACACGTGCAAAATGTCACATCAGCTGCTACCCATAATCGACATAGAAACCGTCCGAATATCCATTTTCGGTATATCAAGTAAACTGCTCCCATAGGGAGTACAATAACACCGACTAAGAAGTCAGTTAATCCAAGATTCCAAACGAGCAAAGTCGTGTTTGTACGTCCAACTCGAGCTTTGAAGAAGAGCACCAGTAAATTACCGAAAACGGTTAAAAGAATGATTATGACAGCTGGAATACATAGGAGAACAAGTACAGCTGGTGGTAGTTGTTCTCCAGTCCGTAATTTTTCTCGAAGAATGATCCGCAGCTAGAAGTAAAGATTGCTTTGGAGAATATTACAGTAATCATACCTGTTCTTTGCAAAGCTCGGATACGAGATCTGATTCATTGCCCATGCTAATTCCAGCCAGCTTAGCGATTTTCGAGTAGTCGACTTCTTCGATGAGTCCGCCATCTCCATCGGAGACCAGAAACATGGCAGGTGACACGTGGCGAAGAGCTGTCGATTGCTCCGCCGCTGGTTCTGCTACTTCTGAGTGAGAAGAAACACACTTTTGTTGCGAATTGAGACTGAAGCAAAGAAAAAAGAACCGACGATCAGCACAAAACGAGTGCACAAAAAAGGCGGTAAGGAGGAGCAGAGGAGCACGGGGAGGAAGAAGAGGACAAATAGAATTTTGGCGCGGATGAATGGGAAGATAATCAGAAGAAGTAGGGGGAAAAGGGCGCGAAGAAGGGCGAGGAGGAGGGGAAGACGAAATCGCGTGCGGGCAAGAGGTGCTCTACTTCGGATCCCGTTTTGGAAACGCTCCCAACTATTCTGGGGCGCAATCCGAGAGCAGGACACCTTACACCGCCCACATTATGACGGAAGAGATCAGTCAAAGGAATATGTAACTTTCGGGTGTTCTGTAACAAGAACTGAAAAGATGAAGGAGAAGGTTAAGAAGAGTCAGAAGTAGAAGATGGAGTTGAGGAGTTGCGGTCATCATCTCATCATCATGTGATATTGAGTGCGCGCGCAGGTTCTCACACAAAACGAAGGCACGCCCGAGAAGGACGACGATGAAGTTGAAGGAAGCAGAAGACGAAGAAGCAGCAGAAGGACTTGTGAGAAAATGGAAGGAGTAGGTGAAGAAGGAATTGGACTCTTGATATATATCTAGAGGGTGCTAACTCTCTTACCCACTTCGATAGTTCAGAGATTTGCACCTGATGAGTCTGGAAAAGTGTAAGAGGTTGAACGAGATCAATTCTGAACGACCAAAAGAGATTCCATAAAGGATTCAACGTTTCCGATTCAAGCGTTCGAAACGAAAGGGTCTAGTGTAACTGTGATAGTCTGACAACATGCTCCTATTTTTGGAATGAAATGGACACGGCACGGACGGATACGCGCTAGGGTAATTGAGACGATTAGGAGGTGGAATGCAGAATTGGAAAGTCGAGGAAGTCTCCGAAGAGCTCAGAGATCGGCCAGATTCCCAAAGGGACTACATAGTTCTCATCAAAAGTTGCAAATTTGCCCTTTGATAGAGGTTATGTTATGGGAAATTGCGGACTAGAAGGAGCAGCTGCTGCCCGTTCAAAACATGCTCAACACAAGCCGAAGACTCCTTTGAAGGCTCTCAACCGTGAGAACGTCAACATGAATAACGGAGAGTTGTGTTGAGTTGACAAGGATGGATAAGAAGAAGTTCAAGTTTCTAGAAAGAATAAGTTTGTGTCCAGTATGGTGGCTGTAACTGTACAAAAGCAAAGTTCGGAAAAAGAGAAAAACGCAGAATAAGGAATGAAAAGGCAGATGCAGAGTTCACCGAGATTCATCCTGAGGGACAAGGCCAGGAGTTCAAAAAGAGGCAAGAAGGTTGAGGATCAGAATACTGATTCTTTAGTCTATAAAAGGAAAGTCGACTAATCCAAGATAAGATAACTGCACACGTGGACAAGTCAAGCTTCTGAAATTTTCAGCCTTGCCCTGTCCACAATCAAGAAAAGGGCACTGTGCTGTTGTTGCTGTTCGTCGTGAAGAAGCGGACGTTTTTCGTCCGGACGGAAGTGCTTCGGCAGCGACGCCGTCTTCTTTCTTCTGCTATCTTCCCAAATACCCTTCTCTTTTTTCTTCTTCTTCCTGACGTCTTCGTTGTTGAGGGCAAAAGTGTGAAGAAGAAGAAGAAGCATAAGGAGAAGGATGCCGTCGCACTGGTTTATGAATAAGTGATGGCGTTCTATGGTTTTCGCGTGTGGTGCACACACATCTTGGTGCCGAAGCTCGTGAGACCCACACCCAATGGCTGCCCGGAGCAACTCCATAAGAGATATCAAGCAAAGCGAAGTTTCTGTTAGTTGGTTGTGATTGTTCGGAGCAAGAGCCGATCATCACCACCAAACGAGCAGTATTGATGGGACTCGAGAAAAATGTGTCAGAACTCACAAGAAAGGTGACAATAAACGTCAGGCTGTGATCGCTACTCCCGCAGTTATGATTGATGAACTGACTTGGAGCAGCTAGCAGAGCCAAAACATGACCTCAAAGCTGATTTTCTCAATTTTGAAAAGGGCAAGCTTGACTGCCAGAGAATCGGGTTCTCTTTCAAAAAGTTCGTTCATTGATTTGAAGTTTGAAAGGGAAATGTTTCTTTCTAAGATCATTCACCGCTCTCTAAACATCAGTCGCTCTATTGAAAATAAGAATTAGCATAGTAATTGAACTCCCTTCGATACAATCGGCTTATCCCTTCATTCCTTCTGCCTCATTCTCTTTTTTCTCTACCAGCACGTCCCGCTAGTTAACAACGCCGCCGTCTGATGTGCTTTGAAACACCATAATTCGATCCGATTTGGGATGCAAATTGTCAAGGTTTCTGGTGTGTTTTTGGAAGATAACAAAAAAGAAAACGTCTTCTTCTTGTCCTTTTCATGTTTCCTCCTTCGCTTCTTCTCATTCCTTCTGTCCACAAAATTTCGAAAAATAACATTACGGATTTGCACACAAATGACCGAACAGAAGGAAGAAAGAGTTGTGAAAAGAGGTGAAGAGAGTGAGAGCACGTGCACAAGAAGGATTCCGTCAAGTACCATAAAAAGTCAAGGATCAGGTCAAAATGGGGAGGGAATATTGAATAACGGGAGGAGGACTCCTTCTGCTTCTGCTGCTTCTTCCGAAGTCTTCAGTGATGCGACGACGTTTTGCACACACACGTACACACACACACACTAGAAGTGGCTCCTCGGAGGAGTAGAATCATCCTAGAAGCAAAGAGAAGAAAGTAGAATAGAATTCATTTTTTTTGCTTTGTCGTCAGAAGAGTTCAATTCAATTTCAGCAGCGGCATGGATTACTTTTCGTCAAAAAATTGTGCGACGAGCACTTTCTCTTTGCGCACTACAAAAGCAAAATTCAAAAAGCTGCGATGCATCGAGGAGGACCACAACACAAATAAAAGTTTGTAGGATATCAGGAATAAAATTATGAATCAGCGAAAAATGAGAAAAAAATGGATTCCTTGTTTTTGCTCATGTTCCTTGTAAAATTTAGAAGCACAAAAGGATTGGAGGTCTTCGAAAATTCATTTGTCGCCACCACCATGAAAAATCTTTCTTCTCTCTTTGATTTTGATGGAAGAAGTGGTAAACAATGATTGCGAGGAGGGCACACGTGAGCCAAACTTGGAGGACAAGTCGTGCGAAATCTTGCAGAGAGAGGGAAAAAATGGGCGGAGACTTTGACTGAGCATAGCATCATTAACCGCGTTTCTATGTATCTGAGTCGAGAGAAGCTGGAGGAAAAACTGAAAAAGGTTGAAATGAGGAAGATGTGACTCACAGAATAATAGATTACGAGAAGGAATCCTGATGAATTTCCATTCAATACGGACTCACTCTCTGTTAACATATTTCTCTCTGGGGGTAGATGCATTCTTCACTAGTGTTTTCTTAGCTATGCATGTAAAGCTTCAAAACAAATAACAGTCTCTTAAATGAGCTCGAAAAACTTTAAATGAACTAACATTTTCACAAACTAGCATGCACCAGAAATGTCCTAAATGAAGCTAATCACTGTCCCTAGCCTCCTCACATTATCCCTAATTCCAATCTATTTGTAGTGTTGTGATTGCGATCATTCGTTCAGTTTATTTTAGAGCAAACCTATCATCGGAACTCCGTCGCAAATGCGTTTTACGTGATTTCAAACGGGAAATGGGACCACTTCCAAGGTGAAATAAGCACACAAAATCGGCTGGAATTCGGATCACTGCTACCGTAACTCTCTTGTGGTGTGGGCCCCTTTCTTTCTATCTCTCACTCTCTCTGTCCCTCTACATACAGTTCTAATCTGATTTTTTAATTTGTGATGGAAAGAGTGAAGCAGTAAAGTCCACTTCCTAAATAGACCGCTTACATTTCAGAATTCAAAATTTTCAACTCTGATTTTCAGAAGGAGACTTCTTCAATGCATTCTGGGCATGGCACGATCTCATCTCATTCATCATTGCTCTGCTGGTTTTCACCGCTTTCTGGTCCCTTACGACATGGATCTTGTTCAATGTATGTGTATTTATAATTTCCAAAGTTATCAAAAATCCGGACTTTTAAAAATTAGGAATATCAGAAGATGAGATTATCAGAATCTCAGATTTTCGAAATCTCAAGCTTAATATCGCAGAATTCCAAGACCTGAAATTTGCTTTTTCCAGCAAAAAATCTACATTGAAGCGATTGGAATGTGTGCTCTACTCACGGAAGCAACTCTCGGAGTTCCTCAACTTCTTCGAAATTTCCAGAGAAAATCGACACAAGGAATGAGGTTTGTTACTCAATGCTCAACAAGAAAACTTGGGTGGGAAAATTAGCGAGAATCAGAAAGTTAAAGCTGAGAGTCTAACTTGAGTTTGTCTCTTTTCTACTCGATAATTCCAAAGTTCGCTTGAAAAAAAACACGAAAAACAAAATGAAAGTTATATGAAAAAGGCGAATGCGAGTGAGAGGTGTTTGGATATGGATCGGATTTCGGAGAGTTACTCTCTGGACTTTTCTCGTTCATGTTCATCTGGAAGTGACGGTTCCCCTAAAAAATAATCTATAATTGGGGATTCAAAGAGTGGTCTTTATTCATTCATTTTTCAGTATCCCTATGGTCTTGGCATGGTTAGCTGGAGATCTCGCAAAGACTGGATATTTCGTGGCAACAGGCAGTCCATTGCAATTCTGGATTTGTGCTATTCTTCAGGTAAGCCTAAAATAATTCTAAATTAAACACTAATTTCCAAATATTTCAGATTTCGATTGATATCTTCATTCTCGGACAAGTTTTCGTCTATAGGAAAAACACTGCAGCTGGTGAGCTGCCATACACAGCGAACAATCAGACGACGTCAAGCTCTTCCGAAGGAGCTACTATTGATTAATTCGGTTTCCAGCAACACCGAATTAATATTTTGTAATAGTATTTATTGAGAACTTTTCAAAAATTCGACTAAAAACGAACCAAGCAGGAACTGTGATTTAGACTTCCCCGTTATATGTAGTAGTATTCTACTTGCTCATCTTTCAAACCTTTCTCTCTAATCAAATATCAAACGATTCGATAATATGTCCTTTGGGAAATCATGTCCAGCTTTAATAGTAGTTTTTATCTTTTCATTTCTCTGTCTTCTCTTTCCACAGACACAATTCATCAAACCCGGGTATCTTTTCAATTCTTTATATGTGAACTTTACTCTTTGACATCCTCTTGATGTCCTCCTTCTCACCCCCGATGCCTCTGTACATACCGAAAATTCTCAGTGCTCGTATTATCATCAGATTTCCCTGAGAACGTATTTTTTTCGATATACCCGAATCGTCTCGTTTGATATTTTCCAAAAACTCACCGGAGTTCAAATTCTGATCATCTCCGATTCTCATACTAACGTTTTCCTTTTGATTGTGAATACCGTTTCAAGTTATGTATTAATGAGAGATTTATTTGCATAAAAGAGTGACAATGAACAATTTTTTGAGATTTTATGTCCTTCAAGTCTTGATTCACTTCCAGTGCGGGATTCCAGCCAAAATATTCTGGGGTATCCGATTACATCATCACTCCAGGTACTTGGCATAGAATTTGTCGATGTCATAGAAAGTGACTCCTTCCATTGGTTCCTGTTCCTCTGGATTCGTACATAGAAACGCAACGATGTACTTGTGATCTTGAGCGGATCCTTTTGCACTTTGAACTAATTGCTCAGCACAATCCCTTTCACTGTCACATTTTTTCAATGTGATTCTTCCTTCAGCTTGTAGCTCCATTAAAGATCGAATCATAGGGCGAACTGCTTTGATCTTCATCTTATTATCATCCAATCTGTCGAGAACTGTGGATGGAAGGATGCATATGAAGTCGTTTATATCCCAGATTTTTCGAGCATTCTTTGGTTTGCTCAGTAATGAATCGTAATCCATCATAACATAAACAGGTCTCCAGTCTTCTCGATTCATTTCGCAAACTTTTTTAGCTAAAACCTCCATAGGAACGTCCAAACGCTTCGATTCCGATTGAATTACTCTTTGGAAAAGTTGACCATCAACAGCTGTTTCCGCTCTCAGCGTCACTGTTCGCTGTTTCAAAGAGAGTAGTCTCGTAACAAGTTGATTCAAACTTTTTGGAGATGGTTCAGATCTTGGTCCATCTATCAGACTGCGAATATCAACGGATTCTGATAGCTCCTTGGAAAACTGTTCCGATTCAAAAACTGAGTTGATGTGTTCTGTGACCAAATCGTTGAGCTCGTTCCATTTCTGTGTAAGAACGATGGAATCGTTTGTATAATTCCTTTAAACTCACCGTTTTCGCAAAGACTGATAATGAGTGAATATAAGGTTCATTCTTGACTGGATCGATACCATCGAAAACTTCTCCGACATCACAGATCCATTGAATTACTTCAGACAGCATAGTTTTATTGGAGGCTTTCGGATACAATTCCAAGTAGAATGAAGTGATTGCATCAAAACAGTCCAGAAATTGATTAACTGAAAAAAGACTTAATTCCCAAGAATTAGATAAAGAAAAAACTAACACCCGAACTTTTTATACGCAAGCTTGGCTACCAGTCGACAAGTTGACATAACCATCGGCCAATTCGAATCTTGGTTGTTCTCGAACTCTGACTTGAACTGGCTTATCAACTTCAGTCCGTTTAATTGATGGTCCACTCTTTTCGGCATTTCCTTTATTCCCCAACTTGTGAATTCGACCAAAAAATTTTCTACACTGTCATTTCCTTCTTTAGATTCAAGACACTCGTACAGTTCGGAACTCTTTTTGTGAGGAATTTCAGCTAGTTGACCGAGAATGAGCAGCCTGATTTTTTGTGCAAAAGAACGATCTTCTCGAACCTGGAGAAGCATTTGGAAAGCTCGTCCATGTCTCGGATCCAATTCAAGTGCCCTCGTATAGTATCCAGTTGCAAGTGATTTTTGAATTTCGTCATCTGGCATATATCGATGAAGATCCGCAATGTACAAATTCCAAATTGCTGAATACTTCTGATCCGTGAGCATGAGCAGCTCCTGTAGCTCTCCACAAAACATTGTTAACAATGTAATCGTTTCCATCGCATTTTCGTCTTCCTGAAAAACCTTTGCTTCTATTGTTAGTTATTGTTCGGGGAGTACAAACTCGAATATGAAACTGATATGGATGATAATAACCGACAATCCAGAGCTTATTTATGCTGCTTGTGCAATCACTTTCTTGTTTCATCAGCTCCATTAGTTGTTTTCGAGCTCTGTAAGCAAGTTTTTGGTATTAAAATATATACTTGATTGAAGATATTCACTTTCTACGCAATAATGCCATAACCGGAGAATGCACGCTCTCGATCTGACCATATTTCTCGAGCTGGTTGCAGTATCGTTTGAATTTTTCTGCTTCTGACATTTTTTCTGAAAAAATTAGATGATACATTTCGATTTTCTAAAGATAGCGACTCATTTTCGCTTGAATTTCTCATCGAAAATTGTGTAAAAATTAATGCCAAAAAAAGGAAGAAAAAACTGTGCGGCGGGGTTGCAACTTTCTGGAGCAAGACTCCGCCCACTCTCCTGTCAGTTTTTATTTTTATTTTTGCTGTAAAAACATGATTAGAAAATTTGAGAATTTGAAAAGTATGATTTTAATTGGTTCTACTGTTTCCTGATTTTTTGCTGACGTACTTTTCAACAAATCAACCATTGCTGAATAGGGAAAGAACAAGAAAAATCGGATCAGAACTTCACTGTCTCCATCGTCTTTGTGGTTTCATTGAATTTAATCTTACCAACAGATTTTCTGGGGTTTCTAGTATATTGATTCGTAAAATTCAGTAGAAATTCAATTTTTTCTTTCTCAATAATTGTTTTTCAGAAGCTCAAATTTGCAGCTTGTATGTCATCAGAAACTGGGAGTCAAATCATAAAAAAGAAGCTCATATCATACGACTACAGCATTCGGGTGAGATCTTTTTTCAAAAATTTGCAAAAACGCGTTCTCTGACCTAAGACCTATTCAACTTTGTACCCCGTTTATCATGTCTCTCAAATCTTTTGTGTTGTTATCACCGCCGCCGAGACAGCATGCTGCAAACGATTTGATGTTTCATATCAATTTATTGGCCTAAAAACGACTAGATTGTTATAAAAAAGCATGCGTCTCCCTTATTTAAATAGCAAAACAAAAAATACTGACCGTTTCCAGGCGTCAGCGAGGTGTGATTCTTCTCCGATCTTCTTCCAACCATTCTTTCAACTTGTCCTTCATTTCGAAGACGGAGAGACGCAGGTCTTGGACTTCACACCGAAGCAGGTCAGTTTTATACAATTTGCAAAATTCAATCTCTGATTTTTCAGCTGGAACAATTTGCTGCTGGTCTCCAGAAATCCCAAAACAGTTAAACATTATGAATCAAAACGCCGATCGGAAGTACATTTACCCAAAACTTCCACCTGGTGCCATCAGCAAGTCTACTGTCATTGTACTCGCAACAGGAATCGCAGGATACACTGCTCTAGAACTGCTCTATGGATCAGAGACGTTCTACAAGAAGGCAGTTATGCCTATGGTTCATAAATTCGTAGATGGTGAAGACTCGCATCGGTGGGCAGTTCGAGCAGCCTCTTGGGGACTGCTGCCACGCTTTGGATGGAACAGAAAAGAGTATCCTGAACTGAAGTGTGAATTGTTCGGTCGAGAGTTCAAAAATCCAATTGGATTAGCTGCTGGTTTCGACAAAGACGGTCAAGCCATCACACAGCTCGCCAAAAATTCTGGATTCGGATTAATTGAGATAGGATCTGTGACTCCTATTCCACAGCCAGGAAACAATCGCCCGAGAGTGTTTCGATTATTGGAAGACGAAGGAGTTATCAATCGATATGGATTCAATAGTGACGGAGTTGGAAGAGTTCATCAGAGAGTTCGCAGTGCCAGAGACTCTTGGGTGCCGGAAGAATACGCCTACTTTGGGGTCAACTTGGGAAAGAATAAGTTGACAGAAGATGCTAAGTGAGTTATGAATGACGTTCGATAGTTATTTTTGCATTCTTCAAGGCTCGATTATGAAATTGGTGTCAATTATTTTGCTCCGCACTGTGACTACCTGGTTCTCAATGTATCTTCCCCTAACACACCTGGATTGAGGAGTATGCAGAAAAAGGGCGATTTGGAGAAGCTATTGGCGTACGTTAGAGATGCCCTCGACATGCACAAGTTAGAGAAACGGCCCCAAGTCTTCCTGAAGATTGCTCCTGATCTCATCGAGTCGGAAATGAAGGATATTTCACAAGTGGTGACAAACAAAAAGTTCGGAGTCGATGGAATAATTGTGTCAAACACAACGATTGCGAGACCTGACTATCTGAGATCCGAAAACAAATCTGAAACAGGAGGACTTAGTGGTGCTCCAGTTAGAGAGATCAGCACAGAATGTGTCAGGAAAATGTACAAGTAAGTTTTCGATTTGGGCTGTAGAGCATTTTTAGTTTCCTTTATTCAGACTTACGAACGGACAGATCCCAATCATCGGATGTGGAGGAGTGTTCAGTGGGGAAGATGCATATGAAAAGATTCGGTAAGAGTTGAAAAACAAGACTGGTAGTTTTAATATTCATTTTCAGAGCCGGAGCCAGTCTAGTTCAACTTTACTCGGCATTCGTGTACGAAGGATTCCCTGTGATCGGAAAAATCAAGCGGGAATTAGCAGAACTTCTCAAACGGGATGGATTCAATCACATATCGGAAGCAGTCGGCGCAGATCATCGTCCAAAACAACAATAGATGTGCTTTTTATGTTTTTAGTATTTTCAGTTTTCAAATTGCCTACAAATCTTATGGGTCATTTTTCCCGATATTGATTCAAAACAGAGTGCCTTTTCAATTATGAATTAGGGGTATTTTTAAATAAACTTGTCTAACTTCATTCCGGGGATTTTAATGCATGTTCTTTGGTTTTAACCATAATTTTATTTGTTTAATATATATTTTCTGTTTTAGATCAATTTTCTTTTTTATAACAGGGTTCATCAAGCATGGCGGATCTCCGTGTTATTTCTCTCGAAGAAGTGTCCAAGCACAATTACGAAGGAGTTGACAAGTCGTGCTGGATCGTCATCTCAGGAAAGGTATTTACATCAAAACTGTATTTTGAGAAATTAATCATAAATTCTCAGGTGTACGATGTTACCAAGTTCCTGAACGAGCATCCGGGAGGAGAGGAAGTTATCACTCAGTTGGCAGGAAAGGACGCTACCGTTGGATTCCTCGATGTTGGCCATTCGAAAGATGCCATCGAAATGAAGAAGGAGTACCTTATTGGACAATTGCCAGAATCCGAAGTGTCGAAGACGGAGAAAACTGTCCCAAAAACGGCCCAATCCAAAGGAAATTCATCTTCGGCGCTCAAGGATTTCACTGATATCATGACATCCCCAACATGGACCAATTTCTTGATTCCGACCACAATTGGATTGGTCATCTATGCCCTCTACAAGTTCCTCTTCAACTAAATTCCATTGATACCAAAGCTTCTCAAATGATCTTATTCCTGGCCCAGCGAATTTCCCTTCCATTTTTCATGCACCCCATTGCACTTCGGTTTCAATAGATACGACTTTAATTGTGATAAAATGATCAGCTTTACAGTTCCATTCCCGATAAAGAAAGCTGTGGTATTTCCTCAGAGATATCTTATCGTTTAAGTCAATAAATCCTGGAAAGAAAACTGACTCGTAGCTAAAGTTTCAGATCAAATGATTCGCCAGCTATCACGTCAGGTGTTGAGTATGTTTCCTCCGAAGATCCAGCTCTTCTGAATTCACTCTTTTTCAGTTTTCTCGCGAAGATTCTCCGACGTCAAGCCAAAGCAAAATTTGAAAGAGAAGGCGATGGCAGACAAAACACCAAAAGGGGTTCTAGACAAAACAGAAGAACAACAATACGAAGATCCGAATCTCAAAAAGCATCCAGGAGGAGTGAACAAGAAGACGGGAGAAGTTGGAGGACCAGCTGGACCAGAGCCAACTCGATACGGAGATTGGGAGCGAAAAGGAAGAGTGACAGATTTCTAAATAAAACCGAGCTCATTTATTCATAGTTTAGATCATCAACACTTTTTTAAATGCAAGTAAATAAATGTTCAGTCATATCAGACACGAGATAACAAAGTAACGATTAGTCTATTGGAAAAATGGAAATTCATGAAAAGGGGATTGGAACATTTTGTATAAGTCGGTAAAGAGAACAGGTAAGAAAATTATACGATTATCGTACTTGAATTGAGTATCTTGATCTTTTGTGGGAGAATTCAATTAATAGTCAATTGAGTAGAGAGTTGCCTTCTTCTCGCCAGATCCAGTAACTATCAGAGAATCATCGAAGGAAATGTCGCAGGAAAGGACCGAAGTGTTCTCTTTCAGTTGGAAGAGAGATGCTCCATATGGTGTTCGCCAGGCGTTGAGGGCGTTATCCTGAAACTCAAATATATTGAAATGAAAACACAGGCATATATTTATTGCTAAATAGTCTGTTGCTAAGAAATCCAAAGTCATTCTCAACTCAATTTTTAACTCACCTTTCCTGTTGAAATGAAGAACTTTCCAGAATGAGCGAACTTTAGTGACAAAACACAGGATTCATGTTGTGTGAGTTGGTATTTCTCCTTTCCAGCCGTTGAGAGAACTTCGACATTATTATTCTCCATACCCACAGCCACCCATTCATCATTCGGACAGCATCCCAAAGAGAAGACCTGGCTGTTGAAGTCGTACTTTGCGAGCTCCTTTCGCTGGCTCATATCCCAGCATCGAACTGAATTGTCAAGTCCTCCAGACCAGAGTTTGGATCCATCTTGAGAGAGATCGAGACAGGAAGCTCCATCTTGATGTCCGGGAAGAGTGCAGACTTTCTCTTTGTTATGAATATCATAAATGAGAATGTTTCCATCTGCGAGGCAAGCGAACAGAAGTTTCTCGTCTGGAGACAATGCAAGAGCATAACACGCCTGTGATTCAGTTTCCAAATCGAGAGTTTTCATTTGAGTCGTCAGGTCCCACAGCGCTACAGTACTAGCTTCTCCTCCAATCAGCAACGTCTTCCCGTCTTGGAAAAGTTTGCACGATCGAATGTAATTCTCTTTGAGGCAATCAAGGGTGGCGATGGCTGGTCGGTTGACAACAGAAGACGCAGAGAGATCAGCCTCAGTCACATCCCAGATCTTGACACATCCTTTTCCGCCGGTATAAACTCTTGTGTTATCACGAGCAATTGTAGCGGCACAGACTACTTCTCCGTGATTCAATTCCATTCGCTTTTTGAGACCTCTGTAAATAGTTACATTTATTTTAATCTCGTCGGGTTCGTCAGTATCAGATATGTGGTAAAAATCTTACGTTGGAATTCCTGGACCTTTCTGTGCATCTGGAGGGAATGTGGTAGGGGTTAGAATACCATTATCAACGATCTTGAAAGAATAGGCCGGTCGTCCGCCCATCTGATTCATGGCAGCCGCTAGTCTAGCTTGAGCATGTGGATCGAAAAGATTGAACCCTCCCGCTTGGCGAATGATATTTGGATCTGAAAAGTATGACTCCATTGAAGAGATCTCCGAAGAACTACGAATACTCACTGATTCCTGCCAATAAACTCATCTGCTCCAACGATTGTAATCCTCCAGGAGGCTGCTGTCTCCCTTTCGCTGAATTTGAGGCAATACTTGGCGTTGATGCTCCAGACGAGGCGACACTGTTTGTACTGTCCCGTCCATTTTTATGTCCAGCTCCATTGGCTGTACTCGGATTATCATCATTCGTCACATCGATCTCCAGCTCTCCATCATCAGGATCTTCTAATTTCGGCTTCTTCGGTTCACTTCCTCCGAGTGATCCACCCGCACCATCACCGCCATTCGCTTGGGTGAACTGATTGAAGAGTTGGCTCATGGCTGGATTCATCCCAAATGGCATACTTGGGAACATTCCGAGCATCCCTGCGGCTCCTGGAGGGAATCCTGGTGGAAGCGCTGCTCCGTTCCCGTTTTCTCGTGGTGATGTGGCTGCTTTGAAGGATTCCATGGCGGCAAGACAACTAGCTTGATGCTCTGGTGACAGCAATGGGCTGAGCTGAAAATTAAAATTGAGTTCCTTCAAAATAAATATTGATTTATCTCTATTCCACTCACTGTTTGTGTGATGAAGTCCTGAAGGCGTTTATTCATCTCTTCTGCTCGTTTCAAATCTGCTCGCATTGTAGACGATACTTCTGCATAAGTCATGAATGATCTAGTCATATTCTCCTTCTCTGCGGTTATTTTCTCAAGTTCGCTCTGTAAATTTCATGATTCAGAGTTTAAAATGGAAATGATAAAATTACCTTCTGCTGGGTTAAATGTTTGCTCATTTCTGCATGTTCTTCTTTGATCCTCTCGAGACTATCCATATAGGACGGCTTCATTTTGCCTGAAATTAATATGTTAGAAAATATCGAAGAAAAAACGTCTAAAAGCTGAAGCGAAAATTCGATTGTTCACAGGAAGAGAAAGAAGAAGAATAAGGGGAGGAAGGAAGACGAAGACAAAAAAGACAAACAGTGTGCGATTCGGAGAGGTACATGAGACAACGAGGCAGTGGGAAGAGAGATGAGAGGAGAGAGTGAAGGAGTTAGAGAGAGACGCATTAATTGCAAAACGACTGGTCATATAGCCCTTGCCTGACAGAAGAGAGGAAAGAAGAAGAAGGCGGTATTGGTGTCGAACCGAGGACGAACGCGCGCGCGACGAATGGGACACCGATGGATGGTGGTGGAAGACAAAAAATAAGAAGAAGAAGGAGAGTGCGCGGAATGTGTCCGATGGGGCATGGTTGCGGGAGGGTTCATCTGGAGACAAGATGACGTAAGAGAAGGTGGGAGGAAGGTGGAAAGGGAATGTGTTAGGATAAGTATGTTGGTAGAGAGAACGGAAACATTTACTTAGCTGCAGATGGGTCATCTCAGAGTAGTGAGGTTCTCAGGTCTATTAGCAATCTTTTCAATCCTACACTGCGCTCTATTGTTAACATGGCTAAGATTTGAATTTTCTGGCTTTGCCGCCGTTTTTCAAGTTTCGAGGAATCGTCTGATACTCATGGCTTCCAATCCTGTATAAACTTTCGGGAAAGCTGGAAAATTAAAAAAATTTGTCATGTTAGCAATAGAGCGCGATGTAACATTGAACATATCACTAGTATCTAAAAAGACTGTTGAAGGGGAGAACTGAAGGTTCTAAACAAGGGATTAACATCAAGAAAGGTGAAACAATAAACGGAAATCGATAAATCATGGTCCAGAGAAACAATGAATAAAGAGGGGTGTGAAACGAACAATAGTGGGAACTACAGTACCCAGAAAAATGTTAAATATTCCAGAGGTTGTCGTCGTATAGACTGGAACCTACTTGTGAAAGAGAATGAAACGAAATAACAATAGAGACTGCGGGACGTATAAAATATTTATAACATTTTCTTGAGAAAATAATTAAAGAATAGTGTCACAAGATGATTAAAATACTGGGCTGGTTCCTCGCGAGGCGTGCCCGTCTTCATCTTCATCCTCCACTTCTCGCTTTACCTAAAAACGAAATGAATATGAAAAGTGCAATGACATATATAAACACAGCTTCTGACATATATAGTGTACTTTTGATTGATTAGTATATCCTAGCGCACGCCGAGCAATAATCTACACACATTGTATCCGGCAAATACAACCGGGGAGGGTTGACATGGTCGTTGCCATTCGAGAACACAAATATAGAGTCGTAAAGAAGGAGATGGACCCCTTCCCGATCCCCCGCAGATTGGCTGGGGCGATAATTGAGGGTGTGTGCGCGTGTAACAGATGGTGGCAGAGGATACGTTCACATTTGTTTGCATTAGTGTTGGTTCTCACTCATCTCGTCAGTCACACACTCGACGTCGGCATCTAGATCTAATCGCATTCTCAAGTTCGAATGTTGTGACAAGGAATGTCCTTTACTACATGTGTTGATTATCGAATTTGGATATTGATATTGATCTGGGAATGAGTATTTTCACACTCCTTCTAACTGGCGGTATGTTCAAAGTAATGTATTACAAGAGGAGGTGGGGACTATTCCCAAGAGCAAGAAAGTGTACTGTGCACTCTAAGACAACCACTTATTCCATATTGGCCCACAGAAGGAGTACTACTACAACATCTACTAATCTCCTTGGCCTTTGTCTTTTAGAAATAATTGTAGGGTAGTTGAATGACACATGGTAATGCAGAGGATGTCTGTGCCCTTATGTGTTGACTCATTATTATCGAAACATGTCACACTACGATCGTTGTCCGTTTATGACCTTTTAAAGGAGATTCGGAGGATAAACCCAACGAGATAAAAAACATCTGTTCTGTTTATATATGGGAAGGGCTGAGAGGGAAGTTGAATTGTCGGGGACAAATCAAAGTATGTATGTATGTGGTCGGCACAGAATCGCCATACGGCTGAGATGCCGCCCTATGATGCCACGTCGTAAAACGTTTGCAGTGAACATTCCACATAGACCCAATCAATCAAGTCTAAGTGGTGTCTTTTCTTCTTTCTTTTCGTCTTCATCTATAAAACTGCCTATTAAAAATGACAAACGTACCACGTCGACGGTGAGCTCTCCGGCTCTCGCTTCTTCTTCTTCTGGCTCTTCTGAGCTTCTTGCATTCGTTGTCGTCGTCATTCCTGTCGTATTTTCTTCCGTTTCATTCGCCGCCTCTTCGTCTTCTTCACTCGGCTCCCCACGGCGTCGTTTGTGGACTCTAAAGACAAAAAGAGAGTGAAAGGCCAAGCTATTCACCGAAATTCTAGAGAAATGGATGAAGAAACTCACGGCTCGCGAACCTCCTCGTTTCCTTCGCCACTGAATTTGTTGCGGAGAACATCCATATCTATACGGAAATCGCGATAACCGATGGAATTGTTCTGAAAATTGGATTATAACTGAAACTAAAAGACAGGATGGTTATACCTTAATTTGCAAATCAAATCGTTCGTCTTTAATCAATTTGCACAGTACTAGGATTCCATGCTGAACAGCTTCTCTCTCATGTGAAAATTTGGAAAAGAGCTTCTCATCTCTTTTCGATTTCGCATATCTTGTCTTCTGGGAAATCTTCTTCTTCATCTCCTCCTTGCCTTTTGAAAATCCAATATGATCGTCCACCATCGCTAGAATGGGTCTTAGCTTGGTTTTCACCAATTCCGCAAGTAAATCAACACTCTCCCATTCTGACATTGATCTGCCCCATCCTTTTGTCAAATTTTGCAGCTGAAAGTTAAAAATCATAGACTAGGAAATTTAACTTTTGAAAAAAAAACGAACCAAAAGAACAGACATTTGAATAGTAGTGAAGTAACTGGTGACCACTTCAGTCACCCGTTCCTGCATCATTTTGTATTGCACGAAGATTTGAAGGATACGAGAAACTAGTTCAGTTATTTCCATGCATTTTCTGAGAAGGGAGCATAGCATTGCATCAACTGAAAATACAGGTAATATCATGTGGAGAAACTTCAGTTAAACTCACAGCTGGGGGGTTTCACAAAGAAATCTTTCTGGAATGTAAACGCCTCTCTGATCAGAGCCAGCGATTTTTCGACAAATGTGAATTGGAACTCAATAGCAATGTTGAGAGTTGTCTTGGTTATGAAATGATATTTCATATCTTCCGATTCCTCGCTTAGAAACTCCAGAATGTTTTCCATAATCACATTCATCTCTTTCGCTGAGGTTTTGTCAGAATCTGCACATCGAAGGCTACATGTGATAATGAATTTGCAGTAGTCTCGAAGCATTTGGTTATTGTCTGGAAAACCTTTTTTGACAGGATTAGACTCGAATCCACTTACAGAAAGTCTCGTCTTCCAGAACTTTGATGACACGAACGAACAGATTCGACCATACTTTCACATTTTTCGTCATGCTCAATGCTGCGGATGCTGCTCTCAGAATAGCTCTTCCTTGCATTTCATACTGTACCTTTGGTTTCTTATCATCCTCGATGTCTTCGTTTTCAACGTCCAAAACTTGTCGGAAAAGACGGCAGGAGAGGAAATGTGCTTGTCGGAGCTGAAAGATTGATATTGGATGTGGCCTAAATTTGAAAATGTACCGCAAGAATATTAGGCTCCTGTCTTTTTCTTTTCGTCTCTTCATCTTCTCCTTCTTTCTCTTCAAACCATGTCGGCAAATACTCACTTGCTATAAAATCATTTGCTATTTGCCCGTTTGCTATACTTGTCTCACTTGCTATAGTCACATTTGCTATAACTGTCTCATTTGCTATTTGCCCATTTGCTATAGATATTTGGATCATTTGCTAGATTTTCCCCATTTTCAAAATCTCACTTGCTATACAAAAGTCCATTTGCTATATGCGAGATCATTTGCTATTTTTGTCTCACTTGCTAGATTTTTTGGCTCGTTTGACAAATGAACTAGAAAATTCTAGAAAAACTTCGAAACATTCTAGCTATTGGTAAGCAAGAATTGCAAACAAATTTGGTTTTCAAAGTCATAACACTCCATTAAATGAGTTGGAAGCATTCTATATCTCAACAATCATGATTCTTGACAGAGAGACAGTATTTTCATAGAAAACAAAATCGAATAGCAAATGAGTTTCTAGCAAATGAGACGAAATTGAAATGCACTCAATTCACACAGATGGCAGGGTAGGCTACGGTAAAGTACAGGCAGCCACTATAAATATGCTAAATTTGTTTTCAAAAGTTTGCGTGAATAGAAATGTGAAAACAAGATTCGTTGATTTAGAAAGATTTCTGGCTATGTTCTGATAGGGTAAAGAGGGAAACACGGAAAACCTCATGAAATCGGTGAAATTAATGTTTTTTTCGATTTGGCCTAAAAATCACTCTTTATGAGAGAAATCACGTCTCGCAAGGTGAAAAATGTCATCATAAATTTGTTCTAGTTGTTTTGTATACCTTACAAATGAAAAAGTTGGTGAAATTCTCAAAAAAATGATGAAAAAACGAAAAAAATTAAACCATGAGCAACACCCAATTCTAGCAAACGAGCCAAAAAATCTAGCAAGTGAGACAAAAATAGCAAATGATCTCGCATATAGCAAATGGACTTTTGTATAGCAAGTGAGATTTTGAAAATGGGGAAAATCTAGCAAATGATCCAAATATCTATAGCAAATGGGCAAATAGCAAATGAGACAGTTATAGCAAATGTGACTATAGCAAGTGAGACAAGTATAGCAAACGGGCAAATAGCAAATGATTTTATAGCAAGTGAGTATTTGCCAACCATGTCATAGTGACTCTGGATGGTGACTGTTTATATTTGATTCCAAGGAACTCAAGAATGTTCGCATAACTTTCAATGGCGAGGGTTTTCATCGGAGATCCCATTTCGATCTGACTTGCCCACGTTGGGCAGTTGTTGCCGACGTAGAAATCAATGAGGCTTCTGAAGAATTCACATTTATAGGATGAACTTTCAAAGCTAAGAAACTCACTTAGACAGCGATATCAAACTATTGGTACCCGACAAAATAGAATGAAGCGGTCTATATTCTTTGACAAGATCCGTAGAGAGTACCTTACATCTTCCAATCGCCCATTCCAAAAGTTCCATCTGAACATTATCGAGTATATCTGGCCGAACGTTCAAGCCAGTGTTATTGCCATCATCATCATCATTTGGAGCTGCTATTATTTTATTCAAAATCGAAGCCAATGTCTTGGCACTGGTAAGAATTTCAGATTGTGAGGTGTCCAAAGGAACAACTTTCTCCTCTTTCTCTTTCTCTTTCTCGGCTTCCTTGTCTTTGTCTTTTCTCGTAGTTGTTTTTTCCTTGAACAATCGATCCAATTCACTTCTTTTGTTCAATAAAGCCACAAGTTTATCAGACTCTTCTTTGGTTTCCATCGCGTCTACTCTTCTCCACATATGCTCGATGAGAACATCGTAAGTGCTCAACATCATCTGAGCGAAAAGAAGAGAGGATCTTCCATTGACAGTAGCAGTAGTCCATTCAGATCTTCTATCCAATCCTAAATCTGATTCATCGTTTCGCGTCGCAATCGCGACCCATGATTCCATCTGATTAGCAGATTGTCTCAGAAGAACTTCTGTGCCTTCTAACTTGAATTCTGGATCAAACGAAGATAATTCGCTGATCAAACACTCCAGTGTCTGAATAAGATGAGGGAGAGGTTCCACAAGATGTACACTGTTTCCACAACAAGTAATCATTTCTGATAGTTTCCACTCCGGAATCGATTTGGAATGTGACACAATCATATCCAAAAACTGGTTGAGCATAGTTGTTGTTTGAGTTGCCAGTTCACAAATACCATCGTAGAGAGCTATTTTCGTTTTTGCCGGTTGCCATAGACATCTTCGAACAATTCCAACCAGTTCCAATCCAACGGCTTGATCAACATTCTTCTTGCATCCCATACTGTTTAGAACTTGTGTGCTGAACGTACCAAATGATTGCGACATGGAATGATCAAACTGTCCACCACCACCATCTTCTCGTCGTTTGCTCACACTTCGAAGGAGTAGAAGAACAATCGGAACAGCAGAACTGACAGTTGATTCACAAAGAAGATCCTTTTTGAGACTTTTGAAGAGCCCATTTCTCAGTTGAGGTCTCGTATTGATGATTGGAATAAGGCAGCGGATAAGTGATACGGCTATATCTCGACGCATTCTGCACACGTAGTCGAAGAGTCCATCTATGAGCCTCGAGTTGTTCAGAATTTCAACAGAGCACTTTCTCACGAGTTCTCTGAGGACATCTATCAACACCAAGGCGGATGAGTTGCTAGAAGAAGATGCAATAGCCTTGAAGAGATTCGAAAGGTGTGCGCCCATGTTAGTTTGTGCTTGTGATACGGTAATCAAAATATCTCTGCTCAACAACCAAAGAGCACATCCATCCGCTACACGTCCGTCCACAACAACCACTTGTTTCTGATATGCTGGAGTATCGAGAAGCGAGAGCATCAGGGAGAAGATTGGGCGACTTAATAATTGTCGCAGAATATCATTGGATATGAGGCTTTCAGAAATAATTCGTAATTGAAGATCGACAACACGAAGGAGGCGTCCGCATGCAATATCTGAGATCCATACACATTCTTCCGCTTGTTCTCCAATTTTCCAAAGTTTTTGAAGTGTTTTCTTCATATCCGCCATAGCCTGAAAGTGTTAGGATCTTTGTAAAAATGAACGTTTTGGATTGAGACTTACATCGTTTCTATCCAGGTTGCATTGAAGAAGTGAAAGAGTCAATCCAATCTCACTACTCAGAACTCGGTATTTTTCGTTCTGCAAAACAACGATTTAATGGTTAGGGTTTATGATTTCTCACCCTGATGAAATATAGGAACTTTCTGGCAGAATCTACGTTGTTCGAGAGGATTCTGTGTCCCACCAGAAGACACTTCTCCAAGTGATCCGACAATTTCTTCCTTTCTTTCTTTTCTATTTCCACTTGCTCATCGATTTCCCATGCACAAACTATACCATTCCAAAGCCGTGCCATCTTATCTTTCTCTGTTCTCGTTGTGAGAATAATTGACTTCCAGGTCATGATTCCTCTTCTTTTTCTTTCCCAATCCATGTCATCCGAGGAAGAATCGACACCGATCTGTTCGGCAATCACTTCATCACAAAAACGATCGATACAGGAAGAGCCGGCGATTTCAGAAATCAACTCGAACGCATCAACATCTTCTGTGATCTTCAGCCATTCAAAAACAATGTTATCCGCAGCTTCTGAACCAGTTACGAGATCATCGTTATAATCGAACTGAAATCCGAAATTGTGGCTCAATCTTATTCAGAACCCCTATTACAAACCTGTTCCTTCTCTCGAATTTTCGAGATCAAAACTGCGACAAAATCCTTCCATCTTTGATTGAATGATATTTTCACATGCTGCTCGGCCTTGATTCTCATATTTTCTATATCTCCCTGATCATCATTATTTACATCTATTGATTCATTCGCTTGTTTCAGTTCGATCAAAATATAATCAACAAGTTCTCCGAGTGTACGATTCTGAGCACTCTCTAGTTGAACCATCAAATCATTGTACATTCCAAAGAAGTTGGGCACCGAGACTTCGGTTTTTGTAAGTACATCGATCAAGAACTTAATGGACTTTATAGCGAGTACTTCAATTTCATTTGAATCCGGGAGAATCGGGAGTAAGGTAAAAATGGCATGAGTGAAGTCGAATAATCGTGTACCATGATCATCGGAACACATTTGTACAAGTAATCGGCCTAGAGCTTGCTGCAAAAGGAAACTCGTGGAAGACATTTGTTCAGTTTAAAATACCCATTTGTTCTCATTATTGAGTATTCTGAGATTGGTGACAACAGCCTTCCTGCTGATTTCCGATATATCGTCCAAATTATCGGGATGTTTCTGCCGAAATTTGATGAGAGCATCCACAAACTTTTCCGTTCCACCACCACGACGAGGTTGGGTGGTTTGGGTGAAAACTTGGGACATTAAGATAGTTTCCATCTGAAAGACACTCAGGGGTTAATAAGAAACGGAAAACACAACAGCACAACGAAAAGTAGACAGTAGTGATTCAAGACATGCACAAAAACTAAGGGAGTTATACAAGAAGGTAGAAATTTAAGTTTATTGATCTCAATTTATTTCGACAGTTTAGAATTTTACAGAAACAAAAGATGTGAAAAATAATTGAGTGCTCAGAGTAGGTTTAAAACAAAAAATCTGATTATACGATGGTTATTAATATCTTCCATTATCTGGTATCATCTCTATGTAACGCTCTCCCATGTACTGCTTGTCTTTCATGAGGGCATCGTCGTAGTCCTTTCGATTGTAGAATATAACGCGAGCATCTCCACTTGGACGTTGATACTGGTTGTCACGGAGCAAATCGACTTGATTCGGACGTATCGGATGGAAGAAGTCATAGACATCGGTTTCAGTAGCACGGAATGGGACTCCTCTCATACGGAGTATGAATTGCTGGCCTTGAGCGGCTGACTGGCCACCGTAATCGCGGTCTCTGCAAATTAAAGGGTTTGAAGCAGTCTTCGGTTTACGCAACTCACCTTCCATATGGCTCAGTCCTGGAATAACGATCATCCGAGCGACCATATTCCGAGCGTCGCAAAGCACCTCCAGCTGGAAAATCAAAATTATCTTTCTGAAGTTAATCAAAAGGAGGCAACGCCTCCATCTTCATATGTTCCCCCATCTGACACTTCCTCCTATTGACTCCTTAGCCAACCCGTATTTTCCCCTTTCACCCTTTCAATGTATGTGCCCATTCTAACAAGAAGTAGCATCTCCCACGCCAGCAATACAAATTTCCACTGCTTTACAACTACATCTGATCACGATGGAGATGTAGTCTTTCCAAGACAAAACTGCTGCTTCTCCCAGGCATTGAATTGTATCCCTCTTTTCTCCCATACACCCACTAATACAAAAAAGATACGAAGCCCTACCATCAACTTCAAATCTTAAATATGTTCTTTTATCAACTAAGTAATGTCCGCGATTTCTTGTTTAGATCCCCAGATTCTCATATCTGCCCCCTTCCTTCCCCAATCTACAGCTTAGCATCAGCATGCTCTTCACCGACTTACCTTCTCTCTGTGCATATGGTTCACTGGTGTAACTCCCACTTCCATATCGATCTCTCTCAGTAGACGGTTGCCCTCCAGCCCCTCCTCCACCTCTTCCTCCTGTAGCCCATGAATCTCCCACAGAATACGGATCCCGTGCAGCAGGAGCAGCTGGTGCTCCTGCTAAACCTCCACCATTACCACCAACGTGGTCCGATTGCCCTCCACGCCAGTAGGCATCCCTCGACTCATAGCCATATTCCGGATACCTAAATTCCCGTTAAAACATTGATTGATGACACCACAATAACAACAAGCTGTATTCATGACCCACTCATTTTTGCTTCAGATGAAAACTTTTCAAACAAAATCTCATTTTCTCTGACGATAAATTAACAAGAAAATATCCCTCATCAACATACTATATTTTCAGTTATGGAAGTCACAAAATTTTCCTCGAAATTCTTCCAGCGATAGTTAAATCTAAAATTCTTGGCCCAATTTCCCTTTGATGAATTTACTTGAAGAAGCTAGTTCACATTATTTTTCCACTTTTCCATAATTCAAGCCGTGACCTCATCTCTACATGTTTTCCAAAACTTATAGGCGAAATTCTAATAACTACGCTTCTCGTGCCATCTCTCCTTTCCCCACCCTCACATACCTTGATTCACTTTGATACGGATCAACTGGAGGTCTTGCCTCTGCCATTCGTGCATCAGGCATTCTGGAGTCTCTCGAAGATTCTCTCACATCTCTGGGATCTCGATCACGAGCATCTCTCATGTCACGTGGATCCGGTGCTCTCTCCCGCCCGTAGGTGTCGTAGGCGGGCTTCGATGAATAGTTGTCATAGTAACCGCCTGATGATTGTTGTGGTTGTTGACTTGGGTAAGCGGGCGCAGTTTGTTGATATGGGTCATAGGCAGCTCTTGATCCGTACTCTGGTGCAGTTTGACGAGATCTACCGTAGGTATCCTCTGGTTCCGATCGTCGATAGTCTCCGCCACGGCTATAGCTGTCGACTTGACTGTATGGATCATAGGCACCTCTAGGTGGGCCTGCAGGTGGAGATGAGACAAACGGAGATGGACCCATTCTGGGAACACGAAGTCCATTATCGTCAGCAAATCTTGTGAGCTCGCGTTGTGAAGCTTCGAAGACTTCGATGTAGCGATGCCCGATGTTTTTCATGTGACGTTGTTTGGCTATTTGAACACTCTCGAGCGAGTCGAAGACCACATAAGCTTCGCCACTATTGCGTGTACGTTGTTGATCAGGAAGAAGTATTCCATCCTAAAAGCAAAACTGTTGAATATCTGAGAAATTATGTATTTTACTTACTCGAACAATTGGAAGAGGAGCGAGGAAGTCGTTGATGTCTCTTATGGTAACGGAAAAAGGTAATCCACGAAGACGAACGATTGGATCTGTTGATCTTCCTTCGGCACGTGGAGCACTTCCTCTATCAGAGAATCGTTCTCTCGGTGGGCCACCGCGTGGACGATAGTCGTCTCTATCTCCTCCACGTCTTCTTGGTGGCTCATCCATTGGGAACACTTCGATGTACCTGGAAACTTAACAAGATTGCAACTTAAAATTGAAAGATACCAACCTGCTGCCTAAATGCTCTCGATCCATTTTCAAAGCACGTCTATAGTCGTCTTCGTTGTTGAAAGTGACAGTGGCGTCGCCAGAAGTACGCCCATTACGTCTCGGAATATCCAAACTTTCGATTCCGTTATCTGTAATAAAGCAAGTTACATAGAATCAAGGCTCCAGTTTCCAAAATCAACTTACTTCCGAAGAAATCCCTCAAATCTTGTTCGGTGGCCTCCCATGGCAGTCCTCGGCATTGAACTTGAAATTCTTTCGACATTCTTGAAAAAAAAAACTAATTGATTTAAACTCCACGAAGACTGAAACACACAGAAAAAAGACGCTAAGAAGGAAATCAATAAGAAAAACACCCAGAAAACATCCAATCATTATTGGAAAATTCGAATTCAAATTATCGGTTTTTTGTTCGTGAGGTCAGGCGCATTATGTGCATTGAGTGCAAACACCATTGTACACCGTAGCACCTCTTTAAAGGGACATATTGAGAGAGTTCTACAGAAATTTCCCACGACGATTTCTTCAAAATGTTCCGTTTTCGTCGAGTGTGTTTTTTCAATTTTTTTCAGCGAACAATGAGCTGAATGAGCTTTTTTAGCTTGAAGTCTGAAAATTTGTGTTCCTTGACTTCACGAAATGTTTATGTCCTCATAAATGTTATAAATGCTGACTCTTCCTTCTCTTTTCTTTTGATAACACTTAGATCTCATTTTTATAGTTTCGGTGCATGCATCTCTGAAGTCTTGCTCTTCCATCTCTTATTATACCTAAAAATGATCCTCAGTGTCATTAAGAGCTGAGAAAAAACTCATTATAACCTCTGATGTTTCCACCTTTCGGATCTCAAGCGCATTGTCACAAGTTTTCTCTCCCTTCCTCCAATAGGCTTCATTACTCTAATTCCCATAAACCACGCGCTTGAATCATTACTTTTCCTCCCCTTTCTCATTCGCACGCCCTCGTTACCTTCTCGTCTCCTGATAAGCTTAGCTATCGAAGCTCCGCCCTCTTCGTCCTCAAGTCTAAAATTTCGATTTGCTCATTCTTCTCTTTTTTGCTTCGCCTCGCTCACACACACCCGCCTCTATGCACTCCCTTTCTCCATATTCTTGCTTCAGTTTCTTTTCCTCTTCGTACTCTTCTTCTTCTTTTTCCTCATCGTCGTCGTCGTCTTCTTCTCCTTCTTCTAGTCGCCGTCACCCGGCCGAAGGGCTTGTGGGGCGCTCGCGAAAATGTATGCGCCAGAGTGAGTGAGTGTGTGTATGTGTGCCAATCGAAACAGCAGCACGCTCTCCTCTGAATTTCTCCTGTTTAGCTACACTCTCTCGCCCCCGTTTTCTTGCTGCTTTCTCTATTGATCGTTGAATGGCGAAGCACAACATGAAGAGAGCAGAGAGAAAACGACGGGTCGGGTCCCAGAGTGTGGCTCATTCTCATTCCCTTTCAGTCGCTCTTTCTTCCGCTCCACTTATAGAATCTTTGTCCTTGATATCCCTATTTCGAACTTTCAGAAGACAATGGACAAGTCTGATATGCAAAGAACCGTCGACTCGCTTCGCAGTCAGCTCAATATTGAGCGCACTCCAATCACGGTCTCGGCAGCTGAGTATGTTGCATTTCCAGCTGTTTATTCCGCAAAATCTAATTCAATTGTTTCCAGGCTCCGCCGTTTCACCGAGAGCCAGGAGGACCCACTCGTCAATCCAATCGACAAGAAGGTCAATCCATGGGCCGAGAAGAGCAAGTGCAGCATGCTCTAAGCAATCCACTATTTCCCAAAATCATCGCTTTCACTCACATTCGTCATCCATAATACATACTAATTGTCCGAATCGAATCGAATACTATTTATATTTTTCATTATCTCAAAACTCAACTCCCCACCCATTCTCTCTCTCTCACCCCCCCTTCTCCTTGAATTGATTTTTATTCTGTAAGATGAAAGTAAACTTCTGATTTGTGAATAAACTTAAATACATTAATTCTTTGACAAATTTGTACAGTTCATAAAGTTAGTATGCATATAAATATATGAGATCAATAGTATTAATCACAACTCGTCGTGAGAATATGGGTGCAAGTGATCGGTCTCTTGGGCAGCTTCCGTCTTGGCAAACAGAGCATGGTGTTTTATAATTTCATCGTAGGATAGTTTCCCATCCTTGTCGTCATCAGCGTTCGTCAGAAGGCTTTCAGTCTCAAATGTTCCCGCTGTGGTTCCATCGACCAGAAGCCAGGCGGTTAATTCGTCACCGGAAAGTTTTCCATCGTGATTTGTGTCATAAACCGTATGGAATCTGGAATAGAAACTTCTAGGGAAAAGCAGATCGACTTTAGCTACCACAAATTTTTGCTTTCATGTGATCACTATTATTCTTGATTACCTAAATCATTGAAATCACCAACCTCTCTTTTTCCACTTTGTACCATTCAGTTCCTCTCTGGTCATCGAGTTCTCCAAGAAACTCCTTCTCGTCAATCGCTCCATCTCCATTTTGATCCTTCTCAAGTAAAGTGACAGCGATTAGAACTGGGTGCATATGTGGATGATGCTCAGGATTCAAGAAACTAGCCAATTCCTCCAAATCCAACTTTCCGTCTTGATTTGTATCGGCTTCTGGAAATATTCGATCGATTCAGTCTTGATAGTTTTAAGACTAACGTTTGAAATACATTTTGTCTTGAGCAATCAGAGATTCTTCCTCTTTGTTGTGCAATTCTTCTTCTGGGAACGAATCTGCTAGATACTCTTCCCATGAAACCTGAGAACATGAAAAACCGTAATAAGTTCTTGAAGTATTTATCGAAACTCACGAATCCATCAGCATTCTCATCCAATTCGCTCATTCTCTCCACTGCTTCTCGGTCAACTGTCTTCTGATAAGATCCAGCAACCCATGCTAGTAATTCACTTTTATCTGAAACTCAATCAATTTAAAAGAATTAATTTGGAGATTCTCACCAACAAATCCATCGTTATTGATATCCAACGCCTTCGCAAACTTCTCTACACTCTCCAGTCCTGATTTCAAGTTTAGTCTCTGTTGAGCCGCTGGTTTATGATGATCTTGTGGAGATACAGGACCATCTGTCTGAAAAAAGTGTTCTGTTGCATTTAGAGCTGTCAAATTAACTTACCACCCGTTCTTTTTCTGCGAAAATCGATATGAATGTACAGGATACTAGTAGAAGAGTCGATTTGAAGCGCATGTCTCTGCACCTAAAAATAATTTTTATAAAAATCTTCTTTATTCTTTCAAATTTCAAGAAAAAAGTGAAATAAAGCTGAGCAACGGTACCAAAAAATCACCCTCAAGATGGCCTAGTTTTCCGTCTTTTTCGGCCATGCACTCCTCTCGAATGAAAGTTTTCAATTCATTCCCTTTTTAGCCACCCACTCGAAAAACTATTTCTAATATTCACTTTTCAGCTTAAAATGGCAAAATCAACACCAATCCAACGGTTCGAGTTTTCCGAGAAAATCTGTAATCGTGATCTTCACGGATATGTCCTCTATTCAACGGAAAGTGCATGGATTTGGGTGGGAGAAAGGTAATTTTTTATTTTGAGAGACGAAGATGAACTTAAATATGCTATTTATTTCAGTAAAATCGAGTCGATCGGACTCGCCCACTTTCCGAACTTCACAATGCTCGTCGACGGGGAGAATACGCAGAGGGAGTTCATAAAGTCTACAACTCTTCGGTTAACGAAAACATCGAGATTCACACAGGCAAGTGAAAAATAATGTGCTCCATCTTTCGAAAAATGAAGTTTTAGAAACGAGTACTATTTTCTATGACTCTAAAAATATTATGTAAATTCCTAATTTCAGGTATTCTTCACCACCGACATCGAATGTGAGGAAGGACTCTTCTGGAAAGCACTGAATGAGAACATGCTCGAAAAGCTGAACGCTCTCCATCCAGGATAACTTTTACTATATTCTATTTCCGTTCCTCTGTGTCTCCTGGTTTTCTCTATCTTGATAGCTTCATTGTATTTAGCACGGGTTAATCATTCATTTGAAATAAATTATGGGATTTTACTCTCTGACCAAAAGAAAATCAAGATGATTAGGTAAGGCTAATCCTCAGAATCGGCAAACAGACATCAAAGAACAAATCTATGAAGAGACTCTAGTCGAGAAAACAAAAGAGAAGCATGTTTTTGAGATAATAGAAACGCATAATGCAATTTGATAAAACCTCATGAGCATCCCCAGATGGGTCCTTTTCTTCAGGGTTTGTTATATTTTCGCACGATCCATTCTTGCATTTTATTCTCCTATTCCACCCATCCAGTGCAAAATGTCTGACGAAGAAAACTCTTCAAGCACCGAATTACCGGTGCAAAACAAGCTGAAAAAGGTGAGAGCATTTTGGAAATTCAAGAATCCGAATCCTGGTTTTCCAGATGCTGAAAATGGCTCTTCCTCATGTCGGTCTAGCCGTTTTTTTGTTTCTTTATCTCCTTCTTGGTGCCTGTGCGTTCTATTATCAGGAGTATGATGCTGATAAAAAGATACAAATGACAAAGTTGAATCTGATTCGACAGAGATATAAAAAGATAGAGAATGAGGTGAAAGTTATAATAGGAGATGAGAAGAAGTATGAGGAGTATAAACCAAAGCTACTGAAACATTTATCTGGGTAATGAAATTCAAAGAATTCTGTAGTTAGAGTGTGCTCTTTTAGCTTGTCCACTTATCATGAAGGTCGAGATTTTAAATCAACGACATCTGGAATAAATGATGATGCATTACCTCCTAGATGGACCAAGAGGAGTTCAATTCTATATGCATTGAGTATCCTGGTATAGTAGAATGAAACATTTCTGAAAATTTAAACTGTTTTTAGACGACTACTGGATATGCATACGCAGTTCCAGTCACTCCCATCGGTCAGAGTTTTGCTATTATATACGGTCTAGTTGGAATTCCAATGATGGTTTTGGCAGCCGTGGATTTTGGAAGATTTCTATCTCATATTGTACTTGAAATGTATTCAAAAGTGAGTCGAGACCTTCAGGTCTGCCTCATATCCTTTTTCATTTACAGTACCTGGACTTGGTGCACAAATTGAAAATAATGAAGACAGTCATCATGGAAAGACATCGTGCCCGTGATGAAAAACGACGTCTTCATGCATTCAAACGGCTCGTTCAGGATACAGGATCCACAATTTCAGAGTGCACCACTCAGAAGGATGTTCCCTTAGAAGAGGAACAAACAACGTCTTCAGATGAAATGCCTGAAAAACGGCTTCCTCTTGTTATCAATGCATCAATCCTCTTGATTTTCTGTATGCTTGGAGGGGTTCTTTATATTGCAGCTGGAGGTCGTGCCACTTTCATTGAATCCTTTTTTCTTACATTCAATTTGGTTGCGAATCTGACAATGAGTGAAATGCCCAATGAACTCAATCACATTCTTACGATTATCTACATTTTTGTATTTGTTACATGTGGTGAGTACAGTAATCTTCTATTAAGTGATTCATTGTTTTCTAGGTGTGGCAGTTCTCTCAATGAGTGCTGAACTGGCTGCTTTGGAGTTAAAGGAGTTGTTCATGAAGATTCATTATTTCGGCCGTAGAATCAATTTCAAAAGAAGACAACCAAAGAAAGAACAAATGGATGTTCAAGTGAAAGAATTGTTAAAGATCATTGAAGAAATTCGGAAGAGATATCCAGAGAAGGAGAAAATCACAACTATGGATATTCTGGAAGTAATCCTGAACTTTTCGACTCGTCCATAATCTGAATTTTCAGTATATGCATGAGAATACAGTGAACGATAAACTGAATGAGAGAAGAGATACAATTGCTTTCATGCCTCAAACCATGGAAGTCATCAAGTTTGCAGATGAACAAGATCTCGAAGAGAGAAGTTTCTCTCGCCATGAAGACGTCGCTTCTCTCGGAGGAAAAGCTTCCACGTAAGATGATCGAAGTCGGAATTCTTCTTCAAGATTTTTTTTTCAGGAAACTGGCTTCTGTAGTCGACGTCATGAGCTTCTCCCCAGAAGAGAACATGGAGAAAAGATTCAAGAAGGAAATCCGAAAATACACGACCGAAATCAGATTCATCAACAAGAGAGGCGAAATTACCAATAAAGCCGACCTCTAATCCCTGTTAATCTGTACTTTGAAATTGCTTCTGTCTGCTTCTAGATATCATAAATCCACCTTTTATAAATAAACATCACCGAGTAAAAATACCAAAGCTCTGGTTCACTGAGCTGTAGAACTTGGCAGGAAGTTAGTCAAGAAATAATACAAGAAAATTGAAAAGAAAAAATAGGAAAGAAGCAAACGAAGCGTTGAGAAGAGAAGAACTGAGCACATACGTAAGAGAGAATGAAAAGGAGGTTAAAATTAACTATTCTTTTGACAATAATACTCGTATCATACACGAATCAATTAGTTCATTGAAATCAAAGCGTTTTTCTGCAGCCTAACTTTTGTTTGTACATCCATTCGCCTTCCTTGTCCGTGGTGTCGAAAAGGAGCGGAGTCCATTTTTCTCCACTTTCCAACCGTTCCTGAAATCAATTGTTGAATATAATAAAGATTCTTGAACTATCACCTTTGCTTCTTGTCTCTGTCTCTGCTCGATGAACCGCTTGGAAGTTGTAGCTGTTTGAATTCGATTCCTAAGGAGAGCAGCAGTTACATGTCGCCATAATCTGCAAATGAATCATAAAGTACGGAACCAACGATTTCTCATCCGAACCTTCTACTTTCTCTCTTTCCCTGCTGCATCACAGGAACACACTCTTTCTTGACTTCTGGCTTCGACTTCACATCGACGAAAACGTATTCATCTCCATTTGGCGGTTTCGCATACATCGTTCCATTCCACTCACCACGAACCGTCAGAATTGGTTTTTTGACACCTTCACGGCAAATGGTTCCTTGAATTCGATGTGGCTTTCCACCAAAGAATGGTTTCGTCAGGAATTCGATATCAGCGTAGTATCCGGTCTTTTCGCAAACCACTTTTACTTTTCCACCAAACTCAAACCATGGAGTGCTCATTATAGAGCGTCCATAACCACTGGGGAACGTGATTGAGTATTGCTCATCTCCGTAGTTGTGCAATGTGAGAATTCCCTCTCCAATACTAGCAACACCGATGGATAAGCCGAGGAATGAAGACTTGGTGTAGATGTGTGCGTTGAACGAAATTCCTTCTGATGGCATTTCAGCGTAAAATGCGGAAATTGGAGGATGATGGCTGACCTGAAATGAGGGGTTCATAAGATAGGCTCCTTGCACAGATTTTTTACCTGCTCTGCAATGAAGGTAAGCTGTTTCTCATCAGAACCAGGCCATGGACCACTCTCTGTCTTATTTCCGCTCAACGAAGAATTCGGAACAGTATACCGACAACGGAATGTTTCACCGAGAATAGCATTGTATGGCTTTTTGGCAACACCGCTTTTCCTTGCAGCGTAGAAGGCATTGAGATAGTATCTCACAACAGAGCTGTAATTGTTTTCTTCCGAACAGAATATAATGAGAGATTAAACTTACATCATTCGTTTTTCTGGTGAATCGATTCCGTTGGTTGCAATGAAGAGATCCGGATGAGCGAAAAAATCCGCATACATTTCAAGAAGAGAGCGACGTTCCAGAATGAACGTGGGCAGAGTGACTTTGGTTAAATCCATTCCAACGCTCACTTGACTCAACAGATGCATTAGAACAGAACCATGTTCCTGTTGAACATTGCCAATGTCATGCTCCTCCGCATTATTGTAAATTTCGTCAAAATCTTCATGTGAATCGCCGAAATCATATCCATCTTCATCCTGAAAAGCTCTCTAAATTAATTAAACGGACATGAATTAAAACTCACAGATGACATGATGGCAGTGTCACTACGCCGTTCAGAATCTCCAGATTCTGCACCGCTCTTCTCGTTTTCGAACTTGTCCAAGTCGATCAGTTCTTCGTCGGCGTCGTAGAACTCTTCTTCGTCGCTGCTGAAAGAAAGAACATTTGCACTATCTGGTTTGACACAAATTCTTCTGCTTTCACTCCCAGAACTAAATTCAATTTGGTTCCCACACGGCATGTCCAATAATGGGGAGAACGCACCGATGATGATGGCTCTTGAAATTCTTACCTCGCATAGGATTCAGCTCGTTGCGGTTTCAGATGATCGAGATGTTGAATTCCCGAAATCGGCTTCTCCGAGGTACTTGATGGATGATTGCCGGTTTGTGTCGAATCGGAGACTGTTCCAACACGAGACGCTGGCTGTGAACGTTTTTTGGTAATACACATGACAATTTTGGAGAAAAAACGGCGAATCAACGAGTGGTTTTAGTAGAAAATGAAACAAATCATTCTAGTTTTGAACTTTGAGCAACTATTCTAGCATTAAAAACGTCAACTTTTAGGAAAGTTTTTTCAAAACAGAATATGGACTAAAACCTAGAAATTCGTAAGTGCATGTATTTTTCATTTTCAGGCAGCTGTAAGAAAAAACGTGGCTGACGTATTTTTCGTAACAAAATGCAACGCAAAAGCCTCTCAAAAATCCCTGCTCTCTCACACACTCCCACACCATAACTACAGAAGGAAAACGGCGAATCGCCCTCTCAAACCACATTTAGAAATAGAACATTTCGAAGACGAATAAAATGTTATGATTTCGCTTTTTTCCCTAGACTGAAGACAAATGAACTGAAAAAAAAGATGATGGATAGCAAAGCTAATAGAAGACATAAAACTTGGGCGAATGATCGAGTGATACACAAGCTCACTTTTATTGCTTTTTAGGCAGCATACTTATTTTTCGGACAGTAAAACTAATTTCCAGACTTCGTATCAACCTAACGATGTCAAAATCTCAACTTTTCACGTAAAATTGTAATAAGGTCACGTGAAAAAACTAGTTGAAAATATCAGGGCGAGATTCGAAAATTGATCAAGAAGCAGAGAAGAAAAGAAAGATTCAAGTCTGACGACCTTCCTGATAAGAAAAAAGTGCTAAACTTGAATGACCTCCTACCGTGAAAAGTAAACGCAAAATCATAAAAAATTTGAAAACATTTGTGTCGGTAATTCAAACCAGACTTATACTCGGCTATATTTGTCAGTTTTTGTGGTCAGTTGACTACGCGCAGTGCGATTTCAACAAATTTTTGATGTCTGATCTCTCTCGTATGGGGAGAAAATCTGTCATTCTGATGGATAATCATGCTGAAGCTTGTCTACCAGTGACATAATAATTCTCTAATTAGAATTAATCTCAACGGGATTTCGGTCGAAGTAAAAAATGACGTCATTCCGCTTCGTTAACTAAACAACTACTTGAAAAGATTGATTACTTTGAGTCACTCATTGATTTCGCCATTTCAAAATAAAAAATAAACCTTTTCATCAAGATCGGGATGTGTGAACATCAACTTCTCCGTCTTCATATTCGGATCGAGACGAGCTTGAGCCATCTGAAATATGACACGTTTATGAGGAAAAGAAGATATTTGAGTAACAAACCTGGAGATAAATTATGGCATGCTTCACGTTGTTGGTCAGATTGTTGCTGGCAGCGATCAATGAATCAATGGTTCTCTTTTCATCTACTCGGTCTCCATCTTTAAGCTGTTCCAACTCTTTGACCTTGTCCACAAGAGTCTTTAAGAATTCGTTTGCTTCCTCAGTTTTCTGCTTGAAGTGTTGAGCTGGTGTGATTCCAACTGATCCATTCTTCGCGTATCCACTGCTGGTTCGGATCGAGTTCTCCAGAATTCGAACCCACTGATTTCTTTCTTTCAAATCTCTTCCTTGCATGTGGAAGGTTTTTCCTTCCACTGTGATCGTAAACAGACTATTATTCTCGCCATCGATTCCAACAACAGCACCAGTGAGACGAATTTGACCTGAGAAAAATTCGATTCAAGATAATTCCAGTTTTTTACAAACCTCTCTGTTGTCCTTTCAACATCTTCTCCCGAGATGTGTAGTATAACAGAGTGTCATTCTCGATCTTGAACCATCGGTACTGCCATCCATGCACCATATTGGTCCATTTTGAAAGCGGACCTTCCATGATGCTTGGTGATTCTGAAACCAATACCGATAAACAGAGTATTAGTCGCCTTATGAAAAAATGGAGCGAGTTTCGAGAGAAAACGGGAAATCGAGAGAGTGGCAGGATGTGAAACAGGGAGAGAGAGGGTAAATGGGCGCGCGGGAGAGGTTGAGGGAGTTCGTTTGTGGCCTCCAATACCGATTCGCACATTGCGGAAAATAGAAGAAATCGCAGAAATAGATAAGGACACAGAGAAATACACGTGGCTTTTGGAAGCGAGGAGAAAGAAATTTGAGGAAGAAGAGAGGAACGGATCGAAAAAATGCATGCGACGAAAAAAAAGAGAGGGGCGCAGCGACCCGATGTCGTTTCACTTCTCGTGGAGCGTGTCGACTGGACACCACACTGGCACGTTTTTTGTGCGGTGCGCGGGGTGATATACTTATGCAAATATGTTTACTTATGCTCGCCAGCTTCGAGTATTTATAGTGTCCCGCTTTTTAAATTACTTTCGTGCAAAAATAAATGGGTGAAATTCCCATTTGAAACGAAGCTTTTGTGAAAAAAGTATGCGAAAAACAGAATAAATTTGGTACAGTATGACTCAACATTGACGGCGCACCACTCAAAAGTTCGTAAATGGTCTCACAGCGAAAAAGGGTCGCAGAAGTTTTCGAGGTTTTTAAAAACTTTTTGAATTTTCCGCTTACTTTTCGAACATGTACATGTTTCGAACATGAACACTTTTCGCTTCCTAATTTCAATTTCACTTTAGTTTTCAAACCACTTGCCTAACATTTTTCTTTTGCGAATGCAGCGCTTTCGAACAAAATCTGTCAATTTGAAAAAAAAATGAGTGAGGCAGGAAACACGACTTGCGTTGCACGGCTCCTTCGAATACGAGTCCCTTGGGATTACATGCATCGTAAATCTCGGTGTGTTCTCGTCATCGTATGACCATCGAAAGTTCTAATCTGATTAAAAGGTTTCTCTCGTAGTGGAGAAGTAAAGGGTTTTTATGCTCCCAAAGCAAAATAATTCTGCAAAAGAGTGGAAAGACGAGAAACTGCACAAATCGAAACGAATTCGAAAAAAGATGCAGTAATTTTTGATCTTTCTGACACCTCCTTTGCGAAGCAGGAGGCTTGATGTTGAAGCGACTGGGACAATTTTTGAGCACTTTTTTCTCGAAAACGGAAGAAAAGGCATATATTTTGTCTCCTCACGAGAAAGAACACCAAAAACGTCTGACATGTGATCCTGAAAACTACACTCAGCAAAAGGGGATGGATATATTGAAAGAAAATGCGATATAAACACAAAATAGCTTATTGAGATTGTCTTTCATCGAGAAAAATAGATGTGCACTCGTGACAAATCCTTTTTTGGTAAAAAATAGAATAGCAGACGGGTGAAAATGCACAATTTCTCGATAGTGAAGTGATAGGAGGCACGAAAATACGAGTGATTTTTAATGTTTGATCATCCAAGCATGAAGGTCGAGGCATCATCATGGAACGATTGAATCCTATTTTGGTTATATTCTGCGAACTTTGCAGTAGTCCACTTCTCGACACTCGGTTATATTTTTCGGAATGGAATTCAAGTTTTTTTCTAGGTTTCGTCTCTCTTCTTTTTAGTCGAAGTTCTTTTCCAACTTTCTGTCATTATTGTTAGGCTCATCTTCAGGTTCAGTGGTTTTTGAGTCTCAATGATTGCTAAATATGTATTCGCTGAACTTTCTTCATTCTTCTGATGCCTCAGAAGCAATACGGGTTGAACCAACTTGGTCTGTCTTCTTAAAACCAAAAATTCCCTCGTTGCAGTTCCAGGAAGTGAGATTCTTGAAACCAACGATTTCGGGTTTTATCAAATTACTCCGGTATCGGCTAAAGATCAACTCCCGGCAATGTGTTCAGAAGACAGTACCACGTGACTTTTGAGTTCAACGGCCTTCTCGCCAATTTGTTGTGTAAATCAAAAAAAAACAGCAACCGTCCTAAAACCAGTTTCAAAAAGAGTGCCATTGGCACGTAGTCCTCTCACTCGCCGCCAACCCTCCCAATTTCGTTCCTCTCTCCTCTTGTTGTTTTCCAGTCTTTTTCTCCCTTCTCCGGGACCCTCCAACTGCCAACTTTACATCGTAGGGAATAAACAAGGTCCCATCCTTCTCTAGTAGAACATATTTCATTTCTTTCCGTTTATTTTCATATTTCCATAAAGAATCGATGCGAGCATGATTCATTCAATCGCGTTTCTCTCTCTAATGCTAACTCTAATACTCTCTCGTCTCAGCAAATTTTTGATGTGAATCTGTCGATAAGACACAATATATTTCAGTTTGTTCGAATCTTCGTCGACCGCCCATTCTCCCCGCCCGTTCGTTTTTTTGTGGTGAGTTGGAATCGGTTCGAATCCCGCAAATGCTACGCGAAATATGGGCTCAGTTACTTCATTTCCAGTTCATCACTGAACATGGACGCTGCTCTAGACTATCTCTATTGGCTGAAGTAGGTTGAATCAGATTCGTTACCGCGAAAACGAACAGCAGAGTCTAACTTTCGCTAGTTTTCTGATAATAAATTTTGGATTGATGTTGGCTACATGATTTCACATGGACTCGGTGGCGTCCTTGAGACTGAAAATCAAGAAGAAGTTGCATTTTTCTTCTCGCCGAAGCGAACAACGAAATAAAACGGCAAACAGATAGAATGATGAGAAAAAGAGAAGGAATTAGACGCACTGGGCATTTGTTGTCCCATTAACTCGCCGTTTTTTCTTCCTCCTTCTCTCCGAGCAAAAACCAATTCATGGAATAAACTAAGCTCCCGAATGTCACTTATTCGTATTATTTAATAAAATTATATGATGGAAAGTTGTGGTTCTTTGGAACACAATTGTTGTGAGAAAAAATGAACTGACTGGGACTTGCGGGTGCACCCAATGTTATCAGTTCCAATTCTCTCTCACTTTGCGGAGCATTTTCTCAGTTTGCTTGCCGAGGTCAAACTATCAACACATATCTTGCGCACTCATCTCGACCTCAAATTTAGCGAAAAAACGTGGGTCTCGCGCCGAGACCAGCCTGTTCGAGTGCTTTCAACTGTCGCGTGCCCAGTCTTTTCGCTGTTATCACTTCTTATCGTTAGACTTTGTCGTCTAATCTGACGACATCGCCTCGTTTCATCAAAATCGTGTATTCTTGTTAAATCAGTTATTTTTCAGTATGAGAACTGCACAAGCACTTTCCGGACTCGTAGCTCGTCGTTTATTCGGCACAACAACTAGAATCATGGCTAGCGGAAAGGTGAGTTTTTTTTAAATCATTTTAGATTTTGAATTGATCAGTTTATTTTTGCAGACATTGACCGTTTCAAACATCAATCCCAATGTGGTGAAGATGGAATACGCTGTTCGTGGACCAATTGTCATCAGAGCTGTCGAGCTCGAGAAAGAACTTGCTGCAGGAGCTCAGAAACCATTCCCAAACGTCATCAAGGCTAACATTGGAGATGCTCATGCTATGGGACAAAAACCAATCACCTTCATCCGACAGCTTCTCGCCTGTATCGCCAATCCTTCCCTGATGGAAACCGATAAGTCTCTTCCTTCCGACGTTATTGAGCACGCAAATGCTTTCCTCGGTAGCTGTGGAGGAAAATCTGCTGGAGCATACAGTCAGAGTACCGGAGTTGAAATTGTTCGCAAGCACGTCTCAGAATACATCAGCAGACGCGACGGGGGAGTTCCCAGCAACTCTGAGGATATCTGTTTATCTGGAGGAGCTTCTGAATCGATTCGCAATGTCCTGAAGCTGTTCATTAACAAGGGAAGTTCCAAGAAGGTCGGAGTAATGATTCCAATCCCGCAATACCCTCTCTACTCTGCAACAATCGAAGAGTTCGGTCTCGGACAAGTCGGATACTATCTCAGTGAATCATCCAATTGGTCTCTGGATGAGGCAGAGCTTGAGAGATCATTCAACGATCACAGCAAAGAATATGACATCCGTGTTCTGTGTGTCATCAACCCAGGAAACCCAACTGGACAGGTGCTCTCTCGTGACAACATTGAAACCATCATCAAGTTTGCCCAAAAGAAGAAGCTGTTCATCTTGGCCGATGAGGTGTATCAGGACAACGTTTATGCTCAAGGATCCCAGTTCCATTCGTTCAAAAAGGTTCTCGTAGAGATGGGTGAGCCATACAGCAAGTGAGTACCAGATTCAGTTTTAAGAATACATTTTAATGTTCTAGACTCGAGTTGGCCTCTTTCCATTCCGTTTCGAAGGGATACATGGGAGAGTGTGGAATGCGTGGAGGATATGTCGAGTTCCTCAATTTGGACCCAGAAGTTTACGTACTCTTCAAAAAGATGATTTCGGCCAAGCTGTGCTCAACTGTTCTTGGACAAGCTGTTATCGATGCCGTCGTCAATCCACCAAAAGAAGGAGAGCCATCGTATGCTCTGTGGAAGAAGGAGAAGGACGCCGTTCTTGCATCTCTCAAGGAACGTGCTACTCTTGTTGAGAAGGCTTACAGCAGCATTGACGGAATCAGTTGCAATCCAGTCCAAGGAGCCATGTACGCTTTCCCACAAATCACGATCCCACAAAAGGCCGTGGAGAAGGCTCAATCTCTCAACCAGCAACCAGACTTCTTCTACGCCTTGGAACTTCTCGAAACGACAGGTATCTGCATCGTCCCAGGAAGCGGATTCGGACAAAAGGACGGAACTTATCACTTCAGGTTTGTACTTCGCTGATATTACTGTTTTCTCAATTTTTTCAATTTCAGAACGACAATCCTCCCACAACCAGAGCTCTTCAAGGACATGCTTGCTCGTTTCACCGACTTCCACACCAAATTCCTTGCCAAGTATAAGTAGAATTATTCAACTGCCTCTACTCTTATGATTTTCCTCAGCTCATTGTTATTGTCACTTTTCTCGTAGTTTATCTAATAGGGTACGATGCATTTTTTCTGTGAATAGATTCCAACCGCACGTTATTACAATTTTGAATTGCTCTGTTTTCCATATTAAAGATTCTATTCAAATCTACAAGTTGACCTGTTTTCCTTAGCGTCAAAATTTGAAAATTCGAAAAAAGCAACAGATTGATCGCAATCCTTCCTAATGAGTTGATAGATTCGACACTTCTGTTGACAATCTAGGTCTATGCCATTCACAAACATTGGCCATTAGAAGTGGGTGACGTTAGCAATTTGACCTGTTACATTCCGTGCAAATAATTTGTCCCGGGAGACGACTTTAGGATGTCTAGACCCGTTTAGAATTCCTCAAATGTGACTTTTAGTTTTATGAGATACAGCACAGTTTGAAAACAACCAAGATCCAAATACCATTCTGAAAAATTTCAAAATACGATTTGAAATTCAACTCTAGAGGGGAGACAGTTTGAACGTCTTGCAAGTTTTTCGAGGACCGCTGTCCCAGCTTGGAGATTTGTGTTTTCAAAAAAAAAAATTCCAATACAAAAAATTATTAAAATTCCAATACCATCCAGCCAGCATAAGAGAAAAATTACAGACTATTTTCAAAATGTTGTATGGAAAACTTGATCTATCAAAATTGTTCAGAAACTGGTTTGCAATGGATTCCGAGAAGTTCTGGTTGGATCTTTCGATGGATTGCGAGCTGATTAACAAGAGCGTTTTGCAGATTTTGGTTTCAGAAATGAATTCTTGTTAGCCGACAATCTACGGAGATCAAGATTTGTAGGGCTGGGAGAAAATATACTTGGATGTTTCTATGGAAATTAGTCATATTTGAGTGAGGGGAAAAGTTGTTTTGAGTAGTCCGATTGGTCTGAAAATTGGTGGATATATCAATGAAACCTAGATCGTGTAGTTGACTTGAAAAATTAAGCTCAGGAATTGGACGCCACATCAACTTTTTAACATTCGAATTTGTAGGTTTTCAAAAACGCATTGTACAAAAAGTTGTCAACTACAAAAACAAAGACCTAGGTTTGATTGATATACTCATTAATTTACAGATCAATTGGACTATTCTAAGCTTCATTTTCAAGCATCCAAAGCTGGCCGTTCTCCACTGAAATCACAAAATTATGATATATCTTTGTCTGGTACTGTATATTGCAGATTTCCTAATTTAGTACATTTTCTTATAGCACTTTCGTAGACTTGGATATAGTTTGACCGGTCACTGAAAAAAGGAATTAAGGGACGTCTCTCTCTCCGGTCACACCTTCTTCTCTTCTTGTCACACTCACTCTCCTATTCCATCAGGTGAAGACAAAAGAGGGTGGGATCTAGTGTGAGAGGGTGCGCGATAACAGTGTGTGCCAGGTCAGCTGGCCATTATGCAACATGACGAACTCTGTGTTTTCGCGCGCATTTTGGGTCACTTGGTCCTTCTGTGACCGTTCATCTTCCGTTCATTCCTATCTCTTAATAATGCTCGAAATTGTCTCTCCCATTTCTATGTTTTGAATATTCCTACTTTTCAGATCTAAATGTCTCAACCAATGACAGTCGATCCGATGCAGTTTCCGCAGCTTCCACCGAACGGATACCCAATGCTGAATCCATACACAAATCAGCCCTACATGTATCCAAACGATATGGCCAACTTTGGAGTACAGTCACAGTAAGAACAAAGTTCAAAATTAATCTATGTCAAACTATTGGTTTCAGAGTCACACCAGAAATTTTCCAGATGTATGTGCAACAACTTCAAATGAATCCTCATTTGGCTCAAGGAGCACCACCAACAGCCCTCCCATCTATTTCTACATTGGTTCAGAACACTTCAGAAGAATCAGCAGATTCTGGAAACGAGACTATTTCGCCACCACTATCTGCACAACAACAATCTCAACAAATTCATTCCAAGTATGTGTGCAAATATCGTTTACGTAATGTTTGAACCGATAGGCGGCCGCGTTTTAGAGTCCGATACGCGCAATTCTTGTTGCCAACTGGACTACGGTCAAATAGAGGAGTTGACCTGTGACGTAGCAGATAGTAGGGAACAACAGAGATTGAATCAGAGAACATATGACAGGTCAAAAGATGAGCAGATGGATAGGTGGTGACGTGGCAGATGGAGAAGAAGAAGACTAATAATAGCAATAATACTAATAATGAAGGATCTCACATAGATTAGGTGAAGATATACAGTAGGTCAGTTAGGGCGTAGTTTATAATTTAAGAAATAGTCTAACTAGGTCCATTTGATCCAGTCCATTTAGCCTTTTTAGAAAATCCTAGATATAATCGCTTACAGAATTGTGTTCATAAGAATTATGCCATGTTTTAAGCTATGTCTTTGAGAGCTCTATTAGTTACAGTTGGTGATGATTCATGTGAAATGCATTATTTGATTCTAAAGTTTTTAATAAGTAGAAAGAAATACTAAAGCTTCTGAAAGCGTCTAGGAACTGAGATATGGGCCCACACAAATCGGCCAAATTAGTACTGGCTGCAACTTTTATGACGAATAGTTTGGCTCACGGCACCGTTTTGCAGATGCTAACATCAAAATTGAAATTCATGTAGTCCCTTGTTTTTTCGCCCTGATTTTTGAAAAAAGTTTGACTGACTAGTTTTTCACCTCTTTCTTACAACACCGTAATCCTGCTAATTCCCACTCTATTGTTTCTCCACCTCTCTCCTCCTAAGCTCTTTGTCTACTTTGAGGTGTTGAGCCGCCCTAGTTTTGATCTTACCGCATCTAGTGTTAATTGGATTACAAAATTCTGAGAGAGGGAGATTAAGAACCATTGTGTCAAAAAAATCCAATTTCAGCCATACAACTCCACAAGTCTCCCCACATTATCCACCTCCTGCTCAATTGCCACACGTGACTCCAGGACAGATACCAAAACAAGATGGGAATTCGCAGGAAATTCAAAACAATGCAATGCTCGCACAACAACAGACTCCTCAAATCTCCCCATACGCAATCAACCGTTTGTTGTCATCTACTCAAAGTTCGCCAGAAGAAGAAGAGAAAGAAGATCCAGGAGCTCGCAGAAATACTTATCCGACAGCGGCTTCTGTCAACAGGAAACGCCGTGCTCTACCAGCTCAAAATGTGACACCTACAGTACTTCCACCCAATTTTACTGCCAACTACACTCCAATGATGCTGCCGAATTTGGCCGCATTTCCATACATGAGAAGAGAAATCTGTCTCATTTGCGGTGATAATGCAAGCGGTTATCATTATGGAGTGTTGAGTTGTGAAGGCTGTAAAGGTTTCTTCCGACGAAGTGTGCACAAGCAGAGCAAGTACGTTTGTTTGAGAGGAGATGCTTGTACATTCTCCTATGAGAACTGTCAAGTCAACCGGGGAACTCGGACTCGTTGTCAAGCATGTCGATTCGATAGATGTGTTGAAATGGGAATGAATAAGGATAGTGTTCGAGTGAGCAAAGAGGAACCAAAGAGATCAGAAGAAGCAACTCGATCAGGGGAATATGTGGCTTCAGAAGAAGTGACAGCCCTGACAGCTGCATTCAAACTGTCAGGAATGAAGATTTCACTAAGATTGAAATCTCAAAACGATGCATTTTCTGCAGTCAAGAGTTTCATCATGAATGTTCCTAGCTTGAAATGTCTTTTTCCGGCTGATCAAAAACCAACGGATGAATCGATTAGATCTTTCATTAACGGATTGCTCCTAATCAGAGCAGCATTCACTTTTGATCCACTTCCATTTTTCTCGAATGACAATCCCAAGTTCAATTCAAACATTGATGTGCTACGTGCCAGTATACGGAACACTGTATTCAATGATTATACGATGGCTCTTCTAACAACAATCCACATCAATCAATCCGTCAATGGAGGAAGTTCAAATGTAAGTGTACTCCAGGTGTGGTGGCAACGCGCTTCATCTTAATATCAATGCGAGCGCTTTTTCTAGCACTGGAAAATCAAAGCGAAGGTCCGAAAATTTGGGTCTCTTGTCAGTGCTAGAAGAAGCGCGCGCGCTGAGATTCAGATTAACACACACTCGGCATAGAAGAAGTAGAAAAGTCAACATTCCCATATGACACAATTAATCCGTAACAGATAATATAGTGTCTATATCCGTTCCATAATAAAAACAAACATTACAGTACTTCACAACATATTGCAAAGAGCTCCGTGACCATTTGGCTCAGACACATCCATTCGAAGAGGGGATCTACGATCGACTCATCATGAGACTGGGGCCCAATATCAATCAATAGAGCCGTGTCCTACGGTACTATAAGGATCGTACCGGTTCATTTCCTTTTTCTAACTTTATTCATGATCCTCATTTTACTTCGGGTACCCACTTTTCTTCATCTCGTGTCTTTCTATATTTTTGATTTAATATTGGCACATTCACAGTATCTACAATTACCAATAAAATTGTAAAAGTCTTTATTTGAACAATATTGCAAAAGTAATTGAAACACGAATCGATATTATATGCAGGAGGTACTTTTTTTTGACAAAGAGATATCACATGTTGACTGAAAATTATAGAAAAGTAGAAATCAAAAGAAAAATAAATACATATTTAAAATACTATTAAACAAAGAAAAACGAGTTGTTTGTATCTTTCGATGTTTGAGAATGATAGTCGGGAATATGGTATTCATCCTGAAACATCCAAAGTTTTGATTCATTCCATTAGTTTTCTTCCACTTACGGATACATTCACATTCGCAAATGTTGTCTGAAGTAGTTCAGAAGCTGTTGCACGATCGGCTGGTTGGAATTCAAAGCATTTGTCGAGGAAGGTAAGAACATCAGGTCGTTCGTTGGCGATTTCCGGATAGTTTGGTTTTTGTTTCCGGAAGCAAATCTGAAAGAGTCACAGTTTGAACTCAAATGACCAATGGAAACTCACCGAGAAAGCAATTTGATGCCTAGTTTGTCCTTCGAACGGAAGTTTCCCAGTCATCATATTGACTACTGTACCTCCGATCGCCCAAATATCCACACTTCTTCCATATCCACTGTAACTTCCCGTCACTTCATCTTTTTCTCCATACGAATATATCTCTGGAGCCATAAATTGAGGTGTTCCAGCTGTTGTTTGGAACTCTCCGTATACTGTAGAAGTCTCCACAAGTCTTGACGAACTTCCGAAATCTCCCAACTTTAGAACTGTACACTTGTCGAGGAAAATATTTGCAGGCTTGATGTCTCGATGAATGATTTTTTGAGTGTGAAGGTATTGAACAGCTCTTAACAGACTATGAGTGTACTGCCGAACCATTTTCAGATCCATTTTTCCCTGACAGATTCTCTCGAGAGTTCCCTGTGAGCAATACTCCATAAAGATTATAACGTCACTATCTTCCACATCAACTCCGTAATACTTGACAAGATTCTCGTGAGTCAATTGACGGAAAATGTTGATTTCGGATTCAATCGCTTTGTGGTTTTCGCGACGAATTCTCATTACTTTGGCAGCGACGACTCGATGAGAAGTGATGTCCATTGCACGGTGGACGACTCCAAAGGTTCCCGCAGCTGAAAAATGTTGATAGGAAAACAAAAATTGATAAGGAACTCACCGATTTCATCCAGCAATACGAAAAGGAATGGAGCTCTGGTCACAATCTTTTTATCCGGAGCCAACACGAAATGATTATCATCAGTTATCACTCGTCCAATTTGTCGATTTTCAAAATCAATTTTGTGCCTTTTCTCTTCTAACTCATGAATCCTCAACATCTGATTCTCCTTTTTACTCTTCTTCTGATTCTTGTCATCTGAAGAGTTAGATGTTTTCGAGCTCGTTGACCTCGTCATTCTCTGTTTTGGAACGATTGGAGTACTCATATTGGATGAAGATTGTATGATCTTCGCTTCAAATTGCTTAACAAGAGCCGTAAATTCGCCGAACTGTTCCTCTTTCATTATCTCCGGATTGCTCCATTTCGGTTCCGTGATGAATTGGAGGAATGTGAATCCAGGATTAGCCCACATCGGAAGAGTTGGAGATGGAATTGAGTTTTTGAGCTGCACATATTTGATCCACTGTCTCGTCAAATTCAATGCTTTTTCAACCATTTTGTTTCCCAAGAGGTCCATGAATGAGTCACTGACGATCCTCGCAACGTCCCGATGAATTTGGAAAGCGACGAGGAAATGCTTCTCGAGTTTGAATCCTAGACTGGACAGAGTTCGTTCCTGAAAAGAGAGATATTAGATTTTTTTCTTTTTTAATTGATTCACCTCATGTTGGCCAACTCCTAGCTTTCCCAAAAGCATTGCAATACGTTTTCCTTCTTCATCCAAATGATCTAACAATGCATTCTCTGTCAGTTCTTGAATTCGGGAATTGATGATGAAGTTTGAAGAACAAGATGGAGCCACACATTTCAAAAACTTATTGTACTTCTGTTCCATTCCCGCTCGAATGTTCCCGCTTGCAAGGCAAAGTGTCATGTCCTGAAACAACAGAATGTTTAATTTTGAATTTGAAAAGCTGGCTTACATCTCTGAGAAAACGGTAGCAAATTCGAGTCTCTTCATCAATGACAATCTTGATAACTCTTCCTGTCCAATGTTTTTGAATTGTGTGGTCTTTATCCGGAACGATTACAATGCATCCATCCTCAATCTTCCTCCCTTCTGATATAGCCAACATGCATGTTTCCACGGAAGAATTGTCGATAGAAGTTCGATACACAAACATTGTAATGGGAAGATTCACAAGATCATTGTCATTGTATTGATCTTCTTCAGCAGATCCCATGACTAGTTGTATCAGACAAAAGTCGGGAACCATTTCGCAGAGCATTCTTCCCTTATCCACTTCTGGTCGTAACTCGTATCCAACTGCATCTTGACTATCATTCAATGTTGTTCTTAGAAGAGAGAATACTCGAAGTTCCCTCTCTTTGACTTCTCGAATCAATTGATTGATGGCCAACATGAACTGATGATGCGATGGATGTCGGAAGAATGGTCTCGATCCTTCTACTTCATAGTCATCCTCATTCTCATCGTCTGATTCAATCGGATCACTATATCGATTCCGAATCTCTTCAATTTGATCAACTGCGAATTCTTCGACGATCTCTTTTATGAGAGATTCAATGATATCGCAGTATGTATTACAGAGAAGTTCCAGCGCAGATTTGATAGACTGAGCACATTGGACAGCCGAACTCCACTCCATTTCAAGGCGAGAAAACAGAAAAGTTGGCTCTTTTCGGACCGTATCGCAATTTGACCAGCATTTCACATAGTGAATGTATTTCTGAAATTCACAAGGATAGAAATCAATCTGAATCTGAAGTACTCTTACCTTGAAGACGTCGAGAACATAAGTGTTGTACTTCAATGGATACAGGAATCCAGGCATTGCACATTTGGAACACATTGATTGAAGGATATTCGAATAGTTCTTTTTTATTCTAACAGCTTCTTCCACACAATCTCGAGAGTCTGTGATCATTGCATCGAAAGTGAGCTCATCGAGAAGAGAAGAATCTGGTGGTTCAGTTGCTGATCGAATTTCAAGCCAATGAACAACTAATTGCATTGGAACAGCCACCAAGAAAAAGAAAAGATGAGTTAAAGGAGGGAGATTCAGAGAGATTGAAGTGGAATTACAGAATCTCCAATTCGCCATATCTCCATATCTATCTTTCATGATCTGATTGAATGGAAATACGACTTTTGAAGCCGTTGCAGCAGCGTATGATGAAGGAGGTTTTTGCATCAGAATCGAAGTTTTCACCAGTGTCAATTCGATAATCTTCTCTACACGAGTCAGCACTTTTTTCATTCCTTTCAGGTTGAGACTCCTCTTAACGTATTCTAAGAATACACCTCGAACGTCTTCCAAAGCGAAGATTTTGTTATTCTCATCCAAAGGTCGGAACCATTCTCCTCCTGTCATTGATTCTACTTCGAACAATTCGCCCAACTGAAAAATAAATCGAAAATAATAGATTTTTTAATGGATTTTGATTGCGTTTTCAGGCAAAAAGGTGCTGAGTTGGATGCGGAGCCATTTTTTCAATTTTTGCTATATCGTCGAGAAAAATTTTGTGGAACCGTTTCAAATTGTAAAAAATGGTTTTGTTGAAAAATATTTGCTTGAGTTTCTTCAAGAAAATTTTAGAAGGCGACGGATTCAGAGCGTTCGTGTAAGTTTTTGTGAAAAATGATAATTTAATGTTTAGTAAGTTTTGAAGTTGCGCATTTAGTTTGAATATTTTGAACCCTTTGATGTATTATCACTAACCACTTTGAACTTATCAGCCATATCATTGAGCGTATTTAACCACACTCTCATCGAAGTCATCCTTCCTTCCAATAGCTTCTTCTCTGCTTCTCCTCTATCCAGTTCCACAACTTTCCATAACGCAGTCTGATTCGGAAACAACTCCACGAGGGTGTCATATTTATCCAAAATATCAGTCAACCTTTTCCTAGCTTCTCTCAAACTCTCACAGTAATCCGGAGAAAATTCCATTCGCCGATTCATAGAATCGAACGATGTGTCATCTGAAAACATGACCGTTTCGTTTCGTTTTCATGTATTTGATTATTACCTTTATCAGTTTTGATGAATTCAAATTTGAACTCTTTTATCATATCCATCACCATCATGTACTGTTTTCGAGCCTTTGCAATACTCTCATCCTCAGCCATCCATTCTGACTTTCCGATCATGATTTCTTTCCCAGATGAACCAACGGAAAAGTATGCTTTGAGAATCAACCAGAGAATATTCTCGAATGTGTATCTTGTATGTTCACTTTCTTCCACAATTAGTCTCTGAAATGATTCAAGTTTCAAAAACTTCGAAACCCTTTTTGTAATTACCATAGTCTGACCAAACTGCGGACAATTCATCATTCTCTGAGACATCTGCATTTGCTTCTTTTTCTCTCCATCTGCCTTTTTCAAAAAGTGAGAAATTTCCAAATGAAGTTTAGTCCTATCAGTGGTTTCCAACTGATCAAACTGATCTGTGAGGGATTCTATCGAAAGGGTTTTTGGAGGAGACATCAGGAGAGTACTGTAGAGAATTGGAGGTCTTCGAATGTCTCTGTCGCTGTCACTCGAACTGGATTCCACTGATGGAAGATAGTTATGAGAGCTACGATTGCTCCGCTCGAGAATTGGAATGCATCGGTAGGGACGAGAAGAAGAAGACGACGTGGATGATGCCTGTAAGAAAATAGATATTGGGTTCAAAAATTCAAAATGCCTCACATCATATCCTTCATCATACATATCATCCTGAATGTCTCTGTCTCGTTCGGTTCTACTCTTTTTCCTTTTCACTGAAAAATCTATATGTGGTTTTTTTCTGAGAAGCTGACTCACCTTTTGAGGACACCGTAGCCACTCCAAGACTCCTTCGACCCATATATTCTCTTTTTGAAGTATTCAACCTCGTGGTCGTTTTCTTCACTATAGCCCTGAAACTAAAATGATTTTTCTAGAGAGTAAGTTCTCCTGGAAAGAGGCTTATAAACAAAAACTGACTGTTTCTTGACGATATCTCCAACAACTTCATCGTCAATCGTCGGCATACTTTTGCACCGTTTTATCTTTTTGTTTTGATAGTTGCTCATCTCGAAAATTATATTTTATTGAAATCGATAATTCTGAAAATGTTGAATTGAGATTCTGAAAATAAGCAAAGCATAAGGTATTCGGTTAGTTGCAGCAACTATTTTAAAAGCATCAAAAATGCAGAAGAAAAAGGAAAGAACAAAATAGAACATTTTTATTAAAGCATAGAGTGACACGGAGCAAAATGATGATAAGAAGGGAAAGTTTATCACTGGAGAACAGAAAGAAACGGCGCCTCCTGAGTGTCTGTCTGAAAAAATAATGTTATTTATTCTCTGTAACTGGTACCGCCTTGTTGTGCCAAACGAAAAATTGTTTCAAAATGAAATTTTGCTAACAAGTCAGGGTTCGGATAATCAAAACTGTAGTTGGAGATTCCGATGATGTGATAGTTCAATTCTAATTGTACTGGATCTTTTGCAAAGTTTTCAAAAAAAAAGTTAATTGAATTCGAAATCAGAAGCTGACGTCAAGCCGACCAACAGCTGAAAATTTACCAAAAACCTATGCCTTCGAAACAGAAAAACTTATATAAACTTCAGAATCAGGCAAGTTTTCCATTTTCCAAAGTTTTCCAGTGCCAACTCGTGATCATGGTTTCCATATTTTTCTTAGAACAACCAAGTTATATTGCAGTATTTGGAATAGCAATATTTCTCATCATTATCTATTTAGTGAGTGTCTTCGTAACATTCCCTCTCTATGTCTATGTTCATCGATTGAATCGGAAAACGGAGAAACTCGTGAGTTATCTAGAAGTGGAAAGTGGCCAAAAAGTTCTCATTCTAGGCATACTTCTATCCCATAACCAAGCACTTTTACTCTGTGATGTGTTCCATGCAGTTCTACTCTTACGTTACTACTTCCATTGCTTTGATTGCATGGCTTTTCTTGTGAGTTGTGCCAGTCAAAGATTTAAGATTACAAAAATGATTTAGTGATTGGACTGCCGCTGGAAGTGTCTTCATTGTCTCATTCTTCTTTGCCTACTTTGTTGCAGTCATTGTCACAAGTGTTCAAAATGTTCTCCTCTTCGTTTTGGCCCTTCGAAGATTCATGATTCTATTCTTGCCAAACTTCAGAAAGGTCATCTCAATTGACGCAAAAGCGTTCCAAAAGTGGCTTCGAATACTCTACTTTGTGTACACATTCGTTCAAATCTTCTCAAAAGTTGTCAAAATTTTCTGTGGTACTGATTCAATGGCGCAAAGTGCATTCTCTAAATGGGAAAATCAATCGGAGAAGGAAGCGAATTTCAGTGAAGCATATGAAGGATGCTCTTCAACTACGGATATGGTTTATGTGGTAGGTTTCCATATTTGAAGGAAATTGGGTCTCCGAAACGAGTTGTTGATTAATCAACAAAACTTTCCGTTCCAGAGAATCTACATTGCCGGAGACATTCTTGTTATACTAGCTGCTGTTTTGTATGCTATCATGTTCATAAAGATAAGAAAATGGAGTAAAATGACATCAGATTCCTTGAACAGCCCAGAAAAGTACATATTCTACCAAACTCTACTTATTCTTGTCACAAAACTACTGGCTATCATAGTCATTCTTCTGTTCTATTATGAGGGAAACATCAGCTCCGATCATGTAACGAAACTGAAAAATATCATCTGCACTAATCCAGAAATTTAAGGTTTTCATCACATTCGTAGGCTGTGATATTGCCACAACACCTTTCGTTATTCAAGGATCTTATTTACTATGCAATCGATCAAATGTGGATACGATTCTATCGATTCAATTCAAGAAAATGAAGACGTGGAAGATGATCATCTGTGGAAGTGGATCTGTGTCAGAAGGACGACAGCGAAGACGAGAATTCAAGATGAAAATAATTGAAGCAAAGAGAAAGGCAGGAGAGTTGATAAGAGGTGATAAGACCATCTCGAAACTAGTTGTCAATGTCATTCCGATTCAGTATATCCACAGAGGAGTGGACAATGCTAATTGATTTTTTGAGGTCTTTGTATAAATTGTATATATTTTTGTCTGGTAATAAAGATGGTCTAACGGGGGCCTGTTAGAGCTCGGAGTTTTTGTTTCACTGTTTTCTTCAGCATCAAAATAGCCATTCCTTTTGACGTCACAGAAGGCCAGGTGATAATGAAAATGATAATTGAAATTCTAGATTCAATTCAGGTTTCAGCTGATCCTGATGCTCCGAGCAACAAAGTTTGATTTTTTTAAACATGTTCTTTATTCTCCTTCTTCTTTATGTTCAGAGGGTTCCGAATATTTGGAACACAAATGAGAAGAATTGGAGCTGATGGATAGAAATTGACAGACTCAGCCATCAGTTGGATAAAATCAAAGAAATAACTTACTCTTCATTATCTAATGGCGAGACTGTCGAACGATATTTGGCGCTACTCTGAAAATCCAGAATCCGAAAAACACTATTTCGAAGGAATAACTCACCTCATCGCTTTTCTAAATCGAATATGTTGACAGCAGTATATAAAGTAATTTGGATTACGAGCAAATACTCACTATTATTTCAAAAGAAACAGAAAAATTCTCAATGAATATCTCTTTGTTGGAAATTCAAATTTACAGAGAATGCATACATACATAACCCGTAGACCCTTTAAAATATTATCGAATCTTAATAAATTAAATTGAAACATTCTAATCCGAAGATGTCCCGAATCCCAGTGGTTCCCTAATATCCTAAACTGGATGCCTGAGAACTCGGACGATTTGCTGGTGGTTGCTCACAGAGCTGTGCTAACCGAGACGGATGAACAAGTACTGGATCCTGACATCTTTTGAGAGCAGAAGAGAGGGCTTGGTCGACCATCGAATTTACAACGACCTGAAAAGTTTTGACTTCATACTGTAGGGAGTTCGAGAATGATCTTATTTTTGTCATCATTCGTTGCTATTTGTTTGCCAAAGGGCTCCGTGTGCAAATAAAGGAAAACTTGACACTTGTTACTTAGATTGAAAACGAACCTCATCAGAAACTAAAGCCGCCAGACACCTCTGCAGATAATAGCAATCGACTTGAACTTGCTCCACTCCAAACTTTGAATACGTTTGCAGCCGAATAGATTCTATGAAAATCTTCAGAACAACTTTGACGATAGCAGTGATGATTGAGGCACGATTGAACTAAAATTTCTTATTAATTTTGGAGACTTTTCATGTTATCACTTACATGAATTTGGAGATGGAAATCGATTCTTTCACACCATAGAGAATCCCTTGCAGCATCGAGAGCAGTGGTGATTGGACGGCGACTGAAGAATAAGATAGGAGGCTGTACTCGATATATTTTTGAAAAACATACCTGACTCTGGTGTCCTTTGGTTTTGAATCTCCACCAAGTAACGAAGACAACTCACCATCACATACGTTCATTTCTTCAACGAGTCTACGAACAGAAGCTCTAAAAATATGTCATTTTTTGGCCAAAATATTCATAGAAATAGGTTACCTCACAGAATTTGGTGTAGCCGCTGGTTGAACTAACATTGTACATCCCTTGACAAGATTCTCTCCCATGGCTAATCCAGTCTTTTCAGCATAACACCTCACTAACTTCTGAGCTCTGGTTTTCACTTCAGATGTAACCGCTGTGATGTCAGTTAAACCTTCTTCGGGAGACAATGAGAACTGTTCTCGACACAGATTCAGTAGATAACCTGCCGATTTGTTCGATAGATGCTGGAGAGCAACGGCGAAAACTAAAAGCACTCGAGGATCCACGAATCTGATTTCTCCTGCTCCAGCTTCTGAAAAGGTACTTGATTGAATGATAGAGATGATGGAGAAAAATGAAGTTTCATACCATATTCATCTGCAAGTTCAGCAAATCTATGGAATGCCTGAACAAGGAGACGTTCATGAGCATTCAAGGCAAATGATTGGCGAAACTCGTCAGGAGGAAGGTTGGCAAAAGTGACATCACTGGCTGTGAAGAGGAGGAGATTGGCCAGAGCAGTCTGAAGTTAAATCGTTTCCAGTGGAATCTAACCCAAAATAAATACCTTGACTTGATGCACAAAAACTTGTTCGATTTTGGTTGCCAATGCAGTGAGATCCTTTTCCTCGTTTACCAATGACTTTCTAACATCATTCAACGCACTTCTCAACTCTTCTTTGATTCGAGTCAATGATAGATCAATCTCATGTTTGGATACAGAGTTGATAAGTTCTATTGTTAACGGAAGGAAGTCCAGACCAGGAATCACATGTCTACACGTGGAAATCTTCCGAAAATATCTGTCCAGAGCTCGGACTACGATCGAACAATCTTTAGCATCACTTGAAGACAGGAATACTTTTGATACCAATGCATGAAGAGAATTCATTTCAGTCTGAAAACATTAAACTAGCGATTAAAACATTTATTTCGAAAATTACCTGAAGCATCACTAGAAGTTCCTCTCGTTTCTCTTCAAATAATCGGTCATGAGTTGTCGCAATCAGTGTCAGGTTCGGAATGAAACTTTCTGATGCCTTGTCTACGAGATCCAAAACATCGGAATGATTGTTCAACTCTTTCAAATCCTCTCGCAACGACCTCTCAGAACATTTCAATAGAACTTGTTGAACTTCATCTTCATCTCTTCCTATCGTCAGTAATAAATCAACAGCTTCAGAAACAAGATCAGCACCAGAAGCCGGATTTCTTAACTGCTCCATCAGCTGATTTTCAGTCATGTCATATATCTTTTTGCTCTTTTGCAAAACTGTTTGAACTGTTGGAACATCTTTGTACTGATCAAGAGATTCTTCAGCCAACTTGAACATTCTCAGCACTTCTCCATAGTTTCTTTCGTCGAACTCACTCTAAAATAATATTTCAAATTTTAGTTTCAAGGACTATATTCTTACCTGTAGAACATGCGGAAGATCAAAAATATGCTTCAAACTGTTTACTACTTTGTATGAACTTCCAAGTTGAAGAATATCGTCTCGTTTCTCACCAAGAACTCCATCAAGATTTCCAATTAAAGATGAGATGGTTGACATGCTTTGACTTAGAGACTTCATTTCCTAAAAGTCAGAATCCATGAATAGTTGGGTGAACTCAAACCCTTACCGAATCCAGTTGAGTGAACTCGTCTTGAATCTTACGAACGGTATTCGTGGCCGTCAGAAATTTGTTATAGTTTTCATAAACAATTTGGTGAACATCTGAATCGAGTCTTCGTACTGCCGAGACCATCTCCTCCTCTTCCTTGACCAATCCATCCAGAGATTTTTCTCGGAGCAATCTGAAGATAAGAAGATTCCACAGTGCTACACATTTCTTCTTTAACTTTGCTTAATTCAAACTTAAATAAAGATTTAAGAAATTACACAGGATCTTGAATTTGAAATTTCGAAACGAGACAGACACGAATCTAATTACTGATTAAGTTTTCTAGAATCAATAATTTCTCTACGATCTAGAAGAATACCAAAACTCCATTCAATTCAAACCGTCAGGATTAATCATCGGGAAACCCGTCATCAGTGAAGATTGATTTTTGAGAACTTTGAAAAATCATACCTTTTTAGTACATCGGTATATGGAAACTTTGGATTTCAACTACTAACGAATCTCATGAAAGTAATCCAGAAAGAATTATACTTCCGATCGATCATTCAAATCAAAATTTGAACTATTTTTAATATTTTTAATATGATGAATCCAGGCTTTCCTGAAGTTTGTTAAATGGATGGTGAAAAAAAATCTTTGGGATTCATTATTCAATAATATTACTCAGATGGTTGTCTGGAACAAGTTGAAAGCTCATCCATTTTGATATATTTTTCATTTGAATTAGAAACACTAGATGTGTATTACCTACTACAAAATGAACTTGGAAGTTCTCCCTAAGTTTCTGAAAATCTTATAAAATAAGTTGACGGAGCATTGGAAGTTTCAGAAGAGTAACTCCTTGAGATTGGTGCCTGTCACAATTTTCAAAATTTCAAGTTCAAAGACTTACTGTGGATTTGGAATCTGTTAACCATGTATTTACCAAGATGATGGTATACTTTTTGGATATCTAAACTAATTGATTCAATAGCATCGATCCAAGTTATGCGTTGTCAAAGTCCCGGATGATTAATCAGAATAAAAATCAATATATCTCCAGAAGAATCAAGAAAGATCTTGAATGATTCATTCAATGAATCTCTAAGGAGGTTCGAATGATGTAGTTATCAGAAAAGTTGGGAAGGAACACTTGGAATCAAGTATATTTTCAGTTTATTCCTTACTTGACTACATATGCTTCTACATCAAAATCAGGTTTTGTGACGTCCAAGACGTTCGTGAATGAAGACATTGTATTTATTCAGTACTGAGTATGACGTCACGGGACCCTGAAACGTAGTGAGAGCGCTCCAATAGTGCGAAAAATACGGCCATCCAGGAGGTTTGCAAACGCGCTCTATTGAAATCCGTCGACAAAACTGCGCGCGCAACTAGAAAAAATGAGCGCGTTCTCCAAAAAGAAAATTGTTATTTTCGGTTTGTTGGTCTACTGCTTTTCTATGTATTATTTTCTGTATCACACGGTTGAAAGCTGGAAATCGAGGCAAAGAAAGCAGCTTTCGCAGGGGAGCGCGCTTGCATTAATTACTGTAACCTTATGATTATCGAATTTTAATTTTGTACTGAAAAAATCACAAATATCGTCCCTGTGGCGTTCTTTGTCGTTTTTTCTCAAATTTTCGACGACCAGTTTTTTGACCGAACTGAAAGGAAGATTTTGAGCTATCACACAATCGCACAGGCACTGCCGAAATGCTCATCCAGCTCGTTCGAATTTTGGCTTGAGAATCTAAACTTTTTGAGATTTTGAACCGGACGAACAAAAAAACGAAAAAATAAACGATAGAAGTGTTAGAGTAGGATAGCTCAAACATTTTGAGCTATCACACAGCTAATTTGGTTCAGAAATACTTGAGATTCAGCTCTTCAAAGATCCGATAAGCCGAAAATCGGTAAACGAAAATTGGTGTACAGCGAGATTTCTAGTGAATTGGAGAAGAAAAAAGCACTGTATATGCGAAAAACGTGCAGTTACTAAAAAACTATTCAGTTTCTGAATCGATTTTCTCATTTTTTTGGGTATCTCGAACAACTCCTAGTCACTCTTTTCAAAATTGTAGGCCCACTTTTCAAAATTTATTTTGATCTATATGCGGAAATTTAAGGCGGGAATTTATCACGAAACGCGTCAGCAACCGATTTCTTTGCCTCGATTTCCAGCTTTCAACCCTGTGCTGTACTGAATATTTTATGTAAATAAATAGCTATTTCCAGATCAATTGCCAAACCTTCAAAAAATGCCCAAACGCTCAGCTGATGAGCCTGGCACTTCATCGGCAAGGACCGAACAAGAACGTTAGTTTTATTTTATTTGATTGCGTTCAAAACTACTTTTTGGTATAAAAACAAGATTCATGAAGTTATGTTAAAAAAAAAAACTTAATCCTTGATGATTCTTTCAATGATTTTATTAATTTTCAGAGAGTTCGTACGACAATGCACTGCTGGAGTCGGATCAATTCTCTTCAAGTGAACCAGCTCCGAAACGAATGGATCGAGATATAAAAGAAGGTTAGCTATTTCTCGAGTTTCTCTATTTCGAATTTTCGCTTGCTCGAAGTGTCATTTTTATCGAAAACGTCGAAAAATTCAGCTGATAAGCAAGGCTAAATTATGAAGTCGATCACCTGACTGGTCTACTGGTAGCGGAACAAATCAAACTGGGAGCAACAAATTTGTTCATATTTATTGCATACAAACACCAAATTGAAGCATAATATATTACAGTACACGGGGGTAGCAAAAGTAAGATATTGACAATAAATTAGGAAAGAGCATCGTTTCTAACAGTGATGTGACCTGGTTCAACAACGTCACTGTAGGCTGGAGGCCGTGATGGTGCACGTGAACGATTTGGGTCATCATCTCCAAAGGCCAAGTTGTCTGTGCCTGTCTGCTCGATCTGGAAGGTTCACTTTCAATAATATTTTTGAAGCCTTTCATTTTAAATGGGGAAAGTCTTGCCAATCATATTTTGATTTTCAAAATTTGATGAACAAAGTCTGGACAGTTAGAAACCATATCATAAGTATGGTCTTGTGTACATGGTCTATCCTTGACATTTGAGCAAGAAAAAACTCACATTTGCAATAGTCAAAATCGGGGTAGATGTCACTGATCCATTTCTGCTTGTCGTGTTCTCATTTTCATTTGGTAGTGGTTGTTTCGTAGTGGTAGCTGGTTGCATAGGCATCGGTGGAGCGTAAGCAGTGTATCTGGGTGGAGGAGGCATTCCGTTCGGACTGATCGGAGTTGGAACGATATACTGTACGTTGTAGTTGTTAGCTTGATGGGTGGGTCTGGAGCAGAAGGATACTTCAAGCATCTTTTGCGAAAACAAGGACTTACAATCTGTGTGCATTTCTCCTCAAGAAGTTGTAAAGAATCATCAAATATCTCATTTGGATGAGAGCAACAATAATACTGACGGTGAGGAAGAAGCATGAGATTACCACCATCTCAACGTCACCAGTGGTGAATTTCTGAGAAATGCATCCTTTCTGTGTTACCGCATTTGCTTTGTTATCTGAAAGTCACAACATAATATGGAACAAGTCCATTTAACCTTACCTGGATTACATATGTTGTTGTTGTTATCCACCAGATAAACCGTTGCCAAAATTGCTCCCAGGATCAAGAAAAACACCCAGAATGTGTACATAGACTGAAACTTCATCAGCTATTTTTCCCTAGCTACCGTACATTTCAGACTCACAATATAGAGCATATATGCGGTAATGTAGGCGATTTTTCTATGCTTGGCACCAGTTGATAGAATGAACATCATAGCACTGCCTATCGAAATTTCGAAAAAGTAGAGCAAAAACGGGGACAAGTAGAAGAGCCCAAAAATTTGACAAATCATCAGGATGGATCCGAGGATTCCCACAGCACCCTGAAAAAAAAGAGTTATATGTCGAAGTTCGAATGGGCACTTACTCCAATCGGTAGTCCGCATAGTACCCGAGGCTCTGGCTCAACAGCTAACCGATGAGCTTGTTGCTGTGGTGGCTGTCTCGGTTGTTGAGATTGTTGCTGAGTCGGACCCGTTTGAGGAGGAGGGACTGTCATGATGATTCCTGGAATCAATACTTTTGTCAATCGGTGTGCCAACACGAGACCTCTACAAAACGAGGGGAAAACTGAGGAGACGAAAGGAGGGAGAAGCGACACACACACACACACACGACTGATATGGTTGACACTGTGATAGTACGTGTGTTGGGCAAATATTGAAGAAGAGAAACTGGAGAAATAAGGGCATGGAAGGAGGAGATGATAGGGAGCACTGAAATCAGCTGGAAGTACAATGAAAGTTGGTTCCAACTTTGAATTTCGAAATTTGAATGTCGAAGATAACAACTGAACAGAGTACTCTCTTCATATAGAATGAGTTTGGAATAGAAGAGAAAAAGCCGTAAAACTGAAAAGTGTCGGCCCGCCGAATATGAAAATATATATGTATGGCGATAGATTGGATGCCATTTCGACACAATATTATGTGCAACAAATACGTTACATATGAGTCAAATGGCTAGCAAAACCCAGTACTCTCTCTTATTGGAAGATATCCTATTTCAAATATGGGAGTAATTATTTGGGGTTTTTTAAAGGTTATGGGTGAAATGAGTTTCTTGAAATTTCAAGGTGAAATGGAAAGGGCTTATCAATGAGGGGGAGCGGGGAAAATGATAAAATATGACACTGCTGATTACAATAGCTTTACAGAAATCAAGGACAACACCGAGCAGAGCGGAGCATTGACTCTCCAGGAACCGATTGCTCCATCCAATATCAAATTGGAAGCCGATGCTCAAGAAGGAGGGGAAGAGGATGTTGAAGATGAGAATTCACGATCTCCGATTGTCACGATGGAAGACGACGAGGACGAGGAAGACGATGCGGATAGTGTGATTGACAAGAGTGATGTAAGATTCAGCAACATTCAGATGACCGTTTCCAACCATAAAAAGTTTTTCCAGACGACAACGCCATCTGACTTCTTCATAGATTGCTGTACCAAAGCAAATCTTTCAAGCGAGACGATAGTCTCTGCCTGGGACATGTATTATTACGCGGCTCAACGAGTCTCTCTTGAGGTAGGAATAGTATTAGTTTTGTTCAAAACAACAACCGCCTCTACATTGAATTATTTATGATGAGTAAATTATTGGGGAAAAGCACCTAATAAATAGGAATCCTTTGTTTGTCTAGGAAACAAACTTTTTTCCAACTGAATAAAAAGTAACTGTAGTTAGACATTCCAGGGAGCCGAGGCCGCTTGGCAACTGGCAGCACTCTACTACTACTTCCTGTCCAAAGGCATAAAACGACGAGGAAAAACGAGTCGACTTCTGATCCAACCGTTCCCAGCGTCTATTCTCACAGTTGCCAATGCATTCGATGTCTCTGTTGCTGAATTATTCGACAAAACTTCTCGATTCGTGGAAATTATACAATCGAGAAAAATGCGTCGCTATTTGGAATACTTCCGACGAATTCAAGAAGGGCTTGCTGTCTCCAGTGTTGTTTTCAAAAAATTCTGTAAAGTGTATCGAGGAATTTTCGTAACCGTGCAGGAAGGAAGGGACAATTGTCCTTCTTCCCATGAACTGTTCACCATTTTGTGGACCTCCTTCCTAGTCATGAAAAGTCGGCTACCAACAGACGATTTGATCAACAACTACCAACTACTTTTCTGTATTATTGACCACCTTTACACCGAAATGAGTTCGATGCAAGATGGAATCGTGTATCATTTGAATCAAAAATTCCTTGGGAGTCTCATCGACAACGACTGCACCATTCTCCGTTCTCTGTGCACAAACTTTGGAGGAAGTGTCCTAGATACTAGGCACTTCTACGATCATACTTATAAGAAAATGGACAAGACCGGACTACCATCAACATGGGATTTCGTAGAATTTCGAGATTCGATCATGTAAGGAAAATACTCGTTTACTCAGATAATCTTTCAATCATAATTATAGAAATGCTCCAAAAGATGCCTACGATCAGTTTCTGCTACAGAGGGGAAACATTGATGAACGAGTCTTCATTCCTTCGCATGAAAACTTTTTGAAAGTTTTTGACGATGATTTCAAGACTGCAGACACATTGAAAGTTTCTCATTCTGGAAAGAAGTTTGTTGATGCTGATCTCCTCAACACGATCTCGAACAATCACTGCCTCGAAAAGATGGCTCATGGAAAGGGAGGACAGGAGAAGCTGAGCCATGCAAGAGAACAACCGAGAGTTCCATGTGTAGAATACAACCTGGAATTGGGAAAGTATCCGGAAGATAACGAATCTAATCAGGCACATGAGCGATTGACGAGAATAATATTTGGATGGAAAATGGAAACCTCTAAGCTCAAAGAGTAATTTCTAGTTTCAAGAGAATCAGTACTAATTTATAATTGCAGCGTTTGCGAACGGATGAGTGACAATCCAATGGTAACAATTTTGCTGAAATGTGATGAGTTGTGTTCCAAATTCGAAAAACAATTAGCTGAGGAATACGACTCAACTGGACAGTCTACAGTATTGGACAGATATCACAAAGGTCTTCGAAAAGAAGTAGAAACCGTGTTCATGCTGTATCTCGAGAAGATTGTTCTCGCTGAATTGAAGAAAAAAGTTCGCGAAGAAGATCTTTTGGTGAGTCGTATTTTTGAATTGAGCCGTTTTTTACAAATTCCATTTCAGAATGTACTTCGACGAGAAGAATTTTTGGATTCCGTTTTCTGTTTCTGTGTTGAATTGGTGCTCTTTTCGAATGGATACGATCGAGAATTCCCATGGAGTGCGGATCTTTGTGGATGTCATCCATTCATGTTTCACAAAGTGATAGATCTCATGATCAGTCACGAGAAACGTCTCAGTCGACAAATGGTTAAACACTTCAGCAGAATAGAGGAGAGTGTCATCGAATATTACGCCTGGAAAAATGACAGCCCCATGTGGCCTTTAGTGGTTCGATGCCCGTTCACACATTTTCAAGAGTTCGGAGAGGACTGGACAGAGAAATGTAAGAAATATTTCGAATTGGATGTTGATTATGTATTTGTTTCAGGGAACTCACCGACGAAGCAAACTCCAAACAAGACATCTGATGATCTATGCGATGAGCTAGGAAGACCTGTGGCTCCTCAGAATCAAACGTCCAGAACACTCCGAATCTTCTTAAAAAGGGTTAGTTTTATTCACTTATTAAAATCTGCAAGAAGTTCATATCCATCTTTTATAGGTGTATTTCACGGCTGCTCGTCGTCTCCAAGACCTGACAGATCGTGTTTCAATGGGAACTCGTGGAAAATCTCAATGCTGGTCACTTTTCGATTATCTTCTACGAAACGACACTCTAGTCTTCATGGATCGACACATAGACCAAATCATTCTATGTTGTGTTTATGTGATAATGAAAATCAACGAGTCTCCAGTTACATTCCATGAAATCATGGGACAGTATCGCAGACAATCCAACAAGGCCCTTCACGTTTATCGCAATGTCTCCGTATTCGAGGATCAGTTGAACTCGGAGAATCCGATGCGAGTCAACACGAAGGAAACGATAATGGAACGTATAGAAGGACCTCCTCGGACCCAGACAACTGTAGATGTTATCAAGTACTACAATATCGAGTTTCGCGATCGTATAAAGTTCATAGTCGGGCAAATTGACAGTGCTGCGGATGAGGATTTGATGGAGATGCCGGTCCCAACATCTCATGGCTTGGCTCCTGTTCGCGTGTACTTGACAGAAAATGTGTCGATTCAAATGCTACCGAAGACGCAGCACAAAGGAACAGAACAGGAAATTGCGATAGCCAATCTTGAAAAGAACGGACGTTCACTTGAGGATATTCTCGGACACGCTAATGAATAATGCATCTGGTCATGTTGTTTCTGATATTAATTTATATGTTCCCCATTTTAAATTGTCTTTTTCTACCCTACTCTCCCTTTTTGATATTAATTTATTAATCCCCCCATTTATATTTCAGTATAACCAGTCACCGCAAATGAATTTATTTTACAAAATGCAACTGTAGAATCCTACAAGCCAAAAAAATATAAAAGTTGATGATTGACGATGTGAGTAACAGAAATAATTTAGGAAAATATTGCATCGTATTGAAAAGATACCAGCTAGCGTGAGGGAGGCTAAAACATTAAAAATTTAATCAGAATCATCGGATTCATCGGTGCCAATATCGGATCCGTCAGATGATGTTTCCTCTCTCGAAGTCTTCTTCTTGGGCTCATCATCGGAATCATCAGAATCACTGATATGCTCCTTCGACTTGTACTTCGTTGGAGACGATTCTTGTGGCTTTTTCGCTGGCTTGCTCGAAGCAGATGAACTTGTACCACCATTCTTCTTGTACTCCTTCATCTCGTTCTCATAACGAACCTTATCCTGGGCAGCTTTCTCTTCCCACTCCTGAAATAACAGGTCGTAGATCATTGTACCAGAAACTAGTAAAGTACCTTTTTATCAGAAGAGCTCATTTCTTTCCATTTGGCACCAGCTTTCTTCGCAACATCGCCAAGCGAATCGCCATCTTCCTTGAGTGAGGCACGACTGGCATTGAACCAGAGAATGTAAGCAGTTGAAGCACGCTTTGGCTCGTTCGGATCCTTCGTCTTTTTTCCTTTCTTTCCAGACTTCTCAACCTTCTCTTTTTTCGGCTTACTTTCCTTCGCTTCTTTTTTCTTCTTATGACGAGCATCATCTTCGTCTGGTTCAGACTCGCCAGTTCCACTAGACTCTTTTTCAGATCCGGAGTCATACTCGTCATCAGGCTCACTTCCAGATCCTTCTGATGAATCCCGGTCTTTTTTCTGGTTCTTGAGATCTTTGTCCAAATCGTAATCCTCGTCTGTGCTTTCGTCGTCGCTCTCTTCTCTTCCACGACCTTCGGCCTTGACGGCGGATTTGTATGGATCAATCTCGTCGTCGGAAGACTCTACGCGAGTATCAACTCTAGCCGGATTCCTCAGTTTGATACTCTTCGTGTTGAGAAAATCGAACAGCTTATTGTTCTCCTCCTTTTCCATCGCATTGAATATGATCGGTCCCCCCGACTTCATATCGACCTCAAAATCTACCGTACGAGTTACTCCGTCCGAACGAGCCATATGACAAGAGCTGACGTCTTCGTAACGGAGATACATTGCGGGTTTGTGGATGAATAGGAATCCTTTCTCCAGGGGGTACAGTAATCCAAGATTCTGGCGATATGTGCATTGAATAGCAGGGGTTCCAGAGTGTCCGATGAATCTTCCGGGCTCAGTGATTTTCAGGTTGCAAACGGATTTGAAGATTGCGGAGACGGTTTTGTAGATGGGACCGTCCATGATGCGTTGAAGGGAACCATTTGACTTCTCCAATTGGTCACTGAAATTGTGAACTTTAGTCTGACACTCATCATTTCAGTTAAAAGAGTGTTTTCCGCTACAATTTCTCAATTATTCGTCTGAAATTGGTTTTTTTTTTGCGCAAATTGAACAATTCTAGAGCTACAAACAATTTTTTTTGAAGCAAAAGATGGTCAATACAAACGAAAATGGTTAGTTTTGAGTTAAATTTGACAATTTCTGCCAAAATGTGATGATTTCTAAGCATAGTATTTTGGTGCATGTGGGACCGAAACCCCAAAAACCCTTACTCCGTCAAGGACAACTCCAACTCTTGCTCCTCATCCTTGGGGAAGTCCATAATCAAATAGCTGTATCTCGTTTGTCCCTGTCGAATTGGTGGATTCAAAGAGAGCACAAAGAACACACTCCGCCCATCTTTATGTGGCACCAAGAACAGCCGATTGATGGATTTAATAGGAATCTTGTAGTCGTAGGTCTTTCCATGCAAAGCGATGCTGGTGGGGTACACTTTGATATCATATCTTCCACGTGGTGTAGTACACAAAATATCCGTGAAGAGTACGATAGGCTGCTCCGTCTCCGCCTCGAGCCCAGCGAAGGCTAGCACCGCCTGTTTGAATTCCTCCACTTTATCGACGTCGTCCTCGTTCTCCGCATCAACAGGCATGTGGAATCTCATTTCCATTAGCGAGATTTGAGCGTTTTCATTCTGATGAAATTCGAGAATCGCCTCGTTTTTACTGGCCGTCACATTCGAGACATTGGTACATGGGATCTCGAAGATTGGATTGTCCTCCCAGGAGAATTCTATATTTCTTCCCTTGACTTCTGCGTTACCGCAGGACCAGCCTTTGATGAAGAGGTTCGATGGCTCGATGGACTTGTTCCAGGCGACTTCGGTGAATTTTTGAAGGCGGTCCAGGTCCTGAAAATTCGTTTTTGAGGCTCAAAAATTGTGATTTTTAGCTTAAAATAAAATTTCTCGAAGTACATTTTGAAGACACAATCGACTTAAAATCGTGATTTCCGGCTCAGAAGCACGATTTTTTTTTCAAAATCGTCGCAGAAACATGATTTTCAAATTTTTTCAACCACTGAACTATATTTTTCGAAAATGTCAACTGAAAAAAACTAGTTGAAAGTTATAGATTTGACACTTTTTTAGCTTCTTCAATTTTCTGGACCAAAAGCCGTCCAAAATCATGTTTTCTACTACAGGATTGTGATTTTTGGAACCAAAACCTTGATTTTTGGGCCTAGATATCGTGATTGTTAAATTGTTGCAGCTCAGAAATGCTTTTTCAACGCAATTTAACTAGAACTGGCCTTTTAGCTAAAAATTGGTCAGTATTATCCTAAACTTGCTAGTCTGTTTCCGCCTAGAATGGTCGTTTTTGAGCTGAAAGTGAGCTAAAAATAGTCAAGTGTAAGACAGAAAGGTTTGATTTGAGCCAAAAATGGCTAGTTTGCAGTCAAAATTGGTTTATAATTAATCGATTTCAGACTAAAGATGGTAAAATTTGTCGATTTTGAGAAAGGACCTCAAATCGCACTTACCGAGTCCTTAAACCCTCCAAACCGATGGACAGCTCCATCTGAGACACCAACACGAAGTCCTGGCTTATTTCCCAGTTTCTGCCACTTCAATCCTTCGATATCGCCTCCGGGAATTTTCACCAATTTTCCGCTAATTTCGGCTCGGAAACTAAGTTCTTTCTCGCTGAGTTTCAGCGTTCCGATCGCCAGGCGACCCATGTCTTCCACGAAAACACCCGGGAACTCCAATTGAGACATACTGCAATGAAAGAAGTTAACTTGTTGGCTCAAAATGTTTCAAAAATCGGGAAAAATAAACGAAGATGAGCAACAATTCCGTTCTGAAACGTTCCAAAGCCGAGCTCCCCGAAATAAATGAAATATTTAGCGCCTCTCCGGCGCGCGCGCTGAATTTGAATTTTAAAAATTACTGTAGTTTGTGCAGATTTGCGTCATCTACGCTGTTTCTTGTGCAAACACGAAAATGATTTCGAAATAATTTTTAGACCCATTTTGAACAAAATTTTGAGACCCCACGAAAATCGGGGAAGGGGAAACGATCGGGGAACGAGAATCGCGGAGAGTGGGCGGAGCGAACCCTCGAAAACCGTGCGGCGCTTGCGTTTCAGCCGAAAAACGCAAGCTTTTCCAGCAGCGCGCGGTTTTCGACGGTACGCTCCGCCCACTCTCCTCGATTCTCGTTCCCCGATCGTTTCCCCTTCCCCGATTTTCGTGGGGTCTCAAAATTTTCGAGTCGTTCACTCGTTTCTCCTAATCTTTCACATTTTTGAGCTACTTCGTCGTTTGAAAAATTCTGTTGCCTCATGGTCGTCGTCAGATATTGGCGTTCTTCCGGATGGTTTTTTCCCTTCTTAACTGCGCTTTTACCAAACTTATGTTTCTATCTTTCAGATTTTACAGGCTCTGCCTGTGTATATAGCACTCACTAGACATGGATCGGAAGAACGTTTCCGGAGGTGGTGACACCATCAAGCTATCTACGACTGAAACTTCCGATCTCAGCGCCGTGAGATCATCGGATACCAAGAAACACGTCCCGCCAACGCTCAAAGTTGAGAATGTGGAGGCAGTTGGAGAGGTTCGAATTACCTTATGATTTATGTAGCCATGTGTGTTTTTTTCAGAAGTCTCCAAATCCCGCAACGGTCTACGATCTTTTCAAAAAGTATCAAAAGCCTGACCTCAAATCGAGCGGTGACGGAGAGGACATGAATGTTGGATTCGATCAATTGTCTTCAGATGAGAAGAATGGTTTTCTCCGAAAGCTACAAATGCTTACTATCGGCAATAGAAAGTCATTGAAAGCAGTTGGCGAATCAACACCATCTACGGCTGGGCGTTTGCTGAAGAAGTTCGTTCCATCGCGCCGGTCAACTGATGAAAAAGCAACAAATGATGATTCTCCAAACCGCTTCAACTTTTTCGGAAGAACTCCGAAAAAGATTTCCGAATCGGAGAGACCGCAAAATCCACCACGAAAGAAGTCTGCTCGGCGATTGAATTTCGGAAAAGATGCGGGGCCGAAACCGGGATCGGAGATATCTCTGAACACCGACGCAACTACACGTGAATACGGAAAAGGCTCGGCTACGAAAGGTCTTCCAGTTCCAATCAACAAGCCTTATCGCAACCAAGGCCCACGGGGATCATTGGAAACTCCAACCGACTCTCCAGCTAAAATAGGATCCGACTCGTCTACATCATCGCCAATCCCCCCACTCAATTCTTCAGACCAGTCAAAGCGAGATCGGGGCACTTCTTTCAGCGAAGACTCTCTGATGAAAAAAAGAATGCCTCTCCGTCAAGGTGTTTCGACTCGGGATAATAATCCTGATGCGTCGTGGCACGGAGAACTTCCACCTAGAGATTACACTAGTCCAACCTTCTCTCGTAAAATCTTTGTTGGTGGAGTGCCATGGGACATCACTGAAGCAGCACTCAAGGATTCATTCGGAGAATTCGGCTCATGTGCAGTGGAATGGCCAGGCCAGGAAGCTCGATATCGAAGCGGTCAGTCTAATGCTGGACCCCTGAACACGAATCTGAGAAGCCAGTCGAAGGTGAATTGTTTTCCTTTTGTCCAAATTCGAATGCAATTGTTTTCAGTACGCCGGTCAAGCTGCAACAGGTTATGTGTACATGATATTCGAAGACGAACGAGCCGTGGCTTCGCTGCTTCATGAGTGTTCCCAAGAAATCGGAGGCGCTGGCGAATGGTATTTCAAAATAAGAGCTCAGCGTTCAAAATCAACTGAGATTCGTCAAGTAAGTGTATGAGTTACAATAGTCGTTCATCCCGTCTTTCAGGTTCAAATCATTCCATGGGTTACATCCGATTCTTTGTTCTGTGAGGATGAATCTCTTCTCGAGACCGGAATAGAACCGAAAAGAACGGTTTTTGTTGGTGCTTTGCACGGTATGATGACGGCGCAAGTTCTTCATTCGATAATGCAAGACTGCTTTGGGAGCGTGGAATGTGTTCAGTTGGACACGGACAAGTTCAAGTATCCAATCGGTAGTGGGCGCGTTACCTTCCGCGAGCATGGAGCTTATTTCAAAGCGATCGAAATGGGATATCTTCATGTTCATACCAGCAAGTTCCGGAAGCGCGTTCAGATAGATCCGTTCCTTGAGAGCACGACTTGTATGGTGTGCACTACCGAGTCCGCTCACTGTTTCTGCCGAAACCGTAATTGCTTCAAATACTATTGCCACACCTGCTGGGCTATCGACCATGGAAACGAAAGCGCCGGAGACGTTCATGTACCTGTAATCGTGCCATCTTCTGCTTCCAAAGCATATCCAGGGCCAAACCGTCGTTCACATGCATCAAGCCATTCGCCACCCAAGGGTGGATCACATGGAAGCTCATCCAATTCTCAAATGGCTCATATTCTGTCGCCAGGTAAAGTATCAATGTATATCTATCTTAGCATCGAATTATTTTTGTAGGCTTCCCAATGATAGTCGGAGGACCAACTCAAACCCTTTCTGCTATTTACGGCTACATCCAGAAAAACCAACAGATGATGCTCTCTCCTGCTGTGTACGAAACACCCATGACACCGTCACCAAATGAGATCAACTCGAAGAGAAGAAGCTATACAGACTCGCAGGTTCCACCAACGATGTTCTTCAATTCCAACTCGATGATAACTCCTCAAAAGAGTAAGTGAAAACGTCTTGATAAACAAATTGTTGATGCTTTTTCAGGTTTGCCTTGCTCAGACAACACTGTTCCTGCATTTTTTGCGAATTCTGCAGCTTTCCTCACACCACCAACGAATTACTATAGTTCTCCGTGCCACTCTTCCTCTGGCAACATTCCACAATCCCCACAGCAGTACTATGGCGCTAACGTGTACTATGGCTACATGCCGCAACCAATGGCCTATGAAAGCTTGGCAAGTGGATCCAAGCCATGTTCTGTCCGTCTCCCACATACTCCAAATTATCAATAGTGACATGTTGTCATCGAATTATCTTTCTCGTGTGAATTATATTCAATCTGTAACATCTAATATATCTCAAATGCTGTAAGTTTTCTTTTTCTGTTTCCTTCCCTCCTTCAACCATTTGTTCTGTTTCTAACGTTTTGTAAGCCACCGGTGATCTCCGTATCCCGGTAAGTTGTTTTGTTTTTCCTAACATATTGCCACACCATCTGATACCATGTTCCCTCTTCCCATCTGAAATGTAATTCGGACCCTCACTCCCCAATTTCTCATGTTCCATTCGTAGAAGTACCATTTTGCAATTTTCTCAGTCCCCCACCCCCACATATTCCATTTCCCCGCTTCTGTTCACAGGTATGTTTTCCCACTCTGTAGTCTCCTCAATACGTTTTACCCGTTTGATGTAAGCAAACAGAATGTAAGGTAATGTTTTATCTTTTTATCCTTTTTATCGTAATGATTTGTCCCCGTCCCTCTCCCCTCTCCCTTGCGTAGTTTTCGTAGTATTAAATTTTATATAAGCTCCTTATTGCACCTACCTGTTATTCTTTCTCGATGCCGAATCGAATCCCTCCTTCCCCCCGAATAACATGATGCATTTGGAAGCTTTCATTATAAAAATGGAAAACAGTAACCGTAGTGTACCCGTTCGATCGTAAGAATAATGAGAATTTTGATACAAAGCAAAGTGACTAAAGCGGTAGATAAAATAAGATGGGGGATAGGAGCAAAAAAAACGGATTAAAAAGGTCTCCAGATTGTTGGAGACGAGCCACTGGAAGAAGTAGTAGACGCATTCCTGTGTCGTTTTGAAGGCACGGATTCTGGAGTTTCTTGGATGAGGTTGATGGCTGACGAGGATGGTTTAGAGGATCGGATCGGAGACATGGAATCACGGGTTCGGTCATGAGAGTTGGGAGTAATGAATACTGATGGAGATGATATACATGTGGATGTGTTAAGGGATACTGTAAATAAATGGATTGATTGGGAAGGAACGCAGTATTCGGAAACTGACCATTTTCCTGTTCAAGTTTCCTCTTCATTGGCGTTTTCATAGAATCGTTATGAAGTTTCCATAGAGCTGCTGAGAGGGAAGGTGGACCAGGAGTTAACAATGGAATAGGAAATGATCTGGAATGTTCGGATTCAGATTTGATTTGAAACTTTTGTAATCTTACGGAAGTGTTGGGGTGAGTGGAAGCGGCCACCAAGGAGGAGGAATCATTGACATTGGCATCTGACATTTTATATTTAGTTTAGAATTAAAATTCTAAAAACTTGGACATGAAAAACCGGAAAGAAATCCTTACCGATGGAGTAGGAGAAGGAAGAATATCACAAGGGAATATTGTTGATGTCTGATGCTCAGGTGTTCGTTTTGTACAACTCGATGGTTTTGGAATTCTTGCGTCGCGGGGCCCGTCTACAGTAACCTGAACAGGAAATGATATCATTTGTTTTTTTAATATTGCATCTGCTTCTTTTCATTAAATAAAACTAGATAACAACCTAATATCATTTGCAAGTTATTCCCAAAAATATTTGTTTTTCCTCCATGATGAGAGACGAAAAACCTGATGACACATCGGTGATGTGGTTAATCAGATAAGAGGGGAAGACGGTAGAAAAATGGGGTCTCACATGGGATACTGAAAATATTTAGGAGGTTTGTGTGACTACTGAAATGAAAAATAAAATACTATGATTGCAGATGTTCCAAAAGTTAGATGCTGATGCTTCCGTGAATCAAGGGCAACCCTCCTATTGGTATACAGCACCTCAACATTTTGTAACTTTTTGACGGTTTCAATGAAAAATGCTAATTTTGGCGGTCTGACAAAAGGCTTCAAATTTGTCAGTTTGATCTGAAAATTCGTGAGTGTATACATCGATTCTAGAACTTTAATTTTTTTTTATTAACAAATTTTTTGCACGACATCATCTACAAATGAACTTGTGCTAAAGTTTCACATTTTCAGTGTAATTATCAAAGTTTTGGAGTCTTCTGATTTTCACAGGACACACCATTTCCTGAAGAGGCAAACAAGTTGCCAACTACAAAAGTGAAGTTCTAGAAAGGATGCATACACCCACACAGTTTCAGACTAATAATTTCTATCTCCTCTGCCAGACTACAAAAGCTTGCTTTTTTCCACTGAAAATGCCGCAAGATCACAACCTTTTAAGCTGTACTCTCAGTTCTATATTCCCTTTTCTACCTCTACCGTACCCTCCCTCACCCAAATTCCAATTCCCAACCACCCATCTCCACTTCTTCTTTCCCCCAAGATTCCTTCTCCACCCTATCCTCGAAATCCCATTTCCACTTACCTTGATCACATTTTTGACGGTGGCCACCATCATCGGCGACGAGTGTATAACGATTGTCAAATGGAATTTTCGGCCTGCAAAAAGAGAGAAAACGATATGATGAGGTATATTGAAATGTGCAATGTTTTATTGGGAGCCGCCAGAAAATCTCATGTTTTCCGCCGCCACCTTCACAGAAGCGATCTCATAAAATGCGGGCATTTGTCGCGCATCTTTATGTTCTCTCAGTCCAAAGAGAAAGAAAGAGATTCCTGTGTTCCGGAAGAAATAAAATAAGGCTCCGGTCAGACGGAACACCACTCACTCTCAGGTAGATCGGGGGCTTTCTACTTTATATCTTTTATATCCCCTCCTCATTTTTTATTATGTGACGCCTGTTTGTCGCCATCAGAATCTTTTGGGGGCGAGAAGATGAATTGGGTGGCGGAAGGAAAGAGCTTATCGAAACTTTTTAATTTCTCAAGTTTCGGAATGCGGAGAAGTAGGAGATGAGTCAAAAGAAAGAAGAAGGAGCACGTGAACACTGCTGATTAGGAGGAATCTGATAATAGAGAGGAAGGAAAGAATGGGTTCTTTGTTTGAGAGGAAAGACACGGATACGGTAAGAATGTTGGGGAGGATGGGCAACCGGTTGTCAATATTTGATTTTCAGAAGGGCCGGAGTATTTTGAAATTCCAACAAGATGTGGTTCAAATTGTTGAGCTGCTAGAGTGCAAAATCATTCAGATTGGTGTCTTGGAGCATTGAGGTTCGAAGATTCCGAATTTTTTAACAAGAAAAATCGAAAAATCGAAAGGTCGAAAAATCATCTTAGAATGGTTTTCGAAGATTCTAAATTGGAGCGTTGAGAGTTCTGATTCTAGTACATGACCAAGACAATGTTTTTTTTCTGACAAAGAGAATTGATTTTTAATTCTTGTATGATATTGCTAAAAGTTTGAACCTACTGAACAAAAAGATCTCAAACTGAAAAAGCAAAAAATTCAAAATCAAAACTTCCAAATTTTACAGGTGTATGGTTTCAGATATTGTGAAGGGTGTTATTCAACAAAAAAGCTAAAAATCGAAAACTTATTTTCAGATACTTGATTCCGGGTTCAGTTTCTGCAGAAATCCCCTTTTTGAGTTCGACCAACTTCGGGAAGTCCGTATTGTTGTTTTTTCTTACAACAAAACATTCCAAAAAATTTTTGTTAGAGCCTCTGCTCAAAACTCATTCTTTTTTTTTGAGCATGTTCGAAAAAGCAGAAATAATAAACTCAATGACGCAGATGTACTTTTGAAGAACTCTTCGATATCGTGGGCAATCCAAAAACCCACTACAGTAATCTTAGTCTATTTCAGACGCTTCTCCAATATTACAGTCATCTTCCATCATCTCCCACATTCCAACCATTCCCTTTCTCTTCTAAATACCCATTCATTTTCTCCCTCTCTCCAACTTTTCTTTCCATCTACCAATTGCCATATACTTACAGTACTCGACTCGTTTTCTCTAAAACACAAAATTTAGAAACATTTGACTTCTTTTACCAATTGAGACAGCGGTCATCACCCCAACAAAAAAACCCGGTTTTTCGTTTCAGTCATCATCGCTTTCACACCAAGGTCTTCTGTTTCCTTCCCTCAGTTTACCGCCTTAAGACTCACCTCGTCCGGACCGCCCGACAAACCGCAAATCGTTGAATTTGGCCACCTGTCGATGCACTTTGGCTTTTTCGTTTCGGACCTCTTCACATGGTTTCTCGTCGTTTCCAGCCCAAATCGATACTAAAAAGGCGATTATAAAAAGAGGATTGGATTAGGGGGGCCTACCTTCTGTATTATCAGGGACTGGGGTTAGAAGGACAACATAAAAGGGTTCTTGAAAGGATTTATTGGATCTCCAGTGCTTCGGAAGAGCTGTGTAGAGGATGTTGGGGGAGGACGACTTCTAAAAAACAAATATTGGATCAATAATAACGACGGCAATGGGAATTGCAGTATCGTGCAAAAAGTTATACAATTCGACCATTTTCTGGCCAAAAAGGTAAACTATGAGAATCTATACAAGTGGGTTCTTCCTATCCGATTTGGCTAAAATTCCGTTTATGTATTAATCAACTCTAGAGCAAAATTCTTGTAGATGATGGTTTTTCTATGACCGCAGCTAGTAAGAGAAACTCTTAGTTTTGGTTCAGGTAAAGGCGAATTCGGATTTCTGACAAACTCTTTGATTCCATGAGACCTAACTGACTTAGCTGCGGACAAAAATGTAGCTCTAGAGTTGAACTATATATAAATCGAATATTGGCAAAATTTAATTCTGAGATCCCTTTTTCAGACTCTAAAAGTAGACCTCCTTCAACTGAAAATGATCCGATTGTATAACTCACTGCACGCTACTGCATATTATGGGTGTACACACCATTTCCAGCTACAATTTCAGAAGAAAAACATTTCAGCTGATTTCAAGAAAATAGTTTCAAAACGGTTCCGTATTTGTTGCTTATTTTCATGTTTTAAAATATTTTTCTCTTTCAACACAACTTCCTTCCCATCCCTTAACCAAACAGATACCGTAAACCCTTTCGGTTGATAAGAGGACTCAAACCGCAGAGTAAAAAGAAAAAAAGGGGTCGATTGTAACTGAAAATGATTCGGTGATAGTATTTCCAGGAAAGCAAACATAAGGGGTTGATGTAGTCAAGCAGTTTGCACAATTTGACCCGAGACTAGGAATAAAAATATAACTGAAGCGGGAAATCTCCAGTCTGAGTTCGCGGCCTAGGGCTTTCAAGAATACTCCAAATTTATCAGATACAGAGAATGCTCTCAGAAAACTATAAACAGCTTCTAGAGTTCATTGTAAATTTGAAAACTCTCTTGCCTATGCTTGTTCCAAGAATCATAATTTGTGACTAACCTCCAAAGTCTTGGCGGGTGCTGGTTGTTGCTCAAGAAAGTTCCGTACATGATGATAGACGTTTGTCATCTGAATCCTCGGAGATCACTTCTGAAACGAGACAGAAAATGAACATGAGAAAGTGTCAAAACATAAACGGTGAGACTCGTGCAACCGCAAGAAATGAATTGATAAACAGAGGCCTTTAAGCACCACTTCGAACTGATAAAGCGGAAGTGTGGTTAAGGAAGAAAAAGGAGGTGGGAAGATGGATTGTTTTATATTCGAAGAAAAATGAAGAAGATGGGTGGAGTTGCGAATTCAAGGAAAAGGGAAGTAGTGATAAAGAAGTAGTTCGTCGAGAAAAAAACACACATCCTCTCCTCCTCCGAATTCTTTAATTTCAAATCAACGACGGGGGGCGAAAAGAGCGTGTGCGGCTTGAAAGGTGTTGGCGGGCGGTAGATGGGACGAAAAGATAAAGGACAGGTACTGAAAGCGACAAAGATGAAAATGGAAAGGGTATGAAGAGGGAAAGGGGAAGGAGGGGGGACCGCAAAAAATGAGTGAAAAGTGAAGGAGGTGAAAGGGAGGGATTGAGACGGGGTCATGGAGCGGAGAGCGGCAAAAAAAGAGTGAAAATTGCGGTTTTCGGAGATTAGAACTTTTGAGAAATTGAGAGGTCATTTCGGGGATGGGAGACACGTGTCGGTGAGGATTCTGGGAGATCGGAGGGCTTGGAATACTTAGTATTGGGGGAATCGACTGGAGGGGTTACGGTAGTTATGGTTATGAAGATTTCAATAAAAGTAAAACCTTTCGAAGAATCAGAATTACAGCGCTGGGGAATTGTGCTATTCTCAATCGACGATCCAAAACATTGGGAATCATGCTCAAAAGTTTAATCAACTAAATCTCTATCCTGGGAAAACATCACTCAAATTATATGTTTTTGGGATATTTTTTGTCCTCTCGAGCTGAATTTTTTTTGAGAAATGTATCTTTAGGTTTAGAACATTTAACGTTCGAATTCTATAGAAGGCCTGATTTTCAGGCATGTATTTAAAGTTATGGCTTCTCGAGTTACGGTAAGCACAAGGATAATAAACGCAATTCGTATGGAAGTTAGGATGATCTGATTACTGTAAAAGGCCAGAATCATGCCACTCTCTGAATATGCCTCCTGTTACCAGCTCGGAAGAAAAAACAATGATCTTCGATTGCTATTTTCAAATGTGCACAGAAATTTAGTTGAGCATCTTCCGTTTTGGTGAAAACAAGGTGCCGAACTGACTTCCTTTTTTTGTAGTTTTCATTGGACAAAAAACAGGTCCAGGATAAAACTAGGTCCATCTGAAACAAGTAGACATTTTAAACAAGAGGACATTTAAGGACTTAGCGGACAATCAAAAAAATGGAATCTGATAGACTTGAGACAATTTAGCGAAACCATTGCCATGAATGTTTCTCAGAAGGTTACGATTCAATTGGTGCACTTACATAGATAGTTGTGTTATTAACAAATCTACAAAGGACGTACAAGTTCCAATGGATTCGCTAATTTTTCATAAGCTCCCCATGTGTTCAAATGTGTTCTACTTTCCGATGAAGCCACGAAGTTTACATGATGTCAAGTACTAGAGGAAACCTCGAGGAAACCTGAGCATTCTTGAAATTAAGTGGTTTACCTGTAGTAATTCAAATGACAAAACAACTTGCTAGAGTTGGGCTCGTTCAACTCCATGCCAACTCCGATCCAAATGAGGAAACATTTAAATAGATGAGGTCTTCTCCATCATAACTGAAAAGGACATTTAGATTCGGAGTGCGAACGGCCGCCATTCGGATGATGGGTGTTTCGCGGTTGTTTTGAGGCGAAGACACGCAGATGCGATAACCGAATCCGAGGAAACGAACGGAGGAGAAGAATATGTGCCCACGATAGGGATCTTCTTTCGTTCATCCAGCTGAGGGATGGGAACAAAACGATCGGAGAGGGGGGACACCATATGAATGACAGTATATCATAGAAGGACAAGCTGCGGCCGAAACTGACGCAGTCGTTGGGTGGAGATCTCATCGGAATTTCCAAATTCAAATGATGAAAAAAGAGGATCTGTGTCAAAAGGGCAACCTACATCTATGAATCCAGTCTGGATCTCTGGAATACGGAGAATTTGCGAGAAAATGAAGAGGAGGAGTTTTTGAGAATAAGGAAGTCACTATTTTCCCCCATTCCCGGCAAGTAAATCAAAATTAGTTTGTTTTTCAGTTTTTCTGATCGCCTCTTTTTTTTTGGGTTTGTAGATGGGTAACATAACGAATACGGTAGGTTTATTATTTTTTTACAGACTATTCTGATTGAGAAACCTTACTAACTAGGTCTAGATCATTGATTTTGGTGCACAAAAGATAATTTGGAAATTCCAAGACGTAGTTTTTCCTCAGAGCCACCTGATTCCAGCAATTCAGCTTTGTGTTCGAAGGTATGCAACCTAGCTTTAATAATAAAAGGATTTTGAATATCAAGCATATTGGTGCTAACTATATTTGAATGAACCATCTAGACTGATAAGGCTTTAAAATAATGAAAACTACATACATTTATTACAAAAAATTAATTAAAAACTTGTCAAGCTCTCGAACCAAAATGCTCAAAGAATTAATGTTAATTTTCTTAGATTGAGTTTTGGAAACTCAACAAACTGAGAAAATAATACTTCTCCACTCTCCACTCTTCAGGTTCCTAAATCGGCTATTCCAAGAACGAACCTTCCAAGAAAACTTTGACTAGAGAATAATCAAAAGTCTCAATACTTCTTCCCCCAACTTCTCATTCTCCTCTCTCCCTCAATCATATTACCGTATTCCTTTCACATAAGCTCCGCCCACTTTCGAAGGGTGTCAGGAGAAGGCGGAGGAGTAAGAGGACAGTGCGTATGTCGGTGGATAATGAATGTTTCCACCACCATCTCGCCAAACCATCTTGTTCGTTTCGCGCCCGTTTTCTTCGTTTTGCCCCTGTCTGTTATGATGCGTCGATTGCCATCTACACACATAACCGGGCGATGGAAAGAAGATGAGTGCGAACGAACGAAGAAGTTGGGAGAAGAGAGAGGAGATGATGGTTGTGGCAAAAAGAGTTGGGGAAGTCGAAGAAGACATTGAATAAGTTTAAAGGGACTCCGATGGGGTGGGATGGGTTGGGATTGATCAAGAAAGGAAAATTCCTGGCTCAAAACTATTGCTCCTAAAAAGATGGTGACGCAGAGATGGACAAACCACATTTCTATTCAGATGACAAATAATACATAACTCCGGAGCCAGTTGACCTAACCGCACCAAATTTGTTTTTGTTCTTTTCTAAACTCCAAGAAGCATTTTCCGCTGTGGAGCAAAACAATTATTCCATTTTACGAAAAGTTAGTTTTTTGATTTTTCAGTCGCGCCTACATTAAGGAGGATTCTGAAGACATCCAGAACTTATGACTTTCCAAAAATTGAAATTAGCTGTCAAATCATTCATAACAAGTTTGTGTCAATTGAGTAAGTTCCACCAAAGTTATAATCAAAAAAAAGGAGGTATGCTCACTCATTTTCGTCACTGTGCACGAGTAATTTTAAAAACTGTTATTATTCAGTTCTGGCAGCTTTCGGTTTTGTCTTCAGCTTATGAGTTATGCATGACTTCTTGTCAGAACTAATAAGCAATGAGCCTGATCTCACTATGTGCACAAAAGATGAAGCCAAGTGGGAAACCCCTCAACTTTAAATCCTGGACACTTCTGTGAACCTAAAAATGGCAGGCGGTATCATATTAAAAATCCTGGGAAGTTTTGATGGTCCTTTTGATGAAGGAAGGTCTCTTTAGAAAACTATTCAAATCTCAGAATCTGCCTCAGTTACAGTACCGGAGAAGAATATTCTATTTAGGTGTTTCCGTTTGAGAATGGCCAATCTTAAAAGAGGGATCGAAATTTGTGAGTCTATCCATCGAGCTTGGGAGTTTTGCTTTTGTAGTTGACCACTTTTTTCTACAAAATATTCAGAAAAAATTGCAATGACAGACATTTGTAAATTGTAAGAAGCCGGAACTTTCTTGAAATTAGCAATGCAATTTGATACAGCGACATATGGGCCTAATGAGAATACTCCATTTTTCTTTTTTTGAGATCAGGACAAACTATTGTTCTGACAAACAGTAGAATCCATTAAGTTTTTTTCATATTAATAAAGCGAAGCCATGTTATTGCAGTGCAGAATATTCTGGACAGGTAGATCGATGTGGGCGGAGTGTTGTCAACCAATTTTCCTCTGGTGTCTTCTCCCATTCGCCGCCTTTCGTCTACGTGTCATAAAATTTGGCCACAACTCGTCTTCATCTTCTTCTTCTTTTCGCTTTTCTGCTCTTTTGTCAGCTGCAATGACAGTTGTTGTGGGGGGACCCTCGAGGTTGATTTGATCAGAATTTCCCCCCATTTCCCGCTTCTTTCCCCCCGAAGCCACATCGATCACCCTCCAACCGCTATCAGTGGTGACAAACGGGTGGAATGGAAAGGAGGAGAAGAAGATGGAGGTGGTGGTACTTGTTGCTACTACATTTATTGCATACACACCACCACATTGGTTCTCCTGTTGTCTGCTGACACTGCTTGTGATATATTGACTTGGAGCATCAAGACGAAGAATTGTGAAACTTGAGAAGTGGAGAAGTTGGCATCGGAAAGGGATTTTAACTTGATGAAACGGGTCAGAAATCTGAAGTTGACATTTGAAGTGAAGGGGAATCAGAAATCAAGTAAGGGTGTTAGTTATTCTGAACAAGTATTTATTGCAGAAACGCAGAAAGTCTCGTAAATGGAGGTTGTAACAAAAACTTTGTTATATTTCGAAAATTCAAAATCTCGGAAAAGAATCCAGAAAACTCAGGATCTCAGAACTTTCTCAAGGACGGGAATTCTTCTAGGATTACGGTATCATTTTGGACGATGTAAACCTTCATAATGATTTTTCAGTTACCATCCAAAAAAAATCAGTGAAACTATTGATGAGCCAAGTCCTTTTCTGAAAGTTCCAAAACCAAGTCAATTCCATATCGGTTTTTCTTTCTTTCATTTCCTCAACGTAACCTCAATTCGCCTCCTGTTGTCAGCTACTACCACCACCAATCGCTCTTTGAAACGATGTCCTTCTTCTCCTTCTTGTCGTATTAATCGACACCGGGAAGAAACAAGAGATACAAGAAGAAGAGATAGGAAGTTGTGGAGCCCATTAAATAATTCGAAAAGGCTCATTCCCGTCGCGTCAGGCGTGCTCCTCCTGTCGGTCAGATATCACACGAAGAATTGGAAGACCGCCAGGAGCCGGATACGCGAAGGAGAATAAGAAGAGATGACAACGAGTGAAAATAGCAAATGTTGTGGTTGTTAACGTGTACACACTCCCCACACACACACACACACACACTTCATCACACAAATCACATCCAACTTTTCGAAATCTCGACAACACTTGGAAATCTGTTTTCCATTGATGTAGGAAAATAGATATTTGGGTGCATCATCGGAGAAATAATGAATTATCAAATATTAAATGCCGAGACCATGGCTTCCATTGATGTAATAAGATTCTACATATTAACAATATTTTCAAATTTCCATCGCGCTCCATTGCTAATCTATTTGAAACTTTAGCATTTTTCAGGTTTCGAGACCTGGTCTATTTTTTACAACGGGTACAAGGCCTGGAAAGCTGGAGAATCCGGATGGAAAGACAAGAAATTCAAACTTTAGTCATTCCAGCAACAGAGCGCGTCGTAAAATTGGATACATGGCCGATGCCTTTTTGGCTGTAGAAATTTGAGTAATCTCTAATCTTACTCCAGGTTACAAATTTAGTGAAAACCTTATAGCTCCATCTTCACCACAGGACTACTTGAACAACACAACTTTTGTATTATTTAAATTGTCTTTTTGAATCATACAAAGCAATTGTGACAGTTTTATCTTTACTACTAATATGTATAAACATTTGGCAACGGAACAAATTCTGAACAAATTGGAAAGTGGTGAATTGGTTTACCGGACACTACATCAAACACATGAAAACGATATATCAAGCTAGAAGGCAAATGATTCGGATTTAGAATAAAGATAATGTTATAATGAAAAATTGATTCAAACAGAGAAAGAATAATAATGAGACACGAAGGCTGGTCAATTTCTGTTCCTAGATGCTCTGAACTTGGAAACTTTCTTCTCGGTTATCACCGGCGCTGGATCTTTACTCGTTGAAGGCTCGCAGTCGTAAGGATTCTTCTCCACAATTTCTCCCGGAAAAGTTGCAGTACTCATCGCGGCAAGTTCCTTCTGCTCAGGTAGAAGAGCTTTCGGGTCGACTGGCGTTGGTTCTGTGTTTCGAAGAATTGATTTCGTCTCCACAGTCGTTTCTTCCTTTATTTCGACTGTGTCGCTTTCAAGGAACGTCTTGACGTTTTCCAACTTCTCCGCGAACCGAACTCCGCTTTTCTTTCGCTCAACTTTGGTGGAAACGATCTTCTGAAAAAGAATAATGACATAGAGAGATGACAGAAATTCGAGAAGCTATCCTATAGCAGATTTGAATGTTAGAAAACACTTTGAAGTTAATATAAACATTTAGAGGGATTCAAATAAATCTTTACCTCTACAATTTCCTGGACTTTCGGGACGCCAGCTTTGACAGACTTGACTTGCTTTGGAACATTCACTATCTCGTTGTCATCCGAAGCATAATCATCGGAATCCAATTCTCCTTCCGGCTTCTTCTCCTCTTCATCTGTTTCCTCTGCCTCTTCTCCTTCACATTCTTCATCTGAACTTTCATCGCATGCATCCAAAAACTCAAGCAATCTCTCCATCTCTTTCTGTGAAACTCCCGGTTGAGCAAGTAGTCGTTCATTCATTCCGAATCTCAACTCCTCCTCGGTGGGAGTTTCTTCTCCTTCTTCGACTTCTACCAACTTTCCCAACTGATCCACAGAAACCTCAAAAGGTTTCGGAACAGTAACTTCTGGCTCCTCAATTCCTATTTCCTCGTTATCTGCTTCCATCTTTTCCAGTTGCTCCAGTCGATTCATAACTTCGTCATGCTCTTTGTCTTTTGATTTCTGTTTCTCGATTCCTTCGGTTCCTTCCTTATTCTGCTCTTTTTCTTGGTTTCTCTTTTTACGATTTTCATAAAACATCCTCTCCATCTCATCATCATACTTTTCAACAATCTCGATCGGTCCGCCTTCGATGGCTACATGTGCGAAATTTTCTTGAGCAAAGTTTATCTTGTCATTGAGCATTCGAATCGATTCAAGGCCGTCCTCTCGAGTTGACCTCATTTCTTTAACTCGCCTACTAACTATCTTTTCGGCGGTATGAATACTGCACTCTACAAAGTACTGAGCGCCCATTTCCATACTGACTTGATTGGTTCGAACGAGATGGGCATCGCAGAAGTAGCCAACGTCGCAGATTTTTGCCTGAAATTTTATGAATGAAGCTGGAAATACATATTTATACGTATATCACTATTAAATACATCTAATGAGAATCTGTGTTTATATTGGGGACTGATAGGACTAATAACTTACGGTAGTTGGGACTTCCAGCTTCTTTGAATGCTCTTTTACTTGTGCAAAAACTTTCTCGTAGTTGTCAGCAATGATTCTTCTACACTCGGTTTCAACTTCGAGACGAGCTTTCGCCTGAAAACTCTGTTTGAATTGGTTCTTTCAAAACATGTTCTCACCGCATTGCATTCAGCGACATACAGCTCGCTCATTTTGGCCGATAGGTCTTCTTCGCTGGTTGCAGCCATTACCTGAAATATTTTTCGTAGTTGTAATTGGAGAAATTCGGCATCAAAATGAAAGAGAAATTAAAATGTGCAATTCGTTCAAAATTTGAGGGCAAAATCGGTGCGCTTTCGTCGTTTTCTGCCTGCGGTGTTTGCACTCAATGCATCATAGCTGACGACGCTTCTCCATGGAGATTTTGTGGTTTTGTTCCAGAATTTGCGAGAATTTGTTCATCTTGTGTCGAAATAAATCGGATTGTATCTCGAATGATTTATATTAAACGCGCTTTCAATCTAGATAAGTATATTTTTACAGCGATGGATGAAGACTCGATAGATGAGTCAGGAGAAGGCATTATTGGATGTTTGCCGAGTGTTGTTGATTTGCAACACATTGAAGAACTTAACGACCTAATCAGCCAAATTCCGTTATTTTTCAAAACTGGAGAAGTTGATGAAACAGCTGTTGAAATAGCATTCGTGCGATATTCTCGGATTATTCACCTATACCAAGAACAACCACGACTCTTGGACAAATGGATTCCTGACTTCGTGAAGCTTCTTGTGGATTATGTAACTTTAATAGAAAACAGTTAGTAAATGGAGAAAGAACTTGTGAAATAATCCTACTAATTTACAGAAGAGCCGGAAAAACCCGCATTGAGCCGTTTAACAAGAGAATCGTTGAACTACCTATCGGAGTTGTGCATTGTGAGAGGATCGAAAACAATTGTCCGACTCTTACCCCACCAAGTACATCTTCTTGATCCATTATTGAAAACGTTGGAATATTATGAATCCAGCTCGCTAACAGACCACAATCAACGTAATGTACTTCTGATGTGGTTGTGGATTGTTGTCAAAAATCCATTCGACTTAAAAAGATTCGATCCCACTGGCGATCCTGATCATGTCATAACGCGAATCATGAATATTGCATTACATTATATGAAATGGGATTGGAACCGGACACAGGTGAGCAATTTTTATAAACAAGAAATATGATTGGATTTTGATTTTTCAGTCTTCTGCTGCTCTCGTCATGGCCCAATGTCTTTCTCGTGCTGATGGATTGCCAAAAGTACCTAGTTTTCTATCCCGTTTGCTGGATAGCATAAGAACACATCATGAAAGCCGGAAAATGCTTCTCGCGGATTTGATACTGCTACTAGCTATATTGAAGCATGTCGATCGAAGAGTTCTGGTGAATCATCTCTCATCGATGCATGATCAACTCGGATTCTTGTATCCAATCGATGAAAAGAAAGGCGTTCTCATTTGCAAATGCCTTGTGAAAGTGGTACAAAGGATAGGATTGATAGCGTTAAAACCTCGAGTTTGCAAATGGAGTTATAGCAGAGGAAAACGATTATTGGAAGGAGTACTGAATGAAGCAGATATTTCCGATGATTCCCCGTTGACGAATGGCCACGCAAAAGAAAATGAGGATTGGAATGAAGAGTCAGAGGAGCTCGAAAATCCAGAAGTCGTTGAATGGGCCTTGATGCATGTCTTGGAAGCGCTGAGTCATTCAGACACAGCTGTACGGTGGTCAGCAGCAAAAGGAGTAGGAAGGATTACGGTTCGATTACCCAGCATGGATCTCGCTACTCAAGTCGTTGGTTCTATTATTGGAGGCCACTTTGGAGAGATCGCCGAATATTCTTCTTGGCACAGTCATGGTGCTTGCATGGCTCTCGCAGAGTTAGCACATCGAGGAGTTCTCTTACCTCATCTTCTAGAAGAAGTTGTGCCTGCACTCGAATTTTCCCTTGTATTTGAAGATGCAATGGGAAAGCATCAAAACGGAAACCAAGTTCGCGATGCTGCTTGTTATGCTGTTTGGGCACTTTCAAGGACGTATGACCCAAGTATGATGGCGCCATACTTGCAAAGGCTTGCTTCGTCATTGGTGAGCGATTGTTTGTCGGCATTTTATCGTATATCTCTTTTTTTCAGTTGTGCGGAGCTCTTTTCGATCGAGAAGTCAATTTACGACGAGCTGCCTCTGCTGCCTTGCAGGAGATGGTTGGGAGACAGAAAAATGTGGCTGACGGAATACCTCTCATTCAGGCAGTTGATTATTTTGCAGTTACCAACCGTCAGAAATGTTATGACACTCACTGCGTCCCAGTTGTCCAATATCCTGCATACTCTCCAATTATTTTGAGGCATCTGATATTGAAGAAAGTTGTCCATTGGGATGAAAAAATCCGTGAACAAGCAGCTACCTCGTTGGGAAAGATCAGTGCCGTCTCGTTAACAGGGATCAGTGATGACTATTACATTGAAAGCCTGACAACATTTTTGAAAGCAAGCTGTGAAGCTAAGACATCTCCTTTATTGAAAAATGGGTATCTTCTGGCTGCTGGACACTTAATAAAAGGATTGTCATCTCGCGGAGTTGATGTTTCTGCAAAGATTGCTGATATTTCTCGAGTACCAAAAACACTGCGGAAGTTTTGTGATAAAACAACACAGCCAGGAGCGCTCATTCGAAGGACAATGGCGAAGTTCATCGAACTTGTTTCGGCTTCCAAAAAGATTCCTTTAACAATCGAAGAAGCAAGCGATTGGATGGATGTTATTCTAGATTTGCTAATCGATCCGAGAGAGAACATACAAATACTGGCGAAAACATCTGCAGCGGAATTTGTGAGGACATACCTATCTAATAATTCGGACCTAATTAAAAAAGTCAAACTAAGGATCATTAACTCGGTGAGAAAATAATTGAAAAACGAAAGATGTCAATTTTTTTGCAGCTGGTCAGGTGTTCTGAAGAAAATGAAAGAACCGGAATGGGAATCCTCTGCGAAGTGTTACATTCAGACGCTATCGATTTCGAGATTATCGAAGCGCTGTGTAATACAATTCTAAAGTAAGGTCACTCGACATGCTTTCTAAGCAAATATCCTTCACTTCAGCTCAACTCCTAGCGATGCGAAATGGGCAGTTGCAAGACAACAAGCAATTTTTGCAATCAATCAGATTTCAATACAAGCTTCTTCGGAGATGTTTTCAAGGATCGGCGATAAGTGCTTCGAAACTCTATACAAGGCAATGTCAGATTACACGACTAATGCACAGGGCGATGTTGGACGCTTCGTAAGTGTTACGCATCAATATTCAGGGGATCATAATGATGCGGAATGGTATGCATATGCAAAACTAATTCAAACAAGCCATTGATATTTCAAAAACTTATGCACTTTTCAGGTACGAGAAGCTGGTATGTGCGCCATGGCAGATATTTTGATTCATGCTGAAACGGAACCCAGTTTCCTCGATGAGCACGGTGTGAAATGTGCCCGACTTATGGTTCAACAGAGTGCTGAAAGAATCGGAAGAACCAGAGAGGTGGGATGGTTTTATTTTCGATTATCTTAACATTCATAGTTTTTAGTGTGCGTGTGATGCCCTTCAAAAACTGACTGAATGCGAAATGACTGGCCGACGATTGCCCCATATCGATCTTCTTCGAAGTATTTACGTGGATCCTAAAGAATTTATATCCGATCGAGCAGTGCTGCATCTGAAACCTATTTTGGATTTAAAGGAAGAGTATTATGAGAATTTGATTCTGGGAATCATTGTGTCGGCGGGCGGATTGGCTGAAGGAACTCAGAAAACTGCGAAGCAATTATTGTTAGAACACCAAAGAGAAATCTGCGAAGATAAACCTGTTAGCCATAAGCTCTAATGGCATAATTTTCATATTCATAGTTTTCAGAGCTTCGATCATTTCTTGGTGACGTGCACGAATCTGTTCCGGAAAGCAAGAAAAGTTGCTCGAATTGGCAACAGTTTCATGCAGATTCTTCCTCAACTTTTCGGAAACCTCGGTATCTATGAGCAATGTCCAGAAACATCTAATGCTCTGGTTGAAATGGTTGAAATCATGAAATCGATTGCTGTCAAGTCGTCATTGATGTCTCGCCAGCGCCTTTCGATTGATTCTCTTGGAGAATTGCTGAATTGTGGGAAGAAAAGCAAAGTTTACAAAACAGCTCTGAGTATGGTAAGGGGAGACTAGTTCAACCATGTGACAAATTCATGATGTGAGATTCAGATTCTCGACGGTCTAAGCAGTCCACAACCGGTACTAAGAAAATCTGCAGCTGAGCGACTTTATGAACATTTGTGTTGTGCAGATGAGGCAGATGATGAGGTTCTTGAACTTCTTGCATCGACTAATTGGCAAGATGAAAACGATGATGTTTTAAGAAAAGCGATTTCCGGGATATCAGAAAAACTCACCTAAAACTCATTAAGTGATAATTTTAATACGAGTACTTTTCTTTGTTGTGGTAATTGTCATTTTTGTTAGTTAGCCTGTCATTAAATATAGATCTCTTTTAAGTGAACCCAATGAATTTTTTTATTACTGTTCTTCCGTTTCTCTCGATTTTCCTACAGTTTTGAACTGCTTTGTAACTCAAATTTCTGTCGATAACTTCCTTTCTATCTTTTTATTAACAGATTAGACACAATGAACGAAACAACGGCACAAATTGCTGAGGACATATACAGTGTATGCCCTCCAGACCCTGGAAGAAGATTTTCAGAGCGAGAGATGCTTAGTTTACTCAAGTATGTGAAATCATATTCCATTCACTCGCTTAACCATTAATTTTCAGCGGCATTAATGGCGCAGGTACAACTGAACAAAGGCTTAACAAGTTGAATACGACCCTTTCTCAAGTGCTCTCAGAATCTCATATTTTTGAAAAATGCGGCGGGGGTTTCTGGAAAAAAGTAAAACTTGGTTTCATGGAGTCGGTCGAGGCCTCGATCGCGGAACAGTCAGGGAGCAAGAAAAGAAAAGGTGGAAACAATTCTCGTGGGAGAGGTGCTTCCGTATCGACGCGTGGAAGAGGCAACTCTTTTCCGCGGTTTACGAATCCAGGAGGCCAACCTCGAAATGGAGATGGTGGGCAACAGTTGTTGAAGTGATAATTCCGAAAAAAAAACATTTCCAGGTATTCGAGGTAGAGGAAGTTCCAATGCTCGTGGTACAACTTCTTCCTATGGGCAATCCTTCCGACCACCTGTTAACTCGAATCCTCCTCCACCTCCAGCACAATCGTACGATGTTTCGAACCAGCGTCCTCTGATGAAAAATCCGCCGAGAGCTCCTGACACGAGTCGTAATCCAACATTGTTAGTTCACCATATCTCTTCGAATACAGTACCAAAATGTTTGCAGTGATAAATCATATGATAGAGGGAACTCGCAGAACGTTTACAACGAAAATCGAGGGTACAATGCTCCAAATCCTCCTCAGAATCGGTATCGGTCTCAATCCCCACCACCACGACGATCACCACAGAGATACAATGGTGATAACTCCAATGGCTACTACAACAATGACGGCAGAGATTACGGCTACGATCCTCGGTCAAACAATGGTTATGTGGATAATCGCTTCAACGGTAACGGTTATAATGATAACGGTTACAACGGGCACGACAATCGAAGACGCTCTCCGTCACCCCCATACAACGATAGCAGACTTGGCAACAACAGTTATAACCGGAACTTCAACGATTACGATGACTATGACAACCGAAGATACAACGATCAAGGAAACAGACGGCGGTCACCATCGCCACGATATCGTCCTCCGCCATCTAGGGATCGAAATGGATACAGAGACGAACGAGTGGGACCTTACACAGACAATCGGGATTACAATGAACGCCCTTACGAAAACTATCCATCTCGATCTCCAATGCCATATCAGCAAAATCGGCGAGAAGGCTATTCACCGCCACGCAACTCATTCCGTGATGATCCACCTCCAAGACCTAGTTCTCAACTGTCCGATTACTCCCAATTTTCCGAATGTTCAAACTCCAATCAGGAATCTCCAAATGTTCTCGCTGAAGATCGCGATATGAATGGCCCACCAGGAATCTTGAACCGTCCTCCAGGACTGCCTTTTCCAATGGATGTTCCACCAGGACTCTCTCTTGCGGAGAATGCACCGCCAGGACTATCGATTTCAATGGCAGGTCCGCCAGGAATACCGCTTCCAGCCGAAACTTTGAATGGCTCAGTCCGCCGATTTGACACCAAAGGAGAATCAAGTTCATCTGGTCCCGAGGAATCACAAAGATTGATTTGTCGAGAACTTCTGGATGCACGGGACCATTTTGGTTCAAAAGCTCATCTGGAAGCTTTGTTCGATTATCTACAATCAAAAGGCAGAGGGTGAGATTGACATCTAATATTCAATTCAGTTTGAATTTCAGGATTCCCGGAAGGAACGAAGAAGAACGCGAGGATTATATAGTCGGGTTGAAAAAGCAGTATCCCGAGTTGCTCAAGGATGTCCAAATCGACACTGAAAACGTAATACTTCTTTTATTTTTCATGAAACTAACGTTTTTTGATTGTAGGTTATAATATACTGGACGAAGACCGAAGTTGAATTGAACATGATTGAACAATACGTGTCGGAGACTAAAGATATTAGCGATTTGGACTACGCTATTCAGAGACGCGTAAAGTCGATTCGTACGAAAACGTTCAACATAAATCACGAAATTTCGAAGTTGGCTGCGGAGACCGGTGAACCATCGAGCCTCATAAAAATGCGAGTGACCAATGCCCTTTTCAATACCTATAAAGGAGACTATCGATATTTCAACCCTGAAGGTAAATATCCAAATGTGAATGCTAATGTATTATAATATAAAACTGTTGAGATTTAGTGGTTTTGAATGAAAGAGGAAAAGAAAGCTCCACAACTCCCGACGTGTACCGAGCATCGCTTATCCCGAAGGCATTTTGGAAAAACCAGGATGAGCCGTATCCAGTGCGTATGGGCCGTTTCAGAAAATTCGCACAATTCTCTGTTCGTTCCACGGAGTTTGTTGGAGAGTTTGAAGCAATGGAGAAAGACATTCAGTGAGTATATGCTAATTTTATCCGCAATATTCATTATTCTCAGGAGTTTAATGGAGAGGAAGAACGCGCAAACAGGCGAACCGACAGAAGGATGGAAACCGAATCACGGATGTTTGGTGGAATATGGTGACCGTGATCAAGGTATTAGTAAGAGATGGGTTCGCGGTCTTGTGGTCAGATTGGAATCGCAAGTAAGTAAAGAATAACTAAACACTAATAATGAAATCATCAATTTTAGTTCAATCGAGTCTACTTACTCGATTATGGTGTTTTGATCATGATGAAACCTGAAAACCTGAAGCTGATGCCACAAAAGTACTTGATTATTCCACCATATTGCATTTCCTGCAAGCTGGACGCCAGTGAGGAGGAATACTTTGAACTCGATCTGACGGACTGGAGAGAAACAATGAATAGTTTTACTGCGGACATGTTCATTACTTTCAAGGGTTCTGAAATAGCTCCGGTAAGTATTTGAAAGAAAGTTATTGCGAAGAATTCAAAAGCTGAGCTTAATTCTTCACAAAAATCCGCAAGACCTTGTAAGTTTGGAACTGGATACTTTCATTATAGCCTCTGGGACTATCTGGAAACACTTGAACATTTAGGAATCAGCTGATTAATGAGCCAAGATAATGGAGCTCTAAGTGAAAAATGCACAAATTCAGTACTAAACTGTTCATATTAACACTCGATTTCCTGGAGTTCTAGTTCGCCAAAGTGAATTTGGCATTCCCTCAAAATTTTCGAATTGAGAGCGGTCTAGAACAGTGGTGTGTGCCAAAGAGAATTTCCGGCACCTCGGCAATTCGGCAACTGCCGAGCAGAATTTTCGGACACATAATCCGGGGGTTACGACGATAATTTTGGGGTACAAAATTAGTTCAACTGTTTATAGAGATCCCCAGAGGCCTATGATAAAAATATCAAGAGATGAAAATATATTATCGAAATTCCGGCTGTTTCCTTGCGCTCCATTGCCAACATGGCGAAAAACTCCGATTCAAACCGCCGCGCTTTTGTGTGTAGTCCTCGCGGACAACTCGCTAAAACAAATTTTCGTTAATTTTTGTCCGAGAGGACTACACACAAAAGCGCGGCGGTTTGAATCGGAATTTTTCGCCATGTTGGCGATGGAGCGCAAGGAAACAGCCGGAATTTCGATAATATGAGATCTTGCGGATTACTTGTGAATATCTTCTGAAAAGATTAACGAATTTGTTTGCAGCACGGAATGACGACGTTCGTAGTTGATGTTTCCGTAAGAAAGCTGAATGGAGAACTCAACGATATCCTCAATGAATTGAATTAATAGAGTCAAATTTCCTTATCTTTGAAATGCGTTTCCCTGTTCATTAATACATCCCTTCATCCCATTCCTTTCCCACTTCTTCTTCCTGTGCCCGTATTCTCTTGTGCCACGATTTGCTAACTATTCCGCTTTTGCTAACTTGTTTTCGTTTTTTTAATACGGAACCTTTTTTGATTAGCCCAAATGCTTTAATTCGATAGCTCATAAGACTTTTTCGCCATCCTTTATATGTAGTCATGTGACAAAGTATATACAGAATCGAACAATTATGATCTTCGACATTTTTTCTATTGAATACAAAATAAATCAGTATAATCGATAAATGTATGTTTTGTTAATACTCCTCATCGTTCGGATCGAATGAATCGACACCGACTTCCTCATAATCCTTCTCAAGTGCTGCCATATCCTCGCGAGCCTCCGAGAATTCTCCTTCCTCCATTCCTTCTCCGACGTACCAATGAACGAATGCTCTCTTCGCGTACATCAAATCGAATTTGTGATCGAGACGAGCCCATGCTTCTTGGATGGCAGTTGTATTCGAGAGCATGCAAACTGCTCTTTGCAGTTTGGCCAAATCACCGCCCGGGACTACTGTAGGCGGTTGGTAGTTGATTCCGACTTTGAATCCAGTGGGACACCAGTCGACGAATTGGATTGCTCTCTTGGTTTTGATTGTGGAAATGGCAGAATTGATATCTTTTGGGACAACGTCTCCGCGATAAAGAAGGCAACATGCCATGTACTTTCCGTTTCTCGGATCACATTTCACCATTTGACTTCCTGGTTCGAAGCATGAATTCGTGATTTCAGACACCGACAATTGCTCATGATAAGCCTTCTCTCTGAAAATTAGCAAAATTGTGAAAAGAAAAGACAACTACTGTAGTAATGAGGGAGTTCCTTGGGTTTTTGAGTTGAGATCTTCTGAGAATTGGGTCCTAGACTATATTTACCGTTAGAATTCTACATCTGCGATAAAAATTAGCGGTATGTTCACGTAAACCGAGATATCAGTAATCAACGTTCAGCAAGAACTGATTGAGGGCATCTTGAGGGCTCATATCTGAGCTTCTAGGATCGGAAGATCTAGGTTTTTTTGTATTGAGCTCAGAAAAAGATCTGCTATTATATGGTATCAATTTCAAGGGTCGGTTTCATATGGAATAAATAGGTGTCTTCATTTCTCTATTTCTAATCAGAACAGATGCTTGAGATTGATTTTTCTGAGTTCATCACAAGAAAACTAGAACTTCTGAAAGCTCCCACAAGCTTAGATACGAGCCCTCAAAAATTAACTGACTCAGTACTGGCTGGAACGTTGATGGCAAATAATTCGGCCTATTTGAACATCTTGCTGATTTTTAAGACTGATTCTGAATTCTCACGGTAAATACCCAAATCACAGAAGGAATTAAAAAGGAATTCAAACCCGATTCGTTTTCTTGAAAGACAAACTTACGCAGAAATGATGGGAGCATAGGTGACAAGAGGGAAATGAATCCGAGGATACGGTACCAAGTTGGTCTGAAAAAAACAAAGATTGCAATTACCGTTTTTATTATACGCAGTAAACCTGAAACTCGGTCAAATCAACATTGAGAGCTCCATCGAATCTCAAAGAAGCAGTGATCGATGATACGACTTGGGCGAGAAGACGATTCAAATGAGTGTAGGTTGGACTGCGAACACCCAAATTCACTTTAGTGATCTCGTAGATTGCCTCGTTGTCCATGATAAAAGAGCAGTCAGAATGCTCGAGAGTTGTATGAGTGGTTAGAAGAGAGTTGTATGGCTCGACCATGGCTGGAAATTCAAAGTTATTCAGGAGAAAAAACGTTAGCAAAACTCACAAGTGCTGATTTGGGGAGCTGGGTAGATGCTGAACTCAAGTTTCGCCTTTTTTCCATAGTCGATAGAGAGTCTTTCCATGACAAGAGAAGTGAATCCACTTCCAGTTCCACCTCCGAAAGAATGGAAGATCAAGAATCCCTGAAGAGATTGGCATCGTTCGGTAAGGCGGCGGACACGATCCATGACGACGTCAATGAGCTCTTTTCCAATGGTGTAGTGGCCACGAGCGTAGTTATTGGCAGCATCTTCCTTTCCGCTGATCAGTTGTTCCGGATGGAAGAGTTTGGCATAGGTGCCAGTGCGAACCTAGAATCATTTTAGTATGACCAAATTTCCAACCGTCTTCGTAACTTTTCTAGATTTATATTTTGAAGGTTGGACAGTCTAGTCATTAAAGCTATTTCTACTATAACAAAGATTCCTAATGACTCTGTAAGGTTATACAAGAATATGTCAGACACTTCATAAAGTACAAAATGTTCCGAGAAGTCCTCATACTTCTTGAGACTCTTGCACTTAAAAAAAACTTCCATACATCTTATTTGATCTTTGAAATAGCAAAGTTGTCTTCAATTAGTCATTCCCTCTGTCTTTTCATTCGTCATTCCCTTTCTTTTTTACATGTGGTTTGTTACTTTAAATTCGAATCACAAGAATCAGACATTGTACACTCGAAACAAAATAATACACACTCACACAGCTACACAAAATACGGGCGACTCATCCTTCGAAAGTCGAACCCCCTCTCTATCGTTCTCTTTCAGATGACGTGCCATTCGACCACCAAAAGAGGTATAAGCGCCCCCGCAAATAAAAATATCCCTCTTTCTTTTTGTGTGAATGGATTGTCAAAATGATCGTCGATAAATCGAAAGAGTCGAACAACGACCAAAAGGAGCGAAAAGATTCATACCTCGTCAATAACAGTCGGTTCGAGATCCACAAAGATGGCACGTGGTACATGTTTTCCAGATGGAGTCTCCGAGAAGAACGTGTTGTAGGATTGATCCTCGACACCGAAACTAGTGTCATCTGGCATCAAACCGTCTGGAGTGATTCCGTGTTCGAGACAGTACAGTTCCCAGCAGGCATTTCCGATTTGGACACCGGCTTGTCCGATGTGAATCGACACGATCTCTCGCATTTTCCCGTTGGGAGCCATTTTCTGAGAAAGGTTAGGGGTTAGTAGTGGGAATGGATTAGGTTAAAGCCAAGCGTAAGTTTAAGACAAAGTGATGAAGAAATGGTAGGAATAAGATGCTGCAACAACAAAACAATTAGAGCAGGAAACTCAGAAACAAGTTACTGTATCAGCCAAAAAGTAGGCAACTTTGGATTTTCTAGTTGAAAAATTCCAACTTTCCAAGTCAGGAAGAGGGGTTAAAATTGAACCTTTTGATATAAAACTTTGTCGGTGAGAAAAATTCTTCTCGTGTGTTATTCTGGTTATGATAATCTGTACATCTTTCTTCAGCGTCACTATCATGCATTTCGAGATTGGAGCTTTCCTAGTTTTGCTTGAAGCCGAAGGGAGATCTTGACCTTTCTGATTCCCCCAATTTCAGAACCCCCTCCTTCCAATTCTCCCACTATTCATCCAATTTTCACTGATGTAAATCCGAACCCAGATGAATGAATTGTGTTTCCGTGATTCGCGCCTAATTCCCTCACAGTAATCTCTGTGTGAGGTGAACAAAAAATGGAAGTGGAGATGAAAAATTGTTCGATTCTGCACGTAGACGATTGCAAAAAGGTACACTTTCATTCATTCAATAATCTCTGTTCTAATGGTGGTCACTGCGTGTTTGAATGTGTGTGACACATCGAATTATAGCTTTGAATTCGGAAACTACACAAGATTAACAGAGGAAGAAGAATTGAGATATATGAATAGATTGATGGAAACCAGGATGTTCAGATGGGTTCCGAATAGCTGAAACTGGAAAATGTTAAATTTTGCTTTGAATAGACTTATCAAGGATTAGTTTTTTCATGCTTAGGCTGACTGGCTGGAAGACCAACTTGGGTTTTAATGTTGCTCATTGAGAATCGTAACTGATTTCAAACAGACAAAATTATTTTTATCATAACACAAAACACGGAATGCTCATTGGATAGGATTGTTTGAAAACCAGCAAAGCTGGTGCATCTCCGGCATGATATCGTCTTCCGATCGATCCACACCCGACGTAATGTAGGTGTCAAAATATCGAGAGTTTCGATATTTTGAAGAAAAGGGTACGGTCATTAATTTTTATCAAAATCGGACCACTTCCTGCAGCGCTACAGGGTGTGCCATACTGACTTATGTATAGAAATTGTCGGTAAGGATTCAACATAAGGATTCACTTGGTTGCTCTATTTTCAGAACAACAATATATATCTACAAACGAAACTTCAAGTAGGAATGTTCTCAACAGCTATTTTTGAAAGCTAGCTTTAAATCTTGTAATTTATTTTGCATATCGAATTCTCTATCACAGAAGTGCAGATCAAAAGCCCTCGCGGAACGGATGCCAGTCACAAGTTCAGGTTCGAAGTTCGCATCTTTTGTAAAAATGAGAAAACAACAACTTTCTCATGCTGAGGAATACCGTTCTCACATGTTCCAAATTTCTATTTCGAACAGATAGAACTTATATCTCTGATCTTTTGATTTTCCCCGTTCTTCTTCGTTTTTTATTATTCTTCGTTCTTGCTATCAATTCCGAAATAAAATCATTCCACCTGTCCCTCCTATCTTATCACACTTAAAAATTGAATCATGCTCCGGAAAGAAAGATCAAAAGTGAGATTGTCTCTGGAAACTGATAATAATTCATATTCAGTTCTGATGACTGTAATTGCTCCAATTGACATCATCTCCGTATTTGAATCATTTTGGATTTCAAAACGGAAGAAATTCTTGATTGATGTTACCGAAAATGGCAGATGAGAGCTGGAGAATTAGCAATTCCTAGGTTTTTGAACTCTTCGTTTTCCCTTTCTATCCTCTATTTCCGTTTATGATCGTTTTCAGAAAGACGATTATGATTTCTATTTTGAAAAATTCGGAAATGATTAGTGACTTTTTGTCACCTCACCAATAACCTTTAGGTTTTGCAAGACTATCGTGTTTACACAAGAAATGCTCTAGAAGGTTCTGGAATGTTCTAGAAGTTTCAAAAGAGGTGGTCCCAGAACACACTAGAAGATGAGATTCATTAAAAAAGCTAGTTAACATGGGTTCAGCTGAAGTATTAGGATACTGTACTTGTTTTCACTGCAACCCCGATATTGAAGAATGTTAGTAAGTCATCGAGAAGTTAAGATGGAGTGCCTTTAACACCGATATGAGTTTCGAGATGGTGTAGTTGCTGGTAAGCGTATATTGGGTACTTCTAAAGAAACCGAAGTTAAAAAAATCTAGCGCTAAAACTTAGTGCATATTTTTAGTGCACCCATAAAAACTGAAAAGGGCTCAAAAGGTACTTCTTTGGAACGCAATAAAACGCTACTAGGTGAGCACTCTTTTTCCCGGCGGTGTTTCTTCCTTGCATTATATTCTGGAATAACTTTTGAATCCCGGAATGTTACAAACTAACTGTAGTAAATGTGGGATAGACGGTACGGTGTACCGTGCACTTTGATCACTATGATCTGATTTGTGCCTCAATTCTGACTTCGTCGATTTTCTTCTAGATCTTTGTCGTAATCGATGAATTGCAAGTGATATTTTGGTGTTGATCTATTATAACCTAATTTGAACCTCGTTGAGAATCAAGGATACAGAATCTAAGGAGTTGACATTTTGGGCTTTCAGCTTTTCAAGCCAAATTTGGCTTCGAGAGAACACCGATGTGCCAATTCGTTTAATTTGTCAATATATCTATACCGTATGATAGTACTCTAGTTGCTTTCTGCTCCCTCTGAATGTACTCTGTTCCGCCTAAAACTTCCCTTCCCTCCAATCGGATTTCATCTGCTTATCATTTCTTCCCTTACTTTTCTCCGTTACTTTTTTGGTCTAAAGATGAGAAAAGAATAGAAAAGTGGCCAGTTGACTGTATTCAGAAGGGTACACTCGAAACATGTTCAAGAGGCGATATTACGGGAACCCTCTTATCCTCCCCTTCTTGGTTTTTTCATTCAATCCAAAACTCTAAACATCACAATTCTCTCACCGTAACTACGTCAGAGACGCCGTCGGGAGCGAGCGACGACACTTTCTAATTTGATAGGTTTCAAAGTTTCGAAACACGGAACACAAGTCTTCCTCTCTCTTCTTATTCTCTGTGTATTGTGGTTATGGAAAATGAAGAAGTGAAGTACAAATCGAATTAGAGGAGGTCTTCTTTTTCTTATTTTTTGAAGATGATCAGTTGAACAAATCAAGTGTTCAAACTATTCATTGCATTGCTTTCGTAAATGCACGTCTCCCGAAAAAGAGACAAAACTTTTAGAAATTGACCATCTGGAGGGGGGAGGGGGATATTGAGAAGACCAGAAGTACCCAGAAGATTCTCCGACAGACATACAGACGCACCGAGAAAAGAGAAGAACGTGACTGTTGTCAATTCATTACGATTCAGACACAAACTTCATTGTGTCCCGCAGTGAATACGAAGACTACAGTAACCCGCCTCTCCTACCGTAGTCTCCAGATACTTGAGAATTCAAAAAGTGACCCCTTCTTTCGTTCTTGTTCTTTATTGCAAGTCAAGTTGAACAATCTAGGACACACACACACTGTTATTTTCGACATATTGTGTAGAGTGTGGTAAACAATAATGAAGACGAAGAAGATTGATTGGAGAGATCATAACATATTAAGAGTACAATATTTCACTACGTAGGAGATGGAGGCTGGAATTAAAGAACTGCATACACAAAATACGCTATTTGTATTTTTGGACCTCCTAATTGGGAAGATTGCAGGAGGAGAAAGTGCAAACAGTGTGTGTCACGAGACTAGAATGAAGGCAACTATTCAAAAATCAAATAAAACAAATCGGGCAGGATTTTTAAGAATGAAATACAGTTCTAAAGTGGTGGTTCCTTGAATGAGGACTGTAGCATAAAAACAGCAAAATACTGAATCAGGAGCATAAGCTACTAGCATTGCGGAAATATGCACTCCATCATATTCTCAGTGCGCACGCTATTTCTAGCACTGGTAGATCCAAATGTTCTGCTTTTGCGATCTACCAGTGCTAGAGACAGCAATCTGAGATTAAGATGGAGCACGACTTCCACACTTGTGGAACGCTATTAGCACAGTTCAGCAAATACCCGGTTTGAAGAAGCGGAAGAGCTCTAGTCAACATTTTTTTACAGAATGTTGTCTATTTGAGATTAGAGAAGATCTGAGAAATCTAAATGAGCTTATGAAGATTCTAAACCAGTTCAGACGCGGTACAAAATTTTCCATTGAGTTTGGATATACCGAGAGTTTCTTGTTAGAGGTTTATTCAGTTTTGAGCTGGGGTCGACCTTCATTCACATATAAGACTCCATTAAGAAGTTTGAAAACCTTGAAAACAAAACTAAGAATTGTATGAGTCTAGCACTGGTCCATCTCCCTCAAATTCTCAGCTAATCCTCAAGGTTCCATTAGAATAAACAAAAACAAGCTTCCACTCTGAAACTTGAATCCTACTGGAACAATTACAAGATTCGCCAAACTGATTCTTGTGTACCAGATGATATTCTGTCTTCTGTAAGAATCACTAACACATATGTAGGTGTCATCTTCAACAAAAAAAAATAGAAATCAGAATAAGAACAAATGCAATTTCGAGTTAGATCCAGGCACCTCCGAAACCTATACTAATGGAAAATCAAAAGTAGAAATGAGAGAAAAGCTTGCGCACATGAGCATAAAACTAGTTTCGGGTGTCCACATGAAGCCATATATACTAATCAGTGGTTGTCTCTCTCCTGTTTTCCCTCGGTTTCCATACCAACCGAAATCTGCTTTTTCCCCCCGGCCTTCACCCCCAAATGCTCTTTCTTCTCCTGGCTCTCTCCGTTTTCCAATTACCAATTTCCTCCCATTTCGAGCAGAGGGAAATGAGAGCTTGTGCTTCTGCTGTTTCTCACTCTCCTCCAAATGTGAATTTTTGAAATAAAAGAAGTTGAAGGGGAGTGGTCAACAGAGAGTGCCAAAAAACGAAAGGGGAGGGATTGTAAATGGGGAGGGAGTGAAGTGGATACAAAGTATGGTTTGATCGGGAGGAGGTGAACAATCCAGTGCACAGTAATACATATATAAATACACCACTCAATGTACTTTCAGATATACACAACTTTTCCAGCAACTTTTGAAGTTTTCTCTCTTTTTGTTCAACAGTTCAACTCTGGATGTCCAATTGTTGACTCTGTCTTGTGTGTGTTCCCAAGAAACAACTTTTGAGATGGGTTTTTGTCTTTAAAACAGCGCCAAGAGGTCTGGATTTGTTTTATCTTTTGCAATGCTGTTTGTTTCTGTGAAATCATTCTTGTGTATTACTGTAGTGTCTAGGAGACTTGGTCTCTATATTTTGCCATTTGATACTGGTCCCGTTTCAAATTAAAAGATTGTTGAATAAAACCTGTTACAATGGCTACTTGGACTATTGAGGAGTTTCTTGGATTATATGGAGTTTGTATCCTGACAAGTTCAGAGTTTATTTCACTCGAGAACAGTTTCCCATAGCAAATTTTGGGTATCTCAAAGAAGATTTTTCTAAACCTACTTGTCTTAAGGTTTGTGTTTGTTAGTTTATAACTTCATTTTTGTAACTGACAAACTTTTTGAGCAATCTCTAGCTAGATATCTGTCTTACAAGAAAACTGGGTTACCAGAATTTCCGTATATAAAAACGAAAAAATTTAGTAGCACTAACTTCGAAGTTGAGTTCTCATCTTGGAAAAAATATGTATACCCTAGAAACCCAAAAGTTCAATTTTACAACTTTTTGAGTTGCTACTGTACATTGCCTTCAGTAACTTCCATTACTTTCAAAACGAGTCTTCACAGAAGGTCTGAAACTCTGAACTTCTCGCCTACATTTTGGCTACAAGTTCAAACGCCCTTTACTAAAAGATCAGGTTTATCTTTAGAATCGAGAACGTTCCTATCAATTTGGGAAATTTCTCAAAAAAAAGACTTTGGGTCAGAACTTTGAACATTTCACATTGTCTGAGGAAACTTACTTTTTTCTTGATTGGGCAAATAGATAGGCAAACTTTTATTACATTTTTGCATGTTTATTCTGGGAATATCTAATGGGTTTACTTCCGGATTTTGAAGCCTAAATATACAAATTCCAATTCGAAGGCAAAATGCTGTTGATACTTTTTAAAACTTTTCCATTCTAGCTTATTTTCCCACTAATTCTAACATGGGATTCCCCCTACAAACTCCATAGTTCCGGTGAACTTTTCTTACCTACTAAAAACGACACTGTTTGATCTTATTCTTATCAACATCATTCTGTTTTCAATGGTCACTATTTTCTTCTCCTCCCCTTTTTTGTCTCCCCCCATCCGTCTCGAAATTTGCCATAGAGAACGACCACCCCCACTTTCCCCTATTCCCCGAATTCATCTTTTGAGTTCAGCTGCTTTCCTAGAATTTCACGCCTTCTCTCAGGAATCATTTCCAGAATCTCATTATTCTTGTTATCATTTTTCCGGTATACATCTGTTTCCTCGCCTTCTTCTTTTATCATTTTCCATTTCGGCATGTACCACTTTAGTGTCTAGCTTGGCATTTTCTTTTTTGTTTCAATGACCGTTATCACTGAAACTCAAACAAACAACTATTCTTAGAGACTACTTAGTTCCAGAAAATGCTCTTCGCTCAGCTAGTAATACTCGTTGTCATTGTAATGCTTCTGATCTGTCGATTTGCGAATAGGATCCGAGGATTACCACCCGGTCCGACTCCATGGCCATTCATTGGTATTGAATTTTCATCTTTGAAGATTTCGAGTTTTTTAATTTTTTTAGGCAACACCTTCCAAGTTCCCGAAGATCGTATCGACATCATCATCAATGAGTTCAAAAGGAAGTACGGTGGAATTTTCACACTTTGGCTGCCGTTCCCAACAGTTGTCATTTGTGATTATGATGTGAGTTGAGAAAGAATTATTAAGAGAGAATTTTTGAAGTTCCGAGAGAAAAATACCTAGATGGGCTGTAACGCAATTTTTTTTTTAAATTGAGTTTTCCACAGCTTGAGAAAAAGCTTTGAGAAACATATTGGTGCATCTATTTTCCATACTTTTCTACGATACACCGCGCTCTATTGCTAACATGGTATAAAATTGAGTTTTTCGTATTTCCATAATTTTTTAAAACTTTAAGGTTTCGCCCAATTTTTGGCAATTGTCACAAAGAAGTACACGTTCCCTTGAAATCTGGAAAGAACGGCTGGAAAACCAAATAGTTCAGATAATTTAAGCCATGTTAGCAATAGTTCACCATGTAACTTTGACATATAGATAGTTCATATCCAAATTAGTTCTTTGTAGACATAGTTTTGAATTGAGAGCAAGAAAAAATTCAATACGATAAGCTTACAAGTGTTGTTAGAATCCTCCCCTAAAATCCTTTCGAAATTGTCTTCCTTGTTCTTTTTGAGCTTTTTGAACTTTGCAAAAATATCTTATGGTCATTAAATTTCGAAAACTTCGGACACTTCAAACTTCTCGAATCCTCCAACCTACTTGACGCTGATCAATTAATAGACACTTTCAAACTTCCCACGTGGGAAAGAGAGAGAAAGAAGATACAGAAAACAATTGATGATAGATGATAGAATATCATTGTTGATCATAGACTGGGCGCAGATTAGGTACAGATCAAACCATCAAATGCAGATCTTTGAAGAAGTCACGGTGAAAGTGACGAAAAAAGAAAGAAGACGAAAAAACGGATAGGAGAAGATACACGAAATCGCTGCGTCACAATACAGTACCACTATTTTCCAATGGGTTCATTTTGATATAGGTTATCAATTTATCACCTTATGATCTGAAAAGAAACGGTTGGCGAATAAGGAAGAGGAGGAAAATTTTGATGATGTTCGTGCCCAGCTGGCGCCGTTTATTAGGGCGTTGTCATCTTTTTCTATTAAGATGATGAGGGGTACTGTAGTCACCGATCAAAACACGGATACTTGTTAGACTGTTGAACACTACAAGTGTTTTAATACAAAAAAGTTGAAAGTTCAGAAAGTTTTTTGCAGATGCTGAAAAGGAACATCGTTCGCAATGGAGAAGCGTTCTCCGGACGCCCGGACACTTTCATAATGGATATGCTTGTTCAAGGAAACTACGGATTGTTCTTCATGGAGAACAATTGGTGGAAGGCTCAACGTCGTTTCACAACTCATATTTTCCGTTCCCTCGGAGTTGGACAAGCAGGAACACAGGATACAATCGCCTCTTTGGCATCTGGACTAGTGGAGAAAATTGATAATCAGAAGGATAGTTCAATCGAGTTGAGACCTCTTCTTGTGGTGAGAATTTGGAATCTTGGAGGGATTGTTCAATATTTCATTTTTCAGCACGTCGTTGGAAATGTGATTCACAAGCACTTGTTTGGATTCACTCGTGAATGGAATGAGACTGAGATTCTTGACTTCCACGTGGCAATCAACGATGTGCTCGAGCACTTCACCTCTCCTAAAACTCAACTTCTGGATGCTTGGCCGTGGTTGCAATATCTCGATAAACCATTGAGTCTTGGAATTCCAAGAACCACCAGAGCCAATGATGCTATTATTCAGAATTTGGAAATGGTAAGAGTTCCTCAAATCTTCTGGATGTCAATCATCAATTTCTGTGAATTCAGGCCCTCGCTAAACACAAGTCAGGAATCAACTACGATGAAGAACCATCCAGTTACATGGATGCTTTCCTGAAAGAAATGAAAATCAGAGCTGCAGAGACTGCATTAGAAGATGGATTCACAGAGAAGCAGTTGATCGTAGCAATCTATGATTTGTACTCAGCTGGAATGGAGACAATCATCATTGTGCTTAGATTCGCCTTCTTGTATTTGATTAATAATCCAGAAACTCAAAAGAGAATTCATGATGAATTGGACAAGAATGTTGGAAAGGATAGAGTGAGTTGTTCAATCAGAGCATCATTTCATATGTTTTTTGAATTTCAGCAAGTCGTCATGGATGATCAGAAGCAACTTCCATACACCTGTGCCTTCCTCCAAGAAGTCTATCGTCTTGGATACGTTCTTCCAGTTAACTTCCTCAGATGCACCCTTACCGATGTTGAGGATTGTGAAGGATACCGTCTGCCTGCTGGAACACGTGTCATCGCCCAATTCCAATCTGTTCATGTCGACAAGAAACATTTTGTAGATCCAGAACATTTTAATCCGGACAGATTCATTAATGTGAGTTTCTGGAAAACTCTCTGGATCTTCTAATATTTATTGTTTTCAGGAGCGTGGTGAGTATGTTCGTGATGATCGAATCAATCCCTTCTCAATGGGAAAACGATCTTGCCTCGGAGAGAATCTGGCCCGTATGGAAGTGTTCCTCTACTTTTGCACTCTGATGCAGAAATTCGAATGGCACACAGATGGACCCTTCGCACCGCCCATCGACGTCATCACATCATCTCTCCGTGCTCCAAAACCATTCACAGTACGCGCTTCTCGACGATGATCTTCTGGATCTCACTCACACAATAACCAAATTGCTTTTTTGCACACAAAATGAGCTCATAATAATTGAAATGAAAACTTTAAGAAATGGGTAAACATGGAATGTAATAATTAATTCATGCAAATACATTACTTGTTAATATATAATAGTATCACAGTTGAATGTCCTTCCCGGTTAATCTCTCTAATAAATAGTAATATTTACAAAGTTATTCACAGTTCTAAAATTATCAAGGTGCTTCAATGTACTTCGAGAAAGCTTCGTAATCCCGACTGGAGCATCTCGTTGTTAATGGTTGGGCACTTTTCATGTAGAAACGTTCAGAATTACCACTGACTTCTGGTGACTCTGACTGGAAATTAAACTTCAGACATGAGAAAATATAGATAATTCGCTTACTCTATAACAATCATCAGCAGTAAAGAATGTTGGTCGACGTGCTTCTAGTTCTGGAGTGATCTTGAATTCACTCAGCAGTGTTGGTTTCACAGATTCCCAGTCTCGAACGTTGCATTTGAAAGCAGTTATGGCATACTTCTCGTAGTACCTCCGTTCGTCTGGTTGCGTTTTCAGATGATCCAAGTTGTAAATATCCTTAGCGAAGAGAAGACCAGTGCTGAGAAGAGATTTTCGTGCTTTCGAGCGAGATGGAATAGCTTCTTTCTTCGGTACAGATGCCACTTTTGCCTTTTCGATATTTCCTGTTCGATTGACTAGGTCGTACCATTCCTGTTGAGCTTCTACCACATCTGACCATTGGGTAGAGATACCTTCCTCCTCATCTTCATCATCTGATTCCTTCTCTTCCTTTTCCTTCTTGACCGGCTTTTTAACTTCCTTTTCTTTGTTATCCTGGAAAAAAAATATTTTGAGAAAAAGAATAAAAAGAAAAAGCTCACCGAAGTTTTCCACAACTTCAAAAATTGCGCATGTGATGTCGGTTCCTCATTGATTCCATCTACCTGAATCGCTCTGTTCTCGATACTGAACAGTCTACCGATCCGATCATCCAATGAAGTAAACTCATATGTTCTATGATAATCTCGGAAATCTTCATTCGATGTAAACTGGAGAGTACGGTATTCACTTCCATCGCTTCCGCGGCGTCCCTCAGTTTCCAGCGACCGAATCTCCACAAATCCTTCTTGGTTTTCGTCCTCATTGTACTCCAAGAACACCAGTTCTTCGAGTTCTTTCTCCGTTAGAGTCCATGCGCAGTAATCCGTTCGGACTCTTAACGAATAGGGAAAATGCAGTTCGTAATCTGTTGTGAGATCCCATAAATTCTTCAACGACGAGATTTTTGGGCGGAAGACTCCAAGAAACAAATTGATTGCCATTTGTTTGTCCCAATCGTTGAAAGTGTTACTGTAGTATCTTGAAAGAGTTTGAAAAACATCTCGCCTTCTTTCTTGAAATGCTGCAGTCTTTTTGTATGTCTTGATAGAGTGAACTAATTGACTTCCAGCATACTGTAGTGCCATTGTGTCTCCGTGTTCATCGAACATATCCTCCAATAGACGACAAACTTCACTTTGAAGTGAGAGAGTTGGTTCTTCGAGAATTCCCATGGCACACAGCTGGCATCCAAGAGCTACTTTTGCAATAACAAACTGAGCAACATTAGTACGATCCAGGCAGTCCACACAGTTTGTTCGGCAAATTCCATGTTGTAACATGAATCTTCCATCATTCGAATACTGAATATCAAGAGTTTCGAAGCTTTCCCGTGGGCGTATTCTCAATGACTCATTGAAGGGGAACGACTGAAACCATCCATTTTTGAGAATCGACTTCATTGATATATCTTCCATCACATTGAGAACGTTTATCGATGGCATTGCATTAGCAGCTTTGTTGCAACGAGCGACATCGAAGGAAAGATAGCAGAGTTTCTCATTCTCATCCAGGAACTGATTCAAATATTCTATATTCTTGAGGAACTGAGTGTGCAGAACACCTTCATGGCGTCGTTTTTCATTTCGTTTGATGAGATTCATTATGAAAATTGGGTTTCCGTATTTGTTTCTAATCTCTCGAAAATGACTCGCTGCAGTTTGTGCATGAGGTTCGTGATTGTCAATCAGAATCAATGGTTTTCCAACAACACCGCGTGTCGATGGATCCTGAGACCACCGCATCGGAACTGATCCACGCATTTGTACAAAACTACTGAATCTTCCGTTCGCCACATTTCCAGATGATGCCATATCCCAAACGATTTGCTCGGTTTCAACGTAATTTGCCACATTTCCAGCTGGATTGGCACCTCGTTTCAAAAAACGAGTTCCAGCATATTTGGTAGAACGACGACCGATTATTGTGAGCGAAATCCGTCCAACTGGCAGGAAGATGTACTCCTGACGAACGTATCCATGAACGATTTCCACGAACCACCTCTCACTGATCAGATTTTTTCGTAGTGGTTCTAGGAGGAAGGTGTTCCAAACAAATCTAAAAAGAATCGAATGTCACTGGTACCGATCCCGATGCTCACCTTTCATCTGCCTCCAGTTTTCTTTCTCCATTTTTGTCCCAATTTGTACGAAGTGAATTATCTTGTAATGTACGACTCATATCGTAAGAGTATGAGAAATAGAAGTCAGTGCTCAAGTCGACCGATTGGAATAGTTTAACATATTTCTGCTCTTCAGAACTTGATGACACTCCGTCCATTGCAATCGGAATCATGGCGACCTCAACAATCTTGTAAACTGGGTGGTATCCGAGTGTAGCAACTGCGTGAGCGCGTGTGATAATCTGAAAAAAGATTGATAAGCTTCTCTCAGTCAGTTGGATTTTGAGCATGCATATGATTTTGAGAACTTACGATGAGGTAGTAACCTTCGACAAATCGAACGACTCCAAGAATTCCGAATGCATTTGTGGCTCGTTCGACTAGCCCGCTCTTCGAGCCTTTTTTTGATGATGACCTATACACTACTAGAAAAAAAAGAAAGTGAATTGGTTCTCTTATTGTACCTCACCTGAGCTGCCATCCGAAATCGTTGATAACAGCTCTAGGATCTCCTCTCTGGTGTAATCATATTCAGGTTCTCCAGTTATCAATGCCTTCGGGTCGACTCGGTCAATTTTGAGCACATTGTATCTGGAACCTGTGCTATCACAGCCAATGATATAAAACCTGCTCTTTGTCTCATATACTGTGATTTTCCGAAGACGACTTGGCATTCCTGAGCGGCAAAAATATATGAAATCCCCTAGATCCATTGTACGATATTCAGAAAAAGAGAGACTTCATTCAACTACATACACATAAGATGAAATATAAAACTTCATTGGGGCAATATGAAAATATGAGATTATTGTTTTAAAGAATTAGAAATACATGATGATCATAGGGTTTTTTCAATACGTTTTAATTCAAGAAGTAGCAGTTAAATGTTCGTTATATAGCATAGGAATTAAGTTTTGAAGGATCCAGTAGTTCTCTAGTTGGTCTTGGCTTCCAGGTTAGCTTCGTTGGATCAATACATTTGCGGCGGAGTTGAGATATTGGAAACTTCAGTGCACGTCTAGCCAGTTTTATGCTAAATTTTTCACATTTCTTAGCGATGACGTTATCCAGAATCAATTGTCCAATTATATCTTGAGAATATATTCTGGTGGCAAAACTCATTTCCTTGAGGCTGAAGTGGTCCGCTTTACGATGGTTCCGAAGATAGCAGAGAATACTTGATCGCCAATAACCACGGTAGGCGAGTAGTCCAAGGTCAGATATTGGGTGCTCCGGATGACCGACACGGTGCTCAAGACGAGATAGCTCGTAGCTCATATCAATCAAAAGACGACCATATCCTTTCTTTTGAACCGTCGGGAAAACGAGCACGCACGAGAGATTGTTATTTTTCGCTGGATTGCTTTCCTTTGAAAAGTACCCGACAATCACGTATCCTTCAGAAGTTCTTTCGCAAAGCACATAAAAGGTGAATGTTTCCACTTCGTCATATAGCGTTTTCGAGCTGATGAAAAGCTTCGAGAGAAGGCATAATGCTCGACAGTATCTTTTTTGAGCAGCTCCTTCTACTTCGAAAAATGAAATATTATCCTCTCGATAAATCTCGTTGCCCGGTGGATGGGTGACTATGCATTGTTTCCAGTGCACGATGAGGTCGAGTTTTGACATAGTTGTATAAAGGCAGAACTTGCAGGCAAACAGATGTGGGGATGATTTCATTGGCTCATCGTATGCTGATTGATATACTGTCTTGCAAGCTTTCCCATCTCCGAAATGAAGAAACTGTCCGCTTGAAGGAGTACTAGTGCTGGGTTCCGGTGGGTATGCTTCTTTCTTGGCCTTTTCGTACCTGCAAAAAAATGTTTAGAACAACAATCCATAAGAAATATGCAGTCGTACATTTCAACATCGCGACGAACGGATTTCGGGAAATTTTCGCCATGTTCCGCTTTGGTGTAATCGTATTCTCCGTGGCCCGACTTCCGTCCTTTATCCTTATTGCTCTTCGCTAACGGGCTTGGTTGTTCAGCTCTAAATCCAGCTTTGAATTTCAAGACCTCCAGTGTGTAGTCTCTCTCATCAGATATTCCATTTAATTCATCCACATTGTGAAACTTCAGTTCTTCTCTTATTTCATTTTTTTGTTTCCTGGTTTTCGGATTATGCATAACCACTTGTATTGGGGTTTTCGGTGCATTTAAGTCGTTGATGTTCTTCAATCTGCAACATCTGGCACAGAACCATGGAGAATCGAAATCCTGAGTAGTACGATGTCCGTGTGGAGCACATTCACCATCCCAAGCGCGACAACACGAAGAACATTCAACGTTTGCTGGATCAGATATATATCCATCGCAAGCAGTGCAAAGGATGCACTGAAATATTCATTTCGAAAATAAAAATAGAATAAAAACATACTCTAGGACAGACTAATCTGTTCATTTTTCGCAGATTGGCTTCGATTTCGCCTTTGTAACGGAGACAATTTTTGATGTGGTCTGAAAATAGTTTTTTTTGTTGATGAAGAAGTTGTCCTTGACATGATTTACATTTTGCTTTGCATTTCACACAATCCATCAGAGGTTCACCGTCTGGCAGTTCTTCTTCTTTGCAAAAAGCACACGCGCTACTGAAAATACTAATTTGCAGAATTGTATGGTAATCGATTTTCTTACTTTTTCAGAGCTCTAGTTGTTCTTCTGTTATCTTCGTCGTCATCTTCAGAGTCGTCTTCCTCTATTTCATCATCCACTCTTTCTGGTGTCTCCTCATCTCTAGTATTCTGAGCCTTTTTGGCAGACGGCTCGCTTCTGGTTGGGCGGTTGTCTGAATGAGGTCTTCGAACAGCCTGAATTAAATTTCGTTTTATATAGTTTGTTTTTTTTTGTGGAATCTTACCTGGTTACTTGGGTTTGAACCTCCGAATGTTGAAGAACTTTGGGCTGTTCTGACTGATGATCTTCGAGTGTTTTGATCCTTGTGTTTTGCTCTGCAGTGATATTATTCTGATGAGGTGAGAGTTGAAACAAAAATATACAAACCTAGCTATAAAATTGGTTTTTTTCGGGGATTCCTTGCCCATGTTTATTTGCGATCAGCGAGAAAACAAACAGTTGAAAAACGCGGAAAACTCTTCGAATGCATCCAATTCTCGGTGGAGCGCGCTCACTTACTAATGCTTTGCGGCCCCGACCGGCAGCATATGTACATAAACACAGTTGTTCTCTTCTGATACGTTCGATGTTGACTTCAAAGAAGAGTTTGCACGCAAAATTTTCAGGAAAAAGTGTCCAAAGTAACTCAAAAATTGGTTGCTGTCGCTGCGAGACCAAACTTGGTACCGTACTAAATTCTTAAAGGAGCAACTGCAATTATACATTTTCTTACGGTATTTGGAGCTGGCAGCGATCTAAATACTGCGAAAAAACGCAACTTTAGCGTTATTCTGGACTCCTATTTTTAAAAATTCCGCGTTCTAAATCTACTGGAAACGCAGCACTCAGAAGCAGTCCGGTAGCAAACCTAGTGATTATTAGGGGTTTTCCACAAAAGTCGAAATATCTTCATTCAATAAATCTTATACTCAAGTTGTACAGATAAAAAAGAACTCTCTGAAGAGAACACAAGAAACAATTTGAATCTATCTCGAATCAATCAGAAACCATATTACAACCAGGAAAATGGAAAGAACCATTTTAAGTGAAGCTGTAGATTTTTGCTGAGAAGGAGTTGGTAGAGGCACATCTGAGCAGGCAGTGTTGCAGAACGTTGAATTGCACGCCTTCAGGACTGTTTGTACAGAGCCCAACATTCTGAAAGTATACGGATGTTATGAATTTCTTCGAAACTTCCTCACTTGTACTGGCAGTGATTCACATCGGTATAAGCAGTATTATCCGGGAAGCTGAGAATGGAAGTGGTGGCACAAGACTTTTTAACAGTGGATTTAGTTGGATCCAGTTGATTTTTAGATCGTTCTGAAGATTAATTTTGTGGAACAGAAATAACGTACGCCATTTACCAAAGATACAGTATCTTCCCTGACAAGTGCCTCCACTACAATCATCCGAATTGATACTACTGCATTGAGTGCAAGTCACTGAAAATACACATGTGAATCCTAGAAGGGAATATAATCGATTACCTGCTGAAGAGTCCAGAGTGCATTGAGAGTTACACATATTTCCAGTATTGCAAACTTTCACATTGTATTCAACATCATTAATAACTTTCGTACTACAAACATTTGGTACTCCCGTATAAGATCCATCTGGATATTGAGCATATGCTAAGGCTGAGCAAGATTTGCGGAAATAAGTCTTAGATGTTCCGGCGCGAAGTTGTCTTTCTGAAAATAGTAATGAACCCCTGGACCTAGTCTATAAAATATCGTTATACCGAATATGCAAAAGTTTCCTTCGCATGAGCCAGTGAAACAATCTGAATTCGAGGATTCACAATCATAACACCTGACCAATGGTTCTGAAATAAACTATATATTTCTCAGAGTACATCATCTAAACCATACGTCGTTGAGGGACCGGTGGTGCTTGACCAGGATTACAGTAGTTATTACAGAGATTAACGTCATTACAAATTTTGACAAAGTAACGACTGGATACTGTATTCCTCACTTCACAAATGTCAACGTTGGTTACTGTAGTTTCATCATCAAGCTGGATAACTGGTTCTAGCAGGCACGACTTTCTGAGATACATCTGATTGTTGGTAAGACGTCTTTCTGAAATAGGAAAATTCTCAAAAAAAGCTAATATGACCAAAACCATAGAGACAGTATGCTCCTTGACAAGTGTTAGTTTGACAATCAGTTCCATCTGTTGATACACAATCATAACATGTAACAGATCCAAGAGGTACTGGTGGATTAATTGGAGGAAGTGTTGGCACGAGAGGTTGCTGCTCAGTTCTACAGTCATTATTGCACATGTCTTGGGAAGTGCACAGTGACACATAATATTGACCCTGTTTAGTTGTTCGTGTAACACACTGATTTATGTTACTCATGGTGACTCCATCGTCAAATGTGTATGCCTTTCCTTTTGTATAACAAGTACGTAGAACGTGAGTTATGCCATTCGCAGCATTCAGTTGCTCTGGAGAAACAAATTGAGAATGGAGACAACAGGAATATCTTAATACCGTATAAACACACATCAGATTCACAATCTGGTGCGTTCACGCACGCCTGACCATTGTAGCTGTAACAACTACGACATCTGATAGCATCCGTCGTTGAGATCAAAGAAGTTGAGAAATACAATAGAAGTAAAAAACGGTGCATCTCCAGAGCTCGATGAAGAATTGCGAATGTAGATGGAATGGAGAAGGATTAAAAAATGCTTGAAGGTTACAAACATATCAGTGTATTTGCGCTGGTATCTACTCATCCATGCGCATGATACAGAGCCGTATCTGGAACTAGGTGCAGTGCTATTTGCTCAAAGGATTTTAACACGTCACGGAGCACCTCGAATGACTCCGTTTTTGGCGTTGGGAGTTGATGTCACTGTCAGGTTCAACTGTAGAGTTCGACGGAGTACATGTGTGATGCTTCCACCGCGTACGATTACTCATTTTTTGTCTTTTACTGTGAGGGATATTTTTGACTCCGCCGAGTTAAACTGCACTGTGACACTATACTTCAGTTAAGATTGTGGAAGAACGAGACCTTAAATTTAAAACACTATTCCATTAAATTTTTAACTCTCCGGCTTCTGTCATCCTTCAACAGAAGATTTGATCAATAGAATTACATTCAAAGGAAAAAACTTTATCCTAATGTATTTACATTATATGGTTCAGCTTTGATGTTTCATTTTCTAGTCAATTATTCTTATTATTCGCTGGTAGAATGTACTGAAAAATACTCTGGTGAATACAATAACCATTTCAACATCTGCTTTTCGCCATAAAAAGAAGACCGGCGAGCTTTAAAGGCGCATGGCGCCTAAAGGAACATGATGGTCCGGTAAGAGTTGGGTCTCACCGCGATAACGAAAACCGTAGTCCAATCCCAAATTTACTATTCAATTCCTAAACTTTTTCGAATTTTTCGGCTTTTTAGGCGTTTTTACGAATTTTTCGTTGCTCCGTGATGCTACAGAGGAATGTAGTTATGATAAAAACCGCATAGCAACACGGAGCTATCATATGAATTCGTGCTTTTTCCCCACATCTTCTAATTTCGGGAAACAGCATTTTTTTCGTTCGCTTCGGTCCGTGGAAGCTTTCCGCACTAAGAAGTGTTTACTGGCGCAGAGTTAGTGTTCTCTGCAGTCTCTGCGGTAGTGCGTAATAATGGAAATTCAAAACATGCATTCTCGGCCTAAATTCGCTGTTTTTTCTGATCTCACAATCCTTTTTCTTGAATAGTTCATCGATTTATTATTTTCAGACATGGCTCCGTCATCAAACAAAGTGGGAAAGGCTCTCAAGGCCAAGAAGGCTGTTGTTAAGGGAAGCAAGACCAACGTTCGTAAGAATGTCCGCACCTCGGTTCATTTCAGACGACCAAAGACCCTGATTACTGAAAGATCTCCAAAGTGAGTTAATTCCTTGTCAAAATCAGTACTCATAAACCCTGAATTTTTAGATTCGTTCGCAAGAGTGTTCCAACCAGAGGAAAGCTTGACGCATTCAACGTCATCAAGCACCCGCACACCACTGAGAGCTCGATGAAGAAGATCGAAGACCATAACACCCTCGTCTTCATCGTCGATGAGAAGGCTAACAAACATCACATCAAGACCGCTGTCCACGCTCTCTACAACGTGAAGGCCATCAAGGTGATTTCCAGCAAATAGTGTTCATCAACTTTCGTGTCTTTTCAGGTTAACACTCTCATCACTCCTCTTCAGCAAAAGAAGGCTTTCGTGCGATTGGCTTCTGACTACGATGCTCTCGATGTTGCCAACAAGATTGGATTCATCTAAATCGCTTTGTTGTTCATTATTGGTTTTGGTTATGATGAATATATTCGTTAAACCTTCGTTTTTATGAATCAAGAAAATTGCTCAAATTCATTCCAATACAATATTAGGGAAAAACTGATTCAGTGCGCTCCGCTGAACTTGCAGGAGTGGTAGAGCCGGTAAAGCTGAAATTCGCGCTGAATGAGTTGGTCCCCTAATAGTTCAACAAAAACCTAAAGCAACGCAAACTTTATTTCGAGAGAAGATCGGAGGATTATAAAACATTCGAGTAATATGAATCAAGTGAGTATCGTGGAGGAGCTGAGTCTTGAGACTTTTACATCGTTTCGTCATGTTCACACCTAAAAAAGGAAACTTGACGCTGATTAATGATTACAGCTCACAATTTATCATTTTCTTGGATGCGGTAATAGTTGAGGAACACATCGTAATACTTCTCCAACTTTGAGGAATCGACACCAAGACTTTCGAACGCGTCGCATCGTTTTTCAAAAACTTTAATCAAGTCGGACATCTTATGAATACCCAAACTTTGGAATCGTTCAACCTCGTGACGTTCACCGAGAATAGCGAGGAATCTGTAAGCCCGTTTCAAGTATTCGTGAGAAACCTATGCACTCACTTATCGATTCTGTCGGAAGGCGTAACGCTGCTGGAACTAGGAAGGAACCGCGATGAAGCAAGTTTGGATAGCTCTGCTTTAGCACTTTCCGCAAGAAACGCCACTACTTTAGAATACTCTTTATCGGATAGCTGTAAAAAACGTTGTTTTCCTCGTTATTAGTTCCAAACTTGCCGTTAAGCTTTTGTGCGGGTAGTGCATCGGTCGGAATCTCTTTTTGGACGTCGAAGCTTCATTTTCCATCATTCCGTAATCGTAGTCCATGTCTCCCGATTTGCGTTCACATCCGTGAATTCGCATGGAATAACTTCCTGACTTGGACGACGGAGATCCCATGTTAGCCAAAGGAACAAACTCACTCGCTGCTCTTTTTCTGGTGGCAGAGTTTGGCATGGTCTCAGATTTTGGCATCTGCATCTTAAATTAAAAAATGCAGACGTTGTGGAAGATTCTGATCGAAATCCGAGCATATTTGATATAAAATTATGAGGGAAGAACTCGTGAGTAAACAAAGAACGAGACTAAAAGAGGAAACATGGAATTTAAAAAGGACTTCCGCAGATGCCTTATTGGATTTCATACCCACGACCTTTTTTAAACAAAAAAACCATCAGCGAAATGAAGGGGGCAAACCTTTTGAGTATTGGTAACGTTTAACATGACAGTTGCTAATGTTCCGTTCGAATGGGGAGCTCCTGATGACAACTGTTTCCGATCCGTTGGAGACGTGACTGAGCTGTTCGTTGCTTGTCGGAAAGAAGAGTTCTCAGAGAACGTAAAACCGGATCGTTTCTCATTATACGCTTTCCAATCCCGTCGCGGATATCCAACAATTGAGACCTTGTCGATCATATCGTGAAGAATCTCGTTTCTGAAAATACAGTTGCGTTTAGACAGCAGCTCGTTTATTTGAAACCACTTTGTGAAGATAAATGTTGCCGCGGATTTAATCCTGGCAGAGCCAGCGCATTCTCGTCCACGGCCCTCACTCACCCATTTTCATCTTCCAAGAAAGCCGCGAAACAATTATTCTTTCTTTTCTCTATTATCGGCATGCAGTTCTTTTGACACATGAACAAGATATCGAAAGACTTCTCGGAGTCTCCAGGGCCCAATTTCGCAACAAATGAGTGACCTGAAAACATAGTATAGGATATTTCGAGTTTATTTTAATAAGCACCTCGATCCACAATTCGTTGATCACAATGCCAATCCAGATCGGAGTTGATCACATAGAAAAATGATTCCACGGGAGTTCGAGTCTCACTTTCGATGTGATTTGTGCATTTCACAACATCTGCATTTGGATCGCGAATGGCGTTTTGAATATTTTGATTTGATGCGTAGGTGACGAACTGAATTTTGATTGAGCATTTGAACATTTTTGCGACTTTGTCTACCCGGATACGAAGAAAAATTTCCCGATTGCGATACCGAGAATCGATTTTCCACTTCACATCAATCGGTACCTTGCAATTCATACGAGCCCAGAGGTGTTTTCCATCATCGTCAGTTTCTTGGTAACCTAGATCAGAAATTTTCGAAGCGTTTTCAATGTTCACACGGACAGACATCCACATATCCTCCTCCATGAGCTCTTCTACATCGCTAAAAATATCAAAATTGTGTATTTCTAGGGGTTTCGCGAGATTCACTTGAAAGTGCTAGTCAGATCGTTGCCGAAATTCATCGGATTCTCTCTTTGTGTAACTCCTTCTAGGAATTCTCTCTCTTGTTTGGCCTGTTCCTCGTTTTTCAGAAGCTTTTGTTCTAGTCGGTTCTTGTTTCGCTGAAATAATTTGCCATTATTGAGAGCCTAGAAAACAACACTCACCAAGTCTTGCTCTTCTGTTGTCCTTTCTCGAAGGTATTCGTACGGCTGAGATCCGCATTGGAATTGTGAGAATGTCGTATTCTAAAACATTTAATTACCTGAGCTCAGCTGAGTGTATTAATAAATGCCGGATGTTGGTGAGATTACTGAAAACTCACTGAAACAATGGATTGATTCATGAGTGCCGAATCTTTTATGTCATAAAATAAATCTCTAGAAGCGTTCATATCGTATGCGTCAACGATTGGCTTTGTAGGGCTGAAACTTTGTAAAATAAGCCACATTTGTAGACACCGACTCAAGGAACCTATCCAGAATTCGGGGAGTTCGTGTTTTTTCTAATTTCTTGGGGCCAGTTAGCTTTTCGATGTCTGACGGAGGAGAAAACTGGAAGAACGAATCATCTTTGGCATCGCTTTCGACTTTTCCGGAGAGATCCTCGTATACACCAATCATTCTGAAATATAGAAGGATTTTTTATAGAAGAAGAATCATTTTATACAAGAAACAAATCAGGAATAGTATAAAACAATGGGAAAATTAGAAATCTTACCCAGGTGTTGTTTTCAGACCTGTTACGACAACATTCATAGTGCCCTGGCTGAAGAGAGGTGACTCTTGCTGGACACTGTCCTATAAAAAACAAATTTAAAACTATCATTTCTACTATTTAAAGTCACTATAATTCTCTGGAATGTGTTTTGACTCAATTCTTGCGTCATATTATTTCCTTCGATCTCTTGTGTGTCAAATTGCATTTTCCCCTCTGAAATTTTTTCGTGATGAAATTCGAACAGTTTAACAACTGTCTCACTTTTTATTAAATCGCTCAGTTGTGAATCGGAGGGTTCCATGTTATACTCAAAAAACTGTTTATGAATGCGAAAAGAACAAAAAATCCGAAAAGATTTCAAAAAAGTCGAATTTCACATTCAAGAAGTTCTCGCTCCTTTAATACCGTAACTTTTCTTGTCGAGACCAAACATCGAAGGTTGCACCCGCAAGCGCGCGTTTTTTCTCATTTTCGTGCTTCCAGTTGTTTGTCATCATTTTTTCATTGAACATCCGAATTTCCCGTTACAACAGCCCTCTTTTAAGATTCTCTATTACCCACCTAATTTCAGCATAATGTCGGACAGTCAAAGTAAAAGGTTCCGCGAAAGCCGAAGTGAGTTCCGTGACACCGGAGAAAAAAAGAATGGGTTAGTTGTAGTTATTCATTTTCAACTGTTAAATTCAAATGCCGACTATAAAAATAAATATTTTCAGGTGTACTGCTTCAGAACGCGCGGCACACAAGGCGGTAGCAAAGGACATCATTAATAAGTTTCTCAAAAGTGGAGATTTTCATACAACACTCGATGCAATGTCTCGCGAACAAAGAAAAGTGATGCACGAAGTGGCTCAAAGTACTGGTCTGATCACGAGAAGCACAGGAAAAGATCCAGATCGCTACATCATTCTTTCGCATCGGGAAAAGAAACTCACGCGATCTGCATTGGTGACTACAAATGCTATTTTGCCATCAAGGGAATGTCTTGTAAAACTTTCAAAGTTTGTCGCTGATAACCCGATTACGGAATCCGATATGAAAGAGTTCATGACCGAAAAGAGTACAAAGCAGTTCCAGTCGAAGAGAGACTCATCTAGAAAGCAACAAGGAGTCCCACCAATTCCTTCTTGTTCCAAAGAAATCCAGAAAACAAAGTGGGTACATGTTACTGACTATTAGCGTTCTGCAACAGTTGCGGATCTATTTTCTCTCGATCGCTGTGAATTTCAGAAAGCGGGCCTGACATGCTCGATTGTGACTTAGTGCGTCAACAGTTTTCGTGGAGGATTAGTACGTTCATGATTATAGACTAAATTTTTCAGAGATGCGCTTCCAGCGTCCAAGTACAGACAAGAGGTGCTACAGTCTATTGAGCAGAACGATGTTGTAATTATCAGTGGAGGAACGGGATGTGGAAAGACGACTCAAGTTCCACAGTTCATCTTGGAAGACGCTACCCAAAAGCAGAAGAATATCCGTGTTATGGTGACACAACCACGACGTATCGCAGCGATTTCTATTTCGGAGCGTGTTGCCAAAGAGCGTGGTGAATGTCTTGGTGAGACAGTGGGCTATCAAATTCGACTTGAGAGCAGGTAACACTGAGATCAGAGTATATTAGAATGATTCTTGCTTGCAGATCGTCTAACAGAACGCTTCTCACGTATTGTACAACAGGAGTTTTACTCCGTATGCTCACTGCCGACCCTGTTGCTTCTGGAATAACACATATCATCATGGATGAAATCCATGAACGAGAAATCAATACGGATTACCTGTTGATCGCGTTGAGAGAGTGCATGAAGAAGCGAAAAGATCTGAAGGTCATTTTAATGTCAGCGACAATCGAAGGCAACATGCAGTTGTTCTCAAGCTATTTCCAAGATCAAAGTATCAAAGTCATTCGAATCGAATCTCGAACATTTGATGTAAAAATTTTCTACATAGACCAAATCCTCGCGATGTCCGGATATCAACCACCAGAATCTCAAGTTTTCTTCTCGGCAACAGATTTCAATCCGGAAGAGTGGGAAGAAGAGCTGAAAGCAATTCATGAAGAGCATGACGGTTTGGAGAAAAAGAATAATACTCCTCAAAGTGAAGCGAAAGTGTCAAACACGAAACCCGTCAATGATTCAGTAGTTCCTCTCGTTAGCAGTTCAAAAATAAGGTAAGTTTTGAAAGCTTTCTAATCGCCATATAAGAAATTACAGTGCTCCACAGTCTTGCGACCAACATCCGAGATCTGATGTTCTTCAATGTGAGAAAGCCTCAAATTCTATCAGCGCAGTAGCTCCGACGAACGAATGGTCCTCGGGATTATATAAAACGACGGATGGGGAAGTAATAGAAGAACACACTATGATGTCGTTCATGAGCTCTCTGGGATGTGCTAGTATTCGACCGATTCTAACTGTGGCGTTTCTTCCGGAAAGCCGTGATTCCGTTTTCGTCAACGGTGTGCGCTACAAAACAGATAATGACCAGCCAGCAGGATGTTTGCAACAACAAATAAAGGATCGTGCCCTGATGCCAGATTATCCACTGGTTTTTCACTGTAATACTTCCGAAATCGGGCCTACGCCGTATGTGGAGCCGAGGGAAAATCGCTCGGAAACGAATACGAATCTACGACCACCAGTTTCGGTACCCTCGCCCGCTGCTGTTCGCAATACACCGTCTACAGCATCAAGCGGCCTTGCTAAATTTTCCACCCAAAATTTCGGAGGGTTCGGGGTAAGTTTTCGTATTCATTCTCCGAAGTACTTCTTAATTCATCTTCAGGAAAAACAGCGCCTTGCAAGATTGCTCGAGGAGCGATTCCGGCATGAACTGAAAACTACCATCCCGGATAGAACAGTTTACTTTCACCCTACAATGGTTGACTTGATCAAAAATGTAGACTTGGCGAAGCTTCGTTTTGCGGAGAAATATCACACATTTTTCGGAACGGATTACCAGAATTCGATAGACCATAATCTTTTGAATCACGTTATCAAGTACTTGGCGGACAGTCCTGTCTTCGGAACTATTCTCGTGTTTCTACCTGGATTTGACGATATCCTGCTCATGACGGGAAAGGTATTTTCAACTGTATTTCTTGAATTATGGCACCTGTGTGAATCTGCAGATCGAAAAATGGAAGAATCAATTGACGAACATGAAGAATGTGTTGATTATTCCATTACACTCTCAAATGCACAGCATTAATCATGATGCTGTTTTCAAACCAGTCAATCAAGGAACGCGGAAGATTGTGAGTTTCAAACATTTCCTTCCAGAGTATGTTTTGCTTGATTCTCACTTTTCTTTAGATTCTTGCAACAAACATCGCTGAAGCATCGATCACCATTGAGGATGTCATTTTTGTTGTCGATACTGGAAAAGTGAAGGAGAAGTGGTACGATCACGAGGCCAAGTTGAGTACGCTTGCGGTGAAATCGATTGCCAGGAGTAATGCAGAACAAAGATCCGGTCGAGCAGGAAGAGTTACGAATGGTTACTGTATTCGACTTTACCCAGAACAGAAGTTTAACGCCATGCCCGAGACACAGGTGGCTGAAATGAAACGAGCAGCTATTTACGATGTCACCCTTCACGCTAAGCTGTTTGCTCCAAGTAGCTTGAAAATTTCGGAATTCTTGGCATTGGCACCCGAGCCACCAGAAGTGAAATCTATCATGCAATCCATTGACTTTCTGGAACAGCTTGGTGCATTCTACAGAACATCTCGCACCTCGCTCTTCACATTCAATGAATTCGGAGGCGACGAAAGTCAAGAAAAGCCTGATCCAGAATTGACTGATATGGGACGATTAATGGCTCGACTTCCATTGGACCCTCAACTATCTCGAATGTTGTTGTTCGGACTGTCGCTAAAATGTCTCACTCCTATCGTCAACTTGGTGGCTTTGCTTGCTTCCAGAGAACCATGTAAGAACTATTACGATCAATATTTATGGTTAATTAAAGTTCATGTTCAGATGTTCTCGCACAATCAGATGAACGAGAAAAACAGTCAAAAATGAAGTTTGCAATGGCGGAACAAGATTTTTCTGATCACCTTATGTACATCCGCTTATGCACCGCCTATTGCTCCAAAGTTTCTGCTAAAGAGCAATTTGAATTCTGTCGTGAACATCTCCTGAATCACAACACGATGAAAATGGTCAACGGGACACGCTTTCAGTTGCTTAGAGAACTATCACGAGCTAAGGTTGTAGATATACCAGAGAAGGAAGCTAAGAACCTACTCTCTGATCCGAATTACAACGTTAATTCAAATAGTTGGACAATGGTGCAAGCTGCCATTGCAGCTGGTTGTTATCCATCCGTTGGTGTCAGTTCGGCAGATTCCAATCTCAAGAAAGTACAAACCTTGTGAGTAAAGTTTTTTTCATTCTTCAGACGTAGCGTTTTTTGTAGCAACGATCGGTCGGCTACGCTGCATCCATCGTCAATACTGAGAAAGCAGATTGCGAAGTTACCAAAAAATACATTCGATGGCCCTCGTCTAGAATACGTAGTATTTCAAGAGATGTGCCTTATGTCATCTGAAAGATTACTTTCCATGAAGACTGTCACTGTGATTCCGGCTTTAACTGCCTTGTTATTCACAGGCCCGATCAGGCTGAGCCAGCAGATTATCGAGGAGTATGGAATAAGTGAGTTCATTTCATTGTCTAGCGGACTACATACCATTTCTTTAGTTTCGAAAAAGGATGAGGATGCTTCATTAGACGAGAAGCCATTTGGTTTCGGGAGCAGCATATCCACTTTGAATCTGGATGACTGGTACAGCGTTAAAGCGGACACAAAGGTTTGTGGAATTTATTTTTATAAATACAATTCAAATCGGCTTTCAGACTATGAAACACTGTCTGCGTCTTCGTCATAAATTTATGCAATTCTTTTTGAATGGAATAACGAAACCTCAACAGTTTGGTTCGAGAACCACTGCTTCTCAAGAGGTATCTGAACTGTATTCATATAATGTTATCCTGGGTTTTTTTCATTTAGATCATGCTCAAAATGATTCGCGAGTTACTAGATGAAGCGCACCAGAGTCACAATTTTTCTCACGTTGAAATGCCGATAACAACAGCGACAGCCTCCTCTCATAACCATCGCCACAACGGTGTATCTAAGAAAGGAGCGGTTGAAAGGAGAAAGGGAGTGGTAAGGCTTCTTCTTTTTTCATATGCTCCTCAGTTACTGAATTCCACTTTTCAGGTTACCGATTCGCCCTTCCCAGAACCGAAAGCTGTAAATCATCAAGGTCATTGGAACAGAAGGAATCCGTCCTATTCCGCGCACTCACATGCACCAAATTCGAATTTCCTGCCTCAGAGAAACTCCCAGCCTCAAACTGATCCGCGTACGAGTATGAACTTTGGAACACCGTGTTCATCAAATGCCAAGGTGTCGGTTGAAAAGCACAATTTGAAAGCTCGAAACGTGGAACAGTCTTCTAGTTTTCATCATAACCAAACCAGGCCAATGATCCGACAGATTCAACAAGTGAATCAAAGTTTCAATGGAAACGATTGTGCAAACGGAGGACAAATGCGACATGTTGTGAATTCGCAGGAAAACATAATACAGCAGCATCACCCATTTTCCCAACTGAACCCAAATCCAACTTCGCCGATGGAAGGTTTCTCACCAAGAGGAGGTCGAGGAGGAAATAGTTCAAGGGTGAGTTCATTGCTTCAGAGACGCAAATTCAATAATTTTTCAGATAGCCCGTGGTTACGGTCGTGCTGGAGCGAACAACTTCAATAACACTTGAAAAAATTTAAAGCCCCTGAATCTGAGCAGTTTTACAAATTCTTCCTAGCCGTATCACAGCTGTTTTCTATCGCTCCTTGTAATGTTTTGCTGCCCATTTCAGTTCCAATTTTTTCCCGGATAATCTCATCCTCAAAAAGTTCTCAAATCCACAGAACTCGTATTTTTAGATCACATTTCCATGAAATTTGCTCGATTCTCCCTTCCTACATGTTCCAAAAGCTTAATAGTTTCATTTGTTAAGAATGTTATTCGCTGTATTAAAGCATCTTGTTAGCAAACATAATATCCAGTTATCGTTCCGTTTCGTGAAATGTGTGCCCAACTTGAAATATTTTAACTAATTTTTGTGTGCTGATTCAACCTTTCAGTTCTACAGGTGAGATGGACGGCCCCCAGGATGCTAAAGATGAGGTTCCTATATCTGGATACAAGATCGAAAACCCTTCCAAATACGAACGTATCGGAGATTTCAAAGTTTTCTCAGCGTATAAGAACAAGGACAACGAAAGGGTAGAAGTCAGTTTTTTTTTTTTTTAATGAATACCTCATGTACTAGTGTCCCAGTGGGACGCTAGTATTAGAGGATACTGTCCCACGAGTGTGGACGCCGTGCTTCAACGCAATCTCAATGTTAGGGCCCGTCGTCCACACTAGTGAAACGCTAGCACTTTAAACTATTTTGCAGTACGTCTACAAATCTGAGTTTACCTCTGGAAAGGAAACTCTGGAATATCGCATATCAGCTCTAATGGATAGCGAGTGTGTTTCCAAATTTCTGATGCACGATATGAATATGTACCATTACCGGGTGTTCACCTACAGAAAATTCCCCCAATTGGGACTTCTGGACACGAATACACCTCTCAGTTTCACAGACATTCAGAAGTTAATGAAGCAGCTTATGAGGGGACTTTTCCATATTCACGGCAAAGGATATGTTCATCGTGCCATTCATGTTCGAGTTTTTCTTGGTTTTCATCGACTAATATTATATTCTTTATAGCCGGATAATCTGATGATCGACGAGACGAGTGGCGAAAAACAGCTGAAAATACACAATTTCGCATCCAGTGACGAATTGAATAGCGAGGCGAAATACAATCTTCTTCCTATTTGGTATCGTCCTTTCGAGGTCTTGATGGAAAGAGACTCTAAAACTGGAGCCTTCGACATATGGTGTGCTGGTTGTGTGATGGCTAGAATGATCAGGAGATTCGAACTCTTCAAGAAATCCGATTCAGAAACAACCGAGACCGTGGTATGTTTTTTAAGCACTTCTTTTGATAATTCCACGCATATTTAGTATTAGAGCGGTGAAATTTTGAAAATTCATACTGCACTGCACTCCTCGTTCATTTGGTCAAATGGGAGGGTTTTATTCAAAAAGCCAGTGTGTTTTTCTCTTCCATTTGCCCAGTGCGATGCAGCACATATTTTCAAAGTTTCATCGCCCTAATATCAACATTAGAAGGAATGAAATGCAGAAAGCCTGCGCTCCACTGCACTCTACGTGCATTTGGTCTTTTGGGAAAGTTTCGAGGGAAAAATCAGTGTTTTTATCCTTAAATCGCCCAGTGCGCTAGAACGCTGTGTTTTCTGATTCTATCGCTCTAAAACTTCAAGAATATGGTGAACTAATTTTTATGAGTTTCAAAATTCCGTCAATTTTCAGCTAGAAAAAATTATCAAAGTGCTGGGACAACCTGATCACCTCGATGGCTTAAAATTGATACACAAGGACAAAATCACCTTCGAAAAACTCATCAACCCCGATAGTAAACCAAGGTTCAAGGAAGCTCTTCCGGATGCTTCTGATGTTGCAATCGATTTCATCAGCAAGCTGCTCCAGTTGGATCCTAAAAACCGGTTGACTACTCAGAATGCCCTCAAACATCAATACTTCACGACGGATGATACGAGTACACGACAAGAATTCACCTTTCCGGATTTTCCCTAATACTAACCTCTTCTGTGTACATGATATCGTCAATATTTTGTATTATTTTGTACTCCCAATCGATGTATATTGATTACATTCGGAATGAAACGATCATTTCCTCAAAAAAGTTTTACTGAAAAAACTTGAATCTATGTATTCGTTGATCGTAGACGCAATACTCATGCATTTCATCTTGCTGCAATACATCTAAGCAGAGTCGAAGGGACATTCAGAGAAAATTGCTTTTTAGATCACAAAAAAATGCTTGTGCAAAATTCGGTTCTCGGAGATTACATGATAGGAGAACTGTTGACGCCAAATGAAAACGTATTTTCCGAATGCGAAGTTTTTGAAGCGACACACCAAAAGTCGAGAAAATCGGTAAGGATTTTCACTGTAGGTGGTTGCAAAAAACTAAAATCCAGGTGATTTTAAAAGTGACAAGAAAGGCTGACGATATTAGTCGGGAAACGGACATTCTGAGTTTGCTGACACACGGAAACATTGTTGAATATCTGGAATCATTTAAAACGACACAACTTCGAAATGTGATAGTTTTCGAAAAATATCCTCAGGATCTACAGTCACTTTACACTAATGAGCCACTCGAATCAAGAAGGATTCAGAAGTTTATGAAGCAACTTCTGAATGGTCTCGAATACATTCATGAGAGAAATATCATTCACAGAGATATCAAGGTTTGCTTTCAGTGAAACATCTGAATGACAATTCTTACTTTTTCAGCCTGATAATCTCCTGGTAGACTCCAACGATAGCATAAGAATTGGTGACTTTGGTTTGGCTCGGTTTGCAGATCCAAACGTGAAGATGACTCCAGAAACTGTCAGTCTTTGGTATCGTCCCATCGAAATCCTACTAGAAGATCCGAATCATTCAACAGCGATCGACATCTGGTCAGCTGGATGTGTCATCGCAGAATTGTATAGAAGGTATCCATTATTTCGAGGAGAAAGTCAGATCAACATGGTATAGACTATATCAACATTTTTACAAGAAATCAAGATATTTCCAGCTCAACAAAATCATCAGCGTCCTTGGCAAGCCTACAGTTGCAGAATGGCCAACGCTGAACGAGCTACCAGTAATGAGCATTATAACATTAGACGGTTCTACAACTACTAGATTCGAAGAAGCGATACCGCATGCTTCTGAAAAATCACTGGATTTCATTCGAAATATGATAAGATTCGATCCAACCAAACGATTGACGGCTTCTCAGCTTCTACAACATGACTATTTTTCTAGTGAAGATACGTCGTCAATATGCATGAACAGCGATGACCCCATTTTCCCATAGTATATATTAATGAATGTAATCCAAAAAAAAGTGTGCTTTCTTATTTGGATGTTACGAATAAAAGGGTATATTCCCAGTGCCTCTTTTCTCTCTTCCCCATATCTCGCGGCCGCTTAGTAATGGCAAGAATGGCCACTTTAATGGTTGTCTGGTTGCCTGCGTTCTCTTTCCATGGTACTCTCTTTTCTCCGTCACCATTACTAGGCCCTCCCGTCTGCAGACACCCCCATTCTCCCACTTGTACACTATTGATCCATTCGTCTCCGAATGGCTAGATACATCGTCATTGAGCTTAGCGAGAAGGACAATGGATCTGATATCATGACTTTTCTGGTAATTCCTGTACTCTTGTTGGAAGATCTCATATTTCAATTTCAGATGTCCCGATCAAAAGCTAAATTCACGATTACCGATGATATAAGCGAATACGCGGCTGAAAGACAAGAGTTATGGCGAGCAAGAGCTAATGAAAGTGAGACAGCTGTACTTAAGAGTTGGTGTGAAAATATTGACTTCTGAAAATTGGTTGAAATTTAGGAGCTGCTCCACCAATGCCCGACCCAATTGGGCCACCCAGCAAGCGGCCATGCGGAAGCGGCGATTCACAGATAACAGAGGAACCGGAACCTTCCTGCTCCGCATCTTCTGAAGAATATCGGAATATTGCAGCGAAGGTGGAGCCCTTGGACGCTTTCCAGTTTGGAAACGATACGAGCAACGATTGGAACGATACTATTCAATCCACTTCCGAAACGGCGGGAATAGCATATTCTACACTTGCCGAACTCATGAAAACATCAGCCATGCTTCCTTGTAATCCTCCTAGTGTTGAGAAAAAAAGGCGACAAAACACAACTTATCAATGTCAAGTTTGCGATTCCTACATCAAAGCGTACAATATGGATTATTACAAACGTAGTAATCATGCAATCATTCATACCGATCTTCAAAGGTAACACGAATCATATCCTTATGGCTATATATCTTCATTTTCTTTCAGATATATCTGCCCAGTCGACGGTTGTGGTGCAAAAACTCGTCATCGATCAAATATGGTTGTGCACGCGAGAACGGCTCACGGATTGAGCGGAAAGATCAACGTTCAAAACTGTCTTCTACCCAGCGAAGATGATGAGCTGAAACAGACAGTTGTCAAATGTTTCCCGGAAATGACTGCAACGGTTTTGGCGATGCAGATAAAAGAAAGAGAGAAGAATGAAGAAGGAATCACAGAAGGATTGATGGAAGGGACGGTAGAAAGCGATGAGGATTTCGTAGAAGAATATTCTTACGAACAATAATTATTTGATAATATATTGACATGTGGATCTAATTGCAACAATAATAAAAGTTTCGAATAAACACTCATATAGAAAAGGCTACTGTAACCCAAATTTCATGTCATTTTGGGAGGACTTTTTCGTTGCTGAAAGTCCTAAGTTTGGTAATTTGGTAGAAACTGACTCAGCGCATCTCAGCATATCCTAGATTCCAGATTTCATAAAGGTGCTTATTGTCAGTCGTGCTCTTTGAAATCTTGAGGAAATAAACAATAAACACAGGAAGAATGTGCCGATTTGTCTACATGTCTCTCCACATTCTTGTAAAGATGAGAAACGCATTAGAGAGTTGGTTGTGACGGACGGCTCCTTCGTCCCTGGAGACTCTCACAAAGTCGTCTTCTTTCGTTTTTTTTTGCTATAAAAAAGTCTTCAAAATCTTGGATACGCTTCGTTTCCCGAAGAAGAGCTCCTCCGCCTATTCTTCTCCTTCAATCGTATTCGTCCTTTTCGTCGACTTCGTCTTTGAGCAAGTGACGTAGAGAGGTGAAACTTTGAGCAAGAAAAAAAGGGCGGAGTCAAACAGAAGTGAGCAGCAGAGGAAGAAGAAGAAGAAAAGTTATGGCCACGTCTATCGGAAGAAACGAGTTGTCGAGAGCAGGGACCCAATTTCATGTGATTTTCCTTTTTTTCGGAATTATATTCTCTGTCAGAATTAAAATATTAGCTTCGACATATTTCTAAAGATTTGCATTCAAAACAGAATAAATATTCACTTGAAAAATGTTGTACTGTATTCGTAATGAGACCCAAATGATAAAATTCGAGTATGCGTCTATTGTGTCGATTTACGGGATACTGTAGTTAAATTTTTAGAGTTGTTTTGATTTTTATTGGAATTTTTATTTAATTTCGATTGGATTCTTGTCCTTCAAGGAATTTCTTGTAACTTTTTCGTTAATTTTTTCTCAGTTACTTTCATTCGAAACCAGACAGAAGTTATTCACAAAAATCGAATAGAAAAGATGCCGCTCAATAATTTCAGTGTTCTCAGTGTACCAGTTGGTCCCTATGTATTTGGTTTTCCCACTTTCTGACTAGGAACAAGTATATTTATTTTACACTTTTGACAACCTTCAATATCTGTATGCTGGCAAATGGGTTCAACCTCTTCCCTCCAGTCTCCTCACATTCTGAAAACCTAATGATATTCGAGCTTTTAAAATTAGTTTGGGAGAAAATGCTGTCGTACCCGTGGAAATTCCCACCATATTATCTCTTCAAGTGCCGTTTTCCTCTCACTTTCCTCTTCTTTTTCTTCTTTTCGTTTTCGTTCAGCTCATTTCGTCCGTTTTCTCTTCACTCACTTTCTCCTCTTTTTTCTGAACTTTTTTCCCTTGATTCTTGATTCTTCGACACGTGAAAAGACAATAGTCCCATGCTCTTTTTCCCTTCTCTGTACTTTCAACTATCACGAAAATATAGATCTTTGTCAGATTGGATTGTTACTTTTTGTCTGCCTACACCCTTCTGTCTGATCTCAGATTCCTTCCGTTGTAATAGTTTCTTTCTTCTCCGCTTCCTCGAGCCCAGGATTCTCACTCTCTCTCTCTCTCTCTCTTTGTATCTTATCATTGATTTCATCAAAATCGAACCGTGCAAATTGTGCATTGTCTCGAAGAAGTGTCGGAATGAATGAAAGAGAACTGGCTGCGAGATAAATATTTATGCAGCTTGACAAACAGTTTACGTTTCGTCTCCCAACCCGCACAAGCCGCTTTTGGGGTCACTATTACTCATTTTCTTGCAACAACTCTTGTTCTATACTTTTCAATAAAGTATTAGTACTGACTAGCAGGACACATTCAACTTTTTCTATTAGCTATGTTTTCCATGTTACTCCGCGCTCTATCACAAACACGGGTGAAATTCGAATTTTTCGGCTTTCCCATTGTTTTGCCAAGTTTTGAGGCATCAAAACTTCCGAGGATTATTTGTGACAGCTAGGCTCAGAATAGATAAATTTTCAATAGAGAAGATAAGAAAATATAGGAATCTTCTAACTTAAATCATCCACAACTTCTGAGTTCAAACATTCAAAAATTTTGGCATCATTCCGCCCAAAAATAAAAAAAATCAGGTCTCTATGATTATGTGGCTTTTCATGTAAATCAGCAGTTGCCCATTCCATTCCACGACTCGCGAATTTCGATTTGTTTTCTCTTCTGCCTTCCCAATTCTTTTCATATCTGAAATTCTTTAGCTTGTTCCCACAACCCAATTACTATATCACATATCCCATAAGCTTTGATCCTTAGAAGACGAAGAAGAAGAAGAAGAGGAAAAAGCCACACGGTTATTTTTGTGCTCACTGGCGATATGCTAGCTGTTTATGTTTTCTGTTCAAAACTTGGATCCTCGTATGTGTTTGTGCTCGCCCGCGCACGTCGAAATTCGACACTCGGCGCTCGGTGAGACGAAATCGAATTACACCTCAAAAGAGGAAACATATATCTCTTCTTTTTTGAGAAATGTCCTCCTGGCATATCCACTTAAAATAGCGAAGGTTTGACAAAAGTTGAAAAAAAAGATGAAAGTTGGTAATTTGATACCGAATAGACATGTTTGCCTGATCTTTACTTATTGGAGTTCCTTCATTTCACTGTGTAGGTATGGTATGGTATCCTTACTTCATTGATAATAGAATCAAAGATCTAGAAGAATGAGAAAGTACACATACTTTGTTAGATACTAGGAATCAATTAGATGGAATACCTAATGAGAGTCAAATCCCACGACCCTCGGCTCTACCTGGCACCCTAAGTACATAAAGAAACGACATATCATACCATTTTCGGAATTACCCTCTCCTTTCCGTAACAAGTAAACTCAAAAGAGCAACTGCTCTGAATTTTCATGCTCCTCCTCTCGGTGCCCCCCGTCCTTCCGACAACTTTTAGTGTCTCCTCCTCCCGCTTCCTCTTTTTACTCCTCTTCGGCTGCTCTCCGCTATGTCCACTGGACCCCCACCAACTCCCCCCATTTTCCTTTTTACTATGAATTTTTGATTCCCTCCCTCTTTTCTCCTCCCACTTACTTTTTCTTCTCTATTTTTTTCTTCAGCTTCTTCTTCTAACTTGAAGTATTTCTATTTTCAGGTACTATTCTGAATGTTGTGGACCGACGACTTGAACTGAGTGCTTCTTCGTCAACTTATTTCTAATAACAAGATGACGAATTCTGTGTGAGTTTCCACTTTTTCCCACCATCGAAAAGAAAATGAAAATTGCAAATAAACAAAGGATTATCCCAAGAGAAAACTTCTACTTTGCTCTTCTGCTTGGCACGTTTCTCATGAAATTGTGGTCAAGACGATCAGGAGAATAAATGTGGGAAATAGAATTTGACCTTTTACTGGTCAAAGAAAGTTATATATCCAGAACAAAAAATCATATATTCTAAACGAAGACAATATCGGTTCTGAATCTGAGAAAAAATTGAAATCAAACTGATTTTGGAAAATTACTGTAAAGAATAGATCCTATCTACATAGATGATGAAAATCACAGTAAAAAATTGAGCAAAAAAAACTCCGTCCGGTTACTCATCCATTCTTAAAGAAAATCAGAAAAAAGTCTCGATCCAGTTTAGAAAACAGCTCACGGGATAAGGAAAACAGAAGAAGCGTAGTCGAATTAACTAGAATGGCTTGTTGTGTGCTCCTATCTCCTCCTTAAATGAAGAAAAAGCTTCTTCGATAAACGAGACGCAGAAACGAGACATACACACTATTCTATTGATTCTGGCGACAGCTTCAGCTCCCCTTCTCCCTTACACGCCCCTTTTGGTGCTCCCTCTCCCTCTCTCTGTTTTGGCTCTCTCATATCCGCTCATTTCATTGGGCCCTTAATTCTTTGAATTTCTCGTATTTCTCCTTCTCCCAACTAAACTGGATCGAATCATACTTCCCGAAAAAGAAAACTCTTCAAAAATGGATGAGGAGCCGGACGAAGAATCTCCGTCGAGAATCGCGCGTTCTCGATCGTGTGAACCGCCCGGTTCCACTTCGCGAAGTCGTGAATCTCGCGGTTCCCTTTGGATGTCCATGGGTGTTCATGTCGAAAGTTCCAGAAGACGTCGGATGTCGAAGGCGAGGCGCGAGTCTCAGAGCATCGAGCTCTCTTCTCTCGGTGAGTTTTTTCTTTATTCAAAATCTAAATCTAAAAAATAATAAAGATAGCGAGAGACGAGTGATATGGTCCATAGATGTTTTTCCACGGAAAACTTCTAGTTTGGAACCGAGACAGTCCTGAAGTTAAAGCAAGACTTCTGATATTATAATTGCATTGCTATCAGCTGCAGTTGTCTGGGTTACACACCTAGCGAAAAGACTCTTTCCGAAAAGTAACGCAATGCGGAAAATAAGAGTCATGTTTACGTCTATAGCCCACAAGATTGCTAGATTGTCAATTACAGCCTTAGCCTTCTTCGTCTTCTTCTCAATTAACTATTCCATTCAATCTTCCCCTCCCATTCTTCTTTGTACTCCTCAATGAATCGACATCTCTTTCTCAGTCAATTCATCTATCCCATCTCGTCAGAGAGCTCTGATGAAAGAGGATTTGAAGATGAGAGAAGAGCATCCACGTGAAACTCCCGCAAACTTTCACGTTCCCTGAGCTCTCGGCTGGCGAAATACAAAGGATGATGAGAAGGGAAGAAACACCATTGATGGTCCCACCGTCATCATCATTGTCGTCTTCTTCTTTTTCTGCCTCCACAACGTCTTCTGTGTTGCCGCTTCTGAAAACCCTCTATGAGTCTCCGGTTAGACGGGTGCAAGGGGTACACAACAACGTGTGCTCCAAGGGTCTCAACGGCCGCCACCGCGCGCTCATACACGCAGAAAGCACAAAAAGCATTCGCGTAGTAGGTAGCCTGCTAGTCGTCTATGTGCTCTGTCAATCACACTATCCCTCTCAGCCTAAAGCTTCTTCCACCATGAGGGAAGAGGTCCAGAAGTTGGCAGAGGGAAAAAGAAGAGGAAGAAGAAGGGAGACTACGAGACATGCTCGCCAGGAATTTTTTCCGGAGTCTCACAACAACTGTTCGATGGTGTCTGTTGTGTTATTTTGTTGGAAGTGGAGAAAGAAGACGGAGAATGTGATGCCAGGAATGAGTAATTAGAAAGGGAACGGAAAGGTTTAGTATGGCAGCCGCAGAATTTTTGGTATTCAGAAAGGATTAGGATAAGTAGGATAGGATGAAGAATTCAGAATCACCCGAAATGGGGTTCACAATTCTAGAACATAGTTTGTGACCCATTTTCATGTTTGAAGTTTCTGATGATACATTGGAGTTTCAATCTTCTCCAAAAATCTTCTTCTGACGATAGTTATTTGTAATAAGAAGCTTACTAGCACGTTCTCTCTTCGAAGTCTCCAAAAATGGCAACAGAGAAGTTAAAAATGTCTCTTCGCGACCACCGCCTACTATCTCCATCAATCATCAAAATTTGAAACTGCAATCAGTTCTAGAAGAGGGCTGGTGATAAGCAAAGCGAGTGTTAATATTTCGCACTCGGTACTTCTATCGTGTGGTCATCGTTTATTCTATAATAATTCTATGCTGCAAAGTCATTCCAAATGTTGCAATACTGCGCAAGTTGTGAGCATATCACTCGTCTTAGCCAAAAGAATGCAGATCATTTTTGTAAATGAAATCAAGAAACGTTGTTAATGTTAAATCAAATCCTGTTTCAGCTCCTGGAACCAGAGTCATGTTCCTCTTGAAGGAAAAAGAGAATACCCCGGCTCTGTTCACGGAAATGGGAGAGTTAAATAACGACGAATGGAGAGAAACTGCAAGATGGGTGAAGTTCGAAGAAGACGTCGAACAGGGAGGAAATCGTTGGTCAAAACCTCATGTGGCCACATTGTCGCTCCATTCGTTGTTCCAGTTGAGAAGTTGCATTATGAATGGACTCTTCTTGAATGATTTAGCCGAAACTGACATGGCATCTATTTTCAGTGAGTTTTGAAGTTTTTGAATTGTAACTATATGGTACTTTTAGTCTATTTTGAAAAGAGTTTTGAATGATGCTAGATCTAAATTATTTTTCAGATGCCGTGATTGAGAACCTAGTCAAAAGTGGAGATCTGCCATCTGAAAACCGAGAAGAACTTCGTGAAATTCTACTCCGAAAGCATGTTCATCAATACGAACAAGTAAGTCTTTATAACAACCTTGAAAAGTTTTGAATTCCTGTTTTTTGTTTTCTGGATTACCTCTATCAACCCCCTCCCTTCTCACTAGCTTTCCCTATTACTGATTTGGGAGAGTGTCTTGACTATCTTGCCTTCTTTCTTTCCTATATTTCTAGCCGCCCTTTTGGGCCTTCTCTCGCTGGTTCGATGATTTAGTAGCGGCCGCCTCGAGCCCATCCACATCGCGCACCTCAAGCTTTTCAAGTCACTCTCTTTCTTCACAGGTCCTCGCTTTGGTTTGAATATTCTTAACGTACTAGGCGTGTGATCTTTGTCATAATCAACATTCTAACACCTTTTTCTTGACATTTTAGACTCTCGCCCAGTGTTTTCCGCATTGATAAGGCCTGTAACTATTTCAGACAAGGATGGCGGTACTTGTGATGTTGCCAAAGTTACTATCAGACCGATAAAAAGATCAAACACTAGTTGATTTTATGTGAAAAATTGTTCGATCTACCTTGCTAAAAATCCCAAATGAACCATTCTAAACATAGAAAGACTATTTACTTATGACGGGGTTTTCTGACCAACACTTGATCATTTGCGGATAAGATGTCCTTGCAAAAAATCGCTGGCATTTCTTTGTTTGTTCTTCTTTCCTCATTGAACTTACTCCCGTGCGTTTGCGATCATAACCTAGACATAGCCAGCTGATAGCCTTTCTCCCACATTCTTATCAACCCCTGCTTGCTCGTTGTTTCGTAGAGGTCATGACGTTGCGAGCACGCAGAGAACCAGGATTTCTTCTAACAATTTTGTTCTGTTTACTCTTCCAATTTTGTAATAGAATCGTCGACAGTGAGGAGGCAGCATAGATTGTTTGATTTTTGAGGTGTTGCCTTTTTTTTTGAACTCGAGCTTAGTCTTAATGAATTGAAGTATTGTTTCAGGCGAAGAAGAATGGAGCTGGTGGCGAGAAGGGTGGATTCCTCAGCACAGTACGATCAATTTCGGATATTGGAAAATCGTTCTCTCATGGCAAGAACCTTTCCAAGATTGAAGAAAAACCCGAAGGTCCAGTGACTTCTCAGACAGCTGGTGCTCCATCTGGATCGTCAAATCAACTCACTTTACCTACAGTAAGATTTATCATAAGACAACTATTTTTTTGAGATTTTTAGGTCGAATCAGTTCCAAAAGACATTTCAAACGAGGAATCGTCTAAAGGAAATCTTCACTTCCTAAAAAAGCTGCCAGTCGGTGTTGAAGCCAGTAACGTCTTGATAGGAGAAGTTGATTTTCTTACTCGTCATATATGCTGTTTCATTCGTCTGAAGAATGCCAACCAGTTGGGTGATTTGACAGAAGTTCCAGTTCCAACAAGATTCATATTCTTGCTTTTGGGACCAACTGGGCATGGTCAACAATACAGAGAAATTGGAAGAGCTATCGCCACACTCATGGCTGATGAGATCTTCCATGATGTTGCCTACGGTGCCCGTGATGTCGATGATCTTCTTGATGGAATTGATGAGTTTTTGGATCAAGTTACTGTACTACCACCAGGAGAATGGGATCCAAATATTCGTATCGAGCCACCCACTAAACTTCCATCTCAAGAAAAGCGAAAGCAGATTGGAAAAGAGCTTCTTGTGGAACCATCTTCCCATAAACCTGCCAAGAAGATGGTGGAAGAGGAGGAAATACATTCTCATGGAGACGATCCAGCATTGAAAAGGACTGGAAAACTGTTTGGAGGTCTCATTCTGGACATCAAAAGAAAAGCACCACATTTCGTTTCCGACTTCACCGATGCATTCAATATTCAATGTCTCGCTTCTATCTGTTTCATGTACTTCGGACTGTTGGCTCCAATCGTTACCTTCGGAGGTTTGCTCGAGGAAGCAACTCACCAGAGAATGGCCGCAATGGAAAACTTGTTTGGAGGCGCTCTCTGTGGAGTAATCTACCATTTCTTCGCTGGTCAACCACTCACCATCGTTGGTTCAACAGGACCTGTCCTCGTCTTCGAAACCATTGTCTATGATTTCTGCTACCGAATTGGCATCGACTACCTGAGCTTCCGTTTCTGGGTTCACGTATGGACTGCTGTAATCATACTCATCATGGTGATCACTGATGCTTCTTCACTCGTTTCGTTCATCACTCGCTTTACTGAAGAATCATTTGCCACATTGATTGCTGTCATTTTCATCTACGAAGCTATCATGAAATTGGTCAAAATTAAAGGACAACTCGATATGATCAACTACTCACGAGATTTTGTGGAAGGAGGATTCTGTGCCTGTGTAACTCCAACTGGAAAAGGTAAAATATAATAGGTTCGAATTCGCATTCATTCAATTTTAACTTTCAGCTGGCGTATCACTTGATCATGCACGTGCTTACATCCAAGAGAAGAATCTTCCCATTCCATTCAACGACACTTACGTCGAGTATTCAGCTGCAAATCTTACGGACTGTCGTGCAATTGGAGGAGCATTTGATGGTACCACCTGCTTCCCACTCTATGACAAACTGCTCATGTCCATCCTTCTGACCGTTGGAACTTTCTTTTTGGCTACAACTCTCAAGAAGATGCGTAACTCATGCTATTTCCCATCTCGCGTTCGCCAACTTCTCTCGGATTTCGCCGTCATGATCGCCATCGTTTCAATGACCTTCATCGACATTTTCGTCGGAGTCAACACACCAAAGTTGAATGTCCCAAGCACTTTCCGCGTAAGTTACACTACAATTTTTCGTATACTCAACATTACCTATCTATTTTCAGCCAACATGGGAAGGTCGTGGTTGGTTCATCTATCCATTCAATGGAAATCAATGGTGGACTGCTCCGTTGGCTCTTCTCCCTGCACTTCTCGCATGTATTCTGATCTTCATGGACCAACAAATCACAACAGTTATCGTTAACCGTAAAGAGAACAAATTGAAGAAAGGATGTGGCTACCATCTTGACTTGCTCGTTCTATCGGTTTCAATTCTCATGGTTGGATTCCTTGGATTGCCAATTTACGTGGCTGCAACTGTACTTTCTATCAATCACATCAACTCTCTGAAGGTAGAATCCGAATGTAAAGCTCCTGGAGAAGTTGCCCAATTCGTTGGAGTTCGCGAACAGCGTGTCACCGGAATCGTCACATTCCTCATCATTGGACTTTCTGTTATGGCAACCAACGTTCTTGGACGTATTCCAATGCCCGTTTTGTACGGAGTCTTCCTTTACATGGGTATCTCGGCTCTCGGTGGAATTCAACTGTTCGATCGTACTCTTCTATTGTTCATGCCAATGAAATACCAGCCAGATACCATCTACATTCGCCACGTGCCAATCAGAAAGATTCATTTGTTCACTGCATTCCAAATCGGATGTCTTGCTCTTCTTTGGGTTATCAAGTCCATCAAGTCTACATCGATTCTTTTCCCAATTATGGTGAGTTGAACGCTTTTTGCAACACTCAAATATATGTTTCCAGCTCGTTGTAATGGTTGCAATCAGAAAGATGATGGAGAAGGCTTTCACTACAACTGACCTCAAGTACCTTGATGATCCAATGCCAGACTTCCATCTCAGAAAGAAGGAGGATGCTAAGAGAAGACAAAGCGAGGTACTATCCTAAATGATCCGGAATTCAAAAATAGTCTTCGGTTTCAGGGGGAAGCTGTTGAGATAGAGTTCGACAACGAGAACCAGGCAACGATACACGCGGTCAAGACTGAGGCTCATCTCCATATCCCGATGGCTTCAGGAAATGTTATCAAGATTCCTCTTGCTGCTATTCAGGAGCCATCCCATTCTATCAATCTGACCAAGGAAGTGAATAATAGTGGAATGTGGAAGCACATTTCATCGGCTGATTCGAAGAACTCATTGGTTAGAGATGTGCCAGCTTCATCGGAACCCACAACAAGTAGAGACGCTCCTATCGAACAACCAGAAGATGATGATGATCCAATTATGATTAAGGTAAATTAAATAGGATTTTTCAATCAATTGCAATCATTCAAATTCAGGTTATTCGTCCATCACCACACAATTCGACGTCAAATTTGACAGAGAATACGCCTCTTCTGAAGGAAGAATCGAAGGAGCCAACTAATCCTGATGAGCCAAAAGTGTGATTCCTGGTTTTTAAAATATGTTTTTACTGCTCTTAATGTTTCCCACCCAGTCAGTCATAATTCCGTTCCTTATCCCGACATCCATTGAATCGTGTTCCAAAATTGCTTTCTTTCTGATCTGTCTGTCTTTTATAATCGATTTCCGAAATCAAATCAATTACGTTTCTAAGTACACTTATTCCTTACCTTTCTTCTCGTTTTCAATTGTCCCTAACAAATAGTAGAGTATTATTTCCCTTTATAAGGGCTTCTTCTCATACAATAGTTTTCTTTCTTGTACTCATTTTTCCATGTTATCTTTTAAAGAAATAAAACAAGAAAATTTATGTTAATGATGTCTACAAAATAAGAAACATTGTGGCACATAGAAGTCAGGTATGAATAATTGAAATTTGAAAATCCTATTTACAAAGATGAAAGAGTCTTGGAGATCGTTGACATGTTGTTAACACCTCGGAAGTGGTGAGCATAGTCAATTTACATGGCACCAAACGAGTCACACCATTCTTTGCACTTAAGCATATTATCCGGATCGACACTGGAGGATACTGCTTGCAGAGCAGCTTCAAAATCGCAATTTCGAACTGGTTCAGTTTTCAAAGACTCCATTGCTGCCGTGAGTTCAGGACCTCGAAGAGATTTTGTGTCGTATCTGAAAAATCTGAAGGGCTTTAGAAGCTAGTCACATGTTTACAACATACCTTCTCAGAACATTAATAGCAGCAGTTCTGCATAACGAGACGACATCGGCTCCGGAGAATCCTTCAGTCTTGGCGGCCAATTCATCGTAATTTATTTCATTCGACTTCGATGTTCCTTCCATTGACGTCTCGATAAGTTTCTTTCTTGCGTCCAAATCTGGCAGCGGGATGAAGATTCTCTTTTCAAAACGTCGTCTTAGGGCTTCGTCAAGTTCCCATGGAATATTGGTGGCTGCGAGTACAAAAACACGGCGTTCGTCTACTTTATGTTGAGCTCCGTCCATTTGAACCAAGAATTCAGATTTAACACGTCTGCTTGCTTCATGCTCTCCGGAGTTTCCTCGTTGTCCGCCAAGAGTATCGATTTCGTCAATGAAAATGATTGAGGGCGCATAGAAGCGAGCCAGTTCGAAGAGAAGGCGTACAATCTTCTCAGAATCTCCACGCCATTTACTCGATAAGTCAGTTGATGATACAATGAAGAATGTCGAGCTTGATTCAGAAGCAATTGCACGAGCGATTAGAGTTTTACCAGTTCCAGGAGGACCTGCGAGAACCATAGCTTTCCACGGTGATCGGAGACCTCGGAAAAACTCGGGAACCAATAAAGGCAGTGTGACGGCTTCGTGTAGAACCTGCTTCACATCGTGCATGCCAATGATATCATCCAATGACATCGTGTTTTCGGTTTTCAGTGCCATGGTCTGACGCACAGCTTGTACAATGTACTGAAAGAATGGATTACATTTTTGAGCGTACTTATTTTTGGATTTAGCTAAATTATGCGACTTTTTAATGAAAAGTTACTCACCGAATCGTATAATGATGCATCGAAAACCTCTCCAGCACTGTTCGGTGGTAGAATGCCTTGAGATTGATTCGCTGGTTTTGTATCCAACGGGTTCGGAGCTTGGTTAGTTATGGATGATGTGGATTTTGTAGGCTCTTTCGGTTGTCTTGCAGCTGTCCCACCTTTCTTGGTTGGGTACTTTGAAGATGTTGGCAAAGGAGGAGAAGGTTTTGACCATACATCTGGATCGGCAGGTGGCTCAGGACTTCCACTTTGTCTTGTCATTGCATCGTGAAGTTCGTCTTCATCGCGAGCATTTTGAACAACCATTTTCAAATTAGCTTCAAGGGCTTTCAGGAAAGACTGAATAACATTATTGTAGCGGTTTCAAATTAAATCAACTCACATTTTTTGATTCAACGTCTTCTCTGTTGCTTGCCGGTATTTTACAACTTCTAACGTCCGTCATAAGCTGGCGGAGTAAATCACCTGCTTCACTCCATCGACCATCGTCAGCCATAGTTTTTGCGACCTGCGCTCTTTCCAGATACCCAGTAATCGTCTGGGCATCTCCAATCATTCTGCAAACAGAGAATATGAAATAGGAAACAATGAAAGAAAGAGAGGTCAATAAGATGATTAGGAGGATACGAAAAGCAGAAGAAGAGACTGCGCGAATATGGAATAAATTAGATGTAAGAAAGAGATTGCCAGTCGGAAAGATGATATTTGGATTTAAATCGCATTCAAGCCGTAGAGAACGGCCAATATTTGCTTTGAATGAAGTTGAAAATCTGGAGAGGGAGCGAGCTTCTAGACATTAAATCGAATTAACTTTCTTGGGTTACAGAACCCAGTGTTCGGGAAAGGAAAATCCCTTGAAGAAAAATTGAAACGAGAGAAATTTGGCTGCAATCGCAGCGAGATCAGGCCCCATACCGTACTAAATTCTTAAAGGAGCAACTACGAACTTCAAATTAAAAAAAAGAAATGTCTTGTGGTATTTTAGGCGGGTCTCGCAGCGATCGACTGCAAAAAATACATTTTATTCTGGACTTCTCTGTGCTGCAAACTTGTTGCGCAAAATCTACTTGGAACGCGCAGCAATTGGTCTATCGCAACAAATCTTCGTGCGAAATCAATAAACGGCAAAAGCTATTTCAAGAGCTCGTCTTACGAGTTGATGCAGTAAATACTCGCAGCTCAATAAGTATATAGAAAAGTACAACCTTCCAATGGCTATTCAGCAATGACAAGCACCGAAAGTTGTCGCCACATGGCCACAGTAATTTTTCCCTACTTTTTTTTGGTTTCGACGGCTACGAAAAGTCTGGAAAGGGGCCAAAAAAAGTCTGGAAAACGAGAAGGCGAAACTTCAAAATCGTAGTGTTAATACCTCTTCCATCACCCTTTTTAGACTTTACACCCGATTATCTTGAAAACATTAGAGATCTCCCGAAAATTAAAAAAAAAACCATGTATATTTATGAAGAAGTTGAAACACAAAAAAAACTTATTTCACAGACTTTTTCGCGACTTTTTCCCTCCAAAACCTTCCAATAAAAAGTAAAATCACCGCGGCCGCGAACTAGCCTTAAGTGTCGTCAGTTAAAATGCCTGGTACGCAGTACACCGCAGACACATTCACGTCATGTTGCACAATTCGGAATTTAAACTTTTTCGAAGAGCCCCCAACTTTTCTCAATTTTCCGAGTTTTTTGTCTCTAGATGGATTGTTTTCGAAGCGAAAAGACATATTGTGACTAGCTAATTATAACGTTGAATTCTGTTAAAATGAAACCGTGCACCTAGCGACATTCCAGTTACTTCCTAACATATAAACATTCAATTTTTAAAGAGATGACAGACGTGGCCCGAGAATATGGGATAGCCATAAGCGATTCGTCAACGGTCTTCGCCTATATCACGGACCAAAAAGATTCAAAAAGAAAAGGTATCAATTCTTTCATAAGTTGTTTAGGAAATGTGCTATTTTCAGATGATGTCAATATCGTTGTAGTAGAGAAAGTATCCCCGAACAGACAAATCCTAGCCACTTCAAATCTCAGAAGACTGGTTATCGAAATGTATTCGGTTTTCGACAAATGTCAGAAGGGTTCATCTCCAGACAAACTTCTAGATCCCTCGATTTGCTGCAATTTCTCACGAGCTTATCGAGCTGTTCTCTACAACGCAGCAGTTACACACTCCAGTGAAGAGTTCATGACGGACTTCGCACTCTGGTCTTTATATGAAAAGCTTTGGTTCGGAAGAGGAGACAGCTCGATATGTAACGATTTGATCTCATGGGCCACCGAAAGTTTCACATTCACCAAAGCTGGCATCGACAAAGCTGCCGAATCTCTGATCGCAGGAAAGGCGCCATCGGACGAGTATTGGAGAGGAGTTGCTCTAACGCTATTGAGCTGCAATTTCCACGATTGTATTGATCTTCTTGCATTGCTGGGAAAGAGCCCAGAAGTGGACGCATTCGTTGATGTTCTTTCGTTTTTTCACCCTGAAAATTTGTCAGATGAAGCCTTGGTAAGTTTTTTTTTTGAGAAATGCTTGTTCTACTGATAGTTTCTGTTTCTAGGCAGACACAGTGAACGAGTGGAAGGACTTGATGTGTGACAACTTCGAAAGTGGAAGATACGGGAGCAACGAGAATATAAAATATCTCGCAAAGTTACTTCTCGGTGAAGATCGCTACCTGCGATCGATGGCCCCAAAGCTGCTTGAGCATTGGTGGCACTTCCTCCCATTCGTTGTTTTGGTGAAAAACCCGTTTGCTGGACACGCTGAATTAATGGATTTTGCTGAAGAGTGCAGGACTTTATTCAATGCAGATGACACGGAAGGAGCAAGAGAGAAGGATGTTTTCTGGTGCCTCATATCTAAGGATGACATGAATTTCCAACAGGTGACGAGTCTATATTTTCGAAAAAAAAAACAAATATTCGGATTTTCAGCAAATTTCTTCGAATCCATGGCTTGCTGTCCACCTTGTGGATCTGATCCAGAAGTCGACTATGGATCCTGAGTTTGAGGAAATGAGAAGAATGCATATGCTTGACTATGCAAGCGTTTTGATCTCCCACTCACCGTAAGTAGCTGTAACAAGATCAGGAAGATAACTTGCTTGTTTCAGACTATGGGAAATTGGAGCTGGGTATCTAATAGCATGTGGATCAGAAGGACTACTTCGATTGGAATCACATATTGAAGGACTCCACATCGCCGACGATGAGATGGCAGAACGACTTCTGGACGTTTGTGAAACGAACAGATTGCAAGATGCGAAGAGCTGTGTAACTAACACGATGACGTTTCGATATCTGAAACAAAACGAATGGAGCGCTGCTCTCGCATGGGCTCTTAAAACCGGATCCAAGAAAACCATAGACTGGACAGTGACTCGTATAGTTAGTTCTAGTTCGAAAGATGAGTTGGCCGCTCTTCGTGTGCTTTACTCCATAACCAACAATTCCGTCCTTTCACTTCCATCGCTGACATTCCTCTACTCATACCAGCGATTCGTGAAAATGATGCACAGTGGAGATGTTCTGGATTGTGTTCAGCATTTGATTCCGTTGATTATGATGCCTGATGTGCCCACACAGTACTACTACGATCTTTTCGACTACTTGATAACGATCATCAAAGAGGACGGAAGAACTGGAATTCCGTTTTCTAAGGAAATTCTCTATGAACTGTCGACGTTTTTGTCAACTTTCACTCTCGATAAGCACAGAGATTTGAACGAAAGTTATTTGAAAAAGGTAAGACATTCAGAGATGATTTGTTGTGAATTCGACTTACTTCGAGTTAATCATTACTTTCAGGTGAATGTTCTCAAGAAGATGGTGGTACTCAAGTTGGCCGACTCAATTGCGAAGGGGATCGCTTGCGCTTGAGGACAAAACTCAACCAGAAATCACTATTTACAACTTTTTAATTATGTGTTTGTGATACCTGCCGATGTTTTGCTTGTATCCCATTCTTTTTTTTTCGGATCTCATCTAGATGTCTCCCATTTTTTTATTTTCACATTTCATTGTTTTGCGAATAAGATTATCATCACTTGAAATTCAATATTTTCAAATTTTAACTCACTCGTAAAAACGAGTATAACTTACCTGTCTGACTTCTTTCTTTCTTTGCACTCACGAGATCGATTGGCGCGGCCAGTGTGACCTATGGGCTATGCAAGCGCGCTCCCGCTGCCTTGAATTCCTGGGCCCTAGTTTTTGCTTAGTCAGCTCTTGTTGAAACACACTTTCTCAAGAGACAGAAAGCGGTTGTGACTCTCTGTGACACAATTATGAACTTTTGCGCACGAGTTTTTCCTCTAATTTTTATCGATTATCTTGTCTGCGTCATATTTCTCGCTCTTTCTGTTGGCGCGGTTAATCTTTGCCAAAATTCAGTTCCAAAGACACACTTTTCTAATTTCAGGCAGTTGTGTGCTTTGCGCGCAACTCGGCCAGTTATCGACGTGAACGCCACGGCTTCTGCTCGCTGGCGCCAACTTGATTCCACTTCGGTAAGTTGGCTGTTCTAGGTCAGAAATATGACTTCTGATTTGGCATTTATTTCAGGCCGAATCTGGTTCGCAGTCAGAACAAAGCGGCGCAAGTTTGTCGGGATCAGACGCCATGAGTAGCTCAGAAGAAGTGAGTTTTTGTCTGAATTGAAATTATTTCTACTCGAAAAAATTAATGAAAGAGAATAAGTGAACCTCTTTCTCAGGTGTCATGGATCACTTGGTTTTGTGGCCTTCGTGGAAATGAGTTCTTCTGCGAAGTGGACGAGGAGTACATTCAGGATCGGTTCAATTTGACCGGTCTCAATGAGCAAGTTCCGAAATATCGTCAGGCACTCGACATGATTCTGGACTTGGAACCAGGTGATATTCAAGGAGTGTTCCATTCCGCAATGTAACCTTTTTCTAGAAGATGACATTGAGGATAACGCTACAAACACTGACCTCGTTGAGCAAGCTGCGGAAATGCTGTATGGACTGATTCACGCAAGATATATTCTGACGAATCGCGGAATCTCGCAGATGGTGGAGAAATGGCGCGATCACGATTTTGGAGTTTGCCCTCGAGTTTACTGTGAAAACCAGCCAATGCTTCCAATCGGTGAGACTTTGGAAAAATTGATTTATCTTTTTAAGAACCATAAAAAATACTTCTCTGTTTATCAATTTTCAACAAAAGAATCTAGCTTGAAAATTCTCAGATTAGTTTGTATCCGAATGTTTGAACGATTTCCCGGCTCTTTTATTCAAAATTAATCGATTACACTAATGTTATTTCAATTTTACAGGCTTGTCCGATGTTCCCGGAGAAGCGATGGTGAAGCTATACTGTCCTCGTTGCAACGATGTTTTCGTTCCACGTTCCTCGCGTCATCAGCATACGGACGGAAGCTACTTCGGTACCGGTTTCCCTCATATGCTCTTCTTCGTGCATCCGGATCTCCGTCCTCGCAGACCAGTCACTCAATTCGTCCCAAAGTAAGCTTTGAAAATATGTTATGTTTAATTTATTTTCTGTTCAGACTCTACGGTTTCAAAATTCATCCAGTTGCTTATGGTGGACAAGACGGCAATAATGCAGCAGGGAACGCAGCCGGTAACGCTCAGAACGCAGCTCCTGCTGGCCAACAAGCAGGACAATTCAACAATTATGGTGTCTGAGCGCTAAATCCTACTATCACCATCACGTCCACTCTCTTCGTTTTGATTTCTCTTTACCAGCCAATCGATTTCGATTGGCCCTATTCTCATTATCACATCTTAAACCCATTGTTTCTTTTCCCCTTCTCTTCGAAAATTCCGATACTTCATTGGTTTCATTATAACTTTTCTCTTTTTCAATCTTTACTGTTGTTCAACTCTTCTTACAACCTAATCTACACTTCAAAGAGAAGAACGATACGCTTAGGATGGAACTATGAATAAAGGTCGTCAACCCAAGCATATTATCGAATTTCTGTTCTCGTCACGCGGACATTGGCATGGCACGCGAAAGAGAAACGCGCTCCATCGCAAACCCTCCCGCCTTCGATTTCGCATCATGTGTTTATTTTTTTGCCATCAAAAGACGGTCTTTTTGACAATTACAACAACTAAGAGACCACTGTCTTGAAACTACAATTTTAATCCATATGATTTCTTTTGTTTCGCATCCGTAGGAGAAGTATTGATTTTCTGACAAATTTCAGTAATTCAATAGTCGAAGAAAAATTGCAACACATTTCATAATGGGCCTATTCATGTGTGGTTAAAAAACATCCAAAAACCTCCGGAAACCCTATTCACAAAGTCCAAAATTTGCAGAAAACTACAGTAGTAAAACTGTGAGGCTGGTTCACGAGAAAATCGAAATTGGCTTGAGCTGATATTTTTTTGGTGAAGGAAAATTTAAAATTCAAAAAGCTGTGAAAACGTTGACTTTCCATAAGCCAAATATTATTTTTCCGTGCCCTAGCCTTCGAAAATACTACTGTAGTTTTCTGCAAATTTTGGACTTTGTGAATAGGGTTTTCGGAGGTTTTCGGATGTTTTTTACCACACGTGAATAGGCCCATAAGTAGCCTCACATTTATAAACATACGTAAATATAGGAATTTCCGAAGTGTATTATCTAACAAAATTCAATAAATCTTCGTGCTCATCAATTCTGTTCTTCAAGAAGCATTCGTTATTATAGACTCCCTCCTTAAACTCGGCCTAGACAATTTCAGAACTCTCAAAATGACCGGAAAACAGCAAGTAACGAAAAAACCATCAACAGAAGAAGATCTTAGCTTCACGGTTAGTTCGAGATCATCTAAGCCTAATTCGTTTTTAAAGCATTTCAAGGTGGTTCCTGATGTTGGACTCAAGAATTCACAATTGGAATTCGTTCTCGGAATGCCAATCAATCAGTGTATTGCTATGATGCAGCAGCACCCAAGAACGTTGACAAATGTCGAGTTGAAGTACAGCAAAAAGGTAATTTATGTGCTGGATCAGCTCTGTCATCTTTTTTTCTTTTAGGATCCATTCTATCGTGATGTCATCATCTACATTGTGTCAACTGGAATCAAATTGCACTTCGACGGGCATTCCCAGCTCATTAAACTCATCGAAGTGGACAACCTCTCCAACATCACACTCACCTACAAGTATGAGACAAATCTTTTTTTCTTTTTGAAAAAATCTATATTTGTAGCGACACCACGTTTTCGGATCCTACAAACATGGCTACCTTGGATAGAGTCAACGAATTCTTTGGATCAACCCATCCTGGATCTTACGATGACAAGCACAACATCTACGTCCAAAGTTGGCCAGGACTATCCTTCTGCTTCCCAACAGCGGCTGGAGAGAATTCGAATCTGGAAGTCAGAGTAAGAACTGATTTTTTCCTCTTTTTGAAATAAAGTGTTGAATTTCAGCCGGGATTCGGAGGGAATCTTCGCTCATTGAAGTACGATGCTAACGCTCAGCCAAAGCTCACCAAGATGTCTATTTATCGAGGACAAAACCCATCTGAGCCAGAGTTAGTTTCCATAGTTTTGGTTTTCCCCTTAATCTTCTATCTTTCAGACCGGTTGATACTCCATTCTCCTGTTACTGTGGTCAGAATAGGACTCGCAAGGTTGAGGCGATTTGGGAAAACGGGAACATCGTCGGAATCGATGTCGAGTTCGATTCACAGAGTGAGTGAATACAGACGAAAAATCTGCTGAATTCTATCACAATAACAAAATTTGTAATTTCAGATGGAAGAATCGTGGACGGAGAGTATGACGTCTCCACATACAAGAGGCAAATCTACTTCGGAGACACTGTGGCTGACGTTCAATCTGTTCTCGGTGCACCTACAAAAGTGTTCTACAAATCTGACGACAAGATGAAGTAAGATATTCTATAGCTACAGTACGACTAACCATATTGTTTGAATTCCTAGAATTCATCGTGGACTTCACAAGGAGACCCTGTATGGACCACCAAACTTCTTCTTCAACTACTTCGTGATGGGACTGGTAAGTCTAGAACAATCCCTTTGAAATATCCTAAATTCAATGGGTTAGGCCCATTTGTATCCGGGGTGTAGAAGATAGATAACGTACACGCAATCCGTTTGTGTCTCCACTACGTCCGCATATGATAATAATCTGGGTAATGGTGGTTGGTTCCCCTTCTCATCCTCATCCTCGTCCATGGCGTCCGGAAAGATTTACGACTTCGAAAAGAGAAGGAGCCTTGTTTTGTATTCCTCTGACACTTGTACGAAAATTTCGTTTCTTCTCTTCTGCTACATTAAACAAGACGACTGAATTACTACTGGCTAACGACCTCGCTCGCAGTTCATCTCATCAAGCGGTGAAGACACGAAGACACCTTTGAAATATAAAGGAGCGCTTTTTGTACTTGTTTGGGAGGCGATTCTTCGGAAAGAAGGAAGGATGACAAGATTCATGTTCTTGTGAAAATAATTTCTAGATGGCAGATGTTGTTCAATGAAACAATATGGAATTGCCACGCAACATGGTGTAGAATCAAGCCTGAATTAGAAAATATACTGTAGAAAACAGATGCAAGCTCACTGTTCACTGCGCTTCTCTTCTGAATTTAGTATTTCACTTGGCGAATTTAGGCCCGACCACCTACGAATAATACAAATTTTAGCTAAACTTCCCTAGAAAGCTTGACTCCAGAAAACCGGGCCACCGAAAATTCTGAAAAAGATTTGCTCGGCCCAGCTTGTAGCCGATTCGTCTCATTCCGAATTCAGTATTTCAATATCTGTTTGCCAATGCAATGTCAATCTGATCTGATAAGATTGATTATTCTGTTTACGGTGAGCCAGATTTCAGAATAACATTCATCCATCGTGTTTCTCGTCGGCTGCTGTTTCGATCCATGTTCTTTCCTGAAGTTTCAATAGAATTTGAGTGGTAATTATTCAATCGGAAGAGACGGATATTCATGTTTACACCGTGTACTCTCGAACATGCGCCAATCCGTCATTTTTCATAGTTATGTCGTTGTCTTCTGGCTTCCCTCCCTTCGATGGCTTAATTGGTGTTCGTGCATTGTTTTGGGGGTGTCACTGGGGAATCTGACGGATGGGACGACTACGTGTCATAACAGATTGTGCAATCTACATCCTCAGATTCGCGCACATGCTCGTGTGCACACACATCAATTTATTATTCGAATGGCTCATAAACTCATAAATTAACGAGTTCTGTCACCCACCCCCGTTGTGTGTTTCTCCGAGCGATCTTTTTAGAAATTCATAACCGTCAAAATTCCAGTTTGGAGAGATTTTTCGTCGATATTTTAGTTTCTCTAAACCTCAGCCCCCGTCCCTCTCGACTGCTCAATTATGCATTTGTTTTGTGTGCCATTTGACAAATGAGTTGACCCCAACGCGGAGATTGATTCTATGGACACTTTTTCTCGGCGCAAAGACAGCCACACCGATTTATTACTTTTCGTGAAAGGTTTACGACGGATGGAGTGGTTTCATTTCCTCAAGTTGGAAGACCCAGTTTACTTAAGTGTAGTTAGCTTCATTTACAGATATTTATTATGAAGAGTATATGAAAATGGGAAAATGAGTACACGAGAACACCGTATTCAAAAAGGGCAATAGTACATGGAAGTGGGTCAGAGAGATCAGACGACTAGAGGCAAACATTCACACGGATTGGAAAATAGGGAAATTAGATTTCTTTGCAAAAACAAGCTATGATAGAGTTAAACTCTCAGATACCAAAATATGAGGATCCTGGTTTGGGTGGTGCCGGAGGAATCAGTGGTGGAGTGGCTTTAAAAGTTTCAGTACTAACCAAGAATGGGTCAAATGGAGGGGATAAAGGACCATGTGTGTCATTAGTGCTGGAAGAGCAACTGTGAGTATTGGCCATAGTCAACGGAGTTCGAGAATGTTCTCGGGTAACATAGGATCCTTTGTACTGTCTCTCTCGAAGGAAGTAGATGCATCCGAGAATCATGAGAAGTAAAGCAGCGAATAGGAGAACTCCTGCGAGAAGAATAAGCATTTCACTGGTTTGAGTTAATCCGTAACGAGCTCCAAACAAAACAGCACAGTCGTTAACCTAAAGAAGAATAGGCATAACGGTTTTCACGAAATAAGAATCTTACGTCAGTAATAGCCAGCACTGAGTGACCTTCCACAAGCGATGGTGTCGCGCATCGGACATTTTCATAGTTGAGAATGTGTCGCATCGCATAACGATCTCGCATATGCACCTGGAAAAGAAATTTGAATTAAGTCTCCGAGATAAATTGAGTGTGACCTCAAAAAACTCACCTGAAGTCCCTGAATAGCACATGAACAATCCCATGGATTTCCGTCGACATACACCTGATCCACGTTGTTGAGGAATGCCAAGTCAGTGTGGGAGAAGGTGTGGAAACGATTGGCAGAGATGTCGAATGTCTAAAGAAATCTGTGTTGGGACCAGATGGTTCTCAAATGACACATGCGTGTGCGGTGCACTCTTAGCAGTGACCGCGTCGGATTTCGTATAGAAATGGAAAAAGAAGTCAAAACAGAAGAAGAAAGACATACTTTCACATTTGGAAGCAAAGTGTTGATATTGTCAGGCATGTAGGAGAGCTCGTTTCCAGAAATGTTGAATGATGTCAGATGGTAATAACGTGCGGGAAGTTGGACGGGAATGTACTTGATATGGTTGTAAGCCATTTCAAGATGAACCAACGATTTGAGCGAATGAGTCCAACCTTCTTCGAAATCTAAAGATGAAGCATAATAGATTTATTACATAGTCTAGCTTACGTTTCAATAGATTTCCAGACAGTGCAATTGAAGTCAGTTCTTCTTGAGCAAATCCTAACCATTTTGAATCGAAATCATCCAAGTGATTGAAGGAAAGATCCAAATGGCGTAGAGGTATATTACGGAAGGCATCTTCATTGAATGGAGAGTTCTTCGAAATACCAAGCAGGTTGTTGGAAAGATCCAGTTTCGAGATATTGGTGTTGCAAAATGCACAAGCAGGGATCTCTTGAATTGAGTTGTGGGATAAGTCCAAAACACTCAACTGAGAAAGAGGTCTCAGTTCTTTGGTTGGAACTTTTTTGAGATCATTTCCTCCGATTCCAAGTTGATGGAGTTGGGAAATACGATCCAATGCAAGAGTGGAAATAGAAGAAAGGTTGCAATGGTTCAGATAAAGTTCCTCCAGATGAGAAATATCAGAAAAAAGCTCGTTGATCTGTTCGATTGGAATTGGATTACGATCTAATCGAAGAACTCGAAGAGAATTCAAACCACGAAGTAGGTTAGTAGAAAGATCCGAAATGGTGTTGTTCGAGAGAGACAAGGATCTCAGAGAACGAAGATAAGTGAAAACTCCAGTAGGAAGAATGTTCAAATGATTCGATGACAAATCCAAAACTCTCAATTTCGGCATTCCTCCAAAATTGCTCATTGTGGCATGTTCAATATTGTTGAAACGAAGATCCAAGACTTCCAAAGAAGGCAACCGAATTGAGCGAGACATTGCAGGAATCTGACAGTTGATCAGACGAAGTACCCGAAGTTGGGCGAATCGGTTTATGTTGTCATTCCATCGAAGTTTGTTAGAGCCAGCGCGATTTGTTGGTGGCTAAAAGAACGAGGTTTATGCAAAATAGGGGATTAGATTTTGATGCATTGACATTGTTTCGCAATAGATTTTATCTTTATGGAGTTGGAAAAACGGAAGTAGTCACTAACCTGAATATGAAGAGAACGAAGAGTTAATGGTAGTTGATTCAGAATCTCTGCATAAACGGTGTCGTTTATAACTGCCTTTCGACAGTAGACATTCCAGGAAGAATCATTCTGATCGCATTCACAAAGATTTGGGCAGGATGGTAGAGCCGAGGATACGGTCAGTAGGAATGACCATAGAAAAATGAAAACGTGAGGAGGCATGTAGAACAATGATGAGGATGATGATCGTCGACTTCTTCCTCAGACAAACAACAGCAAACGTGGGCAAAACACCATGAGAAGGCGAAGGATGCTTGGCTTCGCAGGGCGGATAAGAGGGCGGAGCTTCCTTCCCGGAGCGGGGGAGAGGAGAAGGAGGAGGGTCAACACCACCCATGGGAAGAAGAAGGATGACCGGACGATGTGTGTGACAGCACCTAATGTTGTTTCATGTACCAAAGGGTGGCAATTATCACACCATAGTCTAAGATCTTAGGATTCATTGCGTCTTCTTCAGCCTTTTTTGGCGGGAAATTCGTGTTGGTCAATAGAGATTGAAAGGAAAGGTTTCATCGAATGGACAACTGGAAAAAGTTATCATATATTCATGAGGTTCTGTTGAATTGTTCCGTGTGCTTCGTTCTCAATTGCACCAGCCGGCTGTTCCCTGGGATTTCTTCAATTCAGCTCTCAAGTCGTTTCCTCTTCCCAAATTATAGAGGTACCATGAATTTAGTGATTTGAAATAAAAAAGACCTCTTCCTGTGGTCGTCAAGTCTGCCAGATGGAGAAGGAGGCTGCACAAATGTCAGCAGGCGCTTTTCGTTTACGACTTGCCCTTTTATTGGTGTGTATGTGGTAATAAAAGGTGCTGACTGACTCTCTGTAGATGGTTGTTAGATGGCCAGGAGGGTGCGAAGATAATTGACCAGACGAAAATACAAGTGTCCTCTCCCGAAGGAAGCACCATGGAGCATCGGAATTGTCGACGACATATGGTCCAATTTGGAAGGGTGCATGGTTCGGTAATTCATCCGTCATATCGAGTACACTTGGCAATGAGAAATTGTGGACAAACAATTGCCCGAGATCTGTTTTTGAATCAATCAACCGAAAGCAACATATTGTTGATGAATAGAGTGTGACCATTTACAGTAATCCGCTATTGTTCACCTTCTGTTTTTTTTTATTCAGATGAATTTCCAAGTTCGGGTATCTGGGTTCCGGAATCTCTCAATCAGAACTGCTGGATGAAATGTGTTAAATTGTTTCTCCCATCTCGCTTATAAACTCATTAATCAGGGTGTTCAATTTCCATTTGAGATTGAATCTGTCGACGACGTCGGCAAACTTTAACCCAATTGGACTCTTTTCTCACTCCATTCCTTCATATTCTTCTCCTTCCGTTCGTTTACCCCCCAGACGAACGTATGAACGTTTTGGGACCAATTAAGATTGTGTGAATCCGAACACATACCCCTATTGTTTTCCCACTTTCTTCTGTTGTGTTGTGATGAGTTTAGATGGACGGCTGTCAATATCGGAAGTGTGTTCGTTGGCGGGTAATTTATCCACACCGATTGACATGTCAAGACGAGCTCTTCTCCCGGTCAATCTCGGCGCATTTTGATTCATTTATCACACCTTTCGAATGAGCGTTCGTTCTTTCGTTAAGAGATGCGCTTTGCTTTGTATTGGTGTTGCCCTCCAAATTTCGATGCATCATTTTGTATGCACGAACTCTCTGGAGGACGTGTGTGGAACTGATGACGGCACAAACGTTTTCGACAAGTTCGCCTCCTAGTCCTCCAGCGGAAAGTTTGATGGCCACCGACCGAAATATTTTACGAGCGTATTGGGAGTCCTTCGGACTCCCGCCGGGAAAATACATATATACGGTGTGGTATTACACTAGAGAAGAATGAATTGGTTCATGAGAGGACAGGTGTCATGAAGCTAATCCCTTCAGGTTCATCTCGAGCCCATTTAGATCTTCTTCTTTATTATGAGAATAGGGGCGGTGAGTTGAAAGCTACGAAATGTATGAGATTATCGAATTGACATGATGCGCGGACCACAAACGGGAGGGGGAGAAGAAGCACAACTTCTTCCGGAGGGACCATTTAGCTGTGAAAAGCTTTAGGCAATTAATCATTTCGTTTCGGTTCCATCCATCGGATGATGATGATGAAGATCAACACGATTCCTCCGAAGACATCATAGCCGCTCTTCTCTTACCCAATTTGTCGAAACGATGAGGATGGACTGACTGACCATCACAATACCTATTATTAACCGTACATTTAGTTCTGGTTGCGACGGAGAGGAGGGGAAATTAAATCGAACTGCAGCATATCCCTACACAATACTGAATTCGGACTATCTGTCTGGTTGGTTGGGTTAGCAAGCAATTTGACAGGCAATTGGTGCTATTCAACTTGACACATTTCGTTTCGAAACCGCCGACCGCCAGGAAGAAGATTATGAAATTTCGGAATAGTTGACAAAAAGTACTTGAGTCGACTATGGAGGGACAGAAAGGAGTATTGACATCTGAAAACGAACACTGCTTCAAGATTCCGTAATGTTCCCATGAAATTGAATCTCTTCTACAAATTCCTTTTTCTTCTTTGTGGACGGATTCAAACTTCAGAAGACTAAGTTCCCCCCATCATCTCATCCTGATGACATTCGAACTTTGTTTGTGTTGCTGAGAATGTGATATGACTGCAAAGTAGCAGTCTGACCTCGATTCGTTCAAATTTTTGTTTGCCCAATACCACTTTGTCGTTTATCCGGCAACCGACTAATGCTTGAAATCGGGGAAAGGAGAAGAGATTGGAGCATGGACCCATCTGAAGTTTCACTTTGTCTTCTACTTCTCGAATGTGTACTTTTCAATGAGTCCTTTATTACGGGAAGGATGAGGAGACAAGGACCCGTAGCAGCAATGATTTTGTTGTGGAAGAAAAAGGGGAGAGACTCTCGGAATACATTTATTCAATTTCGGCCCAAAACATACTTGCTTTTTCTTCTTTCTCCCTTCATCCCATCTTCTGACGATAGAGATACATGCCTCGTTTACTGCTTTCTTTCTTTCGTTCTGCCAATTGTTTTGTGGACGAGAACAAAGACCTCTGAAAGAAGTGACCAGAGGAAGAAGAACTGGACGAAAAAGCAGAAGACGTGAAAATTTGATTGGCAACACATAGACCCACACAGACAGAGTCAACCAAGAAGTCGTTTTCATAGAATAAAGCACCAGTCGTTCGTTAGGAGAAGGGGACACACTTGTGGTACTTCCACGTCATAATCTATCATTTGAAGTAACAATTTGTTGCGAGTCAGACGGTTTCCAATGGGCATGATATATGATATGGGCGTCTGATGTATTTGCTAAAAATGACATATGTCAACACGTACTTGACATTCAGTTCGATTACCGTAAACGAGTCGAGAGAGCATGCGAATCGAGGAGAGCACAGAAATGCGATTGCACCTGTTCGTGTTGTTGAAGAGGCGCTTACAAGCCTATCATGGCATGGCTAATCTGTCGAAAGCCAGGCTTTTGGTGGTCCCGTTCGGGGGGAGCCTGATGTTTGTCTTGTCTCTCTTAATTAACATGGTCGGCACTGCTTTTGAGTTTCTGACGTTGCTGCGCTGTTGGAGGTGTATGAATGAGTGAGATGAAAAGAAGGGAGGGGGGCCTCACACAACGGGGAGAAGATGAAGATGTGGACGGCTCAATGACAGGAAATGACATCTTCAGTTTCAATTCCTTAAGCGTTTGGGTACACATTGAAAGATTGCGAAGCATGAAAGCGAACGGGGAATAGATTGAAATTGAATATCTTCTTCAAAGTTTTGAATCTGGGAAACCTAAGAAAATCAGAAATCAAAAACTATTCTTATTTTCAGGATGTCCTCTTCGACTTCGTCTCGAAACGCGTCGTCAAGTTCGTTCTTCACACCAATGCGCCAGGACACTGTGATTTCGGAATGTATGTCTTTTGAATCATATTTTCGTGTGACTCTTTCTCTTTTTCTGATTTTTCTGCTTTTCCTGATGCGATTTGGTGGTTTCTGGAAGACATTCAAACAAAAGAATCACAAGCAGAACAATTGGATTAAAGAGAGAAAGGAGACTTGCCGAAAGGGAGAATTTCTCTACTAGCGACAACTGATTGACATTTCGATGAATGATGATTATTTTTGATTTGCAGATACTCGCGATGCAACTTCTCAATCTTCCTGAAGGACAAGCAATACGAGATTGAGACTGAATCCAAGGTGAGAAACGGAAGGGACAAACAGCTACAGTAGTACCCAGAGATTTGTTTTTAGAACCTAGAGGAACAATAGTTCCGAACATTTCGTAACAGAAGCTCAGAAATACTTGACTGAATAAAACATGATTTCCACATACTCTTTCTTTTTTCAGTTCGACGACTTCTCGCACGCTTTCATCGGAGAATCAAACGCCCCACATCCAGTTGTTCTCTCTCGTATCGAGCAACAACCATTCGGATCCTCGTTCTGCTATGGAACCAAACAAGTCATTGTCGAGGTCATGGATAACGGATTCCTCTCTTCAGTCACCATCTACGATGGATCCAAGGAAAAATAAATTGAGATTTAACTGAGCTCTGTGAATAATCTGTAACTTTGTATAATGATGTCCAAAATTGATATGCCTAACCTTACTAAACGCATTTTTACAGTCGCTAGATCAGTCCTAATCTTTTTCATTCTCTTCAGCTTTTTCTATACTTCTCTCTTCTTCTAACGTGGCAACTGGATTGCGTCTTTCTTTCATCTTATGTACTTTTTCCATATATTTTTCAAAATTTTTATATGTATAAATGAAGCGTTTGTGTCAAATGGTGATCATGAAAATGGGGGAAAATAAGTTATAAATAGGGGAAGGAAAGAAAAATGAGATGTTATGGTACCCTGGAACAATAAAAAGGGAAAGACGAAACAATGGGGGAAATTGCACAGAAGTGGATGAATTCGGACATGAAAGTATTTAGGAGGATTCAAAAAATCGTTTTTGAGCATACTGGAACTGCTTGAAGATTGGAGTCGTTTGGCCGATTGGAGACACTGAAAACACGATTAGATGGGGATTGATTTCCAAAATTCATGGACCGGACAGAAAAATATTTGCGAGCTTTCAATTGATAATGATAAACTTTGAGTGTTCAAAAAAGTAGTTTAGAGTTGTGTCACTGGTCTGGAACTTTGTTGGTAAGCAAAAAAACTTTCCTAGGAGAGTTAAGCTCGAAAATGTGCAGATATGTCTAAACTTTATGGAAATTCTGGTTTTTGAACACTTTTGTTTATAACTTTTCAGGGAGATTTTGTTTTTATAAGTTGTCACTTATAAAAATGAATCTCTACTCTTGATTGATAAACCCACAAATTTTCAGACCAATCGGACTAATCTAAACTACTTTTTCACACAAGTTGATAATTTTCAACTGACAACACCTAAAACATGATTTCATTCTGTCCGTCATTGTACACTTACATTGACTCCTCAAACGAATAATTAGGAAAGCAATAACTGCAATCAGAGCAGCCAGAAGAGCTCCAAATCCAGCCACCACTGCCAAGAGACCATCTTTTGAAATGGAGCAGCCGGAAGATTTCTTGAGAGCTGAAAAATACTCAAAAATACAAACAGAACTTAATCTTCCCTCAGCAAACCTTTTGGAACTCCAACTTCATTCGGTGGTTCTTCATCCAAATCATAAATCATCAATTGTCCAGCCAACATTGGTTTTTCGTATTTCGTCGTTCCATCGAACTCAGGAATCGATGGAACATCTCGACGACGAGTCGATGTCCAATCAACTTCAATTTGATCTATTTTCTCTCCTGATCTCAAATCTCCAGATTTCAATTCTCGAAGATTTCGTGAGTGATACTTGCGGGAGTCTGGCTTCAATTTTCTGGCTGTCATTATCTTTGAAAACTCGGCCAGCAAGACTTTCGGGTCAAGTTTCGGGTCGTCTCTGAAAAGGGAATACTTGAGATTATTTAAAATTTCGGGTGGTTTGGAAAAATAATCCGGGAGGGAGTCGTGAACCTGATCACTTGTGATCATATGCAGTTCCGCTCAAAATGTTGGGAACTTTCGGCATTTCGAGTGGAGAAATACCAACTTTGGATATCTGGGAAAGGGAGTCCTTATTTTCTGTTTCATCTGAAATTTTGGGGATGTTTTCATCGGTTCTAGAACTATATTTTTGGTTGACTACTTTTTTGTTGGCCTCTCTATGTGTTTTCTGAAAGTGGAACGGTGCCAAATTTCATACGATCTTCTGGTTTTTACGGGACTCACCATCTCTAGATAAGGTCGTTGAAAAAAGTTGCCAACCGCAAAAAATTGTTCCAGAAACGATGAATAAAACCAAAAATGTCATAATTGAACGGATATTTTCGAAACAGTTTCCCAGGACCATAACATTAGGATATTTTTCCCTGATATAACTTCGAAAGAGATCCCCATTACATCCTTCCAAAGTGATGAGAGTTCCCACTTCATTTTTCGAAAATCTAGTTTCCCAATATTTCATAACCCTCACTCATCTCCAATTTTCCTTCTATTACCTCAACATTTTCTGAATATTGTCGTTGCTGATGTCATCCGGAAGATTGGCGAGCAAGTCGGAGAGATTCGGTGGAATCGTCACTTCATCATAATCGTTATAATCGCCTGCAACAATAACAAAACAATGGTACTTGTAAGCCTTCTCCTCCTTCTCCTTCTTCTTAAGAAGTGTAAGCCAATTTGCTATGTTTGACCTAGATAAAATAACCGAAGAAGCAGCCGTCAATTTGTCTGTTTCTCGAAAGAAGACTAGTTTTTCAAGGGATCGGTCAATTAGCCAGGGGGCTTTTGTCCCCTCTCCCCCAGGTATTTCTTCATATTATGACTCACTTTTTCCAATTTTTTTGCTTTTCGGTTCTGACGTCACCGAAGATGCCAAATCGTCTTCTGTTTCGAAGGTCTTTGAGACGCTCTCCTGAGTGGACTAAAATGAGATTAAACGGAGAAAGAACACTGAAGAGCTTACAGTTCCTACAGTAGCCGGATTTATTGGTGGAGAGAATGCAGTCAAGGTGGCCGTTTCGTAGTCAAGGGGAGGTGTCACACTGTTGTAGGAGTGGGAGTTCGGGCTGAAAACATTCAGAGGTTTGGAAGAAAAGGATTAGGAGACGAGAAACATTCTTGGTTTTTCCGATGCCTTTTGATGTAATTGATGTCTACTGGGTAGGTCGGTCAGTTCAAGAAAATCCTACTTTCGTCATCACTACTAAACTAAAAAAAACAACAAAAAACGAAGTAGTTTTTACCATTATGCTAGTTTGAGCACACCTCTGTTCTACATAAAATTCAATACAGCTCAATGTTTCTTTACAACTTTCATGTTCAGAGCCCCCGGGAAGCCTACCTGTGCAATTTCGGCGACTCATTTTCATAATCATAATCACTCGAAGGAGTTGTTCGTCGTGGAGGACCTCTCGTCGTTTTCACTGGTTTCTCATTTTCGTAATCGTAATCCTGAGTGGGCGGTCTTTTTGTAGATCTCTGCAGACTTTCCTCCTCGAAGCCTTCATCGACTCCTGATCCCTTCAGCATGCCGACATCCATTTTTGTATCACACGAAGGCGGCTGAAAAATCACATTTGGAAATGTTTCATGTTTACATTAAAACCATTTACCGTAATTCCATTACACATTCCATGTTTTTTCATACACATCTGCACTTGACAGAAAAACCAAACAGCCGGTCTATCAGCAAATTTGAAGACTGTCGATTCGGCGTAGGCTCGTTGAAGATCCGAGGAATACCGAATTCCTGTGATGAGGATTGGATCAATTGGACATCCATTTTTGTCTATCACATCTGATTTCTTTCCAAATCCATCAGTTACATAGCAGTTGTTGATTAGAACTCCATACATTTCTAAAGAACTAATTTTCAGAGAGAAACCTGAAACCGAAATTACTAACGATCGTTACAGTGCCATTGATGAAGTACTTTATCTCCAACTTTTGAGAATTGAATCGGCTGTCCCGCAGGTCTTCCAGCATCCAACTCGTCAATTGAAGACGAATGAATCGAATAAGAGCATCCAGGAATTCCATGTCTTGCTTCCAACTCAGTCGTAGGAATCATACTAACTCCCAGTTCAGCAGTGAGCCCTTTGTTCGCCTCTTCGAAGAAGCATTTCACATGATAAGCTTGATCTACTTTTGTGATGAAGAGGGGATGGAATGAGACGACAACTGTGATACCGTAGTACATTCCACGTGGTTCAACCTGAATATATCTCATGATGAGAGATGTCATAAAACTAGAGTTCAAATGTCAGTTTTCCCCTAAACTCACAGATCGTAAATTCTTCATGCCACATGCTCCAAACTGTAGATCGAAATGAGGTTTCCTTGTCTTTTGATGCGCAAAATCACTCTTGAAACAATCTGCTTCTTCAGCTTTCCCCTTTGCATATATCCGTCCTAAAAAAGTTCCAGATTTTCAGTATATCCTTCTAGATGGTTTTCTTACCAGCAAATATCTTCCGAGTCTTCACCCAAATCCTAATTTCGTCTTCGAGACATTCAATATCCGGTTCGCCGATGATTTCATTGTCGATGCTGATCGCATTGGCAACACGCCAACCCTATTAATAACCGAATGCAATTATTTTCGTATTCCGAGGATTCTGGGGTGGTGGACAGTAAAAATGGAAAACCGTCTGACGGATGGATGGGAGGGAGGAGGAGAAAATGATCGATGAAAAACGAACTACTTTGATGGACAGTCGAAATGAAGTTGGCAGCTAACGGAGAGGAAATGAAACTAGATGAAGAATAGTCTGGCATATTGAAATTGTATAATTAGAGGGTTTCGGAAGTTATTCAAGTGGGTAATGTATGCAAAGTTTTCGGAACGGTATTAAATGTAAACGCGGTCAGGGAGAATGCCGAAAGACTGCTCAAAATAACAAAGACATGTGAGATTGCTCTTTTCTGAACTTTTTGTGGTGTGATGCAACTGTTACTTTATATCCTATAAAAATTAACGTTGCTAAACACTAGGGGAAGTCTTCTTTCCAATGGGACAAAATTACTCAAATCTTTCAGTTATGGATTTTTGCCCCATGGAATAGTATTATGTTCCCTTTCTTCTCCAAACTGATAGTGCAGTCCCGAATGAGAACTGCTCAAATCAGAACTAGTACAAAACGTGTCCTTATGAAAACTAACCGTATCAGAACTGCGACGAATCAGAACTATGCCCAAATTAGAACGACTTTATCAACACTATAACAAAATTGTCAGACACATTCTGCCGTAAGGTAAATTCTTTGTGTCGCTAAAGTTTGTGCAGTGAACAGCTGTCCATTGTTCTGATACGGGCAGTTTTGATGTGAATTAGTTCTGTCGTAGTTCGCAATTTTGATATGTACAAGAGTACGTTCTGATGCGAGTATAGTTATGATGTATACTATTTCACCTTCCGCCAGTGCTAATTATTGGCTGCACCTAAAGCTTACGAAATCAATAGCTATGTGGATGCTACAGTAGAAAAATTGCCATATTCAATGCAGGTTCATAAGTAATCTTTCATGATTCATCTATCATCCAATCCGATTGATCACGTCTCTCTATAACAAATACCATCGAAACTGTTAAAATGAGTAACCAACTCTCAAAAACTAAAGCCATGGCTTTCTGTTCAATACTTTCAATATTTTTGATTAATTAACCTCATTGGAACACCACAGGAACAATTTAGCTTTGACCAATAATCTAACTACTCCATCATATTGAAAGCTTCGTTCAGTAGTCGGGATAATTATACATTTCAGAGTTCCAATATACACAAGATGGGGGCCAATTTGAAAACTTCCAAGTTGGAGCCCTCAACTTTAACCTGTTATCATTGACCCAGGTATCACAAGATTTTCAGATTGAAACCGGGGAATTTCTATCGAGCAGCATAATAGATTCCTACAACACTCAACTAATTACCAGTCATATTCAAGATTTGTAGACATCCCCAGAAGACTAAACTACGAACAATATTCAGTTAGGTCAAACTCTTTGAATTAAAATTAGCTCATTCAGAAAATGAATTACCGGAAAAGAAGAGTATTACGAGGCGAGAAAAGGTTAATTGGAAAGTAAGAACAAGAGAAAAAAGAACGACTTCTAATATTCAAGGAGTTCATCAAAATCAGACGGTTTATCCATAAAAGTGCACGATGCAAAAACGAGAAACTCACGGTCCAAGCGATAATCAGAATCGGCAAAAAATACATGGAAAGCTAGGGAATAAGGTGCGGAATCCAATTTGAAACTGAGAAATAAGCCCTGGGTGAAAGTGGAGAATAAGGGGAGAAGAGGGCGAAAAGTATGACCAATTTTGGAGAGAAAAGAAAACGGAGTGAGATGGGCGGGAAGGAGAAGACAGTACCCTCCGAAGGGTAATTATCGGTAAGCAGAAAAGAGAGTGGACACTGGATATTCGAGAAGAGGAGAAGCTTCTGGAGTAGACGTTCTGAAGAAGGAGAGGGTTGCAACCGGAAATTTACATTCGGTTCCCTTCTTTTTTCGACTCTTCTCTTCCCGATTCCGGCAAATGAAACATCTAATAAGCCAAGGGAGAAGAACTATACGGTTTTCTTTTTCGTCGAGACTGACTGGAACTGCACCTGAAGCTGATGTATGGTTTGCTGCTGACACCGGATAATTAAAGTCGCGGGAATTTCGAAATTGTCAGAGATGTGCTAAAGTACACAAAAGAAAACAAGCCTCACGGTCCAAGCTATGCTAACCGGAGATGATGTTCGTTTTAAAATGGTTTAGCTTTGAAGGGCGTCTGAATAGCGATTCAGTCACAGGCATGTGAAATTTTGGGACGGCCTGGCCTCGCCGAGCCGGGCCGGGTTAAACACTTCTTTTTTTTGGAAAGCCCGGTTAGGCCCGAGAGCCCACTTCAAGATTTTTAGTCGAATTTTTCCGGAAATTCCGCGTTGCAAGATTTTATCAGGGAAACACTGGCCATCGGGGCAGCTACTGTTATTTTCGACCAAGATGCCCGGCCCGCGAAAAAGACAAATTTCAGATGACATCGGATCTTTCAAGAAAGCATTTATTTCGAAGTAATATAGTCTTTTTGCACAAAAATCAAGAGATAATCATAGAACAAGCAGAATGCGGGCACCAGTAATCACGGGAAAAGAGAGGAACGGAAGCGATGAGAACCAGAAAATGAAAGAAAAAATAGAAGAAGAGGTTCGTTGAATTAGAAGAAATTAAAACCTAGCTGAGAACATAAGGGAAACTGAAATTTGGGAACATGAGGCAGCAATAACATCAGAGAAGGTAGACTAGAACTACAAGGAAAATTGAAATTGTTTGACTGAAAACGGACGAATTCTCGAAGTCACTTCCATACATATCTTCATCAGTTTCCCTACGATTCGGTCGTTCTTTTCCGGCTTCTTTGATTTCTTCTTCCTCCATTCGACGAAGGATTGTGTCCTCTTGAAGACGTCGTTCTTCGGCGCGTCGTCTGAAAATCAAAGCAATGAAAAAGTGAATGTTTTGAGGAAATTACCTCTCCATTCGGTACCTTTCTCGTTCCTCCTCTCTCTGTTCCTCCGCAGTGATATCTTCATCTTCAACTTCCGAAATATCTGAAAATCGAAAACTGATCTTCTGATTCTCATTCCTAAAAAACATACCATTCGAATTTTCCTCTTCTTCTTCATCAGCCAACATTTCTCTCAATCGTTCGTCCTCTTCCTTCATCTCCTTTTCCTGAAGACGTCATCGTTTATTTTCTCAGATTTCATTTTCAAAATAAAATATATTCTCACCAATTTCTTGCGGGTCTCTTCGAATGTGTCGTCAAGAGAAATGTCATCATTCGGAAGTGGGACAGCCTGAAGAAGATACAGTTCCGATCCGAATAAAGATTACCAAATATTCCAAAAGTTCCTACCTTATCCCGAATATCCACAATATTGATCACTCTTGCTTTCGATGCATCTTTAGGAAACATTGGAGGATTCGAAGTGGTCAAACTATTTCCAGATCCGATTCTCTTTGTAGATTTCTTTGGAGTGGGACGAGGGGTTGAAGGTTTCAACGTGGTAGTTGAAGTCGTTGTTGGTCTGAAAAATCAATGCCAGCTAAAATGTGATCTGATAGAACTAAAAGCGAATCGAATATCAGATAAGACCCAACAAAAATTGCAGCTATTTGTTTTTTCAAAGGTATTTTCTGTATCACTCACTTTGGTGTAGTCGTTGAGGTCGTCGTGGTGGTAGTGGTGGTAGTCGTGGTTCTTCGGACAGTGGTACGCCTTGGAGTCGTTGTTCTTCTGGTAGTAGTCGTTGGAGGCTCTTCGGTAGTGGTGAACTTTTTCCAGGCTGAAAATATCAAGTTTGATAGATTGTGTTGGGTTTTTAACATTTTTCTTGACATTGTTTCAAAAAACTCACAACTCTCATCCTTCTCCGACTTCAACCACTCTGAAATCTTCTCGACAGCTTCATTGTCTCCCTCAGTGAACGCTTCATACAGATCTCGACTCGTCTCGGGATCATTGCAATTTTCACGTCCTCCACACCAACAACGGATACTTCCAGAAGGTTTCCGCATACATCCTGAAAGGAAGAATCGTTAGTTTTTTTAATAAAGAGGAAAAATCATGGTACCTGTCATAGATTTGTATTCCTCCGGATAAACACAGACCAGTTGGTTTCGATCGTAAAGGCGGGAGAGTTCGTACCATTCTGAAAAAAGAAGATTAGATTTGAAATGGTTATCAGGTGATATTTTTGCTCCACAGGTGAGAATACGTTGAAATCTATATATTCATAAAAACCCCTCCTCGAAATCGAACTCACCAATATGATCCTTTTTTGCTCGAATTCTGCATCCAACAGCATGAGATGGACATTCTTCTGTCACCAGACCGTATCCTGAAAATTTCGAAATTCCAATGTTCCTTTCTCAATTTCCCCTCCCGTTGTTATTTTCTTTCAAAAATTCTTGTCTCTAGAAATCTTTCCGCGCGGAAAACGTATAGCTACTGCTTCTGCTGCCAAGTTCTGAAGATTGGGTGTCAATTTCTCACTTTGTCTCTTCCCTTGACACAAAACATGATGATGCGAAAAGAAGCGACGACGTTGAGAGATAATAGTAGTTGTGGTGGTTTTTGGAAGAAAAGGGGAGAGAAGAGCAGTTAGTTATCCGAGTTTTCATCTCCGAACACATTCAAGAGCCAGCCATTTATGGGTGATGGATGAGCAGATGAATGGGTAAATAGACGGAGATATTTTAAACTGGAAAAGAGGGTTTCGGATAATCAGATGGAGGAAAAAACGTGGGAGGTTTTGTTGGTAGGTCTAGATTGCAATATGGTAGTTGGGATTAAAGATAGGTCAATAATTCTTTAGGAAATTCGAAATTGAACCCATCATGAAAAGATATGTATGGGTGTTTAGACGAGATTTCGTCTTGGTATACTGGGAAATGTCACAATCTCGCTTCTATGTTGTTTTCGTTGTTTTAATTACGTTCTGTTAAAATATTGAGGACAGCTTCAATTACAGATTTCGCCTTTGAGTTATTGGGCTACAGCTTCCGACTAAAATATACACCTATTTGTTTGCTAGCTACTAAATGAGGAGCTTCTCGGTCACCTCCAAGATCACAGAAATGCTAGTTTTTTGCTTCAAGTTCCACCACCCAGGATCTTCTAAGCCCTCCCTAAAGTTCTTCGCTTTTAAACAAATTTTTCTTCACAAATTCTTTCTCTGTTGCATTTCTAACCCCTCTCTCATCCTCCCATCCATTATAAAATCAACACGTATCACAATTCTTCTATTTTTTTTTCTTTTTTCTTCACCCGACCCATTTTTCCCCAAGGGATTCTCCTGTCAGAAGTGACCATGAGCAACAAGGATTGTGCAAAAAACACTTCAAAAAGAGACAAAGTGTGTTGTATTACTTCTATTCTCACTCGAAATAAGTAGAGTCTGGGTGGTCCCATATGTTCGAGTTTTGCATCTTTTCCAATTCTAGAGGAAAGGACATCACCAATGCATCACTGTTATGCATTCGGAAGAGAGAAAGAGACAACTATTTCTTCTCTTTTTCTCTCTTGTTTCAAAAACATTCATGAGAGCAAAACGAGATAATTGCAATAGTACAAACTATGTGGTGTGCAAAAGAATGAAAATGAGTGCACTTGTTGAGATTTCGTTGGGGAAGAGACATGGATATACAAGGGGAGAATGAGAAGAGGATCGGAGGACTAGGGATAATTTAGATGTCAATGTTTCCGGTTTCTTATGGATTCGCAACATTTCAAAGTCAGTGGGAACAAAATTAAGATAGAGTTTCGAAACTTTGATGATAATTCTGGTGCAGAGTAAAAACTGAGTGGGACCATCGGAAACACTAATTATGACTCTATACTGATTCTCTAGAAAAAGTCCAAACGTTAAAATCAGATGGATGTTCAGATTGAATCTGTTTGGGTCTCGGATTTTGCAACGAAAAAAAACCAAATGCCTCTGAACTTTGAATCTTGGATCTTGTTGGTGTTGCTGGCCCTAGAAACTAGGATTTCGAAATATAGCTTCAATACAGTAGACGGTAGCAATTCGGCATTTACTAGTTTTTCAGATGCCATAGTGCCTTCCAGATCCCATTCCAGATCCCAAATTCCCCCACACCTTATTTTTCTTCCAACATCTCTATATCCATTTCCTTGTTCCTCATCTCTCCCACCCAGTATCACTGTAAATAAGTCTGCTAATTTCATGGAAGTGTGCCCCCTTCTTTTGACTTTTGCATGTCTTCTCAACTGTCTCCATCTCGTCAATTCTAGAAGTCTCTTCAGCTTTGAAACTCGATATTTTCTGATTCATGCCCTTTATTTGCCTTCCCTCTGGTTTTTGTCAAAAAGCATGTCTTCTGCTTCTTTTTTTGGTGACCCCATTTTTCTTCTTTCTTTCTTCATAAACTCTCTATGATCTGAACATGAACGAGCAAAGAGTCCAATGGTGGTGGTCCCTAAAGGGATGAAGAGAGAAATGGAAACTCGATTTGGATTGCGACAGATCTCGCCAAAAGCCAATTTAAAAGACAAGATGTGTACAACTGACGCCTAACGATACGTTGTTTGATTCGAACTTTTAAGAAAAGGACAATCAGTGGGGAAGGGAAAAAGACATTTCGAAACATTCCTACTTCCCGTTTCCTTTTTTTTATTCTCCAGAAAAAAAGGAGAAAATCAAAATCTACATGTTCTTCAAGAGATGAAGAGCCGAAAGGGGAAACACTTGAAAATGCAATTTGACGGCACAATCCTCACTTTTTGTTCGAAAAATTCGATTTGTGGAGAGAGGGAGAGAGTAAAGAGTTCCGAATGAAACACTTCTTTTGCAATGCGTCAATTTGGCATTTGGACAGAAATATTGTCTGTGTTACAATTTGTTGTACTGTGTCCAACTGGATGGTATTACTCATAGGGCAAGAAAACGGAGAAATTGTATTAGTTTTTACAACTATTGGTCAAAAGGGAAGACGATGTAAAGATGGAGCGGAGAAAAGGATTCAGGTACGGGAAGCTAGAAAAGTGGGAAAACGGTAGAGAAGATGAAGGGGGAACTTTTGTTAAGATCTTACTGGGGATAATTGGGAAAGGTTCCAAAAATTTTAGTCTTCAAACGGATTCTTAGAAGCTTTATCCACTTATGCATATCCGGAAGATTTGGGAGTTCTTTAACATTTCATCAGTTTCTAGAGCTTCGCCAAGGTTTATTAGATGTTCAATTTTTCGTAAGAAGGAGAAAGTGATTCTTTTTTCACGAAAGTATGCAAAACCGGAGGAATGAACAGATTTGATAGAAATTTCCCAAAAAAAAAAATTGGTTGCGGTTATAAAAAAGTTTTCAATTGCGAAAATGTAGTTCTACAGTTGATCTATACATCCACCTAATCTTGATCAAAATACTCAGAAGTTTTCCGAAAAATTGAATGGTGAAAACACCCTTCAGACTCAAAGCTGGCCTTTTTCAACAAAAATGGTAAAAGTGTATAACTCATTGCACGGTTTTGTATACTGCCAAAGGTTGGTCTATGCTTGGGATTTGCTAAAAATCTTTAGTCCCCCCTTTGAATTATTTCCGATTTGGATTCAACCTAAGGTGTTTGCAGTGATTTATTGCTATTCATCCGCGTCGATTTCTTATTCTTATTCTCTCGTTTGTTCTTTTTGTTTGAGATGCGAGTAAATTGTAATTTGAGCATAAACGGTGCACTGGCTGCACACTCTCCAAACTTTTTCTTTGGTTGTGCTCACCCTCTCCGAGAGAAGAAACAATACAAACACGTACCTGGTCTCATCACAAGGCAACTCATATTGGCATTTGCCACGTCGAGCAGCCACATCAGAAGTAGAAGACGTGACAGCATCTGAAATACGGATAATAGGAAAAATGGATCTTTTAGTGGGAGACTGAAAAAAAGATAAAAGAGAAAAAATGGGGAGTATCTTTTCTCTCCCCATCCGAAAGGGGCTCATTTGACCACAGGAAGTGTGGCGTGAGCCGCCACAAAAATGGGGGCGGAGCCTGTGGGTCGCGCGTCTCGAGACGGAAAAGATGCACCCGGGACGGGAAGAAAAGAAGAATTCTGTATGAAGAAAAACGGATGGACAAAAACGGAACACGAAACAGAAAGAGAGAAAGAGAACGCAACATTTCACGACTGGAATTGAAAAGTAGTAGTTGTGAAAGAAATAGGATCAGAGATTTATTTGAAATTAAGAAGAGGGGGAAAGTAGATGAAGTCGGAATGACAGAGGTCGTAAATTCAAGAATTTGATGGATTAGATTCAGCAAAAAAATGAGTAAACGGAGTAGTAGTGGAATCTATTTCTATGAATCATAGAAAATGAGAAAAAGACTATGTCCTTGAAAGTAGAGATTCTCGGAAATTGTTGATATATGTTCGGCACCTTTGATGAGAAGAATCAACATGAGAGTGTCCAGCTGTTTCCGAAAAAGAACATCTTGAGAATGGGAAAAAAGTTTGGAGAATCATGTTGAGAATATCTGGTAATCAAGGAGCGTCAAATGCTTACCTCAAGAACATCTTACATTTTTCGGGATAAAAATTTTGAGTATTCCTTTCAAACAATCATGTTAAGGAAAATTTAGAAATAGGAGTCTCCGTCCGGAGAATCAAGAACTAGTCCTATCTTTAGGAAATCGATTTCACTATAGTTGATGAATCCGTAATTAGTTTTCTATGTACAGTCGTTTCTTCCTAAATGTGGCGCTTTGATTAACTTGCGGTTTCCATTGGAGTTTTCCCGTATATATTTCAGTCCGAATTTCTCACTTTAGTATGGTTACGATATGTATTGTGGAATAGTTCATTTGTGATTGCTCATCTCTACAAATAGTTGATTGTTCGCCGAGTTTTAAAAAGTTTTTTTGAAAGCTACCGTAGTCTGAAAATCACTAAACTTCAGAACACTATTCCTTTCCAAAAATGTATCTAAAATTCACCACTTTTCTGTTTATCTTATTCCAAACGAAAAAGTTGCACTTCTAATCCAACTTTTTCTTACTCTCATCTCCTCGTTTCTTTGTCTCTGTTTTCTTCCAATTTCAAACTGACAACCAATTTTCAACTTTTCTCACAAATAGCCATCTTTTTTCTTTTTTCGAAAATTCAATTTGTGTAGGTGACAACCAAACGGAATTTGATTGTTTTTTTTTTCTTCCAAAAGAAAATAAACCAAAAAACATAAACACAAAACGAAGATATTTGGAAGGGATAAATCAAATCAGATTTATTGGTTGGTTACAAAACAAACGAAAAAACTGAAATTGGTACAGAACAGCTGAAATTGGGAACTGGGGAAAAACAAGAAAAGCAATTGGGGGAGAGCTCGGGACTTCTCAGATTTCTTTGATACTACAGTAATGGGCGTGAAGTTGTTTGTATTTGTTCAAAACGGAGGGTTCCTGCCAAAAGTTTATTTGGGTTCCAATGTGCGAACAGAAAGGGAATATGGGTTCTCTCGTGTTGACAGATTAGGCACCTCTCCGCTTCCGATTAATGTTGACCGTTTTCAGTGAACCAATTGGGACCAACTGCTCCGCAAAAGTGCGTAGATGACCCTCCAGTGATTTGACCCAGAAGGAATACCTGAAATTCACAACACCTCTTCTTTCAAGCACTTTCGTTTTTGTTGTCCCCTCGGGGACTGGGCCGAGCCCGGCAGCAGTGCAATGCCAGGACGACCCTTGGAAAGTCGGAGCAAGCCCCGAGTCTTTCCTAGGCTCCAAAAATCATATAACCTTTATTACACTCATTCGAGTGTATACCGTAGGTTAATACGATAAGAACAGATACTACACTTTGATCTTAGCTAATAAGCCGAAGAAGCGATGGAGAGACGACGAGGAGACGAGACTAGGTGTTTTGTGTGTACGGACAAAAACCGGGTTCGCGTCAACCACTATGCCGCAATGGTTAAGGGCAAGGAAGGTGAGAGAGTGCGCGCGTTTCGTCAAAGGGCGAAGTGAGATTGCTCATTTTGCTGGATTAGACAGCTATTTAGTATATGACACTAAGAGAAGTTGATAAAGTCAACGGGATTTAGTTATAAAATTAAGATTCAAGAAAGTGCACTTAATGGGTTTCTAAAGCGTTTACCAGTTCCAGCAGGGCTATTTTCACGCATGTTTATGTTAAAAGCAAGCTTTTGATTTCATATTTCCAGACTCCTGTTTCCCCAACTGATGTATCCTTCCTCCCTCATTTTTCGTTCTTCTAATATGAAAGCCTACTGCCATCAACGCAACACACACGCGCGCTCTTCTTTCCCCCACTGCATTTATATTGGTCGTCTTCTCACTGTTCAGTGCTATGCGCGCGTAGTCTAGTGGCGAGTAGCGGTGGTTGTCGATCTGCCGTTCTCCGCTCGACTCCGCTTGGGGTGCAAGGATGAAAAAGAACTCTCTCACTGATAGATGATGTCTTCCTACATTATCAGAGCACTTTTTACTGTTTTTTTTTCCTTCAGATGATAGCGGTTTGTACTAAAGGTATGGAATTGCATGATTATGCGGAGAACGCGGGGCAACCATTCGTTTTACGACGAATATCAACAAAGAAACGAGGAGGAAGACGCGCTTTGATTAACAAATATCACATAAACAGATGATATTATTATTATGATATTAGTCCTGAGGGCAACAGGCGACACGTGTTTGCACAAGACCCTCTTCCAATGTTGAACAGGATTGAAAGAGCAGAAACGACGTAGAAGGGATTGTTTCCGATTTCATGATATGACGAATGTCTTCTTATTGAAACTTCTGATGGAGCCACGTGGTCTTAATGAGATTTCCAGAGAATCTGGGTATTTAATGAAAATGAAAATGGGAGGAGAAGGAAGAGATTTCTGGCTTTATTCGGCTCATTTCTCAAGGATCAGAATACCACGAATCGGCAGGTGCTTCTTTCCAGATTAATACCTTCTTCCCTGTTCTGAGTTTAGTCTGGAAATCTTTCAGGCCGTCTCTCTCCCTGTTATTATTCTGAAAGTTACAATGGGCAACGTCACGGAATCTCATGTCCACGAGGATATTCATGCTGGTGAGTTGAAGGAGCACAGTTGGATGTTGTGCCATCTCACAAAGTTCTATAGAATTTTAGTCTAACTTTGAGCATCGCAGATATAAAACTTGAATTATTGTTTGAAAATTCTCAAAATCTTCCCGTCCAGGAGATGTGGTACTGTGGAGATACCAACTTTTCCGTTGATAAATACCGACTTTGGACATTTGGAAAAATGATTCGAACTTGCCCGTCTGGTCTCAAGTTCTATGGGTTGTTACATCTTTTCTTGAACTCCAATTTCTTAGTTGACGACTTTCTTTACGTTCTCATCTAAAGAAGGTTTGTAATGTAAAAGCAAGAAGACACGAAAACCCTTTAAAGGGGGAGTGAAGTAATTCTAACACATGATATTTTTACATGGATCGATGCAGAATTTAGTTTAGGTTCAAAAACTCTCTTGGAGGGTAGTCTGAAAATGACTCGTTCTCGAGATATCCTCAAAAATCAGGTTAAAAAAGTCAACGTAGAGTGGTCAAAAATTTCACGTTGACCACTCTGGGATTTTCTCTTTGGAAATTTCATCACATTTGACCACTCTACGTTCATTTTTTTAACCTGTTTTTTGGGGATATCTCGAGAAGGAGTCATTTTCGGACTACCCTCCAAGAGAGTTTTTGAACCTAAAATGGATTTGACATCTAACTATGTAAAAATCTCCATATTTTTGGAATTAGCACACTCCCCCTTTAATATTGACACCGCTCCATTTTCACAGAGCTTTGGCAGAGGTAGTAGAAAAATGTGGTCAACTACAAAGGGAGAGTTCTAGAATTGATTTATATACCCACAGAATTTCAAATGAAAAGGGACAAATATGAACTCCCTGTCCAGACCCCGAAGTTGGAATTTTTCAACTGAAAACGTCGAAAATTTACAATTTTTTGAACGGTGCTGCACTTCGTTAGAAATCAACGTTCCAGTTTTGATTTTTTTCCTAGTCAAGATTAATTTTATAATACTTTCCGATTCCTGTTCTCAACAAGTACTAGGGATTCCTTGGTACAGAGTTCTTAAGGTACAAAGTACTGGTTCGCTCTGAAACAGGAATCAGCTGTTGTTCAGCTATATAACTATGATTGGCTAGAACAGATCGAGATTGTTGAAATCATGAAAACATGGGGAAAACGTGTGAGGCTTTCTGGTTCTGATGCAAGAATCCATCATCATCCAGATGAGATCTGACGAAACTCATGAATCCAAAAACTTTCAGATGATCTCACGGTTATGGCAATATTCATCAGAAACTCTCACCAAATGCCAAGTAGTATTGGTGTTCTTGTTCAAGCTGTTCTCTTCATTCTCAGTTTCATTTTCACTTTGATTGGAGTGTCTACTGCAATGAGATTCACGTATCAAATAGATCGAATGTATTGAAATCTCATCCAAAAATTCCAGAATTTTCCATAAGAATCAACGGAACATTTTTCTCTCCTTACTCTTGCTCTGGTTTGAACTTTTAATGTGCCGAGTATTGCTCTGGGCCTTCAAATATAATCTGGCAATTGAGATCAGAGATGCAATTGATTGCAATGATGCATGTCATCACTTCGGAAGATGCACTCTTTCTGAGAACATGTTCGATCCTATATTTATAGCTGCGAATATGAGATATCACTATATGTATTTTGTGATATCAACTCCTGTAGTGATTCTGACTGAGAGAATATTTGCAACGATTCTTGTCAAGTAAGGATTTATCCTAAAACAAACTTTAGAGAAAAGGGATTCCAGAGATTATGAGAAGAAGAATCGTCATTGGATTTTCTGTCTGATATTTTTGGCTCAAAACTTGTTTGCTGGCACGATGTCAGTGGTCACAACAACCAAAGGAATCACTTTCCAAGTTCTCATTTCTGCTGTCATTGTTTCTCTATTCTCTTCGGCTGTGGTATGTACGCCTAAGTTTACCTAAATCATAACATCTTCTATTTTCAGATCTATGCATTGGTTGAATATTTCAATGAACAACGTCTTCTGATTCTGGAAAGAGAGCATCGTACTGCAAACTACACTTTGAGCATCAGATACCAGTTGAAAGAAAATCTGAAAACTTTAAAACTAATGCGTCGTTTCTTCATCTCTATTATTGCTATCATTATCGCGATGGGTCTTGCCAACTCTCTTCCAGTTATTCTGAATCTTGATGAAGACATCATTATGACTATTCGGATTTATATGGATTATGTTTTCCATTCGTAGGTTATGAGACATCATTTCTTCACATAATCCCATTTTCCAGAAATCCGGTATTCCTTGTACCTACTGCAATGCTAACCATTGAAAACTACCGAAAATTTGCATTCAACAAAGCAAGGACCACTTTTGGAATGAGAATTGAAAGTCAAAAAGTACTACTACCAATGAGAATAAGCTAAGATCTTTCACATTTTCAGGTAGATATACGCAAACTTCGGCCACAAATCGACAGGGAAACTGACGTCTACTTTGAGATTTTCGAGAGACAACTGGAAGGAGATGGAGCTTGTCGTGGAAAAATCAGAACTGGGTCCGTGAGAAAACCCAAAATTGTTGCGAAGTATTGATTAATTATTTTTCTTGCTTGCTGATCTCTTGATTGCTTGATAAATGTTGATTTCTCTGACAATTTGAGTTCATTCAATGTAAAGAAAGAGAGAAAAATAACAGTAACAACAATAACAATGAAGAATATTGAACACATTATGCCGTCTCGAGGAACTTGCACATTTCGGATTCTTTATATGTACGAATCTTTTTGGCCCACTGTTTCGGTGTGTACTGCCATAAGTTCTTCGGATCACGGGTCATCGCTTGGAAATCATCTCCGTGTCGTGCCAACATGTAGACGCAAAGCTCAGTTTCACGATGGAACAGACGGAATTTTCGACCTTCGTTTGCTCGTGCTTCCTCCTCTTCTTTCACTTGTTGCTCCAAATTTGAGATGACGTGCTGGGCCTGAAAAATGTATCAGTTTGAAATTCAGTTCGTTCAAAAAAATTCATGTCCTCTGTAAAATCTCGCTTACCTGTTTTTCATTCTTCTTTCTTCCGGTAACCTTCTTCGCTGGCTTTGGTACTTCAATACTCACTCCATCGATTGGGACTGCGTCAATGATCTCTTTCTGAAAATAAATAAGTGTTTTAGAGAACATAGGAGAAATTGTGATTATGAATTATGACTCTAATATGAAAAAACCACTCACTCTATGTTGTTTAATCGGAACGGCATCATTTGGATTGAAAGCGATACCCATATCCCGCACATTTTCCCGTGGAGTTTTAGTTTCGTCCCATTGGCTCTTGATAATTGATCTGAATTTAATTTAGCTGTTTCCTAAAACTAAAACAATATTTCTACTCACACAGCACTTTTCGACAACTTCTTTTTGTCCTGCTTCTTCTTCAAATTCTTTTGTCGGTTCCGGCGATTTGTGTATGAGGGCTTTCCGCGTCTTTTTACGTCACGAGCCATTTTAATATCTATAAATTGAAATATTGAAAGAGAATAATGGGAAAATTGACAAAACTGGGATCAGAAACTGCAAAAATGGGAGAAAAAGAGGGGAAAATCGAAAAAAAATCGCGAAAAAGAGGTGGAAGAGAAAATGGATTAGTTGTCGGATCCTAGGCCACTGACAAATTTGAAGAATTTTCGCACAAACATCGGTAGTTCGCCGTGTCAGAAACAGTTTCTTTAGTTTTGTTATTGCAAATTGGAGAGGGAGATTTTCATATTTTTGTTGAAAACATTAAGATGTCAAGAAAATCGATATTTTCTCTGGAATCGTCAAGGGACTAACTTTTTTCCTTAATTGACCCTTTCTAGGAGTTTCTGATTAAACTGACGTGTCAGTCTTTATTTCAACACAAAACTAGGCTGAAACATATTTTAAATTTTGTATATTTCAGATCGTCATGTCGACGAGACGGCAATCTTCCAAATCGTGAGTTTTCAACGACGCTTTTATTAATTTCAATAATTATTTGCAGTGAAGCACCTCCCAAGCGGCCAGCTTCCCCAAACAGCACACCAAGCGCTGTTCTCGGAATATTCTTAGCTGTAGGTTTTCATTTTCCTTGAATGTTTCCAACATTTTATTATTCCAGATCGCTCGTCAAATTCTCTTCATTGATGCTCGCAAAGTGGCTCTCTTCTACTTGGCATTTGTAACCTTTCTTTCATTCGTCGAGACTCGCATCGAATTGGATTCTACATACTATTTAGTTCAAAAGCACAGTATTCTGAATCAGTATGGAGTCAAAATGGGATGGTTTTGGACTCTTGTCATCGTTGGACCTTTCATCTGGTAAGTGTGGTCAAATCCTTGCAAAAACGAAGTTTGTATACCGTTTCAGGTTTGCCTCCAAAGCTCACAACCGCCGCGATCGTGACCAGCCAATTGTAGATGTCTGCCGTCTTGGAGTGGCCACTGCTTGCTGGTACATTTCTGTACAATTGTGATTTGATTCAAAATCGAAACATTACTGAACTATTCTCTTTCAGATTCCACAAAGTTCATGCTGCCACTTCCCATTGTGATAAGGGACTTCGTCTGACTCGTGCTCAATGTTCAGAGAAGGAAGGTGTTTGGACCCCAGGATATGATATCTCTGGTCATTGTTTCTTGATGATCTACAGTATTCTCATCATAACCGAAGAGGTAAACAACTTTTAGCCGAAACTGAAACCGAGAAAATCTGAATTCAGGCTGTTGCATACCGTCACTATCAACAAGTCACTGATACCGTGCATCAGATGGATGGAGACCGCGAAGAACACGATCGTCTTACTCGTATCATTCAATATTTCTTCGTTGCAATGCTAGCCTTGCACGCGTTCTGGTTCAAGCAGATCATCATCTCTGTTCTCTACTATCATATCTTCGTTGAAGAGGTTTGGAAAATAGTTCAGGCAGTAAATATTCAAGTCCATTTTCAGATCCTCGGAGCTCTGGTTGCTGTTGGATGCTGGTTCCTCACCTACCGTATCATCTACCCTACCGGATTCTTGAACCCTCCAATCAACCGCTCTGTCAAAAGAAGATAAGAACTCGCAGACAAGATAATGTTTTTTCGTTGTTCTAGTCATCATTATGTTTTTTAAAATTTATATCTATTGCCTTATTTACTGGTTCTTTCAAGTTATGTTCATTTGTTTATTTCGATAATAAATTATAGTAATGTAGATTTGGATCAGACTTGTGGCAATGTGTTGCCTGATATATAAGAGCATTTGAAAGAAGAAAATCCGAAGACAGTGGTGGATTTGTGAAATGTTGAGTTTTCTAATTTCCCTTTGCTGTAATATAGGACTATTGAGGACTTCTTCGAATCTGACTGTCCACTGATGATCTCACTTTTACCAACTTCTATAGACATTAGGCAATGCCCTTTTACTTACTAAAACTCCCATTTCCTTGTCTTTTCTAATTTGTTAATTGGCTCCGAAAAGATGCGACACATTCAATCTGGCGCGATATTTCTCCCACCTCCCCTCCCTGCACAACAAAGTGGTCGTTTCTGTCATTGTTTGTTTCCGACCGCCGCGAGAGAAAACTGCCGGTTTGTTGTGTTTCGAAATGTGATCAGGTGGCCGAGTGGTTAAGGCGATGGACTGCTAATCCATTGGGGTTTCCCCGCGTGAGTTCGAATCTCATCCTGATCGAATCTCTTTTACATTTTTGGAGATGCACAATTGTTTACACGAGGTTCATGTTAAAGCTCTCTGGAGGATGCTATGGAAACTAGGAGGGGTTAAAAATAACATAGTGAGAGGAGGTGGAAAGCAAACAGAAGCAACACAAAAAGACTAGAAATCAGAATATCACGGATGATTCGGGAGCCAGCTGATACTTCTAACATGAAAATCAGGAGAGCCACAGTATGGAGGTGTGAAAGACGACATGGTTGCTTTTCCAGAACATATGAGAATACTGTGATTCTACAGTGAAACTCGAGTTCTCTCTTCTCAGATTCAGAAGGTTTTGAGAATCAACTGGGCCAGATAAAACGTTCTAGTGGCTATGTTTCCAGTTACAGATGGGGATCGGAAAGGTATACCGGATATTCAATGTTGAAAATGGATCAAAAGTTTTTCGAAAAATCAAAAAGAGGAACTGCAAATCTCGGCATCCAGGAATCAGAAGATGGCGTATTTTTCAGGATCAAAAACATTCGCTCTTTCTAGTTATCCGCTTAATTCTCCAAAATAAGTGCTCGCTTAGAGAATCACACAAAACATTTCAAAGAATCTTGCAAATATTCGAAAAATTGAAGTTTAAAAACTGAGAATGCGTAACTGGGAACAGTCTAGAACTGAGAAGAACAGACATGTAACGAGCCGGACACGGTTCAAATCAAAAATTTTGAAGTCAATTGTTCTAGGATCAAACATTCTCAGTTTTTTCTTATAAATCAGCCGCAATTTGCCATGTCTGGACAAAAATCTTGCAAAACTTAAAAAACATTCCATATCCTCAAAAAACGGTATTTATTCAAGAGCTATTTTCCCGACATAAAGTCTGCGGAAATGTTTCGCACGGAAGAGATTCGAAGTTTTTATTACCATTGGATGCATGCATTTTCAGCTTGTCCTCTCTCTTCTCCTCTCGCCCTCCTACACAGATTTCTGCTAACTTTTGCCCATTCCATTCGCCCGCTCCGCCCCCAATTTCCCCGAAAAACGGGCATCTCTCTACCATTCGTGCCTATTCAACATCCCCATTCACAACGTCTTCTTGCCACCCTGCTGCCCTCTATTTTTCCGTCCCATCAGGGGATGAACCTCCCGATTCCATCAACTGATTCCACGTCTTCTAGTTCCACAACTTCCACTTCGTCTGCCAACTGTAAGTATTTTTTTGCCGATGCATGCTCCGAATCGGTAATTTGATTCACACAATTATTTCCAAATTCGATTTGCAAGCTCGAGCGCTCCTCCTCTTTCGCTAACGCACCGTAATTGGAACATAATTTCATAAAGGACCTCAGTTCTTTTTCTCTCACGGACCATTTTTGGGTCTCGTTCTGTAGCGATGGCATTTGTTATAGGTTAGGCCTATGGTCATTAGCCTATGCTTTCTTCTGACACGTCTTTAATCAGAAACGACTTGAATATAAAATTGAAATATTAAATCTCTTGGAGAGTTTTCGATGTTCTTATTGTTTCTGCCCTAGATGAGAACAAAAATTTTGAATTTATTCGTTATCCAATTTATAAAGAGAATTCTCATGCTTGAGAACAGATACAGTTTCATGATAATATGAAGTATGATTCCAAAATCCTGGAATCCTAAAGGATGAAACTTCCATCAGTTCAAACCAGATATTCTGATTTCTTTGTCTTTTTATCAGAAACTCCTCCCCTTTAATGTGTTTTGTTTTCTACCACAAGCTATCCATATTTTGAGTGTCAAATATTTACTAAATCACACTCTTTTTCACTAATTAGCTTATCTTCCTTCAACTCAATCTATCATGTGCTCGAGCTTCTCAATTTCATTCTTTTAAGTTTTTATGGTTTTCAATATTCCGCCTTTTCTAAAATGTTCCCCCAAGTCTGGAATTCTAGGTTTTGTAAGTCTATTCCATTCTCCCTATTAGAGATAACTATCTATACCAACTCTTAAATTTTTCAGTCTCCGCATTCTCCAGTTTCTCAACATACAAACCATCTGAATCCTTCTCCTCCTCATTTGAATCTGACTCATCTCATCCAAAATCTTCAAGGAAACGAGACAAGATTATTGATAAAAAACAGCGAAGAAATCGAACAACTTTCACAACATATCAATTACATGCGTTGGAAGCAGCTTTCGATAAATCCCACTATCCAGATGTATATGCGAGAGAAGCATTGGCAGCGAGAGTTCAGCTTCCAGAGGTTCGAGTTCAGGTGAGGTTCCATTTTTGTTTTTATTTGAGTATTACTGAATTTCATGCTCGAATAGTTAGTATTGTGATGATGGGAGAGGAGATGCCAATAAATAGAGAAGTTGTGTTTGTGATATTTTGAAAAAAAAGTAAAGCTTTGGGGGAGAGTCTAAGTGGGTTATAAGGAGACAAGGCGTGTGAAGAGACTTTGAGAGAGATTTGAAAAATTACTGTCTCTACAGTAGATTTGGCTGTCAAAAAATCAAACGTCCCAGGACTTCAAGACAGCCAAAGTTGGTCAGAAAAAACTTGGTTTGAGCACTTTTTAAACTCCTCGCCTACTTGAAAACTGCTCTACATCTCCACGAACTCCTCAAAGAGAAATCAAAGCAATTCAAATTGACACATTTCCTTTCCTCGTTGAATGGTGTTCAATGTTTCTCCCAGCTGTGAAAACTGATCCGATCCGGAACAATTAGCTTCTCTAAATTGCCAGTTTACCTCTTCCTTCGCCCTTTCCTCTCGACACTTCCTCATGCTTCATTCTTTTTTGGAAAACAAAAACAACAATAAAAGAGTTGGCATTGAGATAAGCATCTGACTAATCGACATTGTCGCCTCATATTTCCCTCTTCTTCTTCTTTTCTTTCTTTTTGCTCCCTCCGTCATGTACTAATTTAAGGATTAAACCATCCGAGTGACACATTGTTGTCATACAGAGGACTCCCTTATGTAGACTGTCCATTTCGGAAGAATGGGTTGATGGGATTACTGTAGGTGCTGAGTGTGAAGATGGCGTAGAAGAAGAAAGAGAGAATAAGAAAATGGAAAAGTCACTTTAATGGAGGGGAGCAAGAGATTGACAACTTACTAATTGGTATACGGTAGATGGAGACGGAGTAAGAGGATGTTGAAAACAAGAATATTTTGAAGGAAGGACATGAGTATAACATTTTTTATTTGTTCTAGAAGGCAGAATTTGTTTGGAAGAGCCTTGGTACCATTCCCAAGTTCATCTGACAAGCGTTTGATTCTTACAATTAGAACCTTTAATTCTAGGTTCTCCCAATTTTGTATTTCTTCAATTAATTAAATCAGATTTGATGCTTTTCAGGTATGGTTCCAAAATCGACGAGCCAAATTCCGACGACAAGAGAAACAGGACACCCAGGGAGAGGAGAAACCTTCGCTGAAAGATACTATGCCTTCTTGGTTTGTGATTATGTGTCCTCACAATTTCCGAAAACATCGGAATTTCAGGTCTTGGATGAGCGAAAACAAAACTGAAACTCCTCCAATGCTGCCTCCAGCGAACTCTCTATCTTCTCATAACACGGGATCTTCAGAAGACTTTTTCAAAAATTCAGAACACAAGGAAGTTTATGGGTTAGTTGAACTCCTGCAGGTTTCTCTATTTCCAATCTTTTCCAGATTCCCATTCTCCGACTACCCTCCACCTCCACTATCCAATACTTCCTTGATTCCTTCTCATAAAAATGGAAGCTCGTTTTCTTTGCATTTTGAAGAGAATGATAAGAAATCTGACAAGAAGGCAAGTACTAGTGTTCCAAGAATGTAGACGACGCGATCCATCTGAATCTCTTTTTTGAGCGCGCGCCTTGCTAGCGCTGGTAGATCAAACTTTCAAACCTGTCTTTTAATCTCCCAGTGTCAGAAAAAGCGCGCGCACTGAGATTGAGATGGATCCCGTCGTTCTAAAGTGAATTTTTTTTGAGTGACACGCTCAATTTTCGAAATTCAGGATTCTCCAACCATCCCTACTGCAACAAGTTCTCCATTCATCTCTGAATACCATCCACCTCCAATTTTCCCATATTACATTCAAAACCAACCATTCCCCAGTTTCAACCAGTATTCAGTAGGATTCACTTATCCAATTCATTTTGAACCTCCTCAAATCTCTCAAGAAAACTGCTAGAAATTCATTTTTGTGCCTCTATCTTCCACCTCTTCTCTGATCTTCTTGCTTTGAATTAGATTGAATCGTGTTTTTCCTCCAATGAAGTTTCAAAAATGTGTCATTTTTCTAACTTCCATCAGTTCATCTCCCCCTTTATTTCAACGTTCTCGTCGCAACAAACTTTCTCTCGGCGGCAACCGAAAAGTGGGCGGAGTCACAGCGCACACAAAACATAGTGGACGGCGGAACCCGTGAGGTGTCGGCCGCTGCGGTACATGACTTCTCGCTGGCCGTCTTCATCCGTATTGCAGGCCCATGAAGAAATTGTCTAGGAAGTGCCGTCTTAGAAACAATGATTATAACATTGGACGCTGAGGTCATGCAACAAAAGTTTTGAGAATTTGAAGAAAAGGGAGTGGAAGTCGTTGTGAACGATTGTCAGTTGATTTGTTATGTGAACTTTTTATTAGAATTCGAACGGAAAAAATGGGCAGTAAAAGTGAATAGGTTGCTAAAAGATGATGAGTAATCTTGGTTCTTGCGTTTTCAGGGATCTTCTCCAATATTATCTAAAGACCGAAAATAAAAAATAAGCAGGGTGGAGATGAAACGCTCCTCCATCTCAATGAAATCGCCACCAGACGGCAAAAGAAGGAGGCGTGTAGATATCGGATGAAAAAGTAGACAGATAAGGCCAGAAACTGGCTATTATGCAACACGCCGATCCACTTTTTCTGAGCTTTTCCAATCGGTATATAATGAAGAGGATTATTGAGAAAAGACATCATCCAACGATGACAACATCTGGACAATTGGTTGCTGGCACTGCCGTTGCACTCTGTGGAGTTGCTATTGTTCCAGGTTGGCGATTAGACTTCAAGTTTCTTATTCGATAATCTGAAATTTTAGCCTTGTTTGCTGCACTCTTTGTTCTCCACGACATTCATTCCTTCCAATCTGAAGTTTATGAAGATCTCGCCGAATTCAAAACCATCGCTGAAGATGCCTGGACTACAATGGTTCCACGTGAAGATGCAGTTCAACCATTTGAGACTTTCTTGAGAAGATTCAGAAGAGGATATGATTCTGGAGTCGCTGGATCTGCTGCATCTGCCGATGGAAAATGCAACTGTGGACCACAACCAAAGGATTGCCCAGCTGGACCACCAGGACCACCAGGAAATCCAGGAACTCCAGGAGACGATGGACCGATTGGAAGAGCTGGAAATCCAGGAAGAGATTCAACTGAAGGAGATCGTATGGCTGATTTCAATAAGGATGTAAAATGTCCAGCTGGTCCACCAGGACCACCAGGACCAGATGGATTCCCAGGACATCCAGGACCAGACGGAGAGTTCGGAATCGATGGACCAAATGGAAAGGATGGAGAGCAAGGACCAGATGGACCAGAAGGAGATGCTGGAACTCCAGGACTTCCAGGACCACCAGGACAAGACGGAACAGATGGACAAAATGGAACTAAAGGAAAGGGACAACCAGGAGAACAGGGACCAGCAGGGTCACCAGGAGAGCCAGGAAAGGATGGAGAACCAGGAGAGAATGGACAAGATGGACAACAAGGACCAGAAGGACCAGCCGGGCCAGATGGACAACCAGGACATCCAGGACCAGACGGACCAGTTGGAGATGTTGGAGGAGTCGGAGCCCCAGGAGCCGATGCTGCCTACTGTCCATGCCCACCAAGATCCGCTGAAATGGCTGCCACCGGAGGTTCTGATTCTGCTCCAGGCGGATATGATGCACCAGCACCAGCTGCTGTTCCAGCTCCTGCTCCAGCTCCAGCTGCCTATGAAGCCCCAGCTTCAACTGCTGCTCCAGCTCCAACTGCCGGATATGATGCTCCAGCTCCAACTGCACCACATCCACCACCACCAGCACCAGTTGCTCCACCAAAGCTTCATGACTACGAGTCTCCAGCTCCAGTTACAGCCACTTCTGATGCTGCTCCAGCTGCTCAACCATACAAGAGAAGAAAGGTTGCCAGAGCTCTTATGGCCTAAATTCAGTGTTGTTTTTTGTAAATTTAATAAATTATTGCCCTTCAAACTTTTCGTACCTTGAATTTGTTTGAGCCGAGCGTCTAAATAGCTCAAAAATCAGAAACAATTTCCTCGTGAAACGCCCGGAGATTTTTTCTACAGATCCTTATCGCTGGCTGATTTTTAAAATCACTTTCTCTATACACTTCAATCATTCCCGATTAAAATCGAATAGAATGCCAGTTGCCGTCGAAGACTCGTGGGCTTTCCAGCCAATCGGATCTCCATTCCCAGAGGCTCCCGTTCGTGTTCCGAACCAGAATAATCAGTACGTTGCACTCTGGTACAAACACGGAAAACCAATCCATGGACGTGCTTGGAATAACGATGGAGTCGTCGAGTGCTCATTCCCGTACAACAAGGCCGAGTTGAAAGGAAAACAAGATTTGGGTGGACAGATTCAAATTCTCCAATACAAAGGAGACTTTTCTTCTCTCGGATACTGGTACGAGTGGTTGCCTCTCAATCAGAGACACGCAAATAACGAAGGAATTCGTGAGATTGTCAGGTGAATTCTAGACTTGTGTAGATGATTTGAATAAATCGGAAATTTTCAGATGCGGAAACTCCGTCCCCGTCCTCGCTAAGTTGAAGGATGGAACCGAGAAACTTGGTTTCTTGGATTTGAACACTGAAATCGCCTTGTTCTCGAATGGAGGAACAACTGAAAAGTATGAGGGTGGAGCAACTTCCAACTTCATGACCATCTTCCGTAACTTGAAACCCCCTCCAACTGGACTCAAGGTACCAGAACCGATTCTAGTCGACTTCAATCTAGAATCTGATTCCAGGTCTACGATGATCTCTGGTATGATCTCCGCTACGGAGACGTCTTCCCACCGAACGCTGTTCCAGCCGATGGACGCACTCTCAACACTGAAACTGGTCCACATATGCAATACGTGGCACTTTGGTATAAACACGGAGATCCAGTCTTCGGACGTTCCTATCCCAGTGCAGCTGGAAAAACTTGTGCTCACTTTGGAAAGAACAACCAAGAAAATGCAGGACCTGAAGTCGGATCAATGCAATTGTTGACTGTTCCACCAGTTTCTTGTATGGGTTTGGAGTACAAATGGATGCCGTTGGCCGAGGGAAAATCGAGTGGATGGACTGTTGTTCATATTGGAAATTCTGCTCCGTGCATTTTGAAAGATGAGAAAGGACTTGAAGTTTTGGGAAATCTTGATTTGGCGATTGAAAAGGCTTCGGCTGGATATGGAGGAAAGGAAAAGATTATGAGTGGAGCAGCTGTCGCCGGATTGAAAGTTCTCTTCAAGAGACGTTTGGCTTAGATTTACTGTCTTTTTGTGCTGTCAATGAATAAAGTCATGGTTGGAAATCTTGTTTTTTGTTGCTATTCTTGGTTTTCTCCTGGCTAACCGTTTCCTTTATTTCTATTTTGGGGGCTGGTTTCATCTTGTACTGCGGGTCATGGAAGTCCTGGAGTTCCAGTATCTCCTTCTGATCCATCCGGTCCTTTTTATTATTTCCATCATTCTGGTCCTGGTGGTTTAGCTGGGCATTTTATATCCTTGTTTAAATTAGTCATACGATCTTCTTCAGTTGAATCTCTTCCTAGATTTCTAGCTCTTCCAATCGGCCCGTCGAATTCCAGGTCCCGCTGGACATTCATTTGACTGCGATTTTCATAACCTTTCCCTGTATTTGTACAGTAGTACTATTCTGCTTATTTCTTAATTCAATTTCATGACCTCAATTTCATTGTTTGTGTTTTCGAAACTTCCAGCAAATAAAAGTGATATCAATTTTTAGTGTTTTTTCAGAAGTGAACTTCATACTGTACAATGAACCAAAACCTACACAAACCCTGCTCTCAAGCTCATTCTAATTCATACTTAAAATAGAAAGTTTTGTAAAAATGACGAATTGGTGATTTCTCGGAATTTTTCGGTTGCACATGATCAGGTGCAACCCAGAAAAACAAGGTATTCACATAAAACAAGACCATTTACGATCAATTTCCTCTCTTATCGTACGTAGTTTTGTGCTCTGATATTGTAATCATTTGATTTCCACCCAGATTCCTTCTCAACTATACTTTATTCAACCTTTTCTGAATTCTTCTAACTTTTCTCCACCACTTCAGATGATCATAAAACATTCGTATCGATAAGTTAAAGTGTGTCAAGAGCTTAGCTAACAAAAATCGCCGCCAAACATCAATCGATGCTCTGATTTTCTTGCCCGACCGCCGAAGAATTGTGTGTTTGTTTCCATCTCTCCGTCGATTATCTCTCTCCTACGAGTTGGGTGTGGCAATTGATAACTGATAACCCCTAACGGACAATTTTAGAATTCGATGCTTCCTCTCTTTTTATGATTTCTCTACTCTGAAACCAGAACGCGTTTCTTCGTTTTCCATTCTATCTCTCACTCTCCCCATTATCACCGCTAACCCGAAAATGATTGATTAATATTAAACTTATCAGAGATAATCACAAATGGGTGTAACACTTCTAGTTGCTCCTATACTGACTACTGTTTTTCTATTTCGAAACTTTCCAATAATTTTTTGCAATGCCTTCCTCTTCCTCCTTCTGAATACTTGTTCACCGTTTTCAGTTCGTCATAATTCAGAGATGGCGGAGGTTTCTGTCGCCATAGTACGTCTCAAAATAAGCGCATTATCCGATAAGTAAGTAGGTCAACGCCCATACAAAGGTTATCTTGAAAAAATAACGAGAAGTTTTCAGAGCAATACCAACGGCTCAGGATTTTGAGATTTGTATAAAAGAGGAGCCATCGACGGTTAAAAATTTTGGAGCAAAACATGTAAGTCTTTGAATTTATAATGAAAGAAAAACAGAAATTTCTTAAGGACTACAACATAATTAAAAGAGTGACAGTAGGAGGACATACAGTTGGAGCAGATGTTTTCAAACTACCGAGTTTCTCATTCGAACCGTCAAAAGTGAACACTTTGGAAGATATGATTCATGATTATTTCAAAAGGACAGGGTGGGTCTTTTAGTTTCGAAATGAGAAATAAAATACAGGAAAGAAGATTACTCAAAAAAAGGTTACAAAGAGTGAGAGTCAACGCAAGATTGTAACATCAGAAGCGCCGATCTCTCACATAACAAAATTAGACTTGTAAACTAAAAAATGAACAATTGAAAATGAAAATCAATAATAAAGGACTTCCAGAAACGCAATCCGTCGAGCAGTCCGTATTCCCCTTCACGAAGACCTAAATGAACCATCCACAAGTTCAACTAAGCCTTCAGTTGGACATGTACCTGGATTATCCCTAGTCTGTGTTCCTGTATTCGTCAAAGAAACAGTTGAAGTTGCTAATTCTCGATACGAAAACCTCCAGAGGCTTGTGAACTTGTGTTACAATCAACCAGAAATGTTCGATATTCACACGAAAAATATGATTCTGATACTGGAGCGATGGCTCGTCGAATCTCAAACGTCTGACTCTTACTTTCTCTCCAATTTCTTCATGAAAGAGTCTGCAAGACTTCGAATCCGATCTTGCGTCCACAATCCAGCATTCATCGATATCCAAGAACAGTGTATTCGGTATATTTCGAAACTTCAACAACTCATGTTATCAAAGGAATTTCAGTCACCTGTCCCATAGTGTTCGCAGTAATATTTCGTCTGCATCAGCTGATTTAGATGACAGAGTTCACGTGGCGAACATTGCGAAAATAGCAATGCTTCGATATAACAAATTCACGATAAGTGTCATCAATCCGGCATTCAACCCGAATTTCGCAAGTGAAGATTCAGTGAGTTTTTTTGGCCAGGGCACAATTGAAGCAATGTTTCCAGTCATGTGTATACTTCTACCCCGGAATCAAACAATGTAGGACACAAAGAGCAGCTTCAAGTACATCTCAAGATATGAGAAGTCGGTTATATCCATTACATAAAGCAGCAGAAGATGGAAACGCAGAAGAAATTCGAAGGTTTTTGAAAGTTGGAATGGACAGTAATCAGAGGGATGATGATAGTTGGACACCTTTACATTACGCATGTTTTCATGGACATTTAGAAGTTGTCAATGAGCTTTTGATGTCACCACAGATGACGGCGGTAAGGTTTTTGGTTGTTGTTGTAAAACTGATTCGATTTATATTAAAACATATGAACTAGCTAGAAAAATATTCATTAAACATCAATTCCAGATAAATGCCCAAAATAAGGGAGGAGCAACTGCGCTTCAATATGCTGTGATAACAGGGAATGAGTATCTAGTAGAACTTCTAACTTCTCATGCTTCCATCGATGTCAATATTCGAAATAACGAAGGATATCGACCTATCGACTACTGTGTGAATCATCCGGCAATTCAGAAGATTCTAGAGATGCAAATTTTCAAGACAAAAATTAATGTGAGTTTCTTTATAATGTTCACTTGATCAATCTTGTTTGCTTTTAGGTAGATACCGTAATTGGAGCATTCAGTATTAAATCAAGATCCCCTGAAGAGGCGACTGTCGGAGAAGTTCTGGATAAATTGGCAGAGGAAACACAGTTGAACAAAGAGCAAATGAATTGTTTTGCCTTGTTTGTCTATTCTGAATCCATGTGTGAGTTTTCTATTATAAAATTTAGGCTTTCTCTTCAAAGTTTCAGCTCTCCAACTAAAACAAGAGCATTTGATAGATGACAAGCTGAAAATTGATAAGTGGAATGCGATGATTCGGAAGTTGGTTCATGGTGATACTCCATCGGAGACTCCACGGCTGAAACTGAAACGAAATGCTTATGCTACAGCGATAATGGAGAGGATGACTGTGAGTTATTTTTTGTTGAAAAAACAAAGTTTATTAAAGGTGAAGATTCAGCAAAATAGGTTATCTAGTAAGTCATCTGGTGAGCAAGAAAAACGGAAGGTATTCAAAAAGAAAGAAAATTAGAACCGGTCGGGGAAGATTTTGGGGGAGAAACACCGTAGGAAGGTATTGGATAGAAAACAAAAATTGATGGTTAGAAGGGAACGACTGTAGATCTAAGGTTGAATTAGAAAAAGGTATTGTACAGAGAGATAGTGTAGATTGCGGAGATGACTGTTGGGAAGAGGAGAGCTTTACGGATGTTGGAAGAGTTGACACATTCACCGACTGGACATGATGTTGAGCAGACCTAAAACAATTCGGGTTCCCAGTTTTAATTTTTCTAAGAATCCCACCTCGACAAAAGAAGCGACAGATTCCTTACGATCGTGTGAATCATCTCTGCCCAACAAATGCCTTCGAACCTTTCTGCTGATTTTCGAATTATACAACGTGCATCCCGTCACATCAGATTCCATTCCACAGTGTCTTTTCGTCACGATTTTCTCTGCAAAAACAACAAACAATGGAAAGTTGTCGACCCGGGTAAAACAGTATTGTCTCTCTCGACAAGATATCCCCTCTCACTAATTAGCATTAAAAGGAAAGAGCGGGAAAAAGAGGTGTTGGCGGCATCATTATAATTAGATGAAGACAGAGAGAGGAAAAACACAATTACCGGAACTTCCGCCCGTTCGATACCAGTTGACAATGCAGTGAGTGTGCGTAGCGTTGGAACATTTAGTTGGGGCGACTAGACCTTGGCGACAGGCTTCGATTCTTCTGGAATTCGGAAGATGTTGAAATAAAATCGGGCACCCTATTAAAATTAGGGATCATGAATGATTTAGGGCGTTTTGCTAGAGTTCAGACCAGCTGAAATTGTGAATAAAAACGCATCTAGCTCAGATTTTCAAATTCGGTAGTAATACTGCTGATATTAAATCAGCTAGTCTACACTTCGTGAAAGCTGGGTCGAAAAGACTTAGTGAGATGATAATTGAAGACGTCATCATGAAATCTTATTCTGTTGCTCCTGTTTTCTTATATTTGATGCCTGAATGTTCCTCTTTTTATCAGTCCCAAAAATCTCACCTCTCTTCTTCCTGTTCCGAATACCACGCGCTGTTCGGAGCACACTGAATGCAGTCGAGAGCGGAGACAGCTGAACGAAAAAATGAATGAAATCGTAAACGAGGACGGGAATCTCGTCGTAAAACTTTTCTGTTTCTCTTTTCGTGAAACAGAAAGTTGAAATTATACTCGTAACGAACATACAGCTGCGATCGTAGAGAATCCACCTGGAGCACTTTCACTTACCGATCGAGAATACGGAAATGGCGATGAGTAATCGAAGGAGGAGGTGTTGGGAGAGATTCATCTGGAAATGGGTTATATTGAAGGGATCTGGGTATGAAACTGGGAAAGAGAGGAGGAATTTGAGAAATCAGAAGGAACGAGGACGAAGAATATCATCGGAAATTATCAGAAAAAAAGAGGGGAAATGTCGTGTGAAGTCTGGAGTTTTAGGGACTGCAAAAGTTCTTCAAGACCAACAAACTATTTATTCTGGGAACTCTTTTTTTTTCTGAAAATCTGAGACTTCGAGGAGAACTAGACTCAAATTTCAGATAGTTAGAAACCTATCGGGAACATCTAACTCAAGTCTGGCTCTAGTAAGATATCTGAAAATCCAAAATTTCAGAAAGTGGACAACAACAGTTTTGCATGGTCAACACTCCTGGACGAAGCCATGCATGCGTTTCTCGCCGGTCATTTGTTTGCCAATTCAAAAGAAGAAATCACGAAATTAGCCTCGATTGTGAGCCGAACAATGCAGGGGAGAGATTTCAAACCTACGTGAGTCATTCTGTTATTAGAGCAAGTATAGCTACGTTCGGTCTGGATCTGGAGGATGAGTAAAATCACGTAGGGAAAGATGTCATTTTTTGCGAAAATTTTCCTGTGTTTGGTCATAACCTATAGGGGCAAAATTCAATTATATTCCTGACTTTCTTCTTTTTTTACGAGAGGAAGTGCATGATGATGGACAACTTTGATGAAGAGCCGTGTAATAATGCCAAAAAGAAACATATGTAACGGAATGGAATCGAGAGAGAAAAGGAAACGTTAAGTTAATTAAACTAGTAATATTAAATTGGTGAGAATAGTGTGTCGTGGCGGTCGAAAAGTAGAAAAGGGGACAGAAGAAGTGAGAGGGCGGAGAAGTGAGTCGTCTTATGAAAAGAATTTATAAGAAGAGCCGGCGAGCACTTGACCAATTTTTGATGAGTTTCTCTGACTTTGACTTCACGAAATAGTTCCGAATAGAGGAATTTCGGATTGTGGGAATTCTCAAGGTTCTTTGTAACAGTTTTAGAGATTCCATTCAATAAGAGTTCGGAACTCAAGCATCGAGCTCTATGACCCCATCCCTAGACAATCAAAAGTTGAAAGTTTCAAAAGTTGAATGCCTTGGATTTATCCGAAATCAGAATTCCCAGTCTCAAGCCTGTTTCCCGTTAGTTTTTTAGCCAAACCTATTTCTACAGCTCTCTATGTTGAACATCTGAACATTCAGAGGCATAAGAATGATAAAAAAGAATGATAAAAATCCTAATTTCTAAGTTAGACGCTTTATCATATGTCTAAAATTTGATTTATTCTGATGAACTAATTTTGCACTAAATGCTAATCATGAACCTCTGTCATCATTTTCATTCTGTCTGCTTCCACTAGTACTAGAAAGTAGGTAATGCTAGAATCTCAGGGGAACGTTCGGAATCAAAATCCTTTTTCTTCTCTAAAAGCAGGGCGCTTAGTGCAGGAAGCCATTCACAATACGGGTGGTGTGCCCCTAATGAAGGGTTTCAAGACTGGTGGCACCTTTCGAATCGAAAACGGGGTTTCTCTGATAAATTGTTGTGATGAGGGAAAGTGTTGCGAGAAATTGGCGAGGACACCTGCAGAAATAAGGGGTTGTTGGGGGTGGGGAGAAGAGGGGTCTCTCCAGAGTTGAAACCCCTCTCGGCAATTAGTTATGGAAGTGCTCAGGACCAAACAAGACAAAATGAGCCGGGAAAATGAGAAGTGGGAGGAGAGAAAGGGGAGGAAACGACTTGTTGTAGGAGAAAAAGAGACTCATTTCGAGATGGGCTCATTTTGGAGCACACGTTTGTCGGTTGTCGTCTCGTTTGTTGCCTCCTTTTTTGTCGTCGTTTTTTGTGGCGAAACCCGAAACGATTAGAGGAAAAACGAGGTGCTCACCTAAGAAGAAACATTGCAAAAAAAGAAGAAGGGACTTCTGGGAGCCGAGAGCATCTAAATTGGCCACCCAGTCAGAATTAGATTCAGAAGGAAGGGAGTCACTAGGATCTAAAACAATCTGCGCCATCATGATGATTCTCAAAATCAAAGTGAGAAACCGAAAACTCTTTCTTTCCGTTTCCTCTCTAAACGAAATGAATGGGAGAAGTGTGAACGCGCGAAAGAGAAGCGGAAAAGTGGGCGGAGCGTTCTTTCATGAAGAATAGAGGAGGGGAATAGTGCTGCCAGGTGCCAAAATGGATAGAAAAAAGGGGAAGAATGTAAACCAGTACAAGAGTGTACCAGCTGGGAGAAGAGGAGTCGTAAGAATGGTACTAAAATAACAGGTGCTCCCCTCTCCTCAGCTGGAAACAAAGAGGAAGATAGTTTTTTTTTGGGGGTCACAAGTGTTGGAAATTCGTCACTTTCGAAAAATGCACTCAAGAAACGAAGAAATTTTATGAGGAGTGAGTGGGCTCATGGATTTTTATTTCTGGGGGCGTTGAAACCGATTCTTCCTGAAGGGGATTAGGTACTCAAAACCCATTCTCTTCAAAAAGGGATGGTATTCAAAATAATTACAGCTTCCTTCCCACTCAAAATAACGTCAGCAGGTCCGTGCAGAGATTCTGAAAGTGGAAAGAAAACAAAATAGTTTAAGGAAAACACAAAATTTGATCAGAACCTTATCACTGGCTTTAGGGTTATGTTTGTTCTGAGAATATTGTCTGATGTTTGGAAATTTTGTAGGTTTTACCTATAAACTAGCTTTAAATGGAACTTTGAAAGCCCGTCCCTAGCCCGATTTTGAATTATTCTCGTTTTCCATGCCGGACCGGGCCGATGGAGGATGTTGTATCGATCCGGCTCAGCCCTGTCCACAGGGTTTTGAGGGAACACTTGTCACAAGATTAATTTTTCGCAAAAACCAAATTTTTTGTGTTTCCTTCATTCGGTTGTCGATCCACCGGCCAACCTGGACAGACCGATTTTTGTAAAGTATGCGATTTTCGGATTCTGATCAAATGGGTTTTTAAATTTTATTGCTTCCTGAATCCACCCATATCACATTGAGCAGTTTGTAGACTTTTTCGTGTCTTCAAGAAACTTTTGAAGATCACGATTTTCTTGCCGAGCTTAAAAATACTCAGAGCTCGTTTCTCAAAACTGGGTCTCTTAAAGCCAGGTCCCTAGAAAGATTATGCTCCTTCACAGCTCACTCAGCCAACAAAGATGAACAGAAGCAATAAATGAAGACGATAAGCTATGGGTGTCAAGAGGGGGAGATAATCTCCTTTCCGTAATGTTTACAGTAACCCGATCTTTTCCCTTTTAGGATATAAAAAACCCGATGAAGGAGGTAAGAAGAAGGAAAAGAGTATCTGTTTTGCAATATTTGGGAGTAGGAAAGGGATGATAGAAGTAGGAGCACATCTCAAGATGGTCCCTCTCCTATACGGCTTCTACTTTTACTTTTGAAATTGAAAAATAAATGGGAAAATGTGTGAAAGGGGTCCCCGATAAGAGACGGCTTGTTTACTTTCGTTCTCGGAGAAAACTTCCATATCACACCTTAATTTGGAAACTAATAGTAGTGAGATGAGAGAAAAGGAATCGGAGGGAAAAAATGGGATTCGTAAGAAAGGGAATAGTTGTCATGGATAAGGGAAAGTCGTAAATTGGAGAAGCTTAGTGTGCTCTCTTTCTCTAAGAGCACAAGAGTGTTGGGAGGAGACGGTCCAGATGCAGGTGTGCTCTCATACACTTTCATTTGCATAATTATGGAGAGATGGGACCATATTATCTGGGGGAAAGAGGAGGGGATAGGCGTCGAATGACAACGAAATTGCGAGAATAAGAGGAAGAATGAGGGAGGAGAGGAAGAAGGAGATGTTCTTTGTGATTGATTGATGGATTGGAGAAAGGAAGATGAGGTGATTTGAGGTTGAATTATTCATGAAAGTCTGACAATGAAGAAGACGTTCCAAATGATTTTCTCTCCAAGGTTTGACATCCAAGGATAGTAGGACATGGTATATATCTATAGTTAATTGTGTCAGATACTGAGAAATCGGAAACTGGCTCTTTCCAAGCTTGATCCAGCTCTGAAATCAGATAATTTTAAGTTGTTTGAAATCAGTAAAAAGGGAGATTAGTAGAGTTAAAGTCTCGGAGATCGCACAAAAGCGAAAATGTTCCAGAAAATGTCATTAATTCAAAATTCAAGGAAAGTTTCTTAGAACAAGAACTTTGCAAAGAATAATGAACCAAGTGATGTTTTCAGTGAGATAACCTGGCTATGGCTTAAAAAATTCTGTGCAGCCATTAAAAACTTAAGACGGTAGTCGAGATCGTAGGACCAATATCCCATAAATAGCAGAAGAGAGTATTAGATCCATATTTCTGATCATAGAATCGTTTATCGAACTTCAGATTGATTGAATACCCAGATGCCTATACTGAGGAAAAACATCCCATTCTAGGTTTACCTCTGAGAGACTTTTAGATCCTAAGCTATTCGTACTCTGAAAATATTGGAACCAGAAAGACAGATGCCTCACCAAGAAAATATAAATAACTCAAGAAAGACAATGTCATAACTTCTTTTTCTTGTTTCTCCTTCTCCTTATTTCTTGCTTCTTTTTCTTTTTTTCTTGTCCAGAAGACAAAAAGTTGCTCTTCCGGAGGGATAGGCGATGAAAAATGAAAGAGCAGTGAAAAGCAATCAACCACATGAAAAATTGGCTGTAGAAGGGAGGAGAGGGCTCTTCTGGTTGGGTTCAATGGCCAATGCAACATTTCGGATTAACCATTGAGATGGGTCCGAAATTAAAATGTGAGAGTGAAGGAAGGGAGTATTAGAGATATAAATGGATGTTCACAAACAAATAGGGCTGGAAAAATGGAATTATATGTATGTACATAGGTTCCATTCGAAATTCTGTTTTTTGATGATGTCCAGTCGGAGCGGTTTTGTATTCGGACTCGATTTGTCCGCGACCAGTAAGCAATATTCTTTTTGGGAAGAAAAAGGAAAACGGAAAAACTTGGTGATGATGATGATGGCACCCTGAGAAAAAAGAAAACTCAGCGAAGGAATGAAACTGGGTTAGACACAAATTGGTCGGTTCCTTGGGACCCCCGTTTCACGCTTCATTTAATATTCGTTGGGAAAAGGGCAGAAGGAGGTCTAAAAGAGTTTGGAATGGGTCAGGATTGCATAAATGTTGCATAATAAAAACAATATTACATGTGTTGTCTTCTGAAGCAGAAGGGCGGAGGATAAGCACATGGGAACGAATTAGAGGAAGAATATAAGGAGGCGAAGGAGTAGAGGAAGAATACGACAACAAAAAGGGGGAAAACACAACATAAATAGTGAGAGTTAGACCTGTTGAAAGTTTGTGAATTCTACAGTCTCTAACAATTTGAGGAGTTTAGTGGACGGGTAATAAAGGATTCTTCAAAATAAAACGGTTCCTTCGGAACTGTACGGACTCGGCAGCTATGACTGTTTTCTTATGATATTGTACAATTTTTTTCAATGCTACTCTATGGACAAAAATTTGAATTTTTCCTCTTTCCCACATTTTTCCAGGCTTTTGAGGCCTTGTTTATTACTTGTGGACAATTCACGAGAAATGCAGAAAGCCTCGAAACTTGACAGAAGGGCTGCAAAGCTGAAAATTAAAATTTTAGCCATGTTAGCGATAGAGCGCAGTGTAACCCGGAGCATAGAACTAATAGATTCGATAATAGATTCGGAGGAAAATTGAAAGTTTCATGAGTTTTGGTTTTGTGATTTTAAGGTAATGAACTCCTTTTATGGTCTCACTAATTTAGAGAATGATTAGATAGATTAGGCAAAGGCTATTTTTTCGGCATCCAAATAAGAATTCTTACTGAATTCTTCTTTTTTTTTGAAAAAGTCGAACATTCTCATACTGGAAAGACTGGAAAAACGACATTTTTAGACTTTCGCTGACCATGCTAACTCTAAAACTGACCAGGAAATTCTCCATTTCCTTCCTAAAAGCTTCATAGCACACTTGATAGCTACTACAATTCTTCTCGCCCCAAAAGTACAATGATGACGTGGTCGTCGGAAAGGATTTTGATTGACAAGGTGCTACTTTTTCAATTCCCTTGGGCAGATTGATGACATTCACCTCTCTCTCCCATTATTCTTATTCTTACTGAAATTGAAAATGGAGAAGATGAAGAGATGAAGAATGACTGAAAATGGTTGGAAGAGCTCTTCTGCTCAAAACAGCAAAAATTGGAGAGATGTTTCGGAAAAAGGGTGTTAGAAGGACGGAAGCACAAGAACAACATGACTATACATCAATTCCGAAATGGGGCGCGAAATTTGGATGGGGCGTATATCCCTTCTTCTATTTCCTTCTCCCTCTTTTTTGGGATAGAAGAGCCAAAGTGAAGTGAGAAGAAGAAGAAGAGGAGCGGCATCGGAGAAAAACTTATTGACAGTGGGATTATCCATTATGAAGTGTGCTCGTTTATGTAAATCTTCCCTCTTCCCATCGTTCTAACTTGTTAGGCGGGTAATACTCTCTTTTTTGGGTGGTCTAGATGAATAGGGAAAGATTTGGAATAGACCAGCCATAAATATCACATTTTCAGATCTAAAAACCTGGCCAACATTTTCCCTCAGTATGTATTGGACAATCATGATAGAGGAAGACTTGCTGACAGACTCAAAGCTCAACTCAAGAAAAATGAGGTTTGACTTGAGACCAATACATTTACGATTCCAGAGTTTCAGACCCTAAATGATATGCAACTGGAAGCAGAATTCATGTCGTTGGCTCGAGGATTGGTCACCTACGGCGCATCGTTCTTCGAAGTCGATGTTTTCACAAAAAAGGTGAGCATTTTAGTTTAATGCGGAGAGGGCTATAGAGGAAATGAACAAAACGGAAACAATGTCCTTGGAGGTGAGAAGCGAGAAGCATTGAATTGAAATGACCTCCCTGGAACACAGGATCATTGGCATGGGAAATTCGAAAATCGTGTGTTTGATGTTATTATAGGGTTAGGGAGGAAGGGAATAGAGGAACAAAAACAAAATTTATGTGTCGAGAATTCGGTATAGATTTTTTCTAGGAAGGTGTGAGAAATTGGTTTCCTGAAATTGGAAGTTTAAGTTGGAACTAGTTCGGGAACCCTTTCAGCTTAACTAGGGCCAGTAATGAATCTTTTCATCTTTATCTCAGCATATTGTTTTTGACGTCTTCTGAAGCACATTCTATTGTTCTAGGTTGGAATCCTGAAAGATAAAGGCACGGTAGGTTTTGTAGAGTTTAACCCTTTTGCATCTGATTTCAAAGATCATCATTGTCTTTAATGAAGCTCGACCTCTAATCGCTTCAATTCATTGAATTCCCAACCTCTTGAGATTTCTTGAAATCGAACTCCCTTTTGAATCTTTCACATAAAATGGTCCTAAGAAACTTTAGTGACTAGTGTGGAAAGTGTGAGATAATTCACGCTTTCTCTTTTAAGAAGACTTCCGGATTCTGAAGTGCTCTCCGGCCATTGACACCCCCTAAAGGGAAAACGAAATCGGGGAAGAAGAAGAGGAACAGAAAAGTATTTAGGAAATGTGAATGGACAAGAAGTGGGACTAGCACCTGGTGGAAAAGGGGGACCAGACTGGCGGTCCCCAAAATGCATTGAAAAGTGACAGACGGGTGAAGAGAGGGGTCAAGAGCACTAGGAACAAGTGACTGAAAGTGAACAATTACAGCCAATTATTATTATTTTTGTAGAATATGGGAAATGGACATGGACTTGTTGGAGTGAACGATCATGGTCTACATATTATTATTAAGAAAACATGGACGGTCAAGAATTTTCGGTTCGATGAATTCACAGCGATTGCGAGGGATAGTAAAACTCTTGAGGTCTAATGAATCTCAGATCTTTCCTTTGCAATTTTTCTGATTTTTAAGATAGATGCTCAACGAGTTCGGGATATCGTCTACATTTTGGTATCAACACAAATCAAATTTCTCAGTGGAATTCTTCAGAAATTCCAAAGAAGCTGATGACATGTACAAGTTTTAAAAAGTTCAAATCTCAATCAAAGGATTCTCCAATTGTTTATCTTCACGTTTCTCATTACCTGTGTCATACTCATACAATTTTAGAATTTCATGATTTATTTCTCGAAAAAGGCAAAAAGTTCAAATGAAGATCAATCAATTTTACATTCTGTTGTTTCTGTGTCGATTTTGCGATGGGTCAACGTCTTATCCAGAAAAACAGAAGGAAGTAGTTCGAACGTATAATGAAACTCTAAAAATGGAATTCAAAAAACGAGTTTCTCATTTGGGGAAACAGGTAAACACGGAGAAACCCATTTGGAATAATCCTTCCCGATTCCAGAATTGCTTGAAAGGGAAGATGATTGTGACGAATTCAGAAGAATACCAAGTCACTCAAGACCCTCGAAGTGCCAACTGTACCACTTCTGAACCCATATGTGGATTCAAATCGAAACGAACTTTTTTCAAAAATTCAACGAAAGACGAGAGTGTGAGACGAGATCATATTCAATTTGGATGCTTTCCGGCACCTGAATTGGCAGAATCAAAGCGCAGTAATGATAATTTTCTCTCCTTGTTCTTCTTCTAATATTCTAATTTCAGAATTTAATCAAAATTTGCTAACGATTTCATTCAAAGACACCAACAAACTAATTGACTATCTCTATTTGAAACATTATCATCTTGAGAATGTTCTCAAGAATATCCCAGATGACGGTACTTCTAGAATAATTTGTCCAGTTCTGATGAATTGTCAAATTCAGACTTGAGAGCTGATGAATACGCATACTCGTTCCACGATGTTTGGGTCGAGAATCCATCTGAATTCATCTTTTATCGAAAAAATGAGAGTCACCATGAAACGGAATCCTGTAAGGTGCCCCAAACCAACACCTCTCTCATTCAAACTTTCAGATTTCCACGAATACCTCGGCGACACAAGATTCTCAGCAATAATGCTCATTTACATTCTCTTCATTTGTTTCTCGGTCATTTTCAAAGTTTCTTGGCTGGTTTCTATTGCCTGGAAAACCATGAAACGAGGATACGAACCTGTGAAAGTGGAGGTAAAATTGTATGAATTTCTAAACTGAAACTTCATTTTCAGGAAAGAAAAGTGACCGCCGAGGAAACTGTGGAAGAGCTGGATTGATAGCTGGAAAATATAAGTATTTGACATGAGATAGTACTTCTAAATTATTATTATTCCTGTTTTCTGTTCAATAAATCTTTCTAAAGGTCCTAACACTCTCCTTTTCCGCTAAACTATGCCCCAAACACTTGCCATGCGCTCTCCCTCTCCCCTCACTTTTATAACCTCCCTCTCGCTCTCTTGCCAAGTTGACACCGATGGCGCAACTGGGAAGAGCGCGCTCACCGCGCACAGCGGGCGGGTTCGACCCTCGTGCGCGTTTCCACGTGATGATAAAACTATAGCGTGAGCTGGCAGCAGTGATCGCTAAATGTCATAGTTACACTGATGGGTTTTTGATTTTTTAAGGTTTTTATATTGTATTGAAGCACTTTGTTTAGTTAAAGAGATAACAATGCAAATCTGTTCGCATGAAGCACATTTAACCAATTTCCGAAGTTTCACTTTCAGATAAAAAATATTTTCCATATGGCTGATGAGTGCATGTTCACTAGAAATCATTTTTGTTCCTCTGGATGCTCCCAATTCCTTCTGTTATAACGAACAACATCATTCAGTTAGTGTTAATGCTAATACGCTCTAACGGACGGCCAGGGAGTGAGTGAAAAGAGAGAGAGAGGCAGAACCCCCGTGCATTTTCTCATTGATTATTCAATTTTGAGCTTATTCAAGCTTCAGATCATGAAGTTCTTCTAAATTTTTCTACATTAGAAAACTAGTTTTCTTTCCTCAAACTCTGTTTTCAGTAGAATCTCATAATGGAGGAAGGAGAACGTTCTGTTGTGGATGGTCTAGATGATCCAGTTGTTAAAACATTTGCTGCTCCTCATTTATTAGAGAAAATTCTACAGTATGCAGCAGAAGATTTCAGACAGAAGGTTAGAAAGGACCTGAGTGTGAACAGATTATCATTTTCTGATTACAGCTTTTCACAGTCGGACGACGTACATGGAAAGGAGATCTCAAAGGATTCATGGACTTTCGAGTTAGTTTTTCCTCTTCTTCAAAGTTGAATAATTAGTTTCAGCGTGTTTCCAGCAAGTTCAATGAAGCAGTGTGCTCGACAGTTAGAAAGGAGTTCAAATCTATTCAAGTAGAAATTGATAGGTCAGCAGAAATGTAAAACAGTTTTCTAAGTTTCTTCATCATTTCAGTCAACGATTGATCTGCAATGGTTTCGTAATCGGACCACATCAGAAGCCACCAGACATTTTCAATGACTTAGAACGTCTTCCAGAGGATAGAGATTTTCGTCTCGAAGATCTTCCTTCAGAAGACTCTGCCGACGCTGAGTTCCTTGAAAGATTTTTCAAGTGAGTATTATTAAAAAATGTTTTTAAAGATGCCTATATTTTCATTTCAGATGGTTGGCTGACACATTCGAACCAATTGTTGAACGGTTTACCATTTTTGAGAGTTGGTCTTTCAGACCGTGTTTCTTGCCGGAATCATGTAAGCGAGTCCTTTTTGGAAACATAATTAATTAATTTCCATTTAGGGACAAGCAGATTGGAGGTATTCAGCAGTATGCATCCAGACATGCAGTACTGTAGTTGTGATCAATGCATTCAGATGATTCGAAACTGCGAGGAATTCGGACCTCTGAGTTTTCAGATGGCTGAAGATGCGTGGAAGAATCAAAAACTATCCTACCGATCGATTTCATGTACAGACGCGTAAGTCCTTTCTAGATAAATTAGAATCTATCTAGTAGTTCTTCAGATTTCTCGCCGATATTGCAATGGCATACACTGAGATGAACGGAGGTATGGGAAGATTCGAAGTGGAGAGGTTCATTCGTGACTATGGAGGAATCAAATGTGAAAATATCACATTCGCTGTTCAAACTCTTTCCACATTTGGTGTTGAACCACCGAAAGCGCAACCGTTGGAAGTTATTCAGCTAATTCTGAGACTTTGGGAGTGAGTTTTTATAATGAATATTTTCGTTCAATTTTGATAATTTCAGGGTAAAAAGTGCTGAATTCGAAGTGATCAAGTGCATGTTGAATGACTACTACGTTCAGCGAACTGCATGGGAGAATACAGGAGCATTTCATACGGCATATTTTGCTACTTTTCATTTCGATGATTTCAATGATCAGATTCATGTTGCTCCATATCAAGTTGCCGGAAAGTTGGACAGGTATTTGAAATTAGTTTCTCAAACAAAATGTAAGCTTATCATTCCAGTGGATTACCACACGAGTGTCTTCCCATTTTCGATTTGCGGCAAGATTCATCTGATGGTCCATATAAAATGATCACTAATCTGTCTATTTTATCACTGGTTTCTCAAACTCATGATGATCAAAGAATTTCATTCATTCATCAAGGATTGATTGCCTTTAACATGTTTCATAATAGTCGTGTCATGTTTATCAATTCTAGCATAGTAGAATTCAGAGGAATCGTTGGAACTGTAAGTCTTATTTGCTAACTTCTGGATTCTATGAATTTGATTTCAGGCGAACTGGCTCAAGTTTTGCATTAGGGAGATGATGCATCATACTTGGGGTCCGAGAAATAACTTAAACGAGATCACTGGAAAGACTGTATACTGGGTACACTTTGTAGCCGATCTTCCTTTTTGTATCAATCGGGTTTGGGAAGAGCATGCGCAAGAACTTCTGGAGGCCAACTTCCCTGATCATATTGTGAAACTGAATACGGCTGACGCCTTCTTGAATTGTGATAACTCTCGGATAGCGAAGTATGATAACTCAAAAAGATGTGATGTTTTGAGATCGGTATGTGATTATTTCACAAAACATGTATTCTAAAGTCTATTTCCAGGCTCTCAACACATTCTATTGCACTCTACAGGATCCATCACGGGGCAACGTAACACATGTGAAATTTATAAGCATTGGCAATGATTAGAGCTATATGTATGTATACATTAAATAAATATTTATTTGATTTCCTTCTTAAAGCTATCAGTAACACAAGTCATTTAGGCTCTTCTCGCTTGACGTCCTTTGAAGTGGTCCATAGAATGGGTGATTCCAAAGTGTTCTCCATACAAATTGATGACTTCGGTTGGGAGAAGTCTGAAATAAAAAAATAGAAAGAGAAAGAGATACAAGTTATATTACCCAGCGAGAGCTATGAAAATGTAACTGAATTTCGGGATGGCCAAGAATGCTCGATCAGTGAGAACCGCCTCCATGATACAGTCAACAACATATTCTGGCTCCATGATTGGGAGAAGAGTGGGCCATTTGGTTTGAGCTCCATCGAACATTCCAGTGTTGATATAGATTGGGCAAACTACAGTAGTCTTCACATCCTTTTTCAGAGCGTAAAGTTCAGAAGCCAAAGAGTCATTGAATCCAACAGCACCATGCTTCGAGGCACAGTAATCGACCTGAAGAACTCAGAAACGTTCTCTTGCGATATCCTCAAATCAAGACATACCAAGCCAGCAACTCCACACTTTCCAGCCATTGAGGCAATTGTAACAATGTGTCCCTTGTTCTGTTCAAGCATAGCAGGTAAGAAGTTCTTCGTGGTCTAAACGATTCATGTTACTAAGAATTACTTTTCTGTTCTCTTACGAAGAATAATGCATTTGTGTTAACGGCTACAGTCTTGATCATAAGTTCATCAGGGCATTGAAGAAGTTTCTTTCCTTAAATCATAGGTTGTTCAATTCTATATGGTTTTTCTAGCCCACCAGTGACAATTCCCGCATTGTTAACCAAAATATCAACTTTTCCTACATCTTTCTTCACAAGATCAGCCGTACGATTGATTTCTTTGTAGTCAGACAAGTCGACAGTGTATGCTTTAGCCTGTAATCAACGATAGAGTGCGTGGAACGAAGAGACGCAGGCGACAGATCAGGCTACGATACTCCGAAAACCCACTTGCGCGCGCTTTAGCGATGCATTTCAAAAATTTCAGCAAGCTCGTTCATTTTCCCTATTTTCTCAATTTTCTGTATTTTCTTCCCATTTTCAGGTCACAAATCACGTTTCTGTAAATAGATGACACTTTCAAAGCCAGAAGTGACAACGAATCCTCAAGATAATTCTAAGTAAGAGCGGAAAAAAGGAAAACGTTCCTAAAATGTATTTTTTTCAGCAGTGGGGAAATGAATCAACAAGCTCATATCACTGATTCTGTATCCGATGTCAAATGCGGAGCGAAACCAAAAGTAAGATCAGATAAGCGATGCCCGTGGTAAAACGGAGAACAAAAAAATACAGTAGAAAAAATTGGGCCTAAAAAAGTCGATCCTATCTCTTATGTTATTTATGAATTTACAATCAACTTCTCAAGCTTCAATTTTCATTACTCACCTAATCAAATATCGATAGAAATGTATAATCAGCTGGATCCAGGATATGGTTTGCCTCCAACAAAAGAACCATCGTTTTCAAGACTCAACCAAGACGGAATTACTCCGAGAACCTCCGTTCCACCAGTAAAGCATAGTAGTTCTAATGTAAAACTAGTTCGATCTATTGAGGGATTTCCGTACCCACAACCACTTTTGGAAATGAATCTCGACTTTGACCCGACTAGAAAGCTAGAATATCTAGAATCAGCTCTTCGTATTCAACAGATGGCTACCGGAAACATTGCTGCTGACTTATCTACTCCATTCTTTTACCCAAACTTTCAAGATCCTTTTCTCACTAATCACGCGGTTTGTCACTAAGTCTTCAGTGTTTCTCAATCACTTTCCCGATTCAGTATTATTGGCCGCATTGGAATCATAAAATGACAATTGAAGCACACAAGTTGAGAGCTTTGAGTGCCTCTCTGATTTCTCTGTCGAATAGAGAACATAATGCAGCACTAACAAAGGTTCCTTTTTTGAAAAAACAGTATATATTTAATTGCGTCATTTTGTTGCGATTTACTGATCCCTCGTAGTTTCAGACGAAAATCTGCGATCATTGGCGACGTTCTGGAAACTGCTCGTACGGAGACTCGTGCTGGTATGCTCACGGAGAAGATGACCTACGGAAAGTGGTGAGTGGAATTCAGCAAGAGTGAGTAGAGTTATGGTATTTCTTCCAGACAATGTATCGTAGTAATCGTATCCCTAATGAAAAGCCGGCTGGTGAAAATGAGCGAAACGGAGCGTATGGAACCATGTATCGTGGGCCAAGTATGGCTAAAGAGGATCCTTCGAAAGCTACCAAAAATTCGGATGAATTCAAGGTTCCCCTTCCTCCGAAACGTGCTTCTACCAACGTCAAAGGACTTACCGTCAACATTCCTCAAAACATCGCAAACAAGGAACAAGCTCCTAATGCTTCAATGCCGCTGTCACCCGCTCAGGAAAGATGGATTTCCATGTCTAACAACGCTATCCCAACTTCCGCCGCTGATAAGAGTATCGAAACTACGGTCATCTCTTCTTCGTCCAGCACCACAATGAGAAACGGTTTTGAGCATGAACTTGATAAGAAGATTTCGGGGGAAAACTTGCTTGACCGAAGAGCTGGTCCTGGAAAATTTTCTCGCGAAGATGAAACGGATGACTACGGATTTTTGGTGTGTAGCTATGAATAAAAAATAGAAAATATCATAATTGTTTTCAGTCACCGAATCCGTTTTCGTATCCAGCTGCTTCAGTTTTCCCAAACGGAAACTCATCTCATGTTGCTCCGATGAACACTCATCATCGCTCATTCAGTCGTGGTCCGCATCAAAGAAATTTCCCAGTACCCCAGTTTGGAGGTATGCAAGTTTTCCAATAACATACACTTTATTCGCTGTTCAGGAGTTCAATCGCACCATTCTGTCATTCCAACTGGCCAGGAACAAATCCGTATTTCGCGCCCAGTGAACATGAACGGTGGATACAATGATCGTCATTTTCCTCGTCAAAAATCCGTTTCGAGCTCTCGTCTGTCGCGGGAGGTATCGCAAATGAACGGATTCAATGGACCGCAACCGCCACTTCAACATGCTCATTGGAATGCGGCTGGAGAGCTTTGCCAGCGTCAGAAGGACATGGAGATTTGTGGCATGAGGGGATCTATCGAGCAACAAAGCATTCAGTCGCGTGATTCAGAAGTAAACCGTGTTCTTGCAAAGCTGAAGATGAAGGATCTACCGTATCTTCGTTACATACTTGACCGTGCTGATCGAGGATCGAACGAGCGGGATTCAGCAAGACAGACTTGGGTATATTACTGACGGTGATAAGAACTAAATATCGCTCAACTATTGCAGAACGAATTGATTAACAACGGATCTCAATCGAACTTGCACCCGCAGCCAATGCCGTCTCAGTTTCATTCTAACAACACGGGATTCGCTAGTAGCGGTTGACATCAATTCTTGAAAAATATATAATTTGGTTTTGCAGATCATAATAATGGCTCGGAGTGCTCCTGCGGAAGCCGCCTTCCTAAAATGTCGTCGTTCGGTGCTTCGTTGATCCCACCTAATTTCACTCATTCTCACCCGCCGCCGATTCCTCAACACTATGTCCAGAATCCATCTCAACAGATTCATCAACAGCAGCAACATCAGTACCTCCTACAGTCCCAACAGCAACATATGTTCCGCCATCCACCAAATTTCCCGTTCAGCGGAAGAGTCACTGCTGCCGCTGAACTCGCTGCTCCTCCAAAGATATTCGAATCACTTCTTCCATCAGATGAAAACTTCTCAATCTGGCTGGACCCGAAGTCGAAGAATGAGCCGGACGGTTCTGTTCGTGGATCGGATGGAATCGACCACTCAATCTCTGGAGCAAGCTTGCTTACCAAGATGGACGCTCTTCGTTCGGAAAAGATTCCGATATCCGATGAAGATATCGAAAGCTCGTATGGAACTCCACGAGCTATATCCAACGGTGAGGGATCGAAAAGGGATTGGGTTCAAACAAAAAAAAATTCAGGGAAGCGCACTAACAGTGAAAGCTCGAGTCCAGTGGTTTTGTCGTTGATGGAGCTGTTGAGCAGCGAAAATCTTCTCGATGAGCCAATTGAGAAACCGATTACAACTATGTTTGATTTCGACCAGCTCAAAATTGCCGAGACATTGAAATCCGAGCCAACTCTCTCCGGGCAGTCTTCTGAAACTGGATCTACCAAAAAGAGTCGATCTCCAGCTTTCTTCTTCGTCGACGACAAAACGCCAATGTTTGGTAGTGTGACAAATGCCTGACATTGTAGTAAATAAAATTTTTCAGAGGATGGTTTCAAACAATCGGGTCTTTTCACACATTCCACAACCAATACACCATCGTTCATGGAACAGTGTGATTTCTTCGCTGCAGCGGGCACGTGCCCATTCGGAGATGCATGCCACTTGAGTCATTTGGTTGTCCAGGATCAAGAACAACTCGAAACGCTCTAAAATTGATATACCTACCTTGTAATAATCACAATCACTATTATCATTTCATTTCTCACCGATCAACTTCTAAATTTTAAATTTCCTCGATCTTTTAAAATCAGTTTGTCAAACTTTGCTATAATTTTTTCTCTAGTTTTCATCATTTTTGTTCTACTCGCCAATCCTTTTTTGTATGTATTTATTAGGATTTCTTGTAGATTCTCGAAATTCGCTTTTTTCTACATCCCTGTTTTAGTCTCTAGCGCGCACGGTTTCAATCTCCATGATTTTAGTGATTTGCTTTGAAGCATTTTCCACAGTGGAATATTTTTGTACCTTTTTGTTCCATTTACACATGTTTCCCCCTTTTTTCTAACGATCTCCGGCACTGTCATGTTTTTCTACAAGCCCTGTCTGCGCATTTAACGGTAGAACTATTCAGCATCTGTCATACCACTCGCATTAATGCATTGAGTACAAGTTTTGTAAAGTTTTAGTGGAATGTTTAATAAATGTGAGACATTAAAACTCACTTCGACTCCTCTCGATTCTAACTCTTTCAGAGTTTCATTGTTTCCTGCTTCATTAATATCCCACAGGATGATACGAGCTCCGAGTTTTCCGAATTCGTAGGACATGAGACGTCCTAGTCCACTACCAGCACCAGTGATCAGAACGGTTTGGCCTGGAATCATGGGTTATTCTTCGAAAATGCTAGCGACTACCTCGAACATCCTTTCTTGGTAACCATCCAGTTGGGAAGAGATTTCGAATGGTGGATAGAATGAGAAGAAGGATTGCTTTGAGTGTAACGAACAAAGTCTCGAGAAACTCCTCCATTTTCAGAACGAATCGGAACTGAAATGAAAGAAAATGATGTTGACAGTGTACTACTCTTCCCCAGTTTTCTTATCATAGAGTGTCTTGGATAATCAGTTTTCGGAATGGGTTCAATAAACAAACTGATAAGTTTGGGAAATAGTGAAGAGAAATGAGAGCGGCTAGAGAAAGGTAGAGTGGAGCCAACAGTGCAACTTTTGGAAAAGGAGTTTACAAATAAGGAAAACGGGTAATCATGAAATGTTGGATTCTTTAAAGAAGGGTGAATAGAAGAGTGGATCGGGCAACTGAATGAAAAATAAATCCCCTTCATTGTTATTTTTCTCTAAGTTTTCAACTTCAAATTTGGACAGACTAGAATAGAATAGAGCTGAAATCGGGCAAAAACTAGTGGAACAAACGAACATTGTTGTATTAGTCACGAAACGAAGGGAGGAGTTTTAATTTTCATAAAGGGAGACTAACTACAGGTTCAAAGGAACGGAATGCACGGTTTCCGGATTCCAGGAATGATGAAACTTCCAGTTAAAGCATACAGTATTCGATGCCTCGCAGATGAAAAATTCTAATTTTAGCGTCTCGAAAAAGTTGAAAAGTTACGAGAACAAGTGCTGCTACGGTACTGTACTTCTAATTCTCAAAATCTTGAAAACCGAAAATTCTCCAGAATTCTCATTTCCTGATTTGGTTCCTTCAGATTTTTCTTCAATTTCCTCATGTCTTCATTGAAACTGTTTTCAGCAGTTGACCATATTTGACCACTCTCAAAATGTTTGCACTCAACAAACCGGAAATCTTGAAATTCAGAAAAAAAAACGAAAGTCGGGTTCCTCTTTAAAGAAAAACAAAAAGTAAAAACCTACTCCAATAATAAAAGTTCTTACTCAAGAAACTGAAAATACCCAAATATATATCAGCAATCAGAATCTCTGCAATTGTAAAAATCAACCTTTTGTTCTCCTCCTTCATTCTCAAAAACTCGTTTCTCCTGAAATTCAAAAAATTCAATTTCCACCCCTTGGGAATACATTACACATTCGATTGGAAAAAGTCATTACGACCTAGTTTGATAGGAAAACAAAGTACAAAATAAGTAGTTGTTCATTCGATTTTTCGGAGGTGATAAGATAAGATTGTTGGGAAAAAAGCAAAGATGAAGAAGACAATAAAAGTGAATCGAGAACTGTTGAAAATTGAGTATACTATGATTCCACGTACTTGACATGGTTAATACAGTCAAGCATGAGCGAGTACAGTAATTGCTATGGGTTGGGAACTGACCAAGTTGTGATGTTTTGTGTTCTTCTCCGAATGTTTACTTCTTCTTTTGGTTTTATTTCGATTTCAGATCTCTGTCGTCTCGCTTCTCCCCACGTCATCTCTATCTGTTTGTTTTCAGGTGGTGATTGGCATCTTATTTCTCTTTTTTACTCAAGTGTATCAGGTTAATTATACGAAGAAAAAAGGATGGGCGTAGTGGGCTACAGAAATGACATGATGCATGTTTGTTTTGAAGGTTACAATTCGCCCATTTCACTTTCTATTTTAGTTTAGATCTTTAAAAGTTGCAAGGAAATATCACGTGGCAGTTAGAAAGGTAGATCTAGACTGAATCCCAACTGAAAAAATCCAAGTGAAAAAAGTGAAGAAAATACAAAAAATTTGTTGGATACAAAAAATACATAACGAAAGGTAATTCAGACAGTGTTCGTGCAGGGAATCTTCCTGACTCTTGCATCATAGTACTGTAGATCTTTCAACGTCCTAATCCCGCACTTATTCTTCCCAATTCTACATTCTGACGAACTCCTCGTTGGTCAGTTTACAGTCCGTCGATTCAATGGCGCTATTAGTCGAGAACCGCTCCTTCAGGTCTTCCGGAGTCAACTCGACTGTTTTAAGATTCATAATATTTGAGAGCCGTCGAAAATGTTTTCAATTCAAAATGTTTATTCTGACACATATTCAAACATTGTCTTCTTCGAGTTCTATTCTTATCCACTCTATTTCTTCATGAACACACTTGCTCCATATTGCTGTGCTCCAAATCCGACCGATTGAACGTCAGCTCCCGAAGAACCACCTCCTGTGTTGTTTCCCTTCTTGCCTCCAGCACCCTTTGATCCACCAGCATTACCGCCACCTCCACCACCTGCACCTCCTAAAATGAAACGATTCAGAGGATATCACAGGAAATATTGCACCTTTAGCAAAGACACTGGCTCCGTACTGATTTCCACCGAATGCAACTGAACGAACTTCGCCAGCTCCGCCTCCTCCGCCACCACCTTTTCCACCAGCACCTCCAGCACCACCAGCTCCACCACCTCCGGCTCCACCACCACCTCCACCTCCAGACTTCGGTGCCGAGTATCCTCCTCCAGTTCCCGATGGTTTCGCAAAGACACTTCCTCCGGCTCCTTGAGCTCCAAAAGCGACAGAACGAACTTCTCCATTCTGATAAACCTTTCCGTTTCCACCGCCTCCAGCACCTCCAACACCGCCGCCACCAGCTGGAGATGGTCTTGCAAACTGGCTTCCTCCGAATTGTTGAGCTCCGAAACCAACGGAGCGAATTTCTCCAGAACTGCCACCTCCACCACCTGCTCCTCCAGCAGCACCTGCAGTTGCAGCAGCAGCTTCAGCTTCTCCAATACGATTGACTTGTCCTTGGATGTGATCGGGGGATTGTCCAGTGACTGCACCTTGAACTTGTGCTTGAGCCAACTCCAGCTTTGCTTTCATTTCCGGAGTGATCTGGGCTGCCTTCTGAATGAAAACATTGTGTGGGAAGCAGTGAAGATAAAATGTTTTACCTTGATACAGTCATCCTTGTTCTCTCCCTTTGGAACAAACACAAGTTGATCGTTCTGTCCAACAACAACTTGTCCAATGGCCTGTCCTCCTGGAGGAATCTCTCCTGGCTTTGCGGCAACTGCCTTTCCCTCTGCGTTAATGTAAATGTCGGCAATGACGTCTCCAACTTTCGCATTATCCGGAATAGTACATGGCATCATCTTGGCATCCTTTCCACCTCCAAGCTCTCTTCCCGTGATTTGAACAAATTGAATCTGATCATCGTTGGTCTTGACAATGATTCCAACAGGCGTCTCCTTGTCCTTCGGCTTTCCATCCAACACTTTCATGACTGGCATTCCATTGTCAGCAACATCGACTTGAACGGCGACAATCACTGGAAATTTGGAGATAATTGGATTCACCTAGCTTTCTAGAAACTCACAATCCTTTCCAATGGCATCCACCACTTTCTGATCAACTTTATCAGCAACCGCAGCCTTCGCAACTTCTTGAGAATTCTTCCCATCCATCTTGGCGGCGCCCAAGTTGTTTGGAACAAAGATTTCCTTTCCGTTGATCAAGTTGAGCTCTCCGTCGAGATAGTTGTCGAATCTCAGCTTGTGAGCTTTGGTCAAACGATCGTTTGGAATGAACTGGGGGATGTCTGAAATTACCGTATCTGGTTTCTGTACAAAATTCCTTTTACGCACTTCCAGCCCCGCGGACAAGAACTCCCTTGCAGTGATTGAGTCCTTTCGCCGGTGGTCCAGCCTTCTCATTGTTCTTCGCGTCGACTGGAACAATGATAATGGCTCCTCCGATTCCAGGAGTCATCACAGCATCCGGAGTGAATGCTCCGTCGATCTTGTCTTCCTCATCGTCATCGTCGATGTGGCGGAGTGCTCCGATCTTCCTAAACACAAATTCTAAATCAACAAATCAGAAGAAGAAGAACAACTAACTCTCTATCAGACATATCATCAACAACTTCTCCATTCTTCATTCTTCTTCCCTTTCTCTTTCTCTTATGGATATCGCATCTCTTCACTTTCCCGTTGGCACGTTGACACTTGTTACAGAGAATGTTCGTGACACACAGATACTCCTCTCCGCCAACATCGATCTTGTACGTTCCGAAGCCTTCTTGAACCTTGAAGTTCTCCGGCAACTGTCCCGACTTGATCCGTTTGGCGACTTCGTCAGGAGTCAGAAGTGAACCCAATCCCTTGTCGATCATCACCGCAACCTCTTCCTCTGTCAGCCTCTTCGCCATTTTTCCGTTCTTTCGTTGTCACTTTTCCGGTTTGTTTGTTGCGGAAAGTTTTTGAACTCTTCTCGATGAGAATATCGAAATAGTCTTTTCGTCAAGGGTCAACGTCGAATCGACTTTTTGGAGTAGGGAAAAAAATAAATGCGTGCAAAATAGAGAGGGTGTCACAGAGTTCATCAAATTTTTGGTATGTAAATTTTCGCGTGAGTGCACCATATTTATGATGCATCTTGATTCAAGTTTTTATAGTTAAGTTTTATTGACCAATTTTCTTATAAAGTTTTAGGGCAGTAAAAATCGGGAAACCTGCGCGCCACTGCACTCCCAGTGAATTTGGTCAAATAGAAGACTTTTATTTGAAAAATTAGTGGGCCAAAAATGCTATCCGCTTCTTCTGTACTGATCACTCAAACATACAGATCTGATTTCCGATAACCCATAAAAACCTCTTTCCCACACCTGCCCAGTGTCCTTTTTGATGGACAGATGTCACGGTTTAGCACTCTTGTGCAGGGGACCTTTCCCTAATAAAACATGTATTGATTGACTATATATTCTCGGATTCTTCTTTTCTTTCATTTTCGACATGGGTGCCTTTTTCAACACAGCTTTTGCCTTAATCACCATTCCACTAATCTATTTCAATTTTGGACCAGACTCAAATCATGATGAATTTTGCATTAATCGAATGGAAAATTTGGAAAAAATACTTGATGAAATTTTATCTTCACAAAATTCTCCCACTAGAATCCATGAGAATACAAAGAACCTTTATGATGCGTGCTTACAAACAGTTGGCTGTTTTGATCAGGCAAATAAGCTAGCTCAGAATTCAACAATTCGAGAATGGTCAGAATTTTTTCGAAGAATAGTAAAACCAGTTTGTGATTCTCTTCGATATCAAAGCGGCGAATTCTTCAAATGCATTTCGGAGGTAACTTTCTAAAAAAATAATTGAAAATCATCATATTTCTCAGTTCCAAGTCGGCGAATTCAAATTGAATTCTACGAAGTCGGACGGCGATGATTCATTTGACAATTGCTACTTGGGTGATGCGGAATACGGGGAACTTTCGGAATTCGTCGAGAGAAACTGTGGATTTTCAGCTCTCAAAAATATGATGGAATATGAGAATCATGTGAGGAGCACTCTATGCAAATCGATTGAAAACTAATTTTGTTACTATGTTATCTTATCTGTTTTCTCCTTATTCTAAATCAATAAAACACTTTCGAACACCTGAACGCAAATCGTCCAAGGACATAACAATCAAATCTTCTATTCGGGATATCTTCATTTTCTCTTCAGAATGACCTCTCATCAATACATTTTCTTCTTTCTAACTACTGCTTTTTACCTTTTCTCCACTATTCAATGCGCTCCAACTTCCCTCGCAAGTCCAGAAAACTGCCTCAGCAAGCTGAACAAAATGAAGAATGTTCTTCACAACATAAAATTAGAACAGAAAAAGTTTGGAAATGTAACAATTGCAAATATGGAGTTGTTCTATGAAATGTGTACTGATACTACGGTAGGTAAAGTTAGAATCGGGCTGAAGATCTCTATCTTATTTTCAGAACTGCATTGATGAAATCGTGATGCCCGATGTTCTCAAAGGACTTCTGGGAATCGGAACAATGTTTCTAAGATCAGCTTGTGATGAATATGGATTCAGTGTTGGTCCATTCAGTAAATGTATTGAGAAGGTATGAATATAAGCTTTTCAGTTGTAATAATAGTTAAGTTTTCAGACCAAATTCGACTTGACAACTCTGAAAAACACCACCACTGCTCAACTAAAGCCAAGATGTGAACTCTCAACGGACGAATTTTCGGAACTTCATAAGTTCATTCAAAAGGAATGCGGAGATGAAGTAGTGAACGACATGATCAAAAACGAAGAAAGGGTCAAATCTCTTCTTTGTACTGATAAATAACTGAACTTATTATGCACTCTATTCAGACAACAAAGTTTTGAATCAAAATTTATCCACGAAGAAATCCATCAATCTCCTCTGAAGAATCGCTTTTTGACAGTGTTCTGTTAGTGGATCCAGATAGTGTACATCCAAAGAAATCCGCAATGAAGTTCTTATTCTTATTCATTTCATCCAACGCTCTTGTTCCACACTGATTCTCAACAATCATCTGAGCGCAGTCGTAGTCTGATTCAAAGAATTCACAAGTCGGTGTTTGGTTCTGAAGAACATAACGCTTTAGAAGCCAGTACGATTTGAAACAAACCACATTATCCCAGTACTTCAAACAGGGATACTCTCGAGATGACTCTTTGCTTTGTATCTAAAAACACAATAATGGGTCCAAGTGATAGACAATGAGGTAACTCACAACAGGAATACATTTTCCAAATGACGATCCAAATGCTGAAATTCCGCTGCACATTTCACCAAGATCTGCTATCTTCTTCGAGATTTCTCTGTCTTTCTCGGAGCATTCAATCGTTTTGACACATCCCTAAAATTCACTATTTTAAGTTTTTCTATGGTTTGTTTAACATCAATAAATTATTGTAAAATATTTTGAAACTATCGAAAACTGTTTGCATTCGTAAAAATAACTGACCTGCGCTCTCTGACAATCAACAGCCAACGAAGAAGCAACTTTAACAGATGGAATAGGTTTATTCATGAGCCATTCCGTGATGAGTTCCAGTGTTATCTTATTACAAGCATTCTCATAACTGAAGTGTCCGCGACAATCATCAGAAGCAGAAATAAAGGAAATCAGCAAAATACAGAGAAACGAAAACAGAATCATGAAGAGGAATTGAATGGAAGGGAGGGGGGAAACGACGAGAAAGAGGATCAATGTAGAAGGGAATTACCAGTGGTTGATCTTTTTTATTATGGCACGAATACATTTTGTCACGATGCGGATAAGTCTAAACTATGTACAGATTGAGGAAGTCTAGAGAGTATTGATTTTGGAATCGAGAGATGATCATGTGCTAGTTTTAATAGTGTGGAACGATAGGAAATGTTAGGAAAAAGATATACTATTTGTACTGATATCTGGCTCTTTGCATGACTGTGATTTGGCTGCCCGGTACTTCCCGGTGCGCTAAATACTTAACATTTTTGAGCAACCAAATGGATGGCCGCGGCAAGTTGGTTACGGTACTTCTGATTATGGAAAAACTACGGTTCCGTCACGGCCCTCAGTTAGTTTGGTCGAAAAGCTTGTTCTCAATAGACGGCTCGCTTTGGTAAAAATTCTCTCGACTGCGGGCCTGGCCTCGCCCATAACAAGCATAGTAGACTAAAAAGGTTTTTAAAGTGCTGGGAACTCCAAATCTGAATGAGCTGAAAGAGAGCAAAAACGAGTACACGATAAGAAAGAAAATTCAGGTTCATATTCCAAGATTTCAGCATGGACTGTTCAATTCAGAATCCGAAGAATGCAGACGTCACTTTCATACCCTTGTCCACTTGTTGATTGTTCGTTCTCCTGCTGAAAAACACTTGAAAATCTGAAAATGCAGAGCCAAAAGTGAAGAAAACGAGCGAACACAAAGAAGACATGTATTTATCCTCCCCTTCTTCCTCTTCTTATGCTTCTTTTTCCTTCCGATTTCTTATTTTCTTCCTAGTTTTAATTATGCATTTTCATCGCAGGTTCGAATATCAGTTCCCAGTGCTTGCTGAAATTCTCACCCGAGACGAATCAAAACATTTCAAATAGAGGAACACCTGTCTAGAGTCTATAAGAATGCAATAATCTTTGAAATGATGGGACGACAAAAAGATGATGAAGTGACACAATATGAGATCCGAAAACGATTGATTGCTCTCAATGAGCAAATATCAAAAAAACAGCAGTTGTTTCCAGAAATCTCTCACACTCTCCCACTGATTTATCTCATTCAGACGCCTGTTTTATTGATGAACGTACTTTGAAAATATGAGAAAAAATGCGGATGAGATATCGGGAGAAGATTGAAAAATTCAATTTTTGATGTCTTTTTTCTCAGTTTTGTGCCTGTTTTTGCAGTGTTCCGAGTCTTGTTTCCGCTCTGTTACGTGTGTTCATTCGAATTTCTGGCTGGAAGAATGAATGAAAAATAGAAGAAAAAGAAGGAGAAGAAGATTTCTGAGATCACTACTTTCAAAAATAATCGTGCGTTTTGTTGGGAAGAAAACAACTAAAATAAATGCATTCATACTTTCTAAAGTCTGCTTGCAAAATACTTCTAACGTTGGTAGTCATATTTGAAGATGGCACTTCGGTCAGAACTGAAGGTTTTTGCTGTAAAATTTCTTAGGATTCGTTATGAAAAATCGACGCTTCTGGCCCAAACTGTTACCTAGAGCAGTGGTGGAATCAGTAGAATATTAATCGTTCTCACCCTGGGATTCGGTATTATAATTGGGTCGCTAGAGTCTCCAATACACCAACAAAAAAACAGTCGTTTATCGTTAAAAAATAAGTTTCAGAATCTGAATTCCGAAGTCAGCAATTTTCGTCGAGCTAAAACGATTATTTGAAATTTTTCTGTAAAAAAGAAAATCTCAAACTTCTACATTCCGAAATTTTCACAGAAACTTTAAAAATTTTCCAGACATCTTTATAGAGGACAGATATTTCTAGTTAAACTGTGCACCTTTCTAGATTTTATAGGTTCACTCAAGTAGAAAGTTCAAAGGAAAATTATGTTAAAACTTTTACTCCAATCTAGTTATCTCCCGAATCCAAAAATCTTCATCAACCTTTTCCAACCACCCATTCTCTATTCACAGCTGACCATTGACCATCATCAAAATCACTCGTGTCTTCTTCTTCTCTCTTTCGAAGAAGGGTTCCGGCAGTGGGCCAATTATAAAATGTAAATATAGTTTTATTCATGAAAAAATAATTGAATTTCCCTCCCCTTCCTCTTCTCATCTTCTTCATTTGGTCAACTTATTAGGCGTCTTCGAAATAAGGACCAGTATTTTTTCATCATAATTGTAGTAGTGTGAACTGATGAATGATTCAAAAGAGAGAGAAGACGTGACTCCTCTAGATGAAAACGTTTCTATTTTTGAGTCCCATTCATTGAAACACTTCCATAGAGAAGAAAATCTCACATACTTTTTAAACTTTCAAAGTTCTTTCACATTATTTAATCGTTGTTCTGCTAGAACACCCTCGCATTTCAAATGAATAGTCTTGCTCGTTTTTTTCTGAATACAAGTAATCTCAAACATCATAAAAATGAGGTCGAATTCTTCTTCATCTCTTCAAAATGCTCTCGTTTTGCCACCTCAATGCAACAGAGCAGAAGATAATTGGAAAATGGGGGGACCCGTGGCCATCGAAATGTATATGCATACACGTGAGAGGAAAAGAAAAGGAGCGAGCCCTTGTTGCGTGATATGTAGGTCAGTTACCGAGTACGAAGACTCTCTCTTTTTTCCCCCTATTCTGTTATTATTCTATTTTCCATTGAACCCTCATAGTCCCTTGTTGGTGCTGGAAATAGAGTAGATTACAGGATTCTCTGGAGAGATCGGTTTTTGTCTACTGTACTGATGGTTGTCTAGGTTGCGAAACTTTAGTATAGCTCTGAATCTGAAAAAGGATACAGTTTTTTCGTTTTTTCGGAGATTCGAATATTGTGATCTTGATGATCTCCCAGTCTCCTGGGAATTTCTGACAGTAATCAGATGATGTTCCTGATTATTTTTGTGCTTTAGGTCAGATGATTGTACTTAGTCAATGTCAGATGCTTCTGAAGTTGAACCTTTTGAATCAAAAGTCTGCTAATTTTTCGATTTCCAGGCCCTCCCAAGAACCTGATTTTGCTACACTGTGAACATATGTTGGGGTTTTAGATTCAATAATCTTGGAAAGAGCTGCAGTTTGCTCTGTCAACCCTCACCTTTTACTTCTAGATCAATCGGTCCAGTTTTCAACGTTCTAATAATTTCAAAGCTAACCCTTTCAAAGGAAGAAAAATTCAAACTGCTCATCATCAAGAAACAATTGACACTACGATCTCCGAACTTCCCCTTACTAAATGAAATGTTGGTTATTCATCCCTTCTCCCCAAGGGTAATTTGTATTTCATTCATCCTTTTGTCCCAGACTTTGATGATGTCACCAGAGGTCAGTGGAAAGAGAAAAAGAGTTGGTCAGTATGCTCCACAGGTCAATTAGTTTAAAATGCACGAGCCGTTGCAGCCAACAAAACTCTTCCTTCATTCCATGCTTCAAAAATACAACTACAGTATTCCAACATAGTTAATAATCTTCGAAATTGGTTTCGGATATTTGTTTCCTTTTTCCTTCTTTTCCAAAATCTCTCCGTATTTTCAATTAGTTTTCTTTCCCTTCTCCTTCCAGGTAATCTCTATCCAGAGGCAAAAGCCAAACAACGCAAACAAGATTGAATTCAAAGATATGATTCACTCTCTCTTGATTAAATAAGGCTTCAAAATGCACTATTATCTGTCACTCCCTATTCTTTCATTCTTTTTTTTCAGACTACATAACAAATTCAAATCTTATTATCTCTATCTCTCTGTCTAGAATTTCCGAATGTATTCTGAATCCTCCTGGAGGCAAACGACGGCAACATATTCTGGAACATGTTCCAATTCTGTTTTAGTTTTTTCCCAGTTTTTTGTCGTTTTCCTTATAGTGTTAGAGACTAATTATCTCGCTCTCTTTTCGTGACTTCAGAAGACGTGAAAGAGCGGAAAAGTAGAAAAAGTTGAAGTCTTCTCCGTTTTTTTCAATTATTTCCGCCCATTGTATTACTCATTTCGCGTGTGCTTTTATATAACATTTAACCTATTGAAACTAGACAAAAAATGAGTGAAAATTCAAATGACGTACCAGGAGGAGAATGCATGAAAATGGGGCTTCTATTCCTGCTTTTCGACATTTATTTTTTAGTTTCTGACAGAAAAAAAACTGGAAAAACACCCCGTCCATATTTTTTTTTTGAGAAAGTTCTGGAGTTCGGGAATTTTCAGAATAGTTATATTTTTGAAATGTTATAATGTGAAGTTGATCGTTTCCAATTTCCGCTGTGAATGTTCAGAAGGAAATTCAATTTCCTTTACGTTGTCGAGTAGAACTTTGGACCATTTCCGGTATCAGGTCAAACTTCGAAATAAAGCACTTTCCCCTTGTTTTGCTCCGTTTTTTGTTCCTCATTTGGCTTGTTCTCAAGAATCTCTTGCTGTCTCAAGACCTTCGAATTTTTTTTAGATCAGACTTTTCAAGTTTTGGTTCCGATTTTTCATTATTTCTTTGTATTCGTTTGAAATTTTCAGTTTGTCCATCAACATTTTTAATTCCAGGTATCTCCAAAAAATGAAACTAGAAGACGCAGTAAAAGCAGCATCACAACTCCAACGGAATGAATCCGTGACGTCTTCAAGTGCCGGAGATATCAATGAATCTCCAAAAACAAACGGTCCATCACATCCGATTGTTCGAAGAAAAAGTGGAATGATTGGAAAGAAGTTCCCATCGTTACAGGTATATTCTCAGAATCGTTGAATTCTTCTAACATCCTTTTCCTCATTATCATCATCATGTTTTCAGCGTTTTTAGATTCTAGTTATTGACGATAACAAACAGAAATCATCAGACCATATCGAAGTTCGAAAACTGAAAACTTGATGTTCATTTTCGCTTTTTTTTGCAAAATAAGAAGCTATTTTCGGTTTCCGAACGACTCGAGAAATTCAATAAGGTCTCTGGATTGTAATAAATCAAGAAGTTACTAGTAAAAAGTAGTCTAGATTTTGTTTGTTTTTTGGATATATTGAAAAACTAGATTGTTGCTGAAAAATTGAAGACAAAATCAAACAGAGGAAGCGGATCAAAAATTGATTTCCATATTCAACTAGTTCACTGATTTTTGCCTCAAATTTTCAAAGTGAGGCAAAACTTCTTCAAAGCTCGCGAGATTTCTCGAAACCTCAAATAATAATGTAGTCATTCGAGTGACCCAAAGATCCTATCCGTTTCTTCTTTCATCACTTTTTTCTCACTAATTGGACCTTTGGTCTCTCTATTTCTTTCTTTCATCCTCTCTTCCTCTTTCCAATCAGTTTTCTTTCTTCAGCATTCCACACCAGACAACCTCATTTCACTTCATATTCCCCAATTAATATTTTTCCTTTTTTTCGGTCTCTCATTATCCTGTCCTTCTGCTCTCCAACTCATCCGACACGACGTCGAATTCGCATCCCAGTGTTACCTGGAGAACGAGGTTTGTTTCTTGTCTCTTTGAATCTGTTTTGAAAATTGGAATTCCTGAATTTTCCAGTCAGCAAACGGAAACCGAACCCAAACCATCAGAACTGGACGAGGCACCGCCGAAAATCAGAAAATCGAGCAGTGGATTGCGACAGGTCAGTTGTTTTCTGTTTTCTTGTTGGATGAAGATTTATTAGAGATCGAATCGAACGTGTTATCAGGAATTTCCTAAGTCTCCGATCAGCTTCCAAACTTCCGGATCCAATAGTGAAAAAGAAAACTTCTGAAAATTGTCGGAAGAAGTTGGTCATCTCCAGATTTGTACTCTGCTTTTCTAACTTGTAACATATGACATTGCTACTAGTTTTTACTTCTTATTCCCAAGATCTTGCCAGCTTCCAGTTTTTATGCTTCTTGATCATAACCTGTCTGGTTCCCACGACAAAGTTTCGAAGTTTTATTATCATTTTTTTGGTCAAAAAACGCAATGACCTCTGAATTTTGTGTTTTGAGTTGTCTTGTCTCGAAAGGAAAAAAAATTAGGCTTGGGGAACCCCCAATAAAAAATTTTGATTATGTTAAAATCTTGCTGATATTGAAGGATTGCGATAAGTGCCTAGTTCATAAGGGAACATTCAGTATTCTGTTCACTTATCTTCTGTTTTATGTTTTCAGTGCTCCGTATCAGCCCGTAATTCATTGGATTTTCGAGACCGCCCGAGATTCAGTCGAACTTCAACCACGACATCCACATTGTCGCCTACTTCCGAAAAACCTCCGATGCCTATCGGTGAGTATTTCATTTTTATTCAAAAACCGAAAAAATAAAAAAATAATAGTCTATCTATATCAGAAAAACAGGAAGATCCCCGCTCTCTCTAGATCTTTCATCTTTGATGTCAAACTCAAAACATTCGTCAATGAACTGAAAAGACAAAAAATTTTGTGGTGAAAATATACACATAGTTTCTTCTTCTTTCATTTTTTGTTGTCTATGTGTGAGTGTCAAAAAATATGAGGGATCCGTGTGGGTTGAGTTCGTTGATTGAAAATGATTGACAACGAAACACACGTGACTGGAAAAAAGTAAGGAAAAAGGAATCAGGTGGAGAGGGAGAGACGTGGGAAAATGGAAATGATTAGAATGTCCCAAGTGGATTTTCAGAGAACATAAGACTACACGAGTTGTCCTAGAAGGGTATGGAGTTGTGTTTTGATTAGAGTCAATCGCGTTATGAAAACTGTAGTTTGGGGGAGCATACCATTTTGACTATCTAGATCGTCTGAAGTTGGAAATCTCTTTTGCTCAGGTGGGCCGGGCTGGTGGTATTTTCACAATATCACTCGTTTTATACCGGCCAAATGCTTAGTGATTGCTTGAACATGTCAGCTTGAAACTCCAGAAATACTTGGAGATTACGATAACTTTTCAGTACACTTCGGTTGACTATATTTCAGTTTATGCTAACTGTCGATACTCTGAATCATTCCTAACTCTAGTAGACCTCAGAATCCCTCCACGTGTCCAAACATCTTCTCAAAAAACGGAAATTGTTTCAAAGATAAGCTCGTATCCGATTTCCTGTCATCCCTTGTCTACACATGTTGTTTTGCCACTGATCAAGAGAACCGATGATGGTTCGTGTCTCTGAATAACGCATAGACTTTTAATCATTCTATTCTTCATCTCTGCTCATTCATTCTCTGAGAATTAAAACTTGTACTCCACTCTCCTACAAATCCGAATCTCTTCTTGTTCTTCCTTCTCTCTCAACACACAAAACTCGATGATTTTTTCCTTGTCTTCCCAATTGATCCGATATCTCTTATCAATAAAGATGAGCTCTCCTCGGAGCAACTTTCTCCCATTTATTTTCGTTCGTGGACCTCTTTTAACCCTTATGTCCCTCTCATGTCTCAAGGGATGATAAATGGGAATCTCTGATCTTCGGAAATTCCTTTCACTCCTTCTTTCTTTTGTTTTTCCATTGAGTCAAGTTCACATTGACTTATGTTTACAACAATACGTGATGACTCCATTATTGGAGAACGTCTTCGGGACATAGAGAGCACAAAAAGTTGTCTCCGGAGTCTTCTAATTTGATATTTGGGTACTATTTTTAGTTCTAAATTTCTTATTTTTTGCTTGATTCTTATTCATGAAAAATCTTGGATGAGGTTATAGATTAATCGGATTTCGTCGAGGATATGATCTGAGGATGATGCAAAAATGACAATATATCAGAGTTTTTTTTTGGAATTTCGAGTTTCTGTTTCTAGAGCAGTTTCCAAACAGTTCCGTCAGAGAGCACCGAAGTTTCGATTTTCGACAATTTTCTACAATTTCAATCCGAATTTATTTTGTTTTCTCCAAGTTGAACCGAAAGGTGTTGACTCCATATAAGATGTATCCATACAGAAGCTACCAAATTTTCTATGACAAGCTTCATAGTTTCTGATCTCTAACTTTTTTCTCCCAAAAATTTGTACATCTTTCTGTACTCTTTTCCTTTGACTAGACGAATTCAGAAGACAGAAGAAAAAACAAGGATGATGTTTGCCTACGAGTCAAATCTGATTCCTTCTTTTCTTTTCTCGTCGTTGTCCTAATAAACTCAATTTTATCTCTTGATCCTTCGTGTCTTCGGTGGGGGCCCACACAACTTTTTCGTCCTTTTTTCCCTTCAGAATTTCGAGATCAGAACTGTTCTGTGTTCAGGTTTTCTGATCATTTACACTTATTTTCTCGTTGTCCCTTCGAAAACGTAAAAGTGTCACAAAAATTTGCTTCTTCCAAACGAAAACACATACCACCCTCAATTTTTAAGAATCGGAAGTCTCAAAGATCTAGCTTTGATTAATTTTCTTGCATAACTAGGTATGAAATGTTCATAATTCAGAAAATTTGGAAATTTGACTTATTTTAAAACAAAATATCTGCATTAAACGATATTTTTTAGTTCCAGAAACTGTAGTTTCAAAACATTGATCTGATTTTTGAAAACAGAGTTCGCTCTTTCATAACAATTTATTTATTTATTTAGAACAGTTTCCACTCCACACTATTATAATGCCCGAAACTAATGGCAGATAGATTGATTAGGTCAAAACTATTTCTTAGGAAACGATGATACTGGAATTCGCATTCTGAAACATTAGTTATGTTTTCGATGCTCACCGCGCTCTATAGCTAGCATTGTTAAAACTTGATTTGTTCGGCTTTCCTATCGTTTTCACACCGGTGGCAAACGACTAGGAGACGTGAATAAACTTCTGAGATGCATATAGAACCTCCTCTATAAAGAGTACTCGACCCCACCGGTTCATTGAGTTTTCATCCCTTTTTCTTCTGTTTCATGACCCATATTAATTAGAACATCAAGCATCAACCATGCCACGTCAGCATCTTCCTTCCTACTTTTTCTCCATTTTTCATTTTTTGCAATTCTTGCAACTCTTGTCCTGAAACTTCCTTATTCGATAGGTTGTCTCCTATTTTTCGAATCGGATTTTCATGAGAAACGACGCGGAAAAAACTTGAATCTCTTCCCGAATTTCCATTTTCGTCCTCTTCATTCTTTGTCCTTTACTGCAATCTTCAACTTCTTATTCTCCTCTCCCGACGCCTTCAGGCTCGTCCAAAAATTAATCACATCATCACCATCTCTTCCAATTGTTTTCTCACGCCTTCCGTTGTCCCTTCTCCATCCGAATTCTTGAACTTCACGTCTTCAGTTCCCCCTTTCATCCACTCCAACTTTTCAAAATTGTGCAATTACTGGAAGTGCCACAGGCACGGAATCACCGTGCCAACAGCATTGATTGTGTCGATTTACGACATCTTCGAAATGGTAAGGATTCATTGTAAAGTCATTTCTGGAAGAGTGTCTGCAGAGGGATACAAAGAAAGTGACGAAAATAGAGAGAGCGTGCTTCTATATTTATGAGATGACCTGATGTTGTCTCATCTTGAGTCGAGTCATGAACTGAAAATGAGCTGGAAAAGAGATGGAAAACAATTCGGAGAAATGTATGAAAGTGTCTGAAATCGTCTGAAAAGGACACTAGAGAGGGTTACTGTAGACTCTATTTTTGGGCTGGGGGAGTTTTGTCTGTTGATGCTGGAGGGTGGACAATGTTTCATGAATTCGGAAGAAGTGTAGTCTGATAAAGTTTGTTGTCTAAAGTGTATCTATTTTTTCGGTAGGAGTTTTTGAACTTTGAGCAGCCCGGTATTCTGAATAAGTCCTTGTGTTACAAGTGGTGGCTCACGATCATTTTTTGAAAAAGTTGATGGATAATTTTCGATTTTTAGTTATCAATAGGAATTCCCTCATTCGATGTTACTCCGCGTTCTCTTTTGTTAACATGCCCAAAATTCAACATTTTAGACTTTCCAACCATTTCTTCAGGTTTTGAGGGCTCGTGCATTCCTCGTGGGCATGAGTGTTACACAAAGCTTGAACCCTGAAAAAGCGCCAAGGTTAAAAATTGAAATTTTAGTCATGTTAGCAGTAGAGAAAATATCGCTAATTCTTAGTTAGCATCTTTTTGCTAACTTCAATTCTCAGAACGGAAGCATTCGTCACAATCTTTCAAAAAACAAATACCCTAACTGCCGATAATGTTTAATCTCTAATTCTTTTTTCTTTTATCTCCCATTTGATCTAATTCTAGCCGACATTAACGAACGCATCAACAGATTTGAGCTGAAACGAATCAGCTCACATTTCATTTATTTTTCACCATTTCCATTTTTCCACATTATCCGTTCTCTGATGATGAAAACGAAAACGTATCCTTGAAACTTCAGAATACAATAATCTCATCTTCATCTGGTTTTTACTTTTTGTACTTTCTAGGTTTAATGTCTAGAATGCCACGTCATCTGATACATTAGCTTTTAGTCTCTTAATAAAAAAAATTGAAGCCATACTTTCCACTCACTAATACTATAACATACTTTTTTAGTCATAGGAGAGCAGAGGCTTATCTGGAAAAAAGATGAGCTGGAAAAGAAAAATCCAAGGCGACTGATGAAATCCTATTTCGACCTGATTCTACGAATATTCTAACTGAATTTTTGTTCATGTTCTTTTGAATCGTTGAAACAAGTTTCTGAGATTCAATTGTTCTTCTTCCCACTTCTTCCGCTTCTTTTCTGTTTTGTTTTTGAGTTTTGAATCGCCTTTTTTGGATTTTAGATATCATCGGATGTCTATGCAAATCTACGTCACTCCGAGTTCAGGTATCCCACCGAGAACAGGTGCATAATTTCGGATAGTTACTGGGTGGGGGGCATGGTAGAAAGGAGGATGTCATTCATATGGGCATTGTTGTAATGGCAGAGCACACGCTCTGAAATTTTGCTCGATTGAAACTTCCAGTCCCGCAAAGAATGAAAACATGAAAAGTTAGAGATAAGGCACAGTTTCCCTTGTTAACAGCAACTGGGTTAAAATCAAATCCCATGACAACCGTGAACCATATAAAAAATTATAGGTTCCCGAAACGCCTAGAATCTCGACTCACCATAAAGTCCATAAAGTGAAAATGTTCCTTTCTCGAAAGGGCTCAAAAAAGGGGAGACTGACACCCTATAATTATTATTGACAGACAAAAAGGGAGCACCTCTCTTTTCTTCCTTCTTTTTTCTCTTCAAAATGATTCGATTGCAGGCCAGTCATGCTCTTCGTCCGGTCGACTACACGCATCTCCGAAGATCTCATTCAGTTCCGTCGTTCAACAGACAATGAAGTGGAATGCTCTGGGTGGTGGGTTGACTTTTTTTGGGGGGAAAATGAAGGTTAGGGGAGTCAGTGTGATCTTTCTGAATGGAGAAATTGTCAGACCATTGAGATAGTAAGTTTGAAAAGGTAAAATTTCGTGAACTATCGAGTTATCTTGCAATTCCAATTATCCCAAGAGCCAAAAAGAAATCTGCAGATTTGTGAAGTAAATAGTTTTTAATACTTAAAACTTGTTTGATAACGGATCATCATGTTCTAGAAGCATTTCAGTCCTACTTTTCCGTATAATTTTAACAGATCTCAAGATTGAAAAGCTTTCGAGCATTAAAATTTTTCATGTATGTTCCATTCTGAGAACAATTTGATCTACAACAAAAACCTAATTTTCTACCTATACATAGGATTTATGGCTATTTGGGATAATATCAAGACCCAACCTCAATCATCCCAAGAGCCGAAAAAAAATTTCGACATACCTTCTACATATATTGCTCAATCCATTTCCTTCATGTTTTTCCATCTTGTCAATCCTACCCAAGACACCACCACTTTTCATTTCATAACACACTTTTTCAACTTTCGCCCTCCTGGAAACAACATTTGACCTAAATCGAAATGGATCGTTTTTCCAACATGTACTTTTGTCTTCTTGTACCACTGAAATCGCAATAGCGACAAATCTAAAAAGTGTCGCTCTTTCGGGAGTGGTTTCGGGTGGAGGGAGATACTTTTATAGCACTCGTAAAGCAGTGCTTTCGGGGAGGTTGACTCGGTTTCCCCCGTGTTTTGTTTCTCTTCTTTTCTTTTTTCTGTGAATATGTCAACGTCATCTTTTAAAAGTAAGTCAGTTTTTGTCTCATTCTGGTATATGAGCATATCAATATTGAATACTAATTATTCTGAACGATTTCTTTTTTTTGTGAGCTTGGAACTCATGGAATATCCCCCCCCCCCCCATTGAGAGGATCCATGTCATCTGAATTCCTGTTTTTCTCTGGAAGTGACACGAAAAATTGGAGGTCTCCGTTTTTAACTCAATCACAAAACGAGGGACACGCCCGTTTTTTGGTCGTTAGGATCATGTGACTTTGCAAAGTTTGTTGGAGCGTAAATTCAATTCGGTATCATGTTCTTGGAGGGGAGGGCATGGATCAAAGTGCAGAGTATTTTTGGATGAGGATATGGGTTCTTATGATATTTAAGATGATGGAAATGAATCAAGGAACCCCGGAATATTTGGCTAGACTGTACAAAGAAAAATCGTTGCTGGGGTAATCTCCATGGTGACGATGCAAATACTGAAAGTCGGTTCAAATTCTGGAAATCAGAAAAACTGGAGAGCATCTGCTTCTGTTTGTAATTTCTGTCGTCTTTTATTTAACCCACAGATTAACAGAATCTGGAAATGAATGTACTTCGGAAATCATTGAAACTGGAGTTTAGAATTTACAAGACATCTATGGATTCATTTTCCATCAACCTAAATGCCCGCTGAAATGAAGCTAAAAATCTGGAAGTCAAAGTATCACCTAGAGTTCTAGTGAACACTGGGAATTGATGGAGATTCCGTTTACCTTGTATTTCTGAGGTCATCGAAGTCTGTAGTAGATATTATCTCAAATTTTGGAATTCTGAAATATCTCATTCTCTTCGAAACTCTTGAAACAGAGTTGCTCCATCAGATGAATCACATTTTGTTCCTCTTGGACTCTTTTTTTCTCTTTCCGGAACAGGAAATCCACTGTCTCCAGCTGATCTCTATCCGATGCCCCCAGGCCTTTCTAGTTCTTTTTTTCTCGTCAAAACTTGCCAGAATTTTTAATTAATGAACACCAAAAGTGCTTGTCTTCATCTCGTTTGCCTGTATCCGTTCACTTTGCGTGACGTGAATAATTCGATGGGAGAGTGATGTTTTGTATGTAACTCTTCAGTTGTCTTCTCCTTCTCTTTTTCATCTGTTTTCTTCTGCTCATCATCTTCTTTTGCTTCTTCTTCTCGTCGTCTCGGGGACAAGACTGGAAATCTTTCGACACGAGCACGTTTTCCGCTGAAATTAATTCACCGCTCGAACAATTTCTCATTAGAATTCGTTTTGCCGTTCGACACAAAAGGTGCCCAACCCGATTGTTTTTGTCTTCTGCTCCCTTTTTCTTCTCTTCTTCACTTCCATTTATTCATTTTGGGCGCCGAAATGGGTTCGAAACGACGGCTCGATCATTCAGATGCATTCGATCAACATTCTGATTCGACGACTCCCAAAATTCTTCTATTGTCCCCCGAACAGCTCATGTTCGATTATACTAATGGTATTTTTCTGAATGGTATGCTGCCGAAAGGTAAATAACAGTATGAAAACTGGGTGGAGGACTTTTGGAGAAGGGCAAAATCAAAAGGAAAATGCTGTGAGGAGTTAATTGAATAGTTGTTATTTAAAAAAACGAACGATTTTCGAGAATTTTTGGCTTCTTGTTCTGCCTAGACTGTCTGATTAATATTGATAGTTTTTCAAGTCTATGATGGGCTCAAGGGGGTTTTCATTGTCTGAAACTGTTGATTCATTTTCATTCGAGTTATCATTTATTTTTGGAGCTGCCGAATATGGATTTGTGGGTTTCCATAGACGGTAAGGTACAGTTATGTTTTGAGTTGTCATCGGAAAATTAATCGCTATTCAAACATGCGCTTCCCGCGCTACTTTTCAGTACATCGGTAGATCAATCGTGAAATTACGAAAAATAATCTTGTTAATTTTTGATCTACATGCGAAATTTTGCGCGTTATGACATTGAAAAGTGCTAATAGTGAATTTTAGAAATTACGGCTCATTATTTATCATGGACTCGACCACAATTTTGTATTTTCAAAGAATCATTCATTTCCTTTACGATTCATATTTTCGCTAAGAACTTCCTTAGTTTTCGGAAAAATGAGCTTATCTGTATTCTTTCGTTATTTACTAATCGCAAGATCGTTTTTTACTCAGAATTGCGAAGTCAAAAAGTTACCTTAGTTCCTCTTCCAGACTTCTTGAAACACCAGAGTTCCAGAAATTAAACGTATTATGTATGCAAAAAACATCCTTTCTGCAAAAAATAGTCTCAAAATATTTACCTCCCAGAACCATTTGCTGTACTTGAGAATTCCAAGAAGCAATTCTCAGTGTTCCTGAAAAATCGAACTTCTTCCAACACCAGAGAAATGAAAAGAAGAAAAAGAGTTCATCAATTCTGTTTTGTGTTCTCTTCTTCTTCTTTTCAAATTCTCTGCTGGCTGCCAATTTCTCTAAAAATACTGAAATTACTCTCTCTGAAAAACGAACAAAAACGAAGGCAGAGTGGGGGGACCTTCTTCCCCTTTTCACCACCATTTTTCTCTTGAATTCAACTATTTTTTTCAGGCATGGGAAGTGGTCGTTGCCTCAGCTCAGCATCCCCAATATCAGCAGCCGAACGACAACAATTGTGGGGTTAGTTCCTGATTTTTTTGGTTGCTCTTCTTCTTCTTCTTTTTCAATTTTTGGTAGATTTTTGGAGTGTCTCCTTTTCTCTGAGCATCCTTCTTCTCTTTTCTTCATCTTCTTTTTGCTTTCTAAAATTTTCTGAAATCTTAAATAAGAAATCAGAAGAGGCTCTTCAATTAGGATGATGCTTCTTACTACTCCTCCCTAAGGGAATTCTGAATTTGGGGCGGAGAGTAACGAAAAAAGGAAAGATGAGCAAAAAACGGGAAGGAAATTTCTATTCTGGAGTCACCACGAAGACATCATCCAGATCATAGAAGGCAAAAAAGAGAAGAAAAAAGCAAAAGAAGAAGAAGTCTCGAAAATTGAATAATACAATTGAAGGCCATCGGACCGGCGGGAGGACACACCGGACATAGATATACATTTATATATTCCCTCCCCGTCTTCTATCTGTTTTTTGTTTCTATCTTTTTTTTAAACGCATGCATATTTTCCCCGTTGATCCCTCAATTCCGTTTGACTGCGTGATTCAGAATAACATTCGATTTTCTTCGACTTCTCGGATAGGAAGAATAAGAAGAAGAAGAACTATTTTCATTTTTTCTATTTTTCTTCATTTTCACTTTCTTAGGATCTCCCAGATAGCGTGTTGTTTAGGAGTAGCAGCACTAGTCTATTTTAGGACCACACGATGTTTCTGAAAACGGCTCGACTATTCGAATTTTTAAACTCAATTTTAGATAATAACAATACGTTTCGAGATTGGGGGAATAGTTTTTCGCACAGTTTTCTCAATAGAACGGGAAGATTACCTATGCATAAGATTACCTATGCAATTAGATTACCTACGTAAGCTATGCTTTGAAACATGATTGTGGGGTCCCGATATCCACAGTTCTGTTTGGAAAGTATTTGAAGCAGATAGATTTTGAGTTAAACTTCTGACCTTCGACTTTACTCCCCTGCAACAGCGTTGCAATATGCAACTTTCAGATCTGGGTTCTTGAAAGTTTTTTTGTCGAATTCTTTGCTATTCAGCTTACAATTGTATTTCGAACCAGCCCGAAAATTTACATTTCTGAGCTCAGAAATCGAGCCCTTGCTTTGAGAGCTTATTGTATCGAGCCCGTGCTAGAAGCATCCGCTTGATCTTCAAAAATTTTCTGCATTATTGGCCATAATTAACATATTTATTGGAACGCCCTCTTTGGAGCAAATCCAAAAATAGGAACTTGACTCATTGAACTCCTTCTCTTGAAATGTTCTAAAAATAGTGGATTTTCGATCATTCAAAAGTTTAAAAATCTGATTCCAGACAAAATTCGAACGGACTCTTTAAATGATCTTGAGAAAATTATCATTCAGTTTTACTAGTTAGTTTTATTGGTTAGGGTTCTTCGACTATTTTGAATCCAAGTTTAGTTTGTCAATACTCCAACTTTCTATGCTCCAATCTAGTCCAAAAGTTCGAAAAGTTATCTCTGGTTTAGTTGTAGTTCTTCTTCTTGTTCCTGGGTCAAAAGTCGCTTCCTCCAGTCAACCCACACCTACTCTTCATATTTTCATTGTTTCTTTTTTGCTCTTTCTTCTCATTCCCCATTCACTTTTTTCTCAATCTTCTCTCTTGAAAAGGTCTTCTGAAGGCGTGAACTTCTTCAAAAAGTCTGAGAAGAAACATTGAAAAAAGAGAGGTCACTCTCACAAAACACGCAGGTGTTTCATCCCAAAAATCCATGTCATGAGGAGTGCTCTGCTAAAATTCTGAAATTCTGCACCACACCGGAATCCCTCCTTCGCCTTCTTCTAATTCACTGTCAACCCATAATGGGCTCAATTCGCATTTTCAATTGGATTTTCATTCTGTTTTTCTGCCTCTTCGACTGAATCCCTTCCGTATTCTTATTCTTCGTTTTTGCTTCTTTTTCTTGAATTGAAATTCGAGATGAAATCCAGTTATACTGCTATTCTGATATGTGACAGTCAAGGTAATTCCAGAAGATCCTTAAGAGATCAGAAGAAATTAATAATTCTGCAGAGAAAAATCCAGGCATAATCCTTTTTTCGAGCATCTTCATAAGTTCATCCTGACCAGAAACCACTTTATGGGCTTCTTATCAATCTTAAGATAGTTGATACCTATTGTTCTCGTCATCATAAAACATGGGGAGTTCATAGTATCACATATTCCACCTGTAGGGGTTGTTCTTCTTCTGAAACCTCAAAAATTGGGAATCAAAATTCAGAGGAAAAAAAGGATAAGCAGAAAAAGGAAGGAATTTCTCGTTGCAAACTCTCGTGAAGTAGGTTCATCTATTTCAAGATTTGAAGAGAGGGGAGGAGTCAAAAAGCATATGGAGCAGAGAGTATATCAGCTGCTCTTTTTTTCTCACCTTTAACTTTTCACTGTTTCTTTTTCTTTTACAAAGCTGTCACAATGATGTGGTTTATGTTTATTGATAGGGGGAAGATTATGAAGTTTTGAATTTTGTTTCAAATTTTGATTGATTTCAGGATCTTCAATGCACCACTCGTTCGATGATCGTCCGTCAGCATCCAGTGAAGATTTGTTCGCCAGTTGTAACGACATCGATAATGCGGTTAGTTTTCTATTTTTATTATTTTTATTGAAATTCGTGAATGATCACTGGGGTTTCGGAAATTAAAATAGCAAATACGCTCTGTTGAAATCAAAGTTTGACCTATTGGCCATATTTTTGAGTTTCCGAGCCCCGTTATGGTTTTATACAGACTGCTCTCATCTATTTTAGTTCATATTTTCAATTTCTCAAAATTTCCCATTTTCGTTTTTTGTTCTCAATTTTTATAGCTCCGCCTACTTTTCCCTGAAAACTAACAAGTGAAATTGACAGGAACCTATAGATCTCTGAATTCCCAAAATCTTTCCTCTAAACAAAAAATAATTTACGATTCTCGTTCACAAATCAATCAGAACCAAAAGCCTTCCCAGACCCTTTTCTTCCCTTCTGCTCTCCATTTGAACATAAAAACCGACATAAAACAACAAGAAATATGTACATATTTATTGGTCCGAGTATTCGAGTACCAGGGCAACCACTTCTATTTTTGAACGAACCACGTATTCATGTATTCTGAATTTCTGCAAATCTCTTCTTCAAAAGAGTTCAGTTGTTGTACTACTCTCAACTTCCTATTTTATGCATATCTCCTTCTTTTACTTTTCTTTTTTCACTTTCCCTGTCACGTGGTTCAAAAACTCATCATCAAGTTGTTCCGAGTGCTCCCTTGCCAATCAAATTCTCGTCAAAAAGATCTCAATTGATTGTTGCTCTTTTTTGTTTTCTGACGACACAGAGAGAAGTGATAAAAATAGAGAGAAAGTAACACCTTTTGGAATCTCTTTTTTATTTCTGCAAAATATTTGATAGCATAAAAAAAAACAGAAAACATATTCAAGGATGTTTTGACAACTTGATAATCTTTGATACTCTTCCTTAAAAAAAAGAGTAACATTTTTTGATCGACTCAAGTTTTTGAGTGAGTCTTTTTTCTTTCTGCTAGTAGAAGTTTAGTAACATTTCCAAAACTTTTGCTTTGTTTTGATGTAAGATTTTGATACTAGAGTACTCTTGAATTTTGGTTACTTCTGCCACGTCATTTGACTCGAAAGCTATAAATAATTTGGATAAGCTATGCTAAGATAATAATACCTTTTGTGAGTATCAGCATTAGTATACATCAGTTTTCTAATCATTTGTTTATCGGATCGGCTTTATTTTCGGCCAACGAAAAAAAACGAACTTTCTAAAGTGATCCGTCTCATTTCCTTCCATTCATTTGATTGGGAGGATTACCACATCAATTGGAACTTTTGAATAGAAGAAAAGTGTTGAAAGTTGAACGGAGAGGAGTAAACAATCTATTTTGAGCTTTCTCTGAAACTTCCAGTATTGTTGTGACGACTCTTTAGAAGAGGTTTCTTGGTTTTCACAGCATTCAAAGGTGTTTTTTATTCTCGGAAGGTTAGCTCTAAAGAACTTGTGATTCATACAGAAATGCTAGACTCAGAAACTTTCAGTCTTATTTTGTTTGACTTCTTGTAATTTTGGGAACTTGGATTGCTTCCTTTTATGAAGTGAATTTTACTTTAAGAATTTCTTAACGCTTACAATATAACATTTTAGCTCACATCTTCAGGAACTTGTCTGTATTCTCTTCCCCGCTTTTTACTTTGAAATTACTCGTTTTTTATTGATTCTCATAATTTCGATTATGATTTATAGTTTCTTTCTGGAACACATTCATCGTAGTTCCGTTCTGATTCCATCTTTGAATCTAAATTCCAGCTCATCATTCGTTATTCGAATTCATTAATTTATTGACTCACAAATCTTTGATTCTTCATCTCTCATCTGGAACACTTCTTGAATATTTCCAGTCATCCATCCTCTCTTCCTCACATCATAATTTCTCACTGCCATTTTCCACTTTTTTATTCCTTTCCCCTCACTTTTCCAGAGCAATCATCTCGGTTTGTGTCCGGTAATTATACATTTTTCAGTCTACTCTCCTCTACTTTTCCTTTCCTTTTATGCTTCATCAAACTCTCTCTGTATGTGCAAAAAAAAAAAAAGAATCTGTTTAGAGTTCAGAATTCTTTTTGTTTTTTGAACACATAGTTTCCCCAAAGAATAGTGACGACTCTCTCTTTCTAATTTTAGAAGCCTATTGCTTTTTTGCTCTTTTTTGGAGACAATGCATAACTAAAAGACAATGTTCTACAACTATGTGCCCAAAGAGGAGCTCCTTTTTTTTGGTTCAAGTCAACATAAGGTCACAAAAGAATGATGCGATCTACTCGATTTACTGGAACTTTCCTGGAAGTAGATTGGGAAGAACATGCAGAAAATAATAATAAATGACTTGTCACGCTATCAGAATCAGAACAAGATGTCTGAAGTGCGTCAAGCGATGAATAAGGAACGATTCGTCCTCCACCCCCCCCCCCCCCTCACTTTTTACTCTTATTCCCTTAGAGACATCTGCCAAGAAGATGTGGAGAGGATCATTTTGAACTTTTTACGAGTCTGAGAACGATATCAGTTTTCGTCGTTCTTTTGATTTTCCGGAGATTTTTGAGATTCAGTTTATTACTTTCGACTAATTACGATTTCGACCAGATGCTTCCGAACAAAAGTAAAATCGGAGAAATCATATAGCTTCATTGTTCAACTTTCGACGAACCTGGTTCCTATGAAACATTAGTGAAAATTACTATTCATCGTATTTTCAATATTAGCTAACAAGGCGAGAGTTGAACATTTCAACTTTTCAGCCGGCTTTTCAGTTTTCGAGGCCTGGTATAGTTGTTATGAATAGTCCACAAATAATCAAACTTCGCGAATCAAATTTTCTTGGTTTTCGGTTCACTTTTCAACGTTTTCATCATAAAATTCCGAACCTCTATGATTTTTCCCCTGGCGCACTGTCTCTACGGTTTACTTTCTCCTCCTTCACTCACTTCTCACCTCTTCTTCTTTCACTTATTCCACCGCATCCAATCCACCGTCCCCCTTCCCAACCCGTCACCATTACTGCATAGTGGTTGACGCGAACCCGGTTTTTGTCCGTACACACAAAACACCTAGTCTCGTCTCCCCGTCGTCTCCCATCGCTTCTTCGGCTTATTAGCTAAGATCAAAGTGTAGTATCTGTTCTTATCGTATTAACCTACGGTATACACTCGAATGAGTGTAATAAAGGTTATATGATTTTTGGAACCTAGGAAAGACTCGGGGCTTGCTCCGACTTTCCAAGGGTCGTCCTGGCGTTGCACTGCTGCCGGGCTCGGCCCAGTCCCCGTGGGGACAACAAAAACAATCAGTTGCATTGTATGAGTTTACAAAACACTATGGAAAAAAGGGAAAGTGTTTGACCTGGAAAGTACATACGTAATTTGGAGCAAGTAATTGCCCATTACTTCCTGTTTCAAAGCACTTGAATTCTTGGGGAATGGCAACAGTGTTATCTGAAATTGAATCTTAAAAGCTAGCCTCTAGAGTCGCGAGAGTTCAACCTTTCTCTTCTTATAATGCTTGGATCAGATCATCCAAAATAAATTTCTTCTTTTGAATTCGCCGCTTATTTATAATTAAATTTGACTTCGTGAGGAATACCGCTACCCCTTCTCCGAAAATTGATGTCATTTTTTCGTTAACAAAGAGAAACCCCGGAACTCGAATTCTAATGAATTTCGGAAAGAGACCCAAAATAATAACTATGGGTCTCATGTCTTGTCATAAATCATCGTTCTTCAGGGTGAACAAATAAAAACAAGAACAGAGAAAAGAGTTCCGGGTGTTCGTGACTCTTGAACTACATTCAAAAAGAATCTCTGAAATTCATTGATCCGGAAACAAATGTGCAGAGAAAAGTGTGGGTGGGAGAAAACTTCTGGAGAAAAAACATTCATTGTTCGAATTTTGGGGCTCTCGACACAAAGTGTTTTCCGTTCCAGTTTACTTTTGAAAATTGAAAATCGCTGAATTTTATGTTTAAAGAAGTTTGGCAAAAAGCTTCTGAACATCGGAATTCCTTCAGGAATCCTTTTCAAAGTTTGAAGAGATACAGTAATCCTATGTCGTTCTTTGCTCCATCGTCCTTCTCCTCCCACTCCACTCGTCTCATCATTTTTTCAATGCACAATAAAACGCCTCTCCTCCAGTACACACACATATGAATTGAAAAGTTCTTGTCTCCACTTCATCACAATTTTTGTGTTTTCATCTCAAGTCGTATAAATGTGTTCCATTTTTAGAAGAGAACTTTTAGAAGTACTTTTATCCCCAAACGAAAATTGTCTGTAAGATTCAAGAATCAACTATCCTTGTGTTAATGTCAACTTGTTCCCATCCTCGTTTTGCATACTTTTTTGGGGCGGAAATAATTGAAGAAGAAGGCGGAGAGAGGACCCACTTCTTCAGAGAGAGACTCCCATTTGGTATTCATTGAACGAAGGACCCCTTGCTTTCTCTTGTTTCCCTTTCTTCCTTTTCTTATTTCCAATCCACATCATCATCATCATCATTGTCGTATCCGTATGACCCCCATTGGAAATTCGTTACAATTTTTTGAGTCATTGACACTTTTCAATCAACATCGAAAAACATAGTGACGAGTTGATCTTACAAGGTTAGAGAATTATTACAAGGGGGAGTTGCAGGACTTTATTGGATTCTCGACTTTCATATTATTGACACTCCGAGTTTTGAATCAGAAATCAGTTTTGGAATTCGCTTTCGGGAGCCTAATTTTCATACATGCCTGTCTGGTTTTTTGGTTCAAAATAACTGCCCGGACCTGACCCAGAAGAGCCCGCCCCGAAAATAGCCCGGCCCGTTTGGCCCGTGTTTTACAACACAATCTTCCAAACCGGAGTTTTCAAAAAAAACATCAATTTTGGCCAATCTTTCAAGGAGTTTTGATGTATGAGATGCTTTGAGCCGGGTCGACCTTTCCAAAGAAAAAATCCGGTCCGGTTCTACCCGGCCAAGCCCGCAGACCGAGGGCTTCAGGGCCGGGCAAACCCACATTGTATTTATATTAAAAAAAAACTTGGTAAGCCGATAGGCACCTCTTCAGCCTCGAAATGAATACCTGCACTTCTGGAATTCCCTAATTTGAAGTATCTGGCATTGGGCTTTGTTTGGAACCTTGAATATCCTCTCCTTTTCAAAATCGCGTCAAGACGTCTACCTACCGTATCCTTCCCACCCACACGTCTTCCTTATCTTTTTCGTAGTATTACCGACTTCTCCTTTTCTTTTTCTTTTTTTGCAAAGAAGTCTAAATCTGAGTACAAAAAGGTCCTAGCTGTGTTCTCTACAATCCTATTCATCTTTTGCACCGCCCCTTCTCCTCTCATCCGAAAATTCTTCTTTATTCCAGTAACCCAATTTTCTTTGCCCTCTTATCCTCCTCCCAGTTCACTTCCCATTTTTTGAAGATTTCGTTCAAACATCTAACAAAAAAAACGGTGTACTTTGTAGTAGTGTTTTGTTGTTTTCTTTCAACTGTTATAAATAGAAACAGATAGTTTTCTCTGAAAATCGTCTGTCCGGGAATAGAATTACCGAACGGAGGGGAATACCAATTGTTTGGGTTGAATCTTAAAAGAGGAAAGTGGGTATTTATGGTCATTGAACGTTCTATTTCAATGGGTTCTTTGACTCGTTTTTGAACAAAAAAGAGTCGGAAGAAGAAGGAGTGACTTTTCGAGGGAGGAGGTTTCGATCAACTCAGAGATTAACTTCCACCGAAGAAAAAACTTTTTTTGGTTTTCTTCCTGGGGAAAGAAGATGAATGAAGTTACAAATGTATCATGACACTGCTTTTCTTTTTTCAACCAAATATAAAGTCTTTGAGTTTGTTTTGATGTTCCGAGAAATGGTTTTTTTCAAAGTTTGTAATCCTCCTGCAAGAAGTGCTGGAATATCAGTCATTTTTTCAAACCATGATTCTATTTTGAGTTGTTTTGAGCCAAAAATATTGTTCATTTTCTATTTTCTTCAATCCAAGTCAATCATACTCCAGATCAAATGACATCATTTCCTCCCCTAAACCTTCAGATCAAAAACATGAAATCCAGTGATCTGATCCTTTTGAAGCAGCTCATATCATGGGATGTCTAGAAAAAGGGTGAAATTTTGAAAACCAGTGTCTTCCATACATTTTTGGCCGATTGTGACGGTCCGGACGAGCTTCCAGGGCCAGCCTCCCAAATTCCCACGTCTAGTGTCTTCAAACTTCTCCAGACACCGTCGGAACCCTCCGTACTCGTATTGTACTCCCAAAATCTATTTTTAAAAACCGCAGAAAAGTTCATCTTTCCTATTGTTCTCTTCTACTCAAAACGAGCTCATTTCCTTCCTCTTCTTCTTCCTCCTTTTCTCCTAATTTGTTTCCTAAAATGACGTATTGGTCCCATACACCCTGTTTACTATATCGTTTTCTTTCCCATGAGAGATCTGTTCGTGTATATGTTGTCTCCAATGGATTTACGACTTTTCTCCTTCATATCACAACACCATTTTTTCCACAATTGTGCTGCAAAATGGAAGTCACGTCACTTGTTCTTGCCGTTCCTAGTATTCTGAATTCTTGCTGAATTCTGGCAGAGAATTTTTTTTGTTTAGAGGAACGGAGGCTGGACTAAAATCGAAAAAAAGAACAAAAATTCTGGAAGACTACAACTATAGTCGGTTGTTTAGCAGACTTTATCCAGAAACAAAATCTTTTAAAATGGACCTAAATCAATTTTAGTAGTATGTTTGACTCCAAATTACTCCTGGAATAATTTCATTGAACAGAAGAGCTTTTTTTTGCAAAAAATGTCGATCCAAAATGTCATTTTTCAGTTCTCTGAGCTAATTCTAAAATTCGGGCCCACTCTAGCTCCGAGGTCAAAAAAGCACAAATTCACGGAGGTCAATCCATGAATGAACTATCAGATTTCAAAGACTCTCAACTTCCACTTCAACCCACTCAAAAATGCTCGATGTCATTACTTATTATTTTTCCTCCAGAATTCTCAACACATGTTTTTTGTGTCTTCCTCATCCGGTGTCGTCTCACTCATTTCCGTTCCAAATGATTGGCATCTCAATGAGGAAAAGAAACAGAAGCGAACATTGAGAGTCTGTTCACTTATTCATGGTTTTTGTCACTCGTTTTTTTCCGTTTCCTCCAGCTTTTGACACTTTTCTTTCGGATCTTTGATTGTCGTTTTTCTCCAGGCCCGTCACCCCTATTGTAGTACTACTGGACAGCAGAATTTAGTGACTTATTCACACTTTTGATTTTTGAACGGTTGCCATGAATTACCTCTTTTTTGGTTGGGGGAAAACGTTTTGACGAGTTTTTGGGTACTGGGGGAGTAGGAGGAATTGAACAACTTTGAACTCCGATTGTGCATTTCAAAAACATCAATTGTTGAGTCGGTGACCTCATTCTTCTCGAAAACGCCACGTTTTTCTATTGAAATTTTTGTCATAAAGTCCTAAACTCTATTTGGAAACCGCCTGTCTGGCAGATCTCATGACGTTTTTTCCCCACCTACAGCATTTTGACGAACCGAGACAATTTATGACCAAAATTTTGCTGATTTAGCTCCATTTTTAACACTCACCCTTCCGGTTCATTTTGTGTTCTCGTCCTTGCCATGAAAACTGAGACTCCACCGGACATCCGGACAAACATACTCCCTAGACAAGTCTCGAAAACCGATACGAAAACAAATTGGATATTTTTAATATCTACCAATTTCTAATCAACTACTAACTAATCTATTGGGAATTGGAAGCATATATAGACGAAAAACTAGGAACCAACAATCATTTATTTCTTGGTTATTTTCTGCTCTAGTCTCATTTTTGTCTCTTTCCAGTTCAAATCGCGTCACTTTCATTTGATCTGCTCAATTCGAAAGCAGATCATACTACATCATGTTTCCCTTGAGACTCCTCCTTTTTTTGGAATCTGAAATTCAGGTCAGGATAGGAGACAAAGGGTCCCATAAAACCATCAAAAGTCTCCGTTTCCGTTCATTTATGTTCTGATTGATCTCTGCCATTACATTTTCTTTTTTATGGTGTCTGCCGGATGGGTCCATTTTGTTACCAACGTGATCCGAGGAGCGCATTTTGGTTGGCAGATGTGGAAAAATGGACTGGACTGTCCTCTTTGATACTCTTTGAGCTGTTTCTCAGTTCCAAAGTTTTCTAAAAGATACTGGTTCAGAATACTGCTATTCGTAAATTTTAAGAGTTCCATTAATTTGTTTAAGAGTTCCATCGCAGGACAGCAATTTCGCCATTTTTCGGGAACCTCCAGTATATTGAAGTTATGGATAGCAGAGTTGCAAGGAATTCCGACTTCCGGGAATTTTTTTTGCTTCTGACTTCCGACATCCGAATTCTTCCGTTCAAACATTTTTTAACTCGGAAGTCACACTTTCTTTAAGGTGCTCTACCTTTAACATATTCTGAGCTGCTCCCAGCTCAGAACTCCAGGTCACAAAGAACGGAGTAGATCACCATGGAAGTGTCATATCGTTGCGTAGTCTCCTTTTGTTGCTTGACGATCTCCTTAGAAACGTCTTGACTAATTTAAAGGTGTCAAAACCGACACTTCCGAGAGCTAGACTCTACACTTCTCTTTCTTTTGGAGTACTCTTCCTTTTCCTCTTTTCGATGTTTTACTGTTTCCCTCATCTTTCTTACTTAATTAACTTTACTTCACTCCATAGAAACTTTTCCTTCAGAATGTCGGCGTCACCGATGCTGCAACACATGTACAGTTTAGATGAGAGCAGTCTGATGGGAGTATCCCATAGTCCAGTATATCCTACCTACTTCCTCATTTTCATCCTCTTAATCATTCCATTTTCAGTACCGACAACAACGAAAACGACGTGCAGGAATCTCCGGTGCAACGACAAGTGTACAACGTGACGGTCCGTTCGCATGTGCTGGGGGTACTGGGTACAGTAGTGCAGGTGTGTTCGATTATAACTGTGTTGGTTGCTTCTGATCCTGCTGACATGATTGAATGTAGCCCCCGAAGAGAATGATTTTGAATGATTTTGCTCTGAAAACTGAAATAGTTCTGCTTGCTGATTTGAAAAGTTGAAAAATGATTTCAGGATTCTCAAATGGAAGAGGATTTCCACCATTGGGAGGACGATCCCCACAATCCTCGTTTGATTCAAATCAAGATGTTGCACAGGTAAGCACTGTTATTCGAAAGGCAACATGAAAGGGGCACGAAATTTCCAAAAAATCGTAACACAAAATGTCTGAAAGTCATATTCGTTCACTTCCTTCTTCCTGCTGTCAAACAGAAAAAGAAAGAGAAGTTGTCACAAAATGAGTCTCTTTTTCCTTTTCTTCTGTGCAAATCTCCCCATACAAATCACTTTTCATGCACACTTCAACGCACACTTCAGAACGTTTCTTAAGCAAAAAATGAACGAACTCCTCTTCTTTCTTCTTTGTTTTTTGTCTAAAGCAAAGGTCGTCAGTTATACATATTTCGTCATTTTCCACCTTTCTCATTATTTCAGCTCTTTCACTTGTTTTCTCAGCTTCTTCACAGAAATTTCAGAATCTTTCTCGTTTTGGGTCAGTGTCTCTCAAACCTCACTACCAGTTGTTTTTTGTCTAATCATGAGAGAAGTGTGACCAATTGTTGTTGAATATCATTCCAACTTATTCCGTTTTTCCTTTTCCTTTTTCGTCTTCTTCTTCACTTAGACACATACCAAAATCAATTTATCTTGGCCACACGGAGTCAATAAAAAATGAGGGAAGAAGAAGCCTTTTGCCGTATTCTGTTATGCCAACAAGTACAGAAATAGAGGAAGAGAGAGACAGAAATATTCTTCTTGTATCTTCTTTTTCTTCTTTTTCGTTTTCTTGAACGGTGTTATGGATTATCCAGGCTTCTTCTTTTTCCATTTTCCATTATCTATCTATTATCGTATCTGGAAGTGATTATCAAGAATCCCATCGTCTTCATCTCCTTTATTAAATCTTAGGAGTCCAGTAACACAAAATATTCCAATTGGATCTTACCCGAACCAATTTGGTGTCCAGAGAAATCCTGTTGCTTTACTGTTATGTTAATCTGCATCCGACCAATATAGTTGTATCTTATTAGAGATAGATTTACTGTTTTTAGCTTTTGAGAATTCGAAGTTAGCTATCAGTAAGAATCAGGATCCAAAAATGTGGCATCTATTATTCGTTTACAGTTGGTTGTTCGAGATTTACACGGACTAGGTAGACAAGTTGAGAAAGAAAAACTTTGAACAGAGTGAATTTCTTATAAATCGTTGAAGATCGGTAACTGAATTTCAAGCTGCTTATATTTGTTATCAACGTTAAGATTCTATCACTTTTATAGAGACTCTATATTTCAAATTCAGTCGCCAGTTCTTCAATAGAGTCTTCGCACCTCTTTCTTCCTCGATTCTGCAACTAAATTCGATAATATTATTGTTCTGTTCCCATTTTTTGGAGGGTCGGCAATTAACAATTCCAGCTGTTATTCCATATCCATCGAATATAACAAGCGTATTGAATTACCTGAAAAAAACAAGGTCACCTCTTCTCGTCTTTTTATTCACTTGGTCTCATTTTTCATAGTTTTCAACAAAGACCACTGTTAGTGTCTTAGCTCTTCACTTCATCCCACTCTTCATTATTTCAATTTTTCGAAATTCTCATCAAAATATCTTGTCTTACTTCTTATTACTTACTTCCTTTCTCCCTTCTCCTTCCCCATGTTTTCCATTAAATTCCAAAAGTAGTGGGAAGTAAAAATGAAGAAGAGAATTTTCAAAAATACCCTCATTTTTCTGAAATTAGAGATCAACATTCGAGATTTTTCTTATTTTCCGTCCAAATCTAGAATCTCCTTCTGAATCTGTCGTCCTTCGAAAAGGTTACTTGTCTTTTCAAAATGTCAGCGATCTGCTTGATTTGTGGAGTTCTGTAGTATTCTATGAATTTGATATTAGTCAAACTTTTTGTTGATGTTTTGATTGGAAGAGAAAAACCCCTTCTTTTTTTGAGATCGCACGTCTTCACGAGCAGAAAAGATTCAGGTGGTAGCTCAAACATTTAGCAGTTTTATGCCCGTGATTCGAAATTCATTATTAGTATAGGTTATTCTTCGTCTCTGCAAAAACTTTGATTCTTATGATTTGGTTTTTTCGATGATGTTTGATCTGCTTTGTTTCAAAATACAGTATGTTGACTCAAAGAATCAAAAAAATGTTCATATATGCAAATCAGTTCTGATTTGCATTTCTTGCTAGAAACTATAAAAAGAAACCGATTTCTTCATTTTCGGTCATATTATCTGTCTTCCTCACTCAACTCTAGTTCTATTCTGGGTCCATATCTTTCGTTTTTCAAGTCATTTCGACTCGATTTTTCATTGGCATCTAAGGTATGTGGGTTCTTGAAGTTTGAAAAATAAAAAATATCATACTAGCCCAAAATTGGCTCGGCGCAATTTCGGGCAAGTATGACCTTAGAGGGGATCGCCCTAAAATACGAAATACAATAATGAGAACACATGTCTTGTGTTTTGTTTTAGTTCTGAATTAGAACCACTTTTCGAGGAATCAACTATTTCAAAGGACCCAACCTTTTCTCTGTAATGAGTTCACTTGATGTCTGGAACCTTCTAAAAAATCAAAGTATCACCTTCTTAAATGAAAAAAAAGATATCAAATATTTTCTGGTCGTGAGAGAATTTCTTGCGAACCCAACGACTTCTAATTGAATAATTCAAAATGTGACGATTTGTGATGTGTGAAATGACGATACTTCCGTTTTGCTTACATCCCAATTACCTTTCTATTCAGTCTGAAATTCGTCTCTCCATTCTTCGCTTCTGATCTTGGAAAAACACTCCGAAGAAAAAATACTTCCATGTTCGTGATTCAGTTAACATCGGAATTCCAGGAATTGATATCTCGTTTTTTCCCAATTTTTACGCCGACTTTTTTCCCGCAATTATTAGTTTCTTGGCCACTCTCGTTTCGGTTTTTGGCACTCGAAATGGAGCATTCAATTACTCTCGTTTCCTAGCTCACTTCTTTGTTTCTACTTTGCTCTTTTTTGGTTCTTCCTTACTTTTCTTTTTTCTTTCGAACAAGAAGTTTCAGAAGTGAAAATGATGATACCCCAAAGGAGGACTGGATCAAGAATTGACCTTCTTGATCCAATGATTCGAGGGCAGAAGCCTCGAAGAAAACGGGTTGACTATGATCAAGTTAGTAATGGGTTAGGAGGGGTGGTAGAAGAATAATTAAGAATTTCCGAGACTAAAATATATTTTCAAGTTTCAGATATCTATGAATTGGATGAGGATGAATGGACTAGGACCATCGCTTCGACCGTTTCTGAATGGAGGGAATCATACTCCGAAGGTAAGGGTAAAAAGAGTTTAGAACTGGAAATAATGGGAAAAATTCAGAAAACGATAATCCACAATTCGCAATCCACAACACAAATTTCAAGACTTGGATCCCTCAGGCGGATGCATGCAGCTGATGCTTCCATTGATGGGAAATTGTCCTTGAGTGGGACTCAAGCAGATGTCACAGCAGCTTGTGCAACAGGTACGCCGATTTTTGGAGATGGAAGGCCTTTTGTTCTTTCTGATGCTCTCGTACTGCAACGAAACAAAAAAACACATTTTTTTCGAAAACTACTTTTTATACTGTCATGAGAGTCCAAAAGAGCAATTCCCACGCCTGAAAGGATCTCCAACGCTCCAAAGGATACGCTTGACGAGGAATCGTTGCCAAGAAACATCCCCCGCTACTCCATTTTTCAGATGATGTGTGTCACATGGCTTCTGGTTTTTGTTTCTGTTGACTGAACTTCTCTGAAACCTAGATTCCATCGCCTAGCCTATAATTTCAAACCAGAAATGATTCTACATTTGTGTTACCTGAACAGAATTCGGCATTCTTCTTCTATCCAGCTACAAAATTTCTCTCTAGAAGTACTCCCTCTGATTTATACTTGTTAGTATTCTAATATTCAAACGATTCTGTTCAGATTTCTAGCGGCGTCTGGAGTTGTTCTTTCCCAGAAAAGCAATCAGTATATCATCAGAACAAATCCTCCTAACTCTTCGAGAAAATCCAGTTGAATCTAAGAAATCTCGGAAATTTGTTTTATTGCTTCTTGTTCCAGAAAAGCTTTTCCTTCTCCTTCCAAACAAGGTGATCTCTCTTTTTTCTAGTCACTCTTGTTCCAGTTGCTTCAGTTTTGCTCATCATTGTTCATTAGTCCCGTTTAGCTTTTTGGTCCACCCTCTTCTCCGTTTTTCTTCTTCTGATTATGAAGCATTTTTCTTCTTTTTTTTGTCTCTCTCGACACCGAAAAACTGCTCTCGAGTCAGATAAGTGCCTTAGTGGAAAAAGCCGCTGTGCTCCCCTCGAATCTCTGAAATTGGACACCTGCGAGCGTCTCGATATATGCATATGATTTCAGTCCCTATATTCTTCATTTTTACGCGTTTTCATTCCGAAAAAAGATGAAAAGAGAAGAAATACGAGAAAATTAAAAAACCATGTGTTTTTCCTTGTTTTCCCCTCATTGGATACTCTGATTTCTGCTCTTCTTCCCATCTCTCCCACTCTGAAAAAGACTATCAAATTTGTCGACGTCGTCGTCGTCGTCGGACTAAAACGGATTCGTCAGAGGTTTCGCACGCTTCTAAAGGTCTGAAAAGCAAAGAATAAGATTGGAAAAGGAATTGAAAAATAAACGGAAGAGATCAGAGATTCGAAGGAAATAAGGTTATATTTATCAACTATTCGTTGACTCAAAGGATGTATCCGAACACGGAAGATGGACGTTTTTTGGTGCCATTTCAAAAACTGTGATCTTTTAGACCATTTCTGAGAAGTTTCTGCCTATGATCCCTACTGAATCCCTTTGGATTTTTATTAGTTAGTTTGATTCTAGCAATCCGATAATATTTAAAGCTGGATCTTCTGTAGGATTTTCAGAACATCGTAGATTTCTGATTCCACTTTTGACATCCACAATCCTATAAAACATTGTGATGTATGATCAAATCTGAAAAAGACATTATACTATCATCAGAAATGGTGGAGTTTCTGGTACCAACAGTAGGTGGATTCCGTTTTCATAAATGCAAACATTCTCTATGTTTTAACGCGCTCTATTACTAACATAGCTAACATGTATCCTCATGTACTCCTTGTAAACAATTCACAAAAAATTACAACTGAAAAAAACGGCGGAGATGTCAAAAATTTGAAATGTTAACCATGTTATCAATAGAGCGTGGTGTAGAATTGACAATATCGCTTTTCGATTATCCTGTTTATTCCTGGAATCGTGCTGTTCCGAATCTTCACCTAAAAGCCTTTTTTTCCTTCCCGGACCAAAAGTTATTCGTGAACATCTTCAGAATCCGTATTTCCTGGATGTCGTCAGTTGTTAGGTACACATCCAAGCTGGTGTCCAATTTCTTCCTTCTTCCTCAATATGCTCATTATCACGATCATGCATTTACTCAAAAAAGGGTACAATTTCCGTTTCTCTCTCTCTCTCACTCCCTCCTTCCAATATAAATGTGTTTTGTGTTGTTTTTCGATCCTGTCGCCTTCTTCGTCCCATTTTTTTCCAGTTTTCTTCCCTCACCGATTCGTGAAATTTCGTGTGTTTGTGTGTTTTTCGATCCGGAGACGATGGCTGTCTATCTATGAAAGTGTCGCCAATGAGCAAGCTTGCTTTTCTGCCATCGGAATCTTCTTAAACTAATATTCTGATTTCGATTAACGTCTTTTTCTCCATCCAATCCATCTCCGGAGATTAAGGATATAGGATTAGGAAGATGATGAGATGATAAATATCCCCTAATACCTCCCTCACTTTTTCCACTTTCATATTCAAAGAATCTCGGAAATTCTACATCCTAAAAGAGCGAGAAGCAACAATTGTTGATTAATCTCTTCTCTCAAAAAGGGAAGATTTGTTGCTCTTCTTCTAAAATTAAAGACACAAAACCGAGAGAAGCATCGAGCGAGATGGCTAATTGAGAAGGTTGAAACGTGACATGGCTCCTCTCGACGCCTTTTCGTTTTTGAACTTTACTCACTATTTTTACGGGACACAAAACACATTAGTTGCAAGACTCGTGCTTATCTTTGGATCGATAGATTTGAAAATCGAAAAATTCGACTTCAAGTTTCATAGAACCTAGCGCGATCTAGTAATTCTTGTGTAGATATTTCTAGAAGCGTTACAGAATTTATAGGAAAAACCTCTAAATTTGAACCTGGAACTTTTAGCCGGTCTCAAAAAATTCAATTTTCTCACCAAGATTCTCATTAATCGTTAGGATTCCTAGTATTCAGCTAGCCCCAGTTATGATGAATAAGCTCCCGTCACCACTTCTAAAAATTCCTAGAAGCTGTCAGAAACATAAATGGTCAAAGTCATATGGTCAGCTTTCGAAGTTTTCAATTGAACCTTTTGCATATCAATTTGTTAGAATTTCAGACTCTCGATCAGTTAATGAAACTATCAAAACAGATTCGTCTTGATTTTAGCCATTTTTTTCAAAAAACTCTAGTTGAAGATACCAAATATATGCGAGTTCGTGATCAGTTATATTTCTCAGAACTGATTTTTTCCTGATTCCTATAGCTCTTAGCTTACACTCATGCTAAAACAAAATTTCTGGAGAAGTTCCAATGTTAGCCGATCAGTGAGCTTTTCCGGCTCCGTGAAAGCTGTCAAAAATACATGTTCGCATTTCTCTGTAATTCAAACACCTCGGTGTTTTTGACACATATCCCCTAGTTTTATATAGTGCCCCTTTCTCTTCTCTGAAAATAAGAATTTCAGTTGAAACCAAAAATTAATAGTGAAGCCTTGTACTTCCTTTTTTCTTCTATTCCTCTTTTCATGCCTAAAAAGTCTCAGTTTTCATGTCAATAGATCATCCAATCATCATTCTAAACTGACATCTTTTGCAAGCTCTCCCCCTCAAAAACTTCTTGAATTTCCGTCTCAATTTCCCAAGAGGAATCATGTCTGGACCGGAATGCTAATCGTCTCAGATTAGTCATTTTTACGTTCCGTATTCTGAATTCTAACCGAGGATTCTTGTATTTTCCCCCTTTTCCGATTCCACTTTTTCTCATCTAGCAAAAAGTATTCAGTTTCAATTTGTGCTGCAGAATCAGAATCAGGAATCCATTGGGAGAATTGAAAAACGGCATGGAGTGGGAAGTGGAAACATTTAAATCAGTGTAAATTGGATTGACTTTTCTCGCTTCTTCTCTATATTGAGTGACGTGCGCCTACGTGCATCTCGTTTTTATCAAAGAGGTGTACTTCTCTTAATCGAAAATCAGACGGAATTTGGAAATACGGATCATCTTGGGATCATATTAGGAGAGAATCCGATAAAACGAACGACGTCTAAGAAATCTTCGGGATTGTGACGAAGCACTTCTGAATCATCCCTAAATGTTCTTTTCATCTTTTTTCGTATTCAGTGGTCTTCTCTTCTTCTAACTTTGAACATTATCTCATCAATTATTCGTGTGCTCTCCTCTCTCTTCCCATTTTCCATTCCAATTCGTGTCTGCAAATGACGGTGACCACTAAAAGTGCCACTCTCCATTCAATTCGATTCGAGAAAACCCCTATTGTTAGAGATGTCTGGACGTTTGTAAAATAGTAAAAGTTGATGTCTGAAAGATCGAAAATTTCGAAGAAAAGAGCAGATGTTTGGAGCTACGTTATGGCGTTGGTCAATACGTTTATTTTTGCGAAATTCAATTATGACTTACTCTTCTACCACCCCATAAGACTTCTAGTAGTTTACTCGGTCTCACCAAAAACAAACATTTTCCCATATATACACATTTTTCCTCTCTAGAAGTTTTATTTTTAGAGTTAGCTCTAATATCATACATGTCATTTTGCCCTTTTCCCATGTCTTGATTAGTAGTTTCTCATGAAATCAGCTGATTGGAAATTATACACGAAAGCACACCTTCTCTGAAAATTTTCGTGTTTCTTGTTCCATTCTCTCTGGCAATGGGAATCGAAAAATATATTTTTAGAGCAAAAAGAGTTATGCAAAAACGAGCGAATTTGTATTTTAAATAGTTCTGAAGAGTCAGAAGTTCTTCCAGACACACCTGACGAAAATTGGCCCGACCTGGCCTGTTTAGGCAAAACTTGCTCAGAAGAATGAAGAACAATTCATAACAATTTTTCGAAAAGACCACTGAAAATTCATCGGTTTTTCTACGAACCTTGTAAAAACTTTGCTCTCAAAAAACCAGCCGAGCCACCAAAAAGCTGATTCTAGCCCGTTGCTGCCCAGCCCTTGGTCTATTTCTAGAATCAAAAAATCATGAATTGTCCTACCAATCCTTACTTTGTACTACCTATTTTGCGTAGGTCAAAACCTCCTTCCCAAAATGTTTTCCTTGTCGTCTTCACCGTTTGAAACGGCTCCACGTCTTCTGAATGACATTCGCCTTCTTCCGGACGTCCACTCAATCTTCTCCCTTTCTCTTCGTTTTCCTTGTTTTCCAGATATACACAACTTGTCACTTATTACTCATGTTCTATTCTCATTTTATTCTTCCCAATTCTTGATTCGAACAAGAAAGATCATCACTCAGAATGACAAACAATTTGAATAGAGAAGGAGTAATAAAAATAATAATGAAGAGATATGGAATGGACGGATGGAGCTCCTTCGTCTCGGGGGGGCAAAAAACTAATTATAAGCTATGGTGGAAGGGTAGTTGTAATCGTCTTTTCCTACTCTCTCACTCTCTCCAACCCCTTTTTTCATTTTAATCGGACCCTCTTTCTCTCATTCCCGTTTTCCCCATCTCCACCCAATCGTCATTTCCTTTTTCCCTTTCCCACTCCATATCTTTTAGTTTTTCATATCACACATGCATACACGTAGTCGATGAATCAGTTCTTATCAAATCATGCTCCGATGAGCTTTCTAATTAGGATACGTTTTCTCGAGCATATAAATATTATTACGCTCCTCTGAACGTCATCATTATCATATCTCAGCCTTCTTCTCTTCAGAAATAACTCATAATTCTGTTCGAATTGTCGCCCAGTTTCTTCTCCAAACCATCACCACCATCCACATCCCCAGCCATTCCACTCCGATCCACTCATTCATCAGCGAGTCTTCTCACTCGTCCGATTCATGAGACCATGCTGGGCTCTCCGGTCACTGACAACCCTGATGACCCACTTCTAAATGGATCATCTGCTCCGAAGTCCATCCTCAGAGCACCCCGATTGACTTCTGCTCCGAAGCAGCTGTCATTTGATGTTCCAGCCAGCCCAACACCAACAGCGAAAAGTTCATGTGTCTCGACATCTGGGAGCTATCATATGTTCGAGAGACCAAATAGACTCCGAGCAGGGAAATTCAGTTATGGAGGATTGACAAGTAACCACAACCATCATCAAGGGCCTATCTCCCTTACTTCAAACGGAACTCCGGTATTCTCATATAGCGGAGGTGCTGGTGGATCATGTAATCCATCTCCAAGTTCAATGTCTCCACTCGGAACCATGCGTCAAGATCCTTCAAAATGGAGACTCTCAGAATTGAAACAACGATCAAACTCTGAGTCGATGTTCCGAAACTTTGATCCAGAAATGTTGGCAGATGGTGGAAGAAGGATGAGCATGGCATACTTACCATCAAGAGAACAAGCATTGTTGCGTCGCATTCTTGGACCTCAAGGACTCTCTTGGATCTCTCATGACAGTACGGGAAAATATTAATTTTGAAACAAACATCTTAATTTTATTTCAACTCTAAAAATTGTTTTTCCAGGAGAAACAGCATCTCGGAAATCGGTCTCCATTGCGTACTCCAATGATTTGGAGGCTGGCAAAGGCGGAGGAACTGGAGATGATTCTACGACTCCACTGATGGACGAGAAGGATGAGAACAGGTAAGATTACTGTATTCAGGTTAAACGACAATATAATTTGAACTTCCAGTGGTGGACGTTTGATCCGACGTGAACATCTTCATGAGAAACGACGATCGGTGTCGGATAAAGCGTTGGCGTTTGCAATTATAGGCATAAGTACGTCATAATGAGTGTGCATCTCTCTATTTATAGATTAAATATTTCAGTACTTATGATTATCGAAAACGAACTACGAACCGCACTGCTCATGCGACCAGGATCATTCCTCAGTCAACTTCTGAAACTTTCGATTATTTCGACAACTGCGATTCTTTTGACTTTTGTGGGATACTTTCATGTGATTGAGATTCAGGTAGGAACTTGTTCGATGATATTTGACTAAATTCAATGAAGTGGATCTTACATGTAAATGCTCAAAAGGGGCCGCTAGTATTTTCAGGTTTTCTTAGTTCACTAATGTCCTATTTGTTCCCAAAAAATTAGAAAATTCTGAGTGGGATACCTCGAGGCATTTACATGTTAGGATTTTCGGAATCCTTTTCCGAATTTTCAAAATTCTTCTCATTTTTCAGCTATTCATGAATGCAAACGCCGCCGAGGACTGGATGGTTGCACTATCATTCAGAAGAATATATCAAATCGTTCTGGAATTACTGATTTGCATGTTGTGTCCGATTCCCATCGAAGTTCTTGGACCCTTCATGAGCGATAAAGTGCATGACAAAACCTTGTACGCAGTCAATGCTCTCCTCTCGATCATGATGTTTTTCCGTCTCTATTGGCTTTGTCGAGTCATGCTTCTTCACTCCAGGTAACTCTTTTCATTGTTTTTAAAATCTAAAACTCAAATTTTCAGACTCTTCACTGACGCCAGCAGTCGAAGTATTGCTGGTCTCAACCGTGTTAATTTCAATGCTCGTTTCATCCTGAAAACCCTAATGACGATGTGTCCTGGAACAATGTTGATGATATTCACCGCTTTCCTCTGGATGGTTGCAGGATGGATTCTTCGTTTATGTGAAAGAGACAACATGGAAAAAGATCCACTCAAGGAATTCAGCTACATCAATTCAATCTGGCTCGTTGCAATCACTTTCCTCTCAGTTGGATACGGAGACATCGTTCCGAAAACTTATTGTGGAAGAAGCATGGCAGTGGTGACTGGTATTTTGGGTACTTGTGCATCTTCGATGGTCGTGGCAGTTATTGCGAGAAAGTTGGAATTGACAAGGGCGGAGAAGCATGTTCACAACTTTATGCAGGATACTCAACTCACTAGACAAGTAAGTTGGAAGGATTTTGGGTGATAAATCCTCGAACTTTCCAGTTAAAACACTCGGCTGCCAATGTTCTGAGAGAGACTTGGTTCATCTACAAGTACAGAAAATTAATCGAGAAGCCAGATCATGGAAAGATTCGGAAGCATACTCGGAAGTTCCTTCTTGCCATCTATGAGTAAGATATCATACGAGATTCCTATCATGATTCACCTTGTTTTTCAGAATGCGCCGAGTTCGCAGAGATCAGAGAAAACTTGCCGAGAATCTCGTTTCGCTCGGAGATGTCGCCAAGGTTCTTATTTGTTTTTCAGAATTCCAAATCTATAATTAGAACTCTTTCAGACATCATCAAACACATATGAGTTGGTGCATGATGTTCACTCAACGCAAGAGGGTCTGTCCCTTCGAATAACTGCAATTGAGCATCAATTGAGTGACATCTCAAGAGAGATTTCTTCTCTTGCAGAACTGCTCAGAGGTAGTATGATAGTCACGTCGGTTCGTTCGTTCGCTTCTTTTATTTGACTTTTCACCCCCAGTTTTTGTCAGTCATACACTCACACAAATCGTGTCACTTCTTGAAAATGGGTTATAAGAATCTTTATCATTCTTATTATCAAATTTCAAAGAAGTCACATATACAGTGCTCCACAAAAGTTTAGCCTCACCCCCCGGTTTTCCAGTATCTCGAGAACGGTAAGAGTTACGAGAAAGCTTCCAATTAAGAAAATGCTCTAAATGTTGAGTTATTATGACCCGCGGAATCTTAGAGAATAAAAATAAAAAATTGAAAAAATATTGCATCTTTTCTGAAAAATCACTTTTGGCGATCCACAAAAGTTTAGCCTCACCCTGAAAAAACGATGAAAAAATGGGAAAGCTGTGAAACTTGATTGATAACTTCGGCCACACGCAATTTTTTCAAAAGTTTATAACTGCAATGTTGTTCTAAATTTTGTTTTCTACAACTTTTTAGTTGAACACTTTTCCTAAAAACCCTTGGTTGTCAAGATATCGTCCGTTCAAAATGGCTTGTTGCCACGGGCGCGCGAAACCGCGTATCTCGTTAGTGAGTACAGTAATCGAAAAGTGGTCAACTAAAAAAATGTTCTTTGGACATTGTTTCATTACATCCAAACAAAAGAAAACCCAAGAAATCATTTTTATTCATGAAGGACATCGACATGTGAAATTTGGCGAAATGTTCATTTATTCGATTTTAGCAGGTTTTTTGAACGCGTATAACTCGCTTGAAAATGAGTTTGGAAAAATCATGCCAACATAAAAAACGTTAAAAATAAGCAGATAAACAAGTTTTCAGTTGACAACTTTCGTATATTTTCCATGCCTGCAAAGTTATGCTCTGTGGAGCTAAACAGGGTTTGAAGGGGTATGTAACTGTACCTAACTTGACGAACAGACCAGGTTAATCAGAAATAATGTCAAAATATCTTTTTACTGAGATAAGGCTGACTTACAACTAAATGGGTTCACTTTAAATGTCACAATCAGCTAGTTTTTCAAGAATGTTCACTAAAGGTCCACAAAAACCGAGGAAAAAGCAGTTTAATTCAAAAGAAACAGGCTTTAATAATTGGTTGGACCTCCAATGTTTCTTGTAAGCTCGAACAGACGACTATCCATGGATAGATACAAGTTGCCAACAGTGTTTAATCAACTTCTACCCAAGCAGGCCCGATTTGCTTTATTGAGATACTTCACATTGTGATACATTCGGTTTCCGTCCTTTTTAAAATTGGCAAGCTCGTCTATTTTAAACATCACAGAGAACGTATGGGGAGTGATATTTCAAAAGATTTATGGCGGAAACCGAATGTATCACAATGTGAAGTATCTCAATAAAGCAAATCGGGCCTGCTTGGGTAGAAGTTGATTAAACACTGTTGGCAACTTGTATCTATCCATGGATAGTCGTCTGTTCGAGCTTACAAGAAACATTGGAGGTCCAACCAATTATTAAAGCCTGTTTCTTTTGAATTAAACTGCTTTTTCCTCGGTTTTTGTGGACCTTTAGTGAACATTCTTGAAAAACTAGCTGATTGTGACATTTAAAGTGAACCCATTTAGTTGTAAGTCAGCCTTATCTCAGTAAAAAGATATTTTGACATTATTTCTGATTAACCTGGTCTGTTCGTCAAGTTAGGTACAGTTACATACCCCTTCAAACCCTGTTTAGCTCCACAGAGCATAACTTTGCAGGCATGGAAAATATACGAAAGTTGTCAACTGAAAACTTGTTTATCTGCTTATTTTTAACGTTTTTTATGTTGGCATGATTTTTCCAAACTCATTTTCAAGCGAGTTATACGCGTTCAAAAAACCTGCTAAAATCGAATAAATGAACATTTCGCCAAATTTCACATGTCGATGTCCTTCATGAATAAAAATGATTTCTTGGGTTTTCTTTTGTTTGGATGTAATGAAACAATGTCCAAAGAACATTTTTTTAGTTGACCACTTTTCGATTACTGTACTCACTAACGAGATACGCGGTTTCGCGCGCCCGTGGCAACAAGCCATTTTGAACGGACGATATCTTGACAACCAAGGGTTTTTAGGAAAAGTGTTCAACTAAAAAGTTGTAGAAAACAAAATTTAGAACAACATTGCAGTTATAAACTTTTGAAAAAATTGCGTGTGGCCGAAGTTATCAATCAAGTTTCACAGCTTTCCCATTTTTTCATCGTTTTTTCAGGGTGAGGCTAAACTTTTGTGGATCGCCAAAAGTGATTTTTCAGAAAAGATGCAATATTTTTTCAATTTTTTATTTTTATTCTCTAAGATTCCGCGGGTCATAATAACTCAACATTTAGAGCATTTTCTTAATTGGAAGCTTTCTCGTAACTCTTACCGTTCTCGAGATACTGGAAAACCGGGGGGTGAGGCTAAACTTTTGTGGAGCACTGTAGAGGAAAGTTCTCAATTGATAGATGTTTGAATTCAGTTGCCACGTCATGTCACAATAGAAAACTAGAAAGCATTACAAGCCAGTTGAAATCACTCGAACAACTAATTATGCAAGTGGTTTGCTATATTTATTAGCTTTTTCACTGAATGTTATCAGATTTCTCTGCCGGAATCTGAAACAAATTTTTGATTTCTAATCGTCAGTAATGTGTGTACATTTATATCTTATTTCGCTGATGGGTACTATGTCGTATTAGATTCGGTCCCGTACTAGGCCATTTTCAAAGAGACCCCTCTTCATTTCAATTTTCATTTCAGGATCAAATGAACAACGAAAAAAGAGTGTTGTAATTGGTGAATCTGCTCCGACAACTCCTCAACCGATATTAAAACGAAAAGTTGGAGAACTTCGAGTCTGAGACGGACCTCATATCTTCTACTGGTTGTATATATCTAATCATATAATTTCTTTCCTTTCTCTTCTCTTTTCCTTTCTTCAAAAATCCTAACTTTCGGTGTTTCAAGCAACTTCCAATTGTGATCTGAACCCAATTTCTCCCACTGGTTTCCTTCATTTGTTCCCATGGAAAAAATGCAAATTTATTAAATAATTTTATTGCTTCTCAAAAATAAATAAAAAACACATAAATTTCTAATACTTCTTTCACCATTTTTTCTTCAATTCGTCAATGGAAATTTCTCCTGGGCCGGTGTGAATCAGAAGAAGAAGACCTCCGATTGCAGAGAGCGTTTGGAAGAAGTCGTATCGGATGACGTGGGACTCGTAGGATCGATTCCAGAAGTCATTGAGAAGGATGTTGTAGACGAAAAGCCATGAAGAGAGAAGAAAACTCATCATTCGAGTCTTGTATCCACACCAAACGAAAACCATCATCACGTAGGAGACGATGCAAACGAGAAGACGTCTATAACTCATATCGAAATGAACCATTGAACACAACATCAGATTCAGAAACATCCGACAGGCACAAAGCATCACCGACGTCATCTGACATTAAATCATAAAATGTTTGAATTTCTCTTTTCGCTAGCTAACCTCAATATCGCTCTCATCCCTTGGCAACTGATCATATCTTTTCGGTTTCTGGAGCATATTCTCAGTGACGAGAAGAAGAAGTGCTGCGAGAATTGAGAAATTGCGACAGAGAAGATGATAGGTTGTGTACAATTGATAGAGAACAATCTGGCAGAGAATGGTTGTTGCGAGAGAAGCACTCGAGGCGGGAACTTTGAATCGAAGCATCACGAAGAGAGATCCGACGAGAAGATTGAGAGTCATGACAAGAGTGAGAAAGTACGAGAAGTAGTAGTTGAGACCCCACGTATCCTGAAATTTAGAAGACATTCATTTCTCTTCAAAGAAAGAGAACACTCACAACGAAGTGGGAAGCATGAAGGTCAGTGTTTAAAAGAAGTCGAAACCCGTCCTCAACAAACGTGGAACACAAGAGAAGACGTCCGATTGTAGGGAGAATCTTTTTCGTTCTACGAGCCACCTGAAGATTTTTGGAACAATGACGAAGTGTCGTAAGAAGATTCTGAATTCCTACCGATTCAGTGTAGTCTTCACATTTCGAGACGACGGCACGAGGGTCCATTGCGGACAGAAATACGGAATAGAACGTGGAGCCTAATGGTAGTTGGAACAAACGGATTCAAAGATCCACGTAGTCAGAAAAAAGTGAACCAGTGGGAACGTCACGTAAAATTAGAAGAATTTTCGTTTAAAATTTTTATTGAAGGACAGTCAACCTTGAGGTCTCAAAGCGAAAAACACGTGTCCAGCAGATAGAATCAGCATAACGGGCATTGCAGCAATCATTATGACGGTGCCTCCGTCGAAATCATTATCCAGAGCACCAATAGTAATGTTGGCACAGATGAGGAAGAAACGGAGCATGTGAAGCACGCAAATCTGAATAGTTTTGAGTACTGTAGGTTGCAGATTGTCAATAGTCCGAACTGGCTTTGCACCATGAAAGCTTACCCAATACTTCCACTCGTATGGAATTCTGAATCTGGAATCCTCATCCAACTCTTCTTTGACAACATTGAATCTTCCAAACTGGATAACAAATACGATGAGCAAAACTATCAAAATGATGATGATGTTTGCATAACACAGAATCACCGGAACCGGGCCGTTTTTGTTGATAAAGAAGCTCCATGCGATCATTACTGTCAGACCCAAAATCTGAAATCCACTTCCTATTTTTTTATGTTCTCTAACACAGAAACCAACAATTTCCACGAAAAGAAAAAACAGTGTGTAGGTTGGCTTCTGCTGCAAATGCTCTCCTCGAATCATCATTTTTTGTTTTTGCTCGGCAAGGAATGGAGTCCCTTCACCGACTTTATCAATCACATATGCATTCGGATCCTCGTTTACAATTCCAACAGCTTCATCTTTATATCGAGAGAATTCCCATTGGGTCTGGTCCATTTCGTGCTGAAAAATGTTGAGTTTTCTTCAAAATCTCTCATACGATTTCTCTAACATCAGAAGGTTCTGTTGGAAGACTTTGCAACGACGACTGCTTCGTCTTCGGTGGACTGATTCCTCGTTTCGCTGATTTATGATGAGACGATTTACTTTTCGGCGGACTCAACCCCTTCGTGACTGATTTTTGTTGAGATGACTTCGATCTATCCGACATTTTTGACTTGGTCTTCGATTCTTTTCTATCTGATTTCCTTTGATTCCCGTTTTTCAATTTGTTTCCTCGAGAATTCGACGATGATCTTGAACGTTTGTTGTCCTTCTGTACACTGCTCTTACTCTTATCAGCAGCTAAAGGAATTAGAGATTGACCTATTTTTAATGTTCAGAACTTACTCATTCATCCGAGTATTAGTTACAAGAAACGAGTAGTTTGAATAAATGTGAAAATGAGCTTGACAGTAAAGGAATTCAAAAATCAGAACCATTTCAACACCATAACGTGAAAAATAATAAGGAATCCAACACGAAAAACTCCAGTAAAATTTATTTCCAAAACTTTGAAAGAATGAAGAGCTGTCTTCTTGTTGTTTTCTATCTTCCTCTATCGCTGTCTCTAACCGCAAATTTGTTCCCACAGAGAAATATTTATGATGATTTTCTCGATGTTCTCAGAACTTCTGATGAGTGAGTAACTTGAAAATTATTCCAAAACTTAGTATGATTTTCTAGTTGTCTTTTACTGCATCAATACAAGATTATCGGATTGAACAAACGGAACCAGACGAGTCATATTGGAGCGATTCAGAAGGATCTTCTTGAGGTCAGCCTATTTTTTTGAGTTACAAAACTGTTTTATTTTTTCAGAAATACGTCGAAATGCGTCGTAGTGGAATGGCTGACGTCACCATCGAACCTCTTCTGAATGTCTACTGCCGTGCCAAGATACACGTTCCTCTTGCAATTGCCCTCTGGAGACCACCAACTGATTTAACTGGGAATTACACGTGGAATCTGACGGATAGCGCCCCAGAAAATGACGACTACAATCACGCCGTAAACAAGGAAAAAGTGTTCATAGAAGACTTCGAAACTCAAAAGAAAATGGTCATGGCTACGGACAAAAAATTCGATGATGACTCCAGTGCTGATTTGAAACAGTAACACCGTCTAATTTTGAATCCTTTTCATCTCATTTCAAATTTTCAGATTATGTCGTGTGGCTGCATTCATCATAACATTCAGTCTGGCACTAAGTGTTCATAACTTGCTCCGCTTGTACTACGAAGAGGAAGATGATGAGGATGATGAACTGTTTGAACATATTCAAAGACTAGGATTTCGTGGAGAACTCATGCAGTTGATTATCCTTCTTAGTTCTCTTATTTGTGTTCTTTTGGTTTTATATGATGATTCTGAATCCCAATAAATTGAAAATTTTCTTTGCTGCTTTTTTTGGTGTTCAGTTTTCCAACATTAGATGGTGCTGCTATAAGTTTCTAATAGTAAGAGATGAAAGTTCCCTACTATGAGTACCGGTAAGAAGTAGATTAGATGCATCTGGTGGTCTTCTCCTGTTTTTTCTATTTGTCATTCTATCATTGTAACAATAAATAACACCGAGCTCGACAGTTTGTTGCGTATCGATAGACTCTTTTTGATGAGTATCCTCCCTACATTGCATAAGGGGATTTAGGTCCCTCTCCCTTTGAATACCATTTTTTTCCGGTTGGCAAGTTTGAACACTGTCCAGATTGGTTTATAGACATGTTTATTACTACCGGTTTACAATCTTGTTGACTTTGAATTTCAGCTCCTGGGAAAAACGGAGGTATCTTGAAAGGGAATGGGCGGGTCTCGGTTGTAAAGTGGTTGTAATAAACTGAGCCGGCCTTTGTTTGTGCTTCGACCTACAAGAGGTAACTGTGGTGGATGGAACTATCTGGAGCAGGAAATGCTCTTTTTTCGCTTTCAGTTGCGCTCTTTTTTACCCTTTTTAGTCTTTCTCTTGTTGTACGTTATTTTCCAGTTTCTTCGAGACTCTTTCATACCTTAAAACTAGCTTAGAATTAGCTTGGATATTCGTCATCATTTTCATAATTCTAATTTTCGGTTCTAAGCGTATTCAATCCATCCACAATACCTATTTCTGCCTCTCCCTAGAATAGCGTGACCCACGCCACCCACATTTCACTCAGAAACTTCTAGCAATATTAGGGAAAACTACCTCAGTTTCACAGCTCTCCCACTCAATTCCGACTAATCCAAATACCTTGAATCACATACCGGAAGAGCCCACGCCCCTCCAACGGGCGGTACTTTATAAACCGGGGGCCGGTAGAAGGAGAGGGGGTCACACTTTGCTCCATTTGTCACTGACACTTGTCGCAATGTGTTCTTTTTGGATGCTCACTTCCTGACACATGTTTTTTGAAACTATTCTTTCTTGCTTCAATTCCTTTCAACTTTTCCGCCACGTACAGTACTTCTATGGGAAGAATATAGGCGCCAGGTTTCAAAGAGAAATTTACATAATGTTTGTGTAGATGGGTACTTCTATTCAAAGGCTCAATGTTGGTGTTGGAATTATGCAACTTCTTATTGAGAAGTTTTTGAGAAACGAGCTAGGTTAGAATGTGTAGAGATAGTCTTATGGTTTACAAATGGTCTGAAAAAGATCAAGAAAACTCTTTGAGATAAATGTCGCCGGTTTTCCACTTCTCGTTAAATTCACCTTGATTCTTCTTGGACTCTTGGAGTTCAGGATTTTGCTAGCAGTTTCGGCTTTACATTTTGGCTCACTTTTTAAACCAATATTGTGTACATAAGTTTTTGAGAACAGAGCTAGTTTCGTAGGGTAGAACGTGTTAGGATTCCCACTTCTAGCTTAGTAATTATAATATCTTTTAGTTTCTTGCTGTCTTCTGTAGGGACGCTTGATCTATTTTTTGAATTAGCTGGAGGCTTTGACATGCAGTACTCATTCAACCGCAAAGAACATTTTCAAGAAAGATGACGAGATCATCAAAACCGTTCTCTCCGTACAGAATAATCACCCTTGCATCCAAAAAGTCAAACGTTGATGAAAAAGGAGTGGTTTTTTCGTTCTTGGAATCATTATCAAATCATTTGAAACGAGTGACCAGATTTATGGGTTTACCAATTGCCAAAGGAAAACTTGATTGGAAAACGGTTGCCACAGTAGTCCCTCATAGAGTGTCGCTCCCTTCATTGATATGATTTCTCTTTCTTCCTCCAAGAGAAAAACATTCCAATCTTCTCGAAAACTGATTTCCGTTCATCCCAGGAGGGGCGTCAAATTGTCGCATTTACACCTTGAATATACACACAAATCACCCATGGGCGCCATATCCCATATGCTCTGAGAAGCAGTTAACAGGGGGAAAGAGAAAAGATACCAATTCAAATTTACGACAATCTCTAATTTTTCTTTTATGTTCTTCTCTCTTCGCCTCTTATTCACATATTCTCAACCACAGATTTCCCGCATGTCTCGAAGCTACCGTAGTGCTTTTGGGATGGGTTACCTGAGGGCACGCCCACTTTTTTCTGAATTTCTACACTTTCTAATTTTGAAATCATTCAGGTTTCCATCGATCACAATGTCTTCAAAGTTCGAGATCCCACCATACCCCGTTCTGACGACTCCATTCCTTCTGCAGTACATTTCGGCACTTTTCGAGGAAGCTCAGGTATGTTCAATAAAATTTGGATTAGTTTATAGAAGGGCTGATAAGTTAGCCTTCAAATTCACATTTCAATTATGAGGGCAGCCCGCTTTTATTTTAAAATCTATCTATGGGGCATGAAGCTCTCATCTTTTTATCTCTTTTTGAAAAAAATTTATACGTCTACTATTTCAATAGATGCGAGCATTGAAATTGGTGATATAGATTGGAAGAAGATCAGGAGAGATTTAGTGTTCAATTGTTCTTCAATATTACATTTTTCTCTCGGGTAACAGATATTAAGACGCACTTTGGCTTCGTCAACTTAGTGTACTTTCAACTTTCTTCCTTTCTGGTTACCTCAGTAAGTACGGTGCAATTTCAAGAACAGTTCCAGAGAACCAAAAGTCACAAAACCAAGAATTTGAGCCTTAGTCTTGAATTTCAAATCTATGCATGCTTCTATAATCTCTTTGATTCCAGAAAAAGTACAACGTCTCGGTCCGATTCCGTCCAATCCCCTACAACTCAATTGCTCCGCCTTCTTTAACTTCTTCTTCTCCTTCTCCCCCTACAAACTTTCGAAATTTGTTCCTGATTCCATCGGATTCTGAATCTCCATCTCCCTCGCCATCCACCAGTGCCACAAGCTACAGTACTCCATCTTCTCCGGAACGAAAGATCAAGTTCGGTTCCTATTCACCGGCGTGTCAATGCAACGTTTGCGGAAAGGAGTTCAGTAGGCAATGGCTTCTACAAGGACATTTGAGAACTCACAGTAAGTTTTTCATTCCAATATGTTTCTCTAATTATCTCATTTTTAAGCTGGAGAGAAACCATTCGAATGTGATATCTGCTCGAAACGATTCGCCGACAAAAGCAACCTGCGTGCCCACGTCCAGACTCATTCAGGTATAGCTCCATATTGTCTCGGAATAATTTGTTCATTACTTTTTTGCAGGTACTAAACCACACAAGTGCTCCAGATGCGGGAAGAGTTTCGCCCTCAAATCATACTTGTCAAAGCACGAGGAATCAAAGTGCGTCGTTCGTGATTCATAAATCTTCTTTGATAGTTTTTCTCCCCTTCAATATTTCTAGTCCCGTTGCTATTTCTTCGTCTTCTTTAATTGAATTAATTATTCAGTTCTATTAATATCTCGTCGGTTATTTTTTGCCCTCATTATTACTCGTTTGCCCTTTCTCTCGTCTAAATTGAAATTGTATAATATGTTGATATGCCATAACATGATGATAATAATAAAGTCATTTTATTTCACCCTCTTACAGAAGTATCTGATGAAACAATGAAAGAAACAAACGAGTGCTATACAAGAAAAGATAAAGCCTTCGGCACACGGGGCAGAGAAAAACAACAGAATGAGCAACTTAGACAACAGTATAACCCATAAAAGAGAGAATGAGTGATTCAGAAGACCTGAAGTTTCTTTGACTATTGAACGTCGCTGATGAGGTCGACGAGTGAAGACGGAACACTGGAAATCCTATATCGAGACGATTTACTGATACAGTAATCTAGCTGAATCACTTACAACATTTTGAGTCCGGCAGCACTTCCGTTTCGGCGCATGATATTCTTTTCGTCGGAATGGAGATCGGGAAGACTGTCGTCAGAGAGTCGGGTGGATGAGAGTCTAAAAATTGTATTAGAAGTGAAGTTCCAGTGGAAAAAATACTAACCTTTCTGAGAGCAGAGCTTGAGAACTATCAGAAGCGAGAAGCTGAACTCCTCCTTTCACATCCGGTAGACAATCGAAGACTATGCAGCACCAGAGGGTTACTTTCTCTGAATGTTGATCATTTAGTTTTTCATGTACGCCCACCTATGGCTTACTGTTAAGGGCGATAAGCCATCTTGGGAAAATAGCCTTGTGAATGAAAACGTAGTAGAGAACGAATCCAAAAAGACAAATTCCAATTGCGAGCGCTGTGGACTGGAACTCATAGAAGATGGGGATGATGACAAGTGCAACTGTGATTGTCAGGAAAAGATAGATGCTGAAATTTATATACCGTCAGCTTAAGATTCAACAAGGACGAAACCTACCAGAAAAGTGGTACTCGCACAGCATCCGGATGAACTGGGATGTGGTTGTGACGGATTATGAGAAGAGCAACCAGACTGAAAATTCTTTGAGCCCAGAATCCAAACATAACGTAGGTGATAAGAGTGTCCAAATCGCCAACATACGAGATAATCAGAGCCAGAACACTCTGAAAGGCGAGAAGTTTAAAAAGTTGTTAAAACTGCTACTTAAACCCAGCTACAAAAGGATACATACCTGAGCCAAAACTGCAACTCTTGGAGATTCAGTCTCTCCATTGACACACGAAAAGCACGCCGGAAGATGTCCTTGTCTAGCAGCTGCATACATGTAACGACTTCCAGAGAAGAGGTTACTGTTCAACGATCCAATCAACAGAATACCAATCAGGAACGGGATGATGTTGGCAAAGTCACCGAGAGTCTCACGACTAAAAATCTGAAAGTGAGTAGAAAGTGGACTATTGAATTAAGAGAGCCTTTAGGAATGGTACCGCAGCGACAGCATCGGACTGTTTCACAGATTCCACATCGAGAACGACAAAGTAGGCGACATTGATGGCGACATAGATGGCAGTGACGACACTGATTCCAGTGAGAAGAGCAAACGGAACATTTCTTTTTGGATGCTTGATCTCTCCAGTGCTGTAATTGAGCACGTCCCATCCGGAGAACGCCCAGAGACCTCCGTAGAAACCGAGAATCAGGTTACCTGTGCCCCATTTAGAACCTTGCATCGGGTTTTCGAGGTAACCATGCCATCCTGAAACATATTTCATAGGAAATATCTCATTTTGAGAGAGCACCTTTAACGAAATAGAAGTAGAATCCCGTTCCAATGATAAGTAGACAAGAGAACAGTTTTGCTACAGTAGCTAAAATCTGGAACCGAGCAGCAAATTTGCTCAATTCGAAGAAGTTCATCCATGTGACAAGAACTGCAAGAAGAAAGAAATAGGATATGAGTACAAAGAGCAGAAGATGAACAGAAGATGCAAAATGAGAAAAAAAGAAGAAGATATGCTTTTACTTACATAATAACGAGTACGCAAACAGCTTTTGGCACGTCGGCACCAGTGCTTCATCGATTTCGTAGTACTGAAAAAATAGAGAGATGCACGTCACTTCGAAGCAATTATCACCTGTTTCAGTCCTTCAATTAGATATTGACCAAAGGTTTCTGCACAAATGGCAATTGTTGCAGGATATGTCATCAATACAGATACCCACATGAATGCAAAAGCAATAGAATACCATTTTACATAGCAGATGTAGGCGAAATCACAGCCAGCTTCACGAATTGAAGTACCCAATTCAATGTAGCAAATTGCACCTGGAATCGTTTTCAAAACTAAACAAAGTTATCAATCTTTTTACTCACCAAGAATGGCGATAACTGCACAAAGGACCCAAATCAAAAGACTCAGTCCAATACTGTCTACATTTCGAAGAATTGATGCTGGTGTGATAAAAATTCCAGAACCAATGATATTACCAATAACGTAAGAAGTGGCTCCTAAGAACCCCATTTTATTGGATTCGTTCATTTTGGCGAATCTGAAATTTTATGGAATACGGTACCGAAACGCAACGAAACAAGGACAAGGCGAGGATAAAACACTTAACAATGATTTGAGAGTCATTTGGAGGAGAGTAATGGGAACACTAGCAAGAGGGTTTTGTTGTTGAGGAGCATGAACCCTCTCTCTCTAGAAAAAACATGTGATTACGAGAGGCTGTCTGGCGTCTATCACACTGTTGCATTTCTTGGTTATTTTGGTCCCCTGATTGAGGGATTCTGGACAGAGACCACCTAAAATTCGGAAACGATTCTCTATCATAACGAGCCGCTGTCATGCAGGACATGTGCGAAGAAATGAGAAGGTGCTCCTCTTCTTCCTTCTTCCCGCGGGTTTTCTTTTTCGCAAAATCCACTATCCTGCGTCTCTTTCGACTCATCACTCGCCAAGAAATCTTCGTAGTAAAGCGGTCCATGAACGAAAAAGTGCACATAGTGAAAAAAGAGACGAATCAAAAAAAGAGAAGGAAACAGATGGAGAAAAGAAAAAGAAGAAGGAGTAACAATCCGAGGAAAAAGTGAAGCTTATAGGGCAATCAGAAGACATAATGGGTGGAGGGACGACCACCTCGTCCACACGAATTAGAAATGGTGCTCTTTCTCTCTTTCTCTCCGGGAGCAGCGACTTGGATTACGTCATTATTACATCATGGTTGAAGATTGGAGCTTTTGGGTCAGGATTCGCTGACGACCCGTGCTTGTTTTGTCGCCCGGCCGTGATGAAGAAGGGCGCAAAAAAACCTTTGGACTCGGAAACAGAACGGTAGACTTTTTTAAGGTTGAGGGAGTAAATGGACTCACGCACTAGGATAGCCTTCTAGGATCCAATAAGAAAAGTAAATTAGGTTAGGTTTCTGGAAAGGGAGTCACAGGTTTATTAAGTTTCCAGATGGAAAGATCACGCAGTTTTTCTTCGTGATCTGTCTGAAGTCTGAAAGTATGTCTAGAACGTGATAAGAAAACTTTTAGAAAGCTTTCTGTAGGATCCTGAGCCAATATCATATATATTTTTGAATAGAAATTTTATGAAAAGTCCTTAGGAGTCTCTCAAAATCCCAAGAAAAACGGAGCCATCTTCAATGACCACGGAGCCAACTACTTGAAGGCGCAATAAATTACTAAATGAGGTTTCTCTTCTTGCAGACGTTATTGATAAGTTTAATCACACTGGCGCGACGAGCGCAGATCCCGAGGTGTGAAATGCAAACACAGTAGCACTTCGCTCTTCGAATTTCTATTTGATCGGTATAAGTTTCGCTAACTTTATTCGTCCAGATTGGCACGTTTTGATGAAGTTGAAGCGTACGTTGTTGTGCAAACTGGGAAGGCCCTCGACACTTTCGGGATTATAGTAACAATTTAAATGAGAGAATAGTAGAATAAAAGTGGAGAAAAAACGGAAAGGGGTGTGGGTGGGTGGGCGAGAGAGAGGGCCGAAAAACACATTTATACTGAGTGCATTAAGCTTTCATGTCGAATATCCCTCCAAACACATGGCTTGTTTCTTCTAGGTGTCTCTTTCAGTCTACTTCGTTTTTTTGGGTTATGAAGAACTTGGAACTGGGCATCCCAAGGGAGTGGACTCGTAAAAAAAGTGGGGGAGTCTTGGTGGTGGAGCGTGGAAAAAGATGAAGAAGAAGGAGACGAAGAAAAAGATATGAAAGAGGAAACAGGAAGAGTGTATGGATGAATTGATGAGTGAAATGAGAAGCGCCGACGACAGGTTTCTGGCTCACCGAAAATCTGGGTGTGTGTTGCTTTTCGCATTTCGAAAAAAAATGCCTTCTTCTTTTTGCATTTTCTGGCTCACTGCCAAGTCTCTCGGACGAACGCCCTCTGTGCTTTTTGGAGCAATGACGACAAAAACATGTAGTCGTTGAATGGAGCGGGCGGGGCATCGATTCGTCTTCTTCATTTTCACTCTTTTTTCTTCATCCTCAAAGTCGATCGTCTCATCGCGGAGCCACATCTCTCGTCTTCATGCTGCGTCTAAAGACATCCTTCTCAGTTGTTTATTTTGGCAGCGGATCATAGGATAATCCGTACCTACTTTGGTTTATCTCAATTCCAGACTAATTCATATAATAAATCATCTTTATTGAACATGCATGCAGTATAGAACAATCTTTGTGAATTTAAGACAACATGTAACAGAGAAAAGTGTAAGAGTGTGGAGAGAAGTAGAAACGAGATGATGTACAACAGAAACTAATCACGAATAATCGAACAAACCTAGTCATCATATTTGGCAAGATATTCAAGAGCCTCCTCGACGTCGAGTTTCGATCCCAAAATGATTGGAGCACGTTGGTGAATCTGGAAATTTCAGAATTAATCGGATCAATTTTGGTTTTTAAATAAATCCTTCCAAAAATTACTTACGGCAGTTGGCTGAATATCGAGAATGCGTTCTTTTCCAGTAGTAGCCAATCCTCCGGCTTGTTCGATGATGTAAGCCATTGGATTGCACTCGTAAAGGAGACGAAGTTTTCCTGTTGGAGCAGAAGCAGTTGGTGGGTACAGGAAAATACCACCATTGAGAATTGTACGATGAACATCAGCGACCATCGATCCGACGTATCTCTGTCCCATCGCCTTCTTTCCTGGCTCTGGCTCCTTGCGAGTACGAATGTATTCAGCGAGTCCTTTGCTCCATGTCTTAGCATATCCTTCGTTGAGTGAGTAGATCGAACCCTTTTCTTTGCACTCCATGTTTGGATGGGTGAGGATGAATTCTCCGATCGACTGAAATATTATAATTAACTAACTTTGAAACATACAAATTCAGACTGACAGGGTCAAGAGTGAATCCATTAACACCGTCACCAGTAGAGAGAACAACCATCGTGGCCGATCCGTAAAGAGCATATCCAGCAGCAACCATTTCCTTTCCTGGTTTAAGAACATCGTCAACAGTCGGTGGTCCATCTCCACGCTTCTTGTAGATTCCAAAGATGGTTCCAATCGAAACAAGACAGTCAATGTTCGAGGATCCGTCGAGTGGATCGAAAGTGACGATGTACTTTCCACGTCTCTTCTCTTCCACTTCGATCAGTTCGTCGTTTTCCTCAGAAACCAAAAGGCATGTTGTGTAACTGCTTTTCAACATGTTGATCATCAGTTCATTACTCAACACGTCGAGTTTCTTCACTTCTTCTCCTTGAACGTTCGTGGAGCCAGCAATTCCGTACCTGAAATAAAGAAATTTGCATTTTTGTTGATCTTTGATTAAATTTCACTCACAACTTGGCAAGTCCGGCTTTCTGCGTAGCGGACGCAATAGCCTTGATGGCAACGAGCATGTTGGTGAGCAAGCTAGTGAGCTCTCCACTGGCATCAGCATGTTTCCGTTGCTCCTGGAGAACATATCGCTGCAAAGTGACCGAATCGGTTTCGATACCGAACTGGCTCGTCTCGCTTGGCATGGTTAGGCTGAAAAACGTTCAAATAAGACGAAAAATTGATTTTTCTTCTGAATGACATTGAAAAAGACGACGAAATGATAAAGATGGTAAACTGAAACACAACAACGATCTGATGTTGTGTTCTTTTTTCTCGTTTATGTGTTGCCAGTGTCCATCGGCACGAGAAAAGAAAAGACGTCAAGTGAGTGTGGGAAACGGGGAGTGCGCAGAGAAAGAGACTACGAGATACAAAGGCGGAGCGGGCAAAATGAGGTGATCGGCAGAAACAAAATACTTTGGAGGACTCTGATACTTTGAACTTTTGAGAAGATAAATCGATTGATAAACAAAAAACGAGCCACAGACAATTAACGCAGAAAACACCCCGAAAATGCAGGGGACGACCGATAAAGTGTCAGAGAAATTTCAGAATACTGCTTCAAAAAGTTTTTGCCGGAGAGGGGAATCGAACCCCTAAAGGATTTACATCCACAGGTTCTTAAGACCTGCGCCTTTGCCACTTAGCTACCCCGGCATGGAATGAAAAAACGACAAATCCATGATTTAATCTAATTTTAAGATGAGCAAGATCTATTACTGTAGATTTGGAATTTCGAGTTTTCAATGAAAAATGGAAGTTTCTGTACTTTCTGTCCTGGAGAATAAACATAGATCAAGGAATATATATTAGAAAACAGGTCATTCTCTTTGTCGCAAATCCTCTCATGGAGGAGAATTATGCGACCTCATACGACGTCTTCTCATGCCATGAATGTATCCTCTAACCAATCAATCCAGTCCCATCACCATTCACCCCAACAGGAGGCAACTACAAAGTCAACAACTACGCGGACGTGGACAAGGAATCGACGACCACCAGTTGGAATCGTGCTCCATCGACCACAACAACTTCATGACCTTTTCAAGCCCGCTAATTATCATTTGACCATTTGTCCTCGCGCCCTTCTTTCCCTTCCTCCGTCTCTCCCCCACCACACTCCCTCGCGCTTTCTCTGCGTCTCTCTCACACTCACCTCCCCGGCGCTTGTCGTCATTCACTTCACTTCTCACTACTTTACCCCTCACTGATTGGTGACTCACCAATTCTCTCTTGCCCCCAACATATTCTTGAGCCTACTTGCTCACTTCCTGCCCCCAACATACACCTGAACCACCCCAACATCTTGGCAATAAAGGAAGTTGAAGAGAAACACATTCATTTGCATCACACAACAACAAACCATCAATCATACAATTAGTGCGAGACCGGGGACCTCACCAGTCACCTCAACCTGGTCACGACATGGTGCATCGACCAGAGCCAGTGTATCTCCCACATGGAAAAGAACCTTCGGTGGATTGATGGACCATAACAATGATGCAATGTGAGTAGGTTTCGTTAGTAGTGCCGGCGCTCAAGGTTAGAGCAAAGGCGCGAAAGCGAGAGCGAAAACAAAACAAAAACAAGCGAAATGTGAGTAGTTTTCTTTGCAAGTAGTTTTCAGTTTAGCGTTGAAGCCTAAGGTTATGGCTGATAGGCAAAAGCTGAAAGCAAAAGCAAATTGTCTCAAGTACTAACAATATCGTGGGAAGCGAATCCGTTCGAGGAACATCATAATAACATCATTTCGTTCGATCGGAGAATGAGAAAAAGCCCACAACACCATTCCAATGATGTGTGCACGAATATCGTTTGAATTTGCCACCGCCGCCGAAACCAACACACCCACAACGAAGCAGCGATGGAAAGCGAGCGATAAAATTATACTGACCACAACAATGGAAAATCAGTGAGTTTATTTGGAAAATTTGTGCTCTTTTGCGAACCCAAGGTTAGGGCGACCGATTGAGTGCTGTTTTTTCTGAATACAGGAGTCACGCAGTTTCCGAAGCCACCCAAAACGGACGTCGTCAGTGCATGAAGTCACAATTCGTTCTTGTTCGATGCGAAGCAAAACCGTCAAGCTGAAGAACAAGCGACCACAACAATGATGATGCAAAACATGCAAAAATCAACGAACGAATCAGTCGGAGGTTTCGAAGCCAAAACAAAGAAGCATTCGAATCAAAGACGGTCGTCCAAGGGAAAGGAAGCTGTAAGCGTCGGCGAGGAGCCGAGCCGTAGACGCGGAAGTCGTTTTCGTGGGTGTCTAAGACACAGATAGTGGCAACACGAAGCGCATCAGCACGGGAAGCATGTCAACGCTGCTACGATGATACGGAAGCCAAGAAGAATGGGAGGACAATCGCTATCCTTGCAAAACGATGCAACTGTTTATCTAGCTTACGTTAAATTATTGTAGTTCCCCCCATAGTTATTGTTTTCGGTAGTGTAGTTTGAGTTTAGTTTCTTCGTTTAGTAGCGGTCATGTACAAAATAACCCAAAAATATTCTCTCCAACCCATTTGCCTTTCAATCGCGCAATACCGATGAACAAGCAGTGAAATGCCAAGAATTCGAAACAATTTGCCGATTATCGTTATCGTTTATCGCTCAAATCTCTCGTGCCAATCGATAATTCACCGAAAAACGATGTGTTTCTAGGTAATCATCTTCGACCACAACAATGTCTACGTCACCGAGAATTCCGGATGCAGCAGATGAGGTCGTCACAGGAGGCAATACCGCCGAAAAACAGTACGAAGAAGAAGAGCTGCTCCGAGAGGACGAGGCGACCCAAACAATGGTCGAACCAATGGAAGTTGATGAGGAAGATGCGTTAGTAGCGTCGCCGGTCCAGGAAGCCAAGGTTAGGCTGAGCGGGCCGGAGAAGGCGAAAACGTCGGAATCCGATATTTGTCGACCACAACACGAAGAGATCATCACGAAAATGCAACAGCTGCTTTTGCAAACAGAAGAAAAATTCCACAACATGGACGACGAGAAGAGAAAGCAGTTCGAGCAGATTCAGACAAGAGCAATTGAAGCATTGAAAGGATATAACAATGAAAGAGAGCCATCTCGCGCAGAAATGGAGTTGTTGAGAAACGTTGTTATTAGCCAATACATTGGAGTGTCATCGCTGGTGGAACAGTTTGCGGAACAACAGAAGAAACAGCAACAGCTCGTTCAAGAGCTCGTAGACCAAACCAACATCGTTCTGCAGAAGGAGGACAAATTGAAGGAGAAATTGTCGGTGTTGGCCAAGGAAAACGTAGCAAAATTGGACGTAGAAGACTTCAGCTGCTTCTTGTGCCAATCCCCAAGACATCCAGTGACTGTATGCTGCCAATTTCCGGACGGGATCTCGCGTCAAAAAGAATTCAGTCGCCAGGGCCGTTGTTTCTGTTGTGCCGAAAAAGGTCACGCCGAGAAGGAGTGCCCAAACAAGGAAAGTAGGAAATCGTGCAAGCAGTGCCCTGGGATCTTCCACAAAATATATCTGTGCCCCAAACACTCAACCAAGGAGAGAACCGCTAGAAAGATCTGCGGAAAACAAAAAGGAGTGGAAATTGGGACCCAAACAATGGAAGAAACCAAGGAAACCGTGGAGCACCAGAACAAGAAGGAAGGAAGGACCACAACAGAAGCACCAGCCGAGGAAGAAAAAGAAGAAGGAGACGCGGAGATGTCGGAAGAACAACAGTGGGAAGCAGAAGCCGAAGCCGCTCTGGAGTTGGAATAAAAGCATTATCGCCTATGATTGCAAAATATAAAATCTGTTGTTTAAAGTACTGACCAATGCTTCTGATTACGAGTCTCTATACTCAAACTATACTTATCAAACCTGTTTCTCTTACCCCACCTTTTCTCATATCAGGTTACGAACTCAATAACTATCCCCTAATTAATAGTATTTCTTCCTCCTAATATAGGCAGTACAGATAACTAAGCTGTCGTTTAAGTACCCCTAGTGAAGTTGTCGCTTGATGTGTAACAGCATTTGGCTGTGTTGTCTAGCGGAGAGCGGCAACCAACTAGTCTTATCTCTTTCTTTATTTAAATTTTAGGATGAGGATCTTAGTTTCTCTTCTAATAATTGGTCTGATCAACCAATAATTCTTGGTCAAACTATTCATCTTCCCTTTCATTGACCATAACTTAAGACATAAGCTGTATTAGTGTAGTAATACGATTAATCCCCCAACCGATCAATTCTGGGATAAAGAAGAAGACTGTCGAGGAGGCCCAGTATGCCGGAAGGATTCGAGGCGCCGCTACGCGCCGCCAACCTCTTCGATACATTCGTGCGCCTGCCAAACCAACCCAGCTACTACAGTTCAAGTGTACACAGACGGAACTTGGGAAGCAAAGCAGGAGAAATCCGTCGTCTGGCAGTTTCAAACTAGAAGCTAGACGGAGCAGTGGGGATGAGAGCCCAACTGCAAGCACGGAGCCACAGCGGGAAGCCTGCATTGGATATGTAGACCCCAACAAACATGAAGAAACTCTCCAGGAGCAAACGAGCAATCCGCACCCCTGTTAAGCGTCTGGACAAACCCATTTAAAATTTTAATATTTTCCTTACCCCCCCCCCCTTCCATAATTTTCCCCACCCTTTATCACAAACCCCTCCCTCTCCACCATCCCCTTTCCTTTCTCTTCCAATCCTTCCCCTTCTCAATTTATTTTCTCTCCCCGTTCATTTACTCTTTTTCCCATCCCCCCTCCCCATCCACAAACTGGTATTATTCCAGACCAACTTGACCCAACCAATCTTGCACGATGTATAAGAAATTGACCGAGTTCAAACGGAAAGTCACAACGAATACCAACAAAGGACGGGACCTGATCAACGACGCCATAGCAGTCATGGACATGGACCATAACACAGTCTCGGAGAGAAACGTTGAGAACCTTGCCGCAACACTCCTCAAGAAAAGGGACGATCTGATCGCCTACGAGGAGGAAATGAACAATCTGCTGAGAAACGATCCAGTGATGGCGGAGTCGGAGGAGTCACGTGCGAACTATCGCCGCGAGATGACAGAGCATTTTGCTCTCCAAAGAACACCGGAAGTCGCCAACGATCTCGACCATCACTCCCAATTGTTGAGGGAATTCGCAACGCGAGTTACTCAGAGAGGAGGCCAAGGATCGGCTGAATCAATCAGAAACATGCAAGCGAATGATGAAATTGAACGGATCCAAGTGGAGCAGCCGGAAATTCTGGTCGAAGACAACGAACCAGAACGAAGACCACAACAGATCATTCAAGGAGTAGGACCACAACAAGTGCCGCCAGCGATGGAAGACCCAAGACGTCCAAATCGTCAACGTACTCCATCGGCCACCAGAAAGACAGCTCAAGTGGAAGATCCAGTCCTAAGAAAGAAGTTGGGAGAAATGAAACAACATCAAGAGGCAATTGGAACGGTCGTCTATCAACTGATGAAGAAAATAGACAACATGGATGCCAACGTCAAGAGCAACAACAAGGACATGTTCAGGCAACTGAGGGAGTTCATGAGCAAAGGCGAAGGATATGCCCAAACTCGAGAATTCTCAGACGGAGCCAGAAACAGCTCGAGACCCCAACAAAGCCAAAGACAGGAGCCGGGACCTTCCAACCAAAACACTGGCAGAGGAAACTTCTCCGGAGCGTCTGAAGCTAGTGGCGAAGAAGATGAGGATTCCCCAACCGTCGTCAACAGTGTGCGCCGAAACAATTCCAACAGAGCTTCTTCATCTGCAAGACTGTCAGCACCAGCACAAGCACAAACTCAGTCCATCTTCGGAGGAAATCAAGACCAAAACAGTGGTCATCAGCAACGTCAGCCGATACAGCCATTGAACACTCCGATGGATCAAAACAGACCAAATCTGCCGAGCCTGATGTCAATTCCAACGGTCAACAATGCTGATACACACCAGAACACGCAGAGGAACAACATGATGCAGCATCAGGGAGTTCAACAACACCCAATGCAGGTTGCTCTTCCGATGCAGAATCAACAGATGCAGATGAATCCGTACAACCAGCCTCAATATGGATCCGGACAGTACCACAACACTGGACGCTATGGAAATAGCCAGATGAATCACATGGCTTACCCATACCAGAACAACATTCTTCCACCAGTGTACAACGCCTCACCCCAGATGTTCGGAGCCACAGACCAGGCCATGCAAACACAGATGAGATTTGAGCAAGTCAAGCAGAACGCGATCACCACAGCGTTGGCAACAACACCACCATTCAGCGGAGATGAAACAGAATGGCCAATCTTCATTGGAAGATTTGATACCTATATCCATTTCAATACCTTCATCGACGTCGCAACAAAGCAACATCTGCTCATGCAACTTCTGCCAAAACACGTTGCCGTACAACACCAAACATTGCATGTAACGGAACAGTCGTATATGATGATTCGCAACAGTCTGGATCGTCAGTTCAACCGTCCAAAGACCCAGAAGATGCTCAATTATAACCAGCTCGAAGAGATAGTGTTCCCAGAACATAACTTGGAAGAGTTGACTGTTGCCCTCAACACATATTCCACAACGGCTCATAAATTGGCGATGTTTGGAATGAACCCAGACGACCAACGTTCACTGACGAGATTGCTGTGCCAACTTCCTCCAAAGATTCGGTCAGCAGTTCAAAGGAAGTTCGAATTTGGAGCCCCAACACTGAACGACTTGATCGAAACAGCTCACGATGCAGTCTCAAATCTCCAGTGCCGAACACTCACCGGATCGAGGGCCCCTAACAAAGGGATCTACACCACAACAATAAATGCAGTCAATCAGAGGGAAAGTAGTCAGTTCGCAGGTCGAAGATACACGAGACAACAGACACCAAGACCAAGGATCTCGACCAAGGACACGTTCACACCTCCGAGCAAAATGAAACCATGCAGATATTGTGAAGACGATGGACACACCGCTCGCGAATGCCCACTGTCAGTGAAGGAGAAGCAGAAAGCTGTTCAAGATAGAAAGTTATGCTATAACTGTCTGGCTAGTGACCACGGAGTAATGACATGCAAGTCTCGCTTCAGCTGCTTTAATTGCCACAGACGCCACTTCACTGCCCATTGCCCAAAAATCGCGGACCAAAACACACACACAGTCAACATCGTCGAGTTGTATGATGAAGAGGAGAGCGACTCGGAACTGGAGCAGCAGATGTTGTTTCAGTATGAAGGGGCTCAAACCCCCGAAATCTAATTCCATTTCTTCTCATCAATCTCTTTCATCACCGCCCGATCATTGTTCAATTTCCCCTCCACCCAAACAATATTCTATTTCTTATTTATCATCGCCTAAAGATTGTTCCCCTACCCACCCATCTTCCCAATTTTCCCCAATTCCAATTCCCCAAAATTCTCCCCCCCCATTTAAACTCCCATTCCCCATCAAATCACTCCAATTTAAATCCCCATTCTCTTTCAACTGTCCCCCCTCATATTATTTCCCCCAAAAATTTTAACTCTTCTTCATCCAATGCCAAACCAAAGACGTCTAACCCAAACACCACTTCGCAAAGTGACTACGGTTCAGAGACTGACCTGCCAAGGATAGGCGGGAAGGTTTCAGACCAACAGTCGCCTTGTGCCTTCAAGAAAGACGTCAACTCATCAGTGAATTCCGGCTCGAAGAACAAATCGCATAGTGAGTACGGTTTAGTATCTGATCTGCCAAGGTTAGGCGGAAAGGAGAAGAACCAACAATCGCGTTGCGCTTTCCCAAACGATACGAAGTCATCCAAGGATTCCGACCCGAACAACGATTCGCTCAGAGACGAAGGTTCAGTCTCCGATTTGCCAAGGATAGGCGGAGAGGGACAAGACCGAAAATCTCAGAGCGTGTTCTCGTGTGATATATCCATATCCGAAGAATTTGACCCTAACAGTGAATTCCCGGATCAACAAAACACACACGAAGAACCCATCAGGATTGGAATCAATAAAATCACCGACGCCGAATCGCAGCTTCCGTTTATGCTTCTTCGGACCCCAACAGGAGGAAAAATTCTCTCCCTAGTGGATTCTGGAGCCCAAACAACGATCATATCACTTGAAGCTGCCGAACGGTTAGGACTACAGTTACTTGGTGAACGGATGACAGCATATTCGGGTTTTGTGTCCGATTCACAACCATCATGGACCAAATTTTTCAAGCTGGACCTCATTGATTTATCAGGAAAATCATGGACGACGATCGTGCCCAGTTTTCATCGGATGTCTACAAAGTTCCGTGCTCCAGACCATACCAGTGCCGACAAATCGTTCCTGGAATGGAAAGGAGTAGAAAATGAGGGAATAGTCAATCTCCATGAGTTCGATGGAAAATCAGTGGATCTCATCCTCGGAAATAACATCATCAACAAGATAAGGAGAATGAAGAAGCCAGAAATGACGTATCTACCCAGCGGAAGAGCGATCGAAAATGTGCTGATAGGATACATCAATCACCCACCAGTCGTAGACGATTCGCTCGTACCAATTGGAGAAAACATCAACGTCAATATGGTTGAAATCGACCAACAAGTGTGGATTCAAACCGTTCAAACCGAAGATTTCTACCTTCAAGCCAAACCACCTGCTGACCAAAACAAACTTTCGGCCAGAAAGCTGGACAAACAGCTAGAGCAGATGTGGAAACTAGAAGTCTTAGGGATGGAACCGCCGAAAGCTGTGGAGGATCGAGAGTCGATAAATCAAAGACTCATCGAGGAATTCAAAAGTACCGCAGTGATGGACGAAGAAGGGAAGATTCACGTTGCACTTCCGTTCAATGGGAAAGAGATCGACCTCGACCCAAACTTTCTGGTTGCAAAAAGACGGTTGGCAAATCTCGTTGAACGACAATTGACAACACCAGAGCTCAGGAAACAAATTGACGACATCATTGAACAACAGAAGAAGGCAGAAATTATCGAAGAAATTCCATTCGATAAGAAGTGTCTGGAAGAAGGATGCTTTATCCCTCATTCCGTTGTCGCCAAGGAAGACTCCCACACCACAAAGCTACGGATAGTACATGATGCTTCAGCACACCCCAAAAACGGATTGTCCCTCAATGATTGTCTCTACCCAGGACCATCAATTCTACAACCAATACTGGGGATTCTTCTGAGAAGCAGACTGCCGAGGTACATGATGGTTGCCGATATTGAGAAGGCATTCCATCAAGTACGAATCCAAGACAAGTACCGCAACTTCACAAAGTTCTTGTGGCTCAGGGACCCTAACAGTGGATTTTCCGACGAAAACATTGTAGTGTATCGCTTCACGAGGTTGCCATTCGGCATCACCAGTTCCCCCTTCCTGCTTGCAGTAACAATCCTCCGATATCTCGAGCTCGACGTGGACGAATTCAACAAGAGAATCATTGAAAATCTCTATGTTGATAATTTACTATTCACATCCGACGATAAGGAGGACATGAAGAGGTGTTACAAGAAGTCCAAAACAACGATGTCAAAAATGTTCATGAATCTTCGGGAATATCAATGCAATTGCCCAGAAGTCATGGACACCATTGAGATGAGTGACAGAGGACCAAAACAAACGTGCAAGCTCCTTGGACATATCTGGGATACTGAAGAAGACACGATCAGCATCAAGATCGCGACCCCACCAACACACATACCAACGAAACGTGAAGTCGTCTCCTTCAACGCCCAGAACTACGATCCCACTGGAATCATCTCTCCATTGACAGTGAAGCTCAAAGAACTCATATCGGAACTCTGGAAAAGAGAAGTGAAATGGAATGACAAAATTCCGGAAGATCTACTCGACCTCTGGAAAGAAATCGTAGCCCAGTTCACCGACCAAAACTACGTCATTCCAAGAAGGATCACTTCCAGAAACGACCACAACAGTGTACAAATGGTCGTGTTCTCCGATGCTTCGATGATGCACTATGCAACAGCTGTGTACCTGAGATACAACCACGGAAATGGAGAGTTCTCGTCTCGATTGATTTATTCCAAATCAAGAATTCGACCGGCGAACGGAGGTTCAGAATTCACCATACCAAAAATGGAGCTTATGGCTGTAGAGATGGGAGCGAATGCAGCGGTAAACCTGTCTAAAGAACTTCACATCAAGTTGAGCAACATCACTTTCTTCACCGACAACACGATTTGCATCAGTTGGCTGTTGAACAAGACGAGCAACAAACTTGGTACAGTTTTCATTTCAAACAGAGTCAAGAAGATCCAGAACAACTTCGACGAACTCAAGAAGATGGAAATTCCAACTACTCTGCGTCACGTGCCAACGGAACAGAATCCAGCAGACATTGCAAGCAGAGGAAGTTCCGTGGAGAAGCTCAAGAACAGTGAATTGTGGAACATAGGACCAGAATTCCTAAGGAAAGACGAAGAAACTTGGCCCAAAACACCGGATCAATCATCAGCCGAACCACCAGAATTTCGAGAATACGCAATCTCACTTGGCATGATCAAGGTGCTGCCACAGGAAGGCAAGGATAGCCTGAATGGGGTAGAGCCTGAAAGTGCAGAGAAGAGATACGAATCGATCGTTCCATATACCAGAACAAACTGTCTTCGGAAGATCGTCTCGAGAATAGCAGCGGCGATGGACTTCGTGTGCAAACTCATCCGCAGAAGGAATGCCCGTCGACCAGAACAAACACCAATTCTTCTCCAAGGGAAAGTGATGAAACCATACCAAGAAACATTCGAGTCAGGAAGGATGGAAGAAAAGCTCATTCTGTCCAGAAAGTACATCATACAAGACCACTACACTGACGCGAAAGTTCGCTTGAATGAAGAAATTCCACCCAAACTACCGACGATTCGTCATGAGGATGGAACTTGGAGGTTCATAACAAGATTCCATACAGCCAAGGATCCGAGGTTTACGCCAGAAATGAAGTTACCGACGATCATCATTGCTAAACATCCACTCGCAAGGCTCATCGTCATAGAATCTCACGAGAAGTTGAAACATCAAGGAGTCAATGACATTGTGTGCGAGCTCCAACAGAAGTACTGGATTGAGAGAATCGTCCCGATTGTAAAAGAAGTCAGAAGCAGATGTGTCACATGCCGCCGCAAACATGCGCATCCGTTCCGATACGACTTCACGAGAATTCTTCCAGAGTCCCGAACAAACATGGTTGCCCCATTCGCGTACATTGGTCTCGATTACTTTGGCCCAATTCACTTCAGCGAAGGAAAACAAAGACCAAAACTGTGGGTTCTACTTGTTACGTGTCTTGCGACGCGAGCAGTACATCTGGAAACTGTCACTGACAATACCACAACATCTTTCGTCATGGCTCTCTCGAGGTTCATCAGCAGAAGAGGAGTTCCAAAATTCATACTGTCCGACAACGCCCCAACTTTCAAATTGGGTTATCGAATGATCAACAAGGATCTGAGATCAATCGTCAACGAGAGCGAGACCCTAACATCATTCTTGGCAAAGAACGGAATCCAGATCAAGTTGATCACCCCCTTGTCCCCGTGGCAAGGGGGCATTTACGAAAGGATGGTGGGAATCGTGAAGACGATCATCATGAAAGTTCTCGGACGACAGACCAGAACATTTTTGGAGATGGAGACGCTCATCATTGAAGCCGAAGCTATTGTCAACTCCAGACCGGTGACCCCAAACAAGAAGGACGGAGATGACAGACCAGCCATCAGACCGATAGACTTCATCAACCCGAAGGTATGCCTTTCGCTGCCAGAACACTGTGACACCATCTTCGGGACCATCAAAGCCGGTGAAACGGAGAAAATGTCAAGACAGCTACTGGAACATCTCGGAAAAGCCAAGGAACAACTATGGTTAGAATACTGCAAAATATACTTCCCGTCGTTAAAGGAGTTCAATCCAAAACAATCGGCTCATTCCGAATGGAGACCCAAACATGGACAGGTAGTATTTGTGACAGAACCGAGCATCAAGTCAAGACACCATTGGCCGCTGGCGAGAGTCGAGAGCTCAGATCAAGAGATCAAGGACGACCCGAACAACATAATGGTTCGTTGCGGAAGGAGTATCCTGAAGAAGCCAGTCAGCCAAGTGTTTCCTCTGGAGAATCAAGGTGATGACGGAACAGAGATTGTGAAGGAAAGGATATCCCGACCAGCCTCAGATCCAGAATCCCAAACAGATTCGCCAATCCAAATTGCTAAGGACAAGCCGGAAATCAGCAAAGACCGATCAAGGTTGAAGTCGATTAGCAAAGGGAGGAAAACAAAAGAGAAATCCAACAATACGTCCAACGAAGGCGTTGAGGTAAAGAGAAAAAGAGGAAGACCAAGGAAGGACCAGAGTCAAGGAATCCAGAGCACTCCGAAGGATTCTAAGACCAAAAAGGACCATAACAAACGGACGAGGAAAAGTCTACCAAGATTGGCAAAACTCAAGCATCATGGCACTCGAAGGACGAAGGTTCATACACCCATGAAACTACTTTTGTTATCACAAAAGTAGCTCCCCCCCCCCCCCCCCCCCCGGCAGTGTCGCAAATCCTCTCATGGAGGAGAATTATGCGACCTCATACGACGTCTTCTCATGCCATGAATGTATCCTCTAACCAATCAATCCAGTCCCATCACCATTCACCCCAACAGGAGGCAACTACAAAGTCAACAACTACGCGGACGTGGACAAGGAATCGACGACCACCAGTTGGAATCGTGCTCCATCGACCACAACAACTTCATGACCTTTTCAAGCCCGCTAATTATCATTTGACCATTTGTCCTCGCGCCCTTCTTTCCCTTCCTCCGTCTCTCCCCCACCACACTCCCTCGCGCTTTCTCTGCGTCTCTCTCACACTCACCTCCCCGGCGCTTGTCGTCATTCACTTCACTTCTCACTACTTTACCCCTCACTGATTGGTGACTCACCAATTCTCTCTTGCCCCCAACATATTCTTGAGCCTACTTGCTCACTTCCTGCCCCCAACATACACCTGAACCACCCCAACATCTTGGCAATAAAGGAAGTTGAAGAGAAACACATTCATTTGCATCACACAACAACAAACCATCAATCATACAATTAGTGCGAGACCGGGGACCTCACCAGTCACCTCAACCTGGTCACGACACTCTTCGACATTTCAGGGGAAGACACAAACACCATAGTTATTAACCACACATCATTGTTCAGTCGAGAGATTCATTGTTCATCTATTTGGAAAGAGAAAGCATTTGATCATTCGGAATATCAGAGACTGTTGGAATTTCAGAAGAATTATGAATCGAAATGGTAACGAAATGCTGATACCACCTCAACTGTGAAAATCGCGAAACGCCCACTGGTCTTCACAATTAATGAAATCGGAGCCAATTATATTAAGAATTCGAAGAAAATCGAATTTTGAATAAGTTGCCTTCAGAGTGAAGATTCAGTCGAATGCACGTTTCACACTCTTTGTGAAAACCGACTAAATGGGAAAAGAAGTGAGTGAGAGAGTGAGAGAAATTCTATGTTTTCGACAAATGTCCGAAAGAAAATAAGTGCGGTCAGTCACGTATACTCCACTATAGCACTGGAAAGATCAAAACCTAGAACTTTCAAGAATCATCTTCTTCTCCCCCACGTGGGTCGTCTTATCAGCAAAGTACATTTTATTACCGTATTATCACTGGATTCACCGTAAAATTGTTGACAAATTGAACGAAAGCAAACTGAAAAGAAAGAAAGAAAAATGGAGGGGAAGTGCACAAAGATCGGGCAAACATGATAGATTAGAGGCGATTCGAGATCATTTCGATTCAATTGGAGATGTCTTTACACCACGGAATAGAGAACAGATTCGGCTGAAGATTGCAAATAGAGATGGAAGTAGGACGAGAGCATGGAAGACGCAGAGGATCATACATGTTATCATGGTTTTCACGAATGCCTGAAATTTCCGATAAGGTACTTTTAGATAGTCGAAAACTTACATTTGACATGTAAATTGTGGTGAACTTGAGAGCAAGAACACATAAAGATGTGGAGAATGAAGCTTGTAGAGCTGGGAAGCCAACAGAAGACAGTGTTTGATGAAGACGTTCCCTGATTCCATTGTCAGAGGAAGAAGTGTGATAATGATATGAAATATGAGCAGGGATATCCACAGAGAATCCAATAGAGATGATCAATGCAGACATCACAATAGGATCAAGATCAGTTCCAGTGAGTGATAAGATTCCAAGGATTCCTGAATTACAACAGTTTTGCATAGGGGAAAAAGAGATATTTTAGTTTCACCTGTCATGATACTCGCAATTATAGACGTTGCAACAATTACTGTAGGCACATCATACATGAAAACAAAACATATGAATGCCATACAAGCCAATGTGGCGACTGCTGACTGCCAGGCGTCAGTTGGCATGTTTTCGATGAGATCCACATAGATTCCATCATCAGAAAACACAGAGAGACCAAACTCATTGCTGCAACAAGCTGCTCGTTTTTCAAGTTTGCAAAAAACTCAATGAACTAACCTGTATTCATCAACAACTTTTCTCCATTCTCTCAGTGCATCTCCTCTTGCTGGCCAAGCTTGTAAATTGTCTCCATGGATTGCAAAAGTCATGAAGAATCGATCAAGAACAGTTTTGTTGCTGAAATAGTCGTTTTGAAATTCTGAAATCTTATGAAAGATACCTTTCACTGTGATACTGTACGAATCCTTTCCAGAAGAGATACTCTGGCCATTCCAAGAACATAGGAAGATTATTTATATCAATTCCTCCTCTTTTCACAATTGACTTCTCTTCCTCTCCTCCCTCTGATTCCTCTTCTTCTACCATTGCCTTTTGGAATTCCACAAAATCTCTGATAAAGTAATTTGTTCCGATTGCACCCCAACTTCCATTTAGATGTTCCATTTCATCAACAAACTGGTTTAGTCTGAAAATTAAGTCGATGTGAAAAATATACTATATTTCACAAGAACCTTTCCAATCGTTTTCCATCTGTCAAATCCCCAGGTTTTCTTACGAAAACATTAGCTAAATAATAGTGGGGCACAACGTATTGAACTCTCAAATCATCCATCTCTCGTAGACTTGAGTCTTCCATGAACAATTTTCTTGGACTCAAATTTATGTTCATGATTGTTATACCCTGAAGATTACGATTTAGATTTTTATATGTGCAGTTCTCTAGACTCACATAGATCGAAATAGCCAGGAAGATAATCCAAGTAATAATGACCAGAACTTGGAAGAATACATTTGTGAGGAGAGAGATATATGTTTCCAGGAAAGTGGCAACTCTTCTTTTGATAATAGCATCGAAACTTTCGACTGATGAACTCTAAAATTATGGGATTATGATTAGCCCTTTAGGAAAGCCGTCGACTCAAGCCTTTTTGAGCATGACATTTTTTCAGTTCAAAATTCATGTTTCTGTTACTGCTGTTCCCCGATCATACCGTCTTGACACTTTATGACTAAACGTTTTATACTAATTTCCAATTTGGCAAAATCAGGTTCAAATTTGTGTTCCGGACTTCTTCATGTCTACGTGCTCTTTCTAAGATATATTTCTATCAATCTTCCATCTTCTCTTTCTCTCCTAACAATTGTCACTTCTGTTCCTTGCTCATCTAGTCTACGTATCTCTCTTCTCGAATTTTCTCTCTAGCTCTCAAGCTCCGATTCAATTTCTTCACCTGTTCTTTGAATTTAGAATCTTCTCAGAAACAATAAATAACCTTCAAAAAAGAGTAAAGGTCATTCCGTTTCGAAGCCTTCTTCCTCTGAATTATCGTCTTTCCCTCATCAAGATGTTATCTAAATTCTTTCGGTTTCGTCACTCACCGTACAACTCGAGTCATCGTCATCAGCACCACATGCAATCTTCTTTATATGTCGTTTCTGTTCTTCATCCTTCATTTCGAAATATCCAGTAATCGTCATAATGGCAGAGTAAAATGTGATTTGATAGAGGAAATCACAAAAGATGCATGCCATGTTACCGTATCCCAGAAGAGAAATTTCAGGACTAGAAGTGAAACATCCTGCCACGTCAGCAAAGATATTAGTGAGAGCAGAAATTAGAATGGCTGGCCCTGTATCAACGAGAACTTCTGACAGTCGGCTCCCCGGGGAATCATTTTCGACTGGATGCTTTCTTCTTTCAGCTGTGAGTCTTTGCCAGGAATGAATCATCAAATAGGCATCGTCAACTCCAATAGCAAGAACAAGGAATGGAGTAACACAGAGGATGGATCCAAATCTGACACCACAGAAGAATAGAGCCCCGAGAGCAGTTCCACAAGCCATGAATGGACAAATACAGGCAGCAATGGCCAGGGAGAACTGAAAAATATTAACTGTAATGTCTTGCTCACTCTTAATTGTTCACATATGCAATTTAAGGTCCTCATATTTCCGCGCCGGGGTAGCTAAGTGGCAAAGGCGCAGGTCTGGGGGATCTGTGGATGTAAATCCTTTAGGGGTTCGATTCCCCTACCCGACAAATGATTTTTTTATAATTTTTACCTTATGAATTGAAACTTGTTGCATATAGAGGGCAGAAAAGAATGTAGTTACGGAAGAAACTATTGCCATGATAACGAATCCGACAACCAAAAATGGAAGAAGAGACATTCCAGCACGAACAACTTCTGCTTCCACATACGAAGTGGAAAGAGTCAGAACTCGAATTTCTGGAGATTCGAATTCTCTGAAAAGGTATGCCATTCATCAGGGTCTTTTGATGTAAACTAACTTTTCGAAGTAGTTCGTGATGGACATTTCAAAGTCTTTGATAGCTTGCCCATTCCACCCTTCCTTCCTTTCAGAGCGAAGTTGAAGAGCAATAAGCTTAAAAAATGAGTTATTTTTAAATTTCTAATATTTTCAAAGCTACCTTTGAAGATCTTATGTTTGTAATGCTTCTTGTGGTGTCATTCATCATCTCGATTCCAAAGAAATTTGGCTGAATGCTCATTTTTCTAGAATAAATGCTGGTGATAGGATAGTTCAACGATATTCTTTCTGATAAATCAGTTCCATTCTTCGAATTATCCAGCTCAGTTAAGTAACTTCTCTGAAACGAGTCGAAAACTTTTGACTACTTTAATCTAGGAAGCTTACCGCAAACTGAACAAATGGCTCATTGATCTGACAGAAATTTGTACAAAACTCTTGATAGTTCTCGTGTTTTCCTTCAGCTGATAACATTGTAAAGTTGGATGAGAGAATGTCTTCTAGACGAAGAGCTTCTCGGAGAACATCCGGATGAAGAACACTTTCATGACGAGTTGGGAGAATTAGGACGAACATTGCGATTCCGTTTCCATTGTGAGCAAAGAAATCTGTCATAACCTGGAAGTGTGGAAGTTCGAACACTAGAAGATCAGAGGAAGCAGTATTCCTGCTTGATTCATGCTTTAACATCCCTCTTGTAACCCTAATCAAATTCGAATACTCACATCGAATTCATCTCTGGCTCTCGCTCCATAGGGCGTGTATCCGGTGATGTCATTATCATTCCTACAAAACTATCATTCATATATATCTCTTTTCTTATCAATCCAAATTCTTACGGTGTAGTGGCCACCTTGAAAGTTCCAATCAAGGTGAGAACCACACAAAGGACGATAAGTGCGACGGCGTGGTTTGCAACGAAATGAGACCATTTCTCGAAGAACCAAGAGATTCCGCGAACTAGTCGCGTCGTTTTCACCGCTTCTGAAATGAAGCTAACAGTGAGATAACGGAAATCGAAAGAAGAACTTACCATGAGCAGCGGGAGTTTTTTCACTGACGGTCATTGTCCGAACATGCAGTTGAATCAAGAGGAATCTGACTGGAAGCTCAGAAAATTGAAGGAGTGTGAAGGCCTTATGAAGGTTAAGAAGAAAAAGTTGAAATTCAAGAGACTCAAAAACACAAACAAAATTAATCTAAATTTTAGTAGGTGCCAAGTTGAAAAAAAGGAAGAAGGAAAGTAGAACAATACCATTTATTTCCCTAAAAATACCTGTAAAACAGAAGTGAGAAAGCTATTAACACAGGACCGGTCCCTTCTTCATTTATTTTCTTTTTCAGATTCGATTTGATTGGACTGGATAGGAGAAGAAGGAGGTCATCAGGAATGGCAACAATAGGCTTACTAATAGAAAAACGAACGAGAAAAAGAATAGAAAATCATAAGATGGGCGGAGCTTCATAGAAATGACCAAATAGTAGAGGAATGTGTGAGAAGAAAGTCACACATTTTGGGTCTGTAAAAGGGTAGACTATGACGTGGAAGAAGGTCAATCGAAATGTCACAATATGTGTAGTCAAGATGATCAGAAGACTAGGGGAGTACTTGAACACTAAATTACGGTTCAATTGTTTTCAGGTGCGTCTGGAAGTGATGATCGAATTTATATTGATTCTTTTAATTCGTACTTTTGAGAATCTTTCTACTTTGTTGATCAGTAACTATCATAACTGGTGTAATTTTTTATATTTTGTTTCTTTCGATCATTTTGACAATTTTGATGATTCTAAAAACTAAAAACAAGAATGCCAGTATCTCTGGAGTACTTTCTATCTTTCACTGATTACAATTATCATTTTTTTACTGGACCTATGAATTACCGATTTCAGATCATTGGGTATATTCCGAAATGAACCAAACGCTGTACTACAGAATTAAGCTTCTCGGAAACTAATGCAAACAGAGTTTTCTAAATGGAAAAGAACCTTGAAGATAATGTTTACCTCTAGGATTCTGATGCCTTCTCTAAAAAAACAGGTGTCTTCGTCAGGAATAAGTATTCGAGAATGGAAGAAGATTATGGAAAAAAAGAAGATTGTGGAATTGGAGACCGGAAAGGCTGAAGTTGCAAAATGTCATAAACAGAAAACACGACCCAATGACTCGTAGTATTACATTTTCTTTTCTCGGTCAACCGTCATCTGTCTCTTCTCTTCGCGACCGCCCTTTTCAGGTCTTCTGGGTGATCAACTTTATTGCTGCTACTGCTGCTAACTTATCAGTTAATGGTCATCCAACTTCCGTCAAAAAAGCTCATCTTTTTCTCCAATTTCCCTTTTTTCCGTTCATGTCCAAATATGTCCTCCAAGATGTGTCTGTGTCTCTTCTGACGTCCGTTATCTTTCAGTCATTTTTCATTGAAAACGACGTCAGCAACCAGAAGAAGCGATCGAAAACGGGGACAAAGTAGTAATTGAAAAGGCTGGGTTTAGAATGTCTGAAGAAGAGAGAGGAAAATACGAAAAGACGAGAAAGAAATGTTGATTTTTGGCAGTTTTACACTCTGAAACGGACAGACGGGAAGAAAGGCCAAAAAAAAAAACAATTGGTGACAAGAACGAAATGATTTAGAATTGATTTGGAATGAACAAAAAACACATGTGTGAGATTTTGAAACAGAACTAGGAAACTTCGAACAAAAAAACAAGGTCCAGAATCTCAATTTTAAATGTATTGATGCCAGTTTGACCAATTCGACGATCCACCGACTTAGGCAAATGGAGAAAAAAAGCGAGGTCTTTGACCATAAAGGGGAAATGATTTGGAAAATCAGGATGAAATTCGGGAGAATTTAAGAAGAAAAAAGAGATGAAGAAGGATGATGAGTTGACTAGAGAATACGAAAATGCAGAATGAGGTCATCTGAAGTTCAAATTGAAAAAGTTTAAGTTTAATGGTGATCTTGTTAAATTGAATTTTCAGGGTGCTCCATTTTCTCTAATACTTTGTTCAAGCTAAAAGTTGATTTCCATTCGAAAAAAATTATCTATGAAGACTAATTTTAGCTAATAAAAATTTAGCTTTCCGCTCCTGGAATCATTCCAGTTAAACGTGCATTCTTTCCGAATATGATTGGTCCCGTTTCAAGATTCTTCGCGTGTTTCCAAAAAAAGTCTATCCAAAAAAACTCAGCAAATCCTTCTCCTTATTCTTTATTTCCGTTTCTACTCGAAATGATTCGTATTGCCTCCTCTTCTTACTCACAACTATTTGCTTCTGGTATATCAGTCTCAGATCAAGGATCCGCAAAATTCGTTTTCCAGCCAACCCAGCGATCCAAACTTCTAGACTAATCTCAACATCCGGAATCGATTGTAAAATCAAAAGGTACAAAATTGAGGGCTGTTTTGAAACGGAGGTCAGTTTCAGAGGAAAGAAAGATCGTCGAGTGATCCATTCAAAGAAGTTCTCCAAGAAATCGGATTCTCTTCCTTTCGTGATTGGAGAGGGATTTATATCTGGAAAGACACTTATTCAAAGTGCATTGACTCATCAGCCACCGAATGGATTGGCAAAGTTCGGAAGAGATGGTGGAAGAAATGAAAAATTGCAGATTTTGTATCCAAAGTTAGTGAAGGAAGGCGATTGGGAACAAACATGAGATATCGTTTCAGAGAAATAGTTGAACATCTGAATAAGTATGTCATAGGACAAGAGGAAGCAAAGAAGTGTCTTGCTGTGGCTGTATATCAACATTATAGAAGAGTTGAGAATAATTTGAGAGTGGCCGAGGTATGCAATGAAAACGAACGGAAATTAATTCTGATCGTAAAATGATGTTTGATGAAATCTCTAGAAAATTTTTATTCAGAATGCAATTATATGACCTACTTCAAATTTTCAGCAATGGATGCTTTCTGAAGCAGTGGCAGCTGTGAAAGAACAGAAGAAGATGAGAAAACAGAATCCAGAACTCGACGAAGAACATCTTCCAGAATACATTGAAAAATCTCAACGACAAATACTGAAAGACCTTGAGAAACGTCAGGATATCCTACTCGAGAAATCGAATATGATCCTTCTCGGAGCCTCTGGAACTGGAAAGACATATATGACTCAGAAACTCGCTGAAGTTCTTGATGTTCCAATTGTTATCTGTGATTGTACGACGTTGACGCAAGCTGGATACGTTGGAGATGATGTGGATACGGTCATTCAGAAGTTGTTGGCTGAAGCAAGAGGAGATATCGATAGATGCCAACGGGGAATCGTTTTCTTGGATGAGTTCGACAAAATCTATACGTCTTCTGATCCTCTTCACACTTCTGGAAATAGAGGTCAGTTATTAAAAGAACCCCGAGTCCCAATATTTCATGCTTGTAGATGTAAGCGGAAAAGGAGTTCAACAAGCATTACTGAAACTTGTGGAAGGAAGTCTTGTGAAAGTGAGAGATCCATTGGCACCCAACTCAAAAGTTACAATTGACACTACTAACATTTTATTCATTTCATCTGGAGCGTTTTCGAATATTGAGCACATTATTGCGAGAAGAATGGACAAAAGGTTAGAATGTTTCTCTCGTTCTCTATTGATTTCCAGATTTCAGAAGTCTTGGTTTCTCGTCTTCTTCTGGATCCCCTCACGAGTGCATCAATCAGCATACAACTGAAAAATTGAAAGATTCTGATGAAGAAGTTGTGTCAAAGGCAAGAGATGAAATGCTCAAGCAATGTGATCAGGGAGATCTCATTTCGTTAGTATACAGTTTCCATTTTAGCATGACTGATTTCTTAAAATTTCAGATTCGGAATGATTCCTGAACTTGTTGGTCGTTTTCCAGTAATAGTTCCATTCCATTGCCTTGATAAGAGTCATCTGAAGTCCGTGCTCACTGAACCAAAAGGAAGTCTTGTTGCTCAAACGAAAAAGTTTTTTGAAAACGAAAACGTCGAATTGAGATTTTCGCCGTCGGCAATCGAGAAGATTGCTGATATGGCAGTGAAAAGGAAGACTGGAGCTAGAGCTTTGAAGTATGTCAAATCTTCGGGAACTCTAAACAGTTTGATGTTTTAGGAGCATTGTTGAAAAGGCTGTTATGAATGCGAAATACGAGATTCCGGGATCCGATATGAAGTCGATTGAGATCAATGAGAAGAACCTGAAGGATCAGAGCTTCACTGTCGTTGAGAACCGAAATGTGATTGGGAAAGAGAACAAGTGAATATTGAAAATGAATCTGTTACATGCTCGCTGTACTTTTTTAGAATCTCTGTTTTTATATTTGTTCTTAGTTGTTCATAACTTTATTACTGTAACTAACAGAAAAAGAAAATAGTGTAAATTGACCAATTCATTGGTAGAACACAAAAATATTTGGCAAGCAATCATAAAAACAATACAGAGATCAGAACGGAAATCGGCCAGCGAATCTCCGTTTCCGGTATGAGGCTGTCGGATCAAAGAGTGTATCGAAACGATTCGAAATTCGATTATTGTAAATTGCAGCTTGTGGAACTGGGTCAACTGCCACGTCTCGTTGAGTAAACACTCCAGTACATTCGTTAGGGCATACATTCTGAATTTTCCAACCTATTTTTACCTTTTCTTGTGGTAATAATCTCACCGTTACTTGGATTTCCGGAGCTCCTAAGCTGGAGAGTGTGGATCCACTCAAGGGTTGGGCATTGAAGAACTAAATCATTTAAAGTAATCATCGATTTATTAATTGTTTCCCCGAAGTTTATGAAAAAGACAAGAGAGTGAGCAAAAAGAGAAATGTGTCAGGAAAGGGATAAAAAGTTAGGTGAAAATCTTGCGGGTACACTTGTCAGCACAGATTTCAACAGAGTGAGGAGCAGTGTTATGGTATCCAATTGATCCGTCTTCGATGGCTCCATCAGTGACGAACTGAAAGAAGAGGTGAGTGTATGGAGAGGGGATTACGGTAGAAGAGGAGGGATGGAGGGACATGCGAAAAGAAGAATTCACTTACATTCCATGTGGTGCAGGTGGAAAGAGATCCGACTGGGCGAGCGAAACGGGCAACCAGCGTGTTACCTGGAGAAATTTTGATAAATGGATCGAGTTTCTTCTAGAATGCTCAATGCTTACTGTTATAGTTGAGAGACTGAAGAGTTACAGATGGGGTAGAATCTAAGGTTGGTGCTCCGTATCCTTGAGTTGTTCCAGTAACAACACTGGGTTTGAAATCAACCACTTGGAATATAACGACATTCAAATCACTCTGAAAACGTTCTATCTCAAGATCAAGAAAAATAAAAAAAAAATCAGATACCATGTCTGGACCAAAACCAACGGCGGACCATTCATTATTTCCAATATTGTTCGTTGTTACTTCTACAGTAAGTTCCCCATCCACAACCTGAAAAGTAAAACTTCTAAATTTCAGCTAAGAATCCGTTCACAAGTAGATCTTCAATTCGGACACCGATCATCACAAAATGTTTTGTTATATGTACAAACTACTCGATTGACGTGCAAATAAAGAATGACTCACTTGCCACCGGGCACTGATATCTCCACTCTTGGCACTGCACTTTGCGGATTCTCCGATTTGGATGAGCAGAGAGACACAAAGTGTGCCCAACAAGAAAACGAACATTTCCTAAATGATAAACTGAGAAATGAACTGACGGAGTGGTGGTTTGAGATAGGTGTGGGCTGGGGATTGGTAAATAGTGAGAGGGAGGAAAGAGTAAGTAATTGGAAGGAAGACGAACAAAAACAAATAGAGAAGAATGGACAGAGAAAAAAGAGAAAGAGATGAGATTGTGAATGAGGAAGCGGTTGAAGACAGAAGGAATAGAAGGCGTCATGATGACGACGACGACTGTCGACAAACCAGATCGTCTCGATCGACCCGCTGAGTTTTTGTTTCGAGACTTGAAGAAATATTGGACGAGATGGAGAGACTAAGATGGTTTTCATATTACAGTTGATAAATTGAAAGGGGGAATTGAAGGGTATGCAAAAGAAGAAGAAGTAGGAGAAGCATCTATTTGGAAGATGTTTTGGGAGTATAATAGAGAACAACCTAATTAGAAGGTTTGCAGAAATTCGGTTCATCATATTAGAATAACTTTCATAATAATACTGTTGCTGTAATTCACGTCATCGACCTAATGAGTGGAAACACTATAAGAAGATACTATTCGGAACGCTATCTGCCCAACGCATGGTATTCGTTGACATCTTGACCAATAAGCTAGGAAAGAACAAAGAACGATTTTGATCTGATATCTACAACGGTCATTGATTTTGATCTAGCTTCCGTGTCCGTTTGTGAAGCGAAAAATGACGTACTTCTGTCACTTAAAAACATCTGGGCGTTGGATTTTAGCGAACAGAAGGTTAACTTTATTTTAGTGTAAATATATGACTAATAGTCAAAGGTACTCAGAGAAGCCATGCCGATTTATATAGGAATCAAGATGTTTGTGCAACATATATTTTTAGGGTGAAGGTTACAGGGTTTTTGGATTCTATGATCAGCGGTAAACATAGCTTCATACAGTCGTCCGTGGTTGTAGATCTGCTGTTGGTTTGATGGTCTCCGAGCACTAAAACAAACTGAGCAGATGATTGAAAATATGTAGTTCTCATGGAATTCTAAAAAGTAGTTCCGGCGATTCTTGAAGAAGATTTGGTTCAACTTTCAATGATGGAACTATTTATGAATATCAATAATTTAACTGAATCCAAAATTTTTTTTCTAAAAATAAATTCTTTCCTTTTCCCAGAAATTCAGCTGACGGCCTGTATCCCGATAATTCAGAATTGTGCAAAATACCGGAATAGAACTGCTAGAAGTCGCCCTACATGCGTCACATTATCGCTGAACAGTTCTATTTATTTTGGTGACAGTTCTATTTTCTACCATGGTGACAGTTCTATTTTGCACAGTTTTTAAAAGTGTATCCGCAATCGCAGAGTGAAAATTAAAGGATCGTCAATTTATTCAACAGTACTCTCATTCTCGCGGCGAGACCCGGCTTCAAACATCAATGCTCCTTTAAAGTCAAAGAAAACATTTTTTGCCTCAAAAAATTCAACATTTTCACCAGTTTTTCGCTTGTATTGAGCGATTTTCCGAGCAGGATGGCTCAGTTGTTGACATCATTGGAGAATGAACTAGAACTCAAAGCTATCGAAAGAAAGTAAGGCCTGAAACTCTGCTCTCAAAATGCTATGTTCAACTTTTCAGTAATAACTTGGCGGAAAGGCAATGCGCGAACTTTCAGCGACAAAGCGAGGACATCAATCGCTCGTTGCGACATCGTAAGAATATTTCGCAAATCAGAAACGTTAATATATTTTATAGTTGAATCGTGCAACTCGCAAGTCAGACGCATGGCTCTTATCACTAAAGACAAATCGGCCAAAGTGAAGAACGATGTGGAGATCCACATTGCCGAAACTCAGAAGATTGCTCAGCGATCATTCTCCTCGCGTTCGTTTCTTATGCGATTTCCTATATAAATATTCCGATTTTTCAGTGAACTCAAGCTTCGAACATGTGGACTTGATCAGAGCAATCAATCACCTATCTTTCCATTATGGAAGCCCAGTTTTAGCTATAACGCTTCCGTACGATGAGTGTATTGAGAGAAGCATTCAAGAAGAAAACAAGCTTCGTTCGACCATAAGCGAGATATCTTTGCCGAAAGGTATGTGTGAACTCTCAATCATTGTGCCGTGTGATAATCATGTTTGAAGGTGATTTGAGTAACGAAAAGGAAGGTTTGGCGAAAGACCAACAAGCGGCTTTGAAGATGAAAGGTAAAGCCGAGAGAGAAATTATGCAGTTGCGAGAAGAGCTTCAACGCCAAACAGGGATTGCATCAGTGATTCAGAGTTCGTCCACAGAAATCAACAAAAAGCTTCAAAGTATCAAACATCAAATGAAGGAAGTTACTGAAAAAAAGACAAAGGCTGAGTTAGAGGTAACTATACGAACATTACTGTTCAATGAGCCTATGTTCAGGCGATGGAAGCAGGAAAAATGCGAGATGAATTGATCCAACAGATATCGGAAAATGGAACAGAGACAACAAAAACTCTCACTACGTTGGATGATACTTACACTGTAAGCCTGATTGATATACTATGCTACATTGTACTAATATTTTCACAGGTTTTGACATCTGACACCACATCTGATGACTTGCCATTCAAAAACCATCCGGATCTTGAGGAAATCTCACAACTTTTTGATGAATGGAAATCGCTTACTTCGGAAAACCATGATTTCCCAGAAGCTGCCGCGATTTCTGACACGGATACTTCCAAAACTCTAGAATCATCGTTGGGTTCCGTCAAAAAAGATATAAAGCAGGCATTGAAAAGTATCGAACAACTGAAAGACTGCAATGCTCAGTTTTCTGTTGTTAACGATGAATTGTTGGAAAAGAAGTCCGAAATAGAATCTATGCGATGTCAGATAGCGGAAAATACATTAGTTTTGACCAGATTGAAAGTTACGGAAAACGCTGTAAGAATCTCGGATTCGGAAAGTAGAAGCTCGAGAAAAGAGGTATGTTTGTCAGATGAATCCGTTTGAACCAAATCTATATTTTGAGGAAATTCTACGTCGTCTGGAAGCAACGAGAAACGAAGTACCAGGACCTGGTCCGTATCAACCTTATCAAACCCCCAATCAAGCTGCACCGTCATCAAAAAGCGAGAGGTTGAATGCAAAAGTACTTAAACGATCTTCAGTTGGATCAGGCATGTTATTCGTTTCAGAATTTGAAACAAGACAAATTTTTTACAGGATCCACTCGAAATATGAGCAACAGCGGCCCACAATATCCAGGAATCAAACTCGTTGCCAAGCCAAATGCTGACGCTTCACCGATTGCACAAAAAGACATCACCGAAGATTTGGATGGCTCAATCAATTTGGATAATTCATCTATCATTTCTGATGACAATGGCACAACACAGGATGAATCAGCAATAAATCAACTTTTCAGTCCTCTTGGCAACGATAAACAAGCCTCTCCGCCAGTTGTGGAATTCTCCATGGCTGATCATATGACCGAGTTCAGTCAAAGACAGGCTAAAATCAAGGCGAAACAATCGGGTATGGGAGATGACGTTGATGCTGATGATGAAGATGGTATTTGAGAACTCGTGGAAATTTATATATTTTATTTGTTTCCAGATGACGAAGCCAAACCATCAAACGAGTTGGACATTTCCGCGATCGAATCTGAAGGAGAAGATGTAGAGGAACTCGATGATGACGATGATGTTTGCTCAAGTTACGATTTCATATTGTAATTTCTTTCATTTCAGGATTTGTTCGCTCCTGATGATCAAGATTTGGATCAATCCGCGTGGGGCGATGACGATTGAAATCAATATCGGCCATTATTGCATGATCATTTTAAAATCAATATTTAAGTAATGGTAGAATAATTAATGATGGATAATTCCAACAGTTTTCGTTAATCTTGTGTAATTCAGCCATGTTCCATCATTGTTTTCTATGAACATTCTATTGTTTTTTTTTGTGTTCAAAAATCGATGCGTTTTCAAGGCGTTGGCGCGTGTTGTAGTATTTGCAATGCAATCGCGCTCAGTCACCAACTGACAAAAATTTCAGCAGAAGGAATACTATCGCTCACTGTGTTTCTAGGAGTATTGGGAAATTTTATTTAATATTGCGACGGTTGAAGAATGAGTAAGCAACAAAGAAGGAAAGGAAATGCTAAAGTAAGTTCATTTTTTGGCAAAATGGTGAAAAATTCTAAATCTTCTGCTCAGAATGCAAGCAGTGCCGCGGCTCACGGATATTTGGCTCAAGGAGGAGAAACTTTCGTTGGTTTGACTCCAGAAATGAACATCTTTGAGGTAGGAACGTTCTATGATAAAAGCATGCCGTAAGATACTGTTCAGATGGCAAGTAGCAACCGTTTGCACCATATTGCCGGAATTGACGATGAGACTAGAATAGTGATGAAAAAGCTGACCAAGAAAGACTGTCAAACGAGAGAAAAGGGACTCAAAGAGTTGATGAGTCTGATCAACTCCGATACTGGGTCAACAGAAAGTTGCTATGAACATTTCTGTGGTCTTGTTCCTCAACTTACTACAGATGGAAGTCCGTCGGTCAGACTTCTTACGATGAAGGCTGTGTCGTTGTTCCTTTTCAAATTGAGGAAAACTGCAAGCAAAGGATTGAAGAAGGTAAATTGTGAACTACTCTTGTTCGCGAGTCTAGTGATGTTTTTTCAGATCATTCCAATGGTCCTCTTTGCAAAGTCTGATGTCACAAATGGAGTTGCAGCGGCAGCGACAGCTGTTATCAGAGATGGCTTTGACGTCGAGAAGAAGTTACAAATTCTGAATCTGTTTGGACCTGCAACATTCGAAATGGCATCTTCCATTGTCCAAGGAAAGCATGATTTGTCTGCACCTATCGAATATGATGCATCAGAGGATAAGGAGGCTAGGAAGTCAAGACTCGAAACACAATCCCTCAATGTATTCCTCTCATACATCAAAGAGTTTGGCCCAGAATCGAATATTTGGGAGGAACACGCTCGAAAACTTTTTGACAACTCGGATTTCGTCAAAAAGGTGTTCGCTGGCAACAAGGAAACGTTGAAAGTTCAACTTCTGACTCTGTCTTATCGATTCAAAAACAATGTGGAAGTGATGCTCACTGCTCCTGCCATCGTCCCATATATTCAAAATAATCTGGATGCTCAAACTTTCACTCCAGAATGTGCAGCAGCTTGGGAAGGAATCGTTCTATTGTTGCCAAGTGAGCAGTTTCAATCGAGAGTTTCATTACAAAAAGGAATATACCCCCGGATCCTCAATGTGATTCGGAAGAAAGGAAACCATTGGAGAATACTGAAGCACTATCTTCTCCCATCTGTTATTCTACTCTTAAAAGAACTGAAAACACCTGGAGATGACTTGAAGCCATTGAAGTCGATTATGGAAAGCTTCGTCGACAATTTACCATGGCCTACGGAGTCGAGTCTGAACGCGATTCATTGTTGGTTCAACACACTCTCAGATTTCGTTCGTTGGATTTTATCTAACGATCATATTAACCTGGAGATCTGGGAAACACTCTCTCCGTTGGTAGGTTTCTGTTATTTAAGAGTTTGTATAAGCTATTTATGAGACATTTTCAGGTCGTCAAGGTGACCGAACAAGCAATGCTCTTCTCGACGAATGAGGCTACGGAATGTGTAACGGAATTGCTTCATTGGATCATCGAGAAAAAGAACATCAGTCCAACGGAGCTGAATACACTTTTCGAATCTATCGAAAGTTCTATCGTGAAAGTTGGAAAAGACAAAAGTCGACTGTACAGGAGTTCATTGACGAAACCGGGAAAGCATTTAGAGCTTTCTGAGTTGCACGCCCATATAATTTCGACTCCCGAGCTTGTTGACTTCTCGGTCGTTCAAAATCTTGCCCGTTCTGATGAATCATATTTCAACATCACATCACGGAAAATCAATGACTTCTCATTTATTGAGAACACCGAGCAATTCGACAATTCACAGGCGGAAGATGTTGTGAGATTGATTTCGTTGATTTCAAACGATACCAACGCAGAATCCTTGCACATAACTGTTAAGAATGATCATGTAGGACGTCGCCTTCTGCTCATTGGAGGTTCGAAACTATGGGATAGATACTTCAAACAGGTGCCACTCGCTGTTTTTCAAGATATGGTGAATTATTGGCATGAGAAGAGGAACGGAGAAGCTATTGCTGATGCAGTGAGCTTTTTGAAATCCATGGGAGTTGAGGTTGACACGAATCAAGCTGCTGAAAATGTGGACTTCCTAGTGAATCTTCTAAATAAGATAACAACTAATGACGGATCAACTAATGAAGAGAAGAACACTCTTATAATGAAGTTGTTCGCAGCTGTTTTCGAGTCAGATGAAGAGCCGAAACTTGAACATTATCAGAGTCTTCGAAAGTTCCTGACTCCGGATTTCAAATCGTGTAACTTCTTCGAAAATTTGTTCACAGACGGAGAAGATAACGAAATCGATAGAATTGTCGAGTACTCCTCTCGCTTTGATAGACTGATCGGCTTGTACGAGACGGGGGCAAAAGAGAAGATCGTGCAGAAACTGTTGCTTTCTGAAGATGAGTGCAAGTCTACCATTTCGAAGTTTGAATTCGTAAGTTTTATATGGTACATGAAGAATAAAATCTGTATTTTATTTTTCCAGCTCGAACTCGAAATGTTGGCATGTTCGCAGAAAACAACTCTCCTCCCTAAATCACTTCATCGTTGTGTGTCCCATTTAGACGAGCATACGGCGAATCAAATCGTGACGGAATCCGCAAGAATCACACTTTTCCACTTGAGTTCCAAATGTGAGTTTTGATTGATTTTCTAATAGAAAGACATGAACATTATTTTCAGATCACACATCTGCTCATCAAGTTTTTGCTTGGGAAATGATGAGCGTGATATCGAGCCTAGAGAAAAGATATTGTTTGAGCCGTCTAAGCGATGAACTGAGAAATTTGAGAGAAGAAGTCGCGAAACGACTTCTGAAATCGGATGAAATTCTGAAACATTCAGACGAAAACGGCTACCGCGTTTTCCTGTCGGATGCATATGGTCTTTCTTCGGAACAGACAAATAATTACATAATGTCGAAATTCAAGAAAACCAGACTTCCGTCCAGCGTTGCAGATATTTTATGCAGGTTTACAGCTTGTTCTTCCTAGTAATCTTCCTAATACTGTTTTTTTAGGACTGATCAAACACCACTTGTATTTATGAAGAACATGTTCGAGACTTCTCAATCCGAAAATTCTTGTCAGTTGTTCCATTTCGACAGGTCGTGTGAATTCCAATGGTTGAGTAACATCATGTTTGTGAAGCAGTTTATTCAGTGTGGTGGAGATATTTTTGAAGCAGAAGATTTGGGATTGCGAGATTTTGCGCTCTGCGGAATCGTGACTGTTTTAGACGTATGTGACGTTGGTAAATAATGCATCGAACTTGGTTTTTTTCAGGAATCAACGGATACTTTGACTGACTCCTCGCATGCGTTTGAAGAAGACATCCGGCTAGAAGCGTTGACGACTCTGTATATGGAACTTTACCTCGTCCTCAGCAAATCCATTATCGACGGAAAGCATTCCTCACACACCATCGAGGAATGGGAAGAGTTCTATGTTCCTACTATCAACAGCTTGTTCATCCGCATGTTCCGCATAATTCGTAAGGATCAGCAGCCAACGCCTTTTGTGAGAACTCTGCTGAAAGCTCTATTCACACTCAAAGAGTTTCCAAGTAATGTACCGACCGATAACTCTACTGCTAGGGAATACGTTCCGGAACTATCCGTCTTCAAGTATTCTCCGTTTGAAGAATCGTGCATTTCTCAAGCCTTCGGTCTCTTCTCATCGAGTGTCGAGCATATTCAACTCATCGGATACGCTGTCTCTAAAATGTAAGAGTTTGGGTAGTCGGAAATCATGTATTTAATTTTTTATGTTACAGACTGATGCCAGTCATGTTCAAAACAGAGAATCCTCATGCTTTCACGGAACAGGATGACACGGAAGTTGTAGTGAGTCGTTGTTCTGCTTGACAATTGTAATTAAGAATATTCAGGTTTCTGAACGACCGAAACTGTCACTTCCGCTCATGGTTTCAAAGTCTTATCCTAGAGATCACGTCCACAAACACGTTGGTCCGCTGCTACTTGATTTGGCCATCTCCCCACTTCAAACTGCAGAACTCAATTTTAAACAAGAACAACGAGTCGCTTACTGTGATGCTATCGACAACTTTTTCAAAAATGCTCTGAATGCATTGATGCTGGATCAGCCCTTCGAGTTTCAACATGTTCCAATTACATGCAGAATTCGTGAGTACAACTTATAATTCGATTACAGAAAGTGATCTTCGTCGTTTTCAGCTAAGTCACGGGAACGGGAATACTATCTTCAATCGGATATGACTGCTAGCCCGATTTTCTTCGACAAGTTCGCTTCGAGATTGCTCTTCAAATCAATAACACTTCTACCTGCAGCGGTTCGGCTATTCCATAAGAACATGCCAAACTGTTTCATGCCACTTTTCCAAGAAGTCGTTACGAAGTACGCAAGCAGATTGCTTATCGAGAACGAACTCAACAAGGTCAGCGAAGCAGAGTTTGGAGACCAGTTAAAAGTGCGTACAGTTCCCGTAACAGGACAGATCATTGCCGAGTACGCTGTGGAGGAAACAAAGATGAAGTTGACTATCGAATTGCCAGCAGATTATCCTCTATCAGTGCCCACAATGAACCTGGATAAGGCTATTGTGAGAGGGGATCGAGCGAAGAAATGGTTGATGCAATTGAACGCATATCTATTCCATCAAAACGGTGCCATCCTTGAGGGAATCGAAATGTGGAAGCGGAACGTGGATAAGGGCATAGAAGGCGTTGAGGATTGTACGATTTGTATGATGACCATTCATCAACAGACTCATCAATTACCGAAAATCAAATGCAAACAATGCAAGAACAAATTCCATTCGAATTGCTTGGTTAGTTGTTTTAAATTGTTATATTTATAAACACTCTTCTTCTACTTCTCTGTCACTCGCTGTGTCTGCGTCTACTCACTTTTGCGAAGACCGCGGCCGTGGACTAACTTACCCTTAACTCTTGTTCTTTCAGTACAAATGGTTCGAGTCGAGCAATCAGTCTACATGCCCACTTTGCAGAAACAACTTCACTTGAACGGTTTTCCATTGAATTAATTACCTGTTTTCTTTTTTTGTTCAATTTTTCTCGGTGATAGCTACGGATATAAATTTAATTTTAAATTTTCTTGGTGTTTTTATCGTTTCGAAACCCCGTATTCTACGGAGGAATCCTATTTTATTCAATCCTACCTTGGATGCCTATTTTTTGGGCTCCTATTTTAATGCTGCATACCGATTTTCAATCTTTCAGGATGGTCCGTGTTGAAAAAATCAAAACCAAGAAAGGAAAGAGAGTTTTAGTTGACAGAGCATCTAAAACTGTTGAAAACGATAAGAAGACGTTGTTCTGTCGTGGAGCCAAAACAAATGAAATCATCAATCATGCAATGATGGATCTCTACGATATGAAGAAACCATTGACAACGAAAATGGACAAGTAATGATTGAATTAAATTAGTTATTTCTAATTTTATTTTTACAGGCACAATCCATATCATTTGTTCGAGGATGAAACCCCGATCGTTCGAGCCGGTTCCAAATTCGATACATCGATGTTTGTGCTTGGTTCCAACTCGAAAAAGAAGCCTAATTGTCTTACCTTCGGTCGAACATACGACGGACAGCTTCTCGACATGGCTGAACTCAGAATCACTGCCTACAAGTCAGCTTCGAACTTTGATGTATGTTTTAAATTATTATACTGCTCTAAGAAACCACTTGCTTTTTTCAGACAGCCAAAATGACTCTCGGATCGAAGCCTTGCATTGTTCTCGAAGGTGCTGCTTTTGAGTCGGATTCAGACATGAAGCGTATTGGTAACTTGATGATTGACTGGTTCCGTGGTCCAAAGACCGACACCATTCGTCTCGAAGGATTAGAGACTGTCATTGTTTTCACAGCTATCGATGAGAAAACAATCGCGCTCCGTGTATACCGCCCAATGCTGAAGAAGTCAGCAACGGCTACTCCAAGAGTGGAATTGGCCGAGATGGGTCCATCACTTAATTTCGAAGTGATGCGCAAGAAGTTGGCTGACGATGCTCTGTTCAAGTTGGCCTGCAAGAAACCAAAGGCACTCATGAAGAAGAGAAGAAAGAACTTGAGCGAGGACGTCTTCGGAAATCAATTGGCTAGAGTTCATGTCGGAAAGCAGAGAACTGATGACATCCAAACGAGAAAGGTGAAGGCTCTGAAGAAGACTCCGCTCGTTGAGGCAGCACCAGATAACGAAGTTGCAATGGAAGAATGATCTAATGCTTACAATTGTTCCTATTTTTGTTGTTGATTTTGTTGTTGGTTTTTGTTTCTCTTCTAATTCTAAATTGTCATTCGCATTCATTGAAATCCGAATTTTTCTTGGCTAAATGAATTTCTGAAAAAGTTATCACACATCAAACAATTCAGCATAGTTTCTCTTTTTAGAAGACAAAAAGCATGGAAACCGATTTAAGCTACAAAATACATGGAAAATAGGTTGAAAATGCCTTTTTAGGAAATGCGTAGGGTCTATCAAGAAGCAGCTGTCTTCTTTTTGCCATATAAGTGATGATAGGATGGTAGAATTTTTCGAAGGAATTCCAATTGCACAGTTGAATCCTGAAAACATGATTATGAGGCTGGAACTTTTCCAAAGCATTTACCAAGTTAGGTGTAGTTGTCGTTCGATGTTCATTCGATGGCCCATAAACTGCCACAGAAGGTTCCAAATTTTGCTTAGAGTAAATACGACACCTGGGAGCCACACTGCAATCATCGGACACTGAGCATCCATCTTCAAGTACAGCATGAACACCTATAACATTCCGACTGCCGACGTATTTTGCACTGCATTTGGAGTGAACTTGAAAAATGTTTGAATCGCCGATGATCATTGGCTGACCTTCGCTGCTGAAAATAGAATGTTGGAAAAGAGGTTGTCTTTAACAAAATTCTCACTTGTTTCGGATCACTGAAAATTCTTCGAAGATGTTGTTGGTCCCGACGTAGATCGGACCATTGGTAGCATCGAAAACGACATGTGGATGCACAACACATCCTTCTTTTATTGTTACTTCCCCCTTGATTTCTGCTTCGACGCAGACGATCGCGCTGCTTGCAATCGTCACACCACTGAAACACATTGAAGAATAATCGTTCACTCTGAAGTGTAGATAACTCACCTATTGTCAGTCATTGTACTGTTTCTCCTGCTAAAAATTGCATTACTTCTGGCTACGGACTCTACAATGTTTCTCCATAAATATTCTGCGTTCATGGTTAGATACCAGTCAGAAAAATAGTGTATAGGAAAAGAGGGATGGTTGTTTCCCACGATGAAAACAATACAGTTTATGCTGTGATCGACAATGGTTAGAAAAAAGAAACAGAGTAACAAGAAAAAGAACAACAAGAATCTGGGAACAATTAAAGGAAAACCGGAAATAACTTGAAAAGACTGGTTATTGAGAAAGACGCTCAATGGAAACTCCAGGAAGATCGTTCTTATCCGGATAGATTGACACAAGTGTATCATTGTCCACAACTCGAACTTGATCGAGAGACATTGAAGGAAATATAACACGACTCGCATTCACAAGCTCATCCATGGTCTTCTTGCAAGCTTCCAAAGATTGCTTCGATGAGACCTCCACCCAGACACTTTTCGTATCAACCGTTAGCTGCAAAATCATTTCATGTTAAATACTGATTGTCAGTTTAGCTACTTGGACTTAGATTCAATTTTACCTTAGTACTGTCCGAATTGGTTATTGGAGGCAGACTAATGACGATTTGTTGCGAGTCGACGAGACAAGCGAGAGTATCCTCATCCTTCACTATGTGCAGATATTTATGCAGCGGGTCAATAGTACTTCTTTTACTTCGTTTTCTGGCAAGCTCGGCGTCACGGAGAAGGCTGTCCAATAACTCAGAAGCACTAACGCTAGATTTCTTGTTGAGAGCACGAATCTGAAAATAAATCCATGAATCTTCAAATTCGTCCAAGAAACTTACATAGAGATCATCTTTAGGGAGAGCCATATAACACAGAGGGAGCTGGAATGAGTCGAATCGGTGGGTTCCGATAGCCGAAAGAGTCCTATTTTCGCATAAGGCTGAAGCATGCAATTTGGTTTGAAGTGCGATAAACTTTTTGAATGAGTCCCCATTCAAGTCGACGTTGTTGAGAACACAGCAGACTAGGTATGGTCTGATTTCCGAAACACTAGGATGCCTCCGAACTGTTAGGTTTTCGATTCCTGTATGAACGATAAGAGGAAGATCCTTTTTGACACCACCATCTTCCACATTCTCTGCTGAAGGTTTCGTCTCCTCTTCAACATCTTCAATTGGTTTTCCAACTTTCTTCGCCAGCGCAACAATTGCATTCAGTTTCGCTCGTTTATCATTAGCCAATTTTTGGAAGCGACTATCCACGAAACTATTTTTCGATATATCCAGAACTTTCAGCTTTGGTAGGAGATCAATCACTGTTGGAACGTTCTTGAGCTTGTTTTCGTCCATTTTCAATTCTCTCAGTTGCTTCAGATTGCACAAACTGTTTGGAATCTCGTCAATTATGTTGTGAGATAGAACTACTGTGTGTAGTTTTGCTGACAACTTTTCCGAGATGAGAGACGATGGAAACTTCGAAAGACTATTGTTCGACGCATCAAAGATGTGAAGATTTGAAAGATTCGATAGATCTGGGAAACTCGATTCACTGAGTGAATTATTGTTCAGAATAAGCGATTCAAGATTCTCGCACGATGCAAGTGATGTTGGAAGAACGTCCAGAGCGTTGTGGGAGACATCAATGAACCGAAGCTTCGGGAAACAATCTATAAAGAATAAAGGATATTCTGGAAGCTTTTTCGGAAACTTACCGAGCACGTCAGGAAGCTGCTTCAATTCGTTTCTAGGCAACACGAGTGAGATAAGATTGGCGCACAAACTGATAGAAGAGGAGAGATTTTGTAGAGAACATCCAGTGAGAGACAACAAATTCAGCTGTGGTGTCTAGAAAAAGAAAAGTGTTTCCTGTTTGATGAGAATCGAATCTTACTCTTTCGAAAACCCGCTTCTGAGAAATGTTCGCTGCTTCGCATACAGAATCGATACGAACATTCTTCAGCACGATTTCGAAGCGACCGTTTTCTACAACCTCTTTCACTTCAGGTTGCTCTTCAAACATTATTCCCTGAAGAACAAAAAATAGAAGGATACAAAATGGAGCTATCTGGGAAAATATTACATGAGCGGTATAACGCGAGGTAACAACATATTAACGAGATATATTCCAATAAAGAAGTTTATTATTCAACAAATATAACAAGTCAACCTATGAGCTTCTAAAACTGGTCATCATTGTGTATTAGGAGACTTCAATTTCTCTTGGAGACTGATTTGATGATTTTTCAAAGCGTCAGCTAACAAAACATCGAGGATGGAGTTCGACTGTTCCTGGTGTTCGGCCTGAACTGGTGGGAACGGATTTCCATCGATTTCGAGAACTCCAATGTCGTAACGTTTCCAGACTTCGCGCTTGTTCTGAATAAACTGTTGGAGGCGTTGTGGTGGTAGGCGGAAGAGAGACGTGAATGGAGAATCTCGATTTTGGAAACGGGGCACGATCACCTGAAGAATTACAATGAAGCAGTCTGTATTGAAAAATTGTTCACCTCATGCATTTTGGTAATCAAATCTTTTTCCGGCAACCACCATTCCATCATTTCTGCTGTGTGCTCATCTAGCGGCCCTCGTTCAACACCCAGTTGAATAAGCTGCGAGATTTGATAATAGTTAGAAAATAACGGGCTTTGAGCTCACCCTCTCTAAGTACGGTCTTGCTTCAACTGCACGATTCCATTTCAGTTCAACTCGTTCTTCACGGACAGTTCTCGTCACGATTCTTCGAAGTACTTCGAGTCGAGCTCGGCGACTTGGCTCAATTCCTCCTGTTTTCAGTTTTTGGGGGGCATGTCCAACTGTAACGCCGATTCGTGGCAACGAGGCGGCGACTCGATGGGCCGACATCTGCTGAGAAATTGCTTAGATTAAAAATGAAAGCTTCAATTAATGAAAAAAAAAGTATTTTGAAGGTTTAAAGCGGAAAAGATGCAGCATGTCAAAAAATCGAATGTTTGTGGCCGAGCAGATGATTTCTAGGCCACGCTCTCAATTCTGCGGGTGTTCAACTCAACAAGGCATAAATAGATAATCAGGAGAAAACCATTGCAAACTTATCGAAGAAATGGGATTCCGATAATATATCACACCGTTCCTGAATCTTCCATGAAATTCATTTGGGAAAAAGAAAACAATACAAACACTACTTTACTTCACTAATACAAAAGAACACGGATTAGACGATATTTTTTATCTCCGCGATAATTTAAGCGGCAGCCTTCTCGAGTTCGATCAGCTTCTTCACTCCGTCATACATCTGGCGCACAGCTTGATACTCAGTGAGACCGAGACGTTGTTTGTTGGAGATGTCATAGATTCCTTCCTTCGACTCGGAGTGCTCTCCGTGGATTCCGCGAATCTAGAATAAAGCTTAAAATAAAGAAATTCAAAATGTTTACCTGAAGTTTCATATCGCTGCAGATCTTCTTGAAGTCGTCCTTGGCCGAAATCTTCGGCAGCTTGATGTGAACGGATGCGCGAACAGTAGTACCCAAGTTTGTTGGGCAGAAGGTAAGCCATCCAAGACGAGGATGACGAGCAAATGGAGCCTTGGCCGCAACCAAATTCAATCCAGTGATAAGTCTCTTCAGAACTTCTCCAACGTTGCCACCGTTTTGCATGGAGATGATCCGCAAGTGATCCTCTTCGTTGACCCAGACCAAGAACGTTTTCTTCTCGTTATGGAAAATTCCGCGACCATTTGGCCAGAAGCGATTAGCATTGGCAGCTTTCAGGAAACGGTCACCCTCCTTGAACAAGAAATGATCAGCGATCAACTTCTTCTTCGTTTCCTCGTCCATTCCGGTCAAAGGATAGTAGGTTCCCTTGAGCTCCGGATCGGTGATGGTGCTGAAAATCTCCTTCATGCGTGTTTCCATCATTTTGTAGTTGGTCTCGCTCAAACATGGATTGAATGGATATCCTTGAAGAGAACGTCCACAGCGAATGCGAGTTGACACAATGAATTTGCCTTCCGGATCAAGATCCGCGAGATCACCAACCTATAAACGAACACGTACAAAAACCCAATAGAAAGCAAACCGTACGTTCTTCTCTCCCAAATCCATGGGCGGCTGTGTGTCCGTTGCCTTGAAGCCATTGTGATACTCTTCAATAACTGGGTTGAAGAGATCCGAGAACAAGGTGTAACTCTCAGCATCCGGAGCATAGATTCCAACCCCAGAGTCCAGGTTCTCACCACCTGATTGGATGACATCAAGAAGAGTAGCTCCAAGACGAGTCTTCTTCGACTTGTTCTTAGCGACAACGTCCTTAGTCAGGTGCTTTTTGAGCAGAGAAGAGCAGTCAGAAGCTCCTTGAAGTTTAGTGTAGACCTGGAAAATCAACGATTGACTTTGGCTCAGTTCGGCTCAAATGCTCACATCTTCAATGGCCTTCTGAACTTCCGGCGACGCAGTCATTTTTCGATGATGTGGAACAGGCGGTTCGTCCTTTGAAGAGCTGAAGCTGTTATACTAACACTTTTGATCGTTCAGGCTCCTTTTATAGCGAACCTGACGTGGATAATCTCGTGGGACCGTGCAAGTGTTGATGCAAAAAAATAAATTTCGCGCGTGAATAAATTTTGTTTTCCACATTGAAACTGGAGGGAAAACTGATCCTACAGTAATCAACATGCGAGCGAGCGCAGAAGATTCGCTGAATATCTTGCACATTTCATTGTTCCTAACAAATACTTTATTTGATTTTTATAGCATTTTATTTCGGCCAGTTACTTTTTTTAACTTGAGACTTTGTATTTCATGCTTCTCCGTATTGTAAACCCTATCTGTGCTTGCTGCATTTATCAAAAATAATGTACAGAAAAGACGCAACAGGACGCACCTCAAAGGCGCGTAGAATTGTGCGGGTTGCGGGTCTCGGGGCGAAACCATACGTCTCTTCGTCATAGTTCGGTGAAACCGGCTCTCTCTGTCTCTGTGCTTTTCCTTCATTCTTTTCTCTTCGATTTTCCTGTTCATCATCTATTTTCTAAAATAACGGACCGCCGTAAGAGCCAGAAAGTCAGCGATTTTCCTGGAAAGTCATCTTTATTTCGTTCTCATTCTCAAAGCCGCGTAGTTCAGAGGAGCTCTTTCTTTCAACTTTTTTATACTAAACATCAGAGATGACCGCTAGATTTTTACTGAAAAGTTTTTTGGTATAAAATTTTCTGTAGAAGTCGTAAGGTTGTAACGATATCCGTCTCATTTTAAACAACTAAGTGTTTGTGAAGTTAGAACCTTTTTCGGGCATCCGTATTCCACCAAATCACGTAAGACGGAAGAACGGCTTTAGCTTGAGCATGCCTATTCTGGACCCATAATCTTTTTTCTCGTTTATCGATATTGAACAACGACATTCCATAACTGCATTTTCAGATACATTTATCTCAACATCAATTGGGTACAAAATCGGTTTAGACTCGCCGATTTTCTTCAATTTCCGGGTTTCCGTTTGATATAGTCTTATCTATATATCAACTATGAATACACAATTTTACGCGAATCAAAACGGCCAACAGCAAGGGCAAGGGTATGAGAAGAAAGATCTAGAGCTTCAATTTTTCGTCATTTTCCAGGTGGCCATCATCGTATTCACAACAACCACAACAACAAGGCAATATGGCTGCTGGCGGCTTCTACAATGGCGGATACGGTCAAAACGGAAGTCCGTCTAACGGGTATGGAATTCAGCAGCCTATGGTTCCCACCGGAATGGGGCAAATGGTGGCTTCTCAGCAAGGAGGGTTCATCCCACCTTACTTCCAAGACCAACATCAATATCAATTGGGCTACTCTGAGAACTTCGATAACTACGATGATAATGGGTGAGAACAGGTGTATAGTGTGTTGGTGATTGTGTTGCCTTCTAACCATATGCTTGTTCTTTATTCCTATGTTGCTTTGTTGTTGCTGTTCAGCCTTGTTGATCTCATTAAATAAATTTCAATTGCAGGTCCAACGGATACAATAACTACGATAGCGGAAACGGCTACAACAATAAGTAGGTTCATGATGAAAGTTTGTCTATATATTGGCAGATATTACAGTGGTGGAGAGACAAACGGATGGGGTGGCGCTGGTGCTGAATATACCGAGAGGTGTGTTTGTAAGATTTTTGCATAGAAAAATGGGTTTTTCAGTAACTTGTTTCATCGGACCAACAGCGGTATCAACTTTGACAAGTACGAAAACATTCCGGTGGAAGTCAGTGGTGACGCGGTTCCAGCGGCCGTCGAGAATTTCGCTGAGGCTGGATTCGGTCCAGCTGTTATGGAAAATGTCACCCGCAGTGGTTACACTAAGCCAACGCCTGTTCAAAAACATTCGATTCCGACGTTGCTGGCCAACCGCGATTTGATGTCTTGTGCTCAAACTGGCTCCGGTAAAACTGCTGCCTTCCTCTTGCCAATCATTCAACACATCATGGCTGGGGGACCAGAAATGATCAAACCAGTACGTTTTACTGAACATTCTGCAATTTCGCAATAACTATTTTCAGCCATCATTTACCAATGGTCGTCGCACTTATTATCCATCTGCACTGGTTTTGTCACCAACTCGTGAATTGGCTATTCAAATCCACAAGGAGGCCGCCAAGTTTAGTTACAAAACTAACCTTCAAACAGCCATTCTTTACGGTGGTCGTGAGAACTATCGGGATCAAGTCAATCGTCTTCGTAGCGGAGCACATATTCTCATTGCAACTCCTGGCCGACTGATTGACATTATTGAGCAAGGATTCATTGGTCTCTCAGGATGCCGCTATCTTGTTCTCGACGAAGCTGATCGTATGCTTGATATGGGATTCGAGCCGCAAATCCGGAAGATTGTTGGCCAAGGAATGCCACCTAAAACTGCTCGTACTACTGCTATGTTCAGTGCTACTTTCCCGAAGGAGATTCAGCTTCTTGCCAAAGATTTTCTGAAAGACAATTACGTGTTTCTTGCGGTTGGTCGTGTGGGATCCACTTCTGAAAACATCGAGCAACGTTTGTTGTGGGTGAATGAAATGGAGAAAAGACAAAATCTCATGGATATTCTGATGAACGAAGATGCAACAAACTTGGTTCTCGTTTTCGTTGAAACAAAGAGAGGAGCTAATGAGTTGGCGTATTTCTTGAATCGTCAGCAAATCCGTTCCGTATCCATCCACGGTGATCTCAAGCAGATCGAACGTGAGAGAAACCTCGAAATGTTCCGATCGGGACAGTTCCCGATTCTTGTGGCCACCGCTGTTGCTGCTCGCGGATTGGATATTCCAAATGTTCGGCACGTTATCAATTACGATCTTCCTGGAGATTCTGATGAATACGTTCATCGTATCGGAAGAACCGGAAGATGCGGTAATTTGGGAATCGCCACTAGTTTCTTCAATGACAAGAACAGAGGAATTGGCCGCGACTTGAAGACTCTTATCATGGAATCAAACCAAGAAGTTCCTGATTGGCTTCACCAAGTCGCCGCAGAGGGTCGTATCGGAGGTGGACAGCGTGGTGGAAACCGTCGTTTCGGTGCTACTGATTACCGTCGTGGAGGAGGATCGTTCGCAGGGTAAATTTACTTTGCGTTTTTGCACAATGCATTCTTTTTTTTTTACAGAAACTTCAATTCCTATAATTCTGGAGCTCAATCAGGTGGTTTCGGAGGAGGAAATGGCTACGGCGGCTCTTTCGGAGGGCAACAACGTCGTCCTTTCAATAATGGCGGCTTTGGAGCGCACAGTTCTCTCTCATCTTCGTCCAACGGCGGATTTGGCGGCCCAAGAAGAGGTGTGTAGAAAGTGATTTTTTGATATTTCTAAACCTTTTTTTCAGGTGGCTTCAACGGTGGAATGAATCGCCAGAATGGCGGAGGATTTTATTCGAATGGTGGCGCACACGCTCCAATTGACCATTGGCAAGCACCTCGCGCATAAACGAAATTCGCAATGTATTACAACAAACGGAAATCCGGAAATCCCCCTCTTCGTTTTTTGTCCCTTTATAAACCTTGCATGGCCTCGCATCATATTCTCTTTTTTAGTAGTTTTTTTCGTTTTTTAAGGAACTTGTTCCTTCCCACTCTTAATCATTATCTTCTCCCATATTTCTTAAGCGATGCCCATCTTTATTTCCTCTCTATTCTCTTCGTAACTATCTTAATCGTAATTTTTCTCTGAGCTTTAAGTGACAATTATCGTAATGGATTTTATGCGTGATTTAGGGTGTTTAGTTTAACATTATTTTATATCCTCTTTCTACCCAACTTGTTGTTGCCTGGCAATTTGTACCATTGTTTTGCTTCCGCCGGATCCTCTGTTTTTTTTCAAGGCCGAAAGAAGCAATTCAGTTTTATCGTAGTTTGTAGTTTTCGCTTCTACGGCCGCTGGAAGGCATCTAAAGTGTTAACAACGTCGGACTCTATTCGGCTTTTCCTCTTTATCAGTTGTTTGTAAGCTTTGTTGAAACCTGTTTTCATAGTGCTACCCGTTGTTGATTCGTGATTTTGTGTGTATTTTTACTTGACCCGATGTTCTACCAACCATCCGTTTCTCACGTTACTCCTTCATCTCATAACAAGTTAAGTTGCGGGTGTCTGATGATGTTCTCGATTTATGTTGAAATCGTCAGTTTCTCGGACGAATGCGAGTTAGGTGTGAAGGGCATGGTTGCTCTCTTGTAATTTTTGATCTCCTCCTATCTCTCAATCTCTATCATTTTCTTTCTTACACTGATGTTTTTCGAGCCAAGTAATCTCTTTATATTCTTTTTTCTGAAAGCAGTATGCACGATGATCATAGAACCAACCATTTCATAATACTCAAGTTGCACTATAACACGTGTCTCGTCAACAGCTATTCCCAAACATTTTCTAGGCCTAAATAGTCCACTTCTACCACCTATTTTATTTTTGCCAATCCCCAACTGCATTCTTGTCCCATATGCACAATTTTTATTGTTTCCACACTCCCCTTCCATCCCCCACACCACGCATCTATCTCTGTCACTATGAGATTCCTATTCTTTTCTCTATCTGGAATCTTCGCTTTTAGCTCTATGAGAATAATTTCCTGAAGAATAGTTTAATAAAACTGTATCAGGTAAAACGATTTATTCACAAAGTAATTCAATCATCTCACACCACAATAGAGCATTTCATTTTTGTCTGAAAGCGAGTACTCACAGTTTTGAACTACATATTTGTCAAAGGCGACTTTGGACTTGTAAACATCTTTGAAATATGGACGGAGTTGTTCCATGGTCCAGAGCTTTCTATACCCGAAAAGATAAGTCATCCGTTCTTTAACTGTATCAGGAAGATCCTCCGGAGCCAAATACGTGATAACTTTGCCGAATGAACCATCAGCAACATCTGCAATTCCTTCAAAGACTGCTTCATTGACAGCGACTCCAAAAGGTAGAATTTTAATGAGAAGTTCGTTGAACTGTTGGAACGGCATTTTCCCAGTTCCATACAGAATTACGACCGTTAATTCGCGAATCAAAGTAGCATCCGAAATTCGATATATATCGTGCCTATCGTCGGGGATTTTTTCGCATTTAGAGTGGAGGAACCATTCGATTACTTGATCAGAAACATTTTCAGGAAGATTAGCACGAAGGCCCTCAAACGACACCTAAAAGACAGAGAAATTTCACATGGCTTTAATTACGAAAACATACCGAGTCCACCTTCACATTCGCAATTGAGTCTTCATCCAGACACTCGACAATCAATCCAAGCATTTCACCGCGAAACTTATGTGACAAATACCGATATTTTCCATTCGGAAATCTGACGACTGGCAGATCGGACAATGCTGTTTTCATCTCTCCAACACTCATTTGCACACTATCCAGCAGATCTCTCAGTCTGTATCCTTTCAATTGTTCTTCTGCTTCTTTCTCTTTCCAATTCCACTGCAACTCTTGCTCCCGAAGCATATCCTTGAGACGGCCTACATTGAGAACATCTACAGCAGGGCATAGCTCACCAGTCGAGTAGCACTTCCCATCAACCTAAAATACGTTAGTCTTTAGCTTCGACATTACTTTTGGTGGCATACAGATTCAGCTTCAAAATTTGGAACTGTGGGCGAATCGGGAGCATCAAGACAGTTATGAAGCAGGAGGACGGTTGTCGCGGATTCTATAATCTTCATTGGAAATGTTGTATCATCTGTACAAAGAACTGCATCATCCGTGGATTCTCCTCGAATTGTTAATCCTTGTCCCTCTTTGAATGCTTCTACGACCGATTCATCGACGGAAAGTAGCATGAACTCGGAAGTGGGATCAGAATATGAAGACGAGAATTCCATTTTTGTCATAATTTTCTAAATAATAAAACATTGTTATTAGTAAAGACTAACTCGGTATCCCAGTTTTGAGCACTTACATTCATCGCATTGTCAAATGGTCTATTCTTGGAGAGAGTATCGAAAACGAACTGAGCATCGCTGTTTCTTATCGCCGATTGCTGCAAGCATGGATTTTATTGAGTTATTTTTTTCTCGCAACACGAACCAGTTTAGCCATGAGTGATAGTTCTTCAACGGCTTTACTCGACTTATCGAGCGCATCTGGCTCATTGGTTGCAGCGTTTTCTTTGCTCGCAACTTCATTCTGATCGTTAGAACTTGTTAGACGTTTTTGAGTTTGTTTTTTATTGGTGAGAGGCTTACTTCTTGTTACAAACCGATTCATTATCTGAAAAGTCAATTATAGTAATTCATGAAGGAATAAGACTTCGAAGTACTTCAGAAAATTATAATTATCAACCCTGAACGTTTGTTTTGGAATTTGAATTTGGCGCAACCGATTTGGAAATTACCGTCGTAAATTTTGGCGCATCGTCTGCAAACACTCGCACGGGGAGTTGCGGACACAAGAAAAATTAATTCACCTATTTTTTCGAATTCTTTTTTCTATTAAGTTTATCGCTTCTATAGTTTTGATTGCCTATTAAATAATTGTTTCTGAACGCAATAACAATGCGAAATGTTTTAGGCTTGTACGATGAAGCTCAAGAGAGGAAAGAAGAAGAAGTCTGGAGCCCACAATCGCGGAAATGTGGATGCTCAGGTACTAATGCAACTATGTACAGAACTAAGTAGTTTCATTTTTCCAGAGTCAAAAAGATGCTCTCTACCATCAAGAAAAGTTTGTGAAGAAGATTCAAAAACAAAAGTATCTGGAGAACAAGGAAAAGGAGCTTGCAAGGTTTTTAGTACTTCACGAACAATCGTTTCAGTTTCTTGTTGCAGGCAACCTCATTGTCTAGTGATTCACCGTGGAGATGTCGGCAAATATGTTAAAGGACTGGAATCGGATTTGAGAAATCTTGTCGAGCCGAATACCGCTAAAAACCTCAAGATCCTCAAGCGAAACAACATTAAAGATTTTATCGTTAACGGTGCAGTTCTCGGTGTCACGAACATGATGGTGTTGACTTCAAGTGATGCCTCGCTTCAATTGAGAATGATGCGTTTCTCTCAAGGACCTACGCTCTCTTTCAAAGGTAAGATCTGAGTTCTGTGTTCTTAAAGCAAAGTACAGATTTCAGTCAAGCAATACTCACTAGCTCGCCACGTTGTGAACTGTCAGAAACGTCCAGTAGCTACTGATAAGCTGTACAAATCGTCTCCATTAGTTGTGATGAATGGTTTCGGCGATGGAGGAAAAAAACATTTATCGCTGGTTCAAACATTTATCCAAAACATGTTCCCATCTATCAATGTGGACACGATTCAACTTAGCAACTTGAAACGCTGTCTGATTGTAAGCTATGACGAAGAAACTGATGAAATTCAGATGAGACACTAGTAAGTTCACAACATGGAGACTCTTGAGACGGTTTTAAATTTCAGTGCCATTCGTGTCGTCGCATCTGGTCTCAATAAATCGGTGAAGAAACTCATGCAGGCCGAGAAGACTATGGGCAAAAACATTCCAAACTTGAGCACTTACAAAGATATCAGCGACTATTTCCTCAAGTAATGAACAAGATTCGGAAGAGTAACAATTAACATTATTTTTCAGCCCAGGACAGTTAAGTGATTCTGAGTTCGAAGGTGATCAGCAAGAGGTAGAACTTCCCCAAGACATTTCCGAGGGGCGTGGATGTGGGCTCGGACAGAAGAGCAACGTTCGACTACATGAAATCGGACCACGATTGACATTGGAGCTCACGAAAATCGAAGAAGGAATCGACGAGGGAGAAGTTCTGTACCACAAGCATCACTCTAAGACTCCCGATGAGTTGATAAAGCTGAGAGCTCATATGGACAAGAAAAAGTTAGTTCGTCAGAAATATTTAACTTGTATTTAATTATTGATTTTTTTAGGCAAATGAAGAAGCGACGAGAGCAAGAAAGCGAACAGAGAGTTATTCGAAGATTGACAATTGCCAAGGAGCAGCAAGACGCCGATGAAGCCGAAGAAAAAGCGATCCGAGAAAATGCAGCTCGTCGACAAGCAGCTGCTACTGGACAGGTTGAAGAGGTTGAGAATCAGAAGGAGAAAGATAGAGAGATTGCGATGAACAGAGAAAGGTATATCCAACGATGATAATTATTTTCAAAACTGTTATTTTTTTAGAGAACTGAAACGAGCCAACGAGGAATGGGGAACGGATAATCCAAAACGAGGACGATATCAAGATGGTCGTGGTAGAGGAAGAGGTGGAGGATTCCGAGGAAGAGACGATGACAGTGGCGGTTATCGTGGACGTGGAAGCGGAGACAGCGGTGGTTATCGTGGAAGAAATAATAACGGCGATGGATACAGAGGAAGAAGTATGGATCGTGGAGGATTCCGCGGTAGAGGAGGATTCGGCGGCGGCGATCGCGGAGGTTTTAGAGGAAGAGGAGGATTCCGTGGTGGTGACCGTGGAGGCTACCAAGGAAGAAGTGGATTTGATGGTGGAGATCGTGGAGGCTTCCGAGGAAGAGGAGGATTCGGAGGTGGGGATCGTGGGGGTTTCCGTGGCCGTTCAGGAGATCGTGGTGGCTTCCGTGATAGATCTGAAAATCGAGGAGGTCGCGGTGGAGGGCGTGGTGGATTCCGTGGTCGTCGTTAATTTTCATTGTTTTACTCTCTTTACTGTTGTTTTCTTGTTCTTCTCTTCAACTTTTGTTATTGTTATTCGTTCTTTTCTGGTTATACCAATAAATTCCACAAAAGCAGCATCACTTCTCCGAATTCAGAGACAGAGATAAGAACATTTTCCAAACCAGAGTGAGTCGTGAGACACGTAGTCCTAAACTTGAGCATATTCCAGCCAATTCTCCCGCTTCCTTGGGAAAGACAAAGTTTCGTTGGTAATTCCTTCCTCAAAGCTAAAAAAGAAAAAGCTTACATGGTCACTCGTTCACATGTCACAAGATTCCGAAATCACTACATTTAACATTTCGTTATCGCAAACTTTTTTCTACTTCAGAAACACTTCCACTACAAAGTGGATGTCGCATGTCCTTAGAACTCCTCATATATTCTACACAGTCACAGGGACCCCTCTTCTCGACTATGCGACTCATGAATATTTTTTCTATAAGTCTTACTATGGAAACTTGAACATGGCGAATGAGTTGAGCTCTTTGTAACCATTGTAGGCAATGAGCTTAATACAAAAAAAACTAGGTCTTCTAACAGTGCCTGTGAGCGGAGATATGACGCCTTCAAAATGAACTATAAAAGTACTAGATGTGACTTTGACGACTGATCACTTAGTTCACGTGAACACTCCGCCAATTTTTACTGGTTCTGAATCATCGAGGTCAAATCGGGCTGGTCAGTATAGCCGGGGATCATTTCTAGAAAAAGTTCAACGCGACATCTCAAGTAACCACCTAGTAATCACCTTGTGAGAACTTGGTATCATAACTAGTTTCTGATTGAAACGAATTCAGGAGAGAGTTTTCGAGGTCATTATCGAAAATTCAATGTGTCCGATGCATCAGAAAAATGCAACCGATTTTTAATGAACGCTGAATTCATCACGCTTCCACTAACTTCTGCACATTTCTTACTGTAACTACTACATCCTCTTGAACAACTCTCAGAACCACACCCACCGTTTTATTAACTAGACGATTCGATGTTCTCCACATTTATGTATTTCTTTGTTCTTCTTCTGTGTGGATCAGATATGTCTTTCACAATACCTATCACGGTCTTCTCTTCATGCCCAAAGTAAATATGACCACCGTAACATTCGTTCTAAATCCTCTGCTCCTTATAGTCAGTTCAATTTTCTTTTCAACAGCCCGTTTCCGCTGTTGATTCACTATCCCAACCAGTTTAAACCATATTACCTTCATCTAATCCATCCACAACTCACTTATCACACTTTCATCAATTATTCACAGTGGATTTCTCTATTATTGTCTTTTTTGCTGTTTAGACCCCTTTCTAATATCCCATGTTAACTTCTAGAAACCAACGTCTTAATCATAAAAAAACCGAACATTGCCAGTCCGTACATCTTGACGCCACCATGTCGGCAAAATGTTTACCGGTGTATGCCGACCAAGGTCATCCGTTTGCTAAAAAACGCAGTTGTTCTTCTTCCTTCTTTCATTTATCATGCAGATTCTTCTCTCCATTTTCTTCTTCTCCCTCCTTAACGTATTCGCAGATGGAGCTGTTCCGTGTGATCATCTCGATGCAATCAAGTCGATGGAATGTAAGCCTTCGCTCGGAAAGTTAGCCAGTGAAATGGCGAAGCATGCTGATATGCCACCACCAAAGGAATTGAGAGGATTCTCCGCTATGTGTGAAGAAGCTCTCGTGAGTTTTGTTTATTTGAACAAGCGTTCCCCTCTAACCGTCTGCAAAAACCTTCTTCCATATTTCTAGTCCTGCATGAAACAAATCAAATGCGATGTTCTCAAAAATGCTACCGTCCTCATCGCCAAGACATGTACTGGTATCAATTTGATGTCTGGTCCATTTGGAAAGTGTATTGATACTGTAAGTTATGACTCTCTCACTATTTCCAACTTCTTGATTTCAGCTCCGCAGCACTCCTCCATCTCTCAAAAAGTATCCATGTGTTCGTTTCCTACAGACGGAGGTTTCGTTCATTGCTTAAAGTTTGAGAAATACTTTTAGTATATTTCAGAAAGAACGGCCAGGGAACTGTCAAATGTATCAAGATGAAATCGAGTGTACCACAAAACTGGTATCAGATAAATGTGGAAAAGAAGCGAAGGATGCAATGAACAAGCATATGGATTATATTTTTGGAATGATGGAATGCTCCAAATAAACAATATCGCATCTGTTAATGAAAAGAGAACAAATTTCTAAGTTCCCACAGTCCATTACATAGCTATGATAGCTATTTGATGACAGTTTTTAAATCTGTTTCTGACAACCCAAGTCCCCTTTCTTTCTCTTTCTCCGAACTATAATAGAAAAATAAGAATCAGGTTTTATAAGTAAGATAACAATTTTTGGGAATATTTTTTTTTTTTTTTTGGGAATATTTTTTGAAATGTTGAATAGAGCCATTTTTTTATTTTAAAGGTTGAGATTTAGCTGGAGTTTCTACACTTTCTCCATAGTTGCGATGACTGGTTTTGGGGATGGAGGGATTATTATTAGTAGGTCAGCGAGAAGAGAAGAGCAGAGATTTGATTCGATTTTCGACGAAGAGATGGGATTCAGGCTCTTGAGAGATGAGGTTAAGAAGAGTAAGAGATCACTTTCAAATGCCTATTTCTTATAAAAAATAACTTTTTTAAAAGCCTGGAAGAAGAAGACAATAGAATCTCACGACCAGATTTCTGTGTTTTTTGTCATATACTAGAGGAATCATTATTCACACAAAATAATTACCACTCCAATTTTTTCTCAAACGCTCACACAATGTCTGGGACACCGAGGAAACCATTTCTGCGAGGGTGGCATGCGAGAATAGTCCTGATATGATTCAGAACACATATCAGACAATGATCATTGCAAACATGAGGATGAGGAAAAACTGTTTGGAATTGTAGCTAGATAAACTTTCAAGCATATCCATTTATTACCAGAATCAGGTTTATAAACATTTTATCTACTTTGAGTTTATTTTGATGTCATTTTTGAGCTTGGATTTAAATAAGTTGAAAAGGTTATTTCTGACAGTAATTCTGGAGCAAAGTGTGGGTTGATTTAAAAACGACCATCTTATCTTTGAAAATTTGGCTAAGAAGATAGAAAATTTCCACGTGCAAAACGTTTTTATTATATTTTCCCGCAAAGTACAGTCACCTAGAGGTCGGTATGGAAAGTTCAAGTACGGAAATTTGGTTAAATTAAATTATACGGCAGATTAAAGGGGGTGTCAACTAATTTCTGAAAAGTTGATATTTTTATATCAATCGACGTGAAATTACTGTGAGAACAACTAATTCTCTTGGCGGATACCCTGAAAATGTCTGGTTTCCGAGTTATAAGCCAAAAACAGGCCAAAATTTAGTACTGAGCGAGTGCAAATCTCCACGTGGGAGTGCAAAGTGAGAATCTGCACTCGCTCAGTACTAATTTTTGGCCTGTTTTTGGCTTATAACTCGGAAACCAGACATTTTCAGGTTACTCGCCAAGAGAATTAGTTGTACTCACAGTAATTTCACGTCGATTGATATAAAAATATCAACTTTTCAGAAATTAGTTGACACCCCCTTTAATCTGCCGTATAATTTAATTTAACCAAATTTCCGTACTTGAACTTTCCATACCGACCTCTAGTGGGCTTATTCACGTCTAATTTTAAATTATTAAAAATAGGAAAAAATCTTATTCAGAATTAATAAAAATCGAGAAAAATTACAGTAACCCGCAGTACAAATCGGAATTTTTTGACGTAGTTTCAAAGGTCACGGAGGCAAAATCTTCTTTTTCCTGTTGAGAAATCCACAATTTCAACTGAATAATTTTTCTCGATTTTTATTAATTCTGAATAAGATTTTTTCCTATTTTTAATAATTTAAAATTAGACGTGAATAAGCCCATAGGTGACTGTACTTTGCGGGAAAATATAATAAAAACGTTTTGCACGTGGAAATTTTTTCCTCTTGTCAAATCACAACTTTTTCAACATTGCCAACATTTATTTTATTATCGTCAAACTGTAACACCTTACTACAATGGAATCGATTCTCAAGGACCCCCGGACCATCAAAGCCATCATTCTCTACGAAGCTCTACTCAAGCAAAAATCCATCTCTCAAAGCTACAAGGATCTCTGTGATGTAATCAAAGATCCCGATTTCGACTACATCGCAAACAAGTCAGAAGAACTGAGGTAACTTTTATTTTCATAATATCTAAAACTTTTTGACCTTTAGCCCAACTCCAAAGAAAAAGGAGTTGAAAGATCTCCCGATCGACGTACATTGTCTTAAGATAGGCATACTTATATTGGAGCCATTTGATGAAAGGTATTTTTATTTTTATTTTTTGAAATTCAAACATTTGAAGTTGTTCGAAATTAATGTGAATTTTATTGAAGCAAACGATCTCAGAAGCGTTCTTGATGTGAGTTTTGAGATTAGAATTTTCGAATGAGGTCCATATTTCAGAATATTTTCTTATGATGACGAAATTTGAAGCACATCAAAATTCTATCTTTTTTTCAGATGATTCAACAATCCCCTCACTTCAAAAACTGTTTGATCATTATCCAAAATCCACTGAATATGGAACAAGTCGCTCAAGAAGTGGGACAACCGATAACCAACAATGAAATTGGCTTCGAAGAAGAATGGTTGGTCGATGGGAATTTCGAACTTCGTGTGCATGTCAATAGGAATCATATTCGTGTCAAAATTCGAGCAAAAACAGCTCGCATCCCAGATATGTGGACTATGCGGCAGACGATTGGCGTTCTATCCGATCCTCCTTCGGAAGTAGAACTCCCCAACTACGGTTCAGGGGTTCTGATCACGAGGATTAATGAGTGTACTCGGTTTTGGATTAATAAATTTTTATTATAGAATCAAGTTTTACTCTTGTCATGAGGTTTTTACTCTACTCTAGGAGATTCAAAGTTTTCAACTACATTTTCTAAAATAGTCGTAATTTTGTTTCTTCTTGTTGCTTCAAGTTTCTTGAGATATACCAAGTATGAGGATATATTTCAAATCATCACAGTTTAATGCATCTGATACATATTCACGTAAGTCATTTGGGAATCATCCTAAGCCTGGAAACTCTTAAAATTGATATTTTATCTTCCAAAAATCGGCAATCCAATCCACATCTGGATGACACACCTGACGGTTGAGTGGCAAAGCTGAAATCATCGAGGTGACTAAAATCCATCACTTTCTAGAAGATTCAACCTCTGGAAGATTCAAAAATGAAACATTTGAAATTCAAGCTCATTCAAGCATTTTCAAGCATTTTCAACAGATTCAAAACTATTTTCCTTTGAATTCACTCAATTCTCCTCTATATAAGCCGCTGCTTTGTAAGTTCAAGATTTTTAGAAATAGGGTGAGAAATACACACTTCTAATACAGTGCTCCACAAAAAGATGGATCCACCCTGAATTTTCACGGTTTTTCACGTTTATTGCTTTCTAGGTCAACTTTCAGATTAAGGTAGCTTCATGAAAAATATTCCTCTCCAAAAAAGAAATAAGATGATGTATTTCATTTTTTGGTCACATGACCTAGTTTTCGAAAATTCGAAAATTTTCCAGTTTTCGGGCTGTTTTGAGCTTTGGCGGATCCACAAAATGATGGATCCACCCTCCAAAAATGATGGATTTAGGTCAATGATGCTGAACTTTTAGCCGAAACATGGTTAGAAAGAATAGGCATCCACGAAAACCTAGAAATATGGGTTGAAAAAATTATCAACTTTGACCTGTTGGCTGGCTGTGTGTCAGGTAACACTCAAAATGGGTTCAGGCCATTGGGGCCCAAAAAACGTACGGATTTGACCAGATTTAGGTCGGAAACAATTTTCTTAGTGGTTTAACATCGTATCGGTGCTATTTTGCAATCAATACCCTCTCCATTCTCGACAAGCGACTATCAACCCATATTTCAACCCATATTTCTAGGTTTTCGAGGATGCCTGTTCTTTCTAACCATGTTCTGGCTAAAAGTTCAGCATCATTGACCTAAATCCATCATTTTTGGAGGGTGGATCCATCATTTTGTGGATCCGCCAAAGCTCAAAACAGCCCAAAAAGTGGAAAATTTTCGAACTTTCGAAAACTAGGTCATGTGACCAAAAAATGAAATACATCTTCTTATTTCTTTTTCGGAGAGGAACATTTTTCATGATGCTACCTTAACCTAAAAGTTGACCTAGAAAGCGATAAACGTGAAAAACGGTGAAAATTCAGGGTGGATCCATCTTTTTGTGGAGCACTGTATAAGGACATCCAGAAAATAGGGTTGAACAATAGAAGGGCATGTCCCACTATTAGTCGGGAATCATTTCTAGAAAAAGTTCAACTCGACACCTCAAGTAATCCCCTTGTGAGAACTTGGTATAATGACTAGTCTCTGATTGAGACGGATTCAGGAGAGAGTTATTGAGGAAATTATCAAAATATCAATGGGTCCGATGCATCAGGAAAAACCATCCAATATGTAACGAAAGCTGAATTCATCTCGCTTCCACAAACTTCTCTAGCTGCACATTTCTTACTGTAACTACTACAACCTCTTGAACCACTCTCAGAACCACATCGACCGTTTTCTTAACTAGACGTTCTCCACATTTATTTGTTCTTCTTCTGTGTGGATCAAATGCGTTTCTCACTTTAGTTATCATGGCTCTCTCTTTTCATGGCCAAAATAATTATGACCACCATAACATCTCGTTCGAAATCCTCAGTTCCTTATAGGCAGCCCATTTCTTTCAACATCTCGTTTCCACTTTCCATTCATTATCCCCAATCGGTTCAAGTTTTCTTCCGATTTCCTTCTTCCTTCTTCGGAGAAAAATTATTAATTCCGACTTCCGATTTTGAAAGTTTCACTTCCATGCAACTCTGCTTGTGAAAAAAAAACGTTTTCTGAAAATAAAACTCCTCAAACTGTACTAACTTACTAGGGAGTGGGCAGTCATATCTAAGAAATTATGACATGAGACTAATATGAAAGGAGGTAAGAAGTCTGAATCCAATGTCAAAAAGGGCCCGATGACGCCGTTCTTTAAGAAATCTAGATGAGAGTGCTATTTCCGGACGTTAGAGTATAACAGCTTCCGAAAGATATTATACAAGGCTCATGTCATAATACCACATCCATTCCTGACCATTCCCTAGTTATTACTGTTTGGGATTCCGGCTGATAACTCGATCATATCAATGATGTATGCTTGTGTGGGCATTCCTTTGGTTACTACTACTCAACTTTCAAATCCTGTTCAACGTGTAAGAGAAACTTTATGAATATCCAAAAAATAATTCGTTCGTCAATATTCATATTTATCAGTTTTTGAGTTTGAGGGGGAAAAGGAAAACGTTGCTCAAAGAAAAGCATTTTACATGTTTTCTTGTCAGAAACGAATTAAGATTTCTAACACTTTCTTATTTTGTCTTATTTCGTCCCCTCTGGTTATGGAACACAGGGCCGCCAATTTCTTCTAAATAAATAATTGTTTTGAGAAACAACTGTTCTTTTCTATATCGAAAAGCAAAAGTGAGTAAGGAACTGCGGTTGCTTAATTATTGCTCGACGGTTGGTTAACGTAGAGTTGCGGTGCCAGGTGCGGACGGATGCGGGTTCGATTGCTTGCGGAATAATTTCTTTTTGTTTTGTTTTTTATGGAAATTGATGTGTTCTGGAAACACTTTCATGAAGGCCGTAGGCCAGAGCCCTTGCAATTTCAAGCGATGGCCGAAGGCACGAGGAGTGTCTAACTTTCAGCGAGGAGCCGAACGCTCCGATACACACGGTCGAAGGCACGGTCGAAGTGCGAGGCCGTAGGCCGAGAAACGCCCGGGACCAGGAAACACTCGCGTGGGGCGCAGAGCGCGGCCCCGGGACCCGAAACCCGGGTACCCGAGATTTTCGAAACTAAAATACCCGGGCATACCCGAGACCCGGGTACTTCCTGCCCGTACCCGGGTATACCCGGGTATACCCAAGTAGTAACTACCCGGGTACCCGGGTACCTTTGAATACTATTTTCTGGTGATCTCTCAGGAGATCCACGATGACCACCAAAGCTTAAGTTTTTGAAGAATTGCTCTCGATTCTGAAAAAACAACAATTCTAATCATTGTTTATCGAAGATATCGAAACATACCGTACTTGAAGAGACGGTCTCGTTCTCAAACATAAAGTAGAGGATTGCGGTGAGAATCGGTAAACAGAAGACAAGGTGAATCAGGATTGTACACCTTCCGACAATCATTAGAAACGTCAATATTGTAAGTGTCATCCTTGAAATTCAAAACTTTATGGAGGCATTTCCGATTCCTGAAAACTGAGCATAAGAACAAAAATGCCCACATTCTGGATGTGACTAGTAAAACTAAAATGAAAATTTGTTTATCTTATCATGGAGTATTCTTATTTTTACGTGACAAACGGGGAGCCTGATTAAATTTCTTATCAGCACAGTTCATCGAAAAGTCGATGATCGTTCGAAAATCTCCAATTCAAAGTATTTCCTGATTCTGGAAGAGAAGAAAGAAAGCGTCCTCTTGAGAAATGATCAACGTCGACCCACCAACTGGAAACTTCCCAGCTTCTGGAGGAAGATCGACTCACAACATCGTATCCGAATCGGATTCCCGTCTTGCGTTCAAGTTGTTGACAAATGATCACTATCTCTTTATTGATAGTGCCTATGGATTCATTGAAGCCAAGGGAACGGCTAGTTTGGACATATATTGCATCTCGGGACCAGCCAGGGAGGATGTGTTTGTTATTCAATTCGCGGAGGTTTCGGCTGATGAGACTGATCCAACTGCTCCATTCAAGGCTGAGGCACAACAAGGAGAGGTTACTGTGAATTACACCGCCGCCTGAAGAAATCTTGAACCAATCATTCGAATAGTGTCTGAATAAATGTCTTCGATTTGATCTGGTTCTTTCTGTTTCTTCTTTCATTCTGCAGGTGTTCTTTTATTTTTGATCTCGGTAACTTCTGTCTTTCTCCTACTCTTAGTCCATCCTTGACAATGCTATCAGAAAATCGTCGTATTTTGATCAAAGTTTCTCTGTCTAAATTCGCATACGAAACAAAACAGTTGATTTTCATCTCAAATAAATTATTCAGCCAAAGTTTATCCAGTTTTATCCAGTCATAAACTTTTCTTGAACCTTTTGAACACCAAAAATGCAAAAGCAAGAAGAACAGCAATTGCAGAATCAATCATGCGAATCAAAGTATTTGGATGATACTCTTGAGGACAATGATCATTACAAAAAAAGGGATTTTCACACTACTTTCCTCATTTGGATGCTTATAACAGTATTTAGGGGATCGAAATAACAATTGAAAATGGTGCCATCCAGACCAAAATTTTATGAGGATTCAGAATCCGTCATAATCTCCTTCTAATCTGTTGACTTCTGAAGAGATATTCTCACCTTTTCTCTAGCGACCCGAAAAATCAATAAATTTTCAAAAATTTCACCAGGAAAGAGCAATGCTCACTTTTTGCACTGAACATCAAAAATGCTTTGAGATTCAGGCAAAATTTCATTCATTTTTCCGATTCAATCTCTCTGTGAGTTATAGAATCAGGTCAATCAGCACATCTAGGTCAAAAACGGTATTTATGAGGGTAAGGAATAAAATTCAATCGGTCCATTTTTCTTAAAATAGATCAAGGATTGAGATTCAGGCAAAATTTCATTCATTTTTCCGATTCAATCTCTCTGTGAGTTATAGAATCAGGTCAATCAGCACATCTAGGTCAAAAACGGTATTTATGAGGGTAAGGAATAAAATTCAATCGGTCCATTTTTCTTAAAATAGATCAAGGATTGAGATTCAGGCAAAATTTCATTCATTTTTCCGATTCAATCTCTCTGTGAGTTATAGAATCAGGTCAATCAGCACATCTAGGTCAAAAACGGTATTTATGAGGGTAAGGAATAAAATTCAATCGGTCCATTTTTCTTAAAATAGATCAAGGATTGAGATTCAGGCAAAATTTCATTCATTTTTCCGATTCAATCTCTCTGTGAGTTATAGAATCAGGTCAATCAGCACATCTAGGTCAAAAACGGTATTTATGAGGGTAAGGAATAAAATTCAATCGGTCCATTTTTCTTAAAATAGATCAAGGATTGAGATTCAGGCAAAATTTCATTCATTTTTCCGATTCAATCTCACTGTGATAGTTTGTAATCAGGTCAATCAGCACATCTAGGTCAAAAACGGTATTTATGAGGGTAAGGAATAGAATTCAATCGGTCCATTTTTCTTAAAATAGATCAAGGATTGAGATTCAGGCAAAATTTCATTCATTTTTCCGATTCAATCTCTCTGTGAGTTATAGAATCAGGTCAATCAGCACATCTAGGTCAAAAACGGTATTTATGAGGGTAAGGAATAAAATTCAATCGGTCCATTTTTCTTAAAATAGATCAAGGATTGAGATTCAGGCAAAATTTCATTCATTTTTCCGATTCAATCTCTCTGTGAGTTATAGAATCAGGTCAATCAGCACATCTAGGTCAAAAACGGTATTTATGAGGGTAAGGAATAGAATTCAATCGGTCCATTTTTCTTAAAATAAATCAAGGATTGAGATTCAGGCAAAATTTCATTCATTTTTCCGATTCACTCTCTCTGTGAGTTATAGAATCAGGTCAATCAGCACATCTAGGTCAAAAACGGTATTTATGAGGGTAAGGAATAGAATTCAATCGGTCCATTTTTCTTAAAATAGATCAAGGATTGAGATTCAGGCAAAATTTCATTCATTTTTCCGATTCAATCTCTCTGTGAGTTATAGAATCAGGTCAATCAGCACATCTAGGTCAAAAACGGTATTTATGAGGGTAAGGAATAGAATTCAATCGGTCCATTTTTCTTAAAATAGATCAAGGATTGAGATTCAGGCAAAATTTCATTCATTTTTCCGATTCAATCTCACTGTGATAGTTTGTAATCAGGTCAATCAGCACATCTAGGTCAAAAACGGTATTTATGAGGGTAAGGAATAGAATTCAATCGGTCCATTTTTCTTAAAATAGATCAAGGATTGAGATTCAGGCAAAATTTCATTCATTTTTCCGATTCAATCTCTCTGTGAGTTATAGAATCAGGTCAATCAGCACATCTAGGTCAAAAACGGTATTTATGAGGGTAAGGAATAGAATTCAATCGGTCCATTTTTCTTAAAATAGATCAAGGATTGAGATTCAGGCAAAATTTCATTCATTTTTCCGATTCAATCTCTCTGTGAGTTATAGAATCAGGTCAATCAGCACATCTAGGTCAAAAACGGTATTTATGAGGGTAAGGAATAGAATTCAATCGGTCCATTTTTCTTAAAATAGATCAAGGATTGAGATTCAGGCAAAATTTCATTCATTTTTCCGATTCAATCTCACTGTGATAGTTTGTAATCAGGTCAATCAGCACATCTAGGTCAAAAACGGTATTTATGAGGGTAAGGAATAGAATTCAATCGGTCCATTTTTCTTAAAATAGATCAAGGATTGAGATTCAGGCAAAATTTCATTCATTTTTCCGATTCAATCTCTCTGTGAGTTATAGAATCAGGTCAATCAGCACATCTAGGTCAAAAACGGTATTTATGAGGGTAAGGAATAGAATTCAATCGGTCCATTTTTCTTAAAATAGATCAAGGATTGAGATTCAGGCAAAATTTCATTCATTTTTCCGATTCAATCTCACTGTGATAGTTTGTAATCAGGTCAATCAGCACATCTAGGTCAAAAACGGTATTTATGAGGGTAAGGAATAGAATTCAATCGGTCCATTTTTCTTAAAATAGATCAAGGATTGAGATTCAGGCAAAATTTCATTCATTTTTCCGATTCAATCTCTCTGTGAGTTATAGAATCAGGTCAATCAGCACATCTAGGTCAAAAACGGTATTTATGAGGGTAAGGAATAGAATTCAATCGGTCCATTTTTCTTAAAATAGATCAAGGATTGAGATTCAGGCAAAATTTCATTCATTTTTCCGATTCAATCTCTCTGTGAGTTATAGAATCAGGTCAATCAGCACATCTAGGTCAAAAACGGTATTTATGAGGGTAAGGAATAGAATTCAATCGGTCCATTTTTCTTAAAATAGATCAAGGATTGAGATTCAGGCAAAATTTCATTCATTTTTCCGATTCAATCTCACTGTGATAGTTTGTAATCAGGTCAATCAGCACATCTAGGTCAAAAACGGTATTTATGAGGGTAAGGAATAGAATTCAATCGGTCCATTTTTCTTAAAATAGATCAAGGATTGAGATTCAGGCAAAATTTCATTCATTTTTCCGATTCAATCTCTCTGTGAGTTATAGAATCAGGTCAATCAGCACATCTAGGTCAAAAACGGTATTTATGAGGGTAAGGAATAAAATTCAATCGGTCCATTTTTCTTAAAATAGATCAAGGATTGAGATTCAGGCAAAATTTCATTCATTTTTCCGATTCAATCTCTCTGTGAGTTATAGAATCAGGTCAATCAGCACATCTAGGTCAAAAACGGTATTTATGAGGGTAAGGAATAGAATTCAATCGGTCCATTTTTCTTAAAATAAATCAAGGATTGAGATTCAGGCAAAATTTCATTCATTTTTCCGATTCACTCTCTCTGTGAGTTATAGAATCAGGTCAATCAGCACATCTAGGTCAAAAACGGTATTTATGAGGGTAAGGAATAGAATTCAATCGGTCCATTTTTCTTAAAATAGATCAAGGATTGAGATTCAGGCAAAATTTCATTCATTTTTCCGATTCAATCTCTCTGTGAGTTATAGAATCAGGTCAATCAGCACATCTAGGTCAAAAACGGTATTTATGAGGGTAAGGAATAGAATTCAATCGGTCCATTTTTCTTAAAATAAATCAAGGATTGAGATTCAGGCAAAATTTCATTCATTTTTCCGATTCACTCTCTCTGTGAGTTATAGAATCAGGTCAATCAGCACATCTAGGTCAAAAACGGTATTTATGAGGGTAAGGAATAGAATTCAATCGGTCCATTTTTCTTAAAATAGATCAAGGATTGAGATTCAGGCAAAATTTCATTCATTTTTCCGATTCAATCTCACTGTGATAGTTTGTAATCAGGTCAATCAGCACATCTAGGTCAAAAACGGTATTTATGAGGGTAAGGAATAAAATTCAATCGGTCCATTTTTCTTAAAATAGATCAAGGATTGAGATTCAGGCAAAATTTCATTCATTTTTCCGATTCAATCTCACTGTGATAGTTTGTAATCAGGTCAATCAGCACATCTAGGTCAAAAACGGTATTTATGAGGGTAAGGAATAGAATTCAATCGGTCCATTTTTCTTAAAATAAATCAAAGATTGAGATTCAGGCAAAATTTCATTCATTTTTCCGATTCAATCTCTCTGTGAGTTATAGAATCAGGTCAATCAGCACATCTAGGTCAAAAACGGTATTTATGAGGGTAAGGAATAGAATTCAATCGGTCCATTTTTCTTAAAATAAATCAAGGATTGAGATTCAGGCAAAATTTCATTCATTTTTCCGATTCAATCTCTCTGTGAGTTATAGAATCAGGTCAATCAGCACATCTAGGTCAAAAACGGTATTTATGAGGGTAAGGAATAGAATTCAATCGGTCCATTTTTCTTAAAATAGATCAAGGATTGAGATTCAGGCAAAATTTCATTCATTTTTCCGATTCAATCTCACTGTGATAGTTTGTAATCAGGTCAATCAGCACATCTAGGTCAAAAACGGTATTTATGAGGGTAAGGAATAGAATTCAATCGGTCCATTTTTCTTAAAATAAATCAAGGATTGAGATTCAGGCAAAATTTCATTCATTTTTCCGATTCACTCTCTCTGTGAGTTATAGAATCAGGTCAATCAGCACATCTAGGTCAAAAACGGTATTTATGAGGGTAAGGAATAGAATTCAATCGGTCCATTTTTCTTAAAATAGATCAAGGATTGAGATTCAGGCAAAATTTCATTCATTTTTCCGATTCACTCTCTCTGTGAGTTATAGAATCAGGTCAATCAGCACATCTAGGTCAAAAACGGTATTTATGAGGGTAAGGAATAGAATTCAATCGGTCCATTTTTCTTAAAATAAATCAAGGATTGAGATTCAGGCAAAATTTCATTCATTTTTCCGATTCACTCTCTCTGTGAGTTATAGAATCAGGTCAATCAGCACATCTAGGTCAAAAACGGTATTTATGAGGGTAAGGAATAGAATTCAATCGGTCCATTTTTCTTAAAATAGATCAAGGATTGAGATTCAGGCAAAATTTCATTCATTTTTCCGATTCAATCTCACTGTGATAGTTTGTAATCAGGTCAATCAGCACATCTAGGTCAAAAACGGTATTTATGAGGGTAAGGAATAAAATTCAATCGGTCCATTTTTCTTAAAATAGATCAAGGATTGAGATTCAGGCAAAATTTCATTCATTTTTTCGATTCAATCTCTCTGTGAGTTATAGAATCAGGTCAATCAGCACATCTAGGTCAAAAACGGTATTTATGAGGGTAAGGAATAAAATTCAATCGGTCCATTTTTCTTAAAATAGATCAAGGATTGAGATTCAGGCAAAATTTCATTCATTTTTCCGATTCAATCTCTCTGTGATAGTTTGTAATCAGATCAATCAGCACATCTAGGTCAAAAACGGTATTTATGAGGGTAAGGAATAAAATTCAATCGGTCCATTTTTCTTAAAATAGATCAAGGATTGAGATTCAGGCAAATTTTCATTCATTTTTCCGATTCAATCTCTCTGTGAGTTATAGAATCAGGTCAATCAGCACATCTAGGTCAAAAACGGTATTTATGAGGGTAAGGAATAGAATTCAATCGGTCCATTTTTCTTAAAATAGATCAAGGATTGAGATTCAGGCAAAATTTCATTCATTTTTCCGATTCAATCTCTCTGTGAGTTATAGAATCAGGTCAATCAGCACATCTAGGTCAAAAACGGTATTTATGAGGGTAAGGAATAAAATTCAATCGGTCCATTTTTCTTAAAATAGATCAAGGATTGAGATTCAGGCAAAATTTCATTCATTTTTTCGATTCAATCTCTCTGTGAGTTATAGAATCAGGTCAATCAGCACATCTAGGTCAAAAACGGTATTTATGAGGGTAAGGAATAAAATTCAATCGGTCCATTTTTCTTAAAATAAATCAAGGATTGAGATTCAGGCAAAATTTCATTCATTTTTCCGATTCAATCTCTCTGTGAGTTATAGAATCAGGTCAATCAGCACATCTAGGTCAAAAACGGTATTTATGAGGGTAAGGAATAGAATTCAATCGGTCCATTTTTCTTAAAATAAATCAAGGATTGAGATTCAGGCAAAATTTCATTCATTTTTCCGATTCAATCTCACTGTGATAGTTTGTAATCAGGTCAATCAGCACATCTAGGTCAAAAACGGTATTTATGAGGGTAAGGAATAAAATTCAATCGGTCCATTTTTCTTAAAATAGATCAAGGATTGAGATTCAGGCAAAATTTCATTCATTTTTCCGATTCAATCTCACTGTGATAGTTTGTAATCAGGTCAATCAGCACATCTAGGTCAAAAACGGTGTTTATGAGGGTAAGGAATAGAATTCAATCGGTTCATTCTTCTTAAAATAGATCAAGGATTGAGATTCAGGCAAAATTTCATTCATTTTTCCGATTCAATCTCTCTGTGAGTTATAGAATCAGGTCAATCAGCACATCTAGGTCAAAAACGGTATTTATGAGGGTAAGGAATAAAATTCAATCGGTCCATTCTTCTTAAAATAGATCAAGGATTGAGATTCAGGCAAAATTTCATTCATTTTTCCGATTCAATCTCTCTGTGAGTTATAGAATCAGGTCAATCAGCACATCTAGGTCAAAAACGGTATTTATGAGGGTAAGGAATAGAATTCAATCGGTCCATTTTTCTTAAAATAGATCAAGGATTGAGATTCAGGCAAAATTTCATTCATTTTTCCGATTCAATCTCTCTGTGAGTTATAGAATCAGGTCAATCAGCACATCTAGGTCAAAAACGGTATTTATGAGGGTAAGGAATAGAATTCAATCGGTCCATTTTTCTTAAAATAAATCAAGGATTGAGATTCAGGCAAAATTTCATTCATTTTTCCGATTCAATCTCACTGTGATAGTTTGTAATCAGATCAATCAGCACATCTAGGTCAAAAACGGTATTTATGAGGGTAAGGAATAAAATTCAATCGGTCCATTTTTCTTAAAATAGATCAAGGATTGAGATTCAGGCAAAATTTCATTCATTTTTTCGATTCAATCTCTCTGTGAGTTATAGAATCAGGTCAATCAGCACATCTAGGTCAAAAACGGTATTTATGAGGGTAAGGAATAAAATTCAATCGGTCCATTTTTCTTAAAATAGATCAAGGATTGAGATTCAGGCAAAATTTCATTCATTTTTCCGATTCAATCTCTCTGTGAGTTATAGAATCAGGTCAATCAGCACATCTAGGTCAAAAACGGTATTTATGAGGGTAAGGAATAAAATTCAATCGGTCCATTTTTCTTAAAATAGATCAAGGATTGAGATTCAGGCAAATTTTCATTCATTTTTCCGATTCAATCTCTCTGTGAGTTATAGAATCAGGTCAATCAGCACATCTAGGTCAAAAACGGTATTTATGAGGGTAAGGAATAGAATTCAATCGGTCCATTTTTCTTAAAATAGATCAAGGATTGAGATTCAGGCAAAATTTCATTCATTTTTCCGATTCAATCTCTCTGTGAGTTATAGAATCAGGTCAATCAGCACATCTAGGTCAAAAACGGTATTTATGAGGGTAAGGAATAAAATTCAATCGGTCCATTTTTCTTAAAATAGATCAAGGATTGAGATTCAGGCAAAATTTCATTCATTTTTTCGATTCAATCTCTCTGTGAGTTATAGAATCAGGTCAATCAGCACATCTAGGTCAAAAACGGTATTTATGAGGGTAAGGAATAAAATTCAATCGGTCCATTTTTCTTAAAATAAATCAAGGATTGAGATTCAGGCAAAATTTCATTCATTTTTCCGATTCAATCTCTCTGTGAGTTATAGAATCAGGTCAATCAGCACATCTAGGTCAAAAACGGTATTTATGAGGGTAAGGAATAGAATTCAATCGGTCCATTTTTCTTAAAATAAATCAAGGATTGAGATTCAGGCAAAATTTCATTCATTTTTCCGATTCAATCTCACTGTGATAGTTTGTAATCAGGTCAATCAGCACATCTAGGTCAAAAACGGTATTTATGAGGGTAAGGAATAAAATTCAATCGGTCCATTTTTCTTAAAATAGATCAAGGATTGAGATTCAGGCAAATTTTCATTCATTTTTTCGATTCAATCTCTCTGTGAGTTATAGAATCAGGTCAATCAGCACATCTAGGTCAAAAACGGTATTTATGAGGGTAAGGAATAAAATTCAATCGGTCCATTTTTCTTAAAATAGATCAAGGATTGAGATTCAGGCAAAATTTCATTCATTTTTCCGATTCAATCTCTCTGTGAGTTATAGAATCAGGTCAATCAGCACATCTAGGTCAAAAACGGTATTTATGAGGGTAAGGAATAAAATTCAATCGGTCCATTTTTCTTAAAATAGATCAAGGATTGAGATTCAGGCAAAATTTCATTCATTTTTTCGATTCAATCTCTCTGTGAGTTATAGAATCAGGTCAATCAGCACATCTAGGTCAAAAACGGTATTTATGAGGGTAAGGAATAAAATTCAATCGGTCCATTTTTCTTAAAATAAATCAAGGATTGAGATTCAGGCAAAATTTCATTCATTTTTCCGATTCAATCTCTCTGTGAGTTATAGAATCAGGTCAATCAGCACATCTAGGTCAAAAACGGTATTTATGAGGGTAAGGAATAGAATTCAATCGGTCCATTTTTCTTAAAATAAATCAAGGATTGAGATTCAGGCAAAATTTCATTCATTTTTCCGATTCAATCTCACTGTGATAGTTTGTAATCAGGTCAATCAGCACATCTAGGTCAAAAACGGTATTTATGAGGGTAAGGAATAAAATTCAATCGGTCCATTTTTCTTAAAATAGATCAAGGATTGAGATTCAGGCAAATTTTCATTCATTTTTTCGATTCAATCTCTCTGTGAGTTATAGAATCAGGTCAATCAGCACATCTAGGTCAAAAACGGTATTTATGAGGGTAAGGAATAAAATTCAATCGGTCCATTTTTCTTAAAATAGATCAAGGATTGAGATTCAGGCAAAATTTCATTCATTTTTCCGATTCAATCTCACTGTGATAGTTTGTAATCAGGTCAATCAGCACATCTAGGTCAAAAACGGTATTTATGAGGGTAAGGAATAAAATTCAATCGGTCCATTCTTCTTAAAATAGATCAAGGATTGAGATTCAGGCAAAATTTCATTCATTTTTCCGATTCAATCTCTCTGTGAGTTATAGAATCAGGTCAATCAGCACATCTAGGTCAAAAACGGTATTTATGAGGGTAAGGAATAAAATTCAATCGGTCCATTTTTCTTAAAATAAATCAAGGATTGAGATTCAGGCAAAATTTCATTCATTTTTCCGATTCAATCTCTCTGTGAGTTATAGAATCAGGTCAATCAGCACATCTAGGTCAAAAACGGTATTTATGAGGGTAAGGAATAGAATTCAATCGGTCCATTTTTCTTAAAATAAATCAAGGATTGAGATTCAGGCAAAATTTCATTCATTTTTCCGATTCAATCTCACTGTGATAGTTTGTAATCAGGTCAATCAGCACATCTAGGTCAAAAACGGTATTTATGAGGGTAAGGAATAAAATTCAATCGGTCCATTTTTCTTAAAATAGATCAAGGATTGAGATTCAGGCAAATTTTCATTCATTTTTTCGATTCAATCTCTCTGTGAGTTATAGAATCAGGTCAATCAGCACATCTAGGTCAAAAACGGTATTTATGAGGGTAAGGAATAAAATTCAATCGGTCCATTTTTCTTAAAATAGATCAAGGATTGAGATTCAGGCAAAATTTCATTCATTTTTCCGATTCAATCTCACTGTGATAGTTTGTAATCAGGTCAATCAGCACATCTAGGTCAAAAACGGTATTTATGAGGGTAAGGAATAAAATTCAATCGGTCCATTTTTCTTAAAATAGATCAAGGATTGAGATTCAGGCAAAATTTCATTCATTTTTCCGATTCAATCTCTCTGTGAGTTATAGAATCAGGTCAATCAGCACATCTAGGTCAAAAACGGTATTTATGAGGGTAAGGAATAGAATTCAATCGGTCCATTTTTCTTAAAATAAATCAAGGATTGAGATTCAGGCAAAATTTCATTCATTTTTCCGATTCAATCTCACTGTGATAGTTTGTAATCAGGTCAATCAGCACATCTAGGTCAAAAACGGTATTTATGAGGGTAAGGAATAAAATTCAATCGGTCCATTTTTCTTAAAATAGATCAAGGATTGAGATTCAGGCAAATTTTCATTCATTTTTTCGATTCAATCTCTCTGTGAGTTATAGAATCAGGTCAATCAGCACATCTAGGTCAAAAACGGTATTTATGAGGGTAAGGAATAAAATTCAATCGGTCCATTTTTCTTAAAATAGATCAAGGATTGAGATTCAGGCAAAATTTCATTCATTTTTCCGATTCAATCTCACTGTGATAGTTTGTAATCAGGTCAATCAGCACATCTAGGTCAAAAACGGTATTTATGAGGGTAAGGAATAAAATTCAATCGGTCCATTCTTCTTAAAATAGATCAAGGATTGAGATTCAGGCAAAATTTCATTCATTTTTCCGATTCAATCTCTCTGTGAGTTATAGAATCAGGTCAATCAGCACATCTAGGTCAAAAACGGTATTTATGAGGGTAAGGAATAAAATTCAATCGGTCCATTTTTCTTAAAATAAATCAAGGATTGAGATTCAGGCAAAATTTCATTCATTTTTCCGATTCAATCTCTCTGTGAGTTATAGAATCAGGTCAATCAGCACATCTAGGTCAAAAACGGTATTTATGAGGGTAAGGAATAGAATTCAATCGGTCCATTTTTCTTAAAATAAATCAAGGATTGAGATTCAGGCAAAATTTCATTCATTTTTCCGATTCAATCTCACTGTGATAGTTTGTAATCAGGTCAATCAGCACATCTAGGTCAAAAACGGTATTTATGAGGGTAAGGAATAAAATTCAATCGGTCCATTTTTCTTAAAATAGATCAAGGATTGAGATTCAGGCAAATTTTCATTCATTTTTTCGATTCAATCTCTCTGTGAGTTATAGAATCAGGTCAATCAGCACATCTAGGTCAAAAACGGTATTTATGAGGGTAAGGAATAAAATTCAATCGGTCCATTTTTCTTAAAATAGATCAAGGATTGAGATTCAGGCAAAATTTCATTCATTTTTCCGATTCAATCTCACTGTGATAGTTTGTAATCAGGTCAATCAGCACATCTAGGTCAAAAACGGTATTTATGAGGGTAAGGAATAAAATTCAATCGGTCCATTCTTCTTAAAATAGATCAAGGATTGAGATTCAGGCAAAATTTCATTCATTTTTCCGATTCAATCTCTCTGTGAGTTATAGAATCAGGTCAATCAGCACATCTAGGTCAAAAACGGTATTTATGAGGGTAAGGAATAAAATTCAATCGGTCCATTTTTCTTAAAATAGATCAAGGATTGAGATTCAGGCAAAATTTCATTCATTTTTCCGATTCAATCTCACTGTGATAGTTTGTAATCAGATCAATCAGCACATCTAGGTCAAAAACGGTATTTATGAGGGTAAGGAATAAAATTCAATCGGTCCATTTTTCTTAAAATAGATCAAGGATTGAGATTCAGGCAAAATTTCATTCATTTTTCCGATTCAATCTCACTGTGATAGTTTGTAATCAGATCAATCAGCACATCTAGGTCAAAAACGGTATTTATGAGGGTAAGGAATAAAATTCAATCGGTCCATTTTTCTTAAAATAGATCAAGGATTGAGATTCAGGCAAAATTTCATTCATTTTTTCGATTCAATCTCTCTGTGAGTTATAGAATCAGGTCAATCAGCACATCTAGGTCAAAAACGGTATTTATGAGGGTAAGGAATAAAATTCAATCGGTCCATTTTTCTTAAAATAAATCAAGGATTGAGATTCAGGCAAAATTTCATTCATTTTTCCGATTCAATCTCTCTGTGATAGTTTGTAATCAGATCAATCAGCACATCTAGGTCAAAAACGGTATTTATGAGGGTAAGGAATAAAATTCAATCGGTCCATTCTTCTTAAAATAGATCAAGGATTGAGATTCAGGCAAAATTTCATTCATTTTTCCGATTCAATCTCTCTGTGAGTTATAGAATCAGGTCAATCAGCACATCTAGGTCAAAAACGGTATTTATGAGGGTAAGGAATAGAATTCAATCGGTCCATTTTTCTTAAAATAGATCAAGGATTGAGATTCAGGCAAAATTTCATTCATTTTTCCGATTCAATCTCTCTGTGAGTTATAGAATCAGGTCAATCAGCACATCTAGGTCAAAAACGGTATTTATGAGGGTAAGGAATAAAATTCAATCGGTCCATTCTTCTTAAAATAGATCAAGGATTGAGATTCAGGCAAAATTTCATTCATTTTTCCGATTCAATCTCTCTGTGAGTTATAGAATCAGGTCAATCAGCACATCTAGGTCAAAAACGGTATTTATGAGGGTAAGGAATAGAATTCAATCGGTCCATTTTTCTTAAAATAGATCAAGGATTGAGATTCAGGCAAAATTTCATTCATTTTTCCGATTCAATCTCTCTGTGAGTTATAGAATCAGGTCAATCAGCACATCTAGGTCAAAAACGGTATTTATGAGGGTAAGGAATAAAATTCAATCGGTCCATTCTTCTTAAAATAGATCAAGGATTGAGATTCAGGCAAAATTTCATTCATTTTTCCGATTCAATCTCTCTGTGAGTTATAGAATCAGGTCAATCAGCACATCTAGGTCAAAAACGGTATTTATGAGGGTAAGGAATAAAATTCAATCGGTCCATTTTTCTTAAAATAGATCAAGGATTGAGATTCAGGCAAAATTTCATTCATTTTTCCGATTCAATCTCACTGTGATAGTTTGTAATCAGGTCAATCAGCACATCTAGGTCAAAAACGGTATTTATGAGGGTAAGGAATAAAATTCAATCGGTCCATTTTTCTTAAAATAGATCAAGGATTGAGATTCAGGCAAAATTTCATTCATTTTTCCGATTCAATCTCTCTGTGAGTTATAGAATCAGGTCAATCAGCACATCTAGGTCAAAAACGGTATTTATGAGGGTAAGGAATAGAATTCAATCGGTCCATTTTTCTTAAAATAGATCAAGGATTGAGATTCAGGCAAAATTTCATTCATTTTTCCGATTCAATCTCTCTGTGAGTTATAGAATCAGGTCAATCAGCACATCTAGGTCAAAAACGGTATTTATGAGGGTAAGGAATAAAATTCAATCGGTCCATTTTTCTTAAAATAGATCAAGGATTGAGATTCAGGCAAAATTTCATTCATTTTTCCGATTCAATCTCACTGTGATAGTTTGTAATCAGATCAATCAGCACATCTAGGTCAAAAACGGTATTTATGAGGGTAAGGAATAAAATTCAATCGGTCCATTCTTCTTAAAATAGATCAAGGATTGAGATTCAGGCAAAATTTCATTCATTTTTCCGATTCAATCTCTCTGTGAGTTATAGAATCAGGTCAATCAGCACATCTAGGTCAAAAACGGTATTTATGAGGGTAAGGAATAGAATTCAATCGGTCCATTTTTCTTAAAATAGATCAAGGATTGAGATTCAGGCAAAATTTCATTCATTTTTCCGATTCAATCTCTCTGTGAGTTATAGAATCAGGTCAATCAGCACATCTAGGTCAAAAACGGTATTTATGAGGGTAAGGAATAAAATTCAATCGGTCCATTTTTCTTAAAATAGATCAAGGATTGAGATTCAGGCAAAATTTCATTCATTTTTCCGATTCAATCTCACTGTGATAGTTTGTAATCAGATCAATCAGCACATCTAGGTCAAAAACGGTATTTATGAGGGTAAGGAATAAAATTCAATCGGTCCATTCTTCTTAAAATAGATCAAGGATTGAGATTCAGGCAAAATTTCATTCATTTTTCCGATTCAATCTCTCTGTGAGTTATAGAATCAGGTCAATCAGCACATCTAGGTCAAAAACGGTATTTATGAGGGTAAGGAATAGAATTCAATCGGTCCATTTTTCTTAAAATAGATCAAGGATTGAGATTCAGGCAAAATTTCATTCATTTTTCCGATTCAATCTCTCTGTGAGTTATAGAATCAGGTCAATCAGCACATCTAGGTCAAAAACGGTATTTATGAGGGTAAGGAATAAAATTCAATCGGTCCATTTTTCTTAAAATAGATCAAGGATTGAGATTCAGGCAAAATTTCATTCATTTTTTCGATTCAATCTCTCTGTGAGTTATAGAATCAGGTCAATCAGCACATCTAGGTCAAAAACGGTATTTATGAGGGTAAGGAATAAAATTCAATCGGTCCATTTTTCTTAAAATAGATCAAGGATTGAGATTCAGGCAAAATTTCATTCATTTTTCCGATTCAATCTCTCTGTGAGTTATAGAATCAGGTCAATCAGCACATCTAGGTCAAAAACGGTATTTATGAGGGTAAGGAATAAAATTCAATCGGTCCATTCTTCTTAAAATAGATCAAGGATTGAGATTCAGGCAAAATTTCATTCATTTTTCCGATTCAATCTCTCTGTGAGTTATAGAATCAGGTCAATCAGCACATCTAGGTCAAAAACGGTATTTATGAGGGTAAGGAATAAAATTCAATCGGTCCATTTTTCTTAAAATAGATCAAGGATTGAGATTCAGGCAAAATTTCATTCATTTTTCCGATTCAATCTCTCTGTGATAGTTATAGAATCAGATCAATCAGCACATCTAGGTCAAAAACGGTATTTATGAGGGTAAGGAATAAAATTCAATCGGTCCATTCTTCTTAAAATAGATCAAGGATTGAGATTCAGGCAAAATTTCATTCATTTTTTCGATTCAATCTCTCTGTGAGTTATAGAATCAGGTCAATCAGCACATCTAGGTCAAAAACGGTATTTATGAGGGTAAGGAATAAAATTCAATCGGTCCATTTTTCTTAAAATAGATCAAGGATTGAGATTCAGGCAAATTTCATTCATTTTTCGATTCAATCTCTCTGTGAGTTATAGAATCAGGTCAATCAGCACATCTAGGTCAAAAACGGTATTTATGAGGGTAAGGAATAAAATTCAATCGGTCCATTTTTCTTAAAATAGATCAAGGATTGAGATTCAGGCAAAATCATTCATTTTTCCGATTCAATCTCTCTGTGAGTTATAGAATCAGGTCAATCAGCACATCTAGGTCAAAAACGGTATTTATGAGGGTAAAGAATAGAATTCAATCTGTCCATTTCTCTTAAAATAGATCAAGGATTGAGATTCAGGCAAAATTTCATTCATTTTTCCGATTCAATCTCTCTGTGAGTTATAGAATCAGGTCAATCAGCACATCTAGGTCAAAAACGGTATTTATGAGGGTAAGGGATAAAATTCAATCGGTCCATTTTTCTTAAAATAGATCAAGGATTGAGATTCAGGCAAAATTTCATTCATTTTTCCGATTCAATCTCTCTGTGAGTTATAGAATCAGGTCAATCAGCACATCTAGGTCAAAAACGGTATTTATGAGGGTAAGGAATAAAATTCAATCGGTCCATTTTTCTTAAAATAGATCAAAGATTGAGATTCAGGCAAAATTTCATTCATTTTTCCGATTCAATCTCTCTGTGAGTTATAGAATCAGGTCAATCAGCACATCTAGGTCAAAAACGGTATTTATGAGGGTAAGGGATAAAATTCAATCGGTCCATTTTTCTTAAAATAGATCAAGGATTGAGATTCAGGCAAAATTTCATTCATTTTTCCGATTCAATCTCTCTGTGAGTTATAGAATCAGGTCAATCAGCACATCTAGGTCAAAAACGGTATTTATGAGGGTAAGGAATAAAATTCAATCGGTCCATTTTTCTTAAAATAGATCAAAGATTGAGATTCAGGCAAAATTTCATTCATTTTTCCGATTCAATCTCTCTGTGAGTTATAGAATCAGGTCAATCAGCACATCTAGGTCAAAAACGGTATTTATGAGGGTAAGGAATAAAATTCAATCGGTCCATTTTTCTTAAAATAGATCAAGGATTGAGATTCAGGCAAAATTTCATTCATTTTTCCGATTCAATCTCTCTGTGAGTTATAGAATCAGGTCAATCAGCACATCTAGGTCAAAAACGGTATTTATGAGGGTAAGGAATAAAATTCAATCGGTCCATTTTTCTTAAAATAGATCAAGGATTGAGATTCAGGCAAAATTTCATTCATTTTTCCGATTCAATCTCTCTGTGAGTTATAGAATCAGGTCAATCAGCACATCTAGGTCAAAAACGGTATTTATGAGGGTAAGGAATAAAATTCAATCGGTCCATTTTTCTTAAAATAGATCAAGGATTGAGATTCAGGCAAAATTTCATTCATTTTTCCGATTCAATCTCTCTGTGAGTTATAGAATCAGGTCAATCAGCACATCTAGGTCAAAAACGGTATTTATGAGGGTAAGGAATAAAATTCAATCGGTCCATTTTTCTCAAAATAGATCAAGGATTGAGATTCAGGCAAAATTTCATTCATTTTTCCGATTCAATCTCTCTGTGAGTTATAGAATCAGGTCAATCAGCACATCTAGGTCAAAAACGGTATTTATGAGGGTAAGGAATAAAATTCAATCGGTCCATTTTTCTTAAAATAGATCAAGGATTGAGATTCAGGCAAAATTTCATTCATTTTTCCGATTCAATCTCTCTGTGAGTTATAGAATCAGGTCAATCAGCACATCTAGGTCAAAAACGGTATTTATGAGGGTAAGGAATAAAATTCAATCGGTCCATTTTTCTTAAAATAGATCAAGGATTGAGATTCAGGCAAAATTTCATTCATTTTTCCGATTCAATCTCTCTGTGAGTTATAGAATCAGGTCAATCAGCACATCTAGGTCAAAAACGGTATTTATGAGGGTAAGGAATAAAATTCAATCGGTCCATTTTTCTTAAAATAGATCAAAGATTGAGATTCAGGCAAAATTTCATTCATTTTTCCGATTCAATCTCTCTGTGAGTTATAGAATCAGGTCAATCAGCACATCTAGGTCAAAAACGGTATTTATGAGGGTAAGGAATAAAATTCAATCGGTCCATTTTTCTTAAAATAGATCAAAGATTGAGATTCAGGCAAAATTTCATTCATTTTTCCGATTCAATCTCTCTGTGAGTTATAGAATCAGGTCAATCAGCACATCTAGGTCAAAAACGGTATTTATGAGGGTAAGGAATAAAATTCAATCGGTCCATTTTTCTTAAAATAGATCAAGGATTGAGATTCAGGCAAAATTTCATTCATTTTTCCGATTCAATCTCTCTGTGAGTTATAGAATCAGGTCAATCAGCACATCTAGGTCAAAAACGGTATTTATGAGGGTAAGGAATAAAATTCAATCGGTCCATTTTTCTTAAAATAGATCAAGGATTGAGATTCAGGCAAAATTTCATTCATTTTTCCGATTCAATCTCTCTGTGAGTTATAGAATCAGGTCAATCAGCACATCTAGGTCAAAAACGGTATTTATGAGGGTAAGGAATAAAATTCAATCGGTCCATTTTTCTCAAAATAGATCAAGGATTGAGATTCAGGCAAAATTTCATTCATTTTTCCGATTCAATCTCTCTGTGAGTTATAGAATCAGGTCAATCAGCACATCTAGGTCAAAAACGGTATTTATGAGGGTAAGGAATAAAATTCAATCGGTCCATTTTTCTTAAAATAGATCAAGGATTGAGATTCAGGCAAAATGTCATTCATTTTTCCGATTCAATCTCTCTGTGAGTTATAGAATCAGGTCAATCAGCACATCTAGGTCAAAAACGGTATTTATGAGGGTAAGGAATAAAATTCAATCGGTCCATTTTTCTCAAAATAGATCAAGGATTGAGATTCAGGCAAAATTTCATTCATTTTTCCGATTCAATCTCTCTGTGAGTTATAGAATCAGGTCAATCAGCACATCTAGGTCAAAAACGGTATTTATGAGGGTAAAGAATAGAATTCAATCTGTCCATTTCTCTTAAAATAGATCAAGGATTGAGATTCAGGCAAAATTTCATTCATTTTTCCGATTCAATCTCTCTGTGAGTTATAGAATCAGGTCAATCAGCACATCTAGGTCAAAAACGGTATTTATGAGGGTAAGGGATAAAATTCAATCGGTCCATTTTTCTTAAAATAGATCAAGGATTGAGATTCAGGCAAAATTTCATTCATTTTTCCGATTCAATCTCTCTGTGAGTTATAGAATCAGGTCAATCAGCACATCTAGGTCAAAAACGGTATTTATGAGGGTAAGGAATAAAATTCAATCGGTCCATTTTTCTTAAAATAGATCAAAGATTGAGATTCAGGCAAAATTTCATTCATTTTTCCGATTCAATCTCTCTGTGAGTTATAGAATCAGGTCAATCAGCACATCTAGGTCAAAAACGGTATTTATGAGGGTAAGGGATAAAATTCAATCGGTCCATTTTTCTTAAAATAGATCAAGGATTGAGATTCAGGCAAAATTTCATTCATTTTTCCGATTCAATCTCTCTGTGAGTTATAGAATCAGGTCAATCAGCACATCTAGGTCAAAAACGGTATTTATGAGGGTAAGGAATAAAATTCAATCGGTCCATTTTTCTTAAAATAGATCAAGGATTGAGATTCAGGCAAAATTTCATTCATTTTTCCGATTCAATCTCTCTGTGAGTTATAGAATCAGGTCAATCAGCACATCTAGGTCAAAAACGGTATTTATGAGGGTAAGGAATAAAATTCAATCGGTCCATTTTTCTTAAAATAGATCAAAGATTGAGATTCAGGCAAAATTTCATTCATTTTTCCGATTCAATCTCTCTGTGAGTTATAGAATCAGGTCAATCAGCACATCTAGGTCAAAAACGGTATTTATGAGGGTAAGGAATAAAATTCAATCGGTCCATTTTTCTTAAAATAGATCAAGGATTGAGATTCAGGCAAAATTTCATTCATTTTTCCGATTCAATCTCTCTGTGAGTTATAGAATCAGGTCAATCAGCACATCTAGGTCAAAAACGGTATTTATGAGAGTAAGGAATAAAATTCAATCGGTCCATTTTTCTTAAAATAGATCAAGGATTGAGATTCAGGCAAAATTTCATTCATTTTTCCGATTCAATCTCTCTGTGAGTTATAGAATCAGGTCAATCAGCACATCTAGGTCAAAAACGGTATTTATGAGGGTAAGGAATAGAATTCAATCGGTCCATTTCTCTTAAAATTGATCTAGGACTGAGATTCAGGCAAAATTTCATTCATTTTTCCGATTCAATCTCTCTGTGAGTTATAGAATCAGGTCAATCAGCACATCTAGGTCAAAAACGGTATTTATGAGGGTAAGGAATAGAATTCAATCGGTCCATTTCTTTTGCAATTGATCAAGGACTGAGATTCAGGCAAAATTTCATTCATTTTTCCGATTCAATCTCTCTGTGAGTTATAGAATCAGGTCAATCAGCACATCTAGGTCAAAAACGGTATTTATGAGGGTAAGGAATAGAATTCAATCGGTCCATTTTTCTTAAAATAGATCAAGGATTGAGATTCAGGCAAAATTTCATTCATTTTTCCAATTCAATCTCACTCTGAGTTATAGAATCAGGTCAATCAGCACATCTAGGTCAAAAACGGTATTTCAGATGATAGATAGGTGAATTAAACCGATTCATTTTTCTTAATTTTAATCTAGGATTGAGAGTCAGGCAAAATTTCATTCATTTTTCCGATTCAATCTCTCTGTGAGTTATAGAATCAGGTCAATCAGCACATCTAGGTCAAAAACGGTATTTATGAGGGTAAGGAATAAAATTCAATCGGTCCATTTTTCTTAAAATAAATCAAGGATTGAGATTCAGGCAAAATTTCATTCATTTTTCCGATTCAATCTCACTGTGATAGTTTGTAATCAGGTCAATCAGCACATCTAGGTCAAAAACGGTATTTATGAGGGTAAGGAATAAAATTCAATCGGTCCATTTTTCTTAAAATAGATCAAGGATTGAGATTCAGGCAAAATTTCATTCATTTTTCCGATTCAATCTCTCTGTGAGTTATAGAATCAGGTCAATCAGCACATCTAGGTCAAAAACGGTATTTATGAGGGTAAGGAATAAAATTCAATCGGTCCATTTTTCTTAAAATAGATCAAGGATTGAGATTCAGGCAAAATTTCATTCATTTTTCCGATTCAATCTCTCTGTGAGTTATAGAATCAGGTCAATCAGCACATCTAGGTCAAAAACGGTATTTATGAGGGTAAGGAATAAAATTCAATCGGTCCATTTTTCTTAAAATAGATCAAGGATTGAGATTCAGGCAAAATTTCATTCATTTTTCCGATTCAATCTCTCTGTGAGTTATAGAATCAGGTCAATCAGCACATCTAGGTCAAAAACGGTATTTATGAGGGTAAGGAATAAAATTCAATCGGTCCATTTTTCTTAAAATAGATCAAGGATTGAGATTCAGGCAAAATTTCATTCATTTTTCCGATTCAATCTCTCTGTGAGTTATAGAATCAGGTCAATCAGCACATCTAGGTCAAAAACGGTATTTATGAGGGTAAGGAATAGAATTCAATCGGTCCATTTCTCTTAAAATTGATCTAGGACTGAGATTCAGGCAAAATTTCATTCATTTTTCCGATTCAATCTCTCTGTGAGTTATAGAATCAGGTCAATCAGCACATCTAGGTCAAAAACGGTATTTATGAGGGTAAGGAATAGAATTCAATCGGTCCATTTTTCTTAAAATAGATCAAGGATTGAGATTCAGGCAAAATTTCATTCATTTTTCCGATTCAATCTCTCTGTGAGTTATAGAATCAGGTCAATCAGCACATCTAGGTCAAAAACGGTATTTATGAGGGTAAGGAATAAAATTCAATCGGTCCATTTTTCTTAAAATAGATCAAGGATTGAGATTCAGGCAAAATTTCATTCATTTTTCCGATTCAATCTCTCTGTGAGTTATAGAATCAGGTCAATCAGCACATCTAGGTCAAAAACGGTATTTATGAGGGTAAGGAATAAAATTCAATCGGTCCATTTTTCTTAAAATAGATCAAGGATTGAGATTCAGGCAAAATTTCATTCATTTTTCCGATTCAATCTCTCTGTGAGTTATAGAATCAGGTCAATCAGCACATCTAGGTCAAAAACGGTATTTATGAGGGTAAGGAATAGAATTCAATCGGTCCATTTTTCTTAAAATAGATCAAGGATTGAGATTCAGGCAAAATTTCATTCATTTTTCCAATTCAATCTCACTCTGAGTTATAGAATCAGGTCAATCAGCACATCTAGGTCAAAAACGGTATTTCAGATGATAGATAGGTGAATTAAACCGATTCATTTTTCTTAATTTTAATCTAGGATTGAGAGTCAGGCAAAATTTCATTCATTTTTCCGATTCAATCTCTCTGTGAGTTATAGAATCAGGTCAATCAGCACATCTAGGTCAAAAACGGTATTTATGAGGGTAAGGAATAAAATTCAATCGGTCCATTTTTCTTAAAATAAATCAAGGATTGAGATTCAGGCAAAATTTCATTCATTTTTCCGATTCAATCTCACTGTGATAGTTTGTAATCAGGTCAATCAGCACATCTAGGTCAAAAACGGTATTTATGAGGGTAAGGAATAAAATTCAATCGGTCCATTTTTCTTAAAATAGATCAAGGATTGAGATTCAGGCAAAATTTCATTCATTTTTCCGATTCAATCTCTCTGTGAGTTATAGAATCAGGTCAATCAGCACATCTAGGTCAAAAACGGTATTTATGAGGGTAAGGAATAAAATTCAATCGGTCCATTTTTCTTAAAATAGATCAAGGATTGAGATTCAGGCAAAATTTCATTCATTTTTCCGATTCAATCTCTCTGTGAGTTATAGAATCAGGTCAATCAGCACATCTAGGTCAAAAACGGTATTTATGAGGGTAAGGAATAAAATTCAATCGGTCCATTTTTCTTAAAATAGATCAAGGATTGAGATTCAGGCAAAATTTCATTCATTTTTCCGATTCAATCTCTCTGTGAGTTATAGAATCAGGTCAATCAGCACATCTAGGTCAAAAACGGTATTTATGAGGGTAAGGAATAAAATTCAATCGGTCCATTTTTCTTAAAATAGATCAAGGATTGAGATTCAGGCAAAATTTCATTCATTTTTCCGATTCAATCTCTCTGTGAGTTATAGAATCAGGTCAATCAGCACATCTAGGTCAAAAACGGTATTTATGAGGGTAAGGAATAGAATTCAATCGGTCCATTTCTCTTAAAATTGATCTAGGACTGAGATTCAGGCAAAATTTCATTCATTTTTCCGATTCAATCTCTCTGTGAGTTATAGAATCAGGTCAATCAGCACATCTAGGTCAAAAACGGTATTTATGAGGGTAAGGAATAGAATTCAATCGGTCCATTTCTTTTGCAATTGATCAAGGACTGAGATTCAGGCAAAATTTCATTCATTTTTCCGATTCAATCTCTCTGTGAGTTATAGAATCAGGTCAATCAGCACATCTAGGTCAAAAACGGTATTTATGAGGGTAAGGAATAGAATTCAATCGGTCCATTTTTCTTAAAATAGATCAAGGATTGAGATTCAGGCAAAATTTCATGCATTTTTCCAATTCAATCTCACTCTGAGTTATAGAATCAGGTCAATCAGCACATCTAGGTCAAAAACGGTATTTATGAGGGTAAGGAATAGAATTCAATCGGTCCATTTCTCTTGCAATTGATCAAGGATTGAGATTCAGGCAAAATTTCATTCATTTTTCCAATTCAATCTCACTCTGAGTTATAGAATCAGGTCAATCAGCACATCTAGGTCAAAAACGGTATTTCAGATGATAGATAGGTGAATTAAACCGATTCATTTTTCTTAATTTTAATCTAGGATTGAGAGTCAGGCAACATTTCATTCATTTTTCCGATTCAATCTCTCTGTGAGTTATAGAATCAGGTCAATCAGCACATCTAGGTCAAAAACGGTATTTATGAGGGTAAGGAATAGAATTCAATCGGTCCATTTCTTTTGCAATTGATCAAGGACTGAGATTCAGGCAAAATTTCATTCATTTTTCCGATTCAATCTCTCTGTGCGTTATAGAATCAGGTCAATCAGCACATCTAGGTCAAAAACGGTATTTATGAGGGTAAGGAATAGAATTCAATCGGTCCATTTTTCTTAAAATAGATCAAGGATTGAGATTCAGGCAAAATTTCATGCATTTTTCCAATTCAATCTCACTCTGAGTTATAGAATCAGGTCAATCAGCACATCTAGGTCAAAAACGGTATTTATGAGGGTAAGGAATAGAATTCAATCGGTCCATTTTTCTTAAAATAGATCAAGGATTGAGATTCAGGCAAAATTTCATGCATTTTTCCAATTCAATCTCACTCTGAGTTATAGAATCAGGTCAATCAGCACATCTAGGTCAAAAACGGTATTTATGAGGGTAAGGAATAGAATTCAATCGGTCCATTTCTTTTGCAATTGATCAAGGACTGAGATTCAGGCAAAATTTCATTCATTTTTCCGATTCAATCTCTCTGTGAGTTATAGAATCAGGTCAATCAGCACATCTCGGTCAAAAACGGTATTTCAGATGGTAGATAGGTGAATTTAACCGATTCATTTTTCTTAATTTTAATCTAGGATTGAGAGTCAGGCAACATTTCATGCATTTTTCCGATTCAATCTCACTCTGAGTTATAGAATCAGGTCAATCAGCACATCTAGTTAAAAAACGGTATTTCAGATGATAAATAAGTGAATTTAGCCGATTCATTTTTCATAATTTTGATCTAGGATTGAGAGACAGGCAACATTTCATGCATTTTTCCGATTCAATCTCACTCTGAGTTATAGAATCAGGTCAATCAGCACATCTAGGTCAAAAACGGTATTTATGAGGGTAAGGAATAGAATTCAATCGGTCCATTTCTTTTGCAATTGATCAAGGACTGAGATTCAGGCAAAATTTCATTCATTTTTCCGATTCAATCTCTCTGTGAGTTATAGAATCAGGTCAATCAGCACATCTAGGTCAAAAACGGTATTTCAGATGGTAGATAGGTGAATTTAACCGATTCATTTTTCTTAATTTTAATCTAGGATTGAGAGTCAGGCAACATTTCATGCATTTTTCCGATTCAATCTCACTCTGAGTTATAGAATCAGGTCAATCAGCACATCTAGTTAAAAAACGGTATTTCAGATGATAAATAAGTGAATTTAGCCGATTCATTTTTCTTAATTTTAATCTAGGATTGAGAGTCAGGCAACATTTCATTCATTTTTCCGATTCAATCTCTCTGTGAGTTATAGAATCAGGTCAATCAGCACATCTAGGTCAAAAACGGTATTTATGAGGGTAAGGAATAGAATTCAATCGGTCCATTTTTCTTAAAATAGATCAAGGATTGAGATTCAGGCAAAATTTCATTCATTTTTCCGATTCAATCTCTCTGTGAGTTATAGAATCAGGTCAATCAGCACATCTAGGTCAAAAACGGTATGTATGAGGGTAAGGAATAAAATTCAATCGGTCCATTTTTCTTAAAATAGATCAAGGATTGAGATTCAGGCAAAATTTCATTCATTTTTCCGATTCAATCTCTCTGTGAGTTATAGAATCAGGTCAATCAGCACATCTAGGTCAAAAACGGTATTTATGAGGGTAAGGAATAGAATTCAATCGGTCCATTTTTCTTAAAATAGATCAAGGATTGAGATTCAGGCAAAATTTCATTCATTTTTCCGATTCAATCTCTCTGTGAGTTATAGAATCAGGTCAATCAGCACATCTAGGTCAAAAACGGTATGTATGAGGGTAAGGAATAAAATTCAATCGGTCCATTTTTCTTAAAATAGATCAAGGATTGAGATTCAGGCAAAATTTCATTCATTTTTCCGATTCAATCTCTCTGTGAGTTATAGAATCAGGTCAATCAGCACATCTAGGTCAAAAACGGTATGTATGAGGGTAAGGAATAAAATTCAATCGGTCCATTTTTCTTAAAATAGATCAAGGATTGAGATTCAGGCAACATTTCATTCATTTTTCCGATTCAATCTCTCTGTGAGTTATAGAATCAGGTCAATCAGCACATCTAGGTCAAAAACGGTATTTATGAGGGTAAGGAATAGAATTCAATCGGTCCATTTCTCTTGCAATTGATCAAGGATTGAGATTCAGGCAAAATTTCATTCATTTTTCCGATTCAATCTCTCTGTGAGTTATAGAATCAGGTCAATCAGCACATCTAGGTCAAAAACGGTATGTATGAGGGTAAGGAATAGAATTCAATCGGTCCATTTCTTTTGCAATTGATCAAGGACTGAGATTCAGGCAAAATTTCATTCATTTTTCCGATTCAATCTCTCTGTGAGTTATAGAATCAGGTCAATCAGCACATCTAGGTAAAAAACGGTATTTATGAGGGTAAGGAATAGAATTCAATCGGTCCATTTCTTTTGCAATTGATCAAGGACTGAGATTCAGGCAAAATTTCATTCATTTTTCCGATTCAATCTCTCTGTGAGTTATAGAATCAGGTCAATCAGCACATCTAGGTCAAAAACGGTATTTATGAGGGTAAGGAATAGAATTCAATCGGTCCATTTCTTTTGCAATTGATCAAGGATTGAGATTCAGGCAAAATTTCATTCATTTTTCCGATTCAATCTCTCTGTGAGTTATAGAATCAGGTCAATCAGCACATCTAGGTCAAAAACGGTATTTATGAGGGTAAGGAATAGAATTCAATCGGTCCATTTCTTTTGCAATTGATCAAGGATTGAGATTCAGGCAAAATTTCATTCATTTTTCCGATTCAATCTCTCTGTGAGTTATAGAATCAGGTCAATCAGCACATCTAGGTCAAAAACGGTATTTATGAGGGTAACGAATAGAATTCAATCGGTCCATTTCTTTTGCAATTGATCAAGGATTGAGATTCAGGCAAAATTTCATTCATTTTTCCGATTCAATCTCACTCTGAGTTATAGAATCAGGTCAATCAGCACATCTAGGTCAAAAACGGTATTTCAGATGGTAGATAGGTGAATTTAACCGATTCATTTTTCTTAATTTTAATCTAGGATTGAGAGTCAGGCAACATTTCATGCATTTTTCCGATTCAATCTCACTCTGAGTTATAGAATCAGGTCAATCAGCACATCTAGTTAAAAAACGGTATTTCAGATGATAAATAAGTGAATTTAGCCGATTCATTTTTCTTAATTTTAATCTAGGATTGAGAGTCAGGCAACATTTCATTCATTTTTCCGATTCAATCTCTCTGTGAGTTATAGAATCAGGTCAATCAGCACATCTAGGTCAAAAACGGTATTTATGAGGGTAAGGAATAGAATTCAATCGGTCCATTTCTTTTGCAATTGATCAAGGACTGAGATTCAGGCAAAATTTCATCCATTTTTCCGATTCAATCTCTCTGTGAGTTATAGAATCAGGTCAATCAGCACATCTAGGTCAAAAACGGTATTTATGAGGGTAAGGAATAGAATTCAATCGGTCCATTTTTCTGAAAATTGATCAAGGATTGAGATTCAGGCAAAATTTCATTCATTTTTCCGATTCAATCTCTCTGTGAGTTATAGAATCAGGTCAATCAGCACATCTAGGTCAAAAACGGTATGTATGAGGGTAAGGAATAGAATTCAATCGGTCCATTTCTTTTGCAATCGATCAAGGACTGAGATTCAGGCAAAATTTCATTCATTTTTCCGATTCAATCTCTCTGTGAGTTATAGAATCAGGTCAATCAGCACATCTAGGTCAAAAACGGTATGTATGAGGGTAAGGAATAAAATTCAATCGGTCCATTTTTCTTAAAATTGATCAAGGATTGAGAGTCAGGCAAAATTTCATTCATTTTTCCGATTCCATCTCTCTGTGAGTTATAGAATCAGGTCAATCAGCACATCTAGGTCAAAAACGGTATGTATGAGGGTAAGGAATAGAATTCAATCGGTCCATTTCTTTTGCAATTGATCAAGGACTGAGATTCAGGCAAAATTTCATTCATTTTTCCGATTCAATCTCACTCTGAGTTATAGAATCAGGTCAATCAGCACATCTAGGTCAAAAACGGTATTTCAGATGATAAATAAGTGAATTTAGCCGATTCATTTTTCATAATTTTGATCTAGGATTGAGAGTCAGGCAAAATTTCATTCATTTTTCCGATTCAATCTCTCTGTGAGTTATAGAATCAGGTCAATCAGCACATCTAGGTCAAAAACGGTATTTATGAGGGTAAGGAATAGAATTCAATCGGTCCATTTTTCTTAAAATTGATCAAGGATTGAGATTCAGGCAAAATTTCATTCATTTTTCCGATTCCATCTCTCTGTGAGTTATAGAATCAGGTCAATCAGCACATCTAGGTCAAAAACGGTATGTATGAGGGTAAGGAATAGAATTCAATCGGTCCATTTCTTTTGCAATTGATCAAGGACTGAGATTCAGGCAAAATTTCATTCATTTTTCCGATTCAATCTCTCTGTGAGTTATAGAATCAGGTCAATCAGCACATCTAGGTCAAAAACGGTATTTATGAGGGTAAGGAATAGAATTCAATCGGTCCATTTTTCTTAAAATTGATCAAGGATTGAGAGTCAGGCAAAATTTCATTCATTTTTCCGATTCCATCTCTCTGTGAGTTATAGAATCAGGTCAATCAGCACATCTAGGTCAAAAACGGTATGTATGAGGGTAAGGAATAGAATTCAATCGGTCCATTTCTTTTGCAATTGATCAAGGACTGAGATTCAGGCAAAATTTCATTCATTTTTCCGATTCAATCTCTCTGTGAGTTATAGAATCAGATCAATCAGCACATCTAGGTCAAAAACGGTATTTCAGATGGTAGATAGGTGAATTTAGCCGATTCATTTTTCTTGATTTTGATCTAGGATTGAGAGTCAGGCAAAATTTCATTCATTTTTCCGATTCAATCTCACTGTGATAGTTTGTAATCAGGTCAATCAGCACATCTAGGTCAAAAACGGTATGTATGAGGGTAAGGAATAAAATTCAATCGGTCCATTTCTTTTGCAATTGATCAAGGACTGAGATTCAGGCAAAATTTCATTCATTTTTCCGATTCAATCTCTCTGTGAGTTATAGAATCAGGTCAATCAGCACATCTAGGTCAAAAACGGTATTTATGAGGGTAAGGAATAGAATTCAATCGGTCCATTTCTTTTGCAATTGATCAAGGACTGAGATTCAGGCAAAATTTCATTCATTTTTCCGATTCCATCTCTCTGTGAGTTATAGAATCAGGTCAATCAGCACATCTAGGTCAAAAACGGTATTTCAGATGGTAGATAGGTGAATTTAACCGATTCATTTTTCTTGATTTTGATCTTGGATTGAGAGTCAGGCAACATTTCATGCATTTTTCCGATTCAATCTCACTCTGAGTTATAGAATCAGGTCAATCAGCACATCTAGGTCAAAAACGGTATTTATGAGGGTAAGGAATAGAATTCAATCGGTCCATTTCTTTTGCAATTGATCAAGGACTGAGATTCAGGCAAAATTTCATTCATTTTTCCGATTCAATCTCTCTGTGAGTTATAGAATCAGGTCAATCAGCACATCTAGGTAAAAAACGGTATTTATGAGGGTAAGGAATAGAATTCAATCGGTCCATTTCTTTTGCAATTGATCAAGGACTGAGATTCAGGCAAAATTTCATTCATTTTTCCGATTCAATCTCACTCTGAGTTATAGAATCAGGTCAATCAGCACATCTAGGTCAAAAACGGTATTTCAGATGATAAATAAGTGAATTTAGCCGATTCATTTTTCATAATTTTGATCTAGGATTGAGAGTCAGGCAAAATTTCATTCATTTTTCCGATTCAATCTCACTGTGATAGTTTGTAATCAGGTCAATCAGCACATCTAGGTCAAAAACGGTATTTATGAGGGTAAGGAATAGAATTCAATCGGTCCATTTCTTTTGCAATTGATCAAGGACTGAGATTCAGGCAAAATTTCATTCATTTTTCCGATTCAATCTCTCTGTGAGTTATAGAATCAGGTCAATCAGCACATCTAGGTCAAAAACGGTATTTATGAGGGTAAGGAATAGAATTCAATCGGTCCATTTCTTTTGCAATTGATCAAGGATTGAGATTCAGGCAAAATTTCATTCATTTTTCCGATTCAATCTCTCTGTGAGTTATAGAATCAGGTCAATCAGCACATCTAGGTCAAAAACGGTATTTATGAGGGTAACGAATAGAATTCAATCGGTCCATTTCTTTTGCAATTGATCAAGGATTGAGATTCAGGCAAAATTTCATTCATTTTTCCGATTCAATCTCACTCTGAGTTATAGAATCAGGTCAATCAGCACATCTAGGTCAAAAACGGTATTTCAGATGGTAGATAGGTGAATTTAACCGATTCATTTTTCTTAATTTTAATCTAGGATTGAGAGTCAGGCAACATTTCATGCATTTTTCCGATTCAATCTCACTCTGAGTTATAGAATCAGGTCAATCAGCACATCTAGTTAAAAAACGGTATTTCAGATGATAAATAAGTGAATTTAGCCGATTCATTTTTCTTAATTTTAATCTAGGATTGAGAGTCAGGCAACATTTCATTCATTTTTCCGATTCAATCTCTCTGTGAGTTATAGAATCAGGTCAATCAGCACATCTAGGTCAAAAACGGTATTTATGAGGGTAAGGAATAGAATTCAATCGGTCCATTTCTTTTGCAATTGATCAAGGACTGAGATTCAGGCAAAATTTCATCCATTTTTCCGATTCAATCTCTCTGTGAGTTATAGAATCAGGTCAATCAGCACATCTAGGTCAAAAACGGTATTTATGAGGGTAAGGAATAGAATTCAATCGGTCCATTTTTCTTAAAATTGATCAAGGATTGAGATTCAGGCAAAATTTCATTCATTTTTCCGATTCAATCTCTCTGTGAGTTATAGAATCAGGTCAATCAGCACATCTAGGTCAAAAACGGTATGTATGAGGGTAAGGAATAGAATTCAATCGGTCCATTTCTTTTGCAATCGATCAAGGACTGAGATTCAGGCAAAATTTCATTCATTTTTCCGATTCAATCTCTCTGTGAGTTATAGAATCAGGTCAATCAGCACATCTAGGTCAAAAACGGTATGTATGAGGGTAAGGAATAAAATTCAATCGGTCCATTTCTTTTGCAATTGATCAAGGACTGAGATTCAGGCAAAATTTCATTCATTTTTCCGATTCAATCTCACTCTGAGTTATAGAATCAGGTCAATCAGCACATCTAGGTCAAAAACGGTATTTCAGATGATAAATAAGTGAATTTAGCCGATTCATTTTTCATAATTTTGATCTAGGATTGAGAGTCAGGCAAAATTTCATTCATTTTTCCGATTCAATCTCTCTGTGAGTTATAGAATCAGGTCAATCAGCACATCTAGGTCAAAAACGGTATTTATGAGGGTAAGGAATAGAATTCAATCGGTCCATTTTTCTTAAAATTGATCAAGGATTGAGATTCAGGCAAAATTTCATTCATTTTTCCGATTCCATCTCTCTGTGAGTTATAGAATCAGGTCAATCAGCACATCTAGGTCAAAAACGGTATGTATGAGGGTAAGGAATAGAATTCAATCGGTCCATTTCTTTTGCAATTGATCAAGGACTGAGAGTCAGGCAACATTTCATTCATTTTTCCGATTCAATCTCTCTGTGAGTTATAGAATCAGGTCAATCAGCACATCTAGGTCAAAAACGGTATTTATGAGGGTAAGGAATAGAATTCAATCGGTCCATTTCTTTTGCAATTGATCAAGGACTGAGATTCAGGCAAAATTTCATCCATTTTTCCGATTCAATCTCTCTGTGAGTTATAGAATCAGGTCAATCAGCACATCTAGGTCAAAAACGGTATTTATGAGGGTAAGGAATAGAATTCAATCGGTCCATTTTTCTTAAAATTGATCAAGGATTGAGATTCAGGCAAAATTTCATTCATTTTTCCGATTCAATCTCTCTGTGAGTTATAGAATCAGGTCAATCAGCACATCTAGGTCAAAAACGGTATGTATGAGGGTAAGGAATAGAATTCAATCGGTCCATTTCTTTTGCAATCGATCAAGGACTGAGATTCAGGCAAAATTTCATTCATTTTTCCGATTCAATCTCTCTGTGAGTTATAGAATCAGGTCAATCAGCACATCTAGGTCAAAAACGGTATGTATGAGGGTAAGGAATAAAATTCAATCGGTCCATTTCTTTTGCAATTGATCAAGGACTGAGATTCAGGCAAAATTTCATTCATTTTTCCGATTCAATCTCACTCTGAGTTATAGAATCAGGTCAATCAGCACATCTAGGTCAAAAACGGTATTTCAGATGATAAATAAGTGAATTTAGCCGATTCATTTTTCATAATTTTGATCTAGGATTGAGAGTCAGGCAAAATTTCATTCATTTTTCCGATTCAATCTCTCTGTGAGTTATAGAATCAGGTCAATCAGCACATCTAGGTCAAAAACGGTATTTATGAGGGTAAGGAATAGAATTCAATCGGTCCATTTTTCTTAAAATTGATCAAGGATTGAGATTCAGGCAAAATTTCATTCATTTTTCCGATTCCATCTCTCTGTGAGTTATAGAATCAGGTCAATCAGCACATCTAGGTCAAAAACGGTATGTATGAGGGTAAGGAATAGAATTCAATCGGTCCATTTCTTTTGCAATTGATCAAGGACTGAGATTCAGGCAAAATTTCATTCATTTTTCCGATTCAATCTCTCTGTGAGTTATAGAATCAGGTCAATCAGCACATCTAGGTCAAAAACGGTATTAATGAGGGTAAGGAATAGAATTCAATCGGTCCATTTCTTTTGCAATTGATCAAGGACTGAGATTCAGGCAAAATTTCATGCATTTTTCCGATTCAATCTCTCTGTGAGTTATAGAATCAGATCAATCAGCACATCTAGGTCAAAAACGGTATTTCAGATGGTAGATAGGTGAATTTAGCCGATTCATTTTTCTTGATTTTGATCTTGGATTGAGAGTCAGGCAACATTTCATGCATTTTTCCGATTCAATCTCACTCTGAGTTATAGAATCAGGTCAATCAGCACATCTAGGTCAAAAACGGTATTTATGAGGGTAAGGAATAGAATTCAATCGGTCCATTTCTTTTGCAATTGATCAAGGACTGAGATTCAGGCAAAATTTCATTCATTTTTCCGATTCAATCTCACTCTGAGTTATAGAATCAGGTCAATCAGCACATCTAGTTAAAAAACGGTATTTCAGATGATAAATAAGTGAATTTAGCCGATTCATTTTTCTTAATTTTAATCTAGGATTGAGAGTCAGGCAACATTTCATTCATTTTTCCGATTCAATCTCTCTGTGAGTTATAGAATCAGGTCAATCAGCACATCTAGGTCAAAAACGGTATTTATGAGGGTAAGGAATAGAATTCAATCGGTCCATTTCTTTTGCAATTGATCAAGGACTGAGATTCAGGCAAAATTTCATCCATTTTTCCGATTCAATCTCTCTGTGAGTTATAGAATCAGGTCAATCAGCACATCTAGGTCAAAAACGGTATTTCAGATGATAAATAAGTGAATTTAGCCGATTCATTTTTCTTGATTTTGATCTAGGATTGAGAGTCAGGCAACATTTCATGCATTTTTCCGATTCAATCTCACTCTGAGTTATAGAATCAGATCAATCAGCACATCTAGGTCAAAAACTGTATTTCAGATGGTAGATAGGTGAATTTAACCGATTCATTTTTCTTGATTTTGATCTAGGATTGAGAGTCAGGCAACATTTCATGCATTTTTCCGATTCAATCTCACTCTGAGTTATAGAATCAGGTCAATCAGCACATCTAGGTCAAAAACGGTATTTCAGATGGTAGATAGGTGAATTTAACCGATTCATTTTTCTTGATTTTAATCTAGGATTGAGAGTCAGGCAACATTTCATGCATTTTTCTGATTCAATCTCACTCTGAGTTATAGAATCAGGTCAATCAGCACATCTAGGTCAAAAACGGTATTTCAGATGATAAATAAGTGAATTAAACCGATTCATTTTTCTTAATTTTAATCTAGGATTGAGAGTCAGGCAACATTTCATGCATTTTTCCGATTCAATCTCACTCTGAGTTATAGAATCAGGTCAATCAGCACATCTAGGTCAAAAACGGTATTTCAGATGGTAGATAGGTGAATTTAACCGATTCATTTTTCTTGATTTTGATCTTGGATTGAGAGACAGGCAACATTTCATGCATTTTTCCGATTCAATCTCACTCTGAGTTATAGAATCAGGTCAATCAGCACATCTAGGTCAAAAACGGTATTTCAGATGATAAATAAGTGAATTAAACCGATTCATTTTTCTTAATTTTAATCTAGGATTGAGAGTCATGCAACATTTCATGCATTTTTCCGATTCAATCTACCTCTGAGTTATAGAATCAGGTCAATCAGCACATCCAGGTCAAAAACGGTATTTCAGATGATAAATAAGTGAATTAAACCGATTCATTTTTCTTAATTTTAATCTAGGATTGAGAGTCAGGCAACATTTCATGCATTTTTCCGATTCAATCTACCTCTGAGTTATAGAATCAGGTCAATCAGCACATCTAGGTCAAAAACGGTATTTCAGATGATAAATAAGTGAATTTAGCCGATTCATTTTTCTTGATTTTGATCTAGGATTGAGAGTCAGGCAACATTTCATGCATTTTTCCGATTCAATCTCACTCTGAGTTATAGAATCAGATCAATCAGCACATCTAGGTCAAAAACTGTATTTCAGATGGTAGATAGGTGAATTTAACCGATTCATTTTTCTTGATTTTGATCTAGGATTGAGAGTCAGGCAACATTTCATGCATTTTTCCGATTCAATCTCACTCTGAGTTATAGAATCAGGTCAATCAGCACATCTAGGTCAAAAACGGTATTTCAGATGGTAGATAGGTGAATTTAACCGATTCATTTTTCTTGATTTTGATCTAGGATTGAGAGTCAGGCAACATTTCATGCATTTTTCTGATTCAATCTCACTCTGAGTTATAGAATCAGGTCAATCAGCACATCCAGGTCAAAAACGGTATTTCAGATGATAAATAAGTGAATTAAACCGATTCATTTTTCTTAATTTTAATCTAGGATTGAGAGTCATGCAACATTTCATGCATTTTTCCGATTCAATCTCACTCTGAGTTATAGAATCAGGTCAATCAGCACATCTAGGTCAAAAACGGTATTTCAGATGATAAATAAGTGAATTAAACCGATTCATTTTTCTTAATTTTAATCTAGGATTGAGAGTCATGCAACATTTCATGCATTTTTCCGATTCAATCTACCTCTGAGTTATAGAATCAGGTCAATCAGCACATCCAGGTCAAAAACGGTATTTCAGATGATAAATAAGTGAATTAAACCGATTCATTTTTCTTAATTTTAATCTAGGATTGAGAGTCAGGCAACATTTCATGCATTTTTCCGATTCAATCTACCTCTGAGTTATAGAATCAGGTCAATCAGCACATCTAGGTCAAAAACGGTATTTCAGATGATAAATAAGTGAATTTAGCCGATTCATTTTTCTTGATTTTGATCTAGGATTGAGAGTCAGGCAACATTTCATGCATTTTTCCGATTCAATCTCACTCTGAGTTATAGAATCAGATCAATCAGCACATCTAGGTCAAAAACTGTATTTCAGATGGTAGATAGGTGAATTTAACCGATTCATTTTTCTTGATTTTGATCTAGGATTGAGAGTCAGGCAACATTTCATGCATTTTTCCGATTCAATCTCACTCTGAGTTATAGAATCAGGTCAATCAGCACATCTAGGTCAAAAACGGTATTTCAGATGGTAGATAGGTGAATTTAACCGATTCATTTTTCTTGATTTTGATCTAGGATTGAGAGTCAGGCAACATTTCATGCATTTTTCTGATTCAATCTCACTCTGAGTTATAGAATCAGGTCAATCAGCACATCCAGGTCAAAAACGGTATTTCAGATGATAAATAAGTGAATTAAACCGATTCATTTTTCTTAATTTTAATCTAGGATTGAGAGTCAGGCAACATTTCATGCATTTTTCTGATTCAATCTCACTCTGAGTTATAGAATCAGGTCAATCAGCACATCTAGGTCAAAAACGGTATTTCAGATGATAAATAAGTGAATTAAACCGATTCATTTTTCTTAATTTTAATCTAGGATTGAGAGTCAGGCAACATTTCATGCATTTTTCTGATTCAATCTCACTCTGAGTTATAGAATCAGGTCAATCAGCACATCTAGGTCAAAAACGGTATTTCAGATGATAAATAAGTGAATTAAACCGATTCATTTTTCTTAATTTTAATCTAGGATTGAGAGTCAGGCAACATTTCATGCATTTTTCCGATTCAATCTCACTCTGAGTTATAGAATCAGGTCAATCAGCACATCTAGGTCAAAAACGGTATTTCAGATGGTAGATAGGTGAATTTAACCGATTCATTTTTCTTGATTTTGATCTTGGATTGAGAGACAGGCAACATTTCATGCATTTTTCCGATTCAATCTCACTCTGAGTTATAGAATCAGGTCAATCAGCACATCTAGGTCAAAAACGGTATTTCAGATGATAAATAAGTGAATTAAACCGATTCATTTTTCTTAATTTTAATCTAGGATTGAGAGTCATGCAACATTTCATGCATTTTTCCGATTCAATCTACCTCTGAGTTATAGAATCAGGTCAATCAGCACATCCAGGTCAAAAACGGTATTTCAGATGATAAATAAGTGAATTAAACCGATTCATTTTTCTTAATTTTAATCTAGGATTGAGAGTCAGGCAACATTTCATGCATTTTTCCGATTCAATCTACCTCTGAGTTATAGAATCAGGTCAATCAGCACATCTAGGTCAAAAACGGTATTTCAGATGATAAATAAGTGAATTAAACCGATTCATTTTTCTTAATTTTAATCTAGGATTGAGAGTCATGCAACATTTCATGCATTTTTCCGATTCAATCTACCTCTGAGTTATAGAATCAGGTCAATCAGCACATCCAGGTCAAAAACGGTATTTCAGATGATAAATAAGTGAATTTAACCGATTCATTTTTCTTAATTTTAATCTAGGATTGAGAGTCAGGCAACATTTCATGCATTTTTCCGATTCAATCTCACTCTGAGTTATAGAATCAGGTCAATCAGCACATCTAGGTCAAAAACGGTATTTCAGATGATAAATAAGTGAATTAAACCGATTCATTTTTCTTAATTTTAATCTAGGATTGAGAGTCAGGCAACATTTCATGCATTTTTCCGATTCAATCTACCTCTGAGTTATAGAATCAGGTCAATCAGCTCATCTAGGTCAAAAACGGTATTTCAGATGATAAATAAGTGAATTTAGCCGATTCATTTTTCATAATTTTGATCTAGGATTGAGAGACAGGCAAAATTTCATTCATTTTTCCGATTCAATCTCACTCTGAGTTATAGAATCAGGTCAATCAGCACATCTAGGTCAAAAACGGTATTTCAGATGGTAGATAGGTGAATTTAACCGATTCATTTTTCTTAATTTTAATCTAGGATTGAGAGTCAGGCAACATTTCATGCATTTTTCCGATTCAATCTCACTCTGAGTTATAGAATCAGGTCAATCAGCACATCTAGGTCAAAAACGGTATTTCAGATGGTAGATAGGTGAATTTAACCGATTCATTTTTCTTGATTTTGATCTAGGATTGAGAGTCATGCAACATTTCATGCATTTTTCCGATTCAATCTCACTCTGAGTTATAGAATCAGGTCAATCAGCACATCTAGGTCAAAAACGGTATTTCAGATGATAAATAAGTGAATTAAACCGATTCATTTTTCTTAATTTTAATCTAGGATTGAGAGTCAGGCAACATTTCATGCATTTTTCCGATTCAATCTACCTCTGAGTTATAGAATCAGGTCAATCAGCACATCTAGGTCAAAAACGGTATTTCAGATGATAAATAAGTGAATTAAACCGATTCATTTTTCTTGATTTTGATCTAGGATTGAGAGACAGGCAACATTTCATGCATTTTTCCGATTCAATCTCACTCTGAGTTATAGAATCAGGTCAATCAGCACATCTAGGTCAAAAACGGTATTTCAGATGATAAATAAGTGAATTAAACCGATTCATTTTTCTTAATTTTAATCTAGGATTGAGAGTCAGGCAACATTTCATGCATTTTTCCGATTCAATCTACCTCTGAGTTATAGAATCAGGTCAATCAGCACATCTAGGTCAAAAACGGTATTTCAGATGGTAGATAGGTGAATTTAACCGATTCATTTTTCTTGATTTTGATCTAGGATTGAGAGACAGGCAACATTTCAAGCATTTTTCCGATTCAATCTACCTCTGAGTTATAGAATCAGGTCATTCAGCACATCTAGGTCAAAAACGGTATTTCAGATGATAAATAAGTGAATTAAACCGATTCATTTTTCTTAATTTTAATCTAGGATTGAGAGTCAGGCAACATTTCATGCATTTTTCCGATTCAATCTACCTCTGAGTTATAGAATCAGGTCAATCAGCACATCTAGGTCAAAAACGGTATTTCAGATGGTAGATAGGTGAATTTAACCGATTCATTTTTCTTGATTTTGATCTAGGATTGAGAGTCAGGCAACATTTCATGCATTTTTCCGATTCAATCTACCTCTGAGTTATAGAATCAGGTCAATCAGCACATCCAGGTCAAAAATTGCATTTCTGAGTGTAAGCAAAAGAATTCATTCGGTCCATTTTTCTTACTTTTGATCAAGGATTGAGATTCAGCCGAATATTCATACAATTTTCCGAATCAATCTCACTCTGAGCTACAGAATCAGGTCAATCAGCACATCCAGGTCAAAAATTGCGTTTCCGAGGGTAAATAGGGGAATTCATTCGGTCCATTTTTCTTACTTTTGATCAAGGATTGAGATTCAGCCGAATATTCATACAATTTTCCGAATCAATCTCACTCTGAGCTACAGAATCAGGTCAATCAGCACATCCAGGTCAAAAATTGCATTTCCGAGGGTGAATAGGGGAATTCATTCGGTCTATTTTTCTTACTTTTGATCAAGGATTGAGATTCAGCCGAAATTTCATACAACTTTCAGAAGAAGGCGATGCTGCAGCTGGAGAACAAGCATCTCTCAAACTGGAAATAGATCAAACTACTACCCAATGTGATGAAACAACTGCTACAAATGCCGAGAGTCAGGGAACATCTGATGCGAGCTCAGTTTGCTCTCAGATTAATGTGTCCGAAGCGCCAAACAAATAGATTCCAAATTTTTTTCATTGATAAATCTTCACAAAATATCCTTTCATCCATCAACAAAATATAATCAAAATAAAGTACATCACTGAGCTTTCTTGTAGATCTTTTTGCTCTTGAGATACGCTGATGGAATCGGTTCCACGTGGCAGAGTCGATCCAGTGGGGTGATTCCGAGAGCCTTCAACTTTCGGGCGGCATCTAGCTCATCTTCGACTGTTGCTTTTAATACTGTGTATCTGGAACAGAATGGATTTCAGAGGAATGTAACTATATCATTTTCACTTTTCAATTTCACTGGAATCCGTCGCTTTGATCGTGTGCACTTTCTCGAATTCCAAATTGGCTTTCATGATTCTGTCTGTAGGTGTATTCAAAGCCTTATCGATTGTATTCGCTTGCTCATCTGGAATATTGAGAACATTATCTCCCTGGAGGGTTCATTTCTGTCTTACTTCCTGTGGCAGTTGCTTTAAGCAATGCGTCCAAACTGCTGGCACTTTTTCTGTGCTGATTGAACGTTTTCATTTTCTGAAATATAACATGGCTTCTGAAATTCGCGCGCATATTTTGAACTGAAGAGATCAAAATTTTACAAAATTGTTTTTGCCTATTTCGCCGTTGATCTACTGAAGTACTGATAATTAGCGCGCGGTCGTCATGTTGTCAGCGGAGCGCAGGGAACCAACCGAAATATCGCTAATATGCAGATATCAGAACATAATATCGAGAAATATAGTTGAGCAAAACACTGATGAAGATTTATTTTCGGAATCGGAATCAGGAAAAGTTTATTTCTCTCGCTCTTAACAGCTGTTCACTTACATTCGACTAGTATTATTACATTCATTAAATTCTGGATAAAATTTTGAACAAAGTACAATGAGATCTACAGTATTCAAATTCAGAATGAGAAAGAATCACTTGTTGATTTCCACGATAACATCATCTGGGTCTCTTTCACGAGTGGCATAGTACCAGCAGCTATTACTTTTGATAACCTTGAAGGGATCATTCGGGTGGAAGAATTGTTCCATATGAATACCACTTCTAACATTCATATTTTTGAAAGAGATTTTTCCATCTTTGGCGAATATGCTGCAAATCATATAAGTGAGGAAAATCGCTGATTGTAGAAATCTTACTAGTTCAAATACAGTTGATATGCGTGAGTTTTGCTGAAGACGGAGGATTGTAATGGATTCGTAACGGTTTTCTGTAAAACAATATTCTCTAAATTAAGTAACACATCTGACTGATTCTTAATTCTTACAGGGTTGTGCCATGACTTGTGTAAAAACTCGTAAATGCTGTTGAGTCGAGAGCGATCCGCTAATTCTGAACTGAAATGTAGATCATCTGAAAAGTGTGCCTAGTCGTACCATTGGTTTACGAAATGTCAATGATTTCGTTTTTGAACCACATTTGATCGATTACTGGAAATGGGTTCCTCACAATCCAATGACGTGGCAACAAATCAGGAAGATGATGAGTGAACAGAAGTTTGAGGAACTCGTGGTACTGCAAAATTAATATCTTTCAATGTTCTCTTTTTGCAAGTTACATCAGGATAAACGACTGTTGAGAAATCCACCATTGAGACGATGACTCCTACTTGCATTGAGCCGTTACTAGCTACAAAAGATGATGTTAGAACCTCCATTCATAGAAACCAATAACTTACAATAAGAAAGTGAAATAGCAAGTAAGTCATGGCTGAGACACTTTATACGTCTAACTGTAGGTGTTTCTCTGAAAGATGGATATTATGCAGATTTGAATTCAAATCAAATGAGCTTACGTCAGAAAACTGTTCTTAATGAAAAGCTCATTCGCATCTCTATGCAGAAGGGTGGGGAGATCCTGTTGAATCGGAGTGTGAAAAGATGATGGATTGTACAGTTCACCGATTACTTTGCTGAAATTAAACATATTTACAGGGTGGCTAATAAGTATTGAGACTTGATTTTGCCCTGATTTCTCGAAAACGGCGTGCCGCAAGTTGAAGTCAGCTTATTTTCTGGATAAAGGAGAGTTTTTGCAGTACACAATAACAAGGAAATGTTTGAATTCGGCCTCGTTCAAAACTAGGCCCCCTGAATCTGTTGCGAAAAAATAGCCAGATCGCCGCACCTGGTTTTTTGAAGTATCTTCGTGCAGCACATGAACCGATAAAGGCTGGTACATCAAATTTTGATAATGATGAGAAAAAGTCTTCTAGAAGACAGTTATAAACTTTCAAATAAAAATATAAATCCTACAGAAAGATATTGAACATATCCTGATACTGGCCAACCGGGTCCAAAATTTCGGACATTTCTCGATTTTCTGGTTTGACCTATTCGACTTTATGATGGTTCTTGAAACTGGTTCATTTACTTATTTTGCTTACGTGAACAAAGTTAGGACCAATACATTAGAAATTACTTTGATTTCTTGCCAGTTATGACCCTACGAAAAACATGCATTTAGTACTGCGCGGCGAGCCCAAAGTCATGCATGCAATGGGGCTCGCCTGGCTAATGTTGCACATCCGAATTCCCTCAAAAGTGCTCTATTCATTAACCGAGAGTTGTACTATACACTAACGGTAGTGGGAACTAGCTCAGTATTGGAATTTTCGCACAGCGTACGACTGAAAATGGTCATTTTTGCACTAAAATGCATTTTTTGGAGGGAAGCATTCAATAAAACGGACGCTGTGTGTGATTTATTAGATGTTTTCACCTCAAATCAATATATAATATTCAGAAGGATCCCAGCTATCGATTTTTGAGAAAATTATCTTCAGAAACTGCGTGGCTCTTTTCCCAGAACTGTCAGAAAAAAGTCTCAATACTTATTAGCCACCCTGTATTTTGATCTGCTTGCTCTGACGAACCCAGCACTTCTCTCCTTTCCGACGGCAACCCTGGCATGGTCCCGGTAAGAAACTTTAAGTTCTGGTACTCGGAGTCTTTTTGCGAAAATCGAAAACTTTTGACAGCAAGAAAACCTTTCTGATCATCAGATAAATGGTAAATCTGAATAGAGTCATCGATGGAAATCGCGAGAAGACGATCCATTGCGTGATAATGAAATTGCCCAAAAACTCTTTCGAACTCAAGAATGGACATCTGGTCGGTCTGAAATTAAGATAGTTTGCTGACTAATTTTCTTCCATTCACTGACCTCTACATTGAATGCAAAAAATATTATCGTTGATTCGACCCCATCAACCTTCTCAATGTCATCAGCATAATCATATCCTGTCAGGCGATCGAATATATCTCGGAAACGATCGGAATATGAGAGCTTCTTCTTTTTACAAGAAGTTTGTACTGATTTTCTTCTTGTGTAACCAAGTCCGCTTGGATTTGATCCCTTCACTTTAAGTGTTCTACTATATTCTGGACGTGTTTTCAGTTTATGCACAACTTCACGTACTGATCTGGGTGCATGTGTATGGTTCATTGTCTGCTGCTCATCAGCTGAATCGTTCCGTGAGTAATCAGATGTGAATGGGCTTTCCTCCCTCTGACGTTTCTGCTTTGGCTCTTCTTCTCGAAATGGATTTGTATATCTAATCCGTCGAAGAAGGTTCGAGGTCGCATGTTCATCTACCAAACGTTCTTCACAACTGGGACTTTCTGACGAGATCAGAGCATGATAAACAGGCATTGTTCTGCTAGTTTCCCGCCGAACTCGTTCCTCATCAACAATTATTTGTGCTGCAGCTTCCACAGCTGTGTAGTATGGCATAGTTCGACTTGTTTCTCGGTGGTGTGAATCCTTTGGAAATTCTTCGTATTTGAATTCATCTTTTTCATACAAGCCGCTAGACTCCTGGTCGTAAAAAGTTCTAACGTTGCTTTTGTGGATATATTCTTGATAAGCATCGACATGGCTCTCCAGGTGGTCCTCTTCTTCAGCTGATATCCTTTCTTGACGTTGATTTATTTCTAATGGATCAAATGGAAGTTCGCCGGCCGATCGATCCCAAGCAAATGGATTCGGAACGTCTCCTAAATTTTGTAAACCTCTAACATCTGCCGTGATGTCGTTTATTTCCACAAACACTTCCTGAAATCCATATTAATATTAGCAATGTAGATTTTTGGATTTCCAGAAAACCTCCTCTGGTTCATCATGTTGTTGTTCTTCGTCGTCGCAGTCTTCATTAGTAAACTGTAGAATTAGAGTACTAGAATCATCAGTCCACCAGCTACGCATCGCTTTCTCTTTTTTGTAGTGATAGTTTCTTGTGAGCGTTCCCAAATTCATTTTTGTCGTCTCATCGAAGCAATTCTGAAATGAATTCAATGTTTTTTATCGGAACAATTATCCCTACCATTGGATGTGATACATCATCATTTTTAGATTCTTCTACTCCATAGTATTTCAAAACTGTTATGGCACTGTGTCCATGGCTATGAAATGCTAAGAATCGCCCATCTGGCGAGAATCCTAAGCAATCCGCATCGCTACTCATACTCGGGAAATCTGCGTTTGGTGGTTCACATTTGTCTAGATCGATTTGTTCAAGGTGATTTTGGGTAAAGTTAAGCGATTAGTTGATATGAGTGATAATATAAGTTCCGAATGAGTTTATCTGAATAATTCATGTTGAGTTTCAGAAAAGAAGGTGGGCTCTACTTCTGAAACGGTCTCTACCTATTTCTCTTTCCAATTTCTCTTTCTTCATCCAGACACTCGACAATCAATCCAAGCATTTCACCGCAAAACTTATGTGACAAATACCGATATTTTCCATTCGGAAATCTGACGACGGGCAGATCGGACAATGCTGTTTTCCTCTCTCCTACACTCATTTGCACACTATCCAGCAGATCTCTCAATCTGTATCTTTTCGATTGTTCTTCTGCTTCTTTCTCTTTCCAATTCCACTGCAACTCTTGCTCCCGAAGCATATCCTTGAGACGGCCTACATTGAGAACATCGACAGCAGGACATAGCTCACCAGTCGAGTAGCACTTGCCATCAACCTAAAATACTTTAGTCTTTAGCTTCGACATTACTTTTGGTGGCATACAAATTCAGCTTCAAAATTTGGAACTGTGGGCGAATCGGGAGCATCAAGACAGTTATGAAGCAGGAGGACGGTTGTCGCGGATTCTATAATCTTCATCGGAAATGTTGTATCATCTGTACAAAGAACTGCATCATCCGTGGATTCTCCTCAAATTGTTAATCCTTGTCCCTCTTTGAATGCTTCCACGACCGATTCATCGACGGAAAGTAGCATGAACTCGGAAGTGGGATCGGAATATGAAGACGAGAATTCCACTTTTGTCATAGTTTTCTAAATAATAAAATATTGTTATTAGTAAAGACTAACTCGGGACCCCAGTTTTGAACACTTACATTCATCGCATTGTCAAATGGTCTATTCTTTGAGCGAGTATCGAAAACGAACTGAGCATCGCTGTTTTTTTTCGCCGATTGCTGCAAGCATGGATTTTATTTTGTTTCTTTTTCTTGCAATACGAACCAGTTTGGCTATGAGTGATAGTTTTTCAACAATTTTACTCGACATATATCAACGTAAAAAATGGTTCTATTATTTAACATGTCGTAAAAATAAATGCAAGAGAAAATCACATTTCAACGGCGGTGGCCGGGGGACTAGAAAACAACTGGGCCGTGGCCTAACATCCCAAAAAGGGCGGAGCTAACCAATCAGCAAGCGATTTTTCGTGACTTTTCTCCTCCAAAACGTTTTAAATAAGTATTAGGGCGGTAAAGATTTGAGAACTCGTGCTCCAGCGCACTGGTCAAATGGAAGAGAAAATCACACTGATTTTTTTGCGAAAACTCTTCCATGGAATTCCATGTGACCAAATGCACGGGGAGTGCATTGGAGCATGGATTTTCAAATTTTTACCGTCCTAATACTATGTAATGTATTTAATAGGCTCATATTCCTCCTTTGAAATGTATCGCTTCTATAGAACTGATTGCCTATTAAATAATTTTTTATTGAATGCAAAATAAATGCGAAATGATTAAGGCTTGCACGATAAAGCTCGAGAAAGGAAAGAAGAAGAAGTCTGGAGCCCACAATCGCGGAAATGTGGATGCTCAGGTACTGGATGGCACTATCTACAGATGTAATTAGTTTCATTTTTTCAGAGTCAAAAAGATGCTCTCTCCCATCAAGAAAAATTTGTGAAGAAGATTCAAAAACAAAAGTTTCTGGAGAACAAGGAAAAGGAGCTTGCAAGGTTTTTAGTACTTTACAAACAATCGTTTCAGTTTCTTGTTGCAGGCAACCCCATTGTCTAGTAATTCACCGTGGAGACGTCGGCAAATACGTTAAAGGACTGGAATCGGATTTGAGAAATCTTGTCGAGCCGAATACCGCTAAAAACCTCAAGATCCTCAAGCGAAACAACATTAAAGATTTTATCGTTAACGGTGCAGTTCTCGGTGTCACGAACATGATGGTTTTGACTTCAAGTGATGCCTCGCTTCAATTGAGAATGATGCGTTTCTCTCAAGGACCTACGCTCTCTTTCAAAGGTAAGCACTGAGTTCTTAGTTCTTGAAGCAAAGTACAGATTTCAGTGAAGCAATACTCATTAGCTCGCCACGTTGTGAACTGTCAGAAACGTCCAGTAGCTACTGATAAGCTGTACAAATCGTCTCCATTAGTTGTGATGAATGGTTTCGGCGATGGAGGGAAAAAGCATTTATCGCTGGTTCAAACCTTTATTCAAAACATGTTCCCATCTATCAATGTGGACACGATTCAACTTAGCAACTTGAAACGCTGTCTGATTGTAAGCTATGACGAAGAAACTGATGAAATTCAGATGAGACACTAGTAAGTTCGCAACATGGAGACTCGAGACGATTGTTTTATTTCAGTGTCATTCGTGTCGTCGCATCGGGTCTCAATAAATCGGTGAAGAAACTCTTGCAGGCCGAGAAGACTATGGGCAAAAACATTCCAAACTTGAGCACCTACAAAGATATCAGCGACTATTTCCTCAAGTAATGAACAAGATTCAGGAGACTAACAATTAACATTATTTTTCAGCCCAGGACAGTTAAGTGATTCTGAGTTCGAAGGTGATCAGCAAGAGGTAGAACTCCCCCAAGATATTTCCGAGGGGCGTGGATGTGGGCTCGGACAGAAGAGCAACGTTCGACTGCATGAAATCGGACCACGATTGACATTGGAGCTCACGAAAATCGAAGAAGGAATCGACGAGGGAGAAGTTCCCTAGACATGTTTTAGTGGTTCTTTGTTCTCTCTTTATCACTTTTAATGATAAATTTGTTGTTTTATTATGATTTCTTGAATTTGTTTTCTCTCAGTGAGCAGACGGACATAAGACTCAAAAAATCCTAAATAAAACAAACACCAAAAAATACATCACTTTACTATACGAGATCTGCTCGAGTTCGAGTTCACATTTACATTGCTCTTTTCAAATTGGATGAACGGTGATGTTGCCAACTTTGACCGAATCCGAACCCAATTTATCGAAGAATTGACTGGTCGATCCACGGAACTTCGAATCATATGGATGAGATAGCAGTTGAATCAAACTCGGCTCCTTGATTCCGGCTGAGTCGATGTTGAGCTTTTGATATCCGTATGCTTCAATCTCTCCGCTCGACTGGTCCACGCAGAGAGCATCATCATCACACATGATTTTGTATGACATCGTAGTGTGCATTTTGTTGAACAAGTAGATCCCTGCCGAATCATCGGTCTTCATCATGAGTTCGCTCGGCGCGTAAACCAATCCCTCGTAGTCAATAACCGCCTGCATCTTCTCGACGTCATTCAAAACTCCAGTATCAGTCGGTTTTCCAATCATGGACAAGGAGTCGAGGGGAGAGTACTCCTCAATGAATGGGCGCCACGGCTGCCCCCCTGCGACTACCTCACGGAGACGAATCGATTTGCCTTTTCCGACATCGACGCGGCGGAGACGTCCATCCTCTTGTTCAATGATCAAATGAATCGCCTCGGGGAGAAAGACGTCAAGAGTTGAATTGATGGTTGAGCAGGCCTGAGGATGACCCGTGAGTGGAGCGGAGTTCATTTGTCTCATCGTAGTCTGTAATTAGACAATCAGTAGAAATAAAACTTATCATCTCGGAACTCCAGCAACACATAGTATCACTTCACATTGCATGCTGTGTTCCAAATATCAAAAACTCACATCCAACAATCTCGTAGTAGTACCTCCGGTCGACTTGATGCTAGCAGCCGCCGCTGCAGTGTTCCCCGTCAAAATTGCATCCGAGCTCTCGTCGGGAATCATGCGCATTGTTCTCATGCCGGTAGTCTTCGGAACTCTATTTTGAATTAGATTGGTGGGTGTTCCATACGGCTGAAAACAATATGGATTCAGTAAGGAAAAGATTATGCTGACGACTTACGTTTGGCATCCTTTGGTACGATAGATATCTCTTGATGGAGAATCTCGCGGGAGACAAAGAGTGAGACTGACTGCCGTCTTCGGGAGATTCGGGGAGAGCTCCACGTGGCACTACGTCACCGAAAAGGTCGGAGAGGGGTCACGTGGACAGGGGGTCACGTGAACAGAATATATTAATGGACGTGAGGAATGTCTTTTCTAAAAGCATCTGCAACATGTTTGACTGTTTGAAACTTGACTGTGGGTTTCTCAACCTTGACAAATTCTGAATAAAAAAATGTATCAACTACGTATTATCTGCGCATACTCTATTTCATATCAACTCTGAGATTTTTTCCTCAAGGGATTACTTGAGGTTTCGAGTTGAGCCTTTTAAAGAAATCGGATCCTATACTATATTGACCGTGAGGATTCAGAATCTGCAATAAAATTTAGCAAAAAGTGAAAGTGAACTGAGTTATCAACCATCAAAGTCCCAGCCAGTACGAATTTAGTCCATTTTGAAGGGGTCGTTTCTCAGCTCAGAGGTACTGTTAGAAGTTTTTTGTGTTTAGCTCAGAAAGATGCCTACAATTATGTAATATTGGCTTGAGATTTGTGCTCTGATTCAATAATGGAGAGGTATCAACTATCTTATTTCTGGGGAAAGCGCATATCATATAATTGTAGGCATCTTTCTGAGCTTAATTCAAAAAACTAGGCCTTCTAACAGTGCCTGTGAGCTGAGATATGATCCCTCCAAAATGGACTAAACTAAATTCGTACTGGCTGGGACTTTGATGGCTGATAACTCAGTTCACGTTCACTTTTTGCTAATTCTTACTGATTCTGAATCCTCGCGGTCAATATATCGTATTTACTCTAATAGTGGGATGTCTCTTATTGAATGACACATCTAATAGAGGGGCATATGGGCAAAGAGGTTCAAAAATAAAAATGCAATTCCAATTGAAGATCACCCCTTATATATATGAGCACCCGGCAAAAATGTTTCGTTTGAAATTTTTTGCTTTGTGAGTTCAAGATTTTTAGCAATAGGTTGAGAAATATACACCTCTAATATAAGGAGATCCAGAAAATAGGGTTGAACAATAAAAGGGCATATCCCACTATTAGAGTAAATACGGGAATCGGGGATCATTTATAGAAAAAGTTCAACTCGACACCTCAAGTAATCCCGTTGTGAGAACTTGGTATAATGACTAGCTTCTGACTGAAACGGATTCATGAGAGAGTTATTGAGGAAATTATCAAAATATCAACCGATGCATCAGAAAAACCATCCAATATTTAACGAAAGCTGAATTCATCTCGCTTCCACAAACTTCTCTAGCTGCACATTTCTTACTGTAACTACCACGATCTCTTGAACAACTTTCAGAACCAGACCGACCGTTTTCTTGACTAGACGCTTTGATGTTCTCCACATTCATTTGTTCTTCTTCTGTGTGGATCAAATGCGTCTCTCACAATAGATATCATTTTCTTGCGACTTCCTTCTTCCTTCTTCCGAGAAAAATTATTAATTCCGACTTCCGATTTTGAAAGTTTCACTTCCATGCAACTCTGCTTGTGAAAAAAACGTTTTCTGAAAATAAAAACGATTGGTATCCTAACTTTATTTGATGAAATCATCGAAAGAAGTTGTACAATTTGAGAGAATTTTCAGAATACAGGATTCGAAGAACCTTCGGTCTCAAAATTTTGATTTTTCTTTTTCGATTTTTCCCATTAATGTGAGTCAATGTAACCACATTGTTCCCTTGGACACTCCTCAAAATGCACCAAGTTACTAGGGAGTGGGCAGTCATATCTAAGAAATTATGAAATGAGACTAATATGAAAGGGGGTAAGAAGTCTGAATCCAATTTCAAAGAGGGCCCGATGACGCCGTTCTTTAAGAAATCTAGATGAGAGTGCTATTTCCGGACGTTTGAGAATACCAGCTTCGATATTATAAAAGATATTATAAAAGTCTCCTGTCATAATTCCACATCTATTCCTGACCATTCCCTAGTTATTACTGTTTGGGATTTCGATGGCTGATAACTCGAGTTACGCGAAGATTTCGCCGGTTTTTATTTCAGAATACAACTGTAATATGAATAACTACGTGAATTGCTCCCATCAGATCCTGAACAGTGATAAGAAAATACGAATCAGTTTCTAAAGAATCGTAAGCAATCAGTTCTCAAATCTGTTCTCATTCAGTTGCGAGAAAAAACAATGAGCGATTCTAACATTGACGCTAGTATCAACAAACGATCGAGTGGTGAGGCTACTACGGAAGTGAGTTCAGGATAGTGGAGACAAGAAACGAAGAATGATATTCAGGAAATTCAAGATAGACGTCAGGAGATGACAGCAGTGAGTGACGAGAAGGGAAGTGATCGGAAGGAGGATAAGGGAAGTGAGAGGAAGGATGAATCGATTGTTAACAAATCCACGTACATCGAAAAGGATGTTGTTGAGGACGAAGAGTTGTACAAGAGTCTTCAGGCGATGCCATTTTATCATGGGTTTCTTCCACGTGATGATCTTGGAGTCATCATTCGAAACGAGGGTGATTACTTGATTCGTGTCAGCGAGATAACTACGGTGAGAAGAATACACTCTATTTAGATTTCATTATCTTTTTTAGAGAAAAGAGGGAAACATTGGCATCAAGAGAGATATTGTCCTCTCGGTGTGCTCCTCGGATCGTGTCGGCACTGAAGCTGAGCACAACAACACGAAAGATGCAAAGTCGGAGAATCCAGGAGAACGGAAAATGAGAAATCTTGTGATTCGTCGTTATGATGGACGGTACGCCATCAAGGGAGGCCATTCGTTTCCAACAATCGATGCCCTTCTTCAAAATCATCACGTTTCGAATGCAAACGAATCGAAAGAGAATCGTTTTCTGAAGACACCAATTGAGTTGCAAGGATGGGAATATCGACATTCGGCAGTGAAATTGGGTGATAAGTTGGGAGAAGGAGCATATGGAGAGGTTCGAAAAGGAGTGTTGCAAAGAAAGGGAAGAAAGTTGGATGCGGCGGTGAAATTGATGAAGGGAGGAGAATTGAACAAGTTGAAGATTCGAGAGATGATGAATGAGGCAAGATTGATGCGAAACTTCAAACATAAAAACGTTGTTCGATTCTTCGGAGTGGCTGTTGTGGAGCAACCATTGTATATTCTCTTGGAATTGGTCAATGGAGGAGCTCTCAACACTTATCTTACGGTATTGCTCTGCTCAATTCTGATTTTTGACTTGTTACTTTCAGAAAAACAAGAATATCAGCATCTTCGAACTCGTTGGAATGTGCCTCGGAGCAGCTCAAGGACTCCAATACCTTCATGCTCACCACTGCATCCATAGAGATATAGCTGCTAGAAACTGTCTCTATTCCATCGATAAAGTCGTAAAGCTCTCGGACTTTGGACTTTCTGTAATCGGAAACCAATTCAAATTGTGTGCTTCTCAAAAACTCCCAATCAAATGGCTGGCTCCGGAGACTATCACAACTCTCTACTTCACTCCGAAAACAGATGTCTACAGTTACGGAGTTATGTGTTACGAGATCTTCTCGGAGGGAGAGGAACCATGGGATGGAGTCACTAATACGGAGACGAAGAAAAATGTGGTGTTTGGAAGACATTTGACTATGCCTGATGCTTGTCCTGACAAATTCCGTTCGTTTATCCATGAGAAGATTTTCGTTGTGGACCCGAAGAGACGTGTTGTCATGGATGATGTTGTCAGATTCATTGAGCCAATTATCAATGATATGCACAATGCTGCAGCTGTCAACGCAGTCATCAGTAATGCCGCCGAGGTAAGATATTCTGGAACTGACAATCATACGAAACATTTAATTTTTAGAGATCCGAACGCTACACCAGAACTTCCGATGTCAATCGATCGATTATGGCACCAGTGACAGGTGGATCTACTCCTCGCAACGCTTCGAATTCATCCAGAAAAATCAAAAACAAGGGAAACAAGAAGAAGGCAGCTGCTGGAAACAAGTATCTCTCGAATTAAAATTTCTGGAGATTACAGTTTGGTTTTTTCAGAGCCACCACTACGGGACAGAAAACTGGAAAGAAATCAGTCAACAACACGATCGAGAAATAGATGAAGAACGACTTTTATTGAACTTTATGTAGAGAGAAAGAATGAATCAGTTGTATTCATCAATCCTCAGTTTGTTTGTGTTTTCTTGTTCGGAATTGTTGCTATACATATTTTAAGGCAGAAAATGTGATTCACGAAGTCCTTCATTTTCGAAGTGTCACTTGCTTAATAAGAAATACTCATCAGAATAGATGCGGCCAGGAATGGGAACTTTCTAAATCAGAACTGGTACTAATTAGAACGATTTCGCCAAGATCATTACAGAGTTGTCAAGCATATTCTACCGCTGTAATTTCGAGAAACTTTAAAAATATGCTTTTTTGAGTTTCTATAGTTTGAGCAATCAACCTCTGTTCATGTTGAAGTTAACATGGTTCTGGATCTGGCAGTGCTGATTCGGGAAGTTTTGAAATGGACTGCATCTGCCCTCGCGCTGTTTTGAAACGGGATTTATTAAAAGGGAAAGTTCTGATACGGACATCGTGCTCTATTGACCGACTCTCTTCTGGGCTTGCATTGAAAGAACGCACTTATATTGCTGATGCACATAAATAAGAGGCTCCTTCTATTAGAGATTTTGGAATATCGAATGTTGTCAAATCTTGTTTTCTCCGCTTTTAACTTTTATTACCGGTTCTCAAAAACTGAACAAATTCTAACGGAATATGAAGAAAACGATAAATGACCAAAGTTGAAGAATTTTTGGAAACCATGAAAAAGTTCTCGATTACATCTTCTGCTTGAGCTTTCAGAGCTTTCACGAGGACAGTAGAGTTATAGGTTTCGATGAATGTTCAATCTGCAACTATCAGCTCTAATACGTGCGTACTCCAATGAATCAAACTTTCGTGTGTTGTGTTATCATTTGAATTCGTCCAATTCAGATGGACAGACTATACTACAACCCCGATACCATTGATTTCGTATCGTCATAGACTAAAAGTCATTGAAACGTCTCTTTTCAACAAAAAAACCAACAATTCGATCAGTTTTCATTCAAACAGTCTCTTCCAAATGTTGTTGCTATCCCTCTCATTCCTATTTCCTGCTATCTCGTCCGAATATTGTGATCAGTCTATTCTTTTATCCTTATTCAAATGTTCCGATATTGCTTCCAATCTGACAGTGGAACTTCAAAAGCTGAAAGATATGCCTCCAGCGAGTCAGATGGGACCATACGTAGAGTTATGTGAATCCTACTTGGTATGTCATTGTGAAGAATGCATATTCTGAATGACAAAATATGACTTTTATAACGAAAATACTTTTTCAGTTCTGTCTGGAGAAAATCGACTGCCCGGATGCACAAAAGCATCTGCAACCGAGAGAGAAAAGCGTTGATGTGATGTGTAATGGAATGAAATTCATGGCCGGTCCCTTTGGAAAATGCGTCGAAGATGTTAGTCGAATGATTTATTTTCTGAACAAGCTAACAAAACATTTCAGCTTCGATCCAATCATCCATCCCTGAAAAAGTATCCATGTGCTAGACATCTCATTAATCAGGTATCTAACAAAGACATTATCTAAATCTGTATGTATTCCTGAATAGACTGGTCGTCCTGGAAACTGTCAAATGTATCAAAAAGAATACGAATGCACTCAAAATCTTGTTAAGGACCGATGTGGGATCGAGTCAATGGAGGAACTGGAAACTCATAAATCTTATATTTTAAGTCAGATGCATTGTAAATAGACTCTATTCTTCTAGTCCAGACTGAATTTTAAATGTTTTTCTCGAGGGTTTCCATGGTATTGGAAACAACCCAACGAAATTGGTTTACAATCATTTAATTTCATCTGCTTTGGAGCTGCAATACCTAAACTTTTCAACTGGTGCTCGAAAGATGAATAGCTGACTAACCCTAATTATTCATCATAAGAAACCATTCAAACGAAATGGATAATAAAGCTTTTCTCCTAGGATTTCCTCCTCTTCCATGAAAATGGTTTCCTTTTCTCTTTTGACAAAAAAGAGAATCAGAATCAAAAAACAGATGTGAATTGTTTACCACACCCATCATCACGTTATACTCGAGGTATTTGTAATAACCCTTGATTTGATTTCTCTTTTTCGACCTTTTTTCTCTTCTTTTCTAGCACTATCTCATTTGAACCGTCGGAATTCTTTTGAAAAGAAAAAAGAAGGGCATTTGGGGGAGAGAATCGTGTCATTTCAACCATGGTACTTCTTTTTGATGATGTGCCCATCAAAGAATATTTCACCAAACTTTTCAATTTCTATGTCGATTTTCAAGTTGCAAATCCAAAGTATAGATGTCTTTTCGGAAAGTGTCATGTCTTGGTGAGTCCATTTTTTGAGAAGTAAAAAATTCTGGAAAATACCTTCTAACTTTTTCAGAATGCTGCAAAAGTACTTCTTCTCTTGGAAGTATTCCTAGTCATTCCTCTATACATTTTGTTCCTTTTCCCTTGGTGGTTAATGTGGATTGGATTCCATTTGGTTTTGATTCTCGTCACAATCTACGCACTTCGAAAAAAGAAACACCGATTCATGTGGCCAATGGTTCTCCTCACGGTGAGAATTCTTTAAATATTTGGCAGAGTTTTAGAAAATACTTTTCAGCTGACCCAATTCTTCTTCTGGGGAATTCTAACATTATTACAACTTCTGATCGCCTTCTTCGACACACAATCATTCTTAAACTTTTATTCTCAAGGCCATCATGAGGAGTTTTTCGAGAAGGCGTTGGTTGTGGTCATTGTCAAATTGGTGGTGTTTGCCATTGGAGCCATTTTGTTTTGGAGACTTTCTGTGTTTTATGCTGTCAAGAACTACTTCTCAGATCGGTTGGAGGGACAGGTGTGTCTTTTTGGCTGATTTGTTGAAGGAGAGACCGGTATTTAAAAACTTAAAGAAATTATTTCAGGTGTCTGCAACAGAAGAAAGCAAAGGACTGGAAGGAGTTGCCCAAAAGTTACTGCAGCCTGTATAGATGTTCAATTTTCTCTTGCAAAATGAAGACTTTATTAGTTTTTTAAAATACAATTCAAGCAGTTCTTGGTGGACAAGTACAATACCCAGCATCCTCTCCGAGCTTTCCACGTGTTCCTGGTACTCCAGCAACTCCGTCCTTTCCTCTCTTTCCAGCTCTTCCATTCTCTCCCTTTCTTCCTGGCTCTCCAACGGCTCCATCTTTTCCATCGACTCCTGGCTCTCCTTGACTTCCAGCCTCTCCAATTGGTCCTTGTGGTCCTGGTCTTCCAGCCAATCCAACAATAGCAACAGTCCCTGGTTGTCCAGCTGGTCCCTTGGCTCCCTGTCTTCCAACCAATCCTGGTGGTCCTTGATCTCCAGCTTCTCCAGCTGGTCCAGTCTCTCCTTGATCTCCGAGAGCTCCACGTGGTCCTTCTGATCCCTTCTCTCCTCTTGGTCCAAGTGGTCCTGGTGGTCCTGGTGGTCCAGGAGGTCCAGCTGGACACTTGATGCATTCCTTGGTATCTGGCATCTCATGCTCAACAACATCTCCATCCACTCCGTTATCTCCATCAACCCCATCTGGTCCTGGTTGTCCTGGATTTCCAGGAGTTCCCTTCTCTCCTGGTGCTCCAACTGGACAGTTCTTGGTTGGCTCAGCGCAGTCTAGAAATCACAAAATTGTTCTCTGACAGTTCGGATTTTCAACTTACTGCACTGATCTCCATTGCTTCTCTTTCCTCTGACAAATTCTTTGAGAATACTCACTTTCTTTGGTGCACTTCTCGATGTCATATCATTCAATCTTTGCCAAGTGTCATCACTGACCTCCTTCCAATCCTCAAGTTCATCACGAAGACGTCCACGGAAGGAATCGAGCTCATCGAGCATCGAAACAGAATAGTAGATGGTGAAAATGGTGGCAAGAAATGCCGCCGAAGAGACACTTCCAATTACGAATTTCCACATTTCGTTGAGAGAAACTGGGTGTTCCGTGATGTAATCGACGAATTTATAAGCAGGCAAAACTGCAGAAAAAGTAGAATCGAAGTGGTCGGCATGCGAAGTTTTCCCTCGGTCTTTTTTTGAATAGCATGAAGATGATAAACTGGATAAGAGAGGGACGCATCTAGATGTATACCATTTGAAAAAAAGTAGGTTGGATTGAGGGTATCAGATTCATGTGTATCTTATGATTCCTAAAAAAATAGGCATTCAGAGAATCAGGTTACAGTCATTCTTCTAACATAATTGAGTGGCACGTAGATTTGTAGACTGCCACGTAGTCAGCATGTCGGCCATGATAATAGACATTAGAGGTTTTGGAGAATTTCGGAGAAGTCGACGAAATGTTTGGATACGAGGAATTTGAGATTCAGGAAGAGGAAGTGGGGAAAACGGAATCGTGAGGAGTTTGGAATACCATTATCCCTGTTCTTATTTTTTAGATTCAATGATATTCGTATGTTTGTTATCGGATTCTCTATGGTCATCTGCAGTGTGATGAGTTGTTTTATGGTTGGAACATTGTTTAATGAGGTTTAATCGTTTAGGTTTCAATTTTTAATGCAGTTGTATTACAGTTAATCCACGGCAGACTTCGTATTCCGAGAAGGGATAAAGAAAAAGAGAAATCAAATGGTCAATCAAAAAGAACTGTTTTGAAAAAAGTGAAAGAAAGCAAGAAGATGTTGATTCAAGAAGCAGAATCAGATGACGATGAAGAAGAGAAACCAGAAGAAGATTTGAGAGAGCCAGAGGAAGAGCAAGTTTCAGAAGAAGGCGATGCTGCTGGTGGAGAACAAGCATCTCTCAAACTGGAAATAGATCAAACTACTACCCAATGTGATGAAACAACTGCTACAAATGCCGAGAGTCAGGGAACATCTGATGCGAGCTCAGTTTGCTCTCAAATTAATGTGTCCGAAGCGCCAAACAAATAGATTCCAAATTTTTTTCATTGATGAATCTTCACAAAATATCCTTTCATCCATCAACAAAATATAATCAAAATAAAGTACATCACTGAGCTTTCTTGTAGATCTTTTTGCTCTTGAGATACGCTGGTGGAATCGGTTCCACGTGGCAGAGTCGATCCAGTGGGGTGATTCCGAGAGCCTTCAACTTTCGGGCGGCATCTAGTTCATCTTCGACTGTTGCTTTTAATACTGTGTATCTGGAACAGAATGGATTTCAGAGGAATGTAACTCTATAATTTTCACTTTTCAATCTCACTGGAATCCGTCGCTTTGATCGTGTGCACTTTTTCGAATTCCAAAGTAGCTTTCATGATTCTGTCTGTAGGTGTATTCAAAGCCTTATCGATTGTATTCGCCTGCTCATCTGGAATATTGAGAACATTATCTCCCTGGAGGGTTCATTTCTGTCTTACTTCCTGTGGCAGTTGCTTTAAGCAATGCGTCCAAACTGCTGGCACTTTTCCTGTGCTGATTGAACGTTTTCATTTTCTAAAATATAACTTTGGATCTGGATAGTCTGGAAACAACTATTGTAAAGAAAAGTATGCAGATATCAGGAACATAATATCGAGAAATATAGTTGAGCAAAACACTGATGAAGATTTATTTTCAGAATCAGGTATGGAAAAGTTTGAGGAGCTTGCTTCCAGTCTTCAGTTTACTAAGGGATGGTGTTTTGTGAAGTGGGGCTGGAGCCTTAGTAGTAGACGTCTTGGCGCGAACTTGTGAAGACCGAGAGGACGATCGGAGAGCCGCGAATGCACCTTTTCCTGCAAATCGATATAAAACAATGATTTGGAAGATATAACCCACTTGGAGTGATGATTTCCGAATCGGAAGAACACTGTCTTGGCGATGGACTGCGAGCTCCAGAGATGATGTTCTGCAAAATAAACTAGTTGAAGATTCTCGACACTTTTAAAACCTGGAAAATTGAATGCAGACTTTGGGTGAATTGGCGGAGATCGCTGGCGGCTGAGCATTCAGCGAAATATGCCTTATGTTGAGATGCAAGTCGTTCTCCTTCAGTTTCAGACACTTGCCGATATCTCTCCAAGTCACTTTTGTTTCCAACTAACAATGTGCGGTGCTCCCGGGGGCAGAGAACGTGCTCATGACGTGAAATTCTCTCCAGAATGCCTTCAGCATATCTGAATATAATTCCTTTTAGTATATCCACAAGTTATATGAAACGCACTGGAAACTGAGTTGACTCGTGACATCATAAACAACTACATAAACATCGGCCCATGCAATCCATCTCATTTCGTCCTTCGTCGCACTCTCCACCGTGTCCATCATCCATACCATCAGACATTGTCCTCCAACAGTTTCTTGTTTACAGTAGTTGTCTTCAAGAGTCGAGTCATATTCTCCGATGAACCGTTTGGTGATGTACTTGACTGCGACAGCTGGAAACAAAAAAAATATAATATAACTTTAAGTTTTGATTCCTTACCGGATTTTCCAGAACCAGCCATCCCAACTAAGGCTACATGAAGCTCTCGAAGTGGTGCGTTATTCCTCATTTTCCCAGCAGTAACAATAGGAGAATGTAGTAAAGAAGAGACCTCGGTGCTCACCTTCTCTTCACTATAAACATCCATCAATATCTCTCTCGCCCTGCACTCTCTTAACAGCTGTTCACTTACATTCGACTAGTATTATTACATTCATTAAAGTCTGGATAAAATTTTGAACAAGGTACGATGAGATCTACGGTATTCAAATTCAGAATGAGAAAGAATCACTTGTTGATTTCCACGATAACATCATCTGGGTCTCTTTCACGAGTGGCATAGTACCAGCAGCTATTACTTTTGATAACCTTGAAGGGATCATTCGGGTGGAAGAATTGTTCCATATGAATACCACTTCTAACATTCATATTTTTGAAAGAGATTTTTCCATCTTTGGCGAATATGCTGCAAATTATATGAGTGAGGAAAATCGCTGATTGTAGAAATCTTACTAGTTCAAATACAGTTGATATGCGTGAGTTTTGTTGAACACAGAGGATTGTAATGGATTGGAAACGGTTTTCTGTAAAAATATCCTCCTAATTCAGTAACACATCTGACTTATTTAATTCTTACCGGGTTGTGCCATGACTTGTGTAAAAACTCGTAAATGCTGTTGAGTCGAGATAGATCCGCTAATTCTGAACTGAAAGGTAGATCATTCATAAAGTGTACCTAGTCATACCATTGGTCTTCGAAATGTCAATGATTTCGTTTCTGAACCACATTTGATCGATTACTGGAAATGGGTTGCTCACAATCCAGTGACGTGGCAACAGATCAGGAAGATGATGAGTGAACAGAAGTTTGAGGAACTCGTGGTACTGCAAAATTAATATCTTTCAATGTTCTCTTTTTGCAAGTTACATCAGGATAAACGACTGTTGAGAAATCCACCATTGAGACGATGACTCCTACTTGCATTGAGCCGTTACTAGCTACAAAAGATGAAGTTAGGACCACCATTCATAGAAACCAATAACTTACAATAAGAAAGTGAAATAGCAAGTAAGTCATGGCTGAGACACTTTATATGTCTAACGGTAGGTGTTTCTCTGGAAAATGGATAAAATGCAGATTTGAATTCAAATCAAATGAGCTTACGCCAGAATACTGTTCTTAATGAAAAGCTCATTCGCATCTCTATGCAGAAGGGTGGGCAGATCCTGTTGAATCGGAGTGTGAAAAGATGATGGATTGTACAGTTCACCGATTACTTCGCTGAAATTAAACATATTTATTTTGATCTGCTTGCTCTGACGAACCCAGTTTCCACTTCTCTCCTTTCCGACGGCAACCCTGGCATGGTCCCGGTAAGAAACTTCAAGTGCAGTGACTCGGTGTCTTTTTGCGAAAATCGAAAATTCTTGACAGCAAGAAAACCTTTCTGCTCATCAGATAAATGGTAAATCTGAATAGAGTCTTCGATGGAAATCGCGAGAAGACGATCCATTGCGTGATAATGAAATTGCCCAAAAACTCTTTCGAACTCAAGAATGGACATCTGGTCGGTCTGAAAATAAGATAGTTTGCTGACTAATTTTCTTCCATTCACTGACCTCTACATTGAATGCAAAAAATATTATCGTTGATTCGACCCCTTCAACCTTCTCAATGTCATCAGCATAATCATATCCTGTCAGGCGATCGAATATATCTCGGAAACGATCGGAATATGAGAGCTTCTTCTTTTTACAAGAAGTTTGTACTGCTTTTCTTCTTGTGTAACCAAGTCCGCTTGGATTTGATCCCTTCGTTTTAAGTGTTCTACCATATCCTGGACGTGTTTTCAGTTTATGCACAACTTCACGTACTGATCTGGATGCATGTGTATGGTTCATTGTCTGCTGCTCATCAGCTGAATCGTTCCGTGAGTCAAATGTGGATGGACATTCCTCCTTCTGGCGTTTCTGCTTTGGCTCTTCTTCTCGAAATGGATTTGTATCTCTAATCCGCCGAAGAAGGTTCGAGGTCGCATTTTCATCTACCAAACGTTCTTCACATTTGGAATTTCCTGATGAGATCAGAGCATGATAAACAGACATTGTTCTGCTAGTTTCCCGTCGAACTCGTTCCTCATCAATAACAATTTGTGCTGCAGCTTCCACAGCTGTGTAGTATGGCATGGTCCGACTTGTTTCTCGGTGGTGTGAATCCTTTGGAAATTCTTCGTATTTGAACTCATCTTTTTCATACAAGCCGCTAGACTCCTGGTCGTAAAAAGTTCTAACGTCGCTTTTGTGAATATATTCTTGAGAAACATCGGCATGGCTCTCCAGGTGGTCCTCTTCTTCAGCTGATATCTCTTCTTCACGTTGATTCATTTCTAATGGATCAAATGGATATTCGCCGGCCGACCGATCCCAAGCTAATGGATTCGGAACATCTCCTAAATTTTGTAACCCTCTAACATCTGCCGTGATGTCGTTTATTTCCACAAAAACTTCCTGAAATCCATATTAGTATTAGCAATGTAGATTTTTGGATTTCCAGAAAACCTCTTCTGGTTCATCATGTTGTTGTTCTTCGTCGTCGCAGTCTTCATTAGTAAACTGTAGAATTAGAGTACTAGAATCATCAGTCCACCAGCTACGCATCGCTTTCTCATTTTTGTAGTGATAGTTTCTTGTGAGCGTTCCCAAATCCACTTTTGTCGTCTCATCGAAGCAATTCTGAAATGAATTCAATGTTTTTTATCGGAACGATTATCCCTACCATTGGATGTGATACATCATTTTTAGTTTCTTCTACTCCATAGTATTTCAGAACTGTTATGGCACTGTGTCCATGGCTATGAAACGCTAAGAATCGCCCATCTGGCGAGAATCCTAAGCAATCCGCATCGCTACTCATACTCGGGAAATCTGCGTTTGGTGGTTCACATTTGTCTAGATCGATTTGTTCAAGGTGATTTGGGTAAAGTGAGGCGAGTAATTGATATGAGTGATGATATGAGTTCCGAATGGGTTTATCTGAATAATTCATGTTAGATGTCAGAAAAGAAGGTGGACCCTACTTCTGAAACGGTCTCTGCCTATTTCTCTTTCCAAAAGATTATAATGAAAATTCTGTTGGAACTTCGGACGACCCGTTTCCCGTTCATTCGATTCCATTCTGCAAGTGAACACATCTTTCAAATTCTTCCATGAAGGTTACAGAGGTACGGTATTACTCTGGTCAGAACAAATCGGAGCTGTGGCCTAAGATTCGCACATGGCCGAACTCGCAAAAAAGGAGCGAAAACTACAGTAACCCGGCTCGTAAATCGACACAAAAATTTTTTCAATTTAATTCCTAAAATCTTTCCAATTTTTTTTCTTCGTTCTCAACCAATTTTACTAATGTTTTTTGTGTTTTTCAGGTAACTTGGGCACAAAGGAATATTTTCGCAACATGTCCGACCATTTTTACACAACTTTTAAATTTTCATCGCTTGAAATGAAAAATCCCTGCGCCCAACGCTTCCTTTGTGCCCAAGTTACCTGAAAAACACAAAAAACATTAGTAAAATTGGTTGAGAACGAAGAAAAAAAATTGGAAAGATTTTAGGAATTAAATTGAAAAAATTTTTGTGTCGATTTACGAGCCGGGTTACTGTAGTTTTCGCTCCTCTTTTGCGAGTTCGGCCATGTGAGAATCTTAGGCCACAGCTCCGATTTGTTCTGACCAGAGTAATAGCAATAAGGCTTTTCGAGAATTTATTAGGGCGGTAAACATATGAGAATCCGTGCTCTATCGCACCTGGTCAAATGGAAGAGAAAATCACACTGAATTTTTTACAAAAACTCTTCCATTTGACCAAATGCACGGGGAGTGCAGTGGAGCATGGATTTTCAAATGCTTACCGCCCTAATAATAAACTCAAAGCATCAAGTGTGAAGAAATGCATATTTTCAATGTTCCTATTTTGCAATTTGGTAATTATCTTTGACTCCCTCCCTATTTGGGAAATCTTGAACCGATCTGAATTTCAGGGTTTTTATTTGAAAGTCTGACAGAGCGAGATTGCATCATCCCAGGGCACCGCGTTCAAAAATAATTTCCGACTGAGCCAGCGCCGTTATTTACACGTCATCTTATTTTCCTCCGCACCCATTCTCTCTCGCAGAGTATCTCTTCGCTTAGTGGAATGAAGAAAATGAAACGGAGATTTACGATTCTTCTTTTTTTCATCGGGTTTACTTTCGGAGATGATAGGACTGCATCAAAAAGTGAATATGAAGCAGGAAATGCACTATTTGTGAATGTAAGTTCAATAATTATTGATATATTGACTATGACTCATTTACAGAAGAAATACTCGGACGCTCTGAATCATTACCACAAAGCAATCGAACTCGATCCAACAAATTATCAAGCGATTTTCCGTCGTGCCACAACTTATTTCACATTTGGACGAACAAAACCTGGTCTCGTTGATCTGGATACAGTGTTGGATCAGAAACCAGACTTCGCAGGAGCACGGCAGCAGAGAGCAAACGTATTGCTGAAACTAGGACGACTAGATGATGCAGCTCTTGACTTGCAACTATTATTGGTTCATTTTCTAACTTTCCCGCCAAATCAATATGGGGAGAATTTTTCAGAAAGCCGGCTCACCCTCGAGCCACGACGTTCAGGAAATGCTCGATCTTATTGAAGAGAACAGAAATGCCCTAGATCTACTAAAACAACTTCCTGCTGGAATGAATTGTGATACAGTTGATGAAATGACGACCAAAATTCTCGAATCGCAGCCTTGGGATGCTTCCCTCTACATCACGCGCGCCAAGTGTCACCAGTCTGAGAATCGTTTGAAATCTGCTATCCATGATTTCAAACATGCTTCGAAACTTTCTTCTGATAATACGGATCTTCTGTATGATATGTCTGTTCTCGAATACGAAGTTGGAGATTTAAGAGACTCTTTAAGGTAGAGATTCCAATCATATCAGTTAGAACGAAGCTTCTCTTTTACAGTACGATTCGAGAGTGCCTCAAATTGAATCCGGATCACAAGAAGTGCTATTCATCGTACAAATCCCTACGAAAAATTGTGAAATCCTTAGATTCCATGAAGAATTCAATAGAACAGCAGCAATGGGCAGCGTGTTTGGAAACTGGAGCGAAATTGCTCCTGTCAAAAGTTGACGATGTTTCCGTGAAGATCAATGTGTTCAGACTAACTAGTCAGTGCAACCGAGAGGAAGGAAATATTGGAGAAGCGATTGAAGAGTGTAACCGAATTCTTGAATTTGATGAATCCGATGTCGAAGCGTTGATTCAGAGAGCGGAGGCATATATGGCTGACGAAGAATATGATTTAGGTGAGACATATTCTTCCGATTAAAAATTGAACGATGTCCTCTTTCAGCAACCGCGGACTATGAAAAAGCTCTTGAATGGGATTCTTCGAGTGAAGCCGCTAAAGCAGGAAAAGAACAAGCCAAACGAGCTAAAGAACTTGTTGGAAAACGAGATTACTACAAGATTCTGGGTGTTAGAAGAAACGCCAATAAGAGAGAAATCACAAAAGCCTACAGAAAGATGGCACAAAAATGGCATCCTGACAATTTCAAGGATGAAAAAGAGAAGAAACGAGCTGAGAAGAAGTTTATCGATATTGCCGCTGCCAAGGAAGTGCTAAGTGATGAGGAAAAAAGACGGGCTTTTGACAACGGACAAGATCCTCTGGATCCAGAGAAAGGACAAAGTGGACATCATGGTGGTGGATTCCATGGCTTCCAGGGATTCAACCCGTTTGGAAAAGGTGGCGGCAAAAGTGGTGATTTCTTCTTTCACTTCTAGTTCAACCAAAATGAAATCTCGCAGATAATAACGTGTATTAGAAATTACGGATCTATTTGTTACGAATTCACTGTTCAACTCGTTGCTGTCAATAAATCGTTTTATATGTAACAAAAACTACACAAATCAGTTAGAAAAAAGTCGATCTCGGTCTAAAGGCTCTTTAGATTGAAATGGTCTAGTTGATGCGGTTCCATTGGAAATGATCGGTCTTGAATTGTCCCGGTTCCGGATGATTGTCAAGGAACGGCGAATCGAGCTTTCCTTCAAGGAAGAGCTTTCTCCGTTGGGCGGCGATTGCTTCAGCTCGCTGAAAATCGTTGCTTTTTTACATCTTTAGGGTCCTTATATCCTACTTTCTTCTGTTTGTCGCCAGTGATGCACTCTTGGTAGTCACGATGCTCGAGATCGCAGTACTTGCGTCCCATCTTGGCTCCATATGCTTCCATGCATCGGTAGAATTGAGATTCGAAGAATCCACAGATGCGTCCTTGCTGTGAAAGTGGCACCGAAAGAGTGTCGGACAATGGAGCCTTCACGATTGGCGAGAGAGTTTGGAAGTTTTCCGGCACACGGTTACCAGTCGCCATTTCTATTCAATCATATTTATGGTAGTGTGTTTTTAGATCACTTATTTCTGGAGTTTTTGAGTTGATACAAACCCTAATCTTTTCATAGCAAAACTATTATACTCTTAATACTTCAGCTGTCAACAAGAGCGTCTTCGTTTTCTTAGAGATTCCTTCTTCACTTTTCTTTCTTCAACTTCCTCCCGAAAATCGATTAAATGCAGCGGGAGAAGGCGTCTTATACGAGGAGGAATAAGGCGAGCTGAGCATTCTTAGCTATACTACGCAAATGGACGCCATCTATAATCTTGTCGAATGTACGCTATTTCTCGAGCCAAGCCTCAAATTCATACAATAATTTTACAGCTGTTCACGTATTCATACCACTCGTTGCGCTTCTCGTCTTTCTAACGGTTGTTTATATCAACTCAAAAACTCCAGATGAGCCAGGTACATTACGTTCAAACAAGTAGTCAATAGGGTTTGAAACCGGAAGAATAAGAATGAAATCAATAAAATCAATTGAAAAATATTTATCAGCAGCTTTGTTCTCGGAAAACTTTGATTGGGAATCTACAAAAAGACATAGCAACATAGAGAAGAAGTCTAAACTAATACGAATTTCAGAGTATAGTATTTTGTTTCAGACACTGCTCTGAAGAAGGCGACACAAAAAACTCACGGGAAGGAGCTGAACGCAAAGAAATCGGATTGAAGAAAAGGATGGGATCGATAGATCTATATTATACATGTTAGTCATAATTGATGAATATAGTTAATGAACGGTTCTCATAAATATCTAATTTGATGAGAAGATGAAATAGTAAGAGGGTTAATTAACACAAGTTGAAGCACAAAAATAGCACGATTAGAAAGAGTCATTAGACTAGAAGATGTCGATTCTTGACTGGGAAAGGGCAAAATGTATGACGAGATTCAAAACGGCTAGGAAGATATACAAAAGAGTCCATTATTCAGGGGTTCAATTTCGGCAAGTTGATCGTTTTCTTCACAAAATCAGCGAACTCTCCTTGGTCGTCGTTGTCAGCGTATTGTGTGAAAAACGCATCAGCAGTCAGAGATTTCAATGTGGCACGCTCACTTGGAAGTTTACGTAGACACTTCGATACAAATCCTATGACTTCATCCCTGAAAAGAATTATTGTTGAGCTTTGAACTATAGGTTATCTCTCATTCAAGACACAAAACTGATCTAAACTCAAAACATACGTGAAAAATCGTTTTGGAAGAGTTGGTGGTGGTCCATTGACAATGTAGTCGAGCATCTCAAAGATTGCCATAGAAGCAGGGTTACTAGGAGCTTGATACGTAGATTCTTCGAGAGTGTCGGCCAACTCGATTTCAGTTTCAGGTACATTGAACATTGTAGCATACTCGGCTTGGGAAGGGGCTGGGACTGGGTATCTTCCTATCAACAACTCAACCAGCGATAGGCCAAAGGACCAGATGTCAGACGAAATGGTGTAGTGGGATCCGGTTAACCGTTCTGGCTGAAAATTTCTTTCATGAAGAAATTCTAGGGTCATTCTATGCCTACAGCCATGTAACTTCTGGTTCCAACAAACGAATTGGCCATGGAGTCGATCAGCATTCCAGAGACTCCGAAGTCACACAGCTTGATTTCCCCGTTACTGTTGACAAGCATATTGGATGGCTTGACATCTGTAAAAAAACAGATGAGTAGATGATAGTTGATGTGTAATAACCTCTGTGCAAGATCTTGATTTCATCTTTCAAATACGTCAATCCTCGGACGACTGCAACTGAAATTCTGCCAACGAACTTTTCAGGAAGACGGCCGACCTGAAAACCCCGGAACTACTTTGAGTCGCTCATAAATTATCTTGAACACATTTTTACACCTTGATATTTTAACTGCTGCCGTCAACATGATCAACTGTAGAGGGCATGTACAGAAGGAGAAAAACGCAAAGGATGTTCACCGCGCCACAGAAGAAATTGCATGCGCATAACGGAGACGCAGTGCCAAAGTGCGCGACTTGCTGTTTCGTTCCACCTACGCGACCGCATATAAGCACCGATGAATGCGAAGCAAATGACTGTCTTCTGGCAGATGTCACTTTCATAGAAGAAGCAATTCAATAAGCTTTATTCTACCTTCGTTTCCCCTCGCCATTCTCTTTCAAGCCTTTTATTTTCTCATTTCTACACTTTCAGATGGACGAGAAGAGCAAAGGATCGCTGCGAAGTGTAGCTTTTGTGGCTGTCACTTTTTCTACAGTAGCAGTAACCGCAGTTCTGATCGCCTTCCCGTTGGTCTTCCACTATGTCCAAACTCTTCAAGCTTCAGTTCAAGGAGAAGTTGAATACTGCAAATCACGATCTCGTGATATGTGGCGCGAGATGGTAGAAGTTGCTCCAGAAGGACCAGATGATCCACTCGATGTCTTGCTGAGAGCTACTCGTCAGGCTGATGCTCAATGCTGCACTTGTCAACAGGGACCCCCAGGCCCAGATGGAGAGCCAGGACAACCAGGAAAAGACGGAGAACCTGGATCAGGACCAGGAGAGCCAGGACCACCAGGACCAGATGCTGAACTTCACGACAGAATCCTACCAGTACCACCACAGTGCCCATGTACTGCTGCCCCAGGACTCGGTGGACCACCAGGACCTCCAGGACAGGATGGAATTCCAGGAAACCCAGGAAGAAATGGAGAAGACGGAGCACCCGGACCACAAGGGCCAGCTGGACCACCAGGACCACCAGGACAACCGGGACAACCAGGACAACGTGGACCACCAGGAGAACCAGGAGCACTTCTTCCAGGAGGAGATGCTCCACCAGGTCCATCAGGACCACCAGGACGACCAGGAGCTCCAGGACAACCAGGAAAGGCAGGATCACCAGGTCAAGATGGAGGCAATGGAGACGCTGGAGTTGCAGGAGAACCAGGTAGAACTTATCAAAAATTCAGCGAATTTTTTAAATGTATTATTTCAGGACAACGTGGACCACCAGGACCACCAGGACAAGCTGGAACTCCAGGAGCCCCAGGAGAAGCTGGATCACCAGGATCATGCGAGCACTGCCCACCAGCCCGTCTTGCTCCAGGATATTAAGCCAACCAGTAAAGCGCAAAGTCTATTTGTATATTTACGAATAAAGTTATTTCTAACTCACTTTTTTGAGAACAATATCGAGTGATAATCCATCCATATATTCCATGCATATCGATATGTCATTATTATCAACAAAAGCTCCGTAGAATCCAACGATGAATGGACTGTTGCATTTGTGCAGAACGGCAAGCTCTTTGACTATCTGTTGGCGCACAGATGGTTTAATCTCTAAATGGACAAGTTTTCTAGCCATGATGACTCCAGTTTTCTTGTGAACACACTGAAAACAAACTATGGTGTTTGATGACAGTGACTGATTATTTTTACCTTATTGACAACACCACCGTTACCATGACCAAGTTCACCTTCAGTTTGCAGCATGTCTTCGCTTAATTCCTGTAAAATGCGTCTAATTTGTTAGCTAAAAATCGTTGATTGTACCTTAATACCCTCCTTAGCCAGCAAGAATTCACTAAGGCGTTGTGTCTGCGGTTCGGTGAGTCCAAGTTTTTTTAACTGTTCCTCAAGTGGTACAGTAGCGGTTGCCTCCTCCTGAAAATAGAAAGTTAGAGAGTTGAAAACTCACATAATATCATACTAATGAGAATTCGCCTAATTCGAACTGCATAGCGTATTTCTACGTTTTCAATATCGCAAACTGTCGAACACTAGTTAAGCGATGGATATGGATACTTACCGCTGTTGCCTCTCCACTTTCACTTTGTTCATTCACCGTTGGAGGGAGACTGAGTCCAAGCGGATTACGCCGTTTCCCACTCGACATGCTGAAATTTTATGAAATGATAGATAGTGGTTAAGAGAAGGAAGACTGGGAAGTTGTAAGCAAAATATACATGAAGTAAGTATAATCACAACAAAAAAGGCAGATCGAAAGTGTGTTGTCTTAAATCACTATGGAGATATGAACCAGAGGACAGGTGAAAAGAGATTAAAGCGAGGAAAGTGACTCGTGAAGCGGCTCCGGCTTATTGACTGCTCTTCCGGGCAGTCAACGGGGAAGGAGAGAGAAAAAGCTCTCACGTTGAATGTGGTCAAGCGAGAAAAAAAGAGAGAAGAGAGAATGTGGCAAAAGAAAGAAAAGATAGAGGGAGAGAGCCTGAGCGACTAAATAATTAAAAAATTAATCGGACTCCCGAGAAAGGCGAAGGATAGTTGACAATGGGCCGAAATAGTCGAAAAAAGAGATGGACGCGGAAGAAGGCAAACGAGAAATTTGAGAAGTCATAGACGCTCCTAACGCGACAAGACGTCTACTCCATTCTCAAGACGAGAATATATTGTTTACGTCCCGACGAAGTGGTATGTCTGAGATTTTGCGGATTTGAATTTGGTATTTGCGACAATAATAACCTGTCGTAAATACAGCGGATATGGGAATTATGAATAATAACTTGTTATTTAGCACATACACACTACACAAAGATCAAACAGCTACAGAGTAATATGAAAATTATACCTAAATTGGCTGTCTTATTGGAAATTGATTAGAACTGATATCATTATCAGACGAACGAGACGGCCGCAAAAGATCGTCACTTAAGGTTTACAAAGCTTTGTCAAAGATACAACCCAATTTAGAGGTGTCCGTTATGGCAATAAGTTCAAACAGCAATGATAAAATTAACTTCGAAGCTTTAGATAAATGTAAAAAATCATTGCAAATCAGATCAAGAAAATTTGTAAAAAAAACCGGGGCTGCTAAACAGAGCGCATCGCTGTACGGGCGGAGCTTCGTACTCGAAAAAGAAAACTTTCCTTCTGTTTTGACGAAATTTCCAGTTCTTTTCCGTTCTCGCACAGCTTTCCCGTTCTGAATTGTACCCTCAACTTTACAAATAGACAGAAAAAAATAACATTTTTTCCTCTTTTCACCGCTACTAAAACAGTTGAACGATGTTTCATCGAGCTTTCCATTTACTAGCTTTATATCAATTTTATCTCCTATCAGCGCCTTATAGATTGATTTATCTCAAGATTTTAAGTTTTCAGATGACGAGCACAGATAAGAAGCCCATCCAGCACATGGTGATTGACACGTGCGCAATCATTGCCAATCGTGGTCTTCATGTGAGTTTTGGAAGGCGGTTTTCTTATAATCAACTATGCTTTCAGACATTGGCTGATCAATACTATGCGCCTCCTCAAATCTTGGACGAATTGCGTTCTTCAGAAGCACGTAGAATCTGGGGAACACTTCCTTTCGAAGTTATTCTTCGTGAGCCAACACAAACTGCTTTAAGAGCTGTCATCGATGCTTCGAAGACCACCGGTGATTTCCAATCACTTTCGATTGTTGATATCAAAATGATCGCGCTCACATACGATCTTCATGGACAATATGTTTCTGAAAAAGAGTCTGCTGCGACTAGTGAGGAGGAAAACAAGAAGATTATCGAAGACTTGAGTGAAAAGGTGGAGAAAGTGAAAATTGACGACACCAAATCAGAGAAAATGTTAAATAAAGATGAGAACGACGACTCAGCTGTCGGAGAGGAAGTGTCTGGAGGAGAGGAAAACTCGGAAGCAGATGATGAATCTGATAGTGATGATGATGAGGGCTGGATTACTGAAGATAACATTGAAGAGACATTGAAAAAGTTGGGAGCATTTGAAATCGAAGAAAATATGATTGTTGGATGTCTCACTACTGATTTCGCTCTTCAGAACGTCCTTCTCGCAATGAATCTTAGTCTTGTATCCTTATCCGGATATAGGATTCGCAAGCTCAAGTCATTCGTTCTTCGATGCAGAACTTGCTTCACAACTACCAGCGTCATGACGAAGGAGTTCTGCCCATCTTGTGGCCACAAAACTTTGCACAAGGTTAGTCTGCTTCTTCAAACCTTGTTTCTAACTAAGCGCATTCTTTGGTTGTCAAGCGTTACCTCTGAATTAGAAACTTCACTTTCTAACTAAACTAGTTGATTTCAGTGCGCCGTTTCTGTGGACGAGGATGGAAAACAGCAGTTGCATGTGAACTGGAATCGGATGGCAAACAGACGTGGGCTCCGATACACCTTGGCCAATCCAAAAGGAGGAAAGCATGCTCTCAATGAACGTTTGTTCGAAGACCAACCAATGCCTCACATGAGAATGGCCAAAGTTCACCTGGATCCTCTTGCCGATGGTCCATTCTCTGTTCATGATGTTAATTCCAGGTATTTTATTTATCAGTTTTGTTGTTCTACTGCGAGCCTTAGTAGCAACTGAAATGACTAAAAAGGAGACCACAGACATGAGCGTATAAGTGTCTGCATCTCTTGCTAACAGCAGTTTCTCATGCCGCTGTCTCTCACCTTCCGAAATAACTCGTTAAGATAGTGTTATTCCAAATGTGTTAACTTTCAGATCTGCCATGCTCGGTGTTCGAACAATCAATAATCGAGCCAAACAAAGTCGCAACCCGAACGAAGCGAAACGCGGCGGAAGAAGGAAGTAATAACTGAACTCAATTTTGTTGTTCTAACTTTTTGTTAATTGTTTTGTTGTCATCATTACTGTCTTTTTCAAAAATTTATCTTTGGTTCTTCCAAGTTGATTTCAAAGATACTTGGTCTATTTCCAAGAACGTTATATTTCATCTTGTCATTCTCTTATGATTATATTTCCCTAATGTGCTAAACTGGTCCAAACAGAATGCCACAGTACTATTGTCACCAATGTAGTCGTTCGTTCGATCTCGACGCTGCTGCCGAAATCGCTTGCACACGATGCCATGGAGAGTTCGTCGAGCAAGTGAATAGACCAGCGAGTGAGTTGGCGTTAGGAGTTTAGGAAGGGGGCTTCTTAAAATTATTACTGATTACAATCACCAATTTTGAACATTTCTAAAATCACCCCATTCTCACTTTAGCACCCCCCCCCCCCGGTTTTCACCCCCGACGGGGGTGACAACCTCCTAGTATTTAAATAGAAAGTCATTCAAACGCGGGTTTCTTCCATAAAGAATGCATCCAAGAATTGTTTTCAGTGTTGGCTGCTGCGATGCCAGGAGGTTTCCAAGTTTTGAATCAATTCGTCGACATCATTCGCAACGGAATGGCTCAGGGAGAAGCTCCGCGTGGGGCACAGCCACAGGAGCAAGGTCAACAGGCTGAACAGCCTCAAGAGCAGCCCCCACAACAAAATGAAGGCGAAGCTCCACGTGCAGCTGCTGGCGGGAATGCTGTCGAGGATGCAATTCCACTGGAACAGTTCATCCATAACATGTTCAGAGTATGCTAAATGTATTTGTATTCTCTTCAATTGAGACAATTTTCAGATGGAGCCACGTGGTGGTGATGGAGCACAGAACCTGACTTTCTCGTTTCAAATGCCAGGAGGTGTCGGGGTTCAGATACAGGCTCACAGACCCGGTCACAACCATGAAGGAGTGCCACAATTCGTGGCAAATCTCAATGAAGACCGTGCTGGCCTAGAAACAGCCATGCAGGATATATTAGCACAACTGACGGGTGGCGATGTCGCGGTGGTTCCACGTGGTTTCTCCGAAAGCGACATCACAGAATATTTACCAATGAAAAAGGTGACCAAAGAACATATAGACAACGGAGCACAGTGCACTACATGCTTCGACACTTTCAAGCTTGGAGAGGACGTTGGAGCACTCGACTGCAATCACATTTTCCACCGTCCATGTATTGAACCATGGCTCAAAACGAAGAACTCTTGTCCGGTGTGCCGTCAGAAGGTTAGCATGACGGATTGGAAAAGAAAACATCAGAGAGAGGTAACTTGGTTAACTATTATTTATGACTAATCTAAACCTTGGTAATTTAGGTTCAGGAAGCTGTACTCGAAGACCTCGATTAAAGGCACAAAAGAACGGCCAATGCTACTTCGAAAACTGATCATTGTAAATTTCATCTTTTGTACATTCGTTTCCATTTTTAACTCGTTTATTTCAATATTCAACTTTCCCGATGTTTCCAGTCATTCATCGTTGATCAAAAACTTTTCTCGGTTCACTGATACCCATATTGTTCCCAAAGTTTATTTAATACCCATTCAATGACAAAAACAAACAATGAAGATGCTTTGAATATATGAATAGTGTCATAGGAAACAGAAAGAAAAAAACAAATAAATTAAGGATGATGTTGTTGAGTTGATACAAGTTATTCAGTTTTCTTTATGCAGCAAAACGAAGAGACCGAGGAATGCAAGAACGGCGTATTTGAGTTTGGGGTAGTCGTTCATAATTATAGTCACCATTCCGACGTACGGAAGAAGTCCCTTGGTTCTACCGACAACATCAGAACGACTGAGCCAGAGCTGTCCGGGAGCATAGAGCCCACGGTCGTCTACTTGATTGTTATCTCCTTTTGTGAGAATCTTGGTGTTTTCGGAAGACTTTTCATGAACCTAATAAACGTAGGGATATTGACAGTTTACATTATTGTAATCTCTTACTTTGATTACTCTGTGCACAATTGGGATTTCTCTTCCTTCAACCTTGAACACGGTGATATCTCCGACACGAACTGGGTCCTCATGATCATTAGTCAATAGAAGCAGGTCACCACGGTAGAATGCGGGCTCCATGGATCCAGAAAGCACAACAACAACCGGTGAATCCGATCCAGTCACTACCATCATCCCTTTCCAAATCATCAGTGCAGATGAGACTACCATTGCGAAGTTGAGGCATTGGTAGAACAACTGAAATGAAGACATAAAAAATGTTCGTTCAATTTTCTATAACATTGCAGTTTATGACATGGAATTAGTTTACCTGGCGAACGTTCATTTGCCTAATTTCGTTGAACATTGCGATATCCGGAAGGTACTTCATCTAAAAATCCTATATGATTAAAGCGCTCCGACACATTTGGATGCAAATATTCAATGGTTGAATCACCAATTGACATAACGAATACAAAAAATAAATGAGATTCTTTAATTATAACAGGACATTTGAAAAAAATAAAAATAGGAATGGTTATCAAAATAAATTATGTTACAAATTGTAGATCGTTTTATTAAATCGATTCACTCCGCTGGGCACAATCCCAGGAAGTCGTCCATGAGAGTTCCGATGGCGAAAATGTCGTTGGCATCGACACGGGTTCCAATCAACTTCACACGAATTTCGTCGTCGTTGCGGATAACGGTAGCCTCGTCACTGGTTTTGTAGCACGGCTTCTCACTGTTTGGGTCGAACTCCATGTCTGGTGGGATACAATGGCGACTGATGAAGCATGAGAGTGGTCCGATATCACAGAAAATTCCAACTTTGTTGACTTGAGTGACAACACCATCGACCACTTGTCCCTTGAACGGACGGAAAACGATCGCCTTGTATCGGACTGGATATATGACGAATCCGCGTCCTGGTTGGATAAGTCCGTGGCCGATCGTGTCAATGGTTGTAACGGCAATGACGAATCCATACTTGCCGGTGCAAGTTCCTTCAACTTCGTTGAAGAGCTTCGCCTTGATCGTCTCGTTCAAGTGTGGTCCGAAGTACTTCGGATGAAGACATACTTCATGATCTAGTGACAAGTGGAAGAACATCTGAAAAAAACGATTGTTTGGGGAATAAATCAAAACGGAGCGTAAAAAAGTCAATAAAAACGAACTCAAACGAGAGCAACACATTGCAACGAGCGACAGTAGTCACTAAAACGAAATCTCTTCGAGACCTGGAACAAAAACTTCAACAAGAGCCTTTGAAAATTTACAGTAGCTCTTCAAATGAGATGAAAAAGTAAAATTTTTTTCTCCGAAAGTTTTTCAACAATTTATTTAATTTTTTAAAGTTGGCCATTGAACACAAGCAAGAACGTAATCGAAAACTAAATTTAAAGATATCATGTAAATAAATGGATTCCTAGATTCTAGATAGAACAATTTAGAAACAGTGTTCATTTTCGTTTCCTAGGGACTTTCAAATATCTCATGTCATAATAATTCGAAATATGGAAATGCTTTGTACACGACACTCAGCCTAGCTCCGATTTCATGCTTTGCGCCAGCAACCCCTCTTTGCGTATTCCCCGTTTCTGTCACTTTGCCAACCGCCACATAGAGAAGATATAGATTTCTTGCAATCGTCGGAAGACAACAAAACCTCGGTGTTTATCGAATTCTCTACATATGTACACACTTTCGGCCGGAATTTGGGAAAAGTTCTTCAAAAAGAAAGATTATTATGTGGTGATCGTCGGATTGGATAATGCTGGAAAGACGGTGAGTATTTTTACGAGTGCAGCAGATTTATCATAGTTGAACTAATTATAGACTTTCTTGGAGCAGGCTAAATCACACTTTCTGAAAGATTATGGAGTTCTGAATCCATCCAAGATCACAGCAACAGTGGGGTTGAACAGTGAGTTAATTCATATTCAAACGAGTCTATCAAAGTTTTGATTCAGCTGGAAAGGTTGAGCTCAACAACACATGTCTTCACTTCTGGGATCTTGGTGGACAAGAAAGTCTGAGGGAACTATGGGCCACATATTATGATGATGCGAATGCATTGATATTTGTCGTGGATGCTACGAGAAGCGATCTGTTTCCAACGGTTGCTTCACAATTCAGTGAGTTACTTCTCAGAGATATCCATTATTATTGTAGTTTTTCAGAGGAGGTGATGGCTAATGAAATCGTTCAAAATCTCCCAGTGTTGGTAGCAGTTAACAAGAGTGAGATGGAAGGAGCTGCAGCTGCGGCTGAGGTGAGTACAATCTAGATTCTATTCTAAAAGAAGTTTTGTTGACCAAGTTGTCCAATTAGTACTTTTTGTCATTTCAACCAAACTTCACAGGTTCGAATGCTATTGGAAGACGATAATCATCGATCTGATTTGGCAGTTCTACCGGTTTCCGCATTAGAAGGAACCAATATCGAGCGATGTGTGCATTGGATCGTCCGTTCATTAGCTAGTCAACCACTATATCTTTAGATTCCTCTTGTAGTGTACATATGAAGCCCCCATACTTATAAACATTTTATTGCTCCCTGTGATTCCTGTGATTACATTTAACCCCCTCTTGTCCCATCATTAAATACGGTTTTGGCTGCTGATCTGAAATGGAATTTTATTATTTTCATTTATCATTCTAAATGTAGGGTCGATTTTTTGTATAGTTAATAACGTGCATAAATATTTTTCGATTTTATGTATATACAAACTGGAAGAAATTGAAATTAAAATTAAAAGGAAGGCTGCAGTATAGTAGGAATGAGATGGAGAAAAAAAATGGCACCGCGTGGATGGTTATAGAGATCAAAAGAGTCAGGGAAAGATCAAGAGTTGTGTGATTATCAGAAATGAAAGAAAGGGAGAAATAGATCAAACTGGAGTCAGTGTATGAATTGGGTCAAGAAGAGAGCTGTCAATGATTTGAGTTGGATCAGCGGCAAGAGAAGTTGCAGAGTTTCGACGTTGTTGTGGAGTGATGGCCCATTTGAATCGTTCAGAAAGAGATCCATTGCCACTGAGCAAGTAAATAATGGCAAAGACGGGAATAGCGAGAACAGAGATCAATCGGAGGAACCATCCTGAAAACATTGATTTGGTAAACTTTCGGAAATGGGCTAATTCATTTCATACCGAGAATAACACTCCACCATGGGAATGTGTAGGACGCCATTTGGATTGGTTTGAATGAACTGTTGTAGACGGTCATCACGAAGATTAACTGAAAAATCAGTAGATAAATAAAAAAGAAAGTGTTCTGTAAAGCATACGCTGATGAAGACAGGAGAGCAGGTCCAGCAGACTCGCCAATAGATTCCCGGATAAAATCCCAACATGGCACGAATATCCTTTGAGAATTGATCGACTCCGTAAAACCAGCAGACGGCTATCATTTCACAGGTAACAATGAAGAGAACAGATAGAGAGACACCATATTCATCAAGGAAAGGAATCACGAATTGACCACCCTGAAAACCGATAGTAAATATGACAACACTATCTGAAAATCCTCTCACATAGCTGATTGCCGGAAAGCTGAGGAAGTAGTAGATGACGCAGATCACCAGGACAAACCATTTCCGGTTTTTGGTCAAGAATCGAGATTCATCGCAGAATCCAGTTATGAAAGCTTCGATTCCAGCAAAAGTCGAGTCAATTCCAAGAGTGATGAGCATGATAAAGAAGATGAGAGACCAGAAACAACTGTAATCCATTGTAGCAAGAGCCTGTGGATAGACAATGAAGATGAGAGAGGCATCGTGCTCCCCGACGACCTGGAATTGTGAAGCTGAACGAAATTCTGACTTTCAGGGAAAATACCTCATTAATCGGACGATTCGTTAAGAGAGACATGTAACCGAGAGTAGAGAACACAACACATCCTGAGAAGAAAGAGGTGGCGCAATTTATGATCGAAGTCGTTACAGCATCTCTATAATAACTCTCAGTTATTTTTTCCACTTGAACATTTTTCTATACCGATAGCAATTGTTATTGAAATCATTATAACTGCTCAATGCAAGAAGAACTCCAAAACCGGGACCAAGTGAGAAAAAGATCTGAGTGGCAGCTGCTGACCAAACAGCAGGATCTTTCAGTTTCTCAAAATCCGGAGTGACGTAGTAATAAAGACCATTCTGAGCACCAGGCAGCAGAAGCCCTCTAACCAAAAGAATCGACAAAATGACATATGGAGCAGTTGCAGTGACCCAAACAATCTTTCCAGACGACTGTGGACCTTTCCAGAGAGCGAAATAAACCATTGTGAAGACAGCAAGAAGACAGACAGCCATTGAAGGTTTGACACCTCCGAGATCATCAAACCCAGTTGATTTTTGAACTTCCAGCACATTGTATCTAAAAATCGCCATTTGCTTCATATTATGAGAGTTTCTTTTACAAATAGTATTCCTCCGACGGAGTGCTCAGCCTAGTCCCGTTTCGAGAGATTGTCACATTGAGATCATCCGAGCATCTTGGAGTATTCCACGGATTTCCGCAGGAAGCCCATGGCACTTCTGAGTCCCAGATTTTCTGAAATAGAAATTTTCTCGAAGTTTTCATAAATATCAGATCTTACTGAAAGAGATACGATAGCAAAATAAACGGCTTGAGCAATAATGGCATTGTAGAAGATGGCTATGAATGTGCAAATACAACAGATACCATAACCGATTCCTATAACTTGAATTTCTGGATTTCCCAGTTTAGAATAGTTACCTCGGAACAATGGGCACACTTTCCTCCAAATTCCAATGCATCCAGCTCGATGAAACTGCCCAAGTACGAGTTCCATGTAGAACATTGGAAGTCCTCCGATCATTAGCATAATGAAATAAGGAATCAGAAAAGCACCTCCACCATGTTTATAACAAACTGACGGGAATCTGAAAAAATAATCGGATGGGGGGTAAAACCAAGAATGATAAAGAAATTCTACTTTACAAACAGGTTCAATTGGAAAAGCGAATGTATGAATTGAATGGTGAGGAATTGAAGGAAAATGACCTAAAAATCTCAAAAATTCAACCAAAACTACACCTGGAAAGACTTTAGAGCGAAAAAATAGCGATTGGTCATCAAAGTTGCAGCTAGTACTGATTTTGTGGAACTTTGAGATCCAATATCTCAGCTCTTAGGCATTTTCAAAACTCTATTTTCTGTTAATCTTCTCATTCAATTCTATACAAAGATAGAAAAACTAGTACTAGCTACAACCTTGATGATCCGTAACTCCTTTCCAACTTGGTAGTTCTGACTGCGGTATTGAAATTCCCGTGTTTGATAGTGTCTTCATTCAAATTAATAAAAAAGGAGTTTTACTGTCTGGGTCAAACAAACTATTAGTTAATAAACCTGTAATGTTTCTGAATTGACTAGACATTCATTTTGCGAGTAGATCGAACTTTTCAATAGACAGACGCGACAGTTCAAAAATCGGCTTCAAGAACCCATCTCCTGGTCTCGGGCGTTTTCGAAGTCATGAGGCTGTTTACAATCAGTTCTTTTATTTTGCTTCAAAAATTGGCCACAAAGGGTTGTTATGGAACTTCTTATAATTCGCCTGCATTTTGATGCCTCAAAGCCAGTAAGTCAGAAAAATTTTCAAGTTCTCTGTCTCTGCAAAAGCCCGTTTGCTGAGAAGTTGTTCAAAGTTGTAAGCAAGCAAACCGATCATATTTCTGCGAACGAAGAAATAATTTCGAAACTGAACTCCACCCTAAAACAATTTTCAGGCCCCTCCAACTGTGCACCTCCACTTTTCATCTTTCCCACCCTCCATCCTATATCTTCTTTCTGCTCTCAATTTCTGACTCACCTCCAAATGTTACCCAAATCAACTGCATACCCAACAACAGCTAACAGAAATTCCATTTTGGTTGCCCATTTATCTCTAACCATTGAACTCCTTCTTCTCAATGCTGCAACTCGCCCTTCTTTCGTCGGAGTCAGTCCTCCCAAAGCTGCGATTGGTTCATTTGGATCAATGCTGTGTGAATTTGAAACTGTCAGAGTTAGGGGTTTGTCGACAACTGGCAATGGCATGTATTCTGCAGCTGTTGGAGCTTAAAATGAGACATTATTTGAATAAGTGCAAATATAAGACTAACCTTTAACACTCATGGATCGACTGACCCTTCGAGATTCCGGTGCGGAGAGCATACTCGCTGCTCCGCTGGAGAGCTCAGCTGAAAAATAAAAAGAAAGACTATTATTCAGAAAAGGGTATGAAGGACAAAAAACGAGTGGTGCGAAGGGAATCTCCACTGTTTGTATATCATTTGTTGGGTTCATTACCAATTCCTCCTTACTAGTTGCTATGTTTTTCCAATAGGAAAAAACGAAAGAGAAATCGGATAGGAGAGCCGCAAATAACCAATTGAATTTTTGATTACTACGGTAGAGGGTGGATAGAGAAATGAGGTTGAGAATGAGCACGTCTACAAGTACTAGGCTCTCGGAAACATGAGTTGGAAGTTGGGTGACTTTCGTAACTTGAATGGGAACCGAAGTAGTTTTGAAAGATTATCAACTTTCAGCTTATTAAGATTATAGCGTTCTTACCTGATATACAATCAAGAATAGGAAGTTCATCAGCAAACAAAATTGATTCAGAAGGAACAATCATCTAGATTATGCTAGATCTAAGAGAGTCAAAAGTCTAAATGAGAATGAAAAGACTCCGAAGAAGATGGAGAAGAGAGGATGATTAAAGAGGTGAGGAAATGAGTGAAATCTTTCATTTTCTGCAGAAAATCTGACTGACAGGCAACCGGAAACGAGTCGACAGACTCTCTTGGATATTCAATTCGATTTTTTCCCTTCTTTGGTTTTTCTTAGTAATTTCGACAGAGAAAAAACATGCGGAATGACTGCGTGGGAATGAGTTAGAGAGATGAAGGATCAGTAGAGATAATCAGATGCACGAAATATCCGAAGTGGCGATGAATCCGAAAACGGAGTTCAGTGTCTCGTTTCTATGCAATTATTTGGGAAACGAAAAACGCGAGAAATGGGAACTCCGTTTTATGAGATGAGTTGAAAAAGTGAGGGCTAATGGGCTCATTTCTTTTTGGAATTGATTTGTTTTTGAGTGGTTCTGAGACGGAGTCCTTAAATGAGGGCATCTTAAAATGCTACTTTTAAAATTGAACAAACTCGAAAAATTGGTTAACTGAGAAATGTTTTCAATTCTTTGTCAAGTGAGAACTTGGAAAATAGTTGTTTTGGTTTTTCAGAAATTTGGGATTCGGTTAGAACGAGCGAATAACATCAACACGAGAAAAGTATAAATCTAGTGTTCTAGATCTTCAAAAAAAAATCAGGAGGAATTAATGGATTTTCTTTCTGGGAATGACATTCATATCGGTTCCCTTGAACTGAAATTCGGTGGGTTAACTTTAGAACTCTTCTTATGTAGTCGACAAATTTTTACAAGACTTTCACTTTACAAAATAGTCGTTAACTACAAAAATAGAGCAATTGATACACCCACAACATTTAAGATAAATCAGACAATTTTTTACCCGCTTCGCAGACCATCAAATTTCTCCTTTCTGTTGTCACACAAAGATGTCGTTCACAACTTTTTGAACCGCAATATTCTTTGTCTCATCCAATACTTTTATACTGATCTCAAGGCAACTCGGGTTTTTATTTGAATTCCTAAACATTTGAGATTTCATATCCTTATTCTGGCCCAGTTGAATCACATTCAAAATCCACTTCTATATTTTCACTCTATTCGCTCATCTCGTTAACTTTTCTGTTCGGTTTCAGAAAAGAAAACTGTTTTCAAGTGAAACTTGTGAAGGGCATAGTCAGAATCAGATTAATTCGAAATGGTTCAGCTTATTCTAATTCAATACTTACCTTGCAGCTGTTGATGTTGTTTCCTCCGAACTGAATGCCACCGTAACATTTTTCAAAACTTCTCTGAGATCTTCCAAATCCGCACAATTTTCAGATCAAATTGAATTACCTGAAATCAATACGTGTTTCGAGAGCAGTTCAAAAGTGAGCTATAGATGAATCAAAATGCAAAATGATGTGGTTCAAATGAAAGCGAGAGGAATAAATAAATAGAACGTATCCATGCAACCGTTTCTCATTCATACATCCAAATGGATATGCTTTCCCTCGCAGCTTTCTCTCGAGGACATAAGAAAACATGTGAGAATTGATAAAGTTGGGAAAATATAACAGCGATAGGATATCTGATTGACGTATGTTTTCGGGGTGATAGATGGAGTGCGCAGGCGGTTCCCACGCCTACTGTACTACTACAAACCCCCACTCTTTCTCTCTTTTTATAGACCCATGTGACATATATACATGATCACTTTTCTTTATACACTATTTTCGGATTTTTTTCAGTCAGATCAACGGTTCGAAAAAAGATGATTTGAATGGAAAAAACAAGGAACTGGGGAAGATAGTTTGCAAACACTTATCAAATCAAGAGTCTAGTGTCACACTTTGGTCAGAACATCTTGTGATTTGATGTAACTTCACGAGATCCCTCTTTTGGTTGTTCATTGAGATCTGAATTCTAGAGTTCTAGACATCGATAAGTGCACTTTTATTAAAATTGTGAGAAAAAATGGGATTCAGTTCATAGAATGCAAGGTTTATCAGAGAAAGAAGGATTTTGGGGTTTGTGGAATTCTGAAATTTTTCACTTGTGTACAATTGTCAAAATTTTTATAGAATCTAAATCACAATAAAGTTTTCAGATGATCATGTCAGTTCCAAAACCAAACTTTATGTTACTGGCTACAAGATTCCTCGAGTCCTTGAGTTGACCTTTTTCTGAGAATCGGATTATGAACTATGTTGACCTTTAGAATTCTGTGTCTGCAAAACATAGAATGTTAAGGTAACTCCAGCAATCAGTCGTCAAAGTCTCAATCAGTAGTGATTAGGTTATTTTTTTGAGGACTCATAAATCAAATCCTAGGTGCTCCTAGAAGGTCTGGTTTTTTGGATTGCGCTCAAAAAACTGCCTGCAATCAATTGTTTGGCACTCCAATGTTTTCTCATCGGAACACATGCTGGAAATCTCTATTATGAAACTCCTGGTGATGCTTTGAGCCTGAACCAAAAAGCTTAACCTTCTAAAAATGCCTGGAAGCTGACATATGAGTCTTCAGACGACCTAATTAGTACTAGTGTAATTTTTGATAACTGAAAACTCTATTTATAAAAGCATTTCTTCTTTTTTTATTGCAAACATAAAATTATCAAGTTCATATTAGTTAAGGATCCAAGGAATCTCCTACTGAGATCAGGCTGAAGGAGTTTTCAGTATGATCTAGAACCAACGAAATCTTGTCTTCCATTCTTTTGGACCCGACTTTCTTTTCCAGAATCCAAATGTCACGAGCAGACCATCTAAAGATCGAAAGATCAACTCAATGACTTATATCACTTTTAATTACATATTGACATCAATCCTATAGTTCATTAACAAAAAGTCATAACTATAGACCTGCAATCCCAATCTGACAATGCAAAAACTTAGAGTTCTTCCCAAATTTGACTCTAATTACATCTAGCCAACGTTCTGGTTCATAAACTACTTGACATAGTCTATGTCGCTCAGATTTGGTTCGTGTCAGCGAACAATCTCAATTCGAGTGGTAAGTTTCTAAAAACACCTATCGCAAACAATCAAAAGATTAAAATAGAAATGAGCTCTGAAGGAATCAAAAAGAGGAAGAAATGTATGAAAGTATTACGTTGATAAGTGCAGAAAGTGAAAAAGAGAAGAAGAAGACCTGAAGAATGGATGAATGGGAAGACTCTTTCAATTATTAATCACCTTATTTCGATAAGTGCTAAGAAAAAGAATGTGGGGGCGCGTGGACTAATCTCGGAAATGGGCGAGGAATTCATTAGTGACTCGACTTTGAATTGGGAAAAAAGTATCAAAAAAACTTTATAGAGAAAGAAATGCATCACAAAATGAGAAAATATCCGTATGAATCAAGCCTGAGTTTGATAAAACAAAAATGGTACAAAAGGAATTTACAACAATATTAGAAGAGTGTTCACATTGGCAGACGATCGCTAAATTTCTCTTCATGGATTTGCTCTGGAAATTTTTTTAGATTAAAATCTCGTTTCCAAACGGATTTAGGATAAGGACAAAATGAGGAAGGATTTATTTCTTTGCTTCCTTTTTTTTCAAATAAATGTTCACCCAAATCTTCGAGAAAAAATATTTCCACTCACCAACAATATCATTGACAACATGAAGCTCTTTTCCACGTGGTTCTATGTCTACCATATGATTTGATACAGGCTGTAAAACTTATAAGCTAACATATGGAACAAGAGAAGCATTTTTTACATGGTCTGCTGGAACTTCTCCTCGTAAAATGGCATCTCGCATCAGCTCACTATTATGGATATTCTGCAACCAAATTCTCGTCTTTCAATTAATTAATTTGCTCTCTCACCTTGAGATGCCTTATAACATGTGAATTTTTCGTGAAACTTTTTCCACACACATTACAAAGATACGGTCTCTCTCCACTATGTGACTTCTCATGATGTCGTCTTGCAGATGCTGAAGTGAACTGTTTTCCACATTCCCATTGACAAACGAATGGCCGTTCTCCTGTGTGCAATCTCATATGTGTTTTCAATGCTCCCTTTTGAGTGAACTCTCGTGGGCAGTAGTGACAACCGAACGGTCGTACACCAAGATGTGCTCTTCGATGTTCGTCTAATTTTGATTGGTACTGAAAATAATGTGTTAATTGGGGGCATCAATCCTGAATTAAACCTTGAATGCTCTTGGGCATTGGTCACATTGATATCTTCCCATTTTTCGTCGGTCCTCTCCATCGTCAAACGGTCCATCATCCACTGGGTTATTTGGCTGAAAATGCGAAATCATTCAAGTAGTTTATAGTAAAGGTTACCAAATTAGTCGAATCTCTCTGAGCCGCAACATTATCTATCAGTTTGTCCATTCTTCTAGTTCGTATATATTTCAGATGCTGAAAACAATATTTGGATGGTGAAGAATTAAAACAATACTAACGTAGCTGTTGCTTGCTCTTATGGTTCCTGATTGTGATAAATCATCATCTAATATGTAGGCTGAATCGTCATGTGCACCGATAAAAACAGGATTTCCGAGTTCATCAACGTAATCATCATCTTCGTCATCTTCGATTAATTCTAAAAAAATTAAATTTAAAAAATAATTATAAAGAATATCTTTCCAATACCTTCGACATTTTCATCATCATCCATAACACCAAAGTCGTCTTCATGTGCTCCGTCATGATCGACAATATGCTGCAAAAAATATGGTTAAAAAAGAAATCTCTTTTAAAAACACTCACATCGTACTGATCGTTTTGTGAAGGCATCATCATGATTTGTCTATTATCTGTTTGCATCTGAAAAATTCAAATCAGATGAATTTAGAAATTAGAATCTCACCATAGGTTGCATCTCTGACAGTTGAGAATTCGGATCTTGTTGCGAGCTATCTTCGATTTCGATCGCGATCGATTCAGCTACCATTTTTCGAAACCGCTTTTCATCTTCTAAGTTTCGTTTGAATTCGACTGTCTGAAAATTAATGTGTGAATTCATTTGATTTAAGTAACAAATTTGCAACTAACCGTTACTTCAGCATGATTCTGAGCAAAGTGTTCAAGTAAACTGATTGCACTGAGAGCTGGAAAATCACAATGACCACACTTAAAAGGGAACGCTTGCAAATGACGACTCCAAATATGACTTTCAAGATGCTCCATTGTTTCTGAAAAGATTCTTCTTTTATTTTTCTTTGCAAACCAGAATATAGAATACTTACGTTCTTCGACAGTGCATTCGCAACATCGGAATACAATGGGGTAACCAATCATCGCTCTGAAATGAAGAAAATATGCTTTATCTGAATTTTATCGATAAAAAATGCAAAAAAAGCAAGAAAAGTTAATTTTTTCGGGGTGGCCGTGTAATTCAGCAGCGAGAGAAAGCTAGTCCGCGGGCATTATTTTGAGAGCTGGAGGTGGAGCAATGTGTCACTCCCGTCGACTTTACACTGCAAATTGACCTCTTTTCCTAGACAGAGAATAAAATAAATTATAGGAGTATTGGGGAATCAACCCCAATGTCGTGGAAAATTCTAGTAGCTAATATAACAGTTCATTTGGTCTTAATATATTCAATTTTCGATGTTTACTACACAAGCCCTTTGGTTCATGGGATACCACCACAACCCATTAACAATCATGAATTCCCAGCCAAACGGATATTCATCATTTCAGCAGGTACGTTTTCTATGAAGAAATCCCTTCAAATATTGAGCATTTTTCAGATGGATTACGATATGACACATTCAACAAGTATCCGGATATGTCGCCATATTTGCATTCGATAATGAATAATAGAAGAGTGAGTTTTATCTTTTTGAGGATGATTTGAAGTAGAGGATTACAGGGTATCTATGGACTCTCTCGGTCACATGTTCCCACAGAATCTCGTCCTGGCCATGTGGCGATTTTCGCAGGAATTACGGAAGATATCAGTGCAGTTGCCAAAGGATGGAAGAAGAATCCTGTACAATTCGATAGTGTTTTCAATCGATCTTCCAATAGTTGGATGTGGGGTAGTCCTGATATTGTCAATCTGTTTGATGAACTCCCCAATGCTGAATCCTTCTCATATTCTGCTGATGAAGAAGATTTTGCTTCATCTGATGCCTCAAATCTCGACAAATGGGTCTTCGATAATTTCGAGGTATGTTTCTAGACTACAAAGAATGAGAAATAACAAGATATTTTCAGAACTTCATCTCGACTGCCAAAACGAATGAGAATTTGAAAGCGAGGTTGAATGAACCAAAAAGTGTATTCTTCTTGCATCTTCTTGGAATTGACACAAACGGACATGGAAATAAACCAAGATCGAAGCAATACATTGAGAACATTAGAGGTTTGAAAATTCAAATAAAGTTTCAATTATTTAGGATTTCAACTTTTCAGTTGTCGATTCGGGAATCGAGAAGGTTCAAAACATCGTTGACGAATTTTTCGGGGATCACAAAACATCATGGCTATTCACATCTGATCATGGAATGACTGATTGGGGATCTCATGGAGCAGGAAGTGATGATGAAGTTCTCACTCCGTTCGTGGCATGGGGCGCTGGAATTAAGAAAGGAGGTCCCAAATTAGATGTACACCAAATCGATTTAGCTCCTCTGATTTCTTCCCTAATTGGTTGCCCGATTCCTGTAAACTCAATGGGTATACTTCCAGTTCAAATGATGGATTCTCGAAGTTCGAGTTATGAATTCAAAGCAATCGAGGCAAACTTTCGACAGGTATTGGAGTATTTGACATTTGAAAAATTAAGGTTCATTTTCAGCTAAAACAGCAAATTATATTCCTGAAAAACGCCAAGTCCGGAAGATTCTGGTTCCACCAATTCGATAAATTCGGAGACAAAGCGATGGAATCTCTTCAAAACACTCTCATCAAACTTGGACGAGAACGCAGATTTTCAGCTGCGACATCGCTTTTCGCTGATAATGCGCACTTGATGAAAGAGGCTATCGTTTTCTATCATCGTTATGACCGACAGATGCTCGGAGCTGCTGTTAGCTGTAGTTTCTTGGCCTGGATTGCATTAGTCATTTCTTTTCTCCACAAGTGAGTAGATCAAAAATTTTTGATACTGAAAGGCATTTCTCTTCTTGCAGCTCATCCTCGAGAGGAAGTTACCAGCTTCTCCTTCCACATCGAATTTTCTTTGTTCCTTTCGTCTTCTCTGCGATGTTTTCAGTATACTGCTCTCTGAGTATAACACAATCAGTCTACATAATCCTACCCGTCTATTTGATATCTCTATTGGAAAATCATTCTGGGATAACGCGACGTGGTCTGGAATTCGGTTCGTCGTTCTTTGCCCAACCTGATTGGCTGAACAAATTGTTTTCAAAAGATATTTTTGGAAAACTGTTCCTAGGATTCATAGGATTTAGTAAGTTTTCTATTTACTTTTCTAATGATGATTAAAATGACTTCAGCAATAACGATTTGCATCTTCGTCCTCACTTTCATGGATCGCGCATTCCTAGCAGCTGTCTTCATACTCCTGATGTTTCTCCCTCAGTTTTACTCGTTCCCTATCGTTTCCTATTGGTAAGCTTCTCATTAGCATTATTATAGAACTAACAGTCTCCTTTAGGTCCAAGACTTGGATAATCACTTGCCTGCTTTTATGCATCTTTCCATTTCTACCGGCAGTTGGAGTTTCCACTCAAATCCCACTCTGCATTCTTTCTCCTCTTCTAGCTGCTGGAATCTGTCATCGTCTGTCTCGGCGCCCGTGTTTAGCAAGACTGAAAAACTTGTTCGAATTGATGGTCTATGTTCACTCGTCTGTTGCAATTTTTATCACAATTGTGAACTATGGTTTTGAGAAGGTACGCTTTCTACAGTATTCATTTCCAACCATCAATAATTATAGCCTCCTGCTCTTGCTCGATGGATTTCGTGGAGCTCGATCCTTCTCTCAGTGGCTGCTCCATCTTTGCTAACAGGGCCATATATCGTTGACCGATTGATTGCATATTCTCTCTGTTTCTATGTGAGCACCAAACATGTGCTTTCCAAAATCAACATATTTTTCAGGTACCGTACTCTTTACTATCGATATCCTACGAATCCTTATTTGTTCTACTGTTTCTCTTTCTTCTTACGATGTTTGTTCGCTTTGAATTCGGACATCTCTCGGATGTGGAACTGATTCAGCTCAAAATCGACTCTACGAAAGGCTAGTGTCGTTTTTTTTTTGAATGTTCAAACTCTCATATTTTCAGTTTCCACTGGAGAATACGTTGAGCTCCGTCGAACTGTCGTGTGTGTTTCATTCGTTCTTTGTACTTTGTTCGGGACCGGAAACTTTGCCTCAATCAATTCCTTCAACCCTACTACGCTGAATCTCTTCATTTCAGTTTTCAGCCCGTTTACGATGGCGATCCTTCTTGTACTGAAACTTTTAATTCCAATTATTCTGGTCTCTTCTGCTTTTTCATCTATAGTACGGTTTGATCCGGAATCGATACAAAGGATCTGTTGGTTTTCTTTGATCTTCACGGATTTCATGTCAATGGTAGGTAAAAACTTTAGACTATCACGAATCAAGTTGTTCTAATTTCAGTGTTTCTTCCATCAACTTCGCGACGACGGCAGCTGGCTCGATATTGGGATGAGCATTTCTCAATTCATCGTCTCCATGTGCATTTCTCTCGCTTTGCTCATACTCTTGTCATTATCAAGTCATCTGATGGCATTCGAACCTCTAAGAAGGTCCAGCCATATCCATAATTCAAAAGAAATCGAATCAATAGATGATAGGTCTCTATCATTTTCCGATGACCATTCTGCATAAGCTATCATTTTAAAGTTCTCTTCCCTAAATTTCAGTGATGCCATCCTTAAATCGTGTGATAACTTTCCTCTGTGCCTTTCCTTCCAAAACATATATTCACTAATACGGTTCGAAAATGCTTTAAGATAATTATCTGACTAAATAAATTATTGAATATCATAAAGCTTTACTGGATATTGAATATTCACATGAAGAGAGAGCAGAAAGGAATGATTATCACAGCGTGCACAAATAGAAAATGAAGCTTAGAGTCGTTGGCGACCGGAGAAAACGCGCATGATGGATCCTAGTCCGAACTTTGCTACAAGTTGGGCATGCCAGGCGAGCAACGACTGACAGACTGCTGCATCCGAACCGAGCTCCATCGCCTTGTAAACGTATTTCATCAGAATATCTCCCTCATCGATAGAAAGTTTTTGAACAGTTTGCTCGATTTCTGCGTTTTTGAACGATTGAAGTACTTTCGTCACAAGCTGAGTGGCACGATCTTTCACATTCTGAAAAAACACATACAACATAAATTAAAATATGTTAAACATAAATAGACATAGCAAAAAGTGTAATTTAGCCTACCTGATCCTTAGTTTTCAGTGGCGGCGAGAGAAGAGAGGCATGAAGAGCATCTTCCAAACGGTTCGAACTGAGAAAACCTTGAACAGCACGCTCGTCTGGTCCTAATCCCGGCGTATCAACAGCTGTAAAAATTGGATGCTGATTGCAAATTGAAATTCAAACAATAGTTTACTCGCAAAGAAAACTTACTTTCGTCATTTTCATCGTACTGTTCCGGATCAAATGCATCCACATCGAGCTTTCGGTAGGAGGTGTTCTGCATATTTTTCGCCATTTTTGTTGCGACTCAAATTGACTGAAGAAACCAAGAATTCTTTGTTTGCTGATGCTGAATGACTCAGTTTGTCCACGAGGAGTACACAAGCACCGCTAAACAGCGCGCACAATGGAGTGTCGTTTGTCAAATATTTTATTGCAATTCAACATGTCTTACGATTCGGATTTCTTGAAGAATTCTGATTAAAGACGGAAATCGATATCAAATATATTTATTTACACATGCAAGTTTCGAATGTGTGCAATAATACAAAGCTCCGTCCCTTCTTTGAAAGGTAGAGAATGGACTGAAACGGCCCTTCAAGACCGTTCAAGAAGAGTACCGATCACCGAGCAAAAGTTGTTCTTTTTTCAATAAAGAACTTTGTGGGAGCGGATCGAAACGGATAATTTCCCGAACAAAAGAGCAAGAATAAGAAACACCAAAGAAAAAACTGGAGGAGGAAATGAGATAATGAGCAGTTGACTTTTAGTTTACATGCATGCGATAAATATACGAGCATATTCGATATATAGTAGACGCACGGAGAAGAATTGACAATACAAAACTATTAACAGCAAAGAATGAGGTTGAAGTGGAGAAAATCGATCAATAAAGCGAGTTGACATGAAAGGATGACTGGTGGAAGAAAAAACAGTCGAAATGCACAGTAGATTGGCAAGATCTGAAAAGTTTCTGATCATGTTTAGCGTCTGGACGATGAAGTATTTAACTTACCGTATAGAACAGTAACCCGTGAGTTGTGAATGAAGTCTGAATGGAAGATAAACGTCCGATGATTCAGTAAATTTCGCCTCCCGTCGATTCAGATGTCTGAATAAAAAATCATTTTTGTCATGAGTCTGAACTAAATTCTTTACCTGAAGAGACGGATTGCTACCCTGCTTCCGTTGCAAAATCTTCTGAAGAGTTGATGAGTTGGTCATCGCAGCAACTCGAGCAAGAACGTCGTTTGCTTTTCCAGATTCTGAAAAACAAAACCAACGTAACCTTTGAAGAGACATAAACATGAATACTAGCTTTAATGAAGCTCAGAGTAAACTGAATGAGACCACCAACAAAATCACTTAGACTGCTAGTATATGCTGAGAACACAATATACTGCAGTAGACAATCGGACACTTTGAGGTGAGAATAAGCATTCACTGGTAAATCATGAAAACCACTACAAAGCATTTAGCCGACGACGTTAATCACTCATAGATTGATCTATGTTAATTAATAGTTTAGTTGGAAAGGTCCCACATTCGGATACTTCTTGAAGACGGAACCAAGATGTTGCATGAATGATTGACACAACGGCACTCAAGCAAATCATAGGTGGTGAAGCATCACGGACAGACAGGTTAATCACACCAACATGCCAGGGAAAAGAGACGACGAGCTCACCATTGGTTGCTTTTTCAGCAGCCTCTTCTGTGGATGCATTTGCTGAAGAAGTCGGCTGCTCAGCCAACTGTGGGGATGGCGGCGTAGGCGGTGAAGTGACGGGTGAAGAATCTACGGGGCCGAATAATAAAAGTGACTCGAAGAATATATTTTGAAATGAATTGATGTATACCGCAAATGTACGGAACCTCAGAAATTTATATCAGGGAGCGAGCTCTAATGACGGTCTAAAGTGATGCGAACTGATCTGAGAAAAGGAATTCGACAAAGGGTTAACGCGCATTCCCAAAATAAGAAAAATTTTATCAACGTACTCAACCTCTGCACACTTCACGATCCTGTTTCACATTAAAACCTACCTTTGATATCAGCTGCCGTTGGTGGCAGCGTATTCGTCATTGGAGAAGCCATTCCTCTAGATTTTGCGAGGATTGCAGCAAGTCTATTCTTTCGTTCCTCTGCTTCCCGAGCTTCTTTTTCCTTCCTTGCCATATCCTCAGCAGATCGGACGATAGGCAGAACTCGAGGAGCGGCAATTTTCACTTCTTCGATCACACTCCTCGGCGTCACCTCGTCAGTAGTAGACGACGTTTCAGATGATGTTGGGGATGCTTTACCACTATCAGTGTCTTCATCGAACTGAACAATTCGTTGTGGCTGATTCTGATTGATGAAATCGTTTCCAAACACATCAACCAAATCATTGACATCAGCCATGACGGGAGCCATCACCTTTGCCTCATCAGGTAGAGGATAGTGCTGAAATATCTGCATATTTTTTTCCGAAATAATTTCAATCTTCCTACCAATTCTTCCACCTCCGGCTTTGTAGCCATAACCATTTCATGTGAAATTATCTGACCGACTCCAATGTTGATGAGCTCATCAGCAAGAGAAGTATTATTGGATGATCCTAGATGTGACTCAGAAGTCTCCTCGTGAACCAACTCCTCTCTTTGATCCTCTTCCTCAACTAAAGCGCTCTCAGCTTGTTCCGATTTGATATTCTCAGTTGGCGTGGAATTACGTTCTTCGCTTTTTGGAGCTGCTTCTGCGGTTGGAATAACTACTTCAATAGATTTCTCATCAACATTCGTTTCGATTGAAAGATTAGCTTCTAGGGCTGTGTGTTCGGGAACGGCGTTTAATTCCACCAGAGTGGAGTCGATTTCCTTCTCTGTGACTTGTTGAGCTGGCTTCGCTTCTGTTGTTTCCATTTGAGTATCCTCCGGTACCTCATGAAGCTCCTCGACTTCTCTCAACACTTCTTCTTCCTTCGGTGTCTCAGCTCTCTCAAAATCGACTAAATTACTCTCACTCTTCTCGTCCATAATTTCAGCTATTGACGAGGCTTGAGAAATAGGAGCAACAGCGGTTTGCTCAATTGACTCTTCAAGAACCGAGGTCGTGACAGAGATCGGATGAGAACTTTCTTCAATGATATTTTGTGGTTCTTTAGCGATCGAAGAGTCAGAAGTTGCGGGAGATGGTTTCTTGTTCTCTGGTTTTCCTAGAACAGATTTTCTGGGCATTGGTGGTTTTCTCGTTTCCAATGATCGTCTGTTGTTGTTCAAAGAACTAGGAGTAGCAGCAGCAGATGCTGAAAACAAAAAACCTCATATTTGAAAAACCAGCAGGTTACTTACGATTTGTCTTCGATTGAATCGGTGTGAAACCACGAAGCGGCTTTGCTCCCATCGAAGCTCTTGAAGAGGTGGCTGGCCGACTGGGCGTGTAGACTGATTGAGTCATCATCGACGATGGACCAGTTGAGAGCCTTTTGGATGTTGTAGTTGTTGTTGAAGATAACTTTATCGTCGTTTTTCCATGACGAGTGGGAGGAGCAGATGAAGTGACATACATCGAAGAAGTCATTGATGTCATCGCAGGAGCAGGACGGTGGGCAGCCGGAGGCGGACGTTGAGGAGTTGAAGTGATTCGACCCATTTTAGTAGTAGAAGTCTGAAACAAACTGATATTATTGTATCAAGAGGGATCATGCATATTATTCTAGGGAAGAACAGTTATTTATTCTGAATGGTAACAAGGGTTTTCACTTTTCACTCGATCAAATGCTTTGGATACCTCATAGTGATGAAGATTCAAACATGATTCCTGAATAACGAAGAGAAATTAGAACCTCAACTAGTTTGACCACAGCATGAACGACTATTGATAACTCACCGTAGATGTTGGACTTGTCACGTGACTAGAGTCTTCCAGTGGTCGCAGCTTCTTATCATACTGTTGCTCGCTTTTCGGCAGATTATCCAAATAAGCAAGAGTACGTGGAGTCGATGAGCCGAAAGCGAATGACTTTGGTGATTTCGTAATAGCGGCCATTCGAGATGTCGCTTCATGTTGTTTCGCCAGAGTTGCTTTCTTCCGTTCTTCGTCTTCGTTGAGTTGCTGCATTCTTTTTTGAAGGAGAACTTGCTCACGCTTCAACACTGACTGCACTCTGTAACTAGCAAGGAGTTGAAAAGAGATTTATTTGAGAAAATGGGAAACAGGTGCACTAAATATGGGTGACACTGCTTCCAACTCAAAGCAGCTGGTCTTGTCTGTATTGTTTACAAGAGGGCGTGCCAGCTTGTAAATTATAAAGCCTTTATCTACAAGAATACATGAAGTTCAATAATCGGGTATACGAGGTATTTATATTTAGAACGCACCTTTCTCTATGCTCCAACGTGTGCTTCCTTCGTTCTTCAGCTTCTTTCCTAAGTGCTGCATGCCTCTCCTTCACCTTTCGTTCGGCATACTCCTTCCGTTTACGAACCTAGAATATGAATAAAGTTTCGAACTTGATAATTTGGATGAATGAAACCTCGTCGGAATCCATTGTGGGAGCCGTTTCTAGTCTAACACAACTCGAGAGCAAAGCCTGTTTTGAAAAAAGTTTTGTTACAAGAATAAAAATATGAGAGAACGAGGTAGAGGAGCCGGGTATAACAACCGGATAGAATGACGAGAAAATAAGCGAAAAGAGCGAATGTATAGTGAAAGATTTATAATTAGAAGAACAACGAACGAAAGTAACAAAACAGAACAAGCGAACCAAAAAAACAGAAATCCAAAAGTGAGTGCAACAACGGAAGAAAAAAGAACGGCAGCGGCAGGGGAAAATCGAACAATCAAAACAAATCAGAAATAGAAGAGAAGAGAACGAAACAAACTGGTATTGGAATCGAATTAACCACCTCTTCTTTCTAAAAACTATCAGGAAAAAGACAGTTGAGGAGAGAAAAGAGGGCAGCACTCGAATGTTCTTCGAGATAATTTGATAGTGACCGTGACCGATTCTTGACCGCCCTGTCGTGATTACCAAATTATCGTTGCTCAATAGCCCACGAAATTAGAGCATGGTGATGGGGAAGTGACAAAAAAACATGAAGAATAACAAAATGGGTAACAGAAAGGAAACAACAAAATATGGAGCACAGAAACTTCCAACACGGTTCAAGTTGATAAGGAGAATCGGCTGTCAATGGAGCATGATACCTGAAATTAATCTATAAAGAAAACAAGTGATACGAAGCAGTTGCAGAGTAGGGGAAAACGGGGATATTTGGGAGGATGTGAAAAGTGAAGGGGTGGTATAGAACATGAAAAATGGGCATTCACACTATCCCCCGGGGAACATAACTCAGACCGCGCCCTTGTTGACTAGCTTTCTATTTCTTTTCTATGTTTGAGAAAACTTCTCTTGAAGTAGACGACGTGGCAAAGTGCGTCCGCTAATATGTTGAAAAGGAACAGAAGAAAGGAAACGACGAACCGAATATCAATCATACGTAGATCAAAAAACGCGATAAATGTCAGATAGATCCGATACGTATTCGTGTCCCAACCGGCCATCTATACGACGAGGATGAAGGAAAAGGGGAAACTAATACGAACACCACTCAATTGATCATCTCCGGGAACAGGGATGAGTACTTGGATAGTTTTCGAAGGCGCTAAATGCTTGGGAAATGAGACTCGTGAAACATATGGTCAAGAAGTGCGCTGTTCTCACCAATTAGAGGAAAGTAAAACGAAGATTTTCACCTACATTTTACTTCATGTGCTGGCGATGCGCACGCTTTTTCACATGTTTGGGGATTTTGTCCTTGCGTTGATCCCGCTTTTCTTCCTTCACCGCAGCTTTTCTCAATTTTCGCTCTTCCGCGGTTTCGTCACGATTTCGGGTGTGCATGGCAATCTTACGTTCCTTCTCTTCAATCTCTTCGGCCGTTGGTTCGGCTCGCTTTTTTCTCGACTTCTTCTCGTTTTCTTCCTCATCATCATCGCTGCCACCTTCTCCGAATCCGTCTCCTTTTAGATCAATCTTGGAAACAATGTTTTGGAATGGATTGTTAGCTTCAATTCCGTCTTTCGCAAGTTTGCCATCCCGTTCAAAATGAAGGACATGCTCCAACTTGTGAGGAATGAATGCATTCATGAAAAGCGTATCGTCTTCTACGTTGATCAGAGCTCTTTCCTCATCGATTATTGTTTCCATCTCTTTGATATTCATCAGTGGATCCACAATAACTTCGAACAAGCGCCGAACGGACAGAACCTTGACACCAAGTTCTCTGAAAACATTACTTTCTTATACATTTTGCTCTCCAAAGCATCTTTAGTTTTAGTAAATAGCAGCTTACAAATGAAACGAAAAGAAGCCAAGCAAAAAAACTTACCTAAAAAACTTGTTGACATTATTACAATCCATTCTCAAAAACTCGAGAGCGTGAGGATGATCTTGTTCGACAGACTGCGATACGTCAATGATCCACAATTTCCCATCATGTACTAGCATGTTGAATTCACTCAAATCGGCATGAACCAATTTACATTCTCTATATAATCTTCGCATATCACGAACAAGTCCGACGTACATTGGTTCGGCATCCTGAATGACAAATTTAGATACTGAAGAAAATCAATGAACTATGTTATTACCTCCGTGCTCAAATTGGCATTTTTGAGAAGAGGTGCTGGCCACCCGTCTTTTCCGAGAAAATCCATTACTAGAACATGGCCTTTCAACATATGCGGTTTTGGTACTGGAAGACCGACTTCGTGCATCCTGGCCAAGTTTCTCATCTCCTTTTCTGCCCACACAGCAACCATTTTTCTCGGATTGGATTTACAGTATCCATGACGATATCTTTAAAAAAGCTTTGCAAAAAGGTTTTCATTTCATTTAGCCAACCTGAATTCGCCAGTTACATATCGCTCACGATCTTTGAAAGTAAGGATACTGGTTTTATAAATTTTCACAGCCAAGTCATTTTCTGTTCCTGTTGCATGATACACGTTTGCTTCCTTTCCAGTTGAAATACATCCATCAATATTCAGAAGAGTTCCACGTTGGAGTAACCGGAAAAGAACGAGACGAGTTCTGGGATCCAATACTTGCTCAACAGTGGCACGATCAGCTCTGTCCTTAACACGTTTTCGTTTTCTATCTTCACTTGTATCCGCATGTCTTTCCACATCAACTGTAAACAATCTTTTGTGCACATAATAATATCGGCTGCAGATTTATGCAAATCTATCAAGTGGTCACTCACCAGTCAGTCGATTACGGGCAGCATTTGGACCAATGGCGTTGGAACGAGCAGCGTTTAGTTTTTTCGTGAAATCTGAAACAAATTATATTTTAGAAACTTGGGAACACATGGCTACCTCCTGTTGCTTCTGCAAAGTCAATGATATCTTCGTCATCCTCGTAATCCGATTCACTGTATTCAACCTCATCTGGATTTGTTGTTTCAACATTCTCCTCTAAAAATTGAAAGTTTATATCCACCATCATGGATTCAAAACGGTTCTTCATACCTTGCTTCGTTAATTCCTCGTCTTCAGAGGAGCTTTCCGAGTCCGCTGAATCGATGTCGACATCATCTAAGATATTCTGGAGATTCAGGTTCAATTGCTCGATCCTGTCCATGTTTTACCCTAAAACAAGACAATAAAAATCGTATTCCTAGGAAAGAATGCGAGGGAAAATGATGAAAGTGAACTTTGTCATACAGAAGAAATAGCAGGACTTCAAATGAGATTCAGACAGATTACGAAACAAGTACGCTCCATGGCGAGAGGAAAGAGAGATAGATGAAGACGGCGCAATGAGAAGGCTCATAAAACATGCCGATCAACGCTCTTTTTCCTACCAAAAATTTTGAATTTCATTTTTCATTTAAACGACAAGTCTGCCGTTGTCATAACACACCGTAAAAGTGGATTGCGCGGATGTTTAGGATACCCGCAACAGACTAATTGGCTTGTTTTCCAGGCAGAAAATGAGGACAAGCTGTCAAATATTTGACAATTGTTACTGGAGTGGGAGTAAAGTAACTGTTGGGAAACTCAAAAGAAAAATGATGTGAAAAAGAAGAAGAAGAAATACACGGTAGAGGGTTTTGAAAAGAAGTAGAATATTCTAAGTGTGAGTCAGAGGAGAGTACATATTAAGAAGTACGTGGGAAGTACAAATGTGCTTAGAGAAATGGTCTTCTTTTTAAAGTATTATTGGACCAAGTGAGTTTCCTCGAAACCACCAATACTTTAGAAACCTGAATTGTAGTCAGCCAGAGAATAAAAAACACCCATAAAAAGCTAATGAAGATGGAATATAATATTATTTGAGAGTTCCAGCCCGTTTTCATGCTCCGAACTGGCTTGCCCCATGACATAAAAAACTCACTCTTCTATGGGAATTTCTTCTTCCATTCTATACTGAAAGTTAGAATAATGAGTCGAATCTACTGCCAACAGCAGAGAAGTTTTTTTCGGCGGAAGACGACTATTTTTCTTTGTGGCGACTTAAGAAACGGAGATGAAATGAAGTAAGAAAGCCGCACCCAGTGCTCAACTAGTATCAGTTTACAAAATTGTCGGGAGGTTAGTAGAGATAGAACGCTTGTTGAAAAATGAAAGAGCAGGAAGCGATAACTGGACTATCAAGTATATATGCGAGTCGGTTCTCTCTCATCCATCATACGTGTCATATTTATAATACAGCAGGGAAAATCAATTGAATGAATGAATAGATTTGACTTTGAACAGTTTTTATAACTGCAGTGCTTAACAACTCGCCTAGTCAATAACTGACCAAACCAGGAGCGTGTCCATGGCCTCAATCCTTCAATTCGTCAAACTGGATTAAAATTTCATGAGTGGAGACTATTTCGGTTTTCCACTTTTTCACCCAAACCATTGAAGCCTTAAAGGGGGTGTCAACTAATTTCTGAAAAGTTGAGATTTTTATATCAATCGACGTGAAATTACTGTGAGAACAACTAATTCTCTTGGCGGATACCCTGAAAATGTCTGGTTTCCGAGTTATAAGCCAAAAACAGGCCAAAAATTAGTACTGAGCGAGTGCAGATTCTCACTTTGCACTGCCACGTGGAGATTTGCACTCGCTCAGTACTAATTTTTGGCCTGTTTTTGGCTTATAACTCGGAAACCAGACATTTTCAGGGTATCCGCCAAGAGAATTAGTTGTTCTCACAGTAATTTCACGTCGATTGATATAAAAATCTCAACTTTTCAGAAATTAGTTGACACCCCCTTTAAAGAAAGAGCCAAAAACAAATAGTGAGAAATGACAAAAGACTGGAGTCAGCTGCTAGAGGTTAATTAGCAATTCTAAGGAGATTCGAACCCTATCTCAGTTCACATTTTCATGCATATATTTGCTGTTCACCACAAAGAAGGTGATTCAGAACGAAAGGGATGGGCATGCAGGCTATTCCTTTTGCCTCCTTCTTCAGTTTCCGCGAACTGTTTGGGCGTCACTTTAAATATTGGCAACTGAAAACTCGTTAGTCTCTTCCGAGGGATTGCAGAAAGCTTTATAGTATATATGGATTAAAGGCATGCAAGAACTTCAACAACTGGAAGTTGGGAAAAATATGTGGAGAGCACCAGGAGGTCGTATTAATAAAGAAGAATAATGTTCGGTTGGCAGCTACAAGACACCCAGACGATAGAAAAAAAACTTGGAAAGGTTGACAGAGAAAAGCAGCAAAGGGGGAAAAGTGCAGTCTATCGGGGAGGTTTGCAGGCGGCAGGTGAGCGACAACCAGGAGAGTGAGATGTTACTCGAGAGCTAAGAGACCTAGAGAGAGACAGCAGCTGTGAACCGACGACAACAGCCAAAAAGACGAATGACGGAAACAGGTGAGTGAAGCCTTCTGAGGGTCATGGACTTTCCGAAATAATTAAGGGACCCGTGATGCTTCCGGAAGGACATCTGCCAGTATAAAGCGGGGGTCCATTTCTTGGATTATTTTCGGTCCAGCGATTAAGTATATTGTGTGGCGGCTAAAAGCTTTCTGACACTTGCCGTCACGCAAATTGGTTTCTCCTACTAGCTTCATCCCCTACTGTGATGGAAACCATATGAAATGTTTGGAACTAAAACGTGGTACCGATCAACAGGGAAGGTAGCGAAAAAATCAATGCGGTCATGAACTTTCTCTTGAGACGCAGGAGGAGGGGTGGAGATGGTTAAGACTACACATCATAAGAGAGAAACAATGCGACACCACAACACAACGCATTCTCTTCCATATTACTAATTTTTGCTGACAATTAAAACGGTGAACAAGCTGATAAAACTTTTTCAAAAATATTTCTATTTAATATTGTGAATTAACGCGCTAGAACTTCAGTTTAAAGAACGGAAAACTGTAAAAAATGTCACAAAAAAATTAGAAAAATTCAAGCCATGAAAAATTTAAATTGTTCACTCGGTTTACACGCTTTTCGAGTTTCTAGGCCACCCACTGCTGTACTCCTCACGGACAAGCCTACAGTAATCTCACAATTGAGATTCAGATGAACTGAGAAGACTGTGTTTGCATGTTTGTATTGTACCCAGAAATATTTTCGATAAAACCATACTAGACGTTATCTATCGATCAGTCAGCCGTCATTCGACCACCTCGTGGCACGTTTTTTCAATGACTTTTTTTATTCCTACATTTCACAAAATAGGAGAAGGAACTTATTCTCAGACTTTAGATAAGCTTTATGAGATTTTCTCAAATTTCAGTTTGTTTTATATTCCTTTCTCTGATTGATTTATGTGAACATTTAGACTGGCAATCTTATGCTTCACTGAATACGTTACATTGCCTAAAAGTATTCTTTCGGTAAGAGAGAAATAGGAAAAAAGCAAAAGAAGCAGAAGTAGAAGAAGGGTTTTGAAGCATAACGGTGAAGTTTCATTCCAAAACTTTGATATTTACTCTGACAGCAGGTGCATTTCTCCCTTTTCTTCTCTTCATTTTCACAGTTGTATTTACTTGGATTCGCACAACAAAAGCTGTTGACTGTTTCAGGGTGCTGAGAAACTATTCTAAGTTCTCATCTGATTCAGTGCTCCATCACTACGAATAAATTTGAATTCATGTATCTCCTTTCAAATCCCGCTCAAATAAAAATCGGTACGGAAAGCTGGAAACCAAAAAGTCTAACAGTATCTCTAATCTATTTTGTGATTCCAGAAGAAGAAATGACACCTGTTGATAAAGAAGAAGTTGCCACTTCATCAACAAGTCCAAGTCCACCAAACTCATTTGAGAACGTTTTCTGTGCGATTTGTGGTGACAAGGCGACAGGAAAACATTATGGAGCACTGAGTTGTGATGGGTGTAAAGGTAAGCTCTTGTATAGTCTTTCTGGAAAAAGAGAGAGCAATAAGGGAGGAAAACAAAGATGTGGCGTGACACATCTGCGTTCTACCATAAAGAATCCTTCTAAACAATGCACTAATGCGTTATGGCACATAGTAAATGAAGTGAAAGAGAAGGGGTCTTGTGAAACCAACATTCTTTGAAAGTGGGGTTTCGTTTTCTTCTTTCGCTTTCTTCTTCCAATCCCCAAAAACCTCTTCAAATCTAAGGATCACATTTCGTCGGAATAACAAAAGAGATAGATGGAATCCTGTTATGTATAAGAAGAAGAAGAAGAAGAAGAAGTGCTAAAAAGCAAATACCATTTATCAGGAACAATCTAGAAACATTTACTGTTGATAGTGTTATCACAGTTTCTAGTCATATGTTCTAGGTTGATGTTATGCAAAGTAAAAAGTTATAATGTATTTCACTAGAGTAGCATGTCGAACAACAAAAACAGTTATGTTGCAAACAAATTTGAAATGAAGTCTTGATTTTGAAATTTTCATAGAATTTTAAAAACTCAAAGTCAATCATTATGAATTTACCCAGAATCTGAAGAAAGCCAATTCAGAATTATTTTGGAATGTAATCAGCAAAATGACTCAAATAGTGAACTTAATGAGTAAGCGATTCCTCACAGTCAACGATACATCCAAATTTCAGAAGATCCTCAGGTCTGAAGAACTTCACATAAAATTAAAGTTTGAGAGACTCTCATTTCTTTGGTAGTTGCTGAAGACTACTAAAATAGATATGACTCCTGATATTTTTGAGTGAGGTAGTTTCAGAGATTGTGAAGCCAGAATTTCGAGTTCAATTCTTCTAGAGGAGGATTTTTTAAAAGAAGTTTGGGATGTCATAATTTGGAGACATCCAATCACCACTCCGCTCAAAGACTGTTACTTTCTTTTGATTCGAATTTACGCGAAACATTCAGGAAAATATCATACTATGCAAATTCAGAAGCTACCTTTGAGAACCGGAATTGTAGACAGAGTAAGAATTCCCATTATAATTCAAATTGAATTTTCAGGATTCTTCCGGAGAACAATTCGAAAGCGACACTCCTACGTCTGCCGTTTTGGTGAAAAATGCCAAGTGGACAAAGGTGATTCCTTTTTCGTTTTCAAGAGAACTGTCTGCTCAAAACACAAACAAATTCCGAATGTTTGCACCGCCGTCTGATAATTCTTCTCCTTCCTTCCATCTTCTTCTTATTCCACTCACTTCCGCGCCTCCACTCGATATACTATTCTCTGTATTTGTATTTTCGGTACACACCGCGCATCTTTTTTCTTATAATCCTCTTGGCCCGCAAAGAAATAGTGTGGAATTCAGGGAGATTCAGAGACATTTGTATTCAATCATCTCATTCAAATGTTACATGCAATCTTGTCGAATGATACAAGTTTTAAAGAAGGGACCAGACTTTGAAAATTATAAATCGGATCTTTCAGCAAAACGGAATTCGTGTAGAAAATGCCGATTCGATGTATGCCTTCGAAAAGGAATGAGAAGAGAAGCAGTACAAACAGAAAGGGATAGAATCAGACCTCTGAATGCGTTGATGGCTGCAGCAGAGGGAGAAGATCCATTACTTCGAACACTTATCAGAGCAGAACAATCTACCAGAGAGCTTCGGTAACCACAGGGAAGACTTATCTAATATATTAAAAATATAAGTTTCCAGAACCACAGTAATCACAAAGACATCAGAAGCACGGAAGCAGGCAACAACAGTAGATGTAACAGACAGTATGAATCAGCAGTTGGCATTGATGATCGAATGGGCAAAAGTTCTGGAAGGATTTCAGAGAGTTGACAGTAATACTCAGATGGCTCTCCTCAGACACTTTTCTGCTCAACATCTTGTCATGTGTGCAGCATTCAGAAGTATACATTTGTCAGATGCCGTATGGTTAACAAATGAAACATGCCTGCACAAGGATAGTCCGAAGATTCCAGATATGAAGTGCGTATTCACACAGTAGGCACAAAGGCTGTGAACTCTACGGCTTTTATTTAAAAATGGCAACTTTTTATGCCTGTAAAAAAGGTTCAAACTTGCCCGTTAGGTCTGATCTCCAGTTTTCTGAAATTCACCACTTCACAGAGCATACCATTTTTAGAGGAGGTCGTACAACAATTTTTTCAACTACAAAGATAGAGTTCTAGAGTTGATTGACTTTTTGAACTAATTCAGCATTCAAAGTTTAGAAGTTTCGGGTTTAAAATTTGTTGAGTTGTTATCTGCATAATCATTCTTGTAGGATTACATTTTTACAAAAATTAAAAAGAGAAAAGCTCGAAACGCCATTTGATCCATCTTGAAACCGCTTCATTACCTCAACTATTCCCATAATTAACCTTTAATTTCAGTCGTGTGGCAGAACGAATAATCGACCAAGTGACAGTTCCAATGAGGCAATTGCATATGAACGAAGTCGAGTATATCGCATTAAAAGCAATTGCTTTTTTCGATCCATGTGAGTCTTTTCAATTCCCGCCATCTCTTTCTTCTACAGTGAATTTCAGTGGCAAAAGGAATCTCAGCCGAGTCATATAGTGATGTGGAAGATATGAGACAGAAAGTGAGTTTTCGTTCACAAGGGGATTACTTGAGGTGTCGAGTTGAACTTTTGCTAAGAATTGGATCAAGAAATATATTGGCCATGAATATTCAGAATCTGTAATAAAAATTGGTTGAAGTGTTCACGTGGACTGAGTTAACAGCCATCGAAGTCCCTGCCTGTACTCATTCACAATTTATTCGTGCATTTTTGAGAACTTATATCTCGGCTCATAGACAATATGAAAAATCTTGTTTTTTTGTGCTTAGATCAGATGCCTAATTATTTGATACACTGGCTGGGACCTTGATGACTGATAACTCAGTTCACTTGAACATTTTGCCAATTTTTATTAAAGATTCTGAATCATCACGGTCAATAAAGCCAACGGTCGACGATTCGTTTTTCGAATCGCCAATTTTGTACATGAACTTATTTTTGAATGTCTAGAAGAATGATGCATAATTAATATAATACTGAAACTTTTGACTTTGAGTGTATAGAATTCCCATAAAAAAGTTCACTTTATAAATTTTATTGACTGTATCAAAAATGAATCACTAGAATTTTAGCAGAACTGATTCAAAAAATCCGTACGATTGTGTTGGCTTCATAGATTCAAAAAGAAATTGTATTAGAAAACTCTGACTTAGGACTTTAAAGACTCATCTTAAAAATTCTTTCCCCACAAAGAATCTCATGAATTTTGTTTTTTCAGATCCTGGAATCCTTCGAACGCCACGTCCGATTCGTTTCTCCATACAAAGACATGCCTCTTCGATTCGCGAATCTCCTCCTCCTGCTACCTCCAATGCTCGCAATCTCGAGAGATCTAGTCGAAGATGTTCAACTTGCAAAGCTGTTCGGATTGGCAGATATTGATCACCTAATGCTTGATTTGATGTTGCCAAACGAGAAAAAAACCAATGACAAAGCTTCGCCCCTGACGGGTCAACAATAAACATGTTCCAATTCTCTGAACAACTTTACGGACTCTTTCTTTTTGACTTTTCTCTGTGTTCTCTCTTCTTTTGAAGAGACAAGAAAGTGACATATATCACTCTCTTCATCTCAATCTATTTCTATGTCTTTTTCTTTTTTGCTCCGTCCTAAATAAAAAATGGTTGAGCAAAAGAATTGAATTCCCAAGTGAATCGTGCACTTTGAGATGAAACATTCCCAATGAAATATGTATGTTTTTTCTCTTCTATCTCTCCCACTCTTTCCGAGTGTCTCAGACATTACATGGACTTTTAAAAGTACAAAAAAATACAATGAAGGAAAAAATAATTTATTAATCCCAATCTTTTACCCGTTTTCCTTTAATTGACACATTATAGTTTCGTATCCGTACGACATCTCTGAAAATGTGAAAATAATTTAGCGAGGGAAGGTTCAAAAGGTTCAAAACTCACTTCTCCGCTACTGATATTGAAGAGAGATTATGAATTTCTTGGTATATTAACCCGTGAATGGAGCAGTTGTGGTTGAACCATGAATACATCTCGAAGAAATTCTGAAAGATGACAAAAGTTTTAGATAAAACAAGACTCCAAGTTCTCCAGATTTCTCTTAAACTGTGATGGTTTTCCCACAGACAACTTTAGCTGAATTTTCACTATCCAAATGTGGTCTGTTTTCCTTATAATCAAAATTGGCCATAATAAGTCACTGTTGAAAAAACACTACCCAGATAAGTCACTGTTGAAAAAACACTACCCAGATAAAAAAGCCCAGAGTTCCCATCGGATTGAAATTACACCATCTCTCTTCAGAGCGTCAAAGATTACACTAGACACGAAATATGACCCTTCAGGACATTCCGTCTGTGGAGACAGAAATCTTTACCATGTGGAACTGTATTTTGATTTCACTAACAAAAACAGTTCAGTTTAAGAGCAACGAATGATAAAAAAGAGCACAAAACATACAAACAGAGTGAGTGTATCGTAGTGTGCATGATTTTTGGTTTTTTTTTAACTTGATTTCGCCAAACTTTTTCGGAAAGTGGAGGTTACTCCTGAAGTCAGGTTGTGGAGTTAGTATACGTCAATTCTATTCATCTAACTTAAGATTAACTGAACTTAGGCCTACTTCTGCAAAACTTAAAAAAAGACAAATTATCATTGTGCGAATCGATAAGCATGAAGCTTCAAAGATGATTGCCATTTCTAACTGAATGAAAAAGGACATTTTTGTGAGGAAGAAATTGGTTTGCAACAAAAAAAACATAATCGAAAAATTGAAGGTTATGGTCAAATTTGTACAATTCAGAAGTCTAAAGATATGAGTGTAATTTCACTCTATTTACCGTACTTTCATTTTTGAATTTTCAAGAAAGAAACTCACGTCACCAGGACCGTCGTCATCATCATATCCGTCCAAATGGTATTCGTGTGACTTTGCGGTTGTACACTTAAACCCATATTCAGCTATCTTATCTTTATCTCTGAAAAGAACATGAATGCATAATTGATTTTTAAAAGTAAAAAGCAAACTCACAATGTATCATACTCGTATAGGAATGCTTGGAAACACCACAAGGTGCCTTCTTCTCGATGTGGACAAGTTAGCACCCCGCTGATCCTGAAGTGAGTGTTGGATCTTGAGAAGACAGCTGCGTCTAGAACAACCATCGGTAGCAGGAGGAAGCAGACAAGAGAGGAGGGAACGGATGATGGCTGATAGATCATGATGTCTGCAGGTGGCTGAGGTCACAACGATGGTGGTGGTCAAAAGAAGAATGAAGATGGTTGAAACGGCAAAAGAATTTGCTCTCTTTTTGCTGTCTGCCACCGGAGACAAGGGGAGAATGTTCCGCAAGTGTGCCGCGTTTCGTCCGCCGCTTCAACAATTCTCTCTCGCCTTTTTTAATGCGTACCAGGGACGGGGGACGAGGTTAATGTCTCAATGCACCGAAACGTTGCGAGACGCACGTTTTTTGAAGAAGGGCTTGGTTTTTTGAAGAACCGATTAGGGTTGAACGACGAAGGGGTGGTGAGAAGACAAAGATCCAAACGATAGATAGCGGCCGGAGAAATAGGGAGAGTAATAGGAGCCAAGGAGCGGGCGCCAGAAGAAGAAAATGTGCGGAGGACCGAATGTACTAAGAGAGGAGAGGAAAGGAGAGAGACGAACGAACGACCGACACCCCATTCGTTAGATGGGACGGCTCTTTTCTTCTTTTATAGGGCAAGGTCCTCTCATAATGTGCGGCTGTGTATGATGTCTCTCTGTGTGTGCATAAGCCTTTTTTGAAGGTTCCATTGTAACCTTTATTACACTGCAGTTGGTTCAAAAATGCAGACTTTAGTTTAAAGTTCACTCAACAAGCTTATCAGTCTACCGCCCGTAAATTTTGAAAGAAAACTGAGAGAAGATAAGAAAAGCTCTCCCTCCGAGAGACGTCGTACTATCGAGATAATGCTGCTGAAATGGTCTGGAATGGTCTAGAACTTTCAAACTCAATACGTCACAACAGTTTTTATAATCGTTTTCTTTTGCAAAACTGGGAAAGTAAAAAAAAAAACAGCTAGAAGGAATGTGTCAGTTCGATGTCCTTCATGGTAGATCATTAAATTCAGGGTTGAGACGATTTCGAATTGATTTGTCCTTGCTCGTTATTCGAACACTCATGACCGAAAACTTGTGAACTTTGGTGGTCTTCTTCGAATAGTTTCATGGATAGATCTTGACAGTGTAGAATAGAATCTGAAGGGATTCCGAAGTTCTGAATATCTTCAGCATGTCTCAGAATCCAACAGATCCCCATCATCATTCCATAAAACTTTTCTGTAAAATCTGAAATCATTCAGTTCTTATTCTCCTCAAACAGAAATTCTCTCCAATAACTATTGAAAACTCAAAGTGATTAAAAGTGGTTTCTGACAGGTTTCGACCCTTGACCGGTCGTAACTCGATTGAATGTTGACATACCTTTTCAGATAAAAGGTTTCCTGTCAATCAGAGAAATCTGCATTTCTAGTTTTATGATTATAACTTTTATTGGAGTTTAACGACTTTTTAAAAAAATCAGACTCTGTCCTCGAAAACGACAAGATGTGGAACACATCTGGATCCAATCTTGTGACTTCAACAGAGTTCAATTTGAAAGTTCCGAATCGGTCCCTTTTCTTTAACATCCTTCCATCATTACTGTCCACTTCTGTTTCATGAACTTTTGTGTGAAATTAGTGAAAATAAGTGCAAGTGTGATTCTTGTTTCACTTATTGTTTATGTGTCGGAGAATTTAAAAAACGGGAAAAAAACTGTCAATTGAACAAGGAATGTGTTTTCTAGAAATTTCCATCAATTCAGGTATCAATCATCAACGACCACGTGATTTCGTCGAACAAACTTTTATCACTGTCGAAGTGTTATTTTCTGATGGCAGTGGGTTGTAGCTCTCACGAATTCGCAGAAAAAACTGCAGAAAAATAATAAAAATGATGCAAAGAAATGGGAAAACACATATGATCAAGTGTTCAAACTCTTCGGAGCAGGAGAACATCGAGATCTTTGAAAATTCAATGACTAATTGTTTTTCGAAAGCAGGATAACATTTTCTAAACTTCAGGGAAGACAAGAGTGGAACTCGAAGTGGGAAGAATTGAAACAAGAATATTATCAAATCAGAAAATGTTTGCTTCAATAAAATCAAAAAATGCTGACACAGGTTTCATTCGATTATAGCGATAAGATTAACAAGTTAAGCAAACAAACAATTTCACACAACTCTTCCTTTCTCGTTGATATTCACATGGAATTTCCTTCTGATTTCCCTGAAAATCGAATTCCATAGATCATTCCTGTATAGTGAACTCTCACTTCAAATAATCCGGATAGTATCCCAAGCGCAGATGAAACATCATATTTTCTCCATTTCTCGTACAATTGTGTATCACTTGTCCCATAAATTCGAAACGATTCTAGAACATTCCTGTTTTTTTGTGTCTCATGTCAAAGAGAGAAAAGTGTATAGTTGACCTTTGAAGACTCACATCAAACCATCCGTCTCCAGATATCTCTCCGTTTGTGTTTAAAGCAAGCGAGCCCCGATGATCGAGACACTTTGGTCCGGCGGTCACGACAGCTGTGTTTGGAAAACTGAACAATGTGTTTTTGAAACGAAAAGTTCGATTCTGGAGCATCAGGGACAGAACTTACAATGTGTTGAGTTCAATCACATTCAGGGTTACACACCAGTTTGAGAAGATTTGACAGTGAACATCCATTCCGAAATGGATTGAAGTGGTTTGGCAGGAGACAGCAGTGATGAGAATTGTGAGAATGGAGAATCTCATTTTTCTAGAAATGGAAAGAAAATGGAAAATGGGAATGATGAAATTGAAAAGGTCGTTCAATGAGCCACGAATGTTTGAAGAATTCAAGTGATTGCCCGGGGATTCGGATGAATATACGATCTCTTCTGTCTGAAATCTAGAATTCAAATTTTCCGAACAAATTTAAGCATCGGAATTTGTTCCTATTCTTAAAATGTTTGATTTTGTTCTGAACAACCTGAACAATTCATTGTGATCTTCCGATTCTTCTAGAAGAACCCATTGAGCACCTTCACACTTCGGTCCAACCGGGTCCTTGGCTCCCCCGCGAACAACTGACGGAGACCCACATTCCTTGGTTTGGTTTTTTTCTAGGAGCAACCGTTTTTTCTGTTCTTTTTGTGTACTATTACAACAATTTCAACTTTACACTTTTTGGATTGTGTATTGGTTGAATGTTCGATCATGGAATCTTTGCAGGAAAGAAAAGCTTTGAATGCTTCTCTGTGAGTATGCGACCTTTTGTGAGAAAATTCGGGGAACTTGAAAAAAGGGAATGTTTACTAGTAGCATTTGTATAGGTTGTTTTTGGTATTAACTTAGATCACAAGGTACAAATATTTTCAGTTTGCTCGAACGTTTAAATTGACCGGATTTGTCCAAGCACGATGAAGAATACTGTTATCCTGGTCCGTCTTCACCCGCCCGTGTGAGAAAAAGTTGCTAAAAAAGAAACAAATTAGAAAGCTTGACTCTATCGGCAAAGAATGGTCTCAACCTCAAAGAATTCTCCCAAACCATCATACTCCCTCTTCTATGTATATTCAGGCTAAGTAAATGCTACAGAAGTCTTTAATCGAAATTTGAAGCTAAAATGCGTCTCGAAGTGCATTTTTTGTGACTATAGTGTTTCTGTGGCCTTTCCTAAGCCAAAGAAAAAGGAAGCGCAGCCGAAATGTTTCATGACCGAAAAATTCCTGAGACCATTTGTTGCATTCGGGATCATTCAAAAGGCCTATTTAAAGTCATCCATCGGCCCCGTCCGGCTTGCGAGCAATATGGGTTTCAGTGACCTTCTTGGTCAACATTTCGGACCATTCTGGTGAACATTTTCCTTTCAACATCTCTTGAAAAATTCTGTTCTCTCTGTATAAATTCTAATCCACACCAAACTACTTAACACGGAGATGTACACAATCACTCAATGATGCAAGACTCTGTAATAAAGCAACCAGATTTTCATTCATAAACCGGTATGATGAGCAAAGTTACAATGACGTGCACACCATTTTTTCCTTTTTTCGAACGTCTTTATTGTGAATCTATGAAGCGATCATTGAATTAACTGGATGAATAATCTTCCATCTGTGTTCTTATTTACTGGGAAAAATAAAATTCCGCTTGAAAAGTTTACATTCTCTCCGTGGTTTACGAATTGTTATTGTTGACATCTTTTTCTTAAAAATTAAAGTACAAATGATAAAAAATTCACTGAAAGCCTTCAAAGTTCGCTTTCTCTTTCCATCGAGTTCTGTGCTCTCTACCATTCAATAGTTCATGACCGCCCACATCGATGGTGAATGGCTGATAACCCCGAGAGAAGAGTTATGATTGTAGAAAGAAGAAATAGTTCACAAAACAAGAATTTATTCTGAAAACTGAACACAGTTGGTTTCGTGGGGTCGGGAACAGACAGAAAAGTAGGTGGGGATGGTGGGGAAGAGAGCCGAATAGAGGCAGATGGGATCACACCACAATGTACAGGGAGAAGTTGAGAGATCGAATTATAAAGGATATCGGTTTGAACAGATCAATCTGATGGAAGAGAAGGGACGACACAGTGTATAGTACATATATATTTAGAGAGTTTTTGTCAAAGAAGGGAATCGGGTTTTGAAGAGATATCTAATTGCGGTGGGGTGATTGTAGACGATTTGAAATTATATCTTCTAACCCGTTGCAAAGCAAGCATTTGGACGAGCGAATTAGTAGGGTTTTTTTAGAAGAATTAGGTGGGGGGGGGTTGGTGGTAGATACAATTGGCTATACATGAGAATTACAAATGAAGATATATTTATAGACTGTCTAGTAGTCTGGTGGTTGGATGGTCGGCGTGTGCTTTGTGAGATAGGTGACTGCCTGGTCTCGGAGAAACTCCGGAAGCTCTTGGATTCTGTTGGCAATCACGACGAGAACATCTCCCACGTTCTTTTCACTGTGAGCTTTTCGAACCTGAAAATAAAAGATTGTGAGATTGAATTAGATGATTTAGTTGTATACCTGCTCGGCTTCTTCCTCGTTCAAAAAGTGATTAAAGACTGGTGGCGGTCGAAGACTCTTAAGCATTCTCTCGATCTTCCGTCGGTCATTTGGTGCGACGTCGGAGATCAGAAGCTTGTCTCGGACCATCTTCATCACTTCTGGGTAGTTGGCAGTGGCATGGAGAGACGATATTAGAGATAGTTCGTACTTTGTCCATGGTAATACCTGAAGACGTGACTCATAGAGAGTTTAAGGATCGACAAGATTTAAGGTAGTTTTAACAGTGACTAATGTTTTGTTTTCTGCAATTTTTTTTCTACGTCATTGGAGCATACCGTAACTTAACACCTCAACGATGGAACTATTGTGAAGTTTTGGAGGCGTGGATTCAAAAATAAAATTCAAGGGTTTCGAAAATAGAAGCACTTGCAAATTGGAAAAAGAAAACAACAAGAAGAACGTCACAGAATATCAAATATCTGGGTCATCAGTGAGAAGTGTGGCATTCCCACGTACACCTACAGTACCCTCTCTAAATATAGAATCTGCTGATTCCATTTTTAGAGTGACCACCTCTCCCACGTGACACAAACATACCTGGAAGACGCCATTGTGCCCCGTTAGGCCCTCTTCAGGTCTGTAATCTTCCGGTCCATGGCCAAAGACGACCGGAAGAAGAGCTGAGACCAAGAGAAGAGTAAGATAGGTTGATGACATTTCTCCACTTCTAGACAACGTCCACCAACTGGCTATATTACTCTGAAAATATTTTAATGATGAGAAAATAGCAAAACGAAAGGGGGAAATGGAACGGAGGCGAACGAGAAGAAAATGAGAAAAGAAGGCGGGCAGGAAATTGAACGAAGAAGGGAAGAAGAAGAAGACGAGTAAATAGGTAGAAGAGATGTTTTTGGAGAAGAAGGGGGCGGAGCCAAACGAAGAAAAGGCAAGAGAAGAAGAAAAAGAAGCAAGAAGGAAAACGAACGGGGGAAATCCATCCAGAGTCAAAAATAGAAAATGAAAATGAAAGTATTCGGTGAAAGTACCTAAATCAAGCAAAAAAGTGTTTTAAGAGCAGGCGCGGCCAAATGTTGCACAATTCCCGTCATCACTCTCTGTACACTCTCTCCCCTTAATTCTTGATAACGTAGAAATTGGGGAAAGAAGAAGGAGTGTGAGAAAAGGGAAATAAGCGGAATCGCGCAGTATCAGCAGCAGAATCAAGAAAAAAACGAGTGGTCGAGAGGTGATTGGGGGTACAGTGTCACGAGGGGAGGTAGTTTCTCCTCGAAACGAGCCAGCGATGGTCAGAAACTTGTGATAGAGAGAGGCGAGAAAATGGGATCGAAAAATCAGAACACTAAACACGGAAAGTGAAAGGAAATTGCTTCCTGGTATCAAAAAAGAAAAAAGGAAATATGTGATAACTATAAAAAATATGGGCGTTTTTGTAGTATTGGGTACTGATTTGGATCAGGATCTGGAATGTAACTAGAAATGGGTTGAAATGTTATTATTCAACGAATGGATTAGTGATCAGCAGCAGTTTAGGAAATAACAGTCTCTCTGGATAATTCTTCTCCGAACAGATAAAGTCAGATGGCATTCTATGAGGGAGGAAGTGAATTCTTCTCGATTGCTTTATATGATCATCTGAATCTTCCGAGTCAGTTTAAAACAAACTTGACATTTAGAGGAAACTAGGCTATTGAGTTAGAGGAAGTAAATGACAACTCACTCCCAGCAAGCGATGGTAACCTAATTGAGGAGGAGTATTAGAACCCCTATGTTTCTTTGAGTCAGGTCCACTTTATGAAGTTGGAGAATCAGTGTGCAAAGTTCAAACAGAACGCCAAAACAATACACGGAAAGAAGCTATCTCGGAGGGCGACTGACACCATGGTTCCCTTCGAAAACGAAGTTGCGCAGTAGGAGACTTCCGAATCACCCTGAGTCATTCACCTATTGAAATTCTGATACACATTTTTCTCTGCTAAATATACTTATTTTGAGCAAACTGCCACGGGAAACGCTATATTCATCTCTAATTCTAGCTCTTCATTTTCCCCTTCATGTTCCATAATTTTCCAATTTTCCTCCATAATCACCCAAAAGGCAATTTCTGAATACAGTCTACTCCTTAACTCTTCAAACAGAAAAAAGAAGATTGAGTGTCACCTGAGGTCCAAAAGAAGAGTGAGTTTTCCATTTCTGGAAAATACTCTTTACCCGTTTTACGTAGTAGAAAAGCAGAAAAAATGCCTCCCTTGCATCTTTTTATCGGCATTGTTTTAATTCTGATATGTAATAACTGAATCAGCCGTAGTAAGACAAACACAAATTCTCGTAAATAGTCTTCTTGGAGTGTTACGGTAGTTTATGTGACTTTCCCAAAATTTCGAAATTTCAAGTTTCCAATTTCAGTTTGTGGCATCAATGAACAATCCGATAACCTTGACCTAACCATTTTTTGTCTCAAATCACACTCCCACTTCCTTTTGCCGACTCGTATCATTTTAAAATTCTCTAGAAATCAGAATTAATTTGAAATGAGATGATTGACAGGAATTATTGCCCATTTGTCAGAAATGAGGAAGAAAACCCTTCGACTCGACCACCTATCTTTTTGATTGAATACAGATTTGCATTCTCTAATCCAAGAGGATTTAATCTGATTTCATTTTGATAATATCACTTTGAAATATCTGCGAATGCACTCAAACGAGGATGATCCGTTGTTTTGTTGGATGGGTGGCGAATGGATTCAGAAATCTCCAAGAAGAAGAAGAAGAAGACGTCAACAGTAACAAAGTACATAAGGAACATCAGGCTTAAAAAGGGAAAACACGCGACCTTTTTTATCAAAAAATAATCGGATTACGATCTGATTTGTTGTCAGTTTACTCGGAAGAAAGTGTCTGTTCCCCAGACAATGTGAAAGAGAAAAGGGGGCAAATCGGTGAAAACACAACTGATATCGGGGCAAAAGTCGACGAGCAGGGGGGTTCTTCCCTCTGCTGATATCATTGCATTTCAGAAAAAGAGTGATGTGTGAACCTTTTGTAGAAAAAAACGGAGCGAGGAGTCATTGAGGAAGGATGGATGTGGGGGGAACAAACATCAATGAGATTGGCAGACTGAAAAGGATAATAGAAGAGGAACACGTGAGAAGAAAACTGGTGGGAGGAGAAGGAGATTCGGGAATTGAAAACGACCTAATTGCAAGTTTAGAAGGCTGTGACCTAGAGGATATATCACATGCACTCTTCAGCAACAATTGCTTCCTTTGTTGGCTTTTTGTAACCTTTTGAAACAAGTAATCAAACTTTTGAACTCAAGGGAAGAAGAGGATCTGTTCTATACTTATAGAGCAAACGGATGCAAACAAAAGTGAGGTGGCACCACTTCATGTTGCATTTCGAACCGTGTCAATCAAGGGAATCTCAGCTCTCAGAGAATGGAGGAAAAAAATACTTGGCCAAAGTATCTCATGTGGAGTGAAAGAGTAACTAAAAGTGGAGATATTTTTTAAACGAAGTCTCTTTTTGAACTACCTACAGCACCAACATCAGAAAGTTGGCCGATTTCTCAAACCTTGATTTGCTATGAGGATCAGTTGGAAGACGTAAAATTCGAAACTGAAATCGATATGACCGTCTTCTTCATCAAATTTCCTATCACGCCTCTGTTTTCTGAGGGAACCTGATAGGCAGATTGCAGATAGCATTGAGTTAGATTTGGCAGGCATGATACGTTTAGAGTTCCTTAAAAACCATGCAATCTCAAGAATAATCGAAAAAATCAGCTTGAAGGTTCCAGAGTCGGAGCTAGTTTCAAACTAAACTACTTATACGTAACCCATGTCTCTCTGCCTTCGCCTGACATTGAATCTTTTGATTCTGATCTGAGCCTAACTCTATCAACAACTACAAGGTTCCATTCTTCTATCTTTTGTATCCGAATCCTTCTCGAGTCTCAGACAACGTCAGTGCTTCGACAAAAATGGTGTGTATGTCAATATTATTCGTTGATTAGTTTCGTCGTCAATTCAGATGACATTCTCACACCACATCAAAATGTGGTCTTCGTCGTTCAGACTTGACTTCTTCATCTTCCCAAACACAGAAGAACGAAGAAAAAAGAAGAGGAAGAATGGGGAAGATGAGAGGACCTACATGAAGGCGTTAGGTTTTATGAATACTTGATTTTATGGGTGAATCCACAAAAGGATCCAGTGCCACGTCACAGAGAGATGACGTAGTGACAGATGGGAATCGAGAAGACAGAAGAAGAAGATGGAGCAGGGGAAGTAGAAGACGTCATTCTGAAAACGAACGGATATGTGATGAGGGTAACGATGAAGGGAAGAGTCCCATGAATAGTTATGAGGGGACCGGTAATTGAAAAAAGAAAGTGTCTCGGCGCCTACGTAATATTATTTCCTGGCGTTCAGATTTCGAGGAACTGTGTGATGAAAGCTGATTTCGTTCGTCTCAGACAGAATTGTTTTTCTGACGAGAATAGTATCATTTCGATGAAACTCGTAGGACATGTAAAATGTCAAAGGGAGAGGGAAGACTTCGTGGGAGAACGGAAATCGGAGATGAGCGGAACGTACTCGTAGAAGAGCTCAAAAAGGAAGAAGAAGAGAAAGGATGCGAAAATCAAACAAAGAAAAAATGGAAAATCAAATAATAGGGAATACATGAAAAGTGAGTAATAATGATGGCCCATTAGAGCCAGGAAGAGAAATCTCGACGCTTGGAAGAAAACAGTAAATAAATTCATAGACAGATTTCAATTCTCACAGCAATTTTAAGCAATTCACGAAACTTGACTGACGTCTAGCCTTACCCAATTACGGATCTTTTCAACCGATTTCAATTCTTGCAGATAGATGCGTCTTCGGTCTGTGATGTAACATTTTGGGTTCATTTTCGTGATGTTTTGGAATATAGGTAAGGAAGCAGGGTTTAGAAAGAGGATGGTGGAAGCTCTTGGGGCTTAAGGGATCGGGTAGCTCTTGTACCATGGATAAGCAATTCGGACTAGCAGAAATGAAACGTCTCCGATGTAGCTCATATTAGATTTACAGTATCACATGCACGTCGTCTGCAAAAGAATGATTTAGATGATAATGGAATGCCTTAACATCTTTGATCTATTTTGAGTTTGACAGTCAGTACCGAGAAGATATGAGGAAAGATTTGATAAGGAATATTTGCTGGTTTCTAGGGTGCTCGCTCTTACTTCCTGAGCCTTGGATAACAGCTAAGCTGGCGCATCTTTCCAGCGGTCCCTGCTAGTCCCAGTTAGCGTGTATGAGATGATTCAGAAGAGAATAACATATTTCCATGTTTTTCCCAAAACCGAATTCGTTGAATCCAGATGTCGTCACTTTCTACAGATTGTGCCCGAGCATAATCGTGTATCGAGAATGGTTTCAGAAAAAACAGGGACTGATAAGATTATTGAAAATTTGAGACACTTCCAAACCATCATTCCTAGAATCAGGTGGTTCGAAATTCGAAGGGAACAAGGAGGCTTTAGATCGCTCTGACTAGTGAAAGTTGAAAATTTTCGAAACTTCGGCTCACTACCATTGGTCATTCTCTAGCTATTGAGGCGTTTTGATTGTAAGGATTTCAAATCTGCAATTTGAACAAATCAAATATGAACGTAGTTCGAGTTAGTGTAGCTCAAAGTTCCTGCCAGCACTAGATCTGATCTTCTTTGAGGATTCACGTCTCAGCTCCTGGGCGCTTTTCGGCAATCTAGTTTTTTGCGGCATACTCAGAGACGTCTTGAATTCCATTAACTCGAGCTACAATGAAATTCGACACATTTTTTTTGCAGATTTGTAATACGCACGGGTAAAACTGGGATAGACTGAAAACTTGGGATGACCATCTACTACAGAAAGATGAAGAATCAGAAAACAACTGATATAAATAGTTACTTTTGAGACCAAAAAGTTACAGAAGTGGAATTCCCAGACACAATACATCCTCTCAAAGACAATGCGAGCAAGATATCATCATCAGAATCCGAAAAAGAAAGAATGATTGTTATAACCATTCATATTCTTTCCATAACAGCACACTAAAATATTTCATACATTTATAAGAGAATAATGGCAAAATATCCTTGTTTTTTATTGTTCCTCATCTAGAGAAAATGATGAAAAATGAAAAGAAAAATGGAGCAGAAAAATGGAGAAAATGATGATCTAGCTGTTTTTTTCGTTGGTTCAAATGAAGCAGAAAGAAGAAAAAGAGAAGAAAAAGAAGAGGTCGACATTTGATGATGATGTTCTCTTTTTCCCTTCTCATATATCTTTTTTTGAAATGTTTGAAACCAAAATGACTAACTGACCAGTTTTTCAGAGTGTGTAACTTTATAGTATACGAAACTTGAAAGAAATTTAAGGAAGAACAACAAGAAGAAGATGATGAAGGAGAACTTTGGTCGAAGAAAACGAAATACTAATAAAAAACAAATTAGGAAGAACACACATGATCTCATTTATCCATTGAATTAGGGTTTCATTTTGATTTTTTTGTAATGAAAACAACTCGTTATTTGTAACAGATTAAAGCTTCAGATGATCAAATCTGAGATATCTACACGACTGAAAAAACAAGAATGAAATATTTGGATCTTTGTTATTCCAATCGAATCGGGAATATAGAAATCAAAGTGTTTCAGTGACGATAGAAACAAGGATTAGATGAGAAAACGGACTTAGAGAGAGGGCAAATCTCGACACTCAAAATGATAAAAAGAGATTTATGTGACGCTCCCTCCCCCTTTCACAAACATTTTTGATCCATGGTGCCATTTTCAGAAAACAGAGCACAAATAGAAGCAATAGCATGACCTACCGTAATCAACAGAAAAATGTTTGTGTTTCTTCGAATTATCACCGAAAAAAGTTTTGTGGATCTTGTGACATAATTTGTGGTGATAACGCCGCCTAATCTACAGTTTTTCTCTAGTCTGAAAATTCAAAAAGTCAAACATTTGCAACGAATTGTTGAATTCTTCTCTACTTTCTGGTTATCGAGAAACTGATGAAATATTTGACAGTTTTCGAGGGACGGGACGTTTGATGCATCAGGAAACTCTATATGTATTTAGGATGGATTCTTCCTCTAAAGTGTTGTTGAAAGTGGAAATGTAGAAAAGACACCGAAAGAATCATGTGAAAAACATATCAAACTAAACCTCTTTGCCAGTCAGTACCAAGAAGATGTGAGCAAAGATTCGAAGGAATACGTGCCAGCTTCTAGGTTGATACCGGCACCACTTGAAACTCAGAAATCAGCAGAGCTGGCTTTTCTTTGGCGCGGTCCGATTTTATCCAACTAGTGTGCGGAGATGATTCAGAAGATGATAACTTTTTCCAATATTTTCAAAAGCGTGTTCTGCGAATTCCTAAGATCCGAGTTTTCAATATCATCACTTCCTACATATTGTGCTCGAGAATAATCGTGCCTTGAAAATGGTTTCAGAAAAAAACAGGAACTGATAAGATTATCAAAAACTTGAGACACTTCCAAACCATCATTCCTAGAATCAGGTGATGCTAAATTTACAGGTAGCAAGACAGTCATTTCATGTGAATTATGCTCTCTTTGAAGGAAACTCTGGACGTCAATTTTCTGGCAGTTGACATACTTCTAAGATCATCCGAAAGTGTAAACATAGATCATTATCTGAATATGCGTTCAAGTTTGTCACTGTTTCAAAGAGCAAAAGATTAATGGAGGTCACCAGACACAACAGAAGGATAAACACTTCTTAATGCGTTTCAGATCTTTTCCAAAACCAGAAATCGTTTCTTCCTTTTTGCGCCCTTTTGAAACACAATCCGAGAAACGGGACACTGTTCATGGTAGCACATTTTCAAGGATGACGTGGGAAACTTCAGAAGTATTTCTACAACCGTAGACTATAACTTCGTGCAAACACGAAAAAGTAATCTGACGTAGACGAGTTGAGTAGACCAATCACTTATCAGAAGAGCACCGAAAAGTGCAGAATGATCGTAAAAGACGGGGTTAAGAGGGTCTTGAAATTCGGGTGATAAGGAAAGTGAAAGAGAAATTGATGACTATTTTGGTTGAAAGAGAGAAAGTTGTTTTTAGAAGGGGTCGGAAGAAGATATAAATAGAGTTGAAAGACATGGATTAGAGTAATGTAGTCGGCTACAAATACTAGAGACTGGTAATCGGAAAGTCAGAAAACGTGGGAAGGAATACTGATGAGCTCCAATGATTTGGTATCTATTTCTACTAACGAGGGATTGTATGAATATGTTCGTGAGATTGAGATACATATGTGATCTACATTGGAAAGCAAAAAAGTACGAGCTTTCTAAAACTGTCTTCGAGTTTTGCATCCAAGTGATGACCTCTAAATGATGCCTCTGTAGCCTGAAAGTACTGGAATAGAGGGTCTTTGAGGTTTCACATCTCAGCTCCTAAAAACCTCGAAAAAGATGATTGTGTATTATTATGCTTGAATTTGAATTCCATGTCGGATTTATCGGAATTCGATGAATATGCTCACTAATAGAACACCGCAAACGTTTACTGATCCGTTCACACGAAAAGTTAATTTGTGAAAAAAATAGACTGGGAGCTGAGATATGAAGTCTAAAAGACACACTACTCCGGTACATTTAAACCGAGGAGTCGCCTTAGAAAGGGTATGACTCAGCTCACGGAACCGTTTTTCAAGTTCAGAAGCAGTTTTGGAAAGCGCACATTTTCAATTATGTAGGTCACATATCCTAATCCCACGGGCGGTGCAATCTCTAGTAAGAAAAAAGTTGAGATATCTACACAGGATTAGAAAATCCTTTTCGTCTTTATGAGAAGTCAGAACAGCATGTTTTATCACACTTTGTGATTATAAAATTTGCTAAGCCTTTTTTATTGTTCCTTAAGACTATCAGAAGACGTGGGATGCAAGAAGTTCAGGAATTCAAAGACGAATTGTGGTTCTCCGGAATCGACGTCGCACGACGCTTTCTGGCTTCTTCTCGGGCCTATTTTTGATTAATTTCGGTGTGTGTTTTGTTGTGTTTGTGTCACTTCTCACTGCGTCGATTATTATTATTCCGCCGTGTTTTTTGATACCACAACGGAAAGCGGTCCGAGGAATTCTTGATGAAGTGTCTGCAGAAAGAAAAGGAAAACATATATTCCAGAGTGAAAAACGGGATCGAGGAGTGTGTGTGCGATGAATTTCAAAATATCAGAATGACGAATTGTTGAATCCTTGAGAGAGAAAGAGAATGGATTCGGAGAACTCGTGTTCTGAATTTTTTGGTTTCTTGAGCAGGAAGAAGAAGAAGGCATCCTCGAGAAGAACACTTTTCTCTTACTTATTAGATGACGAACGGAAACGGAAAAAAGTGGATAACAAATTCGATTTGGCGATGGAAAATGGGAAAAATGATCTTGGCCAAGTTTCTACAAGTGACGATAGCTAATGGAAAATAAATTTTTCCCGCGAAGGCACAAAAAAGTGCCAATATTCTATCAGGGGGACTTCTGGGGGTCCTTAAACTTGTCTTGCTTCAAATAGGCCATCAGTAAAAGTTTCGAAAACGAGGAGCACCGATTTCCATTGTAGCATCTTTCATCGAAACAAGAAAGAAAAATAGAACCAAACACGGAAAGAAGACGGAAATTGTCTTGTTTCCAAAGATGATTGATCGTTTTAGACTCTTTTACTAGACGAAAGAGAAGAAGACATGACACTTCTGAAACATTCGGCGAAAAAGATATGACCTGCTCTTTCGGAAGAAAATGAAGGGGTGGGGTTATGAATATTCAAGGGAGAAGGAACTTGCTTCAACCCGAATTCTTGACTTCCTTTTCGGGAATAGGAACTTTTTCACGAATTCATTGGAGGGATATAAAATGGTGTCATAAACTTCGAAGAAGGTCAAGAAACACAAATTTTGAAAAAAATTGGGACCCGCAGGGTTATGGCTGATGACGCAAAACTGAAACATCGCTTTTGCAAATTCTAAAAGAGCTTGCATTTTTAATATACATAGGAGTCTGATGATCAGACGATCGACTTTTCTGAAAATTGGTTTTTAAAATTGGATATATTTGTTATAGTTGTAACAAAGCTCACACGAACAGAAATCCCTGGTTCAGGAAACCTCATCAGTGATTCAAGGAACGAATACTGAATTCCAGGTCGGCTAGAGTTTCCCTACGTCCGATTAAGCTCAAAGCAGTCTCGTGCTGATTAATATTCAACCTGTTAATTTCCAGATTTCAGATCAACTTTATAATCGATAGCTCAGTGTTCTCATTAGATTATTTCCCCAAAAACTTGATCATCATTTGAATAAGAATCCAACTAAGAGTGTATTTGAATAGTCCGCGTAAGCTGAGAATTGGGGTCCAGGCACTATCGCCCGCGAGGAATTCACTTCTGTAACCAGAACTTCCAAAACGGTTACGTAAACCACGTTATGGGTTGTCAAAGTTGCACCAAATACAAATTTCGTTAAGCTTTGAGACCTCATACCTCAGCTCGTGCGCACTTTCAACGATTCAGTTTTTTGGACTGGGAAAGTCACCGTTTGAGGATATCTAAGTTAATTTCGGCCGTTCCGATTTCTTCAAAATCAACATCCATCAGAGTTTTCATATTTCCAATGTGCGGGCTCCAAGTTGTCTAGTGTTGATTTTTATTTAACTTTTCGATTTTCAGACAATCATTTTTCAAATTTCAGATTTCAGATCAACAGCTTCAGCGGGGTTTTCATGAGGATTTCAGTTCCAACATTTTCAACATCTCGATGATATTCCTTCATTACAATCCTTCGTCTCTTCTGATTTGTCCACTTCCACAATACTACTGAATCTGTTCTTCGTTATTCTTTTTTGTAACAAACATTTAGTAAGCATCAATGCGTGCGTAGTCCAGAGAAAGAGAAGCAGCAGCAAGCATCCACTTAACGGCAGTTTTCAATGCAAAACTGTTTTTGTTGCATTTAATGTACATACAAATACATACACCATATACAATATAGAATCAAATCTCGAGGTCTCTCTCTCTCTCTTCTCTAAATATATTTGCATTTTCAATAGAAGGACAACGAAATGGAGCGGAACAAGCGCTAAAACTGGCTGCCCTTTATGATCAAAAAGAGACTTCCCTCATTTTTTCATTGAGATGATGAATTTAGAAGAAGAGGAGAAAGAGTGATATGATGAACAGGGGGGACACTTAAAATGGACGAACATGTGGTCATTCGCACGATGTATCTGTTGACAAGTGGACATCCGATTACCGCATTTTGATTGTTTTTGAGTAGTACTAGTACCGGCGTTGTTGTTCATCATGAACACATATTATTATTTCTTGTCCCTTCCCCGGTTTTGGGCATATTCTCATGGCTCTGTCTATAGATAAAATGATATACGTTGTTGAACCTCGAAGCTATCAAAAAATAATAAGCAGTATCATAATTTTTGTTTTCTGTATGGATCTATGTCTAAAAAAATAGACGATTCGGAAGCCTATGTGATCATAACCATAAATTAGAACTTTCCGTTAAAACTGTTTGTTCATATTAAAAATGTTTGGACTTCTGAGTTCCAAAAGACTGGAACCATCTCATATTTTCTAAAGATCTTCTCAGATCTCGGCTTCCTCGAAAATTTCCAAATATAAAACTGAGCACAAACCTTAATAAAAACTGTTGAAAACATTTCCCATCGTAAAGCTTCAGACGAAACCCTTGTCCCAAAAAAAACCATCCTATTCTCAACTTCTCTCAATCTCGAAACCCAAAAGCCTAGAGTAACCTTATTTCTGAATTCAAAAGCACTGTTATAACTGTGTTGATTCTCATCACTCATGTCCACCTGTATGTGTCATGTATCGTCAAATGCTGTTTGTACAAATACTGTTCCCTCTCATGGGAAATCTTTTTTCCATCAAATGCAGCTGTCCTTCTCTCTCTCCTGCTTTTGGAACGGCCCTATTGGTTTCCCTCTCTCTCTTTCGTTTTCCCTGTAATTTATGGATTTGTCAATACTATACTCGAAATTCGCTCCCTTCCATTTTTTCTTCTTCTACTGAATCGTATTCTCTCGTTTCGTTGTTGTAAGATACACATAAATTAGAGGGTTCATTGCACACGCAAACGACGACAGTAGTTTTCATTTGAAGAAGGCCACCCCGACAGATGGGACATTGAATGGGGTTCACTCATTTGACATTCTGGATTCGTCGTGTCCTTCTCTTTCTCCGAAAAATTAGGTGTCTTCCGGAAGTTGAACTGTAGACATAAACAAGAAACCAGAAGACATTTGGAAACAGAGTATGACTACTAGTAGACATTTTGTAGGTTTTGTACTTGGTTTTGGAGTATGAATGGATACTGTATGAAAAGTGGTAAAAGTAGAAAGTATAGAATATCTTCGAAAATTTTCCATAGATGAGACAAAAAGTATTAGCCATACTTTCAAAGTTACACCCTTGGTAACACTATTGCTAACATGGCAGAAATTCTAATTTTTTGGCATTTTCGCCGTTTTACTGGTTCCTAGGCCTGTTGTATTTCTCGTGAGTTGCCCACAAGCAAAATACAAGCATTGGAAAACATAAAAAGACTTATTTGTTTCTATAAGGACAAAACCTTAACCTAAATCAAACACAGTTCTGTATCTGAAACTCAAAGTCCAATGTCTTTGCTTCAAAAAGTGAAAATGTTTTCAGTTTTTGTTTAGGATTGTTTTGAAATTTTCCACTCAAATCTAGAGCTCAGGATTATCTTGTGAAATCCCATTATTGAGGTTACCGTATTTGAAGTTCTTAAAACTTGAACTCGTGAAAATTTCCACTAGAAAATACTGTTTGAAAACCAAAAATAGAAACAGAAATGTGAAAGAGTTGTTTCCAATGAAATTTGAAATCTTGACTTAATAAAACCGTTGTCCCGAGTAGGCACCAAAACAAAAAACCTCATTCGAAAATTGAATTTCTCTGCTATTGAAGCCACACCTAGTTCCTCTTCTGAAATTTGGAATACATTCCTCAACACCTTTCCATTTCTCGATTTTTCCAATTTCAAAAACTTTGGTTTTGTTCATTTGAAAACATTCCAAAATAACAGTACGCTTCATTTAACTATACACCTCCATGTTAGTTCTTCAAATGGGTTCTTTTCTTGACAATGAAGTTCTTCTCATGACTTGTTCTTTTCTCATTTCCTCCCAATTCGGAAACAAAAAAGTTGTCATCAATGTCATTTCATGCTCTATGAGATATCCAATTGTCACCTTTTCCCCCAATAACTAAACTGTTTCTTTTCCTCTACGTCTTCTTTCTTTTCATCTTCTTTCTTTCTTCTATCCGATTGTATGTAATTCGATTAAAGCGATGATTCGGCCGGTGTGTGTCGGCTGAAGGGGCCGATCGGTCTAAAGCAGGATGTATCCTCTTCCACACCGAAAAGGGGACGATTTTTGTTGTTTCAGCTGTCCGTTTGCTTGTTCCGGAGCTCTCTTCTGAATCCTCTTCTGAAGAGGTATCCCTTCTGAAGATGTCTGATTCTTCTCGCCTCGAAAACAATCATTCAGAGAGCTTTTACTCAATTAGACAGTACCCTTTGCCATTTTCGGTTTTTTCTTGCGGAGGGTGCTTCTAAACGGTTAATTTTATTCCCCTCTCCTCCAATTCCACCAATTCATTTTTATTGCTCCTCTCTTTTTCCATTTCGTCCTTGATTTTTGTGTGTGTGCATTGAATATACTCGATATATTCCACACAGCTAATTGCATACAATTATATCCACAAAAACCACGCATCGCTCCCTTGTGCAGCACCAACTGCATCATTCCCATTTTTGCGGGACAAACACGCAATGCAGTCAAATATCGGAAGGGCATCCTCTCTCCGATTGTTCCGGGCATGGTGCATCGAATTTCCGAAGGGAAAGCCCTCTCTTGCTCTTCACTTTTAACAAGCCGACAGTGGCTCGCTCGGAAAAAATCATCATATGCTCATGACTTTTGTGTTGCTTTTCACACTAGCAACCTGTCATTAGGTGGAGCATGGAAACAGGACACAAATTGGGAATATATTTTTTAAATTTCTGTTGTCCTAAAGTTGTGAAATTTCTGGTCTCAGTTTTCAGCATCAAGATGCTGTGCTAAATTTGGATTAATTGGGACTGTATTTACTCAAACTTCTGGGATTACTGTCAAAGTCGAGAATTCTTATGAAACCGTTGAAGATGATGATTTCCTATTCTAGTTCTCAATTGAAATCTTGAGAGATTTGTCAGAATTACAAATTCTCTACTTATCTTGAGTATAACTTTGTGATTTTTTACTACAACAGGCTCTATTGCTAACATGGCTAGGAAGAATTGAAATCTTCGTCTTTTGCACCGTTTTCCGGGTTTTGAGGTCCCGCACAAAAAATACACAATGCTCCAGATCCTGAAAAACAACAGCAAAGCCGAAAAATTAAAATTTCAGCCATGTGAACAAGAAAATGCGGTGTAACTTTGAAAAACTCGCTAACAGACTCAAGCTAGGAATTTCATTATAGGCGATTTCCCGATTCTACTGACAGTTGTTCTGCTTGTATTAGCCTGTTAATTCTTGGCTCTAACAACCTTGAACTTCATTTTCTGCCTGAGAAACCACTATCAAACTTCAAACTATCTCTCAGCACAGCCTAGAATTCTACAGTAAGAACGTCCCCTGATTTCATTTCAAGAATTCCCAAGATTTTATAATCTTTCTGTTTTCTATCCATAAAGAGCACTGACATCCTCATTCACCCTCCGTTTTCCCTCCAAACCAAAATATAAAACGTTCGTCCCCAAAAGTGAGAAATTCCTCCCCAGAAAGATGTCTTCCTCCCATTGTTGATTGAGTTATCCTCAAGTTTTCTTTGAATCCCAATCCTTCCGTTCTTCTTCCAACTCTTTTCAAACTTTCTTCCTTTCAATATGTTCCTCTTTTCTTCCTTTTATTCTGCAACATTGTCATCAGTGCAACTTTTATTCTGTTTCCTTTCTAATTCATCTCTTTTTTCTTCTTTGCCATCAGAATCTGTCTTGTTTCCATCAGTTTTTTACCCCCATCTCTTCTTCTTTTTCTTTTTTTCGGTCTTCTTCCAAAATCGAATCACAAATGAGCTTCTTCGTCCAGACGGAAGACGGGCTCATTCTTGATTCCGTTTGCCTTCTCCTTTTCCAACTTTTCATCCTTTCTTCCTTTTTTCTTGTCTCTTCCTTCCATCCTTTTTTCTGTTACTTTACCGACAAAGAATAATTCAATTGGATCAGCAGACCCAAAATCGGTGGTGGTGGTGAAAACTGTCAAATCCGAGATATGGATTGGTTTATGAGAAAATTGAACGTGATGAGAGGATGCTTACCGGGATACAGGCAAAAAATGAACGGAATGCGAATGAATAATGAGTTTTTTTGTGTGCCCTTTCTATGCCTAATGTGTGCATGAAGGCCACAAAAACTCTTTTCGGCTTCAATCTCTTCTCATGATTCACCTTGATTTCGCTAATTGGCACAGGCTGCGAATGATCTAGTGGAGGGTTCCCTTGTGGGCATTTTAATTAGAACTTTACCATGACCGCTCGAATATTTTGACGATTTATGCATACTGCTACCAATACTTTTTGGTAGATGGTTATTTATTGCTGCGGATCCTCGGGACAGTCCTTGAAATGTGACAGTTTTTCATTAGAATTTGAAAACTCCAGTAATAACACGCTCAACTTGATTCAGTACCAACAACGCCTGCGGTTCAAACTACCGGAGAGTTTGGAAGTTCCATAAATAAATAAAAAATCGGTATCGGGGAACTATACTTCTGTAGTTGACAACTTTCCTGTACGACTTTTTCTTAATGTGGTGTATCTTGTCAAAGTGGCACGGTGCCAAATTTCCTCGTTTTCAGTGTGATCTTGATGGTTTTCCTCTCTTCTGGTTTTCACGGAACGCCCATCTTCAGAAGACGACTTTCAAATGATCCCAACGTGGGCGTTTTCAACTGAAAACGTCGTAAGCTCACAACCATTTGAACGATACTGTACTTCTGAACTCCTCCACTCCTTCCTCCTTGAACCTAACAGTACTTTCCCAAACCTCACCCTTTTTTCTGACCTCCCCTTAACCTAACCAAACAACAACATCCATAAAACTGTAGAGAATGAAATGTGTGTCATCATTTCTCTTTGTCGGCTCTTTGTGAAGCTTGCACATTTCCATATATGTTTTCTCTGTCCCTTTTATTCCCTCAATTTCCTTTCCACTTCACCCCTTTTGAACCTGTCATAATGCGCTAATGCGTCGCGCTAATCATTGTCGATTTCAATTGAATTCAACAATTCATCGTTGTTGTCTCTTTTTATCACTAATCAATACACATTAATTTGTATTATTATTGTTATTCGCATATTTGCATGATGATGCCTTCTTCTAAACCACCCCACACCACCATTTTCAAGCCACCTCCCGGTCCTAAAAAGGACAAATATACAGAAGAAGGAATACACAAAAGAAGAAGAAGAGGAGGGAGGTGGTATGGAATGGAATAGACAGAAGAGCGGTGACAAAAAGCCATAAAATGACACGGTGCGCCCTTCCGTAGGGTCTCTTTCCTTCTCTTCATTCCCTACTCTTTTTTCTTTGCCTTGGCACCGTTCCAACTGGGAGCCAGGTACTCTGAAGGTCACTAGGCAAGATGGCTCCGCTTAGACGGTCAGATGTTTTTTGAATTGGAAGGCGGATTATATGAAAGAGAGCTTGGTTCAAGCTTCATGACGGTGAACTCATAATGATAGTTTTTCTTAGAAGGTTTTTGAGTTTATTTTCTAGAATTTGATAATCATCATTCTGAGTTGTTGAGCAGCTACGGTTATTCAAGATACTGAGAGTTAATTTGAGATTAGAATATGTTTTGGTCGAAAAATACGAATGTGTTAACTATTGACATTTTCAACTAATGTTCGTTATTATTTCAACCAAAAATACACCGCTTCTCCAAACAGTCCCAACCGGGCCGAGCCATAGTTCCAACCAAGCCAAGCTGGGCCGATAAAGTTTTCACTTGTCAGGCGAGGCTGCAAGCTTTTGAGAATCCCATATTCTGGCATTCTGACATTTTGAGACTATTTTAATTCGGACATTTGAAATCTCACCGGTCTCCTTCCAATTTTTGATTTTAGAAGCAGCTCTCTGGCTCTGCCCTTTCTTTCAATTTCCTAGTCACAAGAATCCACCCTATCTACCTTCAAATCTCTTGGACCTCTTCTTCGTCTCCTTCTTATTTCTTTGGCTCATTGTTTCAAAAAAAACCTTTCACCTTTCTTCTCCTCTTTTCCCCTCGGTCTCGATTGCTCTCATCACTTCCGCTCACCTGAATTTGAACAATTGGACGAGTATGATTACTCACCTCTTCTCTTCTCTCTTCGCCCCGTACCATTTACGGAGACACGATTGTTCCGGAGCAACAAATCACGCCCTCGTTTTTCTCCATTTCTCTTCTTGTCGAAATGACCATCCATCCAGATGTCTCGTCACTCACTTTCTCTCAATATCTTACGTAACCTCATTTTGACAGTATCATTCATCTGATGATGCCACGTTTCTCTGAGGCAGTTGCTCTCTCTCTCTCTCTCTCCTTTACTCCGAACAATCAATCTTATTGCCTCACATAAAACTTCATTATTCATTTTACTCTTCCTCTCGCCTCTCCATCTTCTTCTCTTCTCTTCTTCTTTTTTTTCACACCATCATAATGTCCTTTTCCAATCAAAATACCTTTTCCCTAAATCTGCCACAAACATGCAGCATGCCACATGCTTCATAAACTTTTGCTGATACGATGGAACGATGTTCGAAGAACGTCTGCAGATGCAGTAATTCTCATCTCTTCCTCTCTTTCCTACCTTACACAAAATTTCTTTTCGTTTTTCGATTTTTCTTCCTCAAAACATAATGGTTCCAATGTTTTCGAGAATTCGACACCCTTTCCGTTGCCATCCGTTTTTCACCAAAACTTTTGAGGAGACCAACGAAGAATTTGCATATTTTGGCGGACAGGAAAACGGAAAGAGAGACAGAAGTGGTTTCGAATTTCGTACAGATAATTTAGTCGTTTTGGTCAAAAATTAAAAATTCCCTTTCCAAAACTGGAAAAGTCCAGAAATACTTATTGACAGTTTCGAGCTGGGAGAAGTTTTCGTATAGTGTCCTTTGCATTATTCGTAATTTAGAAGAGAAAAAAAAGAATTTTGGTTTTTTCTAGAACTATTCTCTAGAGCTAGCTATTGCAGTAATAGATATTGCAAATTCACTTCTTAAGCTAGACTTCTTGAAAGAGAGCGAATATAAACTTGGTAATTCTTGAGATTCTAAAAGTTTTGTTCTTTCTGATTTTGATGCCCGAAATTACGGATGTCGCTCCTAACAATCGCAATGAATTCGAAAATTCTAAATTTCAAACGTTTTGCTGAACATTTTTGTCTTAAGTAACTGAAAATCTTTACTATTACGTTCATAAAGTTTTATATATAGCATGCTCCAAAACTCTGCTCGTTCCATTTCCCGATACTGGCATATCCCTGCATTCTCACCCCTTCTAGCCACACATATCTCATCTCCAGAATCAATCTCCCTTCCTGGAGACATGTTCATCATCCTGACACTTTCTCTCCTCTTTCTCCGTACTGTATCGGGGCGGCGGCAAAACTCTTTTTATCGCCGACGAACATCAATTTTTCACACCCTCCCCTCTTTTCTTCTATTCCTTCTCACCCATTCGACCTGTCATCGCTTCATCATCAAAAGCGACACACGAGAGATACCTTGATTTGGCGCGATGCCAAGACTCAGAACTGTCGAGAGTGCGCGAGACCTTTTGGTGGCATTTTCCGGATATTGACATGGATCTGAATTGACAGACACACGCAGTCGAAACCCCCGAATATATATATTGACACCTGTAATTAGGTATGTGTGAGAAGAAGAAAACGACGAGAAAATGGAGAGAGAAACATGCAATGGAGGGCTCGTGTATGTATATAACTGACATCGATAGGTAGGTGGCAATTTGAAGAAAAGAAGAGAGAAATAGAGCGGCATGAGATTTTAATCTTAACTAGTTTGTGGTTTCGTGTAGGGTCAATTGGTACATTTGAGTTTCGTTTGCAAAGTTTTCGTTTCAAACTATAAAAGGTTACCAGAATGGCTGCGCCATCCTGGCGCTTTTTTAAAAATGAGAAATTCCTAAAAAATTTATTATACCCGCCGTGAACTTTCTCCTCTCACTTCAGAAAGGGAAGGGTAGCAATGTACTGGAGTAGCTGTTTTTGACGCCTGTCGACCTCATTTCTCATATTCACGCTTAAAGAAGTAGAAGGGCATCATCCTCAATAAATTCTTGATCGACCGATATAATTTTGGGAGAATTCGGTTGGGTGGGGACTGCGCTAGGCCTTGCTGAATAAATTTAGCACCAACGGACAGACGGAATTTGCTCTTATTATAGTCGACCTCATTTCTCATATTCACGCTTATTATAGAATTTGCTATTATTATAGTAAGATTGTCAATAGAAAAATGCTACCAAGTCTTTAGTGCATTTCTTTGCTGTTGGCTTCATCATGTTAATCTTTTTTCATTCATTTAATATATTTCAACTGTATGTCACATGGATGTGAGATAATTTTAATTAATTGAGAAGTTTTCAAAAACCTTCTCTTTTCAATTTTCTTTTCTCAATCTACAGTAACGCTCAGAAAGTTGTTGAACTTTGGGTTTCTCACAGGGAACCACTAACTTTAAAGGTTGAGACAGAGGGGTTCAAATTCGTCCGTTTGATCTGAAATTTTGTGAATGTATGCATCAATTTTAGAATTCTGTCTATGTAGCCGACAACTCCTTTATACCTTTTTCTGAAGGCGTTGTGTGCCGTGAACGTGGAAATCCTTTTCAGTGCAGTTTCCATGGTTTTTCGGGTCATCTGTTTTTCACGGGACGCACTATCTTCAAAACGTCGAACAAAAAAGTTGTCAACTACAAATATTTAGTTCCAGAATTGATGTAAACACCCACGAAATTTCAGATCAAAACGACAAATTTAAACCTATTTCCCGGATCCGCCATTTTAGCATATTTCCACTGAAAAATTTGGAATTTCATGACCTTTTTGAGCGGTACTGTAGGTGTCCTGGAATCCATTCGATCTATTGAACACCTAGTTATCGTTTTCTAAATTTCTTCTGTGCTTTCTCCTGAACCTTCCCCACCACTACCCAATTGACTCGATGTCCCAACCATCTCCAGTTTCTGTCATTAAACCTGATTGAGCTCGTCTTTCCGATCCAACCTGACAGCAGGTACACTCTACTACTTAGATCCCTTTCTTTTCCGTTTGCCGGTCTCATTCAGTTGAAACCCGTTTTCCGGCTTTTTGACCATCTGCCGGCCCCCGGGCGCACCGTTAGTGTTGCACCCTCTCTTCGATGTCGTTACTTGATCCTCTTCTCCGCCCTAAATTGGTGTCACTCATAATGATCGTTTCGCCTTGTGGACAACATCTCCTTACCTGTCTTCTTTACTTATTCGAAGGTCAGAAAGACATGGATCCACACGAGGATTCTTCATTTGATGTGTGTCTAAATTGTAAAATCGTGGACCATCTCCCCAATCTGTCCCTCTGTCTGTCTAATCCATAAACGTCAACAACAATAAGCAATACATATGGTCGGTAGAACCTCAAAACGATCGGCTGTATAATTCATGCAAATTGTCACCTGCTCTTCTCTCGCTCTGCTCATCATTTCCGCTTTCATGCTCTCTTTTCTGAATATTACTGACCTTTTTTATTTGTCTTCGTTTCTGTGTTTGGAAATCGAATTTCTAATTTATTATTAGTGTGTCGGTGTAATCTGAGAGCCTGGAGGTGTTGGAAGTCCGGGAAAACTCATAGTCAGGGATTTCGGTGTTATGAGAAATCTGCTGTTTTTGAAAGACGTATATGAATTTTGGATTAAAACCATTTGTGATCTTCATACTTGTCAGGATTTCACTATCAGGTCTGAGTCTTTATATTTAGTTTTGGTTATCTACTCCCCTCCTTGTGATTGAATATATTTCGAGCCGAATTATTCAACACTTTATTTGCTGCTATATTGCAAAAGTCGACGTTTGTCAAATTTCTTTCATTCCAATCCGATTCGTCCAAGAAATATAAAAGCTTAACGTTTAGGCACTTTGTTCCCATGTTTCGGTTAAACTTGTATATTTTTCATTCAACAGTTCACCTAGAAGTTCTGCATTCTTTCCTTGTAACTTCATTATAGCCTTACCTGAACCATTCTCAAGAGATTGTTGACTTACGAATTTGTTCTCAATTTCTCATAATAAATCCTCACCGGTAGCTCATTTCCCGTTCATTTCCCGACGTTCGATTCCAAAACCTCATTCAAATAATTCATATGGCACCTAAATTGACTCCCTTCCTTCTCTCTCTCTCTCTCTCATCCAACACCCGTAGAGTCAGCTAAGCTAGATCGCGAGATTGCAGTTAATATATTTATTATTACCTGTTCTTCTTCTCTCCCATCCCATCCTCTCTTTTCTCCGTTGAGAGTTACGTCACAATGTACACCTCTTTCGCTTTTTCGTTGTTTTTACATGGATTGCACAATACTGTACACATTGGATCACTGACCTTTTTTGTATTTCAATAGAAACTCCCTCTGACAAGAAGATGGAGGAATGATGTAACTTCCATTTCCATCTCTTCCTCCCATTTGCCCTCTAAATGTAGCATACATTTTCGGCTTCTAATTGTTAGTTTCTTTTTTCGAAACTCTTGAAACAACAACCAAAAAACCAAAAGGCATAGTTTGTTAGAGGTCTCTTTCTCTCTCAATTCAATACCAAATTAGCTGCAATTTTTCTTTGGTCGGTTTTCCGCTCCCACGCCCCTTCGATCTCCTTTTGCTTCTATTTCCCACCACTGCTTCGAAATTGGCTCTCTTTTGGGAAAACGTTTTGAATTTTGGAAATTCATCAGTATTCCGGTGATGTTGTTGGGTTGTATTTTGAAGTTTCAGTTTTGGAAGGTATCGGAAAGTTTGAAGGAATGGAATAATTGAAAATCAGATTCTTCTGAATCTACAAACCCTCTATTAGCCATATGTTCAATGTTACACCGCGCATTATTACCAACTAGGCAAAATGTTTAATTTTCGGCATTCTCGTGATTTGTCCAGAATGAGAACACAAAGCCTCAAAATCTGGAAAATCTGCAGGAAAACCAAAAATTAAAGTTTAGCCATGTTAGCAATAGAGCGCGGAGTAACATAGAAAAACTTCGCTAATACAAGCCATCTAGTGTTCCAATTGTTTTGAAGCTCTGATAGTTTCACTTCTGATCTCACCGAGCAGACCCCCAGATTTCCTCATTCAAAATCTCCTTTCAATCCAACTCATAAAGATACTGTAGAGCTGCAAGAATCTCGAACATATCGAAACGACCATATTCTCACCATCTCTTCTTCCTCAAAACTGTTTTTATTGAGCCGTTCCCTTTTCTTTCTTTCTCTTTTTCTCTCATTTCTCACTCGTTCCGAAATCATAAACATATTTGTACATACCCTCACTTTCAGCGTCTTCCCTCTTCCATTCTCTTATCATTCAACCCACCAATTTATTGGAAAATTCCTACTTGTTTACACTCGTTTTTTTGTTAATTTCATATTTTCCCCCTCCCTTCTCTTTCCATCTTTCTCCCCCATCGGACCCCATATGTAATCCGCCTCCTCCTCCTTCTCAGAGAAGGTGCTCTCCGTTGTGGTATCATCCCTATAGGTGATATACTGTTTGCCAAGTACTTAGTAGTGCCAAATCTATTTGCTAAACTGTTGACACACTTTTCGAAAACGTTGCTTCTTCTCTGGGCCACCGCTGCTCGGACGGGGAGCGCTCCTCTGTTTGCACTTTTGGCATCAAGCGTTACTTTTTGCCTCCTTCAACTATTCTTCATTAATTACACTACTTTACTAGCACTTTTTTCTTTTCATCCCCGATTTCAATTTTTTCATTGTTGTCTTTGGAAGAGTCATCATGGAGTCCGCAATCAACTGAGAAGCCAAATTGTCTAATGGCTTCAAAGATCTAGGAGCTCCTGAGAATATGATTAGATTTTTAGAATCTTAAGAAACTGAGCATATGCCTTAATTCTGTTGTTTCTAGAAGCGAATTATTGTAAGATTCTTAGTCTGTGACACTGTTTTACATCTAGAGAAATATTGAAAAAATCGTTTCTGGAAAGTTCCGAAAATTTGGAATCAGTTTTTTCTGGAAGGCTCTAGATACGACAAATGTCACAGTCAGCATGCTCTTATCACATTCAGAAATCAAAAATTTTCTGTCATGAAATCAAGAAAGTCTCATAGATTCTGGTTTTTCTTTGGTAGAAAACTTCAGACTCGCATTCCTTTTGAAACCACGGTTTTAATTGTTTACTTCTCAACTGGTCACTTTCCGATGGCACCCACAAAAATCGTATTTTTTTCGAATTGAGCAACTCATCGAGAGCCGCCCAATATTTGTTTGTTTTGTCCATATCAGCGCCTAATCACAAGCTCAAACAACTTGAACAATAGGATTTCAATATGAAAGCATTCCTCCTCCTTTTCTCACTTTTCCATTCTCCCTTGGGATCACTGATTCTGATTCTGAATGCCTTACCACTTCTTCGTCTTCTTCTTTCACTTTTAATCCTAATTTATTCACATCAAAACTGAGAGAGGCAACAAGAAGCCTGTTGCTCTTCCTTCTTTTATTCCCTTTCTTCAACTAACTTAACCTTCCCTTTTTGCTCTTATTGTCTTTTCTCCTTTCTCTGCGTCTCTTCGTCTCCAACACTATTTCTCCGGTTCCATTCTTCCCCTTTTCACACTTATCATTCACATATGTACTACTACTTCTACCACCACTACTCTTCATAATTAAAACTTCAAAATGACATATACAGAGATTCCGAAAGAGCATTCCCATATTCCTCCTCCTCTTCTTGTCCTCTTCCTTTTCTTTCCTTATTTTCCATTCGAATCGTTCGAATAGTTCGAAGGACGGTCGTCTCGATTGCATGCACACAAAAAGGATGAGTCACGGTATTGAGAAAAAACATTTCGAAAGAAAATTCCATAAAAGGAAAAATTTCTATTCTCGAGAACACCTGTGTTTCCTCTCTTTCTTGTGCATGAGAAGAGATTTTGGGTTTTTCTCACAAGGAGATTTCTTGACGCCTTGAATTGAACTTTTTCTAAGAATTGAATAATCGGCTACATTGATAACGAGGATTTCAAATCTGCAATCAAATTTGGCAAAATTTTAACGTTTCTCGGGTTATCAGAAGTCACAGCCAGTACTAATCACAGTCACAGCCAGTACTAAGGTTATCAGAAGTCACAGCCAGAACTTTTGAGGGCCAAGAACTGGATGGCTGATACCGTACGTTCTCTAATTCTTTCACGGTCAGTATACTCTCAGAGCCCAATTCTTCGAAAAAGTTCAGCTCAAACACAAGGGTTCTCCTACTCATAGTCTTCTCAATACTTTTATATCTTCAATTACAAAATCCTGGAACTATTCAAACTTTGAGATTTCCGATCCTAGACTTTCGAATGACCACTCTGTTTTTTGCCTCCTTCAGAAATTCTCAATGAACATGAATATTCCAAATTTTTGTTTTTGTTGACCGCATCTCTCCCCTGCTCTTTCCCCCTTGTTGAATCCTTTATTCAGCCTCTTAAATTATTCGTTCCATTTTCCCATTTGTACATATCTCTGTATCCCTCTATTCCTCTCCTCCAATCATTCATTTTTCCCTTTTTCCCACGATCGAATTCTTGCTCCTTTTTTCTATTTCTCACCATTTATTCAAGTCTAAGATTGTATTCAATAGTCCCCTCATTCCACAGCCTTTTTTTACTCTCCAACATCATCATTTTTCTTTTTTTTTGTCCTGACCTGCCCTCACCGATTCAGATGATTTATTAAACGTTTCGTGACATAACCTCTTCTTCTTTTTTCACCCCTTTTTCGGAGGAACCACTAAGCCTTTCTCCCTTTTTTCTGGTCTTCTTCTCAATTCTTTCTTTTCCTGGAGGTCCTATTCTTATCAAGAAGGAGACTATCCCAATTCATCAGGTTCTCTCCTTTCTTTGCTCTTTCTCCATCTCCCAATTTGTTCTTTTTTATATTCCGTTCCGCTTCCGTGCCCTCCCTGAGTCCCTGGCTCCCGGGGCGGCTCCTTCGTCCGGAAACGCACGATTATCCTTCCGTTGGAATATACATTTATATCGAAACTTTTCATCTTCTCTTCCATCCCCTTCCTTTTTTCTCCCCGGAGGACACTTTTTCTCTCCGCGCCTTTATCTTCGGTTCAAATTTACCGCCCTTTTTTCAGGTTCATCACTCTCTTCTCTTCAACTTTTTCTCCGTTTTGCTCACCAAAAATGAGCGAGAGGCGGAGGGACAATCCGCTACGTCTCATCGCTATTATACACCTGTTATTAGTTGTTTTTGTTAATGGTGAGTTTTTAAAATTACAGTAATCGAGTTAGTACCAACTTTCATTTTCAGCTGAAATTCAACCTCGTTTCTCTTGTTATAACCATTATCTTGCTGGTATCCACACAAGTTCAGTCCTCCCAATAGCCAGTCATCACTCATCAGTTCCCTCAAATGTTCAATGCATTTTCGAGAATGATGTCGCATTCACAGAAGTTCATTCTGCACTTGAGAACTCTTACCAAGTGATGGGAAAGAAATCTGTCAACTTCCAGTAAGTCTTAGCTATTTTCAGCCAAAAAAACCTCTCTTGAATTTTTAGAGTGCCAGATCTATACCATCTTCGAGAAATCGTCCGGCGTTCCCAATGTACTCAAACATTGACTGTCAACTGGAAGAATGTTCCAGAAACTGGAAAAGGAGGGATCAAAGTGGTTTCTCTTCTCAATGAAACAACGAGAATTGAGTACAGTGGAGATGAACGTCAAGATTTTCTGTTCGATGAATCGTTTGCTGGTGTCCGGCATCTGATTCCAGATGAAGATGATTACGAATCGAATCCAACTGTCACTACGACTCGACTTCTCTGCAGACACATCACTCAACCAGAATGTCTCGTTCGCGGGAAATTTGAAGTGGATTTGGAAGCGAATCTTGAATGGAGTTATGCATTTGCATTCAAAACTGATACAACAAATCAGACACTTTTCTCTCTTCGATGTGGAGATACTTCATCGGAAGTTCGTTTGGAGAATGACTTCTTTATTCGGGCAGATGGAAGTGTTCCAGTTGCAGTTAGTCATTTATCAGATGCCACGTGGCACACTGCAATTGTGAAGCATAGTGAGCCAGATAGACACTTTTTGAAAATTGATGATTTCCCGGAGATTGAACTTTCCAAGTCGATCAGTGATGACACCGACAAGTAAGTATTTAAGTGACCCTTTTCAAATCTTCAAGTGATTATTTTCAGAACTGTCACTCTGACCATTGGAGTCAATGGTAACATCCAATTGATAGATCCAACAGACACCAATGATGACTGCATGTACAGTTTCGACAAGCCACAAAAAAGATTACAAGAGTGAGTGCTCATTGCCTGAAATTATAGAAATTGCCTCAAATCAACCCTGTCAAAAAATTTGTCAACAAAACGTTTTTCAGAACTGTCACAACTCGATCGATGTGTGTTGGCTGTGGATGCTCAAAACTGAGCGGAACCTTCGAGGGACTCAGTAAATGTGATGAAGAGGATGAGGGATCGTACAGTTTAAGAAGAGATTTGGATCGACTTTCTTTCCTTCATTTCGAAGATTCGTTCGATGTGGATTCTAATGGAGCAGCGATTCCGGCGATATCAGCAAGCTTCAAATCAGATTCTGATGTTGGTCTCATTTTCTTTGGATATTGGCAAAACTTCAACGGAAAGGGGCGACTTCAAGTCTACTATCACTATGATTCGATATCTGCGGTATATTGCAAACATGCTGAAGATGAAGAATGTTCTGGATGCACCATCAGAAATGCTCGTGGATTCGGAAGAGACGAATGGATTCAGACGATACTTTGGGGAGGTGGTGATGAGATGTATTTGGCTGTTGATTCTTCTGTTTGTCGTCTCCAACCATCTTCAAATATCAGTCTAGCAGAAGTTTATGCAATTCCACAGATTTCTCAAGGTGCTGGATTGTTCGTCGGTGGAACATGGCATGAGAAGAAACGACGTGGATTGTATAGAGCAGAAGCTGAGCAAAAGTACTTTGAGAATACAAGAGAGAAGGCTCCAGTACTCAGAGGATGTGTGAAAGATGTGTTTGTTCGAGGAGTCAAAATGGATATTTCTACAAGTTTTGATGCTCAAAAGTCGGCAATGCTCAATGAAGAATACGATTCGAACGCGTTTGCTGTTAGGAAAGACTGTCAGAAATGTAGTCCAACTTGCTCTGAAAAGACAAGATGCCGCTCACAAGGTGCATTACAGTCCTCTTCAATGATTTGCGATTGTGCAGATGAGCTTCAATTCAACTCTTCCGAGGGAACATGCGAGAAGAAAAGAGGTAATTTTTGAAAAAGCAAAGTCTCGATTCGAAATTGATTGTTTTAGATTCCACGCCAGTTGCTCTTTCAACCGCATTCCTCTCCCAAAACCAGATAGTGCTGGATATTCAGAATACTAAAGCAGTTTTGAGCAAAGTCTGGATGAAGTTTGCACTTCCCAAACAGATAAATCAAGCACAAACAATTGTGGAGTTCAATTCTCACAGAGAGACTCTGTAAGCTTATTTTCCGATGTTTCAAGCATTTTTGAATGTTTTCCAGTTTCAACATAAATGTGGATACAGAGGGAACTGTGACTGTGCAACTTCACGGTCAAGATTCCGCTTCTCGTGAGTCTTATCTTACGATTTCTTTATGAAAATATTAATTTGCAGGCCAACTCGATCTTCTCGATGATCGTGTTCATCTTCTTCAACTCCAAAGACGCACTCCAATGGGAACGAGACATTCTGCAAAAAAATATGACCTCTATGTAAGATCGAAAAATTTAACTTCCAATAAAATTCATTTTTCAGATTGATGGTTACCATACTGTAGTATCTGATATTGGAAAGCTCGTGTTGAATAATGTATCAGTGTCAGCTGCAGAGACAACTGATGAGTGGAATTCTGTTATTGTTCATGGTATGAAAACGTTCGAATCCGACAACTAAAATCAATGGTTTTCAGACTTTGGTCTTTCTTATGAATATGATGAGCACTTTGCGGTTCTTCATCCCTCTAATGTCATCCATCAAGTTGATCTACATTCCCAACTTCTAACGTATCAAATCCGTGCTCCGGATCTTTCAAAATCTGGAGTTCTTGATGATTCTCTCTGGGAGAAACCAATTTTCACTTCTGAATCCGAGGGATCTCCAATTCTGCAATCTTCTCCTCATGGAGAGATTGTCGAGTTCACTGCAGATATAATCGAACCAGAGCAACTATGCAAGTTGAAAAAACTTATGAAGTTTCTCATCCCATATTCTTTCAGTATCTGCTCGTTGGATCCTCTATTCTCTCTTCCTGACAATCCTTCTCTGTTTGCTAATCCTAATGTGCGTTGTCTGCTATTGGTGCGTACTACGACCACGGGCAATGCGTAGGACGGATAGTGGATCACAGAGAACAATAATGAGAGATAGTCCAGACTATGCTCCAGTCAAAATGCGCAGAGATAGTATTAGTGGAGTTTCAATAGATGATGATGGCTCGATTGGAACAGATGATACAGATCTCCAAGCATATAGAGATATTCCCTCACATAGAGTCAAGATATACAGAGAATCGGTGAGTTATTTTTTATTTCAAAGTTCAGAATTCAAAACTCAAAACAAGAAAAGGCTCAATGTAATCATTTATTGTTTGTGAATGGGGGAATAAGAATGAGTTCGAGTGCTCTCTGAATCCACGTGGACTGAATCTCATTCAGTTGTTTCATGTGATGTCGTCATATCTCCTTTTTCCACTTCCTTCAGATCAGACTTCGTCAAGCATCCGATCACCTGACTTGTCGAACGAAGAGTTGAACTTTTGAAAAGCTGAAATATCAATCTAATTTTCTGAACTTTTAAAAGATCTCTTACATCAGAAAAGTATGTGTTCGTCAGAAGATCGATTCCTGCCAGACGATTCTTCGGATTGTAGACCAAGATTTGACGCAAGACGTCGACGGCTTCTCTCATTTCAGCCGGATCGATTTTCTGAAAATCATATGCTTAGAATTGCCTAAATTGGTTCGAACGTACATCATTGTAAACAGTAGTCCGACGTTCTCTCTGATTCACTAGATTCTGCTCGTAGAGATATGTGAAATTGGCTGTTTTCCTCAATGGATCGGACTCGTACATCTGGGTAATCTCTTTGTACTTGGTGTTGCTCACTCTCATCGCATTGACATCTTCCTTCGAAGGCAATCCGAGTGCATCAAATACAACTTCAGCCTGGTTGACAGCTGACTTTCCAGCCAAGAAGATTCCGCCTTTCAGGAGTTCTCCAAACACACATCCACATGACCATATATCAATTTCACATCCATATGTCCTCGACCCAAGGAGCAACTCGGGCGGTCTGTAGTATCTTGTGACGTGGTAACTCTGTCGAGGTGATCTTGGAGCTTGGATGGCTGAAGATCCGAAGTCGGAGATCTTCAGAAGGCCAGTGACCGAGTCGAAGAGAAGATTCTGTGGCTTGATGTCGCGGTGACAGACATCTGATTTCTGAAGGTGTGCTTGACCACGGAATAACTGCCACGTGATCATCTTGATTTCGACGGAATCAATTCTTCGATTGCTGTCCTTCAGGTATTGATGGAGATTCGATGGAATGCATTCGAAGATCAGGCCAAGAAGATTACGATCTTCGACTTGCTTCTGATAACTGTAGAGAAGCCGAACGATGTTCTTGTGCTTCAACTTCCCCAAGATTGCCAGTATCTTCACTTCCATCGGTGCACATGTGGTTCTTGGCCACGTCTTCTTGATCACAATATCCATCTGATGGTTTGATGGAGTCACTGCGATTCCTCTGTACACATTTGAGAATGCTCCAGAAGCGAATAATCCCATTTTCTGCAGGGAGAGCCGGGTCTGAAAATGAGGTTCTTGGTTCGATTAGGATTCCCGATTCAAACTCACATTCTTTCCATCCTCTAATCGTTGAGCGATTATTTCATCCGTGGTTTTATAAATGTTGGGCATTTTATCTTCTTTTACTCTTCTTCCAGCCCCTTTTACAAGCAAATTGAGTGTGCTTATTCGCAGTGAGTTTCGAACGAGTAGAAATAATTGCTCCTCTCGGATATCAATTCTTTTGATATTTCTTATCTATAGATCCGATCGAATGATTTAGAGTACGGTGCTAGGAGGTTATGGGCGCAAAAGATTATCACGTTTAATTCAAATTGATCTCTTCCAAAAATCTTTCCTTTTTTCAGATGGTCTCAATATTGGTTCCTTCAATCGATCAACCAGCGGAAGCAGCAATCGTAAAAAGAACAAATTCAACAATATCAGATCAAACGCCTTCAAGAAATCAGGATTCACATGCTCCACTGGTTACTGTCAATGATGACTAAACTTGTTCTTTCATTATTTTTTGTTCTCATTTTTCTCAACTCATCCCCTTGTTTTTCTATTGATCCTCAGTTTGTTACGGACCGGTTATTCAACCAATTCTTCTCCCCCCACCCGGATACATCTCTTTCCTTCCATTTTCACTCCTTCTATTCTCAGTGTGCCACCAATCCCGCTTTCTTCTTTCAGCTCGCCTTAATTTTCACTCTTTAAACCAAATGTTTGAATCGAATGTTTTTAATTGCTAAACGGGTCTTTGTTATTCTGCAAAATTCTAAATTTTCACATAATAAATCTATTCTAATGGTTTGTTTATTCGAGTCCAAAGAAAAGGAAACTCAGTTTAAAAAAGGAAGAGAAGTTGGAGGTGGCGAATGAAGTCTGTAAAATTTCAAATTCGGATCTTGAATAACTATGAACCCTCACCTTTCTAGTTTCTCCGAGACCCCACTCCCCTCTTGGAAACATTCTTCGAGACCGACTTCTTCGTTCTAGAACTATTGTTGACTTCAGATCTTTTAGATGGAGTTCTTGATGATTTCTTCGAATTCTTGGTTTCCTTTTTCTTATCACTCTTCGTTGATGTTGCAGGAGATACTTTCCTAGAACTCTTTTTTGAATCACCAGCTGGAGACACACCACTTTGAATCGACTTCTTCTTGTCGTTTGGAGTCACAGAATCAGCCAAATCACTTCGCATACTTTTCTTCGTGTCGTCTTTCGGTGGAGCAAAATAGAGAGAATCCGTATTGGCGGCAGATGGGTTTGGAGTCGAATATGAAGACTTTCCAGTATCAACATACACCGAACGAACTTCATTTTGTGGTGTTTGAGCATAAGGTGGAGTTTTCACCTCATCTGACTTTATGTCCTTTGAAGATGAAGACTTCTTGACACTCTTTTGAGATCCTTTCTTTGATTTCTCCTTTACTCTATTGCTTCGAGAACTCTTCTTCTTATCCAGGCGAAGAGATTTCTGGCTTCTTTTACTTCCTTTCTTCTCCTTATTGCTACGAGAACTCTTCTTTTTCTCCAAAGGGGCTGATGATCTCTGACTTCCTCTTCTTGAACCTTTCTTAGATCCGTCTCGATTCGAACCCTCAACTCGACCTGCTTTGATTGATCTTCGGCTTCCTCTTCTTGATCCTTCCTTGTCTTCATCTCTTTTGGAACTTTCCATTTTCCGAGTAGAAACCTGCTTCTTGCTTCCTCTTTTACTTCTCGAACTTCCTCTCTTACTTCTAGAGCTTCCCCGTTTGCTTCGATCCTTCTTGTTCTTCTTGTTTCGAGAACTTCTCATACTTCTCTGGCTTGGTTTACTTCTCTTCTTCTGCAAATCATTCCCTCTTCGAGATCTCTGAGATTTCCTATTCGATCTTTCACTTTTTTCCCTTCTTTCTCGTTTTGATCTTTTTGATCTCTTTGACTTTGATCCTCTTCTTCTGAAAATATTCCGATGACCAGCAGTGCATCCCAATGAAACAGCAGCTCCAGTAGCAGTGATAGTGGCTGCGAAACATACTGAAACCAAGATACTTCCAGACTATTGCTCTGTCAAACCCACAATATGCCATTGAATCTTGGAACTGCTCGAGAGGCAAACTCATTCTGATATCGGTATGGGAATAGAAAACTAAATGTTCTCCATAATTTTGGTCAGAGATTAATGTATTTTTCAGGGGAAATTAAATAAAGTTCAAGACGTTCGTAATTCGTTATTTCTTTTGTATTTCAACAGTGCTTCCGGAAAAGTTAACCTAAATATGTCTATTTTGTTCGATGTACATGCAATTTTTCAATATTTGTTTGTTTTCCTGTCTATTTTTGAATTTCTCTATCTCCTGATATTATTCATTAACACTCCATTCGGCCGGGCCAGATCGCAATAATTTCTCAAAAGATTTTGGGCGTTTGAACGCGGACCTGTTCAGTTTGATGTGCAGGCACCCTGGCTACAGTAGTAAAATTCAAATTTTGTAAAGTTTTCATTCGAATTTCTAAGAATATTTCTTACATTTTCCATCGTTTCTTTTTCACTAGAACTCTGCAGAATTATTTTGTCCACTATTTTTTTTCTATATAATTCAAACACTTCGATTCAGGTATATTGTTAGTTATAAAAATGGTTTCAGGGTAATATGCCGTTTCCAACTCTCCAGGAGCGTCCGAATGAGAAGAGTTCAAAAGTTTTGAGAGCTCATGAGGTATACTTCATAAAACATTGTTCAATGCTCGATTATTTTATTTTTCAGTTCCTTCGACAATCCAACAAACTCGCTGAACGCTTGGTAATCAACGCAGAGGGAAAGCAAATGCTGGAGAAACTGCTCGTCAAAATGGTTGCAGAAGGTTTCTTTTTATAAATCGGATTCCAATATAGCAGTTGATTTCAGTTCAAGGACAGTACGCCCTAGATGAGAAAAAAGCAGAGTTAGCTAAAAGTGGCAAACTTCTTGATAATCTGAAAACGACGTATCAAACCTCGATGAACGTAATGGAAGATCGATTCATATTGGCTGAACTAGGACGGCAAGTTCAAGAAAAGAAGCTGGATATCAATCGGTTGGTAGTGCAATTCTTCGGTTTAGAAAATGTCTAGCGAACGAAACTCTTCCAGTAACTACAGTCAGTGCGATCTTCTTCGAAAGTCAATGCAATCGACCAATGCGGAAATTCGCAGAGAAAAGGAAGTTCATGAAAAACGTCTTGCCAATGCGAAAAAAGCTACCGGAGATTTGAAGACAAAAAGCATTGCTATCTTAAGACTGCTCGAAAATTCAACCGATGTCGGTCAGCTTCGTACAATTGAAGAAGATAAGCGAGTGTTGGAGAAAGAAGTCGATGAGTTGAGATCGGAAAAGGAGTATCTCGCTCAAGATATCCGAACTAAGACAGCCACTCGTTTGTTGATTCAGAATTAATGTCCACAAACATCTTAATTTCAGTGAAAGCCGAAGCCAAAAAATCGTTCCATAAAACTGTGATCGAGTGTGCCAAGAACTACACGTTGTGTAAAACTTTGACTCCGAAACTTTTAAAATCGAAGCAAAATTTGGATAAGCTGAAGGAGGAAGAAGAAAGCCGTCGAGCCTGTGGGAGCTTAGATGAGACTATGCAGTTTGATCGGTCCTTCGTATTGGCATCGGTATGCGAAAATTATTTCTTGATAGATCAATTGAGCAATGTTACAGATGGAAAAAGAAGCAACTCCGGAGAAAACGGCGCGGTCTCCTCCGATTGATAGAACTGCACAAAAATCTCCATCAATGTCCAACTCGTTTAACGAAAGTATTCAAAGTGTTCAAGAGCAACATACAATGGACGTCGAAGAACTCGAGGAAGAGCAAAATATCAGCAAGAGCGAAAACACCGCATCGATTGATACAAGATCAGTTTCTAGTGCGTTCATTCCTTCTTCTGTGAATGTGTCGGTTCCATCAACTCCTGTGCAGACTTCCAATCGTCGTGAAAGCATTGCTGAAACACAAATAGTCGTCCCAAGAGAACCAAGTCCCGAACCAGAGGAGGAGCCGCAGGAATACGAGAATAGGGAGGATTTATCCGTTGATCTAATGGATATGGACAACGAAAATGAGGGCATTGAGCCAATGGAGCAAGAGGATCATGAAGAAAGACCACAGTCGCCGGTTTTCAAACAACAGCAGATCATTGATAGAGGTGTAGCTCCAACTGCGCCGCAATCATCCGATGTCTCCAAACCTTCTAATCGTAAAGCAGAAGCTCCAAAACCGGTGGTTCCGGAGGTTCTCGACATAAGCGGTAAAATGAGGAAGGTCAATATTATAATATAAAATGAATTCAGATCGTGGTGATGATGCACATGAACCGCCGAGGAGAATGGATGAAGAGGAGGTGATGAGTGAAAACGGATCGAACCGTAGCAACAATAACTTTTCGTTCAACTTTTTCACCAACAATAAGCCTGGTACAGGCGGAGAGTCGAACGGTGTTGAAAATGACACGGACGGCAGTGAGTTTCTGTGGATGTTTTGCGTCCTTAATTCAGTACTTTTTAGACTTTGACTTCAATTTCGGTTCTATCGGGGCTGGCGATGATGGTTCAAACAATGGTTCGGGAGGCGCCTTTGATTTCCTTAACTGTGGTGGGGATGAAGGGCCATCAACCAGCAACAATGCTTCTGATCCATTCGGCTTCGGAGCTTGCGCTGGAGGTAGCGGAGGCGGTGATACGTCGTTCAATTTCAACTTCGGAGGAGATAATGAAGGAGGAACAGATGCCGGTGGTGCCGGTGGAAACAGTACATCCTTCTTCAATTTCTAACTATGTATTTCAATCATGTTCCATAATATCATGTGTCATTCATTATTGCTTCATTGATTTTCAAAATTACTTTCATTCCATTCAATCTGAGAATCCGTTAATAAAAGTATTTTAAAATGTACAATTTTAAGAACTATAATTGTTATCGAAATCCGAGTGACAAGTCCATCCTTGGCAAGTATGGAAGTATCCGTGGCTGGCTCGCACTCGATCATTTCTGTGATCGAAGACTTGTCCTCCGTTGTGATGATATCCGTTGTAGTAGACATAATATGGATTATGAACATGGTGATGCCACATGTCTGGTGGAAAAAGACTAACGTACTCTTCTTGGGTTTGCTGCTGACAGTTAATTTGGAAGATAAAATTGAGAATGAAACATAATAAAGTGAAATACAGTATAGAAGAAGGGAGAATCATTCTGCATTAAAAACTGATGCTAGTGGCTTTCTGAAGATAGATAATCTAGCTTCAGTCAAAGTTGTTATCTAGTTTCCAGGATGATTAATAGATTGTAGAATCTTCATTCACCACAGAATGTTTTCATATTTGTGTTCCTATCCCATTCTTCAGTTTTTTTCAAAACGACAAATCGAAAGTTGTATCAATCAGAAGATGATTTTATTATCACAAACACCGCTTTAACACATGGCCATGAAAATCGTTGATCATCATTATTGTCTCGTTCGAAAATCAAACATCCATTCGACCTATCACATTCTAGCACGTTTCTCATTCATTCGATTAGTCCCAAAATCATGCTTTATTTTATACACCTTATAAATAAATATCACAATTCAATTAATACCGTACTCCGTCAATCCAGTTTAAACAGAACAAAAACCCGGGTTAAAACTAATAAATAATTACTTAAAAGCTGGGTTAAACAATACAATAAATTACAGGGTGCCAGAATCACTTGTTGAGCATCAGCACGAGTTGTTGGACATTTGGGAGAGCGGCCACTGCCCGAGATTCTTCGTCATATGTTTTCGCTGCGAATGAGTTAACACGAGTAAAGACATCAATGACTCGTTTACGGACTGGCGATAGAAGAATCGCTTCCGTCTCCTGAACTCCAATGTACAAGGTGTAGGCGTCTCGGATCTGGAAGAAAGGGATTCAAGGTGTAAACGTATTAACATACATTCGTTATTACGATTTCAGTAAAATCACGTTATTCTAGTCACAGCTTGAGTCTCGTTTTTTCTCACTATAATCACGCAATCTCCTGAACATTTCTCGACACAGTTACATCATGAATGTATTGCAAACGATTAGAGTATCAGAAGATGTTGGTGATCAGGAGATCAAATAATCAAAATGACTCCACCTACCGTTTCCGTGCAGACTATTTAAAACTGTGAAATTGTAGTCAATGTTTCAAACAACGAAATATGAATTTCCTAAGCCTTGTATTCCTCCTGTTTTCTTTTGTTGGTCTATCTATCTGCCAAATGTTCCACTCTACGCCAGAAGTGTTATCTAATCAAATCTATAATCCATATCATTCATACAACGGATATGGACACACTCAGCATCATCACGGAGGAGGACACGTCGTTCATCATGACAACGGAGTGAGATCCAGCCATGGATTCTTCACGGTTTGTCGTGGATGGACATGCCATTCATAATTGTTATGTCGTATCACAACTCGATCTCAGCCTTCGTGGAGTAATAAATATTATTATGCATTCTTTTCGCTCACCTCGATGATCTTGCTTCCTACATTTCTATAGGCTTGAGCGGCCAAATCCTTGAGTACGCCAGCAGCGAGTCTCGGATGTTTACTCAAATCGAAACCATCTTGTAGTCGCTGGAAAGTTAGGATATACTTGTTAGATATTCAGGTGATTGTCTTTACTTCGTCCTCCGCCTGATCAATCCATTCCGCTAGAGCTCCGATCATGAGTTGTGAAGCTTCATGAGCCAAACGGAATGTCGCAGCTCTCAACTGTTGATCCAGCACACGACGGGAATCTCCTTCATGCTCACGCATTTCTATAGGAACCTGAAATGATCATTTGATGGTTTTTGTATGTTGGGTGCAGTGAGGTACCGTAGTAATAAGTTCTAGAAGTGAATTGTTTGTGCTCAGCTCAAACCATTTCGCATTCGAATCGAAAAGTACATTGGTGAACTTGGAAAAGTCGATTGAGAAGTCTTTGGTATTGAGTGCATCTGACCTGGAACTGATTTCACTGGTTTTGAAAAATGCTATTTTGTGTTCGCACCACCTCAAAACATTCTGTCGATAAGGGGCAGTTTGCTCACGAAGAATTAGAAGATGCTTGACAACAAACAGATGGGCGTCCAGTTTCTTACTCCATCCTTTAGGAGGCACTGGAGTTGAAAGGATGGCTGTTGATGCAGTTTGCAGTGATTCGATACAGGCAAACAACATATCACGGGCAAGCGAATGGAACACACCAATCTGAAAAGAACAAGGAATTAAATTCGAGCATACTGTTTCATAATGTTTTTCATTTGCTAGGCTACTTCCCTAGAGAGATAACTATAGGCCGAGTGTGAAATTATTTTGAAATAGATGGTGATAAGAGGTGTATCTCTAAACATGACTATAGAAGTTATGAAGATCGACAAAAATTAGTAACTCAGCAACTATGTACTTCTTTTCGTGAATCATATTCCATTTCCTGAAGCATCCCTTTCTGGAGGGTACGTTCAAATAGTCGACTCAAGGGGGCGCTCGTTTTGTGATTAATCTGCTTTCAACATCATCACAGCTAGTGCATTGTGTTTTGAAAAGGGTTCGCCCTTCCGAATGATAACCTAGCGCTGATAATATGCCTCTACAACCTCTTCATCATTGGAACGAATCATATTATGATACACCGGATGTTTCAATTTTATGTGTGTTTTTGTTTTTCCTCCCCAACCATATAAAAATGGTTTGAGTTATCCATTTTCCCAGTTTGAGTGTGAGCTCGCTATGATTTGGTCATCCATTCTCCTATCTCTGATTCTGTTGAGAGCAGTTATTTCTGCTCCTATACCGGAAAATGATGTGAATATCAAACATACTATCGTTAGTGGATAATAGTAAATATCAAAATAATATGGGAATTTTAGACTTCTCCTGCAAGTTCTCATGCCTTCACAAATGTTCCGAAAGCGCCTTTACAAGATTGGAATGAGCAGGAAATAACTCCTAAATTGGAAGAATCAGAGGCTGAGAGAGAACTAGAGGATCTTTTGAAAGAGGGTCGAATCGGTCGCTTAGAACTGAGCTGGTGGAAAAAAGTGAAGCATTCGATTGAGAAATCGGTGAAGAACCTCCGAGACAAGGTTATTGATGGTTTGGCAGGTGCGATTGTTGGAGGAATTGTCGGATAAGCTAATTTTTGTGGAATACTGTGACTAATAAAAAAAGTTTTTCTAAGAAAAAACGATCAGAAACCTGACCAAAACTCCAATATCTCCAATCAACTTACATCTAAGCACGGGAAGATTTTTGATAGACACATAACAGTTCTTCGAACCGTTGGATACCACAAGCAGTGTTGATCTATAGCAGTCGCAGTGGTTCCGTCCGGTTTTTCTTCATTCGATTTCTGTTCTTTCTCCTTCTGTTCGTTTTCAATCTTTCGAATCATCTGAAGCATCTGAGGATACGCTATATCTCCAGCAGCTGGACGATAGGCGCCGATATCGTTTTGTGCATACAATCCGGCTCTACAACAGAAACTGTATTGGAAGAATTAATTTGGATTCAATTACCTGTGAACGATACGTTCCGCAATATCTCCCACCAATTCACCCATAACAGCTACAAAACCAGCTCTTGGATTCAGTCCAAACACGTTCAGGTCCTGATTTGCATCGTCTCCCAAAATGGTAGCAACCATTTGTGGAGAACAGCGGTTTTCGATCATTTCCACTTTGATCATTGTGCACAACTCAGCAAGAGTTTCCAGATGTGGATTATGAACAATTCGAGGGCGGAGAATATCGTAAAGGGTGCGGCACATCTGCTCTGAGAAAGTCTCAAAAGGATGAACTTGCTGTGGCGTTTGTGCAGAAGTGAACACCGAAGTGATAGTAGACATTGCCGGGCTAATCCTGCCATCGGTTGACATCTTTCTATCATCACCACCATTACGGGTAACGAAAAATTGGCGATACAGACGATACTCATCATCACAAGTTCTGAGCATGAAGGTGCAAGCATCACGTGTCAATCGGCAAGTCGACTCTGCATGTGTTCTGAAATATATGTGAGATCTAGAAACCAACGTTAACCTATAGAAACCGACGTGGATAAGTTTGATAAAGTCGATTCAAGAATCGGACCAAGAAGAAGATGTCGTTTGGCAAAGTAGGCATATTGACATTCGGCAAGCATTTCTTCAAACTCTGGTACCGCTGAGAATCTTTGCTCGACCACATTGATAGAAGCTCTGAATACAGTAATTTGTTATCAACAGCCCTGACATTTAATTTTGGCTATTGAAAAAAATAGTTTAAATGTGGGAAGAAGATTTTTGTAAACTAATTCATATAGAACAGTTCTCCTTCAAAGAGTCTTCTTCTCTATTCTTTCCGGACAGTAATTTGACCCAAGCTCCATTCGAAAAGAGCGAATCAACTCAAACTGGCCGTGTGTGTGTGAGTCGAACCTCAGTGTCTCACGCGATAGACAAGGACACAACCACTCGGACACACACTCACTTCACTACTGCCGCCTTCGACGCAAATACACCATACAGCAATGCGAATGTGTCTTCGTCTTGTCCTCCCCGACCGATTTTCTCGTAGTCCGCCTAAATCAAAAAATCTTTTCAATTTCAGCAGTGCTATTTTCCGAGTTTTACCTCTAGTTGGGCTTGGCGATCTTTGACATCATTGAAACATGCATCCAAGTCTGCGAGAACAGCAACTCGAACCCATGTCATAGCTCTAAAAGTTTTGAATCTAGTCTATTGAGAATTCTCTTTGTGCAATTCAAACCTGCTCAAACATTGTTCAAACTTTGCAATGTAAAGCTCCGATTCCTTGTATTCTGGATGTGCTCGGAGATAAATCAGACACTCGTCAATAGAAACCAGAATAGCGGCAAAGGAATGACCAGTTACCATCAGCTTGGCAACAGAAAGCTTCTGAATTATGATGTATACTTTTATTATAAATTAACCTCTCCCTACCTTCATGATTGCGTCTGCTTGTTTGAAATAGTACAAATTGGTTTTGATGAGTTGCGATCCTGTTGACAGAGAAGTTTGCTCAGCGAGAGCACGATCACAAGCATCATGTAAAGAACACGTCCGACTCGAAACCGATTCATAAGCTTCACGGAGTTCTTTCATAGTCTGGAAATCAATTTTGTAAATCTATGTGTCACCTTGCAGATACCTCTCTCGAAATGTCAATTTGTTTTTGAAGAATACGGTACTTCTTCATGTTGGCTCGGATCGCAGTGATCTGAAACAGAATACTTGTTTTAGATTTTGATTTATTGAGAAAAAAAATCACCTCAGGGGGAAACTGGAGCTCCGCTAACTCTTTCTCGCGTTTCTTTACATTTTCTAAACCAGCGGATATCAACTCGAAGTCTTCTTCTTCGTCAGGATGTGCTAAAATTGTTCATATCTTCTCAAACGAAACTACCCGAAACTTTACATTCGGGTTCCTTGACAACCTCGGGAAGACCCCATGTTGCCGCCCTCACAGCCAAGATTTCAACAGTTCTAATGTGGTCTACATCCATCTGCAAGGTTATCTTCATTGTAACTCCATCCTGGTTCTAATTTTCAAATAGATAATTTGGAATGTGGTTCAAACCAGGCGGAGTTTTAAAATAACAATAAACATGAGTAATTATTCATTGGGGAAACAAAGTAACAAAGTTGAGTGAATTTAACAATATAAATTATTGAGATCGCAGGAAAGATGAATGTGCCAAGCTCAGTCGACGTATCGGAATCGGTCACTCTTCACCTGAAATTTAATGTCAAATATTGGATACGATGTGTTCCGAATAAGTTAAATACCTTGTATTTTCCATCTTCGACTCCAAGTACAAGAGTTTGCGTGAAAGCTCTCTGAGCGTCGCTGTCGACGGTGACTGATCCAGCAACGTGTAAAATCATGCCACCAGCCATTTCTCCGGAGACAGCTGAAAATAGCATTCGTTTTGAGTCATTCGAATTCAAAAAGTTTAAAACATTCAATTACACTACTGCCCACCTTCTGGAAGTCGTTGCGCGTCCAATGACTGAATATTATGTTGTGTGCTTGGAAGAGCTGCCATGAAACTGAAAAGTCTGTTCTTAACAGAAATGCTAACAATTTTATAGTTAATTACCGGCAAATGTCTTCGTATCCGTTGATGGGATTTCCATTCCAAACTGCGTTTGATTGAGAGATTGTCGCGTAGAGAAAGCCAATCTTCTCTCTTTTTCGATCCATGACATCATAATAGACTTGCATAAATTTTTCAGCTTCTTTGCAAAGCTGAAACATGATTTTTAAACATTAGTATCGCTCACATATTACTCTGATACCTCTTCGTCGTCTTTGTTGATATCCTGGGTAGTCTTCATAGCCATTTTGAACAGTACTGGAACAAAATACTGATAGATTTTTAGAAAAATAAGACTTTATGAGTAAAAAGGTGGTGAAATAAAAAATACATGAAACGAATTCGTTCGAATTTGCGTTGTATGGTGTTTGCAGACCGAGTGGCCACTCCCACGCAGTGCGTACATGACACCCGACCTGACGACGTAACGCAATCGAACGCGGATTTTCAAAAAGTATCACTTCCGATTTTGATAGCCGAACAAACACACTTTTTCAGATAATTATATTTTCCGAACAGCAACAGAGATATTTCTAAAATCTTTTTATTAATTTTCTTTTTATGAAAAACAAATGATGAGGTTGCGGGTGTAATACCCGTCCCGCAAGAGACAATTGAAACGAATTTGAGAGGGGAGGAAAATAAATATGAAGAAATATACACAAATTTGTCTTCGTGAGAGATGGGAAGAAACAAAAAGGCAATAAAATAAATAGAAGTTCTGATATGAATTAACAACGAAAAATCTATCTTGCTCTTCTACTTAGTCGGCTTTCTTGGCTGCTTTACGTGCCTTCGGTGACCCGGCAACTGGAGATTTCTTCTCCTTATTTTTGACAGCATCTCTTGGGATCCATTCAAAATCAACCTCAGAAGATGTTCCTTGCTCAACGACTCTGCGCTTGGAGAGTCCAGACTTGCGAGAGAGCTTCGACAAGAATTGGTTAGCAAGATAAAGTCCTCCAATCGAGAGAGCAACAAAGAAGATAAAAAGGAATCCAGTCTCTCCTGAGAATCCTGAGTCATCCTCGAGAATATTCACGGTTTGATTGAAAACATTGTTAACGAAAACGTTGCCATCAGCGTCTTGGTAGTGAACATTGACAACAAGTCCAACTGGGCGTCCAGCAAAAGTCTCGTGAGCGTAGAAACCGTAGTCCAGGGTTGCTTCTTCCTTTGGAGCAACACGGCGATTGTACTCTCCTCTGGTGAACTGAAATATATATGTGAAAAACTAAAAATTTTTGTATAACTCACATTTTGAAGATGGTAGTTGTAGTCAGTTGGGAAACGGAAGGAGGTCTCAGAGTACTTGACGGTGAAGTCTTTCTCTCCCTTGTTTTGGAATCCAATCAGGAACTTGATAGGCTTTCCGGTGTAGAACTCTAAAATTTTAAATTGTACCGTGAAAAAATTTAACACACCAACCGTGAAGGGTGTTGGCATCAGCTGGTTGAACGAAATGGAAAGCAAGTTCAGCATCTGGGGAGGCTCCAATCGTGAGGTCATCGTCTTCCTGGGCAGCCTTCGGGGCATCATCCGTCACTTCCCCATCAACGACATCAGCAGCTGAAAAAAAAAAAAGATATATAAAATTATATAAATTCATCACAAACCGTAAACTGCGCATAATCCAAGAAGAGAGAGAAGGATGACGGTTGACAGCTTCATTACTGAAAAAAAGGATATTTGGTTCAAAAACAGCAACTTAGTTCGAGGGTAATTTGTTGCGTTGGAGCAGAATAAGAAAAAAGGGAAGTTAGAAAATCAGTTTTATATAAGGTGCACGAATGATAGTGACAGGAAATTGGCCGAAAAGTGACAGAGAACATCGCATTTTCTCCGCCGTCAGCTACATGTCTGTGGATGACCGTATCTATGCAGACTGCAAACACCCTTTCGCGGCGAGACCTGCCGGAGAGTCTAACTGTCTGCGTCTTGTTTTTCAAAGCTTCTCGCGCAGCAAATTCAGAGTTTTAGAAGAATCGTTTTCTTTTGGCAGTTCTGTGAATATGTCACGGTGATTTTTTGCGGAGATTAGATTTGGTATCCTAGGCCACGGCCGCCGCGTAAAATGGAGATTTCTCGAAAACTAGCGGATAACTTTTTTTCTAGCGGATAAATTTTTTCTAAATTGCATTTCAAATTTGTGGCGAAAAAATCAGGTCGAAAAAACATGTCTTGCGGCCAGGAAACTTGTTTTACGAGATGGCCGAGTTCGAGGCCGAGGTCCGCAAAAAATCACCGTGATGTCAGAACCAATGTAATTCTGTGTTGGCATTTTCGCTTTAATAAGGCATGACCGTCGAATTTTGAAAAAAATGAAACTGATAGAGAAATTAAATATTTATCAACAACAAAAAAAAGAACAACTAGTAAATAACAAAGAACAAATGAAATGAATGAAAACATGGATAATTAAGAGTCAGAATTATTATTGGTCGAGAACAAAACGCTCCTATAATGACTGACTCCAGTTGCTTGAATTTCGCATTCTTCTTTATCAACAGGCTCTCGGATCTTTCGATAACTCAACAGGCGACGACTTGTTTTTCGAGTGAGTGGTTGTTCGCAATTGGATATCAATTCCATAGCTGGGTGCCTCGGTAGATTTTCGGAGCAGTATCTGCAGAAATTGGGTTCTTACAATTAGTGACACTGGAAACGAGCTTACTTTTCCAGAATAACGGGATACCAAAATGAAACTCGTCCATCCTTCACTAATAACCTGGCTGACAAATTGAGCAGGTCACAGAATGCAGCCTCAAGATCATATTCCTCTTTTTGTTGATACTGAACGCTGCAAATTACGACGAATATTACAAACCACAATATTTCAACTAACTAATCCTCAATTTTATCGACTGTCTTATTTTTCACGGTTTTCCTAGCTTTTTCTCGAACTCCATATGGTGCTGTAATTGTTGTTTTAAAACGAAGAAAAGGAGGGTGAAAATTACTCACGGTCTGCCACAATAGCGTCAAAATGAGCATTGGAACTCCAGATTGCATGCTTGCTCGCATCAGCGATCACAATTGACAACAATCTGTGCTGAAATACTCCTTGAAGACTCTATGATTAAAATAACTAGGAACCTACATCAGTGTGGTACTGTTCGAAATTAGCTCGGATACTTTCCGATTCGTCTCGTTCGCCTACTCCTTGTCTTGAAGATCGTCCTTTTGCTCTTGCCGTTTGGTAATTGATTTCAGTGCCCATAACCAGGGCTCCAAATTCCGCTGCAGGCAAGATTAGCCCTCCAGTACCGACGAAGGGATCCAGAACAACATTTCCCGGTTCTATCATTGCCAAGTTGGCCTGAAGAGTATTTTTATCAAAACTACATAAAAATGGAGCCCGAGGAACATACTTGAAGGAAAGATAATTCAGGATCCATTGTAGTATTTCCGATGTAGCATCTTTCTCGCAGGTTGTACTTCGTTTTTAATTCACTTCTGCCTTCTCCCAGTAACTTTCCGAAGTAAATTTTCTGAGGCATATCATCGGTAGGATTTTCGTACTCATCCACAAGATACAATTCATTGACAGGAGATTGCAAGGAAATTGGAGCATTTTTGAAAGAAACTTTGTCTAGAAACAACTGAAATTCTTTAAATTAGCTAGTTGCCCTATTCAAATATGCATACCTTAATTCTTTCAAGATTGTCCAAATTCTTCTTCCGTCCTATTGCAAAGAAACGCAATGCGAAGCTTTCATCTGGGTTATCGTATTTAGCGATCACATCGGGATTCTCGGCAATTTGCTGATAAAGCTCCTCGTATGACTTTGCTTCAACCGTTAGGGCAACAGCGAACTTCACAAGAATAGCCCGTGACAACAGCTTCTCCACTTCATCATAACTTCGGAAGTTGAGAACAAAAAGATGACGCTGAAAAAAAAACATTTCATTACTCACTGTAACCAACATCAAAGCTTTCAAACCTTCGTATCTATCAAATCTAGATCATCAACAGTTATTGAAAGCATCGTGCATAAAGCTTTGAATTCTGGTATTCGAAAATTGACATGACTCTGTGAAAACACCACTAGTACGCGAACCATTGTCTCTGAATCATTACTGTTCTATTTAGACAAACGATAAGCATAAATGAAAAGCAAAAAAGAAAAAGGAAACAAAGTGCCTTTTTTGCAGACATCATGATGATCGCTGAGGGACCCGTGAAATAACATTCCTTTTAAAGGATCATATATCAATCAATCTAGGTCCTAAAACGATTTCGGTGGTTACTGTAATAAATTCAAGTTTCTTTTTCTCTATTTTTTCCTTTCCTTTTTCTTTTTGTAATCGAAAAACAATGGACAAATAGTTTTCTCTGCCGAATTAGCCATCATTATTTCCCAAGAAGAAAAATTGAAAAAAAAAACAAGTGCATGGTAAACACGCTCCGCCGGCAAAGATTGGAGCGGGTTTTTGAAAACGATCGTCAAAATGCAATGCGGGTTTTTCGTAAGCCTATATCGATTTCGCCTCCTCTACCTGACGCTGTTCTTTGTTGCTCATTTTTTCTGCCGTTATTTTGACTTACCTCTAATTTTTTCCTATGTGGATCATGACTCATGTTAATTTTTGCCTATTCATGTTTTGAACGTTTATTATTTGACGTTGTGACTTCGTTCTCATCAATACACTGTTTTTCAGAATCTCACAAAACGCGGGTAGGATGATCAATTCGAATGCTCCTCTTCCATATGCCGTGGAGTACGCGAAATCTGCTCGATCGAACTGTAAAAAATGCAAAAAGCACATCGGCCAGGTAGATTTTTGCCGATATCCTTTGAAATCTGTGATTATTCAGAATGCCCTCCGCATGTCCCTCTATCAGCCATCAACGTTTTTCGACGGTAACATGGACTCTTGGTTTCATTATGAATGCTTCTGGAAGAGATTGATTCGCGGTAAAGACGAAATCAACATCAGCTCAATCAGAGGTGTCGACTGGCTCCGCTGGGAGGATCAAGAAAATCTTCGGCAGAGAATTCAGGCATTCAGAGAGCCGTATGTAGATCCAGGACCAGAGGTGGCAACATTGTTCCTGTCTGAATTGCATACAGAAAAATCTGCTTCAAATCGCGGAAAATGCGCTAAGTGCTCTGTTAACTTGGAAAAGGGGGAAATCAAAGTTTTCTACAAAAGCAAGAACTATCATGTCAAATGTCACCTCGAAGGATTCGAGAAAATCGAGGAAACATTCAACGATATTCATGATTGGATGCTTCACGATGAGTGTTGGAGAAACAAAGTAGTGGAGAGTTGTGAAGAAATCATGAAGGCAAAAGGGACATCAATTCCACCTCTGCCGAATGCTTCTACTAGCAGTGAGGACACTCAGGAAGGCTCCCAAGAATCCAAATCTGAATCCGGGTTCACCGTTGATGATAAAACAGTAGCTGTAGTAGCTGAAGATGCCGACGCCGAGATGGACTCTGGCTCTGATCACTCGCCGTCCTCCTCTAACAACAAACGACCTGCTTCTTCAAATATGGGAAAAATAACTGAAAGTGATGCATGGAAAAAGAGACGACTTGCAAAAGAAGCGAAGCTAGCTGAACTCAAAATGAAACGCTTAAAGGTGAGCCAATTTTTTTCGTCAGTAACTGAAAAACTGTCATTTTTTTCAGACTCAAGCTGATCAGTTGTGGGAATGCCGGTGTTTATTCGAAAAACTGTCGAGTTCCGAACGAACGGCGTTGCTTAAGCTGAATGAACAGACAATTCCCGAAGGGCAGAACGCCACATCACAGGTTTGTATTTTGATGTGTTGATCTTATTACAACACGATCACAACAATATTTCAGATACTTGAACGATTAGCTGACAATGCTATTTTTGGTACTCCAATCGATTGCGTGAAGTGCCAAAACGGAAAAGTAGAGTATAATTCTGCCCGTCGCACCTATATCTGCACTGGCTACGCCACGGAATACACAAAGTGTAACTTCGAATCGAAAAATCCTGTTCGCACTCCGTTCTTAATGACTGCTCGCTTGCTGGAGAAATGCAAAGACACAAAAGTTTGCTTCAACAGCATTCGTGACCGTCTCTACGTTCAAGAGGAAGAAGCTGAACAAGTTGTCGCTGTTGAAAAACGAAAATCCAAAGGAGGAATTAATGGAGATCAGTTCATGTATGCAGCTGAAGCATTTGATTCCAACAACCGCATCCCTATCAAAGAAGATGAGCTCACCTCAACTAACACTCATATTCTCAAGAATGGAACAGTCGTTGATGCCAAGTTCGAGTATGCTAACAGATGTCACGTCTACAAAAACGAGGTGGATGGCAGTCTTTACCAAGCAACACTCTCCTTCACAGATGTTTCCCAGAACAAAAACTCGTTTTATAAACTTCAATTGCTGAAAGATGACGCAAAGGAGTAAGTAAAAAGAGGAAGGAGCATTCTCATTATTATCATATTTCAGATCATACTACGTTTTTCGATCATGGGGTAGAGTCGGAACAGAAGTTGGAGATTCCACATATGAATGTTACGGAAAGGAATTGGCAATTGAAAGATTCGAAGAACTGTTCCACGAAAAGACCAAAAACGATTGGAAGTACCGTGGATATTTCCGTAAAATGCATGGTGCTTTCAACTACGTTGAAACAGACTACTCAGATCTCGTAAGTTAACAAGTCTCTCATAGTTTGTACCATATATTCAATTTAGGCGCAACTTGGGGAACAAGATATTGCCCCTGGATCAAGAACTCTTCTTCCGAAGCCTGTGAAAGAGATTGTAATGTCTATCTTCGATATTGAAAACATGAAGTCAGCTCTGAAGTCTTTCGAGATGGATATCAACAAGATGCCACTAGGACGTCTTTCCAGTAATCAGATCAATCAAGCATTCCATGTGTTGAATGAACTCAGTGAAATTCTTGGTCACGCACCAATCGACAAGGATCGCATTCTGGACCGTACTAACAAGTTCTACACTATCATCCCTCACAACTTTGGTATGAAGGTCCCAGAGCCAATCGACAGCATTCACAAAGTCAAGGTGAAAATTCTAGCCATATAATTCATATTTATAGCCGTTTTTTAAAGGAAAAGAACAATATGCTGAATGCATTGCTCGAAATCAAATTCGCTTATGATCAAATCTGCGGAGGAGATAATACATCTGCGATGAACATTGGCATGGATCCTGTCGATGTTAATTACAGAAAGCTGAAGTGTAAAATGATGGTGAGTCTGAAAAATATTGTTCATATCGTTACCTGTACTTTTTCAGCCAATGGAGCGTGGGTGTGCAGATTGGAATATGATCCAGGAGTATATTAAAAATACGAAGGGATCTACTCACGATATCAAAGTTGACCTAATGGATGTAGGTGAATTAGCTGTTCCATCAATACATCTCTATTTTCAGATCTTGATGGTTGACCGAGAGAATGAATCGAGTAAGTTCAAAGCCAATATTGGAAACCGTCGTCTCCTTTGGCATGGATCTGGAAGAATGAATTTCGCCGGAATTCTTGGTCAAGGTCTTCGTATCGCTCCACCAGAGGCTCCCGCTTCTGGTTACATGTTCGGAAAGGGTGTATATTTCGCAGATATGTTCAGCAAGAGTTTCTTCTACTGCCGCGTGAGTTCACCCCTCATTGATTCAGGAACAACTCGATATTATAGGCGAATGCAAGAGAAGAAGCGTATCTCCTGCTTTGTGATGTAGCTCTTGGTGAGATGGCTCAAAAAATGGAGGCTGTGAACGTGTCGAAAAATACTCTTCCAAAGGGAACATCTTCAATAAAAGGTATTACTTTATTGGCAAGCAACCTAGTCATAGAACACATTTCCTCTTTTCAATGAAAATTTCCGTTTTTAAGGAGTCGGACGTGAATGTCCACACCCCAGCGGAGACTACCATCACCCTGCGGGCTACATGATTCCAAAAGGTCCCAAGTACACTCAACTCACAGGACAGCAAGGAGTTGACTTTCGCCTACTATACAACGAGTATGCTTTTTGAAATCGAATTTTAAATCTACATTAAAACTTTCAGGTATATTGTCTACGATGTGGATCAAATCCAACTCAAGTACCTGGTTCGTGTCAAAGTGCACCATGCGCGGCATGGCTATTAAAAATCAGTGATCAATTAACTTTTCTCTGATGATACCTGTACCATGTTTCTCACCAGTCACCGTCATCTGTAAAAGACTAAGTCTTTCCTCTCTCAAATTACTCGGTCTCGAGATTCTCATGTTATAGGACCCTTTTTATCGTTATTGTAGAATCTGTATACATGCTTGCCTTCTCTATGCAATAAAATAATATCGGAATCCCAATGCTTTATTTGGTTATAAAGGAATTGGGCACAAGAGTTATTCATGTTTGAGAATTTTCAAAATTTCTTCTCGGGGGTCTTTAATTGAATCTGATTTTTCGGGGCATCAGGTTGAAGATCTGGATGTGCTTTTTGGAATCTTGGATCTGATTGCAAAGTTTCGAAAATTCGGACCATTGTTGGATAGGCCCTCATGTCCACTTTGTATCTATAATTTATTTGTGAAAATTGGTACAACTCCATTATACACTAACAATTTCGCATTGTAAATGATCGATGGCAAGTTTATATCAGCAATCGTCAGTTCATCTCCAACGCAATACTTCCCGGAATGTTTCTTCAAAAGCTCTTCAAGCGCATCAAAACCACGAGTCACGAAATGATTGCACCACTGGAAACATAAATACCGTAAAATCTATAATAGAAGGGAACCCCTATGAGGCTAGAATGAGCACTTTCCTGTGATACGAATTCACTGAAAAGTGTCTCGTCCGATTCCTCGTAAAAAACTTACTAAGACCCAACTAAAATACTCAAAATATTTTTTCTTGGACACTTGTTATGGTTGAATTTGAAAAATTGGATTACCATCTTGAGATGTCAGAAAAATAGATGGGCATGTCCATCTAATACATATATTACGGTATTCAAGATGCAAAGACGAGTTAAAACTCACAAAATCCCCGTATCCCTGTTCTTTTTCATTCAACATTTTGTGAATACTGATTGCCTGAAGTGGCTGGATACTGGATACAATCTGAAGGATATTTGATAAGTGACTCAGAAAAAAGCAAATTTTATTTACATGTAGTGAGATCGCTCGGGAATATGCTCTTTTATCCAGCTCTTTCGGAAGTAATGGGGGATCCGGATATGCTTCATCTAGGTACTCAATTATAGCCAAACTCTCGGTCAAAGATAACCCATTGATCACAAGAGTAGGGACTTTCTTCGCAGGATTGTGCTTGACGAATTCCGAGTTGTTCTGTTATCAAGGAACGTTTATGAGCACCGATTATTTTTCAGAATAAATGTATTCCCAAATACATTCAAAAACCAACCTTCGACTCTTCAGAAAATAGATCAATTGGCCGGTATTCATAATCAATATTTTTCAAAGAGAGTGCTGGAAAATATTAATTTTTAAGCTTCTTATAGAAGGATATCACCTATACGGACACGCCATGAGCAAGAAGACCTCCAGTAGGAATATAAGATTGGTTTCGTCATCATTGGCAGAACAACTGCAAAAGTTTAATAAAAAAGATAACAGAAATTCGAAGCAGAAGGAGAAGCGATAAAGTAGGGAGAGTGATAAGAATACATGTGATACTTTCTTTGAAAAGAAGACGCCTTTCTCTACTTTGCTTCTCTCTTTTCAAATAAGAGGGATACAGATCGAAACAGGAGAAAACTTCAAAATGGAGGGCGGGTTGTGGAAACTACAGTATTCTTTTACCGTTTTCATAGAATGTGCTTCAGATATTCTCTGCGAATTCCAAAATACGAAACTATAAAACGCATTATCTCCGTTTTCCCGAAACCATAAAGTTGATTTTTTCGAAAAAAAACCGAATGATAGATGTATTAATCGAATTGAAAGCTTTGCCATATAAGCCATTCTCTTCCACCAGTTCTACATCAATATGAAGTCTCACTGTGCTGTGATCTTCACCTATCTTGTATTTCTAGTACTTGTCACTGCATACACTGATCCTAGACAGGCCAATCGTGTTAGAGCAGCACAATTTCATCACAGATTGAGCCATGCAGTGAATCAAGGTACGCTTACCGCTGTCGGTTCACTAGTTGCGCCTAGGTTGGCATATTTCACCTGTATTGGACAGAGAAGAGATCGACTCGAGTTCAAGCAAAGATGTAAGTATTTTTGTTTTCATGTTTAGTTAGAATATTCATTATCATTTAGCGGACTATCTTCGTGATATCATGGCTTGGGGAACTGGACGCATTGTTTCTGTGGAAAACCCTTTTCAAGGAGTTACCTACTTCGAAGTTTCGATAAATGGAAGGGTTTTTCAATACGCTGTGACGAACACAGATATGATATTGCATTCCGTAAGAGAAAGAGGATGCTGAATGGCCACCAACACGATAATCTATTGTTCGTTTTTATTTATAATTTTTAATATGGACACTCTCTCGTTAATAAAAACATTTCCCGACTAGACACAGTTCTTTTCAAAAGTTTCTCCAAAAAGAAAAATCCTTTTTTTTTGGGAGAGTTTGAATTACGCGGCAGGTTACTGTACATAGTGGGTCTCGAAACGATAGAAGTTCAACATGTTTTCAAGTTGCGTTTCACTTTTTTCCGGCCCAATTTCGATGCTTTCCTGACTGGTTTTCGCGAGTTTTTTCGCAGTTCACTCAATAAAAGTAGGATTATACTTTTTCTTATCAGTTATCAATTTCAGGTAATAGCATTTTTTCGGAAATTCAATCCAACATGGGCCGTAAGAATAAAATTAAGCTCCTGAAAGTAAGTAGGCTCTCCATGCACTACGTATTTTAAAATGTTATTTTAGCACGGAAGCCAATCTCTCAACGCTTCTACTATCGCAGAAAGTGATGGTCGCTCGTCTTCGAACGACAATCATCAAAATGAGTTCGAAGCATTGTCGTCCACATTGAGAGAGTTTGTTTCCAACGGATCAACTCCCGGTGGGAATTCTTGGTGTCCTTCTTTACTTAGTTCATAATTTCAGATAGACAAAGAGAGATGAAAATTCTATTCTCCACTCTCGAAAAACGCGATGCAGAGCTTATCGTTGCCAAGCAATTGATAAAGAAGTTGAGATCGGGAGTGCCAGCTGATCACAGCGGAGTGAGTCTCATAAATGTTTTCAGTATTGATGCTCGCATTTTCAGGATGGTGATTCATCTCTTGCTTTGAACGAAGAATCATTCAATGAGTCGCTGCTACACGGTCACAACGGCATCAGCATTATTGATGAGCTAGATCATCTTAGACGACAAAATTGTGACTTGATCGATCAGCGTGAAAAGCTCGTCCACGAGTTGACTGGAACTGAAGATCATGTTGCTCAATTGAAAGGTATTTCTAATTCACTAATGCTTTTTTTGACATGATATATTCAGATGAGGTAACAGCACTCGAGAATAAACTTGAGCACACCAATATCGCTGTTGAAAAAGGAAGTGCCACATCTGCAGCAATCATCGAAGAACTCGAGCAGTCTTTGAAAAGTTCCAACGAAACTATCAACATACTTTCTGCGGATATTGAGTCTCAAATATTGTCATATCGCAAAACTTGCGCCGAGCTCGAGATGGAAAAGGAAAGACGGATGAAAAATGAAGAGCAAATGGCGCGAGCCGTTCAAGTGGAGGAAGAACTTCGTTTCAAGTTGAACTCAGCATTGAAGGAAAACTCCATAGGATTACAACAGCTTGTTTCGAATAACGAGAAACTGGAATCTCGTTACGAGAGTATAAACAATGGAGTTCAACTCATCAAAAAAGACTTTGACGCAGTTAAGAGAAGCCTGGCAAAGTCGAAGGAACAAGTTAACGAACTTCAACAGCAGCTAACTGCTTCCAAAGCTGACGTCAAGCACTATCGGGACAATGAAGATGCCTGCCGAAAGTATATCAAAAAGCTAGAAGAAAATATTCAAATAGCGAAGGTTTCGACTGAAAAGGAATTGGCTGAGCTCCAGGAGAAATACACTTCGGCTCAAAATAATCTTCAAAAGGCAGCAGATGAAATGATTCTGAAAACAAATTCGGAGGCAAAACTGATGGAAGAACTTCAAGACGTCTCTCAAAGTGGAAAAATCACCAATGTTCTGGAAGCCGTGACGAAACTTCGGGAGAACTTCAAGCGGGAACAACACAAGCTCGTTTTCCAATCAGCAGCTCTTGAAGGAAAAGACGTGGCTCTTCAAAAGCTTATTCAACAGAACAAGGATTTGCTGGAGACCATCAGCAGCAGCAACCTTCAGAGAGAAGATGAGAAGAAGTCGATGGAAGAGGAGAGAAAGAAATTCCAGGAAGAGCTCGATCAAGCTAAACAGAAGTACAAAAAGCTGAACAAAGAAAAGAATCAATCGTCTAAGAGATTAAAAACGCTGTTGGCAGAGAAATTCAATCTTCTTGAACAAAACAAAACACTTGAAAACAAACTTAACCAGTCAACTTCCTCCCAGAGCAACGAAAGCATGGTCTCTGAAAATTCGGAATCGTTGGATTTGCTCGAAGAATCTGTAAGATCGTTGAAGTCTAGTTTGGAGAACACCGAGGATACGCTTTCTCAAGTGTCAAAGCAGCTTGTGATCAAAGAAGAGGAAAACCTGGATCTCCATAGATCAGTCGTTGCGTACAAATCTAAGATCGATGACTATGAGAAAGATCAGATCGAAAGCCAGAAAAGGTGAGTGAAAACTAAAGAGTACAATAATTCAATGTCACTTTAAGAGCTTCGATACTGGAGTCTAGGCTGGTGGAGCTTCAAAAGTCAATTGAGATGCTGCAACGTCGATACGAAGAAGATTTATCCGAAGTCCGTCAAAAGTTGGACTCCTCGGAGGCTGCCCTTCAAGTTCAACAAGAATTGAACGCGAAAATGAACTCGCAAACTGACGAGGTCCAAAAAGATCACGATTCTGAGAAGCACCGCTTGGAAGAACAGGTCCGGCATCTGAAATCAACAATCGATTCTCTCGAATCTGACAAACTTCGTATAAATGCTTTGATCGCAACCACCGAAAAGGACAAATGCAAGCTTGTCGAAGAGAAACAACTGGTTGAAGCTCAAATGAGTGGTCTTCAAGAAAAGCTTCTCGAAAAAGATAAACTAATCGAGAAAGAAAAACTCGCTGTAAAGGAACTTTCTCGTAAAGCCGATGAAGAGAGAAATGCATTGAAGGAAAGGTTGGATGGAATCAATTCTAAAATGGCGGAATCACTACTGTCTCAAGAGGAGAAGGAGTCGTCATTTGTCGAAATGAATCAACAACTGGAAGTTGAAGTCGAGGCACTACGAACTCAAATCATGAGGCAAGATGTCGAGATTGAAAAACTGTCTTCAAACGCAATAATGAGCGATCAAGCCGTAGAGGATTTGACCAAACTCGTTAAGCAGAAGGAGGAGGAACACGAGAAAGCTCTGCAGTCGGAGAAGGCTAAATTTGAAATCCTTGGCAAGAAGTTGGAGGAAAAGACGACCGAATCATCTGAAAAGGTGCGACGTATGAAAGATAAAGAGCAACGAATGGAGGAAATCAGAGTAGAATCGGAAAAATGTTCACAAGAAATGCAGGAAACGATTCAGCGGATGGAGAACGAACTTGCCAAAGTTGTGTCCGAAAAAGCAGCCGGGGTGTCCGAGGTGGAAAGCTTCAGAGTTCTACTTGCTGAGAAACAGTCGGAGATTGAAAACCTACTTGAGGACAAGTCTGCTTTGGCTTCTCAGCAGCAGCATCTGGAAAACAAGATCGAACACCTTAACAAAAAACTCGAAGATGCTATCTCTCCGAGAAAAGACAAGTGAGTTTTGAATTAACAACATAAATACAGATTCCTTTTTTCAGAATTCTTCAGCTCGAAAATCGCCTGGAAGTCTTGCAAACCGCATCTAAAGCTCAACATAAACGCTTGGAAGATGAACTCTCTTCGGCAAGAGCGTCGCTTGATCTCAGCTCCCAAAAAGCTACTGATCTCGAACAACAGTGAGGAAATACTAAAAAATCGTAACAATGTTTTCACTTTCAGAGTTTCTGAGCTTCAGCAACAAATTCAAATGTTGGAGGAAATACAATCCAAAAACGCGTTGTTAAGCGAAGAGCTGGCAGAGGCAGTTCAACTGAAAGAAGTGTAGGGAATATTTAGTTCTAGATGGGTGATATCATTGGTTTTTTTTTCAGTGTATCTGATCTCGAGAAACAAAACAAAGACATTCAACTCGAAACTGCTGAAGAGCGCGCTGGACTTGTCAACGAGCTAATCGATGCGAAGCAGAAGTTGGCGGAGCGCGATCAGCTAGTCGAGGATCTTCAGAATCAATGCAAATTGATGGACCTTCAAAATGTGGAAGTTGAAGAAACCGATCCCCGAGCGGTTTCCGAAAGTCAACTGGCTATTGTTAGTTTCCTCGTCTCGTAGATCCCCTATTTGACTTTTTCAGGATTCTATGTTTCCATCAATGGATCCTGCAGTTCGCCAGCTGGTGATCCTTCTTTCTGAGAACAGGAACTATTCCTATGGAGTTTTGGGACTCGTAATCTATGGCTTTTTGGTCCACCTCTACATTCTTTGGTACTGAACCTTTCGTGAGGTTCAATTCGATACGGCGGCGTGTCGGATAACATCGTTCGCTATCAAATGTTTTTCTAACAAATATATTGTTATTAATATAATGCATCCATGTTGATTTTCATTCACTCTAGCTCTTAAAGCTACCTAAATAATCCCTCCAAACGCATCCTTCGTGTATTATGTACCTATGAAAATCTCTACCCCAGCCCTGAGCTATCCCTTGACAATTCATGTATCTGCCTATGAACACAATTTTTTTTTTGAGTTTCATATGGCGTGTATTCTACCTTGCCTGTATTTTTTGTCCTTTTCAAAATGAATGATGTGCCGGAGTATGTTAGTATTGACTGGAAAATGTTTATGTAAGTACAGTTGCAATTCAAATTTTATTATTTTGCCGAGAAGTGGATGTTCTCAGTTTTTCATCTTGATTTTTTGAAACCTCACAAAAATCGGGGAAGAGAAAACGATAGAGGAGAGTGAGCGGAGCGTACCCTCAAAAACCGTGCGGCGCTTGCGATTCATTTAGATGCCAAAACCGCAAGCTTGTCCAGCAGTACACGGTTTTCGAGGGTATGCTCCGCCACTTTCTTCGATTCTCGTTTCACTCTCTTCGATTTTTGAGACCCTTCCGATTCCGGGGAAGAGTCGCCTCCGAGGAACGGATTCCGGGAAAAAATGCGCGGGATTTCGGCTGAAAAATTGCGCGCGTTGCAGTAAAGCTTAAAATTGCGATGTGCGGCACAGTTTTAGTCGAAACTCTGCCCATTTTTCCCCGGAATTTGTTCCTCGGAGATAACCCTTTCTCGGAATCGGTGGGGTTCCCGAATTTTTTTGTCTTCCCGCTGTGCGCGTGCCCGTAGTCGTGTTTGCACACATTTCGTTAGATGCGCAGGTTTTGACTGTTTGCCAACGCTGCGTTTCTTTCCATTTCTAAGTTCAACGTGGATTTCACTGATCCGTTGTTGCCTGAATTCAGAAAGTGTTCTTCAAATTGTCATTCCTCTCTGTTTTTTCGAACATTGACAACTCTCGCTTTATATTCATTAAAGTGCTGATTGTTCCACGTGTCACTAAGTCTCGCATGTTTTCAGAACCTCCACTATCAAAAGGAGCGACTTGCCCGGTAACCGGCGGATCACCAACGGAAACCATGTCGCTGCTCATCAAATTTGAGTCTAAATCAGCGAGAGTGAAAGGTATGATCTATGTGTTCAAATTTGTTGAAACTGAAAGAAGAGTTCATCTTAGAAATTGTGTGATTTTGTTTCAATACTTTATTGAATTAACTGTGTTTTACAGGAATATCATTCCACCCAACAAGACCATGGGTTCTGACTTCTCTTCACAGTGGAGTGATTCAGCTCTGGGACTATCGCATGTGTGTTTTGTTGGACAAGTTCGATGAGCACGATGGACCAGTCAGAGGAATCTGTTTCCATCACGATCAACCAATTTTCGTGTCTGGTGGAGATGATTACAAAATAAAAGTGTGGAACTACAAGCAGAAACGATGCATTTTCACCCTTCTCGGACATCTTGATTACATTAGGACCACTTTCTTCCACAACAAGTATCCGTGGATCATTTCCGCTTCGGATGATCAGACAGTCCGAATCTGGAACTGGCAGAGCCGGAACTCTATAGCAATTTTGACCGGTCATAATCACTACGTCATGTGTGCTCAGTTCCATCCTACTGAAGATCTCGTTGCTTCTGCATCTCTGGATCAAACTGTTCGTATCTGGGACATCTCCGGACTCCGAAAGAAGCAAATGCCTGGAGGTGGAGTGCCTTCACGTCCATCTGGAGCACAACAAGCGGAGCTGTTTGGTCAACCAGATGCTGTTGTCAAGCATGTTTTGGAAGGACACGATCGCGGAGTCAATTGGGTGGCTTTCCATCACACCAATCCAATTCTGGTTTCCGGATCAGATGATCGTCAAGTGAAAATTTGGCGCTACAATGAAACTAAAGCTTGGGAGCTGGATTCGTGCCGTGGACATTACAACAACGTTTCGTCTGTTATCTTCCATCCAAACGCCGACTTGATTCTTTCGAATTCTGAAGACAAGTCCATACGTGTGTGGGACATGCAGAAACGCACTAGTCTTCACGTCTTCCGTCACGAAAACGAGCGATTCTGGGTTTTAGCAGCTCATCCAAGTCTCAACATGTTCGCTGCTGGTCATGATAACGGAATGGTCGTTTTCAAGATTCAAAGAGAGCGTCCAGCGTATTGTGTCAACGACAACTTGGTATTCTACGTCAAGGGGCAACAGATTCGAAAGCTTGATGTGTTGACAAAGTAAGGAAAAACCTAATCACAATGATTCAAAAATGTCATTTTTTTAGCAAAGATGTGGCCATTTGCAAGTTGCGTCACCCACAACCGTTCATGCAGCCATACTACTCCTTGTCGTTCAATCCAGCAGAGAGCACCTTCTTGCTCACCAGCCGAACTCATAATAAGGATCTTTGCGCTTTTGAACTTTACAAAGTGGCCAGCAATTCCGATGGTACTATCGAGGCAGCTTGTGTTAAGAGCACTGGAATCAACGCTTTGTGGGTCGCTCGGAACCGTTTTGCTGTTCTCGACAAAGCTCAAAATGTCTCTCTTCGCGATTTGACCAACAAGGAGCTGAGAAAACTCGAGAACATTAACACTGCTGTCGACGACATTTTCTATGCCGGAACAGGAATGCTTCTTTTACGTAACGATGATGGACTTCAGCTTTTCGATGTGCAGCAAAAGATTATTACCGCTACTGTGAAGGTTTCCAAAGTTCGTTATGTCATCTGGACGAAATCGATGGAATATGCCGCTCTCCTTTCGAAGCATACTTTGACACTGGTAAACCGGAAACTGGAGATTCTGTGCACTCAGCAAGAGTCGACTCGTGTTAAGAGTGGAGCTTGGGATGGTGATTCAGTATTCCTTTACACCACCAGCAATCACATCAAATACGCTATCAATTCTGGAGACTGTGGAATCGTTCGTACTTTGGATCTTCCTTTATACCTCCTGGCTATCAAGGACAATGTTCTTTACTGCTTGAACCGTGAAGCTACTCCTGTTGAAGTCCCAATCGACAACTCGGATTACAAATTCAAACTAGCACTGATCAATAAGCGTATTGATGAAGTACTCAATATGGTTCGCTCTGCAAATCTGGTCGGACAGTCGATTATTGGATACCTCGAGAAGAAGGGATACCCAGAAATCGCTCTTCATTTTGTTAAGGACGAGAAAACTCGGTTTGGTCTTGCCATCGAATGCGGAAATCTTCCGATTGCTTTGGAAGCTGCTAAAAAGCTCGATGAAGTGGCAGTTTGGGAAGCTCTTGGGGAAGCCGCTCTTCTTCAAGGAAACCATCAAATTGTCGAAATGTGTTACCAAAGAACGAAAAACTTCGAAAAGCTCTCATTCCTGTATCTCGTCACTGGAAACTCTGACAAACTCTCTAAAATGTTGAAAATCGCCCAAGCTCGCAACGATGCTCATGGATATTTCCAAACAGCCTTGTACGGTGGAGACGTTCAGGAAAGAATCAAAGGTATGCGAATTAATGGAATCATAATTCAGATTTTTCTATATTTATGTTTTTATTTGTTTCAGTTCTTCGAAGCTGCGGTCAAACTTCTCTTGCCTATCTCGCTTCAGCTGCTCACGGATATTCGGTAGAAGCCGAGGAGTTGAAATCAGAACTTGAGAATCGTCAACAGGCCGTTCCAGAGATAGATGCCAATGCGCGTCTTCTGGTTCCACCGCCACCAGTTGCTCGTCTCGAAGAGAATTGGCCTCTCTTAGCATCTGCACGTGGTGCATTTGATGCTCAACTTCTTGGACTCGGAGGACAATTGGCTCCCAAAGGAACCACTGGTGCGAAACCGTCTGTTCCAGCGTTCGCAGCAATGGAAGATGACGTTAGTCTATTTTTTGCAGAACTGATTCAGAAATCAATGTTTTCAGGATGCTGATGTTGGTAACGATGCTTGGGGCGATGATGAATATCTCGTAGGAGACGATGGAGAACTAGAAGTCGATGAAGGAGATGGTCCTGTAGATGGTGACGAGGAAGGGGGTTGGGATGTTGATGACGATTTGGCACTTCCTGATGTACCTGATGATCAAGGAGGAGACGAGAACGAGGAAGTGGTGCCGAACCCAGCTCCAGCTGTTTCTTCTGAATGGGCTAATGTGTCCCGTCTTCCGGCTGATCATGTTGCTGCTGGATCATTTGAAACTGCAATCAAGATTCTGCGTGATACGATTGGAGTTGTGGAGCATGCTCCATTCAAGGAGGTGTTCATGAGAGCTTATAGTGCTTCTCGTCTCTCCCATCGTGGTTGGGGAGGTTCTGGACCGGCTGGACCGATTTCTATTCATCCACTTCGTAATTTCCAAGAAGATAAGAATCATTTGCCGGTAGCTGCATTCAAGCTCTCACAGCTTGAAAAGAAGCTCCAAAAGGCTTATCAAATGACAACCAATGGAAAGTTTGGAGATGCTGTCGTGAAACTTCGGGAAATCCTTCTCTCAATTCCACTTCTCGTAGTCTCTTCCAAAAAAGAAGTTGCCGAAGCCGAACAGTTGATTGCTATCACACGCGAATATCTTGCCGCTCTCCTTCTGGAAACATATCGCAAGGATCTGCCAAAGACAAACATGGAGGACTCGAAGAGAAATGCTGAACTTGCTGCCTATTTCACACATTTCGACTTGCAACCACTGCATCGTATTCTGACGCTGAGATCGGCTGTGAACACTTTCTTCAAAATGAAGCAAATGAAAACATGTGCATCACTCTGCAAGAGACTTCTGGAAGTTGGTAAGTAGTAGTAAAAGTAGGTGATCAAAGTAACGATTTGTTAAATTCAGGTCCAAAGCCTGAAATCGCAACTCAGATCCGAAAAGTTTTGGCTGCTGCGGAAAGAGATAACACTGATGCTCATCAGTTGAGCTACGATGAACACAATCCGTTTGTCGTCTGCTCTCGCCAATTTGTACCTCTCTATCGTGGTCGCCCACTCTGCAAGTGTCCATACTGTGGGGCATCGTATTCGGAAGGACTGGAAGGACAAGTCTGTAATGTGTGTCAAGTCGCCGAAATTGGAAAGAATGTACTCGGTCTTCGCATTTCAACGCTGAAGAATTAATGTCTACTTGCTAGTCGGATCGTGATGAATATGTGTGTGATATTTGTAATTTATTTGCCTTGCTCTCTTATTCCTTTCGCTTTTCTTCTTGGGTGGTTCTAACGTTTCTAAATTATTCAACTCTTGTCTTCCCATAAGACGCTTCAAATGAGTTATTTATTCATGTATCCCCCAGATGTTAAAATTTTATTGAAAGTCGCATGCTGGTTTTGTAAAGTTTTGTTTTATTGTTTGAATAAATTATCATCTATTGAAAATCCTAGAAATGTATTCTTCTTAACTGAGTGAAAACTTCTGATCCAGTATATAAAAATTATGCAGCACATGCTTTGCCATGGTGAATGTTTCCCCCACTTTTGGTTTACAAAACCGCGATTTTTGGGAAAAACTAGGCCACGAGACAGCAGGAATTAAAAGACACCACACCGATTGCGAGGAAGGGGTTGTCTTCGAGGAACGGATTGCGAGGAAAAGTGGGCGGAGCTTTGGCTGAAACTGCGCGCCGCACGTTGCGAAATTGCAGATTTGCAAACTCCGCCCACTTTTCCTCGCAATCCGTTCCTCGAAGACAACCCCTTCCTCGCAATCGGTGTGGTGTCAATTAAAAAACGTAGTGTTAATTTCTCTTCCATTAATGCTGAGCAGCTTTGAGCCGGAAAATCTCAAAAAAAATTCTCAGGTGGTCCCAATCGGCTCGCAGTCGTTTCTTTGAAATTTAGTTCTCTTGTGAAATTTGGAAGTCATCTTCAATATTGAGAATCGGAGGACATCTTCATTCATAAAAATGGTTATCACGTATTTATCTTCAAAATAGGTGGATGAGAATAAAATCACATTTCGACGGCCGCGGCCAGCAGACGTTAGCGGACTAGAAAGCAGCAGGGCCGTGGCATAACACCCCAAAAAGGGCGGAGCTAACCAATCAGCGAGCGATTTGTTTCCCTCCAATACAAAACGTTCCGTTATGAAAGTACGGAAAGAATAACCGTGTTTGTCACGAAAGGGGGTGCATTTGTCGTCAAATATGATGCCAACCGTGTTTGCGGTTACGACAAAATGCAATGGTCGGAAAATCTGAATTCATTGAATTTTTTTATTTAAAAATGTCGAGCATGAATTCTAGTGGTTTCTTGTACTAAGACTGCTCAACGAGGGCAGTTTTATTTTGAATAATAAAGCCTTTTTTTACTATCAAAGGCCGTTTCGAGTAATACTTCGTAACACCTTTTTCGTACAGTTTAGATCTTAGAGCTCTGTTTGAGGGATGTATAAAAATATTTTATGTTGTAAAATTTCGAACTCCTCTTGGTGAACAAAATATAGTTTTGTGTACTGTAATAAACCTGCAGATGCCCGATTCTTTGAGTATACTTTGCGTCGTACATCAGCCTTAGAACAATTATGGTATTAATTCTCACTCGTCTATTTAGGTCTGAAGGGAAGAAAAATAGTCATTCAAATTGTTTCCACTATTTCTAAAATTTCGGCAGCAAAGAGTATTGATTTTTCCACCCAAGTTAGTGATGAGTCACCGACTCGCATTGATTGTTTAGCTAAGGATGGACAAACATACACGCTTTCCGCACATATTCTGTTTTAACAAACTTGCTTCACCGAGAAATCAAACGGAATTTCAGGGATTCGTAAACCATGTCGTCACACCAACTACCGGCATGCGTGATCGACAACGGAACGGGTTATACTAAGCTCGGATATGCTGGAAACACGGAACCACAGTTCATCATTCCATCAGGTTCGCTGAAGATCAAGAATAAATTTATCTTTTCATCATGAAATTTCAGCAATTGCTGTCAAAGACAAGGTGGCTAGTTCGAACGCACAAGCTCTTCGTTGGAATAATCGAGTCGGTGGCGCAGGAATAGATGATCTCGATTTCTTTATTGGAGATGAAGCATTATCTCCAGCAGCTGCAAATTATACTGTCAAGGTGAGACTTGAGGCGAAACTGATAATTAGTTCATATTGTATTCCACTCACTTACAGTATCCAATTCGTCACGGAATTGTTGAAGATTGGGATTTGATGGAGCGGTACTGGGAGCAATGCATATTCAAATATTTGCGAGCTGAACCAGAGGATCACTTCTTCCTTCTGGTATTAACTGAAATGGTCAAATATAGACTCACAAATCCTCGATTCAGACTGAACCACCACTCAACACTCCTGAAAATCGCGAATACACTGCTGAAATCATGTTCGAATCTTTCAACGTTCCTGGTCTATATATTGCAGTGCAAGCTGTTCTAGCATTGACAGCCAGTTGGCAATCAAGAGAAGCCAGTGATCGGAGCTTGACAGGACTGGTTAGTTTCATACCATTTTTCAGTTCAATGTGCTGAAAAAAAAACGAATTATAAAAATTCTCGTTATAGGTTATCGACTCGGGAGATGGTGTGACCCATTGTATTCCAGTCGCCGACGGTTACGTCATTGGTTCCTGCATCAAACATATTCCAATTGCTGGTCGTGATATTACCTACTTCATTCAAAATCTTTTGAGAGAGCGCGAACACGCTATCCCTGCTGAACAAAGTTACGAAGTTGCGAAAACTATCAAGGAAAAGTTCTGCTACGTGTGTCCGGATGTGATGAAAGAATTTGTTAAATACGATACGGATGCATCGAAATGGCTCAGAACGTACGACGGAATCAATTCAATCACGAAACGGCCATTCAGTGTAGATGTCGGTTATGAGCGATTCCTTGGACCAGAGATCTTTTTCCACCCGGAATTCTGCAATCCTGATTTCACGACTCCAATTTCGGATACCATCGATACTTTAATTCAACAGTGCCCCATTGATGTTCGTCGTGGTCTTTATGAGAATATTGTACTTTCTGGTGGCTCAACAATGTTCAAGGATTTCGCTAGAAAATTGCAACGTGATGTGAAGAGACTCAGCGACGCCAGACTTCAAATGAGTGAAACATTGAGTGGAGGAAGATTGAAGGTAACTAAAGAGTTCGGAATTTCCTTGCATTTCCCTCATGATTTTGCGAATCTACATATTTGATTTTGCGAATCTCATATTTTACGTATTGCAAAGCAATATTTACAAATTTGCTAACAGAATCCTCCTTTGAGTTTCCGAAGAGAAGAGATATTCTGTAGGTTTTGAGATTCTAAAGATTTCACATTTTCTAGAAGTCCAGTGTTTTGACGATTCTGAACTTTTGAGAACTTTGAAATCTCGTAATCTCAAGAAAATAACAATTTAAGAAAATCAAAAATCGCCAGTTCCTAAATAATAATTTTCCAGCCGAAGCCAATCGATGTTCAAGTTATTTCACACAAAATGCAACGATACGCCGTATGGTTCGGAGGATCAATGCTCGCATCTACCGTATGTTCTTATTATTGTTGACTCATTCTGTCAAACTTTAAAAAAATCGAAAAAGTTTACGACTCCAATAACTATTTCCAGGCCGAGTTCTACCAAGTGTCACACAGCAAGGCGGAATATATGGAGAAAGGACCATCGATCTGTCGGTACAATCCAGTCTTCGGCGCTCTTACTTAACTATTTACAATATTGCTTTCGTTTCCTACAATTTTCACTTTTATGGGCGAATTTTGTTATTCATGTATGTATTTATTTCAGTCCCCTTCCCTTCCAATCTAAGTTTTTTTTAATATTCCAAAATCTCTCAAAAATTTGATTCCCATTTAAGTTATTCCCTCTTATTTCTCCCAAGTTTTTTTTTGCATGACTATTGCTTTAATTTATCAGCCCGCACACTTTTGTATTGTTATATGAGTAAATTTGACATTTCAACATAGATTATGAGTTTTCTTCTGTATTTGTTCGGTAGATTCTTCCGGAAAGTATCATTCAAGTATGATAAATCTGATTGTGAGCCAACAACGTCACCTCGACAGATGGACTTGCCGATTGTCTATTACGACGAAACAGAATGGGCGAAAACTCACACTGGCAATAAAGTGAACAAGAAACACGCGATTGCTGGCACTCAGAACATTGTGATTGCTGGAAAGGTTCACTTAATTTCAATTGATCTGATTCAAGTTCATTTTTAGACAATTATTGAAGAGGGCGTGACGATTCGTGGAGATCTGGCAACTGTTAAAATAGGAAAATTTTGTGTCTTAAAATCTCGTTGCGACATTCGCCCGTGTCTGAAAATCTTCAGCAAGAAACCAACAATGTGTAATGTTATAATTGGTGATTATGTTTATATTGATGAGGTTTGTATGAATACGAAATTCTCTAAGACTGATAATATAACATTTCAGGAGTGCACGGTGAATGCCGCCCAAATCTTTGCATTCGTTCATCTTGGAGCACGAGCCACCCTTGGCAATGGTTGTGTGATTCGAGAGTGTTCTCGTGTTCTCCCGGATACCGTCGTCCCACCAGATGCAATTTTTCCGCCATTTTCAACAATAGCTGGAAATCCTGGTATTTAAAGTTCCTATTCCGAATAATCCAAATCTTATGGGTTTTCAGCAAGAGTGATTGGTACCGAGCCGCTGTGCACAGAGAATTTGATGACGGAGGCGATGTCAATGTACTATGATAATTTTGTTCCAAGGCAGGGAGCAGCTATGGTTCCTTAAATGAACAAAACGGGCTAATTTATTAATAAATATTCATCGAACGACTGAAAACAATTGAATGAATCGATTCCGAATCAGGAACAAATGACACAGAATCTTTGAAAATGAAAAGATTAAATAATTGGTACAGATTTTCAGCTGAAGAACTGAATTAATTTGACGGCGTCTTAAGACGCCGTCAAATTAAGACGCCGTCAAAAGACGCGTCTTATTAACATGACATGGATTCGATTTGCCGATTATAGTGTTGACAGTTCGATTGCAACTTGGTGAAGCCGATTCATTGATTCGCAGTATCTATCGAAGGTCTGAAAAAAACATTTTGGCTAGGTTTTACATTACTGAAACTCACATTGGATGCATATAAAGATATATAGTACTCGATATACTGGAAGAATAAGAACACTGCTAATCGGACATGCTGGTTAACTGATGGTTTTTCCAATTCTTCCATTATTTTGGAGAAAAATCTTGCTCTGAGACGCATTACTTTTGTTGAATTCGCGCTGACAATGCAAGGTTTGGAGCTGCTTTGTCCATGGAACATCTTTTCAAAGAGCTGATCGAGGGAGTTTTGATCCACGAAGTTGAGAATTGAATTCTGAAAAGGGTTCAAATGCTAATTCTAAAAACAAACATTACCTCATCCGAATCAGGGAAGCGTTTCATCAAATTGTAAATGGACGATGCTCCTTGAGCCGCAACAGGCTTCATTTCGTCGTTCCATGTTTGGGCGCAGAATGTTCTAAATAGTTATTTACGGCAAAGTTCTCTCCTGATTTTCTCACTTTTCTCTAGTATCTGCGATTTCTGAAATTGCCGACCGAATGGAATAAACTCGGAGAGAATTGTCTGCTGCTGGATTTCTCTTTTCAACAGTGCCTTTGTCTGGTCTCTTTTCTTTATTGTTGGTTCTGAGGGCACAGTTGTCGATTTCGATTTCTATGATATCGTCATCGTTCCCATTATTTCGGTTCCGTGGCGATTGCGAAGTGATCCCTTTTCTCGAATTCGTGTTGATTTCAGGCACAGTATTCCCTCTCTTGATTCCCTTTCGGGGTGCCTGATGGTGGCCCTTTCCGGTTCTCGTTGCAGGACTATGGTTCTTGCTTGGATTTTCTCTTGTACGATCGTTTTTTCTCACAATTAACTCTCTGATGCTGTAATATATAACACACATGCTCACATAATTCCAGTGAATCTCTTACGTTACTTGTTGTGTTTTTTCCAGTCGCGATCCAAATAATGTGTATAGTGAAGCCAATTCTTCTGGCCTAAGACGATTTGCATAGTAATCTAGCTTCGGGACAATGTTCCGACGTAATCTAAAAAGGTTTAAGGATTATTCCTAACGTTCCAATAACTCTGTTCAAATGAACCTTCCATTCAGAGACTGAATTGTATGCTGACTGTCATATTTGCTGTTGTAATCTTGCCAAATTCCATAACCGATTGCTCCTTGCCACTTATTCCTACAAGCAAAGAAGTGAAAGAAATGGCTCCCAGTGTCATTTTCACCTCACAACCCACTTCAGCATTCTAACGTCTTCGACATCTGAGTACGGTACACGCTTTCTCATCTGGAACATTCTACTAGCTATATTAATGTGTACTACGAAATATACTGGATAAATACGCAAGAATCCATTTATGAAAATCAATCACAGAATAGGACACCTCAATACTCCCATAAAGTGGTTTTTTATTACTAAAGAAAAATGAAGAAAAAACTCTGATGTCTCCCGCGTACAAAAAATAAGGCCTCATGTGTGATATATATCTATATATTAAATTTAGGAGGGTGCAGAATAGAATAAAAGAGGGGACAGGAAAAATTAAGCGAAACCAAGGGAAGGAGAAGAACGAAATAAGTTATAGATGAATATAATTACAAGTGTTTTGAATAGGTTCACTCACTTTCAATACTATAATTATCAAATCCAATCACAGTAAATATAAAGATGCACTTTGCCGGATAACCATTTCCCACCAAACAAACAAAACGTTTTTTGGATGGGAAAGATATGAGGTGGGAAGGTAGTTTAAGAAGAATTGAGGGAATTTACAGAATGGACAACTTGGGTTGTTCCTTCTGGGCTCCTTTGTTGCCCTTCTTGCCATCGGAAGATGATTTGTTGTTGTTGTTATTTTTCGGTCTGCGTGGGACGTTTTCAGAAGATGTGATAAGAGAAGCGTCCAGACCGCGAGCAGCCATGGTGAGCTGGAGGGTTTGCTGAAGAGCAGCCAATTGATCTGCACTAAGTCCCGAAGAAGTAAGTTGAACTCCTCCAGAATTGACGACAGTCTTGGGTGCTGTTTTTTTCTCCTCTAAAAAGCAAATAAATGAATTGTTGATATTAATACACATTTAAGCTCACCTTTGTGTGTTGGACTGAGGTTAACTCCAGAATCCGCCCCAACAGACGAGGTTATGCTCGACTGACTAGTGGCATGCTTGATGGGGCCGGCGGCTGGAGGAGGAGAAACAGCCTGTTTCGATGGAGCTGAAACAGTCTTTCCGTTGGCAATCGGCTTCGTTGATCCACCGAGGGAAGCAATTGCTTTCAGAATCGCAGCTGTGTCGAAATGTGTAGCATTGGCATGCTTCAATTCCTTCTCCCGCTCGTTCAACGCAAGCCGGATCGACTTGAAGGCAGTAGACAGAGCGTCAGTAGGAGCTGGGGTGCTGGCTAAAAATATCGAGGAGTAGAGCTTACGTTACACTTTTCTGGATTGCTTACCGACTGCTTTAGGAGTTGCAGCAGATTTAGTTACCGAAGAAGAGGCTGGAGCAGCGACAACAGGAGCTGGAACTGTCTTTGTGGGTACTGGCACCGTAGGCGCAGATACAGGTGCAACTGTTTCAGAAGGCTTCTTGTTCTTGTTCTTTTTCTTCTTTGCTGCTGTGACACTGACTCCACTAGACGTGGTCCAACCACCAAGAATGCTGGAGGCTCCATCTGAAACAACAAACTCGTTCTTGTAAAAATTGAACAACAGTAAATTTTAAATTTAAAATTTAAAATTTAAAGCAATAGTTAAATGTGATACTCAAACTCACCTTCCAAGAAAGCAGAAATCGTCTTATTGACATCTAGGTCAAAGGAGTGAAGAACCATGATGATGTCGTTATTTGTTACATTATCAACAACTTCACGGACTTTGGCGATTTTCTCCTGCATGACTTTCTTCTCGCTTTCTTTGGGTGCCATTCTCTGAAAAAAATTGAAATTGGGTAAGGCTCCAACAGCTAGATCAATCAAAAATAAGAAAGAGTTTGACACGTGAAGGTATGGTAAAATAATGGGTAATCGACACAGAACACAGCATACTCTCTGATTGGTTGGCACGCGCTGCGGTCGCGTTGCGGCCCGCCTGGCACCGAGACGCGCGTTTCAACGACAGCTAACCTACATATCGGAGGGTGTAGAAGGGAATAGACAAGTGGATATTTTATCAATTTATACGAGTACTGATTGACAGGTCCACAGGACTGATAAAAAAGAGAGTAATGAGAAACGAGAAAGTCGACCTAAAACGGTCAAAAGGGGAGGTGCCACGACGAAGGCGCATGTAGTTTTGCAGCGGCGTGTACCTCGCCACGAAAAGTGATACGGTAACACTCGTTTCTCGCCGATTTCTTTCGTCCTAAAAATTTTCGCATTCTTTTTTTTAGCAATTGGATCAGATAATTTTCAAAGATTCAATGTTTTATCTAATTTTACTCAGTTTACTGTGCTTTTTTTCCCTTCCAATCCTTTATACGTTATTTTCCAGGGTAAAATGTCGAAGGTTTCCCGCGAGTCTCTGAATGAGGCTGTCGCCGAGGTCCTCAAGGGATCTACGGAGAAGCCACGCAAGTTCCGCGAGACTATTGAGCTCCAAATCGGACTCAAGAACTACGACCCACAGAAGGACAAGCGTTTCAGCGGATCCATCAGGTAGCTACGACCTGTGAATACAGGTAGTCAGGACTAGAGATAGCCTGACGGACTCTCACCCGGAGTCTTAAAATATTTGGGTAGGCTGTTTACAGCCGTTTGAAGTTCTTGCTCTATGGTGGTATGATCTCATCAGTGCGCTTACTTGTCCAGGGTGATAATTTCACATTTTCAGACTGAAGCACATCCCACGCCCAAACATGAAGGTGTGCGTGTTCGGAGACCAGCACCATCTTGATGAGGCTGCCGCTGGAAACATCCCAGCTATGAGCGCTGACGACTTGAAGAAGCTCAACAAACAGAAGAAGCTGATCAAGAAACTCGCTAAGAGCTACGATGCCTTCATCGCCTCTGAATCTTTGATCAAGCAGATTCCACGTATCCTCGGTCCAGGACTTAACAAAGCCGGAAAGTTCCCTTCCGTCGTTTCCCACGCCGAGTCCCTTCAAAGCAAGTCTGACGAGATCCGTGCTACTGTCAAGTTCCAAATGAAGAAGGTTGGTATATTTCTCTAATTGAAAGCCATAATAAAGAGTAAACTTTCAGGTTCTTTGCCTTTCCGTCGCCGTCGGACATGTCGGTCTTACCCAGGAGGAGCTTGTTTCCAACATTTCCCTCTCCATCAACTTCTTGGTTTCGCTCTTGAAGAAGAACTGGCAGAACGTCAGATCGTTGAACATCAAGTCCACCATGGGCAAGCCACAAAGAGTTTATTAATTACCTTGTTGTTTTTCAATAAACCTTGTTGATCTTTTTATCGTTTTACTAAAGCAAAAAACAATATCTTCATAAACAATCGTCTGTCTTGTAGTAGATTGGAACAAATTGGCTTACGGTTCTCTTCATTATCATTTCAGATGGTCATGGAGAAATGCAAAGGTCCTCCTAAACAGTTCTTGGCTCTTGTCGGGGATGATAATGGAGCGGTATGAACTTGCTGTAGTTGTTTTCAACTCGCTAAAAATTTTCAGATCAGGCGTGGACTAAATGAGAACCTGAAGGCTATTGCTGAAGAGGAAAATTGCTACTTCATCGAGAACTAGTGCGTATTTTTCGGCAACTAAGTGTTTAGATGTCTTTTAATGAAAAAACAACTTGACATGGAGATCGCGTAAATAGAAGAGTACTTCTAAAAAAATCGAGACTGCACAATTAGACAAGAATGAAGATCTGCAAGATTGCTAAAGCGAAATTTCAAGAATACTCTGAAGATCGTCATTGCCAAGAACTTCTTGCTGATTCGTATTTATCTTTCGGTTTCGTTTCTTGTGCTTTCTTGTCATGTGGCTCAGTTATCTTGCTGATTCTCATCCCTCCTGAATTGTAGGGTCTCCAGAAATCGAAAAGAGAAGTAAAACCTTGATATTCATCTTCTAAGAAAATTCGATAAACTATATCTACATCTCCCCTTTAATATTTACGAAACTTGGACTCTTTCCTTTCAGCTATTACTCGGCCAAGTTCGGAATCAAAGAGTTTCTCACTCTCGATGATGTAGTTGAAGAATTCGAAACGAATAAGTCGAGTATGATGTGCTTGTTTCTCGCCTACAAATCCATGAACCATCTGAAGGAAGCTAAGGAAGTTGCTAATAAGATAAAAGCGGACACTCGGGTAAGTATATTATTAGGGGAACCATTTGATAGAATGAAAGCGTTCTCAGAAAAAATCGGGGAAGGGGAAACGATCGGGGAACGAGAATCGGGGAGAGTGGGCGGAGCGTACCCTCGAAAACCGTGCGCTGCTGGAAAAGCTTGCGTTTTTTGGCTGAAACGCAAGCGCCGCTCGGTTTTCGATGGTTCGCTCCGCCCACTCTCCCCGATTCTCGTTCCCCGATTTTCGTGGGGTCTCAAAAAAGCATTGTTATTTTCTCTACCATTTGCCTAGCTCGATAGATCGCGGGTTTTCGAATTTTATTCACCGTAGTAACATTCAAGAAAGCAACATTTCAGGTTGTCATTCTCGAATCGTTGGAATTGTGCCCAGAAGCTGAGGAAGTAGAATCATTCGCCAATGGGAATCAATTCGAAACTGTATTTTTGTTGCCAAATGAGGTAAAATAGGACGGAAAGTATTTAATCATATTCAGCCGAGAATTTAAGGAGCAAAAAGCGGATGCTGAAGAACTCGCTGAGAAAGTCGGCATTGAGCGGTTGATCGAGACGATCACTGTTTGCAGTTGGCCCTGGCGAGTTAGCAACACTCTCTACGGAATGGTAAGTTAATTTTTAAACCATATCATAAATATGTTTAATTTATTCTAGAAGCCAGAGGATGAGGTTGAAACAAAAATCGAAGAAGACGACGTTCTGGAAGGCGCGGCCGCCGGTAAATAATTTTTCCTCTACTTTGTGAATTTGTATGAAATGAATAACTTATGAATATACTCAACATAGCTGAACTTTTCATAATTTCGAGAAATTCATCTGGACTTTTGAGTCTTGTTTTGTTTTCACTATATCTATATTTCTAATTTACAGATGCTGTCCTGCAGCATTACGTGCGGTGGTTTCAGGCGAACTCTGAACCAAGATTCCCATCTCCTCAACACGCAGAGCGAGTTCATCTGTCTCCAGATTCTCCAACTACTACCGAAGGAACCGCTGCTAATCCGGACGACGTGTCCATATCGGTCGACATTGATTTGGTGTGCATGAAGAATCAAGCCGATGACGAGCATAGCCGGTCCGTGTCGAATTCCGATAAAGAGGTGAGAAAAATTAGATCGATTCAATAAATACCGTAAAACCTGTATTAGAAGGGTCGGCCCTTCTATTGTTCGGAGGTGCTCTCGAAGGGCCCTTCTATTAAAGGGGCCCTTCAAATAGAGGGGGCCCTTTTATTTTTCGGGCTAATTTTATAAGTTAACACACGCTGTTCTTCGCCCTTTTTTTCATCAAAAAATGACTAAAAAGTAGCCAAAAGTGTCATTTTTCTACTGAGTTTGGTCACTTCTGGCCTGATTTTGTTCTCTCATACTGATTACTTGAGATTTTTTGAAATTTTTGCCCAGAAAACGTCAAAAACTCCTGATTTTTTACATGCTGGCGAAGCCCTTCTATTTGAGGGGCCCTTCTATTACAGGGGGCCACTCTATTTTTCAAAGAACCTTTCAGAGGGCCTTTCTATTAGAGGGGCTCTTCTAATAAAGGGGCCCTTCTAATACAGGTTTTACGGTAGTTTTTTTTTTCAATTTGGCCAAGTTCGCTATGACGAGAACTACTCAACTTCCATTTCTCTAATATAGGATTTTTCAGAAGCGCACGTCGACAAAGAAAACTAAAAAATGATGTCCTCCGTGATCCTGCAGCAGAACTCCAATAATCATCCATTTCTCCTCTGGAACCACTTTAAAAATTTTTCAATTTACTGCATGTTCAATCATAATTCATAATAATGTATTTTTCCAATAGTCACTGACAACCCTTTGATTATAATTCCCCTATTAATTTCGTGTAAAACTGCTTCGTGTAGATTATGTTCACATTCATTGCCCCAAACTTGAACATCACCATTCCCTCGAGAAAAGAACCGCACGCATCTCATTAATGGATTGTATTTATAAATTGGACAATTTATTGTCGTACGTGCATCGAAATGTACAGTAATACAAAAATGTATAACTTATAGAACTGTTCAGGATAGAAGAGGAAAATCAAACATGAGTATTGAAAAGAAAACCCGGTGTGCATGTGGGCGCAAGAAAACCAGAAAAGTAGAAAAACGGGGACGAGCGAAGGAGGAAAACTTAAATAAAAACGTAAATAATTACCCATGATTGGTGTCGAATCAAGTTTGAAACAGAACAAATTAAAAGGGGAAATTAATAATAAAAAGGAGAAACAAACAAAGAAACATTAATCATCGCCTGGGTGCTCCGGACAGCAATTCTTTCTCTTGAACCAATCATCGATGCATCTGAAAGAGAAATATATTTTGCTTAGATCATATTCTATGTCGTGCTTCTGCTTCTCTTTTCACTTTCAGAATCATTCGCTCAGTTTTGGAAACTACTGCTTTTTTTTTTTTTAACTCACTGCTTATGATAAATGCAAAGGCAGGGCAATCGAGCAATTTTATGACCTGCTTCGAGATCCTCCAAACAAATTGAGCATTCTCCTTTGGCTTCTTTCAGCACATCATCTGAAACACGAATCCAGTTTTCATAAAATCGACTTTTCGTGAAAAATCTTACCGTTATATGTGATTTTGGGCCTCGTCAAACACATTACAAGGTGAATATCTGCATCATCAGAAGGGACAACTTTATGGCATACAGGGCATTTCATATCTGAAATAAGAACATTTTATTACGTGAAGTTCAAATTCTTTGAGCACCAGTCCTACCCATCATAAAGACGGGAACCGATCGACGACTATGATGACCATGTAGACGACCCGGACGAACATGAAGACCCCGAGAACGACTGAAAAAGCCACGGTCGAATGGCAATAGAAACGGACTTCAATACCTTCCATGAACCGAATTTGATGGGCCAGCGTCATCTTCAGAAGCGTTCGAATCCGACGACGAACTAAGAAATCGAGCATTACGCATAGTCTGAAACTTGAAACGAATTGTAAATGAGACTCTCGTCTTTTCAAAACCTGCATAAATTCTGCTGCTGTCATGACGTTCGGCCTTTGAGAAGATGAGTTATGAGATGACACCTGAAAAAGCTGGCTTTTATTTTAAATATTTCATAGATCATCGCTACCTGTGCTGTATCCACTGAATTGCTTCGAGGTCTTTCTTCCGTGACTGATGACTGTCGACCACCCATCTCTACCTCAATTATAGGTCTTTTCTATCCCCCCGTTGGTGTTCTGCAAAAGAAACAAAAATGATTTACGAAATTGTTTTGTTGAAAAATCGATGGTTAATTTGTCATATGGGAAAAGAAGATATGGGGAAAGTGTCGAAACGAAATTGATAAGAAAACAGACGGCAGCGAATTGTCCATGAGAAACCACCAAGAAAGGAAAATGAAAACATGAGGGGAAACTGTCAGAAATCGCAACAATATTAGCGTTTGCTAGTGTATTTGTGTTTGCGCCAAAGTGTGACACTGATAATAATATAGCGTTGTTGTTTTTTGACGAAATGTGTCATAGAAATCGCAGATTTCGGAATATAACCAAAATGTTCACTTTCATTATCACTATGCATGGAAGTTGAATAATTTCTCAGAAAGAAGCCATGAATGTCATTTCTCATTAAGGAGGGTCAGTCACAGTTATACTGGAAAGGATTAATGAATGGATACGACTCTCTGTCGTGAAAAAGAAACGCAACGAGGAAAATGGTGAGCGCAGACGAGGATTCTCGTTTTTTTCTCTTCAAATGATGATGGGGTCATGCACAAAACGGGCTGATGTCGACTGCTGTCTCTGCCTTCCCGAGGTGTTCATTGATTCGGCGCCACATGGCGAGAGACTCGGAGACTTAAGAGAGATAGAGGCGCCTAGAGAACTTGGGAAGTAAGTGAGACGCAGTCACTGAAAGACGGTCACGGGGGGTCGCGGGGCACCGGAGAATAGGAGTAGATATGAAAGAGGAAGGATGGATGTTAGCAATTGATTGAGAAAACATGCATAGAGCAGTTGAACGAAACTATTCGGCCAATTATATGAGGACGCTTAGATTTTGAAAGCAGTTTGATTATTCCACAATTGAGTTATTCTTCGACACTAGTCTAGAGAACAAAATGACATAAAATAATGACCACATGAAACGAGGATATTATTCCTAGCCGCAAAACTATCATCATCCAGTTTGCATTCGTAAAAACTTTTCCGCTCTGTTTAACTCTACAATTTACGTATAAATGCATCATATTGAAATGGGTATTCACAATAGGAGGAAATACTACTGAACATATTCGAAGGGTGAGACTTAAATATCTTGAAATAGAAACAAAAAGAACATTAATTTCGTAGCCACAGAGAATTTCCGAATGGGAGAAACTGGGAGCAAGGAGGAGAAAGTCTGGTTCGTCATCTCTCATGCATTCTCAATGATATGAATATAAATGAGAGTATGATTTTGTTAGTTTTCAGAATATGGGTCAACGATAACGAGGAATATCCATAATTCAGAACTTCGTACGATGATAGAACAAGAAGAGAGTGTTGTGACAGAAAAGACAATGAAAGGCCAGAAAATCACGAGGGAAAATTTTTGAAGCACGAGGAGAAAACAAACTGTTTTTTTTACACAAAAACAATATAAAATCGATGATGCGGTAGATTCAAATTTTCCCTACTTTCAATACAAGTTTGCAGCGAAGTTTTCCTTCTAGAAACAAGAAACCAATTGAGTTGGAAGCGCCAAGTGCAAGACGACAGAGATCTGGGGAGAAAAGTCATAAAAGTTGTACTTCAAAGACTTTAGCAAAAGAAACGAGAATAAGAAAGAACAAAAAAGTGCAAAGCCGTCAAGAATCTCGAGTACTTGACAGAAGTCGTCCAGTTTGAAGACGATTTCAGAAGAGATCTATTTTTGAAAAAACTGAGTTTTCCTCTCTCAAAAGCTGCTAAAATATTCAAACGAAGGTCACAGAGTTTTCATTCTTCTCTCTCTCCTCCCGCGAATGTTGTTTATGAGGAACGGCTGACTGGTAACTCGTACACCTGGCATTTCTCTTTCTCTATTTCTCTCATTTTTACACTTTCCCTTCACATTCTAATAATAAAAACGGGCGGTTGAGCAAAGAGATAACGTTCGTATTACGGAGAGAACAGAATTGAATCGTACGAGAGTGTAATTGAACGCATAGAGGGGGAATATGGAAAGTATTAGAAACGTAGGCAACAGCAAATTATGGGGATCAGTCAAAAGAAAGTATTTAAAAAAGGAGAAAAATAAAGCAAGGAAAAAACTGTCAAAAGAGGAAATCGTGACGAGAACTCGATGAATAAAATTGCTATGCGCCTTTAATATTACGGTAGTGTTACGGTTGAAGTTCGAAAAAATTGTTTTTGTGTGAATTTTGAAGGAAGTTAATCAAGAAATTGAAATAGAAATTGAAACGAGGAACAGAAGACATCAGTGACCTTATCTTATAATCATCTGAAGAATATTGAGACAATCCTCAAAGAACAACTTTGATTTAAGAATATCATGAAATTGTAAATAGATTCATTAATGAGTCGATTCACAATAAGAGTTTTGGCTTTTGCACGGTGAATTTTTCGCGACGTATTTTGAATTTCACACTTTCGCGCGCTGCTGAAAATAGTAAGATCTGCAGGTTATACGTCTCTTCGTTCAGCACGCTATTACCAGTGAAATAGCGTGCAGAACGAAGAGACGCTTACTGTAGAAATCTTACTGTAGAAATTGAGCGCGAAAAATAGAAATTCAAAAGACGTCGCGAAAAATTCACCGTGCTTTTGTCAATTACTAAATTTCCATAATCCTAATTCAGGAAAGTCCCGTATATTTGGATTGAGGAAAGTTGGTTTACGACCTCTTAATTATTGAACAGCACCAAAAATCATAAATATTTTCAACTTTTTCCACCATTTTTCTTCCAGTAAAACAACCTTTTTCTCTCTTTTTCCATAAAAACAAACAACTTGTAGGAAGACATTTTGAACTCGGTAAACAGCTCTGAGAAAAGAGTCACCGAAGTAGTACACGAAAAGGCAAAAATGGGTGGAGTCATGTCATCAGACAATGGCAAATAATAGGAACGAAAAAAGGTAGATATTTAGAGAGTGACTGAGCCACTCATCATATCGGCATCGTTTTTGTTCCCATCACACAACTAAACCAACGTTTACGAGACAATCATGACTGTTGCTTCAGTTGATACTAAGAATGGATATATTGAGACTGATAATGACCGTCTCATCATGGTCATCTTGCTCATTTTTCTCCCGGTGAGTGTTAATTGAAGAGTGGCCAGCTATCCATGGAAGAAAAAGTAGACTTTAAAGTCTTCTGGAGATACAGTGGACTTCAAACCGTTGTCTCTAGCATCTAGACAAAAATAATCCCTCCACTAAAAACTAGAAAATCCTAAAATCAATTTGGAAGTTTCCAGCCACTCGCTGTATTCTTCAAATCTCGCGGATGCACCAGTCATGTTTGTCTCAATATCGTCCTCTACATCTTCCTGATTATTCCTGCCTACTGTCATGCCACGTGGTTCTGTTTCATCAAAGGAAGAGAGCATGAAGTGAGAGCAGAACTCACTACCCATACTCGTCGTGTATAATTCACCTCCCGTTTATTTTGTAAAAAAAAACTACTTTGTGTAAGTGTACAATCTTCAGTCTCTAATGTATTTTTCTTCCTCAAAATGAAATTATTCTTCGAATGAAAACAATGAATTCTAATTCAATTCGAGTTGAATCGAATCAACAAAACACAAACATTCTCGTGTTGATTTTTTGAACGGGCGGCATCTTCTTGTTTATGTGACCAGAAGTTCTCTGTGTAATACGAAAAAAGAGAGGCGGCCTGACAACAGGAGGCAACACATTGATAACGTTTCGGGCGGTCAATTCGAACATCATTTTTCAATTATCTTCACTTTCTCACGTTGTTCTTTCATCTGGATTCCAGACTCTCCCAGACATCTGGGTTAGGAATCTAGAAGGACTCTAGAAATATTCTCTAGCTACTGTACCCCAGCAGAAAATAATATTAGAATAAACTCCTCTCTGACAGGAATGAAGTAGGATTTCGATATGAAGGATAATCAAGAACCTTCAGTACCGAAGATTCAAAATTCAACTATTTACTAAACTACTCTTTTTTCTCCTTTCGTTTTGTTTCTTTTTAGCTCGCCAGTGGAAACTTTTCTTCGAAATACAAACAGTTTTGCGTATGATTTTCTCCATTTGCACGTTCACTTTCGTCCGAGTCACCCCGATTATTATCCCGTCAAGAAACCAAAAAAAAAGAAGATGGGCGGTTCGAAAAGAATCGATGAAAAGAAGGGAGCTGGGAAGAAAATAGGGAAGAAGAAGAAGGTTTTCGTTTCTTTTCATATTCGTTTTCCATTGTTCGATGCCTGCATTCAAGTGTTATTTTTCACTGGACAAATGCTCGATAACAAGATTATTCGAAGAATACAAATCCATTTTCCTTTTCTCCGTGATCTCCTCCTTTATCAACTGTTCCGATCTTGATTTGTTTTCCACGTCTACAAAATGTCAATGAGTCCAGTCTTCAATTACAGAGCAGTTATTACCGCCGAGAAGTTCTCGAATTCGAATTCTTCTCTCACTCTCTCGAAATGGCATCGCAATTTCTCCGTTCCACCAACTCGCGTTACGTAGCTGGAGTTCTCGCTGCTCTCGGAGCCGGATCCGCTGTCTACACTCTCACTCCACAGGTAATAATAACTTGTCTGGAACCATCGCTGTGGTTGTTCCAATACTCGATAATACTCGAAAGTACTCGATTCTAATCGAAGTTCTCTCATATTATCAATCTAGGAGTATTGGGACCGACTTGCAGTTTGGTGGAATAGTTGGAGTGGACCCACTCCAAATAGTTTGGTTTAGATAGTTTCTTTTTGATTTTCAATGCTTCTCATTTTCAGCAAATTCAAGCCAAATCTGAAGTCGATGCTGCCACCATCAAGAAGATTGAGGAGGCCTACGCCAAGCTGAACGGTCCAGAAGGTGCCAAGTGCAAGTCCTTGTTGAAAAAACATTTGACTAAGGATGTCGTCGACAAACTGAAGACCAAGAGGACCAAGCTTGGAGCCACTCTCTACGACTGCATTCGTTCAGGAGTATACAATTTGGACGCTGGAGTTGGAGTCTATGCTCCAGATGCTGAAGCATACACTCTCTTCGCTCCCCTGTTCGATAAGATCATCGAGGAGTACCACGGTTTCACGCCGAAGCAAAAACAACCACCAGTTGATCTCGGAGAGGGAAAGACCAAAGAATTTCCACCATTGGACCCAAAGGGAAAGTACATCAAGTCGACCAGAATCCGTTGTGGACGTTCGTTGAAGGGATATCCATTCAATCCATGCCTCACGCAAGACAACTACCTTGAGATGGAAGGAAAAGTGAAGAAGGCTTTCTCGGAATACTCGGATAAGGAACTCAAAGGAAAGTACTATCCATTGGATGGAATGAGCAAGGACACTCAAAAACAACTGATTGCTGATCACTTCTTGTTCAAGGAGGGAGACAGACATCTCCAATATGCCAACGCTTGCAACTTCTGGCCAAAGGGACGTGGCATCTTCCACAACAATGACAAGACATTCTTGATTTGGGTGAACGAGGAGGATCACATGAGAATCATCTCAATGCAAGAAGGATCTGATGTCGGAAAGGTTCTGGACAGACTCATCAAGGGAGTTCGTGGAATCGAGAAACAGGTATGTTGAATTTATATTATTTTTTCCATAACCTTTTCTATTTTAGGTTCCATTCTCTCGTGATGATCGTCTCGGATGGCTCACCTTCTGCCCAACCAATCTCGGATCAACCGTTCGTGCCTCTGTCCACATTGCTCTTCCAAAATTGGCTGCCCGCAAGGACTTCATCGAGATCTGCGAGAAACTCAACCTCCAAGTCCGTGGAATTCACGGAGAACACTCGGAATCGGTTGGCGGAGTTTACGACATTTCCAACAAGGTAAATAAGAAAAGAAGAGGGATCCAACGAGAAGAATATTGTGTTCATTTTTACTTTTCTAGAACAAACAAACACGTTCGTCATGAAAAAAACCGCTCTTTCTCTCTTACAGGCTCGCCTCGGACTCTCTGAATACCAGGCTGTGAAGCAGATGTACGATGGAGTTAAGAAGTTGATTGAGATGGAGGAGAAAGAGAAGTAATGTGATGAGAACAATATAGAGAACCAATTGTAACCATCAGAATAAATGAATTATTATTTATAAAAGTGTGTTTTGTTGATAAATAAACGGTAGTAGTTTCTTTTCTTTGTTTCTCTCCGTCAATTTGCCCACCGATAGTATTGTTACCCGTGCTCGGCTAACTTCTTTCTCACAGACACTTGAGCCCTTGTTTGCTCGTTGGGGCGCCGCCTCAATCGAAGCCCCTAACTGTCATACTCTTTACGAGTAGCTCTACTGCTTCTTCTGTTTTTACTGATCTTTACATCTTTCTTTTGACGATTTCCAGTATCTTCATTTTGGATCTGAAGTTTCAGGAATGGCAGCTCCAACAAATCTTGAATTGATCTCACTTCCTGGGAGAGGAAGAGCTGAGACTATTCGGTTACTGTAAGTTTGCTAGACCAAAAAATTATTGGGAATCTGTTCTTCTGAACAATTTTCTCAACCTTGAAACACTAACGTATTAGAAATATTGAGAATCTGAAATTCAGTACTTCAGATTGGTTTTCACCCATAGAAAGTTCACTGATACTCGACTGACACTAGCTCAATGGAAGGCAAAAAGGAAGATGGGTATGTTAGATTCTGAATTCAAGTTTTAAAAAGAATATTGTCAGCTGGATTTAACGATGACACAAAACTTCCGGTCATGAAAATCAACGACACCAGAACTATTATTGGAGTCATTGACATTTGCAGACATATTGCTCTGCAATACGGCACGCTTTGAGCTATCATATTTTAGAAGTTATCGCTAATTCAGGTCTCTACGGAAGCTCGAGTGGAGATCAAGAGAAAATCGACGAGGTGATTCAGAAATTGGAAGAACTGAACACTGCAATGAATCCTATTCTGAGAGCAACTCTCACAAAAAACTATGATGCCAGGGTAATCAATAGAAGAAGCGCTTCAGTTCTAAAACGGTTAATTTCAGAAAGAATGCTGGAACACCTTCAAAGAGGAATCATTGTTCCCACTTCTCCGACAGTACGAAGAGTTGTTGGGAGAACAGAAATTCATGGCTGGAGATATGGTATTTCCACTAATTTTTGAAGTTAATAATTTCCGATTTCAGTATTCGTGGGCCGATATTGCTCTTGTTGAGTTCTTGACTCGTTGTCAACAATGCTACGATAGTTTCTATCTTGCTCATTTCGAGCGGCTCCGTACTTTTTGCCAAGTCTTCGAATCTCTTCCACACATTCGCCCATACATCCAAGGACGATCCGATTCTTTCTTCTAATTGTTCGCATTTACATTATCATTTTCTCAATTTTCTAATTGTTAAGACTAATAAAACGAACACGAAGTAGATATTGAATTGGCCGTATGACTCATAACCATAAATCATTGTTTTTCTCCACCGTAATCTCTTCTCAATATACCTCCCGGTTTCGCCCCAATTTTTGCGACGAAAATCGAAAACCAATTAAAAAATCGACAATAAGAGAAATGTGAAAAATGAAAAAGATAGAGAAGGAGATGTACAGTAATCAATTTTTTGTGTCCTCGTCGGCATTTTCTTTTGAAGTTCAGGAATAGAAAAGAGAAGAAAGGGACTTGATAGATACGCTCATCAGTTGGATTTCATTGAATAGTGTTGTATTGAAAGAGATTTCAGAGAAAAGGTGTGAGTAGAAAAAAGAAGAAGAGAAATGGGATCTTCTTTCGTTTCTTTTCAATTTTTGTGTGTCTCTCTCTCTCAACCCTCCAATCACTTTTGATGACATGATATGATAATGATTTGACAAGGTGTTCTCTTTGGAATACAAGCACTTTATCTCTATCAATTCTCAATTATTTCTCTTCTTCTTCTTTCTGATGATAATGAAGAGCATGGATATACTTCTCCAGGTAAGAAATGATTCTCCATGTTGCTTCCTTCAATCCGTTCTCCTCGATTACCATTTCGAACTGAAAATTCACAATTCTTAAATATCGAATGATTCAAATTCATATTTCCCTCGCTACCACTCTTCCATTTTCTGTTTCTAACTCACTCCTCTCGCGATGAGTTGTTCATCGTCATGACCACCTACTCTGTCGTCGTTCATTGTCTTCAGAACATTAGCAACCTCGATTTCAGCAGCCATTCGAGTTGTTCCAGTGTTACGGAGCAGTTTTGCCAAGATCTGAAAAAGAGCTGCTTTAAAATCTCTGCAGTTCCAATAGTAGGAAATTTTCAAACAGTTTAGTTAACTTCAGAGTTTTCTGTAAAAGTAGTCATTAACATCGCATTTCCATCGAAGCTATGTCAGTATAAGAATCAAAGCAGAATTTTTAACGAGGCACAACAGAAAAATTTGATAAACTTGTGCCTGGGAATACAAAAAAACAAGTTCAAACTGGTAAAATGTTTCGATTAATAAAAATGTTCATAGTTCTTACGAAAAACTATTGGGTAGATTTAGACTTTCTTGTGATCATCTGAGATTGATGGAAGCCCAAAACTAAGGAATTTTTGGTTCCTCGAAGCTTCTGGATTTTCGTAATTTCTCGATTTTCAAAAGTCTCCAAGTGATTCTCAGAACTGACCATTCCTGATTTTCAAAGACAATTCCGCTTCAGTAGTTGACAACTTTCTACAGAATGGTGCGTTTAAAAAATACCTTTCCGTTAAAATTTTCTAGTTCCCCCTAGAAAATAACCACTCATTAAACTAGTACTAGTACCCACTCCTACTCTTTCTTTTTATCACAACTGCCCTTGTATAATCTCATTACCTCCAAATGTAAATGCTCTTACCTTATTATCAGACACTCTGATAAGAAAAAATATGGGCGACAATGGCAAATGTTGAACGTCATCTGGAGTGTGAATATGTGGTGAATCAACCAACAAAAGATGCAATTTCGATGTCATTCTCATAATCAGTTCCACTTCTTGATTCTCATCTTGTCCTCTATCATAATCAGAATCTCTCAGCCCACGTAGCCATCTTGCTCCTTTTCGATCTCCTGACTGCTGTCCACTTCCAATATCCGATTTCACATATTTGATTTTCTTCCCGAAATATTTCAAAATCTCCTCTCTCAATGCCAAATGAAGCAACTGAGTGAGCCTTGAATGTTGAAGTGTTGGTCCAAGAAGAATGATTGGTCGACTTGAAGGGACTACTTTATAGGGACACTTTGGTTCCCAAATACTTCTAGATCTATCCTGTCCAGGATGATCAGAAGTGCTTTGAGATGTGTTTACTGTAGTTGGATCTTCATCTGATACCATGTAGTTGGCCAGCCGTCTGGCAGTTGGAACAAAACCGAATTCGCTGTGAGATCTAACGATTCTACCAATCCACCAATCCGAGTTGAACTTCTGAAACGACATATGTTTTGGTACTCTGCTAATTTGGACTAGGGATACTTTAGACTATTCAGAGCAAGAATGAAAAATAGCAGGGCAATAGTATACAAACCCTCCCGCCCAATTTACTCCTATTCAATATCTGAAAACCCACTCACCGCATGAATATGAATAAAATCGTTGGTCTGAAACGAGATTGTGTGGTCTTTCAACGGACTCTTTTCATCCAAACTTCCATCGTAGTCTCTCATTGCTTGCACTGCGAACGCTACATGTTTTCTCTGAAAACTCAAAAAATTTTCACTTTCTGAGTGTTCTGGAACAAACCTTCGCATGCTGCAAGGATCGAAGAGCGGCAAAATGCTCGACATCCTTTCGATGTTGATCATCTTTTTGAGAATTATGCATTAACTTGATTCCAGGCTAAATGTCAAAAATTTTCAAGGTTGAATTTAAATTCCTATACCTCATTAGATGAAAGCTTGTATGAATGTAGATAGGCTTGTAAGTTCTCCCTCGCTACACTATGCATTTTTCAATCTGAAAAAAAGTTTCCTTTTCATAGAATTCGAAATAGAAATCGGATGTTAGATTCTCTATGGATTGAGAAGAAATATCCATCTTTTTGGTACTTACCTCGAAAAATGTATCCTTTGGGAATGCGCGTGTGAAGATATATGGGCGCCTTCGAAGGGGCGGCTCGGCGCTTGCAATCAGCGAAAAGATGCACACCAAAACTAAAGAAAGGTTCGTTTGTTTCATATTTGTCTAACCCTATATTCCTAGTTGTTTCCTTCTTTCTTCTTAGTCATCGTTTTTCTCTTGGGTTCGAATTCAATTGGGTTTCGGTTCGTTAGTCAGTGCAATGCCAGTAATTTCTGCTTGATTGGATACCAGATACCGTCTGCTTCCCGCTTTTTTCCGGCATTTGCACAGGTGTCACGTTCAAAAGAAAAATGGACGGCAGATGACAGGGGAGGGCTTATTTTATGGTTACCGACAGGTGTTTCATACTGAAAAAAGAAGAGAAAGGAGGAAATTCATTAGGCATAATGAGTATGTCATTTTTATCCGATCATACTGTGGTTGCATTATAGCACGAAGCTGTGAATCAAGGACAATCATACATGGAAACATTTTAGGATCCAAGGTCTTCTGATCGGGATTATTCCTCGGGAATAGACAACATTAGTCATTGCCTAGGATAAAAAAAACTAAAGACTCTTATATTCTGATTGCCTCGAGGTCTTTATGCTGATGGATTCAAATTTGAAAGGCAGCTTTTTGATGCTCTCAATTGACTGAAATCGTTTCAGAACTTTTGAATCCTGGCACATGATTGCTAGCTTCTCGCTTACTTTCTACATTTACAGAACCGGCCAAAAAGTTGTCAACTTCTGGCGTTTTCAGCACAAAACGGTCTAATTTTGGGGTCTGAAAAGTAGGGTTCAAACTTTCAGTATTGTTGAAAATTTGTAAAGTGGGTATGTAGATTAACTCTAGATATCCATTTTTGTAGTGGACAACTTTTTTGCATAACCATGTTTAAAACGGATAGTTGAAAGTTTGCAACCCTGAATTTCTTACAAATTCACTGTAAATTTCGATGAATCTCTCTTGAACATGGCAATGCGAAAAAGTAGTCAACTACAAAAATGAACTTCTAAAATTTATCTGCATACGCGCAAGTGTTCAACATGGTTGCTTTTTTGGAAACCCATTCTTCAGACCGTCAAATATGATAATTTGATATGAAAAAATACAAAGTTGTTAACCTCCCGGCCGGTGCACCTTTCACAACACCCATTTCCAAATCGAACCCTCCTTACCCATAGAATATTCAGTCAGTATCCCTCCGTTCTACCCGTTCTTTCCTCCCAACAAATTTCAAAAACCGCCATTGGTGACGGGGGGGGGGCTGTCGTCTCGATTAGAAATGATCTCATCTCCACCCATTTCACATTCAAAATTGGACATCTCCTCTTCCCTTTCCCATCACCATCTCCTCTCTTCAAAAAGAGATTACCATCTTGTCAAGTTTCCTTGAACCATCATCAACTCAGGTTGTAACAACAGAAATCAAGATATGAATTTAATTTTCAATTGTTTTCCTTACCTCTTCACCCCCAAATAATCCAGATCAAAAAGGTGTGGTGGTGTGAAAAATTCAAATCGGTTTCCCCTTTCTTCGCTCGTTTTTCTCTCTTGCGTGACACAGACAGCTGTGTATGTATGAAGAGGGGGATAGAAGAAGACTGTTTGAATGCGTAAGACCATCTGGGTCGCAATTAGCATTGTGCATGTCTCCCCGAAAGATGTCCTCTCTTCTCTCAAAGGTCCGACATGAACGAGTGATTCAAATATATAATTGCATTCTCAGTCTGCCACCTATGAAGTGTTCCTCCACTCCAGCTCCCTCATTATTTGACATGTTAATTAGCTCGATAGATCTTTGAAAACAATCAGATGGAACAGCCACTCAACTACCTGGATCTAGAGATTGCTCTTGTCATTTTGAGAAAACACTCAATGGATTTAGTTGGCTGCATTCTGGAGCACCTCTATGCTTCTACGACCGATTTTTTTAGAATTTGTAATTCTTGACCTTCAGTTACAAGGTACAAAAAGAGTTTTTCTCCAAATTCTCGAACTAATCTTCTATTGACAAATGAAGGTAGCAGTGTCATTACTCCAACTGTTTGTTCTCCTTCTCCTCATGTTCTCATTTTGATTCTCTCAAATTTACTCTCCTTTAACACTTCTATAAATCTTTCGAATTACCACCTCAATTACCACCAGAAGGCCGTCTAATCTCATTCTCACCCTCGCCATCGTCTCTTTGATAAACATCTGAGAAAGAGGTTACGCCAATCTTTACCTTACGCTAATGAGATTACAACTAGATTAGGGCATCTCGGTTTTCTTTGCGAAACGTTTGAATAAGCGGAATTGAAGAAGGTGAATTTGAATTTGAATTTGTCTTTTGATAAAGATCTAGAAATCGGGTTTTGAAATTTGTCATGGCTGAGATAAAATGTTACGCCAGGAAACCATGAGAGTAGGGTCAAGTTGCAACGGGCCGAGCCGAGTTTTCGAGGAAAAAACTAAGCCCTGCTTTTGCTCGGTTGGCTCTGCCTCTTTTCTTTTTTCGAAAATTTACTGTAATTTTCCACTGATCTACCCAAAACGGACTTTACGGCCCGGGCCAATCTGGCCCGCGAGCCGGCTCAGATAGCAACACGAGGGTGACAGTCAATTTTTCACACCGATCCTACCTGAATCTCAGTAGAAGGAAAATATCAGAATCACTATGGTAACAGCCTGCAATATTTGTTCATCCAAAGGCTCAGACTCTTCTACCCCTTTCTCCCACTTGACCGCCAAACGCACCTCGCTCTTATTTTCTGTTTCCGGTCCACTAAATTACCTAATCAGTATACATCATAAGTTGTCAATCCATCATAATCCTCTTTCTGTCTTCTTCTATCCATTCCATCAGATGAATGGTCCCCTCTTTCTCCTTCTCTAATCCATTATCCTTTCGGATCAAATAAACAGAAAAGAGGGTATTATGGTCATTTGACACAGGTCCTTCCCTCTCTCTTTCAATTCTCCAAAAGGTATCAGATTTCGATACGGTCCCTCTCTCTCACAACGGGACCGCCTGTCTTTCGGAGGTCACCAGAAGCCCGCTCGTTTTTTTTTGAAAGGACAGAAGAAGTCGGTGGTGACCGGGTATCAATGTCACATTTGTTTATTCTATGTTTCTGTTTGGTAATGAAGAAAAACGGGAGTAGCCAAATGAGCAGCAGGCACGAAGAGAGAATGAATCATAAAGAGAGTGCACCAAAAAGTTATGAATGGTGGTGTCGACGCTTCCTGTTGTCTCTAAATGAGAATAAACAAATGAGTAGATGAACGGAATTGGGTCGGGTTACGAATGATAGGAGGCGTTTTTTTAGATGAGTTTTAGAGATTTGGACACCTTCTGTTAGAAATCCATTCAAAGTCTCAATCCGTGTTTTATCCCAAATTCCCACAGTAGTTTCACCTGATTCCCCCATTTCCATCGCTCAATTCCCATTCATCTCACTCAATTTGTCACTCGATTTTGCATGCCTCCTCCCCCTCCTCATCTCAATTTTTCCTCCGTTTTCGCCCCAATTTGACCTCAAATTTGACGCGTGTCGTCTCTTTTTCCTCCATTCAAATCTCTCCGCTGCGCCACCTTTCTTCTTCAACTACCGGCAACATCAAACAATTACTGATTCACTACTTTTCTTTTTTTCGGACAGCCGACACATGAAGAAAAAAGAAACATGACGTCTCTGTCACACTACTCATTCATTTGGTTTTGAAAACTTGTTGCTCTTTTTTAGATTAGTTGAGCTTCTGGGGGAGGTAGCCCACATTTGCCTATATTCAACCCACTCAAAAATTCTGAAAGCAGGTATACGGTAGAAGCTATCGTGAAATTGTTCCCTTTTGTTCAAATTTTCTAAACGGGTGGACCGATCATAAAAACCTGAAAACAATGAAGACAATAGAGGAGCTAGCGGGGCTGAGAGAACACGAGATGCATCTATTTCGCGCTTATTATGACCCATTTTTTGAGAAATAATTTTAGTTGAATACATCTGTACAGCTTCTTCAAGGCATATTCTTGCTTCTCCCTGCGAAAATGAATATTTCGGCACTGGTGAGTTGAACAGTTTTTCAATCTCTGAGTTGCGCTTTTGCACCTACATTGATTGTAGCCCTATTTTCATGATCCTCAAAGTTTCAAAAGCTAGAATTTGCCTAGGAGTTATAAAAAGCGAGTCCGATAACACTTCTAGATAGAGATTCCATAGGCCAAAATCGGAATTTAAAAGATCTTAGAATGACACAATCCTGATAACTGGGTTAACTATCCTCAAGCAGAACGACCAGGCCGGGCCAGCAGGGTTTTCGGTTTACTCGGCCCGGCTTGGTCCGCGTCCCGGGCCATCTTTGCCAAGTCTGCTTCTCGCTTTCCCACCGACCTATATCCTGACTTCTGAGCAACATAATCTTGTAAGACTCCCCTTAGAAGTATTGCCCTGTATCCCTTCAATAAGACGATAATACGAACATCGAATTTCCGTGATTGGAAAGTGATAGTGAAGTGCTGCTCGTTTGTCCACTTAAGACACACCTTATCACTTTTGAGAGAGTTGTTCCCCTCCTCTTGTAATACATATGCTAATTATACAAAGCGACGACTCTCGTTTGTTGTCGGTATCTCTGTCTGTCAACAATGAAGTGCTCGGGCGCAGGGCGGTTCGCCTCCGTCCTACAGTAATCTGTTGCCGCCTTTTGGCTTGAAAGAGAATGTAACAGTGGCTGATAGACACGAGTGAAGAAGAAACGAATGAGCTGATAGAAGAAGAAGAGCAATAGATTTGAAGTGGAGGATCACTTGAAAATCTCCCGAAGCATTTTCGTGGATACTGTAGCTTTCAAAAAGGATCCACCCCTTTTGATAGGGGGATCCGCTTTCACTTCAAGCCTTTGAGCGCGTCTTTGAGCACAAACCGGTCTGCTATTTGGATTCTATTCTATTGAAAATGCTCAAATTAATGGTATGGTTTCATTTTCATTGGCTAATTAGAAATTAAGAAGAATCACCGTTATTTCATGCTACCGGGCAATTAGCGATTAGCTTTATAAGGCTAAACTTGAGTTCGTCACAGTGGAGAAACTAAAGCATTGGCGAAAAAACCAGGTCCTCGCCATAAAAAGAATCTCTCGGCATAAAGTTTACAACACTCTAAATCCAGTAATTGCCGGTTCAGTGTAGGATCGAAAAACTCGGATGACCTTTTCTCCAAGATATACAAATACGTAAGACTCGTTTCTTCTTCCATATACATACAGTTATATGACAATCTTCCCTCTTCTTTCCTTTTCTTTCATCTTTGCCGCCCATCACCATACCGTGTGAATGTGCCAGTTATACGAGCAAGGGAAGGAGCTTTTATTGCCAAAACCCATTCTTCGAGACAGGTGTATTTATATTTTCTCCTGATTTCATCGAGATTTGATAATGTAGATGAAGAATGAAGACCTGAACATGTTGAGATTCATTTGAATCTAGCTGGCTGTGCGTTGATAAAAGTTTTGAAAATTCGGATTGATTGGAATAGATTTCATCTGAAATAAGGTGTACGTTGTAGACAATTCTGGTTTTTGCTTTTCTGTTTCTAATTTGAGCTGCTGACAACTTTTGAAGTCAGTTTAAATTGGTCGTTCCAGCTCTGCATTATCTTACTAGTGGTCGAGCAGAATTCTTGATAATCTCTACCCTTGGTTTTTATTTTCAGCCCATTGGTCCCTCAAATCCCAAAAACGTATCCATTCACCGACCCAGATTGTGGCAACCTTTCCCTAAACTTTCTGTTCTCCATCACCTTGTAAAATCTTAAGTTCTCATCTGAATTGTCACCTCTTCTGCTAAAACCCTCTTCCTGTTATCGTCGTCACTCTACTGCCAAACCGAACACAGTACCATTCCCACTCTACCACATCATCTGCACATCTCCACGTCATAGTGAATGTGAAGACGATGAGCGCCTCCTTGGAAACAGAAGCATCTGTGTTTAGGGTGTGGAGACAAAAAAGGAAGTGTTGGTGGGAGGAGAATACGAAAAAGAGGGATCGTAGACAAATAGGGAGAAAAACGACAACGACAACGTCTTCTTTCTACGAAAAAGGGTCTTCGGGCGGCAAATGATTTACTGCCACCACCAGCACCCACCCTGTGGAAAGAAGACCCCCGTTTCCCACTTACTTCTTTCCTCGATTTTTCATTTTTCGAACGGCTAATTTTCAAACTTTGGGTACTCACTACCCCAAAAGCTCTTTCTTCTATTCTCTGTTTCTTTTTTCTTTTCAGTCACCAACCAGCCCAGTATTGAGGTAAACCAGTTCCAGCTGATAACATTGATAAGAATACCTCAGTCTTCTGGAGGTCACCTCTTCCGTGCTCCAAAGCTCATGTAGATGAGGGTGGGCGATTGATAAGAGGAAACTGATAAGAGAGAAAGAGAACAGGTCAATTAGTCAGTCAGGTGTAGTACACACTTAATGATGTAGTGGATTGATGACTGTTCGTAATCTCTTATTCTCTTTTTTCTAATCATAGCTTCTTTACAATTATGCCAGCCCTGACTTCTCAATTTTTTCTGGTTAGAATTTGCTCGTTTTCAATTTTTTTTCTGGTGGTTCTCGTAGACTGCGAGGTTGATAGTGAGTTTAATTTTTGTTTACAATCGCGTTTCAAAATGTTCTTGGTTCTTCAAAACTGCTTCACCCAATACCTATCCAAAATCACTCAAACTCGAATGTCCATTCATTTTTCTCACTCTGCTTTGACAGGAAAGTGTGAAAAGAAGCAGTAGGTCATATCCCAGTGACACAGTTGAATCTAAACAAATGTGCTCACCAGAAGAACCAGAGCAACAGAGGTTACTCGGATCACTTTCAATGGGAAAGGAGGAGAAAGGCGTAGAAGATGATCCATTATATTTATGACAAAGACAGATGACTGACTGAGGGTAGATGAAAAGAGGGTAACAGGCGAAGGAGTATTCTAAATACTGTTACGGTTAGGATATTTGGGTTTCAAACTTCACTAGAAGTTGTTCTGAAGCTACTGTAAACTGCTTCAAACTGGGTTTAGGCTTTCGATTCACGCCTAAATGAACCAAAACCTTGCATTCATTTTTCATATAAACAAATGGGTGTCCTTCTCTTTCTTCTTCGTATGAATGTCCTCCAAAAATTCAAACGTTCCTCCTCTATTTTTCCCTCTTCTCTCCTCCTTTTCTTCTTATTCTTCACGCTAATCCCCCGCTTCGTTCGTTCCGTAGAAGGAGGCGGGAAGGATGGTTGCATGTCAATTGATGATCAATCGATGTTTTTCTGTCTGAGAGACCTCCCCTTTTTCCGTTTTCCTTTTCCTTATATCACACCATTTGTCCCAATATTTCTACATAAATTATTGACACTCCCCGTCCCCATTTCTGGAGATATGGGTCGAAGGGGGGACCCCGCGATGGGAAATATGGATAGAGAAGAACGAATAAGACGACGTCTGTCGCCACGCAATTTTCGAATTAGGCAGCACCAGAGAGATGAAGAAAAATGGGCAAATTTTGGGAAGTGAGAGGAGGAGCCTAGATGTTTATCGAGAATTCCATATTGCGGTCTGAATCAAATTTGCATTTACCGATTTCAACGTTTCCTCTTAGTTTTTCAAATTTTGAATCTAGCGATGGTTCTCTGATTTCTTGTCATTTCTCAAATTCCTATAAGTTTCTCACCGAGTCAAAGTTTGCGAAAGCAAAATCGCTGCTATTTCTATTGGATTTCCGATACTCGCCAAAATTCCATAGTTCATTCTTTCGAATTACAAACAAAGTTTTGAGAATGGAGTTTCTGTAGCTTTGCTTGAATTCTTCTTAAACTACTCAGAAAATATTCACAGAATTCTGAACTTTTACCAACCTCGGACAGAAATGTCTAGAAGATTCTGCATCCGCCGACAAAATCGATTCACCTTATTTCCATCTAACCTTTTCCCAAAACCACTTCCCACCGTGCCTCAAGAATTATCCAAATAGCCCCTTATCCTATTCCAGATGATCCCTTGTCATATTTGTTGTTCACCCCTAATTCCCCCTCCATCACCTCCCTCATTCCCAGGTTCACATTGTCACCTGAAGACTCTCACAACTGTCTAGGGGATTGATGTGAGAGGTGACAACAGGAAACAACCTAATTTTAGTCTCGATACGATCCATATTCTCGTTGTTCAATACCTGCTAATGAGATCAGATTGCTCTTTTCGATTCATTACGACATCTGTTCTCTTCTTTCGGAGACAAAGAGACCCACCTGCTTTGGTGTCAACGCGCACCCCCAACTTGTACTCGTTCATTTCATTTTTTAGCCAGACCTGGTCCACTTTTTTCCTCTGGTAGTATTTTCATCGATATTTTATTTCTTCGGGTTGTGGTTTCCATAAGTCCTCTCCTCACTTGCGACATTCTCAAATCTGTCATAGTGTCTAAATGGCAGATTCCTCGGGTCTTTCAGTTCAATCTTTTCTGGAAACTTTGTCAAAGGCTGATTTTGAGAATTTCGAATGTGAAATAAAAATTAACGAACTGTTTACTGAGTTATCAACCATAAAAAACCGCTTGAGCCATTTTCGAGAACTCCTATCTCAATTCCCAATCAGTTTAAGAAGTTCTAGTTTTTTGAATTGAGCTAAAAAATACCAGCAATCACATGAGACCATTCTCAAAAAACATTCAAACTGGAAATGGGAAAATAGTAAATCCTATATTCTCCACTTGGAGCACATTCTTGAAATCCATATGACCATATCGATTTCTGGTATTTTTGAGCTCAATGCAAAAACTAGAACTTCCAAAAGTTATTGGGAGCTGAGATATGAGTCCTGGAACTTTGATGGCAGATAATTCAGTTCACTTCAGAACATTTCGCAAATATTTATTTCAGATTTTGAATTGTCGTTGGCAATACTATATACGACTCAATTAACAGAAAATAAATTCAGCTCAAGGAACTGAGAAATCTTCTAGTAAGCCTAATTCAAGTCTTCTAGACGTTCTATTTGAAAGTAGTCGGTTGAAGCTTGCAAACTACCGTAGTCCAAATTCGGAAAACGGAACTAAACAATTCTAAAACTGTATACACTTCGAGAGACTTTGGGTGTGTTCCATCCCTTCCAAAAAGTTCTCCCACTAATTTCGGTAGTCTTCTGCCAATTTCTATTTTTTCTCCGTTTTCCCTTTTTTCTCCTCCTGGTGAGGGTCACATACACACCACCAAACAATGAAGGATGAAAGGAAGAAGAACACACTGTGACTCTCTATCTCTCCCTCTTCTTCTCGCTATCTTGATGCCATTAGGTTCCGTGAACAGTGTGTGAAGTTGGGATGCCTAGACGCCCAAAGAGTCACTTTTTCAATTTGAAGAACACTTTCGATTGATACAGTTCTTATCAGCAACTTTTCTCTACCTTTCCTTTTTTCACCATTTCTGGAGTCTCCTTAGGTTCTGTGCTCTCTTTTGACCTCTTCTTCAGCTATTATTGTCGGCCACCTGCGCACACACACAGGCCCTTCTCACACACCATTTAGCATGGGCGGCCCCTTGATGAGAAGACAGTAGAAGAGAGACGCAGATGATTTGGTGGTGGTGGGCCATGGTGAAGACCGCGCACCGCCACTCGTCTCCCGCCCGTCCGCCCCCCCGTCATTTATTTGAATTTTATGGATCCTTTTCGCCTCTTTTCGTTCCACTATCTTCCCAGTCCTTTCGTTTTGCTTCTTTCTACCTCCTGCTGGGTTTTCTACTTTTATTTGCATTTTATAATTGGGCACTTCTCTTTTTTTCGAAATTTTCTCTTGTGGCCTAGTTTTTTCCATGGTCGACCATGCCATATGTTGTCTCAAACAGCTGTTTTTGTTTTAATAGTGACCGACAATACTCTATTGATTTCCTTTGTGTTAAATTGATTCTGGATCTGAATATCGGATAGTCTGATTTAAACTTCGCGCCAATTTCCTTAGATGGCCTAACTTTCGCAGGAGTTAGTCCCTCGGCAAAGTGGTCCGATTTTTCACAAATTTCCAATTTTAAAATTTGTTCTTAATAACAAAGATTTCACTAGCAAAAAACTATATCAATGCTTCCTTTATAACTTTTCACTAAATGTATGAGAAGATGCTTATTAATATCCATGCTTATCGCTTCAAGAGAGCTATTAATTGAAATTCTGACTCTATTCTTCCTGTTTAAATGCTCAAAATGTGTCTCTATTTCTTACTAATGTTTGCTTGAATTTCAGATATCAAGGATGATGGCCGATGAAGATCTCGGCGACGAGGTGAAGGTGTTTCGTCGAGATGAAGACGCTGACGATGATCCTATGATCAGTGGGGAAACATCAGAGCAGCAGCTTGCAGACGACAAAAAGGAAGCAGTAATGGAGGCAGAATTGGATGGTGCAGGACGAGTACCATTGATTGGTGGTGAGTTTTTCCTCTCGAGTTAAAAATTTTTGCGAGTTTGAAAATCGAAAGAAACTTTTCATAAATTTGATTTGAAAGACCCAGAGGTCCTCAGCTATTATCACACAAAGTTTTATGGACCACCAACGGCCGCTCAGCCATCTCGGAGGACCAACTTTACACACCTTTAGTGTCAAATCTCCCCGTGGGGGGTACTTTAGAAACTTGAATTATTTCGACGAATCAAGCGAAAAAATCAGCCAAAATGTTACTTCGGGATATTGGGGTCGGAAAACATACAGAATGATAATGGCCGGTGTTGCGCAACGTCATAATGACGGAAAAGGATGTTGCGCAATTCTGTTCGAACAGTGTCTGCGCCTCTTCATCCTATATACTCTCTTGCTTATCTCCATACTAGCCGTGTGTGCTAATCCGGCAAGTACACCTACTTGAACAAGTTGGTCCTCTCTTGTATGTATGCTTCGGGGAAGACTGTTCAAAAAAGCGAAGAATGGGACCGTGGGATTAAAAACATGCGATAGAGCACAGATGTCGCATCTTAGGTTATAATTAAATAGCTAAAAAGTAGAAGAGATGGACTACCTTAATGGAGGGTTGAAAAAATAAATACTAAATTGCAGGATTGAAAGCTGAGGTAAAAGCTGAACCTTCACCGTCATTCCCTATAATGCCTGGCATGCTTCCATGCGGACCCTACAGTCCTTTTTCTGGATTAACACCGATGTTATTTCCAATGGTCGTGGTACGTTTTCTTCAGTTTTGAATTAGTCTTGAACTGCGTGTTTGTAGTCGATTTGTATCCACGAAAAAGTGTCTTGAATACAAAACAAAACATGTCAAGAGCCCTCTTTTTCGCCAAAATTATTTCCTCTTTTGGTAATTATCGCCTTCTACTACCATCTCGTCGTGTTCCCGGCGAGACACCGATACAATAGACAATTAGACACCTCGGGGCGGTGGTAGTCGGGACTACCATGTTTGGACACCCCACCGACACAAAAAAAGAGAGAGAAAACAATGCGTTCAAAAGGTGTCTTTCACTGTTCGTCCGTTGTCGACATCTTCTGTTCATTCAGAAGAACAGGAGATGTTGGTGACCGGCGACACGAATCGTGAATGAGGGCTCTAATTGCTTCCGGTACATGATTGGTGTTGCTTCCTGGAAAACAATGAAAATCAAACAGAAGTGACTTTGTTTTGAGGATATTCTTTTGAAAATTCGGACAAAACTATTGAAATTGAGCGTGGTTAGATTTAAAGCTTTAGTTCTGCTGATTGGTTCCATTGAGATTGCTCCACCTATCCTACAGTAGCTCGCTATTCAATCTTCCGCCAATCAGCGGCGCCGATCTGCTGTTTGTTTTGTAATTGTTCGCAGCTCCTCACAATGAGCATATTATCCTTTATCATTGTCACTAAAACACAAAACAGGTACTTGAAAACAAGTGGGTCAGAAAAGAGACGGATATATGTACAAAAGCTATCAAGAGAGAAAAGTGCATTAACCAGGTTTCTTTCAGCCTCAATATATATCGCCCAATGTGAATATGAACATGAACATGATGAATATGATTCAAATGCAAGCAATGAGCCACCATCTCAGTCCGAGTTATGCAGCTGCTGCGATGTTTCATAGAAGCCCATTTTACCCGCTCGCTCAAGCTGCAGTAGCCAAGCAACATCTTGAAAATGCGGTTCCACTTCATATGCGGCCAGGACCACTCTCCACACTGAATCATATGAAAATGAATCCATACATGCCTCAGCAAATGATGCCACAGCACAATGAGCGACGAGGGCACGGTGGAGGAAAAGTGAAAAAGGAGGATCACATCAAAAAGCCGTTGAATGCGTTCATGTGGTATATGAAGGAGAATAGGCCCAAGTTGCTGGAGGAAGTTGGAAACGATCAGAAGCAGAGTGCCGAATTGAATAAGGAGCTTGGAAAACGGTGGCATGATTTGCCGAAAGAAGAACAAGCCAAGTACTTCGAATTAGCCAAAAAGGATCGGGAGTCGCACAAGGAGAAATATCCGCAGTGGTCGGCTCGGGAAAATTACGCTGTGAACAAGAAGAAGCCGAAGAGGAAGAGGGATAAGAGTGTTGGTATGTGTTTTAATCTTCGAGTTCCCATGTCAAAGTTTTGAAACTCTCATACAATAATCAGATTTAGTTTCAGGTTCGGAAAACAATGAGCAGAAAAAGTGTCGGGCACGATTCGGAGTGGGTAACACGACGATGTGGTGTAAGCCATGTCAACGGAAGAAGAAGTGCATCTACGCGACGGATCGTGCCGGCTCCGAACTGACCGACACACAGGATGGCAGAGGTACGAGTGGCGGGTGTAGCAGCAGTTCGGAGAGTCCTTCTCCGACTATTGGGGCACCGGTTCAACATCTAATGCATCAATCAGCTCATGCGAATGCAATGCACGCTATGATAATGAGTCTGTCTCTAGGCTCGGCGTCCACTCATGCACCATCCCCATCTTCTATTGTTCCATCGAGTTCCGCCGGAAGAAGTCCACAAGACACAAATCCATCGGATTCAGAATCGGATATCGACGATGATGAGGATATTGATCCGACGATTACACAGCAGACGACAGAAGCTTTCATGCAGGAATCTGTTTGTACTATCTGATTTAAAATACAGATCCAAGATAGCTCACTTGGTATCGTGATTGTAGTCCAGTCCCCCTTTCCCCTTTCACTTTTCCGAGTGCTCCCTCACTTCTATCCCCTAAAGCTTTCATTGTATCCATCTCCGTCTCTCACATCATTGATCTTGTTTCCCCCCTCGCTATATCATGTTAGGATTAATATTGGAGTAATTTAATGCTATCTTTTTTAAAAGTATATACGGGTTTCTTATCATCGGAGTCCATTTCCTCATTCTCTTTTCGTCCAAACTGAGCATTTTCGATTGTCTGAAGATTCACTTATTGAGAAGAAAAACACTCGCCACTAGGACCAAAGATTTGTAAAGTTTCATTTTTTCTATGTAAATTTTCTTCGTAAACCTCATTTATCTGTGCTGTTAGAAATAACCTCGTTTCATATGACATCATCATCATTTTCTACCCACGGTATAATAATTATTGTTTGCTTTCACTCATAATTGTCTTCCCCTGCTCACATTACTTAGCCCCCTACTTTGTGTTCAGTTTTTTTCTGATCAAAGTTGCAAAAGAAAATGAAAATAATTTATGATTGAAGACTGTGTCACTAGAAATCTTTCCTGACGTTTTCAGAAAATTTTCACACATTTTTTTTCGAACGAAAAATGTATCCACGTTTTCCTCCAGGAGTTTAGCAGAGAATTGCCCACTTTATTTCTCATTTCTTTTTGATCTTCTACGTCGATTCATCCCGATTTCTCATCACCATGGCTGATGATGCTTACGAGTTCCTAAGCCCAGATTTAGTGAGTTGTAATCTGAGACTACAGAGAAGAACATTTCTGGAATTCAGCTTGCTCCTCCTCCACCAGTTGTTGGAGCCACCGGAGGAGATACTCCAGTCAATCCCGCAACTCCGCAGGTTCCTGCCAACGAGCTCGCTCCAGTCTCTGCTGCTGAAAAGTGAGATTCTCCAGAGAATCTCAAATGGGAATTCATCGTTCGATTCAGATTCCAAGTACAACCAGCGCCAGCAACGAAAGAATCCAAATCGAAAAGCAAGTCGAGAGAGTCGGGAAAACCGAAAAAGTCAAGAACAAAGCGTTCGGGTGGATCGAGATCTCGTGAATCGACTGAGCCGCTTCCATCATTGAGCGCATTCAAATGGCAAATGATCATCAGTGCGGTTCTCGTTTTTGCTTCGGTTGCAATTACTTTGATGGTTCTCGTCGACGGACTCATGTGATCTCTTGAACTCAAGCTCAATAAAGATTTATGTATTTGCAATTGCATTTTCTCACAAGGGGATTCCTTGCCCACTAGAATTGAATTTTTCTCTGAGAGTTGGATCATAGACTATGATGACTGCGAGAGTTTCAAATCTCTATCGAAATTTCGCAAAACGTTCACAAAGCGATTATGACTGCTAAAAGCTTCAGTCAGCACTAATACTTGGAAACTTTGTAGACCCATATTTCAGCTCGTAGGCACTTCTGAAAAGTCAAACTTTTGTTGTCCGCGTCGACTTGAACAACAAGAATTTGCGAAACCCATTATTTGAGTTTTACCAGTGAAATGGTTTAGAGATTTCAGAGTCTTGCCTCTTTCTTGTTTGTTTTGTAAAATACGGGATCTTGTTTAATCTTCGGTTCAAGTGACCGTTCAGGAAGTTCTGGCGTCAGAATTAAATTTCCTGTGGTCGATAGTGTCAGGAGTTGAAATTTCAGAGAAAAGTTAAAGTAGAGTGAACTCAAATAATTTATGAACCGGTTATTATATTTATTACTGTATTATTAATTGTACATGAAAGGAATAAAACAGAACCCGTTTAAAATTACCCTCTCCAAAGCTACTATGCTGGGGGAGCAAATCGAATATTCAAATCTTGATCATTATCATGTCCGAGATTCGCTCCAATATACAGTGGATCGTAACCAGGCATTCCAACAACAACACCCATTCCGTTTCCCTCTTTATCGTGAATTTTCGCAGATGATGATAGTTGACCCTGAAGTTCGAGTTTTTACGGAATCAAATTGTTTGGTTCATACCAATTCCATGAGTTGTTCATGAAGTGGCATTCTTTCTCTTCGAAGAGCTTCACTTTTTGCCCGATGATATTTGAGAAGTTGTCGTTCACATTCGAATTCACTCCCGGTCAAACAAATCCTAAAACTTGTATCAATACGTTTCTAATACACAGATTCTCACATTTTCGCTCTATGAAGCACACTTTCAGGAGATTCTTCGTGTGCGCGAGTGTCGACTCCTTTCTCGAAAACTCTAGAAATTATCTGATTTTTAAACCTTTCATCAAAACTTACTTCTGGTTCACAAAATGCAAATTGATGGGTTCCATATTTGGTATTGGCAGATAGATTCCGTTGATTTCTTTTCGATTATTCACAAAAAGTCCATCAGTATCTAGAAGACGTGTCTCATCTGGAAGTCCAAAGCTTGCTCCAGCTGACATTTCATTTTCAGAGTAATGATAGAAAGCCTTAGGAACTGTCATCTTTTCTCCATCCACCGGAATCTAAAGCTTCGAATTTCTATTCCTGAACTAATTTCCCTCTTCCTACCTGTAAGTAAGGTTGAGCTCCATAGTTTTGTCCATGCTCAATGGTTCCAAATGAGAATTTCAGATCATTATCTCCATCTCCTTCTTTCCTTCGATCCACAATTCCAGCAGAAATAAAAACAATGAAAAGTGAGACTAATAAAAGAAAGCGCATGAATGATAAGCGGCTAATGGGAAAAGCCAATTGAATGGCGAGTGATAGGATAACAATGAAAACGAATCACCGTTTGACATTTGATCCACAGGAAACAGAAAAGAAAAGGAAAGACAGGTTCAGATTAAACCTGTTCTCTCTCTCTCTTTTTCAACTTTCGTTCCAAAAGATTCTAAATTTTGATCGGAAAGAAGGTGAAAAAGAAAAGATCTAATTGATTAGGATCACTCGAGACAGATTAAAGTTGAAGGTTCAAAAATCTTTATAGATTTACTGAAAGAATTATGAAAAATTTTGAAATTCTTATTTCGAATCATTGAACAAGGACGGAATATCGGTGCTCGTCTATATTTACAGGAAGAGAGCTGTCAATTCAAGAATTGAAATTGAATCTTTATATTCCGAAGAATGGAGAATTCCGAAGAATGGAGAGATGACAGTTCTTAAAGCATTATGCCATTATTCCGAAATTGAAATGTCGTCCGGAGCAAGTTTTGGACTTTTAGGTGGGACAAGTCTTTCAGATGCAGATGGATTATCTTCGAATAACCGGAAAAAAATACTTAGACGGAATCTATTTCCCAAATATGAAACCCATAAATCTGCATTTTGTGAGCCAGAAGTTAGTACTAATGATATGCCAGAAAATCTGATAGTGCTCGAAAAAGGAATCCAGAAAGTGTGCTTCATAGAGCGAGAACACGATAAGTTCTAATGGTAGATCAGAAAACGGAACAACTTATATACTAGAGTAGACAGAATAGAGTTAAAGGTTCAAAAATCTTTATAACTTCAGAGAAAAAGAATCTTGAACATTGTCACTTTGCAATCCATTTGACTGTCACTTGTCCTCCAGTTGGCTTTGTAACTTGTTTGAATAGTTCAGCCACTTTCTTCTCATCTCCAGTCAACTGAAATTAAACATGAAATCTACTCGAAACTTTCCAAATTTCTCAATCCTACTTCAGTATTCACAATAACCAATTTCCCCTCTTTCGGTGCTGACTTTCGATGTGTCACCGCAACATCAGCGGTTTTTCCTGGCTCCAAAACTCCGAAGACTGGATTGACTCTGCATTTTGAAACATTACAATGAGACCAAATCTAATTCATACTCACTGGAAAGAAACATTATCCGACAGTTTGATTTTGAACATTATCTTTTTGTCATGAGTGTTTTTAAGTGTAACTTTCGATTGAGAAGATTGATCCGCCTTGAATGATAGAGGGCCCGGTGGATCGGCAGAAACTAAAAAATTCATCGTCTTTGAAAGATTCGGAAGTCAGAACTTACTATGTGGCTTTTCAGGTCCTCCTGGATTCTCATCAGACTTTTTCTCTTCTTTTTTCTCCTCCGGTTTCTTCTCCTCCGGTTTCTTTTCTTCCGGTTTCTTCTCGGCTGGCTTTTTGACTTCTTTCTTGTCTTCCTCTTTATCATCTTTCTTCTCTTCCTCCTTCTTTTCATCTTCCTTTTCCTCTTCTTTTTTCTCCTCCACTTTAGGCAATTGCTCTTTGACTACACTATTCTTTGACTACACCTACTCTTTGACTACACAATCTCTTTGACTACATATGCTCTTTGACTACACTTTTGACTCCACTTTTCTCTTTGACTACACTTGTCTCTTTGACTACACCACTCTTTGACTACACATTGCCTATTTTGAGGTCCCTTTACTAAAATCAGGCTTAGGCAAGGGCCTCAATAGTTTACTACATACGCAATAGACTACTCCAACACTTGCCTAAGCCTAATTTTCAGAAAAATTAGAGATTAAAAAACGAAAAAGTGTAGTCAAAGAGCGAAAGTGTAGTCAAAGAGTGGTGTAGTCAAAGAGACAAGTGTAGTCAAAGAGAAAAGTGGAGTCAAAAGTGTAGTCAAAGAGCATATGTAGTCAAAGAGATTGTGTAGTCAAAGAGTAGGTGAAGTCAAAGAGTAGTGTAGTCAAAGAGTAATTGCCTCCACTTTACTCTCATCTTTCTTCATTTCACTTCCTTTTTCATCCTTTTTCTCCTCATCGTCATCCTTTTTCTCTTCCTTTTCCTTCTCTTTTTTACCCTCTTCATCTTTCTTTTCCTCTTCTTTCTTCTCACTTTTCTTCGATTTCTCTTCTTTTTTCTCATCTTTCATCTCACGTTCAGGTTTATCCACTTTTGATTTCGCTGACTTCTTACTCTTCTTCATCGTCTCATCTGCTTTTTTCTCCGGAACAATCAGAGGTTTCGCTGTTTCCGTTGATTTTCCAGGTACCGTATTCTGCTTCTTTTTCTTCTTTCCTCCACATACCGTAACCCAAAAAGAAGAGAAGATCAGAATTCCAAACAAAACAAGCGAATCAATTGCCATTTTTGTGAAAAATTGTGATCGAAATTTGGTAATACTCTAATTGTGAGATTGTCGTTCAAACGCTATAGTTCACGTTTTAGAAACGCTCAAGCAGTCTAAATTGTTGGGATCGCAACGTTCCGAAATTAGGTTTACAGTGTTTCACTAAAAAATTCCATCCATGGGTTCAAGCAAAAATTCATTCTTTGTTGATTTTTTGTTGAAGAACATGTGAATGCTGTCATAGGAATAGTGTGATCATCGAGAGAAGAATTTCAAAATTCCAGAATGTTAATAAAACAAAGTGCTCATATATGCTGGTTATAATAAGATAGAAAATATTACAGTAGGCAGTGGAGAAGCTTGTGGGATAATAAAATGATGTAAACGTGGTTAACAGTGGAAACACACAACATAGTTGTGTGTGTAGATAAAGAATGACAGAAGGCGAATGGTACAGATAGTGAAAGCCTCTGTTGAATGGTGGGAGCATAATGGAAAAGAAAATGATGACCGCAGTATGGAAAAATTAGTGATTAAGACTGACGAGATACATGTTCTTGTCTTTTCTCGGACGACGTTCTGGTTTACCAGCTGGCAAGAGAACGTGTTGATCGGGTCCGGAATGGAGTTTGTTGGAGCACGATGGGCAATAGTACTGACGACACGGACGTTCTTTGCAGTATGAGCTTTTGTTACTGTAGACGTTTGTTCTTTTCATACAAAGGAACGATTTGATCTTCTGATCCGGATCCATATGCACCTGAAAAAGTTATAAAAATGTAAGAACACAAAAATTGTCTCTAACCGGCTCGTTTCCGACTTCGAAGCTTGGTGGTGGCAAGAATTTGTACCAGAGATCAGGTCCAAGATTGTACTCGGTGCCGAGAACGGTTACAGTTTGCTGCTTGTCCAGCCCAAATGCCTTGGTCGTCTCTAGAAATTTACGAGCTCCCGTTTCGATCTCGTTTTCAGAATTTGTTTCGTCGAGAGTCTCCGCTTGATCCGATGTATTGAGATTATTCTGGTATCCAGCATCAATCTTAGAAAAAAGATCTTCCGAGTCAAGAGGCTGACCTTTAGAATCTGGAATCTGCTCGCTGGTTCTCCACATGGTAAGCGACTGAAAACTCGTATGAAATAAAAGCAAAAGTCTAGAATTGATTTACCTTGTTATTAGTTGGCTTCTGCTTCTTCTTGCAGCTCTGCAGCTGATCATAAATGTCCAAAAATGGATTGAACCAGAGACCCCCGCATTGATCACATCCCACATCTTCCATGACATACGGTTTGATTTCGATTAGAGTTTTGCTTGAATCAATGTTCTTGAATTTGAGATATTTTCGTTCGAGAGCTCTATTGAACGACGAATCTCGTTTGAATGTGACTCTGGCGGCACCCTGCAAAATGGTTATTGGTTACGAAGAAAAAAATGTTCTGCTCACCTTTGGATAACCATAATCTTGATCAATGTCAATCGTGACAAGTAGCACTGTTCCGAACTCGGAAAACATTTTGGAAATATCTTCAGCAGTTACGATTCTGGGAAGTCCACCAACGAAAACTGTGCGATGGATATCGATACAGCGAGTATTTCGAGCCTTCGGTGAAATGTAGAATGCATTTTTGATGAACCACGGACGAATTTGAATCTAAAAATCAGGCCTAAAACCTATCAGTGAACCTTATCACATACATTTTCTCTGCATCCAGGAACTGACACGAAGAAGTCGTTTCCTGACTGTTTACACTCTTTCATGAGCTTGATCACTGATTGTTCCTCCGAATAAACAAGGAAAAGGTAGGAGTAGGAAGCGAGTGGGAGGTGATTGTTATTCGATGGAATCGAAGAAGTCAAACCGTCTGTCAGACCAATAGGTATCAGTCAAATCTTTATTAGGCTTACTGTTGTTTCTTTGCTTCACTGGCCAATCGACAAACACAGTTCCGAACTTTCCGAAAAATGTGTTGATGACTTCCCGGTTCATCGAATGCGATATTCCACCGACGAAAACTTTGTTGGAAACAACTCTTTGCTTGTTGCCGTCGCGATTGTTCTTTACAACAACGTGCACATCTTCAGCAGTATACATGGCTCCTCTCTCATATCCTCTATCTTCTGAAAGATTCGACATCTTCTTGTAAACACACACGGTCGAAACATCCTTACCTGGCTTACAACAACTCCTCGCCGAACCGCATCTTTTAGACACATTGAAATCGAAGTTCGATACTGACCCGTAGGGACCGAGGCTTTCAAAATCATCAGATGGCGATGGACTGTAAACAGAGTCTGGAGAAGAAGTACTTTCTGAAATCGAATTTTTTTTCGTTGACAAGTATAACAATAAACATTCCACTCACGAGGAAACATAGTACTCATTGAGCTCGAAACAGTGTTTGGAGGAGTCATGAAGCCTTCGAGAGTCGTTCCGAAGTGGCTTTGCCTGAATATTTGCAGTTGATTAGATATATAATCTTCATCGTACATAAAGAGATGTTGAAGTTGCATTCTTGCTACGTCAAAAGAAGAAAGATCTGTTTGGTAGTTGGGGATGCTCGGAAGGTAGGTTCTGTAGTTGAAATTGTTCAATTCCGCCTGAATGAGAAATTTGCTCGAGACATTTTAACACCGCACTTACCGCTCCCTCTTGATCATCATAAAAAGGTGGTGTCGGGTAGTAGTCGAGACCGTTGAATCCTCTGACATTTTGCACGAAACGGTTGGGATGAAAGCCTGCTGAATAGGATTGCAAAGGGATATTGTGATCCCGGCCGAAGTCCTGCTCGACGATGTTATTGCATCTGGAAACTTCATAGGAGCATAAAGCATGTCGGGTATGACAACTAACCCGTTCGGGTGCTTCATAGGAGAATTCCGCATCCGTTTCTGATGTTGGCTGGTAGAAAACATCGGCCTCGATGAATCTGTCAAAAAAAAGGTTACGAAATTATTCTTATATTTTGGAAGATTATGTCTAACTTTCACATCAAAACTTGGGTGAAGAAGGAGAAAAAATGGGAAAGCAGGAAAAAACTGAAATTTGGAAAAAATGTATTCTTAGTGGGTGGTCGGTTACGGTGCGCAAGTCTGTGAACACAACGACATGCAGCTTGCGGACCATTTTTGGCGCGATTTCAAATTCTTTTGTTCGGCGATTCGATTATTCGATGTCCGGACTTCGAATAATCGAATCGCCGAACAAAGACATTTCCAAAATTTCAAAATTAATTTTGTCCAGATGTGGAAGAACGTTTTTCAAAACAATTTCATCATTGAAATGAGTAGAAAAGTAGAAAAAAGTTAGAAGTCTGATAAATTATTGAGTATTCATAGGTCATAGGTAACTGGAGAAACAAAAAGAAATGATACACGTTATCTGTGGAGGTGATTGAGAAAAAGGAGAATTTTGAAGGCACATTAGAATGAAATCTAGATGGAGCTGACTTGAGAATTAGTTGTCATACGAGGAGGAGGAATAGGAGATGTCGCAGGGACCGGATAGGGGGGTCGACGAGGAAGAGAGTACAATGGGCTATCTTTTGGAGCAGTTGGATCACCAGTACGGAATGAAGAGACTCGTTGTGGAAGATGATTTACTTGGGTTGGACGCTGACTGAAAATATTCAATTGCATGACTACAATGAATGACTCAAACTCACACAACGACCATATCATCGTCCTGAATTTCGTCATCAATGTGTCGAATTGTTTCGTTGTCACTGTCTTCCAATCCGCGTCGGATCGTCGCCTCACTGATATCGTCTCCAACACCATCGTCGTCCTCTTCGTCATTCATGTTTTCCTGAGCAGTGAAATATCCGGAGATGCCGGACGAAGTGATGCTGGTGGCGCGTGTATGATGTTCGTCCTGATGGAAATGCGCACACTACTTACACGCGTCACCAATTATTGAATAGAGTGTACTAGGTTCAAGCATTTCAAAATTCAGGAGGCATTCTAGTGCTCGCCTAACGGTTGCTGTGTGAGGATAACTACTACTACTACGGAAACTCACCTTGTTGAAGTCCCAGTTTGGTTCGGGGAGCCCGTAATTACTCTTAGTTTGGGCTGAAAGATTGAAATCTAGAAAACTTCAGATGTAAATCAGTCTTACGAGGAGGTGTCAGCTCTGGTTGTCTATGATGAGTCGGACTCAAATTCAATGGAATATCTTCCTCTCGAAGGTATCCGTCGTCTCCTGTGAAACAAAATGTCTTCTGACTGGAAAGTTCTGGAAGAAACTTACTGGCATGAATCTTTTCACGGCAACATTTCATGAAGATGCAGAAAATAATGAGGAAAATGACAAAGAGAACGAAGATGATGAAGATGACCCACATTACTGAAATAACTCATTAATTCTTTTGGAAAATCTCAACACTTACATGATCCACTATCTTCCTCTGTCCACTGATTATCGTCATCAGAACCAACATCAGATTCAATTTCACCATAATAGATGAATCTCTTGAAATCGGTCTCCCAAACTGGAAACTTGACTCGGTTCTGGTAGACGGGCAGTGCGTTTGGAATTTCGAATTCGGCACATCCTCCGAGAATGACTTTATTGTGGTCGATCAATTTATTCAGATGATGGGTCGGATTGGCGAAGTAAGCGATTGGTTTATAGGTGAGAGCAGATCCACGTTGGTAGTCGATGATAAAATCTGAAGTCGTTACTACATAATTCATCTAATTATCAGAGCACTTACTGGATATGCATCCCTCGAAACCATGTTTATTGTATCCTTCAGTTTCCGAAAATACATCCCCAATTTTGACAACGGAAGCACTAAACATATCAATGTTTCTGTCATAATCACGGTATTCGAAGTCTTGTCTCAATGAATCGATCTGAAAGTTTTAAAAAGTTTCCGTTTGAGATGTTATTGCAAAGTTACCATAACAGCTGTAGACATTGCTTGATTAGTTTGAACTACAACAAAGTGGCGATATCCATCCAAGAAGTTTCCGACGAAATTCAAAACATCCGATTTTCCGTTCTCATAAGTGATCGCTACATTGATGGTTTTATTTGGATTGATTTCGATTTCCAGCTTTCTGAAATTAATTCATCATTTCGAAGTGTTACTTTCAGTATAAGATACCTCTTATCTTTGAAAATCACGGATGCCAAAACTACTTTGTCCTTCAGCTCTTCAACATTTCCAGAGGAGAAAGCAAACTTCAGAAGTTGCGGAATCTTGTTGTTTCTCTCCACAAATATCCTCTGCATTTCTTTAGAAATATCGAATTCGATGAAACCATTTTTCTCCAGATGAATTCCCTCATCTAGTGTGCATGATGCTCCAGAATAACTTGTTCTCGAGCAATCACATGTCGTTTTTGCAGCTGATGGATCCGAATTAGTCCACGCGACGGAGCAATGGCCACCATTAGCACATGATATAGTAGAGCAACCGACATCGCATCCAACTTTTACTTGAACTGAAATTCCAAGTTTCAAATCTATCCTTTGCTTGTACAACTCACCAGGTCCATATGCCTCATACATCTCGCTAGTCTCCAAATTTTCCGTTTTTGCTCTCATATCAATCAGTTTTCGATCTACTTGTAGTCCTCGGAGACATCCATAGAAACGTGGAATTGGAGATTCATACTTTGGAGCCAAAATGAATGAGCCATCTGAACAGATAAAGTGCAATTATACTTTTAAAATGCTAGTTAGGTTACCATTAGTCTTTGCACCGATATCCACGTTTCCAACGAATGTGACAGTGTACGGATCTGGGTTAACAGGAGCAGCAAGACCAACTGGCATTCGAATGATTTCCGAATTGTAAACATCAAGTAGACGGCTGATTGGGAATTGAGATAGCATTCGGCTCTGAAAAAGTGTTAATTTTGAATTTTCGGTTATTGTTGGAATCTTACTGATCGAATTGTGCATGCAGCATCATCTACTTGAAGTTGAGACGATTTCGAATCATGACTGATTGCTATTTGAATCCATCTCATATCTCCAAATTCTGTTCCAGGTTGAGCACGGACGGTGCATTGGGAGACAATATCCAGATTGTTGAGAGTAAGAGTGACATTCACTTCTTCCGAAAGGTGAACCTTCAAGGTTAACAGTTGTAAAGACCTAGACACTGATCTTACCTGAAGGAAATTGTTGTTCTGATCATGAGCAAAGAACAAAAGAGCATGAGTCTTATCTGTTCGGAAGCTGAAGTAGATCGGAGCACTCAATACTGATTCCAAATCGTCAAACTTCAAATATCCGCCATGGAAAGAAACAGACGAGTTTGAGTTGATATCAATTTCACAATTCAATCCAGAATGAACATCAGGGAATGCACATCTACAGTAAGGCATTCCGGTCAAAAAGTCTTCAAAACACTTGGCTCCGTTTTGACAAAAATCTGGAGTACATCGAGTGTCGCAAGTTTCCGAAATTCCTTTGTTCTCTGATTTCTTGGCTACTTCCGAGAGGTTTATAGATTCGTCATTGATTAGAACATTTCGAATGCACCCGATGAGACCCCTGAACACTAAGCTTCTTATATATTTTAAGAGTTCAAAACCCACGTATTGTTTTCTCCCAACACAACACTTCCTTCCAATACCGCATTCTCTCTGATCTTCATCAAAACATGGGCGGCATCTACTGTTACCCTAATTTCTCCGTCAGCCAATTCAATCAAAATGTGATGCCAATTACTGTCATTCAGTCTAAAAATACGAGATATTAGTATGATTTTCTCCGACTCTTGACCTACTTATTCTGCGATTCAATATGTTCGTGCTGCTCAAAATTAACAATTTGAACAGTATGCCCATCGACAAGAGAGACTCCGATGATTTTCTCTTCATAAACTCCTCGAATCGTCACCAAAGTTGCAGGTGTGTCAGAAGTTCGGAACTGGAAATCGACGGATTCTCCTGTCCACCCAGATACCTGGAATTTGGGTTTGAAAAACTAGCTGTTTGTCGATTCCTAACCTGAAGTTCAGTTCTCTCCGTGAATCTGATTGGCCTTTCGTTTTCTGAAAATAAACCAATTTTGCTAATCAATCTCACGAATGGATAGTCAAAACACACCATATCCGGAGCATTTTAAATCAGAAATCGTCATCTCTGCTCTCACATCAGCTTCATCAAAAAGTGTGACGATTTCGGAAATTCCTGCTTTTCTTCCAGTCAAGTCTCCAATGTCTTCCGCAATGGCTCCAGAGTCGCAGTTGCATTTTTCTGAAAGTTAGCTTTCGCTTTATTTTCAGAGTTTTCCTCCCAATTCATGCCAAAGCCCAAAAATCAGAGTCAAAGCTACAATCTAAAACCGCGGTAAACCAAATCAAAATGAAAATCAGTCCATCATACCATTCTCCAAACTCATTTCTTCTCTAGTCTTGCCAAAGTGTCCGAATCTTGTAAAAACACCTTAACTGGATGTTCTCTAATTTCAAAAAATCGAGAAATCAAAACTTATCGTACCTCCAGATTGACAACCTCTATCCAAACATGGACATGAGTTCTCCAAAATTCCGATTTGTCTGATTTTCTCAGTTGAGTTTGATACACTCTTGAACCATGTTTTCCCTTCTTTAAACTTCAATGGAGCCTTGTTGCATCGATAATTGATGTTTTGAGAGCAACTTCCAGAGTTTCGGATGTATTTCGCTAGTTGCCAGGTCTAAAATTGCTCTCTCATTTTCTCAAACTGAGTATTATTATCAAACTCACATTGAAATCTCTATAACTCAACACAAACATCGAATGATTCTGGAATCCCACATCTCTTACTATGGTTGCCGGTGTCATGTCATGTGGTATTTGGGTTCTGGAAATCCAGAGGTGACTGGTTTTCAAGTTTAAAAAAACTCACTCTCCATCAATACACTGAGTCACCGACGGATCTAACTTCCGATTTCCATCAACATCAACCCAAGTTGGACCATTTGGAAGTTTCAAGAAATCATGGGCTTCCGCACATGAGCGAGGAAGGGTGGCTAAAAATAAGAATGGTTTGGCAGTAGATTGACTTAAAAACTCACTGAATTGACAATATCTTCCAATGTATCCATCTCTACAGAAGCAAGTAAACTCCGTGTCACTTTCTTTCTTGCATCCTGCTCTATTTTGACACATATAGGCGTTTGATTTCTCACAACTGGACGCCGGAAGTGGACGGGGCTCTAGAATAGTTTGAATTGAAAATGAAATTTCTAAAAAATAAGTCTTACTCTTTTTGTTTCCTGGAACTGGGAACAAGTTTGCTGTATTTGGTTCCTCTCCCTCCTCTTGTTTCACATCGCTCTCCGGATCACTTGTGATCATCTGAAAGCACATCAATTCTAATCAGTAAGAAGGAATCATCACTCACAACAACAGGATCAGCTGAGAATAGTTTTGGACCTTGAAACTCTGACAGATCCTCGTTCACACATGGTCCTGTTTGCCTTCCAATAACCTGCAAACAAGTTCAGTTTATCAGAGTCTGACTTAAAACTCACTCGAGTATCATTCATATTCGCAATCATGTTGATGATATCATAGTGATCCGCATACACATTCTTGATACACGCCGTAACTCCCACTTCAGAAACATCATTTGGAATCGGAGCACCAAATTGCAGAGTTGTGAAACGAAGAGTCTCATTAAATTGACGACGAAGAATTTGTTCATCAACGAACATGTTGAATACACCGTCTCCTAGTCGAACAATTATCGTGTGGAATCTTAAAATTTAGATAATTAGTATTGCGATTTGAAAAAGAATCTCACATTGAATGATCTTCTCTCAACTCGAAATCCATAACATTCTCATTTCCAAGCATCACTTTTCCCTTGATTCCAACAACGTAGATCTTGAAAATTAGACTATCTTCCGTCTCTCCATAAACTAGAATTCCTTCTTTTGCATCTGCATCTGAGAATCTGAAGTCCATGGCTATTCTGTTAATTTGTTGGTCTGGTTTCCATGGTCTGTAGCGGAGATAGGCAGATGCTTCTTCATTTTCATCGTTGTTTCGGAGTTGGAGAGTGGAAACCGCTGGAGATTCAGAAGAGCTTTTGAAAAATTCCTTTTAAAAACTTACGCTGTCTGCAGTTCGGTCCGGTCATTTCAGTATTGTAGCAATCGCAAGTTGGTACTTCCAGAAGCAGACATCTTCCCTTAAAAAAGGAAATCGTTGAAGATTTCGACCTACTCAAGACTCACAGTATTACAGTCTTTAGTTGTGCACTCATCTGCATCCGGACATGATTCAATATCTTGATAAGCAATTGGAGTTCCTTGAGCAACTGGTTCATTATTGCCAACAGAAACAGCCACAATCGATACACATCCGATCATTGCTTGACTTCCACCTCCAATGGTAACTGTCACTTCAGTGTTCGAAATATCGATTGGCTGATTGATTTCACAGTTCATATCATTCCCAGTTCCCAGTTTGAACCATAAATTCCTTGCTGTACTGTTCAATCCAACAGCGAGATTGTGCTCATGGACGTCTGAAAATTCGATTATGTGAGAGTAAAACTCAAGAATTAACGAACTGATTGGAATTGTTTCCAGTGGTTTGTTCAGAATCTTGGTGTGTTTGTCGTTAAACAAATCGATTTTCAGATTTCCTTCAGATACTCCGACTGTCAGCAACGCTTCTAAAGTTCCGTTTGGATGAATGAATCGCACACTGTAGAGTTGGCCAATGTGACTGGAAGCTTGGAACTTTACAGCAAGAATCAGTTGGTCGTCACTTTCTGAAATATGTTTTTAATCACTTCAGATATGCTAAATTTCTAACGGCAAGGGCAGGGCCCGGCAGGGACAGACTTTCCATTTTTTTCGGATAGCCAGACCTGGAACATGAGCCCGCTTCAAGAATTTTTATTAACTTCTTCATATTTTCAAAGGAATTTTCTCGAAATTTTCAACGAAAATAACTATCCCTCGCCTCGAGGCCTCTTGCGGAACTTTGTCCAAAAACTGATATTTTTGGAAAATCCGGTTTGGAAAATTGTGATGAGAAAACACGAGCAGTTCGAGCCGGACAGGACTATCCTTATTGACTGTCATTACCTGGATTCTAATATTGTCTCAGTGATAGTAAATGAACTCTTTCAAAACCGGAAGTCCCTTGAACTTTCTAGCTCCCCTTCCAACTTTTCCATAGATGCTATACATATGCATGACCTTTGGATAGCCCATCTCCATATTCCTCTAACTTCTCAAGACGTTTTCAAAACATTGATGATGCATTCGAAAGAGAAAGAAAGTTGTTCATTCATCTCGAACAAACATTCACACCTTTTCTGTTTGTCCACACACGACGACATTCGTTTAAATACTCTTCCCTTCTCTTCTTATTCTTTTGCACCTTACCGACCCCATCTTATCAGAGGAATTTAGATATTCTATCGATTCGTACCTTTCAATTTCCAGCTCTCGGAAGTAAAATTGACATAGGAACTGGGATATTTCAGAAAGATCCTATCGTGAGTTGGAACATCAGCAGTCTGTGCACTAACTGTCAAAATGACAGATAGTGGCACAAGAAACTGCCACATTCTTTCCGAAAACAACCTGAACAAAAAAGGTTTCATTTCGAGAGGACGAGACAAATTTCAGAAAAATGTGAGAAATGCGGGAATGTATCAATGTTTACTGCAAGAAAAAGAGGTTGAAATAGAAAGAGAAATTAAAAGTGTGGGTGAGGGAGAAGAAGGAGGAAACGATCGAAGGTAAAAGGGTTATGATAAGGAGAAAATGGGAGGAAACGAGTAGGAATAAGAAGGGGAAAATGAGAAATTGAACGGTCTAGTTATAACTGGAATCGGTAGTAAAACGGAAGGAATGATTAAGAGTATATGCAGTACCGGCCAATAGGTTAGTAACCTTTGACTTTTCTGTTCAAAATGGTCCATTTTGCGATTCTGAAAAAGTGGCCTTTCACAACTCAATTCTTTTGAAAGTTAGGTTGATGCATAGATCAACTCTAGAATTCCAGTTTTGTAGTTGACACACTTTTTTCGATAACCGCGTTCAAAACAGATGAACCGCGCAAAAGTTTGCAACCCAAAACTTCTTACAAATTTTTAAAGTAAAATGCTAATTGAGAAAATGTTGCTACGGATTTTTACGACTTAACTTGCTTGAAAGTGGTTACAGAATTAAGTTGACAACCAGAAGAATAGAGTTCTATAGTTGATGTATATTCTCACCAAGTTTTAGTATAAACCGATAAATTTGAACCTCTCTCCCAAATTTCAAAAGTGGACACTTTTCAAAGGAGAGTATCCAAACGTTGAACATTTTTTGACCGGTACTGTAGGTTGGTTTCAAAGGGAAATTTGACATTGCAGTTTCAAAACTTCCAAAATTAGAATATCGAGTTCAAAACAAATACTAAGGATAACAAGTTATTATTTATAGCAGTATTCAAAAGATAAGGTTGAAATTTAACAATAAAATTTCGAAATTTTTGAAAAGAAGGATCTAGGACTAGAATGAAGTGCATCAACTAATGAAGTATCCTTTTTTGCCAGGAATATAAGTTCCGAATACTCATAAAGTTTTGAAACGATCAGTTAAACTTGGAAAACTAAATGTCACATTGAATTGGAGGGAAAGAATGAGGGATTGGTACTCGTACAAATTATGAGTTTTTTATGGCAAAGAACTTCAATTAATAGGTTCGATGTTATAGTGTATAAAACTATGGTTTTAGTTTTAATTGTGCTGAATTTTGTTTGAGTGAAATATCTTGTAACTATGAGTTATCTCTTCAGATTCTGATTTTTGAATGAACCCCTATGATTAGGCAGGATAAGCTCATTTTAGAATAATTCCTATGATCTTGAAAGTAAGAGAGATGGCACATATGGAAACGGACGACGGAAATGAAAAAGTTCGAAATGGTCAGAATGAGTCAGTTGTGTGTATATGCCGAATGAAGAAAAACGAGGAGAAGAGCTGAGGAAGAAAGGGAAAAGGAGTAAGTGATAAAACTGGTAAGAATAAGGAAATATTACCGATTCCGGAGAGAAATATGGAAAAAGAGAGATGGAGAAGAAGAAGCGTACAGACTCTTCTCTCTATATATGCTTGTGTGCATCATCATCAACCTGAACTGATAAGAAGTTCTATCTTTCTCTGCGTTCTCTTCCCCTTCCATTGTCTTCTTGTTCTGAAATTCAAATGTATGAAAGTGTTGTCGTAGGTAGAAAACTGTTCACAACTCTTTTTCTTCTTTTTTTCTTTATTTGGTTTTGTTTGTTTTCTTCACCTTCTCATTCATCCAATTGGCTGCTGGCTGGTTGGCTGATTCATTCAAATGTAAATCGGAAAGTGATATTTTAAATAAAGAGAAGAAAAAGAAGAACCATGGAGGTCAAGTAGGGCTATTTTTTAGTGTGAATGAACTAGGTGGAGTGCAAATAACTCGGGAAGAAAACTGAAGATCATAAAAATTCCATTTCAAAGTTTTGCAATTCTTTAATCAAGTTCTCTACTTCAACTCTCCCACCCCTCCTATAATTAATTTAAAGAAAAGTGTATTAAAGTCTTTGAAATATGTCAAAAAAGGTGTGCAGCTGCAAAGAGAAAGCGCCCTCCCACCATGGTTACCTTTCGCAACAAGCTCGATGGAAACAACGGAAATTAAATTTATGGGACATCAACGACATACTTTTTGGAGCAAGAGGACTTTTTTGAAATATATGATTAACTGGAACAATTGTAAAAAAAACATCAGGTATTCATAAAAATCTTTATTTTCAATTTAATCTTCTCCAAGAGCTGGAAGGAATTTAATGAATCTGGTAGTCTCATTCGATGAAGCAAATGCTCTTTTGATTTGCATCGCCAACGACGGTCTCAGGAATTCGCGACGTTGAGTCAATCGCTCTCTCAGTGAATGATTCTACAATGAGAAAAGTTAAAGAGAGTTAACTAAAATTCGTAAGAAAAAGCTTACCCCGTTGACAAAGGTTTTCATAAAGTCATGGAAGTGGAAGTAGTTGATAGTCGCCACACAACAATTCTGGACATTCAGAAACTGAGAATCATCTGCGGCTATCATCAGGTTCGTCACGTACATCATGTCTTCATGATTCTTAAAAAACTCTAATGTTCGAAATGAACAGAATAAAAATGTACCTTGACAAGTTCTTCACAGCAGTGCTTCTCAAGAGAGTTCTTCAAAACTTTCGGCTCGAAAACTTTCCATTGCATTGCCAAAGTAAAGACTTCCGAAGCAAGTTTTGGAGTCAGAACTTTTGGTTTCTTGTATCTTCCAGTCACGAGATAAGTGAGACACTGAAAACGTTAAAATTGAACTGAAATATGTAAAATATAAACTTACAATTTCAATGCTCTCTACTGAATCAGCCAGTCCAACAACATATTCAATTGTTTGTTCCTTCAAAGTCTGTCGGAAAAACGAAGATGCGAGACAAACGATTTCTTTGTTGGTCATCAAGAAATGGTTCCCATCAGAAGTTTTCAGTTTCAAATCATGACGATTACTGTTAATCAACGCATCAAAGAAGTATTCCTTCTTCTCCAGAACCATCGGTGCATCCTCTCCAACCAAAAACTTGATATCCACGAAATCAGATTTCCGAAATTCCATTCTTGTCTCCAATTGCAATGTTTGTTCTTTTCTCTTCGTATCGGCTATCAATGCACTCAATGCTCTTTCGAATGAATTACGAACTTCAGTCGTGTATAATTTATTATCGGCTCTTCCTCTTCTCTGATGGATTCCTGAGTTTGGAAGTGAAACTCCATTGATGAAATATTTCAGAGATTTGTAAATATTCCCTTCCGAATCCAACAAATTCAATTTGAAATCGATGCGATGAACTGGTGGATAAACATCACGAGCTCCAGTTCCATTCAGACTAATTGCATATGCGGGATGACGATCTCCCAGACTCTGACCAACGAATTGTTTATGAAGTTGTAGATCCCTGAAGTCAACGGTTCTGAGAAAACGCACAAGTTTCAAACCAACCAATCCAGAAGAGTTCCCTCATAAACCGTCGAGAATGCACTTTTGGCTCTCACATCCTTCGGTCCCATTTTGAAATCAAGAACATGATTGAAAGTCACTATATTATCCGCTTCTTGATACTCTGAAATTTAGGATTGAACGTTGAGTTCAGTTTCTGATCTGGCTTACTTTGCTCCATATGGATCGCTTTCATTTTGAAAATCTAGCTGTTCTAGGGAGAATGTGAAGAATAGAAATAAAACGATTCGCTAGAAGAAACAGACAGATTTCGCCAAACTTGTAAAAAAGACGTGGAAAAAATTCAGGTGTTGGAACTTTGAATTTTTAACAATCTTTTTTTGCGTGATCCACGTTTTCGTGCAATGTGTTTTCCTTCCTGAAGAGTATTTCAGTTTTCACCATCGTTCACATCCAATCAAAATCATGATGAAGTCAGGTAACTTTTCTGCTTTTTTCTTACAAAGACATAACTTTTCCCATTCAGAACCTCTAGCAGGCGATACGATAACCTTCGTAAACTCTAAACGTATAGAGCCAAATAAAGTCAAACACATGATGCCAATACAATTCGTGACTGTATACAAACACTCACTTATCAATTGGTAAATCGTTATTATTTATTTTATAATCCCACATTTTCTTTTGTTTCAGGCATATCCAAATCTCGGAATCAGGCGGAATGCCGGCATTTCTTCGCGATTTGATGGAACCTGGAAACCGTGATACCGTCCATCAAGTGACACTTCAACCAGCAGGACAACGAGAAAATCACCCTCCGGTTCTTTCAGTTGAATTCAAAATTCGAATTGTCGATGTTAATGACAAAGACATCATCTCCCCGGTTCGATTCGTTCATCCTCCCGGATTCCCCACCAGAAATGTGTTCAGTGCTGGCTACAGTACCCCGGAACGTGGTCCTGTCAAGGATTGGTTGAGTACTGTAATTGGGCACAAACACTTTGAGAATTATCAAATCGAGATTTTGACGACGATCGTATACGATGTCAACACTTTTCTGGACATGAAGTATTTGAATCGACTCATTGGAAAACCGATGCCGATTGATCTGAACTTCAGATATAATCTATTGACAAATCAGTGAGTGAGCAGTTTTCTGAATGAAGGGGAAATTATTTTTCAGGAATACGCACGACTTCCACCTGACAACCAGAAGTGGCCTTCAATTCCCATGCAACAAAGAAGCATTGTTCGTTTCTTCTCTGTATTTCCGTAAAAATCTGACATGTGAAATGACCTCTTTCCCCTTGGAAGTTGAATTGCTCGAGTCTATTGAAGTGGTCAGGCTATCCTTTTTGAAACGTTTTCTCAAATCATTCGAACTTCAGGTAATCACTTGGCTGCTAACTGAGACCTACCATCCACCGTCTGAGATGACTCCGCAGTTGGTACAAGAAATCGTGACGCTGGCTGAGAGAATTGTTCCGCGTGGACCCAATCAGAGAAAGTTGCATGGATCGATTGAGAGACACGGTTTTGAGGAGTTGATCAAGGTTCGAACTTGCTTAAATGTCAATGAAACAACTCGATTTCCAGAATCACGAAGACATAGCTTATGTGAAACGTCTTCTCCTTGTTTCCCATAACAACCGTCTCGGAAGTCTTCTGGAATCTTGCCACGCGACAATCCTCAGTTACCACTTCACAGATTTCTGCAGAGATATGGAACAGAATGTATTTCGATTAGTCAGAAGCAGCTCTTCAGTTTTTATTTTCAGCCAAACCCCGCTTTTCATCAACAAATGGGAATTCATGTGTCTAGTCCATGGGTAACCGATTGATTTTTAAATCTCAAAACTTCTGTATTTTTCAGAAACGTTTTTGGGAGAACTACTCGAGAACTCTTCTTGTGAAAAGCTACACCAGAAGAATTCCAACAACTATTACATCTCAATCGATCTGAAATACCAGTTTTCTTGAATGAAATATTTCTTTGATTTATCATTTGTTCTGTTTTGTAACTTCAAGCTCAATTGTTTTTAAAGTGGAGCATGAGGACTGAAACATGTTTCAAGCGTTCATATTCTGAAAATTCGTGCCTATCCAATCTAAAAAGCTAAAAATGTGGGTCAATCCAAATCCAAAGGTGCAAAGTGGGCGGAGTCATCTCACACACAAAACATAGTGGACGGCGGAACCCGTGAGATGTCGGCTGCTGCCAGGAATGACCTCCCCAATATTCCATCAATTGACAACTCTGGTTCCTCTGCATTTGACCGTGAAAATCTTTCGCCTTTTACTAAAGATTTCCGTGCAAAGGAGCAAACATTGAGTATTATTACCAATTTTTGGAGCCTCCTCGAAAGAGCGAGGCAAAATAAAAGCATTTTCCCAGAAGCTTTCTGCTTGCTCTGCCTGTCCAGTTTTTGCAGAATGCGAATTATCACATAGTTCCGGGCCTGCTACCTTCTGCTTCAGCCCATAAAAACAAGGGACGTGAAAACTAAATACATCTGATTAATGTTTTGGTGGCCGTGACGCCCTTTCGCTCCCGAAACATCATAACCCCGTACTAGATCAGATCTGTAGATAAGAAATATCAAAACAATTGATATCCGAGAGGAGCAATTATTTCTACTCGCTTGAAACTCACTGCGAATACGCACACTCGATTTGCTTGCAAAAGGGGCTCGAAGAAGAAGAGTAAAAGAAGAAAAATGCCCAACATTTACAAAACCACGGATGAAATAATCGCTCAACGATTAGATGATGGAAAGAATGTGAGTTTGAATAGGGAATCCTAATCGAACCTAGAACCTCATTTTCAGACCCGGCTCTCTCTGCAGAAAATGGGATTATTCGCTTCTGGAGCGTTCTCAAACGTGTACAGAGGAATCGCTGTGACTCCATCCAACCATCAGATGGATATTGTGATCAAGAAGACGTGGCCAAGAACCACAAATGCACCGATGGAAGTGAAGATACTGGCAATCTTGGGAAAGTTGAAGCACAAGAACATCGTTCGGCTTCTCTACAGTTATCAGAAGCAAGTCGAAGATCGTAATCTTCTTGGCCTGATCTTCGAATGCATTCCATCGAATCTCCATCAATACCTGAAGGACAGCAATCGAAGATTGGATTCCGTCGAAATCAAGATGATCACGTGGCAGTTGTTCCGTGGTCAAGCACACCTTCAGAAGTCGGATGTCTGTCACCGCGACATCAAGCCACAGAATCTTCTCTTCGACTCGGTCACTGGCCTTCTGAAGATCTCCGACTTTGGATCTTCAGCCATCCAAGCTCCAAGATCACCGCAACAGAGCTACCACGTCACAAGATACTACAGACCGCCCGAGTTGCTCCTTGGGTCGAGGACATATGGATGCGAAATTGATATATGGTCATGTGGATGTGTGTTTGGAGAACTCCTTAAAGGCGGAATCTTCTTGGCTGGAAAGTCAGCTGTCAACCAGGCTGAAGTTGTATTCGATGCACTCGGGTTGCCTTCGAAGGAAGATGTCAATGCGATGAGAGTGAGCAACACCAAGTACAAAGAAATTACCCAGATGTACGAGTCCGATCCATTGAGGAAAACAGCCAATTTCACATATCTCTACGAGCAGAATCTGGTGAATCAGAGAGAACGTCGGACTACTGTTTACAATGATGTACGTTTGAACCAATTTAGGAAATTCTAAGCATATGATTTTCAGAAAATCGATCCGGCTGAAATGAGAGAAGCCGTCCACGTCTTGCGCCAGATCTTGGTCTACAATCCAAAGAATCGTCTGGCAGGAATCGATCTTCTGACGAATACATACTTTTCTGATGTAAGAGATCTTTGAAAAGTTTAGAAAATCAGTTAGATATTTCAGCTTTTCAAAAGTTCAACTCTTCGTTCGACAAGTCAGGTGATCGGATGCTTAACAAAATCTGATCTGAAGGAAGTGGAAAGAGGAGATATGACGACATCACATGAAACAACTGAATGAGATTCAATCCACGTGGATTCAGAGCACTCGAACTCATTCTTATTCCCCCATTGAAAAACAATAAATGATTACATTGAACCTTTTCTTGTTTTGTGTTTTCAAGTCTGAACTTTGAAATGAAAAATAACTCACCGATTCTCTGTATATCTTGACTCTATGTGATGGAATATCTCTATATGCTTCGAGATCTGTATCATCTGTTCCAATCGAGCCATCATCATCTATTGAAACTCCACTAATACTATCTCTGCGCATTTTGGCTGGAGCGTAGTCTGGACTATCTCTCATCATTGTTCATTGCACTCAATTGATTCAACTCTCTGCATGTTATTGTACTCTGAACAACCAGATACGAATCTTCTGGAACGATAATTTGCCCCCTATAGGATAGTCGGCGGATTTGGTTGACTCAGAAATAATTACATTCATCCGACATATTTATTCGACACAGTCCAGTTTTACAAATGTTCAAACAAAATGCAGAAATTATTTCCATGAAAAATCTTTATAGCTTGCTGTCTCCTCTTGGCGGTTCGATTTGGGTCAGTCTATTCCAGTCTTCGATCTTCTTAGTTTTTCCCAACGCCCGTTGGAAGAATTTGATGGAGTTTGTCCATGTTTTCTCTTGAGATTTCGCATGAAGGACGACTTCTCCACCGTATCCACAATAGAATCCCTGATATTTGGCATAGACCAGTTCGTGATGCGGAAAGTATGGAGGTTCCATGATATGCCCTCCATTCACCATTTCAACCTGAAAATCTTATTTTCTTCACATCAAAGTTCGAAAAATAATCTGATTATTTTCGTCTAATCTTCCAAACGAATGTCTAAACTTAAGTTTTTTGATTCTCTACTTTTTTGTTACTTTCGCATGATAAATTTTTATCAATTTTAGACTATCATCACCTCTTATCACCAACTATCAAATTGACATCTCTATCTTGAAGTGGTTACTGTAATGGTATTCTCACCTCAACTTCGTGACCAGTTTCTCTTAATCTTCTTTGTCGATAAAAAGTTGCATGAACTGATGGTTGACACAGATCATCGACGGATCCCTGAAAAAGAACCAGAATTATTTCAGATTTCAAAGTCTTTATCTTACAATAACACGATATTTGACATCCCTTGGAATTCTCCACCAAGGAATCTCAGTTTCCGGAGTCAGCTTTTCAGTCATAATTTGGAAGTTTCGATGAGAACACATAACTCCATTTATGAATTGACAGTGTTCCAAAGTGACTTGTCCATGAGAAAGATGAGGAATCGGTTCTCCATTTTCTTGCATGTAAAGATAATCAGAGACTACTTGAGGTCCGTTTATAGAGACAACTGCTTTGATCTGAAACATTGGAATGCCGGAAGCTCAATAAAACCAAAAGTTTCCGTATACCTTATCACCATGTCTTGTAGCCAGTAGGTCAACAATTGTCGCACCAAAAGAGACTCCTTGAATTCCAATCACATTCATTGTATAGGGAAGACTGATCAGGTAGTCGATTGTTTTCTGAATTTGTTTATGATTTCAGCGAATTCAAAAAAAAATTACCTCAAAGTATTCCATATCGACATCTTCCATTTTATTTGGCAAATATTTGTACTGAAAGAAGGCAACACAAAGAACAACAAATCCCTCTGAAGCCAACATTGCTCCTTTATGTTCATGAATTCCTCCTCCAGTTCCTGATAAGTCAAGAACAGCAGGAAATGGGCCATCGCCTGAAACAAACATTTTTCAATTTGTCAAAAACGACGAAATACCGGGAGGTTTGAAAAGTGTTGCACAAAACCCATCGTCTTCTAATTCGAACCTTTCCAGATTCGGATGCATCCAATGTTTCTTGATATAGGTTTGATCAATCAAATCTCCAGTAGAATTGAATAGTCTGAAACTTTGAAATTAGTACAAATGCTTTTGGGAAACGTTCTTATTACTGAAGTTGATAAAAGAATGGGATTGGAGGAGTGCATCGTAGATATCCTCCATAAGCAAAGTCTTCACATGGCTTCATTCCAAGAAATAATCCCATTGGATCGGCATCTGAATCTACGATATTTTCATGTTCGACCATATTGACTGTTACCATAATATGACCCTCTCAGTGGCTTTGCGTACTTCAAATCGACTCTCCCAGCTGCATTCGATTTAAATGTTGCTTCTGATATATGAGTTCCATACCCATGTTTCAGTCTGAAATGGACAAGGTTTCACACTTTTTGAACCCAGTAATCTTACGCCATTTTGAAAGTGTACGCTTGGTTAGGCACCAAATTGTCAGCTATAATCTGGATAGTCTCATTTTGCATTGAATCCGGTTTGTCCACGTGGATGCTCATTGCTGAAAAGATCAGGTTCAGGGAGAGGGAAAAAGGAAGAGAAAGAGAAGAGCAATGAAACTATGTGAATGAGTGAGTACTATTCATTTATCAGTTATCAATCACAAGATTTTTCGATGAGCGGGCGGAAAAAAGAAGTATTTTCTTCTTATCAAAACCCGATTTTTTCCCATCCAAAGTACCAAAAGAATTATTTTTCAAAGCAGACTTAATTTATAGATTATTGAAGTTGAAACTGAAATTGAACTGATAAAAAGTACGAAAAGAGCAAAAACAAGAGAAGCGATTGAACTGAAGCTGACGATGAGGAATAGTTCCTTTCCTCTGGTTCCCATTTTTTGAGCAGAGAGCACGAAAACTCTCAGTTTTCAACGAGCCTGAATATCTTTAAATGTGCAAAAGTGCGTGAATGTTCATGAGTTATTTGTAATTTGTTAATTGCACTTGCTGCATCTTCTACGTGCAAACGTCTGCCCAGCTGTTATCAATGTTTTCAGCTACAAGTTGATCGAAACACTTCTCTAGAATTTATTAAGACTTTTAGAAGTCAAAAACCAATATAAAGCAATAGAAACTTCAGTCTTATCAGACGCGAGAAATTAGCTTTTTGTCGTTATGACAGAATCTACGAGTCTGAAGACTTCGATTCGGAGGATCTTCCAAAGACCTGGGACTGGAGAGATGCGAACGGAATCAACTACGCTTCCGCAGACAGAAACCAACACATCCCACAATGTGAGTCAAACTTTTATTTTGCCTCGCTCTTTCGAGGAGGCTCCAAAAATTGGTAATAATACTCAGTGTTTGCTCCTTTGCACGGAAATCTTTAGTAAAAGGCGAAAGATTTTCACGGTCAAATGCAGAGGAACCAGAGTTGTCGATTGATGGAATAGTGGGGTGGTCATTCCGGGCAGCAGCCGACATCTCACGGGTTCCGCCGTCCACTATGTTTTGTGTGTGAGATGACTCCGCCCACTTTGCACCTTCGGATTGGAGAGAATGGGTTAACGGAGTTCAGGACGATCCTGGGTAATGCGAGTATATTTTGGAATTTCGTATAGGATTTCAGAATTGAGCTTGAAATATATAGGTTATGAGCAATCAAGTGCCATTAAGAAAAATTATACGAAAATAAAAACTTTTCGCGTGAAACACTCCCGGAGAATGTGAAAACGACGATGAAAACTGTGGAAGCTGCATAGCCATTGTTCCTACTGTGATCAATTCATCAGAAGGGAAAATGGTCACAATTGGATTCCTACTCTTGATTCCTTTCGTTTTATGTACAAACGATGGATTTTCAAAGTTATCGGATGCGGAGAACACTAATAGACTATCCAAATGCAGCGATTTCAAAGAGTGAGTCAAAGTGAGAATATTCGGAATACCTCAAATTCTCTTTTTCAGAATTTCGAGTGGATTTATGAAAACCGCTGATAACGTTCTCATCGCATTCATATCTCCTCGCCACTTTGTGACAGACCTTCATGTTCTGAAGGATTATCATTCTCTGGAATGTGGCACGTATGTATCAGCGATATGTTATAACGCGCTCCATTGCTAACTTGACTAAAATTTGAAAGTTTCGGCTTGCGGTCATTTTTTCAGGCTGCATGTCTTATGTTTTGTCTTATGTTATTCTTGTGATTAGGCCACAAGAAGTGCATGAAACATGAAAATCTAAAAAATAGGAAGCCGAAAAATTCAAATTTTAGTAACGATAGCTATAGAATGCGTGGTAAATATCGCTAAATGATTTGCCAGACATGGAAACATAGTGACAACTCAATTGAAAACGACCTCTAAATTTGCTGCAAAACTGATTGGAAAGTGTTTGAACAATCCGATAGGAGCAATTCTCGGAGATTCTCACAAAAAACCACATGATAAATGGTTTTGTATTCGAAGTAGGGCTATCTAGGCAAAATGAGAACAACTTTAGAAATTGCAGATGAGGAGATGAAGGAGAATGAAAATGTCAACATAGTCACGGATCTTAAGAAATCTGTTCATGCAAAGGTTAGTTTTTTGAATACTTTGAGACTTCCTCCCAATTTGATAGTTCAGGTTGTCAAATGCAAGTCCCCCAGAAAGGATATCTTCTGTGTCAAAACTGCTGAAGAAACGAAAGGAATTGTAATATCTGGAACTGAACACGAGTTTCAACTTTTTGGTACGATTATTGGCCCAACTAAAGGTATAAACAAGATCGGAAATAAACGAGAAACTTCAAAGTTTACAGAGGACAAAACAATTCTTGAAGTTTTCTTCCTGCACAGTCATTTGAAGGATCTTTGTGATACGGCTGGAATCTGTGATGAGTAGGAACAGCGAGTTGATTCTTCTTTACGATTTATATTTTCAGACAGTCCGGAACATCATCAACAACCAAAAGACCACCAGAAGCAACTACCTCAATCGAAAAGACTACACCTGAAAAGACCACCACAGGAAAAACAGAAACGACTACAAACATGCATGCTTCTTCAACATCGGCTTCTACAGTATCCTCATCCACCAAAATATCAACATCCAAATTTACTTCTGCGAAACCTTCAACCACTGAAGTTCCTACTTCCTCCCCATCTACTAGTCCAACTTTAAAATCTTCTACAAAACAAGAATCTTCAACTGGAAAGTCCACGACATCTATTTCACCTTCTCAAACCACCACATATATTCAAACCACAACAACGAATAATGATGGATCTACTGAAGAACCGACTACTGGAACTACTGTAGAAGTAACCACGCCCGAGTCTTCCACGTCATCTCCTCCTCATTCTGAATCCCCTACGACAAAACTCCAGAAGGCAACATTTAAGGATGATCCACCTGAATCACGTCCATCACCAACAATCTCCACAGCTACAACTGCCAAAAATGCGATTCAACCACATGCTGAATCTCTAAAATCTCTGAATGAGGCTGAAATTGATTGTGAGAAAGAGAATTTGTGCTTTGATGAAGATGTCTTCTCATCTGCAAATCAAATGAGTTTTCTTTTTGTATCCATATTTTTCTTTGTGTTCTTGGTGCAATACTCAATTCCAGAATAAATATTGTAGTCTGAAATACATGTTTTGTTTTGAGATGTTTGTTTGTTTCAGAAAAAATTCTAGGCCGATTTCGAACGAGAAGCCAAAATCGAATTAAACAAAAACACCGTATCCAATGAATCATATTGAAAACGTCGAAAAAAAAACAACCAGGAAGCGAGATTTTGTATAAATCAGATTGAATTTTCATTTCAAACACACAAAATCATGAATTTGATTGTTTTCTCTTCCTTCGTTCTCCTCGCCGTCTTCTTCCAAAAAGTAGACGCTCAAGCGATTCTTTCCTTTGGAAGTGCTACTATCCAGAGTCCAGCTGTTCATTTGGAGGCAGTCAACAAGAATGGTCAGCTTGTTCAGACTGTAATGATATCTACCATTGTTTCTTTGAATTCCAAATATATTCTTCAGGTGACGTGGACATTCCAAGCATCGCAATGCGAAGTGCTCACCAGAACAGATGAATCCGTCAACGCGAGAGCAATGCTCGTCAGTCTCACTAGTACTTGTGCCAACCGAAATGTGTAAGAATTCTGAATCCAAACGCTTGTTCTATTTTCAATACTTTAATTCCTTTCAGGTGCGGAATCCGTGGTCCAGTCATCACTCCGATCACTTGTGATGAATTCATGAGAAGACTCGCCTGATTTCCTTATTCTGATTGGTGAATGAATATTTTGAATTGTCTCAATTTTCTGTCTTGTCTGTCTCGTGATGAGCTCTTGAACTTCCCTGTATCAACTATTTGAATGTACTGGTCAATAACTGGGTCAAAATTGATAAGAATTTGTTTGACTAAGTGACCAAACATGGAAAAGGATTATTTTATAGAAGCAGAATAAGATGTTTTATAACACTGATCAGGAAAATTCTAGGCCAGAAAAACGATTCTCAAAAACAGGCCAGCAAATTCTCAGAAATCTAACTGTTTCCTTTTTGGAGATTTTTCAGATTGAAACCTATTATGCATTAAAACTTGAGTTGTTTTAATTGAGACTTAAAAGTTACAACAAGAAACGAACAATTGTTAGCAATGGTTTACTGTTTCAGAGATTTCAGAAATCCAGGTCTATTCAGAACTTCACATCAATTTCGACTACAAATTTGAAGAAACCTACAACAAAACTGTTTTGCATGCCAAATGCAAGAAAAGGCCCAAAAGAGTAACCCGACCTGAAAGGAGAGAGAAGACAACAGAACACAGTGATTATATTTAGGACGCCGATATTTATTGTTTCTTCTTTTTTGCCTACACCAAAAGAACATCCAAACGGACTAGATTGCCAACACAAACATAACGGGACGAAAATATATATGGTGGGGAATCAACGATAGAGAAAGAGATAATTAATGAAAGAATAGAACGAGTCGGCCTAAAAAGTGGGTCTCGCCACGATCCGTGATCCGCAGGTCCAGGTTACTGTAGGTCCAAATTGGCGGGAGTTCAAATCGGTCGGTGTCGGCGTGTGAAGCAGGTAACGGCGAATAATTGATAAATTAGAGGAAAACAGTGAAATACAAGAGTATTAATGGGACTGTAAAAGAGTCGTGGAAGGAGGGGTTATTTCACCACCTCCGAATACGCGACACTCCCGGCGCCCAAGACGTTGCGTATCACCGTAGTGATATGCCCTCTCGGAGACTAACCGACCTGGTCATCTGAGACTCTTCTCTTTCTCCTTCTCTTGTCAGATCAGCTCTCACTCCTTCTGGTTCTTCATGGTCTTCTGAACAAGTCTTCTCTTCTTGACTAGTTACTGCCATTTCACAATTATGGTACTGTACTCCCTCTTTTGCTTTCCTGGGTAGTCGTGGTCTTGTCCTCTCAACTACTCTCTCTGTGGATTCCTGTTCTGCCATCTCATCCTTGACTTCATCGGTCTTTTCCTTTGGTTCAGTGGTATTTTCAATTTGTTCTTGCTCTGCCTTCTCTTCTGCGGGATATGTGTCCAGTTCCATCGGATACAGTTGATTGACTGATCTCAATACTTCTTGGTTCCCGTACCGAACTGTTGCTGTTCGGATTTGTCCTTGTTCATTGGGATGTACCTGCAGTACTCGTGCTATTGCCCACTTATGTCTTGATTTCAATCTTTCATTCGTATACACTAGCTGACCCACTCTCGGTACGGTAGCTGTATAATGTTTTCCTTTGTTGTTGCAGTCTTTCCTTAGAGTGAGATGCATGTCTTCCCACTTGTTCCAAATTTGTTGAATGTGGTCATTTAGACCTGCCAAGTGTCTTCTGGTTCTGGCTTCTGTCACTCCAACGTTGTGCATCGTCTCTTTTCCATCATCCTGAAGAATTCCCAATTTAACATCTGGATTTATGAAATCAGCTGGTCTGATGACTTCTCCGTCTGTTGGGCTCTCTGGATTGTGACTGATCGGTCTTGAGTTTACTACTCCTTTAATTTCCGTAATGACTGTGAACAGTTGTACGTAGTTGAATTTGGCTGTATCTCCTGATGAATAGAGCAATGCCTTCACAATTCCAATAATCCTTTCATAGACTCCGCCTTTCCATGGACTCAATGGTGTGATGAAATTCCATTCCATTGGATATTGATCCAAGAAATTTGTGAACTTCTTACAGTCATCTGCCATTCTCCTGATATCATTATTGAAGATTTTCTCTCCCAACTTGAATGTCTTGGCATTGTCTAACACTGCGGATTTCGGTGTTCCTCTTCTTGCAAAGAATCGTCTCATTGCCAGCACAAATTCTATTGTTCCGTTGTCGGACACCATTTCTAGATGAATGTTTCTAGTTACTAGGCATGTACAAATTAGGACCCAGCACTTTCTGTCTCCTGAAGCTCCACTGTAGTACAATGGTCCGAAATAGTCTAAGCCAATATGTTGAAATGGTCTAGACCTTCTGACTCTTGTTTCTGGTAGAGGTGGAATATCCGGGTATTTGAACGGTCTACCTCTCAACTTTCTGCATGTGACACATGAGTGGACAATTTTCCTCGCCAACTGTCTCCCTTGAGGGATCCAATACAATTTCCTGCTCTCGGATAACAGATGTTCTGTTCCGATGTGTCTGTTGCTGACATGGATCTCCCTCATAATCATCTCTGTCAGCTTGTGATGTCTTGCTAGAATGATCGGGTATTTTGTTCCTTCTGCCAACTCTGATTTTCCAAGTCTTGTTCCTTGGCGAATCAGTCCGTACTGATCTTGCATTGGATTCAAGTCTTGTGGGATTCTGTATTCCGAGTTTGATGCCGTGTCCTTGTAGTGGTCGACAATCAAGCAATACAGTATAGCTTTCCTTCTTGTCTGGTATCCTTCAATTCCTGGTTTTGCTGAGAAATACATTTTGAGAATTTTAGAGTTGTACTGTTGTCCGGTCAACGTCCCAAACTTTCTTATTGCTTCAAACACTGTTCCAACATATACATTTCTCCGAGCATTTTCAAATCGGAAAACTAGACGTTTGATGTATGATTTCAATATACTTTGACACGAAGAAAATTCATTTTGTCAGCCTTTCCTCCACTTTTCAGACAGAAAATAGACAAAAGGAAGTGAAGAATTGAAGCAAGAAATAGTTGATTCCTGAATTAGAAAATTTCGAAATGGACAATTGGGGCTGAAACTTAAAGGGTGTAGAGTTTTCTGAATATTCAGAGCACTTACTTTTTCCAAAGTGATATAATTTCTTCACCTTGATTTTGAGAGCCAGAACCCTGATTACGGAACCCAGAAATTCCGTGAATCTGTTAGTCAAAGTGCCCCAACCGAAAACTGACTAGTGAGATGTACATAGTTTGCCATTTTTTCAATGTTACACCGCGCTCTATTGCATAGCTAACGTTCAATTTTTAATTTTCCGGTTGTGCCGCTGTTTTTCGGATGTCAAGGCCTCATTCCTCAACCAGTTTCATTGCAGATATTTTATTCTAGAAACTTCTAGAACAAAAGTTCGTTTCTCATGCACAAAGCGGGCATAGACAGTCTCATTCAAACTTGCTAAATGTTCTAATCTCTACCTCCCCCTTCAAGAACATCCTCCTGTCCGCCTGAAAACAATCAATTTGATTGAAAAAATGACATTGTTTCTCTCTTTTTCTTGTTGTCCTTCAACCCTTTCGTTCTTCCCTCCGAATGTCACCAACACGTCCTTTATCTTCTTCATTTTTTCTCGACTGCTATCTTCTACAAGTCACCTGATAACAACCTTATGTCCATCATGTTATTCTCCTCCCCCTTTTTCCAGGTCGCTCTTCTCTCCTCCGTCCGTCATTCGATTCTCTTGACACTCTGCTCGAGATGAGAACCGTTGTGCTCCTTCTCGCACTGTGTGCGATTTCCGTTCTTACATCTTCTGTATTCGGTAAGGTAAAGAAGTACTCGAACCGAAACAGGTACAATCTCAAAGGATGCTACAAACAAACTGGAACTGTCTACGAGCACAAGTAAGTGATCGGATCTAGATATCCATCCTTCATTATCGTTTTCAGGCGTTATGACAGAATCTACGAGTCTGAAGACTTCGATTCGGAGGATCTTCCAAAGACCTGGGACTGGAGAGATGCGAACGGAATCAACTACGCTTCCGCAGACAGAAACCAACACATCCCACAATGTGAGTCAAACTTTTCTTTTGCCTCGCTCTTTCGAGGAGGCTCCAAAAATTGGTAATAATACTCAGTGTTTGCTCCTTTGCACGGAAATCTTTAGTAAAAGGCGAAAGATTTTCACGGTCAAATGCAGAGGAACCAGAGTTGTCAATTGATGGAATAGTGGGGAGGTCATTCTGGGCAGCAGCCGACATCTTACGGGTTCCGCCGTCCACTATGTTTTGTGTGCAGAATGGGCGGAGTCGGAAAGGAGAGGGAAAGACAGAGAGAGAGGCGCGCGTTGTGGTTGGGATTAGAAACAAGGTTCTTCATGAATAGAATCTAAGAAATCACAAACTTTCCCCTGAATCTAATAATATTTTCTTTCAGATTGTGGATCCTGCTGGGCTTTCGGTAAGTTTCATCATTCTCTCTTTCTATGCCTATCAATCAAATAAACTGTCAATTGTTGTTCAGGAGCCACGAGTGCATTGGCTGATCGTATCAACATCAAGAGAAAGAATGCATGGCCACAAGCTTATCTCTCTGTTCAAGAAGTCATTGATTGTTCTGGAGCAGGCACATGTGTGATGGGTGGAGAGCCAGGAGGAGTATACAAATATGCTCATGAGCACGGAATTCCACATGAAACTTGCAACAACTACCAAGCCAGAGACGGAAGTAAGATATATGTGGGGAGACGGGAGAAAGGGAGCAAACTACTAGAAACCAAAATACTAAAAAAAGATGACGAATATGACGGAAATGTATCTCCCTTTTGCAGAGTGTGATCCATACAATCGCTGCGGATCTTGCTGGCCAGGAGAGTGTTTCTCCATCAAGAACTACACTCTCTACAAGGTTTCCGAGTATGGAACAGTCCGTGGATACGAGAAGATGAAGGCTGAGATCTATCATAAGGGACCAATTGCCTGTGGAATCGCTGCTACCAAGGCATTCGAGACTTATGCCGGAGGAATCTACAAGGAGGTCACTGATGAGGATATCGATCATATCATTTCTGTTCACGGATGGGGTGTTGATCATGAGACTGGAGTCGAGTACTGGATTGGAAGAAACTCATGGGGAGAGCCATGGGGAGAGAGAGGATGGTTCAAGATTGTCACTTCTCAATACAAGAATTCTGGAAGCAAGTACAATTTGAAGATTGAGGAGGACTGCGTCTGGGCTGATCCAATCGTCTAAACCGCTTTTTATGATGCTTTAATTATTTGTGAATATTTGATCAAAGTCAATAAATTGTCTTTTTATAACTGGAAATTGGAAAACGATTATTGGATTCGGAGAAAAACGGTTAAATCGACATTCAGACTCTGTGGTACTGGCGTTATAACCTTATAAGAAGTTTCAAGAAAGTCCACTTGAAAGTCTGAAAAAATGGTATTCAATTGTGATAAAATTTGGTTTGTGCAAAGCTCAACTCAAGTACAACATTTTTGTAGTTGACAACTTTTTTCTATAATCGTACCTTAGTAAGGCAACCTGGCGCAAAGGGACTTTTAATGTCAGCTCAGAAATGTAAATTTGGCCAATTTTTGAACATCCTGTACTCCACCTGACTTCACTAACTTGGCTGCGGTTACAGTAAAAAGTTATAAACTACAAAAAATAGTTCTACAGTTGATCTATACATCCACAAAGTTTTAGAAAATTCGACTGATGGGCTCCCACTTTTTCGTCTATGGAAAAAATTCATCTTCAAACTCCGAAGTAACGAAAAATTCCAAATTCGACTTTCACAAAATCGTCTTGTTTCAAAAATGTTCATCATCCAAAACTTAACAATACCGGTTCCCTTGGCCGTCTATCTCATTTTCGTCTCTGTTTGTTTTTTTTTCAGTTCCTTTTTTTGCATTGATTGGTGGAAAACTAACTTTATTTCCATTTTTTTCTTTCTTCTTCGTTTTTTCTTTTCTCTCAAAACTCAATTCTTCTTCGAATTTTCGATTCCAGAAGCGCGAAAACATGCAAATTTCCCCCTTTCTCATCTTCTTTCGTTTCAACGGAAAATAAAAAGAAAAAAGACGACAAAAGCTTGAAAGATCTCTACCAATTTTTCACCAAAAAAAGTCCGAACGAGGTCTCATATTTTGTATAGTAGGAAAGAGAGAAGGGGATCCATAAAACTGTCACATCAAACCTTCAAAATCTCGTTTCTAAAAAAAGAAGTCCTCGGTTTCCTGTCCGTCGGTGAGCCATTTTCTTTTTTGAAATTCAATTTTCGCTTTTCTTTCTTCTCCTACTCTTCTCATTTTGCCGACATTTTAACTTTATGGCTCTTCTGGTTTCCTCGACTGTAATGAAAACAAAGCAAAGGAGAAAGGGAAGAATATTAGTAAAAGAAGAAGAAGAGGAAGGATTCTCACTCTTGAAACCCATTAGAAAGACTCGGAATGGGCCACTTGAAGGTTTCAAACCTGTCACATGGCACCTCAATGCACACAAATCATGACACGTCTCTCTTTCCGAAGATTTTAACCCTAACGAAAGCCACCTTTAGTCTTAGTTCTGAATGAAGTATGCAAAGGAAAGTGGAGTAGGAGCTCAGAAAATGGAAGGAATAGGAAAGTATGTGTGTGGTCATGAGTATCTACAGAGAGAACATCAAGGTGTCATTTGAGAACAGGTCAAAGAATTCTTCCTAAAAACAGATGATGAGAAGAGACATTTTGATTTCTAAAAATAGAGGAGATCGTTGAAAATTTTGTGATAAGCAGAAGCCGGTAGAGACCGGTTTTTGTAAAACGGGTGACATGAAAAGTAAAAATTGAGTGTTGAATTTATGAGTATTTAGGGGTTGGGAGAAGCAGAGCTGTTAGGCATATTTTTAACGTCAAACCGCGCTCTGTTGCAAACATAGCTTGTATTTTAGGTTGCCTTGTGTAATCCTTGTGATTCGTTCAGAAGGAGTACACGAGGCATCAAAACATGGAATAATGGTGAGAAAGCAGAACAGCTAAAATTTCAGCCATTTCAGCGATAGAGCAAGATGTACCATTGCAATTACAGCGAACAGATGCTTTTTGATTGTGTTGATGATTTTCGAATTTTCAACAGAACGTCTAAAATTTCTGTTATTGACACATACTTCTTGCAGATTCTTTGAAACTGACTTCGATGTCCAGCTTACTATAGTTGCACATCCGGCATCTTAAGAATACCTTGACTGAAGGTTGACCAACATTCGGATAGCTGCATAACTTTACTAGAATTTCTCAACTTCCGATGTGTGAGTTTTCTGAAAATCTGGATTTCCGAAGTTTCAACCCTGCTTAGCCTTCAGTTTATGAGATCCTAAATCTTTGAAATACATAATTCCCTATATTTTGTAGCTCCAATTAGAATTTTGAGCAAAAGGCGATATGACCTGAAAGTTCTGTAACTTCGAAGTACCTAAAGGTTGACTTTCTCCAATCCTGATCTCTTCGTATTTAGAGAATATGAAGCCTGTTAACCTCCGCTCTTCAGCTATGTGCTACTCATCTCGCTGGTCATTCATGCTAACTCAAAATCCAAACTTCTTTTTCTTGCACATTTCCATAAACAACTTTCTATTTTTGGAAATTCATAAACATTCTTCAGTAAGATTCTGCAAGAGATCTCCCTCTTTCCTCTCCACCCATATTTTCCAAACGATTTCGTTCTTATTTTTCTCTCCTTTTCAACCCATTACCTACCGTATCCTCCTATTATTTCCACCCCACCGATCCCTCATAAATCTACCGTATTTCATAACATCCCTTCCATTCTGATTCCCTCCCAGACACACTCAATCATTCCTTGACTCACCTTGGCACCTCCATAACTGCCCCTCGATGTTTCTCTTTTCTCTTTCCGGGGCGGAGTCTCGTTTTTTCGAATGAAGACCGTGGTGGGGCGTCCCTTCGCTGCGCCTCCTCACATTTTTGCTCGTTTTCCGCTCGTGTGCATCTGCGTGGTCCGTCCCTCTTTCGCCTCCCTCTCCTCCTGGATTCTTCTTCTTGTTGCCCGCCCCATCCGTGTCCCTTCTTCTCCTTTTTTCTTCTTCTTTTCTTCTTCTTCTTCACACTCAAAAGCTGCTTCTTCTTCTTCTTTCCTGCCGGACCCTCCGTCACTTCTGTTCTTCTCACCCCCAATTGATATCAATTCTCTCTGTCTCTTTGTGAGAATCCTTCTCTTTCTTTTTACTCTTCGATTTGCTTTTTTCTCCTCGAAACTTTATTCTAAATAATGCAAAAGAAAACTTTTTCTCCTTCTTCTGTTTCTGCCTTGGACCCTTTTCTCCTCCACTCAATTTAGTCTTTTTTGTTCCTTTTGACTCCCACTCTTTTTTAACCCTTTTCTTTCCCATTCTCTATCTTCCAAATCCGATTATCGTGCTCTTGGGAAAAGCGGCACCACACGTAATTCCAGAGTTCATCGTCTCTTCTTCTCCATCTTCTTCATCTCTTCAACCATCACACCCTTCCCAAAACATCATCCAAAATATTCCCGTATCCAACAACTCGTGGTCGTGGTGACCGAGTTGAACCATCCGAAGGCCCGAAGACGGCGATGACAAGGAACGGAACGATGTCTCTTCAACACGATGAGATGGATACAACGAGTCCTCCGAGTGGTTCCGGAACGTCTACATCGGCAACGTCTCCACCGGAATACGCCACTGCTGCCACGTTGAGATCGACGCCTGCGCAAATGTCGGCTGCGATCACGGTTGATTTGGTGGTAGCGGCTCAGGTAAGAAAGCTAGACTATTAACTTTCGGAGCAATTCGGGATAGTCATAATTGTTTTCTAGATATTTACATGCCATGTTAGATTGAATAAGAACATTAAGACATGATAATTTTGTCGAGTCGATCCACTAAGTTTTCCCGAGGAAAAACCTAGGGGACTTCTGCCATTACTATGGAAATTTTCATAATAAACTTCAACTGACTCGTCCGATAATATTCCTTGAACAGAAGAATTTCTCTTCAATCCTACTTATAAAATCATGAAGACAACTAATCATAAATAAGTAGTTTTTGAATCCACCATTCAGAATGTTACATTCTAGCCCAGAAAAGTAGGAGATCGGGCTGAACCTTGGGTCGTCTGAATAATCGAAAAGTACTTATCCAGTAGTCCGTTCGATTAGTTCAATAGAGCGTACATGTTCATCGACCACCTGAAGTAGTACCACTCTTCTCATGATCACTTCTGAGAAGTATCTTCTCTCTCGTCGGCTCCATCTCCTCCTTTTTTGTACCAAAACTTAATCGAACCCATGTTCTCTTTTCCCATCATTTTCTTCCGTCTTCTATTTTCTCGTCCCAAGTGAAATTTTTCGTCTCATCCCACACGTCGTTGCCTCCTTTTTTGACTGCCGAAGCAGTTGCCTTCTGCATTGTGCACACACAAAAAACCAACCGAGAGTCCGTTGAGTCTAATTCGGTTGGCAAGTCGAGTATGGGAAAGTGAGAGAATTCAGACGGTCGACTCAATCAAGAATTCAGTTGGCGCCTCTTTTGTCGCGCCAAGGCGACAAATGGCAAAGGGAAAAGGGAGAAAAGAGTTCAACACCAACTCGAAAGAGTCTTGAATTCCAAAAATAGAGATATAATGTAGTCTAATTTTGAGAATACCCGAAAGGAAATCGTTTGATGGGTGGAATCTCCAATATCCGCAGACTAGTCTTCATGTTTTCAATCGGAAAACGAACGTCAAGTTTTGATGGCAATTTCGAATTTTATTCCACTTGACTCATCTTTTTCCCGTCTGGTTCGTCTCGTGTAGTATGCATTCAATAAGTCCGCCCTTCAATTTTATGGGACCCACTAAAATTCGTTCTTTCTCTTTCCCTAGTTTTCTATCTCCTCATGTTTTTCGTGCTCCCAATTTCAAGCTCATAGGAGAAGGGCTCGCGGAACCGATGGAAATGAAAAACCAGGAAAATTTATGAGGCTATTCTGAAAACTGAAAGCTTTGGCAGAGCATTGCGAGTAGATAGATGAAGAAGGGCACAACACAAAATGGGAAGGAGGACCAAAAATCATAGGGAAAGGTCAGAATCGGAGAGAGAGTACCTGATGGAAGTGTGAAAAGGTCTCACGATTTCACAAAACAGCAAACACACTTTTTGCAAATATGTATAGAGGAAATATTGAGTTTCGTGGAATTTTTCAGAGAGAAGCCAACTTTCTACGAATGATTGATCGAAAAGCTCCTTTGCTCTACGAGCCAGATGTTGTGAATCATGCACTACGGAGATACGAAACGTTCTGGTTACCAATGCAGGTACGCAAACAGAAAGATGATATTAGGGAAAGCTGGAATTAAGAAATAAGTGAAAAATGAAAAAGGTCAAAAGAAGATTTTCTGATTTGAGACGAAACTAGTATGAGCAGAAGGCTAAAATCACGAAAAAAAGTAAGCTGAGTTGATCCAGTTCATATCAATCTGAAACTAGTCGAATTAAGTTAAATCATTTAACATTTCGATGAATCAAGCCTCTGCAAGAATATTAATTATGTTTTGAATTTTTTACAAAATTATTATGTATTTTCCATATCATTCATCTCAAACTAGAAAACTCTCATGTAGATTTTTTTTGGAAAATTGACTATTCTCTAATAATGGGATTCAGATTTTCTACTCAGAAATATGCACACTTTGCAGGCAGCCCACCCAGATCTGAATGTGATTCCTCCGCTAGACGTGCACTGGGTCTGGCACACTCACATGCTGAGCCCAATTCATTACCAAGAGGTTTGTTCTTCTCTACAAATCATCATTTCCGGAACCTGTCCATGAGTATTTCCATGTATTTTTTGGTGCTTTCCACCTCTTGCCTTCTTCTGATCCCCTTCAGAGGAGGCATCTCAAAAATGCGTCAAGTATCACATATCAAAGAGTGTGGAGAGAGACAGATAGTGGACAAGAAGTCAAGAGACTCAGATTTGTATGACATTGAAAAATGAGACATGTCGGTGAGAAGAGGGTGTATGTGTGTATGTGCATGTGTGTACGTGTGGGCTCACAATTATTTCAGATGATTTTTAAGGGAATTCTGAAGATGTGTGGGTTGTACAAAACTAAATATCTGGAGGTTTACCTGAATAATTATTCAGAAGCCATCGAGGCAGTTCATTTCTTAAATATCTTGATCATCGGTTTCATAGATTAGCAAAAGTTAGTCGACATTCCTAAGAACACCCTGTATTTTCGATAATCTGCTAAGCATGCGACCGATTAGTGAACGCAACTGGGGTTTTGAAATCTTCGGATTTTACTTTTACAGTTATTGACTGTAAGAAGAACACAGGTTTTTATCAATTATATTTTTTAAAGTTGCGAATTCATTGAAACTAGTACGGAAACTACAGACTTCGAGCCATATTCTGAATTCTAACCAACTTCTAAATGACTTCCGATGATGGACTTGACAAGATAAAGAGTGTCCCGTAGTCCGATGGTGGGCGTTAATTTTGTTTTCTTTCGGAGCATACTCTCCTACTTCTTTTCCGTTGTCTTGACTTTTCACGTCCGTCTGAACGGATTACGATGACACTTCTCGAGAGTGTTGTTTTCGTGTAGAAGACGTATAGAATCCCAATGGGGGAAGATGGATTCACTGGTACTTTTGGGGGTTCCGATGGTGTGGGGATGGGCAATGCTCAATGAGCACAAACTGGGGGTCATCTCTGACTTTTTTCGCTCTTCTTCTATTTATATGTCAGAAAAGGCGTGGGTCCTTCTCTTCCCGGGAAATGAAGAGATTGAGCTGGAATATGAAGAGATGGAGAGTGGGAGAGAGAGCGCAAAACACACAAAAGTTGGCAACATCTTCGAGACAACGACATTCTTTCCCTTGGGGGCATATTCAGATGCCCTTGGCACAAAAAAGAATGCGACACTTGTTATGTTTATACATAAACATAAAATGCTCTGACCCGTATGGAGGGGAGAAAAAGGAAAAGAATGAGGCGCCAATTGGCCGGATTAGAAAATGAGCCGGATTAGAAAATGATTAGAAATTGAGAAAATAAATTAAGGCAATTTTCAGGACTGCGAGAAGCTTGTTGGAAAAGTGATTGATCACAAATTGCTCTCATCGGATGAGATTCAGAAAAGGTAGTGAAGATAATTCAGAAATGAATATGGAACGGAAGATTTCAGATACGATAGCAGTGTTCGAGCATGGGATGCATACTGTAGTCCAGAACCATACGATTTCTTGGCCAGTCAGACTCCACCGACAGCATACAAGACCAAGTGTAATTATGATATTGCTGGGGCAGTTCAGAGACAGAGAAATTTTAACTATCAAGTGAGTTTTTGTTTATACATTGAGAATCTGAAGAACTGACACGAGATGGTCTTCTGAATTGATTCACTTGGCAGTGGTTTATTAATCCTGTAAAAAATCCATGCCTTGCAGCACAATACTTTTTCAACTGAAAAAGGCCAACTTGAAAGTCTGAAAAAATGGTTCCCACTATTCAGTTTTGTTAGAATTTGGTGGACGTAAAAACCAACCGCACCCCGATTAGTTAGGTCGCGCGGAGTGAAAAAGGTTCAGAAATCGCCTTAATTTTTAGGCACTTCAAAAGAAATTTAGCCTTTATTTGGGTGACCGATCTAGCTTGGGTGTGATTATGATATATAATTTTGTTCCAAAGTTGATCTATACATTCACCAAATATTAGCAAAATTGGATGGTGAAACCCCACTTCTTCAGACCTTGAAATTTGATCAATTTCAATTGAAAATAGTCAAATTCAATACCTCACTCCACGGTACTTATACACTCATTAAGACGCATCCGAAACCCTGGAACCTGCTATGATCAATTCCGTTTTTTTTTTCTGATAAATCAAAAGAATTCAATCGGGTAATCATCATTAATCACAATTTCAACAACAGTAACTTGTATTTCCGGTTTCTCTCTCGAGACGCAACATTCCTCCTATCACTTTCCAACATTCTGAATGTGTTTTGTGTTCCGATGGCAGTCGAGAATAATCAATCATTACTTCGTACCAGTGTTAAAATAACTTATTGACCAATTAGCGGCTTGTCTCGTTTCCCCCTTTTCTCTTTCTTTTCACTGCATCCATCAATCACTTTGATGCGAAACGAAAGTCTTAGCTTCTTCATCCCACAGACAGACACCGATTCGTTTTCTCGCGGCTCCTCAAAAATATCTCTTTTGTGCCAAGTGTCAATCGTTCGATTATCCACCGATTAGTCGACCAGTTGTCGTTCCTCATCCCCTGGAGGGACCTAGAAAATTCTTTATTTCTTTCAGGTCTCACTTCCTCACTACACGTCGGCCAAGTTTCTTTCGGATGCTGTCAAGAGATATATACAGTTTCTTCTTCTCAAACAGACATATGCTGATCAGTTTCTGACGCCATGCTATGATTTCGATATCATTTGGCATACGCATCAGGTAATACACAAGAAATTGGTGAAAAAGTGATGAATCAATGAAAAGCCGAGAAAGAAATCAACAGAACGAAAAACGAAAAAGACATCCAAAAAACAGTTCGATGATTTCGAACTCTAAAATTCATAGTCAACTAGTATTAGCAGTATTCTCCATGCTACAACGCGCTCAACAAAAATTGAACTTTTAGATTTTGCGCTGTTTTTTTTTTCAGTTTTCTAGCCCTTGTATGAATCTCTTGAATACGCCCCAAGGAGTACTCAAAACCTCAATGCCTGTAGAAAACGGCTAGAGATCTTAATTTTTCGCCATGTTAGAAAAAAAATTAATATTTCGCCATGTTAGAAACAGAGGGCGTTGTAACAATGAAGACGTAGCTCACAGATGTATCCCTCTTTTCATTTGAAATTCAACATCCGACGCTGTGTCCAAAATTTGTGATCTTCCCTATGAATCATGGACAGGTTTTCATTGCTTTTGAGATGACGTATAAAAATTTGTCAAAAGGAAAAGATAATCAAAATCAGGAACAAATTCATTTTTCTCGAAAACATAGATTTTGAGAAATTGGTTGATGACATCTGTTCTCAGCCTGTTTATCACAGTCTTGAAAAATAAGATCCACTTGAAAAGTTTGAAAAATCCTTCCGAATTTGAATAGAATATGATAACAGATTTTAAATAACTACTCTCTCCTTGGTCCCATGCCACAGTATTTTTATGTGCAAAAAGATGAAAAAAGAAAAAATAGAAAGGGAAAAAAGAGTTGTCTCTTCTGACATCAACTACATAAATTATAGATGGGAGAGTGCCTAAAAAGGCAATACGAATGACTTGTTTTTCAGGTCCATCCATCCAGTTATCTCAGAGACTGCACAGCAATATTCGGATCTCTTTTGAAGCATGATGACACTGTGAATGATAGAACGAAAGGAAGTAAACTACTGAAAGGAGAGGCATTGACCAAGAAACTATGGACTACTCATTTCGATGAACCATTTTGGAGAAGAGGTTGTATGTTCAGAGGACATAATGCACCAGCATTCCTTGGATTTGAATCTCAAGATTTGGCTTGTATTTCATATGGAGACATTCATGTCCCATCGATTTCTCTCAAAGATATCCCAGTTCAAAGAGAGCAATTGAGACTGAAACTGTGCTATGGGAACAAAAAAGTGACTACTTTCAATGCAGATCTCTCTCAAAAACAAGTCACCAAATCTGGATTCTCTCTTGTCTGGCAACCAACAGAGAGTTCCACGTGTGCTTCAATTGTCAAATTCCCATTTGAGAGAAGAGCAGCGAAGGATTTGACGGTTGAATTGGAGATATTTGATAAGATGTTCCTCCAGAGAAAGGATCTTATTAAGCTGATTGGAAAAGCATCTCTGGATCAGCTTCTTCCTCCGAGCAATTCAAAAAGTGCTCATAACGTAGCAGAGTTACAACTGAAGGCATCAAAGGATTCTGAATTCACAGCGAAAGTCAATGTGACAACCAGTGTCAATTTGAATAGAGAACTTCAACTACTAGTCGGAGATTTCGTGGAAAGACAGTTATCTGGAGATTCTCACCTTGCATATCTTGCCCAATGTGCATCACTGAATCGTGGATCATTGAATGCCAACTCGACAGTACATATTGCTTCTCATAGGTAAGCACTCAACTGGCATGCTGATCACAACTGAATATGTTTATTTTCAGCATGGTTGACACTCGAGATGGAACGAAATACACCGTTCAAGTAATCCATTCAGCTCCTCTACTTCTTTCAATGATTCTGGTATACGGTAGAGAACAACGTCTTCTTTCGATGGCTCATCTCATCGGTGCAGACTCACTGCCGTCTCGTGATCAATTGGATAACAACTTGGTGCCGGTGAGTAACTTCTCCATTTTTGTTATGTTGATTCATATCATTTTCAGTTCCTCCCACATCTCTCAAACGCTGAAGAAAGAGCATTTGTGATTGTGAATAAAGAAGGCGACTATGCGATAATTAAAGGAAAATGGTCAGGATTCTGTAGAAAGCAATCAGCGACAAAAGGCCAGAAAGCTAAACCAGGAAACCCCGGACGTCTTCATGTGGATGCATTCAATCTGTTGAAGAACACCGTTCAGAAGCTGGAAGTCCCTTCAGCAGATGGTTCAACACTGTTCCTCATAGGTGGTAAGTCAATACTTTACTATTTAGTTCTCAATTTCAATACATCACTCTCTAACATTCTGATAAGAATATTGAGCTTTGAATCACTATTTCTTAAAACATTTTGAACCGATTACAACACTATGTTTGGCAAAAGAGGAGAAAGATCATCTAAACAAGAACAAAGTCTGAAAATAGATAATTTTTAGATGCTCAAGCACGTCTTCCTGGGAAGAGAATCGAGTGTCGATCGACGAATACAGCTGAACAGATCGCCAGCATCTTCTGTGTCTCCACACTCTTCGTTCTCTGTAATCCAGATAAAGTGAGATCAAGGAACGACAGTACTTCGGTCGGGCATCAAGCACATAAATGGCCATTGACGTTAGCATGTGGATATGGAAGACAACTACCTACTAATCGATTACTTTTGTCTACGGACCAGGATGGATTGGGTACGTTTTTCTGTTGAAAATCGAATTTAGGGAATTGTGCTGGAAGTTGATCTGCCTATCTGTAGAAGTTACTAGCTTCTCTAACAAAACTATAAATGCAGAAGATCAATAGTGAACATGAGAGTCAGCACCAGAGACGCCCCTGACTTGTTCACAGTTTATTCTTCGGCTAAGTTCAAAATATAACACAAACTCTTTCATTTTCCAGGTGGCTGTGAAATCGCACCTCTTCTAATGTGCGGAGTCGGTTGTGACGGAGCCGCGTGTGGTGCTTGCGGAGCTTGTGGAGCCTGTGGGGCCTGTGGTGGCTGCGGAGGATGTGGAGGATGCGGCGGATGCGGTGGATGCGGTTAACGAATCTTCTCTAATTTCCTTTTCTTCATATTTTCATTCGATTTCATTTATATACTTTCTCTTCTCCTACAAACTATCACATCACAAATTCTCTTTCAAATTTTTCTGGAACATTCCAATCCAACATATGACATCATTTCCTTGATTTTTCTTCCATCTTAATTATTTCTTTATCTTCATTCTCATCAATTGTCTTCTCTTATTTGCACCTAAGCCAAAAAATAAGGTCATCACCAAAAGGAAAACTGCAAAATATTTGAATGCCCTCATGTGATTTTGATTTGCTATGTATTTATTTGGATGTATTTTTTCTATACAGTAATAAACTTATTTTTGGGTGGGATTCTGGAGAGACTATTTGTCTTTTTGTTGTCTTTTGACGTCATGATTCTCATTTTATTGCAGATGATACATTTCGAATTCATGGATCAGACTTTCATTTTTTACAAGGGATGACAACCAAGGAAGTATTCTAACCGAACAAAAAGCATTTCAAATGAACCGAGCGAGAAGAGGATAAAGAAGAGAAAAAAGAGGGGTTGATGTCAAAATCAAACAGTATCGTCGTCGCAAAAAAAGAGAAAAAGAAGCAGAAGCAGAATCAGAATTGTGAGCCTACCAATTGTGGCCTATTTACAAAAACTACACAATGAATTGAGTGACCTGAAGGCAGTTGAAGAGTAACAAGTGGGTGTGGTGCAGAAGGAAAATAAATGAAATGATGACAAACAAACGAATAAATGCAAGAAAATGAGAGAAGATGAAGGAGGTAATATGGTATGAGGTGGTAGGGACACAAGAAACATGGCAGTCTATAAGTTACTCCAAAAGGAAAAGAGAGAGTCTAATATTGGTAGGCAAATCGAGGGGAAACAATCGAAGGGATAGATGAAGAGAGTGGGTCAATTTACACGTTATATATAGACACGTGTGAGTTCAATGCACGCGTGGAATCATCCGAATGAATGCAGAAGAAGTAGAAATAAGAATGTGTTCAGGCGAGGGAGACTCTCTTGAATCGACTCGTTGGAGAGTCGAATGGAGCAGGCACCGATGGGGAACCACTTCCGTTGGTTGGCGTTGCTAGGGGAGAGCTGAAAAGGAGTAAAGTTTAAGAAATATTTTCAGATTTGGTCTTATAACTAGGAAACTGAGAAGATTTTCAGATAGCATGATAGCAGTGTTCAGTACGTTTTGGCACCGGACATGGCATCCCACTAGCATATCAGCATCAATCTATTGAGACCACCCCCCCCCCCCCCCCAATTTCCAGCATTTCCATCCCATCCTTCCCTCTCAACATTATTTACGAAATTGAGGGCTACCGTATCTTTATGTCCTTTCATAAAATCACCACCTTTGTACTGAATCTTTTATCAGTTTGATGTTTTTTTTTGTTCAACCCAATCTCTTTCTTTTTTCAATCGTCTTCCACACTCTCATTATTATTGAAAAAGCGACACAAAAAGTTTTCATTATCAGTGTGCCATATCTATTAAACGATCCATCAATCTTTGATTTCTCTAGGGGCAAGATAAAAAACAAAAAAAGATGTTTGCAAGAGTGAGAGGAAGGGTGAAGTGGAAGTGGTAGAAATGTTGGGATTCATGTGAATCGCACACTCGCTAACTTTTTTTCGAGGATTGCATCAGTTTCTCTTTTTCTTGTAATTCTTACCTGCTATGGGATGATTGTGATGGGGAATGAGAGAGGGAAACCCGACGAACACGACGTGTCAATTCTTGAAGATCAGTGACTACTGTACCGACGATGTTCTCAATGTTGTCGTTTTCACGGCTGAAAAGTCAACAGAATCAGTTACTGTCCCCAGACAAATGTTGACCTACATTTCATGTGCCATTTGTTGCAGCTCGTGTGTGATATTGACAAGTTCTTTCGGTGGATTCGAATTTCCGATTATTTGATCAACAAGGAATCCGTTGATTACCATTTTGAGCACATCCAAATTGTACTTTTCGGAGACGAGAAGTAGCCGTTTAGCGAACGATGGATCCATGTCGGCCTGAATCTAAATAATATTAAGATTGAACATAAAAATGACCATGCGGAGAATGAGATAACTCACCTGAATGACTTCTTGACAGATAAATCGTTCAACTTCTTTCCGGAGAGCCGGAAGATGAGCATATGTGAGGCCTTCGACAAGGGTAACAAAGTCATCAAAATACTTGATTTCACGGGAGAGCACTCTTTCGAAGTAGATATGGGCGAAGGTCTGAAAATGGGAAAGGGTACTGTAAGTAAGTAATCCGGAAGGGTGAGATGAGAAGAATCTGCTTATTGTGTTTACTGTTTTCAGATGAAATTGGAGACGGCGAAGAGAGGGATCTGATTTCAATTATTATACGATAGATATCAAAAACAAACTAATTCAAAATAGAACTTGGCGACAAGCAGAGGAGGAGCATAGATTGCAAGAATAATTTGGGCTATAAACTAGAAAAAGGTTGTCTAGAAATTGTGGAGAAATTTACCTATACAATTCGACCATTATCAGTTAGAAAGGACCAGTCCTGAGGGTCTGAAAAGGTGGTATTTATGTTGTCAGCTACAAAAATGTAGTTCTAGAGATCATCTATACATCCACCAAACTTTAACAAAATTGGTTGATGAAAAGACACTATTTTAGTCTCGGACTAATGCAATACAGACTAATGCAATATCTTTAAAACGCCTATCTACGTTTCAGGTAAAGATAGGTCAAACATGTCACAATTTTCCAGGCGTTATCCCTTATTCTTAATTTCAGTATCTTCTCTCCTACAATTTCCTAGAATCTCATCTGGAAATACTTCATCAGATTACTCTACTGTCTCTTCTCATTGTGTTCTTTTTGCTTGTTTTTATTTCCGTAATCCGACCTCTCTATTTCCCCAAAAATTTCCCTCCCTCTCTTCACGCATATGTGTTCCATCTGTGTGTATTTTTTCTCTCTTATTTTTCCAGACTACCCCGTCTTCTCTTTTTTCTGCTTGCGCATGGCTTTTGCTCCCAAATATTGGAACAAAAAAACATGTTTATACCATATGATTGCCTTCTTCTTGCGCTCTTCTCACCCTCACGATTCGGATTTCACAAAGAGAATAATCAGAATTTCTAGAGAAACAAAACACTCACATTTCTCACGAGTTGTTCACAGATTTCATTGTGTTGATCGTTTTCAGAGACTTCACGGGATACGGTATCCACTCCATAGATGAAGATCAGACGATGCACTGAGAACTTGTCGGCTTGCTTCTCATCCACATGCTCCAAATCAGGAATCCGGATTTTTCCATTAATCACGTCGTCGACAAACTTGTGCACCGCCTTCTCGATTCTTTGACTTCTGAATGCAGTATCGACGTCGGGAAGATAATTCAATGGCTCGAACAACGACTCCTTCATCCGGATCTCAACAACAATCAACAGATTCGAGTCGACGCTTTTGTGCAAGAACTCGGTGAACTCGGCTCTTCGCTCCTTTTCCACGTGGATTGGCCATCCGGACCCCCGTGAAAACTCGGTCGGTGTAAGAGCAAGTCCAGCAAATAGAGTCTCGTTGGTGGCCGGATCAAGAATCTGTGCTCGGACCTCTTCGACGGCCACCTCGGGACATGGTCCCTCCTTGTAGTAGAGATGAAGAAGCACGTGGCGATTCGGATCGACGGCAGCTGGAAACAGAGAAAAAATGATGGAATCATGAAGAGATAAGAAGAGAAAAAAGTCAAGAGAGATAAGAAGAACATGAGAGAGAAGATATAGGGGTCAATCACATGATCGGAGGAGAAGTGAAAAGAGGAGCGTCGCGCCCAAAAGTGCACGAAATGATAGATGGACAACTGTGAAAAGATGAAAAGGGAGGGATAGATTCAAGAAATGTAACACCTGTCCTTGGTTCTTTTGACTCAAACCAATCTCCCTTCTCCCGACTCCACTATTGCCTCCACTGATGGTCCTTCTTCTGATGACGTCATCGGTGAGTCCGAAGATCAAACAGAATCTGTGTTACAACAGTTCCAGCTTCGGAATCATGTTTCAGAAAAAGTGAGTCATCGGAGGGAGAGAGGGAGAGTGTCAAAATAACCAGAATCTATTTCGAAGAAAGAGGATCGATTTCCAAAAATAACAGAAGCTTCAAAGAAAAAGATATAGAGGTCAAAGTACAGGACAGAGAGCTAGAAACATTCCAAACCAAGGATATTCAAGCATATTCAGACACTCACCATTATTGGATAATACATATTCATCGGTGAGCCGGAGCGCCCATGTGAACTGCACATGCTTGTATGATGTTGAAAACGGTCGGGATACATTCAGAAGAATCGATTCGTCTTCGATTTGTCTGAAAGATGTTTAGATGAGGCCAAGATTTGTTGTGTGTTGCTATTTTCTTTCCCCTATTCTATTCCAGACCGATCTTTTACCCTCAATCATGATTTTTGATGCTGTAAAAGTGGTAGAAAGCACCTTGTCTCCCTCTCCTCCGATTCTCCATTTTTCAGTCCTTATCAACTCGATTATTACTGGGAAACACTGTTTTATCAGAAAACTGATTTTCGTGTCAACTCGTCAACAACCACTTTCACTTTTTTCATGGATACGGTCTTTCTGGCTACAGTACACCTGTCTCTAATCAGACTACAAATAACACGGAAAAGGGCTGGGGGAAAGCATGAGATGTTTGTTCTTCTGAGAAGCAGAAGTAAACAAAATGTGTGACCCTCGGAGTTTGAAATCAGTTTGATTTCGGTTTAAGTCGAGTGCTTTTCGATAAGGGAAAGCGGGGAAACTGACACGAAAAGACACTGCCAACTCAGCTGGAATGGGACACTCTTACCTTTGACACACTTTCAGTGCCCATGGATACTGGAATGCAATGACGGAATCTTCAGCTCCGCCAGAAGTAGATGCGATTGGAACAGCTATATCATCCATTCTGAAATGATTCTTGATAGTAGAGATAAAGATCATGAGAGAGATATTTTGATGAAGAAAGATAAGATAAAAATTAAAGAATTATTTGGAGTTGAAAAGAAGAATGAAAGAGAATCCGACTGGACGAGTCCGTGTCTTTCCATAATACTGATAGAGGAGAAGAGACGGCAGAAGGAGGCGGAGAATAGAAAGAGACGCAGACGATTCTGGGGCGAACAGGCTCCGCCCACTTTTGGTTGCTTCCCCCCTCTCGGGTCGAATTCTGACACCTTTTTTCACGTCCGAGAACGTTTTTGATTGAAAAAGGTTGGTTGCACTGAAAGAATGGTAGGAGAAGAGGGAAGATTTAGATGGGATGAGGAGGATGTGGACACAGAGGACAATAACAAAATGGATGACATATTGAAAGTGATAGGTGCATTTTGAAGAGGGGGACAAATCGAGTTATTGAGAAATCATTCATCTGAATTTGATACGGATGTAGTAATGGTCGTGCTAAAAGAAAGGATGATCTAAGAATAGGATGATTTCCGCCGCCAAAACCATGACCAATTTTTGCGAGGATGCAAGTTCCCTCGTGAGTGAAAGACCTTGAATCGGAAGCTATGCTTTGGTAGCTTTTCGAATTGATTCAATAACAAAAAGAGGTAAGCATGTGATATATGTATTCATAGTATCGGATATTGTGGCATGGCGTGATAGGCTTAACAAATATTCAGAATAGGGTTTTTAAAAAGTGACGAAGTTTGCCTCACCGCACTTCCGTTAAAGGTGCATCTAACCCAAGCTTTTCCTCGATTTTAGTGGCAAGACCTTATAGGTGCAATAGGAAGAATAATACCCTCCTTTCAGGTCTGACCTCAAAATTCAAAGCGCCTTTAAACCCAAGTGCGGTGGAGAGAACTGTTCTACTTCTTAAAAATCCTAATTATAACAACTAGAAGTTTTAAGCGACTAGAAAAAATCTTAGGCTCTCGAAGGTAAAAGCATGACTGGTAACTTTTCTTTCTTCGAAAAGTTTGCTTTGGATCGATCCAGCGAAGCAAGATTATACAGGATTTGAATCATTTAGACACAATTCCAGATTCTTTATATGCTTGGGGATTCTAATTTTCAGAGAAGTTGAGTACCGAGTTCATCTCAATAGAACGTTAGAATCTCCATAATACTATTTCTTATTCTTCAAGAGGGTCAAATTTCACCTAGTTCTTTTTCCGAGAATTCATTTTCTTTTCCTAACTTCCTCATTGTGCACACTACGTGCATTTCACCCTAATTTTCAATGATTCTCTCAACAATCGTCGTTATCAATTTTGCCCTCATCATTTTCATAAATTTCGACCGGAATGCAAACTCTTCTGTTTAATAGAAGGGGAAGCCCAAAAGAGGTCTCCTCAACTCAAAAATCTGTCTCAAAGAATGCAATTTGAGTAGTGTACCGTGATAGGGAAAACAACTTTCGAATTCCCACATTCCAAACTACAACCATTAATCTTCTCCCATTTGTTCAATGTGTTTTCACACATTTTTGTACTCCATTTTTGTCTTGTTTTCCTTTCCGCTTACTCGTCCCTCTCCCTGTAACACTTCTTGTCATTCTGGGCCAAGAAATAATTGGTCGAATATGATGACGTGGCAGAACCGAATGATCAAGAAAAGAAGGGAGACGACTCGAAATGACCGTATCAAACAACTAGAAAAACAAGCGGGGTGTAGACAATGACCACTCTGACATTTTGTGACAAGTACTTCTTATATCTTTCTTATATAATACGATTCTAATTCTGTCCGTTTGTCCGCGATATCCGCGTCCGTTTTTCATTTCTAGAAGAAAGCGTGAAGATTGAAGTGAACTTTCTCGAACAGGAGAAGAAAAAATCGATGAAAACAAAATGTCATTTCTAAATTCTCCGATCGCGCCGCAGGCGCCCCAGCTTTGCTGGTAAAGAGATACGGTCATCTTAAAACCGTACAGTTATGACGTGGCACAAGGAAACGGAGACGAAGAAGAAGAAGAAGAGAAAAACAAGATAAGAATGGAGCCAGAAATAGAGTCCAGAGAAGAACCGAAGCTCAATGACTCGCCGCCCGCCCCGTCGCCGACGTGACTACAAAACTTGGAGGCATTGTCTTTTTGGAGAGACAAACACGTACAGTTCTTTTGTACTCCTTCTTCTTCTTCTCCTTAGAGACAATGGCGCAGTTTGATAATTCAATGAAGTTAGTTGATTGGCCCCCAAAAAGTGATAAGACTGTGTGGAGAGAGGGGGGAGATGGTTGATGAGGATAGGGTGCTCAATTGATAAGAATAAAAAGAACCAGGAAGTGAAGGAGAAGAAAAGAAGGAGAGACAGATCTATACGAATCTTAGTTTTTTGAGAAGGGATGAAAGGTCCGAAGGGCACGAAATGTCAAACAATGCGAAGGAGAAGCTCTCGCTGACCAGAAGAGAAAAGTCTCGGGTTTCAGTATAGAAGTCATGGTGGTCTTTTGACTTGCTACGAATTGACTAGACCAAACATTCTGGTCATTCAAAAGTTAAAGAACCGGCAGGTGTCTGGAGAGACTTTGTGTTCAGTTTTAATTAAAAGTTCTGAATTGAACTTGAGCAAGAAATTAATAGAGCAATATGCTTTCCAGGGATAGAAGAACACAATGATCGTTATAAAGGCAATAATACCAAGCCCTAATAGATCGAAACCTGAATCAGGCGGTTTGATCATAAAGACGCTCCGCTTCAAACCTAATATTCCTTGAGCTTGTAGCCCTACAGAATCTGGAATTGTCTAGGAAAGCGGATTTTGCAAATTAACTCCATATCTTCTGAAATTTCAGTTTTTCTCCTCAGCTCTCTTTCAATTCTCCGGAACTGCCCCTCTACCCCTCTATTATTTTCAATGAATACGCAAGACCAGTAGCAGCAGAAATTCCTAGAATCTCCATTTTCTGCATTTTTTGCACCTTCGTTTCTGCTCAAAACATGTATTCATTATTCTAACAAAACATGTCGTAAAAGATTGAATGTGAGAGCTTTTAGAAGGAAATGTCACACAAATCAAGAATTCGAACGGATTCTTTTTTCAGAATCTACCCCCTCAGGCAGCGTTTCCTAATCAAAAAACACCATCTCTCTTTGAACCTGTTCCCAAAGGGGTCACAGTTCAAAGGGTTGCTCCCAGAAGATCAGACATCTGGAGAAGCCACGTCATCTTTCAGTCACTTTTAAAGGGTCTATTTTGAGTACGTGCCAATGGACTGGGAGCAAAAGGGACAGGGAGAGAAAGAGTGTTCTCAAGTTTCAACGGTATAAAGAGAAAAAGTAAACATTTGAAATCGCCAAAAGAGGAAAGGCGAATGCACATTACATACATTTTTGGGCATTGGACAAATAGTTCTTCGATTTTTGAGAGTCTCAGAAAAAAAGAACATCTGTTGAGTTGAGAAGAGTTAAGAAGAAAAGAGAAAAGGGGAAATTGTTGCCAACCGCCCATGATGATTATGAAAAACGAAATGAGACATGCAGAGCCAACAGCCTTTCGAAAGACAAACAATAGAAGAAAGGAGGGGTCCATTCGGTGGAATAACAAGACAAAAGAAGAGAGAATAAACGGTCAGGAAGAGAAGAAAAAGAAATACAAATGAGACCAATATTCAGATTTCGACAAACATCTGGTAAGAAAGAGAAGGAAGAGATGGTTATGGGTGCAAAGCGGGTGTGTGATCATCGGAGACAAGACGATGGTTTTCAAAGAAAACGCGAAAATGATGAGAAAAGATGTGGAAGAAGAAGAAGAAAAGTTTAGATGGCCGAAAAAGAGATGATACGGATCACTTGGGACACAGATCAAAGTTGAGAGAGGAAGGTTCAGATATAAATAGAAAACGAATTGCAAAAGTTATGACCCGAAAAGGAAGGGACTGTTCGGCAGATTCAATCAAGTTTCCGGTGATCTAGGAAATAAGAATTAGAACTTTTAGTTTTGATTTAGGCCTAGGAAAGTTAGAGAAATGGAGTGGAGGATGTCTGGATATCCCCATACTTGCGATCTGGCCGCGAAGTGCTCTAATTGCGTGCAGATCGGACCGACCCGGGTCGCGTAGGCAAAAATTTTCTGATCTGCCCGGCCCGGCTCGGCCCATATGAAGTATGGATTTTCTGAAGAGGACGCTCCTGGACCTTAAAGGTTTCAACACACTATAAGTACAGTTAGTAGAAATACAAAATTTGCAGGTTGATGGAAAAACAATACATATCAGCACATGAAAATTTTCGATAACAGACTCTGAAAAAAGGAAAACACCTCTCCTCCTCCAGAATTTGCGTAGTTTGCTGAGTACAGAAGAGTTTTGTTATTCTCCAAAAAGTCAGAGGGAACAGTCACGTGCAGAATCAAAGAATCTAGGTTGAACAGTGGTGCGGAACATCCGAATATTTTTTGAAAAGTGTCACAAAGAATTAGTGATGGAGGAGGACAGTTTGGGAAGAAAAATGGGGGAATAATCCAGAAAAGATGGAAACTTTTTGTTCCGGTTGGTCGGAAAGGGATTCATGACGAAAATCATAAGATTAATCCGAGTCCTATGGTCTTGTGGGAAACTTATGATAAACAGCTTTTTATAGCTTTTTGATAAGGTCCTCCTTGTTTTTGATACCGCCCCTTCGAAATTGAATTCCTGTCTGGAATCATGGATAGAAATAGAATCGAAGAAAATGTTTCTTTTTCATCGAAAACGCCTCCTCAAAACATATTTTTTGCGTGTTCTCTTTCTGGAAGTTGGTAGAAGAAAAAAACGGAACGAAGTGCTATTGTTTCCGAAACACCAAAAAGTAAGCTCTTTGGTGCCGAAACGCTCCGTCATTTTTTTGTTATCACGAGTTGGGAAAAGGGACTCCTCTCAAGGGATTCAGAGAGACGAGAAGTCAGATTCTAAAAACAGATACCCAAAAGTGCACGAACGGATAGATTGGGATGAAAATGAGCATGTGTCAGGTGGCAAGTTGTTTATAGAGAGAGCAGAAGGGAAATCAATGGTCAGCAGGTGCTGGTCAGTTGACCAGTGAGCATTCAGGAAGGAAGAAAAAAGGATATGAAGGGTTTTGATTTGGAAATTGAAGTTGGGAGGATAATCTGAAAGAGTAAAAGGGGGCTGGGGACAAAAGAAAACGCGGAAAAACGATTGTTGATTGGAGGAGAAAAGACGAAGAAGAAGATGACAACACATGACGGAGAGGAGGTCCCCCTTCGAAAAAATGTTACACGTGGCACGCAGACATAATAAATATGATCTGTGATCGCTTTTCTTCTTCACTCTAGTAGCTAACTTTTTTAATACATTTAATGCCAGAGGAGAATCAATTGAAAACAATGTGCTCTTCTTAGCCTTCTCACTCCGCGCAAGATTGTGTCACATGTTTCTGTCTAATTCTATTTGACCTGAATAAATGAAAGAAACAAGAGAAAGAAGAAGAAGAAGAAGAAGAAGAATGAGGAGAACATTGCAAAACTCTTTGTTGTTTTGTTCCAGAGAATCAACCGAAAGTCAATGGGGGTACCGGATGTTCGGAGCAATGAGTTTTTATAATTGATGACAAGGCGGAAGAGAATTTGAAAGAGATTCGAAGAAGAGAAATGAGATTATTAAAGGAAGAGTTCAGGAAAAAGGTTTCTGGAAATGTGGAAGAACGGAATTCGGAGAATCAAGACAACATTGTCTTTGGTGTAGACACCGGCTAATGGGTTTAAGGAAAGTCTGACAGCCGAAAAAGGCATATTACTATTATGATGCACTCTAGACGATCACTAGGAAATGATCAGAGAGGCAAAACAAACCTGGTGATTTCCTACTATTTTGGGATATTCAGACATCTCGATATAATGCAACACAGTCTCGGTTCACGAACTCAAAATCAAGTTCTAAATGAAATGCTCCACCCACTGCTTACAGGAGCATCAGAAAATGTTTCTGGATATTGGGAACACGGAAGGAGCCTTTTTTCAAAGAGACACCATTGTTTTGGACGTAGACACCTACTAATGATTTCGAAGTAAATCTAAAGGTGCACTTTAGACATTTGGGAATGCTGAATTGTAGAGTCAAAAGAGACAACGGACTATTCTAGGGTCTTAGGACTTCTAGCAAAACTGAACTTGAGCCATCTCAAACTCGAACGCTCCGCCTATCCCTACTTTTTTCCAGAACAACCTACTTTTTTCTCTTCTCATTTACTTTTTCTTCTTTGCTCCTTGTACTGAACACCTGTGCTCTTCTCACAAAACTACTAACTAACAATAATACAACGAACTTTTTTCTCCATGAAATTTGATTCTGTGCAGCAGAACAGAATCAGGTGCTAAGTGCAGTGCAAAACACAACATCATTTTTGAAAAAGTTGTCGCTTTCAATTGAATTTTTGGATTTTTGGACATCACAAAGACTGGAATCTCGTGACACTTTTTGGTGGTGATCTTTCCTCGAAATAATAAGATTTGCTCTCATGTTTGCAACTTTTCTATCGCAGTTGTCGAGGTCAATTCTCATGGAAAACTGATAGAATGAAAAAACGAAGAAAAAGGCTGGATCCGTTTGCTCCGAATGATGAATGGGGTGGTATCAGAGATGCCAACGTCACCCCTCCCGTTCTATCATTCTCGATATCATCAGGAGAGATAAATTATGATTTTTCCGAGAAGAATCATCAGAGATCAAATAGAACGAAAATGTAAAGAAGAAGAAGAAGAAGAAGAGGACAATAAAACACCTCAAAAGTTGTTTATGTTGTCAGGAAGAGAAGAGGATGAAATTGTTTGAAATACAATGAAAACACGGGAGATAGTTGTTTTGAGGTGAAAAGAAGAAAAAGAACTTACGATTAAAAAGATTTGTAGAAAAGTGATAGGATATCGGAATGATGATCAAATTGAAAGGGAGTTTTTGTCTTATCACCAACACGTGTTTTGATTACTATCTGGGCAGGTAAGAGTGAAAGGGAGACAAGAAGGGGGAACGTGAAATAAGACGAAATTTAAGGTTGCGACTTTGTAAACAGAAGAGAACAAAATGCAACGACGAGGGGAGAGTTTTTATTTTGGGATGGCTGACACCATTTTTTGAATTCTATGGGATGAAAGGAAGATATTTTGAGGATAACGAGTTTACTCAGAATTGTCAGAATCATTTTTCATTCTACGGGAATCCAGGAAAAGGTTTCGAGGCTCAAGGATTCCGGATTTCGGGAATTCTTACGAACTAGCAAATAAGGATTCTGAGATTCTTAGACAATCAACTCTAAAAATGGGGCTCGTTTCACTTTCAACGAGCACTTTAAGTACAACCAATTCTGACGAAATGCATCATCTAAACGTTTCCGACCATTCAACAAAAACCTTTTGAAACCGAACTCTCTGAAAACAGGCAGACAGACATAAACATGGTTTCTGGAACTTTCCGTTCGTGCCCTATTTTCCATGGGAACCTTTTTTTTGTTTTGTTGTTGTGTTCTCTGTTTTCTCTATTTCTTCTCTTCTCTCCCAGGATTCTCATGATCTCTTCTCTCGTTTTCTAAACAATTTCCGGAGACAACAATGCCATAAATGTGATGCGAAAACAAGACTGGAAGAAGAGTCACGTTCAGGATATTCTAGAATACTCGAATTCTCGGTTTCAGCCAAAGTTCAAGAATTTCCGTTTTTCTATTCACCTATTGTTATCCGAGTGTTTTCTCGTTAAAAATGCAAAACAAATGAAGAAAGAGAGCATTTGTCTGGCACAAAAGAAAACATGGGACCAGTTGTTTTTAGGTGACTGAGCATTATCAGAGAAAAAAAGAGAGAAAATAAACGGACGAGAATCAAATTTTTGGGTTAAGTGAGTCACGTGGAGCAGCATCTCCTTGCTCATCGTTTCCCTTTTTCTGGATCCATGAATAATAGAATTAAAACGACAAGGACCCTTCTCCTCGAAGAGAAGGAGGAAGATGTTTGATCCGTTCTTTTCATTACGAAAAAAGAGAAGAACCGATTGGTTTTATTCCACTCTCGGATGTGTTGTTATTTTCTATTCGAAGGTCACTTCTTCACAGATTCAAGGATTGTGTGTAAAGTGACAAGAGGGAAGAAATCGAAAAAAAAAGAATGGAAGAGAGGTGTAGTTTGGAGTCTCTGGGAGTTCCAAGAGCAAAAAGAAGAAAACGAAAAGAAAAGAAAAAGAAGAACCAAAGCAGTAGAGCATAAAAGACGCAAAAAGAAGAAGAAAACAAGGGAGACAATGTCCTTTCGGAAATCGGATATGGGTACGTCTAGATGAGTCAGGGTAGAGTAGAAAATAATGAAAAAGATGGAGTAAAAGAGTAAAAAGAAGATAGAAAAAAGGGTAGACAGGTGAAGGCGTCGAAGCGTGTCGATGTCAATGTCCCCTTCATCTGAAAACTAGAAGTAAATGGGAGAAAAAGTGGAAGATGAAGGAGAAGATGAAGAAGACAAGTTCTATGTTTTTCAAAGTTTTCTCCCTCTTTTCTACACTATAAAAAAGGAGTGATCCCGAACAAAATCGAAACATTGGTGTCACTTTTTTGATTGAGAAGGAGAGGTGTCTCTTTGATGGCATGAAAACATGGAGAAGGAACTGAAAGAGGACTGTTGAAATTTGAGAGATTGTAAAAAATGGGATGTTTAGGACTTGAAACTTTAAAAGAGGCCCAAAAAGATTTCCAGTAGTTCGAATTTTTCGGGAAGCCCGGGCCGGTCTGAAAACTCGCTTCGAAAATTTTTCAACGCATTTTCTCAAAATTTTCCAAAATTACCTAGTTTTCGAAAAACAACGGTTCAAAAAAATTGTGATCTGAGTACTCGAGCCATCCGGACTGGGAAGGACCGGACCATTATTAATCAAAAAGCCTAGAATCGGACCGTGACATGAAGGATGCACCTCATGCGGATCATTCGGAATCCAATGGTTCAAACGCAGATTTCTGAGATTTTCGAAATCATAGTGAATCTTTTGATGGTACAGAAATAAGTATCCTTAGGCACCCACTTATATAAACATTCAGATCGAACGCCGGTCATTCGGGCATCCTAAAAAGATCAGTATCACATTCCAGCATCTACAACTTGGAACCTTCTCCACCAAACATCACAACTTTCTGTTCTTTTCCCATCTTCACCTCCAAAAACTCAAAACACATCCATATTTCTTTTCCAAAGTACGCTTCCAGCCTTTTGAAAATTATCGTTTTTCCACCAAACATCCTCGTTTCATTGCTTTCTCTCTCTCTTATCAAACGATCCCAGATGGGAACGAATGGATCAAAAGTCAAAAAGTAATGGAAAACATGGACGTCTCTTCTTCAGAAAAAAAACAATACTTGTGACCCTTTCTCTCAGCAAATATTCGCACATTATCAATTGCAAACACAGACAGTAGCCATTGAGACAAGAGAAGAAAAGAAGGGTGATGTTTTGATTTCTCAACCAATTGGCAAGTGCAGACTCGAAGAATGGCGCCATCATTCAGTTCGTATAGTAGAACTCTCCGAGAGAGCACAAGAGCTCTTTTCGATTCTTCCAAAAGTCACAGTTGTTTTTGATCATTGATACATGCGTTCGACAAAAAGAAGAAAGAGAGAAAGATTCTTATCGTTATCAGGGAGAAACGGGCAAGAAGAGGGGTTTGATTTTGAAAAATAATCAGATGGTTTTGATTTGGAAAATGAAGGGAAAGTACAAACAACATGGAAATAATCGACAAGGTAGACATTTTGGCTTTTTTTGTTGAGTGCACAAACATAAAAATTGACATTTGGTTTTCAAAGGAAACGGGGGATTTTGACTTTCATTGAGTGATACTTGAACGGGTTTGTATTTAGTTTGACTGTACTCGGAAAGGTATAACTTTTTTGAAAGCAGGGAGAGATTTGGAGAAGATCAAAAGGAGAAATCTTCAAAATCAGACAACTATCAGCTAACTGTTATAGTAGTAAACTTGAAGGAAACATTTGCATAGCTACCTTAACTTTTAATAACTCTTCCTAGATTTGGCTCATGTTGATAGTTGTTCCCAAAGTTTCCGAACCGCTGAACTAGAAAAGACCAAAAAGCGGAAACCTTCTCGAACTGATCACCTCTATTCAAATGAAAATCCGACTCCGCCCTTTTTTCCTTTCTATTCAAATTCTATTAATAGAAAGATAAGAGATCAAAAATAAGATATAGGTCCACTATTTGTTTATGCAAATACGGTATGAGACACATTGTCAGTTTTCCGTTATTATAGTTTTCTATATTTATCTTTTCTAGAAAACTCATTAGATGTTCCAGTAGAACCTCTAATGTGATCCTCGTTCCCTTATTCCATGATTCGCCTATCTCTACTTTTCCGAGAGAATGATGTGATTCATGTTTTTCCAGAAACACTTTACCCGTTTTCTCTTCTTCTACAGCTGGCTTTTTCTGTCAGCTGCTCATGTACTTTCTTTTTGCTTTTTGCTTCTTTTCTTTCTTTTTTCTCCTTCACCACATCATCATTAAAGAACAGCTATACGAAAAACGGGAGATTTTCAACAGTTCTCATTCGTTTTTCCACTTATCAAAGTCAAGTTCACAAAATAAAGATCGCGAAATGATGACGTTGTGTTCCCTATGAGGGATCAATTTTTGGGTCGGGAGAAGAGATCAGATGACTGGAACTACTACTGTTGACGACAACACCCGCCCAGACATTTACCAAAATTGGACGCAAAACTACTCAAGGCTCCCCTTTTGTAACACATAATTGGTGACGATCTTTCTTTATTACCTCTCATTTGGACCGGGAGGGATCGTTTCAAAATGGTATTTTATGTGTTTTCAAAGTTTTTGGACTGGTGTATGTTGAAATTAGGGAGTAGGGTTGGTTGGACAATTGGGATGTTGGATGTCGGGGATGATTCAAAAATGTCATAAAGGGACTATTGTTGAGGAGAAAGGAACGGGGAATTTGAATAAAGGGGAGAAATGTACTTTCAGATCAGGAAGTTCCTTTTCGAAGGATCGATGACGTTAGCCAGAACTTTGTTGAAGTGCCGTCAGATCTCAATGTAGAAAGACTGTGTGAATTGCGGGGGAACTACATGACAATTAAAATATACTCCTATTTTCTGAAGAAGCTTTTACAAGTACACAGATCGAAGGCACGCAAGCTATTCAGGATGATAGCTCTTCCTAGTTTGCTAGACTTCCGCTAGATTCCTATTCTGATCCCAAACATAATCTCGGATTCTTACAAGGAACTGCACTCATTGAACTGTGAACGTGTCAAACTGAATCTTTGCAAACCTATCAAAGTAATAAACCTTCTTCTTTATCTATCAACACAAAAAACACAAAATGAACAAGACTTTCGAAAGATGTCTTTATTTTTCTGCGTGATTTTTCGTTTCCACTCAAAAAACGATCAGAAAGATGGCTTTGTTTTTCAGCAGTTGAAGAAGCCTTCTGTTGTTTTTCTTTTCGTCTTTTAATTGTTTTTAAACCGGTAGAAAATGAAAACAAAAAGTGCCTGGGAACTTGGAAAAAAGAACACCCAAATCTTTATCAGATGGAGAGCAAAAGATTGGGTTGACATTGATTTTGGTATCAAAAATAGTAACAGACATCAGTTTGATATCAATTTTTTTTGTTTTTTCGCGTTTCAGATGTTTGTGTTTTCAAGTTTTTTCAGCTGAAGGGCACCCACGGGACAATAACAATTGTGGAGATGGGTCATGTGGTTGGCACCGAGGGTACGGGCGGGTCATTTGGGTCCTCGGCCGAAGGGAGTTGCAAACATCTGATGGATCAAAATCAGAAGAAAAACAAGCGGAGGAGCAACAAGGGGACAAAGTGATCAAGTAGAACTTTTTGGAGAATTGAGGAGGAGGAGTAGGTCAAGGGGTTTCATATTTTTAGCATTGTATTTTGAGAGTTGGAGCAAGAAAACAAGGAGGAGATGAGGAGACCCGGAAATGATATTCAAATGCATTTGATAGAAAAAGTAAACGAAGAAAAATGGGTGTCTGGAAATGGAAACCAAAACAAAACATAGAAAGACTTCTTTCGAAAAAAAACTTCCGCAAAAGTTAGTCCCGGCCGATCTTTTGTTCTCTTAGGAATAAAAAGAGATCTACGAACTCTTGAAAAAGAGAGGTTGAAGTACCAAATGGTCCTAGCTTCGTGAAAAAATAGGGCAAAGTGTCAACGGTTCAGTGTATTCCAAGAGAAGTTTTTAGAGATTCTGGAACTCGGGGGAAAACAAGGACTTTGAATTTGGTGTGGAGTGCTAAATGATATCATTTTGTTTCAACTAACAGATTTAAAAGTAAACATGTGTGATTTTGAAAGTGGGATTACACTTTAAAAAAAGGAGGAGAAACAATTTGATCATGTGTGAACGGAATGTGGAAGAATGTTTCTTTTATGGATAAATGGGATCAGTGGGATTGCTAAAGTGGCAAATCTGCATGGGTAAAATTTATCAATTTCTTTTCAAGTTCCGAAATGTGTCTCAAGGAAAAAGGAAACTTTTTGGCTCACAGAAAGCCCTTGAAAAATTATACAGCGGCTATAGAGCCGGAGCTATTTATTCAAGCATAAATCAGTTCAAGTATCTCTACTTCGTTCAAAAGTTATATATGAGTATTGGGACGAAGTTACTGTACTTGAAAAAAGAGAAGTTAGACCACTGACTATGAGGGTTCAATCTGATCATTTTCTGGTCACTGAAAATTTGTCAAGAAAAATCCCTATTTAGAACTTGGCCCTGTCTTCAGAGAAGAGTATCTTACTGATTTTGACCTCGAACCTGTTGTTCATCTTGGTGGAACTGGAGTTGGAATCGTTTGTCACGTTGTACCCAAAGATTCAGAAAACCTAATTCCAGATATGCTGTTCTTAAAGATTTTCCAAAAAACCTACTCTCCATTCCAGCTTTCCCAAATCTTCCAGTCTAGAACATACCCAAATGTTATAGCTCATTTGATGACTCTTCTACTACGTGTGGTCTGCTCTCGGGACTTCCCTCAAATAAATAATATTTACCCAGAAGAAATCTCGAGACAGTACACACACATGCTCTCCAATTTTCAGTCATTTCCAGCAAGAATCATGAGACGTTGGAGGAGGATTAAGAAGAGAAACAATATCACAAGGAGTCAAACAATAACACTTTTTGCCGTATTATTTGTATTTAGAGTTTGGAATTTGAAAATCAAACTTTAGCTGATTGTTTTCGAACTGTGAGTCGATGTGAGTCGACTTCAAACATTAATCACATTTTGAAATTTTTCCAATGATCAAAATAATGGGAACGCGCGCACCGAACAAAAACAGACAGAGAGAGAAGAGCAAAAACAAAGCACTCGAAAACAAATAAAAGGCATGGAAAAGAGAATTCAAGATGACTTGAACAGAGAATCAAGTGTCTCTTCTCTCATTCTGTCTGTTGTACTCAATCAGATTCAAATATTTGAACAGTCAGTAGAGAAAGCAACTAACTGTCTGCAATAATATCACAAAAAGTGGGGGAAAAAGGATTGTCTCAAACTTGTTCAAGTCAAGTAAACCGGTGGGAAACAGCGAAAAAAAGAATAAAGAAATACATTCACAAATAGAAAAAACGAGAAGCTAAATGGTAAGAAAAGACGAGAAAAGAGGGTCAAACAGTCAAATAAAAATGTGTTGCGAGGGCGAAAATGTTGCGATCTTTGAGCACTGAGAACACATTTCGAGGGGGGTCTTTTGGAGAGGAAAGGAAATGATAAAAAGTGAAGAAGATGAGTCAGGTTTAGGGCCTTGTTTGGATAGAGTTCACCGAGAGGTCAGAACACAATTTTTATGTTTTTCAGGAAAAGAGGGTGGGAATTTCAGATAGCATATGGTGAATGAAAAAAACTAGTAGCGTAGCGTAGCGTTGAAAAAATATGTACTTGTGACCATTTCAAGAAACGGTGCTGACACCAATCTGCACGGTTTCTATGGGCTCTGATCAGGATATTAGCGTTTAACCAGAATCCTTCACATTAGTCATTAAACCGTTTTCTGTATACTGATATTAATTACTTATTAGAAATTCACAGAGGCTCATTTTAGAAAAAATTGCTAAAATGAGAATACTAGGAGATGCTTAGCTGAATTGTCAGTTCAGCTGTCATCTAAACAAAGGTGCAGCAGTATTCATCAGAACATTTTTGACGGCATTCAAATTTTGCGAATTTTGTATAAGCTGAAAGAGTTAAGACCAAAAGTGTCGTATTTCAAAACCACACTTCTCGTCGGTGACTATTACAACTATTGTACCGTACCTCTCAAAAGGTTGTGAATTTCCGGCGCTTGAGTGGAAAAACACCAACTTTGGGGTTATTTACAGATGATGTGTCTCGTGAAAGTGGAATGGTGCCAATCCTTCTCTTTCAGCACAACTTTCATGGGTTCTCGGGTTTCCTAGCTTTCTCGGGTCGTAAAATTTTTAGATGAGGTCGTACAAAAAGTTTGTAAATTAAGAAAATACAGTTTTTAAACTGATCCATTAGACAAAGCGGGCTCTATAACAATAGTTTACAAGATTCATAAAAAATAAGAAAGAAAGTACTCATATCCTTTCCGAAATTTCAAAATGCTGAAAGCAAAAAAATGTGTTCAAATGCCGAGATTGATACAATGACGAGATTAAATAAGATGTTCATCAAGGATAAAAATCAAGAAATCTCACTGACAAGAGATACACGTCATGGAACATCCATATGAACGAAGGATCAGGATCCATTTGTTCAAACAAAGGTCTGTGAATCTGTGATCCGTCTACGTGAGATCTCACTCTTGAGAGAGCTCGTGTAAACAGCAAGCGGTTTGCGAACTGGACCGGCTCTTTTTTGCTTTACCAACAGACAACGTGGAGCCAATGTGCACTTGAAAGAAAGTGGTAAGATGGCAAAAGTGACGAAATGGGTGGGAATGACTTTAAAAGTCTTTCAGAGATCGATGAGAGTCTGAAAGTAATCGGATTACAATGTCAAATAAACAGAAGACGTCATGAATTCAGAAGAGTAGGTCGGGAATGAGGAAGAGATGCAATATTGCATAAAACAACTGCCGGTGTTGGAAATAGAAACTGTTTATTTATGATTTATATAGAACCAGAGTGAATGAAATATGGTAATGAGGAGGACGGGAGAGAACGGGTGACCTTCTGAATTCGTGACTTTTGGAAGTCAAAAAACGTTGGTAAGTTTTGAACAATTGTTGGGAAGTGGCTGATCCAATTGGTATGTGGTGGTGAACGAGATGAAAATGACTAAGCATTTTCACACTGGAAATTAATTTCAGATCTCTTGGAGATAGAAACAAGCCCTAGATTATCAGAATTGGTTGGTAATGATTAACATCCGATTGAGTGTGTTTTCGAGATTCTCCTGTTCGGTTTGAAAATTTCAGCATTAGTTGGTGATTGTCCGAACGCTTCTCATAATTTTTTTTTCGCTACACGCAAAGCTTCAAATCTACAGGTACCAGCTACATATTTATACATGAATTGAGATCTTAAAACATATTAGTACTGAACTGTAAATTGTTCAATTTGCTCATTGAACACCCGAAGAGTGGCTGGATCCTTTAAAAAACAAGGGAATGGAGCAAGAATGCTTATAGGTTCGCTATTCCGAGATAGTTTTCTTCATTTCTGAGGTTTCTGTTAGGTTTTTCATCGCAATAAGTAAAATCGGAATAAGAGTAGGTTACAATCCGCTGTTTGTACCACGGTTTCCCTATCAATTAGTTAATTTGAGCGATCAACTTTTCGCGAAATGGTAACTCATTTTGCTGGTCAAAAACCAGAACCTGCTGCACTCTTGAAGAATACTCTAAGAGATCTCACTAGGGAATAATTCCTCGGTTTTCAAGAAAAGGAATTCATTTTTTGGAGATAACAAATTGTCGCCTGTCCCATTCTGTCCTTCTTCTTCTTCTTTCTCCGACTAATACGACATCCACCTTCTTCTTTTTTCTCTTCCAACCCACACACATCTCCATTTTTTCCCATGTACAACATTCAGAAATATGACAAGTTCATCGGGAATGCATACTTTCCCAAACGGATCTTTCCCTTTCCCCAATCCAACTATTCCCACTTTTTTCACACCCCATTTCTAATTACTTTACCACTACATGTTGCTCTTCTCAATACCACCAATCGTTTTTTTTTTTCGCTGGGTTCTTCCACTTGACAATATGTCACAAATCGAATTTAAATGAGAAGAGAGGAAGGGATTAGTATAGAATAAAAGCATGTTAATGAGAAGACAAAGGGTCAGTCAACGGACCACTTGTTGATGAGAGAATGACCAGAACAGGGAGAGGTCGAATTCCGATTTTCCTCTTGCTTTTTGAGTTTTGAATTTTGTTTCACTTTTGAGTTATCATTCCAAGTTCTTGCTTTTTGAATGATTGTCAAACTTCAACCAGTATTCTGAGTCCTACTATAATAGCTGTGGGGTCTCAAAATCAGAACCAGCAGATTTTTAGCTATTTTACCATCAAAACCCTGTCAACCAAAAACAGTTTGAAAGCTAAGCCAAAATTGTCCGATCCTAAGAATATCCTCTGTTTTGAACACTCTCGTTTGCCTCCCGGACATCGGCAGTGGTCGAAAACACAGCCTGCCCCCGAGTCCAACGTCCATCAGAAGGCAATCAAAGAAGTTGTCAGGGTTGCTCTTTCGCTTCCGGAGAAAAGAGAAGACTGGCCAACTGATCGTTTTCCATGATAGAAGAACTCGAAGACGTGCCCCCCAGTGTCAATCTCTCTTCTCACTTTTGGCCAATTTTGTGCAGGAGGTTGCACAGAAGGGGTGAAAAAAGTACAACTCTCTTTTAATCCAATTGTTTTTTCTCCTCATTCGCACCTCTTTTTTGCTTCTTTCGGAATCTCCGGGGAGTTTGGAAAAGGCAAGAAATTGAATTAGTGCGTTCGTTCGGATAGATCACTTTTCAGATGAGCATTCGTTTTTTTTGCAAGAGAATCTGTAGATTTTTGTGTAGATTCATTGTAGTATTCTTTTACCGTTTTGTTTTGAGATTTTGGACCAGTTTGAAATAGTCTAGCTGATTCATAACCAGATGATCAACACAAGAAACTCTTTTGATCTGGCAGTGTGAACTTGCATGTGAGTACCGTCCAAACGATCGAAGGCTTTGACTTTTAGAATAAAAATATCAGATTTGGAGGCATGGGAAAGAAGTTCAAACATGAATTTCTGTTTGAAATTTTTTGGTGTGTACATAAATTATAGAACTCTTTTTTGAGGTTTGATAACAACGAGAATTGGCGGGCCATCAAAATTCCATAGAAATTCCGACGCACCATGGTGAATTTTCATGAAACGGTTATCGATAAATAGTAGAGCATCTTTATCTTTGAAGATATCTATCCCTGATCTTTTGCTCTATCTTCCTCCCGCATCCCTCAATTTTTGCCATTTTTGTAGACTGACCAACAGGAGGACATTGAACTATTCCTATTATCCGTTTTTGTTTCTAATTGCGGTCAGAAACGTACAGCTCGTTGCGCAACCAACTTTTTCTTCTTCTTGTCTTGTCCATCGGCTCCTGGTCCTGCAACATTTCACCCAATAACCGAATTACACCAAACATGGCGTATCTTGGCGGGAAGGCCTTCTTCTTGTTCTGATGGACCACATTGTCTTCTGAAGACACACATCCCTATCGTGTGTATACACTACGCTTCTTCTTTCTCTTAATTGCATTTATTCATTTGTTCGTTGTCTTCGAAGCTGTCAGCTCACCGCCATCCGACACACACTTTCTACTTTTTCTCACACTTCCATCTTATCACTTCTCTCTTTTTTTCCAGAATCCCCAATGACATGAAAAATGATTATCCATCTCTTCCACCTTCTGTTTCTTTTCACTGGCTCTGAAGCCAGACTGATCAATTCTGAAGTTGTCAAGGATGTCTCTGTCTATCTGTGCTCCCATATTTCCACGTATACACATGCCAACATGAATGTAGGTTGATTGAAATCTTTGTAGTCTTAAACCTGAGCATTCAGTTTTTCTCCTATCCGATACAATTCTGTGTAACTCTTCGGTCTGATAAAGGAATAAGGTGAGTGTTCTTTTTTTTCGGATGAGTTTTGAGTTCCATTTTTCAGGGAAGAAATCAGGGATCTCCAGTCGACGACATCTCTTCAAAGTCGTGTTTCTATATCTTGGCGACAGTTGGCTACTGCCAACTCTTGTCGATTAACATTCAAAGGATATCAAACAGAATACAGGATATCTCCGGATTTGGGAGGATATGAGACATGTCAGACTTCGATTTCAAGGCATTTATTCAAGCTATCACAAGGAATGAACATGGGAATCGAGCATCAGAAGAGGATTGAATTCAATTCGACTAATCAAGACTGTCCAATTTTGAATGTCCCGACTGCTTATCCAGTTAGTTTTACATTCAAATATTCTAGGGTTGATCCTTTTTTTCAGGAATACGTTGCCTGTAAGTTCACTTCCAATGAATGGTACCAAATCGAATGGAAGTCAACGATTCGATACGAGACATTCAGAAACGGAGAATACGGTTGGTCCTCATTTTTATGTTATTCGAAATTACAAAAAAAATTACAGGAACATATTGGGCAAACGACACTCAGAATTTCATCGTAAAAATGAGCGAGGAAATGAGAAGGAATGGATCGGAGCATGTTTGGCTGAAACGGTTGTTGAAGTTGGAGTCCAGGTAAGTTCTCTGAAATAAGGATTCGGGTCCGGTCGGTCGGGAAATTCAGAAACCAACCTTACCTATCGTCTGGGTGGTCTGCCATCGGTCGGCTCGGTCGGCGGTCGGTCGCTTGACTAAATATTCTGACCGAAAACCCTTGCTCTGAAAAACTTAGTGAGTCCAAACTAACTATGAGCTTCAGGTTGGATGGATGTGACTCCACAAAATTGTTGATCAGATTTGCTGATGATTGGACGTATTCAGCCAACAGCGTCAGTTTGAGTTATCGAATATTCGAAGGATCCACAAAAATTCATTCGGATCACATTGGAACATTCGCAGTTGAAGGCTGGAAGGAGATGAATATCCCTTTGAAACGAATTCCAGGTGACCATGAAATATGTGCTCAGGTAAATTGATTAAACCAAGATGCCTCGTACCAACTCATTTATCTTCAGCTCTTAAATCCAGCAGTATCCCGTCACTACGTCTGTTCCAAAATCGTCGATGCACTCGACTGCCCATTCCTTCCGGTTTCTTCATCTTCCTCTTTTTCACTTTTCATTTCTTGTTCCATTTTTTTGTTTTTACATAGGTTCTAGTTCCAAAAAAAGCAATAAAAAATCGAAAGTTTTTCTTTATTCCATTCACACATTTAAATGGGTGCTAGACCAGACGCACCGTGATGTTGATCTGCCCCCAACAACTGTTGTTACGGAGAAGAAAAAGCAGAAGAAGGTGATGGGGACATAAATTTTAGTTTATGGCAGGTGTCAGAATACGTTTGACAAGTTTCTACATCAAAAGGTTTTTGATTGAAACTTGGGTGGCAGTCTCGTTTTCTTCTTAAGAACAAACTTTTAATAAGCTTAGACGACCATTCATAATTCAGAGAGAAGCTTACTGCTAGAAGTAAGAATATCAGCTCAGCACCAAAAGCTGAAAATGTGTCTCACAAGTAAGTTCCTTGAGGTAGCGGATTGAACTTTTTCTGAAATTTTGGCCCAAGGCATTTTTGACTACGTAGATCTCGATTCAAAAATAAAACCCTGCTAATTTTTTATTCTAAGCGAGTTATGAGCCGTCAAAGTGGCTCCAAGAGCTCATTAGTTGTAACTTTGAAGACGAGTATCTCAGCTTCTAGGCACTTCTAGAAGGTCTTATTTACACTGAAACACTTCAAATTGAATGTAGAATCATACTCTACCACAAACTCAAAAAAAATTTCCTGACTCAAAACTTCGAAATTTTGCTACCATTTGGCTGCAGATTTTTTCGACCGATTTGGCTTGGGAAAAAATAATTTGAATTTTGCACTGATTTCAACTGGAAATGGTTTATATGAGTTTTCTCATCATTTTTGCCTAATCCCACTGTGATTTGATGAGTTTTGTGCTTCTTCTAGGATGTTTGTGTCCATAAAATTATGGGACCATGTTTGTGCTCCATTCGAGCTGGAGACAAGGTATTATTGAGCAAAATATTTCTTAAAATATGTAAAAACTATATGAAAACTCATATAAACCATTTCCAGTTGAAATCAGTGCAAAATTCAAATTATTTTTTCCCAAGCCAAATCGGTCGAAAAAATCTGCAGCCAAATGGTAGCAAAATTTCGAAGTTTTGAGTCAGGAAATTTTTTTTGAGTTTGTGGTAGAGTATGATTCTACATTCAATTTGAAGTGTTTCAGTGTCAATAAGACCTTCTAGAAGTGCCTAGAAGCTGAGATATTCGTCTTCAAAGTTACAACTAATGATCTCTTGGAGCCACTTTGACGGCCTATAACTCGCTTAGAATAAAAAATTAGCAGGGTTTTATTTTTGAATCGAGATCTACGTAGTCAAAAATACCTTGGGCCAAAATTTCAGAAAAAGTTCAATCCGCTACCTCAAGGAACTTACTTGTCAGTGATAGAACTCACAATCAGATTTCGAAAAAATGACTTCTTTGATTTTCATGTAAATAGACTTTCTAACAGTTAGAAAACCTTTGAAGCCACTCTCTCAAATCGTCTTTAGCCGTATCCACTAGATTCTAACTAGATACAGATAAAAAAGAATACAAAACTTTTGAATCTCAGGTGAGTTTTCAAAACTTACGAGTTCAGTTTTTCTTGTTTCCCAACTTCTTTGGCGACATCGAATCTTCGAAAGGTAGGTTATATGAATATAGTGGAAACCTAATCAACTTGTAGGACAGAGTACCGTGCGGTAATTTATACAATTGGACCAGTTTCATGAAAGCCTGGAAAGGTGGGTTCGCTCTAGAACTACGTTTTCGTAGTTGACCACTTTTTTCCATAACCGCAGCCGAGTTAGTTAGATCACGTGGAGTAAACGAGCTTCAGAAATCGCTCCAATCTTTCTCCTACTTGAACCGAAGTAAGAGATTCTTTTGTGCTGAATCACGTAACTAGCTTGACTGCGGTTAGAAAAAAGCTATCAACTAGGAAGTTGTAGTTTTAGAGTTTGTCTATAAGGCAAATTTTGAGTAAAGTCGGATGATGAGAACCGCTTTTTCAAATCTTCAAAAATTTCATTTTTCCTACATATGAAAATGATTGAATGTGTGAAGTCACTTGCCTTCTCTTGATATTCAATGAAACTAGGATACCTCCAGAACCCCCATGTATCCCCCATCTGTCGACAGAAGGAATTCTTATGATGGTTTCATTGTGTTTCATTCCTCGTCTCCAAAAATGAAGTTGTCAATAGATGGTGTCAGTGAGATTAAGAGACCTTCAGAATAAAGAGACAATTAATAGTGGCGCCGATGCAAATCAAATTGTCCTTCATTCCTTACAAAAACATACCTTTCCATTCGAAGTTCATGGCCCATAATCAATTTGTCCTTCTCCTCGTTTCTTCTCTCTTTTCCAATCTTTTTCCTTCTCTCCCAGGGTGTTTTGGGTGGGATAGAAGCGGGTGGTGGTGGTGCAAGCCCTTCTCCTCCACGCGCGCCATTCGCCACGATTTATAGCCATACACATACACACACATTTTTATTGCTTTCGGACTACTGCCCTCTCAGCGATTTGTACGCTCTCTGTCCCGTCTGTCGGTAGTGACCCTCTCTGGTAGGAATGCTATCTGAGAAGCCGATCAGAACGACACCAGCAGTAGCAGCAGCCGGAGGAGGAGGACCACAGATTGGAAGAGGGCCCTAACCCCTTCTCAACTGACTTAACTCTGAATATCATCGATTCACTCTCTCTCTCTCTCCCTCTCTTGCCTAATCGGCTGATTTATTCCCTTTATCTCGAACTCGACGTCCCTCTTTTTTCTCCTTTATTCTACCCGACGGCGTTAATTTATGAGGTTCGGAGGAAGATAACAACATGGCCTCTTCTTTTGAATTCTTCCCGCGTTTCCTCGATTTCAAATCGGTCGTTACCCGTGTGAACCATATATCGATACCACTGTTTTTTTTTCCAAATGTGATGACCACTGTGTCCCTTTTCCACCTTTTTTCCTCGTCTCCTTGTCGCCGTCGTCAACGTCAAATAGCCTTCTCCTCCTCCTTTTTCCTCTTGGTCTCCCGAACTTCTTCTTCTTGTGTCCCAGACCTATTTGCACTTGTACTAGTCATCGTTCCCGTCAGTTTTCATATAGATTTTTGTGTTCAGTTATATCATCTATTGACAAGACGTAGATAGAGAGATGGTTTCTTCTGTCCACTCTCTATTCCTTTTTGGCCTCTGCCATTGTTAACCAAATGGGTCAGAACGCGATGATGATAGTTTTGTTTACAGTGCAGGCCTTTTGGTTTTATGCATAGTTTACTTATTCTACATGGGTGGCGTGGGATCTTACTGTCATTTTTGAGAGAAAAACCAAAAAAATTGGTTTTTCTACTAAAGCTTCACCTTGTGAAAAAATTGTCCTAAAAACAAGGAAAAAAATTCTTCATCGGCCCGGCCCGCGGCAAGTATAATTTTCAGAATTCATAGGTTCAGAGAGACCCAAAAATTGAAGAGCGTCTGATTCTTTTGACATATCTCAAACTGACCAGTGTCAGTAAAAAATATCGTTTTTCTGTGGATCACTAGTCCTAACGTTTCCAGAATTCTTATTAGTTTTTGAATATCAGCTTTCAGTTAGTCTCATGAAACCAAAGAAGCTCCTACATTGCAATATAGTACTTCAGAAATATCGAAATATAAAGAAAGCTTCTTACTTCAGCAAAGCTTTCTAGAATTCTCTGACCGATCTCTAAACTTCTCAAGCCGTCTACTCATTATCATCCGTATTGAAAACCTCCTCTGTTTTTCTAAACTTCTCCCATTCAAAAAACCAATCATCCATCGTGTTCCAAACCTCAACCAACCCATTTCCCATTCGCCTCATTGACGTTCTCGTTCGAAATTTCCTTCCCGCCAATTCGCTTCTTTCAAATTCGAAAAGTTCCTCTCTTCTTTTCTCTTTTTTACTTTCTTTGCCCATTGATATTTGCACTTCTACCAGTCATCCTACAGCCATAACCTTTGCTCATTAATTGCTCCTCCGCCAATCAACTCCATCATTTTTGTCTATCGAAGATTTGAAATTCAATCTTTCACTTTGTCTCTCCGTCTCTCCGTTCCCCTCTCCAGATGTGTTCATATCAATTCGTGTTCACTTCTTCTCATTCTTCCTCTGGTTATTCTTATTTCTGATACATATGTCGTATACACAACATATCGCCTATATGACACGGGTCGTGTCATAAATCTCTTAAATTTCTACAGCCCAGACGTGTCTGTGTGCGTATCATCGATCGAAAGGCGACGGAGACGTATTCTCTTTCCCTTGACGAACCTAATAAATCAAGACATTAAGAAACGAGGAGATCCCTCCGTGTCCATTGTATGTGTGTCGCCTTCGTTTGATTCGAAGGTCCCACACTAATTTGAAGTTGAAATATTGTTCTGTTTTCTACATCTTTTTCTTCATCTTCCCCTTAACATTCGATGTCCAACAGAAACACTTTCGAAGGTAGTTTCTCATGAGTTATGGGTTTTTCGATAGACTCCTTCAGCACCTAGAGCAGCGTTTATCACATGAGAAGCTTGTGAAAGAGCCTGAGAATTGATTGGTACAAAATTTTCTGTGGCTCAGGTTCGGTTTATGAGCTTTGGAGACTTTTATCAGATAATCTAAAATTAGAAATTACCTCCTTCTCGAAATATTCACTATCTGGAGGACTTATAGCTATTGAGAGGCGAAAACCAGAAGATTTAGACACCGTGGGATTCTTTTTAAGGTGGTTGGTGTTCCAGATTAGCTAGACGCTGTTCCCGCTGAAGTTTTGTCACAATGATTATGGTATTTCAGAACATTGTAGTCACTTTTGATAATTTTTCAATTCCACTTGCTCGTTGCTCTCTGATGATTAACTCAGACGATATTCCAATAAACCCTTCTATTCCCTTTCAAATGGAGCCCATATTTTCCCGATTCCCATAATTAAAAAGCTCATTCTACTTCTTCCTATTAATTAATCCATTACCACCAAATCCCCTCTAAAATTTCGGTGGTAATCGAAGAAGGCGGAGTCGTAAAGGGCGAAAAGAGAAGGAAGAGGAGAGGGAAGAGCAGGAGCAGACAACTAGACAGTATGTTTGTGCAAAAGGAGAAAAGAGACGTCTTCCTCTCCGCCCATTTTTCCTTCCCACTAACCGACACAACCCATCCTTAATTTTTTTGGGAAAAGAAGAGAAAAGCATATTTTTCCTTATTATTATCTTTACAGAGATCTATGTTTATCAATATTTTATCAGTTGACTGATTGATAGTATCTTATCGCTAATTAAAAATGCCACTGTGTCTGTCTGGGAAAACGTCGAGTCATCCTTTATTCAGTATTTCTAGATCTATTTTCAGATTAAATTCCCTATTCGTTATTCATCTAACTGAATGAAATTCCAAATTTCCTATTCCCAAAATTTCGATTCCAGTTTGGTCTTCTCTTTGTTATTGTCTTATTTTCTGTTTTTCCTTCTATTCCTTTTTCTATTCTCTTCATTCTTTCTTCGAAAATTGACTCTAATTATTTCGTAACATCTTCTAGCTCTTCAGATGATGCATACACTTGGAATACTTTTGTTCATTCCACTCGCCACGTCATCAATCTTCGATCAGGTCCGTCCCAAAAACCAATTTCCTGGATTGAGAGAGCACTCTCACTCTTCCATTGAGCCCTCGAAATGTAATTGTTTTGCAGGCAGTGAAAGGGAAATGTATTCCAATCGACATTGAGCTATGCAAAGATTTACCATACAACTACACTTACTACCCGAATACAATTCTTCATAACGATCAACACACGGTAAGCCTTCTTCCCTCCCTTCTTTACATCTATTTCCATATTCGGAAAATCGTTTTGATTCTGGTATTCTATTTGCATTCCAAATCATTTCCCTTTCCGTTTACCTCAAAATCTGAATCGATTCCCCCACTCGTTCCCCGTGTCTCTCTCATTTTCAAAAACTGAACAATTTTTTGGCGGTGTGGAGACGATTCGGGGGGACGCGGGGCACTGGTGTCGGCATCTTCAAAGAGCACCATTTTTCTCGTCTCGGCGCATATCTGCGTCTCATGGGTGCACATGATCTTATGCAAGGGGTCTCACAGAAGTGAAATGAGACAATGGGATGAAATGAATCGGACGAAAGGAAAAATATGGCGGTTCCGTGAGATGGTTGTGGTTGAAAAAATGGAAGAAGAGAAGAAGAAGATGGACAACATATTTTAGAGGGAAATTGCACAAAGACACCTTTAGGAAGGGAAAATGAATCAGAATAGACGGAGGATTGATGACTCCGGATTTAGAGATTAAGATGTCTTGACTCCAGAACTAGCAAAAATGACTTGGATTTGGAAAGGGCAGGGTTTTCGAAATCCGATTGTAATTTATACCATCACCAAATTTTAGCAAAATCGGATCGTAAGGACCCCTCTTCTTAGATCGTTTAACTTAACCTTTTTCAACTGAAATTTAAAAACATTGAATATCTAACAGCACAGTACTGTTGCTGTCTAACTTTTGAATTAATTTAGATTTAATATTTTCATGACCCGAAGTAATTTCTAGTCAGTGTCCTTCTAGTCACTATAATTCCTTAAGATTGCAGAAAGACTTGACGAAATTTCAAGTTTTGATTATTAGAAAAAGTTTGTTATTTTGCTAGTCACCCATTCCTTTTGAATTCCGAACATTAAAATCTTTACAACTTTTAGTATAAACTTTTGAGCATCAAAACATTTTCAGCCGATTCTAAACCATCCTTTCTCTACTACCACCATCATTTTTATTTGTACTGATTGACACTGTCGCGTAGGTTTTTATGACCCAAATCTAAAAGATCTTGTTGTGATAACGGAACTGATAACCAAGGCGGCGAGTCAAAAGAGAAAACGGAGAGAGCCGACGAAATATGTTTCTAATTTTGCTCCATCGAGCGGGGGGTCAGTTTCCTTCCTTCACTAACCAGCTCCAGTTTTTACGACCTCCCGTTCTCCTTCGTGGAGTCTCTTCTTTCTTTTCATCACATACACATTTGCATTTCGAAGGAGCAAAAGAGGGGTTGAAAGGGGGCAAGAAAAAGACGGAAGATGGGGCGGTCTCTAATTGCATTTTGGGACCACAACAATGTAACATAGAGGACCCAGGATCCCAGAAAAACCAGAAACAGAAGCGAAAAAAAGGGATTTGTTGTATACATATGGTTATTTCTTTCAGCTACAAACACACACGGAGCACTTCAAGCCGTTGATGAAAACGAAATGTCATCCACACATCCACTTCTTCATTTGTTCCGTATTTGCTCCGATGTGTCCCGTTGGAATGCCACAGGCGGTCACTAGTTGCAAATCGGTTTGCGAACAGGTAAATCAGAGATTATTATGAAGGGAAAAGATTATGAAGGTGTGAAGGCTGAAACTGAAAAAAGACGAGGAGTCGCAAACTTTTCCATACAGTTTTTTCACAGTTACAAAGTGGAATTATTGGATAGGAGTTCAATTTTTTGAAATCTCAGGAACTACATAGATCTAAGCATTTTCGAATTGAAATTTTCAATCGAACAAAGTTTATCTAAATTTCTATCGAGTTTTTCTGTTTCCAAATTGGAAATTTTACTGAAAAACGACCTGAAATTGTCGGCATGCGTTAGTGACTCTGAACCTCTATTATTCCATTTTGAAATCTCTACGACATCTCCATCCCAATTAAATTTGACACTAATGACCCATATTGCTATTTTTTACTGTCATGAATGTGACTTGCGTGACTTCCGCTCCCACCTGTTCGTGTTCAGCCAGCTGTCTATCCTCAGCTTCCTCCTCCCATTATGGTCCCCCTCGCATGCTCCGCTTACACAGACACGCGTGCGGCTCATTACGCTCCACAAGCATTACGGGGGACAGGTGGACATCAATCATAATAAGAATGAAAAGTTGACTGTCTTCTAGTCGTTCACCTTCCCAGATATTATTGTAAACATCTGCCAGCTGGGGGTTGAGTATTGTTTACCAACGAGATTAACACACATTTACATATACACACATTTTATTACAGGTGAAAGCTGATTGCTTCTCGATTCTTGACGAATTCGGAATTGGATGGCCTGAGCCTCTGAATTGCGCTCAGTTCCCAGATCCACCAGAGTTATGCATGAAACCAACAGAAGATGAGATCACTGGAGGATTCTCAGCTCCACGAGTTTCTTCAAAAGTTTCTAGTTCATCTTCATCCAAACCAACTGGATGTCCAAGTGATCTAGTTGATGTCGATTCTCATGATCCAAAGTCTCATTGTGCTTTTGCGTGCCAATCAAATGTCATGTTCAGCACGGACAACAAGGTATCCTTCAGGAGCCATATTTTCAAACGAATAATTATTACAGAGAATGGTTCGTTCATGGTCAATTTGGTTTGCCGCAGCCAACGCCGGAGTCGCCGTTTTCTCCTTTTTGACGTTTGCCATCGACCGAAAAAGATTCCGTTTTCCGGAGAGGTTCGTTATTATAAAAGACAAGGAGACAGGAAAATGAGAAAAGGAAAAGAAGGGGAATAAGTGGGTAATAACGAGCCAAGAAAATGAGTCACTTGGGGGAACAAGCTGTTGCAATTGTGTTGCCGACAGAGGGACACTTGATGCTGGGAAATAGGGATCAGAAATTGACACGAATTATATATATAGTGCAATATCTATGATTATGAAAGTTTGAACGAATTCTAAGCGTCCAGTACCGAAAAAAAGGTATAATGTTTGGGTGTTCTCAATGGAACATGGCCAAAATTTGGTATATGACAACATTTTTAGAGTAGTCTTACCAATCGAAAATACCATGGGTAGATCAACCAAACCTAGATTTTCATTTTTGTAGTTGCCAATCTTTTTTCTACCATTATGAGGAAACAATTTCAGATGTGTCTTCTATCTATCCTTGTGCATCTTCCTCTCCACTCTACCATACCTCTCTCCACTGTTTCTCTCTGCTCCTATCCGATCATGTCATGCTCTTGGAAATGGAAGATCCTACCTCTCCATCGGCACTTTCGACAATTCCTACTGTCTTGCCTCATTCCTTCTCAACTACTTCTTCAGCACTGCGGCCGCCCTTTGGTGGTTAATGTTCTCGTTTACGTTGTGAGTCGATTAATCCTTGAAGAGTCATCTAATCCGTTCCTGGGAACCTCCTCATCAACATTCCATTTCAGATACCTGAGCGGAGGACGAAAGTGGGTGCCAGAAGGTATTGAAGCATGCAGCAGTTATGTTCATTTCGTCGCTTGGGGAGTTTCTGCGGTGGCAACGATTATTGTTCTCATTTTCAACAAAGTGGATGCAAGTGAATTAACAGCCCTTTGTTCTGTGGGCAACCTGAATTCCATCGCGTTGCTTTGGTTTGTAATTGTGCCAAGAACAATTTGTATTGTCATTGGAACTTGTTTCATTGTTGGAGGATTTGCGAGTATGTGCAGGGAGAGAATCAGTTTTAGAACAAGGGTGAGTTCTATGATTCAGCTCCAGGAAGACTGGGATACAGTACCCCTCAAATGGTTGTGAACTTTCGGCGTTTCCGCTGAGAAAAACTCCAACTTTAGACGTTTGGGAAACACATTGCAATTGATTCCGTTTGATCTGAAATTCGGGGCATGTATACATCAAGTCTAGAACTCTATTTTTGTGACTGGCATCTTTTTTGTATAACCTCTTCTAAAGACGGTGTGTCCTGAGATAGTGGAACGGTACTAATTGTTCTCCTTTTCAATACATTTTTCATGGTTTTCCGGGTGTTCAGTGCCACGGGGCACATCATCTTCAGAATACGTTGTTCAAGAAATTCGTCAACTACAATAAGAGAGTTCAAAAATTGATTTATACACTTATATAACCACAAAATTTAAAACCCAGCAGACAATTTCGGGTCATTTCCCCAGATCCCCAAAATAGGGTTTCAACTGAATACTTCGAAAGTTCAAAACATTTTGAGCGGTTCTGTACAATAGCCTTTTTCAATAGCCATAGCCTTTTTCTGAAACATATTCAAAATAATTTCAGGGAACCGACACATCAAAATTGGAAAAGTTAATGGTCAAAATGGGTTTATTCTGTGCTCTATTCATCCTCCCCAATGTCATCGAACTCGTTTGCCAATGCTATAAATTCATGATTCTGACTCAATGGACACGAATGACAATCGACTGTAAACAACAATTAGGAGCATGTCATCGACCGAGTCCGCCTCAAGCTGAAATATATATTGCCTCCGTTATATCCAGTTTGACAACTGGATTCTCATGTCTTATGTGGGTGCTCTCCGCGAAAACTGTCCACTCCTGGAAGAATTTCATCTTCTGTGGAATGTGCTCGACGGCTCCTGTCAAGGTAATTGAGTCACGATTGTGAATAGAGTGTTATTTCATTTCTTCAGAGCCCGATTGAACCATCAACACGACCACTGCTGGAGCCTCCGACTGCTCCACCACCACAACCACCGGTATATATGCAAATGACTACAAATCCTCAGAATGCATGGAGACCCAGTAAAGTGGTCTGAATCCGATTAAACATGCCTTTTCAAAAGCTCAATCACTCATTGCCCCATGACAAAACCGATGATCTACCTACGCTATTCATTCTCAATTATGTTCTTCGCATTCGATCCATTGACAATCATCCCCCAAACTCACTCAATCACCTTCCTTCGAAAACGGGTTGTTATTGTAATTTTTCCAATGTTCATTTTGGTTAATAATAAAACTTTTTAGAGATTATCAAGATTTATAAATACGAAATAGTAATGGAACAGTGTTATGTGGTATGAGATCAAATGGTTTTTCACTTCTGTGGTTTCACTTTTGGTGGTTTGAATGCAGCTCCCTTCATCGTCTTTCCCTTGTCCTCTTTCTTTGCCTTCTTCGCTTGGAAGTTTCGCCAACTACCCGATCGTTCATCTCGAGATTCTTCATAGTTTTTGGCGAACTCCTCTGCCAACTTCCTCTTCTCTGCAGCTTGCGCCATAGCTTCAGTTGCTCGGCGCCTAAAAGAGTATTTATATCTTTAATGTAAATTCAGAATACTCACTTCTCATCGTTGGCCCTATCTTCCAGCATCTTTCTCTTTTTCTCTCTGTCTGCGAATACCTTGGTGACTGTGATCCAGAGAGCTTTCTTGTAGCCAGCTGGGTCATCCTCGTCTATGACGTCCTCCTTTCCATCCTTTCGGAGCTTCCGCTTCTTCTCCGACATCTGAAAATAAGGTTCTTCTAAATCGGGATTGATTTTTGATGCCAATTACCACAATAGCTAGTCTAGCCTTCGCTTCAGTGTAACAATCCTTGCACCTATTTAACTCAATAGGGTCTTCCATCTGCTTTATCGCCTTTTTGACAATATCGAATGCCTTGTCAGCTCTCTCACGATCCTCCGGGTTTTTATCAGGGTGAACAAGCAGCGAAAGCTTTTTGTATTTCTTCTTGGCTGCTTCGATGTCAGTGTCCAGATCGATTTGAAGGACTTCATATGGGTTAAGATTCAGATAAGTGGATCCAGGTTTCAAAAGCCGATCAATCTGCTGCTCTGAAGTGAGGGCGGCATCTTGCTGCTCCGTTGATTTGAGCTGAAAACGATGGTTCAAAAACTTGTCTAAAAAATTCTGTTGATCAACTTACATCTTGGTAGAACGACTCAAATTGGGACATTGTTCTGAAAACTGTTGAAATTAAAGAGATTTCATGGATCAGGTTACGGAATATATAAAACTGTGCGATTCAACACGATTGCGAGACAACAAGGAACTATAAATTAAAAAGAAATCTTCATTAAAATCCTGACTAAAAATGGGCACTATGAATCGTACACCTATTTACATTGTAAATACATAATTTCACATTTCAAACTGCAATCTATCTACATGAGGCAGGAGCTCATCAATTGACGGCTGCAATTTAAACTGTAGAACTGAGCAAAGAGGAAGTTCGTATGCAAGAAGCTCCGATTTTTGTTCTCGAAGCTGAATTTCTGCTTGAACGATGTAAGTCTTTATCGTCGTTTTTTTGTAGTCGTTCATTTTTAGAGCGACGAGAAGAGATGCACCAGCTACACATTTACGGTTTAATTTGGATATGAGTCCCTGGAAGAAGACGAGGAATCTTTCAGGAGTAATAAAATCTTTGGACTTACTTTTCCAACAATTTTTTCAAAGTAGACGAATGCAGTGGCGATAGTGTAAACATCAATTTCATTCGCTCTTCCAAGTTCTGCCATTTCTCTTTTCAAACTTTTCATCTTACTCAATGTCAGATGAATTATGGGATATTTTGTTTCGAAGTCCTCATTTATCACTTGTTTTGTTTTTTCGGCAGTTTCCCAGTGCAGTGTGCTAGCCACGAATCCATCTTGTCGAATCACAGTCCTTTTTCCAACTCCTAACTCTGTGAATGCTGTTGCATCGTATTCATCGATGCTTTCGGATGGTTCGTCTGATCGACTAATATCCAAATCATATTTATCATCCACAGAAGTTCCACGTTCGTAGCTTGGTTCTCTGTTCACATTTTGAGGTACTTCAATGCTTTCGGCAAATGGATCTTCTGATATTTCGCCGTTTCGGAAACTTTCCTGCAATAAGTAAACCTGAATTGCAACTTTTTTCATGCATTTAACGTACTCTTCTGTCTTTTCTCGAAATTAGAGCAGGGGGTTTGTCGAAAAGTGTAAAAAATGGGGAAGGATTACGCTTCCTTCGCGTTTGCCCAAGAATCACTTGATCATCTGGATCTCGAAACACGAACGGGCGTAATTCTTCTGAAGACGAATGCGCTTGGTGACGCATCCGATCAGAGCTGAAATCCAAGTTTTAGTTCAGTTTCCTCAGAACAAGAATAAGATGTCACAGAACTGTGAATGAACTAAATGGATTAATCTAAACCTTCCGAATATTGACTTCGACCGGAACTTTTTCTTATTGACGGTGGTGTTAGCGAAAATCGGTGCCAGGGGATCGACGTAATCATAGTTAGGTGAAAGGTAGGAGAAGACGGCAAGAGGGTGACCACTCGAGGCGGTACAGATGTAAAACCTGAAAATGTGTTAGTAGAAGACAAGACGATTTGATGGTTGAATTTATTAGTTGGGTTTTAAAGAAATCCAGGTGAGGAGCTCGTTAATAAACGAACCTTTCGGCATGTGTGATAGTGCTTTTTAATCTTTTCAGAAAGCTGAACTGATTTGAAGAGCAGGATGGAGATTCAGATCGAAACTCTAAAAAAGTGGACCGGGGTTGGTTATGGTGAGATAATTTTTGATAGACGATCCTTGAAATACTCACCGACTAGGCCAATATCGTCTTTTCCCATTCCTTCTTCCAGAATAGGTGTTCGACTATTGGTAGCGGTCATCGAATAAATTACATCGTCCGAACTCATAATTTTGGCTATTCTTTTGAAAATTGAAGTTCTGCAAATAGATCTTTAGTTTAAGTTTTTTAATAGGTCTACCCATACTTTTTCTGCGGTGTTTCGCGGAAGTTGTTGCTGAGGTAAATTCCATGCTGGTCAGCTTCAACATAATCGAGTGGCAGATTTGATGAGCTCTGGATTAGTTTCTTTTGAATATTGTTTCGAATAATAACATTACCAATCGTTCACCTAGAGAGGTGGATGTTCCGAGGGAAACCACTGATTCATTGTTTCGGACAGTCACGGAGGAGCTAGCACCATTCGAAAACTTTTTCTCCGACGATAGCTGCAATTTGGAAAGAATTAAACTACTAGACTTGAAGCATAACTTTTAGATTACCTTCGGTAGCCCTTTCGCTTGGAAAATTCGCAGATTGGTGTCCTGATGAGTGCCATCGACACTGATGTTTGATAGGAAGTTTTGGGCAACAAGAATATGATAATTACTTTTCTTTTTTACCATTTAATTGAGCGAAAATAATAGTTGAAGCTTCAATTGAAGTATTTTTGAATGGGAAAAAGGATTGAAGTCCGCTGAAATCGAATTGGATTCAATTTTCCATTGCAGGTACGGTCAACAAAAAATATCGAAAATCCGCAACTGTCGTATTATCTGATGCATGGGCACCGTGTTTGCGGACCTAGCCATTTTTCGAAATTTCTTCGCTCATTTCGGTTTCAATATTGTGCGCTTTGCCGATCTAGAGAGATGGAACATTGCTGTTTTTTTAAATATGGATATATTTCATGCTCCATAAGTTTCTCTATAATTCTTTCGTACAGATTTCTCATATCCTTGCAGTTTCTTCAAACCGTTTCGTTTCTTCCTTGAATAATAATATAAAATTTCAGCAAGATGAGTAAGACGCATCCACCAGAGCTCAAGAAGTACATGGACAAAGAGATGGATCTGAAGCTCAATGGAAATCGTCATGTCTCTGGAATTCTCCGAGGATTTGATCCATTCATGAACATGGTCATTGATGTAAGCAAATTCAATATTCATTGTCCTGATTATATTTATTTATCAAAAAAGTTTATTTCAGGAAGCTGTCGAGTACCCAAAGTCCGGAACTCCAATTAACCTCGGCATGACCGTCATTCGTGGTAACTCTGTCGTCATCATGGAACCAAAAGAACGAATCTCCTAAACTTTCGATCTCTTCAATCTTTTCCCTTTCTGTGTGCACTTGTTCTCTAAAATTATCAACCTTGTCTGATGTTTCTATTTTCATACCGAATAAATTTATTTTTGTTGGAATCCGTTTTTTTCATGTCAGCGGTTTCTCACCGACTACTCTCATTTGAATCTCCGAAAAGGATGATTGGGGAATTATTATTCGGCAAGCGAAAAATAAGATTCTCTTCTGAACTAAAGAAATTAAATACTTTGCAAATTTGAACTGGTCAGGTCAGATTTCCTAAATAGACTCACTTGGCTCTCTGCACAGGGTTGAAAGCTGGAAATCGAGGCAAAGAAATCGGTTGCTGACGCGTTTCGTGATAAATTCCCGCCTTAAATTCCCGCATATAGATCAAAATAAATTTTGAAAAGTGGGCCTACAATTTTGAAAAGAGTGACAAGGAGTTGTTCGAGATACTCAAAAAATGAGAAAATCGATTCAGAAACTGAATAATTTTCTAGTAACTGCATGTTTTTCGCATATACAATGCTTTTTTCTTCTCCAATTCACTAGAAATCTCGCTGTAAACCAATTTTCGTTTACCGATTTTAGGCTTATCGGATCTTTGAAGAGCTGAATCTCAAGTATTTCTGAACCAAATTAGCTGTGTGATAGCTCAAAATGTTTGAGCTATCCTACTCTAACACTTCTATCGTTTATTTTTTCGATTTTTTGTTCGTCCGGTTCAAAATCTCAAAAAGTTTAGATTCTCAAGCCAAAATTCGAACGAGCTGGATGAGCATTTCGGCAGTGCCTGTGCAGTTGTGTGATAGCTCAAAATCTTCCTTTCAATTCGGTTAAAAAACTGGTCGTCGAAAATTTGAGAAAAAACGACAAAGAACGCCACAGGGACGATATTTGTGATTTTTTCAGTACAAAATTAAAATTCGAGAATCATAAGGTTACAGTAATTAATGCAAACGCGCTCCCCTGCGAAAGCTGCTTTCTTTGCCTCGATTTCCAGCTTTCAACCCTGTGCTCTGTGAAAATTTGAACGCGCTCCCCTCGCACACATCGTTATTTTCGCGCGCGCGCGCTAAAAACGGCGCCAATGTCATCTCCCCTGCTTCCAAGGGGAATCACCCAGATTTCACCATTTTTGATTTTCACAGTGTTACTAGCAGGTGCGTGTAGATTTCGTCTCCTTTTTCATTTGTCTTTTGTACTCAAGACCTCCGGAAAGTGTTACAGTTTACAGCGAGCTTGAGTGGCTTCTGTATATTTCCCTGAACAGCCCCACGTCATTGGATGCTTTCTAAATTCCTCATCGCGACTAAAAATCAACATTTTTTTTACTTTCAAAACATTAGGAATCCTTGGTGAAGTTTCTAAGTTTTTTATACATTAAAACTAGCTTTAGCTTGAGCACTGATGAGCCGTCCGAAGTTCATGATCGCCTCAATTAACGATTGCTTCACGAGCTTATCGGAAATTGGGAATGCTGCTCTCACTTCCAGCATGCCTTGCAGCCAAGTCGTCGACGAGATGGAAAAGCGTCCCCGGCAAAACACAACAACAAAAAACGCGAATATGTGAGAGAGAAAAGACTCGAGTTGCGATATTCGTGTGTCTGCGGCTGCTGTTGTGCCCGCCTCTTTTCACTATGTGCGGTCTCAACGACTCTTCGCTGTTGTTTTCCTTCTTCTTCTTTTTGCGCCGTTGCCTCTCTTACTCCTACCCTACTTCGCGACAAAATGAATACTCTTTTTTCCCCACTTCTTATCTCTTTTTGCCGGCGACTTGTCCCAGTTTCTCCTATCCTTCGAAAATTGTTCGGCATTCTTCCCTATCATCATGACTTGCCATCACTCTTTGAGCTTCGGCGTTTTTCTCGTTCAGAAACTATCTCTTCAGCTTTCCGACATCTGCGAAGTACACTCGGCGGATACTACGTGAGCCGATACACCGAGCTCTCAACCTTCAACTATCAGTATCAAAGATACTTTTTGGTTTCCGATTCTCTTTCTGCACTTACAAGCATTTTACACTCTCTGTTCGAGAAATAACTATATCAGATTTGCGGTTTACTTAGTTTCCTGATCTCATCTACCCGTGTTTAGCGCTATTCGTTACTCTCAAAGTTTCTGTGTTTTCTCTTCTGTGTCGCGCTCCTCCGTACTTTGTCCCTATGTGTTGTCATTTTGAAGTTGTTTCAATGACGAATCACTCACGGAGACTGTGGATTGTGCCCTTCCCGCGCCGTCAGCGCCACGCCTGTTTCACTATCATCGATCGATCGATGAATTCAACCCCATTATTCCCGTTCCATTTCCTTTCTCTTCCTGTGCTCTCTTCTCTCACCACCGGGAACACTTTTCCCGTTATCATTCGCTCCCCCTTTCGTTCCTGTTCCATCTCTCCATCCAATCTCCGCAATGCAGCACAAAGAAGTAGCAGCCAGAGGTCCAGTGTAGAGAAAAGAGACATTTGAATGCGGTGTGTGCGCTCTCCGTATATGGCAAAAACGAATAAAAAGGGTCACCCTTGATTCTATTGGCTTTTTCCACATTTGAATATTTTCGCTTCTCCGTCTTCCATCTCTGCTTTCAAAATAAAACGCCTTTCGTAATTCTCATCGTTAATGCTCTCCAGCTCTCTATTTTCCCAGTTCTTATCTTCACATTCAATCCTATATGTTTTCAGAATCATGCCAGTCCCTCCTCAAGCCCAAAAAGCTTTGGATGACCTCGACAAGCAACTTCATGAGCCAGGAACTGTCACCAATGTTTTGGCTACGGTCGAGGCGAAGACTGGATTGAAGCGTCTTCATATTGTTCTCGGTGTCGTTGCTCTTCAAGCCATCTACCTCATCTTCGGACATTCAGCCCAGCTCGTTTGCAACGTCATGGGATTCGTCTATCCGGCATACATGAGGTGAGAACTCGTAAAAATATTACGATGTTTGCCCGCTTCTCTTTGCAAACATTGACAATGTTGAAGTTTCAGCCAGATTTATACTCACTGGCCCATTCTTAGTTGTGGAAATACAATTTACTTGTTTTCAGCATCAAGGCTATCGAGTCGAGCAACAAGGAAGATGACACTCAATGGTTGACTTACTGGGTCGTTTTCGCCATCCTCTCTGTCGTTGAGTTCTTCTCTGTTCAAATCGTCGCTGTCTTCCCAGTCTACTGGCTCTTCAAGTCTCTCTTCCTGCTCTACCTTTACCTTCCAACTTTCCTCGGAGCCACCAAACTTTACCACAGGTTGGATAAAGAAACAACGAAATTTGTGTATATCGCAATATATTACAGATTCGTCAAGCCAATTGCCGCCAGACATAACCACGGATCTATTGATTCTAAGATTGGAAACTTCGCTGACAAGGTTAACAGTGCCGCCGGAAAGCTCGCCAGCGACGTTCGCGACCATTTGGAGTGATTCTTCGTCAAGAACTTGACATCTTCCGCATTATTATCCCCACACTATTCAAGTTTGCAATTTTCCCACTTTATTGCCCCAATTTCCCAACCTTCATTTTCCCCATTATTTTGTTTCGGTTAGCTTTGTTCCTTACTCAGATCTGATTGTCGTTCTCATTTTGTCTCCCATATATTTTTCTCCATTTATCGACATAATGAACACTCTTCAGCATTATTCCGATAATTATTTTGTTCTTTTTTTCGTAGAGGGAGATTCGAAATGCATCACAATACCTAACATCACATGACAGCAGCAAAATAGCGAGATTGATTGATTAGTTGCAGAAAAATGGATGAATATCAAGAGCTGATTAGCGTACTCCCGCTAGAAACAGTGGAGTATGCATTCGCATATGGATCTGGTAGGTGTGATCAGGATAGACTTTCAAATTCGAATCAGGTAATTTGTAGGAGCGATTCAGCAGAAAGACGAAAATAAGGCGGAAAAGATGGTGGACTTTGTTGTTGTCACGAAAGATGCACAAGAATTTCATAGAGCCAACATCGAGAAGAATCCTCAGCATTATAGTCTTCTTCGTCTACTCGGGCCAAAAATGATTGAGAAGATTCAATGTAATTTCGCAGCTCGCGTTTATTACAATACTCATGTGAATGTTGGAAAACGGAAAATTAAATATGGAATCATCTCATACGAAAATATGAAGCAAGATTTACTTGACTGGCGATGGATATACATTTCTGGACGTCTTCACAAACCAGTTCTCGATGTGATTAAGCCTAAAGAAGACATGTGTGATCTGGTTACTGAGAATCGCAGATCTGCTCTTCACTCTGCGTGCTTGCTGCTTCCAGAATCGTTCACACTTAAAGAACTCTTCCATCGAATTGTGGGACTCTCGTATACTGGAGATTTTCGTATGATTGTTGGCGAGGACAAGAATAAGATCATGAAGATCGTCGAAGGAAACTACGAAGAGTTGATGAGGGTTTACGAGCCACTGATGAACGACGATGCTCGATTGTCGGTGATGTCACCAGCTAAAGTGATCCAAGACGGAACAACTACCGCAATCTATCATAGATTGAATTTGCTACCATCAGAAGTGTTGAATCGGATTCAGAGAAATATGAATAAGGTGCAAAGGAGACAACGGGATGCTGAAGAGGTTAGCTTAGTTTGCTAATCTGTAACTCTAGCATGATTTTTCATTTCAGGTCATCTTCTCCCTCGCTCACCGCCATGACGTGGCAGCAACTGTCGAAACTGCCATCGGAGGAATCATTCGTCCCATTTCATTCTCCCAAACAGCAAAAAATGCATTCTCCGCTGGGATGACACGTTCCGTTATTTACAGTCTCGCTAAAATGAGCAAGTTCTTAAAGAGCAAGTGATATAAATGAATATATGTAGTAGCTCAATTTCGGTTTTCCATAGAATGTGATGTAGATTAATCATCGTTTGTTTTTAAAATAAATTTATTTGTTCAATGCGAAATCAAACAACAAAAAAGGATAGGAAAGAATTATTAGTAAATCAACAACCTGAAGATGGACCTCGTGAAAGTGGAAGAGAAAAGAACAATCGAAACAGTTCAATATAATGGCAAGTAGACCATTTGAGCACCAGTTAAAACGGGAAAGAAAACGATTTTGCACCGGGGGATAACAAGGGAACTAAATGTGAAAAGATCTTCTAAAGTCTGGTAATTGGTACTTGTGACTTCGGAATCAAATATGGATCATTATTTGAATTCCTAAGGAGTGTAGGTACAATTGGAGGAGGTACATGAGTTGGACCTGCTCGTGGAAGCGTCAGAAGTCGTGGAGGTGGTGGACATGATGGAGGAGGACGACGTGGCATCAGAGCAGAAGTTGGTGATTCGTAGGCAGAATCTCGAGAATCTTCAGAGCTCATTGTATAGGGAGAATGGCAATCGAATGAGTATTCCTTATGAGAGTTTAGAGCAGCAATCAGTTGATCGTTGTAGAATGCTCGATTTTTCGATGATGATGATCCCTTTGATGGACGTTTACAGGCAAGGGCTAATATGACAAGAGCCAGAAGAAGAATGAAGATTACTAGAAGGAATGGGATAAGGAGACCTCCCAGAACACTGCACGAATTCAATTCATTCAATGGAGCACCTGCCAGATTCTCAGGGCCAGCACATCTAGCATCATCTCGTGGTTTCAGATTAGAGACTCGAAGATCACAGGAGCATTGCCAGTCATTATTGGCAAGGTGCAGGTTTCTGATATTCTGCCATTGGAGCATTCCTGGTGCCAAGTAACGGAGCTCATTGTTGGAAAGATCCAGATAGGAAAGGGGAGGAATCTGATTGAATGCAGATGGATGGATGTAGGTAAGAGCAGAGGAGGTGATTGAGAGCCAATGGAGAGATGATAATTGAACGAAAGAGGCCATCTGAAAACAAAGAATTCAACTTGAGAATGTTGAGAAAGTGAACTCACTTGGATCGTTTTCAGATTTTTGGAGTTAGAAATATTGAGATATTGAAGAGATGGAAGTCCATCAAAAGAAGCTGTCTCTAACGAAACGAATAGATTTGATGAAAGATCCAAACATTTCAGTGAGGGAAGAGACCATGTATTTCCAGGTAGTCGAACCAATTGATTATTTGTCAAATTGAGAGTTTCCAATTTCTCAAGACCATAAAGTGATCCTTCCTCAATATCACCAATCAGATTCTCACTAACATCCAGAAGTCTCAAATCTTTTTGGGCAATGAACATTCCTGTTTCCAGCTGAAAAATTGACGATTTTTAGTCATCTTTAAAAATGTCAAACTTACACTTGAGAGCAAGTTCTGTCTCAATTTCAACGTCTCAAGTCCACCCAAATTATTCAGAACAGACGCTGGCATTGACAAGAGCTTGTTAGCTGACAAATCCAAACTTTTGAGTCCGGATAGTGGTTTGAGAACAGACGGAGGGAGGAATGATAAACGATTATCGGCCAGAGAAAGTGTATGTAGTTGAGAGAGTCCAGAGAAACATTCAGGTCCCAATTGAACATCATTCGAAGAGATGATCAATGTCTGAAAAAACTTTCCGTCTGAAGGATTATATTTAATTAGGTCAGATTGCTCATTGTCTCGTATTTCTTTTCTTTTTTTGTTAGATGAGTAGAACGAGGAAGACATCTGCCAAGCGAAAGAAGGATGGTCCGAATTCGAAGACAGATGTCCTTTTCTATTACCTACTCATTAGCATACGGAAATCATGTGTCAATCAAGTTGTCGCCCCCATTGGTTCTGGGATTCTGTCGACCCAATTAATAATTAAGAAGACAGTTCATGAGAAGATGTCTAATCGAGTCATTTGATGGTTGACTTACCTTTAGATTTTTCAGTTTTGAGAACACTTCATTTGGTAGGGACAATAGGCTATTTGAAGAGAGATCTAGAAGTCGAAGATGAGGAAGAGTTGAGAAGACATCAGCGGATAAATGGGTAATCGAGTTGTTTTTGAGAATCAGTTGCTCGAGATCTGGAAAGAAATCATATTAAAGGTTTTTGTTTCTTGAAAAATGACACGGAATCTTTGGATTGAAAAAAGCAACGATTACAAGAAAATACCGTCCTGTGCAGTAAATTCAACCATTTAACTCAACCATTAAAAAAATCAACTTTGGGAGCATGAAAAAATGGGTTTATTCCATTCTATTTCTCTAACATTTGGTGAATGTATAGATAAACTCGTCGTGGTTACAAGAAAAAGTTGGCAACTACAAAAATATAGCTCTAGAGTTGAGGTAAACACCCTAAAATTTCAGATGAAACGCACAAGTTTGGGCCCTTTTTCTAGACCCCCAAATTTGAAAGTGTTCAACTGAAAAGTTTAAAAGGTTGTAATTGCTTCGACCGGTACTGCATGGATTAATTTTTCCTTTTTGTGTCTTTGAAATTTTCAAATTTGATTATCCTGTCCATTACTTCCCCCATCCCATACAATCTCAGCAGATGTTTATTCTGTTGCTCCTCTTACTCTTCATTCTCTACCCCAATTTCGAGCTCTTTTTCTCCGGTTTACGGCTTATATTATGAATGCTAAGACATAAATTACAGTTCCTAGAGGGAGGTCAGGTCATCCATAATTAGCGGGTTGCGTCATTCATCTCCCCAAATAAAAGGATGTGCTCTCCCCCTCTCCTATTCTCGTTGGATTCGAAACAATTGAGAGATAGACCAACGAACACCATCTCTCCCCCTTTGGGACGTATTCAAAAATCACCGAAAGAAAAACAATTTGGTTTTCTAACCCATTTATCATCGCCCCTGGAGAAGTTGACAATTTTGGGTTCTAAACATTCCGTTTCCGAAAACCCTTCGGTTTCTGTTCCCTATGGACTAGTTCTTATTCTCGAAACTTTTTTGCAATGCATGGAATCGAGAATGATGTCAATCAAATTTGCATAAAGCTTCGTTCTTCTTGTCTTCAGTCTCAAGTGCATAATGTCCATTTGGATACTCTCAAATCTCGAAATCTGCTGCCAAAACTTTGTGGCCTTGCTACCAGCTGACAATGTATGAATAAGTGGAGGACCAGGGGAGAACTTCTGGAGAGGACCATTCTAAGTCCATAATAGAATTCACTTAGAGGATTCCTTTTGTTGGAATCGCAGGGATCCACTGACTGTTTTCTCTTTTGTTATTATTATTATTCTAATTTGTATTGTCACATACTTGACTTTTCTTCGGAACGGACAAGACGGCTGTCGACTTTTAGTGTCCCGGCGATGATGATTTGGTCAAGGGCACCGGACGAAAAGAACGGAATTTCGCGCGGATTAGTCGGAAAGAAACTCTCTTTCGATTATATGATTATCCGTTCTTTTAGAGACTTTTGGGATGATTTATCGGTTGAGTAAAAGAATGGAAGATTGTTCACTCAGAGGTGCTAAGTGCCAATGAGACCGACAAACGAATGTTACGTAACTTTCCGGACGGTCGAACACCTGTACGGGTCAATCGGAGCATTGAATAGAACAAAAGGAAAGGTTCCTCATCTTCAGAAGGAATGATATTTAATGTCCCATGGGGTAACCAATCGGCATTCTTTGAAAATATTGTTGTGTCAATTGGATTCTAATTGAATGAGACTGATAACTAGATCGGTAATTAATCTTAATCGTCACCCAATATCGCTTAAAAATCTATGCGACTCCCTCGAGAATTCATTTTGGGGGTTGGAAAAGGACATCGGGATACTTCAAAAGCAAATTGTGGATTCTTCCCCCTTCTATTCTTTACCACTCAACAATCGAATTATGTATTCTGAAAACGCTTCTCCTCCCCCTTCTCCATTTTAGGAACATCATCTTCAAAATTCCATTATCCACTCGAGCGGACGCCGTGCTCCGGAGAAGAAGAGCAAAACGAGATGTTGAGCTTCCGAATTACACAGAATTAGAATTTAGGAAAGGAGACGAAAGAGACCTACCCTCAAGAAAATAATGATTGAGGCGACTATAAATCTAGGTGGTTAAGGTTAAGCAACCATTTTTCGGATTGTCCTTCGAAGGACAATACGTCGTTAAAATGGGGGTGGCAATGATGATAAAGATCTCGGAGAAAAGAAGAGAAGAGTTATGGTTTTTTGAGGGCGAGAAAAACGAATAAAACTGGGGAAATAAAACGATGATGACTTACTCGGATAAAGACTTAATTCATCGGCCGAAAGACGGGAGATTCGATTGTTTGAAAGGTCGAGTACTGTCGTTCGAGGGTCAAGAAGAATTGGAATCGATCGGAGGGAGGATCCTGAAAAATGAAATTTGAGAATGAGTGCAAGAAGATTTAGGAAATAAACTCTTCATTTTTGACACCATAATTGGGTTGCATCCATAAACTTTTGGATACCTCATGGATACCACGAGTTAATAACTAAATGAAACAGATAGGTATGAAAATCACTGACTATGAGTTATATCTAGGTATAAAAGTTACTACTAAGGTTTCAACCCATTCTCGTAAGAATCGAGCTCATCGGAGATCTTAATGATCTTGATCGGGAAAGATAACTACACTTATCACTTCAGAACAAGGTGGTTTGTGGCTGAGAGATACGCATCTGTCTGTGACAATTGCACATTTTACGGCTTCTGGGAACCCCCAACAAACACTTGTACACGGTAAGGCGGTGGTGGCTCTCTTTGAATCTCGCCGCCGATTTACAATATCAATCGAGAGAATTTATGTACCTTTGCAGACGGCCGTCGTTCTTGTTGGACACTTGCATCCTGATTGGCAGGCAAACAGCTGCTCACAAAGAATCAGTAGAAATATCAGTAGTAATCTCATTTCTGAGAAACTGGGAAGAGATCTGAAAATAAAAAGTTGAGTTGACACAAATGGGACAAAAACGACGACATGAGAACAGGAAAAAAGATGAGCAATGAGACGAGGGAATGATGTGGGTCGAGAAAGTGGATTGATGGTTTTTGAGAAGAGATTCGTGAACCCAGGAAAAGAAGAAAGATATGGAGGCAACTTGTTGGTATATTTCCCAAGAGTCACCAAAAAGAGAAGATATCGTTGAAACTTTTGACTCTTTCCGAGAGAAAGAGCAATACTTCAAGATTGTAGTCAGATAGACAGAAGTCAAGAAAGAGAGTAAGTGTTCATTCATAACCAAGAAAAGAAATAAAAGTGAGATTGGTGGCAGTAGTTGACATAGTAATAAACGGGGACAACAACCCATATCGAACTCCGAAAATGAAATTGAAAATCTGGCGGACATGGAGAGGGAAATAAAATGATTAGGTTTCGAGGATCAACAACAGTTTTACAACATCATTATCCGTATTTTAGCGTTTGTTTGTGGTGGATACAAGGAGACAAGACACCCCCTAGTCTCCAGATGAAGATGCGCGATAAAAAGGGCGGGACACTCAGCCAGAACGGAGAAGAAGGAGAAGGACACGCCCCATTCAGAGGAACGGAGGGAGCACGTGGAAAATAGAATAGGATCCGGCAGTTTTTTGGGAAATTGATTTTTTTAGGAATTAAAGAGGATTTCAGGAATGAGCAGAATTTATCGAAATCTGTTTAAGTTTTTGGGACCTTCTTCTTTTCATAAATAGGGATTCATTGAATAATAGAAGTTTCAATATATCAACTGATTTCAAATTCCAATTTGGACCTCAAACTTAAATCCAGAACACAAAAGAAAATCATATTAGGACGGTAAAGATTTGAGAACTCGCGCTCCAGCGCACTGGTCAAATGAAAGAGAAAATCACACTGATTTTTTTGAAAAAACTCTTCCATTTTACCAAATGAACGGCGAGTGCGGTGGAGCACGGATTTTCAAATTTTTACCGCCCCAATAGTCAAAACCTTACCAAAAGTTTGCTTATGCTTTTCAATTTGGAATATTCAAGAAACTAAGATCATATTAAACATGATTGATATAATCCCGAGTCAATTTTCGGACTTCTTCTATACTAATTTACACCAAAAAGAAAATATATCGTTGAAGATTTTGACTCTTTCTGAAAAAGTTGAGTAAAAACACCATAAAAGCAAGTTACAGTATCGCCGAAAAAGTTGAGTTTTCGACGTTTTCAGTAGAAAACCGCTCAATTTGAGGGTCTTGCCAAGAGGTTCAAAATTGTTCTCTTGATCTGAAATTTCGTGGGTGCTTACATCAATTCTAGAATTTTCGTAGGGTCTTTTAGTTCTTACGGAGCACACTATGTTTAGAGTAGGGTGCTCAAAACAAGTGGTAGAATACAAAACAAAAAATCTAGGTTTAATTGATATGCAAAAAATTATCAGATCAAATGGATAAATTTGAATTTTTCTCCCAGATCCCAAAATGTAACATTTTTCTACTGAAAACGTCTTTTTCAGTGCTATTGTACGAACAAGCCTAGATGCGTATTATTAAACTTCAATACCTCCTTAGATCAAAAAAAAGATGTGAGAAGAACTCAAAACTGAGAAAAAATGTTTTATGTATCTCATTCTAGGGTTTTTTCTTCCTATGACCCCACACCTTCCCATACTCAATCAACTCATACACCAGAGCAATTAATTTTTCAAATATGACGGATACGATAATTGATCCTAATCCCATACACAAAACACCGCACACGTAACCGTTTCCTATCGAAAAAACGATCTGGCTGCAATTTTGGGATTAACTCGGACATCTTTTGCCAAGAGCAAGAAAAAAGAATCAAAGACTCGGTGCGAAAGAAGCGGAAGGATCAAAGAGAGATAGTATAATGAAGATGCCCTTTTCAAGGCACACATTGAAACGGAAACAGCACATCGGATAGTTATCTGTTGACACGAACTTTTTGGAGATGGTGACAAAGTGTCAAGTAAGACAAGTGGCCACCTGGGTTGCCTAATCCTTTGACAGGAAGGACCTCTGTTCATTTCATCCAAATCTGGGAATGGATGACCATTGGATGGCAGTTTATATTCATAAACAATTCGAAAAAGGGCAAATTTCGTAGAGGGAGAGGAGTGGCCGAAACTGAGTGACAGGATAGTGTGAAATATGTAAATCATCCTACAACGAGCCCTCTCTGCGAAGCGATTGAATAAACCAAGGAATGCTCTCACTCGGAGACTCTTGACGGGGTGGCGGCATTGCCTTACGGTTAGTGAGAGAGCAAACAGGAGCACATGCAATATGCACAAAACAATGCACACCAGGCAGCTACCGGGGCGCCCTTCAATTGTTTTTTGATTGTGTCTTCTTCTTCCGGTGAGCACGTCAAACATGTCAAAAAGGGCGCCGAATTGAATAGGTGCGCGAAATTGAAGATGACTTAGGAGGAGAAGAAAAAAGTGAAGGGCCAATTCATGTATCATGTTTTAATGGAGGTTACGGTAGGTTTTCTGGTCCTAGTTGAGCACAAACTATCTTTATTTTAGAGCTACCTAACAAGGGAATTGAGGTACCGAGTGGAACTTATTCTAAGATTTGGATCTTAAAAGATATGAGTCCTTAGAAATACACTAAAAACTTTCTAGGATTTTGATGACTGATAACTCGGATCTCTATGAAGACTATAATAAATTATAGTTTATTATTCAATTATCAGAGAAAGTTTGATTAAAGAGGAATATCCAAATAAGAATTTCACAACATTCCAAAACCCTAAAAATGGTAATTCATTATTTCCCATCTTCTCTCCTCTACCATTACACACGGTTTCCCTTTTTTCATCCCTCCCTCCTAATGCTATCAATTTTTCATGTCTTTGTCCTCTTCTTCTACAGTATTCTCATTCAAAATGGTGTCAATTTCGGGGTCATCTACATATGGTGCCGCCTGTGAAATGGAGAAGAAGACAAAAGAGGATGATATTTCTGTTTTCAAACGTAACGACAATCGACAAAAAAAAATAATTGAGCACAGACATAATTGCCCTTCTTCTGCTCTCCAATGAGCGGCTCATTTTTCCTAGTTTCTTTCTATTCATAGTCCCAGATAATTATGAAAGGAAGTGGTGTATACATACCTACTACAGTAGCATATTCTTCCATTTATGTTTCAGTGTTAGTAATCAAAAAAGGAACGGGAGGAAGAGGCAAACATAAACTTTTCGAACGAGAAAGGACAATAAAAAAAACATTGAGATACTGTAGAAATGAGAGAGATGCTGACGAAATTAGTCACAAAGTCAGACATCCGAAAAGTGACTTTTAGATTAGAAACTTGTAAAAAAACAATCGGACGGAAGGGAGAAGAGAGGCGATGACACTCATATGTTATGTAAATATACCAACAACGACCGTATAATAGGCTATCCGGAAGAATAACGGAAGGGGATAAGAAAAACGATAGGAAAAATGGGGCAAATGAATGATGAGTTGAGATGAAAATGTGTCAGGAAACAAGTCATAATGACAGGTGATGAGGGGATCAGTTGGAGGAAGAAGAAGAAGAAGAGGTGATGAAATGGAGCAAAGACAAAGAAGGGGAATGACGGAAGTGTGAAGAGTTTTAGATAATTAGAAGACGGTGACATCTTAATTATAGGATTCTGAAAACTTATCCAGACCTGGGAGAGAAAGAGGTGTGAGGGAAAATAGTCTCACAATAATCACAATGTTGCAAATTCAAATGAATTGTTCAAGTTTTAAAGATAAGTGCGGAAAATAAGTAGTTGGGACAGCGTTTCCAACATTAAAATCTAAAATTGGGTCTTGGTAACCACAGTTTCGATTTTTTTAAATGTGAATTCTGAATATTTTTGTTGAAATAAGGTCTGGGAGAAGGGTTCAAATTAATCTATTTAGCCTGAAACTTTGTGGGTGCGCACATAAATTCTAGAACTGTTTTTTTCAGTTTACAACTTTACTGTACAACCTTATGTAAAGACGATAAAGCTAGAAGACCCGAAAACACAAGAAAATTGCTCTCAAGAGGAAATTAGTCACTGTGCCATTTTCAGAAGCAACACTTCAGAAGAGTTGGCTTAAAAAATGTTTAATCTACAAAATTGAGCTCTGCAGTTGATGTATAAATTAAACAAGGTATTAAATAGAACAAACTGACATATTTGGGCCTCTCTCCCAGACCCATCAAATTGGCATTTTCAGTTGAAAATTTTTTATTCCACTTCTACACTCCAGAGCCTCCAGATTTTTGGAAAAGACATACTGGTATTATTTATTTTAGCACTACATACCTCCACACCTTCCTGCTAGACAACAAAAACAACATATGCAGGATCATCCATCCCTAAAGTGCGAAAGTGTCACGTTTCGGGTCTCTTGCCACTACCACCATCTCACTTAATTACAGTACGGTATTCACTTTGAAATACGAGACAATTGAAAAGGTGTGTGCATACGGTCACAGCTAAACGTGTCTATTCTACTATTAATTATGGTTGTGAGTTGCCGACGATTGTTACCCGACAAATCGATGAAAGTAGAAGGAGAAGAAGCAATCGAGAGAAGAGAAAATAGAGAAGACAAGAAGACGTCGCCAATCAGATCAATTCGTCTTCGTTTCGTTTTATCAATCACTAATCACTCAAGGAACCGGTTTACGGGAATCGTTGGGGAGGGAAAGGCGAATTCCATTTTAAAAAGTATTCTGAAATCGAGAGGAAAAAGCAAATGAGTGGTCACTAAATAAAACGGCTGCTGTTAGATGATAACGGAATTGTTTGCACAAGTTGTATAATAAAACCAGCAAAGCTGGGCGCCTGCGGCGCGATCGAGAATTTAGAAATGACATTTTGTTTTCATTGGTTTTTTTCTTCTTCCTGTTCGAGAAAGTTCACTTCAATCTTCACGTTTTCTTCTAGAAATGAAAAACGGACGCGGATATCGCGGACAAACGAACAGAATTAGAATCGTATTATATAAGAAAGATGGTTTCAGTTTGGAAAGGCAAACAATGCGTTTATGGAATTGTTTCGAAATTCTTCAAGCAGAACGATAACAGTATGGACACTTCTGGGAACAGATTTCATGTGGATTTCGCACAGTCAGAAACCAACCAAAATCCAGATGTGGACAACTCATAAATCATGACACGAAGGAGGCGATAATGAAAATATACACAACCTGCCCATCTGCCACGTCATCTACATATCTGAAGTGTCATCCAAAACATATGTATTATCAGACATGTCAATCTGACCACCACCACAGCTCAATCATTGGATAATCGACTATCTAGATGTAGGTGGAATCACCAACGGTGTGAAAATGACCGGACTGGATACAGAGGGCAAGAGAAAGAGCCAGAGCGCAGACCCCCTCCTCCATTTTTTTTTATCTTGGAATGTTATGTCCCGAGAAAGTGGAACGGTTGCCCGTTTACTTCTTACTATAATTATGCAATTTTCATAGAGTTCCGGCTTTTCTGGTTTTCAACATCATGCCATTTTCAGATGACGTTGTACGAAAAACATGGGCAACTACAAAAATGAGTTCTAAGTTGATGTAGCAACCCAAAATTTCGAAAGGAATAGACTAGTTTCAAATGACTTTCCCGTCCTTCAAAATTGCCATTTTTCAACTGAAAACATCAAAAGTTCGCAATTTTGAGCGGTACTGTACATATATGGAAAATTAAAGCTCAAATCACAGAATCTTCGTTACTAATCCTTCCTCCAAAAAACTAACAATGTCAAGGTGCGACAGTTTGACACATACAGCTAGATACAAAGGTGGTCCCTTCGAAACATACGGATGTAATTATCTGGAGAGGACAAGAAATAGTTGGGTATTACATGATCCCCAAGAGACAGTAACACCTGCCGTACAGGTTGTGTAATTGCCACGTCGTCACATTTGACATGTCGAGTGGATTAACTCTGAAATACAAGATAATTGGATTAGATATGCAGTAGTAGGAGATGATCATATATTGAGATGGAAAGGAGAAAAAAGTAGCAAGTATATATTATTTTTGGTTTGCAGACCTAATGAGAGGAAGAAGAGAGAGAGAGAGAGAGAAAAGGAGAGCTTGATTTGAGGCAATTAATAACAACACGAGTAATAATAATAATTCGGAAGCCATGTGCTCATTTCTTTTGCTCCGAGAAGACAGAAAAGAATAAAAAGCACAGGAGGTAGTAGAAAAGGAAGAAGAGGAAAAAGTCTCAGGCTATCAATGTCACTGTATTTGTTTATTTTCGACCAGGTGGCGCCTTGAATGGGAAGAAGGACATGAGCAGCCTTGAGAGAAGGCGTCTGCTAAGACACTAACAAGTTATGATTGATAATCGAGTGAAGAAGACATTGTCTTCATCGTCCTCAATGAGTATGGTGCCATCTGCCCCTGAGGCGCGCACGCGCAAACAAGTAGTCGTCAGAGGAGGCCGAAGAGATTTCCGAAAAAAAGTGCCCCGGGGCTGAAGAAGGCTAACGAAAAAAGAGGTGAAAAAAGAAAGACAAAAAAGGTTTCGAGTTTTCTAATTTATTCAACCAAAGACACACTCTTATGTTAGTTAGGACATGAGTGAACTCTTCGGAAGTACAAGAAGAAGTTATCGGGAAGGACATCTTAGGTAAGAGAAGAAGGGATAATCATATGGTTGTTCGGTTGGGCAACAACCGGGTGTGAGGAGGACAACCGGAGGAACACATAGATAATCTAAAGTAGGTTACTTGACTCAACGGGAAGCCGTTTGAAGATATGGGAGTAAGTGACAATTCAAACAGTTTCTTGTGATAGTTTAGAAGAGTGATGACCGGCCGTCATGGACAGAAAGAGTCAATATTAGGGATTCATTTTCTCACCGATGGGAAAACAATACTGAGAGGCAAGAGAAAAAGATTTGAATAATCAAGTCTAACTTCGTTTAGAACAGCTTTATGATGGAAATTTCTGGTATTTTCCTGTAGGCTCAACACTAAGAAGCCTCAAAAATATGGCCTATTCGACAGAATCCATGGCCCCAATTGACCTGGCCACATCCTGATCGAACCCTCTAATTAAACCGTAATCCATCATCTGCATGGTCCGATCCGGAATTCAAATATGGTCAGGAGGAGTACTCTCTTCTATTTCCTTAATATCTAATCCTTCATTGTTTCTGTCTTCGTTTTCTTCTCATTTTTGGTAGTGTCCCTGAGAATTATGGTGCCGAAAGCAGCTGCTCAAGAAGAAGACGGAGATGACATGCGCAACCGTCTTTTGCGGTACCGGATTCGAGTGGTGCTTCGGGTTGGTGATAGAAGGAAACCGCACAAAAAACGAGAGAGAGAATGGAGGATTTAGTTTTAATTAGGACAAGAGCACGGCTAAATGTATTGTAGTGGTGGAGAACCTGGATGAAGTCGATCAAGGAAGGATACAGTATCTCTTGTTTTGAAAACTCAGTTGAGAACGAATCAGGATGCAATGATAGTTTTAGGTTATTCTTAATCAGGCACTTCGATTCAAGATCCTCCTATAGACAATTAATCTGTCTCTATTTGAACTTTAGTCTATCCCACTTTGGTTTCCAGAAATGGACTGAATTTTGAAAATAACAAGAGGAAAAGTCATGAAAATTTTCGACAGAGGGAGGCTAGCAAAGCAGAATACTCGAAATTTCAAAAAAACTTGACACCCAAAAGCGCAATAAAAAAGTGGTGCCAACACAGTTGACAAGTCGTTGATCTCCGTGAGCATTTGAGCATACAGTCTGCACCTCTTGTAAGGAAATGGATCAGAAATACTGTATAGGGATCAGAGACCGAGACATTTTCCTTCTCGCCATGATGACAGACGGCACACGCACTCGAAATGTTGCGAAAAACAAATTGATGCTCTTATGGAGAAAGCAACCACTAAGAATGGAGAATACACAGGAAGTCGGGCAGGATAGGGAGAACAGGAAATTCGATATTCAACCAAAACATGTTTTTTGCACATCTTGGTTTTTTAAAAGAATGATACTGAAAGAAGTATCTGAAAATGGGGAAACAGACCACTTGAGTAATACGAAAACAGGAGAACAGAAGAGCCAGAAAGAGATTTTTCTAATGGAAATTGATGTGGAGGTCATGGGGGGATTGAGTTGGAGGGGGTGACGAGATAATTTGACGATCGGAACGGCCAAGAGCCTATACATCATTTTAATTCCCTTTGTTGTGGAAACCCTTTTGGGGAGCACAGGTGGAAGTGAGAGCAAGATTGAGAAGACGTTTCCGGGAGCAGAGTGGAACCGGCTGGACGGCGGTCACATAACACTTGAGAAATGGGTAACTTGAGGAGAGTAAGAATAGAGGAACGGAGAAGGGTTCTCTCCCTAATTGGACCGTTTTGGAATTCAACAAAAGAGTATAGATGAGTTTACTCGGCGGACTGAATAGAGATATAGAGAATCCAAGAAAATGAAGAAGTGGAGCGGAAGCGAGAGTGATTCAGTTTAATATTTTGTTCAGTCGTAAAACACGATGGGATCTTAATTTCATACAGCATTAGTAGTTTGTTTCTTCTTTTTTAATCCGATTTTTCCAAGGTTCTAGTGGCCGATCCGAAACTCGAAATTTAGAATTGGACCCGAGTTCATTTTCGCTTAACCGTTTTTCCAGGTTTCCAATCATCGATGATGTCATCTTTTACTTTTTGTGGTCAATTCACGAAAATCACACGATGTCTCAAAACCTCAAAAAAGGCGACAAAACAGAGAGATTCAAACTTTAGCTATGTTAGCAATAGAGCGCGCTGTTATATTGAAGTTTTCGCTGATAGTAGTTTCTTAGTTCCACATCTCCAGGACTAGTGGCAGAGTCCAATCTGAATGGTCCACATTGAAGCCTAAAACCAGATGTTTCCATATAAAGGAATCTTCTAATTATTCTGATAAATGTTAAGATTCCCACGAAGGAATTGAAGAATCTGCGGGGAAATCATAAAACACGTTTACTTAGTTACGATCCGTCGCAATCGACGCAGCAGTTTCAAACAAAAAGAGCACACAGAAATGGTAAACAACAACTATGAAGAGGAGGAGAGCAAGAGAATTCGTATCTTCTTGTAGTTTGAATGGAAAGGGGGTGGAGGGCACGAAGGAAAAGAAAACGAGGTGAATCGGATTTGACGAAACGACGGAAGTTGAAAGAGAAGTGAAGAAGTGCTTGATACGATTTTGAGTTTTCCAAAAGATTCCCTTCATACGACGGGTAAAACATAGGAATCCCGCTTGTTATCATTGTTTTCTCTGTTTGCCAGTGGAACATTTTCTGAATGGCATACTGTGAGTTGATGAAGAGGCAGTGTTCAAATGCGATTAGAACACTGATGAGCATCATGACCTCCGTGTTTGCTCCTCTCGCAAATTAGGAAGTGGCACGAGCCAAATGAGCGATTCGTTTCTTGTGAACAGAATTCGTTGGAGAGTATGAATCTTTAATAGAAAAAACATTAAATAAAAGGAAGATATACTTTAGAATACGGGAAGTTGATCAAAGCAAACATGTGTCTTCCAGAGAACACGCTATGGGGACTGATAAAAAGGGACATTGGGGAAATGAACTTGGACACAAAACGGCAAAAACAAACTGTCCTGTAACAAGAACTTCCATACACAGATCTATTAACAAGAGATAATTAAAGGAGGAATATGAGAATTTTTGAAATAGCTTTAATCTGTGTGAAATTAGCTCTATTCTCATAATATCATAGTGAGAGCGCTCAGAAAAAAATTCCTGAGCTGTAAAAACGAGCTCGAAAGACCCCCGTAAATCGCGGATTACCACGGATGGCCGAGGTTGATTTTCTAGTCCGCGGGCTCGGAATATTGGCGCCAATTTGAATTTCAATTAATTTTTCTTGATTTTCGGGCACTTTTTTGAGAAATAGATACTTTTACACAAGTTTCTGATAGAAACATCGAAAAATAAGGTTAAAAAGTATCTATTTCTCAAAAAAGTGCCCTAAAATCAAGAAAAATTAATTGAAATTTAAATTGGCGCCAAAATTCCGTGCCCGCGGACTAGAAAAATCAACCTCGGCCATCCGTGGTAATCCGCGATTTACGGGGGTCTTTCGAGCTCGTTTTTACAGCTCAGGAGTTTTTTCTGAGCGCTCTCACTATGATATTATGAAAATAGAGCTAATTTCACACAGATTAAAGCTATTTCAAAAATTTTCGTATTCCTCCTTTAACGACGATATGTAGATATTGATGAGAGCCCAACGGATGTGCCATCAGATGAAGTTGCCAGACGAACGTTGCTCGATGTGGCCGGAAGACGGACAGCGCTCACAGTATCAGGAACTGCACTTGCAACAACCGGCTTCAGTACTTCCTTCGTTGTTTCCGTCACGAGCCGTTCGATCATTGTTCGTGCGTATTTTATGCGTTCCAAGAACTTCTCCGGGCATCCATTTGCTTCTAAGTTTGAAAATTTGTATGTGAGCATGCGTTTGTTCGAATCAATGAAGGTTACAGCTTGCATGAGTGGGCACAACATCATTTTTATGTGATCCTGCAAATATCAATTTGTGTTATTTTAATAATTGTAACTTCTTACAGTGAAAAAGTTAATCTGAACAGTCCCGTTAGAGAGATGCAATACGATTGCAGACTTTGTTCTGAACCAAACACGCAGAGTAGGAAGACGAGCCAAATCGTCCCCAGCTCTTTGAACAATACGGTCTCCGGCTTTCAACAAATGATCGTTCATGTAGGATCTGAAGTACTGCAGGAGAGTAATCTTCTTCTTCAAGTTCGCTGGTTTCGAATTTTGCATGTTATAGTAGTGCTCCTTGTTGCTTTTCTCAATGTATGTGAGCTGATTCCCGGCTGAGTCCAGCATGATCCTTGAATTGTCATTGAAAAGAACACCGACCTGGAACGAGAAATGATTAAAACTTTGCAACTGAATAATTCACTAACCGAATTGTCACATAACTGATATCCGATTCCGTATTTGTCCGAATAATCGACCCATTTTGAAATCCAAAAAACCGGAAGAGCTTCTGGTGACTGATAAGTGTCCAATGTTGCCTCCATTTCGTCCATCTGTAAGAATCATGGTATTTATTCAAACCAATTTCACGGCACTCACATCATCAGTAATTTTGAGTAGCAATTCGTTGATTTGTGCATTTAATTGAGACAAATAGCAATCATTTGGAATACGAATGGTTGCTTCGAGTGCCATTCTATGAGCTTGTTCTCTTTCGGCGTTTTCAGAGACTCGATATGACGGAACAGTTGGAAGACCAGCTGTTCTCGTTTGCTGAACACTATTCTGGTCAGTTATATTACTTGGGCCAGGAGTATTTTCATTAACAATAGTATCGTTGAAGTGTGGGACCATAGTGAGACAAGATACTGGAAGCCGAGCTGGCATGTAGCCAGACTTGAAGAACCTGTCCCGGAACACATTTTTTGCTGATGGACGGCGTCCTGGAACTGGATCAAGAAGTTGGCGAATAAGTTGAGATGCCGCTGAGCTGGTCTCCGTGGGAATAGTGTAGTTGTTGTGCTTGATACGGGAATACGTTTCCTGAAAAAGAATACTTCGTCATGAAGTCGGCAACTTAAAATACCTCCAAAGTCTTTGATTCAAACGGTGGATGTCCAATTAGAAGGATGTAGAGAATGCATCCGATTGCCCAAATATCTACCTCGAACGAATGTCCCATTTTATTAAGAACCTCAGCTGAAAAGAGAATATTGTTTAAAAAATAACTAAAACCTCGCAATTGCGATCGCAAGTACTAACGGGCTATATAATTCGGTGTTCCACAAAGAGTTCTTTTACGTTCATCGTTTTCAATAGTTGTTGCCAAACCGAAATCCCCAATTTTGACTTGTAATTCGTCGTTGAGGAATAGATTTCCCAGCTTGAGATCTCGATGAACTATTTTCAGATCATGCAAATAAAGGACTCCTTCAACAACTTGATGAGTGAAATATCTTGCTTCCGGTTCCGTAACAGCCTTTCTTCTCTTGTGAAGTTCCATCAGGGAGCGTCTTGGGCAGAGTTCCAGAGTGATGTATACATTCAGTCGATCCTGCAGTTCGTCATTTCAGGGTCAACACTCATTTACTTACTTCAAAGAAATGGTACAACTTGACAACGTTCGGATGCGACAGGTTACGATGGATTTGCACTTCTTGAGCCATTTTATCTCTTTGGTATTGCTTGACGAGTAGATGCTTCGGGACGACTTTACCAGCAAGAGTTTCGCCAGTGACTCTGTTACGAATCTCGTAGCAGTGCGCAAATCCTCCTTTGCCAAGAAACTTTCCTTTCTCATAATGATAATTTCTTTCACTGTCAATGATAACATCCGGTACTTCTGGTGGTGGTTTTTCTTTCCTCTGGGTTTTCGATCGGGCTGGCGCGGGTGGTGCACGCTGCATCTGAAAAATTCGAATGAAGTTGAGAATCGAGACAGCGAAAAACAAGGAAAAAAACGAGAGCGTTATACGCTTCGAAAATGGAATGCAGAGAACGAAAAAGTAGGCAATTAATCTAGCCGACCTTCACCCGGCATTCATCGAAAAACCGGGCTAAGAACAACGAGAACAATGATAAATCGTCAGCTGTTTATAGGCCATTCCGGCGATGAGAATGTTAACATTAGGACATCGCGCACGCACGATGTATCTTCACCATAATTTATCGCGAAGTTTTATTTCGTTTTTCGTTAGGAATCTTATCAATTCGATCGGAAAACGAAAATCCAAACGGAAAAAAATGGACGATGAAAAAACTTTTTTGAAGTTTAGCGCGTTTCAAAGGAGCCTAAGAAAATGGGTCTCGCGGCGATTATTATTGCAGTGTAGATTTACGGAACTCCGCGGACCTTTGAACAAAAGCAACTTTTCAGGATGAGAGAACCAGGATGGAAAACATTAATTTCTTGATTTCATGGATGTGTTTAAAGAAATAGGCTATTTATTTTCCATTAAAAACCATATAAATTAAATATCCAACTTTTTCTTGAGCTTTGCGATCTCGATAAGTTTTGCTTCTCTTTCTCCTTGGAATTCGCAAATATTCGTCACTGACATCTTCTGGTCCAGTTCAGTTTCCAGTTTTCGGATGACTGATTCATCAGAAAAATCGGGAACTGCTCCCATATCGTTGAGAACCTGTAATCTTTGTCTAATTTTCAATTTTACTACGGTAACTTACGACAGTAGCACCATTTCCATATCTTCTGAAATAGTCTCTCACTCCAAACGCATTCAAATGTATTGTTTCACATGGTCCGTTGAATGCGTATCTCGGACCAAGACCTGCAGACATGACTAAATCTATATCATCTACACCAATAACATCATCTGCTACTAGACGCCATGTTTCAGCGAGAAGTGCGAACTGCAAACGGTTCACAGCGAATCCCAGTACTTCCTTCTTCAATTTTACTGGTTGCTGCTTCACAGATTTCATGATCTCAGCAGCTTTATCAATAGTATCTTGTGATGTCCACGGAGCAGGCACAAGCTCCGTGAGAGGAAGAAACAATGGAGGGTTAACTGGATGAACGATAACGCATCGTTCCCTAAACCCAATAACAATTATAACTCACTGATAAAGAATATTTACCTATTGACCAATCCCTCTGTAAATTTGGATGCTGGAATAGTTGAAGTACTACTTGCAAGGATTGTGTTTGGACCAGCAAGCTGATCTAGCTTCTTATAGAACTCAATCCTAAAGTTAACATCCTCGAGAGCAGATTCTTGAACATAAATAGCATCTTTCATTACTTCATTCAGAGATGTCGTAGTTGAGACAAGTAGTAATGCTTCGTTAGCAGAAATAGATCCTCTTTGAAGACCATGCTCCTGAATGAAGTATTTCCATTGATTTCAAATGAAAAATGGCTCACATCTAATTTTCGGAGATTCTTCTCTACCAATGTAAGTGCAGTTGCTAACTGCTGTTCAGAAATGTCATACATTTGGACTACATAACCAGAGCTAGCAAAAATCGTCGCCCAGCTGGAACCCACCAATCCACTGAAATAGACATTTGGTGTTATACACTTTATCGTAGCTAACCTGCCAACAATCGCTATTTTGCCTCTTCCTCCTTCAGAAGACATATTGTTGGTGAAGAAGACAGCCGACTGAGTGACTTATGAACGAAATTGATTCTTATCATCGTTATCATCAAGTGGTCAGAGATTTAGAACAACATTAGACGCAGAGATGCAATGTGATCTGGCGCTTCTTGTTCCTCACTATTCTAGATGTATGGTGAGGATTGTGATATGTAAGCCAATCAGAGAACGAATTGTTATCAATTTATGTCACAAGAAAGATGTAAAATTAAAGTACAAATGGTGAGGAGTGTACAGATAGTAGTTTGTTTCAATGATGAATCTCATGTTTCAGACTTGAAAAATTGAACGGTGAGATCATCTATTAGGATTCAGAAAATTGACGCAGTTTGCTCCACAGCAATTTAGAGTGGCCGAGTCAAAGGCAAATGGAAATCCGACATCATTCCTCAATTTCATGGCTAGCCCTTGACTTTTTGGTTTCCCTAAAGATAATTTAAAGTGGGCTAGATTTCCCATGTTGCTTTGAACTCGGTCATTCCCAAGTGTCATGGAGCAAACTGCGCTACGTCTTTACAGCCTAAAGGTCGTCGTCGTCGATTTGGAGCATTCCTTCTTCAGGACTATCGGGTCCTCCTTCCTCGCTTCTCCGCGGCGCTCTGGTCTCTCTCTGAGCTCGAGAAGTGGCAGGGGGCGCTGGAGATTCCTTAGGGATTGGTATCACCTGCGGCGCCGGTGCCGGTGGCTCTCTTTGGACGACTTGTGCTGGTCCAAGAGGCGGCATTCCGCTGAAAATGAATTATGAGCTGAACCGCGTTGAGAAGTGTTCCCGTTGGCAAGCAATTACTGGGCGGTTCGTGCAGGCAGGGAGTAATTTTGCGAGTGTGGGCGTGTAGATGTTGGATACGGTTGTTTTGGGAATGTGCACTGGTCATTATTATAGTAACAAGACGTTTCCTATTTTAGAACTAAATGAGCTGCTTTATGATGGTTCAGGCATGCAATCCCTAAAAAAACTATTCTTGAACTAATGCATAGAACTGAGACAAGTTATACGAGCGAACGCGAGCTAGAAAACTGACTGATAGCTGTGCGAGTCCCTGTGCGTGGGCGGCCTGACCCACTGCGACGCTTGATAGTTGTTTCCGTGCGGTTTGACTGCCGGAGGTCCCATACCAGGCGGAAGACCCTGTGCGTAAGAGGCCACTTGTTTATTGACACCGCTTCCTCCGCTTCCATGATAATGAGATGATGGTGGAAACCCTCGCATACTTCCCGTCCGTTCCCGGTACATTTGATCTGATGGCGGACCTCTGAAAAACATATATTTATAATATTTACAATTTCTAATGTTTATTGAATACAAACCTCAACATAGGAGATGGAGGAAGTACAGGTTGTTTCCGACTTCCGCTGCTGCTACCACTTCTACTACTACTCTGGATTGGACCAGCAGCGGGAGGGCCGGAATAAGAGCCATGAGTTGGTCCACTTATTGGGAGAGGTGGCTTCTTTTTAGGTGGCTCTCGGTGATGATCAGAAGAAGGTAGTGAGCCGGATTGAGTTGTGAAAGACTCTTTGCGCTGCAGTGAAGGTACTGAGGAAGTCACAGATGTTGACTCTTTCCTAGAAATCGGTGCAGGTGGGGCGTCTTTTCTGACGGAAACGTCTGCAGATGTTGAAGGAGCTGAGACATTAGATTCTTCCTTCAGATCTTTTTTGTCGTCATCAACAGTATCTTTTTTGGGGATTCGGAAGTTTTTCAATGTTCTAGTTGGAATCATCGGTATCGCTGGAGTTGGGCTTGGTTTGCTAAGATCTTTGCCTTCACTCTTCCCTTTCTTCCGATCTGGCTCTCTTCTATCCTTTTCGTCGTTTTTTTCTAGTTTCCGCTTTTTCGATGATTCTCTTTCCTTTCCAACTACATCTTTCTCTTTATCCGTTTTCTTCTGCTCAGCACGATCACGATCCCTTTGACGTCTTCTTTCCTTGTCACGATCTTTCCGGTCCTTATCCTTCTGTGATTTGTCTTCTTTCTCACTTCTATCTCTATCTCCATCGCGATCTCGATCTCTTTCTCGTCGATCTTCTCTTCGATCTTCAGCCTTCAAGGATTTTGGAATCTGAAAAATCATGCTTTCGAAAATATGAAATGATTATCAAAATACCTTCACAATAAGCTTTTCCTTTTCTCTCTCAGGCTCTTCCACTTTTTCTTTTTTCAAATCAGATGGCTGGTACGGTGGAGGTGCAAAACCTCCGCTAGAAGATGGACCAGGGTTAGAATTGTCCAAGTTAGTCGATTTTTGCAGAGAGGATAAGGAGGGCTTGATATCTGCAGAATTTCTTCCAGTCTCATCGTCGAATACGTTGGCCATATTTCTGAAAGCATATAAGCATGAAAACCATGATTTTTTTTAATAATTCTTTAGAATGCGAAATTCACCTAGCTCGGTTCAACTGATGAGGTTCAAGGGGTGGGCCAGACTGTTGTTCAAAGAGTGGTTGAGGAGTTGGTTGTTCCGAATTAGTTGAATCTACTGATTCTCGAATCCGTTCCTGCTCCTGCTTCTGTAATGCTTGTTCCTGTTGCCCTCGAATTTTCGAGATAGTAGCCTCGAGGCCTAATTTCTTTTTAGGTGTTTGTGCAGATGTTGGGGGTTTGGGTGGTGCTGTATTGGTAGATTCTGCATCAGCGTTAGAAGTCTCAGGAAGCACAGAAGATGAAGGAGCTGTGAAGTTCTCGGTTCCTGAGCTTCCACTCGAAGAAGAACTTGCAGCCATTTGTTGTTTGAGTTTCTCAAGATCAGGCTTAACATCAACCCGTTCAGAGTCCTTCCAGTAGGCGTTCTTCGTACCGAACTGTTGTTGTTCTGGACTGAACGGTTTTGGAGGGGCAGACAATGGGGAAGGTGTGAGTGGCAGATGATTAGGACTTTGCAATGGCATTCCCGGATATCCGACCATTGGGTTACCAAGCTGATGGGGATGAGGATGAGACGATCGAGATGAAGCACTAACCTGTGGCTTCGGAAGTGGAGGTGGATCTACATCATCATCTGAAATTTTCAAAGTAGTAAAAATATTTCTCATTCAAATCCACACCCGAATCTTCGTCCGTTAATCGTTGACTTTTTGGAGTGGTCTGTGGAGATTGCATCTGCATTTGTTGCTGTTGATGGAGCTGCTGCTGTTGCATTTGCATTCGATACTGCTGGTTCTGTTGGTACTGTTGATTCTGCTGATATTGCTGATAATGCATTTGTTGCATCTGTTGCATCTGCTGCATCTGATGCATTTGCTGATATTGAGACATGTGCTGTGGATTCATTTGATTCGCTGAAAATTGACCGATTTGCTTGGAAATCACAGAGTTCGAACATACGGTAGTCACTGAAGCTTCGCTGTAGAGGTGGTCTCATTTGATCCATTCCATACTGATTCTCACCGACTACCCCGCTACTCTTTCGCCCGCTTCCGGCTCCAACTGCGGCAGCTCCACGACCTTTTCGTCCTTTTCCTCTTCCTGCCGGAGCCGCACCTTCTTCTGCTGGTTGTTTCTTAGTACGCGGCTTTCTTTGCTTTTTCCCAAATGCTGCAGCATCGGGGAACGCAATGCTGGATGGTATGTTCGGATCATAAGGAGCTGGTGAATCGAAAGAACCGCCCATGTAAGAATGTTGTCTCATGGGCCCGCCCGGAGATGGGAACGGCTGATGGCTAGCAAGTCCAACAGCGTGTGCAGCACCAATAGATTGACGCATTTGTACACGAGCAGATTCAAGGAAACTCAATCTTTGAAGATCATGAGGTCTTGTAAGCATTGCACTTTCCATACTCTGACGATTCCTTTCCATCTCAAGTTCAGCAGTCATCATGTCCATACTTGTCAGTTGATTTGGTTCTGGCTTAGGCCGTGGAGGAGGTCTAGTTTTACCAACGGTTGAGGTTTTCACAAAATAGGGATCCACCTCCCCAAAACTGGCCAAAAGAGAGCCTTGCAAATCCTCATCATCTTCCCTTGTATATCCGAGAGGTTTCGGCTCGATAGCTTTCCCTAAACCCAATCTCTCCCAAAATGTATTGTTTCGTAATTCACTCACCAGTCTCTAATTCTACATCCGTCTTAGCATTATCAACTGCGCACCCTTTGTTTTTGTGTGATAATTTTGATACCAAACACCATTGTTGACGTTTATCAGAATCAAGAGCATTTGAAGATTTGACACAATTCAGAGGGGAAAGCAAATTATTGAGGCGACAACCGAGAGATGACATTGCGAAAGTGAGAGTGGTTGGAATGCTCCATGTGCTGAAATGTGCCAGTATTAAGAAGTTTATTTTGTAATGATATCTTTACCTGTTTAGTTTTTCCGTGAGAAGATTATCGAGATCAGCGGATGGAGTGGTTCCAGTGAGTTGAGAAGTTGTTCGAACAACATACTGACTCGGAGTCTTTTCAGAGATTTGAACTGCAAGAAAAAAGTTTGAAATTTGAAAAAAAAAACGTCTTTAACTCACTAGTCATTCCTCCATATTGCGTATCGAATTTCAGAAGAAATTCAGTGCGTCTCGGCAAGAGTTGCAAGTCTACTGCTTGAACCAGTTTTTCGGCAGCACCTTGTCTTGATTCACACATTGCTAGAACTGACTCCCAGAGACTGGCATGCATGCGTTCACTGCGAAGTATTTCGATGATATTTGGCAGTTCTCTCAAATCACTGAGAAACATCTCGACGACGAGAGAATCGTCTTCATTTTTCAATTTAGCTGAGTCTACTTCATAATGTTGTTGAATATCCGTGGCATCTGGAAACTGTGTCAGCAGCTCCAGATTCTTTTTGGCTGATAAACGACCCGTCGCATATTGATAGAAGTTGACATAGCTGCGCAGCAGCGGAGCTTTGGCTACAATTTTAGCTAACTTTCGAGTAGTGTGTTGAGAGAACAGAAATGAGCAATTGAATCGAATACAGACGCATGCATTCAACTCGTTGAATGTCGACCACTCTCCACTTTGACTGAATACGGGAAGCTTGCACTTTTTATCACATTTGGCGAATGAGATTTCGAGGTATGGCAGTATGTCGAGATCTGAATTGGAGTACTCAAAACATTGATAACTACCAAATGAACTTACGAGAATCGTCTGCATGTGATTTTCCTTCTGATCCTGCGATCCTAACCAACATTGGCTCGACGATGTAATATAGACGTCCAGGGCGTAATTCAGTTCGTGGAGAGTAGAAACCATATTTGCTATTGTTGATTGCAGTGAACGAAGAATCAGCGGCATCTCTAATGAGAACATGCTCCAGTGCTCGAAGTGCATCCTTGCACGAATTCTTGTCGACCCTGAAATTACTACAATTGAAACTTCTGGCTTCCTCGATTTTCCCTTTATCAATATTCTTTCTGAGATTCCTACTGACCTTGTATTTTATCTCGCTCTCTTATCATACTACAACATACAACTACCTGGCGTGGTTCGCTGTCTATGTTTGTCTGCGTCTCCGAAACTCCCCTTTTCATTTTCTATTCGATATTCTTGTTTCTCAACCAGTTCCACCAAATTTTGCAAAATAACTTAAGTGGTCATACTTTGTCTTTTTTCCCATTTTGATAGACATGCTTAGCTTGAATAAAATATTCAAAACAATTATCCTATGTTACAGAATGTTCCTTCGACTTATCGAGGCAGTTTTTGGATTCTGCCTACTGGGTTATGGCCTTTCTGAAATCGGAACCAATCCAACATGGTGGGCATATGTACCGGTGTACTTGATTCCGGCTGTGCTCGCGATTATTCAAATGCCGAGACGTTCTACATGGCGCTCACTCTCATCTCTCTCAATCGTCGCCGGCGGACTCTACACATCGTTCTTGATTTGGACATTTGCTTCTATCGAATCCGCCCCAACTTTTAACTCGAAAGAAGCAAAGAACATCCCACCGGTAAGCGTGTTTTTCTAATAAGCAATGTATAAATTATTTCCAGGTCGCCTTTGGAGCCTTCCTCATCAGCTTTATCCGCCTCACACAGGACAAGATTACCCAACCAATTCACTACGTCAGATCTACTATCATTTTGGTAGTAGCCATCACAAGTCTCTTTGGTTTCATCAAATATTTGTCCTTTGCAGTTTGATTGTCTTTTTAGATTTTAGATTTTCGTTTGTTTTCACAATAAATTTAGTTCAACTCACAAATTAATTTCTCTCGGTATTATCGACAGTATTCCTGAAATAGCATCTCGAAGTTCTGAGAATTGACCACCCTTCATCATCGCAAGCGCTTCCGGTGCGTCAAAGAGCGGCTGACCGAAGTAACCTATTTTGCAAGAGACGATCTGAACAACGATTATCAACTTTAAGATAATATGAAAACACAAACCGCTTCTTCGGATACTCCAATATCAATTGTGACGTCTGGATTTTTAATGTAAAATCCACCATTGTGGGCAGAGACCATACAATTTTCTCTGAAAAAATATCCATGTGTTTTCAAAGAAATATTAAATGAACTCACCCCACTCCATCAGCTAGCTGTTGAACTTTTCGAGCTATGCTGGCATTATTGTCGATTGGTAAATGCTCTTTCATGAAGGCGAGAGAACCCAGAACATCAAGGCGGATACTTGCTTCCATCGTTTGGCGTTTCTCCTTCAAATTATAATCAAAATTATAGATTTTCCTTTCATACAATAGTTTACCAGCAAATTTCTTCGAAGCGATCTAGCGAAATAATCCCACCCCAACTTCTCCGCATTCTGTCTAACATTTTCCAATCGCAAATCACTATCGATCGCCTCTAAATTCAACGCATTACTTTTGCGCTCCTCGATTATCATGGTAGGTTTCTCTACCTGAAAATATTCCATTTAAGTTGATTTTCTTATCATAATGAAGCATGGAAGACGAAAAATTGATTTTTTTTTTTTTTTGTAAAAAATATGTGTAAACTGCCAACGACACTCCGTGATAACGCAGAGCGCTGGCTGGCGGGTTTCTAGGCCACCAGTCAAACAAATGGCGGTAGTTTAAATTAGATTTCTACTCTCCAAACAATCTTCGCAAAAATCTAACTTTGGATCCAAAAATCGAAGTTTTCATCTCATAACCTTGAGATCTAATAGAATAAAATTGCGTGAAAATTTTCGAAAAGGTTCCTAGACACTATCGTCCTTCAGTTCAGAATCGTTCTCTGTTCCTATAATTCATTAGCTAAATAGAACAATTCTGAGATGATATTTAAGAATACTTTTAGATCGACGAATGATTTTGACTAACCGCAGTTTGGACGAAATAACAACAGGATTAACCCATTTGATCGAAACTCCTTCAGAGGGTTTCAGCAGAATTCAATAAGCGAAATAACTTCATTTTATTAACATAGATACAAAATGAACAAGATTATTAGGAGTGGGTCTACATAACAATGAAATGTAATGGATTACTCATCATCTTCATGGTGTCTAGTGCGATGACGACGGAGTGTCTTGATATCCTGATCACGTTGGGACATCTGTTCAGCAGCCAAATCCCGATCACGACGATACTCTTTGTAGTTCTGAAAATTAATTGCATAAGAGAAAGTTAAAAGGGGTTCAATAGACCAAGTAGGCTTGAGGTCTCTGCCCATTGCTAGCCCGAACACAATAGAACAAATCATGGAGACATGTAGGAAGATAGGTTTGTTGAAGTCCAATATTCACAATATTGTCAGCTCTGAAAATAAAGTCAATAAGCGAGATCTCATTTTGTCATTCACCGATTGTATGGATAATGACCAGAACGAGCAAACTTATAGTCATTTTCCAATTGTGCCATACTGGCTGGTCTTCCGTCGAAGAATCCAAGGTAAGTTGGAGGATAGTAGTTTGGATAATACCAGTTTCCAAACTGACCGTAATCGCGAGCTGTGTTCTCATTGTAATAAATATATTTAGGAAGAACTCGTGGAAAGTTTTCGTATGTTCTCTGGTAGAATGTGTCAGCAACTTGTCTGTTAGTCGTGTCCGCAAGCTTTCCTGGACCGGGACCACCTCCACTGAAATTGCAGTCAGCAACAAACTGAAATTTGAATGACTCTAGTTTCTTTATTCGATTTGTCAACAACTGTTCTGAAACGATACAGTACCGGCCAAGCGGTTGGCAACTTTCTTTCAGTTGAACATGGTCAACTTTGGAGTGTCTGGAAAAGTGGGTATCCATTATACAAATTTGTTGAAGATTCGTCGGTTTAGAGATCAGATCAGACTTAGTAAAATCCTGTTTCAAAATTTTTCAAATTGACACTGAATTTTTATGAAATTTGGTTTTGAACTTTATCCTTCTTGAACGCGGTTACAGAAAAATGTTGGCAACAAAAAAATGAAATACATATAGTGGGAAATCACTTTTTCAGACCACTAAAGTTGACCATTTTCAACGTCTGAAACTGACAACTTTCTGGCAGATACTGTATCTCGCTTGGAGATTGAATATACGAGCAACTCTTATTTGAAGTTCTGGACTGATTGGAAATACCTGAACAACATCTTCACATGACATATCTCTTGGTCTTGGTTGAATTTTGTCACAATTGTTTTTTGACCAAGACAGTAAAGTCTCTGGAAGAGGATTCCATCTCTCTGCAAATTTTGCAAAAGATGCGCACATCCGAGGAGATGGAGCAGTGGAAACCAGTGACACGTGGCATAATAGAAGAGTTATGAGATGTTTGATCATCTGAAACTGGCCTTTATTTTTGGTCAATTAAGAGTATCCATTGAAAAGGGTCACAAGATGGTGAAAAAAATGAGAGAAAAAGTCAGTTGGAAGTGATAATGACGAGAGAGAAGTTGAAAGAAGAATAAGGTGTAATCAGAAGAGAAAGAAGCAAATAATTGAAAAGATTTGGGGGAAAGGAGAAGAAGGCCATGAACGGTTTGGAGACACTACGAGACTACATGATGACGTTTTTTGATTTAGGTTCTCATCTATTCTAACAAGAATGAATAATGAGAGCAGAAGAACCAACCCTGATAAAAAGCACACCCAGATGTCTACCGTAATTTTGTGTTTGATTTGCGCCTCATAAAGTATTCCGAGGGTTTCTCTGAATTATATCCAGGTTCTATGAAGAAAAGTTCAGTCCATTCACTAACTAGAAGACTTCGAACCTAGAAAACAGATAAATTTAAGTGGTCAAATTCTGGAAAACAACTCTATTTCTCAAATTCACAGTAAGGAGGGAAATCGTGAAAAATGCGCGAATTATGTCAAAATCGAGTCTTGTTCCCTCAGAGGCCGACCTCCCTTCCAACCCCGAGAAACGGGTTCTTGTTGAAAAAAAAGAGAAAGGTTTTCAGATTTATTACAGCGCAGCCCGCCGAGAATACAAAAATTTAACGCATTGTCTTGAGAATTGAACAAGGAAACTCATGATGAGATAACAGGCGGAGAAAAGGGATTGCGGGAATGGGTTATTTGAAAGAGAATATTAAGTCAATGGTAGGAACTCTCGGGTAAATGAGTTAATGGAGTTGGAAGTTTGAGACTATTAGATATGGATTCATCCGGAAGATGGATTCATCCGGAGAATCTGAGAAAACTCAGTTTCACCCGATTACTGTAGTTCAAAAACATCAATCTAATGACCATAGCCGTGAACTTCATAAGAGAAAAAACACAAACATTCTGGTAAAATCGGAAAAATCAGTAAAATCCAAAACATTTCGAATAGTATTTCTTCAAAATGAGTGACGAAGGAGGGAATGGTTTGGGACCAAGATTTACAAATTTGACCGAAGGAATTGATCCGGAAAAGATAGATTACGGCATGGTTTCGTGAATTCGAATTATCTGCTGATTACTTTGTTTCTAGCTAAACTCGTTGGCAATATCTGGTGTTATATTCGAGGTTACACTCCAGATTCTCCACGTCCTCAATATCACCCAGAAGTTCTCATAAAACTACTTCAAAAAAGTCACGACGTATTGAAACAGGATGATATGGTTGTGAAGGTGACTGGACCCGCTGTGGTATTGGGTCCGATTTATGGAGAAGGAGACTCTATGATCACTCTGATGAGTCAAGCAAAGAAACTTCCTCCGAGTATAACCTATGTCTTTCTTGGCTGCTATCTGGGTCATGGATTTGCTCAACTCGAGTGCATTTTCTTTTTGATTGCCTACAAAATGTTGTATCCGGAGAAAGTGATACTTCTGAAGGGTCATCATGAAGAATCGATCTCAATGGAAATGCTGAAAGTAAAAGATTGGCTCTACGCCAGAGGAATCATTCAAGAAGTGCATCTCGAAGAAGTTCTGGTTGAAATGAAGAGAGCATGTAGTATGATGTCTGCTGCGGCAACCATCAACTCTAAAATCCTCTGTATGCCAGGTGGACCCGGTCTGACGATGAGAGAAAGAGGACTGAAAGCATTGATGTCGTTGAAGAAAGGAATGCAGTCGGTTGGAGACAAAAAGTTGATTATGGAGGCAGCTTGGTCGGTTTTGTTAGTTAATGAAGCACAAAAGGATATGCACGGAATGCCTTTTTTCACTGCGGTTAGTTCTCACAAGATTGTCACTTGACTGTAAACTCAATAAAAATCTTCCAGCAACAGGCCACTGATTTCTGCAAGAAGAACCGTCTCAAGTGTATTATCCGTGGACGTCAAATGGTTGACGATGGATATTTGAACAAGCCGAAAGAAGTGATTACTCTGATTTCTGCTGTCGCCTATTTGGATAACTTTCGAAATTATGCAGCAGCACTACATATTGACAAGGATAAAGTAAAACTATTCCTTTTTCTGATTCCCTATGATTACTGTTTCAGGGACGGATCATTCGTTACAAAATGGAAGAAGGCGAGCAGTTATCTTTGGAGCTCGTAAAGCCAGGAATGGGAAGAAATGCGGTGGTTTAAATGAACTGGTTTATTATCACAATGACTATGCGATTTTAACAAAATTTAACTCCGTTTTGTTCGTTACATCCTGCTGAATCAGCCAACACGAGAGCCTGAATAGTGGTATTCATTAAGTTCCCAGGGGATCTGATCTGAATCTTACGACGAATAGGAAGAGAGCGAAGACACAGGACGTTTCAGCGAAGGAAATCATTACAAGATTGCGAATGAATAATAGGTCCACGAGAATTCAGTTTTATACCAATTTTACTATCTTCTTATTACCTCGTAAACTTTTATTACTGATAGAGGGGGCGGTCACATTTAAAAATAAAAAAAGGAAGCAACAGAACAACATAAAAAATTTTAACAATCAGAAATCGTTCATATCGAAGTCTGGGTCTTCGTTGAGGAGAAAATCATCATCCTCATATTCCATTCGATCCTCTCCAAACATATCTTCGAATTGGTCTTCAACCAGTGGAGTTGGATCAAATTCAGTTTGCTTGAACTCATTGTACAGATTAGCACATCTTTGAGCCATTCTCTTCTCATAGACTGTCTGACGGATTTCATCCAACAGGACTTTTTCAGTCTCTTTCTGTTTTTCTTCGTAGACTTTGTCCAGATAATTGTTGCATTTCTCATGGGCGTCAAATTGAGTCGAAACATATAAGAGATGTCTGAAAAGATTATTTAGTTTACAGTTATAACGAAGATGCAACCTACGCGTGCTGATGTTCCCATAACAGCTCTTCGGGAAGCTTGATATCTTGCTTGATGAAAAATCCAGGGTGATAGCTGTGAACCAGAGAACGACTTGTTCCATGAACAGATTTTTGGGAACTGTAAACAGTTTTCATGTTGAAAAATATCAAAGAAATCCAATTGCAAAAAATATAACTCACTTATATCCTGCCAGCTTCTCTGAGAATGGTGCGACTTTCAGCTCAATCATATGTGATACTCGTTCCTTGGAATTTCGTGACTGATAACATGGAAAACTGTGAGCGACGATATCAGCCTCATCTTCTTCTGATTGTTCTGATACAGCCGATTCTGACTCTTTGAACAACTTTCTCGCTGCTTTTTGGTCAATTTCGACGTCGTCCCAATCCATATCAGTAGTGAACTGCTACAAAACTTTTCAAGTTATGCCGCGAGACTAAACCGATTCATGTTACCCTTATGAAAATCCCGAATCCCACAAATGAATCACATGCATGTTCGTTCGCTACATCCGGAGAAAGTCGCTTGATTCGACGTCTTCTAATCGATACTGTTGGTTTCATCTGAAACTCTGCTGCATCAACTAGCTACAATACGTCACACTCACCATCTTGCGGCGATAAAGGCGTCTTCTTCTCTGCTTAGCAACATTGGAAGATTCGAACTCGCAAACAATGTCATCAGTGTCCGAAGCGATTTCTCCGTAGTATTGTTTTTCCTTTTTCAAAAGTCTGTCCCTCTTTGTTTCCCGATCAATCTTTTTCTGAACTTGTCTCATGATCTGAGAAAAATCTAGTTGTAGTTAACATTAATTTAGAATTATTACGTCTTCAGTTTTTCCTTCATCATCAGAGGAACAGTCCGTTTCTGAAACTGTGCTCTTGTCACCAATCTCTTTCTCGTAATCGTCGTCACTGTCCTCCGCGCTGCTGCTACTAAAACAATCGGAATCACTGTCAGAAGATGCGTCATCATCAGTTTTCTCTTCCGTCTTTTGTTGATCGATCATCTTTGTATTCAAGCTATCTTTTTCGCAGGTTTGCTCACTTTGCTTCTCGCAGTTGTTCACTGAAGCGGAACTGACAACTACCTTTTTATTTCTCTTTTTCAGAAATTTTTTTTCCGATACTTCTTGGGCTTTTGGAACTGCTTTTGCCAGCCTAGAACTGGTTCGAGTGGCCAATGGTTTAGAATCTAGCAACGTCTCTTGAATATCAGCCATTTTTTGCTCCCCACTTTCTGAACGTCGAGTTTTTCGGGGCATCTGCAACACAGCTTTCAGATTGATAATTGAAACCGTTGGAGTTCAAGACATTTTTTTACTTGTTTTATCGAAAGTTTAAAAGTCAGATCGAAAGTTTTAAAGTGATAAACAAGATCTAAATGAAAATAATGAATTAAAAAATCAAGATCTCAGTTTAAAGGAGAGTTGAATTAAACGAACGGGTCTCACCACGAGTTCGAAGATTACTGTAGTCGCAACTCATTCAAAAGGCGGCAAGCCATTCGCAAGTTCTTCTTCCAAATTTTTTTCTCTAGTTTTCTGTTCGAGTTTTCAAAATGGATGTCAGCGGTTTGGAAACTTCAAGTAGCGATAATGGGGTAAATTAATCGATAGCAATTCAACACCGCTGATTAATCAATTATAGGTTCTCTTCGATAGAGACGTTCTCGAAGTTGACACTAAGGAACAATCCCTCTCCGTACTGGCTAATTGCGTCTACCTTGTGAACGCCACTATTTTAAGAGAAAGAAATCTGCTTCCTGCAAAATTGTTCAACCGATATAATGTTTATGGTGAGCGATGCGAATCTGGCTGAAAATAAATACGATTTAGGTTCTGTATACGGATACACAGTGAATCACAAAGAGCCGGATGGGCCGAAGCTTGGCTTAAAGCTTGGGGCATGCCATACTGCAATTCTGGATCAACGCATTCATGTGAAATCATTTATGGGTTTAATTTTTGTAGGGTTTTATATTTTCAGAAGCTTGCTATCGTCGCTGAGGAAACTCTGAACAGCGACGTCGCGGAAACGTTCGTTTGGACCTTTTCATACGATTCATCTATGGCTGCCAGAGCTCATATTACAACGGGCAACAAGTAAGCTTTCAACAATAAACTTCAATCTATTTAACTGAATTTTTAGGCACACGGCCGCTTTCAATGTGGATGCAAGGAATATGGAGGAAACCTGCCAGCAATTTTGCAAAGTGTTTTCTGACCTGCAGGAAATTCTCAACCATTTGCAGCCTATGCCACCTGGAATGATTCCATCATTGCGAGTGGCTTTCCGCGGCGGTTAGTCCGTTCTGTTATGTAACCTTTGAAAATTGACTTTTATAGATGAACGACAACCTGATGGATTTCATGCTACTGATACTTTTGTTAATGTCGCGGAACTCAGCGATGTTGGTCGGGTCTCATTTCCCAAGAAAATGAAGTGAGATATTTCTTTCTTTTCGAATGGTTAAAATGAGTGCTCATTATTTAGATTCCATTTGCAATATCATTCGTTATTTCAACCTGGTCGTGCTCGAGACTATACTCCTGCTGCGATCAATTATTCTCAAGAGGATGAAATGTCTGAAGAACGAATCGAAGGACCACGAGATGAAACTATGGGCCATAACGACATGGATGACGACTTCGATTATCCCAATGTTGCTCCAGCGTCTGGTGGGATAGATATCCGCAAAGTTCCAGTTTTTACAAATTTTTTCAGATGAAATCAATGACCAAGTGCCAGATGCATCTTTACAAAACAACACTCCAGAATCGAGAATCGAGGAAGAACGACAACTTCGGTCAGCATTGACTACTGCTGAAGATCCTAACGTCACTCTAGAGAATCAAATAGATCTTGCTTCTGCTCGGAAGAAATCATCTAAGAAAAGAGGAAGCAGATCATCAAAGAGCCCTGCACCAGAAATCGAGCCTATCACAGAACAAGCTCCCACAAAAAAGGTAACTCACAACGCTCGACAAAATGTATAGTTCCTTCTATAGAAATCTGCTCGTCGTCGACTGGTGGTTGCTCCGGAAGCAAGCGACATCATATCAACAATCGCTGACCAAGTTCAGGAAGCTGCGCCAACTCGAAAAGACAACAACATCGAGGCAGCAGATGGTCAGAAAGACTATCCACAGCAAAAAGAGACGGATCAAATCGAGCCGATAGATGTTGATTTTATTCAAGAAGAACAGCAGTTAGATGAAGAAAGAGAGACCGCCTCAATGGATGTTGACGAAGTTAACCAAGAAGAGAAACGCGCATCGAATTCACCGAAAAAGTTCGGCCGAGTCAAGAGTGTGCTTGATACTGATGAAACAAAAGGAGGGCAAGATGTGGCAAGAGCAGTGTCAAGCGATGGAGTTGCCGACAAGGAAAAAACTATTCCGGCGAGATTCGGTTCCACCTACAATTTCGCGGATAATAGTGTTATGAGAACCGAGAAGACTACGTTTGACGTTCAAGCTGTGCCAGCGACGAACCCCGTCCAGCGATTCGGGCGTGTGGCCGATCTTCTAGGATCGACGCCAAGCAATGTTGCTCCTCCCCGGAAACAATCTCGTCGGATTTCTCCTCGTTCACCATCGAAAAGAAAGTTTGGGCGTGTAGCAAGTATTCTCGAGCTTTCTCAAGAGAATGCTGTAATCGAAACTCGTCGGATTTCTCCTCGTTCAGCATCGAAAAAAAAGTTTGGACGTGTAGCAAGTATTCTCGAACTTTCTCAAGAGAATGCTGTAATCGAAACTGCACCACTCAAAAAAATCGGTGAAAATCAACACGAAAAACGCGGACAATCTGGACAAGATGACTCTGGAGTGATTCAAGCCAACAGATATGGAAGAGTTTCGAGTTTGACTTCAAGAGCTAAAAAACAAGCCAAGTACGGTCATTCCCCGGCTATTCGATCGAAATAACTGTTGGCTTCACAATTTAATCATGTATCATTTAGAACCTGTTCGATTTCGCTAAAGAATGTTGTTAATTTATTCTGTCGAGTAAACCATGTTTATTCGAAATTATTTATTCATTTGAGTAAAGCATGTTTTGTTGAGATCGTTATTGACCCGGGAGTACATCTTTTGAAAAGCATCAGTTTTGCTTTCCTCGTGTTGGTAAAATCGCTCCGCGCTGAAATGAAAACTTGACAGAAAAACCAGATATCGATATCCAAACCTTGATGGCGTCCAACTGTCTTTCTTTCAACTGTTTGGCTCTTTCTGCTTGCTCTTTCAACTGTGTTTCATCCATTCCAGTCAATTTTTGGAAAACTTCAACAAGATGTACCGGGTCCACAGATTGCATAGCGGCAGGGCCCCACTCATAACGGAATACTTCTTCGTCGTTCTCATTTACAGATTTGGAGAAAGCGAGATAACCTTTTCTGACAAAATCAGCGCGCGAATTCGGAGCAATCTGCTTTTTCAGCAAATCCATATGCTCTTTGGTCAGTTGGTGATCAGCGTGAGTGGAAATCGATGTTTCCTGAAAAATGGATACTTGATTTCAAACACTATTGTCACTGGTTCATAAGTTTTAATCATTTCATTTACACTAACCATATACGTCATGAGTTCGTCGTGTGTCACTCCAGGATGTGCAGCATTAGGCTTAGTCGCCATGAAAACGTACATGAGAGCATTTTTCAAAACTCCAAGCGTTCTTTCTGTTTCGCTTGCCATTGGTTCATTGAAAGCCTTTTGCTCGTTCAGGTTCACATAAGTGAGACGGTCGTCTTGCAAAACTGCCTACAAAATGATGACCTTTTTGAAAGAACAAAAAATGTTCTCACATTCCATCCTTGCCAATGTGCCAAATTTTTATTCACGAATTTCAAAATGTCTTGAAGCGGTCTGTATTGCACCGATTTATCCTTAGTGACCGCTTTCTGATACAGCTTTCGAAGCTCACTGACTTTTACAACTCCCTTCTCGCTCTATAAATTTCCAAATAAGAAAAAGAGCATCCGTCAAGAACCCACAATGCCGCGGATAATCCAAAAGTAGATTTCATAAGCAAGAACATCATCCTGAAATTAGCCAATTTCATAACGTTTCACAACAAGACGGCTTACTTCTCTCGAAGTTTGTCTTGCATCATCATCATCATCAGTTCCGCTCATCCTCTCCACAAATCTGAAAAATAAAAATGAATTGAATGATATATTTAACTACGCAGCTCAGCGGCTGAGCATCTGATCAATTGCATCGTCAAGCGCTGTTTTTTTTTAATGTTTCGTTTTTGACATTTATGCGATTTTCTGTCGCGACTTGAAAAAATATAAATATTTATAAGAAACTAGATGCATGTTTTGTGATTAAAAAGCTTATATTTTAACTGAAAAACGTTTGTGAAAAGTGAAAGCACAAATTCTCAAAAAACTTTTTCAAACCCAGTAATTTTGGCGCGGTAGAATACGGAATGTTCTTGAACAGACGCAATATTGCACACTAAAAATTTGAGAATTTTTCCGTTGAAAAATTTCTTTGTTCTTGTTTCGTCTGTTTTCCTACCTTTTTCATGAGTAGACTTTCATGATTTTTTGAAATGATTCGTATACTTGTAGTATATAATTGTAGTATTTCTTTATTAACTCATTCTCTTCCGCCCCCTCTTCTGTCCTCCACCTCAACAAAACGTTTTGGATTCGAATTGTTATGAATTGGAGGCAACATGCTTCATTTTGATAGAAAAAATCCCGTGGGTGTGAGGCGCAGAGTTTTATTTGCTGGGATTTATTGTATGTTACCGTTTTGGTTTTGACACAATAAACAAATCAAGCTGTGCTTGATCAAACATGGATCGCCCATCAAATTTAGTTCGCCACCTTGTTTTCGAATCAATATATTGCAATAATAGTTGTTTCATTTTTTTGAAACTAAGCTTGTGAATTTATATTCTTCCTTAGCTTCAGTTTTGAACTTTTTTCCCTCATATTGGCCGATTGAGAATGAGAAAGTCGTGACCACTCGCCCAAACACCACTCTCTCCGCGCGGTTTGAAACGCGCTCCGTATTTCATTCATTTTCGTCATTCTTGCTTCATCTTTCTCCCCTGAGCTATAGCTCATTCCACATTTTCTCGCTAGATAGCTAATTAAACACTCATATCAATTTAGCAGACCGAAATGCAGAAAATATCATAGTTTAAAAATTAGTTATCATCTGTGACCATGAAGTAAAACACCCAGGAAGATTATTGCAACAAACAAGTATAGCGAGAGCGTCAGCTGAGAGATGATGTAATAGAAAACGCGTTTTTCGTCAGTGTTATTTGGGTTCGTGTAGTACGAAAAATAGAAGTAAGGCGTATTTCATTCATTCACTAATTCTAGCTCGGCCGTTCGCATCTCCTGGTAAAACTTTTCTGCTTTCTCTGACGTCTGCTTTGCCAAATTTGCTTTAGAATTATCACGTACACATCAAAAATTAAACGGAAACTGATAAGAAATGGATAAGATGCATTACAATTCGTAACATGGAAACCTGGCTAATGAGACTTTCACACTTCCTTGTACTGCTTTTCGACTTAAATTTTTAGCATCTGTGTTGAAATGAATCGATAGACTTTGCCAATGCCACCACTTCTATAGATACTCTTCGATTAGCATGATGATATGCTTTGTCGAAGATATGCCCTCTGTGATCAAGATTTTTCCCCCCATGTCTTGTTTTATAGTTCCTGTTATCCCAAGATCGGATGTCTGCCAGTAATCCTCATAACTAGTTCTTCAAAAATTAACCATAATGTCTTTTGATATTTTATTTTCCAAAGCATATGTTTGTTTCAATAGCTCTGTTCGTTCACAATATAGCTTTCCGTTCTTATTCTGTCATCGAACTGCAAACAGCTGTGTCACTGTCTGTTCTCTCTTCTTTGCTCACACTATCTTCTCATCGCGCCAACGCCAACCGTCGAATCTACCCGTATCGAAAACCGCTTCCTTTCTAGGCGTTTTCGTTGCTGTCTCCGAAGTCAGGCACGACGCGTTCGAAAAACTTGGTCCGTCTTTTATCCGCGGCGATCAATCGCAACAAGTCGCAGATTGCCACAACCAACTATCAACTGCAACTGCGGAACCACCAAACGTTCTGCACCATGGATCCCAATTTGAGACCAGGTATAAAGAGTGAATTCTGAAGCAGCTGGAAATTCTTTCATTACAGTGGCCGTCCGGCGCGCACAAAAACAATGGGATCAACCGAAAAATGCAACACCGCCACCCCAGTTGACTGTGTACAACAGTCTGACTCGGCAGAAAGAAGTATTCGTCCCAAATGACGGGAAAAGAGTCCGTTTATTTTTTTTTAATGGCTTCTGGGGAATATGTTGATTTGTTTCAGGTCAGATGGTATATTTGCGGTCCAACTGTATACGATTCATCTCACATGGGACACGCAAGATCCTACCTCTCTCTGGATATTCTTCGAAGAGTCTTCAGAGATTATTTCGGATATGATGTTGAATTCATCATGAACATCACCGACGTCGACGATAAGATCATCAAGAGAGCTCGTCAAAGTCATTTGCTGAAAATGTACTTCAATGATTCACAGGCTCCTTCTGTCGTGAAAGTTATACAGGATGTTATGGCCGCATTGGAACATTTCGAGAAAAAGTTCTTGGCAGAAACTGATCCTGATAAGAAGAAGATGCTCGATGTTATGATCAAAAAAGTCAAGGCACAATCAACCGCTCTTGAAGATTCAATGAACGCTCAAGACCCCGTTGCTACTGAAGAGGCCAAGGTACCGTAACAGCTTACTGGTTTCGTTTCATTTATTTCTAGCTTTTGCAGGGTCGTCTTCTGAATGAATCTCGGGATGTTCTTTCTGAATGGCTTGATCATAATCACGGAAAAGATGTCACAGATCACAGTGTTTTCGACAACCTTGCTAAAACGTTAGTTTCATTTTGCTATGAAATCATTAGCCATAAGTTCGGGATTGCAGATACGAGAAAGAGTTCCTCGCTGACATGGCGCGACTCAATGTGCTTCCTGTCGATGTTCTAACTCGTGTCTCTGAGTACGTGCCAGAAGTAATCACTTACGTCAAGAAAATCATTAACAATGGATATGCTTATGCAGCCGAAGACGGAAGTGTGTATTTCGACACGAAAGCTTTTGAGCAAAATCCAAAGCACTTCTACGCTAAGTTGGTGCCAGAAGCATACGGAGATGACGATCAGCTGTTGAAGAACATGCGCGAGGGAGAAGGAGAGTTGAGTATGTCGGACGAAAGACTTAAATCGAAACGAAACCCAACTGATTTTGCCCTCTGGAAGTCATCAAAGGATGGCGAGCCTTTCTGGCCATCTGAATGGGGAAATGGAAGACCTGGATGGCATATTGAATGCTCCGTCATGTCTTCGGCCATCTGCGGCTCGAAGCTTGATATTCATGCTGGTGGATTCGATCTCAAGTTCCCTCACCACGATAACGAAATCGCTCAAGTTGAGGCACATTATGATGATCCACACTGGGTCAATTATTTCCTTCACTGCGGAACTCTTCGTATTCAAGGAATGAAAATGTCAAAGTCATTGAAGAACTTCATCACAATTCGCAAGGCATTGGAAGATTACACTCCACGACAACTTCGTCTTCTCTTCTTGATGCACAATTGGGCTGATGTGCTCGACTATAGGTAGAGTGTTGGATTCAGCTAAGAAATTTCATAAACAAAGAATTTCAGCTCTTCAACTATGGAACGTGCACTACAGTTCGAGAAGATTACTCAAGAATTCTTCCTTCTCGTCAAAGATTATCTGAGAAAGTATTACAAACCAGATAGATCAGAGGGATATCAAAAGTTCCAAGCTAGAGAGTTGAAGCTCATGGAAGAGTTTGGTAAGCTGAAATCGGAAGTGCATGCTGCTCTTTGCGATTCGGTCGATACAAGAACTGTTATTGAGAAGTTCCGTGAACTTATTGGTCTTGGAAACGCATACATTGCTGAAAAGGAGAAAGAAGGACATGTACCGAACTGCCTTCTTCTGAGAAACGTTGCTGCATATATCACCAATCTTCTCAAAATTTTCGGAGCTATTCCACAGAGTAGCCAAGAAATCGGATTCGTCTCTGAGGACGAGTGAGTTGAACAATTTTATATTAGTTAATATGTGCATTTGATTTAGTTGCAACGGCGAAGGTGCATCTACATCATTCAACAAAGAAGACATCGTTATGCCATATCTCGACGCTCTGGCTCAGTTCCGTGAAAAGGTTCGCAACATTGCAAAGGACCACAAAGTTAATGGAATCCTGGAGGTAAGAGAACTGTCTTGACTTATTCCTTAAATTTCTCAATTATGTTTTACAGGAATGTGACGTGCTCAGAGATAAGACTCTCACCGAATTGGGTGTTCGACTAGAGGACAGAAACGGACAAACTGTTGTGAAACTGGTGGATCGGGCAACATTGTTGAGAGAACAGGAGCAGAAGGAAGCAGAAAAGAAGAGGAAAGAGAAGGAAAAGGCTGAGAAGGATCAGAAGGCTCGTGAAAAGGCTGACAAAGAAGCAGCATCAAAGAAGATCAAGCCTGAGGATTTGTTCAAACAAGGAGAGCATGCTGGAAAGTTCTCTAAATTCGACGCTAGAGGGGTGCCGACGCATTTGGCCAACGGAGAAGAGGTATTTATGGTTTATCATAACGGGAAGCATTAATCTAAAAAATTACAGATCTCAAAAAGTCAATTGAAGAAACTTGAGAAGCTGTACGAGGCTCAGAAGAAAAAGTACCAAGAATAGACGTTTAGGGGTTTCCAAATTAATTTATTGTTTCTTTGTTGATGGTTAATTATCGTTTTTCATCCATGTGTGCTCTTTCGCGGATTTTATAATGTGCTTTATATTGCTTTTCCCGTTTTGGGATGTTATGCTCGTTCCCGTTCCTTTCTAAATGTTTCCTGATGTTTTCTTGTTCAACATATCGTTAGGGTATATAACTTTGAATTCAATCAAAAAATACAATGACTGAACTTTTATTTTAATGATAACGAAAATATAGCGCGAACCATGATATAAATCCATGTTTAATTCAATTCGCTTCTTATTCGTGCGTTTTCCTCTTCAAGATTGAGTACTGTTGCTCTGAGTAGTTGATTCTGCTCTGAAGTTTTTTCAGTGACTCGACGAACTTGATCAATAGCCGTCGATCTATCATCGCATGCTTGTTGTTTCTTGTGGATTGACTCGTGTAGAAACTTGTTTTCTCCGCGCAATCTTTGTAACAGCTGTAGCTTCTCTGATAGAGCTGGAAAACTATAGGTGTTCATTATCACGATACCACGGGCACTTACAAACGGCACTAATTGTATTCGGTTTGGCTGTATCGAATGTTTCGGGTATTCCAAATTCTCTCCGAATATCGTTCAACTCTGTGTAATAACATTTCTTTGGCTTCTGTGGAGGTGGTGCTGCAATCACGACACGGGAAGGATTTCTGAATTCAGTACGATCGAGCAATGAAATCAACGGGCGAGGATTTGAAGTGCTCGGAGTTATGGATTGTGGAGCAGTGATGAGACGGATAGCGGGGCTTTGGTTTGTGGAAGGTTTTGTTGTTACTTTTGGAAGTATAATAGGGAAACGCATCTGATGTGTCATCCTGCCACGAGATGATCCTACTGGTTTTGCTGTAATTACAAAAAATAGCTTGAAAGATTCAAGGTTAAAAATACGTTGCTTCGCATTGGGTTCACAATCTTCTCCCCGAGTGGAAGTGGAGGGTTCCTCAGTTGGACTATCGGAATAATCCTGTTCGGTGTCGTTATTGAGCGGAGTGCCGCTGTTCATTCTGTTAGAATATCTTTATAAAAGCAATCATCGAAAGCAAACTCAAACATTGAAAAAATTCAATAAATTGAATCTGATATCAACAGTGTGGTATAAAAAATATTCGAGTAAATATCGCAACATATTTATCAGCGGGTATGAACAAAATAAAAAAGACTGAATTCCAATTCAAACCGGTTAGGTTGATTACAATCGAAATGAGAACGAAAAAAGAAGATCATTGGGGAGGATAATAGGAGAGCGAAGATTTAGAGTTAAGAAGACACTTTCAGTTTTCCCATCAAGTTTTCAATATGCCTTTTGGAGTCTCTGATAAGTGGAGGTTGAACTTGAACGGCAGGAGATGATACGACGGTGCTGACGGCTTGGAGTTTGTGGTTACGATCAATCTTCTTTCCATGAAGCTCTTGCACGGCCTGATAAACTTGGAACTTGTTCTCGAGCGTAACGGTGGCTGATTGCGGTCCAGTAATAGTGACTCCGTTTACACGATATGGATTGAGCAGCTGTGCCACGCCGAACGCATTGAGCATTTCTGGGTATCCACTGATTTTGACGGTGTTTTCCAGCTCAGCTCCTCTCAGATCTTCTTCTTTGTGAAGCACTTTCAAGACGGCCTCCTTAATATCCTCACTGTTGAAGAGAACTTTCTCGAATGTTGGCTTCGGGTCTTTTCCATGAAGAATTCCGCAGGTACTGCAATTGGAAACTTTGTAGAAGAGAGAAACTATCGGAAATGAACCCACTTTCCCTCGTTTCTAACTATCGCCGTTCCACTGCGGTAAATCCACTGGCACATGTTCCGGAAAACGCTGTTTCGATCAGTGTCGAGATTCTCGAAGCGGCTTGCGCAGTTCTCGTAGAGGATTCCCTGGCGAATAAAACCATATCTCGAGGCCAACACTTTCATCCATTCGTACTCGTGAGATTGAGTTTGTGGAAGGATGTGAACCACCAAGACGACTTGTGGGTGATCCTGAAATACTATTTTTCAAACAAAGCACTAAATTAATGATGTAAACCTTGTGAATTTGCTGATACGCGTTGGTGCAAGACTCGAAACTATTGTGCTCAGTCTCAACGATGGTAACCGGCGCGCTCTGAAATTTCTGTTTGTCTAAAATTTAAATTAGGTTCAAAAACCTCGTAGTTGAAGTAATGTCCAATGAATGCACCCTCAAGTCGCAAAGTTTCGATGAACCATTCGGCAAATTCTCTGCAACCGAAGAATCGATTTTTAGGAGTTTCTTTTCGAGAAATCTCACCTCAAATCGGCACGCTTCTCTTCATTCAAGTTGTTCACAGTCACCACCATAGCCCATTTCGACTTGAAATCCGATTTGCGATGAGCAACCATCTCTGAAAAATTATAAATCTTCGAATCCAGAGTTGCAGCAAAAAAAAATCAACAGAAAAACTCGAAAAATGAAAAATCGCCGGTTTGGAACATTTTCGCGCGTTTTTGATACAGTCCAGTGGAGCGCGGCGGCCTGACCTGATTCCGGCTAATTTTTCGTTAATTTCTATAGGCAAGATTCCAGAGTGAAGAAGGGATTGAGGGCACAAAACGTTTACCACAATAAATAAAACACAAAAATAGCTGATCAATCAAACAATGAGTTCTAGAATCACTGGTAGAAGACACGAATAGCGAGACGACGTTTGGATTGAGATTGGAAGAAGTTGGGCGAAAAGTTCGAGTATTTGGAGGAGATAGATCCAGGAATGATTGCATAGTCGAAGGCCAACTAGAAAATAACCTAGGAATGTTTATAGTCGATTGAAGACAAATATCTCACCTTGTCAATAGAAACACCAGGATCGGAGCAATCATCGAAAAACTGCTCAGTCACCCCAACTCTGATCTTCATACTCTGGCCACTGAACAAAATCCCAGAAGTTGGAGCAGCGATGAGATAGGTGTCGGCGTTTGTCTGTAAATATGAAACTATACAAAGAATGTTCTATTTGTGGCTTACCTTGAGAGCAAACATGATATGCGATGCAGAGACATTGGTAACTGTGACAGTTTCTTCACGATTGTTTTCCGCGAAAACAATTCGATCAGCCGGGAAAGTCATAACATCCACAGGATCGCCTGAAGTCATCGTCATTGCAGACATCGATTGAAAGTTGTTTTTCTTGTTCGATGAGCTGGCATCTCGATTTGAAAGATCGTCTTCTTCGAGGACCATGGTTTTCAGGGACGAAACGGTAGACTTCTGAACATATCCAGAAGATCCACGTTGAGTGCTTTGCATCTCCAGTGATGGTTGGAAACTACAAGCTGTACTGGCGTCTACGTTGTTGATTCCAGAGACTTCGGATTCCGGGAAGACATACTGTAGAGAATCATCAATCGAGAATTGAGTCATCGTTGGAGTTCTCGGTGCACATTCAGAATGGTTGTTGGGAAGGAAAGCGTTCGAATCATAACGGGAGAGAAGAGTTGTCAAAATGTCAACAGTAGCGTTATCCAGGAACTTCCATGCAGGTGGGATGGCTGATGAATTTGAACGAACTGCATGGAAGAAGACAACACTCAGAAGTCCACCCTTGCACAAATTGTATCCTTGAGCTGAACCAACAAATTGATCCAAGAGTGCAATGAGACCATAAATAGTCCAATAGAAGAGGATTGTGTGCTGGAATCAGATGCATGTAATGTTGTTGCTCACGATCTCAACTCACATATCCTTGTTTCGTTGTTTGCTGATTGATCAACACTCGATAGGAGAAAATTGCAGGTGGAACAGAGGTGAGAGCTGTGCAGACGGACTGTAAGATTATCTCTTACTATATGAAACCGAGATACCGCAAATACAGTATACCAACCTGAGCATACTCCCCATTTACTAGATACATACAAACAGCCGTTCCAACCATGATGCTGAGCTCTTTATTACCAATGAGACCTCCAAAATAGCGACGCTCTCCTTGCTCAAATTCCGATTCTTTCTCAACCATTTCAACATTCAATCGATTTTCCCCATTATCAGAAAATGTTCCTTTCAGAAGATGATTATCCCCTCCTGCATGATCTACAGAAAAGATCAGTTTAGCATTTTTCCAAGCCAAACAAACCGAATTCATAACGAGTGCTTCTTTTTCCGATGCTTTCTAACGCCATTTTGTTGCTTTCGCAAGATTCCAAAATATTTTTGTGTTTGGTGTTCTAGAGACTTCGAAAAATGTTTGATCAATATTAATTCTGCCCCCGGAATTGCAAAAAAGAAAAACTGTCAAAGTTCCACACGTAGATGATAACTATTTTCTTCTTTTAAATAATAGTCAACAAACAGGAAAAATTGGGGGAAAGAAACCAGCATTTTAGAAGTAAGTCATTTGAAACGAGAGGCGATTAAAGCTCATTGAAAGCTTCTGAAAGGGCGAGGTTGGGCGAATTTTATGACATGGAAAAAGAGAAAGAAACAAGGAAAAAAGTGGAAAGAAATAAGGGTATAGAAAAAACAATAAAGAAGAAGAGATCCTGATGAAAGATAGTGTCACGATGGTGGGAGTTCAGCTCGCTATCGTGCTACTGAAAATTGGAGGATTAGAAGATAAGGGAGAAAGCTACAGTACCAACTAGAATGCAGACAACTTTGGACGTTTTCAGTTGAAAATGGACAAGATTGAAGTGTTTGAAAAGTGGATGCTTAGAATGCAATTTTGTTGAACTTTTGCAGGTTAAAAGATATATCCTAAAACTCATTCTTTGTAGTTGAAAACTTTTTTTCCATAACCACTTTTAAGCGAGTTAAGTCGCGTACTAAAAATCTGTTCCCAAGTTTTCAAAATACCATACTTTGAGCTGAACACATTGGTGCGACCTATTTGTCTTAAACGCGGGTATGAAGAAAAGTTCTCAACTACAAAAATAGAGACAGATATCGAAACCCACAAATTTGTAACAAAATCGGATAGTCCCATACCATTTTTTTTCTGGCACCAGAAATAGACAGATCTTAACTGAAATCGTCCAAAGCTGCCAAACTTTTGACCGATACATTATGATTTCGAAAGTCAGAATAGTTAATGAGAACCAGGTTAGACCGAATAATCCAAATCATAATCATAGTCCTGATTCTTCTAACTCTGATTCGGATTGACTCCTCCCAAAAGGAAATATATCTCACCTAAAGGTGTATGCTTGATGAGTTGTTGGCTGAAAGGTGCGAAGAGGGCGGCGGCGCGGCTCGTCTGATACTTGGTGTCCTGCGCCAAACCTGAATAATCTCCTGACTCATTGTGAATTCAGAAAAGCAATAACTTACAGTCGATTCGCGACTAGTCCTTTCACCGTCGGCACCCGTCCTCCCATTGACAGAACCTCCGCGAAACTCGATTTCGTACTGAAAGAATTCGAGATTTAGAAGATGAAGCATATCAGATTCAGCTAGTACAAAACGATCACATATTGCAACCTAATCATAGATATAACTTTTATATTCTCTTTTGCGAACTGTCAACGAACACAAAAGTATATGAACACGACTCGTTTGGAAAGAAAATGAGATTCAGGGAGAAAGAGAGAGAGAGCAGTTTGGTTTGAACTGAGGGATTGGGGGCGGTACATTTTCTATTCAAATGAAATGAGACTCGCTAGGTACAAACTTACCCCTGTTGAGAATCCTGGAACATCTGAAGAATTTCGTTTAGAACAATCGATAACCGATATGGTTCTTTTTTTGATTTTATTCTATTCAATAACTAACCTTTGTAGCACAAACGAAAGATGCTGTGACCAGTTTGGCAATCTCATTCATCAGATTCTTCGTTTCTTGAATCACAGAGTCCACTTTTCCAAATGTAGCTGTTTTTCCGACTGTCGGACTCTTCACCATCACTTGTAACTGTTGACAATGAAGTGGAATCCTCTCAAGAATCGCCGAAAGATCTGATTTTTCAGCAGATCCCGGAACTTCATACGAGAATTCTCGGACCGTTCGATACATTTGATTGGCTTGTTCGGCAAAGAATTCAGCTTGAGTGAACAAGTCATGAGTTGTCTTCAATGGACCATCTCCACGAGTGAACAGATACATATTGTATGCCATGGAAGACATTGCTTTTGCTCTTTTCACAATATCATTTTCAGCATATTCATCCCATTTTTCAGCTTCTGCGTCCACTTCCGAAGTCAACAGTTTCATCTCCAAACCAACTTTGGCCATTTTTTGCTGATCCTAAAACATCCATTTTGGAAAAGCCGTTTTATGAAAAAATCGGCACTGGTAGGATTCGTAGGTTCCAAAAAAGTTTAGGGATCCCAAACTTGGGTCCCAGGACCTAAGGAGAGGACAGAGGTCCCAAGAGTTAAAAAGTTTAGCGGTACCAACTCTTTTTTCTCCGGTCCCCCCCCCCCCCCCCCATAATTTTTTTGGAACCCACGAAATCTAACAAAGCCAAACAATCTCACCTCAACATCCAAAGTGATCGGTTTCGATGGTTTCTGGGTGGTTCCATGTTTCTGTAATATGTTGTGAAAATAAGTATCTAAAATCTCGAACCATCACAGAATTTATTATAGCACCACGACATCAAAGCACAACACAGATAGAAAGAGAAAAGATAAAGAAGTTTGATTTGAAATGGAATAATTAAGAAGAAGAAAAAGCAAAAAATCATGCAACAAAAAGGGGTTATCGTCCCTCCACATCACTCTGCAAGTCATCAATAATCAAACTGATTCGATATTGGAATGCTTCGATATCTTGTTTATCTGCTCTCTCTTCATCACTACTTTCACCAGTTTCATCACCAGTTTGACTGACAACTCTCGTTGGTCCCATTCCAATCTGTTTCGGACGTCGTCCTCCGTTTGGTAAAAGTTCATTCGAAGAATCAGAAGAGTTTCCAGCATGCTTTTTCCGACGGCAAACCAAAGAATTTTGACTATTCACACCACTTACCCCTGGTCTTGGAAGTGACATGTATGCTTGTTTTTCAGCTGCGACTCTTCCATTTGCTGCCACATCTGACTCTTTTGCCACTCGGGATAGATCATTCACCTGAAAATATGGGCATTAACAATGACCTAGTCTTGTAATACTTACAGCCTGTCCCCAAGTATCACAGAAAACTTCCAAATTCTCTCTGGCTATCCTGGAGGATGGGTGAACACACAGTGTTCTTCCAGCAAGAATCGTCTGAAATTATTTCTAATTCAATTTGAAATCTTTGATTTACTGTATTACCAATGGTGCCAAAGCCCTCATATTCCTCTCAACGTGTCCGGTGTGAACATGGAGAGCATCTGTGATTGAAATATGATGAAGAAGTCGACACACCTGAAACCAGATCATTTTAAATAATATAACTCATATGAACCATACCTCTTGCATATGATCAGCATGCTCTCTGAATTTGTGCATATATTTTTCAACGCCGTCAATATCTCCCGATACAGCACACGCCTTCATTGAAGATAACAGAACTTGATCTTCGTTTGCTCGTAAAACTTCTGATATTTGTTCCATCGCAACGATTTGTAATTGTTTGCTCAAATCTTTCAGTCTTCTATTCAATCTCTCTACAGTCACTTCCAATCCACTTGCTGCCAATTGTTCATTTTCATCTGGTTGGATGAGATTCGTCATTTCAAATCGACATTCTTCAAGAAAATCAAGAATCTGCTCTCGTTGATGGTGTGGAGTGTATGCTGAATCCGTGAAATCCTGAGTCAACTGACAAAGGGCATCCAGAGCGGACACTATCCTTTCCCGAACTCCAGCTCCAACTCGGACTGTCATTCGAATCATTTCCAACATTTCCTGAAACAATTCGAAGTTCTCAAGTGGCTCTCGCTGGGAACAAAACTTACTGATAGTTGTTTTATGGCTGCGTTGGCTGTAAGTTGTAATGCAATATCAATCGGCATATCCGGCTCATCTTGAATATATCGATTCTTATCCGTCGTCAGAATTCCATCACAAACACAAATAGCAATTAACTCTAGGGAAAGTTTCATTTGATAGAATACCCCATCTCGACACTGAAGAGCAGAATCACAGTCAGGATGCCTCAGATATGTTTTAGAAGACGTCAGAAGGAGCATTGTAAGTCTTTCCAAAGACGTTCTAGCAATTGACATTTGAGCTTTTCGTTTTTCACTTTTCAAGTCATGTTGGCGGTCTCCACTTCGATGAGCCAACTCAACCATTTCACCACCGAAGACAGCGAAAACTTTGACGAAATCATTAAATGATCGAGTGGATTCTAGTCGGGATAAGGAGAATTCGATCTGAAAGTCGTCGACTAAAAATCTTCCTATATCGGAAGTTCAACCTTATCCTCGGCTCTCAGAACCTGCTTGACAAGAACACGATCCGCCAGAAGAAGAACTCTGGTGACACTGCTCAGTAGTTGTCTACTCGCTCTCACCAGAACAGCCTTATCAACAACAGAGTTTGGATCATCAGTACATGCACACGACAGGTTGGCCATCGATGCTCCTGAAAAAAGAACAAGAATGGATGGTGCTTAGCAGGAAAAAAGAAAAAAGAGAAGCAAGAGTAATCGGATACGAAGGGAGCGGATTTGTGCATGCGTCGGCGAGCTGCTCTTTTTTCTGAACTACCAATGTACATAGATGACGATAGCTCGAAAGAGACGTCGTTGTAATCACACCCCACTTCTCATTTCTATGTGCTTTGATTCAATGAAATGTGATATTCACTAAGGATAGGGGCGGATTTAGTGCATGAGAAGAATGGAGAAGAGCTTCTCTTTTCAAGAGCAAGGATTAGGGGACTCACCAGCAAGACGAGCTTCGGTACAAGCGTCATACATTTCCGGTTGAATATCTGCATTCTCATCAGCTATCGTTTCACCGACACAGACGAATCTTTCGATTGCTGCTTCGACAGCACTACCGATCTGAAAGATATAAAGGTTCACAACATCTGCAGATTCCGGCGTCAATTACCTTCAATGCTGCCCTCATGGCTCTTTCCGATTTTGGTTTTCCGCTCGTCAGATAGGATTCTTTGTAGTTGACAAGTGTGGTTATCTGAAAAACACAAAACAAATAAACAAAAGGACCTCGACCCTCAATCATTCTTCGTCTTTTCGTGTCAAATGGGCCGTCATGAAAAGACGGAAACCAATATGGATATAATCGCTTTTTCGGGAGCACCGGACACCCTCTCAACAAATGATGTCATTCATACCTGAGTGACGAGCGGAATGAGCGTTTGCTCGATCGACTTTGTTTTGATTTCCAGGTTTCTCGCGTCGAATGGAGGTACCACAGAGTTGGAGGAAGGCAGCGCCGTTGTGTGGTATGAAGACGTCAACGATGACATCGAAGACGTCGCCATTTTTGGAGGGAAAGGCGCCTCTTGCCTGTAATTTAAACTGTTTTAGGGGTATCATGAAGGATACTATACGGAAGAAATACTGAAACGTTTGTGGGTATAATATGGTACTGGAATTCTGGTTACGATAAGAGAGGTAGCATGTTCCAAAAGGTCGAAAGAGAAAAAATATGCAACAATTTTTATCAGAACCGTTCCTGAACTAGTACAGTATCGGGCAGTTTGTTGTAAAATGTGATCATTTAAGTTCGGAAATGTCCGAAAATAGGGTTTCCTCTGCGCTGGGTGGCCTAACTAACTTAAATGTGATTTCAAGGAAAAGTTGTCAATTACAAAAATGTCATTCTAGAGTGTGGGTATAGATCTGATAAATTTTATCTAACGCGGATGGCAAAAATCCACTGTTTCAGACCCTCAAATTTGACCTTTTCAGCTGAAAATTAACGGTATAACTTTCTGCATCGTACTGTATATTGCTCAAGAATCGAAAAAGTTAGGAAAGCTGAGCATTAGATACGAGATTCGGTTAGAAATTTTTTGTTGCACAATACCCGAACAGAATACTTCCTGAATGTTCCAAAAAAGTCGGTTTTTCTAAACCCTTATTCTTCGGATGCGAACCGAAAACGTTTTTCAAACAAACGCTTTTTGAGCAAAAACAAAACCTAACAATTTGAAAACATGTCAAAACAAGACAAGAGAGTTGAAGGAGAAAAATTAAAAAGATCGTATCAAAAATCTCTCTGGAGAGTTCAAAACAAGAAAGTGACCGATGGACGGATGGACGGGGGTCGAAAAGGCTCAAAGGGAGGTGGTTGTTGTGCTCAACAGAGGGTGACTAAAAGGCAGAGGGCACTTTGTGTTCTTCTTCTTCTCTTCCTCTGCTCACTCCTGAGCCCTCTTTCTACAAGAGTGTAAAGTGGCTGTTTCTCTTTCTTCTGCTCATTCGAGTATTCCGTGGCTCGTGTCGCCGCCGCCGCCGCCATCAGACGATGGCGACGGAAGAAAAGAGAGAATGACGGAGAGAGATAGGATGGGTGACGACGATTGGATCGATTAGAAACATATTATTTTATGAGGGCATTAAATTGAACGATGGCGTCGAGTACAAAATCTCTCTCATCAGCGAGGATGGGATAAGTGAGAGAGAAAACGAGATTCAGGTGGTGAGATCAATGTTTGTTTGGTTCTCTATACGTGTTCTCCGTTTGTATTATTTTGAGAGATATATTTATGAAAGTATATAGTTCAAGAGTTTTATTTTTCCACATCTGGCCTAGATTAATGGAAGGGGAACAGAAAAGAAACAAAGTTCCTAGATTGTCATAAAATCATACTTACAATTAGCTGAAATCCGGCCCGGTCCGGCTGATAAAAGTTTGGCCAGCCCGGTTGACCAGGGTGGTGAAAACTTGCTTTCAAAAAAAAAATCACTGAAAATTGTTTAAAATACTTGAGCCTAGCTGGCACTTTTGAGAAAAACACCCAAAAATTTATTTTTCTGTACGAAAAATCAGCCGTTTTAAAATGTTGGCCGGGTTAGCAGGGTCAAGTCGGCCGGTAGAAAATCATCCATCTTCCCGGTCCGGTCCGGTATGATTCAGAAGAAAATTGGTATGACGATGAGAAACTAAAAAATGGAATGTGATCCAAGTGCACTTATCATAAATCAAGTCAAGGTTAATGACAGAAAACCAGCAAATTTTTCTGACGAAACGATGTCATAATGTTCTTGAGTCTCTTTTGTGGTTCTGGATTTTTGAATCTATTACTTCAGGTGAAAAACTGATAGCAGAAGTAGTACAAAAGCAAGTCGGACGGTCTAAGAGTTTGCATAAAATTAGGAAATCATTTTCTATGAAGTTCCAGAAAACCATATTCTCCAGAAGGCTTTGATAAAATCTGAGGAGCAGTATGACATTCGTATGTAGTTTGAATGAAATTGTTGAGAAAAAACTTGACGAGAAGAGTTGAACAAAAAAGTTGAAAACGGGAAACATTCGAGTCGTTTTAAAAATGCAAAGAGGAATTCGAAACGACGCATTTCCCCTCGTCTTCTGAACAAAAGTTTCAACTTCATACTCCTCCGCGTTTTTTTTTTCAGTATTTTTCATTAGACTCAAAATACGGAAATGGCTCATAAAACCAAAAAATATATATCGTCGGTGGTTGGTCATCTTGCGTATGGCTGTGTGTGTGTGTGTGTTTGGCAGAAATTTGAAGAAATCTAGAAAATATTGAAGAAATGGAGGAGACGCAGAGAGTGCGCAAAAAGAAGAAGATGAAGAAAATGGGAGGAGAAAGAGACGGAGAATTCGAAGGGATAGAAGGAAAAGAAAGATAGAGAAAAAGAATGGATGGATGGGAAAGAAACGAAAAGAAAGAGACTACCTAACGAGTTTGGACCACACTGATTCGACTGCATTCACAGCCAATTACATGTTGAAACATTTATGTTCTGTGCACGACGTCCTATAACAGAAAAACTAACGAATCAAAGAGTTTTAACAGGGGACACTTTTGGTTCTTTTGAAAAGGTGAAAAGGATTACTGTAAAATTTGGAGTAGGATGAGACCAGAGGGCTTCATAAGAAAGACCCCAAACAGTAGGAATTCGATGATGTAAAAAGTGTCTATGGAGAGATATTCGAGGGTATATGTCATTTTTCATTTCACCCCTACACCCCAAACTTCTCAAAATCAACGGGAAGCTATTGAAAATCGGGAATTCTCAATTTGCGATTTTTGACATTCTTACCGGTTTTTGACCATTTGAACTTGTTCCACTTAACAAATCGTGATCTAGACCTAATAAAATTGCGCATCTTTTGAGCCTATGTGGGCTTATTTTGAAGCCCTAAAACAGTAGTTTCAAAAATTGATGGGCCCACTCGAGCATTAGTTCTAGATTTCAAAATCCACCGCATAATCCCGACTGCACACCCGAACACAGTGGTGGAAGGGGAAAATGACATAGTTCGGATAGTTTTTGATCATTTGAACTTGTTCCACTTATCGATTCGTGATCTAGTCATAAAAATGAACAACTTTGTGGAAAAAAACACAAAACATACATGGGCGTTCTCTTTCTCCACCCCCACCCCTAAATTCCCAAAATCAATAGGTGCTCGTTGAATATACCGGGAAAGCAAGGGTTCATTTCTGAATGGTTCCTCGTAGTTTGAACTGATTCCAATCGGTAGATCTTCATGTAGGCATCAAAATATTCGACTTCATGGAGGAAAAATGCAACTATACAGAAATATGTCATTCTCCCGTTTTTCCAAAATCAACGAGAGGCCTTCGATAAATGGACAAAATTGACGTCGATTCCAGAATTCCCCCGGAGCAGAATTTGTTGAATTTGTGATTTTTTGGATTCTCACATGTAAGCACGACTATTCATGGAAGAAACTCAGACCCGTGTTTTCAATTTTCACGCTTTCCTGAAAACCCATTTCACCGGAATCCATGATGAGGCCTCTGAAAATCGGGAAAATATTGACGTCATTTTCAGAATTCCTCAACAGTCGGAATTCATGATTTTTAGCTTTTCTTCACTCTCACATGACCTAGAATCTGTCTATGGAGAGACATTTGAGGGTATCTGTCATTTTTCATTTTTCCCCCATATCCCAAATCGCCCAAAAATCAACGGGAGGCCTTCGAAAATACGGGGGAAAATCGACGTCGATTCCAGAATTCCCTAATTATAGAATTCGCTTATTTTGCAATTTTTCACATTCTGACATGAAAAGAGACATTCTATGAAAAAAACTCAGATACATCATTTCAATTTTCGCTCTCGACCAAATCCTCGAAATTCTCACTGGTAACGGGAGGCCATTGAAAATTTGAGGAAACTGAGTTCAGTTCCAAAAAAAAAATTGCAAGTGGATTTTTGGCTAAAACTGGGACAATTTCATCACAGCAGTATGAATATTGTTTCCAACGGATGATGTGTGGTTCTTGACGTCATGTGTCAAAAATGGTCCCCCAGGCCATCTGCCGGAAGTTGATTTTTCAAACATTTTTAAACTCAAATCACAATCTAGACCGCAAATTTTGACCCAGGATAGCTACAGCAAATCAAAGCATAGATTCGGAATCCTCATAAAATTGCGCATCTTTTGAGCCTAAAATCAAAACAAACGGACAAGTTTGAGCGATTTCTCACTCAAAATCCCAAAACGCGCCGAAAAAGAACTCATTTTTGTGAAAACGAGGAAAGTTTGAATGCACGCAGAGTTGTGAAAAATTGACCTAGAAACATGAATGTGGGCTTATTTTGAAGCCCTAAAACAGTAGTTTCAGAAATCGATGGGCCCACTCGAGCATTAGTTCTAGATTTCAAAATCCACCGCATAATCCCGACTGCACACCCGAACACAGTGGTGGAAGGGGAAAATGACATAGTTCGGATAGTTTTTGATCATTTGAACTTGTTCCACTTATCGATTCGTGATCTAGTCATAAAAATGAACAACTTTGTGGAAAAAAACACAAAACATACATGGGCGTTCTCTTTCTCCACCCCCACCCCTAAATTCCCAAAATCAATAGGTGCTCGTTGAATATACCGGGAAAGCAAGGGTTCATTTCTGAATGGTTCCTCGTAGTTTGAACTGATTCCAATCGGTAGATCTTCATGTAGGCATCAAAATATTCGACTTCATGGAGGAAAAATGCAACTATACAGAAATATGTCATTCTCCCGTTTTTCCAAAATCAACGAGAGGCCTTCGATAAATGGACAAAATTGACGTCGATTCCAGAATTCCCCCGGAGCAAAATTTGTTGAATTTGTGATTTTTTGGATTCTCACATGTAAGCACGACTATTCATGGAAGAAACTCAGACCCGTGTTTTCAATTTTCACGCTTTCCTGAAAACCCATTTCACCGGAATCCATGATGAGGCCTCTGAAAATCGGGAAAATATTGACGTCATTTTCAGAATTCCTCAACAGTCGGAATTCATGATTTTTAGCTTTTCTTCACTCTCACATGACCTAGAATCTGTCTATGGAGAGACATTTGAGGGTATCTGTCATTTTTCATTTTTCCCCCATATCCCAAATCGCCCAAAAATCAACGGGAGGCCTTCGAAAATACGGGGGAAAATCGACGTCGATTCCAGAATTCCCTAATTATAGAATTCGCTTATTTTGCAATTTTTCACATTCTGACATGAAAAGAGACATTCTATGAAAAAAACTCAGATACATCATTTCAATTTTCGCTCTCGACCAAATCCTCGAAATTCTCACTGGTAACGGGAGGCCATTGAAAATTTGAGGAAACTGAGTTCAGTTCCAAAAAAAAAATTGCAAGTGGATTTTTGGCTAAAACTGGGACAATTTCATCACAGCAGTATGAATATTGTTTCCAACGGATGATGTGTGGTTCTTGACGTCATGTGTCAAAAATGGTCCCCCAGGCCATCTGCCGGAAGTTGATTTTTCAAACATTTTTAAACTCAAATCACAATCTAGACCGCAAATTTTGACCCAGGATAGCTACAGCAAATCAAAGCATAGATTCGGAATCCTCATAAAATTGCGCATCTTTTGAGCCTAAAATCAAAACAAACGGACAAGTTTGAGCGATTTCTCACTCAAAATCCCAAAACGCGCCGAAAAAGAACTCATTTTTGTGAAAACGAGGAAAGTTTGAATGCACGCAGAGTTGTGAAAAATTGACCTAGAAACATGAATGTGGGCTTATTTTGAAGCCCTAAAACAGTAGTTTCAGAAATCGATGGGCCCACTCGAGCATTAGTTCTAGATTTCAAAATCCACCGCATAATCCCGACTGCACACCCGAACACAGTGGTGGAAGGGGAAAATGACATAGTTCGGATAGTTTTTGATCATTTGAACTTGTTCCACTTATCGATTCGTGATCTAGTCATAAAAATGAACAACTTTGTGGAAAAAAACACAAAACATACATGGGCGTTCTCTTTCTCCACCCCCACCCCTAAATTCCCAAAATCAATAGGTGCTCGTTGAATATACCGGGAAAGCAAGGGTTCATTTCTGAATGGTTCCTCGTAGTTTGAACTGATTCCAATCGGTAGATCTTCATGTAGGCATCAAAATATTCGACTTCATGGAGGAAAAATGCAACTATACAGAAATATGTCATTCTCCCGTTTTTCCAAAATCAACGAGAGGCCTTCGATAAATGGACAAAATTGACGTCGATTCCAGAATTCCCCCGGAGCAAAATTTGTTGAATTTGTGATTTTTTGGATTCTCACATGTAAGCACGACTATTCATGGAAGAAACTCAGACCCGTGTTTTCAATTTTCACGCTTTCCTGAAAACCCATTTCACCGGAATCCATGATGAGGCCTCTGAAAATCGGGAAAATATTGACGTCATTTTCAGAATTCCTCAACAGTCGGAATTCATGATTTTTAGCTTTTCTTCACTCTCACATGACCTAGAATCTGTCTATGGAGAGACATTTGAGGGTATCTGTCATTTTTCATTTTTCCCCCATATCCCAAATCGCCCAAAAATCAACGGGAGGCCTTCGAAAATACGGGGGAAAATCGACGTCGATTCCAGAATTCCCTAATTATAGAATTCGCTTATTTTGCAATTTTTCACATTCTGACATGAAAAGAGACATTCTATGAAAAAAACTCAGATACATCATTTCAATTTTCGCTCTCGACCAAATCCTCGAAATTCTCACTGGTAACGGGAGGCCATTGAAAATTTGAGGAAACTGAGTTCAGTTCCAAAAAAAAAATTGCAAGTGGATTTTTGGCTAAAACTGGGACAATTTCATCACAGCAGTATGAATATTGTTTCCAACGGATGATGTGTGGTTCTTGACGTCATGTGTCAAAAATGGTCCCCCAGGCCATCTGCCGGAAGTTGATTTTTCAAACATTTTTAAACTCAAATCACAATCTAGACCGCAAATTTTGACCCAGGATAGCTACAGCAAATCAAAGCATAGATTCGGAATCCTCATAAAATTGCGCATCTTTTGAGCCTAAAATCAAAACAAACGGACAAGTTTGAGCGATTTCTCACTCAAAATCCCAAAACGCGCCGAAAAAGAACTCATTTTTGTGAAAACGAGGAAAGTTTGAATGCACGCAGAGTTGTGAAAAATTGACCTAGAAACATGAATGTGGGCTTATTTTGAAGCCCTAAAACAGTAGTTTCAGAAATCGATGGGCCCACTCGAGCATTAGTTCTAGATTTCAAAATCCACCGCATAATCCCGACTGCACACCCGAACACAGTGGTGGAAGGGGAAAATGACATAGTTCGGATAGTTTTTGATCATTTGAACTTGTTCCACTTATCGATTCGTGATCTAGTCATAAAAATGAACAACTTTGTGGAAAAAAACACAAAACATACATGGGCGTTCTCTTTCTCCACCCCCACCCCTAAATTCCCAAAATCAATAGGTGCTCGTTGAATATACCGGGAAAGCAAGGGTTCATTTCTGAATGGTTCCTCGTAGTTTGAACTGATTCCAATCGGTAGATCTTCATGTAGGCATCAAAATATTCGACTTCATGGAGGAAAAATGCAACTATACAGAAATATGTCATTCTCCCGTTTTTCCAAAATCAACGAGAGGCCTTCGATAAATGGACAAAATTGACGTCGATTCCAGAATTCCCCCGGAGCAAAATTTGTTGAATTTGTGATTTTTTGGATTCTCACATGTAAGCACGACTATTCATGGAAGAAACTCAGACCCGTGTTTTCAATTTTCACGCTTTCCTGAAAACCCATTTCACCGGAATCCATGATGAGGCCTCTGAAAATCGGGAAAATATTGACGTCATTTTCAGAATTCCTCAACAGTCGGAATTCATGATTTTTAGCTTTTCTTCACTCTCACATGACCTAGAATCTGTCTATGGAGAGACATTTGAGGGTATCTGTCATTTTTCATTTTTCCCCCATATCCCAAATCGCCCAAAAATCAACGGGAGGCCTTCGAAAATACGGGGGAAAATCGACGTCGATTCCAGAATTCCCTAATTATAGAATTCGCTTATTTTGCAATTTTTCACATTCTGACATGAAAAGAGACATTCTATGAAAAAAACTCAGATACATCATTTCAATTTTCGCTCTCGACCAAATCCTCGAAATTCTCACTGGTAACGGGAGGCCATTGAAAATTTGAGGAAACTGAGTTCAGTTCCAAAAAAAAAATTGCAAGTGGATTTTTGGCTAAAACTGGGACAATTTCATCACAGCAGTATGAATATTGTTTCCAACGGATGATGTGTGGTTCTTGACGTCATGTGTCAAAAATGGTCCCCCAGGCCATCTGCCGGAAGTTGATTTTTCAAACATTTTTAAACTCAAATCACAATCTAGACCGCAAATTTTGACCCAGGATAGCTACAGCAAATCAAAGCATAGATTCGGAATCCTCATAAAATTGCGCATCTTTTGAGCCTAAAATCAAAACAAACGGACAAGTTTGAGCGATTTCTCACTCAAAATCCCAAAACGCGCCGAAAAAGAACTCATTTTTGTGAAAACGAGGAAAGTTTGAATGCACGCAGAGTTGTGAAAAATTGACCTAGAAACATGAATGTGGGCTTATTTTGAAGCCCTAAAACAGTAGTTTCAGAAATCGATGGGCCCACTCGAGCATTAGTTCTAGATTTCAAAATCCACCGCATAATCCCGACTGCACACCCGAACACAGTGGTGGAAGGGGAAAATGACATAGTTCGGATAGTTTTTGATCATTTGAACTTGTTCCACTTATCGATTCGTGATCTAGTCATAAAAATGAACAACTTTGTGGAAAAAAACACAAAACATACATGGGCGTTCTCTTTCTCCACCCCCACCCCTAAATTCCCAAAATCAATAGGTGCTCGTTGAATATACCGGGAAAGCAAGGGTTCATTTCTGAATGGTTCCTCGTAGTTTGAACTGATTCCAATCGGTAGATCTTCATGTAGGCATCAAAATATTCGACTTCATGGAGGAAAAATGCAACTATACAGAAATATGTCATTCTCCCGTTTTTCCAAAATCAACGAGAGGCCTTCGATAAATGGACAAAATTGACGTCGATTCCAGAATTCCCCCGGAGCAAAATTTGTTGAATTTGTGATTTTTTGGATTCTCACATGTAAGCACGACTATTCATGGAAGAAACTCAGACCCGTGTTTTCAATTTTCACGCTTTCCTGAAAACCCATTTCACCGGAATCCATGATGAGGCCTCTGAAAATCGGGAAAATATTGACGTCATTTTCAGAATTCCTCAACAGTCGGAATTCATGATTTTTAGCTTTTCTTCACTCTCACATGACCTAGAATCTGTCTATGGAGAGACATTTGAGGGTATCTGTCATTTTTCATTTTTCCCCCATATCCCAAATCGCCCAAAAATCAACGGGAGGCCTTCGAAAATACGGGGGAAAATCGACGTCGATTCCAGAATTCCCTAATTATAGAATTCGCTTATTTTGCAATTTTTCACATTCTGACATGAAAAGAGACATTCTATGAAAAAAACTCAGATACATCATTTCAATTTTCGCTCTCGACCAAATCCTCGAAATTCTCACTGGTAACGGGAGGCCATTGAAAATTTGAGGAAACTGAGTTCAGTTCCAAAAAAAAAATTGCAAGTGGATTTTTGGCTAAAACTGGGACAATTTCATCACAGCAGTATGAATATTGTTTCCAACGGATGATGTGTGGTTCTTGACGTCATGTGTCAAAAATGGTCCCCCAGGCCATCTGCCGGAAGTTGATTTTTCAAACATTTTTAAACTCAAATCACAATCTAGACCGCAAATTTTGACCCAGGATAGCTACAGCAAATCAAAGCATAGATTCGGAATCCTCATAAAATTGCGCATCTTTTGAGCCTAAAATCAAAACAAACGGACAAGTTTGAGCGATTTCTCACTCAAAATCCCAAAACGCGCCGAAAAAGAACTCATTTTTGTGAAAACGAGGAAAGTTTGAATGCACGCAGAGTTGTGAAAAATTGACCTAGAAACATGAATGTGGGCTTATTTTGAAGCCCTAAAACAGTAGTTTCAAAAATTGATGGGCCCACTCGAGCATTAGTTCTAGATTTCAAAATCCACCGCATAATCCCGACTGCACACCCGAACACAGTGGTGGAAGGGGAAAATGACATAGTTCGGATAGTTTTTGATCATTTGAACTTGTTCCACTTATCGATTCGTGATCTAGTCATAAAAATGAACAACTTTGTGGAAAAAAACACAAAACATACATGGGCGTTCTCTTTCTCCACCCCCACCCCTAAATTCCCAAAATCAATAGGTGCTCGTTGAATATACCGGGAAAGCAAGGGTTCATTTCTGAATGGTTCCTCGTAGTTTGAACTGATTCCAATCGGTAGATCTTCATGTAGGCATCAAAATATTCGACTTCATGGAGGAAAAATGCAACTATACAGAAATATGTCATTCTCCCGTTTTTCCAAAATCAACGAGAGGCCTTCGATAAATGGACAAAATTGACGTCGATTCCAGAATTCCCCCGGAGCAGAATTTGTTGAATTTGTGATTTTTTGGATTCTCACATGTAAGCACGACTATTCATGGAAGAAACTCAGACCCGTGTTTTCAATTTTCACGCTTTCCTGAAAACCCATTTCACCGGAATCCATGATGAGGCCTCTGAAAATCGGGAAAATATTGACGTCATTTTCAGAATTCCTCAACAGTCGGAATTCATGATTTTTAGCTTTTCTTCACTCTCACATGACCTAGAATCTGTCTATGGAGAGACATTTGAGGGTATCTGTCATTTTTCATTTTTCCCCCATATCCCAAATCGCCCAAAAATCAACGGGAGGCCTTCGAAAATACGGGGGAAAATCGACGTCGATTCCAGAATTCCCTAATTATAGAATTCGCTTATTTTGCAATTTTTCACATTCTGACATGAAAAGAGAGATTCTATGAAAAAAACTCAGATACATCATTTCAATTTTCGCTCTCGACCAAATCCTCGAAATTCTCACTGGTAACGGGAGGCCATTGAAAATTTGAGGAAACTGAGTTCAGTTCCAAAAAAAAAATTGCAAGTGGATTTTTGGCTAAAACTGGGACAATTTCATCACAGCAGTATGAATATTGTTTCCAACGGATGATGTGTGGTTCTTGACGTCATGTGTCAAAAATGGTCCCCCAGGCCATCTGCCGGAAGTTGATTTTTCAAACATTTTTAAACTCAAATCACAATCTAGACCGCAAATTTTGACCCAGGATAGCTACAGCAAATCAAAGCATAGATTCGGAATCCTCATAAAATTGCGCATCTTTTGAGCCTAAAATCAAAACAAACGGACAAGTTTGAGCGATTTCTCACTCAAAATCCCAAAACGCGCCGAAAAAGAACTCATTTTTGTGAAAACGAGGAAAGTTTGAATGCACGCAGAGTTGTGAAAAATTGACCTAGAAACATGAATGTGGGCTTATTTTGAAGCCCTAAAACAGTAGTTTCAGAAATCGATGGGCCCACTCGAGCATTAGTTCTAGATTTCAAAATCCACCGCATAATCCCGACTGCACACCCGAACACAGTGGTGGAAAGGGAAAATGACATAGTTCGGATAGTTTTTGATCATTTGAACTTGTTCCACTTATCGATTCGTGATCTAGTCATAAAAATGAACAACTTTGTGGAAAAAAACACAAAACATACATGGGCGTTCTCTTTCTCCACCCCCACCCCTAAATTCCCAAAATCAATAGGTGCTCGTTGAATATACCGGGAAAGCAAGGGTTCATTTCTGAATGGTTCCTCGTAGTTTGAACTGATTCCAATCGGTAGATCTTCATGTAGGCATCAAAATATTCGACTTCATGGAGGAAAAATGCAACTATACAGAAATATGTCATTCTCCCGTTTTTCCAAAATCAACGAGAGGCCTTCGATAAATGGACAAAATTGACGTCGATTCCAGAATTCCCCCGGAGCAGAATTTGTTGAATTTGTGATTTTTTGGATTCTCACATGTAAGCACGACTATTCATGGAAGAAACTCAGACCCGTGTTTTCAATTTTCACGCTTTCCTGAAAACCCATTTCACCGGAATTCATGATGAGGCTTCTGAAAATCGGGAAAATATTGACGTCATTTTCAGAATTCCTCAACAGTCGGAATTCATGATTTTTAGCTTTTCTTCACTCTCACATGACCTAGAATCTGTCTATGGAGAGACATTTGAGGGTATCTGTCATTTTTCATTTTTCCCCCATATCCCAAATCGCCCAAAAATCAACGGGAGGCCTTCGAAAATACGGGGGAAAATCGACGTCGATTCCAGAATTCCCTAATTATAGAATTCGCTTATTTTGCAATTTTTCACATTCTGACATGAAAAGAGACATTCTATGAAAAAAACTCAGATACATCATTTCAATTTTCGCTCTCGACCAAATCCTCGAAATTCTCACTGGTAACGGGAGGCCATTGAAAATTTGAGGAAACTGAGTTCAGTTCCAAAAAAAAAATTGCAAGTGGATTTTTGGCTAAAACTGGGACAATTTCATCACAGCAGTATGAATATTGTTTCCAACGGATGATGTGTGGTTCTTGACGTCATGTGTCAAAAATGGTCCCCCAGGCCATCTGCCGGAAGTTGATTTTTCAAACATTTTTAAACTCAAATCACAATCTAGACCGCAAATTTTGACCCAGGATAGCTACAGCAAATCAAAGCATAGATTCGGAATCCTCATAAAATTGCGCATCTTTTGAGCCTAAAATCAAAACAAACGGACAAGTTTGAGCGATTTCTCACTCAAAATCCCAAAACGCGCCGAAAAAGAACTCATTTTTGTGAAAACGAGGAAAGTTTGAATGCACGCAGAGTTGTGAAAAATTGACCTAGAAACATGAATGTGGGCTTATTTTGAAGCCCTAAAACAGTAGTTTCAGAAATCGATGGGCCCACTCGAGCATTAGTTCTAGATTTCAAAATCCACCGCATAATCCCGACTGCACACCCGAACACAGTGGTGGAAGGGGAAAATGACATAGTTCGGATAGTTTTTGATCATTTGAACTTGTTCCACTTATCGATTCGTGATCTAGTCATAAAAATGAACAACTTTGTGGAAAAAAACACAAAACATACATGGGCGTTCTCTTTCTCCACCCCCACCCCTAAATTCCCAAAATCAATAGGTGCTCGTTGAATATACCGGGAAAGCAAGGGTTCATTTCTGAATGGTTCCTCGTAGTTTGAACTGATTCCAATCGGTAGATCTTCATGTAGGCATCAAAATATTCGACTTCATGGAGGAAAAATGCAACTATACAGAAATATGTCATTCTCCCGTTTTTCCAAAATCAACGAGAGGCCTTCGATAAATGGACAAAATTAACGTCGATTCCAGAATTCCCCCGGAGCAGAATTTGTTGAATTTGTGATTTTTTGGATTCTCACATGTAAGCACGACTATTCATGGAAGAAACTCAGACCCGTGTTTTCAATTTTCACGCTTTCCTGAAAACCCATTTCACCGGAATCCATGATGAGGCCTCTGAAAATCGGGAAAATATTGACGTCATTTTCAGAATTCCTCAACAGTCGGAATTCATGATTTTTAGCTTTTCTTCACTCTCACATGACCTAGAATCTGTCTATGGAGAGACATTTGAGGGTATCTGTCATTTTTCATTTTTCCCCCATATCCCAAATCGCCCAAAAATCAACGGGAGGCCTTCGAAAATACGGGGGAAAATCGACGTCGATTCCAGAATTCCCTAATTATAGAATTCGCTTATTTTGCAATTTTTCACATTCTGACATGAAAAGAGACATTCTATGAAAAAAACTCAGATACATCATTTCAATTTTCGCTCTCGACCAAATCCTCGAAATTCTCACTGGTAACGGGAGACCATTGAAAATTTGAGGAAACTGAGTTCAGTTCCAAAAAAAAAATTGCAAGTGGATTTTTGGCTAAAACTGGGACAATTTCATCACAGCAGTATGAATATTGTTTCCAACGGATGATGTGTGGTTCTTGACGTCATGTGTCAAAAATGGTCCCCCAGGCCATCTGCCGGAAGTTGATTTTTCAAACATTTTTAAACTCAAATCACAATCTAGACCGCAAATTTTGACCCAGGATAGCTACAGCAAATCAAAGCATAGATTCGGAATCCTCATAAAATTGCGCATCTTTTGAGCCTAAAATCAAAACAAACGGACAAGTTTGAGCGATTTCTCACTCAAAATCCCAAAACGCGCCGAAAAAGAACTCATTTTTGTGAAAACGAGGAAAGTTTGAATGCACGCAGAGTTGTGAAAAATTGACCTAGAAACATGAATGTGGGCTTATTTTGAAGCCCTAAAACAGTAGTTTCAGAAATCGATGGGCCCACTCGAGCATTAGTTCTAGATTTCAAAATCCACCGCATAATCCCGACTGCACACCCGAACACAGTGGTGGAAGGGGAAAATGACATAGTTCGGATAGTTTTTGATCATTTGAACTTGTTCCACTTATCGATTCGTGATCTAGTCATAAAAATGAACAACTTTGTGGAAAAAAACACAAAACATACATGGGCGTTCTCTTTCTCCACCCCCACCCCTAAATTCCCAAAATCAATAGGTGCTCGTTGAATATACCGGGAAAGCAAGGGTTCATTTCTGAATGGTTCCTCGTAGTTTGAACTGATTCCAATCGGTAGATCTTCATGTAGGCATCAAAATATTCGACTTCATGGAGGAAAAATGCAACTATACAGAAGTATGTCATTCTCCCGTTTTTCCAAAATCAACGAGAGGCCTTCGATAAATGGACAAAATTAACGTCGATTCCAGAATTCCCCCGGAGCAGAATTTGTTGAATTTGTGATTTTTTGGATTCTCACATGTAAGCACGACTATTCATGGAAGAAACTCAGACCCGTGTTTTCAATTTTCACGCTTTCCTGAAAACCCATTTCACCGGAATCCATGATGAGGCCTCTGAAAATCGGGAAAATATTGACGTCATTTTCAGAATTCCTCAACAGTCGGAATTCATGATTTTTAGCTTTTCTTCACTCTCACATGACCTAGAATCTGTCTATGGAGAGACATTTGAGGGTATCTGTCATTTTTCATTTTTCCCCCATATCCCAAATCGCCCAAAAATCAACGGGAGGCCTTCGAAAATACGGGGGAAAATCGACGTCGATTCCAGAATTCCCTAATTATAGAATTCGCTTATTTTGCAATTTTTCACATTCTGACATGAAAAGAGACATTCTATGAAAAAAACTCAGATACATCATTTCAATTTTCGCTCTCGACCAAATCCTCGAAATTCTCACTGGTAACGGGAGGCCATTGAAAATTTGAGGAAACTGAGTTCAGTTCCAAAAAAAAAATTGCAAGTGGATTTTTGGCTAAAACTGGGACAATTTCATCACAGCAGTATGAATATTGTTTCCAACGGATGATGTGTGGTTCTTGACGTCATGTGTCAAAAATGGTCCCCCAGGCCATCTGCCGGAAGTTGATTTTTCAAACATTTTTAAACTCAAATCACAATCTAGACCGCAAATTTTGACCCAGGATAGCTACAGCAAATCAAAGCATAGATTCGGAATCCTCATAAAATTGCGCATCTTTTGAGCCTAAAATCAAAACAAACGGACAAGTTTGAGCGATTTCTCACTCAAAATCCCAAAACGCGCCGAAAAAGAACTCATTTTTGTGAAAACGAGGAAAGTTTGAATGCACGCAGAGTTGTGAAAAATTGACCTAGAAACATGAATGTGGGCTTATTTTGAAGCCCTAAAACAGTAGTTTCAGAAATCGATGGGCCCACTCGAGCATTAGTTCTAGATTTCAAAATCCACCGCATAATCCCGACTGCACACCCGAACACAGTGGTGGAAGGGGAAAATGACATAGTTCGGATAGTTTTTGATCATTTGAACTTGTTCCACTTATCGATTCGTGATCTAGTCATAAAAATGAACAACTTTGTGGAAAAAAACACAAAACATACATGGGCGTTCTCTTTCTCCACCCCCACCCCTAAATTCCCAAAATCAATAGGTGCTCGTTGAATATACCGGGAAAGCAAGGGTTCATTTCTGAATGGTTCCTCGTAGTTTGAACTGATTCCAATCGGTAGATCTTCATGTAGGCATCAAAATATTCGACTTCATGGAGGAAAAATGCAACTATACAGAAGTATGTCATTCTCCCGTTTTTCCAAAATCAACGAGAGGCCTTCGATAAATGGACAAAATTAACGTCGATTCCAGAATTCCCCCGGAGCAGAATTTGTTGAATTTGTGATTTTTTGGATTCTCACATGTAAGCACGACTATTCATGGAAGAAACTCAGACCCGTGTTTTCAATTTTCACGCTTTCCTGAAAACCCATTTCACCGGAATCCATGATGAGGCCTCTGAAAATCGGGAAAATATTGACGTCATTTTCAGAATTCCTCAACAGTCGGAATTCATGATTTTTAGCTTTTCTTCACTCTCACATGACCTAGAATCTGTCTATGGAGAGACATTTGAGGGTATCTGTCATTTTTCATTTTTCCCCCATATCCCAAATCGCCCAAAAATCAACGGGAGGCCTTCGAAAATACGGGGGAAAATCGACGTCGATTCCAGAATTCCCTAATTATAGAATTCGCTTATTTTGCAATTTTTCACATTCTGACATGAAAAGAGACATTCTATGAAAAAAACTCAGATACATCATTTCAATTTTCGCTCTCGACCAAATCCTCGAAATTCTCACTGGTAACGGGAGGCCATTGAAAATTTGAGGAAACTGAGTTCAGTTCCAAAAAAAAAATTGCAAGTGGATTTTTGGCTAAAACTGGGACAATTTCATCACAGCAGTATGAATATTGTTTCCAACGGATGATGTGTGGTTCTTGACGTCATGTGTCAAAAATGGTCCCCCAGGCCATCTGCCGGAAGTTGATTTTTCAAACATTTTTAAACTCAAATCACAATCTAGACCGCAAATTTTGACCCAGGATAGCTACAGCAAATCAAAGCATAGATTCGGAATCCTCATAAAATTGCGCATCTTTTGAGCCTAAAATCAAAACAAACGGACAAGTTTGAGCGATTTCTCACTCAAAATCCCAAAACGCGCCGAAAAAGAACTCATTTTTGTGAAAACGAGGAAAGTTTGAATGCACGCAGAGTTGTGAAAAATTGACCTAGAAACATGAATGTGGGCTTATTTTGAAGCCCTAAAACAGTAGTTTCAGAAATCGATGGGCCCACTCGAGCATTAGTTCTAGATTTCAAAATCCACCGCATAATCCCGACTGCACACCCGAACACAGTGGTGGAAGGGGAAAATGACATAGTTCGGATAGTTTTTGATCATTTGAACTTGTTCCACTTATCGATTCGTGATCTAGTCATAAAAATGAACAACTTTGTGGAAAAAAACACAAAACATACATGGGCGTTCTCTTTCTCCACCCCCACCCCTAAATTCCCAAAATCAATAGGTGCTCGTTGAATATACCGGGAAAGCAAGGGTTCATTTCTGAATGGTTCCTCGTAGTTTGAACTGATTCCAATCGGTAGATCTTCATGTAGGCATCAAAATATTCGACTTCATGGAGGAAAAATGCAACTATACAGAAATATGTCATTCTCCCGTTTTTCCAAAATCAACGAGAGGCCTTCGATAAATGGACAAAATTGACGTCGATTCCAGAATTCCCCCGGAGCAGAATTTGTTGAATTTGTGATTTTTTGGATTCTCACATGTAAGCACGACTATTCATGGAAGAAACTCAGACCCGTGTTTTCAATTTTCACGCTTTCCTGAAAACCCATTTCACCGGAATCCATGATGAGGCCTCTGAAAATCGGGAAAATATTGACGTCATTTTCAGAATTCCTCAACAGTCGGAATTCATGATTTTTAGCTTTTCTTCACTCTCACATGACCTAGAATCTGTCTATGGAGAGACATTTGAGGGTATCTGTCATTTTTCATTTTTCCCCCATATCCCAAATCGCCCAAAAATCAACGGGAGGCCTTCGAAAATACGGGGGAAAATCGACGTCGATTCCAGAATTCCCTAATTATAGAATTCGCTTATTTTGCAATTTTTCACATTCTGACATGAAAAGAGACATTCTATGAAAAAAACTCAGATACATCATTTCAATTTTCGCTCTCGACCAAATCCTCGAAATTCTCACTGGTAACGGGAGGCCATTGAAAATTTGAGGAAACTGAGTTCAGTTCCAAAAAAAAAATTGCAAGTGGATTTTTGGCTAAAACTGGGACAATTTCATCACAGCAGTATGAATATTGTTTCCAACGGATGATGTGTGGTTCTTGACGTCATGTGTCAAAAATGGTCCCCCAGGCCATCTGCCGGAAGTTGATTTTTCAAACATTTTTAAACTCAAATCACAATCTAGACCGCAAATTTTGACCCAGGATAGCTACAGCAAATCGAAGCATAGATTCGGAATCCTCATAAAATTGCGCATCTTTTGAGCCTAAAATCAAAACAAACGGACAAGTTTGAGCGATTTCTCACTCAAAATCCCAAAACGCGCCGAAAAAGAACTCATTTTTGTGAAAACGAGGAAAGTTTGAATGCACGCAGAGTTGTGAAAAATTGACCTAGAAACATGAATGTGGGCTTATTTTGAAGCCCTAAAACAGTAGTTTCAGAAATCGATGGGCCCACTCGAGCATTAGTTCTAGATTTCAAAATCCACCGCATAATCCCGACTGCACACCCGAACACAGTGGTGGAAAGGGAAAATGACATAGTTCGGATAGTTTTTGATCATTTGAACTTGTTCCACTTATCGATTCGTGATCTAGTCATAAAAATGAACAACTTTGTGGAAAAAAACACAAAACATACATGGGCGTTCTCTTTCTCCACCCCCACCCCTAAATTCCCAAAATCAATAGGTGCTCGTTGAATATACCGGGAAAGCAAGGGTTCATTTCTGAATGGTTCCTCGTAGTTTGAACTGATTCCAATCGGTAGATCTTCATGTAGGCATCAAAATATTCGACTTCATGGAGGAAAAATGCAACTATACAGAAATATGTCATTCTCCCGTTTTTCCAAAATCAACGAGAGGCCTTCGATAAATGGACAAAATTGACGTCGATTCCAGAATTCCCCCGGAGCAAAATTTGTTGAATTTGTGATTTTTTGGATTCTCACATGTAAGCACGACTATTCATGGAAGAAACTCAGACCCGTGTTTTCAATTTTCACGCTTTCCTGAAAACCCATTTCACCGGAATCCATGATGAGGCTTCTGAAAATCGGGAAAATATTGACGTCATTTTCAGAATTCCTCAACAGTCGGAATTCATGATTTTTAGCTTTTCTTCACTCTCACATGACCTAGAATCTGTCTATGGAGAGACATTTGAGGGTATCTGTCATTTTTCATTTTTCCCCCATATCCCAAATCGCCCAAAAATCAACGGGAGGCCTTCGAAAATACGGGGGAAAATCGACGTCGATTCCAGAATTCCCTAATTATAGAATTCGCTTATTTTGCAATTTTTCACATTCTGACATGAAAAGAGACATTCTATGAAAAAAAACTCAGATACATCATTTCAATTTTCGCTCTCGACCAAATCCTCGAAATTCTCACTGGTAACGGGAGGCCATTGAAAATTTGAGGAAACTGAGTTCAGTTCCAAAAAAAAAATTGCAAGTGGATTTTTGGCTAAAACTGGGACAATTTCATCACAGCAGTATGAATATTGTTTCCAACGGATGATGTGTGGTTCTTGACGTCATGTGTCAAAAATGGTCCCCCAGGCCATCTGCCGGAAGTTGATTTTTCAAACATTTTTAAACTCAAATCACAATCTAGACCGCAAATTTTGACCCAGGATAGCTACAGCAAATCAAAGCATAGATTCGGAATCCTCATAAAATTGCGCATCTTTTGAGCCTAAAATCAAAACAAACGGACAAGTTTGAGCGATTTCTCACTCAAAATCCCAAAACGCGCCGAAAAAGAACTCATTTTTGTGAAAACGAGGAAAGTTTGAATGCACGCAGAGTTGTGAAAAATTGACCTAGAAACATGAATGTGGGCTTATTTTGAAGCCCTAAAACAGTAGTTTCAGAAATCGATGGGCCCACTCGAGCATTAGTTCTAGATTTCAAAATCCACCGCATAATCCCGACTGCACACCCGAACACAGTGGTGGAAGGGGAAAATGACATAGTTCGGATAGTTTTTGATCATTTGAACTTGTTCCACTTATCGATTCGTGATCTAGTCATAAAAATGAACAACTTTGTGGAAAAAAACACAAAACATACATGGGCGTTCTCTTTCTCCACCCCCACCCCTAAATTCCCAAAATCAATAGGTGCTCGTTGAATATACCGGGAAAGCAAGGGTTCATTTCTGAATGGTTCCTCGTAGTTTGAACTGATTCCAATCGGTAGATCTTCATGTAGGCATCAAAATATTCGACTTCATGGAGGAAAAATGCAACTATACAGAAATATGTCATTCTCCCGTTTTTCCAAAATCAACGAGAGGCCTTCGATAAATGGACAAAATTGACGTCGATTCCAGAATTCCCCCGGAGCAGAATTTGTTGAATTTGTGATTTTTTGGATTCTCACATGTAAGCACGACTATTCATGGAAGAAACTCAGACCCGTGTTTTCAATTTTCACGCTTTCCTGAAAACCCATTTCACCGGAATCCATGATGAGGCCTCTGAAAATCGGGAAAATATTGACGTCATTTTCAGAATTCCTCAACAGTCGGAATTCATGATTTTTAGCTTTTCTTCACTCTCACATGACCTAGAATCTGTCTATGGAGAGACATTTGAGGGTATCTGTCATTTTTCATTTTTCCCCCATATCCCAAATCGCCCAAAAATCAACGGGAGGCCTTCGAAAATACGGGGGAAAATCGACGTCGATTCCAGAATTCCCTAATTATAGAATTCGCTTATTTTGCAATTTTTCACATTCTGACATGAAAAGAGACATTCTATGAAAAAAACTCAGATACATCATTTCAATTTTCGCTCTCGACCAAATCCTCGAAATTCTCACTGGTAACGGGAGGCCATTGAAAATTTGAGGAAACTGAGTTCAGTTCCAAAAAAAAAATTGCAAGTGGATTTTTGGCTAAAACTGGGACAATTTCATCACAGCAGTATGAATATTGTTTCCAACGGATGATGTGTGGTTCTTGACGTCATGTGTCAAAAATGGTCCCCCAGGCCATCTGCCGGAAGTTGATTTTTCAAACATTTTTAAACTCAAATCACAATCTAGACCGCAAATTTTGACCCAGGATAGCTACAGCAAATCAAAGCATAGATTCGGAATCCTCATAAAATTGCGCATCTTTTGAGCCTAAAATCAAAACAAACGGACAAGTTTGAGCGATTTCTCACTCAAAATCCCAAAACGCGCCGAAAAAGAACTCATTTTTGTGAAAACGAGGAAAGTTTGAATGCACGCAGAGTTGTGAAAAATTGACCTAGAAACATGAATGTGGGCTTATTTTGAAGCCCTAAAACAGTAGTTTCAGAAATCGATGGGCCCACTCGAGCATTAGTTCTAGATTTCAAAATCCACCGCATAATCCCGACTGCACACCCGAACACAGTGGTGGAAGGGGAAAATGACATAGTTCGGATAGTTTTTGATCATTTGAACTTGTTCCACTTATCGATTCGTGATCTAGTCATAAAAATGAACAACTTTGTGGAAAAAAACACAAAACATACATGGGCGTTCTCTTTCTCCACCCCCACCCCTAAATTCCCAAAATCAATAGGTGCTCGTTGAATATACCGGGAAAGCAAGGGTTCATTTCTGAATGGTTCCTCGTAGTTTGAACTGATTCCAATCGGTAGATCTTCATGTAGGCATCAAAATATTCGACTTCATGGAGGAAAAATGCAACTATACAGAAATATGTCATTCTCCCGTTTTTCCAAAATCAACGAGAGGCCTTCGATAAATGGACAAAATTGACGTCGATTCCAGAATTCCCCCGGAGCAAAATTTGTTGAATTTGTGATTTTTTGGATTCTCACATGTAAGCACGACTATTCATGGAAGAAACTCAGACCCGTGTTTTCAATTTTCACGCTTTCCTGAAAACCCATTTCACCGGAATCCATGATGAGGCTTCTGAAAATCGGGAAAATATTGACGTCATTTTCAGAATTCCTCAACAGTCGGAATTCATGATTTTTAGCTTTTCTTCACTCTCACATGACCTAGGATCTGTCTATGGAGAGACATTTGAGGGTATCTGTCATTTTTCATTTTTCCCCCATATCCCAAATCGCCCAAAAATCAACGGGAGGCCTTCGAAAATACGGGGGAAAATCGACGTCGATTCCAGAATTCCCTAATTATAGAATTCGCTTATTTTGCAATTTTTCACATTCTGACATGAAAAGAGACATTCTATGAAAAAAACTCAGATACATCATTTCAATTTTCGCTCTCGACCAAATCCTCGAAATTCTCACTGGTAACGGGAGGCCATTGAAAATTTGAGGAAACTGAGTTCAGTTCCAAAAAAAAAATTGCAAGTGGATTTTTGGCTAAAACTGGGACAATTTCATCACAGCAGTATGAATATTGTTTCCAACGGATGATGTGTGGTTCTTGACGTCATGTGTCAAAAATGGTCCCCCAGGCCATCTGCCGGAAGTTGATTTTTCAAACATTTTTAAACTCAAATCACAATCTAGACCGCAAATTTTGACCCAGGATAGCTACAGCAAATCAAAGCATAGATTCGGAATCCTCATAAAATTGCGCATCTTTTGAGCCTAAAATCAAAACAAACGGACAAGTTTGAGCGATTTCTCACTCAAAATCCCAAAACGCGCCGAAAAAGAACTCATTTTTGTGAAAACGAGGAAAGTTTGAATGCACGCAGAGTTGTGAAAAATTGACCTAGAAACATGAATGTGGGCTTATTTTGAAGCCCTAAAACAGTAGTTTCAGAAATCGATGGGCCCACTCGAGCATTAGTTCTAGATTTCAAAATCCACCGCATAATCCCGACTGCACACCCGAACACAGTGGTGGAAAGGGAAAATGACATAGTTCGGATAGTTTTTGATCATTTGAACTTGTTCCACTTATCGATTCGTGATCTAGTCATAAAAATGAACAACTTTGTGGAAAAAAACACAAAACATACATGGGCGTTCTCTTTCTCCACCCCCACCCCTAAATTCCCAAAATCAATAGGTGCTCGTTGAATATACCGGGAAAGCAAGGGTTCATTTCTGAATGGTTCCTCGTAGTTTGAACTGATTCCAATCGGTAGATCTTCATGTAGGCATCAAAATATTCGACTTCATGGAGGAAAAATGCAACTATACAGAAATATGTCATTCTCCCGTTTTTCCAAAATCAACGAGAGGCCTTCGATAAATGGACAAAATTGACGTCGATTCCAGAATTCCCCCGGAGCAGAATTTGTTGAATTTGTGATTTTTTGGATTCTCACATGTAAGCACGACTATTCATGGAAGAAACTCAGACCCGTGTTTTCAATTTTCACGCTTTCCTGAAAACCCATTTCACCGGAATCCATGATGAGGCTTCTGAAAATCGGGAAAATATTGACGTCATTTTCAGAATTCCTCAACAGTCGGAATTCATGATTTTTAGCTTTTCTTCACTCTCACATGACCTAGAATCTGTCTATGGAGAGACATTTGAGGGTATCTGTCATTTTTCATTTTTCCCCCATATCCCAAATCGCCCAAAAATCAACGGGAGGCCTTCGAAAATACGGGGGAAAATCGACGTCGATTCCAGAATTCCCTAATTATAGAATTCGCTTATTTTGCAATTTTTCACATTCTGACATGAAAAGAGACATTCTATGAAAAAAACTCAGATACATCATTTCAATTTTCGCTCTCGACCAAATCCTCGAAATTCTCACTGGTAACGGGAGGCCATTGAAAATTTGAGGAAACTGAGTTCAGTTCCAAAAAAAAAAATTGCAAGTGGATTTTTGGCTAAAACTGGGACAATTTCATCACAGCAGTATGAATATTGTTTCCAACGGATGATGTGTGGTTCTTGACGTCATGTGTCAAAAATGGTCCCCCAGGCCATCTGCCGGAAGTTGATTTTTCAAACATTTTTAAACTCAAATCACAATCTAGACCGCAAATTTTGACCCAGGATAGCTACAGCAAATCAAAGCATAGATTCGGAATCCTCATAAAATTGCGCATCTTTTGAGCCTAGAATCAAAACAAACGGACAAGTTTGAGCGATTTCTCACTCAAAATCCCAAAACGCGCCGAAAAAGAACTCATTTTTGTGAAAACGAGGAAAGTTTGAATGCACGCAGAGTTGTGAAAAATTGACCTAGAAACATGAATGTGGGCTTATTTTGAAGCCCTAAAACAGTAGTTTCAGAAATCGATGGGCCCACTCGAGCATTAGTTCTAGATTTCAAAATCCACCGCATAATCCCGACTGCACACCCGAACACAGTGGTGGAAGGGGAAAATGACATAGTTCGGATAGTTTTTGATCATTTGAACTTGTTCCACTTATCGATTCGTGATCTAGTCATAAAAATGAACAACTTTGTGGAAAAAAACACAAAACATACATGGGCGTTCTCTTTCTCCACCCCCACCCCTAAATTCCCAAAATCAATAGGTGCTCGTTGAATATACCGGGAAAGCAAGGGTTCATTTCTGAATGGTTCCTCGTAGTTTGAACTGATTCCAATCGGTAGATCTTCATGTAGGCATCAAAATATTCGACTTCATGGAGGAAAAATGCAACTATACAGAAATATGTCATTCTCCCGTTTTTCCAAAATCAACGAGAGGCCTTCGATAAATGGACAAAATTGACGTCGATTCCAGAATTCCCCCGGAGCAAAATTTGTTGAATTTGTGATTTTTTGGATTCTCACATGTAAGCACGACTATTCATGGAAGAAACTCAGACCCGTGTTTTCAATTTTCACGCTTTCCTGAAAACCCATTTCACCGGAATCCATGATGAGGCCTCTGAAAATCGGGAAAATATTGACGTCATTTTCAGAATTCCTCAACAGTCGGAATTCATGATTTTTAGCTTTTCTTCACTCTCACATGACCTAGAATCTGTCTATGGAGAGACATTTGAGGGTATCTGTCATTTTTCATTTTTCCCCCATATCCCAAATCGCCCAAAAATCAACGGGAGGCCTTCGAAAATACGGGGGAAAATCGACGTCGATTCCAGAATTCCCTAATTATAGAATTCGCTTATTTTGCAATTTTTCACATTCTGACATGAAAAGAGACATTCTATGAAAAAAACTCAGATACATCATTTCAATTTTCGCTCTCGACCAAATCCTCGAAATTCTCACTGGTAACGGGAGGCCATTGAAAATTTGAGGAAACTGAGTTCAGTTCCAAAAAAAAAATTGCAAGTGGATTTTTGGCTAAAACTGGGACAATTTCATCACAGCAGTATGAATATTGTTTCCAACGGATGATGTGTGGTTCTTGACGTCATGTGTCAAAAATGGTCCCCCAGGCCATCTGCCGGAAGTTGATTTTTCAAACATTTTTAAACTCAAATCACAATCTAGACCGCAAATTTTGACCCAGGATAGCTACAGCAAATCAAAGCATAGATTCGGAATCCTCATAAAATTGCGCATCTTTTGAGCCTAGAATCAAAACAAACGGACAAGTTTGAGCGATTTCTCACTCAAAATCCCAAAACGCGCCGAAAAAGAACTCATTTTTGTGAAAACGAGGAAAGTTTGAATGCACGCAGAGTTGTGAAAAATTGACCTAGAAACATGAATGTGGGCTTATTTTGAAGCCCTAAAACAGTAGTTTCAGAAATCGATGGGCCCACTCGAGCATTAGTTCTAGATTTCAAAATCCACCGCATAATCCCGACTGCACACCCGAACACAGTGGTGGAAGGGGAAAATGACATAGTTCGGATAGTTTTTGATCATTTGAACTTGTTCCACTTATCGATTCGTGATCTAGTCATAAAAATGAACAACTTTGTGGAAAAAAACACAAAACATACATGGGCGTTCTCTTTCTCCACCCCCACCCCTAAATTCCCAAAATCAATAGGTGCTCGTTGAATATACCGGGAAAGCAAGGGTTCATTTCTGAATGGTTCCTCGTAGTTTGAACTGATTCCAATCGGTAGATCTTCATGTAGGCATCAAAATATTCGACTTCATGGAGGAAAAATGCAACTATACAGAAATATGTCATTCTCCCGTTTTTCCAAAATCAACGAGAGGCCTTCGATAAATGGACAAAATTGACGTCGATTCCAGAATTCCCCCGGAGCAAAATTTGTTGAATTTGTGATTTTTTGGATTCTCACATGTAAGCACGACTATTCATGGAAGAAACTCAGACCCGTGTTTTCAATTTTCACGCTTTCCTGAAAACCCATTTCACCGGAATCCATGATGAGGCCTCTGAAAATCGGGAAAATATTGACGTCATTTTCAGAATTCCTCAACAGTCGGAATTCATGATTTTTAGCTTTTCTTCACTCTCACATGACCTAGAATCTGTCTATGGAGAGACATTTGAGGGTATCTGTCATTTTTCATTTTTCCCCCATATCCCAAATCGCCCAAAAATCAACGGGAGGCCTTCGAAAATACGGGGGAAAATCGACGTCGATTCCAGAATTCCCTAATTATAGAATTCGCTTATTTTGCAATTTTTCACATTCTGACATGAAAAGAGACATTCTATGAAAAAAACTCAGATACATCATTTCAATTTTCGCTCTCGACCAAATCCTCGAAATTCTCACTGGTAACGGGAGGCCATTGAAAATTTGAGGAAACTGAGTTCAGTTCCAAAAAAAAAATTGCAAGTGGATTTTTGGCTAAAACTGGGACAATTTCATCACAGCAGTATGAATATTGTTTCCAACGGATGATGTGTGGTTCTTGACGTCATGTGTCAAAAATGGTCCCCCAGGCCATCTGCCGGAAGTTGATTTTTCAAACATTTTTAAACTCAAATCACAATCTAGACCGCAAATTTTGACCCAGGATAGCTACAGCAAATCAAAGCATAGATTCGGAATCCTCATAAAATTGCGCATCTTTTGAGCCTAAAATCAAAACAAACGGACAAGTTTGAGCGATTTCTCACTCAAAATCCCAAAACGCGCCGAAAAAGAACTCATTTTTGTGAAAACGAGGAAAGTTTGAATGCACGCAGAGTTGTGAAAAATTGACCTAGAAACATGAATGTGGGCTTATTTTGAAGCCCTAAAACAGTAGTTTCAGAAATCGATGGGCCCACTCGAGCATTAGTTCTAGATTTCAAAATCCACCGCATAATCCCGACTGCACACCCGAACACAGTGGTGGAAGGGGAAAATGACATAGTTCGGATAGTTTTTGATCATTTGAACTTGTTCCACTTATCGATTCGTGATCTAGTCATAAAAATGAACAACTTTGTGGAAAAAAACACAAAACATACATGGGCGTTCTCTTTCTCCACCCCCACCCCTAAATTCCCAAAATCAATAGGTGCTCGTTGAATATACCGGGAAAGCAAGGGTTCATTTCTGAATGGTTCCTCGTAGTTTGAACTGATTCCAATCGGTAGATCTTCATGTAGGCATCAAAATATTCGACTTCATGGAGGAAAAATGCAACTATACAGAAATATGTCATTCTCCCGTTTTTCCAAAATCAACGAGAGGCCTTCGATAAATGGACAAAATTGACGTCGATTCCAGAATTCCCCCGGAGCAGAATTTGTTGAATTTGTGATTTTTTGGATTCTCACATGTAAGCACGACTATTCATGGAAGAAACTCAGACCCGTGTTTTCAATTTTCACGCTTTCCTGAAAACCCATTTCACCGGAATCCATGATGAGGCCTCTGAAAATCGGGAAAATATTGACGTCATTTTCAGAATTCCTCAACAGTCGGAATTCATGATTTTTAGCTTTTCTTCACTCTCACATGACCTAGAATCTGTCTATGGAGAGACATTTGAGGGTATCTGTCATTTTTCATTTTTCCCCCATATCCCAAATCGCCCAAAAATCAACGGGAGGCCTTCGAAAATACGGGGGAAAATCGACGTCGATTCCAGAATTCCCTAATTATAGAATTCGCTTATTTTGCAATTTTTCACATTCTGACATGAAAAGAGACATTCTATGAAAAAAACTCAGATACATCATTTCAATTTTCGCTCTCGACCAAATCCTCGAAATTCTCACTGGTAACGGGAGGCCATTGAAAATTTGAGGAAACTGAGTTCAGTTCCAAAAAAAAAATTGCAAGTGGATTTTTGGCTAAAACTGGGACAATTTCATCACAGCAGTATGAATATTGTTTCCAACGGATGATGTGTGGTTCTTGACGTCATGTGTCAAAAATGGTCCCCCAGGCCATCTGCCGGAAGTTGATTTTTCAAACATTTTTAAACTCAAATCACAATCTAGACCGCAAATTTTGACCCAGGATAGCTACAGCAAATCAAAGCATAGATTCGGAATCCTCATAAAATTGCGCATCTTTTGAGCCTAAAATCAAAACAAACGGACAAGTTTGAGCGATTTCTCACTCAAAATCCCAAAACGCGCCGAAAAAGAACTCATTTTTGTGAAAACGAGGAAAGTTTGAATGCACGCAGAGTTGTGAAAAATTGACCTAGAAACATGAATGTGGGCTTATTTTGAAGCCCTAAAACAGTAGTTTCAGAAATCGATGGGCCCACTCGAGCATTAGTTCTAGATTTCAAAATCCACCGCATAATCCCGACTGCACACCCGAACACAGTGGTGGAAAGGGAAAATGACATAGTTCGGATAGTTTTTGATCATTTGAACTTGTTCCACTTATCGATTCGTGATCTAGTCATAAAAATGAACAACTTTGTGGAAAAAAACACAAAACATACATGGGCGTTCTCTTTCTCCACCCCCACCCCTAAATTCCCAAAATCAATAGGTGCTCGTTGAATATACCGGGAAAGCAAGGGTTCATTTCTGAATGGTTCCTCGTAGTTTGAACTGATTCCAATCGGTAGATCTTCATGTAGGCATCAAAATATTCGACTTCATGGAGGAAAAATGCAACTATACAGAAATATGTCATTCTCCCGTTTTTCCAAAATCAACGAGAGGCCTTCGATAAATGGACAAAATTGACGTCGATTCCAGAATTCCCCCGGAGCAGAATTTGTTGAATTTGTGATTTTTTGGATTCTCACATGTAAGCACGACTATTCATGGAAGAAACTCAGACCCGTGTTTTCAATTTTCACGCTTTCCTGAAAACCCATTTCACCGGAATCCATGATGAGGCTTCTGAAAATCGGGAAAATATTGACGTCATTTTCAGAATTCCTCAACAGTCGGAATTCATGATTTTTAGCTTTTCTTCACTCTCACATGACCTAGAATCTGTCTATGGAGAGACATTTGAGGGTATCTGTCATTTTTCATTTTTCCCCCATATCCCAAATCGCCCAAAAATCAACGGGAGGCCTTCGAAAATACGGGGGAAAATCGACGTCGATTCCAGAATTCCCTAATTATAGAATTCGCTTATTTTGCAATTTTTCACATTCTGACATGAAAAGAGACATTCTATGAAAAAAACTCAGATACATCATTTCAATTTTCGCTCTCGACCAAATCCTCGAAATTCTCACTGGTAACGGGAGGCCATTGAAAATTTGAGGAAACTGAGTTCAGTTCCAAAAAAAAAATTGCAAGTGGATTTTTGGCTAAAACTGGGACAATTTCATCACAGCAGTATGAATATTGTTTCCAACGGATGATGTGTGGTTCTTGACGTCATGTGTCAAAAATGGTCCCCCAGGCCATCTGCCGGAAGTTGATTTTTCAAACATTTTTAAACTCAAATCACAATCTAGACCGCAAATTTTGACCCAGGATAGCTACAGCAAATCAAAGCATAGATTCGGAATCCTCATAAAATTGCGCATCTTTTGAGCCTAAAATCAAAACAAACGGACAAGTTTGAGCGATTTCTCACTCAAAATCCCAAAACGCGCCGAAAAAGAACTCATTTTTGTGAAAACGAGGAAAGTTTGAATGCACGCAGAGTTGTGAAAAATTGACCTAGAAACATGAATGTGGGCTTATTTTGAAGCCCTAAAACAGTAGTTTCAGAAATCGATGGGCCCACTCGAGCATTAGTTCTAGATTTCAAAATCCACCGCATAATCCCGACTGCACACCCGAACACAGTGGTGGAAGGGGAAAATGACATAGTTCGGATAGTTTTTGATCATTTGAACTTGTTCCACTTATCGATTCGTGATCTAGTCATAAAAATGAACAACTTTGTGGAAAAAAACACAAAACATACATGGGCGTTCTCTTTCTCCACCCCCACCCCTAAATTCCCAAAATCAATAGGTGCTCGTTGAATATACCGGGAAAGCAAGGGTTCATTTCTGAATGGTTCCTCGTAGTTTGAACTGATTCCAATCGGTAGATCTTCATGTAGGCATCAAAATATTCGACTTCATGGAGGAAAAATGCAACTATACAGAAATATGTCATTCTCCCGTTTTTCCAAAATCAACGAGAGGCCTTCGATAAATGGACAAAATTGACGTCGATTCCAGAATTCCCCCGGAGCAGAATTTGTTGAATTTGTGATTTTTTGGATTCTCACATGTAAGCACGACTATTCATGGAAGAAACTCAGACCCGTGTTTTCAATTTTCACGCTTTCCTGAAAACCCATTTCACCGGAATCCATGATGAGGCCTCTGAAAATCGGGAAAATATTGACGTCATTTTCAGAATTCCTCAACAGTCGGAATTCATGATTTTTAGCTTTTCTTCACTCTCACATGACCTAGAATCTGTCTATGGAGAGACATTTGAGGGTATCTGTCATTTTTCATTTTTCCCCCATATCCCAAATCGCCCAAAAATCAACGGGAGGCCTTCGAAAATACGGGGGAAAATCGACGTCGATTCCAGAATTCCCTAATTATAGAATTCGCTTATTTTGCAATTTTTCACATTCTGACATGAAAAGAGACATTCTATGAAAAAAACTCAGATACATCATTTCAATTTTCGCTCTCGACCAAATCCTCGAAATTCTCACTGGTAACGGGAGGCCATTGAAAATTTGAGGAAACTGAGTTCAGTTCCAAAAAAAAAATTGCAAGTGGATTTTTGGCTAAAACTGGGACAATTTCATCACAGCAGTATGAATATTGTTTCCAACGGATGATGTGTGGTTCTTGACGTCATGTGTCAAAAATGGTCCCCCAGGCCATCTGCCGGAAGTTGATTTTTCAAACATTTTTAAACTCAAATCACAATCTAGACCGCAAATTTTGACCCAGGATAGCTACAGCAAATCAAAGCATAGATTCGGAATCCTCATAAAATTGCGCATCTTTTGAGCCTAAAATCAAAACAAACGGACAAGTTTGAGCGATTTCTCACTCAAAATCCCAAAACGCGCCGAAAAAGAACTCATTTTTGTGAAAACGAGGAAAGTTTGAATGCACGCAGAGTTGTGAAAAATTGACCTAGAAACATGAATGTGGGCTTATTTTGAAGCCCTAAAACAGTAGTTTCAGAAATCGATGGGCCCACTCGAGCATTAGTTCTAGATTTCAAAATCCACCGCATAATCCCGACTGCACACCCGAACACAGTGGTGGAAAGGGAAAATGACATAGTTCGGATAGTTTTTGATCATTTGAACTTGTTCCACTTATCGATTCGTGATCTAGTCATAAAAATGAACAACTTTGTGGAAAAAAACACAAAACATACATGGGCGTTCTCTTTCTCCACCCCCACCCCTAAATTCCCAAAATCAATAGGTGCTCGTTGAATATACCGGGAAAGCAAGGGTTCATTTCTGAATGGTTCCTCGTAGTTTGAACTGATTCCAATCGGTAGATCTTCATGTAGGCATCAAAATATTCGACTTCATGGAGGAAAAATGCAACTATACAGAAATATGTCATTCTCCCGTTTTTCCAAAATCAACGAGAGGCCTTCGATAAATGGACAAAATTGACGTCGATTCCAGAATTCCCCCGGAGCAGAATTTGTTGAATTTGTGATTTTTTGGATTCTCACATGTAAGCACGACTATTCATGGAAGAAACTCAGACCCGTGTTTTCAATTTTCACGCTTTCCTGAAAACCCATTTCACCGGAATCCATGATGAGGCTTCTGAAAATCGGGAAAATATTGACGTCATTTTCAGAATTCCTCAACAGTCGGAATTCATGATTTTTAGCTTTTCTTCACTCTCACATGACCTAGAATCTGTCTATGGAGAGACATTTGAGGGTATCTGTCATTTTTCATTTTTCCCCATATCCCAAATCGCCCAAAAATCAACGGGAGGCCTTCGAAAATACGGGGGAAAATCGACGTCGATTCCAGAATTCCCTAATTATAGAATTCGCTTATTTTGCAATTTTTCACATTCTGACATGAAAAGAGACATTCTATGAAAAAAACTCAGATACATCATTTCAATTTTCGCTCTCGACCAAATCCTCGAAATTCTCACTGGTAACGGGAGGCCATTGAAAATTTGAGGAAACTGAGTTCAGTTCCAAAAAAAAAATTGCAAGTGGATTTTTGGCTAAAACTGGGACAATTTCATCACAGCAGTATGAATATTGTTTCCAACGGATGATGTGTGGTTCTTGACGTCATGTGTCAAAAATGGTCCCCCAGGCCATCTGCCGGAAGTTGATTTTTCAAACATTTTTAAACTCAAATCACAATCTAGACCGCAAATTTTGACCCAGGATAGCTACAGCAAATCAAAGCATAGATTCGGAATCCTCATAAAATTGCGCATCTTTTGAGCCTAAAATCAAAACAAACGGACAAGTTTGAGCGATTTCTCACTCAAAATCCCAAAACGCGCCGAAAAAGAACTCATTTTTGTGAAAACGAGGAAAGTTTGAATGCACGCAGAGTTGTGAAAAATTGACCTAGAAACATGAATGTGGGCTTATTTTGAAGCCCTAAAACAGTAGTTTCAGAAATCGATGGGCCCACTCGAGCATTAGTTCTAGATTTCAAAATCCACCGCATAATCCCGACTGCACACCCGAACACAGTGGTGGAAGGGGAAAATGACATAGTTCGGATAGTTTTTGATCATTTGAACTTGTTCCACTTATCGATTCGTGATCTAGTCATAAAAATGAACAACTTTGTGGAAAAAAACACAAAACATACATGGGCGTTCTCTTTCTCCACCCCCACCCCTAAATTCCCAAAATCAATAGGTGCTCGTTGAATATACCGGGAAAGCAAGGGTTCATTTCTGAATGGTTCCTCGTAGTTTGAACTGATTCCAATCGGTAGATCTTCATGTAGGCATCAAAATATTCGACTTCATGGAGGAAAAATGCAACTATACAGAAATATGTCATTCTCCCGTTTTTCCAAAATCAACGAGAGGCCTTCGATAAATGGACAAAATTGACGTCGATTCCAGAATTCCCCCGGAGCAGAATTTGTTGAATTTGTGATTTTTTGGATTCTCACATGTAAGCACGACTATTCATGGAAGAAACTCAGACCCGTGTTTTCAATTTTCACGCTTTCCTGAAAACCCATTTCACCGGAATCCATGATGAGGCCTCTGAAAATCGGGAAAATATTGACGTCATTTTCAGAATTCCTCAACAGTCGGAATTCATGATTTTTAGCTTTTCTTCACTCTCACATGACCTAGAATCTGTCTATGGAGAGACATTTGAGGGTATCTGTCATTTTTCATTTTTCCCCCATATCCCAAATCGCCCAAAAATCAACGGGAGGCCTTCGAAAATACGGGGGAAAATCGACGTCGATTCCAGAATTCCCTAATTATAGAATTCGCTTATTTTGCAATTTTTCACATTCTGACATGAAAAGAGACATTCTATGAAAAAAACTCAGATACATCATTTCAATTTTCGCTCTCGACCAAATCCTCGAAATTCTCACTGGTAACGGGAGGCCATTGAAAATTTGAGGAAACTGAGTTCAGTTCCAAAAAAAAAATTGCAAGTGGATTTTTGGCTAAAACTGGGACAATTTCATCACAGCAGTATGAATATTGTTTCCAACGGATGATGTGTGGTTCTTGACGTCATGTGTCAAAAATGGTCCCCCAGGCCATCTGCCGGAAGTTGATTTTTCAAACATTTTTAAACTCAAATCACAATCTAGACCGCAAATTTTGACCCAGGATAGCTACAGCAAATCAAAGCATAGATTCGGAATCCTCATAAAATTGCGCATCTTTTGAGCCTAGAATCAAAACAAACGGACAAGTTTGAGCGATTTCTCACTCAAAATCCCAAAACGCGCCGAAAAAGAACTCATTTTTGTGAAAACGAGGAAAGTTTGAATGCACGCAGAGTTGTGAAAAATTGACCTAGAAACATGAATGTGGGCTTATTTTGAAGCCCTAAAACAGTAGTTTCAGAAATCGATGGGCCCACTCGAGCATTAGTTCTAGATTTCAAAATCCACCGCATAATCCCGACTGCACACCCGAACACAGTGGTGGAAGGGGAAAATGACATAGTTCGGATAGTTTTTGATCATTTGAACTTGTTCCACTTATCGATTCGTGATCTAGTCATAAAAATGAACAACTTTGTGGAAAAAAACACAAAACATACATGGGCGTTCTCTTTCTCCACCCCCACCCCTAAATTCCCAAAATCAATAGGTGCTCGTTGAATATACCGGGAAAGCAAGGGTTCATTTCTGAATGGTTCCTCGTAGTTTGAACTGATTCCAATCGGTAGATCTTCATGTAGGCATCAAAATATTCGACTTCATGGAGGAAAAATGCAACTATACAGAAATATGTCATTCTCCCGTTTTTCCAAAATCAACGAGAGGCCTTCGATAAATGGACAAAATTGACGTCGATTCCAGAATTCCCCCGGAGCAGAATTTGTTGAATTTGTGATTTTTTGGATTCTCACATGTAAGCACGACTATTCATGGAAGAAACTCAGACCCGTGTTTTCAATTTTCACGCTTTCCTGAAAACCCATTTCACCGGAATCCATGATGAGGCCTCTGAAAATCGGGAAAATATTGACGTCATTTTCAGAATTCCTCAACAGTCGGAATTCATGATTTTTAGCTTTTCTTCACTCTCACATGACCTAGAATCTGTCTATGGAGAGACATTTGAGGGTATCTGTCATTTTTCATTTTTCCCCCATATCCCAAATCGCCCAAAAATCAACGGGAGGCCTTCGAAAATACGGGGGAAAATCGACGTCGATTCCAGAATTCCCTAATTATAGAATTCGCTTATTTTGCAATTTTTCACATTCTGACATGAAAAGAGACATTCTATGAAAAAAACTCAGATACATCATTTCAATTTTCGCTCTCGACCAAATCCTCGAAATTCTCACTGGTAACGGGAGGCCATTGAAAATTTGAGGAAACTGAGTTCAGTTCCAAAAAAAAAATTGCAAGTGGATTTTTGGCTAAAACTGGGACAATTTCATCACAGCAGTATGAATATTGTTTCCAACGGATGATGTGTGGTTCTTGACGTCATGTGTCAAAAATGGTCCCCCAGGCCATCTGCCGGAAGTTGATTTTTCAAACATTTTTAAACTCAAATCACAATCTAGACCGCAAATTTTGACCCAGGATAGCTACAGCAAATCAAAGCATAGATTCGGAATCCTCATAAAATTGCGCATCTTTTGAGCCTAGAATCAAAACAAACGGACAAGTTTGAGCGATTTCTCACTCAAAATCCCAAAACGCGCCGAAAAAGAACTCATTTTTGTGAAAACGAGGAAAGTTTGAATGCACGCAGAGTTGTGAAAAATTGACCTAGAAACATGAATGTGGGCTTATTTTGAAGCCCTAAAACAGTAGTTTCAGAAATCGATGGGCCCACTCGAGCATTAGTTCTAGATTTCAAAATCCACCGCATAATCCCGACTGCACACCCGAACACAGTGGTGGAAGGGGAAAATGACATAGTTCGGATAGTTTTTGATCATTTGAACTTGTTCCACTTATCGATTCGTGATCTAGTCATAAAAATGAACAACTTTGTGGAAAAAAACACAAAACATACATGGGCGTTCTCTTTCTCCACCCCCACCCCTAAATTCCCAAAATCAATAGGTGCTCGTTGAATATACCGGGAAAGCAAGGGTTCATTTCTGAATGGTTCCTCGTAGTTTGAACTGATTCCAATCGGTAGATCTTCATGTAGGCATCAAAATATTCGACTTCATGGAGGAAAAATGCAACTATACAGAAATATGTCATTCTCCCGTTTTTCCAAAATCAACGAGAGGCCTTCGATAAATGGACAAAATTGACGTCGATTCCAGAATTCCCCCGGAGCAGAATTTGTTGAATTTGTGATTTTTTGGATTCTCACATGTAAGCACGACTATTCATGGAAGAAACTCAGACCCGTGTTTTCAATTTTCACGCTTTCCTGAAAACCCATTTCACCGGAATCCATGATGAGGCCTCTGAAAATCGGGAAAATATTGACGTCATTTTCAGAATTCCTCAACAGTCGGAATTCATGATTTTTAGCTTTTCTTCACTCTCACATGACCTAGAATCTGTCTATGGAGAGACATTTGAGGGTATCTGTCATTTTTCATTTTTCCCCCATATCCCAAATCGCCCAAAAATCAACGGGAGGCCTTCGAAAATACGGGGGAAAATCGACGTCGATTCCAGAATTCCCTAATTATAGAATTCGCTTATTTTGCAATTTTTCACATTCTGACATGAAAAGAGACATTCTATGAAAAAAACTCAGATACATCATTTCAATTTTCGCTCTCGACCAAATCCTCGAAATTCTCACTGGTAACGGGAGGCCATTGAAAATTTGAGGAAACTGAGTTCAGTTCCAAAAAAAAAATTGCAAGTGGATTTTTGGCTAAAACTGGGACAATTTCATCACAGCAGTATGAATATTGTTTCCAACGGATGATGTGTGGTTCTTGACGTCATGTGTCAAAAATGGTCCCCCAGGCCATCTGCCGGAAGTTGATTTTTCAAACATTTTTAAACTCAAATCACAATCTAGACCGCAAATTTTGACCCAGGATAGCTACAGCAAATCAAAGCATAGATTCGGAATCCTCATAAAATTGCGCATCTTTTGAGCCTAGAATCAAAACAAACGGACAAGTTTGAGCGATTTCTCACTCAAAATCCCAAAACGCGCCGAAAAAGAACTCATTTTTGTGAAAACGAGGAAAGTTTGAATGCACGCAGAGTTGTGAAAAATTGACCTAGAAACATGAATGTGGGCTTATTTTGAAGCCCTAAAACAGTAGTTTCAGAAATCGATGGGCCCACTCGAGCATTAGTTCTAGATTTCAAAATCCACCGCATAATCCCGACTGCACACCCGAACACAGTGGTGGAAGGGGAAAATGACATAGTTCGGATAGTTTTTGATCATTTGAACTTGTTCCACTTATCGATTCGTGATCTAGTCATAAAAATGAACAACTTTGTGGAAAAAAACACAAAACATACATGGGCGTTCTCTTTCTCCACCCCCACCCCTAAATTCCCAAAATCAATAGGTGCTCGTTGAATATACCGGGAAAGCAAGGGTTCATTTCTGAATGGTTCCTCGTAGTTTGAACTGATTCCAATCGGTAGATCTTCATGTAGGCATCAAAATATTCGACTTCATGGAGGAAAAATGCAACTATACAGAAATATGTCATTCTCCCGTTTTTCCAAAATCAACGAGAGGCCTTCGATAAATGGACAAAATTGACGTCGATTCCAGAATTCCCCCGGAGCAGAATTTGTTGAATTTGTGATTTTTTGGATTCTCACATGTAAGCACGACTATTCATGGAAGAAACTCAGACCCGTGTTTTCAATTTTCACGCTTTCCTGAAAACCCATTTCACCGGAATCCATGATGAGGCCTCTGAAAATCGGGAAAATATTGACGTCATTTTCAGAATTCCTCAACAGTCGGAATTCATGATTTTTAGCTTTTCTTCACTCTCACATGACCTAGAATCTGTCTATGGAGAGACATTTGAGGGTATCTGTCATTTTTCATTTTTCCCCCATATCCCAAATCGCCCAAAAATCAACGGGAGGCCTTCGAAAATACGGGGGAAAATCGACGTCGATTCCAGAATTCCCTAATTATAGAATTCGCTTATTTTGCAATTTTTCACATTCTGACATGAAAAGAGACATTCTATGAAAAAAACTCAGATACATCATTTCAATTTTCGCTCTCGACCAAATCCTCGAAATTCTCACTGGTAACGGGAGGCCATTGAAAATTTGAGGAAACTGAGTTCAGTTCCAAAAAAAAAATTGCAAGTGGATTTTTGGCTAAAACTGGGACAATTTCATCACAGCAGTATGAATATTGTTTCCAACGGATGATGTGTGGTTCTTGACGTCATGTGTCAAAAATGGTCCCCCAGGCCATCTGCCGGAAGTTGATTTTTCAAACATTTTTAAACTCAAATCACAATCTAGACCGCAAATTTTGACCCAGGATAGCTACAGCAAATCAAAGCATAGATTCGGAATCCTCATAAAATTGCGCATCTTTTGAGCCTAGAATCAAAACAAACGGACAAGTTTGAGCGATTTCTCACTCAAAATCCCAAAACGCGCCGAAAAAGAACTCATTTTTGTGAAAACGAGGAAAGTTTGAATGCACGCAGAGTTGTGAAAAATTGACCTAGAAACATGAATGTGGGCTTATTTTGAAGCCCTAAAACAGTAGTTTCAGAAATCGATGGGCCCACTCGAGCATTAGTTCTAGATTTCAAAATCCACCGCATAATCCCGACTGCACACCCGAACACAGTGGTGGAAGGGGAAAATGACATAGTTCGGATAGTTTTTGATCATTTGAACTTGTTCCACTTATCGATTCGTGATCTAGTCATAAAAATGAACAACTTTGTGGAAAAAAACACAAAACATACATGGGCGTTCTCTTTCTCCACCCCCACCCCTAAATTCCCAAAATCAATAGGTGCTCGTTGAATATACCGGGAAAGCAAGGGTTCATTTCTGAATGGTTCCTCGTAGTTTGAACTGATTCCAATCGGTAGATCTTCATGTAGGCATCAAAATATTCGACTTCATGGAGGAAAAATGCAACTATACAGAAATATGTCATTCTCCCGTTTTTCCAAAATCAACGAGAGGCCTTCGATAAATGGACAAAATTGACGTCGATTCCAGAATTCCCCCGGAGCAGAATTTGTTGAATTTGTGATTTTTTGGATTCTCACATGTAAGCACGACTATTCATGGAAGAAACTCAGACCCGTGTTTTCAATTTTCACGCTTTCCTGAAAACCCATTTCACCGGAATCCATGATGAGGCTTCTGAAAATCGGGAAAATATTGACGTCATTTTCAGAATTCCTCAACAGTCGGAATTCATGATTTTTAGCTTTTCTTCACTCTCACATGACCTAGAATCTGTCTATGGAGAGACATTTGAGGGTATCTGTCATTTTTCATTTTTCCCCCATATCCCAAATCGCCCAAAAATCAACGGGAGGCCTTCGAAAATACGGGGGAAAATCGACGTCGATTCCAGAATTCCCTAATTATAGAATTCGCTTATTTTGCAATTTTTCACATTCTGACATGAAAAGAGACATTCTATGAAAAAAACTCAGATACATCATTTCAATTTTCGCTCTCGACCAAATCCTCGAAATTCTCACTGGTAACGGGAGGCCATTGAAAATTTGAGGAAACTGAGTTCAGTTCCAAAAAAAAAATTGCAAGTGGATTTTTGGCTAAAACTGGGACAATTTCATCACAGCAGTATGAATATTGTTTCCAACGGATGATGTGTGGTTCTTGACGTCATGTGTCAAAAATGGTCCCCCAGGCCATCTGCCGGAAGTTGATTTTTCAAACATTTTTAAACTCAAATCACAATCTAGACCGCAAATTTTGACCCAGGATAGCTACAGCAAATCAAAGCATAGATTCGGAATCCTCATAAAATTGCGCATCTTTTGAGCCTAGAATCAAAACAAACGGACAAGTTTGAGCGATTTCTCACTCAAAATCCCAAAACGCGCCGAAAAAGAACTCATTTTTGTGAAAACGAGGAAAGTTTGAATGCACGCAGAGTTGTGAAAAATTGACCTAGAAACATGAATGTGGGCTTATTTTGAAGCCCTAAAACAGTAGTTTCAGAAATCGATGGGCCCACTCGAGCATTAGTTCTAGATTTCAAAATCCACCGCATAATCCCGACTGCACACCCGAACACAGTGGTGGAAGGGGAAAATGACATAGTTCGGATAGTTTTTGATCATTTGAACTTGTTCCACTTATCGATTCGTGATCTAGTCATAAAAATGAACAACTTTGTGGAAAAAAACACAAAACATACATGGGCGTTCTCTTTCTCCACCCCCACCCCTAAATTCCCAAAATCAATAGGTGCTCGTTGAATATACCGGGAAAGCAAGGGTTCATTTCTGAATGGTTCCTCGTAGTTTGAACTGATTCCAATCGGTAGATCTTCATGTAGGCATCAAAATATTCGACTTCATGGAGGAAAAATGCAACTATACAGAAATATGTCATTCTCCCGTTTTTCCAAAATCAACGAGAGGCCTTCGATAAATGGACAAAATTGACGTCGATTCCAGAATTCCCCCGGAGCAGAATTTGTTGAATTTGTGATTTTTTGGATTCTCACATGTAAGCACGACTATTCATGGAAGAAACTCAGACCCGTGTTTTCAATTTTCACGCTTTCCTGAAAACCCATTTCACCGGAATCCATGATGAGGCTTCTGAAAATCGGGAAAATATTGACGTCATTTTCAGAATTCCTCAACAGTCGGAATTCATGATTTTTAGCTTTTCTTCACTCTCACATGACCTAGAATCTGTCTATGGAGAGACATTTGAGGGTATCTGTCATTTTTCATTTTTCCCCCATATCCCAAATCGCCCAAAAATCAACGGGAGGCCTTCGAAAATACGGGGGAAAATCGACGTCGATTCCAGAATTCCCTAATTATAGAATTCGCTTATTTTGCGATTTTTTACATTCTGACATGAAAAGAGACATTCTATGAAAAAAACTCAGATACATCATTTCAATTTTCGCTCTCGACCAAATCCTCGAAATTCTCACTGGTAACGGGAGACCATTGAAAATTTGAGGAAACTGAGTTCAGTTCCAAAAAAAAAATTGCAAGTGGATTTTTGGCTAAAACTGGGACAATTTCATCACAGCAGTATGAATATTGTTTCCAACGGATGATGTGTGGTTCTTGACGTCATGTGTCAAAAATGGTCCCCCAGGCCATCTGCCGGAAGTTGATTTTTCAAACATTTTTAAACTCAAATCACAATCTAGACCGCAAATTTTGACCCAGGATAGCTACAGCAAATCAAAGCATAGATTCGGAATCCTCATGAAATTGCGCATCTTTTGAGCCTAAAATCAAAACAAACGGACAAGTTTGAGCGATTTCTCACTCAAAATCCCAAAACGCGCCGAAAAAGAACTCATTTTTGTGAAAACGAGGAAAGTTTGAATGCACGCAGAGTTGTGAAAAATTGACCTAGAAACATGAATGTGGGCTTATTTTGAAGCCCTAAAACAGTAGTTTCAGAAATCGATGGGCCCACTCGAGCATTAGTTCTAGATTTCAAAATCCACCGCATAATCCCGACTGCACACCCGAACACAGTGGTGGAAGGGGAAAATGACATAGTTCGGATAGTTTTTGATCATTTGAACTTGTTCCACTTATCGATTCGTGATCTAGTCATAAAAATGAACAACTTTGTGGAAAAAAAACACAAAACATACATGGGCGTTCTCTTTCTCCACCCCCACCCCTAAATTCCCAAAATCAATAGGTGCTCGTTGAATATACCGGGAAAGCAAGGGTTCATTTCTGAATGGTTCCTCGTAGTTTGAACTGATTCCAATCGGTAGATCTTCATGTAGGCATCAAAATATTCGACTTCATGGAGGAAAAATGCAACTATACAGAAATATGTCATTCTCCCGTTTTTCCAAAATCAACGAGAGGCCTTCGATAAATGGACAAAATTGACGTCGATTCCAGAATTCCCCCGGAGCAGAATTTGTTGAATTTGTGATTTTTTGGATTCTCACATGTAAGCACGACTATTCATGGAAGAAACTCAGACCCGTGTTTTCAATTTTCACGCTTTCCTGAAAACCCATTTCACCGGAATCCATGATGAGGCTTCTGAAAATCGGGAAAATATTGACGTCATTTTCAGAATTCCTCAACAGTCGGAATTCATGATTTTTAGCTTTTCTTCACTCTCACATGACCTAGAATCTGTCTATGGAGAGACATTTGAGGGTATCTGTCATTTTTCATTTTTCCCCCATATCCCAAATCGCCCAAAAATCAACGGGAGGCCTTCGAAAATACGGGGGAAAATCGACGTCGATTCCAGAATTCCCTAATTATAGAATTCGCTTATTTTGCAATTTTTCACATTCTGACATGAAAAGAGACATTCTATGAAAAAAACTCAGATACATCATTTCAATTTTCGCTCTCGACCAAATCCTCGAAATTCTCACTGGTAACGGGAGGCCATTGAAAATTTGAGGAAACTGAGTTCAGTTCCAAAAAAAAAATTGCAAGTGGATTTTTGGCTAAAACTGGGACAATTTCATCACAGCAGTATGAATATTGTTTCCAACGGATGATGTGTGGTTCTTGACGTCATGTGTCAAAAATGGTCCCCCAGGCCATCTGCCGGAAGTTGATTTTTCAAACATTTTTAAACTCAAATCACAATCTAGACCGCAAATTTTGACCCAGGATAGCTACAGCAAATCAAAGCATAGATTCGGAATCCTCATAAAATTGCGCATCTTTTGAGCCTAAAATCAAAACAAACGGACAAGTTTGAGCGATTTCTCACTCAAAATCCCAAAACGCGCCGAAAAAGAACTCATTTTTGTGAAAACGAGGAAAGTTTGAATGCACGCAGAGTTGTGAAAAATTGACCTAGAAACATGAATGTGGGCTTATTTTGAAGCCCTAAAACAGTAGTTTCAGAAATCGATGGGCCCACTCGAGCATTAGTTCTAGATTTCAAAATCCACCGCATAATCCCGACTGCACACCCGAACACAGTGGTGGAAGGGGAAAATGACATAGTTCGGATAGTTTTTGATCATTTGAACTTGTTCCACTTATCGATTCGTGATCTAGTCATAAAAATGAACAACTTTGTGGAAAAAAACACAAAACATACATGGGCGTTCTCTTTCTCCACCCCCACCCCTAAATTCCCAAAATCAATAGGTGCTCGTTGAATATACCGGGAAAGCAAGGGTTCATTTCTGAATGGTTCCTCGTAGTTTGAACTGATTCCAATCGGTAGATCTTCATGTAGGCATCAAAATATTCGACTTCATGGAGGAAAAATGCAACTATACAGAAATATGTCATTCTCCCGTTTTTCCAAAATCAACGAGAGGCCTTCGATAAATGGACAAAATTGACGTCGATTCCAGAATTCCCCCGGAGCAGAATTTGTTGAATTTGTGATTTTTTGGATTCTCACATGTAAGCACGACTATTCATGGAAGAAACTCAGACCCGTGTTTTCAATTTTCACGCTTTCCTGAAAACCCATTTCACCGGAATCCATGATGAGGCCTCTGAAAATCGGGAAAATATTGACGTCATTTTCAGAATTCCTCAACAGTCGGAATTCATGATTTTTAGCTTTTCTTCACTCTCACATGACCTAGAATCTGTCTATGGAGAGACATTTGAGGGTATCTGTCATTTTTCATTTTTCCCCCATATCCCAAATCGCCCAAAAATCAACGGGAGGCCTTCGAAAATACGGGGGAAAATCGACGTCGATTCCAGAATTCCCTAATTATAGAATTCGCTTATTTTGCGATTTTTTACATTCTGACATGAAAAGAGACATTCTATGAAAAAAACTCAGATACATCATTTCAATTTTCGCTCTCGACCAAATCCTCGAAATTCTCACTGGTAACGGGAGGCCATTGAAAATTTGAGGAAACTGAGTTCAGTTCCAAAAAAAAAATTGCAAGTGGATTTTTGGCTAAAACTGGGACAATTTCATCACAGCAGTATGAATATTGTTTCCAACGGATGATGTGTGGTTCTTGACGTCATGTGTCAAAAATGGTCCCCCAGGCCATCTGCCGGAAGTTGATTTTTCAAACATTTTTAAACTCAAATCACAATCTAGACCGCAAATTTTGACCCAGGATAGCTACAGCAAATCAAAGCATAGATTCGGAATCCTCATAAAATTGCGCATCTTTTGAGCCTAAAATCAAAACAAACGGACAAGTTTGAGCGATTTCTCACTCAAAATCCCAAAACGCGCCGAAAAAGAACTCATTTTTGTGAAAACGAGGAAAGTTTGAATGCACGCAGAGTTGTGAAAAATTGACCTAGAAACATGAATGTGGGCTTATTTTGAAGCCCTAAAACAGTAGTTTCAGAAATCGATGGGCCCACTCGAGCATTAGTTCTAGATTTCAAAATCCACCGCATAATCCCGACTGCACACCCGAACACAGTGGTGGAAGGGGAAAATGACATAGTTCGGATAGTTTTTGATCATTTGAACTTGTTCCACTTATCGATTCGTGATCTAGTCATAAAAATGAACAACTTTGTGGAAAAAAAACACAAAACATACATGGGCGTTCTCTTTCTCCACCCCCACCCCTAAATTCCCAAAATCAATAGGTGCTCGTTGAATATACCGGGAAAGCAAGGGTTCATTTCTGAATGGTTCCTCGTAGTTTGAACTGATTCCAATCGGTAGATCTTCATGTAGGCATCAAAATATTCGACTTCATGGAGGAAAAATGCAACTATACAGAAATATGTCATTCTCCCGTTTTTCCAAAATCAACGAGAGGCCTTCGATAAATGGACAAAATTGACGTCGATTCCAGAATTCCCCCGGAGCAGAATTTGTTGAATTTGTGATTTTTTGGATTCTCACATGTAAGCACGACTATTCATGGAAGAAACTCAGACCCGTGTTTTCAATTTTCACGCTTTCCTGAAAACCCATTTCACCGGAATCCATGATGAGGCCTCTGAAAATCGGGAAAATATTGACGTCATTTTCAGAATTCCTCAACAGTCGGAATTCATGATTTTTAGCTTTTCTTCACTCTCACATGACCTAGAATCTGTCTATGGAGAGACATTTGAGGGTATCTGTCATTTTTCATTTTTCCCCCATATCCCAAATCGCCCAAAAATCAACGGGAGGCCTTCGAAAATACGGGGGAAAATCGACGTCGATTCCAGAATTCCCTAATTATAGAATTCGCTTATTTTGCGATTTTTTACATTCTGACATGAAAAGAGACATTCTATGAAAAAAACTCAGATACATCATTTCAATTTTCGCTCTCGACCAAATCCTCGAAATTCTCACTGGTAACGGGAGACCATTGAAAATTTGAGGAAACTGAGTTCAGTTCCAAAAAAAAAATTGCAAGTGGATTTTTGGCTAAAACTGGGACAATTTCATCACAGCAGTATGAATATTGTTTCCAACGGATGATGTGTGGTTCTTGACGTCATGTGTCAAAAATGGTCCCCCAGGCCATCTGCCGGAAGTTGATTTTTCAAACATTTTTAAACTCAAATCACAATCTAGACCGCAAATTTTGACCCAGGATAGCTACAGCAAATCAAAGCATAGATTCGGAATCCTCATAAAATTGCGCATCTTTTGAGCCTAAAATCAAAACAAACGGACAAGTTTGAGCGATTTCTCACTCAAAATCCCAAAACGCGCCGAAAAAGAACTCATTTTTGTGAAAACGAGGAAAGTTTGAATGCACGCAGAGTTGTGAAAAATTGACCTAGAAACATGAATGTGGGCTTATTTTGAAGCCCTAAAACAGTAGTTTCAGAAATCGATGGGCCCACTCGAGCATTAGTTCTAGATTTCAAAATCCACCGCATAATCCCGACTGCACACCCGAACACAGTGGTGGAAGGGGAAAATGACATAGTTCGGATAGTTTTTGATCATTTGAACTTGTTCCACTTATCGATTCGTGATCTAGTCATAAAAATGAACAACTTTGTGGAAAAAAACACAAAACATACATGGGCGTTCTCTTTCTCCACCCCCACCCCTAAATTCCCAAAATCAATAGGTGCTCGTTGAATATACCGGGAAAGCAAGGGTTCATTTCTGAATGGTTCCTCGTAGTTTGAACTGATTCCAATCGGTAGATCTTCATGTAGGCATCAAAATATTCGACTTCATGGAGGAAAAATGCAACTATACAGAAATATGTCATTCTCCCGTTTTTCCAAAATCAACGAGAGGCCTTCGATAAATGGACAAAATTGACGTCGATTCCAGAATTCCCCCGGAGCAGAATTTGTTGAATTTGTGATTTTTTGGATTCTCACATGTAAGCACGACTATTCATGGAAGAAACTCAGACCCGTGTTTTCAATTTTCACGCTTTCCTGAAAACCCATTTCACCGGAATCCATGATGAGGCCTCTGAAAATCGGGAAAATATTGACGTCATTTTCAGAATTCCTCAACAGTCGGAATTCATGATTTTTAGCTTTTCTTCACTCTCACATGACCTAGAATCTGTCTATGGAGAGACATTTGAGGGTATCTGTCATTTTTCATTTTTCCCCCATATCCCAAATCGCCCAAAATCAACGGGAGGCCTTCGAAAATACGGGGGAAAATCGACGTCGATTCCAGAATTCCCTAATTATAGAATTCGCTTATTTTGCGATTTTTTACATTCTGACATGAAAAGAGACATTCTATGAAAAAAACTCAGATACATCATTTCAATTTTCGCTCTCGACCAAATCCTCGAAATTCTCACTGGTAACGGGAGACCATTGAAAATTTGAGGAAACTGAGTTCAGTTCCAAAAAAAAAATTGCAAGTGGATTTTTGGCTAAAACTGGGACAATTTCATCACAGCAGTATGAATATTGTTTCCAACGGATGATGTGTGGTTCTTGACGTCATGTGTCAAAAATGGTCCCCCAGGCCATCTGCCGGAAGTTGATTTTTCAAACATTTTTAAACTCAAATCACAATCTAGACCGCAAATTTTGACCCAGGATAGCTACAGCAAATCAAAGCATAGATTCGGAATCCTCATAAAATTGCGCATCTTTTGAGCCTAAAATCAAAACAAACGGACAAGTTTGAGCGATTTCTCACTCAAAATCCCAAAACGCGCCGAAAAAGAACTCATTTTTGTGAAAACGAGGAAAGTTTGAATGCACGCAGAGTTGTGAAAAATTGACCTAGAAACATGAATGTGGGCTTATTTTGAAGCCCTAAAACAGTAGTTTCAGAAATCGATGGGCCCACTCGAGCATTAGTTCTAGATTTCAAAATCCACCGCATAATCCCGACTGCACACCCGAACACAGTGGTGGAAGGGGAAAATGACATAGTTCGGATAGTTTTTGATCATTTGAACTTGTTCCACTTATCGATTCGTGATCTAGTCATAAAAATGAACAACTTTGTGGAAAAAAACACAAAACATACATGGGCGTTCTCTTTCTCCACCCCCACCCCTAAATTCCCAAAATCAATAGGTGCTCGTTGAATATACCGGGAAAGCAAGGGTTCATTTCTGAATGGTTCCTCGTAGTTTGAACTGATTCCAATCGGTAGATCTTCATGTAGGCATCAAAATATTCGACTTCATGGAGGAAAAATGCAACTATACAGAAATATGTCATTCTCCCGTTTTTCCAAAATCAACGAGAGGCCTTCGATAAATGGACAAAATTGACGTCGATTCCAGAATTCCCCCGGAGCAGAATTTGTTGAATTTGTGATTTTTTGGATTCTCACATGTAAGCACGACTATTCATGGAAGAAACTCAGACCCGTGTTTTCAATTTTCACGCTTTCCTGAAAACCCATTTCACCGGAATCCATGATGAGGCCTCTGAAAATCGGGAAAATATTGACGTCATTTTCAGAATTCCTCAACAGTCGGAATTCATGATTTTTAGCTTTTCTTCACTCTCACATGACCTAGAATCTGTCTATGGAGAGACATTTGAGGGTATCTGTCATTTTTCATTTTTCCCCCATATCCCAAATCGCCCAAAATCAACGGGAGGCCTTCGAAAATACGGGGGAAAATCGACGTCGATTCCAGAATTCCCTAATTATAGAATTCGCTTATTTTGCGATTTTTTACATTCTGACATGAAAAGAGACATTCTATGAAAAAAACTCAGATACATCATTTCAATTTTCGCTCTCGACCAAATCCTCGAAATTCTCACTGGTAACGGGAGACCATTGAAAATTTGAGGAAACTGAGTTCAGTTCCAAAAAAAAAATTGCAAGTGGATTTTTGGCTAAAACTGGGACAATTTCATCACAGCAGTATGAATATTGTTTCCAACGGATGATGTGTGGTTCTTGACGTCATGTGTCAAAAATGGTCCCCCAGGCCATCTGCCGGAAGTTGATTTTTCAAACATTTTTAAACTCAAATCACAATCTAGACCGCAAATTTTGACCCAGGATAGCTACAGCAAATCAAAGCATAGATTCGGAATCCTCATAAAATTGCGCATCTTTTGAGCCTAAAATCAAAACAAACGGACAAGTTTGAGCGATTTCTCACTCAAAATCCCAAAACGCGCCGAAAAAGAACTCATTTTTGTGAAAACGAGGAAAGTTTGAATGCACGCAGAGTTGTGAAAAATTGACCTAGAAACATGAATGTGGGCTTATTTTGAAGCCCTAAAACAGTAGTTTCAGAAATCGATGGGCCCACTCGAGCATTAGTTCTAGATTTCAAAATCCACCGCATAATCCCGACTGCACACCCGAACACAGTGGTGGAAGGGGAAAATGACATAGTTCGGATAGTTTTTGATCATTTGAACTTGTTCCACTTATCGATTCGTGATCTAGTCATAAAAATGAACAACTTTGTGGAAAAAAACACAAAACATACATGGGCGTTCTCTTTCTCCACCCCCACCCCTAAATTCCCAAAATCAATAGGTGCTCGTTGAATATACCGGGAAAGCAAGGGTTCATTTCTGAATGGTTCCTCGTAGTTTGAACTGATTCCAATCGGTAGATCTTCATGTAGGCATCAAAATATTCGACTTCATGGAGGAAAAATGCAACTATACAGAAATATGTCATTCTCCCGTTTTTCCAAAATCAACGAGAGGCCTTCGATAAATGGACAAAATTGACGTCGATTCCAGAATTCCCCCGGAGCAGAATTTGTTGAATTTGTGATTTTTTGGATTCTCACATGTAAGCACGACTATTCATGGAAGAAACTCAGACCCGTGTTTTCAATTTTCCTGAAAACCCATTTCACCGGAATCCATGATGAGGCCTCTGAAAATCGGGAAAATATTGACGTCATTTTCAGAATTCCTCAACAGTCGGAATTCATGATTTTTAGCTTTTCTTCACTCTCACATGACCTAGAATCTGTCTATGGAGAGACATTTGAGGGTATCTGTCATTTTTCATTTTTCCCCCATATCCCAAATCGCCCAAAAATCAACGGGAGGCCTTCGAAAATACGGGGGAAAATCGACGTCAATGATCTGAATTACTCAACAGTCGGAATTCAGGATTCTTGGATTTTCGTAGATCTGGGATGATGTGAAAAGTGTCTATGGAGAAACATTCGAGAGTCTCTGATACTTCTTTCGCAATAATATTTCTGAGCAACTTCCCTGCCAACGACTAGAATTTCTATGACCGACAGTTTGTTCCTGACGACTCTCTGTTCGACCTAAACGTTCAAAAACGTCTTTTCTTCCCCACTTTTTTTGCAAAGATCTTCCGTCAGAAAACGAAAACGCTTGCTGAATCCAGAAGCTCAAGTGTCGGCCACTCTGATTAATAAAAGCAATTAATCAGAATGTTGCCAAACGAAGAAATACTTGATCTGATAATTGGACAATCGTTCTGGATCTTCTAACGGATCGAAAAGTTTATCTTTCGTTTGAGTGGATTGCATTCCAACAAAAAGCTGTATATAGTTTGTTGAGGTTCCTTTTTAGATTTTGCAGTTCAAATTTTGGCACTGATTCAGTTCATTCAGATGTACTAATAGTGTCCTTCTTCTAAACTTCCAGAGGCATTATTAACCTCCCATTTACCACTCAATTATAGCCATAGATGAATCCTTTAAAACCATAATACTAGTTTTCAGTAATTCTGCAAAATACTCGACAGCCTCTAGTGCTTTTATTAAACAAAACTTTTGTTACAATGACCATTCAAAAGTAGCCATTCTCTGCAAAAAATTACTTCCATCTCATCACCAACAAAACTCAAAAATCAGTCAATTCTTGAACACTGAAACTCTCGCTTTCTCCTTTTTGTTCTGATATTTGTTTCATCGTTACCTTCATCTTTTTCTTTGCTTAACAAATCATAAGAGATCAATGTGTAATTGTCAAACCTCTACTTTTTACTCTTCTTGTCACAGCTTCTACATCTTTTTCTTTTTCTATTTTTTCTTCCATCCATTGGCCGGTCAGTTTCCACAGCAAAAACCAATTTGCCACCCAACTACAACTGTCCAATTTATCCTCTTCTCCTTCTCTGAATAACCCGCTATGTTGGTTTTTGCGGGAAACGGAATGAAGAAGCAATAACGGCATCTTCTGGCGCAACACATTTATGTAATTCGCAGTTTCTTTTTCTGGTCGGAGGGCTTTTTTGTATCCGAAGATGCTTGTCTCGGATGCCCTTTCTCTCCAAAGGTGACACTCTTTCAAGTGCAAATTAAATATGGGTGGAAACTCTCTTCAGAAGAGTTCCAACCAGATGAACTGTCTTCATTTGTTACGGAAGTGACACTTTCTCTTGATCTCTTGTTTTCATGGATTTTGTTCCGTTAATTATTAGGTTAGTCTTTTGATTCTTCTGATTCCTCAGTACATTATTCAGAATCCTACTGTCTTTCAACAATTACTTTGAGCAATACGTATTATTTATGTGTTGTACATAGGTTCAGCTACTCGAAATGATCTTAAGGCCCTCGTGGCTTATGAATTCCCCCAATTTCTACAATACGCCTCCAATTTGAAGTCAAGGATAGATTTTGTGTAATAAGAGGTCAGAAGGCTTCTAGAGTTTTCAAAAGCTTCTAGAAGATCTGAAAGGTTTCTAGAAAATCTCTGAAGATTTCAGAAGACTCCTGTAGGCCAATTTTATGCTTAGTGTGTCAGCCAGAATCATCAATTTCCAGTGTAGATTAACGAATTGTATTTTTCTAGATAACTTTGAAACTGTTTTTGGGTAGGATTCACTGTCAGAATTTCAAGATTCCGACTACTCAGAAAATTCTATCACCCATCAAGGTTCCTACCGTATCTCCCCAAAAAACTTTCTAATGCAGAATAGCTTTCCCTTTCCAAGATCCTTTCTCCTTTTTTATTTACAGTTTTCCCTTTTTCGAAACCTGCGTATGAAAAATTCTTGATTTTTTGAACTGATAAAGTTTCGTGGTAGTAAATATTTTACATGTATTTACGACTTTTTGCAAAATTTCAAGGCACCGCAAATTCAAACTTCTCTGCCTTCTATTCACTCCTCCCCCTATCAATTTTTAGATTCATATCTTGATAAGAACCTTTATTACCGATAACTAAACTTCCTCATACAATCTGTTCGCTAAATCATCAAAAATCGTTTTCCACCGGAAAGTGATTCATTTCCGATCAAACTTCATCGTGTCCACGAACACTTCACACATGCAAATCGAAAAAGATATAAAGTATCGAAAACGGTTTTTAAAAGAATGAACCACTTCAAAAATGTTTGTTGCAACATTTCCTTCCGTTTTTTTCTCTGCAGTTTTTATCCTTGGCTTCGCAACACTATACCGTACTTCTGATCAGAAAAAAGCATGTGTTCTGATAAGTGAACGCGTGAAAAAAGCAGCCGCCCGTGTCGTAAATGAAAGTGATGATCTTGATGTTTCGCATCAAAACAGGCTTGTCACTATCACCTTTTCAAGCTACTTATAAAACATAAATTCCACGTCATCGAAAACTTTTCGATCAGCTGCTTCGTTTTGACAGTTAATGGAACAAAGATATTTCCAGAGGATGACCTTGATTCTTTTCAGAAATAAAAAGAGAAAGGTTTGGCTAGTTGCCAGCCCATTCAAAGAAACAACAGGTCACTTCATCTAAATTGCTTCTTCTTTCTTTTGGAACGACACTTTTTATGGTTTGCCATTTAAGCGGCGGGAGAGATGGAGATGGGTTGGCAGTATAACAGAAAAAAGGAAGAGAAAGGGAATAGACTTTTAAATAACACTTTCATTCTCACAAAAGACAGGAATTGACAAGGTCAGGGGAGAGCTGATTATTATTTAGTGACGTAGGGGATTGTGAAGGGAGAAGTGATATAAAAAATGACTCATGCTTAACTCCTAGATTTCTGGTTCCAGGTACACCCTTGATTTCGATTATCATTCTTGTCGGTGTAACTTTTGAAAATAGGAACTTTTCAAATTGGACCGAACGTCATATACCCAACTTTTTGATTCAGTAAAGTTTTTGTAATCTAAATCTGAGACACTTCTTGAAAGCTGTAGAATCTTGAATCGCGGAGGTTTCATTTACCTGCACCACAGGCTTTTTTCCACTTTTCTGTAGGAAGAATATTTCCAAATAATATCTAACAACCAAATTTCGGAATCTGGAACCTGGAAGCTACACGGATTTCTTGAAAATATAGGTTGCAAGTATGATTCTGAGATGATACCTAAACATCTTCAGTTTTCGATGGAGACGAATACATTCCGCCAGTGGAGTTGGCTCCAGAAAATTACAAAAATTATTAGTTTTATAACGTCGTCTTTCAACTGAAATCGGTACTATGTGCACAATTTCTGGCCAGCACTGTAAACCTTCAATAACCATTACTTAGGCCTTGCTAAGTCGAAAACCTGAAGCTATCAGCAAAAATAGTTCAACAGAATAAAATAATTTTTTCTGAAAGAATATATTGATTTCCTCGTCTGATATCCTGAAAGCAACTACATCCAGGATACTGATATATTCTATTGTTCTATCCAGGCAACGCCCCATCATAGTTTAAATATTTCAGCTTCTTTCTGACAAATTGACCCCCTCGTAAATCCCTCACCCCCCCCCCCATATATCCCATTATTCATCGATCAAAATATTCATAAGTGTCAGCATCATCACTTTCTCTCTTCTCTAATGCTTAATTATCAGTCCTCGATCTCGCTTCGATAGGTGTGGTTGGTTTCAGATGGTGTCTCTTTTCGAAATTGTCATGATAGGGGGCTTCAACCGAAGAACAATATATGTTTTCATGGTCATTTCCAATTCCGTTTTCATTGTCCTTTTCTCAGCTGAAAATACGTTTTTTACAACATGGAAATTGATGACAGCTGACCTTCAGACAACTTCTTCAATCTCTTCACGAAATTTTCTTATCGTAGTTGGAAATCGGTTTCTCCTATACCGTGCTTCATCATCTTCTTCACTTCTTCTTCACTTCGAAAAAAGCTCGATTCATTTTTTGAGTAGTACCTTCTGAATATTAACCCGATTAGAATCTGTAAATTATCTTTTGTGTACTCTCTTTTCACACTTTGCCCTTATAAAGGACCGCCTTCTTTTCGCACTTTCCTTGTTTTTTTTTTTCGCTGTTTTCTCACTTCAATTTCATTCTTCTTTTGTTTTCTAAAAACCGTTTTCCTTTGATATCAAATGGCCGCTTTTTTCGGGAAAGAATTACCCGTTGTCGGTCCAATTTCCTTGAAGTTTTCTTCTTGACTGACTAGAAAAGTAGAGTGAAAGATTTATGATAAAAGGTACGTATTTTGAGATAAAAGTGTGTAATTATTATGGGGTTGTCGCCGATGTTCGATGGGTGGAAAGGAATCAGTTGTAACTGGATAAGAAACCATTCTCACTTTATAGTTTTCGCTTCTGTTTCTCGAGATATCAATGCTGTCACTTTTGCTTTTAGAAATGGAGATTTCCACTGAAAACGTCAAATTTTTCAACTGAAACCGGAAATTTCCTGAAGCCGCAACTGGCCATGCGACAGCCTCCAGAGATATAGGTTTATTCTTCTGATTCAGAAGATAGTTGAGTCATATTTATATTTTTTGAATGTTCAAAGGAGATTACTGTTGAAGTGTTTCCAAGCAAAACACATCGCCGTGTTCTACGCTTTTCGAGGCATTTTTTCAAAGAGAATTGCTATCTAGATGAAATAGTGTTGATATTCATCCGGCGAAACTTCATTTTCACGAAACTTTGGGAAGATCACGACTAGTTTTTTTTTAAACAACTTCTCAGTTTTTGTTTTGAAACAATTCATACCCATTTACATTCTTTTTATTCTCGAGATATGTAGAAATTTCAATGTGTGGACTGTAGATTTTTTAGTACCGTTCAGTAGATTATACAAATTGATCACTTTCAGTTTAAAATGGGCAGTTTTGAGGGTCTGAAAAAGGGAGGTTCTCACTATCCGATTTTGATAAAATTTGGTAGGATGTATTTATAAACTCCAGTACTGCATTCTTGTTGTTGATAACCTTCTTGTACAGCCTCTTCGTAAGACGTTTTGTCCCAAAGCAATGCGCTCTCCAATTGCCTTATTTTCATTGTTTTTTCATGGATTTTCGGGACTCGTAACTTTAACAAGATACACTGTCCTTAGAAAAGGTCATAGAAAAAAAATTTGCTCACTTCAAAAATAGAGGTCCAGAGTTGATGAATACACCCACGAAATTTCAGACAAGTTTGAACCTTCTTTTCAGACCTCCAAAGTTGAAGTTTTTCAAACTGAGAACAACGAAAGCTCACAAACTTTTTGATCGGTACCTTGCAGTTCCAATTTCGAACATTTTCTTAAGTCTGATCGTTATGTTGATGCATCTATTTGAAACTAAAAATATAGAGTCCTTCTGTAATTGGAAACAGTAGAAATATAGTGGGCTCAAAGAGCGTCGTTCACTAATTCCTTAGGAAAAAAATTTGGTATCTGAAACTGCGTTAATTACAGAGATCGGAACATATCTCTTCAATTTTTTTCAAAGTTACAGTGTTGCATCAAGTGTCATATTCTTCATCTCTAATAATGTCTATTTAATCGTCCATTCTAATCTTAGAACTGACCTTTTCTCTCCTCCCCCGTTCTCTGTTTCAGTTCTAACGAATCTATTAAAGCAAAGAGTCACACTCCCGACTCGCGTGATCTGATGCATCTCTATCGATAAGTCAAACCATCGTTTCCTTTTTCCAACAACGGTAAAACTGCCAATTTGCCATTGGGCGCCCCCCTACGATTGTGTAAAGAAAAGGAAAGGGTATCGAAAAAAGAAACCGAATATCGAGGAGAGAAAAAAGAGAGAAAAGTAGGTGTTCGGGTGTGCGGGAGAGAAAAAGAGAGACAGCTTTCTTCAATCAGATGCCTTCTTCTGTGTATCGGCTGAAATTGGCTGTTTCCATCTGACCACCTATTTAGGCGGAGAACCAAAATTATTGGTTTTAGAAAGAGAAACCAATAAATGACATTCTTCTCGCTTCTGGTATGGACTTTTTCGCACTTCCTTCCTGAATCCTTTGTTTCTCTACTTCCTCTTTCTTCAAATCATTCTGACACCTTCTGATAAAATTGGTTAATTCATTTCAGATGAATGGAGTCAGAAAGCGTCGATTTCCGGTGACTGTTGTAGCATGTTCCATCCTGGTTTTGGTTATATCCGTGGTTACGGTAAGTATGATTGAGGGACTGCCTTGAATCTATGATATCAAACTTATAGGCTCAACAAGTTTTCGATGGAAATCGACAGCCGGCTTTCGTGAGGCGGCAGGTAAGTTTTCTTTATCTTTGGTCTCTTTTTTTAAATCCCAAATGAAAAGTCATCTTTCACTGCATAAACGTTATTCTGATTTCAGACAGTATTCCCACAACAACAACCGAATCAGGTTCAGTTCCAACAGAATCGAAACTTTGTGTAAGTTGTTCGTTTTTCCTCGTCTCCTTCTTCTGCTACTGCCACGTGCTTTGCCTCTCTTGAATCCACAAGCATCACTGTTCTTCGCTTTTTATTCAAATGCCTCTTCTCAAGAAATGTGACGAAGGTTACTATACTTCTAAACCCTTTACTATCATCCACGTCATCTGCTTTTCTCGTTGAAGGCAAATGAATTGGCGCACAAGTGTAAGCGTTACAACATTGTTTCTTTTCAATGGTTATGATAACATCTGTTCTGTCGTGTATCGTTTCAGCCGGAAAATTAGTAAAGGTTAATTAGGGGAAACGAAGAAATCGGAAGAAACTAGTGAAACTTTTTGGAGGGGTAAGAAGGCTGGTTCGGTTTTCTGAAATTACTGAATAGGAGGTTTTTAGGTCATTTGAGACATTTACTACGTTTTGGAGGCATTATCCAAGTAAAAGTCAAGTAGAATAACCTTACTTTAGAACTTAGATTAAGTGCAACATCTTCTCATAAAAGCATTGCGGATAATCGGAGATGCAAAGTGGAAGATTCCAAATGAGACTTAGCTGCTGGTTATTTTGTATTGAACTACAGTACCAAAAGATTGGCAACTTTGGACGTTTTACTTCGAAAACTGCCTACTTTGGGGGTCGGAAGAAATTGTTTTTCCGTTATTCAATATTTTTGCGATTTCGTGGGTATAGAGATCAACGCTGAAACTATACTTTTGTATTGAACAACTTTTTCTTTAGACAGATGGGCCGCGCCAAATTTTACGAGCCGAATCCCCGTCCGAATTCCGTCTTAATTTGGAAATTTTCGAGAAAGATATTTCCTACGCGGTTTAACGCTTGAACTAGGTTATGAAAACAAAATTATTAACTACAAAAATAGAGTTCTAGATCTCTATGCTCACAAACTTTTAAATAAATTGACTAGTTGCAAACCATTTCACGAAGATCAGAGACCGAAACAAAAAAATTCGTTTAATGGCCAGTAGAATGCTAGTTATTATTATTAATCTAGGTTGAGGTTGAGCGTTGATTTTTCTAGTATTACCTATGATCAACAATCCGCCAACTAAGATTTCACCTTCCTATTTTGAAGCAATCTGAAGACGGAACATAACTCAAAATGCTCGCTAAAAACAAGCTTCTAAATGTTATAATAAACGAGCCTCACAGATTGAAATTGTGCTCCTAGTTGCTTGTGTGTGCTTTCCCTTGATCTCTTATTTCAGACTCCCATCAGCATCTCCGCTCCGTCCCCGAAACCTCTTCACTCGACAGATCAGCCATCGTCATCGTCCCCGTCAAAGGTCAACATCAAAATCATTTCGATCTACTACTACTCATCCAGCTCATCTAACATCCCGGCGTATCTTATCCCACAAAAGAACTCGTTCTCGAACCGTGGTGTCTTCTTCGTCGTCGTCTCGCACTAAACCAAATGTCCCCACCGTTAATGCTAATCAACGAACAACGACAATCAAGTCTAACATTTCCAGACGACCTCAATTCCAACCACGACAACAGTTTATGCAGAGACAACAGTTTCGATTCCAACAACCACAACCTGTTCAAAGAGTACAAAGAGTTCAGACATTCCAGAGAGCTCCAAATCAAAATCAGCAGTTCTTTATGAGACCTATGAGACAGGGAGTTACAAGATCACCATTTTCCATAAGAGCTCCATTGTCTCCTATGCCATTTGGTTCTGTTCAAAGAACACCATCATCTCTCCGACGCCCAAATCCATCAAACCGTCTATCTCTCCGTCCTCCTCCAATCCCATCAACTCAAACTCCTCTTACCACTACCACTCCAATCCCATCTCCATCTACTTCTCCATCTACAACTCCCATTCCCATCCCAACTACAACCCAACCCGTTTCCCTACCCTCTTCCACCCCCGTCGCCACGATTCATTCCGTCGGAGGATCCCTTCGTCGTCCGATTCGTGTTCAACAACTCCAACTGAATCTTCGAAGAAAACCTCAAATGACACGTGGACAATTCAGAAGGCCTAACTCGAAATTCCCGTTGACTCGACATCAACCGACTCATCGAGTTACAAAACCTGATAGGTTTGATAGGTTTTCTAACAGATATTTTATTAACAAACAGTTTACAAAAATTTCACTGGAGACGTTTTGAAATGCTATATTTTAGAGTAACAAGACCGATTGTTTCAACAACCACAACTGAAGCAACGACGACTACAGAAGAAGTGTCTCAAATTGTTACTGGAACTACTCCAGGTAGAAGAAAAATCTAGAAAAATTGTCTGAAAAATGGTTTTTCAGAGGGAATCCAGCGTCAAACAAGTGATTTGAAAAAAGTAGATGATATTGAAGCAGCAATTCTGGCAGCAGTTATTGGTTAGCCTTTTTGATTTTTGTAATCTCGAATCATAGCTGCACATTTCAGAATCTTCATCACCTGAACCACCTCCATCCACAACCACTCATCGTCCACGAATTCATAGAATCCGTCCAGGACACCGACACCGTCCTGCATCATCCCCACCACGTGTAGATGCAATTGAAGAAGCCGTACTTCGAGCAGTTCTTGAAGCAACGCCAGCTGCACCACCTCCAGAGGATGTTACGACGACTACAGTAATTGAAGAAACAACGACAACGACTACACAAGATCCAACAACTCAGAAAACAGGTTTGAACGTCTAGACTAGGCTAACCTTCAATGATATTTCTCAGAATCAACATCGTTGTTCCCCGCATTTGCCAACAGGAGACATGGTCATAGACGTACTACTACCGTATCACCAGTAGCAGCAGAAACCACAACAGAGACTGCTACTGTAGAGAGTACAACTGGTAGAGTAATAAATCCTTTTATTCGGGAAACCTATCAATTTCAGAACCCGTAACAACAACAACAACCGAAGAGACGACGACAACTTCAGAAGAACCGACGACGACAGTCACAGAAGGAACAACAACTGAGCAAGTGACAGGTATCACGATTGCTCTTCCAGAAGAGGAATTCATAGATATCAATGCAAAGTCGGAGACGGATAATCATCAATTACATCAGATTGAGGAGAATGTTATATCAGGTATCAGAAAAGGCTTCAATGTTACACTGGGCTCTATCTAGCATCGATGAAATTTGAATTTTAATTAAAACTTCAGCCGTGCTCGCAATAGAGAGCGGTGTGATATAGCTGATATTCTTATCAAAAAATATTTTCTTACAGCTCTTTCCTCAACAATTTCTCCATCTCCGATTCCCCCATCGCCTCTTCCACCATCTCCATCGTCTTCCCCTGCTCCACCATCTCCTCCTGCTACTCCTCCACATGAATTCTCCTCTCTCCAAGCCGGTCCCCCCGGTTCGATGCCTCCTTCTGATGACATAGTTGACGAACTGAATGGTTCTTCTGATTTCTTGCAAGTGGCACAACGACTTCATTTGCTGCGAAGACTTCTTCAGTGATTCCTTTCTCGATTCTCCATCATCATATAATAATCGCCAGAATAACATGCACGATACTCATTCCTCGCTTAGAATAGATTTAGTGACTCTTCGATTATATATTTCCAAATGTTGTTGCGGGTTCTCTTGATTCTTGATTGTCAATAAAGTTGCTTCTTTTCAAAAACTGTACTTTTTGAGATTCGAAACTTTCATTTCAGTGTTTTTGTAATCAACATAACAAATAAAGGAACAACAATGAAAAAGAGGAAAACAAGTAATTACGATAAAAAATGTTTTTGGGTGATAATAGAACGAAGAGATTTGGATAGGATGTAACAATGATGGAGAAAAATGAGATATTCTAGCAAGGAATAACGAGTCAAATCAACAAGAACATACAGACTTCGATGTTTTCAACTTCTGAAACAGAGAGATGAAAACACGAACCACAACAAAAAGATTATCACTCTCGCCCCCGTGCACTTATTCATCATCCGACTCGACCTCCTTCTTTGCTTTCTTCTCCTTCTTCTTCTTTTTCTTATCGGATTCATTATCTTCAACCTCCTCGAGTTTCATCTTCTTGATGCCTTTCGTGCTTTCCTCGTTGTCGTCGAATCGCTTGTGTTTGCGACTGGCTGGGGCATCAGCAGATGCATCGTATTCGTACGTCTGACTCTTGAACTCGTACTTGTCGTTTCTGTGAGATCCAAAGTTCTGCTTCTTGGATGGACCACGTTCCGATTCGGTTCTGAGCACATTCTCAAGTGCAGCACGGCACTCAATTCCAATTTCGTTGTTGGCCGTCTCATCGGAAAGTGCATCGATACGAGTAGCAAGTGAGCACTTTGCAGCGAGCTTACGGGCCATCTACAAACAAAAAATTTAAGAAAAATTAAAAGAATCCTCGTTGACCAACCTTTCCCTTGACTTTTGGTGGAGCTTGAGTAATAAGCTGTGCATGGTAGATCAATCCGTACTTTGGAGTATCTTTCTTGGTCTTGAGAGCACGGAAAAGAGCCTTCTCGGCTCCAAGAATTTGAATCGTGGAAGCTGGAGCTTTAGCCAACGAGACAAGAGATCCAGCGTGAGAGATCAAACGAGCTCCAACGAGCTCTCCAAGAAGAACAGTGAGATTCGGGGCGAGAGCAGTCATGCGATTCTTGAGGTAGTCAAAGAGCTGGGCACTAAAATGAGCAAAGCATGAGTACATTATTCTCTAACTCGTGAGTAACAAACCGATATTGAGAGAGCTCGATGACCTGCTCGCAGAGTCCCTTGATATGGATGAGATCAATATCAGAGATGTCGGTTCCCATGGAGATCTCAGCATCCTCTTTGACCTTAGCCTCCAATTCCTCTGGCAGGATCGAAGACAAGTCAGTGTTGATGCAGTTTTGACGCATACCGATGGCTTTCACAATCTGAAAACAAAGTTTTAATTTGGAAACTATATAATCGTGTTAAAGTTTTTGATACCTTAGCATAAGCTTGATGATCTTGGATGGTCTTTCCGAGTTCTGGGAAATGCCATCCATACCACTCTCTGGTACGCATCACGTAGTTGTTGAGCTCTTTGTCGAGATCGTCGAGAAGCGAAACAGCCTGCACGATCATGGTGTCGATCTTCTCTGGGTTGAACTTGACCTTGTAACGAGCAAGCGAGTGAGCAACAGCGAGGTTCATCGCGTTCATTTCTTCCTTATGCTCGGCGAGAAGGTCTTCAATGTGAGCACGAACTCCTCTCATCAACTCGTTAATGGAGCTGTCATGGACACAGTTCAGTGAGAGCTTCTCCTAAAAATATTATTTTTGTTGCTTAAATGTTTAAGACCGCCAACCTTGATGAGATTTCCAAGCTTTGCGTCTCCGACGGCCAACTTCTCGGTCTCATCAACACTCGACTTCAAGAGTTTCTTCAAAGTTTTGCTGAGCTTTCCTTCGGTAATCTCCGAAGCAGCTTCAACTGCTCCAGCAGTGGTCTTGAACTTCTTGAAGGAGACTAATTGCAGGCTGAAAATAAACTGATATTTCTAGAACTGTGATTGGTATCCCACTTCTCTTGAGCCTTTTCGGCGGTATTGAACTCTTCCCAGATGTTATCAACATTCTTCAGTTTCTTCTCGTTGCTGAGCTTGAATACCGCATAACCAGCTGCGACCTCAAACAGGACGAGCATCTTACCTGAAAAATGATTTTCTAAGAGACACAATTGGAAGATTGAAAAGAGAATTAGCGATAACATCAACGAAAAAATCAATAAACGTTTTCCATGTCTCACAGCAGTAAATCGAATGTTAAATGCATAGATATTTTTTTTTTCTTGATCTCGCAAGTAATCTGAGTCGATAAAATGTGAAGACATAACTGAACACATCGATATTCTCTCGGATTTTCAATAAATAGGACCATTTTCCGACAAAAGGGGAAAAATATCGATGGCAGACAGCCAAAGACATCTTTCGTGTCGAGACCCGCGCGCGGCGGCAATTTGAAATCTGGCGAGTGTAATTCTCGTGGACAAAAATTTGGGAGGAAAAACTTGTCGAGATGAAACTCTTATTTTCTATATGTTCTAAATGCAGAAACAAACGAAAATACAAATTAATGTTTACCCATATCAGTATAAGATTTAAATCGAATTTCTTGGAAAGATCGATATTCAACGTTTCCACACATCTCTTGAAGAGAATATTCAAAACTTGTGAAGACTGTTGAATTACCAGCAAACACCAGGTTTCATATTTTGAAAAATGATTATTTTCAATAGAACGAGTTTATTGAAAGTTTATTTGCAAAATGAAGTTGAAACAAAAAGTTGACTAGAATCGTTAGACATGGGTTACAATCGAAGTGATTGATGATGATGACGATCTTCAATTTTTTGCTTTTCGCGAAAGTTTTGTATTTTTCGAGAAAAAATAGAAGTTAGAAAAAAAAAACAACCTGAAATGATGAAAGCTAGACCCTAAAATCAATATCTTCAGAAATTACAACAATAACTGATTACAAATTGGAACATGGATACAGAGCTAAATCATTTTACATGATGAACGGAACTATTCTCTTCTCAAATTTTTCATAGCTTGATGCTTTCTGTTTTGGTTTGGCATTTTCGTCGCACTTTCCCTCAACGCATTGACCCCAATAACAGATTGGCCAGTCTTCGAATCCTTTGCAGACACCATTTCTCCGTACTTTACTGACACAACTTGGAGGATGATCGCCATTCGGAGGAATGTAGCAGAAAAGATATCTGAGATAAAAGATGATTGCTTGTATCAAGTCATATGTAAAAACTCACGGAGAGTGACAGTCAGGCTTTTCTTTGCTGCATGTTGCTCTGGGATAATACTCGTACATGTTATCAGTGTATCCATTTGACAACGCATCTTTGTTTTTAAGTGGCTGAAATTCAATATTCAATTTCGAGAAGCAATTGGTCTATATACCTGTAGTAATGGCATAGAATTATCTCCATTATGCCAGAACGGGAAACATCTCTCATCACTTTTCGGGTACTGGGTTTCCCTTTCCTCTCGAGTCTGCATATTCTGGCGCCAATTCTCGAATATCCAGTCTATCATTCCATGATGATAGACAAAGCAGACATCGTTGGATGAAGAATACGATTTACTCATATCGCCGTTTACAAAAAAGTGAACATAGTCATGAGAGAATTCGAGCATTCTTGCATCAAGAGTATGATTCATTGGGCATGTCTGAAAATTAAACATGAAAAGAAAATCCACAAAATTGGATACTTACAGTCAATGGCATCGTTGCACCAAGAATCATATTGATATCTGGATTATTAATGAGCCAATCAACTCTAGCGTCATTCAACATTTCTCCAGATTCATCTTCATCAAAGTTTCGGAATATCTGTGCACGTCCTTCCATTGTCTCCCAGTTATGATACGGTCCATTCTTCACAAATCCCTTATCGTCTACCTCTCCCAAAAAGAGTTCAGAGAAAATGATAGAATCTTTAGGTTCTGGAAGAAGTGAATCCAAAGTAGAATCCCAGAATGGAAGACCAAAATCAGGATTCTTCATGTGGTCTCGAAGAGCGAGTTCCAGTCTAGAATCATAATCGTATAGTGTAATCAGTAATCGAACGAACCTTTTCAAGAACTCTCGATGCCACAAAGTGAACGCTGGTCCTGAATGAACACCAGAATACTTATGAACTCTTCCAATTTTGTTATATAATCCACTCTTTTTCATTGCATTCCAAGCATCTTCAATCATTCTCCTATCTTCATCTTTCAGAGATCTCAATTCTCTTCTCACAGCTCTCTTTAGTACTTTCCCACTTGGAAGATAGCATTCTCCGTCTTTAACATTTCCTTTGAAATATCCACATACACATGTTCTATTGAGACATGGCATGTATTTCGCTTCATGTGCACTCCAATCCGGTGCTATGAAGACATCGTCTTCTGGAACATAGTGTTTTCCAAATGCCGATTCGTCCTTTTCAGATGCCTCGACCTGAGAATTTAATTATAGAGAGTTTTGAGGTTAGGTCAAAAATTATAGGTTTTTCAATCCTGAACTGTCCTTCAGTACCAGTCAAAATGTTGTGAACTTTTGGCGCTTTTAGTTGTAGAATTTCAACATTAGTAGGTCTGAAAAAGTGAGTTCTTGCCATAGGACTTTGCTCACATTTGGTGGATATCGATATCAACATGTTTGTAGTTGAAAACCTTTTTCTCAAGATGTAACTGTGCCAGTTCGGGTAGACGAACTTCAAGATTTCTTTGGGAAACCTAACTTATTTGAGTGCGGGGTTGAAAAAATGTTAGCTGCAAAAACGTTGTTCTAGATTTGACGAATACATCCACCGAATTTCAGCAAAGTCTAATGACGAGAACACTCATTTACAGACTCTTCTAGTTGATCATTTTTCAACTGAAAATTATCAAACATTATAAGTCACCTTATGTTCAAAAGAAAACTGTTATTTGTTTCCCCGAAAAAGTTACTGTATTCTGTAAACTTACTGGATCATGATCGTAATGCATATGCCTGAACCATGGCTGCTCGAACTTCTCATAATAAGTTTTATTTCCAATAGTGTATTTGGTAACAGTCACATATGCATCTGTATTGAATTCTAGGAATATAAGACTCAGAAGAAACAGTCTGTGCATTTCTTTCGAAAATGAATCAGTGACACGTATGCCGAGAAGAAGGAAGACTCCGCCCACCGGAAGGTAGCTGCTTCTGCAATCAAAAAGAACATGTGTACATTCATCAGCAATAATTTGGCATTTCTTCCGACTGCCCGGAAGCCAATACGAACGTCTTCATTCACGAAGAGAAACGAGTTTACAGCCTCCTTCTTCTTCTCCGGCAGTTCAGTCAGTACCAGTACAAACGGAAAAAAACGGAGAGGAAGAAGAAAAGAAAAAGGGAATGGGCGATTGATTCCGGAAGAAAAAACAAGGACGATTGACTAGCTTCTGAATGTATTGCGCAATGATTTTAAATGGGAAGAAATCAGAAGACGTGGAAGGGGGGGGGGGAGGGTTGAGAGGGGTCGAAATCGCTAAAAACCTTTGAGTAATTTGAAGGATTCGTCAAATAAAATGGCTAGACGAATGGGAAGTGGAACAAGTTATCCTATTTTTGTGCCTTCGGCCAGGACGAGAGTTCACCATTTTTCGATTTTCAAATAGAAGAAATTGTTTTGTAAGGGGTGGAGTTGGAGAAAACCTAGAATTATGGGGGTTTCTTGAATATAATTGTACCCCTTTTTGGCATTTTGAGAATTTCTAGATGGTCAAATATAAGAAAACAATTCTTGCAACTGAAAAGATGGCATTCAACTGCTTATAGAATGAAAAAGGAATGTTGAATCCTATTTAAACCAAAACGGAATTCAAGATTTTGCACGTTCTTCCATTAAATCCAAATAGGTTTAATTCAATAATTGGAGAGGAACACTAGATTTAAAAGGTTTTTGCATCTTCTCCAAACTTGACATCATAAGATGAAAATAATCACAAGATCAAGGTTATTCGAAATAAAAATAGACAAAATAAAAACAATACATTGATTTAACAAACATTCTGATCTTTGTGTAGTACTGGACAAATAGTATTTTGGAACTTGCTGAATTTTCAGAAGAGATTATAGCTAAGATCCAAATTTTTGAGCTACAGTGCGAAATTCTTTCTAATGGTAAACTTCGAATGTCTGAAAAAGTGGGTTCTCACTATCCACTCTTTTTATGTTGAAAGAAAGGATCAATTCTAGAACTTCAATTTGTGGTGGAAAACTTTTTTTTTCACTGCCGTCAAGTTAGTTAGGCCACATAGAATAAAAGTGGGTCAAAAATCGAAAAAAAAGAAATTAAGAGGTCCAAAAAGAAAATAAGGGTTCCTTTGGGTATCCTAAGGAAGTAACTTGGTTTTAGCATAAAGTTGTTAACTGCAAAAATGAAGTTTTAGAGTTTATCTATGGAATCCCTAAACTTTAGCAAAATCGTGCGAAGCTACTTTTTCACACCCTCAAAGTAGAATTTTTCAACTACTGAAAGGTACTGTATGCCTATTATCGTTCCAGGAGACGTGCTCTAATTTCAATCTTCTGCCGTTGCTTTTTCTAGTGTTGGAGATGAACACTTTCAGACCTGTTTTTTTATCTTCCAGCGCATAATAGAGATTCCTCGAACATTGAGATTGAGATGGAGGGCGTCACCTATTTCGAAGACTATCATGAAGTTTTTGATTTCTTCTTTGATAGAATCGTATTGCTTGATCAAATGAGCCAGGATAACTTTAATATTGAATGATGCATTAATATTGAAGAAAGATTGTGTACGGAAAGAATGAACCAAGTTTCACTTTCCCAGAACTAAGGGATGTCTTACCCTAGACCCATGTTCTCCTAATGTTCTTGATTGAAGGGATATATAATGGATACATCATCGGATTGGACATGATACAGTATCTAAGGAAATTCTAACAAAATCTAGGTTTTAGAATCGTCGAGGACTTCCAGCCAAAGTCATATTTCAAGGCTTTCCAGAATCGCAAAATGAAAGTAACCGCACGTTTTCTCTCTGAAATACCGTTGAAATGGTGGTTTGGTGCTTCTGCGGGGAACGATCCATAAAACAATTCTTCGAGAAAGCGATAAAGTTTTCACAACCGCCTACAGAAAGTGAAACAAAAAAGTTACATCATTTGTTCATCTAAATTTGAAATCAGAAAATCAAGACTAGTGATCTTGTAGTGATTAGTTGGCGAACAGCGCAAAACAGCGCAGGACCGTAGTCGCAAATAACCTGAAATTGGTTTTTTGTTCTGATACGGAGTGGACCGTTTTTTGGTCGATGAATCAGCTGGTCTGGGGGGTAGTGAAAACGGAGGAAGAATAATAAACACTGTCTGTTCCAAATAACCCTTCATTCATTCTTATGAAAAATCAATCACGTACATTTAAAAAATTACTATATCCCAGAACCCGATGGCTAATAGATTAAATCACAATAAATAATTTCCCACAGTTGTTATACACATTTATATTTAATAAATTAAGATATTTTAATTGTTTGCTCCACCAAACCAGCTCGACGAGATTCGATCATAGAAAGCGCTCAACGACGGTGTGCTTTTCGAGGAACCTGAAAATCGAATTCAAATAAGGAAAATAGCTTCACCATAAGAACTGGGTACTGCAAAACGGCGAGTTTGACGAAACATCGAAACTACGTTGAGTAAAAACACAAAAACGACAGACTGATACCTTGCTGTGATGGATTGGCCAAATACTTGTTGTTCTTTAGTCTCGATCCACCATTCTTCTTGTCTCCGCTCATCTGTAATCAGCGAATGGTAGAGAAATACGAATATTTCTTCTATCTCACCGTTCTATCAAGTCTAGGAACCGTCGGAATACGAGATGGTTGCTCAATGTGCATTGCTAGATCCTGGATTTTCGAGAACGATGGTGGCAGTTGAACTTCTTTGTTTGATAGTGTATCAGCAACGAGACTTGAAAAGAGCACCTGGAAAGGAAACATGATTGATTAATCGTACTTGGAGTAGTATAAGTAGTTTGTTAAACTCCTTCGGAATGATATCCTTTTCATACCTGAGTTCTCGTATAAACAAGTTTCACATTAGTTGCAAGAAGAGGAGATAGTAGAGAGACGTCAAATGGATCCAGGTGAGCCTCGATGGCAGAGCAAACGGATCGCATTCTGAATAAAACAAAGCTTAAAACACACAGGTAGCAATTTTTCTTACTTTTCGCCAGGAAACATGACACTGAGCAATTGACAGTCGAAAAGAATCTGGAGTGTAGATCGAGTTGGTAGATGCCAACCATCTCTGAGCTCTTCTACTCGCTCTCCAATAAGATCAGCCAGCTTGGCAGATACAAAATCATCCAAGCGCTTCCGAATTTTCTTAGTCAGAAGATGAGAGATGGATGCTTCAGCGAGGCGGCTCGAAATATCGAACAAAACGGATTGAAGTGGTGGGGAGAGAGCAATTGGTACCGTAACTTCGCCTACATCTGGCAGCTCAATAGTTTGAAACTCCTGTAATGAAGCACATTTTTGGGTGCAACAGTATTTCCCGGTACCATAACTAGACGAAGTGCGTACATTCCACCTTCGAAGGATTCCAAGTATTCGGACAAATTTGAGGCAGTAACATATTCATCGGCGACGAATTCACAGAAATCTCTGAAAAAAATGTTTGTTAAGATTTTGTTAACAGCATTTTGGTGTCCTTTTTTACAATAGGTTTCAAAATGTAATTTTGGAATCTTATCTGTTATTATTTTTTATCGTTCATAGATTCCACTTTGCAATTGGGTTGAACCTATGATAACTAGCCAAAGTTCTTGTCTCATTTTCATCCTTTCATCTTTGCCGTTTCGAACTTTTCCGCTTTTTAGTCTGATTTCTTGTTGATTTCTTTCCCTATCTGTGTTTTCTAACAAAAGTTTTATAAATGAGGACTATGCAACTTTCTCTTTCTTCAGTGTAAATATAAGATTGCGCAACGAGTAGGACCATTTCTCCTTGAGATGTTATCGCAAAGAAAACCTTGAAAATATTCGGACACGGCAACGCCTTCTCATATTCCTGTGTGAGAATAAATCAAATTTCAAATGTCTAGGTACCGAGTCCAATCTATTCGGAGATCTGAAGATTCACGGTTTCAACTTTGTTTCTATGTTCCTTCTCCTTCGAGCCCGGTCAACTGACAGCCATCTCAATTACGGCCCTTCAAACAGCACCTTCCAAAAAGACGAAGAAGAAGGCAGAAAAACTTGTGTATTATGTTAGAGGCGAGCGCGTCTGTTGAAACCAAAGCAAAAAGAGCTCTGATAAGCCAAACGGGCACCTCCTTCTCTCGCCAGGGCCCCGTTTCCATGGTTGTGTTGTCACTGCCTTTTTTTGAATCTCTCCTTCTATACTATCTCGTTTTTCGGCCAGAAAAAAAAGGGAGGGCGGCTCCTTCTTCTCTTCGACTACCACATCTGATTAGCGACTTATTATATATATCGGAATATGTATATCACAGCAGACGCCTCCCTCGCGTCAGGTCTCTCACACCGGCGGATTTGTGTTGCCGTTGACTAGATAGAGGTAGAGAAAATGGGCGAAGAGTGAGCGGAAAAGGGAAGGGGCCCTCTTGAAGCAAAAAAAGAAGAAGGCGAAAGGAGAGGAGAGGACCCGGTCGTCACTGGAAAAACACAACGAGCCCTGATATCAGCAGATATCAGTGGCGCCCAGATTAGGGGGGCTCTCTTTTCACACAACAGCTCCGTTTTGTCGTGGCCGTCATCGGTGTTGTTGTGGCCAGATTCTCAAAGTTTTCTCTAAGTATTGTTATTCTATACTTAGTCATAGCACATAGCACTATGATACCAATGTGTGCTACCGTAGCTCCCATCGAACAAGTGAGTTTCCCTTTTTTACACTTTTACAAAGAAAAAACTCAGAATGGCCTATTGAAGTTGTGAATTCATATAGAAAAATAATTACACCTAAATGTCGTGCTCTTTCGAACAGATTCATATCATCCAATTACCTCGTGCACTTTTTAGACAAAACCTCAAAGTGCATTCCCATCTCTTTTTTATGTCCGCAATGTCAAAAGACACATCGGCCCCTAAAACTTTTCTCTTGTGAAAATTTTGCTATTTCCAAGGTTGTTTGCTTGCGAGAACTGAATTGAAGAAGAATTGAAGAAGTGGTGCGACCATTACAGACAATTTTTGCTGATTGAGGGGTTCGAAACACACTAATGCACGTTTGTCCCCCGCGCTTCATGTGACTGTTATCGGAGGAGGACAGTCAATCTGCCAAGTCAGCAGTACTGTCGTTGCACTTTAGGGAGCACCTTGTCCCTGCTCGCTCCGCATAGTTGGAAAGGTTCCTTGTGATAAGCATCGGCACATTGGAGTGAACAGAGTATGTGATTACGGGAGAGAATCGGAAAACGACAAGGGAGTTATCACGCATGAGGTTATAGGTTGTTTATCAGAGAACATCAGAACTCGAATTGAGAAGTGGACCCCTGAAATAGAGAAACAGTGGAGGAACTTCGATTCTCTACAGGCACAACACGAGAATGTGATGGTAGTGGAGAGGCCTTCGTTGGAGAGTCTGTGAAAAAAGGCACAAACAAAATTCAATATTTGCTTTCTTCTCTGTTCCTACAAAGAACCCAAGACTTGTGGTGTCTGTCCCTCAGGTACCAAACTTTTGAATCCACGTCATTCTTGCTTGGACTCAAAATTATACCTTTTCTTATCAGATTGTCAGAAGGACATGCTCATGTCTTGTTGCTTTTCCGTCTTTTACAGCTTCTCCCCCGCTTTTTTAAACTTCTCGTTCCATTCATCCTTTTCTTTCTCTGCGTTTTCTCCCCCACCCTTCCTGTAAGAACATTCCAGAGCTGGGCCCCGACCGATGTGAGAACTGAAATGTGGGGACGTGTGACGTGTAGGTGCGCCTCCAAACAAAACGCTCACAATCGAAATGGGAATCGACGGCCGCGATCGGCCAGAGAGACAGAGAAGAGGTGCCTCTTTCTATGTGTGTATGTGAAGAAACGAATCGAAACGAATCGACGGGCAAACGGGGCCGGTTGTGTATACATGGCTGACTGCGGCGCCACAGCCGTACGAAAATCGTCGGCGACTCCTCGAATTGTGTGATCCTTAGGAATGCGCGCGCACTGCGCAATCGGCCCTCGAGGTCCGTACTCGAGAGAGAAGACACACAATAATGTAGATCGCGCAAAAGGCTGTTTCGAAAGACACTCAGAGACAGTCAGAGATATGAAAGAGACGAATGAGAAAACTACAGCAACTGAGAAGACGGTCCAACAAGGCCCTGGTGATTGAAAAATAGCAATGGATTCGTAGAGAGACCCGCACGGCCCGCCCGCGGGCACACAGAAACATTTCTGCTGCTGCGCAATGTGATTCGTTGTCGTCGGCGACGCGGGTGGGCGCCATGATACACCATATTTCTACAGTAAACCGATCGAGACGCAGAGACATTCGAGAGAGACCACAATAAATTCGCAACAATTTCCTATTTCACCTTCGAAGAAAACTTTCGAGGTACAATCGGGGCGCCCACGAACACTAGCCTTGTCGCTGGGCCCGCCCTATTCTTGGGAACACTGTCATTCGCCTTGGTTTCTCCTGAAGAATTTTATTTCGTTCAAAGACAAACTAGGACTCCTAGTCTAGAAGTTTTCTACCGTATTCAAAGATTATATGAGCTGGCTGCCAGCTGCTGGCAAATGCAGACTTAGATTTCTTCTCAGTCTGTAAAACTACGGTACACCATTTCTAACACTGAAAAACATCTAGGTCTCAAATCGAAAACATCCGTATAGAAGTAGTTGAAATGAAAAACCGCTGGACCAAACAGAGTGATAAGAATGTGCTGGTTGGTGCCTACCGCATCAGTCATCATTTCTCAAAGTTACTTTCCCCATTTCGCAAAGTAGACCTTCAAAACTGGACAATAAATGCGAGCCTGACGGGGCGGAGGGTACGATTTGCATAGCAATTCGGCTGGTGTCTTTGTTCCTCGTCGGTCCTCGACAACTAAAAATAACGGATACCAGCCCGCAACTACTCTCTCCCTCTCTCTCGCCTGCGCCCGAAACGGTTTGCCTCTGATGCAACGAACATGAAGCGTTCTTTCCGAGAGAGAATCGAACGATCAATAAAAACAAAAGCAGCAACCGGTGGACGGAACCATCATTCGGCGTCGAGTACAAACATAAGTGCGTCCCTTCTTCGTTTCGTTCAGCGCCGTAAACAAGAAGCCTAGTCTTTCGTGTATATCTTTCCGATTCCAAGGTCCGACGGTACGGACAGTCTCCCCCCGCAAACAACTATCCCCTATCTGTCTCTAGTCGTCTGTCAGTAGGCTGTCCCTAACACACACAAACAGTTCGGGTCCTTGCCTCATCACAATACTCCCTCATTCTTATCAGTCCTTTTATTTTCCATCCTTACTTTTTCCCTATCACTAGGTGTCACTCCTCGAGTTTCTCAAGCTCTTTCTTCCAAAAATGTTGCCATTTATGGCTGCTATCAGAGTCGAAAATCATCGACACTGGCTTGGCGCCCATCGCTTTTCGTTTCCAAAACTGCCGATTACGTAGTTGTATCGGAAAAGAGCGATGAAGAAATGGAGAGAGCAGTGAGAGAAGTGGGTGGGGAACATAACTTGTTAAAAAAGAGGAACACGCCCCCTAATTGGCCAAAATTTGAGCTCACACCAGTTTGGTTTTTTTACAATTTAATAGCTCTCGAGTATGATGGTTCCGTTCCCGAAAGATGTAGTGTGCCGTGATTCATACGTGTGTCATGGACAAACAGAGTGTACCTTGGCAGCGGCAGCCGAAATTTCGCGCATCTGGCCTCAACTTTCTTTGTCCCGTGATACAAGGCAAAGTGAAAAATGTTTTCGAAATGTCAGGTCCCTCATGTCTACCACTGGCCAATGGCGTCCTTCATTCCCAAACATCAGACTCTGGTGTTTCCTCTTACTCCTGTTAATCTTGCAAAAGGTTGCTCTTCAAAAAGGATTACTGTATCTGGGAACTATATCTACCAGTTTGACGTACAGTATGCTCAAGAGAGGAGGAACAGAATCAGTTCCGTTCCCTAGCCTCTTGTTTCTCATTCCACATCTTCTAGTCCTTCCACCTAGTCATTTCGAAGTTACGGTAATCGCAACTAGGGGACCACCACTTTCGGAGTAACCTATTTCGAATACAGTCTACAATTAAATACGGATCGGGACAAGAAAGGGACGCGAAAGTGAGTCTTTTCTTTCGTGTATCGTCTCGTTCTCTCTTTGAATAGTGTCTCTCGAGGACCGTGAGTAGTGCGGTAGAAGTGAGAGATCGCGCAAAATGAGAAGTTTCCGAAAGAGATGGAAGGAGAGACCTGTTCGTGCAACCAGCCAGCCGACTGACTGACTGTCTTCAATGGTCTCTTCTCCCGTTTTCTCCCCTTCGGCGTCGTGGCCCCGTTCAGTAGATCCCTTCCCTCTTGCGCACCACTCCAGTCACTTCACTCCCGTTTCAACTAACAGCCCCAGCCACAGTCAAAATGTCCTCGACCATCTCTTCCTCTCTTTTCATTGGTTCTCTCTTTTTCTCTGTTTCCTTTCGACCGAAGTTTGCCGCTTCGCTCCACACGGTCCCCACAGTTCCATAATACAGTGCGTCAGAGCGTGTGTCTCTGGTTGGCTGTGTTTGTTTAGGACCGCTTTTGCTGTTGCCACGTTATCATACTGTAAAAATTCGGCCACAATTCTCAACTTTTGCTTTTTTCCCTCGTTGACTCCGATTTCAGTTTCAACTTCCTCGTTTTTACTTTTACGGAAAGATAATAAGAACAAGGAAGTTGGAGAATGAATCACTTTTTCTCGAACTCTCCCAGTAACTTCGTTCAATTTTTCAGGTGATTGGAGCCATGAACTCCCTCGAATATCTCATCGCCAATCCACATGTATTAACAGACACATCACTAGCTGAAGCATTATCAGCATTAGCAAACTCTCCCAATATGGAGAATCATGAGGAAGATTACGATATGGAAGTCACTAGTGACGACGAAATGAAAATAGATATTTCTGCTCTCATTAATCCAAGTGTCTTCAATGCCATGCAACTTCCAATGGGAACTGGAAGGTTTCCAAATACTTCTCCTCCTCGTTCAAACAGTGGTACAAATACTCCGATTCGAAAAACTCCAGGGTATGCGACAAAAAATATGATTCATAAATTTTGTTAACTTTTATAGAAGTCGCCCTGATCGTGGAAAGTTTACAATTTTGGATGGAACTGAAGTGGCTGGACCAGAAGAAGTTCTGAATGTCGACTTTAATAGTGATATTTTGCAGAGAATTTTCTCTGATCCCAAACTGGGGTAGAAAAATAAACACATGTAACCTCATAAATTTTATAATTGTTTTAGGATTCAATTTCTGGCTCGTTATGGTCTTATTCCAAACACCAGAGTCTGCCGAGTACAAGATTGCCCAAAAGATCAACTCATGAGTTTGATCAAACATGCAAATGGATTTGTGGTGAGTACAGTACCCCGAGATCAGTCTTATTTGAAAACTGATTTCAGTGGCGTTGTCGATCCTGCAGAAAAAGACGAGAGAAGAGGATAATCACAAAAATCTCTGTATACGAAGGAACATTCCTTTTCTACTCCCGAATGCCACTGAACAAGTTCTTCATCTTCATGCTCATATGGTGTGAAAACCCAGGACTATCTATCACAGAGTACAACAGATTGATGGGTGAGAACCGGCTCGTTGAAGAAACAATCTACAATACGATCGGATTCATGCGAGATATCATTCAAAATTGGTGTGATACTATCATCGCATCGAACGTCCCGATTGGTGGACCACACAGAATCGTGGAAGTTGTTGAAACACTGTCTACTGAACAATTGAGCAACAAAACTCGGAATAGAAGAACTCGTCACTACACAACGAGAACTGTATTTGTGTCGTTGGCTGATGATAAAATCAAGTCTGTCGACTTCCCACTGGTAAGTGACAATTTCTTAATCATGATTCTATATTAATGTTTTCAGCACAACGTTCATGATTTGGAAAGAGCTCTGCTTGAATGTGTCCAACCCGGCAGCATCGTAGTGATGAGAGACTCTTTCATGGAACGGTTCGGCCAACAAGAGGAGATTTCGAATGCTCTGTTCAATCACTACAAAGTGAAGTCGATTTGTGACGTATGGCCAGATTTCAATGAGCAAGAGCGTTCCAAGCAATTCATCAAGACCGAAATGAACCAAGTTCCAAATGTGAACCAAGAGCCGTACGCATACGAATACTTCTTCCGTCGCTGTTTCGCTGACAAATGCTTCAACCATCTTCTTCGAGTAATTCGCCTACTTTACCAGAAATGATCTTTCAATTCTGAATCGCTTTCATATTTCGCTTAGTTTTGACTCTAGTCGTTCACCCGTTTACCTCAGAACCTTCCTTTTCTCCATAGTTATACTCGTACCATTTTCGCTACTTGCCTTTACAATCCGCTAAGTTTTATTGTTTGTCGTCTCTCATGTCAACAATCTCATTAGGTGCACCCTCGAATTCTGTGATTTTTAAACAGCCCACTTCATGCAATATCTTCTATCCTGTTTGCAATATTCTGTGTTATCATTCATCAAAATCCCATTTTCTGTGTTAAACTGTGATTCGAAACCATACCAACACCCGTTGTGTGATAAAACATTCTTGATAATTTGACTCACCCGAGATTCTTCTCAATTATTGAATGGAGACGTTGATTCAGGGAAGTAATGCGTTGTGAATCTTTGTCGAGAAGCGTACTGATGAGAGATGATTCCGAATGAACTAAAGCAAGAGCTAAGCGAGCTCTGGACAGGAATCTGGCAGCTCCATTCTGTTTGTCCGAATGAAGTTCGCAGAGACGAAGTAATAATTGGAGAACATTCGTTGCCATCGTCTCTTTCAAAGCAGAGGAAGTAGCCATATCGGCCATAGGTGCACAAATGGTCTCGAATTGGGAGCATTTTTCGTTCATTTGTTCCAGAGATTCCCATAGTGTTTTGACACATCTGAAAAACAATTGTTAGGTTTAGCTTTCGTCAGAACAGACATTATATAGTTTTCCATACTTGTTACGGGCCGGGCAGATGGAATAATTTTTACATGCCCGGCCCGCTCTGCCTGATCTACCCGCAACAGTAGTTCAAAAATTTGAAGTGTCAGTTTTTAGCAGTGATAAAGAAGGTACACCGGTGCATTTTCCGACCTAATTTTGAATGTTATTGGAATGTTTTTAGGACAGAATCACAGAAAAATACTCCAGTTTTTTTCGAAAACTTTTTAAAGGAAAATTTGAAAAAAATTTCAAGGTGGGCCGAGCGAGCCGGGCAGGCAAATCACAGGTATGTAGTTTTCAGATACAATGTGAGTATTTAGAAACTGAAAGCATCAGGAAAAATGTTTTGTTCGCTCACTTGTAAAGTTGTGTTGATATTCCAATATGAGACTGCGAGTCAGGACGGTAAGTACGTTCGTCAAAAATGGCTGTCGGGGGTCCATCACTTGTCGATTCGAATCGTTTCTTCGCAGAGATTTCGATGGATTCTATCATTTGAATCAGAAGAACCTGGAAAAATAATTATGAATCAGCCGTTTAAATTATAATGTTACCTTTGCCTTATCTACAACAGCAGTTTGAAGAAGCTTGTCGTAAACAGATCGACTAGATCCAATTCTTGGCCAGTCTTGTTTGAGAGATACAGTAATCGCTTGGAGAAGATCGATGACTTGATCCAAGTTATCGAAGTACTCACAGACTTCAGCCACTAACTTGTGCGTTACAGAGCATGTCCTGAAACTCTTAGATGTCTTTCAGACAAAATTATATAGATACGAACTTGTCAATCCACGCGGCACATTTTTCTCCTACTAACTGAGATGGCAAAGTTCCAGCACCTCTTCCACTGAGCTTCTCTCGCATGTGTCTCCAAACTCGATCCAAATCCTCATTGATCGTTCTTTCAAACGAATAGGCTTGATCCGCGCACATTTCTCGAATTAGTTCTGTGAGAAACTTGTATGAAATTAGAAACTCTGATCGACTGGGCACTCACCACATCTGTATTGGCCGTTGCAGACGGAATGAATAGTATGGATGAGCTCTCCATGGACAAAAAGTTCTTCAATTACCGACATCGTCTTCTTAATCTCGTCTACAATACTGAGGATGGTTGCTGAATCTTCGATGAGGCGAGTAATATACTCGAAACGTTTTTCAAGATAAAGATCCAGAAGTTGTCCTATGTCTTTTCCTTCTAGAAGTGCAATAGCAGCCAGTTGATTGGTGGCCCAGTCCGCCCGAGAAATATCCAAAAGAGAAGCTGAGTTTTGAAACTCGAGTTCGGACCTGGTGGCTACGATACGGTTTGTGAGTGCTCTTGCATTCTTATGAATCTGGAACTGTTGAACTTTAAAAATTCCTACAAAGCTATCTTTGTACCATTGGAGACGAATGATTACTGATCAGCTGTTTTTGCAAATGTTCGATCATGCAGAATGCGACTACGTCGTCTAATGGTTCTCCACCTAAAATATATCAGCTAAAATTAATGAAAATTCAAAATCCTCTCACTATCGTTTCCAATTCCTGAAACCAAATAGTTCACCGCATACAGATGTTCGCCAGCCTTTTGCTCGTCTCTACTTCCAGTTCTGAAACACTCAAGTTTGATGATTGTCCTAAATTTATTGTGATGTACCTTATATGAGCTGATTGATAGCTGACCCTTGTGTTGGCTAAGTCTGATGCTAATTTTTCAGCCAGAGAGCATACGTGGCGAACTTCAGATGATGCTTCAAGGACGTCCCGATAACGTCTTCCTACCATCTCACGGAGGCTTTCCCGTTTACCTTCCATTTCTTTCCTGAAAAGTATCACTCATATACAACATCTTTCGACAACTCTTACTCTAGATTCTGTTGGATATTCTCCAGTTGATCAACCGTCAGATCGCGCATTAATCGATCGACGTCCATCTGTAAACTAGTTAATATATCTTCAGTTTCTATTTCCTCTATTAGGTATAGAAATGCTATAAACATGAGGGAATCCAGAAGAAATTCATATAGCTGAAATGTTTATTTATGAGACAAGTTTTGGAATACTTGGAATAACTTATTGACACATAAAAAAGAAACTGGGTGAAAAAAGGAACTCGGTGGAAAAAGGAGAATCAAAAGTATTTTGGTGTATTCAATGAATTGTTTAAACGGTGTAGATGAGCAGTGTATGAGGATCTTAGCAATTAATGGGCATCACCAGCCTTTCCGGCAACTCTCTTGAAATCATTCATATTCATTGCTGACAGAGGAGTACCGAAGACGGTCAGTTTGACGAGTTCGGTCACCTGAAAAAAAACGATTAATTGAAAAAGAATCACACAACTTACATCTCCTCCTCCGATATTGTTTTCGATGAAGAACTGAATGTTTTGGACATTCTGGAATTTGACGTATTTCAACTGCAAGATTTGCCCTTCTCCTTTGGTAGAGGAAGCATCAAACTCCAGAAGCTGTGTGGGCTCGAGACCAGAAGCATTGTCGAAATCAATTGTTTTTGGGAGGTTGATGAAAACCTTGACCTTCTTTGGGGCACGGTCACCGACTCCTTTTATGAGAATGGAGTGAACTTTAACTGGTTGATTGAATGGAAGAGATACGATAAGTTGCTCGTCGCAGTCTGAGACAAGATTACAGTTTCCTTCGATGAACCGGTCCAGAGGAGTGTCATCGGAACCGTTCAAGCTTTCCATTTGCTTTTTGTCGATGAGTTGAGTGAGATCACTTTGTCCGTCGACCAGAGAATTGCTTGAAGAGCTCTCAGCAAACTTCTTAACCATCGTTTCCAAGCCGTCCTTATTTGCTCCTTTCATAGTTTCCATGTTTTTGCTGTAAAAAAATTCATGAGCATTACAGCTTCATAGAATAGGAAACCATACCCGTTCTGGAAAACAATGAAGGTTGGCATTGAGCTCACACCGTAGGTTGCACATGTTGCTTCACATACATCGACGTCGACTTTGAGAAAAACTGCTCCAAGGAATTGGTTCGAGAGTGCATCGAATGTTGGAGCAATCATTTTACACGGTCCGCACCAAACAGCGGTGAAGTCGACGATGACAGGTTTCGATCCAGCGAGAGATAGTTGATTCTTGAAGTCTTCATCGTCCTTCACGTTGATAACCGGCATTTTTGGTGTTGGCTGAAAAACGTATTCTTCATTTAAATTTGTTCTCCACAGAGCTTTGAACAAAAGCAAGATTTTGCGAGTAAATACTAGCTGTTTCGACAGTATTTTTGCAACTTATAGCAAGTGGTACAGCTGACAGGCTTGAACGTTGGAAGATAACAAATGCTGCATTAATTCTGACAGAAAAATGTAAAAATCGAATTGGAACAGAAAAAACGTGGATTTGCGTTCAATTGTCAGCATTCGCGAATGCGCCAGCAATGAGGGAGTGCGACAATAACGCAGACGCAGAGTATGCATCCGCGCACCATTCTAAAGTGCGGGAAAATCGGGGCGTTCGCCGTGATTCAAAAATTTAGTCGTCGAACAGGCAGTGCTTTTGCCGCTGGGAGCTTTTCCACCGATATTTAAGAATACCACAATTTCTATTGTTTGGCTCTCAAAATGTCGAGAGTAACTAGGTCCCGATCACGGACAGAAACTCCACAAACAGTGGTCACAGACTTTTTCAAGGTGAATAATTGGTTTATGAATTGAAATGTATTTGAAATTTTGCAGACAACAAGAAAACCGAGAGCGCGAGGCGAGAAGAAAATCATCGAAGAGAATGAGCCATTCGAGACTTTATCGACAAAGTCTACTAATCAAGTATCAGTGAAAGAGGAAGCAAGAGAATCGGTTGTTGTCGATACTATTCCTACTGCACCAATTTTTGAGAAGAAGACGTCACGTACACGAACTCGTACTCCAACTCGTCAAGTTGAACTGTCCACTCCAGAAGTAACGGGAACACCTCCGAAAAAGGCAAAAGAGGCTGGGATTCCAGCTGAAGTACCGTCACTTCCAGCCGAAGAGCAGGATATTATTCTGGATAACCCACATACCGAAAAATCAGCTCTAGATGAGCTGATGGAGGCCGCTGTACCGACGAAGAAGAAAACTGCACCTCGAACTGTGGCTGATTTACAATCAAGACTAGCGGCAAAAGGTGCTGCTAGGGCGATTCATGCTCAGAATTTGAAGAACAAGACGAAGCTGGTCGATGAGCATGCTGAGATGCTGAAATCTCCGAAAAAGAAGATAATAGAGTCTTCTTCTCCGACTAAATCGAAAGCTGCTCGTGCATTGTTTTCTCCGAAGAAATCAGTACCGGATTATGTCATTCCAGGGTTCAACGTTATAAAGTCAGCAGAGAAAGTTCGCGAAGAGCAAGATGATGCCCATGAAGAAGAAGGGAAAAGAATGACAACAGAGTATTTAAAGACTTCCAAGTTGATCGAAGAAGTAAAAGAAAGTGCTCGCCATCAAATTGAACTTCCCTCGTCCTATGCTCATCTCGCTGAATCTTTCAAACAAGTCGACCAGATTACATCCATCTTCATTGGTCAGAGCAGAACCTGTCTGGCATCTGAGTTGTTCCACAATGTCAAGTCCACATCTGGAAGAGATTTCTCCAAAGAGCATCTTTCACAAATTCTTCATGTTTACCCAGAGTCCTACCACGTAGAGATGCGAGAACAACGAAGAGCGTTTGGTCAAGGTGGAAAATATGAGCTGGAAGTACGACCAAATTTTGCTGATGGTAAAGTTACATCTTACTTCCGTGCTAACACCTAGCTAATTTCAGATCTGCGCGGATATGTCATCGAAAGAACTCCATTGCCCGATACATCTGAGATACCACTTGTTTGCCCTTCAAGGTTGCTTTCCCCGAAGAAGAGCCCACGGAAGCAAGTAAACCCCGTGCCAAGGAAACCAGAAGTTGATGGGAGAATTCGCCTCGATGCTGCTCGGCAAAGAGATCGAGCTCACATTTTTCGACACAAGCTTTCGAGCATTGTTTTGGAACACCACAATGAGTTCCTTGAATCCCAAGGATGTGAGCTATCATCTTTCGCAGCCGAATCTTAAACAATTTGTTTCAGTGCCGACTGTGGATAGGATTCAAAGATTACACCCATTGTTCTCTCTCGAAAAACACTGCCCGGTGCTGCCAAAGGCCAAACTTCCTGATCCACCAGTTCAGAAAAGTTCTGGGCACATCGGAATGAAAGAGGCTCTTGATAAACAGTTTGATTTGGAAAAAGTATCATTGCCAAGTTCCGTCCAGAGAATAATCAACGATTTGAAAAGCCCCCAAAAAGTTACGACTGGAACATCGGGAGCAGTTCCATTGTCTCCGAAAAAGTTTATGGAGATGCAAGCGGAACAAAAAAGCAAAGGCTCGATGACATTGCTGGAGAGAATTCGCGCCAAGGAAGCCATCAAGAAAGCAGCTGATGCGTGTATTGACAAGGATCTCGAGAAGAGAAAACAACGGCTCACTCTGTTGAAAGAGAGATACGTTCGGATTGTCTGCAATCACTATACTGCTAAACGAGTGGACATAATGGAAATGGAAACGATTGCCAAGTTCGTGCAATTCAGTTCATCAAGCCCAACTACGATTCCGGCCGTCATCGAACATTTAAAGTTGATGTGTGAAGTGGCACCCATGTATCTTGCAGAGACGGTCTTATATGGTAAAAAGTGAGTTTGATAACCTTAATGAAACTTTTCATATTTTTAATTCAGATATCTGTGCTTCACCGACAAAAATATCGCAGCAATAAACGAAATTGTCGATGAAGAACTGCACAAGACACAACAGAAGATCGACGCTCAACGAAACAATCAAATTGCCCAGATGAGCCACGCGCCGAGACCAAAAGCTGCTAGATCTCTGAAATTCGCCTGAAAACTGTAAAATTCTGCTCTCATTTCCTGATATCACCACGTTAAATACTAAATTTTTAACATTTTCTCAGTTATTGTCTAGTACACATCACCTCCGACCACAACTAAATATAAGCAATAACATATTCTTAATCTGTCACATTCCAATTTTTACTTTCAAAGCTGAATAAAACATTTTAAATGCTTTTTTCTTCGAGAAACCTGTTATCAAAGCGTTTTTCTGCGGCTCGATTATTTTCGCAATCAGCAGAGTGGCGCGTTTGTTGTTCAACACTGACGCCTTTTCCGTTTTTCTATTTGAGCCTTTAGATAGCTTTTATTTATTTATTTATATTCGGAGCATTCAGAAAATGTTCAGTGGTCGACTACTTGGATATCTCAGCTCACGGTCGTTCACAAAATGCACAACTTTGACCAGTCGATTCACACGAGATGGATTGAGAGATCGATTACGACATCAAGAGATTAAAGAACTAGCCAAGAATCGAGATGTTCAGTCTACTGTAAAACAAGCTTTCAGTCCAGATTCGAGATCGGTCAGACCGATATCAGATTTATGGAAGGTGATTTTTTGTGAATCACAACTGAAGAAATAATGCAACACTTTTGCATCAATAACAGCAATTTTTACAGGCTCTACGATTCACGCTAGCAACAGGAGCAACAAGCTTTTCAATCGCAATCATCGCAGAATGCTATCAACGACGGAAAGAAGAAGCAACATTACCGACGAGTGTTTTTGAAGCGGTGAGTCCTTTTCATTCAGCTTCCGAACTCGGTGAAAGTACAATTTCTGCCAAAGTCAAGTTTTGCGGCAAAAAGTTTCACTTCATCACCGTCGCACCTATTTTAGGTGAAACTGTATTTCGATCCTAAGGTTGAAGCTGGCACTGAATACAAGCTGTCGGCTGGCGAGAAGCATCTGGCATTACTTATCGGAATGAATATTGTCGTAAGTATCTTCACAGGACTTTAAAAGGAGGATGTTCAATGTTTTCAGGTGTACCTGATGTGGAAGGGAAAATCTTTGAAGCCGTTCATGACTCGGTATTTCACGAATAGCTTCGCTTCGAAGTCTCTGTGCTCGCCAATGTTGCTCAGTGCATTTTCTCATTCTTCGGTTATTCATCTTGGACTCAACATGTATGTTTTGGCTATTATGCTGCCATGGAACTACAGTTGAGAACATATATCAATTATAAACAGTATCAATTCAGGTACGTCATGTCCACATTTGCTCCTCACATTATCGAAAAGTTCATGGGACCCGAGCAATTCTGGGGATTCTACATCACCGCCGCTGTAGTCTCCTCGTTCATCAGTCTAGTTGACAAGGCAGTCATGCGGTCTGGAATCAGAGCACTCGGAGCAAGTGGAGCTATATTAGCAGTGCTCACCTACACGTGCATGCAAATTCCTGAAGGTAGGGTGAGATTCTGAAGCTGTTTCATATTATCTGTTTTCAGCCCGACTATCCTTGATATTTGTCCCTGGATTCGAGTTCTCTGCGAAAAGTGCGGTTTACGGAATCATAGCCTTTGATCTTCTCGGACTAGTATTGAGGTAAACTGTTAATTAGAAGTACTATTTTATATTCAACTCATTCTGTTACAGATTCCGTCTATTTGATCACGCAGCTCATCTCGGTGGATCTTTGTTTGGAGTCGCATACGCTCTGTTCCTTCAAGAAGCTCTCTGGGACAAGTACGGAATGTGGTTAGAAAATGTTGCATTCTCCGATGATCGTAGCTGAAAGACCTGCATTTTCAAGTGCAATCCTCCTTGCTCAACGCCTTTCAAGTTTTCAAATACGTGGTAGATTCACCCTATTAAGTGATCATATTTACATTCAGGGTGTTCATGTTAATTTAGCTTTTTTCTTGCATCTTTTCATAATAAATCATGTTTTTCATTTGACAGCAGTTTATTCAAAGGAAAATTATTCATGAAAGTTCAGGTAGAGTATTTCTGGAAGAGTGCACGGAGAGACTCTTCAGTGATTTGGGACTCTACCAGTTTGTCCTCAGAACTTTCAATCCCATTGATTCCAACAATCACAGTTGGTGTGGCCTCCACAGTGAAATCCGTTCCTTCCACTAAAATTGTTTCATAGAAGGAATCCTTATAACTTTTGTTTGCTCACCGATACTTTGGCAAGTGAAATTCACTGATAGAGCAATTGTTTGGTCCGAGAATTCTTCAGCTATCTGATTGAAAAGAGGATTGACATCATCACACAGAAGGTTACTGTAAGACTCGAGAAATCTGCATTTGTATTCACATCTCAAGACATACCATTCAGCATAGAAGTAGAAAATGATTGGTGTAGCTCCAGCTGCCTGATATTCAGCCAGCAATTGTTCGTTATTTTCAACAGAAATCACTGGCATTGCACAAGAAGGAATATGAAGACACAAGAAATAACATCAACGGGAATCGGGTCATTTTATATCATGTTATTTTCGTCAAGGTCAACGATTTCAGTGTAATGGACACAGTTCGGAATTTCAATAAATTAGGAAATTGAAATGAGAGATTGATGTATTCGGAATTTCGAAACAAGTGATCAAGAATTAAAAACTGCTAGTTGATACTGAAAAAAACGTACTGTGAAATTTGGCGATCGAAAGAACATTGGGTTTGTATGAAGTTAAAACTGAAGTTAAAATATGGACAGTCAAACGTTTTCTGTAAATCTGGATCCAGGTACTGTCGACCACGGAGAATTCATTTCTGCAGTAATAATTTCCGAAACTGTCGCTTGTTTCGAGTTGCTGGTTCATCGAAATTGCAGCCGGTACTCATTTCGTTAACAAGTTGTAAGATTTGGGACCTGGTAGGCACTTTCAATTGATCCAGTTTGTTTGGATTGTACTCACTAAAATGTTTCAATGAACCATGACATTAACATGAATCAGCTTCAACTGTAACAAGGAGATCCGTGACTCTCCCAGATCTAGCTTCTCTGGATTTTAATATATTGCTCTATTCAAATTTACAGGATTCAGCAAGGAAATCCAAGAAACTCGACTTTCTGAAAATGCCTTCTAGTTGAGATATGAGGTATCAAAGTTTGACAAACTTAGTACTAACTGGGACTTCCCATTACTCAGGCTTGGTCGAAGTGTCTGAATCGAACCTTCCAGAAAAGAAAATCCGAGAAAGTTACATGGATCGATTGAGAGACACTGTTTTGAGGAGTTGATCAAGGTTCAAACTTCCTCAAATGTCAATGAAACAACTCGATTTCCAGAATCACGAAGACATGTCTTATGTGAAACGTCTTCTCCTTGTTTCCCATAACAACCCTCTCGGAACTTGCCTATCCAATCTAGAAAAACAAACTTCGAAAACATAATCGGTTCACCCAGGATCGTCCTGAACTCCGTTAACCCATTCTCTCCAATCCAAAGGTGCAAAGTGGGCGGAGTCATCTCACACACAAAACATAGTGGACGGCGGAACCCGTGAGATGTCGGCTGCTGCCAGGAATGACCTCCCCACTATTCCATCAATCGACAACTCTGGTTCCTCTGCATTTGACCGTGAAAATCTTTCGCCTTTTACTAAAGATTTCCGTGCAAAGGAACGAACACTGAGTATTATTACCAATTTTTGGAGCCTCCTCGAAAGAGCGAGGCAAAATGAAAGCATATTATCACACAGTTCCGGGCCTGCTACCTTCTGCTTCAGCCCATAAAAACAAGGGACATGATAACTAAATAGATCTGATTAAAATTTTCGTGGCCGTGATGCCCTTTCGACCCCGAAACATCATAACCTCGTACTCGATCGGATCTGTAGATAAGAAATATCAAAACAATTGATATCCGAGAGGAGCAATTATTTCTACTCGCTTGAAACTCACTGCGATTACGCGCACTCAATTTGCTTGTAAAAGGGGCTCGAAGAAGAAGAGTAAAAGAAGAAAAATGCCCAACATTTATAAAACCACGGACGAAATAATCGCTCAACGATTAGAGGATGGAAAGAATGTGAGTTTGAATAGGGAATCCTAATCGAACCTAGAACCTCATTTTCAGACCCGGCTCTCCCTGCAGAAAATGGGATTATTCGCTTCTGGAGCATTCTCAAATGTGTACAGAGGAATCGCTGTGACTCCATCCAACCATCAGATGGACATTGTGATCAAGAAGACGTGGCCAAGAACCACAAATGCACCGATGGAAGTGAAGATACTGGCAATATTGGGAAAGTTGAAGCACAAGAACATCGTTCGGCTTCTCTACAGTTATCAGAAGCAAGTCGAAAATCGTAATCTTCTTGGCCTGATCTTCGAGTGCATTCCATCGAATCTCCATCAATACCTGAAGGACAGCAATCGAAGAATCGATTCCGTCGAAATCAAGATGATCACGTGGCAGTTGTTCCGTGGTCAAGCACACCTTCAGAAGTCGGATGTCTGTCACCGCGACATCAAGCCACAGAATCTTCTCTTCGACTCGGTCACTGGCCTTCTGAAGATCTCCGACTTTGGATCTTCAGCCATCCAAGCTCCAAGATCAGTTCAACAGAGTTACCACGTCACAAGATACTACAGACCGCCCGAGTTGCTCCTTGGATCAAAGACATATGGATGCGAAATTGATATATGGTCATGTGGATGTGTGTTTGGAGAACTCCTGAAAGGCGGAATCTTCTTGGCTGGAAAGTCAGCTGTCAACCAGGCTGAAGTTGTATTTGATGCACTCGGGTTGCCTTCGAAGGAAGATGTCAATGCGATGAGAGTGAGCAACACCAAGTACAAAGAGATTACCCAGATGTACGAGTCCGATCCATTGAGGAAAACAGCCAATTTCACGTATCTCTACGAGCAGAATCTAGTGAATCAGAGAGAACGTCGGACTACTGTTTACAATGATGTACGTTCGAACCAATTTAGGCAATTTTAAGCATACTATTTTCAGAAAATCGATGCCGATGAAATGAGAGAAGCCGTCGACGTCTTGCGTCAAATCTTGGTCTACAATCCAAAGAATCGTCTGGCAGGAATCGATCTTCTGACGAACGCATACTTTGCTGATGTAAGAGATCTTTCAAAATTCCAAAAATGAGATTGATATTTCAGCTTTTCAAAATTTCAACTCTTCGTTCGACAAGTCAGGTGATCGGATGCTTAACAAAATCTGATCTGAAGGAAGTGGAAAGAGGAGATATGACGACATCACATGAAACAACTGAATGAGATTCAATCCACGTGGATTCAGAGCACTCGAACTCATTCTTATTCCCCCATTGAAAAACAATAAATGATTACATTGAACCTTTTCTATCTCCTTCGAACCCATCAACAACGAAATCCAAAGGCGAATAGCTTCGGCATGGGGTGCCTATACAACACACCGACAGTTCCTTACGGACCGTCGGGCGCCTCCAAGACTGAAAAAGAGGATTTTCCTGACCTGCATAGTCCCCTGCTTCCTTTATGGATGCGAGGCTTGGACCCTAAGAACAGAGGACAAGAGGAAAATTGACGTAGCTCAACGGCGGATGGAGCGATCTATGCTGGGAGTTAGCCGTCTGGACAGAATTCGAAACGAGGAGATTGCCAAGAGAACACGATTGCCACGTGTATCGGATTTGTCGTGGAAAAGGAAAATGAACTGGGGATGGAAAGTTGCCAACGCGGAAGGAAGAAGATGGTCACGTAAGATCGCGGAATGGTGCCCACTGGAAAATCGGAGAGAAAGAGGCCGGCCATTGCAAAGATGGGAGGATGATTTCAAGGAGAGGCTCCAAGACGCTGGAATCCCTGGTGTTCTATGGATGAGAGTGGCACGTGGACCGAAGAAAGATTGGCAAGACCTGATGGCTCCAGCAAGAAACAGAAGAACATAATCCTTGAAAGAGAACTTCTTACTATTCTTTGAAACTGGCTGAATAAATAGAAAATAGAATAGAAAATAGAGGATGCTTATTCTTTCTAACCATGTTATCGCTAAAAGCTCAGACTGGCTGAAAGCAGTCATTTTTGGAGGGTGGAACGATCTTTTTGTGGATCCACCAAAGCTCAAAACAGCCAAAAAAGTATAACTTTTTTCAATTTTCGAAAACTGGATCACGTAACCAAAGAATGAAATACATGATCTTATTTCTTGTTCGGAGAGGAACATTTTAAGATGCTACCTTAACCTGAAAGTAGACCTAGAAAGCGAAAAACGTTAAAAACCGTGAAAATTCAGAGTGATCTATTTGTGGAGCACTGTATTGGCGGGTACTGTATATTGGATATTTATTTTAAGTGATCACAAAGTTAGAATCAAACAATATTTTGAGATTTACACAGCATATTTTTCGAATATCTCTTGAACTTTCTCAGCTTCTCCTCCAACATGTCGTGTGATTTCCTCTCTGAAAATGAATGCTTTGGAAGGCCATTCAGACCTATAGGGTGCTATCTTTCATCATAAAAGCTATCAATGAATATAACAAAGTTAACTATCCTCAAATGAGTGCGCACTATTTTCAAAATGTTACCCATTATCCATCACGACAAACGTAGGGGTTTCGTTAACAGCAAAGGCATCTCCAGTCACTAAAAAAGCTAAGTTTAAGTATCAAAGATAAAGAACACTCTTACATTGGTCATCATTGTAACATGAATACGTGTAGATCAACGACGTCTTCTCGTACTTTTTACACAAATCGTCGAAGAGTGGTTTGATTCGCAAACATGATGGACAGCTGAAAAGTACGGGAAAATGTACCATTGTCGTTTTTTCTACTAAACTTACTTTTCAGTATAGAAGTAGTAGATGGCTCTTTTTCCGATTCCGTGTTCAGATTTTTGCAGAAAATCTTCGTCACTGAAGCAATTGTAAACAACCATTCTGGAATAACAATAAACAATAATAAAAAATACAATATGAAAAGAAGATACACAATCAACAGAAGTTTCACTGTGGGAGGGAGGAGAGACAAGAAAAATGATGAAAGGGACCTTCGTCATGTGAAAAAAAACGAGAAAAATGAGCAGAGAGCAAAGAGATCTACGATTTTGAAGATGGGGAAACCCCTCGGTTTTCGGTTAGCTAGGAATTCGCACTTCTGCCATTTGAAGTGTACGTATTTAACTTCTTTCTACAAAAACCGAGTTAATTCTTGAATGATTTGATACAACTTCTCGATTTCCACATGGATTAGAATGCCATAAATTAATAGTCTTCTTGATTTTCACACACTTCTCTGACGTCAAGAAAGATATTGACTGATATCAGGAGAACGTGCCAAATCTGAATACTCCTACTCAGAGAAGAAAAAGAATAGACTCGCAGAAAAAAGAATATTTGGGGTCTCAAAATCAGTGAAGCACATTCATTTGTGAATGTTGCCAAGGGTTTCTTTGCAAGAAAAATGAATGGACACAGAGAAGTAGGGGACGAAACACCAACGATCAATTTTCCACAAAGTAAACGTTTTTTTGAACGGAAGAATGACATCAATCGAGAAGTTTTCTTTTTGTGTTTTTGTTGACCTAGACAATGGTATTAATAGATTAGAGATCAAAGATTCTGGGAAATTTGATGCATCCTTCAAAAAAAAATGAAAAGAAAGAAAGAGTTTCAAAATTTGAAACCTCTGCACTTCTCCAAATAGGATATGAATAAATCTATAAATCTATGGATGCCCATTTTTAAAATCTATGGATGCCCATTTTTTAAATGTTTGAATCAGATAGTCTTCTGAACAGAACTCAAGAGAATGGCAATTGCTGGAATTGAGATGAATTCCTATATCTGAATCACAAGTGATATTTAGGACCGAAGACGACGACTCGTGAAAACCAACTTTGATCAGAAAGGTACGAATCGCCGACATTTTTTATCAAATGTATCGTTATCATCACAAGCAAAATAACCCTGAATCAGACCGCCATGTGATAATGGAAAACTATAAACAATGAATAAAAAAAAGTTTGGAAAGAAATCAAAGAAATCTGTGGAAAAGGGAAATGGAGAAAAGCAAGAAGGGAAAAATGAGAAGAAGATGAGGGATATTTGGTTGCATCTATTCAATAAAGAGTCTCAAAAAATATTTTTGATACCTTCTTTTCAGGCTTCGTGAGTTTCTCCTAACTAGGATTTCTATAGGAGATTAATTGTTGGAGAATTTTTAATTTCTAGGCATATTGTGAAAAATGATCTGACTATGAGTCTCAATATACTGAATCTCAAAATGTTGTGAACTTTCGCCGTTCTCGATTGAAAAACGCCAACTTTGAGGGAAAGGTGCTAGAAATTGTCTGTTTGATCTGAAATATTGTGGGTGTATTCCTCAATTCTAGAACTCAATCTTTGTGGTTGAAAAAATGTTTGTAGGACGTATTCGAAAGGTGCCGCGTCCCGTAAAAACAGACGATCCGAGAAAAATTTTTAATAGCACTGAAAATGAGCAACTCTTTGAACCGTTTCACTTTTCCGCACACTGTCTTGAGGTTGTCCAAAATAGTTGTCAACTACAAAAATGGATTTCTAGAATTGACTCACAAAATCTCAGACCTAATTTTCCCATTTGAACTCTTTTTCCCAGTCCCTCAAAGATGGCGTCTTTCTATCAAAACCTTTTAGCGGTACTGTATGATGTAATGAATATGTTTCAAGTTATCTGCTTATTCTTCAGAAAAAACCAGAAGTCGTGGAAAGTGAGAATGAGACATGTGAAAAGTGAGATGACCTATTGTGGGAATTCCCGTGAGAAATGAAATCTGAGCGATAACTGATCAACTGATACTAAAGAAGCTACACAGTTCAGTTCTCGTTGACATCAGACGAAATAAGACGAAGAATCACGTAAGAAGACGTCAGAGGAGGAGGAAGAAGAAAACGTCTAGAAGATTGCTTCTGGGTATGTCCGAATAAGGGGGGGGGGGGGGGAATTCCCAATTCTGCACTTCTACTCACTGAGCATGGTGTTGTTTTCCTGCTCGCCGAGCAAAAGGGGAGGAGCGAGGGAAAAGAGGAATGCTGCTGCTTCTTTTTTTCGAATGCGATATAAATAAAACATTTCGAATTGCAATCCTATTGATTTACTTCAGGGAGAAACTTATTATTGGGTTTTTGTGCTTTCGAATCAAGTTGAGCACAAGTGAAGACTACTCAAAACACATAAGCTACGAAAACTATAGCGAGCATGTTTGTTGATTAGAAAATAATTCCAACACGAATATCAAGGATTACTGTTTATTGAACCGTAATATTTACAAGTGAGGCAAAATGAGAATTGGTACAAAGGATGAGAACTCGTGACAAATAATAACTGGGAAAATGAGGACTGACGATATGAGAGCCGGAAACATTTAAAAGTGCCTAATAATTTAGGTCACTAATAACAAATTTTGTTCAGAATGTTCACAGTTATTCAAGTGTTCTGAACATTTTCGAGTATTTTTCCCTGTCGCCTCCCTGGAAGCTGTACTTGAGGACACCGTTGACGACGAGGGTGAATGTTGGCATGGAAGTGACTCGGTATTCCTCAATAGTTCCATCGCAAAAATCAGTGTCAATTCTGAGAACTTGCAGAAGACCTTCCTTCTTCTTACTACATAGTTAGCTTCTTTTTCGTAAAAAATCTGGTTGTAGTGATCGCGTCACACCTTAAAATAAATATTTCCAGTCAGATACCATCCAGATAGTATAGAAGTGTAAAATCGGACGATCTCAATGTTTCTCAAAATTATGCTTGAAGCTAGCGTCGTCGGTTATGTAATATGGCCTGGCCTCTGAAATAGAGAAGCAGTTGAAACTAATTTCCGTTTGAAAGTTCAACGAGCAATGTTAATTTCATGACGCGACACGAAATTAGGTTTACCGCGATCGACAATTGTCCAGGGTTAGAATCATGTTTAATTTAATCAACTCACAATCACAATAGTATTCATGGTGTAAGAATAGTAATACAAACATAAATTGGCTGGGTGCAACAAAAAAGGACCATCCGAGAAAAGAGATACGAATAATGAATGTCCTGACTGGCCAAAATTTAGTGGAAATATAGATGAAGAGAAACTACGCCGTTTTGAGCAACAATGTGAAAAAGAAAAAGCGAAAAAGCTGACTTGTGGAGCATACAAATGATAAGTGAATGAATACAAACGAATCGGATGAAGGGATGAGAATGGAAACGGATGGGAAGATGGAAAATAGAAGTATCACAGAATTGTTCGACCATAAGAGACACTCTCTCGAGAATCGATATTGCACTGGGAGATGGTGGGAAATTTACACGAAGAATAATGGCTAAAAACGGTGTTTCTCCAAAGCAATAACTCTCGATTCCAGAGCACGGAATCGATCCAAAAGTGCGTCATACTCGGCTCGACTGACATAGTCTGAAGACGATGAGAAGTCTGGAGACTTTCCACTGTCTGGAGAAGCCAGTTTTCTGGTGAAAGATGATTCTGAAATGAAATTATATTCGTAAGTACTACATGAAAGAATTACCGTTTGTTTCCGTGAGAGAACTGCTAGCAATTGGACGAAGAGCAGGTTTCGAAGCGGAGGATGGGGGAACAACAGATGATGGAGTAATAGATGATGTTTTGAAAGGTGAAGATGTTGCACTGCCGTTGGAGGGAATCGAAACTTCTTTGACTGCGAGTGGGGCAAACATAGAAGCAGACATCGGGTTGTTAGAAGCAGCAGATGTAGGAGAACTGAGACGTCCAGTTGGTGATTCGTCGGACGACTGAAAATAATGTTCCTGAGTTTCTTTGTAGAATTGGGAGGGGAAATTCAAACTGAGTCTAACTCCCTAAAGGTGAATGACCTTTGGAGATAAACTATTTTTGCATTTAAGATGAGCTCAAAAAATAAACCGATTTCTCGCGTTGTTCGTAATCTAAATTTATTGAAATTCTCGTAGTTTTTTTTTTCGAAAAACTAAAGTTATAACATGTCTTACCCTATTCCGATTCATAACCATACTCATGGGACGATTCTTTGGCGGTCGTGCACGATTTTTAGTGACATGTTGCAACTCGGACACTTGGTCTCCGCTACTGTTCGCATCGATTAAAGTCTCTCCAGTTAATGACTCAACTGTCGATGAACGATCCCGTTGATCAGTGGGCTTCTGTTGAATAGAAGCCACTTTCTCTGGAGCCACCACTTTTAGATTCTGAAAAATGATGAGGTAATCACAAACATCGTAAGCAATCATCATACGTTCGACATTTTCTCTCGAAGTGCAGCGAAGTTATTATTTTTCAAACCAGCCGAGGAATTAACAGAAGGCATGTTGGTTGGAGGAGCTGTTGAAGCTTGAACAACTGGGACTTGAGAGGCAACGAATGTTGCGGACGATGCTGTGGCTGTTTCGGTCTGAAAAAATGAAAATAAAAAGGAGGAATAATAGTGAGTCAATGAAAATGATTGTGAGAGGAAATCATGAATGAGGAAAAGAGGAGGCGCCGACGGCTTGACAACTGAGAATTCGAGAGACGATCATTTTTCGTGGGAGGCATGTTGTCTGGGGCCTCTCGAATTCTTGCAGTCTGTGGCTGGGAGGAGGGAGGTGAGGAAAATATTGTGGGTGGAAGATAGTGGATTCTTCGACTCAGGGTAGTAACGCATGTGTTAAACAACGAAGACATTCCAAAGCAAAAAAACTCACAGATACGATTTTCGCTGGCTTCGGAGGAACTGCAGGCTGAGGAGGGTTCACTGGGGGAGGCTTGTGAGTAACGAAATTGAGAGCGGTTGCTCGTGATACTGATGAATACTTTGCTCCGGATTCGGTGCCGAGTGGAACTTGAACCAATTCCACAAAATTATCAGGGAATAGTCCTTTCTTTCCATTTAATTCTCCCTCGAACCAGCCAGCATCGCCGCAATTCTGGAAATAGGAAGAGATAGTTAATGATAGTGTTAAAAGAGGATTCCGACCAAAAAATGAATGTGCTTTGAAATGTGGGCGCCGGCGATCCCGTTCTTTTTCGAGAAAAAACGATTTTTTTTCAAGCGTTTTTCTCGCGAAATTCGGTACCTACACAGTTTTCTACTCATTTTAAAGCAGATTCATATTCAGGTTGGAACTTTTTGATATTTTTTAGATTTTTCAGGCTGAGATACTCACTTTATTTGTAATATTGAGAAGCATGTCAATGTCCTTTAGCGCTAGTTCATCATCGTGCTGCGGAGTGTACACAAATTTAACTCGAGCCATTTCTGAAAAATAGAGACCTACTTTCACATCCTTTTCTCATTTGAAAATTTGAAAAAAAACCCACCTTTCGTTTTCACGGTTTCAGCTGCATCGGTGCTCGCTGATGGTGGTGATACAGTAGAAATGCTACTGATTTTTGACTCTGAAGCTTTCAGCACTGGAGCCTGATCGGAGAGAATCTATAAGAATGGCACGAATAGAGCAATAGAGAAAGGAATAATAATACTTACCGTAGAGGGAGTCCTATCAATTGCTTTCGGCTCTACTCTCATAACAACCTCACTGTTCCCAGTTTTCGGACGAGATGTAGAAGCAGTTGTTGTTGCAGAAGTGGTGACAGAAGTGGATGTAGGGGGAATAGGCTTAGAAGCCACGAAATTCGTTGGAAACATGCCAACTGCTCCAGTTGACTTTAGTTTTCCTCTACTCCAGCCATCTTCTACTTCGTTAATTAATTCGATAATATCTCCAACTACGAAACTGAGTTCATCTTCTTGTTTCGAGCTGTATGCATACGTTGCGACAAATAATTGACTAGGAGATTGAGAAGAAGCACTGGGAAGCGCTGTAAAGTCGCAATGATATGGGACAAAACAAGAAAAATACTTACGCCTCCTTTCAACCTGCTGGTGAACCGAAAACGGATTCCGGTTGGTCATATCCCTTGATAGCCTATTAACCATATCCCGTACATTGCCAGGAACAATATCAGACTGAAATGTTGGGATTTTCACTTTTAGACTTTCTAAAGTTACGAAACACTCACTTCTACTTGTGCCATAACTCACTTCGTTTCTCGATCGGGACAGTCGAGAATCGGAGAGCGAGAGTGAGTTCCGATACAATTCTGAAAATAGGTTATTTGAAAAAACGTCTGGCATTGGCAATAAGGAATAAGAAAATAAAAGATCATAATTGTAAGTTTTAATAAAGGAAAATCGATAAGGATTGTTTGCCGTATGAAATAGAAAACGCCAGTGACAATGACTACGTTATCAGTTTAGGAAGAGGCAGGAAGCGGAGGAAAAAGGCCCAGCGGCGACCACAAATAGTTTTATACGTGTGGAAAAACGAGCGGTGCATTGCAGAACAGGCCGTTTTCGCCGATTTCACCCCCGGCTGCTGTTACCCTCTCCGCAATGAGTCATGGCGCAGCGGTCAATGGGGGAATCGGTGCGCCCCGTCTCTTCCTATCGAGCGGGAAGATCAATCACTATGAACACCCGAAGCTTTCGCGTTAATGACCTGTGAAAAAAAGCGGTCAAAACAATAAAATCATGAGGGAATCGGGATCAAGATGACATTTTGGTTAGATTAAACTTGTAAACCAGGCAAAACCAAAAAGGTCGACTAAGGAAGTTAGAAAGCGTAACGTAAGCAGAAGATGTTTGTAATGTATTAAAAAACATCACGTTCAATCTGCCTCAGGAATGAAGGTAGTGTGTAGGTAAGTGTATATATGTGTCTGTGTTTCGTTTGCTAATAAACAGAATTGGAATCGAATAGAGAGTATGCGGAGAGCGTAAGAGGAGGAAGAAAGATGAGGACAGGTGTACGGCCTGACGAGGATACATTGAATTCATTACAAAGAATACATTACTAGTCACTCATAGTCACCGCATTCGAAGCGAACGAACAGAGCGAAATCGGTGGCAGCATTGGGTTCAAGTTGGCCAGGATGGAAGTAAAAAACCCGAGTGAATGTTTGCCGAAAAGTGCGAAGAGGCGGGAATGTGAGTCATCTGAGTTGATCAGAAACAAACTTCACACCTTACCAATTTAGGAGACAATGATGTCGAAAAATGGAACTGTTTGCTTACATGGATTCTATGTGAATTCTATTAATGTTCTCTGGCAGAACTGTTTATTCAAGACATCCATAACTCTACGAACAACTATAAACATCCTTCCGATTGAAATACGGTTCCAAAATTCTCAAAATTTATGCGTTTTTTCGCAACATAAAGTTTAGTTTTCCTTATTTCCTTACCAAAGCAACAAGAAAATTTAAAAATGGTGCGAATAAAAATGAATTTGTGAAACAACAAACGGAATTTCTACAGTACTCCAATTAAAGGCGCAAAGTTTTCTTTGTAAGTAGGTCTCGTGACGACAAAAAAGATTTTTCATTTTTCAGAGTTCAATTTCGGAATATCGGATTAACTGATATTAAAAAAAGATATTTAGAAATAAGAAAAATCTGAAATTTAGCAACTTAAAAAAAAATGAATCCCATTGTCTAAAAACTATGTCGTTTAATCTAAAATTATGAAAAAAGAGAAACTAAATGAAAGGAGGGATGCAAAATAAAAGTAGAATCGCTATTTTCCCACTAGCCGCGTCTTGACAATTTAGATGAAAAATGGATGGCGTAGGGTCAGCAGCTGCGCTCACATCTGTTGTCAGGGCGCCAGATTCGCCTTTTAGAAGTGCACATGAGAGGAGGAGTAGAAAAGAATAGGATTCGATTGGAGCTAAACGAAAAAGCGGCCTATTGGAGGCTGAGGGCAGAGACTGGCCGCCATTTTGATGGTCGCCGGTTTGGTTTCGCTCTTCTCGTGTGCGCGAGAACCGCGAAACACAGACAACAACGCGTAGATGCGGCGTATGGAAAAATATAGGGTATTTCGAAGAAGACACAGACATTCACAATGCGCGAGAATGCAGTCCGCGCACCGCCGCAGGAGCCCTGAACCGCCGAACTCATGGAAGTGAATGGAAGAAGAAGAAGCTGGGAGAGGAGAGGGAAGAAGGCCGTTTCGCAATGAGGGTGAATAATTGGGTTGAGAGGGCAGCTACATAGTAGAAAACATTGCTGTATATATTTTGGAAGATGGAAACTTGACATTAGATAGAAAAGTTTGGAAGTGCCCAGTAGGACGAATTATCAATCTCAGTCGTATGAATTCTGAGATATGAAACTTTTTTGGATTAATGAGTATCTCTATTTATCCTGGATCTAGAGTTAGGATTGCTTTGGGAATCATTCATAAGACTACTTTGGAAATCGAAAGACATTCAGATATCTTGCAACTTTAGAAATAATCCGGATGATCTTGTAATACAGCTGATAATCCTGGATCAATGAAGGTCGCCGATCGAATGGTTTTTCTCGAGTGAACTGCTCGAAGAGCCGACACAAATCGACCACTCCCGCTCGCACCGCGCATTATTTGCGAAGCAACGTTTGGAAAAAACCGAAGAACCACATTTGGAAAAGGAACTTAACTGAAAGCGGATAGAATCAGAAGACTCCAGAATGGTCTAGTGGAATATGTCTTATAGATGAATCTATCATATTTTGAAAAGTAGGAACAAGATCCACTCAGGTGTATAATAATTCGATGGCCACCAACCACGAAAAGTCAACAAATCGAAAGATCAGAGATGAGCAGAAACATAGAGAGAAGAGAAACAGAAAGAAATAGACAGGAGAGAATGAATGCGCTCTGTATGTCGGAGAACTGTGTTCCAAATAATATATTTTCATTCTATATTTTTCGTCAGTCTATTCGAGTTGTTTTCTTTTTGTTTTTACTGTCTCCTTCACCCCTTTGCAATGTCACTTTCTGAAGTCTTTGTTGTAAAAACAGATCGATATGACACAGTCATTTCTCTCTGGATCAAACTTCCATTCTTTGTACTTTTCAACAAAAGAAGAATGCATTCGATTTCATTTCACTTTTATTTGCACTTACATTTCTGTTATTTTTATTACATACCGTAAAAACTGTATTAGAACGCCATGGCGTTCTATTTTTCGGGATATGATTAGGGGTGGCGTTCTATTACAGGTGGCGTTCTACTACAGGGTGGCGTTATATTGTTCATGCCAGCGTTTTTTACTGCTATGAGTTTTTCGAAAAACAACAGGGGGTGAGCGGACAGGAGATTTTTGGAATTTCGGAATTTTCGTGATAGTTTTTATAGAAATTTCTTGGGATTTTGTGTGGTTTTTGGCCTGAAAAAGCGATTTTCAGTTGAAATTTTGATTGAAATCGTTAATATAGTTTATAACTGATCCGTTTTTCATTCTTTCGATGGGAAGGTCGTTAAAAAATTAAAAAATTTTCCGCACAACTTTCCTTCTCGTAGCTTGATTTTGAAGGTGGCGCTCTGGTAGAGGGTGGCGTTCTATTAGAGGGTGGCGTTCTATTTTTCGGTGCCACGCTTGAGATGGCGTTGTATTACAGGGGGCGTTCTATTAAAGGTGGCGTTCTAATACAGTTTTTACGGTAAGATGTTTCTGGAAGTATTACTAGTTTTCATTCAATTATTATAGAATTATTTTGTAAACTTTTGTGATTCTTGAACCCTTTTCTGGGAACAACACATTTGTCTGGGGAATATGGTTTCTGATTCAGACTCTCCTTATTCATATGGAAATCACTATTATTCGTTGTGGAATACTGCTTCATAGAATAGAGAATAGGATATAGAGTACCTGATGAAATGTTCTCTAGTGATTCGCTCCCTCTCCATCCATAAATCACTCAGTTTCTGTGTCTTTTAATGATCTTATTCAGCAGGTTATAAATGGAAATATTTCATCAGTGTTTGCAGTATTTGAGTGTATTCCATCTCTCTTATTTTTTTATAAGTTCACTGATATATAAGACCCATAAAACATCACCACTGTCATTGGCAAAAACCAGAACCATAGTTTGCGGTTCTTCAGTTTTCACAGTATCTCAAACATTCTGATACAAACTTTCAGCCATGTGATGAATCAGATCGGCCGGAGTTTTCTCTGTTTGTCTTCGGAAAACAGTACTTTCTTCCCAGCTGGTTTGATATTTCCCTCCTCACATTTACTATTTTCGTTCTGTTTTTAGCACTGCCCAGTATCTTTTGATTATTTTTTTTTCGTACAGCAAATGTTCAATAACAATGGAAAAGAGCAAAATTCGAAAATATTCTTTTAGAAGGAATATGCTTTTAGACATTTTCCTTTTACCATAGGAACCTTATCAAATTCATACTTCTTGGTGATTTTTTGGAGGTAGAAGGATATCGCCGGTATTTAAAAATTTTCATTCCAGAGTAATTGAATGTGGCTACAAAGTTTTGGCAGCAGGAACCATTAACAGTAAACTTAATGTTATGTTTTTGTCATTCTGGAGACTGAATACTGTAATTACATTCATTTTCGGCTTTGGTAACTATTTGTTTTCACAGTTTTATATACTTTTCAAGAACTATTCTTCATGATGAGCAGACAATTTCTCCAGCTGCACAATTGAGATTTCGGTTACTGTAGTTGGTACCAGTTGATGTTTTCACCCGCTTACGAGGGTCTTTGCTTAATTTTCTTTAGGATTCCCATATTCTGCTTATTTTGGGAAGAGTCCTGTCCCTATTTTTGGTGCTCTCTCCTAGTAAAGTGCTCAATGTATCTTTTTCCTTTTCGAGTTTATGGATCTATTTTGAAGCAATGCTATACAAATTGGGTTACTGTCGCAACAGTAATCCTACCGTAATCTTATAAAGGTCTAAAGGTAAGGGAAGGATGTGAAAGTGGAGTTCACTTTATCCGCATGTAAGCTAATCAGACCAGATTGTACATTTGCATAAACACTCGTTTACAATTCTTATCAATTCATCATAGCAAAGAACCTTACACTAATATACAACTTACTTCTTTCTCTGCGTCTCTTCTCCCCATACACGCTCTCATTTTACTTCAAATCTACTCCAGAATAACAAGAGCCTAATCTTGCTCTCGTTTCCTCTGTAGTAACCACCACAACACCTCCTTTCTCTATTCCCTCTCTTATCCTCATTTTCTTCGTCTTTATTTCCGCACAGCTGTTCCGCAAGTCTTCCGCGTGACCAATTATGCATTATGGCAGATGATGTTGCGGAATAAAGGCGTCGTCCTGATGTCCTTGTCTCTTCCATTCGCCTTACTATCCATAGCAGAATCTCTACAGATTCATGTATGTTTCGTTTTAAATGAGACTTGAGCTTTCCTTACTATTTCTTTTAAACTCTTTTATCTAGAATGAATTCTGTTTAGATTCCCTTGATGAGCCAACTCCAGAATAGGCTTCAGCCTGAATTTGAACTTCTACATTTGTTTATTCAATCTCTCGGGCTCTCCAATTTCCGTTCCTCCTCTCTCCGTTCAGAAATTCAACCCCTTTTTTTCTCTGCTATATCTTCTTGTTCATGCTCCGTGCCACGTGATTTCCTACCACCGAGTTCTCTTTTCGAAAGCTTGTGTCACATTGTCACAATTCTATGCATCATTTTTTAAAGAATATAGACACTGACTGATTAGCTCAGCGAAGAGTCAATCTGTAAAATTAGGTCATATTTGTGTCACTTCTTGAACAACAATTCATTTTCTCTTGTTCGATATATTCATAAACTTCCCTCCATTGTATCGTCTGTTCAGATCTCCGTCGTCGTACGAATATGAAATACTAAAAATAATGAATGCTGATGCTGTAGTTGGTGTGAGTTTTCTTTACAAATACAGTTTTAGAAGCGGATTCAGGATATTTTGAGGGTTTGAATATTGCATCTTGTGACCCCAATGAATAGAGACAAGACTTTTCTACAAGGAGATGTCCGGTTCTTGATTTGAACTTCTCCTAAAAATTCGATCATAGACTATATTGGCTATGAGAATTCCAAATCTGCAACGAAAATAGGCGAAATACTGAAGTAGCTCAAGTTATCGGTCATCAAAGTTCCAGTCAGTGCTAATTTAGTGACCCAGCTCACCGGCAACTTCAGGAGGTGTAGTTTTCTGTGTCATATTGAGAAAAAGTCCTGGAATCGATTTAGACAAAATTCAAAAATGTGTTCTGCTTAGACCTGAATGAGATTCGAGATAGCTGATAACTTGAGTATCGGTCGATTTTTATTTCAGATTTGAAATTCTCATGGTCAATATAGCCTATGAAACAAATCGTCTAAGAAAAGTTCAACTCAGGAGGCCGAGGAGTCTCCAAAGTAATTCATAAATCTACATTTTTCAGCCAATCCACGATGAACGGTACATCCAAGAAAAGAATATGTACATTGACTTTCTGAGACTGAACTATAGAATTTTGGATAGATACGAACAGATTCATGAAATTTTCTTGCTATCCTTGTGAGTTCATCTTAAAACTCTTGTTTCAATCAAATTCTGGTGAATTACAGTAATAATGCTATAACCGCTGCGGAGAGAGCTGCCGAACAACGAAAATTGGAAGAAATCAATGCAGTTATCGTAGGTTTTTTTCCAACTTTTTTTTTTGGAAACCAAATCACTTCAGGCGAGAATCCGTAACATGATTCTGTCTGCTGAGAAGAAGAACGAGGCGAAACTCTACAGTGATTGAAGCAAATGATTCACTTTGTATGTACATATCGATTTTCTCTCAGGATGTATTTTCGATGTAAGAGTTCAAAACTGATTTATTGTTTGTGAACGAAAAATAAAAAATGTAAACGAAGAAATAGTACAATATATGAAATTTCAAAAAATAAGCAATAAGTTAAGACGATGGATAATCGTGGCCTAATTGTGATGAGCTTCTAGTCACAATCCTATACACAGGGCCAACTACAGGTAATAGAGAAACTGGGTTACTGTAATATGGAACAAGAATCACTACTTAAAATGGTGGTATTTTTTGAATCAGGGTCCGCTCAAATTCTATAATGGAGAATATGGAAACGTCAAGGTAAAACTGAGGCTCTGAGATTTTGTTAAGAAAACTGGGAGAAGATGGAGATGTGGGATGGTTAAGTCGGAGGCAGGCTACTGTTGGGAGAGGTCTGCAATGAATTTGGAGAGCACTGATGCAGCTGAAAATATTTTCTAGAGAATACGTGAAAACTGCTATATTTAAACTCACAAGCTCTCTGAGACGGGGTTACAGGCTGGATCAGTGAAGAGCGAGTCATTTGATAGAGCAGGCGAATGTAGCGACGAGCCTGTTCATCTTGTGTGTTTTCAATGAGGTCTGAAAATCTAGAATTAGTTTGTGTTTCCAGTTTAGCAACTCACCTTGCAGAGCCATCAGTAGCTTCTGTGCCACAGGCTGAACAACGTGAATAATTTCTGGGCAGCTCAAATCGATTTCCGGAATAATCAATTCAATCCAGCGGAACTTCATGTCTCTGTCTCTGGACAGTGAAACAGTAAGCTGTTGAACAAGAGACAGAAGGCAAGTTTGGCTCAGCTTCGTGTTTCCCGGAAGAATAATCTTCTCTGGATTGATCTTGGAGCAGACGCATTCCAACAGCGACTCGTTGGCTCTGTTGAGAGCAGCCTCAAGCGCACCCTCTGGATTACTTTCAGCCATCTGGAGAAGAGCCATCCGTTCCATTTCCAGCTTCTGCTGTTGCTGTTGTGCCATCTGAACACTGGCCATTGTGGTACTTTGAACCAGTTGAGTGGTTGCAGCAAGATACTGAAAAATATTGGTCAAAGGAATACATCAGAAGTTTGAGAAAACATTACCTCGTTCATTCCAATTCTGAAGTGTTCGTTTAGCCGCTCGAACAGAACTCCACTGTTACGTTCGAACGCAGGAACGATGCACTCAATGAGTGCATTTCTGGCACATGCTCCGACTCGCTGGCTGATGTTTTCGGCTGCCTCCGCGCTGTTAATTTGAACGGTTGCCACAATTTGATCGTTTAGACTGTTTATGCCGTTGCGAATAGTAGTGAGTGTGTCAAGGCGACCATTTTCGCAAAGTTGCTCGATACGGTTAAGCATGTAGCCTTCTCTCATTCTGATGTTCTCATCTGAAACTATTATGAGGTTAAATACATACAGAGTTTTCTTAAACTAACCGAGTGCATTGATGATTTGCTTGACCATCAGTTCTGTGTTTTCCTTTTTCTCAGCTTCCATTCTAGCCAAAGTTTCAATAACACTGTCCAGCTTCTGATTAACAGTTTCGAGATTAAGCACGGGAGTCGTTTGCAATTTTTGCATTAGAAGCCCTTGTGGCGGAGAAGAATCGTATTCATCCTGTTCGGTGTCTACATACATCGATGGGCTTGGCTCTTTGTCAGACTCGGCAACCGTTGCTACTGTAGGTGGAATGTACTTTTTCACAGTCAATTGGAGTTCCATCATGCTTCGTTTTCCCATGGCAACGAAATACTTCTTGGCCTTTGTATATTTCATCTTCGTTTCTCCTGCTCCACTAGTAACTGATTCATTTTCCGATTCTTCGTCATGACTGCCACTGTTGAACAAATCGTCTCCGGAATCTTCTTGTTCGAAAGAGTTGAATGAAATGGGAGCAACTGAGAAAATTGGATGACAGAAGGACGTTTGAGTGATTCCAGCAAAACGAGGCTGTGAACCGCTTCGATTGTGACTTCTAACTTCAATGGTGAAGACGTTCTGAAAAATAAAAACCTTTGAAAATATGTGAATTCTAAAAGACTCACCATTCCATCGACATCAAGAAGATGAACAAAATTGGCCGATGGATCGGAAATACTAATGAATTTGTTGATTGCCCGCGTTGTTTCGAAGCGTATTCTTCCGAGACACTTCCATCCCTGACATTCATACAGAGCAATCTTGTGTCCACTATCCGAAATAACAACACACGATCTCCAGAATTGAGTTCCTTTCCGATCTGGAGTCAAGTCGTCGAGGAAGATGAGGTCATCAATCAAACCACTCTTCGCGAATCCTCTCGGCTCGAAACAGTGTGCACCGTTCAAAGTGTTCTTCTCCTCGTTGAAAGTGAAAAACTGAACAGGTCCCTCGGATTTTGCGACAGCCACAGCAGTGGAATCAGGCGAAATGCAAACAGCGGCAATGCGGAAATCTTTGCTTTCGCTGAACTCATCAAAATAGTGCGTGAAGAGACCGCCTTCTTCCTTCTTTGCGTCTTCAAAATCGATATCTTCGCCTAGTCCCGCTTCTTTCAAGACACCGATGTTAACAATATACAAATGGCGACCCAAGTATACGGCAACCATATGACTCGTCTCGTCGTCTTCGTCTTCTCCTTGAATGTACGGACACCAGGAGAGATGTGGCTGTGGATCGTTTGCATAGGGTGGATGAGTGGGCCAGTTACTGATAGAGATGTATTTCTTTGGTTCACAATTCTCAGAGACGTCGAAAACGTAAAGTGAGAAATCCGCGTTGAGCACAGCTAGGAATTTGTGGTGATGAGCAAACGCCAAATCAACTGTCCGGAATGGGAAATCCCTGAATCTATGCCGCTTTTTTGTTTGCAGATTGATAAGATTGAGCGATTCGCCGACAGTTTCATGAATCGAGCGAAATCCAACAACGGGCCCGTTTGCTGTCAAAATACGACCACGAAGGTATTGTATATCTCCTTTGTGATCCATAATTACTTTCGTGTGAACATTGGACGAATCACGTTCTCTCCCGTTATCTACATCCGATGGCGCGCTCAGCTGCACGGTCACATTGTTGCCGATTTCGAACCCGATTGAAGCTTTATCCCTTGAAATTGTGCTGTAAAAATTATAGTGTTTTAAATATGTACGCATGAGTATTCTCACTATTTCTCCACAACCACCTCCGGCGACTGCAAGCCGTGAGAATCGGCCATCGGAATACCCTGAAACTACAGATGATTGTGATTGAACAATTCAAAAATATAAAACTTTAGGCGGAAGCTTCAAAATTGAGTTATTTATGCGAGCAGAGAACAACAAAAAAGCTTGCAATCTTTGAGAAAAAAAACATTGCGGAGTTTATTTACACTCTGACGGCATATTGCGGACGCGAAACAAATTGGCGGAGGTCTTCGGAGACCCTACCGATTCCGGGGAAAAGTCGTCTCTGACGGTCGGATTCCGGGGAAATGGGTGGTGTTTCGACTCAAAACATGCGCGTGTTGCACAACATCTGAAAATCGCAACGTGCGGCACTGTTTTCAGCCGACACTGCTCATTTTTAATGAAATCCGTTCCTCGGAGACGACTCTTTCACGCAATCGGTAGCAGCTTATTTGCCGCCGGACAAAGTTACCAATTTGTTGAAATAGCACTAAACGTGTGAAAATCAGTAAAATTATCAAATACTTATTAGTAAAAGAATAGTAGAAGTTGAAAAATAGAAAAAAAAACTAGAGGAAACTGAGAGGAAACAGGGGGAAAGATGACAATACCCCACCGATACAAGGATGAATAGTCTCGGAACGGTTTTCACCCGAAACTTCGCACATTTTCCCTAGAAATCCGTTTCTCAGAGACAACTCTTCCTCGAAATCGGTGGTGTCTCAAAAAACCAGCAACGAGTGGGATTTCGCGCCAAGTTTTGGTGCCAGTGCGCGCGGAGCGCGCTTACTTCGTTACAGTAATCCGAGAAAAATTGGAATATTTTGGAAAGAAACACATCAGTGAGGACTGAATGTCATAATAATATTATGGGGGCGCGCCGCCCGGCGGTAAAAGTTTGAAAATCCGTGCTCCAGCGCACTGGGCAAATGGAAGAGAAAAACACACTGACTTTTTGAATAAAACTTTTCTGTTTGACCAAATGCACGGAGGTGCATTGGAACATTGCTGTTCAAAATTTTACCGCCCTAATCTAACTGAAACTTTATAATAAAAATAGTCCACTACTGCTCCAATTTGGTAAAAGATCTGATCTTGAAGTTTCATTCAGGATTGATTAATACAGTAAACTCTTCAATGAACGAATTTATTGGAATTTAATTCGGGGTTAGTTATTTTCGAGAAGGTCTTTTACTACGAGCAGACACTGGTTCAGCAGATGGAGCAGTTGACTTCTTGACTGGACTGGTCTGAGAGAGATCCTTCATTTCATAAGCGGTGATATCTTCCTCCGGACGAAGCCGTTTGAGAATCGCTGCAAATGACGGACGATCATCAGGATTCTGGAAATGGTTGTTTTTGAAACAGCAGTGACGTCAAGATTATTTACCTTGTTGAAACAATCCTCCATGATTTTGACAACGATCGGTGGAGTCCCTTCTGGTGGAATCATCGGAAGTGCTTCACCACGAATCAAATCTTTTGCCTGTTGGTTAGTGAGCCCTGGATATGGGTCAGTTTGGCATCGAGTGAAAATTTCCCAGAGAGTGACAGCGTAGGCCCAGACATCCGTTTTGGTGGAGAAGACTCCCTCTTCAAGAGTCTCCGGAGCAAGCCAGCGAATCGGAACCTTCATTTGCTTCACTTTGATCTCGGTTTTTCCAGAAGAAGACAAACCGAAATCAGAAATTTTGACTTCGACAAACGATCCGAGAAGCAAGTTGCGAGCAGCCAAATCACGATGAATGACGAGTTTCGATGACAAGTAGGCCATTCCACGAGCAGCATCGGCAGTGAATTGCAAGAGTTGATCCACCGGGCACTGGTACTTGGCGACATACGATTTGAGACAACCATTACCAGCAAGTTCCAGAACAATCATGAGAGGTTCTTCAGATGGAGCAACTCCATAGACAGTCACAATGTTGGGGTGAACCAGTTGACGCATTAACTTCGCCTCCTGGAATAGATTTAGAATTATTCGAAGTTTCGGGTTATTATCTTTCCTACCATAACAAACTCCTCAGTCATTGCCTTCGTTGCATTTCCCTTCATCTTCTTGACAGCCACGTACAATCTTGATTTTCCCTTCTCCGAATTGTTTGATTGTGTAGATACAGCTGCAGATGGTGCAGATTTCTCCTCAACCTTCTTCGCTTTTTCATCTTCGTGACGTTTCAAAGAACCTTTCCAGACTTCTCCGAACGCACCCTCTGAAAAAATAACACTGTCATCCATTGGGTTACTGTATTGCACCTCCAAGTTTGCAAATTAGCGAAATATCGCTATGCGGGATGTAATAGTCGGGACGTGGCACCGCACGAATCAGAATTGCACCAGACAAGGCGATTTTCTCAGTTACGAGAGCATTCAGAAGCTCAACGACTTCATAGAAACGACGAGTCTTGATGAGCTAAATGAAAACTAAAAAGTTGAAAACTGTGAATCTCTAATCATACATTCTTCAACGTCCATTGCCCGTTTTCAAAAACCAACGGGAAGTGACGAACTTCCTTTTGGCATTTCACCGAGATGCAAACAATTGGTTTTCCTTTTTCGGTGGTTTTGCGAACACAGAAGTCACCTTCATCTTCTAGAAGCGTACTGATTTCACCACGTGGCATGACACCATGATACCAGCGATGTTCGATCAGACAGCGACAGATGTTCTGAAATATAGAAGACCTTCAGAAGAACTCAATTCTGAACATTCTCACCGCAAAAGCCTCAGTTTCTTCAGGATTCGGAGCCTCGTTTTTAGCACGACGAGAGAAGAGCGATTTGTTAGTTCCACCCTGGGTTTTTTCTTCATCCCCGGACTTCTTCTTCTTTGTTCTCGTACTTCTCTGCGATCGTTTACCTACGGATACAGGTTTTCGTATACTTCGAACTCTTGAATACTCACTATTCATTTTTTGATACTGTCAGTAAATCCTCCGAGTTCCTATCGTTTGGGAATAACGGCACCGAAGCCGGGATTGGCCATTTTTTGGACGACACGCTCCCATTTTTTCTGTTTCTTTTTTTTGCAGAGATCGTATCAGTTTGAACTTTTGCTTACTTTAATTTTTCTTTTCTGCGGAGAAAAGGAATTATTTTCATGTCTATCAAGTTGTCTGACATGATTCCCGATAAATAGAGCTTTGAGACTATTGAGAAATCGAGAGTTCGCTTCAAGTTTTCCCATCCCGAAAAAAATCGATGCTCACAAACCTTCGTTTTTCCAAATCTACATATATAAGATAACCATGTATCGATGAATAGGGCATTTTGTGTGATGTTCCCCATATTCAGAACTAAATCCGAAATTTCAAATTTTTCAGCCTTGAAGGTTCACTGAAGTTTACCTAAAGTTTATCACTGATCGGAACTTAACTTCCAGTAAAGTAATTCTAAATTGGTTCCTTCATCGATGTCTATGTTTTCCTGTATCTTTGAACAGTAGCTTCCACAAAATGAACGACTTCATAAAAAAACCTATGACGTGTGGCAAGCTAAAAAATTGATTCTAATCTTCTAGATCAATGACTGTAATAGAAAGACGAATGATTTACTAAAAAAGAGATAGTGAGACTCTTTTGATGAGCAATTAGGGATAGTTGAATACAAATGATCATTTAAGGAAAAAATTGGAAAAGCAGTAAGCAGTTGATTCGACTGATAAATGAGATACACCGTTTCGGAAAGGAAGGAAACATGGAACTGAAACTAAAATTTCGATGATTTTTTTTGGCAAAATGGAAATGAATTGAAGCAGAGAGTTTGGGGGAAAGTGAAACAGAACAAGGGATTGAGATCCAGAATAAAGATAAAAACAGTTGAAGAAGACTAACAGAAGTAACAGGGAAAATGCCTAAAATTATCACAATTGAATACAAGAAAAGAGGAAAGAAAGAGAAATAATGAAGAAAAGATAGAAAGTCGACGCTGATGAACTAGTTTCTGCTGATGAAGCATCTGATTTTCGAGTTGTGCGGCAATCGTTTGCTGCAAAAAAGTTGCCTATTCAAACCATTTTCATTAGGAGTTAGGATGTTTTTAACAGTGAAAATCATAGAACATGCAAATGTCATTAGATGATTCTACAAAAAAAATGCCAACTGAAAATCCAAAATCTTACCGTTTTTCTGTTTCACAAAAGCTTTTGCCTCATCAATCATCCTACAAAATCCTCCATGAACATCTGAAATTATTCGATGATTTCCGTGCAATGTTGATTCTCCGAGCTCTATCGCTTTCCTTTCGATTTTATTATATTGCGGCCAGAATGCGTCGGTTCTTCTGAAAGATCCTAATGGAATATTCTAACTATCATCTCATACACTTACCCGGTATTAGCAAAGTTAGCCCAAATCTGCATTATTATCGAAGAAAGCCGTTTTTCATCTTCTAATTGAGTCTGATCATAGAGATGAGGTCTCCAATACGGTTGGCCAAATGCATATTCGATTTCATATCCATGCATTACACCCATCCATCTTGGCCAGGGATTTGCACTTGACCTAAAATTACAGGTTTCAGTTTGAATGATAAACTAAAACAAAACTGACCTGTATGTGAAATAATACATATAAACATTTCCAAAAATGTTATCAGATATCAAATCAGCGAAATCAATGAGAGAGCAAGTGAAGAATAGATCTCCCAGAAATCGAGCAACTCCATCTCGATACCTCTCTTCTGGTACATTGCTTGTGGAAACATGTTCATAGGAATTCATGAATGCATTCAATACTAGCTTGGATCCTGCGAAATACGGCATGAATGCTTTCATAGATTCTTCATAATGCTCCCGTGTGATAAGTGCTCTATTATGCGGATCTTCTGCTGAGATGGTATGATTGAATGCGAATCCGTACTTCGGAAGAGACATGTAATACGGTAACCAATACGTTCCTTCGTCTTTCACACTTCCAAATATTATATTGACATCTTTTTTGAATTGCTTATTGTTCAGTTTTTGGAATACATCACCCTGAAATTCCCATCAATTGATAATTGACCACTTACAATGAAACTATCTCAAACCTGGAAAAAGTTGGCATCTGATGAAACAGGAACATATGCGAAAGTCATTGGTGGTCCGATATCTCCAGAGATGTTATCAGCTTCAGCTTGGACTAAATGAGCTGGGACACTTCGAAGGCATTTTGCAATTACATTCATATCTGTTGAAGTGCAGTTCACTTTTTTAGCTAGACGAAGAGATAGGTCAAGCATAGTTGGAGGAGGTGCAGATGCCCACGAGTTGATGATGGAACCACTCTGAAAAAATTCAAATGCTTTGAGAAATAGAAAAATGGATACCTTCGCGATGACATTCCGAAAGTACTTATGCGAATTCGGTGCGAATAAATGAGCAGTTGCAGATGCGGATCCAGCTGATTCTCCGAATAAAGTCACTCTTGATCTATCTCCTCCAAATGCTCCAATATTCTCGTGAACCCATTTCAATGCTAACTGTTGATCCATCAAACCCATATTTCCTTGAATCGGAGAATCATCTCCAAAGTACAAGAATCCGAATGGTCCTAGTCTGAAATGAATTTCCCTAGTTGAACATGTATTCAAAAAGTGGCTCACCTATAGTTCACATTCACAACAATCGTATGTTCCTTTGCAGCAAAAACTGATCCGCTATACAAATCCAAAGAAGGTGTTCCACTGAAAAATCCTCCTCCATAAATCCAAACCATCACAGATCCATCATGCTCCTCAGGAACCCATATGTTCATATTCAAACAATCCTCTGATATTGCCTAGAAGTTCTAAAATGGATTAGACTTGCTACAAAATCTCTTACTCCAGGAGGATTCCACATTTCAGCGCCGGGAAATTGAGGAAACGCAGAATCGATTGTCAAATAACATGTCTTCGCTAGAGTTCTCGCTTCCAATTCTCCACTCCATCGATCGATCATTTCGGCTATTTTGAATCTTCTCGAACCAATTGGAGGCTTTGCGTATGGCACACCCAAGAATGCAGAAACCTTTGCACCGTCAAATGTCTAGAAAACCATCAAATTTAATGATATCAAAGGTTTCATTTGTGTTTCTAGGTTTTCAAGGAATTTTTTGTTGCTTTTTGAAGCTGTTTTGATTTTTAATTTCTGTTATTCAATTTCTAAAGATTCCATTTACAGTACCGCGTAAAATATACAATTTGACCAGTTTCAATTGAAAAGGGTTAACTTTGAGCTTCTAGAAAAGTGGTTTCCTATCATCTGATTTTTCTAACATTTGGTGTATATATATAGGTCATATCTAGAACTATTTAGATTTCTGTAGTTTTCAACTTTTTTATAGCCGTAGTCAAGTGAAATTTGTACTAGAGCTGATCTCCACATTCACCAAATGTTGACAAAGTCGGATGGAGAAGAACCCACTTTTCCAGAACCTCAAATTTAACCCTTTTCAACTGAAAATTATCAAATGGTATCTTATTGCAGGGAACTGCAAGTTCGAAACCGGAGTTCCCAAACTTCTTCAAAAGTGTAGCAGACCCCATTTTCTATTCTAACTCCGCCCACTTTCGTACCTGTCCAACCCCTCGAATGGTTCCGAGCGGTGTATGCACAACATGATCTCCTCTGACAATCGATCGACCTTCGACATTTCTAATAACAAGAGCAACTAGTAATAAGAAGACGTGATAGGTAAGATGCCGTCGGATGACGGGCGCTCGCATGGCCCCGGAGATTCGTCTTCTTCTGAAGAGGCTAGCTGCGACGACGGCGGCTTCTGATCACGTGTGGTGCCGCACCTAGCATTCACATAGAAGTAGGCGGTCTGACGATCTGAATAATTATGTAAGGAAATGTGTGCGGATGGATACTAATTGGAATGACGGAGCAAGAAGGTAATCAGGTTGGAGAGGGAGGCTGGGGGAGGGAAGGGGCACCTGCGTACGGAAATGAAATGGGATATTGGAGCGGAAACAAATAAGATCAAAATTATTGGAACTGAGATTGGAAGACTAAACTAATTCAATAAGCAATGTGATGGATGTATGGATTAATTGAGCAAGTAGTGAACCTTTTCTTCCGTAAAAACTGTAATTTGCATAGGAGATTTCTCGGGTGTTGAGTTGAAATTTTTTTCTAAGATTTGAGTTCCAGACTATATTAGCCAAGAGAGGGAGACATATGAAGTTAACCTCGACAAACTAATTACGGAACCCGGGATATCTACCATCAAAGTCTCAACCAGTACTAAATTAATAAGTTTTTCAGCTCCCCGAAATGTCCCCGAAATCTCAATTCCCCGACATTTTCCGAAGGTCTAGTTGAGCTCGAAAAAAAGCCAGCTATCCCGTTATATAAGTTTAAATAATGTGTTCCGATTGAAATATACAAATGTAAGTGTCCATTCTTCTATATCCGGTTTGAGCGCATGTTATAAAATTACATACGATTTTACTGGCATGTTTAGGTCCATTCAAAATATGAGAATGCCCGGTAGCTGAAATATGAGTTCTCCAAAGTTACCTTATTTAGAAATGGCTGGTTCCTTGATGGCTGATAACTCGAGTTGCGTGAACATTTTTCCATTTTTTTATTTCAGGTTTGGAATTCTTACGGTCAATATAGTCTACCCACCAATTCGTAGAAAAGATCAACGCAAGGACCTAAATTTCTAGATAGTGAAGAATGAATTAATCTGAAAAATGAGGGTGATATTCCTTAAAAGTCATAGAACATTCTTGTGACGTAAATTCTGAAGAAGGTGGAACTCTATTTTTATGGTGTGTATTCTTATACTCGAAGTCATGAACCGTTCATAATCTCTTTTTTCTGCTTCGTTACTTTCTATAATGAGGATAGCTAATGTAGTCAGATAGCTCTAAATAAGGAAATGGTGATTCTGAAAAAAAAGAGGTATCTCGAAGTGTGAAAAAAACGAATTGGGGGGGGCGCGAGAGTGTGACAAGGAAGGGGCGGTGACAGACAGACAAGGGGGATGAGAAGGAGAAGGAAAAAATTGAAAGTTTACGGCCAATTTTACGAGCGAATCGTGTGCAAATGGGGTGAAAATGTTGCAGATGGGTGGCGATTTTGAAGGACATTTATATCCACGAAATAATGACAGATAGAAGGGGGAAAATTGATTTCGAGATGGGAGAGGAGGTGTTAGTTTTGAACAGAGAGGAGGGAGGGAAGGATGAGGGAATGGCAAAAATATTGGAGGAGGGAACACGGTTTTTGACTGGTCATAGAGTATTCTCAAGTGTTGTGGAAGGTCCTTGTGAAAAGAATAGATGGAGCAATGATGGGAGTTATATTGGTCATTTTAGGAGGAAGAACAAGAGGAGCACAGAGCATTATTGCTTACTCTCGAAAGTGTTCGGAACATACAAATCAAACTATGAAACTAAAAGCAAAATGCAGAATATTGATAGGTTTATTTTTCCAAAACCTCAAAGACCACACTCCGGGATCTGATGGAAGAAGATCCCTCTAGTATTGTAAATATTCAATATTTATTATATCTAGGAGATTCCTCGAGTCCTTGGGTTGAACTGTTTCAGAAAACTGGATCCGAGACTATCTGATCGTGAAACTCCATAAAAGTTGGTGTAACCTCAGTTATCAGCCATCAAAGTCTCAGTTCTAATGTAAGGCATTCTTGACAACGCGCATCTAATAGTCAGCTAATAGAAGTTTCCAAAAAAGTTTAGTTTTTTGTGGTGAAATCTGATAGAAAGCCGGTAGTCAAATGATATTGGTTTTAAAGAATGTGTTATTAGAAATAGAAGAGTTGCGATAGCTCTATTTTGTACTTTGATGGCTGATAGTGCAAAGTACGTGAACGTTTCGCCAATTGTGATTGCAATTTCATTTCTTACGGTCAAAATAATCACTGACCCAATATTCTGAGAAAAATTCATCTCGAAATTTCAAGCAATCCCGTTGTTAGCTCATCATAACTCGGCTTCCAGTGGACCGATTAAGATGAAAGTTATACAGGTCAACTGGAAATTCGTCGGAGATGATGCCCGGGCTATATTCTCCTCAAAAATATTAACTTTGAAATTTTCTAAAATTGACCCCGTTTTTCACTGTGGCGCAATACAGCAAACTTGATTTTCAAAAAATGAGAGATCTATTCTCAGTTCTGCAAAAGAAAGTGACCATCGACACAGAGAGCAACAACTGTTTCAGACAATCTTTGATCTTTTGCAGAGAGAAAATGAGCCAGAATAATTCACTGTTCTTTCTTTTTTGAAAATCCCAAAAAGAATTACTAAAATGGAGAACTTTTAAAAAAGACTTCTTGAAAAAAGAAAACAGCAAAGAAAAAGAGGAGAAGTTAGGATGAGAAGAATATGTACAAGGAGGGTGAAGAGAAGAAGATAAGAAGTCGTGGGAATAAAGGTTCCAAATAAAGAAAAAAAGGGTTTTAATGGGAGTAATAAGGTGAAGTACTTCATCTGTTTCAGATTCTCACTTCCACGTGATGTACCTACATGTGTATGTCAACAAAATGGACAATGAGAGCAAATAAAAAAAAGTTGATAAGATAGTATGTCTAATGGAAGACACACATACAACAGAAATGAGTGAGCTTCCCTTCAGAAAACACTCAAACTCTTCAATGTGTCAACGACAACTACATATTCCGAAACAGACGAACTCTCACCTAGGTCTTCCCCTCGATGTCGTCGTCATAAATCGCCAGAATAATTCATTGGTGGCACCAATTCTCTCCCCAAAACTTTTTTATCTCCATTTTTGGAGAATCGGTAGCGTCAATGTCTTCTTCTTTTATTTCTTTGAATCTTTTTGGTCATCTCATGATCCTTCGTCTTCAAACTCATGGTGACATCATTTGACACGTCTTGGGATCCTTAAAGCTAATTTTCGCACAAAAAGAGACAAATGACGTGGAAACGAGGGACGTACGTACAACACCGAATGCAAAAAGTCTGCTCTCTGTGTATATGCCAGGTATCGGGTTGCCTTCAAATTTCCGAAATCTCTTTTTCCTTTTCTCTCACTTCCTCTTCGTCTAAGCCATCCCCATTCAGGTTGGCAGTTGCCACAAAGAAGAACATAACTTTTTTGAGATGCAGATGTTGTTAATGACATGATTATGGTGAGTTTAGTGTAATCAACGTGTGTCCGAGAACATCCACAAAGATTTCGGAGAGAGAAAGATTCTAAGAAGCTGAGAACCTGATCGCGTTCTATTTTCCAATATGAGGACCTCCGAGAGAAATCAGAAATTAAAAAAATTTTCAAAACTTAAAAGCTAGATTCAGAGCAATATCACAATACGATAATTTCAATTGAACTTTTTGATTTTGTTGAAAAATACCATTTTTGGGAAGTTGGACCAGATCCATTTTGAGCTTTTGGCAAAGCTGAACGAGCTGAGCGCTTTTTAAGAATTGGATCACAGTCTATGATTTATAGACAATATTAACCATAAGAATTTTTATATTAGAAATCGGCGAAATGTTTTCATAACGCTAGTTATCACTCATCCAAGTTGTTTTGAGATTTTTCCTGAGCTCAATGCAAAAAAAAGTAGATATTCTGAAAGTCTAAAAGCTAAGAAATGAGCTTTCAAAAATGCACTCAATTAGTACTGGCTGGTCTCAAATAGCTGATAACTTGGCTCACGAGAACATTCGGCTACGTTCCTCTGCAGATTTGGAATTTTCACGGTCAGTATAGTCTAGGATCCAATTATTTATCAAATTAAGTTGATGGAGCCGAGACATTCCAAAATTATCATCCTGATGATTGAAGCCTAATTTTGTCTTTCTTAGGAATAACATCTCATGAAAACATACAAAATATACTAAAAAGCTTCCAAATGTTGAGTATTGCTTAATTGGTTTCAGAAAATCACAAATCAGAATTTCAAAATAAGTAGTTCTCAATATTTCACAATAAGCTAACTCAACCTAAACGTTCAAGTCACAGTTATTGAGTTATCATTATCAGAGAAAAGATTAACGAAAAATCTTGTATAGAAGTGTTGGTCTTATGATCCCAGAAAGGAATTCCAACAAAAAACCAAAGAATAAAAAAGGAACACTCTGTAATTTGAGAGGTGGACTTTATGAAATCATTGTGTTTTCCGTGAATGAAAATCCTTCAAAGGAACACCTTCAGAAAGTACGGTAGAGTTCAAGGATTGGAGTCAACCTTGCAAACGTTCAAACGCTTGAAAAGCCAAGAAAACGATGCTCTTGAGACATGGAAATAATGAAATAAAAAATGTTAAAAAGTTAGAGGAAGCTGTGAAATTTGATGCTCCCGGACGAGCCGATACAGCAGTGGAACGGACTAGAAAGGAGTGGAGACGAAAGAGAAAAGATGAATTTCGAATGGAAGAAAGGAGTGGGAGGAGGTGGGAAACGATAGGAAAAGAAGAATATGAAGAATGAGAAGAAGAAGAAGACGATGATGATGATGAAGACAAAAACGACAGAGTTAAGCCAAAAACCAAATGATGATTGAATGAGTGCAAAGGAGAAAAAAGGATTCAGCAAGAAAAAAATGACAAGAAGAGTGTCAGTAATGTTGGAAATGAGCATTAGAAGAGTCCGAAATGGGTCGACCCCATTGGGTTTTTTGTGCTCTCCTCCCCCCTTATTCTGCAGTGTCCGCTCCGCCAAAAGAATTGACTCCCCGGAGATTCCACGCAGCTTCCGAATACGCCGCAAACAGGGAGCCGGGTCCCGAAACGAGTGCTCCGGGGGGCCAGAAGAGAGAGAGAGAGGCCATCATCATCATCGGCAAATCCGAACACACTTATTTTGTCTCGGCTGTCGTCTTCTTGAAGGAAAAACTTCCTTTTCGGAAATACATATGAAAAGAGCAGATGACTGAACTAAAATCATGTCCTCTCAAAAATACTAAGAAGAAGGAATATGTACAGTATCCTCAGAAAGTATCCTCAGAAAACAAGAAACTCATATTTGTTAGCTTTTGGAAAAATCAGAAAAACGGAGTTGAAATTAACTGATTTGAGGGCATTGGTTGCAAAGTAGTTTGGCTTCTAGCAAAATTTAGAATGGATTTCGGAGAATTTTGTTAACTCATGGAGCATTGACAGTTTCAGGGGAAAATAATATAAAAATCCTGTGTGTCTCTGTCAACCTTGAAAATCGTTTGTACAATTTGAAACCTAAATCTACGCTACAGTAGTTGTACCGGAAATTCCCTGAATAAAGCATCAAGCAAGTGAATTAAATCATGGGAATTGGAATTTATACAATTTATGACTTCACCGGCCAAAAGGTGGCAACTTAAGTTGGGCTGAAAGTCGGGAACTCTGAGTATTTGAAAAAGTGATTTTTTAACACTGTTTTTTGGACACAACTAAAAAAATTAGAATCTAGAGTTGATATCTACACTCACAAATTGTCAACAAAATTTAATAGTAGAGATCCACTTTATCGGAATATCAAAATTGGCCATTTTGACCGGGAAACATTAAAAGTTACCAAACTGTTGACTGATACTGTATCACTTGGATCAGATAAATGTCTTCAATGATTATTGATAGATGAGAACTTCCATTTTCTTTATTTTCAAACCATAGAGACAGTGATAATTGAAAAAGATTGGAAATTTGGAAAATCTAATACAACAACTTTCAGCTCAGAAGATTTGAAGGGTTGTGAATTAAAATAATTTTTTGGATCCGTTGATTTCTAGTATCTTCTCTAGATCTCTTTTCATTCAATATCATCAAAAGATCAACATAATCCGATAACAAACTTCCTGTTTTCTAGTTCCCAGATTCATTTTATGAGAGTCCACTTTCTTACATCTCCTTCCAACTTTCTCAAGATACTACTTCGTAAAAAAGGGATGGAAACAAGTACATTATGGGGGTATTAGGAACAAAAAGAAGATGAGCTCTCCGCATGCTCCGGATTGTTCAATTTGTCGCCCGATGGCAGGTTGTTCCCCAGAGAACGGAGAACGTCTTCCTCGTCTTCATCTTCTGCATCTTCTTCTTTTTTGTTTGTTTCTTTTTGGAACCAAAATAAACACACTACTCTAAATTAGCACATAAATGGAAGGCGATGAGAAAGATATTGAGAAGAATGGGACTGAAAATATATGGTAATTTGACTCGAATAAAAATGCTCCTTTCTCCAACTCATCAAATGATAGAAAACATAGACAAGCCAGGGGGTGTCCGTGTGTCGCTTTGCGTCGATAGATCATCAGTTTGACATACACACTAAACACACAAAAACACAAAGTCCCCAGGAGAAGAAGAAAAAAAACGAAGAAGAAGAAGATGACTATTGCCGTGGCACGACAATTGGCGGCAAGACGCGCGACAGGTGGCTCCACAAGAGATTTGGCGCTGAAGGAACGCAATGAAATCGAACGATGAAATAAGGGGGACTCTTCAAATCCGCCGTTTTTTATGCCACGTGATGGGAATGAGAAGTGACAGATGGAGATGGGGACCATGTAATCGGTGCTTGTTTCGATACTTTTTATTTCTTGTTCCCGAATATCTGTTATGAACTCAGGTGGAGGTGTCAGGGAACGTGGAATGCCTAACAAGAGTATAGCAACACTCAGAGAATTCTTAACTTATTTAAAAATTTGGTACATATGTTGGATCACTCCTCCAAATTTCAGAATGCATCCGCTACCCTCGCCTGAATTATCTAGGGTTTATGTTTCCAGAGCAGTTCTTCCAAATGGATTTGAAAGTCGAAATATTATGAGATTTTCTTGAAAATGGATGTTCTTTGAGATTTTTCTAATTTGAAAATCGATGACCGAATATTTGAAGTATTGACCATCTCTACGAGAACTAGATTCATATTTTTTACAATAAAAACATTAGGAATGTGATGCTTCATTCAAGTCTTAAAAAATGAAATCAAAACTGAGAACCTCTCCATCGCATTTTCCAAACTAATATACACAAGAAACAAACCTTCAAAGGTTAAGCTTTCAAAAAACGAAACGAAATATTTAGACGAAGTAGACTGGTTGAATTCCAAGACAACCGACCAACCAACTCCGGATGTCGTGGGTCGATGCACACCTTCTGCGAAGTTATTTCCGATGAGCTGAACTTCGAGAAAAAACAAAATTTTGTTGGGGGACCAAACTCTGTTGCTGTCCTACATCATTGACTAGGAGACTATTTCAAATCGTCAGTCAAGTTTTTTTCTGATTTGATAGCTACAGATTCTGGTAGAGCACTTGTTTGTACATATGACCCGAAAAAAACTAGGCATTCTGAGCATGGCTAGAAGTTACATAGGCTCCCGAAAACTAAAGTTATCAGTGGCTGGAACTTTAAGACCCATAACTCGGTTTACGTGGCCGTTTTGGTGAAATTGACTCCAGAATTGGAAAGTCCGTGTTCAATTATGTATACACCCAAATTAACAGAAAAGGCGAGACTGGTAAGTTGAAATAATCTCCTAGTTACAGGAATTTGAACTTCACATTTGCATAAATCTGAAAAAGTAATCTGCTGTATCGAATTCCAGGAAAATTGCATGCATTCTGATTAGTTCCAAAAAGGAAATGACTACTTTGTTTCTCTAAATTCCGTTAGTTTTTCAAAACACTACGTAATAGAGACCAGTCAGTTATCCCACTTTCAACATGTGTTCTAACACTTTCCGTTATGTCTCACCTGTCCTTTTTTTATTCGGTCAAAGACCATCCAATTTCAAAAAATACCCGAACAAAATCCCTTCGTTGATCCATCTCTTTTTTCACAAGATAGGGAGGGAGACAAAAACTTTTTGATCGTCGAAAAAGTTTTCCCTTTCTCTCATCTGAACATTTTTTGATTTCTCACGCCTTCTGGCTTCTTTTTTCCTAAATGTTTTTCTCCTCTTTTTGAATTCTTTGGCCTTTGAATTTAATTTTTCCGAGAAGCCATGAACCAACTCTCTTTGGCATGTAGCATGTAACCATAGTGATATGAGCTCCGCCCCCTTTTTCAGAAACAAAGAGGAGGCACTTCAAGAAAACATTCAGATTTCAGAACGATTATTTTTGACGGATAAGAGACACAAGGCGGATGGGTTCTGCGCGAGGAATTGCGCTTACTCTTTTCCTTCTTTTCTCGTTTCCTTCTTGGACACATTCTCAGGATTGCTCATCGGCCCGATTGGGTGCAAATGATGTATTAGGTGAGTATGAATAGCTAGAGAGACTTGCTAACGTTATCTCTCTTTTACAAGCTACTTTCCAACTTGGTCAGATTAGATAACCGACTTCCGAAAACTTCCATGGTAAAAACAAATTTCCTGATGTGGCAGGAGTAGTAGATGAAACATTTCTGCCCAATTCAAGCTCGTTTCCTCCGTTTCACGTTAAATCATACCAATAAGCCATCTACTTAATGTAAATGACTTATATGAGTCCAGGCACGGTTTTGGCGGGGCAGAGCAGGGCCGGCAAGGTTTCCTTGTACGGTCCTTTGGATTGAAGCCCCGCTCAAACATCCTTGATTTTAGCTACATTCTTTAAGAATAGCAACATTATGGCTTCCTCTTGCAGAAGCTACTATTCTTTGAATATCCGAGAACACTTCTCAAAGTTTGGCAGCAAACACTGAAACATTAGAAACCAATCTTCCATCTGATAAACAAGATTTAGTTGCTTAAACTTTTTGCACCACTGCCCAACAAATGTAGGGATATTTCAATATAGCGATCTTTCATATTCTTGGAAGTTGCTGTTTAACGAAAGATAACACCGGATGATGATTTCTGAAAGAAAAACACAGTGCCTGAGCAACATAACTTTCTCAAACTGCGGACTACTAGATTTTCTGAGACCCCATTATTCCAGATCTTTGTATAATAAATACTTATGAATCGTTCTAATATTTTCAGAAACTGTCCAAATCTACAGTAACGAGTACGCTCTAGACAGCGATCATGTCTCGTATGAAATCGCCCCCATCGTCCCTTCAAACTCGTTTGATCAAGTATCTGATTCGATCCGTATTATGGTAAACAATCAATCCTCTTGTCCATCTTCCTGTACAGTTACCCTCAATCGCTACACTGACTCATTTCAAGGTGAAACGCCGAAAAGAATTAAAAGGCCAATTGAAGTTTTTACAGGTGCTGAAACTACTGTCTTGTTTTTCGACACTGATCACGCGTTCTACTTACCCAGTCATTACATGTGAGTCATGTTTCAGACACGTGCAGACAACGGAAATTGAGTTTTCGGATTTGTCACTTATAAACTTTGTGCTTATATTTCCTTTTCTTATATGATTATGATTCAGAAAGGACAACAAAACAACATTTGTCTGCGTCGCTAATAATGGATCTTGTGGAGCTACAGTACCCATTTACAGATATTATAAGATTTCAAATGGGGGAGTCTGTAGGTTTCCCGGTAAAATACGCCAAATATGTAGACTTAATTTCAGTTCATGCATATTCATTTGAGCAGGATGTGGTGTACGATGGATACAATCAAGAATTCCTTCCGATTTGCTATGCATGGACAGTTCCAACTGCGATAGGTGAATTTGAAATTCCGATATTTGAACGGAAACAACTATACATTTTTCAGTGGCTAGCAGGCCGACCTGTGGAACATTGAATTTCAATATTCCACCTGAGATGTTATCGGATTTGAGCATTTACGATAACAATTTGAATGGAATAGAAAGAGATCACTACTATACAACTCTCCCATCAACAGATCCGAGTCTTGCAACTTATAATAAGACAGGTGTTATTGGAAAAGTGTTGACTTCGTCGAAGAGTACCGCTTGCAGCTGTCTTGTTAAGCTTCAGCAACAGTTTGACAATCAAACTGGCTATTTTCGTGAGTCATACTCATCTGGCCAACTTTTAATCTGAATTCCAGATAGACTAGATCATAAGCTGATCGTCACTGGACAAGAGCCCAACAGACCATACGAAGAATACGTTGAAACTGGAGAAGTTGTATACTGCTCGAAAAGACTTGGTGACTGTGGAGCCACGCTACCTCTCTGGAAACAATTTCAGTTTTATGATGTTGGTAAGTCACACTCGAAATGAATTTTTCAAATTCTAACCAACAATGAAAAATTCCAGATACCGTATACACCACGGACTCCTCTCCACTACCCATGTCATACTTGTATCCACAAACACCTCTTTGCTATATTTGGCCTTCTAACTACTCTCCAAATGTGTCTACAATTGTCACGGGAACTGCTGCTCCAGCTCCTCCAGTTCAATCAACTACACAGCTTCCCGGAGTAAGTGATTCTACAACGATAGGAGGAACAGGAAGCACCCGGCTCTCCGATTCTGTTGCATTCTCAAGTCCTTCAAGTCTAGGTACTGGAAGTACTAGCACTCCAACGACGGCCTCCTCCACATTTTCCACTGCTTCCATGCCAGTTTCTGTCATCGGTAGCTCTTTGGGAACTTCAATGTCTACTCCGTCATCAAGTCCGTCTACAGTCAGTGTGTGGGGAACTTCTAGTGTGCCTACACCAAGTACGGTGTCAACAGCTTCTACTCCAATCACTCCGGCTACTGTTAGTTCTTGGGGAACTTCCATGTCTACTCCATCATCAAGTCAATCCACAATTAGTGTATGGGGAACACCCAGTGCATCGACACCAAGTACATTGTCAACTGCTTCTACTCCTTCTTCTCCAGTCACTTCTTCTTCTGTTGCTTCGCTAGGAACCACGGGAACAACTGCATCAGTTGGAACTACCGGAACAACAATTTCTGGAGCTACTGAAGGTACGATAACTCCTACTCCTCCTGCCACATCAGGAACAACTTTAACTACACAACGCTTATCAGACTCTGGAGGTGTCACTCCAGTGATCATTCCAGTGAATCCAGTGATTCCAGTAAATTCAGGCGTAACTATGCCAACCACCCACGAGAACCCTGTGACAATTGGAGAAGAAGTGACAGAAGCAAACATGGAAACAGAGGTTCCCTTGAATGAAGAGTTCAATCCACCTACTCCCGAGACATTCACACTCTCCAATTTCTGGCTTACGCCCACAACTTCTTCTATTCCTGGTGCCTCTTCTGGACTGACCACACCTTCATCCATAGCTACAAGTGCTGGAACAATCCCGATGTCAGCGGCCACTGCCACCCTGGGAACTACGATGTCACCTGGAGTAACCCAAGTGTCTGCTGTTACAGCCGCCGCCGTTCCGAATCCAACTGGAACGATTCCTCCAGTGTCTTCTGAATCTTCTGAAGCTGCTTCTCTTCCAATTACTACAACAACAGTTCCACCACCAATCATGGTAACTGGACCATTAATTTTGATTATACCTACAATGCCTCCTCAAACAACTGAACCACCAGTTTCCGCAGCGTCAACTTTGTCTACCGGAACTCTACCTACCGTAACCCAGGCTCCTTCAGCCAATACTGTTACTCTCCCTACGGTCATTGCGCCTGAGGGTTCTTCACCAACAACTTCACCTACAACAACACACTCCCCAGAAGGAACTCCTGCTACTCCGACACCTCAACACATGGCACAAGCTGCTCCAACATATTCTATCGTTGGTGGAGCTCTTGATTCCTTTACAAATGCTCCAATAATTGCTGCAATCATAAGCTCGTCTGTTGTTTCTTCTACTCCAGCACCGACTCAATCTCAACCAACGCAGCCAGCTCTCAATGCTATACCTTCGACAGCAACTTTGACTACAACTACACAAGATCCAGGTAAAACTAGCAATTTAACTTGATGTTCTAGACTTTTTACTTTAATTGCTTTAAATAAAATATTTGGTTGTTCGTCTCGATCGCTAGAATTCAAACGAAAATCTGATTGAAGGAATCATTTGGAAAGCAGGAGATTGGATCAGCAATGCATGGCATTCAATGTTTGGTGGAAGTGATCAATCTGTTGTTTCTACATCTTCAACGTATTCATCGCAACAAATCACTACAACAACTCCAAGACCAATCGGTGGTCTTGTTGGAAGTCTTATAAACTCGCCTGGTAATATCTTCAGTTAGATATTTAAATATTCCCAATTATACTAATTCAGGTGGTAACTTTACAAACTCTACAAATCCAATCTCATCGTTTCTGAACACAACTGGAAACTTCATTGATCAACATTTGAATGGAAATTCGAGCCAGAATTTCATGAACAATACTATCAATTGGATAGATGGAAAGATGAACAGTACAGGAGAGTTCCTTTCGAATGCATGGAATTCTCTGCAATCCAATAATGTAACTGGTGGATCGCTTGTTAATAATACTGAAACATGGATCGGAGGAGCAATAAACAGGCATGTATTGGATATGGAAAAGCTTTAATTATATTGGATGTTTCAGCACTGGTGGATTTCTGACAAACGCTTGGAATTCGTTGGGCAACAGCAACTCTTCAAGTGATATCATGAATAAAACAGAAACGTGGATCGGTGGAGCAGTGAACAGGTACGATTTCTAAAAGCGAAAGCTACACTCTTCTGCTGAATTCGATTAGAGACTTCTTCTTTCAGCACTGGAAACTTTCTTTCCAATGCGTGGGATTCTCTGAGCTCTAGTAATACTACTGGATCAATTGTGAATAACACTCAAACATGGATTGGAGGAGCAATAAACAGGTTTGTTTCGTACTCTCTTGGAGCTGATGTGCAACCTAAACTTGCAGTACCGGAGGTTTTCTAACAAACGCCTGGGACTCTCTTGGATCGTCGAAGAATGCATCATCTGGAAATTCTACAAACTCAACTAACACCTGGGTGGGAGGAGCTGTTGACAGGTGAACGATATTCTTCAAATAGAGTGAAAATGCTAGTTTTTCAGCACAGGAGAGTTCTTATCCAATGCGTGGAACTCGTTGAGCTCCAGTAACAACTCAATCATAAGCGACACAAAGACTTGGGTTGGAGGTGCTATCAATAGGTAACTATGAGACTTCGTGCCTAGGAAATCTGCGTTTTTCAAGTACTGGTCAATTCTTGTCAACTGCATGGAATGAAACGAAAGAGCAATCTGGTAATCTCATCGAAGGAGCAAAGGATATGATTGGAGGAAGCACAACATCCAACGCGACCCCTCTAGCTACAGCTCCACATTCGAATTCAGTCGGAAATATTGCCAGCGTGATTCTCCCAATAGTCAACAATGCAACAACCGAACCACCAAATGCTAAAATCGAATGGAATGGAAGTGTTATCAGTGGTCCGATTACAGGTTGATCCTAAGTTGAATTGCATATAAATGTACAAGTATCAGTCATCAGTCATGTGCTCATAATACCTTTAATAAACCTCTTTAGATGATTAGGTCTTATGGTACTAAGAATCTGAGAGACATTCCGGAGGCTAAGTTTTTTATACATGCAAATATGTGGAAATATACAATTCAAGCGATAAATTGGTGAGTTAGGTTATGGGAAATGTCAGTTGGAAGCGGAGACGGAGTGTCCACCTTAAATATCCTCGTCACTGTTAGATGGGTAATGACGACCTCTTTTGCTGTTCTTCGTTGTTGGAAGAAGGCTATCAGTGTCTCCTTGTGGTCCCGAGAATCCATCGTTGGCGAAAGCAGCAAGGTGGTTGAGGCGAGAACGTCTGTAAATATTTTTTCGAATAAATAGTCTCAAGCGTTTCAATCATTACCTGCGACAACATTTACGGAGCAAGTAAAAAACGCAGAGAACCACGACAGCAGAACATCCTCCAATCAACATAGCTCTTGTATCCTGATTCTCACTCGAAATCACCCACTCGTTAATGTCAGAACGGATGTGGGCGATACGAGATCGGAGAATATCGATGTCTTCCTTGAGTTCGGTACGTGTTCGAGTCAATAGATCTTGAGTTGTTTGGTTCGCAGTTTCATTCACTGGGGAGATCGACTCGCGACTGAAGAATGGTACATGTGTGTTTTGAATCGCATCGAACATTCCACCGAGCATATCTTCGAAATCGCGGAAAAAGCTGGCTGGGAGTTCGTCGTCGGTATCGCTCCTGAAGAAAACAGAGAGTGCTAAACTAGAAGCATGTTCGATACTCACACATTCACAGGCGTATACATCATGTTGCGAGATGCTTTGATATCCTTGAGAGCTTCACTGATTTCATGTTCTATCGAATCCTTTCGGTCAATACGGTGTGGCTCCGCATGAGATGACTTTGGAACCGATGCAGCAAAAGTAAAGGTGATCGTCAGGGCAACGAGAACGAGAGAACGCATCTGTAAGAAAAAAAGAGGATTACGAATTCATGAATTGGAGAGAAGATGTCGACAACACCAGAAAAAGGTAAATGAAAATGACTCGAAAAACAAACAATCTGAAAGTTTGGTTTTGGCGCCACTAAAACATAAGAATTTCGCGGTTATCGCTTCGAGACGCCATGCGAGAATATGCGCATGTACCTTTAAGTATACTGTAATCTTCGTTTGTTGTTTTGTTCTGCATTTTTCTCTATATTCTTCACTAAAATTGATTTGGAAATTACAAATTGTAGTTACTCCTTTTCAGATGGAAAATAAGAATGCAGTTAAGGATGCTTCTCAGCCAATTGCACCATCTGCCCAAGATCACTCTCGTCGGGTAGGCATAAATTTTTCAACAATAGAAATTAAAGTTCCTTTGGTTCAGACGGTGAAAACCAGGGGAGCATGTAAAAAGCCTCACGTTCCGGTAATCACTATTCCAAGCGAGGAAAACATTGGAGAGGTGCAAGCGTCTGAGCAGAGAAAGGCATCCTCTCCAGTCTCTCAACAGAAACATCTCGAACCGAGATCATCTGCACAAAACGGACCAGTAACGAGAAGCGCTGCACAAAGATCTCGTTCAGAGTACGAAAGATCAACGAAGAACCACGCTGGCAACTCGAGACAACGGAATGCAAGACAATCGGATAAAATACTTGTTCGTTGTAAAATTCGAAATCTCTTGAATTCAATTGCTCGAAATTAAGGTCAGCACAAGGACCGTGCCGAAGGAAGCGGAGTCGGTTAAAAAAGAAATTGCTAAAAGCAATGCTGGTGCACCCAAGACCGGTGGCAGAAATGCGAATTCACGAGGTGGTGGACAGTTCCGTCAGACTCCCCCACAAACACCGCACTCCAGACAGTATTCAAACAGAAATCAGAAGAGTTCTCCCCGTAATGAAGCGATAACTGGCAAACTAGAGTTGAAGGTTGAGAAGTTTTGCAAACCAAAAAACAATGCTCTGGAAGCAATAATAATTGATAAACCAAATTCACCGGAACAGAATGGAAATCAGGGTTCTGAAAGTACAAACACGGAGAACAATGTTCGTAATTATATCCACAAGATCATGAACGTAGTGGTTTTCAGAAGTCGCAAACACAACCTCCCATTGAAGCAGACGAGGTGATTCCTTCTCATGCAGGCGCACTTACTATTAGTACAGACGAAATCGACTCGAGTGGAGTGAATAATGACGAGAAAGTAAGCTGAAAACATTTATAAAAGTGAATATTGAATCAACAGATGCCGGAATCCCCGCTTGTAATCGAGGAACCGTGTACGGAGGAAAGTGTGGTGGGACCAGTTTCAGTGATCGCAATAGAGGCAGTTATCGCCTCAGAGACAAGTTCTGTGCAGAACATCGTTCAAAAAGCTCCTGAAGCTTCCGCTCCCTTTGGCGCTTTTTCAGCTAGCAGCCGTAGAAAACCACCGGTTAGTGTCATTCTGCCTGCTAAATATGTTGCCACAAGTACCGAGTTCAGATCGAAATGGATATTCTCAAAGATAATCAAGGAAGTAGCGGGAATGGACTGCCTTCACTTCAAAAGTCATCATTCAAGAGTAGTTTCAAAGTCAGTCGTGGAAAATCTAATTCGCCGAGAAGCCAATCGTACTCTAAGAATTTTTGGAATTCTCCAAAGCCGGTAGAAGAGAAGGTTTCATTTAGTTTTGATAATCAAAAAACAAACTTTTTTTCAGAATTTCTTGGCCAGACTCATGAAAGCTGAGGAGAATATGAAACTGAAGATCGAGCGTGAAGCGGCGGAAAAAAGGTATTCACTGATGTTCCTACCAGACGCATTCAGTGATGGATCTATCGACGAAAAACAGATTACCGTATGAAGTTATTATTTCCCATGTACCAACAAATTCCAGCTTATTTCAGGGTCTCTATGGGCGCTTCAATGTAGATGAAGTAAGATGCCATTATAACGAAGCCGGTGAACGGATTGGGTCGGGAACACTGCGCGTATGGGATAAGTACACAAATCGAATTGAGGGACGGGCTCACGACAAAAAGTGGCGAGTTCTCCCAATGATTCCATTCAAAAATCTGGAGATGACTGCTGAAAACGCTGACCAGAAACTCAACGCTTATGTGCAGTTTCTCAACGACTGGTCAGATGAGAAAATAAATGTAAGAAATAAAGTTCCAGCTAGACTATTCCAATTTTTCTATTTAGCGCTTTCAGAATATTATATGCAAACATTTTGCTGAATCCGATTTTCAAATGATATACGATTACAACAATCAATCACTCAAAGAAGCACTCGTCACGGTGAAATATTCAGATATCGGTAAACTAATCCTCCTCGAGAGTTCTACCAACGGTAATTTTTCATATTCCGTTGTCACAAAAAAATTGTTTTTTTTTCAGATCTGTCCGACGGCCTCGAAGTTCGAATGTTCGAAGTGCCGGGAATCTCAGTCGCTGATGCTGTTCAATGCAAATAGATTTTTGTTCGGTTTCTCTTAATGCTTGTTATAATAAATTCCTTCTTTTATTAGTTTTTGGAACCTTTAAGAGCTTCCAAAATGTTGAGTTTTACAAAACTCGAAACTTCAGAACGACGTGTTCTGTTTCCGATCCACTAGAAACTCGAAGGCATTCTGCAGTTTATTTAGAAATCATAGACTACTAGGAATTCAACTAAAGCAATAATGGTATGGAGACTAATCAAAGATGACTTAATTCTAATAAATCTCAGTTCCCATACTCATGGTTCTCATCTGCTGTCAATTTGTCTTTGATTCCCATTCACTTGCTCGGAATTCTCTACGTTTTCATTGCTTTCAACTTCAGACCATCTCATAACTCTGATCGGTCATACTTGAAAGAATGGTATGGTTTACAGTTCTGTTCGCAATTTTTCAGATTGAAATTAGTGCTTCAGGTACTACTACAACTGTGTCTTCCAGTTGGGTCTCGGTCTTCTCATGATTCCTGACATTTTGATTAGTTTATTCAGTGGATGGCATTACTGTGTATGTCAATCTGGATCATTGTACACGGGTTAGTTTGATGGAACCTAGTGAATTAGGAATTCAAATGATTTAGGTGTTTTGTCTGGAACAGTTGTCTTCATCTGGACCATCACAAAGATCGTGGATCTTCTCGAGACAATGCTTCTTCTTTATGATGCACGACGTCCACTCACAATTCATATAATTCATCATTTCCTGTCTCTCTCCTATGCATTCACTTTCTATTCTCTCAACTTCGCCATCCATCGTTGGATCGTTTTCTTCAACTTGACAGCTCATGTCTTCCTCTATGCCTATTTGTCTGGATTCAAGATTTTGAATCGGTGGACGCCCTGCTGGGTGGCTGTGTGCTCATCACAGATGCTTCAACTCATTCTGCCATTTATTGCATCGTTATCTGCAACTGCGGTATTTACTCTAGTACCTTGATGAAAATCCTATTTTTACTTTAGAAAATGGCTCGTGGTTCACAATGTGATGCGAACGCCTTCGGAATCTTCACCTTGCAAATCGGCCTCTCTGTCATGATCCTTCTTTTCGCTGATTTCTACTGGTCACGTCTTCAAGAGTTCCGTAGGAAGAACATGAAAAAGTTGGAGAAAGAGAGCGAGGAAAGCGAGAGTCCGAAGGAGCAGAAGAAGAAAGAATCAATGTCGAGAAAGCGTCCATCTGACGAAACGATGATTTTTGAAAATGACTTCCCCGAATTGAGATCTGTTGTGTTCTCTCCCTAATGATATATTGAAAATAAAGAATACATTTCACATGACAGGGTTTATGATGGGTAACCAATAAAGTTAAAAAACTGGGTTTGCTGGGAATGAGATAAATATAATCAAATTGTGAGCACTGGGAAAGGTTATTGGGGGTGTAAAAATGACGAGGTGCCTCAAAGGGCTTCAATCATTTGCTTTAGCTTGCTGACATCGAAGTTGTCGTCACGGGCACATTCAACAAGATGACGGATTTTCGGGTCAATGATAAGATTAGATGCAAACTTGTTGCTTTCAGCATACGCATTTCGGACGACTTGTTGATCGATTCCAGCTAGTTTAGCAGCGTAGAATCCGTACGATTTTGGACAGATTCCAGACTCGAGCTCGTAGAGGAAGGTGACATCCTCCATAGTAGGATCTTCGTTATTCTCTTTGTCCACCACACACTTCTGAAGACATATAAAATAGAGTAAAATGAAATACTTAGTAGATGCTAACCATATGAGCCAATCGAACATTCGAATGGTTAGTGAATGAATCACAAATGGAGTGATAATGAGTAGAGAAGAATGTTCTGCAGACGAGATTATCTGCAATTTTCTGGAGAACAGCAGAAGCAATGGCTGTTCCATCGAAAGTGCTTGTTCCACGGCCAAGCTCATCCACAAGAAGTAGAGAGTGTTTGGTTGCGTTTTTCAGCATGATGTCAGTTTCCTTCAATTCGATGAAGAAGGTTGATTCTCCACACATAATACGGTCGTTGGCTCCGATTCGGGTAAAAATGCGGTCGATCGGAGTTAAGCGCATTGAGAAAGCAGGAACCATGCATCCCTGGAAAAACAAGGCATTAGCTTAATATGAAAAATCAACTTACGATGTGAGCAAGAATAGCGAGAACAGCAGTTTGCCTCATAAGTGTCGACTTTCCACCCATGTTGGGACCAGTAAGAAGCATAACAGCAGCCTCTGTCTCTCCCATTGTAGTACTATTAGCAATGAATGAGGTTGTTTGAGTCACTTCATTTCTTGACTGCAATGCGAGACAGGGATGAAGTCCTTTCTCAACGACGAGATATGGTTTCGCAGATTCGAAATCGAACTCCGGCATGCACATATCGAAAGGAGAAGACTTTGAGAAAGTGGCAAGAGAAGTGAGAACGTCGAAATTCGATACGAGTTTCACCGTTTCCAGCCAGATTGGGTTTTTGTGTCCAAACTGTTCAAAGACACGGCGAGTAGCATCGTCTCCAAGTCTAGACTTTTCTTTTTCAGCAGCATCTAGTGCAGAGACAAGTTCTTCTGAATCGGGTGTCGAGTAGCGGATGAATCCTTTTCTTCGCGATTTCAATTCGAACGAGGACGAAACTTTGGTGTTTTCCGGCATCTCGAGCAAGTACTTTAGCTTTCCAGAATCAATGAATTTGATCTGAAAACATTATTTGTAATTGTGGATGTTTGAAAGGTCACACATACTGAGCAACTATACTTCTTCGCAATCGTATCCTTGTAAGAATTCAATTCACTGATTGCCTCCTTCACCTTCTCAGTAGCGTCATCATACTCAGCATCACATCCTCTGTTTGGAACAATCTTTCCGTCTTTGAGGGCGGTTGTACGATCGAACATTTTCTATAAAAGAAGACATTGTGCCGAGAAAGCAAATTAGGAAAGTACCTCAAAGTAGATTATATTCTCGTCGACTTCTTCCATCTGCTGTTCGTTTCCCAATAATTCATCGAGAAGTTCACAACCTTCTCCTTCTTGCTGACATTTTTGATATTCTTTTCTCAATTTATTGCAAAGTTTGAATCCATCAATCGCTGACAACAATTCTCCGATCTTTTTCTGGTTAGTTTTGAGAGTGTCGAAGAAAATCGCACGACTATCTGGATGTTTTTCGGATCTATATTTGAGACCAATAGTGTGAATTCTGTAAAAATTAGTTTTGAAAAACTAGCAACTTTGAAAATCTCACTTTTGAAGGAGACGATCCAAATCAGGAATCTTCTTCATGATAGCGGTGGTTGTAGTGAAAAACGATGCTGCATCTGGAGAAACCATCCATTTGATGGCTTCTTGTCGAAGCTTGAGTTTTTTGGGGTCACATGTTGGTTGAAGTAGCCAGGAACGAAGAAGACGACGACCGAAAGGAGTGGAGCACTTATTGATGACGTAGTAGAGAGATGTCAAATGAGAATCTCTTCCGTTTGGAACAATGTTCAGATTCTCGAGAGCAGTTCCATCCAAAATTAGATTTTTATCTTTCCAGTTGATTTTTTCCTCTACCAGCTCTTTCTTATCACCTTTCGAACTATTGGAATCATAGAAAGTGATGTTGCGCATAGAAAGCATGTCCACATCAATCAAACTGTCACGAAGGTACCACACGATAGCTCCGAAAGCAGATAATGCCAATTGCCAATCACTTGACGGTTTTGGGAGAACGCTCGATTCATCAAGCATCGATCTGAGAACTTCGGGCCATTCGGAAACTGCTGATCCAAAATAGTCATCATTTGAAATGATTCTGACACAGTCGTCCGCAGTCATGAACTGTTTCTTGGGAAGAAGATGTTCGATAGGAACAGAAAACAGGATTCCGTTGATGATGGATTTTGTTGAAACGGACAAGCAACTTCTCTCGACCAGTGTCTGCACGACAATAACATTTGCGAGCAAAGTTCGAAGTTGAGAACGATAATCGTCATCCTCAAATTGTCCGATCCTGATGTGAGCTGTAGTGGTATCAATCATGCAGACGCCGTATGAAGATTTTCCAGTTTCGGTGTTCTGAAACAAAAAATAAATAGGTTCCTGGGAAATTAGCCATAAACCATTTTGCGGAAATTCAAAAACTTACATGAAACTCTTTGATAGCCAGCAAATGTTTAGCAGTTGGATCGAGCGTAGATGCCGCACTACCCAAGTCGACTCCATCCAACACTCCGTATGTTCTTGTTCCGTTCGAAGTCACTCTGCATACTTCTCTCTTGACAACTTTGTCCTTAGCTTTAGTCTTTTGATTTCGCTCCTCAAGCATCTGCGGAGTCTCAGTTTGTTCGACACGAGCAACTTTGTAACCATGATTCATCAATTGATCAGCGAACTTAGACGCAGCATGTTCGGGGAAGCCAGCATGAGCGTATGATCCTCTCATAAAAGCAATGTTCAGTGCTCGAACCACTTCAACGGCATCCATGTGATATGTTTCATAGAACTTTCCAACTTTGAACAAAATAATTGTGTCGTAGTGTTGAGACTTGATGGTCCACCATTGACGATGTCCCGGAGTCTGCTTCTGATGAAATTCTGGTGGAACCCAGAGAGTTTTTGGATCATACTCTGGATCGGACATTGGGCGTTTGCAAGCATCACGAATTTTGTCTGGTTTCAACCAATCAAGCGATTCATGATCGAATCTCTCAGCTGGCTCTTCCTCTTGCTGCTTCTTTTTGGAGCTAGCTTTCTCCGTATTCTTCTTTCTTTCACCTTCTCCTTCCATGATCTTGTTCATTTTCTCTTCGACTGCTATCATCGAAACTTCTTCACCTTCTGGAATCACTCTTCTGATTTTTGCAATGCCAGCCGATTTTACACTTTTAGGAGTATCAGCGAGTGTCTTCTGCAAGAAGGGAACATTTTAATAACAGGGAAAGTATTGCATACTATCAGTTTCTTGGCCCGTTTTGGAGTGTTCTTCGGTGTATTTTGAGGAGTACTGTCGTAAGTAACTTCACAATCATCACTTCCACTTCCATCAGCTTCTGACCCCTCCGAAGATTCATGCCCCGCTTCTGCGTCTTCCATTTCAAAATCTTCATCATTTTCATCTTCTCCTTCAGATGATGATGAGACGACCACTCTTGAACGCTTTGAAGCGTTTCTTGGGGTTTTGGCTGGAGAGTCAATCATTTGAGAATTGGCTCGTTTCAGAACTTTCTTCTCTTCAACTGAAAATCTCAATTTTAAAAACAAAAATAATTCTCAAGAATATACCATTTTCTGTTACAGCAACTTTGGACACTGTCTCTCTTTTAGGTTCGACTTCTGGTTTCTCCGATTTTGGAGTCTTCGAGAAGAACGACATCAAAGAGCTCTGTCGCTTCGACATCCTGACAAACGATTAACTTATAAGAAGATAAGAATCGGTAACAAGATATTACGGTCTTTCAAGAAACCGAGATAGTTAACAGAGAAAACTTTCAAAATAAATTAAATTCATGCAAGGAAAACATATTGTTGTAAAATCAACACTAAATATCTATATATCTATGATACGTCGTAGTCATTCGGATCGATCAGCGTACATCATATCCAGCCTTGACATCCAATCTAGCTTTCTTGTCTTGAGCAAGCAATCGTCGAACATCCGTTTCAAATGGATCTTTATCAGATGCGTCACTGAAAACCATAAATCGTGAGTAGAAAAAAAATTTCTCGACAGTAGCTTACCGGCGAATGTTGTCGACCCAGATATTGATAAGTGGTACGTTTTTTGGATAATCATTTACTTGAACACCGAAAAACTGAGCATTTTTGGCGTTCGACTGAATTTTTTTGAAATCTCGTATCCATTCTTTGTCGATGTTAGAATTCCAAGCAGATGGAGTTGGATGCTTCTCGGAGAACTTTGAAACGTTCGAGGTAGACAAAGTGGGGTTTTGAGCGCGTATCCTGCAAAATTCTTACTGAACCCGAAAAAACATTAATAAATGACTTACAGTTCGGTGTCCACTACAATAGCCATTGAAGATGGAATTGATAGAAGATCAGAATCGGTTAACCCTAAAAAACAGACAATTATTTATCGAAAATCAGTTGTTCCTAACTTTGCTTTTTCTTTTCCGGCCCTCCAGAAGCTACCGTTTCGGAGCGTCGCTTACTGTGGCCATGTCGTTCGCTTGAGCTCGAACATGCACTCTCTTGTTTTTTTGCAGATTTCACGGACTTCCGCTTCTTTTCTTGAACTTTTGTAGATGAATCCGCGATTCCACTCGTTTCAGACGGGTTGATTTTTGCAGGAAGAGATTTATTCAGCTTCGCATTCAATTTGGCTGGAAAAATTCAAAATTTGCAGAAGTTGTTGGAAGGCAAACCTTTTTTTTCTTCTTCTGCAACCAAAACACAGTGTTTGCAATAGGGACTACTATTGCGCTTTGACTTCTTATCTTTTATGGTACAGGTTTGCTGCTTGGAATCATTTTTGTCATTGTGACTATGACAACTGGAAACGGCCACCAACAGTTCCGCAACTTTCGGAGTGGGCCTCCTAACTCTCGATGTTCTCTCTGATAAAGCGGATGTCGGCAAGACAATAGAATCCTCGTCGTCGGTGGAAAGATTAGAATGTCTGACTTTCTGTTTAGCTGGAACTGATGGAGAGGGACCTGAAACGTAATGTATTCAGCGTTAAGAGAAATAAATAATTCATACCGGCGGTCGCTCGATTTCGTTCTTTCAAGGGTATCACTTTCAGAAACTTTCGGATATCTTCTTTCTTCTTCTGTTGGTCCTGAGTAGATTGCAGACCAGCTTTGGAATCCTCGTTTTCTTCTTCGATAGATATACTGTTAATAGCGGTGCCAGTAATGATCGGATCAGATTTCACTGTATGGGTATCTGCACCACCTTCCAGAGTTCGCCTCGTTGGAGTGTTAGTGTTGCTTTTGTTCCTGAGTTGGCGGGGAGTCGAGTGACCCTTTTCTTCTGTTTCTCTCTGTGCCGGTATATTCGGTTTTGATTCAGTTAGCTCGGAAGTGGCTTTTCTTTCGTGACATGCCTCCTTCTGAACTAACTCAGATTTCACAGAAACCGTAGTCGGCCTCTCCAGAGGCGTCATTTTCGTTACTGAACATCCAGGAGTGCCTGTGTGATTTGCAGTCATATTTTTAACTTTCGAAAAACACGTTTGCTTTGTATCCTGCTCATCATCTTCTTCTTCGTCTTCTGAATCTTCCTCCGCGTCTTCCTCGCACGAGCGTTCATCGTTAGAATCGCCGTCAGTAGTCTCTTCATCGCCCATCGACTCTTCTTCCTCAGACCCACTTTCTTCTTCTGTAAGTTCCGGATCCATCCTAGATGTAGACGGAAAATTATCATTCCTCGCGAACCCATTTCTCTGTAATTGACGCTCTTCAAAGACATCATCATCATCGTAGTCGCTGAAACGCAGATAAAAATTAAAAATAACTGACAAACTACTAACCATGCTGAAAAATCAACAAAGTTGCTACTGCTGGCAACGGATGAATACGGTACGAATTTGGGGATTCCTGACACTGAAAATAGATGGTTAATTCGAATCACTTTCAAAAATCCGAACCATGAGCAGAACTAACGATTCTTCCTTTCCTACCGTCACTATGATAGTGATCCCCTTCGTTAGGTCGTAGGTTCCGTCCGAACTTCTCGTCTAACTTCAAGGATTTCGTCAAAGCTCTATGATCTCCATCGAATGACTGTAGAGAATTTCGTGGAGCCGAAACGCTTCCTTTTCCAAACATAGAATCGTGTTGATACATTCTATTCACAAAAGCTTGTTGATGACAAGCCGCCATAGTTTCCGGAAAATAGAATCTTCCATAACGATCCATTTCAATTTTCGTTTCTGGTAAGCCCCGACGCTCTCGTTCTCGACACTTTTCTTCGATTTGATGAACGTTGAACATGAACCTTTTTTGTGCTTTATCGAAACCATCGGCAAGATCTCGTGTTGATTGACGTGCTTCTACGGCTGGCTCTTCACCATCCATGTCTTCTTCATCATATTGTTCCATATCAGTATAACAATACGAGGAATCATCTGAAATTTTCACGTGTTGATATTACAATTTTTATCGCCAAAGGAAATTGAAGTGAATCATTCCTATATCATCGATTAGTTATTCACAATGACCAGTAACTCTGAAAACTCTGCGACTTCAAATGCTGCCAAAGTGATGCGTCCAGGACATGTGAGCTACGATTAATAAGGTTTTAAGTAAAATTTGAGCCCAGGTTATCGATAAATGGCGGATCAAAGCCCTTTTAGGGAAAGGAGCATGTGGCGTAGTATACAAGGTAGAAGACAAAAATCGGAAGGGTTACTGTGCAGCGATGAAAGTCGAATATGACTCGCAAGAATTCGACCGAACTCTACAAATTGAAGTGCACGTTCTCAGCAAGTTGAAAGAAGCTAAAGATGTTCTCAAAATCATCGACTGTGGAAAGAGAAAACACTACACGTGGGCTACAATCTAGGTGGCTTCAAAAATCAGATATATGCAGGTACATGGTCACAACTCTCTGTGGTAAGGATCTAATGGCACTTCGACTGAAGATACAACGAGGCTTCAATGATGTGACAGCTTTGCGAGTCGCTTTGTTTACCCTCTACGGACTGAAACAGTTACACGAAACGGGATTCGTACATCGTGATGTGAAACCAGGGAACATTATGACTGCGGCAAATCGAGGACGTGATTCCCGATTCCTCGTTCTCATTGATTTTGGAATGGCTAGATCTTTTGTGCTCACTGGTGAAGATGGAAAGAAGAAGTTGCGTCCGATGAGAAGGCGGATTCCGTTGAGAGGAACTGTTAGATACTGTTCTATGAATGTGCATGATCGTGTCGAGCAGGGACGATGCGATGATTTGATTGCAATGATATACACCATCGTCTTTCTGACTCTCGGATTGCCTTGGTCTCAATTGAAAGATGAGAAGGAAATCATGTCGATGAAAAAATCTACAAAGGATGTTACTCTCTTTGAGGTATGTTCATAGATCAAGTTTCCGATGAAATTTACTGACGCACAGGATCTGCCGGAAGAACTGAAACTTATATTCGAGTACCTGAAGACACTGAGCTACATGGATAGGCCAAACTATGAAAAGATCTATAATTTGGTATTGTGAACTATTCATTAATTTAGGTCATGGTATCCATTTCCAGTTGATGGCTTCTATCAACAGACAGAAAATCAATTTCATGGATCCTTATGAATGGGAAGATGAAGAAATCGAAAAGATGGCCAAAATTGAGAAGGAGGAAAAGGAAAAAGAAGAGAAGGAAAAAGAAAAGGAGAAGGAACAGAAAAGTGATCCAATGAAAACGGCAAAGTCTACGAAGCCGGCCGATACACCGATTGCAGGAGAAGCAGACGAAGAGAAAAAGTTGAAGGGAAACGATTCGGATGAGCAGCAGAACACATCTAATGTGGACAAGTGTAGCAAGTTGCAAGGTGCAAAGGATCTCGCTAGTAGCCATTCGGATGCTAACGAAAATTCGCACATGGGTACTATACAGAAAGCGGGAGATTGTGAGTAGAAAACTTCACGAGATGAACATTTCCCCTATATTTAGCTATTCCTGGTGATACCAACGACATGGAAACTGCAATTGACTACGATCAAACGGAGTATAAAACTAAAAAAGCCTTGCCAAGTATGATTGTTTACAGTGCTCTTATTTCACTATCGAAACATATTCATCTTTCAGGAGAAGAACTTCAATTCATTGTATTTCCTGCGATTGCACCTAACAACTTCAGTGAGGTCATCATTCCTTTCTGACCTATTCAACGACATCTACTGGACATTGACTACAATCTCAAGAAAGAATCTCAGTAATTAAAATCGAGCATTTCTGAGCATGAATTTTTTCAACCTTTTCCCGAATGATATTATTTACCAAGTTGTCTTCTCTCCTCGCGTTTGTATCGCATTTTTCTGATTTGTTTCACTTTTTCACGTCGCAAACTGTTCAGCTCTTGTTCCAACCGATTGATTTCATCTTCGTCCAGGGTACTCTGAAGGAAATATATTACGTATTTAAGGCACTGCATGATGTTAGAACCTCTTCTAGTTCATCATAATCGTTTACTCCTCGTTCTTCCGACGGAAGTTTGTTGGGAATTACTTTCACTCGTGGCATCGCAGCACCTGAAAATCGAAACTTCGCTAGAGCTGTAAAAAACTGAAAACCAATGAGGAATATGATAAAAATCGACTACTATCGATCACGGTAAGTCATTATCAATTGAAGAAGCAGATATTCATAAATTGAATCACTCAATAGTTAATATTTTTACTTTTGAGTTATCACTTCCGAAAAAGGTTTCCTAAATTTCCAAAAAAAAATTGCATTCGAAAAACTTTTATTTACCGCACTGTCGTAAGATCTTGCGCATTCTACGCAAAACACCGTTCTGTGTATGCAGAAAAAGGGGGAAATTGAAAAATAGTTTTTTTTTTCAGAGTTTGTTGGTCTAAACTTCATTGTTGGTCTAAACTTCATTATTCGAGCTTGCAGTGATTAACTTTTTCACATTAGTTGCCTTGTAAATTGATGCATTCATGTGAGAAAATTTTTTAAGTGCCTGAAGTTCGTATCATTTAAAACAATGTTGCTACAATTCGGGATCGAAATTTCACTTATCAAAAAAATATACTTCGTTTCGTTTTTTTTTGTTCACCTCTTTATCAAACCTCAGAATTCTTATTAAGAAGTTCTCAGTTAAATTTTTCAGCACAACACATGCGCAATGAGGATTATCGGCAAAGACCCAAATAAGCAAGAAATGGAAAAGCTGAGGGATCTGCTCAACCACGTAAATGCGATCGTTCAGAGTTTTGTTCAACATGTTGACGAGCTTCAACATGAAGTGGCGGAATTGTTCATCAACGAATTCGGTGTCACAGGGTCGATTGACCTGAATTCTCTCAGCAAACTGGCTCGGATCACATCACAATTCGCATCTTCTGAAAGCTCTCAGAGACTCGGAAAGTATCAAAAAGCTGTTCACAAGATGTTCAATGCATGGCAAAGTTTACGGAAAGAAGCTGCGGAACTCTCCGGCAAGGACAGAGCGAGATATGCTTTCATCCCAGCAAAAATGTGTTTCTTCTACTTCTACAATGGCGAGTTGAACAAAGCAATTGTCTGCTTATTAGACTACATTGACATGCTCCCGGAAGATGCTATGTGTATGGAAGCAGGACTTCGGTGGTTGATGTTTCTCGGAGAAACCGAATTGGCTGACAAGAAAATGAAGAAATGGAAAATGGATAAGAATTCGACAGATATATTTGATGCGACTCGAATAAGCATTAACTATTTGAAACTGAGTGATAATCGTCCGGAATCGCTCAAACAGTTAATCGAACTTCGTGATCGAATCAAATCCGAAAACATCCGGTCCTTTCCGAAATATGAGCTTGCTTCATATGTGTCGTGGCTTTGCTCCACACTCAGCAATGTTGCCGTTGGAAGTTCCCTCAGTGGATGCGACGTAAGTATATCTAAAAAAAATCGCAAGGAAAATGGTTTTCAGTTCCCAGACCGCATGTCACAAGCTCAGGAGGCATCGTGTAAAGCAGAGGCTATTATTCGGAATCGTGTTCCAGGTCTTGCTGCATATCAGTTCGACAATTCAGTCAGTGCATTCATAATCCGATTCCTGGAAGAAAGTCACGGAACCAGCACGGATTACGGTATTTGTATTATCATCTAGGCTCGCAAGACTGTTTGTTTTACAGTTCATCTTGGAAGCAGTATTGCATGGCATTTCGAGATGCGCCGAGAATTAGCTTTAGTCAATGTTTCCTCCGCCCAAACTCGTGATTCGATTTCTTCAATGATTCTGAACCTTCGTGTAGCTCTCAAATCGGCTTCACTTTTTCGGATTCTTCAAATGACTAATTTGTTAGCATACTATACGGGTCTTGTCGAAGAAGTCGGTACTGAGAAGAATGCAAAGTTGATGAAAATCTCTTGTGTCAACCTGCTATCGGCGAATCCGACGGTCGTTCGTTGTAGTACACCCAAGGAATATAAAGTGCCCTCAAGGGCTCAGACACCGTTAGCTGGAGAAAAAACTGGAAAACGTAGTCCCCAAACAGACACGATGATCGAAACGTTGACTGATGAAATTGAGGAGCTGGGCTTGTAAGTATTTATATAAGCAGGATACAGTTCAATTCAATTTTTTTCTTTAGATACGACGATCAAGTGTTTCACCCTATCACTCGAACTTGTACCTGCAATGTATGCGTACATTATCCCCACAGTACAACATTCGCAGCAGAGTACATGATGGCATACTGTATACATTCCGATTTCACCCAGGTTTCAATGAAGCACTTCAACGACGAGTTCATTCAAATCAGAGAGCGAGGAATGATCTACCAAACGATGATGCATCGAGACAGCAGTGTACGACCGGTATGTGTCCTGTAGAAAATTTCTTTTTAGACATCATGATTCCAGAGACCAAACATAATCCAAAACGAAGTTTTCGGACTATGTGTAATTCGATGGCTCACGAAAAAAATTGATGCGAGAGAATATGCAGATCCTGTGTCATTAGAGATATTCCAAAATGCTCTGAAAGTAGGCACCAAGCTATTTGTAAAACATACCATAAGTTTTACAGATTGTCAAATATCTCAATCAAAGAACTACTGATCTCCTTCTAGCGGTTCAACAACTTGGCCGACAACTCGAATTTCCACAAGAGTGTAAATGCAGCTGGATGCAACCTATCGAAAGAAAGCCACGCTCAAAACCTAGAATGGGCACCGCTATCGAATTGTTCCGAGCAGTTTCTCCATTTGGTCGTCGTCCGAAACTAGAATCAAAAGTCAAACAGCCACCGTTTGACATGCAGAGATACAACAAAATGACCGTCGAAATGGATCGTGAAATGAGCAATTACACACACATTCTTTATAGGTATTTAATGGACATTATAATGTTTCTCTAATTGAGTTTGATTTTTCAGAGAATGGCGTAGCCGATTGTTCCCTTACATTGGTCGAACATCGAAAAACCCGTGGCTGGCGGCATATGCATGGGCTGAATCGACGCTCATTGGTTCCAGGAATGCTATTCAGTGCAGACTTACAAAGTGTCGGAAAGGAGTTGTCACCATTTCGGGACAGGATCGGTTCAAAAAGTGTGTCGAGGATATGCCAGACGATATGACTCTTGTTCAAATAGCAATGGGCGACGATAAGAACATCTACCTCATCAAGTTGCATGCCGATCGAGATCCCGTGATCATGCCTATCGCTCATCAGACACACGCAATTGAATTGGTTGACAAGTTTTCATTGATGTTGGAAGAGGATGAGCGCATAGCTAAATATCCTGGAGAGCTCACACCTGACGAATTTTGGACACGGCGTAAAGTGGTAGATGCTCGTATGAAAGAGTTCGTACAAGAGGTCGAGGACAACTTCTTAGGCGTGGCTGCGTACTTATTCATGCCATCAGGACGCATCGGTACAGCTGCTTCAGCTTTGGCTGATAAAATTCGTATTGTATCAAAGGGAGGTATTTCGTCGGGAGAAGCGAAAGAAATGGTATATTTGGCGAAGAAGATGGATTCCGAAGCCTGGACTAAACTCATTCTTCGATTCTGTGAAATGCGAACCATTGACGAAAATTTTGCGACGTTTCTCCCTACTTTTCATGAATCGTGTCTCAAAGCATTGTCGCAAGATAAAAATAGCAGCAAGACAGCAACTGATTCCGGGAAAAAGTACACTTACCTCGTCATTTGTCCACATCTCTCGCAGTTTTGTTGGGAGCGTCTTCCGATTTTTGAAGAGTATCCATATGTCGGACGTCAAGTCTCGATTCATTCCATTTTCAGTCAACTAGAGGCGATGAGAAATCAAGAGAAGCAGGTTGGGTCGGTTTCTTTCTAATGCGCATAGACCCTTTTTCCAGATTCCACTTCAAATCGACGTTCAGAACGCATACTATGTCCTAGACCCGGAAAACAACCTGGGAGAAACGAAAAAACGAATGCTCGATTACATTAACAAGTTCAAATGGGAAGGAACTGTCGGAGAAGCACCTAGCACCGCTGATATAACCACCGCTCTTTCAAGTCGTGATGCGTTTTTGTAAGCTGTATAGTATTGTTGAAAAATCTAGCCATCTCTTCCAGCTATTTCGGTCACGGATCCGGTTCTTCGGTTATGCCAAGATCTGTCATCAAACAATCCACATGCAACGCGATCAGTATGTTGATGGGATGCGGAAGGTTTGTGATGTATTAGGTTCATCTGTATCAATGCTCTCTACAGCGTGAGGACTATCCCACAGGCTCCCGGATTCGATGGCAAATCTGCACTGCACGACTACGCGATGGCCAAATGTCCTTTGATCGTTGGTTGCTTGTGGACAGTCACTGATGGAGAGATTGATAGATTCTTGATTAGAATGATTGACGATTGTTTCGAGAAGACAAAATCTGTCTCTGGAGTCGACAAACTTCGTCAGCTTTCTGAAGCGATGCATGAAGCTCGATCAAAAGCCAAACTGAAGTATCTAACGGGAGCAGCAGTAGTCATGTATGGTCTTCCTGTAGTTTCCAAGCCGAGTATGGAAAAAGAAAACTCTTGTCGGACACCAAGCAGAAGTTGTAGAACAAGCTCCAAAATAGGATCGTCAAGGAAAGAGCCATCCTCCAAACGAACAGTGTTAACCGAGAAAGAGTCGACACAGAAATCAGCTGCGACAATCCCATCCACTCCACGTGCGTCCACCAGAACAACTAGATCCAAAGCCAAGACTCCTTCAAGGATGCAACTCGACTGATTCTCATTGTCTGCGCAATATCGCATGTTTACAGTATTCATACTAGTCGATTGAATTTTAAATGAAAAGATTTTTCCTGTCAAATAATTGAGAATGAATAGTTTATTATATGATTCATCAGATAACATCAACATGATCAGAAGTCTTGTTAGTAAATTTAGCTTTGATGATTTGACCGGTTTTTCAAGTTTCAGAGAGGCGGAAGGGCTGAAATCGAACAACTTGGTTACCATTTTCCGGGACTCAACTCACCACAGTGATTTTTTCGTATTGTGTAGAAACATATCAATGATACTACAATGAGCACGATAAGAATAATGGAAACGAGAGGAGCAAATCCACTGGCCAAGAAGTTGAATATTGTATCTTGACCTACTGAGCAAACTCGCTCATCTCGTCCATAAGGACAGTTTGGGCGACCATTACATGCCAGAGATTTAGGAACACAGTTCTCATCGCCACATGCAAAAAGTCCTTCTTGGGTGCAATTTTTCACTGAAAAATGGGGAATGGATAATTAAAAGTATGTACTTTAGACGAACTCACTTCTTGTATAAGAAGAAAACAGGGCAGATATGGATGTTGTGTTGAGACTTCGAACATCTGACAGATAGAAACGAACGAACATTTCATTTGAAGGAGAAAACACGTCATTGGCTGTCAATCCACAGAATCTGAAAGCTACTGTCTTACGTCTTTGCATTGTTATCATTTTGTTTCTGATCCTAGGTATAAGGATATACCAATTGTTACCAAAATGAGAACGCAACGAACCTTCTTAATGGTTTATCAGAAGTATCTCCAGAATAAACTTCAACGAAGTTATGAGCACACTGGTTTGGAGCTTTCAGAGCGAACTCCTTGACATAAAAAGCAATTCTAAAATTGGATGGAACTGCGAGACGCCAAACACAATCAAGTGTCCCTGATGCATTTCGTGGAAGATTTGCAATCAAATCTTTTGTTCGAATGAAACCGTCTAATCCATTGAGATATTCAAGAAGGCATTCTGAACGAGAAATAGTATTCATAAAAGTCCCATTACCTCACCATGATTATTGAATCTTCCTGTCTTGCTAGGAACTATGGCATATTCGGCTGAGAATCCTTGATATTCTAACATCGCATCTGATCGGAATCTAATCCATAGAAACCCTAAAACATCTATGGTTTTTGGATTCAAATCTGGTAGGAGTACCCGAAACTGCTCTAATTTCTCTTTTCGGCATTCGATCACCACAAAAACGAGCGATAAGTGGAGAGAACCCGTAACGACCATCACGGAATTCCTGGAAAGATTCACTGATTAATGGGCCTAAAATTTTTGCTGTCTGTTGAGAAATATTTTCAATTCTGTGAGTCTAGGAGAGGGGAAAAACTGGTCCGTTTGGTCAGATTTTTTGTGGGTGCAAACATCAATTCTAGAACTCTATCTTTTTAGTTGATAACTTTTCAATATAGCATTATCTAAAGATGGTGTGTGAAAGTGATTCTCTTACAAACACCCTTCTATTCGCTTCAATTTCAATAGATTCTAAAGTCTCCTGGTTTTCACGAGACACGTCATCTTTAGATGAGGTCGTAGGAAAAGTTTTGAACTACAAAAGTAGAGTCTAAAGTCGATGTATACACCCACCAAATTTCAGGAAGAACGGAAAGGTGTGAACCCCTCTCTCAGATTTCAAAAGTTGGAACTTTTTAGCATAAAACTTCCGAAGTTGCCAACCTTTTGTACTGTACCCTGAACGAAAATATGAAAGTTTCCAAAGTTTATAGATCCATTTTCTATTATACACAATATTCACAAATTCAGATAAACTACTTCCAAATTCGTGTGTTTTCATCCCCGGAAGAATGAAGATCAAGCTTTTTGCTTAATTGAAAACCTACAATAAAATCATTGGGACACTCTTCGCCTGCTTCTATTTTGTCGTATGTTGATTCAATCTGAAATCCAATGAATTTGTTATTCAGTCGATTGAACCTATCTCGTCTACCCCAACTTACTTGAAATACGTGATGAAATTTAACAATAACATCGTGCTGTGGACGAGAGTGAATCACACGAACACAGTCGACGTTTGGAGGATACCTGAATAAATTAAATTCGTTTTTATTCCACTGGGGACAGAAGCATGCCTATCTGGAAAATTGGGAGAAGTGAATATATTGAAATTCTGTAATCCTATTCCCTTAATTGATAGACACTGATCGAACTGTGGAGGTGGGTTTCCATTTGAATAGGATACTGAAAATTATAATCAAATCATTATTTCGATCGCTTTTTGAAAAACTCACAAAGAGCCAATACCGGCAAAATGAATCGCATGAAGTGATAACATGCGCGAATGCTTGTTTTGCAATTCGACGACAGACAAACACTTTTTGGTTAGATGAAGAGGAAATTTCTGGAATAGAAAAAGGATGAAGAGGAAGAACCGATTGAGCAGAAAAAGAAGTGAAAAAACACAACAAAACAGGATAATGAGTGAGAGAAAAACAGAGAGAATGGAAGAAGATTACTAGGTTAGAATGGGCAAAAGAATTGGGAATGGTGGGCTAGTCGTGGGAAGTGAGCATTCCGAAGGGGATTGGTGGAGAACAGGATTCCAGAACTTCGAATTGGGAGCTTAGGTGTCGAGTTAAACTTTTTCCTATTCAAGAAATGGATCATAGACGATATTGACGGTGAGAATTGCAATTCCGAAAGAAAAATTGGTGAACCCTCGAACACGCATATTTCAGCTTGAATATTCAACTGGGTCTAGGAACTTCCAAAAAGTGTAGTTTTTGTTGAACTCAGCAATCTTAATATTTAAATTTCAAAGATATTTTCTGATTAAAAAAATTGAGATCTCAACAAGTTCCAATTAGGACGCATCTTTGAGACCTATTTCATGCGATTGCATGCATTTTTCTCTGATGAGCGAAAATTTTGAGCTTTTGGAAGTTACTACAAGCTGATATAAAGAAATGTATTATCTGCGGTCGATGGTCTTACGCTACTGAAACTGGAGATAGAAACTCTCTGGTTTGAGATCCAAACTACAGTAGGCACTTAAACCTGAGAGAACCTAACCCGGAAAGAAAAAAAGTAGGGAATTTGAAAAAGAAAAGAAAGATCAAAGTGTGAAGGAGCTGTGACGATGAAACGTGAAGAAAAAGTGAAGGAGGGACAGGTAGTCTTTCAGAAAGCGATTCACCCAAGTGGAAGCACAAAGAAAAGGCTGTTTATGTAGGTGTTCTTCTCCTCCTCCACCTTCTTCCTTTTCTTTTCTTCTTCCTTTTTTCCTGCTCAGAATGCAGAGCACACAATGAAAAATAAGAAGGAGACGTAGGACAAGAAGATGTGGGATGAGTTGAGTATATGGAGACTCGAACTCAGAGGGCTTCAGACGCAGAGATGTGCACGGAAAATTGAGTTTGCGTTGAGGAGAATGGGCTCCAAATCGAGGGGAGCTCACGACAAAGACGTCGTTTTTGGCGGCGTTAGGTCGGACGACGAATAGAGAGAAAAATGAGGAGGAAGAGTTGTCCATTAGTCGAATGGGAAGAAGACGTCTGGAAGATGGAGAAAAAACGAGTTGAAATGAAAAGAGAAAGGTTGACATTGGAAATAAGGGAGTTGAGAAAAGGCAGACTTTTCTTTTGACGAAAATCTGAATTTTTAAAGGTTAGGATTCTTATTGAGTTTTTTAATGCAGAAAAAGAATATCTTGGATTCTATTATGATTTTTAGTTTATGACATTTGTTATGCCACTGGCTTTCGTAAAGAGTCCTTCTACTTTGAAAAATTGGTTATCAACTATTCAATTTTGTTACAAACTAGTGGGTAAAAAGCTCTACATTTGTAGTTGACTACTTATTGTCCTAACTGCGTTTAAGGCAGATAGAGCTAAAGTTTCGAAACTAAATGTTTTCCAATTTCAGTGTTAATTTGGAGAAATTGGAGACATATGTTTACTACACAACTTAACTCGTTATTGGAAATAAGTTGTCGACTACTGAAATTGAGTTCAAGAATTGTCTCGATCACCGTACTTGCAACATTTCGAAAAAATGGATGAGAAGTTAGTTTTTCAGACCTCCAAAAGTTTACATTATTCAACTGAAAATGACAGAAGTTTTCGTCCTTTTGGCCGGTACCGGCTCAAATGTTCTGTATGGAATTTCCAGGAATTTTTTCGAATCTCCAATTAGAGAAGGCCACAACCTGGTCAAAAGGGGGCAGAGACAATAAGTGAAAATTTCCAAAACTTAGAATTGTGCATATGTTTAATAAACAGAAGAACATTCAAGTCCAGAAGGAAAGACCCAAAAAATATAATCTGGAAAAGTAAGATTTCGAGCCTATGTTTTGTTTTTTTGATAAATCAAAAATCCTTCAAAAATACGCCATGTTTAAACATGTTTGCGTTGAAATCTGTAAAATCCGTTGAATTCTATGCGAAAAGTTCAACATATGCAAAGTGAATAACCTTCGCACTTTTTCTCGTTATGCTTTTTTTCTTCAAAATCAAATCATAAAAGCCTTCTTTTTTACTTCCTTTCTTCTTCTTCCTTTGTAGCTTGCTTCTCCTTTTTTCTCTCAAAGTTGAACCATTTCAAAAATATTTACTCGTAAGAACCAAGAAGTTGTATATCGAGTGATGTGAATATAATGAACATTGTTGGTGTCTTGCTCTCAGGAGATGGAATCGCAAGAAAAGTGAAACTCGGGAACACTAAAAAAAGAAGAGGGAGAGTGTCAAAATCTACAAAAAAATGATAGGACAGGGATAATAAGGAAAATGAAAGTTGAAGGTTTTAATTTTGTGGTTGAGCATTGACTGGTTGTTGTTGGAAATCGGCAGCTTCTTCTGGGAATTCCAGTTCCCAGATTCTCTTCAGATGCTTTCCCTTGACGTCGCGTGGAGTTCCGAATCCAGTCATCCCCTGTAAGAAACAAACGTTTTTTCGAAATGTTGCAAAGTTTCCTTAAAGTCGAAAAAAGTGCAAACGGGTAGGGATTGGGCAGGGAAACGAGGAAAACGGCGACTGGCAAACTACTACTAATCCGATAGTAAACATGATGAAGGGAAAAAGAAAAAGGTGGGAGAGCAATCAGTGATTACCACTGAACTCTCAACTCATTGACGCATCATAACCGGATTTTCATGCTTTAGAAATCATTGATCTCGGGGAAAAATTCAAATGATTAAACCATATCATTCAACTCGAAATTTTCAAAACTTTACAAAAAAATGAGACTCGAGAATTGAAATGCTTTTTTGGCTCAATTGGTAATCTAGTTGAAGACCACCACCACTATCCCTCGGGATCAAATAATCGAGTTCTATGCTGTGACTCCATTTTGCTTTTGTCAATAATCAAAAATCAACGGGACAAGGGACCATGACATAACAGATATCATTCTCTCTCTCTTATTCCAACCAAAAAACACAACCTTTTGACTCTCATATTGATTAGTTCCTGATTGAAGACGAACGATGGAATCGTGTGCTGAATTGTCAGCTACTTGCCAACGTGCTCCGTGTTCAGCGAATTCCACTTTTGTCTGGGTATTACGTGGCATTCCGAAACCAGTCTTTCCCTGTAAACGATCAATCAAAAAACTGCAAGCACACAACTTTCAGTGGTTAATTAGGAAAATTAGGTGGACGAAAATCAGAGAACAGAAGGAGACTGACAGACGGAATCACGCTTTTCTAAACAAGAAAAAAACCTTCTGAGATTCAAATTGATTAGTTCCAGATTGAAGTCGCACAATAGCATCAGAATATTGTTTCTGTTCCTCAATCAACCATTGCTTGTCGTGATCAGCGAAATCAACTTTGGTTTGTGTGTTACGTGGCATTCCGAAGCCAGTTTTTCCCTGAAATGACATACAAAAAACACGTGGACAAATAGACATTGGACATTGTGAAACAGACAGTGTGACATGGGATACTCGCAAATGTGTTTATGGCTACTTCTTGAATTAGAAGAAGTGGATTCTTGTTTTACGCACACAAGACTATCTAATCAGGGTTTAGTTATATGCAAAAAGTAATTTAGGCAGAATGAAAATATATGATTCAAGGTGTGGTCCCCCATACTTCGAAGTTAAACTTCTTTTTTATAAACCATCGGGATACGGGGTGAAAAAGGGAATCGCAATCAATTTGTTTTCAAGTATCCCCTAGAGAGTACTACTCAAAAGGTTGTGTTTTTTTTCTCATTGGAAAACAGCCCATTTAGGGGTCTGGGAATAGGGTTCGAATATGACCATTCCATCTGAAATGTTATGGGTGTGTACATCAACGCTAGAACTCTCTTATTGTAGATGAGAACTTTTTGTACGATCTCTTCTAAAAATGATGTGCCTCGTGGGAACCAGAAGATCGGAAAACCTTGAAATTTTTACTCAAGGAAATTTGGCACTTCTTCAGTTTCACGAAGCATTCCATCTATTGGAAAAATTGTACAAAAGGTCTTTAAAAAAATAGTTCCATAATTGATTACACTCTCCAAAAACTTCAGATCCAACGAGCGAATTAGAACCCTTTCCCAGACCCTAACACTTCCAGTGAAAACGTCGATATTTTATAACTTTTCGAGTACCTTGATCTTATGATCCCAAAAGCCCAACACTTCCATCAAAGAACTATTTCTTTGAATTTCGAAATTCTTCAACAACTAATACTTTTTTTCGTATTCTTTTGTGATAGCGGCAAGAAGTGATGATTGAAATTTGCGGGGGCCAAGTGGTGAGGTTTGTTTGGATTTAGAGAGATGAATCTCCTTTTCTCTAAATCTCTCACTCTAGTACAATGTCTCTTTTCGACACTGTAAATATCCGAGTTTACTGTTTTTTTTCTTTTGAAGGGTAGCTCACTTTCTCGTCTTTTAGCACACATCTCCCATTGAAAGAAAAAATGAGAAAATACTCACTCTTTGACTGTCAAACTGGTTGGTTCCCGATTGGAGTGGTACCATGGCATCGGTTTGGCGGAGTTGGCGTAGCGTCCATTTACCTAAATCGAGAAAGATTAAGATGGAATTTCACCAATTGAAAGTTTATATTTTCAAAGACCTAAATGATCAACAACTAACCTTAATTTGAAGTTGTATTTTTCTTTCTCCCAAGACAACTTAGACCACTTCCAATTTTCTGGAGTTTCAAGCGTGATATTCAAGATTGAGTTTGCTCTATGGTTCTCCGAATTTTCAAAACGAGTTCATTACTTTTGTCAAGAATTCCTATTGCATAAATAGTGGATCAAGATTCAGACTTCTCTTATTTTTGTCTACATAGCATATCTTGTCACAGAAAAACTTGGCTGATGAATTTATAATGAAAAAGTATCTTGTTTCAATACCTAGAGAAATGTAGATTCAGTAATCGAGCACAAACAGAGCATAACAGAAAAGTATATAGAGATGATAGTAATAGAGATCTTTTAAATCGAAGTTAATTTATAAGCAGACACCAGGCCAACAATGAAATATACACTCCAAACAACTAGTATGTATAGAAGTTTACACCTGTTTTAACTCTTGATTTTCTAGCCTAGACCTATTTATGAAAAACTATAGTAACAAAAGTGTGCTTACCATCGCGAGTTCTTCTTTCCAATGACTCATTGCTTGGAACTTCAACTGCGGCAATCTTAAGTCCAGGCTCTGAAATATGTTATATAAATTTCAGAATCAGAATCTTCAAGTGATGACTCACCTTGCTGTGTTGGTGGCACTGGGGAAGCCATTTCTTTAGTCGGATTGAGTGTGTGTTAGTGTGCTCCCGAGACGGGTTACTAACTGCTTTGCTCCTCGCACCGATACGAAAACGATGGCGAAGTAGGCGGAGTTGTTCGGGTTACTCAGATAGTCTGCGTCTCCTGGGATCATCTAGAATGTTGGGAAGAAAGGAAAAAGGGGGGGGGGGGAGGGGGTCGCTCCCCGATCGGTTCGAGAATACACCCACAAGCACTTGTTTCATAGAGGTAGACACAAAAAATGGTAGAGAATACTGCGAAGAGACAATAAGAAACTAATAGAGGAACTAGAGAGGATGGGGAAAAAGGACAGTACTAGGGAGAGCTGATTCATACGTTGCAGAAAAAAGATTTTTTGGATGATTCTTTTCAAGAAACAAAACATATTGAGTCACAGAAGAATTGGAAACATATGTGTCAAGTTGAATCTTTGGACCAGATGGAAGATTTGGAACGCCGAGAATGATATTTCAGATGGAAAGTGTGTTTGTACAAACTGGTTTCAGTCTCGGTTCCTGTTGACCTTGGTATGAAAAAACAAATCGAACATTTTCAAGTTTTCAAAGCCGATGGGATTAGTTTTAACGAGACAAAAGTTCAGTCCCCGAAAGCGACCAACATTAAGATATATTTTTAGAGGAATCCTATAGATTTTTATGTGGAAGTTTATTCTACAGTACTGTTCAAAAGGTTGTGAACTTTAGAATATTAAGTGGGAAAATGCCAACAAGGGACCTGGGGAATATATTCAAATTTGTCAGTTTCATCTAAAAATGGGTGTATCAATCAAACCTAGATTTTCATTTTTGTAGCTGACAACTTTTCTGTGCAATAACTCTTACAAGAGTTAGAAAGTTAAAAACTGGAATTTTCTCGAAATCAACACTGAAAATAGACATAGCGTTTTCGCTAGTAACTTATCTAAGATCTCGTGTGAAAAATAGATGTCAACTACAAAATTAGTTCTAGAATTTATTTATTCACCAACAAAATTTTTGATCAAACGGAAATTTTGAACCTCTATTCCAGAACCCAAAAATTGATGTTTCTTGCTGAAAACTTCTAAAATTTACTACCTTTTGAGCGGTACTGTATCTATTTAAATTTGTGATACCTTATAAGATAATAATGAATTCATTTCGAAAAACACTTCAATTACCCTAGACCTCCTACTCCCATTTTTGAAATTGAGAAATCTGGAAAGTCTGCATTCAGGTCCCAAATCTGCCGTTTATTAAAATTAAAATTTTGTTTTCTTCACAATTTCAATACCAAACATATTCAGATCGCATGACATCATTTTTGGGGGGTTTCCCAGTTGTCTCTACTCTTTTTCTATCTGATTCTTCTTGAGTTTCTCATGTCGAAATCCTAGCGAATCGAAGATCAAGAGCTCCCAGTCGGAAGAGGAAGGGCTCAATGTGTTTTGTCCCTTTCGTTTGCCCCCGTCATCATCTCGCCAATTGGTTCCATCTGTTTTTGTCCCCATCATTTCAGAATTCCATCGAGAGAAAAACAAAAAAACGGACCAACTGACACTTTGATTTTTACCACCCACCGTTTTGATCGATGTCGAAAGGCAGGGTGTGAAGAAATTTTCCGAAGGAAGAAAATAAAGAAAAAGAGCGAGGGAGATCCGATTGGTATGTTGCGAAACTTTGATATTTGGATAGTTCGAGAAGAAATACTTGACATCCGAGGCAGATTTACTTCAATCATTTGATAATTGTACTTTTTCTAAAATATCAGAAACAGATGTAATTTTGCAGGTTTTGATTATGAGACCAAATTGTGAGCATACAGTAGTCTGTGAATTTCATTTTGTGGAACAAATTCTCGTATCATCTAGACACGGAAGATGTGAACAAATTCAATATTGCCTGTGAGTTCCCAAACATGGTCGACAGTAGAAAATACTCCCAGGAATCTGAACAGTTTCTGGCACATACTTTGTTTATCTCACGTGGCAAACCACTAGCTCTTTACTTGTTTTTTTGTTTGTTCATCATTAGCCATCCCTCATCCACTCTAAACCACAATTCGTCCATTCTCACAAAACCTTCAATAATTGGCACGAGCTCTCGGTACTTCGCACGGCATTCCCTCCCAATCCTTGCATGCAAAGTTTCTGATATCAAATATCGCGAAGCTTCGTTTATTCTCTCTCATAGTCATATCGGCTCCTTGCACATCTCCTCCACGAGCTCCACACAAAAACCAATTAATCGGCTGCGCGGTTTGTCTCTGTCGCTTGTGTTGAGCCGGCTCTTGAGTAAATAATAAGAGAATCGCTTGTGAAAAGATCCCCATATCCACGCAAATCCGAGTCTTTTTCAACAAAGTATCAGCAGAAAATAGAAAGAGATTACGAAAAGCTTTGTTCTTGTACTATTATAAAGGAAAATAAATCTAGAAAGCTGTCGGGGAATGCAGGGACAGGAATCCATGAAAAGTATTCAAAAAGCAATTATAAAAATTAGACCCGCTTAAAATTAATATGAAAATAAACCTTCAAACTAGATGAGAGATGCACCTTTGGAGGACCGGTTTAAAGAAAAAGGGAAAAAGAATGCGATAAAACTTTTTGCAAAACGAGGGGAATTATTGTACAAAATATCTATGGGGGTCAACAAGTGTTGAAAGACACGGTAAAATGGAAAAGAGTGCATGGTACATGCCGTTCAATGGATTGTCCGGAGCTGCTAGAAAATATCCGGTGACGGTGGTGCCTGGAAGTCATTGATATAAAATCTCTCAGAAGATAAGGTCAGTTTACCCTATTGGCTCTTCGTCTCGCCTCTCTCAAAGTTTGAATTTCTTCCTTCAGTCTGGTAACTGTCGGTCGGTTCTGGATGAAATCATTTTGGAGGAAATATCGGTGACAGAGTGCCTGTTTAGCAGTCAATCGATGCTCTGGTGGATAACGTAGAATCTCTCGTAGAATGTCGAGACCGTGTCCTGTGAGGCGTGACGTCTCTTCCAGTTTCCTCAAGCTAAATGGCCATTGAGGAAACACCGGTTTGAAATGCGGAAATTCAGCAACTCCTGGCCAGTTCTAAAAAGTACATTCGTTTGTTTAAAAAGGTAAAAACAGCTTACCCTCTGATTAGGTGTTCCAACGATCTCAAATATCTTGAACAGTTGCGAAATTTCACATTCTCCCGGAAACAATGGTTTAGTTGAGGCGATTTCAGAGAAAATGCATCCAAGCGACCACATGTCCAAAGATGTCGAATATCGTTGGGAACCGAGAAGAATCTGAATCATATGATATTCGGGTTCAGTCGACCTGAAGCAGCTAAAACCTCAGGAGGACGATACCAGAGAGTGACAACCTCGTGTGTGTAGTTTCGACTAGGGAACGAGAAGTTTCTGTAAATATCATTGAAATTCTTTGATTTACTTTCACCCCAATTACCTTGCCAATCCAAAATCTGCTATTTTGACGGTCCCTGAATCAGAAACTAGAATGTTCTGTGGTTTCAAATCTCGATGAACGATTCTCCGTAAATGACAGTAAGAAAGTGCAGAGAGAAGCTGCCACATGAAAGACTGAAACAAGGAAGATTACCCTATTCAGAACTCGGACTCCTTACTTTGACATATTCTTGGGGAAATATTGTTTCCTCTGCATCCAACATATCAATCAGATTTTTCAAGTCTTGGTCTATGTATTCGAACACCATGTATAGCTTGCAGTCTGTAATACATTCTTTATTATATTGTCCATAAAAAATGTTGCCTCACTTGCGTAGATAATATCGAAGAGCGTCACAATATTATCATGCTGTAGATCTTTGATACAAGAAATCTCGCGAAGACATGTGCTCGGAATGCCTTCTTCGTCTCTGTCGGTCCGAATCATTTTAAGGGCACACTTCACATTATCGCGCACGTGGATTGCTTTGAACACTACACCATACGTGCCTTCTCCAATTTTCCTCAACGATCGAAAACGGCCTTCCAAATCTCTCTCTGAAAGAATAACGATTTCTACAGATAACAGTGCATAAAACATACCAGAAACATTTTCGGTTGGCATATCCAGGTTTTGTCTAAAAATAGGAGATTTTGAGGGCTTCGATGAAGACGAGTTTTGAATTGTGTTTTCCCGCGCTACCCACTAGTCATGCTTGATTAAAAGGAGACGCAGCACGAGAGACAGGAAGAACAATGAAACTGTCTGCAGGCAGTTACCGAACAAAAGATAATAAAAAAGATTGAAAAGAGAAGGAACACTCGCATATAACATGAGTCTGACCGGCTCGTTTGAGGAGCGATTAGAAGAAAACTGTGAACCAATAAAAAAAATTTAATTTTAGAAATGTCAGTTTATGAAGATCTAAAAAATATTTGAAGAAAACGAATTTAATTTCCTGATCCAAAAAAACTTGTTTCGCCATGAATAAAATAAAAAATTCGAAGAAAAAATTACCAAAAAAAGTGCACGGTGATTTTTTGCGGACCTCGGCCTCGAACTCGGCCATCTCGTAAAACAAGTTTCCTGGCCGCAAGACATGTTTTTTCGACCTGATTTTTTCGCCACAAATTTGAAATGCAATTTAGAAAAAATTTATCCGCTAGAAAAAAAAGTTATCCGCTAGATTTTGAGAAATTTCCATTTTACTGTGAAAAAAGCGGCGGCCGTGGCCTAGGATACCAAATCTAATCTCCGCAAAAAATCACCGTGTAAGTGTCAATTTCGCGCACTGTAAAGGCGCTCGAGAGAACATTTCTCTGCGACTCCTCGTTCTCCATGCTCTCTCTTAATTAGAGGAGGGAGTTCAAAAATCAACAGTAAGCTACAGTATGCTTTGATGTAAAAAAGGGGTTCCTCTCCTGGAAACCGTTCATGAGTGACTGTGAAAAAAACATAAAAATGGAGGAAAAACTTCTCGAAAAACATATTAATTTTATGACAATATGAGGTTTTCGGAGAAAATGAATTTATTGACTCATCCGAATCAGAAGAGAAGAGGAAGCAAAAAAAGGAAGCCCATAAATCTCCTGGATTCAATTATTTCTCATGAGGCCGCCGCATTCGGAAACTCTCAATTAGACGACGTCGACGTCTTCTAGAATACCCGTCGAAGATTTTAGATCTCGTGTTGCTTCAATCAATGCACTTTTCCTCTTTCCTGATGAGAATTTTCAATTTCCAGATCGAATCAAACCAGATGTCCTCTAGTTTTTCCTTCTCCCCGTCATCATGCGTTTTCTCGTACTTTCGCCTGTTTTTATGGATTTTTGTGTCCGTTACTTTACACTTTTTAAAAGAAAAAAAGAGAAGGAAAAAGGCGGGTACGAAAAGTGAGACTCTTTGCATCAAAAACTTGTAACACCTGATGAGAGAACTTTTTTCCGTGATTCTTCTTTTCTTCTCTTTTCTCGCCAACTTTTTTTTTCAGTGTCGTCCGAGATGATGGATTCGAGTGACCGAGTGGTGGCTCTTCTCCATCTTCATCTCCCCAATTTCATTTCATCTTTTCATTTCGAATTTAGAGATTTCATTTAGGCTCTCGTAGACTGAAAAATATATATTTAGATAAGGCCGCATCGAAGAAAATCAGGAAGTGAAATGATTGAGAGCCTGTTCAGAAACAGGATCAAACTCAAATATGAGGATAGTTTTCAAATCTGTGGGTGTTTTTTGAAAATTGGAAGTTTTGCAAAATCAAACAACTATTAATATCTTTAATTATTCCCATAAGATACAGTTCCGCGCAATGTGTTTCACAATTTGATCATTGTAAGTTGGTAAATATCAAATTTGAGAGTCTGAAAGTGGGTATTATCACATTTTGTCAAATCTTGGTGGATGTATAAATCAACTGTAAAACTTTAATTTCGTAGTTGGCAACTTTTTTCTATTACCACAACCAAGTTAGTTAGGTCACGTAAAGTGAAAGAGTTTCAGAAATTGCCCAAACTTACACTCACCTGAATCGAAATTAGGCGTTTCTTTGGTCTGTGTGTTCTAACTAACTTTGCTATGGAAAAATGGTTATCAAATGCAAAAATGTAGTTTGAGAGTTGATCTATTAGGACCGTGAGAATCCACTTTTTCAGCTTCATAATGGATATTTTTCAATTGAAAATAGTTAAATGGCGAGACCTATAGTAACTGCACGGTACAGTATATTATATTGTGAATCGAAAGAGAAATGTTAGGCTATGATTAACATAAAGAATGTATCAAACATTAAAAAATTCACCGTAAAAGCTTGCAAAGATCTTTAATGCAAACTCCATTGATTCTTGCCTCTGTAATGCTTCCTCAGATTTGCTTCCAACTTTGCAAATATCAAACTTTTCGTGTGTAAAAAATAGCTCTAGATGCCTTCTAGTAACAACTTCAACCGCCTATTTAGATCTCTCTGTATTCGAATAAGCCAGAAGAAGCCCAAATTAGGTAAGAGGGCGCGGCGGTCATTGTTTTGTGACCGTTTCTGCCATTCATCTCATTCCAATGCCGCTTTTCCTTCTTCATATTTCTCTTTTCGTCGCTTTATTTGATTGATGCCCGATTACATACGTTCTGATCAGTTTCTTGTTCTTTTTTTTCCAGCGAACGACAGATTACGATCGGACAGCTGCTGACAACTGAATCGTCTCATCATATTTGATCTCTTTTCCAAAAGGTATGAGTGCACTTTTTGTGTTCTGGTAAAGTGTGTTTTTGCTCTTCTTGCTCTTCCAACTGAACCTTGGATTCTGGAGCCTGAAAGATTTGCGGCGGCAAGTCCAGAAAGTTGAGATGAGAAGAGTGTAAGGGGAGGAAATTTATGGATCTAGGGGAAGACGAAGAGAAAGAGAAAAGAGTGGAAAGGAGATTCTGGAAGATAGATCGAACACCACTGGAACTTTTATGAGCTTCAGACTCTTTTAAAAGGTGTTATAAAAAGGTATTTTTGAATCATGAACCAAGTTTCCCAATCCCTTTTCGCTACGTGTAGTCATCCCTTAACATCGATCTGGAGTTAAAGTTGAATCCCGTCTCTGAATCTCTCTGAAGTTTCAGAATCCCTGGACAGCCATTTACTAATTCTAAGTATCTAGTAATCCTGTTTACTTTCCATTCATGCTCTTTTCATTCCTTCACCGATCATTTCGTTTTGTGTGCTTGTAAACTTGTCACCTCCTCCCCCTACCACTCATCCTTCTAAACACTGTAAAACTTTCCCCTCCGCACAGTTTCCCGCCTCTTCTCTCCTCCCAACAAACCGTCCTTTGATCACTAATAAGTAATCCACCAATGTTTTGCCTCGAGACAGGACCCTTTCTCTCTCCAAGAGGATCTTCTCAAAAATGTTTTTCTCATTTCTTCTATCATCCTCTCCCAAACACTCACTGCGTCTCTCAATGACTTGACACTCATTTTCTCTCTTTTTCTGTGCCAACCTAAACACCTGACATCCTTCGTGTTGCACAATAGTCCTGGAGTGGAGGAGGGGATCCTTTCGTCTCGCGGCTCTCTTCAACCGTCAAACTATTTAACCATCGCTAGGATTCACAGGAATCGAGGAAGAAGAAGAGCAGAGCCCATCAGTGATCGAAGGAGATTCGGAGATTCAGACGACTCGACTGATTTCAGAAACACCTCACTTATATATTTAGTGTGTTCACATTCATCCGACTGATAGCCACTGCCACTCCGCCCGTCGTCGTACATTATACACTCTTTTTTGTAATGTGACACCCTGATGAGATCATCTTTCTTTTGATAAGCATACCTCGTTACAAAAACTGTTTTATGCTTTTTGTTACCCATGAGATCCAATATTGTCTTTTACTGACTTTGTGCTTCAGATGTTTCAAAGATGTAATTCTCCATGAGGAATAACTTGTTTTTTGATTTCACTGTGAAGATTTCATCAAAATGAAAGATCTAGAAAGAAAGTCCATTTCACTTTACGATGTCCGCTATGGGGTTTTCCTTTTCCTAACATTTCCATTCTCAGTTTCAGTCTCATTCGATTCAGTGCTTACTGTAAGCTTTGAAACTACCAAAATGCGAGATCGAGTTACAGTAATACAAAGTAAGACGATCGTTTCATTTAATCACCGTTTAGCTGAATGCCATCAAATGATTCTCCCGTTTAATTACAGTTCAGTTTCCAGTTGTATGCCTGTTCCCGTTCTTTCTTCTGTCCTCCCCCACATTTCTTTCGTGTTTTCTGAGTTCTCCTTCTTCTATGTTCTCAAAACCTATTGGGCTCTTGGTCTACTCCTCACAAACTGATTTACTTCTATCAAAACAAACATCTGCTCTCTTTTGTCTCGCAGAGGGACACTCGATTTTTTTCAGTCTTTCCAATCCCGGTTCTTGAAAAAATCTAACGGTTTGATGTTTCAGCGCAAGGAGATTCTGAAACAAAAAAATACGTTGCCGGATATGAAATTTCACAACTTTTTTCTAACTTATTAGTAACACGAATAGGGCGAGCAGCTGTTTCAGAATGACAAAAACGTTTTCCTTGGGTTTCTTTTTTTTCAGTGTCAACAAAGCCTCTCAAGACCAAGATAATTTTTTATGACAGCTTTCCTTGTTTTAAAAATCTCGAGAACAATGACAGGAAAAGTAGGAAGAGTTCTGAATCTGTTTTATACATAATTTTTTCCCATCATCTTCGATTGAGAATTAAAAAAAGACTTTTCACAAAATCGGGCAAACCAGATTGTCAGTACGCGGTTGATTATTACATTACCTTTCAATAGAGTATTAATAGGATGCCGATATGAAGTTTAGACAATTTTAGTTAGAAACGCTCAACTTTGAGGGTTCGGGAAAAAGTTTAAAGTTGCCCGTCTGATCGGTGATTATTTGAATGTACTAATCAACTCTTGAACTATGTCTGACAATCCTCTTGCACGGCTTTTTCGGAGAATGGTGTGTTCTTTGACAGTCTGCTGACCCTAAAATTCGGGAAATTTGGATTGAAAAGAAGACCGTCAGTTAGTGCGTTTCAGCTGGAAGCTTGAAAAGTTGATTGATGCCTATTGAGCGGTACTGTATATCCGATATCATACGTTTCACTGTGCTCCCTCTTGCTCTTTTTCAACTTTTGACCTTTTCCACTCAACTTCTCATGTCCTTTTTCTCTGTTTCAATCTCCAACCTTTCTCCCACTCGTTTTTTAATTTGTAATCTTGATCTCTTCCCGTCAGATATTTGCTCAAACTTTCTCATTTCCTCTCCCAACAGCCGTTCTTCTTGCCCTCTCAACTCCGAAAAATGAATGGATATTGACAGTTCAGAAACTCTTTCCCTCTCGCTTCCTCTCTGTTTTTCTGGATTTTCACACTCCCAGGTGTTTTAACTATCGCTTTCATTCTCCTCAGGATTTTATGATTTTCTTCCGGGGGCAAAAGCAATGAAAAAGTGAAAAGAGGAAACAATAAAATACCTCACCTTCTTTCGTTTTCAGATTTTGATCAGCAGTCCGCAGAAAATAGAACAAATCGAAACTTGTATTTTTGTAGAATATGTCAATCTATCAGAAGAGGTTTGTGATTCGAAATAGTGGATGGGGAAGAATATGAAATATACTTCAGATGGTCATCAGTAGGGAGTGGAGCTTCACCTTCTTCTTCGATTTCTAGAAACACACCAACTGCCACGAATGTTCTCACAAGTGGAGTTGAGCCCTCGACAGTTGGAACCAGGTTTGGATTCAAAAATGATCATTTGAAAAAAATTAGGAAACGAAGTTCGGTAAAATGCATTTTAATGGTTTCTGATCTACTTACTTGTAGTTTTTTCAATGTCGTCGATATTTCATGAAGAAACCGTGACCTTAAAATGCACAATCTTTTGGGTAAAAGTACTTTGACTGAGAGTATCAACAGAAAGTTAAAATTGGACTAAATGAAATCGTATAGTTTAGTTAAAGTAAATTACACGATCTGACTATTTTTCGTTTAAAAAAATAGGTTTTCGCTATCCGATTATTCTGGCTTGTGGTGGATGATCAACTTTCGAATTACCTTTTTCTAGTTAACAGCTTTTTCCTATGACCGCGGCCAAGTTAGTTAGCTCATTTGGTGTGCAGTAGGTTTGAAAACCGCCGAATTCGCCCTCGCGTAAACCGATATTTAGGGTTCCTTTGAGTAACCTAGTCAAGAACTTGGCTGCGGTTATAGAAACAAGTTGTCAACTACGAAAATGTAAGTCAAGAGTTGATCTATGCATTCAAATTTAAGCAATATCAGATGATGAGAATCCTCTTTTTTAGAATTTCAAAGGTTATATTTCTCAATTGAACATGCCCAAATCAGTGTATGACTAAAAAGACAGTCACTTGATCCTTAAAAAATTCTATGTACATCAATTTCTTGCTGATATTCATAAGACATTTTTTAAACTTGTTCCTGTTTCCATATTGCATAATTTATCCATATATAGTCATAACTAGTAACAATAGTAAAAATCTAATTTTCAGCTGGAACTCAGTACGATGGAATAAGCCATCAACATCCTACAGAGCCAGTTTGGCATCTCGTTTCGAGAATACTCCAACGAGCAATTCAACTTACACACCACCACAGAGGACGTCGAGGTAAATCCCCCTTTTCTTTCGTTTCCCGAATATTCTCCCCAGAATCCCACCCTCACTATTCATAATGTTTTGATAGTTGGAATGGCATCCATTTGAAATAAAAATCGGCTGTGAAACAACGAGTCTCGGTGCCAGCCCAACCACTGCCGTCGATTCTCTCTCCGTGTGTAACATTTCAACTGAATCGGGCCAAGAACCACATGGTCTCGAAACGTGGCGCGGTGTTTTGAGAGAGTTCGTGTATTCAGAAGAGGTTCTAGATTCTAGATGGGACCAGAGGCAAAATGCCTGTTTTTCTGACAAATCATCATTTTCTGTCTACTACAAACAATGAGCATTCGTTTTTTAACTGGTTTCCTGGAAACACTTTCTAATCGAAATCCCTGAAATTTTCAGATTTCTCAGCTCCGCTGCCAAAAATGCGGCCGATGTTGCCAGCATCGGACCATCGGTAAGTGCACGAGCATCACGATTTGATACGACGAATATGGCAAATAAGGAAAAGTACAGAAACGAAGTGAGTGGCAAAAAAGATTGTAAAAAACCAAAGGAATGTTTGTTATTACAGGCACGAGAACTCATCAATAAGTGGTCTAGTCGAGAGAGAAATAGCAATAGTAAGTGGTTTATGAACATCCGAAAAAATGTTATGTTCTGATCCCTCGGGAAATGAGGAAATGGGATTATTAGGTCAGGGATTTTCATGATTGCGAAGCTCTGGAGAATTTGCTTTTGAATCTAAGAAAACTTGTAGATTACACAATTCCGTTCAAAAAGGCTGTGAACTTGTGTGTTTTCAGTAGACAAACGCCAAGGGTACGGAGAAAGTGGTTCAAATTACTCCGTTTGATCTGAAATTTTGTGGGTGTATACATCAAAAGTAGAATTTTACTTTTTTAGTTGACAACTTTTTGTGTGACCTCTCCTAAAGATGGTGCGGACGGTGAAATTGGAACGGTGCCGAATTTTCTACTTTTAAGTGAAATTTTCATGATTTCAGGGTTTCCTGGTTTTCACAGGAAGAACCATCTTTAGAAGACGTTGTATAAAAAATAAGTCAATTTGAAAAAATACAATTCTTCTGATGTATACATTCCCTAAGTTTCAGATCCAACATACAACTTCAAGCCCCTTTCCCAGGCTCACAAATTTAGAGTTTTTTCTATTGAAGACAAACTTTTCAACTTTTTGAGCAGTACTAGATAAACAATCATCAGTATTTAGAGATTTAGTTTTGAGAGTGACTTCGCAAAAAATCTTGAACACCTGAATGCCCCCATGAATTGAAATTTGTTTATCTGGGACCTCTACGCAGGCGTGAAGACCCAATTGCTCCCTGAGTTTCCGTTGTTTGTGATGGGATGCTCAACACAACATCAATCAGGAACTCTTGCTCTCACAAACTCTCAATCATCTTTTTCTTTGCAACACACTCCATCCATTTCAGTATCCAACACATATCGATCTCCGGCACCGAGAAGCACATTTCGATCGACTGATTCTTTATCAGCATCTGGGCCCACACCGACGTCATCGTATGCTAATACAGGTTTGCGATTTCAGGATTCTTGAAGAGAAACTTTTTGCTTTCTTCTTTCAGCATACCGAACTTCAACTTCTCTTACCCCAACTCGACCGGTAGTGGCTCCATCTTCAACAGCATCCAGATATTCCACTGAGAGAAACAGTCTATTGTCTCCATCTCCCACACCTATTCTACAGTAATTTCTCTGGCGAAATTCCCACAAAGACTATCCATTGATTACAGTACGACGCCGAAAGCGGAACGTCCGTGGCGACAACGAATGGCCGAGTCGTCACGAATCCGTTCGACTCTCGGTGACGACGTGAGTGAGGCGTACTCGGCTCGACGAGCTAGGCATGCTTCATCGCGACGAAGCTCGTTGTCCCAAGATGAACTGTCATCTTATGAGCCATCTCGTGTGCCTAGTTATAGTGCATTAGTGCAACAACCACATTCGGTTAGTGTGCCGTTTCTAGATTCTTCTCCACAATAACATGCCAACTTTCGATTCTAGCCGTTTTGTGTGTCTTACTTTAGTTTTGGAATAATTAACTCTGAGATTCACTTGCATTGTCACATTCCCTTCTCCCTCCTATCCCACCGAAATAACATCAACATATTTTCGCTATTTTCGATATGCCCCTGTTTCAGTATCGATCACGACAAAGCTCAGTGGAAAGTTCAGTGTTCTCGCCGTCGGCGAGATTCACGAATGCACCATCCTATGTACCGTACTCGTACCGTAACAGAAGTGATGATCCACCAACGACTCGAAGCAGTGTTCTAGATAGAAGCATGTCTAGGTAAGCCCCTATATGTATGTAGTAGATTCCAATTTATGGTTTTGAGGTCGAAATCTCCAACTCGGGATAGTTTACCATCTCGGACACCATCTCAAGCTCCAAAAAATCCGTCGATTCGAGAGTCATCTAAGGAGAGAGATTCAGAGAAACAGAAGAAGAAAAGTGCCAAGGAGAGAAGTTGGTTAACGATTACCTTCAGATTTTGATAACGAAAAATTTCAGCGGCACGCCGAAATTCTCGTCAGAACAGCCAACAAGATAGTTCTTCAGATGAGGAAATAAACCGATTGATGAGAAGCAGATCTGGCTCACAAGTCAGAAGAAAACCAAGAAAGAAGAGTCAGATTGAATCTGAAAAACTTGTGGTTGTGGAGCAAAAAGACACTTTGATGGTAATGAAACAAATAATAGAATGATAAAAATGATGTTTCATTTAGAATCGATCCATGCAGTCATCATTATATGAGACAGGAGCAGAAGATTCAGCCCTTATCCAATCACTCACTTCTCAAATAAATGAATCTTTAACCGCGTTGGCTGTCGCTGCGGAAAGTGAAGGATTTCAGTCATGTGCTGCTTCTCCGTTGGCTCCTTCGGTATCCAGAAGTAGTTCTAAAAATGGAGTTGTCAAAAATCAAATCATCAGTGAGTTAGCTTAAAGTTTCCCTTGAAAAATCTCATTTTGCAGAGTCTCCATCTTTGATTGAAGTTCTCGGATTACCACGCAGTGACTCAAAGACAAGTCTGAAGGTAAGTTTGGTTTTAACACTTTTGTGCTCTTCTCAACTCTTTCTACTCACATAGCTAGACTCTTTTTTCTGTTCAGTATCGAATAGAATTGGATGAAGAAACGCACGATGGTCGACTAACGCACGACATAGATGACTTCGAGGTAGTTTTCTCTTTTCAACATATTCTTTTTTCACTCACCCTCGTGTTCCTTTCCTTCTGTTTAATTCCCTTCCATCTCCTTCTTCTATCCGTTATTTTATCTTCCCAGGTGTCCGAATCTTCCCGAATTGATGATGAGTCTCAGTACAGTGCCGTTGCTCATTTTAAGCCTAATAAGGTATGTCCTGTCCCATTTTATTCTGAATACCAATAAACAATGAATTCATTTTATTTGTTTCAGGTCAAGCGGTTGGCACCAGTGCCTGGATTATGGAAGTCGGGAGCCGAAAACGAAGAATTCATTTCGAGAAACAAACGATTCGCAAAGTCGGTATCACCTAGTGTAGAAAGTTGCATGCGTTTGTGAGTATCTCATTACGATTAGGGTGATTTCCTGAACCAGAGAATTTGAATGTATATATCTGGTTGAAATGTAACGGAGACAGGTTTCCAACTATCGATTTTAGGGATGTTTGTTAGCCGAGACCAAGACTATTCATCTAAAAATCTAAACAATCTTCCTTAGTTAGTAAACACTTTCGAACCCTTTGGTTTATTTCTTTCCTTTTTCCACTTCTTCTGATCGTAACACTTTGCAACCCATTGTCCTTTTACAGGGTGGCATTTAATTACCCGCGCACAACTTCAGCAAGACGAAAAACTATGTTGCAGTCAATGGAATGATATGATTTTTTGTGTGTTCAAAGAAAAAGATATGATCTATTCCTGCTTCAAATTTCAGAAGATTTTTTCAAAATTTGAAAAAGTTGGGTATGTTCTAATACCTTCATCACATGCATGAGGCACGTAACTGGGTTTTTAGTGGTTGGGAGAAGCGCTAGAAAAAATGTCTAAGAGCTTCCATTGATCACGGATTAAACATTAGGCAAAGTTCTATCCTGGTTTTATCAGACAAAACAATAACCATACTGAAATTGATACCTATCCCAAAAAATGAGACCATCGAAAATTGCTAGTTTTGCGTTGGCACGCTGTTTTGAGTGAAGAAAAATAGTCCTTTCGCCTATGTCAATTTCTCGGGAATGAATAGCTCAAACAGTCTGAAAGTTTCAGAATACTTTGTGTAAGAGTTTTTCCACCCAACGAATTTAAATTTGAGTACTTTGAAGATTAATGACGGGCGTACAGCTTCAACAAATGCCCTAACCAACATTTTGGATGGTTTTTGAGAAAATTAGGCATATTAATGTGAGATAGGTTCCAATCGAACGGGTTTTTTCACTGAATATACGTTTTCTATTGTTTTAATCATTTTGCAAAACAAAAACGATCATACTTCTCATAACAAAACCATATTTTATCGATTTCCTGTTTTGATGGGTCATGACGCGCCATTTTCAGAACGGAGGTAGGCACAAAAAAATGGTGAAATAGGATGTTGTAGTTAAGAAAACTGCACCATTTTTTGATATGATGAAACCAAATATCTACTATATCACCACTTCAAATTTCCAGTTTATGCTGATTATATGAACGAAACTACGCGGCGCTTTCTAGCTGGTCATGCAGCGTGCCTCGCCAAGTCCCACGATTGTCATGTTTTAGCTTCCAACTTTTTTTGTGACGTGCGCACATACTTGAAATTTTGTGACGTGAATTCTGCACATTTCAATGATCCGTGGTTGAAATTTTAGCTCAAAAGCTATATTCGTTCTCTTGAACCACATCCTCAAACATGCGCGGGTAAATAAATGCCACCCTGTACTTATACCATTTCTAGGATTTTTTCCAACTTGTCCAGTTTCAGAGAAAATCCACACGGTGAAGCTGAGAAGGTCTTTGCGCTGAAACGAATGGAAAAACTTTCGAAATCTCTGAAAGTCCCTGAAAAGAAGAAGCCAGTGGTGTTGAAGACCAAAGTGGAGCCTAAGCCAGAAACTGTAAAACCTGCTGATAGGAAGGTGGTTGTTGCACCAAAAGTGGCTGAACAACCTGTGGAAAAAACAAAAGAAGCCATCAAATCAGCACCCCCAGTTTCTCCAGTTAAGCCCAAAGTGGCGCCAAATACCGAAAAGCCGAAAGAAGACGTAAAACCAGCTACTGTTACCAAGCCCGTTGCACCAGCTACTGAAAAACCAAAAGCAGCAGTTCAAGCCGTTGCAACTCCTGCTATTCCCAAGATCCCAACTGTTCCCAAAACTGTTGATAAACTAAAAGAACCCGCTCCAACTCAATCTCCTATTAAATCAAAAGATGTTCCAACTCCAGCAATCGCACCCAAGGAACCTCCGAAACCAATACCAGCTAAACCTGTTCCTGAAAAAGTGGCCAAACCTGTAACGAAAGTGGAACCTGAAAAGGTCAAATCACCAGCAGGAGTGGAGAAGAAGGTGAAACCAGCCGAAAAGGTGGTTCCTGTTGTGGAAAAGTCGAAGGAACAACCGAAAGAATTGCTTAAAGAAGTTCCAAAGGAGACTCCAAAAGTATTGGAAGCGCCGAAGCCTGGAATTGAAAAGAAAAAAGTGGTTAGTTTTTTGTGTATGTGATTTTCTCTTTGTATGATGTTTTTTCAGCTACTTAAGAAAAAGAAAATAATTCCACTAGACGATGATAAGAAGGAGACTGAAGAAGTTGCTCCAAAACCGAAACTCCTCAGCGAGCAGAAAACTGAAATTTCGAAAGTTTTCTCGAAAAAATCATGGACTTCTCAGAAAGTAGACAAGGTTTTGAAGATAAGAAACGACGGAAAGGGGGTTACTCTTCGCTGCAATTCAGCTGGAAATGAGAAAATGGATGTGACGGAGAGTTATAGAAGAAAACCACAGGATGAGAGAGCAACGGTAGTTTTTAGATTCTGAATCTGCGAATTCTGAAAAACATATTTTTATAGGTATTGGTGGACACTCCCATTCCAGATGTTAACTACAGTACTGTCAGAATATCATTGCGAGAGAAAAGAAAAAGAATGTGAGTTTAGAAACGTTGAGATATTAATTGAGAAGCATGAAAAATAGGAATTTTTCACACCCTCAGAGAGTTCATAACTCTATCTTCCAACTCGTTGTAAAGCCATTCACTCTCGATTTTATAGCTTAAAAATATGCGTGTGTTCTCCCAACCCTCCCTCACCTCCCCATTGTCTTTTTGAATTTTCTCTGAAACTTTTCCCTCCATGACCTAACCTCCCATGAACCAGTCGAATCCACCTCAAACACAACAACTACCTCCTCACCTTCTTTTCCATTTCATTCCGTATTCTTTTCAGTGAGAAACCTGTTGACGTCGTCTCTGCTGCTGAATCACAGCTTCCTTCTGCTGTCATTCCATTCGAATCTGAAAACATGTCTCGTTCAGTATCCGTTGCTTCTCGTGCTTCTGATACAAGAGCTTCGATCATTTTGGATGAAATGAGAGGAACTGAAGCAGCAGTCGAATGGACTCGAGATCTAGATGATGATGATGACTTGGACCATTATAACGGAATTCTCGTTCTTCCTGATAAGTCTATCTTGGAACAGTATATCTCAAGAAAACGAGGAAAAATTGATCGTTATCGGGGACTGAGGCCATCTTCAATGATTTCGTATGCATCTAGTAGCTGTGCTTCTCCGTGCCCATCTACAGTATCCGAACTGTGTCTCCCATCTTCAGGTATTTTTTATTTTTCTAAACATTGCTTTCGTTCAAGATTTTAAACGTTCCGCAATCAAAATTTTCACTCTCCAAACGTTCATTTTTTCTAGTTTTGGTGCATGAACCCCGACGACGAACTCAATATAGTGCTGAGCCAATGAATCATTGTGTAACTCCAGTTCCACTCAACTCAATACCACGTGGATTTACAACGAAGAAAGAACCTCCACCGGTGATTAAACCAGTTCCATTCGAAGCTCCGAAGACGTTATTCGAGAAGATGATTCAAGATCAAGCGAATCGGAATAGGACAGCGGCTACCTCGGAGGTAGGCTGATACTATAAATCTAGAGAAATTAGGAATCAGATAGAAAAAGAGAAAGAGTGAAAAAGATGTAATGAATTGAAAGAATAAGAGGGGAACATGTGAAATATACTGTGAAGTGAGGACGCGAGCAGATTCTGCTGATGAAGTAGATGATGATATCGGTTTGGAGAGAAAAGAGAGTGAGTGGCGCGTATCAGTGCGGAGAGCCTCCAGGACATTCGAGTGTAATGTATCAATCACCGCACTTCGAAGAAGGGGGAATTCTCAGAGAGAAAAGAGCCAATGAGCCAGGCAACAAGCCGGCTCATACACTAACGAATAGCCGCGACAAGTACGTGTGCTCTCACCAGCATTTACACGTTTTTATCTTGACTGTAATTGTCCCTCTTTAACTGTATTCATGAATGGCTAGAGACTTTAATATTATCCTGCGAGTAAGTGTTCGACGTACCAAAAAAGAGAGAGAGAAAACGAGTGGGAGTCAGCAACATCCGTTCTTTGATTCCCGGAAAGAGAGAAAAAGAGTGAAGACACTTATGACAAATTGTTGGAAACGAGAAGAAGTGTTCATACACCTCCTAGCTAACAAATTTATGACTGAAAAATGACCAGATGCGTTTTGTATTGAAATTCGATAGAGGGAGAGAGATGCATGAAAATATTCAAAATGTCCGCGAAGTAATATTGACTTGCGATCAGCCAGCTGATCCTCCTTTTCATTTTGCGTGTAAACAAGAAAAGTGAGTGAGAGTAGTGTACGTTTCAAGAGTCTCGCGCTTCGGTTTCCTTTCTTTTCTTTCGACAATGAGTAGGAAGAGCAGGATACATGCATATTTCATGAATTGCTACGTTTTGCAAAAGCCGTTTTTCTAAATTCTAGAAGTTTGAGAAACTTCCCAAACGGTTTTTATCTAATTTCTAGCTGCCCGTGTTGAAGTCAGCTTTTTGCCTAGAATTTCAGGCTTTAATACAGGAATTTTAGGCTTTAATCCTTCTTATGTATTTTGATGTTGTTCGAACTGTCTAGATACAGTACCGGACAATAATTATCATCTTTGAGTGTCCTCAATTAAAAATGGTCATCTTGGAGTCTTTCAAGAAGTAGTCTAGAATAATCCAATCAGTCTGAGAGTTAGTGAGTAGACTAATAAAACCTAGATCATCTTTTTTTTGTAGTTGACCATTTTTTGGATAGCCTCTTTTTTGAAATTTACGAGAGAAAAATTAAAAACCTCGGAATTTTCTTGAAAATAGCACTGAAACAGAAATCTATGTTCTATCAATATGATCACAAAAATAAAGAGACGAGAAGGACTTCTCTGAACTATTATAGACCTTCCAAAGTTTGCAATTTCTCACTGAAAATACCCAAATATAATATCCTTTTGCCTGGTACAGTATTTGTGTCCATAAAATTTCTTAATATTCTCTCTATTCTTACCGAGCACAAACTGGGTCATTTTATTGCAAGATTCTTTTCTGTCTGATCTGTGATTTTCACGTGAAGAGCCTTCGTAAATCACTGACAAAGTGCAAAGAATTGCACCAACTGTCCGTGGAGAGTAATGGACCCCAATCCATTAGAACTTGATTCTAATTTCCTTTCACGATGTTCAAAAACAAAAACTAATCCATACTTCGGAACAAAAGAACACCTCACAAAATGATAAGTTGACATTGAATGGTCACTCAACCATTCATTTCGATTTGAATGCAAATCACCCATTCTCATTTTTCTTTCGGATTCAAAAGGCGGTTTCCTTTTTCTCAGATTAATGATGCATGTGATTAGAAACGACGCAAAATGCGAGCATTTTCCAACACATTATCATTGTCCTCTTGCATTCTCCATGTGATTATTGTTTTTCTAAAGTATTTTCTGCTTCTTTATCTTCTTGAGAAGGCGGCGAACAAACAGTAGGGCAAGTGAGAGATTGAGAGTCGCAGAGCAACTTATCGAACAGACAAAATAGCAGAACGAAACTTGTCCATGAATCAAAAATTAAACTATTCACTTGATTCCATTTTGCAGACACGCGATCCGTCGCCTCGTCGTGGATCCCAGGAAGAAGGTTGGTTACTGTATAATACGAAGCCATCTGAATTTGAATTCCTTTCAGGCATGTCTGCCATTTCTCAACAGTTCGCTGCAGCTGCAGCAGCTGGAAATGGACATGGATCAGTACGATATGCTGCTCACATTCCTGTGAGAAATGGAGAAGTCAGTGGAAGAATGAGTACGGGAAGTGTTGACAGTCAGCAAAGGTAAGTGATCTGAACCAATATTATTCCTGGATATTCTGAGTAGTTCTAGATCTGAATGTTCCCCAGATAAACACCAACAACTTATTTTTTCCAGCGGTGGCACTCTTGACGTGGCGTCGAAGAATATTGATCATGTGATAGATCAGGCTCGACATCGGCACCATCAACATAGAAGCAAGTTCAAAGAAGCCATTGACTACCTTGACCAGATATTCGAGGATTTGAAGAAAGAGTGTGATGTGAGTGGAGGGGATACAGATTGAGACAGTTGTGATGAGTTAGTGAACTCGTGAAGAACAGAAGGTGGATAAGGTGTCATGGGTGGGAAACTCAAAAGTGTATCTAAACTTTGCTAGACTGGCTTGGGAAGAATTTAAAAGTGCTAAGGTTACTTTAAGAACAAATGTGAAATTGAGAATTCGTTAGATTGCTTCAAACGTTTTATCAAACTTCGATGAGGTTAGCTTGTTTATAAAGAAACACCCATAGTAAAACGATACAAGATACTTAGGTGAAGCCTATAATTCCTAGAAGTCAAATTTTCGAAATAAGAGTGATTCATCAGAACTTCAAACTTCAAACCCTGACAGATTTCAAGTGGTCATTGAAATCCAGATGTATTTTCAGCCTGAAGACAAAAATAACAACGATGAGAACAACAAACCATCAACCGAGAATCAGCCACTAATTCAAAAGCCTTCTGCAACTTTCGTGGCTGTCAAAAAGAAGCCAACGACTACAGTTGCCACGTCATCACCCTCTACTACAAGTTCTGCAACGAAGAGCGCATCTGCGTCCGATTCGAAGTAAGTCGTTCGTTCCGGGCGGGGCTCCTTTCTGAAGAAATCGGGAATCTCAAGAAGCAGCAGACTCGTCCTACTCTGAATCTCTCTGATTCGTATTCTATTTTGTCTCGTGATACATTACACACGACACAAGACCCGAGCAGGACACTGGTCGACCGCGACGTGTGGATGCTTCGTCGTTTCCATCACTTTTTCAACTTTTTTACTATTATTACCAACACTTGAGGAGACGACTCGAAAAGAGACAGAATATAAAAATGTATACATTTCCAGAAGGACAAAGAATCCAGTTGTGACTGCAGTGAAACCAGCAGTCTCCAGACAGAAATCATCTGAAACCACTGGTAGTACTTCTTCATTTTCTACTGTCAAAGCTGCATCAAATAAGCAGATTCCACAGGTAAAATGAATGTTTGTTGAGTAAACATTCCAATAGGATAACCGGTTGATTAGAGGAAAACTACATGTCTTTTACATGTCTCGCTGATCTTATTCTGAAAAAGTTGGTCAAACTTCTTGCTACACTCTAGTTTTTTTTCGTCAAATCATTTTTTTTATTTCTGATACTTCATGAAATGCAGATCGAAATCCATCTTCATCTCTTTTTCATTTAAAAATTCGAATTTCTCGGAAATGCGTTCGTGTGTGTTCTCAACGCATAAAGTTTATCGTTGTACTTACATCATAAAGTAGAGACGAAAAGAAAAGAGATACATAAAAATGCGACGTGCGATAAGTGCTCCCACGAAATGCTCCCAACTTTCAGGCTCCATCGCCAGTCGAAGTCGTGATTCCAGTGAGAAAGCTCTCACAAGGAGCTGCTTCCAACAGTCAACCAGAGGTATTTCTTATTTTCTTATCATCTGTTTTCATTCTTGTTTTTGTTTCAGCCCACGGTCGCCGAGACGATTGTTCTTGCCAAGAAAACAGATAAAATGGATTTCACGAGAAGATGGTTGCAAGATGATTTACAGTCTCTGGCTCATCTTCCACCAGCTAATATTGCTCCAAATGCTGTCAGTTTTCTTAAAGTCTTGTCACTTATTTAATATTTTTATTTTCAGTCCTACTACCAAGACTTTGATGAACATTCCCTTGGAAGTTGCAGTGCAGAAGTGGCCGCTTTCAATACGGTAAAAGAGAAAAAGAACGGAAAGAATTCCCGAAAAGTATCCGATTCTTCTGATATGATCCGTCCACGGCCATTCCGTCCTCAACCAGTTTATCCAATGGTTGATGGATTCAATGGTCCCTCTGCATTTGAGCCATTTGCATCTCATACATTGCCACGTGTTGCCTCGAATGATCAAATTCCAAGCGAAATGAAGAGATCAGGATCTCAAGATCCATACAACACCCTTCGTTCGATGCGTTCTGAAGGTGATGGTTTTGATTCTGCTCGTCCATCTCCATCCGCATTCCAACAAGTATCCCCTTTCAATCGAGGAAGTTCAATGAGATCCTCACTTCGATCGCTTCCTGACCATTCACCAGTTCGACAAAGAATTCCACAGAAAAACAGCTATGAAGTTGCCAAAGACCCAGTATTATCGATTGACCAATTGGTAGCTGAACTGGAATTGAATACGGAAAATGTAAGTGGATCTGCAGTTCCCCAAAAGAATGACTGGTAATTTCAGACATTCTCCTCTGCTGACAAACGTCGATCTTTCCCCACATCATTTGGAAGACCACAAGCGCATCAAGCACAGCAGCATCATGTTCCCAGTGATTATGAGAAACCAAACCGATATAGAGCAGAAATGAGGCACGTACCAACAAGAGGAAGAGCTCAAAACTTCGCCACATCTGAGCCAGTTCCCAAAGCATCGGTTGCGGTTTCAAAGGCTCCAGTGTACTCTCAACCAATCAGACAACAACAGAAATCATTGGATGAAGTGACGAACATGTTGAATCGAGCAGTGTCTCAATTTGGAAATGATCAGAGACAGGCTCATCAGCACCCTTCAGTATACAAACAACTGAGTCAGCAGTCATTTGGTTCTGTTCACAGTAATAATGCCTTCGAGACTATAAATCAGGAGAAAATCAATCCAAGTCGGGTGGAGGCAATGCATAATATGTTTGAGAGAGGAACTGCTCCTACTTCATGGAAGATGCAGCAACCGAAAGATGGCTATGAGGACCGAAATCAGGTATTCATTTTTTGAAATCAAAGTTCGATCTTCTTCTTTCATGCGGTGTTCTTTCCTCAGTAGATCAGACTTTTTCACACTTTCGATTGCTTTCTCTTTTAGTTAGAGTTTATCAATGCGGTGGAAACGCCCGTGCTAAATTTATAAATAATGGATAATACAGCTCCATACCGGACCATCTCAATGATCACAAGACCGCAATGACCTCATTTCGAGAAGTGAGTGTCTAGGATATACTTCAGAAATTCTTTTTTCTTATAAAACTTTAAGAGTCTGAATACATTTGAATGATTTTGAATCTCAAATTAACAATTCCAGAAGATGTCACCATTACAAGAGGTCACCTACGCCACACTGAACAGCTATTCACCGACTCCTCAGAATCAAACGAATGGAAATGGCATAGCTCGGAATTCGTCACAGAATCAGATTTCCTATCATGACTACACTCCACAATTACCAACAACTCAACCACCTCAAAGACCTCCTGGATCTGCGAACTCTTCTCAGGGTGGATACTATTCGTCGAACAGTTCAGGAATCGGATCCAACTATCCACCGAACCAACAGAATCACTACAATGTAAGACAACATTTTTTTCAATTGAAGATGTCATCTTATTTCTTTTCCTTGTAAATTCCGACTTTGACGTATAATGCATGGACTAATTTCATAACTTCTAGAATCCACGACGCAGTCTCATCATCGATCAGCAATCAATTTCCTCCAGAATGCCATCTGTCGAGAATGATGATGATGATGGATTCTATGACAATATCGGAATTGTAAGGTTTTCTATCCATCTGATTAATACAATTGTTTTTTTTTCAGTATGACGATCGTCGTTACTCTCGTGGTAGTGAACTGGAAAATTCGGCTTCCTTCCGTCAACTGCCTCCAGCTTCCAACCAATCATCCGGTCATAAACACAATCGAATCGGGTCATTCTTACGTAAAATTGGCGGAGTATCAAGTCGTCCACCAGGAAGTGCAGCTAGTTTGATGTCTTTGAACAAGATTTCTAACGAGACAGTTATCAAACCGGGCGGTCTCATGAAGAGCAACAGTTTGAGCAATGAACCATGGAAGAAAGTGGTTCTAGGAGGGGCGAGTATGCCTAGAGAAGGTTAGTTTGAAGTTTCATAATTTTAAAGTTTTGGATTCACTTAAGGATTTTTGATTATCCACTTCTGAATTTAAGTTTACATTTTCATATGTTTCAATGACACGTCTTTTCAGCAAACAACAATCACAAAACTGGTCTCGGAGCTAGACTCAAAAACTCATTGTTTGGCTCTCGAAAACGATTGGACGGTTAATTCAGACGCTCTTTCCTCTCTTTATATTTTATTCTTTTTTCTTTTGTATGTATCTTTTTTGCTCAAATCAATCAAAAATTGTTCAGTTGAAATGCGGTTCATCTTTCGTTCTTTCTTTATAACCCCTTCGTTTCTCTGTGTTTTAAACTCTAATCAAATTAAGGAAAATAAGGAGAAAATTATTCTTCAAATGAGCCATTTTTGAAGATATTTCCTCACTTTTGTCTCTCATCCACTTATTCTCAATTTTCCATTGTTAAGCATAAGCTTTTTATTTATCATGATGAATCATTCGGAATCACTTGAATTACTCATTTTAGTTATAAAGCTTTCAGGTTTTCTATTCAGAACAAACTGCTAATAGACAACTAAGCGGGTTCCATAATCAGCAAGAGAGTTTCAACTGAAAATTTCAGGAACTATTTTCAATGAAGATGTACTAGATTAAGATGTTGTGCTCAACTTGTGTTATCGAGGAGCAACTTGCAACTGATTGATCGTCCACTTTTGATTAGAAATATCAAATCTGGATCGGGGAGTTTCTCTAGCTCCAACACTCGTCACTATCAATCCATCCATGAAACAAATCTCATCGCGGAAGTTGAAAATACAGCAACTCAACTTCTTGGATTTTGAAAACCAAAACTTCGAAGTTCCATTGTTGGAAGAATTTCCAGATGGTGATTTGCATGTGCTCTTGGAAATTGGGAATTAGGAAAATATGCATACCAGTGCACTACAGTGTGTCTTCTCGAGACCGTCTCGAAAATATTCTCGTCAGGGCCATTCTAGAGAAAATGATTCTCGAGAACACACCATGGTGACATACATCCATGTAGAATAGAATCTCCCCTAATCAACTATTCAAGACGGAGATTTTGGAGAAAATGAGGTGCAAAGTGATCTTCTTGCAATTTCAGTACGTCTCTTCCGAGTATGGATCGCTATTGAATTTCTGAGTCACATGTTGAATAGAAGAGGACATACGTTCCAAAAAAATACTTTATTATTAACAGGAATAAAAAAATCTAGTTTGATGTCAGTGGAGTTATATTGAGCTCTTTTTGAACTTCTGATAGCTGTTTTTCAAAATGATTTTCCCAGTCGAATGCCATGAAGAGCCGTGCGTTCGTTGCTTGCTCAACTACCCATGGAAGATTTCGCTCGAGCAATTCTTGACGATTTCTGAAATCCAAGAGTTTCCGCTTCTCAAATTAATTTTTATATAAATACTTTGTCATAAGTCGAGCGCCACCAAATATTCCACCTGAGACACACATTGGGAGACCGTATTGAATTCCTTCGAAATATTTCACAGTGACTTCACCCAACATGTTCGTCTTCTGTTCGAGCGCAATGTGAGTGAAATCGTGGGTCTCACGGTATCTGTAAAATGATTTAGAAAAGCTATTTTAGCCAATGTCACTTCTGAATAATACCTCTGCATTACATATAAATGTTCCAAATTGTCGATGTACTTTACAGTAGGACGCGCGTCGGGTGAAGTGTTCAGACGCTCGAGGAAGCTGTAAAATTCCACTGGGTTCTCTGTGGTAACTTCTTGACAAACTTTGAGTAATGTTTGCCCAAAGTTCCTTCTGGTAGTCCTGCCAACCATTTCCTGTCGATCGTCTCATTTGAGATCCGTGGCTTTTCCCTCAGAAGTCTTCTTCCAACTACATCAGAATCCATTCGCTTTCTGATATTCTCCAAAACTGGTCCGATGGCAGTGGTCTCCCCCATAGCAGCTACCATATCTCCTCTTCGCGGATCTGTTATCGCTGTGACTGCAGAACCAATCCCTAACAACATCCGAGATAAAGGTGCCAGTGGAATATGGGATGCGTACAGCTTTTGAGCAGACATCTGCTCAGATGATTATGATATTTTCGTATAGGAACGTGCTGCTAAATAGGAAGAATATGGTCGATTTTGAACGGTTCCCAATGAAAACAAACGAGTTGCGGCTTTATACAGTTTATTTAAATACTTTAGGGTACATGAAAGGAGAAATGAAACCGAAACTAAACATAATATAAGACCGAATGAACAGTGGCTTATGCACTAATGGGCAAGCAAAGAATACGAAACGAATTAGGCTGAGGAAAGAGCATCAACTCCTGGCAGCACCTTTCCTTCGAGGAGTTCCAAACTGGCACCACCTCCAGTAGAGACGTGAGATACCTTGGCTTCGGTGTTGTATTTCTTTGCAGCCGTAGCAGTATCTCCTCCTCCGATGATAGTAATAGCTCCAGATTCCGTAGCCTTGACAACTTCATCCATCAAGGATTTGGTTCCAGTGGCGAATTTGTCGAACTCGAAAACTCCGGCAGGTCCATTCCAGACGATGGTCTTGGCACGTTGGATAGCAGCAGCAAAAATCTTAGAAGACTCTGGTCCCACGTCAAGTCCCATGTGACCATCTGGAACTCCTTCTTGAGCCGAAACCACTTTGGACAAAGCATCTTCAGCAAACTTGTCGGCAATGACGAAATCAACTGGGAGATGAATTTGAACATTTTTAGCCTTAGCGGCGCTGAGCAGTTCGTTCACAATTTTGGCTCCTTCCTCATCATACAAAGAGTTTCCGATCTGGACATTTTGAGCGACTTTAAGGAATGTGTAAGCCATTCCACCACCAATGATCATCTCGTCAACCTTATCCAACAAGTTCTTGATCAACTGAATCTTATCAGCAACTTTGGCTCCTCCAAGAATAGCCAAGAATGGACGGGCAGGGTTGTCGAGAGCCTGAAAAAAGTGTCTGAGTTGACTGAAAATTGAATGAACTCGCTTACCTTGCTGAAATAAGAGAGCTCGTTTTTGAGAAGGAAACCGCTGGCACGTTGAGAATGCTCAACACCAACCATCGAGCTGTGTGCTCTGTGAGCTGTTCCGAAGGCGTCGTTGACGTAGACGTCACCCAGCTTGGTGAGGGATTGACGGAATGTCTTTACAGCAGCTGCATCTGCTTTAACCTTGGCACCGGCCTCATCAACACCTTTGCCTTCTTCTTCCAAATGATAACGAAGGTTTTCAAGGAGAATCACTGTTCCCGGTGCTGGATCAGCACAAGCAGATTCTACTTCGGACCCAACACAGTCGTTCAGGAAGAGAACGTCCCTGAATAAACTTTGGTCAACAAATACTTTTATATTCAGTGGCTTACTTATTGAGAAGGGATTTCAGCTCTTCGGCAACAGGCTTCAACGTATACTTGTCTTGACGTCTTCCGTCTGGGCGTCCCAAATGAGACATCAAAACCACTGATTTAGCACCATTATTGAGAGCATGCTGTAAAAATTTATAGAGTTGCATGCACAAATATTTTTATAAATAAGTATTATTTTTCTCAAAACTTGACAATGTCGCACATACTTGAATGGTTGGGACAGCCGCTGCGATACGTTGGTTGTTGGTAATCTTCCCATCCTTCAGTGGCACATTGAAGTCGACACGAATCAGAACTCGCTTGCCAACAAGATTCAATTGGTCGATAGCCAACTTGTTCAAAGAGCTCATCTCCGCCTAAAATTTTGATTATCACTGTGAATAAGAGACGAGAAAGGTTGAAACATGAAAGCGTAAACAAGAACAACACATCGATTCGAAAGGCGACGTGAGAAATGATAGAATTCGCTGCTCTTCTCTGTTTCTCTGCTTCAACAGCAACGCAGAGAAACGAGAGTAATCTAGAGTGGAGAGTAGGCCGCGCGTTGAGCGATTGAGTGAACTTTGAGTTTCAAGTCGTCAGAAAACCTCACTTGAACAACATCATAAGACGAAGATACCGCAGAGGGGCATGATAGAAAACAATTATGATTAGAGATCATTGATCAGAAAGTAAATACGGCGAATTTGATGTTTTCCTGATACATAAAAAAAGAGCGATCGACCTGGAAACACATCTTAGTGCTTTGTATAAAAAACTGGATTTATAAAGCTGTCACATTGTTCCTATAAAAATGAGTGCAAATCCCTGATCAAAAAAGATACATGTGACGAATAGCTGTATTGAGATCATGGCGCTGTTTTGAGTACACCAATCACACAGAACTAAATATAAATTCAAAACTGATTTTGAGCTAGAATTTGCCCAGCCAGTCGACGAAGTTTCCAGAAAAAAGAAACCAGCGAAAAATAAATTTGACAAGAGTGACCTAGTTTTTGCAAAAATGCGGCCACGGTCGCAAAGGGGAAGTGCGCTCTATCTGCATTGACGACGCCGCGAGTTTTGAACTCGTCTTGCTTTTCTCGCCTCCAGTCATCAATATTTTCATGTTTTCTTTGTTTCACGTTGTTTTTATTTGTGTATTCATTTATTTAGGTGTTCTCCACGATAGAAGTCGTTGGAATTGCTAAAATGGATCGAAGACGTGGCATTCGTAGCAATATTGTCCCTGGCAGGGTGAGTTTTACCAGCGATAAGCAGCATACAATAAACGTAATTTTGCAGAGGCCAATCACAAGAATCGCTGCACTGCATGAAGCAGGAATGGACGAAAATTTGTCATATATGAATGAAAAGACAGTTCTGGATGAATCATCTCAAATGAACGATACTACAGACGTCGAAGAGAGGGAATGGAAAAAGAAGGGGCTCAGTGAAAATCAAATCCAGCGCCTTTTTGAAGCTCGGAAGCAGAAGCAACTCAAGAATGTAAGATTTTTCAACAATTTTGATAAATCATTGATTTTTATTCTTAAAAAATCATCAAATCATCCGACAATTTCAGGCCCAAGAACGCTTGCACAAAGAAAAATATGGAGCAAAGGGATTTGATGAGATGCTGAGACTGCCTCAATATGCTTCAGGTCGAGAAAGTGATGAAGAGGAAGAGTATCAGGATGAAAATAAAACTATCACCGAAATACAGGTGTTTGCAATTCCGGCTCTTCCAAAACATTTGAGTGAAAAGTCAATTATGGGATCACCCGTTGCTGGCTCGAAAGGAGTAAGAGAAAGAAAATATATGTGAGAACTTTAAAAAATTGTCAATTACAGAGTGGAAAAGCTGGTCTGAGTTGCTCAACTCCGAAAAGTGCGAGCGATGTGTCAATGCGTTCGCTAAGGTCATTAGATATATCGCATGTCATTAGCACCGATCAACTAGATGTTACGCGAGCGGTATTGTTTCTATACTGAAAACTCCCTTCAAAAGGTTTTTTGCAGACTACACACACGAAGAACGTCATGCTTCCAATTGTGGAGAGTCGAGAAGAATCGTCTCTTCAGAAAACACATACTATTAAAAAAGATGCAAGTTCTGAGCTACAGCGGACATACACTGTCGCAAAAGATGCCGAAGTCGTCAACACAGATACGGAGAGTGCATCGAAAAATAAGGACGACTCGTCACTTCAAAAAACATTCACAGTTGCTGGGAACCCCGAAAGCGAAGAAACCACTTCATCGCTTCAGAAAACGTTTACCGTCGAAGCGGCAGAGGGAAAAGAAAGAGAATCGTCGCTCCAAAATACGTTTGTACGCTCAAAAGATTGGGACAATAGTTTTGCTTCCACTAAGGAAAATCACAAGAGTGAAAATTCGAAAAAGATTGAATCGACTGACAAGGAGCAAGTAGTTGTTTCTCCGAAAGGTGCAAAACAACCAATGCCAAATGCTAGTATTCATGTTGAAGTAGAACCATTGATTGTTGAAAGCTCCATTCAAGGAGGAGAAAGAAGAAAATTCAATAAAACTGGAGCGAGAGAGAAGCGTGGTGCCAACAATTCAATGATGGCTAGTATGATTGAAGATGTTCCATCGCCGGGTGCCAACTACTTCAAAAATCCCCGAAAGAAGTTACGAAGCACTGCGAAGAGTCCATCAAAAGTCAAGGCCATTTCCCGATTGAGCACTGAATCTGAGAAGGAAAAGACTATTGACATGCTGTCTATTGCCGAAGAAGCTTCAATAGATGCGGAATCAGTTTCGTCTTCATATGTTGATCCTGTATCAAACAATGGCACTCGAGTGTCTCCCGTTCCTGAAGTCGAAGAACCTATGGAGGTTGTAACAACTACGCCAAAGTAAGCTTAACTAAAACTTTTTCTCCATACTCTTAACATGCTGACTTAATTTCAAGGTTTTCATTATTATGTTTTTTAGATCCAGTCTTCGTGGAACCAGTTATCCCATTCGTGGTAGTTTGATGGAGAAGGCCAGAGGGGGACTTGTTTGTTCATCTCCAACTGCACCAAATCTCAACAATGAATCTCTATTGGGCACTCCCAAACTCAACTATCAGAAACCAACAGTGTCGTCGATATTGAAAAGCAAAGGAGCTCCCGATTGCAATGATATTCTTGGTGCTACTCGCAGAGAGCACCGTACACCAGCAAATAATGCCATTTCAATTCCTTCAAGACAATCACCAGTTCACAACTCACCATCGAATTTGAAAGACGATCATGAACCGTCTGGTCTTAGAAAAACTCCTGAGAAAGACATCAGTGAAGTACCTGAAGTGAGAAATCGAACATCTGAAATTTTTCATCAGCCACCAAATGACATCGATCTTTCCATGGGTGCGATGACGATTCAATCAGCCGACTCTAATCAGCGCGTCAACTACGATTACGATATGGATTACGGTGACGATTTTGAGCCTTATCAAGACTCCGATATTAGGGAAGAACACGAGAGCGAGAGCGGAGGACCATCAAGGCCTGGAAAAATTAGACATCGGGTTGGATTACTCAGTGAGTTCTATCCTAATAAATTATATCACAACAAAGTTTAAAATTTTCACTTCAGGTGACTCTATCGCCACTGTCAATACTCCCGGAGTTGATCGTCGTCCAACACGTCATGTCTCCAGAAACGAAACGATTCCCGAAGATTCTTGGTCTGAAGATGAATTAGAAGAGGCCGGGAGAAGACGTAACGGTGGAAGACGCGATCGAAATGTTGGGCTTCCGCTCAAGCCACGAGAACTAAGTAAGTTTCACTATTTGAGATAATTTTCTAAACAAAACTATTTCAGTTAAACCGGGTAATACATCTGATGGAGTGAGACGATCACAACGTACAAGAGTCAAACCGGTTCGATCTTGGCTCGGTGAGCAGGCAGTATACATCAACTCTCCTAGTGGTGGAAAACGGCTTACTGGAGTCACTGATGTTATCGTCAAGGATAAGCGCTTGTGTAGATTCAAAACTGCGGATCTCAGAGTGGCCACTGAGCGTGAGCAAAAGGCGAAAGCCCGCAAGAAGGAAATGGCTGCTAGGAAACGAGAACAACTGGCTAGAGATCATCGAAAAGGAAGACGATTGAATGAATCACAGGAAGATATTCTTACCGACGACGAAATGGCTTAATCTGTGCTTTTAGTATCTATGTTTCTTGTCAAGGATTATAATCGGTACCTGTAAATAAGGCTGCAAATGAATAAATCTGTCAATTCCCTTTGTATATGCAATATGAAGCTCATGTATCCTTGTTATTCTATTCGATTCAAGTACTTTCCTAAGTCGCCGTCGTATCTATCGATAAATCTGTTGACTAATGTTTATCCGTCTCCGTGTTTTTGGTCTTCAGTTTTATCCCTCTATACGTTTTTAATTTATTCTAATGGGTTGTATATCCGGCTGCAATAAGTCTGCTTAGAGCTAAGACATGTTTATCACTAGGTCGTCATAATCGCGCCGGATGAATAGAATTTGAATTGAGGAGAGAGACACACCGACAGAGAAAAGTATAAATAAGGGGAGGCAAGGTGAGATATTCATGCACGCCACCTCTCGTGTCGGTTGGTTTTGGGCCACATCTACCTGTCGACCATTCAGTAAGTTGTTTCTTCTTCAAAATTATAGCTATGTCTTCCAGTTCATCTGTATTTCCCTATTTTACACCATTTTCGATGTTTTCGTTATGTTCTTTCTCTTGGAGTACACGTGATAAGTTAAAATAGAAGGAAGTATGCTGATAAGGTCATCAAATTGCAACATTTGTGTGCGCTTGGTTGTGTTGAAAACGCGCATATTCCACTATTCTAGGAGCCCGTATAATACGAGAAATCGAATAATGACACTTATTCAGGATTATTGTGAGTTTTGTTATCTTTTCAATTTGTTCAATTTAATCTCCCTCGTGACTGGTTGCGCACAACTAGGATTAGCCAGGTTTTTTGGATGATGAGCTCATTCTCGCCAGACATCCGATATTATGTACACCTATTTCTTACTCCATCAGGCTAAAAAACAAAGACGTAATCGTGTGCAGGAAGGTAGGATCTCTTCTTGAAATAGTGATCCTCTTCATTTGGGCAAATTCTAAACGGTCTTAAGATACGGTAGTTGAAGCAAATCGATTATGTACTTGCTTATTTTGAATGTAGGATGAAACAATACAGTCTTTCTACTCGGCCTTCCTTCCTCATGAGAAGCTCTGCGTCTCTTATTGTTCCTTCCGAGGACCATCATAAAGAGGAAATGCATTGTTAGGAGAGACAACCGACAACGAGAGAAAGGCGACGTGGCGAGAATTGAGATTAGACAGGCTTTGTGTGCGCAATGTGAGGGGTTTCTCCCAATCCCGACCCTCCATTAAATGGATACGAGATAACTAGGATATTCCGCAACTTTACAATGCATTCGTCTCACTTTTTCCGCTTGGTTTCCATCTAGATTAACAAAACAAAAAACGATTTGAAAGATAACGTTAAAGCTTTATTGGCGGTTTTCATCAAAAGCATCCACCCACTCAATGCTTCGAATATTAATAATTGAGAAAATGTTTCCATTTATCTTCACTTTCTATGAACTCTCAATCGGCGAACCATTCGACATATCAAAATTTCCCTTCCAGTGTCATGTACTGGGCTCAATTATTCTTTCATACGCTGAGCATTTTTATTTTTAGGCCAAGGGCTGTTCGCAACTATTGAAATTCAAGTGCGCTCCACGGTGCTTGTCAAAAGCGTCACAATTTCACATTTTTTCTTGCGTGTCTTTAAATATTTTGAATTGACTACTAACCAAACATTCAGTCTAGTATTTTATGAATTTTGCGCTGTTATGAATCTAACAAGCATATTCAAAAGCTTTGGTACGTTATATGCTTCAAATGATAGTCTCAATTCACTAAAACACAACCTAATTGTCAAAATTTCAGTTCGCAAGATGCCGTGCCGGCCAATTGTGCTCTCGGGACCATCCGGTGGTGGAAAAAGTACAATTTTGACGAGAGCGATGAAGGAATATCCGTCCAGTTTTGCGTTCAGTGTCTCTCGTGAGTTCTTTATTGAGTGAAACGTTGAGCCATTTTCAAGATTTCAGATACTACAAGACAACCGAGAAACGGAGAGGAGCACGGGAAACACTACTATTTTACGGACAAAATGAAAATGCAGGATATGATAAAGAATGGAGAATTCCTCGAGCACGCTACTTTCAGCGGAAACACTTATGGAACCAGGTTAGTTATTTGATTGTCTTCATTCAAAGAAAGTATCATTTTACAGCAAGAAGACCGTCGAAGAAATCGAAAACAGCGGTAAAATTTGCGTATTGGACATTGAGCTGCAAGGTGTTCGCAACATCAAGAACAGCCATCTTGATGCCAGATACATTCTGATTCGTGCGCCATCTATCAAACTGCTCGAAGAAAGGCTCAGAGCCAGAGGAACCGAAACTGAAGAGAGTCTCAAGAAGCGCCTTCAACATGCCGAAGAGGATCTCGTTGAAAGTAAGCTCGAAAAACTGTATCAAGTAAATCTGAAAATTACTTCAGTTGAAAAAAATCCAACACTCTTCGACAAAGTGATTGTGAACGATGATCTGGAGCGTGCATACAAGGAGTTCGTTGATCTGCTCCGTGACGACCTTGAAAAAACAACCAAGAAATGAAAACTCCTGAGCTCTATTAAATTCCCCTCATTCATTTCATTCCGATCCCTTACTTGATGAACTTCCTATCATGAGTGTCGCAAATAATTGTTGGTTGTGGTACTCGATTCGCTGAATTTCTCTCTTTCAAAACTGCTTTATTCCAGTCACAACTGTTTCTGTTTATTGCTTCCATGCTTAGTCTTATTTTTTTCAAATGCTTAGTTTTCTCCTACCCTTCATAATAATTTGATTTCAAGTTTCTTTCTTCTATAATAAATTTAGTCTCTGGTGAATGATTGCAAGAGTATACTGTAGATGGACAGAATTCTGTATTTGCCAACCCAAAAAGTTGAACCAACTTGAAAAAAACAATGGACAGATGGCATCGCGACTACCACCGCTTCCAGCTCTTCGAGATTTCATTCACATGTATAGGCTTCGAGCGAAAAAGATTTTGTCACAGAACTATTTGATGGATATGAACATTACTAGAAAGGTCTGTATCGTATGGAAAGCCGTAGATTTGACCTTTTTCTCAGATTGCAAAACACGCGAAAGTCAGTGAAAATGATTGGGTTATTGAAATCGGTCCAGGCCCTGGAGGAATCACTAGAGCGATTTTGGAAGCTGGAGCATCAAGACTGGATGTTGTTGAAATCGACAATAGATTCATTCCACCATTACAGGTTCGTCATTTCACTGGAATTAGTTATCATTAGCTGATAAATGATCATATGGGGGCAATGTTCGCATTGATAACGAGTGATGACGATATGAGGGAAAACGGGTACTTGATGACAATAGTTTTCTGAAAAAGGCACATTTGGGGAGAGGTGAAAATTGGGAACCAAATTATGTAGGGAAATATACAAGAACATGGAGCCTGAAATATTCAACAGAATATCCTATATTCAGCACCTCGCAGAAGCAGCAGACTCCAGAATGTTCATTCATCATGAAGACGCCCTTCGAACCGAAATTGGTGATTTGTGGAAGGTGCGACAGAGAAATTATACTGTTAAACACGAATAAAGTAATTTCAGGCAGAGCCCAATCGACCAGAATCAGTAAACTGGTATGATTCGAAGCTACCTGCAATGCATGTTATTGGAAATCTACCATTCAACATTGCCTCTCCATTAATTATCAAGTATGTTACTTGAACTATCCATCAGTTTCATCTCTAGTTTTTTCAGATACCTCCGTGACATGTCATATCAGCGAGGCGTCTGGCATTATGGTCGAGTTCCTCTCACATTGACGTTTCAATTAGAAGTCGCTAAACGGTTGTGCTCTCCGATCGCCTGTGATACCCGTTCACGTATTTCAATTATGGCTCAATATGTTGCAGAGCCCAAGATGGTTTTCCAAATTTCAGGTGATTATACTTTCAGGAATAGAGTTTTGATAAAGTTTCATGCAGGTTCCTGCTTCGTTCCACGGCCTCAAGTAGATGTTGGAGTTGTTCGGTTCGTGCCTCGGAAGACACCACTTGTCAAAACTTCCTTCGAAGTTCTTGAAAAACTGTGCAGACAAGTTTTTCACTACAGACAAAAATATGTAGAAAAAGGACTGAAGACATTGTATCCTCCAGAGTTGGAAGACGAGCTGGCAAATGATTTGCTGCAAAAATGCCGTGTTGATCCGACGACCACCTCCATTAGATTAGGAATGGAACAGTTTGCTGATCTTGCAGAAGGATACCACGAGCAGTGTATGCGGTAAGTTTGGTATCTAAAAATTGAGTTTTCTAAATGCTGAATCTGAGAGTCATTGATATCCACTCGTGATGACTTATGAGAGCAAATATACTCAGTCTTCTGTAGAAACCACTTTTTGATATCGAAAAAGTTTTGTTTGAAGGATAGTGCGAATGAATCCCGTGGTTCGACACATTATTGCGCAAACAAGCAGATTAGGTTTGAAGCGTCAAAGATCATAACACAATCACTAGGGATCAAGTCTGTAACATCTCAGTATACGTAGCGAAAGCTATCTTATAGATCACCAGAATATTCTGCTAAAGGTTACTTCTAGAAAATGCGATTTCAGATATCCCGGACTGTTTCTCTACGATTATACGAACAAGGAACACAATTTGGAAGACCTCTCGAAAGAACGGAACGCTCTACCTCCGCCTGTACCAGTTTTCAATTCTTCACCTGAATCAGAAAACAACGAATGGTCGCTTAGAAATTTTCATGTTTAGTTTGTTATTTAGATTTTATAGATTTTAGTTTTTGTTGGTTGTTAAATTTTTATTTCAATAAAATTGTTACATTGATAGTTTAATGGACCTTTTTGGAAGTCTGAAAGAGCTTTAAAATAAACGAAGACAGATATATTTAGGAGGTGACTTTGTTGATGTACTCCTTGAACTCATCGAAGGTAATCTTGGAGTCTCCATCCTTGTCAGCCTCCTTGATGACTTGAATGAGGAATTTGAGGTTGGTCTTGAACACTGGATCCTTCTTATCGTCGTTCTCAGCTCCAAGAAGCATGCAAAGCACATCGTCCTTGCTGATGAATCCACTCATATCCTTATCGTGGAGAGAGAACATCTCACGAAGTTCATGTTCTGAAATAGGGGACTTTCAGACATAGCGATAACAAAAAAGAGACAGTACTCACCCCAAGAAGCCATGACGAAAAATTCAATTAAGAATGACAGAGAACTCGAAAAACGACGCGGAGGCGGGAGGTGCCGAGTGGGTAAACATAAGAAGTCTCGGGAGAGAAGAGCAGTGAAGATGGGAATGTTTTGTCGAATTTTTGTATTTGTTTTACTAATTTGAATTTTCAAAAGTCGGTGTTTGTAATTGCCAAACAACTTTAAAAACAATGTTTTTTGGGGGGAGGGTGGGACATTGCAAGAATTTCAGAAATAGATTTTTCGATGAAAAAGTACGTTCCGAAAAAGTGTCGGATATCACTTTAACAATTGACTAACATTTTCTGAACACCTGTTTCACATCCTATGAGAAAATGGATTCTTGTCATTTGAATCTCCACAGTAACTCGAAAAATCAACCGTAATCCTCTCCCATTCCGCCATCCAACACACTTCCACCCGGCTTTTGAACTTTCGATTCAAAACTGTTTCACAGATATTTCAGCTCTTCTGATTCCTCTCGTGATAGTTTCTCTGTTCCCTTGTCGTCTCTAGACGGTATCCACTCGACCCGAAACTCGAGGACGATTCCACGAACCGTCTTTTCCACCCCACATCCATCTCGCATTGTTTGTTTCGAAACACTCGGTTAGCCAACGGAGCATCCGAAAAAATCCAGCACAATATGAGGATATAACAAGAGAGGGAACAAAAATCATTTGCCGAAAATGAACATGGCGAGTCTAGATAAGATAAGTGTTATTTTAGGTAGCACTCTAAATGTATATGGAGGTGTGAACAGAGATGAGACATTGAATGTGAAGAATTTTTTAATTTCTAAAATTGCAAAATAAAACGTTGGTGGCAGATATGATAACAGAAGAGTCATCTGAGAGGATGTTGAAATGAGGATTTTGATGACATTTGTACTGCACATCACATATCAACTGGAGAAAGCATACTCAATTCGATATTATGCCTTATCGGAAACGTGTACACCCACAAATCATCACAGATCCACTTTGAGAACTAGAGCCTATGAAAACTAAAAAAGCTAAAACTGAACAGAGAAATGTGACGGTGTTCTCCTCCAAACTCTAAGAAATCCGTACAACTTTAATTAGAAACTTTTCTGAATTCTAAAGCAAGTGCGACTAAATTGTTCCGAAGAAAATCCGAAAATTGTTGAGGTTTTGAATATGAAACATGTTTTGGACTTCCTCGATTCCTACAGAATTCCCTCTTCTTGTAAATTTTTGTCTCTGTACTGTATTTTATTTTCAGGTTCTAATGAATAATTGGATGGGCGAAGAAGGAAGTTTTATGGGTATTATAGGATCCAATCATATCAGCAATCCTCTGTTTCCTATAGTACCTTCATAGGCTGGAAACGTTCACAAGTCGAAATGACCCACTTCGGGGGTCTAAAAAGTTGTTTTCCACTATTAAATTCTGTATTATTTTTCGGTTCACACATGTCAACCCTAGAACACCGTTTCTGTTTTGTACTATATTTTTTCAGAAACGCGTTCGAGACAGATCAATTACGAAAAAACATGCAACTCAAAATTTTGCCCAAATTCAGTGTTAGCTTTGACAAATTTGAGACATATTTTCTACATGACTTAGCTATCTCGTGGGTATTAACATATGTGTTCAACTACCGAAATGGAGTTGATATCTATATTCAAAAACTTTCAACAGTATTGGATCGTGGAAAACCACTTTTCAGACCCTCAAAGTTGACCATTTTTAACCGAAAACGTAAAAAGCAGACACATCTCGGCCGTTACTGTACATTGAGTTCATTCATTCCAGTCATTTGAATCGGTTCCAAGTCCTCTTCCCAATATCTCTCAGTTACATGCAAACTTTGTAAGACTAATTACAAAGAATTCTCGGTCGTTCGATCCCTTTTTCCAGCTCATCGAGCTCTTTTTCATGATTCCCGACTCTTTCATCTTGCCGACTCTCTACTCTTCTTCAAAACCGCCACGTCGTCTTCCACCCTGCATTCTGAAGTTCTGTCTTGGACACATCTCTGTATTCACGTCATTCTGGGTCCGTACCGGGTACATACCCGCCACACACAAAGAAACAGCGAAGATAACAGAGGAAGAGAGACGGGAGAGGAGAGTGTATTCGGTCGGGAATACCCGCTCATTTTCTCGGTCAACGCATAGGTGTGTCCGGGACAGAACGTCTCGTTGACTGGATATGATGGTCCGTTGGCAGTGAGAATAAAGAGGGATATGAGAGAGACAAAGAGGCAGCTGGGAGATTGTAATAAGGGATTTGAGCCGACAGAAAGAGACTGTCTGTGACGAAACACTTTTACGATTGTGTCATTGAAAGAATTACGGTCCTTCTGGAAGGGATTAGAATAATCGAGAAGGGTAGCTTTGAAATGTTACATAACACAAGATTAAATAGAGTCGATAAACTGAAAGTGGATACTGTATAGTGGATGTATCATGTATCTTTGAGAACCATCTTTCGAAAACGATAATTTCTTCTGCAGATTTTTTTGTATTCTTAAAAGTGAATACTTGAAAGTGTAAATTACTCCAAGAAGATTCTCTCGTGTAAAACTTTCAAACCTCCCTGTTCTCTACTCAAAGTGTACACAGTTTGGTATACTGTAATTTTGCTGTCACCAACTTCCCGGCAACAAACGAATACTAGGTTTCAGACTACTCAATTTTGTTGAAAATTTATGGATATATATCAACTGTAGGACTCCATTTTTGTAGTTGACAACTTTTTTTCATAACCGCGTTCGGGACAGATAGGCCGCGTCGAAGTGTGTAAGCCAAATTTCAATGCTACTTTTGAATTTTTTGACACAGATGTTTTTCTTAATTTGCTTGAAAGTTATTTTTAAACAGTCGTGACGTTTTAGAGTTGAAGCTAGAGTTGATCTCTATACCCACAAATGTTTAACAAAGTTGGATAGTTTTGGACCAGTTTTCAGACCCCCAAAAGTTAACCATTTTCTACTTAAAACCTGCAATGTTGCCAGCCATTTTCCCTTTGCTGTATGCTTTGTATTTCAGTTTGTAGAGCAGACTTCTGATTATAGTCAGAACATATTCCGAACTAAACAAAACACCCGGGAGCCGGATTACGAGCACTCTAACACTTCTCCAAATATTTCGTCGCCTAATCCAGATAACCGATTCTTTGAGCTGCCTATAAAACCGTACTTTTTCATTCAAAACAACTCTTACTCACTCAAAAACACACTTTAGTGCATGTACATATTTACAAAGACCACAAGTCATAATTCTATATTTTTGTTTTTTTAAGTGACCTAAATAGTCTACAAGTTTCCAAGTCTGGAAAGTCAGATTTCTGTACGGGAAGTTTTCGAATTCAAAAAAGTCATCATTTGCGAGTTGATTGTCTCCGTTATCAATTCCATTTCTGCGAAATAAACACATTGAGCAGAAAACCTTTTTTCCTAAAATATGTCAACAACTGTGTCCATTTCAGAAATAAAAAAACTATACGATCACGTTGTGGTCACTCTGAAAGAAGAACTGATAACTCTCATGTTCCAGTCGGTACTAGTTGATAAGAGTCAAGAGAAGAAGTTGAAAACAGTACTACAGATATTCAGAATTCAAACTTTCCCTTCTTCCACTTCCTCTTATTCTCCCATCTTCTTCATTTCAATACACTCCGATCATATGTTTAACGGTGAACGAAACGAGAGAGCATTCAAGCGATGGAGATGGAGACGTCATCATGCGAGCGGTGGTGGTCGACGTGAATCGGACGCGCCTGTCAAAGAAATTTGCATTTGCACCGGTGTCAGTCTCCTCTCTTTTCTTCTCCAGCTATCTTTTCTTTTTTGTTGTCTTGTGTCGTTGTTGCATGAAAATCGAACACGCCCCTTTTTCTCCCGTCCGCCCCTTTGTAGAGATAGTAGGGTCCTCCTCCCCTTCAGCATTTATTCTTATATTTGTATATGGATTTTCCACATCTGGCGGTCTTTCGAGAGCAGTAACCTCTCTTGACCTATTAACATAACCCCCTCATTTCTTTGTATTTGCACGTGCAGCTTGGTTGACCAAACACTATTCAGTACATCTTTTGTATTTATGGTTCTCGAAGTTGACTTACGCAAGATATCTAGGTCTTATAGGTTTTCATTATCTAAACCACATATAGATTTTATATTTTTTCATCTGTGTAGATTTATATACTCTAAACCTCAGTGTCCCAAATTTCTTATTTCTGTCCCTCCCTCTCCAATTAACTAGCAATCCACAATAACTTGACCCTACAGCCCACATTAGAAATCAAATTTCTTGTTCATTCGACCTTCTCTACCTGGATTACGGTACCTTCTCAAGTTGCAAAAAACACCTCTTGCCTCATCAATCATTACCGTTGTCTACTCCTTGATCTTTTCCTCCCAATCGCACGTGTTTCCTTTTTTAAACTTCAATGACACAATTTTTCTCTGTTATCAAATTCTACCTTCTCCTCCCCCTTTCACCCTCCACTTTCTCTTTTCACCTCACCCCTTTTTTGTTCTTATCAGTGTAATTCGTCACAGTGCGGGACACCAGTAACTTATTTGCCTAAATTGCAGAGATTTCTGAAAAAATGTCGAGCCCTCTCGGTGTATTCGGAGCCCTTCCAGTCGATGTGCTCAGCTCAGTTTGTCGTCATCTTCCGATGAGTGACGTCGTCACGGTTTCTCAATTAGACAATGATCTAGAGAAGCATGTCAAGCGATTCATCTACCGAGAAATCAAAGCGCTCAAAGTGGATATCAATGAGAACGGTGAGCTAGATCTATACATCTCGTACGCAAACGAATATTTTCTTTTCAGAGTCCACCATTCATTTTATCAACAAAGACAAAAGAGTCACCCAATTGAGCCTGAATGGGTTCATCTGGGAAGAGGTTGTGTCTTCTGCTAAATGTGTCGACTCACTCGAATTGACTGTTTCGAAAGGAATGTCAACTTCCCAATTGTTCAGCGCTTTGAGAAAAGCTCGTAAGTTCCTTTCAACAAGATTTCAAATCAAATCTATTCCCAAATATTTCAGCATTCTGTCTCCGTGCTCTGAAGATCAAAATTCCGAAAGGAGGAGACAAATGTCCAACTAAAACTCATGAGCTTCGCAGGGTTGGTATTCAGATCGATTTTTGAACATCTTCTGAGTGCCCTAACTTTCCAGCGATGCTTTGATCTTGCCACCAAACATCGTTCTTCTCTCCGTTATCTGGAAATCACTGCTTCTGATGGGCAGAATGTGTATTTGAATCTGGATACTGCCAAATCATCGATGAGATTCACATATAATCAGGCAGAAGAACCATCTGAGCGTGAGCAAGACGAGCACAATAGCAGCCACACCTTCGTCTATACTGTGTTCCATGCTTTCTTGGCTGGTGAGTCTAACCAACCGTGATCTTTACTATTTATTTTTCATTTTCAGCTCACACAATCAAAGATATCACTCTGAAAATCGGAAGCAAATTCGACGCCAATCTCGCTCTTCAAAAAGCATACCAAGCTGCGCTTCCATACGTCGGACGACCAATTCTTGAAAGATTGACGGTCGAATTTGGAAACTCTCTGAAAGACATCAACGAGAACGAGATAAAGCAAGTCCTTCTTCGTCATGTCGATGAGTGCCATGTCTCCACTCCAAACCTTCAACATTTCCATTGCAGTCTTCCTCATGATGAGGTTAGTCACATTATAATAGTAGAGTTTTACCTTTTGAAATTGCAGATTGATCTCTCTCAAGAGTTCTTCACCCAAATGAATGAGCCTGTGACCAGATCTCGGAAGAATTCCACCCGCCCACCGTACAAGTCAACCATTTCTCTCAGTGCAGTCAGATGCAAATAAAAGTCAACCAATTCCCGATTCTTGTACATTATTCCATGATCTTCAAATGTGATTCCCGTTTTCTACCCTCTAGTAGTATGTATATAAAATGTAAAAAACCTGCAGTGAATGAAAAGTATCAAGAGAATAAAGTTATGCAAAAAGCATGTAAATGTGTCAATCATCAAACGACTCTGGATCGCAAAAGTGTCATTCAGAGACTGTACCAAAGATTAAAAGTACGATTTTGGGAAATCCAAACAGAAAAAATCAGAAGAGGAGCCTTATTTTTTGATGATCATTGATTTATGTATCACCGGATGTTCTCATATTTCCAGTCTGAAAGCATGACCACCGGAAGAAAAAGAGAGCTCTTTCAGATTTTAATGACGTATTATTGAAGGTGCTCTCTCTTCTCAAAAGAGAAACTCGAAACGACTGCTCTATTACACTTCGAACAGCTGACTCTATTCTGAAGACAACCGGTCAGTACTTCCCCACTTTACGTCTCTCTTTGAACAAAATGGCCGACTCTGTAGCTTCGATTGGTAATCGTTATATTGACAGCAATGGTTAGATCCTGCGAATTACCTCTCCAAATTAATATCATTCAAATTTCCAGATACGGATATGCACTTCCTCAGAACATGGGCTGTTCGAAGATGTCAGCATACAGATTGGGATGTTTGTGAAAGAATCCGGTTGTGTGAATTGAAAGAGGTACGAATTAGATTTGTAGTTTGTGATTAGTTTGCCGGATTTCAGGCGAGAGATCGTGCCGCACAAATGGAGAAAACGATGAGATGGTGGTCGAGTTGTACGGCGGATTGGAGGAATCGGTGGAGGTTTGCTTCAAGCTAAAATCCCAAGCTACAAAGAGATTCCTAGGGTTATTGTGTTGAACTTTTTCAAACAACGTAAGAATCGGATCATAGACTATATTGACCGTGAGGATTTCAAATCAGACGTTGAAACAAAAAGTGAATGCTCAAGTGACTCGTTATATCAGCCATCAAAGTCTCCGACGGTATCAAATTCTGGCATTTCGAAGGATTCATAACACAGCTCCAAATCATTTTTAGAAGGTTTAGTTTTTTAATTGAGCTCAAAAAAACCTCTTAGAAATGAATCGGAGTTGAGATATGAGCCCTCAACAGTAGTACTGGCTGGAACTTTGATGACTGATAACGGGAGTTGCGTGAACATTTTACCCATTTTTTGTTTAAGATATGGAATTCTCATGGCCCAATTATGAGAAAAATTTGTACTCAAGGACCAGAGGAATCTCCTTGTTAGTTTTGTATATGATGTCAACTGCCAACTAGACATAGACCCTCTTTGAACATCCTATTGATTTCCAGCGCCGTTCGTGATGAAAGAAATCGTGCGAGAGAGGAAGCTGAGACACTTCGACACAACTATGACTTACTCTTGGTGATCCCTTCATATCTCAAGCTTTTTTTCATTTTTTGAATTTTCAGGAGGAGAAACGATCGTTAGCTGAACAGTTGTATCATGTAGACTCTGAATCTGACGAACCAAAACCAGAAGTTTTGAAAACAGAAATCGACGGAACGAAGAGAAATGCTGTTGTTCAGACGATTCATTCCATATCATGTGATCCTCCTTCAATTCTCGTCACCAGTTTCTCACCAGCTCAAATCGAAGCAGTTCTCCGTGAGCCGAGTGTAGACGAAACTGTTGAAAATGTGAAAACTGACATCAACGAACAATTGAAAGCAGAAAATGAGTTTCTGAAGGATCAGGCTACCGAACTTCAAAAATGTCGGGATAAGATCGAAAGCGATACGAAGACAATCGAGGATCTCCGTCTTCGCATCCAGAGTATGGAACGAGAACTCCTGTCTGCTAAAAATTCGAAACGTGCCAGCAGTTCTTGATGATTTATGAGTCAATTTTATGAAACTTATGCATCGTGAATAAACAGTATTTTATTGATGAAAAACAACGAGAAAATGCAAGGATAGTGAATTGTGACAAGAGAGATTTCTAGAAGATGGAACAGTGAGATAACAAATGCAGGATCCCAATAGAAAGAACTAGCAGAACAACGAAATGAGCGATTCTTGATAAAACCTATGTGAGAGATGACAGACAGATCACTTGAGAGCAGAATTCCTGGAGGACTTCATGCTGATAAGACGTTGAAAACTTTGGGATCGATTAGTGGCTCTTCGTCGGATTCCGTGGTCACCACCGATGGCTGCTGAAAAATTCCGTTTTTTTTTAATAAAATCCATGCATTGGGTTAACTAACCGATTCTTCACTCAGGGAGACTTTTGAGCGTGAATTCGAGTCTCCCTCTTCTTCGCGTATTACCTCTATTCTTTGAGAAGTCGGTCCATTTTTCTTTCGTTTATCTCTGTAAATCTTGGTTTCTGTTGGCGTTAAACTAAAACAGCACTGACTTTCCACCACGATAGCGATCACCGGCTCCGTCCATCTCAGCGTCTAAGACTGAAGAGTTTTTCTCATTCTCGCTTTGTTCGAGTTGAGGAGTTGGAATTTTCCCGTTATTCACGATTGAATACATCCATATGTGTTCCGCAAAACGATAACATCCGTGATGGCTGATGTCGTGGATCATTTGACAAACGAGATAACCATCGTTTCTGAAAAAAAAAACCCCTATTGGTCAACTGGAAAGTTTTGACTCACCCGAGATTGTGAATCATGTAATCGAGGGGAGCTAAATCGTGTAGTTTCAATTCGGGATGAGGCTCACCATAAGTTTCGGTAAAGTACTCTTCGTTCTGTAACCGGCTTGTGATTATTTAGAACAACGTGGTCAAAATCACCCTAATCATTGTACTGATTTTGTATCGACGGTAGCGAGGAATCACTAAGACGAATGTGTAGTAAACTGCTGAGCACAACGAAACCAATGTTACAAAAAGAAACCACCAGTAGAGGAATAAGAATGCTTTGGCGTTGACATAATTGGCAGATAACATGCATCTTGCTTGACAGTTGTTGACATTGCTACTCGGCTTACTGGGAGGAAGTGAGTCATCAATACCCATTTGCTGAAAACAATTATATGCATTCGATTGATCAAAGTCACTTACATATCTGATAACTGCACAACCAGTAATGAGTGTGAACGGGCCGACAAGTGGATTTTTCAATGGACCTTGTATGATTAGCATGATATCCTATAACAAGGGTTCTATTAATGTCGGGTTTTTTGAAACCGTAATACCTCGAATCCCCAGTATACATTTCCCTCGCCGAAGATGTATGCAACCATCCAGAATTGAAGACTGAATATGGCGAATCTGAACCATTTCATCGATACGTAGAGGCACATTGTCTGTGACGGACCAAACCAAGAACCTCTAAAAGATGCAATAAGTGTTCATACCGAGTCTTTGAATATAGTTACTTTTTCATTTTGATCCATTCTTGAAACTGTGATGCTTGTTTCAAAAAACGCCACTCCTCTGGATATTCTATTTCTTCATCATCTGGTTTATGAGAATAGTATTCTATAAATGCGATGATATCGGCTCCACTGAAACTTCCGAGACCAAAAAATTTCCAGAAGAAGACTGGAAGCATCGTTAAAATACAGTGGAGAATTGGAAGAAGAGGGACCCACTGGAACAAACCGTGATTAGTTTTTATTTTTGGTGAATATATTACCATGTAAAAATCGGAAGTTCCTGACAGCACATTGTGATACATAGTTCCCTGTCTTGGTCCTCTACTACTTTGAACAAGAACGCCAGTTTTCTGCCTTTTTCCGAAATAGCAAATATCAGAGAAATATGCAACTGCAGATTCCGGGTATTCTTTTGGCAGCTGACAAACAATAGGACTCCCGAACAATGGCTTCGAAGCAGTCAGAAAGAACAAGAATACAAGGATGGAAATCGTCGCATTGTGAAGCAGCTTATCGGTAGTACCTTGAAGTCCAGGAACACGCCGAAGAGGGTTTGTAAATGATATGACTGCGTCTTTTGTCATCTGAATATTCAACATCATAGCCTCGCACCGAACCAAAGTATTGCGATATGGTTGGAGTAGTAAACTATCCAATATGATGTAATTATCATGAATTAAAATTTGAATTGATGGTATATATTTAAAACTTAGAAAGAGGAAGCTAAAAACACTTGAAGTCAGGTTGGAGCAAGGACTTTGTAAACAAATTATAAACATTGAATATCTTCTAAAAATGAAACAAACATGAATATTGGTTAGAAGTGGAATAATATAAGATTATAGAACATGGAAGTGAGTAGAAGTGAGATAGTAACTGTAACTACAGTTGATTGGTTATTGGTAATGATTCTGAAGTTTTCCAGGCGCGGTTGAGTAACGATCTGATGATGATGGGCTACATGATGGCTGAAAAGAAACGATAATCGCAATTCATTAAAGTGAAAACTTACAGAAGATTGTGAAATGAAAGGAGTTGAGAAAGAGTCACTATCAGCCATCTTGTCTTTTTTGAAATTGCCTCTGAAAATTGATAAAATGAATATGCTGATCGGACGAGAACAAAAATTCTTTGTATCTAAGAACTAACTTCGTAGCATAATCATGATCTTTTTCGTACTCATTGCGATCATCGGGCAGTCGGTCCAACTTTTTCCCATATGGCTTCTCCTGTTTCGCTCTCGGTTTCCCCGGCAACACTATTTCATAAAGCGAGTTCAGGAAGCATCGGATTCTAACAACACTCAAAGGGACACTAGCACATTGTAGTAGAAGGTATCCGTCGTTTCCCATGTAATCGACAAAATGATCCAGACGATCGCTATGGCCATGAACCACAGTGCGATGCTCCCTTTCTGCTTCTTCAACGAAAAATTCGAGAGTAGGAAGAAGGGACTTCGTTGCGTATCGTTGGTATCTTGGAAAGAGGAGCATAGCCGTAAATTGGACTGCAGAGAAAATACTGACAAGCATAGCCAGTATGTACCACCAGTAGAGGAATAGGAACACCTTGGAATTGACGAAATTCTGTGGAAGAATGCATCGCATGGTGAACTCGTTGACAACATCTCCGATTTGCTGAAATATATAAGTTATGACCGATCGCTTATTGGAAAATCTTACCGTTCGGTGTGTTTTACAGCCAACAATCTGCGGGAACACGCCGGTGTACAAGTTTTTGTACACTCCATTTAGTAGTTCGTAGGATATCTGTAAATTAATTCGTTTATGGTTTTCAAAATCGAATCCTTACATGAACACCCCACAGAAGCTCTCCAGAAGCATAAATTTTGGCCATCATATAGAATTGGAGAAGTAGCGATGCAAAAGTCATCCACTTCATAGTGACGTAGATCATCATAGTGGTATGCATTCCACAACGTTCCCGCTTTTTGTGTTCCAGCCAACGAAGAGTCGCTTTGGCATCAACTTTGTAATCCGCATCATTTGAATCCATTTTATCGTCTTTTTTCTTGGAAGCTAGCGAGCGGATGATTGCAGCGAAATCGTTACCATAGAAAAAGTGGAGCCCGAAGAATTTCCACATCAGCGCTGGCGTCAGACACATTGCGACTTGAAGAAAGATGATAAACGGCGTCCACTAAATGATTAATGTTTTTCGTTTTCAGTGTATCAAACCTGATAGTATGTCACAGCAACTTCCTCCCTTGTAATGAAGTTCAAGTGCATTGTACCCATACCGCGTTCTCGTGCCAATGAACTGAAATGAGATATGTTCTAAACGAATCACTCCATTCATAACAAACGGCTGCATTGGAGGAATCCGGAGCTTATCTTGATAGAAACAGAAATCGTGGAAGTAATTCGTAGACGAATCGGGAGTTTCTGGAAGAACCAGACAAGTAATCGGTTGTCCAAACATCATGTTCGAGGTGACCAAAAATCCGAAACAAAGCAGAATTTGGATTGTTGTTGTATGAACGATCCGTTCGGCACCATTATCCCATTCGTGGAGTTGCAGGAACGGCCGAATTAGTTTGCCCACTGTCGAGAAACCCATCTGAAATTCGAGTTTTAAAATTTAAAAATTCTTAATTATTCGGAAAAATAATCATTAACATTGAAGGTAATTTATTTATGATTTTGTGAATTTGTTGACATTCTAGAATGCATTCTTTGTGAAATTGCATGGATTTTGAACAGAACTTTCGAGTTTGATGTGCAGGTGTGAATCCACCGTAATCAACCCGCCATTTTAAATATTTTTTATCAACCATGTGGAGTTTTTCACAGTTTTTTTTCCGTTTTCTCGAAAACTGCATTTTGGTCATCCTTTAAAACGGTATTGGCTCGTTTCAGGTTATCTCTCCTTCGCTTTATTTAATTTTTTTCGTGTCCTATTCTTTATTCTAAATATTCATGTGTTGACCTCCATTTACTTGGTCACCCAGTGTGGCCTGGCAGTGTTTGCGGACATTTAACGCGGGAACAATTATTTTTTGAACAATGTCTCTAGTCTTCCTAGGCGCCATAGCTCTTTCTAAAGCTATATTTTTCAGAATCGAATCATGGAAAGTGAGCTCTCGGGAGTTGCTAATGAGAATCAAATTGCGTGGTTTGGATTCTCAGCCACTTCGTTCAGTGATTGCGGTATGTTGATTGCGATTACTGTCTTCTATTCTCCTTTCTTTCATGATTTCAGTATTCAACGCATATGTTAACTCATGGGAAGAAGTATGCAACGAAGAGTTCAAAGGATCTCTGAAAAAGGTTTGCCAATAACATTTTAACATTTGATAGAGTTGCTCGCGACAGTTCATTTTTCGAAACATTTTCCTATAACTTTCTTATCGGACATGCTACGAGCCCAGTCGGCCCGGGGTTTTTGATCCATATTTTGCAGCTAAAATCGATTTTTCGGTGTTTTTAGAAATCGTTATTTTGCTGATATAGGGAAAATTTCTACAGTTTTTGTTGAATTTTTGACCGGAAAATTCAACATTTTTGAAAAAAAGTAACATTTTCTCCACCGGACCCGAAGAAATTTTCCTTGGCCCGGGCTGGGTCAAAGCCGGACGCACCTGGGCCGGACCGAAATTCGTCATGTCTGTTGCTTATATAATGTGTCATTTTTCATTCCTACACCCATAAAAAGCTTTCAGCTCACTGATAATGACCGTCTCGGCCTGCTTTCGTTCCCATTCATCCACAAAACAACTGGAAAGGTTTTTAAATTAATGACGGTTGGTACCGAACAATATTTTAAATGCATTTATATTATTGGTTTTTCAGAGGTATTGTGTTACTGAGATCTTCCAAATTCCCTCATCGGTCACACTTCCAGAATGCGTAAGAATATTGTCTCGTTCCCCTAGATAACTGATTATTTTCAGAAAAAAATGTTGATGGCATCTTCAAGAGACATCAAAAATCAGTCCAAAGCTGAAAAAGAGTTCTCCGCAAAACTCGAAAAAATTCGATTAGTTAGTTGATGAATTATTACAAAGGTTTTTGTTATCGGTAACAAAATTTCAGCTTCGTATCAAAATCGCTCAACGGAAAAACGACATCGCCTCGATAAATGGGACAATCGAAGTTCTGCATGTAATGGAGAAAGCCCAAGAGAAACTTATCGAGAAAACAAAAGCAGTTCCTCAAAGCCCAACTCGTTTGATGTCTCCCGTTTAATCTTGTTACCACTTTCACTTCATTCCTGTAAATATCCCTCCTGTAACTCGCCTATCGTTTTTAATATTTTCTCTTCCAGTACATTCTTTTATAAAATTCAGTGTGTTCAAAGTCTTTATTTGATTTGATCGAGAAAGCGATAGAAAGAAAATGAATCACAAGCAGCAGCAACAGAAAATTGCCATACAACATGCACCCGCACAGCAATCACTGCAAAATGATTTTCAGTAAAGAAATCGAGTATCGAGCATAACTCTGCCCTGGATCCTCCTCCATGTACTATAACTGGTCCTGGTTGTTGAACACAAGGTTGAACATATGCTGGTTGTCCGTAAACTGGAGCTCCGTAAGGTGAGGCGTGTACAACGGTTGGAGTATATCCGGGAGCGTACATTTGAACTTGAGTAGAAAACTAGAAATAAAAGTTCAGTGTTTGGGGGAGAATGTTTTATGCACGCAAAATGATGGAGAAAAAAAGAACAACGATAAAAAATGTGAAAACATGACGTGAGTAATGAGGAAAGGAGCTTGGGAAAAGGCGAACCCACAGAAAATTTGTTTTAACTTTCAAGAAAGGCGTAAAGAACTGCAAACACCGGTAAAGAAGGATTTGGTACACATTTTTTAGAGCTGAATAATTTTGAAAAAGCAGCACATCCCAATTGCAAATGCAACTGAAAGACCCACGACGACCGTCAGTGTTGCTCCAATCATAAATTTTTGACATTTGCCTCCGCCTTGTTTCAACGCATCACATCGTTTCTTCATTTTTGCGATTCCTGCTTCAACTGTTATATCGAATTGCTCTGAATCCAAATGCTTGATTTTATGTTCCATATTATGAAAGTGATCACAAGCACATCCAAAACAGAACATGTGCTCTCCACTCTCTCGACGCTCATCCCAATTGGCGTAGTTCTCTGCCAAACATGCTGGACAATAGTACATTCTGAAAATTTGCAGTGTTCAGGGAATGAGACAATATTAAGAAGTTCATTATTCTGATACTAGCGTTTCAAGGGTGTCTGAAACTCGGGGAATATTAAGGGGACTACATTAGCTGTTGAATTGAACTTTTTCTAGGAATTGGATTATAGACTCAATTGATGGTGAGGATTCAGTCTTTACAATGAAGCAAAACGTTCCAGTAACATGACTTAAGGGCCATCAAAGTATATCATCTAGTGATTTTTTACAATCATCTAGTGATTTTTAGGACTCATATCTTAGCTCCTAGGCCTTGTTAAAAGATCTAGTTTTGTTTTTTGTTGAGATCAGAAGAATAGATATAATCTAACGAATCAGGCTTGCAGTACCTGGACGCTGAGATATGAGTCCTAAAATTCACTAAATTAGTACCAGTATTTAGACCTTGATGACATAAATAACTCAAGTTACCTGGACATTTTGCCAATGTTTGTTACAGATCATGAATCCTACTGGTTCTGAATCACATATAGTCTAATTCCTAGAAAAAGTTCAACTAGACACCTCGAGAGATCCCCCTGTCAACCGACGGTTTGATCTACCAGTGCTAGAAACAACGCGCATTGAGATTGAAATGGAGCGCATCGGTCACACTCCTGGAACGCTAGTTGATGATGAGATCGATAAATTCTCTTCTAATTTTTGTACAGTAAAATTCTGTATGGATTCAAACTGACCTCGATTCATGACAATTACATTTTGGATTGTCCTTCTTCAGCTCAAAAACAGCCAACAACTCCAAATTAGTAGGAATTTCCTCGGCTGCATTGACTGGTAAACGACACATTGGACACGACTCTTCACTATTCAGCCAATTATCAAGACAGGAATAGCAAAATGTGTGTCCACAGTTATCGAGAACTTTCGGAAGGTGTTCAAAGTCATCTGAAGTATATACTAATTCTACGAAAATCGCTGAATATCTTAATCTTACCGAAAAAGTAAAAGCAAATAGAGCACTCAAGACGAGATACCATTCTTTATTCTGACTGTCGAACAGAAATGAACAGAAAAGAAAAGGGAAGAGAATAGAGACGAGGAGGAGGAGTACACTGAACACAGCTGCAATGAGTACATCTGCGAAAGAAGAAGACCTCCTATTGATCGTCCACTCAGGGGTCACGATATCGTGCGGTGGTCCAACACACAGCTGGTGGTCCGTATCGTGTTGGGATGTCCTATTCTACTGTAATCGATTGAAGAAAAATGACATATTTAGGGTAAAAGGGGAATCAATCAATATACTACAGTGATACAGGATTTTTTAAAATCGAAATTCATGTAATTCAACACTTTTTAGTTCCTCTCTATTTCTGTTTTTTTGCTTCTGTTGCTGTTGACTTTGGATCACTCTTAGCACTGGATTGTTGGGATTTGGCAGGAGACTTCACAGTGTTCGTATTCTCTTCTTTCTCTTTCTGAAAACGGAGGGGTCCTTTTCATAAATGAGAACCAGCAGCTTACTTTCACAGTTAATTTACGAAGACGTGCCTCTTTTTGGTCAGCAAGCAACCCATTGGCGTTATCGAACATTTTACTGGGTTCCTTGAACAGTTTCATAATATCCGACAATATTGGAGTGTTTGGTGGGATGACACGGGACAGGGACACTGAAATATTAGGTTATTTCGAGAGGACAAGGAATGATTTTCAACTTTTAATCTTCGGATGCAAATCTCTGCTTGCCATTTCCTCTACAGCAATTTTGAGTTTGGCAGCAATCTGTCGGAGTCGAGCGTCATACTGTAGCACTGATTAAGAATTGGAATCTCAAATGAATTACAAACCCGTCCAAATATCAGATAGAAGTTGAGAAGTCCGAGAATCAGATTGATCAAGGAAAGTGTCATATTAATGAGTCCTCCAAACAACAGAATGCTGTAAGATTCTACTTCGTGTTGTCATACTACAATATCTCACTTGAATCGAAACACCCTTGCTTGATCAATTATTTTCTTTTTGTCATATATGAACTTTGGTTTTCCTGACTTCATGGGCTGATTTCCAGCTGGAGTTACATTACTTTGTGCTGTGAATTGTTCACTCAAAAATCAGCAAATTACAAATGCAAACCTTCCACAATGATCAGAAAGAGTTGAACGATGAGTAGGATTACAGCCCATCTGCTTATGCTGCATTCGACCATTCTTCACTTATTGAAAATTTGATCAATAACAATAGTTTGGATTCTTATTATTCCTTCTTTATTGAGTTCACGTTAACCTTCACGTATACTTTCTATGGTATAGTTTTTCAGATTTACAATAATCGAATACGTGTAAACGTGGACACGTGGTTTTCGAAGATCTTGTTGTTGATAGGACTCCTGCGTGTTATAGCAAGATCTAATTGGAGCTACATCAGATAATCACAAGTTTTAAAGCACCGTACCCTTCCAATTTCCTTTGGCAATTAACCATCAATACGCATTTTAATAGGTTGGTTCTTAACTTTAGTAAGCATTTCTTTCTAATTATGATTGACATTGTGTTTCTTTCCGAGTAATACTCAACATAAGCGAATACACTACTAGGACTTAAGAGGAGACCCCCTCTTCCATAGAGTCCAGTGGAGCATTTTTGCATCAACATGTGTTGTTGATTTCTTGTTTTGCAACAAAAACAAACACAATGTTGATAGGTAGAAAACTTTGACTAAATGGAAAGTTATGATTCTTTGAAATTTTTTTCTCATCTATGCTAATCTAATACCCCACATCATAACTTTTGGAAAATCGATTTTTCAAAGTTTCTGGATCCAGCTGATATTGTTAAGGTTCGTCTTCTATGGTTATAAAAACTTATCCAGACTGAAAATTCGTTGTATCCAAAAAGTTCAAATTTTCAAACCTCAAAAGTTGAAAAAAGAAATGCAAGAGAGAATTCGTTGTCATCTTTCGTTTTCTCAACAGATTTCTGAAAATTCACATTTGATGGAACCAGTTCTAACTTCTCCAATGAACGTCAAACTGGGTTTAGTTGAGAAACCTAAAAACAAAAAAGATTATTCGAAGTTGCTCCAAGTATCTCCAAACTGTAGTTGAATTCAACGTCTGATCACCAGAAATGGTTGGATTTCCAGTCAAAATTACAGCGAGTTCTCAAATTGTTGGATTCATGTTGTGGGAGCTTCAAAAAGATATCGAATTTTGAGTCAGAATGCCTAGAAACGCTTTGGCTTCACTTTCAAACATTTTCAGTTTTCGAAGCCTTTCCTGAACTAGAAAACCGTTTTTTATAATATAATCTTAAAAATCAATTTTGGACTTCGAAAAATTTTTAAAAAAAACACAAAAGGGAAAATTATGAAGTTTTTGGAATTTTTGATACTATGAATTTTCAGTTTGGGTACGGTTTTCTAAACCTAAGAGAGATAAACACATTAGGTAGATCCAGACTCTGAAAAATCTATTAGTCAGAATCACAATAACAGGCAATAGTGTGCTAACAATTCAATAATATAATTTCAGTCAATGCCTTGTGCCTAATACGGGTTTCGAGTCAGAATTATGTCGGAACCATTCGACATTCGCATCGAAATAGAGAATTCGCGGATAGATCCAAAAGAAGTTTCATTCTGGCTGACGGTGAGCACCGTCACACTTTTCTTGGCATGGGGAACATTTGTTGTTCTGTACTTCTCGAGAATCAGTGCTTTTTTCTTCACATTTGTAATCGACAAGTAAGTTTCCAATGTTCTGGGGTTGTTTCCTAGTTGATTGTTTTCAGATATCTACGACTATCCAAGAATGGAGTACACTTCAGAATAGGGAGTATTTCGATCTCAGGCTTACATGCCGGAAAAATTATGTTTCGGAATGTGGTATACGATAATGGTGATATGACGATAAAGGTCAACGATGGTCATCTGCTATTCAAGTATTGGAGACCCGTTGAAAATCGCCATTTGAACCTCTCCACGTATGTTCATTCTGCCTTCAGCTGCTTGGATTATGGTAATTGAAATTTTCAGAAAAAGAGCATCACGACTACATCTTTCACTGAACGGATTGCATGTCAACATTTGCAACAATCTGACAAAATACACGGAAATTGCCCGGATGCGTAGATTCGATTGGTTCTTCGAGAGTGCAAATATGAACGATGCAAAACGTTCATTCAACAAGCCTCCAGACACGTAAGTCTCTGATTTATTCATACATTTCCAGCCTCTATCTAGTTTCAGCTCGCCACCATCGTCAGTATGGGAGAATATGTGGAATCTTTTGGGTGTTGTGCATGTTGAAGTTTCCGCAGGTTGCATTCTTGTTGGAAATAAGTACCTACCGTATGCTCTGTGGACACGATTCGAGAATATGAATAGTGAGTCAACTTCTTTTCCTGATTTTTCAATAGAGATGATTGTAGGTAAAACAAGCGTGACGGAATCAGCAAACGATCGTGCCTTGTTAGCTTTCGAAGGAGAAACAGAAAATGTGGCGATTTCACTCGTAAAAAATGAGCAATATCAATTCACATCCAAAGACAAAGATCCACCAAGAACTACTGGTAATGATGGAGGATGTCCCATTTTACAGTCAGCATCTCTCGAATTCGTTTATAAACAAGATTTGCTAGGTAAAGTAACTTCCAGGTTTAAATTTTCTATTTGGAATTTCCAGGCTACGTGACAGACGATGAACCACAGAGCATCTCAGCCAAACTTCCTGTCTGGTCATCAGAATGGAGATTCGGTAACAACACAGTTGTTTCGTATGGTCCATGGACAGAGCAACAAAGATTCCTGATATATTCCTTCTTCTATCCACCTGACTATCAGAATGTCTCATCTACTGCAATGCCAACAAGAGGACAGAAAAGAATTCATATAAAGCATGATGTGAAGATTATTCTGACAAAGGAAACGTGCATGGACATCTGGTTTATGAGAGGAGATCAATTGGAAAGTATAAGAACTCGATGTGGAGCACAGAGTAATCTTGATGTGAGTTTTAAAAAATTAGCTTCAGTACCATTCTATCACAATTTTACAGATGTCAATCTTATGGATCACGACAGACAAAGGTTTCTACTGGAACATGAAAGCCGAGTTTTTGAAGTGAGTTCTGATTTTTATGAGTAGTTCTGAGTGTGAGTAGTTCTATTCTATAATGATTTTTTCAGCTTCGAAGCAACAACTTCACTAGTATTCACCAAACTTCTCACGTGCCAGAAATTCAATGTTGATGGTAGCTTTGTCTATCCGCTTACCTGGAATGGTGAACAATCATGGACACTTGATTACACATTCACAAATGCCGTGGCGTGGTTTGTCTGGGATCATAAACGTCTCTTCACTGATTTGGTGAATGATTGGATTGGTGAAGAACCTTCGGATATCTCGAAGTTTGTTCCCTTCCGAGTTCATAATCGAATGAGAGTAGTTGATGGATTCGAAGTGAGTTTCGTTTTCATTCGTTTTAAAAAACCCTTGAAATTTTTAGGTCCTCTTGCTGCTGAACGAATCAAATTGGGTGGACACTGATGATATGAGTGCAGAAAACGTCGAAGTGGCTATTGTTGGAGAGAGACTTCAATTCGATTGTGAGCTTCCATTTGTTGATTTCCTACCGAAAATGCAGTCGATGAAGTATGAACTAAGAGGAGAGAAAGGGGTTGCAATGAGAGCCAAGTAAGACGGAATCTAATGTTATCTTCTCAAACTCATATTTTCAGGTTCCCTCCGGACTCAGCAACCGCACCAATGCGAGCTGCACTATCAAGACTAGCCCGCTGTAACTCATACGCTCCACCATCAACTCATGGAACATACTCTCTCGATAAAGACACTTGGTTTGAGCTGTGGAGAACCGAACTTGTCAAAATGGAATTTGATCATCGATATCGTCCACTTGTCGTCAAGTCGAATATTCCATCAGATATTCCATTTTCAGTTCTGGTTGACTATCTGCCTCCGCCAGTCAATCATCCATGGGATGTAAGTTTTCCAGTGCCTGATTCCAATTCTAATTTATGATAGAATTTCTAGTAACAAATAATTTCCAGCTCGAACCTGATTATCTTGGAGTTGACATTTTGATCGAAGGAAGTGATGTAAAGTTTACTGGACTCCTAGTCAAACTTTTATTTGAGCTCAAAAACAATTATTTCGGATGGTATGATTCGGTAAGGTGTATTCTCCATTTTCATATCAAGACAACCTTCTCAGATGACATCCCTAAATGACGAAACTAACAAAATAGATGATCCAGTGAAATTGAAAGCTTCATTTGACAAGAACAATGCAACTGAAGGTACACCCATCGAATTCTTCCGAACTATGGATGTCGATGTGACAGTTCGCGTTTGCAACATCCGTGCTGAAATGCTCGTCTATTCACCAGTGGTCGATGAAGGAGCTGAACCAGAGAAAGTTCCCGTTGTTTTCGTGGAAGAAGTCGCTGTTGAAGTGAAGAAAACAAAAACACAAGCTCTTATTCAAGTTGGAGTTAGTCCTGCATGTGCTTATTTAGATCAGTCAAGCACAGGATCTGGTCCGGGATGTATTACACTATCTGGTTTTCAATTCAGGTTTGCGAATTTATATACAATTTTAATTATAAAGTGGTCGAATTCAGGGGCCACGCTATGTACTCTGCGAAGGAAGTTGCATGGAATATGGGTCTAGTTGAATACGGATGGATTATGGAGATTCTTGTTGGCGATATTGCAGGAACTCTCGATTTTCCTGCTCATGTAAGTCAGAAACTGAATTACCTTTTCACAAATTAGAGTTTTCAGGCTCTCGTTCTTCACCAAATACTTGAATCTTTGTTGATTTTCGTGCTCTCTCCAGATGACGTAACGAAAGTACCTGATCGAATGCAGTTCTGTCAGCACGGACAGTTAATCAAGGCATGCTCAGTTGCTGGCAAGAAGAAGAATGAGCCACTAGCTTCATGCCGTACCGAGGAAGAAATGAAGTACAGACAAATCAGAATATCAGTCGATTCTGTTGATCTGACATTTGTAGAAGAGAAGACTGTTCTCCAGGTTTGAAGATTTAACTTCGAAATATAAAACCATCTTGAAATTTTTCAGATCAACGCTGACCCAATACGGGTTACTGTGTGCAATGCTCACGAGGGACGCTTTACGGAACATGTATGTGTGAGAGTGCCTGGAATATCAATTCGTCAAGCAATTCGAATTAGAGAAAAGCCAGAAGTTGCGTGGATAGAAGGTGCCAGTGCAGCTATTGAAGGAGTTTCTCTAGATATTGAGGTTGGTCAGAGTCGGAAAAATGAGAAGTTCTATGTTCAATTTTACAGCTGCCCATTTCAAAGTTGGCTTCTCCTACAATAATTAAAGAACGTCTGGAATTTGCAAAACTGCACGATTTGGACACAAAACGACTACACTTCCTCTGGGAAGATCATTCAGTCTGGGGATGTGCTTGCTTCGGAAACACTTGCTTCTTTGGAGATGTGGATGTGATTGGATCAACATTCATGGAGACTTTGAAAAAGAAAAAATTCTTCGTGCCTGGAATTGAGAGAGATCCTGAAAAGCAACTACAAGTCTTACAAAGTGTGATTCGTACGAATTGCTCAATTTTGAGAGAAGAACCTCACATTTTCTACAAGAAGCCGTCTAGGAACAACGTGGCAATAAAAATTCGAAGACGATCCTCCGATGACACGGAATCGTTTCATTCAGCACGATCCCAACAGGCTCCTGGCATTCGGATCCTCCAATCTTCTGAAATGACAAATAGTTATTCGAAGTTCGTAGACAATGTGAGAGTTGAGATGCCATCTTCGATAACAATGCCAAGTTTTGGAGAACCAGGAGCAATTCTCGAGTGGTGTCAGGCACATCCTGCAACTAGAATAATATACGTATGTGTTTGATTCATTGTTTTAACACAAAATCATTTTACAGGATGCTGCCAAAAGAGGTGTAAACGAATTGCGATTCCCGACAAGAAACGAGAAATCAAACAATGCATTCAGTGTGGTTGATAAGAAAGATCCTGTTGAGCAAGATGTAGAATATGGTACCACTCGTGAATCTCTTAACAAACGTCGCTTGGCTATCAGTGGAGTGGCTGCAACATCACTCGATGTGTTTGTGACTCCAATTGGAATAGAAGGAATCGAAAGGCTCATCACCGCTGCAAGTCATTCAATACCGGCTATCAATCCATGTATTCTAGTGCACATGTGTTATCGAGAATGCGTTCTGAAGAAGCATCGAGCACCACTGACAGAAAGCTTGTTCAATGGAGAAGACGGTTTGTGCTTAAACGATGAATATGCTTTCACTGAGAATTTGTTTTTTCCAGATTCCGATCATCTTTCTGAAGTTGACATAACAGTTGATCTTCCTCGAGTGACATTCGGATTGTTCCAGTGCGGTGTAAAAAGAAGTGTGGCAAAAGCGAACAATACGGACCATATCACTGCGAACATGGGTCTTTTCCTCATCGATCGTGCTTTCATTCAATCCAAATTACCGAGAGAAGCTAATGTGATTGGTTTTTCTGGAGACGATTCAAACTTGGCGAGCACATTATACCAGCTGAAGGGAAGTGCTATTACAACTCAACTTCTACAACTAACAAATCGAGATGCCCCTGATTTCGGAAGTGGAGGAACCACTACCACTCCCAACAACTGGGATCAGTGTTCTATATCTCGGCGGATGAGTAATTTAGAACCCAGAGTCATGCTCGATTTCAACATTTCGGACACTGTTGTTGTTCTAGAACGACGTCCAGTCTTGGTCCCTGTGAAATCAGCAACAACAGTCACTCCAATGAATTCTCCGGCTCCAGCTCCTACTCCAACTCCGGTTCCACAACCCAAAACATCCACTCTACTGTTGACACCATCTGCAGGATCAGAAGTATCGCCACCTAAACGAAAACAGAAGATACAATGTGAACATTATCTGAGGGCAGAGATTGGCTCTGTGACAACTTCTCTGGTTATGGCTCGTCCTCAAGAACTGACTGCTGGAGATGAGTTTCCTATTTACGAAGCATTGGCTCCAGTGATGGTATCCTGGCTCAGCGTATTGGACAATTTCCAAAGAACTGTGGATAAGACAGTGCATGTTCTAGAGTGCTGGAAGAGCGTTGCGATGGTCAAAATCTTGAAATTCGCTTATGATTCCATGGATGAGAAAGTTGCAGTCAAGATTGGAAAGAATCGAATGCAATGCACAAGAGTTCTCTCTGCCCACCAAGCATCGTGCCCTTCCTGTATCCTCATGAAGACCTTGTTCCGATGGTTCGCATATGATAAGAATGCTCCTGAAGCTATGAATCATCGATTGGATATTCGTCAAGAGTTTGAAGTCGAAGAAACCAGGAAAGCTGCTCTTATGTCACTTCTCAGTCATTGGCAGCCATCAGTTGGAGAAGTTCTGAAACTGTCATCCATTGAAGATGCTCACAAGTTCAAAATGGCTCGCTCTGAAGAAGCAGCATTGAGTGCTCTGGCCAAAAGTGAAAAGAGAAGAGGGAGGAAGCAACGGGAGAAAACTGGTGGCCCGAAAAAGAAGGAAACTCGTGTTGTTATGGAACCCAAAATTGAAAAGTGAGTTGTTTTTCTATAGTCTAATTATGTAAGCATTTTCATAGAAGATAGATTCCACATTTTTTCAGTGCTAAACCAAAACGGGGAAAAATGTCCCCTGCACCGCTTCTGAACAAGCTCCGAGGAAAAGCTGGACAAGATGAATATGAAGAAGATTCCACGAATGATCTTACTGATTTGGTGAGTAATTTCTTCAGCCATAAACTTAAAACAATTTCTTTTTTCAGGAAGCGCAAGATGTTGATGAAGAGGAGTATGATGAGTTGTTTGATGATGATGTGGATCCTGAGCCAAAAATAGATCAAAATGTGGACTTGTACACATGGATGCGGAATGCTCAGAAAGAATCGACACTACGCAGAAGAAAAACAGCAGGTGGAGAGGATAGCGTCCCAGAAGAACTTAATTTGAGAGGAGATGTGAACATTATGGATATTCAACAAAAAGCATACTACTACAACATCTACAGATGGGCACAACTTCAATGGACTTCTCTCGACAGCATTGATAAGGATTACTGGCATATGGAATATTCGGTTCTACTTCGAGATGTTGACGTTCGAATGATGGCAAAGAGTATCAAAAGTTCAACGGATCAACAGAAACAATTCATAACTCCTTCTCAGCAGAAAGTGATGCAACTTCGAAATGCTGCAGTAAGCGGAGGGATGGTATGGAAAATGGAGAGAGATGAACGAAGAAAAGTGCCAGTGCACGGTCAATGTAGCATTCACTACAATGCCAATGTTGAAGGAATTCGATTCTTAATTGGGATGGCTACAGTTTCCCTTGCGAAAGAATTGTCACTGGTACTTCGTGTCGCAATGGAAGCCAAGAATGAGCTCAAAATGCATTCAACAGCCGAATCAGTAAGATTTTTCAAAGCTGATCCCAATTCAATTATTATTTCAGACTCCAAGGAATGAGGTCAAAGCCTTCAGACCAGCCAGAAATGAATACGATCAATCCACTGAATGGGACGATAAAGTTTTGGATATGGCAAACACATTTGAAAAGCATATGCAAAGAATGCGTACCAGCAATGAGATGGAAAAGGTGAAAGTGATGGTGAATGGAAAAGTGATTGTCTCCTCGGTTGTTCTGGAGTCTGTTCTCAGCGATCTGTACGTGTCAATCACAATATCCCAAATTGATCTTACTCAATCTAAAAATCCACTTCCTGACGTCTCCATCGCCAACCAGAACACTGTAACATTCGCAACCACAAATGAAGAAAGAAAAACTGCAACATTGACAAAAAAGTCTGTCTCGTCGACTTTCAAAATCGATGATCTCACAGTCTCTATCTCGTAAGTCTGACGAATTCATTCCTATGTTCTAACTACTCGTTTTCAGGAAAGTGAAGCTGACATTATCTGAAGCAGACAATACGAACAAGAAATCTGACATCCTACGGTGTACTCTTGACTCGAGCTTTTTCAATATCCACACGTTTGTTTCTTTGAAATGAGCTTCTAGCACTCATCAGTTTATGTTTCAGGACTCTAAAATCGTTGGGATCAGGGAAAGAAGGCAATCGTTCCAGCAGCAGTGTTATGAATCACAACATTGCAACTACAGCTACATTACGATTGGGAGCACTTGACGGAAACATGCCAATGGCTGCGTACTCTCTCACTGATGTTGTCATGAGGCACCAAAAAGATTTCGAACAACACATCAACCGTCTTGCTGCACAACCAGCGTCCACACCTCTCAGCAACAATACTCCATTTCCTCCGAACGATCAGCAACTACTCACGAAAGTGTCGGATGTTAGCATACCGGAAGCGTCCGTGAGCACCCCAAAATTCAAGACTCCGGTTAATACTCCAATGGGTCCAGCAGTTGCCTATTCAACTGGTATCAAGCTGAATGGACAAAGGCGTGTTCCTGTAGCAGAGATTTCATTCAGTATCGAATTGACAAGCATTGAAATGAACATACAGATTCTGCCTAGTCTACAGGCCAAGTATCGAATCAACAAAGCAACCAGCAATGGAATAACTGGAGTTCGAGCTAATTGGTCGATTCTGCTAGATGAACATTTCTTCGAATTTTGTGTCAGCGGAGGAGGAGGAAAGACAGAAACATTCCGACTTCAATTGCCTTCGGTGACAAGCGATGGAATATATCAGGCTGAACAAGGCACTTCATCACACAAGCCGAGTACGGATAAGAAATTGGTTTATCGCGAAGGTGGAAGTCTTCAGATGACTGTTGTTCTTGGAAGTGTAAACCATATGTTCACAACGGAGTTACTGAATCAGTTGATGTTTGCTGAACAGTCCTTCAGAACAGAACTCGCTGCACTGATCAATAGGTATTAGTTGAAAACATTTGCATTATAAACTTCCTCCATTTCAGAATTCGATCATCATCTTTCGTAACATCCGCCAGGTCACCAATGAGCAGTCACTCTTCCAATGATCGAATCAACTCATCGGCCAATCTGAAGTTATTGCTGCCAGTTCAAAATCCAAATGTGATTCATGTTGCAAAGCCACCTCTTCTATTCTCTATCAAGATTCACACCAAGGAATTCTCGAGTAAAGAGAAAGAGAAAAAGGATAAAGAGCGAAGAGAAAAGGATGCAAAGACTCCTAAAGCTGGAAGTGTGAATCAAAACCAAGCTCCACCACCAGTAGAGAAATCCACACCATGGTTGCAATTAACTGCGGCAACTCCAACTCAAACGGCTGTTCGCCTGACCATTGATAGTTTGGAAGGGGAATTGACGAACAAATGGGTGGTGAAAGAAGAGGGATCAAAAGAGAGGATCTATGGAAACGCAGTGATTCACTTCAACGCCAAGCTTGGTCAAATCTTGAAGCCAACCCAAATTGACGGTTCTGCGACATCCGATCTTCAGGAATTTGCGACATTCATGACACAAGTGAGAGTGGAGAACAAAGAGAGAAATATGTTCAACAGTTCGTATTCTTACCATGTATCACTCAATCGTCCAGTGTTCTTGGTCAAAGCGGTGGCTATCGACAAAGCAATTCTATTATGGTTGAACTACAAGAACACTTATGACTACTGGAGGACAGAAAAAGAGAAGGTTGTACAGGAGAAAACAACGAAGAAGCTCTCAAATGCAGCAATGTTCTCTCCAACACAAATCGCGGAAGATGCGGATATGAATCTTTCCCTTGCCATCAACAATGGAATGTATCTCTGTATGCCACTCTACAGTCACGACGTAACAGAAGGAATGCCTGCCCTTGTTTTATCCCTGCAACAGTCCAATTTGTCAGTTCTTGTGAAGAAAGAGCTGACTTGTATGGCATCTTTCAATGGGTTCAAGTGCTCATTCATTGATGATTTCGATGAACAAGCTCTCACTCAAAGTTTCCTCGATGCTACACAAAGTGACCAATCGAATTGTATATTTTTCCCCGTTGGAACTTATCAACTTTGTTCGAAAGCGGAAGCATCCGGTGGTACAAAACCTGGTGGACCAGCCAAGTGGACTCTCAGCGTTTCAGCTGAAATGAAAGGTGTCACGATTGATTTGGATACTCGGATCGGGAAATTGGCGAAACTGATGGTGAACACATTTTCGATGATTGGAAAAGACGATGACGACGACATGTCAATATGGGAAGATCAAGGAGGATTGGATTCAGATGAAGAAAAAGTAGAAGGAGCTTCTGAACTGAAGAAACTGAAAGCAGAAGAAAAGGTTCCATGGATGGAGAACAAGATGCATGAGCATTCAAGAGCAGTATTCGAACTGGCAGCTCGCGGAGTTTCCACCAAATTGATTGAAGCAGAAAAACATAAATTACGTCAATATGAGTTGATTCGATTCAAGGCGTTCAGGCGGAATATGGTTGAGAAGCTGAAACGAGGAACTAATCCGACTAGACAACACACTGTAAGTTGAATGCTTTGGGGTTCCAATAGTATAAGAAGAAAATAGGTATTTGATTCTCGTACATGTCACTGAAAACATGTATGATAAAGCGCAGATTTGAGCAGAGTATTCTTGGATGTTTCTAACACGAAACCCAGTTTTTTGCAACTGTTTTGCTCCTGTATTGACCTTCATTTTTTTCAGGAGACACCACCTCCATTTGCTCCAGGGGGATCTTCGTCAAGACGTAATTCATCTGCTCGCCAAGCAGGAACTGGTGCCCATTTTCAAGAAGACGCTACTCAAGAAGTAACGGCGGTAGACAATGAAACAGTGAATTTCAATTTGGATGTCAAAGTTAATATCACTTCGGGAACATGTACTGTCAGAACTGGTAAAAAGGAAGGATCGTTGCAAATAGCTCTTCGTAAGTATTCCTTTTATTGTGCAAAGATTCATGTTCCGATGTTGCAGCTGGCTTGAGAGATCCATTGAAGCGATTGAATATGGGACCGACGAAAGACTTCAAGTCAATGTTTGAGCCTCAAGTCATAACCGCCACGACAGTTACAATTCCAAGTGTTGAAATCAAGGCTTATCATGTTTCGGATCCGTCCAGTTGCACTTCGGACCAGTTCAAAAGTGAAAACAAACCAAAGTCGTCCAAAGAATCTGCAAATGTGGCAAACAAGCTGTACCGAGACCTAAATAGCAAATCGAAGTTTGGCAAAATGAATACCAACGGAACTCCCGAAAAACCATCTCCGAAGAGAGGATGTTTCTACATGTTTGTTGGGTTAGCTTCGATGCCTGAGGAAACTGTTGTTACTCCACATTTGGCTACTTATTTGGAGCAAGTTCTCGAACCACTTCCACCATCGGCAGTTTTCCAGTCTCAGAACAACACTCGAGACACATCGATATTAGATGATGGAAAGGGAGAAGGTATTTAAAAATAGAGTTTATTTAATAAATACTCTATTTACAGCTAGCAACGAAGTTCACAATATTGTTGCAATGGACACTGCCGCTTTTCCAATCGATTTCGTCTTTTACTTGGATGTTCAAAGTTCGAAAATTCGATTTGATGGAAAGCAGCCGACATCGAGAAGTCACACTCAGGCCGACTGTCTCCTCACACTACCGCGACTTACGCTGGAATTCACTTCGAAACGAACTAAGGATAATGTCGATAATTATGTAGGAGGAATTTACATTTCTGGACAGTTCAAAGGATTCTTGCTGAAAATATTCAATCCATTACTGCCGGATCCCGAAACGACATGTGCACTCCAGCTGTCATTGGATCTTCTTTCATTCGTAATCTCCCGGAACAAAAATTCTTCAATTGAACAAGACAATCGTGTTAGAGTAAGTTTACATTCTTCAGCTTAGCTCTGTTTCTAAGACCTATTTTTCAGTTTGTTCTTTCTTCCCAAATCAGCAAAGCATCGTTCTTATACGATTTCCGCCGTCTCGGAGAGCTGATACAATTCCCGAAACCATGGTATCGTTCGGCAATTGCAAGACGTGTGTTTTTCGGAGATCAAGCAGCACCACGGCAGAGAGATGATGCTAGTGATATCACAGGAACAACCAGAAGTCGGTTCCCAACTGATCCGAAATCCCTGCATCCTCCAGTCAGCACTGCCAGCGTTGGTTCAGGTAGTGGAATTCCGCATCAGAAGAAGCCATGGACGGCGTTGGTTCTAACTGCAATCCAATGGAATGAATTCGAAGTTTCTGCTAACATGACACCAGTAATGGGAGCAACAACATGGAAAGCTGTCGATGGAAAACTTTGGGGAGATTCCAAGCTCAACTCCTTAAATGAACGAGATATCAACGTTCAATTTGACCTTGGATCCAGTGAGCTGTGTGCAAAAGAAGGTGTAATTAACGGAGTCATCAAGTTGAAAAGTTTGAGCGTCAAGGCTCATCATTCCTTGGCTGCTGATGTGAAACGCTCACCCGTGAACACACTGAAGGTTAATCTTGATTGGATCACCGCGAACGTCGAATATATGAGTAAGAGAGTGTTGGTTGCCAAATGGACTGGTCCGAGAGTTAATGTTAAAGATTTCTTTACTTCGGGTAAAGAAAACGAACAGGTAACTTGAAATAGAAAGTTTCTGTTATGATAGGAATAATTTCAGACGGTACTCGTAAAATTGGGAATGAATGTAACATCATCTTGGGAAGATCTTCAAGTTGTAGTTACCGACTCGACTGTCGATAGTATAGCTTCTATAGTTCAACGTCTCACTTCTTTCATCGATGTAAGTAATCAACAACTTCGGTCATTCGTTTTCAAATATGATATTCCAGGACCAGCTGAAACACTCACGAATCCTTCTTGGAAACTTCAGTGCTCCAGCAAACTTGAAAAAGCAAACGAAAGCTTTAGCCGAGGCCCGAAAACCAATGACTCATTTCTGGGAAAAAGTGCTGGATTATATGTCAGAAATGCAAATCAATGAGCAGTTGATGGGACTTATGGAAAGAGAAGGTGCAACAGTTGGGGGTCATATGGAGTTGGAAGCAAAAGGAATTTCTTTGGTTCTGATGAAAGGAGACATGAATTCGGATACATGGGCAGTATTTCACCTTCGTGACGCGTGTATCTCATTTGACGCTGAAGCTCGTATGGACTTTTTGGAAAGTAAAACCGCTCAACAAAAAATCGGTGTTCTTCTGAAACAAACTTTTTGTCTTCAATTGGGTTCAAAAGAAGAAAATCAGACCGAAAATAGAGCAAATGTCTGCAGAGTGCATGCGAAATTCAACAACTCTATGGGTATTTCAAAGACGGAGGATATACTGAATTTCTTCATTGAAGATGTCATGAAGAGAATTGGTTCCGATCCAACAGAGAAAAAAAAGAAGCAAGTCGAAGTTGTTCTGTCTCCGAATTCCGAAAATGAGAGCACTGCGAAATCTCCAACCACCCTGAGTTCGTTCACTAGATTCAGGTCTCCGGCTTCTTCAAAGGTAATTTCTTGTTTAGTTTTCAACTAGAAAGTACGTTTTTTCAGAGTAAAGAACCTGGTTCAGTCACAAATCACAACGTTATGGAGCTGTTCCAATTTCCTGGTCTTGTTGCAAAAATGACATCTGATCAACTTTGTGGAGTAGACGACGGCGACAAATATGACTCCGTTCTCAAAGAGAAGATGGAAGTATCGACCTCATTCATCTGTGACTTCTTCAGCGAAGTTGCTATTGAAACGAACTTCAATGCTCAAGTATCATTCCTGCCAGAGCTTTTGAAGAGTTACATCAAGGATTCTCATAATCCACCTTCATCTTCTTCTTCTCACTCATCCCATGCTTCACCTGCACCTTCATCAAGCAAAGAGTCTGTAGCACCCGAAACAAACAAGGATTCTCGAGAGTTCGTGTGTAAAGAATGGGAAGTGGAACCTAAAGTCCGATTCATCGATAGAATTAAATGGACTCCTCCTGTTTTGGACGACATTCTGAAGAAACTTCAGGTTTGAAACCAGTATTCAGAACTTGACTGAACTTATTTTTCTTTGCAGATATTCGATCATCGAAACACCATCCCAAAAGTGATCCAGCGAGCAGTGCTCGATCCATTAGACGCTACTTTGGCCTCATCAGTGATCGCAAATTTGCAAATCATTGACAATAAAAAGACAATTCAAAGATTTAAAAAGGTAAGAATCGATCAAGACTAGGCCACTTAAAAATCGATCAATTTCAGAGTCGTATTGACTCGATTGCACCGACTCCGAAGAGAAGAGATAGTCGTCGTTCTAGCGAAGACGCCTCCGTTTCTATTGATATTCCAGAAATCATGGCGAAATTCAACGATGGTTCTTCATCCAGTCATTAATTTCTGCGTCTTACTTTATTATTAATTATGTTCTAGTCTCTTTTGCCTTCAAAACGGTTTTCTATTTTTTCGCCTTTCTTTAAAATCTCAAGAATTCGTCTCTGTGATACTGCTTATTTTCTTTTCTTTCAATGTTCTTCTTTTCTGCTTAATTAATAGATCAATAAAAAATTAATACAAATAGTTCATTTCCACGAGCATTTTATCTATCCTTCCAACTGAAGGTTTGATATCTTATCTTATGAGGATCCACAAGCGAATGCAGATAGTGTTTGACTTTGACCGGGCACACTGATCTTCCATTTTGATCCTTCACACTTGATGGTTCCTTTTGATCCAACTTTACTCATTGGGGTCACGAATTCATTTCCCTGTTCGTTGTAATACCAGACATCAGACCCAGATGGACACTTGATAGAATATTGATTGCCGGATCCTGCTACTGCTTGACTGGAAGAAACAAAGTCACACAGAGGGCAGTTCACTCTGCGTGGCAGATAAATGGATGAGATAGTAGGACATCCTCCTGAAAAATTTAAAAATTATGATTATTCATAGGGTCCTGGTTATTATACTGTAAATACAGTATTTCGAATAGGATGTGCAATAGCAAAAAACTTACCGTAGACAGTAGCAATAAACACCGAGAGTAGTACAATGATCTTGAACATATTTCGTGTTTTGCTTTAAAACCGAGATCAGTCTTTTCTCGTTGACCCTTTTTTATATGGTCACTTTTTTTTGAACAGTAATTCACCCCGCCCATTGTTTAGCGACGCACTTCCTTTTCAATGATTTGATTGATTACTGATAGAATTGAAAGAAATTCGAAAGAAAATCTTTGGAGATAAATATTATGGGTTATTGGGTATATTGGGGACTGAACGGTACATGAAATACACAAGATCCAGACAAATACAACGTGGGCGGAATACTCTTGGTTTTTGATGTTGTTATCAGTAGTTTTCTTTATCATCCATTTCGTTCAGTTCAATTCTTCCTATCGTGTTGTTAGTTTGTATCTGTGAATTTCTCCAGTTTAGATTTTAGATTCAATGATTTCTACTCATTTCAATTTTGATTTCCAAGCTAAAGCTACCTTATTTATTTTGATTTTGCAGAGTCAAAAACCAGCATGCCGGTAGCAATTGTCACTGGTTAGTCCAACTGTTACCGGCTGAAAATGAAATTTGGATTATTTCAGGTGCAAGTTCTGGAATCGGACGTGCTGCAGCTCTCCTATTAGCGAAAAACAACTACAAACTCTCCTTGACGGGTCGAAATGTGGCTGCTTTGAATGAACTGGCCGGACAAATTGTTAGTGCTGGAAGTGACAAGAATGATGTATTGGTGACTGCTGTAGAGTTGGCTTCAGATGAAGCACCGAAGACTATTGTGGAGGCTACTGTACAAAAGTTTGGAAGAATCGATACCTTGGTATGGTAGTGCAATGTTTTCAGTCCACAATGACTCTCTCAATTTCAGATCAACTCAGCTGGAATTCTCCGTGCTGGTCCAGTTTTGGAGTCAGGAATCGAAGTTTACGATGAGTTGATGAATGTGAACGTTCGTAGTTTGGTTAGACTCACTCGTGCCGCCCTTCCACATATCATCACTTCAAAAGGAACAGTTGTGAATGTGAGCAGTATCAATGGTCCATGCCCGGTATGTTTCATAAAGATGAATACTGATCCAATATAACGTTTCCTTAGTTCCCCAATGTGACCTATTATTGCATGTCCAAATCTGCCGTTGATCAATTCACAAAATGTTTGGCGTTGGAGATGGCACCAAATGGAGTCCGTGTCAATGCTGTTTGGTTAGTTTCTGTTATGTTAACCTTTCTTATCAATCAAAAATTGTTTTTTAGCCCAGGAGTCACTGTGACCAATCTTCACCGTACATCAGGCCAAGACGAGACGACCTATTCTGCGGTAAATCGACGCTGTTGACCTTGAAAATAATTCTATCTATTTTCACTTTCAGTTCTTGGAGCGCAGCAAAACCACACACGCTCTTGGCCGTCCAGGTGATGCCAACGAAGTAGCCGAAGCGATCTACTTCCTGGCTTCCGAGAAGAGTTCTTTTACAACCGGAGAGCTTCTTCGAGTTGATGGAGGCAGAGGAATCATGCATCCTCGTTAAAACGTTTGATGAACTGAATCTTATCTTTAGATATATCAAATAGTCTTCTAAACGGTTGCAATCATCTAATGAAGTTCTTGTATTTTCTAATCGCGTTTTATCATCTTTTTTCCACATTGGTTTAGCCATTTACATTACTTTTTATAACCACAACACCTTGCAAATTCAGAATTCTAGGAAAGGTTGTGCATAAGTTTAGGATGGTCTATCAGGGCACACTCCAGTTTTCAAAATCTGTTTGTGGTGAAACTGGCAAAGTTTAGTACTAATTCTGCAATTTCTAATTATTTTGCAAGATATTTCAGCGTTGAAAGCAATCTGGAGATTGAGATAATCGTCCTGGAGATGTGCAGAATCAGTACTGAGCTGACCAGCTTCATCATTTAAACCTTGATAGCTCAAGTGAGAGTGACGGGATGATTCTGAAATTGGAGGAGTGTTTAGATAGATAATTCTATTTGCAAATCTTCATGAAATTCTGAATTCACAAGATCCTAATGGCTTTCTTGTGACACCTAATATGTCTGAATTCCCAGATGCCAGTCGCTATTATCACTGGTGCTAGCTCCGGAATCGGAAAAGGAACAGCTCTCCTCTTTGCAAAAAACAAGTATCAACTGTCTCTGACTGGCCGTAACATCGATGCTCTCAAAGAAGTTGCAGCTCTTTGTGTTTCGGAAGGAGGTTTAGATGCGAATGATGTGAGAGTTAATATGATCTCATAAATGCAACATATGTTATCTTCAGGTGCTGGTAACAGCTGTTGAATTGAGTTCAGACGATGCTCCAAAGACAATTATTGAAGCAAGTATTCAAAAATTCGGAAGAATCGATACGCTGGTGAGATTGTTCCCGATTTCAATCAACCCAAACCTAGAATCCTTAGATAAACTCGGCTGGAATCTTGCGCTCAGGACCAGTACTCGATTCTGGAATCGAAGTTTACGATGAGTTGATGAATGTGAATGTCCGTAGTTTGGTTAGACTAACTCGTGCCGCCCTTCCACATATCATTAATTCGAAAGGAACAATTGTCAATGTGAGCAGTATCAATGGACCATGCCCGGTATTCTGAAATTCTCCTTACTGATAAAGTGAATCCCTATTTTTCAGTTCGCAGGCGTGACATACTACTGTATGACCAAATCTGCCGTTGATCAATTCACAAAATGCTTGGCTTTGGAAATGGCACCAAATGGAGTTCGAGTGAACGCTGTTTGGTTAGAATCACATTTCTCAGTACATTTGATTCCATTATTTTCAGCCCTGGAGTGATCGTTACAAACATCCATCGTACATCCGGCCAAGATGAAGCTACGTATGCCGCTGTAGGTTTTGAAAGCATTTCGAACTTCACATGTATTGTACCCCATTTGGGGTATGGGGTTTTGGCCGAGACTAGGCTCAAAAGAATCAGCAAAAAATTCTAAGGTATACCCCGAAACGATTTTTGCTACCATTTGGTCGTTTTCGAGAAAATCGACTTTGACCAAAAATTTTCCAAAATTTAAAATTTCAAGTTCAAACAAACACAACTTTGTTCATTATTGCTCAATTTCAGAAAACTAAAGTGCATATAGTAGCCGAATATGTCTGAAATATTGTGCAAAAAAGAACTACACTCAATTCTATTTCTCTAAAAAGTTATGAGCCGAAAAGCAAAGTCGCTCTATTGACAACTTATACCTAGAAAGAGTTCCAACCACCAGAATGTTTTGAAACATGTCTCAAACGATTTTTCATGCTTCAATTACTATTGACACTAGTTTTCAGCAAATTTTAACCATACATTTTGATTTTTGACAAGTTTGAAAAAATCGATTTTTGTGAAATTTAAAAAAAAAGTAATTTTTGAAGACAAGTCTGTACAGGATGTAAAACGTTGCTGTATGTCTCATTTTTTGCCTTGTTTTCGGCTTTAAAATGAGCTATTGATCTACAAATAATATCAAGTTTGAAGCTAGTTATGGCCTCTGGAAGTCAAAAGGGCGAATTCAGTAGTGGTTGAGAAAATCGAAAAAATGAAAATTAAGTTAGAGGCTCAAATTTTTTTGCATCATGTAGGGTTTTCAATTTAAAACAATGTTTTCAATTGCAATTTTTTTCATCTCATCATTTTCCTGTCATAAATCAAGATTTTTCTATAGCCACCCATCATAAAGAAGAATTAAAGAATATCCCGATTTATGGCAAGAAAATGATGAGATGAAAAAAAGTTGCAATTGAAAACATTGTTTTAAATTGAACACCCTACATGATGCAAAAAAATTTAAGCCTCTAACTTGATTTTCATTTTTTCGATTTTCTCAACCACTACTGAATTCGCCCTGTTGACTTCCAGAGGCCATAACTAGCTTCAAACTTGATATTATTTGTAGATCAATAGCGCATTTTAAAGCCAAAAACAAGACAAAAAAAGACATACAGCAACTTTTTACATCCTGTACAGACTTGTCTTCAAAAATTACCTTTTTAAAAAATTTCACAAAAATCGATTTTTTCAAACTTGTCAGAAATCAAAATGTATGGTTAAAATTTGCTGAAAACTAGTGTCAATAGTAATTGAAGCATGAAAAATCGTTTGAGACATGTTTCAAAACATTCTGGTGGTTGGAACTCTTTCTAGGTATAAGTTGTCAATAGAGCGACTTTGCTTTTTGGCTCATAACTTTTTAGAGAAATAGAATTGAGTGTAGTTCTTTTTTGCACAATATTTCAGACATATTCGGCTACTATATGCACTTTAGTTTTCTAAAATTGAGCAATAATGAACAAAGTTGTGTTTGTTTGAACTTGAAATTTTAAATTTTGGAAAATTTTTGGTCAAAGTCGATTTTCTCGAAAACGACCTAATGGTAGCAAAAATCGTTTTGGGGTATTCCTTAGAATTTTTCGCTGATTCTTTTGAGCCTAGTCTCGGCCGAAACCCCATACCCCAAATGGGGTACAATACATGTCAGTATCAATATTTTCAGTTTCTCGAAAAAAGTAAGACTACTCATGCACTCGGACGACCAGGAACCACCTCAGAAGTTGCGGAAGCTGTTCTATTTTTAGCTTCGGAAAGAAGTTCCTTCACTACTGGCCAACTTCTGAAGGTTGACGGTGGACGTGGCATCATGCATCCTCGATAATCCATTATATTCCCATTTCTTCTTTTAGACATCTCCCAGATAAAAATGATCCTTGAACTAGTAAACCAGTATATAATATAGTTTATTATTTTGCGACAGAAAGAGCCATTGCTAATGAAACAAAATGCAATCAGACAAGAGAAGCATGGAACAAGAGCACAATAAAGCATTAGGGTTAATAAAAGTTACCAGGGAATGGTCAGAACTGACCGTGGGATTTCACAATGAGACCTATACCATTCGAAAGCTCTCACTCTGAATAGTCGGAATTCAATTTCAAATTTTGCCGAATAGCCACGTGTCTCGAGCAATCTGGGTCGCAATTACATTTACTGTACAAATTGTAGTAGAGATTAGTATGGAAAAGTGATTTTCCAAGTATACGTGAAGGAAGAATATCTTCTCTATAGGATCATATAAGGAAATGTACTGGGAAATAAGTACTATTACCTAGATTTCTCGAGACACGTGGCTATTCGGCAAAATTTGAAATTGAATTCCGACTATTCAGAGTGAGAGCTTTCGAATGGTATAGGTCTCATTGTGAAATCCCACGGTCAGTTCTGACCATTCCCTGGTTAGCAAATTCTTGTTAGTATAGGTTTAGCTACAGCTATGCTGGAAATCATCCCTCAATATACGACCGAAATGTCGATTCTGAAAACGAAACATTGAATTGCAGGGAATCGTTATCTGAACTCACTTTGCGAACTGCTTTTTGGGACCTTTCCTAGCCGCCTTGTGATAGCTGTAGACCTCCTGATCATTGAATACGTAGTTGGATGCTGTTGGAGTTTCAAAATCCTCCACGTCCGGATTCTCGTAGTATCTAAGAATTTAATAATGCAGAATAATGGTGAATTTGATTTTCTTACGTTGTTTGATTTAACGGAACTGTTTCCAAATTCCGGAGAACGTTATCTTCCTCTTCTTGTCGTCCATGGTTGGGGTGGTCAGAACGATTTGGTGAATTATCAACATAACTGGATTCCCGGTTACCATTTTGTGGTACTCCAGGGTCACGATGAACGAATCCATTACCGTATTGGGGTTCTTCATATCTATTTTGATATGGAGTCTCACTCCAATTTCCGTGGCGTTCATCATGGCGCGACATCCCATATCCATTATTTCCGTTTTCGTGATACATCTGATTCGGGTCGAACTGATTCGGATCATCAAGATAATCTTGGTGTTCATGACGATGATGGCTGTACACATCGATATCCTGAACTTGGCGAGGTTGATGAACGTGCATATTATCCTGAGGATGACGAAAATGGTTAACGGGGATGCCATTCTGAGTTTGAGGATGACGGTTGGGTGTCATGTCCACGTCATCGTCATCATCACTATCGTAGTCTTCAATATCTTCGTTGCCAGCAATGCCGTCCTGTTGAGATTCATTGATGGCAGAGAAAGCTGGCCTTGAGGCAACAGGTAAATCAACGGACGGAATGGACGGTTCCTTTATTCTGAAAAAAAGTAGTTACGAACTTTAGTTCATCTGAATATATAAAAAACTTACGGTGCGGGTATAGTTGGATCATTCATATCCTCCATGCACAGCTCATGAACTGGTGAGAAGTCAAAGTCGTACAGCCGATTCCATTTCATAATACGGAAGAAGATGTGGCTGAAAAACAAATTTGTTGAAAATATCAATATATTTAAAACAAACATCAAACGAGCGTTTTGCGATTTCATGCAATTGTACTTCGTTGGTGCATGACACGTTTCATGGAACTCGCAGTACAAGTTCTTGTCCGCAATTGGAATCAATTGATGGGCTCTGAAATGGTTGTCCGTGTACTCTTTTTGATATCCTGAATTTCCAAGGAAGACGGCATGTTCCAGGATCAGGTTTGTGAAGTCTTCAATTGCGACCAAACGGCATGCAATTTTTGATGCAAAGTATTGTTGACCGTTAAATCCATCATACTTCGCTAGCTGCTTCAGTCCATTGTACACGAATCGATACTGATCACGGTAAGCAACTAGCCTCGCACTAGGATATTTATCCAAAGTTTCCTTCAGCCAAACGAAAACATTGTTCGCCGAGTCTTGATAGTACTCATCGAGTTCATTCATACCGATTGTGGATCCTGAATATCAGATGGTAACAAATTACATTCAATCATCCAGCATACCCAACTGCTCCATGATGGAGCTTGTCTCCATATTCTCCAACCTGTCAGTATCCTCTTCTTCAACATAGTCCCCAAAAGCCCATTTGGTATCCAATTTAACGAGCTTCGAAGTATTGGAAATTATGCCCTTCTTCATGTTGAACGTTGTAATAGCGATTTCGGCCGGAAAACAACTGAGGCGACGGATGGCGTACTTGTATAAATAGATAATTGGGAACAAAGAAATCACATGAACATTGAAATCCGGACTGCAAATTGGATTGCTTGATGTATTGGGTTCAGAATGAATGAAAGCACGCAATCCGTTTTCCACGGCGTCTCTGTTTTTTTCACAGAACTTTTCGAGATCTGCGTCGGTGATGACTTCTTCGATTTTTGGAGGAAGATTAATAGAAGTGCGAACTTGATTCTGAAGATGTTCGACATGCTCTTTTCTTTTGTCTTTCCACTGATCAGGATTTTTGTGCCTCTCATCTCGACGTTGTTTATTGATGAATTCCTTTCGTTCCTACAAAGGTGCAAAGTGAAAAATAAATATCGCACGGACGGATATTTATTTCAAATCAGAATTTCTCTATCTTTTATAGAAATACTCCTGGTCCACTTATCTAATTTGTTGAGAATGGATTTGGTTAAAAAAGCACATGGTTAGAATATATAAATTTTGGAGAAAACCGATATCTCTCTGATTTTACCATAGACCCCTCACAAACCTTCACTTTCTTAGGATCAATGTTATGCTCATGAATTCGTTTTTCGATAACTGCCAGCTCGTTCCTTCCAATATCATCCACAGGATTCTGTAATTTAAAGTACACCAAGGTATTTAAGGATTCAAGAATGTAGTTTTAAGCTAGTAAAGCTCACCCTGAATGCGGTGTAGAGTACAGTCATTTTTGCATTATCTTCAGGGCAATGTTTGTCGAAATTTTTGTGATATCGAAGCCAGAACCTGAAAACAATTAGTTGGTTGATATGAAGAATTCATTATTTATGTATCACCTGGTACGACCATGGACCTCGAGGAAGACCATGTACAAATGCAACTTTCCGCTTGCTGTTTTTGCCACCGACATTTTCTTTCCGTTTTGACGTCTTTCCTCGTAGCCTACTTGGTTCCGCACATGATTCGCTTCTCTGAAACGATCACAGGCTATATTCGTTTATACGTGTCGAAGCGTACCTTTGAAAGTTTCTGTAGTCTCCATTTTGATGGTGCATCTTGATTTACCCCAAGTAACAGTATTTGATGTTGTTGTTACTCAGAATGTCCTCTGAAAATTTTAATAAGTCGCGTAAAATTACTACTCGGAATTGAGCAAGACATTGAATTTAAAATCGGGTTTTGGAGCACAGATTGAATTCAGCGCATTCAGCTTTTCATGAGCAGATGCATCTGCAGATGTTCATATTATAAAAGCATTTTTCTTGAAACTTGTACAGCGCTTACGCCGGCGAATGGGATACCTCTCCCATTTCAATAGGAGGTGGGGCCAGCCAATCACCGAGCTGATAATTACTGCACCCATCGGCCCAGGAAAAGTTCGGCCATGTGTGCATACAGTTATATTTTCAAAACAGCATGTTATTCTTATGTCAATTTTATTATTATTTGTTGTCAATAATTTCTTTAAACCTGTAAAATTACAAAATAATGCTACTCCCACCTATTGTTACGATTGTTCAAAAATAAATGCACAGAAAAAATGGAAGAGGTTTCTCTCTGGACGCGGACTAACGTTCTTCATACGCAGCGATGCCATCTCGTGGCATTTTTTTTTGAACATCATCGATTTTTTCCCGCGCCAGTAGAGCGTGCGTGCTGCGTCCCTCGTATTTTCGAATTTACTCTCCCAAATTTCCTCTGAGCTCAGTTTCTGCATTTTATTTTTTATTATTTTTCAGTTTTTCACTTTACAGAAGCCACTCAGAATGGAGGACACCTCTGGCGACAGCGAAAACAGACCAATAATGGCATTCAGACCAGCGATTTCCGTGCCAATGCCAGTTCTACCACAAGATGGAGAGGTAGCTGTTTCTTATAATAAAAAAACACCCCTTAATCGAATTTTTCAGGTATTCGTTGGTCCCGGAGGTAGAAAAGACGCACAGAAAATTGGATTGGGATTGTCGAAGTTGAGCTCAAAGCGAAAAGATGATATTCAACTTGCACGAAAGTATGCGATGGACATATCAATCAAGCAAATTCTTCTTCGTCAACAGAAACAACAACAGGAAAATGTGAGTCGAGCAACGTAAGCTCAAGGCTTATATTATTTATATTTTCAGCAACAAAAGCAACAGATGTACGCCCAAGCTCTCTCAATTATGTCGAGAATTTACGTTGGCTCGATCTCTTTCGAAATACGCGAAGATATGCTCCGCAAGGCATTTGATCCATTCGGTCCCATCAAATCAATCAATATGAGCTGGGATCCTGCCACCGGGGTAAGTTGAAAAATGTTCTCTAACAAGTTCTAAGACAAATTTTCAGCATCACAAAACGTTCGCTTTCGTAGAATACGAGATTCCAGAGGCTGCACTACTCGCTCAAGAATCTATGAATGGTCAAATGCTCGGTGGACGTAACCTTAAAGTAAACTCCATGATGTTCCAGGAGATGAGACTTCCACAAAACATGCCACAGGCTCAGCCGATCATCGATATGGTACAGAAAGATGCAAAGAAGTATTTCCGGTAAGTTTCATCTGAATATTCTCAGATACTTTTCACTGTATTATAAGCCACAACCTTATTATAAAAACTATTTTATAGAGTGTACGTAGCGTCTGTCCATCCAGATTTGTCGGAGGGTGAACTCGCTGGAGTCTTCGAAGCATTTGGCCAAATTATAAAGTGTCAGCTGGCTCGCACCCCTACTGGACGTGGCCATCGCGGCTTCGGGTATATTGAATTCAACAATGCGAACTCACAAAATGAAGCTATTGCCGGAATGAATATGTTCGATCTTGGTGGACAGTATCTCAGAGTAAGCCGTTGATAACTGATGTTGGGAATATTTTCATATTTTTCAGGTCGGCAAATGTGTTACTCCTCCAGATGCACTCTCGTATCTTCAACCAGCAGCTGCCAGCGCCATACCAGCTAGTGTCTCCGTTGCGTGTGCTGCAATTACAGCGAAGGTCATGGCTGCAGAAGCCGCCGCAGCCGGTTCCTCACCGGTAGGTGCTATGCTCTTCCCCAACTCGCCAAGATAAGATATTTGTTTCGTGTGTATCCTTAAGCCCTTTTGATCACTGTATTTGATTAACTGTATAATATTTATCCAATAAACTTTTTTGAGGAAGCTTGTACGTGCAAAAGGAGGTGAAGTGAAATTTTATAAGTGCAGCTAGAAAGTTGATTCATTGGTTCACACTATTTCTGACTACTTTTAATCCAATTTCACGTCATTCTTCAACAATAGGTTTAGTGGGCGGTTATCTTCCTAATCCTAGGAGTCCTGAGCTTACCTACTATCATTAGTATAAAAATAAAGGATCTGACAAAACATGTAAGAATGTAGATCACGCATTCCATGGTACACTCTAAAACTACGAATTTTCAGAAGCCTCCATCTGAAACTGGGTCTCGGTCCGCCAGTCCTGCTCCACAACAATCTCAAGCATCCCTAACTCCCGTCACATCGCTCCCGTCAGATATAGAAACGAAACCGGTGATAAATTCACCGAATCTACTTTCAGTAAGTACATTAATTCAAAAAAAAAACTCACATTTTCGTTCAGGATGCAGCAAAACCGGATAATGCTTCCCCCTCACCACCAGCTGTCAATGAAGTTAAAGAAGAGCCAATGGACATAGAGGAAGATGAAGAAGAAGAGGTTCCAGAAGAGAAACCAAAGCCAGTTCTCCCTATTTCTATTCAACCCCCTGGATTGGCTGCTCCTGGAATAGTTCCCTCGCCAGGTCTTGTCGCCCCACTGGGAGTCGGAATAGTTGTTCCCACACCGTCTTTCATTGCACCCAAGCCTGAAGCAAATGTTCCGATGGAAGAGGAAGAAGATGTATCTGCTGGAAATCCGGCAGCATCTGGACGAGTAAAGTTGTCAACATCACAAAGGAAGAAGATGAAGCGCGAGAAGTTGAATCAGATGACATTCGAAGAGAAGATGGCTCAAGTTTTGAGTCAACAGAAAGCGGTTCAAAATCAAAGAATGGAAGATCCTGTTACTTTCGGAGCATTGGATGAGCACGTTGCTTGGAAGGATCCAACAAATGAAGAACAGACTGGAGAAGATGGGAAGATGCTTGCCATTATGGGCCCTGGTAGAGGCGGAGATAATGTAGCGAGTATGGCACTTGCCTTGATGGACGGTGGATCATCTCTGATGTTAATCAACAGTGCAAAGGCAAAAGAAGCAGCAGCTGCTCTAGCTTTGGAACCTAAAAAAAAGAAGAAAGTCAAGGAAGGGAAGAAGATTCAACCGAAGGTAAGAATGATTTATATGCATCATACAAATAACCTAATTACAGCTGAACAGTGCACAAGCGTTGGCTGCAGCTGCGAAAGCCGGAGAAATGTCAGATGCGTTGAAAAATGAAGTGATGAACAGTGAAGATGCTTCTCTTGCTTCTCAAGAAGGTCTTGAAATCCGTGGAAACGATGCTCGCCATCTTCTGATGACCAAACTGATGCGGACGAATCGTTCGAGCGTTATCGTTTTACGGAATATGGTCACCCCGGATGACATTGATGAATTTCTCGAGGAAGAGATTCGAGAGGAATGTGGAAAGTATGGAACTGTTGTAGATGTTGTCATCGCAAATTTCGCCTCCAGTGGTCTCGTTAAAATTTTCGTAAAATATGCCGACTCAATGCAGGTGGATCGAGCCAAAGCAGCGCTGGATGGTCGTTTCTTTGGTGGAAACACTGTTAAAGCAGAAGCCTATGATCAGATTCTCTTCGACCATGCCGATTACACCGGATAAATTATTAATTTGCATCTCGTTTATTGAAGAAATACAGCACTGATGTCCACTTCACAATTCATGAAAACTTTGTCAAATAAATATTTCAAGTTTCAAATAAAAATACCAATAGCTTTTCAGTTAATGACGAGATATGCTCCTCATGACAGAGAGACTTTCAAAATTAATATCATCGAAATATTTGAACAGTCTATCGAACGTAGGTCGTTTTTGGGGATTCAAATGAACACAAACTTTGAATGCATCTTCGTACACGTAATCCGGAACAAGTTCTGGTTTGGGTAGGACGTATCCTTGTGCCAAATGTTCGAGTGTTCCTTCCGAATCCCACCCTCGATATGGTGTTTTTCCGAGTGTTCCGATTTCCCAAAGCAGTATTCCATATGACCAGACATCAGTTTTAGTGCTGAAAGAATATGATAAGTATGAAAATTGAAGAGAACGGCTTACTTAAAGATTTGTTCTTCGAACGATTCCGGAGCCATCCATTTCCAAGGCAATAGATTGTCTGTTTTTATCACATAATTCTCATCTCCAGTATCAAATTTCCGAGCCAATCCGAAATCTGCCACTTTGACAAGTGGAACACCATTAGAGGAAACCTCTCCAACTAGAACATTTCTCGCCGCTAAATCCCGGTGAACGATTTGATTGGCAGCAAGATAGTCCATTCCTGATGCAACCTGAAAAGTATATACAGTTAACTGTTAGTTCGTTTCCCAGGTGAAATTTCCTAAGTGTAGAGATTGCTTCCGGAACTGTTTTCGTAGTTTACAACGTTTTCTGTAGTTGGCCACTTTGACTTCAAAAGAATTAGGTTGCGGAAAATTCGCAGCCTGGAAATTCACCTAAACCCAGCAACTCATACTTCACGACTTATCTGTCTTGATTGCAGTTATGGAAACATTTATCAACCACAAAAATAGAGTTTTGGAGTGAATCTCTATACACTCAAATTATTAACATGATTGTACGGTTCCTCAAAATGGGATTTTTCAGACCCCCCCCCCCCCCCCCAAAATCACCACTTTTCTGGTACTGTATCTCTGAGATCAGAGTTAATGAGGTCGTTGAAATTGATTCAACTTCTCCCAACTCACCTGAGCTGAAATACTGGCTCCAACCAACACATTCTTCAGTGCTGTTTCTTCGCTCATCAACGGAATCGGTTGTAATTTTTTGGCAAGTGATTGAAGCCAAGATAGAAGTGAGCCATTTTTCATGAATTCAGTGATTATCAAAAATGGTTTATCCATTGCGCACACGGCCAGAAGACAAATTACGTTTTGATGGGCAAGTTTTGTCAACGTCTTTGCTTCTCTGCAATTGAATATGATGTTTCCTTTTTATACTTATTTCTTGGTACTTACTCTAAAAATTGAGTGTTGGCTAACTGCTCCATATGATTTGGCTTCAGTGATTTCACAGCTACATCGACTCCTTTCCATTTTGCCAAGTACACCTGAAAGTTTTGGTGAGTTAGTTGTATCAATCTGAACCTACATAATCAATTCGCCAGTACTGCTACCGTAATCTAATAGCTTGTTTTCCAAATCAAAACACCCACCTCTCCAAACTGTCCTCTTCCGATTTCTTGAACTCTTTTCACTTCACTTCGATTTACTTGCCATTTTCTCATGGTTACGTATTCTGTTGGTTCAGCCAATGGAGGCGCTGCTTTTGTAAGTTTAGTGCAGATTTGTACTTCTCCAGGTACTTTTTCACCTGAATGAATTGTGTTGGTTTTATCTATCCCCGCATGACTTACAGCTGAAATGATTGACCAACTGTAGCAAAGATCCAAATGTAATAACAACTTGATCATGTCTGTCTCGAATATCAAATCCATCATTATTCGGCCTTCGATGAATAACATAGGCTCGGGGTGATTCGCTATCTGATAAAATTATTCGATAGGTGAATACTTCATATAGATTCACTCACTGGAACTTCTCACTGTCAACACGAATGTTCCTGTTTTTATATTTTCTCGAATGAGGAAAGTTCCAATCGGAAGACCAGGTTGCATTACTCTCTGTTCTGCGACGATGGATGAAATGTTTCCAGCAAACCAAGGTTCTCGGACTTCCGCAAAAACTACATGAGATTTTGGAACGAATCCTTTGAACTGGCGAGATTTACTTGATACGTACCACCATTCACTGAACGAAAACAGAAATCATGATTCATTAATAAGTTTAAGATCGAAACCAACCTATTAGTTTGCGAGAGAAGATACAATAAATCTCCCTCTTCAACACTTATCTCTCCTGGAGTCTGAGCAAGGAATCGATTTTCTACTACAAGCAATTTGTCATCAGGATCTGAACATAATTTATTGTCAATATTTTATTTGAAGAGTCTCAAACCTCCATGCATACAGTGTATCGAACCACTGTGAGAACTCGTCTTCGAAACTGCACGAGGGGCACATGAACCACTTGGAACACTTTTTGTGGATGTTGCTGATGGATGACGAGAGAATCCACTGCCTGAATTTGTAAACTATATGAAGAAATATTATTTTCAATCATTGAATGTTTTGACTTTCTCTGGTTGCGAGGCCTTGTGTGTTTCTTGTGAATTGTCGACAAGGAGTTCAGTAGGCCTCAAAACTTGTAAAACTGGTGAGAATGGCTTACTTGAACTTTTCGAATTCAAATGTGATGGAACGGGAGGAGGTATTAGAGTTGAATCTGATCTTCTTGGTGGAATCGGAGGTCGATCATCAGCAATAGTTGGTTGTGATTTTGATGATCGGGAAGGCGGGGGTTTATTTGGAACTGCGATCGGAGGTGCTGAAGGTGGCATTTTGGGTCGAGCTGAAAATAGAGTTTCAAGATTGAAGAATGTCGCGCTTTCCACTAGCTCTTGGAAAGATTTTTTTCATTTTTGTGTTTATGTTGAATCAGTAACTCAGATATCATCACATTTCGAAAAAACTATAAAACATTGAACAATTATATGTGTCAGAGAGGTTAGAAAACACAAAGTGACGTAGGTCTTCAGGAAACATGAATAAGCATTCTCGGTTTTACGGTAGCTAAAATAGATTTGTTATACGTTGTCATGAAAACTTACTGAAATTTGGATACTATGATCATGCTCATTATGTTATATTCTTATCTAGCCTAAGACATTATAGTTGACTTTAAAAATTTGAAGATTAGAAGATTGAAGATAGCGGGCATTGGGATTCTAAAGGTTATAGACTTCTGAGAAAGGTAGTTCAAAATTGCATAAAAATTATCTCAAAAACTCACAATTCATTCCAAAGTTTGGTTGAAAAATAGGATCATCATTGTCTACATAGAACGCAGCTTTAGGTTTCTTGTTATTGTTACCTTCCTTTTTGCTTTCCTTTTCCGGATGTGAATGCTTCGGACCCATGTCGATCAATAACGAAAAGTGTTGCGAATTGATGAAGAAATAGTTTGCAGAGCACCGAACTGACTGAAACTCTCTTTTGACGTATCACTGTATATTCCGTTTGACTTTCTCTTTCTCCATCGCTTCCCCAGTTTCTTTTTCTTCTTTTTCTCTCTACGGGGTTTTTTCTGATAAGCCCCACCATGTGCGGTTGTTGACCGTCGTAAAATTACTCATCACTCTCGGGATGTATGACAAAATGGCTCGAAATGACGTAAGAGATTGTGTACTCTCAGGAGCTCTCTTTCGAGATAAAAGAGACGTCTTCTCGGGTTTTTCACTTCAAGAACTTGGAACAAACTGGTTTTTCTAATATTTCTGCAGTACACCTAATCGCTTCATCATCATCACTTACACTTTCAACGAACAAACATAAAAAGGAGATATGGAACAGTAAAAAGAAATGGAGGAAAGTCTGAAATTGCTCTGAAACAGGAACTATTATAGTAGTGGAAGATTAGTTACTGAAAAACAAATTGGGTTTCAGACTTCATTCAACATGAACTAACACACATTTTCAGTACATATTGATAAAAAACATTGTTTGAATAGTGACAAATTTGATATGAAGAATATGGACTGGAGGCAAACAGGAGTTGGCATAAGAGTTTTCGAGCTAAAAATTGACGGAAGTTTTCGAGCTGAAAATTGACGGCTGTTGACAAATCGGAATGGTACAGCGTTCGAAGAATCGGTGGGTGTGAAGACTTTCAGAGACAAGAGTTATAATTTTATTGGCAAGTTTGCAACCCTCAAGGGATGAGGAAGACATGTGCTTAAACATGGGCCCTGCAGCCTACCATGATTTCCAACTACTGCCAAATTCAAAGGTGAAATTCTAAACGTAAAATGATGTGCGTCCTGACGATCTATGTTGAAAAACGCGGGTTCGAAGCCCTAAACAAATTGGTGGACCGACTGGATATCAAATTATTTCTGGCCAGTACTGTACCTACGTTTGAGTCGAGCTCCAAGGAGCAAGATTGATTCCAGAATCTGCATCATCTTGTTTCAATAACCAAATGCTGAATATCACTTTTTCCCTCTTATTCCTTTGTTCAGAGGTTTGTTCTCAATCTTATTCTATCCTACTCTACGGTATTTTCATTCCGAATTTCTTCATTTCAATTTTACTGTTTTCAGGTCAATTGAATCGTCTCACCTACAACGACCCGAACACTTCTTGATCTTTGCAATTTTCCCTCCAAACGTCCAGGTCATTCTCTCCTTGATTCATGTTGCCATTTCTTTTCGTAATCTGTTTCTTTTCAACAAAATCTGCCAAAACTTGACGACCCACACCTCAGCCATCCTCTCGTAACAAGTCCCCGTGTCTTGTGCGCCATAACGGCCCGTTTTTTATTCCTTCAAGGTTAACACACTCTCTTTTTTTTGATTTCGATAACAAGCCTTTTCTTTCTCCTTCTTCCCTCCCCCAAAATGTCTTCTTGTACGTGTCCCCCACCTGGTAATCGTCGAAATGAATTGTTCAAGATTTCAGTGGTAGTTGTAGATTGCATACAAAGTAGTTGTAGAGAGATCTTTTTGTCTCGAGACCGGTTCTTTTTTCCCTTCTTTTGGTGGAAGTGTGTCTCCTTCAAAGGACACTTTCAGGGCGACTCATTAACAAAATGGACTTTACTTTTATGTTCTTGTACAAGTTATCAAAACCAGATTATCACTCGGAATGGACTTTCTGATGATTTTAACATTTCTGTCTCTGCGTACTCAGTGCATCATCTACACTTCTTTTTGCATTTCATCCGGTACAGTAGCTCTTACAGTACCGCGCAAAAATGTTTTGAACGTTTGACGTTTTCAGTGGGAAAATGCCGTATTTCGGGGTCTGGTAAAAGTATTCAAAAGTGTCTGTTAGAGCAGGAAATTCACTGTCGTTACACATCACGCGGCACGCCATCTGTAGGAGAGCTCGAACAAAAAAGTGGTCAACTACAATAATAGACTTCTTTAATTCATGTAAAGACCCATAACGTTTCTGATCGAACGGACAAATTTGAACCCCTTTCCCAGACCAACGAATTTGGCATTTTTCCACTGAAAACGGCAAACTCTCTAGGTACTGTAGTTCTGATCTTCAACTTTTCAGTTTTTTAGTTGAATTCCTTTTTTATTTTACGAATATTTGCTGAATAGATTCTAAAGGTCGAATTTTGAGACTCTGATGACAAGATTATCCAGAATTGAACAAATTATTTTCTTATCCGAACTCCCAAAGTACTTTTGCCTTCTGCTCTGTGATCCTAAAATATAGAGGAGACCCAAAAAAGACCATGAAACTACAGAACGATTTCAATCACCAGGACGAGAACAGATCCAACGCTTAGTGTAATGTGATATCTTCATAAGTAGTAAGGTGTCTAATCTAAACTGAACACCTCCTTACAATGTATCTCTTTCTCTCCACCTCTTTTCTACCTAATTCTCTCATTTCTTTTCAACCTTCAGACGGTGACGTTGTTGTAATACGATGTCTCCTTCGTCAGTACCTTCTTGTACATCACCCCTTTTTCAAATGGCAAACCATTCAGCTAATCGTATCACTCTTTTACTTCCTCCCCAAAGCGCTTCTCTTCCGCAAACGCCATTTTCCGTTCAGACATCAATGACCGTATCAAATCTACGTTGATTGTTTCAGATGATTCTACGGGTGATTCTAGCCATCACATTATGCATTTCTACGAGTTGTTCTGCAGATAATGCAAGTGGATTCAAAGTATTCAGAGTTCTTCCCACAACAAATCAACAACTTCTTCAAATGATTCGTCTTTTCGAAACAGCTGACACAGATCGTGCAGATTTCTGGCATGCTCCGAGTGTTGTCAACGGAACCGTTGATATTATGGTTGCACCAGAGCACACTGATCAGTTTCAAGGATATTTGGAAAAGCATGGATACACTTTCCAAGTAGCCATTGAAGATTTACAGAAACTTTTAATTGAAAAAGAAGGGAACATCTCAACGCATTCTGGCGATGACGCATTCTTCATGAAGAGATTGCATGACGATGTTGGATTTCATTCAAGATTAAGGTCTGTCGAAAAACTCTTTCATCTGATTCATGAATTCGTTTAGAATGGGTGAATACTATTCCTATTCTGTTCTTGCCACGTGGCTCCAACGGATTGCTGAGAACATGCCAGATATTGCAAAACTAATCAAAGTGGGAACAACTGTTGAAGGAAGGGATATTCTTGGATTGAAGTTTGGAAAAGATACGCCGGATAAGAAGGTTGTTGTTATCGATGCTGGAATTCATGCAAGAGAGTGGGCAGCAATCCACACTGCTTCTTATTTTATCAATTTGGCCAGTTACTAAAGATGCTCAACAACAATAACTACGGTTTTTACAGATTGTGAACAGCCGTGAAGAAGATCCACAGATTCAGAATTACCTTGACAGCATTGTTCTCTATATTATTCCAGTTTTAAATCCAGATGGCTATGAGTACACAAGAACAGATAAAACAAATCCCAGAGTAGGCCACCATTCAAAAATTTAAACAAATTATCACAAGTGCTTAGGCTAGAATGTGGAGAAAATCTCGCTCTCCAAAGGCGTGTGCATTTGATGGAGTCCGCAATTCGTGTTGTATGGGAGTGGATTTGAACAGAAACTTTGATTTTCGTTTTTCCGAGATCGGAGCATCCAGATATCCGTGTTCTGAAATCTACCATGGACCCTCTGCGTTCAGTGAGCCCGAATCCAAGTAGGGGTTCACTTTCAAGAATATAAAACACTGAATGTTTTCAGAGCATATTCTCAGTTCCTGGCATCTCTGAAAGGAAGATTGGAAGCCTACATCACTCTTCACTCTTACTCTCAACTTTGGATCTATTCATATTCCCATAGAAAATTTACTTATGCTCCAGATATTGAAGAAACCGTGAGTGAATCTGATGTCATATTGTTGTTCCAGGAGTCTGGTCGATACGCACAACTTTAAGCTCAGTGCGCGCGGTATTTCTAACTGAGAGATCAAAAAAATTGAGATAGAGCGCGTCGCCCACACATTTGAAACATTAATAGAACCACTAGGAAGCCTGTATCAATCTCTAATGTAAATTTCAGAGACGAGTTGCTGCGAAGGCTGTTCAGGAGCTCGGTCGAATGTACGGAACTAAATATAGGCATGGAACTGGACCTGAAATCATTTGTGAGACTTCCCTTCAGAGTCCAAGAATCCAAAATATAATCCGAAAATTCCAGATGCATTCTCGGGTGGATCGACTGATTGGGCAAAGGAGACATTGAAGATCAAATACTCTTACACGATAGAGTTGAGACCAGGATACGAAGGTATCATAGGTCCTTTCCAGCAGAAATACAAATGTTTTCAAATCCATTTCAGAGTGGAACGGATTTGTTCTCGATAAGAATCAGTTAATTCCGACTGCAAAGGAAACATGGGCTGGGGTTACTGTAGTCTTGGATGAGGTCACAAACCAGTGGAAATCTTCAAGACGTAGGTTTCCTGGGGGTAGTTTTGATTGCATAAGATCCATAATTACAATGTTACATCTTACTATGTTGCTAACATGATGGTAATTCGAACTGTTCGGCTGTGCCATCTTTTTCAAGTTATGAGGCCGTGTGCGATTCTCGTTGATTGTCACAAAGTATTACACGAGGTCTCAAAACCTGTAGAGAACTGTGGGAAATCCGACAGAAATCAAATTTTAGACATGTTTGCAATAGAGCAAGATGTATCCTTAAACAAGTCGCTAATAATTACCCTCAAAATTAGATGAAAAATTGAAATCGCTTGTTATCTAGATGTGGGAAATATCCTAAAGGTCATTCAGAACAAAGACGTCGAAACAGGAAAATAGTGAGCGGAGACACTGGAAGTCTCACAAGAAAAGTTGGTTTGAATCATTGAAAACTAAACAGCATGATTGTAGTTTGTAGTCTTAAGAGCAAGACGACTCATGCTTTATGCACGTTACTTTCCAATCAGTTCTAATCGAAGTTTTTCAGTCCGGGAGAGTGAATTGAGCCGTATTCGTGAGGAAAAGTGTGCTGATCGTCTATCTGGTTGTTCTTATTGGCTACAGTCATCTCCCAATATTTGCAGGTTTTCATTCTGATTCTCTCAGTTCATTCATCTTTATTCTTTCAGAGTTTCTCAATCAACCATGATCCGTGATTGTGCGAAAACTTGCAACCTTTGCCATATGATCGCAGTGTAGACTATTCAATTCTCTAAATATTCTAATTTTTCTCTTAGACCATATTGGTTTTATGTATATACCGGTTCTTTCTTTTTTGTTCGTTTTCGGTCTCTTCACTTCATTTTATTTGTTTGAAACAAAATAAAAGACTTTCATACAACATAAATAATAACGAAATAAATAAGTAGGAGTGTAAGTACATAGATGAGATCGGATACATTATTTTTGATACATATGAGTTCTTCACAGAAGGAGAGTGCAATCAGGCAGTTGGTGCACGATCAGGAAGCTCTGGGTATAGAGAACTGTCCGGAAACGCGGATTTGGCCAGTTTCAATGCCACTTCGTTCAATTTGTAGCCCAGTTTGTAGTAGATAGTCTCGACGCCATTGAAAGAGTAGCAGTTATGGAACATTCTAGTGAGATCGGCAAGGAACAAGTGTTGCTGAAAAAAAGGATAAATTATTTGGTTGTATGGATCGAAATGGCCACTTACATGAGCATATGCCTTTTTTCTAGCCTTGTCGTTCATCGTACTCAAGTCAATCGGATATTTTATATACTCGTAGTACTCTGGCACTTCATCTCTATCGACAGGGTTCGCAAACGGCCAAGCGTTCTTATCGGCGCACAATTTCTTCAGAATTGAGCTAATTTTCGTCTCGAGTTGATCATCTAATTCGTCAAGCTGATAGCATGTCTTCTTGTTCATTTTCAGAACGTCTGTTCCCGGTATTTGCCGCAATCCAATGACATCTTGGTTACCTGAAGCGTTGTGAATACTCTGCCCTCAAAACTATCTAACTCACTTTGTCTGAATGCATGTTCCAATCCACCGTAAACGCGTCCTCGACAATCGGCACCAGTTTCCATTTTGAAACCAATGTGCAATGCTTGAATTCCTTTAGAAAACTCAGGGAACTTGATGTACGAAATTCTGAAAACAGAAATTAACAGTTTAGCAAATCGGGAAGTGCTTCCTCACTGTGGATGCAAGTGACATCCCATCAGAGTGGCTCCTTCGTATTCTTTTATCCATCCGACATACAAACTAGGTTTAATTTCCAGTTTGCTGGAGAATCCTTGTTTCCTGAAACATCATTCTTCTGTTACTAAATACTGATGACATAGAACTCACGTGAAATATCCAATAGCAAACTCGTCAGCAAATGTTAGCATGTGATAAATCTTGTTTTTGATCATGTAGTCCTTGCAGTGGTTCATCAAATGAGTACCGTATCCCTTGACCTGCTCTTGTGCTGTGATTGCACAGAAAACAATTTCCACAAAACCACGAGTAGGGAATGGCCGGAAGCAAATTCCTCCAATCACTCCAACGTCTCTTTTCAGAATGACCATGTTCTGATGGCGAGAGTCGAAAATGAGGCGTGTGACATAGTCCTTTGGCATCTTTGGAAGTTGGACCCCAAATAAGTTTTGAAGCTCCACAAGTTGAGCAAGATGTTCGTGGTTTTGGAAAGGGTCGAGATCATTTCCGATCACTCTGAATTCGATGAGCCCGTTTTCTTCGTCGCGAATAGCACCCAATCCGCGATTCACTTCTTTGTTCAGCTCCTCGAAATCAGCCTTTATTCTTGGTTCCATCGCATCCATGTCGTTTTCTAAATTGATTGCACGAATCAATGAGCGCAAAACTGGCAAAGATTCCTCAGTTTCAGGGGATTTTTTCATTGAAATTGCGGTTGAGCTCGTTGGTTGTGATGTTGATGTTGATGGCTGATCTCTTTTAATTCTCCCCGTTTCCTCGGAACCGGAAGCTGGGGACATTGCTGCTCTCCCAGGCGAAGAACTTTCTGAGTGATCAGTTGACTTCTTCCGCTTCACATACTGCAGTGGCAAATCAGAAGCCGAGACGCTTGAATCTTTTCTTTGGCGTGATGAAGACGGAACATCGGTTGGAGCAGCGTCATCCATTTCAATATAATTTTTCAGATCTGTCGCGAAACGTTTCAAATCGTCAGCGTTCTCTTCTAAATCGCTCTCCGAGATTTTGAATGGAGTGTATCTTTTCGAATTCAAGGTGTTGATGAGGTAGTTGCAGAAAGTTGTCGTGAACTTTTCGCCAAATATGTCAACAGTCTGTCAAATAGTAAGTTTCAGAAGAAAAACTAAGGTTTAATTAGCTTCAAGGCAGATTTTTTCAGCTTTTTTTGTATTACGAAAATCCTCCGTGAGGACTACTGTAGCTACTAGTGTGCATTTTTTTCGGAACAATGGTCACATAATAAAACATTTCACATGTTATGCATTTTTTGCTGCAATTTTGTACCTGGTACTGCTTGAATGACAAATATTTTGATGGCATGTTGACGTAGTAATCCAGTCGAGCATACATCTTTCGATAACGTCCTTCTTCCACTACTTCGTCCACTGAAGCTATGATTCACTCGGTTTCAAAATTCAACTCGAAGTTTTTATTGTCAACTCACGTTTCTCAGCAAAGGCTTCATAGTTTTCCAATTGCCAGTGGTTTAATTCAGTCAGAAACAGAGTTCCAATATCGGCTAGGCGATACTTCTCCCTGGAAACGAGCGAGCATTATTTGATAATTCCGAGAAAGTACTTACGCGTTGTCAACTGTTCTTGAAACGATGAACTTTCTCACGAGAAGAAATGGACTCAATGAGTCTGGCTCAAAATTCGGCTTTCCGATAAAAGGAACTTCAACTGGTGCCAAAGTGCGCAGAGATTTCAAAAGCACTTGCATAGTTATGTACAAGGTCTGAAATGGCCATTTTGTGGCGATATCGATAAATTTCCACCCACCTGAAGGGACATGTTTGATGGATCGATTTCACTTATTTCCGAGCAGCACAACTGCAGATCCGTGATTCTATCGGTGTAGGTATTTACTTCTTCCTCTGAAAGTGATTTCACTGGCTCCGCATGGAAAGCTGGAAAATATTGATTTATCTCATGTTTGATAGGCCCAACAACTCACAAATCGAATGCCCACATGTTCTGCATTCAATTATTTCTTCTGATGCTAAAGACTCCAAATCTCTAGTCATTGGTGCATAGTCATTATCACGTTCAGCCCTCATTGCTCTTCTGTCGCTGGTCTGAAATTTTTACCCACTTAGGCTGTATTCGATAAAACTGGCTATTAAAAAACGAACCTCTCCTTCATTATTCATCACTGGACGGAACCCTCGACAAAGGCATGTTCCGGCACTGCAGGCAGTGAAATAGGTTAGTTGCCTTCGTCGTTCGTCAAGTACGTCACGTCGCTTCATTTCCAGGCCTTCTGTAAAATTGTCAATGAATATATTTAATGAGAAAAACCGTTCGATTGGTATGCATTCGCGATTTGAATGCGGGGTCTGCAAACACCGCACGGATCGCATGCACTAAAGGGAGGAGATAAAACAAATCTTCGTTAGAAACGAGGACCTCTTTGTATTCAACATTCGTTTGATTGACGGTGAGATAAATAGAAGTATTTACAGAGAAACAATTATACTTGATTTTTTCCGGAATATCGACGACGAAACTCATTAGTTCCAATTCATAAAGCTCTTTTTGTTTCTTATAGCCATAGAACTTTCATCATTAAGACCTCACCTTCGGGATTTTCCTCTTGGGGTTGCTCATTGGAGGAAGACATGTTTTTTCGTTGTTTCTTCCCCGATTCACAGTGCTGCAGAAAAAGAAACCGTTTCAAATGAAAGAAACTTTTTCTTTTTCAGTTCAGAAGACACAGTAATAGCTATTATCGCTGCGAGACCTCTGTCGCGCAAAACATGCTCCTTTAATTGTTGACAAGGTCTCACAGCGATCATAGTGCTTACTGTAATTAAATTTTTCCAGGCGAAAAGGGAAATTTCGTTTAGACTATCGTCTTTTTTCCTTTTTTGCACCAAGGAAAGTGTGAATATATATATTTTTTATTCACTGACCCATTCGATATAAATATCCTTTTTGAAAATTAAAATTGGATCTTTCTGTCTTTTAAATCAACAGATGCAGTGGATTTTTGTACATTTAGTTTTGCTGCCTGCAGCTCCTTCAAACTTGTTTCGTCGCATCACCTGCAAAACAGAATACTCATGCCTTTAAAATAGTTTGCTTGGGAACATTTGGTAGTGAGATAGCATCTTGATTTTATTTCTTATTTTTTGAAGAATGTGTCGTCCTCCAAACATTGTTGGTGACTGGTGTTCATCGTAGAGACTGTTCTCTATCGTGAGTGTCCATTACTTTTTGAACTCATTTTCTGAAGAATCAGAATTCTCGCGCCTCCTCTTGTGACAAAGTTTTTTGTCCGTTTTTTTCACATCTGAAATATGTTCACTTTCCTGCACGTGAATTCCGCCTAGTATGTCTTCCGCTTCGTCACCGTCTTTCTCCTCTCTTCCCGGTCTCTATCATCCGGCTCGTCCCTACACTCTCTGCTTCACTCCTTTCTCATTCCCTCTCCGAGTGTTGTCTGTTCTCTCAATCGCCACGTTTCTTCTCTAGTGCCTCCTATTTCTCGCCTTTCTTTCTCCCGTATTTTCAATCGAAACGCTCTTCTCCCGATACTGGCTTTCGCCTCGTCCCTGTTGAACGATTCATTACATTTATTCAGATATAACACAAGTCGCGACTTTCAAGCTGATTTAATTTTCTAATCGATATCACCTGTTCTTTTGCTCTTCTTCCCCACTTTCTTCTCTCTCACTTTCTAGATAAAATATTTCTACAACGCCCTTTGATAAGATGCTTTTAATCTAAAAGTGTATTTACATTTTTGGTTGTCACCCGTAACAGCCTCTTCAAATTTCGCATAGTTACAATTCATTGAAATCACTGTGAAAATCTGGAAACTGAAAATTCACGAGCTTTGTTGTTTCTGAAAAGCTGACCAAACAAAGACGAAAAGCGCGTTTTCCTCTATTTTCGCTCACATGGAAACGTTTGCCAACGCTGACATTTATGTTTTTTTTTTCGTATTCAGCTTTTTGGTTTCAACCGAAAGCCATTCGACATGAATATTCACAGTTCAGTCGATATCGATTTCACACGTGTCATCTAGCACTCTTTCTCTCCCTGTTTGCTTATGCAACAGTTTAATGTATAAAAAGTCATGAACTTTCGTTGCACCGGACACCATTCCTTCTTATCCTATTCACGCATCATCGTTGTCTCAAAAGTCTATCATCTTTCTAAATCTTCCGAAGGCTCCACTTCCAGGGACTGGTTCTGAAAGATAAGATCTGCTGGCAGGCTTATTCATTTCCTAGCCAGCCGATTTTGAATGCCTTCATCGGAAGCTTCGTGAAAAAAATTAGAATCTTGATTACGTTACGGTTACATCTACGCATATATCGTGCCACGCTGAAAGACAACTCGAATAATTTTTGAAAATTATTTCAGAAGTTTTGGTTCAACAGACTCGTTCCCAGTTGCTGAAATTATTCGATAGAAAATACTGTAATAATCGGATATGTCAGAAGGTCAGCTGGTGCAAAGACGCAAAAAGACTGAGGAGGTTGTTTCGAAGACTGGATGGCAATCATAATGTTCCTTTTTTAGCCAGTCACCGAAAAACCAGACGAAGCAAGTGGTGATTCAGCTCATTCATCTGACCAAGAAGACAATGACAAAGGAACACGATTGACATTAATGGAGCAGATTCTCTTGCTTGGATTGAAAGATCGCGAAGGTTATACTTCATTCTGGAATGACTGCATATCCTCTGGACTTCGTGGATGTGTGCTTGTAGAGTTGGTCTTGCGTGGGCGCATTCAACTTGAGGGAGGCGGTATGAGACGCAAAAATCTGCTCAATCGGAAGGTGAGTCCTCTCCAAACTAACCATTTCGTTCTTGATATAGTTTTTCGACTTATTTTATTTGAAAAATTGAGTAACGCACAAAAATAAATTTATTTCTGTCGCACGAACAAACAGTATTGCAGGTGACAGTGAAAAGCAGTGAACCAACTGGTGACGTCATTCTTGACGAAGCCCTTCGTCACATGAAAGAAACGAATCCACCGGAGACGGTGACCAGCTGGATTGAATACTTATCTGGAGAGACGTGGAATCCGTTGAAGTTGCGTTATCAATTGCGAAACGTCCGTGAACGCTTGGCCAAGAATCTTGTCGAGAAAGGTGTTCTGACTACCGATAAGCAGAACTTTTTGCTTTTCGAAATAACAACGCACCCGCTTTCGGATGGAAATCAGAAGACCAAGCTGATCAAAGAAGTACAGGAGGCTGTTCTCGGAAAATGGACGAATGATGTGCATCGGATGGATAAGAAAATGTTATCGCTGATTGTCCTGGCTCATGCGAGTGATGTTCTAGAGAATGCCTTTGCTCCACTTTCCGATCAAGATTATGAGGTTTGGCATTCACATAATTTTAGTTCCTCAAAGAAACTGTTTATAGGTTGCCATGAAACGAGTTCGTAGTCTGCTCGATCTTGATTATGATCAGCAAGCGGAAAAGAAGGGAAACGATGTGATGTGGGCGGTTTTCGAAGCTTTCAGCAAATAAGACATTGAGTAAGTCGATCGTTGCTTGGCTTTCGAAAAAAGATTCACATTTTTCATTTCAGGTAACAACGCGTGTACGTGCAATCTGTAATCAACTCGAAACCGGTACCATCCTTCTCTTCCCGCGTCTTCATCGTATTTATTACTCATCTTTATTGGTTTCCATTTCCACCGTCTTAACACAAACCTCTCATTTTCTCTATTTCTTTTTGTTCCAAAACATTGTGATACAGACTGAAAGTATGCCATCAGTTTTAAAGGACGTGTGGCTGAAAAAGAGCTTCTCTATTTCAAGTTTTATTGCTCTTCGTTTACCATACTCTCCTACTGACGCGGCATACTTTCAATTCTTTCCTTCTCGTTTCATTTTTCGTTACCTTCCTGGGAATGTTTAGCATGTCTTCAGTGACACGTTAGCTCTTTTTTTGTACATATGCGGGAAGTTAATGTTTTTTCCTGCTTTATCGGCAACTGGGAAACGCTTGTGCAGGTTAATGGTCGCTTATCTCGCCCTTTCCTGGAATGAGAATCACTGGGATGTTCCGATAGTTTGTCTTCTTGTTTTATCGTTTTAATCAAAAACATTTTTGATTCTAGAAGGGATTTCACTTTTCTCGCTCGTCTCCTCATTTTTTAATCAAAGTTTATTATTAGTCTTCTGTGATAAATGTATCGTTTTATTCATTGTGTTCTATTTACCACCATCTTAGAAGTAGTCAAATGTTTCACTTAGCTTTCTCCCCCATGGGAATCGGGTCGATTGTATTATAATTTCGCCGTCCGTTGGCACCCAGTTTAAAGGCGCATGCATTTATTTCAGATATGGTCTCGCCACGAAAACATGGTTCCGAGACGAAAATGGGAAAAGTGATAGTGAATTCAGAACCGCAGTGGGCGATATAGTGGGAAATTTGAATTCCGAAGAATTTTTGCCTAAGCCTAAGCCGTTTTCGTGGCGAGACCATCTCTGAATTAAATGCATGCGCCTTTAAACTGGGTGCCAACGGACGGCGAAATTATAATACGTATTTTGAGAAAGTTTGGAACTTCACAAGAACAAATAAAAATTTATTGCGGGACCCGGTATAAAACAAGAAAACAATTATTAACAACTCATGCTTCGAGCTCTTCAGAAGACAATAACTTCCGAGAATCTTCACTTCTGGAAGTCGTCGAAGATGATTGAAGAGGTCGGTGTGTTCTGTAATAAATTATGTTTTCGTGCAAAAAAACACTGGTATTAGGGAAGTGGCACTACGATTGTAGACAGTGTTCGATAATCATCATTAATTCAGAGTCGATCCAATGAGAAAAAGAAAAGTTGGTGCTGTGAATCTGTTTTACTCGGTCACGAGATTTAAGATTATTCTAAATTCGTGCATGTGAGTAAATGAGCCTTTTTAAAAAGCAGAACTTAAGTTTTGATCTGATCAGAATAGTTTCTCTAGTACTAACTAGCACTGCACATTGGAACTGAATTTAGAAGGGAAAAGCGACAGAGGACAACGGAAGACGACAACGAGCATAGCTTACGGTAGATGAAATAATAAAATATCAGACTGTTTTGGAAAGAAGCGAATACTGATGGTCAGTGTCAACGAGACTGCGACTCAGCCTGCACGAAATGATAGTTAAGATGCGATGAAACTAAAAATAAGAAGACTGAAAACATACCTTTGTCTTCGTTTATTCATTCCATGAAGAAGCATTCCAGAGAGACAAAGAACCAAACCACAAATGTTCAATTCTGTTAGTTTATCTTTGTTGATGAGATGAGCGAGGAGGAGTGTTGCCACTTCTTTAACAATGCCGAAGATGTTAAGAGTGATTCCAGAAGTATTCACGAGGAGGAGATACTCTGAATATTTGATCATTGTTGAGAATTAGAGTATTTTTTTATTTCCCTTAGGTGGATTACAAAGAAACATCCATACTTTCCGAAAGAGTTTCAGAATCCAAAACTAACCGCTCATTTCCATGCAAAAAGCAAGAAGTCCACCACCAGAAATCAATCCAACAACCAGCCATGGATCATAGTGCCCTTGGAATGAAAAAACAGAATTCCAATTGATTTCAGCTCCTTCGAACAACCAAATCATTGGAATAATTGGAATCATCATCCACGGTTGAACATGAGCAACCATATCCAATGGATGTCTAACTGCCGAGTCATCTCTTTGCATGACTAATTGTGACACTGTCCATCGGATTCCAGTACAAGCAGCTGCCAACTCAACAAGTAGAAGACCAGTCAAATCGAGTTGAGATGATTTCCATGTGAATAAAAATAAACCGGCAGCAATAAGTCCCGTTTCGAAACCCAGAGAGTTACGCCATCTCTCTACTCGAAGAAGCAGAGAAAAAGCAACGATAAAAAGGATTGAAGAAGATTTGGCCATTGTATAGAGACTGACTGTTACATATTCTAATGCCCAATTTGATAATCCAATATCCATAGATGCACATATTCCAATCGGTGCGAGCCATCTCAGTTGATCTCGTAATGAAACTCGCATTCTGGGTGTTCGTATGCATTCATAGATAAATCTGATTATCACAGCAAACAGATATTTCAGAATATAGTGTCCACTGACCACAAGTAATGGCAGTTTGTAGTTCTGAAACATTGGGAATCGAATGATTTGAAGGATTTCTTTGAGATCAGTTTTACCTTTATAAACCATTTTTGATAGAAAGTGAGTCCAATAGAGAGTGGATAATAGAGCATCGCAATGAGGGCAATTCGAAGAACCATTTCTCGATATGTTTGATTTGGATTCAACTCGTTAACACTTCTGAAGTGAAGTTCTTCTTCTTCGTCGCTATCGTCACTGATCTCGGCGACAAGTTTCTCTGCAGTCTGTGAAGATGGTACCCGTGTTTGTAATGCGATTGATTCTGATGGACCCGGATCGTCGTCGATTGGCGATGATTCAAGCAAATGGTGAGTGGAAGAAGAGAAGGCGGATGGGAATCTCATTAACAGATGACTGAAAGAGGTAAAGCAATTTTTGGTTGAGTTTCACAGTCACACGTGTCAATCACTTTTATCTTTGTTTCTCGGCCGCCTCTCAATCTTTCCCCTCCATTCGTTGCTTCGTTCGGAATAGAGAGAATTGATGGCAATGGTTTTGGGGTCTGCAAGAGAGAAGAAACTTTGAAAATCGAGCAGTTGGCAGAAAAGAAAGAGTGACCTAGATTGCAAAAAAGAGGAAGTGGAAGGAAAAAAGAGAAAAAATGTATAGAAGAAGGGAAAATGGCGAGAGATAATTGTATAAGAGTATGGGAAAGATTTGGAAGGAAATCAGGATTTCTCGCAAATTCAATAAAATTAAGATAATAAGATCTATCAAAATTTTGTTGTTTCAGAATATTTGCCATAAAAAATTCCTCTACAGTACTGGTAAAAAAAAGCGTCCTGCTGACTTCAATTGGAAAACGTCGAATTTGAATTTCCAAATTTAATACTTTTCAGAAATAATTTTATGGAGTATTGGGGTCTTCAGCTTCTACGCGACATATCTACTCTGAACGAACGCCTACAGAAAAGTTGTGAATTGCAAAAATCTAGTTCTAGACATGGTCGACACATCCACAAACTTTCAAATCAATTGGACCCTTTGCAACGACTGTTTCAGGACTCCAAAATCAGCTTTTTCCACTACAATTGACATAACACACATTATTTTGACTAGAATTGTAACTTAAAAAGAGCCAATTCCAAAAACTTACATCCACCCAGACAAAAAATATCTAGAGATGAGGTGTAGATCGATAATGATAAGGAATAAACGTGTGGAAGAGGAAAACAAAAACAAAATAGATTGGTTTGAATTGAGAAGAAAACAAAACAAATTCCAAGAGGAAAAAAGTAGAGAGTAGATAGTACCGGAACAAACTTGATTGAATTCAAAATTTGGTTGGAAAAATATAGAATTCAAATCCATAAATAGTAACATGTTTGTTTGACTTTCCTATTGGATGTTGTTGCAATTTTATGAAGTTTTACATTGTTGCAAGTGTTTGAAAAATAAAAGTTCCGTCTATTTAGTTTTATGTTCTTCTCCTTCTCAAATATTGAATTCAGCTGCTTCAAAACCATTTCTAATAGTTTTAAGATACCTTTTTTTATTGAAAGTTTTTGTGTTATTATTGGATTTCAGACTATTTTGTGACAGAATATTTTTCAACTGTCCCCCTGAAAATTATCTGAAATTCTTGTCTTCTCTCTCGATCCAACTATGAAGGCATTCGTAGTTTCTTCTCATTCATTTATCCATGAAACCGAAAGTGTAGTCTAACAGAAAAAAGACAATAAATATCTGTGCGTATGAATCTACAAACTTCATATTCTATGAGATGACAGAGACGCAGAACAACTGAGAATCGATGCGCTTCCACGATAAATGGAACGGAAAAATGAAACGGAAAAGGGAGAAAAGTATATACCTTTGGTTTTCTTTACTTTCAGATGCTTCAAAAGGTTTGAAAAACGATGCTCACATCGATTGGAGCGCAGTTTCCAGAATGAGTAAACGAAATAGTATGCAATTTGAAGAGACGGAGAGACGAGAGAAAAAAGAAGCGAGGAAAAGACAATAATAAGAAAAGGGAAGGAGAATGAATGAGTGCGCGAACAGGAACTTGGGAGGTAAATAGAGGAGAAAGTGGTTGGGAAAAAATGAAGAGTTATCAGCCTTTTTTGGGATGATAAAAAGAGCAAGAATCAGAAAGAATACACTGAAAAATAACATGGAAAGAGAAGAAAAAGAAGAGAGTAGTTGAATGAGAGTTTGATCTCGGGATATATAGAGAAACAGAGGTTGAGAAGAGAGAAAACATGTTTGGGCAGTGACAGATCAAGCGATGTGGATATGTGGTCATGTAATGGAGGAGAGGGATAAAAGAGAACGAGGAAATAGTCTCTAGTTGTTCTGACTTTTACAGTTTTTGAAGGTATGTGATTCTTATGGAAAAATGTGAAAACTACCAAAAAACAACACTAAAGACTATTTCAGTTCGTTAAAACTATTTCAGTTCCTTGCAATCCTGCAAGTAGCTCTTGCGTGCGAAATTTATGAGCCCACAATTTTCCGAGCTACAGCCCACAATTTTCCGAGCTATCCTTCAGGGTAAACCTATATGAAAGTTTTTAACTAACAAAATACATTAATTGTCTTGAATAGCGTTCATAACAAAGTTTCAAAACCTGAGAACTTTCTGTAACAAAAATACAAAGCATCCAACTCAGCACCTTTTGGGTCTTATTCTGTGAAAAAACTATCAGATTTTCCGATTTTTTTCAGAATTAAAGCAGTATGCTTGCAAAAAGCAAAATGTGTTGCTTGTTGCACTTTGGAACAACTTGAAACCAACAAAAATATGAGTTTCAGAACTCAGGAGAGTTTATTAAAAATAGCTTGTGCACAAATGAAAATATTGTAAAAAATGGCTTAATTTCTAGTTATTTACTTGTAATTTGCTGCTGCATGGCAAATATATTTAATGATATTCCGAATAGCTCTCATTCCGTCCCTTGCAAAGCTGGAAGAAGATCTTGTGTGCGAAATTTATGCACCCAAGTTTCTCCAAGCTACAGTATCCTCTAGGATAAACCTACATAAAAGTTTTTAACTAACAGAATACAGTAATTGTCTTGAATAGCGTACATAATAAATTTCATAAACTGGGACCATTCAGTGGCAAAACTACAGAGCATCCAACTCAGCACCTTTTTCGTCGCATTTTGAGAAAAATTATAGAATATACTGTTCTTTACTAAAACGAACGCAGTTTTTTTGCACAATGCAACTTTTTGTTCAAGAAAACTACGACATCAGTCAGAAAAAGAATACATCTCAGATTTCACTAGAATCTGTGCGAAAATTTTTAAATATGAGCCATAATCTAACTTTTTGTGATCTAATTTCTCCGCCATCCAATTCTCAGCAGATTGTTTGAAAACTGCTCAATGCTCTCAGTGTTTCTCTCCTCTTTTTCATTTTCTCTTTTCTCAAGCTGATTCTTGCTAAAGTGCGTGAATTTAGAAGGCGTTTCTCGGTGTCTCCCCTCTTCTCCGCCAGACTCTTTGCCCTCCCAAGTCTCTCTTGTTTCCCTTGACAACCGACTCTCTGGATACTTCTAACGCCTTCTTTGCTCCTTGGAATACTACTTACATGTACTTTACAACATGTCTCAGACGGCTGTTATCAATTATGCCCAATTAGAAGAGTTTCTTCAAAAAGAGGGTTCAACTGAAGATGAGGCGAGAGCGTGGTACGATAAGTTGGTCGATGTGAGTTTTGAGAGTAACTTGAAAAACAATGTTTTGAATGTTTAGTATGAAATCGAAGGAACGGAATCTCTTCCCGAGATAGAACTACTCTATAATGGCGCGAAGTATTTGATGAGCTTTGGATTCACTGCAGCCGAGGAATTGAGAGATGTAGCAGAACAAGAAGCAGTGACAATGGCAGAGAAAGAAGATCAATGGGAAGAACAGAAAGCAGCGTTGAATTCAGAAATAGAATCATTGAGAGACCGAATCACTTCGAAAGCAGAAATCGGAGATTCTACTGAAGCATTTCGAGCACAGATTGATAGTTTGAAGGAGGAAAACAGGCAATTACAACAGTCAAACAGGGATAGAGATCGAGAAATGGCGGATCAAAGAGACCGATTTGAGAATTTGGCATCTCGAGTGGACACTTTGACAAGGGAAAGGGATGCTCTTTCAGACCATGTATTCATTTTGAATTATTCATCATTTTTTGATAGATCTCTTTCAGAAAGCTCAACTAGAAGACACGATTCGAGAGTTGAACCGACGTCTGTCAGCAAAAACAGAGGATACCGGAGGAGATTGGGAAAGTAAAAAATTGAAACTGAGAAATGAGCAAGTGTTGACGATAAGTAGGCAGATGCAGGTGGGTTGAGAATCAAAACGAGGTCATTCCAAAAATGTTTTTAGGCTGTTGTAAGCCAAAACGAGGAGCTGAGAGAGGAAATCGACAGGATCAGTGATGCTCTAACAGAATCGACAAGGCTCATCGAACAGAGCGCTGCTACGTGAGTACTCAAAAAACTCCAACTTTGATATTATGATAGAGAAATAGGCATTTTGTTAGAATTCATGTTTGTATTTGCTTTTTTGTTGTCGGTCATACTTTCATCATGTTATAGTTTTGCGCAGAAATCTTGTTTGTTCGAAAACTGGAAAACTGTGATTCTCCCACAAAAAAAACGGTTTCAGACATACTGAAATGGCAAACAAGTTGGACTTAGCTCAGTTAAGAATCGAAGAACTCTACAATCAAAATCGAAGATTGACCCAAGTTCTTCCTGAAGAACTTGTCGAACATGTGAATCTATGTATTTCTGCTGCTGAATCGATGCTTACTGGAAAACCAGTTGACAAGATCCGCTTTCTGATGGAAGTTGCTGAACTTCTTGCTCCGAGATTCTTGAATTCAAATGACATAAAAGCAATGGAAGATGCAACTGGACTCGCGGAAGCAGAAGAACAGAAAGAAAAGTTGGAAAGAGCAGATGAGAGGATAAAGTCTCTGCAAGAGGAATTGAGTGCAGTTTTAGAGGAATGCGCCAAGATGAGAACAATGATAAGAGAGGATAGAACAGGAGAGAAGGAGCAGGAATTGGAACAGTTGAAGAAAGAATTAGTGGAAGCGACGACACTTGCGAAGAACCTTTTTGGAGATGCAATGTCGGAAGTTCCTGGGCAAGATCCGACAATGACGTTGCAAATGAGAATTCTACAATTAGAGCATTCGATTGAGCAGTTGAATGAGGAAAAGGAAAATCAGAAGAAGATGATTGATGAAATGCAGTTCACAATTGAACAGAAGGATGAGAATAATGGAGATGTTTTGAGTGAATTGAATCGGTTGAAAGATGTAAGATAATAATAAGATAATTAGTGTTTTGAACTCAGAACAACTTGAATTTAAGGCGAAATTTGGAAGTGCCAGAGAGGAAATCTCCAGACTGGAAAAGCAATTGAAATTTCGTGATGAACAGATTGGCAAATTGCAGCAACATTGCACTCTACTACAAATCGAATTGGGAAGGTGAGTAGCGTTTTTAGTAGCCACTGACCAAGTGAAACCTCAGTTACGCGGAAGGATCTTACAAACCAATAGTCAAACCAACAACTCCAAGAAAAATCAAGAGACCAGATATGTTGCTCATTTCTAAAGGAGAAAAACAAGAGCATGTGAGACAAGCTATCGAGTCTCCGAAGAAGTCATCTCCCAGAGTTGTTGAAGATGATGAAGAGTCTGGAAAACCAGAAGTGACTAGAAAACCAGAAGTGGCAACATCAACTCGTCCAAAACCAAGACCTCAACAATCTCCGCCTAGTGGAGACTACTCGGATGTTGCTCAACAAGCTGTTCTGATTTCCAATCTTTATTATGAGTTAATGCAGCTTCTTGAGGTATTTGAGACACTATTATGAGTTTTGATTCATTTTTATATTCTTCAGGAAGTATCCTACAAAGATGAGAAGTTGGTTGAAATGCAAAAATCATGGAAATCCACTCAACGGTCCTATCAAGAAATGAAGGCGCAGTTAGGAATGGCTTATGATGAAATCAAGAAGTTGAAGAAGGAGAATTTGATGATTGAAGAGAACACATTGAATGAATTGAAGAATACAGAATCAGTTGAATTGCAGAGACTCGTGGAATCAATTAATGTCGGAGGAACAGAAATGGAGAGAAGAATGGGAGAAGCGACGAGAATGTTGGTGACAGAGAGAATCGAGAGAATGAGGTAAGTAAGAAAATAAAAGAGAAACTTTAAAAACTACTGAGATAGAATTATACTTCTAATAAAATGGATGAATTTTCAGATATACAAGACAATGCACAATTCTGAAAACCAAAGTTGAGAGACTAGAGGAAGCGACAAGGAAATCAAGAGAGCTTTTGAGAGAAAAAGAGTTAGCTGCTCAACGAAAAATAACTCGTTTGAAATATGAAGTCGATGCGACAACAATCGAAATCGGAAGACTTCAGACAAGATTACTGCAAAGTGTTCCAACTGAAGAATATGACAAATTGATGAGAAAATATAAGAGATTGGTGAAAGAAACAACTGGAGTGGAAACAAATAATGAAGAGATTCCGAGACAGGAAATGGTTGTTTATGCAGTTAATCCAAGTGAAGCAGAAGTGGAAGCAAGGGAAAATATGCTCAAGGTATTCTGAAAGTTCAGATAAATCTTATGAAAGAATTATTTCAGAAAATGATTGATGTCGTATCGGATCAAAGTGAGTTTTGGAATCAAGAAGCGGCGATGTTGCAAGCGGAGAACGAAGAATTGAAGAAGTTCATAGAAGACGTGGAGAACGAGAGTGATTTAAAAAGTGTGCTGGGAGCAGTGGAGAGACGTCTTCTGAATACAATTCGAGAATTGAGAGAGAACGAAAGAGAGTATTTGAGAGAAAAGAAGAAGCAGAGAGGAAATGATGTTGAAGTGGGAAGGGATTCAGAAAGACTTCGTCAGGAGAGAGTGGCACTTATCAATGTTATTAATATTCTACAAAGAGAGAATAAGGTTCTCAGAGATCAAGCAATGGGAACTGTGAGCCTGCAACAATTGGAAATTCTTCGGACGAACATTTATGAAGCAAGACAAAAAGAAACGGAAATTGCTTTGAAAATGGAGAACGTTGACAAGTTGAAAGAGGAGTCCGAGACTGAAATTCTTAGAATTCGTGCACTGCGAACGGCTAAGTCAGTTTTATTTTTCCTCACTTCAAAATCAAATTTTCTCAAAATTTCAGTGAAGTGTTATCCACATTCGATGGCAATGAAATCCAACCTCAGAATAATAACGAAGTGGCTGAGAGACAGATGCAAATGGCATATTTCAATGCATCTCAACAAAGTGCAAAAGCGAAACAAATGGAGAGATTGGTTCATTTGAAAGAGCAAAAAATGGCAGAATTGAATGACGAAATGAGAGAGTTGAAGAAATGGAATCTGGAGTTGATAACCACTTTTGAGAATATGAAGGATTTCCGAGGGGTTTGAGAATTTCTTCTCCTGATTATAACAGTTTCTATTTTAGACAAGAAGAGAATCTCATCACAAATCAGAAACAGTGCTAAAACATCGTGAATCCATTATCGCTGATCCTCAAAATGGCGAAGAAAGTTTGGATAAGGAGAGTGATTATGAGATGGACATCAGGAGCGAAACATCTTCGTCTGGTAATAATAATTAGTCCTCTGAAAATGTAATAATCCATAATTCCAGAAGCGTCATCTGATCGAATCATAGTTCGAACCATCGTTCAAGACAACGTTGATGCATTTGAAAATAGAATAAAGGAGATAAAAGCATCAGCTCAGTTGGCAGTTCAGGGGTATAAAGAACAGTTGGAACTGAAAGAAATCGCAATTGAAAGATATAAAAAGTTGCTTCGAGAGAAGATTGATGAAGGCGTTCAGGTTAGAAATAATAAGATTGTTTGGAAATGAGATACTTATGTTTCAGGTTGTTGAAAAAGTGGAAATTGTGCATCAGGAAGTGAAAATTCCGGACAGAGAGACAGAGGGAAAACTTAGGAATTCAGAAGCAAGAGTGAGACAACTTGAGTCAGAAGTTAAGAAGATGCGGACAACCATCAAGAAAGAGGAAAAGAAGCAGAGGAATGATGAGCATGTAGACGAAGAAGAATCAGAAAAAATAGAAAATTTCAAAGAATTTCTGGATGAAGAAGTTCAGACGGAATGGGAAATGTCTCTACCACCCCCATCAGCATCATCCCAGTTAAACAATGCGAATGACGATGATGTGGAAGACATTCCGAAATCTGCGAAAAGTGAAAAAGTTCGAAGATTGGTATGTTTGAAACTAGTTTTGTTGGTTTCATGTGAACATTTTCAGGAAGAAGAAATGCAACTACTCCAAGAATTAGTAGCGAAATCTGATTCGAAAGACGGAGAAAACATGAGACAGAAATCAGAAATACGAGATTTGAAAGCGAGAGTTCAGAGATTGACAAAGACAAATAAAGAGTTGTTGGCAACTTGTGAGCAGATAAAAGAAGATGCTCTGGCTGAATTGTCGACGTTCCGGAGGAATAATGAGACGAGTGATGAGAAGAGAATGATGGATTTGAGGTAAATAAACTGGTGGATTTTTGAATTTCCATAAAAATGTTTTCAGAGTGGAGCTTGAAAGAATAAGAACTACAAATCGAACACTACGGAACGCAAACGAAGATTTGAAGGTGGAGTTGAATCGGTTGAAACAGATCGTAGAGAAAAAGGACAATAAGGTGATTTCGATTCTCTCGCTTCTCCGCCAATTGTGATTTTCAGAATGAACCGGATGAATGGGAACGAAGAAAACGAATGGAAGAGACGATTGCTTCGTTGAGAGAAAAATTAAAAAGTGAGGAAAACCAAATTATGGCTCTAATAAAGACAGTGATTTTCAGAAAAAGAAACCAGCGAAAAGGAGTATATTGATAAGTTGAGAAAGAGAGAAGTTGTTATCGAAACAATGAGAAATGACCAGGGATTGAGAAGCACTGAAATTGACAAGTTGCAAAGAAAACTGAAAACGGTGAGTTTTTGAACCGGACAAAAATATAATATTGTTTTTAGAATGACCCAGCGGTAGTCAAATTACAAGTTGAGACTGAATGGAGGTTGAAACTGGAACTGTTGGAAGTAAATATAGCAAAGAAGAATGAGGTTGGTTGAGTTATTCTGAATAAAAAGCAAAATTTTGCTTCAGGAGCTGTCCGCTTTGAATCGAAGCCTTTCCCGAGTGAAATCCGAGCTGGAAGCAGTGAAATCGAGGCACGCAAAGGAAACTGAAAAAATTCAAGTGGACAACATTGAGAGAATCCGGAAAGAAGTGGCAAAAACAAGGGAAGAAGTCAAAAGATCAATGACTGTCATTCGTCCCTCCACGACTTCAATTCAGATTCAAACCGATCTGATTCAAATGGATGATAAGATGACTGGAGGAAGTTCTGGAAGAAGTCAGCAATCGGGGTCTCAACCGAATATAAAATCTTCCTCTTCTGCCTCAACGTCTTCTACTTCTTCAACTTCTTCAAAATCTCCTCCTAAAACTCCGAAATCCACTACTCGAACTCCAGTGGAGCATGTTTCCAATAGACGGTCCAGTCGGAAATCAGTTGATAAGTTGATATCTTTGGAACAACAGCTGGAGAGTTTTGAAATACATGCGAAATCTGACAGAAGTGATTATTATCAATTGAGGGAAAGTTTGCAATTGGTATGTTTTAAAATGTATTTTTCTTTTTTTTTTCATTTTCTCATTGTTTCAGACTCGAGATAGGTTGGAAGAAAGCCAAGAGAAGCTGCTTCAAATGGAAAGAGACTACACATCTCTTCTTGAGAAATTCGATCGATTGAGGATTCGTTCAGAAAGAGAGGAAAAACCAACTGGAGCGGTTTTGGTATTATCTGATAAATTGGCTGCTAAGGATAGAGAAATCGCTCAATTGGTATGTTTGAGAGGATAGTAGCATTCCAGGAGTGTGGGCGACGCGGTCCAACTCAATTTTAGTGGGCCCAGCTATTTCTAGCACTGCTTTTTCAAAATTCAGATATTGATCTTCTAGTGCTAGATAACTGAGATTGAGATAAAGCGCGTCGTTTGCAGGAACTCATAACAGACATTTCAAAATTTTGGATTTTCAGAAAAATCATATTGCTCATCTGCAAAGGACTGTACTCTTGCCACATTGATCCAATGGATTCCTCGTCTAACCTAAATGCGTATCTTCTGTAAATTCCTGTTCTTTCGATTTTTATTCTTCCTTGTCATTTCATCAGATTTTCAATAAACTAATGAGAATTTGCGTTTTTCTATTTCAAATCTGCGTTAAAACAGACTGTACCCTAAAACCGTTAAAAGTTTGTACTCGTTTAGTTTTAACTCGTGAAATTTGCATAAAATAGAAATTCCTATTAGTCGCATTCCAACAGTGCATATTGATTTTCAAGAAAACAAAAACATTTCCTGACGTTCTTTTGGTTATTTGTAAGTTACGGTCAATCTTTCATAGCCGAAAATTCCGCATTTCTGTAGAAGAAGATGACAGAGAACATTGATACACTCCTTCAACTGGCTCATACCAGTTTCAACGTGCTCGCTCCATTCCTTTTGGCAGGATTCGCGATTTCTCAATGTGGAAAGGTCTCTTTTTGTTTTTCTCTTAATGATTGAGGAGACTGCTATGTTTTCAGAAGCCGGCTCCTCCCCCACCAGGTGGTGCAGGTGCTCCAAAGGGTAGTGCTGAATCGAAGAGTTCGAAAGAAGGTGACAAACCAGGAGAAGGAGAAAAGCCAAATGCACCAAAAGCTCCAGCTGATAAGGATGCGGTTGCTGGAACTCATGATCCAAACTACCAAACATTGGCTGGAGTTGATGGAAATGTGTTCCAAGAGAAGGGAAAACCAGCTGCTGGAAGTGCTGCTCCGGCACCGAAACCGGGAGGACCTGGAATGGCGGCCACTCATGATCCGAATTATCAGACATTGGCTGGAATTGGAAACGATTGTTTCGATAAGAAGAAGTAGAACAATTTGTGGCTCTTCATATAACGAACATTAAATGGTGCTGATTTCATTTGTGAATAAAGATTTTTGTAATGTATTTAAATTGTCTCTGGGGATGTTTCATTGAAATAAGCCCTTAATCTGCGCACAAGCCCAGAAACCGACTCTGAAAAGTGGCTCAAGATCCAAAAAAAGAGCATAGTCCATAGTCGGATTCCACGTGGAAAATATTATAAGCGTGATAATTTCATGTGTTTTATATTTTTCACGTGAAATCTCGATTCTACGTGTTCATGAGCCAGCTATCAAAACAATTCTTCCACGTCATCTAGCCGGCACTTTCCGGATATCAAGTCCTCTTCAGACTATTTCAACCAAAAATGGCGGTCAAAGACAAGCTGAAAAAAGTGAAGCAAAAACTGACACCTGGAGCATCATCTAGTGAAGTGGTAGGCAAATCAATACAGGGAACCCTTTAAAGAAAAAAAGCGTTTTCAGTCGAATGACGCTAACAGGGATGAAGTTGATGATGATTCAGACAATGATTCAAAGAATACAAGCAAAACGAGCAAGACGAGTAAATCAAGTAAAAGGAGCAGCGAGAGCAGCAACGGGAGATCTGCAATGACGGATAATTCGGAAGACGACGGATCGGATTTCGAATTGCTACCTGATGATGGAAGGAGCTTTGGAAAGAGAAAGTTGCAGGATACGGACAAGCCATGCACATGGAACGTTCTGATAAGAATCATTGAGGCAAAGGATGTTAGCCCAGGTTTGAAATTGTTGATTTGAAAACTTTACCGGAACAGTTTTGTTTAGGATCGGCTAGAGTTCGTACGGTTTTCGATGGGAAGTCCAAGATGACTCGTACAGTGACTCATGCGATTCCAAAGTGGCGTCAGAATATTCTCTACACTCAAAAGAACATTCCCTTGGAGAAATTGGCATCGAAAGTTCTTACTCTCAAGGTAAATCCTTTAAAATCGTTCATTTTTTTCCAATTCATGCCATTATTTTCAGCTAGTCCGTCCCACCACACTCGGCGAGACAAACATCGGAGAATTCTCGTGCTACCTTTCCGAAGTGATTCATTCTCCTGATCGTTCAGTTGTTGCAAAATGGGTTGCTCTTGGTTTTCCTGGAATGGACGATGAGGAACCGGATGACTTCGCATACGAAAATTGCGGCTTTCTGAAAGTGACTCTTTCGGTTTATCGCATTGATGAATCTCCTCCACAGTTAATTGATGACGATGGGAAGGAACAGATTTGGAGTGGAGCACATCTTAGTGATTACACTTTGAAGGTATACAATTTAGGGATTAATTGTGGACAAAGAAGTACAATTCTAGATTCGTCTCTTTGCTGTCGAGCAACTCATTCGGAAAATGATAAATGAGAAAAAGTTGAAGAAGAAACAACGATTCTATGTGATCGTCGAATGCGGAGCTCACAAAACCGAGACAACTCAAGAGACTGCGTATCTAGACGAGGAGGATAACACGGCTTCCATAAAGTTTCAACAAGAAATTTATGTTCCCATTCAATGGCCAACTGTCATTTCAGAGGTTCAATTTTTGTAAGAGGACATCTAATCCAAACTCTCACTTTTTCAGATTATTTTCTCATTGTACTCAAAGCGTGGACGAAGCAAAACCTGTATTGGAAAAGCAACAATTCCACTGAGAAAGATCTATGAGCCAGGAGAGACAGGATATCTTCCAACTTTTGGACCTGCATATCTGAACGTTTTCGATTGTGAAAGAGTCACCCGATTTAGTTTGTTTTCGAAAAAGAACAATGGATCACAACAAGACGGAAGCAGGTTCGAAGCGTTTTTTTAGGTACAGAAGAATCAATTTGAATTTCCAGATTCATCGGTCGCCTGTTTCTTGCAATTGATTGTGTTGAGTATATGGGTGAATCTGCGGCTCAACGAATGCATCTCGATCATTCTCCAATTATGGAAGCTGAATTGATTACTGTAGGAGATAGGAGTTTTCCTTATTCTCAAAGCTAGCCACATTTCAGAAAAACGTAGCGTCATACAATGCATTCTGTTCAATGAGTGCTCTCAACATGATCAATCCACAGTTTGCTTCTGACCCAATTTGTGTCTTGATGTCTATTGGTCCATACGGAAGTTACAGTTCGGAAGTCAAATCATGCAGCAGTTCGACACTTCCAGTATAATTATATTCCACGTTTTCCATATCAATTAGTTAATTCTTTTAGGCGGAGCCGAATTGGGACGGTTGCAAGTACTTTGCAATGCCGTGGGGAAATTTGCGTCCTGTTGCTGAAGTGAATGGATTGTTCGAGTCGATCGAAGACAGGATCGAAATGAGCAATGTTCTGATGAAGATGACGAACATGTTGGACAAAATGATTTGGAAAGTCAAACGAATTGGAAATGGAGCAATTGATCATGTTGCTTCTGTTGGAATTGAATCGTTGAACTATCTGGAACAAATGATTGAGTCAGCCAGTGTGTACTTGAAGTGAGTGTGAAATGAAAAGAGATAATTCATGTTATCTGTTCCAGACGTGTGACCATTGTGGCCAGAAGTGACTTCGATCGTAACTTACTCTCTGCCCGAAGAGAGAAAATCGTAAAATTGAAAGAACACTTTGAGAAGGAACTTTTCAACGTCGATTATTCTGATGAAGAAGTTGATGCAAAACTGCTTCGGATGCTTCTTCAGATGAAATCTCTCACTTTTGATCTAGCAGAAGATATTCAAATCAGCATTCCTCCTGTTATGATAAAGATGATGTCGTATGGAAAACTGATTGGATTCGCGAAAATTCCCGTTTCCGAAATCTTCCAATCCGACGAAGAAGCTCAATCCGGAGAGTGGTGCGGTAGAACAAGATCAATCAACATCCATTGGCCGACTCTTCTCGATCAGAGAAATAGGAAGAAAGAGGTGAGATTTGGGTTGTCTAACTCTAATTTTAGAATCATCGGTTTCAGTTCGTCGCTGTCCTACATGCCAAAATGTGGTTCGGACATACCAGCAGACTTTCAAAATGGAAGGATCATGTGCAGCCAGCAGAAGTGAAACGTTTCCTGGAGATGTATGATATGCAAACAAGAGGAATCACTTTGAAATGGACAAATGATTCGGACTTGTATGATGGACGAGGTGAAAAGACAAACCTGCCGGAATTCGAGAAAGGATGGACTCCAGTTGGACATTGGATTGTAATGAATACTCGAGAGATGTTTGTTCCTAAACTTGGTCACCATACAATTCACGACAAAGCGTTGGAAGTACAAAAGAAGTCGAAAAGTGGAAAGTGGGAGCACTTGAAGTACACCGGCTTTTTCGGTGAAAAACTGAAGGATGAAGACTTTGAAAAAGCGTCAAAAGGATACAAAACATCCGAATGGGTTCCTGACAAATTCCGAAATAATGGAGACAAAAACGGATGGATTTACTCTACAACAGGATCTTTCTTTGGAGCTGGAATGGCTACTTATCGGGAGGAAAAAGAGAATCATAAATACAGAATGCGATACATTAAGCGATCCAAGAAGTTAGAATCATATAATAAGGAGTTAGAGGACTTCGAGCATTTTCGGACAACGATGGGTGATGAAAATTGGGAGGTGAGTGATGGGAAGTAGAGAACTTTTAATTTTCAAACATTCTTCAGTACACTGCAAGCAAAAAAGATGGACCGTATCATGATGGAGAAGAGGGAACAGATCGAATTCGTCGAAGGCGGTACATTCGAGAGGTGGAGCATCAAGAGTGAGCACACATTTCTGTTCGAGTTTCAACGTTTTGAATTTCAGTCTTGATGCTGATAATCCACAATTCCGACTTTACGAATATCAGATGGAGACGGCAAAATGGCAATTACGTTGTTACATTATGTGGGCAAATGATCTACTTCCAGTGGTCAAAAACTCCTCCCGCGCTTTTGTTCGTGTGTCATTTGCTCACCAAACGAAGCAAACTTTGCTGGTCGACAACTCTCAAAACCCAATTTGGAATGAGACTGTAATGTTCCGTTCCGTTCTGATTGCTGGTGGAAATCATGATATAATGAGATATCCTCCGGTTATTTCGGTTGAAGTTTTCGGAGAGTGTACCAACAATGAAGAGGCAAACCTCGGAAGATTCGAAACAACACCGACGGTCATCTGCTCCAATACGGATTATCGTGGAACTCCACAATGGTTTCCTTTGAGATTCTCCAAAGGACGTACTCGTGGAGCAGTGCTGGCTTGTTTTGAGTTGTATCAAGAAGAAGAGAAGGATTTGATTCCATTGGAACCCGGTCTAAAGCATAACGCTAAGGAGAGAAGAGAGATCCCCTCAGAGTTTCGTCCACAATTTGACAAGTATCATATTCAGTTCCTCTGTTGGGGTGTCCGAAATCTGAAGAAGCATAAGGTAAGTAGAATTCGGTAATATTTTTCAGATTATTTTGTTTCAGCTTCTTGCTGTTCGTCGTCCATTTGTTGAACTTGCAATTGGTGACCAAGAATTTACTCTCGAACCACTAAAGGATGTACGAAAGAATCCTAACTTCCCAGAACCAATGATCGCTTTTGCTGAAGTTGTTCTTCCATCTGCTCTTGAACTCTCTCCTCCATTCATCATCAATCTTTTTGATGCAAGATCGTTCAATCGAAAACCTCTTGTCGGTTCTTGTTTGATATCTGATCTTCAGAAGTTCATATCTCACATCATTCCAAAGGTAAGCTAATTTCAATATTCAAGGATGAAAGGATTTCGATTTCAGACCAAAAGCGATCAAGCTGAAAAATGGGAAGTTCTCGAAGATGTGATCATGCAGGAACACGAAAAAGTTGTCAAGATGGTTCGACTTCCGACGCTTACTATTGATCCAATGGTTCCCTTGGATTGGTGGAGTCGTTACTACGCTTCAATGTCGCAATTCCATCGGTCTCCTGGATACCCAGAGTAAGTTTTTTGGGTTCCAAAAAGATGTTATTTGGCCTTTTGCAGATCTGGAATGGAGTATTTGCGAGTCTTCCGTCGCCCGGTTGAAGAAATGAACGGTTACAACAACTTCAGCGACTTCTTGGATACATTCCCATTTGTTAAATCAATGAAAGGAGACTTCGATGATCCAGAAGAAAAAGAAAAAGCTGGAGAGCTGAAATGTCGTCTTCTGATTTCGAAAATCAAAAAAGACAAGCCACCAGCTGCCATCAATCCAGTTGTAGACTTTGTTGGTCCCACTGAATGCTTAGTCAGAGTTTACATTATCGAGGCAAATGGGTTGATTTCTAATGCTCGAAAAGGAAGAGTTGATTCATATGTCAAACTTCGTTGCGGCAAACAGAAGGTCAATTTGAAAAAGAATTATCGTGCTGAATGCTGTGATCCAATTTTCGGAGAGAGGATCGATATGACAGTGACAATTCCGTTGGAGAAGGATCTCAAGATTACTGTAATGGATAAACGAAGAATCCTTTCTGATCAAGAAATCGGTTCTACAACGATTGATTTGGAAAATCGTCTTCTTACGAAATGGAGAGCTACTTGCGGTCTTAGTGGACAGTATACTGTACATGGGGAACAACAATGGAGAGATCAGATGACACCTCTGGAGATACTGAAATCGTGAGACTATCAAAACATTTTTAAATTTACGGTTTAATCATTTTTAGATACTGTTACAAAATGATGTTGTCCACTCCGAAAGTTGAAAGTAGGCCAACTGACAAAGGTGAAGAGAAAGGGATCACAATTGAGAAGATCACGTTTTGGTTTTCTGATGTTATTCATGTCATCGAGAAGTGAGTGATACAATCTAATGATAGGGAAAAACACATATTTTCAGTGAGGAACTTGCAATGCTGAATGCTCAACGTCAAAAAGCAGGAAAGGAGGAAGCTGGCGAGAACGATCAAGGTGGGGACCGATCTCCGGAAAGAAGTTGGGATGATGAAGATCTGGAAATGGAAAAAGAAAAGGAGAATTGGGAGAAACAAAGAAGCAAAGAAATCAAACTGAAGAAGGGAACTCCTGAGAAATCAGAGACCGCTGAAGGAGAGATCCGAAAGAAGGCCAAACTGAGAATCATGGGAACTCAACTAGAAACGATTGCTCTGTTCATTTTGAGACAAATCAATTTGGTACCTGAACATGTTGAATCTCGTCCTTTGTTCTCGGACAAATGTGGAATGGTTCAGAAAGGAGAACTTCGAATGTTTGTCGACATATTTCCTGTAAGATTCTTGTGGTTTATTCATACTAGGTTTCAACATCTTCAGAAAGAATACGGTTCCATTCCTGCTCCATTCAATATTGCCCCACGTAAGCCAGTCAGTTACCAACTTCGAATTGCTGTCATGGATGTTCGAGGAGCGATTCCTGTGAAAAGAAGTTTTGCTGAACCTGTTTCTGATCTCTACGTCAAAGCGTTCATCAATGGAATGACAAAGGGACACAAAACTGACACTCATTTCAGGTCAGTTTTTCTGTATGAAGCGCATGTCTAGTAGTATTTTTCCAGAGTTCTTGATGGGACTGGTGAATTCAACTGGCGTTTTTTGCTTAATTTCGACTACAATCCGTGGGAGAAGAAAGTCGTCGCATACACCAAGACTCGGTATTTCCGAAAACCAGTCGAGGAACTCGTTGATCCTATTCTCGTTATCGAGCTTTGGGATAAGAACAAGTTCCGTAAAGATAGACTTCTTGGAGATATTGAACTGGATCTTCTCGACTTTATTGGTATAAGATTGGAGAATTATTGAACTGGGACTAAAATTATTCTGTACAGAAGGGATCGGTTCACCAGCAGACGTTGGTGTCTTTTCAACGAAACAAAGAAAACGTCAAGTGAAATGTCCAAAGTGTTGTACCAGTCGGGGATGTCTCTGTCGTTGTTGCATCTTCTGCTATGAGACAAAATGTCTTTGTGGAAGACGTAAAATTAAGAAGAAACCGTTCCCAAAGCCTGTGGTAGGAAGTTAATTCTCAGATTAATGATTCAGTGCGCGTTTCAGTTGTTCGTTGAACCAGAAGGTTATGATGAGACTGTCAATATTTTTGAAGCTCGCAACTTGTACGGATGGTGGCCAATGTTGACTGATGAGTATCCACATGTACGTTTCCGTCGAATATATAATGTTCAATCTGAATATTACAGGAAGAACCTCAAAATGCCAAGAAGAAAAACGATGACATTGGGAAGGATCCAAAATGGATTATGGGACTTGTGGAGATGGATATGATGCTGTTGACCAAACAGGAAGCAGATCAAGAACCAGCTGGAAAGAAGCGATCCGAACCAAATCATGTTAGTATTCAGTGAAAATCCTGGAGTGATTTCTTGTAATTTCAGAGTCCATTTTTGGAGAAACCCAATAGAAAAACATGGGCCAACTCGTGGTTGGTTTCTCGTATCAAGCCATGTATCAAGTACTTCTGGCACTATTATGGACTACAAATTCTTCTATGGATTCTTATTATTGCTCTTCTGGCCTTGACAATTTTCGCCCTGATTCAAACTTGGCCAATTATTTTGGTTGAGATTTTCAAGGGAATCTTTTAATATTTTTGTTCTCAACTGTTGTTTCATTTCGATCTTCTTTTTGTTGAAACATCAACTTTTTTGTCCTAATTTAATTTCCTCGTTTTGTTTTAATAATTAATTCGTGCTCAGAAAATGGCAGAAATAAAAAATTGAGTGAGTTTATTGATGTTCAGAAACCGACAATGTAAAAAGATGAATAATTAAGAGATCAAATTTGACATAACAATCATTTTTTGGGTATTTTACTTGGCCCTCTTGAATGGTGGCCCTCCCTTTTTACCTCCTTTCTTCAGCTTTTCAGCGTCTTCTTGGGCTTTGCGTTTAGCAGCAGTGACAACCTTGACTTGATTTGAAACGGTAAAGAAGGAATCAATGCGTCCCTGGGTGCCAGCATTTCGGCTTTTCTTCATTCTCGCCAGAGCTGATCGAATACGGTCCTCGCTGAAAAAAATAGTGAATCAATTGAAATAGTAAATGCAGGAGCATACCTGAAGTTCTTCTCTCCGCACATGAACTTCACAACACCCTCGACATCGGGCTCTTTCCATGAGAGCTCCACCTCCTCTCCTTTCATAACTTCTGGCTCATGGAACAACTCGCGAGCTCGTTTGTACGGCCAGTCGGCAGGTGGTGGATATTTCTGAAAGGAATTGTGTTCGAGTGGTGTGATTGGATAAATAACACTCACTGTCGTGTCGATGTTTTCCAGAACAGTTTCAATGTTCTTGTACAGTCTGATCAACTCGAAAGCTCTCTTTGGGCCGATTCCTCGGATAGTTCCACAGTAATCACATCCGAGAAGAATACAGAGATCGATGAATTCGGATTTGGTCAACTCCATCTCCTCCAGAACACGTGCCAAGTGAAACTCCTTGATTGGAATTTTCTTCGCTTCTGGCGCGAGCAAGTGTCTCAAAAGAATGTTGGACCCGAAAGTGAGAGCATCCATATCTTCGGTGGCTGTACCGTAAACCTTTCCTGCGCTCACAAGATGAGCACATTGAGCCTCAGCCTCGCATGGAGCTTCGACGACAGGGACTCCCATCAATCCGAGCAATTCCTTGACCTCTTCATTTTGTTGCTTAGTGACTTTCACAAGACGTCTCTCAAACTTTTCGGCTTCCTTCGCATCTCCTTTTTCCTTCGCTTCAGTCAATAATTTCTCCGCTTCGGCACGTCGTTCAGTACGCTTTTCGAGTTCTCCGCTCTTCATATCTGGTGGTTTTCCGTCGAAAACGTAGACTGGCTTGATACCATTGTCAATCAAACGAATGGTACGGTAGAACATTCCCATCAGATGACTCGTTGTCTCTCCGTCCTCACTCTGCATTTGCGATCCATCTTGACGAATAGCAATCAGGAATTGATACAAGCACATAGATGCGTCAATGGCAATCTAAAAACACAAATTGAAACTGCATTTGGTTTCATAAAAGTGTACTTTGAGCAATTCATAGTCGCATAACATGTAAAAACTTACCTTTCTCCCGAAGAACGCCTTCATTTCGTTTACTTTGATCGCCGAGGGTGCATTGTCTGCAATCACTTGAGAAAGTCCTTTAATTCCCATGGCGGTATTGAGTTTGTAATTAGTAGTTGTGTTCGTATTCCTGTAATGAAACAATTTTAGGGGTTTGATTACCGAGGAATGAAGATGAATTCGGAGCGAATGAATATGTCCAGCATAAAGATAAAATCGTAATTGATAGATTTATAAGATTTCTCTCAAAGATCGACTTTTTCTGCAACTTTTTCGAGACAATTTCTGTCAAAATGTGTCGCAATAAATACCGTCGTTCAAGTTGGCGCGAAAACTATGCGTTCGAAGGAATACCAACAGAGCGTACTTACTCTACGGAGGCGGGCATCGAGATACCAAGCCGGAATCGGTGGAGTCTCGAGGCATCAACAGAAATTTTTTTTCAAGACACACTAAATAGATCTGGATGCTAGATCGATGAATTAATAGATGAAAAAAACCCTGACCAGAAATTGAAATTTATCGAAAAGCAGTAACAAAATCAACAACATCAAAACAAAATTGCCCGTATGTGAACTAGAGAAAAATAGAGACAAAATTAGTATTCATCGCCATCCATGTTGTCATCACTGCCACCGTCTCCATAACCTTCTCCATTATCGAAATAATTGGAAATATAATCGTTGTCTTCTTCTTGATTATCGTCGTCCGAAAGTGGATTCTCTTCTTCCTCGGCTGCTGATTTCTCACTTCCAGATTCATTCTGAAATAAAAATTTGAATAATTATCCTAGATTGAGGTTCTCACATCGTCATCTGGCTTTTCATCATCATCTTCTTCCTTATTTCGTCCTTCTTTCTCTTCCAGTTTGTTCAGCTTTTCTGCGATCAATGAATCATCATTGACAAGTTTCCGTTTCTTTGCTCCTGAATCCTTAGCAGACTTGGAGCTGGTACGCCGCCAGGCAAGTTCGGACGGCATTTGTGACATGTCTGAAAAGTGAGACTATAAAAGGAGCTCTCAAGAAAACCAGGCATACCTAGGTCAAGTTTCTCTCGTTTAATGATCGAGTATTTATCTAAATACCGCTTTATTTCATCTCCTTTTTCAGCTTCAATGAAGAATTGAGAGTCCCGCATCCGTTGATCGAGTTCTACTTTTAGCCGAGAAACATATAACATATCCGGGGTCATTTCCAGAGGAACTGGATCGCGTTTCACTTTCTAAAGTAGGAACCAATTGCATAATTGAAAAATTAAGTATACAGTTTACCGGATACAAAGCAGGCGGTTCGATCTTCTGTTGAGACATCATCTTGGCCATGTCATATCGAGCAATTCCCAACGCATTTGCGACACTTCGCATTGTGTTTGACGAACCTCCACCTCCACGACCTTTTCCACTCATCTGAATGCATTGTGGATAGTAGGAAAGAGTTTTATGAATGAAAGTATTGATTGCAAATAAAGATGCTCGGAAAAATGATTTCAGCCTCTTTGTTTTATAAAATTTTATGCTAAATAGAGAAAAAAAAACAAAGATCGGAGAAAATAAGAAACTGATGGATTTACAAGGTCTAAACAAAAAAATTCGCCCTATTCCGACAGTTTGTAACAGGAGAAAAACAAAGAAAATAATGGGTCAGGAGAAGTGATACCAGTCGATGCTGAATATTATAAAAACAAAAAATCTAAATCTACACTCCTATGTCGGGAGAACCTAAATCAATTTAAAACGAAAAGGAGATCCGTGTGTAGAAGATTGGAATTGAATCCGAAATGCTTTTACTCCTTCTTCTTCTTTTCATCTTTCTCGTTTTTCTCGCCTTCTTTGTTCCAGTTTTCTAAACCTTTCGGCAGCTCAACGTTCTCATCAAGACCTCCAGTACCAGATACCATTTCTTCGTAGGTGTTTTTCTCATGGAATGGCCTCTTTCCAACAAGTTCGATCATGTCTTCGCGATTCAAAATTTCTTTCTCGAGAAGTCTCACGGCTACTTTCTCGACTTCTGGGCGCTTTTTATAAAGAAGCTCACGAGTTATTTTAAGCGCATTGTTCACAAGATCTCGAACCTGCAAATATATTACTGTATGCCTTGAATTCCTTTCTGAAGTATTACTTCTTGATCAATCAACTGAGCGGTCGCTTCCGAATACGGCTTGTCGAATGCCATCTCTCCTGGAGCCGGTGTTTCAAACGAAAGTGGTCCGACGTTTTCACTCATTCCGTACTTTACAACCTGCAAGATTCTATATTTAAAAAAACCTCAATGTCAGTAATTCATCATATTCTTATGTATACTAAAAAATGACTAACAATACATCCGTGTATCATACCAATAGTTTCTACAAAGGTATAATACCAAATTGAGCCGATGTTTCTGACTCATCTCGCGTTTACGCTCTCCCACTGACTGGTACCACTGTGATTCAAAACTCCGCCCACAGTGATATAAAAGGAGCACTTGGACACATTTTATATCAACCAACTTTTTGAATCATGAAGCTTGTACTCTTGGTGACTATGGCTTACTGTCTTCACTTAATTTCGTGTGCTCCTACAACATCAATCGCTAACTCAACGAACGACGAGACCAATGACGTTAACGCCGCTACTGTCACTAAAAACAGCGAAGGCATCAACACGTTTCTCCTGGCTTCAATGAAACAACTTTTGGGACAAGCTCAGAAACCAACAGTGAAGTATGTCAGCTTGAAGTTTCAGGATGAGCAAGTGTATTTTTCAGACTAGCTCAAGCAACTGCCCCTCAAACACCGCCAGCGACTATATACGACAAAATCAATAGTGACATAATGAAAGGACTGGTGAGACTTAGCATCAACTTAGCATCAACTAAAAAATAGCTCCAATAATTGCAGGGCGGCATCCAGCTGCAATTTCTAATAGCTGAAAACATCCAACTAAAAAAGGAAATCGAGGCACTCAAGGAGGCCAAAACGTCGGAGCCCTCCGGATATGCGTTGCCGGGAAAACCAAACCAATTTGTTGTTCCAGGAGAAAATCAAATTGTAATCGAAATCGTAGATCAAGTAATAGTTTTCAACGCCTCGCTCATTTTCAGCGTTTACTTTTTCAGCAACCCTCGAACATTGACACTTATGCTCACCCATTACTTCTAAACGGAGCCGCAGCACCTACACAGACAAACTCGGGAGTCAACGCCTTCCGCTCGTACAACTTCCACCGCCGTCACTAGCGAGTTCGGAAATGACAAGCCCTATCCTACTTATTTCATAAACATGAAACTCTGACTCATTCTTTGTTTTTTAACATATGCTACGATTTCTCTTCTTTTATACTATGCTGTTTCTCCAATGAAATTATTTCCTCATGACGATTGCCCACATGTCGTTTCGGATGTCGCTTTCTCAAACTTCTGTTACCTCTCCTAATCCTCTAGCTATTTTTCACAAAAGCCAACAAAAACATAATCAATTGCATATGTCTGGAGAGTCACGAAGTAGCTGGCTTCTTCTTTTCCATTCATTCAACGAAATGGCAAAAATATTCTCGTTTGTTTGGCTTTTTCTTCTATTAGTTGCTATTGCATCTACAGCTCCAGTCAAATGCACTTGTACTGTCGATCCAAGCTCTGGAATAGCCTCTACGATTTGCGAAGGGCTTACCGAAGCACACGACAAGAACTCGCCCATTTTGGATTAGGTACCTCTCTACATGAATATTTCAATCACCTGTCCATTTTCAGAAACTATCCTGGCAATTCTTCAGATTTCTACACATAAAAATATTTCAGTCATTTTTTGTGATATAATAAATGTATTTTTACATACCTGCGAGTAAGCCATTTGAGTGACTTTTTGTAAATCGTCTTGAGCTCCTGTAGTGATTTTGCTGAAGAAGATTTCTTCGGCGACACGTCCTCCGAGAGTCATGCACATTCTGAAGGATGAATACAGAATTTACAAAATATGATATCTTATTTACCTGTCCAGAAGCTGCTCTTTTGTGTACAAATACTGTTCTTTTGGAAGATATTGAGCATAACCAAGCCCTTTTCCGCGAGGAATGATAGATACTTTGAGAAGTGGATCAGCGAACTCCAGGAACCATCCAGCAATAGCGTGTCCTGCCTCGTGATACGCAACTGTTTTCTTCTCCTCTTTCTGCAAGACCTGTGTTTTCTTCTCCATTCCAGCCACAACACGTTCAATGGCTTGTTCGAAATGCTTGCTTGAGATTTCATCATTTGCATCTCTGGCAGCAATCAGAGCAGCTTCATTGCACACGTTCGAAATGTCGGCACCAGAAAAACCCGGAGTGTGAGCAGCAAGCTTACGAGACAACACTGTCTTATCGAGAGATGTACGTAGTGGTCCCAGATGAACACGGAAAATGGAAGCACGGCCCTTGATGTCAGGAACTGGTACGTAAATTTGTCTATCAAAACGACCGGGACGAAGGAGAGCAGAATCGAGGATATCCACTCTGTTGGTAGCAGCAATTACAATAACAGAAGATTCGTCTGTTGTGAAACCGTCCATTTCGACAAGAAGCTGATTGAGTGTGTTTTCTTGTTCAGAATGTCCTCCCATTCCTCCTTTTCCTCCTCTTTTTCTACCAACAGCGTCGATTTCATCAATGAACAGAATACATGGGGAGTTTTTTCTAGCCATCGAGAACATGTCTCGAACTCTTGCTGGTCCAACTCCAACGAACATTTCCAAGAATTCGGATCCAGAAACGGTGATGAACGGAACGTTAGCTTCTCCAGCAGTTGCTTTTGCCAAAAGAGTCTTTCCAGTTCCAGGAGGACCAGTTAGAATGGCTCCTTTTGGAATTTTCGCACCGAGATCTTTGTATTGCTGTGGATTTTTCAAGAAATTGACAAACTCCATAATCTCGATCTTCGCTTCTTCACATCCGGCCACATCAGAAAACTTTACTTTGATGTCTTCTTTGTTGATGAGACGAGCTGTACTTTGTCCGAAACCTCCGAACATTCCTCCCAATCCACCCCCGCCGGCTCTTCCTGCTCCACCAGCTGCTCCGCCTCCTTTCAGCATTCGATAGATGTAGTACCCGAACAAAAGAGGGAAGGCTACACTTATCAAGTTAGGAATCTCACGCTTGCTGAAATCAGGAGATTATATGCGCAACTGGGAGCGAAACTTACAAGTTGAACTCAGATTTGTACAAAACAGGTATTTGACGATCTGCGTCGTATTGAAGATGATGCTGGGCAGCGCCTAAACTGCGTTCGAAACTATCTACACTTCCAATGTTGAAAAAACATGTCTGCTGAAAATAGAAAACTCCAATCGGAATCTAAAAATGAATTTAAAAACTCACACCAGCATATTTTCCAGATGAACTAACGATTCTAACCCATCGTTTATCAACTACTTCAAGCCTTTCAACAAGTCCTGGCTCCAGAAAGTCACTATAAAACTCTTTCCATGAGATCTCTCGATATGATTGATAATCCATGAATAAGTACAGGGCAATGAGGATACCAGCTGATACAGCGATTTGCTGCCAACCTCCCGGGCTGAAATTTATTTTTCAGATGAATAAGTCAAATGCAATGGAACTTACAATTGGTTGAATGGATTGCTGTCCTCGTTCTTTTTACCACTGCTATCTTTATTTGAGGATGTCTCTGAAATACGTGCACATCGAAGAAATTCAATTTTACAAAGTGTTACCTTTCTTTTCTGTTGAGCTGCTGTTCGAATCTTTTTTGTAGAACTTTTTCAGTCCATTTGGGTTTTGTGCGAAATATCGAACTGTCTGCTGAATTCGGTTGAAAAACTTCTCTTCAAATCGCTGATCTTTAGCGAGAAGATGAAGAACTTCTCTTTGTTTAAGCACTGCTTTCTGTAAATTTTAATTAAAATTTAATTTATTGGTAACATGAAAAGTTACATCATCCTTGGCCGACAGAAACGAAGTAGAGGAGAGCTGTCGAGTATTCACGGAATTGAAGCAGGATTCCACCGAACATTTAAGTTGTTTCGGCGATTTTCGGCATAATCGCCACATGATCACTGAAAATTTTGAAATTAACAAGGAAAACAAGAGAAACCCGAAAATGATGAGAAAACCCCATGATGAAATTCATATTTACAAAAGAAAAGGCACATAGGAGGATTCTAATGAGACTGAGATATATTGAAAAGTGAATATGGACCATTTCAAAACATGTATTCTTTTTATTTCATCAGCAAATCGAGGAAGAACTTCAAAAACTTCAGAATAGAAACAGACGGCTGTTGAAAAGAAATAATGTACGGTGAAAATTTAAAGCGAATTGTGCAAACACTGCCACGGCATAATGCACGCACAGCAAAAAATGAGTTTTTGAGCTAAAAATATTTTTGTATTTTCACGCTCTGAATGTGTGAAGAAAACAAGTGTGATGTGGGAAAAATTGTTGTGAGAAGTAACAAAAATAGTCATTTTCAAATTAGTCGGTAGTAATGAGGAACTTCCTTTTTAGAGGAGTGTTAGGTTTAGCTATCTTAACTGGAGTATTTGGAAAACAATTATCAAATCTGGAAAATGAGCAAATACAACAAGTGTGTGGAGCATATAACACGAGTAAGGAACATAGTTATATCATTAAATCTAACTGAACACTTAGGAACCGCAATGAGAAACAAAGTCATGTTTGGAACGAAGACCGAATCGAACGAAGCTCCCTGGGCAATCCCGATTGCTGTCTATAGAGATGAAGGCGTTATGCATTGCTCTGCTACTCTTATTTCTCCACGTCATCTAATCACTGCTCGTCATTGTTTTGTGAGAGACTATCACCAGGGTTCATACAACTACGTCTTCAATGGGGAAGAAATTGATAGATCTAACTGTCGTGGAGAGTTAAAAAGTGTCAGTATGCTCGTGAGAAGATCCAAATAAATTTCAGAGATTACATTGTTCCTCCAGAAATGAGTGAGGCTGACATTCACTTTGCCACCAGGTGCAGAGACGAAGAAGCATGTGCAACTATCAATTCAGACACGAATCTAATAACGAGAAAACCAGCTTTGGTAAACCTCTGAAACTGCTTAGGATGCATGTTCTGGCATTTAGGTGGTGCTACCTGGAATCTGCTCACATTATTCTCAAATCTATCAGAATCAAGACGATATCGCAATAGTAGAGTTAAATAAGGATGTACTTTTCTCTGAAAAAATTCATCCAGCCTGTGTCGATTGTGAGTGAAAGATTGAAGGAAAACGCGAAAAATTAATTCGTTCCAGTTTATAACTACGGTAGACGTAATTTCGCAAATCTTACAATATATGGGTTCGGTTACGATCGTAAGTTGACGAATCCCTAAACTTCATATTATTCTGTTTCAGCTGCTGATAAACGAATCCATACTGGAATTCTCAGATTTGAGTCAAGCTATGTACGTGAACCAGAACACCCTTGATTGGAAAATTTGAGCTTTCTAGGTAATCAGATGTGAATACGGTCCACAGATCATTTGCTCATACAGTTTTGACAAAGCTCAACTGGCTTGTAAGGTGGGAGGAACAATTTGGTTTCAGAAACATTCAGTTTTAGGGAGACAGTGGTGGAGGTGGTGTTCGTGAGGAGAATGGCAGAATCACATTGCTCACAGTGCTGAGCAGAGGTGAAGCATGTAACATACATAAAATGGACAGGGTGGATCTCCATATGTCTGTTTATTATTATTCGAGGCACATTTGCAAGTACACAGGAGTTTGTAAAATGTTCGAATTCTGGTTGTGTTCATAGTTTTCTTTTTTTCTTCAGACAAACAGATTCACGCAAATTGGATGTGAAGCATCTGTATGGTCAGGAACGAGTGTCAGCGAAGCAAAAGCTGTCAAGGTTCGCAAAGAAATTCAGTTTCCTGAATGTTCTTTCTCTCTTTTTTGTCTTCTCCTATTAGTTGGATAATAAACATAATAATTTTGATGTCTATGATGTGTTCAAAGATTGTTTCGTTTCTTGCGTTTTTTTCCGAAAAATTTGTATGAAAGCGCTAAATATTTAACGCAGCATTAGAAACCCTGCAGGCCTGCCTCAAACATTTTATTCATCGAATTCGGCTTCGAAATGTTTCATGAAAAGCGCGTGCGGCAAATTTGCGAAAAAAGGGCGCGGCGGATTGCAAAACTGCAAAAATGGGCGGACCTCCGTAAATCGACACGTAGTTCTTCATTTTGATCTGAATAAATTTCTGAATTCACCTTCTAACATTTTTTTTCACATATACTCCCCTATCTCGTCTGCTCCGTTGTTTCTCGAAACTTGGAAAAACTGAAAAGCTTGTTATTTTTTTCAGGGGGACAATGGCTGACAATGATGCAGCCGGCCAAATTGACGAAGTCATTTCTCGGTTAAAAAACGCCTTAAACCTACTCGAGGCTATAAAGAGTGACGCTCCAAAGCATGTAGAACAACAAGAGATTTCACAAAAACATCCGGCTCCATACCGTCAGAAAATTGAAAAACTGAGTGCAGAAGTTGTAGATTCCAATCCCTACAGTCGCTTGATGGCTCTTCAACGGATGGGAATCGTTCAGGATTACGAAAAAATTCGAGATAAAACAGTCGCTGTAGTTGGAGTTGGAGGTGTCGGTAGTGTTGTTGCTGAAATGCTTACTCGGTGTGGAATTGGAAAACTGATCCTGTTCGATTATGATAAAGTCGAGATCGCCAATATGAACCGTCTCTTCTATCAGCCAGATCAAGCAGGACTCAGTAAAGTTGAAGCCGCGAGAGATACTCTCATGTTAGTGTGAAAAGGTTTTTTCTGGAGATAACTTGAATCTGTATTTCAGTCATGTCAATCCTGACGTTCAAATCGAAGTTCATAACTTCAACATCACTACTATGGATAACTTCGATATATTCGTTGGAAGGATCAGGTATTAGAAATGTTCAAATTATATATTTGTTTTAATGAATTATACTGACACTCGGACAGTATTTTTTTCCAGAAACGGCTCTCTGACTAACGGAAAAATTGACTTGGTGCTCAGCTGTGTAGACAATTTCGAAGCTAGAATGGCAGTCAACATGGCTTGCAACGAAGAAAATCAAATTTGGATGGAGTCAGGAGTCAGCGAGAATGCTGTGTCTGGCCATATTCAGTTCATTGAGCCAGGAAGAACGGCATGCTTTGCAGTGAGTTTGAACTATGCAATTTGCAAAAAATCTTCATATCACATTACAGTGCGTTCCACCTCTAGTTGTTGCTTCGAACATCGATGAGCGTACCTTGAAACGAGAAGGAGTATGCGCTGCATCTCTACCGACAACAATGGCAGTGGTGGCTGGATTCTTGGTTATGAATACTCTGAAATATCTGCTTAACTTCGGAGAAGTTTCTCACTATGTTGGATACAATGCCTTGGCAGACTTCTTCCCTCGGGAAAGTATCAAACCAAATCCAACCTGTGACAATGGTCACTGTCAAATCAGACAGAAGGAATACCAGGAGAGAAAAGCTGCAGAGCCGATAACACTTGAAATTCAAACACCAGAAGATGAACCAATTGTACACGAGGACAACGACTGGGGGATTGAACTTGTTGATGAATCGGAACCAGTTGCAGTTCCTTCGTCTTCTGGAACGTCGAACATTGCCCCAGGATTGAAGTTCGCCTACGAGCCTGCTCAAAAACCAGTTCCACAACAGCAAAAGTTATCGCCATCTCAAGCTGCTTGCAAGGAACTTCTAGAAAATATCAAAGAGAAACTTATTGAAGAAGACCGGCTGAAAAAATTGGAAAAGGAAAGAAAAGAGAAGGAAAAGAAGAAATAAGTCTTGCCAAACACTCATTGCTTTCGCTATTTTATGGTCATGTTATACTCGCTTTTAAAAACTAGTCCCGCCTCCCATAACTTTGATAAATTATTCCATTTTAGGAAACAATTTTGAAAATTTCAAAATTAATTTCTTCTCTATCCCTTTGCATATTACCAAACTTCTCTGTGATTGAATTCTGTTTTCTGAAAATAAAGTCATTGCGCAAAACAGTAAATAAACCATTTTTAGGCAAATTTATAACGAAACAGCTAGTAGAAATGATGATTTATTTCCGTATAAGAAACTTTTTAAAAATGAGCGGAACCCGTACAATGGCAAACCAGATGGATGTATATGTTCTCGTCTTGTGTCTTGTCAAGACCTTGTTTATAAATCATATCGGGATGGTCCGCCTTCTAACTTAATTTCTTGCGATTCTATCCGCATACAGAGATATTCTCCGAGAACCGTGCAAATTGTTGTTGAAATTATTTGCAATATCCACCTGAAAAATAGAAATGTAAGACACGTCTCTCAATAAAACGCACCAAGTAAATTGAGTGGGAAGAGCACGATTATAAATTGTTGTGCATATAAGATGGAAAAAATGAACTGTACATGCGAAGTCTAAGCACTGTTTCGCTCTCTGGACCAAATAAGAGAGAGCCAGGGAAACTCCGACAGAAGCGACTAGTTGAATCAGTGCCATTGATCGTTGTGTCTGAAACTTTATTAAAATTAAGTAAAATATATATACAAATAAACAACCTGTATTGAGAACACAGAAGAAATAAGAGGCTCGTATCCGAAGAAACTACAGAACAGCATCAGTGACATCTGGGACGCATAGAAAAATGTTTGAAGACATGTCATTTGACTGATTAAGAGCACGGGATCCCACACAAACTGGCGAAATGAAGACATTTTTTTGGAATTACCGTCTAGAGTCTTAAAATACGTATTTTGCAGAACAGTCCTCGCGATTTTATCTCATCATGAAAAGCCAACGAAATTTTAGATTGACTACGATCCGCAATCTTCGGCGGCGCCAGTCTGCATGCACAACATTTGACGGTCAAAGCAGTTTTTCGAAAATTGTTTTTTTTTGCCGAATTCGTTTTTATTCATCAAATCTGTTTATTTTATGAATAAAGACGAATTTCGTTATTTTTCTTCATTGTAGATAATGACCGACAAAGAAAACAGTGTGAATACATCTGCCGGGCTAACCAGATCATCAATAAAGCTGGAGAAAGTTTCGAATAACGAAATGAAAGGAATAGTAAGTTTTAAAGCGAACGGGTAAAAACTAATAAAAACTAATTTCAGGCTACAGAAGACATTCCCTTCGAAGAGGATATTATTCGGAACCCAACTTCAGTGAACTGCTGGCAAAGATATATCGATCACAAGCTGCAGAATAAATCGCCTGCGAAGCAGGTATTCTTGGTACGTTTTCATTTTAAAAGTTAAAAAAAAATGTATTATTGTGTTTCAGATTTATGAGCGCGCTCTAGCAATCTTTGAGAGAAGTTACAAACTGTGGTATCATTACCTCAAGTACAGAGAGAGCACAATTGTGAACAAATGTCCCACCGAAAACTCGTGGAGAGCACTCTGCGATACATACGAAAGATGTCTTATGAGATTGCACAAGGTGAATTTTTGACTCTGTAGTTATTTTTATCACTCAGAAATTGTATGAACATAAATAATTCCCATTTTTACAGATGCCTCGTATTTGGATATGCTATTGCGAAGTGATGATCAAACGAGGGTTAATAACTGAAACACGGCGAGTTTTCGATAGAGCTCTTCGTTCTCTCCCAGTTACTCAACATATGAGAGTTTGGCCCATGTACATTGATTTCCTGACAAGCCATGATCTTCCGGAAACTACGATCCGTGTTTATCGAAGATACTTGAAGATGAATCCGAAGGCTCGCGAGGATTATGTGGAATATCTGATCGAGAGAGATCAAATCGATGAAGCTGCAAAAGAATTGGCGACATTGGTCAATCAAGATCAAAATGTTTCCGAAAAGGGGAAAACTTCTCATCAATTGTGGACCCAACTTTGCAAGTTGATTTCAGAAAATCCTGTCAAGATTTTCTCGTTGAATGTGGATGCGATCATTCGTCAAGGCATCTATCGCTACACTGATCAAGTTGGATTCTTGTGGACTTCCCTCGCTGACTACTATATTCGTAGTGCTGAATTTGAAAGAGTGGGTTGCTTGAAATATGATAGGCAACCTGATTCGAATTTTTGTTTTCAGGCACGCGATGTTTATGAGGAAGCGATAGCAAAAGTATCGACGGTGCGAGATTTCGCACAAGTTTACGATTCTTACGCTGCTTTCGAAGAAAGAGAAGTTTCTATCATGATGGAAGAAGTTGAACAGAGTGGTGACCAAGAGGAAGAGATTGATTTGGAGTGGATGTTTCAAAGGTAATTCGTCAATATGTGTATGGTTTTTTAACAAAGTTGTTTTTACAGATATCAAAATCTTATGGAGCGCAAGAATGAGTTGATGAACAGTGTTCTTCTACGTCAGAATCCGCATAATGTTGGTGAATGGCTGAATCGAGTGAACATCTACGAAGGAAATTACAACAAACAAGTTGAGACATTCAAAGAAGCCGTCAAGTCTGTGAATTCGAAGATTCAAGTTGGAAAAGTTCGTGATCTGTGGATTGGGTTCGCCAAGTTGTACGAAGATAATGATGACCTGGATGCGGCACGGAAAACTTTCGAAACTGCAGTTGTTTCACAATTTGGAGGAGTGAGTGAACTAGCCAATGTATGGTGCGCCTACGCCGAAATGGAGATGAAACACAAACGTCCGAGGATTGCACTCTCGATCATGCAGAGAGCTTGTGCTGTTCCAAAGCCAGGAGATTACGAAAACATGCAGTCGGTACAAGCCAGAGTTCATAGAAGTCCGATTCTGTGGGCCATGTATGCTGATTATGAAGAATGCTGTGGAACAGTTGAGTCGTGTAGAAAGGTGTATGACAAGATGATAGAATTGCGTGTTGCTTCGCCACAAATGATCATGAACTACGCGGTATTCCTCGAAGAAAACGAATACTTCGAACTGGCTTTCCAAGCTTACGAGAAGGGAATCGCTTTGTTCAAATGGCCAAGTGTTTTCGACATTTGGAACACATATCTTGTCAAATTCATAAAAAGATATGGTGGGAAAAAGTTGGAGAGAGCAAGAGATTTATTTGAACAATGTCTGGAGAATTGCCCGCCAACACATTCCAAATGTGAGTTACTCTTATTCAACGTTTTCAAGACAAATCCTCTATTTTCAGACATCTTTTTGCTATATGCCAAACTTGAAGAGGAACACGGACTGGCGCGGCATGCTCTTTCAATTTACAACAGAGCCACTTCTGGAGTCGATCGTTCTGATATGCATCTGGTGAGTTTGGCCCCAACAACAAGCAAAATTGATTGAATTTTTCAGATGTACAACATCTACATCAAGAAGGTCCAGGAAATGTACGGAATCGCTCAGTGTCGTCCGATTTTCGAACGTGCCATCTCGGAACTTCCGGAAGACAAATCCAGATCAATGTCTCTACGCTATGCCCAACTTGAGACAACTGTTGGAGAAATCGATAGAGCTCGAGCAATCTATGCACATGCTGCTGAAATTTCCGATCCTAAAGTTCATGTCAAGTTTTGGGATACCTGGAAAAACTTCGAAGTTGCTCACGGAAATGAGGCGACAGTTCGTGATATGCTTCGTGTTCGTCGCTCAGTTGAAGCATCATATAATGTTAACGTCACTTTGACCTCAGTACAAATGCGCGTTGATGCTGAGAGGAAGGCTCAAGAAACAACTAGTGGAACTGTCAATCCAATGGACTCTCTTGATCAACAAGCACAACCATCGAACGACGCCGGCACTGTAACACAAGTATCTATGAATAAGGGCAACATTTCGTTCGTTCGTGGAGCCAGCAAAACTGTCCAACAAGACACTACCGAGAATCCGGATGAGATTGACCTTGAAGATGATGATGACGAGGAAGGAGAAGAAGGAGAGGACATGGACATTTCCACAAAAACCGTGCCTGCTCAAATTTTCGGATCTTTGAAGCTCGCCGATGAAAGCGACGCTTAAATTATTGACTGACTTCACTTTTTTATGTTTATCGTTCTTAAAATTTGACCGAGTATTTATTTTTCAATAAATGAAATATTTTATCTCCCAACTAAATTTCTCATTGTTTTGCTTGTTGTGCTGTAACTTGTGGTTGCGTTCTGTGTTTTTTAACACCCCTTGTATTTTTTTAGTTAGTTTTGCTTGTTAACATGCTGGAGTTTCAGTTTCTAACTTTTCACATTATGTGCGAAGATGAGGAGGAAATGTACGCGTTGGCTCTAGGTGAAGAGTACATGCCTGGTGCCTCAGATGCCTCGCTCACCAATTCCGAAGTCAAAATTCCTGATAAAAATCCAACAACTTCAACAGAACAGAATTCAAAAGTCTCGACCGAGCAAACTATTCTTTTCCGTAAACTTATTATCGGTTCTCGAAGTCAAATCACAAGACTGAAAGGAGAGAACGAGCAGCTCAAAACAAAGTGAGTAGTTCTTATGACAATGTCAGCACATAATTCTCGTATTTGATCTTGCACACCTCCCGTTTCCTATTAACATCAATGCACTTTTTTCTTCTTTCAGTCTGAAGAATGCTGTCGACTCCAGTGGCACTGTCACTTGTCCAAACTGTACACATCACTTCAAAGAACGTCTTTGTCCGTTGCGTCCGCGAGCAATGAAGGTTGGCTATCAAAACTTTATAAATTTCCTTAAATGTTTTTTTTTTCAGAAAATCAAAGCTCGGAACTGTGTCGAGTTGGAGTTCAACACTCCGGAAGAGTTAGAGGCGTGGCTTCATTTAAATCAATTGGAAACGAATAACGATGGTTTGCCTACTGTTATGGATGTCAAAAAACCATCGCGAGAAATACCTTCGTTGAAAACAGTTGGTAGTTTGCTGCCGGAATATTACGAGAAAAAAAAGAAGGATGACGAGAAAAAGAAAAGGAAAGATGAATCATCTGGAAAGGATAACCGTACGTCGTCTCTAAATAGAGCTATTGAAAAGAAACGAACCTTTGATAAACCTCAAGTTGATCAGAAGACATCCATCAGCAAAAACGATCACTCCAAGAGGCACGAATCCAAGGAATCCGATGAGAGAAGTCGTAGAAGGTCTAAAGAAACTGATCGAAGTGGATCTTCTCGTACCAACAGATCTCGAGAGACTACTGACAGAGTAGATAGAGAAAGACGCGGCAAGGATATCGAGCGAAAGGATACCGAACGAACAACTCGTAGTAACCGAACCACGCATAATGAGAGTTATAAAAGGAAGCACTCACCATCCGAAGATGACACTCGCGATTCCAAATCTCAGAAGCGAAGTATAACGGGGAGAGTGCAGTTTCCTGGGCGGAGTAATGATTCTCCTCCCAAATCGTTTGACTCAATGATGAAGGAGATATCAAACTCCGTAAAAGGAACAAGGAAAACTGGTGACTCAATGAACGGATTTTCGGAAACATCAAAGGAAAAACGACAACCGATTGTTTGGAACAGTTCAAAAACTGAAACCAAGATTCAACACACGGAAATCACTTTCATACCTTTCGAATTCAAAGTAAAGTCAATGGAAAAGAAGGAAGAAAAGAAAACCTCGATACTGGATCGCCCGGATTCTGCCGCGATTTGTTCAAAGCCTAGTCCAGTTGTTATCAAAACATACACATCTAAAACGGCATCCACTGCTCCAGAAATCGCCTCATCTGAAAAAGTTTCCCCTCCATCGGATATGGCAAAACCAACATCTTCAAAATACAAATTTGTTCCTACTTCAAAGAAGAATATAGAAACTTCTACTCAGAAGGAGGAGGTTGACGGGATTGCAGAAAGTTCCACAAAGGATCCAATTTCTGCGGTCGATGAGGCTGCAGTTACCAGTGAAATTATAGTTTGGAACTTGATCCCCATTAGAAAAACTGAAGATTTTCTACAACGTCTCCAAGAAGCTCGATTTTTCTGGTCCGAAAAAATAAAGATTTGTAATAAGATGTTGGGCAAGTCAACTCCTCTCAACCGTAAGTAGCTTCTAGGATTTCTAGTGTAGGATAACAATTTTTCCAAATTCAGAATCTTCCACTGATCTCATGTCAATGCCGTCAACGGAAGCAAAGACTCGGATTAATATCAACAGTGTTAATTTCAAAGAATGTGGAATATCTGCCGGTATGAACAAGATATTTTTTCAACAGCAATTTATTTATTCAGAGGGTCTCGCGATACTAAAGCATCTAAAAAGCAGAAAAACAGCCGACGAAGAGAGTATCGGACAGAAAGTTAGAAATCTGGAAAATAAACTAGCTGACACTGACATTGGTAATCAAAGTTGAGAATATACCGCAAAAATCATATTATTTTCAGAAACACATAAAACGGCATCATCTTCATTGAAACCAGTAGGTTCGACAAACGAGGTAGTGTCAGGGATGGCATTTACTCCTCAGTTACAAGGATCATCAGCTCCTGAATCATATCATAATATCGTCGAATCGAAAAAGGTTGAAGAAGAGGATAATGAGTTTCGAGAGTTCTTCCCTGACCTGGTAATAGCTCGACAAGGTCCCGCAACAGCTACCAAAACAGAAACAGTCCGCCGAATGTACTCTACCGGAAGTTTTGGTTCTATGATGGACCGTGAGGAAGATGAGTTGCAGCTTCTGATACGCGAAGATTCCGCTGTCCCTCCTAATGGCGATTATGTTTTGGATGCTGGTTTAGATCAATTTGCATCTGCTTCAACTCAGAATCCTGAAAAAGCTGAACAGAGGGTAGTGCTTGATGAAAGGGCTCCATCCCCTACTCAAAACGATCAAAATGATAACTGGGATGAATTTTGCCTGGAGGATTTGGACGAAGAAGTTGATGATACAATGAGAGAAAGAAAAATATCGGAAATGGAGAAATTAGGAGCATCCATAGAAGAGGAAATGGAATGGACTGCTAGTCAAGGAGATGAACAAACCAACGGAGAAGAAGAATACGATACGAATCTGGAGGATCAACACGAGGATTCGCAGCTTAGCGGAGATGGTGCTATTGAAGCCGAGTCTCCTTCAACATCAACTAGACGCCCGATATCTACTCGTTTGGAAATGGACAATGATTTCCGTCTCTCAGATGATGAGAACGCTGAATCACCAAGAACCTCAACTCCAAGTCGATCTGTTATACCAGATGGTAAATTTTTCATGATATGTTATCTGCAATGTCTTCCGTAAGTGTTTTTAGATCTCGATAACCCACCTGAAGAATCGAACGTTTCCGAGCAGCCCGTTCAATTGAAAGATGATAGTTTCATCGATGAGTTGGACTGGAATTACGGGACGGATTATGAAGACGAGGATGGTGAAAACGAGGAAGTGATGAATACCGAGAAACCGGCGTCCCCAGGTACGTTCTGGTATCAGAATTTCGCAAAGAAAAACGCGCCAAGTGATAATTTATTTAATGTAAATAAGTCAAAATGAATCAAAAAAATATACAGTCAGTTAGGAGTTTCAAAGGGAGAAACTCAATGCTTTCCTCTTCTAATCAGAGAGTCCAGTGGGATATTTCCTCCACCATTGGCACATCTACTGCAAACGCATGTTGGTCGTCCTCCTCTTTTCTCGCAATAACCGGTTCCGCAGTTCTAAAAATTCTAGTCTCTATGAGTTTAGCAGAAAACAAGAAGTATCCTTCACCTGCATACTGCAGCTGGTGATACATAATCCACGAGCAGCCTTGTCAAGAACTGGAACATCCATTCTAGCACAAGTGCTGAAATCGATTCCAGCTGCAACGAAGGATACCAACAGAAGAGCGGAGAAGATAATACGGAAGAGCATTGCACAAGTTGTTGTGTTAGTCAGTGAACTACTATCCATCTTTATATAGTAAAGTCCCTGTATTACTGTTGTGGGCGGGTTCGGTGTGGTTTTTGATAACATAGAAAATAGACATGATGGTTTTTTGCTAGGGTGTTTGTTGACTTATTCAACAGGTGTCTCGATTACGAACGAAAAAACTAATACAGGTGAGATGAAAAGGTCACATTTCATTTCGCAAACATACATGAAAAACGGCGATAATTCTACAGTTAATGTGGGAGCTTGGACATCAACGAATCGAGAGAAACTTCGTCAGTACTTCCCAAAGAACAACCACTGCAGAAACATGTTGGGTAGGAGTTAGACTTCTTACATGCTCCAATAGAGCATTTCTGAAATTATATTCAAGGACTGCGTCTAATTCGGATACAAATAATTTGAGCTTATGCTGTCAGAATCTGAATTGAATAAATACCTGCTTTGTGCAGCTAGTAGTGCACAATCCTTGTGCAATTTTCTGAAGAACCGGGACGTCCATTGTAGAGCATGTCGATTCTACTGCTACCGTAGTAGTCAAAAGAATTGAAGCCAATACGATCCGGCAGAAAAGAATCATTGCAAAAGTTGTTCTGCAACAATCTCCACACCGGAAACGCGGTTCACTTTTATGCGCTCCCTCTTAACTTCACCCATAACTCTCCAGCATTTTTCTTCCCGTTATCGTTCAAACTTTGGTTGAAACTTTTCTAAAAAGAAAAAATCCTCGCGAACAATTTTGATTCTCGGTCCGAAATCGAACGAACACCTGATGAACAATGAATGTGTCATCGGATTCAGACAGATTTAAATATGTTTGTTTATACATTGAACATTTCTTTTTTGCAGGTGAAGGCGTAGGAGGAACGGATGACACTGAAAACGGAGGTAATGCAGATCAACTGGAAGACGGGGAGATATCAGAGGAGGAAGATATTGAGGTCATTATCAAAGAAGAACCAAAGAAGCCAATGAGGGAACGAATCAAGTTTGTCGTAGATGAGAGACAAGTGAGTACTCCATCAAATGTTTTTTTTTGCTGAGAATGAACTGATCTATTTCAGGCTAGAGGACCAAGTCCTGAACGCGACAGACACCGTCGCCATAGAACCGAAAGAGAAAGATCACGTAGATCGCCGGATCGACGAAGAAGAAGCTCGGGTGAAAACAACAGGCAAAATAAGGAACGCGATAAACGACCCGCCACATATAGATCTCTACTGAAACGCAGGAATTAAATAATAGTATCTCGAATAACTGTATCTCGAATAATTTTTCCAAGTAATCTTTTATTTTTGTAATTGTAATGTAATATTACTCCATTTTTGTACTTAATTCGATCTCATTAAATGTTCTCGAATTTCTACGAATCAATAAGTCAAGAGAGAATCACATACAAGGAAGACTTCACTTTTCTTCCTCAGATTCTTATAATTACTCATCATCATCATACAATCGAAAAATGAAAGTTAGAACGATCTTTCAAATCATCTGATAGACATTTCGACGAAAAAGAAGATACGTTATTAGTCACCGTACGAAATAGGAAATCTATTAAAGAAAAATACGGTGGAAAATGAGTGGGGGATGCATGGCCCGTACGAAAAGAAAAAAGTGTCTAAAGCAAATTGGAAATCAGAGGCATTTATAGTTGAGTGAGATGTCTTGACCTGACCAAACTTCAACTGGTTGTCGAGAGAATCCATTGGGGCAATTGCAGAACATCATTGCGTTGGAGACCTCTTGCACGCTGTCACCTGAAAAAAAAGAAATTGGAATTCGAAAGTTTCCGTTTGCAATATTGCACACAAAGTACTCGAGCGAAACGAGGGACTGGGTAAAGAGAAAAGATCGTTCAAATGGAAGAGATACTCGATTAAATGACAATTGTTGTGACATCCAAGTGATGCAAGATGTCTCAGCAAAATGGCAAATGATCGGATGGGATATCTTGGATTTGATGAGTCATTCGGATGGGACAAACGGATGATGATCCATCATAAAAGTGGGAAGAGGAGAGAAAGAGAGAACTCATTTCCGGAGGCTATTCGGCAAATTAGAAGATGAAGTGATTGGGATCATGAGCAAGTTGTGTTCCAGGGAGTTCGGAAGGACAAATTCGTGGGGAAAACCATACCACTTTGGATGATTTCTCAAAGTTTGAAAGTGATATCAAAAATTAGGATCAGGTCTTTTTCAAGAATACACTACAATATCAATGAAAATATGAATTTCTTTCTTTTGCTGTTTCGAACTTTCGAGTTCTAGAAGAATTTGAATGACATCTATACTTTCTGCTAACATGACTAAAACTTCAATTTTTGGCGTTCCAGAGTTTTTTTCAGGTTTCGATGTTCTGTGTAATTCTCGAAAATAGACTACGAGGAGTACACGACTCTTCAAATCCTGGAAAAAACCATTTAGAAAACAGAGAAGTTCAAATCTTGAATAGGTTAACAATATAATTTTGTTGAAACAATGAAAATTTCGCGATTACTTTCGGAACACTTCTAGGAAGGTGACCACCATAAAATTCGAAATTGTTGTAAAGTTTGACTACCGTAACCCGGTCGCCATTCCAAAAAAGGACTCACCAGATGCTTGAGCAGCCCCAATAACTCTAACATTAACATCGTTGCGTTTGCATACAGATGATATCGTCTCCAAACTGCAGAATCGCAATGTGACGTGCTAAAAGGTATAATTGATAAGATTGAGTCGGGTCAACCAGCAAACTTACGTAATCAACCTTGACAACGTTTGTTTCGGACTCAAAATCGCAAGTCGTATCGTCTGGGCATGAGCAAAGTGTTGAGTTCTGGAGTTCTGGAGTGGCATTCAGATCGTAGATTTCGTGCTGAAAAAAGAGGATCCAAAAGAAGAAATCGGGGAATGACATACAGTTAGAATCTCATCATAAACTGGTGGAGCTGCTCCACTTCCAAATCCAGAAGACTCTTCTGCATCTGGTTCCAAAAGAGGATATGTTGAAATTGTAGCACCACACGGATTGATTCTTTTGCATGGACTCAAAGCTGGTTTTACCTGAAAAAAGATGGTTGTTTGTGAATATGTTTGATCTCTGATGAAGATATATTTTTCTTGTTTATTTTTTTTTTGAACATGTCAGCTGCTCTGTTGGGAAGTGGTTATGTGATTGGGACCATCTTTTTTCAAAACTTGGGTTTTTTGCTGGATCTTTGAGATGTGAACTGGCAGATTTGAAAATGTTCTAGCTTCAAAACAAAATCCAAGAGCACTGAATAGTAAAATTTTGAGGAATCTAGACAGAGATCTATTGAGAAAACTTAGTGTTGAAGAAATAATATGTCTACATATTGTAAATGTTGAATATTTCTAATACCAACCTGCACATCAGATTCATCTGAAGCAATAACGACAACAAGGGTAGAAAAAAGAGAAAATAGAAAAGAGGAGCAGTTGAGAAGACGCATGATGGTGATTGTTTGAGAATAGGAGTGGGTCCGCAGGCGGGTGATAAAGAGCACAACGAGGCAGAGCAAGACTCCACAATTCGCTGCGTCTCTCTTTTGTGTTATCTCTTCTGGAGGGACACCAGGTGACTCCGCCCACTTCTCTCTCCAGGAGTCAGTTGGGATCAAAAGGGATGAGAGATCGTTGAAATCCGAGAGACTAAAAACACATGTCGAAGACATAAAAACAGTGAAGGTGGCGGATGAAAAGAAGAAAAAGAAATAGAGGACGAAGGTGAGATTGAATAGGTTAAAGGTGACAAAAATGTGCACATCTGGACGAAAGAAACTGTCATGTAATCCAATCGAAACCATCAATTTACGATTGGTCAATCGGAATAATGCGATGGGAACCAGGTGTGCGATAAAAGAACCGGAAGGTCATGGAGAATTCAGCTCGTATGTTGATAGATTCAGGAAGAAAGTTCTAGAACGGATATTGAGCCTTACAGCCCAGTGAACACAGTAGATATCTCTAAAGATCCTGAAGATCGCTTTTCTGAAAATTTGAATGTTTGTTATTCTAGGTGTCAAAGAAATTCTGAGTTGGTCTGTCAATTAGATTTTATTTATTGCACGAACTTTCTACAATGATTTTTCCAGAAAAACAAAATTGCTGAAAGAGAATCATCGAATGTTCGGAGGCAGGTTGCCAACTACAAAATGGAGCTCTAGAATTGATCTCGATACCCACAAACTTTCAATAAACTTGAATAGGGGAAAACCGCCTTTTCAGACCCCGAAGTCGACCATTTTGAACTTGAACTGAAAAGATCCCAACATTTTGTTAGGTACTGTAAAAACAAAATTTGAAGTCAAGAATCAGCACTATCTCTGAATATTCCAGCTACACAGATTGCTACATTTCTGCTGCAAGGAATTGAAAGCATACGAAAATCTTCCCCTGAAAATATTCCATTCTAACCTCTGAAAATGATCTTCCCTCTGGAAAACGTTTTGTAACATAATCGAGTACCAACAAAAAACAAAACGTCTCCATGTTTTCATATCGTTTCCTTTGCTCTTTCACTTCTCCGTTTGTAACGTTTCCCCTTTTCAGAAAAGAAAACGAAGAAGCTGATACGGTTTCGGTCATGGCTACATTATCAGCTCAAAATGATAATAAATCATTTGATTTTTGTATTTACCCTTTCTAATCGTCTTTCCATTGGCTGAAAGAAGCTTTAAAAATGCAAAATATTTCAATTTTTTGATTGACGTTCTCCTGTTTAGATGATTTCATTTCAAGTGCGATCTAGTTTAAAATGAACTTGATTTTACATTCAGTTCCCGCAATTTTTTTCAAACTTCTGTTTTTTATAATTGAGATGCCTAGTGTTTTCTTGCAAAATATTCTATGTTATTATTATTATCCAATGAGTTGCAGAATTTGACTCAAAATCTGGACTGTTTTATTCATATCGATTGACTTTCTGCAAAGTTCATTCATACTTTTAAAGTGTTTTCAATTGACACATTTTTTGTATTGGAACGATTCAAAACACTTTATCAATAACACCTTTATGGTATGTAGCAAGCGATAAAGCAAAAAAATAATGTCTCAAAAATTCGAATTCCAAAAGTAGTACTACTGATATACAATATAAAGAGGAGCACAGAAGCACAGAATAAATTGATAAAATGAATTAAATGGTAGTCTGTGTGTCCATTTCCATCATCAATTGCTCTTATCAGCTACAAACCGTCCGGCCAAAATCATTTCGATTCTCTCACCTTTTTCTCTTTTTCGGTCTCACACCTCTGTTCGATTTGAAGAATGAAACAATAACAATAATATTCATTTTCAGCTCCTCTCACTCACCGAAATTTCTCTCTGATTAAAAATTCCAGGATGCGACGCGTCAGGTGAGTTCGAAATAGTTCCCGTTCCGCGAGAGTATCGTGCTCTTTTCTCTTGGCTCCTTTTCTCCAAATCCGGTGAGCAAACGATAGCATTGTGGAAAGAAAGAAGAAGAAGAAGCCGCGATAATTCTCGCCTCTGGGACTCGAAGAGTTCAAACAATTCGGCACTTTTGCTGCTTTTCAAAAGAATCAAAAGTTTTGATTTGTATTTTTCGTGTTCAGAAACCACTCGCTTCTATATAACGAAGGACCAATGGGACGGTTTGCCCAGCAGGAGAGTCCCGCAGACAAACCAAATAAAAATAAACGAGAATCTGTGAGTCTTCTTGTTCGTTCTTCATACAGAAAGACCTCAGCCACTTAGCCTCAAAAAATTTAGACCTTTTCTCACAAGGATCTTGTTAAAGTTAATGGATTCAACTCAAAATTATTTCAAACCTGAAATAGGGACCACTGTCAGAAAAGTATCCTCCAATTAAACTTTATTTGGTGCTTGACCTAGTATGCTTCGACCTGATTTTGACCCACGATTTGAAAAAAAAACTTTGCTATTGAAGGAAACCCCTTTGTTTGTAGATAAATCACTTTTTGTTTAGCCACTTTCAAAAGTGATGTGATGGTCGGAAATGACGATATTATCACCTTTCTGTGCCAACTCTTAAAATACATCACAAGCCATGATATTTCAGTGGCACATAATGTACCAAAAGACAACAATGTCTATAAAACCTTCAAAAATGTCAGTTCAAACTATCCGAACACAACAATACAAACTTCCTTCTGGTCTCTGTACACCTGATTTTGTGTTGACTCAAACTGTACAGTCGACAAAAGCAGGAGACAATTGAATTATAGGAAAAATGATAAGAGTGTGTTGACATCATTAGAACTGATTATAGTTCAAAACTATATTTTCTTTTTCAGGTACATTTTCAATCAGACAGTTTTGACGATGAAATCTCGAACTCGCCTTCTTCCTCATGCTCAACTGTTGGCGATATGCCAAATATAAAGTAACAACTTCCAGTGAAAAGAATATTAAAACAAACGGTTTTGATTTCAGACCATCTGCCAGCAAAGGTTCCTTTTTATCAGAATTGAAGCCATTTTCGAAAAGAGCATCTCAATTGATAGTGGATGTTCCTGTGGCACATTTGAGGAAAATCAAGAACACAGAAGGCGTTTCATCGATAACAAGGGAATCTGAACATTTTTCAAGTAAGGTCAACATCATATTGTTGAGAGAGATTTCAGAAATTTCCAGATACTACAACATTACACGGTCCCAAAAGAATATACAACGGAAAGAAATGGTCATTTGTGTTTTGGGTTTTCATAATGATAGCTTCAATGATAATGCTTCTTGCACAAGTCACTTCACTCATCAATATGTTTTTATCGAAGCCTACCGTATCTCAGGTAATCTTTAATGTTTTTCTAGTTATTCAAACCAATCCAATTACAGGTTTCGTTTCTTTTAAGCGAAGGTGGTATGCAGTTTCCGCGGGTCACAGTTTGCAGTTTCAATCCAATAAAAAGAAGTTATGTGGAAGGTAAGTATACAAATAAAAACCGGAATGAGCCTTTCGAGAGTGATCAATGATTATTCTAGCAATCAACAGTACCAAAGATCTTTCGGATGATTTACTCGATTACTTGATGATGTTCAATAGTGATGCAATGACACTTTATGGAAGAGCTGATGCACAATCTCTGCATTCTGGAGATAATATATACAAACAGTATCTGACAAGTCACGAGAACTTCACTGCTGACGGATTTTTCATGAGTGCTGGGTAAGGTTTGCCAGTAAATTTTTACTATCTGAAATATAATTGGATTTTGAAAAAAAATTCTCTGAAGGATGTTAGAGCTGAAATGAGAATTAGTAGCTGTCTGATCATGCCTGGTGACAAGAAGTTCTACCGATTTTAAAAACGGGTTTCTGATTCTTGTAATTTCCAGATTCTCATGTAAGGACATGTTCAAAATGTGCTCATTCGGAGGTCGTCGCTTCGAGTGCTGTAAATACGCAACTCCAATATTTTCCGATTTGGGGAAATGTTTCACTTTGAACCTCCAAAGCAGTGATAAACCATGGATGAAAATGCAAACGGAGCCAGGAATAGCAGCTGGATTACAAGTCATTTTGGATTCTCATTTAGAAGAACAATTTGATTCGGAGACTGACGGAGTCACTCCAGTATTCTCAAGTGCATTCGAGAATGGATTCAGATATTATGTTCACTTTTCTGAAGAAATCCCATTTCTGGCTTCAGAGGGAATTGCTGTATCACCTGATAGTGTTGTGTATTCTGCACTTTCAAGTTCAAAATACATTCTTTTATCATCAAATGCCTGGGGAAACTGTTCGGATGAATGGCCAAAAGGATATGACTACACCTTTCCATATACTGCGGCGATGTGTTCCACTATGTGTAAAGCACAACATTTTCATAAGCTGTGTGGATGCTCACCTTCTATTTATAACCATTTAAACAGTGAGAATTTCCGAAAATGAACTGTATCAAAAATATGAAATATTTCAGGATTCAATGACTGCACTCCATACGAGACATATCGATGTATGGATACAAAAATGAAGAAATTGGTGAATCAGACAACGCTGAATATCGAAATGCCGACTTGTGAAGAGTGTCAAGTCGAATGCAAAAGTCAAGTTTATCATTCTTTCAATTCCTATGGAAAAGGATTATCAAGAGGAGCATTGATGTGGTTGAGTAAGCAAGGAAACTGGACAATTCAGCACATGAAGTGAGTTTTCGTTTTAGTGAAAGAGAAAACAAAGTGTCTTACTGCAAGTTATAAAAAGTCTGGCACAAGAAGTGAAAAATCGCTGGAATTAAAACTTTCCTTTAAGTATTTCTAACTTTTTTTCAATATTCAGATCAAACTTCCAAGTGGTGAACGTCTTCTTTCGGGATATGTCCTACACAGAATACATTCAAAAACGTGGAATGTCTCTAACGGAACTGCTCTCTGATATCGGAGGAAATATGGGAATGTTCATGGGAATGTCTGTATTCACCATCATTGAGCTATCTCTATTTCTATCAAAAATTGGGTGGATTGCATTCTCAAAAAAGAGAAGAGACTATATGTATTCAAAAAAGAAAAATGAAGAAATGCACGAGAAGGAGTTAGAGGACGTTGTCACTGGATTTAAGTTATTCAGAACCAGGAAGTCAGGAAATGATATGAGTCATTTGAGGTAGCGAGAGAGGTTCAAAGACTTTAAAAAATGAACTGATTTCAGAGAGAAAATAAAAGGGCTATCAATGCATCGAGTAACATCCGAACAATTGAATGTTTGTAAATTGGCATGGGAAAATGAACCAGATATTGAGAGAAGGCTGGCTACAGTAACACGACAGAATTCTGCACTGAAAGAGCATAAAGATTCAACAATTCTTCCATTTGATTTAAAAGAAATCAAAGATCAAATATCAAGAGGAAGGGCTGCTTCAATGTTCAGAAGTCGAAGAAGTCGATCGGAAACTGCGCCGTCTGTCATTCATGAAGCATAACGAAAAGTCACAAATCTATTGAAAATATGTGTATTTGAATACCGGTAACTTCTTTTTTCTAATGAATGGTTTATTTCTGTCAATTTCATGCAATCAAAAATCATTAGAAGTTTATTGATGGAATCTACGGTTGTAGCTGCCACCACCGGCTCCTCCGGCGTATCCTCCGCCGCCGCCTCCACCTCCACCTGATCCACCTCCTGCAGAATATCCTCCAGCTCCACCAGAAGAGCCTCCACCGCCTCCGGATGATCCTCCTCCTCCTCCGGAAGAGTATCCACCGCCACCTCCTCCTCCACCGGATGGGAGTTCACCTCCACCTCCTCCTTGAGTTCTTGGTGGGCATGGGCAGTAGGCAGCATCGGTTCCTGGTCCTCCATCTGGTCCAGGGCCTCCTGGTTGTCCTGGTCCTCCTGGTTGTCCATTGTTTCCTGGTGGTCCCGGTGGTCCTGGTGGTCCTGGTTGAGCAGCTCCACCTCCTCCGTCTTGTCCTGGTGGTCCTGGTGGTCCCGGTGGTCCTGCCGGTCCTGGTCCTCCTGGAGAGTTGACAATGGAAGTTCCTGGTGCTCCTGGTTGTCCATCTTGACCAGGTGCTCCTGGCTGTCCGTCGTTTCCTGGGGCTCCAGGTGGTCCGGGTGGTCCTGATGGGCCTGCTCCTCCGGCTTGTCCGTCTGGTCCTGGCATTCCTGGTGCTCCTGCTGGTCCAGCGTTTCCGTCTGGCCCTGGAGGTCCTGGTGGCCCAGCTGGGCATGTGATGCATTGTTTTCCAGCGCTGGCGTGATCGGCTTGCCCAGCAGATCCCGGTTGTCCATCTTGTCCGGCCTGTCCTGGTTCTCCATCAGATCCAGCCTCTCCTGGTGGTCCTGGTGGCCCAGCTGGGCATCCAGATGCTTGAGCAGCGCATTGGCATCCACCGCCACCTCCGCCGCCTCCGCCTCCTCCTCCGCCTGTAGCATATCCTCCTCCAGAACCTCCACCTCCACCTCCTCCAGAATATCCACCTCCACCTCCGGTAGCATACTGTCTCTTGGCACGGAAAAGTCCTTCGAAAGCAACCTTCTCAGATGGAGATTCGATTCTTCTGGACGCCATCATCTGGGACCAAGCATCATTGGCCTTCACTTTGAAAACGGTCATATCATTGGAGAAGTCAGATTCGAACTGATTGATATCTCCAAGAATGGAAAGATAGGAGAAGACAACTCCGGCGACGATGAGAGCAGAGAGTCCGGTTACACCGGTTAGCGCATAATATGTAGCGCTTGACGACATCTGAAAACTGCGAGTATTATAAAACGGAAAAGTTTTCACGAACTGAAGCAATCTATAGTCAAGGCATTGAATTTAGCCAATTATATGATCTAACTTAGAGCTCCTTGATTTAAAACTGAATTACCTTTGATAGACGTCGTTATCAGCTGTGGTGGCTGAATGAAGTGCCTTTCCACAAACTATTATTCCCTTTTATACCACCCCATTCTCGTTATATTTCTATCATTTCTAATCATATAAACCACCCTCAATTAGTCATGAGTCAATAGTTCCTGATAAGTGAAAGTGGCAATTCTATCGTGTTCACAAAAAACAACTGTTTTATGTTCGTTTTGCGATTCCATCGGCTATTAACACTGGAACTGGTTTCGTTTACCATCTCCGAAACTATCTCAAATCTGCGTCTCTCCAATTTACACACTCCTTTCGTGTTTGTTATTGTATTCACGGACCGTTATCGGATGTTTTCGCAGCGGTAAAAGTTATATGAAAAGATGAATTGAATTAGTATAAAAAGCGGAAGTGACGATGAATTGGCACTTGATTCATACTCGACCGTCTCTACTCTCTGAATTCATTCAAAAGAGGTAATCCACGAGTTCCCTTGTTCAAATGGAACCAGTTCTTCTTAATGTATTCATTGTTTTCAGACTATGTCGAGCGGCACGTTCTATGCGTTGTCGGCTGGAACCGCTGTGGCGGCACTCCTTGTCACTGGTTCTATCGTTTCGATGGTATCCATCATTGGTGATTTGCAATCGTTTGAGACTGATTTCGTTGAGGATATGAGTGCTTTCAAGGTTAGATTCCAATGAGAAAGGAACAAGGAAAACAACATCATGTTTCAGCACAAAGCCAACGATGCTTGGTCTCAGATGATGGTTGCTCGTCGTGTCGAATCACCAACCGAGCGAGTCGCCTTTGAAGGACTATTTGGACGTGTCAAGAGACAGTATGCCGGAGGCTCTGCAGCTGCTGCACCAGCTGGAGGTGCTGGTGGAGAAGGATACGCGGCTGGAGCAGGAGGTGGTCAATGCCAATGCGCTGCCCAGGCTTCCGGATGCCCAGCTGGACCACCAGGACCACCAGGAGAGGCTGGAGCTGATGGAGAACCAGGAGAGGCTGGAGCTGATGGAGCTGCAGGAGAGGCCGGAGCTTCTGACACCTACGCCGGAGCTGCTGGAAACTGCATCACTTGCCCAGCTGGACCCCCGGGACCACCAGGACCAGACGGAAACGCAGGACCAGCCGGACCAGCCGGAGCTCCAGGACCAGACGGGGAAGGAGCAGGATACGCTGAGGCTGGACCAGAAGGACCACCAGGACCAGCTGGACCCGACGGACAACCAGGAGCACCAGGTCCAGATGGAAAGCCAGGAGCCGACGGACAAACCAGCACCAACGAACCAGGACCACCAGGACCTCCAGGACCACCAGGGCCAGCTGGACCAAATGGAGAAGATGCCTACGCTCAACCATCTCCTGCTGGACCACCAGGACCAGCCGGACCACCAGGAAAAGATGGAGGACCAGGACCAGATGGACCAGCTGGAGCACCAGGAACTGATGGAGCCCCAGGACCAGACGCTGCTTACTGTCCATGCCCACCAAGAACCAGTACTTATGCTGAAGGAGGAGGTGCACAGGAGGCAGCTCCAGCCGCAGGTTACCAAGGAGGAGCTGCCGCAGCTGCACCAGCAGAGCCAGCCCCAGCTCCAGCCGCTGAGCCTGCACCAGCACCAGCCCCAGCACCAGCCCCGGCTCCAGCTCCTGAACCCGCTCCAGCACCGGCTCCAGCTCCTGCTGCTGAGCCAGCCCCTGCTCCAGCCCCAGCCCCAGCACCTGCACCAGCCGCTGCCGCTGCTCCAGCAGGAGGATACCAAGGTGGAGCTGCCGGTGGAGCTGCTCCAGCTGCTGCCGCTGCTGCTCCAGCCGGAGGACAGTACCGTCGCAAGAAGGCTCGCCGTGTTCTTCGCCTCATTCGTGCTTAAGGAGGTCGACTTCTCACTCAAACGATTTTTGTTCATTTGATTGTCCCTCTGAATAGAGAAAAATAAAAAGAGTTTCTGCTCAAGGACATTTCCTTTATTTGGTTTGGCAATTCATTAGAGTGCACACTCATGTTTCGTTAGCTCAACACAGCCAACAATTAGCCAATAATGGATGTGAAGGTAGTAGTGGCCTCCTCATTACTTTTTCTGCAGAAGTTATTTTCTCTTTTTACCACGGCAAATATTTGAAGTTTTTAGAACTTCTTCACCATTAAAGAGGTTATTGGTGAGATGTCTACCTGATTGAAACTGATTGTTTTGAAGATTTTCATGATCATAATCCAAATGCTATCAACTTGAGGGGTCGTCTATAAATTCTCAAGTTTCCCAATAGTGCCCTGTCAGGTTGAAGTTTATATATTTTTCTGAGATCTTCCACTTGAAAAGTGTGAATAGAGTCCGTCCAGAAAGAAGAAATCTTCTTTCCCTTTCCCAGATTTCGTATTCTAAGAATATGAATCTCTTTGTATATAAATCTTCTCTCTTTCTCCATCCTTCCATATTTATGATCTTCACTTTCTTCACCATTACTTTAGTTTCTTTTCATTTCAAAACAGCAAGTACGCCTTTGCCGTCGTGAGAAACACATCCCGTCTTTTTTCCCGTTGCTTCTTCTTCTGCCTAACTCCATTAGTATTGTGGGGGTCTGCTGCTCTGCATGTGTGTGTGTTTCGTGGCGAGTCCCCCTTCTCTTCGACGTCGTCGTGTGAGCCGCATTCACAATGAAGAAGCGAGAGAGGTCTGCGTTTCTTTTCCTTTTTGGCTTGCATTGTTTTTTGGTACGGATACGCAAAGAAACGGAGGGAGGAGGCGACGGCTGTTTGGAGTCATTCCGTGTATGCGGAAAGAAGACGAAGAAGACGTCGTAGTGGAAGAAGAAAACGGAGAAGAAAGGAAAAGACAGAATTCAGAATTAGTGACACAGTGCCACATCAAGTTGTTTGAGAAAAAAGTAGGATGACAAGTTGGCATCATTTTGAAATATAATATAATTTGCATGACGTACAGCATGTTGGAACATGGAAAATGACAACACTTTCAGGTGGATTCCAGGGGGAAAAGGCTGAGAATAGGGACTTCAAGACTTCAAGTTACCCAAGATGTCAGATTATTAGCTGACATTTCATACCCGGTTCAGATTTACTGTACCGGGCAAAAATATATTATGTTCGAATGTTTTCAGTAGAAAATTGTCAACTTTGGGTAGTTAATAAGATCGTTTAGAGAAGTCTCATTGCTCCAAATTTGATATATATTTCACAATATATTGACAAGCGACTCACTTAGAAGTTACGATCACAAATGTAAAAACCGGAATTTATAAAATTAATTATGGTATTTGAAATACCGGCACATTTATGCGCGCAAATTTTTGAAGAGACGTTGTACAAAAAGTTGTCAACTACAAAACCAAAGATGTAGGTTTGATTAATATGCCTCCGAAGTTCTGGAAAGATAGGTAAACTAATTTCTTGAGCATACAAAGTAGACCACTTTCAACTAAACATCCAAATATGGTGCATTTTTGCTCGGTTTTTTGCTATTTGTTCGTTCAGACCTATATTGGCTCTGAAACTTTCTCAATCACTTCAAATCCCTTGTTTGTGAAAAAGAACATCTAGATTCTCTAATCCATATCCCATCAGATTCTAATCCCCAACTGTCCATATCCAACTGGCAGATGTTTTCGAGATGCCAATTCGAAACCAATTAACCTCAATTTCCATTTCAAATTGCTCTTCTTCATTTCTCATCCGTTTTTCTTCCCAAAAAGATCTTATTCCTGTTCATTCCATTTCTCTTTTTTCTTTGTGTATGCCGCATCACCGTCCTTCGAAAATGCAATTATGTCGATCAAATTGGCACCTTCACCCACCGCCAAAAAATGGACAAAAACGAAAAAAAGGGAGAGAAGAAAAAGGAAAGAAAACAGAAGAAGAGAGTAGCGTGAGACACGCAAAGCTGTCACTCGAAACAGCTCTCAATATATTCTCTCTTGACACCTGCATTTTTTGAATTTTTGAGTAGATAAATTTGGGTTGACTGGTGGGTGGAGGTGGCGGTAGTACATGTTGAGACCAGAGAATCCGGAATCCGAAATTCGGTTCATTTCTGGGAAATTGATATCAATTTTTTTCAGTTGTTGGAATTACTGGAATTTCTGAAACTTTCTTTGCAAGATTCCACAATGTCTTTGATCTACTGGAAGACAATAATGTTGTAGTGAAGCCTGTTATTATAGTCTAATAATAACATATATGATGTCAAACATAATAATAGGGTTCTCAATTTGGTTGATCTTTGACTACGGTTTGTTCTTGAAAAACTTTTATTAGAAAAAAATCAACACGAAATGAAAGAATTTGAAAATCTGAAGTATCACTATACAGTACCGACTATATGATATATAGTCAACTAAAAAATCATTATAGTCAACGAAAAAATCAGAGTTCTAGAGTGCATGCATACATCTTAAAAATTTCAAATCAAACAGACAAGTTTGAATCGCTTTCCCAGACCCTACAAAGTTCGCATTTTTTAACTAAAAGTCAACATTTGATATAATAATGACCAATACTCTATCACTAGTGTCTCTATCCCAGAAAACGCTAAAGAGGAAGAAAAAACAGAACATAAAAAATCTGACAGTTTTTCCCATTTCAGCTAGTAGAACTCAAAAGTATGATACATCAGACCAAAAAATAAAAAAGAAAAACGAAGCAATACAAATCCCATTGAGTAATGTCCAGTTAATAACCCAGAACTCTTAGAAACACGAAAAATTACACAAAAGAATAGAAGAAGAAATTTGAGTACAAAACGAGTGCACATTTTCCGGAGAGCACCACTTACCCTCTCTCTCTCAAATCATTTCTAAAACGATTACTTACACCTGACTCTTTGGATGCTTTGAACATCATTCCAATTCACTGCCCTTGTTGTTTCATCTCTCGAGGATATTCCCTCTCTCTCCTTCGTCTCCTCCTTCTTTTCATCCGTCTCTATTGACTTTGCATTGATGAAAATTCTTCTCGAGCTCTCTTCTCTCACTTGTGCATTCTCTACGTTATCCGTGTGAGCTTTTTCTCTTGCCACATAACAACCATTTCTCTCCTCTTTTTCTCTTCTCCTCCAAACCAACTGAATTCAAGTAGTGTGTAGAAGAAGAAGAAGAAGAAGAGAAGGAGAAGTAGGAGCCGCGCTCCTCTCGTCCCTGCTCCTTCTTTCTCTCACTTCTCTGCGTCTCTCTGCAATTCCATCTCTCTCACTCTCAAATTCTCTCTTTTTGTGAGCTTCTGTGCTTCTTCTGCTTCTTCGGCTTCTTCGACTGCTAGTGGTGGTAGGGGTGGTAGGGGTGGTGGGTGCTCATAAATTTTTGGCACTTTTTTGTTTTTCGAGTGTTTTCCTCCTTTTCTCTTCCAACTTTTGCACACACACACACAATGACGGCGACGAGCAGCGAGAAGCCGATCGATTTCTTCAATTCCTCGTTCCTCCATTTTTCCAAACTTTCTTCGTGTTTCCCCAACAGCTTTTTATCCATCCGAAAAAGAGAAAAAAGATTAAGGAGATCGTAAAAATGCCCATTACGACCGGAATCTAAAAATGGGGTTCGAGAGGAATAGGATTCTCTGCTGAGCCTTTATTTTAAGAAATTAGGGTCTAGAAAATCCTTGTTTTTGTCTTTGTTCAAAACATCCAAAACACTAATTCATTCTCTGACAGAGTTCCATTTTTTCGCTGTTTTAAGGATTCTGAAGTAACCAGTCTTTCTTTGATGGTTTTTTTTTAACTGTTGGGGGGTCTTTGGTGCTGTAAGAGTCAGCTCAATCTGAAATCCGTGCAATCTAGAAAACTCATCAAGTTATGATTTGAAGATGTACATATTTGAAAGGCAAAAGTTGATTGTGGAAAATGCTGAAAATTCTACGCCCAGTAAAATATGTTGCTTTTAAAAACCAATGTGAGAACCCAAAAACCTAAGATGTTTGTTGAATAACTGTGTATAATAGTACATGATTCAAATTTTAAAATTAATCTTTACGAGTTGTTAAATAATATTTTAAAGAAAACATGATTCGTGACTGATTATCCGAAGTTATCCGAAGAATAGTAGACTTTTATTCGTGAATTAGCTCAAGTTTATTCATTGTTCAAATTAGAGACTATTTCTGTTTTATAATAGCTTGATAACCTGATTTGGCTTTTCAATATCAAAATTCAAATCAAGCCTTTTCGACGTTCAATTCAACTCTACCACCATCTTTCTCCATACGGAATATTCATTTTGGACTGCCTTTTTTTGGATAAATTGAAGACTTGTCACATTTTCTTGTCACTCAAATTCTTTAATTTCAATTTTTAATTCCGAATTTTTCGAATTCCCCGTGCTGATTCCCATTTCCACCACCACTACCACCCAACGTCTTCTCATTTCCGATTCACTCGAATTTCTGACAGATAAAATTATGCAATTTCCGTATTTCTGGTTGTTGTGTGATGGCCATGAAAACGTCTTCTGAATGTGTTTGTCTGTCTCATTTCCGTATACCGTACTCTCTCCCTCTTCTCATTGCCCTTGATTTGTCATTTATTTTGCTCTCTCCCCGCACTGCACCACCGCTCAAAACGTCTTCAATTTCCAAAAACTGACATTTGACGCTTGGATCCAGAGAGAGGGGGACCTCTCCGTTTTCTCGACCCAATGAATAACCAATTGCACTTTTTGAAATTGATTTATGAAATTGCAGCAGAACGGCACGACGACGACGGGGGGAGAGTCGGCAGAAGGAGCAGTTGAAAAAGAAGAAGAAGAAACGGACGACGACGACGACGACGACAACAATTGAAGTCGTCAGAAGAAGAAGCGGAGGCGAAGTGTCGGTGGAAAGAAGGAAGAAAAGACGAAGAAGAAGCTGAAGACGGGACAAAAAATAGAAGAAAGTGACAAGGTCACGGCTGCGTCGAAGAGTTGACGGGCCGCTAGATGGCTTTCCGCAGACGGGTTCGTTGTTTTCCCTTCCACAGTTTCTCTAGGTAATCCATGAGTGTTTCAGGGAAGCGGCGACTCAAATTTCAGTCATCATGATGAGTTGGAACTTGAAGCCGGAAACAGAGAAACTCTTCGAAGAGACGCAGAGAGACAGGCCGCTTTGCAACTTGAGAGAGCCAAGGTAATCCTTTTATTTGTTTGTTTTTTTTTTGCTCTGTCGGTGGGAAAGAGAAGCTTTTGATGGTTTGAAGATTTCCGAGGAATGAGTAGGTGGACACAATAAAGGTTCAAATGAACTAGAGAGAAAGACAGGATTAGTCAAAAAATGACACTTGGCTAACTTGTAAGGTTTGCGTCTTTAAGAATCTCAAATATCTCAAATTCTGAATTCATCCAAAAAGGTCACTCCACCATCAACCGTAGCCTAAAAGCTCTTGTTTCAGTACAAACCCGTCGCGTTTGCTGTATGTACAAATGTAGAATACGATGGAAGTGTGGACGACGATTCACCCGTCCACGGATGTGCAGTTTCATTTAAAGTTAAAGATTTCCTGCATGTTAAAGAGGTTGGTGTAGACGGAATTCTATTAATCTTCTGAAAAAAAAACCTCTTGCATTTCAGAAATACAACAATGATTGGTGGATTGGCCGACTTGTGAAGGAAGGACATGATTTAGGGTTCATCCCATCTCCAGTTAAACTTGAATCTTTGAGACAGCAAACGGCGAAATCAGGAAAATTGTAAGTGATTGGAAAATAGGGATTGATGAAGATTGAGGGCTCTTTTTTCAGTAAGCAATCGACATCTGCAACTAATCTCGGTGCATTGGACAATATGATGCCAAGAAGTGGGTCACGAGGTTCCACTCCACCGACTCCTGGTTAGTTATTTTGATGAATTGAGGGAAAAAAACTGAGAATACGGTTGAAAAAGTTGATGACGTTGGTACAGTACCGCGCAAAATAATGGCAAAATTCAATTTTTTTAAAATGATGTTCTAGAATTGATGGATACACCTTAAAAGTTTCGGATAAAACGGACAAGTTTGAACCCATTTCCCAAACCCCCAAATTTGGCGTTATTCCACTGAAAACTCTGAAAATTCCTAATTTTCGAACGGTACTGTAGCTTGTAGATCGAAGTGTTTGGTCTGGAAAATATTCCTAATATCAGTGAAAATTGAAAAATCATCGGATTCAGATGACGACGAATACAATGCCAAACGAATGACGAATATTGTGACGACACCACCCACAAAGGAAAAGAAGAAATTAATATTCAAAAAAGTTCAACAGGAGAATGTTCCACCGTATGATGTCGTTCCTTCGATGAGACCAGTTGTATTAGTTGGACCTTCACTGAAAGGATATGAAGTAACTGATATGATGCAGAAAGCCGTTTTTGATTATTTGAAACATCGATTTGAAGGAAGGTTCGTTCTTTTTTTCTTTATGAGAAAAATCAGAACAGTGTTTTTTCAGAATAATCATAACAAGGGTAACAGCTGATATCTCTCTTGCAAAACGAAGTCTTCTGAATAATCCCAATAAAAGAGCAATGATGGAAAGAGCGAATTCAAGGACTAGCAATAGTCTGGCTGAAATTCAAACAGAAATCGAAAGGATTTTTGAACTGGCTCGATCAATGCAACTGGTTGTACTAGATTGTGATACCATTAACCACCCCTCACAATTGGCAAAAACAAGTCTCGCTCCGATTCATGTATATATTAAAATATCCAGTCCAAAAGTGAGCTATTATATCCATCATAACTTACAAAATGTTGTTTTCCAGGTCCTACAAAGGTTGATAAAGTCCCGCGGAAAGTCTCAATCGAGAAATATGAATGTACAAATGGTGGCAGCCGAGAAGTTGGCGCAGTGTCAAGCAGAGCTGTTCGATGTGTTACTTGATGAGAATCAATTAGAAGATGCATGTGAACATCTTGCTGATTTTTTGGAAGCCTATTGGAGAGCAACTCATCCTCCAGTCAGATCTCCTCCGAGAATAAAGAGAAATCCGATGGAGAATAGAGGACCAAGTACACTATTCACTCCGGCTCAGATGATGCAGGTTAGTTGGTATACTTTGAATGAAAGTACAAAATATATGCTTGTTTAACTGATGCTTATATTCTGAAAACTATATAAAATATCGTCCAAAAGATTGGTAACTCAGGATCTTTAAAACTTTGAACCCTTTTTTCCAAAGTGGCAGTTTACTAATGAAGACTTTCTAAGTAGCTAAACATTTGGCCGGTACAGTATTTCTAAATTTTGGTTGCTATCTTTGTTCCCAAGAAACTCTGTACTAACTTTTGAATTATTCAAAATTCACTTACGGAAAAAAGTGCAAACGCTACAATCCTTTGTTGAAAATATGAAGTAGTCAATAATTGCAGGGTTTCCAAGGAGGCGCTGGACAAATGCCTCCACAAATGCAACCACAACAATCGATTGCTTCAATGTCTCAAATGGGACCAGGTCAAATGGTATCAATGAATCCACCGTATTTAGCTCCTCCAATGCAAGGAGGACGTCCAGGAATGCCGAGTATAAGTGTTCAACAGGCCACTGGATCTTATGGGGGAGTACAACAACCACAGCAAATGCAACAGGCTCCTCCGCCTGCTCCACAGCGACAAACATCTTACGATCGTCACGGATTCGATGAATATGATGACATGGATATGTCAACACGACAGTATGAAAGAGGTACTTATCGATATTAAATACCTCAAACCCCTCTTCTTGTATTTTTTCATGTGAATTCCTCTCAGATTCGATCATTTTGAATATCTCTCTGTTTTCTTTCTATTGGCAACAAATGGCATCTTTTCGAATTGCTCCGAGTTTTTTGAACATCACCCCGAATACGAGTTGGTTTTCTAGAGATTTTCTTTCTCTCACTTTTCATTTTTATCCTATTTTTAACTTTATAGTCTTCAAATAATTTCTCTTCAAATTTATTCTTCAAAATTGGTGTTTTGTACCTTGTGTGTTAGGAATTTTCTTCCAAACAAGCAATGTGTCCTCTACTTTTTCCAACAACCCCGCTCAGTCCCCTTATGTATTTCAGTTCCGTGTGTTACCATATCTTTCATACGATTTAATTTCAAATTTTCTTCCTCCAAATAATACGCAGTTGTATTTTTAAAAGAGAATTTTATATTAATGAAATATAGTTTATTTTGAAATTATCAACCCGTTTCTCGACATGCCTAGTTTCTTCCAGTGAGGCGGAAAAAAATCCTCCTCGATTAGCTGATATTTGACCTGGAAAAAAGAAAATTTTGATTTAAGTTGAAGGTGAAGGATTACGGTATCCTCTGTTTCCTGAATATCACGGTAGAAGACGTTGGACTGATTCTTCGAGAGATATCCGATCCACCATCCAAAAGTTGAAGATGGAGCTGAAAAAGAAAGGTCTAAAATGTCAACAATTTTTATAGCTGTCATATACGAAAAAATGGGTGTAGATTCCGAGAAGTATTATGAGAAAGCTCAACAATCTCTAAACTCTCGAAAATGAGCAAAAAAGACGTTGTCTCTGGTGGCCGTGGTCGATTTTTACAAAAGCCATCATGGGCAACTTCTGGCTTGTTTGCAAATAAAATCATGAGTTCTGCCTTGGAATTCCGAGAAAAGGAAAAATCAAGAAATTCGAGAATTGCAGTTTCTTGTGTCTCACCTGTTATCAGTACAGAATCGCAATGAACTTGAGAAAAATAGAGATCTTTGATAGCATCAGCCTTTGAAGTTTCCATAACCTTCACATCACTTTGATAATCCAAATGCTCCACAATCTCCTTTCGAACCCACTCTGGATCATTGCTGAATATGAAAACAAGGCCAGAATCTAAAAGTTTCAAACGATTATTTAGAATTTTTATGATTTACCATACGAAGAGTGTACAAGTGATCGATTGCTCGTATGGTGAACGCCTTATCAGTTCCCTCATGTTGACCATCTGATAGAAAATCTCCACGTCTGATGTGAACACAGGTTCTGTTAAGACAACAATGTCGGTTTATACTTTTCTCAAGTAGCTTACTTAAACCTGAGTTCATCTTTTCGCCTGATCATTCTTCTTAGTGAATTTGTGTCACCTTCTGATGGTTTCAGCCATTTCCTAATAGATGCTTCTATAGAAGCGAAGTATTTGAAACTCTGAAAACCCGATTCTCCCGAACAGAATTTTGTGAAAGCTCAAACCTGAAAATACCCACCATCGATCACCAAGAATTTGGTCTGTTCGCAGGAAAGAATAGATGAAAACTGAAAGTGACAACACGCAGGTGAATATATATGCCTTGTCGATTCAGAAATCTGAAAATTTAGATTTGGAATTTTAAACTCTGATTGACACACATCCAATGGAATTGAAATAACTTTGTTAGCCACAGAAGGAATTTGTTCTAGAAGATCCAGTTTGGAATGGAGAACATAATCATCAGCATTGAAGATTGCAGTTCGATTCAATCTTTGAGCTAATCCAAGTAGTGAAAATACTTCGAATAATTGATTTCCTTCAAGACAGACAACTATTATTCGTAGTATAACAAAACCATACCAATTCCTCCATCGTAAACAATTGTTACCATTGGGAATAAAAGATATTTATGAATCGGTATATCATTCTGGAATTCTTCTCTGAGATACAAAGATCTTGAGCATAAACAATTACCTTATCACAATACACTTTTGTTTTTATCTGACTATAATCATAATAATGCGGAGAAAACCAATTTACTATTAAAATGTACGATATGAGAACTGAAAATTCGAAGTTTCCATTGATTAGAGAAAATGAGCACACCTATCACAACTACACATGTTTTCTTCTTCAACGGCCAATTACGTATTATTCTGATTTGGTGTCGAATCATAACAAAAGTATAGAATATGAGATACGCTCGAGCCGAAGAATAGAATATTCCTTTCAAAAAAGAGAGACTCTGTCGTTACACGTCTCCTTGGTTTCACTTCATAGACACAGAAACTTTATAGAAACTGGACACAAATGGAAAAATATGGAGGAAGAGAAAGAGGGAAGTTATTAATGTTCTCGTTATCAGTGTGTCGAGTAATCAACCATTGCACTTCTCTGGTTGTTATTGTGGAGTAACGCAGTGCTACGCATAATCTTTAAAAAACAAAGACTTGGTGATTCCTGAAAACCTGTCTAGCCCAAAAATATATCCCTTTATAACTGGTTTGTACAATACTCTAACTTAAGTCTCACTTTTCATTTTCCGAGACGATCATTATCATCGCTATCACCATTGGCTAGCCTAGACTTTGCCACCCAACATCGGGAGCCCGCGTATTTTTACCTATGCAGTTTTTGTTTAACGGCTAAAGCGAAAGTTCTGTTTATTCAGAAATTTGTAAAATTGCTCAAGTTGCAGTACACCAGAATAACCACGCATAAATTTATTTACATGTTCAAGTTTACAGATAAGCACGAATATTATTGAGCGCTGTTGGGAAGAGTTCCAGCAAAGTCCTTCAGTTTTGATAGGGAGTTTTCAATGTCTGAAAATTATTCAAAATCAATCTTCTCGGATTTCCTTCTGTGATAATCTTACCATTTTTGAACTGATTCATCATATTCCCATCCATTGAGACGTCATACACTTGAGAATCTGCTTGGAAAGTGAGCGAAGTTGGAGATGAATCAACGACTTCCGCATGTGGTTCTGCAAAACATTCAAGGCTGAAAAGTCGGCAATAACTGATGGTACCTTTATGAACTGAATCTTTGACTCTCTCCATCAATTCCCGTTTATAAACTTCGTACACTTTCCGGAGTTGCATTCCATGTTCAGGTGGTAATCCAAGCTGAACGACTTCCTTCTCAAGATCTTCAGATGGACAATTGTAGCCTGCTGGTTTCAGCAGAAACCAATCCTCAATCAAAACAATATTCGAGTGATTACTGACTGTGTCTAAAATATTTAATAAATGACAACGTCCCTCCTCATCTGAAACTTACCGATATCTTCCGAAGTATCAGAAAGTACTGTTTCATCGTTATCATGAACAATCAGATGGGCTGCTCTATTGCAGAGATGTTTGAATTTCAGCACTGTCTGAAATGGAAAAAAATTATTTTTTTTACTGGCAGATGCTAGTAGAAAACTGACAAGGTTGGAAAAGTTGGTGCAGATTTCTTCAAGGAGCCACGACGGGCATTCCATATCGCCGAGGAAATGGTATTTCTAGAAATTGACTCAGTTGGAATTCCGACAATCAAAGTTAAAGAACTTACCATTCTCTACTCTAAACAAATCCGTCGGTTTAGAAAAAGGACAAAAAGAAAAGTCGAAGAACGAAGAGACCCAGATTGAAGAAGTTTGATGTTTTTGGTCTCCGAGAATCGGACAATAACAAGAAAATATATCTGAAAAGAACTTCTTTAAGGAAAACAGGGGTGAGGGATTTGGAGGAGAGAGAGGTAGTAATCACGAATGGAATTTTTTTGATAATCCTGGGAATTCTGAAAGGAAAAATGGGTAGGATTTGACAAAGAAAACTGCTGCGTTGGTAATTTCTTGCCGAATTGTTTTATGGCTACAGCAATCATGCCGTTTTTTTTCAAAAATGTTCACTTCTTTCTTCAAAAATCGTTATCGGTCTACAGGAGATTTTCTTTCCTGAACGAAATGATCCAAAAAAATGGGAACTGCAAAGACTATATTCAGATTTATTATATTTTCAATAATTTTCAATCGATTATTCTTATATCTTATCTTAAGTTGCTCTACAAATCAATAACCTGAAATACCACCTCACCCCAAATCCATAACCCATCCCAAAAAACGCACACCCAGTCCTTTTCCCCCAAACCCTTTTTCATTCGTTTCTCTATTTCTCTCCCTTTTCTATTATCTCTTTCTCTGTCTTTGTGACCGTGGACTAGGTCTCCCCCAATACTATCTTTTTCACCACTCCGTCCCCCCAACTACGTGCATTCCCCGCGAACTAATTCCCTTTGAATCTGGCCTAAAAACTTGTTTTCTTAAATATTTTTTCATGTGTTTCTATCATTTTTCATCTTGAATTTTTTTGCAGAATAATGGGAAAGAAGAATAGATCAAACGGAGGGAATCCAGTACCAACACCATCGAAGACTCCTGTCAAATTCAATGACAAATGGGCAAGTATCGAAAACGGAGAGGCCAAAAGTGCATCTGTTTCTCACTACAAGGAACCATCCAAGGAGCCGAAATTCGTACATCCAGCCAAGTTGGCAAAAGAGAAGAAGATCTTCGATGGATTAGATGTTCCTGAAAGAGTTCTTGCTCATGGAAGAGTATTGGAAAATGGTGGAGGAAAGAAGAGAAGAAATAGAGAATTGTCTCCAAAGATGGAAGCAAAGAAGGCAAAAGTAGCAGAATCGAAGACAAAGGATGTTACTGTGGGCAAGAAGCAACAAAAACGTAAGTTTTCGATAAAATTAGGCTCTCAACTAACTGATTACACTTTTAAGAAGCCACCACTACGGTGTCTGAGGTCACCAAATCCACATACCTTGTCGAGGAACCTGACAATAAGGGAGTTGTCACATTGGTTTCGAATGGAAAGGAAACTAAACTCAAGAAGACGGTCATCGTGGAGAGTGATGATGAGAATCTGGTTGGATTGGAGAGTGATGAGGAGGAGATGGAAGATGAAGACGTCGATGAAGAGGAGTATGAAATCGACGAAGAGGAAGAAGAAATGGAGGATGAAGAGGTTGAAGATGAGGATGAGACTGATATCGACGAGCGGGAGATGATTATTGATCCACGGGATATCGAGAAGTACATTGACTTCGAGTCACCGGAGGATGATCTTGATGATGAAGAGGAGTTTGAAGATGAGGAGATGGAAGACGAAGAGGAAGAATTGGAGGAGGAAGAAGAGGAAGAACAAGGGGACGAGGAGGAGGAAGAAGTCAGTGATGAAGAATCTGTGGTTTCTGAGATGGATGCGGACTCTGACGACGAGGGATTCATTGCTGGAAAGGATCGGGAAGCTCATGTCATCTCAAAAGACAAGAAATCTCCAGTTACTTTCAACGCCAAACCAATGGACTTCGATAAGTTTCCATTCACTGACAATGATTCCGTTGTCACTGCTTCTCGTGCTTTCGGATTCATGATCTCTCCATGCGATGTTCAAACTTTCTTCGAGTTAGTTTTCGATTGAACAATTTTTATTATTCTCTTGTTTTCAGCAAATTCTACCAATCGAACGTTCTTGTTGTCCATCGCAAGATCCCAGCCTACTACGGTAATCTGTTTTCAACTGAACGTCTTTCCGAACTTCTGGAAAATAATCACCTGGAATACGGAACAAATATCAACATTGCTCAATACAAGAATGGTGTCAGAACTACTCTGAATGGAAAAGGACGTGCTTATCCTCAGATTATCAAACAGCATGTTCATGTAAGAATCTAGTCCTTTTTTAAATTTCTCACAACCCTGTTTCAGAACATGTGCTCCGTTCAACTGGTTAATCCTCAAACCTTCGATGACCGTATCTGGTACCTCTGTGAAGTTCTCCAAGAGCAATTCGGTTGCTTCGTCGGAGCGAACACCTACCTGACTCCAGCCGGCTCTTCTGGATTTGCTCCACATTGGGACGAGATTGACGCTTTCTTGTTGCAAGTGGAAGGACGTAAATATTGGAGAGTATGGGCACCAGAATCAGCTGAAGAAGAGTTGCCTCTCGAATCAAGTGGCAACTTCACAGAAGACGATATGAAGGGAAGAGAACCAGTTTTTGAAGGATGGATCGAGCAAGGAGATATGATTTATATTCCAAGAGGATACATTCATCAAGCCAGAACTGATGCCAAAGTTCATTCTCTTCATGTCACTGTCTCTACTGGAAGACAATGGAGTTTCGCAAATCTGATGGAGAAAGTGATCCCTGCTGCTGTTGGTGCTCTCACTGAAGAGCGTCACAAACTTCGTAGAGGATTGCCGGTTGGATTGTTTGATATGGGAGGAGTCGTTGATTTGGATTATCCCCAAGAGGATCATTTCACGGAGAAGTTCAGGATTGTGGTCGATCGTCATATGAGCAGACTTCGTAACATGGTAGCTGATAGTCTTCTCGAAAGTTCTGTGGATAGTCTGGCCAAAGAATTCATGAAGCAAGCACTTCCGCCTCTTCTCACACCGAGTAAGTTTCAAATATCCGAATTCAAAATATCAAATTCTAATTTTTCAGAGGAAAAGAAGAGAAGCGTGATCGGATCATCCGTCAATCTTCTTGGTGATGATCTCATTGATTTCACTGCCAAAACCAAAGTGAAACTGATTCGAAAGCATACTCAACGTCTTCTGATGGAAAGCGAGGATTCATGCTTCATCAGTCATCGAATGAACAACTCTCGTCTTTTCGAAGGACGTCCAGAATCACTTGAAGATTTCCCATCATCTGGAATCGACGTATTCCGTGTTCTTTCGAATGCCTATCCGGAATGGAGAACTCTTGATGATGTCTTCTCATCTAGAGAGACTAAATCGAATACTAAGAAGGAAAAGATGGCAGCCATTCAGATTCTTTTCCAAATCGGAGTGCTCCTTGTTAAGAACTGATTTAGTTTTACAATTGTTTTCTGTTGCAGTTTATCTTTGTTTCCCTTTTATTTTGTTGTTTTCCTCAGAAATCAGAACTCCTTTCTAGTTTGAGTTAGTTCTTGATATTCTTTTGTTTCTGCCCCCGTTCTATTTGTTTCTTGTCAAAATTGCTTTTTAAAAATAAATGTTTAAATTAATGATTAAACCAATCTATCAAAATGTTTATTGCAGACTCTATTAGTTATTATAATGGCATGAGAAAGATAAAGAGATCAAGGGAAAATAGGCTAAATTCGGATTTTTTGGTTTTCATAACTTTCAAATGTATTTAATGAAACCATTTATTAATGAAGAATTCATTTCAAAGAAAGAGTGATAGATTTGTTAAGAAGTGCCTTAGCCGTATCCAGAGCGATTTCATCGATATTCATTTGGAAAATCGATTGTAGCTCACTTGTTGTTTTTATGTCTTCAATACACTTCTCCTTCAATATTCCCAATTTGTATCGAATCGAAATTTCAAATTTCTTGTCCAGTTTTTTCGCTGACTTCTCAACCAGGAACTCCTCGCAACGTTTCATGCAGACTGGTGAGCCGTACATGTCGCCCAGTTGAAGTATTCCGTCAACGGTGTTGTCTGGAAGAAATTTTTTAATGGACCGTTATGACAATTCGGACTTACCATCGATTCCAGATTCGCCATGAAGAAGTTCCAGATAGTTTTGGAAGTCACATGGGTCCACATCCTGAAGATTAACAGTTGTTGAGTTGGATTCGTTGACATTCCCCATAAACATGGCTTCGAAGTAGCTCGATTGACGTGAGAGGAACTGGAAATGAGAAGTAAGTTTTCGGAGTTCTATCCTTCTTACCTTTTTCAACACATGAAACTCTCTTCCTTTCACCACCAACACTACATCCGAAAACTTTTTCATCGTGTCATTGAATTTCGTCAAGTCCTCTTTGCCAAATCCATCCATTTTCGTGATAACAGAATGAGCCTCAATGGTCACTATTCCATCCACCATGAAGCGTTCCTTGAGATTTTCCAGTTGCAGAAAACCGTACCAACCCCATACATTCGACGGACGAACGTGCCCGAAATGACAATTCTTCTTCATTGTGATTGAAGTTCCGTTAGTGGAGATCGCTCTGAGAGCCGTCACCGTTTCCACGTTCCAAGAGTAGTCTTCATCCTTGGGCTTCACACATTCGAGATGGACATGAAGAAACTCGTCGTCTTTTCCGATTGTCAGTGCCCTGAAAGTTTCCATACGCTTCACTGTGCATTTTCAGAATTTGGATAGGCAGCTTCTCCCTCAAAAAACACTAACTTTTTCTAGTACGAACATGTTGGTCACAACATGATCGTACTAGAGACCGAATTTCTCATGACCGAATTTGCTAATGGCTATTTTCAGATTTTGGCAGTATCATTGTATTCTACCTAGTTTTTTAATGTTGAGGCCAAACTTGCCAAAATTTGGATTTCTAAGTCACCACATTATTACCAAGGTATCCCAAAGTGTTGCTCTTCCACTTTGATGTCTTCTCCTTCGATAAAGCTATCGTCGATAACGCGGCTAATCACAAACTCCTTCACCGGTGGTTTCATTTTACAAAACTGACGATTTTACAGCTTAATTTGCTTTTTGAAATATTATCCAGCATCATGAAACGTGGCAAATCTTACAATTTTTAACCAATTTAGGAGGGGCAACGCGCCAATTGACAAGATTCAGTCTAGGGTCAGGACGCAAAAAATTGACTTTTTAGCTAAATTTCTCATGTAGTGAATGTTAGGTCGTCACACTGAAAGACTCCCAACTCGGCTCAAAAAGGGATACCGTATTCTGGATACCACCAAAAAAATGGAAATGTTTTGTGATATTTTAGCAATATGCAATGTTTAGTGGCCGAACTTGTTTCGTAACTGAAAAAGCTTAACCATTCAATAATATGGTTTCCTTATTAAAAGTAGAGCAAATCGAATTACACTGTGATCAAGAATCAGCTATTTAAAACGTTTATAAAATCTTATTCTTCATATCTTCTGTGGTAACACCAATAATTGCAACTCCTGGTTTAGCAGCATTAGTCAACTGAGTACCGGTTTTGAAGCAAATTAGCTGAATTTTCTTGGACCAATAGAGCAACTCTCTGGGCTTCTGGAGCACTTTTGAACAGAAAAATCAGAGCGTAATAAACCGAGTTACAGCTCGGCAAATGGAAGAGGAAAAATGTAAACAATTTGGAAGTACTGAAAATTTTCGAAAAAAAATTGGAAATTAATTCATAACTCGGTCAAGTTTTGAGGTTTTTGTCTCAAATTTACAAATTAGATAGATCTCTGTAAGCACTATCTGCCCACAAAAATTCAGATCAACATGTCCAAAATGGAGAATAAAGCCATCAAAAAGCCCATCAAAACATTTTTCAGCCATCAAAACATTTTTCGAAAGTTTGACAATTTTCAATTTCCATTTGACGTTAGTTAATGATTAAACCAATCTATCAAAATATTTATTGCAGACTCTATTAGTTATAAAAATGGCATGAGAAAGATAAAGAGATCAAGGGAAAATAGGTTAAATTCGGATTTTTTGGTTTTCATAAGTGTTTGGCATATGTGAGATATCAGAAAAAAGACTGGAGAGAAAGTGAATCAAAAATATGTGAGGAGAAGTTAGAATTATTGCTGCGAAAATGAACCATCCCAAGAGAGTATAAATAGATGCAAATATTAAAATATCCAAAAGATAAATAATAAATTATTGTTTCAAAATTTTAGAATACGGGAAGCAAGATTGAACGAGAAGACGAGTATCACATTCAACAGGCGGTTGCACCAATTCATTGTCTGAATCCGAGGTCTGGAGCACCGGCGACAGAGCGAAAGCTGCTTTGGACTGTTCGCGAAGAGGCCGCCTGGAAGAGAAAAATGAGTTTATACAGGAGAAAGCAAATGAAAATCACCTGGATGGTACGAAGTGGCTTCATTGGAACTTTATCAGAGAACTCCTCGTCGTATCGACCGGCACGAACCTCGCGAAGTTTGTCGAGCTGAAAACGACAATGCTGAAGTTGAATATAATGTATGTCCCAATACCTGATGAGAGCTGATCGGGAGAGCAGCTCGAATAACAATCCAGTTAACAGTCTCACGGAATGGATCAGTGGTTTCTGATCCCTCGTACATCCAGAACTCCTTTGTCTTCTCCGCGACAGGGAAGAAGGTTTGGAAGTCGAATGAGCACAATTTGCACTCACTGCCTTTATAGATAATCTGTGGAAGCAGATTGATGAGTGGAGAGAAGATCGAGTTGTCGTCATGAGACTCCTGAAATGATTGATTTCAGCCTATTCTAGATGAAGTTTTGTTCTTACATTCAAGAAAACTGCGATGGCAATGACACCATTTGGCTGCTTGAGCGCATCAGCCATGGTGGCGAAACGAGTATTCCGATGAATGAGATGCATTTCTCCAGCATAACCAACACCTCCGATGGTATGCTCCGATCCATTCATTGGCTCAGTTGCCCAGTGGAAATTGACAGCATCCAGGTGATATTGTTCTTCTGGGAGGAAGGAAATAGCTAATTCGCTGCTGTTTCCCTCTCTCATCAACCAGACAGAGTTTCCATCGTTCACTGCTTTGAACTCTCCAGTTGATTCGTAAGTCACCCTGAAATTCAGAACTTTTCTACTGCCCAGATCTGTTTTATATAATGTGATAGCGATTCATGTTGAAAATAAAAAATAGGGTATGATAAGCTGAGTGTCCCAAGAGAAATCATGTTATTCTAGGTATTCTTGAGGTAACCCCTATTGCCATAACGGGGGTATATATGTATTTCAATTGAGCCTCAAAACTTACTTGGAACCCATATTTTATCATGCGACCCTTATTTCCTTTTTCAGAAACGTTATATTCTTGAAATAACTAAACCCTACTCGAAGTGTGCGTTCTGAAGATGCTCCCCGAAAGCAGTGATGACTGGAACGATGTCAATTGGAGACTGACTTCTTCCAAGAGACGGAACGTTCAAAACTTTTCCCAACGAGTCCAATTTGACCTTGTTGAGCCCTGTCTTGAATGCACTCTCCATGAACTTTGGCGCCTCTTTCAGCTGGTTCAATGAGCCAGCAATCGACGGAGCAGCTGCCTCCGCTTTCTGTTTCAATTGGGCAATTCCCCCTTGAAGTTGACTCAAAAATGCCATGTTGGAGAAGAAGGAGACGTGGTTGTGGTGTAGCGGTCTTCTGAAGTATTTTAAAATAAGAAAATGGGAAAAGAGAAGCCGAGGAAATAAGATGATGTTGACGGCTGGTTGGGAACAAGGAGACGAGAAAATGGAGCTATTATAAGAGAGAAAAAATACGAGAAGAAGCAATGAATGAAGGATATATATTATACGAATTGGAAAGGATATTTATGAGAAATTGGGAGAAAATATCGAGATGGAAATGTTTGGAGAGGTTTATTGGTCTCTGAGTTTCTCACATTCATTGTCGATCTATAGAATAGCGTAGGTCAAAAGTTGACGTCATCTGATTCAGGGACATCTTCTGAAAAGGAAGAAAGCCAAATTTGTTAATGAAAAGAGTAAAATATCAGAAGACGAGGCTTATGGACACCTCGTATTCTCTCTGTTTTTTTTCTTGTTGCTCCACAATTGAAATTAGTCGAGCATTTGTTATTCAGTAACGCATTTACACATAAATACACCCGTCTATAATTCAAATTCCGAAAACGAAGAGAGGGGGGAAACAGCCAAAAAAGAGAAGTTTTTGAAGCAGAAGACGTTTTGGAAGTCAACCGAAACAACGGAATTCGAAAAGAATGAAAGAGAATTGGAATGGAAGAATCAGAAGAATTAGAAGAGGAGAAGAAGACGATAAAAGTGACGTGGGATGCTCCTTCTGAAAACAACAAGATGGAAATCCAGAAAATTGAATTTAATAGGCGTTCTTTTGTTAGATAAAATAATGGAGGGTTTGGAATTCATGAGACAGCATGGTTGGTTGATTGAAAAAATGAGAATTTCGATCAGGAAATCGCATGACACAGATTCTGAAATTCCTACGTCATCTTGCGAGACACGCAATCTGAACCTTCAAAACTTCAAACACTTTTTCCAAAACGGAAATTGAATTTCTGTGCTTCACAAAACTTTCTCTCTTCCAGAAATTCCCTAGTTTCCGGTCGACAGAGGAACGCGCGACCATAAATAATGCGTTTCAGAACCGAAACCTGTCTTCCGGAGGAAGTTGAAAAAATATCAAAGAGTTTTTGGAAAAGCAACAGACGGAGCTCCCAAAAAGTCGATAGAGTCGCGTGTCTTGTTGAGTAAAAAGAAGAAGAAAACGAAGAAGAAGACCACTGGCGCGCACATTCTTCGCCGTTGTAGCAGTGTAGTAGTAGAAGGGGCCGCTTTCGATAATTCTTCTTCTAGATTTTCTTTTTTTCTTCTCTTTTCTTTTCAAGACACACACCCCACAACGCGCGGCACACTTACAATTATTCTGGGTGAAAAAGCGAGAAGAAAAATGAGAAGAATCCTTTTTTGAAAAAGAAGAAGAAGAAGATCATGCATGGCTAATGGGATGAATCTGACACCGATTTTTGGAAGAAATAAGAGAAAAACTGATGGAAAAATAATAGGGATCAGTTTGCGGGGAGAGGATGGCACGTACTGCCTTCTTGATGGATAGATGGGTTGAGGAAATGAAAGAATCCAAATATAGATAAATGACATTTTGAGAGGAAGATAGGCTTATGGGATTCGTACTATTTTGAATATCCGATTCTGCTGGAATGACTTTTTCTAATCGGAAGGATGTATACGTTACGGGCGACAGTAGATCAATGAGGCTGCTCTAAATTTGGAAACTGCTGAAGGTAGGTCCCTTTTTTGAAGTTCAGGGTATCTCAGGTCTTGGACAGGGATCTATTAACTTTAAATGAATTCTCTAGATGGGAGAGATCCATGGGAACATTTTTTGAGGGAAAAGTGAGCTACCGGAAACTCAGAGGTCTGCTTCCGAACCTCAAAGTTTATTGGCATGACATAGAAAATTTCCTTTTGGTATGGCAAGAGCTCCCTACATTGTAAGAATTCGAAAGTTGAAATATTTCATCAAATGTTTCCTCAAGTGAGTTATTCAAAAAACAATGAGAATGAATTCTTTATTCTACTTGCTACAACTAGAACAACATTCGACGTTTTAGAATTTTCATGGGTTTATGTAAGCCTAGGAATCCTGAAGCGTTCTCGAGTTTGAAAAATGAACCTTGAACTCAATCACAACTGAAACGGAATGCAAATCTTATCTCGACAAAGTGCATAACATTGATCTTCGAAAAAGAAAGTCCGAGACTCCTGGACTATGAGATCTCCACTACCCTTCATAGACTTTTTGACTGGCCCCCAGACAGGGAGAAATCAAAAAGTGCTTGTATCTCTGGACTTAATCATAAATTTCTGACAACTGACAGCTTTTAAGAATAGATACATATTTCATCTTTTTACGATTCAAAACCACTTGAAAACTATACGAAAAAGAAGGAGAAGAAGCACAGAATTTTTTTTTCAGTTCAGACTTTCATTTTCCCTCCGGGAGAAGGAAAAATAAATAAAAAAGTGCTCATAAATAGATGATGAAGAAAATGGGAGAAAAAGACAAACATCTTTTTTTTGAGTTCTGAAAAGTTGAAAAAGTAAGTGGGAAGCAGAGCAAGATTAGTTAGAAATTGATGGTCGACCCATGAGAATAGTAGAGAAAAAAGAATAAAATAAATGGGAAAAGGGGCATTTTTGGAGTGGAAAAGAGAAGAGAAATAGAAGCTTTCTCCCGGAAAAATGGGAAGGGATGCGCCACAAAATGCCAGAAATTCAATCACTCTCTTCTTCCTTTTTCCCCTTCTTTTCTTTCTTTTCAGTCCCTTTTTTGCCATTTTCGAAATGGAATCAACTCGTTTGGTATTTTCATTTTTTCTATTTGGTTTTCGAGAGAAGGAGAACAGAAGAAAATTGTTTATTCGAAAATTAGGTTGCGTATACAAAAAACAAATAAGGCAAGAAGAGGTAGAGAGAATGGAAAGGTGAAGGAGAAGAAGTGGGGATACAGAGGGAAACGAGGGAAATGGTGACCCGTTTGAATGTGAGAATATATTTACAGACAGTTGATGAGCAGAAGCACCGGAAATAATAATGACTAGAGTTGAGATAAAGACTAGAAACTTCAGATTTGGGGGTTATAGGCATGTAGTGTTGGTCCACCTTTAACAGTGGATATATGTGCCTTTTGACTTCGTTTTTTCCTTCGACAATAGAAACAATAAACGACACATAATGTCACATTGAGTCCGAAACAGACAACTGCAACTCCAATTGCACCGGCAAGAAACCAGAATGGAGAGACGACGGCATGGAATTCAGAAATGATTGAGGACTTCGTGGTGGTGGCTGGCATTGTTGTCGTGTCGTTCTGAAAAGAAATAAAGATAGATCACTATAATTGAAAATAGGAATGTCTGGGTAGGATACTTCAAGCTGACTTGAGACGAAGACTTTCTTCAAGAATGTCTGATTAGTTGCGAGCACCAAAATTATGCTCCGAATTACAAAGAAAAACTCTTTTACAGGTATGTTGCAAATCATTTAAGATAAGGAACTTGGAATAATCGCTCTCGAAAATGCCTGAATTAGTACTGATATGACCCGTCAAACCAATATAACTAGGAAGAGGGTAGCAGACGGATTCCGAAATTTGAGGATGTGCCTTTGGACTCTTCATCTAACTCATGTGCAAACTTTCAAAAATCTTTGAATTTGCATGATGTGAAAGTTTCCTTGTCACTCAAAGCTAGTATGATGCTCAACAAATTCTAAACAGTTCTTGAAAATTAAAAGCAACTTAGAAATTCATGAATAGTTATATCAGCTAAACAATAGCCATAAGATCCAGCTTGAATACTCTTGAAAATGTCAAATCGCCCTGTTCCGATACTCGTGGAATCTTCTAAGTAATTTCTTTGTGCACCTTCCAATAGACACATCTAATTAAGCATATACCCTCGTGCGGTTTTATGTTCATTATGTTATTGTATGCCTCTTCCTGTCTCCAAATCTCCTTCCCCAATAAATAATCCCGAAATGATTACCAGTTGTAATAAAGCTCTCAAGAGGGAGAGAAGGGCGGGTAACTAATATACCTTTCCCCTTCTCATACCTTTCCCTTTTTCTATACACTTCTCATTACATTTTGCCGAGAAAGGGAAAGAGAGCCATATGCATCTCTCTACTTTACTCGAGTAACAGAGAACCGCCCATGTAAATAATTCATGTTTGTGAAATGGCAATTCGGCGACGATATAAGTAATTTTGGAGAAAGGAAACGGAAATTGATTTTGGGTGGAAAAAGCTTACCCTGATATGATGGATGAGAACGGATAATACTCCAGAAGAGTTGAGAGATGAGGGTCCGTTGAATTGACATACTGGTTCACAGGAAACGAGAAGACAGTTGGCATCATCAAATTCTGTTGACGTTATTCCTTCGAATGTCACTCCATCACAATCTGCAAAATGAATGTGTTCTAGAACGAAGAGTATAGATTCTTGAGTCAGAAATAATTTGAAACTAATTGGATCAGAATAGCCATTTTCAGTTTCAATATACGGAAACTAAAACACTCATCAGATTAAATTTATTGGGAAAGATTGGCACATCAGTCTGGGCTGCGCCGGGCCGGCAAAATTTGCCAAAATCATCCCGAGTGGAGAAAATGTGCCAGAAAAATTTTGTGAGAACATTTTTTTGTTTAAAAAAAAACCATCGATAGTTTGTCAAAACCTAAAGCCAATGTTACACCGCGCTCTCCTGCTAAAATGATTGAAATTTGAACTTTTAAGATTTTCCGGCGTTTTTTCAGGTAACGACGGTTGTGCAATTCTCGTTAATTATCCAAGAGAAGGTACATAACGTCTCAAAACCTGGCAGAGCCTGTGAGAAAGCCGAAATTCAAAGTTTAGTTATTTTAGCAATAGAGCGTGGTTTAACATAGATAATATGACTGATACCTAAATATCGTTTTTGAATGAAAACACAAAAAAAAGAGGTTTGCCTCAAAAATGACTATGGGGTAATCTTTCTACAAAAAACCCGGCCCGCGACAAGTATGGTATAATGCTTTGTTACAAACGCTCTCTTTATCCTATAGAGGTTTCCTCACAAATCCTTCATAAAATTTGATAGATACATTTCTTTTGAAAAATTCAATTCCTTCTATTCCATCTGACCTACAGTTATGATAGATACCCTCTGTTTTCCAAAGACTTATTCATAAATGTCAACACCATAACACAACACAGTGCATTCCCATCACATTATTCACTCCTTCTTCTTCTATTTACCCGACTCCTTTTCTCGGCTCAATGCTCTTCTCTCCTTCCATTTCCTTCCTCTTTTCTCGTTTATTTTCATTGAATCTCCATAGAAACGGAAATAAAAGGACAACATGTTCACCTACTCTTCTATTATTCTTCCCGAAAAAGAAGACGAAATGAAGAAGATGTGTCTCTGTTTCCGGCTGTTGTTTTGGTGCTCTCGCCCAGGATCAGGGACGAACGAGGCGAGAGAATCGGTTTAGCCGACGATAAAACAAACGATTGTATGACACGCGGATTAAACGCGACACTGTCTCCCGAGAGAGCTCTGAGCATTTCCCGCGCGGAACGATTCGACTGGTAGTTTCGAGTCGGCAAACAACTCGAAAAGCTCTCTCTATTCGCATTGGAAAAGAGCAACAAGATGCTCTCGGCTGCTGATACATTTGTCATTTTGAAGAGTATCCGAAACGAGAGAAATACGGATAACTGACATAACCGGATATCAGTTTTTTAGAGAGAACTATGGGGATAGTGAGAAAGATAAAGAACACTTCTCAGTTGTTCAGTAGTGGACACTTCTAGAGATCAGAGAATATATCTTTGCAGATTATCCACGAAATCTGGTACTCTTCAGGCAGGAGCATGCGGAAAGTGTCGAGCATGAGAGAAATCTTCCTTTTAGAAGACAATAATTCTCATCTTAGAAATCAGAGCAGATTTTAGATATTAACACTTTCAAGTATTGGTTCGCACTTTGATTCTATTTTTGAGTATGTCATGTACTCATTAAAGTCTGCAACTAAACTAACTACTCGAAAATCAGTCATACGTAAATAACGTATTCCTTGGGATCAGAACGTCATTTGAAGGTGCAAGAGTGAGATATTAATGCCCGATGTATATGACAGATGATGGATTAGTTTATTCTCTTGCATAGGAATTTCTCTATCTAACTTTCCCCTTATTTCAAAGTCGAGACAGATTAGAAATGAAGAAAAACTTACTCGGAATGGAACAACAGACATCTAAACACTGTTTCATGTCAGTTGTCGTCTGAGAGGATACCGTAATCGCTCCTTGCCCAAATCGCTTTTCATTGAAAATCTCCAGTTGACCACAGAAGACATCAACTCCGCGGGAAGATTTGATGAATAGCAAAAAATTGAAATATAGAAGGAGGAGAAGATGTTGCATGGCTACGCGAGGATACGCGAAAAGCCGAAGAGAGCTCGAAACGAGAGCAGCAGGTATATGTTGAAGGGAGAGCAGGTGAGACGAAGAGGGGCGGAGGAAATAAACGAGAGAATGAGGGAAGAGAGGCTTTCTGCGCGGTTATGTACATGTATGTGAAGAAGAAGAAACGAGATGATCAAGGGAGGTCGTCGAACCCCTCGTGTTTGTTTTCCCAAGACACTGAAACCGATTTGCCCACCCATCTTGGGACTCAATGATAAGGCAAGGTGATATAGGGTGCTTGAGGATGGGAACCGTTGTGGGAGCTTGAAGCTAGATTTAGAATATCCGTTACAGCCGTATAAAGAAGGCTTTATATACAAATAAATTAATGTAAATTTAGTGGTTTTAACTCGTCAGTTTCATAAAGAGAGTTTTGCAGTCAAAACACATTTTGAAAGAATGTCCTTACTAGGCCTTTGAATCTGAATTCTGAATTTCAGTAAAGTTGGTAAATCAAAAATCTCAAGTGAAATCTTTAAAGAGTATTTTTAAGGGAGCCACTCGGAGAAATGACATCACTCTGGGATTCTAAGAACTCTCTGCATTCTGGATCTTCGGCGACCACGACTTCAGGGCCGCCTCTCCTGGATACTTCTCAAAGCTCCCGACAGCGTCCATTTTTGAAGACCCCAACGAAGCTGCAATATCAAAAAACTCCTGGACACTCTGAAAATCTTGTGAAACCTAAACTTGTCAAAGAAATTCCATTTGCTGTAAGCCAATAATACCTCTTTTTCAACCTGTTTTTTTTGTCAGAGTAAAAATGAATACTCACGACAAAATTCAACGTACAAATGAGACTCCCGGATCCAGAAACTTTGAAATCGTGCCCCAATGTTTAATTAATTTGCTGTTTTCAAATCTTTTAACCCACATTCTTTTTCCACAATTTCGTTCGTTGTTATGTTCGGTGTCATTCTACGTGAACTCACTAAAGATCGAATATACTGATCTCGGAGTTTTAGTTCCTTAAAATTAGTTTTTAAAAAGTTTCAAAAATGACTAGCATGAGATTCGGAGGTATTAAAAGTGAGTACACAATAGACTAACTATCTGTTAGACAAGGTTTTATAACGTTCAGGTAAACTTCAAAAGTTCAGCTTTTCGCCTTCTAGAGATAGACCACCGAAATCTGAAAATGAAGATAAATCACAAGGGAAACCCAAAAAGATTAGCTACAAAAAGAAGATAAAGCAAAGATACAATCTGACTGATTTGCAGTTTGAAGACGAGAAGTATGCATTGAACGAATGAAATAATACTATTTCGTATCTATTCCAGAATAATCGCTCAAAACCAATTGAAAAATTGGGAAGATTACCGTAAGGAACAAGTTTTACGAATTTTCCAATCCAGTTCTGAATATGTGTCCAAGTCGAAGAAGTCGGATGTGGTAAGTCTGATGAATGTGGATTTTCGAACCTTACCGATTTTCAGTGTCACCCTAAACTGGCTAAAGCGAACGTTGTGTTGAATAGTAGAGGCGAGAAGGTTGAAGTTGAGTTCGGAAGACTTCGGGAGTTCTATTTGTGCACTCTGGCACCTTGCAAAGAGTTTGCTTCAATCAAAGATCATGTAAAGTGTCCATCGGGAAAACGATATCTTACTTGCGATTGTTACAGATTGAAAATCAAAAGCAGTTAATGAAGGTTCGTGAGAAAGAAAACAAGAAGAAGATGAAGAATAACTCGACGCAAGTGACTGAAGAAAGGGAAGCACATAACCAGAAGAAATTCACAGAGTATGAAGAAAGCAAGAGGTTACTGTTTTTCTAGGGGATCTGAATCAACAAAATATGAATATTTAGCTTATATGGAACTCCGGGAGCTCCCCAGAAGGCGAAAATTACCCAAAGAGAGAAAGACGAAGCCGAGGATACTGCACCATCTGAAAAATTTGGTTAGGCCTACTTTTATTCACAAATCATCGTCAAATTTAGTTACCAACACAACTGATGACAAGCATAACCAGTTTCCGGAAACTTGGTACCGACAGTCCATGACCCGCACAAAACTGAAACCAGGCAGGATGAACTATTGGTTGGGTAATGGAGAGGAGTACGTTCGGATAAAAAGTTCAGATCCAGTAAACTTGATTTACAGCGAAGATGTGTCTGTTGATGATGATCCAGAAGGGAAGTACACAGTTACAGTGGAACGATTGATCGAAACATTGACGCTTGGTGGAAAAATTAAGGATTCGGGAGTCGTGGAACCAACAGTCAACGTTGGTTCGAAGGCTGCTTTGGCCGATCCGGTATCATCCATCCTGTCAAGGTACAAGAAAACGTGCGGTAAAGAAGCGAATTATCTGAATACACTGAAAGGAACGATCGATTTTTCAAAGAACCGAAGTGCGGAACCAACGCTCAGTTCTAACACAATAACTCAGGATGATCCAACAGAGTAAGTACTAAATGATTTCTATCTCTCCTCATAATAAAATTACAGCGCACCAAATCAAATCACCTTTGATTCAACTATAAGTGCCCATGTTTTCAAGGGAAAACGGATGAAACGACAGAATGTGTCCCGAAAAGACTTGGAGACATACGAAGAAAGTCGCAAGGACTACACAAGAGAAGCTGGAGAGGAAACTAGTGGAATATGATTCTTGCATTTTGCACATGAATAAATTTTACTCTATGGGTCCCGTCGTTAACTTTGATCCTTATACATTTCTGGAATAAATTCCACCAAACGACCGATTTATTGGTCATCGAAGCTTTCGCCAATACTAACTGTGATAATGAAGTGCTCCATCCGAATATGGTGCTAACTTGAATATTGCCAACCCATGAATTCATTTATTTTAATACTCTTCAATTATTCCAAAGTACCGATACAGTAAATTTCAAAAATGCAATAGGAAGTCCCGTCCCAGAGGAAATGTGCGCATTGGTGGGAATGATCTAAAATCCAGAAAAAAAGGTAAAGCAAGTGCGCTTGGCAACATAATCGGGCAAACAATCAAAAAAGACATTTGATGAGAATTGAGAAATCAAAAAGGTAAAAACTCAAGAGGGTAAAGCAAATTCAGAGGCGGTGAAAACGTACAAAAAATGACCGAGAAAAAAGGGGTTCTACACGGATAGAGGAGATAGGACAGAAATTGATAGGTTCGATATGGAAGGAAATACTAGATGAAATTGAACGGGGGTGGAAGGATTACACGTCAGGTTTGGGTGAATTGATAGGAATTAGGAGATGTTTATTGTGCTGTTTGATGATTTTTAGGCAGTGGGGCGAATAGGTTCATAGAAACTAAAAGAGGAAAGCGACTAGAAAAGAATGAGAAGAAGAAACTGAGTTCAAATATGAAATGAAAATAGAAATTTACTTAAATTATTTACGAAGAAGCGCCTGACGCTGTTTCAACTTTTCAGCATAAGACGTCTTCTTCTCTGGAGCCATTTGTTTGACTAAGTTTCGCCGACCAGCAGCTACGGAGCTGAAATTTTGGGGAATGATATTCTTGATGCAGATGATAAGTTCGATGTCGGTTTCGGTTTTTACAAAAGGAATGTTCATGCATTATAAACTAAAGAAAACCAAAGATTTTGAATCGAAACCGACATCGAATTTCCCGGAAAATATACACACCTCGTGAAACAACATCACTATACAAATCACGTGACAACGATTATAACAAGTGCCGATAGGGTGGCAGTTGTCATCGTCTACCTGAATGTCGGCTTCTGTGGTGGTTTGACTGGTTCAACTTTCTTTGGCAACGATGGGAAAGCAGTTTCTTCGAAAGCAAACGAAGGAGTTGGAGCAGGAACTGGGGCGACTGGTGGAGAGCGCTGTAAGAGAAAAGTTTCATGAAAAGGTAGTTATGAAAACAAAAGAGCTCACCACTTTTTCTTTCTCAACGACGACTGCTTTCGCAGTTTCTATCTTGGTCTTTGGCTTCTCCGTGGTAGCTTCAGCACTCTTCTCTTTTGGTTGTTTGGCATCTTTTGGTTTCAATTTTTCGACAACAACCGTCTCCTGAGCATCCGCAAAAGCAGGGAAGTCTTCCGCAGATATCACCGGAGTAGATAGGGTTATTGTTGCCGTATTCGTCGTTATCGTTGTCGACGAAGCCTCCGAGCTCTTCCTTCTTCTATCGAAATTTGGAGCTGGCCAGACAGGTGGTGGTGGCATATCGGATGGAGTGGGCGGCGTGTACTGCTGTTGACTCTTTCCAGGTGCAGATGGTGGTGGGGTGCTCGGTCCGGAGTTGGTTGGAGTCTCAACAGCGTTTGGTGAGAAATACTTCGAACTAATACTAGAAGAAGAAGAAGACGACACAGGTGGGTTTTGACGGTTATTGTGACTGTTGTTATATGGACGACGACTCTGACTTTCTCCGTTATTGGTGTGCCACGACTGATTTGACGAATGACTAGTGTTTTCATTCTTCCAATTGTTCTGATGTCCATTCTGCTGGTTACGATAGTTGGAGCTACTCTGCGCATGTCCATTTTGCTCACTTCTCCAGTTGTTTTGTGGTACATTCTGATCGTTCCTCCAATTATTATGATGTCCATTTTGTTCGTTTCTCCAATTGGTGTGTTGCCCATTTGGACGATGACTTTGACTCTGGTTACTGTAACCATTGGTGACAGTTCCATTTCGTCCACCTCTCCAATTTCCTCGAGAACTGTTCTGTCGGCCATTCGTTTCACTATGATTATGATTATTCTGGAATCGACCACCACTACTACCACGACCACGCCATTCATTCGAATTCGAGAAGCTACTACGCGACTCGAAACACTGGTTATTATAATTAGCACCACCGACTCCACCATTGCTACTGCCACTCCGATTGTTATAATTCGAAGCATTCGTGTGAGTGGAGTTGGACGAAGCCGACGAATATTCATCAAAGTTTCGGGGAGTTGTTGGCATATTCGACTGATAGAAAAAATTGGCCGGTTGAAGTTGTGGATCAGCGAGAGAAGTCTGCAGAGGAGGTTGCGTGTAACCCAAACTGTTGCCAGCAAACTGGCACGTCTTCGATTGGTATTGGAAGTGTCTCAAAATCGATTCTCCAGGTCGGAAAGAAGCGACAGGCACGAACCCGTAATCAGAAAGTGTCTGTCCCAGCTCTCGAAGTTGTATTTGTCCGTTGTTTTCACCATTGCTCACAGTTGCTGTCGGTTTACCTTTATCACCATTTTGAGTATCTGTTGTTGAACCAGCAGTCGGAGGGCCACCTGCTTTTATCCGAGCCTGAAATATTCATGTTGATGAACGTCTCTAGAAGGGTAAAGATATGAACTTACACAAACTCTTCGACCCGTTAAGTCATTGTTTTTATGCTGGACACAAACGTATCCGAGTTGAGTGTCCAATTCGTTATCGAAAGTTACGTACCAACTTTCATTGAGTCCGTATTTCAGTTCAGTATGTATTGGACCACCCAGTAACAATTCTTCCACCAGCTGCAAAATTTAATATTGTTTTGGGATGATTATTTCTGAAAATTACATCTCTCCGATCTTCTGGAATTTCCCTGATAATTATCGTGGTCCTCTTTGTAATCGGCCGAACCTTCTCACAATTCTCATCCAATTCCACCATCACAGAATCTGGAGAAATAAGAAAATTAAACTCTATTTGCAGATTTTTGTAATGATCTTACCTTTGAGAGCCTCCACAATCAGATCAACATCGTGAGTAAGAGCAAGAATTTTCTTAAAATTTGCTACTACAGAAATCGGCACAAACTGCTCGGAATCCATTTGACATTTCAGGTACTTGTCGGAGATAAGATTCTCCCTGCAAAACGAAATTATTTTCTACTCACTCATCTCATTTTATTAGCTATTTGATGAGTCACTGACACTTTTACAAGTTCACTAAAAGGCTTTGTTTTTGCTTTCTGTTTCGAACAAGCCGTACTTAATGTTCTCATCAATCACATCCACAAAAACATATGGCTCAAGCATTTGTACTTTGCTCTTTTCTCAAACGTCTCATTCAATGGCAAATTTAAAGTTCCCAGAGAAAATCACATGATTTTGTGAGTGTTTAAAACAACTGACTAAGAGTGTATTTGAACAGTCCACTTCAACTTTTTCTGAAAATTTGGGTTCCAAAACAATCATCACCGGGATTTCATTTTTCTAGAATTTTGGACAACCACTTGAAGCGAATGATGTGTCATCAAATGTGCAGCTAGACATAATTTTGTGAAGCTTTTTTCATATCTCAGCTTATAGGTACTTTCAAAAGATCTAGTTTTTGGATTGTACTCATTTTAATTTAGTCGATAGAAGTACACAACTGTCAAAAATCTTTACTAACCAGAACTAAAAAAGTTTTGCTGTTGGTATATCCAGAAAACTAGACGTTTTGAAAGTACCCTACGAGCTGAGATATGAGGCCTCAAAGTTCAACAAGGTTTGTACTGACTGTATCTTTGAAGACCCATACCGAGTGTATGATTTCCTCGTGGTCGATAGGGCTTGAATCCAAATTTTCAGAAAAATAAAAAATGAGCAATCGAAGTATACGCCTAGTAAGCTCGTAAAAATTACCTTGAAAAGTAATACTCCAACTGATTTTTCAGTTGTTGCTTGAGATCTTCATGGGTCGCAGGTGGAGCAGAAGCAGGAGGAGCAGGTCCACAATGTGTTGAAGATGAAGGATACATTGAAATATTGGGAGGCCCCAATGGTTGAGGTCCCAGCATCATGAGTCTAGTCTTGCACTCACGATTGAACCTGAAATATTTGAGAATAGGAAAGGAGACTTCAAAACGAAATGAAAAAGGCGTTGACGATGTAAACGGGAATCGGAAACAAAAAATACGGCATAAAATGGGCGGGACAAAACATGTAGTCATGGTGAATCTCCGCGAGCATCGGATCGGGCTCAAGCCTGTCATGTGCCTTCAGTGGACACTGAGTCCCAATTAGTACATTTGAGAGAGTGAAAGAATGAGATATAAAGAAAAGAAAGAAGAAATATGTTGTTTTTGATGTTAATTCGTTTCTTTTCTGGACGGGATTAAAAAGACGAGAACAAACGTAAAACAGGGAGAAAAGAACATATGAATGGTGTCATTTATTTGGTTTCAGATGGCCAGGAAAAAGGAGAGAAAGAATAAGAATGCAAGTGATGCTTGGGTTGTTTCGGAATGGATAAGAAGAAGACACCCTCTCCCGCTGTGAGATGTCACAAGGATAGGTCCCCGACAGACGGCTTTTGTATAATTGAATGCGGGATTTTGATCTTCTCAATTCTTGGGATCTGCCTGTTAGGTTATCAGGTACTTTTCGGGTCTACAATTTATAAGCTCATTGAGATTCAGTTTCATCCACACTAGAGTAAGCCTTATTTGCTAAAAACAAAGGCGGTATCATGATTAAAATGATCATGATCTAGGTATACAAGAGGGTAACCATTTTGGAAAATTGCGGGGGTAAGGCGGATGAAAGGCGCAACGGACAAGCGAAAGAGAAAGAGAGAAGCGATGAAAACCACTTTTGAACAGAGAAAAAGAGGCGACTGTGTGATGGGGGCCGAAAAAGGAGATGCGTTCGATCGAACAGTGCGAGCCAGCGCGGTGATTCATCAGTCGATATGTATGGAAGAAAGAGAGAAAGAGTGTTGGGATCCAAGAAACGGAGGGAAAAGACACAAAACGCGTCCGCATCGTCAGGAACAGCAACAGAACTGTGGTGGTTTTTTGAACGAAGGAGACAAAGGGGAAGAAGAAAGGATTACGATAGGGAAATGGAGATATGGGGGGAAGGGGTGATTTTGGAACGCAATGATTTCTTTTCGGGTTCTCAGGGCTTACCAATATGGAATGGGTGGAACATGAGAATTCCCACTGCCACTTGCAGCAGAAGTCGATGGAGATGTACCACCAGGGGAATGGGCAGATGGTGTTCCTAAAGAGGAATCTGGTGATGCAGCCTTCTCCACTGCAGACTTTCCATCAAACTTCCCAACCATTCGTTCGAGTTGTGATTTGTCGATTTGGATAGCCTAAAATAATTTTTATGGAAGTCCCATGAGAAATGGGATAGATACTAGAACCTAGGCACTATATTCATACGAAGCGAATTGATTGATAACTTTTTAACTGCTCAGATCCCAAACATTATTTCTTCGAAATTTCTGAACTTTTATAGTCATAGAGAGCACTTTTTCGTGGAGGGTCGTGACACTGGCGGCGGTGTTATCAAGGGTGAGAAAACGGAAAATTCGGGGCTGCAAATGCCGCGGAAATGACGAATCGTAAGTGGCGGAAGAGAAATAAATAGCGTTTTTAATAGTAAATGGAGAAGAGAGAAAAGTTTCCGCGTTTGAAAGTAAAAGGAAACTGAACTTCGCCTTTGAGCTGTTTTGCGAATTTTTAAGTGCACTGCGATGCTTTTAAGCATTCTGGCAAAAACCGGCCTAGATAGAAGTGGATAATTTTTTTTAAATATCAAATCAAAACTTTTCTGAAAACTGAATATTCAAATTCTTTTGGATGCTCAAACTACCATTAGAAAAACAAAAGAGGACGAGGACATTGAGGTGGTAAGACACGCAAGAAATAAGGTGCAATGACAGATGACTTCAAATCGGAATATCTATTTTGTTGCCCCTAGTAGAAATTCCATGAAATAAAGAATATAAAGAATAAAGAAACTGTAGAACGTCAACTGAAGGTAAATTTTTCAGAAGGATCAAGAATCCTCATAATATATTTTTTTAATTACCTCATTTGGGTAGACTCCAAATAAAAGGAGAAAGGATAATTTATATGAGAACTGAATAATTGTTTAAAATGATTATCTATATGTCTTCTAGCCTTTAAAATAAATAACTTCGTGAGCTGGAATCAGAACACAACTGAACATGACCTTTTACAGACTTCTCTATCAGAATTCCAATCTTGGACGAAAATTCAAGATTATGAGAAAAATGAAGGGTCATCGACGCCATACACAAAAACAGTTAAACTCTTCCAGTAGGAAAGACACTGAGAAGGAATAATAGAAAAAATGAATCCGGTTTTGTAGAGGTGGGAAGAGAAGACTAAGCGAAAGTAGACGAAGTATCTGACACTTCTCACAGCAAAAAGCGATAGGGATGTGAGGAAGAGACTTATAGTGCGCGTTATCATTAAAAGTTTTTAAATTTGGGTTTTACTGTAGGATACGTAAAGTAGGATAAGAGTGAGAAATGAAAGAAATAACACCAACCTTCTGAACCACAAAATTTTGTGGAGATATTTCGGTGCAAATGTAGAAAGCGTCCGAATCGAGTTCGAACGTGTCCATCTCCAAGTGGGGACACTGAAGACGTGGAGAATGGAGAACGAAAACGAAGAAGTCAGTATCACGTCATCCGACTTATGGAAGCGAATGGAGAAGTGGGTGGTGGAGAAGGAGCGGAGGGGCGATGGGCGCAGCGGCCAGGCCACACTCTTCGTCTCTGACCGTGTCGTGTCAGCCGGTTTTGCGAGGGCAGACACGTAGATAGACGATGAGAGACAGAGGCAATGACGAGGCGAAAGCAAAACGTATGAGATGGTACGCAGACAACGATGAGAAAGAAAAAAGGGAGAAGGAATGGCAGGCGATGGCCAGAGGGCGCTGGCAAAGAGGAAAAAGACGCGTCTCGATTGTTTTTTCTAGAGCGAAAAGCCTGGAATATACTGAAGGCAGTCGGAGACGGCGGGGCTCTCCTGCCATCATTAGGGACCCGCATGAGCAAGAGAAATGAAATAGAAAAAGAGATACACAAATGCATATCCCTTTTCAGCAACCCCCTCAATTCTTTTAAAGCATTTAGATGGCTGGAAGATGCAGTAAAGAAGGATTCGGATGACTCAAAGTCAATTATTTAAATACTGCGTCTGATGAGAAATGTCACATTGAATAGGTTCTCAACTAAAATTTTGCCCCAACTGACCAGTCTACTCTTAGCTACGAAAGTCATCCTGAATAATAGATTTTCAGATTTTGAAATATGTCTGAAAGGATGTATACACTTGGTTTGATACATATAAGTGAAATTAAAAATTATAACCGTCATTGTCAAAAGAAAAACGGTATCCCAATAGGACACCTAAAATGACAAGCCTGTCTCTTTCTCTCTTGGGATACGGTAAATTGGTGACTTTCATGTTTGAGCCTTGAAACGTTCAAACAGTTGTTAAGCTTGTCTACCGTATCTAAAAAGACGATGAAAGTTCTGAAAATATGAAAAAGTTGAAGACTACGTTTACAATAACTACACTAATTCAATTTGATCAAATCTTAAATTGTATTGTATTGATAAGAAGATGTAGTGATTTGAAGTAGTGAGCCTCAGTTTTATTTTCAGGAAAGGTCTATTACCTGGGGAATGAAACACATCTGGTAAAATGTTCGTCTCAGATCTCTTGGTAAATGCTTCTTCGTCATCTTATAACAACTCAGTTTCGATACATTACAGATGGAAATAGGATAAAGTCTGATTATATATATCCTTAGCTTTACAAACGTTTTAAGAAACTTTTAAGATAAAAGTGGAGTATAAAAAACGGAAACAGAATTGGAACAATAATCTCAGATTAGAAGATCCGAAACAACAAAGGAGTTATTGGTATTGCATAGATACCTGCGAGAGAATTTACTACAAAAGGGTTGTCAAAAATATTGAAGCCATTCTTGGATTGTTCTCTGTGTAGTTCTCCATAATCAATACTCTGGAGAACAGTTCCTTTGTATGCATACAGAAAACCAATAAATTCAAAACACCCGCCGTGTCTGGCAGAGCGCGTTTGCACCAATGCAAAACGCGCGATTTTTGAATACAGTGCGTTTCTAGAAATTTTTCTCCATTTTTTTTAAATTTTCTGGCTTTTTTCACTTTCCTTGCAGCTTTTTTTCGCTGAGCGAAGTTGTTAAGCAGAAAATAATTTTCTATATATATATATATTTTGCACCAGTATCGAAACGATCTAATTGTATGCCTTAAAACATTTAAAAAAATATCACAACACTATTTCATTTGTTTTTTTTTTCATTTGTTTTCAATAAATAAGCATGAAAGTTTTAATACAGGATATTTTTCAGAAGCTAGAAGATGGACGACGAAAGAGTTGAGAGTTGGAAAGCTTCATTTCGAGATGTATATAAAAGATCACCGACGTCGGCAGATTTCTCAGTTGCACCAGACGAAATTAAAGGTTTGCCGAGAATTAAGTCAGCATAACATTAAAATATTTGAATTATTTTCAGCTCTATTGATGCCTAAATCTGTCACTGCAACTGGCGATCAGAAACAAGTGAAAAGAGGAATGAAACGAAGTAATTTTGAGTCAAAAATAATGGAAGATGAACAATTCAGTCCTATCAAGAAGCGAGTCAAACTCCAGAATCCCACCGGAATGCAGAATGAAAATTTGTCGCCTCTCAGAACGTCACCAAGAAAGGTCTGCTGAACACATTTTTTAACTTTAAATTGGGGTTTCTTCAGAAGCTGTTCCCGTTCGAAAGCTCACCAACGAAGACGACGCCGAAAAAAGGCAATTTTTCGCCAAGAAAGGTTAGAAAGTTTGTTTATTATAGCTGATATATTATACCTGCTATTTTTTTCTGTAAATAATCAAGCAAAAATCATATTTTCAGAAGCCCATGGGTGCCATTCCATTCGGTTTTGAAGACTTCTCACCTCTAAAATCTTATTCTGGAAGTGTATCGAAACTTCCGGTTGAAAATTCTCTCACTCCGATAAAGTCACCAACGAAAAGGCCGTATCAACCACAATTTCTGAATAAGGTGAGTATAATCATACTTTTTTATTTCATAAGAGGTTAGTTGGGGTTTGTGTTTTACTTGAGCAATCCGAAGAGAAAAGCTGCAACAGGAGGATTCCGTCCAAAAATGTGTGTAGATTCTGAAAAACATAATGAAAATGCCGAAAAATGGCCCTGAAAACCCAACAATGAGCTTCGTAATAGACAAAAAATTGAGAAGCTGTATTTGCTCATTACGGAGCTGATTTTCAGGACTTTCGAGATGATGTTTTAGCATTCTTATGATGATTTCCGGAACCTACACACATTTTTGACCCTAGTGTTCTTTTTAAGTATGACGATAGTTTCCGGCAGAGTTAATTTTTCTTGGAAAGCTCCGCAATTAGTCCCCCTATCTTATGACAGAAGCTGATTTATTGTTACGAAATGTCTATGAATTAGTCAGATAGAAAACTAAAATTGTTGAGACTGAATTTTGAATTAAACTTTCGATTTGGAACGTCGTGAATCTTCTTGAATTAACTCCAGGGAACAGCCAAAGTTGAGATTGAAAAATCATGAAGTCCTGCTTTGCTTTGTGCTGTGGATTAATTTAGATATTTTTTCAATCAACGGAACTACTTTTTTTTGAAAAAAATCAATTAATTATTTTCTGATCCCCCACCATGTGATTATAACAGTTAACAATTCACTTCAATTAGATTCCCATGACACTTCCGTTTCACTTCTTCCAATTTGATAGCCGCCCCTGATACCATCAGAAGCAGAAACCGCAATCGGAGAGTGTTTTATGACTAATTAAAAGGGCGACTCCCTCTTCTTAGAATCTCCATAGGAAACTTTCTAGCCCCCCCCCCCCCCCCCCCCCCCCCGGAGTGGTCTTATTTCAAATCTGTTTGTGGTATTCCAACCCATTGAACACAAGAGTGTGTGTATCAAACACAAAACACTCATGTAGTTTTTGATTCCCGACACCCTCAACAATGATTATGACGAATTCCGGTTGGTTCACACCCTCCAATGGCAATAGTAGAAGTTTCGGTATTGATGCGATTAACTGCCGTTTGAATGTTTCTGGGTTTGGCTATAGCAAAGTTTTTGTGATTCATGTGCATGCTGGAACAGACTGGAACTGACTAGAGTCGGAAGAAGAAAACTATAATCCGACAGAGTTTTGGTAAAAGTAAATTATAGTCGTATGGGGCTTATAAGACTTGTATCTGGGATTAGAAGTCAGAAGTTAATCGAGCCCAAAAAAATTAGGATTTAGATTCGAAGGTAGCGAATTGAGGCAAAAAAGATCGGGATTGAAAAGTAATTCATATTTTTTTCAGGATCTCGAAATGCTTCTTCTACCAACGCCGGAAAAATTGGGAGACGAGGAGCCTGTCGTGGAGTTTGATGATGAGACGTGAGTTTTGACATCTTCCGAATACCAATGTATGAAATGTTTGTTTCAGAAGCGAAGAAGTGACGAAGGCACGAGCCTACAAACCGGCTGCGAGACGACTCGGTGGATCATCTAAAAATGATCAGAACTTCCAGAAAATCAATCTGAGAAAGAAGCAATTTGTTCGCGGAAAAGTGACTGCTGAGCAAAAGAGGAAGATGAAAAGAAAACAGATGTTCAGAAAGAAGACTTGAAAACTTTGACCCCTCTAAATATGTATTTATTCACTCATTCTTTATTCTAAAAATAAAAAGGTCTGTGCCTTTCCAATGTGTGTCCAAGCTCATCAACATAAAGAACATTCTCATTTGAAAATGCATTATTCCCACCCATTCCTTCGTGCTCTATTTGTCTTGGCGAAATGCCAAACGAAGAGAGTTTAGGCAAAGAACACCGTTTATTACCATTCGATAGTTATTAGAAAACGTTTGTATGAGAAATTGGAAAATCGAAACAATTAGGCTAGTAAGAACAACAAGGAAACAAAGAGTCCCCATAGAGAAAGTGCAAGGGAAAAATAAAAGATGGTCTAATTCGTTTTTGGGGAGTGAGAAAGATGAACATTGGGGGGTGCAGAGACTCGTGGAATTTGGAAATATCAATAGACATATAATTAGAATTCACTGAACTCATTTGCTGGTTTCTTCTGAGATCGACTCTCCTCTTCTTGCAAGAATCTATCCCACATATTCACAATTACGTCATGAGAGAACACGGATCCACCATTGTTGTCGATGAGATGAGTGATGAATACTCCGTCAGATTTCAATTTGTAGTCTACGAATTTGTCGAGAACTTGGGAAGCTGAAAAATAAATAAATTCTGAAGAGTTTCAACCCCTGAATTTTTTGGTTCGATCTGTTTCTAACCCAGTTTCCCACACATTCATCCTTTACCACATCACATTATTATGACACCTTCTCTTCCCGAAAAGTGCGCATCCCCCCGGTTCCCCCTCTCCATGATGCAATTCAACGGGACACAATCGGATGGCCTTGTCAACTCAAATTATATGACCAGAACCGAACCGGGGGGTGACCGCAATTAGTATGAATTTTTTTTTCGAATGAATTTTGACTTACATCGGGAATCATCGCTGACGTTGTCCTCGACTTGCAAGTAAGCCTTGATATGAGCCTTGCGAGCGGACTTGAACAAAAGTTTACGGCACCAGTTGAGCAGATTCAAGAAAGTGGCAACTCCGACGACGACGAGCCAAAACCAGAGGAAGACGTAGACCTGGAAGATGCGAGATGAGAGAAGAGTAGAAGCAACCAATGACTTTTAGAGAAGCTATGAAACTGAAGCCTACATTATCTGATTGAACGACTTTTTTTGGAGCATTTCCTGTAAGCTGGAATATGGGATTCTCAAAAAATGCTCTGGATTAGTACTGGCTGGGACTTTGATAGCTGACAACTGTGGTTAAGTGAACACTTTCTATTGCAGGTTTGGAATTCTCAAAATCAATGTTAATTCTCAAGTTCTTAGAAAGAGTTCAACTCAACACCTCAAGAAATCTCTTTGTGAAATGCTTTTTTGTAGCTGTTTCTGATAGTTTCCATTTCCTAATTTTTGGTTTCCTTGCTGATGGGAACATCAGTTTTATCAGATATACATAAATGAAGAATCTTCACTTGAAATGTGTGGAATATAACAAGCTTTGATTCGTTCCTTCTAGGTCCTACCTTATCCTAAAAATCTAAACCCCTGAACCCAATGGATTCCTGTTCCATGCCCACCATAAACATTTTACAGATCTTCTTCACGCATGAAATACGAGAAGGTGTCAAGGCCTCTTGTCCCTCCCAACGCCTTCTCTCCCACCCAGATTCTTATCTTACCTTCTCGTTAAACATGTTGATCATCAGCACACATTGTACCGTATGCCTATGCTTGTTTCCGAGCACACGCACCTCGAAATCGCACATGGTGACTCTGAAAATATATTAAAAAATGTCCCCTCTTCTTCAATTTCATTCGAATTTCAACTCGCTCTCCTTCAAATATAACCATTCATTCGATTTCCTTACATACCGTGTAGCAGAAACGCGGTAAACACATTCAATAGATTTCGGGGCGTATTTGCGTTGCAAATACTATGCCGTAAACGTTTATTGGAAGTCGTGTAAACAGGGGAGAATTCCTATGAATTCGTTGAATCGAAACAATGGATTTTATGGTGAGAAAAGTGCCACATTTTGACATGATTTATGAGCCATTCTTTTTGGATTATTACGAGATGGGTCATCTATTCCTTTTTCTATTGTTAGTGAAAAATTCATCACCATTATCGGCTTTGATGAAAGGGATAAATCGTATGGAACCATCCTACACCAAAACCAGTTAGCAAAAAGTTCAGAAGCGTCTGAGCTTCTGGAAATTTATCTACATTATCACTCGAAAAGCTGCGAACTCTTCACGATTTCAGTTGAAAAATGGAAACTTTTAGGCTCTGAAAGACAGCGTGCTTCTGAAGGGACATCCAAACCCAAGAGTCATTTGAAATTAGAAGCTGATGGCGTCCCAACGCTCCCTAAGATCTGATACACCTTCAACAAACGCTTTCCATAAAAGTCACTACTTGGCATGGCGCCAAGTCAACGGGCGCCCCCTTGCACCCTTTATTCAAACAATGACCATCAGTTAATGGCGACGAAGACGTTTTTTTTGTTTGCCCATGGCACCAAATGTGTCTCTATTCGTCATCAATTAGATGTGTTGTCTTTCTGTTGTAATCGAATGTTGGTACTGTCACCTACATTCCTCTTTTTTCTCTCCCTCAGTCAGTCCCTCACAATAAAAAAACAGAGAAACACTTTCGGGAGGTTCCCCTCACATTACGCTGGTATGCATTTGACCTCCAGGGGCGCCCCCTGTCTCTAACGAGGAGATACCAATCGAGATCTCTAAAGAAAGACAAAACGACACTTTTCATTACCTCGGGAAATGACCGCTCTCCTCCCATTCGCGTCCGTTGAGGATATCAGAAAGGATACCGAGTCCCCAGAAGGTGTAGGAAGTTCCGAGGAAGCTGAAAGAGTTGGGATAAGGGTTTAGAAAGTAACATGAAAACTTACTTGTTGAGAATGATAAATTGGAAAATGATCTGGACGAAGTAGAGGAATTTGACGAAGAGGTACAAGTAGGACAAGTAGTTTCCTCCGTAGGTGAATGTGGAGTCTGAAATATTATAAGTTGCCAAATTGGGAAATTTCAATTGGAACTGATATTGTAAGACTTTAAAAATTTCATCCAGGGAATCGGAGTAATTACACACGGATCAACCATGATCTGAGAAATTGGGAGATTCCAAAAATCTCAAGTCAGATTCGTTCATATTATCATCTTTCTCTCAAAACCTCAATTTTCCGGTTTTTGATCCTCTTAAGGTGGTTCCCAGGTGAGTAAAAACCAGTTGTGCAACGTCTTTCATTCAATCCTATTTTCTTTTTTTTAACCCCATTATCTCCTTATTTCAATTCATGCCGGCAAGGTCAATTACGAGTCGAGTGACGAATGAAGAGGGAAAAGGTTTTCGCAGGAAAAAGGTTATTTTGACAAGATGAATTGAACTGTGGAATCCGAAATGAGGCGAATCGCCGGTGTGAGAAAAAAGATAGGAACAGAAGGTCACTTTTGTTTTTTAGATGTTTCCCAGAGATTAATGGCTAGAATGCACATCCCCTACTTTTCCGAATATCTTGACTTTGTGAACTTCCATCTTTGAAAGTTTCTTCTTTCCCTAAATTATGTCATGTATCGAAAGTTTGCATAGTACCTTCTCCAGACACCCCTCCCGAAAATGGAAGTTGCCAGTTTGTTTGATCAACCCAACTGAATTCAAAGACCATTTGTAGTTCCCTCTAATTCTCTCTCCATCAAAATTGAAAACTAAAACTGGAAAACCAGTCTTATTTGCCTCTTCTTCCGGATCATCAACCGCGCCCACACTTCCCATCATGTCCAAAACGGAAATGGTGGCTAATTGAAAAAAGAAAACAAGGCCTCTTGAAAAGACTTACTATATTTTGCAAAGCGGGATTGCAGAGTGAGAGCTTCGAAGAGATGGGCTCCTGTCGCTTTGGCAGCTTCATGTCTGGCCTTCTCATCGACTCGATCGGCCTTCTTGGCTCCGTACAACATCTTCTTAAGAGCAACTCCAGAATTGAAGTTCATCAATCTCCAGAAGAGAGATGGAAGGTAGAAGAGGATGGCTTGGAGTCCAAGAATAAACGGCACCCACTGGTAGTACCCGATCTCAGCAGCTTCACGGTCGATTTCACTGTCAGGAATGTACTTGTCAGGGCTGATGAAGTACGTGTTTTGGACGAAGCAGTAGTTCTCACTGTATTGCTCCCAAGCGCCTGAAATATATCTTTGAATTTAGAATCAAAATAGTGTAAATTTTACCTGTGAACTGAGCTGGAATCCAGCACTGAATCGGTTGTCCTACATATTGTTTGGCAGAAAGAGTCAACGCGAAGATGACAAGAAGCATGGGGGTCCAATAATAGTTGAGCCTGTCGATCGCATCATCGTCTCCCTGTTTATGGAGCCCCTTCAAGAAAGCGTCCAAAAAGAACATCTTCTCCGATTCTACTGCTGGTCTGTATTGGTCTCAACGATCGGAAGGAGACTGAAATAAAGGAAAAGTTTGGAAAAGAAAAACTTGGAACTGGGGATATGGGGGAAAACGTTGAGACAGAAAGTACAGAGACCTATTGAGAAAGAAAAGATGAAGAGGATAGAAAGGGAAATGGGAAAGTGATGCGAGAAGAAGAAAAGAAATGCGATTACTGTGGGCAAGAAATTTGCATATCAGTTTGCACGACGAACATCATGTTACAGTACTTTGAACTCTAGAATCTAAGTTTGAAATTAGATTAGAGTTTCAGAATTACTCCAAAAAGGCCTGGAGTCAGTCTTACTAAAACTCTTCTTGACTGAAAAGAACTAGCCACGAAGAAAGACTTCGAAATCCCGAAGTTCAGGAAAGTAGACTGATTTTGAAGTTTAGAGTCTCTAAATCATAGCTAGCTTCTGAGTCATATCATCCAACCAGCCCCCATTTTTTATGTTTTGAAATCAGATTATGAAAACGTGGTGATTCGTGTCCATCAATTTACATAATCACATTCAAAAATTGCAGTTTTCGATTCATAACTGAATCCATCAAAGATCAGTTATCAATTGTTTTGCAAATGAGAGAAAGTGATGAATGACCATGAACTTTTAAAAAAGAAAGTTGAATGTTTGTTAGTCCCCTTCACAATAGATAAGGCTCACAAAGAAAGTGCCGAATGATATTTCTCATGGTACGAAAAGAGCAGGCGGCATCATTATATATACAGTCACTCAAAAAGGTCAATATTCAAATACAGTAATCAAGAGGGAAAATATATGATACACTACGAAGCTCCGAGGAAAATGGGAGATGAGACGCAGAGAAATTTATAGTAGTGTAGTAGCGAATCGTCCCTCTTTTTCTCCGTACAAAACCGACGATATAGTCACAAAGAGGGACACGCCGACGAGAGATCGACGCCATCAGGTTGTCTGCGTCTCTTCGTCGCCAATCACTATTTCTTTGTCATCGGAGGGCGCAGTGCAAGCTCCGCCCCCTTTTGACTACTAGAATGATGATGGTTGACAAAAGTTTTTGAGGCGAAACGAGTAGTTTCTATTCTACACATTTCGACTACTCTAATCGGTTCTGAATCACAATCAGGGGAATATAAAAGGTCAAGAGGAGTCAAATTAAAGGAAGAAGAAGTCAGAGAATTCGGAAAAAAAGGATTAGAAAAGAGAAACAAGAGACAAATCAAGATAATTGAACGGCGAAAAAACAAACAATGATATAAACAAAAATCATAGATATAAAATTTGGGGAAGAGTCAACCCATTATTCAAAAAAACAAAAAAAGAAAGCCAAAACGGAATGTTTTGACTTTAGCAAAACCATTAAAACATTTTATTATATCAAATCAAACAATGTTGGGAAAAAAGAGTTATTAAGGCAAAAAAATAAGGTCTAAACAAGATAAGAAAGTGAGAAAAACTTTCGAAAACATTACATCTCAGACTCATCCTGGAAATTTTTGAGAAGAGGAGCTGCGTCTTTTACGAGAAGAGGTGGTGCTGAATACGGTGGAGGGACGGCTGTGTTGAATCTTCTCCACATATCACGAATCAATTCAACAACTGGAGTCTTTCCATTATTCAATTCGATTATTCGGAGCAAGAATACAGTATCAGGGGATAGGAATTCGGACACAAATTGTTGAAGTTTTCCACGGTTATTCTTCACTTTCGGGTCAATCTAAAGGGATTCAGAAAGTTTACTCTCGATTCTAGAAAGTGAAAACTCACATCTTCAACATATGGTTGAATGAATTTCTTGGAGACAGAAGTTCCAGAAGATCGAATGAACCAGTAGATGGTGTTGACTACAGTAGCCACCATTAAGAAGCACAACCACCACCACAAAGCAACGAAGATCTTCTCATTGAACATGTTGATCATCAGAACGCATTGAACCGAATGTTTGTGAATGTTATCCAGATTTCTGACTTCATATTCACACATTGTCACTCTCGGGAAGTTTCCAGTCTCTGGCCATTCATTTCCTGCCCACAAATCGGCGGTAACTTCGGCTCCCCAGAAATATGAATCCACTCCAAGCATACGCTTCAAAAGGAAGAATTGGAGAAGAACGTTGATGAGGAACATCACTTTCATGAACTGAAATTTTTGGAAGATTTGAAATGTTTCAGAAGATTAGAATACTTACCAAATAAGAAGTGAGAACTGCCGATCCATTTGCACGGTTTTGGAATCCAGAGAGTTGCTTGACATGAAGATTTCTGTTTCTCTTCTGACTGATATATCCGGCAATTGTGGAAATTGTGGATTTTCTTGATTCTTCGTTTCCTTCAGTGGCTGTGCAGGTGTTGCAAAGTGATGTGACATTCTGTCCTGAATATTCAAAACTTGCTATTTTCAGAATCCAGAGCAACCAACTCACCGGCCATTCCATAGAAAAGTCTCCAAATGACAACTGGGAAATAGAAGAGAATGGCTTGAAGAGCCAAGATAAATGGTACCCACTGATAATACCCAATTTGGTTCGTCTGTTTCAAAGATGTCGTATTTTGCTTATCAGCCACCAGCTGCTCCCAGTTATAACTTCTTTCTGCTTTGTCCTCTGAGAACGGGACAAAAAACGTGTTCTGCACGTAACAGTAATCTAATGCATATTCTGCCCACCATCCTTTATAATATGCTGGGAACCAGCAGTCGATTGGGCTTCCGACGAAGCTGAAAAGATTTAATTAGGCATCTCCAACGGGAAATCAGAAGGCGACTTGATTAGTTTTTGGAGAAATGAACTAACCTCCATCCAGTGATGAAGGCCGAGGAGAGCACCAATCCGATGGTGGTGGCGCAGTAGTTGAGTTTGTCAACAAAATCTCCGTCTGGCTGCGGAGAAACTGCCGACAGCAGATTCTGAATGACGTTCATGATTCAGAATCCTGAGAATCCACCAGAATCTGGAATCACTGGACGTCGACTTCAGATGATGTCAGAACTGAAATGAGGTTGAAATGAGGGAGGAATTGAATGGAAGTAGTAGAAGAGAGAAACGGGAGGAGGAATAGGACAGTACACGCAGTCAGAGGCATTCGAGGTCGGTCTCTGCGTCTCGCGCCAACGATATGACTGGACATGAAAAAGAGAAGAAGAGAAGGGGGCGGAGCCTCTCTCTCTTTTTCGGTTCTTCCGATGGTGGTACTGTCTGTGTCTCTACATGATGATGATGAGACGCAGAATGTTTTACAAAAACTGACGGAGATGACAACGGCGACTGGAAAAGAGAAGATGAATAGAGAAGATGCCGAAACGGAGGGAGACGATTATACTGTAGGAATATTAATGAGGTGCAATCGAGAGAGAAGCGTTTTTGGAAATGCCTCTTTCCCGAAAAAAGGTGTACTTTTGGGGGTTTGATGATAAAAAACGATGTGTTTTATGATGGACGGAGGAGAGGGGAAGCGAGGAAAGTGTTCGTTTTGCAAATAATCGAATCATAAAAAAATGGGAAGGAAGACTATTTTGCAGCTAAATTCGAATGTTCTAGATAAGAATGAGTCATAAGCCGTGGGAAACAGAAACAATAAGAAAATTTGATGGTTCTTTGGGAGCTAATTTGAAATTCGGATTTATGGGAAATCTTGTTGAAACAAAAAGGAAACGCAATTTTTAATGGAATTCATTCAGATTGCCCTGGATCTGAAAGTATATAAAATTTCGAACCACTCACTTTTGGATTCCAAATAAAAATGATTCAGTCTGTGAATCATCAGAGCTCAAAACAAGCTCAAAGCATAAAAGAGCATTTCTGAAGTTTAAAAAGTTGACAGAAACTTTGAGGATCATTATTTGCAAAGAATTTCGAAAATTTGGAGTTTGATCGAACCTAACCGATGCTGCAGATCCTCTAATGACGCAATATCGACACAAAAGGAAGAGCAGCTGTTGAATTTTGGGTGCACGTGTAACTGGTACTCTCCGACCAGATGTCTCGGGAGCAGGATGACCCAATTTATATTCTTCTTTCATCTACTAATTCTCTCTTCGAAGAGCTATTAGGTTGCCAAGATCATAAATGGGTGTAGTTTTTTATTGTGTTTCCCTCAAAATGAAGTTCATTATAAAAACCGTATTGGATATTACTTTCGGATCTCCTGCACACGAAGATCAAGTTCTTAGGTCCGGAACATGAAACGTTTTTGAGTTACGAGCCTTTGAAAGTCAACTCTTGACTGATCATACTTCAAATCATCAAACATTCATTCCGTTCGAATATTCAAATTTATCCCAATTAGTTTTGACTTTTGAATCGTTAAAATCCTATGTTTTGCTTGTTCCTTCTCTTTTTCCCTCTTTCCAGCAAGCATCCCGCCTTTCTTTTTCTTTTTTCAGACCATCAACACAATACTGTTTTTTTTTCTTGACTCATACCATCATTTGTTGTAAATATAATAGAAGAAGAAAACGAAAAAGCGACGGTTTTTTTGGAAAAGGAAGACGGTGTTTTTAAAGAGAAAAGGGAAAGAATAGCCGATTATATCCTGAGAATGGCGACCATTCATTCGAATTTGTGATTCTTTTGATGTGACCGACAAAGGTGTGAACTGGTCACATTTTTGGAAGGTACAAAATTTACAACTTTTTTGTGAAGAGAGGACAATTGGACCATGGGTTGGAGGACTCGTATTCAAAGCGAAATTCAAAAAAATTGGAAGTTTCTTGTAAGATTCCCACGAATTTTCAAACGGAAGAGTGTTTTGAATATTGCAAAAATTAAGTTTCCCACGCTACAGGACATTTGAATGGAGTATGAAAATGGGTAGAAAACAACGACTCCTTCTAAGTCTTTCTGAATCTTTCATAAGCTACCGGGAGTCTATATAAACTTTCTGGACGATTTCGGAAGTATCCAGAATTGCCAAAAATCTTTGAAAACCTTTCAAAGATTTTAGACAATTCTGGGTACTTCAGAAGTCGTCCAAAAATTGTTTAAGGTTTTTGACTTCTGAACCCTATAGAACCCTCCAAATGATTAAGATGAGAATCCCTCGAATCCAGCTGACTCAATTGAATGGATCAGTATGTCAAAAGAATTTGATGTGGCAACAGAACGTTAACACTAGATGCTTCGAAGGGTGCCAGCAATCTTTTCCCTACATTCCTGATAAAACACTTCTTGATAAAATAAGCAAATCTTTCCAATCAGTTTATTCTTTACTACAATAAATAAGATCAATTTCAAATCGAAAATTTCTATTTCTTCTCATAGAACTCTCTCAACTTTTTGTGAATTGCGTCCATCGTCGATCTCTTCTCCGGATTCTTCTGCCAACAGGTTCCAGTGACAATATCGGCGACCGTAGCCGGTGTTCCATCAGGCATTTTCATTCTGTAGTCATTGACGACTAATTTGGCGCGAGTTTGAATCTTCGTCAATCCCGGATATGGGTCAGCACCATCAGCATAGATCTCCCAAACGAGAATTCCAAATGTCCAGATGTCAGTTTTGTGAGTGAAGACTTTATCCTGAAGGGTTTCCGGTGCCAACCATTTGACAGGAACCTTCTCAAGAGCTTCATCTTTGATCTCGTCTTTGTTGTCTGACATTCCGAAATCCGAAATTTTGAGCTCCTGCAAGTTCTTTATTCGATTGGATCATTTATTTCCGCTTACATTCTTGGCCGACAGAAGACAGTTTCTTGCTGCAATGTCCCGATGGATACATTTGGATCTCTCCAAGTAAGCAACTCCATCAGCAGCCTCCGTAGTGAATCTCAATTTGTCTGCCAACGACACTTTGTTCTTTTTCAAATGACTCAAAAGAGAGCCATTTGGGCAATACTCCATGACAATCATCAGTGGATGCTCATGAATTGCCACTCCGATCAGCTTGACGACATGCTTATGTTGATACTTTCTCATGAGACGAGCCTCTTTCATGAAACGAAGACGTGCCTCACGTGTTGCTTCGGCACGCATAGTCTTCACAGCGACTTCTTGTTTCCCTCCTTGATCCAATTCGGCGATGAAGACATCACCGAATGCTCCTTCTCCGAGCTTCTTGCTGGCTACAATGCTGTCGTGGTTGATGAGCCACGGAGAACGTTCCATCGGACGACGGATCTTGGCACCAGATGCTGCGGAGATCGGGGTCTTGGTAGTCCTGAAAATGAATTGTTTTTTTTCCTTTTTGGATGACTTAGTCAATCTAACATGTGCCAATTGATAAGATCGGGAATAGTGCTCTCTTGATGGGTGGCCTCGAAATAGAACTTGTTGGTTATCGGATCCATATTGAGCATGAAATGGCGGCAGAGTTCATCGCTCACGCGCACCGACAGAGCCAACACCACTTTTCCCGGAGTTTGCTCGGTTTTCCGAACAAGAAAATCTCCTTCTCTCTTCAAGAATCCTTCAGCATCCTGACGAGGAACCATTCCGTGATAGTACTCGGCACCACGGATATCATCAGTCACGGATGCATCGTTGTTTGATGACTTTTCAACAGTTCCCATTTGAGACGACTCCTTTTTTGTCTTTCTATTCTGAAACGATAAGTCAACAAATATGACTTTCTGTTAGGATTGAACTCACCGCCATAGCAGTTTATAGGAACACTTTTTGAAGATTGGATTCCAAAATAAGCGAAGAATCGAGAACTGATTTTGAAGTTTTGCACGGTCTCCTAGGATGATTTTAGAGACAGATTACATCGTGGAAGTTTACATCAATCGTGGAAGTTCAGAGAAAAATCAAACATTTCCGCGTGTAATACATTTTGAACAAAAATTGAGGTTGAAAGGGGGAGGACAGCTCGCAAAACGGGAGGCAGAATGGGGGGCAAATTTCGTGCCGCTTTACGTATGCCCTTGGTGGCCGCGCTTGTCCGCGGCCGCGTAGCTCAGCCGGTAGTGGCGCGGTACCCATAGGAACTCGCCCACGGGTTCAAGTCCACCTAAGGTCTATGTTGACAAAATATGAGACAAACTTTTATGAAGTGTCCTACCACCTTTAACAATTATATTTTCTCGTTCCGGAACACATTTTTCAAAATATTATCCGTCAAAGTTGTTTGGATTTGTATCATGCTTGTTGTGTAATTTTTCAGGTCGTGTAGCCTAGAAGAAGTTATTTGCAAAATTGCTTCCATATGCATAGTTTTTTCTATTATTTGACCTGAATAAGCGATTATTTGAAAATATTTAAAATTAACTGGATCCATCTATCATCTAGGCTACTGCATCAGCTTAGTTTGAAAAAATCGGATCAGAATTGACCAACTTGTTTCTGCATTCAGCAGAGAAATATTCAGTCAAATAACTTTATGCCAATTCTGAATCTTTACAGTGAAGCACAGAAGTAGATTTTCAGATTTCTTCAGAGACGATCTTCGGATTCCAATCAAAGTCTTCTCAATCATCTGTCAGTGCCGTGCAAGAAGTGCATCACTTTTCCTTTCCCAGATCATAGTTCCCTTTCAAAAAAATAGGAAAGAGAAGGAAGTTCAAACGTATGATATATGAATATCCCAGAGGGAGCATTTTTCATCCTCATCTTTCAACACATCGGCTCCAGATTTTTCCTGTTTTTCTGTTTTAATCAATTTTTGAATTCTTTATGTTTCCTATGTCCTTTGGAGCATTCGTTTTCCTTTACAAGAGAAGAGCAATTTTGCACTTTTCAAAACTTTTCGGAGGTCCTTGTGCTAATTAAGTGTGAAACGGGTAGAGAAATGGTTTCCCAAGAAAATGATGTCTTACTTTTCCTTTCTTAGAACCCACCGACCTCCCGTTTTGTTATAATCCTTCTTCTTGGGTTCAAGTATTCTTACCAAAATTTATGTTGCAACAAATCTTCTTTTTTTTCTTTCGTTCTTGTTTTTTCATCATCTTGTTCCTGATTTCTTCTGTCTTCAAAACATCCAAAAGTGCATTCTAAAACGAGCTCAAAAGGTGAGAAGAGGTCCGAGAAGTGATTCGTGGAAAACAATGAGAAATGCATGAAAAATGAAGAGGAAGAAAGTTGAAAAGAGGAGAAAAAAGAACCTTGATTGTCACTTACTATTCGTCTGGCGTAACCAAAAAAGAAGGAAATAGCCGTTAGTTGGATTACTTTTCTGAGGGGAGAGGCCCTCTTGTTTTTGTGAAAACCAAAAGCCACTCAGTTTCAGTCTCGTCTTCCTCTAGAAATTCGAAGAACTCGATTTTTGAAACTCGACGTTTGAGCTTTCGAGCATACCATTCCAAGTCGTGATATTATTCTTTAGTTTTTTCAAATTAGTCTGAACTTGTCTTTCTTGATTATGAACTTTTGCTTCTTGGAAATAATTAGAACCAAACTTCTCAGCTTACAATTCCACTTTACCTTGCTCAAAAATTTCTGTCCCTCGTCTCCATTCTTAAGCTTTACTCATTTTCCCATCAAAACTTGCTCATTGAGCCCAAAAGAGACAAGGTAAACTGATTGCTTGTTTCCGGGAGACAAGTGCAGGAGACATTGAGTCCCATATAGGCCATTCCATGACAATTACACCATCTTGATACATTTTCTTCTGTTTTTCAAACATTTTCCTATTCTTTCTCTTGTTTCCGACCTCAAAAATTACCAATTTCATAGGCCTGAAAATGGGAAAGAACAGTCTGAAACGGGCCATTGAACTTGATATCGTTGATTTCGCGGAGCATACGAGTGCTCATGGAATTCCAAGAGCATACGTGTCAAAGGGATGGAGAAGATATATGTGGTTGCTTTGTTTCCTTTTTTGTCTTTCTTGTTTCGGTCATCAAGCTTATCTTATAGTGGAGAGATTCAACAGGTAAATCAGAAATCTTTGATTCCATTGAACGCTTTTTCTAGGAACGATATAATCGTTGGTGTTGAAATCAAGTTCGAAGAAATCAAGTTCCCAGCGGTAACAATTTGCAATATGAACCCGTATAAAAACTCGGCTGCTCGCGAACTCGGAGCAATCAGAAATGCAGTGAGTCGGGAATTCGAAAAACGGTGAAACGTCATTCTATTTTCAGCTAGAAGCATTTGAGATGGCAATCGATAAAAGTGATGGAAATGCGCACTTCATGAGAAAAAAGAGATCTGCGAATTCGAAGATGATACCAGTTGATTTGATGTGTCGGGAAGAGCATGGAATGTTGATGGCTCATGAATATGGCCACGTGGAATGTGTGAGTTGATTAGAAAATAGAGATCATTTGGTGGTCCAATTATTTCGTCAATATGAAATAGTTTGTTTTCCATATAGACATGCGTAACTTTTGATGACTCGGAAATAGATGAAGTTGATGATGAAATATTCTGGAACTGTCATCCAACTAAGGAGTGGAACCATAGAATCTGTCACGTATCGGAAGAGCACAATCAACTAAAAACCTGTAGATGTTTCGAAGAAGACTGTGTTGAAGATGACGGAGCAGTGAGTGCTAACATTAAAGACGCTTACTTAACTTTATGGCGTTTCAGAAGCAGATGGCATGGCCACTTCAGATGAAGAAGAACGGAACAAAGATCTGCATCTCTCCGGAATCCGGTGGTCCCAGCTATTGTGCAACCGCCCAAAAGTTCCAAGTTTCTCCATGTCATAAATGTGATTGGATGGGAAAGTGTGAAGAAGTGGAAAATGGAATGGAAGAGAGTCAAAAGACGTGCATTTGTCATCATGGAAACTGTTTTCAGATTAGGAACAATGCAAAAGTAATGTATTGTGCAGATATTTTAACAACCAAGATACTTTTTTAGAAACGGAAGCGAAGGACTCCTGAAAGAAAGGTGCATGAACGCCTTTTGAGCAGATACGAGGGACTACTTGCAGTATATTCTCATTGCAACTGCACCAAACAACATGGATGTGTATCCACCTCTGTTCGTTTGTCATTTCCATAATCTGGAATTTCTAATGTTTACAGGTTCCCGATATGGATCTCGAAAATAATAAGACATGTCTGTGCTTTTATAATCAGAAAAACGAGCAAGTTTGGCCATGTTACAAAGAGCCGGAATGGGAGGAACGGAAGTGTAGCAGGTAGGGAAGAGAGCTCTTTGGACTCTCCGAATCTCGTTTATTTTTAGATGTAACACTCTTGGAGATTGTGTATACACGGATAAACCAAAGAAGCAAAATATATCATGTTTATGTGCAACTCCCATCAAAATGTGTGTTCGCATTGATCCCCCGCAAACAAATGATACCAGTTTGGGTACGTCGAATATGCGGAAATATAGGAGACTTCCGGAAAGTTTTCAGATGACCGTATTGTTAAATTTTGGGACATCCAACCATCCACTACAATGTCCCCAATAGTAAAGAAAAAAGAGGAACGAGATAAAGCATATGGATACACTGTGAGTTTAGATAGAGTTCGAGTTAATCTTTCAAAATGAATACAGGGAGTCAAAGATAGAATTGCTCTGCGAGCCAAAGCAATGGAGAACATTATCTTTGCTGTGGATGCGTTGACGGAATCACAGAAATGGCAGATATCCTATAACAAGCCTGATTTTATCATGAAATGCTCATTCAACGGAAAAGAATGCAATGTAAAACAGTGAGTTTAGAAAAAGAAAATGTTGAGTATTGAGAGACTTTAGTGATTTTGTGGAGTACTTGGATCCAACGTACGGAGCATGTTTTACTTATGGTCAGAAGTTGGGGAACATTACAAATGAACGATCAGGACCGGCTTATGGTGAGTTGTGTTAGAAATAGAACAGTTTATGAAATTATGAATCATTTATTGTCCGGTACACATAATTGAAGAATCTGATTTTCTTTCACTCAACTGTCTCGTGTGTAACAGTTCTGTCTCCGGCTATCACGTGTCTCAAGTCACTCTTCGTAATACAGCTGATCGGTTCGTTGTTCGATCGAACTGCTCCTGGTTCGAATAGCTGAAAAGTTAAAATTAGATTTTCGTTAGACCTATTTTTACTACCGGAGAGAAATATGGATGATTCAAAACTTCCATTCCACTCAATCTGCATTCTGGTCGATACACTAGAATCTGGCGAAGAATATCTGCTGATTCTTTCATGTCGTCGATATTGATTTTCTGGAACATTGATGTGTTCATCGAATGATTCAAATGGTCTTACCTCATTGTAAACTGATGAACGCCGTTCTTTCCGATTTCTCGCTGTCTGCTCGTATAGAAATGAGAATGGAACTATAGATTTGATCGGATCAGCCCGGTATCCTTCGAAAATGGCTTTATATTTTGAACTGCTAACTCTCATTGAAGCCAACTCTTCCTTGCTCGGTACTCCAATCACGTCGAATATCACCTCTGCTTGATTGTTCGCAGACTTTCCAGCCAACAATACTTTTCCCTTCAGAAGTTCTCCCATCACACATCCACATGACCATACATCTAAATATAGAAACATTATGAAAACCTCTAAAATCCATTCCTACCAAGTTCGCATCCGTATTTTTTCGCTCCCAGAATTAACTCGGGCGGTCTGTAATATCTGGTGACGTGGTAACTTGTGAGCTCGTTGTCTGATTGAAAGCATGAAGATCCGAAGTCCGAGATTCTCAGCAGACCCGTTCCGGGATTGAACAGAAGGTTCTGGGGCTTGATGTCTCGATGACATATGGCTGACTGAAATAAAAAAGTAATGGATATGACTGATGAAGACTCGTACTTTCTGAAGATGTGCCTGTCCACGAAACAGTTGCCACGTGATCAGCTTCACATCCATTATGCCAATTTTTCGTTTTTCATGCATGACGAAATCGTAAAGAGTACCCGGGACGTATTCAAATATAAGACCGAGACAAGTGCGATCTGAAATAACAGGATCGAAGTCAGCAATCCATCATAACTAACCTTTGTGTTTTGTCTCATACGTGTATAGAAGTCTGGCGATGTTCTTGTGTTTTAGTTTTCCTAATATCTCGTGAACCTCCACTTCCTTCGTCGTTCCACTATTCTTTGGCCATGTTTTCTTGATTACAATGTCCAGTTCTCTATTGGATTCCGTACTCGCCGTTCCTCGATACACATTTGAAAACGCTCCGGAAGCGAGAAGGCTCATGTTTTCGACTTTGATTTTAGTCTGAAAATATTCGTCTTATTCAGAAAGTGCTTGCAAAAAATTACAGTTTTTTTATCCTCCATTCGTTGGGCGACTATTTCATCCGAAGTTTTACAGAAAGCTGACATCTTTGCTACCATGCGAGTGAATTTACAGAAGAGTTGAATGTCTTCTCTTATGATTTGTCGTCGAGTAGTCGAGTCTTTGAGTAATAACTTATCTGTTGATGTGGATGCTTAAAAAAAGGTAAACAAGTTGTTGGAATCTGTCACATCACGTTCTGCGAAAGTTCAAATTGAAATGCGTGAAACCTTTTGAAAAAGCAAAGAAAAGCTGGGTCTATCTATCCCATGGAAACATCAACTTCCATAAAGCGGGGTCGACATTTTAAGAGTACTACTGAAATCACTTGGGACTCATATTTTCTCAAACGACTTTTATTTTCGAAAGGAAAACTGTTTTCCATGTGACCTCTATTTGCAGATAGTGTCGAAAAATGTGTTTTATGTTCCTTTGAGATTATAATAAATAATTTAAGCAGATAGTGCAAGTGAAAATGTATTTTGCCTAACTGGAGAGTAGAAGAATAAAAGAATTATCTTCAGGCCTTCGACTCGAAGTGTTTGTGAACGTAACTGAATACTTACCAACTACGGAAGCCGCTGGTGTCCGATTGACTGTCCATGCAACAGATGAACAACCATTCCCGGACACTCTTGGTTTCTCAGCTCCGACTGGATTTGTGAGCAGTTTTGGTATCAAATTGGTATGCAAAATTTAGAGTTTTGTCTGCATTACTTTCATTTTATAGAAATCAATGGTTCGTCTACCTGCACCATATGGTGATTGTGTGAAAGAAGGCAAAACTGAAGACTTCATATACACTCAAAAAGCGTACAACACAGAAGGATGTCAACGGAGTTGCATTCAGAAACATTTATCTCAAACATGCGGATGTGGGGATCCAAGATTCCCACCTTATCGAGAGTCGAAGAATTGTCCAGTGGATGATCCATATAAAAGTAGCATAAAACATCTGAGACTGCTCATTTTGAAATGTTTTCAGGAGAATGCATTAAAAAGGAGATGCACGTGGCAACAAGAGATTCAAAGAAGTTGGGATGCTCTTGTAAGCAACCGTGCAACCAAGACGTCTACTCAGTTTCATATTCTGCATCCAGATGGCCAGCCATTGCAGGAGATTTGTCCGGATGTCCACATGGAATGACTGCTCATCACTGTCTGAATTATAAAAGAGAACAAGGATCCATGATTGAAGTATACTTTGAACAACTCAACTATGAATCACTTCTAGAATCAGAAGCTTATGGGTGGTCAAATCTTCTATCAGATTTTGGAGGTCAACTCGGTTTATGGATGGGAGTCAGTGTTATTACCATTGGAGAGGTTGGTTAAAATGAAATTCACAGTTGGGAAGTCTTCATGTTTCAGGTTGCCTGCTTCTTCTTCGAAGTCTTCATCTCAATCATTAGTTCAAATCGAACAAAACGACGTCCTGCTAGAAAATCGTTCAGTTCTTCTCTTCGATGTTCCACTGATTATAATTTGAACAAAGACGGGTTCAATCTTGATAACTGAATGCCTAATTTGAAGATAAAAATACTGTTTTTCTGTGAAATAACATTTATTTGGCAAAGTCAGAAGAGTTTAGGACAAAGGCTTCGGGGTTGTTGCCTTGGAGATTCTGAATCCTACGACTCCTCCCATGATGATCTGAAACGTATAATTTAATCAATGTCAACGAGAACCGCAATCTACCGTGGATGATATAGAGACAAACATGATGAAAACGAGGAAAAGGAATACAATCGGACGTTTCATAATACAAAAACAACAGTAGCGCACAGGTGAAAGTAAAAGATTTTTATATGTAGCAAGTCATTTTATAAAGGGTTTTTATCACTTGCGTAGGCGATTATATTATTTGAATCATTCCAGAAATATTTTATTGTTTACGGCCAAACGACTACTGTAGCAATTTGAGGAGAGAAATAATATGGGCCAATTTGATAAATAGGGGGCAATTGGAAAAGGAAGTTGTCACTTTTATTCTGTATAACACTTTATACTATACAGCATGGTGAGAAACTTTGGTCGAGAGTTTTTGAATGAAATTTCCAAGTTTGGAAGCAAAGTTTCATTGGTGAGTTCGTCAAGAATTGAAATGGTAAATTTCTTGATTTCAGATTTGGAGAGATACTGAAATAAGTTTTGAAGAGTTCAGAAAAATTGTGAACAAATGGAGCAACATTCTGGACATGGAGAAGAAAAGGTATTTTTCGGTTTTTGTCTCATCTCTTAACATTAATTTTCAGGTCTTCCAATCCTCTTCGTGTTTCCCTTTTTTGCTCCAACTCTCCTGACATTCTTGCTATTATTGTGGCATCTGAAATAGTTGGGATTACAGTAATTCCACTCAATCCATCTTACAAGAAATGTGAGTGTACATTTCAATTACAAAGAAGAGTCTTAAATTACAGATGAAATCGACAAATATATCGGAGAAAGCAATTCCAACTTTATTATCGTCAGTGATGATGTAGATTTGGATAAATTCGAAGAGATTGAGATTCATACCGTGTCTGAACTATTATCGGAGTATGATCCTTCTATAACTGAAGACAAGAAAGTGGTAGAAATTTCGACTTCTTCCGGAGTCATCGTATTCTTCAGTTCTGGAACTACCGGACCTCCAAAACTTTTCGAGTACTCTCAGAAAATTATGTGCTCTCAAATCGATCAAATCAGAGAAATCCAATCGAGCCCGAAGTTCTTCTCACCTTCAGAAGCGGATATTTGTTATGGAGTTCTTCCATTTTTTCATGCTGGTGGTCTGATTACAGTACTCTCAATGATATTCACTGGATGCACCGTACTCATAAATGAGAGATGGAACGAGCACGAATTTCTCTCCAATTGTCAGAAATATCAAGTGTCAGTTCTGTTTCTTGTTCCACCAGTTCTCAACTTTTTTGCGAACCATCCCTTGATCACCAGTTACGATTTATCTTCTCTGAAGACTATCTATGTTGGAGCTGCGGCTAGTCCTCCAGAAAACTTTTCAAAAGTCTTGAATCGATTCCCACATCTGGAGAACTTAATACAATGTAAGTTCATTACCATTATTAATAAGATTTGCTCGGTTTTGAGTATACGGAACAACTGAATGTGGTGTACTCATTTGTAGTACTGGGAAGGGAATAGCAAACGGAAGGAGTGTTGGACTACCGTACCCTCTTGTCGAATTGAAACTCGAAGCCGGAAGTAGTGAATTACTCGTCAAATCGGAAACAGCAGTCGAGGAAGGCTTCATGAAAACAGGTTATCTATTTTTGTTCTTCTCTAGATTTAAAATTAATTTTCAGGAGATTTTGCATGTTTCAGTCACAAACAAAAAGAGTTACTGATAGTCGGAAGACTGAAAGAGATGATGAAAGTAAGAGGATGGCAAGTGAATCCGAATGAAATCGAAGACGTCATTTTGAAAGTAGAAGGTGTCGTGGATTGTGCGGTATATCAGGCAAGTTTTTAAAGATTATTGAAAAATCGAATCCTAAAAGTGTTTTTCTTTTCAGTGCTCTTTTTCTGAAGATTTAATCGCCAAAGTCATTGGTAATCCTGAAATGAAACAAGAGATTATGACATCTGTCCGAGGTGAACTTTACTTTTTTCTGAATTAACTTCCATTTATTTTCAGATAAGCTGGCTTCTTATAAACGATTGACTGACGTCATTTTCGTAAACGAATTGCCGAGAACCCCATCTGGAAAACTAATTAGACATATGCTACAATAAAAATTAATCAGGAATATGCTTTCAACGTTTATTCACAGATGTTATTAGTTATCCATTCCCATTAGCTTTCTTGGAATTGTGTTCATTGACAGGATTCTTGATAACCATTCCAATATGTCCACCCATTAGACCGTGCTGGTGTTCTTTTCGGCCCTAAAATGTTTTTTCTTTATATTACAATAATAAAAATTAATACATATTACCTCCCATGGCTTCCAATCAGCATCTTGTTTGTTCCTCTGATAAGCCTCAGAGATTGAGATGACGAGAATCGAAAGAAGGAAGAGAAGATGGTAGAGCTTCATGATGAAGAAACGAATGAATGAAATGGAAAGAAAAGAAGAAACGATAAGAGACTTTTGGTTCTCAACAAACTGTTATGGGAGAATCAAAAAATCATGGGAGACTCCTGCAAATTCAGAAAGGAAGAAACAAAAGATCGCTGTTTGAAATTGGTTTATTATGAATTCGAAACAGGTCCAAAATTCCGTAATGCATATGCATAATTAGTCTTCGTCAATTACAATAAGTTCTCTTCGTTTTCCCTGTCGAAGTTGTCAATCAACGACTGCCAATTCTGAAAAAAGTGAAAAATTGAAAATCGTTGGACTTTTGAAACAAACCAAAGCGGATGAAATGTCTGCGGATGTTTTATTTCCATCGAAAAGCGACAGAATGTCATCTGATGCCTGCTTGGTTGAAGGTCCCGGAGGAGGGAGGATTGGAGGAACAAACGAAGAAGTATCGAATAATGGAGCAAGTGGACCAACTGGAAACGCAATCGAGGCAGCTGATTCCAAATCAAGAAGATCTCCATTTCGAGATTCTTTTGGCTCTCCATCGACGTCTTCTATGAGTGGACTGTCACACTGGGATCTTGATTCTTCTTGATATTCGATGCCGAACGTTGGACTATCTCTTCCAAATAGCAAATTCTTCAACTCTTCTTCATTATTTTTTGTAGGTTGTGCCGTTTTGGCCGTTTCTTCTTTCTCCTTTTCCTCTCTCCTTTCAGGCTTGGTTCCAGTTGCCAGATGCTGAAATAAGGGAAATCCAGGACAGTTAAGAATATACAAAACTAACACTCAAAATCTCAAAATCGTAGTTGTTATAGCAGTTGATATTCTCAGACAGTGTTTCAAATGCTCTTGACGTTTTTGAGTAGTATTCATACAGCTCGTTTTGGTAGTGAGTGAGGACATAAGAAAGAAGATTTGAACGGGAAGCAGAGAGAAGATCCACCTGGAATATTAATTGTGATAGATGTCTATATTCTTCGTTTTCAGCTAATTTGATTCTCTAATGCGTCAGTAAGAGAGAAGCCTTGTTCAGGAATATGCACATGTTCGCTTAGATTCCTATCTCCTTGTCACATAAATTCTCGGAAATGGGGAGATTTAAAGGAGAAACGACTAAATCTTTTGGACGTTTTGGGAAATCTATTTTCGGAAAACGTACATCCAATAACTGCTTCATGCGAAACGACATTTAATTTTCTTGATGTACCCTTTCATTATTTCCACTACTCACTTTTTGAAGTGTATCCGTTTTCAACCTATCCAATCTCTCCTTATTCGTCTTCACTGTTGCCTGAGCTTCTCTGAACTTCTCCATTGAACCATCAACTTCTGGATCCAGTTCTTCACTTGTCTTCTTCATCCACAGAAGGCTTCCTCTGTATTCAGTCCGACACATTTGAACTGCTTCAATAGTTTGAGAACAGTCTCCAATTGCCCTTTCGACGAATACACTCAACTTGTTGTAAAATCTGGAAAATTCTGGATTGCAGAGGAAAAGAAGAGAAGAAGGACAAACGTGGATACTCCTATTCTAGCTGCATTCAATCGGTGACTTGAAAACAAAAGCGATCTTCCGACGGCAATCAGGATCCTCCCCACGGCTTCTGTTTTATCTATTTTCCCTTTCTCTTTCAAATATTTTCCGAGTACATTTTGAACGAGAGTCTCATCTGAAATGCTGGGAGTTTTGACAAAAAATAGAATCTGAGGAACTCACCAAGAAGAAAGTTGGCATAGTTATCTACATTGTTGAGAAGTTGAAAAGAAGTTCCATGGACAGATCTATACAGATTCAAACATGTATCCAATTCATTGTCACTGGCCTCAAGATGTTCGTCTTCCTTAAATCCCAAACAAGATCTTATTAGTCTATAATCTCAGGAAACACCTTCTTTCCTAATTTGGTTCTAATGAACTGTCTGGCCGTCCAGTAGTGCCTCTGCATAGTGTTTACTGTAGATTCATCCGTCAAACGGGCCATGAACCTATCTGCGTTCATCCCGCTGGAAACAAATAACTAATTTGCAAACGATTGTCTTTTATTGAAGGATAGGGCTTATTTTCATTCAGAAACAAGATGTCTCCAACTGTTTCAAGAAAAAATTGTCATTCATCTAGGATATCCACGTAGATCAACTCTGAAAAGTTATTTGACCCGAAAAATGACTCACCTGGTGTTCCTTTCGTAGAACTGGGCAGCCATGTTCGAAGTGAAGAGCTCTTTGCAAAAGAGCACAAATTCGGGAATGGAGCAGACGACGTTGTCTTTTTCGACGGAGCACGCCCCACTCTTTCTCTCTTATCGACTTCTTCTCTCATGACTCTCTGCGTCTATGCTGCTCGCTGAGTTATTTTCTTGCTCTCTCCTTCTTCCCTTATATTTCTTGAAGTGAGATGCGAATGGAAGAATAATGTGAGTAGAGGGACTGAACCGCTGCAATTTTTTACCAAGGAGGTTGCTCTTTTTTCAATTTAGTGCTATTTCTCATTTCGTTCACAACCTCTTATTGTGCAAATAAATAGATGCAAGATGTCATCACTTTGTTTACGGTAGGTGCATCTTTCATGGAGGGGTGTGCGTATTTGAACTTCCGCGCAAATGTCGTGCGCATTTACGATAAAGAACGCGCACTGCGGAGTGTCGTTGTGAAACTTTTCAAATTGTCGAACTTTTTTTCTTATTTCGTTTCTGAAATCGTTCAGTATTCGTGATTATTCTATCAAGCTTATATCATATCAAGCTTAAATCTTGTTTTTTTCAGCAGTGGAAAATGGGCAGAGAGAGTCCACGCGATAGACGGCACAGAGACAGATCTCCAGGTGAGGAATTTTCGAATGACTCCTGAATTGTCTTTTTTTTTCAGAAAGACGACGTCGTTCACGTTCCCGATCAAATGATCGACATGGGCGCCGAGATAACAGAAGAGACGAAAGTCCTCGTATTAAAAAAGAAGTGAAAGAAGAAGTATTCAGTGATCGGTAAGCTATTTCATGGAACAAAAAAATTATTTATAATTGAAAGCACATCGTCAGCTTATAATTTAGTTCACACATTGCCAAAAATGTTTTCAGTGAATCGCCGAGACGTCGTCGAGACAATTCAGGTGATAGAAGAAATCGTGATTGGAAAAATGATCGAAGGGACAATCGACGAGATTTCGATGACCGTCGGGATCGTCGAAATCGAGATGATCACAACGATCGACGTGATGATTTTAGACCACCTCGTCGTGATCAACCAATCCGGGACGATGGAAAGCAGTACGGTTTGGAAAGAAAGGAAATGAAAAGCGAAGAACCATGGGGAAAGAGTGAGGAATCCTCGGGACCACCGAAAGAAAAAGAGAAGGTTAATTTGGGAACATCCGGAGCATTGACTGAAGATACTAACACGTTCCGAGGAGTTGTCATTAAGTACAATGAGCCTCCAGAAGCCAAAAAACCAAATGCTCGTTGGAGATTGTACCCATTCAAAGGAGATGAAGCACTTCAAGTACTGTATGTTCATCGCCAGTCAGCCTATCTTATTGGAAGAGATCACAAAATCGCTGACATTCCTGTGGACCATCCAAGTTGCAGTAAACAGCATGCTGTGTTGCAATTCAGGTATACTATTAAAAATGTTGCGAAGGAAAGTTATATTTTGTGTTTCAGATCCATGCCATTTACTCGAGACGATGGAACTAAGGCTCGAAGGATCATGCCATATATCATTGATTTGGGAAGTGGAAACGGAACATTCTTGAATGAGCAAAAGATTGAACCACAGAGATATGTGGAACTGAAGGAGAAGGACATGCTCAAGTTTGGATTTTCTACAAGAGAATACGTTGTGATGAAAGAGAGGGAGATCACGGAAGAAGAGCTCGCGGGAGGTGACGATGTGAAGCAGGAAGATTCTGATTAATTAGTCTGACGGTGATTTACCATATTATCTTGTTTTTTTTAAACTTTCTCTTAAATTAAACATTTTATACTTGTTTTATGCATATCTTCAAATTTAGGCTTATTCTGTGGAATCAGAAAAGTACGGCTAAGCTTTGAATTAATTTCCTATACAACGGCCAGAAGTAGTCTCACCTAACTCAGTCGCGCTTTTTTTTAATGTTGCCATCGTGGCAAGTTATTCACAGAGATGGAATCCTTATCATGGTTTCCTATTCCTTTTTCATCTGAAAATATATGCCGAATTCGAAGCTTTCAGAATATTTTCCTTTTCCCATTGAAAAGAACAGAAGAGCGATTTCTGCGAGCGGAAAAGGACTACATTATGTGCATGTCTTTCCGTCTATATCCTTTGGTCCTTCCGTTATACAGCATTTATAGCGCCCATAAATTACTACGGCGTACTCGGCAGCTTTTTCGTCTTTTTTTCAGTTTTTTTGTTGTTTGGAACCTCGCCCTGAGTTTTCTTATCACATTTTTTTTTGACGACACACCCAGCATGGAAATCAGTTTCTATTGAAATTGTTCGCTTTTCTCGATAGAGTTTGACCTAACGTCATTTTTTCTTTCCATACCAGAACATTTAGAGAATGTTCCTTATTAATGTTGTATTCTATTCCTTGATCATACATGTATTCAGTACCAAGAGATGCGAGTTGTACACAGCCTTAGTACAAATCTTGCATTCTCGCCAAAGCACACAATGAAGATATCAAGTTTCGAGTTGACTGCTGCTTCTTCTTTTTCCTTTTCTGCGAGAAAGAAGAAAAAGAAGACGTTGAAAACTGGGAGGGTGTCAATTATGGATAGAGATCGTGGAGACGTAGACGGGTCGGCCCTAATCTAGTTCCCTTCCCATCCTTTCTTTCTCTCTCGCAAGTCAGCCAGTCAGTAGTCGTTGTTTTTGGAGTCTCCTCTTCTAACTCTGTATTCTTTCGTCTCACACCTCTGTCGGTTATTTTATTTTCAAATTTCGAACCGATGTTTGTTGTCTTGTTTTACAATCCTCCTGCGCACTCTACTCTACATGCACACACACATTGTTGAGAAAGAAGAGTGGCAGGTGACGAGAGAAAGAAAAAGGGGGAGACGCCTCTTTTGAGATTTGAATTTTTCTCCCATCTAGGCTTTGTGTATTTCTCATTGCAGGATCTAGATACTACTCGACTCTTGGAAAGAATCCTGTGCTTCCGTGATTGCAATGATTACAGTAGTCTGAGCCAAATGAAGAGTTATTTTTTTAGTTCATCTGTAAGATGTTTAGAATTATTGAACTACCCTAAAACTAGAACCAGGTTTTCAAATAATCAAGTTTCCGATTTTCATATTAGCTTTTCAATATTTTTTTCTAAAGAAACCAGAGTACCAGAGTAGGGTCCTAAATACAACGCATTTCTTCAATCCATCATCCGCCAATAGATTACTGTAGCTGCTAAGCAAACATAATTCAATTGTTCCTTTAAAAAATGTTTTTTCTCATTCCTTCATCTCATTTTCTCGGAATACATTTAATTGTTTCCAAAACTGAACGCATTTTCCTAATTGCATAATAAAACGCCTAGGAAAGTATAACCGCACCTTTTCCAATCTCATAGGAACAATTAGCACAAGTATTGCGTTCAATTACGGTCATGGTCGTCAACCTCCATCCGCTGCCCTTCCTTTTTTATCAATCCAGTACTCGAAAAAGGTCATAACGGATTCATGAATTCCCTCCTCGCTACTCAATTTCGCAATTTGCGCAAGTCTTTCAAATTTGTGTTTCGCAATATTTTCCCCAGCACTTGGTCCTACTACTTTTTATGTATTTCTCGGAAAACTCGAAGAGCATGTCCAACTGATGATTTATCGGTGTAAAAGAGAGGGAGTGAGAGGTCGAAACCGAATTGAAAGAAGAAAGCAAACCAATGGCAGTCGTAGAGAAGTTTTTCATTCGCCATTGAACGCCGTTTGCCCTATCTCTCGATTTTCACAACTCTGCCTTCTTCTTCCCACCCCTTTTCACTAATCACCGTCCGAATCTTTCGGCTCGTTATGCTACACGGACAGCGCAATTAGGGACCAAGTCGACTGGCTGCACAAAGAATGAATAGATAATAATCTTGGCTCTCGCTCCATTGTGCTTCTTCCACTCTACTCTTAGCGTTTGCCCATTTCCTCCGACACATAGCTTTCCAACTTTCACTCAGTGATTATATATTTCCTTCCCGTTGTTCTGGAAATCATCTCTCCTTTTGCGGATATCTTCACGAGGTTGATCACATGGTTGTGAACTCCACTCCGCCTCTTTTTGATTTATGCTCGGTGCTCATGTTGTTTTCACTCTCCTCTTTTCTTTGAATATTTTTATGTTTCCATGGTTGCCCTCCGGACTTCCATTCTCTTTCCGCTCGTTATTCTTCTTTTCCTTTACACACCTACGTTACTTTTTTCAGATAGCCATGGCTTCCAGTGCTGAATTCAACTGGGATAACGCTGATGTGAAAAAGAAGTGAGATTTTTGTTTCTCACTTCAAACCTAATTAAATTGTTGCAGATGGGACGCGTTCACCAAGTTTGGTGCTGCTACTGCTACCGAAATGACTGGAAAAAACTTCGACAAGTGGCTCAAGGACGCTGGTGTTCTTGACAATAAGGCGATCACCGGTACAATGACTGGAATCGCTTTCAGCAAGGTTACTGGGTGAGCATTCATATCTTGTAAAGACATATGGTAACTAGTTAAATAATTTGCAGCCCCAAAAAGAAGGCGACGTTCGATGAAACCAAGAAGGTTCTCGCCTTTGTTGCTGAGGACCGCGCAAAGCAAAGCAAGAAGCCGATTCAGGATGAACTGGATGCAATCACCGAGAAGTTGGCCAAATTGGACGCACCGAGTGTTGGAGGAGCTGCCAAGGCTAATGCTGGCGGTGTCTACAGCCGACTCACTGATCATACAAAGTACACCGGGGCTCACAAGGAACGTTTCGACGCAGAAGGAAAAGGTTTTTAAGAATAATATATGGGAAACTATTAAATTTTTTTCCAGGAAAGGGCAAATCTGGTCGCGACGATGCCTCTGAAAACACCGGATATGTTGGAGCGTATAAGAACAAAGACACCTATGATAAAGCACATGGAAAGTAATACACTGATCTCTCTGACCAAACGAATAATTTACGCCTGATTTTGTCGATATGCTTCAATCTCAATTTGTAGTAATCCTAATTATGTAATAAATCTGTATGTATGTCAATCCTTGTTTCACAAACTTTTGAAGACTGTTGAGGGAGATGTTATGAGCATGAAAGTGTCCCTTATTAAGTGAAGGCAGAGTAATTATTAAAATATGCACTTCTGAGTCTTCCACCGGGAGCAGACTTCGAAAAATTAAAGATGGTCAGATATTGAAAACAACTTAACTTGGGTGACTGAAATCCTGATTAATTTTCAAATCTGTTTTCAAAATTCCAAATTTCGGTGTGAAGTTTTCAGCTTAAAATTCCAAATTTGAACCTATTTTTTTTGCACACATAAAGCGCAGATTTACGCCCTCGTATTTCGACATAGAGACCGGCAATGACGGGTCTCGCACCGACCAACGGCGCAGCCAAATTGTTGCCTGAGTATTCAACGCAGAAACGTTAGGCAAAAAGAATTCTTTCCGATTTTTTCTCTTTTTTTCACGAAATACCAACTTTTCTGAATTTTTTTCGTTAAAATTGGAAAAATTGTGTAACTTTGGCAGTTATTTGTTAAATTTCGCGAATATGAATTAATTGATTCATGATAATTCACCCCGTTATCGTTAATTTTTAGGTCAGAAAGTAATTTGTTATTCTTTCATTTTCAGGGTACAATGGCTCCACGTGGAAACCAAATGTTGGGCAATGCCCATTTCCGCAAGCACTGGCATAAGCGTATCAAGACCTGGTTCAATCAGCCAGCCCGTAAGCTCCGCAGAAGACAGAACCGTCAAGCTAAGGCTGTCGAGATTGCTCCACGCCCAGTCGCTGGACTTCTCAGGTAAATAGCTTCTTTTATCCTCAAAAAATGAACTTAAATTAATTTTAGATCTGTGGTTCGTTGCCCAAACAAGAGATACAACACCAAGACTCGCCTTGGACGTGGTTTCTCTCTCCAAGAGTTGAAGGCCGCCGGAATCTCTCAAGTTGAGGCTCGCACCATCGGAATCGCCGTTGATGTCAGAAGAACCAACAAGACCGCAGAGGGACTCAAGGTAATTTTTTCTTCAAAATATTCTCAATTATTATAAAGGGGAGCTAAATAATTCATTATTGTTCCAGGCCAACGCTGACCGTCTCAAGGAGTACAAGGCTAAGCTTATCCTCTTCCCGAAGAAGCTCAGCGCACCAAAGAAGGGAGACAGCTCTGTAAGCATTCATGCAACACTTTAAATTTCCGTATTTTCGTAATTTCAGGCTGAAGAGCTCAAGGTCGCCGCTCAACTCCGCGGAGACATTCTTCCACTTTCCCACACCATCACCTTCGAGGAGCCACGCCAAGTTACCGAAGCCGAGCGCAAGGTCGAGATCTTCAGACTTCTCCGTAAGGAGCGAGCTGACAAGAAATACCGTGGAAAGCGTGAGAAGAGAGCCAGAGATGCCGCTGAGGAGAATAAGTAAATTGTTGTTGTTTTCCGCTGTTCATAAATTTGTTATGAAAGTTATGTAATTTCTCAAAACACGGAAAGGAAACTAGAAAAAGTTAGGTTTCAAATTACGATCTCAGAGAAGTGAAGAATTCGAGACCACATCGATTCCGGGAGAAAATGGGCGAAATTTCAGCTGGGAAACAAACGATGTGAAAAGCTCGGAGATTGAAACGTGCGGTACAGTTTCTCAGATGAAACTCCGCATCTTTTCCACGGAATTTTTTCGGGGTTTCGAGAATTCTCCCCATGCATTTGAGGTTATGGAAGAGATTCCCTTAACTGAATAGGCAGATTTGCCTCTATTTCCAGGCAGTAAATTAGTTATGAGAATCTTTCATTGAACAAGTGTTGTACAAGTTTCATTCACATATATTCACAAACAACGTAGAAAATTCATAATATCCTACAATACACGTATTAAATAAGTTAGTGAGAGTCAAATGGAGTGACTAGTCGAGGTGTTCTGATTTCATGGATGATTTGGATCTGTTGTGAACAGTCGGAGAGTCATCGGTGTATTCGAACCGCTGTGGGAAGCTGATGGGTGAGGAGGCCCGAAGAGGTGCGACCGTTTGTAAATGGAGAGGACTTGATGTGATGGCAGAGATCTTGACTTGCTGCAAGAAAAAAATATCATTCAACTAATCAAGCTAAAGAGATGCACCTTTTCAATTTTCTGAGCACTGTGATGCTGGTGAGGCGAGCTTGGAATGATACAACAGCCACGTACAAAAATAGATAGAAGAACCGGCAAGAAAACTAATCCATGGAGAAGACCCAGAGAGATGGACAGAACTACCTGGAATTCATTTTAGATTGGTATTGATTTCTGAGATATCAAATTTTACCGTTTTGAAGAAAGTGACGATCATGTATGCAGGGATATCAGCAAGAACAGACACTGCGATGATTGTTGACAACCCTCCTTGGAAAAGTGGCCATCCAAGAGCTGATAGTGCTTCCTGCACTCTTCCTGCTGCGGTATCTCTCGTAGACACTACGTATCCGTATGCAATGTGAGCAGAATAATCAACTGAGAATCCAATTGACATGATAATGGTAATCATTGATATGGCATCCAAATTCACTCCCCACAAAGTCATATATCCAATCACTCCGAAATCAATAGATGCACATGCAAGCGCAACCCACAGTGAGCACATTGGTTGTGGAATAAAAAGCACGGCAATAACAATCATAACGGCGAGAGCAATGATGATATTCTGAACCGTGTTCGGGATAATAATTACGTATTGGTCGGTGAACATCCAGATTGGCATAAATGTCGTCACATTGAATTCTGGCCACCTTGCCGCTACTTCTCTGAATGACATCGTAGCGTCCGTTTGATCCATCGTCGTTACCAAGTCCTTCATTCCTACAATGAATCGGAAACTTTGAACCATCGTTCCATTTTCATCATTCGGCATCGATCCCCAATAGATATCTTCAGCTAATGGATTATTCGTTTTTGAGGCGAGGAAATGTTGTAGAAGTCCGTAGAATGAAGAGTCGATGATTTGCACTTGTAATTCTTTTTGATAGTACCTTTCCATTTCGAATAACCAGAATTGAACTGATTCCATTCCAATAGCATGCTTACTCGTCGCGAAATCAAGAACCATCGCATGTACTCTATCCCGAGAAGTGTGATTTCGTAGATCGGGAGCATTGTTGATTACAATTTGAACTTGTTGTCCATATTTCCAAAAATATTTCTCCAGGAGACGATAATGAGGAATAGCATACGAATCTTCTACAAGTAGATTGACTGGTTCTAAACCTTCTTTGATTCGAGAACATCCATAACTGGCACCGAGCAGATAGATCACAAACCAAACCATAGCAATTCCTCTAACAACTGGATGCATCAACACAGGCGCGTACCATTCTCCGAAGAATCGTGCTGTCAGTGGTTGTTTGACATCATATGACGCCGAATGGTCAGGGAAACTTCCGAGGTTGAAAATTCTTTGGAATGTGCTCAGTGATTTCTTTTTCTCAGCTGGAATCGATTCGACGAAAAAGAATGAGTTTCGTCCTGCCGCTTCATGTTTCATAGCCAGTGCTAAACAGGCTGCGAAGAAAGTGATCTGAAACATAGATTTTTTCTAATCTTAACTACTGTATAAAATTACTTGATAGACAAACGCAAAGAAAATAGCAACTCCGGTGTAGACGCAGAAAATTTGAACAGCTGGAATTGTTGTGATCGTTCCAACGCCAAACGAGAGGACATCTGAAAAAGGCACCACGAGTTTTTGCTTTCGTGTGTCTCATATCTCACCTGTACTCGAAGTGATTAGAATGGAAACTGCTGCATCAGCCATACACTCTCCCATCCGCTCATGTACTGTGTGTGTTCTAGAAGTTCTTCTGACTGCGGCAACCATCAGAAACATGTTGTCAGTTCCAACAGCTACTACTAGGAATGGCATCACTCCGACAATATCATTGTATGGCATTCCAATCAGTGAAAGACATCCGATTCCAGTTAGAATAGCGATTCCTGCATTTACAACTCCGAGAATAGAGAGGATAGGTTTTGAAAGAACCCAGTCAATTGAAAACGTTCCATCGATGAAGCACAGAGAGCAAAGTGTTGAGAAGACAACGAGAAGTGTGAATGAGATCACAAATCGTGGAACCAAAGTATCAGCATTGCGTTTCAATTCATCAGCCAGTGTTTGTGAATGGAAGTATGTAATGGATATGTATGGATCTTCTGGATACGCCGTCAGCATTCTTCCGAGCTCAAGCTCCCACTCTCCAGAAATATAGCTCATTTCCTCAGGGTGGAACTTCAGATGATAGATCATGAACCATGCTTTGGCAGATGCAAGAATGTCCGTTTCGTTCTCTCCTTTCATCACTGTTACACCGCCCAAACTGCTTCCGATGTAGCCACCTCTGAAAAAATGGACAGCGTTACAACGGGCAAAAATAAGCAGAAAACTCACTCAGATCCAAAGCGAAAATATGGGTAAGTAATATTGAAACCATGGTTGTATAGATCAGATAGAATATGTACATGTTTGTTAGAAGGGCATCCGCCATCTGAAACAAATGGGTTTGTTGTAAGGTTGGAAAACTGGGATATTCATACTTTTATACTGTAGGCACAGATTTTTATAGCTGTAGTAATGACCGTTGTGTAGCACACGAACTCTAAAAAAACAATTAGTGGGGAGGCAGAGTAGTATGGCTCACCTTGTTTGAATATATTTATCAAGTTGGTAAACTGCATTTGCGAACTTCGTGTCCAAAATATTCGAATCGTTTCTCGCAAGAGCAGTCACTTGAATCTCTCGGCTCTGTGTGACAGCTCGTCCAGGGATGTAGTTATTATCGGTCAGTGGCCATTTTTCGTGAATCGACATTCGTTCCATTTTGCTCTGCGCGCCGACCGGTGTGAAGAGATAAACAGCGTCGGAGAGTGGATTCAAATGGAGAAGTCCGACTCCCATTGCTGTGGTGAAGAGAAGGGGGAATACGATAAATGGAAGCGGGTGGTCACAAACGATGAAACCGAGCTGACGGAACAGCGAAGCCACTCGCCGCTCCACACAATCCCAGGCCATTCTATAAAATCGACTATTATTGAGAGTAAAAATTTATGTTTTGTTTAATACGAAAAATGTGAGCTAAACAAAAGGGCAAGTGAAAGAAAATTTTGAGAAAAAGACAGAAAAAATGATCAAGATCGTGAAAAAAGTTTCCTTGGCGGGTTGCATACCGTATCTGGGTACGGTGTGCAATTGAGAAATTTAAAAGTTGTGCAGTACGTGACGGTGTACATTCGCTAAGTTTTGAAATTTAGATATACAGATCACAACGAAATTCATGTTCACCCAGGCAAATGAAGAAGCATATGAAATGCTTCATTATTCCTCAGTAAATAGACAGAACATCTTTAAAATCGGTATAAAAAAGTAGAGAAAGACAAACCCCAACACTGAGATTGCGGTTTGTTCCGACTGTCACCTCAAAACGGCGGAGGTATATCAAACTTTCAGATCAAAATAAAGAAAAGTGTAAAAGAAATCAAAGTCGATTTGTCTCTCCAGTAAAGATGTCGTCCGTCGTCCGCGCGTACGTCACTCGCGTCATCGGAGGAGACCGGTCTTTCTTAGAATATTCTGTGGTTGTGTCATCAGATGAGGGTGAAAGCTGACGATGAAGAGGAACAGACGAAGAAGAGGAGGGATGAAAGATTTCCAACGGATGGCATGCGTTCAATTTCACACAGGATAAATAGACCGGTCCGTTTTCAACGGCAAAGATGTCTGGCATCGACTATTATAAATTTTTCGAGAAAAGTAGTTATTAGGGCTTTCAATTAAAACATACTTCACACGCTTCTCATACTCCCAGCTTTTGAGTCAGTCTTATTAGAAGTTTCTCTCGAACAATATGGGTTAAAGTAAGTAAGCGTGTCTTCAAAAACCGGACGTCTTCTGATTCAAAGCCTCATTCTCCCTTGCACTAAATGACATCGTAATGATTGAAATACGGAGGGGAATCTGAAGAATTGAGGTCAAGATTCGTCACATTGATCAGAGTAGTGGAAGATTTTTGAGAAATGAGACCCAAGACCTTGAGATTTCATGAGCTTTCCACAATCCACAACGTTGTTCAATTGAAACCCAAAACGGCTACAGTACCCTAGACAGTCCAACAAGTGGCAAATGCTTATCAAGTTATTTAGATTAGTTGCTTTTATAAGGAATAAGTCTTTGTTATTATTAGAAAAAAGTTTTGCTTCATAGTTAGAATATATTGTAAAGTTTCTGATGTTTTTTTCTGTATCCATCACAATTTGTTTTCAATTATTCATTCAATCTGGATTATATTCTTTGCATTCATGAAATGTTTAATAGAAATTATGACTTTTTGACGACGGCATCTAATTGTTTCTGCAGAGCATTTCGATGTGTCTCTCCATTCCAAACTTCCTGTAGAATTTTCTTTTGCTCCTCGTTTCCAATTTGGACAGCGTTGAGCATAGCTTTTTGAGCTCTGGTAACATTCAATCCACTACTCGCAATTTGGGTGATGAAAGTCTGAAAATAGTAGTAGTAGTCTAAAGACAACGTTTCATTATCACCTCTGCCTCTTCTTCAGTTTCATAGACGAAATCCACGTATCCTTGACTTTTTGCTTCCTCGGCACTCATAACATTGGCTCTTCCCATTGCAGCGAGTGCTCTTCCTCTTCCCATTATTTTCTCCAAATATTCAGCCCCTCCCCAAGATGGAACGATTCCCATTTTGGATTGGAAGAAGGCAATTTTGGAAGCAGAATGAGCGATACGAATGTCAGCTGATGAGCAGATTTCTGTGGCTCCTCCAAGAGCATGACCGTGGATTTTAGCAATTGATATGGCCGGAGCGGAATTAATCATTGAGAGAATCGATGACATGTATTCAAACATTTCGACTCCGAGTTTTTGATCAGAGATCTGCAAAACAATATTCTAGTGTGTAGTTTAATAAATGCAACTGACATCCTTTATGAGTCCTAAATCAGCTCCAGAGCAGAACGATTTTCCCACTCCAGAAACGACGATCACAGCGTTCTGTTCACTCGAAAACAGCTGGAATCAAGAGCGAATAGTGAAGAGGACACATGGTCATTCATAACTACCTTTGCTTGCTCTCCAAATTGTCTCATCATCTCCCCAGAAAGACAATTGTTTTTCTCAGGACGATCCAGAATAACATCTAGTCTTGCTTTCAGTTTTTCATTCAGCTGTACTCGAATTGCTCCACCATTCCAGGATTCAAACGTTTTGAGAAGAGCAGATGACGGTCTCACCTAAATTTTCAATTTTTAAACTTCGCGATGGTTGTACTTTGGGTCTTGTTTTTCGATTATCTGTTTCATTGAACCTATTGACAATTGTGTTCTTTGGACGCCAGTTCCTTTTTATCCAACTCACCACTCTTCCAGACATTTTTCGGTTTGCTGAAAGTATAATCAATTTCTCAGTACATGAAATCGAAGCTAATATTGTGCTGATCGAGATTCTACGAAGATTTATTGCATCAAGTGAAAAATCAATTCGGCAATTGCAATCGAAGATAACATTTTAAGAATTACTACAAGAAAATAATTTATTGCTATTAAACATTGACTACTGTAGAAAAGGGACAAATAAATATTTAAAAGGTTTCAGAAATAAATTAGCAAGCAGTAATAAAAATTGAAAGAAATGAAAAGAAATTGGTGCTGCTGCAATGACTGGGGGTGCTTCGTGAAAATGCCGCTAGAGACGAAATAGATAGATAGAGACAGAGGGAGATGGAGAGTGAGAAAACATCACTGATCTGACAATTTTTGGCCAAAGAGAAGAAGGAACTGGGGACAGTTAAGAAGCATCTAGATTCAATAAATAGAGGGAATTATGACAAGCAGAATCGGGTATTTTGAAAAAGGGAAACAAATTACAAAATACTAAGTGATTTTAAAGTGGCACCTGGATTTTTTCTAGCTGATTAGATTGCACAGACTAATTATGTGTAATTCAGTGAGAAAAGAAGAAGAAGCAATCATTTTTACATAGTCGAAACTTCAGGGAATGTTCTGGAGAGTACTGTATCTTTTACTATAATCCAAATGGATTTTCGTTCGTAGAATGAGCTTGTTGAGCTTGAGCAGCATTTTTAGCAGCCATGGCTTGATGGACCATTTGGATTGTTTGCTGCTGTTGAGGCGGAAGTTGACCTGGCTGTCCATATGGGTACTGCTGTCCATAGGCTCCTGCAAACCATAAACGGTGATTGTTTTTCTTCATTTAGAGGTCCATACCCATGGCGGGATTCCACATTGGTTGGGTTCCATACTGCTGCGGATACATTCCCATCGGTGTAGTATACATCGGTGGAGGGGCTGCTGAGGCACCAAATGGATTGCTAGAAACTGCAGTGGTGGTATTCCATCCAGCCTGGGCACTGAAATATAAATAATTCTTAACCTATCAACGCAAAGGTCGAAATTCTATCGAAAGTCACCCTTGTTGATTCAGCGACATTTGAGCAGTCATACGAGCGAGTTCATCGGGATGAGATCCTGGATATCCGAAAGGAGCGGATCCATGACCTAAATAATTGCTCCATTTAGTTAAAATTGTTTAGTCCGCAGGATTAGTGTATTACTGTCAAAATTGTGGAAAAGATTAGTGTACTGATTTAGAAATGGTAGAAAACGGAAAGACTGATAGTCTCAGAATAGTCTCAATTGACTCAATTATTCTGCTTATGGAAGCTGGAAATATCAGTTCACCTGGATCCGCGAAAGGAGGACCCTGAGATCCCGGATCAGCGAATGGGTTATGAGCTGCCCCTGGTGGTGGTGGCTGTGGAACATGAGCCGCAGCTACGGAGGCAGAAGATGGTGGGGGAGGAACAGGCGGAGCATTGTGCATCGAAGGGTGCGCAGAGTGGACAGGAATATTAGCAGAAACAAACGGATTTTCTGGTTCTTAAATATTATACTCTTGATTCGTGACTAAAAGAATGCCAGAGTTACAACAACGAAGATCGGAACAAGCTGGAAATGTGAAAACTCTCGAAAACTACACAACTACGAAAACAGACGATGAAGTTATCATGTAGAGAAACAAGCAGGGAGAAGCCCACACGAACATCTTGACAACGCGCACCACATCACGATAATTGAGATAGGCTTACCATTTGTCGGTTGAGACTGAATTGGGGGTTGTTGTTGGATATTAGCATAGAAGGGAGCAGATGGATGGCCGGGTGGCACTCCGAATGGAGCTCCATGAGGCCCTATAACAAGAGGAAGTCACCGAAGGAAACAAAGGGAGAGTAAAATGATGGAACAAAAGTATTGAGAACATAACAAGACTGTAGATCGGAATCGACCGGTTATAAGTTTTTCGAAAAGAAATACCGCCCGATTTTCAAAACGTATTCTTACCGTTACTTGGAGGAAAAGCATTCGGAGCTGAAAAGTTTCCGAATGGATTGGTCACATCGGCTGGAGCCGCGGCGACAGGAGCAGCTGAAGCCTGGAACATATCAAGAAGATCCGGCTGAGTTGTTGGTGGGGCAGGTCCTGCCGCTGCTGCTACATCGTTCGCAAATGGATTTGCTGAGTTTGTCTTCTTTTGATCTTCGAATTGGCGTAAACGTTCCTGTTCCAATTCAATGTATCTCTGTCTCTCAGCATCTCCGAAAGATGGTTGTGGTTGAGAGAATCCGAAGCCTCCAGCGAATTGTTGCTGAGCAGTCTGTTGCTGAGACGGTGGTGGAGCTTTTCCTCCTTCGAGATGAATCAGATGAGCTTCGAGTGCCTCTAGAAGACTGGCTGGTGCACGAGTCAGATCGGGAATCTCGCCGCGATCAATCCCAACAGATTCAGCCACACGAAGGAATTCCGCAACTTTGTCGAGACGAGTGAGGAAAGACTAGAAAAGTTTTCTTGAGATTCTTCATCGATGAACAAACTGACCTTATATGTATCCAATGCATCACGACACTGCTTCTTGGTCATGTCGAAATATTTCTCAAGCACATTGATTATTCCATCATTGTAGCAAGCAAACAAACGGATTAGATCACGGAAAAGAAGAATAAAAGAGCAATTGATGACTCCGTTGTTGAGTTCAGAGCTGCTTACAGAGAACTCGAGAAGAGCATCAATCTGGTTTTGCAGGATTGGAATTGTCTTCAGCAACTTGTCAGTGTGCATCGTGCGCAAAAGACCATCTTCACGACCGCGCTTCACCTGAAACAAGATTAAGTAGATAATATTGTATGAATAATGGTTAGATTTTAAAAATATCACGAACCTTACAGAAATCGAAGGCACACATACGGTAGGTGTTTATCTTCTCTCCGATATACTTGGCATACCGCCTGACATGTGTAGACATATCGTATCCTCCGGCACCACCGCTCTTGTCAACGAAGGCGGTCAAGTTGAAAGTAGTATTGCAAGACGCCAAGTATTGCGAAAAACGCTCATTTCCATAGCACATGATATTATGAATCGTAATCAGTGCTTTGTATACAACGGTCCAGTTTGGATTTTGCGTTCTCTCAATTAAGAGATTGGCCATCGACGGAATAGAAACATTCGGCTCGTTGGTACAGTGAAGAAGATCTAAAATTATTTTAATAATTTCGATTGAGATATTTATATCCTTACAGTCCAAATGTTTCTTCTTCGGAGCCATGACTTCTTCTGTTGTCGCCTTGCATATTGTCTTTCCGAGTTGACTTCCAGCCAAAGAATGTTTAGCTGCAGTCAGTCTGTAAGATTATACTGCGATACTCAAAAAAGTAAAATTCTAAATCAAACTTTATTAAGATTCAACTGAAGAGTCAAAGAATAAATTTGCTTACCGGTCGGAGATGGTTTGACCGCCAGTCGTGAAAGGCATCGGTTGATGCAGCGCTTTCTCAATCGTCTGCATGTCGAGCAGGAAGAGTTGGCGCCGGTCTACCTGCAGTAAGCAAACAAAATCAGGTGCGTTCAATGCGTCAGAGAGAAGAAGAAGAAAAGAGGAAGTTTGGGGAAAAGTTTATTGATTGTCATTTCAGAAGTTTATTTTTTCCGAGTGACAGATTCTTTCAATTTACAGTTACGGAACCAAATGCAAGTTAAAAATATGCGAGAAAAAACCAATGTTCGAAGAATTTTTAGAATTGAAAAAGAAAGAGCAACTGTTTCTTTTGTTGAGAAAATAGTTTGAAAAAATAATAATTTATGCTTGATTACGGTAATCGTTGCAGGATTCGTATAAAGCTTTTTTTGCATGCGCCTATAATCAAACTACGGTTTTCCCTCAAACAGAGCTTGAGAATTCTCAGAAAAAATAACCGAATCGTTGTTGAAATGTTTGTTGCTTGTTCTATTTGTAAAATAACGTAATGTATCAATGCAAAGCAACCGTTTTGCGAAATATCCCGACAATTTGTGATAGAAATTAGAAATGAGTCATCAAATAGTTGCGTTATGATTGTTTCTTTCTCAGTTTTTGTGATTCGTGATTTTCACTTTCCCAGCATAGCCAACCGAAATTTCTTAAAATGAGCAGACTGTCGATGTACAAAACTTCAATTCTATAGATATCTGAAAAAGATACCTTAGAGGATAGAGAATAAAAAAGTGTACAGAGTAGGCGGGGAATGAGTCCCTCAAAAAGAAGAAGCTGTGTGCGGGTGGAAAAAGGAAAAAAGAAGTTGTGTTGGCGACGAGGCTTCGACGAACCAGCGAAAATCGATGGAGAGAAGTAGAGAGGAGGGTGTCCACAGCCGCCGCGCAGTAGTCTCTTCTCTTTTCTCTTTTCCTCGGGAAAAAACGGGAACCGAGTTAGAGATTATATGAGATAGAGAGACACAGAACGAGCAAATGGCGGGGACGACGCCATCGGAGGGAGACGCGATTCTGAAGGAAGAAGAAAGATGGTGTGGAGGAGTAGTTGGTTGGCACATATTCAGAAGAAGAGCAATAAACACCAAAAGGAATTTGATACTTTCAGAGCTATAGAGAGGTGTGGGTATGAGAGATAGACTGTTAGCCGTGTAAATAAACAATACGTAAATTCATAAATTCAATGAGAACGAGATTTAGGAGTCCTAAGAATTGGCTAATCGTGACAGAAAGACCGGAGCACTGAAGATTCGAACACCCTGACGAGACCTGTGAGTCATATCTTCTTAGTTAGAAATGAGATTTTTCTGCCTTCGGTGAAGACAATTTCCTGGGTTGCGTTAACTCGAAAAATGGAACAGGGCTGGGCGCTGTGAACCAATGCGGTAGTGTGCTGCAGCACCCTCCGTCGAGAGAGTGCTCCGGGGACCAAAAAGAGCACACAACTCTAGGCAGCTCTCTGTCATGGATGACGTCATTGTTTGGTTTTGTTTTGTGCACACACTAGCCGAATCTGGAGTGAGGAACGACACTTTAATGATTTATTGAATTTGATTGAAGAACACATATTTGTTGGGGGGGGGGGGGGGGCGGGAATTCATACAGAACATTTACAACTACAACTGTGGGGAGAGCGATCTTAACTCGGGATTTCGAGTGTATAACACATTTTGATGGTCACAATGACAAATGCCAGTTTTCTTGATTTTGATTAAGAACACTTTCTTTTGATAATAATCTAGACACGCAAAAGTATCGGCTTTTGATTCGAATCATTATAAAAAAACTCGAAAATGATTATGGAAGAATTAAAATAACAAAACGCTAGAAAAATACAGAGAACTAGGAGAGGCGGTGATTTAGAGAACAAAAATTTTTTGAAGCTGAATTATGAGTTGACAAAGACAATGTATGGGAAACCCGAATGATTGCCGACTTAAAGGTAATTGGTCGAGGGGTATCATCATTAGAAATGAGCCCAATCATATTGCACATTACGATAGTCAATCTCATTATAGTTGACTACTTCTTCTGTGATTCCTTGTTGAAGCCATAGCGATTTCAGTTTTTGATAGAGCTCCGGATTGAGATGAAGTGGGTTTCCTCGTCGGAATCCTTGATCAACCTCTCCAAACTCATCCACATACGGAGCAGGACGGAAGCAACCTCGTTTCCGAGTAGTCATTAGAACAAGACTACAGTCGCGAACACTGTAAGATACGAAATGTTGGAAGGAAATTAAACCATTTGATTTACCGCAAAAACATTCCTACAGATCCCGAACACTGTGACATATGATATCTGCACGCGCCATATGATTGCTTGTTAACCTGAAACAAAGTTTTGTATCGCTTCAAACATTCAGTGGAAACTTACAATTTTTTGACAACAGTAGGCTTGTGAGCACAATATACTACCGCAAACCAAGCACAACGTTGGAACATTAGAAGATGATTCTTCAATCGGAATAGTCGGACACTTGAATGATGCAACTCTGTTTATCAGATTACTGTATCTCTCTGGCAGATCAATGAGAAGATTAGGTCGAACTGGTTGAACAACAAGCTCCTGACGAAGAGCAGCTTCTTTTGGAATCGCAGCAGACCACATAACAAACAAAGACTCGACAAGATTTCCATGAATATGCTCTTCAACTTTGGACGGGAGTCCGAGGTAGCGGAATAGAGCCTCCGAGCTCTGAATTGATGGATCCTTCAATGCTTCTGGTGGATCGACAAGGGTGATGTAATGGTAGAGAAGAGCAATTGGTCGAAGAATGGACTGAGCTCCATCTTCCAACTTCTTCCATAGCAAGTCAATACGCCTCAGTGAAGAGTTTTCTGAATGACAGATCGAGTAAAGCTTCCTGACCAGCTCAGTGACCGATGGATCCAGATTGGAATGCATTTCCTCCTCGTCATCCATGTTGACATCATCGCCATCAAGTTCATTATGAGTAGCGAAGATCTAACAAAACCAACTTTTAGAAGAATAGTAGTATTTTTTAACTTGCCTGGAAATAATGTGCCAAAACAGCAAGACGAAGCACATACGATTCATCAACAGATCCATCAGGTGTGAGCAAACGTGATTTCTGATGTGTCGTAGACGTCATGGATTGTACACCATTATTCCATGTCCAGCCAATAGTCATCATCAAGGAAACCTGAAACAAGAGAACTGAACTAAAGTCGGCTAAGAAATTAGGACTCACCGCTAAACTAAGAATGTCCACTTCCAAAATATTCAGATTGACATTTTTTCGTGGACCTGCTGGATTGAAAAGTTGCACAAAGAAAGCGAAATTTGTTCCAGAATGAGGAAGTGAAGTCGATGACGAAGCCGAAGAGGATCCCGAAAAAGGAGAACCTGGTGTTTGGGGCAGTTTTGATTTTGGTGGATCGCAGAGAAGAACACGTAACATATCAGATACAGCATGAAGTAAGAATTGCATGTTGTGTGACAGTGATGAACAGAGTCGAGCCATTGCAGAGATGCAATCTCTTTGTCTTGTGTTCAGGGCTCCAAAGAGTGGTTTTTTATCGTAGTACAAATACGATGAGATGGCTCTGGCCACATGTGCTGCACTTTGCCACGTTACCGTTGAGATGACATATCCTTTCAGATGCTTTTCAATGAAATTTATTTTCAACTCGTTGCCTCGTCGTCGATACTGAAAAATTTTGTCACTTTAGTTTTGGAGACAGAAGGACAGAAACTCACTTTGATCATATTCTTTCCAAGATCTTTGATTGGGTCTTCAAAACCTTCGTATGCTGTTGAACATATTCTGCTTTTAGTCAGTGATGGGAATGGTCGAATGAGAGTGTAAAGAGCGTGTTGGATCTGGCTACTCAATGGTTTCTTCACAACTTCACTGGATGTTGATTCGTTGCTTCGTGGAGTAGAATCTCCAGCTGGCGTCGGTGTAGCTGTAGGCGAAGAGACAGTATTCGTATCCGGATCCACAAACAAAGCAGCTAACTCATTATAAAAATCAACATCGTCGGGCGATGGCGAAATATTGAGGATCATTTGAGATTCTGTAGCAGCATTCGTTGGCAATTGCGTTGTGCTGCTTGCATCAGTGTGGGCAGATGCATATGAGTACACACCAGAATACATCGCATCGGTTTCTTTGTTCGTTTGTGAAAGCTTCTCGAGATCCAGCAAAGATCTTTCCGAATGCGATCTTTTCCTGCTATGGCCTTTCTTGGTTACCGATTCCGAGCTCAAAGGCATGTCCAAATTGCGTTTGACTCTTGACACCCAGGATTCAAAACTCTCTTTTGCGGCATTGGAAACAGTGGAAAAACTGAAAAATGTATAATATAACATAGTTTGTAACATAGTTTAGGATCTCATACCCGCTTTGAGTCGTCAACTGGTATGCTGGCAAAATCGGAATTGCAGCGTTCGAGAGCCTTTTGCACAACGGACATTGAAATTCGCCACTCTCCGTATCCACCATTTTGTGTGTATGTTGACCGACTTGACGTGCTCTCAAACTATCACGAGATCGATTGGATTCCGACAAGCTGTGATGAAAACAGAGAGATGTTAGAAGGTAAGCGGACAAAACTATTTTTAGTGTATCGAGATCATGAAATGAACGTAATTTTAGGGCAGTGATCGGTAAGAGAAACTAAAGTGTAGTAAGGTGCTGGTGAACATGAATACCTTTTGTAACAATCGTAATGCATACTGTGCGAGCATGTTGATACATCAACACCATATTGAAGAGTCGCAGGTGCGGTCAGAAGATCACGAGTTGAAATAGTTCCACTTGAAGAAGTCATTAGCTCCCCTTTTTTGTTTTTGTGTGTAAACAGTTGCGACCTGGAAATCAGACAGTTCTGAGAAGACGTCTTTGCGAAATACTCACTGTTGAATAAAAGCAGAGCAAACCATCGGTTTTCCTTGTTGTGGAGCATTTACCTCATCTTCCTGACATAGAATGCATGTCAATATTCTGGGTTTGATGATTTCGGTCTGCCATTTGTTAATGCCCAAACAAACTGGGAAGTCATTACCGATCTGTTTGACTATATCTTCATCACAAAGATGCTTGTTCTCATATTCATCTTTCTTGAAAGCATTTTCGACTTTTTCTGCAGGAACATCCTCTTTGGATTCGTCTACTTCAATTTTCTTCATGAATTTCGATTGCATATTCGTCATCTTCGCCATCGCCTTCTGTCTCATCTCCGCCGCTTTGGCAGCTCGTTTCGCTTTCAAATCTTCTTCAGGGTGCAATGGTCTCGGCTCAACAGAAACCGGTAGAGGTGGTCCTGCTTTCAATTTCATCAGCTTCCTATATTTTTCAACCGTAACCTCTAGAAGAAGCGGACAAATCGACGACTCCTGTTTTCCGAGAAGTCCTTCCAGCAACGCGAGGAGATTAATAAATTCTTCTGCTTTTTTCGTAAATCCAAATGATGCGTCCTTCTCCTCTTCATTCAGCGCTATTCCAATGAGATAAAGAACTTTGTGGAACACTCGGTCGCTTGAGAAACGGCTTCTGCGAGTTGTTCTATCAATGACGATTCGGAAGACATGTAGAAGAATGTTTGATTTCAAGAGCAATGGGATGCTTCCAAAAAATGGGAGGAAGTCTGGGAGAGGAGGTGGAGCGCAGGCACGAATTGACCTGAAAATATATTGCAATCCACTTTGATTATTTAATGAGACAAATCTCACTTTTCCATTTTTGCTCGAACTCTTGCTTGACATTGCTCAGCGGCTGATTGATCACTTTTTGAAAAATGCATGAAAAACGGAGAATAAATCGGAAGGCTACTCTCTTTGCAGTGAAACTGGCCAGCAGATGTAGACAATGGCTTTCGGAAATCAGCAACTTGGCTGACAGCTTCATGCAACGAAACCCGCTTTGAGTTATTATCATTGGAAATTTTTTGCTGGATCTGTAAATTTAGAAAGATTTGATTTAACAGTATACCTCAACTTACATGACTGAATGTATGAGAACCAGTGCAAAGAATGTGGACAACTTCTCGTTTCAATCCATCAATTGGATTCGTCACACCCACTCCATACGTATAACGTTCGCACAGAATCAGAATGAGACACTGGAAAAACTCTTCAGCTATCGTAACCATCGTTTTGCTTAAATCTTCTGATTCCGGTTTGGTTTGTGCTGCCGTTGCTTTGTCTTGTTCGAATTGACTTGTTGCCCATTTGTCGAGACGGAAACGGTGAAGCAGATGAGTTATGAATTTCAACGGCGGCGTCAGAGCTGCACCGACTTGCATCATCAAAACATCACGATCAAACATCTCGCTGCGACACAGTGGGGAAAAGTAGTTATGAATTTGATTAACTAGAGAAAATCCGTTTCTTCTCCATAACGATGCATTTGTCTGTGCACACAACACAAGAACGCGAACAGTCAATTCGTAGAGATTCGTATCTTCTTGTCCTTTGAGCACAGCTTTGATTTTCTCTTGAGTTTCCGTACCAGTCTCATCTCGTTTTAAAAACATTACATGGTGTTTGGCTGTGAAAAGTCCGGCAATAATTCTGACGACTGGCTGGTGGATAGATGTTGCAGATTTGAGAACATCGAAGTGTGTGATTGTACTTGATTCTCCATTGATTGTTATGGTCAGCCTAGCTGACTCTTCATCGACTTTCGTGTATACAGGTGGAATTTTGGTCATCAATTCTAAGCACATCAGAAGCATCCGATTATGAACTTCTTCCTGTAAAAATTATCTCTAATTTATTTTAACTCAAGGAAAGGCATTATTACATTTGTCTCCGCCCATGTGATAATCAATGAAATCGCCTCTTTCAATCGTAAAAGAATGTTGAATGCAGTTTCCCACTCCGATTCCCATACTTGATGCTCTACAGCTTGTCTTTTAACTTCATCCATGCCTTGAAGGTGTTGAAGGAAAACCAAAAAATCCGAGAATCCTTGTACAAATCCTTCAATGAGCTCGCGAGTCCAATCCGCTTCAGTGGGAATCGAATTCATGATGTAGGCCATATCCCGTGTAATTTGAAGCGCTCTTCTCAAGTCCGCAGGGAATGATCTACTGGTAAAATCGAATCGACCGATGTCAGTGATGTTTGCTGGAAAACCACCTATTGAGAAAGTTAAAACGGTTCCTATGAGAGATCTTACGATTTATGTATTTATTCGTTTGTACACGTATTGCTTTCGAAATAATGCTCAGTGCTTCATCTTCTGCTATCAACTTGCGAGCCAGGCCGGGTACTGTCATGAACTGAACGGACAGTCCGACAACTGAAACTTCCATCTCGTGATCATCTTTGATGAAGTCTTCGTATATCTCGTTGTAGTGTTGCATGAATGTTTTCGCAAAACGCACTTTTTGTTCGTATATCATAAAGACGGTTCTCATAAGAAGTTGATGTAAAATGCATCTTCCTGCTTTCCACATATCTGTATCCTGCAGGAGAATATTTTCGAGAATAGTGAATGAAGAAGATTCGCGAGATGGACCTTGCTGCTCAGTGACTGTAGCAAGAGCAGCCACGATTTCTTCGTCGTCATCTGCATCTACTTCCATGCCCTCGTCATCATCCACCACCAAATCATCAATATCTAATCTGCCATCTACCGCCATTTGCATCAGCTCTGCGTCCTCCTCATCGGCTTCCTGGACGTTTCGAACAATTTCAGCGATCAGTATCTCTTCTGACTTCGTTTTGCGAATATAATCTTTCTTAAGCGGAAACTTCGAACTCAACAGTAGTTCTCCAACGATTTCACGGAGTGGTGCTGCAAAAAAGAAGCGATAGGTTCAATTCAATCTCTGTTCAACTTACGAAAAATATCCATTTGTGCGTTGAGCCAAGTTAACAGTGAAATTGAAAAACTTTGAAGAGCGAAGAGTAGTGTATCCATAACTTTGACACTGAGTGGTAGATGATGAGATGAAGCTCTGCGAATAGTCAGTGAATCACGAGATGTTTTTTTCTGCACGTCATCTTTGGCTTTTGTGCAATCCACTTTGTTTCCTATTTTCACAGCACTTCTACCTTCTCGGTCAACGATCGTTGCAACTAGCATCGCTTGATCTTTAGTGCAATGGATGTACAGCTCCAACACTTTGATAACCTTGAAAATGTATTTGTTGATAAAATTGATTATCGGGCGAACAACTCACTGATTCATATGTATGTGTTTCATCATTATAAAGCACTGTTAGATATTGCTGAGCTTCGCTGACAGTTTCAGCCTTAAATGCACTAAACATCTCTGGCAGCTTGAAATCATCTTTGTGTGTGATCATGGTAAGGGCGAAATTGAGAGTAATTTCAACTAGCTGCTCACAGCGCTTTCTTAATTCAGGAGCCAATACCATTGAGACTTCTTCCTCTCTTTTCTCATGAGTGCTACACGCGTATCCTTCCAGCCAAGCATCCTTATCACCACAATCACAATAACCAGATCCAGAAGAAGAATGCATCTGAAAGATTTTTGTGCTTGAATGTAGATTAGAGATCATTGATATAAGAGTAATATTAATTCATTCTTGCACATTGTATACGCAGTTTAAAAACTAACCTTATACTTGTGAGCCTTGTGAATTGATACTTCGAAGCATGGCAAGCACATAACACAGGTCGAATCAGTTGCACAGTCGAGACAGGTGTATGTTAATTCTCCATTTTTGAATACGTGCCCACAGATTTTTCCTCTTTTCGCAGGATCCACTCCTGCGATTTCATTCAATCCTTCCAGCGTGCTTTTGGTATTTCGAACATCTAGCAAAAAGGCGCTAACGAGAGGAGAGAATAGTAATTCTCCTGGTGCCCCTGAAAACGTTCGATTTTGTATTGCGAAAGAGATCATCTAAGCTTCACTCACCAAGTAATCTCTCATTGATTCCTGTGTTGTCCCAGGGCATTTCTGGATTGATTCCGAAAACTTCGGGAACTTGTACAAGCCAGTGCTTGAGAAGCAACTGGCGGACTTGGGTCCATTCCCCTTGGCGTACTGATTGTACCAAGTCGACAATCATCCCATTAAACGAACTGAAAAATGTATTTAAATACAAGGATTCTCAGTGATCATTGACGGAAATTGATTTAAGGTTACTACATGGTAATGTTGTTGATGACCATATCAGCGTAAAAATAGAAAGCAAATGAACAGAAAGCAGTGATCGATGGGGGAGGCGAAAATGATGACAGTGGACACTAAGAGGCGCTGAGGAGATAGAGGAAGAGAGAACGGCCGATATCTTTGCTTCTCTTTTTCCTCGCGAGTGTTTCCTCGCGGCGGATAAAGAGCTCTCTGGAAGGAGTACGCTGACTCGACGAAGAATAATTGAGCACCCGCTACTGTTAAATACTGATGCTAATAAAATTGAAAATAAGAACACGGAGCAGGAAAAAGAATATGATTCAGCAGATATAACGACAATTAACAGTTCCATGCTGAAAATTGAAAAAAGGAAAAACAATTACTGGATGGGGTGACGCGTTTCGAGACCCACTGTCTAGAAGGACATGCGCCTTTAAGTCGGATACTGTACCGCGCAGTTTTCGCCAGTATCTTTTCAGTGAGATTTCTTTTGAATTTTATTTTGAAGGCTTTATGTCAGTTTGAGATTAAGTCAAAATTTTGAAAAAAGCAAGATTATAATATTTCGCCACTCTATAATTCCCAATTCTTCCGATACTAGGAGTATAACTCAGTCGCAAGCAATATTTCGCATTGTTTTATTTCTCAATTAGATGCAGTAAACATTCCTATAATCGATTTTGCATACCGCATGAGAACAGCTCTAGTTTAAGGTGCTTTAAAACACACACCGATCAGTAAATATTTCAAAAAATGTGCCTCGAAATATCTGCGACAAGTAACGTTATCTTCGATTTTCACTTTTACATTGACGAGCGCCTCGTGCTCCTCCACGGCCGTTGGCCGAAGATTGAGTTGTTAGGCCACCGTTTTCGCGCGACCACAAAATCATTTTTTCGAAAACGGGAAAGATTTTCGTTTTCGCTTTTCGAAAGCCCCAACTACTTAATCGTATTTTGTGTGTCTTGTGTGTCTCCTTCTTAATTTTTCGTTATCGATGTGGTTGCATGAAACCATTTTTCTTGCAGAATGTTTGGTAACTCCGCACCAAAACCTTCAATTTTTGGTGGAGCTGCTACTACCACAGCTTCCACAGGATTTTCTTTTGGAAATTCGAGCACAACGTCGAACGCAGGTACAACATAAAGCAAAACATTATTCTGTATTTGAATGTTGTTTCTTCAGGGAGCAATCCGTTTGGCACAAATTCAACAACCTCCACAGGAAGCGGTATGTTTGGAAGTACACCGCAGGCTGCCGCAGGAACAGGATTGTTTGGCGGTAATCAAGGAGGTAAATATAATAACCATCATTCCTGACTTAAATTCAATGTTTCTCAGCTTCGTCTATCTTTGGCGGATCAGCTGCTCCCGCCACAGCAACTCCTTCTACTGGTTTGTTTGGTAGCAACACTTCCGCGGCTCCTGCCACAGCGAACATGTTCGGCTCCACGACAACAAATACTGCTTCCACGGGTCTTTTCGGATCAAGTGCCCCTTCTACTAACATGTTCGGTGCTAGCAACGCTGCAACATCATCGGCCGCCAATACAGGATTGTTCGGATCTTCATCAAATGCATCGGCTGCTCCTGCTGGCGGACTTTTCGGAAACTCGACAGCCACAACTGCTGCAGCTCCAAGTGGAAGTGGACTTTTCGGGTCCTCTGTAGGATCTACGCAAGCATCTGGATTGTTTGGCACGACGAACTCAGCAGTCCCTACTAGTAGTATGTTCAGTTCTTCAAACAACGTTCCTCCTGCAGCTTCAACTACGGGTCTGTTTGGTTCCACGTCAACTGCTCAAGCACCAGGTGGTGGTCTTTTTGGTACAACTTCAGCTACGACAGCTGCAGCTCCTTCTACCGGACTTTTTGGAACCGGCGCCTCAGCACCTGCAACAGCGAGCTCAGACCTTTTTGGATCTTCGACCGCTCCAAAGCCAAGTACAACTGCTCTTTCTACTGAAAGTCTTTTCAGTAACACTGCCCCAACTTCAGGAGGGCTCTTTGGCTCTGCGGCACCCGCAGCACCGTTGTCTACTTCCGCCCAACCGTCTGGATTGTTCGGTGCTCCAGCTGCCGCTTCAGCAGCTCCTGTTGCTGGTGGAGGACTTTTTGGAACAACAACTGCCGCTCCTGCCGCATCCACGGCTGCTTCTGGTGGGCTTTTCGGTGCGCCTTCGACCGTACCGGCTACTACAGCTACAGTACCAGCCACAGCAACGACCGCTGGTCTATTCTCTTCTGCTCCGACTGCTACGGCCACGCTGACCGCTCCAACAGGAGGGCTCTTTGGAACATCCGGCACGGCAGCTCCACTTTCTGGTGGAGCTTTGTTCGGCGCTCCTGCGTCCACAACTACCACAGTCGCCACTCCGACTTCAACTGCACCTCTATTCGGAAGCTCTGCGCCGAAGGCAGCTTCTGCAGCTACTTCTACATCATCCGGCGGTCTTTTTGGATCAACCCCAGCTGCGACCACTACAACACCAGCATCTACTTCTTTATTTGCAACCAAACCATCAGTAGCAACTACCACAACTTCTGGAGGATTGCTCGGTACGGCACCTACCACTACTGCTTCTACTGGACCAATTTTGACGCTAGGACAGACCCCATCGGCAGCAACAACTCCGTCTACTACTACTACTGCTGCCGTCACCACTCCAAAACCCGCTGAAACAACTTCGACATCAACGCTTGGTCTTGGACTTACCTCTACTCCGCTCGCGAAAGGAACCGGGTAAGATTTTTACACTTAATAAATGTCAGAAGAAGTATGCATTTTCTGTGTATTATATATGTATTTATGTTGCAGGTGGGCTACCGGCGGCCTTGGTGGATTGAAAGGAGCTACATCAACGACCACAAGTCTGAAAATCGGTGCTAGCGGAAGTGACACACACTCGGAAGAAGAAATCAAAGCTGGACTCGCGGGAAGTGACACAAAGGCGTTTTTCACTGCTCTTCAAGAAGTCGTCAACAGTTATCATTCCGAAATTGCGAAGCAAGAGCGTGTCTTCAATAATAAAATGATTGAATTGAATGCTTATGATAGAGAACTAATTTCTCTGGAGCCGAAGGTGCTGGGACTATATAGCGAAATGGATGAGTTGAGTGGAAACTGCAAGAAACTCAATTTCAATATTGGTTCAATGACATCAGTCTTGAATGACATTGAAGACACAGTTGCTGAGCTCGAAAAGAAGTTGAATCTCCCCGATTGGACCAATCTCGACTATAAATTCCCATTAGACAGCCGATTCGCTAGTAGACATGATGTGCAGAGGGTTCAAATGTACGTTTTCTTTCAGTTCGACAGAATGTTATCGATTCGATTTTCAGCGCTCAAATGATGTTGAATGTTGATTCTCAAATGAAATCTGCCGATTTTGATCTCGATCAAATCACTCAATCTCTCAACAACATGCAATCCACTGTTTTGAAGACAAAGACTGAGACTCCACTGGAGAAAACTGAGCTGATAATGAAGAAGCAGTTGCAGAAACTGATCGACCTCTCTGGACAACATGGTAAGTTTTAGCTCAACTTTAAATATTTAAATAAATAACCCATATAATAAATGTTTTGTAAACAAATAGTTGTTTTTTTCAGATGTCACTCGCGAGAAATTGTCCAAGTTGAAGGATGATCACAACCTTCGTCTGAACAACTCGAAGGCATGAGCAGTCAAGAAATAACATTTGATCCATTTTTATTTTTTCTCTTCCTAATGCTTAATTCCTAATTCTTTAAATTTCTATCATTTTCATGATCACCAGTTCTTATTTATTTTTGTACGCTCTTTTCGTATCAATCACTACTTTTTTATTCTGGCATTCCATTGTTTTTGTTTATCTTGTAACAGTGAGCGTGATTTGTGAATGAAATTGTTGAGGATACTCACTAGACGTTTGAAATTTTAAGTTTTTGGTTATTGTCCCGTCTTTTACATTTCAGTTGACTGCTGTCGATGTAGTGATTTGCAATAATTCTTTAGTTGCCTTTTTCTCCGAAATCAAACTATCTCCTCCTTATCATCACTCTTATCAACATTTTGATTCCTTTTGTGCTAGCGTTTTCTCGACTTTCCTCGAAATAATAACAAAAACTTCAGACCTTCAAAGCTGTATTTTTATTTCCGTTGAGCCTATTTCATCGTTTCTATGATAGGGCTATGCGTGTAGTGACATAATCTTAATTTAGAATTAGTATTCCTATGAGTGCATCTACATCTCGTCTCTCGATTCAGCAATGCTCTTCTTCGTCACCTTCTTCGTCAATGGTGCTCATTCAACGTATTCATTTCTCCGTTTCAAATCTTCTCCGAAAGGAAAGACCGCCTTCATTCACTTCAGCTCTCACCTGACGCATATGCAGACGGTGTTTCCACTATTTTCCAACGGAGCTTTCCCTTTATTATTTTCTTCCCAATGTGCCGAATCTTTCCGTTTTTGCTCATTATGCAAAAATCTCGCCCGAGGCATATTTTATGACGAAACGGAGAGAAGGAAGGAGAGGCAGAAAAGGGTTTGCATTGGCGGAGCCATCTCATTCCCTTATTTTCTTGTGCTTTTCTTTCCCTTCAGCTCCACATAATTGGCGAATGAGCACAACGTTGCCGATCTCGTTTTTCTCTTCCACATTCTCTCACATCCCACTCGTTTCAGCTCTCGCCCTCTGCCTGCTCGTTATAACTGACGACGTCTTTGTCTGCGTCTCATCCACGATCAAGCTAACACTCTTCACGTGAATACGTCTTTCCTTCTGCTCGACATCGTAGTGACTCTCGTGACTAAAGCCTCATGCCTGAGCCACCACTTTACGGGTATGATTGTCTTTTTTGAGAGAGTGAGCTTTCTCAGAAAGAAGAGAAAACGTTCTCTCTTCAAATTTTCATCGGTTAGTCTTCGATGGGAAACGAGGATACTTGAATCAAGATCAAAGATAACTGAATGAGAATGAATTCAAACTATCTTCTTAGCATGTTTCCACAGTTTCTCACTCATTTTTATTTCTTGGCATCGATGTGCTCTTGTATCGATGATGCATGGTTTTTCAATCAAAGTCACAGTTCCAGTCTGTATTCATATCTTCTCGTGGAGTCTTTTTTCTACAGCTATCAATTCTTGCTAATATCTGTTCCGGAGAAAAATTCCTGAAAGGCGCCATTGCTGTACAGCGTATAATGAAAATCTCTGTATTTTCATACTCATTAAGATCAACTACTGCTCCAACACCTGCAAATATGCTATATATAGGCTCCACGCATAGTTTCTCTTGTAATTTCTTCTCTATACACAAGGAACAAGCAGAATATGCCCTTTCTCCGGAAATTGCACATTGATTGAATAGTTAGATTAAGGTTTTCCTTCCCTTGGCGCACATGACTGCTTTTTCGGTTCAGTTTTCCCAATCTTGTGCAGCTCTTGGTTACGAGAGCCTCTACCCAATTAAACATCACAAACAGAAAAAGGAAAGGCTTGCGAGTGTCTCTCTCTCTCAGTCTTCTCTCATTTCGAATTCAGGCGAAGGCAGTATTTGACATCGAGAAGGAAATATGAGCACGCGACTCCGCTCCTCCTGAAATGAATTATTCCTAACATCGGTCGTATCGATATTCTTTCAATTCTTTTATCTTTATCTGTATGAACATATTGACATGCTTCTTAGATCATCATTACCTGGTTTATATCTTAATACTATTAAGTCAAGCCAAGATAAAACTACCTATTTCTATTTAGGAAACACTAGTCTCCATAATATCAAATTTAAAAAAAAACTAACCTCATTGTTTTTATTCCCACTATTTACTAGCCCAGTTGCCCGTTGTCTAGTTTTTCCCTCACAGTTTAAGGATATATTTTTCTGTTTTGTGTATGTGTGCCAATCCGAGAAGAACCACGTCATCCGGCATAAAATAGTCACACATCTCTCTCATCTCCGTCGTTTCTGCAATAGAGACGCAGAGACACTCTTCCTCCGCTCACAACCACACTCACGAGTCACTCACCATGCGCTCACTCGCTTCGATTTTTTGGTTGTCTGTGGCAAGAGGAAGAAGAAAGAAAATACAAGGCCCTGGAAATTTTCGGAGTGTTGAGACATATTTAGGACGTTCGTTGTGTGGTTGTAGCCGTTTTCTCTGTTGCTGTTCTGTTTATCTATAAAATCAATGTCCTACTTTTCCGGTGTCCTTTCTTGATCTTCTGACAAGCTTTTCAATACCTGGCCTAAGTTTCTCATCTCTTAAAGTCATATGATTTGACCCTCGTTTCGTAATAACTTTATTCTCTCAGTCATGAGGAACACATTGATTGCTTCTGCCTTTACTCCTGTCTTCTCGGCCTCATGTAAATATTTTTTCCAAGTTTATGTTATCGTTTTTCTATTGGAGTGGGTATCGAATTGTATGCTTCTCTTTCACACTCTATGCACCTTTATTTTCACTAGTCACTGGATCATCAAAAACTTCCTATTCATTATAATTTCAGGAGAATGTCGTATGCTTACCTTTTCAAGTACATCATCATTGGGGATACAGGTGTTGGAAAGTCGTGCTTGCTGTTGCAATTCACCGACAAGCGCTTTCAGCCAGTCCACGATTTGACTATTGGTGAGTTTATGACTTCGTTAATGCATATGTTAACTTATTCGAATTCAGGTGTCGAATTCGGAGCTCGCATGGTTACGATTGATGGAAAGCAAATAAAGCTCCAAATCTGGGATACTGCTGGACAGGAATCCTTCCGTTCGATCACTCGGTCTTATTATCGTGGAGCTGCTGGAGCTCTTCTCGTTTACGACATCACGAGGCGCGATACTTTCAACCATTTGACGTCGTGGCTCGAAGATGCCAGACAGCACAGTAATTCGAACATGGTTATCATGCTTATTGGAAACAAGAGGTGATTATAATACCGAATGTCTTTATGCGAATGTGTTTCTCAAAAAATGTGTTTTCAGTGACTTGGAAGCTCGTCGTGAAGTGAAACGTGAAGAAGGAGAGGCTTTTGCTCGCGAACACGGTCTTGTCTTCATGGAGACTTCAGCAAAAACCGCCGCCAACGTTGAAGAGGCTTTCATTGATACTGCCAAGGAAATCTACCGCAAGATTCAGGAGGGCGTTTTCGATATCAACAATGAAGCAAATGGCATCAAGTTGGGACCACAGCACTCTCCAAGCTCGCCAAACTCTCCGGGCGGAAATGCTACAGGTGGATTGGGAGGCGGATCTGGATGCTGTTAGATCGATCTCGTGGCTTCTACTACTTCTTTTTTTCCTTTTTCATGCCTGAATAGAGTTGTGTGTTAAGTTTGTTGTAGACTTCCAAAGTGTGTCAACCATTGAAAATCGTTCAACAACCTTCCACGAACTCTTCCCTTACCATTAAACTCCCTGTCCTCGCCCAGATGTCGATAGGCACTCTTCTAGTCCCAGCATATTTCGATACCATCATTCAAAACCCGTTCCAACAACATTATATTGCTATCTAACCCTTTTAATGTACATTTTCATCAACCGTTTCGCTTGCTTTTCTCTCTTTTCCCTCTTTCCTCAACGTTTATATAGATAAAGTGTGAATAATCCGAAGCCTCTGTGATTTTCCACTCCTTCGATCAGATCAGAATGTTGTGAAAATCCGAATCTTATTCATCTTTCTTTCTAATCACAAAATTTTCTGTAAACTTTCCCCCTTTCTCGTTTCTTTTTCTTTCTTTCTTTCCACTGTTATCCAACCTATCCATTTAAAGCTAAATAAATGAATTCTAAGACATCTGAAATTTTGGAGTAATCAGTTCGAAAGTCTCGCTTCTTTTGATTACTTTGGTGGGAAATTCGTTCTGTCAGAAATTTTCGAGTGGTGAACTGATTGATAAGAAACCGAGAAAACATCACGCGATCAAGAAGGCGATTCACCGAAAAAAGAATAGAAAGTTTCTTTCATTTGGTATCTTTGCGATCAAAAAGTTCAGCAAGACCTCGAGGATTTCAGATTTTTTATTCGAATCATAAATTGGCCGCATTTAGTACTTTAAAAATAATTTTATGAAAATGTTCTGCTTCCAGCCGTTTCTTCTATCATGGGTCCGCATCGTCTTCTCTACCAAGCACTATGCAAAGCCGGTGATAAATTGGTCTATCCAGTTCTTCCAGCGTTCGCGAAACCAGCATGGAATCATGCGGCTGGTCCAAAAACTGTATTCTTCTGGGCACCTACCATTAAATGGGCTCTCGTGGGAGCTGGACTCGCAGATTTGGCCAGACCTGCTGATAAGCTCTCTGTTTATCAGGTTTGTGTTAACTTAATGTTTTCTTGTACGATACATTTATCAGAGCTTTAATGCTATTTGTATTTCAGAACTCTGCATTGTTCGCTACCGGAGCCATCTGGACTCGTTACTGTCTTGTCATTACGCCTGTCAACTACTACTTGAGCAGTGTGAACTTTTTCGTTATGTGCACTGGCCTTGCTCAACTTTGTAGAGTCGCTCATTACAGGTAGATGAGCAACATCCTTATAATTTCTTATGCTGCTTTTCAGATATCAAAATCCTGATTGGGAGACGAAGGAGATTATGGAGACCCACTGAACGATTGATAAACTTTAGGATGACAAACGAGTGTTTAGAATACCGGCATGGTTAAGCTGAAATATGAACATGTGAATAATAAAGTTTTTATTTAAAAAAATCGTGATTCGTGATTTTATGCAGAGTATTCCTGTTTAGACTTAGCAAATATCTCGATTTTTTAATTCTAGTTGCTCTAGAAGCTATGATATTCTTATATATTCTTCAGTCAATGGGTGATTGTGGTCTTCAATGCGCAGCTTCTATCATTGGTGTTGGATTCCTGTGGGGAGCCACTAATCCCCTTCTCAGATATGCATCAAAGCATTCAGAACGCAAAGCAGATTCCGAGATGAATGAAGGATTTCTGAAAATTATTTCAATGTTCTTCGAATCATTTCTCAACTGGAGATTTTCTATTCCTTTCGCAATCAACCAATTGGGCTCGGTGTGTCCTCTCATTTCCAAACGTTAAAATCCCAAACGTTAAAATCCCAAACATTTCAGGTTATGTTCAACGTCCTTGTTATTCACTTCCCAGTTACTTTAGTTGTCCCTTGTGTGAACGCGATTCAATTCATCGCCACCGTGATGGTCGGTCAGATGATGGGAGAAAGAATTGATTCCTATTCAGCTAAGCCAAAGATCGGGATGATACTATCAATGATTGCAATTCTTGGAATGCTCATTTCCGTATAATTCAAGAGAAAATAATTAAATTTGAGTGATGATTTGTGCAACAGGATCTCGAAGATTAAAATTTGTTTTGTCAAGAAAAATGTGATTTGAATAAAAATTTCATTGAGTTTTATCAAGTGATTCAGTGGTGAAATATTAATTTTATCTGTTTTTTACGGATGCACCGTGCATTCCTCGAAGACAACCCCTTCCTCGCAGTCGGTGCGGTGTCAAAAGAGGAGCTTTTTTCGCCTACATTTATTACAGTAATCATTAAGATCGCTGTAAAACCTCAGATGATTGGCACATGCTTTTTTATAAGAAGAAGGGACTCGTATTGTAAATCAGAGGTCTCACAACGATCACTGGGATTACTGTATAAAATTTTGGCAAAAACGCATTTTTTTCAATTTTATCCGGAAAATTTTTCCTTTTTTCTTTGCTGCAGAAAAGTGTTTTCTTCTCTAAATCGCGATGTTTGATTTTGTGAAACCGATCAACTAATTAGCGAAGTGACGTCATCCAGCGAGATAGTGGGTAAAACGCGGAGGAACAAACCACCTCCATAATATAGCGTGTTTGCATTTACTTTTTTGTTTCAAATTTTTAATTTTTTTTGCTTCTCGATTTTTCGTTCTTGGACATTAATCAATATAACGATAGTTAATCTCGAGATCCTCGGTCGAAAGTGTAAATGTCCCTCAAGGGCTTTCAGTTCAGTGTAACCGTTAGCTATCTATTAAGTATTGCTTGTAATCATGATCGATTGTAAAACTCTTTTTTTATCCTTCATCATGAGTCAGAGTATTACGAAACCCGGCTAGTCATGTGACCATTTCCTTTCACGAGAACCATAAGTCGAAAACACGCTAAAATAGACTGAGAAAGCGATGTGGCTGAGCTCCGATTCTCTCTGCTCTCTGGCGCCTCCTGGCTCTCTGGCGCTTATCTCTGCGCCTCTTTGTTCTCGAACTCTTTTTTGATCCTTTCATTCTGCCCTCAACCACCGCCCGCTCACTTTTTCTTTCTCTAATCAGACAGCAGATTTTCTCTCTTTATCGTCTTCTTTTTCTTTTGTTGAAATCAGACTTTGTTCCCTGGTTTTGGGCGACGCTTGATTCGTATTTTGTAAGCAGCATAAAAATAGTTTCGATGAGTTTTTTTTCTAAAAATCAATTGTGAACTTTAATCTTGACTCACTTACGTCGGCTGACCGATCAATCGCACACTCTTATCAAACGCTCTCTAAATCATCATGCCTTCTCATATTCATCAAATTCTTAACTTCTTATTTTCAGTTCTATTCTTCGAGCGTTTTTCTGCTCTGTTGTTCTTCTCATTCGAGTAGATGTTCAATTCTTCAGTCATGTGATCGAAACTGTTTATTTTAATTGATCGCCATACAGAATTTTTGTGATCAATTATGATTCAGCTACTTATCCTGGTTGCGAAATATAGATCGAAAACTTTTTATGACGAACTCAAAGCAAAAAGATCATTAGCGATTTTTGGTTTGAAAAACACAATTATTGTCAACCCAGTATATCTTTCCACTCTATTCCACTCTATTCATCTCTGTCATTTCCAATATTATGATTTTTAAACTATCCATGTCGACTGCCTCTCTAAAAAGAGAGAGGCAACAAGCTGTGACATCATCCTCGCCTTCTGAAAGTTTTGTTTTTTTTTTCTCCTTCACTTCTTTTTCTGTCGCTCTAGAAAATTCAAAACTTTGTGAAGACGACAATGTCTCGTGATGCTCGCTTCTGGTCTTATCAATTCCGTATTTCGATGTCTGCTTAACTTTTCCTGTTCTCTGATTAGTTCCTTTGTCTTACTTCAGTAGGTATCGCTTTTCGTTTCTTTGTGTTTTGCTTATTCTGCTCTTCTCTTCCTTCATTTAAATTGCTCTTTCAGATTGAATCCGTCCTGTTCAAGTGCCGGATTCCATCTCCAATCCTTGCGTGGTAACACTCACCAAAAACTTCCTCTTCCGTGCACTCCAAGGGAGAGAGTGTGCATGGAAACTTGTATTAACTGTCCCCAATTCATCCAAGATTCCCACCGCCGAGGAATCTAGCGAGTCTTCCATACCGCCCTTAAGTGGCGCAGTGAGTGTTTTGATACAGAAAATCTGCAATAAGTTTGCTTTTACAGGTAAGTGATCAGATCGAAAAGATCTACGCGGAGCCGCAACTTCGCGCAAGTCAAATCCAACTTGACAAGAACGCAGAACCACCTTGGGATCCGGATCCGAAAGCCTGAGGTAAGATCAATATTGTTACTGTGCAAATCCAATAACGCAGCATCCATAAGTGTCTATTGATTTTTACTGTTCAATAACCAATTCTTACAGACCTTCCAAACGACACCTATCGATTACCAGCCCTTTGCCGACTGACCGACTCTCTTCACCTAATCCCTTCACATTATCCATATTTCAAAAAAGGCATCGCGTCTTTTCATATCTACCCAGTAACGAGCATCGAGTCGGTTCAACTGCCGTCTCGTTGCCGTTTATCTGGTTTCTTGTCACTCAAAATTTCTACAGTGCCTCATACTCCGTCTCCCGCCCGTATCTGTCCTCCAGACGTCGTCTCTTGGATCTCTCGTGAAGAGCTAGCATCGCGAGTTTCCAACAGCCGTCACATCCCACCATAATTCTCCAAAGTTTTTGTTTTCTTCTGGTAATTGCTTCAAACCCCAACGTAAGTTTGTTCTTACCCAATTCCTGATAACATACATTCAATTTCAGAACTAATGGTGAGACGCCGTCTTCCTTCCTCCACCTATTACACCCCAGCCGGTGAGCCGGAATGGTCACGTGAGACTTTTGGAGAGCAGTCTATTGCTGTTCTCTCAGGAGGCTACCGTAATCCAATCGAAATGGCTCGCCATGTAGCTGCTCGCTGTGGATCTCATCAACCATTCTTCGTTATGGACGTCGCCGCCATCGAAAGACGTCTTGAAGCTCTTCGCGTGATGCTTCCCCGTGTTCGTCCCAGCTACGCGGTTGCCTGCAATGCTGATCCCGTCCTCGCTCGTGTTCTATCCAACAACGTTGATGTCACTTTTGAAGTGGCAAATTCCGCAGAGCTTGAGCTGACCAATTCCCATTCTGAACCGTCTAGAGCGGTTTTCTGTTCCCAGCTGATGACTCGCAAAGCAATCAAGACTGCTGTTATGGCTGGATGTAGAACTTTCGTTATTGAAAGCGAGAAGCAAATGAACGACGTTATGAATGCTTCACCTGATGCTGAAATCGTTCTAGCTGTCTGTCTTCCGTACGCATCTGCAGAGGTCCCATTTGGATGTTCTGTGGATGAGATGGAAGAGATCTTGAATATGGCTCATATCCTGGGCGCCAACGTAACAGGAATCTAGTAAGTTCATTTTTCATTTTATAATTTTTGAAATGTGTGTTTTCAGTTTGGAACTTGGAGTCCGCGCCACATTAGACGACTACACTACCGCTGTACAGGATGCTCGTTCTATTATTGATTCTGCAGCGGACAAGTTTCTGAAACTTCGCCACGTTTCTCTAGGGAACCTCGTTATCCCAACCGAAGCTGATGGTTCTGTCAACAACGATTTCGTGTCATTTTGCGATTCCCTCAATCGTACCATCTGCGAGTTATTCGACGACCAGTTCGAATTTTCTGCTAGCATTGGGCGTTTCCTTGTGACAAATGCATTCACACTGTGCACAAATGTAATCGGAAAACGAGAATTGGATGCGAAATTCATCACCAACGATGACTTCGACGATGGTGTCGGATTTGTCTACCAAATCAACGAAGGTGTTTATGGATCATTCGGATGCAAACAAATGGATATTAATCCATTGTGCAAACCTTTGGACCCTGAGGAGGAATCAAACGGCTCACAGCAACTGCATTTCGGAACCATTCTCGGACCAACTCTTGACTGTACTGATGTGGCTCAAAGAATCACAAGATGCAGACAGTTGCGCGTTGGAGAATGGCTTGTTTGGGAGAAAATGGGAGCATTCACAATTCCTGTAGACAGCGAATATGTAACTCCTCCAGTTTATTATTACTCTGGAAAAGAGTGTTGGTATGTTTTTTAAAACATATCTTTAGTTTTTGTATATATTGTATGTTTCAGGCAAAAGTTGATTCGTAAAGATGAGCAGCGTCGCCCCCCTTCCCCTTGTATCAGTGATAATGAAGATCTTGGCAGTGATGGCGAAGGAGGATACGCATCATCCTGCGAGGACTTGGAGGCTGATACGGTCCTCGAGCCGCTTGTAGAGGACCTAAATGAATTTTAATCCCTTTCCTGAAACCGTTTTTCTTACAATTTTATTAATATTTAGTTCTTTTTGTTTCTTTTCTCATTTTCCTGCGTAATGCACAAAAGCTGAATGTTTTTAGAATGCAATCCAATTTCCCGAAATTGATTCCTGATTTTCCCGTTCCAATTGTCACCGATTGTTCTTTCGGAATATTTTCTCTTACAAATAAAACTGTTCTCTTCTACAACTTAATTTTTATTCTGCACATTCTCCTCACTCTGCTCTTAAGGTCAGCTGACGTCAGATGTGATGGATAAAATTTAAAAGAACTTAATAAAATCTTACTGTAGTTTTAAAGGTACATAGCTGGGCTTCAATGGGTCTCGCCACGCCAGCGAGACAGTAATCTGCGGGGTAATTTCGGCTGGCCCAATTTTCTCTAAACTTTTTGAAACATTGACATATTCGGCCAATAAACTGTGTCGCTAATAAATAGTGTCTGCAGTAGTAAATTAAGTTTTTCGCAGTAATTAATTTATGCACTTATCTTCTCATAATGCCAGTTCATAAATATGGAATCGTAATTCACCAGAGAATCAGAGATGGCATACTCAAGGTATAGTATGATCATTCATGAAAGAAGAATAATTATACATTTTTAGTGGACAGTTGCAATGCTCGATAGATCAGTAGAGCACCATGGACGTATTGATGTGCCTTCAGCGGTTTTTAATTTTCAGCCGCAACCGGGAGTTTCCGTGAAGTTGAAGTTTGAAAATGACATAGACGAACTGCCATTGGTTAACTGAACAAGAGTCGTAGTGTTTTAAATGTTTTATATGTTCAGGTTGCTTCAAAATGTGGCGAGTATGAATGGATCCGTGACGTTGAAGTTGTCAATACAAAAGCAGTGGTGAATAGAACTTTGGTGATTGAATACATTATTCTCGTTTCAGATTTTCATCATTGTCAAGTTGACTCCCGAATCGCTCTCTAGATTTTACTATAAAGAGGGTACCGATATTGAGTTTTACATCATTCAAAATGACGACACGGATTTCCGCAGAATCGCTATCCCGAAGAAGATCATGGACCGAGAGATCGCACAGAGATCTTCTCTGCAGAAGGCTCACGAACCATTTGTCTATAGAATCGGCGTTTGTTCAGATCCGTTCGTATTCGAAGATGGGAGTACTGTTCATTGGCGTTATTATCCTGATTTCCCCATGGTCCCTATCTTTGAACTTTACTTCAGAGATTCGGTAAGAAGTCTTCCCCAGTTCAAGAATTTTGGAAATACTGATTTCAGACGTTACCATACCTCTCAGAGTCAATGACTTACGGAGTTCTCGAAGGAATCGTCATTGCTAAAAATGAAACTGGAGTACTGTATTGGACAAGAGGAATGGGCTGCGCCGTTTTGTCAAATGTTACTCTCGAATCAGAAATGCCGTCGCTGGGATCTGTCAACTTTGTGCTTGCCAAGTGAGAAGTGAAACAAAGAGTTTTCGAATAGTTGAGATCATTTCCAGACGATGTCTTCCTGAAAAGTCATTCGGTTTTCCATGCTTCTATGAGCTACTTCCCGACACAATAAGCCATAATTGGAGTGACCTGAAGATGGTCCCTGACGAAATTAACGGATGTGTTTATGTATGGTTTATCTTCTCAAAGCGTCGATTATAACATCATTCTTCTAGATCGAGGCACATTGCAAATGTATTCGAATGGCTGAAGTCGGTGGTCCAAAGTTAGCCATGGAAGTTCCCCATATTGGAAAAGTTCATCGTGGCTTGCAGCATTTCTCAGAAAAATTGACTGTGGGCAGGACATACTACTTTCGAATAGAGTTTCAAAAAGAAGGAGATTCATATGTACCGGTTATTTGTGATATTTGCTCGGTATGAAAGGAAATCATTCCATTGATAACAAAACAATTATTCAGGATCAAGACCAATTTGTGAAATGTCGAGTGGCATACATTTCAGAGGAAACAAAAACCTTCTTTGCCGTTTTAGACCCTGAAGAAGACACTTTTCAAAGAATCAAAGAAAGGATTGATTTTATCGCAATCCCTTTTAGAGTTCTTTTCTGCGCTCAAGGCTTAAAAGTCGAAAAAGAGGAGTTAATGATGGATTGCTATCTCGTCCGAGCAAGGTGAGTTTTTCACAACGAGCACTTTAGCTTCTGACGTTCAATTATTTGTAGACTTCCCAAAGGCATGCATGACTTGGTAGAAGCCGTCCATATCCAGGAAGTAACACGCTCACCAAAAAACGCATCCTATTCTGTATTCAACAGAACCGTATTCGTGAGTGACAATTTTTCTAGAATGTTTTAATAAAATTCTCATAGTTGAGAGAAATGGTCAAGATCCGAAGCTCATATGTGGACAATATCGACATGATATCAACTCGCCTTTGCCAAGTTATCAACGATTTCAGTCAATTGACCACAGGAAAGCCAGTTGGCTCGGAAATTGCCGTGCAAGCGCAATTGTGAGTCAATAGAATTTGATGTAGGATCCAATTCTTCATTTTTCAGTGTTTTGGTTCATGGTAACGTTCCTGCTTTCTGGGTTCGAGATATTGCTCCAACAGTCCATCAACTTCCAAGAATCACTCTACAGAGTTTCACAAATCTCCCTTCATTCCAAGAAGCGTTCCCAGCTGGTAGATCGTCTTATCACGCTCTAGCACGCGCCAATAAGTTCGGAACCACAAAAAGTCCTGAATCATCCGTTGTTTCCAACGATGAAGTGCAGATGATTCCGAACAGCTCCGCACTCGAACAACAATATGGAGATCATAGTCAGAGATCACGAAGTAGAACGGAATATTCAGAAGCAATTATCGCCACAGAATCGTGGTTCGCTTCGTCAACTGCTTCTACCGATGGAACATATATCCAAGATCTGAGATCACAAGCCTCGACTCCTACTGATAGTGAAACTAATGCTGCGGTTGTCATCACAGAGTCGCAGTACGCGTCTTCCATAGTCTCTTCCTCAGCTTCAACATTTTCGTGTGATAGTCCCGATAAGTCATCGGCAATCAATGTGAGCCGAATGAGTATTCAAGGATCTCCACCCAGACGCAATTTGTATGGTAGCAACCGTCCGAATCAGTTACGTGGATTTGGTCCGTCGAGTTATCAGCAACATCAAGACAACTATTATCAAAAGCCGAGAAGATACAACATGAGACCTCCCAAGTACGGTTATAGGCAACTCAGAAACGTAACAAATCATAGAGACGTTGTCAATATTATGGCGTATCACTTCAGGTGAGAAATTTTCATGCCGTTTCAAACTTTTAAGATGAGTTTTAATAAAAATATGGTTTTTACAGAGATAGTCGTCCGATGTTCGTCGAAAATGAGAAGGACGCACTGTACAGTTGGTTTCGAATGCCTCTTGGCAAGTTGACTTCAACAAGAAAGAACTTAGTATGTGTGATTCCTGTCGAAGTGGTAAACTATAAACGCGATTACGATAGAAAGTTTCGTCGATATACAGCTCTAGTTCGATTTGTGGTAACAGATAAACTGATGAGTGCATGCGATGCTTCTCTTGTCGTCCCAACAGGGTTTGTTTTACGAATTTCTCTTCTCGCTTCATTAATAAATCTTTTCAGTGGTGATTTCCCAAAAATGCCGAAGGATTTCCAGCTCGGTGAACGCTACAAAGTAGAGCATTTCGCGTTTGCTGTAGATGTGAGGTGTTTGTCTTCTGCCGTCGAACGTTGAATACTTTCCAGAAAATGTGTAGATTAGGTGGATTTGCGAAAGGCCTCAACCAAGTTACGTTCTATCCGGAAACGCCACTGGAGACAATCTCTGACACACGTACAAGGATTAACTGTAGAGGACACGAGTATTTGCAGTTTAAAACCAACGTCATTCGTCCATGCACTCCAGAGTTGTCTAGTTCAATTTTCGAACTTTGGAGCTCTGAAAATTTTCATGGTTACATTTTAGTTGAAAAAAGACCCGAGTTGGTAGGCGCCTTCAAATGTGGCACATTATTGACGAAGACTGTTTTTAGATGAAGTGTCTGGAACCAATGGATCCAGAGGTGGATGATGCGCATATCTATTCATCCTTCATCGAACCTTTGGCTGGAGTGAGTTTTGTTTTGTATTCCACTAATTCCGGTAACTCGAAACATTGCAGGGTCCAGTTGAAGCATCGACTATAATAGACAATTTGGACGATGAGGAAGAGAGGATGGGTTTTTTTGTGTTCTGGAGGCTGGTAGTTGAGTTTTCGGAAGCCGTTCCTTCAGTTCCAATGCCTGTTCTTGTTTGTCGACGCGAGAAATACGTACCAGAACCAGCACCCACTAAACGATATGTCGCATCTATCCGAGTGGAAGATTATGGAATGTGGAAAACAATGCAAATTAACTCGCAGCTGGCTCAAGCAAAAATGGATCATCTGAGAGCATTGGGCGATCCTCGCATCAAGATGTTGGACGGTCCAGATCTTAAGCCAGAGATCGAAGTTAGAAAAGTGAATGTGGATACTCGACGAGATAATATGTTCAAAGCAATGGACGCTTTTCTCGGACATCTACCTGAACTTAAAAAAGACGGACTTTTCCTTTTCGTATGTGAAGAGGACTTCGTTGAGAAGATCAAATCGTTGAAAGTTCTCACTGATGATTTTCACCCTCATCAGTTTAAAAAGAGGTATGTTTTCTGATAAAAACATGTATTCCATTCGTTTTTTTAACTTCAGAAGCTATTCGTTGGAAATCGGACTCAACTATCTCACAAAAATTCTTCTGGATGGAAATTCCTACCGAGTGATGAACGAACGTAAACAGCATATTGAACTTTTGAGAATCATGGCTGATTGTATTGGCTTGAATACAACCTACGTGAAAAAGACAGAAGAAGCAAAAAAGATGGTAGGTCAATGAAGTTACTTCGAGCCACAAACTTATCTTCAGATCCTATACTTCCGCAAGCACAAGCTGAACTTCTATATCTAAAAATCCTCTATTTTGCATGTTTCTTCTTTTTTTGTTGATCGTTTTATCTTCTGAATTTTGTGTGTCGTGTGTACTCACTGTATGCATGTTGAATCAATCTCATCCAATAGAGAACATGTACTTTCATTTTCGTTTTTCATGAATAAAATTTCTGTTGTTTTAAGTCTATGACCTCTTCCGAGAATTAAGCCCTTTCAGTGCAAAGCATTAGCGTGCTGAATTTCAACTCCGTTTATTCATCACTAATCTTCGAGGAATTGACGTTAATGAATCACGGCTTTGATGTCAACTAATCGATTCGTGGTGATAGGTAAAATAAAAACCATGCAGCGCTAAGAGTACTTGGTCAAAGTGAGGAATTCGGTGAGTTTCCTGCTTTCCGTTTCCCACATATTTCTACAGATCCTACAGTGAATATCTAAACAGGTTGTATGACAGCAGACTTCTTTATTTTATTGTAGATGTTTATTCATCGTTATGTTAACTCTTGGGCATCCAAATGGTTCATTATTGAATCAGGCTTATAAATTGATAGCGGTGGGACGCCGGTAAATGCTTATTAATAAATTATAAAACCGTATGATGACATATTGGGAAAGAAGGTGATGTTAAATTTTGCATCAGGAACATCGAGTAATCACCACTGCTCATCTCCCTCTCCGTCGTCTGCTGCTTCTTCTCCTTGAACGTTGATCTGGGTGAGCCAGTCTGGCACGTTCTTTTTCGCCTCAGTGAGAACGTTGACGAGGCTTGGAATAATCTCTTGGTCACTTTCTTGATCAATGAAAGCAGTTGATGCACCATGGAAACCAGCTCTTGCAGTGCGGCCAATTCGATTGACATACTCGTCGAATCCATTCTTATCAGGCATATCGTAATTGATAACATGATCCAGACTGGCAATGTTCAATCCACGAGCGCAGACATTTGAAGCCACCATGCACTTGTATTTTCCGTGACGGAAGTCATCGAGAGTACGATCTCGCTGTTCCTGATTTTGATGACTGTGCATCTGAATATAATTATCATTGACCCTCGACATTTTCTCTAAGACTTACGGAAATGCAGGAAACACCGCAATTGGCAATATTCGATGCAAGAGTATCACAGAACTTCACCGAGTTGACAAAGATCAAAGTCTTTTCTTTTTCAATGCGAGCATCCGGAAGCACAGACATAGTATTTTCATCAAAGCCGAGAAGTTTATATAGTTCCGTTCTCTTTTCCGATCGTGGAACTGGAAGAATTTGCTGATCAATATTTTCGTTGGCAGTTCCGAATTTGTCGACTTGAAGCATAGTGTATCCTTCTTTGACGATCTTCGGCAAATCTTCGGCTTGAAGCTTTTCAGAGAAAGAAGCGCTGAAAACAAAATAAATATGGCTCGAAAAAAATTCTTTACCTGAAGAGAATGGTTTGCTGGGTACGCTCTTCGGGAGGACCAATAATCTTGCAAACTTCCTCTCCGAAGTCTTGACAATCGACCATTCGATCAGCTTCGTCGAGAACAATGAACTTCAGTTTATCGAAAGTGACATCACCGGATTCCAAAAAATCCTGAAGTCGTCCCATAGTGGCGACCAAGATTCCGAGTTGCTGAAGAAATATAATTATCTGGGTACCAGGATAAAGATAATACATCAAAACTACGGAGATGTTGAAGGTTAGCGCTGCGAGAGTATCCACCATATGCTAATCCGCACTTGAGACCTGTCTGGTAAGTAAGCTGACGGGCCGTGTTGAATGTCTGATTGGCTAACTCGCGAGTCGGTGCAACAACGAGAAGACTGTAAGCAACACATTAATAAAAACCCAACCACCTAGGACATACCGTGGCGAGGGTTTCTCATCAGTAACTCCATGATTATGAGCACGATCCTCAAGCAGGTTGATAACCAGTGGAAGCAAGAATGCCACTGAAATTTTATGTTTGTGTTTGCGAGATAATAATGTAAACGCCTACAAGTTTTTCCACTTCCAGTATGAGCACAAGCCACGACATCGCGACCGTGTAAAACCTGATAAAATGCAGCTCTTTGAATTGGAGTTGGTCTGTTCATCTTCATGCGCTTGAGATTGTCATGAAGATCATGTGGAAGAACTTTGAAGCCATCAAACGTAGCCACATCCGGTATTTCGTTTTCTCCCATTGAGGCGACGACTTTTTGGTCGAAATTGATTCTGCCATCATTATTCACGGCTTCCTCGAACATGACCTCTTCTGGAGTGAAAACTACATCGTACGGAACCAAAATGTTGCCTTGCACTGAAAAAAAAAAATTAGGAAAGATCATCCGATAGATCCTCACGATCGCGTGGTCGAGTTGGACACTCGTAACTCCAATGTCCCTCTTCATTACAACGACGGCAAGGCTCTGTTGGATCGATGCGGACTCGTTCTTCAGTGCAATCCTTCGCGAAATGTCCCTCTTTCTGACAATTACGACATGGGCCGAAAGGAACTCTTGGCTTGTCGCATTCTTTGGAAAAGTGTCCAAGTTCGTTGCAATTGCGGCATGGGCGAGGCTGCTTTGGTTTTTCACAATCTCTCGAAAAGTGACCTTCCTCTCCACAGTTGTGACAACCACGTGGACGATCACCACCGTCGTTCTGATTATCGTTTCCCCATCCTCCACTATGCTTCGATTTTTCTCCTGAAAATATACTTTCTTCGATGTGTCCCTAATCGGAACCGTCTCACCAAAACCATCATCTTTGAACTGGCCAAAACTACCAAACGCAGTATTCTCGGTTTGCGCGTTGCTAAAACCAAATCCAGTATTTGGTTGCTTTCCAAATCCGACATTCTTCTCTCCAGAAGTGTTGCTTGCGTTTCCTCCGAAAACGCTACGCGATGGTTCTTCGAAGCCTGTATTATCTTTTCCACCAAATGCAGAAGAACTGCGTCCAAAGCCAAGATTAGATGACTCTTCTTTGTTCAACCCGACAGTGGCATCTGTGCCCATGTTGTTCTCCGTTCCGAATCCCGTCTGCTTGCAACCGAACCCACCACCGAATCCTGTTGATGGCGCACTTCGCCCGAAAGTGGCATTTTGTGTCCCGAATCCTGCTGCTTTGCTAGTTGTATCACCTCCGAATGAACTTGTCTTTCCCATGATTGACGTTTCTCCAAAGCCAACCTTTTTCTCCGAACCAAAGAATTTGTTCGAGCGGCGCTCGGCGTTTTCCGTTTCTTGTTTCGAGACAACATTCGAACCAAACTTGAAGGAGGATGCATGTTGAGCTCCAGCGGCTTCGGAAAACTTGTTCACTTCTGGTTTATGTCCCGCGTTGCTGTTTTCAAATGCCGGTGTTCCGCCAAAACTTGCAGAGCTGCTTCCAAAACCAGCTGGTTTAGCATTTCCTCCAAAACCAAACTGTTTCGTATCATCAATTGCTGGATCAGGCTTCTTGAATGCTGAAGAATCATCTCCATGTTTGAAAGATGAATTATGGTTAGCGTTATGTTTGATTTCATCAGACGCTTTGGATACGTCTTCTTTGACAGAATCGACTTTGTTTTCTCCGAACCCAGAAGGTTTAATGCTTCCAAATGTCGTAGTGTTTCCAATTCCCAAACTTGCGGGCTTCGCAGATCCAAATCCAGTAGGTTTGGGTGCACCGAAACTACCACCGAACCCAGACGGTTTCAAAGAACTCTCACTGAACCCGCCAGATTGTTGAAGATCAAGGCCCGATGGTTTTTGACCTCCAAAAGATCCGCCTGCCTTCACGGCCTTGTTACTCAATTCAGACGATTCATTCTTGCCAAAAGCGAAATTCTCACTGACAGGTGCGAAAGTTCCTACAGGATCCGTGGGATTTGTTTTCTGGGCTCCAAACGATTTCGGAATCTGTGCAGTCGGAGCGAGTGATTTGGTGTCCGTTCCGAAGCCGTCTGAATCGAATGCCTTCTGTGCTCCGAACGATTTCGGAATCTGAGTAGAATCTTTTTGTTCCGTTGCCGGAGAGAAAGATTTTCCTTTTGTTTCGAAGCCGTCAGAACCGAACGTTTTCTGAGCTCCAAACGATTTTGGAATTTGAGTAGAATCTTCTAGGTGCGTTTTCGAAGCGATCACTGTTGGCTGTGTCTCAAAATCGTCTGAATGCGTCATGGCGTCGGGATGTTGGTTCTCACACAACGCGGAAGCTTTATGCATGTCGGTGACAATACGAGAAGTTTCCAATTCAGAAAGCGGTGCAAAATTTTGGTCTTCCGCTTCGAGCGCTGGAGAAACGGCTCTGAAATCGAAGGTTGCTTGGATAATGTACCATGTAATCACCTAGGGGAGTCAATTTCAAATGTATCATCCACAGGGGCTGGAGTTGGTTGGTGAGTGACTTTGGTCGGCAGCTTGCTAACAACGTCTTTCGAAATAATTGGCCCGCGGAACCCTTCACCATTTTTCGGACTGAAATGGAATATTGAAAAGTTTATATCAGCAAGAAAGTGTACCTTCCCCATCCATCGTCGCTCGCATCATCATCAAAGGAATCTTTGCGATTCTTGGGATCTTGGTTAGCAGGTTTCGCAGCATTTTTGTCATGAGAAACAACAGGTGGCTCAGGAGCTGCTGAGGTAACGATTTCGGGTAGCTGCTCCTCAATCGTTTCCATTTTGGGACGAACCTTTTCCGGCACCTCCGGTTTCAAAGGTTGCTTTGGCGGGAGTACGAACTTCGACTTCTCAACAACTAAACTCAGTTTTATTTTGGTTTCTGAAGCATTTTATGTACCTGGCGCCGGCTCTTCCTGTTTCTGTTCTGCGGCGACTTTCACCTCCGACTCTTCCATTCCCCAACCATCGTCAGAGAAACTGGAAACGTATTTACCTAGTTTAGTAGAAACGTGAATATTTACCTCATGGCGCTCGGAGATCGTGGTTTTCTTGTACGATGTCTGTAACTGTTGTATTATTTATTATGAGGAGTTCACAGACATTTTCAACCCCAATACATATAAAATAGAAAGACAAAATTTTTGAAAATCGCTACTTCCTGAATATAACAAAAGTTTTGGGTTCGAAGACTTCGAAAATTAGTTCCAAACTGAGTTTAAACAGGAGCGCGCCTTTTTAAAATTCCGTAGAGTACGGTAGTCGGCTTCACCTGCACATCAAACTATTCAAATCTGTTTAAAATTAAAAATTAAAACTGTTTTTTCCCCGTTTGAGCGACTTTTTTTCAGAATATGAACTTCGATGTCGATAAACAAACTTTTTTGCGGCGAACAACATTAAAGTATCCTTCACCCACTCTTCTGCAATAGTTAATTAGAAAATAACATATAATTCCGAATTTATTTAAATTATCTTTTTCAGTGAATTCAGTTCCGAAGTCAGGCGGAAACGGCGAAGAAACTCTGCACCTCCATGAGCAAATCGGTTCGATTCTCATAAACCCAAAAAACAAGCAAAAAGTGTTTTTCGAACCTTCCATACCTCACTGTAATGGACAAACCAAGCACCAGTTGTGTAAAAAAGTCAAATTCCGACGGAGAAGAGAATAAAGCTGTCTATCCGCAGAAAGAGACTGTTGCGCCAACGATGGAAATCCACAATAAAATAGAAGACGCAAAAGGGGGTTCGATTGATCAGTTGCCCGGTGAGCCAGTAGATTTCGAGTTTGATGGTAACAGCCTTCATATCATAGGCACAAAGAATGAGGCGAAGGTTTGTAGATGTCTAAGAAATATTTTAATTGAGTCATTTTATTTTCAGCGTATTAGCAACAAATTTAAGATTATGCAAAAACTAGCTCTCCTCGTTGGATGTGGACTCGATTGCCATTGTAACAGTCGTATTTGGTAAAGATTCCGACAAATGTTTTTTTCCAGTTCGTATGGCTCGAAATGAGTTCAGATTGATGATGATGGTTCGCGGAGTACCGCGAGTGCTGTTCGGCAGCACTATGAATGTTATTCCTAACGTCAAGGATACCAGGAAGTTCTTAACGTAAGATTAACAGTTGTGGTTGAACACCAAGCATTATTTTCAGGGCTGGAGCGTTTATCGAAGCCGGCCAGTTATTATTTTTCGATACGATACTCGATCTGATTCCACAAAACTTTGAAGGTGCACGCAGAATCATTCAAGCGTCTCTGACGAAAGGAATTGAAGATGTTGCCATTGTTCTATAATTTTAGAAAAATTGTTTATTTTTTTCACAGAGCGCCATCGAAAAACTGTACGACTTTCTGAAGGGCATTCGACATGCAGTTCTAACGCATGTTTCGACGAGTGAGGAGCCTTATTTGCTATTTATTAAAATTTTTCCGTTTTCAGTTCCTATTCTCTGGACAGTGCGAGATTTTCCCTGTAAAGAAGACAACGAGTCCTCACTGATTTCCGTCCGGTAAATTCAATGAATTATTTTTATTTAATTTGTTTTTAATTTCAGGAGAACCATTAAACAATGTGGCGACAATCATTTGCTAGAGAAGGAAAAGAAGAACCCAGGATATGCTGATAGCTGGTTTACTGAATGGAATCTCGGACGTGTACAAACATTCCAAGAGATGATGGAACAAAAGTTTAATGAACTCCCATAAAGTTGAAAGCTGACTAATCTTTGTTAAGAGAACTCCTGCCATTGTAAACAAATCTGTTAAGGAAATGTTCTGCTGTTTACTGTGGGGAAAATATTGTCAATAAACCTTTATAAAACCAAGGTTTCCTTCTTATTCCACAGTTTGCTAAGAACATTTTTGCATTTCGCGGCTTAATGTGAAGTCTTCACAGCTATTAGGGAGGTGAAAATGTGAAAACTCATGCTCAAACGCACTGAGCAAATGTAAGAGAAAGTCACACTGATTTTTCACAGAAAACAACGCATCAAAACAAAAGTTGACTGAACTGTTATCCGTTACGTTGTTCCATAACACAAGTGTCATTTGATGTTCTCAATTTGTTGTGTGAGAAAAAGAAAAACCGACAAAAAGGAGGAGCGATGGCGCTAGTGTAGAGACACAGAGTGGAGATACATGTCAATATTTATTTCAAACTGCCTCGTTTTCGTACACTTTTTCGGCGTCGACACGCGCGCAATGTCTTCCGAAGAGGTTTCCAAAAAAGGGCATAACATCTCCTCGATGAATCCTTTTATGGTGTTTCTGATCAGCCAAGATCAAGTTGTGCACTGGCATCAGTCTATAATTGGGCTATTCGCTCCGAGAATATGTTCCTTGTTCATGTTTTACCAAAAGAAGACACAAACAAGACAATTGTGGTTTCTGATACCAGAGGACCATTATTTCAATAATCTGTAGTTATCTGTATAATCGTAGTTAATTATTCAACAAGAAGATTACTCGAGGTATCGAGTTGAATATTTTCTAGGACTTTGAACCTAAACTGTACGGACTGTGAGTTTTCCGAATCTGCAACCAAAACTGGTAACATGTTCAGGTAGCTCGAGTATAAATAAGAAATCTCTAGTTTCAGCTCATATATGTAGGTTGTGTTCACAACTGTGAAAACAAAAAATCAGATAATTTAAGGTAGGCGCTGTGTTTAATGTTGGCTCGGGTTACTGAGAAATTTCCCAACTATTAAAAACTGTTTGGATCATATTATAAACGACATGTTGCGTCCATTTACGTTCCTATTTTAAAGTGTCTTCTTAAATGTCTTGTCTTCAATAAATTCAATAAAATGTCTTCAATAAATGTTTTCTTCAGACTATGATAGATTACTGTAATGTGACAAGCGCTAGTTACTGTAGAGATGCGATGTACTAATTTATATCCCGTCACAAGTTCACTTAACTTGCACTGAATCGCGGTAGGACCATTCTAGTGATTTTTGGAATTACTGTAAAAATGACAGCAAACGTCCCAGATAGTCCCAAGTGGTATTGATTCAGTGTATTTATGAAGACTCATATCTCCATAGGGAATAGTCAGAACTTAATTTAGCCTTTTGAAACGAAACCTACACCACACTGAAACCGTGACATTTAATGTGCTACATTTTTATCTGCATCCTAAAACCGTGAGCCCAGCTATGTGGGTTAGAAGTTACACACCCAGTAGAATTCCCAATAGATTGTTTACTGAATTCAGAAATATGGTTTTTCCTTCCTTTCACATCAGTTTCTTGATTTTTACTGTTCAAGCATAAGTTTTTCCATTGAAAAATAGAAAAATATAATGGAGGTAAGACCTTCATAGCGCGGCAACGGTTTTAGGAAGCAAATAAGACGAGCAAATTAAATGACACGGTTTCAGCTTTTAATGGCGTAACTTTAGTTTCAAAATGTCGAACTAAGTTCTGACCATTCGCTAGTCAACCCGTAGAAATTTCCAGAAGGTCTAGCCTTTTCTATTGAAAATTCCTTTAATCAAATGATATAGGTTTCAAAGTTACTGTCCCAATTGACACATCTAGAGCTCTCAACTCTCCTATTTTTATCATAACAAATTTTCTAAACCCACATCATATAGGTGCAAGCAATTTTCTTGACTAAAATCATGACGGGACCTTTTTATTTTCGGATTACGGTAGAGGAGGCAGTAGCCGCCCTTTTTGTGAGAGTCTCTAGAGCGAATGAGCATTTTGGAAGTAATTGATTCGGAGAAGCATGAAACAGGTGTATGCATCAACTCAATAATCTGCACCTTGCCTCTGTTTTAGAGTAGTTTGAGATACAATCAAGTGTTATCAGTTTAATGTCAGTGAAAAATGCTGAAGACGGGAGAACAATTAGCGTTTGTGATCTCATTCTCTAGAATGATTTCAAAATGAATTCACATAATTCGAATCTATACTCGATAGTGTGTAACTTCAAGCGGTTGAGGATATTTTCGAAAAAGGTGCTGTGTTGGATGCTTGGTCGCTTCGTTGAGAAACATCCTCGAAATGTAACATTTTTTGGAAAATATTATAAAAGATATGCATGGTTTTTTAGCATATTTTTTCAAATATATATTCTCTTCTCGGACTAATAGTAAGAGCAGCAAGAACGTAAGATGCATCAATTCCTTTATAAGGAAAATATAGAAATTCAGAATGGAATTGATTTCTTTAATCTAGAAAAAATGAGCAGAAGATTGAATAATACAGAAACTAGTGCGTGCCTCATTATTGCGATCTACCGTAGTCCGCAAAAAGAATTTTTCTAGCTGAAAAAATGTTCAAAAAACGTGGAATGTCTTTTATAATAGGTTTCAAAAATTGTGCACAGTTAGGATCTTTCTCTGTAACACAAGCCAACATCCAACAGAGCACCTTTTTTGAGAAATTCCTGGTTTTTTGTTCTCACAAGGGAACCACAACACTTTGCAAATTCACGCTTGTATGAAATTTTGCACATATTACCAATCACCTATTTAGGCTCTCTTTCAACACGCAGGACCGGGCCGCCACCCTCTTTTGAGTTATCTAGGTTTAATAGCTGAAAATTACGATTTCAGTATTAATTCTGAATGTGTCTAGAGCAATTATTATGAGTTTCATTTTGAAAGCTGGAATATCTCGCAAAAATTGAAAGTTATTTTTCTTTAATAGTCATCTCATTTAAAGAAAAAAATTGGATATCGAACTTTTAAAGTTTCTCTCAATGCAAGATGGCTAAAAATTCAGAAATTTCAATTTTCAATTTTTTGTTACAGTATTTTCAAAGAAAAATAATTTCCAAAAATTTATTCGATCTTTTAAAACTATTCGGAAGACCAATGTTGTGAAGTTTCTGACACTACCACCGTACCGTTGTCTGGCTCCACACTGGCTCATTGTCAAATTCTGTATATGCAACCTGTGTGTGTGTCTACGTCTCACATGATTAAGCACAAGAGGCAACATGCCGCCTCGTACTCTCAATGCCTAGTATTCTTGTCGCCCGTTCTTCTCTCTCACAAATAACACCAAAGTGAAACACAGGGCCTGGTGTCTTTCTCCTTTTCTCTTTCCACCTCCTTCTCATTGCTTCAAAAGCCAGGCAGCCGGCGACCGCACCGCACGACCGCAGCGCGTCGTCTTGCCTTCTAATCGTTATTATATTCACTACTATTGGAAGACACCCCAACGACTTGTCTCGCACTCTCCGCCTGGGTTCCCGCTCCCTATCATCTGACTGTCGAGCATGTCTGCGTTTCTAAACAACACCGCTACCCTCGTTGTTTCGCATCGCCATTGCGGCCCTTGACATCCGTCTTTTTGTGGGTTTCCTTGAAAAGAAGCTTGTGTGTGCCTTCTCATCTTCTCATCTCATAAAAACACCCAATCATTCGCATCTTCTCAATTACATCTGTCATACTTTGCCGTTTGTTACTTGTTAAGTCTTTGTAAGATATTTCAACATACCTTCTCATTAATCTATTTAAAATAACAAGTTTCAAAAGTTTTAATTAATTGAATTTCAGAAGATTTAAAAACCCAAGTCGTGTTTGAAATTTCATTAAAAACATAGAGCGACAAGAGGTCGCACGAAATGGTCAAGTGACAAAGGTTAAGCCGCCGAGAATGCACGGAGCCGGCGAGCAACAACAACAGAATGCACAACAACATCAGAATCAACGCTACAGATTGGCATTACGCAACGATGAGGTGAACTATTTCATGATTCAAAGACATTTCTGAACCAGAGTCAAGCATATTCTACTTGTTTAATGGGCATCAACATTCATTCCGTTTTTGCTCATCTGAAAATCTTTTCTTCATTACGAAATCGCGTTTCATGAACTGAAGGAATTGATTTTCCTGGAGTGCAATAACAACATTTAAAGTCTTGTGATGGTTTTCATTCTTTCATGTTGTCTGGGAAGGATTGAATTTTGTCAACAACTTCTACGGACTTTCAATGATTCTCAGAACAAAACATTTTCATATTATAGATTCATATTTTTGGCTTTTTTTAAATAGGAGAAATCTGCCTCTGAATATTCTAACAAGATAACCATATAACCTCTAATAGGTCGGCAAGCCTAATAGATTAACACTTTTAATCTCGAAATGAACACTTTCACTGGAAACAAGCCCTTGTGAACAGTGAATCTCGATCTCTAGTTTGATGATTTATCAAATTTGAGATTTTAGTTTTGAAGTGAATTGAAAATAGAAGGACATGTCCTCTCATTATAGGTCTCACAATACATCATTATATAATTTCACTTTCTATTTTAATTTTCCTAATGCAAAGTTCACAAGTCAAAGTGATCCGACTAATCCAGTACGTTTTATACAGAACAACATTCGAAAACTTTTCGAGATCCACAACTCTAGAATGCAACTGTCCTTTGAATAGTTTCTTGTCTCACAAGTCTAATCGACAGTCCAATCTATTGCATTCCTGATTTTTATCTGCATGGCGGGAATCACTCACCATCGGTGCGTGATTTTTTCTTAATGGGATGTCAGACATATTTCAACAGGCGTTGAACTGGTTGAAAAATCGAAGCTTGATGTTAACTTTGCATTGCTTCCAATCATTAATCACTTCTTTGGTATCATTTTTATATTTTCAGCAGCCAACATCTTCTCGACAGCCACGATCTTCAAATCAGAACCCGACTCCACCAACACTGATGGGCACACCGACCATGGCAGCAATACCGAACCCCTCATCGTCATCTTCTAACAACGGTATTGCACGGATGCAAGCAGTGCGTTTGGGCGAGCCAATCAGGTTAGGAGACAGTGTTTTGGAGCCGGCTGGTACTTTAGTGTTCCAATCAAACGGAGACATCACGAATGGACTAAATGGAGGCAGAAATGCCGTAAGTTTTAATTTGTTATTATTGAGAAACATACTTATTGCAGATTTTCTTTTTCATATACAGTAACTCTCCAAAGTTTTGGAACTTTAGAAGTTTTCTGTGCAAAACGGCCAACTTTGGGGATCTGGGAAAGGGGTTCAAAATTATGTGTTAGATCTGAAAATTTATGGGTTTATACATAAATTTTAGAACTCTATTGTTTTAGTTGACAACTTTTTTGCACGACCTCTTCTACAGACGGTATGTCTCGAGAAAGTGGAACAATGCGAAATGTTCTCCTTTTCAGTACGATTTTCAAGGGTTTTTCGGGTCTTCTGGTTTTTAAAAGACACACCATTTTTAGAAGAGGTCGTACAAAAATGTTGTCAACTGCAAACATAGAGTTCTATAATTTATTTATATACTGAAAAACTCTAGATCAAAACTACATGTTTGAACAAATTTCCCAGAACCTCAAAGTTGACATTCTTAGTTTATGAAAAGTCATGCTTCAGGCATTTGCAAAATAAATCATTAGTTAGCATTAACAAGACATTAGTGAATATTAATAATTCGAAATGTTTTCAGGTTGTCGCGAATTTGTTTAAGATTGGCCCCACCCCAGTCTTGACAGTTCAACCACCAGTTCAAATTCCACATCCTAATGGCTGGTACTCGGCACAGAATAATACTTCTTTAACGAATGCCAACAATGTTGTGAATCTAGGACCTTCGAGTAGCAACCAGCCTACAAATGGATCTTCGGCGACTCCTGATTCTGGAATACAGAGTATACCAACATCCCCACCTAGTCCTAGTTTTGATGTATTCAATGAAAACTATGATGATAATGGTGATCGCGATGGAGAGCAAGATGAGGGAGAAGACATCGAAGATGAGCATGATAATGATGAACCCGCAGATTTTACTGATATGCCGATATTGAAACCTGTTGACGAAGATGAAGATGACTACGAGATGCCGTCTACGAGGTGAGTGAAGCTGTAGCTGGTTCTGTTCTAAACCCATTTTTTCAGTTCTTCTACTTTGCAACAAGAAGCCACAAACGGGAAAGCAAACCGTGTTCACTTGACAACAGCGCCAATGACTCCTCCTCCTTCTTCAAAAACATCAGAAATCACTAATCAGATGAATGCCGAAGAACTACGGACATTCATTGCATCGAATATGGCCCCGGAGGAAATCTACAGGAGACTAATATCATTTGTACCTGACAAAGCTAGCTCTGTTGCGGAACTGATCAAGAATCACAATGCTCAGGAAACAAAAAAGAAGAAAGATATGGAAGCTGAAGTTTCATCCACAACTCCATCTACTCCAAGAGCTCGTGGTACTAGAAGGAAGAACAATATTACAACTAGGACGACGAATTCTCCTGATGTTACAACCAGCAATTTACCTGTAGAAACCAGTTCCTCTCCTATAGAAATACCTGATGATGGTAAAACTGAAAAGACGGAAGGCAAGAAACGAGGAAGGAAACCGAAAAGAAAACGGCTCGCTCAGAAAGAAGATGGTAATGATGATGATTTGGATCTCAAAAAGCCAAAGGTATGTTTTTACTCTTCTGACAATATCTGATATTCTGTTTCCTACCGAACCCTTTTTCATTTTCTAAACGAGAGTATGCAAATATTATGTTTCAGAATAAGCTACAACAACCAGAAGCTTCTGATTTGGTTGAAACTACATGCCCTTCCCGACCAGAGTCTGCCGCAGATCAAGCAGTGGATCCAGTACAATTTCGACTGAAAGTACGAGAAATGGTGGCAAGGCAGTTAGAAAGTTCCACCAAAAAAATGAGCGAGGACATGTCAGAATTGCGTCTATCCCACTCAACCAGTTGTAAAATTGTCCCTGGAAAGCGGAGAGAATCATTCTTCAGGCAGCTGAACGAACAGAGCAAAAAGTTGAAACGACTGTCAGGAGGGTCGACGAGTAAACGAATGCGGATGTTTGGAAAAGAAGCAGAGCCCCAAGAAGAAGAAGACGCGAAACCGTTGGATTCGAATAAAGAAGTCAAAGAAGATGAATGCAAACCAAGAGGCAGAATACCATCTAGGAGGTCCCGCATCGAAGAAACAGTTCCAGATGTAGTACCTGTCGAAGAAAAGTTCAACGGAGATTATTATGAGATTTCGAGAAGCACACCATCTACAGAGGAAGTTGTCCCACTTTGGAGAGCACCGAATTTGATCTGTGATTGCACGAAAGGAGCATGCACATCTGATATGGAATGCCTCAATAGAGCACTACGAGTGCAGTGTAGCAGCGAATGCGCTGTGCCCTATTGTTCCAATCGCCGATTTTGGAAAGAGGATTCTGTCAATAAATTGTTCATTTCAACTGGACCACGCACGAAGAGAAATCTCAAAACAAAGGTAGCGAGAAGAGCAGGAGAATTTATTTGTGAGTATGCTGGAGAAGTGATCATCCAAGAACAAGCTCGGGAGAGGTTTACCAAAGATCAGGATGCCAAAATAGTTGCGATCGGATCTCAGCTCTTCATTGATGCCACCAACAAAGGGAACATCGCACGGTTCATCAGACATTCCTGTGATCCGAACTGTCGACTGGAAGTCTGGTCTGTTAATGGGTTCTATCGCGCTGGTATTTTTGCTCTAAGCGATTTGGGCACCAACGTGGAAATTACTGTGAACAAGAATGGACTGTTACCCTTCGATATTCCTTGCACCTGTTCCATTCCTGATTGCAAGAAGATCACCCGAGGATTGAGACGAGCATCTGTTGCATCCGCCGATGAAAATGATACAATTGTAACGCGACGCTTCCTCCAACGGAACCGAAGGAAAGTCATCAGAAGCTCTCGTCAGTCTGGAATACCACCTATTCTTCTTATTCCTGATGACAGCTCATCACTCCATTTGAATATGCGTAAAATATTGGCAGCATTTTCGTTCAGAGCTAGAAAAATTGACGGTTCCATGCCTCGTTATATGCTGCCATATTACTCAGCGATCAAAGCATTTTTGAAAGTCAACTCGAAAAACCCGAATCCAGCTGAGTTTTTTGCTCTGTTTCGAACATGGACTGACGCGATTGATGACGAGGATTTGGAAAGAGCCTTCATGTAAGTTGTCGAGTTTCCATTCAACCCTAATTGGTATTTTACAGAGCTATCAAAAATCACTATATGCCATCCGAAGTTTCAACTGCGCAACCATCAAAGAAATCAAAAGACAATGCTCCACGATCGAGAGCAGTCTCTACTTCTTGCGTTTCGCCAGTACCAGCAAAACGCAATGCTGCTGATCTCTCGTATCTTGAGTCAGAACAACCAGTAAGTTTAAATCTATTAGGTATCTCCCGATCTAAAATCATTTTCACCTATTCACAGATTGGCTCGTATGATCCAGATGTTGCATGGGAATCCTATCGAGCAAGCGCAAGTGACAACGCCGTTCGTTGTATCTGTGGTGCTCTAGATGAAGATGGAGACATGGTTCAATGCGACAAATGTCACTTTTGGCTTCATATCGAATGTTGCCAATACCCTATCAAAGAAGAACAGGGCAAAAACGAGAAGTCCAAATCGAACAAGAAAGATACTGAGGAAAAAGAATATGTTTGTGAATTCTGCTTGGGAACCCAAGTTAATCTCCGTCCAATAGCCGATGTGAAACTACTCGAACAGCCTGAAGTACGGTTTGAACATTGTGTTTACTATCGGTCGCTGATGAATCGTCGCGGAATCCAAGTTCGTCTAAATGAAACCGTCTACGTGAATCGAGGTACTTCCGAAAATCATAAAGTCATGCTTCGGAATCTGAGGGAAGAGAAAAAAGGATCGAAACACAAGGAACCCAACAAATGTCGTTTCCCTGAAGCAGCTTCTGAGCCGATTCTTAACACAAGGGTTGAGCGGAAGGATGCAAGGATTTTCCGTGTCGAGAGATTATTCGTTTGTCCCGGAAACAACCGTTTCATTTTCGGATCGTTCTATGCATATCCTCACGAGACTATTGCGGACACAGGAAGAGTTTTCAGTAAGAGAGAGGTCTTTGCCACTCCTTACTACGAGACATTACCATTGGACGAAGTTGTTGGACGATGCTTGGTAGTCGATGTGCCAACATGGACGAAAGGAAGGCCAAAAGTACCCAAATTCATAGAAAAGGATGTGTATCACTGTGACATGCAGATCAAAAATAAGCGAGTGTTTGAGAAGGTTCCACCAAAGAACAGATACCCGATCAACACCCAGCCATACGTCTTCCTAAAGTTCTCACAACCTAAGAAAGTAGTCAAGGATTTCAGAGTGAGTTGTCCTCACTTATTTTCCCTTGTTTCAATACCTAAGTTTTCAGCCCTACGATCCATTGAATCCGTCTCCTAAGCCACCAAAGACTCCAGTCTCCACCAATCCCGTCTTAGCTATCTGTTCGTCTGTAAGATCCACAAGTGATGAGTCTCGCTCCGATTTCGACAGGAATACAAACTCGAGGAGAAACATTGATTCCGTTCTGAGCCGCCTAACCTCGCTGAATTCTAAAAGAACTTAGGTTGTAAATTTCTTCTGAGTGACTCCCTCTTTCTTTCTCTCTTTCCCTATTTTGCCTTCCGATATCAGTTAGATATAATAGTTACACGAGTTGTGGTTTTTTAAAATCCGGTGATACTGCAACTGTAATACGAGCCCATTCCATCAGTTTTTATAAAAGAACCTATAGTCGTCTTGTTCTAGTATTGCTATAGATTCTTCAACATCATTCGAACCCAGTTTCTCTTTATTCACAGCCATCTAATCAGAACAATCATTCCTTGTTTGTTATCGTTTTAACCCTGAATTCTCCGGTGCTTTTAAACAAAATTTTTTTGTTTTTATTGATATGCTCTTAGCCCCAATCGCATTAGGCGTTATTATCATGTAGATCATAACATACGGTTTCCTCTCCCGAATTACAGATGTCAACCTCTTGATTCTATAAGCCTTCCAACCTCCACACCATTGCTTTTTCTTCCTTTTGAACTATCTCGCAAATTTTCATGATTTTCCTCAAACACCTACTTTTTCTCTAAAAGTGTTCTGTAGTTTCCTGTTTTATGTTTTCTGTAAAATAATGAAAATTTTCATGTTACACAACAATTCAACGTCTTGCAAATGCAAAATTTCCCCAACTTGTGAATCCCATCAATCCAAGATTCGTCCATTTTTTGATAGTCGTGTACTCGTCAACTTCTTCAGGAGACGACGCGTAGTGAATATCAGACTGTTTTTCCGGATTTTGGAACTCATAGATTGGCTGAATATCACCAAGACAACGACGAGCCGATGATTCTTCACGAAAAACGTATCCAGCTCGTTTCACCATCTGAAAATCAACATTTGTATTTGTTCATCTAGACATGAAAACCTCTTCATTTGGATCATTGTCTCTCAATTTCAAATGGTACGTCATCGTAATTGGATTCGAAAATTCATAGATCAGAGTCATTTTTCCACATGCATCCGAGATTACAGCAACATTTGTAGTTTGGTCAATCAATGAGATATTGTAGACTTTGTCAAATTTATAACCAGACAGATAGTCATTATTTTGAAATGATGTGGTGAAGGCGACAAGTCCATTCGCATTTTTGACACGCATAATTGGACGGAGTCGGAGGAGAATTTTATTCTGAAACCATTTTCTATTAGGATACTTTTCACAAGGAAAAATCTTACGAATACGACATTATCAAGGGGTTTGATAGCATTGAATGGATAATGACTGAAAGTTCAAAACAATAAAGTTGCCGTAAAAAGTCGGAACTCACACTGTCCTGACTGGATCAGAAGCATTGAAAAGATATCCAATAACTTTCGTCGGACGCCAGAATTGTCTATCAGCATTCCATCTAGCTTTCAGAATATCTTCGTTTGATGAAGCATATCTAAATTCGTTCAAAATCGGAGAAAACATTTCCACAAGTGCTCCATCAGATGTTCCACAGTATCCTGGCCATGATCCAACATATCCAGCTTCTTCGATGATTTCCATTGTATCATTATCTTTCAAATCATTCCAACTGACTAATCGAGGAGATCCATTTACAGAAACATGGAATACTTGGGTCAATTGAGGACACAGAGTGTCGATGACTTCACAATCAGTCTCTGGGGTGGCTAAACCGAATTGGGAAGGAGACGAAGAATTGGAGGCAATGTATCCCACGTATTCTGAAAAATATAATATAAATAAATTTATGAGACGAAAACTTACTAAACATGTTAGGAACACTCTTCTCTGAATAGTAAATTCTCTTGTTATTCGTTGGATTTTCCTCAAATTTCAGAGGAAGGACAGTCAATGGAAAACTGCTTTCTAGTAAGGATTCCTGGAAATTTGAATTATGTGTTTTGAGTGAACTAGGGTTGGAATTCTAAATGTCCTAAACATGATTTTCAATGATTGAAATAGTTTTCTGCATGCTGCAGCATATACTATGTCAATTCAAAAAACCAAGTATACAGTAACATTTTCAGATAAAAAGGTTTACTTTCGGGTCTGAAAAAGTAAGTTATCACCATCAGAATTTTCAAAAAAATCATAAAATTTGGTGGATGTATAAATCAACTCTACACCTACGTTTTTGTAGGAGTACTTTCTTTTGTAACCGCAGCCATGCTAGTTAGGTCACACAGCGTAAAGGAACCCCAAATTTCGGTTCACGAGAGTGCACATTTGGGCCATTTTTAAACATTTTGGAATCCAAAGTAGCTTCACTAATTTGGCTGTGATTGTTGCGTAAAGTTTTTAACTACAAAAATGCGGTTCCTAAGTTGGTCTACACATCCACCAAATTTTAACAAAACCTTGTAGTGAGTTTCAACTGAAAATGGTCAATTTGTATAATTTATTGCATGGCACTGTAGCGCCCTTCAAAATTTATAACTTACAACTTTGAAAATCATAATTGTGCAAAACAGTAGAATTTGATGAATCTCCATCTTAACTTCACAAAAGGTAAAGTTTGGAACCGTTTCCGGTATTTCTTCCTCCTCACCCATACTCTTCATTTTATAGTTTTATTGTCTTTTCCGCTTTCTTCTCCTAACTTTTTGCGACACGTCATATCTTTACTGTAACTCTTTTCCTCTTTTTTTGCTTCCAGCTGATGTTTTTGTATCAATAGATAGAGTCGATTCAAATCGGTGTGTATTCAACTTCAAATCAGTCAATTGATAAGAATATAATCAGAAACTGATTCGATTCAACTGATACGCAGCTCACTTTCTCTCTTCCTCACACTTCTTTTCTTTTTTATACTATTAGTGAAGATATACAGATCAGAGTAGTTACCCCAATTTGGCAATCAAGATTTTATCGATCATCCCGGAAGATGTTAATCTAATATAGGGGATTATCAGATAGGAGACTAGTAAAGTAGTACTCTTCTTACGTTTCGTAGAGTTTGACTTTTTGACTGTTCTTGTAATCTCGGATAGGATATTCAAAATTCTGCATATTTGACAATATGAAATGAGTATATGTATTAGCTTGGCGACAGCTGCATTTTTGAAATAGTCCGAGTGATGAAATTGAATTTTGAAATGTATCAAAAGTATGAACACAAAGATAAGATAGAAAAAAATTGAAGTCGTTGCTGATAGATTGGATTAGCTGTCGTTATGGGATTTCTATTCTCAACATTTTCCTCCAAAAAAAGAGGGCCATTTTGCGTTCTCGCTGCCATCCAGCCGCAGCTTCACTTTACCAAGCTACCGTAGTCCGAGGAAAAAATATATCTGAAATTTGAACATGTGAAGAAACGAAGCATGTCTTTTATAACATGATGCAAGCAATTTACTTTGTTTGGATGTTTCTCAACAAAATAAGCCAACATCCAATACATCACCTTTTTCCTGAAAAGGTAATTTTTTCATCCGACAATCTCTGCTGAAAAATTATGTTTTTTAGTTGTGACTCATTTATAATATGAATTGAAACTATAGATTCTTTATGTATACTTTGCTGTATTCATTTAGTCGACATAATTGATAAGAAAGTTGTGATAGTCATAGATAAGTTCCATGTATTAAAGATAGCGCACTCGTCTCTAGTGTTATTAGAAAACGGAATGTAGAGAAAAAGATTGAAATCTTATTCCAGTCTATATATTCGTCTTCTTCTTCTTTATTCCTTTCTCTTCACCTTATCATCAAAATCTTTGAAAGAGTCCGCAGAGCACACACAACTTGCTCTGCGCCCTCCCTGAGATCTTATCTGACGAGCACATCTTTCTTCAGAGAGCTTCTCCATTTTCTTCTTCCTTTCTTCTTCGATTTCGTCCATTTCTGCTTCATCTTCTATACGAACACTAATGGATACAGCAGCTCAGACAATACTTCACAATGCAATTTTAGAGGTGAGTTCTGTACGTTTTAATGTGATTTCGAGCAGAAGATTTCAGAATATAAGAAATCAAATGATGGATCTCAACCCGGTCGATTTCAAGTCTGGAGATTTTTCAAGCCCATTCTGTTTGGCCAATAACGAAAAGTCATTGAAGCTAACGGTAGTTCTAATAAGTTTCCGATTACAGTATCTCAATTATTTCTTAGATTATGAACTTCACTGGAGAAAAAATGAATTTGGAGTTAGAAGAAAATGAAGTAACACGAAGGATTCAGCCGGTATCAAGTCCTCTATTAGCAAACTGTGTCATTCTTCAAACTGGTAAAGCATCGAATTCATCTTTGAACATTTTAATCATTTTGATTTTCCAGGAAAGCAATTCCAAATTTTATTCACAAAGGATATAATGTCTTCAGAAGCACTTCGAGCAGTTCTTGTTGCCGATATGAATTATCGAATGGAGCAAGAGAAAAATGACAACGAGAAAAGTGATCCTACCCAATGCTAACGCTTCATATTTTAGCTTTTCCAGAATACGAATGTCCAAAATGTCACATGGCGAAATTCAATTCTCTTCAGAATCTGAAAGTCCATGAAGAGTTATACTGTACTAAAAAGGGATCTGCAAATGTGGAATCAACTGATAAAACTATCTTGGATAATCCTCAAAATCTGATTCTTTTACCTATGGCATATCATGATTTATTACAGCAGAATTCCATTCAGGTGATTAAAGGTCGAAAAACTGACACTAAATAAACATTTTTCAGGTAATGGGTCCAATGCATTCGTTAGTTCCAATTGCCGTTGGTCGGAAGTCTGCACTTTTCAATACAAATCCCTTGTTTATCCATAATAAAATGAACTTGGATACGCCTCAAAACTTGAGCATCTCTCACTTGGATCTTTCCATCAATATCCCTGTTATTGACTTGGATGAGAAGTATGTGTTTTAACCCTTCTATCCAGAGTATATAGAGCTTTTTCAGAATCGCAAGTACATCATCTGCATTGGATCTATCTTCTTCATCTCGTCCCGCCAGCATCCATTCTCTATCCCGCAGCTGCTCTCCCACTTCGAAAAGTTCCAGCAGTGAACCTTTCTATCCAGACCGTCCGTTTTCGTGCACTTGTGGAGTGTCATTCTCTTCTCAGAATACATTTGATGCTCATCGTCAGTTATACTGTAGTCATACAGTACGCGAATCTTCCACCGGAGGAGGACCGAATCGAAATGATTCTTCGAGAAAGGTGACTGAGATTCCCCATTTTCCCCTCTCCAAGTATACTCCTCGCTTTATCAACGCTTTCGATCTTCTCGATTCTCTTTTTGATTGCAATCTTGAATTATCGCCGTAGAGTGAGAGAGGGCTCTCATGGACTCTTTGAGAAATAAAAAAGAGATTTGTAGGTACCGGAGAAATGCACGAAGTGCGATTTCGTCCCGGCCACTTCTTCACAGCTCGCAATGCATATCCGATCTTCGCATCAGACAACGAAGACGTTTACTTGTTTAGTATGTGGATATCGGGCATTTAGTATGAGAGGAGTGAGGACTCATATGAGGTGGGTCATAAGAGAAGTGAACTAACATAATTTCCTATTCTCACAGATCTCACCCGAATGAGGATGCACAGAAGTTCAAGGCAAACGATACGGATGAAACATAACATTTTTATTGTTATAAGCGCAGAGATCAATAAACGGGTTTTTGTAATTAGAAATTAGAAATTTAGTCTGAAACATTTCCAACGATAAACGAGAGAATGCAGTCTTCGTTGTTAATGTTGAACTCCGCCATTCTATCAGAGATGATATCTGAAAAATATTCCCTTTTTTGCCAACTTTCTATAAAAAACTCACTCATTTTGACACGAGACCTGGTATGAGCAAAACTTTGAAAAAGCGAAGAAATATTTCGGATCATCAGTCGAACTGTTGCTGTGTCCTCTTGACTGTCCGTTTCGGACGGATTAGTTTGGAGATCAGAAAAACTTGCATCGATTTCCCCATTGTCAATTTTGGTAGAGATCCTCAAGTCTCCAGATACGCTTGCCGTGAATCTCTGAAATAAGTTAGTTTCAAGCTGGAAGTTGTTTTCATAGTCTTTACCACAGTTCGAGCGTTCATATTCTTGAAAGCATGGATGAACCTTGCGATTGCTTTAGGAGGCGGCATACTGATAGACATCTCAATGTTATATTTTTAATAGTGAAATTATTATTGATATTCTTACTTTTCTATGTCCAGTTGTAGGTCTAGAGTACATGTTCCAGTACTTCGAGAGCACAATTGTGATTGGGATTTGGTGGGAGACAATATCAGCTTCAGGATTTCTCACTTCTACTGCTAGAATTGGTTCATCATTCTGGCTTTTTGAGAGTTTTAGCTTCAAATAGCAGTGTCCCCCAGGCAGAATCCGCACCAAACTGTCGATTTCCAGCTCGAAGAAAATCAAATTTTGATCTTTATTTCGTGGATTCATACCAACCATATCCTGAAATAAAATAACAATCTTATTGAGAAAACCAATTTCGAAATGCTCACAAACTTCCGAAAGATTTGACTACTGTATGGAACTGCCAAATTAAACCATGCGCTTCCATCATGAAGACCTGAGCCACTGATGAAATTTATGCCTGAATAAAAGATTTCCTTTTCGTGATTCGAAGAAAACACTAAACTTTCTGGTTCTATTTTCACGCAACATCGTTTTTTGCTCAGTCGACTGGCAGCTGTTAGAATTTCTGAATATTTTTTCAGGTATTAAAAATTCAAGATTCATTTTTTTACTGATAAAAACGTCGATTGCAGCAGTGTCTTGTAGGAGTGAACTGAACTTCATTGTGTTTAACCCTGAAAAATGAACAAGTTGGAGGAAACGAGAAGGAGAGAAAAAAAGACCGTTTTCGCGCGCGCATGTTGCAGAATTTGAAAAATGGTGTATTTCTCTCTGAAGAAGACTTTTCAATTGTCTCGTTTTCACAAATTTCAAGAGACTTCTTGAAAATTTTGACAGGGATTCACATATTTGAAGACTCAAAACCAATTCAGGAAAAACAAGCCGAAAAAATAAAACATTCGTGTCGAGACTATTTTCGATAGGTTACTGTATGCGCCTTTGATTCAGCAAAAAATCGGGATTTTTATTTTTATTTTTTTAAAGAAAAGTCTCCAATTTCTGAAACTTGCTGCTATTTTCAGGCTCCGATGAGTGGTGGAAAGGATGAAGTGAGCGATAAAGCTCTCTTGAAGGTTTTGAAAAGAAAATCGCCCAACACCATCGCAGTTTTCTCACGAGGAGAATACTTCACTGTCTATGGCGATGATGCCCAATTTGTCGCAACCAACATTTTCAAAAGCGATGTTTGCGTCAAGACATTCACACTTTGCAGTTTGTTTTTTCAGCAGTAGAACCCCTATAGAACCAATCAAAAATTTCAGCTAATGACTCACAGCAAATGAAATTCATTTCGGTAAATCGCGGACAATATGAAAAAGTCGTTCGCGAGACAATCGTACTTCTCAGATGCTCTGTTGAGCTGTATGCAAGCGAACAGGGAGAGTGGAAAATGATGAAGCGTGGCTCTCCTGGGAATACAGTGGAGTTCGAACAGGAAATCGGCGTCGTTGATCAAGCTCCAGTTGTTGCTGTCTACCTTCATCCTGGAGACAACGATGTTTGCAAACTACCTTTTCTGAATGTAAATAGTTGTTTCGTTTTCCAGAATAGAGTGACTCTGTGTGCGTGGGACTCTGGAAACGTCCGTTTGGTTACGAGCGAGTTCATCGACACTCCGAGTTTTTCCCAAATCGAACAATGCATCTTCGGACTCTGTCCAACTGAATACATCCTTATCGGAGGAACTACCTCTTCACCAAAAACTAAAAAGCTTGCTAGTATGTTCACGAAAATGGAAGTGCATTGTAAACAACAACTCAAGGAAAAATCCGAATGGTGTGATGTTCTGGAATGCGTCCATCAAGATTTCAAAGGTATGTGTTTAGAAGAAAGCGGAGAAACTAATAAGCAATAAATTCAGAATTAGCTGAAAAACAAAATGAGCATGTCAAAGAATGCCTCCAGACTCTTCATTCTAACGTGGCTGATGAGTACAGCCAGTCAGAAAAGTACAGTATCTGCAACTACGGAGCTCACGGAAACATGCTAATCGATTCATGTGCAGTCGAGGCTTTAGAACTTTTTCAGTTGAATTACAATTATCTCGGTATGTAAAAACGTATTTTTTCAATAAACTATTATTGTTTGTTCAGAGAAGTCGAACAACTTCACTTTGTACAATGTGCTGAATAAATGTAAAACTCTTCCCGGAGAAAAGCTGCTTCGCGATTGGCTCTCTCGGCCACTTTGCCCAATTGAACATATCAACGAGCGACTGGATGTCGTTGAGGCATTATTCGAAAATCAAACAGTCCGCCAGAAGCTTCGTGACTCGTTCCTTGCTAGGATGCCAGATTGCTCACAACTTGCCCGCCGACTCATGCGAAAATGTACTCTGCAAGATCTCAACCGATTCTATCAGGCAGCGACCCTTCTTGAGAGCGTGGAGATGCAGCTAATCCAATTATTGGAAGACGAAAGATTCTCTACTTCTATCGACCGTCTCTTGAAGTCCGAAGTCACCGGAATCTTGACGAAAGTTGAACGATTTCAAGTTCTCTGTGATGAGTTTTTCGATTTTGATTACGAAAAAGAAAACAAGGAAATTCGAGTTCGTGTTGATTTCGTTCCGGAAATTCAAGAAATCAGTGAGAAGTTGGAGCAAGTTGAGAAAATTGCGGAGAAACTACGCAAGAAATATGCTTCGAAGTTTGAATGCGATAGCATTAAGTTGGACAAAAACTCTCAGTACGGATACTACTTCCGAGTTACGTTGAAGGTTTCAGAACTTTAGCTTCTTCCGATAAAATGTATATTTTCAGGAGGAGAAGTCAATTCGTAAGAAAGATGTTCATATTCTAGAAACGACGAAAGGAAGTGGAGTGAAATTCACAGTCGGAGAACTCAGCGACATCAATGACGAGTAATGAATTCAATAACATATTGAGCGATAATTTCGGTGAATTTCAGATTTCTTGAGTTCCATGTGAAGTATACACGAGCTGAAGAAGAAGTCATCTCGATGCTTTGTAAGAAAGCTGAAGAATTCATTCCTCTGATTCCATCAATGGCACAACTCATCGCAACACTCGATGCCTTCGTTTCCTTGGCCACTTTCGCTTCTACCTCATCTGGAATCTACAGTCGACCTCAGCTGTTGCCCCTTGGATCCAAGCGTCTTGAATTGAAACAGTGTAGACATCCAGTTATTGAAGGCAACAGCGAGAAACCATTCATTCCCAACGATGTTGTTCTAGGTAAGAATTTACATTACTTTTTCTCGATATCATGTTTATCTCAATTCAGATAATAATCGCTTGATCATTCTGACTGGAGCCAACATGGGAGGCAAGAGCACATACCTTCGTTCTGCTGCACTTTCTATTCTTCTCGCTCAAATTGGATCGTTTGTACCATGCACTTCAGCCACCATTTCAGTTGTGGACGGAATCTTTACACGTGTTGGAGCATCCGACAAGCAATCTCAAGGAATTTCAACATTCATGGCTGAAATGCTTGACTGTTCCGCTATTCTTCAAAGAGCTACCGAAAACTCTTTTGTCGTTATTGATGAGCTTGGCCGTGGAACATCTACTTTCGATGGATTCGGAATAGCATCCGCCATTGCACAAGATATTTTGAATCGCATCAAGTGCTTATCCATCTTTGCCACACATTTTCATGAAATGGGAAAACTTGCTGAACAACCAGGAGCAGTTGCACTTCAGATGGGTGTGCAAATCGAGAACAACCAGATTCACATGCTCTACAAGGTTTTCGAAGGCATTGCACAGTGCTCATTCGGATTGCAAGTCGCAAAAATGGTTGGACTTGACGAAGATGTTATCAATGTACGGATACGAACATTCAATTCTTTTATATAGTTTAATGTTTTTCAGAAAGCATCTCTACTCCTGGAGAGTCTCGAGAAGAAGGTTGTTATCGACAGCGAGAAGAAGAAGGAACTTCTCGAATCTTCAGATATCAGACAAGCAATCCTTCGTCTGGTTAACTAAAGCCTTACACCATTTTACACTGATCTCTCATTTACTTTTAACAGCATTACTATTTTTTCCCAGTTTGAAAAATTATAAATCTACTTCACTTTGTCTTTGTGCAATCAAAACATAGTCGGAAAAATCTAACGTAAAAAGGTGAAGGAAAAATTGCATTTTGACGTTGTGGCTTTCAAAAAATAGTTTCCATGCGATCATTTCCAAAATGTCCCGAAGAAGATCATTGTCACGATTTGGAAGAAAAGTGATGTTTCGGAACAGATCAAAGAGCAATGATCCTACTAAACGGCAAAACTCCAAGGATCGTGGACGAGCTCAACCGATTTCTTTCGATTACGATCTTTCGGTATTTTGCTCTGGATTAGGTTGATGGAGAGAGTAATTTTCAAATCTTAAGAATGTTGTCAATCATTTGGAAGCACTAATGAATGCTGCTCGATATGGAAATACTGATCTTCTTTACAAAGTGATTCGTTCTTATTCAGACTCTTTTATGCAAATGGTTTCAGCTGTACATTCATCATATCGATCTCAAAATGACGGATGAAACTGGAAATACAGCAATGCATGTGGCTGTTATGGTTGAAAAATGGATTTCTGACTGATCTGAAAACTGATTTTTTAGAACAGTCAACAAAAAATAGTCCGAATGCTCGTTGTCTTGTGTGCACCGTGTAAAATCTGGAAAATCAAAAACAACAATGGACTGACTTCCACTGAATTGTGCACTGATAAAAAGAACGTATTTGGATGTGTCTAATTTTATAACCAGATCATTTTTCAGAATTCGAGAAGACTTTAATGGGCTCGATAATCCGCCGAGTCCAGTTCCAGATGGTTTCGTTGACGTCGATAGTTACTACAATGATCTTTTGGTAAAAGAGAAAAAGACATGGAAACCAGAAGAAAGAGTTCTTCTTTCACTTGATGGAGGTGGTATTCGTGCAGTTATCACAATCCAAATGCTCATTCATATCGATCATTTGCTCGATGGAAAGTTGGTGGAGAAAATTGATGATATGGCTGGAACGAGTTGTGGTGGTGTGATTACTCTTCTTCTGTCTACTAACAGTACGCTTCTTGTTTCATCTTGTAGTCGGTTTATCATAAGATTCAGATCGAAACATAGAAGAAACTCGCAAACTACTTCTGGAAATGAGAGAACGTGTATTCATTCGCGGAACGGACAAAACCGTTCCGAAGTATACATCGAGTGGAATGGAATACATTGCTCGCCACGTGACAACTTGGGAAGATTCGAAAATGTCAGTTATCAAAAGACATCGTGCAATTGTTACTGTAGCTGACACTCGAATGGTACCTCCTCAACTTCTTCTTTTTCGATCCTATTGTCCGGAAATGCCAGAAGACGCTTGTGAACATTACAAGTTTTTGGATCCTTCCAAAGTTGAACTATGGAAAGCTCTTCGGTGTACCACGTAAGCCAATAATGCACAGTTCACCAGAGTATCAAACCGTTCAGAGCTGCTCCCTACTTTTTCGAATCATTCAATGGACTTTCTGATGGTGGTCTCATAGCCAACAACCCTACACTTGCTCTGATTTCGGACTTTCTTTTGACTAATAAACTGGAAAAGTCGTTTGCAAAAAGTGCCGAAGAAAAAGAGAAAAAGGGAAATTGGAAAATAGGTTGTGTGATTTCACTGGGTACTGGAGTCTTCCCAACTGAGAAAATCGATGGGATCGATCTGATTGTGGCTCATGCGGTAATCTGTTTTTCTGATCTCTTTTTGGAGTCTCAATATTTCCAGAAAAATCCAATACAATTCGCCAAATCCTGCTATAAAGCAGTAGCCAGCACCAGAAATTTGTTGCATGTTCTTGTTAAAGAGGTAAGCAAATTCCTTAGTAATTATAAACATAAAACTTTCTTGAGTTTCAGTGCACTGCTTCTAATGGACAACCGGTGAAATACGCAAGAGAATGGTGTCATTCCATCGAGACACCGTACTTCCGGTGACTTTTATTCTGCCCAGATCCCCCTTCATAAGAATGTTCTCAGATTTTCTCCACACTTGTCGCAGGGAATATCTCTGGATGAGATTGATTTGGAGAAAGTGATGCAAGTGATGTGGGAAACTGAACTATATGTGGCTTCGCATCGAAATCAGTTCGTGAAATTAGTGAATTTTCTTGCTACCAAGCCAAAAAGAGAAGTCGGGTTTTTCCTCCATGTTCTCTATTAAACCACAAATTTAGGGTTTCGACAATCCAGCGAACATGCAAGACTCCGACAGCATGGAGCAGTCAGTTTCGGAAAGAACGGAAACCACCACCACCACAACTATGACTACAACAACCACAACTGAAACTGTCTGATTTATCAGTAAAATAAAAGCATGTTCTACAAAAAATCATTTTCATTCTGAATGAATTAACAAATCAATAATACAACTGATAATCACATGTAAACTGGGAGATCTGGGTCTCTTGGGAGAACGCCTAACGATTGTAAGGCAACTTGTGCTGCTACGGCTTTTCCTTCTTTCTTCTGTTTGGATCCACACATAGGACGATATTCAACATTATTGACTACGACAGTCCAAATGAACATTTTCATATGATCAGCGCCAGAATCTTCACACGAGAAAGATGGTGGATTCCACCGACGTTTTGCACAAAGTTCCATGATCAGAGAAATCGGATTTTTCGCTGAAAATTAAAAAGTAATCTATAGTAATCTGACAGCTATGAATTACATGATAAATCTACGGGAACATTGTTCTGTGCATTAGCTTTGTTTCGCTGCTTTGTAGACATTTCCTCTTCAGCCATCAGTCCTTTCCGATCACTTTTCACGTCAAGTACAAGAGGTTCAACATTTCCTGTGGCGTCTTTTCCAAGACCTTCTCCAGGACGCCAGCCCATTTTCTCCAGCATCATCCGACCGATTCCAGTTGTCGCAGGTGCTGCGTTTCTAAATTGATCCTGAAAGAAAATTTTGAAAAACTTTGCCCACTTTCCATAGACGAATGCTGAAATATAACATGTCGTTGCAAAAACTATTTCTTCCCATTCGGTCTGAAGATTGATCACTACTATCATGTTCAACCAGACCGAGAAGGAAAGAAATAGGAATTGCAAACGACTTACGACCGTATGGTGATTATCAGATTGTTGAGTTTACAGTTGTTTGTTCCGGAGAAGAAGATGTCGAAGGAGAATCAGCACACTCTGCTTCAAAATAAAATGTGAAGAGCAAGACAGTTTTTGAAAAATGTCAAGCTCTTCACATTAAAAATCAGCAGAGAGTGCCGATTGATTGTATTATTTCAGAACAATTGACCGAGAATTAAACCTACCTTCTTAACCCACGCGTGGAACTTTGGATTGTGTGGCTGCAGTTCATCTGCCGAAAGCAACCTTAAACCAGTTGTTCCAGTGTATTCCCCAGGCAAACTCTTCAAAGCAGCCCAAAGTTTGATCTGCAATCTTTCAATACTTGGCTCAATACCGCGGAATATGTATATTACCTGTTCGTTAGCTTCGCGTAACGCACGATGCGCTTCAAAGTCATTTGGAGTTGACATAACTTTTCTTTGTGCTTCAGAACGTTGTTTTAAAACTTTCCCGATGTCGCTGGGTGCTGGAGTTGGTATCTCTTTCGGTTCCTTCAGAATCATTTTGTCTTTTGTGGGAACGTACAGTACTGAAGGAAGAGACGGCGGAGTTGGTGGACGAAACGCTGAAAATATGACGCTTGAGTAGGTTGAAGAAACATGTTCTGCCTTACGATTATCGGGATTCGGCAAGAACTGGGGAGGCATTGGAGGTGGCGGTAGAATAGAGTTGAGAAACTTCGGAACCGGAACAGGAGCTACTGGCTGAAACAACAATACCTAAATGGAAGAAACTAATTCTGACAACTTACGATTCCTTGAGCTCTACACCGATCTATCTCAAGACTTGTTAGTGCCACGTGCTTCTTCTGTTCGACAGAGCAACTCTTCGGGACGTCTTCTTTTTCAACTGGAATCCATTCTGCGTTTTCTTTGTGCACTGCTCCAGATGAAACCGGATAAACAATCCTTAACTCGGAGGCACCTAACTGCGCTGGTTCTTCTGGACCTGTTAGTGCTTTCTGAGCAAGGTTTACAGAGCAAGCGGTCTGAAAAATGTAAGCGTTGCAAATATGATTAACTCAAATTACCCACCACAATGTTGATTCGAATGGGATCTTTAGGCATCGCATACGGATGTTTGTATCTCACAGTCTCACAATCACTGTCATGATCACTAACAGCTTGTCCCGCTTCTCTTCTCTTTTCGCGTTCTTGCCTTCTTTGAAGCTTTTGACAGTAGGCTGAAATCATTCAGTTTTAAACGACGAGTACCTGTATATCAATAACTCACTAACGAAATCCTCAACTGTTGCGTTGTCTCTGTCTCCATTTGACATCATTTGTGCTCGTTTTCTTTTAGCGATTGCCAGCAGTTTCTCTTTGTCAATAACTTCTCGACTTCTCGACCTTCTCCTATCATATCCTCTTCTCTCTCCAGAGCGACTTCTCCACCGTGTGGCCCTTTCAAAACTTCTAGCTCTCTTATCACGAGATAAACTTCTTCTTCTAGTACGGTCATCTTTTCTTGCACGTTGAGGTGACGGGCTGCGTTTTCTGTTCGATTGGCGGTCTCTGGATCTTGATCGACGACGAGAAACTTTGCTAAAATGTCCAGTCGAACATTTTCTAACAAAAAATTGGCAAGACTCACCTCTCTTTCTGTTTTTCGTCATGACTCGACCCATTTCTTTTCTTTTTTCTCTCTGATTTTTCTCTTTTCTTCTTCTTTTCCTTCTCTGGTTTGTCACCTTTCTCGCTATTTCCTACGTTTATTCCAGATTGGGGAACATCCTTATTACGTTCCTCTAGTGTGTCTTCAATACTTATCTTCTTTTCTCTGATGACTTCGTCGGGAAGAACTCCATCCGCGGGTCCATAGGCATAATCTTCTATTTCTCCATCCTCGATTTCTCGCTTTTTCAAAGCATCTTCATCCACCGGAACAGTTGTCGCGATCGAAATTTCAAGCTTTAACTCCTTTTTCACTATTGGAGCACTGAACTCTTCTTCAGCTGAAGCGTTTTCTGAGGCATTATTCAAAGGTTGATCTATAGATGAAGAAACTATCTTGAGAGTGCTCTCTTTTTCGTCACTTCGTTGAGAAACACTGAAAAACTCACTTAATTCAATTTAAAAATAATGTCACATACTCTTTTGGTGAAGAAAGGAATTTAGTTTCGGTCAGCTTCTTGTCCAGATCAATTATCTTTTCACTTCGATTTCGTGAACGACTTCTGCTCTTTCTCCTTTTCTTGTGCTTTTTCCGCTCTTTGCTGCGAGTCCTACTTCTACTGGGACTCCTTGAACTATCCGAATATGTTCTACTTCTCTTCCGACCCTTTTTGCTTTTCTTCGATCGGTGACTACTCCGATGTTTTCGATGTTTCTTTCGTTTTTCCACTACATCGGTTTCATCACACCCGGCTATTTTATCAACGGAGAACGCCTGAAATGCAAAAAATTGAAAAATATTGCAGCTCGAAGAAAGTGACATACCTTCTCCGAAGATTTCAAATCATTTAAAAGATCAGCAATAATAGCTTCACTAATGCATTGCTGATTTTCTCCAACATCATCAGGCATTTTCTGATAATGAATTGTTTTCAGTTTTCAATTTTTTGGTTGTTTTTGCAAACGACACTCCGCACTAACGATGGTGACCCGTAAATCGACATTAGCCGGCAAGCGCTCGCCCACCGGCCGCAGGCTATTTCGCATTTTTGCTGCACTCATGAGCACTCACAAGTTTGTTTTTCGTGGGACCCGTGACTTCACTGTTATTGTTAGATTTATAATTGAACAGTAAAGAAAAACAATTGTTTTTTATCCTGTTGCGAAATCAGTATCGTTCACAACAATTCCTCACTCCTCCTCTTTTCTTCCTCGCTCTTCTTTTGTGACATCGTGGGAATCACTAATTACCCTCACATGACTCGTTCAATATTGACTGGGTCATTGTGCAAGAAACGATGCTCAATCTGTTTAGCAGATGTTAACTTGACCTTCTAGGCCATATAAGTTCTCGTTGTTTGCGAAGCCGTGCATCTTACTCATTCCTTTTCCAATGTTGCGATTTGAAATCGTCTTCATTCTGCAACAATATTCTCAATTTTGGTAGTAGACTATGTCTTAAAATTCATTCTTTGTTTGTGAATTTGCTTCTTTTAATGATGTTTCTTCAACCGTGTTTCAACAAAATAAGGTTAAATCAATTCTTTCAGAGTTATTCTCTCAGCAGGAGCAGCAGGATGGCAAAAACTTACGACTACTTGTTCAAGGTGGGGTGAAAATCCTTTTTACTCTTCGAAAGTGAAGGGAAACATCTAAAAGATTGTCTGTCGAAATTCATGTGCATTTTCAGCTCTTGCTGATCGGAGACAGTGGAGTTGGAAAGACATGCGTCCTGTTCCGGTTCTCCGATGACTCATTCAACAACTCCTTCATCTCGACTATCGGAATCGACTTCAAAATCCGAACAATCGAACTTGATGGAAAGAAGATCAAATTGCAAATTTGGTAAGAATGGATCATTTGAATTCAAAAAATTTGATTATTTTTACAGGGATACTGCCGGACAAGAGAGATTTAGAACAATCACAACTGCATATTATCGAGGTGCTATGGTGAGTTTTTATTGCACAATCATAACCCTGAAGTTCTCATAAATAATATCCTGGTGAATTCAACTTCTAAAAACTTAAGGGTATCATCCTGGTGTACGATATCACCAACGAGCGTTCGTTTGAAAACATCAAAAACTGGATTCGCAATATTGAGGAGCACGCGGCGTCAGACGTAGAGCGGATGATTATTGGAAACAAATGCGACATTGAAGAACGTCGTGAGGTGTCAAGAGAGCGTGGAGAGCAGTTGGCTATCGAATACGGCACGAAATTTCTGGAAACGTCGGCGAAGGCCAACTTGAACATTGACGAAGCGTTCTTCACATTGGCTCGCGATATCAAGAGCAAGATGGAGCAGAATGAAATGCGTGCAGGCGGGTCAACATCCAATTCGGGACGTGTGAATGTTGGCGGTTCAGGAACTCAGAAAAAGAGTTTCTTCAGCAATTGGAGTTGTTCTCTTCTCTAAATCCATCATTATTTCTCCTCTTTCGCCACTCTTCTGCCTTTTTTATAGTGTATCATATCTTTTCTCTTTCAATTTCTTTCCGTTTGTACTCCCACTCTCTCTCCTTCCTCTTCCCACATTTTTGTATCCTTTACGGTTATATTTGAAAGTAACCATTTATTCACAAAAATCATCATGGTTTCCCGTTGACCATAATAACATACACTTGCTTTGTCTTCACATATTTCTCGTTATTTTCAGTCCGCTCTTCGCTCCTCCTTTCCTTTGTTTCAGCCCTTGCATATTCACCAGCATTCTGATGAGATTACTTTTCAGGATTTTAAATTTATTCTCTAATGTATGAACAAAATTGCACGTTTACCCATCTTTTTTGTATTCAATTTGAGGTGATATTTCGTAGCCACCTGAAGCATACATCTTCTGATAATTTTTAGAAAAAAGTCTGCCATTTCGGTTTCTCCCATTGCAGGTAAACTCCCTGAAGATGGTCATCGGTACAAACAACGAAATAACGATGGAATCCACTATCAAAGGTTCTCTCAATTTATTTGCACGCATCTGATGAGAACATTTTTCAAACAACCATTTCAGAGCTTTCACCAGCTCCGTTGTTTCATCAGCCGCTTGTGATAGACGGAAAACGAGTTCGGAGACAGGTGACGAAATTCGATTCCGGCAAGAAGCAAGCTCATGGAACAAACGTCAGAGCAACCAAGGGGAAGGGAGCTTCATTGAAAGATATCAAGAAGAGTAGGCAGCCTTCTTTTTACCTCACAAAGTAATCCTTCATCAAGTTAAACAGGAGCTCGACCAGTTGGAGCCAACGAAACTCAAAGTGTTGCACAAACTTCTGTTTGGAGTTGCTGGGAAACCGTCGTCTCTCAAAGAGAGGATTTTCCAATTCAAGGGGTTTGCTTCTAAAACTTTTAAAACAATTGTAGATGTTTGCAATATGCTTTTTTTCAGATTCTCGTTCTCTATCGGCAGTCGCGAGTACGAAAAGAAAACAGATGCTTTGAATAACATGCTCGATGTGGACCTCAGGATGATCAATAAAGTTCTCGGACTTGGCCCCAGTATTGCTGCTGACCAAATGATTTCCAATGTCATGAAGCTCCTGATGGCTCCAAAATCTTCGATTGGGATTAAGAAGCGGAACAATGTCGACAAAAAGACAAAGATGACTGATGATAAGATGCTCGGTCCGTCGAAACCAGTGATCTCTCTCCGTCTTTCTGAATCTTCATCTGATGGAGAACACGAAGAGATTCAAGACGAAAATCAAAAAATCGAAATACCGACAGCGAAAAAGCCAAAGAAGCATGTAACCTTCGAGGACATGGTCAACGGAGATCCACAGCTGAATGTTGGCCGCTAAGAAAACAATTCGAATTCTGTGCCATTTCAACACTAAATTATTGACAATTCTTATGAACAATAACAACTGAAATCTAATCAAATATCACTTTAAATACCTTATATCTCAAGCTGCATTGTTTCTAATTTGAAGCTTTAGTTTGTGCGCATTTTTTATGTAAACCCTCTTCCATGCCCCGTTGTACTGTTGAACCTAGAATATCGCGTTTTGTGAATGATCAATGAATAAATTGGTTGAGAAGACAGTGAAAAGTAGGCGATTGTGTGCACGTAGTGTCTGATAAGCAGCTCACGTAACGGTTTTTATCAGCATACAGGCAATGCACGCACACAAAAACTTGACTCCGTCTAATGTTGGAGCTCACATGATGTGATGCTAAATGATGACCAAATTATAACTGCCTTCGACATGATGATGGCTAGGTATAGTGATATTGATTACAGGTTTGTTTCTGTGTTGATGATAAAAGGGTCAGGGACACGATATTTATCACGGGATACGACCTACATCGACAAACACACCGTCCGTATGTGACAGTGAAGGATTCCCTTCTCCGGCATACGCGTCTTTTTTCATCAGCCATTTCAAAATTTTTCGTAGAAATTTCATTTTTAATTCTGAAGAATGAACTCGATTTTTGTGAAAGTTCTCGCCCGGAGCTCAATGAAGCCCTTTGTGTTATCTCGGAGTTTCACAGGGTTTTCCTTTCCGTACGTTTTTGATTTTTTTTGGATTTTGAATTACGAGAAATTTGCATTTTCTGGCTGCAGAAGATACAGTAATCATGATCATGATAATTATATGATCGCTGTGAGACCTTGCCTAAAATTAAAGGAACATATACTTCGCGACAGAGGTCTCATAGCGATTATAGCGATTACTGTAATTTTTGCCGGCAAAAAAGCAATTTTCTCTTCCTTTTTTCTTTTTTTGCTGCGCCATGAATCGAGAAAAAGGTCAGTTTCTCCCCGCTAGACTTTCGATTCGAATTTGGTTGAATTGATCTTACGGATGGCGTCACTTGTCTCTATTCGTCCCCACTTCTGTCCTCTAATTTGATTTGTTTTTGACGCTGATCATCGTTAAACTTCCTAAATATGCTCTCTTTCGTTACCCGGTTACTTTTTCTTATCATTTCTATCTAGGCTCCACCCATTTTTTCTCCGCCCAATTCTCTTTAAATACAATATCATCGGCTCATTGAGCAGTATTGCAGTATCACTAACAGCAAACAATCACCAATAATGTCGCTCGCTCGTCAAAACTACCACTCCGAGGTCGAGGCTGCCGTTAACAAGCAGGTTAGTTGATTTTTCTTCACTCGCTTCGATTTATGAAATGAATTAAGATCAACATCGAACTCTATGCTTCCTACGTCTACCTCTCGATGTCATTCTATTTCGATCGCGACGATGTTGCTCTCAAGAACATTGCCAAGTTTTTCAAGGAACAATCTGATGAGGAGCGTGAGCACGCCACCGAGCTGATGCGCGTCCAGAATCTTCGTGGAGGACGTGTCGTGCTCCAGGACATCCAAAAACCAGAGAAGGACGAGTGGGGAACCGCTTTGAAGGCTTTCGAGGCTGCCTTGGCTCTCGAGAAATTCAACAACGAGTCGCTTTTGAAGTTGCACGCAACTGCTGGAAACCACAATGATGCTCATCTTACCGATTTCATCGAGGAGAAGTATTTAGATGAGCAGGTGAGACAGTACAAAGTTCAACCTTTTCAAGCTTCATGGCATTCAATACAAAATCAGTTATTAATTTTCTCATTTCAGGTAAAATCCATCAACGAATTCGCTCGCATGGTTGCCAACCTGAAGAGAGTCGGACCAGGAGTCGGAGAGTACGTCTTCGATAAGGAACACTTCTCGGATTAAACAATCTCACTTCTATTTATCCCTATCGCATTTTCTTTTGTTACCTGTACATAATAATTTGCGAAAACCCCGCCAAAGTTTGACAAATAAAAGTATTGCATGAAGTATAACAAAATTCCTTCTCCGTTTCATTCCGTGCAATGCCACGAGTCGAGCTGATAACCGATAACCCTTCTTAACTGACTAGAAATATGGTTTGCTCTTTGATCTTCCATACACTTCTTGGAAAACGAATCAAAATTAGGGCAAAGGAAACGAGTGTAAACTGCAAAAAGTGCCAGATTAGAAGATTTCCATCGCTTCCGTTTTTTCAATCAGAATTCGGAGACCGATTCAAATGGGTTAGCGCATGAGTTATATTCGCGGACATGTCTTTTCTTTGTTTGTTTTGATTTGTTTCACAGAAAATGACAGAATTTGAATGTTGGGAGACATTTGTAAATGAGAAATTGAAATATTCGAGTTCAGCTTTTGAACTCTCAACTAAAAACAATATGATTTGAACTGACAAAGCTAGAAAAAGAACACTCGACTTTGGAAATATAGTTTTTTGACACAATGGGCTGGTACTGCATATAGAACAGTTTTTAGTGAACTAGAGACAAAAGAGAACTAGAGTAAAAAAGTATATCATTCTCTCAGTTGAAAATGATAACATAAATGATTATCAATGAGTATATAAAACATGTTTTGAGTTGTCTTATTCATCGGAAATTTCCTGGGTATATCAATCCTACCTGGGATATCATTTATGTAGTTGACCACTTTTTTGTACAACCTCTGTGACACAATGTTTAATAACCAGAATTAACGCTGAAATTTGTCGGCACTTTCCCGCGGGTAACTTTTCAAGGAGAGGTCTCACAAGAAAGCTGTCAACTACAAAAATGCAGATCTCAGTTCACTTGATATTTACAAAAAGTTTCCGACTAATTGGACTACTCTAAACTACTTCTTCAAACACCCAAACTTAACCATTTTTTAATGAAGAAACATAAAGATATCTTTTCGTCCGGTACTGTACTTTCAAAAACAGAAACTTAATCGAGTTCTAATTTTCGAATCAACATCATTTCCATGTTACTCCAGAGGATCAAAGACAGACGACATCAGAATTAGGTATCTGATTTAAGAAGTTCGTAAAATAAGAGAGGCTGATTGCACATCTACTCCTGCCTTGAAGCCGAAGGTATAGCCAATTCATCGGAAAAAATTAGTGCAGTGTTATCCATTGGACCTTGATTGTTTGCACAACAGGTGTCACTTCGGTTGCTTATTCTTTCGATTGGGTTCAATCCGAACATTTCCGTTGCATTCCTGCTTTTCTGACATTGCTCTGATCATAATTTCAATTGTTGGAAAAATCTAGAAAAAGTGCTCACTGGAGTACTCTATTCTACAGTACTACACATCCTATTCATATGTATCTTCTTTAGCTTCCCCCCCCCCCCTCCATTTTATCCTCACCCAACTAATTCTATCAATTACATAAAAGAAACGCTTTCTTCACTTCCTTCACTTTTCTCAATGAGGAGATATGCAATTCAATTTCTTTATTGTTATTAGAAATCCGTTGTGTGAATTACGACGAGTGGCCACACACACACACACACACACACACACACACATTCACTCTCTCTCTCTCTTTGGCCATCCCAATGACTTTTCAAGTTTGCCAATGATTCATCGTATTATTAAAAGTCCCTGGTAAACAAAAGAGTGACTGGTCACAAATGTTCCTTAAACATATAGCTAGAGCCCATGGTCCATTTGATTGACTTTTAGATCATTTCCTAGAGATTTTGGGTTAAGGATGTGATGATAGGATACCATAATGAAGTAACCTTCTTTCACTAGGAGAGTATTCAAACTTTCCAATCCAATTTTTTCTTTACGTTTGGGCGTGTTCATTATTGGCCACGGGCCTTTTACTTGTGCTGAAATCGATTTCACCAGATACGGTCCGTGTTGGGTCGTCAAAGTTTCAGGCAACGAATTTTGCTGATTTTTCATGCCTAATTGTTCGGAATTTAGGCAATCCCAGAAAATCTATTTTTTGGCAATATGTTAAAAAACATGCTTAATCAGAATGTACAACTTTTAATAGTTTGTCCGGATTGTCCTTAAAGAAGTCGTCACTTTAACTGGTTTCTGATGTCACAGAATTTTGAAATCTACATATTCTGATAGAGTCATTGTACGTGTGATCCAAAAAATCAGATCTTTTGAATATTTCTAAAAGCAGAGGTATTACCTCCGAGATTTCAGTACTGGTTAGAAACATGGTGACCCATCACTCCGTTCAACCGGCTGCTCCGAAAAAATTAACTCGAGAAACGGAGATCCCGTGGTCGATATTGTTTCCGCCCAAGTTTACAGAAAAAAGTTGGCTGGTAAGTTAAAATACCCTTCTGGGAAAAGAAGCTCTTTGAGTTTGGATTCCAACTTTTGAGGAAGCCTTAACTGAGTTCAATCATACTTTCAACTTATACTTTTATTCATGGATCAGTTGAGTCTATTCAACTCCATACAAATCCCATAAATGTCAAGTAATAACTGTGAAGAGGTCATGAACCTGACAATACAAAACCCAAGAAGTGAGACTTCTTCTGCACCGAAAGAAGAAGACGATTAGCCTTGTCAAATCCGTCATACCTCTTATATCCCCGTTTATTCTACCACCTTCCGACGTCTTCTCAAAAGTACTTGACAAGAACAGGGATTCGGATTCCTCCTTTTCTCGGTCATAAACCTTGTTTCCCTCTGTCCGAATGTTGTTGTTGCCACGTCACGAGAGAGAGGCACTTCCGAATAACCATCAACTTTTAATTGTCGTTTTGTCTCCACCTCTTTGGAAGTGATATTACTTACGCTTCTGCATTCCTCCATTGCTGTTTGTCATTTTATCCTCCCACTTTTTTGGACTTTCGGATTCAGAACAACTATAGTTTTTTTGGAGTTTTCGAATATCATTTTTCATCCAAATAGAGGGTCAACTGAAAAGTTGGACACCGGACACCTCATCTGAATGGAACAACTTTTCGGGATCCCTTTGATTCTATCGAGTGATGTATTCAGTACTTGATACAACTTAGGGATTTGGGAAACTGGTTCGAGTATAGGCGGACATCCATATTAATTTTCAGATTATTATTTCTAAGCTACAGTAACTCTCTACATAAATAGACAACCTCCGACAAAGCATTTCCGATTCAAAGAGATGTCTCCAAAAATCTCCTTCCCTCTTCAAAATGTTTCCAATTATTTTGGCTCTTTTTCTCTTTTCTCCCGCTTCTCATAATGATTGAAGATGCGGGTAGAGCCAGAATCTCTTCTTCTCCCGTGTATAATTATATGTGTGTGGTGGTGGTTTTTTGAAGAAGAAAAGAATCTCTTGCCAACTGCCAAAACTCTTTTTCTTCTTTGATTTCTCGAGTCGAGGCAGGCGAAGCATGTGTTGTTGCAACATTGTAACACAAAGAGAAAAGAAAGGAGGATCCGTTGATCGTCATGAAGAACATCAATTAGAGCAACGACGAGATATATGTTCTCTCGGCTCTCTTATCTTCTTTTTTCATCGTTTTCTTCCAATCGAAATACACCATTCACCAGATCACATATACTTTTTGTGCCGCGATTCACTTGATTCATTATTTTTTGTCGGATTGCGGGATATTGAACGAAATTCTTTCTCGCTTTGCCATCTTCTCTCGAAAGTTATCATGAGCTCTGGTTAATATAGTTTTTACCGTTTATTCAATACTTCTGGTTGTATACTTTTGCAGGTTTAGGTTGAAAGATGTCATTTTTAGAGACTGTGCGGAACGTAGTTGTGGTTCACTCCGCCCACTCTTCCAGATACTCGTTCCCCGATCGTTTCTTCGATTTTTGTGGGGCCTCCATTTTGGGGGTCTACAAAAGGGGTTTATACTTGTTTTCTTGGCCTGAATATATGTGGGTGTTCACATCGAAGTTCCTGATTATAAGGACTTGTGAACTCTTATGAAATTCTCTTCTCGTTTGCATTCATAATCAGTTTTTACAACCGTATAGTAAACACCTCTCATATATCCGCTATAGAGTTTAGAATTCATACAACCGAAGTTTAAGCCAGCTTTTTTGTTGAGTCAAGTAGAAAATTGAAAGTTTTGAGTGTCTATCCTATATATTGGACATGATCAATCTTTGACGAAACTTTTGTAAAAATCGTTCAGAGGCCTGACGACTGATCTTTCTGCTTGGATTGCAGCAGGCAGAAGAGACTCTTCTGGGTGATTAGGGGTTTGAAAAAGGTTAATACATTTGATTCTTCTACGTCTGTTTCAAAAAGTTAAATGTGTGCCTTGCGATCCGTTCAGTATGTTTTCTTTCTAGATTTAGCCGTTTTTAAAACTCTAGCCAGACTCCCCAGATTGTGAAGAATACATTTGATTCAAGTGTTTTCTAACCAAGAAATCGCGACCGACCATCAAACTAGCTATATGACTTAATACAAATATGAGCATTTCAAAGTAAGCCGGAAAATCATGAAATGTGTACCGTAATTCAATACACCTGGAAGCTTCGAGTGAGAGAGTGCATAGTTTGTTCGAATGTTTGCCAGATAATCCTCCTTTGGGGGTGCGAGAAAACAATACTCTCTTTTTTCTTTTATTCCTCCCTCTTCCCCCCGTCCAACCATAGATTTTCATTCTTTTTTGGGGTGTACAGAAAGCGAAAGAAAACAATTTTGACCATGTGAAACTGAAATTGGAATTCGAATTCCGGAATTGTTTTTTGTTCCATTTCTCTTTTCTTCTTCCATCTCACTTACCATATTTTCTTCTTCTTCTTATTCATTTCCTTCCTCTTCTTCCGTTCCGCAAAATTTGTCTAATCTTACCGAATCTTTAATAAAATCTTGCATAAATGTGGAACATGACAATACACAATCTACACATTCTCATCTTATGTAATACATCAACTGTCATCGGATTTCACTAATTTTCTTGAAAAGAATTCCGTTTTCGAATCATAAACCCCTTTCTTTTTCCATCCCAGAATATAGACTAGAGGTGAAATCGGACCTAGTGAAAACGCACTGTTGCATGTCTATTAATGTTGCGTGACTTGTGAGAAAATTTCTTGGATTTTTCTTTTCGAAGCTGGCTGACAGAGATATCTCCCTAAAAGTTTCCGTTTTCCTTCACGAAAGTTCAGAAAGGTCTGGTGCACCTTCGCGCGTTTGTTCCCACTTTTGTGGCCGTTTCATTGAAAATTAAATTTCCCAACACTGAATATGAAGACTAGCTTATTTAGTAACAAACAAAGACAAGACAGGATAAACCCAAACGTTCAGAATCTACTTGAGGTTCATAGTTTGAGAACTATACAACAAAATTCCAAGTTTTCTATAACATTCCACTTGCCCATATACAGTACCGAGCAAAAGGTTGTGAATTTTTGACACTTTTAGTTGAAAATGCCAATTTTGGGGGTCTAAAAAATAGGTTTCAACTCATCCAATTAGTTGGAAATGTTGTGTGTGTGTATACATCAACTCTAGAACTATTTTTTTGTAATTGACGACATTTTCGTACATCTAAAGACACAGTGTGTCTAGGTCGACCGAGAATGTTGTCAATGAAAACAAATGGTGCTCTAGAGTTGATGTATATATCCACAATATTTGAAACCAAGACAACAAGTTTTATGCATCTTTCAGACCACCTAAGTTGACATTTTCGGCTGAAAATGTCAGAGTTTACAATTTTTGAGAGGTACTGTAAGTCTTAACTGCTTAATTCTGGTTCTCTTTGTTTTTAACTCAAAGCCAGGTGTTAAATGAATTCGAACCCCTAACATATCTCGTTGACAGATGTTTAGACATCTTCTTCCAAAGTGACCCACTGAGACAGTGTCATGATTTATCTCGACACTTCAACACGTTTCTTCATTTCCCCAAGTCTCCTCTTAAACCAATTTTTCTCCGTTTTCCTCGAGTTTCTTCCATTACATAACTCAATCTGATTGATTCCATCCACCCATCCTCTCTCAAACCTCACCACACCCTTCACCAAAATTAGTCGTTTTGCAAGTTTTACCAAAATGTGAGTGTGGTCAATTTTGATGTGAATTTCTCGATAAACACTCATTTTCCGTGTGGTGTACGGAGAAGAGCGGGAGACGTGGTGTCGAAATTAATGGTTTTTCTCGAGATTTTATCGTTCAGCGCCTTCATCGTCTTTTTCTGAGTCTACGGAGGGGATCCGGGAGGGACCCCAGTTTGTCTCTTTTTTCCATCTCGTCATGCCTAAATGTCTCGTTTGAAAGTTGGAAAGCGAAGAGTTCGTCTCGTAATTGATAAGTGCTATCAGCTCTTTTTCGATTCTTCAAACGAAACGTCAATTCTTTTCTCTTCCCATTCTCTCTTTCTGTTTTTCCAACAAACTCACTGACGTGCTCTTTTTAACCCATTAAAAATTTGTCAAAATGTTGTCATTTACTTTCCATTCGGTTATCGAGACATACAAATTCGCATACTTTACGATTTAGAAACTCTCATGAACTGATTTGTGTTTTGGAGACTGACATTTGCTAGTTTCAATGAGAAATTAACACCATAAGAAGTTCGCGAATAATTCAAAGTTTGTTTAAGCTGAAACTTCCGGAAAGGAAAAACGAAAAGGAGTAAGGGGCTTTAGTTGTAAAGCATAATAAAAGGTTTTAATGAATGGTTTTAACTAACACTGAACCAGGTTAAAATTTCCTTCTTTGGCACTTCTGTAAGTTTATTCGATTTAGAATCTTGGGTCTAAACTGATTTTCAAGAGTTACTGTAAGTTCAATGATAACAAATTTAGGTTCTGCTCTAGATCTTAATCTAAGACTTAGAACCAATGCTTTGCAGGTCATCACAGTCCAAAAATATTCTTTCTGACTTGGAAATTCTAAACTAACTTCTCTTGGACCCTACTACTACTGTATCTCTGGTCGAACTCGTTCCCGTTCGGAACATGCCCTCCATGATTTTTTATGTTTACCCTTCCAAGTCGGCGACCTCAAAGTTGTTTGTTCCATTCCGAAATGTGACACCCTTTTGAATCGAGGGCCAGTTCACACCCTCCCCCTTTTCTCTCTCTTTGTGGCTATCAGTTGGCTTTTTGCCAAATCTCTTTCCTGCGTCTCTATTCTTTGTGAATCCCCGTTGTATTCTTCTTTTTCTTATTCTTCCATCCACCACCAACAATCTTCAAATTCACCATGATCTCCCCCACTTTTCTTTTCTCTTCCAAATCTGTCGAATCTATCATTTTCCGCATGATAAATGATCTCCTCTCCCCTCAAGTTTTTCTCACTAATCAGGTGTTTCATCCTATATGTTTTTCAGGTATCACAATGCAAAAACCATGAACTCGAGTACAAATTCGAAATGTGGCACCTAATATTCCATCTTTTTCTACTTTTCACCCTTGGCTCCGCCTCCTTCTTCAATGCAGATACAAACGTGTCTCGGGTGGATGTATCACATTGTAAGTTACCTTTTCCTGACTGTAATCAAATATCAAGTACACTCTTATCAGGTACATACTAACTTATTATTCTTCCCATCCATATAAACAGTTTTCATCACGAAGTAGTTTCAAAGAACATCCTCTCTTCATGAAAAAAAAAATGTTGCAAAGATGGCCAAATGCACTTTTCGGACAACACTTGTCATTTTATTCACCTTCAATTAGAAAAAAAAACAGTTGAAAAAATAGTGAAACTGGAACTGGTTCTGATTGGAAGTGTGTCAGTGATCTGATGAAAGGAAATAAAGGACAGAGGTACACAAAAGAACGTTGTAAAAAGTTAATCAAAAAGGAGAATGAGGGGTACTGTAACACAATAAAACGAATAGCTCGAAAGTTCAATTTTACAATCAGGAACACGGAGAGTGGTCGAATGTTATATTGTAGAGTTAGGAGTTGTTGTACTGTTTTGAAAAGGGTTTTTATGATGATTGAGGTGCTCAGAACTTCTGCTCAAATTTGAGATTTTAAAGACATTCCTAATGATCGTTAATTAGCACGGATATCAATAATAGCATTTCCTATTTACATTTATGCAAAATAGCTTAAAACTAAGTCCTACTGTATCTCTATATAATATTTCAGTAACCCGAACACTTTCCTTTCCTCCAAGCGAGAAATTGGTGGTTCTTCACAAAGTCACAAATGAATATATCCTTCTTGGTGGCCGAAATCGTGTCTATAATGTATCCATCATTTCAATGACGGAAATTAGCCGATATGAATGGTCACCGAGTGAAGAAACCCGCAGCAACTGTGCTGCCATTAGCCAAGTAACTCGTATTCCGTTATTTGTTTATAATAAAAATCCTAATTCAGAATTCCGCATCATGTGAAAACTACATCCGAACATATTTCGAACTGACAAATGATACATTCGTTCTGTGTGGAACACATGCATTGCAGCCAACATGCGCTGAATTCAAGATTGGAAATACGAGTAGGTTTAGAAGAAAAGACCAAGAATACGAATTCATACTTCAGAATCTCTTCGTCTAATATCTGGAGTTGGAATGTCTCCAATTGATGCTGATTCGACGTCGCCATTCATTCGATCAAATGAGAATATCATAACAGTCAATGTGGCAGAATTATCGTCTTCTGAACCTCTTCTGATTCGAAGGAATGTTATCAAAATGTGGAAAGGAATTGAGAATGATGTGATTTTGAGAACTCCACGAGGATTGAGCTCGTTCGAGCAAGCCAATTTTCTATCAATGCATAAAGTGAAAAAGGTTTGCTATTAGAAAGAATCAGTGAATGAATGAATGAGGGAATTTCAGGAAGTGCTCTTCTTCTTTTCTGAATCTCCAATGGAAACCGAAGGATGTGGTCTACACAAAGTGGCGCGAGTGGGACGAGTTTGTGAAGACGATCCCGGCGGCAGGTATAATCATTATCTTCTCCTTATGTCACTTTCTCTTTTCACTAATCAAATATGACTGGGATTAGAAGAGAGGGGAGTAATACATAATTACGATTTACAGACTATCATACAGCAAAGAATGGAGTTCATATGAGAAGGCACGAATCGAATGTTCAATTGAAGAGAATGACACTGACACCTTCTATTTCAATCAATTTGCTGGAGTGGCCGAATCTCCAAACTCTTTTTATGGAGCATTCCGATCACAATTGGCTGGGATTGGAGCATCTGCTATCTGTAAATTTAGTAAAAAATATATTTCGAAAAGTTTTGCGAGCGGATTCAAAGAATCAGATAATGCGAATTCGTGTGCAAGAGCAAATGATCTGGAGGAATTAAGCAAACTCAGACTGAAGCCGTTGATAAAACAAAGTAAATATCAGAAAACCATCAATTCAAAGCATCGTATCTTTCAGAAATAACGGCAAATCCAATCTATATATTTCATGGCAAAGATCGATTTGTGCATGTTCTGGCCCAAGAAGACACTCGAGACCTCAACAATCATCCTTTTGATATTCTCTATGTTGGAACAAATCTAGGAAATATTCTGAAGATCATAGTTTCGAATTCGGAACTTAGTACAAATGTGACTGGAAGACATGCTGTCACACTGAAAGTTCTCCCCATAACCTCTAAAATAGTTGATATGAGTTTTTATTCGAATAATGGATTGGAGGAACTCGTTGTAGTCACTGAACAAAGTGTATGTTTTCTTCTGTCTCTGCTTTCATTCAACATTCATTTTCCAGATTTTGAAAGTTCCAACAGCCACGTGTCATCTGTCAACAAGCTGTGCTGAATGTCTTGCACATGGAGATCCACACTGTGCATGGGCCGATGGAGCAGAGTGTATTGATATAAGAACGGATCGACGAAAATCAGCTAGTCAAGACAGTGGAACATGTGACGTTGTCAGCTTTGAAAACCATAAGCCAGTTTTGTTAGCACCATTGAAGAATAGTGAGCATTTTGAAACTTGAAGTACCTGAATAGAGAAGAAATAATTTCAGAAGAGACTTCGAAAGTTCCAGTCTGTTTATGTGAGACCGAGAAGATAAAGAAGCCATGTGCAACTGAAGTCATTCAGAAAGAAATAGTTTTATCTGGAAGCTCAGGTAAAACTAATTTTGATCTTCTGGGTCATTGAAAACCTTAATTTTAGAACCTTGGAAGTACATTACCGTATTTGCCGTCGGAGTTTTAACAGGTTCAATCTTCAACTACTGTTATTTCTATTTCAGCAGGTATCTAACTTTCCTTTTCTTCTGCATGTTAAATAACTCCCTTACTAACCCAGAAATAAACCATCCCAATTAACCGATGACTCCGATACTAACGATCACCGTCAACTTCTTTTGTGAGCACTTCTTCCCATTCCTTTCCCTATTTTTCAAATTCATTTTTAGGAATCTTGGCGGCAAAACTGCTCCATCATCTCGTTCGTCATCTTCAATGACTCGTCCAATCACAACATCATCATCCACACGTCTTCCCATCGACGCCTTCACAACGTCTTCAATTGCAGACGAGATGTTCTCATCGACACTCTCATCAGCCAACCGATTCAACACAGTTTCAATGCATTCCTCGATTCGCACTTACTGTTAATTCCATGTTTTCATTTCTTCCTGTTGCCTTAAATTACGGGTTTCATATTTTCAATTTCTGCCATTTCCGGGTTTACAAACTTCTAATTTTTCTTTCTATTCATCTGGTATTTATTGTTATTCTTCTCTTCATTGCCATCCGAATGTTTTCAAACTTTCACTTTTGATTTCCAATGAACTAATCCGCTAAAGTCAATGTGTCATCAAAAGAAAGACGCATTCAGAACGGGCCAACGCCTCGTAAATCTTAAAGACGTCCCCAGTGGAAAAGCGACTCTATAAACTTCTGATGCAGAGTGCTATTACAGCCATAGCCAGCAAATTAGAATTCGACATGCAGAAAAAGTATCGAACTGGGACATCATACCGAAGTTGGCGTATACCGAAAATCGAATTATATTTCTGCAGATTTTTGAATATGAGCTTTCGAATGATTTGAGATTCAACCTCAAATCCCACTTTGACTATCTATCATTCCACGGTAAAAAGTAAAAAATTTGCATCCAAAGATGCTGTTCAAAACTAGAAATTTGAAATAATTCAATCGTGAACTTTTTGAATGCCTCAAGATCCGAAAGCCAAAAGAGGAAGTTTCGAAGATTTCGATTTAATTTCTATCAAGATGGGAGCCGAAAACTCAGTTTTGAAATCTCCAACGAGGCGAGAAACTGAACGTAGAACAACAAGTGCTCCACGGAGTGCTACTCCTTCTCAATACTACGATGTGAAGAATACGGTAGGTGCTCTAGAGCAAATTGTTTTCAAGTTTGGCATTGTCTTGTATTCAGAAGTACGTGGAGAGTGAGTCGTCCGAATCGACGTCAATGTCTTCAGAATCCACTACGACTTCCGAAGATGCTGATGAAAAGAAGGATCCTAAACTTTTTGAAAAGACTGATAAAGATCCGAAACAAGTGTCAACACCCAATCCACTGAAAGTTTTGGAAGGTCTCACACAAGCGGAAAAAATAAAAAAATCTGAAGAAATGCTTCGTCGATTATGGAAACGTCCCCATCCGTCTTGGGATAAAATAACTACTGTAACAAGTGTGACAACTGAGAAAACAAATACAGATGGACAAGTGAGCGACGAAGTGAGTCGAGAAGTGGATCATAACCTTGACAAGATCGTTTACGACGTTCCATTGGATTACTGTCATCTCCGTGTCCCTCGAACCCGCACTGCGAGATCCTGTCCAGATCCATGGAGGAAACATGGAGCACATGTGAAATTGTGTGAAGTGAGTGGATTCCGACGGATTTCAGACTGAATAAACTTTTTCAGATTGGTGGATGGATTCCGGAAAATCGAAATAAGAACGCTAGAGCGACTTTTGTCCGGAAAGGGTCTACCCCACCACCTCCACCCAGAACGAAACCTCTGCAGAATGTGGAAGATTACATCAAGATGATGAAGAAGTGATTCACATTTTAGTATCTCGGTTGCCATTGACTGACTTTAGTTTCAATTCTAATTTCCGAATAAATGAGTTCTCGTTTTCTTTTGAACAATAAATTTCTTCACCATTTTATTGGTTTTTGAACAATCTTTAGATAGGTATTGGGTGGGGATCGGGCAATCGGGAGAAAATAGTCTATATAAGGGCAGGCAGGAAGCTGCGAAGCAACTGACTGACAAATAGAACTTTGGGTGAAGTGGGCTGGGCGACAACATTCTATATTAGAGTGTGTTGGTGGAAACCCCAAAATGACTAGCTAGACTTGGAAAATGGGAACGGGACTGGGATAAAATTGGGGGAATGATTCTGGGTTGGGGATATAGACATCTAGTTATGCTGTATGGGGAAGGGGTACGGGTAAAAAAGCACAAGAAATGGGTAAAAATGTGGATGAAAACTAAGACCTGATTACTTGAATTAGTAGAGTAGGTTTGTTTAGGGAAACTTTTCTTTGATTAGAATGATGTGGCAGGGGTCCTAGCTTAGATCTATAAATGGATTTGTATAAAGTGGGAAATGAAAAGAATGAGGCGTATGTACAGTCGATGGTACATGAAACGGCTATCTTGAGGATGATCATGAGACAAGATTTAATAGTGACCATGAAGACCAAGGTTTTCCTCCGAAGTCCATTTTGTACTGAGAGAAGTTCTACGCTTGGTCATTGGCTGATTAACTCTCCGGTTGCGTCTCAAATGTGGTGGTAAGTATTCGGCACTGTCTTCGGCTTGGCTGAAGTCGCCTCCAGCAGCAGCAGCGTCACGACCAGCGTTAGAAAGGCACATCATTGATCTGAAAAATGAACATATAAATGAAAATCTTCAACTTTTCGGGCCTACCCTGCAACATTGCGATGTTTCAGCATAACCTTTGTTGGCGTTGTGGATCTACCAGTGGATCGCATGAACCGTGGCTGATGTCTGGCAACGACATAGTCCTCTGGAATCGCATCTTGCTCGACAACATCTTGGTCAACTAGCAAACGTTGCTGAAAAGTAATAGATACAATGCTGAACATTTACAAACGATTCTCACGTATGGTGGGATGCTTTGGAATTCTTTGTCCGTTGGATGAACAAACTCGCATCGGAGACCGTATGGACAAAATCCGGAGCCTCCACGGGCGAAGTTCTTGCACAATTTTGTTTTGTACTTGTTGTTGGGGTAACGAGCTGGCTGAAAAAACGATTCAAACAAAAAAGTAATATAACAAAGCGACGTACAACATCAGTGGATCGGAGCTCCTTGAGACCATGAGCGAACTTGCATCTAGATCCCAAATCACACGGTCTTGTTCCTGATGCGTGCATCATGCACAACCGTGTCTTGTAATTGGCTGGTTGTTGAGTTTCTGCTTCTGCGTTTGTGAATGCTCGACGACCGAATTTCTCTCCGAGATGGTTCTCCTTCTCGGCACTCATCGTATCATCGTTGTGATGGTCAATTTTGATCTCCGACAGCTCTTCAATCGGCACCTCATCATGCTCCATGACACTGCAAAAAAGGCAATAATTTTTTACTGATGACAATTCCCCACCGATGGTATCTGAACTGAATATTTCTGTTACGCGCTTGAGTATCGCGTTGCATCGTCTCGTATTCCATACTCGTAGGGAGAGGAGTTGAAGAAGTCAGAGGAGCTGGACGCATTGAACTCATTTCAAGCCCTAACGGTCGATGTTGAAGTGATTGCTGCTGCATGTTTGGTTGCATTTGCTGCATGACAGTCATTTGGTCAGGCATCATTTGTGTTGCTGTTGGTTGCATTGGATGAAAATAGACCGGAGCCGTTTGAGGTTGCATTTGCCCAATCGCCTGTGGATAATAGATCAACTGTGGCTGTCCAGGTTGAACGACTTGTTGAGGACCTTGTTGTGGTGGTGCCATGTAGATATATGATTGTCCTGGTACCATCATTGGCTGCTGAGTAGTGATCGCTCCTTGTTGTGCAACTTGAACAAATTGACCATTGGCGTCCTGGTAGTAGGATGGCGCAGCGACAGGATACTGCTGTCCGTTACCATTGGATTGAACGTACGCCGGCATGGGTTGCCCAGGCATCGCAGCAGTATAGTAGTACTGCATCTGAAGAGAAACATACGTTATGGTTTAATGATTTTTTTTGATTACCTGTTGGTCGTAGATGGGCTGCTGGTGTTGCTGTGGTGGATGGCCTGGTGGTGCTGATGGTGGAAGCGTCTTAACCGGAGACATTGCTCCTCCTCCTCCTGATGATGATACACTACTAGATGCCGCTTTCATTCTGACTGAAAACTGATAATATATGGTTTATGTCTGGATAGGAAATGACGCGGTGGGAGAAGTAATGATGGAAGCAAAACACAATCGGCTGTAAAAGTCGATAAATTATAAATAGCGAATATTGGAGACTGCTGAAGATCTCTTTTCCAATTATCACAAAAACAAACTAAAACAAAATGGGAAATGAAGAACAAACCAACCGTCGATCGAGAAGGCAGAAAAGAAAAGAAAAGTTAGAAGCCGCCGGCGGCCGAAGTCAAGATCATCAGAAAGGTTACTGTAAGCGCTGCGGGACCTAAGCTTTGTTTACAACAATGCCCCTTGAAACAGGTCTCGCAACAAATTTTTCTTCGAAGAATATGTGAATCTCGATGCGAGTCTCCTATTATTGAGCAATTTTTACATTTTTTATTTATTTTCCCCCACTTAATTACTTAATTAAAGCTGCAAAGTAAAGTTTTTTTTGTTTTTCGGTGTGAAAAAAGATCGCAGGTCGACATTTCATTGCTGCAATTTTCTTTGAGGAGTTGATTTTTAGAAGTAAATATTTCCTTTATGTTTCAGCCGCTATTTATAGGTCCTAAAGCGTCAAAAATTAATGAATTGTTATGTTTTTTATTACAGATGGTGATTTCAAAGGAAGTAATCAGGAGTAAGGACGAGTTTCACGTAGTATGGTATGGCTACTTACTTATTCTTGACATAAAACGTTCTGGTTTCAGGCTTATGGGTAGTGGAGATTCAAAAAGCATCTCGAGAAGGGCTGTGCTTAGTCAAAACTTGCCGGATATTTGCGAAATGATCATCGAAATGGTTCCGGGAGGCGAAGGAGGCAACAAGGAAAAGATCGGACTTTACCTTTTGAGTCTTCTAACTCGAGGAACTGTTCTCGTTCATCGTCACCAAGTGGATTATCTCCAACGTAAAGACTTCAAACTCTACGTAACTTATTAAAAAGTTTCAGGAGATGTCGAGAGATTGAGGGAGCAAATGCGCAAAAAGAGCTTTCTTCAACTTTTGGCTGAAAAGTTCGATCGAGAGCAGGAAACTAGAAAAGTTCGAGAAAGCAACAAACAGCGATCATCGCCCATCCGTTGCATTGAAGACGTGGACGACGTCAATTTAGAAAACCTTCCGTTCATCAGCTCTGAACTAGGAGTGAGTTATTCACTCATGTTAAGTTCTAGGAGTTCGGTTTCCAGATTGATGCTGATCCACGCTTCATCAGAATTCAGGATGCTTTGCCTCAGTGGGATGACGGTAGTGCCGACTTGGAGAGACTTTACGGTTCAGTTCAGCCGGATTCCAGGTAAATATGAATACAATTCTCATTGTCATTGATTTTTTTGCAGTCAATCAAGTGATAGCATGCATTCGACATTTGTAGACGGACAAACCTCGAATGAGCACAGCAAGGAGAAAAGATCTGAGGTTGTGGACATCAGAGACATTTTACCAACACCGAATAATGTCGGATTTCTGAACAAACGGTCTGCGAAGATTGCAAACGCTCCTGTTGGGGAAGAACATCGGCCAACCGCTGAAATAGTTCCGGAAACGATAGCAGAGGCCCAGCCTATGAATGAACCTCCACGAATCGTTCCCGATTTAGATATCGATTACGAAATGCCCCCGAGGGATAGAAACTCAATTCAAGATCAGCTTCCACTTAATCACGATATCGGAAACGTTCCTCCAGAAGAGCAAAGTAGATTAGCAGACTTCTTCAGTGCAATTAATTCTATGCCAAACGATGAAACACGCTTGCCACCGATGCCAAACCGCCCGAGTTTGGACAATTTTTCACCACCACCAGCTAAAGTAGCAAGGTTGAACGAGGAAGAAGAGGAAGTTCCTAGGGAAAAACCTCGAAGAAATATATCAAGTCGTCCTATTACTCCTGTCAATCAAACTTCCGTGCTTCACTCGACTACCAGAGGGGATGAAAAATCACTGACAGAAAAGGATGAGACCAGAAGAGAGGCTCCTGTCGAGCAAGAGAGTCTTGAATTCGGTCCTCTTGACGTCTTACCAACTGTCGACATTCCTTCTCGTAGAAGAAGACTTAGACGAAATTCGTTGCACGAAGATGTTGTGACTCAAATTGACGAAGCCATCCGAGAAACGTTGGAAGCTGATTGGACACCGCTGGTTCGCAGAAGAGAAGAAGTTATCTTAATTGAGCCACCAACGAGAGCAGTTAATATCGCTGATTATATGCACGATCCTAGGCCAAGTCACAGACCACTGCCGACCGATGCTCTCAGATTGTTCAAGTCTTGCGTATTCATTCCAAGTAAAGGCCACGAAGATGAAAAAGAGATTGAGGAACAAGATATTACAGAAGAACCTGAGAAGTACGGACGCATTTGCCTTATTTCTCCAGATCCCTTAGCGAATGCCACAAATGTTCGTGATCTGTTCGATGAAGAATATAGACCATTGCTTGTGGAGAACATCGATAGAAACGTTCCTGAAAACGCTGCTGAGAAGACTATGGAAATCAGTGCCCAGCCACACACTACCGAAGCTCACGAACCCTTGAAGTATTGGTATACCAATCTTCTTCCAGAAACACGGGACAGAGAGAACATAGTACAACTAATCGATGAGTTGGATTTGTTACCGCTTCCTGAGCAGAATCGTGTCATTGAAGATGTTGATTTTTCGATGCAACGCAATACGGATAATTATTTGGAGAATGCGAGACACCGACAAAAAAGTAGTATTGGGCTTCAGCGACCACTCGGTAAGTATTTAGTAATATGTTTTTCATATGTTAATTGATGTTGTTCTTAAGCTGAAGAAATGGAGATAGATTCGACTGAGATCGAGCGTCGCGAGGAACGCGAGAAGGAGCGACTTCGTAAAGCTATAGAGGCTAAAGACGATGGTCTCTTCTATTATTCTTCTGGCTCTCTGCTCGCAAGCAATAAGGAGCATATTCATAAGAACCTACTCCAGTGAGTTATGAATTTCAGACACTTGTTTTTCATATGTATCCTTTTCAGAGAAGCGGAAGAAAAGTATCCTGATTGGCTCGATTTTGATAAATTTACTTATGGCTACAATTATAAAGATGCTGCAACTGCGTTCGATGGTTTACTATGTAAGAACCATGATAAATATTTCTTCTCACATCCTCTAATTTTCAGTGAATTTGAAAAGTATGAAGATTCGAGCCACACAAGATGAACCATTTGGCAAAATTCTCGTGCAACATGTACCACAAGACGAGGATTGAATAATTCGTGGCTCGATATAACCTCTTTTTTGTTAATTTGTTTTCTTTTTATTGCTTTACCCTGTTAATTCGGACCAAACTCTAGAGTTACTGCCTCCATTGCGTAAAACGCATCTGTACCATTCTGTTTGTTTTCCTCTGATCTTTGTTATAACTATTATGCAAGTAGTAATGAAGATAAGAGTGAAATCGATTTATTATTAGTTTGCGTCAACAATAAAAACAACAAAGAGAATCACAAATGCATATGATTAAATCCCGTAACATGCGAAAACAAAGGAGGTTTGGGTATATTTACAATTCGTCCCGTTGGATGAGCTTCTCAAGGGTGATGTCGAAATAGAGACGAGCTTTTCCTGGAATGGCTGGAGATCTTCCATTGTCACCGTATCCGAAGTCGGAAGGAATCACAACTTGACGACGTTCTCCCTCGCACATTCCAGTCATTGCAATATCCATTCCCTTGATGACTTCCTGAAAAATTAATAGATTCGACAGATCTGAGCAGCGTCATGAATGATATCAATTTTGAACTCATCTTTTAAGCTCTAACTTTTCAAAGTTCGATGGAATACAAACACCGATTTAGGACTTCTTGGAATACGACTCTATCTATTGGTTTATCAGGAACGTTGGCGACGCGCTTCGTCTCAATCTCAGTCCGTGCGTGTTTTTCTAGCCCCGGTAGATCAACATTTTAGACCTTTCTTTTTGATCTACCAGTGCTAGAAATAACGCGCATACTGAGATTAAGATAAAACTCTTCTTCAACACTCTTGCAATGCTAACATCTGAACTGTGAAACTCACATTATTGTTGAGCTTGAAAATGAATGGAGCATTGCGGGAGAATGACGAATCAACGAAAGTTCCATCCTCAAGATGAAGAACGTATTGTTGATGAATTGTATCTCCACTCTTCGACTTCTTGCACTTATCCTCATCAATCTTATGTGTTTGCTCAATTACGATTCCTTCCTCAGTTGTCCACTTCTCTCCTGGAACTGCACGGAACAAATCGACGAGTTGGACGGTGTAGTAGAGTGTCTGATCCTCCTTGATATTGTCTCTCTCACGTCCCTTGTCTCCGAATCCCAAGTTTCCTGGGATCACAACCTTTCTCTTTTCTCCCTTGCACATGCCAGTCATCGCTCTTTCCATTCCTGGAATCACCTGTCCTTTTCCAAGTGTGAAGGTGTATCTGGAAATAACCAATTGAATACTGAAACTTCATTAAAAACCTTACGGCTTCTTGTTGAAGTTGGATCCGATTTCCTTTCCTTCCTTATCAGTCAGTTTATACCATTGATCGAGAACGTCTCCATCCTGAGATTTAATTGGACACTTGTCTGCCTTGATTGGTCGGATAATCTTGACTTCGAGACCATCTTCATCCTTCCATTGAAGTTTCTGCTCTTCCTCTGCGAAACAAGACACAACCACCAAAAGACAGAGAAGAATGACACGCATTCTGTAACATAAATCAGTTGAATCACTTGGGAGAAAATGGTCAAAGAAGGGGATAGAATGAATAAGAAAAGTGGAGAGAGCTAAGAAGAAATGTTTATATTGAGTTGTGAGAAGAGGGCATCTGGTTGGTAGTCTGGAGACTCCCTTCCGTGCAGCTGTGTAATGTAAGTGTAACCAAACAGCTGCCACGTCACCGTTTTTGTAGGTCATCTCCAAAAATATTACAAAAAATTGTGATCTTGATTAGCCAAGTGTATATGGAAACAAATTAAATGAGCTTAGAAGGTAACGGTACTTAGATCTTATGAATTCCAAAATTCGCATACATCAAATCCTAGATCTTCTGCATCCTTGTAAGCTAACGTGGAACTTCCTCAATGAAAAATAATTGAATTTCCGAATAAGAAGGAGAAGAGAAGCGGTAAAAGAAGACGAAGAACAGGAATATGAATGGATTTTCCTGTGGTCGGTCATTAGTAGGGTCTGGAGTGCCTTCCTCTTCTTCTCCATTTTCGTTTCTTATTTCCCAATACTCGATCCGTCGCGCTGTAACTTTCTTTTCTCGCATCTCTCCGCCCAAGGTCTCCTCAATCCGAGTTATCTCTAAATCTTGCAGTTCGGTGGTCATTTCTTGGAGACCTCGGGGAGGGGTCATTGAAGAAAAAGTGGAGAGAGATATGTGGGTTACGAACATCGGAACAGAATATGTGATTATTGGTTTTACAAATAGGTTTTATTTTATTCACAATATCACAACAGGAGGGGAAATGGATGGATCATGAGAAGCAAAATCATTGGTAGGCTGTGTAAGGAACATTGTTTCCTGTCGGTCTTCGTTGACAGAAAAATTTGACGGCGAAGGCAGCGAGGCCGATGATGAGAACAGCTACGATGATCCCAACTGAAATATCACGAATTTCCAGTGAATTAAGGAGGAAGTTTCCGAGATCTAATCTGGTCCCTCATAACAATAACTGCGTCATCTTTCTGCTAACCGCTTGTTCCCACACCAGATACCGTAATCTTATTCGAATGTAAACTTTGAAAGGTCTTCCAAACAGTTTTGTTTGATGAATCATGCCAAATTCTATTTGTTTGATCAAGATCTTTGATTGGATTGGTATTTCAGATTTTTTATTGTTACAAAACGCTTTTCTAATTTCAGTGCTTGCCAAGTAGTTACCGTACCAAAAACCAGATTTTTCATTATATCTGGATTTCCCATCTCGGATTTTGCAAGAAAACAAACAGTTGAGTTCACAATTGCCACAAAAACATATTTATAGGAACTACCGCATACCGCTCAAAGGATGTGAACCTCCGGCGTTTTCCGTGGAAAGATGTTAACTTTTGAGTCTAAAAGATAGGTTCAAACTTGTCCTTTTTCTCTGAAATTTTGAGAATGTATGCATCAACTCTGGTACTCTATTTTTGTCCTTAACGCCTTTTTGCACTACGTTTTCTAAAGACGGTGTGTCCTGTTAAAGCACCGAGACAAGAAAATCCATAAAATTGAAACGAAGGAAATTTGGAAGGGTGTCACTTTCATAGGACAAAATGAATTCAGAAGAGGGCGTTTGACAACGTCTTAAAAAATAGTTCAAAATTTAATTTATATTAGGTTGAACGGAAAGTTTTTGACTTTTTCGATGCGTCATTTTGAAACTTTTGTTGCAAGAGCAAGAAGGCAGTTAGATTAACTTAGGGTAATTTATATTGTTTATCAACTCTTGTACTTGTTGTAAATTCATTGTGGTCCTGCCCGCTTATAGCTTGCTCTTGTAGCTTCTTTGTAAAACGGCGCAGCTCCAAGAGAAAATGGAGTGAAATTTTTTAAGCCTGTAGTTTTGACAGGCGAAATTTGAAAAAGAAAGGTTTTAAAATTTTTACATGATTAGAAAACATTCAATATTATGATCAAAAAAACTAGATGCAGTTTTCTCTATCCCTTAAAAAATTACGAGCTGAGACGTGTCATCGATGCCGACGAAAACCCCCTTCAAACATCGTGTTGTGATTTTAGAGGAAGTGGTTTGATCAGGAGAAAAAGTATCAGAATTTGAAGCGTATGTTGTTTATCATGTATTAACACAATAAAAATAAAATCCATTCACTTGCTCATGCAGAAAAACTTTAACGCTTTTAGTAACAGTTTTGGTAAATAAGACTTTCATAAAATTTTAGAACGTTTTTCAAAACATTCAAATTTTCTCCGTGATTCTTAACTGTGTGTTATAGTTCAAAGTTTGTTTGGGAAGGCATGGTGCAGCCACACATGCTCACTCAATACCATAGTCCTTGAGCTAGTCCTTCTAGAGATATACTTACAAAACTAGGGAATTTAACCATGGTTTGAATTTATTTCGCTAACTCACACATAGATAATCCAATCACTCTAGAAATTCAGGTTTAAGCTATCAATATTTTGTCCTTTTACATACTGAAAAACCAAGATTCTTTGCTTTCCTATCTCTGAGAAAACTTGATAGAAACTTTTCTCTGCGAAACGCTTGCGGTGCTTGATATTGCTTAAAGGCTTACAACGCTGAGGGATTAGGAAGATAACTTTTTAGTATTTGTTGATAATCATTGATGGTATTACATGCTATTCATAAAGTATCAGCCCACAGAAGCGCAAGGTCTCGGTTAACGGGGTCTTCCAAAACAGTTAACAAAAAACGGGCACCAAGAAGTTTTCCACCCATTTTCTTTCTATGTGAAGCGAGAAGTAGTGGTACTTCAAGTGATTGACAATGAAGAATGGCCAATGTATCAAAACATAAATAGAACTGCTCAAGACCCTTACGAGCAGAAAAAAATGCTGTCGAAAATTTAGTCAAAAAAGTCAAAAACTTTCCGTTCAACCTAATACATTCACGAAAGCAGATAAAACGGAAAAGTATGAAGTGCTTACAGACGCAAAATGTGACATATTTCAGCTGAAAACGTCAAAAGTTTCCAACCTTTTGAGCTGTACTGTATGCGAATTCAAGAAATTACATTTTAAGGCAGGTTATCCGCTTATTCTAATGATGCTAGAATTCTGATTAAAGAAACAACAAAACAAATCCGTTTGCAATTCTGTTTACAAGCCGCACGCGAACGGAATTGCCATTTTTGGAAGATGAAACCGAAACGGGGTTTCACGAATAGCTCTTATAACTTACTGAAAAACGACCAAACAGTAAAAGAAGGAGCTCTTGGTTTTGATTTCGGTGTCGTGGTCTTCACATCTGGAGCAGCAGAACTTGTTGGAAGAGAAGATCCTCTTGTCGTAGGAACAACAGTTCCATTTGAAGTCAACGTGGCATTATCCCCATCATATTGCTCTTCAATTGTCAACTTTCCATCTGAAGCATCTGTATTGTTGCTGGTTGGATCATCAGATAGAAGCTGTTCCGTGGAGCTCGAATCTTTCTAAAATATTGAAATCTGAATAATATGGAAATGAACACGAAGGCTCACGTCATCTGCGAAACTTGTAGTGAATGTTGCAAGAATTGCAATAAAAAATAGAACATGGGATCTCATGACTGACTTTTCGAATGTTGAAATGGATAAAATAAATTCGATTTGGGCAGAACTAGAGCTCGGAAGCAAGGTGTACAAACAAGAAGAGGAGTCAGCAACAATTCATTTTTATTTGGGACGAAAAAAGGCGTGGGACAGAAAGAATGGGAGGAAGAGATCGACTAGAGGGATATGAGACAGTGAAAATGAGACAAAAATGGACGAATAGAGAGAAAAAATCGGGAGTGATCCTATTCGAAAGAATAACAGACTACTAGCACATCCAGCTGTGAGGGACCCATTGAGTCTCATAGCGGAGAGTTTCCAATGCATCCACGAGTCTGCAAAAAAGGTATTTCTTATGGAAAAGTGTACGAAAATAAAGGTTGTTACCGTTTGAAAGTGACATCGATGTTTCTATTAACAAGAGTCAGATGGATTCGAGATTTGCATTCCAGACCAATTTTGGCACTCTCGTCACAGATTGATTGAAGTTGAGCTTGGGTTCTGCAAAGTGTTTTTGCTTGACAATATCAATATATTTCTTGTATAATAGTTCATCGTTAGAAAACAAAACGACTGAATCAAATCACAGGGAAAACATTTCCGTGATACAGTATCTTGCAATAAGTTATACAACCTAACCATTTTCACTTGGAAACAGTAACCTTTAAGAATCTGAAAAAGTAGGTTGGCCTCATCCAATTTGGTTAAAACTCAGTGAATGGATTGATCAACTCTAGAGCTAGTTCTTTGTAGTGGACAGTTTTTCGCTATAACAGAAGGCAAGGTAATTAGGTCACGGAGAGTAAATGAGGTTCCGAAATCGTTCAAACTTGCACTCACGTGAATTTGACTGGTCTTATATTAAATATGTGTCAACTACAAAAATGTTGTTCTAGAATTTATCTGGACATCCTCTAACTTTTGACCAAATCGCATGAGGGGAACCAACTTTTTCAGACTCTTAAATTTGCCCTTCTCCACAAAACAATTATCAAATTGTAAAACTTTCTGCACGGTTTTGCATGTATCATAATGAATTTCTGTATCATATAACATTCAAAACATCTCAGTTATGATACCTGTGTGTTCTTCTGACAGCTTCAAGTTGAGTGAACTCTTCGATCGGTGGTGGTACAATATGAACAACGAATGGCATGAACTCAGCATTGTACAGATAGTTCACACTCTGAGAACACTTTTTAAAATCTATCTAGATGTAGCAAAAATACCTGTGTTGCAGCATCCAAAACACACATCCTTCCACTTCTAACTTCATTTCTAACAGCGTCGGCTGATGTTCCATACAACTGATTATCAAGCTCTCCCCATTCGACCATTCCCCCTTCTCTGATTTTCTGATAGATATCCTCTTTCCTCACAAACTGATACTCCCTTCCCTCGACTTCTCCTGGGCGTTGGGCTCGAGAAGTCACTGAAATTGAAAAAATCGAGTTGAACAAAATCTGTTTAGAGTTCTTACAAGGAACAATAGTAGAGAAATAATGTGGTGCAAGACGAAGAAGCATTGATTTGATATCTCTTCTTCCAGTTCCAACTGCTCCCAAAAGAACGAGAGTTCTTCTTCCGAATGGACATAACATGGAAACTTTTTCCATTGTCATACTGGCAGGAAGATAGCCAACTTGAGTCAAATCGCCCAGTTTTCTCACTTGCATCCATTTCTCATCTTTACTCAAAACTTGAATCACATCTCCTGGTGACACTTCCAGATCCAACCAGAGGCACGGGCGGTCAACATCATCCGAAGAACTGTAGTTGTCTTGAATTCGGAAAAAGTTCTGAAGTTTTCGAGTTGACTTTTGATTCAAAACGATAAAAACATACTGCAGGTGCACAGTGAATTGCAGCCGGTTCCAGGGTCAACTCAACGTTTCCCGACAAATTTTCGATGTCAGCTCGAAAATAGACATCCTTTCCATTAATCTGAGTTATAACATCTCCCGGCTTCAAATCGTAATTAGCCTTCTCGTTAATCTTGGTGACGACCAGATGTCCTCCATGCTTTTCCACCTCTACCTGAGATAATTGTCCTGCATCAACGATTGTTTGCCTGGATTGGTATTGAGGAAGAAGGATAGCCGATTGATGAATTGGTGCATAATTATGATTCCTGGTTCCAGATGAACGAAGAATCGGAGTCATCGTTGGAGATGGTCCATCGAGGGCCAGAGCGTGAAATGTTTTAGTTGTCAGAACTCTTTCGGTTACTATCGTTCTCTTTTTCAAGCCGGTTTTTGGATCGATTTCAGTTTTTTCCTCTATCTCAACTTGCTCGAACTTTTCCTTTCCGTCTTTGTTTGATGAGGATGTTGCACTGCTCTGAAAACAAAAAGATATTTTGTTTCAGTCGCGATACACAGCTGGTGTACAGTAGTTGACTATATTCTGAATTTGTCGCAAATTTTTGTGATTTTTTCAAAATTTAAGCAAGGTCTACCCAACCCCAAACGGCTACCTTTGTGCTATCAGCATCATGCTCTTTCCCGTTCTTCTTCTCGATATTTTCAATTTTCTCTAATAAAACATGAAGACATCTGGACAAGTTGTCAGCGTTCGATCTCAATTGAGCCAGTTCATCCTCTTCGCTCATCTTTCGATCTTCAATAATCAGTTTGCAGAAACTCGAAGATCTGTTTGAAGAAAAAAAGGCAAAAAACGATGTGAACAAGATGGAAAACCCAGGAAAAAAGTGAAACATGGAACAAGGTGGTAGCGGAAGAAGAAGGAGTGGGAAGAATCGAAAAGCATACAAAAATTCGGTCGGTATGGAAGGGCAAACAGAGTGCGAAACGACTACGCAATTCGAGGCTTAGAGCATTATAGAAGAAGAAAAATAACAAAATGTTGTCATAAAGTACAAGTTAGACAACATCCCAAACACTGACGAGAACCTACTGGGCACCTTGATTTCCGGGAATTAGTTTTCTGCATTTTCACTCAACCGATTTCCTCCTGATTCTAGATTAGAAAACATGATTGAGTTTGGCTCGAGACTGTAGGCCTACTGTAAACTATATTATCCATGTTTTCAGGAAAACAAACTCTTGAATGTTTGTCTTCTAAACCGAATTGGCTTCAATCATCGGTAGGGAAACGGGGAGTAAATAAGTTGTTTTCCACCTCCCGATAGAATCAATCCAGAATCAAATTCTGTTATTTTCAGAGAGTTGAAAAAGAAACCGAAACCAGTAGAAGTATCAAATTAACATGTGTGCCGAAGAGTGTTTCCATTTCAAATAGACGATGGATGAAAAAGAAAGGAGCATGGGAAAGGAGCTCAAACATGTGAATTCATGTGCTCACAATCCTGAGAAGAGAGCAACGACTACAACTGAGAGCATGAAGAAAAAGAAGAAAGGGGAGAAGAAATTGAAAGACGCAGAGAGAGTGTTGAAGAATCAATGGGGAGCAGCGGAGGGAAAGAAGAAGAGTGACGATGGGTTTAGAAGGGAAAACGAGGACAGAAGAAGGAGAAGAATGCTAATTTCGGAGAATAGGCCCGTCGTGAATATGTTGGTGAATAGAATATGAGAATGGTCAAATTGGGTAACGTTGAGTCCGAATTCAAGACCCAAACATGGATCCAAGATGTCACTTCTGAGAAATTGTAATAACTTCCCATATTTTGGAGGTTGGTGGAGATTTTCTGAAACTTCAGATTTTTACTGTGTCATTTTGGAAAGAATCTGAAAGAGCCAACACTTGAAAATGCAATACTGAGAATCTAATCATATTCTTTTCAGTCAAAACTTTAGAAATACCCAGAATCCTCAAGACATACTGTATGGCCTCGATGGGAGAATCCTTCAGAACCTTGAAGAACATGCAGAAACCAAATAATAAAGTCTCAATGAACATCATGAAACATTGAATGTGACCTGGTGACCGTGAATGCCCGCAACTCTCTATTAGAATTTGTTCCATTGTTTATAAACACAGGGTGGCCTCGAAGTGGTTCGGATGGTGTAATCCGAACGGCGGTTTGCTTCCTCCCGCCTCTTCGAGTGCAGACAATGATTAATTGTCGGCGAAATCTCCCCCGAGCACACTCTCAACGACATCTGCGTTCGGCTTTTTGCGAGAAGAATGAATGAATTAGAGAATTGAAGAAAAGACGAATTCGAACGGACATTTGAGCAGATGGTGGTGGTTGAATTGGCTCGTTTGCGATTGAAGAATCGGTTTCGATAATGGAGAGATAATGCCTGAGTTGGTGTGGAAAAAGATCTGAAGGAGAGGGAATTCGGGATCACAATTGTTGACACAACCACTTGACATCTTTCACACCTTGATTACTGTAGTTTTGGGGAGATACAGAGTGTTGCAACTGCATTTGTTTGAATGCAGAAGACAAAAAAGTTGTTAAAGGATCAGAATGTCTTGTACTTTCAAATGATAAGTAGATAATTTTCATAACCATGTGTTCTCTTCGAGATCATGCTTCTTCCAGACTGACTTTGTCTGCAACTTTAATATAGTGTGTCAACTATGGAAATGTCTTTTTTGGGTTCAGAAAAACATTTTTTTGAACTCCGAGTTTCCGTTTTAACCAAGATCTGTTCCTCAAAGTGTTTTTATGATTGCACCTTTTTAAGAGCAACCCCCAGCTCCTTCCTCTCATTTGTCGTCAAATGGCACGCATCATGTGTACGCATACACAGAATACTACGCGCAATCACAGAGTCATCATTTTTTGAAGTCGGTTCGTTTTTTGAAATCATCCTCTTCTTTTTTCTAATATATATTAATCTCTTGGCTTGATTTTACTCATTACTTTATAGAAAAAATGGCTGGTATGCACTTCCTAGTGGGAATCTCCACCGAAAACTACGTGATTCTGGCTGCTGACAAGGCTACTTTCGCCTATGGAGCTATCCTCGCAGACAGCGGTGAGAGTGTGCCTATTTTTCATAAACTAAAATTATTCGTTTCAGATAATGACAAGGAGTACAGACTGGGTAAGAAACTCACAATGATGTGCATCGGAGAAGAAGGAGATGTGGCGCAGTTTGGAGACTGGACCAAAAGAAACCTTCAATTGTATTCTGTCAGAAACGGTGAGTAGTTTTTCGTTTTATTTTCCGTATTTTATAATTTTTGCAGGTTATGAGGTGTCCCCAGCATGCGCCCATCATTTCGTTCGTCGTAGTATCGCCGAGGGACTCCGTTCGCAGGATCATTACACTGTCGATGTTCTTATCGGTGGTTATGATGACAAGGAGGGAAAAGCTTTCCTCGGATCCGTTGATTACCTCGCAAACGGTCTTGCCCAGCAGGTATTTCCTTATTTCTGATGAGAAAAATATTATGTCATTCAGCCATACTTGTTCCGCGGATTCTGTGGACGCTTCTGCTACGCTATTATGGACCACGAATACAAAAAAGGTATGAATGCATGATTTTGAATATCAACAGAAGATAATCGTTTTCAGACATGACCGAAGCCGAAGGTCTTGCTCTCATGAACAAGTGCATTGGGGAGGCCAAAAGACGCTTTGTCGCCAATATTCCTGGCTACAAGGTTATCATCATCGACAAGAACGGATATCGCAAGCTGGATGATGTTCTTTTCTAATCAGATTCTCTCAGCACTCCGGATCATTTTTAACCGGTTACCACTTTTCCACAAATATTTTTTCCCTGTTTTGATCGGTTTTAATTTATTGACACATACGAATGTATCTTTTATTCCTCTAGTTTCGATTTTCTCTACACATTTATTCTAAACAAAGAAATAAGCAAAAAAAGAGTAAAATAGAAGTTCAGAATTATACAACTTGTTTGAGTAACTGCTTACGACGTTCTTCAATCAGCAAACTTCCTCGTTGTTCTGCAGCGTGCTTCATTGTCAGAAGTGCTTCTCGGGTCTTTTTCGCTTCATCAGGTCTCGAAGAAAATTCAACGGACGATTTCTTATCACCGGCCGAATAGATCTCGTTGATAGCTTTTTTGTATTCATTTAGAATCCGTCCTTTCGCATCAGATGCCATTTTCTCTCTTCTTTCTTTGCTCATCGGAGGTACATTTACGTAGAGAACGGCTCCTTCTTGTTGAGGCGTCACGTTCAAAGTAGACTTCTGAAATTTACGAAGTTAGAAACGTATTTGTACAAAATTCTGAATACCTGGATCGCAAGTTTAGCAGCTTTGATTGCAGATGGATTATCTTGAAAATTGATCATCACCATCAGTGGGGATTTCAGAGTAACTCTGGCAACAAGAGAGAGTGGTTTTTCTTTTCCGTTTTCCAGTTTAACCATGACGTCTTCATACTGTCGAATATCGACCTGAAAAGGAAATATTCATCTGTACGCTATTTTTATGATTAACTCACTTTCAAAGAAAAATGCCGAGTGAGTTCTTCCACAAGCAAAGCTTCAATTCGTTGAATTTCCTTTAAAGTATTCTGCACAACTGGGTTATCATCAAGATTCGAGAAAACTGCTGGAGGAGCCTGAAACGTCTTTTTATAAAATTTATATCATTAGAAAAAATTACTTTTTTCTTGTTATCCACTTTCTTTTTGGCATGAACTACAGCGGCGGTTGAAATTTGAGACTGGCTTCGAAGCAACTGTCTTCTAGAAGCACTTTGTGTCAATCTAATCACAGCTAAACGAATCATTTAATCTGAAAACCAAAATATTAAATGATTTCGAATTAAAACTGTTGTTTGAAAAGCAAATTCTCCAAAACAGCGAATGAAAGTAAAGTTTTGAGCGTAAACTGGGCTTTTATTTTGTTGTCTGTCTGGCGTCTCTTCAATGAGAAATACTCTCTCATCAATGAGACATTGAGATGGACTGTTGGTGACAGATACTTAGAAGAAATACATCCAGATAGTTATAGTTTTATTGTTTTTAATTCGAAGGAAAATTTTGAAAACGGAGAAAGTAGTTATTGAAAGTTCCGGTTTCCGAAAAATTTTCCGTTCTAATCAGGATCGTCGAAGTAGGTAGACTGTCGATTCATCGTCAAAATCCCTCCTGGTGGAAGTGGAAGTCGCCACGTATCTTCTGATAGTTTCACTGAAATTAATGGAAGTTTGAATAGATATTTAGATGCTTTGGTTCCAACAAACCTGCCGATTCCAGTTGGCATGACCAATTGATCATTCCTGAAAGAAAGAGAATTGAAAGTGGGAGAACACAAGAAGAGAACGTACTTGACTGCGATATCGAAAGCTTCCGCATACTCTTCCGCGGAGAAGTTGTCCTCAGAAAACGATGTAATGTTGAGAATGATTGGTGCTTGAAAATGCTGAAAAATGAAAAAAAAAGATATTGAGATCAGATTCAGGTGGAACTGAAGAGGATTTCTTGTAAGTACTGTAGTTGACCTTTAAATCAAGAACGAAATGAATGATTCAAAATGGGAGAAGTATTACCTCAACATGTGCTCTCTTCGGATGTGAGAAGTTGATAGAAACTAGAAAATAAATGAGAGAAGGTAGAATCAAAAGAAGGCAAATGTAGATTTTAGTCTTTGTTTCCATATTCTCAGAACAATATCTATCACAAAACGCGTCAACTGAATCGACTCTCGGCTCTCCAGGAATCTCGATTGCGAGTGGCTCAATCCTTCGGACAGCAATTTCTCCTGTCGGTTGCACACTTTCAGTCATCATTCCACGAAGTGAGAGAGACGAAGCAATTCTCTTTCATTTCCTATTTTCATTTCTTCTCTCATTCTTCTTGAGAAAAAAAAAACGAAATGGGGTAGTACGCAATCGGAATTCTTCGACTTCGCACGAGTTATTTCAGACAAAGAAACGGATGGAATTTGAATATTTATTGGTCTTCTCGACTCATAGACAAACTATATTTTCATCACTAGCGGAACAATTTGTTTTGACAGGGATTTACAAGTGATACGGTATTTAGAGGAGTGAGTCAAATGGGGTAAAAGGGTCCGTTTGCACAATGACGTGGATTTCAGGTTCTGAATTTCAGAAGGATCTGTTAGTAATTCTAATTGAGATTTTATAGCGGGGGAGAATTGGGGCAGGAGGGCATTCATAGTGGTTGAGATTGAAGCCACGTCGATCTCTGAGACACTTTCGGGGAAGCACTTGGTCTGTAATTGATTATGTTTAGTATTCGGAAGAGTTGAAAAGATCTGAATCTGAAAGTTTATAAGAACTGACCTCACGGCGATGGGCTTGGCGGCAAAAACAGTTTTAGTGTTCAATTTCGGTGATCGTATTTTACACGGTTGAGCAAAGTGTTGACTCGGTTTCATTTCAATTGGAAGAGCACGTCGAACAGGTGGAGAACGGGCTGGAGAGAAACGAAGTGGTGGTTTTGAGGATTGCTCTGGAGATGAGACATAGACGACGTTGGCACGGAACATTGCATCGGCTTTCTAAAGAGAAATACTATTGAGATTCAGATACTCTGGCAAAGTTAAAATTACCTGCTTGTTCCACCGAATCACTTCTGCTTTCTGTGGAGTTTTTGATTCATCGTTCAGGCTCAATTGACTCAAACTGTTGGGTAAGGTTGGTTCAATACTGGAATGGCGCTTCGACGATTGATTTATTACGGTGAACGCTGAACGACGCTGAAAAGAAATTACTCAGAGTTGGAGAATAAGATGAAGCTAGACAAACCTCTTTGGTCAAATCAATCGGATGTCTCGGCGGTTTCGCGAATCTGAAAATCAGACAAGTTCGAATCTTAATGTCTGAGAAGCAAGACAAAGCATCCCAAATTAGTTTAATGGCAAAACTCACAAATACTCAGTTGCAGATGTTGTCGAATCGAACATACTCTTCGGTCGAACTCTCTGTGGTGACGTCTTCCAAGCGCCTCGATGACAACTTCTAGAAGTGATAACAGGCGGTGCAAAGTTGGTTTTCTCAGGATATTCGTTGTTATTCAAAGAATGAGAGACATTACTGTGTGTTGATTCAAGTGACATCTTTCGAAATGTTGAGTAGTTCATTGTGGTTGAACTATTTCTGTAATCCGACTTGTTTTCTTTTCCCCCCGATTAAATACTTCATTCTTACTCGTAAATGTTGGAATGTCGATTAGTTTTAAAGTCTTCTGGAGTGGAACTTCGAGTCGAACTGATTGTGTTTTGGGATGAGATTCCAGAATCAACAGATTGGAGGGAGAATCTATCAAGGAAACCATCTCTTGATTTCTTTTCTCTCGCTTGCACGTCATCTAAACTTCCGGGAATCACTGGCAATCTGGATCGAAGATTCTGAAGACTTGAGAAAAATGAGAAAAGTTCAAGATTCTATAAACAAACCTGTATAAGTAGTGTGTGCTTTGCTCTGAGTGCATCCAACTCCTGCATTCCACTTCGGCATGCTTCATATCTATTTTTTAGTCGATCATCATGATTTCCGGATGACGTCATTCGTGGTACTGTAGACACAGTTCTGCTGTAATAGTTCCTATCTGGTGGTGGTGGACCGTACCCAGAAGGACCACCACCGATCTGAGTACAGTCGGTGTCACGTGGCAATCGACTCAGATTCGGTGCTGAAAAAACTGACTAGTGAATGAGAGAGGGGACAAATGTTGTAAATGGAAAAGAGTGTGTACAAGGGGAAAGTAGTTAGTCAATGAATATGCACTCGTCCACTTGAGACCCTCAACACGGAACGGGGTGTTTATTCGATGAAACGGTAGGAAGAAGAAGAGGGATAAGACGACATTATTAGGGGTGAGCATACAAACTGTGCTCGATTCGCTTGAATGGCGAAAGCACCGGAAAAGAGAGAACTCTTAAGAAGCGAAGAGAATCAGAACGAATCTAGTGTGAATATGATGAGTTTTCGAAACATGGATACAACAAAAACTGGGTCACCAGAGGCGATAAAAACGACTTGTGATCATAAAAAGGAAGAAGTTGGATATGAAGAGAAATGAGAGATTCAAGGTTATGTAAACGACAAGTGTGTCAAAAACATATGGATCAGAAACGGATTTGGTTGGAGGAACAAGATACTGCAGAAGGTTTTAGGGGAAGAAAAAACTGAAGTCCTCGTCAAGGTTTTTGATATAACTGCAGCCAGAAATGAACCAAAAGTAAAATACAAAAAAGAGGTTAATCTGAAAAACGAAGAAAGAGGAAAAATAAAAGAGAGGGGATTTTACGATGATAATGATGATGGGTGATAATATAAACGAGATGATGATAACTCGGAGGAATCAGCCAGCTGATCGACTGGTCGGGAAAGACACGAAAAGAAGGCGTCCTCTCTTTTCTTCGGCGGAAAACGACAAAGTGAAAGCGGAAAAGGAGATGAAGAAGAAATACAGGAGGGGAGATAGTCAAGTGTCCTTTTGGCGAGACATAATTCATATTTCGATAATGTTGCCTGATTGTTGCAAGAATGTTGAATGACCAGAAATTCGCACATACCACGAAGAGAAGAAGAAGCAGGCGGGAGGCCGCTATTTGGAATCGAGATGAAAACTTGCTTTGAAATTTTCAAAAAAGAATAATCGGCAAAAGAGGGAATCTACTAAAATATTTATTCATAAAAAAGAGAGAAAGTTACAAAAAAGAATTCAAACCGCCGAACCGCATCCCGATGGAAACATTGAAATCACCTCAAATCTTGAATAATCGAATAGGATAACTGTCGAGTTTCAAATTCTCACCTTTTTCTCACTGTTTGGTGGAGGAGTTGTAGTGTTGATTGGAATAATTGATGGTGGAGCCGTGGATTGTGGGACTTCTGGAGTACGAGCAACAGGAGTCATAGGAGATTTCGCCTAAAAAAGAACAGTAGGTTGTTTCCGTTTGGGAACGTATCTTACCAGCGTGAGATCCTTAGCGGTAGCCACATCAGCAGTCTTAACACCTTCCGATGAAGCAGTTCCAATATTCGAATTTCCGGTGAGAGTTGTGGCAGTTGGAGTGGATGGAGTAGAGTCTTTTGGAACAGTCAAGTGAGTTTTGGTACGATTAGAATTCGGATCTTCTGGAGCAGTGAACGAAGTCATTGAGGATTCTTGGGATTGAGAAGTCTCAGCTTTCGGTGGAGCAACAACCAGAGCAGCTGGAGTTGGAGCAGCAGCAGTTGGAGCTTGAGAAGTGGGGGCAGGAGTGGCAGTCAAGTTGAGATTTGGAACAGAAGCACCTGGCTCAACGGCAGTCGATACATCAGCTGATGCTGCATTCTCTGGAGGAAGTGGAACAGTAGCCGTTGGAGGAGGTGCTGGCTTTTTGATGGTCTTCTCAGTTTGAGAAGTATCAGTTTTGGATGCCTGGCTCTCTTCGGTAGTGGATTCTTTGGATGATGGAGCACGAACTTTTTTGGAGACAGACATACTGGGAGAAATCGAAACTTTCATTTTCATGGATTTGGATGGAAGAACATCCTTCTCGTATCCAGACGATGACATCTTCGATTTCTCATTTCTTCCCGGTTTACTATCCTGTTTGGCATTGTTCGGTTGGATAACAATTGCCTGTGGGACAGAGTTTTGTTTTCTCTTTTTTCTTCTCTCCAGAACCAGAAGGCACATGTTGATTGCGGCGAAAACGGCCAAAAAGCTGAGAGTTATAATGAAGAGAACCTCTTTGGCACTGATCGATGACAATGTTTCATTGATCTCCTCACTGGAAGTGAGGAAGTATTTGATTCTGAAAAGATTCGAGGGGACTTACAGTTTCCTTTCGATCTCGGAAGTATCCGTCAGATTGGTTGTCCCGTTCATTTCGATGTTGATAGTTGAACGTCTTGACAAAACAACGATTCTACTAGGGAATACTTGCCAAGCCGAGAAGGGCCTTGATTCACGTGGATTGTTGATTTGATTAGGGTTTTTTCGAGATCCACGACTTTATTAGTTTGAAGTTTCCGCGTGATAATTTTCAATGGTCCATACAGTTGTCCTACTAACTTTTTTTGCATTTATTGGAAGTTTCCTTGGTTTTGAGATGGAATCCCGCTCCGTACCGTTAATCTGGACACTTTTTCTACAAATTCTTTCTTTTCTGAAAATTCTGAATATCAAATTTTCTTCAAAAAATATGGCAATTTTTATTCAGAAGTCAGGGATATGAAAAATATCCAACAGACTCAACATCGGAAATGAGTGGGAACATCAAGAAGAGATTCGGAATTGGCAGGCAACACGAGATGAGAAGATTAAATGGTGATTTTAAGCTTGATATATAGTCACCAAATATCTTTGAAATGGAACAAGTAAGGGATCACTTTCAGAACAAATCGATACAAGTATTTGAAGACAAGAAAATTTGAGAATCCATTGGATTCGAAAGAAAAAGGAATTTTTTGAATGATTCAGGTCAATACGAAAAACCATTAAAAAATATGGGTTCCATAGGAATACACGGGTCATTGTTCAGGAATCACTCATGTTGTGGATATGCCAGTTGAAGTATGCAGGCAAATAATTGTCAAAACCCGTAATGGTATACCCACGAAGTCCCAAAACTTTCAATAATAGTAGAAATAGAAGTATTCTCAAAAGCTAGGTCTAGGCAATTTCTGAAGCTTTAAGAAATGTTTCAGATCTTGGGAAGTGTTTTTAGCTTTCAAATGCTCCTAAGCATTATATTTCGTAAAGCGACTTTCAAATTTTCATAGGACCCGTGTATTCATATTGGACCCATCTTCTCACATTGAACCCGTATTTGTCAATTATTTTTCCGTACAGAGTCACAGAGGATGTTGCTGGTTCCTGTTGTTGCTGTTGTAATGTGCCATCATTGGCTGCGGAGCGGACATTGCAGCTGAGTAACCTGAATTTGAAAGTGTTGTTTCAGAAACGTTCTTTACTATTAACGATCAAAAAATTCTGACACACCGTAGCAGGGTCGTTTAATGAAATTTGACCAAGTGATCACACATTTTACACATTTCAATGCCTGTTTCAGAACTGCGACAGAGTAGAATCATTTCAGACCTGCCCGAATCAGAACCGAGCTCATGCACAGAGATGTAGCGTAAGTCTAACAACTCTGTTATAGTTCTGACAAAGTAATTATGAATCGGGTGGTTCTTATACGTGTCATTTCTCATTAGGGTAAGTTCTGATACGGCCATTATTCCGATTCGTACCAGTTCTAATTCGGACAGTTCCTATTGGGTGATGCACTGCATGGGCCCGTAGTGCTCCAGAAGGTACTGCCCGTCTGATATTTCAATAGGACAGTACCTGACCATATCCGAAAAACTTTCTTTGTAAACCCACTGATATCTATTTCAGTAGCCAACTTTACCAGAAGGGGCACGGGATCCAGATCATCAAACTATCAACCATGACTAATTTTAGTAACTTTGGAGAGGATGTATCCCAGTTTTGGCACTTTCAGTAGTTTTTAGGGTGTCCTTGCAAAAAACTAACAGGTAATACTTTCCGGAGGTTTTTTGGCCCATATTGTACCGTTTTAGTGAAACTGATTAGAGAAGTAGAGTGTCTACAGGTATGGGCTCCTATTTAAAAAAAACATACTTGATGGTCCAACAAGAGTTGGGTAATGTACCCCTGAAGTACTCCAAGTCTGCATAGTTCCTTGTGGATATCCATTTCCAAATTGACCAAGTTGATTGTAGTAATTAGAATGAGGATGTGGCTGATACCCTCCAACATCTTGATTCGGATGCTGTCCGTTCGGATCCATCATTCTTCCGAATTCAACATTCATCAGCGGAGTCATATTGTTCATTGGGTTTGTTGGTGTTGCTGGATTCTGTGGTGGAACCGATGGAGGAGTTGGTAGCGGAGGTGGGAAATGAGCCATCGTAGTGTCAACAGCGGGAGATCCAACACTTGGTTGAGATCCTGGAGATGCCTGTGAATCAGAAGATGTCAAAGCAGGAGGTGTTGATTTTGGATCGTTTGAAGCCGCCAGAGCAGGGGGTGTTGATTTCGGCTCGCTTCCAAAGGTTGGACTGGAATCATAAACAGTATCCTCCGTTCTAGCATCAACATCCGCATCTTTCTTATTTCCTCTCCTCCGTGTCGCGGTTTTTGGTGTTCTCAGTGGTTCAGTTCCTTCTCGTCTTCCTCTTTTTCTCGGAGTTACTTCTGAGTCTACTGATCCGGCTCTTGGTTGACTTTGTCTCGTTGTCTTTCTAGTTGAACGTGGTGGTGGTGATGGTGGAGGAGCATCGGCTGCCAGCTCTTGATCCTCATTATCTTCATCATTAAGATTTTCGTTCTGGACGGTCTCAACGACGACTACTTCTTTTTCTTTTTCTTCTGGTGTCTCTAGTTGATCAGTTTCGACGGCTTTATCAGTTTCGACGGCTTTATCAGTTTCCGCGGTTTTGTCAGTTTCCGCGGTATTGTCAGTTTCAGCAACTTCCTCAGCAACTTCCTCAGCAACCTCAGAGCACTCTTCTTCATTCCTTTCAAGTAACTTATGCAGACTTTGAATGTGCTGCTGAATGATGGAATTGTAATCCTTTATCCGAGAATCCTTGGGACGTTCTTCAATTGTATATGTTCTATTATCGTCTTTAGTTTTATCCACGAATAAGGTAATTTCGTTCAAATATCTAGCTCTTGTTCTGGCGTTCGCTATGAGTTGTCTCATTAGCTTCTGGTCATGTTGATGTGAGAATGAAATATTATCCAGTGCTTGAATGAGATGCGGAGCACCATATACCATTGAGAACTCACACTTCTGCACCCGTTCTTTCAATACTTTGACACCCTAAAATCGATAGTTTTCAAAGGATTCCGCATGATATCTATTACCTCCCGAACTGACTTAGAATAGTGAGACATACTCGTCAATGAATTGTCTCCCCAATCCAATTGCATGTCAGCATGATCCAAAACCCGCTCCAATCGACCAACTGTTGGCCGAATATGCCAAATTCTCTGAAATCCCAAAAATAGGAGGAATCACAATTCAAATACCAACCTGGACAACTTCCTCCTTCATGTATTCATGCTCTCCATGTCTCAATTTCGCACATTTAACGCATATCAGATTTTTGATGGGTCGTTTGGCAAAATCAGTGTGTTCCTCATAACTGTCTCCGGCTTTCCAATTTGAGCATGTATGGCAAATTGTCAGACTAAAAAATAGCAAAATGATATCAGATCAAGAAAATTATGTTCTAACTTTGAATCCGACAATATCGCCATGCAATCTTGACACGAACTTTTCTCTATTTCGAATTTGGTTTCAGTAATAATTCCCTTTGCGAGATTCAATGCAGATAACTGAAGGTATGGCATTTCTGGCATTGTTTGAACGTTAACATTGTGGCAAACAACACAGAAAAACAAGTCTCCATTCAGTGATATTTTGCAACTTCTACATATACTGTGGCCACATGTCATGAGAAGAATTGGTCGCTCTTCACCTGAAAATCACTAGTATTCATCATTGTAGCTGTAACAGAAGGATACATTTTCTATGCTTCATTCATTTTCAGAAGTATCGTTCCATTGAGAACTCTTTGGATCAGTCTACAGGATATTTTAAACATCTCATCGATTTCTAAACCAAAAAGCAACTCAATCAGAAAAACCACTTTCTGTCTTTAAAAGTTCCACTACTGTGATTCTTTATGAACCGAAATGATTGAGTTTTGTCACGCTTCCCATTAAAAATCAGTAATGAACCGCTTCTCATAACCGTTGATCAAACTATAAATTGACTGAAAGATGAACGACTGTGAATTCCTCCTGTTAGTCATCGCATATGCTTGCGTTAGAAAAATCGATATCGCTGAGACTATCTCATATAAATGAAACTTACTGAATGGGCGCGAACATTCTGTACAGTAAGCCAGATTACGAGCAACTTTGTCCATGCATACATTTTGAATCATCTGAAAGCTTCGATATTCGAAAAAAGGTTCTTAGGCAAGGGAAAAATAGAACGCGTCCGTCGGTCTGGCTCGCAAGGAAAGTGAGGGATAATAGCAGATTGGAAGGAAAACAACACGTAAGAGAAAAAGAGGAAAAAGGAGATATAGAACGAATGAGGAGCATGAAACGAAATGGGAAGGAAGCAAATGAGGTTGAATGGCACGCGGTGTGATTTGAAAGAGAACGAATGCATCGGGAAAGGAAAGAGAAGCAACGTGGAAATGAAGGAGACGGAGACAAATAAGACGGACAGTAGGCAGCTGCCATTGAGGAGAGGGGATGAGAAAAAACCACGCTTACTCAGTGTTCATGAGCGGTTTTTTGAATGGGGAAGGTACGGTAATTAAGGACGATGATGGAGGGGTAAGGGTTCGGGACTTTTGAGAGACATTTAATATATTGAATTTACTCTATTAGTGGACCCAGTGGAATGTATTGCAAGTATTAGCTGGAATGTTCTAAATTTGGGTCAAACACTATCGATCACGGGGAATTTATTTCTGCAATCATGATTTCTGAGACAGACAAGAAACGATTTATAGATAATCAAATTTCTTGCTAGAGCTGGTTTTCGGTTTTAAGAGCCGATATCTCAGCTTGTAGCAATTTTCGGAAGGTCTAGTTTTCCGTAGTTGCACTCAATAAAAAATGTAAAAATGAGCACAATCATGGTGCTCATTTCATCCATTCCAGAGGCTAAAGAGTCAAAGTTATCATAGTTCTCGTGACGACTGAATATTTCAAACTGCATAGGCTATGTTTCTTAATGTTAGTTTTGGACTTTGGGAAATATTCTTTCCGGCAAGATCTTTAATGACCTATACTTGGTTTCACATGATTTTTTCTGAATTTCTGATCACAGAAATGAATTCCTCTTGTCCGATAGTGTTTGAAACCAAATTATCAGACAAACTTAAAATCAGCACTATCCAAATACTTTTTCGTTATTCATACAAATCTGAACAGCGACAGAGCAGAACTAGTCCATTTCAGACCTACCCGAATCAGAACCGAGCTAACGCACAGATAAGTAGAGTGATGTCTGACAGAGTGTAATAGTTCTGAATTGGGAGGTTCTTATACGTTTCCTTTCTTACTAGGGCAAGTTCTGATGCATGGACCCATAGTTCTCCAGAGGGTGCAGACCGTATGATATTCGAACAGAACAGAGCCTGACCATGTTAAGCACGACACTGGTCTTATTGAAATCTGATCAAGTGATCACACATTTTCTCGAGATGGCGCCCATTCGGAACTGGTACGAATCAAAACAATGCCTGTTTGAGAACTGCGACAGAGCAGAACTACTCCATTTCAGACCGGCCCGAATCAGAACCGAGCTAACGCACGGAGAAGTAGCGTAAGTCTGACAAATCTGTTATAGTTCTGACAAAGTAATTATGAATCGGGAGGTCTTTATACATGTCATTTCTCATTAGGGCAAGTTCTGATACGGACATAGTTCTAATTAGTACAATTCCTATTGGGTGTTGCACTGCACGGGCCCGAAGTGCTCCTGACATTTCAATCGGATAGTACCTGACCATACCCGACAAACTTTTTTTCTGAATAAAACCCACTGATATCTATTTCAGTAACCAACTTTACCAAAAGGGGCACGAAACCAGATCATCAAACTATTAATCATGACTAATTTTAGTAATTTTGGAGAGGATGTATCCCAGTTTTGTGAATACTCATTATAAAATACAACAGTAGAAGGTGCCTAATAACTGTGTTATAATTGGGACAAAATAGTTCTAATACGAGCAGATCTGATTTGGGTGGTTCTAGTTTCGAGATTTCTGTCTCGGATGAGGGGAAAGTCTAAAATCCTGATGAATCCCAGAGGAGCATCCTAGAAACATCATGCACCGTGAGACCTGTAATAGAAGTTCCAACCATGTTCTCAACTAAGTTCTTTCTGTATCCCAATACCAATATCAACTTTTAACTAACATCTCATAAGGATTATGTGAAACAACTCAAGAACTTTGTAGAAATTTTACTTCGGTTTATAAATACTCTCAGTGCTTCTGTTATTTAACGTCTTCTGATCCTACTAGGAAGACCCTTGTAATACAGGCTTTTCAGGTTTTTCGCGTTTTCGGGTTACATTTCAGAAATTAACTAGATGAATAGATTAGTCTGCAATTGATCATATCCTTATTCTTCTAGCTCCCATTTCGCCATATCCTACAGTGCGTGTGGACAGAGAAATAATGCCATCATTGGAGCAAATCGTATACCTTTGGAACTCCCAAAAAACATTTCAAGGAATGAAATTTGTCAACGGAATCGATGTTCTCAAAATCCCACGAGAGTTCGGATCATATATGGTTCTCTCGCGGATGTCTTTTTTCAAATAATAGACCCAATATATTCTCAAGTCTAGAAAACTGTAACTGTCTTCCGAAACGGCATGTTTGAATCTTCGGTCAGTCTTGGTAGGATCTGTAGAAAACGAATCTGTTCGTCCATTTTCGGATTTCAGAAACAGTTATTTACAATTCATAAACATTGGTTAGATTTTCCAAGCCTAGCAAAGCGAAAGGGATTCTTTGTGTTTTTACCTACGTTAAAACTTTGGGTAGTAATAAATTCATCCGTATGTTTTTCTTTCCCATTTTGATATATCATTGCCATTTAGAACAGTTAGAAGCATTTATTACTTTTAAGTTAAGATTGCGTTTAGAGAAGTTTAAAGAATGGAATTGTAGAAAAATTAGCTCCTTACGACACATTGTTGTGAGTTCTTCAAGTTGATTTAACGACGAGCTGCTGAAAAGTGTTGATTTAGTAGCTGCATAGATGGAAATGATTCTCACCTTGACGACGGTTTCTGCGTGTGTTGCGAGCGTTTCTAGCTGCAGGGACATCGTCTCGCTCTCTTGCTGCTCTTCTCGCAGCATTTACTCTGGCGATTGGCTGAGCAGCGGCTCGTTGCGCTCTTGGTCTTCCTCTTCTTCTCGGAGCAACTTCTGGGTTTTCAACTGGAGCCTCCTCCATTTCAACCTCATTTGGTTCTGGCCGTGCAGCTGGAGCAGCCTCTGGGGCAGGAGCAGGAGCTTCAGCAGGTCCGTTTCTCTCATTATCTTCAGCATGTGGTTGGAAGCGCAGTCTAACTTGTACGCGTCTTCTAACAAGTTGACGTGGAACACCGTTAACGACTTCTTGTTCGACTAGTGCCACTTCGTCCAGCAGTTCTTCATTGGCTGCGTTGGCATCTCCACGTGCGCGATTGTTCTCGTTCCTCAACTGTCTCTCACCAGCCATCACCCCATCGACGAATTCAAAGATTCCTCGTACGAGTCCATTCAAACGTTCATCATTGCGACCCCCATTGATAAGGCGTGCTCCTGGAACGTTGCCGATGGCGACAGCGTCCGGATGATCGCCCATGAACTGTTCCATAGCTTCTCTGACATGGCGCTCTCGATCGCCAGCATCTCTCATGTGAATGAAGATTTGCACGTTCTCAGCTTCTACCGGAACCTCTTCCGCTACTTCAGCTCGTAAAGGAGCTGCTTGAGCTGCTGGAGCTGGTGGAGGTGCGACAGCCTGCGGTGCTGGTGGTGGTGGTCTTGGCTGCTCTAAGACCTGGAATGGACGTATTTCTCTACGATTAGGTAGTCCTCGTTCTGCCATCCGCATCTCTTGCATCACACGATGTCTAAAGTCATCGGCTGGTGGAGGTCTTTCATAGCTTCCTACGACTCCAGTACGAACGCATTCCTTGATGGCAGTAGCTTGAGTCTGCAATTTCATCAATTTCATATAAACAATACTCTAATTGCCTCACTCCAATGTTAACAGTATCTGTGTGAGCAACTTTTGAGATGTCTGATACAACCTTGTCCAACTCTCCCAGCTTCGCCATAAACTTTGCAACGATGCAGAAAGTAGCATTATCTCTCGGGTTCTGATCGATATGAGTCATCACGGCACTCATCTCCTACAAGAATAAATTCACATTTGTCGGATCAGGGAAATTCCATAAAACCATTACTCGTATCTTTGTTTCGGAACTGTTCAGATACACTTCCAGTGCTTCATATATCGTCAGGAAACAATATTTTTACTTACACGTTGAACCAAGTTAAGCTCTTCTTTGCAATTATTCAATGCAGCTTGAGCCCCTTCTGTTTTGTGCTTCATTTTATCATAGGTTGCTTTCAGCTCGTTCATGAGTTTCCAGTTGTCACTGGCGGCCTGAAATATTTGATTATTCATATTCCGAGTGTTCTCTGCTTCGCAAGTACCTTTACACCTTCGATTGGTTTAGAGTCATGACCTTCATGATTTGCAATGATACAGTCGATGCAGATCAATTTGTTCTTTGGACGATCCTGAAAACCGTATATAAGAAAACGACCAAGTGAATACTTCGATATTATACCATGAAATCGAAGTCATTGTTTGAAGGAATCTTTACGCAAGTGCACATAGTACATCTGAAAATATTGGAGTTAAAAAAAACCAAAACAATAATACTAACGCTTCCTCTGTGACTTCCTTTTTACATTCGATACAATTCACAAGACGACGTTCTTTAAGTCTTCGGTTCGCTTCTTGTTTCAGATGGGTGACCTTCTCAACAACTTCCAGAAGATGGTAGTTCTTTGCGAATGTGAACTTGGTACCACCGCCAGCTTGACTTGTACCATGATGCCTCTTTCTACATACTGGACACATCATCACAGGTGCGCCATTTTGGGGTAATAGGGATGTAGAGCATTGAGCACAGACAGTATGACCACACGGAATATTGAGTGGGCATCTTTCTTCCAAATCTGCAATAAGTTACACATATTTTAAGATAGTAGTGAAACAATAGGATCGCTCACTGAAATTGTCACGACAGACCGGACATGAGATGATGGTGCCCATCTCTATATCACCGAAGAGTTCATCCGCAGTTGTCATTGTGAAGAAAAGTTGTGAACTACAATACGTTTAAAATTAAGTCATATGCACCATTTTTACAAATAAAGAAAAATGCACAGGGTTGAAAGCTGGAAATCGAGGCAAAGAAATCGGCTGCTGACGCGTTTCGTGATAAATTCCCGCCTTAAATTACCGCATATAGATCAAAATAAATTTTGAAAAGTGGGCCTACAATTTTGAAAAGAGTGACAAGGAGTTGTTCGAGATACCCAAAAAATGAGAAAATCGATTCAAAAACTGAATAATTTTCTAGTAACTGCATGTTTTTCGCATATACAATGCTTTTTTCTTCTCCAATTCACTAGAAATCTCGCTGTGAACCAATTTTCGTTTACCGATTTTAGGCTTATCGGATCTTTGAAGAGCTGAATCTCAAGTATTTCTGAACCAAATTAGCTGTGTGATAGCTCAAAATGTTTGAGCTATCCTACTCTAACACTTCTATCGTTTATTTTTTCGATTTTTTGTTCGTCCGGTTCAAAATCTCAAAAAGTTTAGATTCTCAAGCCAAAATTCGAACGAGCTGGATGAGCATTTCGGCAGTGCCTGTGCAGTTGTGTGATAGCTCAAAATCTTCCTTTCAATTCGGTTAAAAAACTGGTCGTCGAAAAGTTAAGAAAAAACGACAAAGAACGCCACAGGGACGATATTTGTGATTTTTTCAGTACAAAATTAAAATTCGAGAATCATAAGGTTACAGTAATTAATGCAAGCGCGCTCCCCTGCGAAAGCTGCTTTCTTTGCCTCGATTTCCAGCTTTCAACCCTGTGAAATGTTGAAAATGTCAAAAAAGTTTAGGTATTTCAAGTTATGCAAACTTGTGAATTAATGAGTAGAAGCATGCAGAGAATTATTTAGTACACTATATTTCATTGCCATGATAAAGGATAATGAAAATCTAAAAACGGCTTTACACAAAAAAATCACCGCGAAAAAAGATATCGGGATAATCACTGTTTGTGTATTGTGATGAAAAGAAATATGATAAAAATTAATATGAAAGAATGGATGTGGAATCGCAAGAAGGTTTAAAACATGGATAAATATATATAACGAGTTTGTTCGATGCTTATTAACATGAATAAAATCAACGACGATTTCTCTTCACAGCTGGTTCATCTGGAATTGGAGAAGCTGCGCGTTGTTGAGGTTCTGAAATTCTGTCGATTTTGTTAGTCATTAGTTTTGTAATATTCGTACCTCTAACAACATTGTTTTCTGGCTCAATTGCTGCATTTCGCGGTTCGTTTTGATCTTGGTTGTCGTTTTGAGCTTGGTCCCCAGCTTGTCTCAAGCCAGCAGCTCGGGCACGACGCTCCCTACCTCTTCGAATCCAATCGAGCTCGAGAGCTCGCAGGTCAGCAAGGAATGGTTCAACTTGCATTGGTTGCAAATTGCGATAATCGGGTGCTCCAGGAACTGGATTTAGCAAAACTGGCATCTCCACGTTGACCGGTTGAGGTTGTCCATTGGCATCTGCTTCTGCATGCGCTTCATTTCTCACCATTGCAGTCACGCGTTGAACAAGTTCGACAATTTCGGCTCTTTGAATTTCCTCCTGGTCGTAGCCGTCTATCGGTGGAAGAGGAGGCAAAGGTGCGTCGATAATTTCATCGACGAATGGAATGGGGACAGGAGCAACAACAGCAGCAGGTGGTTCCGGTTGCGCAACATCTGCAGCACCATCCTGGAGTCGGGCAAATCTTTGACGCAATCGGTGGAATTCTCCCTCCGCTCGATCCATTTCTCGTACCAGTTGAGCATGATCCCGGAATAACGGATTCCGGCGTCCCATCATAATATCGTTATCCATGAGATTGTCACCGCGATCTCTCAAATCGTCAATCGCTTGTTGAATCTCTGCAACACCTCGAAGATTTGGATTAGCTTCCACAGCCGCCACCAAGTTGTTCCGAACAGCCCTGAGATCTCTCCAGTGATCGTTTCGACGATTGCGACGAGGGAGAAGCGGAGCACGGACTCCCCACATGTTCAAACGGTTACCAACATTATCTCTAGGATCGCGTGGAACAGGTGCCCCAGCAGCCAGCCCAACAGCGTTCACAGCTGGAGCAACATTCGCAGGTGGAGCGGCATTCACAACTGGGACAGCATTCGCAACTGGAGCAGGTCCAACATCTCTGCGTCCAAGAATTTCCGGGCCACGACGACGATCAGGTGCTGCGATTGGGTCTGGTCCAACAACAGCATCTATTTGTTGCATAATTTGGTCGAACATGTTTGCGATATTAGGCAATTCTCCATCAGCTTGACCTCCAACTGCTCCTCTGTTTCGTGCAGGAAACGGACCAATGATATTGATTCTAGCGCGACGACCCAGCTCTCGATTCATAATTCTTTGATTCCTATCGGCAATACGTGGCTGATTGATAACTTCATCTCTTGGCTCTGGCTTCGGTTCCAATAGACCTTTAAGAGCAGGATTACCCGGGACTACCGAGATAGGACGCAACATGTTGTAACCGAATGCACGATAGTAACGAGCCTGAATATATATTTATTGATTGTCAGACTGTTTAATGTAAAAATACCTTGGATTTGAAGTCGAAGTCAGCCATATCATAGGTTAAACGCTTGAAAAGCTCCTCAGAAGCTTTAACGGATGCTATATAGCGATTGAGATATTCATAAATGAAAGGATGATCAGCTTCGGCTCTAACGTTCTCCAGAGCATTGGCCATTCTCTGAAAGTTTTAAATATTGCTATTTTCTATTTTCTCGAACCTACTCGTCTATGATCTAACAATTCGGTTTCCGTGAGTTTCAAGACCAACAATGCATCATCTGCAGCTTTTAGTCCTTTCGCCATGTACGATTCAGCCGTGCAAATGCTTTTATTCGCTTCATATTGCTCGAGCACCTTTTTGAATGGAATGAAATTATGCCGAGAATGATTTTTACTGACACAAGAACGGCAAATCAATAAACATTTTGGACGTTTCTGAAAATCAAAATTATATTATGACAGTGTACGATGAATTAAAATTTACAATGCTATCTGTGTCCAGCAGCCTCTCTTGCTCTGCCACCTTCTGACAAGTATCCTCATTGCACAACGTGACACTGAGAAAATGCTTTATCTTGAAAATAACTATTAGCACTTACTCCGTCCCCTCGGACAAATCATGGCATTCAACACATTCTATCATATCTCTCTCCTTTTTCGGAGCATTTTCCTCTTTTCGCTGTTCGAGCATTGCTGTAAACTCGACGGGTTACAATTGAAGTGTATTGCTACTCACAAAGAACACTGAAGTTTGTTGGAACCTTGTCAGCACCAAGAGACATCGCATATTGTGTATTCTGCCGACAAGTCGGACAGATTACTGTAGATCTGCTCAGATAAGTCCTGTTTTTCATTAGATTACCAACACAGCTGAGACAAAACGTATGGCCGCATGGAAAAACTTTTGGAATACGTTTTCCGGTATCTGGAAACCATTTTTATGTCTAAAAAATAACATTTTAGAACTTACTGAATGGATCGTAGCAAATCATACAAGAAAAACCCTTCATTTCAGCGCCTTTCGGTGTCAAGATAGCATCTTCCTCTTGATCTTCACTAGCTTTTTCATCAACAGCGACATTATTAGATGCTCCAGCTGCTCTCGGATTGCCATTATCACCATGACGATTATCCATCGCTTGTTGATTCGGATCAGCGATAACTTCTGGCTGATCTCTTTGATTATTATCTTCTCCTGGTTCTTCCATTGGAACATCTCCAGCCGCAATCCTTTCGTTATCATTTTGCCTAGGTTGTGGATCAGCAGCATTTCCTCCTATTCGGCCCGCCACCATTTCACCAATATCGAATCTATCGCCCAACTGTCCAACATTTACTTCTATATCCATATCCATGTGAACTGCAAGATGAATATGGTTATTCTTCGCAATCAAAAAAAAACTGCTAAAACTATTATCGATATTATCATTCTTACAACGCGCCCTATTGCGAATATAGCTACAATTGACATTTCTCGTCTTTCACCTTTATTTCTAAGTGAATTGTACACGATCTAAACGTCTGAAAAAACGGTTATAAAGCCGATAGTCCAAATTTTTCAAAAAGTATTTTCTCTTGATCCTCTAAAACGTTTTCTCACTTTCAGCACGAAGTTCATTCTCTAGTTGATCCAGTCTATCGATTTGGTCGTTAAAATCATCGTCGAAGAGATCCATTTCAAATTACCCCCTAAAATCGAAAAATAGAAAAAGAAACACATATTTAGCAATGATAGATATAAATCGAGCAACAACGAATATAAAATATAATTGAAAAATGCGGTTGGAACTTCATTTTATTTACCACAATACAGTTAACTGGTTGATGGAGAATTTAACGAATGTGCTACAAAACAATGAAGAATGAATTCATGCAAAATTATGCAGAGACAGAAAAATTAACGAGAACTAGCAGAACAACATTGAAAGAAAACCATGATGAGATCTAGGAAAATTGATATTTAAAACAAGTATTTCAAAATCGGGGGTTTTTGAGTGAATGGATCTTATCCTCCGCGCATTCGTTTTGCCCTGCCCGTACCACCACGATTACCACGATGACCGCCGGAAGTAGAAGCTCCAGATTCCTCGACGTTCGAATTATTTGATGGCGCATTACGTTTCTTAGCCGCTGTAAATAAAAATGAAACTTATGATCTCCTAATTTTGTAAACTTACCTCTGGTAGACTGTGCTGGAGTCGGAGGAACAAAATCAACCGCCTCGAAAACATGACCTGCAGGACGGTGATCTGGAAGAATAGGCCCACGAGCATCATCAGCACCTCCTTCGTTTTGCTGATCATTCTGATTTTGGGGATTTTCCACTTGCACTTCCTCTTCATCCACCTCTGGAACTTCCACAATATCCACCGCCTGTGCTTCTCTATCATTTGCATGAATATTATTTTCCGCCTCAACAATGAAGATATCATCATCATCATCTTCAATCACAACAATTTCAGGATCTATGCGATTCATTGGTTCTTCCTCTTGTTCGTTCAGTAGCTCATCTTCAATAATTATATCATCTTCTGCATTTAATGCATCGAGCGCAGCGTGCAATTGTTCGAATCCAGTGTAAGGCTGTTGTCCTCTGATAAGCAGGGGTTGATTCAAAATGTTAAACAAAACGTCACGAATCTCATTGCGTGCACGTGGTGTGAAGTCTCTGTCTTCATATGGAGCGGTGAAGAAAAAGTTTAGAACTTCTTGACGTACTTCATCGTCGACTACATTGTTGACTAGTCCACGAACTAAATCGCCCAAAGTTTCCTGTTCTTGTCTGCCGCGATTCATAACATTGATAGGAAAATCAAAGTAGTCCTGAACTCTGAGCGGAAGTTGTCGATGATGTATTGCTTGGAATGCATGATCTCCTTGCCGACGGACTGGTTCCAAGATATTATGTTGGATGGCGTTCAAGTTGGCAAGTTGCGCAAGATGAGCTTGTTGAACTAGACGGTCCTGTTGAGCCTGTTGTACCTGAGCCTGTTGAGCTAGTTGGGCCTGTTGGGCTTGCTGTACCTGAGCCTGTTGGGCTTGTTGCTGAAGTTGATACAATTGTTGATTATGATACTGCTGTTGTTGATGCATTAGGATGTGCAAAAAGTTGTTTTGGGGCATATAGTTCACATTGGGGGCTTGCAATATTTGATTAAAGTAGACACCATGTAGATTTTCCTGCATAGCTGCTACATTCTGGGCGAACGCCACAAGGGGTACTGGGGGAACAGGGGCTACCGGGGCAATGCGACCAACTGAGGGCCACGTAACTCTATTAGGGGAATTTACATGATTTCCTACAGGTGAGGGAGTTGAACGATCCGTTTCCTTGAAGAGGTTTGATAAAGATTGAGCATAGTCGATTGTCGCTGGAAGTTGCTCTTTTTTTTCGAACTCGAACAGCTCCTTGCCAAACATCGAATTTTGTGGTGCCTTCAAAGAAAAACCAATTTCACAATTTCAACTAAAAGAACAATCTCACATTGGGCTTCACAAAACGTTCCATACACTCCGTCGACATGTTGACGAGTTTGGCTGATTCATTAGCGGCCTTAACGAAGTTTCGAAGCACTGAACTGATTCTGTGGTGACCTTGGTTGTTTTCCACTTGACGAGCAGTTTCATGGAGATTCTGAATTCCACCCGTTACATACAAACTCTCTCAGTAGTCAGAAAACGTACGTCTTGAAATTTCTTCGCTTCCTCAATTGCAGTTTCCATGGAGTCGATAAACTTATCTAAACGTTTGTATTCCGTTTCCACAGTTTTCGAAAACTTTTGAAATAAACTTCTGTGTCTCCATCTCGAAGCAACAGATGATTTAGATTGAAACATATGACCTGGATGATGTTTCTCCATGCAACTTGAACAGGATAATTCGAAGTTAGCACGACCCTAGAATCGAATTGTTATTTGTTTTGCAACTTTTCGCAAGCAACTCACCATGAAGTCAGTTGAATCATCATGGCGAACTGGATAAGAACATGTATCACACTTCAACAAGTCTTTCTCATGAAATTCCCTGTGGCAATGACGACACCCGTACTTGTTATCTCTGGTGGTTTCGTTTTCTTCTAGTTTTTCGAGAACCTCTGAACGAAGAAACATACAAAACGTTGGCCAGGAACTCTCAAATACCTTTTAACACAAAATTCGTTGGGACTGAACGCGCTGGCTCGAGAGAGTGATCATAATGATAGTTTTTACGGCATGTTGGACACGGAAGACTTCTCACATATTGTGGGGCATTGGCAATCAACGCATGGATGCATTCTTGACAGAAGCTGTGGCCACAAGGAAAACTTTTTGGAACCCGAGTTTTTGAATCTGAAATTTTAGTGGTGACAATTTTTCAAGTAAATGTCGCAGAACAAAAACTTACGAAAAGTGTTGAAGCAGACACTGCAGCTTGCTTTGTTCTCATTGTCATCCACAGGTGATGGAGGAGGGATCTCGGTCACATCGGTATCCATTATACCTACCTGTAAAATGATATACGTATATGCCTCAGGCTCGAAAAGTCTCCGAATATGGAAGATGGGAAAACGAGAGCTAACGAAACAGCGGTCGCGTCTTGAAATGCGCAGTTTGTCTCGCCTGCGTCTCCAAGGGCGAGACATTGGGGGGGTGACAAAAATCGATGAGGGCCCGTGGAGAGCGATTTTTCGGATAATTGAAACGAGATTTCCGAGATTATTTGGTGCTCCCCGGAAAATTCGAACGAATAGAGCGCCGTTTCGTTGTTAGTGGAAAAAGGTTATTCTGGGAAACGGACGGAAAAAAGATATAAAGATATAGCCAAAAGAAATACATCGAATCAGGTACAAGCTAAAACAGAAGACAAAGATAATCATAATCACGACTCAACATGATCAGGAAACGATTAGATGCCTGCAGTAAAAATAAAACGTTTATTGAAATATGTTATAAGTTGTTGCTCTTTTTCAAAGCCTGGAAACGGGGTGGAATGTATCATGGAACAGTAGAAATACAAATAAAATAACAAGTGAAAAAACATCGAAAGAAGAGGCGGACGACGTATTAAAAAAAGAAAGAAAGAGACCAACTAAATGATTACTGAGAAAAATCAGAAGCGCTTTTGAAACGCATAGGAATTGCATTCTGATACAGAAAACAGTTCGTATTTGGAAAAAGGAGTGTAGATCTTTGTTTAATATTAAAACTTCTAGAATGAATTGAATAATAATGAGGAAAATTTCGATAGGTTTTTCATTATCTATCTTCGGAGAGAATTCACTTTCTTCCACGTCTACGTTTCGGCAGTGGCTCTTCTGCAGGAACTTCTGGAGCTCCCGCCTTGGATGTGCTGGGACCGCTAGTACTTGCCGTGAGCTCCTTGATTCGTTTTGCAGTGGGCTTCGTCATGCAGCCTCCGAGAACTGAAATACAGTAAACCTGTAATAGAAGGGCCCCCAGGTTTTCAACTTTGAGCAGTCCGTATGCTAATATGGACCATGCCCCCAACGTCTCTTGAGGAAAATGTCAAGCAACTCTAGAACTATGCAAAACATTTAATTTCGTCTCGTAGAATTTCATGGTCCTCCTGTAATTTCACGTCTCCTGAGCTTACTAGGGGGCCCTTCTAATACAAGCTTTACGGTAAACAAACAAAAATGTATCAAATATTCAAGTCAGAAGTGGAAGAGCTACGACGACCGTAATTCTTAGTGTACTAGAAAATGTTATCAATATACTTTTGTCTCCAGAACAAACCTCCAAAGCCATTATTCGGAGTTTCTCCTTTCTGAATTAACTCCAACTGGATCGATCCATTTACTTCCTCCGCCTTCAACTCGTATGAAGCGCTGAATTCGATTTCTTCCAACTTAGCTGGTGGTTTCAAGCATTTTATTGCAGACTGTCCAGCGGCCATATTGTTGACCTTGACAAATCTTTCTTCTTCTTTGCCTTTTCCTTCGTCATGAACAACCTGAGCTTCAAGCTTGCCTGTTTCAATACTAACTCCATTATCATTGATGTATTTGATGACTTCTTCCGTCGATCCAGTCTTTCCAGCAAAGACAATATGAGTTGTGCCGTCGGCGTCCTTCCGCATATACATTTCCGTTCCGCCGAGATCCTTTTTCGAGGCCACGTGAATCTCCATTTTGTTGCTGCGCCCTACTTTCAGCTGGAAATGTTGATCGACTGGTTTCACTTTCTCGCCTGTTGCAATACGCTCCTGATCCAGTTTTTCTTTCTCAGCAAGATACCCCATCAGCTGGTAGTTGGTGTTGAAAACTTGAGAGGTCGCGCGAGTTGTTAACTGACGACATGTTGGACAACGAACTGACAGGTATGACCTGGAAACTTTGAAAGTTAAGGTATTCTAAGTCGAGTTGTTCATCACAACACTATACTTAGTTTCACCAGATCCACATTTATAATAAAACAGAAAACTTACGAATTGACATCCTTAAGCGTGTTAGTGCATTCCTCACAAACAGTGTGTCCACAATGTAACACTTTGGGCTTTCTGGTTTTCGTGTCGAATCCTCTGATGCAAATCAGACATGTGATAAGGTCAGCTGTTGTGAAGTCGAGCCGCGTTGTCATAGTGCTGCAACTTGTATGATAGTATTATAGTGTGTATCATAATGCTGCAATTTTCGAAAAAAATGCTCAGTGAATAAAACGTGCAGCGAAAGTTGGAAAAAAAGGTTGACTGCTGAAGCTAAACGGGATAGCTAGGGAATGTCCGCTACTATAATCCAAGATTTGGATTCACAAACAACATTTCAACTTTTATGAATTAGCCATTTGTAGTGCCCGGAAGATAAATTCTTAATTCTATTCGAAAACTCTACTTCAAAAACAACGATAAAGACCGAAGGAATTCTAATGAAATTATGCTGTTTAGGACAATCGAATATTGTTTCTTTTTTCATTATACACGGAACGCGGTGCAGAATCGATAAATTAAACCTGATGTCGTTCAGCTCTTAGGTCTTCTTACTCTCATTCTGCTGTGAAAACAATCGATTGGTAGAACAAAAAATCGATTTTTAATAAACAGCAGGGAATTCATCACGTATCTGGAAACTACGGAAAACCAGCTCGGCACTAAAGGAAATATTAAATAGCGAGTGGTCCAGACTGCGCGATAAATAAATGTATGTCGATCACTCATGCAAGTTGCAGCAAAACAAAGAGGAGAAAGTTATCAGTTGAAAAAAACGGAGAAGAAAACAGATGCCGAAAAGATAAGATAGAATGCAGAGAATTTTCGAACGCGCTTCGGCACATGCTTACTAGAATCGCGTCATGCAACACTGCTCCATCGAACCAAACAGAAAAATGCATTCCGCTGTTCGTCTCGGTCTCGTTAGATTTTCAAAAAGTGAGCTTAAAAAGAGATAGACGGAAGGTGTGGAGAAGGTTAGATTTCAGAGGAAACTAAACTTTCAAAAACAGCGTGTTCGGGTATTCTTCAATCCTCAACGTTTGCAAATTATTTCGACTTTTAATTGAGCATTAAGCAACGATGGCATGGATATTGGCAGATATATTTCTTTTTGTTCTATGGGCTGGTACGAGATCCTATAGCGATTTCTATGCAGAAAATGTATAACTTCCAGTCATAATAGTTTCTTGTTCCAAGAAGAATCAGGAGACAAAGATAGAAGAAAAAAAACCTAAAACTTCGTCAACATCTCCAAGTATCACTACATCGGTCGACTCTGTTGAAAAGTAATCTGACATAACTAAAACGAATTCAAGGAAAATACAATTTTAGGACGGGATCAAAGCAAACCACTGCTTCAAAAACAATTTCTGCGCAAAATGAAGTCGAGAAGGAAAAGAAGGACAGTAGTAGTTCGATAGAATCAAAAGAGTACAAGGAATGCGCGAAAATCAAGAATGAAACGAAAAAAGAGAAGAAATCCGTGGCACAGGCTGTACCAGCTCCTCCACAACCAATTGCTAAAGAATCAGATGGACAACAGACTCGTTTGAATAAAAAAGTTAGCACAAAAGGGTTGAAAGAGTCTCAAACGATAAAGAAAATGTCCCTGGAAAAAGTCGCCGATAGAGAGGAAGATGTGAAATGTGATAAGGAAGTTTCTCAGAAACCAGATGAATCGGAGCGAATCCTCCATTTTTCAAGAAAGAAAATCCACAAAATACCGGAGAAACCCGAGGAAAAGGCTGAACAACAGTTAGAACCAACGCCGTTAACTTGGAAGGAAGAAGAAGCATAAGTGAAGTAATATACTTTTCTTGTTTGTTTAATAAAGCTGTCCTTTCAAAACGAAAAAAACAATTCTACGAGAAAAATTTAATTCGAGAATTTTTGGGAAGATTTTTAAAGGGACATTGGGTCTTGACACGTACGAAAAGTTGTGCAGTCCGTAAACACTGACTAGTGCACGACGTACCGTAACCCCCGCGCACGCGGGAAAATCGTTACAACCATTTTCGAGCATCGAGACAAGTTATCCCACTCGAAATTCTCACCCAACAAGCTTTTTTCATATTCCATCTCTAACTGAGTTGATTGTTTCATTTTTCCTACACAAATTCAATGTTCAGCCATATTCGGTGTTTCTTTCTGAAGTTTTAGTTAATTTCGGGCCGTTTGTATAATATAGTACCTCTCTTCATATACCTTTTCCAGCAATGGCTCTGAATAGCGAAGTGATGTTTCGAGAGCAAATAACAGCGATGCGTCTCCAAGCAGGCAGGAAGCGTGCCACTTCGCTTCAAAGCTTCTGCTCAAGTAACAATGATGATTCTTCAACAGAGAGCATTGATAACATGTACGTCCTAATGCTATCCTTCAAAAACTCAAGAGAACATTTCAGGGAGCATATGGTCGATTATCCTCAACAGAAAGGAGTAAGTCGTATGAGAACCCGCTTCAATAGTGATACGACTCTGAGCAAAAGCTTCCGAAGAAAAGTGAAGAAACTGGCACAAAAAGACAGGTAAACCTGTAAACGGTGTATTTTTTAAATTATTTTTCTAGACGATCCAAACAAAGTGTGAATTGTGCTTCCGACGAGGATGAAATTGAGGTTGCTCGAGGAGCACCGACTACTTACGCAGCTCCATCGAAACTGCGAAAATCGAAAGCTCTAGACTGCCTTATATCGGAGAAGGTCACAAAAAGAGACGAACGCGAAGATGTCGGAGGAACGGCTGATATCGAAATGGCTAAGGGACACTTTAATAATGTTCGTATGAAAGTCTTCGCGGCTAGAACTGCCATGCAAGTGGAACCAGCTTTGGTGATGAAGACTAGAAAAGTTATGGAAACAAAGAGTGCCGTTTTGGGAAATGATCAATCTCCTGGTGCGTTCTCGCTACATGCGGCATATAAAATTGCTTCCACACCGGATTCTCGTGTTGGATCAGTCACTCAGAGCAACAAGAAGATAACTAAGGAAGCAATGGCTAATCTGATTCGCACAAGCTACGATGATACGGAGATAACCCAGGATCTTCTGTTCTCTTCTAAGTTTGACACAAAGTGGAAAGGTCGCTACACTGATATCTACATGAGACGTGACGAGAATGGAAAGAAACCAAGACGGCCTGTGAACGGCCAAGGATGGGTAATGCCGTTGAAAAGCATTTGCGAGAAGTTCGGAATCAATTCTACTTTCTTCACTGATCACCGTATTGACTTACAATCCGCCAGGGATCAAGTTCTCCTTATGCGGCTCCTTTCCAAGGATCAGACGAGTACTTGGATTTCGGATATCCATCCAGAAGCTGTGAGAAACGAAGCCATGTCGGAATATCTTCTTCATGATCTAGATGCGTCTACGATGCAAAAAAGAGTACAGGCTTTCAAAGCTAATGTTTTGGCTGATAGAGATCGAGTTCGGGTTGCTGGGCAGTGTAAGTGGGAATAAATAGTTTTAGTAAACAATAATGGAATTGCAGTTTACAACAACATCCGCATCGGAAAAAGAATGTTTGGAGCCGCTAGAAAGGCGAAGTTCGTATCCACGATTATCGGTGGAATGGAACGGCGCTTTGAGATTCTCGAGAATTCAGTCAACCATATTCCGTTCACTCATAATGCTTCGGACGCGAATCGAGACAAATGTCGCAATTCTCGTGTTCACTGCAAGGACGAGACGCGAGTCAATTTGAATTTCCCACACAATCAGTTCCTCGGAGACTTCATCCACGCAAACCGGGTGTGTGGCAAGCCACTTTTCAATGAGTTCATTTTGACTCAAGCGCCGATGGATAATACTGTGACTGATTTCTGGAGAATGGTGTGGCAAGAGGAGGTCCCATACATTGTAATGCTTACTAGCAGAAAGGAGCCAGAGCGTTGTTCCTATTATTGGCCGAGATCACCGTCCGATCCAGCGATTCAAGTGTCGGGTGGCATTCGTATCGAGAATTATGGAGTTTATCAAGCTCCAGATCCATTGTTCCGTGTCACTCATCTTCGTCTCATTGGACCAGATCACGAAGAACGCCACGTGGAGCATTGGCAAGGAGATGTGAACAATTCGTCGAACATGTACTCGCCGTTAAACATTCTTCGCTTGCTGCGAAACACTTCAAAGCCTGTAGTTATCCATGATCACCTTGGAGTTTCTAGAGCTGCTTGTCTGGTGGCTGCCGAAATCGCGATTTGCAGTTTGCTGAGGGGACCTACTTATAAGGTAAACTATAAAAAAAAGCTTCATTGGATGTCTTGTTTTCAGTACCCGGTTCAAAGAGCAGTGCAGTTCCTCCGCCAGCGTCGTCCCTTCAGCATCGAGACCCCCATGCAGTATATATTTGTTCATCGCCTTGTCGCTTTCTTTTTCCGGGACATCATCGGAAGCGCGAAGGAGCTTGACATTGACTACGAGAGATGGTTGCAAGAGCGCTCTGAACGCATGTTCCTTGACGATATCGCAGCTCCTATTGCTGGATATCGCTTGCTGTCCCCGAGAGCCGACCCCGACATCGTCCGAATGGTGGGGAGACCGGAGAGGCCGAATTATAGACGGTGGGACTGAATATTCAGTTTATTCTTCAATTAAATTTTTCCAGCGAAGCTCCGGATTGTGTCGGAGAAATGCCTAACAAGGTGACAACGACTGACGGAATTCTCTCGCCAGCGAAAAGTGTCTTCGAATTTTGATAACTCACTCATCGGAATCTCATCAATCAGCATTTTTTTTCACTAACACGGCCACCATTAACTACACTTAGACCCTACTGATCAATTATATTTTCATATTTGTCGCATCCTGTAAATAATGCATGCTGTATAAAACTCGCTCAAAATATGAACTCTTTACCAGTGGTGACAAAAGAAGCGAATCGTTGTTTGGAGGGATATCTTACGATTTTTACATAAAAAAAAATAAAGAAAACTGGGAAGAATTGGAAAAGCCCTACTGACAAAACATGATAAATTTGTGATTTTCAACATTGAGAGGAAGAGATGATGTGTGGCAAGTGAAAATGTTAAACAAATGTGGTTAATCATAGGAAATAAATAAAATGAACAAATCAATTGGAAGATCTATTGGGCAGCAATTCATGATTCTCGACAGTATCAATGTAAATCGGAACCATTTCTTGCTCGAAAACCGGATTATTGAACGATCCACGCTGTAAAAATACCTGATTACGAAACGGTAAAATTTGAATGGAACATACATCGTGAGATGAGACGAGACTCGTATTTTGGGTGACTAGTTCAATGCCACCTTCGTCGATCAGATATGCAGGATTGCTGAATTGATCGACGGGTGCTCCATGATTTTGAAGAGGGTTATGACGGAATTGACGGAAAACGGCAAATCTGAAAGAAAAAACATTCTTTAGAGACAATTTGGGTCGTCTCAAAACCTGTTAGATCGATTGGCGACTATTCCAATGAGAATAACAATTGTGAGAATTAGTATGACGATTACGACGAGGATTTCTGAAAATAGAGTACTGAGAGGCGGAAATGAAACAGTTATTTCGAGAATTAAACTTTGATAGACAAATCGTAATAGCTGGGTATGAGCCCAGAAGATATCTGCTCACTAGGGAGAGATTCCAATTGGTTATGCAGTCCTAATATGTCATCTCATCTCCTGGAGGTCGACTGCACTTTTTGAAAGTGCGAGAATACATTTCAGAACCTCCTCTTTTCGATGATACCCATGACATATTAGGACTGCATAACCAATTGGAATCTCTCCCTAGTCAGCTGCAATGGATGCAGTAATATAGAAATCTCATACTAAAAGTCAGTGAAACTCACTTGTCCAACTAAACTGTTCCCGGGCTTGTAGTAAAATCTCAGAACGGATACGGTATTGACAACGATCACCGAAGAAGGCTTTGTAACATTCACACTGTGGTTCGAATTCTTCATCAAGTGAACACTTTCCATCATGATGGCAGAAGTTGTCACAGGAATTCGTACTACAGAGAACTCCTTGGAATCCAGGGCGACAGACACATTCTGGACGATTTCTGTCCAAATCCGAATCCGGATCTAAACAATATCCTCCATTTTGACATGTGAGCTGTTTGCAGGATTTTGCTGTGATTTCGTTACAGTATTCGCCTCCAAGTCCTTCTGGACATTGACAGAATACTGTTCCTGACGGCTTCTTAATACATTTCGCACCGTTTTCGCATTCGCTACACTTTGTTTCTTGTTCACATCGTGCTCCTTTGAATCCTGGTTTGCATTCACATTCGAAATGAGTTCCATTTGTCTCCACACATTTTGAATTGTTGGTACAATAGTCGTCGCACTGTACGGGAACATCACATCTGGGGCCAGTGAATCTTGGAAGGCATTTACACTTTCCAGGATATCCAGGAAGATCCAAGCATTTTCCTCCGTTATGACACCAATTCGGTTGTTTGTGACAGATTGGAGAGCAATCCGAGTTGTGAGCAGCTGCGTTTTTCTCACAGGAGCAAGTTATTGGGTCTAGCGGTTTCGACAAATCATAAGTACATTTTGAACCATATGGACATGCATCCTTGCATAGATATTCTTCACAATGTAGACCGCTGAATCCAGATGGACAAATACAGTGTGGATTTGAGCTGTTCGATCGAGAATATGCACAGAATCCTCCGTTAAGGCACACGTGTTTGTCACAGTTTTGACAACGATTTCCAGTGAGTCCCGGTTTGCACTGGCAACTCAAATTATATGGTTGATCTCCTTCGCAGACTCCTCCACTGAAGCAGTGTCCATAGCAGATCTTCGCGTTTATTTTGTGTCGACAATGGGGTCCAGTCCATCCTTTATCACATTCACAATAACTGTATGATCGACAGTGTGGTTCTTCCCTTGTACAGGGAACTGTTTTACATGATCCCCGTGGTCCACATACTCCTTCACACACATTTGTGGCACAGTCGATTTGAGTGAAATTGGCAGGACAATTACATTCGATATTTCGAGTTGATCCTACTTCTCGAATGGCGCAAGTTTCGCCGTTCCAGCAACGTTCAGAGCATTCATTGATCTGAAGAATACACAACACATTAAGTGATTTCAAGAGTATAGACTTCTTCGTAAAAACATTGACTCACCTCGCATTGCCTTCCGTAGAATCCTGGTGGACATATACATTTTTTCAGTGGACTACAAGCTGCATTGTTGTAGCAGAAGTAGTCTCCACATTCTGAAAATTCACTTATTTTCATTATCAGATGACTGTTTTCCAAAAAAAAAAAACACTCACGAGAAGCTTCTAGATCCATTTCTCGGAGAGGTAGACACTTTTTGGTGGATGTTTCAAAGAACCTTCCTGCACCACAGAGACATTTCGGAACTAGTGATCCATTGACCTGAAAAATAGGGAATATTTTTCGATTCAATTGATTTGGACTACAGAGGAACTTACATCTTCTTGAGGTATACAAACGGTTTCAGACGGGCAATAATCTGATTGGCATGGATTTTTCTGATGAGTGATATGAGATACGGTATGTTTGGCAGGATGAGCAATCAAGAAACGAATTCTGGGTGACACATTTCGAACTTTCTGCGGATATTTGTTGGTTTTTCCTGTGAATTTGTGCATTCTGTGGATGGTTCCTTGACTGGTAACCAAATAAATATATCCACCCAGAAGATCCATAGAGACTGGAGCATCTCCTAATTCAAATTTTCTCACGGTTCTTCTATCCTTTCCATCAAAAGAGACGGTTTCGATTGTTCGTTTGAATCCATCGATGTAGTATAATCTCTCATTCGGGGAGTCCAAAACAAGAGATTTCGGTTCGAAAATGTTACGCTCAACAAGTGCTTTATGTGGTTGAGATCCAGTATTGAATGGTTGAGCAATTGGAGTTCCATCGAGATGTGCAGATAGAACTCTTGGGACAGGAGCACCCGTGGTCCAGAATAGAAGACGTTGAATCGGATCAACAGCAAGGGAAGTGATTGATCCAGTTGAATTGACAACAAGAGTTCGCGTATTCGTGTCTTTTGATCGGGATACATAAATATTCTCCTGAGTGTGGAATAGAATTCCAGGAGTATAATCTCCACTTTCCGTAAAGTAGATGTTATTGTGCATGAAATCGTAAGCAATCAATCCAGCAGTACTCTCATCGTTTTTATCTCCCCATTTGTCGGCTGAACTGTTGTCGGACCACTTCTTCGATCTGATATCCACTCGATTATTTCCTACTCCGACTGAGTACATCAACGTGGTTCTGAAGAGATCGTAACCGAAATCTAGTCCTCCTGGAATCAAATTCATCTTTTGATTGAAGACTGTGCGAAGAGAAGAGCTATCGACGAGCATCAAATGCAATTGTTTTCCATTTGAAAGGAACATTTCAGTTGATTTCGAAAGGGGTTCACATCCATTCAAATCGTGTTTAGTCCTTGCATATCCTGGAGCACAATGACACCTTGCTGTACTGTTATAAGCAATCCAACATTTCTGGGGACAAGTTCCAAAGTGATGACATTCAAGGCCGCAAGTATCTTCATCTGATCCATCTCCACAATCGTCTCTTCCATTACATTGAGCAGATTCATCCACACATCTTCCATTTGTGCATCTGAATTTGTCCTTGCACATGTCTTTGCAATGAGCCGGTGTCTCATCACTTCCATCACTACAGTCTTTGATACCATCGCAAAGTGCAGTCGATACATCCAGACATTGTTTCTTGTCATCGCAGAATCCGATTCTGAAGCATCTCGCTTTTCGAGATCTACACATTTCTGGAGATTCATCGAGACCATCTGCACAATCCCAATGACCATCACATACTTGCCATTCTTTGACTGTTTGTCGGGAGCATTGGAATAATGGGTTACTGTAATCTCCGTAGCTTTGACAGTTTTGTTCATCCATTCCATTTTCGCAATCAATGTTTCCATCACAGATTAGAGATGCATTATTCGAAAGATGACATGATAAATCTGGACATCCTTTTTCATCTGATCCATCTTCACAATCCAGAATTCCATCGCATTCGAATCCTCCACACTTTCGAATGGCAGGTTTCTCGAGCAATCGTTTCGTGGCACACGCATCTTCATCTTCATCTGATCCATCGCTGCATTTTCTCTTTCCATCACATAGATCTTGAGCAGAAACACATTCATTGTCACATACAATTGCACATTCTTTCTTGCATCCTTTCTCATCTGATCCATCTCTACAATCGATTTCTCCATCACACTGCCTTCTTTTCGGAATACATTTTCCACTGGTACACTGGAATTGTTCGTGGGTGCATTCTCCGATTCCGAAGCAAGTATCTGGTTCATCTTGACCATTTGGACAATCGTCTTCTCCGTCGCAATAGAATTCTTGAGGAATACATTTCGAGATTTGAGATGTTGTTTCGTTGACACATGCGAAGAAATCAGGTTTGCAGCTCTTTATGTCACAGTCTCTTTCATCCGATCCATCATCACAATCCTTCTCTTTATCGCAAACCGATGTCAGAGGAATGCACTTCTTCTTATCTCCACATTTGAATTGAGATTCTGTGCACTCGAAATTCTCGCAGAATGTGGATTCCTCATCGTCTCCTCCTGGGCAGTCTTTGACTCCGTCGCAAAGTTTTGAAGCATATAAACATTCAGCAGTTGCATTCGGAGCACTTGTAGAACAGACAAATTGACCAGCTTCACAAGGGAACGGCGGACATACTCCTTCCAAAAAGTATCCCTCGTCTTCTCCATCTCCACAATCGTCCTGTCCATCACATCGCCACCATGGAGCAATACATTTATAGGTTTTTGTACAAACGAAATCGTTCGGCTTGCATTCCGAAACGCAAGATCTTCCTTCGGAACGGAATCCTTGAGCACACATACAAGTGAAATCTTCTTTAGTCTGTGCAGGAATGCATAAATTGTCACATCTGGCCGGCTGCGAGCATGGATGCTTTGCTGTTTTCAAACTTCCCATATTTTGAAGCGAAGGATGAACAATCTTGAATCCCATCGGACGATATTGCTTGTCTTGAATGAGTACTTTTCGATTATTTCCAGTTATTTTGTGTACTCTCTCAATTGTATGATTGTGCCAGTCACTCCAATAAATGTAGTCTTCGAAAACTGCCAGAGCGAAGATATGTCGAACCGAATTCCTCAAAACCATTCTTCGTTTTGTTCCATCGTAGTTGCAGGACGCAATATAATCTCTGTGAGCATCTCCGAAATAGAGTCGTTGAGCAGGGGCATCGACAGCCAAGGCATTCGGCCATCTGATGGTACGGTCTTCAAGAATAATCTGCTCATTTGTTCCATCCATGTTCATTCTTCCAATATGTGCAGATGCTCCCCAATCGGTCCAAAACAGTAGAGCCTGCATAGGATCAAGAACAATTGCTCTTGGATCATTCAGAGGTGTTCCTTTGAGAAGTATACGGTTGAATCTTCCTCTCATATCACAAACAGCTATGGCATCATGATTTCTGTCCGTGTAATAAATGTTCCTTCCCAACCAATCCACTGCGATTCCATCAATTCCTTTTGTTGGCAATGAGTTGATGATTCGATACGTATTCGGTTGATTGCTCATTGAGACGATTCCAGCCTTGTTTCCATTGTTGGTCACATCCGTCCAATAGATCAAATCACTCTTCACATCATAATCCAAACCAACTCCATTTGTCAAATTCGAGAGAAGTGTAGCTTGTGCATGTCCATCGATTGTAAATAGTTTCAAACGATGACCATAAACCAATATTATTTCCGGTTCAATCGTGTCATTTCTCCGACAATCTTTCTGGTTATCAGCTAGAATATAACCAGGAGCACAGAAGCATTGATGGCCAATATCTCGACGATCGATACAGAAATGAGAGCAGTTTGCCTTCGGACACGAAGGTGATCGGAGGCATGTTCTCTTGTCATATGGAGACAAATGGAATCCTTCATCACAAGAACAAGTTTCGAATCCAGCTCGTCTGTGGCAATTCCAGGGTTGTTCACAGGAGTTGCGAACAGATGTACAATTTCCCTGGGGAAGATCACATTGCTCATCGAGTCTGAAAATAATTGAGATGAAAAAACGGACTCAAGTCTATTACTTACCCAGACATGCAATCCCTTCGGCCATCACAAAGTTGATTCTCTTGTAGACATCCGATTGTTCCATTCTTGAGAACACATGACCATCCGTTCGGACATCCTCGTTTCGGTGGTTCCGAAAGTGAACACATCTCAACCCATTCATCAGATCCATCCATGCAATCAACAGATGAATCACATAGATGAGATGCATCAATACACTGCCCACTATCACACATCCATTCATTCATTTTGCATTGTCTGTCCAAAGAAGCACAGTTTTCCTCATCGAATCCATCGTGACAATCTTTGATTCCATCACAAAGAACTGCTGTCAATTCGCAAGCAACAACACATGTCTCATCTGAACATCTGGATGGAACATGGAATGAAGTCTTTCCTGGAGCACAGTCGATTTCATCCGATCCGAGTGATTTCGCATTATCCATACAATCATCTGTTCCATCGCATCTCCATGCCATCGGAATGCATCTATGATTGGTGCACCGGAATGTTGAATTACTATCTTTTGAATCACATTCCGTTTCACATGAATTCTCATCTTCTCCATCTGGACAATCACTTCTTCCATCACATTTCTGCTCTAATGGGATACATTTCTTTGACGATTCGCAAGTGAATTCAAAAGAATTGCACGCCTTCTGTTCACATCCCTTCTCATCTGATCCATCTGCACAGTCCGGTTGTCCATCACATCTCCAATGCTTCGGCATACAATTTCTTGTCGCCAAACAAGCGAATTGAGTAGCGGAATCGCATTCTTTCAGAGCTGATACACTTCCCTTATTGAAATCAAAATCCACCAGACAATCCAGTTCATCCGATCCATCGTAGCAGTCATTTGTTCCATCACACTTCCACGTTGGATGAATACATTGAGATGTAGTTGCACAGTTGATCAGACCAGTCATTCCAAATTCAACCAACGATGAACAATTTCTGTAGGGACATCCGATTTCGTCACTTGCATCGTTACAATCCTGGACATGATTGCATCTGGCATCTCCTGGAACACATGTTCCAGAAGCACATCTGAATTCGTTTGCGCTGCATGTACAGTTGGTTTCATCCGCGAAATTCGTGCAATCATTCACTCGATTACAAACTTTCTTCTCACTGATACAAAGTCCGTTTCCACAATTGAAGTATCCAGGGCGACAGACACGAGTAGAACAGTATTTAGCATCTTCATCGTCAAACATCGGGCAGTCATTGTATTGATCACAAGTGTCGACATATGGAATGCATTTATCAGAGTGGAGACATTTGAACTCGTTCTCTGCACATTTCTTCTCATCAACATCTAGAAATATGATATATGTTTCACTCAGAAGAACGTCACTTCCATACCTCCTGAACAAGTTCTGTTATCCGCATTCAACCTTCTCTCTCCATTGCAAGCACAAGTTGCTTGTCCATCTGCCATCAGTCTACAGTAGTCTTCACACTTGAGTTCATTTTCGAAACATGGATTTTTTGTGCCTGAAAAAAATTATTCTCAGAATTGATATTTGGCAAAATCTAATTACAGTATTCTCTGTCTCCATCAACTATCACCAATCCGACGGGAGGATCCGTGGATCGGTCGAGAACTCGATGTTCAACTCCAGATACTTTATTAATTGCAGAAATCGATCGTTTGAGATAATCGGTGAAAATGAGTTCATTCTCATAGATTGCTACTTCGAATGGGTGGATTGACGGATTATCGGAGTTAGAAATGACCACCTGAAATGAAAAAAATAGGAAACAAGAATATGAAATATAACTCAGTACCTCCTTATGTAATCCATCCAAATCACAACGAGAAACTCTGAAATCTTTCGAATCGGAGTAGTACAACTTGTCAGTATCGAGATCTATGGTAAGTCCCCGTAAGTCATGAAGATCTTCTTGAACAATTTGTTCCTGGAAACATTCAAATTTCTGTGAATTTCAAAATCTTTAACTTACTCTTTTAAACCCGCTGAAATAAACCCGCTCAATAACAGCACCAGTAACAGCATTATTTGTGAAGAACAAGAGCATTCGGCAGGGATGAATTGCCAAATGGCGTGGACGATCTCTTATGGTTAAAGTCAAAACTACTCTGGAATCCACCGGGTAGACCTCCAAATTGTTATCAGCCACATCAACTCTCCAAATACTTCCGGGGTTCGTTCTCACATAGTACAGTTCTCGATTTACTTCATCGTAAGCCATACTAGTGATGACTCCAACGTCTTCGGCAATTACAACACATCCACTTCCATCAAAGTTGACTGCTGAGATTCGGAATTTGTAGTAATCCGCGAAATATATTCTTCCTCTAGCACTATCCGCGGCGACTGCTCCTGTTTTTGACATAACACAGCTGTTGGTAGTGATTTGTTTGTGTGGGGCAGCCAATATTCCAGGAGTCAATGACAAGAATTCGACGGATGCGGTACGAGAGAAGGCGATGAATATGTTACTCTGACCACAAGTTCCATCCTCTTTTTGAATAGAATGAACACAAATACATTTCTTTTTGATAGTCATATCCAATGGTGTAGTGATACAAAGATGTTCACATCCTCCGTTGTTGTTTGAGCAAGCTGTGAAGAGCACTGAATTCTTTGTATCCATAATATCAATATCAATAACTCTCAGTTTTTGACGGGGTAGATGTTTCTTGATAGAATCCACAAATGACACAGTACCATCCTTCTGCACCATTCCTCTTATGATACTTCCAGACGAATTGAATTTATCGAAAAAGAACATTTCGTCTCCATTGAAAGACACACTGACAACTTCCGCCAGTCCTTGTGGTTTGAACATTGCCACATTTCTCTGTTCATTCTCTCCATTGTAGTCGATACAGTCTACTGCTGCTCTTTCGGTATCCATATAGCACAGACGAGAACGATCTTCATCCACTGCTATAGTAGCGATTCCGGTTTTTGAAACGATGCATTTGGTGTCACTTCCATCGTAGTTTGCAGATTTGATGCAGTTTGCACTGGCCCAGAAGATTTTTCTGAAAATGGGCAATTTTGCTTCTATATTGTTGAAGATTAGAAAATTACCCTTTGGGTGGATCGACTGCAATTTCATATGGAACTTTTTCTTCGTCTTCCGCGATAATTGAATACATTCCTTCCTCGTAACGATCCGGATCCAGAAGCACGATTACTCCTCTTGATGAGACTGATTCTCTAGCAGAAACAAGAAGATATCCAGTCACTTTGTCCAATGCAATAGCAGCAATCCGATGGGTATTCGTTGAATAGATCATATGAGCAAAAGATCCATTTGTGGCACATTTCCATACTTCATTCTGACGAGTAACCACATAGACCTGCAAATAGTTTCTCTTAAATTTACATCGTGACATTGTTGAATATATACCATATCATTTTTGGAGTCTGCCACCAGCCGAACTATTCTCTTCTTTCCAATATCACCATGTAACGTATGAGCTCTCATTACTTGAACCATCCCACCAGTTTTCTTATCTTTATACCATCCGACGGATTGTACGGATCCATCATCAGTCACATAAATGACTCGTTTCTCTGGTGTCCGACACTTTCCATTATCCAGGATGTATCCTTGAGAGCAGGCGCATTCAAACTTGTTTTGTGATCGACTCAAGCAAAGAGATTCACATTTTTGACACTGTTCTGGAACTCTCTTGATTTCCGGAAAAGTGTCGATAGTTGCCAAAAAGAATTGAATGGAGCTGTGAAGAGGGACAAGCATAACACTCCCACGTTGAGTTGCTTTCGTTCCTTTCATTGCCAATCTTCTTACTGTAGTCTGGTTTGCGATTCTGACGAATTCTCCAATCAGAATATCTCCGTTTGTCATATCAACAGCAATTGAACTGACATTTTTATCTCCCCCTGGCACTTCGATCTCTTCAATTTTCTCTGTCGACGGATTGAATTGAACTATTCTTCCTTGAGATATCCAGTAGATTTTGGAATTGAACTGATCAACTGTCGGATTGTAGATATTGGTGAGCAATGTTGAGTTGATTTTCAGTTTCTTCACCATATCTCCAACCGCAGACGTTGAGAAGATAGTTGGAGGAGTTGTTCCGGATTCAAACCAATATAGTCTTTTCGTTGAATTCATGAAAAGAATATCTTTTGGTAGTTTCATGTCTGAGAGGGTGCTTGAGTCCACTATTACTCTTTTCGCTGTTCCTTCTGCATTGATGACGTCGATTCTTCCAATTCCATCAGTTGACAAATAAGAGAGATACGTATTCCCAAGAACTGGATCAATTGCCATTCCACTGACTCCATACAAATCACTTCCTCCTGCCAGCATCTGCTCATCAGCTTCTCCTGTCAAATTGACCATCACAACTTGAGTTGACATATCATCAAGAATCTGTAGACGATTGTTAAAACTTCCCACCGCCCGAATATTCTCGAATTGTTTTCCAGAGACAAGAGGGAATGCGTGTGGATGTGGAGGAGTCGTTGAGTATCCACGAACACCGTTCTTCGTGGCAATCAGAAGTGTTTGCTGAATATCGACACATCCATCGTCGGTTGTTGTCTGCATATTTGTGCACTGACAACTTGCTTTGTTCTTTCCATTATTCAAGCATATTCCATTGCATTCGAATCCATCACACATATTCTTCAATTGTCGTTTCTGTTTGGATCTGTGTACAATCTTCAACGAGAAGGGTTGAGTGGCAACTCTCTCGATAATGGATACATTCCCTCCATTCCATTTATCCACTTTACTGATTGTATTAGTTCTCCAATCTGAGAAATAGACATGTCCTTCATAAACATCAATTCCGAAACAATGTCCAAGCCTTTCTGGATCCCGAAATACAATAATATGATCTCTCCCATCATAAGTGATTGTGTGAATAGAATCTGATTTGGCATCAACCCAATAAACTCTCTTTGATATTGTATCCAATGCAATTCCATTCGGCCATCCTGCTTGTGCAACATTCGAAATCTTCCAAACAGTCGCCCTATTCTTTCCAGCTAAAGTGCATCTCTCGATTCTCGGATTTGCCTCTTCCCAATCCGTCCAGAACATCAATCCCTCTTCAACATCAATAGCCAGAGATCTTGCATTACCCATATTATCATTGAGTACAGTTGCTCTTTTGGTTCCATCTTCAGATACCACTTGAAGCGTATCCAGAAAACTGTCGATCCAGTAAATGTTTCCAGTTATCCAATCAATTGCGATCCCTTCTGCATTGTACACACCATATGAGACAACAGTTCTCGGATACATAATCGTTCGTTGTTCCAATAATCCCGAGTAGATTTTATCGGTTGATAAATCAGTCCAATAAATGGCCACTGATCCATTCTGATGATACTTGAAATCCAGAGCAATGGCATTCGTGAGACTTGAAATCATTGGAGTGCTCCCTGGATATTTCGATTGAATTATTCGAATTTCATGACGATTCGAGTAGATCAAAAAGGGTTTCTGTGGATCATCCGAAATACAATTGAACTTGTCATCATCCAATTTAAACCCATCTTCACAGTAACAAAAATGCCGAGATCCATGAGGAACACAGTGTTGAGAGCATTGTCCAAAACGACATGGATCCTTCTTCGCACATGTGACTCCGTCTTTTTCGAGGTAATGCTCATCAGGACATGAACAAATTGGGCCAGATGGAGAAGCACGACATGTGTGAGAGCATCCCAATTCGTTGGTTGAATTGCATTTGAACGAACACCAGATTCCTTCGTCATCTCCTTGTGGACAATCGTTGTTACCATCGCATAGCTGTTTATCGGATATACATTTGAATCGCTCACTATCGCATCTGTACATCGGAGCTTGACAACGACGTTCGGCAGCCTGAAAAATAAGAAATAAATCCTTCACTGTTGGACCAAAGGTTTTGGCTAATTCAAAATCTATTCACATCAGTTCGAATTGTTTTACAATGTGCCTCATCGGAATTGTCACCACAATCATCGACTCCATCACACTCGAGCTGCTTCGAAATACACTTATTTCCTTTTGCACAACTCAAATGAGTAGTAATGTTGCACATTGAAGCTGGACACTCTTTCTCGTCTTCACCAGTCAAACAATCTGTGAATCCATCACACAATTGGAAACTTCTCAAACATTTTCCATCTGCACACATGAACTGATTCATTTTGGCACATGAAGATGTCGTGTTTCCTTTACAGAACTCAGGAGATTCATCACTTTCGTCATCACAATCCGCCACTCCATCACATCGGAAAATCACATCTAGACACGGAGATTTTCCATTTGCACATCTGAATTCTCTTCCTTGGATACACGTCTCTTCTTCGCAATTCTTCTCATCCAGTCCATCCAAACATTGCATTTTTCCATCACAAACTTGAGATTGTTTGATGCACAGTCCAGTTCCACACCGGAATTCATTTGGATTACACTGTTTCTTCCGTGGGCACTCCTCTTCGTCTGTTCCATTTTCACAGTCTTGAATTCCATTGCATCGTTTCGATTTATCGATGCATTTTGTGTTGGAACACCGGAACTGATTACCGTTGCATTTCACAGTTGGCATTTTCTTGCACATCTTCTCCTGTTCATCTGTTCCATCGTAGCAATCTGATTTCCCATCACAGAGAAATTCGAGAGGAAGACAAGTGGTCCCGTCGCATTGGAATTTGTTTCCGACACATTTGAAGTTTTCTGAAAATATTTTTGAAAGCCTTCTAAGTTTTTGGATATAAAAAACTCACTGCAAATTCCATTCGCATCCTCATCACTACCATCTCCACAATCCTCATCTCCATCACATAAATTCGATTTTGGAATACATTTTCTGCTATTCAAACAAGTGAATTCCATCTCATCATCACATGCATTTGGATCAACCCATTTCTCATCCTTCACACATTTTCCTTTCTCTACCAACTTCATTCCATCAGCACATCCACATTTCACTGGTTCACATCCGACTGAGCCCTTGCACGAACTTGCGAAACAGAAGTGTTCGCAGTTGTTGGAAGACGTCGAGCATGGAGATGTTGCTGCAAATTGTTATATTTTATTATCCTGATGACTGTAATTCTTACTTTTAGGAACAGAGTTCTTGAACACAGCAAGTTCAAAAACGGTAGCTGAATATTGGAAAATCTCCTGAACTTGATCAGGGAAATCTACATTGACTCGTTTAACAGCTCCTCGTTTGAATTCAGTGAAAAATATGTGATTATCGAAGAAAGCGAGACCATATGGATGAGAAATCTTGTCAACTCCTTGAACTACGATTTCCCGATCAGCTCCATTCCATCTGATTCTCTCAATCACATTTCGATAAGCATCACACCAATACAAAAAATCGTTCTTGAGATCCAGAGTTAATCCATTAATCCACATTGAATTTTTGGAGACGAGAGTTTTTCGTTCGCTTCCATCCAACTTCGATCTTTCAATCATCGCTGGAACCTTCTCTTCGTCGTTGTTATCTTCATTCCAACTTCCCCAAAACAGATAACTCTTTGCAATATGAACAGCAATTGCTCTTGGATTGCTCATGTTCCCATTCACAACTATTTTTTGAATAGAGAGATTGGAAAGTCTTTGTACTGTTATCAGTTTTCTTCTTTGATCAGTCATGTAAAGATTATCAGAAGTATGATCATAAGCCATTCCTTCGCAGTTCATGACTCCAGTTAAACCATGGAATGTAGCATTCGATTGATCCATTTTTTGAATAACCAAAGAGTGTCTCTTCAAATCGTACATCAGTATTCTTTGTCCTTTCGCATCGTATGTGATTGCACTTGGTCTTTTCACAGACAATATTTCAGGAACTCCAATGTCTTCTGTCTTGTAATCCTTGTCGAACCCGAGAATTTTGATTCTCGCAGGTCTCAACTGGGCCATGACCAAAAGTTCTTTATCTTTCAAATCCTTCTTTTCGACTTCCAGACATTTGTTGTCCTTCTGAATCAATCCGTCTCTGCAGATACATGCACACGTTTTCTGGATGTGTCCAATGCAAATATCATCACAAGAAGCTGCCTTGCAAATGTTCTTTCCTTTGTTCTTCCATGCATTTTCATTTTTTCTGAAGTGCATCACTTCCAGAATTTGCTTGCTTTGACCACCATTACTCGGTGGAGAAATCTCTTGCCACGTCTTCAGAACTGAATCTGAATCCGAGTCCAGTACATTTGCTACAAAAACTCTGTTGTCTTTAAGCGTAGCTAACAGTTTTCCTTCAGCATAATCCATTTGTTTCACTTCCTTTGCAATTCTTCCTCCAATTACAATTCTAGAGTAATTCGAATTGTAATCGATTGCCTTGATTGAATTGGCTGTACTATCAACGTAGTAGAGTAATTCCGTAAATGGATCAATCGCTAGAGCAGGAGCAGTAATCGGTTGAGTTGTAAGTCTATATCTCTCTCCCGAAAGAACATCGATTCTCCAAATTCCTTGTTGATAATAGTCACTGTCCGTTACGAAGAACTGTCCATTCAATCCATCATACTGAACATCTTGAAGTGTACCCATATCTCCAGCTGAGAATGTGTGACATTTTGAAATTCGAACGGAGTCATGCTTGCAAATGAAGACGTAGTATGAAGCATCAGTGAATATCCAATTATTTCCAAAATTGTCAAATCGAATCATGTGAATCGCAGAGAGATCAAAATCAACTGCATATGATTTCGTGACTGGTTCCGATCCTTCTACATTTCCACAAGTGATATAACTATCATTGGAAGTTGGAGATTCAGTTAGACAAAGAATTGGAACTGTTGATTCCGGGAAATCAGGATGTTGGAATACAAGAGTCAGAGCTCCAGGTTTTCCAAGTGGGCGGGGCATACTCGAATAGTTTGTCATTGTTTTGTTCTGTACTACGTACAGCTTTTGTTTGGTGAGAATGGCAACATTCGGAATGGAAACTGAAATTCAAAAGATTTTATTGTAGGTTTCCTACCAAACACTTACCGTCTTTATTTGCAACACAATGGGTTCCATTAGCAACTGAGAGTCTTGGATCGAAACAAAAACATGAAAACGTTCCATTTTTGTGATCAGTACATCCCTGTGTGCAAGCGGGGGGTAGTCCTAAGAATGTTTTAATTCTTCTATAATCTTGTTCAATACACTCACCATTTTTCAATCGATCGCAGTGATTGACAAACTCGCATTTTCCTTTTTCATTCAAAAATTTGTTCGCTGGACAGTAACATTTGATTCCATCAATTGTCATTGCTGCACCATATTCACATTTATCAGCGGATGGTTTATCTTCCACGTGACACATTGCATGCTCATCTGATCCATCGGAACAATCTGGTTTTCCGTCGCAAAATTTGTAGAGTGGAACACACTGGGCAGATTTTGCACATGCATATTCGTTGTGCTCACAGTTCAGTGGTTGATTGCCTGGAATATCCAAATGTAAAAGATTGTTATGTAAGAAGTAAGCTTACAGATTTCAGGTGCCTCATCTGAAAGATCTCGATCTCCATTCGGAAGACGTCCACAGTCAAACTGTCCATCACACAAGTATCCTCGAGGTAGACATTTACCCGTTTTGCATACGAACTCGTTTTCAAGGCATGTTCTTTCTGAAATTCAAAAGATTAAGATTTAGAATTGATGATATTCAAATTTAGAAGTGGACCTAAATTTGGAGCAGTGAAACAGAAAGGTAAAATTTTTGTTCAAAGGACCTTCAAATTTTTTTTTTCAAGAATTTGTTAAAGAACTTACTACACGTGGAAGGTTCATCTGAATTATCCTGACAATCCGGATACCCGTCACAATACCATTGTGCTGGATAACATTTTGGTCCACTTGGCATCTGAGAGTCGCATTCTCTCATTGGAGACACACATGGTGGATATGAGGGATGGGTTTCTGAAAAATCAGAAGAAATGAGGATCTTTTCACAATCACGAATTGGGAAAAATGGATTTTGTATGTGGAAAACATGATTTCTGAAAGTGATTGGTTCACTCGAGAATAGGGGTATTTGGATTCTCTATACAGCAGAATGCGGCTATTTTTTTTGAGGTGAGCTCTAAAAATAATTCATAGAAAAATACGAGATTTAAACTAACCTTCCAACGAAGAATCCGAGGAATCGACTAAACTGAAACCCAAAAGGGCAATAAAAATGATAGCTAAATAACGGGGAGGGAGCATCGGTAGGTGTACAAAACCTTCATGGAGAGCCGGTAGGAACAGGTTTCGACTGAAATTAATACATAAGAAAAGGGAGAGAAAAAATGAGAAGAAGGTGAAAGAATAAGACAAAGAGACTAATTCGTTTTTCGTGATTTTAATTTGGAACTAATTGCCATTTCATTTCGGTTCAAATGGTTTAAACGAGGAGAGAATACAAGAAAGAGAGAAAAGAAGAACGAATTAGAGAGAGAGGAAAGTAAGAAGGATGAAAAGGGAAGACGATGAGCCGAATGCAATAAACAAAATTAAAATGGAAGAAGGGAAAAGGAGAAAACAGAAACAGAAGCAGATTGGAGTCAGACGAGAAGAAGAACGAGAGATACATTTTCAATGATTTTCAAAATTGAAATCCGAGGTGATACCCTAGGCATCGAAAACTCAGATTTGGGATTTGCTGTTTTCTCTTGACCGTGACAAAATTGCAATCAAATTAACAGTGCGACACAAAAACTATTGAAAGTTCCAATAAAAGTGAATTCAAGTGAAATGAACTTTTTTCCAAACTTGATTCAACTATCTGCAAGGTCAGAAAAAGGTGAGAAGATAGTGAGAAATCGAGACTCAGACGCAAAAAGAGAGAAGAATGCGAATGTTCGGCGTCGGACACACAGTCAAAAAGAGACGGGGCAATTGGAATGAAAGAGTTATGTTGTGGTACGGAGGCGGTGAAAATGAAAAGAAGAAGGGAAGGAGAACAGTATGTGGACACAAAAGAGACAATTTGATAGATTGAATAAAAGGTTTAGTAAGTGCATTCAACAATGTGTACCAAAGAGAAAAGAATGAAGAGAACAACCTGAGAATATTCTGAGAAATTTCGTGGGAGAATCAGAAGTATCATAAGTTGTTTTGAAGAAAGCAAAGAGCACATGAATCAAAAGAAAGTGACTCCAGATGTGAACAAATTCATATTGTGAGGAGTCTATTCCAGAAGATCACTTGGAAAAAAACGGAATGGAGACGACAAAAAGCCTTCGGGGCGAGTAAGTACCCAATAAAACTGGAGACATTCCAACCCAAGAAACCCTGTCTTTTTGATGTTGGAAGAAGAAAAATGAACGGAAAGAAGAGAAGAAGAAGAATGGAGAAGAAAGGAAAGATATCTTTGGAGCAAGAGAAATTGTGCGTGACTGGGGACGGATGTCTATTTAGGGAGGGAGGGAAAAAGGGTAAGAAGTCAAATTTATGATCGGATGGGAAGGAGGAAATTGGGGTATCAGGAAAGGGCACGAGAATTGATGGAATTCGGATTTGATTCTGGAGGGGAGACGGACTGGTACCGAAGCTAACAACCCTACTAGGGTGCTTAGAATAACCTTCTTGGTGTAATATAGCTAAAGATTTCTTATCAAATGCATGATTTTGAAGATACTTGTTAACCAACGATTACTTTTATAAAACCGTAGATTGATAATGTTCGAGGGAAGTTTTAAACCTGTCTTTTCTCTAGGAAAAATATGTTATAAGGTTAGAGTAAGAATAAGAGAACTATGAAGAATAACAAGTTTATCAACTTATGTAATGAATTAGATTTTGAAGATAATTTTACACTCAAATGTTTTCAATGAAAACCTTGCATTATAACTTCAACTGCCAAGTGCAGCTGAAGTCCGTTGCAAAGTTTAATAAAAAGTCCAACGCTCCAACTAGGGATAAATTCTTCATACAACAAATGTGAGAACCCCTGTGGAGAATTGAAAAAAGTCGAAAAAAGTTGAAAAGAAAAAAGGAAAAGAGGTTTCCGCTCACAACGGACGGATATGTCTCTATTTCTCTCGTCGTCTAAATCTCGTTTTTCTCGTTTCGAATGACCTCATCAGTGGTCGAAGAAGTGTGAAGAAGACCTTGGGGAGCGAAGAAAATAGGGACAAAAAATAAAAATAAAGATGAGAAAAAGGTAAATGTGTTTTGTTGAGATGGTTGGTTTGCAAATTGGTCATGGAGGCATCATGTGAGTAATCATTGAGATGAACAGTTAATACGGAAATTAAGATTCCGCTAATTCAGATCATTTGATTTTTGATTGGAAATCTTTGCACTTGAGGAATGCTTGTAAAATATAAGGTTTGGTTGCTTGCATGAACTAATTGGGATCTAAAATTCTAGGAAACATCATTTCGAAAGTTCGTATTGAATTGGTGTAACTCATGCGTTAACCATAAATAGGAAAGTTTATCCTTCTGGAAAATTGGTATAACTCTTAGGCCAAACTGAAAAGCAAAAACTTTTCAGTTAACTTTATGACTTTCGAAGGATACGAAATTGCTCTGCCAGTTCCTGGAAAACGAAAGTAAATCTATAAAAACCTCTGAATTTAATATGAACGACAACAATTTTACCTATTTCGTCTATCCGGAAACCAACTTCATCCACTCTGCGCCTATTAGCTCAAAACTTTCGGTCGTAAATAGAAAACAGAGCCCCGTCCATATTCCCATCGCTTTTCTCAGAAAATGCATTTTTGGAAGTAAGAGGAAAGTAAGTGACAAGTTGGTTTAGTTACTTCTGGAGATTTGGAATGGTTTTGTGTTGACGATGAATGCAGAAGAAGAAGGACATAATCCGAAAAGAAGAGCCACTCGAAAAGGGAAAGAGAATAGGTCCATAATTGGGTGAGAGCACGAGGAAACAAGAAGAAAAGGGATTGGGGGAAAGAGACAGAAAGAGAGCAGAAGGAAAGTGATGAAAATCGAATCGAATCGAGAAAAAGATGATTAGAGGAGGAATGGGACAAGTTGTGAAGAAGGGTGAGAGTGCATCGGAGACACGGGACACACAAAAAAGTGACAAAGACTTTGTCTGGGGTCTCCGAAGAAACGTTGATATTTCTGTGAAGTGGAACATTCGGATGCCACCTGGTTGACGGATGTATTGTTGAGAAGAGATATCTCTTCAGAAGATATTATTTTAGTTTTATATTCTCAAAAATGAGTTCTCTCGTGATGATATATGTGTGGAGTCAAGGGGAAAAAAAGAAGAAAATGGAAGAGAAAGAAGGGGCAATTAAAAAAAGAGAAGAAAGGGTTGGAATGAACACTTGAAACTACTAGTTTTCACTTTTCAGAGACTAAAAATAGCAAGAAAGTTGTTTCTTGGCACGACTACATTCTTTGGACACAATGATCGAGAAATCTTTCAGATTAGTGGAATTAAGAATTTTGAATGGGTCTCTCAATTAGATTAGAATCGATCAAAATTCAAATAACTGTAATGATACGGGTTCCTACAATATGCTGCATTTAAATATACTAAAAACCAAAGCTTCAAAAAGTGATGGAGCACTACAAAAAACTTAATATCTTTAAAAAAATCTTTTCGTTTATTGTCATCTCAAGTTTTTCTTTATTAAATTGTTGATAAATCAATTCGTGGGGATATATCTCTAAAAATAAGTTCATGATTCCTTAAAGTGTTAACATAGACTACGAAGATTAATATACTAACCAACTCCTACTAACATTGAACATCAAGACCTACCTGAAATGCAAATTAATACAAACGAAGCGCAGAATCTGAATCCTGAGCAAATAAAAACAATGGTAAATAATTCAGAATAAAGTTCCCATGTAGCCGTCTGTCACTAAAAAAGGAGGGAATCTCTGCAAACAAATAAGAATGCGTAACGAAGAGGATAATCGAATTACTTTTACATTCTCAGAGAACACTTATCGACTCTAAACACTTTCTCCTTCTACTAAATGAAACAAAAAAGCAACAGTTTCTGGTAAGAAAAGACAAGGTCGAGTCGAGTGTGATGGATGCACGATGTGCCCCCCGGATGAGGCAGAAATGACGACGACAGATGGTACAGAAGGGTGAGAGAGTGTGCGAGAAGCAGAGGAATGAGAGAGGGGAAAGAATGCGTGATGTTGCGACGGCTCTCGTTGTGTCTCTCTTGGAAAGCCGAAGGATATACGTACCTATGGGAGGACACACGGATAAACAACAACAAATACGATTGTTTACTAGTGCTGAAAGAAGGAGGAAGAGGAGAAGAGCATGACGTTTCGTACATTTCTATGGGAAAGATTCAGATGGATTCTGATTTCATCTTGCATAAGATCAGCATAACTTGGATTCAACAGTATTTTGAAGTCCAAAGAATTGGCAACCCCCTACCTAAACATATCTTTGAATCTGGTAAGACAGGTGGCATCCTTCTACTCGGAGACTGACCTCATAACATGTGGCATTTGTGACGTGTATCGTTATTCTAATGATTCGAAGGCCTACTCAATGATACTTGTGATCATCTTTAGATGATTGACAATTAGTCATTTCAAATCTAATGAGAATTGCGTTATGGTAATGCGTAAGAGCTAATAGGTGCAGTGGAAGGAGGATCTCGAATGTACTAGGGGGTCTGTTGGGACTATTAAAGTACAAATGTATTAAAACAGATGAAAGCTATAAAATCCCGAAACAAGGGAGACATCGCCAGATAATGCACTGGCACTTGGAAAATTTGAGATTGCAGAGCCTTGCATCAGAGCTCCAGATAAAGTACAACAAATAATCCACAAAAAGCAGTGAGAGTCTAGATGGAGATGAACCAAATGTCTGGGGCCCATTGTACAGTTTCTCATCCTCATCTCTCTCTAACAATGCAATCTACTTTATTCATCTCTCCTCTACCTCAACTAATTCTTTTGTGTGCATCCATCAAACGTACTCCCTCTCACCTGTGATAATTATCTCTGACTCACAATATCAGATTAAGAACAATGTACATGAACCATTCATTCAACAAATAGCAATAAAATTGACTTTTCCTAATCCTGTTTCTCTTTAAAATCATGCCAAAGTGGTCTCAAAAATTCTGCCGCCTCGAAAATGGTAGCATTTGCATAGACGAGATGTGTCAGATTGATTCCATCGATTCTCAGAACTTTTCTATTGAATTCTCCAACTTCAGTTTGACTGATTTCAGCTTCTCCGAGTGTTGATAGAATATTAGAAATGAAAGATACTTGATGATGTACTGTGAATCGGAATATGAATCGGAAGATGTCATAAATTGAAAGGACAGCCAATACGACATACCACCACCAGAGAGCAATGAATAGTTTTTCATTGAACATATTCACCTGCAATTCAAAGTATTAAAATGATAGAAGAGAGAAGTACTAACCATGAGTACACACTGAAGCGACCAATTATTCACATAACCAAGCTCTCTAACTTGAAAATCACAGAAAGTGACTCTCGGGAATGTTCCACTCTCTTGCCACTGCCTTCCTGCCAATAAGTCCTTTGTGACAGTCCATCCATAAAGTGGACCCATTCCCATGAAATAATCCATGAATCCCATTGAAACCAAAATAACGATAGTAGCGAAAATCTTTGTCGTCAGAAGGCACACAGTGAGTCGAGAGCCCCAAAACTCTCCATCCGCTGAAATATGATAAATGTTTAATGTTAACTTTTAAAACATTTTGCACCTTTTCTACTGGTAGCTTTCTTTTTGTACTGCATCTGCTTAGTTTTCTTCTCAACATCAGGATCCTGCGACTCGAATCCACTCGTTGCGTTTTTTCGAAGATGAGATGTCACAATCGAGATATTGATTCCAATAACAGATTGGAGAGCCATCCATATTATTCTGGGAATGTAAAGGACCAGTGCCAATCCGAACAGAATGAAGGGAACCCACTAAAACATCAAGAAGTTTTATTTTCTTCATTATACCTGACTGGAAGTCTGTTTGACCACCAAATTTGGGATTTTCCTAATATTTGGGATTCCTCAAAATCAGCAAAACGATTACATAACTCGAGTTATGAGCCCTCAAAGTTCGAGGCAACGCAAGTTGTGACCCCTCACTAATTGTGTTGGCTCGAACGTGAATGGCTCTTAACTCGAGATACTTGATCATTTTGTAGGTTATCTCTTCAGAATCGACTACTGGTGGTTTAAAGCACAAGAATGCCAAATATTAGAAAAATTCGAAATGCCGTGGTCACGAAGTCACCTAGTGAATGCCTACCTGATAGTACCTCAATTCCTTGTTCTCTCGAATCCCTTCTGTTGGTAAATTGGTATCATTCATATTGACATAATACGTATTTTCAATCAGACAATAAGTTTCTGCATAATCCTCCCATCCTCCTTTGAACTGTTTTGGCATCCAGCACTGGATGCTTTGACCCACATATTGTTTCGCCATAATGAAGAAAGCACATGATGTGAGGATGACTACGGTGGCGAAGTATCGAAGCCTGAGAATCCGAGAATGCGATTTTGAGGCAAGCAATGACTCACCTATCAATTGCATCTGAATCATATGTGGGAGTGATGGTTTGAGAGTAGAAGGGAGTATCGATCTTCATCTGAATCGTTTTTAGTTAGAGGTGTCATAGAATTCAATACAAATAAAAAAGAAATTTACAAGTATGGTGAATCCAAATAAATAGGCATAAGATAAATCACAAATCCTTTCAATCATTCATAAATTAAAAATCAAGTGTAACTATTAAAAAAGAGAAATTTCATGAAAGTTGTTGGGTTGTATCGCTTTCACTGTCGATGGAGGCATGTGGAGCGTGAGCTGAAATAGAAATTGCGTCATTGAAAGTTTCTAAATAGTAAGTTTCACTTGGATAATTTTCCATGAATTCTTCTAGAGCCAAACTCTCACTGTGATACAGGCCAGAAGGTTCTGAATGTTTCGAGTGAGCTCTTTTCCTAACTCGTCTCATTTAACTTTTCCTCCCCAGTTTTCACTCACCAGTTCCTATTGTTCTTCAGTTGGAGTATTCAAGTTGGTCGTATCTGAAAATAGGAACAGTGTAAGTGAAAAAAAGAAGGAAAAGGAAAAGAGAAAGAAGGAAAACAGCTCACTTCCAACGGAAATGTTATAGATCTTTTTCATGAGTTCTTCTGAATTCAGACGTCCACTGTTTGAGTCCAAAAGTCGGAGGAAGAGAACTCCATCGTCACGGAGAACATTGTGATACAACTCATTGGCCTTTTGTGGGGAATGATCGATTCCTTCTTGGTTCTGAAAATTGAAAGCTTATTTTGTGGATAAACAAAAAGTTCATACCAAGAGATCCAAGATGAATCCGATTCTCGATTGCTTGTCAAACCGCCTCCACACCCAAACGATGAAGTCAAAAGTGGTAGCAACCAAAAGGAAGGCGAACCAGAACCACAGGAAAATGAAGATCTTCTCGTTAAACATGTTTACCATGAGAACACATTGAAGACTCCAATGATGCACATTTCCGAGTTCTCTCACATTGATATCGCAGAAAGAGACTCTTGGAAAGTGTCCACTCTCTTGCCAATGTCTTCCGTGGAACATATCCCAAAATATTCCCCATCCCCAGAAGGTGTAAGCAGTGTTTAGGAAAGAATTAAGGAGGAAGAATTGGAGAATTATGTTGATCAGAATCAGAAGTTTCATAACCAAGTAGCAATTGAATATTCTAGATCCATTGTGCCCCTTCTGTTGTTCGACTCTCCAGTTAACCAATGCAACCTGTTCCAGTGCTTTGTCTGCACTTTCCAATTGTTTTCCATTCTTTCTAGCAGCAGTTATCATATCAGCAATAGTGAGTCCACTGTACGAAGGGAAGATGATCCAGTATGCTCTTGGAACACAGAAGAACAAAGCTTGAATGATCAGAAGGAATGGTACCCACTGAAATAATTAGTCTCGTTTGGAAGTTCAAAATTCTTGAGTCTAACCTGATAATATATCATCTCCCTATCTTCTCTGGTATCCGCAGCTGGAAGATTTGAGTCTTGCATTGGAACGAAATAAGTATTTTCAATGAAGCAGTATTGTTCAGCAAAAGATTCCCAACCATCGTTAAACTGATTCGGTGTCCAACATTGCATTGGTTCTCCGACATAGTTTTTTGCGAACAGAAGAAGAGAGAACCCAATGAGAATCGATGTAGTGATGACATAGTTTAGTCTGAAATCAAATAATAAGAACTTATCTGTTTCGAAGGATATTTACCTGTCAATGGAGGAATCATCATGATCGGATAGTTTACTGACAGTTGCCGCGTAGTTCTTGATGTTACTCAACATCTTGGTTTACCCTGAATTTTTAAAATTGAGAAAGCGAGTCAAAATGTTTGAGAAATGATAACAAGTATATTTTGAGAATGAGTCAATGATACTGAAATTTCTGAGCTACGGACTCATTCAGAAACTATCCCAAACCCAACAATCAAAATCCTAACAAATCTCAGGAAGTAACATTTTGAAAGGATCCGAATCGGACAACAAACAAGAAAAGAAAGAACTGTAATAGTTTGAGGTTTCTTCTCTTCAACTCCGCGGCATGCCGTACCTCTTCAACTGATAATAACTCCAATTCCAGCTCTTATCTTTTGTGTCTAACCCCTCTTCCTCCCACACAATCTCTCATTGAGTCACCGTGTTAAATGACTGATAATCGAAATGAGAGGAAATATGTCCTTGTAATAATGTTGTGTGCTGTGGTGCTCCGTTTTCTATTCTTCTGATTTTTGTATACATTCCAAATCGAGATCTTTTCAGGGAATGGATCAAATATTGGGATTAGTCACACAGTATACCGATAAAAGACATGAAGATGATTTCATCGATCGACTCAATTTTCAATATACTTCTTATGTATTCGCTCTTTCTGCATTAATCATTGGATACAATGTAAGTTCTTAAAATTATAAAAATCCAATACACCATGTTTCAGACATACTTCGGCACAGCAATTTCATGCTGGACACCAGCTGAGTTCAAAAAAGGATGGGTAGAGTACACGAGAGATTACTGTCTGATTGAAAATACATATTATGTTCCACTGGACGATCCAAATATGCCACCTGAGAGATATCGGGAAGAAAGAGAACTCACTTATTACCAGTGGGTGCAGTTCATCCTTGTATTCCTTGCATTCCTATTCTACCTACCGTACTTGTATTGGAGTACTGTCAATTGGTGGTCGGGTCTTCAAGTGAAAGCAGTGGTTGATGCTGCATGTAAATTGAATAAGACAGATGTCAATGGAAGACAAGCTCAAATTGAAAAAATCGCTGGACATTTGAAGAAGTTCATTGATAGACAAGGAAGAAAGAGTCCGATTCCGTTCATTCCAAATGCAATTGGAAGGAATTGGGTTTCGTTCAACTATTTGCTGACGAAAGCGTTGTTTGTCATCAATTTGATTGTGCAGATGATTCTGATCCATGTCTTCCTAGGATTCGATATGGATGATTTTTGGAGTGAGTTGATAAATTTTTTGGATGAAAAGTTGCATCATGAAGATTTGAAAATCTTAACATTGTTATACTCCAGATCTCCGTGTTGGATTCGGCAGCAACTGGATTGCGAACGGTATTTTCCCAAGACAAACTATGTGTGATTTTGAAGTGAGTTGTCTCATTTTTTAAGCTATTAAAGAAAATGATTTCTCATTAGGTACGCAAGAAAGGAAGCATCCAAAAATATAGTGTTCAATGTGTTCTTTCCATGAATATGCTCAACGAGAAGATCTTCCTTGCTCTCTTCTACTGGCTTCTTGCTCTTCTAATTCTCACAATCTGGAATCTGGTTTCTTCTTTTGACCATTTCTTCCGTGCCACTTCTAGAAAAGCCTTCGTCAGCAGAATGCTCAGTGCAGGAGGTCATGGATCAACTGACGATGATTCAGGAAGTCAAGCAGATGAAAAGGAACCACTTGTTGATAGACCGACCAACTACTCGGTAAGCAAGATACCTGAAAGTTTCACTCAAAAATCCATATTTTCAGAACGACTACAATAGAATCTTGTCTGTTAATTCAGATGTTGTCGTTGTTCTTCATTTGATTGCCAAGAACGCCGGAGACAATGTGTGCCAGAGTGTAGTGAATGTTCTCTTCAAGAAGCTTTCCGACAAATCTCAATAATAGTTTTACTTGATTATGTACTTTTTTAAATAATTTCTTTTTTAACTCCTTTCAAGAGCCTCAATAAATTATGAACTTCTTCTTCTTCTCATGTCGCTTTTTGACCCTTCAAAATCAAACATAGCAGATTCCTCTTTCGGATATTAGCCGTCTCCCTATTTTCTCCCGATGTTAGTTCACCTGCTCCCTCGAGCATCCCCCGAACTGACCGTTCCCTTCCACTAGGTTATACACATTTCACCAGGAGTATGCTCAATTTTTATTATATTTTTTACATTTCCATCACATTCTGGACCTCAAGCTCTGCACTTTCCAAAACAGGTATTATCCTCCTTTGATATTGGTCTTTACTAAATTTATGCAGAATACCGGGTATGTTGTCAATCAGGAACGAAATCCGAAAACTGCACTTCCTTCTCTGAACCTCTCGAAATGATCGGAATCGCCTGTTGTGGTCGCCACGTGTACAATACTTCGAGCCAACTATGTTGCGAAGAAAATGTGCACAATCGGGACAGAGGTACGTGCCTTTCTTCCTTATCTCCTTTACTTTTCTGATGGCATTCTCCTTTTTCTTCTTCTAACCACTAATGTGTTGAATGGTTATCAGTGAAAGGGCGAGTACTAATAATGTGTATAAATAAATAATGATAGTAATCGGTCTTATTGTTTCAGGCGGTGTCATGGCTCATTCCTGTTGCGGTACGCAACCACTTCGTCTTGATCAAACTTGTTGCCGAGGGGCGGTAAGGGAATTTGGGGGAAGGGAGGACATGGAGAGTGTTGGAAAGGTGCCAGCCCGGATGAAAACTAGTACGAATAGGAAATATGCCTAAATCAGAACCTATTCTCATAAGAACTGCACGTATTGGAACTGCGACAAATTATAAGGGCAAAATTCATCTTTGTACCAGTTCTGTCTAAGGGCAGTTCTCTCTCAAGGCTGTACCGTTGGAAATGTGGAATTGTAAAAACTTGTGAAGGGTTCTTCAAGAGAATAGAATCGACATTTTTAGTACTAAGTCTTAACTCACCCTGCTACGGGCCGGGCCGAGCTAGGCCGAAATCACAAATTAAAATTTTTTGTACCGTGTCGACCGGAAGACTTTTTCTTGGCCGGGCGGAAATTTGCCATGTCTGACTAGTGAGCTAACCCCTCTCTGCCAGTGAACTGTTTGGGATGCTTTCTAAAATTTGCCAGAATATGACTAAAAACTTGCTAACTGCCTGAACATCACAAACGTTCTTCTTCTTCCTGTTGCCATCCGCGCCTAGATTGTATTCGTTTATCACCTGTGCAGATCACGATTAAACTAGATACAAGCCGATGTTATGCGTATGCGATTATGTCATATCGAAAGGTTCACAAGATCACACAAAGCCGATGTTTTTCGATCTCTCCAATTCCAGATCCATAACATAATTGGTGGTGATTGCTGCGGCACCGATGTCTATTTCCAACGCGATACAACCTTCCTGTGTTGTGATCAGACGTTATCAGTGTGAGTTTTTTATCTGATGGATTTGTACAGTGGAATGAGGATGAATGGCATTGGACGCGTTGAAAAAGAACAGGAGGATGAAGATGTAAAGAACCATGAAAAGCCAAAGAAAAAACTTCTTCCCAGCCTCGTTTAACGGCTATTGCCGTAAACATAAAATGAGTGTGATCAAATCTCGTTCGTTTCGAGGTTGATTCTCCTCTTTTACCTTTTGCCACCAACTACAAACGATGAACAGTGAGATGTGATGGTTGTAAACATGAATGTGTAATATGCTGAATGGAAAGAAAAGAATAGGTGTAGTATGAGTAATTTCAGTTATTGTGTAATGCTATGCCACGTCACAGACAATAAGAACAGGTTAAACCAGGTAGATATGTCAAGGAAGGAGAGAAGGTTATAATTTTGAAAAACATTGCTTAGAACTATTTCAGTATTGATAGTTGTCTCGGATTCTTCACTACAAAAACCTCAAAGACCTTAGCATCCAATTCGGTTGCATAGCGATAAACAGCATTGAATTACGGGGGACAGATTTAATCTAGCTGATCAAAGTTTTCCAACACAGACACTTTTCTTCTTTCCGTCCAACTTTCCAATTTTAGAAAAACGACTCCTGATGATGTGTGCTGTGGCAACTCCACATTTGACGGTGGCGTTAATCAGATCTGTTGTGGATCTTCAGTGTTCAACTCATCGGAATCCAACTCATGTTGTCAATTGAACAATGGAACCGCCCGTCCTTATCACTCGTCTTCGCATGTTTGCTGTGATGGTCCACTCGAGAAATCATCGAATGTTCGAGCGTGTTGTTATCTTCGAAATGAAGACGGAAAGTTTAGAGATACGGTACGGGTTTTATTGGCTTAATGGGCGAGGGTTTAATGAGGTACAATGCTCGGTGTTAATTGATTAGAAACTGATAGTGGACGTCCGATTAATTTGTTTGTTTTGTTTCAGCAATACGACAAAACGAAGCAGTGCTGCAAGTATCCGTATGATAAAATCTATTCAATGGGGAAAAATAAAACATGTTGAAATTTATGTATTTGTTTGTTGCTGTTGACATTTTGAAAGCAGAGCTAGAGAAGTTTTTGGAGAATTGAGTCAACTATTTTTGAAATGCCTGCTTTCTATAACCGCAGCCAAGTTTGTTCGGTCCCGTGGAGTGCAAGATGTCCAAAAATCGCCTCAACTTTGCACTGGACCAAAATTAGGGGTATCTTGCGCTGGGTTACCTAATCTGACAGTGGCTATAGAAATAACGTTGTCAGTTACAGAAATGTAGTTCTAAAGTTGATCTATACATCCAGCGAATTTTGAAAAAAAATTGGTTGGTGAAAATCCACCTTTTCGAACTTTTAAAGTGAACCTTTACCAACTAAATTGGCCAAACTGTACAACTTGTTGCCCGGATCGCTATTATATGAAAACTGGGTATTTATTGATGCCTTCGGTTAGCATATTCAGAAACTGAGAGCTCCAATCTGAGAACGAGCTGTTTTCTGAAATCCAAATCCGATCCCTAGCTTTCATCCATTTACTTAAAATTTCTTCACCATCTTCTGTGGTGTGAGGGCAATTACCAAAATGTGAGAAATTCCATTAATCCGGATGAAACGTTTTGGCAACATTTCATGACGAAAAGGCGTCACATTTCCAATTTGCATACATTTAGCGGGTTCTCTCTCTCATCTTCCCCAGTTTTCTTATTCATTTTTCCCAGAAGTGTCTCCGTTTTTGAATAAGAGTTGCGTTGTCATTCCAAGTGGCTTCCCGCCATTTCATTCCTGCCAATCTCATTTTGATTCTCCATTTGAATACGCCCTTCCCCCTAAAAATACAACAGGTAACGAGATCAAGAAAATGGGAGATGAAAGAAGAAGAAGAAGAAGCATAAGAAAAAGAATAAGGGGAAAAGCCGAAGAAAAAAGGAAAAGCTGAAGGCCGCAACGGCAGGTGGTCGATTTGGGATCCCGCCTACCAACCGAAGATACTATAAAACGGTCTGAAGGAATCAGTTCGGCATGCCATTTTTGGTTTCAACACAAATATGAAGTTCTTCTCTGCTGCTGCCTTCGTCGCCGCTCTCGTTGCTTCTGGAAATGCTTGCCTCGGAGGAGGAGGTGGCGGTGGATGCTGCCCACCAGCTCAGCCATCCTGCGGAAACCCATGGTCAGTATTTGAACTTTAGATTCTGAATCCTCTTTTCAAACTTACGTAATCATTCAATTTTCAGCGGAGGAGGAGTCGGACCAGCCCCAATCGGACCAGCTGCCTACCCAGTTGCCCCACCACCAGCTTATGCTGCTCCAGCCGGAGGATACCCAACCGCCGGAAAGTAAATATTCAAGATGAACCTCGATTGATGCCATGAGCTCTCAAGTTCTCCCCTCCTTTTCTGTACATTTGAAATCCATTATTTGTGTTTTCAATAAAAATTTATCAATGCAACGCCTTCTTTTGCTGAAATAAAGCAACGAATTTGAGGTCTACGCCAACTTTCAAAGCTCGTGAGCACCCAGAGTGACTCAAGAATCCTTCTCAAAGTACTAAGGGATCGATCATCATACTTCACTTCCAATCCGTCACCTGATTTCTCGCTTTCCCTCCATTCAGTCTGAATATTAGGACGGTAAAAGTTTGAAAATCCCTGCTTCGCCGCACTCGTCGTGCATTTGGGCTAATGGAAAAGTTTCATTTGAAAAATCAGTGAGATTTTCTCTTCCATTTGCCCAGTGCGCTAGAGCACGAGTTTTCGAATTCTCACCGCCCTCATATCTGAATCATACCCCTAACTACCGTATCCAATTAGATTAAAACACATGCAATCTTGTTTCGAAGAAGAAGAGATGAGTGGCGTCATCACTTCTTTTTTTCAAGCGGATTTCGCGGACGGCGCCGAAGTACAGTGGCAACGACGCAATATCGGAAAAAAAGAAGACGTCGTCGGCATGTTCAAAGTACATTCTTTCGTATTACGGAGACTGTAGTCAATAAAATGAAAGTGTTTTCATGTAATCATTTGAGTATGTCTTTTGAAGATGGAAGACGGAAGAAACTGTATAAATCAAAACACAATGCCTTATATTCGGAGAGGCGATCCAAAGAGGAGTTTTTGAAATCTTTGTGGATTCGAGAGATCAAGTAGGTTGCTTTTCTTCAAAGAAAATTATTAATAAGATCAAAAATAGCGAATAAAGGAGAAGCCGGTGGTCTTCAAACCCTCTCTTTTGAATGAGAAAGTGAAGGTAAATAAAAGCTCAGAACAGACGTCTGAATCTCATCAAGAAGAGGGGATTTCCTACGGTCACTATAGCCCATCAATCTGAAATGTTTGGAGCTGATTTGCTCTTGGTATTTTTTTTCCACGAACAGCTTCATCCTAGACATCTAGAATGGAAGATCGGTTGCAAAACTTTGCTGTAACCCGCAATAGGAATGTTCAATTACGCAACATGATATCGTTTTCCATCTGAACCTGCCTTCCAAGTTCTTGGTGGAATTCGTTGTAATGATGAGTCAAAAGTGATCTCAACACAATAAGTCTCCCATGAAAAACAGAAACAAAAGTTGCATGCGGAATAATTTATTCGAACTGAGAATGGAAAACGGTGTTTCTGAATATACAGGCAGTTTAGATTCAACTGATTACTTCTTTCCAGCAGTTGGATATCCTCCGAGTGGTGGAGCAGCGTATGCTGGTTGTGGTGGTGGAGCAACAGCGTACTGTGGTCCAGGTCCTGGGCTGAAAAGAAATAAAAAGTGTATGTAGCCATAAATTCAAAACGATGGAGCTTACCATGGGTTTCCGCATCCTGGCTGAGCTGGTGGGCAGCATTGGCCACCTCCTCCTCCGAGACAAGCGGATCCAGAAGCAACGAGAGCGGCGACGAAGGCAGCAGCAGAGAAGAATTTCATCTTTGAGAAGACTTGATAACCGGTGACGGTATGCCGCTGATCCGTTTTTCTTCCTTTTTATAGCAGAATAATATCAGAGATTACATAAGAGAGGCAGGTTGGCACATGGCGTTTTTTACATCTGTTTTTGCATTTAAACGAGATTTTTTGTTATCTATCCACTCTTATCTGTAGCTTGATCAGTTTGCAACACCTCGTTTATGATCTTTCATTTCTTCCACAAACTAAGAAAAAAGCGAAAAAAATGTGGCTTGGTACTTTAAAACACAATAATCCGCAGATATTCCGGTCCTTTGGGAAATGGCATTTTCCTCGCCCACAATCAAGGAAATGTTCCACCTTCCGGTTCGATAAATGAACAAACAGCAGGTAACCCGCCTTCTTTGATGAAAGTATGCAGATGAGAATACTATAAAAAGGGCAGAAGCTGTTCCCAGAACATATCCATCCGTGTTCCTTCCAACCAAAATGAGATTCTTTATTATTTTCGTCGCTCTTTTCGCTTTTGCCTCTGCCTGCCTTGGAGGTGGCGGTAGCCAATGCTGCCCACCAGCTCAACCAGCTTGTGGAAATCCATGGTATGTCTATTAGAACGAATGATTAAACCATTAACGAAACCGGTGATATTCTCGGGAATCGTTATTCTGGACACGCCCCGACATTTTCTGAATGGTCTTGTTTGGTCGAGAATCAGATGTTCGCCTGTTTAGAATAAGATTTCAAAGATTGTCCAACATGTTGATTTCCTTTTTACATTTTGACCAATAGTCCGTTTCCAGCGGAGGAGGAATCGCTCCACCACCAATCGGACCAGCTGCCTATCCAGTTGCCAATGCTTACCCAGTTGCTGGAAAATAGATGTCTTGCTGAAGCGTTGCCATGTGCTCTATTCGCAATCTTCATTTTTCTGTATATTTGGGAAATTGTATTTAACTTTCAAATCAAATGAATATGTCTTCATTAATCTAAATAAGTTATCTGACACCAAAAAAAGAGCTCAAATATCATGTTTGCAATTTTCAGTTGAAAATGGTCAACTTTAAACCTGAAAAGTTTAAAGAGAAAAGTTTAGATTTGTTGGATTTGTCTGCTGTAGGATTAGATAATGTGACATACAGAATTGAATGGTTATGATATTATATAAGGATACTTTTGCAGGGACAGATATTACTGGGCATTTTGATTGAATTTGACTTGATTCGAGATATTAATCTACCCTAGATTTTCATTTTTGTAGTTCTCACTTTTTTGCACTACCGCTCCTTGAAAAGTTACCAGAGTGAATCTGAGATACATCAAATTTCACTATCAATTACATGAAGATTTCACATTTATCGCTATAACTTTTCGAGTCTGCAAAAAGTAATCAACTACAAAAAGAAATATCAAGGTTATATAGATATTCCTAAAAGTTTTCAGACCAATCGGACTAGCACAACCTTCTTATACGCCAAGATTTGTTCACTTCCAACAGAAAACACCGGGATTCGAGTATCAATTCTGTGAAGTATTACAAATCGTTGATTGCTCTCTCTGACTAACACTTGCCGGGAATAAAACAATTTCGCTCACAACTGAGAATCTGAAATGAACAGAAGACTTCTGAATGCAGAATAATTTATTCGAACTCTCGTTCAGAGCTGAGAAGTATCAAATATACAATCATAATGAATTCTCCGAATAAACAGATTACTTTCCAGCGGTTGGGTATCCTCCAGCTGCTGGTGGTGGGGCAGCGTAAGCTGGGGCTGGTGGTGGAGCAGCAGCGTACTGTGGTCCGGCTCCTTGGCTGAAAATCGGAAATTTTCAGTTTTTCAATTCTAGAGAACAAGTATACCATGGGTTTCCGCATCCTGGCTGAGCTGGTGGGCAGCATTGTCCGCCACCTCCTCCTCCGATGCAGGCAGATCCAGAAGCAACAAGAGCGGCGACGAAAGCAGCAGCAGAGAAGAACTTCATATTTAGATGGATGTGATGACCGATGAAGGTATGGTTTTCGCTAATGTCAGATCGGTTTTATACCCAGCATCGGAAGCTGCTTTTTCATTCGAAAGGGGAGGGTCATTTGATATAAATTTGCCATCTCTCTTCATTTTCAAAAACCGGCACCTTGCGTAATCGACGAGGAAACCATGCGGTAAAACGTTGCGTAATGAGAAGACTACACACGTCGGGTGAGGGAAAAGCAAGTTCAAGTTCTTTTGCCGATTGGAATCTAAGGACATCGTACACTCACGAATGATCACGCACAGATATCACGGCAAAAGCTATAGTGGTTTGGCATAGATTCGTAATGGAGATTAAGAAAATGAAAGTGCGAATTAGATTGGGAATAAGAAAGCGACAATAGGTAAACTGGAAGAAAGAAGTAATATATTGGACATATGCATATTCTGATCTCATTTTTTGAATTCAAAAGTTTAACTTTTTTTGAAAATCTAAGATCAGCATTATGACATATCGAATAACGGGTTTTGTTTCAAAAAATTAACTACGTAATCGGATGTCCCGCCCATTCATAAGCAGATGTTGCAGCATAGATCGGTGGTATAAAACTGGGATCTATTTGCAGATCGGCATGCCTTCATCGGTTATCACATCCTTCTAAAAATGAAATTCTTCTCTGCTGCTGCCTTCGTCGCCGCTCTTGTTGCTTCTGGATCTGCCTGCATCGGAGGAGGAGGTGGCGGACAATGCTGCCCACCAGCTCAGCCAGGATGCTCCAATCCATGGTATATTCTATTCTCCTAGTTTCATTGAATTTAACTTTCCGTTTTTCAGCCAAGGAGCCGGACCACAGTACGCTGCTGCTCCACCACCAGCCCCAGCTTACGCTGCTCCACCACCAGCAGCTGGAGGATACCCAACCGCTGGAAAGTAATCTGTTTATTCGGAAAACTCATTTTGGTTGTATATTTGAAACATATTAACTCTCCATTACAGAGTTCAAATAAATTATTCTCGATTCAAAGTGTCTTTGATATGGCTCACTGAACAATTATATGCTTCATCCGTAGATTTCTATACGGATCCAATTTTTTCAATTTTGAACACATTTTGGAAATAGTTCAAGGTTCGAATCGGTGTTTCCCTTCAAATAAGATATCTACCCAATACGAATTCCGAGAACATCACATCAGGTATTTTTCAATTTGACACAAAATACAACTGATAGAAACGACAAAGAACACGTGCGGGAGATGCGGGTTGGTTATCAATTCTTCTATCTCTTTGATATTTGTTGACTCCATCTTTACCACATTTTGTTTTTACCAGTCACCACCTTTATCACTACTGCCAATTTCGAGTATGTTGAAAATTGTACTGGTTGTTCTGTTAGCGTTTTTGGTGCAGTATGTATTTAAGACACTGTAAGTTTGGAGAGTAATATTCAGTAATATCTTTGAGATTCAGGCTGATGTTTGATGTTCACAAACGGACATATAATCATAGACCAGGACAATGTAGAAAGGTAGAAGGACCAGTTCATGGATCAGAGGATATAACTATTGCCGAAGAGAAGAATATTGCATTCATAACTTCTGGATTGGTATACCTGAATGATGATCCAGCTCGTGTCACATGGAAGGGACAGATTTTTGTGTATGATTTGACAAAACGAACCTACATAGCTGAAGCCATTCCAATTATGAATCTGGAAGACGAAGATGGATTCCATCCACATGGAATATCTCACTGGGTCATGAAAGATGGAACCATTCGATTGTTTGTTGTGGTTCACTCAAAAACATTCCAGCATTCCATTGTGATCCTTGATTTTGATGAAAGCAAAAGGCAACTGAATCATTTCAGAACAGTCAGGAATGAGAAATTTGTTCGGTATTTAAAATCCCGTTTGATAGATGTGAAGAGTATAAATTTCAGACCAAATGATATTGTGGCAACAGGAGACGATTCGTTCCTTGTTTCAAATGACGGAGGAGCACAGACTGTCTTGGGAAATGCAATTGAAATGTTCACTGGACTTTTCAAAGGAGGACTGGTTTATTATGATGGAAAGGTGTGAACATTGAGATACTTTCAAACTTTCATTGTGATCACTAAAGTTTCAGAAATCGCATTACCTTTTGGAGAACACAGTTGGAAATGGAATCATCCTTTCTCGAGATAGAAAGACACTTTTCGTTTCTCACATCAATCAAGAAACGATTGGTGTTTTCTCATGGGATCAAAAAAAGGTTTCTATCAAGAAAATATCCGAAATTGAAACTCTCACTGGATGTGACAACTTTTATATAGACAGACAAGATAACTTGTGGTCGGTATGCTACTTATTTTCTAAGTGATCATCCGTAATAAGAGCATTCCAGGGATGTCACCCAGTTTTGAAAGATGCTGTTGGACACCTCGGAGATTTCGGAGACCAATCGCTGTTCGCCCCATCCCAAGTCCTTCGTTTCAAGTTTTCTAAAGATTTGAAGTCTGCTGAAATGGTTGAAGTATTCTCGGACGATGGAAGATTCACATCTGCAAGTGCAATCGCTACAAGCTTCGATGACGGAAAACAGATTTTGATTGGAACCGTAGCCCGTGATTTAACTCATTGTGATATTGATGTACCACTTGATTTCTGATTTTTCAATTCAATCAATCAAGACTAACTTGTAGTCAATCAAAAAAGTAGCCACACTAAGAAGATATATAATTGACCCCTCTTCCACCGACCTCGACACAAGTGATGACAGATACAACCTCTTTTCTTCTTTTCCGATGGTATCAAGAGCCGATTGGAAGAGAAGATTAGATCTTGAAGACAGGACATACCTGTCACTTACTTTTTGTTTGTTCCCATATGGAGGTCGAATGCGATAAGGTTTCGTTTTTCCATGAAACTGAAAATTCAGATAGTAGACTATTGGAAGTAAAAGAGCAAACAGAGAACAGAACAGTTTCTTTACAGAAACATATTTACTTTCATCTTTTGGTTCGGCCGAACACAAAACCTCTCGGGAGTTCAAAAACTTCAATAACGAAGTATCCAAACTTCCCTCAGAGCTGAGTTCCTCTTGTCAAAATCGATTTTTTTTCGATTGTTTTTCAGCAACTTGTATATGTATCGTATTTCAAGTGTCAATCACAACAACGAACACAACAACAATATTTTTCAGAAAATATTTTCAGATTCCACTTCTCCAGGTCCCTTCAATATGCTACTGAAAGTGGTTTCCGTGATACTGTTAGCGGTGGCTATCCAATTCGTATTCAAAACTTTGTAAGTTGGCAAAGCCATCATAGAAAATTCACTTTTTGGTTCAGATTGATGATAGACATAAACAAAAGAGTTTACAATCATAGACCTGGAGAGTGCAGAAAAGTTGATGGTCCCAGTAAGCTTCCTAAACAATGTAGAAGTTCTAAAATTTGACTTATTGCAGTACAAGGATCTGAAGATTTTGAAGTGATCGATGATAAACAGATTGCTTTCATCTCTTCCGGTCTCGTTTATCTTCCTCATTCGCCTTCTGATGTGACGTGGAAAGGAGAGATGTACCTTTACGACCTGACTAAGAGAACTTATAAAGCTGAACTGATTCCAGTTTTGAATTTGGAAGATAAAGAAGGATTCCATCCTCATGGATTATCTCATTGGAGAATGAAGGATGGAACTATTCGATTGTTTGTTGTGAATCATTCAAAAACATTCCAACACTCCGTTGTGATTTTGGATTACGATGAGAAGAAGAAACAATTGAATCGTATTAAAACTATTCATAATGAGAAGTTTGTCCGTCCCAATGATATAATTGCTACTGGAGAGAGCTCATTCTTGGTGTCTAATGATGGAGGAGCACAGACAGAATTGGGTAACATGATGGAAATTATAAGTGGATTTTATAAAGGGAGTGTCGTTTATTTCGATGGAAAAGTAAGTGTAAAATCAATTGAAACAAGTTTTGGATGTCTTTTCAGAAGTCTCACTATCTGTTAGAAAACCACGACGCAAATGGAATCATTTTGTCTCGAGACAGAAAAACTCTTTTTGTGTCTCACATAAATCAGGAAACGATTGGAGTGTATTCATGGAATCAGACGAATATATCAATTCAGAAGATATCTGAAATAGAAACTCTCACAGGATGCGATAACTTTTATATTGATAGAGATGATCACATGTGGACGGTTTGAAAACTGAATCCTTCCGTTTATTCAATTTCTATTTTTCAGGGTTGTCATCCAGTTGCAAAGGATAGTGTGGCTCACTTGGGAAATCGTTCGGATCTGGCCCTCTACAGTCCTTCTCAAGTTCTCCGAATCACGTTTTCTGAAAACTACAAGAAAGCGGAAATGGTGGAAATTCTTGCTGATGATGGAAGGCTGGTTTGTGCAAGCACAATCGCATTTCCGTTTGATGACGGAAAGCAAATTTTGATCGGAACTGTTGGACGGAGCCCTGTTCATTGTGATGTTACTGTTTCATTAGATTTTTATTAGACTTGTTATATCGTTTTATCATGGCACCTCATACTAGTCAAATATCACAATGAAAATAAATACTTTGATTTGTAAATGAGTGAAACAGAGATTGTTTATTCTTGCTTCCTGATGAATTGAACAATGTATCCTTTGGATGTCATGATGGAACGCTTTCGTACCCAAACAGAATAACGCGAGAGCCAGGTAGTCTCGAAGAGTGGGCTACACATCGGCTTTGCACATCCACTGTCGATCTGAAAACAAATACCATAAGATTGAATCAGTGATTGTTATCTTCCGTACCTCGCAGAAAGTTTTGAAAATATTATTCGTTGGGAAAGGAGTGGGATCGTTGTGAACCAGAAGCTGAACGTCGTTCTCGTTGGCAAGTGCTTGAAGCTCGGGCGGCACTTGACAGCATCCATCGAGCCGAACATGGTTGATACTTGGTTTCACATCAAAGTGTCCGAGGACTTCTTTCAGTTGGCGGGCTGAGAAATCGGAGACTCCGATCGATGCGATCACTGATGTTTCCACTAGTTGCTCCATGTATGCATACAGAGGTTTTACTTTTTCAAACCAACGGCGGTGTTCGTCGTCCTCGGATTCCCCATCAATAAGTTCAAGTTCAGGGAATGAAAGGATGAGAACCTGAATTTGAAAACTTGATGATATATGATGTTCATTCTCAGTAATACCTCAATATCTTTCGTTTTCAGTTGTTCTTTAAGACTTGTAACGGCTTGGTCAATCTGTTTAACATCCCACGCTGACAAGAAAACCTTCATTGTGATTTTGATCTCATCTCTTTCGTAGTTGTCCATATGATCATTGTCGCATAGCAGCAAGCAGCTGTTTTCCTAAAAACACCACAATCTGATTAAGCACTGATTGAGTCTTAGCAAATACCTTGAAATCTGCGGCGATCGGGTTTGAGCTCAGTTGTAAGTCGAGACATGCTGACAGCTCTTCTGCTGAAGTTTCGAATCGGCGGACCTGGAATATACAGATTGCCTTTTTTTATAACTGATTGGTAGAGAGTGAACTTCTATTCTAGGAATTTATAGATCTAAATTTAACCCCACCACCTAATTCTATATATACAATTTGTTTCCATTGTTTTTGTTTTCCCGATACCTTTCTTCCCTACTATTAATTGCTTCATGCTGCGTTTTTCCCTTGAAAAAGTAAGGCGCCCTCTTATGCCCAGACAGGTTTTTTATCACACACTCCCATTTTCATCCACCGTCTTTCGAATGTGAAAGGTCTTTTTTGAATGCGGCCTCTTCTTACCTTCAACTGCGTGTATCCATTGACGTTGCCGGTGTGAAGGCGAAATCGGGTCAGGGACGAAAGGTTGCTCAGAAATTGGTGGCAGTACGTCATTTTTCGAAACTGCTGAACTGAAATCAGAAATCTTTAAAGTACGGAGTGGGAGAGGAAAAGGAGAAGCTTGGCGCCGAACGAGACAAATAGAGCTCTCCGGTGAGCCCAGCATAAGCTTTGTTGATAGAGTGCGAGTGCTGCGGCTGGCTCGCGGAAATGACGAATGAAACAACATGACAAAATGAAATTGTCATCATTTTTGGTTAGACGCTCTCTGATACTCTCTAATACTCTTTCTCTCTTTTCACATGCTTCGACTAACGTCTCCTATTTCTCATCTCCCTCGCCGGCTATTCCCTCGCTGCCACTGGAAACGAAAGCCAAACAAATATAGGAAAAGATCCAGTCTACTGGTCCCAGGATACTACTAGCCCACAGAAACAAGTATCTTGTGAATACATGTTGCTCTTGTAAAAATTTACTTGGGAACTACGGAAGTCTAGAAGAAAGAGTCAAATATTAAATAACGAAAAATGAACTAACGATAAGGGAACCTTGAAGGACACCAACTTTTGATATTTAGCCTTACCAACAGGAAAATGATTCTCAAAACTTGGGTTTTTTTTATTGCGCACAGTTGGCTACAATCTGTGATGCGAGAGTCTGCTAAATACATTCAGAGGGGGAAAAGAAAGAAAGAGATATGATTTAACGAAATGATTATTTTCTCTTACTGACGAAATCATTCAGATTTCCGTTTTTTTCAGAAACAAGTGAATTGGCTCTAGAATTTCTTTGATACGAATTCTCCCTGTTTCATGTGATCAGTTGTATTTTATTTCTTATTTATTGCTTGAGACCGATCAATTGTCATACCCAGCACCCCAGTAAATCGTCGCATAATTGTGGGAATCGCGAAATGGGCGTACCAATTTTTGTTTGAACTGGCGGTGCAGTTAGATCTGCAGGTTCTCTCTACCGTACTCTCTCTCCGTTCATTGATTTTCTCATTTTCGTATCGCTGCGCCTGGCGTTCTGACGCGTCGATCCATCGATTTTTCATTCGTACACCCTCCGAATGCATGCGCATTCTAGAGTCTTCTCACGCAGCACGCCTTCTTTTCCCTTCGTGCTCGCCAGCACGCGCACTCTTTTCCCCTCTGTCCAGACATTATTGATTTTTGGGTCGATGCGAGCGCCACCACACGTCTTTTTACACTGCCAACGCGTTTTACACTCATTTCTTGCGCATTGCTTCTGTTTTATTTCCATCGAAACGTTTCGAAAACGTTATTGAGAAAACTATGTTTTTTCTTCTAATTTTTGCTCACGCCGAACTGTTTTCGTCCGCGAAAAATTTGTTCAAATCATTTTCTATCGAATTTCGTAAACTGCATTTTCTCGAATATGTCGTCAGTGTGAGCTGCGACAAACTGCTTCATATCTTTATTGATTTTTTTCCAGTGGCGAAATAATGGCTTGTGGTCTGGCACTCAAGAGACCTTTGCAACATGAATATGAATCGTATTTGACCGACGACTCGTACAATGGCGAGGCAAAGCGTGCGAGAACTCAATGCCCTCCGTTCCGCGCTCAAATGGGAACTATTGCCGCTACACTACCATCTACCAGTTCGTTTGCTCAGAAATTCAAAGAACAGGTTAGTTTATTCAGCAATTCAAAATATGTCTGATATTCAGCGTTACTTTGTCTGAGCTCAAAATTCATTTTTGAAACAATTGTGTAGTCAATAATAGTCAGATGAAAACTTGACATAAATATTTTTCAGGAGGAGAGTGTGTTTCAAGCTGCGTCGCTCATGACCCGCTTGTCTAGAAACCAACTCAAGACATACCTTTGCTCGGAAGTGAAGAACCTTCGCAAGCGCAAGGCGCTCCCTCGCAGCAATGAATTCGATGATGACAAAGAACAAAGAGGGGATGGGTCCAGTTCCAGCTACTCGAAAGCTTACAGAGCTCCATCTTCCCCGAAGGTAATTATTTGAGCATATTTTAATTGAAAACAACCGGTGTCTGTTATTCCTTTAGGAAGTTCTAAGTACTTCCTTGAGCTCAATCGGACACTATAAAAACGGCAGATAGCAACTAGTCCTCAATTATGAAACTTTCGGACTATACTATATTTCTGACTACATTACATCAAGAAGAAAAATATGCGCGAAATTAAATTGGTGATTAGTGAAATTATCCTTGTTTTTTTCAGTCTGGTTCTGATTCCGAGGGCGAGGCTCCTACAACTTCTGCTACTGAGCGCAACAACAACAGACGCGAGTTCACAATGGCCAACGTTCAGATGATCTGCGAGCGTTTGCTCAAAGAACAAGAGATTCGCTTGAGAACCGAGTTCGAAACGGTCTTGACCAAGAAACTGGATGGTTAGTTGTTATAATTTTGGGCTATCGAAACATCTCCATTTTTCAGAGCAACATCAGCAGTACGTTCAATTCGCCGCAGAGCAATTGAACTCGAACTGTGTCGGTAATGGAGATGATTATGCGTACTCCTATCTTTCCTGAATCAATCCATCATCCGTCTACACGCCATCAACCATCATTCATAATCCTCTTTGTCTTTTCCACAGATATACAATCAAAGCCAAATGAAGTCCGGATCCCTCGCTTTTTCAGCCTTTCTCTACTTTTTCTAAAAAATTTCAAAAACTTAATTATCCCTCCCTCCACAGTTTCTCGCTCACTGGTAATTCGAAATCAAAGCGGTTATTTCGTTTTTACATTGATTTTCTGCCTCTCTTTTCTTCGCCTTTGAGATCTTTCTTAGGCATTAACTGTATGAGGCTTTCACTATTGAAATTAGAAAGTGTTTAGATTTTCATAGCTTTTTTTCAAATTACCATTATCCCCCATTTTGTCGCTGTCACTGCTTTGCGCCAACCTTTCATTGCTATTGTGATAATCTAGTGAGTTCAACTTTTTATAAAACTTGGCTCACTTCACTCTTCCGCTCCCCACCCCATTATTCATAAGTAATTTTTGTCTGGCCCAAAACTTTTATCTGTGAATCGTGTCCTCCACTCATTTTCTACAACTGCTTTCAAAATAAACTCCAAATAAAGTGCGCTATACATGGAATTGACACAGATCTCATCAGGAAAATGTTAAACTCGTAAATATGCTTTTTGAAACCTTCTGACTTCAGAAAGAAATGTGATTTTCAGACAAATATGCAAGTAGTTGGATTGATATCGGGGGGCAAAGATAGCTGCTACAATCTAATGTGTGCTGTTCGTGAAGGACATGAAATCGTAGCGCTTGCTAATCTGCACCCACCGAAAAGTTCGGAAGCCGATGAACTCGATTCGTATATGTATCAGAGCGTTGGAGCTGATGGTGTCGAGGTAGATCCTGAATAACAGTTTTCATAGAGAAATTCTGAGAAGTTTTTGAAACATGAAGTCAAAGAATCCACATAAATATTGAACAGTTAATCCCTCAACGTCCACTAAGATTGTTCATGGAGTCTTATTTAGTCACTATCTACTAGATAAGTTCGAAAGTGCTCGTTTTCAGTTGTATGGAGAAGCCATGGGACTACCGCTCTATCGTCGGGAAATCAATGGTCAACCAAAAAATCAGAAGGCAGAATACGAAAAAACGGAAGGAGATGAAGTGGAAGACCTATTTGAGCTATTGGTGGAAGTAAAGAAGCATCATCCAGAAGTGAAGGGAGTTTCTGCTGGAGCAATTCTCTCCAGTTATCAAAAAGTGCGCGTCGAGGATGTTTGTCGGAGACTTGATCTGACACCTCTGTGCTTTCTTTGGGAGAAGGAGCAAAACGTGAGTGCAGAAAAGAATATGAGAAAAAAGGAAAGAAGGAGTAGACATTATATACACTTGAGCGGTCTATAGGCATCCATCGTGTGTTGCCATGGTAGCAAATACGCTACAACAATAATCTGAATGCGATCACGAGTGTACGAGCATGAGGATTAGCATTCTCAAACCGAAAATAGAATTCTAAATTGGGTTCGAAAACAACACTATATGTTTTCGATATCTAGCTGTCCCCGGATATACAATATTAACGACATGAAATCACCATAAAGACCCTTTCACATCACCAATATCTCAGTTTTTCAGTCACTTCTCTCCGAAATGGTGGAGAATGGTGTCAATGCTATCCTCATCAAAGTAGCCGCGATTGGTCTTGGCAAAGAGCACCTCGGAAAAACTCTCGCTGAAATGGCTCCAACAATGAAAAAACTACAAGAAAAGTACGGTGTTCATCCATGCGGAGAAGGAGGAGAGTTCGAATCTTTTGTTCTGGATTGCCCACTATTCAAAAAACGAATCGTGATCGATGAGACTGAGGTATTATACTAAAAGCTGCTGGTTTTTCAATTGGAACATTTTCCAGATCGTAACTCATCAAGACGACCCAGTGGCTCCTGTATTTTATTATCGTCTGAGAAAAATGCATTTAGAGAGCAAATGATATAATTCAAATTCTCCACCAAAGTTGTTGATTTATTTGTTCCTTGATTCTTGTTATATGAATGCTACCATCCCTAGTTTTTAAACAGTTTGGCGAACCACAAGCTTTATTGTGAAGAACAAGGAGTAATTCTTACAATATTATATTAATGACCAAGAAGTTGAAAAAAGTCTCTTTTCAGAACAGGGGTGGGAGAGAAAATCAGGAGTAGTACTGTTCTAGAGAAACAGTGAGAAATGTAAATAATAAATAAAAATCGAATGTTATGAATAATTTATTATTCAAGGAATGTCATCTGGCGCATCCAAATCGCGATAGGAGACTGGCTGGCGTCGTGGTCCATCATCGAAGTAACGTCCACCTCCGCGTCCGCCGAGACTGTGACGTGGTGGGAATGGAGGACGTCTCTCATAAGAACCATTGCCGAATGAGTGTCCTAGATAAATTAGTTTGATTTCTGGTACCACAGATTTTGACTTACTGCCACCACCCGGACCTCTATCATCGTCTCGTTCTCTTCCGTATCCACGATCTCCACCTCCACTACGATGATCGTCACGTTGCATCGGCCGCGGATCAAGATCCATAGGTCTTTGTGCGTCAGCTAAAAAGCTGTTGAAAAAATCAGCTTCTGCTCGTGCTTCTTCCAATTTATCTTCATGTTTCGATTGCAAATGCTTGCGAATGAACTCCGGCCCTTTGAACTTCTTGCCGGACAATGGGCAGAGCCATTTATCCTTGGCCAACTCGACGGAATTAGTTGCAATGAACGCTTCAACTTCCCTGAAAGATAACAATAGTGTATACAATGAATATACACCAACAAAAGTATGAAAAGATGACTCACTTCTCACCATCTTTCTTGCCCATCTTCTCCAATTCCTCTTCGCTAACATACTGTTTTTCAACGAGACCTTTCTCAATGCGAGTATTGAAGCCTGCGATGAAATCATTGACAAACTTCTGTGGAACAATCAGAGCTCCATCTTCGTCGGTACTGATAGAAGCACCGGATGGTGGTTGTCCACGAACATGAATGAGTCCACATCTGTTCGGCATAGCATCTTCCTGCGCGTAGTGACCGTGATTGTAGAAATCAATAGAATGAACGATGCGAAGATAGATAATAAGCAAGTCGAGAGCCTTCAGAATCACATCATCTCTTTCGTAGCGAATTTTCTCGGATTGTGCGTCCTCTCCATTTGATACTCCCAACAATTCAGCTTCTTCTTCACTTATATCATTCAAGATATCTTTCGGAACAAGCGATTTCACTTCTTTGATCAATGGATTTGTTGATGCAGAAACCAAGTCAACTCCCATGCGAATATCCATTTCACGATCAGCATCAGATTCATCGGCAGCGTTGAATAAACCGAGCTTCTTATCGTAAAGAGCGACAAGCTTTACGGCCAATTTCAAATCATTCACAGCGACTTGCTTATGAGCAGCGATTCCGTTGTTAGTGCGAACACGACGGGTTATATCACGATTTATGATGGCATTCAGATCAGTCTCGCGTAAACGGTGAGCGTTGAGTGCCCAGCAAATTTCTTTGATGTTCACGTCACGCTTGAATGTAGCCCAACCTCTTCTGTAGAATCTGCGTTCCGCGATTCCATCTGTGAGAGCAAGACGCAAGAAGCCTGGGCTTCTCTTGCAAAGAGTTTCCAACTCTTCATAGGTCAACCCAGGTGGAATGTTTCTCAGAAACACAGAGCACGTCTTGTGAATGTTCACTTTGTTGGACGCTTTCTCAGATCCGTCTTCAATTGCTCCTTCTTCGATTTCTTCCTTTGTTTCTTCCTCTTTCACGGGTTCTTCCACCTCTTCAGCAGCTCCATTCACTCCTTTCTTGACATCAGCAAGAGACTCGTCGTCCAGCTTCGAAGCCAAAACTGCCTTCAATTCTTCCTCCGAGCCGTTCTCCAACTTGACCACGACTGAAAAGAAACACCGTTGGAAGAAACAGCCCATTTGACGTACCTGAGTCGAGCATTCTAATGATGGCTTCAGCATCACTGAAGTCAAGAGTAAACTTATCGAGCTGCCCCTGTTCCTTGAGCTCATTGAAGATTTGCAATCGCCTCTGGACGTGTTCCAATTGCGCTTCTCTCACTTTTTTAGCTTCTTCTGGCTTGTACTTCTGGCGGAACCTGAAAAAATGGATTCGATCCAACTCAAAGGCAAGTGAATAGGAGAAACATTGCAACAAATAGCTTGATTAACAGTAATGAAAATGAGGCATCCTTGCCGGGAAAAATAACTCAAATATGCGACCAATCCAACTGATATTTTGACCGCGGCATAATGCGCCTCTGGTCTCGACTGATATCCATGAAAAAAGCTGAAAATTACCATTCTTCCTCTTTATGAGCACGGAAAAACCGTTCAAGTTGGTTCTTTTTGTGCTCGGTTTTGTACTCATTATACTTTTTGATAGCATCTTCCTCAGAAATGTCATCTTCCTGATTAGCAAGGAATCTCTTAAACGGTAACAAAGGACCCAAGTAGACACTATTCGATTCGGATTGTGCCTCGGCACCGTTACCAGAACGATCACCACGTGTGGCCGGATCGAAGCTATCGTCTCCTTCGCTGAAAAAGACTAAGCTGATAAACTAGATCAACAGAAAAATTCTTACTCTCCACGGCTCCGTTTCACTTGATACTCGTCTCTTCTTCCTGCTGGTCTCTTATTGTCGTAGCGATTATATCCGCCACCACTTCTTCTATAGCTGAAATCATATCTAACACCGGTAAATATCGATCAGCTTATTTTTAGAAATACCTATCATCGTCTCGACGCTCCCTCGCAAATTTGTCGCGACGACGATCTCCATCATCATCAGAATCCATCACGCCTCTAAAATCAGAAAATTGAAAAATTGTGAAAACGAGAAAGTGTGAGACAATATTGGTTCAAGCAAGATAACATAACGAAGTTACGCAATTTTAGAATATTTAGCTGAACAGATCTAATAGACATCGAAGAAAATCAATAATACAGATAAATAAAACCAGAACAAAAGTTTACACATTGATTATCTGAAATACAGCTGTATACAGTGAGTGACCGTTCGATTCGTTCGAATTGGCCGCGCGCAAGAGTGCGGCGCGGTTTCAGGGGGCGTGGTCAGCATTTGCAACCCCGGCGCGCAGAAAATTGTGCATTTTCTATTCATAGATTTTCAACCGTTTCGAAGCAAAAGAGTTTGAATTTATATTCAGAATGAGCGACATTTCCTTAGACTATGAAGACAGTTCGAACAGCTCTCGAAGTTCTCGATCATCTTCGAGGGAGGTCAGTTTTCGCGCAAATTTTTAAACCATAGATTTTCGAAAATTTAATTTACAGAACAAAAGAAGAAGGTCTCGAAGTAGAAGTAAAAGTGGTCGTGAAGACAAGCCAATGTGGAAATCAAAAAAGTAAGTCATATTGTTCTCATATCCAGATATAATCTGGTAGGTTTTCAAGGAAAACAGTATTTTATAAATTAACTTACAAAAGTTATCAAATTTCAACTTCAAATTTGATATTGAAACAAATTTGTTCAAATGTCCAAATTTCAGATCTACATCTCGTAGTTCCAGCCGTTCGTCGCAAGCCAGCTCCAGATTTCATTCATCTAGTCCAGCCGCGCGAAGTCCATCACCTAAACGTAAAAGGGAACCGATAAGAGCACCTAGTCTCTCTCCAACTCGAAATCGTCGAAGATCTCCTCAACGACCGAGCCGAAGTCCACCAGCGCGTCGGAATCGAAGAAGCCCGTCACCATACAAGCGCAGGAGAAACTCGCATTCTAGATCTCCTGAAAGACGACAGATCTCAAGAAGCCGGTCCCCTCCACCACCGCGAAGACGTCGTCCTAGCCGAAGTCGTTCTCCAGCACCACGTCGGAGGCAGCTATCTAGAAGCCGTTCACCACCTCCAAGAAGACGACACCGTTCGAGAAGTCCACCTCCTGCTAGAAGACATGATAAAAGTCGCAGCCGTTCTCCGAGAAATAGGACTCCTACAAGAAAGAATTACAGACGACAGAGATCTGGTTCAAGATCGCCTGATAACTGGAAAGATGCAGAAGAGAAGAGGAGAGAAGAAATGTGGATGGCGTAGGTTTATAAGTTGTTTTCAAGTACCAATGGTATCTCTTTACAGTAGACGAACGGAGCGAGTTGAGATTCAAGCATCGGGACTTGACAAGATCTGGGGACATTCACCAAGTCAAACTGAAATTCAAGAGACATACAAGCTAAGAGTAGCTGCCGAAGAAATTCAAGCGGAACACGCAAAGAAAGGCGAAGAGTTGAAGGAAGACAGAAGAAAGGCTAAAAAACGCGAGATGCGAGCTGTCCGGAATGTTTCAGAAGACGATTCGTCGACTTCTTCAGAATCAGATGACAGTGATAGAGAAGAGAGGAAGAAGAAGAAGGTTAAAAAGGCGAAGAAAAGTAAGAAAGATAAGAAGAAGGACAAAAAGAAGAGTAAGAAAGTGAGCAAGGAGAAGGAAGAGCGTAGAGCAAGACGAGAGCAAAGAAAGAAAGAAAGAGCTGAATTGAAACGGAAACAAAATAATCGGTCTGATACAGAGGAAGAATGGGAAGAGAAGCTACCTGAAAATGCTTCTGGAACTGCTGGAACGTGGAGAGAAGGAAGTATGTCACCAACACCAATTCTCCCTGAACACATAAAGCAACGAGATCAAGGAGGAGCGTTTGAAATAGAGAAACCTGGGAGTTACGGTAAAGATCTTCTCAAGGGAGAAGGTGCCGGGATGGCTGCTTATGCTGCTCGTGGAGAACGTATCCCAAGACGAGGAGAAATCGGATTGTCTTCTGGAGAGATTGCTGAGTATGAAAAAGTTGGTTACGTCATGTCTGGATCAAGACACAAAGCAATGGAAGCAACGAGACTAAGAAAAGAAAACCAGGTAGGTACTTCGAAACGAGTTTAGGATCTTTGATAACCGCCTTCGCGTACACTAATGTTTCCAGATCTTGACTGCTGAAGAGAAACGACTTCTGAGTGGAGTTTCGATGGAAGCCAAGAAAAAGAAGGAGGAGGCAGTATTGGAGCAGTTCCGAAGTTTGATTCGCAACAAAAATATGCGCAACTGAGAAAATCTTTGCTCTATTATTGTACTGATAATTCATCATACAAAGGATTTTTCAATTATTTTATTTAATAAAAACTGAAAATCAACCCGTCTTTGGTCCTCTCCCCAAACCCATTCATAACGAATAGTTCCAACTTTTTGAAAGCTCACTACACAATTAGAAAAACACATGTTGCTTCGAAGATTGATGAAGAGGTCCCCGACCTAAATCGATGACTTCCGTTTCGAGTTGTTCAGAGTTTTCACCTTGAGATTGCCGCCAGTTTGTCGCTAAATTCAAATATTTTCTGACACACATTCATCCATCGTTTCTCTCTCCTGTCAACGTTTCCTTTAATGTACATAATACATGGATCCTCCGCGCTCAAAAAAGTGTCGTTTCCGATGATGGTAAGGTTCTCCTTATACCGTACTTTCTAACGGAAAAGTGATTGGAAAACGAGACGATGCGAATAAAATAAATTAGCATATTTATTGAAGGAGAGAGAGAGGCGCCGCCAAACACAAGGTAAACGAAGAAAACGATGTGAATGGAGGCAAAAAAGTAATTAGAAAAACAAGATGAATTGTACATATCAAAAAAGAAGATGGAGAAGAGAATCACCCGTAGTTGAAACAAACTGATTTCGACTGATTTTGGTGGAGTAGATGAGATGAATGGAAAAAAGAGAAATCAAGATCACTTTTTAAAGATCAAACTTTTCGGAGGTGTCCCATTACATGTGGATATCCAACGATGTTGAATACAGTCTTTACAGACTAAATTACAACACCAAACGAATTCGCAATCACACTTCACTCGGACAACTTCGTGTCGAATCTGAAAGTAAATAGCAGAAATTTAAGAGATCTCTGTAGCATTGATCTCAGAAGAGATACGGTACCATGCAATGTGATATTATACATTTCCACAATTTTCAGTTGAAAAAGATCAACTTTGAGCGTTTGACTAGTGAGTAAGTTGGTTTTCACCATCCGATTTTTCAAAAAATTGGTAAATGTACAGATCAACTCTAGTTGATAAATTTTTTTCTCTAACCGGAACCAGGTGAGTTAGGTCACCAAACGCACAGGGACTCTTAATTTCGGTTCATGTGAGTGCATTTGGGCGACTTTTGATCCTTGTCTACCCACCATAATCCACTTAACTTGGCTGGGATTATAGAAAAAATTGGTGAACAAAAATATTGTTCTAGAATTGATCTTTACATCCAGCTAATTTCAGCAAAAGCGGATTTTGAGAACCAACCATTCAGACACTTAGAGTCGAACTTATTCACGGATAATGGTCAAGTTGCGTAACTCGCTGTACCGTACTGTATCTGAATTTTACTCATTGATAACTCACACTAAATCCATTTCCACAACATAATCGGTCACAGTCTCCCTGAGTATGCGTTTCGTTTCTCCATGCACAAACTCTCCCAGCTACAGATTTTGCCTGAAACTACAACGTATTTCTAAATCATGAGCAGATTACTATACCTTGCAAGCATCTGGAGAAGCTTCCAAGTATATCAGGTCGGTAGTTTTAACAACTGAATCATCTGTATATAATTTTGCCCGTGCGTATCTGAAACTCTAGATATGTGTTGGGAGATTTTGCGAATTCCCCTACTTTTCTACCAAATAGTCTGTTATGTGTTCAAGTGTGGCCGTCCGCTTCCAGCACGTTTTTTGTTGACAAGATCCGGATACACCATGACATTTGCACGAAGATATCAGAGTTTTCTTTATGGCCTATAATATTATAGATAGAGAATTTACACTTTTGAGATTCTTGAGATTCTGGATCCAGAATCCAGTTCTAACCAGTGCCAACCCCATTCAAACTAACCAATCTTCCGGCTTTCAAATTGTGCTTCTCCACTTTTCGCAACAAAGAATTCACAGCGCCGACCTTTGTGAGCAGTTTCCGACTAGCCGTTATTCCGTGTTGTACACCATGTGTACATCTGCAACCAACCGGATCTCATTAGACACTTTTTACTCCCTTTTGACCTACCCGCCGAACTCATACTCATTCTGTCCCATGTGATTGTTACACGCACAATCGTCAATCCATCCTTGGGCACAAGCAGTCGCAACACCCCACGCAGCGGATGCAGACGACAACGCCCAGATCAAGGAGGATTCACGGAAGCCTAAAGATTTTAGTTCTTTAAAATCAGATATAGTATTCATCTAACCTTGTCGTAACAACGGAGGATCGTGCATTATGTTTCCAGCTTCAGAACAATCCCATTGCTGAAACCTCAAACGATTCGCGCAATTCTGAAGACCTTCTTGAATTCCTTCAAACGCTGAGATTACTGTAGCAGGATGTGTTCGACAAGCAAGTTGAATAGATCGAAGTGCTCGAGAATGTAGCAAATCTGATGGGCATCCCTGAAGTAATATAGTATTAGAGAGAGACTACATAACCTTTCATAATTTTTCAAATTTGACACGATAGAAAAATTTACATCAAACCCTGCTGTAATTAAGAAATTTTTTCAACTAGAACAATAAACAGGTATCAATGTGTATATAACTGGAATTAGTACAGTTTCAAGATCATAAACGAAACTGGGACTTCCAATTTTTTTCATGCTGATTTAGGATGACTTGAATACTTGAGAAATGCCTGTTGAAAACTTGCGGAACCTAGTTTCAAACAGATGACTCAACACGAGAATAAAAGGATTTAGTTAGACAGACTCAAAAAACCACACCTGCTTTAATATATTTGGTTTCGGTGGTTGCACAATGTTTCCTCCACCACTCCTGGGAATCTCATTCGTTGCCAAGGAACATAGAATAAAAAATGTGGAAAGAGCAGTTGATCGAAAGTAGAAATCAAGAAAGAGAGCTCGCATCACGCTGTGTCACCTCGGAAAGTGCGTGTCTTGATTCCTCTTCGTTTCTTTCTTTTTCCTCTGTCACCTTTCTTTCATCCACACACTATTTCCGGTACAAGACACCATACCGTACACCTTAACGAAACCTGAGAACAAAAAGTGGGCGGAGTCTTGAGGCCCTCTCTTGAAGAAGAGAGAGATGAAAAAAGAAGGTGGGCACTGGTGAGATTTTGTTTATTTTCGTTTGGTTTACGACGTGAAAATCGGGTCTATTTTCTTCTAGAAGGCAAACCTTTTCCTTCTTCTGGCGTTAAGAACGAAGACAAATTTTTATGGCTCCTCTTGCGCAGAATCTTATTCAGACCCTCATCTTCTGACCAATTATGCCATAAACCATAAACGAAGTGCGTCGATTTTTAATTGTTGGCAGAAAGAAAGTAAAGGGAACCGAAAAAAGAACTGCAGAATCGAGACTAGGGAGATTATCCATTTGTCCACATTTCTATTTCGAACCCTCATTTTTATTACTATGACTAATAGATTAACTCGCTGATCTGTTTTTCTGATTTCGAAATTCTACTATTGGGCAGGCTTTTGAAAATTGAGTAGTCTGAAACGTCATGCTTGACCCAAAATAACTTTAAATCTTCTGTCTATTCTCTACCTTCTGTCATCTGTGAAATTTCTACCCTCTCCCTCTAGAATGCGTTTTTGACCATTTTATCAGATTCCAATTTCTATCATAACATTCATTGGCGTCTCCTTTTTCATCTTCCTCTGACTAATCAAAACGAAATTGGAGGTAGAAACGAGGAATCGTCTCGCATCGTAAAACGGACACAAGATTGGATTGCCTATATAAATTCCGTGTCGTCTACGTGTCATACTGTAAAGCAAAGAGGGAGACACGACCTCGGAAATCTGCAATTCTGATTTCTGTTTCTTTCAAATAACAGTCTTTACATTCCGTTTTTTTGAAGACTCATAGGAAATATACAGAAAATCGATGAACATATTTATAAATATTTATTTTCCAGGAGTTGGATACTTTGGAGATGGAGGTGGAATTGGTGCAGCTGCAGGAGGAGCAACTGGTGGTTGAGCATATTGTTGAGGTGGTTGAACGTATGATGGAGGGGGAACTGCATAGCTGGCTGGACCAGATGCGGGTGGGGAAACGTAACTGGATGAGCTGAAAACAAGATCTTCATGAAATAGTGTGGCGACAGGTTATCGATAGAGACTTCCAAGAATTACAAATAAATGTTGATCTTGTGGATGGAACTCATTGGATTTAAGGAAAACAAAGTTGAAAAATCAAAACTGCTCACCAATGATTCTGTTGCGGACATGAAGGACCACAGCATCCGCCTCCGCTACTGCCGCCTAATAGATTTGGGAGACATGCATTCGAGAATCCAATGAGAACGGAACAGACAACAACTAAACAGAGATTGATCTGTGGCATAATGGTTTCTGGATAACTGTGGCATGATGATCGTTTTGCTTTTATATTGACAGGTGTTCCGGATGAATTCAATGAATAGAACATAAAACAACCGCAGAATGTACTAGTCTCGGTCGACTTTTTGTGAGAGGATCGCGACTCGCTTCTGATAATAATGAGGCGTGAAAACGAGGGAGAACATTAGATTGAACGGTGAAGGATTGGGAAGTACAATCAGAATCCGGATTGATAGATCTAACATTGTAAGCGTATTGCGAAACCATTAACCATGATGATATTTTGTACACACATGTGGAACGTTGTTGGTTTTGGTTCATGCCACTATCTTTAAATATTTTAAGGACTATAATTTTTGGGGATTTTTTTTTCTTGTTGTAGGCAAGGAAAAATCCTCTTGGCAACATGTCCAAAAATTGACCTAAATCGAGTTATTCACGTTCAAAGTGCCCAAAATCGGGTTTTCCGGTCATCTTTTTACACGTTAAAAATTGATATACGATAAAAACTATCGTGAAAATCTAGAAACGTGAAGATGAAATCTTGAGATAAAACACAGAAGAGAACATCCACGAGGACAGTTCAATCACTTCGAAATTTTTCTGCACTTCGTTGGTCAAGAAGCTGTAGCCAATATCCCGACTATGAGTGTTACCGTTGAGCAGGTATAGTTTCTCTCGATGCTTTGGCACAAACAGAAAATGATTTTATAGGAGGCTTACGAGATGCCAGCCGATAATAAGAAAGTAATGCTAAAAATCGATGATGTTCATCTCCATTCGTGCGGTGTATTCAGCAACGTCTACAAAGGAGAGCTTCGTGAGCCGTGCGCGAAGAAGATTGCCATCAAGAAGAGTTGGCCGGAGAAGGGAGAGCGCAACTTTGAGTTCATTTTTCTGACTGGACGCGAACGGAGCAAGCACAAGAATGTGATTCAGATGCTTTACGCATTCAGTCACAACTACGAGAACAAGATCTGCGAATCGTATGTGTTCGACTACATGCCCAACACTCTCGCCGAAGTGATCCGTCAGAAGCTCACGGATATCGATATTCGTCTCTACACGTGGCAGATGTTTGCCGGATTGAAGTATCTCGAGGAACACAAAGTTGTGCACCGTGACTTGAAGCCAGTCAACATTCTTGTTGATCACGATACGGCACTGCTCAAGATTAGTGATTTTGGATCTGCGAAGATCATCGTGAAGGGGAAAGCCAACAACTTCTATCAAGTCACCAGATTCTACAGACCACCCGAGTTGCTTCTGAAGGCAATGGAATACTCGGCTACGGTAGATGCATGGTCTGCCGGATGCATTCTCGCAGAAATGGTCAAACGCCATGTGGTCTTTCCCGGAAGAGACAGTGCTCATCAATTGAAGCTATACTGTCGTTGCTTCGGAGCACCAAACGAGCAAGAGCTGAAAGCGATGAAAGGAGAGAAGTTGGAGCAGGAGTACTGGAAGTTCACCAAAGGATGTGGATTGCAAAGAGTGAGTTCTTCCTAATGACTTTTCCTAAAGATTTGAATCTGTACTTTTTAAGCTCGTCACTGAAGTCACTCCGGAACAGTTGCAATTCGTCAAGCGCATTCTGGTCTACACACCAGAGAAGAGACTTCGAGGAAAACAGCTTCTACAGGACGATTTCTTCCGTCCACTGTTCCGTTCCGGAGCAGTTCGTCACAATGGACAGAAGATATCCGACGTTATTACAGCCGCCGATTACAAGCGCGCTAGCGAGTAAGCTTACAGAAGGGTCAGATAAAACCTTAGAATTTGTATTTTAGAAACGAAGATGCCATGGCTGGCCGCCTCGCCCAACTCTCCAAGACCGATAGCAAGGATCAAGGTATTCCGAACTGTGAGAAGAGCAACTCCTACGAGAATGTCAATGCCACCAGAAGATCTACCTTGATTCCGGTGAGTACCCCTATTACAATACATATATACCACTATTCTATTCCAGAAAGAGCAAAAAATGGCTCGTGAGATCAAGTCGAGAGAGGACAATTCTGATGATCGTCGTCTTGGATCGAGCGAAGATCGCAAATCGGAGAACGAGGCGAAAAAGAAGCGCTCGCAAGAAGTGGCATCGGCTGGCAAACGTAGTGATCAGAGCAGCAGTACCGGTGTTGGAAAGAAGTCGGTGATGAAGTCATTGATGCAACAATTCTCGCGTCACCACGACGAGCACAAGGAATGAGAAAAAGTATTGAACTGACGAACTCAAAAGAAAGCAATTTGAATGAATCTCGGTTTTGAAAATTTTTCAGTTTTTTCTTTCCAAACTCCTGTATTGTTTTCCCAAGATAGTTTTGACAAAAAAACGACACACTGCCCTAATGCCTACAGGCGGAATGGCCATGAAACAAAACGAGATATAGAGGCGAAGAAACAGCTACCGCCTCCACGAGTGTAAAAACAACTACAAGGTATTATACAACTTCCCAAAACAAACACTTTTTTTGAAAATCCAGTCAGAAATATCCAGGCGGCCCATTTTCATTTTCCTAGAAATCTCAGTTTTTAAGGTTCTGATATTAATACTCGATAATGTACTTTAAGTCTGCTTGCAGTAAAGACATAAAAATGGGAAAACAGCGGGAGGAATCTGGAAAACACTTTATTCCAAAAATCCGCAAAGCTATCCATGCTGTCTTTTGCTATCCTTTGGCTTTGTAGGTCCTCCTGCTGGAATAGGAGTCGTTGTTGGAGTAACTGGAGCACAAGGAGTTGTCGGTTTTAGTGGTTCATCTGGTTTCATGTAGTACGGTTGATTACGAAGCCATTCCGATTCACAGATTGCCTTGTAAGTCGGACGATTCGGTGCGTGCGGTTGGAGAATTTCGAGAATCAGCGCTTTTGAAGATGTTGATGCAGTACAGCTCTTCGGGAATCTGAGATTTCAAGAATAAAGGTAATTGAAAAGGAGCTATCTCGATACTTTATCTTGTGAGCCAGTTGTCTCTCAATCATTTTCTGTGGATTTCGATCATCAAATGGCATAGACCCAGTGAGCATGATGTAAAGAATGACTCCAGTGCTCCAAACATCAACCGCATTTCCTGAATACTCTCTTCCTCTCAGAATCTCAGGTGCCACGTAGGCACGGGATCCACAGAAAGTGCCCGATTTTTCACCAGGTTTCAGAATGCGAGAAAAACCGAAATCACCGAGCTTCACATTTTCGTACTTGTCAAGGAAGATGTTCTCGCATTTGAGGTCACGATGAACGATGTTGTAGGCTTGAAGATGCTGAAAGTAACTCATAAATATTAGATTTTTCCAAAAGGCTAAACTTTGGCAGTTAGTATCAAACAGTTAACTGATGATTGTCTTTGATAGAATTTCAATAATCCTTACCGTCAGTGCAGCAATGAATTGTCGGAACATGAACTTTGCATCATCTTCATTCATTGTTTTGATATCTTTCATCTTTCTCAGAAGATCTCCTCCTGCGCAGAACTCCGTGACGAAGATGATATGATCAGGGAAGGAGATCATCTCGTGCAGACGACAAATATTGTCATGCTTCAACAATTTGACAATCTCTTTTTCTCGGGGAAGAAACTTTTTGATATAGTCATCCTTTTCGCGAGTTGGAGTGATATTGATGACTTTTGCAGCAACTTCAATCTTTTTATCTCCAAATGTTGCACGAGCTACACGGGAATACGATCCACTTCCTTGAAACAGAGGACATAAATAGCAGATCTTGTACAGAATCTCACCGAGTATTTTATCAAACTTCAGTTTGTACTCCTTTTCCAGCGTCGGCGCAAAAGCCTTTGTTTTCGGACTCAACTCCTCAGGTTCTTCTATATTTTCAGAAACATCTGAAACCAACGTTTCACATTACTAGTTTCGGGTTTCTCAAGTCTCACCAGTTGTTTCTTCTTTTACCATTTTCAACGACTCGCCAGAGAAATGAAAACCGAAGACCGCGAAAAAATTTGAAATACTCTCTTTTGTCTCTCCAATCTTCAATTGTCGGGAAGAATCGACGTGGATTTCAGAAAAACAGACATGGACTTTTTTGACGTATAATAGAAAGTTCAATCTTTGAATAGAAACATTGAAAAGGAGCGGGTCTCATGTGCCAATTGATAAGATCGGGAATAGTGCTCTCGGGTGGTCTTGAAATAAAATTTATTGGTCATTGGATCCATATTGATCTCTCTCCTTGTGGGGGTGTCCAGTGTGTAATCACAAAATAGACCCACTTTTTTCAATTTTTGTTTTCGATCTACCCGAAATTGTTCGCCGCGAAAATGAGCCATTCATCGACAGGTGGGATCACTGATTCTCATTTCTCTCATTTCTTTTGGTTTTTGGCGACTTTTTTATCGATTTTTGGATCTGTACCAAATTCCAGTAATTGTAGTCCTCCTTTTTGGACACACATTGTAGTTCTTGTTTTTACGTTCCCTTTTTATCTCCTTCCCTTATTATTGGTTAATTTCGTCGATTCTCGAATTATGATTTTTTTCAGGGTACAGATCACACCACTTAGATGTCTGCACCAGTGGGGAGTGAAAAAATAAGATGTGGACATGTCCTTCTGGATATCCGGTCTCTTCGGAGACTGCTTAAGTTGCTCAGTTTGTGCTAAATCATGTGTACTTTCTAGTTTTTGTAATTTCATGTATGTAAGGAAACTGGTAGAAACTAGAAAGTACTTGAATGCGACTCGCTCGCTTTTGAATATCCAGTCTCTTCGGAGACGGTGAAAGTGTCTCAGACATGAGGAATTGCTAGCTTTGGATGGTTTTCGAGAAAATCAACATTCTTCAAATTTAACAAATCAAATGCTTGTAGCTGTACGTATGCGACTTCTTTTTGATTGCATCTTGTCTCAAATTTGTTTTCTTAACAATGTAGAAGAATAACTATCAATCTGATTTCTTTAATTTTTGAAGAGCTAACAATTTATACATAAGACCAGTAATGCATCAAACCCGATTTCACAAGAAGTAATAACAAAAAACAATTGAACAAATCAGTACTTCTGAATACTTGATCTCGATTTTCCTTCTTCGTTCCTACTGTAACCGGAATCGGAATCCAATTGGTCAGCCAAATCTCTTAAATTTATTCGAAATTCGACGTTTCCATTCGGCTGGAGGTCTTTAAAAGAGGCTCCGCCTGTCATATTAGCTAGGGATCTGCAAATAACGTCTGAAAAACGACTATTAGCTTCAAACTCACGATAAATTTCCATGAGAAGCAATAACTTTCATCTTCTCAACAGTTTCAACAACTTCTCTCTCGTGAGTCTTCTCATTGATTTTCTTCGAGTACATGTAATCTCTTCTCTTTTTCGAAAATCCAATCCAGAAGACTTTTGAGAAATAGAGACAAATTTCAGTTATTGTAATGACTGACATTCCCAAGAACATTCCCATGTTTCCTCCAATGTCACCTAAAACAAAGGTAGTAAACTTTTGCAGAATATGGGAAAGTTTCTTACTGAGAAGTTGAGTGATAGAAGAATCTTGTACCTGGTTGTACTCTGTATAAGACATATCACGGTAGAAAATGTTGATCATTTGGAAATTGGCTCTGTAATTTGGATTTGAATTGTAAACGAACAGTCACTTGGAAACCAACTTCATGTGGCCAACAGTCCAATTCGCATTTTTCGATCTGAGCCAGTTAAATGCTCCATGTGAAAATTGACTTCCATACGAATTATATGCACGAAAGACTAAACTGTTGCATTGTTGGGAACATTGTTTGCAGGTCGGAGGGATGTATTCCAATTTCCCACTTGCTACAATAACATTATGCTTTGAAGTTAAGAGAAGTACAGTATACCTGTATTGTGCTCGCTGAGTTTTGTATCAATACAAGTGAAAGTCTCGTATGGAGTGCATTCTTTTGCTTCTGAAATTTTATAAATTTTCATTCGTTTTTCAGATACTACCCTCACTTCTTTCAATATTGTACAGAGCTGGAGTGCATCCACAGTTATCTAGAAAATATTTTGCCTTGCAAAGGGCTAAGCAGTTTCCAGAAGAATATGGAAGTTCAGATTTAATTCCAGGTGGATACTTTTCAGTGCAGTTTCCCCATTGGTGATATGACAGGAGAACATACTGTAAGAATATATTTAGTTTCTCTCCCTTTTGAGTAGATATATCTCACTCGATCACCGGAAATAGCAGAGTAGGCAACTGAATTCGGTGAAACGGTGAATTCATCAGATGCCAAATGAGGAACAGTTTCCGGTGGATGAACAAAATAACGGAACCCATCAACAAAGGAATTCGTGAAAAGAGCATCCATCGTTTCATTAACTCCATCGAATTGCTCTTCTAAATGAGCATCCAAAGTTATAGCGAGTCCAGCTTGAATTCCAGGTTCAGTTTGCTTATGCATGTATAATTTAGGGCTTTTGGAAAGGTCTAAAGTGAAACATTTTCCTAATGGAGTCAAAACTGGAGTAGCCAAGTCACAGCATGGAAACCTAAAACCTTCATTTTTATTTCATCTTCTTTGATATCGACTCACAATTCTCCTTGAAATGTGCACAGCATCATAACATCCGAACAATCAAATCCGGCATCCATAAAAAATTTATCAGCAGTAAAGTCCGGATGATTTTTCTGATACAATTGCAATTCTTCATTCCCCTGATGCAGATTTTGTCTATCTGAACCGCCGACCAAAGTAGGAATTTCAGTGAACCATTGCATTAGGTAATTGATCATTTCCGGATGCACATCCCCAGTTTTGTTCATTTCTGAATTAGAATAATGAAAATCTTTATAATTTCTTCTAATTGCCTTTAATATAAGTCTTTCGAATGGGATTCAAATTGCAAACTGTTACAAGAGGGAAGTCCATTCCATCCTCGTTGATCAAAAAAGACACCTGAAAGAGTAGCTAATGAGCTTCAACTTCTGGTTTCATAGAAAACTAACATCAGATACAGTTGGGCTTGACAAGTATTCCGAAACGAGAATCACAACTTGAGTTATCAGAATTCCAAGTGCACATGATACCATAAGAAACCAAAATAAAGTTGCCCATCTTAAAACGTCTCGGTTAGTTACAGGAGCTTCCTATTCAATTACCGTTTCCCTTTGAAAATTCTTTTCGGTCCGTGCATTGTTGTTGTTTCTGCAACAATTACGGAATTTTTCCACTTTTTTCAGAATCCAACAAACCACAGAAATGCTGAGTTTCTCTTTTAACCGAAACAGTTCCCTCCGCTTTCTTAATTTTCTTCAATTGTGCTACCGGGACCTCTATTATCATATGCGACCTAGAATCATTGTATCGGAGATTACATTGTGGAGATGATGTTGGTGATCTGAAGCTTCTCATTTTTTTCATAGGATATAACTATGCCAACTAACGGAGTTCTAGAGTTCCCAGAAGATCCAGCTGTAAAATTGACCAGATATCTGTCGTCGTTTTCAAATCCTTCATTGCTATATGGAGCTGAAGGTCTTGAATTCATTGTGCTGAAAAATATTGGAAATTCAAAGTATTCGTAAGAAATACGGTAACTGAATTGACTTTGTGAAAGATAAGGAAATTGTTTGATGATTGCGACAGTGGAGTAGAGTTTAAAAAATAGAAAGGAGTGAAAAAGAGAGGTAGAAAAGTTGAGCTGATAAGATAAGAAAAGGTGATAGAAAGGAATCTGAAAGGGGGAAGAAAAATAATAAAAGTTCTAACAATGGTGAGCATATTAACAATTTTGAAATGAGTTAAGTTGGTTGATCGAGCTCAGTAAGATTCGCAAAGTTGGAAATGGCTATGGAATTCGGTTGGCTCTGCTAGCCTTCTAGCCAAAAAAGTTCTCTTTGCGATTCAAGAATCGGTTCAAAGCAATTAGTTTGAGCTGATGTGTTTCTCCTTTTTTCCACTTTTTCATAGCTTTTAGGATTTCAGGTTGTTGATTTCCCTTCAAAATGGGCAAGAGTTTTTGAATGGAGAACAGAGATTAGTAAATTCAAAATAATCTTGAGTAAGAAAGGCGGAAAAAGAGCTTATCTGGTTGATAAAATAGACGTTTTCTCTTTGAAAAAGTGGAAGAAATTGTGGAGGTGTTAGCTGAAAATGAAGAATGATTCATATAAGAGAATGACTGAGAATGGGAAACTTCAATTAAACATCATTTACCCTCACTTTCTTCTTTATCAGTTACAGTATTCCAAACCTTTCGCAACTAGACTTCTCTTATCAGTTTCAACTTTTCACACCTTTCTTCGAGAATGAGCTCAAATCATCGTGGATCAAAATGGGTCGATTTTAAGCGTAACGACTTAAGGAGGTTCTTAGCGATAAGGAATTCTTATAAAAGGGATGGAAACGTACCTAATTTTCAGTTGATTCAATACTTTTCTCGAATACATTTCTCTCTTTTCTCTTGATTTCTCTTTGTGAAAAACGTTTCGTTCTCTTGTTTTTGGACATTTGAAAAAACAAAACAAACATAAGTGAGACAGCAACAAAAAAGTATTAGACGATGTGCTAAGTTTGGCTTCTTTTATATTCATACCATGAGTAAATTTTCTTTGGAAAAGGAGGAGAAAGGTCGGAGAAGTCTCGATTTACAGTCATTGCAAACAAGAAGACGTACCGAATCTCTTCGTCTCTTCGTTTCATATACTCTCTCATTTCTACTATTCTGATTACTTTTCCTATTTGAATACTCCTTGAATGCCTGTGATTGTTAGTTTTAGGACGAACCAAAACTCTGATTTATCAGAAGTTTGACCGGTGAGCTTCATAGGTCTGAGAATCAAAAATTCGAAAATTCAATGCATGAAATTTGTAGAGAACTTTCTCATGGTTCTACGGAAAATGCTAGGAATGCATGATTGGTACAATGAACAGTGAGCTGCTTGAACTAATATTCACTTAAAAATCCCTCGCATAAATATGAAATAGTGGATGAAGACAGTAACAGTTTCGTTCAATTGCTCAATCAAAACTACAATTAGGGAGCACTAAAACGACGTTTCATCATCTCAGTAAACGGAGTAAATGAGGGCGGCGATTGGTGCACATTGCCTTTATGATTTTTAGTTCCAAATTTCTTGATTCTTCTTTCAGAAAATCATGAGTTTGTAGATGAAAGTTCACATTTGTTAATAGAGCTCATAAACACATTCTTCGTTGGTTTTTGATTGCTGAAACATACCGTAACCTCAGGAATGTTCCGTGGAGACAATCTACTTACAGATGTTGTCTTTTTTTGAAAATTGAAGTTGTTTTCTAACAACACGTTCCTGTCACAGCCTCAAACTACAGTAGTACTTCAGACCGACTTAACACACGGTTCATGTAGATACAGAAATCCTAAAATATGCATAGTTTTTTCGAAAATTATTTCCGTTCATTCGTTAACTACGTCATTTGTGAATCCATTGTTATTAAAGAGTTTCTCTCCGCTTTGGGGATGTCCTTCTATGCGCTTTGAAGGTCTTGTCACGAAATCGTGGGAAGAAATCGGATTTCCGTTGGGGTTTCACCCGAGTGCGTAGGAGCAAACTGCGCCATTTTGTACAGCAGGCTAACGTAGGACACTAATTTTGTAAATTAAAATTCAAGAGATTGATTTTGCAGAAGTTGTCACACTGGATTTTTTTCTTCATATAAAAAGAATCTTGTTTAGATTCCTAAAAACTTAGAAAAAATTGGTCGTATAGCAGTGTTGAGGAGTTCCAATCAAGTTACAGGAGATCGGAAACTGGAGATCTTCTCATCTAACCTTGGTTAATATACTTATGTTAACATGAAACTAATTCTAGCTAGTCTAAAACGGCCCATTAACGTGCCAGAACCAAAGTCTGTCTTCTCCCTACCACTAAACGTTGCTTTCCATCACAACTACCGTACCACTCTCCGTGCCACTTCAACCCTCAAAATACCCTTTCCCCATCTCCGTTACTCACCCATTTTGCACGGAATTCAAAAAGTCAGACACTGACCGGCAGCCCCTGTTTGAGTTCAAACAGGCAAAGCCATTAAAATCGCCATGACGTCTTTTTTGTGCTAACTGACCACTATGTGCACCAAGGTGATTTCAGATATGACAAAACTATTTTACGATCTGTTCGTTTGAAAAAGGCGCCAAGAATTTGTAGTTTTCAGATAACGCTTTTCGTGTTTTAGAGTCGAGTAGAGCCGACAAAGAAATGGTTTTTCGGGGTTAGACTGTAGTCGAATTCGAATAAGTGACGAGTCAATTGAACTATAAGTTCCTAAAAAGAGTTTCAAAATAATAAGATTCATATGACTAAAGAAAAAGAGAATGATGACAACTTTTGTTATTTTACTTTTACGGTTACACCGCTTCATACATATATACAGGATGTTCTTGTTTTGAAGACCTTTACGCTAGTCAACAAAATAAAAATATACGGCTTTGGAATCGAAGCTTTCAGTCTTGGCCATAATCTGATAGGTTTCGTAGAAGCGAGAGTTTCCATAAATTCTTTTCAATTGATTCACTCCAGCTTTCATTGGCTCAAGTTTCAGAAATATAAGTTTCATTCACACCTTTCCAACTTAATTGTCTATTCTCAAAAGCATGTTCAAACAACTCGTTGTGCTAAAAATAGCAAGCGACTGGAGTATCACTGTCTCACTCTCATTTTTTGTGTTGAGTTTTGATATCAAATTTCAGTTACGAACTGATAAGAAAAAGAATGTGTGTGAGCTGTTAAAGGGCACCGCCTGGTGCGCTCCTTTTTCTGATTATGACCGGTCACGGAGCGATCGAAGCATTTCCGGCGGACACCCATTAAACGGTCGAAATCGTGGAAGAAGGAGAAGCAGAGAAGTGTGGTGACAGTTATACAGAACACACATAAATAGTGCTGCTGAAATGACAATTCAAAGAATAGAAGAATCTGGTAATAGTGGGAAAATGATAAAGATGACATTTTGAGGGGAACTTTGAAATCTTGGGTTTTTTTCATGAGATTCACGCCTAGTTTAGACTATTGGAGTACTGTAGTATAAATAAAAACAGCACAGTTTAAGGACTACATTTTAGAAACAAATTACCCTCAATTTAACAGAAACCAGGAAACTGAAAATACCATTTTTGACAAGTCCGAAATTTGAATAAAAAATGTTGTAAGAGCAGTCAGTTTAGTTGTTCTTAATATGCTCTCAATGTCACATATTGCTAATATGGCTAAAATTTGAATTTCTCTGTCTCGGATTTCTATCAGATTTCGATGTCTCATGTAATGCTCGTGAATTGTCCACATGGAGTACACGATGCCTCAAAACGGTGGGGAAGCCGAAAATTTCAAATTTTAGCCATGTATTTTTTTGTAAAATTAACCTAGAGAACACTGCCATCCACAATAAGTGGAATCTTACGAAATCTGTAACTGAACGTTTTTCTTCCTTTTTTCCATCATCATAAAATTTTATTTCAAAGGCTTGAAACTGTTTATGACCCTGTTCTGAACATAGTTTAAAAATTGCATTTCTATTTTCCTAAATCTTTATTCAAGGAAAAGGGAACTCGTTGGTGTTTTTTGTCGGGGGTTGTTGATTTTTACATATAAAAGTGAATTTGTTTTGAGAAGTGTACCCATAATTTTGGAATTACAAATATTGTCATTGAAGGGAAGTTAATTATGTCAGTCGACTACTTTAATACAGATAATGGTATGATTTGTTGTATGTATGTACATGAATTCACAACTATCTTGGAGAGTGAGATGATGGGGTTTTAGTTGGCGGTGATGGGGTTGTGGAGGATCTTCTGGAGATTGGTTCTATTGTGAAAATAGGTGGAGTAGAGGAATAATTTTCGAGATTCGTTGAGTTGGGTCGCGTTGATTGATTAGGTAAACGGATACGAGCGATTCCATCGGATGATTGTTGGTTTAGTTGACGACGCAGTTCGTTGATGTCGAATTTCAGTTCGATCTGATAATTAAATATTCAGATCCTGTATTGAATTCAAGTGAAACTCACCACACTGTCCAAACTTGACGAGGAAAGATTTTCTTCAGAGTTTCCATTTTTATATGCAAATTTCTTCTGGAAATCGTCGATTGGCATAATGCGATTACTGTAGTTGCTGAGTGCTGAGATGTTTTCTCTTGAATTTCTTCTCGATCTTCTTTCTTGAAATTCTTTGACTGCATCATCCAGTTGTTGCTCTTTCTCTTTTTCATGTGTTTTCTTGGAATACATATATTGTCGTCTTCTCTTCGAAATCATTATCCAGAATATTTTGGAGAAGAACAGCGACAATTCCGTGATTGTGATAACAGACATCCCCAAGAACATGCCCATATTTCCACCGATATCTGATAGAATTTCAGTGAGAGAAGTTGCTTGAACTTGTGAATATGAAGTATAGAACATCTCCAGGAAGAAAATATTGATGACAGCTACATTGTTCTTGATATGAGTTTCCGTTTTATTACTGATTTTCCTCAACCAATCCAAAGATCCTCTATTGAATCCATCTCCGTATGAGTTATATGATGTATAACTGGTACTCTGGCATTCCATATGACATTCTGTGCAATCTGGTAATTCCAAGTAGTCTGTTCCATTTACTTTCCGGAGCATGTGTTCATCCATACATGTAATTGACTCGTAAGGAGCGCATATCTTCTTCTCTAAAAAGTACCTTTTGAAAAGGATTAATTTTTCAGAACACCCACTTCCATCAACATTGTACGTGAATGGAGCACATCCACAAGTATTATTGAAGTGTTGGGCAATGCACAATGCTCTACAGGCGGAGGCGGAATAGTAAAGGAAAGTATCGTAATGCTCTGGCCAATGCTCGGAGCAGTTTCCCCAATTTTTTCGATTCAGCAGATTGTGCTGAAAATGTCTGTTTTACAGTATGAAAACGAAATGCGTCAACACACCGAGACAGTTTTGATAGCAGAGTAAACAGTTCGGGACGGAGAAACACTGATGCCTTCTGATGATAACTCGGCATTGGCTCCTGGAGGATGGATATAATATCTGAATCCATTTTCATAGATATCCGAGAATATAGCTTTTGCATCTCCATCTTCTCCTCTCAATTCTTCTTCCAATTGAGCATCAACAATCATCTGGAGACCGGCTTCACTCCCAGGGGAGATTTGTTTTCTCATCCATTCAGGTGCCAGTGTTTGAAGATCGAGTTCCCAACATTTTCCGAGTGATGTTACTTTTGGTTTCATGTATTTACAGCAGTCAAATCTGAATGAGAGCGTTAAATCATTGTTTCAGAAAGCTAAATTACCTTCTTCCACCGAAGTAACAAGTCAAAAACATCTCTCCACAATCGTAGCCAGCGGTTCTCAAAAATTTGATAATTTGAAAGTCAGTATGATTTTGAAAGTATGTTTCTGCTTGATCGTGTGCTGAAATATTCCAGTTTTCTCTCATTCCCCAATTTATTTGATTTGTCTTACTTTCTTTCAAATTGTGCCTATCAAGATTACTGAACACAAACATTGCATCCATATTTGTCTGTAGAAGATATTCCAATGTCTCCCCTGTCAAATCTCCAGATGCATTCAATTCTCGTACATATGACTTCTTAATTGGATTGAAATTGCACACAGTCACAGCCGGAAAGTCCATTCCTCCCTCGTTGACAATGAATGATACTTGCGAAAGTGTTGGTTTTGAGAAGTACATCTGAAGGAGAACAAATATCTGAAAGCACAGCATTGCCAGGGCAAGTCCAACGATGAGAATCCAAAACGCTCGAGCAACTCCTTTTCCATAAAATATTCTTTTCGGACCGTGCATTGTCGTTGTACCTGAAAAGAGAGAGAGAGGATGAGTGCAAACATCAGAAGAGGTTCCTATGTTTGTCTAGAAATAAATACGAAAGATCAAAGGTGATTTTGAAAGATTGCAGTCAGAGTTCAGCATTAAAAAAATAGAGAAGTCTTTGAAATTATCAAGGACATTTTGACTATGTCTCGAAATAGGGACTCATAAGAAAACAGGGGTCCAATAAAAGAATAAGAGCCTCATGAGAAAATAAGTGTCTCCGGTTAATTTAAGGGACATTATGAAACCTTTGGCCTTGCTTTATAGGAATTGGGGACACCTGTAAATTCAGAGGTCCTATTATTTGGGCAATTTAGATCAAACAAAGTACTTTTCGTTTTTGACTGTAATGATCCAAGTTACAAAAGTGACTCTCATTTTCATATGGGTAGCTTTAAATTCACACTTAAAAGATTCTTTAAAATCGGTTTTTATGTTAAAAGACTCATTCTTGTGCAGTTTTTTGTTCCGAAATTTCTCAGAAAGTAAACATCTAACTCTTTCAAAACTGGGAAGTCAAAGAACCCTTGGCATCCAAAAACTTACTCGAGAAGTGTTTAGTCTCTCGGTGAGCCGACCCAACTCCTTTAATCTTCTTGGCATTTCTGTAAGTATTGACTGGAACTTCGATGACCAGTTGATTTGCAAACTGTTTTCCTGAGGAAGCCCTGAAACAATTATTGATTTAATCACTCTCAGCAAAACACAATACCGTATTTTGAAAGGTTCTACAGTATCAGTATCCATGATTTCTCAAACTGGACTGGCAAAAAGTGTGAATATATCAGAGAAAGCAACAAGAAGAACATGTTTGCCAAAATCACTGATACTTTTTTGGTGGAAGAAGGCGTGAATTTCAGATATTTGCTCGGAAGAGAGGACATTCAACGGTATCAACCCTTTTCTAGTGTTACTCATTGTTAGCCCGATTCTATTTTGGTTCTGAACACGAAACGATTTGGGTTCTTTGAATCTGGCTAGGAGGTGTTTTGTAACTTGAGAAACTGCTAGCAGAAGAAGCAAAAGTGTGTATAATTGAATGATTGACTGTTTTCAGGAAGCAAATACATTCAATAAAATCCTGATATTTTCTCTACACACAGTTTTTCTTCAAGAATTCAAGAAATTCTCGCCGTTTCCATCTCGATCACAACCTTCCAAGGTCAACAGCCTTCTATGTTTTTTCGGTCTACCAGCACTTCCCCTTCCGTTGGAATTGACCGGTCGAATTTTGATTGAAAAATTATCACAACGGGTTCTGTCGAGACTCTCTTCTTCTTACACACTCTCTCGTCCGTTGCTAGAGTATAAATATTCACAGAAACGACTAGATTCACTCGCATTTACTGCGAGGATGGTTTTTCGTGATTTTGGAAAAATGTTCGAAATTCTTACCTACGAAATCTCCTTTGGAACATATTATGTTAAATATTATTTTAAACCAAAAGCAAATTTTAGAATTACTGAGGACAACTGGGCGGAACTTTCGGGCTCCATGATTATAACAAAACCATATGACAACAATAATTCGTAAATAGTAAACCAAATCATAACATGGAAATACTAGAGAAACAAAAAAAGAACTCACCATCCTTTAATAGATTTCAAGGTTCGAACGGTATGATTATTATCGTATTCATCTCCAGAAAGTTGTCGAGATCCTTCAGAATCTGGTGGTTTCAAGAATGTGTCGGGATTCATTATTCTCTGCAAATGACCGGTCAAATTGAGAAAACAAATTCTAAAGGAAGAAATTAGAGAAAGAAGAAGACGTTGACAACTACAGATGATAGTACATAGAAAAGAGGAAGAAGGCATAAGGTGAAGAGAACGAAATGGAACCGAATAAATTCCTCTTATATGTTTTTGATCGTCTGATGGGAGAGTGATGATTATAAACGGAAGTGGTCTGTTTTTTTCTTCGGAGCACTGAAACAGAATGCAAACAGAAACAGAGGTAAAACGATCAAAAGTCAAGAAGAGAAAGAGGGCGAGCTAACAGTATTTTTGTCTCAAACACAAAGTACGTCAGTTATTTTTATATCGAATTAGTCATTTCAAAAATTTCGAATCGGAAGGTTGATCTCTGTTCTAATTACTAACGGCTGAAAGTCAGTACGTTGAGTAAATTTCTGCTGAGTCAGATTCTTTGACTGATTTCTTGATCGTTTTGCTTTTTTTTGCCAAATTTCCTATCTCTATTTTATTATACCTTATTCTTTCTCAAAATCCTTTTTCTTATATTCCCTTCATGCAAACTTCCAGTTCAGCATTCGAACCAATGTTCCAAGTAGCAAATGTCAGCGCGTGCAGAATACAATAACTCAAAAACTTGAAGACCTTCTCATATATACTCCCGATCAGACAATGAGACGTCTCAAAATAGAAGTTTTCATCTGAAAGTGACGTTGTCCACTACAGAAAGTACCCAAAATTTGAATGGAAATGATATCAGTTTGTACCAGAAAAAGAGAAGTTTCGTGTTTTAGTGATCTGGAAAAGTCAATACTAGAAAAATACAAATAAATAAGTCTGAAGCGAAGCAACACTCCAAGGCTTTCCATTAGAATAATGGAGAGATTATGTTTGATTCTTATAGGAAAATATGATATGGATATTGAATTATTGAAAGTGAAATGAACGGAAATGATGAATTCGACGATTCGATGACGAGATCCCCGATGATAACCTGAAATTGACATTGTTCGTTTTGCAATTTTAATTTTTTCTCAGAACTCCCTGTGACCAAATGCACAGAGACTGCAGTGGAGCCCAAGTGATTCCCTTAATATAGTCTCCTGTTTAATTGGGCCTAAATGTTTCTTCTTCCTCTTGGCTTATCCTTATTTTGAACTGTGATCTTTAGAAATGTTTCATGTGACAATATATCCAATACAATCATCAAAGATCTTTATTCATGAAAAGTGAAACAAAGGAATAAGCGAAACAACCTTGACAAATCAATAATAAGATCAGATAGGCAGGATCGAGATCAATTGTAACAGGACACAAAGCAAATAAATTAAGGAAAAACTGAATGTATGGTGACCGTAACATCTGTAATAGAAGGACATAGAAGAACATGTCCTTCTATTTTTCAACACTTCAAAATGGAAGTCCTATTTTTCGAAATTCATCCAAACGATTTTTTCGAGACAAAATATTCTGAATATTTTGTTATGCTTCTAGTCAATTTTTAACGAGGAATCGCATGAAACCATTTTCAGGTTTTTAAAAACATAGGAAAGTGCTGATTTTGGTCTCATAGGGGTACCCTTCTATTACAGAATTTACGGTATCTGTCTTTTAAAATAGCAATTCACAAGGTTCAGGCTTGATTGCCTAATAGGAAGATAGTGTTAGAGACAAACTTTCGCCGTCGTTATTCAAGTTTTGAGACCTTGTATAACTCTTGTGAAGTCCAAGAAGAGTTCAGGTGACCTCAATGAATGGGAAAAACAATGGGTAAGGCATTACCCATGTTAGCATTAGAGCGCGGTGTAAGATAGATAATATCGCTCATACGGAACCCCTAAAAACGGCACTTTCGGAATTTTTAGAATTGCTTTCAGAATCGCCCTAGTTGGAATAATACAAAAGTGTTAGGTAATTTCTAAAAAATAGAAGTATATCCAAAATGTATTAAACGGATAGAAAAATTCCACTTTTTCATTAGATCTTCTTTCAAAATTTTTTCATAGTGTCGAGGGTTTTCTGGGACTTCCAGCTTCAAATTGAGTGTTGCGAAGATTTAGAATTTGCAAATGCTTCAGGTTCTAATACGAAATGTCTCTTGGAACTCCGCTTTTTACAGAATATCTTGGTTTTCTAATCCCAAAACTTCAGGTCTGTATACATACCAACATTCTCATATTCAATCTGACCTAATTTTCAATAGCGCTCAAAAGTTCCAGAAAGTTTTATTTTTTTTATTTTATTTTTTTTATTATTTTATTTTTTTTTTTTAAGATTTATTATGGTTAAGTGTCTCTTCTTATTTTTAAAAACAATTTCAAACCTTCATGCTTTGATCGCCCTAAACTAAGTTACAGCTGTCAGCGTTTTAAAGAGCATTCTCTGAACTATTTCATCAAAGCAGCATAATTTTACGACCCTTTTCTTCCCTACATTCATTGTTACTTTATTAGACAAATACATACATTTCGTTTTTTAGAAGATTGAGCAAAAACGCATAGGAAAAATATACCAGACATAAAAAGAAAGAAACTAAGCTAAATACAATATATCATCGTTACATAAATAAAAAATATGTATATTCATCTTCAACTTCATTTCTCCATTGGGCACTTGGAAAAATGAAGAGAATCGGAAAAAAGAGAAAGCACAGAAAAGGCAAATGTTCGTTTGGTTCAAAATGAATCTATTAGGTTGAAAAAGGGAAAACATCTACTCGTAAAAACGATAAAATCGGATATTAAATGAAGAGTCTCGGGCACAGACAATCCATTTGATAACGAGAAAACATGATTATTCTAAAAGTTTTGAGTTACAATAAACGTTGACAAGAAAAATGTGTTAAATGATTATGTTAGTTTCCGTATTTGGACTCGAGCTCATCGCTGATCGGACGGGTTGACTGCTGTTGACGGATCATTGCGGCAAGTTTTCGGAGTCTGGATGCAGAGTATCTGAAATATTTAACTTGTTATTTGTTGTTTTTGCACTACTTCTTGATTCTGAATTCCATCGATTCACACTTACTTAATAGATTCCCTCCTTCTAACCATCGATGGATCTGAGGAAAGGAATTTATGAGAAAGTGCCTCATCAGTTCTCATTCTGCGAACTGGAGACTTCTTAAGAGCCCACGTGGCAAATGAAAGACATTCTTGTGAAGCATTGACTGGAATCAAGTTCGGATCGCATTTCACATTTATCACATTGTCCTTGATTTCTTCCTCACGATCGTATTCAGAAGTGAATGGATGGAATCCGGCAAGTCTGGAAATTGAAAAAGTGTATATTTCCTCACTCAGGGATAACTCACAAACAGAAAGTGACCACTCCCATTCCCCACATGTCACTTTGAACGGTGACTGGAGTATCCGGAATGTAGAATTCTGGAGATGCCCATTTGGTGTCAAAGTCAACGGGCTTCACTGCATTTGACACTTTCTGAGCTCTTCCAAAATCAACGAGTTTTACAATCCAGCTGCGTTTCGATTGAAACATAATGTTGTGTGGATTGACGTCAAGATGGGCGATTCTAAAAATAAATTAAGTGACTTCACAACTTTCATCAAAATATCTCACCCTTTGAAGTGCAAGAAATGAAGAGCAGAAGTGACTTGTCTCATAGTCATTGCCACTTGTTCTTCTGTGTAGTAATCATTGAAAACAAATCGAGAGAATACGTCTTCGTAAAGTCTCTCGGAGAATAGATAAATGAAGTTATTGAAGTTGAATGCAGCAATCAGACGTTGAACATTCTCATGCTGTCCGTCACGAAGAGATTCATACTCTGATACAGCTTCAGATGATGGATGACGGATCTTGACTGCACAGTGGGCGTGACCTTCAGTAGTAGAATCAACGGCATCACGAATTACTGAGAAACGTCCCTTGAATCTGAGTCCACCAATCTGAAGTAATAAATTAACATATTCTATATCTCTATCAACATTTTCAAACCTGGAATCTTCCAATTGGATCAGAAGTCTGCAATTGCAAATTGGACTTCATCTCATCATTAGTTGTTCTTGCTTCTGAATCCTCTTCACTTTCTTCAGAAATTCCTCCCAACTGAGTTGCTGATTTTTGTGGCATAGAAACAACGTTCAATCGGATTTCAGACTTCAAAACATCAATCTGGAGCTTCGGTGCTCCCTTTCCATGAGTTTGTACAATTCTGCTGCTCAATGAAGGAAGTCCAAGACCAAATCCATTTTGAGCAGTAACTCGGAATTGATAGATACCGAGTGGGGACAGATGTCTCACAACTACAGATTCGTCATCGATCTTCTCGGAAATAGTGATCCATGGGGCACCATGATCATTTGGTCCGGCAACACGATATTCTAATCTGTATGTGATTCCTTCGAGATAAGTAGGTCCTTCTGGAGCTTCCCATTGAATGAAAATCTCTGTATCAGATGAAAGTTCAGCTTCTGGTCGAGATGGACGGGATGGTGTCTCTCCACTGATCATTCGACAGCTTGTTTTATCTGTTCCATATTCATTTGTGGCAGAGCAAACATATTCTCCAAGATCGTATGGCGCCACGTTGGTGATAATGAGACGAGCGATGTTGTTGTTTTGCTCGATCTTGATTCTGTCATTTGTTTCGAGAATCTTTCCTTGGAAGTCCCAGCCAACCTTCGGTGCGGGGCTAGAGGCAACGGAGCATTCGAAGGTTGCTGGTTGATTTTTACGAAGATAAACGTCACGGAGACGAGAAGTGAAGATTGGAGCAAATGCTGAAATTTCGGATTTAGACGTGTTTTCTAAGAAATCACCCACTTCCATCATCATTCTTCTTGGTGGCACTTGGAGTGACCTTCTCAATATCAGCCTTGATTCTCTCGATAGCAGTTGCAGATGGAGCCTTTTGGAGGAGAGCAGTGGAATGTTCATGGGATTTTGGTTCAAGGCCTTGAGTAGATTCTCTCAGAATATCAGTGTAACGACGACGTTCACGAACAGTGATATCGCGGTTTCTGACTCCGAGGAACCCTTGCTTCACTGTTGGAGCCCCGACTCCGAAGAGTTCTTCACGGTAATTACGGACACGAGAGTTGAATGCGGCACCACGAGCAGCCATCAGATAGGTGTCTGGTCCGATCTGAAAATTACTAGTTTGATAGATTCTATCAGCTTCTGGCAACATACCTGGTAATGAGAATCCCATGGTGTGTCATCAATATCATAACCTGGATGTCCAAAGTCATTGTCTTCTTTGTAGAATGCTCCAGGACGGAATTTATCAAGATCATCCAAATTGACAGCTCTTCTATTCTTATCCTTTTCAAGTCTATCCTTTTCATCTCTGAAATCATCCTTTCCATCATGATCCTTTGGTTTGACTTGTTTCTTTCTATCATCCATGAATGCATCCTCATCATCAATATCATCAGCCAATTCTCCTGGTGGCAAGAATCCCGGCTTTCCTCGTTTTGTGGCAATCAAAACTTCCATTGAATGCTCTTGACGTGGACTGAGCATGACTGGACTCTTGGTTCCAGGAGTTGATCTTCGTGGAGATTTCGGATTCGGACTGAGAGTGACAGCTGGTGATGTGACCTTGATTAGACCAGATGCTGAAGTTGTGTCAATTGTAAGATCTGCACCGTGAAGTCCTTCAAGGAAGAGTGGAGCACCGACTGGAATCGATGGATCGTTCTCGGCGTCTTCGAGGATCTGAAAGTTTCGAATTTAGAAAGTTCATTCAATTTTAACCTCGAATTCCCTTTTACCCTGTGCAAGTGCTCTTGAGGTGCATCATAAACTGTATCAAATCCTAAATACCTCTTCAAGAATCAATGCTTCAGGACGAAGAACATCGGCCGCGATGCTCTCTTTTTCTTTTTTTCGCGACAACTTGCCCGGCGTCTTGCCCACCTTTGCCGTGGATTGCAGTTTCTGCTCAATTTTACGGTCAATGCAAGATATTTTAACACCGGGTGGATTGACAACTCCATTTGAACGGAGAGATGGAGAAATGTGCATTGTTGTTGGATGACGAGATGGACTCACAGGACGAGATAATTCATCGAGTGAACTCATTTCTGGAGACATTTTGAAATGAGAGAAGTATTCGGTTGAGAGAAAGAGAGCAAGAAGTGAGAGCAGAAAAACAAAGAACAAGTTTTTTCAAAGGTTTGAGTTGAGAGCAAAAAGCTAAGTGATATTTTTCTTGCAAGTACTCTTCTTAAAGAAAAGAGTTTTACTTAGTGTAATAAGAAATCGACTTCGTTTTTGGACTTTCAGGTCGAAAAATGGTGTTTTAACCAGTTTTTACTCATCATTACCTACCATATCAGGGATTTCAAGATCTAGCTATTTCAACATTCAGTACGTCCGATATTAAAAATTTCCACATTTTGTTACAGCCAAAAATGATGAATTGAAAAGAGGGTGATAATCAATAAAAGTAGTACGTTTTACCACCTACGCAACCATAGACAAAAAGTAAAACAGTGCTCTTTTCTCTTTTTCCCAGTATCCCACCCCTTCTCCAACAAGTTACTCTCTCCCTATTCCCCACCACCAACCCAATCCAACTGCGCGGATTTTGAAGAGCTTTCTCCTTTCACTTTTTTTCATAAAGTTTGTCTTGACTGTCAGTTTGCTGACCCCCTCCTCCTCCTTCTCTCCTTCTACTCCTCCTCCTTAATACAAAACGGAGAATTCTCCCTTCGAACCAGTTAGAGACACCTCTTGGAAACCCTTTTGTTTGTTTGTTTCTTCAAAACTCTCACCTTTTTGTCTGCTTCTGGGAGGCCGGCAAGTACCGCGTCTGGATAAGTGACCTTGGCTGGAATTACAGTACCCTCTTGTGGTGGAACTGGAGATTTTTGAGGGGTTGATGGAGACGGTGTTGGCTTTGGAATAGTCTCTCTGATTGTCACTTCTGGAGTTAGGGTTGGTGTCGATGGTTCTGATGCCTCGACTTGGAAGTCCTGAAAAAACAAAAAGTTAAGAAGAGATCTATACAAAAAGCAGGATGACAGGAAACCGTGAGTTATATGTATTCTGAATCAGAATCAAATACGAATTACACTAGGAAAAACCCATCAAGTTAATGTCACTTCCCACACATGTTTCATCTTTTCTTTCGTCACCTTGGGAATTTCAAAGTCTTCCAGACTGGCAAGAGATCCAGCAATTGATCCTTCTTCAGAAATATCCGATAATATTCTGTTGGCGATCTCCTCTTCGATTTCTCTTCGCTCTCCTCTGATCATTCTAATTGGAATCTTTTGTTGTTGTTGCTGTTGTTGCTGTTGCTGATCGTTATTCGTCGGTGCTAGAATAGGAGTCGCTGTCGGAATTTGAGTTTTCTCTTTTTTCGATCGAGATGGAGTCTCTCCTTTATCTTGTGGAATCAACTTTCGTTTCTCCAGACTTTGTGGAGCCATTGGTCTTCCGTATTCGTCAAAATGCACTGGATTTCCGTATTTGTCAACGTAGAAAGGAGAATCGTCAAGTGAAGATGGACGGTGTGACGGATCGTTCAGGTATCGTGGGTCGATGGGGCGGCCTAAATGAAAATGGTTTCAAATTTTAATTATCAGATAGTTCATCAAATCAATGATCTGAGATGTTTACAAGTAACAATCGACGTTTTCCGTATGCATGTGTGGCGCACGCTTTACCTCCGCAGGCAGTGGGTAGATTTTTATGAAAATTATATAGGTCGAAAGGAAATTCATTCAAGGTGATGTCCCATTTTTTTCAAAAAGATACATTTTGAAAATTTCGATTTGTCGATCGGACTGTTTTCAGTGCTCTTTGCACTGCACCGCGCCGGAGACGCGTCTGGTCTGTTAGTTTAGATTCATTTTTCCCAACAATGAGCAAGGCATTCTGATCGAGCAGAAACTTATTTTTAGCTATGCTTAAGAAAAGCAGCCTGATTTAAAAGTATATTTCACTCATGATATTTAAAACACTCACCGTATTGATCGACTGGAATTCTCTGTGGATGACCTTGTTGTTCGAATCTTCTAGAATCATGCGGTGGTTGGTTCTGTCGTTGTGGTTGAGGTGGAATTGGTGGTGGTTGTCTGAAAATTTCAAAAATTGTCTTCTCATTTAACTTCCTAATTACCTTTGTGGTTCCTCGAATCCAGATCCTTCGTCGAATGCGTCTCCGTCAATCAATTGTCCGAATTCGTCGATAAACGGTGGATGTTCTCTTTTCGGTTTCGGCACGTATTCAACAACCGGAGGTGGCTTTTTCGGTTGAATTCTGAGATAATCGTAGATCTCAGCTGGACGTCTTCCTTCCGGTGCTACTGGAGCATTTTGTTGTGCTCTCGCCGTCGCAGGACCAAGAATCGCTTCGAGAATCTGCTCAGACGGAGTCTGCTGAACGAACACACGACGTTCCTGAAAACGGGAATTTTTTTGAATCGAGAGCAAAAACTTTGCCGCGCGCAGCTGAGTAGGCACAGAGAGGAAAAGTGAAGTTGCAGTGTATATAAATGTTTTGTGTGCTGCTCTCTTTTTCTCTTTCGGAGGTAAGTACACACAATGGACCGTAAGGATCAATCCAAACTTACCAGCCATTTGTGTTGATATTTGAATTCCCGTAATGTGTCAGCTGAGAGTGGCTCATTCTTCAATTTCTCATCGTTCAGCCATGGATGATCCAATGCTTCATCAACTGTCAAACGGTGAGCTGGTATCTCTAACAACAGTTTTTGAACGAAATCTCCAGCATCATAAGAAAAGTTTCCAAGTGGAGATGTATCAAATTGACAACGATCAACATTCGAGAGTGTTTCATTGTCATTGTCTCCATGGAATGGCGATGATCCAGTCAATCTGAAAGCGTTGATTTTCAAAATTCAAGAAAAAGATAACTTACAAAACATAAGTCAAGACTCCAGTACTCCACATATCAGTTGCCAATGTCAATGGATAACTTCTGACAATTTCAGGGCTCACGAATTCTGGAGATCCTTTGATTTCTCCGGTGATTAATCCGCGAAGAAGTCGTCTGGCTTGTCCGAAGTCAGCCAGTTTTAACTTGTCATCTTGAAGTAGGATAGTTTCCGGTCGAAGGTCCAAATGAGCAATTCTTAGATCGTGCATATGCTTGAGAGCAAGAAGTAGTTGACGAACAAAGACACGAACACATGTTTCTCGATTCACTCCTTTTGGTTCTGCGATGGAAACTCCTGGATGTGTGAGACTGGACAGACCGTCTATTGTCGAGTTGGCACTGGAAAACGTTTTGGGGTAATGCTATTCTAGACAGAACACATTTTCAGAGTGTTTTTAATTTTTTCAGACTTTCAGATTGCCAATAACTCACCAATTGATAGTAAACCTAACCATTCTCTTACGAAATCATAGAAGAATGTGGACGTCGACTATAGTGTCCGCTCTGTTCTTTCTGCCATCCCAAACTCTTATCTTTTCTCTCTTCAGAACTATCATATCTTTTCATCTTTCTTTTTCTTGGACCTTCAAAAAACCCCAGTGAGAGGGAGCAACCCAAGTTTCTTTCTCCGGAGCTTGTTCTAGAGACGATTCGGATCAGAGAGACATAGAGAAACGAGAAAACATCTTATAATTGTAACAAGGAAAGACTTCCAAGGATCCGAGAGATTCAGAGAAATTGAGGAGCAAAGTGTTTCGAAACGAATGTCACCAGGAACCCATTCAATTGATGAAGAAAAAGGGGTTCCAAAAAACAATGAGGATACTCAGGGCACTTTCAGATCACTAGTGATAATCAGAGGTTCGTTTTTACTGTTGATGTTTCAAGTCTACCTGAATAGTCTAATTCAGTTCATTTTCGGTTTTTCCAACCAGAATCTCAGCACGTAATTACTTTGGAAACATGATGAACATTTTATAATTCTGAATAACAAACGGCGATTGCAAGCCAAATTTGAATAAGAAGATTATTCTAAAAAGCTCTCGTCTACCTTAGTCGATTCCCGAAGCCTTAGTTCATTAAGCATCATTCCTGAAAATCTCCCTACCGATGGATAGCTGGAAATACCTTTCACGGATACAGTTGGTTCAAGAATTTCCGCTTAAACCTAGAAAGCTATCCTCTTTCAGAAAACTTTTCCCTCCATAGAATATCCCCCAAAATTTTATTTCGTCCCTTATAATCTCACCATTCATCATCATCCTCGATCAAATGAAACATTCGCAGAGAAAAAATATCAGAGAAATGCGAAGTGAATTTGTAAAGTCTCAGTCATAAAATCGGAAGCATGGGATCAAGATTCACCAACAAGCCGACATATTGAAATAATTTGATTCAGTTTTTGAGAATCTCTGGGAGGCAATAAAAGAAAGGGGTCCAAGGAGACACTCACCCTCTGCGCACAAACACTCCCACATCTGTTTTTATTCCCTTTTTACACTCATTTCAAATTTCGATCCGATGGATGACTATGATGCAGCTGATGCTTTCTTCTGGTGTTCGTTTCTTTATTTTATTCCGATCGTTGGGATACTATGCCAACTGACTCCTATTCGTTTCTTTTTTGTATTACATTTTTGATTTGCGTTGAGTATTACTAACTCTGATGAAATCAGTCTATGCACTGGCTTCTTGTCAAAAGTGAAGAATCATTTTAGAACTCATCCTTTAAGAGCGATTTCATGAGAAACTTGAGCAAAACGGGAAGGGAATAGCATTTGGAAAAACCGTTTTAAGATAATCTTTTTAATATAATGTGTGAACAATATAGAAGCCATTCTAAGATTTCTGACACTTTCCGGTTTTTGGCTCCGCTCCTCCAGGCCGCGGCCTTCTGAAGTTGGACCTCAAGTATTCAAACTTGTCATATAGATTGAAACTTTCCTTTTTAATTGAAAATACTATTTTAAGCATTTTTAAAAACAGAAATGCTTACTCAACAACTAAACTATCATAGGTAATATAAGCCATTTTTGAGATTTTTGATTTTGACCACGAGGGGAGAATGTCCATTGGTTTCTTAAGTTTCTCATAAAATCGCTCTTAAAAGTATGCATCTCTTTTTTGTATTAGGACTCCTCTCTATATTTTAGCAGTTATATCTTTCTTTCGTAGCATCTCAATATTTTCAGTTTTCGAAGTATTTTTTAACCCTGTCCTCATTCGTGTTACTTCATTTTCCAAAATTACTCCCTTTTTCAACTTCAGTAAATTTGAAAAACCCACTTTTCAAAAACAACCAATGCCAATTTCTCATCTCTAAGCACTCGATGCATTTGTACGATTCCAGGATGATCCAACGAATTATGGATATCCACATGTCTCATTAATGCATCATCAATTGGTCTCAACTGAGCCAAGAATTCGCGTCCCGTTGCTTTTTCGCTGACTCGAAACGGTGCTCCTTCGGCAGCCAATCTGCAATTTACCACCAGCGTTAAATGAATTCTACGGGGGATCCTAAGTGACTAACCTACGAGTTCTATACCTATTCTAAGCTACCTACTCCCAAACGTTAACTTATATTCTCTCATAGTTTCTCAATATTCTCAAGATTCTTTAACTTGGACACGGGACGCTGGTGGTAATTGCAGTTGGCTGACCGAGACAACGATCTCGAAATATCGAGACGAACCCCCGCTGATTTTGTTCATTTCATTGCGTTCCCATTTTCAGCCACATTTTCCAGGATTTCTCTCTCAATTTCTCTCAGAAGTGCTCCCTCATGATTTTTTGGCAGATTTCAGTCCGAGAGATGATTCCAAATCGGATACCAAAAATGAAGATCGAAGGCAGAAGTTGGATAAATCTGTAATTTTTTCTGATAATCTGATTTTATATTTTGAATAAATAATCAGTCAAGAGCACTTCCAAGAGAAATTCAAGAAACCATCCAAAAAACGACTCGCTGAAAAAGAAACACCAAGAAATGACACAAAAAAGAGAGGAGGCCGTTGAGAACAGCCGCCGAGAGACAACGTATCACCGGGACACAAAGACGAAATGGACAAAATCGGATATGGATTTCAGCCTGATACCACTTTTGAGCTGTTTAGTCCTTCCGATTCAGAGTGATAGATGAGTTAGTGCTGGATGTGACATGGACATGACGTGGACACAGGGTGGGAATAGTTAGTCAATCTTTATTTTTGGATTGAAAGGGAAAGAAAAAAGTGATATGATCGCTGAAAAGAAAAAGAAAATAAATGAAAAAAGTTGGGCAAATTGAAATTGAGCAAACGATAGTGTGTTGGTCATTGGGCACTGGTGATGGAATAAATGAATGAGACACGTGGCAATTGGGCACTTTGCCACATGACAGATTCAGATGGGGATGGGGGACTAGGCGATGGGGGACTACCGGATACACAATACAAAGAAAACAGGATAAAAGGGGAACTGAGAGAAGTTTCGAATCGGTATCGTTGTGAACAGCATGGGATTTCACTACTACTGGGGGTTTAGAGACTCACTGGAAATTGAAATGAAGAATGGGATAGGGGGTGACTAATAATGAACCGGTATAAGTGACAGAAGAAAGAAAGATAATTACTGTAATTTTCAGAATTTCTCGATAGGAAGATTTCGGTGATTGGGCACTTCACTTACATTTTCGAAATCAGAGAAAATTCAAAAAATACAGGAAAAGCTTACAACAAAAGGAATATTGAAGAAGAAGAAAATGGGAAAACAGAAAACATTGATCTTGATACATATAGTTTGTTTGGGAAATTTGTCATATTTTTTTGGAATTTTCATGAATTACTTTTCGTCTTTCTCGGAAATTTCGTATAATTCCCGGACTCGTCGAGATTCGATAGTGACTCGGCGGCGTGGAAGTTCGACGTCGTTGTAGTCTCCTTCGGCTGAAAATGGAAAAAGGATATTTGATTTCAACTCAGACGCAGACTAGAGAGTTCTCCTATAAGTGATCCAGCAGTTTGTGCGTCTCGCTCCATCTCTATCTCAGTGCGCGCCTTTTTTGTAACATTGGAGATCAAAGTTTTCAGGCGGCGCGAACTGGGATTGAGATGGAATGCGTCATCCACACTCCTGGGACGCTAGTAACTATCTATTGGACCCCTTTCCAAAGTTAATACATACTCATCTGAATTGTAATCCATATTCTATGAATCTAATCAAGATATTTAACTATAAATCAATCAGATATCCCATTTAAGTCTCTAAACTCACCTTCAACAGTAACACTACACGACGTGGTTGCCTGTCCGGCGTCATTGACAGCAACACAAGAATATATTCCAGAATCTCTCCACAATGGATCGTTGATGATCAGAGAGCACAAAAATGGTCCATCTTGAACAAACTTGATGCGAGAAGACTCAACAATCGGGCGCCATTCCTGGAAATCATATTAGATTAGGAACATGTCAATTTTCCCGGAATTCTCACCTTCATCCATTTCAATTCTGGGAATGGATCTCCTTCTACTCTGACGTCTAATCTCATTGGCTGAGCCGATGAGAATGTCTTATTTGCGAGCGGCTGGATGAAGTTTGGTCTCGCTGAAATTCATTTATGCATTTATTCGTTCTTTATGTTTTCAATTCTTACTGGCAAGATCGACAAGAATATTCTGTTGTGCATCTCCATACTCATTCTTGGCAAAACACTGGTATTGTCCAACGTTTTCTTTGCTGAATCCAGTGATGGCAAGAGTAGTTTCTGTTCCCCCGTAGGTGTAAACTTTGCATTTCGAGGTTGGAGATGATGTGTCGATATCCCATCCACGGAATTTCCATTTGATATCTGGATCTGGGAACCCAGAAACATTCAGAATGATCGTAAGAGTATCGTTCTCAGCACAGTATCTTTTCTCGACAACTCCTGGAGCAAACCATGGGGCACAAGCGTATTGCTCAGAGTATCTCAAGTCGAGGGCTTTCTCTGCATATGGGTCAAGAAGTGGAATGACTTTGTTGGTTCTCTTATCGAATACTGGTTGTGGTGGAGCCATGAGTCTAGATGGTGGGGACGCCGGGGATGGATCGGAGATTCCGTAGATATTCTCAGCACGAACACGGAATTGGTAAGATTTTCCGAGTTCCAAATTACGTACTTTGCACACTGGCTCTGGAATGTTGTAGTCCAAAAGAGTCCACTCTTTTTCTGGAAGTTCCCGAATCTCAATGACATAGGTGACTTGTGGGTAACGTGGTGGAGCTCTCTTGGTTGGAATCCATGAAAGAGTAAGATAGTGTCCAGTGACCTCCTTGATGAATGGTCCACGATCTGGCGGAGTTGGAAGACTGGCGGTGTTGAGTTTCTTGAATCCATACTCTTCAGTGAGGTATGGAGTCACATCGATTTCTCCGTTGAATTTGATGTTATCAAGGAATGGTACAGTGACATCAAGAACGGCAGATGAGCTGGCGGATCCATGAGAATTCTTGGCAACTGCCACGTATTCTCCTGCATCTTCGAGAGTGGTATCGAGGATGATCAAAGCATGAGATCCTCCTCCACAGGATTGAATCTTGATTCTTCCTCCTGGAATGATTTTCTTTCCATTATGGAACCACTCGACTTCTGGTGCTGGATGTCCGACAACAAGGCAGTCGAAGATAGTTGGCATGTGGTTGAAGACGTGCTTGTTCTTTAGTTGTCGAACAAATCCAGGTGGGAATGGCATGCCTCCTCTGAAATATGAATATATGAGAAGGGGGAGAGAGGGTGGAAAGTGATGAATGATGAATGATTCTTCTTACCTCTCATCAGCATCAGCAACATGTCTTGGTCTGATAATATTCAAAGATCCTTCAGTTCTTGCTGATCCCAATTTGTTTGTTGCTTCCAAAGAGTAATCTCCTTCATTTTCTGGGCTTGCATTCACAATAACCAAATGATGAATTCCTCTTTCATCCGTGAAGATGACTCTCTTTCCATCTGGACCATCTCCGATGATCTCTTGTCCATCCTTATACCATTTCACAGTCGGAGTTGGGATTCCAGTGGCACAAACAATCATCTCGACAACATTTCCCTGCAAACAAAGTTCTTTAATATTACTACCTTTTCCGGTTTTGACGCAAGCACCCCATTTTTACATTTTTAGATTTCACAAGTGAGGTAAATTTGGAAACGAGAAATTTCGTCAAAGCGGCCCCTCCCCCATTATCCATTGTGCTCGATTGAGCATTCAGCCAAAAAAGAATGATTCATCCTCACTTTCTCGCCCTCTCATTCCCCTTTTTACGTTAAATTTCACACCTATTTGGATACTCAAGTGAGAGAGAAGTGAGCGGTGGGTCACCGTCGCCATACTTTTGTTTGTTGATTTGAGAAGGTCAACTTTTTCTTTTTTGATCGAGAGAAATGAATCATTAGTGTGTGCTTTAAGGGGAGGGGTCTCTCCAATAAAACGGAGAGATGTCCAGAAGTTTCTTGAAATCTAAAGGAGTTCCCCTGTGTTATTTTGATTCTCTTTTTCAGACGAAAGAACTTTTTCTTCTCTCCCAAAGGTTCTCTAATCTTTACAAGAAGTTGTTCTTTCGTTGGTTAATGAGTGTGTAAACATGTGTCCCTTCTTCCACTTTTCTCTTTGCGCGTGAAATGGATTTCGGATGATTGTGAGAAGAATTATAAGCTCAGGAGTAAACAGTACATGACGTACGATTGCATGTTTTCTCGCCAGTTGCTCCTGTACCGGAGCGCCAGATGATTTCTACTTGACAATTTCGTATGAGTGAAAAACGAGTTCTTGAATTCTAAAGGTCCTTATTAAGAATTCATGCTTCCGGGAAAGAAATATCCGTTTTTATCTTTTTCTGACTATCAGCTGATTTGACCAAAGTTTTTAGAAATGAACATAGGGTTATAAGCCAAAGAATATTTTGAATTGCTAAGCTTTCCCTCTCAATAGAATTGTAGTTTTCATGAAGAACTATTTCTAAACAGCTCGGTCAAAAATTAACAGACTTTCTTGAGATTCTCTCTTATATAGACGGTGGGCCCATAACTTTCCACTCCGTTCCCGGTTATTCAGTGAATCTGAAAGTCAGCATCGAACTTTAAAGTAACTCTTATCTCTATTCTTATCACTTAAATGCTAGACTACCCGTTCAAAGTCTCAAATTGTTCCTGGTTTTCTAGACCGTCCCCCCTTCTTCCAAAAATAATTCCAATTCAATTTTCTAAAGTGCAAAAACTTCCATTCTGCTCGTAATTTGCACCTCGTTTTCTACCAACACGTGACTTTTCCCTGTGTATTTTTCGAGGAAAGAGCGCAAAAGTTGCGTCTTCGTTTCCGACGAAAGAACTCATTCGAACACAAAACTAGACTTCAAAACAAGCTCGTTTTCGCTCTTTCCTCTCTTTTATCAGTTCATCACATTTCGTTTTTGTGTTTGGTTAGCTGATTAGATAACCCTCCTCTGGGATTATCATCAATTGTGCATGTGCGTGGTCAGTTTGGCGACAGATTGGCGCGACGAGAAAAGATTCGTATTTTTTGTTTCCTTCCCAATCTCTCCCAATTTTTCTTCTTTTCTTACCTCGTGAATACTCATGTTGTACAGTCCACGACGGATTCTTGGTTTGCATTCTTCTGGTTCTCCATTTCCTTCTGGAAGTGGGCGGGATCCAATTGTGCGGTCTCCTGAAAACTCAGCTTATCATCAAGAACTTCATGATTACTTCAACTTTTCCATATACTTTGTATATTTTGTATCTTTAAACTCTTGATTAATTTATCTCGAATTTCAGCTAAATCGAGCAAACTCCAATTCTCTATGATACGGTGACATGAACTTCTACTATTGTGTTTCTCTTTTTCTAACATCATTTCTCCCCACTTTTGGTCTTTCAATTCCGCCTACCACATTTCCAAATTGCCCAAAAGTGAGTTCCCCCTTTTCTATTATTCATAAATGACCTTTTCTCCAGGGATGGCATCATGATGAGCCCGGACGAACATGTTATCATTTGGCACGTAGAAAAATGAAGCTTCCAGAAGCACATGCTTATTGTCATAAACTAATTCCTGATGGTTCTGCTCATGTTTTAAGAGTAGAATGTGGAGGAGAAAATGATTATATAAGTAGTCTTGTGAAAGGACACTCCGACAAAGTATGGATTGATGCAAGAGCTCGATTCGATATCGTTGATGGATCTGCTGGTCTTTTTGGACCTGGATTTGTCTATAGATGGCCTAATGGAAAGATAGTTAGGTATCAAAATTGGGCAGATGGAAACGGTCTCGAAGAGATTGGAGCATCCAATAAATGTGTAACTATAAAGAGTGATGGACAATGGATCAACGCCAATTGCACATCAACAGCTGCTGTGATTTGTGAGAAGAAATTACACAGGCCTTTCTCGAAATTCTGTCCAAAACATTGGGTCTACAACAAAGAGACTCAGTCTTGCTATCGGACAATTTCAAAGACAAATATGACGATTTTGGAAGCTGATAATAAATGTTTCGATTACGGTTAGTTTTTTTGTGATGATCATTGAAAATAAAAAGAAAATTGGTTTCAGGGTTCGAACATCGACAAGATGCAATGTTGACTAGTATTGGAAGCGAAAGTGAAAATCAGTTTGTCATGAATTTGGCAAAAGAAAAGGATTCAAATTTTGAATTTATCTACCTAGGTGGCTATGGAAGGTCCAGAAATGGAAATAAGTGGCATTGGATGGATGGTGAGGAGCTCGTTGTATCTATAGCTATTTACTTAGATGTTTTTTTTTGTTTAGGCTCCGAATTTAACTATCTAAACTGGGATCGTGGAATGCCATTTGGAAGAAGAGCATTGGCTGTTCTTGTAATGAATAAAAGAGGAAAATGGATCAATCATTATGCTGATAAAATATTATCACAGTACAATGCCGTGGCAGTTTGCAAGTTCAAAAGTTGATTTTTCTCTCTTTTCTCTGAATAGTTGTCATTTTTAGTCATTGCCCAGTCACTTTCTTTGTTATTGCTCCCCCGTTGTTCTGCCCTTGAAAATCTCATATTTTTCTACGATCTCTAGATTTGCCAGAAAAAAAACACGTTTCTCTCTTACCTTCAATGACAAGTTCAGCCTTTGTGGAAGCAGTTCCATGTTCATTTGTGGCAACACATCTGAAGTATCCTTCACTCAGGAAAGTGACATCAGACAGGATGAGACGCTGAGTTCCATCGGCAGCTGATTCCATCTTGATCTTTTCATCAGCAAACAATTCAAGTCCATCCTTCAACCATTTGATTGATGGGAATGGATTTCCGAATGGTAGGCATTCGAAGGTGACAGACTCTCCTGGTTTGGCACGACGAATTGTCAATGGAATCGTGAATCCTGGTGCCTTTCCTTCACGGATGGATGAGTCAATGTCGCGTGGTTTGCGATCACCGCCTAAAAATATTCATACTAAAACCTAGAATAAATCTTTCAGAATACTCACGAATAACATTAACATCACAAGATGTTCTAGCAGATCCATAGGTATTCTCAGCAACACATCTGTATCCTCCAGCATCTTGACGAGTGGCAGAATCAATTACCAATTCGCAGACACCATCTGGAGACTCGATGAGTTGAAGACGTCCGTATGGGAAGACACGTTCTCCGTCCTTGAACCATTTGATCGTTGGCTTTGGATCTCCGCTGAACTTGCAGCGAAGACGGAAACCTTGTTTCTCCGGAATCTGAAATGTTTAGTTTTAGAGTGGATAGGGGATTTTCGAAAGTCTCACTCTGATGTTCTCCAATGGCTCGATGAGTTTCGGTGCCTTGTTAGCATCGAAGACATCTCTATCTGCAGATCTCCTAGCTCCACTGTCTCTTGGAAGTTTCTTGACGGTGGCAGTTCCCTTGTCTTGAGCAGTTCCAGCTGAGTTAGTAGCAATAACACGGTAGATTCCATCATCATCATAAACACAAGATGGAATGAGCAAAGTGGCGATTCCGTCTGGTGAGAGACTGATTTGGATTCTATCAGATGGTGTCACAATGGCTCCATCCTTGTACCAAGTCATCTCTGGAAGTGGCGAAGCATCAACCTTGCATTCCATTTTCAATGGTTGTCCTTCAGTTGTTCTAGTATCTCCCATCTTCAATGTGAATCTTGGCGGTTGACTGGCAGTCACCACTCCAGATCCGAGTCCATCATCCATTCGCACAAATGATTTGGTAGTAGCACTTCCGTTCTCATTTGTAGCAACACAACGATATGTTCCCTCATCGTGAACTGTTGCATTCTTGATTCTGAGCTGATAGACTCCCTTTGCTGGTTCATTCGACCATTCGAATCTAGAATCCTCAATCAGCGGTCCTCCGTCCTTTGACCATTTCACAGAAGGATTTGGAAGTCCGGTAACCTTGCACTCCAAATCAATGACGTTTCCAAGAGAAACAGACATATCCGAAAGCTCCAAAATGAACTTTGGTGGTTTTCCTTCGTCCATCTTTGGTTTTTCAGTCTTTCCGAGTGCCATTTGGACGTGGGCGGTAGCTTGAGTCTTGGCCTTTCCATGGGCATTTTCAGCTTCACATCTGTAGATTCCTTCGTCACTCATCGTGGATTCCTTGACAGTCAAAGAGCATGTACCATCTGGAGATGTCTCCACAATTGTTCTTGGTCCATTTCTGACGAGTTGTCCATTTCTGTACCACTTGATTTCTGGGAATGGATCTCCAGTAACTGCACATTTCAATGTGAAGGTTTCTCCACGATCAGTCCATAAATCAACAAGTCCCTTTGTGAAGAATGGTTCTTCTCCTTCTTTCTTCACTTCTTGCTTGGGAACCTTCACATTGACACTACAGCTGGTATTGATTGTTCCGTGAGCATTAGTAGCGACACAACGATAAGCACCAATATCAGATTCAGTGCTGTCATTGATAGCAAGAGAGGCAGTTCCATCATCTTCGTATTGGATAGAGATTCTCGAGTCAGCTCTGATCGGAAGTCCATCCTTGTACCAGACAACTGAAGCTCTTGGAATGGCATCAACCTTACAAGATAGTCTGATTGGTTGACCTCCATTCACAGTCTTATCCTCCAATGGTGGGTTGATTCTTGGAGCATATTCCTTTCTCTTCTCCTCTTCCACGTGCTCAAGAATTTCAACTTGATACGTGGCTTGAGTTTCAGCTTGCCCAAGTTCGTTGACTGCGACACACATGTACACTCCGATATCAGACTCTTCGAATGGAGAAATCTTGATACGACATGCTCCATCGACGGTGTTTCTGATTTCAGTGTGAGCAGTGTGCTCGATTTTCTTTCCGTCCTTGAACCATGTGATTTCGGCAGTTGGATTGGCATCAACGTGGCATTCAATGAACATCGGATCTCCAACTGGAATTCTTCTATCCCAAAGTGGAACATTGAATCTTGGTGGATAACGAAGATCATCTCTCATACCATCCCCATGATCAGCTCCTTGCGAGAATTCGCAAACAGTGTCATCGGAGCCATTTTCATTTTTGGCAACGCATTTGAGAGTTCCGAAGTCTTCTTCACGAACATCGCGAATGGTTAGACAGTAGTTTCCATCAGCCATGTCATCCAATGTCACACGGCTATCGAAAGTGATTGGTTTTCCGTTCAAGAACCATTCCAGTGTTGGTTTTGGAAGTCCACGAACCTTCACATTGAATTCCTTCTTGTCTCCGGGAAGAGCAACTCCAGATCTCAGTGGAATCACGAACTTTGGCTTTGATGGTTGTTCTCCTTGCTCAGTGACTGTAACCTTACAATCACTGGTAGCACTTCCAGTCTCGTTCTTGGCGGTGACACGGTATTGTCCAATATCACTCTTCTTGGCAGAACGAATTCTCAAAGTAGCAGTTCCATCGAGAGCAATTCTCATTGTGATTCTATCATCCTTTTGAAGAACAACTCCATCCTTCTCCCAAATGATTTCTGGGAATGGTTCTCCGGCGACAGTGCATTGAAGAGTGAGCAAGTCTCCTTCTTCAACTTCAGTATCCTTAAGTGGAGAGAGGAAATTGGCTCCAGAGGTTGGTTCGGCTGGTTTGGATGCCTTGACATGGACAACTGATCCACTGTACACTTCTCCCTTATCGTTTCCAAGGACAACACGATAGGCACCTCCATCGGATTTCTTGGATGATGGAATAAGGAGTGAGAATTCTCCAGATTCTGGGTTCTCAGTGAATTTGAATCCATCAGCGTCTGGTTTCAACTCTTGTCCATTCTTGTACCACTTCACAACCTTAGGCACTCCTTCGACCTTAACCTTAAGCTCAACTGGTTGTGGTTCCTCAACATCAACATCCTTCAAACCATCAACAATCTTCAGAATGTTTGGTTTGACAACAGTGAGAGCAGCAGATGAATCACAATCTCCAGCGGCATTCGAAAGCACAACCTTGTAATCGGCTCCATCGTCCAATTGAGCTCTGTTGATTGCGAGTTCGTACTTCTTTGGTCCAATTTTCTTGGCTTCCAAATGGCTGTTTGGCTTGATCTCTTGTCCGTTCTTGTACCATTTGACTTGTCTAACTGGAGCACTGACTTCAACCTTGAATACGTCATCATCTCCTTCTGGAACCTCGATATTCTCAAGTCCGCGGACGATTTCTGGTTTCTCGTCAACTTCTCCCTTGGCATCACTCTTGGCCTTTCCACTCTCGTTGATGACTTCCACAGTGTATTCTCCAGCATCCTTCAAATCAGCAGATGGAATAGTCAGTCTGTAAGTAGTGTCGTCGATCTTTTCAATGACCGCATTGGCTCCAGCACTAATAACATTAGCATCCTTAAGCCATCTGACATCTTCTGGTTCTCCTTGAATCTTGACTTCGAATACCATCTTGGCTCCCTTGGCAACCACTTGATCTTCAAGTCCCTTCACGATCTTACAGAGTCCAGCCTTTGCCTTCTTCACAGTCAATTGAGCAGATGATTCTGCTTCTCCAGCAGTGTTCTCCAATACAACCTTGTAAGTGGCTGCATCATCACGAACGGCATTCTTGATGACCAATTGATACTTGGTATCTGTCTTTTGTTCAATGACGAATCGAGAATCTGGTTTGATCTCTTGACCATTCTTGTACCATTTCACAGTTCTTGGTTTTGTGTTTGTCTCAACCGAAAACTCGGCGTTCTCTCCTTCGGTGATTGTTTGATCCTTCAGTGGTTTCAAGAAAGTGATCTTCGGTTCCACGGTGATCTTTCCGCTGCTGTTTGCAGATCCTGCCTCGTTCGCGACTTCGACCTTGTAGTCTCCGGTGTCTTCAACGACGCTAGATGGAATTTCAAGAACGTACTTATTGTCGTCGATCTTAGAAATCTTGATGTTCTTAGCAGCAGCACCAGACAATTCCTTTCCATTCTTGTACCACTTGACAGTCTTTGGAGATCCAGAAGTTTCGATTTCCAATTTGATTGGAGAACCGATGGGAACAACTTGATCTTCGAGTCCCTTGATAATCTTTGGCTCTTCAGCTGGCAATTTCACAGTCAATGCACAGAATGACTCAGCGGTATTTCCATCTTCATCAGTCAACACAACCTTGTATTCAGCTGCATCGTCATCTCCAGCATCCGGAATAACCAATTGTGGTTTCTTGTCTCCATCGCTTCCAGCCTTGGCCTTGTCATCTGGAGTAATCTCTTTTCCGTTCTTGTACCATTTGACTTCCTTTGGTTTCTTGTTGGTTTCCACTTCAAGAACAACCTTCTTGCCCTTCGGAACTTCAGTATCTTCAAGTCCCTTGACAATAGCGATTCCAGGCAGTTTGACAGTAAGAGCAGCAGATGAATCAGCATCTCCGGCATCGTTAGAGAGGACAACCTTGTAGTCAGCTGTGTCATCAAGTTGAGCATTTGGAATCTCAAGCGAATAAGATCCATCTCCATTGTCCTTAGTCTTGGCATCTGGAATTTCCTTTCCGTTTTTGTACCATTTGACTTGCTTCACTGGTCCCTTGACCTTCACATTGAATGTGGCAGTGTCTCCTTGTTTGACGGTAGTTGGGACGAGTCCAGAAACAATTTCTGGTTTCACCTTATCCTTTCCATCATCAGCCAATTTGACAGTGAGGGCGGCAGAGGAGTCAGCATCTCCAGCGTCGTTTGAAACAACAACCTTGTAGTCAGCTCCATCGTCAATTTGAGCATTTGGAATCTCGAGAGAGTAGGAACCATCTCCGTTGTCCTTTGTCTTGGCGTCTGGGATCTCTTTTCCATTCTTGTACCATTTGACTCCTTTAACTGGTCCCTTGACCTTGACATTGAAAGTAGCAGTTTCTCCTTGCTTCACGGTAGTTGGAACCAATCCAGATACAATTTCTGGTTTGGCGCTAACATTGACCTTAGCCTTTGATTCGATTTCTCCTGCTTCGTTTGCAGCAGTGACACTGTACTCTCCTACGTCGGTTTCCTTGAAGTCTGGGATAGTGAGACGATATTTTCCGTTTCCGAGATCCTCGACCTTTCCGTCCTTGATCTCATCTCCGTTTTTGTACCATTTCACATCCTTTGGTTTTCCTTCGATCTCAACTTCCAAAACCAATGGAGTTCCTTTTGGAACTGATTGATCAGAAAGTCCTTTTTTGAATGAAGGAAGACTGATCTTTTCAGCTGCTTTAGTGACAGTGACAGTTGCAGAAGATTCAACTGAAAGAGAATCACTTGAGAGGACGACGCGGTATGAACCGGAATCAGAAAGTTCTCCACTTTCGATCTCCAGTTTATACTCGGACTCTGTCACTTGAGTGATCTTTGTTGTCTTCGAGCTGTTGACAGTTTCAGATCCCTTGTACCATTTAACAGTCTTCGGTTTTCCTTCGACTTCAACAGAAAGAAGAATCTTCGTTCCTTGAGTAACAGAAACATCAGTGAGTCCCTTCTTGATTTTCAAAGTCTCAGATGGAATAACAGTGAGTGGAGCCTTGCTGTTGGCAACTCCAGCATCATTTGAGACTTCAATTCTGTAGTTTCCTTGATCCTCAGTCTTTGATTCCTCGATAACAAGTCGTTGAGTTCCATCATCAGCAGATTCGAAATGAACACTCTTATCTTCCTTCAATTCTGATCCATCCTTGAACCATTTTACATCCAGCTTGGTTCCCGAAACTTTGCATTCGAACTTAGCAGTTTCAGTCTCTTTGACTTGAATCGCAGAAAGCTCTTTGAAGAATCCAGGAGCAACATGAGCTGGTTCCTTGACTGTAAGAGTGACGTCACTCCAGACATCTCCGAATTCGTTTGAAGCTTCGCAACGGTACTCATCCATATCATTGAGAGTGGCGTTGGTAACAGTGAGTCTTTGAGTTCCATCATCCAGATTCTCAATCTTGACTCTATCAGATGGTTTGAGCTCTTCTCCATTCTTGTACCACTTGACAGTTGGCTTTGGTTTTCCAGAGATCTTTCCTTCAAGAACTGCAGTCTCTCCAACAGTAACAACTGCTGGTTTCACTGGTTGCAAGAAGTCTGGAGCCTCTCCGTCAATCTTTGGAGCTCCCTCCAAAGTGACGATGATTGGTCCCTCGGTCCAAGCACTTCCGTATTCATTTTCAGCTTCACATCTGTATTCTCCTGCATCAGCTTGAGTCACATTGTCAAAAGTCAAGGTGAGAGTTCCATCATCCTTATGTTCGGCGCGAACACGAGCAGACATTTCAACTTCTTTTCCTTCCTTCGTCCATTTGATTTTTGGTCTTGGTTCTCCTTTAACTTTGCACTTGAGAACTGCTTGTTGTTTTTCAGTGACTGTGCAGGAACGAAGAAGTTCGACAAATTCTGGAGCTCCGCGTCCCGAGTCGGTCTTGGAAGAAGCGGTTTCTGAAAATTGATTAATTCGAAAATGTTAGGAAAGATTTGAAAACTAAAAAGGGGTAAATACTAAGTGCTACACTACATGCAAACGATGACAAGTTACCTCCGACAGTCTCCAACTGTCCAATTTCTTCAAGTTGTCCACTTTCATCACTAACATGTTCTTCAACTTTAGCAGCAAACTGAATCTTCAAATCTGCTTTAGTATCAGCCTTTCCAGCAACGTTGACAGCTTCACATCGGTAAGCACCGACGTCTTCTTTCTTGGCATTCTGGATTGTCAACTTGATATTTCCATCTTCTAATACTTCCAATTGCATGTGTTGTCCAATATCCACAGGCTGATCATTCTTGAAGAATTTGATTTGTGGATGAGAATCTTTGTTGACTTTGCATTCAAGAACCACAGTATCTCCTTCATTGGCAAATGTCTCCTTGAGTGGTTCGATGAACAATGGCTTGACTTCTTCGGCAGTCTGTTTCTCGAATGAGTATTTCGGTACTTTGAGTTCTCCGATTGTCTCATCCTTTCCAGCTTTATTGGTAGCTTGACAGGTGTACTTTCCAAAGTCAGCAGTGTTTGTATCCTTGATGATGAGAGTATGAGATCCATTCTCTCCCTTCTTCTCAATCACATGCTGATTATCAATGGCAACTGGTGCTCCATCCTTGAACCATTTCACTTCTGGTTCTGGCTTTCCTTCAACTCTCACTTCCAATTCAACTGGTTTTCCTTGTTCAACCTCATATGGCTTCAATCCTTGCACGAACAATGGTGCCTCGATCTCCTCTTGAACAGCCATATTTGCAGTTGTCTTTGCTTCTCCAGCTTCATTTGTTGCCTTGCAAGTGTACACTCCAACATCTTCTCCTCTGGCTTGTTTGATCGTCAGAGTGTGATGTCCCGATCCTTCGTCCTTGGCGAAAATGTGGGAGTTGTCGATATTGATTGGCTTGTCATCCTTGAACCATTCAACCTTTGGAGCTGGAGTTCCGATGACAGTAACCTTCAAATCCAGAGTCTCTTGCTCTCTGACTTCCAGCGGGCGGAGCTTCTGAGTGAATTCTGGAGGAATAGAATCTCTGATGATTCCAAAGTTGGCAGTACAAAGTGCTTCTCCAGCCTCGTTTCTAGCACGGCACGAATAGATTCCAACGTCTCCTTGTCTAGCATCGTTGATGGTAAGAGAGAAACTTCCCACGGCAGTTTGTTTCTGGATGACGTGCACATTATCGATATTGATTGGAGTGTCATCCTTGAACCATTCGACAGCTGGTTCTGGTTTTCCGACAACTTTGACAGACAGTGTAATCGATTCCTTCTCCTTCACTTCCACTGGTGACAGTTTTTCAATGAATTCTGGTGGAACCAAATCCTTGACGACGGCAAAGTTAGCTTCAGTCTTGGCCTCACCAGCTGGATTGGTAGCACTGCAAGCATACTTTCCAGAATCTTCGGTTCTTGCGTCCTTGATAGTGATAGAGTAGTTTCCAGATCCTTCTGACTTGGCAATAACATGAGTTGAATCAGTTTGTACTGGTTGTCCATCCTTAAGCCATTCAACAGATGGTTCTGGAACTCCCTTCACAGTCACTGACAATGTGGCAGTCTCATTAATCTTGACTTTAGTCTGAACCAATTCCTTGACGAATGTTGGTTTTTCAAGAGCCTTGGTGACTTCTGCCTCAGCAGTGGATTCAGCTGATCCAGCTGGGTTGGTTGCCTTGGCAGTGTACTTTCCGGCATCTGTAGTTTCAGCTTGCTTAACAACCAAAGTGAAAACTCCAGTTTCTGGATTCTTCTTGATTTCGTGATTTCCATCTTCACTGACTGGTTTGTCATCCTTGAACCATTCAACATCTGGAGCACTTCCTCCAACTTTAACTTCCATCTTGATCTCTTCCTTCTCCTTCACACTGGTTTTCTTCAATCCTTGTTCAAATACTGGTGCCTCAACTTTAGTGGTAATCTTCGATGTTGAGGTGGCAGTTCCAAGGGAGTTCGTGGCAACAGCCTTATAGGAAACAATATCTTCTTTTGTCGTTTGACTGATAACCATTCGCCAATGAGTATTCGTCTGGTCATGCTCGATGGCGATTCTGCTCGATGAAGTTATCTTCGTCTCGGTTTTCGTGGTCTCAGAGAATGAATAGAAATCAACATGCGGTTGTGGGGATCCCTTGACAGAGCAGGAGAGAATCAATTTCTCTCCAATCGAAAGTTCCTTGTTTTGAAGTTCCTTGGTGAATACTGGTGCTTCGCCTGGAAAAAAGGGCAAGAGTGCAAAAGTGCGGAGTGGGAAAGAAAACCAAGAAAGAAACGAGCAATCAACCGTGGTGGATTGTGGATTCACGCAAACAGAAAGACATGGGAATGGGAAGGAAACGAACTAACCTTGAACAGTCAAGAATGCTTCGGTCTTGGAAGTTCCTTCGGAATTCTCCGCAATGCAAGTGTACTTTCCTTGGTGAGTGAGTTCGGTCGTAGTGATGGTCACTCTCTCGACTCCTTCCACAGATTCAATCTTGATCGATTCTTGAGTGATGGTTTTCTGAAAAATTGAAAAATTAGAAATTCACAAAAAATTGAATCCAACTTACGTTATCATGAAGCCAGCTGACTTTTGGCTTTGGTTCTCCAATAACCTTGCACTCAAGAACAACCTTCTCAGAAGTTTTGGTTGTCTTGTCTTGTAGAGCAACAATGAATTCTGGAGCCTTGTTTTCACTCTTCTTCTCCAAAGTCTCAATCACAGTCAACGTTGCTTCACAAGTGTCCTTTCCGGCGGTATTTTCAACAACACAGGTGTATTTTCCGGCATCTTCTGGAGTGACATTTTCAAGAATAAGTTCCTGAGTGATATGCCCTTCTGGTCCCGTTCTGGTCTGCACACGGATTCTGGCAATCAACTCAATCTCTCTTCCATCCTTCAACCACTTGCAGCATACTCCCTTGGTATCTGGAACCACGCATTCGAAGACGGCAGAGTGTCCCTTCTTGGTCTTGGTGTCCTTGATCTTGGTAATAAATTTCGGAGCCATGACTGGAGTTGGAGTACGGTGCATTTCATCACGGAAACTTTCGTCTTCAGTGAGATCATCTCCGACGAATTCTTCAGCTTGAGCTTCACTTTCAGATTCACTGAACATATCAGAAGTGTAGGTGATCATATTGGCAGTACATGACACCTCTCCGGCATCGTTTTCAGCTTTGCAAATGATCTCTCCGACGTGGATATCTGGGTTGAAACTGTTGATCGTCAATGTGGAAGTCTTATTGTCAGTGACGATGGTGTAGAGGTCCGAGTTGAGAATCTCCTTATTGTTGATGTACCAGGTAAGACTTGGTTTCGGGTCTCCAGTGAACACAACCTTGTGAACAACCTTGGTTCCAGTACGAGCACGAACGTTGCTGAGCCATTCCAAGAAATCTGGAGGCTCTCCACGCGGAAGAACGAGCAGCGTGGCTTCAGAAGTGGCCTTTCCGTATTCATTGATAGCTTCACAGACGACTTGTCCGGAATAGTCACAAGTGATATCCTTGATTGTGACTGTATATGTTCCTTTCTCGGAATGGATCTTGATGTTTTGCGATTCTTCCAGCTTCTTTCCATTTACATACCACGATACAACTGGTTCTGGTTCTCCGAGCAACACGGCCTTCAACTTGAGAGTATCTCCTTCTCTGCATGTAGCATCACAGAGAGAAGTTTCGAACTCAACTGGAATCGGAGCAACCACTTTGAGTGGTCCTTCGATGCTTGCTTCTCCTGCTTTGTTGTAGGCAACACATTTGATCTTTCCAGTCATATCAGCAGTAACTCCATGGATCTTCATAGTGTAAACTCCATTTGCGTTCGAGATTTCCGTGTCTTCAGTGGCACAAACCAATTGTCCATTGATGTACCATTTGACGAATGGAGTTGGATCTCCAGTGATGAGGAGTTTGCATTCAAGAGTGTCTCCTTCAGTGAGATTTATTGGGGCAATATCACTTTGGAATGCTGGTTTCGCCATTGGACGTCCCTTGACGACTCCAAGAGAAGCCGAGCATTCAGCAACTCCGAATTCGCTCTCTGCTTTGATTGTGATTCTTCCCTTGTCGTCCAATTTGGTTTGGAGAATGCTCAATTTCAGAGTTCCGTCTTCCTCTTCGACCAATTTGAAGTGGTCATCCGACTTGATTTCCACTCCGTCCTTGAGCCAAGTGATCTTTGGTTTTGGTTTTACTGCATTCAACTTGGCATCCATAAGGGTAAGTTCTCCTTCGGTAACCAGACGATCTTCGAGATTCTTGGCGAATGTTGGAGCATCTCCAACCTTCTTGACTGCTAATTGAACATCTCTCTTCTTGGATCCAACTGCATTCGTTGCTTCACAAGAGAGTTCTCCTGCTTGTTCTGGGGTCACAGCTGCAATTTCGATAGTGTGCTCTCCATCCTTATCAGTGACAGTGATGTTTCTGAAAAAAGAAAATTTCAACTTCCCTAGTATTTTGGACTAAACTTACGCATGCTTGGCAACTGGTTCTCCATTCAAAGTCCAAGCAACTGACGGTTCTGGATATCCTTCCACATTTGCAGTGAACTTCACATTATCTCCTTCCTTCACTTGCCTATCATCCATATTTGTGGTGAATTTTGGTACTTCTGTCTTTTTGTCCACCTTCAATTGAGCAGTTGCTTCGACCTTTCCAGCCACATTGCTAGCTTCAACTCTGATGGTTCCATTGTGCTCCATTAGTGGTTTGTGGATACGGATAGAAGTCTTTCCGGTCTCATGAACATACTTCACTTTGACTTCTTCACTTTGAATCAACTTCTTATCATTCAAGAACCATGACACATTTGGCATTGGTTTTCCAGTGACAATAGCGCTGAATTTAACGCTCTCTTCAATGGTTGTCTCGTGATTCTGTGGAGCTTGAATGAATTCTGGCTTCTTGTTGGCTCCATTAACAGTGATCTTTGCAGATGACTCGCATTCTCCAGCAGCATTCTTTGCCTTGGCAGTCAGAGTTCCATTCATATCTGGTTTAGCTTCAGCAATCGTAACATGATATGTTCCGTCTCCATGATCAACCACTTGCACAGTATCACTCTTGGTAAGTGGCTGTCCATTGAGAAGCCAAGTGACTTCTGTTCCTTGGAATGGTCCATCCAATTCAAGGTTCCATCGCATTGGTTCTCCCTCATCAACAGTTTTATTATCGAGTTGGGATTTGAATTTCGGTGCAACAACGTTCGGTTCCACCTTGAGATCGGCTTGTTTTGTATCTTGTCCAGCTGAGTTTTGAGCAGTAACCTTCACAGTTCCTGTCTGCTCAATCTTTGCATTTGAGATCTTCAGAGTATAAACATCTTCAGTTTTGATAGTAGTAATAGTTGTAGATTCCTCAACAATCTTCTCATTGATAGTCCATTTGACTGTTGGAGCTGGGAATCCAGTGATTGTAGCCTTGAATTCAGCGGTTTCTGTCTCCTTGATGGTCACAGATTTTGGTCCATCTACAACAATTGGAGTCGTGGATGGTGGATTCACGGTCAATGTAGCAGAAGATTCAGAAGTTCCGACTTCATTCGAAGCCTCAACGGTGATTTTTCCAGAATCTTGAGCATTTGGAATGATGAGAGATGACTTGTTTTCCTCGTTCTTAATAGTGATTCCATTCTTTCCATCTTCCAAAGCATTTCCGTTTTGGTACCACTTGTATTCTGGAGAGTGAAGGGCAATGACGTCCATCTGAAAATACAAGCATCGAGTTTTGAAATTGAATTATAAATAAAATACCTGTACGGTGTCTCCTTTGGTGACTTCCATATCACGAAGTTTATCCGTGAATTCAGGTTTCTTCGTCTCTTTCGGTGTCTCCAAAACCTTCAAATCAGTCTTTGTCTCAACTGATCCAGAGGCATTTGAAGCCACGATAGAAACTACTCCACTTCCGAAAACAGTTGTATCAATCGAACAACGGAATTCAAATTGATCATCTTTGGAAACAGTAACGCCTTGAGCTGTCGTGATTTCCTTTCCATCCAAGAACCATTTGATTTCAGTCGCATTCTCAACAACGACTTCGAAATGAGCCAAATCCGTTTTGTTGACTGTCTGCGACTTGAGATCTCGCGTGAGTTTTGGCGCTGGCGGCTGAAAAAATTGAATGTTGTAAAGAGATTTCAAGGAATTTTCAGTTTCCCCATAACTTTTCGGTCATACAACACTCACATTCAAGCTTGAAATCGTGGGAAAAGCCTGCTTATTTCCCAGATATTTTATTCGAAAATTAGCAAATTTTCTTCTACTGAAGAATCGAATCTCCATTTGAGTTTTCAAAAAGTTTCAAACCGCAAAATTTGGGCTAAAAGGAAACGAATTCGGATCACAATGTTTAGTATTCTAGCAAAGTTCGATATTCAAAAAGAAACTTCGATAGAGTTCAGGGTATTCTTCATGAAAAAATTAGAAAACCCATTCTCTAGCGCACTGGGCAAATGGAAGAGAAAAATACACTGCTTTTTTTCAAAGCTCTTTTGACCAAATGCACGGGAAGTAAAGAGCAGGTTTTATGATTTTTACCCTCCTAATATGAAACTTAAGCTAAGATTTTTACCGCCTTCTCAGGCAATGTGAGTTAATTTATGACTATAACTCGGTTTTGGGATGTTTTCAAAAACTCGAGCAGAGATCTTTGAGACAAGAGCCTTACGTTTATTATGGTAAAATTATTTCTCAAATACTTTATTATCGTCCCAGGAGTATGAAATTGCGCGGGTGCACTGAGATTGAGATAGAGCGCGCCGTCTACCCTCCTGGAACGCTAGTAGTAGTCTTAATTCTTCAAAGTAATTGTTAGGATTTATAAATCTCATCCAATTCTACATCCGAAAATGTTCTAATAAGATCACTGATCCAATAATTTTTTGCACAAGAAACCGAATACGGGATTCAGTATAATTTTCAAAATTATGCCTTTTCGTTTCCTAGAATTTTGGATATCAGATCATTAAACTTCTACATTATGAATGAGACTCACTAATCCAGCAATTTCCTTTTCCTTTTCCAAAATATCAACTTAGCACGATTTTCTATTCAACTAACCACTTTTTTAAATATATTCTCTCATATCTCTTCTCACACTTTTTTTTTCAAAATTAAGCTTCAAATTTTTTTCGAAATTCGCTCTCTCACTGTTTGGACCTACTAAACATTACCTTTTCTGCTTCTGGAGACTTCGACTTCTTCTTTTTCTTCGGCGATCCAGGTGGAGATGTTTTCGTTGGAGATGTCACTTCTGTAGCTGTTGTTGATGTTGTTTCTGTCTTCTCAACAATAGTTTCCGTTGATGAAATCTTCGTTTCTTCCACCTTTTCTGGGGATTTCTCCTTCTTAACTGGAGATTTGACCTCTTCTGCTGCCGCTGGTTTCTCTGGACTCTTCTCCTTCTTCGTTGGACTCTTCGGTTTATCCTCAATCTTTTCTGGAGATTTCTCCTTCTTTGTTGGAGACTTCACAGATTCTTCTTCGGACTTCTTGATTGGAGATGTTGGTTTTTCTGGTGTTTTCTCCTTCTTCGTCGGAGATTTGACTTCTTCAGTTACTGAGTTCTCCGGTGACTTGTCCTTCTTCGTTGGACTCTTCGATTTTTCTTCTACATTCTCTGGAGTTTTTTCTTTCTTTGTTGGTGATGTTGGTTTATCTTCTGCCACCTTTTCAGGGCTCTCCTCTTTTTTAGTTGGAGACTTTACAGCTTCTTCAACCTTTTCTGGTGATTTCGCCTTCTTTGGTGACCCTGGTGGAGATTTCTTCGATGTTGGGGAAGACGGCTTCTCCTCAACCTTCACTGGAGATTTCGGTACATCATCAGTAGTCTTCTTTGTTGGGGAAGACGGTTTCTCTTCAGCTGGCTTCTCCGGAGACTTTTCTTTTTTGGTTGGAGACTTGACATCTTCTGTGGATTTCTCTGGACTCGTAGGTTTCTCTTCGGTCTTTTCAGGTGATTTCTCCTTCTTTGTCGGAGATTTCACAGCTTCTTCTTCAGTCTTCTTGATTGGAGATGTTGGTTTCTCTGGTGACTTCTCCTTCTTCGTTGGACTCTTTGGCTTCTCTTCAACCTTTTCAGGTGTCTTCTCTTTCTTTGTCGGAGATTTCACCTCTTCCGATGCCTTGTTCACTTCTGTCTCCAGAACCGTTTCAGTTTTCTCAATAGTTGTTTCAGAAGAGACTTCCACAATATTCTTAGCTTCTGGAGATTTCTCTTTCTTAGTTGGAGACTTGACTTCCGCAGTAGACTTCTCTGGACTCTTGTCCTTCTTTGTCGGACTCTTCGGTTGTTCCTCAGTTTTCTCTGGAGATTTCTCTTTTTTAGTTGGTGAAGTTGGTTTTTCCGGTGACTTCTCCTTTTTAGTAGGACTCTTAGGCTTCTCTTCAATCTTTTCAGGTGTCTTTTCCTTCTTCGTTGGTGAAGTAGGCTTCCCTACCACTTGTTCTGGAGATTTCTCCTTCTTCGTTGGACTCTTCGGTTTCTCATCCAAAGTCTTCTCCGGTGACTTATCCTTCTTCTCTGGAGTTGGACTCTTTTTCTTCTTTCTATCAGCATCAATCACTTCCTTTGGCAATTCCTCCTCAGCAAACGACACTCTTCTCTTCGGGGTTCCTTCTCTAACATCAGTTTGTGATTCCGTCTTTGAGACCACCTCAATCTTGCTCACACTGATACTTCCTTCAGTGGAACCTCCTCCTCCGATAATCGTTGTCGCGGATTCCGATTCCTTCGTCTCGACCGTGACGCCTCCAACTGTAGACGTCACTTCAGTTGTCGACATCGTCGTTGTCTTCGTTGAAGTCAACGACGTCTCCATCGAGATTGTAGTCGTTGCTTCCGGAGAAGCTTCTTTTGCCTTCAATTAATTTTAATAGAACCCATTGTTGGTTTTTTCTACGGATGAGGTTAGTTTTCTAACAAAAATTACATGTTCAAAACTGGAATTTCTTTAAGAAGTTAGAAGACTTGAAATTCTGACTGCCAATTTTGAACAAGTAATTTTTCTATCAATCTTGTTAATCCCCAAGGTTATCGGTAGGAGTTTCTAAAAAAAGAAGTGGTTGATTGTGCTTAGAGAATCGTGCTAAGAAGATTATTTGGAAATTTTGGAAAATTATGAGAAGTTTTCCTAGCTTTTAATGAATTTTTTATGTAATTTTTCGTCTGGAATTTCTGGGAAATAGGCGGAACAATAGACACTGCAAACCATGCGTCCATCTGAAATACCTACCTGTTGAATGGTTTCAGAAGACATTTGGACTTCTGAAGTGGACTTTTTCGAGTCATTCTCGTCGACGACGACACTCTCCTGAACATGCAAAACAGAAAATACGAACAGCAAAGAAAGTGATAGGAATTTGATTGGGGAAAAGTTTCTGTGATACTGTTCGGAATGGAATTCATAGTTTTTTGGGTTTTGGATTTGAAAATTGATATGATTTTTTTTCTTTGAAATTTTATGACCGAAGCTAGAAGAAACCTCCTGAAGATCTTCAACTTGAAAAGTTTTTCAAAAAATTATTAGAGATCGAAAACATTAAAAGTTGATGGAAACTATATTTTGAAGATAGGGGAATGTCAATTTCTTGATTACTGCGTCGAAAAAAAACATATTTTCAGATAAGCTTCAGCCTCTGCTTTTGATCTTAAAATATAAAAATCTGTTGAAAGATGTTCTAATGAGTTTCCTACAAGATCCAAACAATCAGTGAACTTTTTATCCAATCAAACTCCAATCACCACCGCAAAAATGAACTGAAATTGAACTCTCAAGAATACTAAAGTGACCTGAATATGACACGATTTGTTGTTTCTCAGAATCTCTGCGGATAGGTTTTTGTTCCAAAATAAGATTTTTTTTTACTTTTTGAGTACTAAAATTGCAAACACACACCCACAGAAATTCTCGTAGAAACAAAAAACAATCCTTGTCATTTCTAACCCAGTCAAACCTATGAAGAATCCCTTTTCCCCTCAAAAAACCAACCTTCTTTGGTTCGATCGTCAACTGGGCGCCCGTCTCTTCGGCTCCGAGTGTATTTTCTGCGACAACAGAAATAGTTAGATGATTCACTTCGGAATAGTATGTCGCCGTGTCGATCGTCAGGATCGATGCGCCGTCGACGGTGCTCTCGTCACGTGTTACGCGCGCCCCTTCCTGTCCATCTCGCACCTGAAAATATTAGAAATGTGTTATTGGGTTTGCTTAATAACAATTTGAGACTAGGTGCTTCTAGTATCAGATTTGTGTAGAGATATAATATATTTTGAGATATGATACATCAAGTTTCTTATAATGAAGACGCTACCTAGCAGGTAGAACCTACTTCAATCTGGGCTATGTTATCAGATATCAAGCTCTCAAGTTAAACAGAGATGATCGAAATGAAAAAAAAAGTTGCTATTGCACCATATCGAGATCATTAGAGCATAAAATATGCAGAAAAATTTGGGGAATTTCTATTAGGATCAAATGGAAAACAGTAGCTTAATGAGATTTGTAGAAGACCTAATGAAATACAGTAGAAGAGAAGAGAGTTCATTTCAAGAGGGTATTTTGAATGTTAAGAATTTCACCAGTATTGAGAAAGTAGCGGGAGAATAGATTCTGAGCGTTTTTATTCTAATGATAAGACAAAGTATTCGTCAGAGAGTATTCCATATCAGACAAGAGACATAACAATTTGAAAAAAAACTCACCTTTCTTCCATTAACAGACCATTCGTATGTTGGTAGTGGAATTCCGAATGCATGAGCAGTAAACACAGCTTCAGATCCCTTCTCAACAGTCAAACTCTTCGGTCTCAAATCGAATTCTGGAGCGAATGGTTTCTTCTGAACTGTCAAAGTGGCTCTCGTTTCATCTGATCCTTCTGAATTCGTGGCAACTGCCTTGATCTCTCCGGCTTCTTCAATCTTGATATTCTTGATTTGAAGTTTAATGGATCCATCGAATTCTCTGATTTCAACACGATCCGATTGTTTCAATTCCACTCCTTTCAGGAACCACGTGACTGTTGGCTTCGGTTCTCCTTCAACACGTACTTCGAATACCACAGTGTTGTCGACGGTTTCGGTTTTGTCTACTAGAATTTCGACGAATTTCGGTGGTTTCTTCTGTTTTTCTGGCGCCAGCACAACGAGCCGTGCCTTCGTTTCGAATCGTCCCACAGCATTCTCTGCTCTGAAATCATCTCATTTGTTTTTAGCCATCTTCAAAGCTTTGACTTCTTTCGAAAAAGTACATACCTACAGAGTACGGTGCCCGCGTACTGTGCTGAGTCGATGGTAAGCTTATGGTCGTGGTTGTGCGCCTCGATCTTGACGCCCGGACTTCCCTGATCCATCTTGTGCCCGTTGATGAACCAAGTGACCTCCGGGTTCGGATTTCCGCGAACGGTGGTCTCAAAGACGGCGAACTCGCCGGTTTTTACGGTCTGCAACAAGTTTGATTTTAAAATTGGATCGTGCTGAGAAAACGTTTTTGTAGGATAAAGTACTCAGAAGAAGAAGAATAAGGATATCCTAACGCGTTTTTAATGCAAGATCTCAGGGGACAAAAAAATTCCAAGCTCTAGATGTAGCGAAAAAAGTGGAACATTATATTCAACTGCTGAGAAATGCTAAAGAATGGAATTTTCGGAAAACAAAGAGACCATGAAAATCAGACAATTCAAAAGTAAAACTCGAGGAAATTCAAGATCTTCATGTTCGGGTTCTGTACTTTAGAGTCAAACGGAAGTTAGAAATCAAAGTTGTAATAACCGAACTTTCATCAGAGCCGAATTTCTCCAAATTTTCTGTACCATTAGGAACCATTTACCTAACCAAAGAAAAAGCCAGATGCTTCTGTATTGATAAATCAAAAAATGAAATAAATCGAACTTGCTCAAATTTGTCAAGTTATTCTTTGTAAACAAATCAATAAGTCTCAAAAAATGACTTCAGTGATAAGAAACAGCAAAAACGCGTGGGGTAAGCTTTCTTTTCTGCCGACGGAGGGAAGATGAATCTTCTTTTCTCAGAGAACAACTGTTTTGTGAGTAAAATCAGAGACAGAGTTCCAGGGATGGTGTACTTTTTGTAGGGAGATTCTAATGAGGATGATTTCTTGAATGGTTTGAACTAAGTCTAGAACTCAATGATTCTGATTCGAAAATTATTTTGAGCAAGGAACAGGAATCCGGATTTAGATTTAGAAAGAAGATTTAGAATCATGTGAGGAATCAAAATAGTTGAAATTTTAAAAAAATAAAGAAACATCTGATTGAGGTCGCGAAGAGCATGAGAGATTCCGACGGGTAGCCGAAAAAAAAACAAAAGCGTGTGAAAAAAACGTTGAACCGTTTCTCCATGATATGATTGGATCTCCTCTCTCAACGTGTCTCGTTTCGCAATATCTCTTTTCATGATGTTACACTGATCAACAAGAAGACGAGTGGGTCCCCAGCAAGAAATAGTGTACTAATCAGAGAGACACGAGAGAGAAGGAGAGATCAGTGAAGGTGGCATTGCTGGATGGCATCCACCTCCACAGAGCAAAAAATGAGATAGAAAAGATTTCTTGTTTACCAGACGATTGGAGAGACAGGGACCGACAAAAATAAAAAAGGGACCAGATTGGTGGGAATTAGCGGTCAATTTGTTCTCCGGGTGCGAAATTGCGAACTTTGAGTAAGAAATTTAAAATAGACATCGAATCTTTGCTAACTATGTAAACATAAGAACACCCGTAAAAGAACGTAGATTCAGAACCTATACTGTCTGATAACGTTATTTATATTTCAGGATTTCTCAATTTTTCAAATATAAGAATTTTAAAACTTCAGGTTATAGACATCTCCATCTAAAACTATCCAACTATTTCGTTTGAAATAAAAATGCCCCGAACCAACCTGATCTTCAATATCCTTAAGGAATGTCGGCGCACTGCGTGATTCCTCTTCTTCCTGTTCAACAGTAAGCCGTGCCCTGCTCTCTGCTGTTCCATGTTCGTTCTGTGCCTTTGCCACAATCTCTCCATCGTGTTTTTCGATCGAAGTGTTGGCGATTGCGATACGATAGAAACCGTCGTGCCCTACGATTTCGACGCCGTCTTCGCCGTGTTTCAACTAGGAGATTCGAATATTTTTTGGGATTTTCAAACTAAAAATACTTACTTCTTTTCCACAAAGAGTGAAAGTGACTGTTGGTTCTGGCCATCCACTGACATCAACTTCAAAAACGACCTGAAATCAAACAAGCATAAATATGAAAACTTTTCATAACAACTTACAGTAGCCTTCTCCTGAACTGTCTTATCTTCAAGTGGTTTGTTGAAAGTCGGTGGCGTTGGAGGCACTCTGACTTTGAGTCTTCCATCACATGAAGCTGATCCCAATCTGTTGGATCCTTGACATGTAACCATTCCATCGAAATGTCTCGTGACGTCCTTGATCGTCAGAATACAAATTCCATCTTCAGAAATGAACTTCACTTTCTCCGATTCACTAAGTGGCTTTCCATTGATGAACCATGTGATTTCTGGATTTGGATCTCCAGTGATAACTGATTTGAATCTCACTTCTTCTCCTTCATCACATTCCACATCTTCAATTGTTGCTTGGAATTCTGGAGCCACGTGGTTCTTATCAGGGTCAGCTTGAACGAAGAGTTCAGCCTTGCTTTCTATCGATCCGAATTCGTTTTGAATCTTGACAGTGTACACTCCAGTATCATCTGGTTGAGCATCACGAATCTCCAGTTTCGCCGTCTGCCCATCATATTGCAATCGGAAATCATGAGATGGTCGAAGTGGTTGATCATCCACAAGCCATACAAGTTCTGGTTCTGGCCATCCTTCAACTTCACATTCGAAATCAATAACGTCTCCTTCCTTGCATTCTTTGTCTTTGAGCTTCGTGACGAATGCTGGTGGAGCTGCCTCTTTTTCAACTTTCAATACTCGGAAGAATGCGGATGTCGATGCTTGTCCATACTCGTTTGTAGCCATACAAGTGTAACGACCCGTATCGGTTACCTACAAGAATATTTTTGATAATTTAGATTTTAACCAAACTTTTAAACTTTCAATATTTTTCAACTGAAAAACTCACTTGAACAGGATCAATAGTCATTGCAAAAAAGCCATCCTCGTCAGAATAGAATGTATGTCTTTCATCTTCATGTAATTGAACATCGTCCTTATACCAAGTGATATCAGGAAGTGGATATCCAGTCACTTTCAGACACATTTTCGCAGAAGATTCTTGAAGTGTTCTGAATCCGTATTGTGTTCTTGTCACTCGGGTTCCTTGCATTTCAAGAGTCGTTCCAGTGGTCGCTGCAAATTTAGGAAAAGCTAATTTCAGATTGAACGCTTTCATTTCATACTCCAATCAATACTGCTACTTCCTCCGGAATAGATACTGGTGGACGATCCGGTTGGTGAAATCACCGGTGGTGACTTCACCTTCTTTCGTGGTGGACCACCTTCTTCGGGACCTGGAAATATATGTTTTTGCACTTCATCTGAATCACTTTTCAACACCTAAAATCACTCCAACATTCATACACCTGATTAACTTTTTTCAAACTTTTAACTTTTACTTTTACAACTTCCTTATAGTTTTTATGTACTCCAGTTGCACGTCCAACACAAAAAAAAGACAACACAAAACCACATTTCGACACCAGATTGGAACACCTGTTTCGAGACAAGAGACAACAAGTTACACACTATTTTTCAACTGGAGTTGTTAGTGTTGTTCTGGTTTCAAACATTTTTTCTCAAATAGTATTACACATAAAAGTTCAACACAAACTACACAAATATCCAAACCAGGGAACAAGCTGCTCTTTCGAGAGCCGGACCATTCCGAGAATTCGGACTGTTGGTCAGATACATTCATATCGAAATCAACCGACGATGCGGTCATTTCGGACGTGGCCGTCATAGAGATTGCATCTCGTTCCGCAGCTAGAAAACCAAATTTAGATTAAAAACTTACACCATGATGGATCGACGAGCTCGAGACCTCCTTCCTCGGTGTCGGTTAATTCGATAATGTAAAGTGTCTTGAGCACCATGACGATGCTCAGGACAGAATATGGGGGCCTATATCTATATGGATAAGGAGAGAGGAATATACCGTAATTGAATTAAAAGAAGACGACGAGGATGGAGATTAAAGAGATTCGAAAGAAACAGAAGAAGATTCTTTATGTGTATCTCGTCCTCCTCCTCCTGTGTGTGTCGAGTATGTGGTGTATAGCCTCCGGAGGCTAAAGCTTCTTCCACTGATAGCAGCCTGCTGGCCTTCAGAAGAGCACACCGATCAGAGAGACGCAGCACGCACCGGTGGGCGATTACACACGGTGAGTGAGAGTGTGTGGCAGATGCTCTCTCGCTTCTACTTGCCAGAAGGATCCCCCTCTCCGACCCACCAGCAACACCACGGAAAGGGATAGGATATGAAGAGATAGAATATTTTTGCGCTTTTTGTCTGCGTGTCCCTCCCGTCATCAGAAACTTTTGGCACAACTAGGGGAGAAGTGTCCGGGAGTGGTCCTCTTCGGACGGGTCCCATTGAGTCATTTGTTCCGAAGAGAACACAACGAATGCTTGCTGTTGTGATGTTCTTTTGATTTGGGGAGACACAGAAAAAATAACATGATGTCGAAATATAAATAACCTTTTGATGGAGTGCAAAGTATGACTCAAGTCTAGAATTTTTCGCGAATATTCAGGCTATCTTGTAGCATACAATACCTCACCGGTTCTCAGGCAAGTGTATTTTAAACATGAACAGATAATAAAAAATGAGCAGAAACTTTTCAGAAGTTGAGTAACTTTGATTTCTGGATCTTCTCAGTCCAAAAGCACGGGTCTAAGTTCCAAAATAATACATTCTTCAAATCTCCAAATTTCTTGCACTGTATCTAATTTCGATGCTGAGCTTCTGCCCCATTCTGCTATCGTTAAAATATTTCTATAGTTATGAGTGCAAATACATCACTTTCCGGATTTTCAGTATCAGATATCTTCTGCCCTTTTCTTCTCAATTCTGTCCTTGCAAGTTTCGAAACACTTGTTTGAACTCTTATCCCTTCTCCTTTCTGCCCCCTTTCATCATCTTTTTGTCATTCTCTCATCACAAGTGTTTTATCATTCCTACTATCCCCGACATCCCAATTCTTCTTCTTCTTCTCCCCACTATGTGTACTTATTCTCTCAAAACTCATTTCATCCGAACACAGCGAAAGTTACGAGCTCGTCGAATCCTATTACTGTTTGTTACCCCGCCATTGTTTGAGCATTTGAAACAATCCTCAGGAAGAGTGCAAGGACGAAAAATTTGAAGAAAGACTCACCATATTTCTCCTGCTCTTCTGCGATATCCTTCAGCCAGGCTTTGCGTACGTATTCAGCAGTTTCAAGGTCTTTTGGTTTGATTCTGAAGGCAATAGTTGTGACTGATAAGTTACTACACAGAGAGCCCAAGAGTGTTTTCCTTGAGCTTCTGGTCAGAAATTCCTAATTTTTAACCATACCTAAACCTTCGTTGGCAAGACTCACCTGAAACTTGGAAGTCCTGGTTCTTGTGGTTGAAGTACAATAGTATCTTCGTCAGTCGTGTGTTGTCTAATATTGTATTTATCCAATCGAATAGATGAGTAGTGAGTATAACTCGGTGGGGAAGTTGAAGCGTCTTGTTCAGTGAACATTATTTTGTTCCGGAACAAGAACACGTAGCGAAGTTTCGGAGGCTCGTCTCCTTCCCATACTTGGAAGGCATCCTAAATCCGAAAAATTGTCCAAGATTTTCAGTTTCCATAAACTTACGTGTCTGATGATTCTCCCTAATTTTCCGGTGTCTCCTGGATGTTGTTTCAAGTTATTGGTAAACTCCAAATCATGAACTCTATAATTGAGAAGGGTTTGAAAAGAGATCAGATCAACAGAGACAGTACCTTTGTGGAATGGTGGTTACCAATTCAAGAGCCTTCTGAATACTTTTTGAAGAACCGTGAGCTCTTGCAGAATATTTGACGAATTCTTTAAAATAGTTCTGATATTGAACCATTCGATCAGCAATTTCTTTGACATGATCGATGAATGAGGATGCTCCAGCGTCATTTTTTGCAGAGAGACCCTATAAAAAAGGAAATAGAAAGATTGAATGCCGTGCTGACGCGCATTTCAGAATGCGGAAATACAAATAATGAAGACCAGAATGAAAGAGAGTTCAGTGAGTTAGTATTAAGAATGTGACAACATTTTGTTCGAGGAAGCAGAGAGAATTTGTATTCAGAAAACTTTCCAAACTACTTGGTCTAGTGGATCTTTAATAAGAAAGGAAAAACAAAAATATAAGAGCGTCTCCCAAAAAGCAGAGTCCAAAAAAAGTAGATTTTCTGGATATGATTCGTTCCAGAATGTAGTGAGGGAAAAAAAGAGAAAATACCATCATTATAATCATGAGAAACAGTACTTTGAAGAGAAGTTGAACTATTAGAGAAGCGTTGTGATTTAAAAATCTTGACTTCTACAGACCAAATTCGATTTCGTCACCTCATAACTCCGACTGAGGGTAGAAATTGTGAGGAAATTGACAAGAAATTGGACCGAAGAATGCACATACTTTATCAATTCCAATAATTCATATGTACCGTAGAATCTGTATTAGAAAGGGTCCTGCAGAACATAGGAAATCATGAGTGTTTGACAGTTTCTTGACTTTACTTTCCGAAAAATCTTACCAGAGCAGTGTGGCAGAACAAAATCAATCAATTTGATGAAATTCAATAGAAAAAGTAATCTTTGAGTATTTTTCAAAAGGTTATATGAAGAGCTCTTTAGAAGGACGTCCAAATAATAGAATGGCTTCTAATATAGATTCTACGGTAGTTAAAAAAAATTAATATATTTGGCTCTATGAATTGTGTAACGGCTTGGAGAAAGCGCCGCATCGGAGGATTTTTAGTTCAGAACCAAGGCACTATGAAGCACATAATTCATTACAACACCGCAATTAGATTTTGGGGTCAAAGCAGATTGGATAAATTTTGCTATCGAAGGATTTTTTCTGAGAATGGACAACAATGTGAGATTAAGAAAGAGGAACACACCTAGACACTATAAGCTGGTATGCGGAAAGCGTAACAGGAATTCAATAGAAATACTTTTGAGCTCAAGTTGGTAAACACCTTCTAAGAATTCACAACTACAGTAACGAATCAACCAACACACAATCATGGTCCTATGGCAGATACAAATTTGTTGAGATAGGAAGCACTTTTTACATTTGGTGGCTTAGTTCTTACTGTTCTTATAAATTTCATCCGCTTGCACAACCTAAAACTCAAAATGATGACATCAAAAAATTTCAAATAGGTACCAAAATGGAAATCTTTCCACTTTGAATCCGATTAGCTCAGCTCCTGAGGTTAGCGAAACAATGATATGGAGGAGTCTATAGATACACAAATAGTTGAAGGAATTCAAAATTCAAAAATATCATCTCTCTTTAGTTAGAAGCTGTGCAGAATACAGATCATACTTGTTCTCATCACTAAATAAAAAAAGAGATTTCTATAAAATCGAGAAAGTGGAGCTCTAGGGGAGGGGTGAATAAAAGCAACATATTTTCTAAAACTGAGAACCAAACGTGCAGGCGGATGATAAGTCATAGAGATGAATACTTTTGAATGCAGAATAAGCTGATTCTCAAAAAAGGCTTTGATCAATTTGAGGTCAATATGATGAATAACAAAAAATAGAGTAAAACTTCATTGATGGTCAAATTTCCAGAGTATGTGATTGAAATTGATCAAATGTTCAGGCCTACGTTCGCAATACATTGTTTTCAAATCCAAACCAGCAACAAAATTAAGACACAAGTAAACTAATAAATTTTCTGAAAGTTAATCTGAAAAAAAAATCCTGTGGAAACAAGGCCGAGATTCCTATTGTGTCCACAGATCCCAATCAGGATTTTCAAAAAATCTGTGCGTTTGATGGAAAGCAACAAGAAGGGGAAGTAGAAAAGAAAGTGTTTAATGCCGATGAAATATATAATTAGATTACTATAGAATTTTCAGTCTACAAATATTGATTACAGTATAATAAACGATATCAAGTTCTAACTGCCAATTCGGATAGGAACTACAATTTTCAAATACATAGTTTATATTAAAAAAAATACATAGTTTATATATAAGAAATGAAAATGTATTCGAGCAACCGAAAAGAAAAGCAGAAAACGCTCCTTAACAACAAAATTCAAGAAGCTTTAATAAAATTTGGACGAATTAAAAATGCTGTAGAAAAGCTGCAACTTTAATGTGGAGGGGTCAACAGTAATCGATGTCATGCATGGAAGAAAAACTGAGCAGAATGAATGAAATGTGAAAGATAATAGATATCATAAATTGCGGAAAGAATCAAGTGGTCAGGTAAGTCTTGGGCGGAAATCAGTCAGAACATGAACTAGCTCACTCTCAGTATTAGATTTGAAGTGCGTAAAAACCGAATCGAAAATCAACCAACTTTCGTAAAACTTCGAGAAAGTAGAATTCTACGAGAATATAGTCTGGGCAGACTTCCCATTTGAAAGTTGATCTATTCACAATGCGTGTTGTTCAGAGATATGGATTCAAGTTATAAAACCGACATCTATATTTCTATATTACGAAGCAATAGTCATGATCCACATAAGTAGTATTTTTAGACTCAAGTTAATAGAACTATTGACGAAAAAACTTCTTGACAGGAAATCTACTACGACGTAATAATGATTCAAGTCCAAATCTTCTCTAGTAGACTGTGATGGACAGAATGAAGGAAGTCCTCTTGCGGTGAAAACAGAAAAAAAACAAAATTGAGATATGAGTTAGAGAGAAGCTTTAGATTTAGAAAAACTAAACACGTTAACGAGTACGCGAAGGGGATTAAGTCAAATGATTTAGGGCAACTAGTGGTTTTGAACGAGCAAATGGTTTTCTTGTAAACATATGCTAATTTAAGGAGGGTTTAAATCATTCTGGAAGATTTCCTATCATATGGCTAGACACATAATAAAATAGACGGAGAAACCCCTCGGAATATAATTTTCAAAACAAATTTCAAAAGAATAACAGGCTGCAGTCAAAATGTTATGAGTTCAAGAATAGTTTATTCATCATTAAAAGATTAGAAATAAAAATGAAGAATCACATTAGAAATGAACAACTACTGGAGCTGAGAAATTTTGAATGAACAGCAAGACGAAAGATGAAGTACAGTAAAAAAGGAGTAAACCCAATACTGATCGAAGAAACCGAGACATTTTTATCAAATTTATTTATCCTCAAAATTGAATTTATACTAATGGACTAGTGAAATTGTAATTCACATTCAAACATCTAACTCACAAGAGGATTATTAACAAATTTTTTCGGAAATTCCTACGAGCAGAGATGTGAGAGTTCGAAAATGCTCTAAATTAGTACTGGCTAAAACTTTGATTGTCGATAACTTGAGATAGGTGATCATTTTGCTACTTCTTATTGCAGATCTGGAATTCTTAAGCTCAACTTCGTCAATCATCAAGTTCATAGAGGAAGTTCACCTCATTCACTCAAGTAATCCCCTTTTCACATAGCAAGGTAAACGAAGAGAGTTCCTTGACGACTTGTGTTAAACTATTTATGAAAATTGGGTCATACAGGATATTGACCGTGAGAATTGCAAATCTTCAACTGACGGTAGCTAAATGTTTACGTGACTCGAGTTATGGGTCATCAAAGTACTAATTTAGTACATTTTTGAAGACTCATTTCTCACTTGTCAACTCGCAGACATTCTAAGAAGGTCTAGTTTTCTGGATTAAATTATGAGATTGCTGACAATTTGTTGAGCACAATCCGAAAAACTAGACCTTTTAGAAACGTCTGGGAGCATAGATGTGAGTGTATGAAAATGCACCGAATTAGTACTGCCTGGACTTTGATGATCCATAGCTTGAGTGACGTGAACATCTGGCAACTTTTCATTGCATAGTTTTACCTCTCACGGTCAATATAGTATGTAACCGGAATCTCAGAAAAAAGTTCAACCTGATAGTGAGTGGTCAAGGAACTCTCTTGTCAGATAAGATCATTTGTGGGAAAAAGGAGTGGAAGAAAGTACATGGAACTTCAAATGTTCTATTTGACGAGCAAGATAAAAGAAGATAAGAGAAGATAGATGAATATAAAGATTATTGAGGAAAAAGTGAACAGAAGACATGCATCTTTTCGAGTTCTAGAAAAAACTGTGCACAGTCAGAGAACGAGGCATTGACGTTGTTTCAAAAATTAGATTTACAAAACGGAAAAAAGGTGGTTATTCGGATGTAAGATGCAGAGACAGACTATTAAACTGGTAATTTAGGGGCGATTTCACTATCAGTAAAGTTTGAAGACATCATATGAAGCAGTGACGTGGCAAATCTCAATGAGAAGATGATAAGCCGGAACCTCAAGCAATATTTCTCGTTAATTAACACAGTGTAATGAATTCCTGATCAACGATTAGTAAAAATAAATGATGATAGAATGTGGACATGTTCAATAGGAAAAGTCATGTTACAACGGAAAGCATCATGTGCTCAGCCAACAAAAAACTTTGCTTGTTTTCTGTCTCGATTTCCTCATTCTTCATGAATTCATCTTCTGACCTTCAGCAAAAATAATATAATCTTTATGGTGAGATTTCAAGATAGGTTCTAATATTAGTGTAAGATGTCTAAACAGATAACGCGGAATAAAAAAACGGTTTCATAGGGCATTACGGGAGATCGTATTGTCATTAGACAAGTAGTAACCAAACTTCCAATGGGAAAGGTTAAAATTGGAACATCTAAATTCTACGGGTATGAATTTCTAAGTTGGAAAATTCAGAATATTGCTGTTGGTTAGAGTTTGGACAAGTAGCGGGATATAAAATGTCTAATGTCAGCAAATGAGAGGTAATCAATTCTGAGGACAAGACAATCATCTGAGAGATATCATTTCAAAAGATCCATCAACATACAACTATCCACATAGCAGTCAAGAATCATCTATTCATTTACAATCAGATTTTGGTGGTACCAAGGATGAGAACTGCATGGATAAGATGTATCGAAGATCTTGGTTTGATGATCTTCCCAAGAGAAGACGTAATGAAACTGATAGATATTTCGGTGCATCATAGATTTCATAAGGTTGGTGCATTTTGTTACTTCGAAATAAAGTTATGAAAATCGAAAATGCGGGGGGGGGCCGCTACAGATCTAAAAAGGAGTTTTACGATTGCAACATTTGCTTTTCGAAGTTTAGATATTGTACACGCAGCTTATCAGTGAAGAAGATTTTCAATAAAATAATTCAGATGGTGAGAAGTATAACTTTTAAGTAAAGACAAAATGATCAAAGCTTCGTATACCCAACAATAGATGATGAGGAAGAGATTCCTTGACTTTGCATGCTGAACTTTTTTTTTAATTTTGGCATGATTAGTTTTGGCCTTGTAGGTTTTATTTCTGCAATACATTTTTACAAAATGTTCAAGTTAAAAATTATGACATGGCAAAGTTCTTCAATTACCTTTCAGGATTGTTTTTTCTGGAGTGAGGTCTTCGAGGTCAAATTACTTTAACCCAAATTTCTAGAAGAATTTTACATACAAAGTCAAAGAATCTCCTAGTGAAAAGAATGGGAGACAGGTGACAGAGTTTTCATGTAATGGAAAAAAATGGAAAAAATAGCAGGAAGAGAATGAAATTAGATAGTATAAAGACAAAAAGAAACCACCAGATGTTTTTAAAATTTTAAAACTTCCGAAATGGCGGAGCTTCATATAGAGAGAATTAAAAAGTGGAGCACAACATTTTCTCGTTTTCTTTCTTCTCAGTAGTAGAAAATTTGGGAAGGGGGACTTTTAGGCCTGAAAATGTATTTGAAAGTATGGAAAAATGATTTTTTCGACATATTGACACGACTGGATTTAGAAACGGCCAACTGAAAAGTTATGGGAAATGATAATAAAGATCCGCAAGTTTTAGAAAAGTTTCAGAAAATCAAAATAATGAAGGTTATGGATAGAAGATATAGTCAAGAAATTATAATAACTGTTTGAGAAAAGTTACAGGAAATTATGGATTCTTTTCAGAAGAGGAAACAAAGTTGGCAGTGAAATGGAAAGAATTTTTAATATGAAAAAAAATAGGATCAACTAATAACACCAAAAAAAAATAATCAATATAGAAATTCAAAAAATATGTGCGTAATTAAAAACGAATGAAAGTGTTAATTGAACATTAGTTGGAATATATAGATAGTGAATAGTAGCGAATAATAAAAGTACAGTTTCAAATTTTGTAGTTGACCAGGACGTAAAAAAATTGAAAAGTGGAATAATAGCGAATAAATAGAAGTTCAAGAAAGAAAGAGAAGAAATAATATGGAGTATGAAGGAGAGATGTAAATTGTCCTGGTTGAGGAGTACTGTACTTTTGAAGGTTAGTTCAGAAAATAAGGAATCAATCAGAGAAGAGAAAAAATGATGAATCGGTGAGAGAAAAGATTGAGGGATCGTAATATGATTACAGAACAACCATTTTTTTAATACGCAAAAATAAGAGAACAGGACAAAATCAAAAGAATTTAAAAGTGAATAGAAAGTGTAGAATAGAAACAAGAATAGAGAATCGAGATAAGCAAGTAAGATATTTGCAAAGATAAATGAAAAATATGAAAATATTGAAGAAGAAATACGCGCTAATTGAGAGATCAAGTTCAAGGATCGTTACCTCAAAGAATCGTTTGATTTCGGGCTCTTCGAGAAGTTTCAAAGTTTCTGCATACTGTTTATAGAACTCCACGTGACTCTCAAAGTCTTTTTCAAGACGAACGAATGTCTGACCGACTTTGCCCGGGTCGTCAGAATAATAGTTCAAGCCTTTTAGCATCACACTGAAAACAGAAGATACTAATGAATCACAATCAATGAAAAAGTACTTTGCGTGGAAATTGTAGAGCTCAGGAATGTTCAGAGTGAGCTCTTCACGATGTTTCTTGACGGCTTCTGGTACTCCAGGATCATCGAGAACTTTGATGTAATCATCGACACAAGTTCTCAGGGAAGAGACGAATTCCTCCTCGGATCGAAGCAACTCATGGTAAACTTGGCTGAAAATCTTATATTTTGTATGTAGGTCCTTCTTTCCGTTTTTGTTTGTTTTTCAAATTTCAATTCAATTAACACTATAGTTCCCAAATGACTCCACTTTTCGTCTATTGCCCAGTGCTCCAAGTGTTGCTCGACTTGCCATTTTGTCATGTTTACTGCCGTCTTTTTATCTCTTTTTCTCTTATTCCTCTCTTATCTTTTTATCCAAAAAGAAGCGGCTGTTGATTCATTTTTCTACATACAAAATTTTTTCTTCTCTTCAAAGATATTTGTTTCGAGAGAAATAATAGGAGAAATAAGAGAGAAGTAGGCGAAAAACGCTTGTCGTCATTGATCGAACATCTGGTCGAGAGAGAACACAACATCATTTTAAATGTGCCGATTTGATGATAATGAAACGGGCGGAGTGGATAGCAAGGGCGACACATAAAAACTATTTGTATTTTGTTATGCGGTCGGATTGGAATTAGAATTTTGGGGTTTTTGAAATTACTCTTATCTTCACAATAAGTTAGAAGAGCATCACTAATTATCCAAACGGGGATTTGCGAAAGTACATAGTAAGTGGAATTTTGATGTTTAAAAGGCTTTATCTCAGAAAAAGGGAATCTTCAGATCTAGAGAACTTTGACTAACGTAGAGTATTTACACTGCCTAATTTTCATCGCATCTGGATTCTCAATTTTTCCAACTCCTGAATTTCTTCAGATCCTCCCCTAACTACCTATATTTCTTAACACATCTTTTTACTTTTTTGTCTTCTTCCTACTTACTCTCTCTTGACAAGAGCCGCCTGTTCATCAGACAGACTGACGTTCTCAATTTCTCTCGTTCTTCTTCTTTGCTTGTAAAACTCAGTTGGAGTTTCAAAGTATGATCCCGGAACCCAGCCGGAGCGAGGAGGACGAGCCTGAAAAACAAAAAAATTAGAAAATGGATTAAATGACGAGAGTTGTACCTTGGTTCTGACAAGCCATCGAACTGAATTCTTCTTATCAAGAACCTCGACGATTTGACCTTGTTCTAATGGAATCGCTTCGACGTCTTCCTTATCAGGAGTGTAGTCTTGGATGGCAATGTAGACTGGATACGATCGAGATTCCGATCCTGCAATGACTTCAGAAGACGTGGACCGCCCGCGTCCATCGGTTCTTGAAGTCACAGATTCCGAACGGTAAGAGGATCGGGATGAGTGGGTACTATAGTTGACATCTTCAGTGGCTGTGAACTTTCTGGAAATTTTAATTTTTTTAAAAACTTTCTCTTCATGGAACCGAGTCTAGGAACCCCTTCAGAACGCTCTTTACTATAAACCCAACTTCAGATCCAGATCATCAGATACTAGTGCAAACAATTTATTTTAGGTTCAAGTGGCAAGTGTGTCTCAAAATCCACGGGGTGATAAAAAGTGCCGATATTTGAAAGCATGTGAGAAGAAAGGAATGAAAAACTTCAGCAATGTTATAGAAAAGGCAGTATCATAAGGGTTTTATCCTTGTTCGGTTGTACTCGTGATGTGCTTCAAGGATCTTATGTAGTAGATCCAGAACCTACCGATAGGAGCTGTACTTCCGATCGAACTGCTTCTGGCGTCGACTAGCCATAATGGTAGGGACCTAGACGCCTGTCCGGACCACTTTCAGATGTTCCAGCTGGCTGAAGGGTAGAGTAAAAAGGTAGATCACACACGCAGACAAAAACGGCCCGATAATGATGTTGGCACCCGGATTCCTCCTCTTTTCTTGAGCCGACCGCTCTGGTTTGTGTGTTTCTTTGCGTTTCTTTCCTGGCGCCACAATCGCTATTCTCTCATCTCCCGCCCATCAGGGAAGATCCCGCGGGTAAGATAGAGCCAGTCAGTCCACTTCCCACGCACATACATACACACGGCATATATACACTCACACACAATATCTCATAAAACTCTGTCAGTGTCTGCGCGTCTTCTGTTCTCACTTCCCAATGAGATAGGTGAGAAGGCCGGAGAGTGCTCATGAAGGAGCCCCAAAGGATTCCTCTCACCTGCTGCGAATGCTGCTTCTCTTGCAAACGATGAAAAAATGAGCGGGGGACGTAAATGAGATTGTTTCGAAATATATCTGAACTTGTATTTGACAGCTGCCGATGTTTTGAAGAACTAACGAATAGTACTTGTTACTGATCTGGTTTAGTATATCGGGAAAGGAGCGTCTCAGAGCTGACGAGTGATTCTCAATGTAAAACTCCTGATCAAATCTTTATTGAACCTATGCTGACAAATGGAACACAGGGAGCCCAATTTCATGTGAAGATGAAATCCTTCCTACTCGAAGAGTTGAATCCTGATCCCATGGTGAGACTGAAGACTATTCTCTGATCTTTTGTGAACAGCTCAAACATTCATCCGTTCCGTAAAATAGTACTTCTGAAGGGGAAGAATAATCGAAACGGAACCATTTTCCCGAAAAACGCGAGGAACTTCGAAACATCTGAAGTGACATGAAACAGTCAACGAATCAACCACTGTGGACTACAATGAACAGTTTTTCAAAAATTTATTCAACTCTTCCGAATTTTTACATTTCGAATATATATTTTTTCAGTAAATACCTATTTTCCACACAACTTGGAGACATTGTTGTTTCAGTTTCTCCCAAGTTTGGTTGAGCTAGCAGCAGTTTCGGGCGCCGCAGTTTTAAAGGGACATGTTCGCCAGTCGCTTGTGGGTCCTGTCGCGAATACTAGGGTACGGTAGAACTCGAAAAAACTTTTTTTTTCTATTTTCTTTTTTTCTGGAAACCTATCCCAAATCTTACTCAGGTGGAATCATGGCGAGGAAAACTAAAGTGAGACCAAATTTTAATGAATATTAAAAACCTAATTATTTCTTCTCACAGAAACTAACATTAAGACTGCATTCCCCGAAAAACAAGCCAGGCGAAATCGCTGACACTGAAGTTTACGAAGTGGAAAAAATCGTCGGAATTGTAAGCATAGCTATGGGTCCTTATTTCCGAACTCGAAATAAATATTTTCCAGCACAACAAGGGAAATTTACTGTATTACACTGTCAAATGGAAAGGTTATTCGAGAGAAGACAATACAAATGAGCCGGAGTACCGATTGATGTGCGACGACAAGGTTCTCGAATTCTTGGTCAAGCGTTTCAAGAAGAAAGACTATCTCGGCAAGATCCCTTCTTCCCTTGAGAGTCTGGATAAGAACAAATATGACAAGGAGTATATGTTGGGTAATAATATACATTTACTGCTTTCACTGATAAACATATATTCAGAAGTTATCGAGCCATTATCAACTCTCGGACAAATGACGATTCTTGGTGGTTCTGTCAAATTCGTAACCATGAGTACGATCCCGAACAAAGTCAAGTATTTGAACTATGTTGTATCCTGCGATCAATCGTATATTCTGCATTCACTCATCGTTCCCGAAGTTAACGAAATTCGAAGAGACATGGAGCAATATCAGTCAGAACTTGATGAACTTCAAAACTTATTCGCTGATTATCCGAAAATCCGCGTCAAAGTTCCTAATGAATTTAAAGGCGCTTTCTACTCACCACCACCTCTCTCACACTTGCTGTTCGAACCAGTGATCGAGGAAATGTTCAGCAAGCAAGACGAAGACAAATATCATTTCGCACCAAAGTCAAACGCTGAAGGATTCAATAAGGCATGTATGAAATGAAAACAGGTTGTGGACCATTATGTTGCAGGTGAACGTTTTCATCGATGGTGCTCATTTGGAAACGATTACGAACAAAAAATTAGAGCCAATCGCAGATATGGAGAGATTGAATTTTGGGTGAGAATTGCTTTTTCGATAAGTGAGAGTATCGCATTTTTAGGGCTTCGCCTCGCTTCAACGTGAAGCTGAAACTATCTCAATCCTCAGCTCGTGGATGGAATCTCTGTTTGAATCAAGAAGTGAAAGCAAACACTCCATTGTTGATTATGGCCGGAATAATTCGTTCTACGCATGCGGCACAGGAGAGCCTTGATCGAGACGGAGTGCAAGTAGCATTCAGTTCCTTCGTCGAAATTCCAAGTTCTGGAATGTGTCTCGATCGGCGACAATATCATGATTTCTCCAAATACATTCCACATAGTGTGAGTTTGATAACGTTTCCTCAACATCGGTTCGACACATTTTTTAGTGTGAGCCTACCTGTGGTGTTCGGCTTGTGAACTCGGGAAACAGCGTTCCCGATCTTGTTGTATATTCCCTGCAGCATATTGGTTCTTCCGAATCTTACACCATCTCGCTTGACTACTTCAAAATGTTCCGAGATGACGTCGAAAAATATTTTGACAAGAATCCTGCTCCAGGTAGATTTTCTCTCGCCTATCACAAATATCGATCACTATTTTTCAGATGGTGAGATTTTCGCTCTCTACGAACAGAAGACCGATTTTGTGCAATGCACATGCGAAGAACAAACTTGTAAGCAAGTCGTGTACGTCTCTACGAAAAACACTAGAAAACCAACGATACCGCCGAAGAAAAGATCGAGACTTTCATCGATCCAGGATCCGCAAAAGCCAATTTTCGGCGGACTTAATGTACTCTCGTCTGATAAAATTTATACCATCAAGGATGGAAATTTTACTGATTAATTCATCTCGCATTTTTTATCTGCTAATTTTTTTTTCCTAAATCGTTTCACCAATCATTTTGGATTTAGCAAGATACCGATTATAACTCATTTTTCATATCTTACCATTCCTGTTTTTTCATTTGTTTGAATGAAGTTTAAAATGATTATCTCTTTTATATTCAGACAATGTCAAATCATATTTGTTATCGTCTCCGCAAATCGTGGTACATTGAGTATTCTATAAAGGCTCAAAATCGAGGTATCATATCAATTCAATTAGACGTAGTTTGAACAGCTTTTGATATCCGTCTCTGGCCTTGTTGATGCCGCCTTTAAAGTATGCCAACAGACTGCAAATTCATAATACCATATGCTGCATGCTTTTTGATCAGGATTGCCACTATCGTTCTGATAAAACTTGCAATGAGCGTTTCTTCAAGAAATAATACTTTCTCAATTCACAGTATCCTTCTAAATGCTCTAAGTGAACATGGCCGATTTGGGTCAAATCAGTCGAGAATTAGATTTCGTCAAGAAAATTCAAAGGGATAATACATGGGATTTGGTGTGTTGCCAACATAAGTATCTACTTGTCATCTGCTGTTTTCGTCATTTGCACCTGCTACCATTACTAGTAGTACTTGTCCATTCATGTCCTCTCCCTATTCTTTCTTCTTTTTGTCTCTGTCTGTCCGGTCCGTCATCATTCGACTGCCCGCGTTGACCCCTTGCGTTCTCTTTTCATTTCTGCGCTTCTTCTGTCTGTTGCACTGTCTCATCAACCAGCGGTCTGCTCCAACGCCCGTTAGCCTCCCATAACAATTCCCTTTCCTCCCGCTTTCGTGCACTATTCCCGGCGGTGCCCACCCCTTGGCTCCATTTAAACACGCGGGCCCTCTTGAGAGAGTTCGTTTTGCGCGTTTCTTATCGCTTCTACAATTCTCGCAATTCGATATCTTTAGAATATTTTCAACGAAATTGATATTTTCAGCCATGTTTTCATAATATTCAGATTTTTAGAAAAATTGCTCCTGTCATGTTTCCAGATTATGAAAACTTTTTCGTCTCAAAATCCTAATCTGAAATCCCGAATTTCATCCAGTTTCGCAATCGGTCTGAATCGAATTTCGAATTCGGTCTCCACTATAATCCCAAGTTTATTCTTCGTAGACTATACATTTCTTGATATAAATAACAGTTTCGAAGCTGATATATTTATTAGCGAAATTTTAAATGTTACACCGCGCCATTAAAAGTATTGCTGATAGTTTGCTGATAAGATTAGTAAAACATGAATACTTCTTATTTAGCTCTCGAAAGTCATTTGCAATTAATTAAAGCTTCTAATGATAACCGATTTATAAATTATAATTATTACATATAATGTTTTCAGCGGGTTCGTTTCATCACGCACATAAGATTATATGTCGACACAAATCGCAGATACAGTCACATCAATCTGAAATGCCAGTCAATCAGGATGTCAAAGTGAGTTTTTAATCTCAAAAAATATGGTGTAAAGTCGTCAGTCTGTTCTGACGCCGTGATCCATCGAAGCGATTAATTCGAAAAACGGTGGGGTGCAAACTGTTCGGTTCCACATGTCTGCGAATAAAAAAGACATGTCCCTAATTTTCAAAAATTTTACTCTGGAAGTTTAACAATAGTTCATATATTTTTGAAATGTGTTATGAGTCAATTGTTTTGTGTCACTCATTGCTCCTCTTTTCTTCCGACATCAATTTTGCCTCGTATTCTTTTTCTCATCCATTAATTCCCACGTCAGAGAGAAAACGAGACGTAGGCGACAAATGAAATAGTGACCGGTTGTAAAGTTGTGAAGCGTTAAAGAGTGTAGCTCTTCAGATGAATCTCAGAAACAGATGGTCGTTCCATTGGAATATAATTCAGCGCGTTCTTCTCCTTTTAGTATGTTTCGAGAAAGGATTATGACCTCCCATAGACATAAAATAGGAAACGAAAACAGCGAAAAGGTTTACATGCAAAAAAGAAGAGAGTGAGCGTGTAATGGTGGCAGTTTATGGCAATCGGACGAGGCGAATGCTTGGAGTGATGACAGAAAAATGGGAGAAAAGAAAGAAAAGGGAAAGAAATCTCTTCAGACTTGCGTTGGGTTTTCTTTCCATTTTTTGAGTCAACTTTCTCGTATTCTGGAGCGAAAGTATTTCTTTATTCCTGTGTGCTACGAATTTTCGCTTCATTTTTCAGACGGTTTTGAGATGCCGTCCTCAGCAGCTGTTATTCTAGAGGGGGAACTGTCCGAAAAAGCATCCCGTATAGTTATGACAATTCTAGAGGGTCCATTAATATAGTCGTGTCTTTCCTTATCTGCTTCTCCTTGATTCCCTACTATTTCATTACCATTCCCGTCGCGGACGAATGGACAGCGCGCGTACGCACACACGACAATCCCACACAAAAAGTCGATTAACAGATTGAACTTGGTGATAAACTGCAGTGCAATGTGACCGAAACAACCTCACTCCCAGTCAGTAGTTTCATCCCCATTTTTCGTTCCTCTCGACTCTTCCCTCTTTCTTTCTCTGCGAGTCGTCAATCTTTTCGTTTTTTTCTCTTCTGACGGCGAATTGAATTCCGAAGGTCCTTCTTCCATTGTAGCACCCTACAACAAACACTGATATTTTTGGTGGCCGCAGCTCCTTTTTTCTTTTTAGCTTTGCTTCAAGTACAACTAATCCTTTCTTATTCTTCAGATGACGATGAAAGCAGAAGATATCTTGCATATCCTTCGGGATGGTATAGCTGTGCTGCACGGAGGAAGGTGTCGAGCTGGTCAAGCGGTCGTTGTGTGTCCACCCAGAGAGCAATTGGTTAATCAAGATCATCTACGCAATGTGCTCCTCTATTTGTTTGAAGTTACAGCGTACGTTTTTCATGTATTGAAAGTAAAACAGTGACTCGACTGAGGTCCTTTGTTCTGACGATGCATCATCATGATGACCTTTTTACAAACATTTTTATCAGGTTTAAAAACGTAGTTGTTCTCTGCAGGAAAGAAGCACGCGAGAAGGGATTCCTTGTGGTAATAGATATGCGTGGAAAACAGACATGGACCAACGTTCGTAACATTCTCAAAGCACTCAGCGTATGTTTTTTGATTGCTGATGAATAATTGTTCGGGATTTTTACAGACCATCGACAATTTAACCAAAATCCAAGTTTTCATCATTAAACCTGAAAAGTTTTGGGAAAAACAGAAGGCTCAGATGTCTTTGGGAACATGGGACTTCGAAGTGGAAATGATATCTTTCGAATCACTCATCAAAATTATCGATGCATCACAATTGCCAAAATCTATATCCGGAGGGACCTATCCATATGATCATGACGAATGGCTTGAAATAAGAATGGATCTTGAAAAGTGGATTTGGAATATAACTGAAGTAATGGAAACGTTGGAAGCAGTTAGAAGAGATATTTGTCAGGGAGAGCATCCTGTGGATGTTAAAACGGCTGATGCAGCATTAAAAAAAAGTCAGATTGCCAAGAAAAACATATTCAATATTCCGGTCGATAACATTGAAGCAGAAGGAAATAATGTAAAGTTTTGAGAGACTGTTCAAATTATTTATTTTATTTTAGATCGCCAATCGAATAATACAACCACAGAAAGGTTTCAAAAATCCAGATCTCCAAGCAACAACCCCCTACATCTCAAATTTAACCGACTCTCTCAGGTTACTGAAGTGAGTGATTAAGAAAGAGCGAACATTGGTAACAACTATTTTTTTACTTTCAGAGGCGAGGTTCACAAAAATTGGGACGCACGAAACGCAGAGTTAGCCAAAGTTTACCACCAGAAACTTTTCGAGAGCGATGTTGAGAAAATGATTGAGGCGCTGCGACCGTATAAGAAAAACTGTGAACGAAGTATGGGAGATGTCGGAGGATGTGTGAGTGATGTCAACGCCCTTGCAGAAGATTTCGAAAAGTTCCAATTAGCTGTAAAAGTAAGTATTTGCTTTGAATACAGCGAATAAAAATAATTTTAATAGGGAATGGAAGTCTCTGTCAAACGTGTTTTCGATCAAGCAAGCCAACTCAGGACGATTGGAGCTCGGAACCAATTTGTAATCTCTTAACACATCAGGATTAATTATACTTATCGTACATTTTTCAGACTGACCATGTCACAGAGAGATTGTCCAATGAATGGCGTCTCGTAAAAGAATTGATGGAGCGAAGAAACACCATATTGCACAATGCCAGAGAATTTTTCACTTCAGCGCAGTTCTATTTCGCCGAGATACCTTCGTGGACAGCACAACCTGGAGTCAACCCAAATGATGTGATTTTCACTCAGGAGTCGTTGGAAGTGGCGATTCGAACTCATGACGCTTTCTGGGCTCAGGTTGAGGAGGTATACGCTCAGGCGTATGAGGATGCACTCAATTTGATGAAATCACTCAAAGAATCTGATACGGAAGACAATGTTGCTCGAGAGCATTCTAGTCGACTTCAGAGAGCCCACAAACAGCTGGGCGAGAAATGGAAAGAGAGACAGGCGAGTTGCTTTGTAAACAGCAGATGGTCGGTACGTCTCCTCCATCTTCGCTTCTGACGCATGGCATTATAAAGCCTGACGGGACGCGTTGCGGGTTCCTTGCGCACACAGCCCCCCCCCCCCCCCCCCCAAAGACTCAACGCATCGATTATGTTTCATGAAGCTCCATGGAGCACTACCAAACATTCTTCTTTTCTTTCCATTAGATATAACTTGATTTACAGGTCCTTCTTCATCACATGCTCGCGATGATTGCATTCGAAACGGATGTTAAATTGGTTGTTGATTGGCTTCAACTTCATGGAGAACCGTATCTCAGACGAAATATTCATATTGGCGAGAATGTGAATCAAGCGCGAACTTTCCAACGCAATCATTCAAATTTCCAACGGGTCGCAGCAAACACATACGGGAATGTGCAAAAACTAAGACGGGTTTATCAAGATGTAACTAACTCAGGAAGTCGTAAGTTTTTAAATACCGAGATGGAAAATTCACAAATTCCTTAGTTTCAGAAGTGTGCGACGTAAATAAGATGCAAGATCTCATGACGGATCTCACAGCTAAAATTGAGAAATTCACGACGATTGAACAGTCGAGAGAGCACCTACTTCGTCAGTCTGTTCTGTTTCATACTCATTACACAGAGCTCACGGATTGGTACGCGAAGATGCGAGAGAAGTACAACGATAAAAGGATAGATCTAACTGTTCAAGTGTGTGATAAGAATAAAGAGCGATTTGTTTTAGAAACTGATGAAACCGCTCAGGTAATTATTGTAACTTTCAACACAAAATTAATTTTTTATATATGTTTTAGGCGTATGCAATGACGATCGATGAAGGAAAAACGTTGATTGATATGATGCACAACGCAACGCGGATATTTGATGTAGACTATGCATCAAGTATTGCTCATATTCAACGGCTCATTTCTGATATAGGTAAGGTCTATTAGTTGCACTTCCCTCCCATATGTTTTTTCTTTGCAGAAGAAAAGAACACATTGATATCATCAGAGTGGGGTCCACGGCGTTCTTTGTTGCACATTGCCTCCAAATTTGCTATGTTTGAACAGAACAAGTTCGAAGTTTTGGAGCAGATCCAAGGATGGGAAGAAGATATGAGAGAAATGGTTGAATCACCATCATTCTACGAGAAAGCCGACAATGTCATGCCGTATCATATCGAGAACCAAGAGAAAGTCCGAGATGCGATTTCTACCATTCAAAAGACAGCAATGGAATTGTCTCAGATGATCTACACTCAAAAGTTGATGGATTTACGTGACAAAAGGGATAGAATAGTACTGGAAGCGATACGAGAGCATGTTCGCGAACTTGAAATATCCGAATCCAGAGTTATGGCATATGCAGATGAGACATCTTCACGGATTAAAGCAGTTCGAGAAGTTGTTGAGCTACGAAGGCTAGCCCTGAGCGTATGCCGACAAATAGAAGGCCAACTGCAAGCTCTTACAAAGCTCGGAGTTATTCCCCATGATTATAATGATACAGTTCAAAAGCAAGATGAGCTACGTTCCTTCCGTGATTCTGTAACAAACAAGTTGAGAGATCCATACGATGCTTTCGTTGTCAGATTTCGGGAGCTCATGGAAAATCGCCTCGCGAATCGTGATGAAGTTGTTCATCATAACGAGATGATACAGACGAAGTATAGAAGGTTGATGGCACTTTGTGAAGAGCGAAATAAGTTACTTAAGTCCGCTCATGGATGCTACAAAACCTATGAAACTGCTGTTCTTCCTATTCTCAATCAATTGGAGTCAGAATATCATTCTCCAACAGTTACGGATTGGTGTGCTGCATGTCCATCAACGATACATGCAGAGAGGGCAGCGTATGTAGCAGATCTACTCAGTAAACACATGGACTACAAGGAACGATTCGGAAAGGGATGTACATATGCACTGAGAAATGGGGACTTCCTCTTACGATACATCAAAAGAGCGAATGTTGCTGTTAGCGAACGGTAAGGGAACTTCTACCATTTTTTATGGTAGCTCAGACATTGATTTAGTAATTCAACAACGATTCTTATTAACATCCAACAATGTTGTTTTATTAATCGCGCTTCCGCGTTTTACGATCCCTTTTTCCTTTTATGATACACTGTGTGACGAGAGAAATTATGGTTCCAGGAAGCGCCATGAGAATAAAATCGCTGATATGAAGACCAATATCCGAGAGAGACAATCCAATATTCTTGAACTGTGGCTACAAAAGAAGGCACTTCTTGAAGGGTGAGTTACTTTCTAAATAGTTCTTATTTGATTTTTCGCGTGACCTTTCATCTCGGCAGATATTCTCGAATATCTGCACAGACTGCCATCTGCTTCGATCCGAAGCAGAGTTTTGTGACTTGTGAAAACGCACTATAAACAAAAAGTATTCGAGAAATATTGTTCGTTATTTCAAACCTCACTAAATTTTTTGTTGCCTTTTCAGATGCCAGTCTTTCATATTTATTGAAGCCAGCGCAAAGGATCTTTTAGACTTCATGAACGGCGAAGGAAACGAGAAGCTCAAACAGTTTGAAAAGAGAGGCCGTGGAGAGCTGAATGACGATGATGACGAATTTGCAAAGTTCAAATCAGAAGTTAAGCAGAAGAAAACGAAAATCCAGACGTTCCTGATGGTGTGCACAGATGAGACAATGAATCGGGGAGTTCATGGAGATCAGATTGACCGATGTATTGAACAGGTTAGTCTTTTAGATTTTGGAAAAAATAATGAAAAAAAACATAGGTCTGATAGAGTTTTATAAGTAGATCAAACCTAAAATCTATATAATTTTTGACCTACATTTTCGCACAACTCGAACTCAAACTGATAAACACTCACTTTTCTGATCGATCTACTTTGAATAATCAATCCAAGATATATAAATTCTTGATTCAATTTCTTGTTGAATGATTACGGTAGGCCTAGACCTTCGATCCAACTCTTCAATAATTTTTCATTTTTCAGGTGAAAGAGAAGTTCAACCAGTTCTCTCGAAGAGTTGGTGATTGTGAAGTTGTTTTGCGAGGTGAAAATGGAGGATCAAGCTCTTCGAAAGACGAATTCTCTCTTGATCGGCACTCCGATACTGCAATATTCAACGAAAGAAAAGAGCAGCGCGCGGAGAATCGAAAAGTGCTCGAGCCGATGCGGGAGCTCATTCAATCGGAGAGAGATTATATCAAAGATTTGGAGAGATGTGTTAGCATGTAAGTTACTATTTTTTAACTTATCTAGTGGAACTAACTCCTGAGTATTGCAGTTATGTCAAAGAGTTCGATCAGGCTGCAAAGAATGGTACTTTACCGACATTGCCAAAATATGAGATCTTCGGTAATATCGAGAAAATATACCAATTCCACAATGAGTAAGTATATTCTTTTGTCAACTCTAAATAATAATTTCCTTTTTTTACAGTAAACTTCTCCCGGAACTTGTGAAATACGAAAACCAACCAGAAGCAGTGGGGGCATCGTTCACCGTTTGGATCGATTTGCTCAATGAATTATACACGGAATACTGTGTCAATAAGGAGCAAAAGAACCATATGATTGCTACTCCAGAAGCCATTGCTTTCTTCACAGGCGTTCGTGAAAAACACAAATTGGAAATTAACAACGAAATCGCTAGTCTTTTGATTAAGCCGGTTCAGAGAATTACTCGATATCGTCTGCTGATCGAACAGCTTTTGAAAACATGCAGCGATAAAACGGACGATTTGAAAGAAGCCTATGAAGTGGTTTGTAGTGTTCCAAGGAAAGTCAACGATCTTATTCATTTCAATTGCTTGGAATTGAAAAATTGCAATGTAAGTAGTTTATTTTCTGTAAATATGTTCATAACTATATTACAGGTTGATGAATTGGGTCCTTTCGTAACGCAAGATACTCTCACCGTCTGGGAGCCAAGAACCTATTTCAAAGGACGTGGAAAAGATCGTCAAGTATTCCTCTTCGATCTTACGATTGTTTTCGCCAAAAGACTCGAGATTTCTCCGAAAAACTTCAAATATGTCATAAAAGGAAAACCCCTTCCACTCAGCGAGGTTTCAATTGTGGAGCATGTCGAAGGGGATTCGTGTCGATTCGGATTGCGTGTCGGATCCAATCATTCAAACGATAACCGAACTGATTTGAGAGCTTCCACAGAGACTACAAAAGTCAAGTGGGTCCTGAAAATCCGAGAACTGACTACGGGATTGTTGCCACTTGGTGCATTGGGACTCGGAGTGTCTCCAGCACTCTCCTCTGGAACTCTGTCAACGGCTAGAAGTGTCTCACATCGTTCTGGAGCATCATCATCGTCGGGTGGAGATAATAGACAATCCCAAGACGTCGAATCACTTCTACACCATCGTTATAGTGTGCACAGCTGTGATAGTGAGGTGAGTTTTCTTTTCTTTTTTCATCGTTTCACTGGGAAAAAATGGGGTACAAAATATCTTCTTTTTTATTGGCAGGAGGTCGGCACTTCTGTGACAGGTGCCATCCTGAGGAATGTATGGCATTTTTGAAGCATTCAGTTCTTGAAATCTAGAGTTAGCTCCGTTGTATTCTCTTACTTGAATAACAACAGGCAAATGTTGAATTTGAGAAATTTCTGAATTAGGGTTTGTTTCGTTTATTGTCTTTTATGTGCTTTAGTTTTTCTAAGTATCTGAATCTGATTTCTGTATCCTCGTTTCTCACAAATGGTATGCAATAAGTACTGATGGTACTGATTGTACATCGCAAGCACACATAAACGCACAGGGATTAGGAAGTCTCGCTTCTTCTCACGCAAGCACAACAAACTTTGGTTGACTCCCTCCCGGGAAGACGGCTGTCGTCTGCGGCCTCGTGATCGTTGCTACTCTCTTCTTTTTCTCTTCCCGGAGCAGCTCCCTCGTCTCATCATCATCATCTTCTTCTTCTTCTCGTTTATCTTCTCCATCCTGACTCAAAGAAGTTAAATCGATATCATTGATCAGTAACAAGAAAAAGGCTGAAGAGTCGCCATCATTAATCAGAACTTCGTCTGATGCGCTGCCATAAATCCTACTGTAATCATCTTGACAGCTGAACTTATTTTATTGATTGGAGAGACGCCAGTGGTTTTATCGTGGCGCAATCTATTCGTTCCTCCTAACTTACTGCCACCGCTGTCACGTTCCCGATTTCCCACGGTTCGCGCCGTTCGATTCGATTTTCCAACAGTCGATTCGTTTTGCGAAACTTGTGCCTCGCAAGAGTTTCCGAAATGGCGATAAACTGCTTTTCATGCGTGAGAAAGGTAAGTTGTTAACTGAAAATAAATCCCCCTTGATATGACGTGTTTATCAATTTCCGCTAGCCATGACACTGATGAGGAGTGGCGCAGTCCATTCTCGTAATATGTTGATTGGATTTGTGGCTCTCCTTCAGTCAGTTGGCTAAGCTCAACCTTACCGCCTTCCACCCAGAAAAGTAGATTTCTAAACAAGTTGGGTTTCTTTTTCCGTTTGTTTATTTCTTCTTTCTGAGTTTTCTTGTAATATTCAGGAAGTTTGAATAACATGTTCGAAAATAGTCTGTGTGTTTGTCATGAGCGGAAAATGAATTAATTATAACACAGACACACTCGTCGCTTTGAACGCTTCTTCTGCCCAGAGTCTTCTTTATTTTTACGGTCCCTTTTGAAAATAAGGTTTTTGAAAATACGTCATCTTTTTCTCCAGAATTCTCTCAATTTCATTCAACTTCGAGTTTTCTATTTCAACTCTGTCAAATGGACATGATATATGTGTTTGTTCCGCGTGACTGCACTATTCTATTCAGCACTTTGGTCAGGCCGATTATGATGAGAGCTATTCATTCTTGTGTTCTTCCCAACTTCTAATCCTTCGATTCGTCGTCGTCCTCACCTCTCTTCGTCGGAATTCAGACACCCGACTCTTCATCCTTTCCTGTCTCTATATTTTCCTCCCCCGCCTCGGTCTTCTTCTCCTTTCCTTGTCGATGTTGTTGGAAATGTGAGTAGTCCAACAAGCGAGTCTCAAATTCTTCGACGATGGTTGGATGTTTGATATTTGTTTCCCCCCCAAGATGCCGTCTACCCGACTCCTCCCACATAGTGGCTCTTCCTCTGCGACGGACTCTTTTTTAATTGGCTCAGATTATCGAAGACGACGAACAAATGGAGGCGAAACAAAACCTTATTTCTTCTGTTACCACTCACTTTATACTAAACCCCCACTTCTTATTATTCTTCGTCTTTGTATTGTTCTAAATTCTCCTCCTTTCCCGTCATCTATTATCATTGTTTTCGTTTGGAAAGGGAACCCTAATCCTTTTTCTCAGTGCATTAACATAGCAGCTTTCGTAGAGAATTCTGGTTGGTTCCCTTCCCTATTGGCGACATCAACTAATTGGTTCAGTGCTCCTCTTATTTCTTCCTATATCGCCTCTTTCTTCACATCATTCGTTTTCCACAACCCCCGCCTCGTCTGTTATTCCAAAGAAACAATCAAATTCGGTTATATGTCGACTCAGACTCCGCCCTCTGCGCTCCACGGTGGCCAGTGTTTTGTGTCGCTTGGATCAGATCCACTTGATATTTACCCTAGTACATGTATCCATTTCATCGTTTTTTTGTGCTGCGCCCCCGCCTCTTTCTCTTTTCCCTTCATCTCTCTTTTCACCTCTTGCGGTTCATTTCAGTGGTTCATATCTCATTGGATCGGATGTCATGTTTCACTTTGATGTTGTTTCGTTTGATTTAATATCAATCATAGATAGTCTCATGAAGTTCCATTCTTTTTCGTCAATATGACTCATTCGCTAGGCTCAAGTACAAACATGAATATAGCACATACCCTACATGAGAGAGAAAAGTTATCCTTTCCGAATATAATAGTAGTAGTACTTAACCGACAATATAATTGACCATGATATGGCCTAGACCTTTTCCCCTTTGTCTTTTGCATAATTCTTCCTGAGCCTTGCCTTTTTGCTTAACATGATTGACCCGGCCCTCTCCATCGTTTGCTGTTTTTCGGCGGTGCGAGACAGGTGGAGCGTGAAAATTAAATCTAGAGCAGAGCAGTGAGCTATGAGTCTAACTGACAAATTCTGTTGAAATTTATAGCTGTCTGTTTATATCGATTTTCCTTGATATTTCATATCACTTATCGAACAATATGTTCTTTGGATACGGTGTTCGTTTAAAATAAATTTAGAAGTTCCGCCACAACATGTTAGATATCCTTAGGCGATTTTCACAACAAACAGAAAACTTGTTAATATTTCAATCTAAACATTATGAAGCATATGACGATCGAGCGACATTAAAATTGCAATGGGCCATGAAACACAATGAATCTCGTATTTCTGTTCACTTAGCAATCTAAAGCCATCTGATCCGCATCTTCTTCGTGTCTTCTACTCCTTCTTATGTGAAGCGTAATTACTCGGCAGTTACTTCTATTTCTTCAAAGCTTTTTTTCTTTGTTTGATATTTCGAATCTTTCCTTTCATCTTCCTCCTTTGAATTCTACCTTGAAAACCATTGAGATCTATCTAACTACAGAATGCTAACTTATTCCAAATCGTGGCGGTCGATTCGATCGAGAACAGGTAGTCTGTACACTCGTGCTCGAAATCGACTGACAAGCTCGTTTCGAAGTGGTACTAAGCCCGATAAACTGACTATCGATGGCGTCGAGTTTGACGATTCAGCGGTGAGAAATTCTGACAACCTAGAAAAAAGCGGCGAGCTCTGCATAGATTCATGTATTTCTCTTGCTGAGAACGAATTCATTAATATTTGAGAGCTGTTAGAGACAAAATTTCGAACTAGATTCGTTTCTCGTGTGTACCGAATGGTGGGAAAACGAAAAGAGAGAGAGAAGTGTTCGTCATGACACTTCCTCCGCCGAAAACTGTCACTGAATCTGAGAGGTTTGAGTGACAAGTGATGACCCCGAGGGACACTAGTCTGAAAAAAGGAAGAAAACGTTGAAAATGTGTTTATGTTTTTGCAGCAGTCGTCCGAAGTATGGATCGTGACAGCCGACTTTGACGGGCAGACGGAAGGACATCTCACAGTTCACAAGGGCGATCGAGTTGAAGTAAGACTTGGGTTGAATACGAGGGTCTCAAATATATTAAGATGGAATGAATAACGAAGAGAATAAACCTTACCGTCATAAATATTTAGAAATTTCCCTATGAAATAAGTTACTTTCAAAATTCTCTATAGAATATTAGGCCGTAAAAATCTGAAAACCTACGCTCTACCGCACTGGGCAAGTAGAAGAGAAAAATACTGTCTCGAACCTCTTTCATTGAATCAACTTGGAGTGCAGTGGAGCACAGTTTTCTGTTTTTTACCGTCCTAATTGTAAGCTCGATTTCAAAAATCATTATGCATTTTCAGATTGTGGAAGATCAAGCGACAGATTGTGCAGAATACATCCAAGTGGTTCTATGTGATCAACCTACGAAGCATGGCCTTGTTCCTGCTTCCATTATCGTTCCACGTTAGTTTTCTCTTAACTCAGCTTCAGCTAGTAACACAACGAAAGTCGAGAAATTTACTCACAAAGTTTTCTACTTCTCTTCGAGTCAACGGGCAGAGTTTTGAATAATTCAGAAACCGAGTAAGGAGTGCGTGTGGTTGTTGTGTCAGTGATTCGAGTATGTGCATGCTACTACCTTCAACATCATCTTCTTCTATTACTTCTTCCTTTTTTTGAAAACGTCACCCTATTCCCTCATTTTGTTTTTTATAGTTTTGATTGTGGTTCTGATTCGTTTAATCATCTACTTGCCATTCATAATTTCTCATTTCTAATCTATTGATAGAGTAAGGACAAAACCCTTTCTGAGTTCACAAGCCCGTTGCCTAATGAGCAAAGGGGGCCACTCTCATTTTTGCTCTTCTCTTGCCTTCTCCCCTCTTTCATTTTCCTGATTTTTTGTTGTCTTTCAATTGGAAGGATACGTGAGGCGGTGGTTGCAGAGAAAAGCAGAATAAGAAAGCAAACAATTCCTTCACATTTCTCTCCTCCACTTCTTCATTCTGCTTCCATTATTAGACTGGCTCTTGCGTTTCCTTTCCAGACATCGAAACCCCATAGATATAGTCACTTTCATTTGTTTTATCCATCATTTTTCATATCACCTTTTATCTAACAGCACCTGTATTCATAAACTTTACGTTGATCTCTTTTTCACAAATATTCACTATCTTCTTTGTCTTTTTATTAATGCTTACCAGTATCAATTTTTTGGGTTTTTGTACAAACTGCTTGTCTTGTTTGATGTGTGTATATGAATTTTGCAAGTAAAACTCTTCAAGTGAAAATCCGCCTATGTTCAAAGTTTAAGTATATCCGGAGAGAGCTCTGTTCTTCTCCTCGGTCATCTCATAAACGTAAGAGGAGACACATCTGGTCTCGATGCTTTTTGGATCTTCTTTTCAGCGAAGCACACTTATTTTATCTCCCCTACGGACATTTGTCTACTCTGTTCACACGGATATCTAGTGTTTTTTGTATTAAGAGGAAGAAAATACATAACAAGTCGAACAAGGTATTCTATTAGTGTCATTTTCAAATTCATAACGCGCTCTATTGCTAATATGGCTCACCTTTAAATGTTAACTATCTCACCGTTTTTTCAGGTTTCGAGGCCTCCTTGTAGACAATTCACGAGAATTACACGAGTTCTTAAAACCTGAGAATAGCGGAAAAATGAAAATTTCAACTATGTTAGCAATAGAGCGCATTCTAAAATAGAAAATATCTCGAATAGTTGGGACACATTTATGTTTACTGCTTCATATTTTTTCTGCAAATTGACTGTCTACTCTCATAAAGCCAAGCTGGGAAAGTTGAGCCTAAGGGTATACATTCTTCGTCACTTTCCCACGTTTTCTTTTTTTCAAAGTTTTCTCTGAATTCTTCAAAACAACGTCTTCTTAGTTAGAAATTATATTTGCATTCCCTTTAATGTTTCCACCGGAAGCGTGCCATTCCGGTTCCTTCTATTCTCCTTTATACGACCATTAGTCCATGCTCTCCTCTTTCCCAAAATCCAACATTCCCCCCTCATATCACACTTTTCTATTTTTCGTTTCGGTGAGAGCTATCAAAAAAGTAACGGTAGAGCTCCCTTCTTCTCCCAGTGGATACCCTGTTTGCTCAGACTCTTCACCGAAAAAAGTGATAAAAGATGAAGGTTTAAGAGAAATAGTTTGTGATATGCAGAGATTTCCAATTCTGTGTTTATTTGATATAGCACAATTGCGGTAGAAGGGTGAATGAGTTTTGCTGAGTTTCAGTTCTTCAAAGAATATGAGATCGATCTTAGTCTTCTTCAATCCGAATGCCAGGCTCCCTCATCCTATCGCACGCAGATCAATTGGTTCAAAGTTCTCTGGGATTTTCGGAATCTACAGTACTCAATGATTTTTTTCCAGTTTATATTGTTCTGTAGAGACAATACCGGACAAAAATATACCACATATGGATGTTATTAGTGAAAAAGGCCAACTTTTGTTGTCTGAAAGTGTAGTCTCGAATATTCTGATTAGTCTCGGATAAGTTTTGGCAGTGAGGTTGTACAAAAAAGTTGTCGACTGCAAAAATAAGTATCTCGACTTGATTGATGCACTCGTGAGTTTCCAGACCAGTCGGACTACACTAAGCTACTTTTCAGGCACTGAAAGTTAGACTTTTCCACTAAAATCACACAAATACGATATAAACAATATATATTGAATGGTACTGTATTTCGAGTTCAATTCCAGGACTTTGAGATCATTTTTCTTTTGACCACATTAAAAATAGAATGAATTCCAATGACACCTGATTTTCCGTCTATTTATTATTGTGTCACTGTATTTTGTGTCTTCAATTTCACATTTCATTTGTTATGAACGAAACGTCAATTGGACGAAAGAACGTCTTCTTTTTTCATCTTCTTCCTGCCTTATCAAAATGAAAGGTTCTCTGTTTTACAACTGGTTATTAATTTTCAGTCGAATTTAGAATAGGAAAACCAACATTCATCTGCATTCGTGTTCAGAATTCAAAAGCTCTTCTATCTAATTGAAATCTATTCCCATCTCTTCTTGTTATTCTGACTGCTTATTGTGAGATTCAAATTATTTTTTCATTCTCTTTTTCGATTTCCTCTGTGGAAGAGAATTAATTTGCGGCAGTGTTCAAAATTATGTTGGAATGGTTCAAACAAACGATTCGGAAGCCTTCTTTTCTCTCTCATCTGGTCCATATGCTCCTGAGTTTTTGTCTAATTGTGAAAAGTCTCTTTGATTTCTTCTCTCTTTCTTTCTTCTCGGTTTCGATCTCTCCCTCTACGAAATGACAAATATCGGAGCAGTTGAATTCCTCTCCGATTCACACGTGTCTCTCTGTGCACAGCTCACTGCCTCCATCTCATTCTCTCTGTTTCCTTTCGTTTCTTTTCCGATTCTCTCAGTGATTTTTTGGTTGTGCGGTTATGTATATATTTATTATATACATTGAGCAGAAATGAGAGGAAGTAGAGAGTTTTGTGTATGTATGTGCTCATCAAATCTCACTGGGCGCCCGGGTGCTCTCGCGAGCGCGCACTCCCCCCTTTACTTTCATCCCAACAACCGATTGTTTTCTTCAAGTTTCGAGATTTTGATATTTAGTTTCAGCTATCATTAGATGGGTGGAGTCTGCTGCAAGACAGACTCGTATACATTTTAATTGGAGTGTGAAGAATAATTGGAGAACCCCTTTCTCCCCTTCTCTTTCTTTCCAGTCTTTTCAGTCTCTCAAATCGAAAGAGCAACACAAAAATGAAAGGAATAATAGAGCCGCCTCATTTCCGGAGCACTTTCTATTCGATTTTCATTTCCAATTTCGTCTTTTCTTCTTTGCTGGCTCCTCGTTTCTGTCTTTTTCTTCTCCCATTTTTTCCAATTTCCTTCATCTTCTGAATTCGTGCCTTCTTTTTTCTTCTCCTTGACGACGTCACTTTAGTCTCCCGATCGTAAAAATCGTCTTTACATTGCCATTCGTGTTCTGAATACATCTACCAATGCTCCGAGACTCTCTCGTCATTTCTTTTTTCTCGAATCGGATCCCTCTTCAATGTTGACTCTGTTCAGAGACAGTGGCCAATATCACGTGGCTTCCCCGAAAAAAGAGACTTCGATTTGGTCTCGAAATGATTTTTAGAACTTTTGACAGTTAATGGAGATCACTGTTGAAAAACTGTTCACATTCAAAAAACCGAACTACAGTAACCTTTTTCGCGAAAACTTATGAAACCGCTGGTTTTTTCTTTTTGGAATATACGAGAAATTTACTGTATACAGATAATGTAGTCCTCGGTCTGAGATGCAGCCCTTGGTTATTTTCCGGAAACTATGGACTTTTTAAATCTTCGATCAAGTCTGAGTTTTCCAAAGGGTTTTTGATAATCTCGCTATCTCTCGTTTCATCTTTTCTGCTTGCCACTTCAACTTATTTCCGAAAGTCGTTCTATGAGGTCAAAGAATGCCGACTGAGGCTCAACATACACACACACACAAATACAGTATCACTTCTTTTTTCGTCAATCTGTTTCATTTCTCCCTCTCGTTCCTTTCCGTATTTTTGGAATTCAGCCGTATGATGCGTCGGTCTCAAACTGTGGAGGGCAGTACTGATTCAGAGGGCGGAGGGACGACTCCAACGAAATCATCGAAAAGAGAACGTTGGTCTTTTGCAATCAAAAGAAGATGGTTTTCATCATCGACGAGTCGACACAGTCATGATCAGGACGTGGCAATTGTACAGCCAGCGAAGACGTCGTTGGGTGGAATCGGAAATAGTAATGGTATTCTCATGAATGTTTTGACTTTCCGTTGGTTGCATGAAAGAATCATTAAAACATAACCGTTGGCTCAAAATAGGAATCTAGAAATAAGAGAATCAATAGACTGAGGATGAAAAGATCAATAGACTCGATTCTTATTCATATTCATTTTTTTCAGCAGAATCTGGAAGTGTTCCCGACCGTCCCGACGATACAAATGCATCTGGATCGTCGGTTTCAAAAAGGAAATCGTTGCGGTGAGTCGTTTCACTTTGTGTTTTTTCCAACTTCTTTGACACTTTTTTCCATCGTTTTCTCTTCTTTTTGATCCACATTGAAAAGAAGAAAGTGGCACTTGAAATGGGGGTAAAAGGGCCAGTTTCCATCTCACACTTTTCACCATTTCGTTTTTTTTCCTCTCCATTTTTGGTTTCTTCTTCTCGAAAGTCTTCTTAGTTTTAGTCTCCCAGTCCTTTTTCCTGAATGTCCGAGAAAAAAGAAGAGGAAGAAAGTTGGAAAATCCGTTTTTCTTCTTTTTGCTTCTCTATTGTCGTTTTCGTCTTTATTCGATTCGAAAATTCTCGGTTGGCGCAGTTTCTTTTACTCAGAATCAGCATTCTTGCCAACTTTCCTCCGGCCCAACTCATTTCTGAGCTCTAGATTCTCTTCTGAATGTAACAATACAATGAGAGTTTCCGGTGGGAACAGAATTCTCATTGAGATCTATGATCCTTCTATTCCTATAATACATGAGTGGACATATATCGGATTTCAGTAGGCATTCTTGAGCTAGTTCAATAACTCAAAAGCCTAGAAACAAAAATTGGGCACAACTACCATAAGCTGAACATTTCTTGCTACCCCTAGAAAAAATAAACATTAGTTGTTTCAGTTTTCATTAGAAACAAGAGTCACTTGACCACAAACAGATCCTCCGATTCTATCGGCTTATACCTCCTCCTCGTTTTCTTCTCTTTTTCCCTTCACCTTTTCTCCTTCTTCTTCATTTTTTTTCATTTCCATTTACTGAGTCTTCCCATTTCCGGCGCAGCTTCTTATGGCTTATCAGACAACTCTTTGAAACTCTCTGACTCATTAGTTTTAGTCTATTCTCTAAAAGGACTTCTTCTTCTTTTCCTAATCATTTCGACTTCTTAATTTTATTTAGTCCCCCCTTCCAAATTTTCTCGAAATGCTTCCACTAGGCACGTCATCAAGCAGAGATGCAATTGGTTTCGTCCCGCTTGTTTCTGATGACTCACTTTTTTTTTGCAAAAAGGAATCCAACTCTACAACAGAAAGAAGACTGAGACAGCTGCTGTAACACAATTATGAAAGGAATTCAGAAAGGAAAAGGAGAGAAAGGAAATACCGTAGTTCATTCGGAAAACTTTCGAGAATCATCATAATTTAATGACCAAGACAAAGATCAGAAATCGGATTTGAAGTCCGAGGATTCTTCAAAGGATGATGATTCTTCGACCTCCGATAGAAGGAAGTGAATCTTAGACTTCGCAAAAATGGAAGCAATTATATGTCCTTCCGAGGAACTTTGCTCTTTTTCCTCCCGTCTTGAATTCATGATTTTCTCCGTTCGCTCCTCTCTCTCTCCCTTCTATAATTTCCTTTCCCCATCATTCTCCTTCTTCCTACTGAAATGGTACCCAATTGAATTATGACACAGTCTCTTTTTTCTTTCTCTTCCTGAATGTGAGCTTTTCATTCTGAATGCACACTGCTCCTGCTGCTCACTGACTGACACAATCGAATCAACTCTCTGGATGTTTTTCGTCGAAAGGGGCACCCTCTGCCCCTCTTTTCTCTTCCACACATCCATTTCGGGGTCTCCTTTGCCTGTATTATAAACATTTGTGTTAGTGAGAAGAGTCACTCCTTCTTCTTCCTTCTACTCTTCGGCAAACATCAAAACACCACACTATCCCAGTGGTTTTTGTCCATTCCCAATTCAATTCAGTTGAAATTTCCCCCTTCCCATTTCATCTTCATCTACCACCACATCATCACTCCGGAAGGAAAGAATTGGACCCCCGACGACACATATTCTGGAAGAGAGTTGAGAAAAGAGGAGCGAATTAATCTGTGCCCACGCACTTCGTCTTCCAACTTCTTCTTCTTCTACTCATTTACTTCTTCATACTCAAAAAAAAAGTTGAAGAAAGAGAAAGGAAAGAAGAACATTGTGGGTTTTTATCGTCTTGTGTTGTTGCCCCCGCCTTTTTCTCAAATCGGCAGTATTTCGTCCCCACTGTCACCTACAGCAAAAAAAGAAAGGAGAACAAGAATTTCACATCGTCTGCGTCTGATTCTCTCTCACTTCTATTCTCTCATATTGTCAGCGTCATCAACAGTGGCAAGATTTTTTTGTTCGCAACACTGTTCTTCTCTTCAGTCACCTTCTGAAGCCCACTTGAATTGCAACAACTAATATTTATTGATATATTTATTTGTCTCTGAAGACCCGAAAAAATGCCGTGTGCGAATCTGATGCCACGGTGTAAGCAAGAGTTCAGGTGAGTTCATTGTTGCTTGACCACATATTTTAAAAATTACACCACGTCATTTAACAGTCGAAACAAACAAATGGATTCCATCTCGTGGGTGTTTATTTGTTAGTTATCAGATTTAAATTTGGACGAATTGACTAACGAACAGTGTGGAAAAAGAGTTTCGTAAACATCTTGAAAACAAGTTTCATCTCTATCCAAAATCATGTCAATCTTGGATTACCGTAAAATCTGTAATAGAAGGACACCAGTAATTGAACGAATAAGCATTTAATTTCTAAATAACTTGAAATAGGCTCTTTCGATTCCTTGTCAAAAGTCGACTAGAACAGTTACAAAAAATTTGGAATTTTTATCTCGTATGATCGTTATGATTGAAAATCCGAAAATTGAAGTTTCTCTATAAGGTGTTGGAAAAATAGAATGACATGATCTTCGATTACAGAGTTTATGGTATTCATGATTGGAAAGTGCATTGAAAGTTAGACTGTTGGATCTCGGAGCCCTACTATCTGATCTTTCGAACTTTCTGAAGCTAATTCGTTGTGACATCGAAGATATATTTTTCGAGTCTCATTTTTCCGTATTAAAATGTTCCGACATACGATCGTCATAACTGAGAAGTGCACGTGATGGCTTCCGTTGCATGTTCGGAGCCCAATTTGCCCTCTTTTCCATCCGAATGTTTTCTTTTTTGTGAGGACTCCCGAAGCATTAGAGGCTTCTTCTTCTCCTACTTGTTCCGTCACTTTTTCTCCTTATTCGTTTTTCTTTTTCTTCTTCTTGGTTTTTTGTGCGAGAAGGAGGTGGAGTTTCGAGCATCGAGCAACTTGAAAAAAACGGGACCCTCTTCACTATTTTCTCGTGGCGACGGTGATGGCCGTCCCTTTCTCTCTTCGTTTCGCTCTTCTCTTTTACTTCTCTATTCTCATTTTTTTTTTCGTCGGAAGCATTTAATGAAGTGGAGCTCTTTTCTCTCTTTGGAAGAAGAGCCCCTTCTTTTCCCTTTCTGAGCCATCCCCCCAGAAGAGTCGTAAAACTGAAGACCCCCGACAAATGTCTTCCATTTTCTTCCTCAGTTTTTTCTCCGCATTCCTTTCCTATTTTTCAGTATCTTCCCTTTTTTCTCATATCAACACATTAGTCTTTTCTCTCTCTGTCCATGATCAAAAAGATCATTTTTAATCCGCTGATCCTCGTATTCCGTCAAGAGATGCACTTTAGTCTTTTCCCTCGGATGATCATCTTCTTTTTCTCATTTCGATGCCAATTTCGAGTATTCATATTCTCAAAACTAGGCTATAACATGAACCTTAATATTAAAGATCTTCCGGTGGGATAAGTTTTCCATTTGAAAGCTTATGATGTTCCAAGACCTTTCTACGAATCAGAATCTTTAATTGGAAACCATTTCAATTGTGATTCTCAGTGTTACTGTAAAAGCAAGGGCATCAAAGTCTCTCCTGTCTTCCCTACTTTTTCTATGTATAAGATCTCCATTGGCCTATTTCGAAAGTCAGTAAGACCACTAACCTTTTGCATAAAAAAGTCACGACGACCACCGCCACTACGTCGATCTCGAAATGGCATAAATGATGGACCATGAAATATTTATTCACTCACTCTTTTCCTTCTCTATATATGTTTTCCATCTCTCGATCCACTCCTTCTTTTCTTTTTTCGTTTTTTGCTCACATTTTCAAGTAAAATGCTCGAAGAGGTGAAATTGGTTGAAAAGAGGGTAGGACCCTTTGCATCGGGAGGGCGTCCACAAAATAAGAAAAAGTCGAGTAGAAAAGAGAAAAAAGAGAAAAAAGAACCGAAGAGAGTTGAAGGAAATAAAATGACGAATTTAGTTGAACTTGATTCTTTTCTGGAGCATCGAAGAGTAGATCGGGTTGAGTTTAGCTTACGAAATATCGGAGTTTTATAATAGATCTAAAATATTTAGGTGGTTCGTAGCTGCTCTTTTTGTGCAGATTCAGGATAGTCTATTTGCGATGTCTTGAATACCGCACCTCTATTGCTAACATGGAAAAATATGGAATTATTCGGCTTTCCTGTTGTTTTTTTCAGATTTCGATGCTTTTCCGATTCTTATGCCCTCCCCCCCCCCCTCGAAGTGAGAAAGCCAAAAATTCAAACTTTAGCCTTGTTATCAATATAGCGCGGTGAAGCATTGAAAATATAGCTAATAGACTCCTTAAATGTTGCTTCAAAAACGTAACTCATGAGATTTTGTTAGTAACGAGCAGCGGGGTTAATTGAATCATTAAACTTGTAGTTACTGTATCTACAGTAAGAAGTGAATTTCGGATTCTTATCAGATCCTATCTAATTCTCCGTTTCTCATTCTGATACCGAACATATTCTATGATGTGAGTATTCACCGGAAACTGTTAGGCTCCAATGATCGTCCGGGGAATTCGTTTTTCATTTCTTCCATCATTTCTTTCCTTTTTCCGCCTAAATTTCTTCTGCTTCATTGAGCTGTGTGTCTTGTTGTTTTGTTCCCATGTATGGATATCAGTCTCAATTTTACTGATTTGTTGGATTATGAACATAACTAAGAATCGATGGTGTTTCCCAATTTCTAAATCTGAAGTGAGGCGAGTGAATCAATTTTAATCTACATGGTTGTTTTTGTTGAGACCGGGGGGGCGCCCAACCGACAAAAAAGAGACAGATGAGAAGCTCGACGACCCGATGCATTCATCCCAATGCTCCTGCTTCCCTCTCTCTTCGTCTGCAAAGTTTCGTTGCCCTGCGGCAGAGAGAGCTTTACTCTCTATCTGACTGACTGGAATGGGGCTCTGAATGATGCGGAAAAAAAAGAGAAGGCACAGTAAAAGAAGAAAGGCTACCATCTATATGTATATTTATCGGAAGGGCTTTCTTCTTCTTCTTCTTCCACCCTCTCATCACTTTGTCGTATCCGCTCCCCCAAAAACTCGCCGGTCCCCCGTTCTTCTTCTCGTTTCATCGTTGTGTCGACGTCTTCTGGGGGTGAAGCGGTTGCCGCCGCCGCTCTAATATCTGTTTGTGTGTATGTGCTGCAATGTGTATTTGTGCTCTCCCTTCAGCTTCAGGCTCACCGCGCGCTTCTCCGCATCGATCCTTCTCTCCTGTCTCTTCGTCGTCGTCGCGCTTCACTTCTCTTTTCGGTGCTGCTTCTTTTTTTTTGCATTCCTAATTCGTAGTATCGTGTTTCTCTCTTCGTCGCTTCTTATTCGTCGTTGTCGTCGATGCCATCATCTTCTTCCTTTTCCTCCCTTTTCCCCCCATTTTTGTGTTTTGTCTTTTTGTGCATCCTGATCCCTCTATTTTGAAGGATCCCGAACTAATTGGCCTCCAATCCCTTATTGCCCATTATAAGGATTTAGTAGTTCACAGGACTCCAATGACCTTAAGAATCAATTGTCGATTTAGGGAATAATATCTAATCATAGACCAGAATAGGTTAGTCTGTTATAAGTACAAATTATGAGTTTCATAATTGTATGTTTCATATACATATACAAATGCCTCAAATCAGAAGAGAACAAATTTTGAATCTGCCTCCATTTTTGTAGTTTCTCTTTTTTGTTCTTCGTCCTGCAAAAACAGCCTACATTCTCCGCTCCTCCTTCCAATCGGAAAACGGTTCAAATGGAGGGTTTTTCCACATTTGCATATGTTTATCATCACCTCTGAATTCTCTTCTGCCCCTCCATACTTACTCACAGAAATAACTTTCCCCTCTGGTAAGAGACGGAAAATTTGGAAAAAAAAGTTGGCTGATGTTTTCGAAAAACGCGTGGGGGATAGGGAAGATGAAGAAAAACGAAGAAGAAGAATAAGACGAAAAAGAAGAAGGAGATGGAAAAGAAGGGCTCATTCCAATTTGCTCCTCCTTATTCTTCTTCGTCCTCTTCGTCTTGCTTCTCCCATTTTTCTTCTTCCTCTCACTTTTTCTTCTTCCTACTTTTTCGAGTCCCACTCGCAATTTTTGAAAACCTACCAGAAAGTTTCGTTCCTTCAAAATCGTTTTCCGAACTTCTTATATTCCAAAATTTACAGACGAATCTTCGCCAACTCGAGCAAAGAGCGAGCCTCGTCGTCAAACAACAATAGCCCGGCAACCAGGCAGTCCACATCTACATCATCTCCAGTCACTGCCAACGGACATGTAAGTTTCTTTTCGTCTGATTTTGGAAAAAAGAAACTCATTTTTTGAGTATTCAATTCTTCGATTTCAGACAGCCGAGTCATCAGCATCAATCGGTGTTCTGTCATCTGGAGAATTATCGACAGCTGGAAACTCGAACTCCCTTCCATCTGCATCTACTCCAACCAACGTGGCAACATCTTCAGCTTCACCGACCGTCGTGCCGGTAGTCGTTGCGGAAGAAGAAAAAGTCGAGGATTGCCTGCCGCCTCCAATGGAAAACATCACAATTACAAACAACAGTATGGAGGAGAAGGATGTAAACGATGAATCAGTGGCAGCATCCGATGTGGCAGAGCCAGAAGTACCGGAGAAAGTAGAAAAGACTCCAGAAGAGACAGCAAGATTCAAAAGATCATATGTGCTGATGGAACTCGTTGAGACAGAGCAAGATTATGTAAAAGATCTGACGTCAGTTGTCGAAGGATATATTGGAAATCTGGAGAAGATGGATTTGCCTGCCGATCTCGTTGGAAAGGACAAAATCATTTTTGCGAATATCTCCCAGATTCTGGACTTCCACAAGACTTGCTTCCTGAAAGAAATCGAAAAGTGCTCGGAGAACTACGAAGCTGCCGGTCAAGCATTCGTCAAATACGAAAGACGATTACACACTTTATATGTCAAGTACTGTCAGAACAAACCAAAGTCTGATTATCTGTTGGCTCAGGATGATTTCGAAGGATTCTTCGCTGAGACAAAGGCCAAGTTAGGACACAAAGTAGCGCTATGTGACTTGTTGATCAAACCGGTTCAAAGAATCATGAAGTATCAATTGTTGCTCAAGGATATTCTCAAGTTCACTGAACGTGCAAAGGATAGACCAGATGTTCTGAAGAAGGCATTGGCGGTAAGTATCCCCAATTGAATACAATTAGAGACAAAGATCTCACTTGTTTTCCAACTCGACTACTATACGATTTATAGTTCTCAAAGTCAATTAGATTTTTGTTGTTTCCGAAGTGTAAGAGAATGTTTTTTGAGAATTCTGTTATGAAAAAATTGGCTATCTAGGTTAATGGGAATCCCCTTGATATGCAAGAGCGCGCTATCTGAACAAAGTTAGCACCAGTCCAGAACTCTCGGGAGTAGTCACAAACCATAGATTGATTATATTGTAGATCAAGAAATACGTCTGATTAATTCAATTTCCAGGTGATGCACGTTGTTCCAAAAGCCTGTGATGATATGATGCAAGTCGGACGTCTCCAAAACTTCGATGGAAATCTAGGAGCTCAAGGAAGACTGATTCATCAGGGAACACTTCAGATTAGTGAATCCGTCGCTGGAAACACTCAAAAGCCGAAGGATCGGAGAATCTTTTTGTTTGAGCAATCAGCTATTATCGCAGATCATATTCCACCAAAGAAGGAGTTCGGAAATCCAATCTACATTTTCAAGAATCAAATCATGGTATGTCTATTTTCAGGAAAAATAAATTCTTACTCTGAGTCCTCCAGGTGAACAAGATGGTTTTCGAAACGCATGTGACAGATGATCCGCTTCGTTTTGTGATCAAGAGTTCGGATCCAACTCAACCGACAAGTTTCATTGCCAACGCTCAGACTCAAGAAGAAAAAGATGAATGGAATAGAAAGATCAGTGAACAACTGGATCAACAGAAACGACTTCTTGCTGCTCTTGTCGATCCAAAACGGTATATGGGCGGTACGGAAGACATGTCCGGAGGAATGGGCAATATGAACCTGTGAGTTTTCGGAAATACTTTTGAAAATATAGAATGAACTCATGAAATGAATCTTCTTATTTCCAGAGGTCCACCAGGAAACGATAAGAAAGCGTCATCGTCAGCTGCCAAATCATCAGCCTCCACTTCAAAGAAGCCCGCAGAATCTCCTAAGAAAGAAAGCAAATCAAAATCATTGTTCTCGTTCGGAAAAAAGCCCGCTAAATCGCCAACATCTCCTCCACCGGTTGGAAAATGATTTGCTGTATTCCGTACTAATCTCTAATGTTTTCTACTAATCTCTTTGAAACTCTAACCATCCTTTTTATCCCTATTTCTGTGTGGAGTCAGTCTTTTTCGTGCTAGTTTCGTTTTCATTCTCTCATTTCTCTGAGCTTTCCCGCTGGTTTCTCAAAAAAGAAAAAAAAACAACTCGATTTCTAGATTTCTACTATGTATTTTTCTAACCCACCAGCTCTAATCTTTTGAAATGTCTATCTTTTAAACGGGTGCCAAAAAAGTTTCCTCTTTTCTAATCTAGGTCCCTATGTATAATTCCCTTTTGCTCTTTTTTCTCGCCGATTTCTTCCTTCCTCTCCATTTTCAAACCGGACCCATTTTCCCTTTCTCTCCCAGTGATGTATATGCAAATTATATCTGGAATTCTTTGAGCTATTTCCATTTCTCTCTACTCCACAGGGTGGCCAACCACTACATCAGAAATCGCGCTCCAGTGAGAAGTCAGAGAAAACCTCTGCGTCTCTCACCAAAAAATACTATTTCGCTCGGCTGCGGACTCCTCTCGGACAAGAGGAAATGTCATCATTTTCAGCTTTTTTGTTTCGCGCCTCGCGGCAAAGTTAAAAAACTGCAGTTCACTTCGAGACCCATGCGGAAAACGATCTGCGCCTTTAAATACAGTAAGAAAAACGAGATAGTATTTTTGGTGAGAGACGCAGCGCTTTCTCTGACTCTCACTAGCGCGAGATTACTGATGTAGTGGTTGGCCACCCTGTGCTACTCTCTTCTTTTCACTCATTCTCTCGCACGCGCATTTCTCTGATTCTCCTGAAACTGTCCATAATATTTTTCTCTTTTTTGTCCCCAGTTCGTCCAAATCAATTCAAAACGAAATACAATCCCTCCCTCATCATTAACCATTCATTCATGTTTTTCTCTTGGAATTCTGTTTCAATTTGCTCTTTTTGTTTCATTTTCTCTCATCACACACCCCCACAACACAACAAAGACAGTATGTTTTCGTGTATTTTTGAATAAATTTCTTCTGCTTGAAGTGGCATTTTTTGAACATAGAAAACAGATAAGCGGTGCTGTGGGATGCGGTGCCGAACTCACACAAAAAAGATATGAGAATGGGAATTTTTACAGTTAGAGGCAGCGGCAACTGGGAAATTCAACAAGGTTACAGATGATCAAGTGAATTTGGAAACTGATGAAAAGGTGATTGGAATGTTAAAACTGCTTTACAAAAACAAATTTAGTGAAATTCGAAAAAAAGACCTCAACTGTTTCAGGTTCAAGTGTTAGATGTGAAGAATGGGTATGCAAATGTCAAAAAGGCAGATGGAACAATTGGAAAATGTCCGAATTATTTCCTAACAATGTCTGAAATTCCTGGAAAAAATTTCGCTGAGCAGATACAGTAATATCGTTTCCCTTAATCCACAGAAATCAACTGCTCGAATATGCAGATACCGTCGGGAATGGCAACGAAGAGTTGATGAAGCTGATGTGGAGTATGGACCCAGTGCTTTTGATGTTGCCACGTCTTCAACTGATAATTTTGATGTTCTTTTGGAACTTTCGACTTGCGAAAGACCAGTGGTGGTTGAAGAGATGAAGGATTTAGAAGTAGTCGAGGGAGAGGACGTCGAAATGAGTCCAATTATATCTTCACGTTAGTAACCCAGTCAAAACAGCAAAAACTGAAGTCTCAGATGTTTCAGATACAAATTATACTGTTGTCTGGCATGGTCCGGCTGTCGATTCTAAGCGGGCGACAATTCAAGTAAGATCGGAAAACTTTTTACTTTAAAATATGATTCAATTTAGACAAATCAACTGAACAGTCGACTTCTAATCAATAAAGTGAAAAAATTAGATGCTGGAGCGTACTCTGTTATAGCCAAAAACTCATTTGGAGTCACCTCAACTGTTGCTTTTCTAACTGTTATATCAGTTCCTGGTATAATTTCTGAAATTCTTTTGAAACTATCTCATCATTTTCAGATGCTCCATCTGATTTCACTGTCAAAGTGACTGGAGACCATGAAGTTCGTCTAAAATGGAAAGCAGAATCTGGATTGAAGTACTGTATAGAGTACAGCTCATTTGGTATCATATATTATGTCTGAACCCACTGGAAACTTCTATTTTTCAGACGGATCATCGTTGGAAAACTGGCAAATCGCATCGACGAATATCGAGAAAACGCATGTCTCATTGAGAAATTTCGCTCGCCACAGTTATTCATTCCGTGTTTTTGCATACAATCAACGGGTTAGAAGTGCTCCATCAACTTCGATTTATGTAGTCTTTGATGGAAATCATTGTAATAATCACAGTGGAAATCATGAATAGATGTTTTGTTTTTGCTGTCTATATGTAGATAAATGAAGATTGGTTTTGTTGTTTGTTGAAACTCGAGCACGTTCAGAAAAAAACTTAGAGTCAATCTCAATTTCAAGCTGCTGTTTGAGGAGAATTGAGACCATTAACGGTCTCATAACGTAGCAGAACAAAGCATTTTTTCAACTGCAAATATGCAAATCAAGTCTCCCTAAATAATTCACGTTCTGACCTCGGAAGAATGGATTCCAGAAAATCACGTGTGACGAAGAGTTCTCTTCAAACGTTTTGCTCTCCTGGTATATCATTATTTTCTATTCTCGACGGACAACAAAATGTATCGTCGACTGCGTACCGATTCAACGACCAATTACTCTCCCCTTCCGGAGCTCAGCACTCAATCTCTGAGTCCAGTGGAGACGAAGGGTACAAATATGGGGAAGATAATTTTGAGTCCGGTTCGGGAAACTCCAGAAGAGTTCGTATTAGACAAAAGAATTGTGAAACAATTGTGTTTTTAGAATGTTACCATACGAAACAAATATGATTTTAAACTACACTAAATCAAGACAAAGTGATGTTCCTGATCAGGTCAGTTATTTCTGGATATGTCTCCAAAAGGTTCCTTTTTTCAGACAGCGTTCGATCAAATGTATCGGTTCAATCCAGAATATTTATCGCATTTCGGAAAAATTGCATTTCATTTGAAAAGTATTCAAAAGTGGAAACGGAAGGAATGGTGTCGGTTTATGAGAGGATTGATGCCTATCACTATGTGGTTACCTCAATACACGTGGAAATCCAGTTTCTTGTTTGATTTTTTGGGCGGATTGATGGTTTCGGTGATGAGTGTTCCACAAAGTAAGATTTTTCAAAAATGACTTGAGGTGAAATTTCAGAAAGAAAGTATTAGATGTAAATATCACAGGTCAGAAATACGTATACATAGAAAACTGGGAACTTCCAGGTCTGGCATATGGAATGCTTGTTGGTGTTCCTCCAAACTACGGTCTCATTACTGGAATAGTTGGTCCGTTCGTCTATGCTCTATTCGGAACTTCAAAGCATGCATCACCTGGCTCATTTGCAATCGTTTCTCTGATGGTCGGAGCTGTTGTTGAGAGTATTGCTGTCGCTCCTTCTGATCCATCAATAGCAGTTCTTCCTTCTGGACCCTTCATAAACGATTCCGCTCAACTATGCTGTCGAGAAGGAAAAACGAAAGTTTCGGACGACGAAGCAGTTGGAATTGCAGCCTCCGTTACTCTTCTAGCTGGACTATTTCAAATAATTCTAGGTCTTATGAATGCGGGACTATTGGCAGTTTGGCTATCAGATCAATTAGTGCAAGGACTCATCTCCGGAGCAGCTGTACATGTTTTGACTTCCCAGTTGAAATCGATGACTGGAATTTCCAATGTTCCACCGACAAGTGAACCATTTCAGCATCTACAGGTATTCATAACCTTTAAATTATCTATACATAGTTGCTTTTCAGTTTTATAGCTGCTTCTTCTCACAAATAAAAGATGTTGAAATTCCCGCAGTCGTCATCTCTGTAATCAGTGTTACTCTCCTGCTAATATCTGCATATGTCATCGATCCGTGGATGTGTAAGAAAGTTCCGATCAAGTTTCCAATGGAGCTCGTTCTGGTGATTGGAATGACACTAACAGTTCATTTCACACGAGGCACTTCTTATGAATTCTCAGTGAAAACAGTTGGTGAAGTGACGAGTGGAATACCTACTCCTGTTTCTCCTCGAACAGATTACTTCTTTGAAATGATTGGATCGGCCATTTCAATTGCCATCATTTCCTTCGTCATCCACATTTCTCTATGTAAACTGATAGCAAAGAAACAACAATACGTTGTCAGTTCGAATCAAGAATGGTATGCCCTTGGATTGATGCATTCGGTTTCTGCCTTCTTTGGATGTTTTGCTGGTGGATCGTCTCTTGGAAGGACTATGATGCAAGTCAAATGTGGAACAAAATCTCAACTTTCAACAATTGTCGCTTCTTGTGTTCTTGTCATTTTCATAATGGGAGCAGCTGGATCAATTCAACATCTACCGAAACCAGTTCTCGCTTCAATTGTGGTTGTGGCCATGAAGGATCTGTACATTCAGATATTCACATGTTCCACGCTCAGAGGTAAAAACTTCGTTGATTATGTGAGTTCCCGCTTCCCTGCTCACATGAAAAACCTTCATTTTCAGCTGATCTTCGCTGCAACTTTCACTTCTGTCATTGTACTCAATGTCAATTTTGGCTTGATTATCGGTGTTGTCTTTGAGCTATTGACTGTCGTTTTGAGATCTCAGTGGTATGTTTCAAGCTATTCCACTTTTTTCGAATTTTTTTTTCAGGGCTGATAGTACTCTACTGGGAAGAATCAAAGGCACAAATCACTTCCGACGGCTGGGTCTCTATGAAACTTCATACGATATTCCTGGAATCAAAGTGTTCCGATTCGACTCTCCATTATACTTTGCCAATTCCGAAATGTTTGTAGCGCGAATTCATGAAGCATGTGGATTGAATCCTCTAATAGGTGTTTTTTTTTTTCAAATAATTTTTAATGACATTGAGAGTTTTTCAGTTCGTGGGAAAATCGCTGAAGCAGATAAAAAACGGAAAGCAGCTCAGAAGAAAAAAGAGAAAGAGGATGCTGAGAATCAACAACCAAAGGAGAAAGAAACTAGTTGGTGTCTTTTGAAGTGTTTATTCGAATCCTATTTCTTCAGAATTGGAAGTGACAGCTCATCAGGCAAAAGTTTTGGACGAGAAACAACCAGAGTCCGCTCCAGATCCAACAGTCAAATTTGAGACCACTCAACTGACTCACATCATAGTTGGTTAGTTGATCTGTATTTTGTTAGAAACAACTCATCTGATTCCCATAATTTTCAGATTGCTCAGCTATTTTGTATGTTGATTTGATGGGGAAGGATGTACTGGTCGAAGTGTACAACGACTACAAAACAATTGATATTTCTGTTCTTTTTGCCAATACCCAAGGTGAATACTTCTTCCAGAGCTCATATCCTCTTAACACCATTTTCACAGAGAGAGTTCGTCAAATCTTCGAAACAACAAACTTCTTTGAAGAAATTCCTCGAAGTAGGGTGTATGTAAGTGTAGCGGATGCAGTTGATCAGGCAGAATTAGAGCAACGAAGAAAGAATGATGCCAATATTGTCTTGGTTATTTATACTCAAAGAGCCATCAGTAGATTTTTGTTTTCAGATGAAAGCAGCTCCAAAACCCGCCGTAGCACAGCCCGTTGCTAAATCAGTCGGACAGAAATCGGTTCCAATTGCAGACAATACATTAGTGAAAACTCAGAGTTCAGGTTTTTTCTGGGATTCGGTAGTTATGCCCAGTACCAAACTATTACAGCGTCACTTGTCACAGGAGTGGAATTCTCACCCCGAGAGAATACAGCACGAGAGGGAACTATTCAGAAGAAGTTGAAGCCACCTACCAAAGTACCAAGCAAATCGAACATTTTCTGGGACGATTTGGATAAAACTCAATGAGCTCTAAAACTTTAACTTTTATCATAAAACCTCAGTAATTTTGTTCCTTTCGTTAATTTACGTTTGCTATCTTGACAGATCATCAGATCATTGGATGGTACGGGCCGGGCATTCTTGCCAGTTACCAGAGAAGCAATCAAAAATAGAGATCATTCGTCGATTTTGGAAATCAATGTTGATAATCTTGAAGCAATTGCGGATAGTTACGGGGCGCCCGATCTGTTTGTTCTCATTGTGAAAGAAAAAGCCGAGGATAGTTTCATTGGAGCTAGCCCTGGAAAACTTAATTTTCAGAAGACATTTTCATAGCAATCACGTTCATTTTCCGAAATAGGTCCCAAATAAAGAGTACGATAAATCGGAACTTTATCAGTTGTACGAATAATTATTTTTCATCAGGTTTACAGGTTTGGGATCTCCAGAAGCCTTATCGATTCCACTGGCAGCTGCCTTTTCTATTACGAAACATTTGAAGAATACTATTATCGCCTGCGTGAACTTGAACCTACGCTCCAGAACCTTCTACATTCCATCCCCCCCCCCACCCCTCTCCTTTTCCGTATTCAATTTCTGAAATTTCTCGCTCTCGTCGTTGCCGAATAACCCTAAAAATGGACGATATCTACTATTCTCCTCGATACGAAGATGATGAATACGAGTATCGTCACGTGATTCTTCCACACGGTCTCGCCAAGCAAATTCCCAGAGACAAACTGCTGACTGAAGGAGAATGGAGACGTATTGGAGTTACGCAGGTGACGATTCTTCAGTGAAAATCGAATTAATCGGAACACTTTCAGTCTCTCGGATGGGAACACTACATGGTTCATAATCCGGAAAGACACATTCTTCTGTTCCGTCGTAGTCGGAATTTCTCGAAACAAGATGAGGACAGAGCCAAGGAGAGACTTTTGAGAGAACTCGATGCTTATGAGAGAGCTCGCAGAACTCATATGGGAAGGATCCATCACTAAGAATGAAGTATTATGAATCTTTCCGTCTCTTTTTTTGTGTTTTCCTTTATTGTGAATTTCGTTGACCTGAGACCTAAAAGAAAAGAGAGCCATTGCTCCCATTCAGCAATGAAATGTTGAGTTTGGTTGCTGACATAATTTAGTTGCTTCTTGAAACATCAAAAATCAAACATTCAGAGGACGACATATTTCGAGAAATTATATATTTATTAAAAAGGCATTTTGTCATAGGCAGAACCAGAAACAAGAGAGCACGGGGGGAATATTGTGAAAAAGGGAAAATTAGGGAGTCGAAGAGACCGCGAAGGCAATTGGAATCGATTATGGGACAGAACCGTAGAAGTTGTCAGAAGGCTAGTTGAAGAGAGAGGGACTATGTTAGAAGATCGGGTGATGACATCGTAACAGGGTGAGAATGGGGGAAAATTGGAGAAAAGAACGAGATTTGGATTGGCGGATAGGACATTGCACACAGCCAGGTTTGTAACCCAAAGATTTGGAGATTAGGGATTATGGAAACAATGGGATTAGCACATGAATCACGATTTGGGGAAGAGATTTGGATGGGTGAACCGTTTTGAGAAATACATGTAGAATAAATGAGAAGATTAGAATTTGGGCAAAAGGCAACGGGATTGACTGGAGGAGAATATGGCATACGGATTACGGTGAGTGACTACTGGAATCTGGCAAAACTAGGTTCTTTTCTCAGGTAACTGATATTCCTTACGAAAAGAAAAAGATTTCACAAAACTCGAGTGTACAAGTTGCAGTCGCATGCTAATGGGAATCGAACTTTTTTGAGTTGAAAGGCTATAGACTTTGGTCGAAATTTGATAGCATGCGACAGCAAACTTTACTATTTCAGTAGATCAGCTAATAGACAGAAATCTCGCGGGAATTTCTAAATCACTGGACTAAGAGAAAAAAGAGGTAATTTTAGGGAATTAAAGAAAGAAAGCATCATATCACCTGAAAAGTAAAGATAAAAAACTATCCGTATTATTAAAATGGGGATGACTATTCGATGGTTTGTGAGGTGGTGGAGAGACAAGGAAGCGATAGGATATCCGTTTTGAATTGATAATAACCGAGAATTGAGAGCGAGATCGGGTTGGAGTGTTCAGTTTTGTTGCAAGTTTGAGTTCCAGTGTCCATGAGGATCGATTGGAGATGAGTATTCAGATCCAGATTCCGATGAACGGCTTGACTTGGGATTGAGAAGAAGTTCGAAGCTGGTCCAGCTGTTCTTCTCTTCTGGAGAAGATTCGAGAGAAGTAGTTGGAGATTCGAGAGATGGAGCACGATTTCCGTATGGCATCATGGTGTTGAGAGACATTGGAGCGTAGTTTCGAGCTGGTTTCTGTGGAGTGAACATGTTCGAATCCCATTTTCCGATGTTCTCGAACATGTCTTGGTTGGAAGCAGTTGGTGGTGGTGGTTGACGGTACTGTTGCTGGTGACGCTTATTCTTTGTTGTTGGAGCCTCCCAAACTCCGATTCCACAGAAGACGTCAACTTCCTTTGGCACTTCTCCACACAATTGTTTTCGTGGAACATTGTACTTGACAGGAGGCTTCGTTGGTTGATATTGCGAGTGTCCATATCTTCCATCGGCGTGAATGTTAGCCCATGATGGTGGAGCCGAAGTGAAAGAAGCAGCCAGATTTGGAGTCTGCCACAGAAGCTGTCGATGCATATGCTCCTGTTCAAGACGCATGTCGGTGGAGAAGCTTCTGTCTCTCGAGTTCATCATAGCTGGATCGTCGAAGTATTTAGAATTCTCCGATGGATACTGAGGCTGGAACTGATCGAACGGCATTTGGTAAGCCATAATGGTCTCCTTTTGGATAAAGGATTTCTGAAAGAAGTTTAATTTGAGTTATGATCTTAATCTAAAAAGATCAAAGGAGACGGAAACTTGAAACGGAAAACGGAAAACGTAATGAACAGTGGGAGAGAATACAAACGGATAGTAGCGGAAAGGAAAGGGAAGAGAAAACATTCGAATGGTGGGGAGGGAAGGTCAACCGAGAAATTACGCAACGAGAGCCACTATAATATGAAGACAAAGAGACAAAGATAAAGAAAAGGGAAAGGATGGGAGTGTTCTCTCCAAATGCACCGCCCATTCTGGTTGAGTATTTGCTCTATTATGGTTTACTTGATGAGGAGGCTTCGTAGAGTCTTCTGAATACATGGATTAGAATTCTCTGAATGAGTCGACAGGTGGCCATGAGGACCCATTTTTTGTCACCCCGTTAATTACACTTTAGGTGAGTATGCATGTAATGAGAATGAATAAGAGCAACCTGCTGATGAGAAAATTGAAGGGTTTGGCTTCTGGGAGTGAGAATTATAAGAATGAGAAATCGAAGGTGTGCGTCAGAGAATTCAAATGAAAGGAAAGAATGGAGTTATTTTGAAATCAGATGAAATCTGCAGAAGTCAAAATCAGAACTAGTCAGTTGGTTTGTATTTTTTTTGAGCTATTTGAAAATAGAATATACGTCAGACAATAACGCCTGTGATTTTATCAATTGAAATTGAAATTCAAAACAAGATAATAATATAACATCACTTTCTAAGTTATCAGTTTGTCTTGGTTTTTATGTTTTCAAGAAGAATCAATATGCTGAGAATGAGAAAAGTACGAATTCAGCAAATCATCCGAACCTGTAATTTTCTGAGCGAAAACTTTCAAACGGTCATAATGATAACGTTTGCTTCAGAGAACAATTATATGAATAATCAGTGGACAAACACCAATGTCAATAAATCAATTCTTCTCGTTTCTAAACGGTGATGAAATATTTTCAGAAAAAAAGAAAAGATGAAAGAAAGGGCGGTTTGAGAACTGAAGACTCGACTGAAATCGAGAGATAGGAGAAGTGGGCGGAGCTTGTAAACCGTGTGCCGCAACACACTAGAATTGATGACTCATTGTTTTTTTTTTGTTTCAAATTTTCCTTATGATTGGCTTGATTATGAAAACAGTCTTCGGGTTACTGTAGTTCTGTCAGGCTATGTCAAGTGTATTTGATGTATTAGAAATATGAGAAGAATGGGGTCCTCTTCTTTACGAGATTTGCAACGTGGCAGATACTGTCAACAGACTGTCCCAATTTACAATGTGGTCCGTTATCGTAAAAATCTGGGAGAGGTGCTAGTAAAGAAACATTTACGATTGAATGGATGGGAAATTGGGGAGAAAGGAATGGGAACAAATGTTATTATCACCCGCAACTACTCCTGGAAAAATAGCAAATATGGAGAAGAGAGAAAAGGACGAGAAGGAGGTGGCAAACAAACCGGACAACCAGCCAACACACTCACAGTGAGAGAACAATTATCGGAGGAAATGGGGCTGGAAAAGGAAAAAGAAAAAGTGAGAAAGAGATGGAGAGAGAAAGAGGGAGAAGAGAGAGTGAGAAGGCAGCAAAGAAAGTGAAGAAAGAGAAGAGGAGGACGATTGAACTGTGGCTCTTCTCACCTCTCCTTCGTCTCTTCTTTTTTCGACTTTTCCATGTTCAATTTCCCAATAATTTCATGTATACATGGGCAGTTTTTTGAAATTCAAATGGCATGGGAATTCTGTGGAAATGGAAAGAAAGAATGGAAATCGGAGAGAAGAGGAGAACAAAGAAGGGAAATTGGAATATTCAATGAAGACATTACTGTCGAAGAGAAGAGAAAGTAGTCCATTCTGGAGTGGAAGTCGTTGATGAATCATTAACATTTGAGTTTTTAGAGAAAAAGGATATGGGTGAGGAATTGAAAAAGTTCAAAAGATCAGGAGAACAAGAGTGAATCTTGGGGAAGAAAGTGAATCGATAATTTCATTTCTCCCTTTTATCGAAAAATGTTTGTGTATGTTCTGTCAATTGTCTTTTTTTCTGGTATTTCAAACTCAATATCGCATGGGAACTGTAAAACTACATTCTAAATTATTCAGAAAATCGGAACTAAAATTTTGAGAGACGAGTGCCAACTCTCGGACCGATAGAAGAGTTCAAACCGTCGTTCTGATTCAAACCTAAAGTTATACGGCACCATTTTTTTTGCATGAATGAGTGTTCCTCTAATCTGACACATTCTACAGTTGAAAGCAAATACCGACACAATTATAATCTCCCAAAAAAGGCCGGCGGCCGACAAAGAATAGTACAATCTGAAGGAGGAGATGACGTTTGACAGTTGGTCAATATTACCATATGGAGAGAAAACAGTGGTAATTGGAAGAGAAGGATTTTTGACACCGTATTGCATAATATATACCATGTGACAAATGTAATTCTTCTGGTTTCTCTCCTATGTCGAAACTTTCTCTCGTTTTCCCATGGTGGTGCAGCTCTTTCGGAACCCAAAACATAAAGTTCATTTCTCTTCCAGTTTGTTATTTTTCGTGATATCATGTGATACGAAAGCACTCATTGGCACTCTATCATTCGACCCATTTGACCCAGGTAACCCTCCCACGCGGCAGGATGTCGGAGAAAAACGAGAAGGAAAAATGAAGAGAATAAAGATTATGAATGTTGGCAATATTTCTCAAGTGATCAGTTGATCTGATGATCGTGAGAGGAGCACTTGTGGAAAGTTTTTGGTAGAAAAGGATTCCAGGAAACAGAGGTTATCTGATTTGTCCATAGCTTAATGTTCGGAGATAAGGTAACTGGGAGACAAGTCATAATTGTGTGTTTCGCGTCCTCAAGTTTTAGTGTCCAATTAAAAAAAAGTTGGAATACGTTCCAGAACTCCAACATTTTTGTTATTTAGGGCTCTGTTCTCAGAAGCTAACGATTTCGTTCACAAATCTGCTTGCTAAACTTTTAAAAGCAAAATCACATCGATCAATCCGTGTAAAAAATCCATTGTCTGTACTGGCTGATAGTGAGAAAAACAGAATTCTTGGCAATCCAATAAAAAGTTCTGGTATATATTTTAAATTGTTTCAAAATTGAATACTGGCGTTTGAGGACGCTGTGTGTTCTGGATTCTAACATGAAATTTCCGTTTTCCAATTCTTGATTTGAAAAAACTCCAAATTATCAGCAAGTTTGCAAGACTCTTTCCAGAATAGTAAGGGTGATATTCAAATGATGTATTCAAATGATATACGACACGCACTTAGAGAAAGCACGTTGCGAGAGGGAATTGCCAAGGGCAACAAATCTTCGAATAACCTTGATGAGTCAACCTAGAAACAGAACATCTACTTGGTTTTTTGTATAGAATTTGAATGTTCTCTCTCCAAATGTCTAATTGGTCTCCGAAATCCTCTCTGGTCCATCTGTCAATTTATGGCCCCTCTCCGCCACCATCTTCTCTTTTTTGCAACACTTTCTTCTTTCTGATCTCTACCTTGATCGATTACTGCAGATCCACGGAGGGCACAGAGTGTCTTGCCATTCGCCCCCAGTAATCCATTAATGTTTTTGAGAATTTCCCGAAATGCGAGAGAATATTAGTTTCTGAGAAACGCCGAGAAAAGTTACACCGCTTCGGGAACAGCTGCGTGCCGTTGGAGAGAAGGAGGAAGAAGAAGACGACGACGAGATGTCGAGGGAGCACATCAGAACTTTGTTGACCAAACAACTAACAAACATTCGAGAGATTTCGGATCAGAGAAGGCCGTTTTTATTTTGTTTTGTACAACAAGGAAGCGAGAGAAAATCATATTATTAGGGCATGAGAAGGTAATGTGTGGACAAAGGAAAGTGGGGCTTGGCCATACGGTAAATTCGATGAAAGGGAGTTTGGAATTTTTTGGTGGAAGTTGGAGAATTTAGGCGAATGGGTTGGACTTTCCGGCCTTTTGGAGCTGAAATGAAGATTCAGTTAAGTACTGATAGAAGCAGAAAAAAATAAACTTACAACTCTGCCGAGGGAAAGAAGAGTGACACAGACGGAGAAGAGATCACGTCCTTCGGTAAGCTCAACAGATTGGAATGTCTCCTCATTTGGAACTCCTTGCTTCTTGGCGAATTCTACGAAGGCGTTGATGTTTTCCATGCAAGCGAAAGTGGAGATTGGCTTCTGAACCTTCTTCACTGATCCAGCCTCGATTCCGTTGGCAAGCCTGAAAACATCAGTATCAGTTAAAGTTATTGGATGAAAAGTTAACTTACTTGCAAAGGAGGGTTCCGTCCTTGAGAAGGTTGTGGAAGTTATCACGTTCTCCAACAGTGGAGATGTTCTCTCCGGAGACCTTCTTGATCCATTCGAGAAGAAGAGTGGCTTCCTCCTTGATGAACTTGGACTCTTGCTGAAAACCAAATAATCATGAAAATATTCAGAAATTCAAATGCTTACCTTTTGGCGGACAGCGAATCCGATTCCTCCGGCAGTGGTTCGGTTGGCCATGGCGATTGGAGTGTGTGTATCTGAGTGTCAAAAGAGACAATGAGCTTCTTCTCCCGTCTACCCTTTCTTTTATCAGATGCTCAAGCTCCGCCCACTTTCGGGAAGCTCCCGAAGAGAGTCGATTGCTCTTGGACGTCTGGTATCTCTTCTTCAAAGATAGTTGAAGAAGTTGCGGGGGAGAATCGACTGACGTGGTGTTTTGAAAAAGAGATAATGGTGGGTGGTGAAGAAACAGATGATCCAGAAACGAACGGACCAAAGGTCTGACTCACAGATCAGTGTAACGTTGAATTTCGAAATTTGTTGAAATCAAACATTTTGGATCAATGAAGCAACAGATCTTCGGATAACGTTCGAAATTTTTATTGAGTTCGTCTGCTCTCACTAGGAGATCCCTCGGACCGTGTTCAATTGTACTTTCTCTGTGAATCGGATCGGGGACTATATTCGAAACCTATCATAAAAATTGGCAGGATGCTCACTAAATTCGAGTTACCAGTCACCAAAGATCGAGCCGATTTGGAATTTCGATTGGAAATAGAAGATTTGGGACTCATTTTTCCAATCGGATAACATCCCAAAATGTATGTCACGGCATTGTTGGAATTTCCGGAAAATGCCTGTGAGCTGAGATTCGAGTCCTCAAAAATGGACTAAATTAGTACTGCCTGGGACTCTGGTGATCAATGTTTATGTCCGATTTGGAATTCTTACGGTCAGTACAGTTCATGACCCAATTCTCAGAAAAACTTCCATTCGAGGACGTGAGGAATCTGCTTGTCAGAGTAATATCCGAACTATGAGACTTGGAAACTATTGTGTTTTGAGGTTATTGTCAGTTTTTTAAAAAGCCTTGATTTAATAACATTTCGCACCGGTGAACCTGAAATCATGAAAACAATAATTTCCTCTTCGAGCCTTCTTATCTCCTGATTGTTGTATGTTTCCAAACTGACATCTTGCTGACTCTCTATACATTTTTGCAGCGTTCGATCAGTACAACACACTCCCTACCATCTGGAACCCATCTTCATATTAAACATAGCTGTTCCCCTTTTTCTCAGTTTTGTTTCGTCTCCTTCTTTTGTTGTAATGATCTGTTGCTGCACCCATCACCACAAATTGGATCCGTCCCGCCGTTTTGTTGTGTAATGACGTGGCATATCTCAAGAACCTTCCACAACTTGTTGGTTGACAAGATGGAAATCACTTCTTCGTTTTTTTCAAAACCGACCAAAAGGTGTTGATCAGAGAAAAGCAGCTGTCTGCTGTCGCCTACAACCCACTCAAAATTGTTGTTTTCGGCGAAAGGTTTTGGAAAAAAAAGTTGTGACCTCTCTATTTACTGCATAAACATTTTCAATACACCAACAAAAACCGAAAGAGAAAATGAAAATAATAAATGACGGGGAGCGGGAAACTATGTATAATGCAACAGACAACAATAAATAGAGGAGAAGTTTGGGATATGCTATATGAACGCAAGAAATAAATTTAAAAATTCTGAACTCAAATGAAAGCAAATTATTTAATTGATAGCAGCGAGAGCGAACTTCTTGGCCAACTCGACAGCAGCATCCAATTGGTCAACTTTTTCTCCAGTCAATTGGGCATTGGCCTCTTTTCCACCTCCTTTTCCTCCAAGAACAGTGCAAACTTCATTGACCCATTCGTTGGCTTTCAATCCACTGCTCACCAAGCTCTATAAGGAAATAATCAGAATATCATCGAACAACATTCTACACTAACCTTGTCAACCTTAGCGAGACACAAAACTTTTCCGGTGTCCTCATTCACAGAGAAAGCCATCACAGCCTTGGTGTCTTTAAGAAGTTTCAAAGCGTTGTCGATAGCCTTGCTGTTGGCGTTGGATGCGAAAACATGCACGAGTACAGGTGGTTGCTCAGAAGCAGAAGCGAGTTCCTTTGCTTCTCCGAGAACTTTGTCCGCAACGGCAGCTTGTTGGGCTTTGGAATAACCATCCATATCTTTTTGGATGTCTTTGGCCTTCTTGCGAAGAGCATCTTTACGCCAGTATGGGAGTTGAGCACCATTTGCCTCGTCCACAATCTCTTGAATCTTCTTCTGAAGTTCCTTGAACTTGTCCTTATTGGCAAGAAGCTCTTGATTTTTTGCGTGCTTCGACTCTTCTACCAAACGAGCTTCAAGACGATCTGCTCTTGCGATAGCTCTGTCAGCTTCTGGTCCGGTCAATGCAACGATGCGTCGGATTCCCTTGGCAATAGCTTCTTCAGAAGAGATGACAATTCGGCCAATGTGGGAAACGTTTTGGAGATGGCTGGAAGTCAACTTTTAGGAGAAAATTAGAGAACAAAACCTTACGTTCCGCCACAGAATTCTACTGTTGTGTTCTGTCCTGCTTCTGCTTCTGGATTTTGAAGAAGTTGCTCAACTGGAGTTCCAACAGCAACAACTCGAACTGGGTCTGGATAAGTTTCATCGAACATTGCACGGAGACCATTGATTCTTTTGGCGTCTCCAAGTGGCGAATTCTTGGCGTAGACTTGTCCTTTGGTGTTAATCAGTTGTTGAGCATACTCTTCAGCTTGCTTAATTTGCTCCGGAGTCATAGCAGCCTTGTTTGTGAAATCGAATCTCATACGATCTGGAGCAACGAGAGAACCCTTTTGATCCGAATCGGCGAGAACTTTGCGCAAAGCGTAGTTGAGCACGTGAGTTCCAGTGTGGTTTTTCATGATCAATTGCTTTCTATCCTCATCGAACCGTTGGTTAACTTCATCTCCAACTGAGAAGGTCCCTTCAGCAGATCCGACCAATACAATGTATCCTCCGCGAACTTGGCAATTGCTTACATTGAATTCGTTCGTCTCATCTTTCACTTTTGTCAAAACTCCAACATCGTAAATTTGACCTCCTTGCTCGGCATAGAAGTTGGTACGATCGAGAAGAATAGCTCCCTCTTCTCCAGCATTCAGCTGATCAACGAACTTTCCGTCGTTTCTGATGGCAAGAATTTTTCCGACACATGGTTCAAACTCTGAAAGTTATGAGTTCCGATTGAGGTTTTCAAGAAGTAACACTTACTGTATACAGCATCAGCTCCTTCTCCGGTGAAAGAATATGCGTACTTTGGCGAATCATCAGTGGTTGGAACTCCCTTCTGTTGCAACTCAGCCAATGCATGAACATCCAGATCGAGAGTATCGCGGAACTTGCCGGTTCCTGCAGATGAGGTTTCAATAGCCTTCTTACGAGCTTCTTCAAATGCAGTATTGTCGACGGAAAGACCTTTTTCTTCAGCCATCAACTGAGTCAAATCAGCTGGGAATCCATAAGTGTCGTAGAGTCTCCACGCGATATCTCCTGGGAACGTTTTGGTTCCTGCTGGAAGAGAATCAACAGCGCGTTGGAAGAGAACACGACCACGAGACAGGGTCTTCAAGAATTGCTTTTCCTCGTCATTGATGATATCCATAACCGTTTCTGGATCACGGCTGAGTTCCGGGAATGTCTCACCAAGAATCGAGATGACAATGGGAACCAACGAGGCGAAGAATCCAGGTTGAGCATTCAGCTTTTCAGTAGCATAGCGGACTCCACGTCTAAGAATACGACGAAGGACGTATCCTCTACCAGAGTTGTCAGGTCTTCCTCCATCCGAAAGAGCAATGGTCAGAGTTCTGATGTGATCAGCAACTACACGATATGCCATATCGACTCCATCTTTGTCTTCATCTCCGATGAGTCCAGTGTATGCACGAATACCACTTCCTTTTGTGATAGCTTGGAAGATTGGTTGGAAAATATCAGTGTCGTAGTTACTGGTCTTATCTTGCATAACAGCAATCAAGCGTTCGAGACCAAGACCGCAATCAATGTGTTTAGCCGGTAATGGCTTCAGCGAACCTCCCTCTTCCCGATTGAATTGGATGAATACAAGATTCCAGATTTCGACAACCATTGGATCATCGGCGTTGACCAAGTGAGAAGCATCGCGGTTTCCAATGCGATCGTAGTGGATTTCAGAGCATGGTCCACACGGTCCAACGTCTCCCATCTCCCAGAAGTTGTCCTTCATTCCGAAGTTTAAAATTCTTTCGTCTGGGACTCCAACAGATCTCCAAATTTCGCGTGCCTCAGAATCGGCTGGAACGCCATTGGCTTCATCCCCTCCGAAAACGGAAACGTAGAGTCGCTCGGCAGGAATTCCATAAACGGTCGTGAGAAGTTCCCAGGCCCAAGTAATGATCTCTTTCTGAAAATTAATGGGGTTTTTTCAACAATTAGTGTTTTTTACCTTGAAATAGTCTCCGAATGACCAATTTCCGAGCATCTCGAAGAAAGTGTGGTGGTAGACATCTTTTCCGACATCATCCAAATCGTTGTGTTTTCCACCGGCACGGATGCATTTTTGAGTGTTCACTGCTCTTTTCAGCTTGGCCAAATCGCTGTTTGGATCGGCGATTCCGAGGAAAAGGGGTTTGAACTGAAAATAATATCAACTTACATTTCAAAGCTGACTAACAACGACTTACTTGATTCATTCCAGCGTTGGCGAACAGAAGAGTTGGATCATCATGCGGAATAACAGATGAAGAATGCACATAAGTATGCTCTTTCTTCTCACGGAAGAAATTGATGAACGTCGAACGAACCTCGGAGGCAGTAAGATGCTTCATGGTTACCCAATATTACTCTGAAACAAAGTTGAAATAGTTTTTGTGGAGCAGAGAGAATCAGATTGTGAACGATTTCGCAACAAAAACACGGAGTGGGTGCGAACTGGGCCAGAAAGAGGGAAGCTGTACAAAGAGAAATTGAATAGCAGAGCGGTTAGTTGCGGAAGTATATAAAGAAACAGGAAAATCGCGATGAAAAAATTGGAAAGGAAATCTCGAAGCGGCAATTGTTCGCTGAGTGGGCGGAGCCTATTTGCAACTGCGGCGCGGTTTGTTCAAAGTGGAGGGAAGTGTAAATTTTCAAGTCGGCAGAAACTCTCTTCAAAATTTCATTTTTCGGGGAATGTCGCGAAATTGAAATTATTAACTAAATATCAATTAATTGAGTGAACAAATTTTTCTTTTCTTTTTTTTCCGATTCACAGTGCAGATTTTTTTTCATTTCACAGTGCACAGTGCACGTGCAGCAAAAAAGAGAAAAAAGGAAGAAAAATGAGTTTTCCTGCATTTATTACAGTAGTCACTACGATCGCTGTGAGACCTCTGTCGCACAAAATGCATTTTCTCAAAGGAACATAGGTCAACCAGTCAAGGTCTCACAGCGATCATTCTGTCTACTGTAATAAATGCAGGCAAAAACTCATTTTCTGCACTTGGGAAAAAAGATTCTTCTCCACTGAAACTCCATGATCATGCATGATGAGAACAATTTTAATCAAGAATGGGAAAATTATAGGGGTTCTGGAAGATAAACCGGTAAAACTGATTCTGTTGAAATTGCTTCTCTAAACATTTACAGTCGACGATTTCAATAATATCATTATCGATAGGAATCTGATTTATGTTACCGGCGGTTCAAAGGTGGCTTGTCAAAGAATAACTGCATGGACAGGTGGCAAGAGAGTGCTGGCACGAGAATCGAGTCTATCTGAAATTATGTTTCTAGGGATACTGTAGGGGTCTGAAAGTCTCGAAAAAGGAGACATCTAAAGTCTGATGTGTCTTTGCCAAATGGACTATCAGAAAATCTGGTCGGGTGCCTTTCTGTGAAACTGAGAAACCGCGAACGGAATCCAGAAAAGAAAAATATCAAACATCTAGGATTTTTATCCATTAAGAACAAAGTCAATAAGATTACAATAACTCTAACAATCTGAAAACTAAAAAATAGTTTCCAGTCACAGAAAAAGATGTACGAATCAAGAACCGGATTGATTCGGTCGTGTGCTAAAGATATACGCAATTCACAGTGTACTTTTAGAGAAATACACGTATGGCTAAAAAAGTAGTGAACTCTTGATATCTCTTTTTGGAATGATTACGCAGAAGCAGAAACATTTTGATTTGAAATGAACTCGTCTGGAGCCGCAATGCCACAAACGTGGGGATGTATTAGAAACGAACATATTCAGAAGAAAACTGTAAGACCTGGTAGTTAGTTATATCGCATCAGTGATAAACTGCAGAGTTCCGATCTACAGTCTTGCATCGACGTTGGACAAATTATGGAGAAGATTCAGAGAGACAATTATGTTGTAAGGCTACGTTCAGATTGCAAACAACATGCTTAAAATTTCTAGCGTCAACAGAAATCAATTGAACAAACGGAAGGAGTTGCGAACAATTTGATGAACTGGAAAAAGACAAATGATTCAGATATGAAATCACTTGAGAATCAGATGGAATTGCTCAAAAAAAGAAAAGAACAAATTCGACAGAACTCGACTGAAATGACAATGTTGGCGAATGAGCTGAGAAAAAGATTGGCGAAGATTCGAGAAGCAAGAAGAGAGCAGAAATTCGGAGAGGATGGTGATTTTTGAATATCAGAATGTTCAATATGAAATCTCATTTTCAGAAGATATGCAATGCTGAAGATTGAAAGAATCGAGACCTCCATAAACAATTTGATCTAGAATGAACTTGTACTTTTTGTTTTATTTCTCTTTGACTAGTCTAAACCGGTTTCCTCGTTGAATGACTAATAACAGTAATAGCAAGAGAACAGATGTGCCTGAAAAGTCATCGAAACTAGTAGCATCCTGAAGTTGAGTTTTCAGAACTTTCAATCTGTATCAATCAGATCAATCATCATCTATTCATTCTATTCATTTTTGTCGTGGTTCACTCCTTTCTCTTCTTTTTTCTGACAGTTTTCCTGTCTCTTCTTTCCGTTTCTTCCATATCGAGACGTCCACTCCGTTTGTCTCCTAATGTGCTCAAATCCTATTGTGCTCATTTTCGGTTGTCGCCACCTATCGTATTTCGAACAGCGAAAGGAAGAACACATGTTTACATGCGAAAAATAATGGGCGGAACTCAAGAAATGTGTAGAAAGTGCGAATGCTCATCATTCTTTCTAAGGAAGACCAATTTTGTATAAGCAATTGCAACATTGTTTTGAATAGGCAATTGCAACTTCAGCTGAAATTCTGCTTCCCTCTACAGTAATGCTTGTATTAGCCTCCTTTTCACTGTTTTCGAATGTTCCGGATTCTTTAGCAGCATTTGACCTGAATTCGCATAACTTTTATGCTCCTTGTTTGTTTGCTCCTTTTCTGCCCCTTTTCTACTGTTGTTCGCCCCCAGAACTACCTTAATTCTAGTTTCATTTTTCACTTCCACACGAAACTAACTATTTGAGTATCTCTCAAACTCTTCTCATATTCAGAATTCATCTCTCGAGCAATTATTTTGCAGACCCTGATTCTCTGACACGAAACGAAACAAAACTAGGAAAAATTCTTTGAAAAATTAAAAACAAGAGAGAATAAGCAGAAAAGAAGAAGAAGAAGTCGAGGAGCAAATAGAACAAGAAGATTCGGACAAAGACAGTCTCAGAGAAGAGAAAGAAGCAAAAGTTTGTATTTGCGACGCATTTGTTTGTGTCTGTCTTTGTCGACTTCAGCATGACCAACGGTAGGTTTTTGTCACTCTTTGGTTTCAGTGGTATCTTATTCTGATTTCTTAAGGGTTTTATTGAATTGGTTCAGAATTTGATTTAAAATACTTCAAAGTGGCGAAAACAATAAATGTATTTTGCAAGTGGAAGGTGTAGAGTTGGATGTCTCAGAATTTCTCCGAGATGCTCAAATTGTGCTTGAAAACATTCTCTATAGTAAATAAAGATTAAAAATTTTATTTTTTAACAAAAAAAAACAAGCACAGAAGCAACCTTTTGGACGTTTTTGCTCGTGCACAATGCTATTTGTTGATTCGGTTGTTTAGTAGGAAAAGGACGGTTCAAGTGTTTCACACGTAGGGAACAACAATAGAAAAATGTATTATTTTAAACGATATCTTCTTCAGGAGATAATGTTTCGATTGTTACTTTGGATCCAGTGGCTGATGGAATTCAATCTACACATACAGTGACCTTACATCCAGAACCTCTGGAGAACGATGAACCGATAACTGATGCTCCCAGTCCACCGCCATTACCTCCTCCAATTCAGAAATCAGCAATTATAACTTTGGATCCAACGAACATTCTTCCGGTAAGTACCACCATGTTTTGACGTTTTGAGTGAAACTTTTCTGTTGTCTAGAATCTTCTTCCATTGTGACACTTCACTCGATATCTCTTTTCCTATCACCTTTTGCTATTTTTTTCTTCTCTTGCTAACTATGCAGTTGTCGTTTTCTCTCCTATTTTTTTCTCTTCTTCAGGTCCCCACAACAATTTCAACATGTGTCCTCCGATCTTTTCTTTTTATCTTTCCTTCCTCAACTGATCATCTCCTTCTCGTTCGGGTGTAAAAGAGCACTGAAGATGCTCACGGGGGCGGATATCTTCTTCTTCTTCTTCTTTCCACTTCCAAGACTCGACGCTTTTTGTGTTGTTGTTGTTTTTCCTTTTGTCAACTGCATATGCGTTCTCAAAAATTAGAATTTTGTTAGGCAGATGATACATTTGATATGATGACTCATTCGTGTATTGTTTCAGGACGAAGAACCGTCAAAAATAAAGAACGAAAGAAAGAAGAAGAATAAGAATAACGAGAAGACGACAATGTACGATTCTCCAAGATACCAGACAACGACTACAGTTGTTGAGACAACTGAATACATTTCGAATGATGGTCCAGCTGTTAGAGTGAGTTGATTTTGGAGTAATACTCGAAACCAAGGCACCATTAATCAAATTCCGTGTCAGATCGAGTTCCCACGATTAGATTGCGAATACATCCGAACTTTGGGTGGAATCATGAAAATCGTCTGCATCGTTTTGTGCCTTCTCACGTTCTTGTTTGTAATGATGGGGCCTGCATATTACACAGGTATATTCTCATAACTAATTCAAAACCACTTCAACTATCTGTTCCAGGAGTTGGTTGGGCTACTTTTGTCTCCTCGGTTGGTATCTTTGTTACAACATCTCTTCTGACTCTCTACCTCTTCCGAGTTGTAGATACTCTCCCATCAATTAACTGGATTGTTTGTGTAAGCCACGAATCCTGTTTTGAATAGAAATTAAAGAACTTGTCTTCAGGAAATGGTTTATTGCTTCGCATGGACTGTATTCTTCTTCATTGCCGCTTGTGTCCTTGCCGTAGCATCTTCCCAGTTTCGAGGAACTTTTGCCTGGGCTATTGCTGCCGTAAGTTTTAAATAGAAAGAGGACTTGATTAAAACTTTTCTATTCTCAGTTCTTTGCATTTGGAGCAATGTGTGCATATGGATTTGATTGTTATCTCAAATTCCTCTCGTGGAAGAACAACGAACGTGCTACAGGAGGATCGAATCCAGTTGTCATCCAGCAGCAAAGACGCAATAACTTTGTCTGAATCCTTGATAATTTCAAAAATTGAAGTACATTCCATCTCTTCCGATGTATTATTCCGACTTGAGTATTTGTGCTTTATCTTTTTCTTTCACAAATGAATGCATTTTCGAATATTTAGCCAATAAGAGGAACTTGTAATCCTACGGGTTGACAAGAAAGTCTAGATTGCGTCAGGACATTTGCAGTACCAGCCACATGGTTGACAACTTTCGACTTCTCAGCTCAAAATGGTACACCATGGGGGTCTGAAAAAATGATTTTCTACTGTTAAACTGTTGTTGGAAGTTCGTGGGTATAGAGATCAAATCTAGAACTCCATTTTGGTAGTTCACCATCATTCTTTATAACCGCGTTCAAGATAAGCAGGCTGCTTCAAAGCCTGCAATCTAAAATTTGAAAACATTAAATTTCCAAAATGGAGTTCTAGAGTTGATCTCTCTATCTACAAATAACAGAATTAGACAGTTTTGCTGAATTTTTAAAATTGTACAGCGTTCACATCTATGAACTCTGCTTTAATACTTTCCAGATGAATGTTCCAACCTCAAGCAGTTGTAGTTGTTTGATTTCTTTCTTTATTGATGGGATGAGTGTCCTTTATAAATGCTTTTGTAGAAATAGAACAGCAAAAAACTAAAATTTTATAAAATTTATTTGAACATTTACTCCTAAGACAATACTCTGATTATGCAATAAAAATGGAACGGGAATTCGAAAAACCAGAAACCTGGATATCACAATTTAGGAACCAACAGAACGAAACCGGAAAATGATAAGCAATGTTCAAAAAGAGAATATGACACACTAAACACACGAAACACGGAAAACAATGAGAGAAAAGAAATCAAATCATGAATGTCTCTTTTCACAGTCTTTCATAATCCATAAGGTGTCGTGTGTGGAGTGTGTACTGACTAACAGGGGATTTTATTCAAACTTTGAAAGAAGAAAAACAAGGGACAAAAACTTGAAAACGAAACAAGACAAAGTGGAAAAAACAACAACTGATTAGAATGGTTTGGCGAGATGCTCGATGATCTGAAGCTTTCGCTCTTCGGTCATTTCGTGTTTGGTGATCAGTCCATCAAGAATGCCCTCCATGGTCAAGAAACTGAAAAAGAGTGTGTTTATATGATACATCGTATTGTTCTGTTATTTAGTAGTTTATTTTGAGCCAAAACCAAAGGAATACCTGAGGAAGTTGAGTTTATCTTCAGCGAGGTTTGCAGTTGCACCCTGTTGTCTATCCAAAACAGCAATAGCGTCTGTCACTTTTAAATTCTCTTTGCGGATGGCTTCAGCTGTCTCACGAATGGACTCTCCAGAAGTGACGACATCCTCAACGAGCAGTACAGTACCGCCTGGCTGATAAACTCCCTCGATCAACTGCTTCGTCCCATAAGCTTTGGCTTCCTTCCTCTTCATCAGCATGGGTACGTTGAGAATATCAGATACAAGCTGCAAAAATTACGAATTCCAAAAATTCGCAATTGGCAAACTGCTACCGTAGCGAGTGGAAGAGCTGCATATGGAACACCGACGACGTAATCAAACTTGATATTCTTAGCACGAATTTTGTCACACATAGCCTGAGCAGCCATTCGCAGAACACGGGGTGAGCTCATGATTCGGCGCAGATCTATGTAGATGGGTGTCATTTGCCCAGATTTGAGGAAAAACTCTCCGGTACGGAAGCATTGCATTTGATAGAGTTCCTCGAAGAGTGTCGATTCCTCGATTGGGGAAGATGCATTTTGCACTTTCATGACTACTGGATCTTCGATAGCGTGGTTACCGTTAGCGGTGGCAGCAGTCATTCTGATGAAAAATAAAGAATTTCGAAAAATCGAAGAACAGGATCGTGAGACAAAAAGATCACATGGTGCAATAAACCATTTACCACAACGGTAAATAATAAAGATGACGATCAAAATGTTTATAAAAACAATCAGAATTGTAAATCGAATTAAAATCCTATCCAACTAAACTAAAATTGTACAAAAGACTCAAGAAGACAGACAAAGATAAGTACGGAAATATAGCCGCGAATGATAACGTTATCAAAGGGCGTGCCCAAAAAGTACATTGCCGACGATCTTCGACCCGTAGAATGAAATGGAAAAAATGAAACTTTCTACGGCCTTGGTGGTGCAATAGGATAGCTCTTCGGAATACTCTTCCATTCCTTTTCCGTCCGCTTGTAGATCATTTGGCGAGTGAAGTGACCCATTTTCTGGTTTTCACGCAAATCGCGAACTGCTTGTCTCTCTGCTGGGGACTTCATGATCTCATCGAGGTTACATTCGACTTTTGGCTGTGGCATCGTGTCAACTTGAATCAAATCGACTTGAACCTTTAAGAAATACATTTGGAAACAGAGTTTGCCTTGAGCCACTTACCGTATCTAAATCATGTGTTAAAATTGATTTAGTTTTTTGTCTGGCTTCTCGTGACATGTGTGCCTTGAACAAAAAGAAACTGAAATTATTGAGTATGTATTTTTCCTGTAATATTATATTTTCTGTCATACTTTGAAGCATAGACCGGTTCATTAGTCTGCTTTGCAAGTCGCTTGTATGGTAAATCTCGGTGTCCCAAGGATTCAACTTTCTCGATAACTGCTCCATGATCGAGAAGAGTATTTCCAGCTCGAGTAAGTGCCTTCACAAGATCCGCCTAAATTCATATTATTTGCTCGATTGCATAATAAAACGAGGAATAAACATCAGGAACCATTCGAGTTCATGGATGCTAGTTGTAAGCTATAAGTACCTTGGAGAGCGATCTAGTGATCATGCTCACTTCGTAGAACGGCATTTTATTGGGTAACGTATCCGAATTGCTGTGAAATCTGAAAAAAATATTCAGAGAAATAATGACTGTAAAATAAATGGAGGTGTCAAACGGTCGCTAGGCAGGAAATAGTTAAGTAGAGGTTTTCATCGCAAGAACAAATACGAAAATTTGGACAAGTTTCAGAGTATCATACAGCTTTTTTCAGTTATTATAGCGGTGCAAAGCAAGTGATATTATGAAAAAATACGGTGAAAAATGGGTGGAAATACGGGGTGGGTCTCGCCACGATCGGTGTAGATTTACGAGGAAATTGCATGCGCCTTTAAACGATGATATTTCTTTTTCAAAGTCACATCAGCGGGAAACCAACATTTCGCCAATAAATTTAGAATTTTCTTCTGAGATTCGTTGACTTGTGTTTTAAAATATTTCCTTTTTACATGCAACACACTCGGTCACCAGCAATTATCGCTCGGGAAATCAATTTGTTTTTACACCGCTCTAGTCGATGAACCGTTACAGTTATATTTTTCAGTAATATGGCCCCGACTAACAACGACGGAGGTGTTGCTACTGCCAAAGCGGTAGATATTCTGAAGCAAAAAGCAGGAGCTCATCACTGCCTTGGAAATGTTCATGCGAATCTTCCAGTGAACAAGGTAATTGTCTCAATTGAAACATGCTTTCCGCATTGCTTGCATTTTCAGGTAACTGTTCATCCACTCGTGCTTCTCAGTGTGGTTGATCATTTCAATCGAGTTAGTAAAACCCAAAGCGTCAAGCGTGTTGTCGGAGTTCTTCTAGGCTCGATGAAGAAAGATAAGACTTTGGATATTGGAAACAGTTTTGCTGGTGAGCAGAATATATTTCTTTAACCAATTATATTTGATCCGTTTCAGTTCCATTCGATGAAGATGACAAAGACAAGAATACTTGGTTTCTTGACATGGATTATTTGGAGAGCATGTATGGAATGTTCTACAAAGTTCGTTATTCCGTTTTATATCACTATTCAGTTCATCCGTGCCTTGAAATTAATAAAAATGGCAATTCTTCAGGTGGCCGCAAAGGAGAAGATCGTCGGATGGTACCACACTGGGCCGAAATTGCACAAGGTATGTAAGGGGAATACTAGGGGAAGGAGAGACGCAGGGATGTGGTGTAGTGGTTAGAAGAGATGGCCGCGCGCCAACACTGCTTGGTTCGATTCCTCGCTCTCTCTCTCTTTCGACGGGTTTGTGATGACTACATACGGATCACTGGGCTCTGAATCTCCATGAACCGATAATATCCGTTCTGATACCCGTTTTGCAATGAAGTGTTTTCTGTTTATGAAAGGAGGATTCCGACGAAAAAATGAATGTGCTTTAAAATGTGTTGAAAGTTGCGTAGATTCCGAATATCGAGATGAGAATGCTTGGAAAAATTCGTTGTTCTCAAAAAACGCGATCGCCGGCGCCAGAAGTCGTCCCTTTTTTGAATTCCCGCGCGATTTTTCTGTAGTGTGGCCTAGAAAACTCACAAAAAAACGAGCGGGAAATCAAATCTCTCTTAGAAAAATCGCGCGGGAATTCAAAAAAGGGACGACTTCTGGCGCCGGCGATCGCGTTTTTTGAGAACAACGAATTTTTCCAAGCATTCTCATCTCGATATTCGGAATCTACGCAACTTTCAACACATTTTAAAGCACATTCATTTTTTCGTCGGAATCCTCCTTTAAGTTTGTGAAGAATTCGAATATTTTTTTCAGAACGACATTGCTATCAACGAGCAGCTGAAAAGATTCTGTCCTAATCCAGTTTTGGTAATTATCGACGCAGAGCCGAAGAACATCGGATTGCCAACTGAAGCTTACATCGAAGTTCAAGAAGTTCATGATGTAATTTAATGCAGATACGTACGAAACTCACACTGTCTCTATTTCAGGATGGATCTCCACCAATCAAGACTTTTGAGCATGTCCCATCAGATATTGGAGCCGAGGAAGCCGAAGAAGTTGGAGTCGAACATTTGCTGAGAGACATCAAAGATCAAACTGCTGGAACGCTCTCTCAACGTATCACTGACCAATTGATGGGTCTGAGAGGGCTCCAATCTCAACTGGAGTCTATCGAGAAATACCTCCACGATATTGTACGCGGAACCCTTCCAGTCAATCACCACGTTATCTACTATGTGCAAGAAGTTCTCAACCTGCTTCCCGACGTCACTCATCCAGATTACGTTGTTTCGCAGAATGTTCAGACAAATGATCAGCTGATGTGTGTTTACATGGGATCTCTGGTTAGATCAGTGGTTGCCCTACACAACCTGATCGATAATAAGGTTGGTATTCTATTTTTTGCTCGTTATTATCAACAAAGAAATTTTTAGATCGCGCTTCAAAAGGCCGAGAAAGAACAGGAGACGAGTGAATCTGACAAAAAGAAGGAAGAGAAAGAAAAGAAAGACAAAAAGGAAGAAAAGAAGGACGAAAAAAAGGATAAGGATGTAAAGCCGTCTACTCCAAAGAAATAAAGCTGACGAAATCAGTTGCACAATCGAACTTCATCCTACTCCGTTTTCCCATCTTATCGCATCATATACATTTAATTTATTCGGTCTTTTAATTTCTGTGCATCAATGTAGCATTATTATTCGGCCTCTATCGATTTTTCATACTTAGGAAAACCTGAATCGTTTATTCTAAAGACAATTAGAACATTCCCGTAAAGCTTTGGAAATCACTAAAAAAGGCATGGTTTCAGATAACAACAGTTTTGACGCCACATGAATCAGAGGTCCTTTTGCTGATGTTTGATGTATATTCCTTCGGCAACTTTCCACGCGCTTCCACCAGTAATAGAATCGGTTCCAACGACCTCCCGCTGTCCATGAATAGGACGTCCAAATTGTTGTCCCGAAAGTGAGAGATACGAACCAGTGACAACGTGACGAAGTTTGAATTGCTGAAATGACAATAATGCAAAGGCGTAGGAGGCAATTCGTCAAGATAATATCAAAAAATGCATGCAACAAACCTCGGATTCCACCCACTCATCGCCGTTGCAGATCACAGTCCAGTCGTCGCCGGTGTCGCTTTCCGCTTCGCTTCCAAATGCAGAAACTTCCTGCAATTTGTATTATTTCCTACTGCGTATAACTTCGACAAACCTGATGTTGCTTTGACAGTGGCGCGGTGAAATGATGAGAGTGTAGGAAAGTGCCCGTAGTGAGGTGCTTCAGACGAATCTTGTCTCCGCATTTGATTACATCTCCACGACCGCATTCGGCGTTCAAAGCTGAATAGAGTGAAATTTAGAAGACATATTCACGGGGAAGATGCCTTGCTAGACTAAAAACAATGCATGTTTTTTTTTTCGTTTTCATACCTGGGAAAATCTGCCAGTGCGAGTTTATATCGTCGGAATTTTTCACGGCTGTCACCGATTGCTGTCCGGAACCGCTACCATATTTAACATCATGAGAGTGCAACCTGAATTATTTACACTGTTAGTTAATATTTACATTTGGATGCAGCTCTTCAAGTTCTCATTCTAAAAATACCAAAGCTGAACTTTGACTGAGAAAAAAATCTAATGGTCTTGCACCGAAGACTACTGTATTTTTTCACTTGTTTTCAATATATTGAGATGTTTTGTTCAGTGGGTATTCCTCGTTTGGCTGAGTTTAGAATTTTGTACCTTGACCCGTCGTTTACATTCATAAACTTCAAAACGCTGTAGCATGTCACAAAGTCTTCGTCGGCATATGCAAATGAAGACATGAGTATAATGGGCACACTGATTAAAGCTGATAATCTCAGCATATTTTTACCTGCAATAGTTGTCTTTATTAAAAATAATTACCGAAAAACTAAAACAAAGACTTCTTAAAGTGCATAATGCTGCAATTGCTTAATCAACGTCGAGTTGCACCAGAAACGCGTCTACTACGCGGCTGCAGCCGGCGTTGACGTCAACATTTTCGGCTTGACGCACGAGGGCAGCCGGCTGGCCTCGCGGTGCCTGTGTCCCGTTTTAGATGGCTTGTACAATTTTGACCGCTTTCCACTCTATCACGAGGTCTTCTAATGTATTAATGTTTGTGTAAAGTCATACGAATGCTTATCACTTTCCTTTTTTCAACTGCGTTTTCTTCACTTTTTCACATTAAAATCGATGATTTTCAGCTTAAGGAAAGGACCACGCATGGGTGAGCAAGAAAGGTGGCACAGGCGATGAAGCTGAAACGATTGCTCATATTCACGTTAGTTTTTTGTGATCTCAAAAAATCCAAAAGAGTTCTTTTAGTGTACTACTCGTACTACCTAATATTCGTGCCAACCAAGAAGTATCGTTCGTCAAGCACTGGAAAGATATATTACTGACAGATGGAGAGAATGGGTTAGTGTTTTATAGTTCCTGGTTTTAGTCGGAACGTCAGAGTATTAGAAAAATTTATTGAAATTATTTCCAGGGCGGTGTGTGCTTTGTCGATTGATGGATGTTCAAGATCAACAGTACCATACAATATTTCGAAAAAAATATTGAACGCATCAGGTATCCAAAAGTGGTATTTTCTATAAAAACATTTATTTCAGTGAATGCATCTGAAAAAGAAACGCTACCGGAAAAAAGTATTGAAAGTTTTGATGAGTGGACGAAAAAACGAAGAGATGCAGTTGCTGTAAGCTTAATGATCCTCATTAAAAATTAATAAATGTTTTCAGAACCAAAACGGACTAAACCAGAAAGTGATAGAACCAACTTCAGGAGCAGCCATTCGACAGGATGAAATTGTCATTCCTCTCCCTACTATTTCTCGCCCTGCCAGGAATTTCGCTAGTCGAGAATGTGGTGCAAAGATTATAGCAGCCAATCCTGAAGCAGAAAACGCGAAAGCAGTACTAAACGAAAAAGATGTTGATGATTACATGAGAAATCCATGCCAATCTGCAAAAGAAAAATTCATCGTAGTGGAGCTGTGCGAGGCAATCCAAATTAAAAAGCTCGCCGTTGGAAACTTCGAGTTGTTTGCTTCCAGACCAAAAACTATACATGTTTTCATTTCTGAACGATATCCACCTCTCGCGAATTGGATCTCACTCGGATCATTTCATCTCCAAGATCATCATAAACAGTTGCAAACGTTCGATGTTCCAAATACAAACATTTATGCTAAATACGTCAGGATCAACCTCGAGGACCATTATGGTAAAGAACATTACTGTATCGTGTCAGTTGTGAATGTAATGGGAAGCACGTTAGCTGATGAATACGATAAAGAAGAAGCGGCTGCTCATCTCCTGAATGTTATCGACGAGAAGAAAGAAGAACTAGTGACAACTCCTCCGCCATCAGAACAGAAAATGCAAACGCAATTGCCGGTCCCACCTAGATCACCGAATCACTCAGTGACGAGTAAATCTAAAGGATTTAAGTAAGTTTACTGTTCTATAAAAATAGGAGAATAGTTGACTTTCACTAGTTGCAAAATAAGAGCGAGTTCGAAGTATCTATGAAGTTTAACAGTATTTTTTTTCAGTTTCCGGCAGCTCAAGTCGATTTGCTCACAATGTACAGTTGGGAAAATTTCGTATTTGGTTTGCCATCTACTGCCCAGATCATCAAAAATATTGAAGCCGAACCTCACACCTAAACCAATTCCAGTTAAACCTCCGGTATCTGAAAATCGAAGCCTGAAAATTGAGCTGGGAATATGGGCTGAACGAAGTAGACACAGTATCTTCGAGAAGTACAGGAGGCGGAATCTAGCAACAATTCAACGTTTAGAAGCAGAAGAAACTACAATTGAATCTGATGTTACACCTTCACCTCTTGCGGGATCTCAGATATCGAGAACAAAAGATGTTAACAAACCCGAAGAGAAGAATGCGGCACCAGAAGAGCCTAAACCAGCAACTCCTTCGTATGCGCAACCACCACCTCCTCCTCCACTTCAAGAACAGCCGCCAGTTCCTCCAAAAGCAAAAAGTGAATCAATCTTACCAGCCGGTGGATCTACAAGTCAACGAGAGATGGTTCTGATGAAACTAAGCAAACGAGTCACAGCTGTTGAAATGAATTTGACATTGAGCACGGAATATCTTTCCGAACTCAGTAAACAGTAAGTTGTTACAATATTTTCTTACAAAAGTTGCCTATTTTTCACAGGTACGTCTCCCAAATGAGTGGCTACCAACATGAACTCAAAGAGACTCGCAAAGCCTCTAAAAAGTCTGCTCAAGCCGTCGAAGCTGTAATGCGGTCAAAAATGAACAATGTGAAACGAGAACTTCGTGAGCTGCGCCAATCGGTTTATTTACTTCAACAGCTAGAAAACAATCGATACAAAAGTGCCCAAAACGAAATGAGTAGAAATGTGTTCATGTCGTCCTGCCATATCAGTTCTAACGTACCTCCTAGTGAGTCATATATTTCATAGAAAGAGTGAGGGGTTATGGTAATCCTCCTATTTGCAGGCCCTACCCTACCTCGACTGCCACAGATTATTCCATCCATTAACAAGAAACTGGAAAACATTACTAACTTTGAAGAGAGAATGAAGAAATTTTACCACACAGCAAAATCAGTTATGTTTGGATCGGTCACATGGAATGTAAGTGAAAATGTATATCTCGGAAATGGACTGCAAATTTCAGACCGATCATCTAATTGTGGCACTGATATCGTTTAATGTTCTCGCACTCTCGTTCCTGTTTGCTGGTGTCTTCTACATTCATAGAAGAAACAAGGAAAAATGTGAAGAGACGCAATCCGCCGTTAGGAATGAATTGAGAGTTCGCATAGCCAAAGTTAGTGTTGAAAATCGGAAGATGATATCCAAAGGAATGCGACGAGCCGAACTCGCTGTAACTGCTGCGGTTGCATCGGCACTCAAAGTGGAAAAGTCATCGAGTAATCGAAAAGCTATGTCAGAGTTGGAAACTGCACTGGCAAACCTCTTCGCAGCTCAACAAGTACGGATAGAAGAACAGTTTGAACAGAATCAACGAGTGCTTCGGGATGCTTTGGCAGAAAGACCGCGAGCAGATGACACATTGAGTGTAGAGGATAGTGAAAGTTCATCAGAAACGGAACACCAGAAAGAAGACACACCAACTTTCGACCAAGACTAGGCTTCATTAGCTTTTTTAAACTTCAAATTAGAATCTGTGTAGATGCATACGGGTTCATTTTCACTATTTATGCTCTCCTTTTTTGCTTCCTCTATTTACAATCCAATTGCCCTTTACTTTTCCCGATTGAATCGTTCTCCTGTACAGGTTTTCTCAAGACATTCGATGTCATTTTGTTTATGAGTTCCATTTTTATCTGCTTGCTGTGCATGCTATTCTATATTTCAAAGAGTATCGCTTAACATGATTAAAAAATCAAACAGGGTAAACTGACTATATCCGGTGTACTCTGAAGCAATTGATGCCACTCCTATTTTTGTTCCTTCTTTGTGAAATGCGAATTGTAGTTTTCCACCTCTGTTCATCAATAAACATGTTCTGTCTTGAAAGAATCTTTAGTTCCAGCAAATGAGTTGAAACCTCGACGGTATGTTTATTTTGATTCCTGCACAATTATATAAAGCTGATGAATGGTTATAGCATGAGAGAAGGGAGAACCGACGGGAAAGATGATTCGAACCGCCCATCTACATCACAGGAACCAGCGGATATGTTTGATATCAAGAAGTCACAAAACAAGTACAAGGTTCAAATAAAGAACTTGTCACGAATCATCTGGGATTTTTCAGAATACTCACTATGCCAGTACGATATTGCAACAACTAGGCAGTTTGAGAAACCAAGACGTTCTTTGTGATGTGACCCTGGTATAGCTTTTCCTACGTTCAACTTTTATAAAATCTAGTTTCAGGTTTGTGGATGGAAACGATTGAATGCCCATCGTGTGGTGCTTTCCTCGTGTTCTCCATATTTTCTATCAATGTTCACATCGCAAATGTCTGAATGCTACATGAGTATGCTCTTTTTGTGGTATATTCAATAAAAACCAAGATGTTTCAGAAGAAATCAGTATAGAGAACATTGACCCGTCAACGCTGGAAGCACTTTTGGATTTTTGCTACTCGGGAGGGATTTCGATTGATGATTCAAATGTTCAGGATATTCTTCCAGCCGCATGCCTTTTACAACTTTATGAAGTACAGACGGCATGCTGTGAGCATTTGAAGAAACAGCTCGATCCGTCTAACTGTCTTGGAATTCGCGCGTTTGCAGACACACATTCATGTAAGGAGCTACTGAGTTCGGCAGATGAATTTGCTTTGAAAAACTTCTCGGTAAAAATCAAAATACAGTAATCATCAAACAAATTTTTTACAGAGCGTCATTGGAAAAGAAGAGTTTCTCCTCCTAGCTGTTGAAAGTCTTACTTCTATAATAAAAAGTGACAAGTTAAACGCTGCGTCGGAAGAACTTGTCTTCTCTGCTGTTATTCAATGGGTTAGACACGACATTTCGGCAAGAAAAGATCATCTATCTATGGTAGGAACATTGAATTATTCAGCAGAAGCAGAATAGTTATGGTATTTCAGCTTCTCTCTCATGTACGTCTTCCTCTTTGTACTCCAAAGTTTCTAGTCAGCGTTGTCAGTGAAGAAATATTGGTCAAATCAGATCCGGCCAGTCGTGATTTGGTGGATGAAGCCAAAAACTATCTACTGTTGCCTGTAGAACGACCCAATATGCAAGGCCCTCGAACAAGACCTAGGAAACCGTTGCAAGTTGCGGAGATGTTATACGCTGTTGGTGGATGGTGTAATGGAGACGCTATTGCTTCGATCGAGAGAATGGATCCAATCAAGGGAGGAAATAGCTGGAAATGTGTGGCTCCTATGGGCAAACGAAGGTGCGGAGTTGGTGTTGCAGTACTTGAGAATCTTCTGTATGCTGTTGGTGGACACGACGGACAGTCCTATCTTAACAGTATTGAGCGGTATGATCCGATGACAAATCAGTGGAGTAGCGATGTGGCACCAACTGCTACATGTAGGACAAGTGTAGGAGTAGCTGCATTCAATGGATGTCTGTATGCCGTTGGCGGCCAGGATGGAGAAAGTTGTCTGGATGTTGTGGAAAAGTATGATCCTAGGAAAAACGAATGGACCAGAGTGGCAAGCATGGGAACTCGGAGATTAGGTGTTTCTGTATCTGTACTCAATGGTTGTCTATACGCAGTTGGAGGATCAAATGGCCCTGCACCATTGAACACAGTCGAAAGATATGACCCGCGCGTCGATAAATGGGAAGAAGTACATCCTATGCTGACAAAAAGGAAGCATCTTGGCACTGCAGTGTATGACGGATATATGTATGCAGTTGGCGGCAGAGATACCACAACGGAACTGAATACAGTCGAACGATACAATGCAGAAAGAGACGAATGGCAACCAGTGGTTGCTATGAGCAATAGGAGAAGCGGAGTCGGTGTAGCTGTTGTCGGTGAAAAGTTGTATGCCGTTGGAGGATTTGATGGACAAACATACTTAAAATCAGTTGAAGTGTTCGACAAGGAAACAAACCGATGGAAAATGCATTCACAGATGACGTACAGGCGGCTAGGAGGCGGAGTTGGAGTAGTCAGAATGACCGATGCTCCCGGGAACGGTATCCGATGAGTGGAGCTGCGAAGCGATAAGAACATCAAAGTACAAATGATATATTATAAACTGTTATTTGTAGAAATGTAAATAAAGATTTTCTATTACGACTTAACATCCGTCATAATTGTTACAAAACTATGCGGCTTGAATTTCGCGACCGGTAGTCATAAATCATGGCTGATGGACATTCATCTGAATAACTAAAGAATGCTGAATCATCTACATTGAAACTTGTAGTCTTCGTGTTCCGTTCGGTGATAGGAAAAACACCACTTAGTTGAATTTTTCTGATAAATTCAACATACTCTAGTTTGAATAAGTTCTGCGCAAACAATACTGGCGAATGAATGCTGCTTCCAAAAAAAAGATTGTTTTTTATTTCATTCAAACGCGTTCATCAAAAAAATTGAAGTCGCCCAGCTTGAAGGGACATATAATTTTCAGTGGATGATGGTCCTGGCACGATCCTAATTTTCTTCCCGCAGCTTACGGTACCGTACGGTGCATTGCTGTTTTTTGCCACGTTTCAGGATTCATTTACCTATCCGCACCGGTTGCTCATTCTAAATCTAACCTCGGAGCAACAGTTCCAGTTTTAACACTACTACAACCTGTAAGTTCTTGTCAAGAAAAATCGAATCGTAGAAAAAGAAACAGACAGAATTGCGTTCTATCTGTGGCGCGCAGCGCCAAAACACCCGCGAAACTAAAGGGGCGGAGCCTGATTATCAAGTTTCCCAGTCGTTTCCATCATTTAAGATCAATCCTTATGCTCCTCCTCGCTTTCACTATCCTGCTCTCATTCTCTAAACTTTATCAAGTGTCATCATTGGAGTCGTGTTTCGTTCTGCCGACATTAGTACATGTGCCGCAAAGCTTACATCGGGTCTGCTATTAACAAATTGCCAAGCCTATTGATAAATCGGTGCAATAAAGCAATTGTCGCAACGCAATCATGATATTCAAATTGCTCGCTCCTTGTCGTCTAGGTGCATGCGATATGTGTCAAAATCAGTTTCATAAAGATAAACTATTCTGCACAGTCGGCAGTCGACTGTGTTTTACATTTATGTTGTAGATTCATTTGTCCCGCTTACTCATCTGAATATTTTCTCATTTTCAGACCATATCTCTTACAATACGAAAAATGGAGGACCAGCTCAATAACCTCAAGATCTCGGAGGCATCTGCGACCCAGTCTAAGCCGACGAAGCTTGGAGATGTTGCTCTGGCAGCAAAGAAAGAGCGCAACGCTGAAAGGGGACGTAAAGTCACCATTGAGACCAACATTCGAAAGCTCAGTGAGTTCAGTGGGGGCATTCATTGACCGAGATTATTATTGCAGATATTTCCGCAAATAAGCCGATTTTCAAGTACGCTGTTCAAGTCAACTACGTGTTCGTCAAGCCGGATGGCACGGAATGCGTGATCGAAATGTCCAAGTCTACTAGAAAGGGCACTGAACATGACAACGACAAGGCTCGATGCCAAAAAGTCTACCAAGAGGCAGTTTCCCGTTACCAGGAGCTGAGAACCGGCGGACCGTATTTCTACGACCGTCAGGCTTCTCTCTACACGTTGTCCAAGTTGAAACTTGAGGTAGGGTATATGAAGTTATACAACTAACATTGTTTGTTTCACAGGATATTGCCTTCGATGTTGTCAAAGACATCAGCAAGAGAAAGAACTTCAAGAAGGCTCAATTCATTCTCAAGAAAGTCGACGACTCGTTCCAATCGACCTCCAATGACATCAAGAAAACTGTCAACCCAGCACCCGGAAAAGCAGACCGCACGCTTCTCGAAGCAATGAATATCATCGTTTCGGGACCAGCGTTTGACAAGTGAGATGAACAGTTCTTAAGCTATATCAAACTTCGATTACAGCAAAAATGTGATCACTATTGGACCATGTGTCCACTACCTCATCGATCCAGTCGAAGTCGAGTAAGAGTCATTAGCTAAAGAAAGTTGAGTGACCGCGATATATTTCAGCATTCCCAGCAAGAGCTACCAAGAAGGAGAGCTGTATTCGGCTATCGGAGCTTCTAAGTCTGTCAAGACTTTGGAAGGATCGAATAGAATGACTCCAAGTCTCTTCATGACGACCGAAAGTAAGCTTATAATCAAGTTATCATCGAAACAAACGAGTTGGAGCCTCAGTGTTCGTGAACCATGCTAATGCCGATCTACAAGGCCCCACCCAAAAGTTTGCAAGCATGGCACGCCGTTGATGCAAGCTTATAGGCAGGACCTCGTAAAACGGCATTCGCGATAGGCCGTAAACAGCGTGGTCCCAACTCGTTCATTTTGACCACACCTACCGATTATAAGTTACTTTCCACTTTTCAGTGAAGACAACTCTCTTCCATCCGGACAACTGGCCTCTCATTGATCTGTTCAGAACTTACAAGGGCTTTTCCGACAAACTGTCTTCCAATACTGCTACCGCCCAGCGCATGCAAAAAGCTGTCGTGGGATTGGATGTCTATTTGAACTATGGTGAATACAAAGGACTCGGTGAAGATGGACTCGTCGTAAAAATCCGGAAATTCTCGACTTCCTCGAGAGAAACCGTTTTCGAGCATGAAGGACGCGAGATTACCGTCGAGCAGTACTTCAAGAAGCGCTACAGTATCACTCTCAAACACCCAGATCTCTTCACGATTGAGGCAAAGGGGAAACACGGAAGAATCAACTTTCCACCTGAGGTTCTCATGTTGTGCCCTAATCAGACGGTCACCAATGACCAAATGATTAATAACGAACAGGCCGATATGATCAAGGTAATCTTTTTGTTGCTTAAAACAATTTCATTTAATGATGCAGATGTCCGCCGCCCAGCCGCATATCAGAAAGTCTACTACTGATACCGTCGTCAAGGAGGTAGGATTGGCATCCAACAATATTTACGGATTCATCCAAGTCGAGCCGCCAGTGAAAGTGGAGGGAATCGTTCTCAATAAGCCAAAGATTCAATTCGCAGGAAACAAGTTTGCTAATCTGGAAGATCCAAAAGCGAAATTCCCCACCGACTTCAACCGTGCAGGACAGTATTTTATCGCGAAAGAATTGGGAAATTGGGAGATGGTTTTTGTGGAAAACGAAGAAGTGAAGTAAGTGTCTATCTCTCGAATTGATATAAAAATCGCACAATTTCAGAGGTCTTGCCGAGCAACTTGTCGTTGAAATGAAGAACAATGGAATGAAGGCTAGTAATCCTGCCATCAGCTTCATTTACCGTGGAGACCTGGAAGCTGTTTTCAAGAAGGCCAAGGCTGCTAAAAGACAACTGCTTTTCTTTGTTATCAAAACTCGTTACAATTATCATCAAGAAATCAAGAGCCTCGAGCAGAAGTACGACTTGTTGACTCAAGAGATTCATGCCGAAACGGGTGAAAAAGTCTTCCGCCAAGCACAGACACGCCTTAACATCGTCAACAAAATGAACATGAAACTTGGCGGTTTGAATTATCAAATCACGAGTGAATCGTTCCGTAAACCAGATCGCCTGATTGTCGGATTCGAGACTTCGCAGCGCTCTGGTGGAAATCCCGACGTGAGCATATTCGTTAAAGATCTGGATATAATGTAATTCATCTGTTTCAGTATCCAATCTCTGTGGGATTCGCTGCTAACATGCTGGACCATCACCAGAAGTTCGCCGGTGGCTATGTTTACGTCAAGCGTTCAAACGACGTACGATTGTTGGGAGTTGTATTAAGTCTATAGTTGAATACTTCAGGTGTTCGGACCGATTGTTAAGGACACATTGGTCAAGATTATTAATACCACCTTGAAGAATCGCGGAAAGCCGAGTGACATCCTGTTGTACTTCAATGGCATCAGTGAAGGACAGTTTGCTTTGGTGTGTACCCTCTAAAATATTGCTGATCAATGCTTACTTTTACAGCTCAATGAGGAGTTCCAAAAGCATGTCAAAGACGCTTGTGGAGTTATCCATAAAGACTTCAAGCCTCACATCACCATCATCGCCTCGTCCAAGACCCATAACGAACGTCTGTACAGATCGGACAAGGCAAGTTTCCACTAGCCGGTTCAATAAAGTGATATTTCCTGATTTCAGGGCCGCATTGTCAATTTGGAGCCAGGAACTGTTGTGGATCATCACATCGTCAGTCCGGTCTACAGCGAGTGGTACCATGCGTCGGCTGTCGCTCGTCAAGGAACGGCCAAGGCAACGAAGTTCACTGTGATCTTCTCCACCATGCAGGAACCGTTGTGGAACCTTGAGCAGTTGACTAACGATCTGTGTTATGATCATCAAATTGTGTTCCACCCAGTTGGACTTCCAGTTCCACTCTTCATCGCTGGTCGTTACAGCCAGCGCGGAGCCATGGTTCTCGCAGCTAACCAGGGGTAAGCGAACTACTAATTGCTATCTGACTCGCTTAACCTGACATTTTCTAGACCAATCTACACTGCTGGTCAAATCGATATTGCTGGGACGAACTCTCAATTCGGATACGACGGCAAAGCCTTGTTCGGAACTCGCTTCAACGCCTAAACTCGTAACTGTAAATCATGTCATCATTTACACTGATGTAACTTTTTAAATTATTGTTTTATTGTTGGCGTATGCTATCCTGATAAATGATGAAGCCAAGAATCCTTTTTTCGATCATTCTTATACCCGTGGTGATTTTAGTCCCATTATCGTACTTGAAATATCCGTAGGACTGCTCTTGAATCTTATTTGGCAGATGGATTCTTCTCTCGTAGTGAGACTGGAAAGTGTTGCGAACCGTATGGAAAAGGTTCTCTCCAAATACGATTCGGCGGGTAATGGTAAGTGAAGCAAGACTATGATTATGACAATACTTTTGTTGTAGACTACATTGAGAACCCTGTCCTTTCTGACGCTTCTGAATGCACTTCGCCAAAACTCGTGAAACTTTTTGATGCGTCGATTGCGTCTGAGCTCACAAGAATCCTTGATTTGTCAAAACAAGTCGGGGGAGACGTAATTTTTCTTGGACAACTGGTTTGTTGTAGAGCGCAATAGTTTGTGTTATAAATCTTCACTATTGCCAGATGAGCAACATTTTTGTTGCGCACAGATGTTTCTTATGGACTGCATGCGGCATGGAGCGACCCGATGATGCAGGAGTCCATGAATTAGTTGATAGAATGGCACAACAGATTGCCGAAGTTACTGATTTCAAGGAAAACCATCGATCGTCGAAATTTTATGATCACATTTGTGCAGTTGAAGCTGCTGTTTCTGGTCAGTGATTAAAATTTTGGTGACGACGTGTTTTCTAATGATGAATCTTTGCAGCTTTCGCATGGGTGGTGCAACCAAAAAATCCTGCTCCATACATCAAGGAAGCGATCGATACTTCACTCTTCTACATTAATCGCATTTTGATGGCCCACAAGGACAAAAATGATGTTCATCTTGAATGGGGCAAGACCCTGAAAACTGTACTTCAAGAGCTTCACAAATACGTTCAGAAGCATCACACCACTGGACTGATGTGGAATTGCCAACCAGGAGTAAAGCCTCTCCAGCCGCCTGAGCTATTCGGGAATATCGCTGGAGATTTGATTCCTCGTCGTCCACTTCCACCACCACCCGCAATCGATTTGAGCACATCTCCCAAAAATTCGGATATGTCTTCTCTACTGGCGTCACTCAATACTGGGCTTTCTGCTACCAGCCGCCTGAAGAAAGTGACTGCCGATATGCAAACTCATAAAAATCCTGCACTGCGTGAATATAACGCATTGGCGCCAAGAACAACTAAAGAGACGTCCGCAGATAAGATGAATAGACAGCTTCCTAAACTTTTCTGGGATGGTAAGTTTTGGAAAATCGAACATCAAGCCGGAAATCGTGACGCATTTGTTGCAATCCGGAACAAGAAGGAAGCCATCTATATTTACAAGTGTATCGATTCTGTTATTACAGTAAGGTGCCGATATAGTGCGTTATCCACATATTATGTTTAAGATCCAAGGCAAGGCCAATACCATCACGATGGATAGCTGTCGTAGGACATCAATTGTGTTTGACGGGCTTGTTGGTCAATGCGAAGTCATCAATTGTCAATCGGTTCAAGTTCAAACGCTTGGAGAGCTTCCAACTGTTTCTGTTCAAAAAACTGATGGCTGCCACATTTTCCTGCCTCGCGATGCCCTCGGCGCCCAAATTATTGCTTCGAAGTCTAGTGAGGTGAACGTTTCTGCTCAATTGGAAAAGGAGGATGACAACTATACTGAGATGGCTCTGCCAGAACAGTTCGTAACTCGAATCGTCGACAAGAAGTTGGTGACCAACGCTTCGGAGACTGTATAATTATTTGTTGCTTATGAATTCTCTTGAGTTCTTATTACTCTCTGCGTGCTTGTTTTTTGGTGATATCTCAATGTGAAAACAAAATAAAACGTTTCATCCGTGTTTCTGAGACTGGGAAAACCATACAGTTGCATCCTATTAGTTTATCTAGCTTCAATTCGTCGTGCACTTACGTTTATTTTTGAACAGATGATTTCTGTGAGCAAGCAACAGTTAGTTGTGCCAGGAAGCATGCAAAACTCGATGAGAACAACAAACTTGATGGTATGACCAAAGACGGTCTCACGAAGGAATGTTTATTTTTTCCAGGCTCCAACGATGGTCCTTCAAGGCCACTGCGGAGAAATTTACACATCTCGGTTCAGCGCAGACGGAGATATTTTAGCAAGTGCTGGCTATGATCAACAGGTTTCCTTAATTTGTCTATCAGATCGCAAATAAAGTTTACAGATTATGTTGTGGAACACATTTGGAGAATGTGAGAATTTCGCGGTATTGAAAGGACACAAAGGAGCCGTTATGGATTTGAAGTTCAATGCAGACTCGAGGTGTGTTTGATTCGCGAAAATCGGGAGGTATTCATCACTTTTGGAAATCTTTTTTCAGCCATCTTGTCTCCTGTGGTACCGATAAATCTGTTCGTGTTTGGGATATGGAAACAGGCTCATGTATCAGAAATTTTAAATCACATTCTGATATCGTGAACGCAGTCGATGTTAGCCGGCGAGGTCCTCAGATGATTTGCTCGGCTTCCGATGATGGCACTTCCATTGTAAACCTCATATACCAAAGTTTCGTTTTTAATCGGAATTTTCAGGTCCACGATTTCCGTAGTAAAGAGGCAGTGAAGAAGTATGCCGATAAATTCCAACAAACAGCGGTCACTTTTAACGATTGTTCTGACAGTGTCATCTGCGGTGGTATTGCAAACCAAATCAAGGTGAGTAGTAGGGTTTTAGAAATTTCGAAACCTACGCTCTTCGTGTATTTGCTTAAATAGATGAAACAGTTTTGAAAAAAAAATAGTGTAATATTATCTTCTCCGTGCACTGGAGCTTGGGCTCTCTTTGAGCTCAAACACACCAAAAACACGAAAAAATTTTTAACCGAATTTTTGTGAAACTTCACTAACTGCTGATTTTTGAAGGTATGGGACATGCGACGAAACGACGTGAAGTATGTCCTTTCTGGACATCGCGATACCATCACTTCCCTGTCTGTCAGTCACAACGGAAACTTTTTACTCTCGAATTCGATGGATTGTTCGTGTATGTAGAGAACTTTTTAAATCAATTTTTTTTTTCAACAATCCTGCAAATCTTATAGTGATGACATGGGATATCAGACCGTTTGTACCAGCTCAGAGATGCATGGCAAGCTATCAAGGCGTCGTTCACAACTTTGAGAAGGTTGGTATTTTTGGTGTTCGATTGAGTTTTTTAATTCGAAAGACTTTCCTATGATGTTTCGTTGTTTATAGATAAATAATTTCTCTTATTATTTAATTTCCGTTATTATTTACTCTTAGAGCAGTCATTATTGAATGAATTAAATTTACATTTTCAGAATCTTCTAAAATGTGGATGGTCTCCGAAGGACACCTACATTACATCCGGTTCAGCTAATCGTTTCGCTTTCGTCTTCGATGTCAAGTCACGTGCTTGCGTCTACAAACTTCCCGGCCATCTCGGATCTGTGAACTGCACTGATCTACACCCAACGCAGCCAATTTGTGAGTTCTAACGCTTCAAATAAGAACCGCTGCGTCTATTGCCAGATTGCTGTCGTCTCTCGTAGTTGCCCGGTCCCTCATTTTTAATCAGATGCTTGGAAAACAGGAAAAGGGGCATTGTTCATGATGAACATCTGGTGTGATGAGCAATTGTAGTGAATAGTTTGGACTTGTGGGAAATTTTGCATTTCCTACATCGGTACTGGTTGATTTTCATAACTGAAGTCACTTGGAGATGAGCACCAACGCGCTATACCAAGTCAAAGTTGATTTTCCATCTTTCAAGTGACGACTAGAGGGCTTGCATAAAATTAATAGTGTATGCCTATTGTCCGCATGCTGCACATATTGCTATTTCTCTATTCATCCAACTCTCGGATCGACACTGAATTTACAACACATTCAGTTCAATCACATGAAGACTCAAAAATTCGAACAGTCTACGTTTGATGCTATTGCCAGACAGTTGTGAATTCTCAGAAGACCTCGTTTCTTCAATTGAGTTTGAGGGGAATTCGCATTTGGATGTTATGATACTATTATGGATCATGGTTCAATGGTTCAACTAATAACCCACTAGTTCAGAGAGTAATACTTTCGAATATGAGTTATTTGGGTATTATGCTGTGGAAACAATTATGCCGTGAGCTGTCGTTTTGGATAGAATCGTTTTACTTTAAGCTGTCTGAACGCATTAGCCTTTTCCCTCATTCTTATTAGGCTTTCGTGCTCGTGTTCTTTCTATGCGCTTTTTTAGACCCTCGTGCTCAACCAGCCGCACTTGGTGACTCCACCCTCCTCCTCCTCATTTCTCATGCGGAAGAGAATGGCGCCATCTTTTTTCGACGACCGCCCGTTCGTCGTCCTTTCTTCACCATTTCTCTCGGCTCTCCCTTTCTCTCTGTTTTTTTCTTCTTGGCTGCGTTCATTTTTTCGCCCTTGATCTCAACTGTTGCCGGGCTTTCTTTCACCGAACGAGACAGATTTTCAAAAAAATAATGTTCGATATCCTAAGTTTTCTGTTTGCTGCTACGCCATTCCCAGAATTTTTGAATCCACCTTAGTTTTGAAATATTATTGTTACACTCCGCATTCACTACTGAAGGTTTTAGGTGTTTCCGCTCTGTTGAAGATCTTATCTTCGAGAGTTCCTTTTCACAGTAGTATCGTGATCAAAGAATGGATAGTGTTGAAGGTTCCCTGCGCACACAACACATGTTATTGTCACATGTCATACTCAAATTTACAAATTTCTCTGAATCTACGTTTCTTCTCACTACGCAAAAGCGTGAAATAAAGAAAAATGTATGCGTTCAAATAGAATGACGCGTCTCAGTATGTAAATCGGGACCAAATGCACATCAATCTCCATCCTTGCCTCTCTTCTTCCTTTTTAAAGGTTCATTTGTTTCGTTTGACTGCAATTTTACGTCCTTCCTCTCGCGCTAGTGTAAATTAATCATCTCATTTTTGCCTACATGAATCAGCCGTTACACTATGAATGGTACACAAGTCGTCAGAAGTGGTTTCCTTTTTTTTGTGCGAATGCGCATCCTGACGTCACTATTTTTTCGTAATATCGAGCAGATTCAAATTGGCTCAAGAGAGAAGACACCCCCTCAATCAAACAGAAAGAATATGAAATCTACAATTTTTTATTCGGATTTGGCATCAGAGTAGGCTCACGAAGGAAGGCTATATGACTTTGAGGAGAGAAGAAAATAAGAGTATTTGTACATCAACTAAAGCAGGAACTTCGTATGTGATTTGATTATGCTAAAGTGATTTTTCCTTGAAGAAATTTTCTCAAAGTTGTGATTAGCTCGCAGATTTTTTCATTGTTCCTTCTAGTTTATTCGACTCCTGACGGTCATAGCATTCGTGCCTGTTGTGTCTATCATATAGAAAAGAGAAAGCACATGTGCTGGCCTATTTATTCTCTATTGCCAGAGCGCTCCTTTTTTCATGTGGGTGTCCTGTTGGACAACCCACCATGGACACCTGCCCTTCCCTCATTCCTTGTCATAATCCGGTCCTTCCCCCTTTCTTCTTCTTCTCTTCGGACAATCAATTAGCCGCCTCTGTAGCTCATTATATTTCAGCTAATTGCAAGTTCTTAGTCATTTCTTCGCAAGAATTGAACTCTGTCCGAAGTTTTCTTTGTTATCAAATAGTTCGAGTCGCAAGCGGAGTAACGCTAGACGTACGCTTACGCTTGCTAAGAATGACTCATCAATAACAGAAAATGGAGTATTCACGAATTTCTTCCATAAATTTTCACACTATTCAGGCATATGCCATGTTTCATTGAATGCCAACCCATTACGATCTGTTATCGCCTGTTTTTACCTAATACAAAACTTGTTGATTTCAATTGGATTTCTCCCAATTCAAATGTGTTGTTTACGTGTGCTCACAATTCTATAGCGAACAAACATTCAATTTTCGCAGTTGACACCGGGTTTGGTTGCCGGTGACGACGTATTTTTCTCTATATTTCAACAAAAACGAAATTGAAACAAAATATTTAGTGGCGGTCTTAGCTTATTTAGAACTCGGTTGTTTAGCCGCTTGCGCATGTCTAGAAGTATATAAAAAATTCGTTAGATAGATAGATGTCATTTAAGAAAAAAATAATTGCTCGGCAATTCTCTTCTGGTTATTGGCAGATGTTGTTCAGGTGGATGAGATGAATTGGACGACTAACCATTAATGCACTGCTCTAGAACGATATGACCTTTCTCGACATATTGAAAAAGACATTCAGTGGTTTAGGTCTTACTGTGTAATTGGAGATTCTGACTGGTCTATCTTAAACCTGAGGGCCGGCTGCAGGCTTGGGGTTTTTTAGATAGGGAATCATATTTTTAGCCATCTTTTGTGACACATCTACTGGGGCTTACACGATTCGAACCGAACATTATTTCTCATAATTTACAGTGCTCTCTGCTGGAAGCGACAAAACAATTTACCTGGGAGAGCTCGATCTGGAGGATTACTAATCATCCACTATTCCCGTCAATCGTCTTCTTTCATTCAATTAAACCTCAATTTTCAACTTTTTGATTATTTTACCACTCTCGTTGCTCTCATTACTGTCTCTTCTTCGAGTATAAACTTTCAAATATCCTTTCTCTCCATTCTTTTCTCAGTGGGTGCAAGATCTATCTTTACGTTGGTACGAATTTATCTCTAAGAAAATGTAATCTACCTCCAAGCCTTGCCTCTGGTGAACAATGCATAGGTTTTCTCCATGTGTCTCATTATTGCTCCATTATCTTATTTATCTTCCCTCGATTTGAAATTTCTTTATAATTTACATGCGTTTGTAGGCAGAGCGAAAAGAATTTTATCATGGTTACTCGAGAAGAACCAACACTCCGCCCATGGACTGGAGTAATAGGAGAGGTGAGCTTATATTAGTCCCCAAGAACGACTATGGTTCGATTCCTCTTATTTTAATTTTTCAGATAGAACAGGATACTTTCGTCAATATTTGGTATAAAATATATGGAACAGAAGCTCCAGACAAAGAAGTGGAAAAGGATATTCTGCGCAGATTGAGGATGGAAATCGTTCTTATTCGTGAACAGTAAGTTGATTCGGAATTTCGAATACGATTAATATCAGAATGGGTCTTTCCATCTTATCCAGTAGTTGTTTTTGGAACCAGAATGTAAAATACGTATTCTTTCAGCAATCAACGCAGGCTGAAGATGGTTCGAACACAGGAAAAATCCGTTATTATATCAGATACTCTTTGGAGAGTGACACGTTCACTTTGCAAGTTCTCAACCCGATTTTTCCCGATGGAATGGGTAAGTTTTTTTAGATGATTCGGGCAAATCCAAATTTAGCCCCACCCTTACCCAAATACGGTCTCTCTCTCTTCTATTCTTGGAGAATCTCAGGTTCTCAAAGATCAGCCCCCGCCCCTCTCACTTTGCACTGGTGGGGGTCGATTATTGGATTCGATCATCCAATATTAAACTCTATTTGGATTATCCCGATGTTTCCTAAGAAATTTCCTTTTTTTTCAGGAACTACCTCGTGGTTGTTGCAGACAACATGAGTATTCGAAAGACTTTCCTGAAGGACGATGGATTGTGATACTCGAATCTCGTTACAGTCAGCTGCCAAGTAATATAATGTATGGTGTTTAAGGTTGCTAATTATGGATGTTTCAGTTATATTGCGGGAATCAGGAGAATCTTTAATTGGCCGTCATCTACCATATCGCATAGAGTCAGACTCTGCCAAATCGATGTTTCACAACGCGCATAGATTTTTCAGGAAATTTTTGGGAGATGTCATAATGTCAGTTTAGAGTCCAGCTGGTCGTTTAATGCAATTATTTTAGGACTCTCTTCGATTACTCTATCAAATGGATAATCCTTGACGACAGCCTTTCTGAGCAAGCAATGCTACGAGACATTGAAGAGAGGCAACGAGAGAAAACGAAAGAAGAGAATCAGAGAAAAAGAAGGATTATGGAAGGAATGGAGTTGACGAAAAACCGAAAACACTTGAAAATAGTGGGAGAAGGAGTGGTTGAAATAGAGAACATCCCGAAGAAAGCCCCACATTTGACAGGGTCAGCAAGAAACTATCCAACTGCGAATACATCAAAAGCTCATTGTGATAGAGTGTTGTCCGCCAAAGATTCGCGTGATCGTTTTCGAAATGCCATTCTATCAAGCTCATCTGCAGTACCCTCTACGTCCTGTTCGAAGGGGACAGTGGAAAAGATTCAGTGTGATAACAACCAAAAGACAACAAACGACATCCACGAACATCGGTTAACAGATAAATACGGCTACAAAAAGCGAACCGTTTCATCACCATCTAGGCAATTGAGCACTTCCGATGGTATTGAAATTATTACAATATCTGATAATGACGATTATTCTGCATCTCCATCTTCGGACAGTGATCCTCGCCCCAGTTCGAGTGAGAGTATTTCTTCTGAAGGCTCTCCTGTGCGCGACCGAGCGAGTAATCGGAATGAAAATCAGCAGAATGCTGTCCCGACATCATCCCAAGAAGCGGTTCGTTCGCCATCTCAAGAGAACAACGAGACAGACCATGACTCGATAATTGTTTTGGATGATGAAGAGGGTGATAAAGCTAGAGATGTGGACGAACATAAGGAATATGATGTTGAAGCTGGAGACGATGTTGACGCAGACTATGAAGACGAGGATAGTGATACTGGTTTGTTAATTGAATCCCTATTACCAGAAAATTAAAACTTTTTATTTTCAGGAGTTCTATACGATGGATTACATTCCATCACTCAGAAAAAGTCAGTGAGTTCTCGGATTCCTGCTCAAAAAAACCGCAATGATGAATCAATTATCGACCTGAATCATTCTTGCGGCTCTGATGGAGAAATCGAAACTCCCCTCCATATCACAGACTCTTTGACTCCGCGACAACGAAAAAACAATATTCATGAAGAATTAATGATAGAAGCAGTGCAAAAGTCTCCCTCGATCCTGTGCTCACCTAGCCAAACCAATCGCGATGTTGCTCCCACTCAAATGAATATAAGTTCTACTTCACCTATTCGTTTTGAAATTCATCAAAAAATCACACCAAATCTACATGCTACGGAGTTTGACGAGTTTTACAAGCAACCTCTTTATCCGAAACTGAAATATCGGCCGAAGCTACTGCGAATGAGCCGAACACACGTCGTAGCAGACGATGAACGTTTCTGGCAACCCGGAAAGAAAATCAAGAATGATCAATTTGGAAAGCATTTGCAAAAAACTTATATTGCAAGCGGATATGATTTTGTAACGCGCAGAATGTACGAGAAAATGCATCGAACTGTAACTCTTGATATGATCAAGTGAGTTTACTTCTTAGAAGCTGCCTTCAATTATCAAATAAATTAATTTCAGAAGTTACGCTGATGAATATCTGACAAAGAGCAAAACTAGACCCGTCTCGCACGACAATATCAAAAAATATGTAGAAAAAGCTATGGTTGCCCGGTTTTCAATGGCGGACGTTCAACCGCACTATTTTCCGATTAAATGGGTGAGTATCTTTAGTCAATCGCAAATACCTTCATTTTTCTATCTATCCTCATGTATAAATGAGTACGCATGAGTAAAGTTGTCACAATAGAAAAGCGAATATCAATTATTTCTACGAAAAGTTTTTGCAGATGACTCTGAATATGGATAATCTCGATCAATTCGAAACGTTAGAGGAAGATATAGACAGAATCGATGAACGTAGACTCTCAGCGCTAATGGTAGCCTGTGAAAATTCTCAGAATAAAATAGAAATCGTGACAGAGGGACATATTCTTTGTCAGAAGATAATTTGCGATCTTATTCGAACGGTTTTCGTCATGAAGCTGGACGCGGACAGAGCACCACTGTTTTTCTATGACGGTAATTTAGATATCATCGTGAGTTGTACAATAGTTATTCATAATTACTAAGTTTATTACAGGCCTAGAAAACATATGAAAGTTCCATCATCGGGTCATCTACTGGTCGAATTACTCAAACTAACACGTAATTAATTTATAATCATTTGTTTCCCAGATTTATGTACAATTTGATCTCGTTAATTTTTTGCTCAACGCTCAGCGTCGTTTTATCAGTAATATTTTACCATTTTCCAAAATTGGCTCAATCAAATTTTAAAATAAATATTTATGCAAAAACCTGTGCTGTTAAGATCTCGTCTCGCAGCTTGAATATAATGATGGTACAATCAAAAAAGGATTAATTTCGAGGTTAAAACGTCTGTGAATGGTGTCAGTGCAACATATGACGAAAAATAGAAAAACGCTGATAGAAGGAGGGGGATCGGGAGAGCTGGGAGAGCAGTTTGTGATAAGGCCACAAACGGAAGAGTGATTATCAAGCCAGCGACATTCGAAATGAAGCAGGCTACCACAGTAGTAAGAGGACTTGTCTGAAAAACGAGGTTTGTGAGATACATTTTAATATCACTGCATTCACCTGTACAGCATTTCCCAGCATCATAGAATAGAACACAAGGTCACCCAAGCCCAACCGAAATGTACCTTCTACTTCTTGTACTTCTACTGTAAATACATTCAGTGAAAAGGTTGACCCATGACTTTGAACTCATTCAAATAAATATCTTACTTGGTCGAAGAGGTACTACGTCAGTTGTTAGTAATGAATCTGATTGTAGAACGTTTGAATTTGATGAAGGAGGGAATTCAATCATCATAGTGCTGTAAGATCGGGCGGCATCCGGTGTGTTTGGGTCAACATATGAGCTGGCTGAAGTTCGAATTTACTAAAACTTTATGTGCTGACAAACTCACAGTTATACAGCATTTCTGAAAATGTATCATCGCCACGTCGATTAGCAGTTTCCAGAAGCATCTTCAGGGGCCCACAAGGAGCTAAAACAGCAAAGATGTCCCATATGCTAAAACCAACGAGGACAGGCCAAACACTCCAATCGGGCAAATTTTCGAGCAAAAATAAGGCTCTCAGTGCTGCTTGCATGATCGAGTAGAAATCATTGATTTGTCTAGGTGATTTCCAATGAAGACTTAGAACACCGAGAAAACCAAATTGAACCACGATGAATAATGAAGTCGGTGTGGAGAGTGGAATCGAATGAACCTGAGCCAAATTCTGCAAGTTGTATAACGAGTATACAACGAGAAAGAAGATGCTAGTGGTTATCTCGAATATTTTGTAAGCCTGCAATTTTTACCGATTCTTATCGAAAAATCGCATTCTGTTACCATGTACAGTTTCTTCATGTAGCAAATCACTACCATGAGCGTAGCAATAACCAAGATTGCAAACAGTAGCAGTGCGATCCATCCATGTTCTTTCGTATCATAAGAGCGAAAGGTTCCAAACACGCTGAAATAAATCTAGATTACGTTAACTAAATATGAGTCTTACATTACTGATGACTTTGCAGTATCGCGTGGGGTGCTCAGACTGATATTGATGGCAACAAATAGCATGCATAATATAACAGGACAGATCACTCGTAGTAAAGTTGCCCCCGAATATACTCTTCTCGTTCGGACCATCTGAAAATGTTATTTTGATCTGAACAAATTTTTGAACAGGCTACCCCTCCCACTTCAATTTCTCATTGAAGAAATACGATCTGCGTGGTGGAAGACGTCAACTCGGTTATTCCCTCTGCTTGCAGCATACCGTAGTACACCTTCAAGGCGCACAGCAAATTTAACAGTCACGGTGATTTTTTTCCTACATTTTTTTTGGTTTACACGGCCACGAAAATTGGAGAAAGCTAGGCCAGGAGAAGGCGGTTTTTGAATTCCCGCCGGCGGGAATTCAAAAACGTAGTGTTAATTTCTCTTCCATCACTGCTCAGAGAGCTTTGAGCCCGAATATCTCGAAAAAAGTTCCCAGTTTGTCCCAATCGGCTCGCAGTTTTTTCTTTGAAATTTAATTCTCTATCTATAGGTGAATTTTGGTGACAATCGTAGGTCATCTTCAATGTTAAAAATGGTTCTAACTTTTCTTAAAATATTGGTGTAAGAGAAAATCACATTTGGACGGCCGCGGCCAGGAGACATTCGCGGACTAGAAAGCAGCAGGGCCGTGACCTAACATCCCAAAAAGGGCGGAGCTAACCAATCAGCGAGCGATTTTTTTCGCGGCTTTTTCCCTCCAAAACGTTCCACTAAAATGTAGGAAAAAAATCACCGTGACAGTGAGGTCTCGACTTGAATACAGCTTCTTTTGTTTTTTAGTGTTTTTCTTCTGCATTTGGTCGTCAATTCATTTTCCTCGTTCATTTTCGTGACTTTCAAAGTATTTACATCAATTTTTTATCATTGAGTCATTGTCAAATTGAAACAAGTAAATAGACTAAGTAACACACTATTCTCAATCCATTTTTACCGGTTAATCTCTTTAAAGTATTTATCTTCTGTTTTTGTCGAATTTCTTGCAAATGTGAACTTATTTGACACTTTACGCAGTCTTCGCTGCCTGCTGACGCGTTCTCTGTGATTGGTTAGCTAGCGCGCTCTCTGACGACGGTGCAATTTCCCGTCGTGGTGTTCGTATTCTCTTTCGAAAATTGTGAGGCTATTTAAAATGATTGACGTTAAAATCGATTAAAATTCTCATTTTTCAGGTCCTGTAGCAAACGATCGGAAGATATGTCAGATGAAGATGTTATGGTGGACGGGCGACCGTTGTCATCCCTAAAAGTGACCGAGTTGAAAGAGGAACTCGAAAAGCGGCAAATATACATAAAAGGAGTGAAAGCGATACTTCAGGACAAGCTACGAGAGGTAACAATATTGAAAATTACTCAAAATCAATATATGCTGAAATTTTTTAAGGCTATTTCCGCAGAAGGAGACTCTACCGCCGGAAATTCAACAGAAGTATCCAGGAAACGAACTGAAAGTGAGGCGTCTGGAACAAAGACTCCACAGGTTTGGTAAAATGGTACTTAGATTAATTGTAATTTAGATGTTTAGAGCAATGCATCGCCAGTGAAAAAGCCTGAAAATTCTCCCAGCAAAAGACAAACTCCGAAGAGAGGGTACTTAATTGAAGAGAAAAACAAATTATCGAAGTTTCTGTTTCAGACGAAAAGCTTCTCAATCTAAGGAGGAAACTGATGCTGTCGAGGTACAAGAAACAGAGAAAAAGATTGCGGAGCCTGAACCAATCGAGCAAAAGGAATACGAAAAAGTGGCTGAGAATCAAAATGAACCTTCGGGGAATGCCAATTCCTTGAAGCAGGAAGAGTAAGCTTGTGTTTCATAGATGCTCATAAATATATGTTTTTCAGCAGTCAGCCATCAAGAAAGGTGGAGATTCCAGAGAACGGAATGGACTCAGAAACTGGAAAACAAGAGGATACTGTCGAGAATCGTGTGGCTGCACAGCAGACTGAGTGAGAATTTTTCACACGTTTTATAATTAGCGTATCATCATACTTTTCAGCGTCAAGACAACGGAAGAAATGGCTCAGTCCAGCAGTCCAGTGAAGGAAGAAGATCAGAAAAAAGAAGGTTTGAAATGTAGAAATCGAACCCCTGTAAATTACTCATAATTCCAGTGATCCATGTTTCACCTAAGCAAAAGGAGCAGAAGGAGGACGATGGCGACGAGTTGGATTATGGAGACGACGAGGAGAAGGAGGCGAAGGATGAGGAGTCGATGGATTCGGAAGATGTTAAAGATGAGAAAGTCAAGGTGGTTCAGGTTGAAGAAAAGAACGGAAAAGGAGACGAAGATGTCAAGAAGGAGGAAAAGGTGCGCGAACCGGTGTCCCACCGACGCGTATCTTCTCCTTCCTCTAGGTAAGATAATTTCCGACATTTCTAGTTAATTATCTATTTCATTCTTGGTCTAGACATCGAGTCTCGAACATCGTTCATATTTGTGGACTCACACGTCCATTCACCGAGAGACAATTGCGCAGCGAAATCGAAAAGCACGGGGGCGAAATTGTCGATTTTTGGATTGATAAAGTGAAGAGTCACTGTTTCGCAAAGGTATACATTCTCTGCCTGACTTTATACGTATTATTTTCGGCTCGCCGTAATTTCGAAATTGACGTTTTCGAAACCAAGAGATTTCGCACCTCACGTGAAATTCGAAACTGCGAGATTTCGAAACTGCGAGACTTCGCAACTAGCAGATTCGAAACCGCGATGTTTCGCAACCAAGACTGTTCGTTTCGAAACCAAATTTTGAAACTGCTTGTTTCTTGCTCAGTTTCTGACAGATATTCTAATTTGGTTGCGAAACATCGCGGTTTCGAAACTGCTAGTTGCGAAGTCTCGCGGTTTCGAAATCTCGCAGTTTCAAATTTCACGTGAGGTGCGAAATCTCTTGGTTTCGAAAACGTCATTTTCGAAATTACGGCGAGCCTTATTTTCCTTCCAGCTCAACACAGAGGATAATGCTAATAACGTTCTGAAGGCAATGCATGATACAGTTTGGCCAGATGGGAACCCGAAAAAATTGGCGATTACCTTCGAATCGGAAGAAAATGTATGTTCAGAAGTTTAAACAGAGATTGACAGTTCATTTTTCTCTCTCAGATGACGAAGTACAAAGAGGGAAGAGAATCTACTATCGTTGAAGCTGGGAAAATCGGAGGAAGAGCCGACCGCGTTTCGACCACTTCTCAAGCTTCGCTTATCGGCGGTAAAGCTAGTCTTCAGATAACAGTAAGAGATCGTGGGACGAATTGTGCTTCATTTTCTGTCTTTTTAGCTGCAAAACGTTCTCCGTGACAACGACAAGCTCGACTCGGAACGTAAGGAAAAGCGTGGAAATCTCGCTTCTCGTCTGACTCGTATCGATGATAATGACAAAACCAAAGAAGAGAGAAAGAGAAAGCGTTCCGAAACACCTCCATTCTCCCGGGGAGCTGGATTCATGGATGAGAAGAAAACGAAAGTTGACGAGAAAGAAGGAAGTCGAAGGTATGATTGATTCAAAACTATATCATAAACCTATGTTGATTTTATAGAGATGAGCATCGCCGTGAAGAACATCGAGTCGCAGAGGAGGAGGTTCCGAAAAAGTCACTTGATCAGCTTTTCAAGAAGACAATTGCCCATCCACCAATCTACTACCTACCGTTAACCGACGAACAAGTAAGAAGAATTAACAAGATAGTTAAAACAAATGTTTTCGTTCTAATCTAGTTTCAGTGGGTTTTAAAGTATATCGATCCCAGTTCATTGAAATAGTTGTATTTTTTTCCAGATTGCCGAGAAAGCGAATCAAAAGAAAACGAAGGAGAGTGAAAAAGCTCCTGAAAGAGCCGGCCGTTCGGATCGGGATCGTGAGCGTGAGCGTGATCGTAGCCGTGGAGAACATAACGATCGAGGCGATCGTGGAGATCGTCCGAGACGTCGTGATTGAGCCGATTTCCGGTTCCTGCTTACATTCCACCATCCCAACTCTTTGTATTTATAATCATTCGCCACAATGTTCGATTTCTCGCCCTGAACCCACCGTAACCTTGTTTAATATTTTCAAAATTCTAATATGCAGTAGATGTTGTTGGTGAGAACTGATGATGTCTTTTGCTTCCGTCTAATCTCTGTTTTGACTATTTTATACCGAAAGCTTCGAAAGCCGATCTTTTTTCAATTTTGTTTTCTATTCATTCTGAGTGTAAGGATAGATCCCTCGTTGTTGTGTCAAAGGTTCTTTTCGTTTACTCTCCCATCTGAAAGTTTTAATTGTGCCGTCGACTCCAATAAAAAAAATCGACAGAAAACTGACTTATGAATTTATTGGTCATTGGAATAACTGTGTTAATTGGTTGAGGAGAAGTGTCAAAAATATCACAATTTTTTGGTGGTGCATCGACTTAAAATTAAGACAGTGAATGGGGAAATAAATAATATAAATTGAATGTTTCTGGAAATATATGCAGAGTCTAATTGAAATGGAAAGAAAAGGCGGTGGTGGGGAAAAAGAAAATGGAAAACTGAATATTTCAGAGACAGAAAAACCCATGGATTGGCGATTCGAAACAACCTTGAGACAGGGAGAAATAGTCGATAAATCGGTCGGAATTCAAGAAAATAAACAGGGAAATCACATTGGAATGGTGTGAGCAATAACACGAGTACGGCTTTCTCTTTCCAATTGCTTTCTTTCTCTTTCGATTTTATTCTTCATTCCTTTCACTTTCTTTTTTATCAGAGAACGATCCGAATGGTTTTGGATTCCCATCGCCTGAAAAGTTTATTTTTCAGTTCATCCTCCAATTTTTAGACTATTAGCATCTAGGAATATAGAGATAAAGTATATCCCTTCTCAGGGCACTTACCTTCAATTTGTTCCCATCCAATTCAAGGAACTTGGCTCCATCAATCTTGTTGATCGTGAATTCAGGTACGTATTTGTCCAAACCCATCGAAACAAGCAATTGACAGACATCATCCACAGTCCAATGAAGAGCTTGAAGACCGACAGGCTGACATGTGGCACGCCAGAATTCGTTCTCAGCATACTTCTTCCGAAGTGGGAATAGGAGTTTACGATGTGTCAGCTTATGAGGAAGAGCTGGGGAGGCTGGTTCGGAAATTCTGGGAACTGGAGATTCACATGGAGAAGAATATTCTTCTGTCCAACTACTTCCCACTGATACCTCTGCATCTTTCTTGTTGGAAGGCGTCTGAAAACCAAGAGATCTCTAAAGAAGCAAACTAATATCACTCACGATGGTCTCTAAATTAGCCATAACTGCTTTGTCTTCATGAGGAAGTTCGCCTCCTGGCTTGTAGGCAAGTCCTTCATTTCTATTCTCAATCTTCTCCTTCAATTTTTCTCTCAGCTCAATCAATTCCAAATTCTGAATTGAATGTCTCCTCTCTTCTGCTTCTTCAAGTTTTGATTCCAATTCATCAATTCTTTCCTTCAATTGACGAACTAAAGAAGCATAATGAACATCCTTATCTCTCAATTGTTCCACATGATTTTCTTCTCTATTCAAAAGTTCTTTCTCTCTTTCTTGATAATTTTTAATCATGTGATTTGCTTGCTCATTCTGCTTTTCCAATTGATCACAGTGAGATTTCGTTGAACTGAGAATCTCATGATAATGTTCTGCTTTTTTGTGAGTTACATCAAGTTCCAACTCGAGAGCAGCAATCTTTGTTCGAATTTCAGCTTCTTCCTTTGAAATCATTGAAGACGTCGGTCGATCCTGTTCAGAAGACGTCATCTGATTCATCTGATTCATTTGATTCATTTGATTCATTTGTGGCATCTGTGATGGTGGTGGCGGTGGCTCTTCAATCTCATCATCCTCATCTCCCATCATTCTCATTCTGTCTTGTTCGAGACTCTGTTGAATCAACTGAGCAACTTCAGACTCTTCCAAATTTTGTTCTCTTCCTGAAATTAAGTGGTTTATGGAAGATGATGGATCATTCAAAAACCAACCAATTGTGAATGTAACATTGTTACTTGTGGACCTCAAAGTGTTAGCTGCATACAACTGGGATACACCAACTAAACTCTTTCCATCGACTGAAACTATTTGATCGCAGACACGAATTCGTCCATCTCTGTGAACAGCTCCTCCTGGAGTGATGCTTTTCACAAAGATTCCCAGTTTTTCAAGACCGGAATCTGCGCCAACGCCCATTCCTGAAAAAGTTCGAATAGGATGTCTAAATTCAAAAAAATTAACATTTTGGATTACTTTTCTTATTGGATTAAGTATCTGCTAAAAATTTAGCATCTTTGAAGGTTTTCAGTTGAAAAACATCCGATTCGTGAGATTGAAAAAAGGTTTAAGCTTTTCCTATGGATCTGAAATTTTGTGGATATGTTGTTGACAACTTTCGTACAACATTTTTTGAAGTTATGTGTCCCGCGAAATACAAAAGATCCTAAAATTCATGAATGTGTCACTTTCACGGGGCCCATCTTCAAAGGATGTCGTACAAGGAAGTCGTCAACTATGAAAATAGTTTTCTATTAAGCGATTAAAAATCAGTAAATCTGCGCTCCACTGCTTTCCCGGTGCATTTGGTCAAACGGATGAGAAAAATCAGTGTGTTTTTCTCTTCCATTTGCCCAGTGCTGTAGAGTACGGGTTTACTAATTTTTACCGCCCTAATAAAGTTTATGTGTACACCCACGAATTTTCGGACCGAACGGAAAAAACAAGATTGATGAACACCTCTCCCAGACTCCGAAAGTTGGCATTTCTCAATTGAAAACCTCCAAAGTTGCTTTTCTCTCGGCCGGTTACTGTATATCAATAGTAAATTTGTTGCAATAAAAAGAATCCAAATTCAGGGGACTTTAGCAATTAGTAATGAATCTGGAGGGTAACTTCTACTTTTCATTTTTATTGTTAATTATCCGATTTTTTATACTTTAAGCCACATTTTTGATAATCTGGAATGATTCGACATATTAAATATATAAACCTGCACTAGGTTGTATCAGCTTATCTCAACTTAACTCGAACTTCCCTTTTCATCTTGAAAAATGAACGGTTCATCTTTTCAGAAATCATCTCTATATATATCTACATTCCGGTTCCAAATATTTTCATTACCAACTAACCAATAATTGAAACTCCAAGACCTTCTGCTCCCTTCTCCAAATCCACTTCAAACAAATCCATTCTCTCTAATCTTCTTTCTAATTCATATTCCGCACAACTTGCCACCGGATCAATGTCTTCATTCTTCCGATCATAGTCTTCAACGGAAAACGCGGAGAAGACCTGAAAGTGAAACGGTTTTGAGTGACAAGAAGATATTATGCAAATTGTCTCTCCGTCTCCTCCTCTTCTCTTTCTTATCATATCAATTCGATGAGTGACCTAATTCGAGGATTGTATTAATATCAATTAATTAATATCACCTCTTGATGCCACACATAAACAAATCAAAAATGGTTAGAACGGGGTGGTTGGGTGTCTTACCGGAATAGGTGCAGTGCTGAACGAGACCTTTCGATTTGTTAAATCTGCATCCGGTCGTTCTGGACTGAGACCTCTTCTCGTTTCCATTAGTCCTCGATTTTCAGATGAACACGTTTCAGATTCTGATTCTCTCGGTGTTTTCACGACTGCGTATGTTGTATGTTTCACACCATTCGGAGTGCCTACACCTCCATCGTTTTCTTCGCCAAAACTGAAAAATCAAAAGTTTCGAAGGTTTTTCTATTGTTGTCTGGAAAGTGTGAAAATTAAATTGGAGAGTCGGAATATCATTCAGTTTCGGTGAACTTCAGGGGTTTGTTCAAAATTTGCATTTACTGAAACAGTTCTAAATTGTCCAACGATAGATTTCACACCTTCTCTGTTTTGTTAGTCTCAACTAAAAAAAAACAAACTCAAAACAGAACAAGCATGCAAAAGAAGAATAAAGAAGCCTACGGTTTATCGAACTGCCTTCTGTAAATGGATCCATTCCTCCAATACGGCTCAAATGAATTATTATTGTTGTTATGATGGATTCCATACTGTGACGTGGCTACAGTATTCTCAAAAGAATACGCAGATTCCGAGTATGAAGATGGGAGTGTTGAAGATCTGAATAGAAAAAGAAAGAGCATGCGAAGCTGTTGAAAGAAAGAAAAAACTAGAAGTGTTAGTAGTCAAAAAAAGAGAAACCCTGAAAGTTTAGAAAAGTTTGGGAAATAACTCACTTATTTTGTATGAATCTGGAAGTTGCAGGGGACGACTGGATTCTATCCAGATCTGCTGCCAAATCGGAGAAATTTCGTTCGACCTGAAAATGAAAATGAGAGTTTTCGATTTGAGGCATTTGGAATGAATGTGTGTGTTTATGTGTGTTTGAGTGTGGAGTCAGTTCTCATAATTTCATGAATCTATTATCGATGAGCGGATTAGGTCGAACAGAAATACAGACAACACAATGTGAAATGATGACTGTTTGAGGGTGTAGAAACAGAAAGAAAGAAGGAAGAAGGAAGAGAGAAGAAGAGACGGAGCCATGTGATTGTTTGATCATCACATCGCTTACCTGCGACATTGGGCTCGGAGGACATTGAGATGGAGGTTTTGGTGGTAGAGGTGGTGGGGGTTGACGTTGAAGACGTGGGGAGTAGAACGACGGAACCTAAACATGAATTATGAAGAGTTTAGACTATGGTTGATCTTTGGAATGGTCTTTCAGAGGACTTTAACTATCAACACCCACACAGCTGAAATCTTTGAAGGTCACGAATAATCAGTCTAGAATTAAACTCGGAAAATCATTGCGGGATTGAATCGATAATTCATAGATTGGTGTTTCGATTATTACAGTGTTTATCTAGAACCCAAAAACCTACTGAAAACTAAAACATGAGATGAATAAACTAATATCGTCCGAGGCATTACAGATAGTCTCTAAACCAAGACCCAAGAAATATTCATAATGACTTACATCTTGCTGTCTCTCAAGTTGCTCAAAGAGAGCTTTGGTATGCGAGAACCGAGCCCTGGCGTCGTCAGACAGCAGCTCAGAAGCCGTTGTCATTCCGGCAGACTCGATTGAATTGGGCAGCTGCAAATGAAGAGATTACTACTATCAGTTCGTGGAATTTCTCGGAAAAGGGAATACAGGCGGGGCATAAAGGGGAAAGGGTGTCAATATCTGAGAGGATATTATTGCATAACCGCAACAATAAAGGACAGTCTCCCCGCGCGTGCGGCGCCCATTCTCCTCGGATTGGGTGACCTGAAATGATATATTTCTCTGCAACTCACCGTCTTACACACTATTTTCTCGGTGTTATCAGCGGTGCGCACCACGCAAGCACCGCCCACTTGTTGTTGTTGTTGTCCTGGCGACGTCTTCTTTTCTGAAGAATAAATTCAGGATCGATTAGAATAGAGGACGTCGCGGGAAACGGATGAAAAGAGGGAAAGAACGGAAAAGTAGAAGAAGAAGAAGGAGAAAGTGAAAATATTCAATGTTAATAATTATAACAGGACGTTTTCCCCCGGGTGATAACTGTGATAAAATGGAAAAGACAGGTTTTGGCACGGATTTGGGAAGAGAAAAGAAAGGACTAATTGGATTGCGTTTATTGAAAGAGAAAATTGGGATGAATGAAAATGGGAAAAAGGATTACAGCAGACAAGATTGGCAAGGTGCCTGAAATTTGAATATGGTCTATAGAACACGGAAGTTTTCTAGGATGTCTGGCAAATCGAGATTCTCGGTTTTTTGAAAGGTTGTTGAAAATTCTGAGAAAAATATGATCGATCCCTCCTCAGTCCTCAATTTAAATGTACAGTACCGACCAGAACTTTTGACGTTTTAGTTGAAAATGGTTAACATAGAGATGACTTCTAGAGCTCCATTTTTGTAGTTAACAATTTTTGTACGATCTCTTTCAAAGAAATCTCGGGAATTTGAAACGGTACGTAATTTCCTCATTTTTAGTGCAAAATGCATGGCTTTTCAAATCTTCTGGTTTTCAAGAATGCACAGAAGATGTCGCACAAAAAAGTTGTCTACTACACAAAAGTTCTAAAATTTATGGATACATCTCCGATATTTCAGAGCAACCGGATAAAGTTGAACTCTTTTCTAAGAAACCTACATTTGGCATTATTTCATTGATAACGTCGAAAGTTCACATCTTTTTAAGCGGTGATGTAGATCAAGATATTGCTTTCTCCGTCATGACGTCATTGACGCGTCAAGATACATTTTCAACTAGAGCTCTTAACCACAAAGAGGAAGTTATCAAAGTTTTGGTTTTTTCCCAATAAGCTGAAAGAAGAAAATCAGAGATGAAAAGTGTTTTTTGGATGAAAAAGACTCTCTCAAAAATGACATTCATCAATCATCACAGAACGGCTCTCGATCTCGTTTTCCGTTCTTTTTATCAGGATAGAAAGAAGGAAAAGGAAAGCTGTGCCCATTTTTTGCAGATTCTTAGAAAAGCTTCTCTGTCTGCCTTTATTATGTAAAAAAGAAGGGAAAAGCTTCTTCTGGAATGAAAACGGAGAAGAAGAGGAAGTGTATGGAATGAATGAAATATGAATGGAGTTTTTCGAAGATGGTGTAAACACGTCTACTATAGCTGTAAGCAGTGGATATTGGGGGAAAAAGTTCCATTTAGTGATAGGAAACTGTATTTTTGACTCTAGAAATGCAAATTTGAGCATGTAGTGCAAACTCAGATAATTTAGAACTGAAATAACCACCATAGAGCATTTCACCCAGTAACCATGCTTTCACATCGGAATAGTCTTGACCTGTACTCCTCGTTGCACTATTCACTTTTCAACCTCAACTTTCAAGCTCTACATACCCAGTACCCTGCCCTTTGCCAGCCCCGTATCACCCTAACCTAGCCCTTATTCAACCCTTATAAATACTCAAGCTCCCCTCAAAGAATACACTGAAATCCCTTCTGGACATCAGAATAATGGACAGAATCCCACCATACGACTACACATCCTACGTGTTCGCCGCTCGTGCCACCGTCATCACTTGCTCTCTCATTGAGCTTCTACATATCTTTGGATCTCTCGAAGACACTTCATCCTTCGCAAAGTTCTTCTACTTTCTGTTCGCCGGAGCATCGGCTGCTGCATCCGGTTATAACATTGCCATGAATACGGATGGACGGTCTGAAATCAGAAAAGTTGTGGACAACCCGGATTGTGAGACTCGTGGAAAGTCGGCAGCTCGTGAGTTTGATTCAATATTGTTATTAGGAGAAATCAGAATACTTTCAGTGGTCCTTGCACCAGTTGTTGCTGGAATTCTTCTGTTTCTTTGTGCCTCCGGAAGCCCTCTTCTTTCACTTTTCGTTTTGATCCACGTGATCATTTCGCTGGCTCAAATTGGAATGGAAGCATATGAAGTGAGCAATTCGGGAGATGAGGCAAAGAGTATCACTGCCAAGTCAAACTTGTGGAAACCACAATAGTAGTTGGAAACGATTTCTTGATACTAGTGAAAGCTCAATGAAATGTTGATTTTCTGAAATTCTTGAAACTTGAACATTCCAAAGACACTACATGCTTTTCAGACATTCCACTGTGGAAATTCCGGATGCACCATGATCAATCCTTACGCTAAAGTTTCGAATCCATCCTGTGGAGCACCGATTGTGTCAGAAAAGGAACCATCCACAGAACAATTGAAACTGCCAAGCGCAGTTGGAAAATCGAAGACTCCAGCAGAACAAGAGCCAATTTATCATACTTTGGAAAGAGTTCAAAAGGAGGCGGAGAAAAAAGAAAGTGATCAGAAGAAAAAGTAGAATAGAATGATAGTGTAATAGAACTCGTTGTTTCGTTAATAAAAAAGTTGCAGATGAAACAGATTTAACCACTTTCAAAAATGTTGGTGCACTCTGAGAAAACCGAGAACATAGCTGGAACAGAACCGATTTAATGAAGTTTCTGCCCGATTCTTGAAAAATGAAACGAGCCGGAATAAAGAGTCCAACGAGCTGGAAATGGAAAATTTCCGGAAAAAGAAAGTTGAATGTTTGGCAAAAAAAGCAAAAAAGAAAGTAAGTAAAGAGAGAGTTGTATGTAGTTATTGTTGAAAATGAGTCAGAAGGAGTGGCACCAGAAAGCAAGAAGGGCAAACATAGTCGGTTCAATTCATAATAATTTGACGATGAAAATCGAGAAAAGGAGAAGGTGAGGATGAAATCGGCGAGAAAAGGTTATCAACTTGAACAATCAACGGAAATACCGGAGGAAAACATTCGCCTGGATGAATATTCAGATGAACGGGGAAAGATAGATAGTAGAAGATGTTGAAGAGAATTAGAGAAAATGAACAGACGGTCAGGAAAATGGAGAAGAAATGGAACATGGGAAGAAGGAGAAGCACTTTTAGAAGGGTATGCACTTGAGCAATATGTTTAGAAGGGGTGGACAGATGGTAGTTGAGCAACAAAGGAGAAAATCACGATTTGTGGGAAAACGGAAAGTTATTGAACTTTTAGAAGAGAGATTTAGATTACAGAATACTGAAAATGTACCCTTTCCCGAGTTGTTTATGGATTTATGAAGGCTGCACAAATCTCTTTCAGTACAATGTGGCTTCAAATTGAAATCCTAACGAATCAATTCACTCGATTTTAACCATGAATAAGAACAAAGAACGTTGAACATCATTTTGAACCTTATTTGAGGATAGAAATTAGTACGTACATCCACTTCTCTTCCTACTGCTCTTTATCTCTTTTCGGCTAAATTATGGTCAAGAGTTTGTATGTTGACCAAACACGCAAACAGAAACACTGCCAACTGTTTCTCTCACTCTCTCTTTTTATGGACTCGAAAAGAAATGAAACCCAACTTTCTGGGAAAGGTCACAAGCGAGGAGACGAAATTGGGGGTGTAATTGAGAAAATAAAAAAAGAAGTCAAGAGGGAAATTGAGGAATAAAACTGTTCAGTGAGGTTTTGGTGTCAAAACAAGAAGAAGAAGAAGAAGAATATGTTCGAAAATTGGGAGGAATTGGGAAAATAGGAAAATTATCTATTTGTAAATATTTTTGCTAATCCGCACCCATTTTGAATCCTAGACCATCTCAGAAGAAAAAAAACATCTAGTCTTCTGATTTATTCATTGGATTAGTGCAACGGGTCAAAAAGGAAAATAAAAGAGAACGAGGGTGTCTGCGGGGGTTCTTTAGAGAGCAGAAAACGGCTTCTTTTAAAGTGAATCATGGAATTGAAATAGGTGAACTGGGGAAAAAAGATTGACAGGTGATAAGAAAAAAAACTTTAAGAGGGGTCAAATCACTGAGTCATCTGGATGGAACAACGAATTTTGGGATATCAGGTGTCACAAAGAAAGGTTTGCAAATCTCAAATTTTCAAAGAGAGAACCAAAATGACATAAGATTAGCAATGACCACCGGCTAGTGAATATTGCTCAGAAGAACAAAACATTAGAATAGGTTTCTACAATGGGATCAAAATAATCAAAATAGAGAAAAAGAAAAAAGTGGAAAATGAGTAAGCATACAATTTCGAAATCAAAAAATTTCGGGACAAAGGGGTCTTTTTCGCGTTTTCTCTTTACATGACAAAATCGCGAAAATGGCATCAACGGGGGGGATTACGTAGCGGTTGAAAACACGAAAGAATGACCGCTTCACTCGTCTCGACTTTCCATCACATAATGCATTAGAGTGAGAGAAAGAGCTGGGATTTAGTAAATGGAGCAAGATGAAGAAGACAAGGGGAACAAGAAGAGCAAGCGGGAGAAATGGGTCCCGGAGAGTCGCAGGAATATTAACAGTCGAGTTGTAATAATCTGGAATATATTGAGACGCAGAGAGGGAAGAAGAGAGGGACTCGCGCGAAATATGTGAGACCACAACAAACGGGAGAAGAAGGAGGAGGAAGAAGAAGCAACGAACGGGTATAACCAGAATGGAAACAGAAGGAAACGAAGGGGGTTGGGTTCAATGTGAACGCAGTCATTGGGGGAGGGAGAGAGCACAATCCAATCATGCTCCAATACACTTCTCGTTTTCGCGCCCTCCAAGAGTGGAGGCCTTGAGTGGACATGACACTGGCTACTCGTCCTTCTTCTTCTTCTTTTCTCATTCTGTATGTATGTTGTTTTGAGGTGGCAAAGAAGAATCAAAAATAGAATAGACAAGAATAGTGACAGATTAGTCTATTTTTCTCAAAGCAGAGATCTACTTCGAATGATTAACTGATCACAGAGTTCCTAATTTCCCATCTAAAAGCATCTGGCTCCTGTTCCTCCTGTTCTTTTACTCATTCTCCTCTCACCCGAGTCACTTATTCCGTTATTTATATTGCTTCTTTTTTTGCTCTCTGATTCTCTTAGTTTTCTATAATCTCTCGTCTAAATGAATGGCATCGTTAGTGTTTCGAATGGAACTCAAAAGATGTCAAATGGTCGACTGAGAAGAGGGAGGAAGTGAGCAAGGGGTGTCCGGATGGGGCGGTATTCTGGAAAGAGAAAAAGAAGAAGTAGGTGATGATGGAAAGGAGGTTATTATTATGACTGAGAATCGGGTAATTATGAACAAAGTGCTTGGGGCGAGAGAGAAATGATGATATGTAGTGAGATGTTGATAACAAATCTGAGCCTTTGAAAAGGGGAATCCCTCGAACTAGGTATAAAATGATATTCCGCAACACTGATAGATTTTAAGTCTCGATGCCAATATCTAGAATCTCTGAGACTGTCACGAGCAATTACAGTAATAACTTCAGAGCCTAGAGGTTTGAATTCTCAAGGGAAGTGGTATCGAAATCGGAGAAATACGAGATTCTATAGTGGAAGCAAGACTCAGTACAAAGTACAAATTGAGTATACAACTTCTCAGACTTCAAAACTTGGAAAATTTAAGGATATCTCTTTTTCTATGTCTTCGCTTTCCATTCTCACATCATCATCATCATCATCATCATGTTCTTTTCATTCTTCTTCTTCTTCTTTTTCTATCCTAAATTCAATTTGGCATCTCGAAAATAATCGCCAGATGGGAATAAGAATACAAATTATGCGTCGAGAAAACAAGGGAAAAGCTGACTAGAACTACCAGGAGTAAAGACGAAAAAAACGGGGCGTTTTTTGAATAAATAAAATATGCGAAGAAGAGGAAGCGGCGACAAAAGGGGAATATGAACAACGTCTTCTTTTTCGTATTCTTCTCAAGAAGAGGCATTCCGTGACATTCGTTCTTCAAAAAAAAAGAAAGGACGAGGGGATTGAAACATGAAAAATATTAAAGTTTGAATAGCAAAAAAATGTTTGTGTGGTGAGCACTGCGGATGGGGCAAACCGAACGGCCGAAATATTTGTGAAGTGGTCATATCCGCGCTTTCGAAAGACAACAAATGGACAAACAACACTGATCCATGAGGCAGGAAACATCCGGAATTATCAATAAAAAGTTTGATGCTGGGTTTTTCTAAAATGAAAAATGATTCGAAATGTCTTGAAAGATGATGGGTCTCTAAAAATTTTTGAAGGTGCAAAAAATGGGTTCTTTAGTTAACATCGCCCTGGTTCCAAGAGCATCATGTTGAGAGAGTAGACACAAGGAAGCTAAAAGTTCTTTGAGAAACACTAGATCGAGCAAGTTCTATCTAGTGTTTTGATTGCGGGAACAGACTGCTTCTGTAAAAACTGGGCGGAGCTTGAGTTATGTGTAAATGGAACGGCTTATTTTAAACTGATTAGTTTTCGAAAAGCAAAAATTTCCTACATGAAGTCATCATTGAAACAGTCTAGCAACATAAAACTTAACTTCCAAGGAAACAACTCTTCACTCGGTCAGATTATTTTCAGTGATCCTAGGTCTACATCTACTTTTACAGTATCGGGCAATGAGTTACACCTTTTGACCATTTTCAGTTGGAAAAGGAAAATTTCGAGGTTCTAAAAAACAATACTAATCAACAGATTTTGTTTAAATTTGGTAAATGTGAAGATTATCTCTAGAACTACATTTTTGTAGTTGATGACTTTTTTCCGTAACCGCAGCCAAGTTAGTTAGGACACGAGAAGTGTCCAAATATCGCCCAAATTTGCACACATGTGAAATAAGAGAGAAACAAAATTAACGAACTTAGCTGTTGTAGACAAAAGTTGTCCAATCTCATGACCACCGCTAATGAAATTTCGAGAATTTCAAAACTCATATTCTGGTGAAAAGAAGGTTATGGGCGTCATCTCGGACAAATTTTCAGTCGATCTATTTATATAAGTTTCATCGAAATCGGTTCACTGGTAAGCGAGTTATCAGGTGTAACATACCGACTCACAAACAGAAATCGGTGATTGTTCTTAGTAATGATGTCCACCAAATTTTGGCAAAACCTAATGGTTAGAAACCACTTTTTCGGATCTTCAAATTTGACCTTTTAAACTGGAAATGGTCAAATTGTATAAGGTATTGCATGGTATACTGTAGTTGCTCAAAAATTTCTAATCCGTTTCAATTTTCAACACTTTCGAAAGATTTCTGATCAAGGCGATAGGTGAGCATCTTTCAGAAAATCATGAATTCTTCATTACTGAAAAAAAATACTCAAACAAGGAATGAATAATATAGATTCCGTGTGGAACTCTGATTCCTTCCCAAAGGTGTACGCAATTTCTGAGAAAATATGAGAGAATGTACGAAAGAGAGAAGATTTATGACGTGTCGACGAAAGATGGAATCAAGGGCGCGAACGAATTGACATGCCAGATGATTGACGATGGAAGATGGAAGAGGATCCAAAATAAGAGTGCCGAAATGTGCACCTGCTAGAATTTTCGAAATTTTAGAAAGGGTGGAGGGGAATAGCGAAATTTTATTTTTATTTTTTAGGATTGGTCTTGTGGGTTTCAATGAAAAACAACTGATTCAGGTATCATGGTGAAACGAAAAACTACAGTTTTTATCACACGACAAGTGTGAAAAGTAAGCCCAGGGGATCTTGAAGTTGTAAAATCACAAAGGAAGTTATTTATCGTCAATAAGGTTCTAAAACAACAATAACTCCCATGTGTTAATCTTCAACTAGTAACTGTACTACTGTAGTCAAGTGGTCTCATCTCATCTTCAACAAAAAAACAAGGATAACTGGCTTCGGTAGTAGTACCACGAAAGAAAAAGAAAAGAGAGATCGCATAATTTCACGGAGAGACTGGATCTTTCCTGCCATTCATCCGGCCTGTACTTCATCCGTTCGATATCAGTTGTTTTTTGTCCTCTGTGTTCAGTCCTTTTTTTTCCGACCGTTGGTCAGCACCGCGAAGTGTCGCGCGGAAAGAAGAGAAACGGTTGCGCAAACCGGGTGCGAACACTTGAGTGTCCCATACATACAGCTAGTCGTCATAATACATGGAGACAAAAACGAAGAAGACAAAATGGAAGATGGAAGAAGGAGAAGAAGGAGAATCTGAAGGTACAGAAAGTGAAGATGAAGGAAGAGAAGCAGAAGACGAGGATGAAAAGAAGAGGCTCCTTTGATTTATTTATGAATTTATGAATTCGATGCGTTGGTTTATATTTCACTCGCACCATCTCAGAAACCACATTGTTATTTATGCGGTCGAAATGGGAAGAAAAATGGATATAGTTATGACGGGAAGAGGGAGGAAAACTGGAACAATTTGAGAAATAATGGTATTAGTTCAGGTTTTAGGTTTGGAGGAGAACTTCCTCCTGAAAACTGTGGGGAAGTTTTAACAGTCGGACCGTGGTCTTCAAATTTTTGAAGAGTGAAAAAAAGCCACTGTAATTTTCTCAAGTAAACGATAAGACAGTTGAGGACACAAATGTTGGTCTAGACTTCTTCTCTTACTGTGTTCATCTTTATCTGGACAGACGTTGCCAGAATTGGCAGCGCAAGAACTGATGGAAGTTCTTTGACTCTCATAGATAAAAATGGCTGTAATTATGAAAGTTGCTAGAGAAAAAAGAAACATAATTTTGCAGAAGTTTAGTCACAATTCATGGACATGAACTCAAGAAGAGACTTTTGATTGAGGATCTGGAAAGCCTGCACGTCGTCTTAGGTGTTCATGCTTCTCATTTTGAGAATAGCTCGGCTTCAGTCAGTATCCTAGACATAAGTCAAGCTGAAACCGATTCTGGGGGTTTCGCTGGGACGATGGACCAGAAAACTAGAGTGAAAAAACGATAGCCACTCCAAAAAGTTGGCACGGAAATGGATACTCTTCCTGGGTCATATGGCTTCTCGGGAACTCATATTACGAGAGATAATAGTTGTAGAGGAGACACAGATGATGTTTGTCTTTATTTATACATTCATTCCATTGAAAAAAGTAGCGAAACCGAAGAGATGAAGAAAAAGAAGACGTCGTTTTCTTTTCTTCTTTAACGGGTTCTGGTGGCTCTTCTGGATGTGGTAAAATGATCTATTCGAAAAAGAAAATGGAAGATGAAGAGACTTAGAATGCACCAAAAACGAGTGAAAGCTTCTCTTCCAATACTCCCCCAGACGGCCGGAAAAGCCCATATTTCATTTTTGTTCGATTGTTGACAGAAGAACAATGAAACCAAGGGAAAGGACAAAGAAATAGGTTTGTTGGGAGAAGAAGACGAGGGAATCGGATTCATAATAATTGGATAGTCGGTTGCAAGTGGACAGGTCCGTGTCTAATTGCCATCGAGAAGAGGACGAATTGAGGATTCGGATATTAAAAGAAGAGGAAAAGGGCGCGGACGCCAGAGGAGAAGTAGACGTCAAAAGTGGATGCGGATGATGCGCGGAACATTAGAAAATGACTGGGAATGATGTATTCAATGAATGGGAAGAGGGCTGGAAGAGAGGGAAAGAAAGAGGGAAGGGCTGAAGGATCACAACCGTATGAAACACATTTCACAGTTTTGGGGTCTTCAAGATATTCAGACAAGGGTTTGGAATATATTTATTTCCATCCACAGATCCCGGTATTTCAGTGTTCATCGCATTGGGATAATACAGAAAAATGTTGTTCATTCTGAAGGAGAGCTGCCGGAAGCAACATATTGGCTAGACGAACATTGACTTGATTTGTCGTGTTTATAAATTCCCCATTTTGTTTATACACATTTTGTTATGAAATGGAATGATGGGAATCTACATTCCCAGAATAAAATGTTGAATTCCTCCCCCGATTTTCATGGACTATCCTAACATTTGAATCGAAAGGATCCAGAAGATATATGTGTACAATTACCGAAGAAACGTCGAAAGAAAACACAAAGTGACGACGTCTCAGATCCAGAAAGTAATGCGGCAAATGGTATCTTTTTTGTATTCTTCTCTGTGTCTCTCTGGTTCTCGTGCTCTTTCCATATGAGATCCGATATAATGTAATCGGAAGAGGAATAAGTGGTGGACGGTAAAGTAGATTCCAGAAAACATTGTGGGGATATATAAAAAGTTATATGAGTAACTGGTACGTTAATTCTCGGACTATATAGAGCAAAAAAGAAGAAAAATCGAAAAATATAAATGATGGGCAATTTTGATGAAGGAACGAGGAGACAGTTAAAAAAGAAAAGTGATGCATAATGGCTCTGGGAGAACTCCCAACGGACGTCTTCTATCTCGTTTCTTAGAAAAATACTAACTTGGTATCGGATGATTTCCAGAAAATGTACATTCTTTGTTCTTTGATTAGTAAAATTTATTTTTAATGAATTGTGTATTAGATTCATAAGCCTGTAGTGGCACTGGCCTAGGCGCCTAGACTGCATGATAACCGATTTGAAAACCCGCCAACAGTGAGCAGGCGGACTAGCTTCGTCCGCCGATTAGCTAGGCCATGTCGATTTACGGGCGCTTTTATCGCGTATCGGTTTTTTCTCTTGACTGCAGCCTCTTCTTTCGACTGCTAGTCTCCCTTCTCGCACGTGCTTTTTTTCTTTCTTTGATATTTTTTGCTAGTTTTAAAAATTTACCAGTAATGCATCAAAATGAGTACATCTGGTATTCAGCAAGTAAGTTTGATCATTCAGGCGACATTTCAAAACTAGTTTCAGATAGAACAAAACGTTTCCAGCGAACAATCGTATCGGAACATCCACGCCTGGAAGAGTATTCTGATGAAGGAAGATATACTTTAGGAAAATCTGTAGATAACGAGAGCGCGCGCAGGAGTTTCATTATGTCACTACCTGAAGAGACAGTAGAAAAATGGAGTGGACGCCTTGACGAAATGAGAGACAAGAGCTTTTTAAGAAAAGTAAGTTAGAATATGCGGATTTGAAGAGCTCAACCCGGCTATTTTCAGCGACAGTTGGGATCGCGACACGACGATTTAGAAACAACTATGAAAACTTATCCAGAGAAAAAATTTGCATACGATGAAGATTACGATAATGAAACTCAGGGAGGAAGTGATGGTTCGCAACCATCTTGGAACGAATATGACAGTGCGTACTACTTCTTGTACATTTATTAATCTGGCATCTTCAGGGAGCAAATATGTTTTGAATCGAAAGATAAACCTGGTTTCCATGACACCAGCTCAACCATCTCCTCATTCCACAATAGAAAACGATCAAATATTTGTAGATGGTAACATTAATTCATATTTACACAGTTTTTAACATCTTCTAACTTCAAGATCGCCAACCAACGACAACCCGTCTAGTTATATCTGGAAAGGAGAATCACGGTGACAAACATGTCACGTCTTCTGATAGTGCGAGTATGAATTCAAGCATAAGCGATGTATCACCGGATGTGAGTTTTTCCTGGTTAAAATGATTATATCCTTCCGTAGAGTACTGTTCAGAGACCTCTTCGAAATGCGATGGCTGTAACTACTGGAAAAGGTTCAACTCTGATAGTCACCGTACATTCTACACCCGAACCTGAAATTCAAGAGTGCGTTCTGAACAAGTATGGGCACTGTTTCGCCCCATCAATCTGTCCGTTCGCACATAATGGAGTCGTTCGAAAAGTTCAAGGGTAAAATTCAATGGTGTTCTGTACAAATCACAAAGGACCAATCGGATTTCAGAAAGAAGGTGGTCGCACCTTTTTGGCAACGAAAACTTCCTGGAACACCAATTTGTAGGGTGAGTTTGGTATCGTATTGTTTTGCATGCCACTGTGACTTTTCAGGGTTATCTCAACTTTGAATGCTGGGACACCAGCTGTCGCCAACGTCATATTTTGTATCCATCTGATTCTGTATAATCTTTCCGCCAAAAATTAACTTCACGTTTGTTTCAATAACTAGGATTGCACTTTTAAACTAATTTTTAGCTATTATTTTAGCCAGGTTCCCTTTCTGTACATTTCTCAAGTATGTTCCCGGGTGCTGCATATCCGCTGAATGATTGCCATAAATAATTTATCTCCGGTATTTTACATAAAAATTCATTACAACAAAAGAAGAAATTATCAGTGTTCGTCAGTTCTCTGCCACATTAAGTTCAGCTCTTTGGGGACTTTGATCTTCTTGATTCCTGGAAACAAGAAAAGAATTGACAATAAACTGATTGAAGTTACGTGGATCATTATCGGGATCCCTTTTCTCGAAAGCAGCAACAGCTTCAGTCGAATGATTGAACGTCGTCTCGCCCGTAGTCTCCAAGAAAACTCGCTTCACTAACTGCGGATCGTTCTTCTCCACAGTCGACAAGTTCAACTCGTGAACAGGGAAGCATCTCCAGTATTCCACTTTCTTAAAATGAAAATAGTGGTATCTACAAATTTGTTGATTCATTTTAGACTTACCTGAACAGGTTCAGTGCGATAAAGTGTGCTCGTCGAGACACGCTGGATACGTTCGGCCTTGGCCTTCACATGAATGACTTGCTGCTTACGAGTTTCCATTATACGGTACTTGACTCCGACGTGCTTTCCAAAAGCCAGCGTGAAAGTGACAGTTTGCCACTTTGGAACCATTCTTTTCGCAGTGATAGACTCATCCGGGCTCATCATGAGACTTACGGTTTCAGATGGATCTTCGAAGACAGATTGCTGAAATTGGCAGTTTCATTTTTTTTTTTCATTTCTCTTCTGCCTACATTTGTTCTCTGCGGTTCTGGGCGTGCAACGAAGCGAACGAAGTTTATTGGAGCTGCGTAGACAAGCACATTTTTCCATTTGTGAGCTGCATTGGCAGCCATGTAGCGAACACAGAATGTGGGAGAGTTGAGACTAGTGAGAAGAGCAGAATGACCAGACATTTTCTGAAACGAAATTGATTCTGTGTTTTATATATCTACTCAACTTTATATGCTTCCATTGTTTCCACTTTTTGAATAGGGATGATGTTCGGTGGTGCAGTTCCTTTTCTAGCTCTTTGAACTTCACACTTTCTCAGAAACAACGGTTCGAAGACATTCAGAGTGTGAGTGCACAGATCATGATGGATCGCTTGACGCAGTTTAGTTCGATCCAAATGGACTGATGACTCTTTTTTAGTCCTGATAAAACAATTATCTAGAATGGAACCACATCTAATAGCACATACAAAATGCTGATGTCACTGCTTGCATCTTCGAAAACCTCCTCATCGTTGTGATCCAGGACGGCAGGAACCGCATTGCTCGCAGAGTCTCTTGTAGAAATTGTTGTTGCAGTTCTGTTGCATTCGTTTGTAAAGAACTATCTTTGATTAATCACCTTGAAGTCACAGTGAAACTAGAATACGTAGACAGAGTCTCTTCATCCGAATCCATTGCAATTCATGAATGAAAAGAAACAGTAACAACTGACAATTCGCATTTTTCGGTATATCCGAATATTTCATGTTGTCTGAAGGTCACGCGAAATTTATTCACGATAGAAATAAACCAATACATGTTAAAATTAAGTCATCCGATAAACGCAGAAAAATATGTTTGTACATGCATAATTTAAACCAAATAACGAGATAAGATATGCGAATATAATCGATGGTAGCGTATAAGATGTTTGAGACTTGAGTTCTAGAGATATGAGAAACCAATCAATTCGGTCGTACTCCAAGGCTTTGTTCCAATTCGAGACGTTTTTGATTGACCTTTTGGAACATGTAGCTGAAAAGAGTTGATAGATGGCAATTTCAACGCTATGGGAAACATTTGCATACCGTTGAACTCCTTCCTCTGTCTCAGCTCTTGTGTATGTTGCAGCATGTCTGTCAGCTTCCACATCTCCACTGAAATCGCTGAGAGTCTTCAAATCCGCATTTTGACTCATCACCCAATCCCTGATGAACTCCGTTGGACTGGCATAGAATCTAGCATAAAAATCACGACGAGTCTTCAATTCATTGATTTGTTCGACGATATCAAAACACTTCTGGTCGAGGGCCTGAATATCATTGACGAGCAGCGGGTTATGAATGAATTGAGCCATGTATTGCTTCACAGGATCTTCCATTTCGACATCAATATCGTAGCATGTAGAAACTTGCTCTTGACCTTCTCTCGGTCTTTGAATAATATGATTGAATTCCAATGGGTCAATTTGTGTAAGGAGCTGGTGCAACTTGTTTGGAACTTCCATGAATCTCATTCTGGCTACTCCAAAGCATTGACTCAGGAAAGTATCACAGTTGATTATATCGTGCTCCTGAGGATCCTGAAGTCCATGAGTTCTGATATATTGCCACAGGGCTTCGATGATTTTCGGGCGTGTTTCTGCAGCCATTCCCAGAACTTTTGCGAGTCGTGGATGAATCTTGAACTTTGATGGATGATTGTCCAGCAGAAGAAGAACTCGACACTTGACCGGACGATCACCAGCTCTTTTCACTTGAAATCCGTCTGTCTCATTTGTTGTAGGGGTTCGGTGCCATTCGACAAGATGTTGATCCGGCCCATACATGTCTTTATCAAGCTCAATGACAAGAGATTTGAAAAACGAACTGAACTTTCTTTTAGGATTAACTCGCTGCCCCAAAATTCCAGTCGGTGGAGCTTGCTCATCGAGAAGACGCCCTTCAACACGAAGTTCCCACATAGGAAGGGAAGATTCTTCATTTTCTTTTTCTGGATGTCTTTCTTCGATGAACGTATGAGAAATGTAGATCCGAAGACGTTTCTTCACTTTACTTGGACGCTTCAAAGCTTCTTGAATGTCCAGTCTTTTACGGGCCAGCGTTGAGTCGATTATTTGTTCAGATGCGAGAAGAGTCATGTAGTTTTCTGTATCCGGTTCGAGCTCTCGAATCTGAAGAAAACAATTGAAGGAATTCAAAATAATGAGAAAAACCTTTGGATGAATGCATTTATCTGCGTATTTCTTCTTTTTTGGAACAACAGCCGTAGGTATTTGTGGTCTCGGCCCATGCATTTGTTGTTGAGCAGAGTACGTTCCTGGACGTCGCAGTTGTTGTCCTACGGTGGGAGTCTGAAAATATCGAATTTTATATTTTACCGAGTTGTTTAATGAGCTTTATTTAGTCTTACTCCATAGGCATGTCTTCCCATTTGGTTGGGACGTTGTTGAGAATGCATGATGGTTCAAAATTCCAGTTTGTTCCTAAAAAAATTGTAAAAAGTCGAGTTTTCATCAAAGATTAAAGTTCAAGTAATTGCCTTAATCGATTTAAAACGTACTGAAGGTTAATTAACTTTGTAAAATCGCGCAACATTAGCTTGTCGGGTATGCGTACGATCGTTCGATTAAATTTGAAAATAGGACAGTGCTATGCCCTTCAATGGGGCGCGTATGCATCGTGGACAGTACTCCCTTTCAGACACCACACCGATTGCGAGGAAGGGGTTGTCTTCGAGGAACGGATTGCGAGGAAAAGTGGGCGGAGTTTGCAAATCTGCAATTTTGCAACGTGCGGCGCGCAGTTTCAGCCGAAACTCCGCCCACTTTTCCTCGCAATCCGTTCCTCGAAGACAACCCCTTCCTCGCAATCGGTGTGGTGTCCCCTTTCATAAGGTCTTGAAACCTCCAGGATGGGGGCTTCTACCCCAGAATAGAAATCTAATACCAGGTAATATCACTATTGACGGTAAACCGTTTATTTCAAGCATCTTTATCAAAACGACTACAGATATTTATAGGCTACAGTAAAACCCGAACTACATATATGTTAATATTCTCTAGACAAATCACAGAATATCTTTCGAATGTGTTTCAAATTGATGAAAGGCAGCCACGTCTGCAGGTTTTAGCAGGTGTTGATAGACACGAACACGTCCGTAGGTGGGCTCGGAGAAGTAGGTGACTCGATGGGTTGGTAGGGTCGGAGACACAGTTGCACGATTAGCGGTTAGTTGACGCAATGGTTGTTGGAAGCAATTTTCATCTGAGATGAATTTTGTTGATCAAAATGAACAAGACAATTTCCTTACCAATATACATATGATCTCCGGGGAAGCAGTTGGTTATCATGTTTTCGCCAATGGTTTTGATTGGTTGAGGACAAATGGGTTTTTTAACATTTCCATACTTGTTGCAATACTCCCAGTCTTTGATCTAAAAGTTTCTGTAATGTTTTGAATAAATCAAAGTGGGAATACCTGTGAAAGCCGAGTGAGCTCATAAACTTGCGGTGGGGGAAGTGCATATTTTCCAGAATAAGCTTCATCGACGCAATCTTTTGGATCAATCCAACTGTATTCCGACATTTCTGAAGTACATAGATCGATAGCTGGTTCTTCTGAAATTATCAGGTTGAATGCGGATCCATAACAGTTGAAGCATACCGTCAATAAGCACGAGATAAAATTTTGTCAGGAAACGTCGTGGGTAGTTTGCTGGAGTAATGAAAGTGGTCCATTCGATAAGTCTATCTGCACACACGAATTCCGAAAGCTTCTCGAACTTGGACGCATCGGTAACCACTTCCGCCTTCAAACTAGTCATTTCCGGATTGTTCGCTGAAGTTTGCCATCCATTTTTGGTCAAGAGAACTCCAGACTCTTCGAAAAGTTCTCTTACTGCAGCAATTCTGAACTCGTCGCCGAACTTCGAATCAGTCTTGTCTACGACTCCTCCCGGAAAAACCATGGTGTTCGGCATGAACTTGGCAGTGTCCCCTCGTTTCAGCATGAGAACTCGTCGAGTCGATTTGCATGCTAAATATGGAAATTACAATATCTTAGATTTTAGATCCAAATGAAACCTAAAATAACAGAAGCAGCTGATCGCCAGTTTGTAGTTATCTTCCCTATGCACATTCTGAATATCGTCTGTTCTGATGTTTACAATTATATAACAACAGAGTCTAAAGATTCAAGCCGGAATTAAGGCTGTATTTTAATGAAACAAATAGCGAAGCATATAATGTATTAAAGTAATTACAATTGGAATACAAAAATGGAATCATAAAAATTATATCACAGAACATTAAAAAATATGATTACATGCTCATTCAAACTATTCTTGCAGAGGAGAATAAATTCCTGATAGCCATCTCAAATGTGTTTTCGGTGTATTTTATGCCTTGAGGAAATACATGAAGTCGTTGACAAGCATCTAGTAGAAGAGTATAATTCTTGCCAATTCGAGCTTTCACTTCCATTTGAACGTGGGCGGAAATTTTAGGATCAGATATACAGTAGTCTGTTTGTTGAGCGAGAACTTGGTCAAAATCTCGGACGAATGTCTGAAAGCTTTTCTTTCAACAACTAAAGATCTAACTTGAAAGGAGATACTCACACTCATGATATGCTTGGCCATTTGCTTATCCTCTCCGATTCTGTCTGCTGATTTCAAAACCGACGCGATTCCGTTCCAACTCTTGAGATACTCGTTTGTACATGTGGAGATTTCTTCATGATAAAATGATAGAATATTTGAGTTCATCTCAGTAATAGCAGGTAGAAGACCATCTTTTTCATCAGCTAGAGTTTTTGCAATGTAGTTGTAGTTATTCAACAAAAATATCGTGGCCAATGTCGGATCATCATAAATATTAGCTTTTTTCTTGAGCATGCTTCCTAAAGCGGACAGAATACGAGCAAACAGTTTCGGCAGAAGAAGGTTGGTGTTGGATCCTTGTGGAGCGGTCAAAGCAAGAATGTGTTGCGTTACAGTGACACGATGAGCGGTAAGGCTCGATAGGAAGTTGAGCGTCTGAAATGTATGTATATGCATATTGTGAAACAATCTAAAGGACCTACCGAAGCGGTTGTCGGATGCACGTTTCCATCTGGAGGCACAAACTTTGTGGTATCCTCATTCAGATTTTCGATGACTTCATTTACGTAAGAGGAACATTTAACTTGCAACTGTCGCATAAGAGAATCGAACTGAACATCTCCAATGCTATTCTGTAATCAAAATATAGTAGAAACTGAACATGGATCGTTTTCACTCACGGCAGCTAAATTATGGAATCTAGCAGAATTTTGCGATAAAAGATGGAGAAGAGGTAGTAAAGGTATGATTCCTATATCCTTTTCATTGACAACCTTCTGTGTTTGAAGAACCACATAAGCCAAAGGTCGAGACACAAGTTCTCGGAAGACTTGGGCTCTTTTGGATGTATCCGGAATCGCTTTCACCATGAGCTTCTCTTCCAACTCCAGCAAACTGAGCAATGATGAGCACATCACATGACAGGAATCCACATCTACTAGAGAATCCAATTTCTCCATACGCTGTACTGGCTTCCGAACAGTTGATCTGAAAAAAAATCAGAATTGTCGCAAGTGCAGGTTAATTTCATTACAGTTTACTCCTTGACGCCAGTTGCATCGTCTTCTGCGCTTCGGCAATACTTTTGATATTTTTCAAAATCTGAGCTCCACGAATTTCAGAGTAATATCCTAAGAAATGATTTGGCATGCGTGGTTGCTTCAGGAGCCAGACACCAATTTTAATAATTGGTTCCTCATCCGATAAAATTTTAATATCATTCAGTCGACCATCATTTTTGATGAAAGGCGTCGGATCGACAGTAACGCTGTGCTTGAGAAGAAATGATTTGTAAGCCTTTTCCAGCATTGTATATCCCGTATCCAATGTGATTCTCATATTCTCGGTTTGACTTCGATAGTTTGGATGTGTTTCGAAGAAGATGATTGCTTGTTGAAGACTCTCCATGTTTTCTAAATAAGTATCCAATTCCGTCATTGGATTTCCATTATTAATTGCATTCTCAACTGTGCTTGTTTTGCCATAAAACTGGAGAGTTGCATCTATTGTATTGATGAGGCGTTGAATGTCTAGAAAATTTCCGATTTTATATTGATTTCGTGCTTATAACTATATTGAAAACCGTTTTGAACTCACTGTGCTGCTTTTTCTGTAGTTTCCCGTTTGAGATATGCATCGGGAGAACATTTTTCTCGAGAGAGCTCAAGCGCTGGTCAAATTTATCGACAACTTGCTCTATTCCTTGCCTGATTTGGCCGCTTTTGGCTATGTTTTTCTCAAAGTTTAATAGCCATTCTTCTTCCTGAAAATCGTATGTCTGTGACTCGTCTGGATATCAGAATAGGCTTACTTGCGCAAGTTTCTTCGCTATTGATTCGGCTGCATTGCTTTCAGTAGTCATGGGAATGGATATCGATCCGTTTTCCTTTTCGGAAGTTGTGAGATAATTTCTCAAATCACGAACAAAGTTGACTCCGCGTTTGACTACAAACTACAAAACGTTCCTTTCCGCCGAATTTCTAGGCCACTCGGCCGTGTAGTCCTCGCGAACAACTTGCCACGCAAATGTTGTAATTTTCCGGATATCTTCTTTTCTGTGTGAGAAACTGATTAAAATCAAATATTTGCAGAATATGAACTCTTCCATAATATCTGCCTTCACCCGATCACTATTATTCAGTAGATATTCTTCATCAGGTCTCTTCCACCCATTAGCCCGAAATTCACTCGCTTTCTTCGCAACTGCAACAAACAGTCCTAAAATCAACGTAAATGTTGGAACTATCGGACATATCGACCACGGAAAAACAACATTGACATCAGCAATCACCAGAGTCCAAGCTAAAAAAGGTATAACCATAGAGAAAAAAACGCCCTCAGTGAAATTATACAGGGTTCGCCAAACACATCAAATTCGATGAGATTGATAAAGGAAAAGAAGAAAAGAAACGAGGAATCACAATCAATGTGGCTCATATTGGATACGAAAGTCCAGCTCGCCGCTATTCGCACACCGATTGTCCAGGACACTCTGACTTTATCAAAAACATGATTTGTGGAACGTCTCAAATGGATGTCGCTGTTCTCGTCATTGCTGCCACTGATGGTGTCATGGAACAAACGAAGGAACACTTGATTCTAGCTAAGCAGGTTGGAGTCAAGAACATGGTAATTTTCATCAACAAAGCTGATTTGGTTGAAGAAGATGTGTTGGATCTGGTAGAAATCGAAGCAAGAGAGTTGTTGACTATTCATGGATTCAACGGGGATTCAACTCCAGTTATTCGTGGATCTGCCCTCGCTGCTCTCGAAGGAGAAGATATTTCTTGCATCGATCGTTTGCTGGAAGCATTGGATTCTTTGCCAGAACCTGATAGAAATGAAAAAGACACATTCGTAATGCCAATCGGATCCAAAACTGCTATTACTGGTAGAGGTGAGTATTCTATTGTACATTAGAATTAGGTTTTCCTTGAAACTCATTTCAGGTACTGTGATTGTCGGTACCTTGGAACGCGGAGTACTCAAAAAAGGAGATAAAGTCGAAATCAAGGGAGATGGACAAACACTTCAAACCACTGCATCTGATATCCATGTGTTCGGCAAAAGTGTAAAAGAAGTTCGCGCTGGAGATCATTGTGGTGTTCTTTGTCGGGGAGTTAAAGCAGATACTGTCAAAAGAGGAATGTGGGCAGGGCATCCAGGAGCTGTTACGATCACCAATCGCGTGAAAGTGGAGCTGTATCTTCTTTCCGAAGCTGAGAATGGACGAAAGATTGGAATTAGAACAGGATTCACTGACAAGATGTACTGCAGTACTTGGGATCAAGTAGGACGATTCGACATGAACAATGAGCTCCTAATGCCTGGAGAGCATACGTCGGCTACCGTACTTTTGATGAAAGACATGCCATTAAGGAAAGGAATGCCATTCACATTGAGAGAAGGAAGCAGTAAAACCACGATTGCAAGAGGAATCATTTCAGATCTCGAAGGCCATGTAGCTGTTGAGAAGCACAATTTAAAGAAATCCGCGGAGAAGATCTGAGTTGAGTCACAAATTACAATATTTGTCTGATAGTCAAACATTTTAGGCTAGTAAATAGATTGTTACTATTATCAAATTGTTTTTGTTGTTTTTAAATTTTTGATTTCGTTTTTTTTTCAATAAATACCTCTTCACAGTGATCTTAAAACGTATATTTCAATTATCAGATTCTGTCGATTCTGTGGTTCATATTTGCTTTTTAGTTCGTGGTTAATTCTTATTCCTCATTTATAGATTCTCGATGACGGGAAGAGTTGATGAACAACTCGATGATTTCCTATGGGGAAAAACCGACGTCAATGATTACTTGAAAAAGTGAGTAGACTCAAATTGCAAGAATAAAAATATTGAATCTTTCCAAATCCTGCTTCATAATATTGCAGAGTAGCTGAGTGTGACTCTTCCGTTGCCGAATCTCTTAATAGGAAAGTTGCCGGTCTTCATGAAACTCTCGATAAACAACTCCGTAAAGGGGTTGAGACGAATCTTCCAAGACTCCTGGAACAAGTTCCCGCTCTCCAATCTCTTGAAGACACTCTCCATTCCGTCCAGATGCGAATGACTTCAGTGACAAATGAATCGAATCGCTTATCGAATGTTTGTGAGGACTTGACAATAAAACTTCGGGAACAAACTCGTCAGTTGGAGGCTACCATGTTGAAGAGAAATGTAGCGGCAGATGCCCAACGGTGTGAAGAGCTGTTTGACTCCTTGGACAAAAGAAGTGATCTGGTCAAAAGAGCAGAGATCACTGCAGAAATCAAAGAAATTCTGAATGACAACAAAAATCTTCGTAAAATCGGATGGCTCAAGAATATGGTAGATACAAAACTCAAAATTGCTGAAAATGAAGTTCGACGTGGTGGTGCAGAAGAGCTCAAGAGAGGGTTGGTTTCACTAAACAGTTCTATGGTTGTCTCTGCTCGTAGAGCGCTCCGTACTCTCAATTACTTGGATTCCGAACTGGAAGTTTTGTTGTCTTCTTCAGTAGTAGACCTGGATAAAAAACTGATGGAACTATCGAATTCCTCTCCAGAAGTCGCAAACAAGACTCTACCGATTGTAGCAGCAACGATTCAATCTCATTTGGAGCAGGCTTCAATGCTTGGCGAAACCTACAAAAAGAAGTTCTCTGAAAAACTAGCCAGACTCATTCGCAGTCGCGTTCCACTGGACACTCCATATGCTTTGAGATTCGTGCAACAACTGGGAAGAGTTTTCAATTCAAAAGGAGATAATTCTCCGGCGTTGAACGATTCTCTTCGCCCACTCAAAAACTCGCTTCTGACACATTCGCTGTCGCGCCTCCATAAACTCGTCGAAGAAAACGATTTCTCAACTGCACATGCCAATGCTTTTGTGGATCTCATCAACACAGCAATGGAAGAAGAGATGAGAAAAGTGGATTGGGACGCAGACTTGAGCTTGAAAATGAGCAGCAACATTGAAAAATGTATTGAAATCATAGCGAAGAAGCTGGAAGCAAACCTTCATCTTCAAAGAGATGATTTGTTGTTAGGTATGAATATACTTGGTTTTATTCAGTAAGTTCACTCATCGAAACTTTCAGGCGATCGTCTCACAGCCAATCAAATGATCAATTACCGCCTGATTCAAACTGCTGATGGAATAATGAAACGATGGCCTTCTGAATCCAAAAGTGTTTCTATTGTGCAGACGGAAACCTTAGATGCTATTGTAACAGAAGTGAAGTCGTCCATCCGGGACATTGTGGCTAGAATGCATGTCGAGACTCGTGGAATGACTAAATCGGTTGCTCCTTACATGCAGGAGCTTCTTACTTATATCAATCATATTGATATGCACATGGCTCATGTTTCTCGAGCTGTTTGTCATTCCCACATTCTGTCTCAAATTGCTGAATACGTCATAGATTCATTCATTCTCAATGCGACACTTGTACGATCACACGCTTCTGAAGAGAGACAACTTATCGTAATTGACTTTTCTAGGTACTTTTCAACCGATTTTTTCAAGACTTTGTGAAGATAACTACTTTCAATTATGTTTTGCAGACTACTCGAAGCTGTGCGATCAATGGAATGGCCATCGAAGTACGGTGACACATCTCGATTATTAGATTTATTCAGTTCTGATGTCGATGTAGTACTCAAGGTTGAAGGAGTTAAGAGGTCTATCCTTATTCAACTTTTGGTTTCCGATAGCCCTTCTGAACTTCCACTTCCGAATCAGTCTGTGAAATGGACGGTGAGTATCGAAGTTCCATAAATTGAAAAATTCCTCTGTTCAGCCCGAAGAATATGTGAAATGGTATGAAGAACATTCGGAGTTGGAAGTTCTCGCGTTCCTGAACGGACTAATCACTTCCTACAACACTTCTGTTATTTCTCGCGGCCAACATCATTATGTAGAAAACTATCCACGTATTTCGAAGCTTCTTCAGGATGCATTCTAGAAGATTCAAAAAAATTAAATATTTATCAACACTGGGTTCTATGGGTATATGCATGTGATAATATTTATTTGAGACAGTGAAATGAAGTTTTGCTTCTTTTGGATACAAAGTACTGCATTTTTCTCGCCTGGTTCTTGACCTTATTATTTATCTTCTAGCCTACCCATATTTATCATCGTTGCTACTAGCGTTGCAAAAATGTTGGTGATGCGCTCCATCTCAATCTCAGTGCGCGCGTTTTTTCTATCACTGGGAGATCAAAAATTCTAGACCTGCTTTTTCAAAAATTTTGATCTTCCAGTGCTAGAAAAGGCGCGCGCACTGAGATTGAGATGGAGCGCATCGCCAACATCTGTGCAACGCTAGTATAATGTGCAATATAATAAATTAAAGATGACAACTGAAAAATCAGACAATACCACTAACGAGAGCTACGAAGGGGAATTGAAAGAAGAACTGGACAATGTAGAGGAGGAGGAAGTGGAGGACAGCGATTCAGATGATTGGGAAGAAGTGACGATGGTTGCAACAGTGAACGGAATCCTTGACGCTGACATTGTGAGAGATGCTGTTGAGCGCAGTCTCATTAAACTGAGATATCCCGATACAAACACACCAGTCTTGCAGGTGAGATTTCGAATAAGTCATGAACTTTGTAAAGTAAGGGAGAACTGTTTTCTTTCAGATCAATAACTCCTTATATACTGCATCCTGGAATCAAGACCTTGGAACCAATATGGTACTAAAAGCCACAGGGAAAGAAATGGAAGTCGTTTCTTGCACTTCCACAATGATGACAGCTGAAAAAGCTCTTCTTACATCACTGAGCACTGAAGGTGCCACAATGGCAGCTAAAGCAGACGTAGCTCCTCGAGCAGCTTTGAGCAGAACACAACCGCGCGGAAAATAATTGGCAGATAATTGTGAGATCGAATAATTCTCCTCCTTTTTTTGTTTTTTGGGTCCCTGGAATAAATCAATCGAACGTGATAGTTGACTTATACAACAATTGGTTTTAAAGACTGTCTGCGTCTCGGTTTTGTTGTTACTGCGCTGCGCACACATAAAGAATTCGTCCCTCTCATGGGGTGGCATGTGCAGTCACAGACCCTCTGTTCTCTGTAATGTCTACGCATCATAGTTTTGTGTACTCTTGCAATTCTTGCCAGTCACGTTCAACCCCCACAGCCGTCCTTTCTTCCCTTTTGCCCGCCATCGTCACAACCTCGTTTTATTCCCCTTTCCCCTCTTCTTGTCTCTGCGTCTCTTAGACTCTCTAGGACGAGAGCTACGAGAGGCAAGTAGGCAACACATTCTCAATTCGATATAGGCACATTCTGGCGTTGAGAGCACATCGTTGTCTCGACGTCTTCTAGCCTTCATCATCCAGACGACGTTCTCACGCACGCACACAGACACACACTGCCCCACACAGCAGCATCACGGACGAATAGACGAAGAGAGGGAGAAAAAGAAGAAGGTACCCATTTTTCATTCTCTTTTGCCCCTCATACAACACTATCATCGATTTTTGTGAGCGAGCGTCAATGCTGCAGCACACGGTGATAATGTCCAAAACACGGTGAGAATTTATTCGAAACAAAGAACAACAGAAAAATGTCAGCTGGCGTTGCGACAGAAGGTCAGAATTTGCATTGTCTGCACGGAAATCGATTGAATGTCTCAACCAACGCGTTTACAGTTTTTGGGGAGACGCTCGCTGATTGACGCTGTCTATCCAAATGCGTGCCTACATATTTACAAGAAAATCAATAATTTATATTTTAAAATTTCGCTTCTATTCTGTTCATGCTACATATGCGGTTCACACAATACGGCGCGTATTTTTTGAACAGAGCAGCAGAACATTTCGCGCCATTAGTTTAAAGGCACATAGTAGATGGAGCCGTATTGGTCTCCAAACGAAAATTTACTTTTCACTTGTACTCCTCTGTGAAAAGAGCTTGAAACTGGATTTCAAATTCTTTGGCAAGGAAAAAAGGAAATAGATACCAATCTCTGAGAAATTATTTGATTTGATCTCACATCTTCAGTGTTTTTAAACATCAAATTGTGTCAAAAACTATTAATCTCAACGTTCCCCTCCCTTTGCCCGTTTTTTATTTCCCATCAAATAATCAATTAATTTTACAGATCTGAAATGGTTCAAACGAGGCGAAAAACTGCAGCAGCTGCCCATGATGGCGCAGTGAAAGAGAATAAAGTCGTGCCACCTGCCCCACAAACGCCAACGAAAAAGGGAAAGCGAGGACGTCCACCAAAAATTAGAACCGGTGAGAATTGACTTAAAAGCGATTTCTTAGTGAATTACGAGGAATCCTTGCAGAAACTGTGTCCACCAGCATCCCAAGCACATCCAGTACCCCAGAAGACTTTGGCCATTCAATAGATGATAAGTTAAAAGAAGAACCATATCTTAACGGCCGCAAAAGTCAGGTAAATATTGAAATTTGAAAAACAAAAAAATAGCAACTGGAAACTTACAGGATAATGAAATGATGCTGAATGGTACAACTTCGTCTGCAACAAAGGAAATACTAGAAGATGATCATGTCGAATCACCCAACCCGGTCTTTCATAGAAAAAAATCTTCGGAAAAGCCAGTACTCCCTTCGCCACCACCTCCTCCTTTATCAAAACGTATATCAATCGATAAGTCAAAACCCGGAGAAAAGGAGGAAGAAAATGAAAAAGAAGAAGCAGACAGATATAAGAATACTGCCGCGAATGTTACACCATTTAGAGTGAATAGTTCAAAGTCAGAAGACCCTATATCTCCTATGCATCCTGACGACCCGCAGGTATGATAAAGACGACAGATCTTCATAAGTTGTAGTGTTTTTTCAGCCATCAATTCCAACTGTCGAGGAAATAACGTCTGCATCTACATCCTCTCCAGCAGTAACGGAACAGAGTGCATCCACAGCGTTCCCACCTGCCTCGAGATCTCAAATAAATTCACCATCTTCTGCATCAACATCTGAACATAGCAGTCACCAGGTTGCTGAAATGGATGAGTCCGAAATGGACATAGCTAACTCGGAAAGTGACGGCGAAAACGAAAATGCAGATATGGCTGAAAGTGTACTCGACATCTCCTCATCTTCTATACCTTTACCTTCATCTCCGCCACCGCCACGAAAATTATCAGCTAAGGCGGAGATACATGTAGACGTTGATCATAAATTTTCCCATAGTTCAGTTGGTAACTCGCCATGGGATCGGTAAGTTACTTGTTTTTGCCAAAAATTTCGAACCATCGATGTTGCAGAACTGACGAGAAAAACGAAAAAGCTGCTGCTAATACTATGTCTTCTCCTACCATGAGTCGACCACGGATACATTTTTTACATCCTGCATACTCGAGCTTTGCTGGTGACTCGATGACGTCTCCTAATCTTCTTCCACCCGAACCAGCACCAAAAGCTGTCGAAAACGGATCTTCGGGATCATTCAAAATGACATTCAAGAAGACTCCTACAAATCCATTGCTGAAAGCTTCTATACTTGAGCAATCTACTTCAGCTTCAAATTCACAGGTCTCCACATCAACTTCAAATGCTTCATCGACAGTAGATGCACTCGCATCTCCACACAAACGGAGTTCAAATTTCGGAACGACTACAGCCAATGTTTTGCCACCACCACAAATGGTCGAATTACCAAAGTTGTCATTTTTTAATATGCCATCAGTAACAAAATCAGTTTTTTCAGAGGTAATTTTTTCTCCTTATATATATTCTCAGTAACATAAAAAAAAATCAATCAAAAATCAAAAAATAACCTCAACCAATTCAGAGCGATTCTGCACCGGAGGACCTGCTATCACCAAAGTCAATTGCGCCTACAACGATACCTAACAAGCACACTGAATCGGAATTACAAGCAGCGGTAAGATTTTTGTTTCTGATTTTTGAGGCAGCTAAAGATAATTTTTTTTTAATCCAGTTGAGCCAAAATTTTGTATTACAGAAGGCGAAAGCTGAGAAAATTGCCCAGGATATAACAAGACGTCATGAGGAAAGTCGACGCTTAGAAGGTAATCGATTGAAAGACGAACGTGATGATTACGATAGGAGAAGAGAGGATCGAGATCGGGATAGGAGAGGCCGGAGAACGGATACGGAGAGAAGGATTGATTTGGATCGGCGAGGCGATTTTGATCGGAGAGGTGATTTTGATAGAAGAAGTGACTCGGATCGAAGGATTGATCCTGATCGAAGAAGTGATTCCGACCGCAGAACTGATCCAGATAGGAGAAGCGATTTTGACCGGAAAAGTGATTCTGACCGGAAGAGCGATTCTGATCGAAGAAGTGATGTTGACCACGTTCCACGATCGAGACAACGAGACGAGGATGTGAAGAGAGCTTTTCAACGAGAACGAGAAGTTACCAGAAGGCATGATCGTGAACGAGAAGAAGAAAGACTCCAACGACAGAAAGAAGAAGAGAGAAAGAAGAAAGAAGACGAAGAGCGGGAGCAGCGAGAGCGTGAAGAAAAACAACAAAAGGAAGCTGAAGCAAAGAAAGTAGAAGAGAAAAAGGTGAAAGAGGAAGAGATGAAAGTTCCGGAGTTCGAGCTGATCACCGAATGTAAATACTTCACAAGAAATGCCAATAAGAAAAGGACGGAGTCGTTGTTGTGCGAATGTGCACGGACTGGGGGTACATGCTCGGATAACACTTGTGTCAATCGAGCTATGATGACCGAATGTCCTTCTTCCTGCATATCTAAATGCAAAAATCAGCGTTTCGCGAAGAAGAAGACAGCCGCGGTTGAAGCATTTCATACAGGAACAGCCAAAGGATGTGGGTTGAGAGCTTTGAAAGACATCAAAAAAGGACGGTTCATCATCGAGTATATTGGAGAAGTTGTGGAACGAGATGACTACGAGAAACGAAAAATCAAATACGCTGCAGATAAGAAGCACAAGCATCACTATTTATGTGACACTGGAATCTACACGATCGATGCAACCGTCTATGGAAATGCCTCTCGTTTCGTTAATCATAGTTGTGATCCGAACGCTATTTGCGAGAAGTGGTCCGTCCCGAAAACACCAGGAGATATTAGCAGAATTGGATTCTTCGCCAAAAAGTTGATCAAGGCTGGCGAAGAGATAACATTCGACTACCAGTTCGTCAACTATGGAAGAGACGCTCAACAATGCCTGTGTGGAGCTACTACGTGTACCGGATGGATCGGCGAGAAGCCCGAAGAACTATCGTCGTCGGAAGATGAAGACGAGGATGATGACGTTATCACAACGAGTCATATTAATATGGATGAGGATCAGCAAGAGATGTTGGAGGAACTTGATGATCTTGAACCATATCAAAGATCGGAAATGATCAATGAAATGCTTGATGATCTGAATTTGAGGAACAAGAAGCACGCGAGAAAAGTTATCACCATTGCAGTGAGTTTCGTATGGAAAAACATTTATATAAGCCCAAATTTTCAGACCAGGATGACCGATCACACACAGCGCGAGAATCTTCTGAGACATCTCTTTTCTCCTGATACGAATTTCGCTGTCCAATCGTTTTATGCAAAAGAAGGAATGGGGACACTGATGGCCGCATGGCTGGACGCCGATGACTATTCTCTCGAAAATCTCAAACTCGTCCAGGTTATTCTGCAGACACTTCATGGGGATGTTTTCCTGGCCTGTGCTAAATCGGAGAGTGTTCTTCTAGAAGTACTGAGCCGATGGCTAAACTCTTCTCAAGGTGATTGGGTCGACATTCACACAGTAATGAATGCATTGGTCACGTGCACTGAAGATCCCGAAAAAGAGTACCAAGAGGTTGGGGATGAAGCTGAGGTATGTTTTCTTTAGTCACGGGTTAGAATGAATACTCTGAAAAATTCTCTATTTCAGAAAGAAATCCTCGCCAACTTCACACGAGCGAAAGAGATGGCATTCCGATTAAATCATCATTGGTTCAATCGCTCTGTCAGTTTCAGAATTCCTAAGAAGAAACCTATGCCAATCGAAAAAGATGTTGATAGAAAGGAAGATCTGCCTTCTACCTCACATACACAAGAACCTGATCAAAGTCGAGCTGTTTCCCCTGTTTATCACCGTCATCATCATTATAGCAATTCATACTACAATGACCGGGATTCCCATCCCCGCTTTTTCAATAATGGAAATGACATTCATCAGTATAGATTCACTGGATATCATGGAAACAATTACAAAGCTAATTATCTGACTCGCCGGCAAAGGGAAATCAAGGATACGTATGGGGATCGGAGACGCGTGTCACGCCGTTCTAGAAGTCGTTCGCGAAGCGTTTCGCCGCGAAACCATAAGCGTAGAAAGCTTGATGATCGTGAAAATCACAGGACTCGATCTCCCATTGACCGTCGCAGCCCTGATGAGAAATCCACACTGTCAGTGAAGCAGGAAGCTCATGATTCCTGTGCTCGCAACAGAAGCGACACTCCTCTTGTGGCAAAACATCCAGAAGTAATGGACACTGCAGTTGCTCATGGTTATTCTCAGGAACAGCATCCTTATCCGATGCCGCCGGGTTACGAGCAGTATGGTAAGAAATGCATATGGATTGAATATTTTCAAACCAACTAATTTTCAGGTTATACCATGACCACAGGAATTCATATCACTCAACATCCATATCAACAAAATCCTACAGCATATTTCCCACCACCACCAACATTTGTTGCACCCGTTCCTCTTACACTCGAAACTCTACCAAATAGAGATGTACTGATAAGCATGTATGAAAAAGCTACGATTGAACAGCTTTGGTGAGTTCATTCTTGCATTTATATTTAATTGCTCTTTGTTTTGCAGTGAGCGGCTGAAGGCTGTTGAAGACGAAACCGAGATTCTCCGTATGTTCGTTCGTGAAAGACAAGCCGAAAATGCAAGAATAGAAACGGAACGTCGCCGGCTCGAGCAAGAAGAAAGAACCCGAAGAATAAATAACATGAAGTACGTATGGGCAACTGCGAAGGATGCGGATTCCCAAACGTATTATTATAACAAAATCACGAAGGAGACACAGTGGCATCTGCCCACTGCTGACCAAGGGTTGCTAGAACCGGAAGGATACGTCTGCCCAGTGATGGCGATTGTTGCCGAGGAGCAACGTCAAGAGCAACGTATGAATGAAGCGAAGAGAGTCGAGCCAAAGTTCCAACCAGAGGAAGTTGTTTTGCCAGTTGTCAAGCAAGAATTTGAAGATCCCGAAGCTCAACCAATAGATCGTCAGCAACGTGCTTCCACTGAAAAATCATCCGTCTCCCCAAAATCACATCGTGACCATCGTGATCGGGAACGCCGAGAAGGATCCCGAAACCGTGATTCGTACCACGAAAGCTCTGCCAGTGAACGTCGTATACGCGAATTCAAGCAAGAACTGGAGCGATCTATTCGTTCAGAAGTTCGATCTCATTCACGTCTTCGAGATTCGAACGAAGCGACTGCTGACAAAACTACATGGCTGATAAAACTAATTGCTAAAGAGATGTTCAAAAGGGAGAGCTCTCAAATCAAATTTGATTTTCATTTCTCGGAAAATACTGACAAAAAGGTAACACAATCATTTTGGGTCTCAATTCCTCAATAATTCATTTATTGCAGGTCAGAAACTACACGAAATCGCTGATCGATCGTAAATTGGAATCTAACGATCTCTGGAAAGGTTACAGTGGCCGATAGTTATTCTACTCTGGTTTTAAACGATTCATCATCTTTTTCATTTCAATTGCATCCAATACTCACATTATTCAGTCGATCTCAATTGAATTCAAACCGATTTCTGTCACACTGAATCCCAGTGCACGAGTCCATATCCCGAAACTGTATCGTTTGAATTTGCTGTCATCTTTTTTAGGTTTTCACAATGTTTCCTTTCATTTTTAATGGTTGTTCTCGCTTTCAAGTACTTTTTAGCTTCAAAGCGTTAATATTGTTTTTGTTTTAATTGCCATGCATATTTATAGCTTTGTTTGAAATTGAAAATCAAAGATTCTCAATAAAACCGGTTTCTCATAGTCGTTCGTGTAGCAGAATAGCTCACAGATACTTCAGATTCTACGATGATATTTCCGATTATGGAGAATGAGAATAGTTCAATTATGCATCTTTTCAGATGGCGAAACGAGTTACCGTAAAGATCGAGCACTCTCGTAACACATTTTTTGAAAAGTAATCTTTCATTTTTAATCTGTTTTCAAATATAAAGATTCCAGATTATTGAGACTACAGCACCAAGAGCAAGACGACCGGAAACTCAAATACGTCTTGCACAAAGCATTAGAGAATTTGAAAAAGTGTCCGTTCGAGATTCAGAATATTGTAGACCTGAAAAATGTACAAGGTACACTTTCTCGATCATTATGATTCTATTGTGGGATAAACTGTCTCTGGTGTTCCAGGTATCGGAGAGAACATTGCATTGAAGCTAGAAGAAACGTGGAAGGTTGCATGTCGAGAAAATAACGGTCAAGATCCTTCTCTAAAAACAATTAAGAAATTCACGACAGACGATTACAAAAGATTTCAAAACGGTCGAAAGTCAACAAATGAATTGATGAAAGACGCAAAAAGGCAGGAGAAAAAACAAAAAGAGAATGCAAGAAAGGTGATTGATGACGATGAATTCCTATCGGATGATGAAAAGACTGCTTCTAAGACTTCAGTGAAGATCTCATCTCAAGCTCAAAATCAGCCAAAAATTGTCTCGATATCAAATACATTGACCATTCCTTCCTCTTCAACCTCCACAGGAACTGCACCTACCTCATCATCATCAGAGCCGTTAGCATTCCGAATTCTTACATGTAAACCCTACGAACAGCCTACTGTAAGAATCCACTTTTGATGAATCTTGCCATTGTATATTTTTAGGTATACTTGATTGCTGATAATCGTGAGCACCGAAACAATCCGCGTTTCAAATCCGTCATTGAACACCTTGTCAGAAAAGATGATATTCGTGTTGACATCCGATCGCTTTCGGTTGGCGATTATATTTGGGTGTGTCGAAAGATTGATGGATCAGAAATTGTTATGGATTGGGTCGTTGAGAGAAAAACATGGGATGATCTACAGTCGAGTATTCGTGGAGGAAGATACGATGAGCAGAAGGCACGGCTGAGTATGGCACCAATGAAGAATCGAGTTTATTTGATTGAAGCTCACAATAAAGGAGAAGTTGCTTGTGAACAAGTGAGTTTCAATCTTTAGTTATTCGATCAAAAGAGCAAAACATACAGGCAGTTGCATCGACCTTGTCTAATGGAGGCTACTTGATCCAGAGATGTGCAGATACTCGGGATACCGCCGCTTTTTTGAGAGAAGTCACTATCCGCCTACAGAATAAGGCAGCAACTGAGGAAGTTTCCGGTGTTCCGTTCAATCAGCTTCAGAATCTTCTCCAAAAGAAGAAAGCTGAAACTGTGAAAGACGCGTGGATTCGACAATTGATGGTGTGCCCGGGAATGTCCCAATCTCGAGCAGAAGCCGTTGCTGACCGTTTTCCTTCCATGTCATCGCTTCTGAACTTCTTTCGCACAAATGGCGACGACGCACCGATAAGGCTGCTCCATATTTTACCACAATTAACTCGCCCAATAACTAGAAACTTATTTAAATTTTTCATTCAGTAAAAATTGAATGCATGAACAGATTTCCATAAAGGATTGTGCTCAATAGATGAGAGATAGATCAACAAGGACAAAATCAACAAAAGAATAACAACGACAGGTGGAATAATAATAATAATGATCATAAAAGAAATTAGTTGAGGTGGCTCTCGTTTCTGAGATACTCTCCAAGATCACATTGATGGAGAACGACAAGTGCAGTTGGATCTGCCCGTTTACTGTCTGCAGTTCCTTTCGCAGACACTCCAAATCTGAATGGTTGAATTTTAACAGTTGTGCTTCTGAAGTGCGTACTCACCCCAACGGAACGTCAGTCATCGAATACACAACGATTCCAGCATGTGTTGGAGTTCCATCGGTCATTCTGGCGATTCCGGATTTGAGAATGTTGTTACCGTAGAGAAATTGCTGCTCGGCATTTGGTTTCAGCCAGACCTTGAATTTGGCGTACGGGGCAAGATAGTCGAGTGCAGTGATTTGAAGGTGGAACTTCTTCGACTTGGTGAATTTTCCAAGACATGTCCCAAACGAAAGCAGTGGTTCACGGGAGATGCAGGCGGCTTGACGCATTAAGTTTTCCGAGCAGTAATAAACACGCTCCTGAAAAAGATTAGTCTATTGTCTTATACAAACAAAATCACTGATATTCCTGTTGTTAGAGGTTTTACCTTGTGATTTCTGAAACAATAGTCCCCATCATTTCTGTCAATGAGCATGGAGACATTATCTCCGATGAAAGATGCCAACTTGGCAAATACGAGGGATGTTTCTTCTTCAGTCAATGGACGCATCTGAAATTAGATAATGGAAAGCGAACAAATTTCTGAATGCAATGAAAATATATGGATCAATAACCAGAACAATTAAAAAAATAATAATAAAGATCAAGAAATTTATGAGACACATTTCGAATAACGAAATACCCGAAGACAAAAAGAGAACAGGTATAAAGAGTGGAAGAGAAGAATAATATGTATAATTTACAAGCTGAGGAAAAACAAATGAAAGCAAAATGGTTAAAGTTGTAGAAGACTAATTTGATCGAGCATAGCATTGTCACTGATGGCTGATCTAGCAGTCGGAGCATCTACTTGGAGAACTAGTTTTCCGCCATTCAACTGACGAATAAACGATTGGGACTCGAGTGTTTGGAATGCTGAATGCAGGTCATCATCCTCGAGCGATGGCCATCGACACGCTTCACATGCTTTATAATATGCACGCATCAGAGAGTTGCGATCGAATTTGCTCTTCTTGCTCGAAGACAGTGCCAGAGAAACGGCTAGAAGAATTCTTGGTTGAAGTGGAAGACGTGCTCTGGCTAATGGCGAAGAGTAGACGTTGTTTATAATACCAAGAACTTCGCGACATCCGTTAATTGGTGTTCCAGGAGGTCCATCTTCTTGATTAATTGGCATCATTCTACTCTTCTGTTGTTTGAAAATGTGAAGAGCTGTACGGAGGTCTCCACTCATTGCAGCTACTTTCCTGGCAGTCAGCTCGATTGCTTTTGCATCAACTGCGACCTGAAAATGGCTAATTTGAGATATGAAAGGGTAATACTTATTGTGAACTGAGAATATTAGTAATGCTACACACCTCTTCGTTATTCAGCTTATCATTCAAAATATCGACAATATCATCTTTTGTATACGGTTCGAAGACGAGCCGTTTTGGAGGTTGCTTCGTCAGCATGAGCTTTGTCAGAAGGCGCTCGGTCAAATCAATGGCATTAGCAATTCCAAGAATTATGATTTTGTGTGATAAAGTGACTGGCCATTGGAAAGCATCGTAAAGAGCTTCATTTTTTCGGTTTGCCAAATGATCGACTTCATCGAGCACCAAAACGAGTGGAACTTTGAAGTTTCTCACATTATCTTCGAGCGCATCTATTTTGGGCTTTCCCGGCAGATCGAGTGTGTCAAAGATGGCTTTGAAAAGTGCTGGTTTGGTATTCGTAGAGGCACAGTTGACGATGCAGCTGCGAACAGATTTCCCCAGATCAGCTAGAACCCTCATAGTTGTAGCAGTTTTGCCGGTTCCAGGCTGCCCACTGACGTAGATGGATAAGGGCGATTTATCCGCTTTACTTTTCAGAATCCACGACTTGAGTGACTCGAATTCTATTTTTCTTCCAATTAGAGCACCCATTTTTGTTGAAGCAAGTTCATTAGATGCAAGTTTGGTCTCCGAATAAGATGAATCTGATTTCCTCGCTCTTTTCTCCGGTGTACCTTCCGAAACAGATCTTGATAGAGTTTTCTTTTCTGGAGTTTTTTGTTCCATCAGCTTGTTCTTCAAATTGGTAGGTTTCGCTTTCCGCGATCTTGGAGCTCTGTTCTGACTCGTAGACGATATCTAAAAATTATCAATTGTTGCTAAACATGAAAAAATAATTTTATACCTCTAATGTTTTAACCTGCTCTGCAAGAGCTGTTCCAGGGCTCAGCATCAATTTTCTTTTTATCTCTGTAGACATACTTGGTGCCGGCATGTTCTGAAAGAAGTCAATAGGAAGATTAAGCATTATAAAAAAATTACATCTTCTTCATCTGAACTATCGACCACTTTCGGTTTAAAAACTCTCTTTGGTGCTGCTTGGTGCTTTTTCGAATCGGCTGACGTTTTCTGAACCGGAAAAAAGCTTTAGATTTTTCCATCACATCGTAAATACCTTGTTCTCAACATCTACCACTTTTTCAGACAATCTCGTGCTTCTTCTGTTTCCTGACGAATCCTCCTAAACAAAATACAACAGTCGAAGAACGAGAGAAACAAAAAAACCTGCATAGTTTCGGTTGCAACCGAATCGATATGCGAAACGTGCGCTTTCTGACTCCTTCGAGTGGTCCTTGATGTACTGCTCATCTGTAAATTTTCAAAATTTTGATGTAATTAAAATTAAACAGAATATTTATGCGGTTTCCGAGAAGACAAACAGGGAAATTTGCGAAAAATAGGATAAAGAGGCGCGAAATGCAAATGGCTTTCTCAGTGGAGCGCACTTGCTTTTCACTGTGTATTCATGAATTTGAATCAAAGATGCAACGATTGCTGGTGAGAAAAGCAGTCAAACTCATCACAAAGCAGAAAGATATATACCGTATTTACTCTAATAGTGGGGCACCTCTTATTGAAGGATGATTCCTGCAGGTTTGAACTGATTCCAATCGGTAGATCGTCATGTAGGCTTGAAAATATTAGACTTCATGGAGGAAAATCAAAAAAATACAACACGAGGTCATCCATCACCCAACCTCCCGTTTTCCCGGAATCCATGGTGAGGCCTCTCAAAAACCGGGAGCATCGACGTCAATTCCAGAATCCCCGCAACAGTAGGAATTCATGTGTTTTGGATTTTTGTCAATCTCAAATGACCTAGAATCTGTCTATGGAGAGACATTTGAGGGTATCTGTCATTTTTCGTTTCACCCCTACATCTCAAACTTGCAAAAATCAACGGGAGGCCTTTGAAAATTGCCGGTAAAATCGGCGTCGCTTCCAGAATTCCGCGGCGGGAATAATTGCTTAATTTGTGATTTTTAACATTCTCACATGTGAGTACGACTATTCATAGAAAAAACTCAGAGGGGTATTTTCAATTTTTGCTCTCGACCGAATCCTCGAAAGTCTCACTAGTAACGGAAGGCCAGTGAAAACTTTGAAAATAGAGAAAATCGTTCCTAAAAATTGCAAGTGGATTTTTGGCTGAAACTTTGACAATATCATCACAGCAGTACAAATAATGTTTCCAACGGATGATGTGTGGTTCCTGACGTCATGTGTCAAAATTGGTCCCCCAGGTCATCTGAAGAAAGTCGATGTTTCAAAAATTATCCACCAAAACCACTAAAATCGCCGCAATTTTGCTCTCAAACAAGATACAGCCAACTTGAGCATAGATTCGGAATCCTCATGACATTTCACATCTTTTGAGCCTAAAATCATGCTATTTGGACAACATTGACGTTTCTTAGAGAAGCCCGAAGACGCGCCAAAAAAGAGCTCACTTTTGAGAGGGGAAAATGACATATTTCAGATGGTTTTTGATCATTTGAACGTGTTCCACTTGTTGACTCGTGAGCTAGACATAGAATCTAACAACTTTGTGAAATTAAACTCCATACATGCAGCAACTTCTCATTATCCACCCGATCCCAAATCTCCCGAAATCAACGGGAGATCTTTGAATATACCGAGAAAAGTGAGTTCATTTCTAGATGGTTCCTGCAGGTTTGAACTGATTCCAATCGGTAAATCGTCATGTAGGCTTGAAAATATTAGACTTCATGGAGGAAAATCAAAAAAATACAACACGAGGTCATCCATCACCCAACCTCCCGTTTCCCGGAATCCATGGTGAGGCCTTCGAAAAACCGGGAATGAGCGACGTCGATTCCAGAATTCGGCAACAGTAGGAATTCATAACTCGTGGATGTTTGTCAATCTCACATGACCTAGATTCGGTCTATGGAGAGACATTTGAGGGTATCTGTCATTTTTCATTTCACCCCTACATCTCAAACTTCCAAAAATCAACGGGAGGCCTTTGAAAATCGAGGGTAAATCGACGTCGATTCCAGAATTCCCTAATTATAGAATTCGCTTTTTTTGAGGTTTTTGACATTCTCACATGTAAGCAGACATTCTATGCAAAAAACTCAGATACATCATTTCAATTTTCGTTCTCGACCCAATCCTCGAAATTCTCACTTGTAACGGGAGGCCTTTGAAAAATGGAAGAAACAAAGTTCAGTTCCAAAAAAAATTGCGAGTGTATTTTTGGCTCAAACTAGGACAATTTCATCAAAACAGTATGCAGAATGTTCCCAACGGATGATGTGTGGGGCAGGACGTCATGTGTCAAAAGTGGTCCCCCAGGCCATCTGACAGAAGTCAATTTTTCAAAAATTATCCACCAAAATCACTAAAGTCGCCGCAATTTTGCTCCTAGACAAGATACAGCAAATCTGAGCATAGATTCGGAATCCTCATGAAATTTCGCATCTTTTGAGCCTAAAATCATGGTATTTGGACAACATTGACGTTTCTTAGAGAAGCCCGAAGACGCGCCAAAAAAGAGCTCACTTTTGAGAGGGGAAAATGACATATTTCAGATGGTTTTTGATCATTTGAACGTGTTCCACTTATCGACTTGTGATCTAGATAGGGGAATGAACAACTTTGTGGAATAAAACCTAAAACATACAGCAATAGGGTCATACCTCATTGATGTCCAAAATTCCGAAAATCAACTGGAGGACGTTGAATATAGCGGGAAAAGTGGGTTCATTTCTAGATGGTTCCTGCAACATTGAACTAGTTCCAACCGGTAAATCGTCGTGTAGGCATGAAAATATTCGACTTCATGGAGGAAAAAGCCCAATATACCGAAATATGTCTTTTCTCACCCAACCTCCCGTTTCCCGGAATCCATGGTGAGGCCTTCGAAAAACCGGGAATGAGCGACGTCGATTCCAGAATTCGGCAACAGTAGGAATTCATAACTCGTGGATGTGTAAGGGATAGATTATCCCTTATTAGGCATCTGTAATTAGAATTACAGATACAGTTACAGTATCTCCCATAAGTCTCTAGTTTGATAGAAGCTTTCCCCTTTGACCGGTGACGCATACCAGATGCCTCGAAGATCAAAGGAGGCGAATTCCTCTATCTGTCCAGGACAGGCGAGCCGCGCTCTCCGCGGAACGCATGCTCTCTCTTCCTCACAAGTTCTAACAGTTTTCTTACAGAAGCCGCCAAGAAGAAGCCCAATCTGTGATGCCCTGGTGCCCTCCTCGACTCCACACTCTCTTCCTCAACCGTCCCCGCTTTCCCACCGACGCCTACACAAGCTCCTGGTCCTACAGTCCCCGCCTCCTCAGATGCCAACTATAAAAGACGGGAGGATGGCCGTCTCGAGGCTCGGATTTTCATCTTCGAATCTATTTTATTAAATTCTTGTCGTTCTCTTCTCTCATCGGATATCCTATGTTTTGCCCCGATCTCGATTCTCTCGTGTTTTCTCCGACCTTCTAGCCTCTATAAATAAACCCTTAGCCGAGAAAACCCTCTTCTAGACTTGGGACCCCAGAAAGGGGCCCGTACACTTCACTGGTAGCAGCGAGTTCCGGTCTGCCTCGGCGCAGACCACCCTTTCGAGGGCCCTTTTAAGATCCACCCCTCCTTCCTTAGGTTCCAGTCTAGTCTATGAGTTTGAGAGTTTTTGAATGAGAATGAGAATAGTTTAGGTTTTCCGAGCCCCACATCTTTTAGGTTAAGTAAGCTCGTCTTTCCCCCTTTTAAGTCGTTTTTAATTCGTGATTGTTGATTTTCGTTTCGTTTAAATCTTAGCTAAGTCGGCGATAAAATCTTGGAGACGGTTCCCAAGTCGTGAAATCTTAGAATCGGACTAAGTCGTTTTTGAGTTGAGTTTTGTGAATAAATTTTGAATAGGTTTCAAGTCGTTAAATCTTGTGTCTAACGAACACAAGTCGTTAAATCATGTGGAGCGCCACATGTAGGGGTTGATATTAGGAAGTATAGTGTAGTAGCGGGACGCCGCCTTATTTTAGTTTTCTATACTAGGTAATCTTCTAGGACCTAGGGCCCAATCGGCCCTAGAAGTTAAGCTTAGGTTTAAAATTTTTCTTTAAGCTCCCTAAAGATGTGGTTAGTTAAGTCCTTATTTGAGCAGTTAAATCTTCCTCCCGAGCAATTTTCCGATTTCCGACGTATTCTTTAGTTATCCACGCTTCCACTCTGTTTTCTTTCTCGTATTTTTCTTCTTGTCTTCTCTCTAGCTTATCTTTTTGAATTTCTAAATTGAGTTAAGACTTTATTAGGACACCTTCCCTAATCATTTCCTCTTCTTCTTTCCCATCCAGTTACTAATTTGCGTTTCTTTTTGTCATTTAAGATTTTCATCTAAGAAAGACTCCTCCCGTTATCATCACTAATTATCTACGTTCCTAATCAATTCATATTATCTTGAGATTTTGCTACCATTAGAAATTATCCGATTACCAATCTTTTGATTACAATCTCTTAGTGTCTCTCTAGCCTTAATTCAAATTTGTTTACTTTTGAGGCTGCCTCAAGCTAGCCTCGAGAGTGTAACAAGAATTGTGGTAGCATAGGAACATGAGTCATACAGTGCTGGCCATAATTCTATCCCCTTTTGGTTTTTTCAGCATAACTTTTTTATTAGTTATCCGATTGATCTGAAAATTTTTCAGCCTACGGTAAGCATCTATACGCAAGGTTGCAGACAGAAATTGCATCATCCAATAAAAAATTTTTAGCGTTTTTTTCGATTTTTCGATATTTTCACTTTTTCACGTTTTTCACTTTTTCCAGTTTTTAATTATTTGTGTTTTTCTGAAAAGTCCAAAGTTGTCGCGGTTAATATTAATGGAGCCAGCTAGTCCTCCCATTAACCGAGAAATATTGTGGACCCAGAATGATAATTGTGTGGATGCGTGTTGTGGTGAATGAAGATTTGCTCTTTATCTTTATTGTTGGGGTCAAGGACATCACAGGAAGATAGAAATGTCCTCCTGGACGTAATGCATGCGCGGTGGTTGTGGTGTGTGGTGGTCAGTGGTTGGTTGTTGTGGTCGTCTTCCTTAGCTCGGATGGTTCGCTAACCTCTTCTCCCTAACCTTGGGATCAGAGGAAAGGATCCTTCCTTTGCCTCGGAGAGGATGTGTTGGGGTCCTCCTTCCCTGACGAGAGCGGTTGATCATACGACCGCTCGTCATGACGACATGTAGTGATGACTGACGACCTGGTGGCTGTGGTGGCGAGGTCGACAATGAGAGAGACGCAGAGAAGCTAGAGTGCGCGCCCTCTCGTTGGTGTTTTGGCGCCTCTCGATGGTGGCGCTTGCATGTTGATCTCGTGGGGGAAACATTTGGGGGTTACGGTAATAAGATAAATGAGTGAACGATAGCACATGGGGGAAAGGGAATGAGCAGTAAACGGGGAGATGTAAGGAATAGAGAAAGGGAAATGGAGAACATGAAAGTAAGTGAAAGAACACCTAAAGGAACGAGTACTAATGGGGACAAGAAAGGGGAAAAGATATCACAATCGGGGCTCCTCCGGTGACGTTGTCCTTTGCGTATGAGGTCGCATAATACTATCGGAGATAGGATTTGCGACACTGGCGACGGCGGGAGAACCGATATTGCGGTTGGAGAGAAGCAATGTCGGTTGTAGTGACACGCATTCTTCTTGTTGTCGAGTTCCTTTAGTGGACTTCTTCTCGATGATTGTTTTGGAGCGGCTCGATGGATCTTCTCGAGAGGGTACTAAAAGTTGCGGTAGCTGCTCGGAGAAGAGCTGCCGCGACACTGCCGGGGGGATGTATCGGCTTTCGAAGAAATGCCGATATGACTGTCGTCTTGACCTTGACTACTACGATCCATCGAGTTGCTACTGAATTGTTCTGGTCTGACCTTCCTTGGAGCATCTCCTTCTTGGTTATTGTTTTGGTCTTTAATCCTTTCACTGTACACTATCTTCAGCCTAACCTTGGCTTCGGAATGGGTGTCCTTGTGAATGGATTTACCTTTCTCCGTCTCGGCTTGTTCTGGTATTGCTTCTGCATACTCGCAATGACGGAAGTAGTGAACTCCTTGACAGTGTTTGCATGTGAAGTTGAACCTGCATTCTTCTTCCTTGTGGATGTTGCTCAAACATCTATTGCACAATCCTTTTCTGGTTATCGATAACTGCTTGCTTAGTACTGCATCTTCACATCCTTCTGCTGAGTGACGATCGGAATTGCAGTAACGGCACGGTATCGCTGTCCATGGCATGTAGACTTTCCTTATTGCCTCTTCCAACTGCTCGTTTTCTTCCACTGTTTGGGTTGTCAGACGTTGCTGTCTGCATTCGATTGTCGAGTGATTCTCTCCACATCTCATACAGACTGGTGCTGCTCGGCATTGACTTATCGTGTGATGATTGCTGAGACAGTTGGTACATCTTCCAGCCATTCTCACGAGCACTTCTCTGCTTTGTTCGGATCTTGGACACTGTTTGGTTATATGCTCTTCCATACAGAATGCACATTGAATTCTTTGCTGGGGTCTCACGCACCTATCCTTGGTAACGATTGACTCCTGCTCGGAATATCCAACAGTGTTATGGTCTCCTTGACTATCGGTGCGTGTTTTGTTGAAAGTGCAGCTATCCTTGTCATGATCGGCGCTTGGACTTCTGTCACCAAATCCTGTTGTGGTCATGAGTTGCTTCCGATCTTCGGCTGGCAGCTTGCACTTCATCGTTTTGTGATCCGTCTTCTTGTGGAACTCGCGTTTTTGATCAGTGAGCATCGGAATCTTTTCCGCCGGTATTATCTTGCTAGTTTCGTTCACGACTATCTTCACGAATTCCTTGAGGTTGACCTTGTGGAGCTTGATCTTCCCTTCTTTTATTTTTCTTACTGTGTCGTCATCGGTTGTTTTGGTCTGGTTTCGTACTTTCTCCAGTATCCATTTGGCTTTGGATGAGTTGTTGATTTTCAACCAGTTGAGTAAGACCTCGTACGACTCCTTCGCACATAACCTTAGTGCTCCGAAGCCCACTTGGTGCATAAACTCTTTGACGGTTTCTACCACTTTCTTTCCTTCTTGGTGATTGATCTCCGTCAGCTGACACATCTTCCTTCTGATGCAGGTGTCGATGGATTGGTACGTGTTGATTGTCTTCTGAAGTCCCTCCAAATCTGTCCAAATCTGACGTTTTCTTTGGCCAATTGGAGTGTTTTGGTATCTGGACAATTTTCGGATCCACACCACCATCTTTGCCTGATCTATGCAAACGGTTTTCTCTATCGCCTCGATTCCATTGTTGGGGTCCATTGTCGTTGTTCGACGGGAAATTTTTGGTCTGAAAGACCGAAGTGGTTACAATAGAATGAGGTTTGGGACGGGCTTATAAGAAAATTGTTCCTTTTAGATGAATGGTAACCAATGAAGATGAAGAAATGTGATGGATATGAATGAGGGGAGACAAGAGTGATAGAAATGGTAGATGTAAGTGAAGTGGGGTTGGCAAGAATTTTGAAGGGGAACTAGTAAGAGAGGGGTATTTTTGGAATGAGATGAGGGGTAAGGTTGAATGAAAGGGGATGTTTGAATAAGGGGGGTTTGGAAATGAACTAAAGGGGAATGTTTGGGTAAAAGTGATAAGGGACGGGGGGACTACAATGCAAAAAGGCTCGTTCTTTTTACGGAACAAAGTTTTTAAGTCTTGCCGATGCTTGACTGTTTTGAATTTTTATGAATTTGTGTCACGAATTTCTTTAGACAATTTTGGGCCCAGTGCCTTCGGGAAAATGTAGACTTGAACTCATAAAGCTTCTGCTTTTAAGCTTTGGTTTGACTTTAAATACCTAAAGACCTGAAACATTATTTGGATTAGTGTTTTGGTAATTTTTAGGAATTTTTAGTGGCAGAACCTTTCTAGGAGAGCTATTTTCTCAGTATGCAAGACACTTTTTACAATCATTTATCGCGATCGATAATGTTTGTTTGGGAACGGGTTCTAGTAGGAGAGTTCGAGTGGGAGAGTTCGAGTAGAAGAGTCTTCAGTGTTGTGGGCGCTCCTACTTCGGTCAAAGTTGTGGATACTTGTAGTTAACCTCCTTCATGCTGTTGGCAACGTAAAGGAAGAAAAATCCTTCACGGTGTTTTGGTGGGACGTTTAGGTATCCACGGAAGTCCGGGATGAGGACTCTCTCGTAGGGGTCTCTTCCTTGTTTGCACGACAGATCCTGGTGTTCCTGAGTCAGGCAAGCCTTAGTGACCTTTTCATCGTTGTGGATTCCTATAGCCAGTTGGATCAACAAGTTGAGGTATTCATCCTTGGCGGATCTTGGTTGGTCTGGATTGTTGGAGAGGAATTCGGCATCGTTGTAGCCTGTGAGCATGGTTTGGACTTCGATGATGTTTTGGTCGACCATCTCCTTTCTTCTGTAGACTTTGATGAGAGTCTCCTTGATCTTGTTCTTGACGATCAGATGTTCGACTGGCCATCTTTCCGGCTCGATCCATGGTCCCTCGAACCAAGTTCTTCCTCCAAGTCTTGCTCTCAGCACTTCTATCATTGGTTCCTCCATTCCCTTGATGGCAAAGGCTCTGGCTTGAATTGCCACCCACCATTTCTTCTCCTTTTCTTCTGGCGACATGAAGTAACCACTGTTCTGGGCTGATGGAGTTTCCTTGACGTCTTCTGTGATCTCCTTCCACTCCCTGATAAACTCGTCGACCTTCTCGTTCCACTCCTTGTTTTCCGTCAACTTTTCCAGTGTTGGGGTCTTCTCTCTAACCTTGAGATCGGAACCCGACTCCGGTTGAGTGACTTTGGTGGTGTTCTGGTCAACTTGATCGACTTTTGCTTGTTCGTTGAACTTGTTCTGGTCGATATCTTCCGTGGTTGGGGATCCTCCGTCCTTCTGTCTTGCTAGGATCTTCTCCTTCAACTTGGCTCTGGCCTGGCGTTCCTCTTCTATCTCCTCCAATCTGACCTGATCGTTCCATTGGAGAACTTCCTTGTAGGCATTGACTTTGGCTTGGATTGTTGGGGGCAGCGGCTTTCTTGGGTTGTTCGTCAGATAGTATGAGCGTCTCAAGTGTTCGATTTTCATCGAAACTGCGTCGCGCTTTTCGAAGTTCTCCTTTTCGATCAGTCCCTCGTAAGTCGCTCCTTGTTCGTACTGCACGCCTCCGTATCGTTCAGCCTTGTCGATGAGTGCGCGGAATCCGAAGATAGGGAAACCCGACTCGTATACAGTTCTCAACGGTTCATCGTTAACCATTACAAATTGGAATGGTCTTTGAGCCGATTTCTCCATGTTCCCTCTGTAGTGTTCGACACGGAATTGTTGGATCCTTTCGGCTACCTGTTGGTCCGTGATGTCACAGATTCCGAGGAGTGGTGTATGGAAACGACCATGTTTTCCTTTGAGTTCGCATTGTCGACACGGTTCCATCTTTCCCTCTCTCCGGCAGGCGTCGTGAGTGTTGGACCGTCCGAAGCATTTGATACACATCGACGCAGTGTTCGTACTCATGAACTGGAGTCGATCTTTTATAGGAATGGGGCAGTACTTCATGTCGTGACCTTGCATTGGATACCCTCCAAAGTTGCTCGTACAGACACCGCAAATGTCTCTTCCTTGTTCTGGCATGTGGGCACAATGATTGTCTACCATCCATTTCCCAATCTTGTCGTAGTCCAGATATTCGTGACGTCGGAGGAAATCCATAGCAAAGTCTTTGGCCATTGGTAGAATTCCCAATTCCTTCGCCATATCCTTAGGCTTAGGAAGAGGAAGTTCCGGTAACGGCTTCAACTGTTTGGGTGGGGCTTCGGCTTTGACTAGAACCTCTTTGGACGATGTTTGGGTCCCTGATGATGGTCCATCCTGTTTGTTCTGGTCCGTGGCCTCCTGGGAAGGTTTGGCAGTGCTAGGGTCCGTGGCCGATTGGGTGGAAGTTCCACTGTTTGGGTCCGGGTTATCCGGCTCTTTCTTTTCGTCCATGACTGTGGTGTGGTCTCGCGTGTTACTGAAACTCAACACTAGAAGGTTCGACCACTTTGTTTGCCAAAATTGTAAGATTTTTAGAGATTTTGAGGAGAGATGTTGAGTGAGAGAGGATGTTTGGAAAGATTTTTACCTGTTGTTCGCAAGCCTTGGTTGGTAAATTTTGAAACTGATTTTTGTTGGGGTCTGGTCGATGTTTTTATCAACCTGACCTTATATGCACGTGGAATATGCATGGGGGAGGTTACGCGAAAATGATTGAGTTTTTGCTAATTTGGGACGTGAAGTTTTCGAAATACTAGAGGAAATGGGTAGTTGAGGCGTCCCTCCGCTAGAAATCTCCTGAAGATCCTCCAAAACGTCGATCCTTATCCGCAGTTGTCTTTCGCTTTTCCGGCTCTCTCGTTGCTCTTACTCCTTGATGTTTCATGATGGGTTGATGCAAGATGTAGTCAGTGTTTTCGCCTTCTGCTTAACCTTTGCTTTGGGCTTACTAACACTTTTCCGTCAATGGGGGTGGAAAGTTATAGTGAATGTTGGGGGAAGAGGGGATAGAGGGTGAGAGATGAAACAATGTTAATGGAAAGGATGGATGAGTGAGAAATTTAGAGAGAAAATGGATTTTTAATCAAATATTCAGAGCTTATTTCAAACTCAAGTAAGTGAAGACACATCAAGGCTGTTTCTTAACTATATTCTTATTTATTTTTTGGGTGGAAAATAAGAATTTTTGGCACTCCTGTGCACTTTATTTGTTGTTTGGGTCGTCCGACTTCTTGTCCGGTCTTTGTGGCGACACTGACGATGATGTTGTGGACGACTGTCTTCTTCTTCCTCCTCTTTGGCTTCTGTCGCTGCTACTGCTGCTTCCGCTGCTGCTACTGCTGTTGGAGCTTCTACTGGAACAGCTGCACGAACTTCCGCATGAGGAACTACTTTCAGAACTGCTTGTCGATCTTCCTCGTCGGTTGTTCTTGTTATGGTCGATCGGCGATTCGCTTCGAGATGGTTGTCTGGCCTTCTTTGGTGACAGCGATTTTCGACGAGTTGGCTCCAACGACTTCTCCTTCTGCACCCGTTTTTCTTCTTGACGCTTCGGCGATTCTTGTTTTGGTTTTCTCGAAGATGAACGCTTTGAAGAACGATGACTATCTTCTCCTCCTCTTTGTTTGACGTAGCCATGAGCCGACGTATAAACATACTCTCTTTTGCTGTAGGGAGACAAGCTTCGACGGCGACGTTCTGGTGTTCTGGATCTTTGGCGTTGTCTTCTCGACGGCGACCGGCGATAATCACGTGTTCTGGAGCGGTCTCGGCGGCTGGAAACTCTTCGAGTTTCGTTGACACGTCTTCTGGAGGGAGAACGATAACTGGATGTGGTGGGTCTGTCGTTGAAACGTCTTCTGAGTGGTGAACCGTAACCATACGTTGTTGGTCTATCGTTGTAGCGCTTTCTGGAGAGCGAGCGACGACTTTGGACTCTTTGTCTTTCTTCATCACGTCTTCTGGCAGGAGAGTGATAGCTTGCGCTTCTTTTCCTGTCGTCTCCGCGTCTTCTCTCCGATTGTTCTGGTCGACGAGCACGAATTCTCGACTCTTCCCGACATCCGTCGCTTCCTCTTTCCTGTCTACATCTGTCTGGTTGTTTAGAAGAAACTCGCCTCTTTTCCTCAGCGATTTTCGGACTCTTTGTTTTGGTAGAAGAGCCTTTCTCGTCGGCGACAGCTTTGGTTCCTGCTTTCGGAGCTTTTTCGGTTTCTTTCGGCGGAACTGACGACTTCTCCTCGTGTTCTGTTGCTGATTTTCTCGGCATTGTTCGGGTCGAGCTTCCTGGCTTCACCTCATTTCCACCTTCCTTCTCGCTCGTCACCTGTCTTTGTTTTTCAGCTTCTGACTCCTGACTTCTGAAGTCAACGAAGTGAGTACGATGTTGATGACTTCTTTTGGCCACTGGCTGACATTCCACGTCCTCCAGAGTGATTCCGACGTCTGATGAACCATTGTTGTGGTCATTCTTCACTTCGAACTTTCTTTTCAGGTCGATTTTTGACTTGCTTCGAGCTCTTTGCTCTCTTTGCATTCTTCGTGAAGATGACGACGGTTGTTTTGGCACATACTCCTCTTCCTCATAGACTTCTTCGAAGTCCGACTCATAATTATCCTCGTAGACGTCCTCATCGTATTCCTGATAATCCAATACTTCAACGTATTCGGTTTGAATGATGGAATAGTGCGCGGTTGGGTGTTGGGGAATTTTCGGGACGTCGACTTTGACTTCTGGAGCTGGTGGTCTGCACTGCTGCGAATGATAATTCACACGTCCGAAGAGCTGTGTTTGGGGCGTCGGAGCTGGTTTGGTAACTATGATCTCTTCCTTTTCAGCCTCCGATCTTTGCGATACTCGCTTCCATGGATTTTCTGGAACAGGAGACGTTGGGGGCAAGATTTTTGGATGTTTTGGCTCCTTCTTCTTCTTCTTTTTATCCTTTTTCGGACGTTTCTCCTTCTGCTCCTTTTCCAGCCTCTTCGCCTTTTCCTCCAGACGCTTCTCCTCAGCTTTCTGCTTCATTTCTCTCCGCTCCTTATCAGCCTTTCGTTTCTCCAGAGCCGCTTTTTCCTGTATTTGCTCTCTTCTCTTGTGACTGTTTCCAGTCCTTTCGAGGCAAACGTCCGCTCTTTCTAATTGCTCGTCTAGCAGCTTAGATCGCTCCTTCATCGCCTCCAGAGCTTTCTTCAGTGATGCGTTCGTGTTTTGGTCGTGGTGTTTTATGGTCTCTTTTAATTCGCCGTATCCTTTGGCAGCCTTAAATGAGTCCTCCACCACTGCTTGCATCATACGTCCTTCTGCTGCTATCTTGACATCCACCTCCAGCTGATCCAGATACGATAGAACTTTTTCTTTGTCACCTTCTTGCTTGCTCAACGCCGATTGAACGACGTCGTTTACACCATAACGAAGTTCTTCGAACTTCGCTTCCAACTCCTTCTCCGCCTCCGTCATTGGTCGGGTCTTCTTTTTGTCCATTTTTGCACGTCTAATTTCACCTCGCAGACTCCCTCGCCTAACCTTGGTTTGGGAATTAGCAAAATTATTTTCAGACTGTTTTGGCTTATTTTTAGAGAAGCTGGAGCGATTGTTTTGGTCGGAGATTCCTTTGGTTTGTTATGGTCGAGGCTCGTTGGTTGGAATTTGTTTGACGGCGACGATGTTCGATTCTGATAAGAAAACAGTTAGCTTGAGGTCTTTTGAGTGATTTTAGAGAGAGAAAAAGATGAATATTTGATTGAATGATAGTTAGACTAGAGAAATTTGTTAGAAAAGGGGGAATTTTGATGAAAAATTTGAAAATTTTGTGAGTGCTAGCGCGCCCGTTCGTGAGCGCACTCGCATGAGTGTGTGGAGAGCGCAGGGAGTTAGAGAGTGAGCGTGCGCGCGAAAATGAGAGTGCGCAGAGAAAGAGGGGGTTGCTAAGCGACTGTTAAACAAGGAAGTGAATTGGAATAAGAAAGGGAATACAATAAAATAAGGGGATTTTGAATTAATAAAGGAAGGAAATAAAGGAGGTTTTTGTGAGACAAATACTAAAGAAGGGGAAAGGAAAGGGAATGGGACGTTGCAGATTTGTTCTGCATTGGTTGGAGGATGGGGGGTGGCTGTCAGTTATGATGGTGTTCTGGTCGCGGTTTTCTACTTCCGAACTGCCATCTCGTCAGCAAACTGCATTCTCGTCGGCAGCAATCCGAATTTCATCGGGGAATCCTCCGGTTGACACGCACGCTGTGGTTCGACGGTTTTCCGAATCCGATCCACTTCTCAAAGGAATCCTTGTTGTGTCGGGGCTTTGTTAGGGTATCCTGAGCTTCTGCAGTGTATTGCCACGATCTGTCCGAGCCGAGCGGACCATACATAGCAGGCGGATGCTGAATTTCAGATCCTTTGGCTGGGGAGTTTGAAGTTGGTAGGTGTATTGAGTCCTTCTGCTTTCTCTCCGCGTTTGTGCTTGAAATTTGGTACGATACCAGGGGTCAGTACTTCCCTCTGCTCAGATGTGAGATTGTTCGGGTCTTGAGCTTCCCTTTGAGCTTGTGCTTGAAATTTGGTTCGATACCAGGGGTCAGTACTTCCCTCTGCTCAGATTTGAAGTTGTCCGGGTCTTGAGCTTCCCTTTGGTCTTTGCCCTTGAAACTTGGTTTGATACCTCGGGGTCAGGTGCTTCCCTCCAGCGCTTGAATTTCTTGTTGTGGGTCAGTGCTTCCCATGTCGGTGCCCATGAAATTGGACTTGTGGGTCGGTGCCTCCCATGCCTTTGCCCTTGAAATTTGGTTCGATACCTCGGGGTCAGGTGCTTCCCTCGCGCTTGAAATTTGATTTGATATCCGGGGTCAGTGCTTCCCTCCTGCGCTTGAAATTCTTGTTGTGGGTCAGTGCTTCCCATGATCACTCGATGTTGTGATTTCGGACCGAGCTGTCCGCAATGTATACGGTGCTTGTATACGGAGCATTCGTAGACACTGTTGGATCGTTTTCCAGTGTTTTGGTTGATCCTAACCTTCGTGTTTTGGTCCAGGCATCGAAGATAACATCAATATCCTTTTGGCGATGGTGTTGATTGCTGTGCGATTTGTTTTGGGGCTGTGGCCACCAGCCTTCATCTTCTCAACACAGTGTGTTCTCCTTTTCCAGAAATTTTTGCCATCTCCGGTGTTGCTGGACGAGTGAGTCGATCACGACGTTGACACTCATTGTAGAGACTTTGCTTCTTGTTGGCGAGCTTCTGTAAGCATCTGGACCGTCGTCTTTGCTTGTTTTGGTGGCTTCTTTCTCCTCTTGTTTCCTGAGCAAGCGAGTTGCTTTTCTCCTTGCTATCAGCTTCGAAAACGAACTGTTTTCGCCACTGTAGTGTTCCGCTATCCTTGCAGTCAACTACAGCAGCTTACCAGTTGTTCTGTCTTTGTTATACTGTTCGTCGCTCCTTCGATTTCTCTGTGGAAGCGTGGTGGGAGTTGGAAGCGTTTGCTGGTCGAGACGTCGTCCTTCTGCTTCTCTTCAGCTCGTGCATCCTTTGGACTTGATCATCCTGGTGAATTGCTGGTCAGGTTCTTTATCCAAGTGGGTGATAACACTCAATCCGGTCGATGCACCATGTCGCGGTTAATATTAATGGAGCCAGCTAGTCCTCCCATTAACCGAGAAATATTGTGGACCCAGAATGATAATTGTGTGGATGCGTGTTGTGGTGAATGAAGATTTGCTCTTTATCTTTATTGTTGGGGTCAAGGACATCACAGGAAGATAGAAATGTCCTCCTGGACGTAATGCATGCGCGGTGGTTGTGGTGTGTGGTGGTCAGTGGTTGGTTGTTGTGGTCGTCTTCCTTAGCTCGGATGGTTCGCTAACCTCTTCTCCCTAACCTTGGGATCAGAGGAAAGGATCCTTCCTTTGCCTCGGAGAGGATGTGTTGGGGTCCTCCTTCCCTGACGAGAGCGGTTGATCATACGACCGCTCGTCATGACGACATGTAGTGATGACTGACGACCTGGTGGCTGTGGTGGCGAGGTCGACAATGAGAGAGACGCAGAGAAGCTAGAGTGCGCGCCCTCTCGTTGGTGTTTTGGCGCCTCTCGATGGTGGCGCTTGCATGTTGATCTCGTGGGGGAAACATTTGGGGGTTACGGTAATAAGATAAATGAGTGAACGATAGCACATGGGGGAAAGGGAATGAGCAGTAAACGGGGAGATGTAAGGAATAGAGAAAGGGAAATGGAGAACATGAAAGTAAGTGAAAGAACACCTAAAGGAACGAGTACTAATGGGGACAAGAAAGGGGAAAAGATATCACAATCGGGGCTCCTCCGGTGACGTTGTCCTTTGCGTATGAGGTCGCATAATACTATCGGAGATAGGATTTGCGACAAAAGTGCATGTTCTGACTTGAAAGTTGATGTTTAGGTATGACTAGACCAACAAACAACAAGAACTTCCCGCTTTCTGTCAAGACCGCCATCTTTCGTGGTCATCTGAATGGACAGTCAACCAAGATGCTTGCTGCTCAGTTTCAGTGCTCACCTTCAGGAATCCGTAAACTTATCAAGAGGTGTCTTGATCAGGTAAATGTTAAAAAACACTTGTTGAAATCATACAAACGTTTAGAACACGTTTGAGCAAAACACCCAGGAAGACCTCAAAAAACCACCCATGTGATGGATCGCAACATCATCCGAGCGTCAAGAGAGGATCCTCGTAGGACCTCAACGGACATCCAAGTCGTCGTGACTTCTCCGAATGAACCAGTACCATCCAGAAGAACAATCCGAAGACGTCTCCAAGCTCAAGGACTTCATGGAAGGCGTCCAGTCAAAAAACCGTTCATCAGTGAGAAGAATCGCAGAAGCCGTGTTGAGTGGGCAAAAGCTCATTTGAGCTGGAGACGTCAGGAGTGGGCAAAACACGCCTGGTCCGACGAATCCAAGTTCAATTTGTTCGGCAGCGACGGAAACACATGGATTCGTCGTCCGATTGGAACCAGATTTGATCCCAAGTATCAAACACCGACAGTCAAACATGGGGGTGGATCGTGCATGGTTTGGGGATGTTTTTCCAGCCAAGGCATGGGTCCTCTACGAAGAATCGTTGGTATCATGGATCGATTCCAGTATGAAGATATTTTGGAGAATACGATGAGACCATGGGCACTTCAAAATGTCGGCAGAGCTTACGTCTTCCAGCAAGACAACGATCCGAAGCATACTTCTCTCCATGTTCGCTCGTGGTTTCAACGTCGTCGTGTGGATCTTCTGGAGTGGCCAAGCCAAAGTCCGGACTTGAATCCGATTGAACATATGTGGGAAGAGCTCGAACGTCGACTATCTGGAGTTAGAGCCACAAATGCGGACCAAAAATTCGCGCAACTCGAAGCCGCCTGGATGGCAATCCCGAAGTCGGTGATCGACAAGCTTCTGGACTCGATGCCGAGACGTTGCCAAGCCGTTATTGATTCTCGTGGATACGCAACGAAGTATTGAACTTATAAATTTTGTTTCTGGTCATTTTCTTTTTTATTTTTCATTTCCGTGACTCTATTTAGCCGATCTCTTATTTTTGTTGATTTTCTTGGTTTTTTGAAAAAAGATGAAATTTTTAAAATTTTTAAAAATATTTTAAAACCAATTTGTTTTTACATATTTTTTACCTTTATACACATTGCTGCCAAGTTTCAGATCAATCGGATAACTAATAAAAAAGTTATGCTGAAAAAACCAGAAGGGGATAGAATTATGGCCAGCACTGTACGTCTTCTATCCCTCATCACGCGTCATTTTTGAGTCTTCTCTTCTATCCCTTCTTCTTTGTCTTAGGTTCTTTCTGTCCTCACTGTTAGTCGCCTCTTCAAAAAGTTGTCGTCGCCTTTTCAAATAAAAGAGAGGGACTACAGTTTTAGGCTTTCTTGTTTGGTTCCTAAGCTTACGCGTGCGAACCATTTAATATCTCCTTTCAGATTTCGCTCAAGTGCTCAGTGTTTTATGATCCCGTCCTCGTCGACAACCCCCGGCGGCCATGTTGCGCCGCCTCAACCTTCAGATGATGCCCCCACCTCCGGCAGCGCCAATTCTGCCGTCACCAACAACTCCGGCAACCCCAACCTCGGCACCCCCGACGCATCCGACACCGACGAACTGGTCCTCCACACAGAGACCAGTCTGGGGAACCTTCGATCCACAGTCAATCCCAAAGGAGAGCAGTTGATAGCCATGAAGGATGCCCTGGTTTTGGACTTGACCGCCATCCACGAGAGGATGAACTTGCTGACCACGCTCTCCGCCGACCGGATTGAAGGAATCGAGGATCGCCTCAAGGATGTCGAAGGTAAGTTGGGGGGCTTAGACGCCCAAATTTCCCCTACTCTTAGAACCCCCCTTCGACAGCCCCCGCTAGGTAAGTCTCCGACACATGTTCCGGAGATCCGGGAGACGGACAGTTCTCAAAGACGAACTGTGTCTCCCCAAGTTGAGGCGATTCCCCCAGCATCAAGTAGGGCCCCAACCATCTGTGTCTTAGGGGAAAAGGGGGTCTCCAACGTCCCCATATTCAAGGGGACCCCCAACGAAAGTTTTGCGACCTTTGTACGGTCGTTTGACGACCACGCCAACGCAGCCAAGACCACCTTATCAGACGGTGAGAAACGCGCTGTTCTACTAACTTTCTTGAAGGAATACGCTCGTGATAAGGCTCAAGAACTTCTTGAGGCTGAACCGAGCGCTACCTATGCGAGGGTCGTCGGATTTATGAAGGCGGCCTTCCAGGATCCTTCGCGCGCGGAGATGGAAAGGCAACAATTGCGCCAGTGTAGACAGATCGCGAGCGAGTCGGTAGACTCATTTTGCGCACGGATCAGAACGCTGGCGCAGAACGCCTATCCTGACAAGTCCAACAAGGAAGTTCAGGATCAGGCCAAAGAAGCCTTCGTGGACGGCCTGTTGCCGAACATCAAGTTCCACGTCAGAGGAGTCTCACCGACGACTTTCCAGGACGCGATAAACGCCGCAATTAAGTTCGAGCTGCTGCTGATTGAGGCGGCGAAAGGAAACGAAGCTATGCCGCTAGGTATGGCGATCTCCCTACCAGCGCCGAACCTCCCTCCGGTGGCCCAGCCAATAGCGCCCTCTCACATCAACAATTCTATCAGCCAGAGCCGTACCACCAGCACAGCGTCCCAGGCCAAAACATTAGGAATGGGTTCGTCCAGTCGTTCGCGCCAGTAGATGAGAGTTTGGTTGAGCAACTTAGAAATCAGTTGAGGGCATCCGAGAACCAGATACAGGCCTTGATCAAGCGCAATACTGAATTGGCAGCCGCCGCGATGCCTACGTCAAACCACAGACAGGGAAGCATTATGAATTTTGTGCTCCCGACACGTCCCCTGTAGACTCTGCTCGTCATGGCCTGCCTTTTCCACCAGTCCGTTGAACTCACGTCTCTTATGTACCATTCTCACGAGACGTTTTATGGGTGTCCCGCCCCGAGAAAAAAAAAAACGAAGCCACTAAGCGCTTCGCCATTACCTCTCCGATTACTAATATCTCCGGTAGACAGATCGTTCTGGACGGTCGTTGAGCAAATGTCTCATTACTCAGTAAACGCCTTCGGAGATAGGTTTGTGAAGTCTCATTTTCAGCAAGTATCGGTGTCGCCATCAGAGTGCAAACACATGAAGCAGTATAAGGTCTGTGAACATGAAGAACTTCATGACTTTCTGGGCTTCTTCAAAACGAGCAATGCAGACACCATCGGTTGGCCCTCCGCGCCATTTTCAGTATTTTCGAGAACTCAGATGTTGGTAAGCAAGAATTGCTTCATGGTTCCGATCAAGATCCAGGCCAAATTTGGAAGCGAGCCATCATCTTCGGCCGCTGGGTACATGATTGGTTGATTTAGAGTTGGGAAATTACACGGCATAAATTCCACCTGAATTATGGATGGCGGCAGGAAGATTGTCCTTACGGGATACGGAGCGGTCCTTCCGCCTTTCTAAGGGATACTCAGGGTCTGAAAACACGACTCTCAACATAAAATGCCTACGATGTCTTAGTTGTAGATGTGGACACATCTGAAGCTTAGACTCGGAGCAACCGGAAGGCGTTGTGGATCCCACTAGCGACAACTCGGATCTGAAGTCAGATCATCGAGTCTCCACCACCCCACGCCGTGCATCCTGCCCTCAGAGTGGCTAATCGTTTAAAGGACTATTTGTAAATAGTCCACCCCCATGGGTCGGAAACCCCCATTTACTTCTTCTTTGATTTTTAAAGCTACTTATAAGTTACAGATGGTCTCGTAACGTTTTAATTTACAGTGCGCCTGTGCCGCCTTCAATCTCACTATCCACCACTTATTCACGATGCCACTGCCATCGGCAGAGACGCTACCGCCGTCTCCACTTGTCCAAGACGTAAGTATTTTCCTTTTTCAGTTAGGACCAGGGACGGTCCTCGTTAAAGGTGGGAGGTGTAAGGGATAGATTATCCCTTATTAGGCATCTGTAATTAGAATTACAGATACAGTTACAGTATCTCCCATAAGTCTCTAGTTTGATAGAAGCTTTCCCCTTTGACCGGTGACGCATACCAGATGCCTCGAAGATCAAAGGAGGCGAATTCCTCTATCTGTCCAGGACAGGCGAGCCGCGCTCTCCGCGGAACGCATGCTCTCTCTTCCTCACAAGTTCTAACAGTTTTCTTACAGAAGCCGCCAAGAAGAAGCCCAATCTGTGATGCCCTGGTGCCCTCCTCGACTCCACACTCTCTTCCTCAACCGTCCCCGCTTTCCCACCGACGCCTACACAAGCTCCTGGTCCTACAGTCCCCGCCTCCTCAGATGCCAACTATAAAAGACGGGAGGATGGCCGTCTCGAGGCTCGGATTTTCATCTTCGAATCTATTTTATTAAATTCTTGTCGTTCTCTTCTCTCATCGGATCTCCTATGTTTTGCCCCGATCTCGATTCTCTCGTGTTTTCTCCGACCTTCTAGCCTCTATAAATAAACCCTTAGCCGAGAAAACCCTCTTCTAGACTTGGGACCCCAGAAAGGGGCCCGTACACTTCACTGATGTTTGTCAATCTCACATGACCTAGATTCGGTCTATGGAGAGACATTTGAGGGTATCTGTCATTTTTCATTTCACCCCTACATCTCAAACTTCCAAAAATCAACGGGAGGCCTTTGAAAATCGAGGGTAAATCGACGTCGATTCCAGAATTCCCTAATTATAGAATTCGCTTTTTTTGAGGTTTTTGACATTCTCACATGTAAGCAGACATTCTATGCAAAAAACTCAGATACATCATTTCAATTTTCGTTCTCGACCCAATCCTCGAAATTCTCACTTGTAACGGGAGGCCTTTGAAAAATGGAAGAAACAAAGTTCAGTTCCAAAAAAAATTGCGAGTGTATTTTTGGCTCAAACTAGGACAACTTCATCAAAACAGTATGCAGAATGTTCCCAACGGATGATGTGTGGGGCAGGACGTCATGTGTCAAAAGTGGTCCCCCAGGCCATCTGACAGAAGTCAATTTTTCAAAAATTATCCACCAAAATCACTAAAGTCGCCGCAATTTTGCTCCTAGACAAGATACAGCAAATCTGAGCATAGATTCGGAATCCTCATGAAATTTCGCATCTTTTGAGCCTAAAATCATGGTATTTGGACAACATTGACGTTTCTTAGAGAAGCCCGAAGACGCGCCAAAAAAGAGCTCACTTTTGAGAGGGGAAAATGACATATTTCAGATGGTTTTTGATCATTTGAACGTGTTCCACTTATCGACTTGTGATCTAGATATGGGAATGAACAACTTTGTGGAATAAAACCTAAAACATACAGCAATAGGGTCATACCTCATTGATGTCCAAAATTCCGAAAATCAACTGGAGGACGTTGAATATAGCGGGAAAAGTGGGTTCATTTCTAGATGGTTCCTGCAACATTGAACTAGTTCCAACCGGTAAATCGTCGTGTAGGCATGAAAATATTCGACTTCATGGAGGAAAAAGCCCAATATACCGAAATATGTCTTTTCTCACCCAACCTCCCGTTTCCCGGAATCCATGGTGAGGCCTTCGAAAAACCGGGAATGAGCGACGTCGATTCCAGAATTCGGCAACAGTAGGAATTCATAACTCGTGGATGTTTGTCAATCTCACATGACCTAGATTCGGTCTATGGAGAGACATTTGAGGGTATCTGTCATTTTTCATTTCACCCCTACATCTCAAACTTCCAAAAATCAACGGGAGGCCTTTGAAAATCGAGGGTAAATCGACGTCGATTCCAGAATTCCCTAATTATAGAATTCGCTTTTTTTGAGGTTTTTGACATTCTCACATGTAAGCAGACATTCTATGCAAAAAACTCAGATACATCATTTCAATTTTCGTTCTCGACCCAATCCTCGAAATTCTCACTTGTAACGGGAGGCCTTTGAAAAATGGAAGAAACAAAGTTCAGTTCCAAAAAAAATTGCGAGTGTATTTTTGGCTCAAACTAGGACAACTTCATCAAAACAGTATGCAGAATGTTCCCAACGGATGATGTGTGGGGCAGGACGTCATGTGTCAAAAGTGGTCCCCCAGGCCATCTGACAGAAGTCAATTTTTCAAAAATTATCCACCAAAATCACTAAAGTCGCCGCAATTTTGCTCCTAGACAAGATACAGCAAATCTGAGCATAGATTCGGAATCCTCATGAAATTTCGCATCTTTTGAGCCTAAAATCATGGTATTTGGACAACATTGACGTTTCTTAGAGAAGCCCGAAGACGCGCCAAAAAAGAGCTCACTTTTGAGAGGGGAAAATGACATATTTCAGATGGTTTTTGATCATTTGAACGTGTTCCACTTATCGACTTGTGATCTAGATATGGGAATGAACAACTTTGTGGAATAAAACCTAAAACATACAGCAATAGGGTCATACCTCATTGATGTCCAAAATTCCGAAAATCAACTGGAGGACGTTGAATATAGCGGGAAAAGTGGGTTCATTTCTAGATGGTTCCTGCAACATTGAACTAGTTCCAACCGGTAAATCGTCGTGTAGGCATGAAAATATTCGACTTCATGGAGGAAAAAGCCCAATATACCGAAATATGTCTTTTCTCACCCAACCTCCCGTTTCCCGGAATCCATGGTGAGGCCTTCGAAAAACCGGGAATGAGCGACGTCGATTCCAGAATTCGGCAACAGTAGGAATTCATAACTCGTGGATGTTTGTCAATCTCACATGACCTAGATTCGGTCTATGGAGAGACATTTGAGGGTATCTGTCATTTTTCATTTCACCCCTACATCTCAAACTTCCAAAAATCAACGGGAGGCCTTTGAAAATCGAGGGTAAATCGACGTCGATTCCAGAATTCCCTAATTATAGAATTCGCTTTTTTTGAGGTTTTTGACATTCTCACATGTAAGCAGACATTCTATGCAAAAAACTCAGATACATCATTTCAATTTTCGTTCTCGACCCAATCCTCGAAATTCTCACTTGTAACGGGAGGCCTTTGAAAAATGGAAGAAACAAAGTTCAGTTCCAAAAAAAATTGCGAGTGTATTTTTGGCTCAAACTAGGACAACTTCATCAAAACAGTATGCAGAATGTTCCCAACGGATGATGTGTGGGGCAGGACGTCATGTGTCAAAAGTGGTCCCCCAGGCCATCTGACAGAAGTCAATTTTTCAAAAATTATCCACCAAAATCACTAAAGTCGCCGCAATTTTGCTCCTAGACAAGATACAGCAAATCTGAGCATAGATTCGGAATCCTCATGAAATTTCGCATCTTTTGAGCCTAAAATCATGGTATTTGGACAACATTGACGTTTCTTAGAGAAGCCCGAAGACGCGCCAAAAAAGAGCTCACTTTTGAGAGGGGAAAATGACATATTTCAGATGGTTTTTGATCATTTGAACGTGTTCCACTTATCGACTTGTGATCTAGATATGGGAATGAACAACTTTGTGGAATAAAACCTAAAACATACAGCAATAGGGTCATACCTCATTGATGTCCAAAATTCCGAAAATCAACTGGAGGACGTTGAATATAGCGGGAAAAGTGGGTTCATTTCTAGATGGTTCCTGCAACATTGAACTAGTTCCAACCGGTAAATCGTCGTGTAGGCATGAAAATATTCGACTTCATGGAGGAAAAAGCCCAATATACCGAAATATGTCTTTTCTCACCCAACCTCCCGTTTCCCGGAATCCATGGTGAGGCCTTCGAAAAACCGGGAATGAGCGACGTCGATTCCAGAATTCGGCAACAGTAGGAATTCATAACTCGTGGATGTTTGTCAATCTCACATGACCTAGATTCGGTCTATGGAGAGACATTTGAGGGTATCTGTCATTTTTCATTTCACCCCTACATCTCAAACTTCCAAAAATCAACGGGAGGCCTTTGAAAATCGAGGGTAAATCGACGTCGATTCCAGAATTCCCTAATTATAGAATTCGCTTTTTTTGAGGTTTTTGACATTCTCACATGTAAGCAGACATTCTATGCAAAAAACTCAGATACATCATTTCAATTTTCGTTCTCGACCCAATCCTCGAAATTCTCACTTGTAACGGGAGGCCTTTGAAAAATGGAAGAAACAAAGTTCAGTTCCAAAAAAAATTGCGAGTGTATTTTTGGCTCAAACTAGGACAACTTCATCAAAACAGTATGCAGAATGTTCCCAACGGATGATGTGTGGGGCAGGACGTCATGTGTCAAAAGTGGTCCCCCAGGCCATCTGACAGAAGTCAATTTTTCAAAAATTATCCACCAAAATCACTAAAGTCGCCGCAATTTTGCTCCTAGACAAGATACAGCAAATCTGAGCATAGATTCGGAATCCTCATGAAATTTCGCATCTTTTGAGCCTAAAATCATGGTATTTGGACAACATTGACGTTTCTTAGAGAAGCCCGAAGACGCGCCAAAAAAGAGCTCACTTTTGAGAGGGGAAAATGACATATTTCAGATGGTTTTTGATCATTTGAACGTGTTCCACTTATCGACTTGTGATCTAGATATGGGAATGAACAACTTTGTGGAATAAAACCTAAAACATACAGCAATAGGGTCATACCTCATTGATGTCCAAAATTCCGAAAATCAACTGGAGGACGTTGAATATAGCGGGAAAAGTGGGTTCATTTCTAGATGGTTCCTGCAACATTGAACTAGTTCCAACCGGTAAATCGTCGTGTAGGCATGAAAATATTCGACTTCATGGAGGAAAAAGCCCAATATACCGAAATATGTCTTTTCTCACCCAACCTCCCGTTTCCCGGAATCCATGGTGAGGCCTTCGAAAAACCGGGAATGAGCGACGTCGATTCCAGAATTCGGCAACAGTAGGAATTCATAACTCGTGGATGTTTGTCAATCTCACATGACCTAGATTCGGTCTATGGAGAGACATTTGAGGGTATCTGTCATTTTTCATTTCACCCCTACATCTCAAACTTCCAAAAATCAACGGGAGGCCTTTGAAAATCGAGGGTAAATCGACGTCGATTCCAGAATTCCCTAATTATAGAATTCGCTTTTTTTGAGGTTTTTGACATTCTCACATGTAAGCAGACATTCTATGCAAAAAACTCAGATACATCATTTCAATTTTCGTTCTCGACCCAATCCTCGAAATTCTCACTTGTAACGGGAGGCCTTTGAAAAATGGAAGAAACAAAGTTCAGTTCCAAAAAAAATTGCGAGTGTATTTTTGGCTCAAACTAGGACAACTTCATCAAAACAGTATGCAGAATGTTCCCAACGGATGATGTGTGGGGCAGGACGTCATGTGTCAAAAGTGGTCCCCCAGGCCATCTGACAGAAGTCAATTTTTCAAAAATTATCCACCAAAATCACTAAAGTCGCCGCAATTTTGCTCCTAGACAAGATACAGCAAATCTGAGCATAGATTCGGAATCCTCATGAAATTTCGCATCTTTTGAGCCTAAAATCATGGTATTTGGACAACATTGACGTTTCTTAGAGAAGCCCGAAGACGCGCCAAAAAAGAGCTCACTTTTGAGAGGGGAAAATGACATATTTCAGATGGTTTTTGATCATTTGAACGTGTTCCACTTATCGACTTGTGATCTAGATATGGGAATGAACAACTTTGTGGAATAAAACCTAAAACATACAGCAATAGGGTCATACCTCATTGATGTCCAAAATTCCGAAAATCAACTGGAGGACGTTGAATATAGCGGGAAAAGTGGGTTCATTTCTAGATGGTTCCTGCAACATTGAACTAGTTCCAACCGGTAAATCGTCGTGTAGGCATGAAAATATTCGACTTCATGGAGGAAAATCAAAAAAATACAACACGAGGTCATCCATCATCCAACCTCCCGTTTCCCGGAATCCATGGTGAGGCCTCTCAAAAACCGGGAGCATCGACGTCAATTCCAGAATCCCCGCAACAGTAGGAATTCATGTGTTTTGGATTTTTGTCAATCTCACATGACCTAGAATCTGTCTATGGAGAGACATTTGAGGGTATCTGTCATTTTTCATTTCACCCCTACATCTCAAACTTCCAAAAATCAACGGGAGGCCTTTGAAAATCGAGGGTAAATCGACGTAAAATATGTCATTTTCCCCTCTCAAAAGTGAGCTCTTTTTCGGCGCGTTTTGGGGCTTCTCTATGAAACGTCAATGTTGTCCAAATACCATGATTTTATGCTCAAAAGATGCGAAATTTCATGAGGATTTCGAATCTATGCTCAGATTTGCCGTATCTTGTTTACGAGAGCGAAATTGCGGCGATTTTAGTGATTTTGGTGGATAATTTTTGAAAAATTGACTTCTGTCAGATGGCCTGGGGGACCACTTTTGACACATGACGTCAGGAACCACACATCATCCGTTGGAAACAATCATCATACTGTTTTGATCAAGTTGTCATGGTTTGGAGCCAAAAATACACTTGCAATTTTTTGGAACTCAACTTAGTTTCTTCAAATTTTCAAAGGCCTCCCGTTACTAGTGAGAATTTCGAGGATTCGAGCGAGAACGAAAATTGAAAACACCCTTCTGAGTTTCTTCCATAGAAAGTTGTGCTTACATGTGAGAATGTTAAAAATCACAAATTAAGCAATTATTCCCGCCGCGGAATTCTGGAATCGACGTCGATTTATCCCCGATTTTCAAAGGCCTCCCGTTGATTTTTGGAAGTTTGAGATGTAGGGGTGAAATGAAAAATGACAGATACCCTCAAATGTCTCTCCATAGACAGATTCTAGGTCATGTGAGATTGACAAAAACCCAAAACACATGAATTCCTACTGTTGCTAGGATTCTGGAATTGACGTCGGTTTTCTTTCTGAGAGACGTCATTATGGATCACGGGAAAACGGGAGGTTGGGTGATAGATCACCTCTTACTGTGTTAGTCAGTTTTTTCTCCATGAAGTCTAATATTTTGATGCCTACATGACGATTTACCGATTGGAATCAGTTCAAATTTCCAGATACATATCTGAAACTAACCCCTAGTTTTCCCTGTATATTCAACGACCGCCCGTTGATTTTGTGATATACCGGTAATCTGGTGTTCCTTGTTTTTTTCTTCATATATGCATGTTAATCTATTCTCTCTCGAACACTTACCCACATCTGTTTGCATAAAGATCACTCCTACTCTTATTTGTCGCATTTGTCACCAAGTTTCTTTTTCTGTTTCTCTCTTATTTTTTCTTCTTCTGTGTCGTGTATGTATAGATTGCATTTCTCTTATTTTCGTTTTTGCTTCACTCAAAGGGCCCTGGGTGGGCGACAAGGAGAAGAAGTAGACGGAGAGAAACGAGAGAAATTGGAAGGAGGAAAATGTTGGCGGCGTGCCAACAGCAAACACACCAACATACATCGAAAAGAGAGAAGGAAGAGAGGCGGTCAACTATTGATCACACCTCTCTCCTCTCTTCTCTCCATTCTTTCTATCTTCGACCCAAAGACTCCTCCTTTTCTCCCATACCCTCCCGGCCACTCCGTTTTCTCCCCCTCTCCTGTTGCTGCCGCTTTCTGCTGTCCGTTTTCTGCAGCAACAACATAGCACACGAGGGAAAAGAAAAGAGATCTTCTAGCTCTCCTTCTTCCTTCTTCCTCTTTCCTCCTTTCCTATTCTTTTTCTTTCTACTCCCACACTCAACTCTTTCCTACTTTTTCAGTCGCCCTCCCTGTGCGGTGAGAGTATTGCCGAGCACACTGCGTCGCCGTTCCAAGAAACTCCAGAATCAGAAGACGAAGAAGGTGACATCTTCGTCTTCTGTTGTCAAGAAGGGCTCCAAGAAGAAGTCACCGAAAGTCACACCGAAACCAAAAACTACGAGAAGACGTCCTACTGTTCCAGTAGTTATACCGTTTGTTCCAATTCCTTTGATTCCAAAACCAAGAAGGATTCTTAATATGAGCAACGTCCTTCCTAAATTAGTGTGGCCTATCGATAGAGAAGTTGATGAAGGAGAACTCGAAGATCACGAAGGACCACTAAGATTGGATTATGATGCGTGAGTGTTTCTTCTTTGAATTTTGCAACCAATAATTTTGCTTTGAAAATTCTCACAGATCTCTCTAAGTATAGATATTTCAAGAAATTTTACTTTTTTTTGTAACTATCCATCTAACTATTTTTGTATTAATTGAACGTAGTTTCACTTCCACTATTTCTAAAAGAAAATAGACCTTCCCTATCTGAGTCTCTACTATTTCCACCACGTGATAGAGTGAAAAAAAGAGCAAAGGTATCTTTTCAACCTGTTTGTTTGTCAATATATCATCATTGCAACCGCAAATACCTCCTCGATCCTAGATGTAATCTACTCATTTCCATTGATTGGACCATAATTAGTGGGTTACGCTCGCTTTAAGAACACCTGCTCGGTTACGGCATCATCAGAAAATGACATCATTTATCGGTTCGCATCGATCGATTCCATTTCTTATGTCAATGACCTTGCCGACGGTTTTGTTAGAAAAAAAGAAGCATAGGAGACGCAGACATTTAGAATTGGATTGCGCAATAAACCTTGGAAGCTTGCCAATTGCTATTGGAAGACAAAGAGAGAAAATAGTAGAAGCTGGGAAAATGATTGAAATGTTAACGATGAGAGATTTAATAGTTTGAAGAACAAATACTGATAAAAAATTTAGATAAGAAAGGTGCGGAGAAAACAAGAAAAAACTTGGCAATGTGCCAAGTGGAAAGTGATAAACAAGGAGTTTTTGGTTTCAGACTAGTGATGCTTGCCAATTTGCCGCCTCTATCCGAAGAACTGATGAATAGGAATCTAGCGCTTCCAGTCAAGACAAGGTCAGCTGCAGAGTATACACTGGTTTTGGATTTGGTAAGCATTTGGTTATCTTGAGAAAACAAAACAGCCCATCTTTAAAGCAATTGAAAGAAGGATGATCCAAAACTACTCTAGTTTACGTTAACTAACAAGATTAGACCAAAAAATGGGGATTGTTTCCATTAGAACAAATGGTGTGATTCTGAAATACCAAAAAGCAAGAAAAGATGTAGAGATGACCGCAATCAATTTTCCAATGTAAAAACTTGAAGGGGTAATTCAAGTAGAGAAGAGATTCAAAAATCATTCCCCACCTGCACAACGTGGGAAAAGATTATTTGACTACCTGGGATGCTCTAACTGTTGTATCATTCAAAATACGTCACCATCATCTAGTTTGGGGACTGGTACTGGACGACAGGGGGACTGATTTTGAATGATAAGATGCTGTTAGTTTCTGGAATCAAAAATGAGGCTCCTCTGTTTAGGTCGATTTTTTTCATACTTGGATAATGGTTGGATCTATATGGATACCCCCCCCCCCCCCCCCCACCATCTGAGTCTCAAAAAGTTTGGCTATGGCTATGACCAAGGGAAAATGATTTCAGAAGCGGTCCAGTGGGAGACTAATCGGCTATATATACAGAAAATAATAAGCACCTAGACGATTTTGGATCATAAATACGTTACCCTGAGTCAATTGACCACCAAACTCAAGTAACTGTGGGTGAGTAATAAACAAAAGAAAAATTTATCATTAGTTCTTAGTTTTTTCTTGAATTGTGCAAAACGCATTATGTACACCAAACCAGTTCCAGACTACTAGAGAAGATGCTGAACTTCCAACAATGCAAATAATTAAGAATTCGGATATGTTTAGAATACGTCACATTTTAACTAGGCTCTTTTTCAGGACGAAACTCTGGTACACTGCAGTCTGACACCCCTCGATAATTGTCAAATGGTGTTCCCAGTTGTGTTCCAAGACATCACATATCAAGTATACGTCCGTATTCGACCATTCCTCCGAACATTTCTGAATCGAATGGCTAAGATGTTCGAAATTATCGTATTCACTGCCAGTAAGAAAGTCTATGCCAATAAACTATGCGTAAGTAAATCAAGCAAAAAATATCAGTAGATGATTATTTTTTAGGACATCCTGGATCCCCAGAAAACGCTCATCAAGCATCGTTTGTTCCGAGAACATTGCGTTTGTGTTTATGGCAACTATGTGAAAGACTTGTCGATTTTGGGAAGAGATATGTCGAAGACAATGATTCTGGATAATGCCGTTCAATCATTTGCTTATCAGCTTGACAATGGTGTTCCAATCGAGAGCTGGTTCCATGATCGGAACGATACAGAATTACTCAAGCTCTGCTCGTTTTTCGAATCTATTCCGAATTCCGTAAGTTACAGAGAAGACATTAGTTTTCCGGTATAAAAATCAGAATATCTGAAAGTCTTTCATGCTATTTTTCTATTTTTCAGGGTCGAGATGTCCGGGAAATCATCCGTCAAAAATACCGTCTCCGAGATCACATTCCATTCTACAGTATCATCCACCAACAAGAAGGTCCAGGCCAACTACCAATAATAATACCTCTACCCCGACTAGATACACCACCGGTACAAGAAGACGTTAATAACGGCAATGATCAACTGATAACACAAGTTGCTCAGAAACCTCCCCAAATGGTACAGGGATAAAGGATCTATTTTCAGAAATATGTTTGTACATACTGTCCTTCCATTCCAATAGATTGTTGTGTTTTATATACCCTCTGAATGCCTTCGAATCAATTACCTCTAATGTGTACTTCTTCCTCTTCCTCACCGCCTTTATATCTTACCTGAAAACGATCTGCATTTTTTCTATGTTTCAAGATACTCTCCCAACAACTCGTTTCTATGCACAATGTGCCATTGTCAAATCTCAATTACATACCCATTTTTCGGTGTCAAATATTCCTCTTTAACAAGATCCCTGTGAAAAACCAGATCGCATAGTTTCTTTAAATAGAAAAATGTTTAGTTTAATTTCAATTTCTGACATCTAATAAACGAATGTTCACAACATGCAGAATTTGGAAAACATTGAGCAAGTAAACAAAGCTTAATTGTCATATTTTGCAGCAATTCACCCGTTTTTAGAATTGAACCATTTCTCCTTCTTGTGTCGGTTATCACACTCGGGAAAGCTCAAAAACATTCGGAATTCCTCAAAAAAGTTTCGGAAAAGCTCAAAAATTCAAAATTAGAGCGTTAAAAATTACGCCGCTGCGAGACCCGATAAACAAATAATGGTGTGTGCCTTTAAACTGATACGTTGCACTCGTCAACGAACGACGCTTTTCTCTAGACATCAAGCTCTTTTGACACAGACTTGATTAATTCATCTTACATTTTTTTCTTTAAAATGAATTTTAGTTTTGAAAAATAGTTGAGAAAACATTGAGGTCGAATTTATTGCATCATGCCAAGAAAAAAAGGAAAAGAAACCCATACCGTAGTTTTCAAGGATTCGGTTTTTGCTTTTTAAATATTTTTTGACTGTGAATGTGTGAAAACATATTGGCAATTAGGCAATATCTCGTTCTTCAGCTTTCGTGTTTCCATGCCGACATTGCGTCGCCAGACGAGACATTTCTTCAATTTCGTGTAGTTTGTCGCTTTCTGTTTCAGCCGAAAAACGAGTTTATTTTGGATTTTTCTTTTATTTTTCACTAAGGCAGCTACTTCTTCTAAATAACGCTACAAAAGAGCTGCGAAAGATTTGTCTACCGCATCTGTTGGCTCTCGTAACCTTCAATTTTATGTTCCTATTTTTCAGAACATATGATGGAGTGATTCAGTGGAGAAAAATCTATGAAGAAAATGTCCTTTTGTGCCTCCAAAAATTATAGTAATCGCTATAATCGCTGTGATACCTTGTCTGATCAAAGTATGTTAGTATTGAGTATGAGTATGAGGAAAGGAACATGTGTTGTGCGGCAACGTCTCACAGCGATCATAGGGCTTAATGTAATATCAGCTAGTTTCTTCCTTCTTTTTTCCTTTTTTTGCTGCACCTGAATCTGTTTTTCCTTTTTTTGCTGCACCGTGTATCTGAAAGTTAAGAAAAAATTCCTCCACTGAACAACTCCATCACGTTCATCACATCTAGAAATTACTGTTCATTCCTATTAGTTACGGGAACATTTTCGGATTTTTTTGTGAAAAAAGATACAATAATTGTCGCAGCGAACTGTTCAACCTAGAAACATTCATGGGTTCTAAAAAATCATGTCTGACAAAACTGGACCACACACGAAGAAAGTGAAAAGTTCAATAAATTTGTACCTCCCACAGGAAACGACCGCCCAAAATCCCCTTTTCTTCTATCATTCTCAGTTGAATTCTGAAGGCTTTTCTATCCTTGTCTTACACCCTACGTCTTCCTCTTCCGCCACTAACCGCATCGAATCCATCCAGTTAGTTCTTCTTTCTTGCAGATTTCCTTCTTCCGCGGCGACAGTGACCCGGTTCCAAAGAAACGCGTCTTCCTTCGCTTCTTGCCTCTCTCCACCAAAATGTCCTTCAAAGCGGTCGTTCTAGTCGGAGGGCCACAGAAAGGTGAGGAGACTGCGTCACTGTTCGAATAGTCAGGCCCGCCTCCATCCAAGAAGACCAGCCATCTTCACTTCTGAATCTTCTGACTCAACATGATTCTTGCCGCCGGAGCTCTGCTGTCCCTCTACGCCTTCTTTCTCGTGTTGCCAATCGTTATCATGGCATATGCAGCGCAGAATTTCCCGCTCCGGCTTTAAAATCCCCCAATTCATCTCGTAGGCATAATAGGCTTTATCCTCGATGATTTCATGTAGAATTTTCGTTATCTATTATTCAATTCTCCCAGAAAATGTAAGTTTATATTCAGATCATGTTTTTAATACTCGATGTAATGGGTCATAAGCATTGTGGCGCTTTTGAGTTTATTGCAGTACTATTGTTCATCAAATGATTGATTGCTTTGATACTGAAAACTAGTTCCGAACAAGATGGTCTGCAAGAGATTGCGAAGGCGAATAGTACAACCTTTTGCACTTTTCTGTATGGATCATTTTTCTGACTTTGATAGTACGATCTTGCAAGTGTTATTTTTTTGATTTTTGAACTGAAAAATTCTCCAACTGAATCAATTATTCAAATAGAACTTCTAAAACTAAGTCTTTCAGGTACTCGCTTCCGTCCTCTTTCCCTTCAACTACCCAAACCTCTTTTTCCTATTGCTGGAGTTCCTCTCATCGAACATCATATCGACCAACTTTGCCAGGTATTTTTTCACTCTTGAGAGATTTATAACATTATTTTCAGTTATCTGGATTGTCTGAAATCTTATTACTCGGTTTCTTCCCTACTGATCTTTTCACGGAGTTTATCGATCGCTGCCAGAAGACCTATCGCGTCAGCATAAAATATCTTGAAGAACCCAATCCACTCGGTATGTGTTTTTTCCACGAAACCGGTTAAATTTTCTTATGACGGGAGGCAGGAGGTGGAACGATACGTAATCTAATTGTTTGAGAGGTTAAAGATTTCGTAGTGAAGAAAACATAATGGTCGTACTAAAACTAGGATCGCAGTCTCTACGAATCACCTTGAAACCTGTTCAACGAATTCAAGACCCATAAAATAAGATTTTCAGGAACTGCCGGAGGACTCGTTTCATTCAAGACCACAATTCTCTCTGGGGAACCTGATGCAGTTTTCGTCATCAATGCTGATGTCTGTGGAGATCTTCCTATTGAAGATATGGGAGCTAAAATTGATTCAATTTCTGGTTCCAGCATGCTCATGCTTACAACTGAAGCCACTCGTCAACAGTCAGTAAACTTCGGATCAGTGAGTTTTTATATCCAAACCAATAAACCAAATCAGTATTTAGGTCGTAACAGATTCTGACGGAAAAGTGGTTCATTATGTCGATAAGCCAACGACGTTCGTGTCTACCAACATTTCCTGCGGAGTGTATCTGATGAAAACAGAGGTCATCCGACAACTCGATCTCCCACTGAACGGCGATGGAATCTGGTTGGAAACCGACGTTCTTCCACAACTTGCTGCTTCAGGAAATCTTTATGCTCTCCATACGACTAGATGGTGGAGCCAAACAAAAACTGCTGCGTAAGCTGAGAGCCAAAAACGAAAATCGAAAGTTATATTTTACAGGGCTGTTCTTTATGCAAATCGGCACTATCTTCGTCTCTACAAGAAGCGATATGCAGCTAGATTGTGTAAAAACGGTGCTCAAATCATCGGAGATGTTTTCATTGATCCAAGTGCCAAAGTTCATCCAACTGCTAAAATTGGACCAAATGTGAGCATCGGTCCGAACGCTGTTATCGGAAAAGGTGTACGCATCAAAGAGTCGATCATTCTTCCGGAAGCCGTCATTGAAGAGAATGCTTGTGTATTGCAGTCAGTGATTGGTTGGCGTTCTGTTGTGGGAGTGTGGGCTCGGATAGAAGGAATACCTCTTGAGCCGAATCCAAATCTTCCGTTCGCCAAGGTAAGCTTATCCTTGAAACTGGAACTGTAATTTCGCCGTCTGATGTGACCTCATATAAGGGCGCGCATCTTATTTTGAGAACCGAAAACGCCTCGAAAACGAGCAATTCACATGCAAACACTGATCGGAATTCAAATTGATATCGTGTGAATCTGAATTTACTGGCTCTTTTCCCGTTTCCATCGCAAAATCATATTTTCCTGGCGGGACCATACTTACATGCATGCGCTTTTAAACGAGTTGACGCCAGACGACGAAATCATAATATATATTTTCAAACCCGAAGTTAATTAATATAAAAAATTATGATTTGATTTTTCAAGTCTAATATTTCATTTTCAGATGGACAACAAGCCACTCTTCCTCCCTGATGGCCGTCTCACTCCATCTCTGACAATTCTCGGCTCCGATGTATCGGTTGCTCCTGAGACAATCATCCTGAACTGCGTCGTCTTACCGTACAAGGAGCTCACTTGTAGCTATAAAAACCAAATCATTCTTTGAATCATTTTAATGTTCCGTCTAGATTCACCCAACTATTTCATTCCATCGTCTTCTGTGATATGTATTTATTTTCGGGGTAATGCCATTTTGAATGCCAAAACTTGACAGTTACTGACAGAGTTGGTGGTATCGATGTTCATCTGTATTTTAATTACACTCATTTTAATTTATTGCCTTTTCTGTTAAAAAATATAAGCCTTGTAATAACCCTTATAATCTAATTAAGTAGTTGTACATTAAAAATAAAAGTCATTTTCTGGGAAGAAATCCTTCGCATTGATTGAGATAACATCGATAAGACAGAACAATGCTCTCCAGGACTCTAGTAATTCGTACGCTGAACAAACTCTAGAAACTCAGTTTGTGTATTTAACAACTTTTTTGTACAATCTCTTCTAAAGGGCGTCCCGTGAAAACCAGAAGAGCCGGGAAACCAGGAAAAAAAGGTGTCACTACAAAACAAAAAAAGTTCTAGGATTGATGTATACACCCACAACATTTGAAATGAAACTGACAAATTTCAACCTCAAAATTTGGCGTTTTTCAAGTGAACACGGCAAACGTTCACATCCTTTTAAGCTTAACTGTAGATATACGTTCACCCATGAATACGGTAGGTCTAAATATCTCATTTGAAAGACCCAACAAAGCCGTAGTCTTGTTTAAGCCTTATCTCATTTCTGTCATTGAATTCTTTTCATTTCTCTCAACATGTTGCCTTCTTCTTCTTCCTCAATAACCTTGCACATTTCTCCACATCTGGTTGATGTTACTTTATGTCAGTGACCCGAAGCGACCAGAAGGAATGTCGAGAGAGCATGGGGAATAGAGAGACCCAGAGAAAATGAATAGCCTGCGCGATCATTCTCTTACTTCCTCTCTGTGCTCTTCTGCTTCTTCTGTCTCGTTTTCACAGTAACTCAAAACCTTTTTTTCTGTTTCCTAAAGTCTCCATTAGTTTTTTGATTCAAATATTTGTTGGATGAAGTTGAAGAATTTGAAAAATACTACTGTAGAAATATGATTTCTTCGATTCCAACTTAATCAAGAACCCGAACTGAATCTATTTGAAACTCAATGGTCCAAGAATGCGAAGAAGCTCTTTTTTTGTAGTTATATAAGATCAAAAAGCCTTACAATTCAGAATGCTCTTGCTTTTGTTGACCATAAGAACAATGTTCCTTCACGCCGATTACTCTCAAAGTAAAAATACAAACAGGAACAGTTGACATAGAAAAAGAAGAATACAACTAACTCTTTTCTCTCCACCAGTTATATTGGAAAACTGTTGGCAGATTACTCAAAAACTATACAGTCAATGTTTTTGTGTCTGAATTCGAAAAATTCAGTGGCTTCCCGTATGGTTTCATTTACTCAAGTTGTACGATTTAAAAAGTTCTTGAACAAGATCCCACTCTTTAATTGCTAATTTTCAAGAAGTCTTTGAGATGATACAACTTTCCACTTTGTATCAACTTGGATTAATCTATTCAGAGTCATTAGTCCACATACAGTGCCGAAAAAATAGTTGGCAACTTTGGACGCCATCAGTGGAAAATTTCCAACTTTGGGGGTCTGAAGAAGTAGTTTGATATGATCCAATTTTTTTGAATAATGGTAGATATAGAGATCAACTCTAGAACTCAATTTGTGTAGTTGCTCAGTTTTCTAATATTGCTTTTTCTAATATTATGTAATAAAAACATGTCTCTCAAAGTTTTCAAAGTAGCCTTAAAGTTGGACGAGGCTTGCAAACTGGGCGTGATCTATTTGTATTGAACGCAGTTACGGAAAAGGGCTGTTCACTTTGGAAGTAGATTTCTGAAATTGATCTCTCTAGCCAATAGTTTGTAATCAAAATGGAATAGGGGAAAACCACATTTTCAGACACCCAAAGTGGACACCCTTCTGGCCGGTACGGTTGCTTTCACAGAATTTTTATTTGAACTTTGACTAAATATTTCGATGAGAGTTTGAAGAGCCACTAAGGAAAACTGGAACTTCAAATAATCATGTTATCTAATTCAAAAAGGTCTAAAATGTGTCCACATGAATAAATTTTAACTGAGTTCATCCAATCTGACAAAATCTGAACCTACAGTAAACTAGACACCAGCAAATCTAAATATGGATTTGCTTTACTGTCCTCGTGAATTATGAATTCAAGTTTTCTTCTCCTCTCCTTTCCTCTTTTATTCCCATTCTAACCTTCCTCTTTCATTTTTGAAATGGCACGCGTCTAGCATCACAATTTCGAAAAACCTCACACAGAGACTCGTTGCCCTCCTCGTCTTCGCAACAAACAACGCAATAAAAATTGGCGTCCGCACCTCGAATTTATGTGAATTCACATAATGTCTCCACTACAACTTCTCCTTCTCACTTTCTATACACTGCTTCTTCTTTTCCTTATTTAACCGTTTGAATAATGCTCAGAATATCGGAAAAGATCTGGAAGGATCTGGATTCTATTGGGATTCAGGGTCATAATTTCGAGGATATGAAAAGCGATTTGATCCAAAATTGTATCTGATAACCATAAAGGTTGCAAAAAGAGGCGAGACAAAAGTTCGATTTTGACACCCAAAATCTGAAAGATCTTTTCGAAAGATAAAAGAGAAAGGGGGTGGCCTAAAAAGTGGAATTTGTTGTGACAAGTCAAGGAAGAAAACGAGACGAAACAATGGACAAATTTTTCTTTTCGCTTGTTGCGCCCGAGTTTTTTGTCTTGTTTATTTAGTTTCAAGTTGGTCCAAAAACAATGGCTTCACCCATCTCAAGAATTTTCCTGACTCTCCTTCTTCTGGTTGAATTCTAGGTATTGTAATTCTTTGGGTTTTGAGAGGAAGCACGAAAAGTAGATTCTTTGAGATTTACAAAACCTGAATAACGAATTACCAGATACTAGAATCATCCAAATCCTCATCCAGTTTTCTAGATCCTCCTCTACAATCAACAATCTTCCAACTTTTCCTCATTTCTATTTGCCATGTGTTCCCGTACGAAATGATACTCTTCTCAAATGTATCGTATTTCCTTTCTTTTTTCTTGCGCATTCCTTTTTCAGAAGTAGAAAAGAGTGTCAACTCTAACTTGTAGTCTCTCTATATATTCAGTTGCTCCTCTCTTTTCTTTCCTCTCTGCGTCTCCTCCGAATTCCCATAGTCTCTCTTTCGCAACTCATTTTGCCAACTTTTCACTGTGTCTGTTTCCTCTAATTTTTGATCAATGTCTCCAATTCAACTATTCAAATGTTGTTTGGGGGTGACAAAAGTTGGCGCCCAATCGTGCGCATTGTCGTCGTTTTTTCTTTCTTTTTTGCCTACTCATTTTAATTTCTTTCCTGTTGCAAATTGCTAGGAGAAACAGAAGAAAGTTCAAATTCATAACGTACAATTTTAGAGTTTGGAGAAACTAGAATATCACAACTGTCCAGTTATGAAAACTATAAAGATGTACCCAGAAATCCGTACTTTTAATCCAAACTGACAGAAATGGCACTAGTTCAAATAAAATCTTCCGTCAAAGGAAATTTGTTGGATGAAAGAGAGTAACAGGCGATTTGACCTAGTTTGTTTGCAAATTGAACTTTCGAAATTAAGAGACATTTACTGATTTAGGATTGGATTTCTAACCAGGAAACTTCCTCCTGTATTTCTCAATCCTGTACACCAGGCGATGTTTTCCATTCTCCATCTAATCTGCCACTTCAAAAACAGAAAAAAACATTCCCATTTCCGAATATATATTTGCTCTCTTTTCCTCACAACAATCAACAAATGAAACGAACCTACATTTCTTTTTTCATTTTCTCTTCCCCAATAAATTCCTACTCTCCTTTTATTCTTTGTCTCATTGGGGTTCTCCACTAATTAAAAATGAATCATAATGGTTCGTTGACTGCTTGTTGTTGTCCTCTTTTCCTCCCATTCACTCCTCTATTCGGATGGCAACATTTCTCCATCTGCGTCTCGTTGTCTCTCGTTTTGTGCACATCGTCCAAGGGCTCGATGAGCTCTTCTCCGGTCGTTCCGTTTTCCAGAATTCCCCTCATCTTCAGTTTTTTAAAATGTTTTGTCTGTTCTGATAAAAGATTCATGGGAGCTGTGCTTTTATAGTGGAAACATGCTCCCTTATGCTAACTGTAAGGAGTTTTCTTTCGTTTTCGTTTTCTAAAACTATGCACCCTAAGATTACTATAAGTGGAATTGGAACCCCATTCATTTCGCAACCTTTTCCTTCTCTCTGATTCTCTCCATCTCTATCTCTTTTTTTCTGCACAAAAAGTACAATCCTTCCCGATACAGACATTACCACACCTGCCATTCACCCGTTCTCCTGCGCCCTTTCCCTTTTTTTCTCCCATTTTCTGTCAAAAAAAGAGTAACTACAGTAACCTATTATTCATCTGTCTCTCTCCCTTTTTCTCTATTTGAATTTCATTCTAATCAGCCTATTCCGTTAGTGTGTTGATTTCCAAAAGCCAACAACAGATTTGAATTTCCCCCAGTTTTCCCCATGTTTTCCAATTTCTGTCTGCAATAAATTAGGAATGGAAGTAGTCATTTTTGTTGTTCACTCAGCCAACCAACATTCGAGTTAACCATGCTATCCTATTTTCGGTCAAATTCGAAGTTTTTGTTACGCGTTTTGATATTCAATTCGTTGTATGCATATTGTTTCGATAATTATCTTTTTAATCGTTGTCAAGTTCCCACCCCTTTCAAATTTCCCAACTATAACTGCCTTTCAACCTCATTTCATTTGACCGCTCGTTCTCCTTTTTTCCGTTCGTCCACACGGGCGGTCATTCCTTATCATTCCGTCCTCCACCCTCCTCTTTTCTGTTATCAATTTGTTAGCAGAGACAATCAGATGCAAACGAAAAAAGTGACGCGTGTGGAGTGTGTCTTGTTCGAGGTTAACACAGACTTGCGAGATTACCACATGTTTCAAAAAGTGAAATTAGCAAGATCAAACTGTTGGATGAGATGGAGGACTTGTGATATTGAGTCAAAGTCAAAAAGAGATACGTGGTTCCGTTAAAAGCTCCCAAATGAGGAGGCTAAAAATATTAAGATTTATTTTATCAACCCAAAAAACAATACGTTGGTTTCATGGTTATAAACAAAGTTTAAATTTTACTGTAAAATTTTCCCAAGCTTAACCGACTTATTTTTAGATAACTATTTTGTTTCCCACTCCAGAAACCTACCAGTTATACAAGTAGCCATTACTTCAGCTGTTGCCAGATGTTCCTAGTAAAGTCGGCAATTTCGTTTGAACTCAATGAGACATCGGTTACTCACAAACACTTTTTTACTGTGTTTGCTCAGCTCTGAATTACAAATTTCGGCTCTTTTATGTTTTGAACTTTGAAACATAACTATATACTGTATTCATTTTAGCTTCAAGTTGTTCAGAACTTTCCAAAATTTTGAATTCTGTCACTCTTTGCTTCCTCTTTTCCCTTCACTCAACTTTCTCTTGTTTTTTCGCCGTTTACCTTGTCCTGTCACCTCGAATCGTTTCAAAATTCTCGCTTTTTCTGCTACCTTTGGTCATTTTTTCACAGCATGTATCATCAATTCATCTCGTTTTTTGTGTTTTCTATTTCCATCTCTATCTGATTACAAAATTCATTGTGTCAATGTTGATTCAAGAGAGACCTCCCTCTATCTTTTCTTTCCTTTTTCTTCATTTGAGTATCCAAATCAAGTCACTTTTTGAATTACGATCTACCCCCGCTGAAGCCATTAAAATCCCGATCCGATGACAGTTAGGTGATTCAGAAGAAGGCGAAGACAAGAATCTTTTTCTTCCGCCAATTTCAAAGATTTACACTTTTCTCAGTTTTTGAATTTATTTGAATTTCAAATCCGGAAACAACCCTATGCTTTTTGTTTGTGAGTTTCCTTCTGGGTTCAAAAAGACGGGGTTTTAAAAAGAGGACGCTGAAGTTCGCCAATGTTCTGAATGTTTTATGAAATCTTGACAGAGTAAAATTAGGGCTTGAAAGTAGCAAAATCTCCCCGGAATTCTGAGAATTCAAGCTTTATTCACTTCAGAGCATATTTTATCGCTCGAAGAATGCTGTGCGACATAATTTGTCTAATACCCTTATTCCAATCGTACTGATGTTCTGAGAATGAGTCCCGAAAACGGCTCTTCATGTTAGAAACCATAAGTTCCTATAATTAAGAATGTCTTCTGAAAGTTTCAGCCAAATTCAACAACCAGAAACCAAATACCAAAAGATCCAACATAGCACCTTGGTATTTCGAGTGCTGAAGCTTCTACTACTGTTCAAACTTCTTTTTTTAACTTGTGGTTTGGATAGATTTTGGCATTTGTTGGGTTTCTATGGATTTCTATTCTGTTCCGAAGCTTATCCAATCTCCCGAAAAAGGCCTTCTGGAACTGATAACGCATTCGATGTTCTAGTTCCTATGGTTTAAAACTGACAATATGCTCTGGTTTATATTATGACCGAACAGGAGTGTTGTCTCCACATGATTGAATGTGTCATAGTTTATGCAAACAATTTCATCAATGTATCTACATTATCACACCTCTCCCTCCCTCTCTCTATTGTTCATCCGATCATGTCCACTCAAATGTCTTTTCCTTTTCTTCCTGTGCTCTTCCTTTTCTCTTTTTTCATAGTTTCTCTCATATCCCATTTGATAAATGTTCTTCCTCCTCCTCCCTCTTTTTCTTGATTTTCTCGCCTGATTCATTTTGATTCATGCCTTCAAAACACAGAGCTTGCATTGTGTGTTTCAATCCCTCTCATGAATTCTGGAACCGTCTCAATCATTTTTCCCTCGTTTCTATTCCCGCAACTAGAAATTGGCAACATTTCATTATCAGAAGGGGGAGAAGAACCTGGGTTTTATCTCTTAACACCAACTATTTTTGTGCATTTTTCTGTTTTCCGGAGCACACTTCTCCCCCATTTCTTATCATTGTTGCTTTAATTGCATTTTTCACTTCCACTCCCACCTAAATAAACAAAATGCCACGTCATAAAGACTGAAAACGGAAGGGATAATATCCATATTATGGAAATTCTTTGGATTTCATCACTGAAATGGCATGACTCATGTAAAAATGCATTCAAATCATTTTTTATTGTTTTACATCGTCCGTGATTTTTCCGAAACTCTTTTTCTCCATCTGAGAATACATCAGATTCTTGATAGGGCTGATAAAGTGGAAATGTTTAAAAACTCATTTTATCTACCTGATTTTAAAAAAGTTAGGTGAAAATACTCCCTGCTTACTATTAGTAGTTCAAATGATTTTCAGTTGATCTTCCTAATTCGATTTAAAAACGCGGAGATTGTAATGATCTTCCATACTATTGTGAGAGTTACAATTTGAACTTTTCAAGTACCATAATGAAGCTGAACAAAAAAGGTAAAACCTCGAAATTCGACATTTCCAAATAGTCAGCACTCTTTTTTTTCCATTCCCATAAGTCACTGTGTCAACTTGTTAGTTTTCCTACTCATTTGCTCACTTGTTCTCTTCATTCCTCTTGTTATCTACTCCCTTCTTTAACACACTTTGATGAAATCCCAAATTCATTTCAGAATAAACGAAACATCACTGCCAACGAACTCCGAAGATCATCCCGCGTTCCTGGTCCATCAACGCGAAGATCGATCCGAAGAGTGAAGAAACGAAAGGGTAGAAGAACAAAAGGATAACGAAAAATGCCGCTTTTTGGACTCCGATTCACTCATTTTGGTGAGCTTTTTTGTCGGAGTTTTGAATATCAGAAGTTATGATTTGATTGTATTAAACTTGTTTCTCTATTTGATTCATCTCAGATCAAAAGTTTAGAACTTTTTTAATGCTTTCAAAGTTGAAAGTATAACAATTTTCGATTGGAAAATAGTCTCATTCCTGGAAAACGATGAGAGTTTTACAAAAGTTCCTTTAGCCATTAGTTTCTTCATCCAGAATACTTTTTGATTTTAACAATGAAAAACACTGGGCTCTCCCAGTTTTATAGCATTTCCGACTCGATTCCATATGCCTGATTTTCGATGCTCAAATCTCGGATTTCATTTTTTTCGCTTTCGAAATTTTGGAAATTACTCTATTCCTTTCTCCATTTTCCGTTTCTCCCCCGGCTAGTCTCCTTCAACCTTTCAATAATTACCGCCCGTATTTTCACGAACAAGTGAGAAGAGAGGTCAATTATGAAAATTATTTTCCTTTCATGAGTCAAACAATAAAGAATAACATTAAACAAAACGAGCAAGCAAACAAAGTGAGAGAGAAGTATGGCATTTGAGAAATGATGAGCAAGAAGGTTTGGAACGTGTTACTGTAGGGCTCTGAAACTTTAAACTTTCAATACACATTGTTCCATTTGCTATGTCAAAAGCTTTTTTGTTTCAGGCTATCATAAACCATTCAAACTGTTCTTAAACTTCTTAATAACCTAATTTTGCGTTTATAATCACTCTTACTTTTCTAATCATTTCATCAAAGAAAGCCTTTTCTATCAACCTTTTTCTATCTATTCTTGATCAGTTGCCAGTTACAATGAGAGAATAGGGGAACCTCATTATCAGAAAGATTTATGGACATCGATTTTGAAGTTTTTACTACTGACAATTACTTATCAAACCGTCTCTTTTCTTCTTTGCGATACATTTCTGGTTCTTCTGATTTTGATCAGGTAGCAGGAATAGGAATGCCGAAGAAGTTGAGAGAATCTGAATTGGAATCGGGTATAGTGGTTGAAGATAAGACTTCTGCTTGGAAAACACTTACAGTATGCAAAAAAGTGTCCAGCAGATGTTTTGAAAAGCGAACAAAGCATTTCTTCAAGAATGGAACCACAGAAGTTGGGAACATAGAAGAATAAGATGGAATTGTAAGGACTAATATTTTTGAGTTTTGACCCGAAGCTTAGTGCCTGTTGAGAGTCAAAAATAGTCATCTTTTGAGTTTCACAAAGTGCAGCTCGAATGAAAACCGAAAAACTGTTTTCCCCGTTTATGCTAATCACTGACCGTGTTTCCTGTCTCCAGTTCACGACCATAAAAGAACCTCTTCCTTAGCTGAAGTGTCCCAATCTGTCCTTCCTTCGTCCTCCTCTTCTTCCAATTCCTTGTGTATAATAATCTTTTCCTTTTTCTATATATTTCTGCGTCTCTCCTCTCGAATCGTTTCCAAATCGGCAACACCATTGAGTCTCTCTTTCCCTCTTCTTTCGACTAGTTGCTGTGCGAGTGAGTGTGCTGCCCTCTCTCCTCCATTATTTATATTTGTCGCATTCTGTTTTGTGTTTCTGGGAGGTCTCTGTTTCCTGAAACAGAACCTATGTACTTCTCCAAAAATACACAAACTGACTCCCAGACCCCACGTTTTTTATATTAATACTCCAATCTATATTAGGTCTAAACTAGGTCATGTCGAGCTCTCCTCCCGCCAGACCATGCTGTGTCTGCTTCCGATTTAGACCACGTAAGTTTCCATGTCCTTCGAGTCCTTCCTCGAATTTCTAGTGATCCTTCAACTTCCTAGGTATCTTATACATTGAAACCTAAAAGTTACTGTCTCTCCAAGAGTCGTTCAGTTCTCCATTTTGCCTCCAAATCAGTGACAATATTTGTCCACTTTTGGCAAGTAGACGGACCTAATTGAGATATGCCTAAAGTAGAAAGGAGAACACTTTAGATGAAGAAAAAGGTTCAAGAAGGTTATAGAAAACATCTGCATATAGTATGTAGACATGGCATATGATTCACGATCAAAACATATATTTTGATTTCAGACGAGGACGAGAAAGCGCAGAAGAACACATTCACCAGATGGATCAACTTTCATCTTGAAGAGGTTTGTTATCGGGAAATTCCTGAAAAGTTTTCATTGTTGGAAATCTGGAAGTTCGGCTAACAAAGCTGAATCTACAGAAAAGAATTAGGATCGCGGAAGTTCAGAGTTTTCCAGTTTCATACTGTGCACGCAGAACTCTGAACAACATCTGAGCGTTCCAGCTTTGGTGTACATATAAAAAATACAAACAGCTGAAAACTCAAGAAATGTTTTGCAGCACAGCTCATCCGGTCGAATTGAGGACCTTTTCGAAGATATCCGAGATGGAGTCCTGCTTTGTCATCTCATCGAAGTTCTCACCGGAGAGGCCCTCGTAAGTATTTTCCCATTCCAAAATAATAACACAGTAACAGTATCAAAACATTCCCATAATCTCCACTTTTTGTGTTTTACTTATGCCTTCCCCGCATAGTACAACACATTTCTATTTGCTCTTCTATCATCATAAACTGCAAAAAAAGCACGGTGTTGTATGATTCCGCCGTTGACTCTCCCTCGTCTCAATTCTTCCGAATTTTTTATTGATAAAAAAGCTTAGAAAAACTAAAAGAAAACCAGGGGCGACGGTTTTTTCTTGCTGAAGTGGCGTATGAAAAACACGTAGATGTATATGTATCCATGAGAGCTTGGCAAACAGAGAGTGACTCCCTAACTTAGAAAATGATTCCTTTGAGAAATACAATTAGTGACATACCGTCATGTTTATTTTGTATCGGATCAAGACGAGAGAGCACGTGTCTTCAAGAGAGTTCAGAGATATCGGCGGTCAGTCTTTCGATGATGGCTATGATGAGGGACAGGAGGCAAGAATAAGAAATTATCTTTGTGGCTCATCTCATCTTGATTCTTTTGTCTCATTCCATTGGTTACTTACTTAGGAACAGAGGAATTAGGATAGTACCGGGATAGAAGAAATTAGATGAAGGACAGTAGATGTTTTTTGTGATGAAAAGAATTGAAGGAATTTCGAAAAGAGACAGGGATGTTGTACTATGCAATTTGATTCAAATTCAATCTACCGTAACGGTTTAGCAATATGAGAATAGATGGAAAAATGGGAGGATGGGAACTAGATTCAATTATTTCAACAATAGGATTAGTTCATTTCGAAGGAAATATAATTGACTGGGAAAAGGTTTCATGTGATAGAAAGCTTTTTTCTGAAGCAAATGTGCAAAGAATCAGCTTCCATAAAATTTGCTTGGAATTTAAAATAGAAAACATTGATTTTCAAAATTATATTTGGTGATTAGTTTTTACGCACGATGAATCCTTAATCTATTATCAGCTGAGGTTTTGTTCCAACAAAAATTCAGCTGAAAATTACAGTTTTTAAGGTTCTGAACCATCCAGAACATAATTTGAAATTTAGAAGATATTCATCTAATCAAATTTAGGCGGTTCACAAAGGACGAGTGTCGAAACGAGTTCATCACATTGCAAATCTCACAACTGCGTTGACAGTGCTGCGTCGACGTGGTCTTGAATTGATAAATAACAATGCTGCTGATATTGCTGATGGAAATCCACGAATCGTACTCGGTCTTATTTGGCAAATTATTCTCCACTTCCAGGTAATTTTTCACTTTTTTCGGTTCTCTTTGAACTTTGCGGAAGAACAAAGGTGTGAAAAAGGAGTAGATAAAAGAAGTGAACCGACACCTTAAAAAGGGCTTTATCTTCCCTCAACACACACAAATCACTCACCGCCTCAAGGACACCGATGACGATGATTTATTGGACACCTCTTTTAGAAAGAGAGGACTGTTTGGTGTAGTTATATATGGGCAAGAAAAGATACAAAGAAAACTGTTATTTGAACGATCAGTTGAATTTCACGGAAAAGGCGAGAAAAAAGAGGGTCATTTGTTATGTTTAATGATACAGAAGGGAGAGAGAAGATCGATTTGAAACGGATATAAGAAACGAAGGTCTTACTGAATGACATATGTTAGAAGAAAACGGAAAATCGGGCAAAGTTTTGCAGAGATATTTTTGTTGGGAATAGGAATAATGGGAAATTGAGAATAACGTTGCTTGGACGGGAGGATAACTGAATATACTGTGGTTCTATAATACAGTACCACCCGGAATGTTCTTGAGGGGTCTGGGAGGGGGGTTCAAAGTTGTATTTTTGACCTGATATGTTGTGGATTCATCTGTCCGCTCTAGGAATTCATTTCTGTAGTTGATAACATTTTTGTACAAAGACTTCTGAAGACAGTGTGTCCTATGAAAGCTAGCACAGTCAACAATCTTTAAAATTGTACTGAAAAGAAAAAATTCCCTTTCACAGGACACATCGTCTTCAGAAGAGGTTGTAAAAAATTTCGTAAACTGAAACATATAACTCTAGAGTTGATGTATACACTCAAAAATGTGCAGATCAAACGAAGGAGTTTACTCTATCTTCGAGACCCCCGAAATTCACATTCAAAAGCTCACTATGTTAGCATTTCAGTCTGACAGCACTGAAAAGGATACTCCGTTTTAGATGCAATTACAAAAGATTAATTAATCAAGTCAGAAGTCTTGAAATAGTTGAATTTATGTTGAATGAACCTAATGACAAACCATAAATCAAAAAAGGTTGATTCAGAATGTTCATAAAGCGCAAGCTAACCCTCAAAAACACATATCCCAATTTTCAGATCGAAACCAACATGATCTTGCTCCGTGAATGGGGATGGGCTGCAACAGCAACAGAAGAGTCGACATCAACATCTCAACCACAAGTTGTCGTTACTTCTCCATCTCCAACCCTTTCCAAAAAGGGATCAAAAACTTCTTCATTGTCAGGAAGTAAGACGTCGATTGCCTCCGGGGAAAAGGTACCGTCGTCTCCACTCCGACAACGAATCGCATCGTTTTTGACACCAACGAAAAAAGCTCCAAAACTGACAACTCATCCAGTGAAACAATCAGTCGAACAAGTATTCCTTAGATGGATCAACTCTGAAATCGGAGATCTCGTTGGTGGACGAACAGTTGAGAATATGGATAAGCAATGGAGAGATGGAGTACTTTTCTGTGCTCTTGTTTCCCGTTGGCGCCCAGATGTCATCAGTATGCGAGAAGTTACCAATGCGAATCCACGTGACAATCTTGAATTAGCATTCAATCTTGCTCATCAACATCTCGGAATTCGACGTCTTCTTGCTGTTGAAGATATGATGATTGAGAAACCAGATAAAAGATCAGTTATCACTTATGTTTCCCAATTTGTTCGAATGTTTGGAGAAAGATCACCGATGCAAGGAAGAGAACAACATGCGATCTTCTTAACTTGGCTCGAGGCCACATATCTTCTCTGTACAAGACATGATTTCAATTCTCAGGAATGTTCTCGAATTCGTCGTGAATTCATTGAACATCGTCCACTTTTCAACACAATCATCGTTACCAAAGTCAATTATGATGTGGAAGAGTTAGTTGAGATCGAGAAGAAATGGGATTGCATTCGTGAAACTCTCGAGAAATACGCTCGTCGTTCGGAACGAGAACTTCCGGAACCATTCGCTTCTCATGCCAAGTGGCTTGCTGGAGCTGAACATATCCTTTCAAGACCATTGGATCTCGATGCGAGCGACGCTAAGAAGACTGTCGCAATGCTACAGAAGCTGATCAGTGAGCATCATAAATATCTTGAAGATCTTCCAAAACGACGAGAAGAATTCGAAGAATCTGTGAAGCACGGAGGTCTCGGAGGACGTCCAGTTGCTCCGGAATTCGCGGAGCCATTGAGAGCAAGATACATACAGATCGAAGAGGAGAATGAACCGCGCATGTCGACTTTGCGCATTTTGATAACTCACTATATTCTCCTGCAATATTTGCAACACATTGATGAGAAAATCATTCTTTGGAGGTTGGTCTATTTTTTGACTTTTGTTCATGATTTAGTACCCGTGATTTCAGAACGGCGGATAGTGTAACTTTGCTCCTTCGTTGGATAAAGGAATACACCCAGTTGAACGCCGAGAACCCGCAAGCTAAATGTGCTGGTTACATTAACAAACTCACTTTGGCCATGAACAACGATAATAGTGAGTTTCTCTTTGATAATCTCCCTCCTTAACTTTCAAAAGTTTTAGGCAGTAAGCTAGATAAAGAGGCGATACTGACAATGTCGAACGAGAAGACAGCCGAGACACTGAAACGATTCGAATCGTTGTGGATTGAGCTGAAATTATTGAAAGTCGAATGGGTCGAATGGGAGGCACACGTCAGTCAGTTAGAGGAGATCGTCGAGGAGAGACGTAGAAATGGAATCGCGCCGACTCCAGAAGACGAGCAAGCACTGGCTGTTATCACTTCGGGAGCTGATCAATTGGCTCCAAAGCTGGGGGCATCGGCACGTTTATCCAATAATCAAAGATTGGATGTGCTCACGAATTCTTTCAAGAAGCTTCATAAGGTGCGTTTTGTTAAATGTTTGTTGAAAATTGATGTTTGACTCCTTATTTTAGACTTAGTCTCTAGTTCATTCGTATCTGCAAGCACCCTCATAAAGACTTGCTAATTATGCATTCTGAACTGAAATTTCGGAATTTGATGTTTTTCACTATGGAGCACTAAAGTCGCTTAAAAATTAACGATAGCTTTTTCCAGACAACAATAAAAATAGGTGGTCGACTTGTCGTCGAATTGGAACCATCGACATCCGAGCAAGCATCGAAGATCTCGTACAGTTGGCAAGCATCTGATGAATTGCTGAAAGTTGAAATGCAATTGCGAGATCGACTTCAAAGAGACGCTGGATCTGCAGACCGCGCATCATTGGAATATCGGGTAGAAGCATTCAGAAACATTCGGGATAAACTCGTCGAACTGGAAAGACTGAATGAACTTAATGATAAACACAGTCGGGATCAGGTGAGTCAAAGAATAATTCTTGCTCTCCTGCTCAGAAACGTGATTCTGGAGATTTCCGTTTCTCTGTGTCTCTTCTCCAGAAAAGATTCTTTCGTGAGACCAACGTTCCTCTCAATGAGAAAAAAAACTAATTGGTGCAGCTGCATGCAGAGGTCGTTTCTCGCTTTCAGTTTTTGTGACGAAAAGGCGTAAACAAGTGTTTTATGGGTTTTTTCAGTGGCAAAAACTGACGGTGTGAAGACGAAAAAAAGGGGGAAATAGAGAAGAAGAAAACATGAGAGCGGTAAGGGTCAAAAGAAGAGATTGTTACCTGATTCGATGTGACACATTCTTTAAACAAAAAAAAAACCAGATAGAATTTAGGCTTCGAAGATATGGTTCTTGAACAGTTAATGAGATGTTCGTGAGTCATGTGATGATAAGGATTGAAATTATTTTAACAAGGACAATTGATAAGATTAGCAGGGTTACGGTAGTGACTGATTAGTTAATTAGCCACGTGGGATGCATTTCGATTAGAAACAAGAATATGGTACAAATTTTTAGAATTAGCAGAATAAAAATTAGTGTTAAAATTGGTTTCGATTTAATCTTGGATACCAAACTCAAAAAGCTACATTTTGGAGGGTTATGTAGTCTCCCCTAATATCCGAAGGTGTGGCCTCTTAGACTAGTCCCTGGAATCTAGGGGTTTTGTTGAAGACCCCTAAAAGTATTTATTATTCTCATCTCTAAAAGATGACTTCATCAAAGTCCAAAGTAAAAGAAAATCGGAAGTTATTTCTGGTATCCCTGAAAAGTTTGCCCCAATCCAATTTCTCTATTCTTTCCACACATTTTTCTCCTTTATCAAAATGCCCTTAATACTATCATTTATCACCTATCAGACCATCAATCCATCTTCTCTTGTCCTCGAGAAGATGTCACTTTCCGATGGAAACCCGAATGATGAATAGGTGTCCGTTTTTATATCAGAGAAGTTGTTGGGATTGTTTATATACAAATAGAAGCGGATCGAAACAATTGCATGTTTATCAAAATTGTTTGCATTTCACCCATCCAAGGTCATTCTCTTTTTTCGATTCGCTCGTAATTGTCTTCTTCTTTTTCTCTCCCCCCAACGATGCAAAGGTCTTCTGCTACCTCTTGTAGATGCTTTTTCCAACTGTTGCCGAAACGTTTTCTCTCTTCAGTGTAAGAAGTAATTGGACACCCCTCAATGATTAGTGAACTTTTTCGCGCCGAGAACAAAAAAATTCGAAATCTTCTATTTTTTCTGTTTTTTTTTTCGAAAAATATCTTTGCGGCGAAGAAGAAAGAGATAACTTGGGAGGGGATAGAGATAACAGTTTTCGAAAATATAATACATCAAAGTTGACGAAATGAACACGGGAAATACACAGTTGGCACTCGGAAAGAGGGGACACCTGACACGTTTTCTGAGCAAGAGCAAGAAAATGCAGAGAGCATCATGTATCATATGGAAAAGTGTACTGACAGAATGATGAAATGTGGGTCATGAAAAGTTTGGAAATTCAGGTGGACACTGCCGAAAGAAACATGATTCGACACGATATGGGCACAATTATCTACGGGCTTCAGGCTGGTGAATATGCCAGTTTCGTTGATCTCTCTTGTTACGCGTTTGTCTATGACGAGTATAATCAGGTGAGAAAGGAATACAGTAATCAGGGATCAGGGAATTTCACGGAGAAATTCTGATTATGAGAGATTTATGAGAATCGGTTTGAAAGAGACATTTTGCAGGTACCGGTGAACCTTTCCGAAAACGTGTTGAGTGAAGATTATGTACGCGAGATTATCAACAGAAAAAGACAAATTCTGATTCGTCGTGAGCATAATGAAGACGAAATCCGAGAATCGATGCGTGATATGGAAGAGTGTGACCGTATCATTGAAGGATGGCAAAGCTCAGAAATCGAAGAGCTTCGCGCCACGTGGAATCTGAAGTTGTCAGAATTCGAATCGTGGCATGAGATGATGCAACAAGTCGAAGTTCTCTCCCAAACGATTCAGACCAGATTGGATGTGACCGTAATCCAAACAATCTGTATTCTGAAGGAGCGATCCTATGAGATCAAACACAGTGAACTGGGAGGAACACTTCGAGAGTCACTGGAACAACTAGCAACGACTTCTGAGACTTCAGTTCACCGCCATCTTCAGAATCTAGAGTTGAGCAACGAACAAGACTGTCCAGATGCCATCGAGTTTCTTGAGGTGAGTATAGTCATTTTCCGCTCATTACACTTCTCTTTCTTATCTTATCCACTTTCTCAGTGTCTTCCTCTTGTCTTTTTTCCTCGTTTTCTCAAAATCTCTTCAATTTAACACCTCAACCTGATATCTCTCAACCGCCCGTGTGGGTTGTCGCCCCTTCCCGTGTGCCCGTCGGAGTAGAGGGGCAGTCCTTCCCGCCGTTTCACTCTTTCTCTCTTTGTCAGTGTTGCATGTATCTTTCTCCAAAAAGTGCGAACTTTTTTCGAATTGAACAATGTCAACAAAACTATTGAAACCAACACGGGAGCCATTTGTTTATTTCCTCCTCACTTCCTTGGAAATCTTCTTGATTTTTTCCAATTTCTTTTTCAAACCATATGTCTTTGTCCTCCTCTCAGCTGCTCCTTCTCCTTCCAATTTGATCAAAGTCTACTTATTTTCTTGTTGTTTGTTGTCTTCAAATTCTAACTTCCTGTTCACTTTTTGTCTCAAGATACTGTAGATTCCAATAGGCCCATTTTGAAATTACAAAACGACCTAGAAAGAATTTGAAAAAGGTTTCCGCTAATCTGATCTCGTCAGTAGCTAGAGGAGAATGTTTCACATGAAGAGAGACAATAATTTGTGGTCGTCGATGTTGCCGTGTTCGATCGATTCTAACGGAATTCCTTTTTCACAAATTAGACGGAAACGAAGATGTAGAATTAAAAAATTAGGCTCAAGGTTTCTGCATTTTTTTGAAGTTCTAGTCATCGACAGAAGTGCATTTTTGAAATTTGAGACGTTTTATAGAAACGGAAACTACTAGATACCATGGAACTGATTCTCAAGAAAAGTTTATGTTCTTGTGAGGTGTAGATTAGTAAATCTTCCTAAAAGAAACCACGATACTCTAGAAAAATGGCAACTCAGCTATAAAACTCAAAAATTATGTTATAAAACAGTTTCACAAAAATTCAAGCAGTTTTTGAAATAAAAAACTTACAATTTTCAGAGTTTCCAGTTCATTCTAGCCAGTTGAAAAACTCATAAATATAGGGAATGCCAATCACTTTTCGAACAAGAATAGTTTTCCCATTGAGTCTTGCAAACATTTTATTGCTTTTTCTGCCATGTGACACTTTTCTCCTTTGTTGAAACTTTTCCGAAAACCGTTCACAGGTCACAACTGATAAACAAACCGGAAATCTATTCCATGTTTTTCTGCCATTATTTCTATGGAACCTATTCCTATTTGTAAAACTACTTGTCCTCTTGAATACCGATTTTTGATCGTCCTCTCCTTTTTCTTCCACTTCCAATTAAATTCTCGCCTTCCCTTTTCCACTCCGGTCACTCACCTTTTCTCATTTCTTCTTCTTATTCTTGGGTCTTCCTGCCAACCGTCCGCTTTATCACAATCTTGTTCAATTTGTCCTCCCCCTCTTATTTTTTTTTCTCCGAAATTCTGTTTGTTAATGCCCGTGTTCTTCTTCTTCTTCGTTTTTTTCTCTTTTCTCCACCTCCAATTGATTCCGTACATTCTCTAGTTGTGCTCCTCTCAATTGTGCACACCCCTTCAGTCACTCTGCACGTACTGATATTGAAACATATTGAAGCAAGCCCTCCCAAACAATCATCCTCCCCTTTCTCTCTCTCTTTTTCTCTCATTTTCGAGGTATTCCAAACCCTTTTGTGTCCGTAAAAGGCGAGTGTCCGATTTATATACATTTCAATACAAAAAAATAGGGAAGAGCCGATAAAAGACCGGAAAGCGAATCGATCGATGAGAGAGGGTCCTCGATCAAAACCATTTTTCTCTTTTATTTGTTCTCTCGCTACTTTCTTTCAACTAGAAACACAAAAAGTTCCTACTCAAACAACTTGTCCTTCTGCTTAATTCACCGGCATCCCTCCTAATAATCCTATACTTGTATGGTTTAAAAATCTCCGATATTGAGCTGAGAATCTGAAAGTCCTTGAAATTCTAATTTGGAGTCAACGTCTCAATTCAGAATTGCCAAAATTTCGAACTCAATTAATTGGTTTCCAATAACTGTATTCCTTCAAAAATCATTGTATTCTGAATAAAAGAAAAATTCATCTCACTCTTCTCTGCCTCATTCTCAATCGCTTCATCCCTTGATCCCAGTTTCCTCATTTTCCTTTTTCTCCTCTTTTGAGTTCATAAATATCCTCCCATCCTCTGCCATTCCATTTTACCCATCTAACCCCATACCCCCAGATTCTAATCACCCCTTTCCAATAGAATTCCTCATTTCAGGAGGTTGGCCGTGAGTCGGTCACTAAATTATCAGCAGCAGTTGACGAGCGATACATCTACACGCTTCACGTGCTCCGAACCAAGATGGAGCTGTTCCGACGGCTTCAGAATTTCTGCGACGCCGTCAAAACATTGCGGACGCAGAATACTAGATGGAACGCAATCAAGATTTCGCAGGTGAGTAGTCGATAATGATGATGAAGGGCGATAATGCTCTGTGAGCAGAACTCAATGTTTGAGAATTTGTTGGCAAAAGGGATTACTGTAGGACGGAAGGTTGCAAAATGGACGGAACCTAGGGAATCAGGTTGTCTCATCATAAAATGAGTTTAATTGAGAGAAAAAAGTTGAAAACAAATAAAACTAAATTTTTTTCAAACGTTCAAAAATCCGTCTTCTTTTTTTATTGCTCTTTCTATCCAACACCCCCGCTTTTCTCGGTTTCAGTGGATATTATGTTTCTCTTTTTAACTGCAAAAAAGAATGCTCTGCAAATTTTAGACCAGGCAGAAGAATTGAAACTGTTTCTGAAATTTGGAAAAATTTTGCTGTTTTTTTTCTTCCAAAATTCCTTGGATTGTTGACTCAATCTCTCAAGAGAGCATCCGCATCCGTCAGCAGCCAAAACTCTTCATAGCAAAAGACAAAAAATGGAAAAACAAGAGTCACGTGTGACCTATTTCAAACTTAATAAGATCCAAGTTCAACATGGGAATTCCCTTGTTATCTATCAGTTGTTTGTCTCTTTTCTGTCAAATATTGCAACAAATTACAAGGACACAGAAAAGAAACATGCTAAAACGGGGACGGCAAGATGATAAAAAAGAATGTATTAATGACACAATTCAAATGGTAATTATTACTTGTGTACGAAACCATTGTGGCTCCAATTGTGTTTACTTATGATGATTCTAAGGGAAACATGGAAATGAGTACTTGAAGTATGGTACTGTAAAACATATGCCATTTAGGAAATTTAGCATCAACCAAAGGGTTCCCAAATCATGTACTTCCACCAAAATAATTTGTGGTTAGTCATCAATTTTCTTTGTAAATCAACCGAAACAACATTTGGTTCTTCTTGTCTTCCTTCAACTTGCCGCCAATCTCTCTTTTTTTCTCTCTCCGGGTTGTCACTTTTTCAAAAATCGGCAATTTATCATATTGCCCATCGTTTTATCACAACGAGTGGGTTGTTGCAAAGGGCAGTGAATGGGGGAAGAGAACGAAAATAGAAAAGGAATAGAACAAGAAATAAATATTTTCAGATTGATCAAGTACAGTCTGAGATCGACAACCTTATCGGCCGTCTCGACGAGGAATGGACTCAAGATGCGAATCAGTTGCGATCCGAGCTTGCCAGCATTCATGGAAGTTTCTTCCAAATTGAATTCGATCGATTGAATGAAAAGTGAGAGGAATGCAGTCAGTTCCTCATATATTAAATTTTCATTTCCAGATTGAATATGCTGATCCACGAGAAAGACAAGCTACGGGAACTAATGGTCCACCGACGCCATTATCTGACTGCTGCCAACGAACTGATTACCGATTCGAAGACTGACTTAACACAACGTGCCACCTCTAGCGACCATCCTGATGATATTCTTCGTGCTGTCAGTTTCAGATTCTGAAACTCTTGAATTTTCTATTATTTGATTGCAGACCGACGAAGTAACAAAAGCCCTCGAAATCAAAGGAGAAGAGTTGCGAAGACTCGGCGAGCTTGCCGAAATGAACATTACCGACCTCGTCGTCGTTGCTCTGATTCTTTCCTTCAGACGAAGACAACTCGGAAGCGTAAGTATTTCTTTCAATTTTACATATCGAGGTTAGCCCAAATCTGAGTTCAAGCAACTAGTTTCTCGACATTAAGTTATTTACGACCATGAACGTTTTGATTCTACTAGGTTTATTGACTTCTCATTCTATAGGACCACGATAGTGTTTATTTCTTATGTTGTTATTATACCTGCTTTGTGTTGCAGGACGCCGAACCTGACGTGGAAGAGTTGAGACGTGCCCTCCGTGAAATCATTGCTCGACCATTAATCGATCCCCGCGATGCTTCACCGGATGCAATTGTAGCTGACATCCTCCGCATGAAGGACGAGAAGAAGCGTGACGAGAAGACAATTGACGAAATTCAGGCGACGACACTGACCGATGAAGAACGGGAAAGTTTCGCCCCATTGCTAGAACAGTATCGTGAACGCGCCGACAGACGTCGAGTTATATTTGAGCGTCTTGTCTTGATCTACCTCGATTGGCTCAGTCATGAATACGAAGTGCTCGAGGAAGAAATCGGAATGACAATTCAGACGAGCCGTGCTGATGATCTTCGTAGAATGCATGCAAACGAATGGAACCAATGGAAAACTTATTTGACTGAAATTGAGCGTCAGGTTGGACCGGAATCCAAGAAATCCCTGAGTGCTGAATTCACTGATTTGCACCGAATGCAAGATTCAATCGAAGGAAAAATCAACAAATATCTGACCCATTCTGCTAAGATCAATGCCAAACTTACACAATTCGAAAAATGGCTCAAAGCTATTGAAGAAGACATTGAGCAAACTGAAAGAAGATTTGAAGATCCTGAACGATCCCATCGATTTGGTTCACTTTTTGAAGTTGCTCTTGCCAAACAACGACTCGTCGCCAAACTCGAACGTCTGAATGTAGCGAACAAAGAGGAAGTGCTGCGCCTCTGCGATCGTTACCATACCATCATGCAAAAGCTGACACCGTTCCAATCTGCCGTCGGCCTACCATTGCACGTCTCCACCAATCTGGACCGCAATGGACCATTCCAATCTCAGGTTTGAAAAAATATTTTGAAAGTGTTCTTATTGGTCTAGTTTCAGATTTCGGTATCGTCAATTGCCTCATCTGAATTGGAGAGACCAGAATCCGTGATGTCTCTGACGTCATCAATTGGTGTTATTCCTGCTGATGTCGCCGAGTTATCACCATTTGAAGCCAAAATCAACAAGCTGCTTCAAAAAATTCATACCATCGAAGACTCGTATCTCAAGGGTCCAAAACCTATTGATACTGTTAGAGATGATGTAAAACAACTCGAGGTAAACTCTTTCTTGATTTGATTCAATAAGCCAATTAATATCATTTCAGAAGTACCGTAGTCGTGGAGCTGAAATTCTCCAGCAACTCTCAACAAGTAACATCGAAGATGCTGAGAAAGAAGGACTGAAACACCGTTTTGTTCTGATGCTCAACCACTACGACGATCTTCTCAGATCCATCCGAAACGAGATTCGAGACGATGAAGAATTGACTGCCAAGAACAAGGAAATTCTTGCTGAACTCTCGAATGCCGAACAAACTCTTCAGAACTCTCCACTCGAAGATCTGGACATTTCTGCCGAACTCGATCGTATGCAGATGCAACTTGATCTCGTGAAAGTCATGTGCAACAAGCCACGAAAGTATGTGGAATGTGAACTCATTGACAGTAGTCGTGAAGGATCACCACAGGAGAGAAGAAGAAGAAAGAAGAAGGTGATGGTAATGGTATCGAATACTATTACAACCATCATCCATGTTGTCGAAGAACGATTGGAAGCCTTGGATGCTCCAAGGAATCCAGCAGTTCAACAGAAACTCGTTGCTGTAAAGGAGAATCTTCGAGAATTGGATACCGCTACAGTGACACCTCATCCTCCCTCTATTCTATCACCAGTGGGAACCGAGAACCGAAACGATTTGGATGAGGTGAAAAGACTCGCTGCCGAAATCGATCGTGCTATTGATACAGCCTCGTCGATGTATGAAGATGCACCAACTGATGAGGATGCTCTCAAATCAGCGATTCACCTTCTTGATGATCAGAGAGTTACTCTCAATCATCTCAACGATGTTCTTGAAAGAATACCAGAAGAACAAGAACAAGATAGAATTGATGCTATTGACATCGCCAGTTCTGTCGGAGAAAAACTGAGCAATCTGAAAATTATGGTTGAAGAAGTTTACGAAGAGATCACGACTAGTGTCGATGGTCCACAAGAAGATCAACCACTTCAACGTGTTCAAGAAGTTCAAACTGCTCCAACTGGAACTAGCAATTGGGACACTGACGAGTTCTCACGACAACCACCAGTTCTCTCTGATGAGAAAATTGAACTCAAAACCGATCCAAGTGCTATTGATAGATTTGAGGTTCGGACTGATGAAGATCCAGTTCCGAAGATCCTTGAACTATTCGGTCAACTCCAAACTGCCGTTGATGAAGCATCTCCGTTGGCCTGCGAAGGAACTGATGACGTGGATGCTCTTCAAATTGCTAGTGATAAGTTGACAAAACAAGATAGAACAATGAGAAAGATTCATGCTATCCTGGATTCGGTCGATGATCCAGTTCAAAAACCAGCCATTGTCGAATCTTTGAATAAGATCAAGGAACAACTCGATCAGGCAAGAGATAACATCAATCGACAAATCGATAATCTGAACTACAATCAAACACCTCTTGTAGCTCCGAAGGTATTTTGAATATTCTTTGATTGATAACTATCTTTTTTTCAGCAATCGACAAAAACCCCATTGGATGAGATTGAAGACGCTATCAAACATGCATCCACTTCGATCTCCGACGATCTATGCAACACTGAAAAACTGTTGAATGCCAGACAGATTCTTGCCAACATCAAGCCACAGGTTGATGCTGTCGAAGCGAATGTTTGGAGTAATCCAGAGACAATTGACACAGTTCAACCGATTCTTGAACAGTATTCCACGTTGGTGGCCAACGTCGATAAGAAACTGTCCGATGAGGTAAGAAAAATCACTTAAAATAAGTTTTAAAAATAAAAAATTGTTTTGCAGATCGACGTTCCTATCAATGATCCATCTCGACAAGACCTTGTCCAACAACTTCAAGATGTCATTGCTGAATGTGAAGATGTTGTTATCGATTGTGATGATATTGAAAAACTGGAGGAGTCTAAGACAAAACTCGAGAATGCTAAACCACTTCTTGATCAAATCGGACAGAATGTGGAGAAGTTGACCCGTGAACAGTCTCCAGACGCTTCCGATGCAATTGATGCATTGTCAAATGTTCATCAACAATACGATGCCACAATCGTTTCAATTGAAGACAAGATTGAAGAGCTCAAAAACCCTGAGCCAGTAGAAGAAGACACCTCTGCATCCGATCAGTTGCTCTCCGAGCTCAACATTGTTTCAGAAATGCCACCTGTCACAATCGAACTTGCCATGTTGGACTCGATTGAAAGTGGACTGGCTACTTTGCCACAAAATCAAGCAGAAAAGGTTCAACTGAAGATCAACGAGCTACGACAGAAAAAAGAAATCGCTGATCAATCTGAAGCAATTTTGGCTGATCTGACTGTTTTCGAAGAACTACCAGCTATTACATTGGATCTTGATTTGCTCAAGTCTGTTGAAGATGGACTCGCTGTTCTTCCTACTGCAGATGCTGAAAAGATTCAATTGAAAATCCAAGAACTTCGCCAAAGAAAGAACAAGGCGGATGAAGCTGAAGCAGTCGTTCAGGAACTCAACGTTATCTCAGATCTTCCGGCTTCATCTGTCGATTTGGAAATGCTACAAGCAATTGAAGACAATCTGATCAATACTCCAGAAGAAGAAGCGAACAGAATTCGTGAGGAGATCAGCAAACTTCGGGATAGAAAGAAAAAATCCGATGAAGCTGATGACATTTTGAGGGAACTTGATGAAATCAGTAAGCTTCCTTCTACTTCAATTGATTTGGATATGCTGAAAGGAATCGAAGATAATCTATCAACCCTGCCAAGTGAAGAAGCTGATAGAATCCGTTATAAGATCAACGATCTTCGTAAACAAAAGGAGTCAGCTGATCAAGTGGAACAAATTCTCCAAGAATTGAATGTCGTGTCCGAAATGCCATCGTCCACAATTGACCTTGATATGCTGAAGGCGATTGAAGACGGTTTGAGCTCTTTGCCGTCTGAAGAAGCTACAAGGATTCAAACGGAAATTGATTACCTTCGACAGAAGAAACGCGGAGCAGATGCCTCAGAAACTGCTCTCCAGCTTATCGATGTTCAATCTTCACAACCAGCAAAATCGATTGATTTGGATGAATTGCAGAGAATTGAAGAAGAATTGAGTGGGCTGCCAGCAGAAGAAACGAAAGAAGTTCGTGATAAGATTGCCGAATTGAGAACAGAAAAGGCACTTGCTAATCACGCTGAAAACTATCTGGTTGAGTTGAAAAAGATCGAAGAAATGCCAATCAGTTCTGTTGGAAATGATGTTTTGGCTACGATTGAAGATCAAATCGCTCAGATGCCAAAAGAATATCAATCTCAAGTGGAAGAAATTTTGAAGAAACTCAAGGACTCAAAAGAAAAAGAGAAGCAGTTGTCAGGAGTTTACGATGAACTTGAGAAGATTGCCAAGCAACCAGCTAAGGATTATGACAACAAACTCTTGAATAAAATTGATGAGAAGTTGGCAAGTCTTCCAAAGCAACAAGGAGAACCATGTCACGGAAGGATTGAAGAGATCAAGATTACCAAAGCTGACATTGTTGCTGAAATTGAGATTCTCGATAAACTGCCAGTGAAAGACGTTGATGAAAGCATGCTGAACTCGATTGAAGAGAAACTTCCAACTATTCCAAGTGATTCTTCTGATCAACTACAAATTGCTATTGGAAAACTTCGTGATAAGAAGAGAGCCAATACGGAAGAAGGCAGCAGAATTCTGAATGAACTTGCTGAGATTGAAAAAATGCCGGCGGAGTCTTTGGAAGAGAATGTTCTGGAAATGCTCAGAGAAGGATCGGATCAATTTGAGCCTGAGCTCTCTGAAAAGATCAAAAACAAGGTGGATGCCATTCACCAAAAGAAAAAAGAGTTTGAAAACAATAAGAAGATCACCGAGAAAACTCTTCAAGAACTTGAATCACTCGGCGCCGAGTCTCCACTATCGTTGACTGAAGACAGATTGGCACCATTCCTTCAAAATCTTGATGCTCTTCCAGCTTGCTTCGTTGACAAGATAAGGAACAAGATTGATGAAATCAAGAGAAATCACGAGGAAGCAGTTCAAGACGAAAGAGAAGAACAAAAAGAGATTCTTGTCGCTAAAGCACAAGAAATTGCCAGAACACCAATCGCATCTCTCAATCCCGATGCCTTGAACGAGATGTCAGTTCAAGTTTCCGAATCGCTTTCTCCAGAGGAAGCCGAACCACTGTTGGCCAAGATTCAAGAACTACGAGATGCAAAGAGAGCCGATGATGAAGCTCGTTCTGCAGCTCACGACAATCTTGTGTCTCTTGAGAAAGAAGCCGAGGACGTTACCGCCAAGGAATCTGCCAAGAAGAAGAAGAAGGACAAGAAGAAGTCTCCACAAGAGATGATTGACGAGCTCAGTGCTAAAGTTGCTGAAGCAAAGGCACTCATTCCAAAGATCGAAGAAGCTGCCAAGAACGAGCATCTGCCAGCCGATGACAAACCAAAGGCCGAACAACTTGTCTCGAATCTGGAAGCATTCGTCAAGGATGTTGAAACTCAAGTTTCCGAGAAACAAGATGAACTCGACAAGTTGAACAACGCAAACGATGCTATCAAGAGACTTGGAGACGCTCTCGACGATGCCGAAAAGACTGCTGTTCCAAGCAATGTGACAGCACTCAACGAGTTCAAGGATCGCATCGCTCCACACATTGCCACTTTGGTTGAAGCTGTCCAAGAGGTTCCAGTCAGTGTTGAGCCTTCAGCAGCTGCTTTGCGTGACCGTGCCGCCAAATTCGTGTCTGATCTCGAGAAGAACATCCAGAAGACTGGAGACGATGAAAAGCGTGCCGAACAACTGAAGAGCGATGTCGGAAATGCCGTCAACAATGTGGATGATGTTGTTTCAAAATACCAGAATCAAGCTCAGCCACTCGACGTTGCCAAGGAAGATGCCAACAAACTCAAGACTGCTGTTGAACAACTCACCAAGTTGGCCGAGTCTAGCGACAAGATCGATCCACAAGTCGCCAAGGACATCAAGGACTCCAAGACCAAGGCTAAGGAACTGCTTCAAGCTCTCGAAAAAGCCATTCCACAGGAGGATGTTATTCGTCGTGAGCAAGCCGAGATCAACGATCGTCTCAACAATCTCGAGAAGGAGCTGGCGAAGGTGGACGAATTCAAACCAGAAGATGCACTTCCAATTGTTGACCAACTCGCCTCCGATACCACCACCTTGAAGGCTGTCACCGATTCGAACAACGAGAAGGCTGTCGCTCCAAGCTCGCTCATTTCGCATGACGACTTGGTTGTCGGTCTTCCAGAGAAGGTCTTCCAACTCCAGCATGCCATCGATGACAAGAAGCAAGCTTTGAACAAGGCTGCAGCTGTCAACGAAATTGCTCCAAAACTCCAACTCGTTTCTCAACAACTCCAATCAGTTCCACAAGACATTCCAGCGTCACTAGACGAACAGAAACAACTTTTGGAGGATGTTGAAAACCAAAAGCACAATTTGGAGAACTTGCTCGCCAATCTTCCTGAAAACGACCCAGCTGCTGATGAATTGAGACAGAAGAGCCAATGGGATTTGTCCCGACTCAAGGATCTTTTGAAACAACTTGGATCTGCCGTCGGAGACAAGTTGGCTGCTCTTGCCGCTTTCAATGCCGCTCGCAAGAACGCCGAAGACGCCCTTCTCGATATCACCCGCGAAGATGGAAGTGATGATAGCAAGTCGCCAGATGAGCTTATCGATGACCTGTCCAAGAAGGAGGAAACAGTTGCCAAGCTTCGTGAAACTGTGGCCGGAGTCAAGCCAGACGAGCTCGATGAGAAGGAACGAGCCGAGTACAACGATCTGCTTGCAAGACTTGCAACCGCGGCTGACGTTCTCAAGGTAAGACGATTGTTTTCAATTTTTAATTTTCCAACAAATTTTTTTATCGAGAAAAATAGGCTAGAATCAATTATTTGACGATTTTTCAGCAAAATTCTTGGCTTTTGTGCAAAAATTATGTTTGACAATTTTAAACAAGAATTCGTCTCAAAAAATAGAACAAAACCCAACAAAATTAGGTTGCTTTTTTACAAAAATGATTTTTTTGCAGAACAAACGTGCCGAACTCGAGCAAGCAATCAAGGCCAAGGCTGAGGAGAAATCTCTGCACGATGCTGTTGACCGCATTGTGTCTCGTCTTGTGCCACTCGTTCGTGACGCTGAAGAACTTCGTCACAATGCTGAAGCCGTTCCTACCCAGTACGCTCCAAAGGCTGAAGAACTGAAGAAGGAGGTCGAAGCTGCGAAGGCCATCATCGCCAATGCACCAGCATCTGATGCTCATGTGCAACAACTTCAACAAGCCGTGGCCACCGCAGAAACCCTCATTCCGGACCTCGAGGAGAGAGCCCGTCTCTGGGACGAATTCCTTGTTGCTCGCAACGACATCGATGCTCTTATTGAAAAGCTCCAACAACCATTGGATGCAGTCGTTGCCAAGCCAAAAAGATCAGCTGCAGAAGCCGCTCAAGACGTTGAAAACCTCAGACAAAGTGCTCAACAGCTTCCTGATCTCGACAACAAGATTGCCAACTTGCAACGTATTTCCGAACTTCTTGATCCACTCGAGAGTGCTTATGCTGATGTTCGATTCTTCGATGTTGACGCCGAGCAAACACGTCATCAATACGACGACGTTCTCAACGACGTTGCCGCCGAGCTCGAAGATGAAACACTTCTCAAGCAATCTGCCGATCAAGTTGCCAAGGAAATTGACGACATCAGCAAGATGATTGATTCGACGGATCCAGAAAAGTCAATTTTGGATACGATCGCTAAGAGCGACATCCCTGCTCTCAAGGCCCAAATCAATCGAATCAAGGACAGAATTGTGAACGCCGACGCATCGCGCAAGCATGTCACCACTGATCCGAGCATTGCTGAAGATTTGGATAACAAGTTGGCCAAACTCGAAGCTGAACTCGATGACGCCATCAAGACTTCCGATGAGCATGACAAGGAGCAACTGATTCTCTCACTGAAACTCAACATCTCTCAGTTCGAGCAGCTGCCATTGGATCAGCTCAAGCCGGATGACTTGAAGACCGCCGAGAAAGAAATCACCAACTCATTGAAGCCAGAGGAAGCCGACCCACTGTTGGCCAAGATTCAAGAACTACGAGATGCAAAGAGAGCCGATGATGAAGCTCGTTCTGCAGCTCACGACAATCTTGTGTCTCTTGAGAAAGAAGCCGAGGACGTTACCGCCAAGGAATCTGCCAAGAAGAAGAAGAAGGACAAGAAGAAGTCTCCACAAGAGATGATTGACGAGCTCAGTGCTAAAGTTGCTGAAGCAAAGGCACTCATTCCAAAGATCGAAGAAGCTGCCAAGAACGAGCATCTGCCAGCCGATGACAAACCAAAGGCCGAACAACTTGTCTCGAATCTGGAAGCATTCGTCAAGGATGTTGAAACTCAAGTTTCCGAGAAACAAGATGAACTCGACAAGTTGAACAACGCAAACGATGCTATCAAGAGACTTGGAGACGCTCTCGACGATGCCGAAAAGACTGCTGTTCCAAGCAATGTGACAGCACTCAACGAGTTCAAGGATCGCATCGCTCCACACATTGCCACTTTGGTTGAAGCTGTCCAAGAGGTTCCAGTCAGTGTTGAGCCTTCAGCAGCTGCTTTGCGTGACCGTGCCGCCAAATTCGTGTCTGATCTCGAGAAGAACATCCAGAAGACTGGAGACGATGAAAAGCGTGCCGAACAACTGAAGAGCGATGTCGGAAATGCCGTCAACAATGTGGATGATGTTGTTTCAAAATACCAGAATCAAGCTCAGCCACTCGACGTTGCCAAGGAAGATGCCAACAAACTCAAGACTGCTGTTGAACAACTCACCAAGTTGGCCGAGTCTAGCGACAAGATCGATCCACAAGTCGCCAAGGACATCAAGGACTCCAAGACCAAGGCTAAGGAACTGCTTCAAGCTCTCGAAAAAGCCATTCCACAGGAGGATGTTATTCGTCGTGAGCAAGCCGAGATCAACGATCGTCTCAACAATCTCGAGAAGGAGCTGGCGAAGGTGGACGAATTCAAACCAGAAGATGCACTTCCAATTGTTGACCAACTCGCCTCCGATACCACCACCTTGAAGGCTGTCACCGATTCGAACAACGAGAAGGCTGTCGCTCCAAGCTCGCTCATTTCGCATGACGACTTGGTTGTCGGTCTTCCAGAGAAGGTCTTCCAACTCCAGCATGTCATCGATGACAAGAAGCAAGCTTTGAACAAGGCTGCAGCTGTCAACGAAATTGCTCCAAAACTCCAACTCGTTTCTCAACAACTCCAATCAGTTCCACAAGACATTCCAGCGTCACTAGACGAACAGAAACAACTTTTGGAGGATGTTGAAAACCAAAAGCACAATTTGGAGAACTTGCTCGCCAATCTTCCTGAAAACGACCCAGCTGCTGATGAATTGAGACAGAAGAGCCAATGGGATTTGTCCCGACTCAAGGATCTTTTGAAACAACTTGGATCTGCCGTCGGAGACAAGTTGGCTGCTCTTGCCGCTTTCAATGCCGCTCGCAAGAACGCCGAAGACGCCCTTCTCGATATCACCCGCGAAGATGGAAGTGATGATAGCAAGTCGCCAGATGAGCTTATCGATGACCTGTCCAAGAAGGAGGAAACAGTTGCCAAGCTTCGTGAAACTGTGGCCGGAGTCAAGCCAGACGAGCTCGATGAGAAGGAACGAGCCGAGTACAACGATCTGCTTGCAAGACTTGCAACCGCGGCTGACGTTCTCAAGGTAAGACGATTGTTTTCAATTTTTAATTTTCCAACAAATTTTTTTATCGAGAAAAATAGGCTAGAATCAATTATTTGACGATTTTTCAGCAAAATTCTTGGCTTTTGTGCAAAAATTATGTTTGACAATTTTAAACAAGAATTCGTCTCAAAAAATAGAACAAAACCCAACAAAATTAGGTTGCTTTTTTACAAAAATGATTTTTTTGCAGAACAAACGTGCCGAACTCGAGCAAGCAATCAAGGCCAAGGCTGAGGAGAAATCTCTGCACGATGCTGTTGACCGCATTGTGTCTCGTCTTGTGCCACTCGTTCGTGACGCTGAAGAACTTCGTCACAATGCTGAAGCCGTTCCTACCCAGTACGCTCCAAAGGCTGAAGAACTGAAGAAGGAGGTCGAAGCTGCGAAGGCCATCATCGCCAATGCACCAGCATCTGATGCTCATGTGCAACAACTTCAACAAGCCGTGGCCACCGCAGAAACCCTCATTCCGGACCTCGAGGAGAGAGCCCGTCTCTGGGACGAATTCCTTGTTGCTCGCAACGACATCGATGCTCTTATTGAAAAGCTCCAACAACCATTGGATGCAGTCGTTGCCAAGCCAAAAAGATCAGCTGCAGAAGCCGCTCAAGACGTTGAAAACCTCAGACAAAGTGCTCAACAGCTTCCTGATCTCGACAACAAGATTGCCAACTTGCAACGTATTTCCGAACTTCTTGATCCACTCGAGAGTGCTTATGCTGATGTTCGATTCTTCGATGTTGACGCCGAGCAAACACGTCATCAATACGACGACGTTCTCAACGACGTTGCCGCCGAGCTCGAAGATGAAACACTTCTCAAGCAATCTGCCGATCAAGTTGCCAAGGAAATTGACGACATCAGCAAGATGATTGATTCGACGGATCCAGAAAAGTCAATTTTGGATACGATCGCTAAGAGCGACATCCCTGCTCTCAAGGCCCAAATCAATCGAATCAAGGACAGAATTGTGAACGCCGACGCATCGCGCAAGCATGTCACCACTGATCCGAGCATTGCTGAAGATTTGGATAACAAGTTGGCCAAACTCGAAGCTGAACTCGATGACGCCATCAAGACTTCCGATGAGCATGACAAGGAGCAACTGATTCTCTCACTGAAACTCAACATCTCTCAGTTCGAGCAGCTGCCATTGGATCAGCTCAAGCCGGATGACTTGAAGACCGCCGAGAAAGAAATCACCAACTCATTGAAGCCAGAGGAAGCCGAACCACTGTTGGCCAAGATTCAAGAACTACGAGATGCAAAGAGAGCCGATGATGAAGCTCGTTCTGCAGCTCACGACAATCTTGTGTCTCTTGAGAAAGAAGCCGAGGACGTTACCGCCAAGGAATCTGCCAAGAAGAAGAAGAAGGACAAGAAGAAGTCTCCACAAGAGATGATTGACGAGCTCAGTGCTAAAGTTGCTGAAGCAAAGGCACTCATTCCAAAGATCGAAGAAGCTGCCAAGAACGAGCATCTGCCAGCCGATGACAAACCAAAGGCCGAACAACTTGTCTCGAATCTGGAAGCATTCGTCAAGGATGTTGAAACTCAAGTTTCCGAGAAACAAGATGAACTCGACAAGTTGAACAACGCAAACGATGCTATCAAGAGACTTGGAGACGCTCTCGACGATGCCGAAAAGACTGCTGTTCCAAGCAATGTGACAGCACTCAACGAGTTCAAGGATCGCATCGCTCCACACATTGCCACTTTGGTTGAAGCTGTCCAAGAGGTTCCAGTCAGTGTTGAGCCTTCAGCAGCTGCTTTGCGTGACCGTGCCGCCAAATTCGTGTCTGATCTCGAGAAGAACATCCAGAAGACTGGAGACGATGAAAAGCGTGCCGAACAACTGAAGAGCGATGTCGGAAATGCCGTCAACAATGTGGATGATGTTGTTTCAAAATACCAGAATCAAGCTCAGCCACTCGACGTTGCCAAGGAAGATGCCAACAAACTCAAGACTGCTGTTGAACAACTCACCAAGTTGGCCGAGTCTAGCGACAAGATCGATCCACAAGTCGCCAAGGACATCAAGGACTCCAAGACCAAGGCTAAGGAACTGCTTCAAGCTCTCGAAAAAGCCATTCCACAGGAGGATGTTATTCGTCGTGAGCAAGCCGAGATCAACGATCGTCTCAACAATCTCGAGAAGGAGCTGGCGAAGGTGGACGAATTCAAACCAGAAGATGCACTTCCAATTGTTGACCAACTCGCCTCCGATACCACCACCTTGAAGGCTGTCACCGATTCGAACAACGAGAAGGCTGTCGCTCCAAGCTCGCTCATTTCGCATGACGACTTGGTTGTCGGTCTTCCAGAGAAGGTCTTCCAACTCCAGCATGCCATCGATGACAAGAAGCAAGCTTTGAACAAGGCTGCAGCTGTCAACGAAATTGCTCCAAAACTCCAACTCGTTTCTCAACAACTCCAATCAGTTCCACAAGACATTCCAGCGTCACTAGACGAACAGAAACAACTTTTGGAGGATGTTGAAAACCAAAAGCACAATTTGGAGAACTTGCTCGCCAATCTTCCTAAAAACGACCCAGCTGCTGATGAATTGAGACAGAAGAGCCAATGGGATTTGTCCCGACTCAAGGATCTTTTGAAACAACTTGGATCTGCCGTCGGAGACAAGTTGGCTGCTCTTGCCGCTTTCAATGCCGCTCGCAAGAACGCCGAAGACGCCCTTCTCGATATCACCCGCGAAGATGGAAGTGATGATAGCAAGTCGCCAGATGAGCTTATCGATGACCTGTCCAAGAAGGAGGAAACAGTTGCCAAGCTTCGTGAAACTGTGGCCGGAGTCAAGCCAGACGAGCTCGATGAGAAGGAACGAGCCGAGTACAACGATCTGCTTGCAAGACTTGCAACCGCGGCTGACGTTCTCAAGGTAAGACGATTGTTTTCAATTTTTAATTTTCCAACAAATTTTTTTATCGAGAAAAATAGGCTAGAATCAATTATTTGACGATTTTTCAGCAAAATTCTTGGCTTTTGTGCAAAAATTATGTTTGACAATTTTAAACAAGAATTCGTCTCAAAAAATAGAACAAAACCCAACAAAATTAGGTTGCTTTTTTACAAAAATGATTTTTTTGCAGAACAAACGTGCCGAACTCGAGCAAGCAATCAAGGCCAAGGCTGAGGAGAAATCTCTGCACGATGCTGTTGACCGCATTGTGTCTCGTCTTGTGCCACTCGTTCGTGACGCTGAAGAACTTCGTCACAATGCTGAAGCCGTTCCTACCCAGTACGCTCCAAAGGCTGAAGAACTGAAGAAGGAGGTCGAAGCTGCGAAGGCCATCATCGCCAATGCACCAGCATCTGATGCTCATGTGCAACAACTTCAACAAGCCGTGGCCACCGCAGAAACCCTCATTCCGGACCTCGAGGAGAGAGCCCGTCTCTGGGACGAATTCCTTGTTGCTCGCAACGACATCGATGCTCTTATTGAAAAGCTCCAACAACCATTGGATGCAGTCGTTGCCAAGCCAAAAAGATCAGCTGCAGAAGCCGCTCAAGACGTTGAAAACCTCAGACAAAGTGCTCAACAGCTTCCTGATCTCGACAACAAGATTGCCAACTTGCAACGTATTTCCGAACTTCTTGATCCACTCGAGAGTGCTTATGCTGATGTTCGATTCTTCGATGTTGACGCCGAGCAAACACGTCATCAATACGACGACGTTCTCAACGACGTTGCCGCCGAGCTCGAAGATGAAACACTTCTCAAGCAATCTGCCGATCAAGTTGCCAAGGAAATTGACGACATCAGCAAGATGATTGATTCGACGGATCCAGAAAAGTCAATTTTGGATACGATCGCTAAGAGCGACATCCCTGCTCTCAAGGCCCAAATCAATCGAATCAAGGACAGAATTGTGAACGCCGACGCATCGCGCAAGCATGTCACCACTGATCCGAGCATTGCTGAAGATTTGGATAACAAGTTGGCCAAACTCGAAGCTGAACTCGATGACGCCATCAAGACTTCCGATGAGCATGACAAGGAGCAACTGATTCTCTCACTGAAACTCAACATCTCTCAGTTCGAGCAGCTGCCATTGGATCAGCTCAAGCCGGATGACTTGAAGACCGCCGAGAAAGAAATCACCAACTCATTGAAGCCAGAGGAAGCCGAACCACTGTTGGCCAAGATTCAAGAACTACGAGATGCAAAGAGAGCCGATGATGAAGCTCGTTCTGCAGCTCACGACAATCTTGTGTCTCTTGAGAAAGAAGCCGAGGACGTTACCGCCAAGGAATCTGCCAAGAAGAAGAAGAAGGACAAGAAGAAGTCTCCACAAGAGATGATTGACGAGCTCAGTGCTAAAGTTGCTGAAGCAAAGGCACTCATTCCAAAGATCGAAGAAGCTGCCAAGAACGAGCATCTGCCAGCCGATGACAAACCAAAGGCCGAACAACTTGTCTCGAATCTGGAAGCATTCGTCAAGGATGTTGAAACTCAAGTTTCCGAGAAACAAGATGAACTCGACAAGTTGAACAACGCAAACGATGCTATCAAGAGACTTGGAGACGCTCTCGACGATGCCGAAAAGACTGCTGTTCCAAGCAATGTGACAGCACTCAACGAGTTCAAGGATCGCATCGCTCCACACATTGCCACTTTGGTTGAAGCTGTCCAAGAGGTTCCAGTCAGTGTTGAGCCTTCAGCAGCTGCTTTGCGTGACCGTGCCGCCAAATTCGTGTCTGATCTCGAGAAGAACATCCAGAAGACTGGAGACGATGAAAAGCGTGCCGAACAACTGAAGAGCGATGTCGGAAATGCCGTCAACAATGTGGATGATGTTGTTTCAAAATACCAGAATCAAGCTCAGCCACTCGACGTTGCCAAGGAAGATGCCAACAAACTCAAGACTGCTGTTGAACAACTCACCAAGTTGGCCGAGTCTAGCGACAAGATCGATCCACAAGTCGCCAAGGACATCAAGGACTCCAAGACCAAGGCTAAGGAACTGCTTCAAGCTCTCGAAAAAGCCATTCCACAGGAGGATGTTATTCGTCGTGAGCAAGCCGAGATCAACGATCGTCTCAACAATCTCGAGAAGGAGCTGGCGAAGGTGGACGAATTCAAACCAGAAGATGCACTTCCAATTGTTGACCAACTCGCCTCCGATACCACCACCTTGAAGGCTGTCACCGATTCGAACAACGAGAAGGCTGTCGCTCCAAGCTCGCTCATTTCGCATGACGACTTGGTTGTCGGTCTTCCAGAGAAGGTCTTCCAACTCCAGCATGCCATCGATGACAAGAAGCAAGCTTTGAACAAGGCTGCAGCTGTCAACGAAATTGCTCCAAAACTCCAACTCGTTTCTCAACAACTCCAATCAGTTCCACAAGACATTCCAGCGTCACTAGACGAACAGAAACAACTTTTGGAGGATGTTGAAAACCAAAAGCACAATTTGGAGAACTTGCTCGCCAATCTTCCTAAAAACGACCCAGCTGCTGATGAATTGAGACAGAAGAGCCAATGGGATTTGTCCCGACTCAAGGATCTTTTGAAACAACTTGGATCTGCCGTCGGAGACAAGTTGGCTGCTCTTGCCGCTTTCAATGCCGCTCGCAAGAACGCCGAAGACGCCCTTCTCGATATCACCCGCGAAGATGGAAGTGATGATAGCAAGTCGCCAGATGAGCTTATCGATGACCTGTCCAAGAAGGAGGAAACAGTTGCCAAGCTTCGTGAAACTGTGGCCGGAGTCAAGCCAGACGAGCTCGATGAGAAGGAACGAGCCGAGTACAACGATCTGCTTGCAAGACTTGCAACCGCGGCTGACGTTCTCAAGGTAAGACGATTGTTTTCAATTTTTAATTTTCCAACAAATTTTTTTATCGAGAAAAATAGGCTAGAATCAATTATTTGACGATTTTTCAGCAAAATTCTTGGCTTTTGTGCAAAAATTATGTTTGACAATTTTAAACAAGAATTCGTCTCAAAAAATAGAACAAAACCCAACAAAATTAGGTTGCTTTTTTACAAAAATGATTTTTTTGCAGAACAAACGTGCCGAACTCGAGCAAGCAATCAAGGCCAAGGCTGAGGAGAAATCTCTGCACGATGCTGTTGACCGCATTGTGTCTCGTCTTGTGCCACTCGTTCGTGACGCTGAAGAACTTCGTCACAATGCTGAAGCCGTTCCTACCCAGTACGCTCCAAAGGCTGAAGAACTGAAGAAGGAGGTCGAAGCTGCGAAGGCCATCATCGCCAATGCACCAGCATCTGATGCTCATGTGCAACAACTTCAACAAGCCGTGGCCACCGCAGAAACCCTCATTCCGGACCTCGAGGAGAGAGCCCGTCTCTGGGACGAATTCCTTGTTGCTCGCAACGACATCGATGCTCTTATTGAAAAGCTCCAACAACCATTGGATGCAGTCGTTGCCAAGCCAAAAAGATCAGCTGCAGAAGCCGCTCAAGACGTTGAAAACCTCAGACAAAGTGCTCAACAGCTTCCTGATCTCGACAACAAGATTGCCAACTTGCAACGTATTTCCGAACTTCTTGATCCACTCGAGAGTGCTTATGCTGATGTTCGATTCTTCGATGTTGACGCCGAGCAAACACGTCATCAATACGACGACGTTCTCAACGACGTTGCCGCCGAGCTCGAAGATGAAACACTTCTCAAGCAATCTGCCGATCAAGTTGCCAAGGAAATTGACGACATCAGCAAGATGATTGATTCGACGGATCCAGAAAAGTCAATTTTGGATACGATCGCTAAGAGCGACATCCCTGCTCTCAAGGCCCAAATCAATCGAATCAAGGACAGAATTGTGAACGCCGACGCATCGCGCAAGCATGTCACCACTGATCCGAGCATTGCTGAAGATTTGGATAACAAGTTGGCCAAACTCGAAGCTGAACTCGATGACGCCATCAAGACTTCCGATGAGCATGACAAGGAGCAACTGATTCTCTCACTGAAACTCAACATCTCTCAGTTCGAGCAGCTGCCATTGGATCAGCTCAAGCCGGATGACTTGAAGACCGCCGAGAAAGAAATCACCAACTCATTGAAGCCAGAGGAAGCCGAACCACTGTTGGCCAAGATTCAAGAACTACGAGATGCAAAGAGAGCCGATGATGAAGCTCGTTCTGCAGCTCACGACAATCTTGTGTCTCTTGAGAAAGAAGCCGAGGACGTTACCGCCAAGGAATCTGCCAAGAAGAAGAAGAAGGACAAGAAGAAGTCTCCACAAGAGATGATTGACGAGCTCAGTGCTAAAGTTGCTGAAGCAAAGGCACTCATTCCAAAGATCGAAGAAGCTGCCAAGAACGAGCATCTGCCAGCCGATGACAAACCAAAGGCCGAACAACTTGTCTCGAATCTGGAAGCATTCGTCAAGGATGTTGAAACTCAAGTTTCCGAGAAACAAGATGAACTCGACAAGTTGAACAACGGAAACGATGCTATCAAGAGACTTGGAGACGCTCTCGACGATGCCGAAAAGACTGCTGTTCCAAGCAATGTGACAGCACTCAACGAGTTCAAGGATCGCATCGCTCCACACATTGCCACTTTGGTTGAAGCTGTCCAAGAGGTTCCAGTCAGTGTTGAGCCTTCAGCAGCTGCTTTGCGTGACCGTGCCGCCAAATTCGTGTCTGATCTCGAGAAGAACATCCAGAAGACTGGAGACGATGAAAAGCGTGCCGAACAACTGAAGAGCGATGTCGGAAATGCCGTCAACAATGTGGATGATGTTGTTTCAAAATACCAGAATCAAGCTCAGCCACTCGACGTTGCCAAGGAAGATGCCAACAAACTCAAGACTGCTGTTGAACAACTCACCAAGTTGGCCGAGTCTAGCGACAAGATCGATCCACAAGTCGCCAAGGACATCAAGGACTCCAAGACCAAGGCTAAGGAACTGCTTCAAGCTCTCGAAAAAGCCATTCCACAGGAGGATGTTATTCGTCGTGAGCAAGCCGAGATCAACGATCGTCTCAACAATCTCGAGAAGGAGCTGGCGAAGGTGGACGAATTCAAACCAGAAGATGCACTTCCAATTGTTGACCAACTCGCCTCCGATACCACCACCTTGAAGGCTGTCACCGATTCGAACAACGAGAAGGCTGTCGCTCCAAGCTCGCTCATTTCGCATGACGACTTGGTTGTCGGTCTTCCAGAGAAGGTCTTCCAACTCCAGCATGCCATCGATGACAAGAAGCAAGCTTTGAACAAGGCTGCAGCTGTCAACGAAATTGCTCCAAAACTCCAACTCGTTTCTCAACAACTCCAATCAGTTCCACAAGACATTCCAGCGTCACTAGACGAACAGAAACAACTTTTGGAGGATGTTGAAAACCAAAAGCACAATTTGGAGAACTTGCTCGCCAATCTTCCTGAAAACGACCCAGCTGCTGATGAATTGAGACAGAAGAGCCAATGGGATTTGTCCCGACTCAAGGATCTTTTGAAACAACTTGGATCTGCCGTCGGAGACAAGTTGGCTGCTCTTGCCGCTTTCAATGCCGCTCGCAAGAACGCCGAAGACGCCCTTCTCGATATCACCCGCGAAGATGGAAGTGATGATAGCAAGTCGCCAGATGAGCTTATCGATGACCTGTCCAAGAAGGAGGAAACAGTTGCCAAGCTTCGTGAAACTGTGGCCGGAGTCAAGCCAGACGAGCTCGATGAGAAGGAACGAGCCGAGTACAACGATCTGCTTGCAAGACTTGCAACCGCGGCTGACGTTCTCAAGGTAAGACGATTGTTTTCAATTTTTAATTTTCCAACAAATTTTTTTATCGAGAAAAATAGGCTAGAATCAATTATTTGACGATTTTTCAGCAAAATTCTTGGCTTTTGTGCAAAAATTATGTTTGACAATTTTAAACAAGAATTCGTCTCAAAAAATAGAACAAAACCCAACAAAATTAGGTTGCTTTTTTACAAAAATGATTTTTTTGCAGAACAAACGTGCCGAACTCGAGCAAGCAATCAAGGCCAAGGCTGAGGAGAAATCTCTGCACGATGCTGTTGACCGCATTGTGTCTCGTCTTGTGCCACTCGTTCGTGACGCTGAAGAACTTCGTCACAATGCTGAAGCCGTTCCTACCCAGTACGCTCCAAAGGCTGAAGAACTGAAGAAGGAGGTCGAAGCTGCGAAGGCCATCATCGCCAATGCACCAGCATCTGATGCTCATGTGCAACAACTTCAACAAGCCGTGGCCACCGCAGAAACCCTCATTCCGGACCTCGAGGAGAGAGCCCGTCTCTGGGACGAATTCCTTGTTGCTCGCAACGACATCGATGCTCTTATTGAAAAGCTCCAACAACCATTGGATGCAGTCGTTGCCAAGCCAAAAAGATCAGCTGCAGAAGCCGCTCAAGACGTTGAAAACCTCAGACAAAGTGCTCAACAGCTTCCTGATCTCGACAACAAGATTGCCAACTTGCAACGTATTTCCGAACTTCTTGATCCACTCGAGAGTGCTTATGCTGATGTTCGATTCTTCGATGTTGACGCCGAGCAAACACGTCATCAATACGACGACGTTCTCAACGACGTTGCCGCCGAGCTCGAAGATGAAACACTTCTCAAGCAATCTGCCGATCAAGTTGCCAAGGAAATTGACGACATCAGCAAGATGATTGATTCGACGGATCCAGAAAAGTCAATTTTGGATACGATCGCTAAGAGCGACATCCCTGCTCTCAAGGCCCAAATCAATCGAATCAAGGACAGAATTGTGAACGCCGACGCATCGCGCAAGCATGTCACCACTGATCCGAGCATTGCTGAAGATTTGGATAACAAGTTGGCCAAACTCGAAGCTGAACTCGATGACGCCATCAAGACTTCCGATGAGCATGACAAGGAGCAACTGATTCTCTCACTGAAACTCAACATCTCTCAGTTCGAGCAGCTGCCATTGGATCAGCTCAAGCCGGATGACTTGAAGACCGCCGAGAAAGAAATCACCAACTCATTGAAGCCAGAGGAAGCCGAACCACTGTTGGCCAAGATTCAAGAACTACGAGATGCAAAGAGAGCCGATGATGAAGCTCGTTCTGCAGCTCACGACAATCTTGTGTCTCTTGAGAAAGAAGCCGAGGACGTTACCGCCAAGGAATCTGCCAAGAAGAAGAAGAAGGACAAGAAGAAGTCTCCACAAGAGATGATTGACGAGCTCAGTGCTAAAGTTGCTGAAGCAAAGGCACTCATTCCAAAGATCGAAGAAGCTGCCAAGAACGAGCATCTGCCAGCCGATGACAAACCAAAGGCCGAACAACTTGTCTCGAATCTGGAAGCATTCGTCAAGGATGTTGAAACTCAAGTTTCCGAGAAACAAGATGAACTCGACAAGTTGAACAACGCAAACGATGCTATCAAGAGACTTGGAGACGCTCTCGACGATGCCGAAAAGACTGCTGTTCCAAGCAATGTGACAGCACTCAACGAGTTCAAGGATCGCATCGCTCCACACATTGCCACTTTGGTTGAAGCTGTCCAAGAGGTTCCAGTCAGTGTTGAGCCTTCAGCAGCTGCTTTGCGTGACCGTGCCGCCAAATTCGTGTCTGATCTCGAGAAGAACATCCAGAAGACTGGAGACGATGAAAAGCGTGCCGAACAACTGAAGAGCGATGTCGGAAATGCCGTCAACAATGTGGATGATGTTGTTTCAAAATACCAGAATCAAGCTCAGCCACTCGACGTTGCCAAGGAAGATGCCAACAAACTCAAGACTGCTGTTGAACAACTCACCAAGTTGGCCGAGTCTAGCGACAAGATCGATCCACAAGTCGCCAAGGACATCAAGGACTCCAAGACCAAGGCTAAGGAACTGCTTCAAGCTCTCGAAAAAGCCATTCCACAGGAGGATGTTATTCGTCGTGAGCAAGCCGAGATCAACGATCGTCTCAACAATCTCGAGAAGGAGCTGGCGAAGGTGGACGAATTCAAACCAGAAGATGCACTTCCAATTGTTGACCAACTCGCCTCCGATACCACCACCTTGAAGGCTGTCACCGATTCGAACAACGAGAAGGCTGTCGCTCCAAGCTCGCTCATTTCGCATGACGACTTGGTTGTCGGTCTTCCAGAGAAGGTCTTCCAACTCCAGCATGCCATCGATGACAAGAAGCAAGCTTTGAACAAGGCTGCAGCTGTCAACGAAATTGCTCCAAAACTCCAACTCGTTTCTCAACAACTCCAATCAGTTCCACAAGACATTCCAGCGTCACTAGACGAACAGAAACAACTTTTGGAGGATGTTGAAAACCAAAAGCACAATTTGGAGAACTTGCTCGCCAATCTTCCTGAAAACGACCCAGCTGCTGATGAATTGAGACAGAAGAGCCAATGGGATTTGTCCCGACTCAAGGATCTTTTGAAACAACTTGGATCTGCCGTCGGAGACAAGTTGGCTGCTCTTGCCGCTTTCAATGCCGCTCGCAAGAACGCCGAAGACGCCCTTCTCGATATCACCCGCGAAGATGGAAGTGATGATAGCAAGTCGCCAGATGAGCTTATCGATGACCTGTCCAAGAAGGAGGAAACAGTTGCCAAGCTTCGTGAAACTGTGGCCGGAGTCAAGCCAGACGAGCTCGATGAGAAGGAACGAGCCGAGTACAACGATCTGCTTGCAAGACTTGCAACCGCGGCTGACGTTCTCAAGGTAAGACGATTGTTTTCAATTTTTAATTTTCCAACAAATTTTTTTATCGAGAAAAATAGGCTAGAATCAATTATTTGACGATTTTTCAGCAAAATTCTTGGCTTTTGTGCAAAAATTATGTTTGACAATTTTAAACAAGAATTCGTCTCAAAAAATAGAACAAAACCCAACAAAATTAGGTTGCTTTTTTACAAAAATGATTTTTTTGCAGAACAAACGTGCCGAACTCGAGCAAGCAATCAAGGCCAAGGCTGAGGAGAAATCTCTGCACGATGCTGTTGACCGCATTGTGTCTCGTCTTGTGCCACTCGTTCGTGACGCTGAAGAACTTCGTCACAATGCTGAAGCCGTTCCTACCCAGTACGCTCCAAAGGCTGAAGAACTGAAGAAGGAGGTCGAAGCTGCGAAGGCCATCATCGCCAATGCACCAGCATCTGATGCTCATGTGCAACAACTTCAACAAGCCGTGGCCACCGCAGAAACCCTCATTCCGGACCTCGAGGAGAGAGCCCGTCTCTGGGACGAATTCCTTGTTGCTCGCAACGACATCGATGCTCTTATTGAAAAGCTCCAACAACCATTGGATGCAGTCGTTGCCAAGCCAAAAAGATCAGCTGCAGAAGCCGCTCAAGACGTTGAAAACCTCAGACAAAGTGCTCAACAGCTTCCTGATCTCGACAACAAGATTGCCAACTTGCAACGTATTTCCGAACTTCTTGATCCACTCGAGAGTGCTTATGCTGATGTTCGATTCTTCGATGTTGACGCCGAGCAAACACGTCATCAATACGACGACGTTCTCAACGACGTTGCCGCCGAGCTCGAAGATGAAACACTTCTCAAGCAATCTGCCGATCAAGTTGCCAAGGAAATTGACGACATCAGCAAGATGATTGATTCGACGGATCCAGAAAAGTCAATTTTGGATACGATCGCTAAGAGCGACATCCCTGCTCTCAAGGCCCAAATCAATCGAATCAAGGACAGAATTGTGAACGCCGACGCATCGCGCAAGCATGTCACCACTGATCCGAGCATTGCTGAAGATTTGGATAACAAGTTGGCCAAACTCGAAGCTGAACTCGATGACGCCATCAAGACTTCCGATGAGCATGACAAGGAGCAACTGATTCTCTCACTGAAACTCAACATCTCTCAGTTCGAGCAGCTGCCATTGGATCAGCTCAAGCCGGATGACTTGAAGACCGCCGAGAAAGAAATCACCAACTCATTGAAGCCAGAGGAAGCCGAACCACTGTTGGCCAAGATTCAAGAACTACGAGATGCAAAGAGAGCCGATGATGAAGCTCGTTCTGCAGCTCACGACAATCTTGTGTCTCTTGAGAAAGAAGCCGAGGACGTTACCGCCAAGGAATCTGCCAAGAAGAAGAAGAAGGACAAGAAGAAGTCTCCACAAGAGATGATTGACGAGCTCAGTGCTAAAGTTGCTGAAGCAAAGGCACTCATTCCAAAGATCGAAGAAGCTGCCAAGAACGAGCATCTGCCAGCCGATGACAAACCAAAGGCCGAACAACTTGTCTCGAATCTGGAAGCATTCGTCAAGGATGTTGAAACTCAAGTTTCCGAGAAACAAGATGAACTCGACAAGTTGAACAACGCAAACGATGCTATCAAGAGACTTGGAGACGCTCTCGACGATGCCGAAAAGACTGCTGTTCCAAGCAATGTGACAGCACTCAACGAGTTCAAGGATCGCATCGCTCCACACATTGCCACTTTGGTTGAAGCTGTCCAAGAGGTTCCAGTCAGTGTTGAGCCTTCAGCAGCTGCTTTGCGTGACCGTGCCGCCAAATTCGTGTCTGATCTCGAGAAGAACATCCAGAAGACTGGAGACGATGAAAAGCGTGCCGAACAACTGAAGAGCGATGTCGGAAATGCCGTCAACAATGTGGATGATGTTGTTTCAAAATACCAGAATCAAGCTCAGCCACTCGACGTTGCCAAGGAAGATGCCAACAAACTCAAGACTGCTGTTGAACAACTCACCAAGTTGGCCGAGTCTAGCGACAAGATCGATCCACAAGTCGCCAAGGACATCAAGGACTCCAAGACCAAGGCTAAGGAACTGCTTCAAGCTCTCGAAAAAGCCATTCCACAGGAGGATGTTATTCGTCGTGAGCAAGCCGAGATCAACGATCGTCTCAACAATCTCGAGAAGGAGCTGGCGAAGGTGGACGAATTCAAACCAGAAGATGCACTTCCAATTGTTGACCAACTCGCCTCCGATACCACCACCTTGAAGGCTGTCACCGATTCGAACAACGAGAAGGCTGTCGCTCCAAGCTCGCTCATTTCGCATGACGACTTGGTTGTCGGTCTTCCAGAGAAGGTCTTCCAACTCCAGCATGCCATCGATGACAAGAAGCAAGCTTTGAACAAGGCTGCAGCTGTCAACGAAATTGCTCCAAAACTCCAACTCGTTTCTCAACAACTCCAATCAGTTCCACAAGACATTCCAGCGTCACTAGACGAACAGAAACAACTTTTGGAGGATGTTGAAAACCAAAAGCACAATTTGGAGAACTTGCTCGCCAATCTTCCTGAAAACGACCCAGCTGCTGATGAATTGAGACAGAAGAGCCAATGGGATTTGTCCCGACTCAAGGATCTTTTGAAACAACTTGGATCTGCCGTCGGAGACAAGTTGGCTGCTCTTGCCGCTTTCAATGCCGCTCGCAAGAACGCCGAAGACGCCCTTCTCGATATCACCCGCGAAGATGGAAGTGATGATAGCAAGTCGCCAGATGAGCTTATCGATGACCTGTCCAAGAAGGAGGAAACAGTTGCCAAGCTTCGTGAAACTGTGGCCGGAGTCAAGCCAGACGAGCTCGATGAGAAGGAACGAGCCGAGTACAACGATCTGCTTGCAAGACTTGCAACCGCGGCTGACGTTCTCAAGGTAAGACGATTGTTTTCAATTTTTAATTTTCCAACAAATTTTTTTATCGAGAAAAATAGGCTAGAATCAATTATTTGACGATTTTTCAGCAAAATTCTTGGCTTTTGTGCAAAAATTATGTTTGACAATTTTAAACAAGAATTCGTCTCAAAAAATAGAACAAAACCCAACAAAATTAGGTTGCTTTTTTACAAAAATGATTTTTTTGCAGAACAAACGTGCCGAACTCGAGCAAGCAATCAAGGCCAAGGCTGAGGAGAAATCTCTGCACGATGCTGTTGACCGCATTGTGTCTCGTCTTGTGCCACTCGTTCGTGACGCTGAAGAACTTCGTCACAATGCTGAAGCCGTTCCTACCCAGTACGCTCCAAAGGCTGAAGAACTGAAGAAGGAGGTCGAAGCTGCGAAGGCCATCATCGCCAATGCACCAGCATCTGATGCTCATGTGCAACAACTTCAACAAGCCGTGGCCACCGCAGAAACCCTCATTCCGGACCTCGAGGAGAGAGCCCGTCTCTGGGACGAATTCCTTGTTGCTCGCAACGACATCGATGCTCTTATTGAAAAGCTCCAACAACCATTGGATGCAGTCGTTGCCAAGCCAAAAAGATCAGCTGCAGAAGCCGCTCAAGACGTTGAAAACCTCAGACAAAGTGCTCAACAGCTTCCTGATCTCGACAACAAGATTGCCAACTTGCAACGTATTTCCGAACTTCTTGATCCACTCGAGAGTGCTTATGCTGATGTTCGATTCTTCGATGTTGACGCCGAGCAAACACGTCATCAATACGACGACGTTCTCAACGACGTTGCCGCCGAGCTCGAAGATGAAACACTTCTCAAGCAATCTGCCGATCAAGTTGCCAAGGAAATTGACGACATCAGCAAGATGATTGATTCGACGGATCCAGAAAAGTCAATTTTGGATACGATCGCTAAGAGCGACATCCCTGCTCTCAAGGCCCAAATCAATCGAATCAAGGACAGAATTGTGAACGCCGACGCATCGCGCAAGCATGTCACCACTGATCCGAGCATTGCTGAAGATTTGGATAACAAGTTGGCCAAACTCGAAGCTGAACTCGATGACGCCATCAAGACTTCCGATGAGCATGACAAGGAGCAACTGATTCTCTCACTGAAACTCAACATCTCTCAGTTCGAGCAGCTGCCATTGGATCAGCTCAAGCCGGATGACTTGAAGACCGCCGAGAAAGAAATCACCAACTCATTGAAGCCAGAGGAAGCCGAACCACTGTTGGCCAAGATTCAAGAACTACGAGATGCAAAGAGAGCCGATGATGAAGCTCGTTCTGCAGCTCACGACAATCTTGTGTCTCTTGAGAAAGAAGCCGAGGACGTTACCGCCAAGGAATCTGCCAAGAAGAAGAAGAAGGACAAGAAGAAGTCTCCACAAGAGATGATTGACGAGCTCAGTGCTAAAGTTGCTGAAGCAAAGGCACTCATTCCAAAGATCGAAGAAGCTGCCAAGAACGAGCATCTGCCAGCCGATGACAAACCAAAGGCCGAACAACTTGTCTCGAATCTGGAAGCATTCGTCAAGGATGTTGAAACTCAAGTTTCCGAGAAACAAGATGAACTCGACAAGTTGAACAACGCAAACGATGCTATCAAGAGACTTGGAGACGCTCTCGACGATGCCGAAAAGACTGCTGTTCCAAGCAATGTGACAGCACTCAACGAGTTCAAGGATCGCATCGCTCCACACATTGCCACTTTGGTTGAAGCTGTCCAAGAGGTTCCAGTCAGTGTTGAGCCTTCAGCAGCTGCTTTGCGTGACCGTGCCGCCAAATTCGTGTCTGATCTCGAGAAGAACATCCAGAAGACTGGAGACGATGAAAAGCGTGCCGAACAACTGAAGAGCGATGTCGGAAATGCCGTCAACAATGTGGATGATGTTGTTTCAAAATACCAGAATCAAGCTCAGCCACTCGACGTTGCCAAGGAAGATGCCAACAAACTCAAGACTGCTGTTGAACAACTCACCAAGTTGGCCGAGTCTAGCGACAAGATCGATCCACAAGTCGCCAAGGACATCAAGGACTCCAAGACCAAGGCTAAGGAACTGCTTCAAGCTCTCGAAAAAGCCATTCCACAGGAGGATGTTATTCGTCGTGAGCAAGCCGAGATCAACGATCGTCTCAACAATCTCGAGAAGGAGCTGGCGCAGGTGGACGAATTCAAACCAGAAGATGCACTTCCAATTGTTGACCAACTCGCCTCCGATACCACCACCTTGAAGGCTGTCACCGATTCGAACAACGAGAAGGCTGTCGCTCCAAGCTCGCTCATTTCGCATGACGACTTGGTTGTCGGTCTTCCAGAGAAGGTCTTCCAACTCCAGCATGCCATCGATGACAAGAAGCAAGCTTTGAACAAGGCTGCAGCTGTCAACGAAATTGCTCCAAAACTCCAACTCGTTTCTCAACAACTCCAATCAGTTCCACAAGACATTCCAGCGTCACTAGACGAACAGAAACAACTTTTGGAGGATGTTGAAAACCAAAAGCACAATTTGGAGAACTTGCTCGCCAATCTTCCTGAAAACGACCCAGCTGCTGATGAATTGAGACAGAAGAGCCAATGGGATTTGTCCCGACTCAAGGATCTTTTGAAACAACTTGGATCTGCCGTCGGAGACAAGTTGGCTGCTCTTGCCGCTTTCAATGCCGCTCGCAAGAACGCCGAAGACGCCCTTCTCGATATCACCCGCGAAGATGGAAGTGATGATAGCAAGTCGCCAGATGAGCTTATCGATGACCTGTCCAAGAAGGAGGAAACAGTTGCCAAGCTTCGTGAAACTGTGGCCGGAGTCAAGCCAGACGAGCTCGATGAGAAGGAACGAGCCGAGTACAACGATCTGCTTGCAAGACTTGCAACCGCGGCTGACGTTCTCAAGGTAAGACGATTGTTTTCAATTTTTAATTTTCCAACAAATTTTTTTATCGAGAAAAATAGGCTAGAATCAATTATTTGACGATTTTTCAGCAAAATTCTTGGCTTTTGTGCAAAAATTATGTTTGACAATTTTAAACAAGAATTCGTCTCAAAAAATAGAACAAAACCCAACAAAATTAGGTTGCTTTTTTACAAAAATGATTTTTTTGCAGAACAAACGTGCCGAACTCGAGCAAGCAATCAAGGCCAAGGCTGAGGAGAAATCTCTGCACGATGCTGTTGACCGCATTGTGTCTCGTCTTGTGCCACTCGTTCGTGACGCTGAAGAACTTCGTCACAATGCTGAAGCCGTTCCTACCCAGTACGCTCCAAAGGCTGAAGAACTGAAGAAGGAGGTCGAAGCTGCGAAGGCCATCATCGCCAATGCACCAGCATCTGATGCTCATGTGCAACAACTTCAACAAGCCGTGGCCACCGCAGAAACCCTCATTCCGGACCTCGAGGAGAGAGCCCGTCTCTGGGACGAATTCCTTGTTGCTCGCAACGACATCGATGCTCTTATTGAAAAGCTCCAACAACCATTGGATGCAGTCGTTGCCAAGCCAAAAAGATCAGCTGCAGAAGCCGCTCAAGACGTTGAAAACCTCAGACAAAGTGCTCAACAGCTTCCTGATCTCGACAACAAGATTGCCAACTTGCAACGTATTTCCGAACTTCTTGATCCACTCGAGAGTGCTTATGCTGATGTTCGATTCTTCGATGTTGACGCCGAGCAAACACGTCATCAATACGACGACGTTCTCAACGACGTTGCCGCCGAGCTCGAAGATGAAACACTTCTCAAGCAATCTGCCGATCAAGTTGTCAAGGAAATTGACGACATCAGCAAGATGATTGATTCGACGGATCCAGAAAAGTCAATTTTGGATACGATCGCTAAGAGCGACATCCCTGCTCTCAAGGCCCAAATCAATCGAATCAAGGACAGAATTGTGAACGCCGACGCATCGCGCAAGCATGTCACCACTGATCCGAGCATTGCTGAAGATTTGGATAACAAGTTGGCCAAACTCGAAGCTGAACTCGATGACGCCATCAAGACTTCCGATGAGCATGACAAGGAGCAACTGATTCTCTCACTGAAACTCAACATCTCTCAGTTCGAGCAGCTGCCATTGGATCAGCTCAAGCCGGATGACTTGAAAACCGCCGAGAAAGAAATCACCAACTCATTGAAGCCAGAGGAAGCCGAACCACTGTTGGCCAAGATTCAAGAACTACGAGATGCAAAGAGAGCCGATGATGAAGCTCGTTCTGCAGCTCACGACAATCTTGTGTCTCTTGAGAAAGAAGCCGAGGACGTTACCGCCAAGGAATCTGCCAAGAAGAAGAAGAAGGACAAGAAGAAGTCTCCACAAGAGATGATTGACGAGCTCAGTGCTAAAGTTGCTGAAGCAAAGGCACTCATTCCAAAGATCGAAGAAGCTGCCAAGAACGAGCATCTGCCAGCCGATGACAAACCAAAGGCCGAACAACTTGTCTCGAATCTGGAAGCATTCGTCAAGGATGTTGAAACTCAAGTTTCCGAGAAACAAGATGAACTCGACAAGTTGAACAACGCAAACGATGCTATCAAGAGACTTGGAGACGCTCTCGACGATGCCGAAAAGACTGCTGTTCCAAGCAATGTGACAGCACTCAACGAGTTCAAGGATCGCATCGCTCCACACATTGCCACTTTGGTTGAAGCTGTCCAAGAGGTTCCAGTCAGTGTTGAGCCTTCAGCAGCTGCTTTGCGTGACCGTGCCGCCAAATTCGTGTCTGATCTCGAGAAGAACATCCAGAAGACTGGAGACGATGAAAAGCGTGCCGAACAACTGAAGAGCGATGTCGGAAATGCCGTCAACAATGTGGATGATGTTGTTTCAAAATACCAGAATCAAGCTCAGCCACTCGACGTTGCCAAGGAAGATGCCAACAAACTCAAGACTGCTGTTGAACAACTCACCAAGTTGGCCGAGTCTAGCGACAAGATCGATCCACAAGTCGCCAAGGACATCAAGGACTCCAAGACCAAGGCTAAGGAACTGCTTCAAGCTCTCGAAAAAGCCATTCCACAGGAGGATGTTATTCGTCGTGAGCAAGCCGAGATCAACGATCGTCTCAACAATCTCGAGAAGGAGCTGGCGAAGGTGGACGAATTCAAACCAGAAGATGCACTTCCAATTGTTGACCAACTCGCCTCCGATACCACCACCTTGAAGGCTGTCACCGATTCGAACAACGAGAAGGCTGTCGCTCCAAGCTCGCTCATTTCGCATGACGACTTGGTTGTCGGTCTTCCAGAGAAGGTCTTCCAACTCCAGCATGCCATCGATGACAAGAAGCAAGCTTTGAACAAGGCTGCAGCTGTCAACGAAATTGCTCCAAAACTCCAACTCGTTTCTCAACAACTCCAATCAGTTCCACAAGACATTCCAGCGTCACTAGACGAACAGAAACAACTTTTGGAGGATGTTGAAAACCAAAAGCACAATTTGGAGAACTTGCTCGCCAATCTTCCTGAAAACGACCCAGCTGCTGATGAATTGAGACAGAAGAGCCAATGGGATTTGTCCCGACTCAAGGATCTTTTGAAACAACTTGGATCTGCCGTCGGAGACAAGTTGGCTGCTCTTGCCGCTTTCAATGCCGCTCGCAAGAACGCCGAAGACGCCCTTCTCGATATCACCCGCGAAGATGGAAGTGATGATAGCAAGTCGCCAGATGAGCTTATCGATGACCTGTCCAAGAAGGAGGAAACAGTTGCCAAGCTTCGTGAAACTGTGGCCGGAGTCAAGCCAGACGAGCTCGATGAGAAGGAACGAGCCGAGTACAACGATCTGCTTGCAAGACTTGCAACCGCGGCTGACGTTCTCAAGGTAAGACGATTGTTTTCAATTTTTAATTTTCCAACAAATTTTTTTATCGAGAAAAATAGGCTAGAATCAATTATTTGACGATTTTTCAGCAAAATTCTTGGCTTTTGTGCAAAAATTATGTTTGACAATTTTAAACAAGAATTCGTCTCAAAAAATAGAACAAAACCCAACAAAATTAGGTTGCTTTTTTACAAAAATGATTTTTTTGCAGAACAAACGTGCCGAACTCGAGCAAGCAATCAAGGCCAAGGCTGAGGAGAAATCTCTGCACGATGCTGTTGACCGCATTGTGTCTCGTCTTGTGCCACTCGTTCGTGACGCTGAAGAACTTCGTCACAATGCTGAAGCCGTTCCTACCCAGTACGCTCCAAAGGCTGAAGAACTGAAGAAGGAGGTCGAAGCTGCGAAGGCCATCATCGCCAATGCACCAGCATCTGATGCTCATGTGCAACAACTTCAACAAGCCGTGGCCACCGCAGAAACCCTCATTCCGGACCTCGAGGAGAGAGCCCGTCTCTGGGACGAATTCCTTGTTGCTCGCAACGACATCGATGCTCTTATTGAAAAGCTCCAACAACCATTGGATGCAGTCGTTGCCAAGCCAAAAAGATCAGCTGCAGAAGCCGCTCAAGACGTTGAAAACCTCAGACAAAGTGCTCAACAGCTTCCTGATCTCGACAACAAGATTGCCAACTTGCAACGTATTTCCGAACTTCTTGATCCACTCGAGAGTGCTTATGCTGATGTTCGATTCTTCGATGTTGACGCCGAGCAAACACGTCATCAATACGACGACGTTCTCAACGACGTTGCCGCCGAGCTCGAAGATGAAACACTTCTCAAGCAATCTGCCGATCAAGTTGCCAAGGAAATTGACGACATCAGCAAGATGATTGATTCGACGGATCCAGAAAAGTCAATTTTGGATACGATCGCTAAGAGCGACATCCCTGCTCTCAAGGCCCAAATCAATCGAATCAAGGACAGAATTGTGAACGCCGACGCATCGCGCAAGCATGTCACCACTGATCCGAGCATTGCTGAAGATTTGGATAACAAGTTGGCCAAACTCGAAGCTGAACTCGATGACGCCATCAAGACTTCCGATGAGCATGACAAGGAGCAACTGATTCTCTCACTGAAACTCAACATCTCTCAGTTCGAGCAGCTGCCATTGGATCAGCTCAAGCCGGATGACTTGAAGACCGCCGAGAAAGAAATCACCAACTCATTGAAGCCAGAGGAAGCCGAACCACTGTTGGCCAAGATTCAAGAACTACGAGATGCAAAGAGAGCCGATGATGAAGCTCGTTCTGCAGCTCACGACAATCTTGTGTCTCTTGAGAAAGAAGCCGAGGACGTTACCGCCAAGGAATCTGCCAAGAAGAAGAAGAAGGACAAGAAGAAGTCTCCACAAGAGATGATTGACGAGCTCAGTGCTAAAGTTGCTGAAGCAAAGGCACTCATTCCAAAGATCGAAGAAGCTGCCAAGAACGAGCATCTGCCAGCCGATGACAAACCAAAGGCCGAACAACTTGTCTCGAATCTGGAAGCATTCGTCAAGGATGTTGAAACTCAAGTTTCCGAGAAACAAGATGAACTCGACAAGTTGAACAACGCAAACGATGCTATCAAGAGACTTGGAGACGCTCTCGACGATGCCGAAAAGACTGCTGTTCCAAGCAATGTGACAGCACTCAACGAGTTCAAGGATCGCATCGCTCCACACATTGCCACTTTGGTTGAAGCTGTCCAAGAGGTTCCAGTCAGTGTTGAGCCTTCAGCAGCTGCTTTGCGTGACCGTGCCGCCAAATTCGTGTCTGATCTCGAGAAGAACATCCAGAAGACTGGAGACGATGAAAAGCGTGCCGAACAACTGAAGAGCGATGTCGGAAATGCCGTCAACAATGTGGATGATGTTGTTTCAAAATACCAGAATCAAGCTCAGCCACTCGACGTTGCCAAGGAAGATGCCAACAAACTCAAGACTGCTGTTGAACAACTCACCAAGTTGGCCGAGTCTAGCGACAAGATCGATCCACAAGTCGCCAAGGACATCAAGGACTCCAAGACCAAGGCTAAGGAACTGCTTCAAGCTCTCGAAAAAGCCATTCCACAGGAGGATGTTATTCGTCGTGAGCAAGCCGAGATCAACGATCGTCTCAACAATCTCGAGAAGGAGCTGGCGAAGGTGGACGAATTCAAACCAGAAGATGCACTTCCAATTGTTGACCAACTCGCCTCCGATACCACCACCTTGAAGGCTGTCACCGATTCGAACAACGAGAAGGCTGTCGCTCCAAGCTCGCTCATTTCGCATGACGACTTGGTTGTCGGTCTTCCAGAGAAGGTCTTCCAACTCCAGCATGCCATCGATGACAAGAAGCAAGCTTTGAACAAGGCTGCAGCTGTCAACGAAATTGCTCCAAAACTCCAACTCGTTTCTCAACAACTCCAATCAGTTCCACAAGACATTCCAGCGTCACTAGACGAACAGAAACAACTTTTGGAGGATGTTGAAAACCAAAAGCACAATTTGGAGAACTTGCTCGCCAATCTTCCTGAAAACGACCCAGCTGCTGATGAATTGAGACAGAAGAGCCAATGGGATTTGTCCCGACTCAAGGATCTTTTGAAACAACTTGGATCTGCCGTCGGAGACAAGTTGGCTGCTCTTGCCGCTTTCAATGCCGCTCGCAAGAACGCCGAAGACGCCCTTCTCGATATCACCCGCGAAGATGGAAGTGATGATAGCAAGTCGCCAGATGAGCTTATCGATGACCTGTCCAAGAAGGAGGAAACAGTTGCCAAGCTTCGTGAAACTGTGGCCGGAGTCAAGCCAGACGAGCTCGATGAGAAGGAACGAGCCGAGTACAACGATCTGCTTGCAAGACTTGCAACCGCGGCTGACGTTCTCAAGGTAAGACGATTGTTTTCAATTTTTAATTTTCCAACAAATTTTTTTATCGAGAAAAATAGGCTAGAATTAATTATTTGACGATTTTTCAGCAAAATTCTTGGCTTTTGTGCAAAAATTATGTTTGACAATTTTAAACAAGAATTCGTCTCAAAAAATAGAACAAAACCCAACAAAATTAGGTTGCTTTTTTACAAAAATGATTTTTTTGCAGAACAAACGTGCCGAACTCGAGCAAGCAATCAAGGCCAAGGCTGAGGAGAAATCTCTGCACGATGCTGTTGACCGCATTGTGTCTCGTCTTGTGCCACTCGTTCGTGACGCTGAAGAACTTCGTCACAATGCTGAAGCCGTTCCTACCCAGTACGCTCCAAAGGCTGAAGAACTGAAGAAGGAGGTCGAAGCGGCAAATACTCACTTGCTATAAAATCATTTGCTATTTGCCCATTTGCTATACTTGTCTCACTTGCTATAGTCACATTTGCTATACCTGTCTCATTTGCTATTTGCCCATTTGCTATAGATCATTTGCTATATGTGGATCATTTGCTAGATTTTCCGCATTTTCAAAGTCTCATTTGCTATAGAAAAGTCCATTTGCTATATGCGAGATCATTTGCTATTTTTGTCTCATTTGCTAGATTTTTTGGCTCGTTTGCTAGAATTGGGCGTTGCTCATGGTTCAATTTTTTTCGCTTTTTTCATAATTTTTTAAGAATTTCACCAACTTTTTCATTTGTAAGGTATACAAAACAACTAGAACAAATTTATGATAGCATTTTAAACCGTGCGAGACGTGATTTCTCTCATAAAGTGTGATTTTTAGGCCAAATCGAAAAAAAAATCATTTCACCGATTTCATGAGGTTTTCCGTGTTTCACTCTTTACCCTATTAGAACATATTCAGAAATGTTTCTAAATTCATAAATCCTGTTCTCACATTTCTATTCGCGCAAACTTTTGGAAACAAATGTTAGCATATTTATAGTGGCTGCCTGTACATTACCGTTGCATTTTTTTTTGACATTTTTCGTGAAATTTTTCAACCTAATTTTTTCAATGACACAGGATTACAGAACGGAAATTCGTTACTCGGAAAATTGAAATTCGCGCGAATTTTCTCCTTTCAGATGCGTTGCGAGAAATATTACGAAATCGCTGGCACAATGCCAACTTTGAAATTTGGCTCGCTGCCAAGCGAGAGTGCGATAGAGCGTGTTTTCGCGGTGACTCTTTTCGAAATTTTGTGCAATGAGCAACGTTTTTCGCAATTTTTCCTTCTGATTTTCGCTGTTCTTTGGCATTTTTGGAGCGTCGGGCGGGTTTTTCTCTAAATTTTTAACATGAGCAACCTTTTATTCTGCTATTTTTCTTCGAGTTTTCTTCGTTTTTCAGTATTTTTCGAGCATCGATGCTGTTGTTATATTGATATTTTCAGGCCTACGGCTGGTTTTAAGAACCTCCGGTGCAATATGGAGAGCAATTTCCTAAAAGGAAAAGATTTCGAGCAACTGCTGGCGGATGATAAGTAAGTTTTCTTGAAAAAATGATAGAAAATCAATGAAAATTTCGTTGTCAGGTTCGTCGAAACTGAAACTATCGACATTGTTCATCTCCTCAACTTCAAACGAAATCGAGAGTTGTATGTAAAAATTCCGAGTGTTGCTTGTGAGAAAAATCCGTTTGACGGATTTACTTGGTCGAAAACCAAGTTTGACAAGAACAAGAAAGTGGAGTATCGCCACCAGCCGACGTATTCCAAGATCAAAATTCATGGTGAAACTGTGCAATCAATGAGGTGCACAGACTTTAACAACCATGGAATTCATAAACAGGTTTGTATTTCCGTTTTTCATCACACAACAAAAATAGTTTTCAGGTCATCTCATATCACGACTACACCTATGTTTACATGTTCACCTCTTCGTTGGATGAAATCAGTATCAATGATGTTCCCAACAAGAGACTTGACAGTGCGTGGATATCTTCTTGGGCATTATTAAATTTTTTATTCATTGCAGAGGCAACAAAAGAAACACTGATGACGACCGTCTTACCAATGAGAACTATCACTGGAGCTGTAAAAGCTGCTCGAGATATGGGAATTTCAGTCACGAGAAAGCAAGTGGCAAATTTGGCTCGCAGTTCATCTGAAGTTATCACCGGAAAAACTGGTCCCCGCTCAAAAACTACTCTGAAAATGGCGCGAGACTTGAAGATTTTGCATCCAGACACTGTCTGGTTTGCCCATGGTGAGAGTAGTGCCTTTACGAAGCAGTCTTGACAATAACACTATTCAGATGGTTCCGAGATTCTCACGGATTTCACCTTCATCAAAATTTTCGAAGAAGGATGCAGCATATTTTTCAAAGGATGCCCCACCAAAGAACGATGGAACGACTGGGTTTCACTTGTGGATAACTTGCAAGCAGTTGATGAAGATACGAGAAAGCGTGAAGTGAAGAAACTTCTGGCTAAAACACCGAGCGGAATTTTCTTCCCATCACGTCTCCATGTGGACACAACCTTCAACTTAGGAGACGTATATGTGACAGTTGTTCTTGGCGAAACCAATCTGTTCAAGACAAAGTCTTCTCTGAAGCCTAGAGTCATTCCTATTGGATACATGCTACACTCGACAAAGTCGGCGGAGAATCACATGAAGTTTGCATCAGCTCTTGCTCAAAAATTTTTCGAACTGGACGATCCGAACAATGAACGACATATTCCATGTGTACTTTTGGATGGTGAATCTGCTCTAGAGCAGTATCCGGAGGTATAATTGTTTCTATTTACTTCTAAATTATTCAAAATACGTCTTCAGATGCTGAGTGCAGCTGCTATCAGGTGCGACGTCCATCTCCTCTCTCTCCTCCGTTTCGATTATGGTGGAAAAGCAGTGGCCCTTCAAGCAAAGCCATTCCTTTTCGGAAAAATGGTTGGATATATTCCTAAGTAATCTCTAGAAATGTGTTCCCGTTTCAGAAAGATGGCAAGTGGCGTTCCGGACTCCTGGGATGTTTCGATGAGCAGACGTACGACAAGCGCCTTGGGCACATCCGTACCCGTGTAGATGCTCGAGTTTTCGATTGGCTGAAAAAAAACAAGAAAATGCTTTTCGAATCTGCATCTGCATACGCCAAGCTTCGAGCAGGCCACATTCTCCAGTATTCCACGAACAATCAAAACGAAACATTCAACGGAATCATAAAAGCGACATTGTCGAGACGTCACCCTGTTCCAGAATTGATTCGAAGACTTGATGATTGTTGTGAAGGTTTAATTACTCTGAAAAGTATTTTCTAAACAATTTCGGTTGCAGGGAAGTTTCGAGAGTGTTGGCTCAGTGCACTGGATGGTTCTGAATACGTGTTCTTTTCGATTGATGTTGATGGAGCAACGTTGCAAGAAAGGATTTCTGCCTACAGCTCATCTGGACTCATCGCAGTGCGAATGCTCGGATTGAACGTGCCACTTCGTATTGCCGAAGGTTTGCATGTACCGCTTTCTACTCACAACTCATGTGCTTGCAGGTTTTGATCACAAGAAGATCAATGAAGAGGAGCTTGCCTGTAAGAACATCCAACTGCTTGCTCTGAAGAGCAACACATATCATCTGATCGACACAAGTTTATCCGACCAAAATCGAGACCGATACAGTCATGTCAAAGTTTCTGATAACTTCATGATTGACTGTTGGAAGTGCGGACCCACTCTTCCGGCCTATATCTGCTCTCATGTGTATGTTGTTCAAATGTATTATGTAAACATATGTTTCATTCAGCATTTTCTGTCTCTGTCGCTTGAAAGATGCGGAGGTAGACGCTTACTGGTCATGTGCTTCGGGCAAACAAGTTCCCACCAAGGCAGTCAACACGTTTTCCGGAAGAAGTGGATTGAAGCTGTCAGACCGAATTGGTTCCAAACAATCTGCCAGAAACCACGTCCGACAGATGGCCGAAATTTCTAGGTTACGATGATATCTTGAAAACTAATCGTACAATATCTTATTTCAGTATTTCTTTCGATAGCGACGCTTCCGTTTCTCTCCCCGACCCCAATCAATCATCTTCCACCATAGACGTTCCGTTTTCTCCAAACACCGGTGACACATCTACTCCACACTCTTCAGACGGACGTCGAACATCATCAAGAGTAAGGAGACCGTTGAGCAAATTCAGTCCTTCCTACGATGACTCGTCCAACGGGGATTCGACAATCTTATAGCCTGATATTCGTTCATACTATTGATTTTTTGGTTGTTGTTATTTCTATTGTTGTTGTTTATTTCAATTTTTTTAAACCCCCGATGATCCCGGGTCTCTTCGGTCTCCGAAGAGACCTCTGGGGGAGGGGGTTTTTGTTATTAATAACCGAATAAAGTAATTGTTGATTAACGACGCTCTATTTGATTGTTTTCGATATTTACTAGGTTGAATTGCAACCAGAATCCATACCTCATTTGTCTTCACAATTTCGCAATGAGTTCAAATAGTCTAGCAAGTGAGCCAGAAAACTCTAGCAAATGAGCTAGAAAAATCTAGCAAATGAGACAAAAATAGCAAATGATCTCGCATATAGCAAATGGACTTTTTTATAGCAAATGAGATTTTGAAAATGGGGAAAATATAGCAAATGATCCAAATATAGCAAATGATCTATAGCAAATGGGCAAATAGCAAATGAGACAGGTATAGCAAATGTGACTATAGCAAGTGAGACAAGTATAGCAAATGGGCAAATAGCAAATGATTTTATAGCAAGTGAGTATTTGCCGGTCGAAGCTGCGAAGGCCATCATCGCCAATGCACCAGCATCTGATGCTCATGTGCAACAACTTCAACAAGCCGTGGCCACCGCAGAAACCCTCATTCCGGACCTCGAGGAGAGAGCTTCCATTTGGGAGCGCTTCGTGAAGTCTAAGGATGATTTATACGACGATTTGGAAAAACTAGAAAACACAGTAAGCGATGTGTTGAATAGACCACGCTTACCTGTAACACAAGCTCAACAACGCTTGAATAAACTGAAGGTTTGTTTTCTAGCGTCCGTTATCATTCTATACTGATTTTCTGCAGGAACACAGTTACCTTCTCGACCGGATTCGAAATTCGAAAGTGGATTTCGATGACCAAGGAGAAGCTCTCTTGCCACTCACTGTAGTGGAGGATGAGCTCCGTTTCATGCATGTCCACGTCGAAAGTATAGAACGACAGTATGAGGTACTGGTGATTTGAACTGAAACATGTTTTTATTTGTATTGTTTTTTAGGACACAATGGACCGACTGAATGCTGAGATCACTGCGGAAGTAGAACTTCTACGAACTCTCGACATTCTTTCCAATGAATTATCGCAATGCAAAGAAGACATCAACAATCCATCAGCCGATGTTGATGAGCTTGTAAGTTGTTTATATTCTTTGTCCAGATTCACAAAATAATTTTCAGAGCCGCGCAACAATGCTCAACGATGCTATTGCTCATCTCGAAAACCAGAAAGTTGTAGTTGCCAGAAGCGAAAAGGATCGCAAATTTGTCGAAAGCAGCACTTCGATAGATCTTGAGAAACTTCTCGCTGAAGCAAAACGTCTTCTTAAAGAGATTGAGCCACGACTGCAACTCGCTCAGCCTGACCATGACAATGAAGATGAAGAAGATGAAGAAAAAGGAAGCGAAGAGAAGCCGTATGATGTTAGAGCAGCGGCCGAAGTGCTATCTGCACTTTATCCAGATGAACATCCGCACAACGTTCTTCGAAACATTGGTTTTGAAGAATTGCCGTCGGATTCAGAATCAAGAAGTGAACTTGACTCTCTTGATAGTCGATCAGATGGATTACTTTCCCCAATTCCTGATGATTCGACTCTCACCGAGGAACAACTCCGCCGACAGAGATCACGTTGGAGACGGGTACTTAGAACTGCCTTGCCACTCCAGGTATGTTGCTGACCAGCTGTTCAAATGACTTATCAAATTATATTTCAGGCTCTGCTTGTTCTACTTATGGGAGCTGCTTGTTTGGTTCCACACTGCGACGACGAGTATTGTTGTCAACTTCTCAATAACTTCGCTAAAAGTTTTGACCCATCGCTAGAATTTGTAAATGGGCCACCGCCATTTTAATCTCAAAAACTTTATTATCTACTCTTGTTAATTTCAATAATCAATTTCAATCTACCCCCACACACACACACATCCCGTTGGTTTTTTCATCACTTGCATAACATGAATAGATTCCGATTTTTGACTTGAGAACGACGTTGTTTTGTAAATAGTTTTAATTTTCTTTTTTTATTGTAAAGAGCTTTATTGTTTTTGTTAAATAAAATTAAAAAAAATAACTGATGTTGATGCACTGACAAAAAAAAACGAGACGGATTACTGTACAGTTGAATTATCACGACAGAAGTTTGCCTTGCTACTCCGACTAATGCCAAAAACATAAGGTGTCTGAATCTTGTGGTCAAAGCATTACAATAGTATGAACCATGACAGTTTTTTTCAATTCAATTCAAAAATTCAAATCGGACCCCTGACCTACTATTTTCAAGATTATGTTTTTCGATATCCTTCAACATGAAAACTTCTTTGAAGTATTCTCGGGCTCAAGTACTTCTGAGAGAGGAACATATGAGAATTCAATTTCGTCGAGTACATCGCGAATCAAATATGCCTTCATTTCAATTTAGTGAACATGATGATATTTCAATTTCTTCTCTACTTTGTGTTATTTTATCAATACAGTTGCACAGCATACAAAAACTTGTTTGAAACATTATTGTCAAGGTTCAATAAAAGAAGGTTGTTAATATTGAAAGCTGATTTTCAGATATAACAAAATTGCGTTTCCAACCGGAGAACACAATAACAGCTTGACAATTGAATTTAAACTTCGTCTAGATCAAATTGTTGATGTTCATGAGAAAGATCAAGTTATAACACTGAAAGGAACACTTGTTCATGTTAGATGAAGATAATCCCTTCCTTAATTATTCAATTGTATTTCAGCATTGGATTGATATTCGTCTCTCGTGGAATCCGCAAGATTTCGGGAATATTACTCTAATGCACTTCCCTGGTGAAATGTTATGGCTGCCGGATATCATTCTTTATAATAAGTAGGCCAAACAGTAAGAACTAAACTATCGGCTATCTCTTGTAGTGCTCATGGAAGTCCGTGGGTATCTGAAACAACTCAAGTGCATGTGTCTCACGAAGGGCGAGTCACTTGGCAACCTCCAGTTGTTTATGATGCCTTTTGCAATATTGACATTGAGTGGTATCCATATGATCTACAAATTTGTGAACTTAAGTTTGGATCTTGGACTTTTGGAGGCTCACAGTTAAACTTGGTTCATGTAAGGTAATCATGGGAATGGATTAACTCAACATCTGTTACAGCTGAATACAGACCAGGTAAACGAAAGCACAGATGCAACTGGGGACAATGTATGGAGAGTGGAAAGAGGAGTCGATGTGAGTAGTTATCAGGTGAGTTTCAGTTACCTTTGAAGATATAGTTTTAACCCGCAATTGTGAATGCCTTCTAATTCTTTCGTAACATCTCATATAAGTTTCTATCAGCGTTGGGTTTCCAAATTGACAAACTCATGTGTAGTTTAACGTGTGAAAAAAATTTTGAATGTAGTTATTGTCTAGGATCCACATTTGATATGGATCTACAAGTCTTTTTGATTTATTCATTTATTTTATCTCAGGTCGATTCGTTGCTGCAATTTCGTTTAATAATTCAGGAAAAATTCCAGGAGTCTGTAGAATGGGATTTGCTGTCCGTCGAAGGGATACGACACAAAAAATGGTACCCGTGTTGTGACTATCCGTATGCTCTCGTTTCTTCTATTCCTAGACATTATTAATTCTAGGTCGATCGACATCACCTACTACTTGCATATTCGAAGAAAAAAGTTGTTTTATACTATCAACATGATAATACCATGCGTTTCCCTGGCATCACTTACTCTTTGGGTAGACAGTGATCTTCATTGCAACTTCTTCTTTTGTGTTTTCAGGTTTTCTACCTCCCGTGCGAAAGCCACCAAAAAATACAGTTATGTATTTCTGTTCTTGTGGCTCTCACTATCTATTTTCTGATGCTTATTGATATCATTCCTCCAACAAGTATTGTGACTCCGATGATTCTCAAATATCTGAGCTTTACAATGGTTATGGTCGCATTGTCGGTTACCTTCACTGTTTTGGTAAAATATACAGATCTAACTTGTTAAATACAAGAAAAATAATTAGATTTTCAGAGCAGGCTTTCAGATGAGTCATGCTAATTTTTTATTTTACAGATTCAAAACATTCACTACCGTTCTTACTATCAGCCGATGCCTTCATTTGTTAAGAAGTGGTTTATAGAAGTACTAGGAAAGAAGCTCTTGATTTCTAGAAAAACCGAGAAAGCACAATATCATAGAACTGCCCAACATGTCAAGGTACGCATCCAATGTTTTATACCTTACTTTATTTGGAATACATTTTACAGCAAGTCAATGCCTTGTCGGCAATGAATATTCTGGAGAAGCAGTTTCAAAAAACATTGTTTGAGTTAGAGGTTATTACGTATAAGAATGTTAATAGAGACAACACTATTTTTTAGATTGCCACAATGGCAAAAAGAACTACTCCTGCTCCTCCAAAAGCTGTGAACTCTTTATTTCTGGAGCTTCCCATGTTGAATCGATCAGTATCTGTGAAGATCAGAAAGCCATCTGTGAAAGCAGTAAAGTGAGATCTGTGAATCTGCTGCAACTTCTCCGTTGTTTTTTTTTCAGAAACCGTGTTCGTCGGTTGCTCAGCATAGACATGACGGATGATATTCGAGGGTTTGTTAATTGTATGCCTTCTTGTTACAGTTTCTTCAATTGCAGAAAAGAAGTTGAAGAAGTATCTCCTGAGACTGTAAAGGACACAGATCCAGATCGAGAGAAGCTGAGGAAAGCAGAGCGGAATGTCCACTTTATCGCCAAGACACTAACAGATGAACGGAAGGCGCAAGAAGTTCGTTATTTGCTTGAAAGAAAAAGACGTTGTTTCATATTCAGGCTGAAGCAGATTGGCAATTCGTCAGTCTGGTTATAGATCGAGTACTCCTCATAATTTTCGCCATTACCATCACCGGTGGGACAGTCCTGACTATTTTCTCGGCCCCTACGATGTATGACATTCGAGAGCCTATTACAGTTGGCTGATTACCATGCTTATAAAAATAAATATATCAACTTTTCCCTTTGCAAAGTCATTTTATTTCCACAAACTCAGGTCCAACTTAAAGGAACATCTTCATAGATAAGCTATGGGTCTCGCTACGTTTGACCGTACCCAGCGGCAAGTTTTCGAAATTTGGTTTTCGTGAGAGAGGTCCCAATTTTTTCTCAATCAGCGGCAAAAACTGCATCTTGAACGTTTTTCATCTTCATTTTCTTTTTGATAGTTTATAAGCGCTCATAAAGCGATTTTTTCCATTTCTTCTGTTTACCTGATTCAGAAATACAAGCTTTAATCATATTTCAGCTTGTTGGTAGTGATGCCACCACGTGGGAAGAAAGCGCAAGCTCCAGAGCCAGAACTTTCTGGAGAAGAGCAAGTTGTGGAAGGTATGCGTTTATATTTTTCACTATCCAAAGCTGTCATGTATGAGAAATATTATTCCAGCTCCAGTGATGTCTTCTGGATCGAATGCAATTGCTGGTGAGAAATCAGCGAAGAAAGGACGCGGAAAGGCCGTTGCGAAAGCTGAAGACAATGCCGAAGCCATGGATGTTGCCAGTGAAGCTCCTGTTCCAAAGCCGCGTTCAAAAGCAGTCGCCAACAAAAAGAAAGATGTCGTTGCAGCTCCGGACCCAGACGAAGATGTCGAAGAAATGTCCGAAGATGCTAAAAAAGGTCGTAATCGTGGAAAGAAAACCACTTCGGGGGAAGCCGGTCAGGCGGGAACAGTTTCTGAGACGGTGGATGCACCAAAGAGAGGAAAAGGTCGCGGAAAGAAAGAAACGGTCGCTGTTGAAGATAGAACCGAGTGTTTGTGATCAATGAAACTATCGTCGACCAAATATTAACTTTTCAGCCAGCGAACTTGATTCTGAGCCGATTACTGCACCGATGGCGAAAGCAACAGGGAAGCCAGGAAGAGGGGCTGATAAACAGAAGGAGGCTGAGAAGGAAAGCGACGCTGTGACTGAGAAGACCACGGGAAGAGGAAAAGGAAGAAAGATGGCTGAGCCTGAAGAACCTGCCGTAGCTGAAGAAGCAGTTCTCGAGGAAAAGAAGAAGAGAGGTGGTCGTCCGAAAAAGGCCACTAACGATGAAGAAACTAATTCTCAAGCAGGTATGGGCATTTTATAATTCTGCATTCCTGAAACTATGTTACAGCCAATCAACAACCGGAAGACGATGGTACCGAAGCTGAAGCAGGTCCTGCTCCTCCAGCTTTGAAAAAAGGTCGTTCGAAGAAGACTCCTCAAAAGAAGCAAGGGGAACAAATGGATGTTGCTTTGAGCGTTGAAAAAGATGACACTGCGGAGGAGTCGGCCTCACCGAAGGTTGACCCGAAGAAAAAGGGAGGCCGAGGACGTAAAGCTGCTAATGCTGCAGCTCCCGAAGTTGAACAAGCAGACGAGCTGCCTATTCTTCAAGTTCCAGCAGCCAATATTGAAACGCGAAAGGGACGTGGCACTCCGAGAGCAACTACTCCAGCAGCTCCGAAGACTCCGACCCCAATGGATTCTACTGCAGAGGAGAAAAAAGGACGTGGTCGCAACAAGAAAGAAACTGTCGCTACGCCGCAAAGAACAGCTGCAGAGACGGCTGAGGTCGTCGAGGAACCCAAGAAGAAAGGCGGTCGTGCAAAGAAAGTTTCTGAAAAGCAAGAGGACGAGGGAGTCGGTAAGTAAAAAACAAAAGAGAAACATTGAAGCTATATTTTTCATCGACCTATGATATCTATTTGATAATTTCGACTGCGGTATATGCAGTATATATAATAAGATATTTTTCAAATAATGTGTCTTAACAATGTTTCGATTACAGGCTCTTCACCGGCTATTGTCAAAGAACGTAAACGCAAGGATGGAGCCACACAGTCTCAAATTGTCAAAAAGTCTCAAAAACAAAAGTGATCGATGTCTACTCCCTCACTACCATCAACGAGCCACTAAACTACCTCGCTCATCAAAAAATTCTGTTAAATTTTCGTCGATTTTCAAATCACCAGTAACCGTTTACCATTATTTTGTTATTTTTACCGATCACAGAATCGTCGATTCACAGGAATCAATAAATGATATTGGTTGTCTTCTGTTATTATTGCAAAGCGTAAAGTCTTTTTCGCAGTTTTTTTTCCTTCTGCACGGTCTCCCAGACGGAAAATGCGCCAAGGGCGCACCAGAAATGCGCCTCTCAGCCGTCTCCAGTCTATAAAGCGTTGCGATAGAGCGCGATGGCAACAGGTTTTGTATATATATAGAAAATTGGCTCAAACTGTCTAAAGACGATGATTTTTTTGCAAACAAATGAATTGAACAGACAGAGGAAGTATTCAGCTAGGTCTCTACTTTTTAGCCAGGTCGAAAATGTCCCCGATGAAGCACAGGAGCCGGTTGAAGATGAAAGACCCTTATTCGAAGAATTCGTTAAATTTAAGCTTTTTCGAGGACCGAAATGGATATCACAACGTTCTCCGACATCTAAGAAGCATGCTACAACTATTCGTTATCAGCAGAGTAATCATTTTCTATTAAATCCTAGACAAAGTAATCCATATAACCACTTGCTGCTCTTTTTCTGGCTAACGAGAGTAGCAATCGAAAATCGAAGACGGAGCGATTGTTTGGAATTCTGAGTGTGTCATTTTGCAGTTTAGTTTACTTGATTTGGCTAAGAATGAGCTGAGTTTTAGGCTTTTCAAGTTTCAGTTGAAAAATCGGAAAATTGGTCGATTTTGGGGTCCTTTTTGGTCCTCATTTAAAATTGAGGATCTTTTTCAAAAAAAGAAAATGGAGGAGTTTTTCTATTTTTTTTCGCAGTTCTTTAGCATTTTAGACTGCGTGATTTGGTTCACAACTAAGAAAGTTTTAGGCGTTTGAAATTTTTTCGGGGGGAGTACTGTACTGGGAGCACCGAAACTGCAGCTGTCGTAGACACTTCCATTTCATTTCTAATCATTCAATCTTGATTCTAAAGTGGAAAATGGTTGTGTCTGGAGGTCATAGTGCTGCTTTATATACTTTTAATAAAAGGGAATTTAGTAGAAGCTCGTATGCAGCAACCCAATGAACACAAGTTGGCATACTCTTGATATAGGCTGTCTAATACTGCGGATAATTCACATCTTTCCCAGAACTTTTCCAGAACAAGCTTTTGGCATGTGAAAATATACTTTTTGTCTGAAAAATATGATTCGCTATGATTTTCTCGATCCACACGTGACATGAGGGATTGGCCTGTCGAACCAAGTTTGTAGAAACATAAAATGTCTTTAATGGAATCTAGGGAAGTAGCTGTAACGTGAAACTTTCTGTGCATGTTGCCCATGACGCAGACTATGTTTTTGTAGAACATCACTTTTCTGTCTACCCACTCTCAAAGAAGATAGACATCCCAGAACACAGTGTGATCATTACAAGGTGGGGAATGGTAAGCACTTTACTTTCTATGATAACTTTGCTCAAATGTCTTCAATTGACTTGAAATTTGATACAGGTGTTTCTCAAATCTGATAGAAGGTGAATCAATTTTTTTCAACTATTATAGTTTTGCTTGGTTCTCAGATTTACCTCGTGTAACTGAGTCATTTGGAAATCGGCATAACTTTTCAGGCGTTTCTTCCCAGAAGCCATTCTTAATGGATAACGTAACCAGAAATGTGATAATAATTGACAGCAATTTTGGTGTGTTTACAATCACGGGTTCTTACGGTAGGTCACTTGTCGTTCGGTAAGGTATAGTGATCAAAGCGGCAAAGGCATGGTTTGCTCTTTTCGGTATAAGTCGGCTCAAACTGAATGGAGTTTGACGAAATTTTGAGAAAAGCTTTTTGAGGTATTGATGCACAAAATTCATTATTGGGTTTGTTTACAGAATCATTTTCGTATTGTACATTAAGTCTGGAGTACAGCTGAAAAGTCTTGGTGAAATAAGTTGATGTAAGTTTAATCAAGGACTATTTGAAATGGTTGAAATAATGGAAATGCTGTGTCTTAATGTAATCACCATGATCTTGTTTCCACTTATCTGTTTGGAGCTCGAAATATACATTTTAGACCTCCACACTGGTCCGCCACGGAAGGTACTGTACAAGTGCAACGAAACTCTTTCAATTTCAGAAGTTGATAATGAATTTTGTGCATCAATACCTCGTAGAACTTTTCTTAAAATTTCGTCAAAATCAATTCAGTTTGAGCAGACTTATACCCAAAACGGCAAACCATGCCCTTGCCGCTTTGATCACCTTACCGTACCTGACGACAAGTAACCTATCCTAAGAACCCATGATCGTGAACACACCAAAATTGCTGTCAATTACTCTCACATTTCTGGCAAGGTTTTACATTAAAAATGGGTTCTGGGAAAAGTCGTCTGAAAAGTTATGTCGATTTCCAAATTACTCTGTTACTCGAGTTGAATTTGAAAACGAAGTAAGACTGTAACAGTTGAAAGCCATTGAATCACCTGCTATAAGATCCTAAGAACATCTGCATCAAATTTCAAGTCAATTGAAGACATTTGAGCAAAGTTATCATAGAAAGTAAAGTGCACACCATTGCCCACCTCGTAATGATTATACTGTGTTCTGGGATGTCTATCTTTCTTGCGAGTGGATAGGCCAGAATGTGATGTACTACGAAAACATAGTGTAAGTCATGGTCAACATGCACAATAAGTTTCACATTGCAACAACTCCTCCAGACAGTCTTTGACACTCTTGAAAAATCTGGAACCCAAACTAAATTCTGATGTGTTGTGAAGGCTCCCAGAGGTTCGGAATTTGAGGTTCAGAAGTGCAGAAATCAATTGAATCGACATCTGAAAAAGAACCTGAAAATAACTGCATTGTCTATAATAGTCGGAACGTCTGAAAAACCCTCAGCATATCATTTATCTCGAAGACTACGGTAGATTGAATTGTCTGTTGTGTGTCCGTTGTGATGCTTGCGTCCTTATCATATAATTTCGAATTCTAAAAAATAAATACGAGAATACTTCTAATCAAGACAATAATGCCTCGTAAGAAGGCAGTGGTTACGAATGCCGCTAAAAATCTAAAGAAAAATCAAGTGGGGGAGAAATGGAAGTTGAGATTTGAGGAGGAGAGGAGAAAAAGGGAGAAAGCAGAGGAGAAGACGAAAAAGCTGCAAGCAGATTTGGAGAAGGCGATGAGCGAGCTGGGAACTGAAAGACAGGTTTTAAATTTTCAAATTTTCTTTAAAAACCAGCAATTTTCTAGCTGCGTGTTTTTGTGGAGCAGAAAAATAATGTGTCAGAAGCAGAAGTGGAGCACCTGAGCCGCAAGTTAGCTGACACTGAAGCGGTATATCAATCTGCTATTAGTTTTTTTTCCAATTGAGCCTGTTGTAGAAAGCGGAAGTTCTCAAAGCTCAGTGTGACTCAGAATCTGCTGCACATTCTTCTTCACAAAACCAGCTCGCTCTCGCCACCAAATCTCTTGATGAGATTAAACGTCTCCAGCTTTTTCGTACTCTTCAAACAAGCCAACAGACACCTCAAACTGCTTTTGATTCTTTGCTCACAACCAACAAGAAACTCGAACAGGATCTGAAAAAAATGGAGGAGAAAGAAACACAAAAAGTTGAACCTATCGGTCGCTACAGTATCGCTCAGTCTCACTATCAACAGATGAAAGCTGTCCAGAGATGTGTTGACTACATGAAAATGGGAGCATTGACATCCGTCGACTACAGTCATCTTGTGAGGAAAGTTGCTTCTTTCCCAGCATTTCCGGGAGTTCCGAATCCTCTCCATCTCTCAATGGAAGACACTTTCATTCTGCGATCTTCTCTCCATCTCTCCGATTCCGATATGAGAAAAATGCAAAAAATCTGTCATGATCGTCTGGGAATCAGTCTTCTTTCCAGTAGGCATTGTGTGGCCGATATGAGGAAGGAGTTGGACAGATCTGAAAACTACAATATTAAAATCGTTCCCATGACCAAAGAGTATCCAGACGGGAGAACTGAGAAAATTAATACCATCAAATACTCAATTAAAGATCTAGAGAAGGGAGTCAGAGAAAGACTGGAGAATTTGGATAAGAACGACAGACTCATTGATACCCAAGGTAACATTGAAATTCTCAAAAATATGAAGATTTTTGAATTTCCAGATACTATCACTCTCTGCGTTCTCACAGACAAAGGGGCAGACGAGACAAAAATGTGTGTATCAATTGAGAACGTCGCTCATCCAAATTCTCCTAACAATCTTCTGCTTGTCGGTCTATATTCTGGGGAAGACAACTCTGAAGAAATGGGTCAAAATTTTGCTGAAATTTTCGAGTTGTGGAATCGTCTCGAGTCGATTACATATACTTCAAAAAGTGGGGATACGGTGACAAGGAAAGTGGAGAAAAAACTAATCGCCGACTTGAAATGTCTCTCTGCAAACTTCGGTCACCAAGGACAAGGATGTGCTTATCCCTGCCATCTTTGTTATACTTCATGGGTGATGAAAGGAAGCAAAAAGCTGACTCTTGGAAGCGTCGATTTCACCGAACCATTCGTGCTCCGAACGCTTGATACATACAGACGAGACTCGATTTCCGGCGTGCACAGTGTTCTTCCAAATACCACAGTGCTTTGTAAAGTTGAGCCAGTTGATGTCGTCATTCCCACCATTCACACCAACATGGGGATCTTTACAAAGTACTTCCAGCCGTACATCAATGGTGTGATCAACTGCTTGGATCGTAAAGACAAATCAGCCACCAAGTCCCTGAAAGAGCAAAACAAGGAGTTGTTGAGTTTGAGAAAGCAAGAGGAAGAAGCTAAGAAACACTATGAAAAACTAGTCAGAGCTCAAGAAGAATCTCTTTCTGCTGCCAAAACTTATCGCATCATCTTCAGCAATCCAATCATGCACTTGAAACATCCTGAGCTTCTTTGTGAAGCGGACACATGCATCATCAACCATCTGGGGCATGATCGTGATCATGATGAGTGGATTCGATGCGATTTCTGTCAGCACGATTTTCACTTTTCTTGTGTCGGAGTATTTGCGCCTGAAGAGAAGGAGACTGTCAAACATCTGAAAATGTGGAAGTGTAATAAGTGCAAAGCTTTGACCCCAGCTCAACATCTTGATTCCGCTTTTTCTTCCTACAAAGCTCTTGTCGAGGATGTCAAGAATGCTTTAGGACACTACAATGAATTAGAGAACAGACGGGATCATCTGGAATCTATTCTAAAACGATCAGCAGGAGACACTCGCCAAAAACTTGAACAATTTTTGGCTACGATTGACTGTGACGCCCGCACGTGGTATCAAAGCTTCACGGGCAATCAAGTTCGCCGAATTTTGCGAAGCGAGAACATCGAAGCCATTTTCAAATTTCTCCCCAACACAAACGAATCAGCACTAGTGAAAGCTGCTATGCTCACGCTCTCTCAACTCATGTCATTTTCTGGAAACAAGTCATACACCGACCAAGAAATTGACGCTATTGAAGAGACACTAAAAACTTTTTTGGAGCAAATGAAAGCAGCGTTTCCTTCGGAATCGGTGACTCCGAAGATGCATATTTTGGCCCGTCACCTGATTCCATTCATGAGACGCCATCATTCGTGGGGACACACATCAGAGCAAGGAATTGAACACAAGCACGCTCAATTCAACAGCTTGTCTGATCGCTTGAAGTCCGTCAAGAACATCCATCTGCGTGCCACTCTCATCCTTCAGGAGCTCACTATCCAGAATTGGCTCTTTGATATTGGTGCACTTGTTGACTAGATCATTTCTTCTTTTTTCAAACCATAAACCTGTTAATATTGACAACTGATGTTGCCATCATCCAGGAAGACCCTGGAAGATAAGACGGAGAAGAATTTTGAGCTCTTGAGCGACTAACCGCTCTCCATATCCTTTCCAATTGACTTGTCGTTACGAATCCTTTGTTTTGCAACTCATAACCGACTTCTTAACCTTGTTGCACTGTTTGAGAACATGACCCTGAAAAATTAGACGGAGAAGCATATTGTGTTCTTGACCGACTAACCGCGATTCCTTCCCAATCGAGTAGTTGTCGTTTTGCGTTGTGACCTGAAAATATAGATATATATTTTGAGAAAAATAACACATTTTGCTGAGAATATAGTGAAGGACGAAGCAGTAGAGTAATGTACGACCTATTATAGAGAAGAAACAAACGATCGTCAACCATTCTGAGTTGAATAATGAATACGAGACGGTAAATCATAAGTGGAAATGTCTAAAAGCAAGCTATTATTGACAAGAATAGTTTTTTCAGCGAAGGAACCAATTGAAAATACAGCTTTTCACTATTATTTTCAAGAAAATGAGTGTAAATCCGAAAATCCAGAAAAAGATGATAGAGTGGAGACGCAGAGAAACGGCGAAAACGTTGGCGCGTTTCGCGCGCGGGAGACCGTGCTTCTGCGCCATGCTCCGTGGCCTAGAAATTGTGGTAATGACCGAGAAATTCACTGGGTAGAGGCCATGTACTCGTATTTTTCCGGCGCAGAAATCACGTAGCAGCTGCTGTTGTGAGCCGAGTTCATACAATGCAAGATGTCTTGTTTACTGCTTGAATTTGTTATTGATTGATCACAACGCATTTTTTCAGAAAACTATCCATATGTGATGCTGAAAAAGAGAATTTTTCATGAGTTCCGTCGACACAACAGGAGCTCCAGATGGAACGCCGATGCACATTTAAGGTATTTAAAAAAGAATCTCTCCATGTTCTGAAATTATAATGTTCCCAGAGCCCACGAGCGGTCGGCGAATGTAGAAGACGATGCGATAATGAGGGTAGATACATGTCAATTGGCAGCCAATAATCCAATCGAAGATTTTTACTCGGCAGCTAAATGTGAGCAGTTTTCTACTTATGGATGTAGAAGTTACATTAACTTTCTAGGTTTGTCGAGTCGAGCATTTTTGTTTGGAGTTTTCGATGGTCACGGTGGCCAACAATGCAGTCGTCACATTTCTACAAACCTCTATCCATATTTGTGTGCGTCGGTCTTGAAGAAACACGAGGTGAGAAAAAGTTTTATCGATAATTTTTCCCATTGGAAGAAAATCTGAATTTTTACAAACTTAAATAATAAGTGAAAGCTTTCAGATTGCTGACTACCCCCCAGATCAACGTCTTGAATGGCTATTCAGCAGCTCTGATGGACATCTCCCGAACGCATTCAAATCTCGAGAAACACGTAACATTTCTGCATATCACAAGGAATTCAAAAAGAACGCAAACGCGTACACTGGAACTGTTCGGGAAGCATTGAAACTCGCGTTCGAAACGTGTGATAGAGATCTAGGAGATAATGCGTTGCCGAATGCGAAAGGAGTGATCGACAGACATGCTGCAATGGTTGCTGCATCCGGATCTTGTTGCACATTAGCCCATATTCGATCGAGACATTTACACGTTGCGAATCTCGGAGATGCGGCAGCAGTTCTTGGTGTCGTTAATCCTAACGGAAGCGTCACAGCGAGACAACTTTCAAGAGCTCATTGTGTAGACAATGCTGACGAAGTTCATCGAATTCGAATCGCTCATCCGGCATCAGAATCCCAAACTGTTCTTCGCGGCGGTCGATTGCTAGGGGAGCTCTTCCCACTACGTGCATTTGGAGATGTCCGATACAAGTGGCCGCTCGATCTTCAGAAGGTTGTACTCGAACCATTGGGACATCCTCCGCCGCAACACCTATTCACTCCTCCTTATTTGTCAACTTCACCGGAAGTATTTTATCACAAGCTGACACCAAATGACAGGTTTCTAGTATTGGCAACAGATGGCCTATGGGAGTGGTTGGATCCAGACACTGTGGTCCGTCTCGTTCATGATCACACACTCGGGACAATCACGCAGCAGCCTTACGTCCCGAAATCTGGGACGACGCTCCGACAAGTTCGGGAACAATTGAAAGAAAGAGCAAGGGGCGAGCAGAAAACGAAGAAACCAATCGATGAGAACTGCGCGACTCATATCATTCGGCATGCGCTTGGAGGTGTGAGTGGAGGAGCAACTAAACAGTATGAGCGGCTGATCGATATACTTCAGGTAACTTTCAAATTTATCTATCATTGATCACTGTCACCTTATAGGTTCCCCCTGGTCGCGCCCGCAACTACCGAGACGATATTACTGTAATAGTCATCCATTTTAATGAAACCTTTCTGGACGGGCACGAAGAGGACGAGGAATAGTATGATGCTTTATTTTTCCGACAACGGAATTTCTTTTCTATTTGCCGCTTTTTCCCAGCCATATATAGTTTTACTGGTATGACAACCCAACTTTTCAAAATTTTCTCATTTCTGTTTTGTAATCTCTATGACAACGTTTTTTCAGAGTGTGCTCAAATTTCCGGTCTTGTTTGTTTAGGTGTCTTTTCCTGTATATAATAGCTGCATTTATTGTGAATTGGTGCTTAAATTAATGATTCGCCTCGATAGATATAAATACAATCACAGGACTTAAAAATATTGTTAATCGATTTTGAATGTTGGAGTGAAATGAGATTTTTGAAATTACAGGGGCAAAACTGAATGGAAATGGAGAGATCATTAATATCAGCGCATGTAACCTTGTGGTGGTGGTTGAGAGCCGGGTGGTGGATAACCTTCGTATCCATGCTGTGGTGGGCCTCCCGGATAGCCTGGCATTCCTGAAAAAAAAACGTTATTTTAGGTCATTTTCATACTATAGAAACTTTCCTTGTGGTGGATAGGGGTAGGGCATCCTTGGTCCTCCCATTTGAGGCGCAGGTTGCCCAAACGGAGGGTAACCTTGTGGTGGTGGTTGCGGCCCGCCGTGTTGATGCTGAGCACGCATTTGGGCTTGATACGCCTGATGATTCATCATATCCTGTGGTCCATTCATTGGCGGAGGTGCGAAACCGTGAGGTGCTTGCATTGGCATTTGTCCACCCGGTCCGTTCGGACTTGGTGCTGCTGCTTGCGGTGGCATCATTGAGGGATGATGATGCCCAACTACAGGAGCTTGGAGTTGATGGGGCTGTGGATTATGGGGATGTTGTGCTTGTTGGGGATGTTGTGCTAGTGGCATGTTTTGAGGAACTGGTTGGGCGTTAGAAGATCCTTGAACTAGAGCGGGATCAATCTGAGGCGATGCATCATCTCTAAGTTGACTGAGAAGGAAGGGATCAGCAAGGTTGGAGAGATGAATCAGATTCCGATGCAAAAGCTGTTGATGTTTGATAGCTTCATCGGCTCGACTCTGTAAAACTATTTGTTTTCGACTCGCTTGAAAAAATACTTGTTTCCTGCTGAAGCAAAATTTAAATACCTGATTTTGATATTCTCGTATAATATCAATCAGCCTCGAGTTTTCGTCCAGCAGCTTTTGCACCGTTGACTGCTGGTCAGATGCGTTTGCTCGCAATGCAGGTGGTAAGTGCACTGTGGACATCTAATGAAATTGTATTAGTCAAGAATTTACCAGTTATTATTTCAAGTTTAGGTAAGAATTAGTGAATGAGACACCACAATTGCAAACAGTGTGCTACGAAGTTTCTTTAAATCTTTATTTTCTACAAAAAATATGTGAATCTAATGCGATCAATCATTCGTCCATCACTTAGTTCCGATTCTGGTTCTTCTGTTCCACGAAAAGTTTTGCCCATAGTTCTTCGGCTTGATCTTACGCTCGTGGGGTTCCTCAACATCAAAGTCCCAGCGATTTTTCTCACAGAAAGCGATGGCATCTTCTTTCGTAGCAAATTTCAGATCCATACCCACGTTGGAGAGAGGATCAGCGCTATAATAGTAGGTTCGTGAGATGAAATGAATCAGCAATAATCAATTCTGGACAGTGAAACTCACGTTCCGGACCACCCCATCAGTGGGTTTTCCCATCTCGGGCGATTATCGAGTTCAATGGTCCAAGATTTGGTGTTAGCCCAGGCACTTTGAGGAGTTTCTCTTGCCGGACGGAAGATTCTTGCCGTACGAGCTTCTTGATGCTCCAGTGGAACTCCACCAATATCCATAGTTTCATCGGAGGACACTTTAACTGGGATCTGAACAATATAACCTCACACTTTGAAAAACTGCAAGATAACTCACCTTCGTGGAAGGTTTTTCAAGAATATCGTTAAGTTCAATTTTCTTGGCGTCGTGTGATCGGGTGACAGGCAAATTGTCCTTTCCGCTCGAGAAGCAGCGTAGAGCCGTGTTCCCAGCTGTGAGACAGCGAGAAGCTCGAAGCATCTGGAAACACTGTAACAATAAATGTCTTGAACTTTTCTATGCAGAAAACAATATCGCAGGAACGGAGGAACAATCAGAGAGATAATCAAACATTTTATTTATGCTAAAAGTTGCACAAAATTCACGTTGTTCGCTGCGAGACCGACTTCAAATATACTTTCAATTTGCAAATACCGTATGAAAATTCGTAATTTGATGGTCGCATTTGCTCCTTTAAGGATTTGATACGGTTTTGAGCAAGGTCTCGTCGCGAAAGCAGCCAGAATCTGAGAGAGACACAAATTTTGCGTTTCTTGGGCCACTGTTTTGCTGCAAATTTTGCGTGCTAACTCCACTTTAAACGCAGCATAAGGAAAAGTTGCGAGAGTAGAGAAAAAGAATCAGAAAAATCGGAAGCGTCGCGCTTCAAACGACGCTCCGTTCTGGCTGTTGTGCGCTTTGTTTAGCGCACGTGCACAGCTCTCACCTTATTTGTTTTTTTTTTTCTCTCCGGAAGTTTAAAATCTGAATGTAATCTTAAACAAACCACTTTCGTGATAGACTTGGTCTGAACTCAAGACATCTTCATCATATTCGTCCTATGATTGTACTGAAATTCTGACGGGAACCATATTTCCGGTCGGTGCATGGAAAACGTAGATTTTTCTACCCGAGAATCATTCATAAGTTCCGTATGTCATATTTTTATAAGTAGACATCGCAATAGTTTTCCTTTTTGTAGGTGGTTTATCTTTCATATAGTTAATGTCTCTGTGCTACCAGCTTCATTTTTCACTATGAATCGGTTTTTCAGAATGGATGTACCAAATGAGCTAGATCAGGATAATGGGGATGAGCCTGTTGCGGACGTCGACGCAGAAGCAGATGATCAAGAAGAAGGAGATGAAGGAGGGGAAGATGAAGAAGAAGGGGAAGATGAAGGACAACAAAGTTGGGAGGTACAGAAAAAAAAACAAAATTAGAACTCTATACTAAGAGCGAACAGTTCAGGTTCGAGAAATCATTGGAGTGAAAATCAGCAAAGAACACCTCATGTTTCAAGTGGTTTGGGATCTCGATGGGTCTAAAAGCTGGGAGCCGCAAACAAATTTTCCCGAACAGCTTGATCACGAAAGAATTCAGGACTTTGCCGCAAGACACCCAATAAAGTATAAAAATGCATTACAAAGTAAGTATGTAACAGTTTTTCTAACTCAATGCTTGCTTTCAGAATTAAGCGCTGGTGCAAAGAAGTGGACATATGTTCATATCGACGAAGACGCTTACGAAAAGCCGGATGAATCCGCTCCAAAAGAAGCTCAACGTTTATCTGATCGAAATAGACTTGTAGATGAAAAAGAACAGGTATGAAGCAACTCACTCGAATTCGATTTCGATTTCAATGAATTCCGTTATTCATTTTTTCATGCAGTTGCATTTTCAGCTGATCAAGACCTTTGATGACGGAGGACGGGCTTCGCGTAGTAGAACCCACGCCATTCTTCGCGATATCACTAGTGCGGAGTCATCAGCATCTCCTAGCCGATCTACGACACCGAACAGTCCGAAGGAAAAGAAACAGGAGCGAAAAAGAAAACAGAAAAATAGCAGCGAGGTAAGTTTGAGAAGGAAGTTTCGAGGAATTCTGAAAAAAGTCTTTGGATATTCCAAGTAGAGCCCCAAAGTGGGGAGGGGGCGAATCTTTGAGAGCCCGAGGTTCATCGAAAATAGATTCATTTTTGAAAATCAAGTAGCGGGGGCCTCTACTTAAGTTGATTTTGGGAAAAAGTATTTGGATAAGGGTGGAGGCTATTTTGGATATGCCCAAAGTCTTCTATTCTCTATTTGGTTATGAAAAACTGAGTATATCAATTGAAAATGTTCCAGCTGTCAAAGAAAGCTGCGAAGAAAAAAGTCAAGACAGAGCTAGTGGAGAGCGAAAGGGAAACAACCAATGCGAATAAAAGACAAAAGACGACATCCGTAGAGCGGGAGGAACATACCGAAACAAATGGCACATTGGATACGCCAACTATTTTTGGAGATAACGAAAGAAACTGGACTCGAAAAGAACGCGATACGCTACTGAACTCCTCAGATGAAGAGGCGGATGATAACACAGAGGGAGAAGGATCGTCAAACTCTGCACAAGTGGTTCATTATGCAACTAGCAGTGCTTCACTTTCTGAAAGAATAGAAGGAGGTGCAAATACTCGCTCTCTAACACAAGCAAATAGTAGTGCGTCTACTTCCGAAACTCCTGCCAAAAAGAAGAAGAAAACGGTAGTCGAAAGCCAAAACAAGACGCAGCGATCCCGAAAGCTCGAATGCAAGGAGCCAAACGAGAATAACAAAAGTGAACGAAAAAAATCCATAGTTCGTGATTCTCATGTTACTTACGGTGGTGAACAACGGGACTATGCTGGAATCGAAAAGGTTATTAGAAATAATCGAATACCCACAGCCAACTGTATTATTATTCCAGAAGTTCGAGCAATTTCAAATCACAGTTACCAAGGAATTCTCGAGAAACCGCTCAATGAATGAGTTCAATGAAAGAAAAAGGAATCTTCATGAACGGAATTTGGACTTAGCTATCAAGTTGATGGACGCAGAGTTAACAGAAATCCTTCTCGTAGAGATGGGCCCTCAACAAGCAATGGAAGAACTCACAAGAAAAACGAGCCTTCACGAAGTAAGAAATATTCAATGTTCTGACTGCTGGGAAAATAAATTTTTTCAGTTGCTGATGACCGCTTATGAACAGCGAAAACGAGGAATGGCATCAGAAGCGAATATAAAAGATCGAGCAGAAAAAACCGAGAAGATCATTCGCATTGCAGTTGCGATTCTTCCACACGAGCTTCTTCTTTTGCAAGACGGAGTGTTGAACACGCTTTTACACTGTGCTATCAACGCTGAGAATGCTAGCCTGGTGGAATATCTCCTTAGAATGGGTTCACCAGTGCAAATCCGTAATGTACATGAAATGACAGCAGTTGAATCATGCGTTGTCGTGAAAAATGCCGTGCTTTTGGATATTGTGCTCAGATACGGAGGTACCTTCCACCATATTTTGTCGGCCGGAAAGGCTTCAGAATTAGCCGACCAGTAAGTTAACCGAGTTGCTCATAAATTCTGATCTATTTTTCTTTCAGCAAAAGTCTACTAGCATTCATGAAGAGACAAGAAAACAACATGCTAGATATTGTGAACGTCACAGAAAATCATAAGAAGAGAATTCAAGTCATCTGTAATAATTTGCGGAAAAAGATACTTGCATCACGACTCATAGAAAAAGATTTCGGTCCTCTTGTTTCTTTCCCGCGTAGTAAACTCAAATATACGGGCCATCAGCAGACAATCCAGTTCGAAGTTCCCATGGAATGGGTCACGAAGAGAGATGCCAAATTCATGTTGGCTGTTATTCCAATGGTTTTTGATAACAAACGGGTGAGTTATCTTCATCATGGCAAACTGCAACACTGATGAGAATCATTCAGAAACTCTTCATTGCGTCATCCAGGAGAATTCCACTGAAATGCGAACCCTATCTTTGTGGAAGACGGTGCAAGTCAATGACGGCGAGACAGTCTATATTCTACAGAGCTACTTCTGCACTGCGACACCATTTCAGACACCCTGTTCATAACGGCGCTAACCTTGATTTTAACGTAAATCAGGAGTTCGGAACACTGCAAACGTTGGAAGAGAGAGAAAAATTCGTCATGGAACGTAATTTGCGCACAAATCATCCGATTTTATGCCCACTCTCAATTAGTTTCGATCAAGTGGCACCTTTCGCTTTCGTCATTTGTCAGTTGATTCTCTACGTACCGGACAAATCTGCTGCCCAGTCGTATTCGAGAATTGCTGCTCGATCCTACCCGCTGGGCAATTCACATTCTGGAGGAGGGAACCGTATTGTTCGTAAACCATTCTCGCATTCACAACAAAGACCATCGGGGCAGTTCCCAGCATTCAATAAAACACCCGGTCGTCCAGGAACTCCTTTCAACTAGATGTGTCAATACTTTTTCTCGTCTGTCTTGCCAAAGATTTTTTAATATTCACTTTTTTGAGCGACAATGCTTCATACCATTTTCGCTTAAGCCTTTCGAGACCCTATTCATCCCGAGTTCTCTCTTGACGAATTCGTAACAATTGTTTTCAAATACTTAATATCGTTATGATGTTTCATTCCATGTTTCCTTTTCAAGCGTGCCAGTTTTTGTTGATCACATTTGTTAAAGCACTAGGGCTTCAATGCCGTTTTCCATGACCAATAAAGATGAAATTATTGTCAGACTTTTATTAGCAAATAATAGCTACAGAGCAACTGCGTTAGCGCAAGAGATCTTGGAAAGGCAAGTTGATTAATAAGTTTAATTAATGAAATACAACGTAGAATCTTTATAATGCTGGAGCGAACTCGGATCGTGTCACTTCTTCGATCATTCAGCTTTTTCATGATCATCGTCCGTTTCTGGAAGCGCTGTTTCCTCTTCCTCCTCGTCAAGCAATTCATCCCCATAAAATTCATCACGGTCTACAGTGAAATCGGCAGAACAAATGCTGAAAAAAAGTTAGTCTCGATGGAAGGATTGAAAAATGATGATAACCTGTAGCAAATAATACTGAGAAAAGCGATAGGCACTCCAAAAAGACACGAAGATAGAAGAGGTTGTGTAGCAAACATCTGCGCAACATTCCAGTACAATTCAAACATCATCCTCTTCATCCGCGTGAAGAAATGCCGACCTGGAAGACTGAATCAGATGAAGACGTTGATGTTGGATGCCTACCTCCGAATGCGATGACTGTTGATTTGTCGATTCCTTGTCCGGTTTGCTCCAAGAATGTCAGAATAGATTTGACGGTCATTTGGCTGGGTTCATCTTCGCTTAGATAATATTCATAACTAGTGTAATTAAAAATGAATAAATGGGGTTCCGTCACAGATGCCATTTGAATTTGAGAGGCCAAATCTGATCCATCGAGCCAGGCGAATTGGAATCGATTCCAAAGATCCGAATGTTTTCTCAGCTCCTTCGATGCATCCTCCGCGACTTTATGAAATTCACGAACTGGACTTGTATTGTTAAACTTTTGGCTCTCGCTGGATACGACCAAAACGACCAGTTTGCCACTCGCGCCTATTTCAGCAAGATTCGATGCTGTGGCATGAACGAAACCAGGCCATCGCTCTCTTGTAACCCATTCAGTCAGTCCCTCTATATTTTCTTTGAATTCGATTTCAACATTGTCCTTCAAGACTACCACTCTTTGACGGAAAGTTGAATCAACTTTCTGAGGGGCAACGGAATAAAATCGTGCAACTGAAAACTTGGAATTGGCGGCATCATTGAAAGCTTCGAAAAGAGGGCCAGATAATTCACCAAAAAAGACATAAGATGGTTGGGAGCGTGCAGATAGCTTAACCTGAAAATATGATGGTATATTTACCGGGATAACGGCATCTAACCTTTTCCAATTGATTTTCTTCAATGCTTTCAATAATCGGGGCAGCGCATCGCTTCGCAAAACTGACAAGAGCCTCTTTTTCTCTTCCACCTCTATAATCGATGACGTTTCCGTTTCGAAAGCTAAAAATTAAATTTATTACTCTTCTTAAGGAGCTATCATGAAAAGCTTACAACATGATGGTAGGATATCCTTGAATACCTAGCTTGTTAGCTACGGCTGGGAATCGGGTACAATCCAGCTTGCCCACTCTTAATTTAAATTTATCAATTATTTTCCTAGTAACTTATCTTGGCTATTCGAAGCCATGAAAACTGACCTGATAGGTAAATTGCTGTCGGTCAGAGAATGTCCAACTTGATCCCAGACTGGGTGTAACCTTTTACAATGGGCACACCATGGAGCATAAAACTGAAAATTATAGAATAACCAAATATGTTACTTTACTATGATACTCACCTCGACGAACCACATTCCCTCATCCTTGACATCTAGAAACTTGTCGCTCAGATCTAATACAGCAGTTGGAGGATTGATAGCATCCGTTTTATGATTGAATAGGTTTATTAAAAGTATACAAAAAATTACTGTAAATATTTTAAGCATTTTGTCAAATTTTGATCTTCCGAAACTTAATCAATATTAAGGGGACAGCTGTCGCGCGGGACAGCTCTGTGAGCAGGCAAATGAGATGAATTGGGGGGAAAGGAACACAAGGGCGCTCTAATGCGACAAAGTTTAGTCGCAACGAAATTTATTAGTATTTCTGTGTTCAGAAAATGTTTAATAAAATGTACCACGAAAGCAGGAGGAACCTACAAATATTATATGGAGAGATTGATTATCTGGACAGTCTGGACAAGATTAGAAAAATCAATGCTCTTTGAAAATCGATAGAAGCTACTGTAGTTAAAGGCGCATTAACAAATGTTCCATGTGGACCCGCAGCGAAATTAGTAATACGGTTGTGAATAGGCTTCTTCCTTTTTCAAACCCTTCATTTCCGAGTTCGAAATCGTATTTTCTATCAAATTAAATTATTAGAATTGCGAAAATCAAAAACGTTTTGCAGATATGAGGCGACAGAAAGTTGTGCAAAAAGATTGGATTCTCCAAAGCCCTATCGAAGACTACATAGTAAGAGAAGTCGAAGAGCTGAGCATAAACCGTGCAACTCGACTTGTAACTTTATTCAAAAACGGATGCGAAACGGCTTACATCGCAAGATACCGAGAGGATGTACACGGCGGCCTCAAACCGGAGAAGATTAGAAAAGCGAAGGATGCCTATCTGGACGCAGTTACATTGAATGCAAAAGTCAGTTCAGCGATCACCACAATCACTGCGAAAGTTACTGGACTAAATGAAAAGCGCGCAGTCACTAAGAGATTGCAACAGTGTGAAGATTTTGAGGAACTCGCTGATATATCCAAAGAGTTCGCAGCAGGAGCGAGAAAAACAAAGGCGAACATAGCGAGGTATCAATCAATGCTTCATTCCCCTTCAAAGATCTTTTTACAGAGAACTTGGTCTGGAACCACCGGCCAAAACTGTTCTTGATGGAAAGTTTGTCGATTTCGCCAGCTACGTATCCAAAGATCTGAAAACTGAGCACGAGGTAGAGGAGCATATGAAAATATTGTTGGCTGACTTGATTAATAAAGAAGCTGAAGTCAGGAAAGTAGCTTTAAAAATGTAAGAAAATACCATCGAATTTATTGAAAATGTTTACAATGTTCAGCGTCAAACTGGAGACCACCTGCCATCTTACTGTCACATCAAAGCTCACTAAAGATGCAGCGAAAAATAAGGAAGAGCTTGAAAGAAAGAATATTCTCAAGAAATATTCAGACTATATTGGAATGAGCACTAACCCCAAATTCATCAAAAGTCATACAGTGTCAGCATTGAACAGAGGAGTTGAAGAGGGAATTATCTCTTGGAAGGTGGAATGTAAACCAGGAGATGCAATGAAAATACACCCATATGCTCAAAAAACTGTGTATTTCGGCATGAGAAAGTTTTTTAGAGATGCACTCAGTTACTCCATTCAGACATACTTCATTCCTATGCTTGAAAGAGGCACAAAGTTTGTGTCATATTTTTATATTTCTATAATTGCTACTTTTCAGAAAATACCTCGCAAGGAAATCTGAAGAAAGGGCTATCTTTGTATTCGGCCAGAATGTCGAACAACTATTCTCTTTGAAGGGCGTTCATTCAAAGTATGTCATCGCATTGGATCCCGGAAGTACAGTCAAGGCAGCTTTTCTTGAACCAACAGGAAAAGTTATTGCTATGGACCAATTTTCAATACGAGATTCAACATTTGACAGCCGGGGTGTCGCTCTTCTGAAAAAGTGGTCATCGCAAACCATTGGCAAGGATATCGTTTTTGCAATCGGTAATGGAAGCAAGACACACAATACGCAAACAGCTGTTTCTAAGTTGATCGGAAAGAATGAATTTCATAAAGGTGTCGATGTTTGTTTTTGGTAACTTTCCCTGTTTTGGTCCGACAAGAAAATTGGTTTTTACAGTGTCGTTCCGGAACACGGTGCATCGAAGTACAGCTGCACTGATGCGGCGCGAGTGGAGTTCGGAGAGGATGCCGAGATTAAGCAAATTTCTGCAGTGTCCATCGGAAGAAGACTCATTGATCCGATGTCTGAATACTGCAAAATCGAGCCCCAACATCTGGGAAAGGGACAATATCAACTGTCGATCAATGGAAAACTTCTGAAAGAAAAACTAGTTGATGTAGTGCGGGATAGGGTATCGCTCATTGGTGTTGATTTGAATCTGGCCAGCGAAGCTTTGCTCAAAAACATTTGTGGACTTAATCAGACAACTGCTGCAGAAATCGTGAAATACCGTGAAGAGCATGGTAGATTCAAGTCAAGAGAAGAGCTGAAGAAAGTAAAAGGAATAGGAGAAATTACTTTTCAACAGTGTTCCGGCTTTCTAACTGTATCCCGTCCGGATGAGACAGATTGTGGTCCACCTACAAAACGATTCAAGGGATCGTCATCGTCCTCAACTTGGTCGCCCCTTGATGAGACGGTGGTTCATCCGGATGATTATGAAGTTGCTATAAGGTTCGGAAAGAAGCCTGAATAAAATGTATGGTATTTTTTACAGAATTCTCGAAAAACTTCAGCTGACCGTTGATCAAATCAAATGCGGAATCGAAGCTTCATTCGCAAACTTGACTTTGGAAGAGAGTAGAATTTTGAAACTGTTGACGGACAAGCCAGAACTAAAACCACCACCCACAATGATGGTAATAAATATTTATTTCCAGTTTTTCTTCTATTCGAATCGAATTTTCAGAAAAAGACGCGCGACTTAAAGGACCTTGAAAGAGGAGAGCGATTTTTGGGAACTGTATCCAATAAGGTGAATTCCTATTTCAGAAGATCGGACTCTGCGTACAACTGTTGCACTTTTACAGACTGATTTCGGTGTTTTCGTCGATATCGGAGTTGAAAAAGATGGACTTGTGCATATCAGTCACTTCCGGGGAAGCAGAGACTCACAAAAAGATGTTCTGGAAGGTGTTCCATCTGTTGGAGATCAAATTGAAGTCATCGTTGAGCACATACGAGACAATAAAATTTCACTCGCTCTGGCGTAGCCCACTCGAACTATTCAAATAACTCATCAACCTCTATAGCATCTTCTTTTTTTGTACGAGTCTACGAAATTCCGGTCTGAAACGATTCCCCAGTTGAAAATATTTTTTAATGTGCCTCTTCTTTCAATTCATTAAGCTGCCACCTTTATAAAGATTCTGAATACGTTCTCACATTGTTTTTGTATTTATTGTAATCATCATCAAGCAATTATCGCGGCTGGCGCTGCTGATACTGCTTGATTAATAAAATCAAAACATAATATTGTCTGTTCAATAAAACGTCGGCGCGCCGCAGTTGCAAAAGTGGGCGTTCCCGACACGCCCATTTTCAGCGAAAGCACTGAAAGTCGCCGCAGTGCACTACCGCGCCGCGGGATTGCAAAAAGGGGCGTGTCGGCTAAGTCCCGCCCACTGCCGACGTTTTATTGAACAGATAATATTTCTGATCAAGTCATTAGATTATGAGTTACTTTTTTTCGATGAAAGTTGAATATGTCGATTACAGTATCAGCAAGTTTAAAGGAACATTAGCACCAGGGGAAGGGTCTCGAAGCGAAACCGTAGCCACAGAAAGTGGAGCGCGCGCTTTCTCGTATTTGATGTTAAATCCAAAAACTACAAACAATTTTCGCATTCATTTATTTTAATAGCTGAACGTTTCTCGAATTGAGTTTTCTCGTCGAACCACTCAATGATGCGTATGATAAAATGTTAATTCACCTCATTGTCAAACTTTTTTCGCGAAAAAAAAATTTCCCGCGCATTCCCAGTGCACTGCAGTTTCATTTGAATGTGATGATTCCGCGCGCATTTTCACCAGTCAGTTCTCCCACGCTATTTATTTGACCGTGGAAGAGTTTTCACTCAGAGCCAAACTGTTCTTCAAATAATATACGACCTTGCTCCGATGAACGCGTTTTCTGTTGAACATGTGGCGCTTTTTGGTCACTTATTGCGAAAGCTCGCTTGCGAATAGGATAGTTTCGATCTTTATTTCGCAACCATTTATGTGTCATGGCGCTAAATACTCGTTTGCCTCTCATTTTTTAGCATAATACACAAAACAGTTGGTAAACTCTCTATCGTTTCACTGTTCTCGGAGTATATTTCTTACAAATATGCTTATCTGAAATTTATAAATGAGAATATAAATAATTGTTGATCAGACTTTTCTGCTCAATTCTTCACAATGCTCTATTTATTTTTCTGCCTCGTTTCGCCTAATGTCTTGTTTCAATATTTTAATTTCAGGTTATGGACAGTGGTAATGAAAGTAGCCTCGCAATACAGCAAAACATAAAAACCGCGGCCGAAGGAGATGTGAAAGAGTATGTTGTTCAAGTCGTGACTTCTCTTTTCGGCTTGACTCCTCGCGACCAAACAACTCTTGATTTGGAGCTGACTTCTGCTGTTTCCTATATCACCGATTTCATCAACGAAGCTGACAAAAATGTTCTTGTTGTTGACCGTGTTGCTGCTCGTGAACAAGGTGATCAGGCAGCTGGAACGGAAAGTGGAGGAGAGGAAACTGTACCGGCTACTTTTCAAGTTCACGATGGACTATTCGTTGCTGATCGTGGCCAAGCAATGGTTTTCGTGAAGCAAAGTAATGTTATCGAAGCTGACAAAAAGATCGCTAGTCAAGTGTCGGCATTTCCTCTGAATGGAGGTAGTGCTTGGGAACAATTGCATTTTGTGATGAGTCGCATTCTCAATCCATACTGCAAGTCATTCATCAGCCAGAGCGGAAGAGGAGAGCGAGACGGAGACAAGCTGGCACCAACAGTTCAGAAGTGTTTCACAGAAGCCGAAGCTGCTCTTCTCCATCTTCAACAGAACATTGACATCCCGGAGATCAATTTGGTCATCAATCAGAACATTTTGGATGCCATTGAGAAGGCTGGAAAAGAGAACCGGCGTGCGAGAGTAAGTGGAAATTTGCAGATGTTTCTATCAGCTTTGTTATTTAAACCTTTTTCAGATGGATGATCTTGGAGACGTTGCGGAAGACACCAATTTTTTGAACGCTCTTCAAGCTGGATGCAATCGTTGGGTCAAGGAAATTCGTAAAGTCACTCAACTTGAACGTGATCCGAGCAGCGGTACATCTCTCCAAGAAATGACGTTCTGGTTGAATTTGGAACGCGCTCTTCTCAAGATTGCTCAAAAAAGAGAAGGGGAAGAAGTCACACTAACTCTCGAGGCATTGAAATGCGGAAAGCGTTTCCACGCAACTGTTGGATTCGATAGCGACACTGGATTGAAGCAAAAGTTGGCAGTTGTTCAGGACTACAATACTCTGATGAAGGATTTTCCATTGAGTGAATTGGTCTCTGCGTCTGACGTTCCGAAATTGATGCACGCGGTCGCTGGAATTTTTCTCCATCTTCGCAAACTGCGTTCTACGAAGTATCCCCTTCAGAGAGCACTCCGTCTTGTTGAAGCAATCTCTCGCGATCTTAACTCTCAGCTGCTGAAAGTTCTGTCCTCATACAGTTTAATGCACGCACCAATCGCGGAGTTCAATGACATTATGGCCCAATGCCAAGCTTTGTTCAGCAAATGGGATGATGAGTATGATAAGTTCATCGCTCTTCTTCGTGATATCAACAAGAAAAAACGCGACGATCCATCAAAGCTCTCTTGGAAAGTTACTGCGGTTCACAAGCGCCTGGAACAACGTCTCACCCAGATTTTCCAATTCAGAAAGTATGTCACCATGGTTAGCTCTCATTCAAAACTGTTTATTTCAGGCAGCATGAACAGTTCCGTACTGTCATCGAACGTGTTCTCCGTCCAGTTGGAAATGCTTCTTCCCGTACAAAGGAAGAATTCATGGTTGACTCAACCGAAGGAGAGAAGTCGCCAGATGAGCAAGTAGATATTGCTTACGAGATTTTGAAGAATGTTGAATTTCTTGACGTGGATAGTCCGGCTTGGGAGAACGCTTTCAAGCGCTATGAAGATCAAATAGGGATTGTGGAGACTGCAATCACGACAAGACTCAAGGGACAACTCGAATCATCGAGAAATTCAAATGAAATGTTCTCCATCTTCAGTCGTTATAACGCTCTGTTCATCCGTCCTCGCATCCGTGGAGCAATCTACGAATACCAAACCCGTCTCATCAATCGTGTCAAGGACGATATCAACAAGCTACAGGAAAGATTCACGAAAGCTCGTGGTGAGCAAGGAGTCAAGATCATGCAAACCGCTGGCCTGCCACCATTTTCCGCAAAGATTATGTGGATTCGTAACTTTGAAAGACAACTTCAAAGATATATGAAACGTGTAGAAGACGTTCTGGGAAAGCAATGGGAGAACCATGTTGATGGACGCCAACTCAAGGCAGATGGAGACAATTTCAAGGTGAAATTAAACACTCAACCAATGTTCGAAGATTGGGTCGAGACAGTTCAATCACAAAACTGGACCCTTCCAAATAAGATTCTCACTGTTGAAAGAGCCCAAGTTGATGGTCGCATGCAGCTTCAATTGAAAGTCAACTATAATCTTGACAGTCTCGTACTGTACAAAGAAGTATCGCATCTCAAAACAATGGGATTCCGTGTTCCTCTGAAGATTGTCAACTGGGCTCATCAGGCCAATCAGATGCATCCATCTGCAACTTCTCTCATTGAAGCAACTCGCACATTCTCTTCGGTGAATGCAGCTCTCGCATCAGTTCAAGGGGTCGATTCATTGCTTGCTAGTTACAAAAAGGACATTCAGAACCAATTGCTCGAGGGTTAGTTTTTATTTTTATAATCTAGGTTGCCTTTACTTATTAAAGAAAGTCATTTTAGGAGCCACTCTTGGTTGGGATTCGTACAAGGTTGATCAATATCAGTTGAAGCTTGCCGAAACTGTGAACACATACCAAGAAAGATGTGAAGAACTCCTGAACGTCGTTCGTATTGTCAATGCAGACTTGAATGTTTTGAAATCGTGCCGCTACGACAAGGAAACAATCGAAAATCTTCTAACATCCATTCAAAAAGGAGTCGATCAACTTTCTCTTGGTAACTACTCTAACTTGGCTCAATGGGTCAACACTTTGGATCGACAAATCGAGACTATTCTCGCTCGTCGCGTTGAAGACGCAATCCGTGTCTGGACTCTCGTTTTTTCACAATCGGAAGAAGTAGAAGAGCTTCGTGAACGTCAAGTTGTTCTGCCACAAGTCAAGAATGTCGTCGTCGAGTTGTGTATGACTGCTCAAACGCTGTACATCAGTCCAAGCACTCGCGAAACTCGTGAGAAGATTTTGGAACAATTATATGAATGGCACAGTGTATGTACTGCTCAAACAAGAATCAGCGGCAAACGGTTCCAGGTGAGGAAACTTATTATTTATTTATTTTCAACATATTCACTTTTTCAGATGGTGATGAACGAAGAAATCGAGCCAGAGACTTATCACAACATCCTGAACGTGATGCCGGAAGGACAGGCATGTCTCGAGAAAGCTTACGATTGCGTTAACGGAATCATGTCTGATCTTGAAGAATATCTCAGCGAGTGGCTCAGTTATCAGTCGCTCTGGGTTCTTCAGTCTGAGCAGTTGTTCGAAACTCTAGGAACATCGCTTTCGAAATGGATGAAAACTTTGATGGAGATTCGCAAAGGCCGACTTGTTTTCGACACGCAAGATACCCGCAAAGCCATTTTCCCAGTCACCGTTGAATATGGTAAAGCGCAGCAGAAGATTCTCTTCAAGTACGATTACTGGCACAAGGAAATGCTCATGAAGTTTGGAGCTGTTGTTGGCGATGAGATGCAAAAATTCTTCAACTCTGTTTCCAAGTGGAGAAACGTTCTGGAAACTCAGTCTGTCGATGGTGGATCTACTTCTGATACCATTGGCCTCATTTCATTCGTTCAGTCTCTCAAGAAACAAACTAAAGCAGGACAAGACGCTGTCGACCTGTACCGATCATCACAACGTCTTCTTAATCAACAACGGTATCAGTTCCCAGCTCAGTGGCTGTACTCAGAAAACGTTGAAGGAGAGTGGTCTGCATTCGCTGAAATTCTCAACTTGAGAGACGCATCTATCCAAACTCAGATGATGAATTTACAAACGAAGTTTGCCCAGGAAGACGAGCTCGTCGAGAGGAGAACAGGAGAAACTCTGGCTGACTGGAACAAGAACAAGCCTGTCGAAGGAGCTCAGCGACCACAGGATGCTCTCAATGTCATCACTGCTTATGAAGCTAAACTGAACAAATTAACCGAGGAGAGAAACAAGATGCGCAAAGCACGAGTCGCATTGGATCTTTCGGATAGTGCTCATGCTCCGTCTGAAAGAGATAAGCTCTCGGTGGCTACGGAAGAGTTGGCTGCCATGAAGGACGTGTGGAAGGCTCTTCAACCAGTATACACCGGAATCGATGAAGCCAAGGAGAAAACGTGGCTCTCTGTTCAGCCAAGAAAGATTCGTCAATCACTGGATGAGCTGATGAACCAGTTGAAGCAACTTCCTGTTAAGTGCAGAACTTACAAAAGTTACGAGCACGTCAAATCAATGCTTCATACTTATGGAAAGATGAATATGTTGGTTGTTGAATTGAAGTCGGAGGCACTCAAAGAAAGACATTGGCATCAAATGATGAAGGAGATGCGTGTTAACTGGAATCTTCAAGATTTGACTCTTGGACAAGGTATTCTGGGGTGTGTATGCTAGATATCAACGTTTTTATTTTCAGTTTGGGATGCCGACATTTTACGACACGAGCCGACAATCAAAAAAATTCTCTTGGTGGCTCAAGGAGAGATGGCCCTGGAAGAATTCCTGCGAGAGATGCGCGAGTATTGGCAGAACTATGAGGTCGAGCTTGTCAACTACCAGAATAAGACTCGTTTGATCAAAGGATGGGACGATTTGTTCAACAAGCTTAAGGAACATCAGAACTCGCTGTCAGCGATGAAATTGTCGCCATACTACAAGCAATTTGAAGAAAGCGCACAGTCGTGGGATGAAAAGCTCAATAAGATCAATGCTATGTTTGATGTCTGGATTGATGTTCAACGGAGATGGGTTTATCTGGAAGGTCTTTTCTCTGGATCTGCTGAGATTGCTACATTGCTTCCATTTGAAAGCTCAAGATTCGCCACAATCACTACTGATGTCTTGGCTTTGATGAAGAAGGTTTCTGCTTCTCCCCGAATTCTCGATGTAGTAAATATGCAAGGAGCACAACGTCTTCTCGAGCGCCTCGCAGACATGCTTGCCAAGATTCAGAAGGCGCTGGGAGAATATTTGGAGAGAGAACGATCATCTTTCCCACGTTTCTATTTTGTCGGAGATGAAGACTTGTTGGAGATCATGGGTAACAGCAAAGACATCACAAGAATCCAAAAGCATTTGAAGAAAATGTTCGCCGGAATCACTGCTATTGACATTGAGGAAGACGATAGATCGGTTGGTTTGGTTATTGACGATAAACATGTATAGGCTTTTGTTTTCAGATCACCGCTTTCCATTCGAGAGAAGGTGAAAAGGTCAGCATGGTCAAGAAAGTAGTGACGAAAGACGTTAGGATCAATGATTGGCTGCAGGCGCTTGAGTCTGAAATGAAACATACTCTGGCTAGACAACTTGCATCGTCGCTTGCTCATTTCTCCAAGATGAACATTCAAACAATGACCACTGACGATTACGTGCAATGGCTGGACAACTATCCAACACAAGTTATTACATTGACTGCTGAAATTTGGTGGTGCGATGAAATGGAGAAGACATTAGCAGATGGGAAAGGAGCCGAAAATGTTGAACAATTGGTTGTGAAAACTCTCGAACTTCTGGCAGATAGTGTACTCAAGGAGCAACCACCGATTCGCAGAAAGAAGATGGAAGCATTGGTGAGTTTTTTACTTGAATAATCAAATATTAATTGAATGAAAAATTTTAGATCACCGAATTAGTTCATAAACGTGATACATGCCGCAAGCTTGCATCGAAAAAAATCCGTGCCGCCAACGACTTTGGATGGCTGGAATGTATGCGGTTCTATTTCGACCCTAAGGAAGTGGATCCAGTACGCTGTTGTGTTGTGAAAATGGCCAACGCTCAATTTTTCTACGGGTTCGAATATTTGGGAATCCAAGAGAGACTCGTTCGTACTCCACTCACTGATCGTTGCTATCTCACTATGACTCAAGCACTCCACTCCCGCCTCGGAGGCTCTCCATTCGGACCTGCCGGAACAGGAAAGACTGAATCTGTGAAAGCTCTCGGACATCAACTCGGTCGCTTTGTTCTTGTATTCAATTGTGATGAAACGTTCGATTTCCAAGCAATGGGTCGTATTTTGGTTGGATTATGCCAAGTCGGTGCATGGGGATGTTTCGACGAGTTCAATCGTTTAGAGGAACGCATGCTTTCCGCCGTTTCCCAACAAATTCAAACCATTCAAGAAGCAGTTCGTGCAGGTGGAGATATGAGTGTGGACCTTGTTGGAAAGCGTCTCAATGTGAACTCAAATATCGGAATCTTCATTACAATGAATCCTGGCTACTCCGGACGTTCGAATCTGCCTGATAACTTGAAGCAACTCTTCCGGAGCTTGGCAATGACTCAACCAGATCGTCAGTTAATTGCTCAAGTCATGCTCTTCTCTCAAGGATTCCGTACAGCCGAAACTCTTGCCAACAAGATTGTTCCATTGTTTATACTTTGCAAAGAGCAACTCTCTGCTCAGTGTCACTACGATTTTGGCCTTCGTGCTTTGAAGTACGTATTGGTTTCCGCTGGTAACATCAAGCGTGACAAGTTGGACAAAATGGGATCAGCAGCTTTGGAGGATATTGCCGAACAACAGATGCTCATTCAGTCGGTCTGCGAGACACTCGTTCCAAAGCTTGTTAACGAAGATATCGCTTTGCTCACCTCGCTTCTTTCGGATGTCTTCCCAGGAATTCACTACACCGCCAATCAAATGAAAGAGTGAGTTCGAATAATTGTTTTTGCATTTTATTATTTTCTTGAATTTCAGGCTCCGCGAACAGTTGGCTTTGGTTTGCAACGAACATCTTCTCATTTATTCTGATGTTCAAGGAGAAATGGGATCAATGTGGCTAGACAAAGTGCTCCAGCTATATCAGATCACTAATCTGAACCATGGGCTTATGCTTGTCGGATCAAGTGGATCAGGAAAAACTATGGCCTGGAAAGTCCTATTGAAGGCTTTGGAACGTTGGGAGAATGTAGAAGGAGTTGCACACGTAATTGATGCTAAAGCCATGAGCAAGGATGCACTGTATGGAGTTATGGATCCTAACACTCGTGAATGGACCGATGGATTGTTCACTTCTATCATTCGAAAAATTATTGACAATGTTAGAGGCGAAGCTGATCGTCGTCAATGGATTATCTTCGATGGCGATGTTGATCCAGAATGGGTGGAAAACTTGAATTCGGTGTTGGATGACAATAAACTGCTTACATTGCCGAATGGAGAACGTCTATCAATTCCACCGAACGTCAGAATCATCTTCGAAGTCGCTGATCTGAAATATGCGACACTCGCTACAGTATCCCGTTGTGGAATGGTTTGGTTCAGTGAGGAAGTTGTCACTTCAGAGATGTTGTTCGAAAGATATCTCTCAATGCTTCGACGAGTGCCGCTTGATTCTGAATCTGCGGTGAGCTTCTCGTCATCAAATGCTCCAGTTAACTTGATCAAAGAAGAGGAAAAGGGAACACGTGCTATCGAAATTCAAAGAACTGCTGCTCTCGCCCTACAGACACACTTCTCACAAGATGGAATTGTACCAGGAGCTTTGAAATATGCGGTTGCTGAACTGGAACATATCATGCCCCCGACTCCTCAGCGGCTATTGTCTTCTTTCTTCTCAATGATGTCGTACTCGGTTCGCAAGATGGTTTCTCATGATGAAGGACTGATTGATGATTCAATGGAACTTGACCAGATTCAGAACTTTGCTCTCCGATCGATGCTCACCAATTTGGTCTGGGCATTCAGTGGTGATGGAAAATGGAAGTCAAGAGAGATGATGAGTGATTTCATTCGACAGGCCACAACTATCTCTTTGCCACCAAACCAACAGGTATGACGGTTTTGACTAGGCATTCATTTTCAAAAACTATTTACAGGCTTGTCTTATCGACTATGAAGTACAACTGAATGGAGATTGGCAGCCATGGCTCGCTAAAGTTCCAACTATGGAAATTGAATCTCATCGTGTTGCTGCTGCAGATCTCGTCGTTCCAACAATCGACACCGTTCGCCATGAAATGCTGCTCGCAGCTTGGCTTGCGGAGCATAAGCCACTTGTTTTGTGCGGTCCACCCGGTTCCGGTAAAACAATGACACTTCTCGCTGCTCTTCGCTCCCAACAGGAAATGGATGTCGTCAATGTCAATTTCTCATCATCGACTACACCAGAATTGCTTCTCCGCACCTTCGATCATTACTGCGAGTACAGGTAAGATTCTTGGTTACCATTTATCAACATATTCAAATATACATACCTCTGAATAAGAAAACGATTGATTGTGGTTTTCAGACGTACACCAAATGGCGTTGTCCTTGCTCCAGTTCAACTTTCGCAGTGGCTCGTAATCTTCTGTGACGAGATCAATTTACCGGCCCCGGACAAATACGGAACACAAAGAGTCATCAGCTTCCTTCGTCAACTTGTCGAATTGAATGGATTCTATAGAACTTCCGACCACAGCTGGGTTTCTCTCGAGCGTATCCAATTCGTTGGTGCTTGTAATCCACCTACGGATCCTGGACGTCATCCAATGACATCTCGTTTCCTCCGTCACGTCCCTATTGTATACGTCGATTATCCAGGACAAACCTCACTGCAGCAGATCTATGGAACATTCAACCGTGCCATGCTTAAGATGACACCAGCAGTCCGAGGATTGGCCGACCAGCTCACAAATGCGATGGTTGATGTTTATTTGGCTAGTCAGGAACACTTCACTCAAGACGATCAGCCTCATTATGTCTATTCTCCAAGAGAACTGACCAGATGGGTCAGAGGAATTTCGGAGGCCATCACACCATTGGAATCGCTGTCTGCTGAACAACTAGTCCGCCTATGGGCTCATGAAGCAATTCGTCTGTTCCAAGACAGATTGGTTACTGAAGAAGAACGGGAGTGGACCGATAAACTTGTTGATACCACGGCAGAGAGATATTTCGGAAACTCCTGTCGTCTTGATGAAGCTCTTAAGAGACCATTGTTATACTCCTGCTGGCTATCCCGCAACTACGTTCCAGTTACACGTGAAGAACTTCAAGACTATGTTTCTGCAAGACTCAAAGGATTCTACGAAGAAGAGCTTGATGTTAAACTTGTGCTCTTCGACCAAATGCTCGACCATGTTCTCCGAATTGACAGAATCTATCGTCAATCTCAAGGCCATTTGCTTCTAATCGGAACTGCAGGAGCAGGAAAAACAACATTGTCAAGATTCGTCGCCTGGTTGAATGGACTTAGCGTATTCCAACTGAAGGTACATTCCAAGTACACTGCCGCCGACTTCGATGAAGACATGAGAACCGTCTTGCGAAGAGCTGGTTGCCGAAACGAGAAACTTTGCTTCATCATGGATGAGTCGAACATGCTTGACACTGGATTCCTCGAGAGATTGAACACTTTGCTTGCTAACGGTGAAGTTCCTGGATTGTTCGAAGGAGATGAACACACCACCCTGATGACCCAAATTAAGGAAGGAGCTCAGAGACAAGGATTGATCCTTGACAGTCATGATGAACTTTACAAATGGTTCACACAACAAGTCATGCGTAATCTTCACGTTGTCTTCACCATGAATCCATCCGGAAGTGGTCTACGCGAGCGTGCTTCCACCTCGCCTGCTTTGTTCAACAGATGTGTGCTCAATTGGTTCGGTGACTGGAGTGAAAACGCTCTCTACCAAGTTGGATCTGAGCTGACGAAAACAATGGATCTCGATAGAACAGATTACGAAGGGTCTGTCCGGTTGACCCCATCATGCGAACTTGTTCCTTCACAACCAACATATCGTGATGCCGTCGTCAACACCCTTTGCCTTGTGCACAAGACTGTTCAGAAGTTCAACGAAATGGAGATGAAGAAGGGTCACCGCGTTATGGCTTGTACTCCAAGACACTTCCTCGACTTCATCAAACAGTTTATGGCAGTTTTCCATGAAAAGCGATCCGATCTTGAAGAGGAGAAGATTCACTTGAATATCGGTTTGAACAAGATCAGTGAAACGGAGGAACAAGTGGAGGAACTACAGAAGAGCCTGCATTTGAAGAGAAAGGAATTGGAAGAGAAAAAGGAAGCTGCTAATTTGAAGCTGAAAGAAATGCTGGGAGATCAACAGAAGGCTGAAGAGGAGAAGAAGTTCTCCGAACAATTGCAGAAAGAACTTGCTGAGCAGTTGAAGCAAATGGCTGAAAAGAAGACATTTGTCGAAAGCGATTTGGCACAAGTTGAACCGGCTGTAGCAGAAGCTCAGACGGCAGTTCAAGGAATCAAAAAGAGTCAGCTGGTTGAAGTCAAATCAATGTCCAGTCCTCCAGTTACTGTCAAGCTCACGTTGGAAGCAATTTGCATTTTGCTGGGAGAGCAAGTTGGAACAGATTGGAAGGCTATTCGTCAAGTTATGATGAAGGAAGATTTCATGACCAGAATTCTTCAGTTCGACACGGAGTCACTTACTCCTCAGATTTTGGGTCAAATGGAGAAATACATTCAAAATCCAGATTGGGAGTTCGAAAAGGTCAATCGTGCATCTGTGGCCTGCGGACCTATGGTGAAATGGGCAAGAGCTCAGCTGTTGTACTCAACGATGCTTCACAAAGTCGAACCGTTGAGAAACGAACTGAAGAGATTGGAGAAAGAAGCTGCGAAGAAGACCGAAGAAGGAAAGGTTGTTGATGTCAGAATTACGGAACTGGAAGAATCCATCGGGAAATACAAGGAAGAGTACGCTCAACTTATCGGTCAAGCCGAAAATATTAAGCAAGATCTGTCATCTGTTCAAGAAAAGGTCAACCGCTCAACCCAACTTCTTTCATCTCTTCGCTCAGAACGTGATCGTTGGTCAAGTGGAAGTGCTGGGTTCTCTCAACAAATGGATTCTCTTGTCGGAGATGCTCTTCTCTCATCTGCATTCCTTGCATATGCGGGATATTACGACCAAATGCTTCGTGACGAAATCTTCCACAAATGGTTCAATCACGTCGTCAATGCTGGTCTTCACTTCCGTCACGATTTGGCCCGCATCGAATATCTCTCAACTGTTGATGATCGTTTGCAGTGGCAACTCAACTCACTTCCAGTGGATGACTTGTGTACAGAAAACGCTATTATGCTTCATCGCTTCAATCGTTACCCATTGATTATTGATCCATCAGGCCAAGCCGTCGAATACATCATGAAGCAATTCTCCGGAAAGAATATTCAGAAGACGTCTTTCTTGGACGATGCATTCCGCAAGAACCTAGAATCTGCACTTCGTTTCGGAAACTCGCTTCTCGTTCAAGATGTTGAAGCATACGATCCAATTCTCAATCCAGTGTTGAACCGTGAAGTCAAGAGAGCCGGAGGACGTGTTCTGATCACTATCGGAGATCAAGACATTGACTTGTCACCATCTTTCCAAATCTTCATGATCACTCGTGATTCGACGGTCGAATTCTCTCCAGATATCTGCTCTCGTGTTACTTTTGTCAACTTCACGGTCACATCCTCATCATTGGCCAGTCAATGTCTCAATCAAGTGCTCCGCAGTGAACGTCCAGATGTTGACAAGAAGCGTAATGATCTTCTGAAGCTTCAAGGAGAGTTTGCTGTACGACTTCGCCATCTCGAAAAGGCCTTGCTAGCGGCGTTGAATGAAAGTAAAGGAAAGATTCTGGACGATAATTCGGTTATTGAAACGTTGGAGAAACTGAAGAACGAAGCCGCGGAAGTTGCTCAAAAGTCTGCTGAAACCGACAAAGTCATGGCTGAAGTGGATGCTGTGTCTGCACAATATCAACGACTCGCCACTGCTTGTTCACACATCTACCATACTCTTCAGCAACTCAACGAAATTCATTTCTTATACCACTACTCGCTGGACTTCCTTGTGGAAATCTTCACATATGTTCTCAAGACTCCGGAGCTTTCTTCAACAACGGATTACGCCAAGAGACTACGTATTATCACTACCAGTTTATTCCAGGTAGGGACCTAATCCTTTTTTCAACTATAAATTTATTTTCAGACCGTCTTCCGCCGTGTTTCTCGTGGAATGTTGCACACCGATAAGGTTCTTCTCGCTCTTTTGCTGATGAGAATCCATATCCGCTCGAACCCAGCAGCTCCAGCATACGACCAACACTTTGATCTTCTTCTGGGTAGATCCGATTTCGTTGCAAAGAATGGTAAGTTTTCTGCAATCAGTCGAATGAATCAACATGATGCTTTCCAGATGACAATGATAGCTCCGTTCCATCTGGTCTCGATTTCTTATCCGTTGAGAACAAGAAGGCTATTGCTAAAGTCGTCAAACTGAACGGATTCGAAAACGTTTTCACTAAATTGAAATCCAACGCTGCTGCTGTGACTTCCTGGCTCACTCACGATAATCCGGAATCCAATGTTCCAGCCGTCTGGGATGATGCTGATGGAAAGCTAACGCCGTTGTGCACTGCAATGAATTCCTTGATCGTAGTCCATGCACTTCGTCCCGACAGATTGATGGCATCCGCTCATCGCGTCGTCTCCACTGCTTTCGATGATCACTTCATGCAACAAGACAAAGTGGTGGATATTCTCTCAATCGTTGACAACGAAGTTGCTCCATCGGAGCCTATTCTACTCTGCTCAGCTACTGGCTACGATGCATCTGGAAAGATTGAGGATCTCGCTGTCGAAACTAGCCGTCAATTAACATCTATCGCTATTGGTTCCGCCGAAGGTTTCAACCAGGCTGACTCGGCTCTGCAAGCTGCTACAAAGTCAGGAAGATGGGTCCTTCTCAAGAACGTTCACTTGGCTCCAAGCTGGCTCGCACAATTAGAGAAACGGTTGCATTCGATGAAGCCACATGTACAGTTCCGGCTTTTCCTAACTGCCGAAATTCATCCCAAACTTCCGTCTGCTATCATGAGAGCTTCGCGAGTGGTTGTGTTCGAACCAGCTACTGGATTGAAGGCCAATCTTCTCCGTTCCTTATCCAGCATTCCTCCTCAACGGCTTACCAAAGCCCCGACAGAAAGAAGCAGACTGTATCTCCTTGTATGCTGGTTGCATGCTCTCGTGCAAGAAAGACTCAGGTAAAAAAAATTGTCTCGACTTATTCACAAAATTCACACTTTTTAGATACACTCCTCTCGGTTGGTCTACTGCCTACGAGTTCTCGGATGCTGATCTTCGTGTTGCATGTGACACTCTGGATGCTGCCGTCGATGCTGTTGCTCAAGGTAGACCGAATGTGGAGCCTGAACGTCTTCCATGGACCACTCTTCGTACTCTTCTCAGTCAATGCATCTACGGAGGAAAGATAGACAATGAGTTTGACCAGGTCCTACTTGATTGTGTTCTGGAGAATTTGTTCACTGCTAAAAGTTTCGAGCAAGATCATGTGCTCATCTCGAAGTATGATGGGGATGAGGCGTTGTTCACTCCCAACATGTCGAAGAAAGATCAAATGATTGGGTGGGTTGAGGAGCTGAAAAACGAGCAACTGCCCGCATGGCTCGGACTTCCAAACAATGCAGAGAAAGTGTTACTGACGAAGAGAGGAGAATCGATGCTCCGCAACATGTTGAAGGTAACCGATGAAGAACTGGCATTCAGTGAAGACGGAAAGGAGGAAGCGAAACCACAATGGATGGCTCAGTTGGGAGAACTCGCAAAGCAATGGCTGCAGTTGTTGCCAAAGGAGATCGTTAAAATGCGCCGTACCGTGGAGAACATCAAGGATCCGTTGTTCAGATTCTTCGAAAGAGAAGTCAACTTGGGATCTCAGTTGCTGAAAGACATTCGTCGCGACCTGAATGAGATTGCTGCTGTTTGTCGTGCTGAGAAGAAGCAAAACAATGAGACACGTGCTTTGGCTGCCAGTTTGCAGAAGGGAGAAGTTCCAAACGGATGGAAGAGATACACGGTTCCAAAAGAAGTTACCGTTATGGATTGGATGATTGATCTGAATGAAAGACTCAAGCAACTTATGCGCATCGGAGGGTCTGACAACTTGAAGGTTCGTTTGATGGATAGATAAAGTTGCAATACACGTAAATTTTCAGAGAGAAACATTCTGGCTTGGAGGAACATTCTCTCCAGAAGCATACATCACTGCTACCCGTCAACAAGTTGCTCAGGCTAATACTTGGTCTCTCGAACAGCTCAGTTTGCATATCCATATCGGACGCACTGAGAACACTGACGTTTTCCGCATTTCTGGAGTGGATATTCGTGGAGCCAAATCAATTGGGGGTAACAAGCTCGAATTGTGCGAACTTGTCAAGAGCGAATGTGACGTTGTTGAGCTGAGCTGGAAACAGGTAACATCGATCTATGGGAAACTGAGCTCCCAAATAAAAATTTCAGGATGTCGCTGATGGAACGCGTCTTCCACTGTACTTGTATGGAGATCGTCGCCAGCTGATTTCCCCACTCGCTTTCCATTTGTCATCTGCTACCGTATTCTACCAACGCGGAGTTGCTCTTGTTGCGAACTCTACTCTTTAATTTTCTCTATTGTATCCATAGTTTCCCTTTTTTTATCTAAAGTTCCCTTCTTCTGTCGTTTCATCATATTTATTTTATTGATTGTAATCACCTGAATATTACTATCCTCTTCTCAAATGAAACTGGGGCTAAGTACTTGAAATGGCAATTCTACGTGACAGATTCTGGAAACCTGAACATTTCTAAACACGATGAACACCAAGTGCATATCGATTTTGATTTTAGTGACAACAATATTAGCTCAAACATTAACGAAAGATGAGAACAGACTGAGGAAAGAAACATGTGGGAAAGGACTGAAATGTGGGTTTCAAAGTTTTTCGTAATTGAGGAAACTTTGTTTTTAGTGCAAGGCAGTTATGGAAGGAAGGTTCTGAACGGTGTGAGATCTAGAATCACTGATGCTCCGTGGAACGTTGCAATCGAAGTGATGGCTGAGAAAGAATCTGGACTTTGCACTGGAACTTTAATTTCGAATCGCCACGTCATCACTGCTCGTCATTGTTTCGCGTTTTTAGGAGACGATGGATATGCATGGAGTACGAATGTAGAAAGAATTGAGGGGTGTCAGAATGAGTTAGTCTATATTCAATACGTACAATTCTATCCCACGACGGTTTTTCAGAAATGAGAGGGATCTTGTTCTGAAGAGAAACTTTTCTAATATGTTCAAGTTGTATGCAGGAATCGGTTGTGGATATCGAAAGCACTGTCCTCAATCCAATTTCACTTCAGTGGAAATTTCCAAAGTTTCTCGAAAGACATTCTTCATTCCACCGCTTTCATTGAATTTCAGATCATTCTTCCCAAAGTTTGTGATGACAAACAGCTTGATTTCGATGATTTCGCGATTGTTGAGTTGTCTGAAAATCTGAAGTTTTCCGAAAGAATTCGAGCGATTTGTGTCGCTGATGATGAGAGCGTTGTATTCGAAAAGAATATTCAGATGAGACTTTATGGCTTTGGAGTGGATCGTATGCTATCGAAGGAGCTTCTGATTATATTCGACCATCTTTCAGCATCTTCTGGAAACAACTCCGCGGGTCTTTTGAAATATGAAACTGTAAAAGCAGAAAAGTGTTTCACAACTACGAATAAGGCTTTTTGCACTAGATCGATTTCGAAGAAACAGCTAGCTTGTATGGTATGGATTCTGAGAATCTTTCAACGAAAACTATTTCAATTTGAGGGAGATAGTGGAGGTGGAGTGGTTCGAATGGTCAACAATCGGATTACTGTAGTGGGTACCATCTATCAAGGTATGAGACAATATTAGAATCCGATGGTTTTGAATTTGTAGGTGTTACTTGTGAGAGTTTCACTAGAGATGAGCAAGATTATGTGGCGAGTGTTGCATACTACTCCGATGATATTTGTGAATATACTGGAATATGTTCAAAGTAAGGTACAAATTTCCAAAAAATCATTGTCAATTAATAACCTATTTTTCCAGTAATGGAGATCCACTGAAACGCGAAACTGAATCGTCCACAACTCAGAAAGCAGATTTTAGCTCAATTTTGCCAGTACTTCTAATGTGTTTAATTATTTCAAAATGAACCATTGTTCATAATCTCCAATATTTCAAGCAGAATTTTCAGTTCCTCCAGCTATCACTCTCCCTCTAATTCTTCAGAAGTTCCTCGATTAGCTTAAAGTAACCTTCAATTTGTTCTCACATCTGTTTTTGTCCTCACATCCATCAATAAAACCTCGGTTTTATTGCTTGCTCCACAGTGGATCATCATCCTTTTACAGTCACCCAATAACCCGCGCACACGTGGAACGTACATAATCAGATGATCCTACCGGATGATGACAAATCTGACCTAGTTTTCAAAAATGATGACAATTATGCACCTGGAAAGGGGGTATATAAGGGACCTCAAAACTCCATGGAAACCAGCTCACCTCTCTCAGCTAAGCAGAATGAACTCTCTTATTCTCTTGGCTATTCTCATCTCGACTGTGTCGTCTTCTGGACACCTTCGATTGGATTTCACCTCTTCCACCGATTGTGCCATCCAATTATCCACCGATGTTCTTCATGCTGAAACTTTCTGGCTGACCATGGGCGAATCAAGAACCATCAGTTTCCATTCACTCTACCAAAAGGACACCATCAAAGTCACTTTTACTATGGACGGAGGAGATGCTCAGGAACAAATCTATCAGCTCAAAAAGACTGGAACTCCACAACGTGATGTCTTCAACTTCAAGGATGTGGCTGTTCTTGTGGAGGCCAGTTTCGAGTGCGACGAGGGATTCATTGGATCCAGATGTATGAAGCCACGACCAACCAAGCCAGCTACCACCACTAGCTCCACCACTACCATCACTACTACTACCACTACGACTACAACTACTTTTCCAACTTCTACGATTCCAAGATCAACGACTGTCACCACAGCTCCAGCTCCAGTTCAAGCGCAACCATCCGGAAACAACTCCATTTTCATTTTGGCTCTCGTTGTCATTGTGATTACTCTTCTGATCATTCTTTTGATCATTTGCTTCCTCGTCACGAAGAGCAGTCAGAGCACATACATCGAGCCAATCTGTGAGTCTCCTGAAATCAAGAAGAAGGACGTTTCTCTGGATTCTGGATTCTCCTCTGGTTCTCCAAGATACACTCGAGAGCCATCAACCATCATTCCAATCTCAAAATTCTAATTCCTTTTTCTAAATACTTATTTTATATTATTTTATTTTGTAATCTCATTTGTATTACCGGTATTATTCATTCCCAGTTATTATGTAATTATGAAAATTTTAATAAACCAGTGAAAATTACGACGTTCCCTTCATTCTGTCTAGTTTTTTGGATCAGCATTTGTTTTTTATGACATAAATTTTCAGTCAGCCATCCGATTGTTAAAATTAACGCTTTCCGCTCATAACTCAATGGAAAGTCCTTCGATTTTGATCTGAAAATTCCATACGGATACTATATAAAACGGGCAAGATCAATCATCAACGTCAGTTATTTTTGGAATCTTTCGAATTTTTCATCTTCTAATCAGATGACCTCACTTTTCAAACTCCAAGCCAGAAGAGTTGTTGCAGAAGTACGTTTGAATTAACAAACTTCAAGAATTTCTACGTGACTTGCTTCGACTTGGTGAACTAAAAGTGAAAAGGAAGTGATTCCGTGACCCCCTGGATTAATATCCTCTCCATAGAACCCACCAATCCCTCAGTTTTCTTCAGTTTTCGTATTCATTGCCATCAAAGAGAACCCAAGAAACTCTCTTCATATCACACACAAGATGGATGTTGAGCTGCTCCAATCGGCATGTGGTTCGTGAATCAAATGTGATCTACCCGAATATCTCGAATCATTTTCAGCCGTCACTGTGGCCGTGTGCTCAAGTGTTAGTCTGATGCTCATCGGGTGTCATACTGCTGATCGTGCCAATACTCGTAAAAAGACTGGAAACTCGTCAAGACGTGGAAAGAAGGGAAAGAAGGACAAGTCTCAACGGTCGAAGAGAGGAAAGAAGGATGGTAGTAAAAGAGATAAGAAGAAGCCTGCTGGTCCTCCTGCAGTTCCAGGCGGTGCAGCACCACCAGTCAAGCCACCTGGATCCAAGGATCCTGCTGGAGGATCTCAGCGTGACAAGAAGGTTTCTGCTGAGCCATCGCAGAAACAACCTGCCACGTAAGTACTCGGTAAATTTAAAGGTCACGTACTTGATTTAAGGGAGAAGGAGAAGGATAAGGATAAGAGCAGCCGTGGTGGTTCGAAGCGTGAGAAGAAGAAGGACGGATCGAAACGCGAAAAGAAGAAGGAGACTGAGAAGAAGGACGAGAAGTAAGAATTCAATCGAATTCCAGTATAGTAATCGTTTTTCAGAGCACCGGTTACTCCAAGCCCGAACCCATCTCCTGCAAAGATTGATGATGATCCAGACATGCATACTGCCAGAGATATGCATTCTCCAAAGACCGTGACTCCAACGACTCCGACTACTCCGGAGACGAAGCCAGCTGATGAGAAGAACGAGAAGGAAGCTGTTCTCAGCAAATATGTGGATGATGCCGAGGGAGCTGCGTAAGTTTCAAATCTTGAGTTGCGAAAACAATCCGAAAAGAAATATTTTAGTCCGGTGTCATTGGGTCCAAAGAAGAGTAACACGATGTTGGAGGGAGATGAGAAGAAGGCGGAGAATTCGATGTACAAGTAAAAGGATTGAGCATAAATTTGTGTTTCCCCTTGATCCAATCGTCCAGAATGTAATAAATAAAGAGTTTCCGGATCGTTCATAGTTCTAGACTTTGAATTTGGTTCATACTGAATCTGTAATAATTTTAACGTTTTCCAGTGAAAATTATGAAAATGCAAAAAATTGCAAAAAATTAAGGGAAAATTAGCAGATAGTTCATCCTCCAATCCAGATAATTCGATTCACAGAGCTCTGCAACAAAAAAATTGGATCAATGAAAGTACTACATGAGCTTTCAGATCATATTGGTCTCGATCGGAAAGTTCATTTCGACTTGTGACCGTTTCCGAGTAGTCATGAACAGTTTTTTTGACAGTTGGAAACATCACAGCATCCTCAAAGCTCACATTTCTGATTAGGCACATTTCCCGCTTCAGTTCATTTTCCAAGAATGTTTCATTTTCCAGCGAACATGAGAAAAGTCATAGAACAACAAATGAAGTGAATCCATTCGGAAATACTCATTTTCCATTTGACTTCACTTTGTTATACATGTACTCAACTGATAAACAATTCACATCAAATGACTTATTCACTCGCATTTCAATGGCTGCTGTTTTCGGGACCTTCAGGTCCTTTTAGACAACTGTCTGCGTCCCCGGAATCGACACACTATTACGTCGATATGCGTGACCGGATTTATGTATGACAGAAGGCAGAATGGAAGGACTACTCGAGTTGAGTGGGAGTTTCTTTTTGGTTTTGGCAACATTTTCGAGAGACACCAAAAAAGTTCCAAGTCTGTCATCTGTTTCGATGGAAGCTAACATCTGATTCTGAATCATCCGCCCCATTCCAAAAGCACTTCTATATCTTCTTCAGAAGCCAGTTTCTTTGAGTACCCTAGAAGAGGTCATTGACATAAGAAGATGAAAAAGTTCACGTCTACTGATGGTGTTCTCCGTCGCCCTCTCCGAAACGCACTTCATTAATCTGTATTCACCCTAATGGGATATATCCTTTTGAACTCTCTTTTAACATCTTCTTCCTTAGTCGAAATATTCCTTATTTCACACAAAACACACAGAAGAGAAACTCCCGTCTTCTTCCAAAAATTTATGCATATAACCTTTCTTTTTCTGCTCTTCTTCTTTTTTTCGTTTTCGTTTTGTGTTTCTGGGTTTTCTCACGAAATTAAGTAAAAATATATGTGCATGTGTCTACGAGAAGTGGCCAGTTTGAATTCCCTCCTAAATTTTACGTATTGGGGAGGGGAGTGAAGAAGAAAATATGGTTCATGTTAAAATGAGCAATTTTCATGCATTCTTAATAAGAGAAACCCAATTCTCGGAGAGTGGAAAACGAAAAATCAACACAAATCGCTCTTTTTCGTTGGCTTTTTATTTAATTGGATTAGGTTTTTTCGATCGGTTGGTTTTTTTTTGGAAGTCTATTTTTCAGATCTTACTTTTTATTTTAGTTGACCATTCAAATTTCAGAATCGAATCATTGAAACGTGAGAAAAACTTTAGTTGCTGTAATCGAAACACCTGATTCATAAATTTGAAACTAGTTTGGAATTTTCGGGATAGTTTCGAACTGATAGCATTCTTTACTTGAACTTGTAGATCTAGTACAGTTTTTTGGTTTTCAGATAGTTATTCGTCTAGGAATGTTTATGAGATTCTTCTTGCATTCTTCATACTGCTACATGCTGAACTCTCACTAAAAATTTGGGATACCGTCATGCCTCGTCTCTGAACCAATTTCACATTCAGCTTTTTTCGTTTTGTTGTTCAAATTTTCATCTTGAACGGGGTTTCTGAGTTTCCATGTCCTAGAATCCGAATCTTAAAAAGCTACGAACTTTGATTCCAGTTGTCTCCCTTCCTTTCTTCACACGACAGTTTTCCACTTTTCACACTTTGTTTCCCACGCATATATTTTGAGCAGAAGGAGCTTTTCACTTTATAGCTTACTAGTTCCTACACTATATCCCTTCCAAAAACATATACGTTTTCCTTCTTCTTCTTCTGCTCGCTTCTTCTAAGTGCCCCTTCCTTTTTCTTCTTTCTTCTCGACCTCCGTGGCCACTAAATCAAAAATGCACCCTTCAATGAAGATGGTTTTACAAGAAAAGAAAAGAAAAAGATAGAGAAAGAGACGGCCGTTTTGTTCATCATTCAACACCAACTCGAGTACTTTTCTTTTTGTCTGCCGCCGACAAAACAACAACACAACAAAAAGTGTGAAGAAAGAAGGGGGCAAATTGGAGCAACTGATAAGATTTATTTTGTTTTGGAAACCATCGAGATTTTCAGGAAGACAGCGGTTGCTCAATAAATTGGTGTGATACTCGCCAACTGCTATATCAATGCTGGGTTACGGTACCAACTGGGTTACGGTACCAAACTTTGATTGCCTCTGTTTTTGATTTTTCAATAGTTAGATTTCCAGCGAGCATTGGCTTTTGGATTGTCTCGAGTTCTTCAGCGTAAGCCAAAAGTCTTCAAACAATTTTTATGCCATTTCAAAGTTCCACCATGCAAAAAAGATAACTATATGTGGCAGTCTTCAGAATCTTCTCTCTTTTCCTCCTTTTCCAACAAGTTTGTCATTCATTCTCAATTTCTGTTCGTATCTCGGAAGAATATCTTTCCTTCTCCCGAAAAACTTTCCTCCCTTCTTCTTCGTTTTTTCTCCTTCTGCATCACTGCTAATAATCTCCTTGAATTCATCTTTTTCTCTTTTCCCTTGTCCCATTATCTTGTCAATTACACCACCACCGACGATAATCCAAATGCCATTTGACCGCCGTTGGAGGGTGGTCCAAAAAATGCACTTTGTGATTGATGAGTTGGCATTTGGATACGTTTCCGAGAAATGATTCAGATCGGAAAAGACGTGGAAAGTGGAACCGTTTAGGGAGAGATGTTCCGGTTTATCCTTGAATTGACGCATTCGGAGCAATAGTCTGATTTTCCCGTGTTTAGAGCTCAAGCTGGTAAAATTGATCCTTCTAACTTCGTTTGCAAAAACCACCACTGTTTCATTATGGAACTGAAAAAGAGCAAAAATGAATTTCCCAGCTATAAACCTGAACTGCTACTTTTTTCTTTATACTAGAGATTATCCTCATATCCTTCTTAATACTGATTTTTCGAGTTTGGCTTACCAGGTTACAGTAGACTTATTGAATTTTGATTAAGAGAGGCGGGGGGGGGGGGGGCGGACACGGTCTGGTATTGCAAATCTGCTTTAGCTTCAAAATTGTCTTCGAAAACTCAAGTATGGGTTTGAGGAATGGCGAAATTCCCCACATCAAAGGTACCGGAAGTTCTTTAAAAGATTTTTTGAAGTCAGAGCTCGTTATTGTAGGTCATTGATTCGACCTTCAGAAACATCTTTGAAACCCCGAGTGATATTTCTTTCTCAATTATGTCATGTTAATCGAACGCCTTCTCGATATCCGCTTTCTCGGCTCAATGAGCTCGTACTTCTCCTCGCCCTGCTTCCGAAATGAATGTGTTTTTTTCCTGTGTTCTTCGCCCATTTTCTTGCACCTCAATTTTCGCCTTCTCTCTTCATTTTTCACTCTCTCTTTTGTGTGCTCTAACCACATATAAAACTCACCAGATTTCACCCCATTCCACTTCCAATTCTTTGAATTTCTTCCTCTTCTTTTCAGTTCAGTTTTCATGAGCAATTCCCTTCGGGACAAATGTTCTTTTTTTTGTTGGTTTTCTTATTGTTGCTCCTCCTACTTCTCCACAACTCCTTCAATATTTTCTCACACTCTCATTTCCTGTTTTTTCTCACTTTTCAGGTCTAAACATATTTTTTCGGCTGATTCTGTTAATGAAAGCTGTCGAAAAGAACTCGGAAAACAAGAGTATTTGAGACTGAAAGATATATTTCCGTAAATAAAAAGAAGAGATTCTCAATGTTACTTCGAATCTCTTTCATTTTTTCATTTTCTGCTCCAATCCTATTTGTTTTCATATTTCTCATTATCCCTTCCAATACTTTTCTCCTATTTTCCACATCACTGCTCCCTCTTTTTTCCAAGTAGTAATAAGAAACAAAACGTTGATTTTTCAGGCATCAGAAACTATAAAAAAGCAAAGACGACGTTATATTCTGATGATTCAGTGTCAGCTTGTCGGAAGAAAACAAAAAGACGGTGAGGAACATTTTTAGCATTCTATAACTGTACTACGCACTTGTACAAATACACTTTTTGCTAGAGTAGTTGCTCCAATGTTTTTAAATTCAAATGCACTTTATACTTTCAGTACTGATTCTGGTTTCGAAAATGCTGAAAACTTGATCCATCAATATTCAGAAGCTCAATATTTCTGAATCTCTTAACTCTGTACTCAATTTTCTTCGCAATTCTCAGGTTTAATAACTCATTTTCCAATGATCACTTTAGCAATATCTCATGGTTTTTTGTTCCCTTCTTGACGTATATTTCATCAGAATTTCTCCAATTCTTACTATAAGTTGAACCCTGCCACTTGAATGATTCTAAAATACAGAAAGGGTGGGGATTCAGTGTTCATTTTCTGACACCTTCAGAAGAAGAAGAGGAAGAAGAATCCACGTAATTTGCATACAGATGACTTCGTCTTCTTCTTTTCCTCATTTCTTTTTGCCACACCCCATCCAATCCGTCGGTTTGGCCATCATAATAGTCATGTCGAACACAGAATAGCCCCTTTGCCTTTCTATTGTTTTCATTTGGCCATCCACTTCTTCTTCTTCCTCGTCTTCTCAGTCAGAATCCTATTTTCAGATGAAAGAATACACTTTTAAACCCTTTTGTTTAGTCACAAATTAAGTGTCATCTTGTGAAGAGTCCGTCTTTGTCTTCAGAAGAAGAACACGTTGAGAAACATCGAAAAGGGCTCATTTTTCATTTTTGGTGTGAAGAAAAAGGAGAAGAAAGAGGGTGGGATATAGAGATGAAGGGAGAAGAAGCCTATCCGCGAAATTTTTGGTGCGAAGCATAATTTAGTATTTGTTGTTTTAAAGGAAAAGAGAGAGAGAGATTCAGAATTATAGTGGAATCGAAATTTTGATGAGAATGACTTTTGATGAGAATTTCAAATTTTTCATCCGAATTCAACACATTTCTTATTTCGACTAGGTTTCAAATTATAAAGTGACACATTTATTTCTCCTGTTATTCTCAGCTCAATTGTCTTTGAAACTTTTGATTTTGTAGTTTTTCTGTTTTTAGGTTTTCTTTTCTGAAAATTAGTCTTCTGTCTATTCTTGTTGTACTGTAGATAACAACTGACTCTGATTTCGAGCCGAGAACTCATTTCAATTCTTTTTTTTTTGTTTTTTTTTCCTGTTCCTGAAATCCTTCAGATTGTTTTTCCTTCACTCACCACCACTCTAATTCTTGTCATTTTCAGCCATTCCAACTCGGTGTCAATTCTGAAATCCCGAAAATCAAAAGAATGGGAGCACGTCTCTCTTGTTCGTGCTCACAAGCGGAATGCTGGACGAACGATGACTCCACACTGAGGTTTGTTATGCCTTCTACTTCTTCAGTAGTGCCAAAAGATGTATAACTTTCTTGTTTATTATTTACATTCTCTCTGACTGCCTCTAAACTGCCACGTCATCACATTATAGCAGTCAGTTTTGAAACTAGAAGCAGAAGCCAAGAGAGGGTATTTCGAATGACAAATAGTATATTGGATCTGGGAAGAAAAGAAGGGACAAAAAATGGACGAGAGAAGGAAAGCGGGGCGAGATATGTCATTAATTTTCGTCAACGAGACACTTTTCGAAGCAAAAGCCAAAACGAGACAAAACAAACGGAGATGACCAGTACTTTGTAGATATTATGGTGCCAAATTGAGAATGTATACAGAAGAGAATGAAAGACGATGTGAACGTAAAATTAGGGGGGGGGGGGGGGGTGATGATATAAATGGATGAGAATTATGTCTTTTCGAAAAATTTGATACACCTGATGTTCAAGCAATGAGATTCGCCAGGTTATCATCTACCTGAACAGAAGGTTAGACCAATTCGTTTGTTTTGAAATTGATGTCGTGAAATAGGGCCATTAGAAACCAGAAGTGGACGTTTTGTTTGCTATAAGGCAAACTTTCCTCAGCTTTTAGTCGGACGTTTGAACTTCCAAACTATAAAACTGTATGGGTGTCAGAAGTTAGTCAGATTTTTATCGGCTATAGCAATTGTCATCAGCGGGTGCGGATTACGGACAAGACAGCTACTCAAACCGACTCAGATCTGGTTAAGTTTTGACACTTATGAATCTTTACAGTTAGGAAGATGTAACTTCCCACCAGAAGTTGAGAAGAATGTGTCATGAAACCAGAGAATGGTCAACCTTTGACCAAGAGCTGTCCAAGGTTACCTAAAGCTGAACCTCCTCGACTTCTTACTGAGTGTTTGAACGCGGAGTCTGACTTACTCATTCTCCAATTATTTTCCGACCCTAAGTTACCGGGAAAACCCGAAGATTCTTCTGTCCTTATCAGCATCTTCTATGAGCCCAAAAAAGTTAATGATAAAGTTTTGTCGTTTTCTAACTATTAGTTTCCTCTATGTTTTGAGGAAAAAGAGCACCAACCAAACGCCTATTTAATCAGAATCAAAAGCACAACAATCTTCATTAAAAACACTAATCAGAATAGAAGAATGAGTTTCGTGGATTCATTCCATGTACTCGATGAAAAACCATTTCTTTCGCTTCCATCTCATCACTAACTGCATCCACTTTATAAGCTGACTCGTTTTCAAGAATGAAATCCGCGGCGTCCGCATCGAAATACGATTTTTGACGGATCAACGAGAGAGTTGCTTCCATTTTCGATCGATATCGGATCGACTCGAGAATTCTAATTTTATCGTTTAGTGTCATGATAGTCATCATTTCTCTGAAATCGTGTTAAGTTTTTGAATATCTTGATTACTTTAAACCTACGTAATAAGAGTGTAAACTGAAAATGACCAGATGAGAAGAATAAATGATTTCAAGTGCATTCTCGCTTCTTCCTCTTCTACTTTCTTCATCTCTTCCAATGTGTGAATCTCTGAAATTAAAAAAAAGAATTTGGGGAGATGGGAATAACTCACGATTATTAATTGAAACAGTGACTGCTTCGTAAAAGAACATCATACAGCAAGCACCAACACAAATCGAGAGAACTGTCAGTTTCATGAAAATCTGAAATTTAGAAGACTGCGATTTTGAAGTTTTCGTATATCCTTCTACCTTCCCAATTGATTTAATTCTTGACCAAAAAATTGATTCATCTACTGTGAATCCGTATCCATCACTCAAGTCAATGTTTCTGATATCAGCCGGCTGATTGGGCTCTGTTGGAATCTCCATTGCTTTGACTAGCATCAGGGAGAACCTGCAAAAAGGAGCCAAAGCTTTGCGATCTGGCAGCTTTCTGAAAGTTCACGTGAAATCGAACTGCTTGGATTCCCTAGCTTTCTCTTCATTGATTATGTTTTGATTTATTGCGTATTTAAAAAAAGGGAAAAGAGAAATAAAAATAGGAGATAGAAAATAAATAGGAGCATAAATTCAAGGATAGGGTGCCATGAAAATGGTTTCTTAATTATCTAGACAAGAACTACCGTAAAACCTCTAATAGAAGGGCATGCCCTTCTATTTTTGAAGCACCTTCTCGTGGTGCCCTTATACTTCTATTAGAGCTTTTACGGTAATTCAATAAAATCGGGCTAAGAAGCTTCATGACATCGGAACAACGTTTCAGTCACCACATTCGACGTATTAACCAGTGAGGCAAATCTGCCATACTTTTAGTTGTCTCTTCTGTGTCCAACACCCCCCCCCCCAATATTTTCGATTTTTCCGACCGATTAGTCTCTGAATTCGTTTTCTCGAAAAAGGGAACAAAGTGTGAATGAAAGGAAGAAGGAAACAATTAAAAGAGTAGACCGGGACTTCAATTCCTTTTCTTCTGCCACTTCTTAATTATGGAGTTTCATCAAAATGCCATTCATCAAGGACACTTCGTCGCCAAAAGTGTTCAGTTCATTCAAAAAGACGCTTTTGAATGTGTATCAAGTGATCCATTGTTTGAATATGTCTTATGATGATATATAGCTACTCAAAATAACTTCCACTTGACTTGTTCCCATTTCACACAACACTTTCGGTGTTTGTTTATCCCAGATATAACACTTTTATCCATAAATATAAGCGATATTTTCAATTTTGCATTTCTAACATGGCTGGAAATTTAAAATCTAATTGATTAAACTTAGTCTCGTTGGAGACTAACAACGTTCTCGAAATCCACTCCCAAGCATTCTTGAAATTTCGTATGAATCGAAACGATTAAATACAATTTTTTACTTCTATGCATATGAAACTAATATACACCGAAACCTGATTAGCCTCACTTATTTCTTTGTCATTTCCCCTCGAAAGCCTCTTTTTCAGAATCGACGCGGAGTTGTTTGAATTGTCTCAAGATGGACAAAAGTGGGAGAAATTAGACGGTCGACTCGCCAACGTAAGTTCTCCAATGTTTTTTCTTGAGTACATGATACATATCCCATAAATCATGCAGTCATAAGCCATGCCATCAATATCTTCCTCTCCAAAACTTCTCTTCTTCTCTTCCAGGTACGCGTATTCAACGCATTCGACGATTCTCAACCACGTCTTGTGGCGACGTCTTCATCCGGTCAAGTTCTTCTGGATACTCTCATTCCAATGGGTATGATTCTCTTAACTAAGACACCCTGTCTTTTTTCTGAACATTTTTCAGTTGTATCTATCGAAAAAATCTCTTATGAAAGGGTGCCGAAAAGGGAGTGACTTTTAACTTAAAAATGCATAGGTGTGGAGGAAGAAAATAGGTGTGACTTAACGGAGAGAATGCGTTTTTTCGGATTATTGGAAAAGAAAATAGAACAAACGTTTTTGTTTTTGACGAGTACCGAGTCTTTTCAAAAATGCTTGAACCATTCGAGTTCGGAAAGAAACATAGAACATCGACAGTTCATCCACCCACTCACAGTCCACTTGGAAATTCAAACAAGTGACTGGTCTTCCAGTTATCCACGTCATAAACCACAAATTACTTTCTCTTCCCTCCTTCTTTTTCTTTCCTTCATTAGATCTGCTTCTCTCCTATCCTTCCCGTCTCAGACGTGATAATGATTGAAAAACCAATTGATTCTAAAGTGCTCATCAAACAAATACCTCTGTGATATTATCAACGAAAAAGAGAGCAAAAGGAAGCAACTTTTCATAATAATTGACGAGCTCACTCCTTTCTCCATTTCCTTTCTTTTTGCTCTCTTTCCCCTTTTTTCACTCTTCGGTCCCGAATGTAGTGTGCATATATTTCCAGTCGCATGGCGACATTCGACATTCAATTCGCGAGACTTTGTCTACTTTTTTATGTCTTATATATGTATATGTGCATGAGATCTTTATTGATTTCTGAAGTCTTGTTTTTTTCAGGAGAAAAGGTTCACAAAGTCAGCGACTTTTTCGTGTATTTAAAAGCTGACGGAAGGACAATTGGATTCAATACTTTGAGTTTCAAAGACACTTCTCTACTCATTTCACAGGTCAGTTTTCAAATGAAGGATACAGAGGTAATGGGGAAACAATATATGAGGCAAGACTTCTGAAACCACAAGATTTCAAACATTTAGGAACTTATACGTTTTGAAAACACCAAGATGACTGAAGAAGTTATAAGGTTTTCATTTCACTTACTTTAAAGATTTATACGTTTTAAATCTGATTCTTCTGACTGTATTTCATCGTGTTATAAATGTGTCAAGTTCCGACAATCACAAGAAAAGCTTACGATCCAAAACAAGGTAATAAAACACCCATATGATTTTGTACTCATTTCTCCAAATCGACTGATAAGCGTGCCAACTCCCATTTAAAACAAAGGACAGTTTATCAGTGATGGACATTGAAAGGACATAATGAACGAAAAACCTGAAATGCTCAATTATTATACTATTTCGCTTGACTTACAGTCAACGAACACTTCCGCATTCAATATGTTTCAACACTCATTCTCTGCTTCTGTATCCAGAGTTGCCACGTTTGAAGGAGACTCAATTCAACCATGTGATGAGCAACCGGAAACTTCTAATGTAAGAAAATTTTGTTTGAATTTCAATTTAGAAAAGGAACAGTTCAGGTCTCACTGAATCCGCTCAGCATGGTCTTCAACTATAAAGGATCCCCGGTCACTATTGATTTGGTAAGTATTTTCTAAGGTGAATTAGATTCCTAATAATAATTTTCAGTTGGAGTGCTTTGCTTGTTCATCTGAAGCAGAAAACTGCGTAGACATTGCCCATGCGAATAACATTTTCCGAGTGATTGTATCAGCTCATGCTCATTTGTTTCTGATTCAAGCTCTGAATGTTTCATCTCTTCTTCTCGCCAGAACAACCTCCCATTTGGTTGCAATCAACTATTTGGCCAGACAAAATGAGAAGATTCAACAGAAATTAATTGCTCTTTTGGAAACATCAGAATCCAGTGATACTGCTTCAAAAGAAGACATTCGACAGATGCTTCTTCTCAAAAATGTCGTCATCACGCAGAGATTGAATTCATTGCAACAGAGACCATTGCCTGGAATTGAGGTTCGTATCCTTCTTTTCTTTTTGATTCCTTCACTGATCCAAAATGCAATTAGTTTCAAATTGATACTGTAACATGATGCTTTCTTTGCTTCTCCTTAGTTCTCAAATTTCTTCTTCTTTCGGAATGTCAAAAACATCGATTTGTGGATTTGTGAAAAGAAGAAAAAGCTCTTCTATAGAAAGTGTTCATAATAAAATCGAGAAGAACCTTTCTTCGTTCTTCTTCCCCCTTCCAACTACTACTACTTTTTGTTGCTTCTCTTTTTATCATTTTTCTCTTCTGCTCCTCCTTTTCTTCTCAAACAAACAACACTTTCCTTTCATTTTTCTTTCTAAACTTTTCCTAAACTTTCTACTTTTCCGTTACTTTTCCCTCTCGGTCACTGGATGTATAATTGGTTGTCGAGACTAGATTGATTGATGAATGAAGTTTAGATTTTCCCTTCAATTTCGGTCAAGTACTCCATTCATTCAAGAAGCTTTCCTTTTTTACGGTCATTCATTTTTTCTGACATCTTCTTCTTGGGTTGTCAAGTGCAATGTAGTCGTTAGCATCTTCGTCTTCTTCCTCCTCTATTTACAAAAAAGAGTCATCCAGTTTTCTAGATTTCTCCTATTTGAGTTGTCATGTTCCTAGGTGTGTTCGTTTTACAGTTTGATATCAGTTGCCAGATTCTTGCAAAAAATACGACATAAAATATTTGAAACTCGAAAAGAGTGACCTTTTCTCGAGAAGTGGAAGATACGATTTGAACAAACAGAAGCACGCTAGCAAATATTGAAACGTTTCTCTCGTACTTGTGAATTAGTTTTCAACCTTTTTTGTTTGATAGTGCAGAAACTGGATTAGGGTTTGAACTCAATTCAAACAAAACTTTGATTCGAATTAAAAATAGGAAAAGCTTTTTTCTGTGGATTCACTCATAATGCTGCTCAAAAGCTCGCGAATTTTGGAGGTTTTCAGTGCAAAACCTTATACTTTAGAGATCTGGGTTCACATTTGTCCGTTTTGTCAGGAATTTTGTGGGCGTATTCATCAACTATAGAACTCAACTTTTGCAGTTGACAACATTTTTTGTAAAATTTCTTTTTTAGAAGGTGTATCCTGGGAAAGCTAGGACACCCGGGAATCCACGCAAGTTGCACTGAAGATACGCAAATTCAGGACCTCGCCGATTTCACAGGACCTAACATGTTTAGAAGAATTTGTACTAAAAGGTTGTCAACTGCAAAAACAAAGTAGTAGAGTTGATGAATACGTTCACAAGACTTCCGACCAGACTGACAAGTTTGAACCTATTTTCCAGACCTCCAAAATTGAAATTTTTCAACTGAAAACATCCAAAGTTCACAATCTTTTGAACAGTACTGTAGTTCACTGCTAGGTGTTCTGTTTTAAAAAAGTGAAAACTAATCCATGATATAAGAATTAGATTCTCGTTGACATTTTTGAAAAAGATTTCAGTTAAGTACCCGAAATCAAAACCAGGAGTTTTGTAGCCAAAGTTTTGTAGCTGTAGCCAACCAACCCACACTTCAATAGAATTTTAAAACTAGAATAATATAGATTCTGAGAATTTTTCTAAAATAGAAATCAGCAATAAGCCTATTTTGAGGGGGTCATCAGAGTTCTTGTATATCCGACTCGTATCAATCAGCGCTGCCACCACAAGAGAATATTCCATACTCTATTCCTTGTTTTTCATGAGATTCGTGAGCATTCTCCGTTCGTTTCTCCACTCCGAAAACAACTTGATCATTCATTTGCTCACTTCTTGATAACCTTCCTCTCTCTCTCCACTCATAAAATCTCCAGAAGAACCAGTTCATGTACAATTCAAAAATCATCCTTAACGTGTGGTCAAGTGCCTTCTCTTTTCTCTTTTTCCCGACTACGTGTTGATCTGTTTACTTAACACGTTCCATTTTACAAATGTTGTTGCATCTTCTCCTCTACCCCTCACTCCTTCACAGATATGTATGTGCGAATGTAACATTTGTATACTATAGGTGAAGAATAAGAAGAAGCATGAGGAGGGCGTCAAGTGCAAAATACGACGAATGAAAATGAATTGTTGACCGGATTTCTCGAGTACCGTCTTTCTCTTTTCTCTTCTCTCCGTTTCTGCCAATCCGACAAATCTTTCCGTCCAATCAAGCTTCTTTTTTGCCCCCTACTTTACAAAAATTATGAGATCTAACTCATTTTCTTCACATTCTTGGACAAGGAGAACATTTTTTGTCCCAAGTTCAGAGAACAGTCCCTCAGAATCCAGATATGCGTCCATTATGAAAACAATAGACTTTCGTTATTATTTTTTGTGGAAACCATGCATATGTTTGCCTGACTTTGAACAACTTTCGAACAAAAATTTGAAAACCCAATTCCGGCTTGTTAGATTTTTAAAAGATCACATTAGAGCAGTGATGGAAAAGGTTTAGTTACTAGCAAGAAATCCACTAACTTCTGAAGATTCTCATGAATTTCCAGCTACTACTTTTATCCATTTCTTTATTTCCTTTTCTCATTTTCCACCGGATGCTCACCACTTCCTTTTGCTCCTTTTGTTTTCCCCGCACTTTTTCATTTTCTTCTTCTTTTTGCTCTTTCTCTGTTCATGTTTTTGTCCTTTTTTCCTCCGAAACAACAAGATTAGCACTTTTCTGTCTCAGAGACAACCCAAGTTTCCAATGTTCCAATGACTTTTTTCAGCTTATTCAACACGATATCTCACCTCAAATTGATCAAAAACTACTCGACAATTGCCGTCTTGCCTCGTTGTTCCTGTACCATTTCAATATGAATTCTTTTCGAATGTAAGTTTTTTATGAGCACTTTCGGAGCTCGAATCCAGATATTTTTTAAACTTTTGAAAAATGTTATGAGCTACTTGAGATCTTAATTATAAAAACTGTTTTTGCTACTCTATGAGTCAATATTTTTAAAAGTTTAAATCCAAAGCAAAAAAGTTGTTATTCTAGATGGCGGAAACCAATGGAAACTCGCGATATGAACACTCTGAACAGTCCGATGTCTGCTTCCACCAGTCAACAGTACCATCAGATTCCAATTCAAATTCAAAGTCAAAACCAGAATCCAAACACAATGAGCCCTTATCAACCATCTCAACCGCAACCACAACAACAACAATTCCATCCAGCTGACCATGTGACAACTCACAACGGTACAACTACATTTCATTCGACGGTAGGTGCTTTTGCATTATTGTAAAATTGTGCTTCACTGCCATTCTCTACTTCTCTGCTGCATTTTTATATTCTTTGCTTTAAGAATCCTCTGAAACCAAGACTATGTGAAGGGTCTCTGGCTCCTGGATGTTCGTTGGCAGAGGCTTCCGAACAAAGGAAACGAGAAATGGCGGAGCAAAAGAAAGAGTTGGCTGGTACTTCTTCCGCAGAGGATTACTTCGTCAGAAAGACAAATGGCAGACTGGGGCTCACTATATACGCTCACAATGATGATGGGGTCATCAGGGCAGAGGTAGGAAAAAAGTGGGGGACTGAATTTTAGTCTCATTCATGGCCAGTCACTAAATCAGCATTTTAGGTCCGCGGTGTAACCTCATTTGCTCCTCGATGTGCTCAAGTTGGAGATTCGGTTGTTGCTGTTGACAGTGAACTGATATCGTCTGTTCGAAATGCATCAGATGTTGAAAAGTTGTTAAGAGTTGGAAAAGTGATACATCTGCGAAGGAAGACACCATTACCACCGAAAGTAAGACATGTTTAAGTAACAGATTGAACACTTTTGACCTACCTTTCAACATTCCTCTAATCCGTTCCGTTCGTTCCAGGCTCCTGCTCAACTTGATGCGACAAATGTCAATAAGAAAACGGGCTGTGCAAAGTTAGCGATGGCCTTGCAGGAATTATTGGTCACTGAGAAAAAATATGTCAGTGATTTGAGAGAGGTGAGAAAAGGATAAGGAAGATCTCTGAGATAATTGGAACATTTTCAGATGAATGAAGTGTTTTTGTGTATGAGACAAGTGAGAGATATCATGCATGCAGCTATCCGATTGTACAAAATGCAGACTTCATTTGTTGATAGTATCGAAGAAGCAATCGGAGATATGAGCAGACAGGATATATCAGTTGCTCAAATCAGAGTGAGTGGTGGAAGCGTATTCCTTTCATAGTAGTCGATTTACAGGATTCTGTGATGCGAGTTTGTGCAGTATTCATCAACAAGTGTGCAGATTTCAAGATTTATGCAGAATACGCAGCCGGATATCACCTTCTTCAACATGAAATCAAGAATAAGAAAGAACTTTTATCCAAACTGGAAGCAGTGAACAGCACTCGAGAACAACACTGTTCATGGGAATCTCGAATGATCAAACCGGTTCAGAGAATAGTACAGTATCCATTACTGTTGAAGAATATAGCCGATGCTCTTCCAAAAGATGCAAGAGAAAGGATTCAAGTGGAGACGGCGCTTCAGAAAATGCAAACTTCAGCTGAATATGTGAATGAAATGCAACGTCTTCATGAAGACTATGCTCAATATATGGAGACTGTCAGAAAGGCGAACGAGAATATGTTGACTGAGAAGGTTAGAGAAATAGAAGATCAGCTGATACTAACATTTTCGGTATGGGAATCACGAAACATAACCCAAAAATGTTTGCAGGGACTTCGGCTGGATACTCGTGAACTTCTCGTCTTTGCTCATATTAAATGGAGGGATGCTCCAGCTGAACACTACGTTGTATTCGTGTTCCATTCTCTTATACTCCTGCTCCCATCGTATGCAAGAAAAGAGATCAAGGTCAGTCAGCCATCTTTTTATTCAAGACAATCAGGACTATTCAGATGAAATGGACTCGAGTCTTGCCAATAAATGAAATTGATATTAATGAAATGCCCAACGATGCTTTGAACCTCAAACTATATCATGCAGCATTCGAAGGACCAAACGGACAATTGAGTCATTGTGAGTCTATTTTTCAAAAGTTTTCAAACGTATTAACCCAATTTTCAGCTAACCCCAACACTGTATACAACATTGAGTGTTGCCAATCTCAGCTAAAACAACATCTCATAAAAAATATCAAGAAGGCGAGAGCGATTTTCTCAAGAGAATCACACCGCCCGTTGAGTGGATCCAGTCAGTCTGATGGTGGATATGTATCAGAAGTCTCAAAGGATCATCGGAATTCAAAATAACTCTTGCACTGTTACTCTTATGTGTATATTTTGTCCTTTTTCGTCGTTTAATTGTTGCCCAAACACTAGTCCAAAACATTCAGAACGGGTAGAATCAGAGAAAAGCTATAATTTTAATAAAACAAGTTTCAATAAGTTATTACTGATTTTTTTAAAGTTTCTTCACACAAAACCAATGACAAGTTTATTGATGTAGATTACTCCCAATCATAAGGAAACTCATTTGCCTTCGTGTTGGCCATTGCTTTCTCGAGAAGTTCGTAGATTGCCTTGTATTCCGGAGCATCGAAGAATTTTCCCTTATCAAGAATCGGGAAAATTTCCATGTATTCGCGGGGACATCCTCCAAAAAGACACCTCGGACGAGTTGTTTTGCATTCTTTCTTGAAGACTCCAACGTCATCAGATTCCGTCAGATTCCGCCATGGAAGACGTCCGGATGTCATCTCGACGACCATGTACAGCCAACTCTCGATATCATCTTTGCGACATTGCTCACGTTGAATGTGACATGCCAATGGAGCGTATTTGACAGTACCACGGAAACCAGCACGAGCACGCGGATTACGGAGAGTTCCATCCTCGCGAGCGAATTTACGAGCCATTCCAAAGTCAAGCATGTACACCTGAATTCCCTCGAATCAGTTTAGAATGAGATTAATTATTTACTTTTCTGAGTTCATGCATCTCTTTTCGTCCGATCGTATAGTTTCCCGGTTTGATATCTCGATGCAAGAATCCGATACTGTGCAAATCCTCGACTGCCTCCAATGATTGTCTGGCAACGGAAATGGCAGTGCCCATGGAGAATTTGTTGAATTGAGCGGTCTTGCGAAGATCCTGAAAAAATAATTCATCTAAGAATACCGCTTGACTGGAAAAAACCTGCAAACTTTTTCCAACCAGCGTCATCACCATGTAGTAGAATTTTCCAGGCAAGTTTCCCCGATCAGCGAGCTCCAAAAAGTGACGACCAGTAATCTTCTGTTTCTTCACCTCCAGAAGCACAGCAACTTCCATTTTGAGAAGGCCCAATGGATCGGATTCTGCTTCCACTTTCAACGCATACTCCACTTCCGGTTTTCCTTTTTGATTAACCAAGTAGACAGCACCAAATGCCCCTTCTCCTAGTTTCTTCAGAATTGTCCACTTTCCACATTCACTTCCAACGGGCAATTGGACAAGCTCACAAATCGTAGCCATTCTTTCGATATGATCCCACGATCAGTTTGTGTTTGTCTAAACTTATTTTCGAAAACTAAAATGATGGATTTTTGCTCGAGCAGGCTGCTCCGTGAAAAGTCTGAATACGTTTCTACAACAAAAAAACTGTAACATTTCACGGCAACATGACAACCAATACTTTCACAATGCACGTTACTGCCGAAGTTCTCGTCTTCTCAGTTGGATATTTCTTCGATCAGAAAAAAGGTGCTTCAATCATCCACGGATCAGGAATTGGCTGATTATCGACTCTCATTGATATTCTGGTGTCACATCGCCACTCAGAGATGAAGCATCTAAAAAAATAGTGACCCCGCACTAATTCTTGACTGCTTGTTAACAACTGCTCATACCACAGGGTTACGGTAGGTACAGTAACCCCTATTTCGACAACTATTTTTTCGACGTGTTGTTTTATCTGTTCGGAATTATTATTTGTAGCGGTTCTTCGGTTGAAGATTATACAGCTTGAGCGTGGTCTCCAAAAATGTAACTTCCGTAAAATCAATAACTGATTTTCACCACAAAATGGCGTCAATGATGTATAATAAAACGATTCCAAAAATCAAATCTCTTTATTCAAGTGTTCCAAGTATTTTTCCTTTAGTCACTTGGCATTCATCTTGATCGTAACCTGCCCGCCAGTTGGTTTGCCAGTTTTGAACGATTTCGCCAAATCCTTATCATCGCCAGTGAACTGAAATAGTTATTTGGGAATAAAGCTGTTTAATTCCGTTTCTCGTACCACACTGTTCACAATCACAAGTTTTGCTTCCTTGGCTGCAGCTTTGTTACGAGTAATCGTGACTTCTGCAGTCTTTCCAGCCTCAATTGTTCCAAAGACTGGATTTACACTGAAAACAGAACAGATGAGAATAGAACTGAAACGTGTTAAACTTACAGATAAGCCGCATTGTCAGAGGTCTTCACCTTGAACATGATTTTCTTGTCATGAGTATTCGACAATGTGATCTTCTGCTGCTCTTGCTGTTCAGCTTGGAAAGCCAAATCGCCAGTTGGCTCAACAGTGATGTGAGGTTTTGGTTCTCCAGCTTTCGGCTCTTCCTTCTTCTCCTCCTCCTTCTTTTCTTCTTTCTTTTCCTCTTTCTTCTCCTCTTCCTTTTTCTCTTCCTTTTTCTCTTCTTCCTTCTTTTCTTCCTTCTTCTCCTCCTTCTTTTCTTCCTTCTTATCCTCCTCCTTCTCGTCCTTTTTCTCATCCTTCTTTTCATCTTCTTTCTCTTTTTCATCTTCCTTCTTCTCATCCTTTTTCTCCTTATCATCCTTTTTCTCGTCCTCCTTCTTATCCTCATCCTTCATGTCACTCTTCTTCGACTTTTCCTTCTTCTCATCTTCTTTCTTCTCATCCTTCTTTTCCTCCTTCTTTTCTTCCTCCTTCTTCTCTTCCTTCTTCTCGCTCTTCTTCGATTTCTCCTTTTTTTCTTCTTCCTTTTTCGGTTCCTCCTTCTTTTCACTCTTTTTTGACTTCTCCTTTTCTTCTGGTGCCTTCATCTTACTATCCACTTTTGGTGGAACTGGAGGAGGAGCAGGGGGTGCTGATGATGGCTGAAACGAGAATTCCAGAACCCTACACATCCTGCTCAATTTACCTTCGCGGCTCCACCAGCAGCCTTTTTCTTCTTCCCGCCGCATCCGACGACCAACCAAAATGCTGTAGAGATGCCGATGAAGACAGAAATTCCAATGGCCATTTTTTCCGGACAGACAAACTATCGATTGGTTTTCCGAGAACTAATATGGTTGAATCCGTTGAGAACTGACCACAACATCAGAAAGGTCGAGGGAAAAAACTATTAGGATGTTCACGTTTCAATTGATAATGCTGTTTTTGTGAAATGTGTGTGCAGATGAAAAAAGAAACAGATGCGTTTATGTTGCCAAAAATGAATAAGGTGATGTTCGAAAAATAGATACTGAAAAGAAAAAAGACATATCCGGAAAGATTTGGGAAGAATCACTAGCGAGAACAGGGACAAATATGAAAAATAAGCGGTGCCTTGTACCTCTCTGATTCAGAGAATGAATAATTCGAACACCGCACGATCATGAGAAGAAAGAAACACCGAAATTACACGAAATGATTTTGGAGAAACGGAGATGGGAACAACCAAAAAATAAGAGAGAGAATCCGAATTATGATCACTGTTGAGCAGCTCGTACGCCATTCTTCTCATAGTTGACTAGTTGCGTGCCCACCAAGTACCGGTCATTTTTGATTTTCTCCGCCAGTTCGGCGAATTTTGCAATTTGCCATCGGATGAAAACAACGGCTGATGTTATGAACAAGAAGGCTGGATATGAGAATCTAAGCAAAAGCATCGTCAACTCCGCGTCAGCTCCTGGAACAAATATTGTTTTATTAGGCTTTTATGATTTTCAAGCATACCAGAAATAAGGGCGTATATCTTGACTACAACGACTGGGAATGCGATGAATGTTGACAAATAGAGGATACATGGCACTACTATCCTCACGAAGACGTGCAATGCTGCAAAGTTCTCGATTCCACGTTGTACCAGCAAATCGAGTTCTGTCTTTAGCCACCAATCTGGTCCCATTACAGCGACTACTCCAAATATTTTCATCTGAACAACGCCCATTGCCCAATCCTGATATGGGAACATGAGAGCACTCTGAGAAACAAAATATTTAAAATCAACTAAAAGTGAAAGCATTCACCTGTTGATAACCAAGACGGACGGGGGAAAAGAAGACCAGTTGGAAGTAAGTTCCCATTAGAAGTGGCAAGAGAATGACGATCGGAATGGCAACGAGGAACAAACGCATTCCCTGAAAAAAAATATTTAGGCCACAAAATGAAAACTCTGAAATTACCAAGTATGAATAATGAATAACTGCTCTCTTGAACAAATGTGGTCCACCGCGAACGAATCTCATCACTGTTGCCCCGCCCTTCGCGAGCATCCAGCAAACATAAAGTCCGAGGGCGACTGTATACATTTCATGAACGTTCGTTTGGCCTGATCCGACAAAAATGATGAGTCGTCCGATTGATGCAGGAACAATGAAAACGACCACACTACAAAGAGTTGTGGTAATTGACATCAGGACTAGAAGAATCGAAATACGGACGGCGAAAAGAGATGGTCGATTATAAGGTTCATAGGCTCTCGGTTCTCGGAGAAGAAGCAACGCTTGATGTTCGGCAGCAAGTCCACCTCCAGCACCTCCAGCTCCTGCGACGCCCGCACCTCCATTTCCACCTTGATTTCCTGCTCCATTATTATTATTGTTCTGATTGTTGTTGTTATTGTTATCGGAGAGCAAGTATTGATCCAAATCCAATGCAGTTCCAATCAGTTTACACCACAGTCTAACACCGTATTTGATGAATCCTCTTCCATTCGCATGCTCCAGTATCGCTGGCATCACGACTTGAAGAATGAGTAGTTCGAGTGAGATTTCAGACAGGGGAGTCTCGGCGCTCATTGAAACGTTGTACGGTAGAAGATTGGGGAGAATGGATGTGATGATATTGAGAGGAATGTAGAAAATGAGCATAATAGTTGAGAAAAACAATGTGGTCGAGACAACCAATCTTCGGAAGTGACGAGTGAATGGCAAGTCGATCATTTCCTGAATTGGATTGAAATCTGGGTCGTTGAGATTTCGCATAAACCAAAGGACTCCTGGACGAAGAATTTCTCGGAGCAATATGACGAATGAAGCTGAGTAGAAGACGTAGACCATTCCAACCATCCAATGGAGGAATATAGACATGAATGGAGCACTGGAGAATGTTGCGATTCGTTGAGAAAGTGTGATATTGAATAGTGGGAGAGTGCAAACATCCATCCAACATCCACACATCACAGGAAAGAATCCTATTTCCAAAAAGACCAATAGAAAAACTTTGATGATCAGGAATGAGACTCCAAGGAAACGGTACATAATTCTCTGTTTTAGTAGGTGCATCAGTTGATGGAGGATGAATGTGATCGCTGCAATTTGGACGTAGCCAACAATCATTGCTACAATCGAGGGGAAGTACGAAATTTTTCCTTGAAGCCCAACAAGTCCGAGCATATAGCTACCGAATCGATATGGAATGTAGGCTGAAAGTTTGAAATTTGAAATCAGTAAACATAATAAAAAATTACCAAATGTAACTGTGAAGAGAGTGTTTAAAGATATGACCCAGAACACGTGCTCCAAGAAAATAAGGGATCCATCTAAGCCCAATAGTCTCTGCCATGTTAGCTCGTCTCCGAACCGATCCCACTCTCGCCAGTTATCATCTTGATCTGCTGCAGCTGGATCGTTATCAGCGTTCGCTGCTCTTTCGCGACGGTTTCTTCTGTTGACACGTGGCGGCTCGGGAATGGGTTCAGGTTCTACTGGAGGAGGTGCTTGGTCATTGACTTCGTCAGCAGGAATGTGATCTTCATCCTGATCCAATGGCTCGTTCTCAACAATTTCATTATCGTCGTCTCTCATATCATCGTAAGGACCAATGTCTGGCTGAAAATGTGAAATAACAACATCTGAAACCCTTCAAAAGCATACCATTCTCGGCCTAAATCCGTGTCTTGCTTCATAAATATCGCGTCGACGTTCTTCGTAGGCCAGTGCTCCTGGATGCCCTCTCGCAACGGCTTGTCGATGATTCAAAAATTCGTCGTTGTCAATGTACACTATCCTTTCAGGTGGACCATCACTTACTTCTTCAAAATATTCTGCGCCACTCTCTGATGACTCATCGGACGATGAATCCGAGCTCTCGTCGTCATCACTTTCACGATTATCTTCTCCTTCGCGAATGTCTTGATCGACATCAGGCGGATTTTGGACGTTATTTTCAATACCCATGCCTTCGTGCCCTCCGTCGTTTTCATCATCTGCATCTTCTTCGTCTTCCTCATCCTCTTCATCGTCATCTTCCTCGTCATCGTCATCCGATTCATCCACGACTGCGTCTCCAGCAATCTCGTCTTCCGGACCATTTTCAATATTCAAGAAATGTTGAGGTCCTCCAATCAAGATTTGCTCTCGAAGCCAGACTAATGAGATAAATGTGCAAACAAACACGATCAGCAGCAGACTTCCCTTCAGTATATCAGGGAAGAAGTTATCCGCCTTGAAAAGTTGGAATGGAGCATTCACGATATCATGGAAGGATAAATAGAATATGCAATTATAAATACGAGCAGCAGTTAGAGGAACGAGTCCAAGCCATGTTGCCATTACAAAAGTATACACGAGCCATGTTTTAACCATCAATGCTCCAGAAATGAGTATTCCTCGCAATATTTCGAATATCGGAAGAGCTGTTGGCATATCAGGACGATAGATTGGTTGAAACGAATATTTGTGATTACAGAGCTCGCATACTTCTTTTTTGCTGAAATTTCGTTATATTAAGACTTGTCAAAACTCGGCCCGGACCGGGTCCGGTCGAGGAAAAATTTTGCCAGCCCGGTCCGGGAAGAATTTTTCAAAAAATTTGTAATTTTTTTTCCGAAAAACTGTCCAAAATTCATGGAAAAGTGTTAAAAATTCACGAAGATTGAAATCCCTTCACCGGCCCGGCCCGCAACATGTATGGTTATATTGAATTTTTTGTAAAAAATCTTCCCAAGTCTTCACCTGTATTTAAGCCATTCGACAAGACACTCCTGATGAACATATTTAATACTTCCAGTACATAAACAAGGATAGTAAAGATGTCCTTCATCGCCACGACACACTCTGCACATGTCTACAAAATTTTCACTTTGAATTCAGAAAGTAATTTGGGGGAAAAACCTACGATGATCATCGTTATCATTGAATGCCGCATCTGCTGGTTGTTCGGTTGGATTTGAAGGCTCATTTGATGATCCAGAGGTTTGATTTTCAGAAGATGTTGATGGTTCGTTTGCTGCATCTCCACCGCCTGTGTCATCTGGTGGTCGTTGATGATCAGTTTCCATTTTATATGTCGGTTCTGAAATCGACTTATGAAAGAAGAAAGAATATAGTGTATATGAAAGTTTAAAACAAAGAATAAAATAATCAACGCTTTAAAAATCGATTGAGGAGCTTAAGCAAACCGGATGAAATGCTATTAGCTCGGAATATACGGATTTGAAGTTGAAAAACTAAAATTAAAATATTCGAGGCTTTGTAGCGTGATACACCAGCCGACCAGGGGTGTTGAGTGAACATTGGGAGGAAGGAGACGCAGAAGTACAGATGGACAGAGGCAAAGAGCGAGTTGGAGAAAGAGACGAATGGAGAAGGAAACAAGTAAAATGCATGAGACGGTGATTATAGCCTATTACCAAAAGTAAAGATGCGATGTTTGAGCCTTCACTAGATGTTCTCGGTATTCCGGGATAATAATCGCAAACCACTATGAAATTAAGCATCTGTTCTGAATAGATCATCAGAATTCATATCTCAACTTTTGTTGAACCGAAAACGAGTACTACAATGAGGCACTGTGATTTAAGATAGCTATTTGAGATGTATATCCGGACTTTCAACCGGTCCCTCAATCAAAAATCAAAAATGTTAATTGGACAGTAAAAACATTCATGAAAGATGGAAATCAAATGAATTACACATATAAATGTTGACATCTCGCCAACGGGTCGATGTGGTAGCCCATGGCAACCACACGGCTTATTAGTGGGTAGAACAACAAGTTTTAGGGAATAAATAACAGTTGAATTGACTATAAACAAGTGAAAATGAGGTCTCCTTCCACATGAACGTCATGATGTGTAATCATGGATGAATGGCTGTTATTCGAACTTTCCAATCTGCAAATAATTTTAAATTAATTTAAGAAGATATTGCTTCAATAAAATAATCAGACGAAAAAAAACCTTTCTGAACATTGAGAGGTGGTGCACAGTATCTCGTTCCCATCTGCTCCCAACGTCTCCTGTTCCTCGACGTCGATTGTTTTCGTAGTTAAGTCATCCTGTTTCTCCTTTCTCCTTTGTTTCCTCCAAAACTCTTCTTCCATTTTTGCAGGAACTTCTCTCCCAGTCTTGATCAAGAAGTCTCTAGATTTATGATCTCCACCTCGAGGTTTGTTCGGAACTCCGATTCGTTCGGGCGTCCTGTACCTTTTCTGTTTCTTTCGCATCCGCTCAGTGTTCTTCAAGCCCTCTTCATTCGATAACTGGCTGGAGATCTTCATATAAGTTGGATGCCCGGAGAGCCCATCATCAAGGAGCTGAATTTGACTCCGCTCTTTTTCGCGTAGCAGTTGGAAATAAGTGATCGCGTATTGCTGATGACTTGCTTTGCTTGAATCTCTTGCAACAAGAGACCATGCAGCTGAGCATATTGCACTACTTCTACACGGCCAGTCGACTCCACACTTACGCAAAAATTGACACATCCAATAATTGGTATCCTTCACTATGGCAGCCGGGGACACGTAGGAGAAGAAGAATGGCGCTGAATCCTCTTTCATCAAAGTCCACTCTTTTTCATCGATTCTGCGTTCTCTTGCTACTTCGAAAATTTCCAAAGCTCTCCAAATTCTTTCATCCGCACATAGATATTCTCGAGTGTCCGCTTTTGTGCATGTAGACTGTGAGGAGAATGAGAAATAATGGAGTCCTGATTGTTCATCCGTTTTCGCATTCCGAAAGTCGCCTTGAGTCAATCGAGATATCACATTCTGCTTACTTCCATTTGCAACTACGAGACAATACATTGTATACCCGAGAAGAAATCCAAACTGAGATTGATTTAATCTGAATTCCATATCATCCGTCATTGTTTCGAGTAAATCAAACAACGCATGCTCCACCTCTACATGTTCTGGAATCGCATTGAGCACACAATATGGAAACGGCTCTTCAGAAGGACAGCTGGACGTTCCCAGTACAATTCTAGAGGAAGTGGAGCTTGTCGAGGAGACTGAACTGCTTTCGCTCTGTAAAAGTTTCTCATTTAGTTTGAGAACATGTGCATCAGAATAAATTATGAGAACTTACAGTGACACTACTTGATCTGCTTCGGCTGCTACGCACGTCGATCTTTGATGAATCGGAATCCATTTCGTCTGATCTTGATAACCTTGGAATCTCGGGATCAAACTCTTCTAAATCTTCATGGTCCTCTTCATTCTCTCTGGCCATACTGAGGAGTGCTGGCATATCACTAGAATCTGGATCGACAATAATGATTCTGCGGGATAACGATCGTTTCAATACACATTGTTGTGTTTCGCATTCAGTTGTCACAACAAATCCAGCGTCAAGAAGATAATCCACTAGCCTTCGTTGAACTTCAGCATCGCTACTCAGCTCTGCAATTATCGACATATTCACAGGTTGGGCCGCGTAATACATAGCGGTTCGAACTTCTGTTATCCTCGTGAAAATCTGCGCCACATCTTCCAATGAACATTCATGATTATTCTGTTCGCAGAAATTTCCATGCACCAACATATGCCTTGAAAAATTTTTCTTGTTGCAGACTTTGTCGCAAATGTAGCAATGAACTTTAGTCTGTGTCGATGGGTCCAGCATTCGAGAATTCGTAACGACTTCTGCACTGAACTGGATTTCTTCCAAATGTTGAACTTTAGGACTTCTGAGCAGTTTCAGAATTTCGGATGCAACATCTTTCCGAACTCCACGAACATCTGGCTCTTCAAAGGTTTCTTCAAATTTCACACGACTTGATGAACATGTATTGCAGAAGTCGAATCCCAATCCGGCTAAGAAATTCACGAGTTTGACTGGTAGAATCGTTGGAAACAGTTCCTGAATAGACTCCCGATGAACGTAGCTGTTCTGGCAAAATCGTGAGTATCTGACATCACTGAGTCTCCTCATCACTTCGGTTGTCTCCGGAGAAACTTCGGGGTGAACTTGAGCGACGTGAGATTTGAAGAATGCATCCATTGGATTTAACAAGCATATTAAGCAAAGTTTCCTATGAATCACCACGTCCTCTTCATCGAAAGTAGATATCCACTTTTTAGATAAGGCCGCATCTGCTTCGCAACGATATGGGAGAGCGAGATCTGAAAGATCATGAAATTTGCTTAAAAATAAATAAACAATTTCTGACCTAATTTATAATATCCGGTGATTCTCGATGCCAGTTCGTTAGCTGCCTCTATTGTCAGGTTTCCTATTTGCTGGTTACTTCGAGTCATTTTCCCTTTTGTTTTACGACTCCTGCTCGTTGAGTTTGAAAACGCCGTAACTGACCCATCTTTCAACTTCATCCGTTTCGCAGCACTTGCATTAATTGATTTCGGCATCTAAAAAACAAATTTTGAAACATTTGTTAGCCTAAAATTAAACATACTGAGCAACCTGGTGCTCGTAAGGGATACTAGGTCCCAACTTCTTCATTCGGAGGGATAAGTGCAAGGCACAGAGTGTCGGAACATGAAAATGCTCCACCCTCCGCCTGAAATTCCATAACATGTTGAGAGCGGTCTAATTGAGAAAAGCGTAACTGTCATGAAATAAGCCACTCAGAACAGACCGAAGAGTACATTTTTACACAATCTAGTTCATTGAACTTCATTCGACAAAACTTTCCAAACTCACATCAAAATAAACGGATGGGGATAATAAATAGATGCAAGCAAGGGATCCAGTAATTAAAAAGGAACAATTTGACTGGGATAAAAAGAGCTCCATGTTTTCATGATTAATCTGGGTTATCATGATAGCGAGATACGTTGGAGATTGTTAAAATGGGAGTGAATACTTTAAAAAATGTGGGATGGGAAAGTGAATTTCAATCACGAAAGGAGTATTTATTTGTGGAAATATTCTACTTTCTGCGCTTATGAGATGGTCCCGCCTTGCTCGAGTTTGGTCTCTTGCGATCACGATCACGGTCGCGTCCTCCATCTTCGACTTCACGTCTCTTGTCAGCCTTCGCAGCTTCCTCCTCAAGATCAGACCAATCTTTGCCCTCCGACTCATCAGAATCCAAAGAACCTTCTTCGTCATCGTCTGACTCTGTTTCTTCTCCCTCACTTTCATCTTCATCACTTTCACTGCTTGATCCACCAGAGTCATCGGCTTCTTCTGGGTCATAAGCATCCGACTCATCTGAATCGTCATTAGCATCCTCATTGTCAGACTCGAGATCGAGGAAGTTCCATCCACCATTCTCGAAGAAGTCTTCTGGATCGTCCGTAATAGTTTTCATCACCTTGGCCCAATTGAGTGATTGAATTCCCTCGCTGTACCAAATGTCACAAGTGTGAAGCCACTCCTTTATCTTATCAATACTGCTCATTGGAATTTGGGCAACCATCTGAGTCTTCATCTTGTAATCTTTGAAAATGAAGACCATGTCAAAGTTTTTGAGCTGCAGAGACACGCGCTCAAAATGGACAAGCTCGACTTCCGAAAGAGTGACAATGAATGGCGGCTGAAAATGCATTGGATTATTTCAGAATAATTTTTCTGCGCTTACCCATTCGGTCAGATTAACAAGGCATGAAGCGGTTGGCTTCAGAGTCGTCGCCGAGCGATATGGCACTCCGAAGAAGCCGAGTCCAGCGAATGGAGAATCAAATTCGAATTGATCATTTGTCAAACGAGACACTTTCTCACAGAAACTGTTGAAAGCGGTGTTGAGACGGCGACGCATCTCACGTTCCTGCTGTTCACTTTGCATGTCATCACGATCTTGCATGTGATGATACTTTCCGAGATCAGTAGTGATTTCTCCGACTTCGGTGTAAAACTGAACATCCTTGTATTTCTTTTTTCCCCACATAACAGGATTCTTGAGGTGGAAGTGTAAAAGAATGATCATTTCGTTGTCACAAGGTTGGAAGAATGCATGTTTGATGTTGTTGTAGAGCACATCAATACGATCACCACGAAGAGAGGTGTATCTTAAAAATTGTAATGTAACTAGAGATAATCTAAGTTCATCACTTACCTGAAACCGTTCGTATGGGCTTCAAGTGATCCAGTGATTCGCTTTTGAATGATGTTTGGACGGATGAGCAAATCCTTGAGTTTTGGATTCAACTTGTTCTGACTCAAAATGAGTTTGTCCTGCTTTACGGCGCCGTCCTTCTCGCGTTCTTCGGCCTCTTCAGTTCGGAAACGCTTTTGCATTTCCTTGATGAGGCGGAAAGCAGTATTCAAGTTACTGCTTGGTGGCGTAGCATCACTGTGATGTTCTTTGATATTACTAGCACGGAAAGTCAGCTCCTTCATGAAATGAGCAAGAGGATGCGGAAACTGTCCATTGTCTTTTCCGACTTGAGACCCTGGAGTGGCAAAGTTGATGCGAAGATAAGTGAAGTCTCCTTCCACCGATTGAGAACAGTTCTTTATCATTGAAATGTGGAACGGCACGGGGATTCCGAAGATTGGAACAATTACAGAGTCGTACTTTCGATCAACGAAAATCAGCATCTTTTGAATATCAGAGTCTTGTGGGAATCTTTCTTCCGTCTTATAGGAGACGTTGGACTTTTTTATCTTCTTCTCATCGGCTCCCCCGTCTTGTTTCGAGAGACGAGCTTTGGCATCCAAATTCAACTGCTTTCCTAGCTCCTTCTGGCGTTCTTTACGAAGCTCTTCATTCGTAGTTTTGTTTCTGGTCTGATCATTCAAAACGACACTTCTTTGTCCTCTTCCGAGCATTTTCTTCTGATCGGTGTCTTTCTCAGCTTCTCTGTTCTCTTGCTCCTCTTTGAACTTGATAACGTTAGACTTGAGACGAGACTTGGCCTTTTCAGTGAGAACTTCGTTTTCTCCTTCAGCTTTAACAAAGATTGTATCCGAAATAGCAATGGCCGCTGGCTTTCCTTTCTCTCCTTTGTTTTTGTTCGGAATGTTGTCGACTCCGATGTAGACTATGAAGACCATTCCGGCTTTAACCACTTCGTCACATTTGGCACTGATAGATAAACGACTCTCACGGAACTCGATACCAGTAGCGAATCCCAACTCTTTCTTGTTCAGAGTTTCAGCAAGTTTTGGATTCTTCTCTGTCAAAGTGTCTACGCCGATTTTGTAAACGTCGCTCAACTTGGCTCCAGGCTTCAATGCAGCAATAACGGCTAACTCAGCCGCAAGAATAGCTTCGTAAGCTGCTTCCAATTCAGCAGATGGGAAAATCAGCATAGTACGAGTCAAGTTGGTACAATAATCGGAAAGTCTTGCACCGAACGAAGTGATGATCGTACCAAATTGATTGTGAAGATGAGCTTCGGAACTCTCGTGATTCCATTTAAAGGAGTAGTTTCCACCAGACATAACGATTGGTTCGTAGCATGTGTCTGAGCCATACTTGGCTAATGCTTGTTGCACCTTCGGGTCTTTCATATATCCGGCAAACTCAGTGGACAAAACAGAATGACGAACGCGCTGAAATGAAAACACTTTACAATTAGAGTTGGGTAAAGCATATTCAGCGTTCGATAGAATATTTCCTTACTTTTTCTTGATCGATAATTTCCACATATCGACCTCTAGCAGCAGTCCAAGAAGCTGAAGTGACTTGAGCTGACTTGCGAACCAGATCCATTTCCTTCTCGTCTTTTACTGAGAATAAATGTGTGAAAGCCAGAGAGAGGTCAGTTTTGTTGATGTCATCAGCCTTGAGTGCATCATTCCAAGCGTTGACAAAGTCAGAGTTGAACTTTTCCTTGACAAACGCTCCTAGATCGCCTCCCGCACGTTTGATGTAATCAATCAGTTTTTCGAAGTTTCCAGCGTCTTTATCAGCTTTGTCACGGAGTAGTGTACTAACTGGAGGAACTTTGCCAGTGAACTGATCGCCGGTGACAGTTCCGAAGAATTCAGCTTTGCGATTACTGCCGAGAATGTAAATATGATCTTTGAGGAACAGTAGGGCTGTATCGTTTATTTCGTGTCCAAAGAGCCATGACTGAAAAATGTTTTTTTTTAATATATATCACCAGCCCTTGTAGACTGAGTGACTTACATGAAGAGCACTGGACTTTGTGTAAGGGTTATCACTGTCTCCACATACAACTGCGATCGAATTAACTGATGAAAGACCATCTTCACCGTTTTCCTGCAAATCGTCGAAAAATGAAGTCTGACTGACTGCTGGAAATCACTCACCCAATGTTCATAAAGTCGTTCTGCTCTTTGGAAAAAGTGATCCTTGTTCAGGACCACACGTCTTTCGCCCATTTTCACCTGAAAACTGATTAATTCAAAAATCGACATGACTGAGACGGACTACTGAGAAAACAGAAAACAATCGATTTTTAACTGGGTTAAGCAGAGCAACTACGGATTTCAGACAAAAAAATTTTGAAAATTTCAACTTTTTTTTTAGATTTGCGTTTCATCGAGAAAATCGATTTGACAAAAAAAGTTTTTTTTGACATGAAAAACTAACTTAGAAAAATTATGGAGCTGAAAACAACCACTGCGCGCGAAATCGAATTGAATGAATGTGGGCGGGGTCGGAAACGGCAACCACCGCACGCAATTTTCGCAACTACGCGCACGGTGTTTTCCCGCGCAAACTTTGTGGGGGAAATCTCAGTTCAGAATGAGAAAGAGTAAGGAAAGAGACTGCAAGGCAACCAGTAACAGTGAAGGAAGCATATTTATGGTGAATTCGAATTGGCACTGCATAGATTACACGATAATAAAGTCCCTGACGTTCAACTGAAAAAATCATATAATGCAAAATCTTCTCGACACAATCAACCAAACTTGTGGTTGTAATGTTGAAAAAAAGGAGTGCAACTGGTTTCAGGAAATTTTCACAAATTTCAATTTTTTACTATCTTTTTCTTGGAATTAGTTAATTTTTTCCTAGAATCAGATAATACAACACTTTTTTTTCGTTCACATGGAATTCTGAAACACGAGGCGACTAAATACAGGTAGACCAGATTCATAATGAATAATTCACTTTGATAAAAGTTTTGACTCATGGGGAAATTTTGTGAAGTGCTTGAATGTTTAAAAACACAAATTAATTTTGACCAGGTGGTTCTAGTCTTTTTCGAAAAGTTCAGAAATGTTATTTTTGAGAAAGAAAAGTACGGGCATCATCTCGGACAAATTTCAAGTCGATCTCTATAGGTGTCATCCAAATCGGTCCATTGTTAGTTGAGTTATGGCGTGCAACGGACAGACAGACATACGGAAAGTGGTGATTGTTATTAGTAACGATCAAATTTGATGTTCAGAACAGTTCTTGATTGACCTCATTCTTTTCTACTATAAAATCTCGCAAACAATGATACGTGAGAAACCATACAAAAAAATATTCGGATAGCTTTAATTTAAAAGAAACATCACGGAAGAATATATTTATTTTACAAAGGTCACCCTCATTGATAAATTAGTCCATCAAGATAAGGTGCAGCATAAAAGAAGGCGATTTCAATAGAATCCCCTCAAAGCGAATCTTAATCGCCTAACTAACAAATCTACTCGCAATACTCACTAACACCATCATGGTCAAGAGAATCACCGTCTACACTGCATTCGGCCACTTCATCGAGATGGTTGAGCGTCTGGCAGAGCTGGAGATGGAGCAGAAGAAGGAAGTGAACACTGATAGTTATCCAATCGATCATCCACTGAGCGACTATCAGAACGCTCTGAATTCGGTATTTGTTTAGAGAGAAATCTGTGGTTCATGGTCTCATTGCAGGCTCAGGATCTTTCTGTTAAGTCTTGCCCAGTGGGGGTTTCGATTTCAAACGGTCTTCAACTTGTCAAGAAGTCTCTGAGCTGCCCAGCTGTGTCTTTCAGCTTCACTGGTTCCGCTGAAGCCGTTCAAATGACCGTTTCTCCGATTCCAACAACAATCGAAACGAGAAAACTCAACGAGGCAACTGAGCTGATGATGTCCTTCTGGAAGGTTCACGTCACTTCACGAAAACCGAAAACCGAGAAAGAAGAGCAGGTCGCTTCGATATTTGAGAAGCTTGATGGGCTGTTTGCTACTTCATCCACAACATCCGTGGCTTCCATTTTCGGAAAGTTTGAAGAGTTGATCGAGGAGATGAAGAAGGATAACGGACCACAGCAAAATGAATCTCTTGTTTGGAATTCACCGGACCAACCCTCGTTCCCACAGCTTCCAGTTTTTGTGAAGTCTCCGATTGACTCCATGAAGTTCTACAAGAGATCACAAACGAATACCGACGAGATGGCTGACGATGGTGAGACATTTTTCAGGATTCCAAAATTTTCATCGAACACATTTTCAGAATTGACATTGACCCCAACGTCTTCTTCGCCAACATCCTCTAACCTTTCGACCAAATCGAGTTTGTCCTCTTCAACCACCTCCACTGCGACCACATTCGTCTCCCGCCCTCGCCGACTTCTCCAACAAGTCCGTTTGCAACAGTCGATCATCAGAAAGCAGAGGAAACTTATTGATGACCTCTACCAGCTCCGCAACTTGAACAAGAGATTGTCGAACTTCCGTAGAGGATTGTGATTTAATTGACTAATAAATTGTGCTCCACTGAATTTTTTTTTTGCTGATGGACCAGATACTTGCTGCTCTTTGTCACTCAACACGATTGACGCTTCAGAGTTTGCTCTGATTGTTCCAGATTTTTCAAAAAGCTCCTCGAGAAAAAGGAAAAAAAAAGAAGGATTTGGCGGATGTGACAGCTACAGTCCGAAGCGGACGATTAAAAAATCAAGGAATATCAACCGGAGAGATGTCAACCTCGAAGGATCTGCAAATCAAAAGAGCCTACTAACAATACTAAATTTCAATTTCTTTCTTTTGTATCTATCATGTTTTGTCTGTTCTGATTCTTGTTTTTTTAGTTCTTAACTTTTAATATTTTGTGTTTTTCAAATCTAACAATGAATGAATCTAAAAAATCCTCTCATCAACTTGGTTTAGTTAGAATTATGCAAGATGAAAACGATTCATTTGAAAATAACGAAAGCGAAGACTTTGGACACCGGCTAGAGAAGCATTCTTGTGAACCCGTTGTGGGAAAGTTATACTGCGAGGTATCTTCAGATGAAATCTGAAATATGTCAAAGGTTTCAATTTCATAAATTTGAGAACAGTCTACCTTGAGTAGAAGTAGATCGATGTCCGAAATCTGGAACAGTTTTCAAACAGTAGCATTCCAGAAGCCTCATTGCGGTTGGTTTGAGTTGCTTCTTCATTTGAGGACTGAAATATTATTTGGTTCTAGTTTTGATGAAATCCATTAGAAAGTACCTCCAGAAAATATACATGTAGAAGAGAACAGCATGATGCAAATAGTAGATGAGATAGGTTACGTAGTAAACAAAATTGAAAAGAGTTGAGGTTGAACCGACGATGGTTTGTAGAATACGCATGACGTAACTGGGTACATTCAGCAACACGAATGTACTTTAAAAAGTCAGAATATAAATGATTTAATGATTTCAATTTACCTTGTAACAATAATAAGAGTTCTGCTCAACTGTAGATCAGAACTACGAAGTTTTCCACAGTTTCTCGATTGAGTCGAACTAGTTGGAAGGTTGGAGTTTGTGTTTTCAGTGCTCAGAAGATACTTCTTGACTGTGGTCTCTTCCTGGAATTAAAGTTCAGTGAATAGAAGTTTTCAAATTAAATGAAGGAATGTGGATAACTAATTTTCTGTTTTCACTGAACCCGTTTTCCAATTACTTTCTTATTTTTTCTCTGCGTTTGGAACATTCAAAAAAGGAGAAAAACATGTTGGAAAACAAGAAAAACTAATAAATCAGTGAAAAGAGTCAACGACCACCATTGAACTCATCTTCTTTTTACAGATATGTTTTCGTTTTTTTTCTGAAAAAGAGAAAATCTTCGAGACTTACAAATTGAATGGTATCATTGTCGAGTTGCTGTTGTTGCTGTTGGGTCGTCGGAGCGCGAACAAACCGGACACGGAGAACACCAGATGAGTAGATCTTCATGCATTGCCGATAGCGATATGTGGAGAAAATGTTGACGATAATGATGAGAATGGCTGGTAGGAGGGTGCAAAGGGCAGTATCCATTAATGTGAACATGAAATAGTGTTGGTCCACTTGGTATCTGGAATTCAGAATTCGCAGAGTCTGTGTTATGGAAGTACTAGTTGTTAAGAACTACGGAGAATATACTTCATGGATGTTTTCCGTTGGCCTCACTTCAGATTTATGAATCCACGAATTCCGAAGTTGCTATCTGACCTAACCCAAAGTAGCATCAAGAACCTACCCAAACCAGTTGACATCTTGGTTGAGACCACAATACCAACTCTCAACTCCATCTTGTGCAGTATAGTGCTGTAATCCAGCCATGAAGAACAACCAACTGTAGAGAACGACAGAGCTCAGCACAAAGTAAATTGTCATATTTCTGGCAAACTTCTTCGTGCACACCCACTTTCTAATTCCTGAAAGAGCACTATTTTTTTCATTAAATCTCTGCTTTGGAAATCACTCACTGGGTCGGTAGAGAACGATCATACGATCGCAGGATATTAGAGAAATCATCCAAACACAGATGAAATCACTGAAATGGGCGAGGAACGAAAAGAATTTGCACCCTATTTCGGATTCAGAGAATAGAGGCAATCCGAGATAAGTGTCGGACCAGGAGATGATGACGGTCAGGAGGAAGCAGCAGGAAGATATTGATAATGTACAGAGATAAATGTTGGATGTTAGACGTTTCAGCCAAAAGTTTGTTCTGAAAATGGAATGAAGAATTGATTTTACTTCAACAACCTACCTGATCAGAATTAGCGCCATTGAGTTTCCAAGTATTCCAATAGAACAGAAAATAGGCAATAAATGTCTTATATTGGTTCTGATCCAGTCAAATGAAGTCGATCCTCGAATCGATTCAAGAATATCTGCGATTGACATGAACGTCGAATCATTTTCTTCTAGAAATGTTGAGTTGGTCTCCATCTGAAAGTAAAGGCAATTTCCAAGCGAACATACAAAGAGAAATAGAGAATCGGAAAATTTTTCAGGAATGAAACGACGATGGAAAACTAAAAATGGCAACTAAAAGCTGCCGACACGATGGCTTGACCGATTGAAATATGAAGTGAAGTGGAAAATTTTTTGAAAGACGAAAGACGACATGTAAACACCGAAAACGAGGGGAGTTCTCCTGGGAGAGAAGAGGAGAAAAAATAGAATGGACAGATGGTAAAGGACTACTACAACATCTTATTCTTCTTCTTCTTCTTTTGGCAAGAGAGAAAATAGGAATCTTTAGATCATTGAACTCCATCGAAAGAAGTTTCCGAGCATTTTGTACGATCTTTTTATGATCCATTTCGACGGCGATTCACTTTTTAAAAATAAGTTTTTCACAGCTTTTGAGCTTTTATGAGGAAGAATAGTATATTCGCATTGGATATTAGAAAGAACACAGGTAATTTTAAGACTAACTATATCATTTTTATTGAATTTGCGGTTGAAGTAATTCAGAAGCTTCACAAGATCTCAATCAAATCTAGAAAGTACTGTGGGTTTGTTCACAGCCTTCATGAGAAATACAAAAGACTTCAATAAGTTTGAAATCAAATTCGAAATTTCCAGGATTTCAGGTTCATCTATTGTGAAATTGGAATGAGATTGGTAGATCTTAAGATCACTGAGCCTAATGAACAAATCAGAATCGTGATTTCAAGTAGAGCAACATCACAGAAAGAAGACATTAAGATAGTTCTTAGACTAAATATTATCTAGAATGCAATCCTAAACTGATAGTAATCACTCAAGGTGTTTAGTTTGGAGAACCTGCTTGTAGAATAAGATTTCAAGCATATCTTAGTGAACAATTTCCCAAAAGAGTATGAATTCTTTCAATTCCGAGATCCACTTTAGCCAAGAATCAAACTACAGTACTCCTTTGGAATGCCACGTCATGTAGACAAATCGAATTCACCGGTGTCATAGTCCCAAAAGTACCTGACCTATTCTCTCCTACTCCCTCTATCCGTTTTTTTGTTGTCAACTCATCCCCAGGGGGAGCCGCGGAGCACAGAAAAAAGAGAGATGAAAGAGAAAGTATGTCGGGGCGGGAAAAGGGATAAGAGGGAGGGACCGAAATAAATGCGGACACTTTTTAGAGAGTGAGAAGCCAAAAAGACGCACAGAGAAAAGATGGACGGATTTGATGGAGAAGTGAGGACAACTGGCCCGTTTCTGAAACAAGACTCAAGAATAGTTGGGGAATTGGAAGAGATGTTGAAAGAAAAAGAGACCACTTGTTGGGTTGAATGTTGCATTTCTCAGTGGGTCAACTGATCGAATCGAGAAAATGAACGAGCAATTGATTGGATACTTTGAAGGTGGGGGGAGGGGGTACTTTGATACGGGAAACTCGACTTTCAGAATGAGCGAAGTCCTGGAAAAAGTCAGAAGTACAATAAACCATGTAAATGTTACGAGCTGTGGTTTGCAGGATGAAGGTTCCGGGACTTAAGGTAACAGTTTGTAGGACATATTAAAATGATTGATCGCTAGTTGGAATATCACTTGAGAACAAAGTCTACTCTTTTTAAAGATGATATAAAAGTGATGAAAACTCGGGTTAATGTTTTCGCTTTAATTACTTTTAAGTTTCAAAAAAATAATTTGAATGCAACAAGTTCCAGTTATTGGAAAGTTCTGAGCACTTGCTTCACACTCCTATATGTATTCAGGAACTCTCAAAAACTACACCATGTGACTTGCCGTAAATCATTCTGTCAGAAAATCATAAAACTGTCAAACCACAAGACTCCACCTTGGTGATGGATCAAACGATGACGAATTTCAGAAAAAAGTTGATGAGCAGTGATTTCCGATGTTTTTAAGAGTTCCACCCCAGTTGTCAGCTCTCAATGACACCTGTTCGAAACTAAAAGATTGTTGATGATAACACGAAAAAAATGAAAAGAAACTAGTTTGCAGGAAAATAATAAAGTACTCTTGTCACATTTATACTTACCAATTGTTCCTCCCCTGAATGAAGTACATATTCTCCCTTTTTTCAACAACACAAAAATTCATAGTTGAAATATTCCGGTCACAATGCAATGTGAAAAGAGGAAATGAGTTCAAAGAGTTGCTTCACACACTTTTTACAAAAAAAAACATGCATCCAGACAAAGAGACATGACGAATACTCGATGTGGGTAATTTGACACCTCGCGAAAATCGAAAAGAGAGTATAAAGATCCAATGTTCATCTCTGTCTTCTTGTTCTTCTGAGGTTGCACCCAGCACTATCGAAAACCAGTTGAACATAGTGAATTGGATCAGTCTTTATTTTGGGTTCGGTGAATTTCTAATTGCAAACTTGGGCTCTGTATGATTTAACGGGGTCAATGACAATTTTGAAGGTTTCTGTCCTGAATATATCTGGCCTTTTGGAACAGAATCTACATCATTAAAAAACTGAAATCGTGGTATTCCATAGTTTTTCTACGAAAAAATAGCCCTATTTTTATCTGCTTCCTAAACCCTTGCACCTAATTATATAGATCACAAGTTACGTTCTCAGTGGAATTCTCAATAGATTTACAACTGCTTTTCAGAAAGATAGTTTTTTACTTTGCGCCAATTTTTCCATTTTTACAGTCAACTGGAACCAAACAATCAAAACAGGCGCTTTAGACAAGTAGCGTGACATAATAACCACAGAAAACACACTATTCAAAACGCAGGATTGCTAAATTAGCTCTAAATCAGAACATATTGTTCATGATGTACCCTTACGCAGGATCACATCTATCCTTGAAGCCATCATTTGAAAAATCCCAGATAACCTCAAGTTTCTGAAAATGTTTACCTGGGTAGGTACCCAACTCGAAATTATATTACTAACTCTTGAACATCAAACTTCGGGAAACCTTTCACTTAGTCATAGCCTAATTGTAAACATCAATAATATTTTTGGTACCTGTCATCATAAACGTCACTCATTTTTGTGAGTTCCTAGCAAAACAAAACGAACTGGCAGATTCTTTCTCCTCTTTTCACTTATCCACGAAACTCATAATTACAACGATGACGGCAAACATTTAGTGGGCAGATGGAGGGAAAAAAAGAAAAAAGATTTTCTCATAATTAGGGAGGAAACGAAGTGCACTAAGACAGACGAAGAGGGGAGTGAATTGACATTGAGGAAATTTAGGAGATCAAGAAACTTGTGAATTGCACAGATAGAAGAAGGAGTTAATTTTATGCGTGTATTGAACATAAAAGTAACTCTTTAGGAATGAATCTTGTGTATCTCTTTCTGAACGTCTTCTGATTCTGATTCATTGAAAAACCAAGGATCAAAAAGTGAAGATGAATGTCTAGACGCCGGTTTACATAATTGATGGGTAGATAACTGAATGAAAAGTTGGAGTGTTATTGAAGGTGGTTGGCGAGTTCCTGGAACCCAATTCTGAAGACAGAGAACTTCTAAAGGTTTTCAAACAGGAAATAGCGTGAGACAGTTTTGAACCTCTGTTTTGCTTTTTCAAAATCGGAAACACTAAAAATCTTCTTCCAGATTTCAAGATTTATCAAATCATCTTTGAACCATTTGGAACATAGAACAGAAAAACAGCGTCTGGGATGTATAATTTGTTGTTTTTTTGGAAAAGAAATGGACGAAAAACTGCCAGAAAACTTTGAGTTCTTCTTAATCCTTCGCCTCTATTTTTTCAGTTTCTCTTTGAAGTTTTATGTCGCTATCTTCTCTTATTTTCAGTTTTTCAGAGATGTCTTCTTTTCGTTTTTCAGAGTTTTCAAATTGACTTCAGAAACCAATTCTGTCCTTTTTTGAGCAAATACAAATCTCCGATTTCATCTCTTTACACCAACGAAAGAATCAAACAACTGAATAATAAAAAGGTAGAAGGAGTTTGAGTTTTGGTTTTGAAAAGTGTAAGGTGTAAATATAGGTCGAGTATGTGTTATATAAATTTCAATTCGAATTCAGTCGATGTTGTAGACTTCTAGCCTCTTTTTCTCAGTTTTGATGGGGAGAAATTTTCAATGGAATTGGTACTAAAAGAAGAAGAATATAAGTCCTGCCCGAGCCAATTGTTCTCCATAAAAAAAGTTTTCTAAAACGTCTTAAAAATTCGATTCGAGCTATGACCTTCAATACTTGATGCCTTTGACTCATTGACGAATAGAAAACGTTTTCCTTTTAATTTAATGAGAAATTCAGAAGGAGAACTCAACCACTTTCCCCCAAAAAAGAACATTTCTTTGAATGTGAACAACTTCAAAAAGGAAGGGGGAAATAGTTTTACTAGATGAGGGTATTTTCGTAGAAATGGGTGCGAGTTGAACTTGGAAGAAAAAGGAAAACAGAGTCTTCGAAGAATCTGTGTCGAAAAAATGGGAGATAGTAAACAAAAAAGATGGGCGGTGCTAGAAAAAAAGGAGAATATGACGAGAAGAAACACAAAAAGACATAAATCTAATTGTAAAATATATGTGAGCTCATGAAAAGAAAAAAGAAAGAGAATTGCAAATTATAAAGAGACACAGATTATATGGGTTAAGGTTCAGTTTTTGGGAAGTGGAAAGGGACCATAGATTGTTTCGTTCGGCAGACTTCTTATTGAAAGTGCAAAAAAGTAAGCTCCATAATTATGAGAACGTGCAATCAGTGTTGATCTTCTATCCCAGAGTACTGTAAACACCAAATGGATGGAATTAAGTTTCTTTTGAACGCGAGAAAGCATAACGTCATCTGATTTATTTAGTGGAATTCCCTGAGGGCACTTTTTTCTACTTCATCTTCTGGAAATCAGATTTCGAGGAACTTCTCTCCCCGATAAAAAAGGGACACACTGACAGAAAATAGAGAGGTAATTAGTTTAGTTAGTACGCGGAAGAAGAGCAATTCTGTGCAAATCTCTAGGGCTTTCGGCCTTTTTTCTGCCTTTTCGACGCCTCGTGGCAAAAAGAAGAACGTGACATATTGTAGAAGTTCCGAATGTTAGCATATGGTGCATTGTTAGGCATTGTACCGATACCAGAGAAATAGGGTACACATAAATCGAAAGAAACCAGGGAGTTCCTCATAACAAACTGAAAATAATCCTGTTTTTAGTTTACGCCTGAATCTAGAAAAGCGAAAAGTGCATCTAAAAGAAGATACTCATTCTTTAGCCTTATTCCTGTGCCCCAAGGCATTCTTCTGTGTTGAAAAGTCTTTTCGAATAATCCGAAAACAAGAAAGACCAGAGTCAAACTCTCATGTGAATTGAAGAACTTTCTTCCAAATAAAAGCGAAGAAATTCATGAAAGTCTGCAGAATTCCAACTTTCATTCTCTCATTCCGCTAGTTGAAAACTCGAATCCAGCAGAAAAAAAAACAGAGAAAAGTTGCGCATCTGAAGAGAAAAAGATTGGTGAGTCAGATGATTGGGGGCAGAAGAAAAGGGGAAGAAGAGGGGAAAGGGACCCCCGAAAGTTGATTGAATCATTGTGGACTGACGAGAACTGACGATAGTCTTCACGATACAAGAATGGACTGAAAATTAGGAACAAAAGGGAACACTTGACCTTTTTCAAAGTTTTGAAATTCAATTCTGGATTTGTGTCTAGTCAGAGGACTACGAATGTCTTTGGCAGACTTCTAGATGTTTCTCCAAAGATGACACGCGTTTTGAAAAGAATGCATAATACTTCTAGATGGAGGTTCCCCATACTAACACACTACAGTTTCCAAAGCAGCGTATCCTTAACTCTTGAAAATTGGAGTAATCTTTTATCGAATGAAAACTTTCATTCATACCAATAAGACGCCACCGCGAAGAAAACGAATAAGATTTTCATAAATCTTAATCACGGAGGCGTTCGGATCCGTCAGCAGCAGGGACATTATCCGGATCAAGTTATCATCTTTTTTCTGTGGGTGTGAAATGGAGTGTGGGATGGTTCCTGAATCTTTTGGATATTCAGACACCTATCAAAACTGCACAAAATTTTCAGACGTGTCGTTGAGAAAAATGAGGATATGTCTGGAAGCCAAAGAAAAGAACACAATCTTTGGAAGATCATCTTATTCGATATGACACAATATTATCGTAAACAGAAAAAGGAACTCTTACCAAAAGAATTCTCCGAGGATGGTAACAACAAGATTGACTGATAGGGGGAGTCATTTCCATGTTTTCTATCTATGAAGTGACTTGGACTACATTCGAAATCTGTAGACCAGTAAATTTCTCTCTACATGTGACATCCATTAATGTTTCCTAGTTTAGTCCTTGTGAACAAGCTGAAATGTCTAGATTCTCAGGTGCATATAACTAAGTTTTCTGTTTATTTACAGAGAGGCGCTGAACTTCACTTTCGTTTTGGTTTGTCTAATTTTTCAGGACCCCTGAAAATCAGAATGTGTTGAATTGTCAAGCTTCTTAGGGGTCCATGAATTTCCTTTCCATTTCCTTTTCAGGTTTTTTTCTTGAAGTAAACATTTTATTTTTTGTGTCATCATTTCCAAGAAATCATCAAAACATCTAGATGTAGAGTATAAGTGTAAGAGGGAAGAAGAAATGCAAATCTTATAAAACCGAAAAGATTGAAGAACGAAACTTATACACAAAAATATGAATATTAGTTCCCTTTTTGTTTTCAAGTTTTCTGGTGACCCTCCCGACAAAGAATTTTTTGACAAATTGGTCTCATCTAGGGAACTGAAAGACAAAAACAAGACGATTTATTTCGATTCTGAGCTCTTTCGGAGCAGGGAGGAAGTGTTCGTAGAAGTGGGGGAATGAATAAGAAGAGAGGTATTCTCAGCATTCTGAGCAACAATTATATTCTTGAAATCATGGGAAACTGAAAAGGTTTTGTGAGAAGATTTTGAAGAACGTCTTCATTTCTGTGAAGAGGCAAAGTTCCAGCTATTGTTCAAAAACCGAGTACAAGCTGAGTTTTGTAAGGTTCTCGAAAACCTCGCTTTGATCTCATTTGCTTTTCTAAAAAGGTATAAACGACTAATTCAAATGAAAAAGTTAGATAGAAAGAAATGCATCCTGATGAACAAAAGTTTCAAAAATGATGTGCCTTTGAAATTTATGGAGAGAAAGTGGGAACAAAAATTTTTTACACCCTCAGGAGAAAAATTAAGCTCCGCCCCTTGGCCCTTTTTTCAGGTACTAAAGATTCTAGATTTAGGAATCATCTTTTCAAGTTGTGACATTGCTGGCCTTCTGAACAAAATGTAACCAAAGAGATTCACTGACTAAAAAAGGAATCACTATATTCAATGACCATATTTAGAAGACTACCGTAATCCCTGCAGAGTCATTCGAGAGTATTTATGTCTTTGAATAAACAAGCTACTCGATTCACATTGAATATAGCGGTCAACAAAAAACAAGAATAGTAAAAAAGAAAATAGTCCTCTCTTTCTATCTTTTTTGTTCTAGTCCAGCTCATGTCTACCCATTTTTTCGGACAAAAGGAAAAGCTCTAAATGTGCACCAAATGCTCTTTTTTGGTCTTCATCTCAATTGAATTGGTCATCCGGAGTAGAGAGTGGAAACGGAAAAAAATAAAAAGGGATTGGGAGGGAGAGAAACCCAAAAAAAAAATAAGTAGAACCTGAAGGACCACTTGGCAACATTGGGAAAAGAATGGAAAGTAATAATCAGAGTTTTTTGGAGGGAAAAGGAAGAGAATGGAATGTAAAGGAGATTGAAAGCTTTTTAGTGATTTATGGGCTTTCCGAAAAGAATTCATCTACTTTTTTTCAAATAAAATGTCACCGTAAGGAATGGAAAGCTTTTCATTTTGGTTGCTGGGAACAATTCAAATTTAAAGAATTCTACGGATGTCGTTGCGAATTCTCAGGGATTTTTTTGTTTGTATTTTCTAAGTCCTAGTGCTGAGGAGAGTGCTAATTCAATACGGATTAGATTTTCTGATAATGTTTTTTTCCAGTGATAATCCTTCCTAAAAATCCATAAGTGGGAGACTTCTTGCGTTGAGAAAAAATTGGGAATCAAGGTATAATTAGTCTAAAGAGCTCAAACATCAGGAAGTTAGAGAATAAACAAACAATTGACAATAAACAAAAAAGTTCTGAAGGTGACGTCGCTGCACAAATGACGACGATAAAAGCGGCTCGTCGAGCGCACACTCGCAAAGAGCATCGTAATTGCACGGAAGAAGTCTTGCGGATTCTAACGAATTCTGTGAGCGCCAAAATTCGCGGAGCTCAATGCATAAACATTGTACATTGTGGTGAGAACTAGAAGAAGTAAAAATATAATTTAATTGCGAAAAAAGACGAAGTTAGAGCATTACTGACAGATTAGGTATAACTCGAGATTGGAATCAGATTCTACAGTACAACGGGAAAAATGAGAGATCAACACGTAAATAAAGGTTGGATGCTAACAAGATGAAGGTCGAAACTAGCTCCAAAATGTGGGAGATATCATTTCACAAAACTGTAGGAGCAGAAGAAATTTGAAACGAACAAGAAATATGGATTGATTTGACAGTTTTAATAACTAGAAAAATCAGGAGATCAGTTAAACCAGATTGATGGAGATGTTGGAGTTGCGAACTTTTTGGCCATTGAGTTCAATGGAAGCACGGCGAGCATTCTGAAATAAGAGGTTTCAATAATTTTGAGGTTTCGAAATTTCAATCCCTAACTACAGTAGGCACACTAACTTAACACAATTAAACGAAAAGTATTATATACAATTAGATTTCATACGATTGGAACATTTTTAATGCTATTGACATTCACTCACATCTGGTCCTAGACATGCAAGCATACACTCTCCAGTCATCACTCCATCTTCACCACGTCGTATGCGTATTGAGTTGCGATCAGGCTCGTAGGCGCCAAAAAAGCCGACCTGAAAAATAGGAATTCTTGTGTCAATAAGACTATTATAATTTACCACATCTTCTAAAGTGACGTCTTTCGGGAAACCGGTGCAGGAGAGTACTGTACCACGAGGACCTAATGAATTGACAAGCTCCATAAACTCATTTTGTGTTGGTAGTGCCTCCTCATTACGATAGTTTCCTTGGTATCCACCTCGTCCACGTCCACCTCGAAAACCACCTCGGAACCCTCCTCGAAACGTATCTGGACCTTGATTTCCGATAGGTCCCTGTGGGTGAGCTTCTGGCGGACTGTGAAAGTTATTTCCGCCGTTTTGGTAGAATCCAGGACCTCCATGGCCTCCTCTTCCCATCATTCCCCCTCTTGGAGCAGGTGTAAATCCGACATTTCCACGAGGAACGAACGATCCACGCGTGGGAGGTCCATTATAACCTGTTGGAGGACTTGGTCCGTTCATTCCATTGAGAACAGGTCCATTCATTCCGTTTGGTGGTGCACCATGATGACCTTGTGGAATCACCACAGAAGCTGGTGGGCCACGCATTGTCGGTGCAGGGGCGTTAAAGAACGATGGGGGGTTACTGAGTCCTGCTTCTTGTTGAGCCTATAAAAGAGTTAATTCTTAACAGTTATTTCAAGGTTACCCACTCTTGCCTCCTCATTTTTATTTTTCTTCTCTTCCCCATAATGATCTTCGATTTGCATTATCTCATCAGCTCTCTCATTGGAAATGTACCTCAGCTGCAGAAAACGGCCGGAACACGGTGTTTTGATAGCGAATGCTCGACGCATCAAACTTTCACTTGAGAATTCAGCAATCCATCTATCCGTAGCGTTCCCATCCGAGTAAAACGTGCGAACAATCTTCACTGGGCGAACCTTCTCGGAAAACCATCTTAAAACACAAATGATCTCATTCAAATGTCAATTATAACGTTAGACGTACTCTATCAACTCATCCTCTTTCATTCGGAATGGCACATTTGTGACTTGAATACACCATCTTGTTGGGTCTTTGTGCTCTCGTGTTGACGGACTCCGAGATCGCATTCTTCTCCGTGGTGGGCTTCTACTTCTTGATCTATCACGGTGATCTCTTCGCGGAGGGCTTCTGCGGGGTGGGCTTCTGCGTGGCGGGCTTCTTTTTGGACCATTTTCGAGACCGTTGTTCTCCCAGCGACTTCGCTTTGATCTTCTATTTTCTTCGTCTTCCCGTTTTAGATTCACTTGCATTGTTGGAGCCGAGGCAGGATGGATCGGAATAGACGGAACAACCGCCGGGATTGGAACTCCATCAATGGCAGAATCGAAAGTCTTCTTATCAGATGGTTGAATCTTGATTCCTTGCTCTCCGTTCCTTCTCATCATAGTTGCGTAGTCGGCAATAGAGTCAAGACGAATAATTGTGTGCATATGTATTCCTCCAGGACCGAAAACTGTCTTAACTGAAGAAAGCGTCAGTGGAGTAGTTGGACGAATAAATGCCTCGAGAGCAGCAGGACGAAGCAGCTCCATTGGAAGTCGAGTCAGTTCAATATAGAACTTCTCTACATTATTCTGAACTGGGGGTATCGTTTTATTCACAGGTGGAATGATTGGATGCCGATTGAAAACTGGAATCGGTGCTGGAGGGGCAGCTGCCATCGCATTTTGGAATGGAGTTGATGAAGGAAGATTCACTGGTGGCATCTGACGGTTCATATTATTTTGAACAGGAAGTGGTGCTGAACTATTCGGAAACACAGGTGGGCCGTTGCGATTTTGAATATGAGACTGCGGAGGGACATTTTGAAATGGTCGGCTCATTTGAGAATTATTGTCTCCTGCCGGGGGAGCTGCAAACGGCGGGGGTGGGTTTTGGAATGGTGCTGGCGGAGTTGGCATCAACGTTTTTCTCGCATTCTGTGGCTGAGTTGCACGAGCATCTGGTGGTGGACGTGAATTTGTTGGTGGATCAGTTCGGGTCGGGACCTGGTTGAACTTGTTCCCTCCATGGTAGTTGTCTTGCCGCCCTCCTTGATAATTGCTCTTGAAATCCTTCTTGTAGTCCTCTTGGTAGTCAGAATTTCTCTCGTACTCTCTGCGATCATTGTTGATCTCATTTCGACTTGGCCTGAAAAACGAATATAACTTTTAAAGATATGAAAGTTTCGGGAACAATGAATGAGGTGGGAAGAAACAATGATATTGTAAATCTGAATTCGAAAAGCTTACTGTTTGAAACTGCTATCTCTCCATGAATCGCCTCCCGACATCCTTCCATTCGCAGGTTCATGGAACGGATTTTGCCTTGGTCCATGAATATCGTTTGATTCTCTTATGCCGTACTGTGGCTCTGGAGGATATTTTTGAATTTGATGTTGTGGGGGAACATGTTGTGGAAGAACTGGTGGAACAATTTGTTGTTTCACAGGCTCCGGTGGCTTCGATGACGGAGGGTCAGAACCGAACCTGTTATTTGCAGGCTGTGGTGGTGGTCTCTGTGGCTGGAATGAATGCTTGTACCCTCCATAATCTCCTCCAAAATGATCTTTGGGTTTGCCAGGAGATTGTAGTTGATGCTAAAAATGACTAGTTTCTTTTCTACCTTAATGTCTAGGATTGTACCTGTCCCACTGGTGGGCGGTGACTGTAACTACTTTGATGACTGGCTTCTGGGAGACTGGCTTTTGAGTTCTGTGGTGGATATGAGGCTTCATATCCAGATTTAGCTGCATATGGATTGACTGACGGTTGCGAGTTCCATTGTTGTTGGGGCTGAGGAGGATTCGTGGGAACTGGAGGGACTTGCTCTTCATAAGGTTCCGGAGAAGCGTAGGAAACATTTTTTCTCGCAGCGATCATCGAAGTCTGCTCAGTTTTCGATGACAGAAGTAGACGAATCTGGAATATCTGGTGTCAGAAAAAAAAACACTTCAATGTTCTGTGTCCCCCTTTCCTGGTATATCCTGATTTTATAGCTTTTTCCCAGAGTGGAATTTCGATTTTTGAAAACCTTTTTCAGTATCGACTACTGAACTGAATTATTATATAACTTGTACAGTTCGTATGGGAGACTAATGAATGTGATGCGCGTTCAATTTTTCGGTTTTTCATGGAGAGGCAACTTTTTCAAATAACTCAAAATGGAGCACTTGAATTAAAAATTCTTAGAAGTACTCAGATAGCATTGAACTATTGGGAGGAATCACTTTTAAATGAATATTTTTTGCATCTTGAGAAAACAGTTCAAAAATTTAAAACACTATTTGACTTAGTTATACTATCATTTTACACCTTGAGAGCATAGATATTATTCTGGGATATTCCAAAAAGTTGAACCATGTTTCAAAAGCATAGTATGTATGCATTTTAATTTTTTAAATGAAATATCTATTTAAACTTTTCAGCAAAAGATTTCCAGAGCATTATCGTCTCAAACAGTTCCATAAACTGTAGTATTTAGTCTTTCTATTAATGAAATAAACCCACTCTGGATCGGTGTTTGTCCTAACCAATCACAATCCACATCATGATTTACCGAAACCCTTCCAAAAGTTTCTTTGTTCTTGCTTCACAGTATGCTCAGTAATCAAACCAACAAGAGTACCACCAATTGAGGAAAGTGTTTCTATCAAGTTCAGAATCCAGGATGAAAAGTCAAAACAAATAAAGGATAGCATATTTAATCAGTTCCCCATCTGATGTATTTGAGGTAAAAATAATTTCTGAAAACCAAAAAGTCAGGAATTATCTGGACCAAGAACATTTAGAGCACTTCACCTAAAACTTTGAATAATCTTCTCTAATTTGGTTCCCAACGAATATTCAACAACTCTATCAAATTTCAGAAGAAAACACGGTTGCAGGTGCAAACTTTCCGTTGCTTCATTCTGAAACTAATTTAATGAATCTGTGCAGCACGAACCCACAGGGCGGCTTGGAATTAGTTTTAGAATTGGAATCGCTTCTATAAATATGATCCTGTGGGCGAGCGTCGAAATTTCCTCAGAAACTCTTTCTGGAAAGTAGCACAATATCATCGAATAGAACCACCTATTTCCTTGTTATCCTCCAAACAAGCATATTGAATTCTCACAATGCTAATAGAGTTCCAAAAATGTGTGTGACGCGCTCCATCTTAATCTCACTATCAGAGCACGCCCTATTTCTATTATCCACTCGCGTTGTGTGTTTCGTTGCAAAGACACTCCGCAAATTCAATTCGAATGTTTATGAATACTGCGCAGTTGAACTGACAGTTTAGAGGATTGGTGTTTCGAAGAAAGCACAAAACGCGGCGAGTGGATTATAGCAAGCACGTCTGAAATTGTTGATCTCCCAGTGCAAATAAAACGCGCGCACTGTGATTGAGGTGGAGCACGTCACCCACATTTTCGGAACGCCAAGTAGTAATAACAAAACAACTTAATGTTGATCTTCGTTTGTCCAAGGATAGATCCTATCCCGACTATCAGAAAATACGATTCAACTTGGAAATTTTCTGAGCAGTTTACATAAGACTTGCATTTCACTTGTAGAAGTGAGTTTTGGGAAGACTTTGCGATCATTTCAAGCGTCTGTTTCGGACGGTTGATATTATCGATATACTTGAAGAACTTGAGGGAATAACATATTCTGGTTTTTCGAACAGGCATGAAACTTGAAGAGACGTTGTCTTGGTTGAAATCCTTTTGACTTCGGCGACTACTCGCAGCATCGCTTGGGAATCAACCGAGCTTCAGCTAAGTTCTTGTTTGGAAGATTCCGATGCTCAAGTTTGAAAATAATAAATAACTGCAATTTTGATGAGTGCTGCGTAACCGAACTGTTTGGTTTGCAACTTGCAGAATTTTCATAGCCTTGTCACACCCTGAGCAACAACCTAGTCCACTTCATGAATTCAGGTTTCCACATATTCAGTTGTGCAACATAGGTGTTGTGGTGAAGATTCTTCGACCTGGAAGGCGAATCCAAATAGTATTCGCGCCTATCATCGATTCGAGACCAAGGAAAACAAAAACATTGCAGAAGAACGACGGTAACCTATTTGATATCGAGTATAATTATTCAGTAAGAGTTATTGGAAAATCAGATCAGGAACTTTCGTATGCATTTCTGTGTTTTGTCATTTCAAAAGTCAGATGCTTTCTATTGATTTCCACCACCCCGCTCTAGGAACGTAGATATCAGAAAAGAATGAGCTTTAAAGACGGAAGGTAGGCCTGGAAGATCGAAACGATGGATATTTTGTAGAGAATGTCTTGAAATATTTTGTGCGCACAGAGATCAAATCGATAGTTTCGCAACTTATGAACATATTTGCTCCAGAGATCAGAAAGAAGATACAACAGAAGTTTTCTGTCGGTTTCCCAGAGCAGTTGTTTATGCTTCTGTTTTCGTATACCCCAAAGTGAGTAATAAATAGTTGGACAACATCAGATAAAGGGAGGATATTAAGAGTATAAAAATCAGAAAGCCCGCGCTCTAGTGCACTGGGTAAGTGGGCGGTACTCGCTTTTAGAACTGGGCGCGATAGAACTGTTCGAAAATAGAACTCGCTACAAAATAGAACTCGGCGAAATAGAACTGTGACGAAATAGAACTCCTGTTCAGTAGAGCGCGTTTGCATTTGTCACCTATTGGGCTCTTTTTTGAGCTCATGAGAAAAAAAATTCGAAATATTTTTTGCTCAAAATTCAATAAATTGCTCAAAGAATGTTATTTTCGAAAAACGACTTTGTGTACTTTTCTCAGGTTTTCGTACTCGGAGGGTGATGCAAACGCGCTACGCTGAACAGGAGTTCTATTTCGTCACAGTTCTATTTCGCCGAGTTCTATTTTGTAGCGGTTCTATTTTCGAACAGTTCTATCGCGCCCAGTTCTAAAAGCGAGTACCGCCGGTAAGTGGAAGATATTAGGGCGGTAAAAATTTGAGTAGTGCGGTGGAGCACGGATTTTCAAATTTTTACCGCCCTAATATATAAACAGAACTGAAATGATTTTCAAAGCCCTTTCATTTGACTCAACTGCACTGGGGAGCATGCTTTCTCATTTTTCCCCCTAAAAGTAGATTTCTGAAAAAGATGAACATAGCAAATAAAAATGCTGAGCCTCCTCAAATTGTTGTGGTACACAGACTGTTTTTCTAACCTTAGTCAGGATAATTTCTCACTGTGATCGTTACTCTCCCCCATATTTTCATAGTTTCCGGTTTTATCTTCACATTTTCCTCAGTTGTAAAGAATTTGTTCCGTCTTGTTTCGAGCCATTTGAGAGCAGTTACACCAATACGTCGATCAGAAACTTGCGTGTTACTTAGTTTTGGTCTTCAACTACTTAGACAGCTTCCAAAACTGAATCATGAACGTTTCCACAATTAAGGGACATATGATGAACATCGAAGTTTGAATGAACGTTGAAACATTTAAATCTAGTTTTCGGCAATTTTCAGATTCGCAGAATAATTTTGCAACGGGAAAGCTGGCAACATTGGCATATAATTCAGGCTATTTCAGAGTTTCAGGATACGGGAACACAGTCGTCAGATTTTCCTTCTATAAAAACCAAACGAACCTCAGCGCCATGAATTTTTGATCTGTCTCTCGTCATTGCTATTCTAGCATCTTCATCGGATGCAAAACCGACGAATACTTCTCCTTCGTCACCACCGATAATATGAACAGCGCCATCAGGAATTTTCAAACCGGTAAAAAATGTGCGAACGTCCGAAGCGGCGGCCGTCACTGGCAAATTTTTCATTCGAATTATAACCGACATTCTGTTCAAAGAGCGTTCTTCCTATTAGCCTAATTTCAGATGGAGTGGTTCAAATCTGGAAAGAAAAATGGGTGTTAGGGAAGGAGACGGATAAATGTAAATAGGTTTAGACAGTTAACACGGTCGACGTGGCAAGTGGAGTCTGACATCGTAAACGAAATAAAAATCAATAATTTAGTTTTCTATTCAAAACGCTGGCCACTGAAAAACCCACAAAATCTCGGGGAAAACTCTAAACAGACCGAGAGAGAACCTCAAAACCGAAAAACCAATAGCGATGACAGCCATAAGGGGCGCGTAGCGTGTGCGTCGCGTGCGCAGAAAATGCAACATCGCTCCAATCGATCTCCGCTTTTGAAAAAATGAGGCAATTTTCCGAGAATTTTTTTTGTGCAAATTTTGCATGAAATCGCATATATGTTCACATTAAAATGTATTTGGATAGAAAAATAAGGAACTTCCTCAATTTCGGAATAAAATGTCAACTTTCAACCACCGCACAGTCATTCAAAAAAGTTTCTCGAGTACTGAAAAAAGATAAGAAACCAAAAATATCCCTGACACCCAAATTTTTGGAAAATCTGAAAAGTTGGCCAAAGCTGTTGGATGCGGAAGTGAACGCCGAGCACGAAAAGGTAATCTCAGATCCGGGGATCACCAACGGGCGAAATAATTTCAGCTGAATGAGCTGATTCAAAACAAGACAGACTGGAAAGAAATTGAAACAAGAGGATATTGCATCGGAAATCTTGTTGTTCGTTCAAAATATTACGATGTTTCCAGTGGAGATGTTGTTGAGCTATCGGGCGATTCTTTATCAACAACGAGATGGTTAAGAAATGGGATTCCAGTTTGTTTGAACAGGATTGATTCGGAAGGGTTACTGAAAAAAGTCTCTGAAGGGCATGTAGCTGGTCTCACCTCTGAATCAGTTAAACTGTGCGTTTATTATGATGATAATAGGATCGATTTTGCGACAACGTCTTATGTGCTGACTCCTTCAGCAAACGGTGGAGCTCTTAAATTTATAAAGAGTATCCTACAGTAAGCCTCTTCAGCTCTATATGAAGTTTTATTAATTTTTTTCTAGAGATCCATCAGTTCTTTCCAGTGACAGTGTTCACTTGATCAACCTTGCGTACAGGACTATTCCGATGCCTTCTATTCATGGTGAAGATTCGACTGTCACTTCAAGAATAATCACAAATCGGTTAAGATAGGAAACTGACCGATCTACCGGAAACTTTGAACCCGAGTCAACAAGCTGCAGTGTCAGCAGCTCTCAACCCACAAAGGAATCTTTTGTGCATTCAAGGACCTCCAGGAACTGGAAAAACACGTGTTATTGCTGAAATCGTTCATCAGATGATAAAGAAAAAGAAGAAAGTTCTGGTGTGTGCTCCAACTCATGTAGCCGTCAAAAATGTAAGAGAAGCCACTGCCAATAGGTTGCTCCAGGAGATTTCAGAAGAAACTGTTGAAAATCGTTAGTTTTATATCTCAACTTCGAAAAGGCATTCCATTAAACTCCTACTGGTTTCAGAGTTGTGCATTCTCAACAGCACGCGAGACGAGTTTCAAGTTCATCCCTCCATTGAGAAACTGAAAGTAATGAGTGAAGAACTTGTAAGATACAGATAAAAGAGTAATTTCTCCAAATTTTTACAATTGAATTTTCAGATGAAGAAAAACAAGGATGATCCTTTCTACGGACGTTTAGCATACGAATGCATTAAGCTACGAGTTTCTATTTATCGTAGTATTTACGCTTCTAAAAGAGCAATTTTCACAACACTTGGAACGTCTTCGATTCAGAAACTCCCTGATTACGATTGGAAGGCTGATGTCATGATTGTGGATGAGGCAGCCCAGTGCACAGAACCGTCGACATGGGTTCCCGTTCTAACTAGTCCCAAATGCAAGAAACTGATTCTTGTTGGAGATCAAAAGCAATTGCCAGCAATCGTTCTATCTGATGAGTAGGTGCACTATGCATGCCGCTCTACTTCTAAACATCACTAATTTTCAGAGCAATGCGTGCTAATCTCAAAATGTCATTAATGGAGAAACTCGCTGAAGAGTTCGCGAAAAACAATATAAACATCCTACTGAACGAGCAATACCGAATGAACGAAAAAATCATGCATTGGTCAAATGAGCATTTCTATGAGAACCAATTAACGGCTCATCCAAGTGTTTCTGACATTACGCTTCGAGATATATGCCCGCAGATTCCGAAAGATTACATCCCTAATAAGCCTATTTTTATGATCGATATGGCAAAGTTCGAAAATAGGTCTGAAGAAAGTTTCGATTCAATGTCCTTCTCTAACACTGGTATGTGCTTTATCTGTTGCAAAATATAACAGATGATAGTTTGCAGGAGAAATGAACGTCGTCATCAATTACGTTATTCGGTTGGTAACTGATGTTGGTGTTAGTCCAAAGGATATTGCTGTGATTGCTCCTTACTACTCACAGGTTTTTCTAAGGTATTTCGCTTTTAAAAATGGTGTATAAGTTCAGATTGAGAAACTACGAAATTCGATTAGCTTCCGTGTTGATGTCAATACAGTCGATGCATTCCAAGGTCATGAACGCCAAGTTGTCATTTTCTGCCTTGTCAGAGACAACGCTGAAGGTGACACCCCATGTGATTTGAAAGAGTTGAAAATACGTCATTTTTAGGTTCAATCGGATTTTTAAGGGAAACTCGGCGACTGAATGTGGCAATAACTCGAGCCAAACGACAGTTTGTTCTGATTGGTAGCAGTCAAATGTTGCAGAGAAATAAACATCTGAGATCGCTATATAGGTAAGAAGTATTAGGTCTTCAATTTTTTTCATTTAGTTTTTTCAGATATCTTCGAGATGAAAGAGTGATTTTTGGACCGGAGATCTTCGACAGCTTCGAGGATATTGGACTACCAGCAATGGATAAGAAGGGCATTTGAATCGATTAATTAGAACCTTACTAGTTTCCGTTTTTTTCCCACTGTTGATGTTATCTGTCATTGTTGAAATGAATTGATTTGCGTTGTGATTCTGTGTGACACATTCAAAAATTGATAACGATTCGAATTTGAGAAAGAAGAAGACGATGAAACTTCGTCTGATGAGAAGAAGAAAAAGACAAACAAAAAGGGTCAGTTTTGGTCATTTTTCTGTTTCCGTCTTCAATTATGAATCACTTCACTGTTCTATTCGTAGTTTTGTTAGTTTTTTCATTCTCAGAAGCTGTTCTAAAATGCTACACTGGTTATTCAATTATGAAGGGTGAGCCAATGACTTTGGAGCTACAGTAAGAATCTGGACCTTCAAATTTAGGAAGCACAATAGGAACAGAAACCAAAGATTGTGGAAAGGAGACTGACTTCTGCTACAACGGTACTGCGGATATTTCCAGTTTCAGTAAATTTCAGAAGGCCGGTTGTAATACCGTAATCTGCCAGGTAGTCTGCTAGCCTCATGAATATCTTGAACGTCTTTTTCAGTTTCATGCCAATAAGTGCTTCGAACAAAATGTTTCTGGACAAATGCTCACTTTTTGCTGTTGTAACACGGGTGATCTATGTAATGGAGGAGCAGTCACGGTGAGACATTTCATTCTGCTCCACTTTAAATAAAACTGTTCTAGGACTCTGGATCCTTGTTCGATCGTGGATTGTCTGTGCTGAAAGGACTTGTGTCTGCTGGAAAGAAATAATGATGAACAATTTTATCATATTTACATAACAGAACATTCCAATAAACTTTCACTCTTATAAGATTTCTTATCCTCTGAGCATATCCAAAAAGTCCTTGGCTCTTTGTTTCGTTTTTTCGAAGAAGCTCATATTCTGGAAGAGAGTATTTGGAAAGCTTTGATTTTTCATACAATTTTACCGTTAGTTTTGAGTTGCAGAGATCTCCAGTGTTGCAGCAACAGAACTGAATTTGGGTTCCACCGATAGATTGCGTCACGCATTTGTTACGAGCAATCTGAGAAATTATAAAGCCTTGAATCATACATTAGTTTTCAGATGAACTTCTATCTACACATGATGTGTTTTTGAAGAGTCTACAGCTACAGTAATCTTGTAATAAGATCCTAAATTCCCCGAATTACCTAGTTCCTTGTCTCATTTTTGTTGTAGTTTACAGGAAGTAACTTACAATGCACCTTGTAGATGAGCATCCACCTTTCTTCACATTATTCAAGGAAGTCAAATCAGCAGTCATATTGTAACAGAAATCGTTTGGAGATGAACAGGTTTCTTTGGATGTTCCTTGAAAGAAGCAATTCGCAAATCATTTCTAGATTTATACTCACCAACTGATTGAGCTTTCAAATATGTAAAACCGGTGTAACATTCCAGAGAGAAAACAGTGATCACAAGAGAAAAAAGAGTTAGGATACGGTAGGAGACCAACATTGTGATTCTGGAAGCAAAATGAAATAATGGTGAAAAAGCTTTCTTATATTGCAAAATTTAAGTGAAAAGGGTGATTGTGAATGATTCATAGCTACTCGACACAAAGAGAAAATAGAGAAATGAGACGAAGGGAAACAAGGAAATACAGTGTATTTGTGTGGTGTCTCGATACAAAACTTCACCGAAGAAGAACGAGTCCAAGGGCGAATTTCGAGAATTGCAAAGATCTTATCAATATTCTATCAACTTAACCGCAAGTGCTAAAAGCTGAGAAATGCGAAAATTCGGTTTGAACTCGAAAAACTTTTCGTTTGCTTTTCATCGAAAAGAAATACTCTTGAGAGAAGGAATGTTTACTTTATATCTCAAAAATCCATAGAAACAGGTCACTGAACTTGGTCTATTTCGATAGTTTCTGATTGAAAACACACAATATTTTGAAAATTGTCAGATGAAAAACACACTTCGTCATTCAAAGAAGAACAGAATTGGAAAATGGTAAAAGATCTGAAACTCGCTAAGTTAAAAAAAAAGTTTTAATTAAGGTTCAAATCTTTATGATTTTCAAGTTGTTTCCAGATCAAATGCTCAACAATCACTTCATTTGTTCGAAATTTTTGAATTAGTGTTCATAAACTGTTATAATTGAAATGAAAAATAAACCTAGCAAACTTGGATAATATTATACAGATCAGTAAAAACTATAAAGCATTGGAATTTTTATTAATTAGCTGTTTCTTTTTCATCTCTCTGCGATGATGCATGTCGTTTATGCCTGAAGTTTTATGTGTTCTTTTTAATAAATGTTTTTTGAATACTCACCATTGTCTAGTTTACTCTTAGCGAGCAGGTTTCTGAAATATGTCTCCGCACGATCGAACATCCAAGGTAAGAAATCTTTCTCTATTTCTGAAATGTTTTCGTTGATTACTCTACGTATACCGTAATCCAACAAACCTGCAGTAACTAAAGTCATCTTCTTCTCCAAAAGCACCATATCTCTTGTGTCTAATCCAATTGATTTCTTCGAGTTTCTCTCAATCATCAGAAGATTTTCTAATGTTTTTTGTGTAACTTCGTCGCAAGTCAATTGGGCCAATCTTTGAGCTTCTCGAGCATTCGCTTCTTGTAATTTCCAGCTTTCCAGTTCATTGTTCTGAAATAGTGGCATTTTATGAAAAATTAAAAGCCCTGAACGATTAATAAATCTAGATTAGATTATACCTAAAAAATAATAGACCGGGGACTGAACTCACGTTCTCATGCACTAAAAACTAGAAACATACCATTAGACCACTCCAATTCTAATTCACTCTTATAAACAGATTGGTTGCGATTCGTTTCCAAAAGTTGTTTTGTCACATTTTGTTCTTTATTCGATTAATAAATATGAAATCGGATCAAAATGATATGAGGTTTTAAATGTAATTCTTGATCATAAAATTACAATTTTCAGATCTCAAATTTTGGGTCTATCGGCCAAAAATGATCCCAGAAAATAAAATAATGGTCCTAAGGAATTGACTGACCCCAACTGCAAACCATGATAGCCAAATTTTGGGTGGCCCAGGTTTTAGAATTGAATGGTCCCTTGACAGTGTGTGCTATCTGATTTTTTAGCATTTTTCTGTTATGACAATCTTTTGCCGATAGGATAAAATTTCTAAGCTTTCCAGATGAAACCTCTCCAATATGTTTCTCCTTGTTTCACCACTCCATTTCTCTAAACACCCTACAATGTGTTGCATATTACCTTCTCCATCATTTTCCTCTTCCAATCCGCGGACTCAATATTCTGCTTCCGCGCGACCGCACGAAGCTCATGCTCCGTCGCTTCCGCTGTCTTCCGCATTTCGTTTATTGTGTTCTCAGCCTAAAAATTTCAAATGTTTCAATGAAGAATGAAATTAGTTTCTCACATCAAGATTGATGATAGCCATCTCGATTGCAGAGTTTGCCAGTTCTTTCACCAGCCCTTCAACCTTCTGCTCAAAGTTCTGAAAACATAAAAACTAAATAGGAAAAATCATGATAATAGTACATCATCTGTCTGAACCCCACTATCAACGATTGGATAGACAGGTCTCGAAGATGAAGGAGGAGTTGCAGTTTGAGATAATGCAACATGTCTACTATGTCTTCGCATAGAAGAAGTTCCAGCTCCATAGACATCCGGAGGTTGCATTCTTTCGAAATTCACAACGACTTTTACAGGAAACTGACTACTTGATGACTCTTTGGCGGCTGGTTGACTTCGACCAAGAATGTCTCCTGAATATAATTAAGATTTTATGAAACTTCATGTTAAATTACGCTACCATTCCCAAGTTTAGAACTAGAAACCGGCACAAATCTGGCAGTTGCAAATGATTTATTCCCACGCGTTTTGTCAATTGAAGTATTGAGAGCGGATCCATTTCTTGATGAGATATCAGGTAGATATGTAGATGATGTCCTTCTGGAAGTTTGAATTTGATTATCTAATTTTTATTGTATGTGAGTGACAATTGTGTCCTAGTAATAACAACAATAGACAGTAATCCGCTTGTAAACTTTGACAACATTGGAAAAAACTCCTGAACTTAACTTTCGAAAACATGAAATTTCCATAATCCGGGATTGTGAAACATTGAGACTGTTATTGTGAGTATGTTTTGATTCAGAATGTTACTATTGTTTTTTTTTTTGGATATAGAGAAAATCTAGTTTTGACTGTTTATTTGAAAACCTTTGGAATCTTGTGTCTAGCTTCGAACCCCAAATAATCTACAGTACCATTCAAAAAGATATCATATTTGGTCGTTATCAGTTAAAAATGAACTGGGATGTTTGTAAAAGTAGTTTAGTTAGAGTAATCCGATTGGTTTGAAAATCAGTGAGCATTTTAAGGAAATCTCGATCTTTATTTTTGCATCTATCAATTTTTTGTACAACGTCTCCTTGAGAAGTTACGCGCGGGAATCTGCCGCTACATCAAATTTCTGTGTTAGTTTCAAGACAAACCTTTTTTTTACATTTGTTTTTTAATTTTTAGAAGACGCTGCCTGTGTCCTCCGTCAAACTATAAAAACAACTACATGAATGTTATATCTAATTTGTTCCAATTTTGGGACTGAGCCTGGGTGAAATAATGAATCAGAATACTCATCATGTTTTCCAAATATATATTTAAGAAATCAAAACAGCTCATCACTATTTTTTCCCTTCTTTCCTGCCAGACTCCTAGTCATAAATATAAAGTGGCTGTTGTCCGGAAGTTGCGTGACGAGAGCCAATAAATTTGCATGCAACACAAGAAGTCTGACTTACGTTTTTGAGGTGGATACAGGTGGAAGAAATGTTGATGATTGGTTTGGTTTTCGAGGGACTGGAACACGAGGAAGTAGGGTACTCAGTTGTTCTCGAATCACTCCAACTCTATACTTTTTCTCTTTTGATTCGATTTGTTCTGCTTGACGAGCCTTAAAAAAGTCTTACTATAGAAATAGACTAGAATCAAAACTTAGGAAACCTTCCATCCAATAGAATCCGAGGACAAGATTCATTGTTCAATTCTTAAGATTCTCTCAAGGTAACAATAGATGAAGAATGAAGAAACTTACTCTATCATGAGCCAACCGCCTGTTGGCAAAAACAGATCCTTTATACACTCGAGGATCTGCTGTAATCTGGACTGGCTTTCTAAGAACATCCGAAGTGATTGTTGCATTTGAAGACGGACGACGCATTTCACGGCTCGAAGAGCTGCTCGCCGAGCTCTGAGAAATGGGCGGTGCAGAAGTATGCCGTAGAGGTACAAGTTGAAGTGTTCCGTGGGCGGGCGCTACAACAAGAGGCGGGCATTGAACCGCCCTTCCTCGTCGATATATACGGGTGGTGTCAGTTGTGTGTTGAGAAGACGAAGAAGACGAAGACGATTGGACAATGATGCGCTCATCGGGTGCTGCTGACTGGTCATTTATTCTTCTCATCTTCTATTTTGTTGGATTTTGTCAATCAGCTTCTTCTTTTCTGGCATGGCAAAAAGCGAGTGGTCAGCAAATTGAAGCAGCCAGAATCATTGGATTTCAAGGTGAGTAGTAGTGAGTCTGAAGAGGAAAAGGTTTTGAGTAGATAGGTTTTTCATTTACTTGAAATCAAGTTTGGAAACCAGAAGAGAGGGAGTTCTAGACTAAACAACCATATTCGTAAAGCAATACTAGACAAACAAAAATTTTGAACGATTGATGAATATACTTTAGGTATCAATAGTTTACCTGTGTTGAGATCAGAATGAAATTCTGTTGAAACTGATTCCAGTAAGGTAGCACGGAAACTGATTTCTCTCAAACTTTATTTTTAGAGATCCTATTCACTAATTTTTCTTGTTCTGTTTAGGTCTCAAAAAAGATAAAAATTGAATTTCAACCCACGTCATTGGCTTCTAATCTTTTCTCTCTATTCACAATTCTCAGTTTTCAATGTTTTTGTGATGAAAGCGTGTCAAAAGGAATGCAAAAGATTTTGTGTGTTGAGATCTTATTGAACCAAGACAAGGAAAACTACAAAACAGAGACCAAGAAAAAAAAAGAAAATTAGATAGTGAAATTGTGTATTCAAAATGCGGATAACACTTCTGATAGTGGAAGCGAAAAAAGAGTGAAAAACGGAGAAGAGGTGTAGAGATGAAGAGAAAAGGAGAGCAAGGAAACACTCTACGTGAGATATATTCGAATGCATATCAAGCCATATTTGAGAGGAAAAGGAGAGGAAGACACTAAATTATTGTCATTCATATCTCATTCATGTCATTGAAATCTTTGAAAGGATTTAGTGTTGAGGTAGAGAATTTCTCAAGAAGATTCATGATCAGAAGTTACGTACGAAAATATTACTAACTCCTTGGTAATCCTAAGAGTTTTCAACGCCCTTATTATATTCTACTACCTAGATTCGAAATATTCAACTTTTTTCCAGCTCGATATGTCTTCTCTCAAGCGATCAAAGCGGATGGATTGACAGCCAGAGATCGGTATGTCTACTTTCTATTTTTATCATTTTCTTTGATAAATTAGTCTCCCAAAATAACTTTCTCTAAGAGAGATATAAAACTGAAGTTCAAGAATCTCGTGACGTTATCACCTTTTCACCTCAAATCAATTTTCTTTGTGTGACACGAAAATGTGTGAAGAATTTACACCAACTACCATGACTTCCGATGACGGAACGGTGACCACAAGAGGTTGATTTGTAGTGTTTAGAAGGATGATATCGGAAAAAAGAAATCTGGTTATGAGAGAATAGAAAAGAGGGAAACAATAACTTTTCGTCAAATGACCAACTTTTTCCTCTTTTTTTAGCTGAAAGCTTTTTGTTAGACTGTGACGATAAAGTTCGCAGGGATCAAGAACTATAATTCATTCTGAGAGAAATAGAATAAAATTGGAGAGACGGCGAGAAGGAAGCAAAGAACGACAAGCATCGTGTGTAAAATCTTGATTTCGGATAAATTAGGGGCTTAAGAATTATTAGTAGTTTGATAGGAATAGGGCTTTCTAACAATTGTGAGTCTTGAAGATCTACAAAATTGAAAGGTCTTGCTCAGTTTCTCAAAATTCAAAACGTTTTCTATTATTTCAATGTTAGAATGCTCCAAAAATGTGTGCCTTCCAGGAAACTTCATTTGGTTTTTCAACTGATCCATTCCCTTTTTGGATAAAACCTTGACGACACTCCAAAAAAATAAAATGATTTGTATCCGTTGAGCCGGAAGTATATTGAAATGCTCCAATGATAGACACCTTTTAGTAGACGAATCATCAATTTTTTTGAATTTCCCTGACTCAAAGATCTAATGAATTATTCGTTTTTCAGAAAACTTCTATATCTGGATGGACTTCAAAAGTGCAACTCTATTAATGACGAGCTGATAGCTGACATTGATAAGAATATAGTGAGAAGAAATTATAGAAAATCAGATGCTGATGCTTTGGAGAAGACAGGACTCAACAAGTTTTTTGCCGCTTTCGTTACTCTTCCGTCGGTTGAAATGAAGAAAGTTGTGAACTTTGTGAGTTATGGAACACTTGATTTTGGATGAAAGAAATCCCATTTCAGGCTTGTGCCAAACACGAACAACAATTGGAATGCGGATTACAATATGAGGGAGAGGAGAAAACAAAGCAGAGAATTGCTGAATTGATGGAAGACGGAGGAAACAAGTATGCGAAGAGATTAGAGAGAAAAGAAGTTAAAGTTCATTTTTCAGACAAATGTTTGAGCATGAATGCGTTGAGGAAGATTACGCGACACGGGTTTATCCATGTCTCGGAAGAACAGAACAATGGATTGGAGCATGTGAAAAAGTAGGTTCAGAGTGGATTTGTAAGCATTTCAACTGAAATGTAGTCTCTTAAAACGCCCTGATTAACTTCATTGGTTTCAGGAGATTTCCGAGTATTCCGTACTTCGAGACAAAGTGAACAACAAGATTAACTCGGTCTACAATTCAGCTATTCAAACGGTTAAATCAATGAAAGAAAATATAGAGCAAGTTTTCACTGGCACAATGAAATTCATCAATTATGCAGAAGGATCGAAATGTCTCTCTTTCAAAAAAGTAAGTGATTCATAACAAATAAAAGCTAATAGTTATGAATTGAGATGCGTATATGTCTTCTCCAGCAGTTGGTTACTGTATGTGGTGTAGAAACCGCCCGTGCATTGAACACATCTCTATCCGTTGGATACTTGGCTTCTGAAAGATCTCCCAGGTTACAAATGGATTTCGACAATTTTGAATATCCAGTTCATCCATTTTGTGAAAAGTTGTAGATGTATTGTTTGTAAATATTATACTGTGCTTTTTCTGTAGTCAAGGTGCTAATTTGACGGGTTTCGTGTTTTGAAGCCAACATTTCTAATCAATGAATATTGAAAATTTTCCTGTTGTTCTTTAACTGTGCTTTATACAGGGTTTTTCCCGAGTTGGAGGTCAATCGGAACCATAAAGAATACTGCGAAACTCTCCAAGGCACTCCATACGCCTACTAAATCCTTTAGAATTTCTCAGAATCCATTGGAAGATGTCAGACTCCTTTGGGATTCACTAGAATTGCTCAAAATGTTTTTAAATCATTTCAGATTCACAGGAAGCATTCAGGATCCTCCGGAAAAAATTCTTCTAAAATTCTTCAAAACCTCCTTGAATATTTTGCAAAACTTCTGAATCCGTAAACGAGTGCTCCAGAATTGCATAGTCTACCAAAGTTGTCCAAAACACTTCATAATACACCAGAATACCTCAAAACCACTAAAGTGTCAGCTAATTTGTCAGCTGCATCTGAAAATTCCCCGAAATTCTCTCGATGTTTTCTTCTGATCATTTCAAAACAGTCAAAAATTCAGAATCCACCCGAAACCTCGAGAATGCTTCGCAATTCCTCAAATGGTCTCATACATTCTCTCAATTCTTATTCATTTTTTTTTTTGGAAAATAACAAAATCATTCGCGTACGGTCCAGAAACTGTGCTCCCCTGAAAACCCAATGACCGCTTAGATTCTTTTAAAAGATAAGAACTTGTTATAAATATCTGAAAACGTGCCGGAAGACCCTCAGATTCACATATCAATTTCAACACTGAAAAGTCGCTTCAAGATTTTCAACCGAAGCCACCGCAATGGTCCTTGGAATAACGAAGAGTAAGGACAAGGGAAAGAAGGGAAATACTGCCACGGAGGCTGCACCGAAGAAAAAGGCAACTGAAGGTTCGAAACGTGTCAAAAAGGAGAAAAAGAAAACGGACACGGAACCGGATCCAACGAACAAGACCAACATGACGCCGGCTCCTGCACAAGCTCATCCGCTTGTTCAGGAGTGGGTCCTACGTGCGTTGGATTTTGGAGTGGAGAAGCTAAGAGAGGAATTTCGATTCCTGGCAAAGTACACTCGAGCCGATATGACCAAAACCGTCTTCGATGCCAATCACTCTACGGACATCAATATCACCAAGAATCGGTAAGTTTTCCAAAAAATAACTAGTCCTAACTTGGTTATTTTAGATACCAAGATGTGCCATGCCAAGACCAGTGCATCGTCAAGCTTGAGCCCCCTTCCCCGTGCACCTACATTCATGCTAACTACGTCGGATGTCCCATGAACCCGGACAAGAGATTCATCTGTTGCCAGGGCCCTCTCGACCACACTTGCGAGGAGTTTTGGTGGATGATCATCCAAAACAAGGTGGAGCAGATCGTCATGTTGTGCAAGACCGTGGAGACTGGCAAACTCAAATGCTCTCAATATTGGCCTGGAGCTCAAGGAGAAAAGAAAGAATTCAAATCTGGAGTCGTGGTAGAGAATATGACGGGAACGAAGCCGATGGAGAGAGATAGGGAGATTCAGGTGACAATGCTGAATGTCTCCTTCGGCGGACAGACAATGTCGGTTCGTCATCTTCATTGGACTGATTGGCCGGATCGCGGAGTTCCACCATGCAAGTTAACCAGTTTGGAATTGCTCTCGGCCGTTCGTGGATCGAAGGTCCCCATAGTTGTTCATTGCTCTGCTGGTATTGGCCGTACCGGAACTATTGTTGCCATCGAGTATATTCTCGGTTAGTTTATTATTGGATACCTTTCAATCTTGCAGTTTTCAGAGAAAATCGCCGAGAACAAGCAATGCCCTCCGATGCCAGAGCTTGTGAAGCAACTTCGTGATCAGCGCGCCTACTCCATCCAAAATGATCTTCAGTACTTTTACATTCACCGTGTCATGCTCAACTACTTTCTCGAGAAGTACAAGGAGAAGTACGCTTCACTTCTGACTCCAGAAAACGTGTCCAAGTACGAGAAGTTTGTGAAGGATTACAACGCAGCTGTCGGACAGTGAACTCTTTATGTCCTACTCAATGAAAATTCTCTTTCTCATTTTTGTTCATCTCAAAAATCAGAAGCATGTGGCGGTTTAGTAGATACAGAAAGAAAATTAAAGCATCGTTCAAAATGTTAAGAACTCTTGACATTTTCAAGTAGAACTAAAGGTTTGGAAAGGTTCCAACAGTAGCCGGAAGAGGTCCGATCTTGAGAAATCTTGAATTGAAACGATTTCAATTCCTTCGTATTCCGTTGCCCATCTAGTCCAATTTTGAATGATACATCTCGAAACATGTCTGGGGCCACCTCGCCCAACGGAAGGAAATATTAAACGTGAATAATAAATTTTTGGTCTTTAAGAACAAATATCTTCATTGCGCAAAAAATTGATCATTTCTCAAGGTTTTCCAGCATTTCCTCTGAAATTTCGAAGATTGAAAATGTTCGGTAAGTTTTCAGTTATGAGTTTTTTATTTGACTATTTGATAAATCAGATAATTTTGTCTTCAATTTTTTCGCGATTTTTAATATTTCAATTTTGATGGCTCTGTGTGGAAAAAGACGAACTACAGTAGGTTTTTAATATTTGTTTCTCCAGTTTCCTTCTACGATTCACAGACCAGAAACGTCAAGAAACCGTGTTCAAAGAGTCCCAGTAAAATGTTGAAGCCAGACAACTCGGGAAAAAATGTCGGGAAAGGTTCCAAAAGTGCAAAAGTTATTGGATATCAACCGACTCGAGAAGATGAAGGAATGGAGACGGATACTCATACAAAGACTTTGAGTGATGAAAAAGTCAAAACTGACATCAATTCAAAATCACGTAAGATTTCAGATGATTTAAAAAACTAAACAAACGAATTTTAGAAGCAGCACCTCGTTCTTCAAAGCAGAAAGCAATTGAATCTGAACAAAAGGTGTGAGATTCCCAATTGTCTTAGATTTCCAAAAAACCAATTTCAGTCTGCCAACTCGACGAAAACCGTTTCTGAGAAAAAGAAGCCAAAGAAGCCACTTTCTGATGAGAGATCCTCAAAAAAGAATCGTAAGTCCAGCTGCTCGGATAGTACGGATGATTCTGAAAACGATTCTCTGAGAACTATGAAGAAAACCTCAAAGGTATGTTGGGCAGAGAATAAAACCTATAACATGAGACAGTTTCAGAGTCCAAGAGATGAAGAGAAGAGCTCCACCCTTGAAACGATTCAAACCGAAGAAGATGATCCAACTAAGACCAAGTCCATTGAATGACCACATTAATTCCTCTAGAATAAAGATTTGTTGAAATATTCAAATAGCATTGTTTCACATATTCCTTTCACATGAGTGCTGAAATTACCAGTTAGCAGAGAAAGTATGATACCACGGCTGTATTGAATGTTTTCTCAATTCTATGAATCGAGGTGAATAGATACCTAACCTGCCAATGTGACTACATCAATTATTCTATTCCTTGTCGGCTACTCAACAAAAAAATCTATATATTGTAGGGAATGAGAGAAAGGAGGTGCCCACTGTCTCCAGAAAACAATAAATTATTCTGGTGAACAAAAAAAAGACACCTTACGAGGCAAAAAATACGATGTGTACGATGTTCTAGTCGGTGTTTATCTCTATTCTTTTTGGATGTGTTGAAGTTGAATATAGACTGCAAGGAGAACGACCTCAGAAACTGGTTTTCAATTTTAAGCAACTCTGTGAAAACTTCTAAACCGGAAATAATTGAAACTTGATATAAATCAGGAGTTTGACCATCATTCCAGCTTGGAAATGCTTTTGTGATTCCTCTAGGTAACTTTTCTTTTTTGGTTTTAACCAAAATATGAATTCAAGACATCATTGTTCCGTAAAGTTTGCATTTCCGACTACAACACTTGTCTTTTCTTCAAAACTTCTATTTCTATTTCCACTTTCCTCCTCTCGATTTTCATCCAGAAGACTCTTCATTTCAGTCCCCGGAGACCGATAGTCGACCCATCAAGCGCTCTTTGAACCGCCCGGGAAGCGTGAAAGCGAGAAGCTCGTCTTTCGGCTGTTTCACGCCCTTTTCTCTCCCTTTTAGATGCATTTTCAACCCCGAAACATATCTTCCCCTTTCCATAGCTTCTGTGGGTGGATGCTCTTCTTCTTCTTTTTTGTGCTCTTGCTCTTCTCCATTTATTTCCGGCGTCGTGCACACTGGCACACAGACGCATCTTCAGCTCGTCCCGTCGTTTTTTCTTCTTCCGATGACTCTCATTTCATTTAGACTTCATTGTGGATCCAGTTTGATTTGAATTCGTTTAGCAGAGAAAATAATAAATTGGCTGACGACTAGCGGCCACATCCAAACGGGACGTGACAAACTGGATGCTCCCTTAAATTTTCAATACAGAAGAGCTAGAATTATTTCGATTCAGATCTAGATAACTTCGTGTTCCAGCCGAACCCAAGCCATATTCAATGTTTAGATTATACTCGAACGATAATTTATTTGTGCCTCATGATTAATCTACAGTAACCCTGATTTTTTTTTCAATTTATCGCAATAGACTGACATAACGCAATTGGGACGTTATGTTCTTCCACCTTCGAGGTTAAATCTCAAATGAGTATTATTTTTTACGCGTTTCTCTTTCTTTCATGATTCCTCTTTCACACTCAACGAAAGATGATGGAGAGTGAATACAAATCGAATTTTTCCAATGCAGATAAATATGCAATATCAGATATGCATTTTTTCTGAGTAAGATTGTAGAAGAGTGGATGCATGTAAAGATGACGAAGAAGATGAAGAAGAAGAAGAAGAGAAGATGGGTTTTTCTAAGATTACGGATTTATCCTATCCTAATCCTTTTACTAATCCTCTAACTGATAAGAGTTTTGTGGCTGTCAAACGCGACTGGATTAAACATTCCTATCTTCTTTTTCTCTATCATTTTGATGAGTGACATTGCTTTTGAAAATTCCCAAGTGGGTCGGGTGTCTTACTGAATTATTCACCTTTTGCAACTGCATTTTCTGAAATATTTCTAGAGCTTCTCTTCACTTCCGGATTTCTAAAGCTCCACTTTTGTCACATAACTTTTGGAATAACTTGTTTGAGAAATTGAAAAATTGGATCTAGTCGAGGTTTTGCGTCCCTCATTACTTTTTAATTGCTTTAGGATGGGCATATTTTTGGCTTGCCATTGCAATATGGTCGAAAAACGTATAAATGCAAACCCGAAAAATCAAAATTTGCGTTTTCCGCAGCAATCGTTGCGAGACCTTACTGGAATGAGACACATGCGCCTTTGAAGGTACTGTAATCAATGTTTTCGATCACAAAAGTCAAAAAGTGCTGACGACATGCACATTTTTTCGTTCTTTCTCGTAGATGCATACTGTTTTTGAATATCAATTTTCCTCTAATTTCCGATACCATATTTTATTCCGCGCGAAACGATAAATAGAGAAAATTAGGTGAAACCTATCTGAATTTTCTTTCGAAACTAGAGAATATTTCGAGTATCTCTATTCAACTGATTAGGATAATTATGACTGCGTATATATTTATATAATTGCTCTATCGGTTTTTCTGTTTAGAACCAGGAGAGACCAGCAGTAAACACAACACTTTCTTATTTTTCGTCCCTCTCTCTCACTCACAAAATAGTTGTTGAAATGCGGTGTCGGGGGAGGGTGCCGCGTCTCTCGATAGCCCTGTGAACATTGAGAAAACATGAGAAGCGCAGAGAAGGGCGCGCTCCGATTTGTCCGTGTGTGTGGTGTCTGTGCTGCTACTGCCAGTGCGTTGTTGCGTTCAAGAAGAGAATTGAAGAAGGCGGGCAGAGCGGCGCGGCTCGCGTCGCGGTTAACTTTTTTAAATTGGTGTTCCTTTTTTTTCAAGATAAGATTTTATGGTCTCAAAGTTATGAATGCAGCCCTGGGATGTTATAGGTGTACCTGAAGCAGTAACAACGCGCTTTCTTGGTCTAGGCATTCAATGAGCTCAAGGTGAATCGCTGCACCGTCGATCTTTCTGAAACGTTTCAGTGTTCTTCCCTTTTTTCTGTTTCTGAATTCGTTGCTGTTTAGATCAACTTGAGGTACTTGAATTTTCGTAATTGTCTTGATAACTGTTTGACGAAAGACAGTCATTCGCAAAGCGCGTCCCCTGCTCGTTCTAAATTATCTTCCTTTTGCTAAGGTGACATAGATATTATGCATATCTCCATAAAAGAGAGTGCGCGCCGAAGATTTGACATTTTGTAGAGCACGATATCTCGCCACGAAAACTTTAAAGGAGCATAATTCATTTTCAAACTGATTTTCCGTTTTTCTCCATTTTGGTCGAGTTTCAGCCATTTTTTCTGATATAATATGACTTCGATGCATGATTGTTTCGTACCTCTTGCAAAATTTTGAAGAAAAATTGCTTAAAAACTGAGAAAATCGGAAAAATCAGTTTGTAAATCAGTTATGCGCCTTTAAAGATACCGTAGCAAAAATCGTGATCTCCGATAAATCGAATCTTCGGCGCGCACTCTCTTTGATTTAGACATGAATAATATGGCTTTTATTTCGGTCACTAATTGTTCCTGCTCCTTCCTACTGACTTCTTTTTTTGTCAATCACTTCCTCAATGTATTCCTTCTCATTCACAACAAACTAATTTTGCGTTATTGATTCTTATAAGCACTTTTCGAATCTAAAAATTTTAATCAGCTTTTCCAACACTTCCGCATATAGTATGTGAGCATATTCATCCCATTTTTGCTCGACAGCGATTAGGAGAAAAATACATGTTTTGGTCAACAAACCGACCGGAAACGATTGAGCTTACCTAAAGTTTTGACCATAGATCTCTTTTTCTTAAAATGTATTCCTTGTTTTATTAAGGTTGTAAAAATTTTAAAATCCATGCTTCACTGCACTCCCCGTGCATTTGGGCAAATGGAAGAGTTTTATTTTAAAAGTCGCGTTTTTCTCTTCCATTTGTCCAATGCGCTGGCTCTTGGGTTTTAAAATTTTTACCACCCTAATATTAATCGCGTTTCTTTCCTTCTGACATATTTTATCTTCACGATCATTTACCATTTTTACATGCCCCTGTTTAATATCAGAAGTATCTCAGTAATGCGTGAACTAGATGTATGTGTCCGTCTTTTCCTTCGTAGCCGAATGACGAGTCTCTGCTCCTCGTACCTTTCAAGTGGTCTCATCCCTCAGATTGTTTCCTTTGTGCGCTCTGCGTTTGTTCTGAGATGATTGGAAGTTGAAAAAAGTTTCTAACTATCGCAATGTTTCACTCTTTTCTATCACCTTATCATCGCTTAAACGTTCGAATATTTCCCCTTTTAACATGTTTTTTTTTGTCCGAAATTGTGTTGTCACCGATTCAATGTTCCCGGTTTTTGTATTTCCTGAACACCTTTTCGTATATTTTAACTGTCCTATGTGCTTCTTCTCTTTATGTCTTTTCTCATCTCACTTTCTATGCGCCCGCGTAATTTCACCTTTGTACTTTCTTTTTGAAAACCAGGAGACAACACTCCCACCGATGGTACGTTGAAGAGAAGCCGCTACCCACGGGAGCCTCCGCTGACACGAAATGATTCTCCTTAGAATGGATAATAACAAAAGCCGCGAGTCATCGTCTGATAGGTCTCGAAACATTTCATTGAAAATCAGAAATTAAGCCAATGTGAAATTTGTTGAAAATATTATGGAAAAGCTCAAAACGTATACTTATGCTCTGTCCTTTCTCGTACAAAGGCTTTGCTTTTTTTCGAAAAACAAAACTTCCTTGGAATATACTCACTGAATACAGAAGTTTCGTGCTCTTTTTTGTTTTTCGTCCGTTCAGCTCTGAGCGTCCCTGTTGGTACGGCTGCCGCTGTTATCTGCTGAATGACTCATTCCTTCGCTCTTTCTTTTTTCGCTCCTGGCCTTGCCTGTGATGTCTCTTCCTCTTTCTCGATTAATTTGGTGTTTTGTCGTCGCGGTCTTCGAGAAAGTGGCTTCATCTTCATCATCATCTTCTCCTTCATTTCATCGTTGCGGAAAAGGATGCGGACTGTAGAGGACGGAGACGCAGGCACATTCACTGCACTGGCCTCTTCAACACTTACCCACTGCCGACTCGACTATCGATTTTCAATTTGGTCTCTGTGCCACCACTCTCCACCTCTCTTGCTTCACAATCCCTGTTCTATCTCCCTCGTTCTCCTCTTTCCGACCGCTTTTTCCTTCTCGCCTCTTCCGTTGAATCTGTGTGGGAGAGTGTGTTCGTTTTTTTTCTCGCCACACGGTTTTTTTCGTTTTTGAATTGTGTGTTCGCTCTCGTTTCATCGATCAGTGCTCTCACCCCGATTTCTTTCCTACAACTCGTTTTCCTATTCAAGTTTGACAAAGTAGATTCTTTCATCATTACAAAAACTGTTTCAATATTTCATTTCCCCCACTATTTAGAAGAAAGGGGTTTAGTTATTTTCCCCAGATTTTTGCATTAACTAATGTCAATTTGCTGCAAGTTTCTAGACTACTTGTACGTCAGATGGACTGGGTGTAATATTTAAAGTCTTGATTTGGTCTAGGCGATCAGTCTTGATTTTGCGGTTTCTAAAAATCTAGCAATTCTAGTTGAATCTGCAAATAACTTATATTATATTAGGTATGACGATACATATTCGAATTTCTTGCTTGAATATAGTTATGCATTTTTGATGAACACGACACGATGGATGCCAAGTATATCATGCTCAATGCATATTGATAGTGTCCCTCCCGTCCGGTCCACTCAGACACATATGTGTTGCTGTCCTGTTTGGACTGGGAAAAGCGAAAGATAGAAGGAGCACACCTCTTTCCCCGTATCTTTTTTCGTTCTGATAAGAATGGAAACCCGTCGATGTCACCGTCCGCTCCGTCCTTTCTCTTCTTTCTCTCCAATTCGGTCGATTTGTTGTCAGTGTCCGCCTACATTCCCACCAACAACCAGTCAGAAAAAAACATGAAAGAGTGACACAAGAACCGTATGAATAATAGAAAGGATGTTTTTCTCAACCATGAATTCCTATAGAACCATTGCTACCTGAACTTCTTCTCATATGTTATTGGTCTGTGTCACTTGTTTAGCTTTGTTCAAATCGTGATTAGTTCTGCTTTGAAGCGTTCAATGAGTCATTTTACTATCGAACGTTTTCCGTATGTGCTACATGATAAAAATTATATTGTTAGTCCCATAATCCATAATTTCTGGTTCAGTTCAAATAGGATGTGGTCTTTCTTCGAGTTGCTTTTTCTTGAATCGTGTTGACTGAATCGCCAGTTTGCCTTGTCCCGTTCCGCTTATTGGTTACGTTTTTTTCAATTTTCAATTGTCATTTTCAGACGGGTGTCGACGTCGACGCGGCCTCGTCAGGCGATCCTATCTGGCCTCTCACACTGGGCACCTTCCGCGATGACGAACACACGCGGGAGCAACTCAGCCACTTCAGCGAGTACCACCAACTCGCAAGGAGTGCTCATGGTTGGACCCAATTTCAAGGTAAGTCAAATTGCACACCTGTTTAATAAAAAACGAGAGAATTATATCTAATTCTCGGATTGAAGATTATTCTTTCCAGTTCCTATTCCTATAATCTTCTTAATATCGGAACTGCTGAATAATTTCTTTCGACTTGTTTCTGGGCAGACAAATTTCGGTTTTTTACAGCAATACAAATATTAAATGAAAATTACTTATAGAGAGACACACAATCTGTTTAATAATTATGAATAAAACATTAAAAAGTTTATATCGCAAAAAGTAATTTTACAATTTCGGAGAACATGAAATGAATAATGATAGTAATACTATACCTATTCAACTCACCCATTTTTAGGTCGGCAAAAAGATTGGATGCGGAAACTTTGGCGAACTCCGACTCGGAAAAAATCTATACAATAATGAGCACGTAGCAATCAAACTGGAACCCATGAAAAGTAAAGCACCACAGTTGCATCTGGAGTATCGATTTTACAAACTACTCGGACAAGCAGGTGAGATAAAAATAGTTAACAGGCTTCGTAACGCCAACAGAACCCCCGGTTACAGAGGGCCTCCCCCAAGTGCACTATTTCGGACCTTGCGGGAAGTACAATGCTCTAGTGATGGAATTGCTAGGACACTCACTTGAAGATCTGTTTGATCTGTGTGATCGTCACTTTTCACTCAAAACAGTCGCTATGGTAGCTATGCAACTTGTAAGTTTTTGTCGTTTAAATTTAATCAATTCCTCGTTACATGGTATAGTATTCGGGCCTTAAAAATATGAAAATTCGTGCTCTTGCGCATTGGTCAAATGGAAGAGAAAACCACACTGATCTTTTTGCAAAAACTCTTCTATTTGACCAAATGCACGGGGAGTACAGCGGAGCATAGATTTTCAAATTTTTACCGCCCTAATAAAAACAAAACGAATAGATTTTTTTTCAAAAATGCTCAAAAATTGTCTTTCAGATCCGCAGAATCGAGTATGTTCACACGAAACATCTTATCTATCGTGATGTGAAACCAGAAAACTTCTTGATTGGCCGTTATTCTACACGCAAACAGCATGTCCTTCACATCATTGACTTCGGACTCGCCAAGGAATACATTGACTGTGACACTGGTAAGTGCATTCATAGAATAGACCAAAAGCATATTTCGTAAATTGACACAAACACCGAGTCGCAGTTTTATTTTTTCGATAATAAGTAAAAATTGATAAATCTTGTTCATGCCATGATTATCTCAAGACGAATGAATAATTTTTTCTCATACAGTTAATCGCCAATCGACGGATTAAAAACGGAACATTTCAGGAAAGCACATCGCATACAGGGAACACAAATCGCTCACGGGTACCGCACGCTACATGTCGATCAACACGCATCTTGGCAAAGAGCAATCAAGACGCGACGATCTCGAGGCCCTCGGACACATGTTTATGTACTTTTTGAGAGGAAGTCTACCATGGCAAGGACTGAAAGCAGACACACTGAAAGAACGATATCAAAAGATCGGAGACACAAAGCGACAAACTGCCGTTGAGGTGCTATGTGAAGGCTTCCCAGATGAATTCGCACAATACCTCCGTTATGCACGCCGTCTTGACTTCTTCGAAACTCCCGATTACGACTTCTGCTATAATCTCTTCAAATCCGTACTCGACCGGTTAGGTGCATCATATGACTACGAGTTCGACTGGACCCCAAAGCTTAACAACGTCGTAAGTATTTTCTTCTGTTTTGGCTTTGTTGAAATTGCTGTTTACAGTCAACACCATCCGGTTCATTACACACATCAGAATCCAAAGATGTGAAAAGGACAGGTATCATCTCATGAATTTTTTGAGCGTCTTTATTGTGTTATTTTCAGACCGCGGGGAGCTGAAAGTCAGTCAAGCGGCAGCTCATGCTCAATTCGGTTCAACACAAGTAAGTGGTTAATTAATAATATACAAAAAAGTCGTGCTGAGAAGTGCTCGAACAAAATCAAGTTTCTATTGGCTAGTATAAATATTTTTTGGTCAGAGAAACAATTGGTTTCTGGAGGTTTTTCATTAAAAATTTAAAAATTTGCAAAGATCCGAATCTTGATTTCAATAGCTGCGCGTTGGGAACGCTCTGTGAAACCTGAATCGTCGCTGTATTTCCTGTACTAATAATTTCAGTTGACATAGTTAGTAAAAATAATAAAACAGTGTGATGAAAACTTTTTTTGAATTAGTTTTGAAAGTTTACTCTAACCCAGACATGTTACATTTCGGCCCGGCCAAGGAAAAATTCTTCCTGGCTGAGAAAATTTTGTAAAAAACTTCACTACATTTTTTTTTCAATAAAAAAAAATTTGGTTAAAAATGAAATAAATGGTGTAGAAATTCTCATAATATCAAGAAAAAACTATTTCCAAGAAAAAACATCAAAAATCGATTTTAGCTTCAAAATTTGGACCTCTGAAAATTTGGATCTCAAAAACCGGGCCGGTAGAATTTTCGACACCACACCGATTGCGAGGAAGGGGTTTTCCAGGAACGGATTGCGATAAAAAGTGGGCGGAGTTTCAGCTGAAACTGCGCGCCGCACGTTGCGAAATTGCAGATTTGCACACCCCGCCCACTTTTCCTCGGAGACAAGCCCTTCCTCGCAACCGGTGTGGTGTCGAATTTTCTCTACCGGCCCGGCCCGTATCATGTCTGCTCTAATCTAGTTTTCTGAAATCCCGCTTTCATTAGGAAGCTTTTTTTGAGATTTTAAAATGAAAGCTTTCAAATGGTATAAATCTCCTGTCACAACATCACAGATCTGTTTGTTTGTACTTGTTGATAAAACGCTTTGAGATTTCACTCGCAGATAAAGCTGTACTTTTTTTTTAATTCCGGAATTTTTTTCAGGTTATCAATTCAAATGCCGGTGAAGCTGTGGAAGAGAGTAGAAATACTGAAGGAAGAACAGCTGCTGGTGACAATTTGTCTGGCGAAGTGAAATGTTGCTGCTTCAGGAGACGTCGGAGGAAGCACAATAATGCGGCACCGGCGACGCAAAAATAGCACATTCTATTTGTCATTCCACATTGTTATCCATCCAAAATTATCCACTTCATCACCGTTTTCCGCCTCCATACTTCCCCGTCATCATTTCCGTGTCTGTGATGATTCATTTGTGTAAGCCTCCGCTACTGCAACTTTTTACTTCTGCTCCGTTTTTTATCCAATCATTTTTCTACGAAAAGTTGCTCTTCATTTTCTGGTACATTTTGTTTTTTGTTTTCTATTATTTCCATGTTCCTCTTCTATAGTTGCTCACACTGACGCACATCCAAAATAGGTTGAAAAAGTATTTGCCTGTAGAAAATGTGATCGGATTTGAGTCGCAACCGAGCGTTTATTAGTATGACAGTACCGAAACGATTACTTTTCCATATTCAGTTATTGCACCAAACGTATAGTAACCCTAAACTCTCAAACCTATCAAAATGTGTTCCAAAGAAAAAGTAAACGAAACCGATGTACGTTCCCATTATCCCTTTTTGTTCAATCCCATCAGCCTGATTATCATTGTTCTTATCCCCGAACTCCACCCGTTTTCTCAAACCCATCTCCTTTTTCTTCAATTCTCAACCAATCTAGCGTGGTGAAAAACTTGTGATTTTGCATTATTTAATTGTTTGCTGCTCTTTCTTTTTATCCCCCTCAAATCTTCCGCATACCCATTATTTTCTTGATTTTTAATGATTCCCTCTTCATTGCAGCTATTCCCATCTCCTCTGTCTCTCATGCACTTAATTTTGTAGGTACAAGGGAAATACTGTAAGATACAAATGCTTTGAGAAAATTAACCCAAATTCTGGAAAATTCAAAATTTTAGCTCTTCTAGGAATAATCTGCTCAGGTCCCAAAGCAAACTTATCTGTCAGAATTTTACATTTCGAGTTACGAAAGTCGTGAACATCCTTGTACCTCAAAATTATTCACTCCTTCAAACAACACAAAACAGAAGATTCATAATTTACTGGATTTTATCGATTTCTTATGGTTTTCTTCCCCCACTTCTCTCCCGCGTCTTCTCACCTATCATCATTATGACTATTTTATTATTATATTTTATATTATTTATGTGACAGAAAGAATGAATTCCATCTATGTGAATGATCAAGGCGACAAGATTTGTTTCCGTTCTCCAGTTGTGTTGTTGTTGTTGTATTGTCTGTTCTAGGTGTGTATGCGTGACTCACTGCCTTATCTTCTACACTCGTTTCTCGTGTTTCCTGGTCATTCGATCACTGCAATCAATAATGCCTTCAACATCTCTTCCTTATACTCAGATGGCTTTTCACATGCCGCTGAAGGAACTTCAGCCGGTCGACATTTCACTCCCGGAGCACATGGTCAAGGTACATGATTCGCTTCCATCCAAATAATCATATAGCTGAAAGTTCTAATATAAACACCACAGACCATTTTTTTTGAATTTTAAAGGAACAAAAGTAATTTCTATATGTGGTTAGATCTTCGTCAAAACAATTGGTGTGACAGTTAGCTGAAGATTAAGAACTATAGAAACTGAAGAGTAATATGGAGAACCTTCCAACTACATCAGAAAAATCGAATTTTCAGGGTGCGGTAGTCATCGACAAAGAGCTAACAACATGGGATCGCAGAGCAGTCATCCCATCGAATGCTCTTCATACCGTTTTCGTAACAATAAATCGATTGGAGCAAAAGCAAGCTGATGTAGTCAAAATGGCAGCACGAGAAATGAATCTTCCTGAGAACGACGCGTTCGGCTTAATGGCCGATGGACCAAAAAGGTTCATAACCGATGATAACCTGAACCAGATAGGAAGTGGATTTATACTTACTCTTTGTGCGTCACCAGATCATTATGTGAAACGAATTACCGAAATTTTGGAAGAAGGGAACAACATTTTGCTAATGGAGAATGCGGTCAAGACACTCGATGAGTTTTCTCTGGTAGGATTCTATTATTTTTTTGATTGACATTGTCCATCTGTATTCCAGGATCCTGCATTAATCGAAGCATTCTATCGTTGCTCATCCCTCGAACTACTGTTCAACTTGATTCGTGATGATCGAGTTTGCATGAGTGCTACTCTCCTCTCGACCTGTCTCCGTGCCCTTTCAAGTATGTTAGAAGTTGGAGTCGGTGATGTTACCTGGAAGTCTGTGCCACGCGACGTAGTTGAATCGACGGCAGCATTAGTGACAGGAAAAGCTAAGCGAGAAGAATCTAACACGTTGCTGGCATCACTTTCGATGCTTGAGCAGTTGGTTATCGGGTGAGTGATTCTTCATGGACGGTTTGCATGTACAGAAATATTCATATTTTTTGTATTAATTTCAGAGATAACACAACAAGAGATTGGGTCTTGGAAGAAGTTCCTATTGAGACACTAATCCGTCATGTGGAGAAATCAGACGAAAGAATCGCAATTTCGGCTCTATCTCTTATGAATTCCATGATTCGAAGATGTTCAGATGATGAGAAACGACATGATCTTATAAAGTCATTGGAAGTGGTTCCCTTCAGAAATGCTGTGCACAGCTCGCTGTTACGGGGTGGTAGCGCCCGAGATCCGAAAGCACAAGAACAACTTGTTGAAGTTCAACGAAGCTTGATTAGTGCATACGATACATCACCTCCATCTGACGCAGAGATACAAAAAGTTCTGGATATTGAGTCGTCTGAAGAAGTACCCGAAAAAATTGCCGCGAGTTGGGGATCTCAAATTGGAGAGCATCGTTGTGGTAGACTTGCTGTGATGGCCATGCTACAGTTCGCAGAAAAAAGTCCGCAGGATCTGAGAATGCTAATATCGGAGAACACGATGCGCATAGAGGGAGGAAAATGGCAGTTGATTCCTATGTGGACAAGGTACGAGAGAATAGAAACTATTGATCTACATTTAATAGTAGTTCTTTCCAGGTGCTGTGATATCACTGCAGAGTTGTTTGGGGTGATTCCTGGACGCGACGAAGTCGAAAACCTGATATCTATCCTTTTCTCCACGGATACACCATTTCCTGCCGTCTTCGGTTGCATCGTGCATCTCTTTCACAGAACATGGAGAGAGATGCAAGCGAAAGGCGGAGAGATGGAGAAAGTCGGAAATGTTGTTCTGGAGCAATTGAGATATGTTTTGAAACGGAAAAAGATGGAAGATGTGGAAGAATTGTCAACCGATTTGGAGACTTTTTCTTATAAGGCAATGCAGGAAGTGTGGAGAGAAGAGCAACTCGGAAAAGAAAACGATCAGTTGCACAGTCGTGCTGTTGTGTAAGTGAATAGATTCAGAACATGAGAAAATAATTGTATTTCTATGTTACAGAGATCTCAAAACCAAGTTGAGGCCGAAGATCGAGGAGTTGGTTCGTGTTAATCATCTGAACTATCTGAAGGAAGGCGCTATTTTCCGAAAACCGATGAAGAGCAAATCTCTTGCGAAAGCTGCCTACTGGCATTGGAAGCTCGATCCGTCGGAAAAAATGCTCACGATTACCGGATGTGATGGAGAAAATTATGTGGAAGGAGGTCACAGAGATGATATCAGACAAGGTACAGTGGGATTTCTGACAGTCTGAATCATTCGATTTCCATTCACAGTGTGGCTCAAGGATGTTGCCGATATTACGAACAACGACGAAATCGACCGGAAAGCAAGTTCGTCTCGATTTACTTCATCGCCATCCACACAGATGCTCCGTGGAATACGAGTTCAGCTGAAATCTACGAACGATATCAAAGAAGGAAAAGTTTTGGTAGCGTTGACTTCAGAAGAGACACAAGCATCTATTTGGCATGAGAGCCTTTCTCATTTGATAGGAAAACCAGAAAATAGAAGGTAATAATGGGAACATATTTCTAGGATCAGTATGGTTTTTTTTTAGTCAAGCCAATGCGATCGTCGATCGGATGTTGAAAATGGAGCTCCGAGTTCGACTGCTCAATGTAAAACTGGCGAATCCAGAAGACAAGCCTGAGATTCCTCCAGTCCCAGAAGAACTGCGCAGCTTCATGGCGAGCCTTTAATATCTCCTACATGTATTTATTATGTATACTTGTGTGTTTCAAAATCAATGCTAGTTTTATTATTTTGCTTTAAATCTAAGTTTCTTTATCTCAGATTATACATGGGTTGGTTTTAAAAGCATAAATAAATATCAGTAATTCACATTCCTGTTTAATACTGCTATGGAGAAGCCAAAAGCGATAGGCCACTTGGAGTTTCTTTCACCTACTACTGTAGCTTCTACGTCAGTCTTTTTCTTCCAGATGAGTGCCCTGAGAGAGGTGAAGGCTGAGTTGCGGCAGTTCATGAAAAAATTGCTGGACAAGGTTCCATTAGAGGAAACGAAATATCAAAGTGAAGCTGTTTCTAGAAAAGTTATCGACTCGGAATGGTTTCGAGAAAGTAAAAGACTATCTGTATATGTCAGCACAACTGGGGAAATTCAAACCGATTCGATCATCAAAAGCGCGCTGGAAATGGGAAAAGAAGTTTTCATTCCACAGGTGTGTTGACTGAATTTCCAAAAAATCTCCAGTCATTTTCGTTCAGTTCACGAAAGGATCCACTGAAATGCAGATGGTTCGTGTTCCGGACCAGGAATCTTTCGATTCTCTTCCATCCACATTATGGGGAATCCGCCAGCCAAAGCCTGAATGGAAGTGGGAAAGCTATCATATAACTGGTATTGAGAATTACGGAAAAGGAACATAATCTAACTTTCTATTCAGGTCCTCTTGACCTGATTCTTGCTCCCGGCGTCGCATTCTCTCCCTCTTTTCTTCGATGTGGACACGGGAAAGGATATTACGACCGCTTCTTTGCAACTCATCAAGTCAACTTCCCATCCAGCTCTCCAATGAAAATTGGTCTTGCACTCCGTCAACAAATTGTTCAAACAATTCCAGTCTCAGACACGGACGTCCTATTGGATAATGTTGTCTATGAAGGAGAACCGATTCTTTCGAGTTAGAATTAATTTGTTCACAATTACTATTTTTTTTTGGTCCTTTGTGATATATGCTCTTCTATCATTCCAAAACAGTATAACTTGTTCTTGAAGATCTGGAAGTTTTTAATAAATGTCCTTTGAATGATATCATTTTCAGCAACCCCAATCTAGTAGAGATTTCCCGGACCGTTTTTTTTTCTAGGAACTCGAGTTGTAAGTCATCAAAGTCTCAGTCAGTTCGAACGTCCAGTATTTTTGAGACCCCATGTTCCAGCTCAAAGACAACTTTAAGAGGTCTAGATTTTCATTTCGTGCACTAAAAGAAAAAGGTCTGATACATAGATCTCGAAAATTTGTTTTGACAGCACTGTATAAGAATTTCAAATCTTCAATTTTCAGCTAGAAATCTTTTTTGAATTCTATATCGTCTGAGCCCTTTTCTCTTATGAGTATGTCACAAAAAATAGACTTCCTAAAGTTGCCTGTCAGCAGAGATATCGATTCTCAAAAGTGTATTGCAATCGGACTGGTTTGGACTAGGTAAGTGAACTTTCGGCTACTTTTTGATACAGATTTGAAACTCTCATAGCCAATTTGGTCTGTGATCTAATTCATCGAAAAAGTTTAACTCAAGGACCCGAGGTTCCTCCTATTCATGTCACCTGGGATATACTTTTGCCTTTCAATAATTCCTATGCCGTATAACTCTTTTTGTAGATCAGAAAATTTTAAATAAACACTTTCTAATTTATATTGTTTTAAACATCCACAATCTAGGATTACTGTAATCCCAACAATGGAAGCAGTGATCACTGAAGCATTGATAAGATTGATAAGGAGCTGCCACAACGTACGTGCTTCTCAGCACTTTTTCTCCGTCTTATCATGATGACACCATGTTTCTTTCTATCTATGATCCTCCTATTCCTCTTTCCTCTCCTTCAGTTTCTTCTCCTTCCACTTCCATCTGTTGCTTCTTCTCTCGAATATCCGTTGACCATATGGGGACTCTCCTTTTCATTCTCCTTTTCATAGTTATAATACGGTTCTCTCTTTCTTTTCCTCTGTGTCCGGTGTTTGTTGGCGATCGAGGTACTGGACAAACAGAGAAACCACTCGCTCTTTTCTTTCTCTCTCACCCGCATTTCCTCCGAAGAAGAAATGAAGAAAATCGATTCGAGGAGAGTGCTTGAAATATAGGAGACACAGACATACGCATCGCGTGTTCAGAGGCAGTGTGAAGACGTAAGAGAATCCTTCTCTGACACCGCTCCTTTCCACTATAAACTCCTCTTTTCATCTTTCTTCCGACTCATCCTCGAGCCATTTACATAATTAATTGATTTACTCGATCCAACGCAAGTTTGTATTTTAATCTTATTCAAATTTATTCAATTGACAATAATTTGTTTTTGACTCTTTCTTTAGCTTCTTCATCTTTATCCTCTTTATAACATTCACTCATTTTCAGTCTCACAGAAATGGCTCAAGAAGTATACATGGATCCGTGGCAATCAACGAAGTGAGTTTCTGGACCAAAGTATTGACTCAGATTTCTTCTAATAACTTTTGATTAATACATATTTGTTGATTGAATTAATAGAGTCTGGACAGAATAGGATATATTGGTGTCAGCTAATAACTTTCTAATGTTTTTGATTAATTTTTCGTAAAAAATAAGTTGAGTTGGAAGGTTTGAGACTACTGTATACTCCATAAAGAAATTCTAACACCTTCTGACATTTCTTGTTCTCGACTTCCACATAATAATAATTCCAGTTTTACAATGGATGAAGATGACATGGGAATGCCCTCTGGAAAGTATGCACGAATGGAAGATGATATTGGAGAGAATAAGGAACGATTTGCCAGAGAAAATCATTCTGAGGTGAGCAGAGTTTATAAGATGAATATCGTGAAGCATGTCATAAAAGTAGAGGGGCACCCAGGTTTTCAGCGTTGAGCAGTTCGTGTGCTCAAAAATCTGTTTTTCAGTAATATTTTATATCGTACCGTGCAGTAAGCTTTATAATTTTACCATTTTCAGTTGAAAAAGATCAACTCTAGAACTACATTCTTGCATTCGACAGCTTTTTTCTATTACTTCAGCCAGGTTATTTAGTTCAATCAGCGCTAGGGAACCTCTCGATCTATTGATCCAGCAAATTAAAAGAAAACTAGATGGTCGGACTTTTTCAGACTTTTTTAAGACCTTTTTATTGACGGATTGTATAACTTACTGCTTGGTACCGTATAGCCAATGTGAAGGCATTCAAGATGTTCGCAAAAATTCAATTTCATAACGTAGAACTCTTCTAATTCAGGTTTTACGGTAGATTAGAACTTTTTAAAAGACTCCAAAAGTCAAGAAATTTTGGTTTATTTTAAAATAAGACACTTTCTAAATTCGTCTTCACTCAGATTGAACGTCGTCGACGTAACAAAATGACCCATTACATAAATGAATTGGCTGAAATGGTGCCTCAATGTGCTTCTCTTGGCCGGAAACCAGACAAACTAACGATTCTCCGAATGGCAGTCTCGCATATGAAAGGGATTCGTGGGAATACTGCACAGGATGAGACCTCCTATAAGCCATCGTTCCTCACTGATCAAGAACTGAAACATTTGATTCTGGAAGCAGCCAATGGATTCTTGTTCGTAGTGTGTTGTCAGACTGGAAAGATTCTCTACGTTGCCGATTCAATTACTCCTGTTTTGAATTTGAAACAAGAAGACTGGCTTCAAAGAAATCTAAACGATCTCATCCATCCAGATGACCATGAAAAGATCAGGGATCAGCTATGTGGAAGTGAGGTCTCAGTGAACAAAGTGCTCGATTTGAAAACTGGTAAGTCAATGTTTCGAGTTCAGTTTGGCAATTACGCTGTATTTTTCTGTAGTCACCGCTAAATCCTTTCTGTAGTCACCGCTAAATCCTGTATGGATGTTCACCTGAATTTCAGGATCAGTGAAACGTGAAGGTGCTTCCTCTCGTGTCCATATGTCATGTAGACGTGGATTCATCTGCCGAATGCGCGTAGGAGCTCTCGAGCCTCTTCATCGTCTCCGAAATCGCCGTCCATTATTCCAACATGCTGGGCACAACTATGTCGTAATGCACTGTACTGGATATATCAAAAATGCTCCACCACAAGGAATCAATGCGCCTGCTTCGTCGTGTCTAGTGGCTATTGCCAGACTTCAGGTATTATACTTAACTCATTGTTTGCTTCCATTTCAATTAACTTTTAGGTGGCATCGATGCCAGTATGTGCAGATCCCTCATCAACAAATCAATTTTCTGTTCGAGTTGCCGAAGATGGAAAAATGACGTTCATCGATTCGAGAGTCAGTGACTTGATCGGATTGAGTAGTGACCAACTCATTGGAAGATATTGGTGGAATCTAGCTCATCCTGCTGATGAGAAAACTCTACAAGATGGATTTGTGGCTCTATTGAGGTGGTTTGATGGAACATTGGGGCAACTTTCAAACGTTTTATCTTACAGTGATCAACCAATGAGAATCAACATTCGAGTACGTACAAGTACTGACTACGTTCCCTGTACAGTATCCGCCTATAAGTTTATGAATCCATACTCGGAACAATTCGAATATGTGGTCGCAACTCATCAAATTTCCACACAAGAAGACATTAATAACTGGGTCACTGAGCCAACTGCACAACAGCCTCAAACCTCAGGATTCAGTGAACTTGGTGCCCCGGGAACCTCTGATTATGGTCAGTCAAGCAGCGGTGGATGGAGACAAGATGCACAAGTTGCGCCTACGCCTCAGTGGCAATGGGATCCGATGAATGGTTACAGCCAGTGAATTTTCTATGCTATTTTGAAAACTATTCCAATGATTCTCAATTTGTCTACTTCCTTGAATTTTTATTTATCCAATGTTCAGTATTCGTCTTCTCTAAAATTGGACCAATGTATGAATAACTCCGATCAAAATATAGTTTGCTATACTTTATTTCTAATATCAAAAAATATATCGAAGAAAAACAATGAATAAATGAAACAACTAAAAAAATGTGAAGTGATTATTTGGGTGGGTTCTGAAGAATGTATTCTGTTGCTGAAGTAGCTGTGGATTTGTGCTCTGAGAACTGTTTTGTCGGCAGCTCTTCAATATTCATTGCAGTCGGAAGCCAAGTGATTGGTGTCCATTGACCTTGTACAGAAGGAACCATAGCACTTTGACGACTTTCCAGTTTCACAACAGGTTCACCACTCCTCGAGAAAAGCAAATGGAAGTCTTTGCTCACTTCTGATTCAGTCATATTCTTTGCGTTGATTTGGAGAGTTTTGCCGTTTCCATATTCGGCTCGGATGGATGGATTCGAGTTTCGTACCGGCTGAGCATAGATGACAACTGATGGATTTTTACGACCTGAAACATAGTCTTTGTCAACCACAAAAATGATGTAAAAAATGCAAATTTAAGAAATACCCATAGCAAAGACCCACCAATTTCCACAATTTGATTCTCGATGAAGTTACGAACACCGACGCTGGATTCACTCTGTTTGCAGAATCTCACAGTGATGCGGTGCAGCTGATTCGTGTACCGAGAAATTCCGTTGTATGCGGGGATTTTAAGAAAATCGGAGAAACGCCATCCGAAGTTGAGGGCCTTGGCGGCGGTGTAAATAGGTTTGAGGCGATCTACACGGGGAACCGACGGCATCTGTAAATAGTAAAAATCTTGTTATTAAGCTTTCAATAAACTTGAATTGGTTATACGAGTGACAGAAAAATATAAATAACTACTTACTGTAAAAACTGTAATAGAGCGACACCCAGAATTTAAACTTTGAGAAGTTCGTATGGAAACGGTTTTGATAAATTAGCCTCCACATTGTCAATATACTACAAACAACTCTTCAGCTACAAGAAACACAAGGTTTCTCAACTTGTGGTTCAAAGGCTTTCTCAATATTGAGCTTAGAAAACAGCCGGTTGGGTGTCGCTCTATTACAGTTTTTACGGTATTTAGAATTCGGATCATTACTTAATGTTTATGTTCAATTAAAAACAAAGGCGTAAAACAAGTTACGGAAAGTGTTTACAATTAAAAATTGTTTTGCACTCATTAGAGAAACTGGAAATAACGTTATTTAACATCAGATCCGATCAGATCACAAGAAAAACATGTCAAAAACTCGAAGAAAAATTTTGGAAAAGTAGTTGAGAACAGTGAAAAACTTCGGCCATGTGGCGTGTAGTCCACACGGACGAGTCATGCGTTTTTCTCGAGATGTTTGTATGATTTTTGTACTTTGTTCTTCGATGTTCTAGCCTATAGTTTTGTTTTTACAGATGACAGTTGCTTCAACAAAAGCAGTATTAACCACTGTGTAAGTTAAATAAAGATGTAGAACTCTCCAATCGAAATTATTTCCTTTCAGAGCGAACTGGATGAGTTTTACGGACGAGACACTGGAAAAACTTAAACGAGTCGAAGCTCGCCTCCTAGAATCTTGTAGTGTAACTTGCGAATCAAAATTTGTTCCTGTAAGAGTTTGATTTAATGTTTATTCAATCACTGTCGATTATTTCAGGTTCGATTCAAAAAAGGTGACGTCTACACGCTGACTGTAAAACCGAGGGAAGCTGAAAATTCCAATGGCGAGGCGATTGTTTTAATACCAGGATTGGGAGCAGGAGTTGCCATGTTCGCTGCCAATCTAAAAAGTTGCGCCAAAAATCACGCAGTGCATACATTCGATCCACTCGGCTTTGGTAGATCTTCGAGACCCAGGTTCAGTGATGATAACGCGATTGCCGAGTTAGAAATGGTCGAGGCTATGGAAGATTGGCGGAAAGCAATGGGAATCGAGAAAATGTTTCTTGTGGGACATGCATTCGGTGGATACTTGGCCAGTGCCTATGCACTCGAACATCCTTCACGAGTTGCTCATCTGATTCTTGTAGATCCGTGGGGATTCGCAGAAAAAGTGGACGCAAATGAAAAATTGGTAAGTTTCCTTGTTTTTGTCTTTTGATACTACTAATTTATTGGGATGGCTCCAGATAAAACCCTACGCTTGGATGTCCTTCCTTGGCGGTGTTGCCGGATATTTCAATCCATTCTCTCCAATGAGATGGATGGGGCCTTATGGTAGGACATGTTGTTTTTAAAGTCGATAATTATCCTTTAAGCTCCTGCAATCGTTCAAAAACTACGACCAGACCTTGTAATCCGATTTCCTGGTCTCCGTGATAACGACATCTACAAATATGTCTATTATCTTAATCTTCCCAATCCAACTGGAGAAACCGCTTTCATGAACATGACACTGCCAGTTGGTTGGGCAAAACGTCCAATGATTAGAAGGTATGCTTTAACTTGTATACAACGTTCAAGCAGGTGAAATTATTTTAGATTCAACGGGATAGACAAGAGTGTAGGAGTCTCTTTCATTTATGGCAGCAAGAGCTGGATTGATCCTGGACCAGCTATTGATATTCAATCGACTCGAGAAGGAGCATACGTAGACATCAAAATTGTCAGAGGCGCTGGAACACACGTTTATGCAGATGACCCGGTAGCATTCAATAAAATAGTTCAGGACGTTGTCGAGGGCCGCTTAGCTCATCCATCCAACGACTTTGAGATGGAAGAATGCTTCCACTCTGATTAAATTGTCCAGTTCACTCAAAATTCATCCCTTGTCTATTTACCGTGTTCAACATATTCATACATTTTGATTCACTGGTCTAATCCTTTCATGTGCCTTAATTAACTCAGAGACTTTTCCCCATGTCAGTATTTTGTAAATAAAAGGTGACAATATTCGAAGCTTTACAAAAGAACCTTTATTCATTCAATCACAAAAATCTTTCAGTCATCATCATCTTTATAGAAAGTCTGCCTCGTCTCGTGTTCACACTCGCACTTATTTCACCATGTAGTTGAGTGGCATTCCCGGTTCCCAGTCGTATGGGAATTCCGGTTTTCCACAATTTGCCAGCGCTTGTTTCATCAACTGAAAACTCAGTTTTTAAAAATGATTTTCAACACTTTGGCACTAACTCTATAACATTCAGAATAGTTTGGATCCGCAAAGTAGTCCCAGCTGTCGACCATTTTCATAATCTCCTTCAGCTCATTGACCGGACATGGTGGCAAGAACATTCTTTCAGGAGTGTTGCGGATAGCTTGTTTAGCCTGTCCAACGGCATTCATGTCAGTGATCTCCTTCCATGGAACACGTCCAACAGTCAACTCAACTTGCATATAGAGCCACACTTCCACGTCATCTTTTCTGCAGATATTAGTTCGATTACTGGATCTAGAGAATTTATAAACCTTCCAAGCTCCTGGTTCTTATGACAAGCAATCGGAGCGTAACGGACAGTACCACGGAATCCAGCAGCAGCTCTTGGCTTGCGAATGATTCCCTGAACAGTCACTTGTTCTCATTTCTTACTGAACAGTTATATTCTTACGTTGTTGTCAGTGAACTTGCGAGCCATTCCGAAATCAAGAATGTAAACCTTGCGGAGTTCGTTAAGCTCAGCGCGTCCAATCGTGTAATTTCCTGGTTTCACATCACGATGCAAATAACCAATGTTGTGAAGATCTTCCAGAGCTTCCAAAGCCTGAATTCCACAACTCAAAGAGCATGCCACACTCAATGACTGTTGTGGGGTTCCCTTGCGAAGATCCTAAACATAATCCTAGAATACGCCTATAGCTGTTTTCGCACCTGCAGAGATTTTCCAACAAGAGTCATGACGACGTAGTTGAAACTTCCATATCTCCCTTTGTCTTCGATCTTGCAGAAATGACGACTTCCTCTTTTAGTCAACTCGCCAAGAACCAGAACTTCCATTTTCAGAACTTGCATTTGCTCTGAGATTCCCTCGACTTTCAGAGCATACTTTCCAGTGGCGTCACTACACAAATAGACTGCTCCACAGCCACCCTCTCCTAATTTCTTTGTGATGGTCCATCTTTCAACCTATTCATATGATTGCAATTCACATATCTATCAGAAGATCCCTACCATAGAACCAGGAGGAAGCTGTACAAGTTCCGGAGGTGGTGCTGTCATCGTTGCGATAAAACTCGTCGACAATAAGGCTAGTTATCGAAAAAGACGGGAATAAGTTTGAAATTGCATTCAAACGACAAATCACTTTTTTTGTGATTTTTCAACTACACATGCCTATTGACGCGCGTCAAGAATTATACTTTCTGACAAGGGAATTCCTTGGGTCTTGTGTTGAACTTTTTTGAGATTTGGGCCATAGACTATTATGCATATCTCCATAAAAGAGAGTGCGCGCCGAATATTTGACATTTTGTAGAGCACGATATCTCGCCGCGAAAACTTTAAAGGAGCATAAATCATTTTCAAACTGATTTTCCGTTTTTCTCAATTTTGGTCGAGTTTCAGCCATTTTTTTTTTGATAAAATATGACTTCGATGCATGATTGTTTCGTACCTCTTGCAAAATTTTGAAGAAAAATTGCTTAAAAACTGAGAAAATCGGAAAAATCAGTTTGAAAATCAGTTATGCGCCTTTAAAGATACCGTAGTAAAAATCGTGATCTCCGATAAATCGAATCTTCGGCGCGCACTCTCTTTGATTTAGATCTGCATAATATATCGACCGTGAGAACTCAAAAATGCAGTAAAAAATATCTGAACGTTTACGTAACTTGAGTTATGGCTGCTCAAAGCCTCAGCCAGCACCGCTACTTGGAAACTTTGAAAACTCATATCTCAGCTCACAGGCACTTCTGAAAGTCTAAATACTCGTTCTCTGCTCAAAGTTGAATGTACAACAAGATGCAATTGTTTACAGAAGAAAACTTTTCTGAGCCAAAACTTCGAAATTTTCCCCACCATTTTTAGTGTTACAGCTTTAATAATAAATAATAAATTAAGATTTTACTGAAAGCAACTCCAAACATTTCAGCTTAAATTTTATTGAATAATGCACTAAATATTAATTTTTATGTTTGCGAACTTATTTTTGAACTACCGCTTTTATTGATTAAAGGCGCACGCTCCACAATGGCAGGCAGGTCTCGACACGACAGATATAACGAAACTTTATCGCAATACTCTCAATTTTTTATTCTTTTTTCCGCCTTTCGTTGTGAAAATTTAATCCTGAAGTTTCTGAAAAATTTAAATCAATAGATAATTGTATTTAATCTAATTGGCTTTGTTCGGCTCGCTTTTAATTGGCTTTGGAAAAAATTAATACATCTTTGCAACTTTTAGGGTACCCCACGACGCGATGAGTTCCGACTTGTACGCGAATGCAGTTTTATACTGCGAAATTTCTCAACGGAACCCGGAGTTGGTTCCTAAGATGTTCAATGAAGCGACCAGAAAGAAGTTGGACGCTTTCGTAAGTCTATTTGTTGTTTATCTCGATCAATGTTTATCCTGATACAGTTGCAAGATCACGAGGCACCTAAACTCAAAGATATCGTCGATGATAATGCATTCAAGAAGAGAAAGCGCACAGCGTCGACATCCGGAGCTGAACCTCCATCTAAGAAAATCGCTGCTAAGGAATCGAGCTCGGACTCTTCAGATGACGGCGCAGTCAAGGTAAATAATCAGTTTTTCGATATCCAGCCATGATTTTGTTACAGAAAAATGGTGTTCAAAAACCGGTCGTCGCAGCTTCGAAAAAAGCTGCTACTCCAGTTCAAAAGAAGGCTGATTCTAGCAGCAGCGGCTCGGACAGCGATGCTCCTGCCAAGAAGATGACATCTGTTAAGAAGCCCGCACAGACTCCAGCTCAGAAAAAAGCCGCATCTAGTTCTGATAGTGACGATGATTCGTCTGATGATCAGAAACAAGTCAAGAAGACTCCAGTTGCTCAAAAGGTAGCAACTCCCAAACCAGTTGCTAAAAAACAAGACACCAGTGATTCGGACAGTGACAGTGAAGAGAGCGACGGGGGAAAAGCGAAGAAGCCCAGCGTAGTCAAGGTTTTTTTTTGCCATTTCGTACCTTTTAGATAAGAATAAATTCACAGGTGACTCCACAAGTTGCGAAGACCACTTCCAAGAAAGAATCATCATCGGACTCATCTGACTCTGAAGACGACAAGAAAACACCGCAGGGTGTTCCAGCTAAAGCAACGCCGACAGTGGCTACGGCTAAAAGGGCAGAATCATCGTCGGATGATTCTTCTGATGATAAGAAAACTGCTACCAAGCCAACTCCAGTGAAGGCAACTATAAAAACCCCAGTCACCAAGAAAGCCGATTCTTCCTCCGACGATTCATCTGAGGACGAGAAAAAACCAACTGCCAAAGCAACTGCAGCCAAGATGACTCCAAAACCTGCTGCGACCAAGAAGGCTCAATCTTCGTCTGACGACTCATCCGATGATGAGAAGAAGCCAGCAGCTAAACAGACTCCGTTGAAAGCAACTCCAAAGTCTCCAGTAACCAAAAAAGCCGAGTCGTCTTCGGGCGACTCATCAGACGATGACAAGAAGCCTGTTGCTAAACAAACGCCTGTAAAAGCAACACCAAAAGCTGCTGCGACCAAGAAGGCTCAATCTTCGTCTGACGACTCTTCCGATGATGAGAAGAAGCCTGCTGCTAAACCGGCTTCATTGAAAGCAACACCAGCCAAGGCCGTCACTCCGAAAGCTGCAGTTACCAAGAGAGTCGAATCATCGTCTGATGACTCATCCGATGATGAGAAGAAGCCAGCAGCTAAACAGACTCCGTTGAAAGCAACTCCAAAAGCTCCTGTCACCAAGAAAGCCGAATCTTCTTCAGACGATTCGTCCGACGACGAAAAGAAACCTGCCGCCAAACCGACTCCAGCTAAAGCAACTCCAAAACCTGCTGTGACGAAAAAGGCATCATCGTCAGATGATTCATCCGATGATGAGAAAAAGCCAGCTGCAAAACCAACTCCTTCGAAGGTAGCTCCAAAAACCGCAGCCGCTAAGAATACCCAATCTTCTTCGGACGATTCATCCGACGACGAGAAGAAACCTGCTGCCAAAGCAACTCCAGCAAAAGCTACTCCGAAAGCTGCTGTGACCAAGAAAGCCGCGTCATCGTCTGACGACTCATCCGATGATGAGAAGAAGCCTGCAGCTAAGCAAACTCCCGCTAAGGCTACTCCGAAAGCCGCTGTGATCAAGAAGGCCGCGTCATCGTCTGACGACTCATCCGATGATGAGAAGAAGCCTGCAGCTAAGCAAACTCCCGCTAAGGCTACTCCGAAAGCTGTTGTCACTAAGAAAGCCGAGTCATCGTCGGACGATTCTTCTGATGATGAAAAGAAACCTGCTAGCAAGCCGGTTCCATTGAAGACAACTCCGAAGGCTCCAGTTACCAAGAAAGCCGAAGCTTCTTCTGACGATTCATCCGACGACGAGAAGAAACCTGCTGGCAAATCAACTCCAGCCAAGGCTACTCCGAAAGCAACGATGACGAAGAAAGCCGAATCTTCATCTGACGAGTCATCCGACGATGATAAGAAGCCTGCGGCTAAGCCCACTCCTGCAAAAGCAACACCCAAGATCGCAGTCACCAAGAAAGCCGACTCTTCTTCTGACGATTCATCCGACGACGAGAAGAAACCTACAGCCAAATCAACTCCAACCAAGGGTACTCCAAAAGCTGTTGTTTCGAAGAAGGCTGAATCGTCTTCTGACGACTCCTCAGACGATGAACCAAAGAAGAAGATCCCTGTTAAGACCGTTGCAACGCCAAAAGTAGTACAGAAAAAGGATTCGAGCTCTGATGACTCGTCGGATGACCAAAAGAAAGCGGTTTCGAAACCAACTCCAAAGCAGAATGGAAAGAAAGCGGAATCCTCTGATTCCTCTGACGATGATGAAGATCTGCCGAAGCCATCGAAAGGTGTAACTCCACGACAGAAACGCGAAGCTTCGGAAGATTCTGCAGAGACCGAAGAAAGCTCGTCAAGAACTCCAGCTCTCAAAGCAAAGCCGCTAGCTACGTCCACTGAGAAGCCAGCCTACGAATCGCGTAAGAGAAAGTCTTCCCCATTCCGTCGCGTTCAAATGACAAAGGATAATGTTGCCGAGAAGTTCAGAAACAATCAGCATGATTCGGTAGGCTAATCCTTTTGTGTATCTTTAAGATCAGTTTTGTTTCAGAGTTTCGACCAGTGGGGCCATCGTGCAAACGAGAGCCTCGGAAAGGTAGTAGGAAAAGCTTTCCGTCACGAAAAGACCAAGAAGAAGAAGGGAAGCTATGGAGGAGGCCCAATCAACCAATCGATCAATTCAATCAAGTTTTCGGACTCGGACGATTAAATCATTTTCACGCTTTCACCGATCCTCATTTTTTTCTTAATTGTTGTTGTCTGTTGTTCCCCGTTTTCTCTCGTTAAACTTTAAAAATATCCCAACAACAAAGTTTCTTGTATACTTTTGTTATCGTCCCAACATGCTTCGCAGCCTTCGTTAAGTTTTGTTATATGTTATGTCACCGCCATCTTTGTTTGTTTCAAGAGTTCTATTCATCCCAAACCTTTATTACTAAATAGGTTTCAAATTCTCAAATAAAATGGTTGTGTGAATTATTGCTCTCTCTCTTCGCTCATATTTCAGAAAATCGGAATAGTTAGAAAGGAATCCGGTAAAAGTGGACCTCAGTTGAATGTACGACAAGATGCAATTGTTTACAGAAGAAAACATTTCTGAGCAAAAACTTCGAAATTTTCCCACCATTTTTAGTGTTACAGTTTTAGTAATAAAATATTAATAAAAATTTTACTGAAAGCAACTCTAAACATTTCAACTTAAATTTTATTGAATAATGCACTAAATATTAATTTTTATGTTTGCGAACTTATTTTCGAACTACCGCTTTTATTGATTAAAGGCGCACGCTCCACAATGCCAGGCAGGTCTCGACACGACAGATATAGCGAAACTTTAAATATCACAATACTTTAAATTTTTTATTCTTTTTTCTTCTTTTCGTTGTGAAAATTTAATCCTGAAGTTTCTGAAAAATTTGAATCGATAATTAATTAATTTAATCTAAGTGGCTTTGTTCGGCTCGCTTTTAATTGACTTTGGAAAAAATTAATACATCTTTGCAACTTTTAGGGTACCCCACGACGCGATGAGTTCCGACTTGTACGCGAATGCAGTTTTATACTGCGAAATTTCTCAACGGAACCCGGAGTTGGTTCCTAAGATGTTCAATGAAGCGACCAGAAAGCAGTTGGACGCTTTCGTAAGTCTATTTGTCGTTTATCTCGATCAATGTTTATCCTGATACAGTTGCAAGATCACGAGGCACCTAAACTCAAAGATATCGTCGATGATAATGCATTCAAGAAGAGAAAGCGCACAGCGTCGACATCCGGAGCTGAACCTCCATCTAAGAAAATCGCTGCTAAGGAATCGAGCTCGGACTCTTCAGATGACGGCGCAGTCAAGGTAAATAATCAGTTTTTCGATATCCAGCCATGATTTTGTTACAGAAAAATGGTGTTCAAAAACCGGTCGTCGCAGCTTCGAAAAAAGCTGCTACTCCAGTTCAAAAGAAGGCTGATTCTAGCAGCAGCGGCTCGGACAGCGATGCTCCTGCCAAGAAGATGACATCTGTTAAGAAGCCCGCACAGACTCCAGCTCAGAAAAAAGCCGCATCTAGTTCTGATAGTGACGATGATTCGTCTGATGATCAGAAACAAGTCAAGAAGACTCCAGTTGCTCAAAAGGTAGCAACTCCCAAGCCAGTTGCTACAAAACAAGACACCAGTGATTCGGAGAGTGACAGTGAAGAGAGCGACGGGGGAAAAGCGAAGAAGCCCAACGTAGTCAAGGTTTTTTTGCCATTTCGTACCTTTTAGATAAGAATACATTCACAGGTGACCCCACAAGTTGCGAAGACCACTTCCAAGAAAGAATCATCATCGGACTCATCTGACTCTGAAGATGACAAGAAAAAACCGAAGGGGGTTCCAGCTAATGCAGCCAAATCAGCTCCAACCGACGGTACTCTGAAAGCTGCTGTTTCGAAGAAGGCCGAATCGTCTTCTGACGACTCCTCAGACGATGAACCAAAGAAGAATTTCCCTGTTAAGACCGTTGGAACGCCAAAAGTAGTACAGAAAAAGGAATCGAGCTCGGACTCTTCAGATGACGGCGCAATCAACGTAATTAATCAGTTTTCTGATATCCAGCCATGATTTTGTTACAGAAAAATGGTGTTCAAAAACCGGTCGTCGCAGCTTCGAAAAAAGCTGCTACTCCAGTTCAAAAGAAGGCTGATTCTAGCAGCAGCGGCTCGGACAGCGATGCTCCTGCCAAGAAGATGACATCTGTTGAGAAGCCGGCACAGACTCCAGCTCAAAAAAAAGCCGCATCTAGTTCTGATAGTGACGATGATTCGTCTGATGATCAGAAACAAGTCAAGAAGACTCCAGTTGCTCAAAAGGTAGCAACTCCCAAGTCAATTGCTAAAAAACAAGACACCAGTGATTCGGACAGTGAAGAGAGTGACGGAGAAAAAGCGAAGAAGCCCAATGTAGTCAAGGTTTCTTTTGCCAGTTCGTACCTTTTATATAAGAATAAATTCACAGGTGACCCCACAAGTTGCGAAGACCACTTCCAAGAAAGAATCATCATCGGACTCATCTGACTCTGAAGATGACAAGAAAAAACCGACGGGTGTTCCAGCTAAGGCAGCCAAATCAACTCCAACCAAGGGTACTCCAAAAGCTGTTGTTTCGAAGAAGGCCGAATCGTCTTCTGACGACTCCTCAGACGATGAACCAAAGAAGAATTTCCCTGTTAAGACCGTTGGAACGCCAAAAGTAGTACAGAAAAAGGAATCGAGCTCGGACTCTTCAGATGACGGCGCAATCAACGTAATTAATCAGTTTTCTGATATCCAGCCATGATTTTGTTACAGAAAAATGGTGTTCAAAAACCGGTCGTCGCAGCTTCGAAAAAAGCTGCTACTCCAGTTCAAAAGAAGGCTGATTCTAGCAGCAGCGGCTCGGACAGCGATGCTCCTGCCAAGAAGATGACATCTGTTGAGAAGCCGGCACAGACTCCAGCTCAAAAAAAAGCCGCATCTAGTTCTGATAGTGACGATGATTCGTCTGATGATCAGAAACAAGTCAAGAAGACTCCAGTTGCTCAAAAGGTAGCAACTCCCAAGTCAATTGCTAAAAAACAAGACACCAGTGATTCGGACAGTGAAGAGAGTGACGGAGAAAAAGCGAAGAAGCCCAATGTAGTCAAGGTTTCTTTTGCCAGTTCGTACCTTTTATATAAGAATAAATTCACAGGTGACCCCACAAGTTGCGAAGACCACTTCCAAGAAAGAATCATCATCGGACTCATCTGACTCTGAAGATGACAAGAAAAAACCGACGGGTGTTCCAGCTAAGGCAGCCAAATCAACTCCAACCAAGGGTACTCCAAAAGCTGTTGTTTCGAAGAAGGCCGAATCGTCTTCTGACGACTCCTCAGACGATGAACCAAAGAAGAATTTCCCTGTTAAGACCGTTGGAACGCCAAAAGTAGTACAGAAAAAGGAATCGAGCTCGGACTCTTCAGATGACGGCGCAATCAACGTAATTAATCAGTTTTCTGATATCCAGCCATGATTTTGTTACAGAAAAATGGTGTTCAAAAACCGGTCGTCGCAGCTTCGAAAAAAGCTGCTACTCCAGTTCAAAAGAAGGCTGCTTCTAGCATTAGCGGTTCGGACAGCGATGCTCCTGCCAAGAAGATGACATCTGTTGAGAAGCCGGCACAGACTCCAGCTCAGAAAAAAGCCGCATCTAGTTCTGATAGTGACGATGATTCGTCTGATGATCAGAAACAAGTCAAGAAGACTCCAGTTGCTCAAAAGGTAGCAACTCCCAAGTCAATTGCTAAAAAACAAGACACCAGTGATTCGGACAGTGAAGAGAGTGACGGAGAAAAAGCGAAGAAGCCCAATGTAGTCAAGGTTTCTTTTGCCATTTCGTACCTTTTCGATAAGAATAAATTCACAGGTGACCCCACAAGTTGCGAAGACCACTTCCAAGAAAGAATCATCATCGGACTCATCTGACTCTGAAGATGACAAGAAAAAACCGACGGGTGTTCCAGCTAAGGTAGCCAAATCAACTCCAACCAAGGGTACTCCAAAAGCTGTTGTTTCGAAGAAGGCTGAATCGTCTTCTGACGACTCCTCAGGCGATGAACCAAAGAAGAAGATCCCTGTTAAGACCGTTGGAACGCCAAAAGTAGTACAGAAAACGGATTCGAGCTCTGATGACTCGTCGGATGACCAAAAGAAAGCGGTTTCGAAACCAACTCCAAAGCAGAATGGAAAGAAAGCGGAATCCTCTGATTCCTCTGACGATGATGAAGATCTGCCGAAGCCATCGAAAGGTGTAACTCCACTACAGAAACACGAAGCTTCGGAAGATTCTGCAGAGACCGAAGAAAACTCGTCAAGAACCCCAGCTCTCAAAGCAAAGCCGCTAGCTACGTCCACTGAGAAGCCAGCCTACGAATCGCGTAAGAGAAAGTCATCCCCATTCCGTCGCGTTCAAATGACAAAGGATAATGTTGCCGAGAAGTTCAGAAACAATCAGCATGATTCGGTAGGCTAATCCTTTTGTGTATCTTTAAAATCAGTTTTGTTTCAGAGTTTCGACCAGTGGGGCCATCGTGCAAACGAGAGCCTCGGAAAGGTAGTAGGAAAAGCTTTCCGTCACGAAAAGACCAAGAAGAAGAAGGGAAGCTATGGAGGAGGCCCAATCAACCAATCGATCAATTCAATCAAGTTTTCGGACTCGGACGATTAATCATTTTCACGCTCTCACCGATCCTCATGGTTTTCTTAATTTTTGTTGTCTGTTGTTCCCCGTTTTCGCTCGTTAAGCTTTTAGAATATCCTAACAACAAAGTTTGTTGTATGCTCTTGTTATCGTCCCAACATGCTTCGCAGCCTTCGTTAAGTTTTGTTATATGTTATGTCACCGCCATCCTTATTTGTCTCAAGAATTCTATTCATCCCAAACCTTTATTTCCAAATAGGTTTCAAATTCTCAAATAAAATGGTTGTGTGAATTATTGCTCTCGTCGCTCATATTTCAGAAAATCGGAATAGTTAGACAGGAATCCAGTAAACGTGGAGCTCATTCGATTATTGATGAAGTCTTCCGCTGTGATTCCCGCTTTGCCTAATCGTAGCATATCCTTCAGTTCTGCAGTGACTATGTCAATGTGCACACTGTCCTCACACGCAGAGTATTCGGGAACAACTTGCGCCTGAAAGCATGCCTATCGGGGTTGTGAAAGTGTTCTAATTAAGATCATTCACCGCAGTTCTGATTTCATCCTCGTCGAGAACACCATCGTTTTTGAAGTCTAATGCCTCGAAATGATATTTAGCAGATGCACGGGTCTGGAAACAATACCTCGAATTACTTCTAAAAATATCTACTTACGTGACGGAATCTTATGGCTGTCATCAAGTCAACAAATGCTTTGAAATCCAAGCATCCACCCTCATAGACCATCGAAATGTCAAAAATTCGTTGGATGAACATTGCATTGAACGACTGACCACTGAAAAACGATTCGAGAAATATACAGGAAAATTGCAAAATTGTCATACTCTCTGAATAATTTCATTTCCGAGGAAGATAGGACTCCATTTCTATCGGTATCCAGACATCTAAACTCGTAGAGAACGCTTCTGAACTGAGCAACAGTAAACCTGAAAATATCTATAAAACTGATACACTTCTGTCGCTCAACTTACACATCCATTTCTGGAATTTCCGTACCATTGTTTTCTGCTTGAATGCATAATTCAAGGTGCATCAGGAGTGTGGATGATAGCAGATCTTTTAGGTATATGTTCTCACGTCGTCGTGCATCCAGGAGAAAGAAGATGACGCCAACAACATAGGCTGAATAATATTCAACGCGTTCCGGCTCATCAATCATTTGTGGAACATAATGCGCTCCGACGAAGTCTTGTAGACTCTGAATACGTTGGAATTTGATTTACATGGAGTATAAATCATCTGAAAACTCACATAGCTCGAAATTTCGGTACTATTCTCCGCGTACGGTAGCAGTTTGATGTACGTCTCTTCGGCGTGAATGACTGTCTTTACGAGCTCTTCTGAAAAGAAAAAAGGGTTCGTGTATATTCGAGGTGGCTTACGAACCAATGAGAGTGATATCAATTGTCAAGTTGAAGTTTGTGATCTTGACGAAAGTACTTATTGTGCTGTGGGGAAACAAATCTTTGACTGACTGGGGAGATTTTTTCAATATTTTCTGAAAAAATCCTTTAGAAATATTGAATCTGAAGGCTGATATTACTAAGAGTCTTGTGAGTTTAACATATCTCGTTGTTCCGCTGTCTCCCCAAATAAGCTCCACTTTCAATGATTTCAGGAATTCTTCGGTCTCAAGTTTCACTTCTTCGATATTGATGCGCCGATTATCAGCGAAAATTTCCAATACACGAGAATTGAAGGTTCCTGAAAATATAATTGGAATTTAAAATATATCGATCAGCCACGAAACTCACTTTCGAACTCGTTTACATCTCCATCACTTCGTCTTGAAACCATATCATTGAGAAGTTTTGGATAAACCAGTTTTCTCATTTTCCTGAGATTCTAATGTTGTATTGGAAGATGGACGGCGTTCGTCTGAAATGATCAAGCAAGTTTCGAAGAAAGAAAAGCGCGTTTTGAACTCGAGCGCGAAAAGCGGACAAGATGTAAATGCGCGCTATCGAGAACCAAGAATACTGGCTTCTCACGAATTCACGGACTATCTGTTCGTAGACTGAGATTAGTGATAGGATAATTTCTCATATGTGAGATTCCCTAATATTCTTATAGCAAGAAGCATATAACACTACTTAGTTTTGGAAGACTATCGAAGCCCAGTAGAAACACCAAACAAAACGATTTAAAATATGAATTTATTGAAAACATTACGAGATGGGAAAAACACAACTAGTTATTCAAACAACAAGTGAGAATCAGATATTGAGCAGGAAAAATAATAGCTATTTCTGAAGAATAATCGAATTGGAGCATCTATCACATAACTTGTCTTCTGGATTGCGAGTGTGCTTCCGACATCGCTCACAGTATCGCAAGGAGCTTTCGGTAATCTGGACAGACAACGACTGATCCACTTGTAGTTCGACTTGTGAAACGTTGAGAAGTTCCGATAGCTCCGAGGAATAGTATTGAAGCATTTCGTATTGTTCAGACGGTAGGTGGACAAGGACACCCTGGAAATTGGATGGTATTAGGAAAATATGTATGTGAAATGGCAACCTTCTTAGATGTGTCAATTTTTGGACCAGCAGAAGCTTCCAGGAGAGAACGTATTTCCATAATTGAATTCATAAGTGCTGGGAGTCGCGGATCAGCATGTAGAATTCCAGAATGCAAGTCAACCAACTTCTGTCGTAGGATTTGTTTTTCGTGTGATCCTGGTAGGTGTTGAAGAACTTCAGCGGACAAATGAGGCAGAATTGGGGATATAGTGTGAGCTATGTTGTGTGCCAATCTGAAAAATTAAAAAGAACCAAACTAGGAAATAGTATGATTATACCTGTGAAGAGTGAACTGTGCTGATAGATGGGATTCGCTGCCGATTTTATCACAATATAGTCTATCGCGAACATACTTCTGGAAAAAAGATATGATGCAGTTAGTAAACTTTCAAAACTTACCACATAATTCCCACTAAAGTTTCTCTGCATGAACTGTGTCAAATCATTTGCAACTGTTCTGAATTTGAAATCTTCGTAATTCGTGATCGATCTTCTAACGAAGCTGTCACAACTTTGGAGCATGTCAAGATCGAGAGTTCTCAATGGTGTGTTCAGCTGATCTCCATGAAAACCTTGGCAACCACCGATCATGAAACGAAAACCATTTCGCAGAGCGATCACTTTCTTGTCAACATCTTCAATAATAGTTGGCCCGATTTTCGATTCACCAGCGTTTTCTGACCCAGAAAGAGCAACCCAGAATCGGAGTCCATCTGCTCCAATAGCCTTCTGTTTCAAGGAACCATCAGTTAGCTGAAAAAAGAACATAAACAGCTTGTCAAATGATTGAAACACGAACCATAGTCGGATCCACAACGTTTCCAATAGATTTCGACATCTTATTGTTTTTCTCATCAATGCAGAACCCGTGTACGATAATCTGTTTATATGGAAGTTTGTTCTGAACAGCAACGGAAGTCAGCAAAAGAGATTGAAACCATCCTCGAAACTGATCCACGCCTTCTAGAACAACATCGGTCGCATGTTTTCTTTCTTCATCATTCACCTTGGCCGCATGCCATGCAAGTCCAGAGTCAAGCCAAACATCCATAATATCAGTGTTTTTTGATAGCTTAGGAATAACATCTGTTGGAATATTCAAAGATTCTCTGACTTCCTTGTTATCGAGAATGTCCTTTACATCGATCTCCCACCAAACATCCGTGCTTTTCCGTTCTCTTGTCAGATCTGCTAGCCACTCAATGAGTTTACGAGAAGTATACGATCCGCCATTCTCATCAACCAAACCGGGAATCGGTGTTCCCCAAACTCGCTGTCTCGAGATACACCAACTTTTTCTTGTCGTCACAAGTTGTTTCAGAGCACCGCGTAGATCAGAGTCGCCAGCGGCCACTTTAATATCGTCTAACAGAGTTGAAGCACGCTTCCCAATTTGATCCACATCTATGAACCACTGCTCACTGCTTCGAATTATAACTGGTTTCTTAGTTCTCCAATCATATGGATACGAATGAATATGCTTGGATGTGTGGACAACGTCATGATTCAGAATTCGCAGCGATTCCTTCTGACCATCTCCTAGAACTGGTTTCCCATCTAGATCGTGGCCCAGATGTCTCGTGTAACACCCGCGAGCGTCGACGAAACTCTGGACGCGTTCGTTTTTTGTCAGAGCAACCTGCAATAATTAAAATGATAACTTAGGTTTAGTCTTGTCTTACTTCATAGTCCTGAAATCCATGAGCAAACGCAGTGTGCACTAGACCAGTTCCCACCGCATCCGAGACATGCGGGCCTTCGTAGATCGGAAAAGCTAGTTCGTTGTTCCTGTTTGAAAGCCGTCGATTTGATTCAACTATCCATAAGACTCACCAACAGCTCCGATATCTCTTTCCAATCAGATTATTCGCTTTCACTTTTCCGACAACAGCACACTTCCGTTCACTAGATTTAACGAATTCGTCCACGAGATTAGAGGCACACAGGTAGAAGGTGGATGTGGGGTTACTTAACATGTTAAAATATCTTGTGATATGGTTTTTGAAACAAACTTGACATCACTTTCCAACTGAATAACAGAATATTGAATGCTTGGAGATACGCAAATCGCATTGTTCAAAGGAAGAGTCCACGGAGTTGTTGTCCAGGTGAGAGCATAAAACTGGGAAAGCTTCGTAGGAAGTTCACCGATCCATTCGACATCGGATGAGGAGAAGTTGATCATTTTGAAGCGAAAGTAAACACTTGTACTTTGATGTTTTTCGTTGTATTCCAGCTCCGACTCCGCCAGGGCAGTGTTTGAACTTGGTGACCTAAATCAAATCGGCGATTAATTGATTTTCTAGAAATCCTATACCAGTATACGGGCTTGAAAGATCGGTAAACCAGTTTTTGCTCAACAAGTCGAGCGAAAATATCCAATTGAGCAGCTACATACTCAGGACTTTTGGTTATATATGGATGATCCCAGTCTGCAGTTACTCCCCACCGACGGAACGCATTCATCTGCTTCCCAATCGCCTCGTCTGCAACAGCTTTCGCGGCTGAACGAGTTTCCAAAGAAGAAAGTGGCCTTGTACTCCCTTGTTTCTTCCTAATTTTCAACTCGATCGGTAAACCATGGCAGTCCCAACCGGGACGGAAACGAACTCTAGAAATTTGGTATAAAGTAATACCATTCATCCGAATCAGATAATACCCACCTGTAGCCTAGTCCAATTTTACTCTTCACCACAAAATCTTTCAGGATTTTGTTGATTGCATGACCAGTATGAGCCTCTCCATTTGCATAAGGAGGGCCATCAAGAAGCTCAAAAACTTCCGAGTCTTTCCGGTTTTCAAGTTGCCACGAGTACAAATCATTTTGTCCACCATTTCTCGCTGCATTTTGATCAGATAGGGAACGTTCTGTAGATTTGATATGATTGACGAAAGTAGATGAAGGCAGGAAGACGGTTGATTTTTTCTTTTTCGGTTGGTCTGATGATGTTGATTTGGAGGAAGAGTGTAGAGTACTACTGGAATAGGAGATATATCTTTAAATCTTCTTTAGACTCATTTTCACCTAATGATTTTTCTCGAGGGCCTGCAGAGCGGCAGCAATGCATTCGTTTGGAATGCCATCTAGGTCGATACCTGAAGTTAACTTATGAATACGTGAGTCTGGATGGATTCTCACCGAATACAAAAAGCAGATTTCTTCTTTGCTTCTTTCCTGCGAAGTGGATGACAAAACGTCTGATGAACAGCTCCACTCCTGGCTGAAAGAAAGTGGGTAATGAATTTATTTCCTCTCTGCCACGCACCAATTCAGGATTACCCAACAAGCTTTTCAGTTCGTACTCAACACGTTGCTGCTCAGAGAGCTGACTCGAGAGCAACTCCGGTGGTTGAATAACTTCGATGACTTGCCCGATTCTACCAGTTGTATTGAAGTTCTATTTAAATTATACTTAGTCTTTTGATTAACAATAATCCATTAAATACCACTAAATCTTTATCGGAGTGTGAAGTGATCGAGAAGTGAATCGGTTCCTCGTTGAACTCGAAAGAATAGTCGGTAAAACGCATTCACCCTAAATTGATCGATGTTGCGAGGGTTTAGAACAATCGCACCCGAAGTATTTTATCAAGGACTCAACTAACAATTCCAGCCTTGAACCCTATCTTTTGTATTTTTAAAGGTTTATTCAGTCAACAACAAATTGAGAAACAACAGTGAATAGTACAAAACAAAGGAAAAATTTAAAAAGCAGAAAAAGATAGACAGCGAGAACTAGTCATCAAGATCGTATTTAGAAACAATTGGGGGTGTTGTGATTCGTAACTTGGGATCTCGTTGTCGTTCCAACGCCTCTCTGAAAAAAAACTTAGTCTGATTATGTGAAATCGTACCACAGCTTACCTTCGTTCTTTTCCTTCTTGGGGAGTCAAAAATCGGCCTTGCATAGTTTGCTCATCGACAGTCCAAAGGAACATATCGTTGAGAGTGTAGCCAAAAGCTTTCCAACCGACGAAGAATAGAACAAATGAGACGATGATACGGCGACGAGAGATCTGGAATTTGAATTCTTACAAATTCGCTAGAATATTAGAATTCCACAAACCTGTTGATAATTGATAGGTTTGTTAGGTGTGAAAGATCGAAGTTTTTGACGCAGCATGCGGCGCCATTCCCACACAATCATCTTAACAAACAGTCTTGGCCTTCTGGGTTGGGAGAAGCCCGAAGCGCTTCTTGATGATGACGCGGTATTTGGAGTTCTTGTCCTCTGGTGAGAAACGAGCTGGGTGAGCAGTCAAGGTTTGAAGTCCCGATGGAGCGGTTCTCTGAAATTAGAAAATAATAATGGGAAATTAGTTATTGCGTTTCTTACCTTCAATGTGTAGACTCTCTGCTGATTTTCGTCCAAGTAGTATCTCAAGAACATTGTCTGGTTGTCGAAGACTGTTCTAAAACAATAACTTAGATCTGAAGAAGACCATTTACGATAGAATCAAAAATATACGAGAACGAAATAAACGGAAATGATCTAGGTACTGGCTCTAAAACAATAGTGTTCTTTATTGTTCTTAATATATGCGCATAACAAGACAAATTAACAAAACAAGGAAATCACAAACTTTTCAATAAACCGGTAAGAGACGAGGATAATAGGCACGAGTCCATTAAGAAAACTAAGAAAAAAGATTGGCTCAGGAGACTAATTGAACAAATCGATAAATAGATATATACAAGAGAAAAAGAAAAGAACATCCGCGATATTTGATGGAAAACATGATTTCCCTCGAATATGACCGAATAATTGTTATAAGGGGCCCATTCCGAGAGTGTGGAACACATAATCCCATAATGATGTCGAAATTCCGAAGCCTGAAAACCAAAAGTAGGCCAAGTTTGTGGAGTAAAAAATAAATCGGCGATGCGCAGGTGAGAATGCAAACGCGCCCCATCGAAACGAGCGCGAATTTCAAAATAATTTTAATGGCTGGCAAGAAATTTCTAGATTTTCGAAGATTTTCTCTATTTATCGAGATAGTTAAAATATGGACAGGGAGTTTTTATAATTATTTCAGTGAAATAAAAAAGTCGTTTTCGGCATACTTGCGCAAACCAGGCCGACGGAGGCCCCCAAGTTTCTCCGCTCAAACATGATGGGTTTGAATAAAATTTATAGAACTCATGAGATCTTGAGAGCTATATACATATTATCGCGCCGCCGTCCGCTGTCAGCTGGCTTTAAAGGCGCATGGATTTATTTCAGGCGATATCTCGTTAGGGCACGAAAAATGCGCCAACCCCGAGAAGGCGCACTTCGCGTTTATCAGTCCATCGTAATATCATGACACATTTCTCGTGCCCTAACGAGATATCGCCTGAAATAAATCCATGCGCCTTTAAAGTCAACTGACAGCAGACGGCGGCGCGATAATAACACTAGTGTTTAACTTTGCAGTTTTTTGTTAGGCGCCCCTGTAACACCCAGGCCGGGAGTGGCTCGGTCCGGGTGTTTCAGGGACGTTTGCCAACAACTAAGCAGCTGAACTCAGATGTTATGTGAATCATTTTGTAGATCTCATAGAGTTCTATTTATTTATTTACATTTTGTTATCAATTTTACTCAAAAAGGTTTATGTCTAAGCGGTGATAATTAACGGTCCGGTTCGGACAAGTATGAGTTTTGGTTAAATTTTATCTATCAATATTTTCCAATAAAATGCGACCCAATTTTCGCACTTACCAACATCAAAGTTTTTGAAATGATGGTTGTGATGATACACTTTTCTGAAATGGAGATTGCTGCGAGGCCGTGGACTTCCATGATGCAAGTAGTAATGAACCATATCGTACATGACGTAACCGAAGAGCTTTCCAGCACCAAAAGCACAAAATACGGGCCTAGAAATATTGAATGAGAAGATTCAATAACTTCGACTAACCATTGGAATGTATTCGAATAAATCACATAAAAAATGCCAACTATGAGTGCAGCAGGCACTGGAGGAAAGACAAGACGATCTCCATCCATTGGTGTTTTATGATGAAGTCCGTGAGCAAGAAAATGGAGCAGTATTTGATTTGGCGAATGGGGTGATGGCTTCCAGTGGAAAACCCAGCGATGGAGGCTGTATTCCGTGAGAGTCCAAGTGAGAACACCGATTACAAACCATGCTGACCAAAGAAGAACGGAGTTGTACACATCTGAAAGCAAAGAAAATAATGATCGTAAAAGAGAAATAAGCTCACCGGTGGATCCAGAAAAGGACACAATTGAAATGATCGAAAAAAGAACGACGATTGGCATCCAAATAGCAGGAACGACCCACCAAACTGTTCTCGTCATGCTTTCCAGCAGATCAGAGTCGAAAAGTCTAAAAATCGAATGGTAGAATTTTGTAGCGTCGGACAAGAAAAGATTTACCGCGGAGAAATTTCCCACTATACTTACCTTAGCGTTCCATCGTATGGCTGATGAATCCAATGCCAATATTCGGTTCCCAGAGAGCCAACCTTGAATAGCATGCCAGTTTTAGATTCAATCAGTGGATCTCCCTGAAAAAATTTCCATGTAAACTTGTTAAAAAAAGACCTCAGTATACCTTCTGAATCGTGTTCACATTGTATCTCTCGAGAATATTGTAGGCCGCTTCAGAATGTTCGTGCCTCACTCCCATTATCCGCTTTTCGCCTCGAATATACTCTCCAATCTCTTCTCCAGCCAATCGATTTAGCACCTGTAGCAAACTAGATGGCGTTAACGAAACTGACATTACATTCAAAGATCAAAAATAGAGCTTTTAGAAAATACCTTTGCTCCTCCAGGATGCTTAGATGCAAAATCTGCAATATCATAGTATTGTCCATCGAGTTGTACCAGTAGGGGTTTCTTCTCTTCAGCACCTATCCCCATGATTCTCTGAAAACAGCATGTTTGCACTGATGAATATAGTAAAAAACATTTGAGCGGATAGAGGATCGAGAGGAAATGAGATCATGCACAGAGAAACTTCATTTCCTGGCAACGCTTTGAGATCAGTTTTCGAAAACAATATGAGAGACGAGAATGGAGAAGAGAGTGGATACAGAATAAAGAAGTTTTTCACCTGGCTAGTGGTATAATAGCTACTGAATTTGAACTAGAAATAGGAACTTCGAGTGATTTTAGACCTTAGAATGTTCTGATTTAATTAGGAAGTTTGACATGAAGAGAAATAAAACACCTTTTCTTTACAGTGAAACTCATATTACGAAGAATGATCAAACATCTCGATGCACATGCGCATAAAATCTTGGTAGAAATGAGATGTCGCGAGAAAAGAGGCGACTAAGGGAAGGATCTCATCGCTAATTGGAAACATGAGGATTACGAAGAAGCTTGTGATTTTAAACTGCACATTTGCCTCATCTTAGCATTCATTCGCGAATAGAACCTAAACAGTTTTACTATCACCAATCTCAAAGAATTGGTAAGGCAATTGTTTCTGACCGACTCTTTTTGCGGGAGTGAAAAAAAGAAAATTCGGGGAGAAATCACTCACACGTGAGAGAAAGAGTAAAAGAGCAAACTCGGGCGACTGACCTAAATGAATTGAATTGAACGAGATAAAACGTGCGGGCGAGAGTGAGAGCCAATGTGCATGGGCTCTTCGGCTCTTCGTCGGAAACGGGGGCAAACAATGGAGAATATTTTGCCACCCGTCCATCCGTCCCTGTCAGTCAGTTCGATGAAATGGAAAACGGGGGAGAGAGGGCGTGGCAGGAAAGGAAGGAAGGAAAGAAGAGTCTCATGCAATTTCCAAAATTGCGAGTGAGCGAGAGGCGGCGTGTGCTCCTCTTGCTCAAGAGAGGCCTTTAAGCTTCTCTGGGCGACGGAAGGAAAACACTGAGCGCGCGGGAAACGAGAACTTTGTTACCATTGACAAACATACACAAAAGAATGGAGTCTTCGGAGCCATAGAGTTTTGACCATAGAAACCGCCGTTATATTGTCTTCTATTTTCGAAGGCAACAGAAAAAGAAACGCATTCGACGGAAAACTAATTTGGAAAAGAAAGAATACGACATCCCGGCAAGGAAGAAAAACGAGGACTCCAAATGAAAATTTCTGCTATTTCTGCTAGGAATGAAATGAAATGAGTCACGATGTCATTCATTCATATTGACATCGAACCTGCCTAGAAGTCTCTGATAAGCTTCAACGTGTTAGTTGCATAGAAACGTGCGAAATAGTGTGCGCGGCGAGGGTATTTCGGAAAGAAATAATTGTCTACAGGAAATATCCAAACAAACTACACACATCATCGGTGTTGATCTTAATGACATGCGAAGATTGTCTAAGCATACACGCTTTGTTTTATTGGATCGCCGCATCAAAGTTATATTATACGAAAGAAACATTGAACTATCATTGATGAAGAGAATCTGTGTTTTTCATCCTGAAATTAAATAGGTTGGCAATAGTCTAATGGCCAACAATTGACCGAATGGAAACTATAATTCTAGTTCAACAAACTATTGAAAACAATCAAGTGTGAGAGATACATTGAGACGCTCTCGTTAGATAGTAGGCATCCCCATCGTAGAATGTCTAGTTTACAACTGATAGAAGTGTTTCACAGGACGAAAAATCGTTGCCCTTTGCCAATGAAATAAAAGGTAATAAAGCGACACTACCTTGTCACAGGAATCTTTGCATTTTAGATGAAATTAAATGACACACAATGAAAGTGGTCTCGCATAAAAGTGTAACTGAAACCTTGACGGATCTGCGAGAAATTCTAGGAACAATTGAAAACGAGGAAAATGACAATACGAACTAGTTCCACACGACACTTTTGACAATGGAGAAGGCGTCAATGTCGTTTTGTGGGTGAGTGTTTGTATGATATAATATTGGCATGGTAAACTAGAGAGGAATAGAGAGACGGACTGAAAAGAGAAACATATTGGACAGAATGTAATAATAAAAGGGCGAGCAAGAAAACGTCATGGAGAAGAGTTTGCTTAGTGATAAGGCGCCGATGTGGAACATATTTAGATAGTCCTAAAAATGAGTCACTTAAAATTTGTGACTTTTGACACAGGAATATATTATACTTGTGAGTAAGCAAATATGAAACTCTGAGAGGTGAAATGGAAATTGGGTACATCTCCTACACCCTGGCGGATGAGTAGACTTTGCAGGGGAAACATTTTTCCCTTGATCAGAAGTGGGAATCATATCAAAAACATGTTGTGTCTTTGTAAAGATGAAGGCGCACTACGCAGACTTTCTTTTCCTCGAAACAACACTGTCTCTTTGATGTTGATTCTCCGATAAATTGCATAGAAAGCATAGCAAGTTTTTTTATAACGAATCAGCTTTCGCATTACCCCTCAGAAATTCGATACTCGGAATTCTTACAACATCCCTCAACACAAATCTTCGCAAACCAAAACTAAAGGCTATGATAACATCTCACATTACGGAGCGAGCTAGTTAATCAAATGTTCCAAAATGAGCATGTTCATACATTTGCAAGTAACGAATAACAAAGAAGCAAAAAATGAAGAAAGATTAAGATTATCAGCTTATCACTTGACACGGTGATTTTTTTCCTACCTTTTAGTGGAACGTTTTTGGAAGGAAAAAGGCGCGAAAAAATCGCTCGCTGATTGGTTAGCTCCGCCCTTTTTGGGATGTTAGATCACGGCCCTGCTGCTTTCTAGTCCGCCGGCCGTGGCTGTCTCTGTGGGAACTTTCTCTTCCATCGAGAAGTGAGCATCGTCAAATCAGTTTTTAAGTATGAAGGATCGTTTTTTGAGACCTAATTTTTTCGTCATATAAACTTCATAAAATTTAGAAGAAACGCTCGGAATTTTTTAAAAATCCTCGAAAATTTTTTGCCGATTTTTGGTCTTCAAAGTTTTATTCAGTGAGGGAAGAGAAATTAACACTGCGTTTTTGAATTCCCGCCGGCGGGAATTCAAAAATCGCCTTCTCCTGGCCTAGCTTTCTCCAATTTTCGTGGCCGTGTAAACCAAAAAAAATGTAGGAAAAAAATCACCGTGCTTGAAAAAGCTTTCACTTTCGCGGTGATTTGTTGTCGTAAAGTCTGATGTTTCAGGTGTGATGCACCATCACGCACAATTGCACAAGTGATTTTGCCGCCGCGGCGGGCAGTCATTTCGCATTCAAATCTGGTGTTTCTGAAAATTTTAACTTTTCCTTTCGCTTTTTGAGTGAATCAATCTGTTCTCTTTTTAATTATTTACTTTAATTTTCGATTCTCATTGTTTCTCGTAAGATAAACTTTTGATGTAAAAACGCCTACTCATAGGAAAGGTTTCACCTCGGCGCTGTGTTTCTTTCTGCAAATCAATAATGTGCACTCGAGCTGACAATCGGTTATGACCTCTGAGCGGCATGGCTCGTCTTTCTCGCTTTTGGATGAAGTCTAAAATTAAGAGCTTTGGCCCTTATCGAATTTTCTATTTTGAATCAACAGCTTGCGCATTTTGAGAACATCGTTTTATGCTGCTTATCTCGTATTCAACCATCACTATCTAATTTTACGTCAGGCGCAATGAATAGGAATCGTCGTGATGGGCAACGTGATGTCAAACGAGAGCGTCGGAGTAGCCGATCGAGAAGTCCAAGAAGAAGTACGGTTTCGGCTTAAAAATTAGTTATTCCGAACTATTTTTTAGTGGATCCCTCCTTATTTTTCTTTGCTTAAGGTCGTATCGGCGCAGCTACCGGAAATAACAACGGGAATTCGTCGTCGAATAATCGCATGGTCTACATCACCAATATCGCCTATGAGGCACGTTGGGTTGATTTGAAAAGCCTAGTTCGCGAGAAAGGAGGCGAAGTGACTTTCTGTGAGCTACTGGAGGACGGTAACGGCAAACCGAAGGGTAACGCTGTCGTTGAATTCGAAACTCGTGAAGGTGCCGAAAATTGTGTCGCTAACTTGCAAAAATTCGAATGGAAGGGACGAAGTATCATTGCCAAGGAAATCCGGGTCCGTAAAATTACTCCGGTTTACAGCTTTGTTCATCTTTTTTTAATTTCTGTAGGATCCTACCGCTTTCTTCCGTACTATCAAAGCTGAAACAGGAATTGATTATCTGTCTCGTACTGGCGGTGGGGGCGCAGCTGGAGGTCGAGCTCACCAGAACAAAGATCACGATCGTCCCACAAGAACGGGAACGTTCGACTTGTTCGGTCTCAATATGGAATTTCTTCGTCAGCACAACATCGAACCTCCACTCTGTGAACGAATCTTCATCGCGAATGTAGGTTTAAAATTTCGATTCTTCTTGACCGGGTTTCATCAATTTCGTTATCTTTTCATCTGGGTGAACTATTGGGATTAAGGATTTCGGGTTTTCTGGAAATGGAATTCTGATTCGAAAAGATCGTGCTACTTCATAGTTTCCTCAGGAATCTTAAATTCGAATTCTTCCTCATAGTAATTGGTACGAATAGATATATTGAAAAAATCTAAAAATTTTTTCGAGGCAAAGTTTTAGGTGTGTTCAACTAACATTTAAAACTTGAGCATTTTTTTAAAGTAAAAATCATTTATTAAGTTATACAATTCAGCTAGCATTCAATGTCGGAACAGACAAGTTGTACGAAGTGTTTGGTATGGCTGGTAAAATCAACTGGATGGACTTCCGTATCGACAAGGAAGGAAAGACGAAGGTATCGCATTTTTAACATACATATTGCGAAAATTTGGGAATTACAGGGTGTTTGCGTCATCCAATACACGCACCCAATCGAAGCAGTTCAAGCTGTCTCCATGTTCAACGGACAACGACTCTTCGACCGTAATCTTGTAGTGAAAATGGATCGCTTCGAGAAGGAACCAGAGCACAAGGAAGGTGGACTTCCTCGTGGCCTCGAATCAATTGGAATGGGACTCGGAGCCGATGGAGCGCCACTTGCAAATGTTCATGGGATGTTCGGAAGCGAAGCGCCACCACCGGTATGTTTAATACAGTTAGTTGATGAGAGAATCGTTCGCAGATAAGAAATAGTTGTATACCTAGTACTTCCTCTTTTTCGTTGATCAATGCACTTACAAATCAGAATTTTTTTATTTTCTCAAAAACCCTGAAAAACATCATAAATACGATACTAATAATTATATTTTCAGTTCAACGCCGCTCAAGCTGCTCCATTCATTTCGGGAGGACCCCAAGTCGGTGGCGTTGCCGGATTCACGTCAGGAGTTGCAGATCAATCCAACTTCGCAAGAGCGATCATTCCAAGCGGTCCATTTGGAAATGGTGGCGCTGGTGCCGCGTCATTCCCCCCTGACGCGTTCGTGGGAAGTGGAGCCGTAGGTCTTTCGGCTGCTGGTGCTCAACCAACAAGAGTCATAACCATTCGTAACGTATGTTGCATTCGTATTTGTTTATTGAAAATCTCAAACCATTCATTTCAGCTTCCAACCGACTACACTTGGCAAATCGTCCGTGACCGTGTTCGCAACTTTGGAGAAGTAGATACTGTGGATATGATGGCCCCTGGTGCTGCTCGCATTCGCTTCGCCTCATTCCAAGACGCAGAACGGGCTCGCGCAGCTCTTTACGGAACAACAGTCGAAGGAAGAATGATCAGCGTCGACTACGCTTGATTTCTTTCGCTGTCTAAACTTATTTTATTTATCTCTTACGTGAATCATGATCTTCTTTGACTTTTAAATTTTACCCCCCTCGTGACCTCCTTTATTTTTGAAAACTTTCCCCGATTGGATACTTCAAAATTTGTTTATTACACAACCTTGAACAATAAAATCACTATTTTTCGCTCTCCAAACTTTCATAAGCAGAGCAATGGCGGCAAACTGAAGTTTAATAATAAATCGTGACAAGTGTCTTCAGATGAGCGGCACAATTTTAGGTGCTATTCAAGAAAGAGACGACAACGACAATTTAGTGTGTTGGTCGCATCAAACAAGAGCTTCACGCAATCTGATTTGCGCGCGCACACTCTGACGCCGTTTACCGTATTCCCTTAATTGCGTTTTGAAGACGTCTCCTTCATGAGAAGAGATATAGTCCCGCCCACATTTCAAAGCCTTTTGTTGAAGACGTCGTCGGTGATGAGCATTGTGTGTCTCTATTTGTATGGCGCTCAAAACTCACTTGCGTTTGTCTCTGTTTTCGTTTTCAACGCCTTCACAAGACTACGGTAGTTTTCTGAAGATCATTCTTTTAGTTTTCGTTGTTAGAAACAAGGATTATAGACAATTGGAATGAGCATCTGGATTTGAAACTTGAAAAAGTCTTAATCCCTTTAGGAAAAGGATTAAAACTAACTGATTCGTTTATTTCTTCGAATTCAGACCGAATATGATCTCCATCGAAAACGTAATCCGTCGTGACTTTTTCAGTGTTGTCATGAAGTTTCATCCAGTAGGGCATCAATGACAGTAGACCCAACAAACACAAACTCCTGATAAATGTTGAGGCTTCTTGGGACTTTTCAAAATACATTACCGGCCAATATTTTGGAAACTTTGGACGATTTTAGCTGAAAAGTGCCAATTTTGGGAATCTGGGAAAGAGGTTCAAACTTGCCCATTTGATCGAAAATTTTGTGGCTTCCCCAAGAAATCCGGAAGTCTCCGTAATCCTTGAAAATTGCACTGCAAAAATAGAAACTTAGCACCGTGCTAAGTACTTTCACGAGACAGACCATCTGTAGATGAGGTCGTACAAAAAAGTGGTCAATTACAAAAATGGAATCCTAGAATTTATATACACATCCACAAAACTTTAGATTAAAGGGGCTAGTTTGAATCGCTTCCCCAGATTCCAAAAGTTGACATTTTCAAAAAAGTCCAATGCTGCCTTTCTCAGTTTTTAACATGTATTTGCAAGTTGCGCAATCATTGCGTCGATAACTCTCAAAGAAGCCATTCAGAATTCGGAATGTAAATTTTTGAATATAATTAATTTCATATATTTTTTGCGAACACATTGACTTTTTGGTTTATGTTTCCATTTCGATCTTCTGAATCCACTATCAGCTCTCCGGATTCCTTTCAGTTTTAGTTCGAAGGAAGTCTCTACAGAAATTCATTAATGATTTTATTATATAATTTTTAGAATCCGACAAGAGTCTTAAATAAGTCCCTGCTTACAATAACGCATTTATCAAGAAAATATAGTCAACCCAAAATCTATTCTTTATAATGAATCAAAGCTGGAGTCATGTGAGTATCATCAGCACCTGATTTATCTTTCCAAGTTCGTTTGGAGAATCACGAGATATTATCTGAAAAGAAGACATTCAGACAAAAATTCAGACTGATTAGTATTCCTATCTCCAACCTCATCAGTTTACCGATTGAGATAATAAAAACGCTCATAATGAAAACATTTGAAAATCAAATTCGAACTCTAAACTATCCAATAAACACAACCCTCTCCTCTTCTACCCCCCGTTTCGCACCATAAAGGGCATCTGCACTTTTATCTGTTCAAAGAGAGACCTTATTTTTTTCAAATCCATCTGCTCTTTTTCGGTGTGAAAGGAACAAAAGAGGCGGAGTTAATGGACTGAGACCGAGCAATTTTCGGAATGGAGAACACCCTTTTCGAGTCTCATTTCTTCATTTCCCTGTATTAGGAACACATCAGATAACATTTTCCAATTGTTTTTTGCTTTTTACTTTGCAACACTAACAAAATTTCGGAGAGTTCTGCAAGTGTAGATTCAATGGCAGTGATTAGGATTCCTGGAACAGAAACATTTCTCACTGGGACTCCGTGAGCTCAAATGTTGAGCTCTGATTCCTTGAACCCAAGTTACTGCTAAATGCTTGGTCTTACGGCTAATTTTGCAATTCTTTCTCTCCAGACACAAAAAAATAAATCTCTTTGCCTCTAATGAGGTAAAACAATCCCAGAGGAATGAGAAGAAATAAAAGATCTTGCGTCATGTCTCATTTTAAATCTATATTTAAGCCCATTTGCAGACAATCTGTGTCAAACCTAGACCTTCTCACGCTCATAGCTCAAACTTACCTTTTCATCATCAAACATTCTCTAGGTCTATGAATCTGAATGTTCACATCATTTCCTCGAAATAGTTTTTCTTCTTTTTGACAAGTGTTAATCGCATAAACATTTTTTTGATAATCCTGTCGGAAGGAAGATGTATTTTGTAATTGATATGTTTTAACATCGTCATTCATCAAGGGTCTAGCTTCAAATGGAAGTTTCCAGACTATTTTGCTTTCAAATAATATATATTTCTGATACAGAAGGAAACACTACTACTGAAACCAAAATATGGTATATCAAGCTCATCTGGAGGAAGCCGATTTTTTGAAGATTTTCCACCATTTTCTCTACACAGTTCAGTATTTTCCATTTTTCCAACCTTGTTCCATTCCTCCCACCGTGTTTCTGAAATGAATACCAAAATCCTAGGAAGTTTTTCTTTTTATTTAAGACATTAACAAAGCAATACTTTTTTCCAATTCCCAAAAAGCTCTCCTAGGCATCTTCTCAAAAATACACTTCTCGCAAGTTTATGATTTCCTGTTTATCAGAATTGGACCACCTTTTCTGAATAGCCACCAATCCTCCCTTCTTTTTCTCTTCTTCCTCCAAATAAACCCTTTTTTGTGTGCTTCCTCTGTCCCAATTGTTTCCCGTTGGCTCTCTTTATGAAAGTTGTTCACTCTGCAATGATAGGTGTGTATGTTCCGGCGGTACAGCTTTCGTTTTCTTCTGTTTTCCTTCAAGTTTTCCAATCGAGAGCGACCTGAAGTTTCTTAAAAACCGATTTTCTCCAATTTAAAGAAATCCTTCAGAAACTCGGTTCAGTCACTAGGTGAAAGCATACCTTGGTCGTGCTTGTTATTGAGTCATCCAATGTTTTGTATTCATAAATTGTTTCGAACCGCAGAACAATTTGTTTGCTTTTAGTTTATTCAGTTGTAATGGAAGTGTAATACTTACTCATCACCATATATCTGTTTGTTCACTTTCTCCATATCTATATTCTCAATCGCAAAGTATATGCACTGTTTCTGATGCTTCTTCTTATCAGTTCAGTTCAATGGGGCAACTGGGAGCCTATTTCAGCGTTTTGAGAATATCACTGCTCATTTCCTGTTTCTTTACTGCTACTCTTTCTATTTGACCGAATTTCAGAATGGAAGACATCCTCCGTCAGTTTCTCTCTACGAATCACTCATTCAAAGACACTTTTCCATTGATATCTCTCCCAATCGATTCCTCCCACATAAATCAATCGGAATGCCAACAACCGAAACCGCAACATTCATATATCGGACTCATTGCAATGGCTATCCTCTCATCTCCTCATAAAAAGATGGTTCTGGCAGAGGTAGACATGATACACAGAACATCAATGACCCCGATATCTTCAGGTTTACGAGTGGATAATGACAGAGTATTCCTACTTCAGAAGTCGAGGAGCTGGTTGGAGGAATTCGATCAGACATAACTTATCTCTGAACGACTGCTTTGTGAAAGCAGGAAGAGCTGCTAATGGAAAGGTTAGTTCAATAATTCTATCAACTTACTAAAGGGCGTTCTTAGTGTCCGTCCGAGTGCCGGTCATACGTTATTGGCGAATGATACTATCGTTCTGATCATTCTGAATTGAACATGTGTACCCGAGTGCTTCATAACTGAATGGTCACACTGTCAGGTTACGGTAGGATTCCCTACAGTACCCCAACTTTTGTAAAGCGCTACGAAGTAGAACTGGAAGTTTGGAAATACAAGGAAACAGTGAGCATTAAATTAGCACTAAGCAAGGAACAAATTGGTTTGATTCATTAAAATATGAGCAAACTATGCTATTTAATTTTTAAAGAAAAGCCCAAAGGAGCCCGCGTGATCAGGTGCGGAATTCGAGATCATCTATTAAATGTTCTTGAATGTTCACGTGAATGTACAGTTTCGATTAACAAAGTAAGACTCAAACTGTTAGAAAAGAGGATACTATTTTCAGGGCCACTATTGGGCTGTACACCCAGCATGTGTCCGTGACTTCGAACGTGGAGACTTCAGAAGACGTCGAGCTCAACGTAAAGTTCGTCGTCACATGGGATTGCAAGTAGAAGATGGGGAATCATCGGATGAAGAGAGATCTACTGGATCGGACACATCTCCGCCAATTTTTTCTCCGGCTTTCTGGAATCTCGGCTGTGTAACAAGAACTCCGATCAAATCATTCACGATTCAAGCAATTCTGGAACACAATTAACTTTCGAAAGTCATCTTTGCTTCTGAACCATTTCGTTCCACTAATGACCAATATCCTATTGTGACCTCTTCCCAATTGACTCTTGATTATTTCCTGTTATCCTCACAATCTGGCGCATCTTTCCTCTTCTTCTCCCCCAATTTCTCTGATTCTTACGGGCTCTTTCTCATTCCCATCCGTTCCCTTTCTCCCCCAAGTTCCGCAGCCATTCTCCGAATTTCCTGTTTAGTTGTGAAGTGCAAGCATCTGCTTACCATTATTTGTGTTTTAAATACCAAATTACTAAAATCGTTTTATCATTACAACCAGCTCATGAACATTCGCCAACATGGCGGAAAAAAGAAACAGCGGGGATCCTTAGACGTCATATGAGGGCAGGAAGGAGTAGTTGAATTAGCGCCGAAAAAAGGGAGGAGAGAAGGGGTGGGACAGTTATTAATTTCTTCAATCAGAACCAAATTTTTAGATTCGGAATTAAAATGGGAATTAATAGAGAGGGACAGAAAAGAAGATGAAAATGAGACAAGATGAATGAAAAGGGGAAAGCATATTTTAATTGAACTCAAATGAAAAAGTAGAAATCGTATAAAAAACACGAATAATTTTACTCGCATCCTCCTCCTTGCTGCTTTTTCTGAGGCTGTGATGTAACAAGAATAGAGACGGTTTCTGGTTCGTTGTCAGATGATGCGTCGCTATCGGAGTCGCTGTAAAACAATAATCATTACAGAATTAATGGTCTCATCAGTGCAGTACCTTGAAGGATCGTAATCGCATAGAGCCTGCAGTGATCCAATTTGTTTGATAATAGGTTCTGGCTTTGACTGCTTTGCTGGAACTTGATCTTCTTGCTTTTTCTCGTCTGGAGCAGTGCTACTGAAAAGGATCTGATTGAAAGGGAGATTCTATATTTGGAAATCCTACGTAGATTTACGCTTGATAGCCGTGCTCAAAAATGCAGCTTGCTTCGATTTTGGTGGGCCGACTCCGGCAGCAGAAGTTGATGGTTTCAGAATAAACCGAGGAACAGAGGACTGATTTGCAGCAAGATGTTGAGTAACTGTCATTTCTTTGATAACTTCTTGTTCCTCTTTCTTCATTTGCATTTTAACGACTCTTTTGTTCGAGTCTAAATCTGACAAGAATGTACTTTCATCTTCATCAATTCCACGGACCATATTCTCTGCAATTTCAAACATTAAACCATATAATCGAAAAAAAAAACGCTTACTAAGTTTCTTGGCTTCATCTATTTCCATTTGTTTCGCATCTTTGTTGTCTTTCAGTTGCTCAAACAGGGTCTTGTTACAATATTCAGGCTCAGGGGCAACTATAATTTTTTTCATTTTATTCGCTATTTTTCTCAACGAAAACTTACGAATTGTGTCAGTCGGTTTGCGAACCTTCTCCCATGCTTCCTGGCGGGATTGTTTTTCTTGATTGAGTTCGGTGGTACTAACAAATCCGCTAGTCATCCTGAAATCTGAAAATCAATAATTATGAGATATTCTAACACATAAGTCAAAGACGAGTAAATAAATTGCATGGAGTAACTGAGATGGTTGGATGTATCCTATTATAATCCGTGCCTATCGATTGAACACATGGTACAGTGCGCCAAGATGTAATATCGATTTTTTAAAAGAAAAATCGACAAAGAATAATACATTATTGATTGAGAAAGAAAAAATCGAAGAAAAATAAATAAAATAAACATTGTTCACGAGGAGTCCGAAGAGGATGGACTAGAATTTCGCCCCACTACGGCCGCGGCCATCGGAATTTTTTGAAAATATTTTTCGAAACACAATCTATTTATTTCGTGCAATATTCTTCGGAAAATCGTTTCAGTACTTGATTCTAGTTTGAGGAAATCTTACCAAAAAATCACGTGTAAAAATCTTCAGAAATATGAGTGCAGCAGAAGTTGCTGACCACTACAACAATGTACGGCAAGCTGGAGTTCAAGACAGACAAGACAGTCGCATCTATTACATGAGGAACATGAACAACTGGATTAAAAGCCAGCTCATCAGTGCGTTTATAAAATACATCATGCATACAATGCAAATGATCTATTTCAGATGAAGCTATGAAACTTGTTAATGAGAACGAAATCAGAGATCCTCGTGTTCTGGATATTGCCTGTGGGAAAGGTGGCGATCTTCGAAAATGGGATATTTCTGGAGCGAAACATGTTGTCATGGCTGGTAAATCAGGTTCGCGTTAAACTGCAGTAAGAAAATTTTCCAGACGTCGCTGATGTATCCATTCAGCAAGCGGAAGAGCGATACAAGACAATGCACAAGTATCCCGATAACATTTTCGGCGCTCAATTCATTGTTGCAGATTGCACAAAAGTGAGTTTTGAATCTCAAGTTGTAGGTAACTACGCCTTCATTTTCAGGAAAATCTCATGGACAAAATAGAAACCAAAGAGCCGTTCGATTTGGTAAGTTGCCAGTTTGCCATGCATTATTCATTTGTCGATGAAGAATCAGCAAGAACGTTTCTGAAAAACGCTGTTGGTAACCTCAAACCAGGCGGTGTATTCATCGGAACTCTGCCAGATGCGGATAGAATTGTGTAAGTTTTCGCTAGAATATTTCACCCAGAACCTTTGAACACTGATGTTTTGCAGCTGGGCCGTGCGGAATGGAGAAAAAGGAGAATTCAAGAATGAGGTGTGCAAGATCACTTATGAGAACATTGAAGAGCTATCTGAAGGGAACATTCCTTTGTTCGGAGCCAAGTTTCATTTTTCGCTCGATGAACAAGTCAATTGTCCAGAATTCCTCGCATATTTCCCTCTCGTTAAACAGTGAGTTTTGGAATTCAGGCATTGGCTCAGGTCGGCTTCGATTCATTCATAATTGATTTGCAGTCTCCTCGAAGAGCTCGATATGGAACTTCTATTCGTTAACAACTTTGCTGACGCAATCACAAACTGGTTGGTACCAGGGAGACGACTTTTGGAAAGTATGAGGGGCCTGGAGACCTTTTCAAGCGGGAATAATGGAAAATCAGAGGAGGAATATATGGAAGCCAAGGCCAAGATAGATTCTCTCGGAGAAGGTGTACCAAAGTTCGTCGGTACTCTTTCCAAGTCCGAATGGGAAGCTATTTGCATGTATCTGGTATTCGGATTCCGTAAAAAGAAGACGGAAGGTCAGCATGACGATCACGATGCTCCAGCAATCAAGAAGTTCGCTGATGCTCCAGCAAACCACGAAACGGAGGTGAAAGATCAAGTGACAGCGGAATCAGAGGGACAAACTGAAGAAAAACAATAAGAACAACCTTATTAATTATTTATCAGATACTTTTTCTATGATCTCATGTTAACTGCCCCATATCCCTTTATATTTAATGGCCTCTGTTCTATTTACAACTTTTTAGTTTGAAACATTCGACATAAATATTTCGCATTGAAACTTGTAAAAAAGATTTTAACACATTTTAGAACAAAACATAAACGCATTAGAAAGACTTGACACACTGTAATGGTGTGTCATAGTGACTCAGTTTCCAGATAGACAAGAATAAACATTTTCATTGACAACTCTGCTCTGCAAGTTTTTACGAGGGGGCGGCGAAGATTTACAACAAGGCAATGGGTAGATCGTATAAGCTCAGAGCGCATCTCAAAGGGAATATCGAGTCTCGTGATATGTCCCTTTTTTCTTACACCCTCCACTCTGCGCAACAATGAGGCAAAAAGATGGTTGATGTAATGTGGTAACTTTATTGTAATAGTTTTCACAAACTGATTCCAGAGATTCTTCACCGTTTGTACTGAATGGACATTTCTGTCTGGGCGGTGACCATTTTAAATTCGTCTCAAACTAATTTGACTTCTAGTTTTCCTTTTTCCCTTACTCATATCAGTTCACTAAATCCTGAAGCTACATTAGTCAAACAGTATGAATGATAATCAGAGATTACAGCTTCTTCATTCAACCTTTGTCTATATGAATATTTCCTTTCGTCACCTTGTTCTTCTATCAAAACATATGTTTTGTCTCGAGAGTATCTGTGATTGTGTCACGACTGTGTGCAGTACTCAACAGAAGGTCATTTTTCATGACGGAGGATCTTTCTGCTTTCGCTCTCTTCTTCATTTCCGTTCTCATTCATTCCCCCTTTTTTCTCGCGACTAAATCCGACAATTCCCTTCCTTAGCTTCTGCCCCATTCCTCTTCTTGGTTTTCCCTCAGAAGATGTCGACATTCGAAGAGCCGTTCAGATTTATTGTCTTCTCCTTTTTCTTTGGCTTTACCCGATTTTGTACCTTTTTCCGGTTTTGGCTCAGTGAACTTTGATGGAACGAAACAAGAATGATATTGTTACCTTTTAGTTGCCTTTGTTTGATTTTGGTCAAGAGCACAATACGCACTTGAGAAATTCAGAGGCTATCAGTATTTTCAGATATGTTGATAGAAGTTTTCAATGGAAGTCTGTAGCAATTTTAACGACAATTCTCAAAAAGTTATAGGCTCTCAAAGTTTCTGACTGTTGATTATATTTTGACTACTAGAATATTATTCACTTCAGAAATAAATACCTGAAAGATTCTTGATTTATTATTTTCTCATTATTCCTTTGATCTGCTCATTGAAGGTCAAGAAATCTATCTTCATGCCTCTGAAAGAGTTCTAAAGGAATCCTTCTGAAATTTTTAACTCCTAAAAGACTTGTAAAACGGATATTCGTATTTTGTTCTAATATCAATATTCGAATCTCAAAATGAGCCAATTTTAGGAGCCCAGTAAGGAAAAATTATGCATTCGGGTCGCCTAATGTTCTTCTCAAATTGAGAATATTTAGCTTCGACCCTTCGATATCTAAACGGTCACAAGAAACTATGGGATTGGGTTTTAGACATCAGCGTGTGAGTGAGAGGAATCTGATATCAAAACAATGCTGTTGGATGAGATATAGCAACTATTTTTCTATTAATTTGACATATTATTCACGTAATTCTAAGTCTAGTAAAAAGCTCAAACTTCAGATAAAAGTAAGATTTTCAACAAGGTGATTCGTCTTGAAACCAATGTGAAAAATTTTTTAAAAAACCAAAATGAAACCAATCTTGAAACCAAAAAACTGGACAGTTTGAGTAATAATTTTACATAACTTATTTGACCAAAATGATTAAACATTAAATTCATTACTCTGGAGCGTTCTCAGTTTGCGTCATGAGCGCACATGCCTCGAAGTGGTCCAGAGCATTGGTTGGATGAGGATCTATAACTTTGACAAACAAGATTTGGTACAGCAGAGTTTTAGCATAGTGCATCTGATTAAGAAGTTCGTATCAAACTTCATCAAGATATCTTCATTATGGATTTAGTTATGAACGTTTTACGGGCAAAAATTCTCCTCGTAACTTTAAATAGAGTTAAAACTTGTAACACTTCTATCCTATATAATGTCAAGTTTACCAAAAGCAGAATCATTCCTGGACTTCTGAAGGTTAGGAATTATATTATTAAGAAATGTTTTTTGCAAAACAACATTTCCTACCCTATCTTCTTTGCATCTCATGAAATAAGACTTTTAAGACACTGTATCAAAATGAGGTAGAACATATGAAAAACTCTCTGCTCCCAAATTATGACGGCGCCTAAAAATGTCGGCCAATTTTTCGAAACCTTGCCCGAATTAAGATATCTGATCTTCCAAAAGAATCTGAAGTTTGTGTACCTACATGGATCTCATTTGATTTGTCTGTTTTATGTCTGTCGGTTTCTCACATTTCCGACAATAAGTCTTCGTCACAAAATGCAAATCTTCCTTCTCTTTCCTCTTCCACCGCAACATGTTTCCCTATTCGTTTCCATTTTTTGTGAACCCGCAAAAGGAAAAACGAACAACCTTCAGAAGATTGATGCGAGAGAGAGCTTGTCGACAATCCTTATGTGTTTTTCGAGGAAACAGGCATTCATAAGAGGACCGACTATGTGTATATGTGTCCCCTCCCTTCTTGGACTATTAGTCATCACTGTTTCTTTGAAGAAGAGTTGAGATTCCCATGATTGAATGAATAGAGTCAGATGATGGGAACAGTTATGATAGGAATGCTCATGTTCAGAGCATGAGAATCTTGTTAACTTGTTGAATGGTTCAATGTTTACATTCGATAGGGTTGGATGGATTGGAAACAAATTGATGGATTCCGTTGGGAAGGAAAAAAATGGCGGGAGGGGCCATGGTACGGTAGGGAGAAGAAAAACAAAATGTACAGTATGGACAGCAAGTCTGTTTGGTATTAAGCATCATGTTTCGGTTTGTTATAGATATTTGTAGAGAGATATTTTAAGAGTCGAAGGTATTTCTTCAGTACCGATAAAAAATGTTAAGAAAGAAGTCAGCTGCAGGCAATATGTCTCTCCTTGATTATTTTTAGATATTCAGTGAGTAGTGTCTAGGAATGATATGGTACTTGTAATCTTTTCAATGTTACACCGCGCTCTATTGCTAGCACGGCTTAGAAAAGCCGAACAATTAGAGTTTCAGCCATGGTAGCCATAGAGCGCGATGTAACATTAAGAATAAAACAAATATCTGAAAATTACGAATAGAAATTAAGCTATTTTCTAACAAATCCTTACGTCTGAAGAACGCTCACAAGTTGTCACGAGCTTCAGAATTAAGATTCCAGTTTCAACCCTCCCTTCAAGACCCATACCGTTCTTCGTCATTCTGTCTTCCATTCTATCTTCCATTCATTTTCCATCATCTCCATTTCGCATACCGTACTTCCATCTTCGTTCAGTTTTTATTTTCCAATTTCGGCGCGAAATGACATTGTTTCAGTAGGAGGTGACAAGCCCGAAATGGGATCCTCCCAACCACACTGACACCAAATCAAGGACAAACAAGAAAAAAACGAAACTCGTAGTTGAGAAAATAAATGACAAGTTCGAGATGACCACTTTTAGACTGACAAGTTAACTGTTATATAGATGGTACATGATGCGTGACACTTTGGTTTTTTACGCTGAAGGCGCCTATGTCAGCTGAATTGAGAAAGAGAGAGAATTGTGATTTGTTTGGTTTCAACTTTTTGAGTTTTCACCTGCTCTCATAGGATAACTGTCGAAATATTTTACTCGGTGAGCAGTAAAATCTGTTTTTTTTTGTTCAACTTGAGTTAATCTTATTGTTCCCAAAATGCAATTCGCAAGTAGTGAAGCTAAAATTGCAAAAGTCTGTACCATGAAGAACTCTAGTTCGAGGGTTGACTCTGATAGACTAACTCCTAATTGTCCATAATCATCATATTTTAGGTTAGATTATTCTCTTGAAAAAAGTCGTCTGGTTACTCAGTCTGGTTTCAAAAGTCGGGTTTCTAGTTTTTCAAAATAATTTTTCTCACCAACTCGGACCAAGATTACTTTCCCACGATATTTCAGAAAGGTCCACTCGTCAAAGATATGAAATGGGAGTCACAGCATCATATATTTTAGTTTTAATTATCTGAGGACAAAAATACACATTTTAAATTATTTGGATATTATGCATTTGAATCAGGACAGTATCTAGTCACTTAACTGTACTTCACTAATGAATTTTGCTCCAATTCTCACCCTGAGTGTTCTCAGGAATTTCAAACTTAGTTTTGAAAAAATTAAGCTAAAACCAAAGTGATGTTTCTCCCAACTGAAAGCAATCCCTCTTTTTGCCTTTCCATTCGTAATTTCCTCTCAAGGCTCACTTCTCTTCAGGCTTCCTCTCTCCGAACTCCGCCCACTCCACCATCCAACCAGCTTCCCTCGGTGCCTCTCCACCGTAATCCAACATCGTCGTGGTCGTTCTTCTTCTTTCTTCTTCTCCTCCGCCTTTCCCTCAATGCATTCTTCTTCGTCCATCATCACCTCCCTTGAAGAAGAAGAAAAGAAGCCTCCTGCTCATCTTCATCAATATCATCATCTTCTTCATCAACAGTCAATAGAAGACGTCGGAAGTGTTACCTCATCAGCCACGTTGCTCCTACTCGACTCCTCCGCTGCCACGTGGATGATGCCGTCTTCGACGACGCAACCTCACCTCTCGGAGATTAACGGAAATGAGTGTGCTGCATGTGCACAGCCTATACTTGACAGGTATCCCTTTTTCAATTTATGATTATTTTCCGTTTAGTCTCATTTCCATCTCTAGTTCTAACACCACCTCTCGCCCTAATTGAATTTTTCCATTTTCCATTTCCCTCCTCTCCCCGGCTAGTCATTTCATTTTCAGCCGACACATTCTCACTTGATTCTACTTTCAGATATGTATTCACTGTTCTCGGCAAATGTTGGCATCAGTCATGTCTTCGATGTTGTGATTGTCGAGCACCAATGTCGATGACTTGTTTCAGTAAAGACGGTCTCATTCTATGTAAAACTGATTATTCGAGGTAAGAAGATCAGAGATTCCGGAGAGTCTTCGCATAAATTTCAACACATGGGAGCTTCTCATATTACCCTCAGATTCATATCCGAATCTCGAGTCGGAACTAGTTCTTTTTCATTTTCCGTTTTCTCCTATTCTCCAAACGTGTATTTTTCAGTTTCTTAGAACTAGAACTCTTTCTCACCAGCACCTTTTCCACAAACCGGATTACCGGCTTTGTTTTCTTTTGAAAATTCAGAGATGTTTTTAAGATTTTCAAATTTCAGGAGGTACGGTCACCGATGCGCTGGATGCGATGGGAAGCTTGAAAAAGAAGATCTTGTGAGGAGAGCAAGAGACAAAGTATTTCATATTCGATGCTTTCAATGTTCAGTGTGTCAGAGGCTTCTGGATACGGGTGATCAGGTGAGAATTCTCACAATTATAGGCTTTCCGTTCTGGCATTTCCCACGCCCTTTGTCATGTCCGGCACATCGATAGTTTATGCCTAATCAAGAAACGCAGAAACCTCGAAATCACACACCTCTTTCCCTCTAACCCTCGAATGTGTCTCTGGCACACGAGCTCCCGTCAGTTGCACCTGCTCTCACCGAGCACTGACTGCTTCTCCAATGCTTCACGCCTACTTGTCACTCAAAATGTTTTGTTCTTCAACATTCACAGTGAACTGTCATTTAGGGCATAGGATAACAAGAAAAGGAAAAAATCACTAAGTTTAGTATTTCGGAATCACATCTTTAGGAATGAGAACATTCCGTCTAATCCGTGTTTTGAAGCTTCAGAGTCGTTTATGTTGAAGTGATTTTCGGTAGCTAGCGGCAGCAAACTAACACATTTTTCGACAAATAGTTCTAGTTCGCGCATACCTAAAAGAACATTCTAAGGTGTTCTGCTTTAATGCTGAGTTTCAGAGCTAAACGATCCCATTTCAATCTAGGATCCTTCAAGAAAACTACCAGATCGTTATCCTTCTGTCTCAAATATTAATTTCTATTCATTGATCCTCTCGACTCACCGGTAGATGCTATCTCAAACCTTTTCTAACACTTATCTGTATTTCCTTTCTTTTCCTAAACCTGCTCCTTACCCAGCTCCTTCTCCTCTCTTCTAGTCTCAATTCCCTTAGGATGTGTCCTGTTGTCACTCCGCAATCATCATCTTAGGGAAGAGACCCCTTCCCTTCTTCTCTAACCTATTATACTTTATAATTGGTTTACACGGGGGACCTGGTGTCTACTGACTGGCTCATGGCTTACGGACAACATCTTTTTTGGGTGGGAAACAAACGGAAAGAGACCAGGGGAAAAAGAGAAGTGTTCACACGAATGTTATTGTTTTTCAGTTATCTCATATACGCATTCTATTTGCAGCTTTATATCATGGAGGGAAATCGATTCATGTGCCAAAGCGATTTTCAAACTGCTACCAAAACTTCGACGCCGACATCGATGCATAGACCAAGTGAGATTTTAATGGTTTCTTACCATGGTATAGGAAATCAAAACTTGATACTGCTCTGCCCTCAGTGTTCTGTGTATCATTTCTAGTTCTAGAGCAGACCGACTCCATTTCATTGCCGTGCTCAGATCTAGGTCATAAATGGATGCCAGACGTCCTAATCCATGCCTTCCGTTCCGAACATATTTAAGATGAGCCTTATGAATAGAGACATGTGTTGTTTGAATAGTTTTACGATGATAGGTATCCTGTGAAAGGAGACAGACAGCTGTCAGCACACAAACATTTCTTTGTATTCGAATTACCGCACAGTAGAAACGGAAGGGAAGAGCGGGGATAATCTCGTTGTGGGGGAAAGAAGACTGGTATTAGAAGAAAAAGAAGAGGATGATGTTCTTTCTTGTTACAGTATCCAATGGATCAGAATGCAATTCCGACATCGAAGAAGATAATGTGGATGCTTGTGATGAAGTGAGTTTTTTTTTCGTCAGTTGGATTGCTGTTTCACTTTTGGATTTTGATAAATGAAGATGTTCTAGTACTGGGTTTCAAAGTCCGTGTCATAAAAAGTATACAATGACAATTTTAGAATACGATTTGTGACAAAAAGAGCAACGATTGAAGACAGTAAAGGGCTGAAAATTTTCATCGCAATTTAGGATAGAGAATGCCACTTTTTCGGCCCTCGTGTAGAAGAATTTAGCTAGATCAAAATAGGCAAAAAAAATCCTTCAAATATTCAGGTTGGTCTCGACGATGGTGACGGTGATTGTGGAAAGGACAACTCGGATGATTCAAACTCTGCCAAACGACGAGGTCCTCGGACGACAATCAAAGCCAAACAAGTATCATCCCCTTCATTTTTACAATCTTAAAATTCTATCGATTTTCAGCTGGAAACACTGAAAAATGCGTTCGCTGCCACCCCGAAACCAACTCGACACATCCGTGAACAACTCGCCGCCGAGACGGGTCTCAACATGAGAGTCATTCAGGTTCCGTCCATTTTTTCTAGTCTTCTCCTTCTTTCGATTTTCCTCTTTTTTTTTTGCATATTTCTGCATCTCTTCAGAGTCTGTTTTCTCTAAACATTTTCCATTTCCCCACTTTAATTCACCTGCCCCGCCCTTCCCTTTTTCTCTCTTGGGGGGACAGCCCTTCCTCTTCAATTCAATTACCGTAGTCCTTGAGGGAAGAAAGAAGAAAAATATGGGAAGAAGAAAGGAGAAACATGAAAAAGAAGATAGTTACGGTATCTTTGTTTTGAGAGAAGAAGGATCATCATGAAGATTATCCGTTTTTATTATAACCATCTGATAGGAGATAACAGGAAATTTTGATGGAAACTCAACGGGAAATTGGTTTTATTGTGCACGAGTGGCCTATTCTCTATACGAAAATTGAAAAAGGGAGAAGGGATGAGCAGAAATAGGGAAGAAAATGAGGGAATAGAGAAATGGAGCAGTTTCAATTTAAATGGAGATAACATCTGAACTTCTAAATGGAGACCGAAATTCTGAAACCTTCTATTTTGTCTCACATTTTTTAACGGTTTTTCCATTTCCAGCATCACATACATAGCTGAAGTTGCACTTGCATAAAGTTTCGAAAGAAACTTTAGAAAGCTGAATCTAAAGCTTTCTCAATATCGCTCTCTATTACTCTCCTTCGTATAAAAAGCATAACCCAGTAGTCAGTGTCAATCCCTTTTCAATATTCATGGGATACGACCTCGAAATTTTCAGCACAATTCCTTTGACATTCTCTCTTTTTTTCACACGACTTTCGAACTCTTGAAGGTGTGTGATTTTGGAAAAAATCGTCAGTACCCTTTTGACTGTCTAACAAATTCACCAATTGATTGAAGCTTCAAATATCTGATTTTCTAAATGTTCCCATTTCCAGGTATGGTTCCAAAACCGCCGAAGCAAGGAACGCCGAATGAAGCAACTCCGCTACGGTGGGTATCGTCAATCCAGAAGACAACGTCGAGAGGATATCGTGGATATGTTTCCGAACGGTTAGCTTGATTTCTCGTTAATCCGTACCGTTACGCAACATTAATTATCCCCCATCCACGACACAAAAACAGGCGTTGGAGCAGGTGTTCAAAAGGCGAAAAGTCGATTTTCTGCACAATACGTACTAGGTTAAGCGGGATTACGGAGCGGCTTGAGACACAACGATTATGAGAGCACGATGATGACCTCTTAAGTACCCATAATATTTTGGTCACGCTCTGTGCTACGTCTTCTTGACAAACGGCTTCGAGTGAGCGGGTGTGAGATCCTTGAATTGCTTGGGATAGAGAGAGATGGGACGAATGGTAATCGTGGAGGGAGAATAACAATTCTTATGAAATCTGGAAAGTATCGCTATAAAATTCAAAAAACAGTCACATGTACAGTATTCAATTGAAACTGACCAACTTTTTTTTCTAGGGATTTTGTATTCCGTGAAAGTAGCTCAATGCCGAATCCCTGCATTTTTTGAGCGCAATTCATACAAATGTTTGGATATACTGACTTTCACAGAGCACCCATCGTTTAGAAGATGTCGTAATAAAAAGTTGTAAACTACAAAAGCAGAGTTCTAGACCTGATGTAAACACCCACTAAATTTCAAACCAAACGGACTAGTTTCAACCTTTTTACCAGACCTTCAAGGTTGACGTTTTTTGAACAGAAAAAAACGGCAGAAGCCAATCATTTAGACTGGTACTGAACTCTAAAAAACGAAAAGTGATTTGTTGCTCTCCTAATTTATTCGGTTCCACATTTTGACAGAAAAAAATACAGTCTCTCAAAATTATCTTATTTCAGACCAACCATTCTACCCACCCCCACCACCACCCCCTGCTAACGTGCAATTCTTCTGTGATCCCTATGCAAGCCCACCAACCAATGGAGATTCGTTGCAGTTAACTCCTCAATTTTCTGTTCCATCCGACACTTTGAGTATGGTCCCAGGTGAGAATTCTACATTTTCAACAGTCGAAGAATTAGAGAGATGCATTCTCAATCATATCCATTTTCACTAAATTTCACCTTTTTCAGAACCATACTCTGAGGCCTCTTCAACTCCACCAGACTTCAACGAAGATGCCTTCACATGCATTTATTCAACCGATTTGGGAAAACCAACTCCTGTTTCCTGGTAGATCAAATTGCCTTCCAAAACTTGCTCCATTTCGAATACAGTATTCAAATTTCGTGTAGCTTTTCATCATTCCTTTTGCCAAAAAATCATCGTCCCAAATCTTCTCAAAGGCCTTCTCACTTAACATAAATTCAATACAACGAACACTCCAATTTCTCATTTTTCGAATATTTTGTCAATCTTTTGTGATACTTTTTTAATATTTCGTTGGTTTTTTTTCAATTAAGAATCAGAATAAATTAATCGAGTTTATTAACAATCAATAAATTTTACAATAAAAAAAGAATATCTGGAAAAATCAATAACTATCAAGATTAGAAATAAGTTAGTGCAAAAAAAAAGAAGAATTGAAATTCAAACCCGTTTATGCGAGTATTTAGTTCCAGTCTTTTCAGCTCAAAAGTCTTGCCAAAGTCTTGAACTTTTGTTCAAGAGCATCGACCCGAGCTTCTAAACGCATTTGATTTGCTTTCATTTCACGATTATCTTTTCGGAGTTGAGAATTCTTTTGGTGTAGTTGATCAATTTCCCAACGAAGATCTTCCTTTGCCTGGAACTCGATCCTTTTCTTTTGAATTCTTTCTCTATTTCTCACCTTATTAGATTCCTTCTCAAGTTTAGCCACCTGGGCATCCACGACAAATGACTCGAGTCGAATGATTCGTTGAGCTGCTTTCAATCGAAGATTCTCTCCCATTCTAAAAATTCAAAATATCTCATTTTCATTCTCCTTTATCCATCTTCTTCTTTTTGCATTTTCCAAAAATTGTCTCGGCCGGATGAGACCAGAAGGTGCTCACAAGGGCTCAGAAAATAAAAGAAAGATGAGCCCTTTAACAATGAGAGAGTGTACAAGACAGAGAGACGCAGACAAATGCAAATGAGTAAAAGAGAAGAAGACGGACGGCGCCGACATTCATCCCGTATCCTTCTACTGGTTTTTTGTTGAAAAAAAGAGGGACCCTCAAGGTTCGAAAATTCATACCTTTCTTCCATGACTCGTTCTAGGTTACCACGATAATGAGATGCGGCCTTCTTGGCTAGTTTTGCAACTGGTTCCCATGCAACATCCTCTTCATAAGATCCATGTAACATTGCCTCGACTCTATCCAGTAGAAGGAAAGTCTTATCAAGAATTACTCCATATGGGAAGCAGCAAACTCCTGAAAAAAACAAAACCTAGAGCCCAGATGAGAGTATAGGCATACCTTCATCAATAACAGCTCTCATGATATCGACTGGATTCAGAACATGAACTTGAATATTAGTCAGAACACTGGTAGCATAATGCAATCCAGGATCACTGACCACTTTTCTTTGAAGAGCCATCAGAAGCTTGTCTGATCTGAAACACCACGAAATCTATGAAATAACGGAATCATTAACATACCTTTCCAGAAGTTTATAGTATCCAGAGTTTAGCAACTGTCCAGCAATCTCATCCCAATGAGGATGAACTTCACGAAGACGTCCGAGATGTTCATAATTGAAATAGTTAGTGAGAACAGCTTGAAGAGCAATCACTGGGATATTCGGCTTTGATGGATGAGATACGAGAGTTTTCTGAAGATTCAGAATACTTTGGTTGGAATGAGTGGTTGAAATATACCGTCATGAATTTAGATAGAATATTTCTATAGACAGTTTTGAAGTAATCGAGTAAAGATATAACTTTGTATGGAACAACTTTCATAGTAAATACTATAGGAAGGAAAGCAAAGAGAATAGGAAGAGCAAGAGATTTTCTTGTATCCAGAACATCTGGTTGCAGAAACATAATTACTTTTCGGACCAACCAGTGGTCATAAAATGTCACCAAGTCAGCTGTGGACGTAAGAAAATGTGGACTTGAAGAGATTTCTAGGAAATGAAATGTAAGTAAATGTTTTAAACGGGGTGAAAAACTTATTCAGAAACTAACTATGTATACTTTTCCTAGATACAAAACAATAGATTAAAGAAGTATTACTAAATTTGGTCAAAATGTTGACCAAAATCATCAAAACGAACTTTTAAAATATTAAGAAAACATCTATAACTAACCGGAGTGCTTGGAGGAGTAGCTGAATTTCTTGTGATAGATGGTCGATTTGCAGCGATTGCAGAGGAAATCGATTGTTTCTGTTTTGATCCATCTTCGAAAATAGGATCAAGTCTTCTATCGGGAGTCATACTACTGCGACTGATAGAACGACCGATGGCACGAGAAGAAGCACTGCCGTTGAGTGCTCGTTGCTGCAAAACGAAATATGTTAGAAGTGGAGTCTCCAACGCTAATTGGGTATTTTTTACAATGTGAATAGAAGACATAAAATAAGAGAAGGTTTTCAACTTTTCGTATTTCAACTAACCTCTCCGTTGACCATGAACTTTTGTTCCATCATCTTCTCTGTCAATTTCTTCCTCAATTCAGATGCACTTCCATCAGAACTATCATTTGATGGACCTGCTTCTTCTTTCTCTGTCTTTCCATTCACCACAGTTTTTATTGAATCAGAAGACGCAACTTTTGAAAATTCCGCTTTTGGGATATCATTCAATGGAGAAATTTCTCTTTCTGTACTCGATTCCAACTTCTCTGTCGGTTTCTTCTTTACGAGACGAACCTGGAAACTTGTCATCTGAATCGAGATATTCCATTGAGAATATCAATATCTAACCTTTTTCTCTCCATCTTCAACTGTTCCATTTGTATGCCCATTTGTAGTAACTGCTCCGCTCGAAACACCAGTTCCATTCGAACTTCCATTCACACTTCCATCAACAGGCGTTCTCTTTTTTATTACTTTTCGGATAACCTTCACTTTTTTCGGTGCCGGAATGGCAAACACTTTGGTAACCGGTACAATCCATAGTGAATAATTGGTTGAATCCGAAACGGAAGCTGTTGGAGAACTGACCATTGACGATTGTTCGGTCGAATCTGGAGTATCTTCACGTCTGGCCGAACTGACCATTCCATGGGAGGATGAGAGGACATGGTACGAGGCTTGACCCTGGAAGTAAAGATAGGTTTAACATGATATAAATTGTGAGCTCTTAACGCGTCTAGAGATTCGTTTACAACTCAAACAGGCATAAACTCCTATTACAGTCATCTTGAATGCTACCAATCTCAAACTGCTCAACGTTTCAAAAACTCACAGATTCAAGTTCGGTGATAAAAAATGCCCATTTGTTTGGATATACTTTTGTGAATAGTTTTGTCAGAGGTGTTTTCCAATCTCTCCCAGCACCCAGAATCAGCTCCATGCAGCATCCAGGCTCTCCATCTGTGAAAACAGCGCTTTTCTGTAATTATAAGAATTTGTAGAGTATTTGTGATAGAGAAATGACTCCCAGATAGATATCAGATTTCCATTTTCATACCTTGATGTATAGTTTTTTCTCATCAATCAGAGCATATTTTGCTGACGAAACATGAAATTTGAGCCGATTGAAATTGCTAATAACACATGATATCCATCGGGATAAAACAAAAATATCAATTTTCATAGGACATTTGAAGAACTCTGTCCATTCATTTTTATCCGTTATCTCTTTTATTTGTTAGCCGTTCACCTAGTCCACTATTGGCTCAGAGAAAGAGAGAAAAGAAGCTGCTGGAGATTTGTTTGACATTTCGTTCCGTCGGGCATCTCTTGAGACACTTTTAGAGATAATTTGAATTAGAGAGACCCAGAGTGAACAAGTTTAAGTGGCACACGAAAAAATGAGAGAAACTAACTGGTCCAAGATTTATCCGATGCAGTTTGGCTCCGTCGAACTCTTCAAGGCATGACGTGTCTGGTACAAATGTTACCTGAAAAATTCAGAAGATGATTATATGATTTTCATGATAAGAAGATGGAGATTTGAGGAAACTTGATATTTTTGCATGTGTGCACAATGCGTGAAAAGAGTTGTACGATTCCTAAAGATTCGAAGAAAACGTTGAGAGAGAAGGAAAAAGAGAAAAAAGTACGTAGGAACTTTCGAAAAGCAGTTGCCTGGATCAAAGAATGTGATAAGGAGGATAAGGGTTTAGGAGGAAAAGACAGAGACGTCAAAAGTGGACTCTGCAAAATAGCAGCTAAGTTTGAAGAATCATGAAAAGCAAGAAGAACTAATATCTGTAATTACCTGTCTTCCCATATGTGCAAAAGTCATTCTGAATGGTGATTGAGCCAAAACGACCCCTGCACCCATACTGCACTCGACGCCATCAAAATCTTCACTGAGAGCATCTTGTACTTCTGAAAAACCATAAATTGATTTAATTATTCAATTGGTGTGCAGGTTTCTCATGACATCTCTGTCTAATAATTTCCATGTGGTGTTTGATCGGATCCATTCCGTCATTTATTAGCCATCTCATGCCCCCTCCCACCCATCGACCACCCCCACTTTTGAGAGACACCAGCTGACAGGAAAACTTCTTTAATTTTGGAAACACATAGGTGTTGCGAAATGAATTAGATGTTTTTCAGACGTTCGAAATCAAATTCCCTTGTCCATTTCATCATAAAACTCGCAAAGGAGGAAAGAAAAAAGTGTAAAGTAGGCGCGGAATCGGATTTTGTGGCGGAGGAAAAGGATTATTTTACGATGTGAAGATGGATGTATATCGGGAAAAAGTATATGAAAAAGTTCTGAAGATATGCATACGTCTGATTGTTAGAGATTTGAACGCGTGATATCTGGAAGCATATGTTATCAAAAATAATTCGTAAAATTAATGGAGGAATTCAAGGCTGTCAAAATCACTGCAAGGGTATCGACCCAAGTCAAATGGGACCTTTCTTTATAAAATAAGCTTTTTGGGGTCTAAAACCCGAGGGCTGCGCGATCGCCGTGAATTCCCATGATCAAAAGTGTCCAACCAAAAAGGCGGCGGCCTTCCGTTTAACATCCTTAGAGCCAGTAGCCCCTTGTTAAGTTCAAGTTTTCTACAGAAGTGGTTGATGATTCTTAGATCATCAAATAAATAAAGTTATCAACTCAAAGAAGTTGATCTTTTAGACTGTCCACACTAAGGTTAGCTCTAGATAACAAGGAGAGTTATTGTTATTTGTCTCTTAATCACCTCATGTTCGCAAATTCTTTAAAAATTAGAAAGTTTAATCAAACAAGTGGTTCTTTATGGTAATTGAAGGAGGAATCATCAAATTGCAAAAAAATTCGACCAACTTCTTCAAAAGAATTTAAGTCAAGATCACCCACCTGGTAGTAGGGGTAGAAGATCATTAGTAGCGTTAAGTACATCCATAATAACAGTAATCTCCACTGATTTTGCCAATGTGTATCGAATAGGAAGAAGAAGAAAAGAGAAGGAGACAGAGCTTCTTGGTGCTCCGAGCGGCTATTGGGTTCTGGTGAGAGGTCTATTCCCGAAGTGAAAGAGAAAGAGAGAGTAGTGCCGAGTGGGAGGGAGTCAGGATCAGGCGGCTGTTGTTGGAGTGAAGGATCATTTGAGACGGAGACAATCATACAATTTCTCTCTTCTTCCCGTCGGGTTACCCAAAGACTGTGTAATATATGTGTGTAGAGATAGAGGAGCACACTGACTGATATCCATTTTCTTATGCTCTCCATCGTCTCTCTTCTCTTTTTTCCTCAATCGCCACCGCCACTGCCGCTCGGTCGAATCTCGTTCCATTATCATGGACGTGTGTTTTTGCCAAGAGGATCCTAGAGATAGACAGAGAGAGGGAAGAAGCACGAGAGCACAAAATGTTTAGAGTCTAAAGTAGTGATTAATGGAGGAATACTGACGTGGCACTATGAGGTCAAAACAAGTAAAAGGAGGGAAAGAAAAACAACTGTCACAGGGAAGGATGAGCATGTTATACGTTCTCTCATCTGAACAAAACATAGGAACAATGAATTTCATATTCTGACTAGGAGTGAATCTGAGCCAGTCAATCGTTTTTTTGAAAATCTGGTGGTAGACACTGTTGACCACGGAAAATCCTGACTGCAGAATTGGAGTTCCCGTGGTCAATAGTGTCTATCTTCAGATTTCCAGAAGAACGTTGACTGACTCAGTCCAATACACTCCTAGTGAGGTGAACATTTTTTCGTCATAATTTCAATGTTCGAAAAGTGTATATGTTGTTGAACTGGTCAACAGTACCGAAGATTCTGATAAAGGAACACTTGAGAAGATCGAGAAACTGCATTCCGAAATATTTTGCCTTACTTGCGCGGACAGAGATATTAAAACTATTAAAGCTGACAATCAGTAGGATTCCATCTGGAAACAGGGGCCCTATTGAGCCCATGTTATGGAAATATGGGTACCATGTGAGTCAAATGCCAAAATTACTTGGCTTGTTTTAAACTGACCAAAAAATAATAATTTTTATGAAAAAGGCTTCGGAAAGGCTAGTAAACTCCAGAAAATTTGTAAAAACAAGATTTGAGCAATACTCATTTTCGTTGTTTTTCGGTTTATTCTTCACTTCACCGTTTATAAAACTTGTTCTGAAACTAGAATTATTTTTAAAATTAGGTTTATTCAAAGAAAAATCCCGAGCGAAAGACAGTATTATGGTATCAGAAAAGGTGATTAGAGAAATTAAAAATGATATATCGTGCAAGTCATTTCGATTTTAAATTCGTATGTGAAATGTTTAAAGCATGGTGCAAATGTTTCGAACGCGTTGTCTTGCTCGGCGGATCGGTCGTCGTTGACGCTCGATTTCCTCCCGTTCACCAACCAATCGAATTTCGTCCATTTCCCTGAAAATTCGAATTTGGAAAATGAAACCAAGTTCTGAAATCTCTTACCTGAGTCTGGCGCGAACGGTCGATCGGCGGCATTCCATGGCGCCGTCTTCAATCATTGGTAGTTCATCATGACGATTATATCTGAAAATACTAGAGAATGAATAAGTCATTCTAAATTTTAAGTAATACCTGAGATACTCGTTTCCTCTTTCATCAGCTTCAACCCGCCCCATGACAAACGGGGTGCCGACAGTGAAAACGTCCTCTCGACGTAGTCTTCGAACTTCATCGTCCCGTAGAACTTCGGTGCGATCGTGTGCGTGAATTTCACGAACTTCTCCATAATTTTTTGTAGCTCCATTGCCGTTATGACAACTGGAGCCTCCATTTCGTTGATTAGAGCTTTCACCATTCTGAAAAAGAAGACTAAAGAAAATAAAAGTTTGAATTGCTTACAGTAAGATAAGAAGCTCGCTCTGTTTTTGGTGTCGATTTGTAAAGGCTTTGTGAAGGTGGGTAAATGGGATGATGAACTTGAAGGGCAGGATCATCGAATGTAGTCCATCTACAAGTAGTACTCGCAGCTGGATGAGCGGTACTTGGGAATGAATGAACTTGTCGAGCAACAGTTTGAATCGGTGATCTGTTTCTTCTCAAGGTAGTCTGTTCTTTTCCAACTTTGGATGCATTAGTCACGGTAACTCTCTTGATGTAACTGACTTCTGTCGTTTCACGAACAGTTGTCCATGTGTGCGGTGACAGTCGTCGTTGTTGTGGAGATGTGCGCGAATGAATCAGATTCTCAACTGACAAGAGTTGAGGAGATTCATCAATCGTAAGCGGTGGAAGAGGGCTACGAGCACTTATGGACACCGAGAAACCAATATCTTCCTTTGGCTCCTGTGGAATAACCTTGAAGGAAACATTGAAGTCGGGCTGTTTATCGATGGAAGCTCCCGCTGGCGGTGACTTTTGAGCTTGAGTCTTTCTCGAAGTTTCCGTTTGAGAATATGAATAGAGATGATGTTTAGAGAGTGCAGCTGGATCTAGAATCGGCTGAAAGTCAGGAACTGCCTCTCGTCTTGACAATCTTGAGCTTTCCGTTTCATATTTAGACCACATATATCCAGTTCTCTTTTGAATATCGTCTTCGTGGCCATATTCGTCGTTTCCAAACTGAGAAACATGTTGATTTCCTCTTGTCTGAATATCAACTTCATCATGATCTTGATTTTCAGAGTTTTGATAGTTGATTTCAGTATAGCTGAACACAGCTGAAGTTGGCAGATTTGGATCATAAATTTCGCTCTCCGTACGAGTATAAATGTTTCTGACTGGGATTGGCTCTTTTGATTGAACCACAACAGGTTGAGCTTGGAAAACGTCCGCCTCGCTTGATTTTCCAAACAAGCCACTGTCCTTGAACTTCAGAAGTGAAACTCCAGATGTGGATTCATCGATATGGTATGTGTTTTGGATACCGTCAGTTTGTCTGGTAAACGATGAATCCTTTGAGGGTTGATGCACATCTTCCTCCGAGATGACAGTGGGGTTGGGAATTTCATCAGTTTCAATAGTTTCATGGAAGACATCAACATTCTCGGAAATTCTCTCTCTACCAAAGTTGGACGGATTAGACGCGACTTCGTGAGAAAGTGGCACATCTTGGAGGTTCTCAGCACGGTGGGTAGAATCCAGTGGTCCTTCGTAAGATTCCGAAGTTGGGTAGTCAGAGTGAGCAGTGGTTTTCTTGAAAAGTCCGGTGATCTTGGATTTCAAGGATGGCTCGTCCTTCTTCTCTGTTTCCTCAATCACAACTGGAATGACATGTTCCGGAAGCTTCTCGTAGCTGAACTCGGATGGATAGGACGTGACTTCGTGAGAAAGTGGCACATCTTGGAGGTTCTCAGCACGGTGGGTAGAATCCAGTGGTCCTTCGTATGATTCCGAAGTTGGGTAGTCAGAGTGAGCAGTGGTTTTCTTGAAAAGTCCGGTGATCTTGGATTTCAAGGATGGCTCGTCCTTCTTCTCTGTTTCCTCAACCACAACTGGAATGACATGTTCCGGAAGCTTCTCGTAGCTGAACTCGGATGGATAGGACGTGACTTCGTGAGAAAGTGGCACATCTTGAAGGTTCTCAGCACGGTAGGTAGAATCCAGTGGTCCTTCGTATGATTCCGAAGTTGGGTAGTCAGAGTGAGCAGTGGATTTCTTGAACAATCCGGTAATCTTGGATTTCAAGGATGGCTCGTCCTTCTTCTCTGTTTCCTCAATCACAACTGAAATGACATGTTGCGGAAGCTTCTCGTAGCTGAACTCGGATGGATAGGCAGTGACTTCGTGAGAAAGTGGCACATCTTGAAGGTTCTCAGCACGGTAGGTAGAATCCAGTGGTCCTTCGTAAGATTCCGAAGTTGGGTAGTCAGAGTGAGCAGTGGATTTCTTGAACAATCCGGTAATCTTGGATTTCGAGGATGGCTCGTCCTTCTTCTCGGTTTCCTCGACAACAACTGGCCCAACAACGTGTTCCGGCAGCTTCTCGTAGCTGAATTCTGATGGATAGGAGCTGACTTCGGTTGTGAGAGGAATGTCGTGGAGGTTCTGGGCACGATGAGTGGAATCCAATGGTCCTTCATATGATTCCGAGATTGGATAGTCAAGGTGAGATGGTGATTTCTTGAACAATCCGGTAATCTTGGACTTCAAGGATGGCTCGTCCTTCTTCTCTGTTTCCTCAATCACAACTGGCACAGCAACATGTTCTGGAAGCTTCTCGTAGCTGAACTCGGATGGATAGGACGTGACTTCGTGAGAAAGTGGCACATCTTGGAGGTTCTCAGCACGGTGGGTAGAATCCAGTGGTCCTTCGTATGATTCCGAAGTTGGGTAGTCAGAGTGAGCAGTGGATTTCTTGAACAATCCGGTAATCTTGGACTTCAAGGATGGCTCGTCCTTCTTCTCTGTTTCCTCAACCACAACTGGAATGACATGTTCTGGAGGCTTCTCGTAGCTGAACTCGGATGGATAGGACGTGACTTCGTGAGAAAGTGGCACATCTTGGAGGTTCTCAGCACGGTGGGTAGAATCCAGTGGTCCTTCGTAAGATTCCGAAGTTGGGTAATCGAGATGAGATGGAGATTTCTTGAACAATCCGGTAATCTTGGATTTCAAGGTTGGCTCGTCCTTCTTCTCTGTTTCCTCAATCACAACTGGAATGACATGTTCCGGAAGCTTCTCGTAGCTGAACTCGGATGGATAAGATGCGACTTCGTGAGAAAGTGGCACATCTTGAAGGTTCTCAGCACGGTAGGTAGAATCCAGTGGTCCTTCGTAAGATTCCGAAGTTGGGTAGTCAGAGTGAGCAGTGGATTTCTTGAACAATCCGGTAATCTTGGATTTCAAGGATGGCTCGTCCTTCTTCTCTGTTTCCTCAATCACAACTGGAATGACATGTTCTGGAGGCTTCTCGTAGCTGAACTCGGATGGATAGGACGTGACTTCGTGAGAAAGTGGCACATCTTGGAGGTTCTCAGCACGGTGGGTAGAATCCAGTGGTCCTTCGTAAGATTCCGAAGTTTGGTAATCGAGATGAGATGGAGATTTCTTGAACAATCCGGTAATCTTGGATTTCAAGGTTGGCTCGTCCTTCTTCTCTGTTTCCTCAATCACAACTGGAATGACATGTTGCGGAAGCTTCTCGTAGCTGAACTCGGATGGATAGGCAGTGACTTCGTGAGAAAGTGGCACATCTTGAAGGTTCTCAGCACGGTAGGTAGAATCCAGTGGTCCTTCGTAAGATTCCGAAGTTGGGTAGTCAGAGTGAGCAGTGGTTTTCTTGAACAATCCGGTAATCTTGGATTTCAAGGTTGGCTCGTCCTTCTTCTCTGTTTCCTCAATCACAACTGGAATGACATGTTGCGGAAGCTTCTCGTAGCTGAACTCGGATGGATAGGCAGTGACTTCGTGAGAAAGTGGCACATCTTGAAGGTTCTCAGCACGGTGGGTAGAATCCAGTGGTCCTTCGTAAGATTCCGAAGTTTGGTAATCGAGATGAGATGGAGATTTCTTGAACAATCCGGTAATCTTGGATTTCAAGGATGGCTCGTCCTTCTTCTCTGTTTCCTCAACCACAACTGGAATGACATGTTCCGGAAGCTTCTCGTAGCTGAACTCGGATGGATAAGATGCGACTTCGTGAGAAAGTGGCACATCTTGAAGGTTCTCAGCACGGTAGGTAGAATCCAGTGGTCCTTCGTATGATTCCGAAGTTGGGTAGTCAGAGTGAGCAGTGGTTTTCTTGAACAATCCGGTAATCTTGGATTTCAAGGTTGGCTCGTCCTTCTTCTCTGTTTCCTCAATCACAACTGGAATGACATGTTGCGGAAGCTTCTCGTAGCTGAACTCGGATGGATAGGCAGTGACTTCGTGAGAAAGTGGCACATCTTGAAGGTTCTCAGCACGGTGGGTAGAATCCAGTGGTCCTTCGTAAGATTCCGAAGTTGGGTAATCGAGATGAGATGGAGATTTCTTGAACAATCCGGTAATCTTGGATTTCAAGGTTGGCTCGTCCTTCTTCTCTGTTTCCTCAACCACAACTGGCACAGCAACATGTTCTGGAAGCTTCTCGTAGCTGAACTCGGATGGATAGGACGTGACTTCGTGAGAAAGTGGCACATCTTGGAGGTTCTCAGCACGGTGGGTAGAATCCAGTGGTCCTTCGTAAGATTCCGAAGTTGGGTAATCGAGATGAGATGGAGATTTCTTGAACAATCCGGTAATCTTGGATTTCAAGGTTGGCTCGTCCTTCTTCTCTGTTTCCTCAACCACAACTGGCACAGCAACATGTTCTGGAAGCTTCTCGTAGCTGAACTCGGATGGATAGGACGTGACTTCGTGAGAAAGTGGCACATCTTGGAGGTTCTCAGCACGGTGGGTAGAATCCAGTGGTCCTTCGTATGACTCCGAAGTTGGGTAGTCAGAGTGAGCAGTGGATTTCTTGAACAATCCGGTGATCTTGGATTTCAAGGATGGCTCGTCCTTCTTCTCTGTTTCCTCAATCACAACTGGAATGACATGTTCCGGAAGCTTCTCGTAGCTGAACTCGGATGGATAAGATGCGACTTCGTGAGAAAGTGGCACATCTTGGAGGTTCTCAGCACGGTGGGTAGAATCCAGTGGTCCTTCGTATGATTCCGAAGTTGGGTAGTCAGAGTGAGCAGTGGATTTCTTGAACAATCCGGTGATCTTGGATTTCAAGGATGGCTCGTCCTTCTTCTCTGTTTCCTCAATCACAACTGGCACAGCAACATGTTCTGGAAGCTTCTCGTAGCTGAACTCGGATGGATAGGACGTGACTTCGTGAGAAAGTGGCACATCTTGGAGGTTCTCAGCACGGTTGGTAGAATCCAGTGGTCCTTCGTATGATTCCGAAGTTGGGTAGTCAGAGTGAGCAGTGGATTTCTTGAACAATCCGGTGATCTTGGATTTCAAGGATGGCTCGTCCTTCTTCTCTGTTTCCTCAATCACAACTGGAATGACATGTTCCGGAAGCTTCTCGTAGCTGAACTCGGATGGATAGGACGTGACTTCGTGAGAAAGTGGCACATCTTGAAGGTTCTCAGCACGGTGGGTAGAATCCAGTGGCCCTTCGTATGATTCCGAAGTTGGGTAGTCAGAGTGAGCAGTGGATTTCTTGAACAATCCGGTGATCTTGGATTTCAAGGATGGCTCGTCCTTCTTCTCTGTTTCCTCAATCACAACTGGAATGACATGTTGCGGAAGCTTCTCGTAGCTGAACTCGGATGGATAGGCAGTGACTTCGTGAGAAAGTGGCACATCTTGAAGGTTCTCAGCACGGTGGGTAGAATCCAGTGGTCCTTCGTATGATTCCGAAGTTGGGTAGTCAGAGTGAGCAGTGGATTTCTTGAACAATCCGGTGATCTTGGATTTCAAGGATGGCTCGTCCTTCTTCTCTGTTTCCTCAATCACAACTGGAATGACATGTTCCGGAAGCTTCTCGTAGCTGAACTCGGATAGATAGGCAGTGACTTCGTGAGAAAGTGGCACATCTCGAAGGTTCTCAGCACGGTGGGTAGAATCCAGTGGTCCTTCGTAAGATTCCGAAGTTGGGTAATCGAGATGAGATGGAGATTTCTTGAAGAGTCCGGTAATCTTGGATTTCAAGGATGGCTCGTCCTTCTTCTCTGTTTCCTCAACCACAACTGGCACAGCAACATGTTCTGGAAGCTTCTCGTAGCTGAACTCGGATGGATAGGACGTGACTTCGTGAGAAAGTGGCACATCTTGGAGGTTCTCAGCACGGTTGGTAGAATCCAGTGGTCCTTCGTATGATTCCGAAGTTGGGTAGTCAGAGTGAGCAGTGGATTTCTTGAACAATCCGGTGATCTTGGATTTCAAGGATGGCTCGTCCTTCTTCTCTGTTTCCTCAATCACAACTGGAATGACATGTTCCGGAAGCTTCTCGTAGCTGAACTCGGATGGATAGGACGTGACTTCGTGAGAAAGTGGCACATCTTGAAGGTTCTCAGCACGGTGGGTAGAATCCAGTGGCCCTTCGTATGATTCCGAAGTTGGGTAGTCAGAGTGAGCAGTGGATTTCTTGAACAATCCGGTGATCTTGGATTTCAAGGATGGCTCGTCCTTCTTCTCTGTTTCCTCAATCACAACTGGAATGACATGTTGCGGAAGCTTCTCGTAGCTGAACTCGGATGGATAGGCAGTGACTTCGTGAGAAAGTGGCACATCTTGAAGGTTCTCAGCACGGTGGGTAGAATCCAGTGGTCCTTCGTATGATTCCGAAGTTGGGTAGTCAGAGTGAGCAGTGGATTTCTTGAACAATCCGGTGATCTTGGATTTCAAGGATGGCTCGTCCTTCTTCTCTGTTTCCTCAATCACAACTGGAATGACATGTTCCGGAAGCTTCTCGTAGCTGAACTCGGATGGATAGGCAGTGACTTCGTGAGAAAGTGGCACATCTTGAAGGTTCTCAGCACGGTGGGTAGAATCCAGTGGTCCTTCGTAAGATTCCGAAGTTGGGTAATCGAGATGAGATGGAGATTTCTTGAAGAGTCCGGTAATCTTGGATTTCAAGGATGGCTCGTCCTTCTTCTCTGTTTCCTCAACCACAACTGGCACAGCAACATGTTCTGGAAGCTTCTCGTAGCTGAACTCGGATGGATAGGACGTGACTTCGTGAGAAAGTGGCACATCTTGGAGGTTCTCAGCACGGTGGGTAGAATCCAGTGGTCCTTCGTAAGATTCCGAAGTTGGGTAGTCAGAGTGAGCAGTGGATTTCTTGAACAATCCGGTAATCTTGGACTTCAAGGATGGCTCGTCCTTCTTCTCTGTTTCCTCAACCACAACTGGAATGACATGTTCCGGAAGCTTCTCGTAGCTGAACTCGGATGGATAAGATGCGACTTCGTGAGAAAGTGGCACATCTTGGAGGTTCTCAGCACGGTGGGTAGAATCCAGTGGTCCTTCGTATGATTCCGAAGTTGGGTAGTCAGAGTGAGCAGTGGATTTCTTGAAAAGTCCGGTGATCCTGGATTTCAAGGATGGCTCGTCCTTCTTCTCTGTTTCCTCAACCACAACTGGAATGACATGTTCCGGAAGCTTCTCGTAGCTGAACTCGGATGGATAGGACGTGACTTCGTGAGAAAGTGGCACATCTTGAAGGTTCTCAGCACGGTGGGTAGAATCCAGTGGCCCTTCGTATGATTCCGAAGTTGGGTAGTCAGAGTGAGCAGTGGATTTCTTGAACAATCCGGTAATCTTGGATTTCAAGGATGGCTCGTCCTTCTTCTCTGTTTCCTCAATCACAACTGGAATGACATGTTCTGGAGGCTTCTCGTAGCTGAACTCGGATGGATAAGATGCGACTTCGTGAGAAAGTGGCACATCTTGAAGGTTCTCAGCACGGTGGGTAGAATCCAGTGGTCCTTCGTATGATTCCGAAGTTGGGTAATCGAGATGAGATGGAGATTTCTTGAACAATCCGGTAATCTTGGATTTCAAGGTTGGCTCGTCCTTCTTTTCTGTTTCCTCAATCACAACTGGAATGACATGTTCCGGAAGCTTCTCGTAGCTGAACTCGGATGGATAAGATGCGACTTCGTGAGAAAGTGGCACATCTTGGAGGTTCTCAGCACGGTGGGTAGAATCCAGTGGTCCTTCGTATGATTCCGAAGTTGGGTAGTCAGAGTGAGCAGTGGATTTCTTGAACAATCCGGTAATCTTGGATTTCAAGGATGGCTCGTCCTTCTTCTCTGTTTCCTCAACCACAACTGGAATGACATGTTCCGGAAGCTTCTCGTAGCTGAACTCGGATGGATAAGATGCGACTTCGTGAGAAAGTGGCACATCTTGGAGGTTCTCAGCACGGTGGGTAGAATCCAGTGGTCCTTCGTAAGATTCCGAAGTTGGGTAATCGAGATGAGATGGAGATTTCTTGAACAATCCGGTAATTTTGGATTTCAAGGTTGGCTCGTCCTTCTTCTCTGTTTCCTCAACCACAACTGGCACAGCAACATGTTCTGGAAGCTTCTCGTAGCTGAACTCGGATGGATAGGACGTGACTTCGTGAGAAAGTGGCACATCTTGGAGGTTCTCAGCACGGTGGGTAGAATCCAGTGGTCCTTCGTATGATTCCGAAGTTGGGTAGTCAGAGTGAGCAGTGGATTTCTTGAACAATCCGGTGATCTTGGATTTCAAGGATGGCTCGTCCTTCTTCTCTGTTTCCTCAATCACAACTGGCACAGCAACATGTTCTGGAAGCTTCTCGTAGCTGAACTCGGATGGATAGGACGTGACTTCGTGAGAAAGTGGCACATCTTGGAGGTTCTCAGCACGGTGGGTAGAATCCAGTGGTCCTTCGTATGATTCCGAAGTTGGGTAGTCAGAGTGAGCAGTGGATTTCTTGAACAATCCGGTGATCTTGGATTTCAAGGATGGCTCGTCCTTCTTCTCTGTTTCCTCAATCACAACTGGAATGACATGTTCCGGAAGCTTCTCGTAGCTGAACTCGGATGGATAAGATGCGACTTCGTGAGAAAGTGGCACATCTTGGAGGTTCTCAGCACGGTGGGTAGAATCCAGTGGTCCTTCGTATGATTCCGAAGTTGGGTAGTCAGAGTGAGCAGTGGATTTCTTGAACAATCCGGTGATCTTGGATTTCAAGGATGGCTCGTCCTTCTTCTCTGTTTCCTCAATCACAACTGGCACAGCAACATGTTCTGGAAGCTTCTCGTAGCTGAACTCGGATGGATAGGACGTGACTTCGTGAGAAAGTGGCACATCTTGGAGGTTCTCAGCACGGTGGGTAGAATCCAGTGGTCCTTCGTATGATTCCGAAGTTGGGTAGTCAGAGTGAGCAGTGGATTTCTTGAACAATCCGGTGATCTTGGATTTCAAGGATGGCTCGTCCTTCTTCTCTGTTTCCTCAATCACAACTGGAATGACATGTTCCGGAAGCTTCTCGTAGCTGAACTCGGATGGATAAGATGCGACTTCGTGAGAAAGTGGCACATCTTGGAGGTTCTCAGCACGGTGGGTAGAATCCAGTGGTCCTTCGTATGATTCCGAAGTTGGGTAGTCAGAGTGAGCAGTGGATTTCTTGAACAATCCGGTGATCTTGGATTTCAAGGATGGCTCGTCCTTCTTCTCTGTTTCCTCAATCACAACTGGCACAGCAACATGTTCTGGAAGCTTCTCGTAGCTGAACTCGGATGGATAGGACGTGACTTCGTGAGAAAGTGGCACATCTTGGAGGTTCTCAGCACGGTGGGTAGAATCCAGTGGTCCTTCGTATGATTCCGAAGTTGGGTAGTCAGAGTGAGCAGTGGATTTCTTGAACAATCCGGTGATCTTGGATTTCAAGGATGGCTCGTCCTTCTTCTCTGTTTCCTCAATCACAACTGGCACAGCAACATGTTCTGGAAGCTTCTCGTAGCTGAACTCGGATGGATAGGACGTGACTTCGTGAGAAAGTGGCACATCTTGGAGGTTCTCAGCACGGTGGGTAGAATCCAGTGGTCCTTCGTATGATTCCGAAGTTGGGTAGTCAGAGTGAGCAGTGGATTTCTTGAACAATCCGGTGATCTTGGATTTCAAGGATGGCTCGTCCTTCTTCTCTGTTTCCTCAATCACAACTGGCACAGCAACATGTTCTGGAAGCTTCTCGTAGCTGAACTCGGATGGATAGGACGTGACTTCGTGAGAAAGTGGCACATCTTGGAGGTTCTCAGCACGGTGGGTAGAATCCAGTGGTCCTTCGTATGATTCCGAAGTTGGGTAGTCAGAGTGAGCAGTGGATTTCTTGAACAATCCGGTAATCTTGGACTTCAAGGATGGCTCGTCCTTCTTCTCTGTTTCCTCAACCACAACTGGAATGACATGTTCCGGAAGCTTCTCGTAGCTGAACTCGGATGGATAGGCAGTGACTTCGTGAGAAAGTGGCACATCTTGAAGGTTCTCAGCACGGTGGGTAGAATCCAGTGGCCCTTCGTATGATTCCGAAGTTGGGTAGTCAGAGTGAGCAGTGGATTTCTTGAAAAGTCCGGTGATCTTGGATTTCAAGGATGGCTCGTCCTTCTTCTCTGTTTCCTCAACCACAACTGGAATGACATGTTCCGGAAGCTTCTCGTAGCTGAACTCGGATGGATAAGATGCGACTTCGTGAGAAAGTGGCACATCTTGGAGGTTCTCAGCACGGTGGGTAGAATCCAGTGGTCCTTCGTATGATTCCGAAGTTGGGTAGTCAGAGTGAGCAGTGGATTTCTTGAACAATCCGGTGATCTTGGATTTCAAGGATGGCTCGTCCTTCTTCTCTGTTTCCTCAATCACAACTGGCACAGCAACATGTTCTGGAAGCTTCTCGTAGCTGAACTCGGATGGATAGGACGTGACTTCGTGAGAAAGTGGCACATCTTGGAGGTTCTCAGCACGGTGGGTAGAATCCAGTGGTCCTTCGTATGATTCCGAAGTTGGGTAGTCAGAGTGAGCAGTGGATTTCTTGAACAATCCGGTGATCTTGGATTTCAAGGATGGCTCGTCCTTCTTCTCTGTTTCCTCAACCACAACTGGAATGACATGTTCCGGAAGCTTCTCGTAGCTGAACTCGGATGGATAAGATGCGACTTCGTGAGAAAGTGGCACATCTTGGAGGTTCTCAGCACGGTGGGTAGAATCCAGTGGCCCTTCGTAAGATTCCGAAGTTGGGTAGTCAGAGTGAGCAGTGGATTTCTTGAACAATCCGGTGATCTTGGATTTCAAGGATGGCTCGTCCTTCTTCTCTGTTTCCTCAATCACAACTGGCACAGCAACATGTTCTGGAAGCTTCTCGTAGCTGAACTCGGATGGATAGGCAGTGACTTCGTGAGAAAGTGGCACATCTTGAAGGTTCTCAGCACGGTGGGTAGAATCCAGTGGTCCTTCGTAAGATTCCGAAGTTGGGTAGTCAGAGTGAGCAGTGGATTTCTTGAACAATCCGGTGATCTTGGATTTCAAGGATGGCTCGTCCTTCTTCTCTGTTTCCTCAATCACAACTGGCACAGCAACATGTTCTGGAAGCTTCTCGTAGCTGAACTCGGATGGATAGGCAGTGACTTCGTGAGAAAGTGGCACATCTTGAAGGTTCTCAGCACGGTGGGTAGAATCCAGTGGTCCTTCGTAAGATTCCGAAGTTGGGTAATCGAGATGAGATGGAGATTTCTTGAAGAGTCCGGTAATCTTGGATTTCAAGGATGGCTCGTCCTTCTTCTCTGTTTCCTCAACCACAACTGGCACAGCAACATGTTCCGGAAGCTTCTCGTAGCTGAACTCGGATGGATAGGACGTGACTTTGTGAGAAAGTGGCACATCTTGGAGGTTCTCAGCACGGTGGTTAGAATCCAGTGGTCCTTCGTAAGATTCCGAAGTTGGGTAGTCAGAGTGAGCAGTGGATTTCTTGAAAAGTCCGGTGATCCTGGATTCCAAGGATGGCTCGTCCTTCTTCTCTGTTTCCTCAACCACAACTGGAATGACATGTTCCGGAAGCTTCTCGTAGCTGAACTCGGATGGATAAGATGCGACTTCGTGAGAAAGTGGCACATCTTGGAGGTTCTCAGCACGGTGGGTAGAATCCAGTGGTCCTTCGTATGATTCCGAAGTTGGGTAGTCAGAGTGAGCAGTGGATTTCTTGAAAAGTCCGGTGATCCTGGATTCCAAGGATGGCTCGTCCTTCTTCTCTGTTTCCTCAACCACAACTGGAATGACATGTTCCGGAAGCTTCTCGTAGCTGAACTCGGATGGATAAGATGCGACTTCGTGAGAAAGTGGCACATCTTGGAGGTTCTCAGCACGGTGGGTAGAATCCAGTGGTCCTTCGTAAGATTCCGAAGTTGGGTAATCGAGATGAGATGGAGATTTCTTGAACAATCCGGTAATCTTGGATTTCAAGGTTGGCTCGTCCTTCTTCTCTGTTTCCTCAACCACAACTGGCACAGCAACATGTTCTGGAAGCTTCTCGTAGCTGAACTCGGATGGATAGGCAGTGACTTCGTGAGAAAGTGGCACATCTTGGAGGTTCTCAGCACGGTGGGTAGAATCCAGTGGTCCTTCGTATGATTCCGAAGTTGGGTAGTCAGAGTGAGCAGTGGATTTCTTGAACAATCCGGTGATCTTGGATTTCAAGGATGGCTCGTCCTTCTTCTCTGTTTCCTCAACCACAACTGGAATGACATGTTGCGGAAGCTTCTCGTAGCTGAACTCGGATGGATAGGCAGTGACTTCGTGAGAAAGTGGCACATCTTGAAGGTTCTCAGCACGGTGGGTAGAATCCAGTGGTCCTTCGTAAGATTCCGAAGTTGGGTAATCGAGATGAGATGGAGATTTCTTGAAGAGTCCGGTAATCTTGGATTTCAAGGATGGCTCGTCCTTCTTCTCTGTTTCCTCAACCACAACTGGAATGACATGTTCCGGAAGCTTCTCGTAGCTGAACTCGGATGGATAGGACGTGACTTCGTGAGAAAGTGGCACATCTTGAAGGTTCTCAGCACGGTGGGTAGAATCCAGTGGTCCTTCGTAAGATTCCGAAGTTGGGTAATCGAGATGAGATGGAGATTTCTTGAAGAGTCCGGTAATCTTGGATTTCAAGGATGGCTCGTCCTTCTTCTCTGTTTCCTCAACCACAACTGGAATGACATGTTCCGGAAGCTTCTCGTAGCTGAACTCGGATGGATAAGATGCGACTTCGTGAGAAAGTGGCACATCTGGGAGGTTCTCAGCACGGTGGGTAGAATCCAGTGGTCCTTCGTAAGATTCCGAAGTTGGGTAATCGAGATGAGATGGAGATTTCTTGAACAATCCGGTAATCTTGGATTTCAAGGTTGGCTCGTCCTTCTTCTCTGTTTCCTCAACCACAACTGGCACAGCAACATGTTCTGGAAGCTTCTCGTAGCTGAACTCGGATGGATAGGACGTGACTTCGTGAGAAAGTGGCACATCTTGGAGGTTCTCAGCACGGTGGGTAGAATCCAGTGGTCCTTCGTATGATTCCGAAGTTGGGTAATCGAGATGAGATGGAGATTTCTTGAACAATCCGGTAATCTTGGATTTCAAGGTTGGCTCGTCCTTCTTCTCTGTTTCCTCAACCACAACTGGCACAGCAACATGTTCTGGAAGCTTCTCGTAGCTGAACTCGGATGGATAGGACGTGACTTCGTGAGAAAGTGGCACATCTTGGAGGTTCTCAGCACGGTGGGTAGAATCCAGTGGTCCTTCGTATGATTCCGAAGTTGGGTAGTCAGAGTGAGCAGTGGATTTCTTGAACAATCCGGTGATCTTGGATTTCAAGGATGGCTCGTCCTTCTTCTCTGTTTCCTCAACCACAACTGGAATGACATGTTCCGGAAGCTTCTCGTAGCTGAACTCGGATGGATAAGATGCGACTTCGTGAGAAAGTGGCACATCTTGGAGGTTCTCAGCACGGTGGGTAGAATCCAGTGGTCCTTCGTATGATTCCGAAGTTGGGTAGTCAGAGTGAGCAGTGGTTTTCTTGAAAAGTCCGGTAATCTTGGATTTCAAGGTTGGCTCGTCCTTCTTCTCTGTTTCCTCAATCACAACTGGAATGACATGTTCCGGAAGCTTCTCGTTGCTGAACTCGGATGGATAAGATGCGACTTCGTGAGAAAGTGGCACATCTTGAAGGTTCTCAGCACGGTGGGTAGAATCCAGTGGTCCTTCGTATGATTCCGAAGTTGGGTAGTCAGAGTGAGCAGTGGTTTTCTTGAAAAGTCCGGTAATCTTGGATTTCAAGGTTGGCTCGTCCTTCTTCTCTGTTTCCTCAATCACAACTGGAATGACATGTTCCGGAAGCTTCTCGTTGCTGAACTCGGATGGATAAGATGCGACTTCGTGAGAAAGTGGCACATCTTGGAGGTTCTCAGCACGGTGGGTAGAATCCAGTGGTCCTTCGTAAGATTCCGAAGTTGGGTAATCGAGATGAGATGGAGATTTCTTGAAGAGTCCGGTAATCTTGGATTTCAAGGATGGCTCGTCCTTCTTCTCTGTTCCCTCAACCACAACTGGAATGACATGTTCCGGAAGCTTCTCGTAGCTGAACTCGGATGGATAAGATGCGACTTCGTGAGAAAGTGGCACATCTTGGAGGTTCTCAGCACGGTGGGTAGAATCCAGTGGTCCTTCGTAAGATTCCGAAGTTGGGTAATCGAGATGAGATGGAGATTTCTTGAACAATCCGGTAATCTTGGATTTCAAGGTTGGCTCGTCCTTCTTCTCTGTTTCCTCAACCACAACTGGCACAGCAACATGTTCTGGAAGCTTCTCGTAGCTGAACTCGGATGGATAGGACGTGACTTCGTGAGAAAGTGGCACATCTTGGAGGTTCTCAGCACGGTGGGTAGAATCCAGTGGTCCTTCGTAAGATTCCGAAGTTGGGTAATCGAGATGAGATGGAGATTTCTTGAACAATCCGGTAATCTTGGATTTCAAGGTTGGCTCGTCCTTCTTCTCTGTTTCCTCAACCACAACTGGCACAGCAACATGTTCTGGAAGCTTCTCGTAGCTGAACTCGGATGGATAGGACGTGACTTCGTGAGAAAGTGGCACATCTTGGAGGTTCTCAGCACGGTGGGTAGAATCCAGTGGTCCTTCGTATGATTCCGAAGTTGGGTAGTCAGAGTGAGCAGTGGATTTCTTGAACAATCCGGTGATCTTGGATTTCAAGGATGGCTCGTCCTTCTTCTCTGTTTCCTCAACCACAACTGGAATGACATGTTCCGGAAGCTTCTCGTAGCTGAACTCGGATGGATAAGATGCGACTTCGTGAGAAAGTGGCACATCTTGAAGGTTCTCAGCACGGTGGGTAGAATCCAGTGGTCCTTCGTATGATTCCGAAGTTGGGTAGTCAGAGTGAGCAGTGGTTTTCTTGAACAATCCGGTAATCTTGGATTTCAAGGTTGGCTCGTCCTTCTTCTCTGTTTCCTCAATCACAACTGGAATGACATGTTCCGGAAGCTTCTCGTAGCTGAACTCGGATGGATAGGCAGTGACTTCGTGAGAAAGTGGCACATCTTGAAGGTTCTCAGCACGGTGGGTAGAATCCAGTGGTCCTTCGTATGATTCCGAAGTTGGGTAGTCAGAGTGAGCAGTGGTTTTCTTGAAAAGTCCGGTAATCTTGGATTTCAAGGTTGGCTCGTCCTTCTTCTCTGTTTCCTCAATCACAACTGGAATGACATGTTCCGGAAGCTTCTCGTTGCTGAACTCGGATGGATAAGATGCGACTTCGTGAGAAAGTGGCACATCTTGGAGGTTCTCAGCACGGTGGGTAGAATCCAGTGGTCCTTCGTAAGATTCCGAAGTTGGGTAATCGAGATGAGATGGAGATTTCTTGAAGAGTCCGGTAATCTTGGATTTCAAGGATGGCTCGTCCTTCTTCTCTGTTTCCTCAACCACAACTGGAATGACATGTTCCGGAAGCTTCTCGTAGCTGAACTCGGATGGATAAGATGCGACTTCGTGAGAAAGTGGCACATCTTGGAGGTTCTCAGCACGGTGGGTAGAATCCAGTGGTCCTTCGTAAGATTCCGAAGTTGGGTAATCGAGATGAGATGGAGATTTCTTGAACAATCCGGTAATCTTGGATTTCAAGGTTGGCTCGTCCTTCTTCTCTGTTTCCTCAACCACAACTGGCACAGCAACATGTTCTGGAAGCTTCTCGTAGCTGAACTCGGATGGATAGGACGTGACTTCGTGAGAAAGTGGCACATCTTGGAGGTTCTCAGCACGGTGGGTAGAATCCAGTGGTCCTTCGTAAGATTCCGAAGTTGGGTAATCGAGATGAGATGGAGATTTCTTGAACAATCCGGTAATCTTGGATTTCAAGGTTGGCTCGTCCTTCTTCTCTGTTTCCTCAACCACAACTGGCACAGCAACATGTTCTGGAAGCTTCTCGTAGCTGAACTCGGATGGATAGGACGTGACTTCGTGAGAAAGTGGCACATCTTGGAGGTTCTCAGCACGGTGGGTAGAATCCAGTGGTCCTTCGTATGATTCCGAAGTTGGGTAGTCAGAGTGAGCAGTGGATTTCTTGAACAATCCGGTGATCTTGGATTTCAAGGATGGCTCGTCCTTCTTCTCTGTTTCCTCAACCACAACTGGAATGACATGTTCCGGAAGCTTCTCGTAGCTGAACTCGGATGGATAAGATGCGACTTCGTGAGAAAGTGGCACATCTTGAAGGTTCTCAGCACGGTGGGTAGAATCCAGTGGTCCTTCGTATGATTCCGAAGTTGGGTAGTCAGAGTGAGCAGTGGTTTTCTTGAACAATCCGGTAATCTTGGATTTCAAGGTTGGCTCGTCCTTCTTCTCTGTTTCCTCAATCACAACTGGAATGACATGTTCCGGAAGCTTCTCGTAGCTGAACTCGGATGGATAGGCAGTGACTTCGTGAGAAAGTGGCACATCTTGAAGGTTCTCAGCACGGTGGGTAGAATCCAGTGGTCCTTCGTATGATTCCGAAGTTGGGTAGTCAGAGTGAGCAGTGGTTTTCTTGAAAAGTCCGGTAATCTTGGATTTCAAGGTTGGCTCGTCCTTCTTCTCTGTTTCCTCAATCACAACTGGAATGACATGTTCCGGAAGCTTCTCGTTGCTGAACTCGGATGGATAAGATGCGACTTCGTGAGAAAGTGGCACATCTTGAAGGTTCTCAGCACGGTGGGTAGAATCCAGTGGTCCTTCGTAAGATTCCGAAGTTGGGTAGTCAGAGTGAGCAGTGGTTTTCTTGAAAAGTCCGGTAATCTTGGATTTCAAGGTTGGCTCGTCCTTCTTCTCTGTTTCCTCAATCACAACTGGAATGACATGTTCCGGAAGCTTCTCGTAGCTGAACTCGGATGGATAGGCAGTGACTTCGTGAGAAAGTGGCACATCTTGAAGGTTCTCAGCACGGTGGGTAGAATCCAGTGGTCCTTCGTATGATTCCGAAGTTGGGTAGTCAGAGTGAGCAGTGGTTTTCTTGAAAAGTCCGGTAATCTTGGATTTCAAGGTTGGCTCGTCCTTCTTCTCTGTTTCCTCAATCACAACTGGAATGACATGTTCCGGAAGCTTCTCGTAGCTGAACTCGGATGGATAGGCAGTGACTTCGTGAGAAAGTGGCACATCTTGAAGGTTCTCAGCACGGTGGGTAGAATCCAGTGGTCCTTCGTATGATTCCGAAGTTGGGTAGTCAGAGTGAGCAGTGGTTTTCTTGAAAAGTCCGGTAATCTTGGATTTCAAGGTTGGCTCGTCCTTCTTCTCTGTTTCCTCAATCACAACTGGAATGACATGTTCCGGAAGCTTCTCGTAGCTGAACTCGGATGGATAGGCAGTGACTTCGTGAGAAAGTGGCACATCTTGAAGGTTCTCAGCACGGTGGGTAGAATCCAGTGGTCCTTCGTAAGATTCCGAAGTTGGGTAGTCAGAGTGAGCAGTGGATTTCTTGAAAAGTCCGGTGATCTTGGATTTCAAGGTTGGCTCGTCCTTCTTCTCTGTTTCCTCAATCACAACTGGAATGATATGTTCCGGAAGCTTCTCGTAGCTGAACTTGGATGGATAGGCAGTGACTTCGTGAGAAAGTGGCACATCTTGAAGGTTCTCAGCACGGTGGGTAGAATCCAGTGGTCCTTCGTAAGATTCCGAAGTTGGGTAGTCAGAGTGAGCAGTGGATTTCTTGAAAAGTCCGGTGATCCTGGATTTCAAGGTTGGCTCGTCCTTCTTCTCTGTTTCCTCAATCACAACTGGAATGACATGTTCCGGAAGCTTCTCGTAGCTGAACTCGGATGGATAGGACGTGACTTCGTGAGAAAGTGGCACATCTTGAAGGTTCTCAGCACGGTGGGTAGAATCCAGTGGTCCTTCGTAAGATTCCGAAGTTGGGTAATCGAGATGAGATGGAGATTTCTTGAAGAGTCCGGTAATCTTGGATTTCAAGGATGGCTCGTCCTTCTTCTCTGTTTCCTCAACCACAACTGGAATGACATGTTCCGGAAGCTTCTCGTAGCTGAACTCGGATGGATAAGATGCGACTTCGTGAGAAAGTGGCACATCTTGGAGGTTCTCAGCACGGTGGGTAGAATCCAGTGGTCCTTCGTAAGATTCCGAAGTTGGGTAATCGAGATGAGATGGAGATTTCTTGAACAATCCGGTAATCTTGGATTTCAAGGTTGGCTCGTCCTTCTTCTCTGTTTCCTCAACCACAACTGGCACAGCAACATGTTCTGGAAGCTTCTCGTAGCTGAACTCGGATGGATAGGACGTGACTTCGTGAGAAAGTGGCACATCTTGGAGGTTCTCAGCACGGTGGGTAGAATCCAGTGGTCCTTCGTAAGATTCCGAAGTTGGGTAGTCAGAGTGAGCAGTGGTTTTCTTGAACAATCCGGTAATCTTGGATTTCAAGGTTGGCTCGTCCTTCTTCTCTGTTTCCTCAATCACAACTGGCACAGCAACATGTTCTGGAAGCTTCTCGTAGCTGAACTCGGATGGATAAGATGCGACTTCGTGAGAAAGTGGCACATCTTGAAGGTTCTCAGCACGGTGGGTAGAATCCAGTGGTCCTTCGTAAGATTCCGAAGTTGGGTAGTCAGAGTGAGCAGTGGTTTTCTTGAAAAGTCCGGTAATCTTGGATTTCAAGGTTGGCTCGTCCTTCTTCTCTGTTTCCTCAATCACAACTGGAATGACATGTTCCGGAAGCTTCTCGTAGCTGAACTCGGATGGATAAGATGCGACTTCGTGAGAAAGTGGCACATCTTGGAGGTTCTCAGCACGGTGGGTAGAATCCAGTGGTCCTTCGTATGATTCCGAAGTTGGGTAGTCAGAGTGAGCAGTGGTTTTCTTGAAAAGTCCGGTAATCTTGGATTTCAAGGTTGGCTCGTCCTTCTTCTCTGTTTCCTCAATCACAACTGGAATGACATGTTCCGGAAGCTTCTCGTAGCTGAACTCGGATGGATAGGCAGTGACTTCGTGAGAAAGTGGCACATCTTGAAGGTTCTCAGCACGGTGGGTAGAATCCAGTGGTCCTTCGTATGATTCCGAAGTTGGGTAGTCAGAGTGAGCAGTGGTTTTCTTGAAAAGTCCGGTAATCTTGGATTTCAAGGTTGGCTCGTCCTTCTTCTCTGTTTCCTCAATCACAACTGGAATGACATGTTCCGGAAGCTTCTCGTAGCTGAACTCGGATGGATAGGCAGTGACTTCGTGAGAAAGTGGCACATCTTGAAGGTTCTCAGCACGGTGGGTAGAATCCAGTGGTCCTTCGTATGATTCCGAAGTTGGGTAGTCAGAGTGAGCAGTGGTTTTCTTGAAAAGTCCGGTAATCTTGGATTTCAAGGTTGGCTCGTCCTTCTTCTCTGTTTCCTCAATCACAACTGGAATGACATGTTCCGGAAGCTTCTCGTAGCTGAACTCGGATGGATAGGCAGTGACTTCGTGAGAAAGTGGCACATCTTGAAGGTTCTCAGCACGGTGGGTAGAATCCAGTGGTCCTTCGTAAGATTCCGAAGTTGGGTAGTCAGAGTGAGCAGTGGATTTCTTGAAAAGTCCGGTGATCTTGGATTTCAAGGTTGGCTCGTCCTTCTTCTCTGTTTCCTCAATCACAACTGGAATGATATGTTCCGGAAGCTTCTCGTAGCTGAACTTGGATGGATAGGCAGTGACTTCGTGAGAAAGTGGCACATCTTGAAGGTTCTCAGCACGGTGGGTAGAATCCAGTGGTCCTTCGTAAGATTCCGAAGTTGGGTAGTCAGAGTGAGCAGTGGATTTCTTGAAAAGTCCGGTGATCCTGGATTTCAAGGTTGGCTCGTCCTTCTTCTCTGTTTCCTCAATCACAACTGGAATGACATGTTCCGGAAGCTTCTCGTAGCTGAACTCGGATGGATAGGACGTGACTTCGTGAGAAAGTGGCACATCTTGAAGGTTCTCAGCACGGTGGGTAGAATCCAGTGGTCCTTCGTAAGATTCCGAAGTTGGGTAATCGAGATGAGATGGAGATTTCTTGAAGAGTCCGGTAATCTTGGATTTCAAGGATGGCTCGTCCTTCTTCTCTGTTTCCTCAACCACAACTGGAATGACATGTTCCGGAAGCTTCTCGTAGCTGAACTCGGATGGATAAGATGCGACTTCGTGAGAAAGTGGCACATCTTGGAGGTTCTCAGCACGGTGGGTAGAATCCAGTGGTCCTTCGTAAGATTCCGAAGTTGGGTAATCGAGATGAGATGGAGATTTCTTGAACAATCCGGTAATCTTGGATTTCAAGGTTGGCTCGTCCTTCTTCTCTGTTTCCTCAACCACAACTGGCACAGCAACATGTTCTGGAAGCTTCTCGTAGCTGAACTCGGATGGATAGGACGTGACTTCGTGAGAAAGTGGCACATCTTGGAGGTTCTCAGCACGGTGGGTAGAATCCAGTGGTCCTTCGTAAGATTCCGAAGTTGGGTAGTCAGAGTGAGCAGTGGTTTTCTTGAACAATCCGGTAATCTTGGATTTCAAGGTTGGCTCGTCCTTCTTCTCTGTTTCCTCAATCACAACTGGCACAGCAACATGTTCTGGAAGCTTCTCGTAGCTGAACTCGGATGGATAAGATGCGACTTCGTGAGAAAGTGGCACATCTTGAAGGTTCTCAGCACGGTGGGTAGAATCCAGTGGTCCTTCGTAAGATTCCGAAGTTGGGTAGTCAGAGTGAGCAGTGGTTTTCTTGAAAAGTCCGGTAATCTTGGATTTCAAGGTTGGCTCGTCCTTCTTCTCTGTTTCCTCAATCACAACTGGAATGACATGTTCCGGAAGCTTCTCGTAGCTGAACTCGGATGGATAAGATGCGACTTCGTGAGAAAGTGGCACATCTTGGAGGTTCTCAGCACGGTGGGTAGAATCCAGTGGTCCTTCGTATGATTCCGAAGTTGGGTAGTCAGAGTGAGCAGTGGTTTTCTTGAAAAGTCCGGTAATCTTGGATTTCAAGGTTGGCTCGTCCTTCTTCTCTGTTTCCTCAATCACAACTGGAATGACATGTTCCGGAAGCTTCTCGTAGCTGAACTCGGATGGATAGGCAGTGACTTCGTGAGAAAGTGGCACATCTTGAAGGTTCTCAGCACGGTGGGTAGAATCCAGTGGTCCTTCGTATGATTCCGAAGTTGGGTAGTCAGAGTGAGCAGTGGTTTTCTTGAAAAGTCCGGTAATCTTGGATTTCAAGGTTGGCTCGTCCTTCTTCTCTGTTTCCTCAATCACAACTGGAATGACATGTTCCGGAAGCTTCTCGTAGCTGAACTCGGATGGATAGGCAGTGACTTCGTGAGAAAGTGGCACATCTTGAAGGTTCTCAGCACGGTGGGTAGAATCCAGTGGTCCTTCGTAAGATTCCGAAGTTGGGTAGTCAGAGTGAGCAGTGGATTTCTTGAAAAGTCCGGTGATCCTGGATTTCAAGGTTGGCTCGTCCTTCTTCTCTGTTTCCTCAATCACAACTGGAATGACATGTTCCGGAAGCTTCTCGTAGCTGAACTCGGATGGATAGGACGTGACTTCGTGAGAAAGTGGCACATCTTGAAGGTTCTCAGCACGGTGGGTAGAATCCAGTGGTCCTTCGTAAGATTCCGAAGTTGGGTAATCGAGATGAGATGGAGATTTCTTGAAGAGTCCGGTAATCTTGGATTTCAAGGATGGCTCGTCCTTCTTCTCTGTTTCCTCAACCACAACTGGAATGACATGTTCCGGAAGCTTCTCGTAGCTGAACTCGGATGGATAAGATGCGACTTCGTGAGAAAGTGGCACATCTTGGAGGTTCTCAGCACGGTGGGTAGAATCCAGTGGTCCTTCGTAAGATTCCGAAGTTGGGTAATCGAGATGAGATGGAGATTTCTTGAACAATCCGGTAATCTTGGATTTCAAGGTTGGCTCGTCCTTCTTCTCTGTTTCCTCAACCACAACTGGCACAGCAACATGTTCTGGAAGCTTCTCGTAGCTGAACTCGGATGGATAGGACGTGACTTCGTGAGAAAGTGGCACATCTTGGAGGTTCTCAGCACGGTGGGTAGAATCCAGTGGTCCTTCGTATGATTCCGAAGTTGGGTAGTCAGAGTGAGCAGTGGTTTTCTTGAACAATCCGGTAATCTTGGATTTCAAGGTTGGCTCGTCCTTCTTCTCTGTTTCCTCAATCACAACTGGCACAGCAACATGTTCTGGAAGCTTCTCGTAGCTGAACTCGGATGGATAAGATGCGACTTCGTGAGAAAGTGGCACATCTTGAAGGTTCTCAGCACGGTGGGTAGAATCCAGTGGTCCTTCGTAAGATTCCGAAGTTGGGTAGTCAGAGTGAGCAGTGGTTTTCTTGAAAAGTCCGGTAATCTTGGATTTCAAGGTTGGCTCGTCCTTCTTCTCTGTTTCCTCAATCACAACTGGAATGACATGTTCCGGAAGCTTCTCGTAGCTGAACTCGGATGGATAGGCAGTGACTTCGTGAGAAAGTGGCACATCTTGAAGGTTCTCAGCACGGTGGGTAGAATCCAGTGGTCCTTCGTAAGATTCCGAAGTTGGGTAATCGAGATGAGATGGAGATTTCTTGAACAATCCGGTAATCTTGGATTTCAAGGTTGGCTCGTCCTTCTTCTCTGTTTCCTCAACCACAACTGGCACAGCAACATGTTCTGGAAGCTTCTCGTAGCTGAACTCGGATGGATAGGCAGTGACTTCGTGAGAAAGTGGCACATCTTGAAGGTTCTCAGCACGGTGGGTAGAATCCAGTGGTCCTTCGTAAGATTCCGAAGTTGGGTAGTCAGAGTGAGCAGTGGTTTTCTTGAACAATCCGGTAATCTTGGATTTCAAGGTTGGCTCGTCCTTCTTCTCTGTTTCCTCAACCACAACTGGCACAGCAACATGTTCTGGAAGCTTCTCGTAGCTGAACTCGGATGGATAGGCAGTGACTTCGTGAGAAAGTGGCACATCTTGGAGGTTCTCAGCACGGTGGGTAGAATCCAGTGGTCCTTCGTATGATTCCGAAGTTGGGTAGTCAGAGTGAGCAGTGGTTTTCTTGAACAATCCGGTAATCTTGGATTTCAAGGTTGGCTCGTCCTTCTTCTCTGTTTCCTCAACCACAACTGGCACAGCAACATGTTCTGGAAGCTTCTCGTAGCTGAACTCGGATGGATAGGCAGTGACTTCGTGAGAAAGTGGCACATCTTGGAGGTTCTCAGCACGGTGGGTAGAATCCAGTGGTCCTTCGTATGATTCCGAAGTTGGGTAGTCAGAGTGAGCAGTGGTTTTCTTGAACAATCCGGTAATCTTGGATTTCAAGGTTGGCTCGTCCTTCTTCTCTGTTTCCTCAATCACAACTGGAATGACATGTTCCGGAAGCTTCTCGTAGCTGAACTCGGATGGATAGGCAGTGACTTCGTGAGAAAGTGGCACATCTTGAAGGTTCTCAGCACGGTGGGTAGAATCCAGTGGTCCTTCGTAAGATTCCGAAGTTGGGTAGTCAGAGTGAGCAGTGGTTTTCTTGAAAAGTCCGGTAATCTTGGATTTCAAGGTTGGCTCGTCCTTCTTCTCTGTTTCCTCAATCACAACTGGAATGACATGTTCCGGAAGCTTCTCGTAGCTGAACTCGGATGGATAGGCAGTGACTTCGTGAGAAAGTGGCACATCTTGAAGGTTCTCAGCACGGTGGGTAGAATCCAGTGGTCCTTCGTAAGATTCCGAAGTTGGGTAGTCAGAGTGAGCAGTGGATTTCTTGAAAAGTCCGGTGATCTTGGATTTCAAGGTTGGCTCGTCCTTCTTCTCTGTTTCCTCAATCACAACTGGAATGATATGTTCCGGAAGCTTCTCGTAGCTGAACTCGGATGGATAGGCAGTGACTTCGTGAGAAAGTGGCACATCTTGAAGGTTCTCAGCACGGTGGGTAGAATCCAGTGGTCCTTCGTAAGATTCCGAAGTTGGGTAGTCAGAGTGAGCAGTGGTTTTCTTGAAAAGTCCGGTAATCTTGGATTTCAAGGTTGGCTCGTCCTTCTTCTCTGTTTCCTCAATCACAACTGGAATGACATGTTCCGGAAGCTTCTCGTAGCTGAACTCGGATGGATAGGCAGTGACTTCGTGAGAAAGTGGCACATCTTGAAGGTTCTCAGCACGGTGGGTAGAATCCAGTGGTCCTTCGTAAGATTCCGAAGTTGGGTAGTCAGAGTGAGCAGTGGTTTTCTTGAAAAGTCCGGTAATCTTGGATTTCAAGGTTGGCTCGTCCTTCTTCTCTGTTTCCTCAATCACAACTGGAATGATATGTTCCGGAAGCTTCTCGTAGCTGAACTCGGATGGATAGGCAGTGACTTCGTGAGAAAGTGGCACATCTTGGAGGTTCTCAGCACGGTGGGTAGAATCCAGTGGTCCTTCGTATGATTCCGAAGTTGGGTAGTCAGAGTGAGCAGTGGTTTTCTTGAACAATCCGGTAATCTTGGATTTCAAGGTTGGCTCGTCCTTCTTCTCTGTTTCCTCAATCACAACTGGAATGACATGTTCCGGAAGCTTCTCGTAGCTGAACTCGGATGGATAGGCAGTGACTTCGTGAGAAAGTGGCACATCTTGAAGGTTCTCAGCACGGTGGGTAGAATCCAGTGGTCCTTCGTAAGATTCCGAAGTTGGGTAGTCAGAGTGAGCAGTGGTTTTCTTGAAAAGTCCGGTAATCTTGGATTTCAAGGTTGGCTCGTCCTTCTTCTCTGTTTCCTCAATCACAACTGGAATGACATGTTCCGGAAGCTTCTCGTAGCTGAACTCGGATGGATAGGCAGTGACTTCGTGAGAAAGTGGCACATCTTGAAGGTTCTCAGCACGGTGGGTAGAATCCAGTGGTCCTTCGTAAGATTCCGAAGTTGGGTAGTCAGAGTGAGCAGTGGATTTCTTGAAAAGTCCGGTGATCTTGGATTTCAAGGTTGGCTCGTCCTTCTTCTCTGTTTCCTCAATCACAACTGGAATGATATGTTCCGGAAGCTTCTCGTAGCTGAACTCGGATGGATAGGCAGTGACTTCGTGAGAAAGTGGCACATCTTGAAGGTTCTCAGCACGGTGGGTAGAATCCAGTGGTCCTTCGTAAGATTCCGAAGTTGGGTAGTCAGAGTGAGCAGTGGTTTTCTTGAAAAGTCCGGTAATCTTGGATTTCAAGGTTGGCTCGTCCTTCTTCTCTGTTTCCTCAATCACAACTGGAATGACATGTTCCGGAAGCTTCTCGTAGCTGAACTCGGATGGATAGGCAGTGACTTCGTGAGAAAGTGGCACATCTTGAAGGTTCTCAGCACGGTGGGTAGAATCCAGTGGTCCTTCGTAAGATTCCGAAGTTGGGTAGTCAGAGTGAGCAGTGGATTTCTTGAAAAGTCCGGTGATCTTGGATTTCAAGGACGGCTCGTCCTTCTTCTCTGTTTCCTCAATCACAACTGGAATGACATGTTCTGGAAGCTTCTCGTAGCTGAACTCGGATGGATAGGCAGTGACTTCGTGAGAAAGTGGCACATCTTGAAGGTTCTCAGCACGGTGGGTAGAATCCAGTGGTCCTTCGTAAGATTCCGAAGTTGGGTAGTCAGAGTGAGCAGTGGATTTCTTGAACAATCCGGTAATCTTGGATTTCAAGGTTGGCTCGTCCTTCTTCTCTGTTTCCTCAATCACAACTGGAATGACATGTTCCGGAAGCTTCTCGTAGCTGAACTCGGATGGATAAGATGCGACTTCGTGAGAAAGTGGCACATCTTGAAGGTTCTCAGCACGGTGGGTAGAATCCAGTGGTCCTTCGTATGATTCCGAAGTTGGGTAGTCAGAGTGAGCAGTGGTTTTCTTGAAAAGTCCGGTAATCTTGGATTTCAAGGTTGGCTCGTCCTTCTTCTCTGTTTCCTCAATCACAACTGGAATGACATGTTCCGGAAGCTTCTCGTAGCTGAACTCGGATGGATAGGCAGTGACTTCGTGAGAAAGTGGCACATCTTGAAGGTTCTCAGCACGGTGGGTAGAATTCAGTGGTCCTTCGTAAGATTCCGAAGTTGGGTAATCGAGATGAGATGGAGATTTCTTGAAGAGTCCGGTAATCTTGGATTTCAAGGTTGGCTCGTCCTTCTTCTCTGTTTCCTCAATCACAAATGGAATGACATGTTCCGGAAGCTTCTCGTAGCTGAACTCGGATGGATAAGATGCGACTTCGTGAGAAAGTGGCACATCTTGGAGATTCTCAGCACGGTGGGTAGAATCCAGTGGTCCTTCGTAAGATTCCGAAGTTGGGTAATCGAGATGAGATGGAGATTTCTTGAAGAGTCCGGTAATCTTGGATTTCAAGGATGGCTCGTCCTTCTTCTCTGTTTCCTCAATCACAACTGGAATGACATGTTCCGGAAGCTTCTCGTAGCTGAACTCGGATGGATAAGATGCGACTTCGTGAGAAAGTGGCACATCTTGAAGGTTCTCAGCACGGTGGGTAGAATCCAGTGGTCCTTCGTATGATTCCGAAGTTGGGTAGTCAGAGTGAGCAGTGGATTTCTTGAAGAGTCCGGTGATCTTGGATTTCAAGGATGGCTCGTCCTTCTTCTCGGTTTCCTCGACAACAACTGGCACAACAACGTGTTCTGGCAGTTTCTCGTAGCTGAACTCTGATGGATAGGAGCTGACTTCGGTTGTGAGAGGAATGTCGTGGAGGTTCTGGGCACGATGAGTGGAATCCAATGGTCCTTCATATGATTCCGAGATTGGATAGTCAAGGTGAGATGGTGATTTCTTGAACAATCCTGTGATCTTGGACTTCAATGATGGCTCGTCCTTCTTCTCGGTTTTCTCGACAACAACTGGCACGGTTACGTGTTCCGGCAGTTTCTCGTAGCTGAACTCTGATGGATAGGAGCTGACTTCGGTTGTGAGAGGAATGTCGTGGAGGTTCTGGGCACGATGAGTGGAATCCAATGGTCCTTCATATGATTCCGAGATTGGATAGTCAAGGTGAGATGGTGATTTCTTGAACAATCCTGTGATCTTGGACTTCAATGATGGCTCGTCCTTCTTCTCGGTCTCTTCAGTCACAACTGGCACGGTTACGTGTTCCGGCAGTTTCTCGTAGCTGAACTCTGATGGATAGGAGCTGACTTCGGTTGTGAGAGGAATGTCGTGGAGGTTCTGGGCACGATGAGTGGAATCCAATGGTCCTTCATATGATTCCGAGATTGGATAGTCAAGGTGAGATGGTGATTTCTTGAACAATCCTGTGATCTTGGACTTCAATGATGGCTCGTCCTTCTTCTCGGTTTCCTCGACAACAACTGGCACAACAACGTGTTCTGGCAGTTTCTCGTAGCTGAACTCTGATGGATAGGAGCTGACTTCGGTTGTGAGAGGAATGTCGTGGAGGTTCTGGGCACGATGAGTGGAATCCAATGGTCCTTCATATGATTCCGAGATTGGATAGTCAAGGTGAGATGGTGATTTCTTGAACAATCCTGTGATCTTGGACTTCAATGATGGCTCGTCCTTCTTCTCGGTTTCCTCGACAACAACTGGCACAACAACGTGTTCTGGCAGTTTCTCGTAGCTGAACTCTGATGGATAGGAGCTGACTTCGGTTGTGAGAGGAATGTCGTGGATGTTGGATGCACGATGAGTGGAATCCAATGGTCCTTCATATGATTCCGAGATTGGATAGTCAAGGTGAGATGGTGATTTCTTGAACAATCCTGTGATCTTGGACTTCAATGATGGCTCGTCCTTCTTCTCGGTTTCCTCGACAACAACTGGCACAACAACGTGTTCTGGCAGTTTCTCGTAGCTGAACTCTGATGGATAGGAGCTGACTTCGGTTGTGAGAGGAATGTCGTGGATGTTGGATGCACGATGAGTGGAATCCAATGGTCCTTCATATGATTCCGAGATTGGATAGTCAAGGTGAGATGGTGATTTCTTGAACAATCCTGTGATGTTGGACTTCAATGATGGTTCGTCCTTCTTCTCGGTTTCCTCGACAACAACTGGCACAACAACGTGTTCTGGCAGTTTCTCGTAGCTGAACTCTGATGGATAGGAGCTGACTTCGGTTGTGAGAGGAATGTCGTGGATGTTGGATGCACGATGAGTGGAATCCAATGGTCCTTCATATGATTCCGAGATTGGATAGTCAAGGTGAGATGGTGATTTCTTGAACAATCCTGTGATCTTGGACTTCAATGATGGTTCGTCCTTCTTCTCGGTTTCCTCGACAACAACTGGCACAACAACGTGTTCCGGCAGTTTCTCGTAGCTGAACTCTGATGGATAGGAGCTGACTTCGGTTGTGAGAGGAATGTCGTGGATGTTGGATGCACGATGAGTGGAATCCAATGGTCCTTCATATGATTCCGAGATTGGATAGTCAAGGTGAGATGGTGATTTCTTGAACAATCCTGTGATCTTGGACTTCAATGATGGCTCGTCCTTCTTCTCGGTCTCTTCAGTCACAACTGGCACGGTTACGTGTTCCGGCAGTTTCTCGTAGCTGAACTCTGATGGATAGGAGCTGACTTCGGTTGTGAGAGGAATGTCGTGGAGGTTCTGGGCACGATGAGTGGAATCCAATGGTCCTTCATATGATTCCGAGATTGGATAGTCAAGGTGAGATGGTGATTTCTTGAACAATCCTGTGATCTTGGACTTCAATGATGGTTCGTCCTTCTTCTCGGTCTCTTCAGTCACAACTGGCACGGTTACGTGTTCCGGCAGTTTCTCGTAGCTGAACTCTGATGGATAGGAGCTGACTTCGGTTGTGAGAGGAATGTCGTGGATGTTGGATGCACGATGAGTGGAATCCAATGGTCCTTCATATGATTCCGAGATTGGATAGTCAAGGTGAGATGGTGATTTCTTGAACAATCCTGTGATCTTGGACTTCAATGATGGCTCGTCCTTCTTCTCGGTTTCCTCGACAACAACTGGCACAACAACGTGTTCTGGCAGTTTCTCGTAGCTGAACTCTGATGGATAGGAGCTGACTTCGGTTGTGAGAGGAATGTCGTGGATGTTGGATGCACGATGAGTGGAATCCAATGGTCCTTCATATGATTCCGAGATTGGATAGTCAAGGTGAGATGGTGATTTCTTGAACAATCCTGTGATCTTGGACTTCAATGATGGCTCGTCCTTCTTCTCGGTCTCTTCAGTCACAACTGGCACGGTTACGTGTTCCGGCAGTTTCTCGTAGCTGAACTCTGATGGATAGGAGCTGACTTCGGTTGTGAGAGGAATGTCGTGGAGGTTCTGGGCACGATGAGTGGAATCCAATGGTCCTTCATATGATTCCGAGATTGGATAGTCAAGGTGAGATGGTGATTTCTTGAACAATCCTGTGATCTTGGACTTCAATGATGGTTCGTCCTTCTTCTCGGTCTCTTCAGTCACAACTGGCACGGTTACGTGTTCCGGCAGTTTCTCGTAGCTGAACTTTGATGGATAGGAGCTGACTTCGGTTGTGAGAGGAATGTCGTGGATGTTGGATGCACGATGAGTGGAATCCAATGGTCCTTCATATGATTCCGAGATTGGATAGTCAAGGTGAGATGGTGATTTCTTGAACAATCCTGTGATCTTGGACTTCAATGATGGTTCGTCCTTCTTCTCGGTCTCTTCAGTCACAACTGGCACGGTTACGTGTTCCGGCAGTTTCTCGTAGCTGAACTCTGATGGATAGGAGCTGACTTCGGTTGTGAGAGGAATGTCGTGGAGGTTCTGGGCACGATGAGTGGAATCCAATGGTCCTTCATATGATTCCGAGATTGGATAGTCAAGGTGAGATGGTGATTTCTTGAACAATCCTGTGATCTTGGACTTCAATGATGGTTCGTCCTTCTTCTCGGTTTCCTCGACAACAACTGGCACAACAACGTGTTCCGGCAGTTTCTCGTAGCTGAACTCTGATGGATAGGAGCTGACTTCGGTTGTGAGAGGAATGTCGTGGATGTTGGATGCACGATGAGTGGAATCCAATGGTCCTTCATATGATTCCGAGATTGGATAGTCAAGGTGAGATGGTGATTTCTTGAACAATCCTGTGATCTTGGACTTCAATGATGGCTCGTCCTTCTTCTCGGTTTCCTCGACAACAACTGGCACGGTTACGTGTTCCGGCAGTTTCTCGTAGCTGAACTCTGATGGATAGGAGCTGACTTCGGTTGTGAGAGGAATGTCGTGGAGGTTCTGGGCACGATGAGTGAAATCCAATGGTCCTTCATATGATTCCGAGATTGGATAGTCAAGGTGAGATGGTGATTTCTTGAACAATCCTGTGATCTTGGACTTCAATGATGGTTCGTCCTTCTTCTCGGTCTCTTCAGTCACAACTGGCACGGTTACGTGTTCCGGCAGTTTCTCGTAGCTGAACTCTGATGGATAGGAGCTGACTTCGGTTGTGAGAGGAATGTCGTGGATGTTGGATGCACGATGAGTGGAATCCAATGGTCCTTCATATGATTCCGAGATTGGATAGTCAAGGTGAGATGGTGATTTCTTGAACAATCCTGTGATCTTGGACTTCAATGATGGCTCGTCCTTCTTCTCGGTTTCCTCGACAACAACTGGCACGGTTACGTGTTCCGGCAGTTTCTCGTAGCTGAACTCTGATGGATAGGAGCTGACTTCGATTGTGAGAGGAATGTCGTGGATGTTGGATGCACGATGAGTGGAATCCAATGGTCCTTCATATGATTCCGAGATTGGATAGTCAAGGTGAGATGGTGATTTCTTGAACAATCCTGTGATCTTGGACTTCAATGATGGCTCGTCCTTCTTCTCGGTTTCCTCGACAACAACTGGCACAACAACGTGTTCCGGCAGTTTCTCGTAGCTGAACTCTGATGGATAGGAGCTGACTTCGGTTGTGAGAGGAATGTCGTGGATGTTGGATGCACGATGAGTGGAATCCAATGGTCCTTCATATGATTCCGAGATTGGATAGTCAAGGTGAGATGGTGATTTCTTGAACAATCCTGTGATCTTGGACTTCAATGATGGTTCGTCCTTCTTCTCGGTTTCCTCGACAACAACTGGCACAACAACGTGTTCTGGCAGTTTCTCGTAGCTGAACTCTGATGGATAGGAGCTGACTTCGGTTGTGAGAGGAATGTCGTGGAGGTTCTGGGCACGATGAGTGGAATCCAATGGTCCTTCATATGATTCCGAGATTGGATAGTCAAGGTGAGATGGTGATTTCTTGAACAATCCTGTGATGTTGGACTTCAATGATGGTTCGTCCTTCTTCTCGGTTTCCTCGACAACAACTGGCACAACAACGTGTTCTGGCAGTTTCTCGTAGCTGAACTCTGATGGATAGGAGCTGACTTCGGTTGTGAGAGGAATGTCGTGGAGGTTCTGGGCACGATGAGTGGAATCCAATGGTCCTTCATATGATTCCGAGATTGGATAGTCAAGGTGAGATGGTGATTTCTTGAACAATCCGGTAATCTTGGACTTCAATGATGGTTCGTCCTTCTTCTCGGTTTCCTCGACAACAACTGGCACAACAACGTGTTCTGGCAGTTTCTCGTAGCTGAACTCTGATGGATAGGAGCTGACTTCGGTTGTGAGAGGAATGTCGTGGAGGTTCTGGGCACGATGAGTGGAATCCAATGGTCCTTCATATGATTCCGAGATTGGATAGTCAAGGTGAGATGGTGATTTCTTGAACAATCCTGTGATCTTGGACTTCAATGATGGCTCGTCCTTCTTCTCGGTTTCCTCGACAACAACTGGCACGGTTACGTGTTCCGGCAGTTTCTCGTAGCTGAACTCTGATGGATAGGAGCTGACTTCGGTTGTGAGAGGAATGTCGTGGATGTTGGATGCACGATGAGTGGAATCCAATGGTCCTTCATATGATTCCGAGATTGGATAGTCAAGGTGAGATGGTGATTTCTTGAACAATCCTGTGATCTTGGACTTCAATGATGGCTCGTCCTTCTTCTCGGTCTCTTCAGTCACAACTGGCACGGTTACGTGTTCCGGCAGTTTCTCGTAGCTGAACTCTGATGGATAGGAGCTGACTTCGGTTGTGAGAGGAATGTCGTGGATGTTGGATGCACGATGAGTGGAATCCAATGGTCCTTCATATGATTCCGAGATTGGATAGTCAAGGTGAGATGGTGATTTCTTGAACAATCCTGTGATCTTGGACTTCAATGATGGCTCGTCCTTCTTCTCGGTTTCCTCGACAACAACTGGCACGGTTACGTGTTCCGGCAGTTTCTCGTAGCTGAACTCTGATGGATAGGAGCTGACTTCGGTTGTGAGAGGAATGTCGTGGATGTTGGATGCACGATGAGTGGAATCCAATGGTCCTTCATATGATTCCGAGATTGGATAGTCAAGGTGAGATGGTGATTTCTTGAACAATCCTGTGATCTTGGACTTCAATGATGGTTCGTCCTTCTTCTCGGTCTCTTCAGTCACAACTGGCACGGTTACGTGTTCCGGCAGTTTCTCGTAGCTGAACTCTGATGGATAGGAGCTGACTTCGGTTGTGAGAGGAATGTCGTGGATGTTGGATGCACGATGAGTGGAATCCAATGGTCCTTCATATGATTCCGAGATTGGATAGTCAAGGTGAGATGGTGATTTCTTGAACAATCCGGTAATCTTGGACTTCAATGATGGCTCGTCCTTCTTCTCGGTCTCTTCAGTCACAACTGGCACGGTTACGTGTTCCGGCAGTTTCTCGTAGCTGAACTCTGATGGATAGGAGCTGACTTCGGTTGTGAGAGGAATGTCGTGGAGGTTCTGGGCACGATGAGTGGAATCCAATGGTCCTTCATATGATTCCGAGATTGGATAGTCAAGGTGAGATGGTGATTTCTTGAACAATCCGGTAATCTTGGACTTCAATGATGGTTCGTCCTTCTTCTCGGTTTCCTCGACAACAACTGGCACAACAACGTGTTCCGGCAGTTTCTCGTAGCTGAACTCTGATGGATAGGAGCTGACTTCGGTTGTGAGAGGAATGTCGTGGATGTTGGATGCACGATGAGTGGAATCCAATGGTCCTTCATATGATTCCGAGATTGGATAGTCAAGGTGAGATGGTGATTTCTTGAACAATCCGGTAATCTTGGACTTCAATGATGGTTCGTCCTTCTTCTCGGTTTCCTCGACAACAACTGGCACAACAACGTGTTCTGGCAGTTTCTCGTAGCTGAACTCTGATGGATAGGAGCTGACTTCGGTTGTGAGAGGAATGTCGTGGAGGTTCTGGGCACGATGAGTGGAATCCAATGGTCCTTCATATGATTCCGAGATTGGATAGTCAAGGTGAGATGGTGATTTCTTGAACAATCCTGTGATCTTGGACTTCAATGATGGCTCGTCCTTCTTCTCGGTTTCCTCGACAACAACTGGCACGGTTACGTGTTCCGGCAGTTTCTCGTAGCTGAACTCTGATGGATAGGAGCTGACTTCGGTTGTGAGAGGAATGTCGTGGATGTTGGATGCACGATGAGTGGAATCCAATGGTCCTTCATATGATTCCGAGATTGGATAGTCAAGGTGAGATGGTGATTTCTTGAACAATCCGGTAATCTTGGACTTCAATGATGGCTCGTCCTTCTTCTCGGTCTCTTCAGTCACAACTGGCACGGTTACGTGTTCCGGCAGTTTCTCGTAGCTGAACTCTGATGGATAGGAGCTGACTTCGGTTGTGAGAGGAATGTCGTGGAGGTTCTGGGCACGATGAGTGGAATCCAATGGTCCTTCATATGATTCCGAGATTGGATAGTCAAGGTGAGATGGTGATTTCTTGAACAATCCGGTAATCTTGGACTTCAATGATGGTTCGTCCTTCTTCTCGGTTTCCTCGACAACAACTGGCACAACAACGTGTTCCGGCAGTTTCTCGTAGCTGAACTCTGATGGATAGGAGCTGACTTCGGTTGTGAGAGGAATGTCGTGGATGTTGGATGCACGATGAGTGGAATCCAATGGTCCTTCATATGATTCCGAGATTGGATAGTCAAGGTGAGATGGTGATTTCTTGAACAATCCGGTAATCTTGGACTTCAATGATGGTTCGTCCTTCTTCTCGGTTTCCTCGACAACAACTGGCACAACAACGTGTTCTGGCAGTTTCTCGTAGCTGAACTCTGATGGATAGGAGCTGACTTCGGTTGTGAGAGGAATGTCGTGGAGGTTCTGGGCACGATGAGTGGAATCCAATGGTCCTTCATATGATTCCGAGATTGGATAGTCAAGGTGAGATGGTGATTTCTTGAACAATCCTGTGATCTTGGACTTCAATGATGGTTCGTCCTTCTTATCGGTTTCCTCGAAAACAACTGGCACGGTTACGTGTTCCGGCAGTTTCTCGTAGCTGAACTCTGATGGATAGGAGCTGACTTCGGTTGTGAGAGGAATGTCGTGGAGGTTCTGGGCACGATGAGTGGAATCCAATGGTCCTTCATATGATTCCGAGATTGGATAGTCAAGGTGAGATGGTGATTTCTTGAACAATCCTGTGATCTTGGACTTCAATGATGGTTCGTCCTTCTTATCGGTTTCCTCGAAAACAACTGGCACGGTTACGTGTTCCGGCAGTTTCTCGTAGCTGAACTCTGATGGATAGGAGCTGACTTCGGTTGTGAGAGGAATGTCGTGGAGGTTCTGGGCACGATGAGTGGAATCCAATGGTCCTTCATATGATTCCGAGATTGGATAGTCAAGGTGAGATGGTGATTTCTTGAACAATCCTGTGATCTTGGACTTCAATGATGGCTCGTCCTTCTTCTCGGTCTCTTCAGTCACAACTGGCACGGTTACGTGTTCCGGCAGTTTCTCGTAGCTGAACTCTGATGGATAGGAGCTGACTTCGGTTGTGAGAGGAATGTCGTGGATGTTGGATGCACGATGAGTGGAATCCAATGGTCCTTCATATGATTCCGAGATTGGATAGTCAAGGTGAGATGGTGATTTCTTGAACAATCCGGTAATCTTGGACTTCAATGATGGTTCGTCCTTCTTCTCGGTTTCCTCGACAACAACTGGCACAACAACGTGTTCCGGCAGTTTCTCGTAGCTGAACTCTGATGGATAGGAGCTGACTTCGGTTGTGAGAGGAATGTCGTGGATGTTGGATGCACGATGAGTGGAATCCAATGGTCCTTCATATGATTCCGAGATTGGATAGTCAAGGTGAGATGGTGATTTCTTGAACAATCCTGTGATCTTGGACTTCAATGATGGCTCGTCCTTCTTCTCGGTTTCCTCGACAACAACTGGCACAACAACGTGTTCCGGCAGTTTCTCGTAGCTGAACTCTGATGGATAGGAGCTGACTTCGGTTGTGAGAGGAATGTCGTGGATGTTGGATGCACGATGAGTGGAATCCAATGGTCCTTCATATGATTCCGAGATTGGATAGTCAAGGTGAGATGGTGATTTCTTGAACAATCCTGTGATCTTGGACTTCAATGATGGCTCGTCCTTCTTCTCGGTTTCCTCGACAACAACTGGCACGGTTACGTGTTCCGGCAGTTTCTCGTAGCTGAACTCTGATGGATAGGAGCTGACTTCGGTTGTGAGAGGAATGTCGTGGATGTTGGATGCACGATGAGTGGAATCCAATGGTCCTTCATATGATTCCGAGATTGGATAGTCAAGGTGAGATGGTGATTTCTTGAACAATCCTGTGATCTTGGACTTCAATGATGGCTCGTCCTTATTCTCGGTTTCCTCGACAACAACTGGCACAACAACGTGTTCCGGCAGTTTCTCGTAGCTGAACTCTGATGGATAGGAGCTGACTTCGGTTGTGAGAGGAATGTCGTGGATGTTGGATGCACGATGAGTGGAATCCAATGGTCCTTCATATGATTCCGAGATTGGATAGTCAAGGTGAGATGGTGATTTCTTGAACAATCCTGTGATCTTGGACTTCAATGATGGTTCGTCCTTCTTATCGGTTTCCTCGACAACAACTGGCACGGTTACGTGTTCCGGCAGTTTCTCGTAGCTGAACTCTGATGGATAGGAGCTGACTTCGGTTGTGAGAGGAATGTCGTGGAGGTTCTGGGCACGATGAGTGGAATCCAATGGTCCTTCATATGATTCCGAGATTGGATAGTCAAGGTGAGATGGTGATTTCTTGAACAATCCTGTGATCTTGGACTTCAATGATGGCTCGTCCTTCTTCTCGGTTTCCTCGACAACAACTGGCACGGTTACGTGTTCCGGCAGTTTCTCGTAGCTGAACTCTGATGGATAGGAGCTGACTTCGGTTGTGAGAGGAATGTCGTGGAGGTTCTGGGCACGATGAGTGGAATCCAATGGTCCTTCATATGATTCCGAGATCGGATAGTCAAGGTGAGATGGTGATTTCTTGAACAATCCGGTAATCTTGGACTTCAATGATGGCTCGTCCTTCTTCTCGGTTTCCTCGACAACAACTGGCACAACAACGTGTTCTGGCAGTTTCTCGTAGCTGAACTCTGATGGATAGGAGCTGACTTCGGTTGTGAGAGGAATGTCGTGGATGTTGGATGCACGATGAGTGGAATCCAATGGTCCTTCATATGATTCCGAGATTGGATAGTCAAGGTGAGATGGTGATTTCTTGAACAATCCTGTGATCTTGGACTTCAATGATGGCTCGTCCTTCTTCTCGGTTTCCTCGATAACAACTGGCACGGTTACGTGTTCCGGCAGTTTCTCGTAGCTGAACTCTGATGGATAGGAGCTGACTTCGGTTGTGAGAGGAATGTCGTGGATGTTGGATGCACGATGAGTGGAATCCAATGGTCCTTCATATGGTTCCGAGATTGGATAGTCAAGGTGAGATGGTGATTTCTTGAACAATCCGGTAATCTTGGACTTCAATGGTGGTTCGTCCTTCTTCTCGGTCTCTTCAGTCACAACTGGCACGGTTACGTGTTCCGGCAGTTTCTCGTAGCTGAACTCTGATGGATAGGAGCTGACTTCGGTTGTGAGAGGAATGTCGTGGATGTTGGATGCACGATGAGTGGAATCCAATGGTCCTTCATATGATTCCGAGATTGGATAGTCAAGGTGAGATGGTGATTTCTTGAACAATCCTGTGATCTTGGACTTCAATGATGGCTCGTCCTTCTTCTCGGTTTCCTCGACAACAACTGGCACAACAACGTGTTCCGGCAGTTTCTCGTAGCTGAATTCTGATGGATAGGAGCTGACTTCGGTTGTGAGAGGAATGTCGTGGATGTTGGATGCACGATGAGTGGAATCCAATGGTCCTTCATATGATTCCGAGATTGGATAGTCAAGGTGAGATGGTGATTTCTTGAACAATCCTGTGATCTTGGACTTCAATGATGGCTCGTCCTTCTTCTCGGTTTCCTCGACAACAACTGGCACGGTTACGTGTTCCGGCAGTTTCTCGTAGCTGAACTCTGATGGATAGGAGCTGACTTCGGTTGTGAGAGGAATGTCGTGGAGGTTCTGGGCACGATGAGTGGAATCCAATGGTCCTTCATATGATTCCGAGATCGGATAGTCAAGGTGAGATGGTGATTTCTTGAACAATCCGGTAATCTTGGACTTCAATGATGGCTCGTCCTTCTTCTCGGTTTCCTCGACAACAACTGGCACAACAACGTGTTCCGGCAGTTTCTCGTAGCTGAATTCTGATGGATAGGAGCTGACTTCGGTTGTGAGAGGAATGTCGTGGATGTTGGATGCACGATGAGTGGAATCCAATGGTCCTTCATATGATTCCGAGATTGGATAGTCAAGGTGAGATGGTGATTTCTTGAACAATCCTGTGATCTTGGACTTCAATGATGGCTCGTCCTTCTTCTCGGTTTCCTCGACAACAACTGGCACGGTTACGTGTTCCGGCAGTTTCTCGTAGCTGAACTCTGATGGATAGGAGCTGACTTCGGTTGTGAGAGGAATGTCGTGGAGGTTCTGGGCACGATGAGTGGAATCCAATGGTCCTTCATATGATTCCGAGATCGGATAGTCAAGGTGAGATGGTGATTTCTTGAACAATCCGGTAATCTTGGACTTCAATGATGGCTCGTCCTTCTTCTCGGTTTCCTCGACAACAACTGGCACAACAACGTGTTCTGGCAGTTTCTCGTAGCTGAACTCTGATGGATAGGAGCTGACTTCGGTTGTGAGAGGAATGTCGTGGATGTTGGATGCACGATGAGTGGAATCCAATGGTCCTTCATATGATTCCGAGATTGGATAGTCAAGGTGAGATGGTGATTTCTTGAACAATCCTGTGATCTTGGACTTCAATGATGGCTCGTCCTTCTTCTCGGTTTCCTCGATAACAACTGGCACGGTTACGTGTTCCGGCAGTTTCTCGTAGCTGAACTCTGATGGATAGGAGCTGACTTCGGTTGTGAGAGGAATGTCGTGGATGTTGGATGCACGATGAGTGGAATCCAATGGTCCTTCATATGGTTCCGAGATTGGATAGTCAAGGTGAGATGGTGATTTCTTGAACAATCCGGTAATCTTGGACTTCAATGGTGGTTCGTCCTTCTTCTCGGTCTCTTCAGTCACAACTGGCACGGTTACGTGTTCCGGCAGTTTCTCGTAGCTGAACTCTGATGGATAGGAGCTGACTTCGGTTGTGAGAGGAATGTCGTGGATGTTGGATGCACGATGAGTGGAATCCAATGGTCCTTCATATGATTCCGAGATTGGATAGTCAAGGTGAGATGGTGATTTCTTGAACAATCCGGTAATCTTGGACTTCAATGATGGCTCGTCCTTCTTCTCGGTTTCCTCGACAACAACTGGCACAACAACGTGTTCCGGCAGTTTCTCGTAGCTGAATTCTGATGGATAGGAGCTGACTTCGGTTGTGAGAGGAATGTCGTGGATGTTGGATGCACGATGAGTGGAATCCAATGGTCCTTCATATGATTCCGAGATTGGATAGTCAAGGTGAGATGGTGATTTCTTGAACAATCCTGTGATCTTGGACTTCAATGATGGCTCGTCCTTCTTCTCGGTTTCCTCGACAACAACTGGCACGGTTACGTGTTCCGGCAGTTTCTCGTAGCTGAACTCTGATGGATAGGAGCTGACTTCGGTTGTGAGAGGAATGTCGTGGATGTTGGAAGCACGATGAGTGGAATCCAATGGTCCTTCATATGATTCCGAGATTGGATAGTCAAGGTGAGATGGTGATTTCTTGAACAATCCGGTAATCTTGGACTTCAATGATGGTTCGTCCTTCTTCTCGGTTTCCTCGACAACAACTGGCACAACAACGTGTTCCGGCAGTTTCTCGTAGCTGAATTCTGATGGATAGGAGCTGACTTCGGTTGTGAGAGGAATGTCGTGGATGTTGGATGCACGATGAGTGGAATCCAATGGTCCTTCATATGATTCCGAGATTGGATAGTCAAGGTGAGATGGTGATTTCTTGAACAATCCTGTGATCTTGGACTTCAATGATGGCTCGTCCTTCTTCTCGGTTTCCTCGACAACAACTGGCACGGTTACGTGTTCCGGCAGTTTCTCGTAGCTGAACTCTGATGGATAGGAGCTGACTTCGGTTGTGAGAGGAATGTCGTGGATGTTGGAAGCACGATGAGTGGAATCCAATGGTCCTTCATATGATTCCGAGATTGGATAGTCAAGGTGAGATGGTGATTTCTTGAACAATCCTGTGATCTTGGACTTCAATGATGGTTCGTCCTTCTTCTCGGTTTCCTCGACAACAACTGGCACAACAACGTGTTCCGGCAGTTTCTCGTAGCTGAATTCTGATGGATAGGAGCTGACTTCGGTTGTGAGAGGAATGTCGTGGATGTTGGATGCACGATGAGTGGAATCCAATGGTCCTTCATATGATTCCGAGATTGGATAGTCAAGGTGAGATGGTGATTTCTTGAACAATCCGGTAATCTTGGACTTCAATGATGGTTCGTCCTTCTTCTCGGTTTCCTCGACAACAACTGGCACAACAACGTGTTCCGGCAGTTTCTCGTAGCTGAATTCTGATGGATAGGAGCTGACTTCGGTTGTGAGAGGAATGTCGTGGATGTTGGATGCACGATGAGTGGAATCCAATGGTCCTTCATATGATTCCGAGATTGGATAGTCAAGGTGAGATGGTGATTTCTTGAACAATCCTGTGATCTTGGACTTCAATGATGGCTCGTCCTTCTTCTCGGTTTCCTCGACAACAACTGGCACGGTTACGTGTTCCGGCAGTTTCTCGTAGCTGAATTCTGATGGATAGGAGCTGACTTCGGTTGTAAGAGGAATGTCGTGGATGTTGGATGCACGATGAGTGGAATCCAATGGTCCTTCATATGATTCCGAGATTGGATAGTCAAGGTGAGATGGTGATTTCTTGAACAATCCTGTGATCTTGGACTTCAATGATGGTTCGTCCTTCTTCTCGGTTTCCTCGACAACAACTGGCACAACAACGTGTTCCGGCAGTTTCTCGTAGCTGAATTCTGATGGATAGGAGCTGACTTCGGTTGTGAGAGGAATGTCGTGGATGTTGGATGCACGATGAGTGGAATCCAATGGTCCTTCATATGATTCCGAGATTGGATAGTCAAGGTGAGATGGTGATTTCTTGAACAATCCTGTGATCTTGGACTTCAATGATGGTTCGTCCTTCTTCTCGGTTTCCTCGACAACAACTGGCACAACAACGTGTTCCGGCAGTTTCTCGTAGCTGAATTCTGATGGATAGGAGCTGACTTCGGTTGTGAGAGGAATGTCGTGGAGGTTCTGGGCACGATGAGTGGAATCCAATGGTCCTTCATATGATTCCGAGATTGGATAGTCAAGGTGAGATGGTGATTTCTTGAACAATCCGGTAATCTTGGACTTCAATGATGGTTCGTCCTTCTTCTCGGTTTCCTCGACAACAACTGGCACAACAACGTGTTCCGGCAGTTCCTCGTAGCTGAATTCTGATGGATAGGAGCTGACTTCGGTTGTGAGAGGAATGTCGTGGATGTTGGATGCACGATGAGTGGAATCCAATGGTCCTTCATATGATTCCGAGATTGGATAGTCAAGGTGAGATGGTGATTTCTTGAACAATCCGGTAATCTTGGACTTCAATGATGGTTCGTCCTTCTTCTCGGTTTCCTCGACAACAACTGGCACAACAACGTGTTCCGGCAGTTTCTCGTAGCTGAATTCTGATGGATAGGAGCTGACTTCGGTTGTGAGAGGAATGTCGTGGATGTTGGATGCACGATGAGTGGAATCCAATGGTCCTTCATATGATTCCGAGATTGGATAGTCAAGGTGAGATGGTGATTTCTTGAACAATCCTGTGATCTTGGACTTCAATGATGGCTCGTCCTTCTTCTCGGTTTCCTCGACAACAACTGGCACGGTTACGTGTTCCGGCAGTTTCTCGTAGCTGAATTCTGATGGATAGGAGCTGACTTCGGTTGTAAGAGGAATGTCGTGGATGTTGGATGCACGATGAGTGGAATCCAATGGTCCTTCATATGATTCCGAGATTGGATAGTCAAGGTGAGATGGTGATTTCTTGAACAATCCTGTGATCTTGGACTTCAATGATGGTTCGTCCTTCTTCTCGGTTTCCTCGACAACAACTGGCACAACAACGTGTTCCGGCAGTTTCTCGTAGCTGAATTCTGATGGATAGGAGCTGACTTCGGTTGTGAGAGGAATGTCGTGGATGTTGGATGCACGATGAGTGGAATCCAATGGTCCTTCATATGATTCCGAGATTGGATAGTCAAGGTGAGATGGTGATTTCTTGAACAATCCTGTGATCTTGGACTTCAATGATGGTTCGTCCTTCTTCTCGGTTTCCTCGACAACAACTGGCACAACAACGTGTTCCGGCAGTTTCTCGTAGCTGAATTCTGATGGATAGGAGCTGACTTCGGTTGTGAGAGGAATGTCGTGGAGGTTCTGGGCACGATGAGTGGAATCCAATGGTCCTTCATATGATTCCGAGATTGGATAGTCAAGGTGAGATGGTGATTTCTTGAACAATCCGGTAATCTTGGACTTCAATGATGGTTCGTCCTTCTTCTCGGTTTCCTCGACAACAACTGGCACAACAACGTGTTCCGGCAGTTCCTCGTAGCTGAATTCTGATGGATAGGAGCTGACTTCGGTTGTGAGAGGAATGTCGTGGATGTTGGATGCACGATGAGTGGAATCCAATGGTCCTTCATATGATTCCGAGATTGGATAGTCAAGGTGAGATGGTGATTTCTTGAACAATCCGGTAATCTTGGACTTCAATGATGGTTCGTCCTTCTTCTCGGTTTCCTCGACAACAACTGGCACAACAACGTGTTCCGGCAGTTTCTCGTAGCTGAATTCTGATGGATAGGAGCTGACTTCGGTTGTGAGAGGAATGTCGTGGAGGTTCTGGGCACGATGAGTGGAATCCAATGGTCCTTCATATGATTCCGAGATTGGATAGTCAAGGTGAGATGGTGATTTCTTGAACAATCCGGTAATCTTGGACTTCAATGATGGTTCGTCCTTCTTCTCGGTTTCCTCGACAACAACTGGCACAACAACGTGTTCCGGCAGTTTCTCGTAGCTGAACTCTGATGGATAGGAGCTGACTTCGGTTGTGAGAGGAATGTCGTGGATGTTAGATGCACGATGAGTGGAATCCAATGGTCCTTCATATGATTCCGAGATTGGATAGTCAAGGTGAGATGGTGATTTCTTGAACAATCCGGTAATCTTGGACTTCAATGATGGTTCGTCCTTCTTCTCGGTTTCCTCGACAACAACTGGCACAACAACGTGTTCCGGCAGTTTCTCGTAGCTGAATTCTGATGGATAGGAGCTGACTTCGGTTGTGAGAGGAATGTCGTGGATGTTGGATGCACGATGAGTGGAATCCAATGGTCCTTCATATGATTCCGAGATTGGATAGTCAAGGTGAGATGGTGATTTCTTGAACAATCCGGTAATCTTGGACTTCAATGATGGTTCGTCCTTCTTCTCGGTTTCCTCGACAACAACTGGCACAACAACGTGTTCCGGCAGTTCCTCGTAGCTGAATTCTGATGGATAGGAGCTGACTTCGGTTGTGAGAGGAATGTCGTGGATGTTCTGGGCACGATGAGTGGAATCCAATGGTCCTTCATATGATTCCGAGATTGGATAGTCAAGGTGAGATGGTGATTTCTTGAACAATCCGGTAATTTTGGACTTCAATGATGGTTCGTCCTTCTTCTCGGTTTCCTCGACAACAACTGGCACAACAACGTGTTCCGGCAGTTCCTCGTAGCTGAATTCTGATGGATAGGAGCTGACTTCGGTTGTGAGAGGAATGTCGTGGATGTTCTGGGCACGATGAGTGGAATCCAATGGTCCTTCATATGATTCCGAGATTGGATAGTCAAGATGAGATGTTTTTGGTTTCGAAAGCTCACGCTTTTTCTTTTCTTTTCTTTTGGTTTTCGGTGAAGATGGTCCTGGTATTTGATCGTAGAAAAATTTATTATGGTACAGGTCGACGTGTTGAGTCAGTGGGATCTCTTCGATGTTGGTGTTTCTCGAAGTTGTGGTGATAGTTGTCGTATCATAGTCCTCATGTATAGGATAGTTCATCTGAAATATTGTGTATTTCTCAGTTATTCTTCTGTCAAAACGCACATCGAATTTTTCAAACTCATCTGATCCTGGGGTTGATGGTTGTCTTTCATCGTCGGCTGTGTACTGTGATTCTGTCATCTCAGATACAAATCTAGTCGATTCTACTGGTGGTAGTGGGAATTCTGTTCGGTGACTCGATTTTGGAGGAATTTCAAGTTCAATATTCAGTTTTGCCTTTGTTATCGGAGACATCGGTGCCTGGCTTTCGCTTTTGGAGACGATTACATAGCTTGGAGAAGTTGCTCTCTCAGTGAGGTCGACGTCAACTGTCAGGGTATTGTCGTCGACGAGCTCATAGTCATCAGAGAGTGAATCACTGTCACTGACCTGAAGTAATCGATAGATTTCTAAATGTATTCTCATTCACTTCTTACCTCTAATATCTTATAGGTTGTTGTAGTCGTCGTAATGATTGTTGTCGTTTGTTTCGTATCGCGATTAAACAAAATACCATTAAATAAAGGGACTCCAGAAGCGGTCAGGGCTCCGATTAAGGGTACACCTTCAGCCTATAATTGGAGATAATAATGATTTGAATTTGAGTTCCAGAAGGTTTTACCTGGCTAGTTGTAACAATCGACGACACTGATTGCGAAGTGTTGCCATGGGGTGATAGGGCAAGAATATGGGCTGGGGACACCTGAAACATCCGTTTTCTTACTAAATACTCGTGGTGTCTTACTTGAGAGTTTTCGCTAACCGGCAATTGCACGATATGAACTCGCTCAGTGGTCGTCACGCTTCTCGACTGAAACGGAGAAGTCGATCTGAAAAATGGGGAATTCGGAATAAAGGTGTGTTCGGAAAAAATGTACCTGGACGGTGAGTGTCGTGTCTCTTCGCGACGTGTCACTGTCCATCGGGGACGTTCCAGCTCTCTGCCTGAAAATAAAATTGACTTGATTTGATTCTATATTTCTACTGCTCTCTTTCAAAGTATGTTCCTTCGTATATGATTACAGGTTTTTAAGCTATTTATTTGTAAATAATTTGTTTAAAGTAATTGCTCAGTCGAATTTCGAACAGGGATCTTTTAAGTTTGGCTTAGAATTGGAAAACAACAGTTTTATAGTATAGTTATTGTAAATGTTTTGTTACTAGAAATTAGCTTAACTTTCTTGAACATTTCTGACCCACTCTGAGTCATGACACCAAAAAGTTTTTGCATAGAGCCATCTAGTCTCTTGCACATTGAAACTTATTTTATGGAAATCAAGGAACACTTTTATCGAAATCATTGAACCCTCTTAACTATTTTTATCTTTACCTTTCCCTCGTTTTCCTGTTCTCAATCACTAGAAATCAAACACATTTCTATGCCATTTGTCTTAAGATGATGATGGATAGCGTTGTCACTTTATGGTATCAAAATAATAAAAGATGGGTGAAAATATAAAGAAGAAGAGGACGATAAAAGAGAATAAATGTATACATACCTGTTCGGCTGGGAGGATTTTGGCGCGTCGGGTTATCACTCATATAACCTGAAAAATGAGATATATTGTAGGTTTCTGCTGACTCTTATTTGAAGAGAAAAGGAGAAGTGGGAATACTTGGAAATTATATATAAAAAATTGAACAAGCTAGCGGAAAATGGAAGAAAAAAGTAAGAAGGAGAACCGTTCGGACAGAGATTCACAATTGAGAGTATTTGGTGGGAGGGGGGAGAAACGAGAAAATGAAAAGCTGTGTCAATATAGTGTCAATTTATGTTGCGGTCAGAGAGGAATGGATCTTGTTATGGAATTCAACTGGGATGTGGAAAAAATGGAGTAATGGACTATAGAAAAATGAAAAATGTAGCGAATACGATGATAAAGGACCGATAGTTTTTTTCTATCTGAACTTAAAAGACAAATCGAATCTAGAAGTATATTCAAAGACGTTAGCATCATGATACTGCAGGCATAGTTTTGAAAAGAATAGAAAAATTCTGGAGAACTCAGAACTAAATACATATTTTTAAAAAATATACGAAAGTTAGGAACTAGAAGATCAAGACTATTATACATTCGAAACATCTGATTTTAGAACCAAGATTTTTGCTCAGATGAGATTTTTTCAGGTTGTTAATGAATAGAGTGGTTAATTTTAAGAGGTGACAAATATGAACGACGAGAAAGTTTAGAGTTGAGTGGTGTGGATTTCAAAAGTAATGAGTCATTGTTCTGGAATGATCAAATGTGACTTTCGAAAGATTAAATGGAAAGCAAACAGAAGGAAGAAAATTAGATGGAGTCTTTTGCAAAAAAGTACCGTAATCTGGCAGGAATAAGAACGCATAAGTATGAGAGATTGAATGTATAGACTATAGTTTCCATTTTGGAGAGAGATGCTCGAAAGTTACTATTTATAGTCTTCTAAGGTTTCTAAAGGTTTAATCCAAATGAGGAAAAGGACTGAATAATAAATGAAATCCAGAGAGAAGAAGAAACAAAAAAACAACAACAACAAGTAGGATAGACCGGAATAGAATTCGTGAAAGAGAAAGGAAGCCAAAAGGAAAAGTGCATGCAATTCAGAGGGCAGTAAATAAACGACTGGCAATGATGAAGAGTGTTCCAGATGACAAAAAAAGAGAGGATTCGGAGAGAAAAAGATATGAGAGATCGGGAGCCATGAAGAGACGCAGAGACAGAGAGATGACAGGAACAGAAGGTGGAAGGGCAACAAATGGGATTTGTGGTTGGTTGGGAAGAGAAGTAAAATGAGAGAAAGAGGAGCAAGATCAGTAGGTGAGAGAGTATGGGAGACGAAGAGACGCAGACAGAATACTGATTACAACTTTTGAGATTCACGGCTCTGTGAAGTGAAAGAAGATATTTATGAGATGGCACGGGCGGTCAATTGAACAAGAAAAAAGAGAGAACAATATATTATAATTTAGGAACAGAAATAAGAAGAAGAATGAGAGAAGTGTACAAGAGAAGAAGAAGAAGATTGATTATGAGTGATAATTGAAACGGGGTTAATCACAATGCGAACTGATACAAGGTGATAATAATTGATAGAGATGAGATATATATTGGTATACAATAAACACGGAATAAGAGGAAGAATGCATCGGTATTCAAAGTTAGGATCTTCTTGTTTTGAAAACTGAAACTTGAAACTCTTGGGGGGTTGTTACTAGTTCATCTCTGAACTTTGTGAACCTTTAAGAACAAATCTATACTAGTACAAAATAGTTGAGTTTCAGGATTCAGTCGAAATATTCTGATTTTCTGAAGTTGTCGCTAATTTCAAACATGTGACCAACAGTACGTCAGCTGTTTCAGTGGGGAAATTCCAAGTGCAAAATATTTAGGTTTTTAGTGAACACTAAAATGAATGCACCCGTAAAATTTCATTCAAAAAATTCAAAGACAAAATCTTTGGATCCGAAAGTTATTCTTTCAGGTCATGGACTACTCCAGACGTTATTCTTCTCTAATAAAAGAAATCGACCAGAATAACATCAAAATAGAATATAAAAATAAGTTTTCCGCCGACTGATGAAGTGTTTCGTCTTTATTTTGAAACAAAAGAATCGGGTAAAATAAGAGAAAACAGAGAGAATACAGAGTAGTGATCGAATCGAAACGGCCTTCTACTCCTTCCTTCATTTTTTTTCTTATTTTACCACTACACGGGTTACTTTGTTTCTCGCTCGAATCTTCCAAGAAACATGTTGCAATTAGTCATCAAAAAACAACGAAATGACTTTGGACCCTACTCAAAAATGTTGTTCGGAGAAACATTTTGAAAGATTAGGAACATCGAGGTGTAGAGAAAGAAGAGTGACAGAGAGATGAGAAATTGAATTACAATGAGAAGAAGAGGTCTTCCGGAGAGAGGAAAGTTCTATCACTTTCTGTTTTATTTTGTCATGTTTGTCACTGAGAGAGGACACAAAAAAACGGAAGAGATGATGAGCGGAAGGAGAAGATATCAGCTATCACATAGGTTAGCAGCAGGAATCAAAGACGAATGGGTGACGGAGAACCACAAAAAACAAGGTAGAAATTGAAAAATGTATAGGAAGTGAAAATTGAAATAAGAACTGGGATTCATGGTTAAACTAATGCGAAAAAGAGATTATATTTTCAAAACCGAGAAGGCAGATTGTTTAGTATAACCAACAGTATGATGAAAAATAGGGATTCAAGTTTTGAATATCAGTAAAGGCTCAATAGAATAAAATATATATAGGTTGAATTTAAAAAATCACTGAAGAAAACACACAGAAAACCTTGAAAAAGAAACATATCGAGAGGTGCGGTAGCTAATGAAACAAATTTGATGTGAAACGAATCGGAAAGTTTGAGACGAGAAAATTTAGAATTCACGGGCAATTCTCGAGGCACTGTGCAACCTGTTGGAGACACAGACAGCACGGAAAAACCGTTCGTGGATGAAGAATAGAACAGGAACTGGTATATAGACATTGTAGAGGAGAAAGAAGGGAGGCGAATTTTGAAAGAATTTGACAAAAAGTAAATACCTATGTGTCCTTTTGCAACAGAAAAAAGGAAAAAGAGAAATGCCAGAGGATGACGAAAAGGTCTGAATTCTGTGCAAACTGATATCCGGGGATGGGGAGGAAGAGAGTGTGTAATAGGGATGAGATGGAGAGAAAATGGAAAAAGAACACATTAACAATCATCACAAAAGTGAGAATGATGTCGTTTTGAAATGGAGATGGTGGAATAGGGAGGAAGGGAGAGAAAGGTTCAGAAGTTGAAATGCCATTTTATTTTTGGATAAACAAGGAAAAATGTGAACTCTGAAATAAAAAGAAAGAGGGACTCTCAATGTTATCTCGCGCGCAAATGTTAACTGTTGAGGTCAAAAATGTACCAAAAAGTTTCTTGAGATTTTATTTATATACTGATAGTAGATCTAATCGCAGGTAGATCTAATAATAGATCTAATCGCTATAGAACTCAACCGTACATTCGAAACCTATGAATATCGCTCAATACGCTGCTCTTCACTAGTGTTCGAAAAATTCTAGACCTACTTTTTCAAAAATTTCGATCTCCCAGTGCTTGAAAAAGCGCCCACTAAAATTGAGATGAAGCACATCGCCAACATTTTTGGGAATGCCAGTAGTTTGCCAACGTTTTCTGACTATTTACGTTTTCATGGACTACGGTATATTTGATGATACCCATTTTAGCTTTAGATGTTTTGCGGTCAACCCTCTGTTGAATGTCAGCCGACACGTTCAAAAAAGTATGAAAAATGTAAATTTTTTTTCAAATTGGATGTCACAATTCAAAGTTCCTTCAAAACTTTAATCCCCAGTAAGTCTAAGCTTACTCAATTTGGATGGTCATTGCAATTAACAAGCCTACATTAACGTAAGTTTCAGGTTTCGAAAAGGACTTATATACTCTTTTGTTTCTAAAACTTATGTTGGTTGCTCAGTCCCAACATGATGAAATAAGGAAACAATCCTTTGAAAATCCATACGTATCGAAAATGGATAAGTGTGCAAAATGAGACAAAAGAGAAATAGACATCATAAGTTTTTTTCTCTTTGCAATCGAACCGGGTGTCGCCATCTCCGTTTCCCGTCTTGTTGCTCTCGCAATTCTATTTATTTGCACCCTCGGTTTTCCAACCTAATGCACTTTTCGGTTAGCCCTCCGTTTTTCTCTTCTTTTTCGTTTCTACCACTGATTTTCGATGTGTATGTCTATATAAAACACTTTTGAGAATAGAAACCAAATATGAGAAATGAGCAACTCCATTTTTCACCTTTTTACATCCGGTAGGAGTTCGTTTTGGAGAAAAAAGGAGGAATTGAAGTGAGGGGAGAATGATAGATTCGTGATACAGAGCGAGGGGAAATTGGTAAAACTTGATTAGTTGCATCTATTCTATTGCCTTCATTTTGAAACGAATGCATTGCTTCTTTTTTGTGAAAAAAATCTAATGAAGTTTCGGACGGAAATGAGAGAACCTCAAAAAAAGACGAGAAAAGAGGAGGAGAGAAATGGAAAATTGAGAAGGAGAAGTGCTCTATTTGGGGTTAGATTGGAATTTTACTGCAAGGAGAAAAGATGGAAAAAAAGAGGAGAAGAGGAACAAAATGTTGATGAATGGAATGGGTCAGGAACACGGGGAGAAGGACAAGAAATTAACAAAAAAAAAGAGATGAAGAAAGGGAAATGAGCCGAGTCGGGCATCTTAGCCTTCGGTGGGTTTTAGAGGGGCCAAGAACGATTTTTTGAAGAATTACTGTAAACCGAAAAGCGGCTTTGATGAGAACAAAACTCGAAGGATTTTAAGTATCTTGAGTGTAAACTAGAAACTCAATGAAAAGAAAATTCCAAATTGAGACCAAAACATAATAGTTAGTCCCCTTCTCTTTTATATTTGGAACACTTTGCAGAATCAAACCAGAACCTCCACTCGAAACTTGCACTGATCACCTGAGTAAACCTTTATTCTCGCATTCCTCAGAGACGCTGAGAAAGAGAAACAAATAAAAGTGAAAAGTGAAAACTTAATGTTGTCACCTTCTGGTCTCTCACTTCCATTTTGTCCTACTTGATTACTGTGGAAATTGTGTTGAAAGGGGTGTTGATCTTCCAATATTCTCCCGTTTTTATGATATTGAGAAAAAAAGAGGAAAGATAAATTGGGGAGGGGGTTAATTTGGTATAGGCATCTCTACTAGGGCGTGGTATAAAAAGTGTCAAATCGAATTCGAATTGAAACAAAACGAAATGATGGGAGGAAGGGAGAGAGGGAGGAAAAACCCGCGCGAAAAATTCTTCGAAAAGAGATTTCGAGAAAAAAAGAAGATAAGAAAAGCGTGTTGTTGCCATAGAAGGCGTCGAAAGCCTTGTTTAGATGATGATAGAAAACGAAGAAGAAGGACAACAAACCGCCCGTCCGGCAAGTCCCGAAGTTTGCAGGGGAGGGATGCCCATTATACAATGATTCGTTTCACGCTAGTATCTCCTCTCTCTCTCTTTACGATTCAATTTGGTTTCGTCTCCGTTTCCTAAAAAACGGAACGCTGTATGGTGGATATGTTGGAATGAATAGGCATGAAGAATTGAAGGAGGAAATTATCTCGAGGGAGAAGCAGAAGAGGAGATTCGTAAGATATGTAATTCATAGTCATTGTATCTTTCAGAAAAAGTTGGGAGTAATGGAAGTATGGACAGGCGCACTCATTCGGTTTCGAATTTCAAAAATAGGGATGATTGGTTTCGCCATTGAACATTGTTACCAGAAATGTTTGAAACATTTGAATTGTCATGATTCCAGCATTTACAGTTTTTTGAAGGGATGCATTAGAGCGGTAAAAATCAGCGAGTGCGGTGGAGCACCGATTTTCAAATTTTTCCCGCCCTAATAATCCGGATAGAAAATTTCAAAATCCAATTAAGTGTCGTTCTGAGAAAACTACATACAGTACTGGAAAAAAAGGCTGGAAGTTTTGGACGCTTTGTGTTTAAAATGTTCAACTTTGAGAGTCTGAAAAGTTCAAACTTGTTCGTTAGCTTTTTGAGTGTATAAATCAAGGTTAGCACCCTTCTTTAGTTGAAAACTTTTGTGCGACTTCATCTGAAAATGGTGTGTCCCATGACAGCCAGAAGAGCCTAAAATCCATGAAAATTGCGCTGGAAAGAAGGAAAAACGGCACCATGCCAGTTTCACGAGTCCTACCATTTTTAAATGATTTTGTATAAAATGTAGTCAGCTACAAACATATTGCTTTAAGGTTGGTATATAAACTGATCGAAGTTCGAAGCAAACGGACATATTTGAACCTCTGTTCCAGACTCTCAAAGTTGAAAGTTTTTGACTTAAACGTCGAAAGATGCCAAAATTTTGGTCGGTACTGTAAGTGCTCATAGAGAAGGGGAAGACCAAATCGTGGTTTTCAAATCATGAGAAAGCCGACCACCGGAAGTCTGCAGAGTCCACTCGAGATGACCCATACATTTTCTCTCCGAAATTTGCGAACATTGCAATTGGGTGTGAATAATTCTCGAAATTGCGTGACTCTTTTTTTTCATGAAACATTCCGGCCTTTGCTGTTCTCACTCGAATGTCAAATAATTCTGATTCAATTATGCAACAATGATGACAAGTAACCGAGAAGGAGAAGAGAGAGATATATAATGTGATATCTGAGAGAAATCACGAGAAAATTAATTTACCGATTAGATTCTCAGAGGGGGGAAGCCAAGGAAATGTCAATATTTGAACGAAAAGACAGAGTTTGGAAAAAATTGGCGAAATGAAACAGTAACGCCCATTCCTTTCTTATTACAACTTTTGTTTTACACTTTTTAGTGATTCGATGAGCAAAAAATGATGAAAAGATGGAAGAGAAAACTAATAAAATCCAATAACATGATTGTACGATTGTAGAAAAAAGTGAGAGGGAGAGGAGTAGAAAAGATATTGTAAAGAATAAAATAATCTATTGAGAAGAGGAAGAAAAAGAAGAAGATGTTGATGAGTCAGAGCATGGGTTTTGATGAGAAACATGGTACAGATGAGATGCCGAAAATTGACACATTCTGGTTACGATAACTGTAGGTGGCATTGAACATTTCAAGTATTGATCTAATCTCTGTGGAACAGTATTATGTTCTCAGAAGTGTTACTTCAACAATTACCTACAATTTCGAAGGGTTTTTTATGTTCCAATTGGATGTTTCGTGTGCCTGGGAGCGTAGAGCAGATACATAACTATTGCCCAGGAGCTAGACTCAATTTTTTATTAAAACTGCCGTTGCTAAATCTTTTTTTTTCATAAAAGTTATCATATAGAAAATTTCGATCAAATGAAGTAATTTTGACGTTTGTCAACAAGAATCGAAGTTAACGATAATGTCTCCAGTTTCTCATGGGACTTCTGAGACACCTGTACTCACATGGGACTTCTATTTCCGTAAAGTTTGGTCCATATTTCTATGGCAACCCTAAATTAGCTAGGGTTTTTATTATCTCATAAGACCCTTATTTCCACACTTCCCTCCACTATCCTGAACATTTTTCTGTCCAGACAACGTTAATTATTAAATTAACTTCTCAGGACCGATTTCAGGTCTGTCAGCCCCAAGGAAAGATCTAGACGTTCAGCTACTGAAATGCAAATTCCGCTCCTCGCAACGGAAAAAGCAACCGGAAATCCAAAAAATATCATCGCGAAATGATGCATTTCCAAAGAATCTAAACAACTCTTTGCCGATATTCTCATGCTCTAATGTTCAGAATGTGATGTAACGACCACGAATGTTTTCGTCTTACTAACAAATCATAAACCGTGGGAAAAATCAAGACAGAATTTGTACTCGCAAGAATACATTATGATAAATAAACAAGCTCAGATTGGAATATGTACCTTCAGAAGTTCTTGGAAACAAACAGAACTTAAAATATCAGTTTCATCTAAATAACCAAAACCTCTCGTATATTTATAAATAAAGAGTGGCAGCCAAAAGTATAACGAGATGATGGCAGTAGATTACTTTTTGTGGGAGGGAAAGAGCGGAAATAAGCCAAAAGAGAGGGAAAGAGATAAACCGATTTTAGTCGACGACTGCAGCAGTTCTAGTATTAGCTAAATTCTCACCTGTGACAGCAGTTTTTTAGGTGGAATGCAAGAGAAAGAGTAAGGAGAGAGAGAGAGAGAGAGAGAGAGAGAGAGAGAGAGAGAGAGAGAGAGAGAGAGAGAGAGAGAGAGAGAGAGAGAGAGAGAGAGAGAGAGAGAGAGAGAGAGGGAATGGAGATGTTAGAGATTCCATGCATTTATGATTATCAGAAAATGAGGAGGAAGAGAAAGTAAGGAATGGGGAAACACCTTTTTGGAATTTGCAAGAGGGAAGACGTTATATTGGAATATTCAAAAGTCATAACAAGAAACTCAGATAATTTGAAGATTGAAGCTGAATTCAGAGCTCATCGCAGTAATTTAGAACCATTTTTTAAAGATGTTCTGATTATAGCTGATGCTGGAAATACACTATTTCCTGTAACGATTTAGAAATGAATCTCTAGTTTTGAAAAGTACGGTCACAGAAGACATTTTCATTGATAGAGGTTCAAAACTCATTCTGAGTCATCTTAATAAAATTGAAAGTTGAGCATTTGGACATGAAACAGAAGTTAGGTTTGTGAGACATTGAAACGTTAAAATGTTTGAGAGAAAAAGAATGTCAACATGATGATTTGAGTACACAAACTGACGAAAATGTTCGCTGGGAAAGAAAAAGAAAAATACACGGATAGTTGATAAATGAATCTTCAAACAACTCAAATACACTGTAACACACAAACTCTCCGAACAAAAATGTGACATTTTTATGAGGTCAGATGGCTGAATCCTGCAAAAAAATGGGAAGAACTAAAAAAACCTCAGAGAAGATAAGCCATGAAATTCCTCCATCTGCTTTTTTTTCAGAAAACTAGAACGGAACAAAAATTGGAAGTTTTCGGGATGAGAGAAGGACATGTGTTTTGATGGCACGAGGCACCAGATGCCTCTTGAAATGACAGTGATTTGTTGGGTGGTCGAATGAGTGAAGAATGGCAGAAAAGCTAATCGATTGTTTTGAGATATGGAAGAAGCAGTTGGTAGATGAGAAGAAGAAAAAGGTAGGAAAAATAATTATGAGAAAATCTGAAGGAAAGGGTGGGAACTTTTTTCTCTTATCAAAGTCTGTTTCCGGTGATCCAAAAGAAGTGAAACTTTTGACATGATAAGGAAAAGAAAAAATAACTGGTGAGAATGGAAGTAAACTTTTTGGAGTACAGAATGAGAAGGAAAAATTTAAGTAAAAGGATTTTCGAAATCAAAAGAAATCAATGACAGGTGCAAGTTCCCCGAAGAGTATATCCAGGTGAAAATTTCGAACAACTTCCCACGAGGATTTTTGGTTTGCACTTTTTTATGTGATTCAAAACTCAGAGACTTCAACAATCGACAGGTCAATTCTTGCTACAAATACTAATTGCCATGGCAGGAAACTATAAAAAGTCCAAAAATAAAATGAAACAAACCATGTGTTTCTTTTGTTTATCACCTGTTCCCTCTCCATGTGATTCTTCATTTATATTCACTGACACAACTACTGATAACCCTTCCAATTCAGTCAGAGTGCAAACCCCCAGATTTTCAAACAGTAACAAACTGAAAAAAAGAGTTCATTTGAGCAAAACAAGAAATAGTGTGGCGACATGAGAGAAAATGAGAAAGAAGAAGAAGTTCTTGTTCTCAAAACCGTAACGAGATCATCACAGAATGTTAAAGAAAAAATAAAACAATTTAGAAAAGAAAGTGAGTAACGGGATGATACTAAACAAATAAAAAGCTCTTTCAAATATGAGATGATGAGTCTTCTTCGGATACCGATTCATCGAATATTCCATTCTCCAAAAGTGGGCGGAGCGATCGACGCCGGGCTGGACGAAGAGAGGGGCAACCGACGGAATCCGTGTCGAAGAAATGACGGTAAGTGAATTCGTAGAATGCTGGATTATGAAGACCACGGACATTCGGTTTGTCTGTTCGGTCATTATCCTGGAGAAAACATTAAAGTTAGTCATTGTCAACTAATGGTATGGATCCTGACGAATGAGTTAGTCATAATTCGATAGGTCAATACTAAGTCAGCTTTTTTCAAAAATATTTGAACTTTTGTCTAAATTTTCAGTTGTTTTATCGTCAAAAAGCTTTTCCAAATTATTTTATCAATTTTAAAAGTTTAGCAACTTCTGGCCAGATAAACCTTTTTTTGAAATTAAAAAAAACTCACTTGGAAAGTTTCAAAATTCGATGTGTCTTCATCATGTGCAACTCTTGGAATATAAATGTAATCTGCTCGCAGTTTCCTCAAATTCTCCCAATCGATTCCTTTGAACCATGGATGTTGTTTAACTTGAGCAGCACCACCACGAGTTCCCAAACGAGTCGATGTATCACAAATTAGTTGCTGAAAAGTAGAAAAATTACTTTTGTATTCAAAAAAAATCAAATACCTGAACCATCATGAGACACTCTTTCGAAAGATTTCCACAATAAGTCAAATCCAAATATTGTCTCCAGTTTTTAATGCGATGTTGTGTTCCACCAGGCACATCATCATGAAATGGAACTCTTCCGAACACCATTTCATATAGAATCACTCCTGTTGACCACCAATCACAACTTTGTGTGTGTCCTGTTTTTGCAATGACCTCTGGTGCCATATAGTTTCCAGTTCCAACCAAAGAGTGAGCTGTTTTTCGACGAGTTTGTTGACGAACATTTAGAAGTTTTGCACTTGGAGCATTCGGTCCAACTTCCGGAGGGAGGGAAAAAGAATCGACACGTTGATGTTCGTTTTCAGGTCCGTAGTATCTAAAATTTTCAGTTTTGGCCCCGATTTTTGAGAAATTGCAGTTTTTTGATTTTAAAAATCTTCGAAATCTTACTTTCTATCATGAGTCCATCTCAATCCAGTACATAATCCGAAATCGGTCAATTTGATATGTCCATGTTGGTCAATGAGAATGTTGTCTGGTTTTAAATCTCTGTGGATGAATCCAACAGAATGAACATATTCAATTGCACATGTTAATTCAGCGATGTAGAATCTTGCAAGTGGCTCATCGAAGATTCCCTTCTGAATCAACAACGTCATCATATCACCTCCAGGTACATATTCCATAATAAAATAAAGACAAGCGTCGTCTTGAAATGAGAAAAATAGACGGACGATCCACGGAGAATCTGCTTCAGCGAGAATGTCTCGTTCAGCTTTGACGTGTGCTGCCTGAAAAGTATTCCCAGTCATTTTTATCCTAACCGAAGTAAACTACTTACTTGTTGTTTCATGATAACATCGGCTTTTTCCAAACTCTTCATGGCATAGACCTTTTTTGTATCCTTCTTCCGAACCAATGATACTTTTCCGAATGCTCCAACTCCAATATGAGAGATAACAGTGAAGTGATTCTTGCTCATTTTCTGCCTTCTCAGCCGAGTATATCTGGATTCTTTCTGTTGCAGTATTCCCAACATCTTCTCTCTCATCACATCTGGTAACTGAGCAGCTGCCATCTCCTTCTGCAGTTGTCTCACTCTTTTTTCCCTTTCCCGATATTGTTGAAGAAGTCGTTCCACATGTTGTTCCATGTAAAATCGCAGCATATTCGGTTTACAAGGTTGAACTCTTCTTGTATTCTTCAGATATGGGTCCAGTAGAGCACGATCAATGGGGGAACTAACTCGTTTCGGAGGTGGTTCACTTGGTTGACTGTACTGAGGGGGCGGAGCTTGTGGGCGGGATTTGAAAGTGATATCCAAATTTGATGGTTTGAAAAGAATCGGACGAAAATCTTCATGATTTGCATCGGATGTTGATGGAATTAGACGAGGATCGGGTCGAAGCTGGAATTTAATTTTGGTAAGTTCAAAATTCTTTACCCGAACCAACCTCATCTTTGTAATTTACAAAGTTTTTTGATCTATCAATATCTGTCGTATATCTTGGGCCGATAATAAAGGATTTACTAGGAAGAGGACTGTCTCCAACATTCACTTTTGTCTGTAAATTAATTTTTCCAATCTTCTATTTTTCAAATTTGAAAACTTACCGTATGTGGAGAAGCAACATTGATACTGACAACACTGCTAGCCGTTTTCTTATCCATAGAAGTATGATACAACCTCTGAATGTTATCTGCTTTTCTCTCTTCGCTCCTGAAAAAATCAGAAGATCTAATCAAAATTTCAATAGAAATTCTTACATTGTCTCAATAGAAATTGTGGATTTGCCGGGTGGAGGTGGTGCCATATTCTTGGTATGTTGAAGTAAAAGTTGATTTGTTTGGATTTTTGGAGCTGGTTGGGTTTTGATGTGCAAATGAGTACGGTAGTTATCCGCTGCCACTGGAGTCATCCGAGTGTTTTTTGGAGATGCATCATAAGCGGGTGGAGGGGGACGGGACTGGAAATTTCAGTAATTTTTGGGTTTTTCGGAACGATGAGTCCAGATTAAGTTCTCATTTCTCTATGGATTAAAAAAATAATGTTTCAGCAATAAAGTTTTCTAAAGTGAAATTTGAATTTTAAAAACTCACATATCCGGGAGAATACTGTGGTGCATTATTATTCATATGATAAGCAGGCGTTGGCATTTCGTATCGATATCCAGATGGATATATCCTAATTGATTCTTCAACAGGTGGTGCCGCCGTCGGAACATTTCCATTTCGAATCATTTCTTTCCCTGTTCGATACACTATTTCGTTTCCTGTCTCCATCATTAGATGGCGTTGAGGCATTGGAGCTATCCTCATTTTTGGTCCTCCTTCTGTCTGAAAATTTGAGGAATTTCCTTCAAAAAGACATTAGATTTTGATTGATTTATGAGAAACGTATGTCTTTCAAAGTTTCCTTTTCTTCTCTATTTCTCTCACTTTCTTTCCAGGGACCATTTTTCATTAAAAAATGACTCACTCGAAAAGAATTCGAATGTGTTACAACACCGCTCGAGACTGTCGTCGTTGCTGCAGTTGAAGAAGATGAATTCATGACTTCCGTGTTGTCGTTGGTGATGTCAGAATGGCTGACAGAGGATGAAGATGGTGTCGTTTGGGAACCATGTAACACGTGATTCGAAGATGATGATGGTCCGGATTCATGTTCATACGCCTTCAGAGATGCACGAATTTCGTCGAGTTTCGCTCGATGACGCCCGACTCGAATGTCCTGAAGGAACATATTTGAAGAATGAGTGATTGTGTCCAGAAGTAGTAAAATTGAAATGATTCATTGATTTCGAAAGTTGAAAAAAGGAAAACCTCTTATTGGAATGTTCTGTCTGGGTGATTTCATTTTTACTATTTGATGAACATCTCTTATCAATATGCCATTTCGCATTCTGCAAACTTTCACTCTTTGATAAAACCGAGGCTCCGAATTGTCTCGGAACGCCAACGCCTGTATTGGATGAAAAAGGCGATGTTGAACTTTTGGGAGGGGGAACTTGGACTAAATTGGAATGTTTTATCCAGCAAAAACTTTGCTTCTGGACACATTCATATAAAATTCAACACTAATTAGGTAAACTTTTTGTAATAACTAGTTTAGTCTCAAACAAAATCAGAAGTTCGGTCCTCGAGGGGAAGTTCCGTTGTTTGAGGATTTTTTTCGGTGAAAGACTGGTTCAAATTAATGTTTTAGTTGATCAAAAAAATTTTTTTTTCTCAAGAAGCTCACTAATAAGTATCTTCAGAAGACTTTCTCAACAGGAAACGAAAAATAGGAGTTTTATATAGTTTTTCAAGATGACAGAACAAAAACGCTTTTTAGCTCTTTCAAAATTACCATTTGTTTTTGGTCACTTTTCGAAATTATAACCATTAAGAATAATTATTAGCATTCTGAATTGTCTTCTAACAAGAAGGTGTTCATTTTCCTGTTTCACATTCGTTTCGAATCAATAATCACCTCCGATCCTCCTTCTCCTATCACTCTTTCTCTCTCTCTTTTTTCAACGTACCGAACTGTGATGTACATCTGTCGAGTTGGACGACACAAACGCGGGAGCCGGAGCAATTCCACGTTGTCTGAGATGGTCAGTTCCAGTGGCAGATGCACCATTCGGAGTAGTAGAACTAGCGACAACAGGTCGCATTCCAGGGGAATACAATGCAAAAGGAGGCCGAACACTGACAAACACAGGCGATGGACGGAGACGATGGGGAAAAGAAAAGAAAATAAGAGAAAAAGATGAGAGGCGGTGATACACGAGTGTCGTCTTGTGTGTGTAGTCTCTCTCTCTCTTCCCGCAGGAAGAGTTTTCCATCTCTTTCCTGCAAAACGTCTCTCTTTCTCTCTCACATTCCTCTCTTTTCTCTTACTTCTTTCCCATACTCTCTTCATCCAAAATACTCTCTTCTTCATCGTTTAGTTTCCAACACATTTCGGACGTTCTGAGTCTCCGAGACTCTCAATTCTCGCCCCTATCATCAACGGCCATCATCATCGCCGCCGTCGAAAAGACATTCTTGCCGGTATCCTGCCATGTCATCCAGCAGAAAACCTCTCATACGGTAAGCCGATTCTCTAGTCATCCGAGAGGTTCTAAACTATTCGGTTTTCTTATTCCATTGGTTTCTGGTTGTCTGGAGTTACATGAAGACACTGAACTATAAAAAAGCATAAGATTATATCATTTTCATGAATGGAACTAGCCAATATCTGTGAATCTTGCCTTGTGTCCGTATAACTGAAACAGAATCAATAAAAAAATCTATATTTTATGAACGAATTAAAAATCGATTGAGCATAGACTCTCCCTCCCGACGTTCTGTTTTAGTAGATAAACTATTTCTTCTTAACTCGATGTGAAAAAGATTTAGATACACAGTTTTCAGGATTTTGAGACTCTTCTCTTTGAAACATGAAGTTCTTTGGAGCCACAAATTTTGCTCAGATCACTGATTATCTCCCAAAATTTGAAATTTAGTCTCTAGAAATTCTTTTCCAAATCAAAAATTCCGTATTCCGGTGTACCTGATTCCCATTCGATTCTCAAAAATGTCTATATCCCTCCAAACCATTCACAAATCCTTCCCCCTAATCCCCTGAAAATCTCCTCTTTATGCATTCCCCTCAACTATCAAAAATCGATGTCCGTTTCTTGTTGCCACGCTTTTTAGTTAACATAAAAGCACGAAAAACCAAATTCGGATGTTCTCTTCGTGGCTTTTTTGTTCTGCAGAGACTATACAAACAAAATGAAACGATATGTTGCCACCCTCTCTAGTTTCATTTTTGCAGAAGCAGTTCACACTCCGATCGACCGACTACCATGAGGAATTGGCCTCTTTTTGCTTTTTTGATATGTTTGGTAAGATTCGATTCTACAGCATTCAACTGTAAATCCTCTCAATTCTAGGTTGTCTTCTTCTACGCCTTCTACATTTATCAAGCACAAGGTGCTATTCTTTCCCAAACCACTGAAGAAGTCAGACAGTTATCCGCTCAGTTGAGTTTGACAAAAGGAAAACTTGTTGGTGAGAGAGATTTGAATCAAGATAGATGTAAATTTATCGGATTTTAGGAAGTATGGCAGATTTGGAGACAAGTAGCAGTGAAAAGAAGACGTTATCGACTCAACTGGAAGATATTACAAAGAAAAATGATGAGTGTATGGTGTCGTTGAGAAATACTAAATTGAGAGTTGATACATTGGAGAAGGATGGAAAATCTAACACAGATAACTATGCGTAAGTTATAATACTTATAATCTAACACAAGAAATGAGTTTTTCAGTAAGGTTCAAGAAGAGTTGACTGCATTGAAAGCTAAGGCTGAAGAGCTCCAAAGGAACAACACCGCGTTGACTTCACTTGTTTCCACTCAATCTCAGCTCATTACTCAACTCAATCAAACTATTGGAATGTAAGTTTTTCTGCCACTTATGCATTATTTTTCACTGATGTTTCAGTATCAAATTCGAAAAGGAAGAATTGAAAAACGCTGTGAACTTGTCTCCTAAAGCTGAAAAACCAGCGGCCGTAGTTGAAGAGCAACAGAAGGATCAGAAGGAGAAAGAAGTTTCCGTGACAACACCAACGACTACAACAACTCAAAAAGCAGAAAATGCTGCAGATGGCCAAGAAGTGAAAGATGATAATGAGGAGCCGTCAACTGTTGCAACTTCATCAACACAATCTCCAGTTGGAAAACTAGATGAAAAGAATCCAGAAAATGAGCAAGAAGAACCAGAACCAGTGGTAGCTGAGCCAGATGCAGCTGAACCAGAAGAAAAAGAAACATAATCTCAACTTGACAGATCTATCTGAACACTTATTCATTCCTAACATGTCTGCACTGAAATCGGTTTTTTGTTGTTCAATCAACTTGCTTCATGTACCTTCTCATTTCAATCTTTTAGACTTTTTCGCGGGTTTTAATGGATAATAGTTTTATTTTACTTTTTTGCTTACTTTTCTTACTGGGTTTTTGTGGTTTGTACAAACATGAACTCAATGAATGCTTCGTTATACTTTTTAGCGTTTTGTGTAGAAGGAAAGAGAACAGATTTATTGATAAGTTGGAAAGAATTAGGCTGAAATGAGGTTTGATAGAAAAAATAAATGAAAGAATCTAGGCTAATCTAGACATGAAATCAACTGCCAATTGTCTAACTGCAAGATCAGGGGAGGAAAGAACTATCTGCGTTACTGCTGGAAGGAAATCAGGGAGATGCTCACGGAGCAAGTTATCCGCCACATAACGGAGAGGAATCAAACAGATATCTCGGTGAGCAGCTAAACGAGTTTCATCGAAATCTTCTTTTTTATGATCATTATTCCGAATAGATGTGGGATCGACATCTTCAAGTGCGTGTTGGAATGGATTCCGACGGTCAGGAACAAATGGTTTCAGTCGTTCCCGATGTTTGTCATATTCTGAAGTTCAAATGTCTCCGAAAATACATAGATCTTTCTAATACATACCATCCAATGCGCCATCTACAAATTCTTGGGACACCAATCTGTAAGCGTTTTCTTCGCCATTCTCGACTGGAACAAGGTGGTATTGCTGAAAAAGATAAATCTGATCTTATCTTTAAAATAGTCTCACCGTTATCGCATGTTCTCGAGACACAAGAGCACTTCTTCTTGTGCTCACTTCAAATTCAACACTCTTTAGATCAACACTTCTAGCTTTGACGCATTTTCCAGTCTCTTCTAGAAGCTCTGCTTTCCTGGAAAAAATTTATAGAAGATGACCTGAAAGGCTCCAAACATACTTTGTTCTCTCGAATCTTCTCAATAAACTCATCGTTTTGATAAGATTCGAACTGACTAAGACCTTTAAAAGATTCGCATGATCTATCCCAAGCATCCTGGAAAGCAAGCTTCCAACTGCTGGTCGGCTATCAAAATCCAAGCTTGTCTGTAGAATGATAAGTAACGTTTACAGTTCATTTCAACTTTTTTACCTCGGATGACTCATTGAGAATATTGTATAAAACCGGATAAATGGAATCATCCAATTTCGAATCAATTGGAATAGTGGATCCAATCAAAGACGCCTTCAGTTTGGGATTGGAATCATCTGATAGAAGAAGAGAAGCAATGAGTTGAAGGAGAAGGCAATGAGTGAATAGAGTTGAGATTATGGAGTGAACTTCTAGTCTGAAAAACACAAATAATTGTATTTAGGGTTTTATTTTCAGTTGATTGTTCACCTATGTGTATCTGCTCCATGAGATAACATGATCAGCGCTACACCAGAACTCAAATCCTCCTCTTCTTCATTCATGGATCTTTCTTTTCGAGATGAAAATACTTGCATTGCAGCTAGGAACTGACGGAATGACAATTTCCCCGGATTGAACGATGTCACATCTCCAATATCTCCATTTTCATCGGTTGAACTACGAACAAAGAACGAGTTGAGGAGTCTGATGTGTCTGAGACTTTGAGAACTGAAATGGTTATTCTTATTGTTTAGGAAAAGTCATTTATGATAGCTTACGAGGCAGAGGCAAGAAAATGACTAAAAATATTCCATTGTTGCGTCGAAAAAAGAGTAGAATTGCTTGCGATGAGTGTGAAGTAAGCAGGAGCAACTGCACATGTTTTATCGAAGAGCACACACTCAACAATCAACGCGCAAATGTCACGAAGAAGACGATCTCGCCATGAGGACACTAAAATTAAAACAATATTTTAGAAGATAGCTAATAACTTACTTTTCTCAAGTTCCAACATGTCTATAACGGTTTGCGTACATGCGCCAATTACTTGCTTCAGTATCTTCACTTCTTCTACATCCGGTCTCCTTATCCATTTTTGAACGTAGGGGAGAATGACAGCAGACATACAAACACCTCCACTATCTGCACCAAGTGGTTTATTGGAAATGTCCACTAGAAGACGTCCAATCATATCCAGAAGATTCTTTTGTGTAGTCGAAGAGGAAGTTAGAAGAGTTCCACAAATTTGATCCACTGAAAAAGAAACAATTTGTTTATTCTTTCTCGAATGAAATCCTTACTGAAAGTCAAGAACATTTCAACCGCAGCAATCTCATACGTCTGCTTTTCATCCCATGGAAGTGGTCCATGTGGCACTGCAATCGGATCCTGATCCATCTCTACCGTATCCAAACACTTAGAGCGAAGATCAGATCGATGAAGCAAGTGGTAATTCGGAATGTGTGGAGTACTGTAGAGATACAGAATCAGAGAGTAAATGTTCGGTAGAAGACGAAGTGCTGCAGTGGATACTTCCGATTCGTCTTCAGAATTCTGGAGTAGGTTGACAACGCAAGGAACACATTCGAGAATACTCGAAGATAGAATTGGTGGACTGTCGATACGGAGATACGAGGAAATGACATCAATTGCACACCAATGTACTTTTTCATCTCGAGCAGCGCTAACTGCTTTCAAGGAGCCAAAGAGTGGTTTCCAACCGGATCCAATTTTGTCTGCTTGCGACAAAACTAATTGACTCAGAGCGCATAAAAGTTGTTCTTTTGTCTCTTCTGAACAGTTTTCAGAACATGAGGTAGTCTGGAAAAAAGTTGAGTTTTCGGTCTTTTGTTAGAAAACCTGACCTGGAAAGGAACAATGAGTGTCTGATTGAAAGACATTCCTGGTGATTCTGTTATCAATAATCGGGTAACGACTTCTGCCAATGCTGAAGCAGCAATTCTGGATTCTTGGTCACACTGGCACACTTTCACAAAATGAGCAGATACCAGAGGGTATATGAACATTTGATGGATGAGCGGCCGATGTGATAGTGTCGAGATTATATCGGAAATCTGAATATTCGAAGCTTCATAAGGAAATGAAATGATAGACTTACTCTTGTCAACAAAGAAACTGGTGCAGTCAGATGAATATGCTTTTGAGCTGAATAGAAAACACGATTCTCTGATGAGGATACGATTGCGACACAGAGATCATAAAGTGCAGGAAGACACAACTCTCGACATACTTGTGAATAGAATCTGAAATTTAAAGAATTGGGTAAGCATAAGTGGGGATTAGGAACCTATCAACTTTGGCAATCAGAACACAAATGGCTCTGTTCAGCGAATGGACAGAAAGAGTGGGCTCATCTCCAAGAGCATTCTCAATTGAACTGTCTGCTGCTGTTGTTTTCTGAAAAAGACTCGCTGCGTTTAAAATAAATTGTATTGTTTTCAACTGTCTAGCTAGTAACTTTGACTCGACATTCTAACTGAAAACATTTTACAGCCATGAGCGATATTTTCCGAGTTACACCGCGCTCTATTGCTAATTTGGCTGAAATTTGAATGTTCGGCTTCCTCACTGTTTTTTCAGGTTTTGAGGTCTCGTGTACTCTTTGTGGACAATTCACCAGAATTACACGAGACCTCGTAAAACGAAAAAAAGGCTGCAAAGCCGAAAACTCAGTCAGTTAACAACAATGATATCGCAAATGTCAATTTGAACATTTTAAATTAACTCATTTTTCATAAGAACTGATTTGGTTTTTCTGGTATTATAATTGATTTTTTTTAATCTAAGAACAAGAACAATCCATTACATACAGTGCGTTCAATAAGGATAGGACCCCCCTCGATTTTAGGTGTTCAGAAAAACGTAGGAATGATATAAAAAATTTGTGACTGCTATTCGATTTGGGATACAAAATTACCCAGAAAGCCAAATTTCCAAGACTCTAGCACTGTCCGTGTTCACACAGCACTCATAAGTCACTTTTGCAGCCGTTCAATAAGGATAGGACCCCCTGAGAAAGCGAAAAATCTGTCCCATTTTTCGATGAAATTTATGAAAGTTATTGGTTTTAACGATTAAAATTGAGAGAAAACAGTGAAAAACCATCCAATACATCAAAATGAACACTCCTAATCAAAAATTGAAGTTTTCGATTTTTCGACTTTTTGATCATTTTCAGTACTTTTCCAGTTAACGGTTCATATTTTTCTGAAACATAAAGATTTATCAATAAAATTTTCAGGACAGCATTCTAAATATGTCTTCAACCTTGCAAAGCAAGTTGAGCAAGATCGAGAACATGTTGGCCGTTTTCTCGTCAACTTACCAAGTCTGGGTCAAACTTTCACTTCACTTCAAATTTGGTAATGCTGAAAAGAGCTGCTGACCGAATGATTAGATATTCTAAATGTATCTACTGAAGGAATTTACAATATTTGTTAATTGATTGCTGTGCCCAATTGTTTTAGATGCCTAATAGCCTTTTCAATATCTCTTTTGGGCATTACCAAATTTGGAGTGAAGTGAAAGTTTGACCCAGACTTGGTAAGTTGACGAGAAAACGGCCAACATGTTTTCGATCTTGCTCAACTTGCTTTGCAAGGTTGAAGACATATTTAGAATGCTGTCCTGAAAATTTTATTGATAAATCTTTATGTTTCAGTAAAATATGAACCGTTAACTGGAAAAGTACTAAAAATGATCAAAAAGTCGAAAAATCGAAAACTTCAATTTTTGATTAGGAGTGTTCATTTTGATGTATTGGATGGTTTTTCACTGTTTTCTCTCAATTTTAATCGTTAAAACCAATAACTTTCATAAATTTCATCGAAAAATGGGACAGATTTTTCGCTTTCTCAGGGGGTCCTATCCTTATTGAACGACTGCAAAATTGACTTATGAGTGCTGTGTGAACACGGACAGTGCTAGAGTCTTGGAAATTTGGCTTCCTGGGTAATTTTGTATCCCAAATCGAATAGCAGTCACAAATTTTTCATATCATTCCTACGTTTTTCTGAACACCTAAAATCGAGGGGGGTCCTATCCTTATTGAACGCACTGTATTATATTTTCGCCGTCTGTTGTCACCTCGTTTAAAGGCGCATGCATTTATTTCAGATATGGTCTCGCCACGAAAACCTGGTTTCGAGACGAAAATGGGAAAAGTGATAGTGAATTCAGAATCACAGATGGCGATATAGTGGGAAATTTGAATTCCGAACAATTTTTGCCTAAGCCTAAGCCGTTTTCGTGACGAGACCATATCTGAAATATATGCACGCGCCTTTAAACGAGGTGACAACGGACGGCGAAATTATAATATGAATTCTTTATTCAGAGAAAAGCAATAGGTTAGTTCATCAGTTCGCAACAATGGTCGAATTTGTGGTAGACTCCAAAATGGCTTCTGTGGTAGATGGAACGTCAGAGGTGGAAACGCCAGTGATGGAAACGTCGGAGACGGCTTCAGTTGTTTTGCGAATATTAGCAGTAGCAGTTGATACTGTTTTGTCTACGACTGGAGCCGTGGATGTTCCGATGGTGGTACCACTCGAAATAGTCATCTCAATCGGTAAAGCATCTTTAACATTCTCCGTTCCCATTGATGAAGTTGTTCCGTCATTCTGAGTGGTGAAAGTCTGGAGATCAGAAGCTGTTGGGATGGTTGACAGAGATTCTGGTGTGGTTTCGGGTATGACAGAACTAGTCTCAACAGATGTCATGGCTCTTTTGGTTACAGTTGTAGACCCATCGGTAACTTTGACTGTTGAACTTCCATTAGCCAGTGTGATTGATCTTGGGATATTTGTTGTCTTTGGTGCCACCGATACAGTACTGGGGTTGATCTTGGAAAGACCAGTCACCACAGGCAAAACTGTCGTTGTTTCGAAAGGAGTTGAGGATGTTTCATTGGTTCCATTGAGAGCGGCACTTCTGAAAATGATAAAATACCATCGAACTTCTAGAAATGCGTACATTGGTTTCTCTTCCTCAGCAGCACCATTTATAAGCAAGAAAGCACCAAGTCCAAGAAGACAAATGACGGCAAGGAATATGGTGATAGCAGCAAAGATACACCAGCAAGTTCCACCCTTTTGTGGTGTTCTCTCTTCTTGTTTTTTGCTTTCCTTCGGTTCTTCATCACTTTCAGACGATCTACTCGTTTTGTTTGTGACCAGTGTAGGCTCAGATCTCTTTGGATTAACACCATCAGAAAAGCTAAGATTGTTGTTTCCATTGGGACGGTTCGATTCCAAATCCACGTCATCGTTCGATTTTAGTGCTGGAGTGTTAGGAAGACCAGTGATAAGATCAGCTGGAGCATCAGTTGGAGGGCGTGGAGCCACTGGAGGCACTTGGCTATCTGCGAGATATTCGTAGTCGTTGCTCATTCTGGAATCTCCAGTTGAATCCTTGCATATGCAGATAGTTTACCTTTTATTAGTGCTTGGTTAGTTGTCGAGGGCAAGTAGAATTGGTACTGACAAAAAGTGAACAAGTTTTGTTTTGATAAGAAGAAAAAACAAGAAGAGGACAGGTTAGTTCACTCTCATATTGATATGATTCACACGTGAAGAATTGCAACATGAAAAAAAAACAAAAGAAAAATAGAAGAAATAAATAACGCTTGCATTATTTTCGCATTTTCAACAGTTCATCACAATTACGCTATTGGATACTACTCAAGATGACTGAACCCAAATCACCGGACTCTTCTAAGACGTCTTCTACAAGTTCAGAAGATCCACGAGTGAAACAACGATATCTGGAGACTCGTATTCTATTCAGTGATTACGATTCCCTATGGCAGAAGAAATTGACGACGTTGGCAAAAGAGGCGATTCAATCGGTGATGGAGAAGGGTGTTGAGACAGAAGAAGCATTCTATCAGGTATGATCTTCTGAGTTTTCAAATATTTCCAAAAAAACTTTTGAGTTTCAGGAGGTAGCGGCTATGCTGAAAGAGACACTGACAGCAAGTTCGGAAGAAGAGAAAACCAAAAAATGGCATTTCATTGTGGGAAATGATTTTGGACTTCAAGCAGAAGCCATCAAGGATACAATCTCATTCTTCGCTATTGGAGATGTCAAGTTTTTGGTTTATCGAACTCCGAATTAAATTATTTCGTTTTGAAAAAAGAAGATAAAGTTGTGCTGAACTTACCTCTTCCTTATCCTCTTCTTTTTCTTCAGTTTTTCGTCGTAGAAACTTCAATCGAGATGGTTTCTCGTAACACAGTGCCCCATAAATGTACTTTTCCAGTTCCCATACGTATTCAGAGCAACTGGAAATGTCTTGATTGCCGTTATTCTTCATTTGACAACTTACCGAACAATATGTTTCCAACAAGAAGATGCATGAATTGCAATTCTAGATTCATCAAGTACAAGTTGCATGGCTAAAAGATGCTCACGAGATGTGCAAGTTGATTTCTGTTCATTATCAGAAGCGATTGCATCATCTCGAAGGTCTTCCAGACAGCATGAAGTCTCAACGAGTTGTTCGAATATCCATCCACATCGTGACTCAAGCCCTAGAACCTCTATTATGTTCGAAAAACTCTTCTTACTGTAACTCACCTAGAACTTGTGCAACTGCACAAAGATTCCTCATTCCACAAATTGAAACGGATATTGCCTCTCGAATCTTCTCTCTTGTTTTCCTTTTCTCCTTCACAGCAAGAAAAGTGGACAAAACATCAATTATCATCTGCCATGCAGAGCTTGTCATCCATCGTGCCACATTTCTTTCTGTAATTAGCTGGTTCTGACGATAAAAACAGCACTCTCCAATTACCTTGAGTACATTCCACCTCGTCTTGCCTTGTTTTTATTCTCTTCAATTTCTCTACATCTGACAGCAACCCTTTCGTTTGACCATCAAAATCATTAATAACATTTTTAAGGGTCGGGGTGATTTGTCCAGCATGAACATCTGCTACTTTCAGATTATCATATACTTTTTCCAGCCATCCAATCGCCACGTGGACCACACTTCCAGAGTTCAAAACTGTCTTTTTCAGATCTTCCAATGTGTAAGTATCAGGTCGAGAGACATACGAAAGGGCAGCATATGTAGTAAGGTAGATTGCATCGGTATTCAAAAATTCCTGTTGAATTTTGGAACGAGACTTGTAGGCATCCGCATGGACAGAACAGAAATCTGAAAACTTTTTGTTTGAACTGATCATCATGACCCAATATATTTTCCTTACTTTCATGGAAATCAGAAGCAAATTGAAGAATTGCTTCATCTATGGACAGTGTATTTTTTGGTGAAGCAATCATGTCCAAGTTCTCCGAAAACGACTGCACAAACCGTTTTGCGGTGTTTCTTTCGCTCTGAATAACAAAGTTTGAGGCACTTTTAATGTGTAACACTCACACTTTCGTCCAGCTCACTTGATCTTCTTGTTGAAATCGGAGCACATCTGAATTTCTGCTCGAGTCTTCTCAACTTCGCGGCCATTGGATCTTCGGAATTCGAACTACTTCCGGACAGATCAAACACATTTTCTGTGTCCTCATCAACCGTAGATATATCAGAAGCTCTTTCCGAACATTTCAGAGAGAAACCTAAAAGTATTTTGTTGAATTTTCAGAGAATTTAAAATAGGTCTCACTATTCACAATGGTATCTTCTACCGAAAGGAAAGTCTCAGAAATCATCTTTCTCTCTTCGTCCGTGAAAAAGCGATGAGTTGACAACTGTTTCATTCCGTCCAACTGAAAGAACTTCTTCCGAATTCTGAATTATTTTTCAAAATGCTGACCATAGCAACTACTGTTTTCACAGCATCAATACTCAATTCCAACTGTGGATTTGTGCATTCAACTATGCATGTTACCAGCATTCTCCATAATGATAAACTTCTTGTGGTTACACAGCTCTTGGCTATTTTGCTCATTTTCGATCCATCTCCCAATATCTTTTTGATCAATTTCAGAGCTTCAGACCTTTGATCCAACTTTGGAAAGAGAAATGCTTTATGGAATAATGCTTCTAGAGAAGAAGCCAAACTTGGATCTGTGATCATTAGTCGAATCAGTTGGTCAACAATTCTGAAAAATCGTTTAAATATATTTCAACATTCTTGGGATGATCTTACTGATAGAGTGCTCTCCAAGTGTGTGGATTAGTAATAACAGATGGTGCAAGAGCAAAATCAATTTGACCTTCTCCAACTGGTTCATCGTTTCCCCCACTCTCTGATACCTTCGATGAACTGCTCATTCCTTTTTGTGGAATTCCTAATAGAAGAATTATAAGAGGACATACTTTCTCCCTGAAATTCTGAATTAATGATTCTTGTAAACTAATTCAAGCAAACCATAACAAGTTGACAAATGGTTGATGATTGAGAATCTTCAGATTAGAAGAAGTGAGGAGAGCACAAATCGCGTCAAGAGAAATAAGACATTGCTCATGGGCACTACTCATTTGCTCTACTTCCGCACACAGTTCTTCTAATAGCTTCCCAACATCCATGTATACAGCAATTGCTTCTTGTTGAGCTTCACAAGCAGCGTAACGATTTGAGAAGTATGCAGAGAGTGACTGAGTGGTAGCTGCTCGACAGGCAACTCGGACTCTTTCTTCCTCACTTTTCCCATACAATCGTTTGTAGATCTGTAAGGCGAGATTTTCGATAAACCTTGATTTATTGAAATGTGACAGATATTGAAATCATCTTTCACACTGTGAACAACATTTTTTCCGATTCACAGATATCCCATACAACCATGATTACCTGCACGCATTGCTCTACATCAATCATCGAAACTTTGAGTTCATTACTGCAAACCATTTCAACCAAAAGCTAAAAATGAAACCATCATTTTTCAACTCAGAGAGTCCCTACCGTAATGCATTTACATTGAAGTTGACTCTTCCATTCATCAATTCCAGTCATTGCGTGTAATACTTGAGATGGTAGACTATTCTGTGTCTCTTCAGTTATTGTATCATGATATGATTGATCTCGAAGGAGAACTTGAACTCCATCAACAGCATGATGAAAATGCTTTTCATTACCATGATCGAACGCCAACTCGAAAGCAGTTAGACATTTCTCTCTGAGGTGCACTATTGGAACATCTTTTTTATCGTTGAACCGTTTCAAGGTCTCTGTAATGTACTCATGAACTCCTAGGTTTTTTATTCGACAGGGGAAAATTGCTACCTTTTGCCACATTAATCGCTTCTTTAGATGCAGTATGTTTAACAGTTCCGGCCAATCCATTTAGGGCAGCTTCCATTAAAAATGCGTAGTAAGGAATATATTGACGAAAAGCAGAAAAGAGTGCTCGCCGAGCAAACGTCTCCTTTCTCCATGTTTCCTCTTTCTCTGAGTCTCTAAAGGCTCTTCTGGCTAACGTCATCTGACTGGAAAAGGAGGGAAAAATGAATGAGAAGATGTGGAAAACGAGTTGTGAATGTAAGAAGGAGCAAAAAGAAGAGATTCGCGGAAGTCTGGATCGGCAAATTGAAGTTGAAAATGAGCGGATTATGCAAATGAAAGTTTTTGACTTTGCTTGGAATCGTGCCAACTGATTCAGATTGTCAATTCCTTTTTCTTTGTAGAGTTGGTATTTCTCAAGATTTCAGGCTGTCTTCCATTGCAAACATTGTCCACTGATTATGTTATATAATGCTCCATGTAGTTTTCATAATTTTTAATACTCCATTTATTCAAAATTCAAAGAATGGTAGGAGCAAAGAGTTCAACACTAGTGTCTCCCATTTCATGTAGAGGTCATCCGTAAGTTCCATCCATTCCCGTAGTTCCTTGTATATTTTTAATACAAAGTCATTTTCAGAACGGTAATCGTTAGTACAATATCTCTATTTTTGAAGGGTATGCTTCAGCTTCTGTTTTTTATTGTGTGATGTGCTAAATAGAAGAAAAAGTTTTATAGGAACTCACGTCACGGTCGAAACCAACGTTAACATGAAATCCTGCAATAACACCGTGTACCAATTCCACACACCCTGAACTCAACAAAAAACGATTTTCTAATATCCGGAATCTAGACTTTTCGTTTAGTTTCCAAAACAAAAAGTGACGAATCACATCTCAAGAAAGAAGAAGATGGACGAAAAAGTGAGCGAAACGAAAAACAGTACCACGGAGTTGATGTCGTCGTCGATGTTTTCATTGTCTTCTATTCCTGCATCTACTGAGAAGATAGGTCTTCTTACCGAGAACAGCGATTATTTCTTTGGCCAAAGCAATGCATTGAACTTTGCAACAATTCAACTGAACGGATATCGTGAAACTCTTGTCTCAAAAACAATTCGCGACACGGGGAGCATTGAGAAGGTATTGAATGTCTTGGGAATTGTTCAGAATGTTCAATTTAATGTTCAGAATGTAAGCGAATTGGCTGAATTGGGAAAGGGTTTCGAAGAAATTGGACCACTCTTGGAAGTAAAGATTCAGAAAACTCTAGATTGGTTGTTCAGGAAAATTGCATGGTTTGCTTTTCAGAAAGATGCAACATTTTAATACCAATTTAAGGCAACCAAAAAAGCAAAAGATCCCAAATAATGGATATGTTGGCTACGAGGACATGCTTCTCCGTTACCGGGATCTCAATAAGGAGCTAAACAAGATGCAGGCCATGAACATTCAAACAGCGAATGTCCGCAACCAAGTTATCGAAGAGAAACGTCATATGCGTCAGATGAACGAAAAGTTGGAAGAGGTCCGTCATCGATCGATGCTCTTGCATATTTCAAACAAGATCTCATCAAGAACTCTAGATGAAAGAGATGTATGTTTGATAAACTAACTTCCATTCAAATTGTTGCTTTTAGTCTCTCGCTGCTCTGTTCTTTCTCCCCATCGTTCTCCCTGGAATCATCTACCACGCTGATACTTCGGAAGGATATGCCTCGGCACTTCTCCATCTCTCCAAGAAAATTCTTGCTGTGGCTGAAGCAGTTCAATACGAAAGAAATCCTGCGAATGATACTGTTGTGACTGCCAGCAAAGTTCTGTCTCATCCGGCCCAGTTTACTGTACCATCCCTATTTGCTCCCATTCAGGTATAATAGATGCTTCAATAAAAGTTGAATGAAAATTATTTTAACAATTTTTTTTCAGTATGCTGAAGGTAACGGAGAAGTATCGGCTCCTGAAGAGAGAATTGTTCCCATTGCCCGTGACAGTGCTCATACTCTCATAGCCACCCAAAATGGAGAAGTTTTCGCTCCCGAAGAAAATATTCTTCCAATTGCACGTGATAGCGCTCACACATTGGTGGCTTCGGAAAACGGAGAAGTTACTGCAACATCTGAAATCAATATGCCTGTTGCTAAAGACAGTGCGACCACCTTGGGATCGAAAGAATCGCCGAAGCCATTGTCAAAAACTCAGTTGATGTCTGGAGCAGATAGCAAGCCGAGTACACAGAGTGGAAAAAGTCAGAAGAGCGGATAAGCATGTTCTACCTGATTCTATTTGGCGAAATAAAGTCTTGTTCAGCATGTGATTCCTCCCAGATTTTTAAAAATATGGTTTCCGCCTCAGCCACGGTGTCAACCACTTCAATTCTTTTTATTTTTTATTTTGCAACTGAACATAAATCCGCCGAATATCAGCTTCTTTCCGGTGAATTTGTGTCACTTAGTTTCGAGGAAATGAACCGAATTCGACTGCCTTCTCCTCTCTCGTTTAAAGGCGCACGCACTTTTGCTGTTGGGTCTCGCAACGCTTGGTGCGAATGAAACGACTGCGACCGTAGATACACAATTCTCTAATTTTTGGTGTGGCCTACATCGGATTTTTTCTTTTTTTCTTGAAAAAATGGCCAATTTTTGTACTTTTTGAAGTAAAAACTGGTTAAAAATTAATATTCAGCACATATCACCAGTTTAATCATCATCTATCCTGTTTTTAAAAATTTTCGCCCGAGTTTTCGTGAATTTTTATCGCTATTTTTTATTTTGTTCGTTTCAGTGGGTTAAACATGCCCGAGATTATCGGCAAGCTTTTGAAGTCCGACGGAAAGGTCGTCTCCGAGATCGAGAAGCAAGTCTCGCAAGCTCTCATCGACTTGGAAACCAACGATGACGTCCAGAGCCAATTGAAGGAGCTTTACATCGTCGGAGTTAAGGTACATTTAAATATATTTTAGAAATGCGATCCAAATATCGGCTTTTGTTTTATCGAAATTTTTCAGGAGGTCGAGCTTGGAAACAAGTCCGCCATCATTATCTACGTCCCAGTTCCACAGCTCAAGTCCTTCCACAAGATCCACCCAGCTCTTGTCCGTGAATTGGAGAAGAAGTTCGGAGGAAGAGACATTCTCATTCTTGCCAAGGTAAATTTTTGAATGCAATTCGGAAGTTTTTAATGCTGATTTTCAGAGACGTATCCTTCCAAAGCCACAAAGAGGAAGCAAGGCCAGACCACAAAAGCAAAAGAGACCGCGTTCCCGCACCCTCACTGCCGTTCATGATGCTTGGCTTGATGAGCTCGTCTACCCAGCTGAAGTTGTTGGAAGACGTATTCGTGTGAAGTTGGACGGAAAGAAGGTCTACAAGGTGAGTTTTTTTTTTTCAAAAATTTATTTCTGATTATTGCGATAAGGAAATCTTTAAAATCTATAATTATAGGTTCACCTCGACAAGTCCCACCAGACCAACGTCGGACACAAGGTTGGAGTCTTCGCTTCGGTTTACCGCAAGCTCACCGGAAAGGATGTCACCTTCGAGTTCCCAGACCCAATTTTCTAAACATTTTTGTTGACTTACAATAAATTGTTGATATAATTTATTGTTGATCGCAGAGAAGAACTCAATTATCATCTATTTTTGAAGCAGGCGGTGCACCTCTGTGAAGACATTATTTCCACAAATTCTCATTATATCGGGCCAAAAAGAACTCAGTGCGCTCCACGGCACTCCGTTGACTGGAAGAGGCGGCAAAGCTGAAGTTCAAGAAACGCCATGTATTTATTTTTAGAATTTCAGCTCCCCTGTCTCTTTCACTCGCCCAAATGTGGATTTACGGGCGGAACCAGAATTTTTGAGACATCACAAAAATCAGGGAAGGGAAATCGACTGGGGAGAGTGGGTGGAGCGAACCATCGAAAACCGTGCGGTGCTTGCACTTTAGCCAAAAAACGCAAGCTTTTCCAATAGCGCACAGTTTTCGAGGGTACGCTCCGCCCACTCCCCGATCGCTTTCCCTTCCCCGTTTTTCGTGGGGTCTCGAATTTTCGCCTAATATCTCCAGGACATGTCACTATTATGCAATTTTCTTCCTTTCCACAACTTGCATACTATCGTGCACTCTTGCACAATGTGGCGTCTCCCAATAATAGAACCTCTTCATAGGCGCCTTCCAATTCTTTCTGAGTCCTTTTCGCCTCTTGTTTCTGCCATTTTGAATTCACTGCGTCCTTCAAAACAATTCTTGACTTTCAGGTTTACACTTTCGAAAATAGTATCAACCCTGGAAGCTCCTGCTCTATCTAACTGATGCAACGTGATCTAGAAGCGAAATAGTTTCATTTCCGAACCAAATGTGCAGATTTCGAATAAAAAACGAGTATTTAGACTTTTCAGAAGTTCCTATAAGCTGATATGGGTTTCCAAAGTTTTCTAGTAGTGCTGACTGAGACTTTGAGCAACCGTAACTTGAGTTACGTGAACATTTAGTTTATGGCCCAAAGCTAAGAAAATGTTTAACGTTTTGGTTTAAAAAAATTTTTAATAACAAATGAAAGAAACAAAAACAAAAAGTAATAACAAGGGTGAGCATGTGGAACTACATCGGTTTGAAGTTTCTGGCTTGTTTGAGCTGAGCAATCTTCTTTCTGTCATCTTCGAATTTCTTCAGAAGTTCTTGAGCTTCTGAAAATGCAATATTGAATGCTAATACTGAACACATCCTCAACGTACTTTCTTGACGATTCTTTTTAATTTGGAATGTGTAATAGGCGAGATCAACTTTTTTCTTCTTTCCATTCAATCCACCAATCAATGGAACGTCTTCTTTGTTGAGCTTCACTGATTTAGCTGCCTTCTTCACCTTCGTGACAGTAATCCAGCCATCTTCATCAGGTTCCGAATACTTTCTCTTCGCTTCTTTTCGTGCCTCTGCCTGCTCGATATCATATCGTTCCACATATGTATCCGCCATTTCCTGAATTTGATCTTCTGATGGGAATAGTCGCTTGTATAACGTCGTAGAATCTGAAGTAATAACAGCGTACTTTAATGGATGAGGTAAAAACGGCCAATAATTGCACACCTTTCAAAACAGACGGGAATTCGGGTTCTTCGAGAAAATCAGTAATCGTGAACGGCCCAACATCTTGGCAAAGTGCCAATGTTTGAATGATAGCTTCTGGCTTCTCGAATGTGATCGACATGGTCAATTGTCCTTGGGATAGAGAGTTGTCGCTTGCATTACTTCTTTGCACAAACGAATCTTCAACTTCGAATGGAGCAAACTGATGAATGATTGCGAGAATGACATCCTTCAACAAAAAAAATTGCCATAATGAGTTTTGGAAGAAGACTCACCTCTCCGACGAATGCAGGAATGTTGCTGACGATGATCGAACTTTCCTTCGATGGATCTTTTTTGAGAAACAGATGTCGTTCTGATGTGTACTTGCCTCCAATACGAAATCTTAGGTCTGGAAATCAGAAACATTGGCTTAACGATATAAATAGACAACTCACATCTCAGCACATCGGGATCCAAGTGAATGACTTTCTCACTTTTCTTCTTCGGAATTTTTTTTATTCTTTTTTTCTCACAGCAGCTCATTTTCTACCCTGAAGTCTAAATTATTATTTTCAGACAACAAAAATACTGCAAATCCCAAAACTGTCGTCAATTATAACGCTCGCGGTGCATGCCTGCCATTTTGTGTTTGCGTACTTGAACACCGTAACTTTGCAAAAAAGTTCACAACACTCCACGGTGATTTTTTTTTTCCTTTTAGTGGAACGTTTTGGAAGGAAAAAGGCGCGAAAAAATCGCTCGCTGATTGGTTAGCTCCGCCCTTTTTGGGATGTTAGGTCACGGCCCTGCTGCTTCTTAGTCCCCCGGCCGCCACCATCAAAATGTGATATTTTCTTCCATTTATTTTTATCACATGTTAGAACCATTTTTAACAGTGAAGATGACCTACGATCGTCACCAAAATTCACCTATAGATAAAGAATTGAATTTCAAAGAAAAAACTGCGAGCCGATTGGGACAAACTGGGAACTTTTTTCGAGATATTCGGGCTCAAAGCTCTCTGAGCAGCGATGGAAGAGAAATTAACACTACGTTTTTGAATTCCCGCCGGCGGGAATTCAAAAACCGCCTTCTCCTGGCCTAGCTTTCTCCTATTTTCGTGGCCGTGTAAACCAAAAAAAAAGTAGGAAAAAAATCACCGTGCACTCCTAATTTATTTTTCTGTTTATTTTCTTCGGGGAATGTGCTGCTTCTGATTAGATAAATATTTAGTTGCGTTGATTTTTTTTACTAAACGCAAGCACAAGTTTTTCAATACCGCTTTTTATAGTCGGAGTTTTGTTATATATCATTTATTTACATGTGGACCTTAGATCCTTATTATTACTGAATTGTTACACTTATTAAATTTCGAATTAAGCCGTTCTCATTGAGGTAACTTGTCATAGAATTTCGAGTAGAATGCATTTTTCTCCTCGTCGTTCATCTTTTTCTTCTTTTCCGGCGCTCTTCTTCTTGATCCCGGTGCATAAGGCCAGTCAGGTTTCACATCGTCGCTATCAATTTTTCGGAAATCAAATGGAGAAACAGGGTTGAATGCGTTTCCGTGTGCATACGCATAAGGAGATGTTCCCTAGAACCGGAGAGTTGAGACGTTCAATTTTCATCAGGATTACCTGTTCCACAGCTCCGGACAGAGGGAACCTGACTCCGGCACCATTTTCTCCGATTGGCAGAGGGAAATCGATTCCTCCAATGAAGAAAGAGTCATCTCCTTGCTCTACTTCAACGGCGACTCCCGCGTGGTGCACGAACGGGTTACAATAGGGTGGTTTACATTTAATTGGTTCATAACCATATGGAATTCTTCCCACAATAACTTCTTTCGCCTTCTCTGAAGTTAAAATCTTGTAGTTGCGTATTTGAGTAAGAATACTTACTTCTGGCTTCTCTAAATGCTGGATTCTGGCCAAGGAGTGCCAATGTTTCGGGTTTAATGTTAAGATGATTTGTTGGCCTGATCTGATATCCCACTTTAGCATCGATATTAATATTCCCGTAATAAACATTTCCGTCGACATCAAAGTTACCCCATCCTGGAACTGGCACTATCAAGTCACCAGCCATGCTCTTCAAAGATATCGTTTTTGATTCAAAATTTCGGGGTCTTAGTACTCACCACTTTATTCGCGGGGTTTATTTCTACTCCAGTGTTGAATTGGTCCGTGAAAGGAAATAGGGGAAAGTTGTCTGCGGTGATAAGTGCGGGAAACATAGCCTGTGGTCCTTTCACCGGTATCACCAGAGGTTCATCTCCTCCATACTTCTGACATTCTCCTGAAGTAATTGTACTAGTTATGCTTTCATTTTTTGAGAATTGTACCTTCTAGTATTAGAAATATGAAGAAATAAGGGAAAAATAAGAGGATCCTGTGTAATATCATCAGTCAGTCGAGAGAATAAGAGTGATTTTCTCGATTAGCTTCTCGAAATGTTCCTGTCTTTTGTTTCCAATTGAAAAAACTTGATCGCTACGGGATATCACCGTCAGGTTCATCCTTATCAATTGAAAAGTCGGCGAATAAGTGAATCTTTATTAAAACCCGTTTCATCTATGAAAGTAACAATTGCACTTGATATGAGATTAGGAAAACGAAAGTTATGAAACTAGTTATTCCTAAGTTGTCTTCGGAGATCATCCTCTTCCTGTCTCTTTTTCGATTTGAAGCCTGGTGGTTCAACAGGTCCCATTCCGTGTCCATAAGTGATAAGAAGGGGATCGGTTCCAACATTGACAGCTCCGCTCATTGGGAAACGAACACCAACACCAGAAGGTGCGAGTGGAATTGGGAAATCAAATCCTCCATCGAATAAGTAATCATCTCCTGGTTCAACATCAACTCCGAACGCCATGTTGTGTACAAATGGATTGCACATTGGTGGACGGCAGCGAACAGGTACAAAGTTACCTGGCAAAACAGCAACCGGAACCGCCGGAACATTTTCTGAAATTGTTTAGACATAGTTCGTGTATACTTCACTATTGTGCTCACGTCTGGACTGCTGGAATGTTCCATCTTTTGCCAATGCAGCAATTGTATCTCCAGATATTCCCAGAACATTAGTTGGGGCATTGAGAGATCCGAATCCAACTCTAGTATTGGGACGTCCCATTTTTACTCCTCCTTTGTAATCCCATATTCCCCAGCCCATAATGGGAACGTTCAAGTTGCCGTCAACTGTAACTCTCGTTCCTGGGTTGATGTCTAACCCATTACTGTATTGACTATGGAAAGGAAATAGTGGGGAGAGAGAAGATGCATCACGCCCCGGATTCGGCTGAAATATCGTATTCTACTCATTGCTACACAAATATTTTACCTGATAAAATGGAGGGAGGTTATAATCCTCTTGCCTTGGCTTGAAAGGTGCAGGATTCGGTGGGTAGGCTTGCCTTTTTATCCGGAAGAAAGTTGGTTCTTGAGCGAATGCATCGATTATTACCAACGACACCACTAGTATCAGTGGTTTCACGAGACGCATCTCGTAGGAAGAAATTGGGAAGAATAAAAAGAATATTGAGACTCCTCGTTATCTCGCCCGACTTTTATGCAATACGTAACAACCTGTTCTTGCGCGACGATACCTCAACTGTTTTCCTCCAGATACGAGGATGAACTGGATAATTCCTTGTCAGATGACGAAGATTGCGTGATCTCGAAACATCGGGATTGACGCAAGAGCATGCGTTATTACTGTTGAGATGGGAATTAGAAGCAGACTGAATGAATAAGTTTCTAAAAGGTTCTTGAGATCTTTAAATGCACATTAATCAGACTTATCAAAAAATATTGTTTTTAATGTTACTGCTTATTGCGTTTTTTAGAATGAAAATCTTTCAAACGAAATCATTGAACTCTTGAAATAATTCGCCACAAACTCTCAATATGTGTCCAGTACATGTCAATATTGTGCAATTTTTTGTCCCTTCCTTCCACATCTTGCATGTTTGTCGTGCACTCTTGCATAATATTGAGTCTTCAGAGTAGAACCTCTTCAAAAGCCCCTTCTAATCCTTGCTCGGTCTTATTCGCTTCTCTTTTCTGTTATATTTGAAACCATGGATGCTTTCAAAACACGGCTTATTTCAGGGTAACAATTTCAAAAATGGTCATCACCCGCGAGTTGGTACTCAAAGCGGATAGGAAGAATGCTCCTTATGCATCCCTTCTGGCACTCGCTTCGTCTGGATTCTCTTTGGAAAAGTCGGTGCAGTTTGTTGATGGACAAAAGCTGACTCTTAACTTGTGAGTATTTTTTATAAAAATATTTTCCAAACCATTAACAAATTTACGAATTTTACTTCCAGGGACGGAGAACTCGTTTCGAACGATGTTGAAATCGCTCGAGTTATTTCTCAAAGTACAGCTTCTGCGGATCGTCTTCTTGGAACATCCATTGTCGACTTCGCTGTTGTTGACGACATCACCAACGTGGTCGCTGATGCCATCAAAAAGAACGATTTTTCTCGACTTCTTGAGAATGACATTCCAAGCAAGATTTTCGAAAACTTGTTGACTGTTGCTGACTTCGCCATTTTCTCGGTTGCGCATAACAATCCGCAACTGAAAAGCAAGTTCTCCGGAATCCTCGATCGTGTTCTGAAGGACTCAACCCTTGCTGAAGCTCATAATCTGGTTGGGCTTTACAAGGTCGCTTCTGCCCCTGTTAAGAATATTCCGACAGCAGCGAAAGAAAAGAAGAAGGACGAGGGAAAGTTCGTCGAACTACCTGGTGCAGAGAAAGGAAAGGTTGTCGTTCGATTCCCTCCAGAGGCTAGTGGATATCTTCACATTGGACACGCGAAGGCTGCTCTTCTCAATCAATACTACCAGCAGGCGTTCGAAGGAATACTCATCATGAGATTCGATGACACCAATCCGGCCAAGGAGAATGCTCATTTCGAACATGTCATCAAAGAGGATCTTGCAATGCTCAACATCATTCCAGATCGGTGGACACATTCTTCCGATCATTTCGAAATGCTCCTTACAATGTGTGAGAAGCTGCTCAAAGAAGGAAAAGCATTCGTCGATGACACTGATACCGAGACCATGCGCAAGGAGCGAGAGGAACGACAAGACAGTCGTAATCGTTTGAACACCCCAGAGAAGAATTTGCAATTGTGGGAAGAGATGAAGAAGGGAACTGAGAGAGGATTGACGTGCTGTGTCCGTATCAAGATTGATATGAAGTCAAACAACGGAGCTATGAGAGATCCAACAATTTATCGATGCAAACCAGAGGAGCATGTTAGAACGGGACTCAAGTATAAAGTCTATCCAACTTATGACTTCACTTGTCCTATTGTTGACAGTGTTGAAGGTGTGACTCATGCTCTCAGAACAACCGAGTACCATGACCGTGATGATCAATACTACTTCATTTGCGATGCTCTCGGTCTTCGTCGACCATACATTTGGGAGTATGCTCGTTTGAATATGACCAATACTGTGATGAGCAAGAGAAAGCTTACATGGTTTGTCGATGAAGGACACGTCGAGGGATGGGATGATCCAAGACTTCCAACCGTTCGTGGAGTAATGAGAAGGGGACTTACTGTGGAAGGACTCAAGCAGTTCATTGTTGCGCAAGGTGGATCGAGATCTGTTGTTATGATGGAATGGGATAAGATTTGGGCGTTCAATAAAAAAGTTATTGATCCAGTTGCACCGAGGTAATTGTGTCAAAATGGGGGGTACGTTACAATATTTATACTTGCAGATACACTGCTTTGGAGACAACTGATCAACTCGTCACTGTTTCACTGACTGATTCGATTGAGGATGACACTACAAATGTATCCCTTCATCCAAAGGTGAGTATGATAAGTCTCAATGATAGAAATGGGCAAAATTAATGGTTCAAATGGTTCATAATTAATCAGTGCATACTCTACTTATTTTTACAAAAAAAAAAAATTTCTTCAGAATGCTGATGTTGGAAACAAGGTTATCCATAAGGGCAAGAAACTCTTCTTGGAGCAAGTTGATGCAGCTGCTCTCAAGGAAGGAGAAATTGTTACCTTCGTTAACTGGGGAAATATCAAGATTGTAAAAATCGAGAAGAAAGGATCAATTGTGACCCAAATCACAGCTACTCTCCAACTGGATAATACTGATTACAAGAAGACGACCAAGGTTACATGGCTTGGAGATGTGAAATCGGAATCGGGAAAAACTATCCCAGTTGTAACAGCTGAGTACGATCATATCATCAGTAAAGCTATCATCGGAAAGGATGAAGATTGGAAGCAATTCATCAACTTTGATTCAGTGGTAAAACCTTTTTCCTTTAGCAGTTGTACTAGTTTTTATTTTCAGCACTACAAAAAAATGATCGGGGAGGCTGCCATCAAAAATGTGAAGAAAGGAGACATTATCCAACTTCAACGGAAAGGATTCTACATTGTTGATCAGCCATATTGCGCTAAAAGTGAACTCAGTGGTGTCGAAACTCCTCTCCTGCTCATTGCCATCCCTGATGGACACACCGGAAAAGAGCCAGAGAAGACTGGTAAGGCCCCAACCGCCTCCGTCACTCCTTCCACTGGTGGATCAGAAGCGCTGCAAATCTATTCCTCGATTGAACAACAAGGAAATCTCGTCAGAGATTTGAAAGCTAAAGATGCTAAATCGCAAGCCACGAAAGATGCCATAGCGAAGCTGTTGGAGCTCAAAAAGAAGTTCAAGGAGGTCACCGGGGCCGATTTCAAGCCAGGGCAACCACCGGCCGCTGCTCCACCAGCTTCCACTGGAGGTGCAGACATCGCATCGGAGATTGAATCCCAAGGAGGTATTGTGAGAGATTTGAAGGCGAAGGATCCTAAATCGCGAGAAACGAAAGATGCCATTGCCAAATTGCTGGAGCTGAAAAAGAAATACAAGGAAACCACAGGATCGGATTACAAACCGGGAGCAGCTCCTGCAGTGCCAGCACCAGTACCAGTTGCTGCTGGGGCCGGTCTTGGAGATCAAATTGAGAAGCAAGGTAATCTTGTGAGAGATTTGAAAGCGAAAGACGCCAAATCCCAATCCACCAAAGATGCTATTTCAAAGCTTCTGGAACTGAAAAAGCAATACAAAGAACTTACCGGCTCGGACTATAAACCAGGAGCGGCGCCTGCTCCGACTGCCGTTTCATCTTCGGCTGTTAGTGGCGAAGAAATTTCGAAGCAAATCGAATCTCAGGGAAATCTAGTCAGAGACTTGAAGACTAAGGATGCCAAGTCACAAGCAACCAAGGATGCTATCGCAAAACTTCTCGAGCTGAAGAAACAATACAAGGAGGCAACCGGGTCTGATTACAAGCCAGGAGCAGCACCAGCTCCAGCTCCTGCTCCTGCTTCTGCTTCAACAGGTGGTGGTGATGAAATTTCTAAGAAAATCGAAGCTCAAGGAAACCTTGTGAGAGATTTGAAAGCCAAAGACGCCAAATCACAAGCCACAAAAGACGCAATCGCAAAGCTTCTTGAACTGAAGAAGCAGTACAAAGATGTCACAGGTTCGGAATACAAACCAGGAGCCGCTCCAGCTGCTGCCACCTCAGCCGCACAACCACAACCTGCTCCAGCTTTCGACGAAGCTGCTCTATTGAAGGAAATCGAAGATCAAGGTGCAGTCGTAAGAGATGCGAAATCCAAGGATCCCAAATCAGTGAGTTTTATAAATCGAAGCTTGCCGTGAAGTATTCAATTTTGTGATTTTCAGCAAGAATCTGCTGACGCAATCAACAAACTTTTGGCTTTGAAAGCAAACTTCAAGAAGGTCACTGGGAAAGATGTTCCAGCTCCAGCTGGTGCTCAATCGAAGAAAGGAAAGAAGAAGTAATTCAAATGTTTCAGTTACCATATGTGCACGTTTTGCTAAATATCATTTGTTTTTTGTTTAGATTAATAAAGTTGTTGTTTCCTGTTCTTCATGATAAGTTCATTGATGCTATTTCAGTTTGGTTTCCAGCCGGTCATTGACACTACTTTTTCAACTTTAAAAATAAATCCAAGTATTTAATAAATCTCATTTAACATACAGAAACGGCGAATGAATCGATAAAAATCCGAAACAATGAATGTATGGCTAGTTCTAGTGTTTATAATTGGCGGAGCATTGAGCGATGGATTCTCTGATCAAGTATTCAAGACTATCGATATTGGTGAAGGAAATGCCTGTTACAGGACATTCAACAAAACTCATGAGTTTGGATATCAGGGTTAGTTTCAGTTCGGAGTAAGACGAACGATTATTTTCTTTAATAAATCTTCTTCTTACTAAAGAAATAGTTCTGTATGTCTGTCTGTCCAAGATTGTTTGTTGAATAACTTTCTTCGTAGTACAGGTATTCATTTCAAATTTTGGCAGTAGTCATAAGTATCCGAGCGCTTCAAGAGCGTATTGTAAAAAAATTCGCGACAGGCAGGATTACTGTAGGTACAGTAACCAAATTTTTGAAAAAGTGCTTCAACGTAGGCGTCACAGGGGTAAAAAAACAGGATGTCCGTAAGCACACTCCGATGAGAAGTCAGAGAAAAACTTGCGTCTCTTGAAAAATATTTTTTCGTTGTATTACTGTATTTATAGGCACACGTGATTTCCTGCACGGGTCTTGAAGTGAAAAGCCTCCTTTTTGTTGCGCGCCTCGCGCCAAAGTAAAAAAAAGGCAGTTCACTTCAAGACCCGTGCAGGAAATCACTTGTGCCTATAAATACAGTAATACAACGAAGAATATTTTTCAAGAGAGACGCAGGTTTTTCTCCGACTTCTCATTGGAGAGCGCTTACGGACATCCTGTTTTTACCCCTGTGAATTCTCTAACTTTTGGTGTGACACATCGGATTTTTTTCTTAAAAAAATAGACAAATTTTGCACTTTTTTGAAATAAAAACTGGTTAAAATTAATATTCAGCACATATCGCCAGTTTATCATCATCTATCCTGTTTTTAAACGGTGCAATGGTAGTTGGGGGGGGGGGGGGGGGGGGGCCACTCCAAAAATTTTTTCTAGAGTCAATTTTTTGTTTTTTTTTAAGCCTGTAATAAAGAAACGTTGTAAATTAATGTAGGCAAATAAAATATACAAATAGACGACTAAAATTTAGATGGTTTCTGACCAGTTTTTGGCTTGAAAAGAACTGAAAACGGGTATTTTCATGTCAAAAGTGCAAAAAACTAACTTCGATTTTTCTTATTTTTACAATGCTCACAATACTTTGCACCATTCCTTTATTACAGGCTTAGGCAAAAGGCCCCGAAAAATTGACTCTAGAAAAAATTTTTGGAGTGGCCCCCCCCCCCCCCCCCCCCCCCCCCCCCCCAACTACCATTGCACCTTTCAACCTTTTCGCCTGAGTTTTCGTGAATTTTAATCGCTATTTTTTCCGTTTCAGTGGGTTAAACATGCCCGAGATTATCGACAAGCTTCTGAAGTCCGACGGAAAGGTCGTCTCCGAGATCGAGAAGCAAGTCTCGCAAGCTTTCATTGACTTGGAAAACAACGATGGCGTCCAGAGCCAATTGAAGGAGCTTTACATCGTCAGAGCTGAGGTAAATTTAAATATATATTGGAAACCAGAGTCGCTACGCGCCTCTGGCGCTTTTCAGTTCCGCGAGGGTTCGTATACGCCAATGCCCTCCCTTTTCTAGGCTGACCAAATGGCGCAGTGGCTGTGTTCGCGTTCAAAGTTCAGAAGGTCGCGGGTTCGAACCCTCGGGGTGGCGATTCCGTTTTTTCTTGTTGATTTCACATTGCGGACAGTGTGACAGACCAACAGACAAACCCCACTTGCGGATTATATATAAGGAAGATGTGATCCAAATATTGGCTTTTGTTTTATCGAAAAATTTCAGGAGGTCAAGCTTGGAAACAAGTCCGCCATCAATATCTACGTCCCAGTTCCTCATTACGAGGTCGCTTCTGCCCCTGTTAAGAATATTCCGACAGCAGCGAAAGAAAAGAAGAAGGACGAGGGAAAGTTCGTCGAACTACCTGGTGCAGAGAAAGGAAAGGTTGTCGTTCGATTCCCTCCAGAGGCTAGTGGATATCTTCACATTGGACACGCGAAGGCTGCTCTTCTCAATCAATACTACCAGCAGGCGTTCGAAGGAATACTCATCATGAGATTCGATGACACCAATCCGGCCAAGGAGAATGCTCATTTCGAACATGTCATCAAAGAGGATCTTGCAATGCTCAACATCATTCCAGATCGGTGGACACATTCTTCCGATCATTTCGAAATGCTCCTTACAATGTGTGAGAAGCTGCTCAAAGAAGGAAAAGCATTCGTCGATGACACTGATACCGAGACCATGCGCAAGGAGCGAGAGGAACGACAAGACAGTCGTAATCGTTTGAACACCCCAGAGAAGAATTTGCAATTGTGGGAAGAGATGAAGAAGGGAACTGAGAGAGGATTGACGTGCTGTGTCCGTATCAAGATTGATATGAAGTCAAACAACGGAGCTATGAGAGATCCAACAATTTATCGATGCAAACCAGAGGAGCATGTTAGAACGGGACTCAAGTATAAAGTCTATCCAACTTATGACTTCACTTGTCCTATTGTTGACAGTGTTGAAGGTGTGACTCATGCTCTCAGAACAACCGAGTACCATGACCGTGATGATCAATACTACTTCATTTGCGATGCTCTCGGTCTTCGTCGACCATACATTTGGGAGTATGCTCGTTTGAATATGACCAATACTGTGATGAGCAAGAGAAAGCTTACATGGTTTGTCGATGAAGGACACGTCGAGGGATGGGATGATCCAAGACTTCCAACCGTTCGTGGAGTAATGAGAAGGGGACTTACTGTGGAAGGACTCAAGCAGTTCATTGTTGCGCAAGGTGGATCGAGATCTGTTGTTATGATGGAATGGGATAAGATTTGGGCGTTCAATAAAAAAGTTATTGATCCAGTTGCACCGAGGTAATTGTGTCAAAATGGGGGGTACGTTACAATATTTATACTTGCAGATACACTGCTTTGGAGACAACTGATCAACTCGTCACTGTTTCACTGACTGATTCGATTGAGGATGACACTACAAATGTATCCCTTCATCCAAAGGTGAGTATGATAAGTCTCAATGATAGAAATGGGCAAAATTAATGGTTCAAATGGTTCATAATTAATCAGTGCATACTCTACTTATTTTTACAAAAAAAAAAAATTTCTTCAGAATGCTGATGTTGGAAACAAGGTTATCCATAAGGGCAAGAAACTCTTCTTGGAGCAAGTTGATGCAGCTGCTCTCAAGGAAGGAGAAATTGTTACCTTCGTTAACTGGGGAAATATCAAGATTGTAAAAATCGAGAAGAAAGGATCAATTGTGACCCAAATCACAGCTACTCTCCAACTGGATAATACTGATTACAAGAAGACGACCAAGGTTACATGGCTTGGAGATGTGAAATCGGAATCGGGAAAAACTATCCCAGTTGTAACAGCTGAGTACGATCATATCATCAGTAAAGCTATCATCGGAAAGGATGAAGATTGGAAGCAATTCATCAACTTTGATTCAGTGGTAAAACCTTTTTCCTTTAGCAGTTGTACTAGTTTTTATTTTCAGCACTACAAAAAAATGATCGGGGAGGCTGCCATCAAAAATGTGAAGAAAGGAGACATTATCCAACTTCAACGGAAAGGATTCTACATTGTTGATCAGCCATATTGCGCTAAAAGTGAACTCAATGGTGTCGAAACTTCTCTCCTGCTCATTGCCATCCCTGACGGACACACTGAAAAAGAGCCAAAACTTCCCAAGCTGAAGAAACATCAAAAGGAGGCAACCGGTTCTGATTACAAGCCAGGAGCCGCTCCAGCTGCTGCCACCTCAGCCGCACAACCACAACCTGCTCCAGCTTTCGACGAAGCTGCTCTATTGAAGAAAATCGAAGATCAAGGTGCAGTCGTCAGAGATGCGAAATCCAAGGATCCCAAATCAGTGAGTTTTATAAATCGAAACTTGCCGTGAAGTATTCAATTTTGTGATTTTCAGCAAGAATCTGCCGACGCAATCAACAAACTTTTGGCTTTGAAAGCAAACTTCAAGAAGGTCACTGGGAAAGATGTTCCAGCTCCAGCTGGTGCTCAATCGAAGAAAGGAAAGAAGAAGTAATTCAAATGTTTCAGTTACCATGTGTGCACGTTTTGCTAAATATCATTTGCTTGTTTTTTAGATTAATAAAGTTGTTGTTTCCTGTTCTTCATGTTGAATTCATTGATGCTATTTCAGTTTGGTTTCCAGCCGGTCATTGACACTACTTTTTTAACTTTAAAAATAAATCCAGGTATTTAATAAATCTCATTTAACATACAGAAACGGCGAATGAATCGATAAAAATCCGAAACAATGAATTTATGGCTAGTTCTAGTGTTTATAATTGGCGGAGCATTGAGCGATGGATTCTCTGATCAAGTATTCAAGACTATCGATATTGGTGAAGGAAATGCCTGTTACAGGACATTCAACAAAACTCATGAGTTTGGATGTCAGGGTTAGTTTCAGTTCGGAGTAAGACGAACGATTATTTTCTTGGGATCATTTCATTATAACCCCCCATATAACACTGATAAAACCCCCCCTGGATAAACGTTGGAATAACCCCCCACAAACCGGTAAAACCCCCCGTCACAGTGCAGCATTCCAGTTGGACCCCCCGCATTTCAGTATAACCCCCCACCATTTCAATATAACCCCCCAGTGTTTCAAAAGAACCCCCCACCATTTCAATATAGGCCCCCACATCCGGTGGGGTGGTATAAAAATGTTTATGAGGCTGAGTATCCAACGTACGCAACGAAATTTAGAAAACAATTTTAAATGCTTCATTTTCGTTAATTTAGGCCTATTTTTCTCATTTTTTGAGCTTTTTTTTTGCATTTTTTTGGCGTTTTTTGTCCCCAACTGGTTTTTAGGCTTAGCGTAATCGAAAAACCTAGCTTAGGCCTATTTTATCTACACTTTAGGCTTAGGCGATGACTTTTACTGAAAAATAGGCTTAGGAAAAGGTTGGGGGGTTCATTTAAATTCCAATAAAGCCCCCCTCCATTTCAAGATAACCCCCCACATTTCAATAAGGGCCCCCAAATAGGTCAGGTGGGGGGTTTTACCGATTTAGGCGTTTGGGGGGCTTTAATACCATAGTGTGGGGGGCTTAACTGAAAGATTGCCAGGGACTTCAATATGACCCCCCAAATCAACGGTGGGGGGTTCATTTGTATTCCAGCATAACCCCCCAAGCGAAGATTTCATTTAAACCCCCCACCATTATAACCCCCCGCATTTCAACGGGGTGGGGGGTTATTCCTAGAGGGGTGGGGGTATAAGTGGGTGGGGGGTTATAATGGAATATTCCCATTTTCTTTAATAAATATGTATCTACAATACTTATTTCACACCCAAAAACCTCTGCGCAATTTCAGCAACCAAAGAAAACGAAAATGGTCTCATAGTTCGAATCGACATTCAAGAGGATTTCAAGAATCTCGAATCATGCTGGCGATCATTCTATCCATCATACTCCGGGAAATTCTGGGCGCTTTTACCTGTCGAACTGATACGTCGAGTCTCGATTTCAGCACTCAAATCGTCATCATGTCTCGCTGGAATCGTTTTATACAACTCGTATAAACCGCTCCATCCAGAAGAGGAAACTACTTTCGAATCACATGACGGTGATTGCCCGAACGCAGCTAGTGACTACTACTTCCAAAATAAATCAGAAGCTTATTGTGCGAGGAAGATGAACTCTAGAGGCTCAATAACTCGAGATGGGTTGATGCGAATGGACTGGCGAATTCAAATGGTTTTCATCAACAACTCAACAGACCTTGCCGTGATTAGTCAGTGCTATTCATTATTCAACACACCAAAAGAAGATGGTACGGCTGGATACCCCTACTGCGGTATGAGCTTCCGCTTATCCAATATGGCAGCCGGAAACTCTGAGATTTGCTATCGAAGAGGGAAAAATGACGCAAAACTGTTCCAGATGAATATTGATAGCGGGTCAGTTACCTCATGATTCGGCAAATATTTACCCTGATCAGGTTGAGTTTCAGAGATGCTCCCGCGCAATGTGGTGCCATGTACAGCGACAATATTTTCGCTTTCCCCACACCTATCCCAACGTCTCCATCGAATGACACAATCATATCAAGCAAATACATGATGATCACCTCAAGGATGGACAGTTTTGGGATGATCCCGGAAGTTTCTGTTGGAGAAATGTCTGTTCTGACATCTATAATTTCGGTTATCGCTGCTGCCCGTTCAATGGGAAATCATATCGAGAAATGGCAGAAAGCATCAAACGCTTCCAACAAAAACGTATTTTTCTCCTTTTTCAATGGGGAATCTCTGGATTACATCGGAAGTGGTACAACTGCGTATCAGATGGAGTAATAACCTGAGAATTAGGCTTCCAGAATATTTTTTATTTTTTCAGAAAGGGAATTTTCCCACAAAGAATTGGGAGCGGACACTCGGATCGAACTCACATTCATCCTATTAGTGCAGCTGAACTAGACTATATTCTGGAAGTGCAGCAAGTAGGCGTGGCAAAAGGAAGGAAATATTATGTACATATTGATGGTGATCGATATGATAGGAACAAAACCCCCACAGATCAACTTATGGATAAAATCGAACGAGGTTTTAGAAGTCATGGATTCGATTTGGTGAAACCAGTGGGGAATCAGAGAAGGTGGGGTTTCGCCTTCATGAATATCTTGAAAGATATTGATGCATATGTTACAGAGTCCCTCCAGCAAGTTGGCATTCATTTGCGAAAGCCGACGACAACGTTCAATCTGTGCTCATTGCCCCGTTCAAAGAGGAATACGATTACAAACGAATAAATTCAATGTTGGATAAGAACCAATGGAACGCAGACGAGAAAGAAAAGGCTGTTCAAGAAATTGAGGCAGTGGCGACTTCGATTCTCGCAGCTGCTGCTGAATATGTTGGATTGGAAACAGATGACGTTGTGGCACGAGTTGATAAGAAATTGGTTGGTCCAATAGTTAAGATTTTGATTCAAGTATTCGATATACAGGTGGCTACATTATTCGAATGTCTTGTGACCTCGGACTTTTGGTTTGATTGTGATTTCATGCAAAAATTGAATGGTGGCCGTTTCAAGAAAAACTTTAACTCGTACGGATTTAATGAAAAATCTACATATATATCGATGGAAACACATACAGCATTCCCCACGGTCCTCGACTGGTTGACGATTTTCGCCTTAGGCAGTGATAAGGAGACTTTGAATGTGAAAAGTTTAACAAGTTGTTCACATTTAGGGCAGTTTCAGGCGGTGAGTGACAGAGACGTTTCCTTAAATACTGACGATTTCATCACTGGTTCAGATGTACACCTACGTTTGGCAGCCAAGCCCCTACACTGGAAATTTCAGTTGTCTGAAACTGGCTTATGTGAAGAAAGTGCTAGTTTCTCCAGCTGTGGATCCCGATACTCCTGAAGAGGAAATGAACACAAGATACTCAACATGGATGGAATCGGTTTACATCATAGAATCAGTTAACTTATATCTGATGGAAGATTCCTCATTCGAGTACACAATGTTGATAATCGCTGTGATTTCAGCTTTGCTATCAATGTTTGCAGTTGGTAAGTTTTAAAAATTTCCTGTCTCATGTCCTTACTATTATTCCCATTTCTATTTTTAAGGTCGTTGCTCTGAGGCTACTTTCATTGTGGATGAAGGAGAACCGGCAGCAGAAGGCGGAGAGCCACTCTAGCCGTTTATATGTATCATAAAAGCGTTTAAATTAATACGGATTCATTTTGAGCCTGACACCATAATTCCTTATTCGATCTCTACATCGCTTTTTTTAAATTCTCAGTTCGCATATCTCGCCCTTTTTCATTGTAAAATAACACTTTGATTAAATTGTTTTGATTTTAAATATATTTTATTGGTTATCGGTTTCTGTGGGTTTTGAAAACCTCGATGTTATATCAGAACTAATAATAAGATCGATTCTCAGTTCTAAGTTTCAGATAAATGAGCAAGGAAGAGCACAGTCTGAAGAGTGAGCGTCGAAAGTGTTACGAAGTAAAGATCTACTAATAGATTTCGCTAATTTTTTATAATTTATAGGCCAGAGATCAGTACGTGGATTGCATTGACAAGTTTTTAGCCCAAGGAAAAAGCGAGAAGGAGGTCATTGACAATCTGTGTTTTTGACATCAATTCAAAAGTATTTAGGCAGAGAAGGCGTGCCGAGTAGAGCGGAAAGGATTCGACGGAAACTGTCCAACGTCTTGGGTCAATCACTTTATCCGAAAATATCAGTTTGAACGGTATATTTCAAAACAACGGTTCACTGAAATCATTCGTTTTTAGATACAAGAAAACTTTGGCTGAGCAAGGAGTCAACATTGCTGACAAAAATGCTCTCTCTGACTAGAACCATTCGTTCACTATCCACTTCTTCCTCGTGCTTTCTTCCAATTCTATCATCCAAATTTCCACAATCCACTCTGGAAATGGCTCCACAGTATCAGTTTCTTACCTCCTCGTCTGATCCGGTTGTCAACGAGAAGACGATTCAAAATCTGCTTGCAGAAGTTCTACGGTTTAGATTTTAGATTATTTATGTTTAGTGAATAGTTTTTTAATTATTTTTAAATATTTAGTGTTTTCACTTCTTACACCAATAAAATTTTCAAATTGTAGGTGTCACACATACTTTGATGAAACCGTTTTTCACAACACAATGAAAGTTATGTCGCAAATCAAACTCACTGGAGCTCGAACAGATGGAATCCGTCTGTCTATGGTTCGTTATGTTGCAGTTGTTTTCCATTCCATCAGCGACAAGAATCGGCGAAAGACATTATTCGAATTGGGCCAAAGTATCGGAAAGTGTAAAATTCCCGTGCTGAAAAATGAACAAGGTAGGTTTCCATAGGGATATGTCAGATGTAGATATTCTATTGCAGAACTATTTCTGAATTCCATGCATGAATCCGACGATGTTCCAAGCTTCACAAAATGCATGCACAAAGTAAGAGCCTCCAATTAAAAAGACTGCAGATCATCATTCTTCCAGAATGACTTAGCTCTGTGCTACTTTCGACGAGAACTGGATAGGAGCCATTGGAAGAATATCCAGTTAGTATTTTTGAAATTCACCGTTACATCGTGAATTGATTCTGTTTCAGAAATCTTCTCAATCAATATCCAGGATCTTTGATGCTCTTTGATCATATCGATGCTTTCCTTTCTGTCGCTGAGAACCAAAAGATCTCTGCCGAAGAACTTATGGATGTGTTCATGAACTACTGCAAGGTTAATAATCCGTATTTCATGGAAGAAGAGGATTTTAAAACAACGATGAAAAAAGTTTTAAAAGCATGCTCTTCAGTTGCCAAAGAGTCAATCAATGTTATGAGACAACTCAAGAAAACACACATTTCATTTGAAGAATCAGAACTTTTGAAGAAAGCTATCGATGAATATGTTCATAGTTCCAAAGAAGCATATGTCAAGACAAAGGAATACGAAAAAGTTGTATCCTGGGTGCGAGAATGGAAGAGGATTCAGAAGTTTAAGGATTGGAATAACATTGTTGTCGTCGATGCGCTCAATTTCGGAACAGGCTGTGATCCAGTTGAATGGAAGAGCATCTCCAGTCAATTTAAGCATGTCCTGTTCGCATCTCGCTTTCCACCACTGAAAGTAAGAGATCGAGTTATGAAGAGATACGGTGGAAATGCTCTATTCTGCGATAAACTGTAAGCTACAAGACAACATCCAATTTAATAGGTTTCCTTATAGATCGGCGGATGATTTGATAATCCTACGAATGGCTCTTGAGTTTGGCCCTCGAACATCTTTAGTCACAAATGATCAATATCGGGATCATCGGAAATTCGTTTGCAAAGGAGATTCAGTTTTGGGAAAAATATGGGATGACTTTTTGATTGATGCTGTTTATCGTCACCATGATAGATCTATTGAGGTACTCTGGAATGGACCCTTTTCCCTCTTATTTATCAGTGTGCTTTCAGTCACGACGAAGTTTCAATCTACGAGTACAAAAAGTTAACGGTCAGTGGCTCATCCCAGTTATGGACTCGGAAGGAAATTCGCAAAAGATGAGGAATCTGAAAGTTTATACTGTTGGAAAAAATGATCAGAATGAGCACGAATGTTCTGGAAAGGAAGAATAAAATTTTTCATATTTTTCCCACTTTTTTCTTGAATAAAGTTAATATATATCTGAAAATTTCAATTTTATCCGGCAACTCTCGATCAATTGCAAGGATGCTCCAAAACACAAGTTCCCACACTTCCCCTTCCTTCGGCAAACCCTCTACCATCATTTTGACGCCTCCAAAGTAGTCCTGCGTAATCCTTTCATTCAGATAAAAATCTCTCATCTACTTCGTTTTTCACTCGAGAAATGACGCTGTGAATTGCCCAATTTAGATTCTCGAAACGATGTTTTATTATGAAAGTTTTTGTGGAAAAAGGAAAACATTGGAGAAGATCTTCTTGGCATCTTTTAGAGAGACTTAATAAATTATTTGAAGAAACAACAGAGGAAACAACGCCCACTTGAAGAAGTACCCTCCGGCCAAAAGCTAAGAGCACTTCCCACACTTTCTTACTGATTTTCATTTGGGATTTGAATAGAGATTTTGCAAAAAAGTTTGAGATTGTTCAACGTTTCTAGAGAACTCCATTTTTGCAGTTGACCGCAATTTCTAGAACTGCTGCCAAGTTAGTTGGGTTCCATAGAGTACGAGAGGTTATCGGGTTGTGAGAGCCACGTTTTCAGATTCTCAAAGTTTACCTTTTCTACTGAAACATGTCACACAGTACAACATATTGCACTGTACTGTGTTGATACAGTACTACTTCACTATCTTCAGAATCTGATCATAGTGGTACCTATCCGTAATAGAATCCTTCATACAGTTTGGAAGACATTCCGAACAGTTCTTGTCATTTTCCCCCACTTCTTATCAACATTTCACAGTCTCATTCTTTAATCCCATTTCCTTTCCATTTCCACTTTCCCTTAGTGATTTTAACCCACAAGCTTTCCATCATCGGTTTTTCCGTTATCCGTATTCGTATTCCATCATTTTCTCTTATCTTTTCCCTCATTTTTTCCTCTTCTTCTCCCTCTTACCCTCATCGTCATCAGGCGGCATCTATCAAATCCAGTTTGCCAACGCGCGGGAAAACGAAAAAAAACCAAAGAAGAAGAAGAATAAGAAAATGGCAGAAAAGAATTTTTGTGTCATCTGCCGATGTCTGCAGATGTTACTGTTGCCCTCTGAAAAGATATTGGTTCTCATCTTCTGATTATTGTATTAATGCCCTTTGACGAATTGTTTTTCTCCGATTTCAAACTTTTTCGTGAAAAATTTTATCTTTTTTTTTCTGAAGACTAGTACGTTTCCGTAAGGAATTCAGAAGAGGAAGTATTCAACTAATTGGGAGTTTTAGTGGTTTCAAATTTGAATGATAAGGATCTCTATCTGTGAAGTTTTTCATGATCTTGATCTTTACGATGTTATTGTTTGGAACTGCTTGCAGGACAGAGAATAGTTGCTATGTCTGTTGAACTTTCGCAGTTCCCTAAACTCATTTCAGACCGATTCCAGCACAAATAATTCAGTAAGAAGTCAGTAGTAGAAGTTTTTTTAATTCTAGAAACTTTACAGTATCCTCTCATAAGGAACTGAAAACTTTAAGTACCCCATCCCTCAAACCACTGCTAATCTATTCCACTTCCCTCAATGGGCCAAAACATAATCGTGTCTTGAACTTTTCTTCCGAAGAATGGAAATGGGCGGAGTCAGACGCTTTAAATTTCATTTTCATTGAAATGACCTTGTCCAAAAAGTTTCATGAATCATCAAACATCAATATGAATCAGAAGAGTCGTAGAAGTTCCAGATGTTTGATATGATCTATATTTCTTTTTTATATCCGTCGGATACAGTCTGATAACTTCTGATTCTGAATCCTGTTTTCGTGTCTCTGACCCTTCATCCATTCTAAAAACTGCTTTTGAAGATCGTAAGAAGTGACCAACATCATCAAGAAACCACTGAAATATAATAAGAACACTTTCCCATTTTCAGTTTCCGAAACCTATTCACTTTTTTTTTCAAGAGGTGCTTCTTCTTCTCCTCTTTTTTCTTCTCCCCTTGTCGTCCATTTCAATTTCCCCATCAACCGACCTTCAAATTATTTCTGAACCTTTTTCTTCGTTTTTTTTCTTCTTTTCTCATTTGACTACACCAACCTCTGATTCAGCAGAAGACGTTAGGAAAGTTAAGTTTCGGGGTCAGTTTCAGTGTAAAAATGAATAAAGGGAGAAGTAGAGACAGTTTTATGGTTATGACCTCCCCGCGTGTTAAAAATCCAATTCAGAGACCACATTTAGACATTCGTGGCTTCATGTACTAACTTACTTATATATTACGGAATTCGACATTCAGAAGTTCACTTTTCAACTTCGTTATGACCGCTAAATTTGCTTCAAAAAATATGAATCCTCACTATTAGTTTCCGCGGGTTCTTGAGCTGAACATTTTCTGAGAATAAGATCATAGAATAAATTGGTCTAAGAATTCCAAATGTGGATTAAATCTTGGCAAAATTATATGCCATCAAAATCCCATCCAGTAATTTATTGAATTTTCTAGGGCTCTTAGCTCAGTCCCCGACATTTAAGGCTCCCTAGTTTTCGTGAAAGTTCTGCTAATTCCTATTTCAAACTTGAAATTCTCACTGTCAATGTAGTCTACGACCCAATTCTCAGAAAAAGTTCATCTCAAGGATCCGATGAATTTCCTTGACAGACATTTCACCAAATGAAAAACTCTTCTGCTTTGAAAATATAATCACGAATGAATCCTACTCAGTTCGAACTATTCAAATCCCCCTGAAATCTCTTGATAGTTTCGAAACGTACATTGATTTATCTTCACATTTGAAACACACTTTCGTGTTGTTGGTTTCATTTTGTGGTTTGATTTTTTTTTCTTTTATTACTGTAGCAATTGCAACTTGATTTCTTTAAAAAACGAAAACATAGTTCGGCCACTTTTTGAGTTGTGGCGTTTTTATAGTTCATGTTCTACACATTTGGAAAGTAGCAGCAGTCAAAAAGTGGCTGCTAGTTTTTTTATGAATTTGAAAATTTGATGAACCAAGTTTTCTTATTACTCAATCCCTAAAAATCACTTTCATTTTTGATGAATTTGTTCTAAAAATACGTCGCCATCTAGAGATAAGACAACTTTCTCTTTCAGTCATCTTCCAAATTTCAGTTATTAATTAAAATACAAATCACGTGGCATTCAACATCTGAAAAACAAAACAAAAACCAACATGACCCGCCTAAAAGTAACACTAATCTTCCTTTCTTAATATCACTCTTCTCAACATATCGCTTTTTATCAACACATCCCAAAACAGGCTAAATAGACAAAAAAGGAAGAAGACTAATCACAATAAGCTATTTATGTGAGGGCAAACGTCTGCAATTCAGTGTAAGATGAACCGATCATCTCCAAAAAATCTGATTCTCTCTTCTAATTTTCCCTCTTTTATCACAATTTTTCCTCCTCCTTTTCCTCATTTTTTTCATCAAGGGAATGTTCGGATTCTCTCTAATTTGGCAGAACAATTGTCACTGACAACTTGGGATGATGATCGAGTTGTTTTTGGCCGAAATAAACGAGTAGAGGAGAATCCGAGAACAAGGATTCACCCCTCACACAACTTGCCCATTACTTTCCTTATCCACTTTTACTCTCTCGTAATCTTCACTCTCTCATTTTTTTTTCAAATCTTTGGAGATTTTTTAGGAAGTGTGTTTCTATGATAAAAATCCGCATTATTTTTCTAGAAATCTTGAGCTTGGAATGTCAACGTCTTGAAGAGGTATATTTTTGCTTTCTTAATTCAATTTTTGGTTTCTATAGCCATCCATCAAGAGCTTTTCACTCTCTTTTATTTTCCTCTGAGTAGACTTCAAAACTATTCCAACTTTGCTGATCCTACATCCTAATTTTCTGATGATTGAAGATTGAAAACAGTTATTCATATTCTCATCTTCCTCCATTTTTTGATACCTTTCATCCTGGTTTCCAAGGAATCCATTTCCTCAATTTTATTCTTCCAAATTTACTAGTCTTCGCAACTCTTCAATCCCGTATCTTTACGTCCTTTCTGGTTTCAAACGCCTTCTTGAACTATCAGTTTTCTTTCGTTAAGATAACGAAGTTTGTGATCTTTCTCCACTATCGAACGTTTTGAGAAGAACAACATTGTTGTTTCTCTGAATTCAATGCCATGAAAATCTGTTGGCAACATTGATACGACAGCTGAAGAAAATTGATAAGATAATGATTAGAACGGAGGAAAAAAACAAAAGAGAGAAGGCATTGCGGAAGTGATTACGTAAAAGTGATAGAGGATTTTACGAAGCAACTTCTACACTTCTCTCTTATTTTCAACTTCTGATTTATCTTATTAACTTTAACCCTTTTCACTATCTTTGTAACTCTTCCCTTTCTCATAAAATTCTACTCTGAATGAATGCGGAACAAAAATTCTGAATCGTAGTAAATAAGTTGATAAACCTTTCAATGTTACAGTGAAAAAAGGCAAAACGAGAATAGAGAGAACAACGGTAAAGGGGAAGAAAACCGAATCAAAACGGAGAGATGACGATACGGACGCGGAATGGATTATGGCTTTTGATTACTACAGTAGCCTTGGTTGTCAGCGGAAATGCTGAAATTTTGGAAGATAAACCATCGTTAGTTCATTTTCAATCAATAGGGCTGGCTTTGATTAGCATGTTGAGAAAAAATCTAGTCGACTTTTGTGGTATTGATGGGAACATCTGAGACACAAGAAACGTCCGCGTGATGGCAAGCTGAGCATTTTTGAGACATCATCCAACTGATGTGAATGGGAATTCGAGAAATGAAGTATCAAACTTTCAGAAAATTTCAAGTCCTTCGCGCCCATGCTGCTGATATTCCTCAACTGAAAGCCCTTCGTGACATTCAGCACAAAACTGAACATGATGTAAGCTCTGGATTGCCTTCCTGTAGATTACATTTATTTTCAGCTTGACTTTTGGCAAACACCATCAAAAGTTGGCCATAGAGCGGATATTATGGTAGATGCTGATCGAATGGAGTGGTTGGATTCAGTGCTCAAGAGTTCCAACATCAGCTATGATGTTATTATTGATGATGTTCAAAAGTTAATTATGGAGAAGGAACATGGACCTCCTAGATTTTCGAAATTGTTGTTCTCAAAAAGAATGCACAATGAAGGAGGAAATCGGGCAAGGGTGAGTCTTCACAACGCAGAAAAATGACTGTTTTGAGATTTTAGTATGGGTTTGGAGAGTATCACAGTTATCAAACAATTTGTGATTGGATGAAAGATATTGAAAGAAAGTATCCTGATAAAGCGAGAGTTTTCACAATGGGAACGACATCAGAAGGTAGACCGATTCAAGGAATAAAGATCGGAAATCAAGTTTGGAGAAATGACAAGAGAATTTTCTGGATTGATGGAGGAATTCATGCTAGAGAGTGGGCTGCTGTACACACGACTCTTTGGTTTATTGACAGAGTAAGATGAATCTTAGAACTGATGACACTCCAACTAGTTTTCAGTTAATTGCTGATTACAATGATGATGCTCTAGTTCGAACCGCAGTGGATCGTCTGAACTTTTACATTCTTCCAGTCGCGAATCCAGATGGATACGAGTACTCCAGAAGTGATGTATCTCCAATGGTTAGTTGCCAATTCAAATACTTTTCGAATTTCAAACTTCCAGATCCGTTTATGGCGCAAAAATCGTGCGGGCGTGGTTTGCAAGAAAGATCGTTGGTTCAGAGATAGATGTTGTGGAGGAGTTGATTTGAATAGAAACTACGATTGGCATTTTGGAGGTTTCCCCATTTTTTCGTTGTTCTGATAGAAAATAAACTTTTTCAGAGACTGGCTCGAGCACTGACAAATGCTCGGAAATCTATCAGGGAAGTTCAGCATTCAGTGAGATGGAAACCAGATCGATGAGAGATTTTTTGACGTCTTCCGAACTGAACGGAAAGATTGATGCTTTCATCACTCTCCATACTTATTCTCAAATGTGGATTCATCCATATTCTCATGCCCGAAAGAGTGTTCCAGCTGATGTTGCTGAATTGGTAAGCTGAAATTCAATTGATTTTGGAATATGGAGAATTTCAGCAACGAGTTGGAAAAGCTGCCGTTGCGGCTCTCGAGAACACTTATGGCACACAATATAAATTCGGAACGGGATCTGATATTCTATGTAAGTCAAACTATATTGGCGTTCCAGAAGTGTTTACGACGCGCTTCATTTCAATTTTAGTGAGCGTATTTTTTCTTACACTGGGAGACCGAAACTTTCAGACCTGCCTTTTTACTCTCAGTACAAGACAAGAAAAAACAAGCTTATTAAAATTAAGACGGAGCGCGTCGCAAGCATTCTTGGAACGCTATTGGTCGAACACTCAAAAAGAAAAACGAATTCAGATCCTTCTGCGGGAGGTTCGGATGATTGGGCAAAGGGAACTCTCCGCATCAAATATGTTTATTTGCTAGAGTTGAGACCAGGAGAGGATGGTTTGTGTAATAAATCAAAGCTTACGAAAATGCGTCTATTTTTAGTCTGGGATGGTTTCATCCTCGATCAGCATCAATTGATACCAACTGCAAAAGAAACATGGAACGGAATTAAAGTGGTCATTAGAGCAGTTTCAGATCAAGCAGCTGCCCGTGAGTATTTTATGAACTTTTGAATGGTTGAGTTGTTTTGGTTCATTCCATTTAAGAAGGTAATCCTGAGAACATAAGCTTCCTATTCTGCGTGCTTCTACATTATGAAGCTCGTGCAAATTTGAACATTTGGAAAATGTATCTTCCTTATTAATAATTGAATTGAGCCCTGCATGATCCTTTTCTCAGTTCCCGAATCTATCGCTTCAACTTTGCCTCCAATTACGTTACCGCCTCCTCCGCCCCCAACGACGACGACGTCTACAACAACCACCACAACCACAACGACTACTATGGCTCCCACAACTACGACAACCCAATGGACCACAACTCCATGGACGACTACACCATGGACAACGACTTCTTGGACAACAACAGTTCCATTTTCAAGTATATTTATCGTCACCGAACCACCACCAATCACCCGCACCACGCCTACACACCTCGACGCTTTCTATAAACTCGGCAAAAGACGCTTCAAATTCGTTTCCATCAAAACGTTTCTTCCAACGCTTCCAACTACTCCAATGCCTTCAACTTTACCCACTTTCACTCAGCCTCCTCCTCCGTTTTTCCCTGCTTTCTCACATCAAGCTTCCTCATTTTCCTCTTCATTTTCTCAAACACCTTCACTGCCTTTTGTCACTGTCGTTGGTCCGAATGAGAACAACGCAGTGATTGATGATTTTGAAGGTGCTTCGCCACGTGTCCTTCCCGCATTTGTTCGACGACCGAATGGTAGTGTTGTGAGAACGGTGAGCTTTCGTTTTGACAGTTTCAGATGGTCGAGAGACATCTGAAACAGGTCAACAAGGAATGGAATTTTCAGAGCAGATCTTAGAGTCTGGATTAAAAAAAAATTTTTTTGCCCATTCTTTAAAAAAATCTATTCATTCTCTTCCGTCTGTTCTGAAAATGTCCATAATCTTGTGCTTTTATTTGTGCCTCCTTATGCATTGTGTCTGTACAGAATGTTCGACGTCCGGGATCTCGCCAATTCGTTCGTCGACCCGGAAGCTTCGCCCAACAGAGGGTTCCTCAATTCAGGAATAGTAAGCATGCTTTTTTATTTTGAAAAAACTGTGATGTTTTGCAATACATGTACTTATTTTCCTATTGTTCACAATAGTGATCACAAATAGAAATGCATTCTAGAGAGGATAGATTTGGAAAGATTATAGATTTAGAAATATGAAAATATCCCTGGGCAGACTTCAATATCATTTTCAGGATCATCGAATAGAGGTCAAATGGCTAGACCAATGGTAAGCTCCTTACCTCCTTTATATGATTCTTTTGATTTCATTTTCAGCCAACCCAACAATTTTCTCAAGGATCATGCGTGGATCGTTCTGCTTGGTGTGCTTCTTGGCTCAGTGCCAACTCTCGAGTCTGCCAGATATCTGCCATCTACATGAGACAGGATTGTGCCAGAACTTGTGGATTCTGTTAGATCTTCTTTCTCTTCTTCTTTAAAAGTAACAAACCAGTTGCCATTTCATTTGTTTTCCCTGTCTTCTCTCAAGCTTTTTTCCGCTGATTTCGGGTCTCTCGCTTTTGTTTTTAATAAGTGTCACAACATTTTGCAAAAAATCAAATATAGGTTTTCTCCAATACTTCTCCTCTTATTCTTTATTGAACCCCCGTTTTGTTATTCTTTCTCTCCTAATAAATCTTTTTTTTAATGACGAAACCATGCTCATCCGATGACGTCATCGATTGCATAACAGGATGTGTACGGTCGTTTTCTGATTAGGGAACATGTGAATCGAGAGATATATAAATTTGGTTCATGCTTTCAGCATTTGTTGAACATCGGCCAGGAATCTTATTCTAGTTTCAGGCAATGCATGTGAGATGATTTGAACGAGCTCATTACTGATGTGAGCTAAAGTTTTGAATTACAGTTTACTGTTCAATGTTGTTGAGTTTTGATGAACTATATCTCTCTTATTAGTCGATTTTCAGGGAAAAGCATTATGAATTCCATTCGTCACCTCTAATACTATCAATACTATCAACAGATTCTTTCCAGCCACCATCTTGTAACCCTGTGTTCATTTCCTATCCTCATAAATCACTTTTTGCTAATGACTGACATCTCTTCTGGATTATTGCGCAACGGCATTGCGTATAGAGAAGAAGATGTACAAGTATGTCGATGGTATTTGATACGTCAGGAAGAGAAAAGAAAACAAAAAAGGATTAACCGACCATTTAAGGGTTGAAATATGAGTTAATTGTGTTAATTGGAGACGCAAAATGTTTTGAAACAAAGAGAGTTGTTGGTTTTTCAGGTTCCATTCATTCTAGATTTCGGACTTTTCCCTACTTGGACTGATTGATTCCAAAGATTCTCTAACAGAATTCGACAAATTCAATCAAGAGCCAAGTGATAGAATAATTCAAACTTCCAAACCATCTTCCCGAGCCTCAATATTCAGGTAGTAATATCCAAATAGTCAAATTCTGCTTTTTAGCCAAACATATAACCATAACTATTTTCTAAATCCACCCATCAGCCCTGTCAGGAGAGTAATGTAACCTGACACTTTGATCCTGAGGTGTTGAACAATGCGGATTAGGAATTACAATATCTTGGGAGGATTAACCTCACTAAACGGATGCAGATGACAACATCCCTTATGTTACAGTGACAACTGTGTGACTCTAGTTGTCACGTTTTGGATTCTATATGCTACCGCAAACAGTTTTTCGAATAATCCCAAAATACTGAAGTCAAGCGCCCCAACGTTTGATGAATTGTTCAACTGCTTCTATAGATTCTCGACTTGTGGAAAGTTCACACCTGTTCTCAATTACCAACACCTCTAATTATGACAGTTTCTCACTTCTAAACGTTTTCTTTCTTTCCACAACTTTCTGAGTCTTGACACGAAGACGTGAACAGTCCATTTGAGGTCATAACCTACAATTATCACAATGGGTGAATACAGAAAACGATTTGGGTGTGAGGTGACTTCTGGGAAGAAGTGAGACGAAGATAGGAATAGAGGTGCTACGTAACAAATGCATCGAGATTGCAAGCTGAAAACAGTTTCGCATTCGAAATCCTGATCATCATTGGACACTGGAGACTTGGTGTATCTCTGTTAAAAAGCGAACAGCGCCACCTGACTCATTCCCATTTTCCTCTCCTTATTCGTTCCGATCGCACCTTCAGAAGACGTGTTACTGACACCTGTATCAATTGGTTGTTTGCCTCATTAGACACCACAAAATGAACACCTGCAAAAGCGAAGAAAATGAATAGAGAAGAAGGCGTGAAATGGAGAATTTGTGTGATTTTGAAGCATCAGTATAAGTATGAACTGTTCCTTTCATCCTCTTGTGCTTCCCTTCTCTCACAGGAATATCTTTATCTTGTATTACCCAACCAAATGAGTGGTCCCATCCATAAAATGTCACTTTACCGTTCCTTTTTCTTCGACGGAGGTGACAGAGTTTACGTAAGCGAAAAGCGAGGACGAGTCTTCAAGGACAATCCGAGGAACGGATGAAAATGAGACAGAGGTGATGAATTGAGTTAACTGCATGGGAAAATAGGATGCAAACTTTGAGTTTATTCAAAGAGAATAAATAGGATCCTAATTGTTTAGTTTACATTTACTGTCACATTTTTCAGTTTAAAAAATTATAAATTTGAGGGCCTGCAACAGTGGGTTTATACAATCCAAGCTAATATTTGGTGGATGTCTAGATCAGTTCTAGAACTATAATTCTGTAGTGGGCAAAAATTTTTTTCCAATATTTGCAAGTGAGGAGGCAAGTGAGAGCTCATTGTACTCTCAATTTAAGTTCAAATGAATCGGGGCGAATTTCAAACTTCTTTTACTCCACGGGACCTAACGATTCTGGCTGCGGTTGTAGAAAAAAGTTGTAGACTACAGAAATGTAGTTCAAGAGTTAATCCCAAAACTATAGCAAAATCGGATGCTTAAAATCCACTTTATAATTATCTCAAAAGCGCCCTCTTTCAACTGAAAACGGACCAAACATTTCTGCACCGTGTCTACGTTGATTTCTCAAATGTCACAGAATGCCACTATTCTAATGATCCTAACTATTTCGGTCTTGGAGAGTTACGTAGGTATATAAAGATGAAATCATAATTTAACAATGCCCTTTCCGTTATAGACAGCTATCTCACAAGATCGAGTGTTGTCATGAGAAGGCCCGTCGCTCTCCAGCGAACGAGCAACCTCTCATAATATTTATTGGATAGACAACCTGGCACCACTTGATGCTCTTACCGTAATCCGGCTCTCTTCTTCTCCCCAATTTTTGTTTTTCCATGAAATGACAAATGGTTCCGCTTCCAGTTGTTATACACCGCCTGCTTACAATTCCCTCGTCTTCTCTCTTCGAATTCGAACCTTGTTATTAGTCGGCATATCCGTGTCTGTTTTTTCCGTTCCGTTTTCGTAGGATCCGTTGGAAATCTTTCCCATATGTGGGATTAAAGTTTTCCATATTCACTACCATCGTTAGTGCACGAATAGATTTCAACTTATTTCCGGAAACAAATTCAGAAATATAAGTATTGCATTAATGTATCCTAGTTTTTCTATTCTGAAAAGTCGTCTGAGAAATCTTCTGTTATCTATGACTCCATAATATTCCTTACACCTCCACTAACTCTGTTATTCTAAGCTGTGCTCACTTTCGTATCCTTTTTCTCGTAACAGTTCACTCATAATTGTTCCATATGCTATTAGATAATCGGTTGATGAACAGATGATGCGGAGTACTTAAAAGGAATCTAATTAGCGATCAAGATGTGTTCTGCTCATCCTTCCTTTTATTCACCGCAACTTGTTGGTCAGGTGTAAGGAGAAGGAAGTGTTCCCAAAAAGGGGAGATCCAATCAAAAAGGGAGAGACAAACGATGGAATCACAGACAAATTGTGTGTGAAAAATTTGGAAGAGGGGGCAACGAATTTATGGGAGGTCGTTGACGGGAGTCCCCTTCCAAAAATTGGCGGAATTGGATTCAATGTTGCATTTTTTTGAAGCCAGTTGATTTTTCGATGGGTATTCTTTCGATTGATCTGCTTTTTGAAACAGATTCACAGACAAAATTCAACTATTAAATGACTTGCTTTTGTGTGCTACTATCATTTTTCCCAGAGCATCCCGTTCCCATCCTGAGGTTAATTTCAGATTGGCGGTTCCTTCTTTCAAGTTCATTGATCTTCCGGTTCACACTTCCGTTTTATTCTCACCTTAAACTTCAGACAATGCTGGGAGAGAGTAGGTAATAATAACAGGGAGGGGAGCTGCATCGATTCTTCTTTTAAATGAACTATTAATGACCATTTTTGGTACTAAACATGAGACTTTTTCCGAGAAAAACCCATGCTCAGCAATACCAACATTTACCCGCTCCTTCTCAAAAATCCGACTAGGTAACATTTAAAACCAGCCACCTATGCACAATACGTTCCACTTCAGTTTTTCCACTTTTTGAAATCCTCCTCGAAATTTTTCTCAATCAGTATACATCTCCTGAAATCGTTCAGTTTTAACATCTCCGCTCTTCTATTCCCCATTTCTATCCCACAAAAGTGCTTTCAAGAAACAGACGAAGAACTTGAAGTCTACGTCGAAACCCTGTAATTTCGCAAAGAATTCGTACAAAATGTACTATCTTTGAAACGGGAAAAAGGACATGTCTCGTTTTGGTTCCTCACTTGCATCGAGAAACCAACCAAAAACTGAAGCGTTCTCTTCTGAGAGAATACGTTTTTGGACAGAAGGTATGGGATAACATACCCCATTATTAATACATTCGTGGTGGTGGACCATCACCGGCTGCCACGTCATCTGGAAAAGACAATGTTAGTCTATGTCGTAACGAGGAAAATATGACATAAGCTAGATTAGTTTTTATCCATCTGTAGAGAGTTGCCCACAGGTACGGTAAAAGTTGGAATGCTTTTTTACAATCATGATCTCAGGGACTGACAATCCGGACAAAACTCCAGCTTCTGGAATGAAGATTTTCTACACTCAGATCTACGGAGACGTATTGTTTTTTCAAGCCATTTCCCAACTATACAACTGACATTCGTTCTCCAATTTGTTGACATCGAAATAATTTTCTCAGAAATTTTTACCCAACCCTATAATTTTCTGAAATCGGTCCTATCACATGCCTGTCTTGTTATTGCCACGTCACCTGTAGCTTCTTCTTCTTCTTCTTCATCTATATTCTAATTACACGGTTTTCCGTTCAACTGCTTCCCCCTTGTTTTCCATCCTTCTCACCATCTTTAGTCCCACAGCTACAGTAGTCTCCAGTAAAGAAGGCGGAGTCTCATTCTCACAGCCATCAGCGTCGCCTCCTTCGTCCCGCCCATTTCTTCTTTCACTCTCTTTTCTCCTCTATTCGGCTCGCTTTCGAAAGTGGAAACGAAAAAGATTTATAGTAAATTCAGAAAGAATCAGAGAATGTTGAATCCAACGGATGCAGCCGCCCTCTCATTTCCAGTGAGCTCATTTTGTTCTCGTCCTTTTTTTCATTTCCTTTTTTCTAAACCGTATATTGCAGGTTCCATTCCAAATGAGTGACAATCCACTGTCAAAACTTGTCGAGCACTGCAATAAATTCGTTCCTGGAGCAGAGAATAAGATGAAACTTGAAGCGGCGAAAACAGAAGGACTTATTCTTCCAACTGATATGAATGCATACTCACCGTATTTTGCTTCTTCAAACTGGTAAGTTTATTTAATGTGTTTCTTTTAAATCTCGTTTCTAGATTTCCCCTTTAACACTGTTCAATCTCCAAAGTTAGTCTTTCTAAAATTCTTTCATCAGTACCGTAATCATCTTTCAGGTGGATGGATCAAGCCAACTGGCCTCAACTGTATCCTGCTGTAACTTCTGGCATGGATGCATATCAAAACTACCTTACCTCAACACAATTCGGAGGACTCTTCCAATCATCCGCTTCAACAGGGCAACTTCCGAATGCACAATCAATCTCAGCCACACTTGCTGCTCAACAGAAGAGCATTTCTAAGGTTAGTTCGAGATCACACTTCAAAAGTGCTTCGCTCACTCGCCCTTTTAATATCGGGAATAGGTGTAAAATTAGTTCAGTATTTGTCAAAATCTTGTGAATCTAGTTTAATAGAGGGGTTGGGTTTGAATATCGGGCCCTAGTACTACTTTAAAGTGCTGAAAACTTATGATAATTTTTCTCATGACCAGTGAACGTGACTCTTGGCTCAAGATCTGACCGGGGTAAGCATCAGAAACCATTTGAGATCTTTGATAAAGGATAAGACATCTAGGTTGATTGGCAAAAGAGGTTTGAAAGGATATAGGGAAAGTCTAGGAGACGAACTAATGACGGGTGGGAGGCCGCATAGATAAAAGAAGAAATTACATATCCTAGCACAGATGCCACCTCTTGAAATTCAAGTGACTTCTATTAATTATCAATTTTCAGAAGTTCCCACAAGCGAAGCCATCGCCAACAACCTCTTCGGCGGGCTCAACTCAATCATCTGGTGGCGGGAAGTATCAAGCATCGCGGGCCCCAAATAAATGCGAGTGCCCAAACTGTCAGCAAGCTGAGATTGGTGGTTAGTTCTATGCGTCTCTAGTCGTCTCGTCTTCTTCTGTTCTTGAAAAAATGGAAATAGAGAAAGAAGAGGTGTTGACAATGAATCAAATCGTCCGTTTTGTTCATCTCCTTCTCATCATCGAAAACGTTCAATTAAACACGCAAGATGTCTCTGCGACTCCTGTTCTTCTCAACTATTGCTTTGTCGATTTTTTCTCGAGGTGTCAGTTTTTTTCGGAAGAGGGAAGGGACGTTTTTGGCAGAGGGCACCAAACGCATACATTTTATGCGACGAAGCTTGAGTCTCTCGGACAATTTTGATGGAGAGAAGAGAGTCGAAAAGCCGTGAAAATGCGCGCATTGGTGGAATTGAAGGAAGGAAAAATAAGTGTTTCGGGACTTTTTGTGGACTGGCAGTTTTCAGATGGTGCCAAAATGTGAATGACAGCAAGAAAAGATTCTTGATTTTTCTCTTTGGAATGCCTTATCTATAAAATACTTCTTGGAAGTTTTTTTCTTTCATAATCTTACAAGGGAAGTGTTTTACCAGACTCGTTCAACTATTTTTTGCCATATGTATGGCCTTTCGACCCCGCAGAATCTATTTCTGCTGCTAGAATATCCAATGGAGTGGCGTCAATCGAGTTATTTGAGAGAGTTTCAGCCAGTTCTAATTTTGCACAGTTTAGAGAGCCTTAATCTCTGCTTTTAGGGATAATCAGAAGTTTTCGTTTTTTGTGTCATCTGCACAAAGAAGTGCTCTATCAGAATATATAGCTTCCGGATATTGGTGAAAACTGAATTCTGCCAAAGCATCGATTTTCCAAATAGCAGTCAAAGCTAACTATATTCTGATAAATAGAACACTTTTTTGTACATCTGACCCTAAGAATTAGACTTTCTGAAATTCAAATTCCTAGAAGCTGAAATATGGGTTCTCAAAAATCAGCGTAATTAGTACTGGCTGAAACCTTGATGACCCATAACTTGCTTCAAGCCGTTTTGATAAAATGTGTTCTAGAAATGGAAAGCCAGTAGTCTATACTTCCAAATTTACAGAAAATGTTGACTATCAAAATGTTGAAATACTCTCTTACTAGTTAAAGTGAGAGGAGATCTCTGTTTTCTGGTCATGATTGATATTTACTGATATCATGATAATCGTTAATCTTTCACTTGTCTAACATCCGCATGATCAATTATCTGTCATTTCTGAGAACATTCAAAATTTTCTTAAATGCTAGCTTTGGTTCTGTTTACTCCACACGAACACCCACCTGTTCATTCTTCATCTAGTCCCAACATCTTCTTTTTTTTGATGAATTACCGAAACGGTTTTTCGAGGGGTGTAGATAATTGGCATGGTATAGATAGGGATGTGCTCTTGGGAGCATTTAGATGCCGACCGATAAGGATTAGAAAGGAGAATCTCTTAGAAGAGATAAAGATCTCAGAGGGAAACTGTCACATTGAGGTAATAGGAGAGAAATGCGGGAGATGAACGAAGAAAAGGCAGATATTACTAATATAAGAAAGAACGTTTTATTTCAGGACCCAACTCCATTGATGCAAGGAAACGTGGAGTTCACAATTGTCACATTGCTGGATGCGGAAAAGTATACAACAAGAGTAGTCATTTGAAAGCTCATCTCAGATGGCATTCTGGAGAACGTCAATCTGTGAGGAAACCGGTTTAAGAATTGATATTTTCAGGTATGACATTACTTTAAACGAGGCATTTTAGCGAAACTTTTAATGTTTCACCACACTCTATTGATATTATGACTACAATTTGAATATTTCGCCTTTCTTAAGTTTCGAGACCCTCGTGGACAATTAACGAGATTTTCCAAAAAGCAATAGAGCGCAACATTGAAAAGTTCGCTAATATGATTACTTCATTAAACACCAATTATCTTATTAAACAGTACTTTGAACTAATATCGTTTTTCCAGTTGTCCACTTGACACAGCAATCTTTACGATCAACGCCGAGCTTCTCGAATCTATTCACATATCCTTTTTGTTTCAATTCTCTCTGCTTTTCCACTTTTCAACGCTAAGATTGTATTACGTTTCTGGTCACTTAAATTTCATTTTACTGAATATAAACCGTGCACTAAATCGAACAACTTTCGAATGCAATATCACACTAAATGGAACAATGCAGCTCTGGGAAAAGCATGTGATACAATTCAAAACACATACAGATGAGCGACTGGGCTTGTACAGGAATTTAGGAATGCAAGGAGAGGGTGATGAGAAATTGAACATGGGGTTACAAACAAGAATAACAATTTGCACAAGAAGGGTGTTTGTGGGGGATTAGGTATTAGAAACAAATAAGTACATAACGAAACGGCCGAGTTATAGGAGAATATAGAGATGGATGAGGAAAATGTAGATAACTACTCCGAAAACTCCATACATGTAGTTTTGGTTGCCGGCAAGAATGTGAACTAATTGGCGAAGCAATGGGTCCAAATCCGGGAACATATTATGCTGAAAACGTATCTTATATTAACCATTATATACTGCCAACTCACGATGGGGCTTTGCTGCTCGATAGCATCTTGGCTAGAGAGTTGCATTGCAGTATCACATTTCCGGAGCTGTTCGAGTTCTGATTTTGTGATCTTCAACTCATTCTCAAGCGAAAGAAGTTCATCGGACTTGATTGCATTCAAGGAGGATACATTCTGACACTCCTTCAGTTTTTCCTTTGTGGCCACCAACTCATTGACGAGCCCAGCACGTTCCTCTCCATTCACAAACATTAGAGATTTGTTCTCATCTTCCAATAGGGACACTCTGAAAGTAGGTATCTCCTATATGTAGTCTGTTATTCATACTAAACATACGTTTTTTTAAGCTCCGAAATTGATTTCGCACTGTCTTCCATTTTTTGGGATAGGGATGCGCTCATCTCATCCGCTAGAAGTGATTTCTGATAAAGCTGCTTATTTCTGAAAACATATCATTGGAAAAAATTTTCATGAAGTTTCACCCACATCAGAAGAAGCTCATCATTTCTCGAGGTGAGCTTCTCAAGCTGAGCCCTGGCAGAAATCAAATCATCTTCAAGTCTTTTGTGTTGAGCTTTGGCAGATCTTTGAATTGTTTCCAAGCGCGACTCGAGCTGAGAAGTTCTGAAATATAAATGTGGCGTTTCTAATATTATTCGTGCACATGAGGTAAATTAATTTTCCCGAGTAAACGAGTCTTCCCGATTCGGTACTCACCTGTCTTTGTTAGGAGTCAGAGAGGCTTCTAGTTGCTTTGTGGCGACAGCCAAGCTTTTTCGGAGTTCGAGATTCTCTTCGTGTACTTTTTCGAAATTGAGACTCTTATGAGCCTCTTTTTCCCGAAGATCGCTTAATTCCTGTTTGAGGTTAGAATTCTCCTCCTCCAAACTCATCAAATGCTTATTCGACGTTACCGCTTCAGTTTCAAGATGCTTACGGTTTTCTTCAAGAAGCTTTTCCTGCTCGTCCAGTTCTTTCCACCGTTTTGCAGATGCTTCTTCTTTCTCCTTACTCTCTTCGATCACCTTATTGAGGGCTTCATGTTTCTCACGTTCAGCACGTATGACGATTTCGTATTCTTCAGCTCTCATCTCATTCGTTTTAGTCAGGTCCTCCAGAGCTTGATCTTTGAAGGCATTAATTGAAAGAGATTCACCAAGAGAGACCTCCAACTTTGCGATATGGAGAGATATATCTTCTGCTGCTTGAAGAGACGCCTTGAACAGTTCAGCAATTTGAACGATTGTTTCCGGAGAATGATCTCTTTCGACAAAATCTCGGAGCGTAGTCAAATCAGTAATCAGCTTCGAAACAATATAATCGCCTGTAGTCCTAGCCTTGGATTCGTCCTTTTTTGCCGGAGATTTTGAAGCGGAATTTCTTCTCTTTCTTCTCTTTTCGGCCGCTTTCGCTGCCTTCTTCATCTTCCAGATCTCGTTATCCAAATGCCGCTTTGCTTCAGCTTTTTGATCCTCGAGTCTCTTCTTTGTTAATTCGAGCTGGCACATGAGAGAATCACATTCCTGGCGGATTTTTTGTTTCTCTTCCTCCGCCATGTTTACTAGAACATCGATCTTGGTCCGTTCCAACAGCTTAGTCTGTGAAAGTTCCTTTTCGTGTTTATCGGCATCTGCTTTCATCCTTTGAATAACTTCCTTCAAAGCCGAATTCTCGGACGAAAGGTTTTGCTGAATTTCTGCAGCCGAAGTGGTGATACTAGCGTTCATCTCCTGCTGAACTTCCAAAGACTTTTCAGATGTCTCCAATTTACGGCAAACGTCGTCATACCGGGTTTTCCAGCTATCTTCTGAACATGTTGTCTCCACGAGATTCGACACCGAATCGTTTGTCGATAAGCTTTCATCACTAACACCAGAAGATTTCTCCAAGAGATTCTTATTCATACGTTTGATTACTTCAAACTTCCGCTTCCATTTCCTTGCATCATTTTTGCCTTTTTTACATTTCTTCAGCTCTTCTTCCGTCGAATGAAGTTTTTCAGTCAACGTGATGATTTTTTCTTTCTCTAGAGAAAGTTCAGATAGCTCGTTGGACTTCTCCTCTCCAGGGAGGGTTGAGATTGGGAGAGCTGGTGGTGGTTGGTTAACTGTAATATCTTGGGCTTCGGTGACGTCAAGATCCTGAATTCAATGTACATCACGGTGACTAGATGTCATTCATACCTGGCTTTCTGCAGCTGTGTTTAAAGCCTCATGAATAACGTTTCTTGCTATCATCATCTGGGTCTTCATTTCCTTGATAACATTAACAGTTTCGTCGACTTTATTGAGATCCGCTGAATGTGTTTTAAGCATTTTAAATAATCTGGTTTCGAATTCTTAGTACCTGATTTCACATTTTCAACCAGATTTTGCAATTCGGGAAGAAGTGTCCCTTGCAAACGATCGTTGACTTCATCCAATTGGATTTGTTCCGATTCGGATATTTGAGACGATTTCATCGTTTTCACATTGCTCATGAATTGCAGTGCTCTGTCGACACTGGCAGATTTTTCATTCAATCTGGCCAGAAGGGATCCGATATAATTCTTGTCTATAAAACTATTACCGTTCACACCTAGCAGTGGAATGTCTCACCTAGATGTTTTTCCTCGATTACTTTGCGAAGATCTGCGATGAAAATAGAGATTTCATTGTGCGACGAGTCGCCACTTGCCGCAGAGGTATCGTCAAGCTTCTGAAAACCAGACATAAGCACGAAATTGGAAATTCCCTAAACTACTTTTGAACTATTAGAATCCTTTTGGCTCATTTCGAAAGTGTGGTGCTTTATACCCTGCAAATATAAAACGAATAACTTGAATAAAAATGAAGTGTCTAGGCCGATGAGCTCAATTGAGCGAAAATATTCTTTTAGGAGTGCTCATCGAATGCTAATGGAACGATTTGAGTTCAAAGGCACATAGAATAATGACGGCAGTCGTTCCGAGACCAATCTCTTACAGTAACCTGACGCGCGCATTTGAAAGCGCACGAAAGCTCACGAAACTCTCAGAAATTATTTCAATATTCACTGAAAAACCTGTTGGATGAATACAAAAGATGTTTATTTCTTGATATTCCTATTTAAGGACTCTAGAGACCTTAAAATAGTTTAAACCAAGTTAATGCAACTAACCAGCTGTCTTTAGAACTATTTTGTGAGGTTGCAATTTGTGAATACGTCCTGCACGTAGAAAGTTTATAAACGTTAGAAAAATTTATGTTAAGTCGGAAAGAAATCTAATAGAGCGATGGAATAAAACGGAAATCATTTGAGACGATGACTCGTAGTCTTTCGAAAGTCTTGGAGAAATGACTTTACAGATAATTGCAAAAGAAATTATTTAGAATCCTCCGCGGAGCGCGAGCACCAAGTGAAGAACTGATCCACCAACGACTTTGTAATCGGCTGCTGTTTTGTCGTCATTCATCTGTTTTCCGGCGAAAATGAGACGTTGCTGTGGTGGAGGGATCCCTTCCTTTTCTTCTACCTGTAAAAATAAACGTTTGAAGATATAGTTTGAAGACATATTTTTGGAACAGAATTAGGGTATTTACATTCCATTTCTTACTGGATTCTGCTATAGATATAACGAACACGGATTTCTACCTTTTCTTTGATACGCTCGACTCTGTCGTTCGGCTCGATGTCGAGCTCGATTTCCTTTCCGGTCAAGGTTTTCACTTTGATGAGCATGTTCTGAAAGAAGTAACTGATGTATTGCTTGAAGAATGACGAAACAGAAAAGGTTGCTAGAATGAGAAGACAACAACAATACAGCTCAAGATTGAGAAAACGTGCTGAACGGAAAAAGAGAACTCCAGGATTATGTATTTTCCGAAATGTTTTTGAGATTAAACACAATAACATGGTTTTTTTTCTGATTATGGAAATTATTTAACGCAGAAAGGCCACAAAAACTGCCTGCAATAGAGCGCGACGACTGCCGTTCTAAGCGCAGCGATGAGAAGAGACGCAAAGAAAATGAACGCATTCGACATAGACTATTATTAAAAGCTGTATTTTATCTTTAGATTTTGAGAAAGATGATTTTCGTCCGATTTATTCTGCTAAAAAAGTTCAAACACAACTCGAGGCTTGAGGTTTACCTATTTATAAAAGTAGAAATGTAATGCTTAGAAATTTCAGTCTTTTTTAAAAAGCAAGAAACGAGAGGATTTGATAGAAATTGAAAAAAAAGTAAATAATAACACGAAATGATGGAAACATCAATCGCTATTCGTTTCATACTTTCGCAATAATAGCGCTTCCCGCTTGTGGCGCGAAAATCATGAGAATGGTGATGGCCGGGTGGCCTAACACACACTCTTCCAGAGCTTTTGCGTTGCTTCGATTCTTCGATTTTTACAGCTACGCGTTCTAGCCAGATTTTTTCTCTTTATCAATCACGTTTAAAGATGCACTCTTTTTTCCCACTGCCCGAGCTAATTCGTTTTTATTTTCAGCCGAAATGCCGACTATGGTGATGTCGCAACCTCCGAAAGTGTCGGGAGACACTTCACTCCGTAAACGCCAAAAAACCAAAAATGATAATATTATGGTATATTGTGATGCAAAACAAAAACTAAAGCAACCCCTTTAATTTTTAGGCAATCAGCTACATGTATGTCGGGACGCCTAAGAAGAAATTCATGTTCTATGTGAGAGAGGTACCAAAGATTCGCTCTTTTCATATTTTCGTAAAATCTTATTTATTTATAGCGTTTGGTCTACCGTTCGAACGTAGAGGTTACTTTCGAGGAGGTATTCAACTATCTCAGCAATATCACGAATGACGAAAGTATCACCTTGCACTATTCAGGTACCTTTTTAATTTCTGGTGAATCAAATGCACTATGAGCTCACAACTGATCAGTTCATTTATAATCAATTTTCAGTTAACGGTTTGTACGTGCCAATTACTACGACCGGCCAATTGCATACTTTCCTTCGCCATGTGCATAATGACCCAGCGGTTTTCCTATATGTGGAGGCAAGTGATTCTATCTTAGATGTTTCGTTCTACGTACAAAAAAGAATTTTCAGAACCAAGACTACGTTTGGAATGTGACTCCAAATGACAATAGTCACAAAATGGAGAAACGAGTCCCAGCTGGTGGTGCAGCTCCAACCGACGAAGATGGCGATCTATACGATTCCATGGAAGACGAGGATGAAGAAGCTGGAGACGGTAACGGCGAGGAAAGTAGTCAAAATGACGACGATGGCTCCAAGCAACATAATGAGTTGGAAGAGGAAACTAAACTGACGAGTCCTCTCACCAGTAATAAGGCGCCAATCGTGTTTGCGGAGAAGATCCCGATTAAGGAAGCATTCGAACCGAAGCCACGTCCAATGACTCAAACAAAATCACAATCAACTGTGGAGAAACAACAGTCCGGATCTAAATGTTGTGGTCATTCAGAAGGCACGCAACCTCCATCGCTCAAAAAGAACCAACCTCAATCGAATCCAGGCAAAGGTGAACACCAAGATCATATTTCGAGTTAGCGGTTCTGTTGATCGATATCCGCCTATACCACCACTAGATCTCATTGTTCCTGGTTCATAAGTTTTTTTTTTCAGAAGTTCGCCTTCCCGATAAAAACTGGACAGCGAAGCAGGCATATAACGAGATCAAGACCATGCTAAGTGTAGCTCACGCAAAGGGCAAGATGTTCGCCGCTCCGGGAGAGATAGCTGAGAGACTAGTTCTGAATATTTGGAATCCAGATTTCCCACTCGACAGACAGGTCTACAATGATACGGTTGCTCTGTTACAGAACAGCGTTTCGATGGGAGTCCTCTGCTATTACCATCGTCTTTTGCATAAAGAAGTGAGTTCTGAGGTGTCCAGCATTCTTGATTAATAATAATTTAGGATCCGACGAAAGATAATAGTGCTGGGTCTATTGAAAAACTTCCCCTTCGTGATTCTATGGTAAGTGAAAGCTCTGCAGTATTTGCCCAGATAGAATATTCAAATTTAAACTAATGTTGCAAGGAATAACTATATAGCTTCTGGAAAATAATGGGGTCAAAACATTTCAGCCTGCCCATGACCCCGAATTCCTCGCTGAGTTTGTAGAAGGTGCAATAATCGCCGCTCGAAACATTTTGGAAAGTGTTCAAAACTTGGCACATCTTCAAAATGAGTTCGACTATTTCAGCAAGATGAAGAAGGTTTTATCCGAGAGAGCTAACGGTGAGTGAACATATAATTGGATATTTAAAATGGTTCATGTTCAGGACAAGATCAGCTTCCATCCATTCATGAACTCGGTGATCACCTGAAGACTGCAGTAACGTCTGCTCACTACGGGTTCAATATTCTCAAGCCACTCTTCCCAACTGGATGTGAATGCAAGGATGCGATTCGTATTGTGACGTTGGAACTGCAGAAACTTCTTTGTGTGATAAACAATTCGAAGCAAAAGACTTGTAGTCCGCAGTGGATTCAGGAGACCAAAATGTTTATTGTTGAAAGTTCGAATAAGATCGTCCAAAGATTTACTGAGAAGTTAGTTTTATTTTGAAACTTTTCGATGGCTCCAGGACAGGTACTTTTTCACAATCAGCTAAATTTTCAGGGAGTGCCCAGAGCACAAAACAATCGAACATGCTCTCCAATGTTCTGAAGAATCCAAGTGGAAGAAAGACGTTCATCATGGCTACGACGAATGGAATAAGCTTTCTCGTGAAAATCGCCCCATGGTTCCAGAGACCTGTTATGAAGTGGAACTACAGCCACCTGCACCTTTTTCCCTAAAGCTCGATGGTGTTGTGGGAGAAACTACCGTCGTTTCTAGCGCGAAAAGCTCAGGAGGTGTTCGTCGTGATGCCACTCCTGCCCCTACCTCGAAAAATTCGAATTCTGTTCCTCAAAGCTCAACTAATGTTGATAAAACTATCACTGCAATGAAGAATATGTCCACCAAAGACAAAGAAGAAGTCAAGAAATCTGATCAAACAGTTCCCAAACAGGCCACGAACACCCCTGCTGCCGCTAAGCCAGCGTCTACAACCACTAATGTATCTGCAACCACCACCTCAACCGGTGAAGCAGCCGGTGGTGGCGCAGCTATTATCTCAAAGAAAATGAGTCCCGAACTGCAAGGATTGGTTGATAAAATGGTAGTATATGAGATTCTCAGAACAATTATGTAACCAAAATTTCAGTATAAAAGTGTTCCGACACAACACAACTACGTCTATCCAGCTCAACCAAAGCCTGGAGCCATTCTAATCCCTACAGGAGGCTTGGCCCGTTGCCGTTGCTCGAAAAATTGCCCAGAGTTTCTCATGGAGCCAGCTTACGAGTACATGGAGCGCTTCAACGAACCCCGCCAAACTGTATGGGAGAAGACCAAACAGAAACGGTTCAAGAAAAACTAGAAACCTACTTGTGTTTTCATCCGATCCCCCTACTGCTTTATTCCCCTTCCCAATGATCGTTTTTGACTTTCCCCGTTTTCCACTTCATCACTTAACTCGTGATCCATCCATTCCTTTTCTCTTTTTTGAGTCAACCCCCCAGTAGTAAATCATTGTCTTTAAGTTTATTCTTAATCATATTTCCATTTTCTTGTTTTATATGTCTTCAAATTGACGCATCAGTCTCAATGGAGCATGAGAAAACTAGCTTCCCTTTTCTTCATTTATTGCATAATCTCTGTTCTTCTAGAATTTTTAGTACCTCCTGTTTTTTTCCTCCAATTCCATTGATGGTCTTTTTTCTGAGTCCCATGCGCCTTTTTTTAAAGTGACTTGGAACACACATGTGAATCCATTCATTCCTTAGTGCAGTTTACCTTCCCAATACTTCTGTCCAGCAGGATTTTTTCTGCGGTAATCCGAACGTAGTCTATTTAAACCTACCAAATTTTGAAAAGCAAATCGATAAAATTTTGTGTTGGAAATATTCTCAAGACTACAGATCTCAAAATAGGCGACCGTTACAAGATACGGAGATGTTGTTTCTTGTATATATACACAAAGATGTTGATGGAGGTCTAAAAAGAAACTAAATTATTTCAGCTGGCGGGTGTTATCCGTAAAGGTATCTTCAGTTTCGTTGCATTCGAAATAACGGCAGCTGCTCTCGGATTTGCTGCGTTTCGCACAGTTAGGAGAAGTGAAGAGAAAAGGAAATACTTGTATCTGAACTGGCCGTCTCTCGCTTCCACCTACTATTGGGTGGAAGATTCCATTTCATTCGGACAGCTTACTGTAGGATTCGAAATAGAAAAGAGCGAGTTTTTAACTATTTCCAATTTCAGGGCACTCGTCTTCGCTTGAGTGATCAACGTCGGTGGGCTCAAATCGACCCGAACTCAGAAAACATCGAGACTGACTGATGGTTAAGAAATCACAAATTCAAACGGGGATTCTGGGTGCAAGTCTTCTGATGGCCATCACATGTCAGCATCTGTACGATTACTGGCAGAAGAATAAGCCACCCCCAGAGATTCCCGTTCAAGCATGGGACAAATATGTGAAAATGCAAAAAGAAAGTGGAAAAGATTATTAATTTAATAGATTTCGATTAGTTCTTGATGTTGTTGATTTTTAAAAATTAAACTGTTATTAGTTCTACTCCTACTCTTGATCATTTTTGTGGTAACTCTCGCCACCAAATATTTCCTCCGATTCCTCTCGTCATCCTTTTATTTAGTTTTAAGATGTCTCAAACTGGTCCATTCATCCGAGTGACAACTGTGAGTGCACCTCTGAAAGGATCTTTCCCTTTAGATCATGAAGGAACTTGTAAACTCGAGATGCTCAAGTGAGATTATTTTGTTTGGGATTATGGTTCCCCAGGAATACTCGACCAAATATTCTAATCTTTCAGTTATATGGTGTGCCTACATGAAAAGAAACAGCAAAACAGTGAATGTCGAAATGTTGCCAAAGACTATTTTGAATGTCGAATGAATCACGGGTTAATGGATAAAGAGGAATGGCAAAAACTCGGATATGGCGATTCTAAGCAGATCTCTCAATAATAAATTTCTCTGTTTTTTCGTTGTTTTAGTCCTAGATCCAGTTCTTTGCTCTTTGTCTTCTACTCTTTATTTTCAATAAACAAGTGAGAGTTTTGATATTTCCCGCTTTTTGTTTCGTGTTTCTACTCCGCTGATAAGACTGACGGCGGCGACCGCGGTGCTGGCTGGTGCCAGGGACAACCCCGTTTGGAACTCATTGTTATCGGATGACTCCCGGAGCAAATAAGTGATAACAGTAGAAACCGATGGAAAAAAATGATAAAAACAAATGAGACGAGATTTCTGAAATTGAGGAAAACATGGTGACGTAATCCAGAGAGTTCTCATGGAATTCGTTTGAAACCTGCCGTTTTGGATTTCAGAATCCCTGTATGGCTAGTATATATTTACACCGTATTGGACATCTTGATACAGTAACCCTTAATATTTTTTAAACGAATTAAATAAATGGATTTTGTCTCATTGCATTAATACAAGCAATTCGAAAAGTCTGTTTGAGATATTTTATTGTTTGCGTCCGATACGATAAAAACATGAACATGATCTAGTTTCAAAAAAAAAGAAGGGATTTTCAAATATTTCAAAAAGTGTACCGGTAATAGATGTGCAAAGTGCAAAACTGGAAGAGGAGCAAGAGAACGTGATCTACACGGGGAACTTGATGACGTCATGGGGATACTGTAATAGTGAGTGAGAGGTATACTGTAGAATGGACAATTGATGACTAATGGAGGACTCGTGAAGAAATAGATTGGGAAAAATTAAAGACGGTTGCAGGAAATGGGCATGTTGTGGATAACAATGACTTCGAAATTCAGAAATTGCTTGTGTATTCCGGTTCAAATTTGATGGTGGTGATAGTTGGATTAGTTGGAATCGGTTGGGAAACAACTGGAACTGGATCAGAAGGTGTTGTTGCTGTTGGAGACGTTGTTGTTGGGAGAATTGCTTGATAGGCTGGATAGAAAAATGGTTCATAATACTGCAATCGCATTTGAACTTCACTTAGGGCTTCTCGAAGGACTTTTATCTGAAATCAATTCTTAACATTTATCCAGTTTTCATTCCATACCTGATTTCTAAGCATTAAATTATCCGTCTCCAAATGCATCTGGTTCTGAACTCGTCGTGCACGGCAATTTAAAGCATATCCTCGATTTTTGAGTGTTCGTCTTTTTTGTTTCCACTGCATTACCACATTCCTATCTTGACCCTGAACTTGCACGAATGTATAACTGAGAAAACAAAAATCGCAGCTTACCATAAGTTTTTGATTTAATTGTCTAACAGAGATCTGAGCGAGTTCTTCATCTGACAAATGATCGATTGAATTGGAACTTGGAGATCCAGAAGCTCGAGAAGAGCTAACAGATCCAATAGATGAGACTGGACTCATTAATTGCTGATTCGTGTTCATAGTGGAGTTGCTTGAGACAAAGCGAGCGGTTGAACACCTCGACTTCGCAATAACTGAAACGTTTGCAATTTTTTTGCGAACACTTTTTTCTGGTTCGGGGAGGAAAGGGGCGGAGCCTGGAAGTGACAGAAGACTCTGATAAGCGTGGAAATGAGGGGACGTGTTGCAGGCAGAACCAAATGTAAACATAGGAGGGACAAAAGTCAGCGGAAGCAGGCAGAAGTGACAAAATCAGTGAGAGAAAAAGAGACACTCGATTTTCGAATTCTCACTGATTTTGTTAAAGAAAACAAAGGAATCGAGCAAAAACTGAACCGATTCTGAGTGAGCATAATCAGGATTTTTTGGATAACAGTCTGTTTTCTGGGTAGCATTCAAAATCAAAGTTTCTGCTATGTCATCTACAGTACCGGACAAAACCATATAGTTTCATTTTTGGAGGGGGTGGTCTGAAAATTTGTGGGCATATCCATCAAACCTAGATCTCTAATTTGTAGTTGACAACTTACAATGACAAACGTTTCAAACCAGTATGTTTTTTTGAAATTAACGATAAAATTTGATTTTGCGACGCGTTTCCGCTCTTAGCTATTCAAAGAGATATTATGCATGAAATTTGTCAACTACAAAAGTAAAGATTTAGGTTTGATTAGTATATGCTGACACATCTTCTGATCAATGGGACTACTCTAAGCTACGTTCCACGCATTCAAATTTGCCCATTTTCATCTTAAGATACCCAAATAAGAATGAGAAGGACGAGACTGTCTACAAGTTTTTATTAGTAGGTTTTTTCTTCAGCTTTTCCAATTTTTGTTAAACTGTTTTAATTTAATTTTCTATTTGAGGTTCCCTTTCGTGAACAGAGAGTGTTTCGAGCAGTGAGCAAGGGTGAATGCAGAACCAAGAATTCGGAATTAAAGCTTGAAAAATAAGGTTTCGAACAAAAAGAAAAGTAAGAAAACAACTTTGAACCGACAAGAGAGAAGGGGATAGAGAGCAGAATGAGAGGATCTCTGGTCTGAAAATGTTGGGATTAAATCAACTATAAACTAAATATAGATCTAACATTTATAATGATCAACTACTAGAAATCATGGAACTCACCTGTTCAAAATTGTCTTCTTGTGGAGGTGCAGTCGGTACAGTAACCACTGGTACAACTGGAACCATCGGAACCATTGGTACCAATGGAACAACTGCTTTTCCGGCAACAGTGGATAACACAGTTCTCATGCTATTCTCGATGGAATCTGCCAGAAGTGCTCCTACCTCATCTTCAGCTTCTTCTAATAATAGATTCGCAGCAGATGAATTGATCTTCTCGTCCTGAAAGAAGAACAGAAATCACTTTTGAAACAAAAAATCATACCTGATATCGTCTACAAGCATCTACCAACTGCTGAACATCATCATCTAACCCTTGCTTCTTTCTACCAACAATCGAAAAACTCCTAGAAAATTTGCTGGCTGCTGAAATTTCGCATTTCTTTCAGTTATCACTTTCTTCATTTCTACCTTCAGTCTGTGTTGATGCATCAGTTGAATGAGTGCTTCCTCGAGAGACTGGGACATGAACAGATGCCGTTCGAGTGACTCCGCCTCCCATACTTGACGATTTACTGAAAGATCTAAGAATTTTCGATTTGTTGTTTTGCTCATTTTTCCTCTACTTCTAAATGAACTCACCTCGCAGAACCACTCTGTACTGATGTCCTTGCAGTGGTTTTTGATCCAAGATGTTGTTGTTTACTGGTACTGTCATAAGCTGCTTGAGAATTACCAAAATGACACCTGATCAATTTTGTTGTTGTGTAAGATGCTCGAATATTCTTTTCTGGATGCATCAGAATAATATACAACTTTGGAAAGAAGAGAAGAGCCAACGCCACTGATGCAGATAATGAATAGGAGAAGCTCATAACGAGTGCTTTGTGAGTTGTTCCCATATGAAGGACAAGGAAGGCGATCCATACGACAACAGTACAGTACCTAAAATCTCTCCACTCAAACTTAATTTTTGGGAAGAAAACTCACATAGTGAATCCAATGAATTTTGCTTCGTTGAAATTCTCCGGCAAGTTTCTCGTTTTGAATGCGTAAAGTGTGCATAGAGTGATGAGAAAAAAGTCCCAAAAGAATGGAATTAGAAATGACTTTGTTTCCGTGTCACACTCCAGAATCAATTTTCGAGGTAACGCATATTTTGCATAAGTTGCATCTGGCCAATCTCGCATCAGACCGACTCCCACGATGACACATTGTACTGCGACGAGAATCCACGTGATGACTACCTGCAAATCCAATTAATTAGTTTACAAATGTTAAACAACTTCACCTGAGAGAATGTTGTCAAAAACCTGGGCTTCTTGGTCAATATCCGTTTTTTACTTCCTGCCAATATCCTTGCTATTCGATTGGTTTTTGTCAAAAGTGCCGAATAAACCACTGCAAATGCAATAGGAGGAATCACTCTGGTTATGAAGCATGAAGAAGAGGAAGGTGTAGCAAGAAGGGCGAATGAGACAGCATAACAGGCAACAAGTCCAGATAAAATGATATAGGAGAGTTCTCTTGTTGTACTCTTCACGACTGGAGTTGAATTGTGACGAAGGAATACAGCGAGAGTTGCTAGACTTGTGATGATTCCAGTTACAGCCAGTACAAGAGCCAGAATATGACCGAACGATGTCCATGAGACTACTTCAGGAATGATATCTTCACATCCTGTCCTGTTCGCATTCGGCCATGATCCAAGAGAACAATTCATGCATTGATTTGTTGTTTTGTTGACGAATTGCGTATCGAGACAAGATTCACATATCCAACAACAGGCCATTGTCTCTCTTTGCTGTACAAATTCATAAATGATTAATTATGAAAATAATAGAGTCGACTCACTCTCTGTCCAATACCACACGGTCTACTGCAGACACTTTCCGGAAGAATTTCAGTTTTATCGAAGAACATTGACTTGGCGGTCATATCCAATTCTTCCATTCCATAATCATTAATGGATTTGAAAGATCCCACTTCGTTGTATGGATTGTCCAGATCTTTGGTTCCTATGTAGTTGAGAATATCGTACCTAAAATTTGAGTATTTGTAGATTTTTTCATAAAGAGATGCTTACCAAGCTGGTGGATCTCCGTTTCTGTCAAAATAAACTGGCTGCTTGAACTGATCACTGTAGGTCACATTCAGCAGATATTCATATAAAAGTGTTCCGTTTCGAGACAACATTTCAGTACAAAGAGTCGAATTGTCTCTGAAGAATATTTCTGATGTTTGGAATTCATAATGCAAAACATACCGACACCTATCCTGATACATCGCCTTCAAACCCAATGCAACCACTCTGATGGAATTAATCACTTGAGATAGTTTCGGATCTTCTTTGTACTGCTCGTCGAGATTTTCATCTCCACTACAGATTCTGATGTTCTCATTGTTTTTGTCTTCTTTTGACACCGCAAATTGGCAGCTGAAACATAAATTGTTGTTTGCGGTACAGAAGAAATTCTGGATCTTACTTGAATTTTTGTTGCCAAAACTCTCTAAACCACGGATTCATAGTGTTGTTTTCCGGATGTAAAGCTGTGTAATATTGTCGGAATCCGGGAATCTTCGGAGCATGGATCCGAATAGAGAAAGATCCTTCAGCTTCTTCCTCCAAATCCTCAACAACATCATTTCTATCCGCCCATCCATCGGAGCCAATCCATTGGAATCTCTTCATTTGCATTTTTCCATCAGCCAAATGTTTCTGTGCTTTGAAGAACTGCCTCATTGATGCTCCTTCACAGAAACAGACAACAACTTGTGGTCGAGAGTTTTGAGAATCCAGACGAGTGAGCAATTGCCTATATTCTTGATCACTTGCCAGTGTCTTGATTTTTTCGGAATAGGCGATACAGACAGATGATGATCGGTGAGCAATGAGTCTTTCTAAGCTTTCGAATCCTTTTTCTCCGTAGTTACCTGAAACAGAATCTTTGGTTTTCTATTCATTCGATTCTCGAGGTCCTTATCTCTTGGTTGAAGTTTCAACTTCTTCCTCACTCCATTTCATTTTTGATCCCCTCCTCTTTCCGAGAGTTTTCCGTCGCCGGGGGAATCTTCCGACGATATATCAACGTCTACTTCAGATGCCAACAATTTAATTATTTTCTCTTTTTGCACAAGCAAAAATCCCGCTATCCTCCACCCTCAATTCTTGTTTGAAGCTCTTCTCTTTCTCTATTTTTTCTTCTTATTCCCCTTGTATCATCAGATGGCAAAAACGAGATAGACACAAATTCGATTCCACTTGAAGCACCCGCAGGGCATAAGAAGAGAAGAAGTGAATAAGAAAGAGGTTAGAAGGGGTTAAAAAGATATCGAGAGAGAGAGAGAGCAGGAAAGTGAGGGTGTATCATCTAGTGGGCCACTACTTTATGATTTTTTCTTGAAGATAAAGGTGGGAACAGTAACAAAAATGGGTAGAATGAAAGATTTCGGAATTGGTTTTAAATGTTTGATTTGAGGAACAAAAAGATAAAAAGAGAATGTTCTAAACTTTTGTGATATAAAAAGTTCATCCGATCATTAGTGGAAGTTGCCCGACTGCCGGCCATTCCAGCTTCGGAAAAGAGATAAACATCTCAGAATTCTATCAGAAGCCCATAAAATCTATATAATAAAACGAAACCGTAATCCCTACCTGCGGAATACAACACTGCGACATATGTCCAGTTGTAATGATGAAGAAGTCTATTGATAGCTTGTGCTTGAAAGACATCAGAAGGAACAACACGGAGAAAATATCCAAATTGTTCTTTGTCGGATAAATCGGGTGTGGTGGCAGAGTATCCGACTTGAGGAATTCGAAAAACCTGAAATCGAATGATTAGTCATTGATTATTGATAAGAAATTCACCTGCAATAAGTTCTGTACTGCTATTGTAGAAGAACTCTTTCCAGGTCCAATCACTGCCACCACTGGAACACTTTTCTTATTACACCCAGGAGTTTGACAACATGAACATTGAGCAACTCCTTCCCTTAGAAACGCTATTGTCTGTTCCATTGCTATTCGTTCTGTCCAACATGAATCTCTGAAGAAAATATGGTGAAGATGTTTGAAGATAGAGAATACGTACCGTATAGATAAGCCTAATTTAAATGGTAGTTCTTCGTTTAACTGTTTTACAGTAAGCATTGCTATTTCCGACCGTTGTATTCCGTACTGCTCCCAGATCTCTCCGCAACTCTCAGATCCGGCGATTTGACGATGGATTGGGAATAGAGCACCGATCTGGAATCAAAGTTGGTTAGAATTTTTCTATTACGTCTCATTCTTTGGCTAGTTATGAATAGCTTCCCAAAGGAACTACTTTTTCCAGACTTCGCATTCAGGAACTATTAACCTTGAGGACTCCGATTCAGCAATTAATAATTCCCAGATGTTCACATTACTCGAGTTATCAGAAATCTCAATTGTCCCTTTTTCCGACAGAACCTAGTGTTTTAATGTCTGATCACGCCAGTTACGGGAACATTTGGAATTTCAACTAACATGCTTTTGGAGTTCTATTGCCAGAACAGTTACAATTTTTGAAATTGCTATCAGATATAGAGTAGATGATCAATTACAAATTATCATTGGAAAATGTCTCATTTCTGCTTTTTCGATTTCTGATTTCCATTATCACCCTCATCAACTCCCTCCAGAATACACCTACCTGTATTTCACCATGAATCTCGGCGACCAGCATCCGTGCCGACTGTTGAACTGTCGTTTTGGCGACGACGTCGACGACGCGAAGCATAAGAAGCGTAACATGACTGTAGAGCATTTCGAGTTCTTTTCTCTACACATGTACTCTTTTGCACTCCTCTCCTCCGATCCCTATATCTACCACCTCGCCTTCATTTCTACTTTACTGAAATAAACGAAGAAAAAGATTATTTTGAAAAACGGGAAGAAAAAAAGAAGGAAGTGAACGGAATCTTGAGGGTAAAAGATGAGATCCTTTCCTTCTTTCTTGAGTAGAAGTTTTTCGTCTTCTCTCCATAGAAAAAAGAATGGATAACAAGGAGAGAGAGAGGGACATATTTATGAGATTTCACAGATATACAAATAGGTTATGTAATCTTATTCATATATAAAAAATAGTGATCATAACAACTGAAATATGTAACGAGGTTGACATGAGCATTCGCATTTCTAATCAGTCAAGAATCCGAAAACGCAGTTTTCACAGAAACTTTCTGGGAGAAGATTATCGTTTATCTTGAACCTTCTTACTCCTGATGACGTCACAACTTCAGAATCGTAGAAACAAATCCTTCAGAATCTCAAATGACATGTGTGTCACAAGCTGCTGGTCTTGGGAATTTATTCAGTAGAGGAAAGGAAAGAGAACTAACAACCTGGTGGTGGATAACAAGGACCAAAAATCGTTAGAGGGTGAAGAATCCATAAGTGGAAGAAAGAGAAGTGTTGCGGTTTATATTGGGATTGTAGTTCGATAAGATTCAGAATAAAACACTTTCAAACTTTTCAAAAGTCGTAGTATTCGGATACAACTTTTGAAGGACCGACTGAGTTTACTCTTCCTGTCTTGATTCTCAATTGAAAACCTGAGACGACATGGGTTTGCATGGGTTCGCAATATCCTAGAACATTATAAAGTTACTGATATTTTATATTTCTAGCACATGTTTTTAAAATTTGATAGTTCAATGAGCGATTCGGAAACGCAACGAACTTTAAAAATGGAGTGAGACTGTTATCTGAAAAGTTTTTAACATCAAAAGAAGAAATGAGCATTTTTGTGTTGTGTCGGTGGTTGACCCCTGATAACAAAATAGAACTAAACATCGAGAGGACCCTAGATAAGCAACAGAAAAAAACAGAAAGTCGTTGGTTCTGTTTTTCGTTTCCCTTCTTGAGCAGTTTTCTTCCATACATTTTCAATTATTAGTCGTCTTTTTGCTCTCGTTTCCTTGCTTGAGAAGTCAGTTTTTGCTCACATCAACTCTATAGTCAAGAATACCGAAAAGAAGGTGAAAGAAAGAAAAAGAAAGTAAAAGAAAAAGGAGAGGTGGGCGGACAGATTGAAAACAAATATAGGCAATAAGTAAGGTCTATCTCAAAAGAAGAAAAAAGAAGAATGAGTCAGATGCAGAGAAGATTTGTCAGAGAGGAATAGTTAAAGCTCTTTAGAAGTGTATTTTTTTGGAATACAGTACGTTTTCAGTGTACAGTACCGGAGAAAAATGTCATTTCTGAGTGATTTCAGTTGCAAATTGGCAAATTTGGGTTTGAAAAAGTTGTTCTGAGTAGTCCAATCAGTCTGAAATTTTGTGAAAATATTAACAACCTATTTTTATTTTTGAAATAACTACTTCGTTGTACAGTTTTTCTGAAAAGTTACGAAGGCAAATATAAAAAATCATCGAACGTAACACTGAAATTTGATATAGCGTCGCTGTCCTGAGGACAGTTTTTTAAAGAAGGGTTGTAAAAAAGCTGACAACTACAAAATAAAGATTTAGGTTTGGTTAATATATCCACAATATTTCAGGCTGATAGGACTACTCTAAACAACTGTTTCAAATACCCCTAAGTTGGCTATTTTTTTCTGAAGAAACCAAATTTTTAGAGCTGTCTGAAAGGTTAATTTCATTTCAGGAAGCATCAGAATCAAACTTAGTGAGTGGTCCATATTTTGGTTCATGATAGTGACCAGATTTAAATTCACCAGATCAGCAATACAAACAGCTCTATAATTAAGATAAACTCTTACTTTTGTCATCCTGCCGTTTAGTTTGATACCAGAGCTACTTAGATAGATTTACCTTACACCAGATAAAATTATAGGATCTTGACTTCCAGAGACTTCACAGAAAACAAAAAAAATAGCTGCACATCATCATCAAGGATTATTTGAAACTGAAAACATGTCAGATGTCAGTCTATTTCACACGAATCAACATTCAAAAGTATTTATTTGTAAAATGATATGCTTATTGTTCCTCACCTCTTTTTCTCTTTTGAGTTTACACTTTTGTTTGGAGATCAGAAAGATCATCAAAACCCTTTTTTCATTTTCTTCGTTTTTCTAAATCTTATCCCGAGGGTATTTGAAGGTCACAAAGTAGAGTAAAAGAGTGGGAGTGAGAAGAACCAAATAATTATTCAGTTTTTTTCCGAAGAAGATGGGTCAAAAAGCAACAGATTTGTTGTTGTTTAGTGAGTAAGAAAGGAAGAAAAGGGAGCGAAAGAAGAGGATTTAGCAAAAATAGGGAAAAAGAGGAGGGAGAAGATCCGGAAGCGGTGGCTCCAAAGTTCAAAGAAGTACCGATATAGAGTAATTGAGACCGGATAAGTCGTGTGACGTGGCAGAATAAAGTAGACGGAGGATTCAGAAGATTGGGAGAGGCGGCTGAACCTTCTTTGAATAAAATCGGTAAACTTTTGACCAATATAACCTGGTTTAGGGAATAGTGGTCAATAACAAAAATTCAAATTAGGTTTTCTGAGCACACTCAGAAAGTAGTTCAGTATTGTCGAATATGCGGGATGTTCTTAATGTGTTCTCTGGCACCTAAACATAGACCAACTAACATTAAAAGGCTTTGACAACAATTGAAAAAAGTTTTTTCTCTTAATCTGAATTTATTAAAAATACAATGTTTACAGTTCCAAGTGAATTCAACCCTCTTTCAGTTGATTGACATCTGAAGTCAGATCGATCGCATAATGGCTGTGGGCCTTCAGAATCTTAGGAATGCGGAATTCTTCAAAGCATAAGAACTCGCAATGTTCTAGAAATCTCAGAAGAAGTTCTTTTTACTGTCATCTCACTATGAAAAATCTGCTCTCTCTGCTAAACGAAGCCAATCTGCAGACACAAGCCTATTTTTCATCCCAGGAAACATTCCGACTCGAAATTTTCGGATTCCTGTTTCCGTTCATCGGATGCCACGTGTCAAAGACTAAAAGATATGAAAAAGTCGAAAGAAGATGTATAGAAAATGGGATAAAAAAAGAGTTGAAGAAGGCGACGAAGAAGTCCGTCGACGACGGAAAAGAAGGAGAAGAAGAAGAAGACACCCTCTTCCCAAATCAGTCGACGCCTAGCGTATTTTGACGAACTTATGTTAACTCAACGTCTTCTTTTCCTCTTCTTCTTCCCTTCTTCTCCATAGCCGTCGTCGTCGTCGGAATTCTCGTGCTTCTGAAGTGTGAAGAGTGTGAAGGAAAAGCAGGAGGAGAAAAAATAAGGGAAAGAGGAGTGGATTTTGGGACCGCCCACTTCGAGGGAACCTCATTTAAAGATAAATTTTGAAAATGAGTCAAGGTCATCTTTTGCTGTTTTAGTACTACATTCTCCCATTTTCTGTATCTATTGCCTCTTTGTAAAAGTTGAAAGAAGGATTTCAGATTTTTTGCTTTCTCCCTATGCTTTGAGAAAAGTTTATAGCTTCGATATGTGTAAAATCATAATCCATTTCGTTGTTGAATCCATTAGTGAATTGAATGCTGTACGGTGTACTGTTAAAGTTTACCACAAGTTTTCGCATTCACATATAAAGATTCGAAACTTGAATACCACATTTGTGTTCATCATACAAATAATCTAATCTCAGAACAACACATACTGTAGGTTTTAGGTAAATCCTAACTGTGGCCTCTTTTATATTTCCTGTTCCTTGGTCACCAAAGCTTTCAGAAAGTATACTCCGGAAAAGGTTCTTCTGCAAAAAAGAGGTCTCGCTTCCTCTTCTTTTTTTCCGAAAAAATGCTGATCAAATTATTTCGGGAGAGAGCAACAAGATGAGGTACAAGTGAAAAGGGAAAGATATCGAAAAGATAGCGAGGGTGGAAAAGAGAAACGATTCTCTGGAACAGATGATGTCATCGTGGGTGGACATTGAAACACGTCACGGTCTGGTTGGGTGAGAAGGTAGGACTCAAATTAATCCAATCTTAGTTATATAGGTCACCTTGTTCTTATGGTGATTCTGAAAGCTTGAGATCAATTGTTCTGAAAAATTGAATCAGTTTCTTTTCAAAGGAATCCGAATTTCGTAAATATAACGAATCTCAGAAATACTAGTAAAAACTCATACTATTCAAACAGTATAACAAAAATCTGTTCGATAGAAAGAGTTAAATCTTGATATTCAGTGCTCAGTCGAAACTAGTAAAAAGATCCCCGTTCGAAAAAAGTCTCGGTGCTTAAGATTTTCCCATGCAAGTTTGTTCTGCCACTTAACCAAGAGTGGTCCAACTATGTTTAATGTGAAAAAAAAATCTTTGCTCTGTTTTTTTTTTTTGAAAACTACAATGTAATAGCACAATTGAAAAGCAGAAGAGGGAAGAATAAAAAATATTCAAAGTGTTTGTCAATCCAATAAAATATCAGGTCGAAGGTGTCAGATGTGCTTACTCGAAGGAGCTATCATAGAAACAGAATGAGTAGTTCAAAATTGAAAAGGTCAGGCTTCCTTTATAAAAATTCAAATCTATTTGATAGATTATTTCCGAAGTCTGAATCCTTGAGATTACTGCTTAGCACCTGCTTGCAACTTCGAAATAAGATTAGAAACTTTTTCTTAGCAAATGGTTCCTTTACTGGAATATCGCCTTTTATTTTCTAGACCTTATTTTCCCAGTATTGTATTCAATCATCAGCTTGTCATATACTGTAGTACCTCCAATAGAAGGACATGTTTTCTGTTTTAGGAGTACCTCAAAAAGAGAACTTCAGTTATCAATAATCATTTATATCTTATGTTCAAGACTGACATATTATGTTTTTAGTTTAGTTAACTTTCAAAGATTGCTCAAGATAGACTATTTTTTGTTACTAAGGATTTTGTGAAAGTGCTTATTTTTAACTGACACAAGTTCTCTTTCATTGGGTGTTACCTTAAATTGGACTACTCTTCTAGTGTAGATCTTACGGTATCTCAAATGCTTCATAATTTTTCTGAAAATCTTGGGCATAAAAAAGAGAAGAAGTGCATGGTACGTCATCATAATGATCCTCCCTCGCATTTTGAGGTGAGAAGAGAGAAAAAGGAAAACGGCCAGTGCCTGCGGTGCCGATTCTATTCAATTTGCTTCCTCTTTCTTTTTTCTGCTGCTGGAAAAGGACATTCTGCTTCTGATGTCCTCTTCACGACATATGGAACAATTATTAGATGATGGTGCTGGAGCGGCGCAGGGAACATTACTGGATAAAAGAAGAAAAAAGAGAAAGAGTTTGAAAAGATTCCGATAGAAAGAACTCTAGAGGAATGGATATAATCGGTGTGCTGCGGGTGGTGGTGGTGGTGCAAAACTGGAAGAAATGGAGGAAGGAGAGTATAAGAATTGGGAACAAATCGGGGAGATAATCGTTCTAAAAGTTACTCGAGATTGATTGGAGAATGTGAGCTGCTAGATAGTTTTGGTTACGGGATTCCAGATTTCTCTTTTCGCACTGTGACCAACATGGAAGAAATAAATTCACGAAGTCTTTTAAAACTTTAACTTGCAAGGAAACCGTGGAATCAAGCAAATTTGGGGTTTCTCCAATCTTCTTCTGTTGTTTATATCGATGTACCTAGAACCCCACCAAAACAACTTTTTTCCCGCTTTTTTCTCTGGTATGGGTGCTCAAAGTGCAAAACACACGATAGTTTTTATTCAAAATTTGATGAACCTAAAGATCTGATAAAATTATATTTCCTGACAGAATTTGAGTTTTGAAAAAGACCTAGAACTCCAAATCTTCTAATATCACTAATTTAGTACTAAAATTAGCCATTTTGCACTTTGAGCACCCATATCTCGGCTCTGGATGTCGTGAGCGAAAAATTATTTTGAGGGGGTTTTTGATTATTCGGGATTAACAAGTGGGAGAAGTTTGGAGAAATTCTAAATTTAAATTGTAAAATGAACCTTTGTGAAAGGAATAGTAAGACAAAAAGTATTTCAGTAGAGTCAGTGAGGAGTCAAGTATAATTGTTACCTTGACATGAATTTAACTTCTAGACAGAAATGCCCTGAATCCGTAATCAAAGCATCTGACTATGAATTTTTTATAGATATTTTTGAATGAAGGTATTCTGAAGTTTCATCAGAAAGTTGAGCCAAGTTTTCACATTCTCTGGGAAATGAAAGCATGACTCCCATACAGTAATCATTTGGTATCATATTCTGGGGATAGTCCAGTTAGTTTCTTATTGTTAGACTTTCTAGATGTCCTAGTATATTGAAACACTGCGGATTTGGAAACAAAAGTCCCAATGATGGATTCACAGAAGCACTTCAGAATAAGAAACTGAGAAAACTGGAAGTTATATTTTAAAATAAACCCATGAACGATTTTTAATAGCTAATTAGAAGTTGAAATATCAGAAGAAAGGAGAAGTGGAAATCCAAAAAAGGAGAGTTATCCTTCTTCTCTATCTCTGAAATGGGCCATTAGGTTCAGCCGTCGTGTTGGGAGAGAGAGTTTGTCGTGTGTACTCTTCTTTGAGCAGGCAATTTGTTATCCCTTTTCTCCTCCCCCGTTTTGTCATACTTATTTTTGAAACTTTCGCGTCTATGTGGAGCAAAAACGAAAAAGGCGAAAATTTCCGACAAAGGAAGAAAAAGGTGACAACAAAGAAGGATGAAGACGAAGAAGTTGCGCTTGCTTGATTCGATTCTGGCTGTCGCATCCACTTTAATCTCACGCCTTCTGAATCTTATTATGAGCTGAAACAGTACTCTCTTGTTGTTACTTTTCATTCATTCTTATTTACAAGCGTGATACAATGAAAGAGACTCGTGACAGATGTAATTTGGATGTTTCCCAATTATGGATGGGCAAGGCAATGGAAAGAAAGGAGAATAAATTACTAACAAATGAGTAAAAATATTAAGCTGAGAATCACAATTTTTAATTTCCTCCGAGGCGAGCTCCAGCACCACCTGGCCATTGATGGCCGCGTGGCTGTTGACGTGCTCCTCTGATATCACCATCTTGTCCATGGATTCCTCCATCTTCATTAGGGATCAATCGATGTAAGAACTCTGGAGTTGAAATCAAATCGACACCGTATTCGTCCGGATATTTGAGTGCAACAAAGAAGTAAGCATGACCAACAAGGATTCCTACAAGTTCGTTGGTACCACCTCCGCGAAGAATAGCACTGAATCCCCATAGTGCCCACGGAAGATAGCGAGCTGGGAATCGTGTTCCGAACCAGAATGATACGATGGTATCCTTGTTGACTTGACACCAAACGTAGATGACTGAGAGCACCATTGGCTCGAGAAGAAAATAGATATCCATCGCCATGCAAATTCCCTGAAAAATTACTCGGTTTTTCGGCTTCAAATTTGAGATTCTAGGAAGACAAGAAATGAAAGCATGAAATGTGACACAAATTTCCGACTTTTTGAGCTTTCAGCTATCGTTTTCTCATTTTCAATAAATGAATACTCACTGTGCAGAAGAACCAGTTGAAAATGAGCATGAAAAGGTAATCAGCGGATCTCCCCCGATATGTTTCTCGTTCCAATTGCTTTGAGTAGTTGTAAAGGAAATAACACATCATTAGCCAGTGGAATCCAGTTTGGGGTGTTACCGGGTAGTATATTAAAGCAGTTAGAGGCCTCCAGAACTGAAAAATTATATTTTAAGACCTGATTTGAGTTAGAAAAAACGTACTTGAAATTTGTTGACCACGAGATCCCAATGAAGAAACATCCATTGCACATTGATTAATCCGAATCTACCAAGAAGAGGCACAATAGTCGACGCAAGGAACCAGTACCTTGTAACAACAGGGATTCCGAGAAGGAAGTTTTCGAAATCCATCTGTAAAAATAACTAAAATACAGGAGAATCTCTGAGACTATGGCGACACATTTTCGTTTCTGCGGAGACGAAAAGAAATCGCTAGAAAGCTGACGTCGTATAAGAGGAAAGAACACGTGTACAAAAGACGTGTACAGATTCAAACGGCTACGATTACAAGCACAATAAGTAGATTGAACACGGTTTCAGCAAAAATGAATAAAATTCGAAACAAATTGTCTTTTTGTCTTTATAAATTACGGAAACCATTATGGTTACTGTGAAACCTCTTCAGCGCAAAACATGTTCCTTTAATTTTCTTAAAGGAACATATGCCACTCATGTAAGGTCTCACAGCGATCATAATGATTACTGTCATTTATGAAGAAAAACATGCAATTTTTCTGTTTTGTTTTCATTTGCTGCACCGAAAATCGAGAAAAAATTCAGCTCTATTGAAGAGTTGAATTTGCGTTAAAAACTGAACTGTCAAACAGATTGAGCTAGGTTGCAATCGATTGTATAGAACGAGAATCTAAGATGAAGAAGAACATTTATAAATATTAAAAACAACATGGAAACCGAAGCTGTGAGATTTCAGGGGGTTAATCTTGCCGTTTTCAGTGCTTTTCCACGGCGCAAGTGCGCGCTTGTCGTCAAATCGTTGCGAGACCCTCGCACCGTATTTTGCCTCTTCCTGGTTTAGTGAACGTGTCATAGTCGGTCACACCACGCGTAGAATTGATCGATTCGGCATCAAAGAAAACAAGTTTCGACACCTGTTCCACTTCATTAAGAATCACATTGCTTCTCTTTCACCGTTTTTCGTCAATGATATCTCTTTTTAGACATATTTCAGTCACTTCGTAATGAGAAATATCATTTTTATGCGACAATAAACATTAAAAATTGATATTTACTTTCAGAAGAATGACTGATGACATCGACGTAGTCCCAGAAGCAGTTTCACCATCGGAAGACATAGAATTGACAATCCGACAGGCATATCAATCCGAAAGTGACTTGAAGTTTACTTGCCCATTGAGCTGGACGATCAAGCAAGTGAAGGAGCATGTTAAGAATTGTCTCAGCAGCCATCCAGTAAGATATATGAATTCAAACATAGAAATAAATAATTATTGCAGGAAGTTCTCAATCAACGTTTAATTTTCTCTGGAGCTTCCCTCAACAACGAACAAATTCTTTCAGATGTATTGAGAGAAAGGTAATGCAATCTCGCAGAAACAACAACAAAAATAACTTGAAAATTTACAGGAACCACATCACAGGAACTCAAGTATTCTTCCACTTGATGATTACACAACCGTACCAGCCGACATCTTCAGAGTCGGATGTTCGCAGAAGAAATGTCAATGGAAGTGAAACGACTCAAAAGTGAGTGTTTTTTCATTGTTGAAAACTTCCATTTAAAATTAGGATCTCAATAACACGCATTGCAAACCGCAAGCATAACTGCTATTCTTTGAATTAAAGTCTATTTTGAAGCTCTAAATTTCACACTTTTTTCGAATGAGTTTATGTGTTGACTTGTAATTCTTAATTTCAAAAATGAAATTGCTGAATTAGCACTTTTTCTTGAAAATCTGTTTAAGAAACTCCATAATTCAATTTTTGGTTCAACCACTGTTCTCATTTAAGACCATTATAAGCTGAGAGCTAAATACTTCAAATGCTATTTTTCCAATCTTTTTCAAAACCATCCTATCCGAAATCGTATTTTCCATTTTTAGTGTTACATCTTCAATCAACGCCAATTCGATTCATCCCGCGTATGCTCAGAACATGATAGCATGGCAACAGTATTGGGCGGCTTACAATCAATTGGCTCCAGCAGAACAAACTTCGGAACACCATAGATTGATAGTCCATTACTATTCATACGCCATGTCGAATCCCGCAACACCTATGAACCAGCTCAGTGTTGCTACTCCGGAACAGAACGCTGCGGCATGGAGAGCTAGACTTCATGGAGTGGACGCAGCGGCCGCTGGTGGAGCTCAAGCGAACGGAAACCAGGCAGCTGCGGCTCCCCGTCAAGGAAGAGTCGATCTTCTGGAAGTCGGATATCGGATTTTCAAACTTGTATTGTTGTTCTCGGCAATTCTTCTCTACTCATCTTTCGAACGATTTGCTTTAGTTTTGTGCTCTGCCCTGTTCATTTACTTCATTCAATTACGTAGAAATCATGCTAGAAACAACAGAGCGCAAGCTGCTGCTGCCGCTGCTGCCCAACCGGCTAACAATCAAGAGGCACATGTGAATAACAACAATAATGGAGAGAACGAAGGAGAGAATACGGTAAGTAATTAAGATAAAATTTCAGGAGAAACTTGATAAGCTAACCATGTTGTACCGAAACTGTTCATTCCAGACTCCGCCAACTGAAGGGGAAGCTCCAGCAGCTTCTGATGCTCCACAGCAACCACCCGTGCCACAGCCAACTACAATGCAAGTTTTCATCGCAACAACCTACTCGTTTATCACTTCATTTTTCGCCTCTCTTGTTCCTGATCATCCTATGCCGATGGATCTTAACTAGATGATAGTTTTTGTCGTATAATATGTATTTTCCGATTGTCATTGGTTATAATATTTTCTCACCGGCCCTTCTCATCCCACATGTCCCGATGTATTACTGTACAACCGAAGTCCTTTTTCAGCTTCCTTTACAACTTAGCCCACCGTCTAGACACCTTTTTGTGTATATGTATCTTAATATCGTTGTTTCTTCCATCCGCGGGTTGCCCCACTCTTCCTTTTCTCTTTTTTTCGAATAAACTTTATTACGATTCGTTCAGAACCGTCACCCTCTATGTTCATTATGCACGATGGAAAGGAGGACTGGTCTATCCCTTCCCTTTTTTGACCAGTGTCCATTTCTGACCATCACTTGTCTAGTTTTCTCCCCTCTCAAATCATCGTCATACTTTTCGTGTCGTTTCGTACACTGGTTCGGTTTTTAAATTGTATCGATTTATACGGATAGGATATGACACTGAGGCACGTTTACTAGTCTAGATGCTAATTATCATGTTAGGAACAAATTGGGTTGTGAGAGAACCGAAAAACAAGCGGTAGGTGCTTTGGAAGAAGCGAAGAAACTGACGGAAATAGGCTCGACTGGTAACCATGGTTGTTTCGTCTCTCCTGAAGACTTCATACCTACAATCAAAGATTCCAAAATGCTTTCTTGGAAGTGAATACAATCTATAGATACTGCGATTCAGATTTTTTTGTACCTTGCGTGCAGAAATATTAGGGCGGTAAACATTTGAAAATCCATGCTCCACTGCACTCCCCGTGTATTTGGTCAAATGGAAGAGTTTTTGCAAAAAAAATCAGTATGATTTTCTCTTCCATTTGACCAGTGCGCTAGAGCACGGATCCCATATGCTTACCGCCCTAATAGCCTAGTTTGATACTGCTAACTTCTAAGTACTGTAAGACGTTACTGTGAAGGAGAAGTCTCAAGACCTGAAATCAGAAATGCTAGTCTCGAAGAGTTGTTTTATGAAGTGAACGGATTATTTACGATTTGTACGCACTGCAAATTGAAAGACTATTTTACTTTGCTATCGTAACAATCCCTAGCACGAACGGAATGAATCTGTGCAGAACTCTAAAACCTAAAAACTTTGCTTTTCACTTTTTCAATAACCTAATCTGTTTCATATCGCTTAACTTTCTAATGAGAAATGTTCACCATTCAATCAGCGTGTTTAATCTAGGATACGACAAATGCAAACCTAACAGAAAACCGAAATACTGTACATGACGACCTGAAATGCTTTCAGATGACCTAGGCTTATCTGAAAGCTTTCTCTCATTCTTCGATCGAAATCTTTCTCCAGTGTTTTTACCAAATCCCCCACTTTCCTCCATTATTCTCAAAACGATTCGACCCCATTTCTGTGGGTTACGTCATCTAAGAAAACTGTCTTAGACCCTTTTCCTTTTTTCCGAATTTCTTGCATTGTCCATCAAATTGGCACGTCAGTGAGGTCTTTTCTCTCATCCCTCCTTTGAAAAGAGAGTTGTTTTGTGTTCCGAATGACCTAGTTGCCAGGTAGAGATTTCCGAGAAACCAAAGAAAACAGAAGGAGGTCCCGAGAGAAAAAGAGAGATGATGGCGCCAAGGTCAATTCGATTTACGTTCATTTATAATTCGGGCGACGTTTTCGATTTTTTGTGTCTCACTCTCCAGGAAAAAGTCGGTGGAAAGAGATAGTGATGGAGAAGGGAAAGAATCAGATGTCCGTTAGAAAGTGAGATGATACGATGGACACAACAATAACATGTGTTGTCATACAGTACTTATATCGGGACGTATCACTGATTATCTTCACTTCCGACGTAGACTTCAGAGCGTCGATGTCTCTGTAATTTCAAAGCTGAAGGCGTTATGTTAGCCAAGAAACTCAAAGAGGACCATTCTCAAATGTAGCTTTTAATGTAATTTCTCCATTTGTAGGTGAAAAGAAAACACGAAAAACTATTTCCAAGTAGTGTCTCGAAAGGTCAGCCTATCGTGAATTCAATGATAGGCAACTTTCAAATTGAACTGTTGGGAACCAAAACACAACAGACAAGCTCTAGAAAACGTTTTTTTAATGATTTCCCCCAAACCAATGAGAAAACTAAGTTTTTGACTTAAGTTTATTAGCTGCTTCGTATAAACTTTTGATCTATCGGTCTTCAAAAGGCTGTTTTCTAAGATCCCTGATTCGAGAATCCCCATCATTTTGTCATAAAGATCTTCGGAACGTTCATGAAAGTAGATATTTCTATTATTGTCTATTTCTCTTCATAACTTTTATCCTCTTTTTCTCTTTCTCTTCCCGCCATCAAACTTCATTTCAACACAACAATGCGCTGGACAGTTCTTCATAGTAATATACTTCTTCCTCTCCTTCGCCTCCTTCGCCTCCATCGACGTCGTCGTCGTCCCGATTCTCTCCTCTCATCTGAAGGCCATTCCTTTTTCTTTCATTACCCTCTCTCCTCCTCTTCACCTCCAATATCGCCTAAATTTTCCTTTTTTCTTGGATCTCTTTCCCTTTTTTCCTATTTATTATCCTCTTCCGAAATCGACAGCCAGCCGTTTGATCGTGCGATCATCAAACCCGCATCGTCGTCGAATTTTTCGATTTTCATAGTGATAGTGAAATCGAGAAAATGAAGAGATTTCTCTTCTTCTCGGCCAATACTTTCCATTTAAGACTGGATTCCTCCCTTCTTCTTGATCTCGTTTATTCGTTTTTCACTCCTTTTATTTTTCACCACTTTTTCTTTCTCCTCCATCACCTTATCAACCCCCTTAAAAATTCTCGTCATGGCGAGAAACCGATTTTTTACCCGAAAAAATGAAGAAAATATCGAGATGAAAAACGATTTGTGATGTTCCCATTGCGAACTGTCTACTCATTCAGTCTTCTCCATTTTGTACTGTAGAAAATATTACACTTTTATCTCTCAATCTGAATTAGACGAGGAATGTAGACGTCACACTCCATTATGATGAACTTCTTAGTTTTTCCAAAAAATCTAGGTGCAATTCTCATCTCTACTGCCTCTTTCAGCCGGAATATCACCGAATCCCAAATTATTTGGGAGTGCATCAGATTCTGCTTCAGAATGAACCCTAAAGTCTTCCAAGAATTTGTTTATTTCCTCGGCCCAACCCTTTCCCTATCTCTCCTTATCCTTTCTGTTTTCATTGTCCGTTTTGCAAATCCAAATTGTTCGACCTTTTTCGACCGAGAGAGTACTATCCAATGAAAGTTGTGTGACTTGTACAAATCTAGTTTTTCTCCTGCCTCTACTTTTATTTTAAATCGCTTTCATTTTTTTTTGTGGAAGTTTCGAAATCTTGTTCCAACCTTGTGTAGGTTTCGAATTGTTTTAATCCGGTGTTCTAAACGAGAATCTGGTCAGAGATGAGTTAGGGATTGTGCTAGACGCGGTCGGATTTTCTGAAATGAATGAGCTATAGTTCGGAAAAAAAAGTCCGGAGCTGAAGTGAACCATGAGGAATTGAGAACATTTTTCTTTCTAGTTTTTTATATGCTCTATATATTCAAATTTGCCTCCATTGTGCCAAATCGGAACAAAATCTTTTAAGATTTTAAAAAGGGTACATGCTTGAGACAAGATACTCCTAATACTTTGACCCTAGAACCCCTCCACCTCAAATCCAATTCATCGGACCCTTTCGTCGTGGATTCAGTTGCTGTTCCAAATTCTAGATAGCTATAAAATTGCGGCCTGTCGACCTTCTCCATCTTCACCTCCCTACTACTTTTCCATGCGCAATGATTCTCGCCCGGTCGTATTCGCTTTTCGAGCGATTTCACCTTCGTACCAGTCGGTACAGGTCGGTGCGCGCACCGCCAATCTTTCCCTCTCCCAACCGATTTCTCCTTCATTCCGATTCTTTTACCACCCGTGAGAAGAAGAAGAAAAGGAAGAAGACGTTGTGGTCGAGAGAGTAAGAATAAGAACGAAATAGACATTGTACAACAACTTGACCCCCAAAAATTGTGTTGAACGAGATGGAAAAGAAAAATGAAAAGAAGAAGAAGGGTGCAATTCTTCTTCGGAAGAGAGAGGTGTTATAATAATTATGAGAAATCGGACCGAGGTGTCACACGATGCATTTTAATGGGATTCCCTTGACATTACAGAAAAAATTGTTGGATTGACATATTAATTCGACGATTTCAGAAATCTGAATTTCAACTTTTGACGCCAAACCCCTAATTTTCTTGTTCGTGGGGGATCATGAATGGAAAAAACATGAAACACGTTCGGATGATTGATGATGACGTCAGGATTCAGAAGACCTTTTTCTCTTGTTAATGGACATCGGAGGGTAGTGAAATGACATCAAGTACATGTATAATCCTTTCTCCATTATCAACTATCACCTTCTTCTCTGTGAATTGGTCTAGAATTCCCATTTTGGCAAGGTGTGTGTTCAGACCAAAGCTTCATAAAGGTTGAACAAGATTATCCAGTTGAATCTCTGAAAGTTACAATTGGAAAGTTTTATAGATCGAATGAAGATATTCCCAAGACAAAAAAACATCTTCTACTATTTAGGTTTACAAGTTTTCTGAAATGTCAGCAATTACAGTAACTTCCAAACCTCCTTCAACATCAAACTGCCCCTTCGAAAAACGATGTTTTTGTTTGGAGATGTTCACATTTCCAAAACCGTATACATCTTTTCCTGCCCTTCAACTTTTCCATTTCCCTAATAGCCATTTGGATGCCAAAAAGAAACCAAAAGCTTCAGTCGTCCGCGCCGTGCGTTCTCTTTCTTCCACTTTCTTCATCTTCTAACAAACATCGTCCGAAGGACTAGAGACGATCCGAATCACTGTGGCGGATCTCAACGGACGATATGCAAGAACAGGTCCAGAATAGAAGAAGAAGCCTCTCTCTCTCTCTTTTCTGTCCAGCAGCGTCCATTATGCAAGAGAGTGCGCGAACAAAACGAGGACCCTAAACCGGTCCCTTTCTCTTTTTCTATTTTTCTCTCTTATTCATATTCTATTCATCTCATTTTCCTCTCTCAACGCCTACAACTCTTCGGAAGACCACTGTCGGATCCGAATCCATGGATGAATGGTCGTCGCGCGCGACTATTCTCGGGCGGCGCCATGACTGACCGTTTCTCTAAATCTCTCATATCTCAGTGCTCTTTTCAAGTGTCTACCATCTACCGTAATCCTCTCTCTCTCTTTTCTTCCAATTCGTCCATTTTACACCAACAGTAGCACCAGCTATTTTCTCGCTTCTTTCCCTTTGTACATACTATTCATCCTTTCATTTCTTTGAACCATCCTCTTCTCTTTCTTTCCATTTTTTCTCATTCTCCAAATTTGATTTCATATTTACCAATCTACAGTACTTTCTCCTTCTCCTCTTTCCATCTCTCTATCCCTAACTTTCTCACCCTCAACATCTGTTTTCTTCAAGTTTTGGCTCCTTTTTTGTCGTTGAATCATTCGCAAGAGATAGCCCTAAAAACAAATAGATCTGACCCCGCGTTGATTCATTTTTTTTTCAAATTTCTCAGATTTTTTCCCTCATTTTTTAAAAATCTTTACTTGCCCCTCTCCCCTTCATCTCGCACACAGATTCCATAGCCCTGACCCACAAAAGAATGCGTCATTTTTCCCGATTTTCCTTTTCTTCGAACTTCCTCGTTTCTAAATTTAGGCAGTCTCTACCAGATTTTAATGAAATTCAACATGCTTCCAGAGCTACTGGTGTCGTGCTCATTTCAGAGTTTCGTTGATTCAATATTCCGAAACATAACAGTTTGTAGTCTAGGGTTTCTATGGTTTACAGATCTTGACATTCGTCAACCCTGTCTTTCTTCCGAATCTCTATATTCCATTCCTCAATATTCCTTCTTTCAGCTACACCCTATTGCACAATCTAACCTGTTGCTCCTCCATACTTTCCCACTTTACCTACAGTAATCAATTCCAGCTTTTCCCTTTCATTTTCTTTCCCCCCTATCTTTACCTTCTTCTTCTCATTTATCTCCACATTTTGAACACTCTTTCACCTCTTGATTCCTAAAACCGTCATTTTTCGACGAGCCCTTATCAGCCGATTTTTGACAATTTCGGCGCCGTTTTCCTGATTCTCGCCCTCGCCTTTTCCCTCTCTGCTCTCTCGTTCAATGAATTGTTTTTGTAATTCAAAGTTTTCTCAACTCGTATTTCATTCCTCTACTTCTTCACTTTCTTATTCCCTACATTTTCAGAAACAGAAGACATAGTGTTAACCTTCTGATTCTCAACCCCATTTCCATCCTCTTTTCGATCTCATTTCCTAAAATGGGTCAAGGATGTGGGGATGACGGTATCCCTCCAGCACCGTTTTCTTCTGCTCATTCTCCAGCTCATTCCCCATTATCAGTCGGTGTTTCATCTGCCTCTTCTGCCACGTCTTCATCCTCAACACCTCCTCCATCAACGTCTCCAAGTGCTTCTGGATCAGCTCCAGGTGAGTGAAGACTACTGTAGATAAATCGATTCGAATCCATCAAAAAGCAGCCAGAAAGTCATCCGAGTGAATCAAAATCACATTCGTTTTTCATTCCCCACACACATTTTCTCTTTTCTTTGACGATTTCTTATCAAATTTCGTTGCCGCCAAGCTTATCATTTCTTATCACTTATCACTCAAAAATATGTTCTTTTCCCTCTTTTAGACATCAAAAAAGGGGTGAAATGAAAGAGAAAACAACAACAATCACTTCGAAATTATGAATAGAAATTCAAAATTTAATTTCAGGAGTTCGCTCGGCAGAGACCGACTGGAAGCAGGCTGGAGATGAGTCCCTCGCTGAGTTGTGTATATTTCATGTTCCGGATAAAGTAGTTGCTTTGGTGAGTTATTCGAATTCTTAAGACATTAAATCTAGACGATGACTTTTGATTTTTCTGAAACCCTTCAATTTTCATGATAATGAAACATTCTAAACCATTGAGTTCTGATTGTCATCTGAATTTTAAAAGTGAAATATTTCACAACACGTTCCGGAAAATTTTAGTTTACCATTTTCCAGCCCAATCCAAAACGATCAGAATGCACACTTCCAATGAATCTGCTTCTGAAGTCATCGAAAAATCGAAAGAAACTATCGATTTGGTCTTCTGATCAGATTCCACGAGGTGTTCGATTCGGTCCCCTGGTGGGAGAAATTCGTTTAGTCGATGTGGAATCTGCTCTTGTTTGTCCTGCTGAGGCATCAATGGCTGGTGGAACAAAGGCACAAGAAGAAGTTCCATTTGATGATACTCCAGAAGAATGGAAAGTATTCTCTCCATCCGGTGGCCGATTAACAAAAACGATAAGTGTGAAAGACGACGGAAAATCAAATTGGATGAAGTATGTGGTGGCAGCAGAAGAGGAGAGTAATCAGAATCTTGTTGCTGCTCAAATCGGAAATGATATATTTTTCTATACAGTCAAGAAGATCGAATCAAATACAGAACTGTCGTTTTGGTTCAGCAGAGATTATGCCAGGAAATTGAATTATTCCACAACTCCATACACAAGGACAAGAGTGATATCTCAACAAGTTCCAAGTGTTCTGATCCCTTCGATTCCCTCAATTCCTTCGGCTGCTCCTATTTCTTCAGCAACTGCAATCGCAAGTTTAGCCGAAACGATTGTAGCAATTGACTATTCTGTGAAGAAATTAGTAGAGCCAATTGATATTCTCTCAACTGATGCTTCCTCAACAAGTGATAATGACGAGGAAATGATTGATGTCGAAGAAAAAGAGAGCTGCACGAGGCCAGCTCCAGAAGTATCCAGGCCCAATGTTATCCAGAATCCGGTTGTGCGACCTGTTCCAACAAGATTAACGAGCTTCTCAGCACCTGTCCGACCTGCTCCATTAGATCCGTTAGCTGTTTATAAGGACTATCTGAGGAAGACACTTGAGCTTACAAGTAAGACTTTTTACAAGATTGAAGAAAACTTGATACCGTTCTCTTATTGACCTCAAAAAAAACTAATCTTATCCTTCACGTCTGTTGATCTAAGCTTCAATCTACCAACATCAAAAGTCGTAATCAAAAACATCTTCTTATCTTACTTTGGATCTAAGCTTACAATGCACTTTACCACCCCTCCCCCTTTAGAGTGAGACGCCGGCAGTAGGGTAGATGCACTAGCTCACATAGCCATAAACATATGAGACGTACATCTGGTTCCTTTCTTCGCTTACTGTCTTTAGTTTCTTATTGCTAAGGATGAACTACTATCACCAATATGGCTTTGAAGCGGAGAAAATGTATCTATCACTGACACTCTCGAAAAATATATTCATCCATGGTAGGTAAAAGCGAAAAAATCTAATTTCTGAAATGTCTATTCCACAAATAGTGCAATCTAAGTCCAGTTTTGTTCAGAGCTTGGAGACCCTTCAATGTTTGTTCCTCCTGTCGTCCAAACAGCTGCATCGATTACGGCGACGGGTGGAAGATCGGGTCAACCTATTGATGTTCAGCCAGTGCTCGCTGCAACTGCTGGAGCTCACTTTGGGAATTACGCGGCAATTTACGGATCTCAAGATTTTCAACATGAACTGAAACCTCTTTTCACTACGGCAACACCTGCTTTCGGAGGTGGTGGAGGTATGGGAGGAGGATTCGGAATGGGTGGAAGTGGACATGCTTCGTCATTTCATCAACTTCCATTTGTTAATCATTCGGCCTCTTCGCACAATGATTCATCGTTTAATGGAGTTCCAAATGTAAGTGAATCTAGTTATAGAGTAGGATGGGATGATCTGATTTCAGTATGTACAGCAACAAGAGAATGGAAAGACCAGATACGCATGCAAGGACTGTAATAAGACATTTGGACAACTCTCAAATCTCAAAGTTCATGTTAGGTGAGTCATCGACATTGAAGGATTTCATAAATGTATTTTTATTTTTAGAACCCACACTGGAGAGAGACCATTCAAATGTGAAATTTGCACGAAAGAGTTCACGCAACTTGCTCATCTCCAGAAGCATCATCTTGTCCATACTGGAGAACGACCTCATCGATGTGACATCTGTGATAAGAGATTCTCCTCCACATCGAATCTAAAAACTCATCTTCGCCTTCACAATGGTCAGAAGCCGTACACCTGTGACGTATGTGATGCTAAATTCACTCAATATGTTCATCTGAGACTTCATAAGAGATTACATGCGAACGAGAGACCGTATAGCTGTGGTACATGCGGAAAGAAGTATATCTCTCCAAGTGGATTGAGAACTCATTGGAAAACGACGACGTGTAAAGAAGAAGATACGAAAGATATGTTGATGTGGAAGGGTGGAAAAGATGACTTGATGGAAATCAAGGGTGAAATCGATGATGGATCTCCATCAAGTTACATGGACATCTTCGAGAATCCATTGGTAAGTGACAAAGAGACTCTGAAAGACTAACAAACCAGTGAAGTGAAAACTGGACCTTTTACCATCAAATTTACAAGCATGCCGTCTAATCCCCAGCACTTTCCCATGCCTTCAACGCTCACTCACACCTCTCCACTGCTTTCTTTTCAGAGTTCCGAAATCAAACCCTGCCCACTTCTGCCTATTGAAACCATTTATAGTGTAAGATTTTTTGTTTTTTCTTCCCGCACGACCTTGATGCTTCATTATGCACAACTCCCTATTCATTCTCATGCCAAAAATGTGTTTCTTTCAGAAATATAACCTCTCGAATCCATCCCTTTTGGGTCAAGGTCCAAGTGGAATGCAAGAGCAACAAGCTCCGCCCCCAACACCTCAACAACAACACATGATGTATGGAAATGGAATGGGGCATATGGGGCAACCACAACATCTTCAAGGACCTCCACCACCTCAACATTTCCAAATGGATCACAATGGAATGCAGAATGGAGGACATCCTCATCAGCATCAACTGATTCAATCTCAACAGAGACCACAATCTCAACATCCTCATGATAGTATTCATCAACCTTTAAGACTTCCTGATCTGAAATCATCTTCTCTTCTTCCAACTCTCGGTCTGCCACATTATCAGTGAATCATATTTTAATCATTCTTTTTCCCTCCCTTTTAGCTCCTTTTCCAAAACCTTTTAGGACTATAATTGTTCCTCCCTCTCCCTCCCATTCAATCATATCATCTGCACCAATCTAGCATTTCTTTCTTTCTCACTTCCGCATACAGCATCCTGCCCCCTTTCCATTCCAGAACGAGTCTCCCATAATATTAATTGTATTCATTGTATTCCAATTGAGTTCAAATCAATTCGTTTTGTAATATTTTTCTGAAGTAATTTCAATACTTCCTAATCGTTTCCCAACCACTTCTCATCCTCCTCTTGCTTTATCTTTCCCAACTTTGCACTGTCAGTTTTCACTTCGGATTGGCAATACAATTCCTCTGATTTTCTGTGATAATTTTTATCTTCTTTTGAGATTTTACATTACAATCTAATCATTCCTTTTTTACTGTACATAAATAATCAAAGCCTTGACTGTTTTCGTTTTCCGCGGAGAGGTCACAATTTTCGATAAGAAATGAATTATATGCATAAGAATAGTTCAGTGACTTCCGCTAACGAGGTGAAAATATGCAATACCAGAGTACCCGTAAACCCATTTATTCAAAATATTAAAATAAAACTCCCAAAAAAAAGTGTTCGCGATATTTTCAATACTACAACGCGCTCAATTGTCTACATGGCTGAAACCTAAACTTGTCGGCATTCTCACCATTTTTTCTGGGTTTCAGGGCCTCGCGTGCTCCTCGTGACATATTCACGAGAATAACACAAGGCCTCGATACCTGAAAAACGGTGGAAAAACAGAAGCATTCATAGTACAGCCGCGTTAGCAAGCGTTCTAATATTGAAAATATCGGTAGTAGTCAAGAATGAAGAATGAATTCTGCATGCTCTCAGGGCTTGATCCTTCCATAATATCTGAAATTCAAAATCAATTACAAGACTTTTCGAGAGACCCACTTGAACTTGATCGCAGAATTCATGAACTTGTTCTGTGAAACAGCTTCCTCTCTTGCGATTTTGTAGGTTTCCTGAAGTTCACGGAAAGTGAGATTCCACTTTTTCTGGAAATCATCAACAAACCTTATCAACTTCCATATCCATTCGTTTCTTATCAACATCGTCTGCGTCTTCATAGAATTCTTCTGGTTTGAAAACATCGATATCCGGTACCAACATGAATCTAGTAACTCTTGCAGTTCCATCATCTCTTTCAGCACACAATGTCACAGCTTCACTCTTCGCATTCACTCCAACTAGATCTATTCTCGGTGGTCTGTCTCTCACAGATTTCACGAACTCTGCAAATGTCTCCTGAAGCTGTTCCTTCTGGAATTGAGATCCATTCAAATCATGATGACGTTTCATCTCTTGACGGAGAATCTCAAGAAGAGCAATAGTGACTTCGGAACCTTTTTCCAGGTGTTCGTTGAGCAGAAAATCCCACTTATGGTGTAGAAAGAGTCGTTTGTTCAGTGGAAGCATTTCTTCTTTCATAATTTCTCTCTGTTCTTTGGGAAGCTTCTGAATTTCTTTCACTTCTTCACGAGTCCACATTGAAATTGGATCGTAGTTTGGGGCGAAACGTGCTGGAAATTTCTTCATGGCAAACCATAGAATCGCGGACCAAGTCTAAAGAAAAACTAGTTTTGTTAGAAAAAATCATAGAAACTTACATGTGGATCAGTGTAGAGTCCTTGAATAAAACTGAATATCCCGTAGAGAGTAGAAACCAAAGTAAGGGTCCTAAAAGGATTTTAATTGAGTCTATGCAATACCGACTCACCATCCGAAGAAATATTTGCTTCTCTTATCAGATGCGAGAATTGTGAAAAGCCACGTAATAGAGAGCAAACATATTCCGACAAAGCAGAGAACAGTATTCCGACGACATTTCTCTGCAACCCATCCATCAAGTATTCCAACATCTTTTTCGATTCGTTGACGGATTTTGAGATTGTAGAGAGGACGACGACTGAAAGAAGAGGACTTAGTTAACATATACAACACTTTTGCAGAAGTACAAAGTCAGAAGAACACTGGATTCAGCAAAGGCAGCAGTTGCGATGACCAAGCAAAGTACAATCCAGATAGCAGAGAGCCAAACCGAAGTTGTTTGATTGCAGATTACACCAAGACAAGTCCATGTTGAGGGAAGATAATACCAGTCTGAATAAACTAAATGTCAAGAGTTCCTATTAGAATACTTACTCGATTGAAAAGTGATAGCCAATGTAACAGCCATGAGAATCAAGGGAATGACCATTCTCGGAGCAGCCATGATTCCCCATGCTCTTTTCCAATTGAAATCTTTCTCCCATTCATTCAAATGAACACAGCGGACAACTTGATTTGCATTGTATCCTTCTAGCATCCATTGAATCATTGCTCCCATAAAACAGAAATGAATCATCATGAAGAACATTCGGCATGTGGCTTGTGAGATTTTGAACAGATACGGATCGTTGAAAAAGAGAACACAAGTAGTTCCAAGGGTCATGAAGAACGCTCTTGCTGCCTGATGAGTTTCCTGTGGGTCCTGAAAACATTCATTGCTATATTTTTCTAAAATACATATCCTACATCTTCTCCATTCGAAACATAAATCTTTCCCAACGATTTGGCAAAGACTGTCAGAAGTGTCCAAGTATTAGTTTGAAGAGCATAAATAGTTGGAAAGTCAAGAATATAATTTCCAAGTCGAGTGAAAAAAGGGTCGGTTGTATTGGTAACACGATCCTTGTTCACTTGACACGAACTTCCTTCGTATCCCCAATCACAGTCGCATTTTATATCACCAAGAGTATCCGAACACTTTCCATGTCCATTGCAAGTATCAGCAGTGCAAGCATCCGAAGTGTACCAGCATGTACTCATCTGGAAGATATTCAGAAGAGTGAAGCTTGAAGATTGCGCAAAACTCACTGAATAAGACCCTTTACAATTACAAACATATCCAGTTTTCCCGTTCTCATCAGTTTGTGCATCACAACTTTCAGTTCCTCTGCTGAAACACATCGAGCAATTATCCACCAACTGAGATGTTGTATTTTTCAGTTTTTGAGCTGCTCCGACTGCTGAAATTGCGAAAAGTTTAATTCTAATCCCTATTCAATTGGAAGGACCTTCACAACTAATTGTGGTCGGATTCGGCATCATATTTCCCCGAACTCCACATGTGACAGTAGTCACTGCTTTCGTATACGAACATGTTATACTTGTTTTTGAAACACTGTCAATCACTTCTTCAGATGAACTAAGAATTGTGTTCAATTCAAGAACATTCAATGCTGAATCCACGAAGCATTGGGATATGTTACAGTACTCTGGAAATTGTATGAATACAGTTTTCAGCTTTGCAAGAACCCACGTGGAACGACACAAATCGCAGAAGTGTTTGAAGTGGAATCAGATATTCCAACTGTCATTGCAATTGGTGATGTCATTGCTGTCAGCATATTGATATCAAAAACTTGCGCTTCTTTATCGAATCTCTCTTGTACTGATCCTCCTCCATTCGCAAAAAACCAAGTAGTTGACCCTAAAGAATTGGCTCTCGTTCTCAAGAGTTGAAGATCGTTTAGGTTTCGAAGATGCTCCAGAGAAATCAAATTTCGAAGATTGACAGTTTGACAGTAGGACAGAGCAGATTGATACGATTTGATACTTGATAAATCGGCAAAATAGAAACAGAGAGAAGTTCCAGCGACGTATCCATCAGGGCATTGAATGTAACATGATGGATTTACCGTAGTAGCAACTGTTCCCGTTGAAGTTGAATCATCAGAAAATTCAGAAGAGGGAGTGATGGAATCAGCAGCTTTTGCATGTTCGGTCCATGGAGCAGTCGAATACGTGATCACCGCAGAAGCATCGACAATTTCGAGTGGAGTCTTAGTGGTTGAATTTTCAGAATCGGTTTTCCAGTACTCATAGTAGTAGTATACGGTTTCAAAGTCGATCATATGATCTGTTAGCTTGTATGGAGTTGTTTCGGTTGTGTAGACCGTATACTCAGAGTAGGCTCTATTCGTTGAGTTCGATTCCGGATATGGACAATCACACAAGATTTCTTCCAATGTTTGACATTCTGGGGAGGCGTTTGCAGCTAATTCAAGCATGGTACAGTTCTCGGCTGGAAAATTAAAATGTACTGCATAATGTTATCCTCAATATGTATGTCATTTGAAACATCAAGCTGTTCTTAGACTAGCAATAGAATGTTGAAACTGCAATACTCACTTATTTATGTTGTTACTACTGAAAAGTATTATATTAGTCTGAATTTATCAACTTACGTAGTATGAAAGAGTCAAGACTTTGAGAAGTTGATGGTTCAGTAGGACTTGATGTTACAGTACTACACTCTGAAATCCCTCGATAAGAGCTACCTCATTTAAGATCTTCTGGAAGAATAACTTACCTGAATTCCCAGGAAGAAGAAAGAAAAAAGTCAGAAAGAAGACCATGAGGAAGACTCGGTTCCGCATTTTGTAAGCAAATGAAATGAAACTTCGAGGCGATTCGAAGGCAGAAGAAATCGGAGGAACTAAGCAACCCGAATGTTTTTGGCCAGTATCCTTGGATATCGTTTCATTATTTTCGTATTACATGCTTTCTCTTGAATCGATTTTTTTCGGGATATATGTTTCCATGGAGATCGTGCGGCATGAGATCATTCCATTTCTCATTCGGAAATCCACGTGGCTCCATGACTCCAGCATAGTTTCGTGACACAGTTTCGCATAATAAAACTGCGGTACAAAATGAGAGAAAGAGTAAAGAAGAGCGTGGTCAATCACAGTCAACTATCATACAAACTCAACTGATAACAGTCGACAACTCCTCTCAAATATTATAATCATTCGCCTCCGGTCGGGCTCACTGAGCACATTCTTTTACTTCTAGTAGAATAGAAATGCATTTGATTCTAGCTGTTCTTGCAGCATTTGTATTATGCATTAATGGTGGATTTGTAAGTTTTCAGGTTTGGTAGATTCTGCAAGACTAGATTTTAAAAGTGTTTTTGGAACTGAGGATGTATTTTAAAAAGGATTTCTTCGGAAATCGAATGAATCTCAATTCAACACCGGACAAAACGAACTTCAACTCAAGTTTTGCAGCACGAAGAATGTCAAGAAACTCTCCGAGAAGGCCGTCTTCGAATTGAAGCAGTTGCTGAAAAACTGGCATCTCGTGAGATCGATCGTCTTGTTTCATTGATGGCCACTTCTAAAAATCAAATCAAATCCTATCAACCAACTGAGGGATTGAACTTTTCTCCAAAACTTCAAGATCTTCTGAAGATTAAAGATGGTCAATCACCATGCCCTCAACCCAACGCGACAATGTTCACAACATCAACTAAATCGACAACCACTCACGCCCCTACTACACCTGTCCCTACTACTGTTACAGATGGTACGACTACAAACGGAAACACGGATTCACCTCAGTCATCATCTTCGGCTCCTGTCGGCTCAACGTCTTCTGCTGTACCATCCACCGCTGCTCCCGAAGAAGTAGATGTGAGAGAAAAGAAAGAAGTGAAAAAGAGAGAGAAAAGTAAAAAGAAGAGCGAGAAATTCAATCCAAGTAAAGTTTATGTGACGAGAACGAAGGATGAGGATCCATTCTCTTGGTATATGAAAACACTTCATGTGAGTCTTTTCTCGAATTTGCAAAAATAATTTAATTTTCTCACGACGACATTTCAGTACTACATGAAACGCGAATCCGAAGTTTGCAACAATCAGATAACTGATCTGAATTCCATAACTGAGGATCAACTATTCGGATACTTTTCGACTTTGGCAGCCGCTCATCCTGGACCATTTTGTTCATTGTGTCACAGATTCACAGAAGAGATTCATTCGAAGGTTTTGAAGCCAAACAGTCTTCTGATTAGAGATGATGAATACCATATCTCACATCTACTTTACAATCACTTCCCTTCTCCAAAGTCTCTCTGCACAGCCATTGCTCCAGGATGTGAAGAGGATTATGCGATTAAAGGTGAGTTGAATTAGAAATTTCTTCAGCATACTTTTCAAAATCCTGAATCGAATTCTCAAATATGATTTTATTTTCAGTGGGAAATCTGACCGAATCAGTTGTATGTCTCGAATGCACTGCCTGCATGTCCATTACAAACGTCCTTCAACATAAAATCTTCCTTCAACCAGCAATGCTTGACCAAGTTTACTATTGGCTCCGAGGAAATCTGTTCCATAATTTGTGTGCTGAACTTTGCCTTGCATTCCAAGGACTCGATATTCCCCTTTTCCCTCATGGTTTCACTTATGATGGATGTCAGAATGTTATGAAGAAGAAGTTCTATCAACTCATTGATGTGGCTACAGTCATTACGCGTCCTGAACGATTCTGCAGTCTGGAAATCCAATGGTGCGAACTTAATGAGCAGCCAAATGCTCTTCACTGTCTTCGAGAAATGTGTCAAGAATGTAAGACAATATTAGGGAAACAGAAATCAGAAAGGCTCCATTACAGTCGGCAAAATGAAAGATAATTAACATGGTGTCCAATTCTCCCTCTTCCATTAGGCCAGATTAATTGGAACTGGAAGCGTGCACCATGATTCATATTTCCCAAATAACGTAAACCAAATTTTTCTTCAGATTTCAAAGATACCCCTCAAACGCGTTGGCTTTGCAGTCAGATCCCAGATCGACCAGAACAAGCAGATGCTTTCTTGAATATTCGACAAACAAAAGTCAAAAAAGAGAAGAGAGACTACCATGTGAAGTTCGAACAAAGAAATCTACACGATGAGCTCTAGGGCTGAATCTTTCGAATTGCATAATTCAATAAAAAGTTTTTATTACTCATTCTTATTGCCCTCTAGTCACGAAGACTTTTCAATTCAATTTCAAGTGTTTGCTCATAACTAAATGTCGAAGGCGAGAACGTTGACTTCATCCTACGCACTCTTCCGAATATGAACCTCTATTTTCTACTAATTTTCGTCATCTTTATTCCTGTGAATGTTGAACCAACACAGTGTCAGGTTTGTGATTCGTTTCAAGGATACTGTGAATTTGATGGAACCACATGCGTTGGACCCAAATGCTCTAAAAGAACAGCACCAATTCCAAGTTTGCTATTCCCGGATATATCAACTGCCAAACCAATCTTTTAGGTGGACTGATTCGAGAACAGCGGCTTTGTGTTCCTTCCGATTCGGCAGTTGGATGCAGAAGAACTGTTCTGTGGGACGGCATCGAAGGGTTAGAATGCGTTTGCGAAGGACACCTGTGCAACTCATCGCTTTGTTCATATATAATTATTGTGATAGCAGTGTTTCTTTTTAATATTTTTATTTTAACATGAACAAACAACACAAAAGTGAGCTTATTCGGGGTGGAGGCGGGGGAAGGGGAGGGTGTGGAGGTGGCTAAACCAACCACTAACAAGTAACAAAAAAGGGGTGACAGTAAGAAAAAGAACAAGGGTTAGGCTTAGCCGATTGAAGTGCTGGAAGCACATTCGAATAAGAATTTATTGCTTCTGGGCAGAAGCGAGAACCGAGGCAGCCTCGTCGACCTTCGAACGGAACAATTCACTGTCCTGAAGCATCATGATCAATTCCGAATTGTCGATCTCGAGCATCATTCCAGTGATTTTTCCAGCATCCTTGTGACCTGGGTAGAGCTTCTCGATAAGAGCGTAGATGCGCTCACCAAGAAGTTGCTTTTGCTCCTGAAAAAAAACAATTATGAACAGCAAAGCATAAACAATTTCAAACCTGTGGAGCGGCAGCGGCCAACATAGCTGAAGTGAGTGGCTCTTGTCCACCGATAACGATTCCTTGTGGTCTCGCTTGCTGATATTGCTGGGTGTATGGCTGTGGTGGAGCCTTTGGCCCAGAAGGAGCTGGTCTCTGCTGTTGTTGTTGCTGTGGTGGTGGTTGCGGACGTTGAACGTTTTGTTGGGGAACTCCAGCGTTTTGAGCTCGTGGTGGTCCTTGCATGCGAACTCCTCCCTGAGCGACTTGACTGTATTGCTGCGGTGGGCCGCGTGGTCCTCCTTGTTGATTTTGTGGACGACCCATGCGGTTCTGGTACACTCCTGGTCCTTGAGCCATCATGTATTGGTTTGGAACCGGATATTGGTTTTGTGGTCCCCAACGTCCAGCAGGGCGAGCAAGTTGTTGTCCTCCAACGAAGTTGCGCTGTTGTTGCATCGGGTTGGCGACGTAATATCCTGGCCCGGCTTGAGCTGGGTTGTACATTGCACCTCCTGGGACATTGGAGTGCATTCTCATGCTAGCGAGACGCTGCATGTACTGAGATGCAAGCTGAGCGCGACGATCTTCCTTGCGCTGTGCAAGAGCAACGTAGAGTGGCTTCGAGCAGACCATCTTGGAGTTCATTTCCGTTACAGCGGTAGTGGCTTCTTCAGGCTTTTCAAAGCAGACAAACCCGAATCCCTTCGATCTTCCATTTTCGTCAGTCATGACCTGTAATTCGTTATTGAGGGCAAAAAGAAACATGTTTTACCAACCTTTGCACTCGTGATGTTTCCAAAAGACTCGAATTGCTTCTTCAAAGATTCATCGTCGACCGATTCATCAAGATTCTTGACGTAAAGGTTGACTCCTTGATACTTCTGCATGCGCTCCACTTTGTGTTGCTCGTGCTTCTTCTTGAGCTCAGCATGTCTCTCCGACTTCTTCTGGGCACGGCAAACATGAAGCTTCAAGTCAGATCCTTCGACCGGTGAATCATTGAGTGCTTGAACGGCAGCTTCGGCTTCCTCTGGCTCGGCAAAAGCGACGAATCCGAATCCCTTCGATTTGCCGTCAGAAGTCATGACGTCGCAGCTGGTGATGGTACCATACTTGGCGAAGAGCTTCTCCAGAGTTTCCTTATTGTAGTGGTCTCCGAAGTTCTTCACATAGACGTTCGTGAACTTCTTAGCAGTCTCTCCAAGCTCGCGGTTGCGCTGGGCACGTGGTTGGAATTTGCCAACGAAAACTTTCTTTCCGGCAAGAAGCATACCGTTCACTTTCTGGATGGCGTTCAAAGCAGCTTCCTCGGTTTCGAAGTGGACAAAACCGTATCCTTTGCTGGATCCTTCTTCATCGATGGCAACCTGTACAACATGAATTCACGACGGTGTGTAACTGCTCTATTGAAACCTTACCTTGCACGAGAGAATGTTTCCAAACAGCGAGAAGGTGTCGTAGATCGATTTGTTGTCAATGACCTTATCAAGGTTCTTGATGAAGATGTTTCCAGCTCCAGAACGACGCATAGCTGGGTCTCTCTGCGACCACATGATTCTCATTGGCTTTCCGTGAAGTGCCTCAAAGTTCATGGTGTCCATGGCACGCTCCGCTGAAACAAGCAATAGTAGACTCAGGAAAAAAACATAATTATAGAATAACTTACCATCGGCGGGCTGTTGGAAATTGACATAAGCATATCCGAGTGAGAGACGGGTAGCATTGTCCCTGCACACGCGGATGGAAAGAACAGGACCAGCAGCACTGAACTTCTCGAACAGGATCGATTCGTTGACGTCCGGGTGGAGGTCTCCGACGTAGAGCGACGCCATGGTGTACGACGATCCAGTTGGATTTTGTCCTGGTTGAGGTGCGCCAGCGCCAGCGACGGCAGGAGCAGGAGTAGCGACGTTCATTTCCATGATTCTACTGAAGTAGAGTTGAGAATAAACAGTGAATTTTTTTGGTCCGAAGAACGACTTGCGAGCTCGGAGTTTTTTTGAAAGGGTTTAGGGGGAAGGGGAGGGAGAGAAGGAATCTACCCGACTGTATGGAATGAACTGAGTAGCGAACGATGCGAATATTATTAAAGGACGGTGGGCGGAGTTGACGGTTCCCGCGCATACGCATAACGCCCCCAGTGAGTTCCTGGGAAAACGCATGTGGCCAGTATCGATTTTCGCTGCGAGCGCGTTTTTGCCCACTATGACATACTGGTCGGTGACAATTAGGAAGGCCACAGTGGGTTTTAATAAAGGGAGAGCGAAAGAAAGCCAAACTCAGAAAATCGATTTTCGAAAGGGTAATAAAAATCGATAAAACTCACGTTTTGATGTCGGAACGGCCGAAGGAAAATTTTTTTGGTGATTTTTTGGATTTTTTAAATTTTTATGGGTTTTTGAGCAGTTTAGATTGGGATTTACTGTCCTTTTGCTCAGAGCCAGGAGAACTCGGATCCCAAAAACCGGAAAAAGAGACACAACTGTTTAAAGGGAGGCGAGGGTCGCTCGACGGGTCTCGCCACGAAAGCGCCACCGACCGTAGCCATCACTGCATTTCTGCAGTTTTCGCCCAAAAATTGTTTGCTTCGTCCTATTTTCCAGTGAATTTTTGGGAGAATTTCAGTTTTTGTTCCAATTTTAGTTCAATTTCTGATGGCGAAGAGACTGGAATGTATTTCAAGCGCAGTTTCGACGACTATTTCCATGTTTTTCCTAGCCAAAACAAACATTTTTATAATTTTCAACTCTTACCGGTTACTTTCAGTGACGTTGAGATTTTTGTTGCTTGGTTGATCGTTGTAGTGACAACGGAGAGGAATATTCCTTGTTTGTTTCTTTTTTGTCCGTGCTTTTGATCTTATTACGTGGAAGCGGAATAAATGCCGAATGTCACGTCTATATTCTTGATTTGCAGGTAAAATCATCATGGCTCCAGCTGCTAAGCCACAGGTTAGTGAAGTTTCTCTGGAGTTGAATTGTCGAGCAGCGATGGAGTAATCCGGAGCTCGTGATTTAATTGAGAAGGAGTAACTTCCCCACTCGTTCTGTCACAGGCTCTGGGTGCTCAATGTAAGCGCTCAAGACTACCTTATACGTTTCGATCGATTCTTTAAAATATGCTTTCAGGTCAAGAAAAATGCAGAGAACATCAACTCTCGCCTCTCCATGGTGATGAAGACCGGACAGTACGTTCTCGGATACAAGCAGACCCTCAAGTCTCTTCTCAACGGAAAGGCCAAGCTTGTCATCATTGCCAACAACACACCACCACTCAGGTATTTGAACTTCCCGAAAGAGCTTTATCAATGATATCTATTCAGAAAGTCTGAGATCGAGTACTACGCCATGCTCGCTAAGACTGGAGTCCACCATTACAACGGAAATAACATCGAACTCGGAACCGCTTGCGGACGTCTTTTCCGCGTGTGCACCCTCGCTGTTACCGATGCCGGAGATTCCGACATCATCCTCAGTGTGCCATCTGAGAGCGCTTAAACTGTTCGTTATTGTTAAAATAAATTGTTGAAAACAGAATTCTTCATTTAGTGAATACAGTTATCACATATGGGGGAGGTTTTTATATTGTTTAGCTGAGCGTTATATATCAGTTCTCGAATGTTCTTCTGAAGATGCAACCACTGAAGTCTGTCTTTCAATCCAATTTCCTTGAGAGGAAGGTAAAGAGATCTGCAGAACTCCATGAACTCATCAGTCGGCAATGCATCGGATTTCTCCTTAATAAAGCTCTCTTGGTACACATCGTTCGAAAGACCTTGGAATAGCCGCCTTTTCGCGGCTTCCGAGTTATGTCTTGCAGAGTCGAGAAACGTGAGTGCGTTGAAGAATTTCCACTTAGGGGCCATGAGACGTCCATCCTGGTCGAATGTTAGCTTTCTTCGAGTTTTCACATAAGTGTCTTTAAGATTTTTCCAATGCTTCTCAATCTCTTCTTCTAAAAATTGGAGTATTTACTAGTAGCGTTCATAGCGGTGTTCAGCTATGATTCTAACATCAGATAAGGAAAAGAATAAACTCACTTGTCATTGGCGGATTCAACACAAACTGAGAATTGATGATGTCAACAACTTCTATGAATAGTCGTTTTCTGGCCGCAGAGCTGCATTTATCTCGAGAAGAATCCCACAGTTGAGATCTTTGTTCAATGGCTTCGCACATTGCAAAGCGAACGCTATCTGTTACTTGTCTGAGAAGATACTGTACATCATCCTTTCGCTAAAAAAAATCGAGTCTGCCGTAAACCTATGCGTCCTACTAACCGGAGCTCCAATGTGAGAATTAGAAGTTGAGGACTCGATTGATGGTGGTTGACTGGGATTGAGATTTCCCTGATGATTCTGGTGGTTCCGACGACTTTGGTGTTAAAGAGGATCCTGATGATGCATATGGGTTGATTGAATGTGATGGTTCCAATAGTTCATATCTACTGATACAATCTGAATAATGACAAGTATTGAAGGTTCGAAGCTGGCATGAGCATGTAGAACTCGATAGAAACGGAGATGCAGAAGAAGAAGAACTAATGAGGACTGTTTTAATATTAAACCTTGAGAAACGAAAGTAAATATGTTATCTACAAAATACATGCCAACTTTGAAATTACTCTATTGACAGGGATATCCTAGATTTGAGAGAATCCTATGGATCCTTGGATTCCAGTTTTAGAAACTGACTATGAGAAGTCCTCTGTCCGATCTAGACTTCGGACGCAGTGGTTCAGAAGTTCCCGGAATCTATGAAATCGAAATTCTTGTACTCAGATACAGATCGTAAGCAAAAAGGTGAATGATTGCCGAATGCTCACTTTGTCTATTAATTGAGACCCACCTTCATCAGAGGAGGCTCCAAGAACCCCTAATTTAAAAACAACTTTTAATCTTATGCAACTTCTTTATGAATTGTAATAGTGTCGTTTCCGTCTGCCAGAATAAAAAACAATTAGAAATATGCTTCTTATCGAAAAATTCAACTTCTCAAGATTCTCTGATTTTCGAAATTCGAGCCAAAAGGGGACGCGCGACTTCGCGAAACGGCGAAAATTGATCGGTTCGCCGCGAGCGGTGCTGCCTGGCTTGCTTGTTGTTGCAAGATAGTGTGGTCCTGGAGGAGAGTGCATAATCTCTATTTATTATTATGAAGAAGAAGTAGAAGCACACTGGGGTGGGGGGCACTGTCACAAATATAATACAACCAACATAATTGGGATAAAGAAACAGGAACAGTAATCACTGCGAATATGAATTTGACAGGAGAGTTCAACTACGTGATCTAAAATCAGAAAGAGGACTATTTCCTGACCTGAAACTACAGAGAAGGCAAGAAAAAATCATTGAGTAGGTCTATAGTGCAGTGGATGCTCGCTGGAAATCATCGGAAGTGATGGTGAATGCACGTTGAGGCGGCATGTAAATCGTTTTCCAGCAATATCAATCTCGAAATGCCCAGATGAAACGAATTCTGGCGATACTCCGAATTCTTTGTTTTCAACGTAGCCGATGCAGACCTGAAAATCATAAAAGATTGTACATTTTTCAGTGATATGCTTCCGAATTTCCTTCTCTCAGGTTTGTTTTCCTTCTCGAGTCCCCTGCTGATTCTCCCATCCATCTCATTTTCCCAAGGATGTCTAATCCCATTGTCCACAACTTCTTTTCACCGTTCCCAAACTGACATTCTGAGTAGTACAGGATACCTACGAAGTGCTAATAGGGACGACACCCTTCCATATTCTCAGTATCTAATCTCGTTGTCTTCATACCATAGTCTACCTTCCCTATATAATCCCTTTTCCCAGAAGCTAAAAAGTTTATATTTAGACTAAACACTCAGTCGGTAAAACGAGGCGAGATGGGACAATTCTAAACAATAGAAAGAGTGATTGATGACTACAGTATGTCACTTTTCAGGTGCGAATGACGCCTTAATGAAGGAGATAATGGATCTATCCCACAGTGGGTTACACAACGTGAAGACTTTAATATTTGTTCTGTGGTATCGAAACAAGGAAGGAAACTAAACGAGGGACCAACCAACTTGAACGATATTCCCAATTAGTTGAGAGTAGAAATAATTCCCTGATATACAGATAAATAAGTACCTGGCATCCCAAAGTGAATCCATATGCAGCAGAAGTTGTCAATCCCACTGCCCGACCGTCCTTCAGAATAGTTTCTCCACCTTGTGGCCATGGATCTGTTTCCTTATCATGTCCATCGACAAGCAGCTGAACGAAACGCTTGTTAACGCCTCTCTCCACTTGATCTTCGAGTGCTTTCTTTCCTATGAAATCTTTCTGAAAGAGATGAGTGTTCGGAGAAACCAATATGTTATCTACCTTAAAATCTACACGGAATAGTCTTCCACATTCAACTGGTGTCACTGTCGCATTGATATCCTGACCCCAATAGACGTAGAACTTCTCGATTCGTAGCTGTCGGAGGGTATAGTAACCGGCATGTTGCAGACTATATTCTTTTCCCGCTTCGAGAATCTTCTCGTAAACATTTTGAGCTACCTGAAAATAGGATTTTTAACTTTTCGTGTATTATTTCGTCTATTCTGACCTCATTTGGTACGTAGATCACCCATCCCAGTTCTCCGCAATGAGTTACACTGATTGCTCGAATTCCAGTCGCCATACCTATGTTGATTTCTTGGCATCGGAATGTTGGGAAGTCGTTGCTGCTCATTGACAATCCAGTAATATCACCCATCAAATAACGGGATGAGGGTCCGATAAGATCAAGAGCTGTGTAAGCACCGGTGACGTCTTGAACATGTACACGAGCCTTCAGGATAGCCTGCCACTTTTTCATCCAAACGAGAACTCGCTCTTGTTGAATTGTGGGAGCAACCATGAAGAACTTTTTATCACCAAGCCGACTGAGAGTGCAATCCGTCACATAGCCACCTTTCTGATGTTGCATTCCGGTATAAACCGTAGTTCCTATTGGTTCGTCAACGTTTGCTGAGCACAGAAACTGTAGATATTCCACGGCATCTTCACCCTGAAAAACGTTTTTAGAAATCGTTTTCATCCTATGGGCTAAACCGTGATGTCATATTTGCTGAAGCTGCTCATATCCATGAGTCCTACTCGTTCTCTACAAGCCTCGTATTCACTGGCAACACGTTCGAACCAATCTGGTTTCCCAACGAGGGAATCCTGTCCACTCATCAATGCATTTCGTTCGGTTTTGGGTGATTTTTCAAACCACAGCGGCCGTTCGTAGCCCATGATTTCTCCGAAAACAGCGCCAGCATCTCTCAGTTGATGATAGATTGGTGCCATTCTTAAATTCCTAGCGGTATGGCATTGATGAGAATGATAGAGATTCGAATAAGTCAATGCAGCTACTTCTGGTGTTCTTCCTATCAAATATTGACTGTTTGCATGCAAGTCAATGAATCTTCCAACATCAACACGAGCCACATCTGCCGTAGCACTTTGGGATTCACACATCAGTTCGCTAAGAACTTTTCCAAGCCCACCAGCCAGTGATAATCCTTGGCCATTCATTCCACACATAACCCAGTATCCTTTTGCTTGTGAACTTTCACCGATAGTGGGAAGTTTGTCAGGGGTATATGCTTCCATTCCGGCAATCAAATCACCATGATTGCATTCTCCAAGCATCGGACACCGAGAAATGAGTTTCTCCAGATTGGGATCTAAAATTATCGAATGATTTATGTTAGAATCCAAAATTACGAGCAAACCGAATATGTTCCAATCCGGTTCCGGATGTTGCCATGGTGCAGTTGACCCAGTCTGCCTCGCCAACGGACGGATACTTTCTTCTGCGAATCCTGCACAAAGGGTTTTGAATGACGTCGTTCGTAGCATGATATTCCCGTCGAGGTCATTGAAAACTGAAAATAGAATGAATAAATCAATAAGACAGATGTCGACTTACTAGGTGTCATATCACTGACCGAGCCAGTCGGAAGTTTTGATGTATGGATATATGAATAAGTGCACGGATAGGCAGCAGTTTGGATATGCTGATGTGGAAGAGCTTTTACTAAATGACTCCCGGCCCACTGCAAATAACGATGACTGAATAGAGAATGTTTTAAAAATGCTTACGATTCCTGCCGCGTCGACAAAATGACTGGTTTCGATGAATCCCATTTTAGTAGAGACACCGTACACTTGTTTTTCATCTCCGATGTGCACTTCCAGAACTGGATTACTTTCATATATAAGAGCGCCTATAATTAGTCATCAAGGAAACGGATAGTTGAATTTCGGAATACCATGATCTTTAGCAATCAGTGCGAGATGTTGACATAGAGCAACTGGATCTAAAGCCACGTCTTCTGGGGAATAGAGAGCCAACTGAATTGAGAAAATTCGTCGTCATGATTTTGAGTATTTGATAAATACCTGAACATCTTCGGTTTGCAAAAAAGGCCACCGTTCCAACATCTCACTCTGACAATCCAACAATTCTACCTTGTCATTATGAACTACTCCTCTAGAATACATTCTTCGCAGGAGTATTTCATTCGCCATGCTGGAAGCAAGATAGGTCCTGCCGCATTTCACATATCCTGGAAACCTGGTAGTCGTAGGAATGAAGAGTTGGAAGAACATACGAAATTTACACGTTTTGGCCAGGTGTGAATAAAGATCGAGAGAAGCTTGGGCAATAGCTTGAAGACTGGTGTCCTGCCAGAATATTGGAGCAGAAACGAGCCCTGCTGATAGTCCAGTTGCTCCAGAACATCCAATTCTGGAAACTACATACATTAATAGTGTCTCCTACAGGTTTGAAGTCTGCTTTTTTACAGTTCAGATTTTGGCTTAAAACTTACGAATCTTTTTCAACCAGTGCTACTTTCTTGCCCTGTTTAGCTAGATGATAAGCAATTGATGTTCCTGATATTCCTCCTCCACAAACTACGACGTCTGCATTAGCAACTGCTCTGAAAAGTAGATCATGATTCTTCTCTTTTGACCACTTCTCCATACGTTGTATAACTTCTGCTCCACCGCCATCTAGCCAAACGATGCCCGAACATCACATTTATGTACAAAGCCTGACATTAATCGAGTTAAAAAACAAGCATCATCCACCAAAATGTTTTGAAAATAGAGGGCTGATAACCCATTAATATATTGTTTATTAGAGCTATATTAGTTTTAAATATGGTAAACTTTTCTTTCTGTAAACATGGAAAGGAGAAAGTACAAACATGACTTTTGCAAATGTTAGGGCAAAATGATATAACCTTGAGATTCGGAATATGAATAAAATTATTATCGAAAAAATCGAGCAATCAGGAATTTATTAATAGACGATGAGCCGGAGCATTTTTTCGAACCTCTTGAACAGTTCCAGATTTCCCATTAAATGAGACAGGTTAAGCCCGAGAAGGGCTATGTTTTCCATCATGTGCTCATCGAGTCTTTCCTCGTTCAGGAGCGACTGAAATAATTATGTTTGAATCTATGCTCAACTAGCTTTAAAACTTACAACTACGAATTCATGAGCTTTTGTGAAGTTGTTCTTCCGCATATATGCCATAGCTATCAACATTATAGCGCGCTGCTTCGCTCGTATGTTCTTTGTTTCTTTCATTACTCGAAGACAATATTCAATCGCTCGATTATACCGTCCTATTCCAAGCATTCCCTCCGCTTTGTACGTTATAAGCACAGATAAACTGTCTTGCCATTCATCCGCTTTGTCGTACATTTTGATCGCAAAGTCTACCGTTTCTATCGCCTCTCTAAATTTATATATTTTTCTCTTTTTCTGGAGATCAAACCTTACGTATATTTCTTTTGCTTGAGTAGTAAAAACCCACGAAGTGAAGAAGCGGCATAATGGACAGGTTCTCGAGAGGAATGCTTTGCTAATGAGAACATTATTAGAGTCGCAGTGTCAGCATAATGGAGATTCATATCATCATGGCGACGCCTTAGTTCGTTGCATCGTCGACGAATTGATGGCGTATATGTATGGGGAAAACTTTCGAAAAGTCGTGTATAAATGTCGGTGAATTCCCAAACTTCCTGAAAGCCAAACACTAGTTTTGAAAAATCATGTGCCACACTCACTTCATAGAATTCATAGATGAGAGCTTCTGAGATTCGGATCCACACGAGAACATTGGTATTGTAAAAAGGAATGCACGGCCTAATCCGAGAAAACATTTCACGATAACGTCCATCGTGGTGTGCTTCTAGACCTCGCGTGTACAGCATCAGAATATCTCCGGCTGCTATTTCCGTTGATCCATGTTGGGGATACAGTTCCTGTAAATATAATAAAGATTGAATATTTTGATTCTACGTTCAACTGCTTTAAGTCCAAATATCAGAATTCGAAAGCACTTTCCAACCCGGAAAAGACCGAAGAAGAAACTCACCTCAGTTACCATTTTCTTGAGCATTCCTTGTTGATCTTCTGAAAGAGCAATCGCATGTCTTTTGAAGCTACGCTTCATATGGTTTAGCCACTGATTTGCCATAGTTGAAGTTACAGTTGTGGCAGTGCTTGTAAGACCCTGCATCTCTCCTTTCTCAGTTTTTTTGCGAATATTCTCCATGGCATCTGTCACGTCTCCTTCACGATCATCTCCTAATCGTTTCGTGGCAACTTTCTGCTGAAAACTGGTCTTGAAACTACTGCTGAAAGAGTTTGGAGTATACCTCGTCTTCTGCGTCGTGCTCTCCAACAACCAAATCGGCTTCTGCAGCGTCTCCTGATTGCCTAGTGGGTGTCGTCTCCTTGTCATCTTTCGGTTCCGTCATGAAGTTTAGTCTCGACTCTCCTGAAGAGTACTGGAAAATGGAAGCGGTAATTTACAAATGAGTGATGCAGAGTTTTCCACCACGAATAGAAAAAGAAAATCTTATTCAGATTCAGATAGAAGATTACTTGACATGATTTCACAGAAAAGAAAAACAGTGTTTCGAATTTTAATACTTTAAAAATAAAACTGATAATTAAATTTTCGGATATGGATTGTTGAAGATTCTTCTAATATTAATTTTTTCAACGATTTTATTGGCCTGCTAAGTTTATTTATGTGCCCTATGCACTTGTGTAGGGAAAAAAGCTTACAGTGAGCTGAAATAATCAATAAAAATAATTTATTTTTCAAGAGAAAACAAGCGCCTCTATGCTTTACACTGTGAAACTGCTTTCACTGAACTCGCGGCCCCCGGCCGCGCATTGAGAAAACTAGGCCATCGTGAAAAATTGTTTACTTTTGACGAATTGTTTGACAAAGAATTGTTGATCTCTAATTTCATAAAGAAAATTCAGGTTGGAGAGGTGCTTCAAGCGGGATGAATGGAAGCGCTACAGCGCCAGTGGCTGCAGCCAGAAGGCAACGTCCAATGCCCGCCGATAGATCAGCCAACGTAAGATTCTTAGCCAGTCGCTGTCCACAAGAATATATATTTCAGTCAAACGAGACTGGTCTCCTAATAAACGTCATTCGATCTTTAACATCATCCGTTTCTGAAGACCAACGAGAAGTAGAAAAGTCAAGGCTAGAAAAAGGATACAAAGAATCGGGAGCACTTATCGATCGACTTGTTAAAAGTTAGCAGACAGATTTTTCAATAAATAAGCTCGGTTTTTTACAGATCATCAACAAGACGTCGAGAAATGTTTGATTTCCTTTCGTGATGTTTCTTCAAAAATTTCCAGTATCATCAAATTCGAAAAAATTGATAAAACTCAATCTTTTAGACTGTCGCGAGCGGATCCACAATGTTCGGAACGCCCTGCACACCGTGAAAAGTTTGCTGGAATTGAGAAGAGATGATTTGAAAAAGTTGTGGCACGAAAATGCACAGCAAAAGTCAGTATGCGAAATCATGGCCAAATTGTGAGTTAGAAAATCAAGCTAAGAAGCATATCTGAGTGTTCAGAGAGGAACTTCGAGAAGCTCCATCGAAAATCGAAAATCTCATATCGAAAGAGCAATATCAACAAGCAGCCGACACCGTCACAGAATCTCGTAAGTTTCCAACGAAACAAAAGCTGTAGATCAATTTTCAAGGAAAGAAAAACGCCGGGTAGAGAAAAGTCAAACAAATGAAGGCAAGGTGTGCCTGAACGATGGCGCATAAAAATTCAGCGGGCCTATTAACTTTAGGAAAACTATTGCTTGCAATAGGAAAAATAGCAGTCTATGATTCAAATTCTGATATTGAGTAGTCTGTTTTAAGGAGAGTTGATCAATGGTCGTCTTGCCCGAGTGGAAGGTTTATCTCACCTTTCCTCTGAAATCGAACGATTAACGAAAATCCTTATCGACAGGATTAATGACACTCTCGTTAATATGCTGGTTGTCGAACCATTCGAGAAGCATGTGAGTTATTTATGACCATGAATCTATTGAAATATTATCTTGCAGCTCCTTCATATAATACGAACTATTCCTGAGCATCGTATCAATCAAAACTCTTACTGTCTGTCATTGCTAACGAAATCTCGCAACGGTTCAGGCTCCGGATCATCGTTCAGTGGTTCTGCTGGAAAGTCACGAATCGTTTCTTCAGTGGAAGCATTGTCCACACTTTTTAGAACTGCAGAAGAAAGAAACTGGGATGTGGATCGACTGATGATGTTGGGCAAGAACATGATTGATAAAATGGTGTGGTTTTTTGTCTAGAAAACATGTTTTTGATCCTTAAATTCAGATTGTGAACACTGTCCATGTAATGAAGATTGGAGCAAATATAGACGAAAGTAATGAAGGAGATACTACTCATCTGAAACAACTTATGCAGCTGGTACGTTTATTAATTCAACCTTTTCTTATTTGTTTGCTGCAGTTATCCGCTCAATTCGACTCCGCCAGTCAGAAACACGCCGAGTTCGGAGTTCTAGTTGAAAAAGAACTCGGCAGAAACGATGTTCTGGTTTCTTTCTGGAGATCTGCACAATCCGCTATTGAGGTATACTGAGATTATATTCTGCCGATGCCCAAATAATATCACTTCAGGTCGTGGTTTCTGAACATTTAGACATCAATCCACTTCTAGAAAAACAAAATGTCATGGGGACTGCTGGGAGAAAACAACTTTTTCGTTTTGAAAACACTGCCTGTGCTGCACCTAACACGAACTCCTCCAGTCATCAAGTAAGTATCTTACAACAATATCGATTTATTTCTCTGTCTAGACTTTTAATACTATGATGAGCTCAATAATTCATCAATCAGAGGACTGCATCCTACTCACAGCAGAGACACCAAAAGATTTCGCCATTTCAGGCGAAAGCTGTTATCTGCAAGCCATCCGCGTATAACATCAAAGTTATTTTTCCGATTCTCAGTAGACTCATGGAGACTACCGAAAAGAATATAAATGATTCGCCATGCGAATTACGACGATTCATGCACTCTTTTGTTATGCGAGTATTTGTGGAAAGAGTTAAAGGCGAACTCGCATCAAGAATCGAAGGAGCATTGAGAGGAGGAGAAGCTGTTAGGATTTCAACAAATAAGGTGAATTGTGAAACAAATGCTTCTACTAATCTGAACCCATTTATAGAAGATTCTACCGTCCTGTGAGAAGGTTCTCAGTTTGTGCAAGGATATTCATGATCTGATTATTTCGATTGATTTGTATGCCGACCGTTTTGCTGCCCTTTGGATTCTGGTGCTCACAGATTATTTCAAAAATATGACTGATGTTTATGAAAAAGCAAGTGTTTTGCTCTGAACTAAATTAATGACGAAATTAGTTTTCAGATGACCCCAAAATCATCCGATCCATCTTTTCCATTATCCGATGCTGTTCCTTCACGTTGCCAAAAAATCTCAGCTGCATGGACTGCCGATGACGATATTTCTCGTCTTCTGATGAGCCTTCCCAACTGGCACACAGCTTCTATTTCACCGATGACACCAGCAATTGAAAGTGAACAAGATGTGGGAGAGAGAAACAAGAGAGAGTCAGAGATTTTGATAGGAAACCTAGGAACCCAGGCTCAAAACAGTTTAAGCGAAAGCAATTTGATTATGGATATGAACGACATCAAGATGTTTGCCAGTCTACATGAATCATTACGGTGGTTCAGTGCTGAAGTTCGTAAATTGGTGAGATTCGACATATTTTTCATTTTCCAGATACGTGAGCTCGTTCATTCCCTCCCAGCACCAGTGAAGCTGATGCTAGACACTTGTATGGTTCAGGTTCAGCTGAAGGACGGTCAAATGATTGACAACGTAGATTTCTCAGTGAAGCCCTGGTACAAAAGTAAATTTTCAGAACTCGGTTCCATCCGCCATCGAAGATTGTGTCCGTCGTCTTGAATCGATTGCTGACTCGTGTCTTCTGCTTCTACATATTGAGATTCGTGTTCATTGTTTCTTCCATTTAGCTCCATTGGCTAAGTATCGTAACACTTCTTCACATAATGAAGTGGATCCCGAAGTGGTTGCCCTCGGAAAAGATCTCCACCAGTTTCATGACAATCTGAAAGATGTTCTTTCTCCTTCCAAGTTATCCTATGTATTTGACGGTCTCGGACATTTATGCGCATCATTGTTCATTCACTACAGGTAACTGTTGTTTTAGGGACATGGAAATCTGGAAGCCCCCGCTCTAATCATTAGAGTCTAATCCATTCGAACTATTGGATGAGATCTGAAAACTGAGTCGCCTCGTGCTCTTTTTCCATCCGATCATGAGTTGATCTCCTCAAATACAAAACCTGAATTTCAGCCAGTTCATGCCACGACTCACTGAAGCTGGAAAGAAAAGAGTTTGTCGTAATGTCTGGGGAGTTCAACAAAGACTATCGCGAATCACAAATCGCCGAGAATCAGATCTTGAGAGAGCGAGAGCGTTTTTCGACATTCTTCTTGATAACACTCCTGACGGAATCCTTGCTATTGTTCCAGAGAAAAGGTAGGTAAAATATGTCCTAACCTCAACCAAGTTTATAATTTCTAGATCCTTATTCACGGCCACCGAGCTCAATTACCTTCTTGCTTTATCAGTACGCAGTGATAAGACCCTCTCCAACCAGCCAGGCGCTCTTGAGAAACGACAAACAATTCTGAACTCTATACTCAATCAAAAGAAATAGAATCCTATATTATTTTACTATTTAGGTGCTTTCTCCATATCTGTGATTCCCAATACTTAATTAATATGTGCCTATCTTACGTGTAATATGAAAATGATTATCGTTTTTTTTCTTTGTTTCTGTTGTGCTCATTTAACTGTCGTTGAGCCAGAAGATATCTGAAATGTTAATTTCCAACGAATAGTAAATTGCATGATACAGATTGATGACGCAGGTGATTACCGACGTAGTCAATACTGTAACCGACTTGTTGCCGGTGAAAAGGTATATTAAATAGAACCCAAATTCCTCGATAATTGATGAGCTCTGTTTAGACTCGCTGCTCTTTTTCCCACTGCTTCACCCACTATCGACGCCCTTCTACCACAGCCTGCTATTGATATGTCTCCATTCATTCGTCTCGCAGGACTCTCCGGAGCTGTTGCCATTTCGCTTGGCGCATATGGTTCTCACGGTAAGCCTTCGATATATTTTAAAAAAATGTCTCGAAAGAAGGAAACTTGAAATTTTTGTGATATCCTTTCTTCTATTGCTGATGTCGAAATTTCAGTGCTTCGTGATGATCCATCGATTGAAGAACGTCGCCGAACAGCATTTGATACTGCATCCCGCTATCATTTGATCCATTCCTTGGCTCTTCTTTCTTCTCCATCTGCACGCTTTCCTGTCGCCACTGCTGGCCTTTTCGCCACAGGAATCATTATGTTCTGTGGACCTTGCTACCATTATAGCATCACAGGATCAGAATCAACACGAAAGTATACTCCACTGGGAGGCGTTACATTGATCATTGCCTGGCTCTCATTCATTTTGTGATCTACTAGCTTGTAAAATTTGGTCATTTACTCGAAAATACGACAAAACATAAAATCTTTTGAAATACGTTGCATAAACGAGAGGAACAAACAAGAATTCGATTATTCTGACGGTGCATAATAATCACTGAGGTATAAATAAATTAGATGAATATTTTCCATCTGATAGATCATCAACATGGTGTTTGAAAGAAAATGACTACTCTTCGATATCATACGACGGTCTCCGATCATAGAAAAATATATAGCCCGACTGACGAACGGCGGTGACGATTTCGGTATTCTGAACCTCGTAAATGTAGTCATCGGAGCAGCGATACCATTTGTCATTATAGAGATCCTTGGTGAATGCCACGTAGTGCCCTCTATTCGGAGATTCTCCAATATGACAAATGACGGCTGCTAAATCGTAGAACACAGGTTTGGTCGGTTCCTGAAAAATTTTATCAGGTTCAGATGTTTGTTTATCATATTTTCTGCATTCGATTAGGTTTATCGTTTATTTTTCTTCTGAAAAGAACTTGATGCTGGCAAGTCTTCCACACTTGCACTATCTCGACATGTCGAGACCAATGAGAAAAAGTAACAAACCTTTACATTTTGAGTTTCCAGTGATAGGCGAGAAGCTGACTGATTGCTTTCATTTTTTGAATTTTCATCGGGAAAATCATTGGCGCCGTCCTCACCGCCGGTTCCCTTCTTTTGATTATTTAGACCATTGCCTAATTCGACTTTCGGAAGCGTTTCTGTTGATTTCTTGGCAGATTTTAACGAAGTAGTCGGCTCGAAATGAAAACTGACATTCTTCAAGAAAATAGAGCCATCCGCTGGAGAGTTGTCGGTCGGATTATGGCATACCCATCTACCATTACTCAGAAATGTCAGAATCTTCACATTGAGCAAATTAGCCATAGCGAAAATTTCACAAGACGTCGCCCATTCTCCATCCTTGCTCATTCCATCAACATGTTTTCCGTATTCGTTGAGAGGGCAGTACTTCTTCATAGAAGCTTCATTTTCTTTTAGATACTTTACAGTACGCTCTCGCAATTTTGTATGATGCGTTTGGACCCCAGTCAGACACCATGATACGGCACGGAAGAAGCAGTTCCCATCGGCTGCAATTGTTATCGTATGTCTTGGTGGATCCGTGTGCAATATTGATAGAACCTCTTCTTGTTGTTCCATTGAACGAAGATGAGCACTGAAATGACCATACACAACTAAAGTAGTCCTCTACGAAAATACCTCAACGTCTTCTTATCCCAGGTAATCTTCAGGCGTCGAAGAATAACTTCTACAGTTTTTGGATCGCTAAGAAGCTTGAAGTGCAATTCCTTAGGTCTGCTAACTTTTTCCACAATAACATCGCTTTGAGAGTCTTGATTATCGACGCTTTTCGGACGATTGTTATTGATAATTTGCTTGTTGTCGACATCACTTATGTCTCCATTTTCGTCTTTGGAGAGCGAGGGTTTCGATGGAGAGCTGGTTATTTTTGAAATTTCTGGGGGTTTCAATTCGGAATGCACGGTTTCCGTGAAAACGCCAAGCGATGAAACATCCATCTCAAATGTCGGCTCTACGGTGCGATTCGTTTTCACGTAACTGTCGCCACTGAGTTCGTATTGTTTCAGATATACGACGAGAGCTCTGGAAAACTGTAGCATCTGAACCGTTTCGCATGAATATTCGACATACCGTGGGAACTCTGAAATGCGTTCGCTAAACGAGGAAACATTTGCTTTACAGTACGAGCAATTCTTTTCCACGGGGGTCCATTCGCCGAAAGAGGCTGCCATTTCCTGTATTGTGTGGCCATCTCTACAAAATAAAAGTAAAATCATTGTTATAGAAACGAAATATACTTGACAGAAAGGCGTAAATCATTGTGCATTTCACTTTTTGATTCCATTTTATTGCAGCTCTGACAAACGAACATCGACTCAACAGTGAACTTGAACACATCTGCAGGATTGAGAAAAGACACGGCTCGTTTAACTTTCTGCGAATCGCTAGTTGATTTTTTATTCGCCAGAAAGATGTCATCAACTGCTTCCAGTAGTGTTATGAGGTATTCGTGGGCGTCTTGTTGGCTGTCATTTGCGAAATCTCTGTTTAATTCTCCAAGATCCTGACGGAATTGCAATAGCTTCTGATAAAAGTGTCTTGTTAACTAGTGCGGCAGATAAACAAAACTTACAGAACGTTCGATCGCTGTTTGTTTATCATTATTAGCAAGCAAGCGTGGAATCACAACAGTCAGAGCATCGAAAACCTTATACTTTTTCTTCAAAACTTCGTCCCTTCTCTCATCCGAAAAAAGACTAGTATCGTCATTCATAGCACGGTTCAGTTGGATGCACCGAGAGCTGAAGGGATAACATGCTGACAACGCTTGCATGGTAGAATTCAAATAACACGAATTACCAGTATTTTCGAGCCTGAAAGCAATGTTATTGACATCTTTTGATTTTAGGTTCAAATTACTTTTTATAACTCAGGCTACTCTTTGTAGGCGACATCGTCCAGTAGTCTTCGTCTTTGATCTCTTTAGAGACACTTTCCTCACGGGAAACTGTTTCTTTCGACTGAATAGGAGATATCGATAGACTTTCTTGCTTCACGGATGGAGGCGACTCTTCGGATATTGAAACTTCTCTTTTAGGTTCCTTATCCGAGCATGACAGAGCAGGAAATTCGTCATAATAATCAGATTGTTCAAACGATGGAATCGACGGCCTGGAAAATACAAAAAACTTAGGACTCGTTTTAAATTGGATAATGAATAATAAAGATTTAGGTCATTTTCATTGCAATAGAGCAAAAAAAAATGAGAGAATCGTCAAAACTTACTTTTTGTTCTCTTTTTTCAAAGAAATATTGAATGGGTCACTTCTGGAAATCATCTCATTCGTCATGTTTAGACCAGTTTGCGGTGGCTTTTCTGTCTCCGAATGTTGAGTTTTAGGAACTGAAACCGATGATGATTGAGATGAGTCCGTAAGCGAATTTTGTCGTGCGAGCTCTTTCAAGCACTCCTTCTCTTTGAATAGAGAATTAATTCGAGGTGCTTGTTTTCCACTGTTATTGTTCGAAGACAATACTGGAGGCATTTTATTTTTCGTTTGCGGTTTTGTCATTTCTGTAGAAATAGAACTCTATTACTGTCAGAAGGCGTTCAACAGACCATCCTTATTCGCTTCGATCATCTTGTTGTAGTTCTCAACAACCCAATCAAGAAACTGGTCATGCGGTGGAGTGAAAACGAGTTTGATGCTTCTGAAGATTTCAAATCTACCACTATTTTCAAAACAGGGCTTAATATTAGGAAAAAAAATGTAAAAATCATTTACTTGCTCAGTATTTTGATTGTAAGAGATTTTATAGATCTGATATCAGGAAAGGGTCCTCGAATTAGACGAAATATCACATAGATTCAACAAGAAAATGAAAGTCTAGGAGTGCTTACCAACGAAATATCCTGTCAACTTACCTGATATTATTTTCCTCAGCAGACGGAACAATAGCAAGAACATCTTTCTTGGGAATTCTCTTAAGTGGTTTGTACTGAAGTTGACTGCAGTAGATTTTGGTGGGGTCTTCATCAGAATTCCGATAAATTTCCATGTGCTTGTCTTTAAAACTGATGCGATGATTTTTTAGATTGAGAAGCCCTGATTTTCTGTTGAGATACACATCAACCAGGAATTCCTCTGTCATCTGCAAGAATAAGTTTTGAGGGGGGGGGGGCATATTCACAACACCTAATACGAAGGAGTACCGCGAATAATGTTTAAACGTGTTGTAGCGCTCAAAGCAGATTTCGTCAGCAGAATTTGCAGCAAAAAGGTGCAACAAGTTGAAATTACAAAGCAACGAAAAATTCGCAGTTTTTGCTGCCGCTTGCTGCGAGACCGGTCTAAATCAAGGATGAAAATTCGCAATTTTAAGTTCGCAGTTGCTCATCAAAAACTTACGGTACTAGAAGTGGTCTCGCAGCGAAAACAACATAAGACGCAAAAACTGCGAACGAAATCTACTTTGTGCGCAACCTAATGTGGGTGAATCAGTGAAGTTTTTTTTCCAGATTCACGGTGCAGCAAAGAAATGCATATTGCAATAACATACAGTAATCACTGGGATCGCTGTAAGACCTTGTCTGAATGACACATGTTCCTTTAAAGGAGGATGTCGACCGAAAAATGAAAAACCTGTTGACAATTGTGTAGATTTCGAGACCCTACCGATTCCGAGGAAGAGTTGTCTCCGAGGAACGGATTCCGGGGAAAAATGGGCGGAGCTTCGGCTGAAAACCGTGCGCGCGTTGCGAAAGCTGAAAATTGCAACGTGCGGCAGGGTTTTCAGCCGAAACTCCGCCCATTTTTCCCCGGAATCCGTTCCTCGGAGACAACTCTTCCTCGGAATCGGTGGGGTCTCTAGATTTCGACTTTTTAGTGATTAATAAAAGATTTAATATCAAGCAAGAAAAACAGTCTTCTTTATTTTTTGCTGCACGGTGAATAGGAGAAAAATGGAAAGAATATATCACATGCAACCTTTGGAAGCCTTAATAAAGAGATGTAATCAGTTTCAGGATAGATGGCAGATGTCGTATAAAACTCAGATGATGTTTTCCCATATATTTCCTTCATAAAAACTGAAAGATTTATTGAACGTTTTAAAGTAAATCATTGTGTAATTGGTGAACATGAAGTGAGTATTTAATTGCACAAAATTGATCGTGTCAAAGTAAAAAGCCATGCGAGATCATAGAAGAACAAGATATTTTGATATAGGAGAAAGAAGTGACGAAAATAGGGAGCAATATATTTCGTGGTTTCCATTTCTATATGGACTGTTGTTGAGAGCAACTTCGGAAGCCATTCGCTCCATCGTCATGGTGGGCCAAGCTGGTCGTAGAATACGAGATAACCGTCAGTTGCAGCGGTGTTAATAACATTCGCTTCGTCCACTGGTCCAATTTTCGAGTCGTCACACTTGATCCATTCATTATCGATGAGATTCTTCGTAAACGCCGTATAGTGTCCTCTGTTTGCAGATGAACCCGTATGACAAATTACAGAAACGAGTTGATAAGCCGTTTGTTCCGTAGACTTCGCACTCTGAAATAGTAATCAGCAATAAGGGACAAATTTCAGAAATTAGGTCTGAGTAATTTAGATACCTGTGTTTCTTTTTTACTGTCGGTACAACTTCTCCTAAGATGATCCCTATTTTTCTTCGTTCGTTGAGGATTTTTATCCGTAGAATTTTTCGATTTTCCGTTCATATCTTCTTCCTCTTCACTATCTGGCGCTGCCCTCTTCTGAGCTCTACGAGTTCTGGACTCGATTTGGTCATCTTCAACTGACAAAACTGGCTCATAGTGCTCGTTCGTGTTATTCAAATATATCGATTCAACATCAGAAGTATTTTCATGGGATGGAGATTGACAGGACCAACCATTACTGAGAAAGGTATAAACGTTTACGTTCAGCATTTTAGAAACAGCAGCAACTTCACAATTCGTGGCCCATTCCCGATCTCGCTTCATTTCCTTGATGTGCTTTTCATAATCATCATCACTGCAGTACTTTCTAAAAGTCTCTTCATTGTTCTCGAGATACAGAACAGTAGCTTCTCGAAGCTTTTTGTGATTCCGCTGCGTTCCCGTTAAGCACCACGAAATCGCGCGAAAGAAGCAATTTCCGTCAGAATCAATATCTACCGTCTCTTTAGGTGAATCGTTCTTTTTGATAGTTTTGGCCGGAATTGCTTCCAACTTTTGAATGTGAGCTCTGTAATTAATCAGTTTTTTTTTTACATTTGAGAATAAATCGAACTTACTCAAAACAATTATTATCATATCTGATTTCCAGCTTATCCAAAAGTTTAGTGATTATCCTATGGGATGACATCGGTTTGAAGCAAAGTGAGAGATGGATGATTTCGCTTTCGAACAAAATGTCCTCGGTGTCTGAGGAATGGTCGCTTGCTCCACCCAGAATCCGTGTAGCTGGCTTCGTCACACAGCTATTCTTGAATTTTCGAATCGAGTGTTTCGAATCATTCGACAATAATCGACTGTCATCATCATCTTTATTTTCATCGACTCCTTGCTCTTTTACGAAAGACGAAAACCTTGAAAGGTCCAACACCACAGGAATATCGACTCGTCGCAAATCTTTATAAAATTTTCGGTGTTCATCGTGACTGGATCTTTTTAAGTAGATAATGAGACATCTGAAAGTTGTAATTCATGGAAGATACAAAATAACAAATATGGAAGAACAAGAGAACGAATTCGTCGAAATACTTACTGTGGGAACGTGCTGAATCTTCCTCTCGAAAATGCACTATCGCAGCTGCATTCAGAACATTTCATTTGCACCACTTTCTGTTTGAAATCAGACTCTATCAAGTCGGACAACTGGAACGAACTGGTCGTCTGTGATCTATAAGAAAATGTTAAACATATGTGTGTGGAGAATACGAACTCACTCTAGGGCAAGGACCATCATTACGCGTGCATCCATAGTCATGTTATCCTTGTTACAACCCTGACATGTTTTGCGTAGTTCAACTGAGTGTTGCATTGTACGAAGAGGGTTCAGTGCCTCCCAACTTCTTTTAGAATTGGGAGACGATATGCCAGTGAGACTTCTCAATATTTCCTTGTCCTTCATGATATCGCCTATCGACTGGAATAAGAGTGTCAAGTATTCATGGGCGTCTTGTTGTCTGTCATTGCGAAACGCTCCATAAATCTTCCCGAAATCTTCCCGAAACTTCTTTAGCTCTTTCTGAAAAAAAAACGAATCAGAAGACTTTTATCCAATAGCCTCACCGTGGAGTACATGGAAAATTTATCGCTCAGACTGTGAATGATGTGCACAAAGCTCCTGAACAATTCCACTGACTTCGTACATTGGTTAGAATTACGACCGTGCTCAGACATGTACCGCCACAATTCAGAGCACCGCAAAGCGAAAGACGGGCAAGAAACAAGAGCTTGCATGGAGGCATTGAGATAACATGAATTCCCAGTATTTTCCAGGCTGGAATGATTCAGAGTGAAAACATCCTGACTTTCTGAAATCTTACCGTCGATGACAAAACTTTACAGATGAAGATGCTTGCAAAAGGTTAGGTGTCCTCTTTGGCAAGTGTGACACATGATTCTGGCTTCTGGCCGTGGCAGTTGGAAAGGTAGTGTTAGCAATCCTCTGAATGTTCGATGATGTAAAGGCCGGTGTAGGTGGTTTAGAAGAGAAGTGTGGTTGTTGTACATGTCCAAAGCTTGAATTTATGTTTGGCAGCGGGCTGTTAAATCTGTTTTCACAACTCTTTATATGTTCTTCCCGGTTTCTGAAAAAGCTTCTTTGGCTTTTTGATGTGTTAAGAGCTTTTTCTATGCTTTAGAGCAAGGTCAAAGGATACTTGTAAACAGATTCTCTACATATTATCGCGCCGCCATCTGCTGTACAGCGCTGTCAGTTGACTTTAAAGGCACATGGAGTTATTTCAGACGATATCTCGTTAGGGCACGAGAAATGTGTCATGATATTACGATGGACTGATAAACGCGAACTGCGCCTTCTCGGGATTGGGGTATTTTTCGTGCCGTAACGAGATATCGCCTGAAATAACTCCATGCGCCTTTAAAGCCAACTGACAGCGGACGGCGGCGCGATAATAGCTATGCTTCGTCCCCATATACTATTGCTTCTCAAATTGTACTCACATATTTTCGGACGAGATACCCAGTAAACTTCCAGGAGTTTTTCGAACGAGCGATGGAACAGCCGTTGTTTTTTTGGCATGTGTTGGCATACCTGTAACATAAAATATATTCGAGTTCTTTGGAGTAACATCCCTCACTTTTCTTATTCGCTTCAATAAAACTGTTGAACAAGTCTGCAAAACTTTGCGCATGTGCCATCTGCAGCCTCAACTTCATTCTGGAAAGTGAAGAGTTATAAAATGGATTTTCTCGGATATACAGAAGTCATGCCTTCCAGTTCAGAGCAAACCTCTTACTTTTGGATTTGTGGGTGCTTGATCAGAAATATTTGAAACATTTGTAATCCGTCGTCATCTGAAGGATCTTTGGGGAGTGTCAATGGTCGATAGAGGATGTGAGAGCAATCAAACTCTGTGCCTGTCGCCTGTCCTTCGCAGTTGCACATTATGATCTTGGTTTTATCGAATGAAAGTCGATGATTACGGAAGTTTAGGTACCGGCCATCGTTACGTATGATATCAGCAACTATTGGCCATTTTTCTGACATCTGAAAAAAAGGATGAGATTGTTGCATTCAAAAGAGGTAAAGGAAAAAAGGTAGATGAGAAAGGATTTAGACGTGAACTCCTAGATTCCAATCTGTAGTTCTGATAGAAGAGGGACGGACACTGAGAAACACACTGTATTCCCTAATCACAGCTCGAATTCGGATTCGCAACAAGTGAGAAACTCTTTGGTACAACTTCTAATTGAGTTGCAGCACAAGATGGCTCACGTCGAAAGCTACTACTTGGATTCCAACTTGGAGAGCGATGCAGCGGTCTTTCCCGTTACTGAGAATGACTTGGTAATTTTCAATAAAGCCACCAGACAGAAAGCTAAATTAGAACTACAGATTATGGCCAAATTCATTGCCGACATGCCACTTAATGATGAGAGCATTGCTCGTATCGTAAACTCGCAAATCGCTTTCGAGAAGAAAACCCAGATCGTGTCGGACTATTGCGTCGAGGCTCAGGAATCGGTGGGGCTCAAAAACTCGAATACTGTGTCTATGAGCACTTCGATTCTCGACAATCGCAAGTATTTCGCACTGCCAAATGCCGATTCGTCGCAATACGCTTGGAACCCAACTGAAGCTGTTTCTTCTCACCACCAATACGCACAAAGCCCAAACATCTATACGAACGACTACATGACTAGTGAACCATCTGACTACATTTACATGCAAAGCCAATAAAAGAGTCTAAAGAATCAGTCATAACGCGAAAATCGATAAATGAGAACTTGTAACTCAAAGCTCAGACAGGTTGAAGTATGTATCACACGATATATTTATCACAGATTACATGGAATTTTTCATATCACAACGTTTGGAAGGAAAGTTGCAGGGCGGTAAATTAAATACATTATTATTTTGTGTTAGTCAGCATCAGAATCAGACAAATATTCAGCGTACTCCTCTTCGTTCACTCTATTTTCTTTCATCGATTTGTCAATAAGTGCAGCGACATCGGCATCCTGAAATATAAAAACATCAATTCGAAGAGACGATAAGTGATAAAAGCTTGTGAAATATGGCCTTCTATTCAATTTATTTGTTTATTACCTTCGCCACATCGAGTGGCTGTTTTTCTTCCTGATTACGCACGAACGGATTGGCGCCAGATTCTAAGAGCAGTCGCACACATTCTACATGTCCTTTATAAGCAGCGGCATGGAGTGGTGTGTCACCAAGTTTATTCTGAAATCATAGTACAGAAGTGTGTCTGAAAACGGGACAAACCTGGACGGAAACCGCGACTTTCTTATCTTTTAGTAATGAGTCAACAGCTGCTGCATGTCCACCATGCGCAGCCCAATACAGCGGAGTGGATCCTGATTTGTCTAGAGAATTCACTGAGACTCGTTCTCTGAGGCATTCGGCCAGCATGTCCATGTTACCCCTGCGAGCAGCTTCGTGGAGAGGATTAGGAAGTTCCTCCATGTTTTCACTTATCACTAAAACACTCGAAATTCAGAATGTCTTCGTTTTTAAGAGAATGATCTCAAACAGACAAGACTCAGAACTGACCGTAATTGGAAGGAACTAGACCTTTTTTGCCTCCAATGCTTGCTTGGAACCAATCTTTATTGGGCTGCTCATCACTGACATACATTAAGTCACCTTCGGTAAATGTCAGTTCTTGGTCCTGAAAGATAACATAAATGAACAGACGATGAGAGGGAAGCTTACAGATCTGGCCTGAAAGTCATAAAGGGCTCGATAAACTTTTACTCTGCCCGGTTTTGGTGCAGGAGGAGGAGGGGCCATTGGGCGTGCGGTTGACATCTACAAACGGGAAATCGAATTGAAAAGCTACAGTTTCTGACTTGGAAGGTATCGCGAAAACCAATATATAGGTTTATGGCAAGAGCGACATGAAGATAATAAAAATAATTCATTATGTGGAAAATGTTCAGACCTTTTCAAGGCATTTCAATGGCATGTAGAATACATCTATATAAGTTAAGAATAGTAAAAGGTCAGAGGACCGCATCTCTCTTCTCGAACTCGTCGGATATGGCGAAGGCAAGGAATAGCTTTCGAGAATGATGGTCGTAACCGCTCGGTCAACAACGGTCGAATGTCGTTTTCTATGAAAAATAGTGTTGTTGGCAGACGACCCTTCGCTTTCAGCTCCTGAAAATTAACATGAGATTATATGATCGATCAAATTATTTCGTTTGAAAAGTAAAACCCACTAGCTCCCGCCAATTGTCAATCAATTCTCTGTCGCTCCTTGTAAGCTGTTTGTTCGTCTTCGCCAAAATTTGATTTTTCTTCGACAGAAATTCGTCCATTTTGCTAGCAATCTCATTCAAGTTTTCCAATGTCAGTCGTCCTAGTTGATATTTCGGAATTGTTTTGAACTCCTGCTCGGAGATTTTTGGCACATGTCTATTCTCATTTTCGTTTCGTTTTTCAGTAGACTCGTTGCTGTTTTTTTCGTCCACAGGAATTGCAGATATCGTTTGCAAACCTTGAGAACATTCAGGCTTTCCGGTGTTATTGGCAGGTTGGCTCTCAATGCCGAGGAATGTGTTCAATTGATCCTGCGAGCAGTTCATACAGATCTTTCCACAAGGATCAATGACTTTCTTTCGGGTATTAGTGATGTCTTCCAGCAGCACCTTGATGTTGTTTATTGATTTTGTAATTGGGTTCAGCGCTGAAAAAACTTTTTTTTGCGCTATAACAAATCCTGAAGGAAACCTACTGGGTTCGAAATTGGGAATATTTTCTCGATAGATGCTGAATTTATTGTCTTTTTCTATATTGAAATCTTCCATAAACGCCTCCATACTGAAAACCTCAGAGTGTTCCCAATATAAACATGAAATATGATGTGAGTCAGATTCGCGCCTCTTGTTTTGTATTTGGTCCGTGAGGACTACACAAACGGGCAGAATAGAGCGCAATGGCTGCGTTTGGTATTCTAGGCCACGCACCAGATATTTTCAATTTTGACAGAGAAATGTTTGAGAAATTCGATGTTATTTGAAGAACTTATGAGTAAATTAAATCTATTTATTCAAAATTTACAGGCCGAATGATCTGAGAACAGAGACGCAGTGTTGAACTACACAAATGGAAGAAAAGGACGACTTTGATGCATTCCTCGAAAGGGCAGAGAATGTAGTTCGACTCATGGAGGCCGGAGAAGAAGTAAGTTACTTAGGCAATTCATTGAAATTTAAATAATTTTTCAGGTCGAGAAAGAAAAAGAACTTCTTCTAGCAGAAGCTCTTCGCGTTGATCCTTCTACAGTTCCATCCACGAGTGTTGAGCCAGTCATTGTTTGCAGAATGTTAGCCGTAAGTATCTGAAACACACAATCTCTAAGTTATTATCTACAGAACTTCAAGCATCCTTCCAGTCCTCATAATTTACAAGATATTCGACAACGTGAGAGAGTGAAACTTCCTAATCAAAATAACGTATGCTCATAGATAATCAGCGATAGCTCAGCCTTAATTCTAATTTCAGATCGTAACAAACTCGCCACTAAAACCAAACTCGTCATTTTACATTCGCACATCCATTTTATTCTTAATCTTTTTTCTTCTGTCATTATATTACTTCCACCTGCCTCGACCATGTCCTCGGCCGCTCTGGTAAAACTAAAATGTACATTTCTTGTATGATCTCATATAAAAACTTCCGATTTATTGGAAAAAAATTAAATGACAATAAAGATTTCAAAAAATATAGAGATCGTAAGATGAAAGGATAAAAGGGATCGTAGTTAGTCCTCGACTGCCAGGATGGACGCAACACAATTGTCGATAATGTTCGATCCCTCATCTTTGCCCGAGGTGGAGAGTATTTTTCTAAAAATGAATTTTTTTGTTTATAGACTGAATGGAATTCCTACAACAAAAGCAGATTGTCAATCGGGTCGAAAATGATGGTGCTTGTGCGAACTTTGTTTGCATCTTCCTTTTCCAAATGAAGCTTTCGAAGTTTATCTTCGTGTGATTTCTGAAACACATATATTTATTTAGAACGGATATTACAACCAGGTTGTCAATAGGAAGGAACACTCTTCAACTCACGCTTGTTTCGTTTTCCGTTCTGGTAGGTTGTGGATAGACAGCGAATATTTCCAATTCGTCCTTCGGGTCTCCCTCGTTTCGAACAATTTCTCGAACTCGCTCGATATCCTAAAAACAGAAAGTAAGCTTTTTGTATAAACTGTCTGATGAAACCTTGGATGGCTTCTGGCATCTGTGACTATGCGAGGCGGCTCTGTTTCCATTCCATGTCTTGAAACCACAGTCACATGCATGCAGAATATTTCCAATGGAAGTCAAGTCGAAACCGCATCGTTCCTCATTCCCTTGACAAGCAACTTCATCTGTTATACGATTTCCTTCTCGCGATTTCAAGAATGTTTTCTGATAAGTGAACACTTTTGGAAGTCGAATAGTACGGGCACATCTCGATTTTTGAATTTCGGGACGTTCATTAACTACCCAGAGTGGGTCCAGTGGGCTGTGGTCCTCTACGCGGTGGGCATCCATTTCAGTTCTACTGTTGAAAGACAGAGCACACATACGGCAACGAAGTTGATACCGAGTGGCATGAAGCCTCATGTGCTCCTCGAAGCTCTTCAACGAAATAAGCTTGGTACGACGAACAACTGGACTCAGATCTTCCTGATGCGCACATAGTGGACAGATGATAGCACTGAAATGTCAGAGAGTTATAATTATCCTAAACAACGTTCCCTCACTCGTTGATGTGTTTATCAATAAAATGGTCGAACAGATACTGGCGGACTGATGTTCGGTACTTGCATTTTCTGCAGTGGTAGGGGCTATCCCCCAAACGATGCACCCCATCCAAATGAGAATCACACTCAGCCGCGGACGAAAACTGCAATGATATTAGTATGAAAAACCTTAGAACTGAAGTACGTATGAAACTTACATCCAACTCACAAATATTGCACACTGAGTCACCATGCTCTTGATGACACTTGATGAGATGGCCTTGTTTGAAATGTCTCGATGTAAAAACCGTGTTGCAGTATTCACAAGTTCTCTGCTTCTTTACTGCTAGGAGACTGTTCGAAGAGAGTGAGGCGGTGTCAGTAAGGGCCATGGGCATGTACACTCCGTTTTCTCTAAGATTGGAATAATTATTGTTTAAATTAGAGTTCGAAACTCACTTTGCTTCCTTGCGTTTCATTTTCGGTACAGGATCATAGACAACATGAGCCCACAAGTGATTTATGAACTCCGTTGCGGTCTTGCATATTTTGTGGCAAACTAGCAAGTTGTATGAACACTGAAATGAATTAAATATGACGACCATGAAATGGCATCATTTCAAAAGAAACTCACCACAAACCTTCCTTCGATTTTCTTTGTGCACAAACGAGAAGAACGCCGTGATGGTTCGAAAGCCTCTGTCGCATCGAACATGTAGTTTCCTTCATAAACTTGACGAGTATTCGATGCACTCTGTCCGTTTCGAGTGCGAGACGACGTCGGCTGAGTTAATCGAGCCAGTGTTACCGGAGATACTCTGGAAGTAATTAAGGTGCTAGGCATAAATGTCTTTTAACGCATCGGCCATTTTGTAGCAAGTGACACGAATGTAGAATTGGATAAAGCATTTCGTCGCCTTAGAATCAACTCCACTTTCAAGCTAACCTTTCTCCGGACTTGATGCCGTGGTTGGAGGGGAGAACTTTCACCGACGGAATTGAGGCGGATGGGAAAGATGAGGAAGTGGACATCAGTGGTCTCGAGATTCTTGCTTGAGGTATATTTCTTCTATTCAAAGCTGAAGATGTTGCTAAATTTCTGTTGTTCACAGCAGCCAGAGGTTTTATTCCAAGTTGTTCCAAATTGAGCGGTGTGAAAGTCGAAATATGAGCAGTTGCGCCTTGGACGCCAATACGGTTTCCCGCATTGCTGAAATTAGTAGATTTAGATAGTTTTTGAGTCGCAATAGCTCACTTGGTCGGAACAATTCTTGATGGTTGTCGTTCTTTTTCATCGTCGTCAAACACTTCGATAATATCATCGTCGGACTCTCCTAAGGTGATAACATCCGATGCCATTTCTCGTGTGCAACAATGTCGTTTACGGAACTGATAATCTGGAAAATGTTGGTTAACTATATGGAGAGAATCGATTAGTTGAGGTAACAGGGAAAATGGAGACGTTCAGTGTTCGTCCATGCGAGAGACGCAGAGGTCAGAAAGAGAGAGTGAGAGGAGGGGGTTAGTGAGCAAAGCATGGCGACAGCCGCAGGCTGCAATGGTTGGCATTAAAAGTATATTAAGGGATATTCTAAACCATCAGACAAAAATTTAGCACCTTTTCTGAATTAGTGTAAAGAAAGAACGGAATGTGCTAATTAAAAGATTTCCGTCACAGTATTATTATTTCATTCGTTTGTGCACTAAATACATCCGAAAACACAAATAGAGGCTCAATGAGTTTTAACTATTTATATTCATTAATGAGTAATAAGTAACCCGGTGGTTTTCGCCCATTTCGGGGGTTCCAACCACCTCGTCTTCGCCCACTTCTGGGAGAATCAGTTTTACTACAGTATACAGTGAAAAATGTGATTTTTCAAATCTTTCAAAATTGATATATTTGAAGAAAGAAAAGTACGGGCATCATCTAAGACCAATTTCCAGTCGAACTATTAGCGTTCCAGAGATGTTGGCGATGCGCTCCATCTCAATCTCAGTGCGCGCGCTTTTTCTAGCGCTGTAAGATCAAAATTTTTGAAAAAGCAGGTCTAGAATTTTTGATCTCCTAGTGATAGACAAAGCGCGCGTATTGAGATTGAGATGGAGCGCATCGCCAACATTTTTGGAACGCTAGTATATAGGTTTATCCAAATCGGTCCTCTGAGAATCGGGTTATGAGATGGCACAAACAGACTCACAGACGGAAAGTGGCGATTGTTATTAACAATGATTTTAGTGAGTGAAATTAATTTATCTGCCCCCTTCTCTTATTGCAGCATATTTAGGGCGTAAAAATATTGTATTGATTTTTAATTCAAAGGCGCACACCTTCACATGTCTGTCTGCGTCTCGCCACGATCGCGGATTACTGTATTCAAGTTATGAATTACTTCCCTACTGGGTTTGGCAATTCCACGATGTGAGGCCGTACAAATCGGGAAGAATGGAGATCGGGAAGAAACGAATCGGGAAGAAACAAATCGGGAAGAAGTGAATCGGGAAGAAAGTTTGACACCGTGACGGTATATTGCACTAAAATGCACCGAAAAATTCAAAAATATGGTGCAAACCGTAGTTTCAACCTTTTAAAAAAGGCGGAAACTACGGTTTGCACTATATTTTTGAATTTTTCAGTGCATTTTAGTGCAATATACCGTCACGGTGTCAAAGTTTCTTCCCGATTCGCTTCTTCCCGATTTGTTTCTTCCCGATTCGTTTCTTCCCGATCTCCATTCTTCCCGATTTGCACGGCCTCCACGATGTATCGATATTAAACCGACCAAACAGCAATAAATTGACACTATATACTCTGAATTATTTTCAGAAAATAATTTAATCCGAAAATTCATCCAAGAAACGCCTTTAAAAAAATTCACCCAAAAAACGCCGTTAAGATTGTACAACATCTTGTTTCAATTCTCATTTTTCAGCCCAATGAGGTATTCAGATACAGATGACAAAACTGTAGTTTTCAACCTGGAGAACTTCACTGGCTGGAACAAGTTTAACACAAAAATTTAAAAAATAATATTGAAAGCACTTGAGAAAACATTCAAAATTAAATAGGACAGCACGATTGATCAAACTTTTTTGTAAACAGGATGCAGAAACTTAGAACAGTTCAAATTGTCCTTATCGACAAGGTATTCGTAAATTATTTCGAAGACATATAAAGGAATCTTGTCTCGCTTCAGCATTGCAGCGCTCTGTAAAAATCATTCTTGAGAAATGTTTCGGAAATGTTTCAAACCTGAGGGTTCCATTTGAAATCCTTGAATGCAAAAGCTCTGTTCGGGTCCAGAGATGTTATTTCTATATAGTCTGTAATAGAATGAACGATCGCTCCACCAGCTTCCAGTATCGATGCGATTTGCTGTGTCTTTTTATCGTCATGATGAATAACACAGCGCCAACCAGTGAAAGCACCGTTGACACGATTTTCCTGAAATCCAAAAAGTGATGATCAACTCCTTCACATTATAAACTCCATTTTCCGTTCCACTTTTGGAAAACGAACCATTCGGACAGAGGAAGTGATTGGCATATCTTCCACTCGAATCCGCCACATTTTACACACCGACACCAGTTTTTCAAGAATTTTCCGATTTTCTCGATCCTTCGTTGATTCTTGATCTGATGTTACTTGGGGGAGTTTGTCTGGGGTCCACTCAAATTTCTTTTCATCTAACCACCGCCCAGATGCAGTACTCTTCGTCACATATTCAGGGGTTAGGCACCATTTTCCAGCTGCGATCGAACTCAGAACTTTTGGAGTTCTTTGCATGTTGCTCGTGATTAAATGAGTGACATCTCTATTGAAATCTTTTTCGATCTTCCCTCCCAATTGATGAATCGCTTCTTGAAGTTCAATTACTTGCTGAAATAAAAAAAGTAACAGCTGATGGAAATAGTAAATAGCCTACTTGTTGACTCATATTGGATACGCTCAGCAAAAAGTGTGGATGCATTGCATAATGCAGATTGAGTTCCTCGTGTTCCTGGTTTTGATCGATGAAAGATTCGTCCATCGGCATAAATCGCGTTGAACGATCTACATCTCTAACAAGAACAGGAGTCTGAAAAACAAATAGACTAAACATAGACTACAATTTTCACAAAATAGGCAAAATCTTACACTGGACACAGTTCTGCGATTTTCCGCAACAGGAAGCCTCGCCTTTAGAACTTCGCAAGTCATTGGCTCATCTTCGTTTTCCTTTCCTACTCTTCTTCCTGTGTTGACTACAGCTTTACGTAAAATGCTTCCAACTCGCGAATTTGTCATTGAATCCTGAGTTTCTGTTAATGGGGACTCCATGTTTTCAATATACTCAGCGACACCTTCTAGGTTGAGACTGTAAGACAGTATATTTTCATAATTATGAAAATTTGCTTGGACTTACTTCATTTTGTACGGTTTTCTGAGATCTGGGAAATACGGATTCTCATACGGAGCAGTTACATTTCCTCTTCCTCCATTTCCTGTTTCTACCGGTCGATTTTGAATCTTATGTCGTTCTTCGATTTCTTCTTCTATTTCCTCCGTCGAATCGTCTCTTTCTCGAACACACTTCATCCACACATCATCTTCTCGTTCAAAGCCAGACAATGGTTCACTCATCTCTTTATATCGATGTTCCTCAAATGGTTGTAATTGACACCGACTAACACTGGCAATAATCCACGATAAATCAGCGGTACGGGAACAGTGCTCAGGTTCATCCGTCATCGTTCCTTTTCCAACCATAATTTTGTAAGAATACGTATCCATTTCGTCGATGACTCTTCCACCATTAGATTCGATAATATCCTTCACAAAGTTGATGACATGAGGAAAACTATTTCTCAAAACAAAACGACGATTTTGGAAAATCGGAAGAGGAGGACTAGGAAGGGGCACTAGAAGTGCGTGATTTTTAATAGGGGGGCAAAACCCATTATTGTGACAGAAATCCTGAAAAAATTAACATCCATTTGATATTAATTTCGTAGTTATTCGTCTTACAACGTAAAGAGTTGTGATGACAATATCGTAAGAAAGCAGGGTGTGCATTGGTGCTGAATGTCCAAATACAACATATTTCGCATTTTCTGGGTTCATCTCAATTCTTCCTCCGCTGTTTTGAATCAGTTCGCTGAAGTGAGCAACGTCTACTTCGCCGAGAGATGGATGAACGTAGTATGTTTGGTGACTGAAAATAGTGTATATCAAAATTTCTCTACAGTATTCAACTCTTCACAGTACTTTAATATGCTAAACTTACGAGAAGATTGGCGGACAGGATGTATTGTTGGCGACGTTAGGCTCTGGGATCCTCTGTACTGACATATTAGACGAATCAAGAACAATTATTTCATCCTTCTGTGATTGTGACTGGAAATCATCCATCATAAATTCTGACCATCCGAAATCTAAAATACGTGTTGGAAGACTTCATCAAGTTCACACGGCGAATTTTTTGCGACGTATTTTAAATTTCACATTTTCGCGCGCTGCCGAGAAACCTAAGATCTGCAGGTTATGTCGTAAACTATGGTGCAAGGTACGCAAACACAGCAAGAAGGAAAATTGCGGACTTGCGGCAATTTTCGAATTATTTGGATGTTTTCGTGATGATTTTTTCTTATTTTTTAAGAGTTTTTTGTTGTTTTCCTGCGAAAACTTTGAATATTTATTGACTCCGTTCGTTCTTTGGTTATCTGAAACATTTCTTTTCAGAGAATTCGAGTTCGGTGCCGGTGACAAAATGGAGAACATCAAGAGGATAGCAACGAGGTCAATTTTTCCCATTTATTGCTCTCCGGAAAATAAAAACCCCCGTAGGCAAAGCCATATTTTCAGGAACAATGAACAACAACAGGTTTATTCGAAGGAAAAGGAAAAATTTTCCAGCAAATAACAATAATTTCTTCTGTTTCTGTGCATTTTTTGTTTTTTTTTTCAAATTTTTTTTCAAATAAAAATTTATCAATAAAATTTTGTCTTCTTTTCACCAAATTTCCTTGAAAAAACTGTAAAAATCGATATAAAATGCGAAAATCGAGTTAAAAATAAAATTGACGTTTAAATTTAATATTTTCGCGGGCTACAGTAATCTCGTTTGTCCAGCGGAGCGCGTTTCCGATTTACGTCGCAAAAAATTCGCCGTGAGTTCAAGACTCACCTTCCACAGGAAGTAAACTTCTCTGCTTCACAGATTCTACCACCCATTGCACGGTAACAATACTAATGTCTTCCTGCTGCATTATTCGTCGTATCATTGCTCGTTCTTGTTGATTCACAGTAACGATTACAACGTGTGTAGCAGATTCGTATCTAGAAACCCGGGTGGCACCTGTTTCGTTGAAAAGACGTACCCAGCTTTCCGATTTCTTCTCATCCAATCCGATCATGTAAAAAATGCAGTTCTGAGAAGGTCAGTTCGTGCTGATTGAAGGAATGCTATCAAACTTACATCAAACAGCTCTCTGAGTTCAGAATCTATCAGTTTTCGCACTTCGTTTATCGGGTCTGAACCTGAATCGACCGAACCTTGAGTTGACATGCTTGGAGTTGTTGCATACCGAGCCAATGAGACGGAATTGTTCCGAACTATCGGCGTTGAGCTGAACATTCTACAGTTTTAAAATCTATCTAAATATCGAAACAAACAATTGGTCACTCTTTCTTGCACCGGTGATTCTTCCGATTGTTACATCAGTATTGATCGTAGTGGAAGTAACATTAGAAGTAGAGGACATTGAGAGGAACGATGATCCAGATTGACGACGCGATGATGTTTCCATAGGTGTCATTGCAGAAGACATGTTGAATGAAGAGGCGTTCAATCGACCACCGTGTCCAGCAATGGAAGAGACATCCGGAACACTTTCAGGCACACCTGTGTCTTTTTTCGGAGTTGATGATCGAATGTGTTCAGTGGAGGCATTTTTCGGGTGATAATTTCTTAAAACAACAAGTAATGCGAAGCAGAACATAAATTGGGTGAAACTCACGCTTCCGCTATCAGATGTCCCGAATCGATGCATTTTCTGACCCATCTTGTCTGAACCACGCGGATTGTTTTCCATTCAGTGGCTTTCAAATATTTCTGTCCACTTGTTTTGTCTGTGATCAAATAACTGCATTTACTTTTCGACATGTTTCCAGGAACTTTTCCACCGTGCTCTTCAATTAGCTGAATTAAATTGGCTCGATCAGCCCCATCAATTGAGGTCACAGCAATCTCCTGGAAATGTTTCAATAGGATGATGTTTTCATTGAACGAATGAGATCTTATCTTACCAGTCCTTCGAAAACTTTTAATTTATATGAGTTTATTGCATCCTTACTGAGAGCACTGAATTTCCCCATCGCTGTTTGCGATGTTTCCCATAATTCATCAACCCATTCTTTTCGCATCAAATGAACCGAATTGCTCGCAGCAACCTAAATATGAAGTCAGATTTGAATGTTCAAATTGGCTTCCAACAACCTTGTATTTTTCTGTTCGTTCCGCTTTGTCAGCAATGAGATGAGTTGATTCGTAATAGAGTGGACCGCTGACAACTCCATTCATCCACGCAATCTTTTCGCAAAGTTCTTTCTGGAAAAAATAAATGTACAAATTTTAGTCTGATTCCTGCTTACTCTTTTTTCTGGCTCTATGGAGGTGAAAGCGACTTTGGCACCCTCAAAAGCACTCGAATAGATAGGATGAGTCCATTGTGGCAATGGTTTTAGCTCTGTTAGGCATTCAAGCACGATTGGTGGTCCGTAGAGTCTGTAAAAGTTGATTTGGCTCACAGGGACTGCTAAATTCACTTGCTTTAGCTTATTCGCTTGCAGTTTTCTAAAAAGTGTTCCGCGAAAACATGGCAGAACAAAAAAATCATCTGATGATCGAATACGTCCCACAGATTCCGAATTGATCCATTCTGGCATAACACCTGCATTTTTTGCTACCTGAAACGAATTAGATTTCCCGATTCTTTACGACATTCTCGTCACTTTGAATAGCTCTGTAATGTTACTGATTTCTTGTTCCGTCGGATTACCATCTGAGGTTTCAACAAAGTACAATGTAAATGCCGAATCTTCTTCCTCGTCTTCACAAACTATCGAATCTTCCTGCATTCGACTAATCTGAATATTTCGACTATGCAGTTCAAGCTGGTAAAAACAAATGCTTACCTCATTTCTTTTCGATTTTTTTGGAGCCGGCGGGGCAGACATCGCAACAGAGCTGAAGGAAATTTCGCTTTCAATCAGAAATAGAGTGAGATAATTTCAAAAGCGGCAGTTTCGCGCGGAGAAGTGATGCCGAACTGTAGAACTGTCTGCGTCTCTTCACTCTGCTCGAGTTTGTTCAGTTTCGGACAGTGCTTCTCTCAAATTCGTTAATTGGGCTATTCAAGGTGAAACAACAACTATTTTTTCTATTGTTCCTTATTTATGTCGTGTCAAAAAATGCCTAAAAATTCGGAGTTTTTTGGCACGACATGAATAAGGGACAAAAGTAGACAAAATAGATTTTTCACCATGAATATGAATTTGAAGCTGGAACTAAATGGAAGAAAAATTTTTCAGCAATTAAAAAACGATGAACATAAGAATGAGAGCTGAAAAATTAGAATGAATACTACGTTTAATTAACCAAAATAGTCTAAACAGAAAAAGAGAGTCCTAAATTAGGTAACAGACGGAAACTGGTCATGACAACAAATTACTGTAGGCAAGCAGATTCAGAAATTGATTTTCTTCGTGGAGAGTGGTCATCACGTGATTATCAATGCTCTAAAAGGAGAACTGACTCTTCCTTTTCATTCGGTTCAATCACTTTATTTTCTTAATCAAGTTCATTTTGCCAAGCGCACGTTTGGAGAGAGAGAGAGAGAGAGAGAGGAGACTTTAGAGAAATCGCAGACGAATCACAGTAAGAATAAACTAACAGAGAAGCCCCATTATGTGACTTTACAGCTAAATGGCACCGCGAACTAGAAATACAAAGAAAAAAGCCATAGGATTGGTCCCGACCATGGGACAGCTCATGGAGGTGCAATGTGCAAAAATGGTACTTAAATGAGCCAGTAACTTTCAACTATTCTCTCAATCGCAGGTTTTCGATTACGAGGAAACCGGATTCCAGATGAACGCAGAGGATATCCTTTCTGACTTTTTTGAAAAAGTTGATTATCTAGTTTCTGAGGTTTCCGCAGATGTGGGGCCATCGATAGATGTCAAAAAGGTTCTAGATAAATATCTCGAGGTGGGATACATTTATATTGAAGTCTTACGAAGTTCGAATTACTGTAGATGGTTGAACGAATTACTGTAGATGGTTGTTTCAGGGTATTCCTAGACCAATTCATCCGCGCCCAGATATGATTCAAGATGAAGATGGAACGGAAGGACACACATCCAAAAACGATACACTCGATCTCCTGGAGACATCGAATTCACACGCGGAAAGCCGAGAAGAAGTATTGATGGAAGTCGACGAAGATTTGAATAGAACTGTAGATATTTTTGGAGTTCGAAGTGAAACATTGACATCTTCTGAAGATGATTTTGATACAACTGCAATCTCTGAGGCTACAACTCAATTGGAGGAGATGTCTTTAACTGAGGAATTGGAGATGATCACTCCTCTTCAGACGAGTACTCCAATCAAATCAGAGGATATCAGTTCTGAATCGGGGACTGCGGCTACTGGAAATGTATTCAAACCACCAAAAAAAGAAATGGTATTTGAAGACTCAGAGGTCAATGTCATCAGAAATACAGTGTCAACGAGAGACATTATCACAACTCCAAATACTGTTAGCTCACGTCAGAGAGAGAAAAAGCCAGTGTCCGGAATCCAAAATGCTTCAATGTATTCTGCAAACGTTTCGAACCGATCGACTGCATCTACTGTAACTTCATCCCGTCACTTGATTAATCCACGTACTCCGAAACAAGAACATCGGGAGAGTCCTACAATCGCTAACTCCGTTGACTTGCTGTCTCCGAAAAAAGAGAATCTTGTCTCAGATAGTAAAACTGCGCATGCCAACACCCTCCGCGACAAGATTCTGATGACGAAAAAAGTGAAATTGGAAAAGGAGAAGATGGCAGCAAACGCGTTGGAGCAAAAGCGTATTCTGGAGGAGCAGGAACTGCAGAAGCAAGCGTCTTCGTCCCGTCATCGTGCAACGTTGAAAAGATCAGAGGCATTCACTCCGAATAGTAGATCAACAAAGAAAACACGTGTTCATCTGTTCTCTAGAGATGATAAACATCATGACCACACTTTTGTAAGTTTTCAGACGGAAGTTCTTCAAAAAACTGTCTACAGTAACCAAGTGAGATGTTTTCAGACCGCCGATGCTCAACCTTCAACCAGTGCTCGCTCTACCAAAAATACTCGAACCTGCAAAACAGAAAACTCGTACCAACTAACACCTGAACGTGTCAACCGCAAAAATACTGCAAATGATTACGGTATCGACGATTTGTACAGTGATGAAGACACAGACGATGAGAGCAATCCACGCAAGCCGATTCCAAAGTGGGCAGCATCGGAAAAAGTTATGCAGGCCGTTTGTAAGCAAATTAAAAATCCCCCATTCGATATTGACGTGTTTTTCGGAGATGTTGAGAAGGTTCGAAACTCGAATAGAAAACTAAGCATTTTTATTTTTCAGCCTGTCCTTCTGGATATTTTCGGTCCTAATCATCATGGCAAAGTGCGAGGATCGTCTTCATGCTGGAACAAAGAAACTCGTGCTTAGTGATTTCATTGATTCGTTTCCATCGAAATGAATGTTCACACTTTATTTTCTTCTGTTCAAATTATTGTTCTAGGTTATTAAGCTTAATGATCTCATATCCAAATTCGAACCCCGTTGGATTTCCATCAAGATCAAAACGAAAACGATGATAGAGTTTATCTGTCAGCTTATCAGCTACAAGTGCTTTTCCACCAATCTTGCTCTCATGATATACACGTCCCGTGGGAGTCATTGATAATGTTGAGGGCTGGAAAAGCGTAAAAATAAAACAGTAACAATAATAAGCTTGGAACTTACCTGAAAAGGGTGAAATAATGTAGATTGGCCTATTCGAAGAGACTTTTCAGTTGAATCCAATTCTGTATAAACCAAGGGAGTGTCATCACATCTCAGGAAGTTCCGCTCGATTCCGCAGTGGCTGACCCATGGGAAAGTATCCTGGAAAAACTGTATTCTTACAAACCTGAAATTGGAATAAGCTCTACCTGATATCGATCTGTTGTATTCTTCTTTATTCTAGAATAGAAAAAATTGAGGAAGGGGACATCTGAAATTTCCATGGGCATTTTTTATCCAAAGAATTCCACCGTTACCTTTATACGCAGCTGTAAAATTCTTCATCCTTGAATCATCGAGGAAAAGGAATCCATTGTGGCTCACATAGTAGAAATATTCTCTGAAGTGTATCGTTGAAGCTTGAATCGTTGGGAAAGCGTGGTTACCTTATTTTCCCGGTGTACTGTCCTTGAGTGTACACAGCTCTTGGAAGTGTCATGACACCTTGAATGTTTCAATCAACAAGATTAATTCTTTTTGGGAGTTAAAATAAGCTTATTGTGGTGAACCTTCTTCTCCCGAAAAAAACATCGGATTAAAAATCTACATTTATTCACTCTGAACCGAATAAAAAAGCAACAGAAAATAAAAATTGGGGTTTTTACGAAATTTCAAGAAAATCTCAACACAAATCGTTCTAAAAAATGTTCCATCGAAAAGGTTGACAAAACTTTAGAAAAGACGGAAGTCGGACTTCTTTCCTTGGTCCTTGTCAAACTCTGGATCTTGGGCGACCTGAAAAATGAATATATTCATCTGAACAGGCGAATTACAGCAAAAAATACTCACGTTCTTGTAGTATTGCCAATCCTTGGACAGTGGCTTGTCCCCTTCGAGTGGTGATTTGGACATGTAGAACTCATATGGTGGTTCATAGTTCTTCTTGTCTTGATAGAACATTCCCTTCTTCCAGAAGGAGTAGTCGAACTCTCCGTTAGCAAGCTTCTCCTTGTGGTCAGCAAGCTTGGCAGAGCGTTCTTCCATGATCTCTGGATGACGACGCTCCCAAATCATTCTATGCTTTTGCTTCATGTAGGCGTCACGAACATCAGCTTCTCCTCCTAACTCTCCATACTTGATAAAGAAGTTGAGTTCATTCTCTTCCATGTCCTCAATCACTTTGGCGCATGGAGAATGATCCGGATTGTTGTACAACATACACCGATCAACACGCTGACGAAGAGTTTGCAGAATGAATCCATCGACCATTTTGTCGAGACGGTATTGTTCATTGGCTTCGTAATAGCAGGCTTTATCGTTCACTCCGCATTCGTCAATTTCGGGTACTCGAGTAAGTTGCCGATGGTAATAAGGAAGGCGATTCTTGTTGTTCAGTGGTTGGACAACCTTCTCTGTAAGGAAATCGGGTTCGCATAAAACATATTCGGAGAATAGTATTTCAGTGAAATTTTAGCTCCTCTGAATGTAATTTCTCACCTCTAAACCAAGTGGCTGGAGCATCGAATGCCTTATGAGCATAATATCGGAAACGCGGGTAGATGGATCCACGTGAATCGACGTCGCGGACTTTCCAATAGGCATCCCAAGATGCTTTGTCGTCAGCTTGACGCTGTTCTACCAAGTTCTCACCCATCCCTGAGTGAAAATCCTTTCAAATTTATGAGATAAAATAGAAGTCAAGTAATAGAAGCGTTGGAACGCAATCAAGATCATCTCTGTTTGAAAGCATTCAAGTCAAAATATTTTTTTGAAACAAAAATCAACAACGTAAATTAAACAACAAAAACATTGTTAAAATTATATAAGATATTTTGTATCTTTATCAACCGCTAACAGACTTCGTGAAACTGTTTTGGACCAACGCAATGAGCTCATCGTCGTCTGTCACAAATTCTGACTTGTTGATGACGTCATGGATCTTGATAATGTCGTCTGTTGTCGATGCATTTATCCAGATTCTACCATTCATTCCAACAGTGATCTCAAACTTGAAAAACTTTCCAATCGTTTGGAGAATTTTGCAGGTTGGATTAATAAGACGCCGACAATGATTCAGTGACACCTTTAATCATACAACATTTTTTCCAAGACAGTTAAATTTCATTATTTACCTTAAACATGAAGCCATCATGAAGTTGTCCCATTCCACGAGCTCGTTTTTCGTCGTCCACACATGTGAGTTCAGCCTCTGTTCTAGGTGTTGTATCAAAAACAGTAGCATAAATGATATCGCCAGTTTTTAAATTCGGCCTATTTCTTTTTGTGGCACCTTCGAAATTTGTGAAGTTGATCATAGCGAACTCGGCAGTTCCAATATCCAAACGGAAGAAATCACCAGTTTTTGAAGTAACAATTGCAATTACTCTATCTCCTTCTTGGGGAATGTATCTGAACGAATTTAATTAAAAACGACGACTTCACAATGCCTCACCTTTTGCTATGCACACTGAGCCAGCATTTTCCTTCGTCGCTTCGATAAGCTCCAGGCTGTGTTACGATTTTCTTGTCTTCGCGGAGGTTGATTCCGTATCCTATAATCGAAGAATCACTAGAAGATGGTTCGTTTATCACATCACCGGGAAGGTATACTGTCATTCCTGAAAATTAGACGCTTAAAAGATCAATATAACGAAATCAGTTCGTGAGAAAAGATAATTTGCAATTAAATTTGATACTTGACCTATTTGGCTCATAATGCATAAAGGAAATTATCAGAAAAGTTAATAAATTTATCAAAAATACGTCGAAAAGTTGGAAAAAGTTACAACAATGGAGCGGCTATCGGAAGTCTGCACGTTTGCCAACCGCGTGTTTGCGGATTGGTACACCGTACCTTCGAGAAAAAACGATTTTGCGCTTGGAAATTGTGAATTTATAGAACTATTACTCTGGTCAGAACCAGTGTGTGTTCTCGAGAAAAATTTTCTCGAGAATCGCCATGTCGAGAATCGTCTCGAGAAAATTCTCGAGAAAATTCTCGCATTATTCTCGAGAATTGTTTCGAGAAATTTCTCGAGAAAACTCTCGAGACAATTCTCGAAAATCATTCTCGAGACGATATATTCTCGAGAAAATTCTCGAGACGATTCTCGAGAACATTCTCGAAAATATTCTCGAGAAATTCTCGAGAATCTTGCTAAACAACGCGCACTGCGTCATTTCGGAGTGTCGTTGTTTTTTAACTGAACGGTAATGTACTCCGTTTGTAATACCGGTTTTGGAGCGAGTCTAGGTTCAAAAGAACAAGCTTAAAAAGTTATCTACGGATTCAGAATCGTTTTTGTAGCTTATGAACGGTGTTCGAGAAAACCAATAATGTGTAAAATTTTCGCGAAATCGAAAGAGTGCATCTTCAAAATGATATAACTTTGTTCATTTTTGACGGATTTTTGAAAACTAAAGTGCATCATAAAGAGAAATGATCAACTGATTGGAATTCTTTAAAAACTTTAATCTGCGTGTGCTCTATCAAAAGTTATAGAACAAAAATTCAAAATACCCAAGTACCAAGAAGCTCATAAAAAAATTTTGTCTCGATAACTTTTTTAAAAACCACTTTCAAATAAAAGAGAGTACTCAATTTAGTCGAATAACACTTTAAAATATAGGGGTAACCGACCATATAAGAAAAATATTTTTGATTGAAAAAATCTGTTTTTTCGAAATTTTTATAAAACTTAAGATTTCTTGTTGACTTTGTACTAAGCTTGCTAAAACTGTTTTTGTGATCAAGTTATGCAAAACATGAGCTTTCTAATGAGCTTTAGATCATCAGTTTATCACAAATTTGACGGGTTTTATGATAATTTGAAGTCAACAGCTTGAAATTAGTGTAACCGAAAAAATCGAAAAAATGAAATTGATGCTAGAGTTTCAAACTTTTTTGTACTATGTAGACGACGTAATTCTATACAATGTTGTCAACTGCAACTTTTTCCTACCTCTTCATCTTCCTTCCGGAAATTGAGGTCTAGCAAATTCCTGACCCTGGATCGACTTCGATGGAAAATCGTAGCTTGTGGCAGAAAGATGAAGAGTTAGGAAAAAGTTGCAGTTGACAAAATTGTATAAAATAACGTTGCCTACATAATGCAAAAAAGTTTGAAGCTCTAGCATCATTTTCATTTTTCGAGTTTTTCGATTATCACTAAATTCAACCTACTTACTTCAAATTATCATAAAATACGTCAAACTTATGGTAAACTGATGATCTAAAGCTCATTAGAAAGCTCATGTTTTGCATAACTTGATTGCAAAAACAGTTTTAGCAAGCTTAGTACAAAGTCAACAAGAAATCTTAAGTTTTATAAAAATTTCGAAAAAACAGATTTTTTCATTCAAAAATATTTTTCTTATATGGTCGGTTACCCCTATATTTTAAAGTGTTATTCGACTAAATTGAGTACGCTCTTTTATTTGAAAGTGGTTTTAAAAAAAGTTATCGAGACAAAATTTTTTTATGAGCTTCTTGGTACTTGGGTATTTTGAATTTTTGTTCTATAACTTTTGATAGAGCACACGCGAATTAAAGTTTTAAAGGAATTCCAATCATTTAATCATTTTTCTTCATGATGCACTTTAGTTTTCAAAAATCCGTCAAAAATGAACAAAGTTATATCGTTTTGAAGATGCACTCTTTCGATTTCGCGAAAATTTGACACATTATTGGTTTTCTCGAACACCGTTCATAAGCTACAAAAACGATTCTGAATCCGTAGATAACTTTTTAAGCTTGTTCTTTTGAACCTAGACTCGCTTCAAAACCGGTATTACAAACGGAGTACATTACCGTTGAAGAGTAAACAACAACGACACTCCGAAATGACGCAGCGCGCGTTGTTTAGCAAGATTCTCGAGAAAACTCTCGAGAAAATTCTCGAGAATGTCTCGAGAATATTCTCGGAAATTCTCGAGAATATTCTCGAGAGTGTCTCGAGACATTCTCGAGACACTCTCGAGAATATTCTCGGGAATATTCTCGAGATATTCTCGAGAATTTTCTCGAGAATTTTCTCGAGAGTATTCTCGAGAATGTCTCGAGAATTTTCTCGAGAAAATTTTCGAGAATATTCTCGAGACCGTCTCGAGAATACACACTGGTCAGAACAAATCGGAGCTGTGGCCTAAGATTCTCACATGGCCGAACTCGTAAAAAAGGAGCGAAAACTACAGTAACCCGGCTCGTAAATCGACACAAAAGTTTTTTCAATTTAATTCCTAAAATCTTTCCAATTTTTTTCCTTCGTTTTTAACCAATTTTACTAATTTTTTTGTGTTTTTCAGGTAACTTGAGCACAAAGGAAGCGTTAGGCGCAGGGATTTTTCATTTCAAGCGATGAAAATTTAAAAGTTGTGTAAAAATGGTCGGACATGTTGCGAAAATATTCCTTTGTGCCCAAGTTACCTGAAAAACACAAAAAAAATCAGTAAAATTGGTTAAGAACGAAGGAAAAAAATTGGAAAGATTTTAGGAATTAAATTGAAAAAATTTCTGTGTCGATTTACGAGCCGGGTTACTGTAGTTTTCGCTCCTCTTTTGCGAGTTCGGCCATGTGAGAATCTTAGGCCACAGCTCCGATTTGTTCTGACCAGAGTAATAATACGAAAAGAATTGAGAATATAACTATTTAAAAATGTGGGGTGAGAAGGGACTAAATAACGATCAGATTTAGGAAAAAATTCAGAATACACTTTCAAATGCTTTTCGAGCATTTTGACAGATCTAAATTGAAAAGATGAAAGCATTTTTATCCGTGGAAATCTCCATAAACGTGATTTCTCGAAATCCACCACACGTAGGGATTTCTTGAATGAATCTTGGACTGATTACTAAAAATCTATTCTTTGCACGATGAAGGTTTTGTTTGACTCTGCTATGTCTTCTGATCAACGATTTCAGACGTCTCTCTTACTTCTCATCATTACTGCTGTTTGCTGTAATGCACACCTTACCGACTTTTCTGTGTATATCAAGGGTACCTTTCTGTGTCGTGATGAGCCTTTCAAGAACTGGCCACTGGAAGTAATGACTGACGGCCAAAGATGTGAGACGAATAATTTGCCAAATCTTATTAAGAAGTCCCTAATTTTCAGTCAGATATGAGGATGACATGGATCGGTTCACAAAGGAGAACGGACAGTTCAGCATTAAAGCATGGACTACAGTGGATGCTCACATGATCCGGCCATACATCGTGATTCAACATAACTGCTGGGAGTCCAAGGAAGTTCCACATAAATGCTATCGAAAGATCATTCAAGTGCTTGAACCAGACCAAGTGACACGTGCCTCTAAAACACCCAATGAGAACATCGTAGTCGATTTTGGAACTGTCGACCTACGATTTAAACATAAATATGAACTACCAACTACCTGTTGAAAACGATGAAAGACCATGTCATTGCTCTTTGAATAGTGTTTAAAATAAAGTGCAAGAATGTATCTGAAATCTCATCTTGTTTTACAAATTTTCCAACCCAAAATGTCAAGTTTCATCTATTTAGATGACCATCTTTTTTTGCCCCGGCTGCAGCCACCTTGCCTTCCACTCTGAAGAGACGCAGAGAAGTGAGGTGGGCGGAGTCAACGCACACACAAAACATAGTGGACGGCGGAACCCGCGAGGTGTCGGCTGCTGCGCTAACATAAGTCGGGCGTCCGAGTTCTGTTCGTTGAGACCATACTATACAGAATCATTTCTGCAGTATGTATCTCGTAATTCCCATCAAATTGGTAGAGATGCCAACTGCGATGAAAGGGAGACGGGCATGCCGCGAGCGTGAAACAGTCCTTTTGGACTTGATGACCGCACGGAGCCGATGAATTTTGGAGCCGTAGTGGCCTGCTCTTCTGAGCAGTTATAATAAATGCACATTGTAGAGATATAAGTTATAAACGTTAACGGTTATGTGCTCATGTGTGTTCAGGAAAATCGAGATCGATTCGAAAGAGGTTCTCCAGTATTCAATTCCGTTTACTCTTGTTTTCAGATTTTCTTTGATTTTTAAGTACCATATATGCAGTCATGAGAAAGGGAACTCGCATTTTCCTCACAGCCTCTAGTCGTCTCTAGCAAATATAAAATAGGCGTGCTCTTTCTTCTCTTCGCCTGCGTCTTGGTGTCTCCATGACAACTAGAGAGACACACCTGCTTCGATTTTTCTTTCCACTCTCACTCTTTCATATTCGTCAAAGATGGAGGATTCTCATGAAGATGACCAATTGAGTAATCATCCATCAGAGTCGATCGGAACTCAAGAAACAGCCGAAGATGGTCCAGGAAAAGAATACGAAATGTATACAAGGGTGAGTGTTTTAATAAGGAATCTAGGTTCAATTATACAAGTGGCTGTTTCTCAGAACGAAGAACTGGTTGACAAGCTGAAACTGTTGAACTACGAGGATGGATTCTTGAAGCTTGGTGTCGCCTATAAGCCAATTCTAAAGTAATTGAGACTACTCGGTTTTTCAGGGAACTGTTATCTTTACAGACATTACTTTGTGAAATCTCGTAATGTTGGAGAGCAATTCTTCTTGTTCACTTCGTTGGCTGCTTGGCTGATTAAGAAATCAGGCGAGAATTCATATAATATGCCACAAGAAGTAATAGAAATCCTACTTATAAACAGAATCATATTATCCCTTTCAGTTCGATGATCCAAACTCGACGATTGCAAATATAATGTCAGCTGCAAAAAATAAGGTGGGTTTTCAAATTATTTGTTGTATAAGGAGATATTTATCAATGTATTTGCTTAAGTAGAGGGAACTCTGGTGTGAAATCAGGAACTGGAGTGTACTGGTAATCTTGTAAAAGATTTATTTTTGAATTCAAAATACAAAGAAGTTCATAATCGAAATTCGAAAAGATATTATTTACTCATCGTCTTCATCATTGTCATCATCATCATCATCGTCATCATCGGCTCCAACTCTTTCTGCTCCTCTCTTGAATCTTTCCACTTCTACGAGCTTCGCATGTCCATCCGAATGATGACGATGAACAGAAGCAGCATAGGCAAACGAGAAAATAATAAGAAGAATGAGTAGAATTCGCATGATTAGTACTCTGTTGGGGGTCTTCACTTCGTCAAATTTACCTCTCTTTTATACATTTTTTTTCTTGTTGTCTTCAGCCAATACGGGGGGCAGATGAAAGGCTATAGATCAGAAACATTCTTGTCATTATTCAAAAGAAAAGCATCAGTAGACAGAAGAAAGGTCAAATACGTCAATTTTAGGTTTGAAGTAACCTTAGAATCACATGTTGGTCATTTGGAGAACAGTACGTAGAAAATGTAGTTTGAGATTAAGAGATGTAACAGGCAGATAATAGATTTTTGAGAGACGTTTCTAGTTTTTACAATACATGGAACGTCCGAAATCTAAGATAATCTTTTTTTGATGGATTGGGTTAGTTGTTGAAATGCAGATTAGAATAAACATTTTTCGACTGATCTGTTCAAAGAGTAGCTGTTTTTTGATAGCTCTAAAAACAGAATTATTAATCAAACTCCTTAATGATTCATTCAAGCAAAAACAAAGAAAAACCCGTATAAAACGAGACAACTTGTTGATTTTCCGTCGACTAGAGAGTACATCCATTTTCTCCTTCTTCAAAATCAGTTGATATCAATTGATGAATATAAATATTCCGATAACTTTTGTATGTCACGAATTCACTTGCCACGTTTGTACACCGTAATCCTGGGAATGCAGGAATGTTACAGTACTCGGGTCCTGAAACAGTTCATTTTATTGAGAATTTTTCAAAAGGTAACTGATACCCCGGCAAGTTCCGATGTCTTTCATACTGTAGAAAATTCGATTGTAGCAAACCTCTATGAGAGGATAATAGAGAGAAACTTTTGGAAGACGAGAGTAGATCTGAAATTAAGTTGGTTTCTCTGATAATAAAAGAAAAAAAAACAATACTCACTGCTTTCAAGTGTCCTTCTGATACTCTATTCTTGAACTTTCTCTGAATTTTAAGACCATCCGAAACTTTGTAAATTGTTCTTTTTGTTGCATTCAGGTGGTATGGATCGAAATATGGAGGATTCGAGATTTCTGAAACTTCGAAAGTCACCAAATAGTCCCCTCATAATATCTTACTCGATCGATTAACTGTTGGATAATCAGGAAATTTCCAAATTCTCAAATGATAGAATGCATTCACATCAACAGGCATCACTTTTTGTTCGTAGCCTTCCTTGATCGAGTATGATCTATGAATCCACGTACTGTCCACTCTTTCCGGTCGGACAACTAGTTTTCCCCATCTTTGTTCTCCCTATAACAAATTTGAGGATAGGGAAAGTTTGTAAAATGCTTGAGTTTACCTTGAATTTAATTGAAGCTAGAAGTGAAATTGGGGAGTAAAGAGCAGGAGTAGTTGCTGAAAAATGAATGTTTGAATTCTAGTTTCCTGTGAACATTTTGAGAAAGTCTGAAGATTTAATTGGAAGATAGATCATATAAGTCAAAGCCCAATGTCAATTCCTACTTTAATCTCTAATCAAGTATGTCCACTTTTCTAATTCCTTTAAAATTATAAGAAATCTGACTTCTCAATTAAGTGATTTATGCCAAAACTCACAAGATTCAATAGAAGTTTGTGTCATGTTGTAAACAACCGCTCCGGCCGTTGGAAACATATTGAACGCCTGAAAAACGTCGATTTGCACTCTATTCTCAAGTTTCTAACATCTCCAGCAACTGATCTTTTCGGAGATAATTGGCTGAGTGAAAAAGAGATTCAGAAGTGAATTTGATGTATTTCTCTATTTCGGAATGGATGAAGTTTTAACTGATCTATTCTTCTTTTCGTCGCTTAAATTACTAACCGCTGTGAACTCTTCGTGATAATTCTTTCCCAGAACGGGAATCAAAACATCATCTGGATCAGGGAAAACCACAAACTCAGCAGATTCTTTGTATTGCAAAAGACAATCAGTCATTGCTGATGCTTGATTTCTGAATTCTAGTTCTGTATTAGGATCGAACATCGGAGACGCTGCACGAGATTCTCCGATTCTGATAGCAGGCCATGGAGAAATTCGGGTCTAGAATTATTTGGAATCTAGTAAGAAGGGAAAGAAACAAACTTGCATTCTTATTCTCCTTTATCAATTTGAACAAATCCGTTATCATGGATCGAACATAGAAATGCATAAATGCTCCATAATGAGAATAAATCTGAAAATGTCAGTTTATGATTCAGAAAATCATCAAAATAGAAATAAACCTCAACCGTAGCCAAAAGAAGTTGCCAACGTTCATTGAGAAAGAGCGGGGAGAAACAGGCGACCACTTTTCGAGGTGTTTGGAATGGGGTTCGGAGGGAGAGCTGGAATAAAACAAGAAGGAGACATAAACACGAAAATCAAGGAGTTTAGATGAAGAACCTGAGTTGAGTTTTAGGGAAAATTTATATAGCAAAATGAGTAAGATGCCAGTAGATAGTATTTTATAAGCATGTGCTTAGTATTGATAAATTATGTTTTCTTAACCATAAATGCGGATGGCTCAGTAGAAAAACAAACATTTCGAAGGTTCAGTGGAGCTCAATTTAAACGGGAAGCCAGTTTGTATCAGAAAATTTAAAAATAATAGGCTTTGATTTTCAACAATATTCAATTCTCAACTTTTCAATGTGCCTCAATTCAAACCCATTGACACTCACCTCCATACCATCCTTCTTATTCGTAGACAACTTCAGAAGAACATGATCTTCTGGAACCTGTCCAACAGCAATATACGGAACCCACTTACAGAAAAAGGGAATCGTGTTAATAACGGGTTGAATCTTGAATTGAACCTCCACATTTCCTTGCATAGTCTCAGCGACAACATTTAATGTGGAATATTTCAAATGAAATACTTGAACTGAATTGAATAATATAACTGCTGTACTCGGAGGGAAACTTTTGGAATTCTCATAATAGGTTGTTGATAAGACAACAATATCGTCATTTCGAGCAACGTAGTCATGAAGAATATGGTTATGTTGGCGGTCGAATATTGTTAGACCTGAAGAAGCAATAGTTTCGAGTTTAGCATGATTTAGGTTACCTGCTAGAATAGTAACTGCTATCAGAAATCCTAGGCATACAACTATGAATATGAATAATCGGACAAACCTTTTACCTGAAAAGTTTTGCTTTTCAGTAATGGTTGACAAAATTAAAATTTAACCTTTAAAAATCAGTCGACAGCCTTCTAGAAACATAATTCTCCTGCTCCAGAATCTTGTCTCCAAAAACGCAAAAACTAAAAAAGCCAGAAAATAGTGCGTTGCCAATTAAAGGAAGAGAAGAAAGGAATCTACGTATTGAAGAGTTTCCTTCCTTCCTTCCGAAATAGAAGATCTAGATATAATCTTTCTTCCGAAAAGGTGTCCATTCATGTCCCCTCTCTTGTCCTTCTATCCCTCATTCTGTGAATTGAACTGTTTTTTTGAGGTCTACTCTATTTTTGTGTTCTTTAGAAGACGAAATAGAAAATGATTGGATAAAATATCATCAGGTCCGTTGGCTCCTCAATGTTTTAGTTCAGAGTTTTTGAAATTGCCTTGTTCTATTTACTTTCTAAACCGATTTCAAAAGCCAATTGAGAACAGGAAAGATCTGATGTATCGTGATCGTGAACCGTTCTTTCAAAAAGATCAAAAGTGCGACCTCTTTTTTAGGGCATCCCGATCGATTTCACAGCCGCAAAACTGAAATCTGGAGCAGGTGAAAGTGTGATTTCAATTCTGAATGCTCTTGCTGACGCTTCTCTCGTTCACGTTGGATTCCAATGGCAAAGGTATCTAGAAGCTGAATTTGATATCAAAACTTCTTGAAATTTCAGAATGATTCCACCAAAAGAAGAAGACGAAGATACTGCAGTTGATGAACAAGAAGAAGATGATGATGGGGATGATATGGAAGAGGAACCAACGAATTTCCTCGAGGATGATGATGATGACAATGTCATTGAAATTGATTTGAAAGCGCAGGGATTGGTTACAGAATCGGTTGGTTGTATTGGATTTGTAGCATTTCATTAGAAATATTCATTTAGAAAAATCCGCTTCAAAGTGTTCTCCAAAGCACAACGGATTCAGTTTCTTGGAAACAAGAAGTTGAGAGAGTTGCTCCACAATTGAAGATCACTTTGAGGCAAGATGCAAAGGATTGGCGACTTCATTTGGAGCAGATGAATTCGATGCATAAAACAGTTGAACAGAAAGTTGGAAGTGTCGGACCGTATCTGGATAATGTAGGTTACAATAATCTAGGTTTTATATAAAATGTGGAGTTTTAGATGTCCAAAGATATTGCGAAAACCTTGGAAAGGATTTCAACTAGAGAGAAATCCCTGAACACTCAGTTATCGAGTATGATGAGCAAGTTCAAGAGGGCAACGGATACCAGAGCTGAGCTCAGGGAGAAGTACAAGTGAGCGGAAAATTAGAATTCTTAAGTCGGACGAATTTCTTTCAGAGCAGCATCTGTTGGTGTCAGCTCTCGAACTGAAACTCTTGATAGAATCAGTGACGATATTGAACAATTGAAGCAGCAGATTGAGGAACAAGGGGCGAAATCAAGTGATGGAGCTCCGTTGGTGAAGATAAAGCAAGCAGTGAACAAGTTGGAAGATGAGATACAGACGATGAACGTTCAAATCGGAGTTTTGGAGCAATCGATTCTCAATACCTATCTGAGAGATCATTTCAATTTCAGTGCGAATCTTCTGAATATCGTGTAAATGTTCCTTGAATTCCTCTTTTCTGTCCATCTGCAATACTCATGACAAAATCTTAAAATAAACTAATTCTCCTGCAAACTGATCCCCTTTCTTTTTAAGAAATTATGACGTCTCGTCTAGTCGTTTTCATCCGAAAACGGAAGAAGTCATGGGCTCGATTCGGATAATTCCCGTGGGCTCAATTTCTCAGAGAAGAAAGTTTTTCTCTCTTTTTCTCTTCCCTCTGACACCTACTAACCTACAAAACTTTTCTGTATGTACATATGTGCCCTTGGCGAAAAAGAAAACTTGACTAATGAGCATTGGGCGGCCGAAATAGTGAGACATATGGGCAAGACTTGCTCTGAGAGCCGCCGAGGGTGACAAAAAGTTTTGAAACTTTCCATCTTCTCTTTTCGTGTCACACACTGATTGGAGCCAGCTGGAGAATAGGGGGAAAATGAGAGAAAGTGTTGCGAAATGAACTCAAAATTACGATGGGGGAAGCAGAGTTTTTATAGTTTGATCCAAATCTGATCTACTTCAATCAGATTATGAATCTTGATTTCGTATATTGAAGTCCATCAATCAACAATGATTAGAAACTCTTTTTATGTAAAAAAGAGTTGTTAAAACTTCATTCACTATTCATAAAAAGCGATTAAACATTGAAGAATGAAGAGAAAACTGAAATTTCAAATTCAAAACAGGGAAAAAGATCAATTCGTGGATGATTTGAGAATGTTTTGGTTCAAGGTGTTTGGGATTTTCTGTCGATCGGAAAGGGAAATGGGACTATCTTTTTGTATGAGACACATCAACCCGTAATAAGCGAAATTAAGAGAAAAACCTATAAAATTATAATGCGAAAGCCTCTTTTTTGGGTCATTTTGTGAAAATTGGTATTGTAAAAATCACAGGCAAGATGCTAGAAACAAAGAAGAAAAAAAACAAAAAGCAAGAGAGCAGAGAGTGTGTGAGAAGAAGAGATTTAGAGAAAGACACGGGATCGGGAAAGAGGTGAGAAATGAAAAAACAAGAAGAAGAAGAAGATGTTCCTATGCGAAAGACACTTCGTAACGGCATGGGATATCAGTTAGATACAGTCGGGAATAATTGGGTCCCCATCCTTTTCCAACTGATATTACCAGATTTTGTTGAGCCAGTGCGGGGTCCTGAAAAAATAGAAGATTATGACGATGGCACTGAAATTCCGAACTTCCCAAGACATAGAATGAATAAAAATAATAATCTGGTTAAGCAATACAATACAGAAAGTCATACGATTCGGCCATTTTTAGTGGAAAAAAGTCAACTCAGAGGGTCTGAAAAAGTTAGTTTTCACCATCCGATTTTGCTGAAAAGGATGTTCAGATCAAATCTTATACAACATTTTTTGAATAAAAAAAAACATTTTTCTAGGAGGGGGTGGTGGCACGAAGGCTTATCAAGATCGAATGGTGAGAACCTAGTTTTTCAGACTTTAAATTTCGAATTTTTCCATCTGAAATAGGCCAAATTCTTTAGTTATTGCACGGTACTGTATTGCGGGAAAAGTTTTCAGATGTACAGAATTTGAGCCTCCATCACATTTTAACGGGTTGTGACATTTCTGTTTAATTTTTTTTCTGTTCGAAGGTAACATGTAGTTTCTGTTTTTTCTCCCCTTTTTTCAATAGACTTATTTTTGAATGTTACCTTGCTGGGCCTTCGCACTTTCGTCCGTTCACTTGCAGGTGCAGATGCAGAAACTTCTCCTCGATGTACTCGTATACAGTATCCAGGTGATAACCTTCGAAGAGTATCCTTCGTTGATGATACATTTGGAGTCATTGATAAAAATAACGGTCGAGTTCCACTAAAAATCAAATATTTCTTCAAATAATCAGGTAAAAATTCACAAACCTATTATATAGCCAAACGTCTTCGGGATTCGTCGAGCCAATCGGATCAGCTTGTCGTATTAAAGCAAACGATACTTCGTTTTTTAAATCCCAAGGACTGCATTCTAACTGGGCATCATGGACTGAAAGCCTTATTGTTTGAGACTTTAAGCTAAAAAATACTTACCAGATTTCGAAAGAACTCCAACAGCTGCAAACGCTCCGTGCAGCCATACTGTATCTCCAATTTGTTCTTTTCGTTCATACCTCGTCATTTTTGCCCATGCTAGAAAATGAAACCTTGTTAATTGCTTTTGAAAAAGGAAGTTTTGGGTTCGAGTTCAGAATAATTGCAGTATAAGTTTTCAGAAGGATGTTTTTCAATGCCAAAAAGTCTATCCTATCTGACATTTTTTTCAAGACTTTTGGAGCTTTTTCGAAAACATGAACTCTCAAGAAATCTCAAAAGTTGAAAAACTAACATCGATTGGACTCGTGATGATGATAATGTATCAGATCATCTGGATCTTGTGAACTCCTTGAAGTACACGGAGGTGAATCATCAGGGATCGGAGGAGTTGCAGTAGGTACTGATGGAGGAGGTCGATCCGGTAATTCACCCGCCAGAATTTTGGGAAGTTTTGAAATTTCTGCATCGTGAGTGTCTGAAAAAATGAAGTGTGTGTGAGAGAATCTAACTTTTACTTTCAAAGATTGCTAAATATCAAAAGTGTTATTTTTGAGTTTTTTGAGTGGTCCAAAAGTTCAGGTTTAGAAAAGAAAACTAACGATCTCGATGTCGATAAGTGATGTGTCCGTTTCCAATAAGTGATGATCTATGATTGTTTTGATGGACAGAAGAGTTCTTGTCCTCCGATCCATCATCATCCCCTCCGTTTGTTTCTGGCCGAATCCATAGAGCATAGTGATAAGGGTTACAACATGATACTGAAAAGCTTTCAGTGGTTTTGTGTGAGGTTTGAACGTCTTTTGGAAGCCATATAATTTGCGTACTTTTTCGTGTTAGAGTTTTTAAAAACGGTCTTAAATTTCTTAAGCATAGAGAGTGCTCAATATCTTTTCTTGAATAAAAGAAAAACGAACCAGTGGCATTATTAATCGTTACTCTTCCAAATCGACACCAAGGAAGTGCTTCTAGTCGATGTAACGCTGCATCTACTTGTAAATCTTTCCATCTCCAAAGTTTGCAACAAAGATACGGCATACTCATTGGACGGTCGATTTGGGGGATTAGACCTAGAAATCGTTCTATTGAGAAACTGACTTTTTCTTCTGTAGGTCACTATTGCTATTTTTCAAGCAGTTGAAGTTTTCGACACTTGTTTAAAAACCAAAAACTCACCCGAATCTTCGTCCGGAGGATCTTCTTCTACCCGTTCATCCATCGGGGGACCAGGAGCACAGGCCTTTGAATCGACACCATCACTCTCGACTGCTTTTCGTATCACTTCAACGTCTTCTGCATCGAAACCCCGCATCAGTCGGAGAAATCTGAAAATCTCATTGAATCGGTTTCCTGTCTCTTCTTCAAAATCGAACCTCCTCCTGGCCCTCCGTTCATCTGAAGTGACTAGAAGACGTCGCCGCCATAGTCTCTCAACGTGTCGCCGTCTCTCGCTGAACACACACCACATGCCACAATCCATCGTGGTGCATGCCGTGATGTGTTGGAAGAACACACAATCAGCGATACGGTACGGGTCTTCTGATGCCGATGGATAGGGTGAATAGTGTGTGAAAAGGAGAGAGACGAGGCGACGAGGCAGTTGATGGTATCCAGATGGCCCCTCTGAAAAAGTGAGGATGTGCTTTTGAGGATTCAAGGAGATCAAAAGATACAGAATAGAGCAGATGACAAAGATAGGAAACAGATCATAGTTTTTAAAACTTTCAGATTCTTGCAAAATGTTGCAACGTTTTCAAAATCCGAGAAGTCGTGAAAGAGATTCTTCATGAGACTCCGCCCACTTTTCGTGTAAACACCATAAAATAGGAGAGGAGTGTCTGTTTGAAAGAAGTCGTAAACACTTGACTAATACCCGGAGAGAAGAAAAAAAAAAGAAAAGAAAGAGCAGACGGAACGAAAAAAAATGAAATAAGTAAATCATTTCGTTCCCGTGTTCTTCTCCTCTTGTTGTAAGACCTTCTTTGTTTCTCTGCGTCTCTCTTCATCTATATATTTCTTTTTGATCTTAATACGATGATGATCCAAAAAAATTGGAGGGCATTTTTTTTGGACGACGAGACGGAACGGAATAAAAGTGCACGGAGCAAAAAGAGGAAAAGAGAAACAGACGAAAATGTCGGCGTCGGTCTTTTGACGTTTCGGACGGACGACGGACGAAATTAGCTGCCATCAATCACAATTTATTACCACGCAATATGAGCAAAAGATGACAAGAGATTGGAAACGAACGGAAGACGCAGATGGATTAAGAAATTCGTCGTGTTTTAGGAAGATACTGAAAACAGGTGCATAGCTGATCGAAATGAGTTTATTGAGGGTATGGATTAGATTTTTAAGGGAGGAAGACAGAAAGGGATCAGATCAAAAGTCCAGAGAATCTCACAAGCTACAATGAGTACGTGTGTTTTCAATCTAGGCTTGAGCCCGTAAAGATTTTTATAACAGTTTGCAAGTTTTCCGATTCTCGAGATACCTGTGCCAAGATTTCAATACCATTTTAGTCCCTCTTCTCCTTTTCATTCCGTTTTCAGATATTGTCACCATCTCCTGGGAGAGGTTTCACCCCTTCCAACCACTTGTCGTCTTTTTGTCTCTCAACTTCTTGTTTAACTTTAAAACTTTCCTATTGTTTCACTCTACTCGTTTTCTTTTTTTTTTCAAAAAATCGCACTTTGACTTCTGAGAGATAGAGAAAAGAGGGGGTGGAAAAGTAAAAAAAGAAGAAAAAGAAGAAGGAAGGGTGTGAAAATGTTTCAATTTATCTCAATTCATACAAACATACTTATAAATATCTTTTCAAAAATCTCGGAAATCGTCAGATTCGATTTAGAAAAGATTATCGAGTCAACATAGATATCTTACTATTATTAAAGAGCGAATTCTGTTTGTGGTTTGGAATTTGAGAAATGAGGTCAGCGGGCGTCAAAAATTGCTACTCCAGTACATATCTACCATTTTCTTTCTGAAGTGAGAGGAGAACAATAAAATTTTTTAAATTTCTCATTTTCAAAAAAGCCAGGATGGCGCAGCCATGATTATTGAGGGGTTAAAAAATTGAAGAACTCTAGGAAAGAGGTGATTCGTTTGCAGAGAATGAGAAAGAATAAATCTAGGTTTCTAGGTTAGAACTAATGAAAATCAAATCTGCTCTCAAAGGTAGCATGTATAAGATTGAATAGGAAGGATTACTGTCAGTTGTTTCGTGTTTGGAAGTTCCGTTCCAGGTTCAAGAGAAAAAGAGAGTCTTCGAAAATTGGTACACATTATGATTACTAAATCATTCAAAATTTCACATACTTCAACCTAGATTTAACTTTAGGTCTACAGTAACGACCGTAAGCCAGTCTCGACTCGACCTTGTAACCCCAAATTTCAGAGAAAGATTAAATGGGCCAAAAAAAAACAACAAGTGGGTCCATAGCAGAGAATTAGAGAAAACTACGAAGAAAATGGCGGTTTTTTGGTGGGGGTGACGAGCAAAAAAAGTTTGTGAAATACGAAAAAGAGCGGGTGGAAGAGGGGGTCTGTGCCTCCCTTCGACACCAAATTGGTGGGGGCGAAGAGTGTATGTGTAGAGACTGGCGGGAAGAAAAGAAGAAGAAGAGCTCCAAATCCGGATGGGAAGAAGAAAACGGAAAGGGTTGCGAAAAATTAGCGAGCTTTCTTTGTGGGTGGTGGTAGTCTCGTTCCCAAGAAAGTTTTAGTCGTCATCGACTTCCCTTTTTCAGATCTTTTTTGTTGTTTGAAACCGAAACGAATAACATTTTTTCTTGCAGATTTTGTGCCAAAGGATCAAGATTTGGAACCAACTGGAAAGGATAGAAAACAGTGAAAAGGGGGATCTTGTTGGGAAGGTTCGGAATTTTCGGAGGAAGGTTTCGAATCGGTCAAGATTATTATTAAATCTTGGATAACGAAAGTTTTGATTTAGATAATGAGGATTCAAAAAGCTCAGATTGATTTGAAATAGAATATTGTCGAAATCGTCAAGGAACGTAAAGCAGACGGACTGGATACCAATCAATGAAAAAGTCAGATCAGAAAATGTATTGTCTAAAAAAAATGAGATTAGAATGGGTTTCCCTAGTTGGTGTATGCTTGATAATCTACTTTTCAAAAGTGCGAATATACGGAATTAGTCTTTGTGTCTCTGCAGAGAAAACTTATGAAGTGGACAGTACTCTTGAGATTGCTCATGTATAATTTCTTAGAACAGAAATTGTAAATTCTAGAAAATTAGAATATCAAAACTTCCTATTTTTTAAAAGTAATAAACTCATTTAGGATTCTTGTTGTGAATTATTTTGAAAACTCCTGATTTGAATCAAAGTCAGTTTTGTTTACCTGAAAAAAACCGCGATGTGACTTTGGCATCTTCGCACTAAATCTATACAGTTGGATATCTAAGAGTCAGACTAGCAGATGTGCAATTTTTTTTTTTCGCGAGGTAGCATTGCGAGCTAAGAAAGATCGGTCAACAGCTTCTATTTTTACTTTCTTCAATTTTTGTGAAGCATAAAGAAAAATGTGAATATCAAAAAGAAGAAAGTTAAATTTTTAAAATAAGATTTCAATTACACTTCACTGGAAAAACTGTGAGAAAAGCAGGGAGGACTGAAATTGTTGACCGATATTTCTCAGTTCACAATTCTATTTTGCAGCTAAAAATGTGTATATCTGACATTCTAATTATCATCTATCAAAAAGTATAAGTTTCATGACAAGCTGCCAAAGTCATATCGCGGTATTCCCTACATTGACAGACAAAAAGTTTTGAAAAGAAAATGGACGCCTTGTAACGGCCAAAGAGTCTGTGGGGCAATCAGTTCTTGACTGGTATTCGGAATCCCAAGCCGGTTCAACCTTTCTTTTATCCGTTGTCAAGAGCCTTTGGTTTCTGAATGTGAACCCAACTACAGAGGCAAGTCAGACGGGGAAAAGTGCTTCAATTACTATGTTCAGACTAAATCCAGTCTGTTCCATAAAAGTCTATGTGCAAAAAGACTTCGAAGTAGTTCTTTTCATGTTCCATATTAGTATTTTCCTGATCAACAAAGTTGCAAACTTTGCTCTTGCTCCTCCCCATTCTTTCGAGTAAAAGTCACTTTGCACTTTTCGTCTTTTCACAAAAGGAAAGAGTTGAAGCTTCCTGCTCCAACCACCAATTTTCAAATTTTCCGTGTCAAGACCCGAAAAATTGGGGGAGGGAGGTCCGAGGGCCTAGAGGAAGAGACAAAGTGGACGAAGAACAATGGAAATTGAATCGAAAGAGCCTGATGGCTGTTGGCGCCACCGGACAAGAAGAAGACGAAGGAGCAGAAGATGCAGAAGAAGAAGAAGCGGGTGTAAAAACGACGATGGCGGTGGCATCGTCGGGAGGCATGAAGAAGGAAAAGAAGGGGACGGCGGGAAGGACTTGGGAAAAAAGAAGAATAAAAGCAGAGCAACAATGGACATGACAAAAAGGGGTTGGAGTGCGTGTGTATGTGCGGTGACAGAGACATAGAAAGAGCCCACGGGTCCCCCGATTAGTTGTGTGTAGTGGTAAAATGAAGTAACAAAAAACGTGTGCAGGAAACCCGTGTATGATGACAAGTTTTGGAAGTGAGAAGAGAGGGGATTCCCCCGTTTTATCTGGGTCACTGGTACGGGTGGTCTGGGTCAGACGGATCAGTTGGGATCAAGAAGTTGCTGTTTTCTGAAAGGTAGGGAGAGTTGACAACCTAGACTTCAAAAATCTTTAGGTCAACTCCATAAGAATCAGGAAGAACTGGGATCTTAAGAAAGTTCCAACTCGTAATAACAACTTCTTTCCAAAAGAAAAAAAACTAAATTGGGTCGTTATTCTTCGTTGAAGTAAAAGCATTGTGCTTTGTGTTTTTGTCTTTCAAAACAACGATGTCTTGGATGGGAAACAACGGAAATCGTTGATTTCCTCTTCATGAATGCAGAAATGGGAAGTTATGATGTTTTAAAACAAGTCAACTTTTTTCCAGAAATCAACCAACATCTGTTTTTTCTATGTTGCACCGTGTGCTTTTGCTAACCTATTGCAAAAACCGTAACATTGAAAATATTTCAAGAGACACTGGAGTCTCTCACCGGAATCTAACTATTTTCAATCTGATGCAGACTATCTATCGGATCGAAACGGATCAGAAGTGACCAGTCATTATTCAGAGATATGCTGATCAGATTATGACTTTTGGAAGTCAAAACCCGTACTCATCACTATGATCTTCGTGTAGTCAAAATGACACTGGAGAATTGGCCAAATGTATTATTGTATGTAGTTGGAATCTTAACCTAGTAACCCGTTTTCCCATAACAACCGCACTTTCTAACTTTACGTTCCCGGTTCTTTTCGTTACAATGGAAAGTATTGTCTAACAAAGTCTTCATTCTTTACTCGATTTCTCATTTGCTAACCTCAAAAAGTCCAAAGAACAATCAAGCAATTTTCCTTCAACAAACTCCATGCTGACCCCAATCAAACGTCATTATTCACGTGGTTTCATTGGGTGCGTGGGAATAATTCAAACTCCAAAATCAGAGAGCATCTTCTCTTTTTTCTCAGATGCTCTTCTACTCTTATTGCTCATTCATCATCAGTTACACGTGTCTTTTTGGACTTTGTCCGTTTTTTTTTTTTTGGAAGAATCGATCAAAAAAGTGGTCCGAGGAGCAGGAACAGAAGATGAATTGGCGGGAGAAAATGAAACAAAGTAGACGAACGGGAGAATTGACTGAAAATTACTTTCAGAAGTTGGGAAGAGTTTCGATGTTTTGGCAACTAACTCAAGAAAGTTTGAAAACTCAGAAAATGCAGAATTACTTTTGATCATATAGTTTCTAAACTGCATGAAAGAAAACGAAGAAAATTTCCAACAAAAAAAACGAGCTAGCTTCTGAACCTGAAGCGATCTAATGCTCAATCAGGTAAAAAGCTTGAACTGCAGAAACGCTCACGAACGGCCATAGGTGACATATGATCAAGAAAATCTCAGAGTTCGGAGACATATTTTCAAAACTAAACTTTCTTTGCAAGAAAAAAGGGAAGAAGTGATCTGAAGTGGTTGGGGACTAGTCAAGACACCAAATTAGAAATTTATATTGGTTCGGAGCCAGCATGTGAATTTTAGATCGACTTTTCCTCTCTCCTTTTTAAATGTCGTTTCCCTTAAAGACAACCCGAAACCCCCTACTGTGCTCACATAAAAAATCACATTTTGTACATTTGCATCTCATCACCTAAAACTACCGTATTCCTTCGGGAAACTATGCCTTCAGATGTACAAAATGGCGTCGAATGTAGCAGTGGTAGGGAAGGAGAAAGGAAGAAGAAGAAGATGTGATTTGGAAGAAGCTTCTTCTTCACTACAGACGGCATCGAAAGTTACGGGTCCCTGGAGAATGGTTCGTCCTTCGCTAACCCCCCAAAAGGAGCCACAAGTCGAAAGTCAAAGTGTATAGGAGAGGGATGGGGACTTGTTGGTGCATCTACACCCCCCGTTTCATGAGCAACCATCATTTTGTTTATAAAAAGAGATCGATTTTTGGAATGGGAGAGATTTTGGAAAGCAAAAGAAATGCTCTTCTTTCAGAATATAAATATAAACATTTTGGTTTCCTTTGACTTATTTGAAGAAAAGAAAGCAACAAACACGGGCATTCAGATGTGCACTAGTTTTGGAGAGGGCCTTCTCCGGAATACATAAAATTGATGAACCGGAAAATTATTGTTATGCTCTCCTCCTTCTTCTCTCTCTACCAGTCACAAAAACTTTCTATTGTTCTTCTTTTGGAAAGAAGTCTTCAGAGAGAGAGCATATACTCTTGGATAAGTGGAGATCACGGAAACAAATCTGATGAGAGTCCGTTTGATCAACTTTATCTGACCGATTCACTCGAGAATTCAGCAAAATTTTTGACAAACTAACTTCTAAAAATTCGAGTAAATTCGCCTATTGATCTCAGAACACCGGAAAATGGGAAAGTGCAGCTCGGTTGAGACCATCCGGCAAAGCCCGGCCCTGCCAGTTTTAAAATATTATACGCATTAGTTGTCATGCTTCCGCAAAGTTTTAGAAATTCAAAAAACATTTCGAGAAAGACAGTTTTTTCAAAACCAGCAAAATAATCTTGAATCGGGCTGGGCTCTCCAAAATTGTAAAACTTCGGGCTGGTCCGCGGGTCAGCACGAAATTTCACATGCCTGGTATATTTCCGATAGTGAGCCCGTAATTAGTTTAAAGACGAAAGAAGTCAAAATCAAAAGTAGATCATCAAAGCTACGGGCCGCGCCAAAGCCCGAACTTTCGGTGGACAGGCTCGGACCGAATGGCACGGGCCGGTTGACCATTTTTTCGATTTTTTTTTGCTAAATTGATGTTTGCGGGGCCTATATTTTCCAAAACTGTTTTTTTTTTGTAAACAATTTACAAAATATAGCTCTACGAAAGGAATTAATGGCAATCTTCCTCCAGCCGGTCAAAGAGTCCTTCTGTTTTCTGATCAGAGCAGAACCAAAAAGGCGCAAAAGGAAAACTAAAGAAGAAGAAGAAGGTATGTTCTCATAAAACATGAGAAAATCTAGAATTACAAGAGAAAGATGAGAAGAGAGAAAGAGCGAGCGAATGTAGAAAAAAGAACATGGATAACTTGTTGCTGAGCATATCAGAGCAGTTGTTGTCTAGTTTTTCAAAGATTCTTTTCGGGAATTTGAGAAACTAACTGAACATTGAAGTCTCTGAAAATAAACAAGACAACAGGACGGATAGACTGGAGATAGTGATATGTATCTGACTAGTGAGATATTGGAATTCTGGACATCAGGATCCGTAACGTAAGCTGTGACAACTAGAGAGGGGAAACCGATAAAGGTGATTGAAACAAAATGAAATTGTTAGCAAGTAATAAAGATAGTTTGAAAAAAAAACATTGGTAGACCTATTTTGATGACTTGGAAGTGTTGGTTCTGGTTTTTGTATATGGAACTGTATACAGTACATCAACTCAGAAGCAAAGAGTAAGACATTTTGGATAAGTGTGAATCTGATTTAGTTATGGGTGGGGTGTTTCTGTCAGTTGTTGTCTATGTTTGCAAACAAAAAAAGGGGTCGCTGGAGGGGGCGGAGAGATGAGTTGCCGGGGCCAACACGCAAATGAAATTCAATCCGAAAAGCACAAGAAAAAAGGCAGAAGAAAGAATGGAAAAGAAGAAGAAGAGGAAGACGGGCGGAGCAGTAGACAGACAAGAAAACGACGACTACGACGGACCGATTATGATCTTTTTCCGGAAGCTCAAACAAAAGCGAAAAGTGAAAGGAAAAGAAGAATAACGAGGAGAATAAGAAGAGGAGGAAGATGGAAGAGGGATGGTAAGATTTACGATCATTCGGGATTTCGGATTCGGGAAAGAAATTTTGAGATTTTGATACGGTAGAAGGTTTTCCTTTGAAAGAAGTGGTCAAGGAAAGAAATCGTGCCAAAACTAGAAAGTTTCGTAAATCTTCCAGCAAAAGAGCACGCCTTTCTCATTTCAAGAACTTTGAAACGAAGATGTCAATATCGGAAAATTCCAATTTTCGGAAAATGCTCATTTTGAGCTTACAAATGTGCCATTCTGTTAGGAGTGATCATCATTAGGAGGTTTCTATTAGAGAGTTCAAAATAACATGAAAGTATTCTGCGAAACGAAATGGGTTTGTGAATATCAAAGGTGAACTGATGGGAGCAATAGTTAACTTCCTGGAATCAAATCGTTGAAGCATCAGTTTTTGTAGGAGACCATTCACAGTTTACAGAACAATGGGATAAAATCATTGTCGGAGAACATCATCGTGGACAGTTAGAGACTTAATATCTTCAAAAAGTTCATAATCGTTCGCTTTTCGTTCTCAAATGCATTCAAAATCGGAAAAAAAATCATTGGAGGAAATACTGTACAAAATACAATGTAGTTCTAGTGCGAGGCTTCATAATTTTGAATAAAATCAAATCAGGATTTCTCACTGTAACCCAGGTAACGCCTCAACTCCTGCTCACTTAATGGAAATATGTTAATCAGATAGTTTCAAAAAAGAATTTGTTAAACATTCTTACCCAAGACTTGAAGTCGTTATTAGAGCATACAGGTCGATAGTTTCATAAACGTCATTGTTCTAAAGCTACCAAGATTCAAAACTTCTGTGGAGAGAAAACTCAAGTTCTAAGGAGGTAGTTGGATAAATAGTGGCTCCTAACTAAAGTTCAAAAGGAATGTCAAGGATGCCAACTTAATATGTCACCTCTGATCTCGAGACCGACGGAAAATTGCGACACCTGCACTAATTGAACAGCTGGACATTGAAAACAACCTTTAGGAATCCATGGAATTCGAAAACAAAGGTCCGCTTGGATCAAATAATTTGAAGATAGGGATGTGAGGATCGGATTATGAGATCACATAAAGTCAGTGGTCAGGTTTCAATGTTTCAACTGATGGTAGAACATGGTGATCAACAAATAAACACAAATGGTAAATGAAGAAGAAGACAACTCGCTAAAGGATTATGGACTGTGGGAGAAAAGTGGATGGTATAGGAAATAATGGACATGTTCTCAGATTGACGATCCTCAAAAAGAACACAAAATCGTGGGGAAAGTGAGCGGAAAGGGAACGGGAAAAGATGTTAGTAGTAGGGGAGGAGGGCGGGAAGAAAAAGTAGTAGTCATTCCCTTCTCTTCTTTTTTCTTTTTCTCTCTGTCTCTGGAACAATAAAAATGAGTGCTCAAGGGATCCGGCGGGCGGCTCTCTCTATCTCTCTGTCTCTTCTTGAATGCCGCCATCAGGCACAGAAACCGCAGGTGAGAGAGTCGACTGCTTTTCGGATCACCTATCACTCATATTAGCACTTTATCAATTCTCCCACACCTTGGCAAAAAGAATATCATCTTTCACTTTCTTTCGCGCTTCTCTGCAACATATTTTTTCAATGTGGAGCAATCGTGAATTGGGTTTTCCTCTGATTGGAGATGAAGAAAGGGCATTTTCGCTTTTTTTAATGAAAATCAGGTGCCGGCGATAGGCTCTCTGATGAGTTTTGACCTTGGACTCTCTGATCTACCCAATCAAAAAGGATCGCATTGAGTTGAAATTTCAGTTAAGCTCTCATCATTTGAAAAATCTTCCAGGTGAGTTTTGAAATACAACTGAAAACTTCATCCTCACAATCATCATAGAATCATTTACAGCACTGGCCGAAAAGTTCACAACTATTGATGTTTTCAGGTGAAAAACGCTAACTCCAAGAGTCCTTGAGAGGAGCTCAAACTTGTTTATTTGGTTTGAAACTATGTGCGTGTACACACCAACTCTAGAATTCTATTTTATAGTTGACATCTTTTTTGTACGGTCTCTTCTAAAGATGGTGTATCTTGTGAAAGTCGTGTGGTACCGAATCGCTTTCTTTTCCGTGCAAAAACAGAGCTCTAGGTTTATGTATATATCCACTTTCAGACCAATCGGACAAGTCTGAACCCCTTTTTTAGTCACCCAAAATGACACTTTCCAACTGAAAACGTCAAAAGTTCACTACCTTCTGTTAGTGAGTGGATCACTTGAATTTTAGTGGAATTAACAGACTAGGATACAGTTTCCATTAGTTTCAACCTGAATTTGTTCCTACTCTGCATATTCTTCTAAAATCTACAGTTGTTTTCTTATCTCTCCTCCTCCTTCTCCATATTTTTTTTTGTTGATTTCATTTTAAATAGTTGTATGTCCGGTCGACACCACGAACCAAGTCGATTTGCAAATTCCACCCAATTTGGTTAGGGACGCCTTCTTCTTTTTCTTCTTTTCAGACACTGACCACCACTACCAACGCGACGACTCCAATTATGTCACTATTGTGTGCTTGTTTGTGATTTTGACTCGATCGGAAAACTTGGGGCGAGAGCAAAAAACTACAATTTTGTTTGGTTATAGTAGTCATGTAGTATGGATTCAATAAAATGAAAAATGGAAATTCGAGGGGTTGAAGATGGGAATATGGATCATGAAGCAGTTTGGAAAAGTTAACTGAAGAAATTTGAAAAAACGTGAACCTGATGAAAAACAAGAAGAAAAATGATAATGTGGAGACATGTGGGATCGGCTCGAATGAGTTCCCAAAAAAATAGAATTTTCAAAAATGAATATTTGTCGAGCTATAAATGATTGCTGTAAGTTTTCTTTCCTCGTTACGACCAAGATGAATCAATGTTCCAGTTTTGGGAATACTTCGTTTCGGATCAAGAATAACTGGATCAAATGGTTCGGATTTATCTTTGATGAAGTTTCTGGATAAAGTATGCCTCTGAAAATCTATTTTCATGGAAGAGAATCATATTTCAGATTTGTGGAATAATTGCAGTTGTTAAAACTGCATGGATTGTCTTGTTCTTTTTCACAGTCCAACTTCCTTTTGAGTACGAACGAAATGATTTCTTTCCATACACTTTTCTTCGTCTTCTCTGTGGAATCTGGTTGACATACAGTGTCTCATATCACTTCTGGAGAGCAAGAACTGCAAAACCGATTCGTTTGCCAAAAGTGAATCAACATTCATTTTTCCTGATAAAATGCATTTTTAGAAAACCTCCGGCGGGCCCAATTGTCCCTTCTGTTCATCTTCAAAACCCCAGCTCACAAGCCACTGTCGTACATGTAACACGTGTATCTACAGAAGAGATCATCATTGTCCATGGATGGGACAATGTATCGGAATTCACAATCAAGCCAATTTCTTCCTTTTTCTCTTCAATGTCTTCTTATCAACTGTATTAGTTCTCTATGTTGAGCATGCATTTTGGATGGAAAATTGGAAAATTTGGATGGAAGGACATCGATCGAAGATTCTGAGTTCAGGAAATGGTGCTGCTTCTGCATTCAGTAGTGCGATTACCGTATCACTTCATCTCATAATTTTTTCTTTCGTTTTCACTTATGGATTCTTGGTTTCTGGTGGATTCAAATTGATTGATAGTCTGGTGGGAATCGTTTGAAAGAAATTCAACTAAACAAAGTTTCCGTTTCAGTTCAGAAAAGAAGGAGCGAAGAAATTAACTCTGTCAAAGATTCATCTTCGTTGGAAGCAATATCTGGCAGTTCGTCGAGACGATTCCATCATCAGAGCACTTTTTATCCCATCTGACCGAATCGTCACAGATTTTGATTTTATTGAGTAGCTCTGATTTCATTTCAAACCATTCTTTTTCGAGCCCAATGAAGTTTTTTTTCCGAATCAACCAATGTTTGGAGTGGTTTCTCTTCCGGTTTCTCAAGACAATTCCACGTAACACGTAAATTTCTTTCATTTTTCTTCACTATATTCTACCCTCGACCTTTACATTGTACCGGTCATTTTTTGGTGAATTCCTATTGCCGTGGCTGAATTTTCAGTCCTATCCACGGTTCAGAACAATGGATGTATGCAGACTATTCAACAGATTCGGTAAGTTTCTCAATAGGAAAACTCTGTAAACAAATAGCTTTCAGTGTACTTTTTGGTGGAAAAATCGTTGGGTGATGTCAAAAAGTTTGACCCGTTTGTTCTGCTGAAAATAGTTGCCTTGTGGGGAGGAAGAGTGAGGAAACAAGAATAAAGCGATGGAATTAATCCGGGTTTTTCAGATCTGTCTCTTCATCTTCATTGCTTCTCTCTATGCAGTGACATACGTGGTATTCGTGAAAATAATACCTGCTGAATGGAGGTACCGATTTGCACATCTGGAAGATTTCCAACTTTTGATTTTCAGTGTATGTACAAATGTTCCATTCTTTGTGTTCCGAATCGTCCTTTTCCTCTATGTCTACTACAGTCTAGTATTCCATTACTACAAAGCGAGAACTTTGGAGCCAGTCAAGAATCCAGGGGTATCTTTTCTAGGCTCTTAGTTATTATTTTATTTCAAAAGTTTCAGACTCCAAGTGACAAGTTCTGTATGAATTGTAACAATTGGAAAGGCCCATCAACATCTCATTGCAAGGCTTGTGATAGATGTATCTACCGTATGGATCATCATTGTCCACATATTGGTCAATGCGTCGGAGCACACAATCAGAGTCATTTCTTCTTGTTTCTCTTTTATCTTCTTCTTGGCACAGGATTGTTTTTCTTGTTGGCACCAACATTCTGGATTCAGTGGTTTCAGGTATGTATGTATGCTTGACAGGGCGGAATTTGAATTTTTCAGGCACGGAAAGAATTGATGGACATTCCGAAGGAGATGTGCTGGTATCCTTACTGCTTCAACAGATTTTATCACCTTATCTATCGTTCCTACGGAAGTCAGTTTTTTTTTAACTTGATGATTTTCAAACTGAAAGTTTCCAGGAGAAGACACTCTCATCAAATTCTGTTGTTTCCTTTTTGTGATGCTTCATTGGATTATGTGGGGATTCGTTGGAGTCTACACATGGATCATTTCATGTGGAATGACCATGTCTATGAGAATGGTATTAATGCGTTCTATGCGACTTGATTACAAACGTATTTTCAGTTTCAAAAATCGGATGCTGAAACTCGTAAACCATTCACATTGCTAACTGTGAAAACTCGTTGGAGAAAATACATGAACTGTCAAGAACAGCCTCTTTGGAAGGTTTTCTTCATTCCGAAATCTCGTCGACTTGTTTCTTATCAGGATTACAAAGAGATGATTATGTGAATCTCGTCAGAATATTTACTTGGCACCTTTTTGACCTTTCTCGTTTTCCTCGTTAACCATAAATAAATATTTGAATTATTATAATCATTTTTCTTCTTCATCTCTGAAATTAGTTTCGACGAAATATGAGTACTACAAAATCGATGAAAAGCGATTCAAATTCAAGTTCGGAAAATGGGAAGACTGGAACAATCTCTGAGGATCAGCTTTCTTTCCGTAAGGATCCAGAAGGGGATCGATTTGGAATAATCCCAGAATGTACATATTGTGGATGGAACATTTTCATTGGAATATTCCTCTTGTTCGCCACTATTTTCATGAAGTCAGTGGTATACACTTGAAACTTACAAATGAAATGCTAAATCTTTTTCAGTCCCGGTGAGATGCCTTCAATTGTAACGCAATGCTTTGGAGTCCTCTTCGTGAGTTTATTCATCTAGTAAATATTCCATATTCCCCTCTTAACAGATATTCGTTGGTCTACTCGCTTTTGTCCTTATTTTCAAATCCGTTCGTTCGATCTTCATTGTCTTGACTGTTTTCTCAGCGATTACAATTGTCTTGACCACCTTGACAATCATAGGATTCGTGTACACAATCGAAGGATCTTTCCCGGTGCCAGAACTGATGCTTAAAAGTAATAACTGAATTTAACACTGAAAATAGTTCGAATTTTTATTCCAGATCCGTTCTTGGAAGTTGTGCTGGGAATTCTGCTCCTTTTCCACATTGCGTTTAATCTGTTCTGTTTCTTTGTGTTCTTGAAACGATCTTGGTGAGCTGTGGGGTTTATTGACTATTGATATTTCATGAAACTGCAGCAAAAGTCAAGTTACTTTGGAGAATGAACATCATCAACGATCGTGTCGTGCGTTAACACCGGAAAAGCAAGAGAAAGGATCGGCAGAAATTATTGTAATGGATTATTGAACTACTTAATTACTGAATGAAAAGTCTGTACAACAATAATTGAAGCGATTCGCTTCTGCAAGATTTTTTCCGCATTTACTGATATTTTTTCAAATAAGGTATCATTTCTTTTCGTTCTTTGAACAATAAATCAAGATTTTTCTCACTTCCGCGCCAGCTTACCGGGTGGTCAATTTAAAGGAGCATTGAGTTTCGTAATCGGGTCTCGCAGCGAAATGCTACTGTAACCCTATTTTGGTTTCAAAATTTCTAGTTGTCTTCGCTCTGCAGAGCGCTCTGCCGCTTTCGTTTTGCTGACGATCATGACGATTTTTCAACAATATTTTTCAAACTTTCATTCTTCTCAAGTATTCCTGAAACAAGTTCGAATTTTTAGGGTAGCAATGACCACACTGCCGACGGCTAAACGGACATCTACTCTGTGTTCTTCTTCAAAATGGGAATCGACTTTTCCGACAGAAATTGAAACAGAAAAGAATTCTGCTACGTTCGTATTCCGTTTCATCAATCTTACATCGGCGTTTATTCTGGATAAACGCGGTCTTCTTGAAGATAAATGCTTCAAGACAAGACACATCGGTACGTTGAATAAATCTTAGATTGTGCACAACCCACTACCTAATAATTTTCACAAAACACCTCGATTGAACTTATAGAGAAACTTCAAATGCCCAATTTCTGCAAGGAGCATCCAATCTCGGCCAGAATCAAGGAAAAAATCGAGGCCCTAAGAGAAGCCATCAATAATAAATATCTGGCAGAGTTCGCTATTGTTTTCTACCAAAAGCCGGACCAAGAAGATATCATAGAAGTGTACGCGTTCCGATTAATGTATGGATCGGAAGGAGAAATCAGTCTTTCTGTTGATACGTAGGTGTCTAAAGTGTAACTAATAATGGAAATTATAAAAATTTTTCAGAGGTCTCAGCTCGGATGTCTACAGTGACAATCTCACCAGTGCTACGTTTACCGATTTGGGCACCACGAAGAAATATTTCGTTGACACAATCAGAAAGCTTCATCGATGCATTAAGTACTTGGAAGCTTTTCCAGAAGGAGTGGATGCCAGCTTCCGAATTTCGTTCACCAAACGTAACATAAAATATAAGGAAAAAGTTTCATGTTCATTTTCAGACGCTCCGAAAGATTACATGCCGAAAGGGTTCGATGAATCTGAAAAGTTCTACAAGATTACCCCGGAAGTGACGAGAGATCAGTTTGGAATCCTTTGTGGTAGCCATCACAAATTGCAACTTCTCGCAGCATCACAATGTTGGAAGGGAAACAATTTTGATCTCAACAAAACTATGAACTCATCTTTCAACCAATCCATTTATGAGCCAGCGGCAACGCCAGCAAAATCACAGCCCACCAAAGGAACGGAGAAAAAAGCTGAGAGAACCGGCCGACGTCTCCCTTACGGAAAATCTACAACACTGAGAGGAAGCGAAACCAATAGCTCTGCTTAAATTATCATATCTTGTATCATACGAATCGTGTACAATCTCTGCTCGATTATAGAAATCTTCAATTGTGTCGTCTTGTATAATACTTTCTATCCTTAGAATTGCTTTGTTATTTCTTATCCTTCTGTTTTTTTTAATGTTAAACTTGCTGGCACCGTTTTATGAGCCTCCTATACAAGACGTAATAAACGTTTCCCAGTGCAATTGTTGTCTACAAAATTCATCGAGAAGCGACGAAAAGAGGGTTGATCGGCACTTTATCAAATGCTCCCTTCTCACTCACAAGGCAAATAATCATCACTCCCTATGTTGACTCATTCACTCTGGCATCATGCGGCGTTTACTTAGTTTCAAAAAACATGAAACGACATTCACACATTTCAAAATTAGAATCTTACTTATATATAATCCGCTAGAGGGGTTTGTCCGTTGGTTTCTTGGTCAGGATGTCCGCTTTAGTTTTCCACAAAGAAAGTTAAAGAATTTTGGCCGCGCACAAAATCGAACCCCCGATCCGCGCTTAGCAGACCGGCGCGCTACCCACTGAGCTATTCGAGCGACGAGGTGGAGGTGGCCGCATGGAATATACGAAGCGAAAGGTGAACGCGCCAGAATGGCGTAGCCATTCTGGTTACAAAATAAATCTATAACTTCTAGATGCAATACTGAACATTCTCCAATCATTTTTCAGATTCTTCATTCTTACCTTTTTCTGAATCATCATTGTGTCATTAAATGTATGATAAGCAAATTTCATTCTCTAGTTTCCTTGATGATAAACATTTCGTATAGTTAGAGTATCGACTGAATTTCAGAGAAATGTTTGTGGACGATTTGAAAACGGCTAGAAAGGTGAGCCTGGCTATTCTGCTCGTCACTATTCAACTCGTTGTTATTGCTGCATTCGGAGCAAGTGAGTTTAATGAAATAAATTGAAAATCATGAGGGTAAAAATAAATACCTTTGAAGACAAATCAAAGCTAATTGTATTTCCCAGCAATCAAGTACTGTTTTCCCTATTCAAGTTAACTTTGTTTGGCTGCAGATCCCGGGAAAGTAATACGTTTTTTTAAATCACCTTTAAACTTATATTTTTTGGAGTATACTATCTCAAGGATGCAAAGATGAGATCATTGAAAATGGTTGTAAATATTTCCTCTTACTCATGTCAGCTTTCTGAACGCGGATCGTTTGATTACTGTGTTTACTGCCATCAGGCCCTTCTTTAAACCTTCCCAATCCATTTTTCCCAGAAAATCAATGGTCTTAAATCGAATACCAATCAGTTCAATCGTTGATAAGAATGTACATAAGCATTTATCGTTAAGTTGAAAATATGGGAGAATCAACATTTTATTGTCTCTTTTCGCTGTTTCGAAATCAATGGAATTTCAATGATGTGGGTCTAGAAAAGCGCTGAACAAAGTAGAAAAATTTCAAAATTCACAAGTCAAAAAACAATTTTTCTCAGGATGGACATCTGGAAGATTCGATTGGACAATTCCCGGACTCGTTACTCATGTATCTGGAGTATCTCCACCATATTCTACAATCATTCCATACCCTAATGTAAACACTAATTAATGATTTTAAAACATTCTAGTTTTTTAGTATGCGGATTGGTGGTATGGATTAACTGCAATAATCATGTACCTAGTACTTATTCTCTGTTTCCTGTATATTGCTTGGACTGTTGCACAAATGTGAGTTGATTCTATTAAGAGAGATTTGGAATGTATCGATTATTCAGTGCTCTACCTGACAGAATTCCATTCGATCTGAAGATGATCGTCTTCGTAGATGTTGTATTCGCAGCACTTCTAACTATTATGCTTCTCGTTGCGTATTGCTTCTTTGCTGGAGGATTCGGTGGAAAGAAATATCTCCCAACATTGGTCAGTCAGATTCTTTCAACCTTCAGAAATAGTTTAAAGCATTACAGGGCTTCGGTTATTGTTTCTGGTTGGCTATCACTGCTTCAATCTCTTCCTTCTCCGTGGTTATTATTTCCGGACTGAGTTGGTACCGTAACAATTAGAAAATAACATTTCTTCCTTTTTTCTGTTGAATTTTTTCTGTTTGAATGCATTATTCTCAAGTTTTATTTCCAAAATAATTTATTGATACACATTGAATACATTTGAATTTGCGAATCGTTTTCAAAATAATAAATATGTTACAACCAATAGGAAGCGTTTCGATTTATGTAAATTCACATTTTTGCTGCAGGGAAAGTTTTGAAGAGATTCGGTGAAAAGCTGGAAGGAAGAGAGGGAGAGACTAGATGAATGGGAATCATTGAGTGTTTTGGAAGAATTTAGGAGGAGCTCTCAGCTGCAGTCGTCATCTCCAGAATTGCACTGACAGCAGATTCCTTGTCTCCTGGAAATGTTCAAGATTACATTACATTAATTTCTTCAGAGAACCAACCTCTTCTTTCCTCCAGAATGCACTTGATGACTTCCTTGTCCACAGTCGGGAACATCTCCTGAATCTCCTTGGTGTCCTCTTCAGTGATCTCCACTGCTGAAAATCAAAAAGTTACGAATCATCAATATGCAAAATCCTTACGAAGCGGAGCTGGAGCCTCTTGCTGTGACTGAGGAACTTCTTGTTGAAGCGGAAGTTCGATCGGAGCAAACGAGAAATGAAGATGGATCATTCCTTCTTTTCCTTCTCCTTGTTGCCCTGACAAATGGAAGTAGTCATCGATGTTGTCTCCATTGAAGATGGCCAGTGGAAGCATGATATGAGCCCAGGCGATGACCTCATCTGGTCCGAAAGCCTTTTCGTCGAAAATCTGAATGTAGATACTCTCCACATTCATTGGAAGATAGGCATTCAGAGTTCGGTTCCAGTTTGGAGCACGCCCTGCATTCGCAGCCACATTTGTATCGAAAGCGACGTTTCCGACACGGACACTGGAAAATGTTGTTTTTGAAGACTGTCTGTTTTTCGCTTGAAAATATTGTCGAAATAAAAAAGTGAGACTTCATGTTTGCGGACTTTTCAGCTCACCAAGCCAAGGTTGGCTTGAAAATTTGGAAAATCCGCAAACACCGAGTCTCACTTTGTTTATTCCCACATTAACTAACCGACAATATGGGTCCATCCGAACCAATCCGTAGTTCTTGACGAGATTTGCCTCCATGATGGTGACAGAGAGACGTCCACGAGTGTTAGGTGGCACGAAGCTCACGAGGCGAGGTTGAACGACCTGGAGAAGTTCGATTAAAAATTCTAACGATTTGGGAGATTTTTCATTACAAATTACATTCCAACTCTTACAATCATCTCTACTAATAACAATTAACAAATTATGCCTGTCACTTAGTTTCTGCCTGTCACTTAGTTTGCTGCACCTCAATGAAGTTTTTAGAGATCGAATGGAAATGTGTCGGAAATGTTGTCTGTATCTTTCATTTCTCAAAAGTTTCCTCTTTGGGGAAATACCACGCCCACCATCTCTGCAGATGATTCAGGCCCAGTCTCCAAGGGTACAATGAAAAAGGGTACAACGGGGGTACAACGGGCTTTTAGGGTACATTGACTCAGAGGGTACAACGACTTTTAGGGTACAATAGACTAGTTGGCTCTTAGGGTACAACGGGTAGAGTCTCAAAGGGTAAAACGCCAAAAGTCTCCAAGGGTACAATGATCGACTCAAAGGGTACAACGAATTTTTTTAATGCTTGCGCCCGCCCGCCCCGCCGTTCGCCCGGGCGACCCGGGCGCCCCGCGCGACGCGACGCGCGTCCCCCGCAAAATTTTTTGCAAAACCCGCCCCCGAGAGCCCGAAAAATCCCCGGATTCGGCTAGCTTCCGGGCGTTCCTTCCCTCCCCTCGCCTGCATCCACTTCTCCGTCGGTTGCGCGAACCGTCAGTGAAGCTTCGCTTGCCAGTGGCAGCGACCGGTGGCCGCCACCGTACTACCGTGGTGATAGTACGACGAGGTTCGCCGGGAGATCTACACTAACCTTCTGGAGCGAGGCCACTTATAAGGGTACCCCAAACACCGCGGCCGACACCTCACGGGTTCCGCGCGTCACTATGTTTTGTGTGGGTGTCTCCTCATTGCGCACACTCTCTCGCGGTCAGACAACCCCCCCCCCCCCCCCCTCCTTTTTCTTGAGACCCCTTTCCTATTGCAACGACACTCCGCATATGACGGGCGCGCGTTGTTTAGCTGTATAGAGTTGATGATTTTTGAGCGTTTCTAAAATTTCTTCCTAGATTCCTCCTAGTCACAGTTTACGCTTGAACTTGAAACATATTAAGACACGTTCTCTGAGAAACTCGACGATCCTCCAAATATTCTCCAAATATTGTCCCCTCACCTCAAGTATCCAACTTCCGCATCTAAAATTGTTGGTCCCCCATCATCCAAAGACACTTCCGCATCATTCACAAATAGCCCCCCCCCCAATGCAAAGTGAAGCCCCCACGATCCAATATCAGTACCCCACTAACCAATAATTCCCAGGACGTTCCCTAAGCCTAAGAAACGTGTGGATGATGGGGGACTGTTTTTTGATGATGGGGAGAGATATTGCATAATGTGATGCTCCTCACTTCTAGGATCAAGTGGGTTACTGTATTTAAGTTAGTTTTGGGGAACCGTATTTAGATTAGTGGGGGAGGGGGTATATTTGGATATACCCCAAGCTTGATATTCCTTACAACTATAAGGGTCATTTTATCACACAGTGTGTAAATATGATGCATATACTAGAAACAATGATAAGACGGACAAAAGAAAACAGAAAACCTATTAAAATAGGGATGACAGTTAGTATGTGCAATATATATTCGTTGTACCCTTTGAGTCGATCATTGTACCCTTGGAGACTTTTGGCGTTGTACCCTTTGAGACTCTACCCGTTGTACCCTAAGAGCCAACTTGCCTATTGTACCCTAAAAGTCGTTGTACCCTCTGAGTCAATGTACCCTAAAAGCCCCTTGTACCCTTTTTCATTGTACCCTTGGAGACTGGGCCGATGATTCAAGGGGGAGTACACTAATTTTCTAAAATTTTGGAGATTTTGATATCATTCGACGTAGAATTTCTGAGAGATCAGATATTTCTCTTGGACCCCAGTTTGAAAATCACTCCTTTAAAAGTTATAGGCCAAAGATTAGTACTGAGAGTGTGCAGGATCACACGTTTTTCACTTTCAATTTCGTAGAGTGTGCAAAGTGAAAATCTGCAATCTGTTTTTCGCGTATATCTTTTGATGGACTGATTTTCAGACTGGGATCCAAGAGAATTAGTTGTTTTCTCAGAAATTCTACGTCATTTGGTATAAAAACTCGTTCATTTAAATTAGTTTACTACCCCTTTAATTAAACGCAGAAAATGTAATTTTCTGAATTTGATCCGATAGTAAGTGAGATCATCTATTTACTTGTTGGGCTCTTTTACAATTACTGGGCTAATTTTCTATTCTGAGTTTTATAGCCTATCGCCTATAGTTCAAGAATCAGTTTGGCAGTACCTCTGGCTCAGCAACAACTGGTTGAACTGGAACAGCAAGACGAAGGAAATGAGGTGGAAGATCTCCAACGAGAACCTAAAAAACTTGAATGTTATTTTACTTTTCCCTAGAATCCGCCTGTATTTTCCTTGATTGTTTTGATGTTCCCCATACCTTTCTACGACGTTCAGCCACAGTTTCCGTGTTCATTGTTTCGTTCGGAAAATTATTTGTTTTGGATTCCTGAAATGACTTGACGTCAATATTTGCTCAATGATTCACAAGTTTGAAAGAAGAAAATATGTATAGAATCGATTGAAAAACAGAAAAGGAAGTTTTAAAGGCATGAGAATGCTACACATTTTAGTGAATGAGAACAGCTGAAATATTAGAAAGTAGGAGAGCGAGAAATGGGGAAAATCGATAAGAGAGAATGGGTGACGGCAGGGGGGAGAAGCCGTCAACAAATACAAGGGTAGCTCTTCTGAAGAAGGGGAAATTGGCAGTTAAAAAATAAGGGGTGATGAATTGAAAATTGAAATTTAGGATTTGGCTCAGTATGGCTTCTTGAGCGGATGCGAAGAGGAAGAGACACAGAAATATTATTTGAAAGATCTATCTGAAACTGGATGAGCTTTGAAAAACTGAAACTGTCAACCGGCCGGTTTGTGGTTGACCGAAGCAAACAATAGTTTAATGGGATAAAATAACATTTTCCAGAAAAAAACCAGATCTCATATAACTATCAATATTGTAAAAGATCAGCGGGAACCACATTGAAGAAAGGAACCGAACCGATAGTTCTGACTTGAACTGAAATTATGCATTTGATTGCTCCCATAAGTTGCAGCTCTAATTTGAGGTTTACCCTAGGTTATGAATCCTACATCTAAAAATGAATGAAACAAAATTGAACCTTATGACCGAAAGGAAACTCTCATGAATACTTAATGGTTCAGAACGACTCGTGAAACGATTAGAGACATTATTTCAGATTTCTTCGAGATATTGTTTAAACAGCTTTGAACATTGCGAAAGGCCAAAGTATTTAATCGACTAAGGTTTCAAAACCAACATGATTTACTTTATGAAGCTAACTAGCTCCTTTGAAAAAATTCGGTAACTCAAAAACTATGATGAAACAATCTCATGGGACGGTTAAAAAACAGAACCAGGTAAAGTTTTCTTATTTATAGAAACTTTGAAAGATCGAAGATCAAAGCTTTAAAAAAATAAAGTCATGTGGTAGAATCAGTAAAACAGAAAATATGGAAATGCTTTTTGAAAATATCAAATTTTTATCCAAAAACTCAAAATTGTCATGACTACTACTGGATGGCAGTAAACATACTCCTTGGACTCTGCTTCTCTTCTCTTTCTGTACTATTCTCTCACCTCTAACAATCTACACCAAGGTCGCTGTCTTTCCATCCATCATTCCCTATACTCTCTCTTCGTCCGTCCCAATTATTTGTTTGTTTCTCTGACCACCCTCTACGTGTTCCTTTACTATCTCAATCCATCTCTCAGTAGTCTTATTCCCTCGAGGACCCAACCAACTTTTTTTCGACGAGTCGGAAAAAGAGAAATGCCAAGAAGACGTCCAGAAGATGTCTCAAACGGAAATATTACTCCAGAAACGTTTTATTTCGAACTCTCCATCTCTCTTCTCTCCTTTTTTTGTTTCTCTTCTTTTCGTAGAATGGGCAATGATGACCCAAACGACCTTGTTGAATACTGAATGTTCTTTTCTCTTCTTCTTCCTCTTACAATTTCAAATTGAACCAATTATTCCCAACTGGGAGATCAAAACGTCTCAGAGTAGAAGAACGCTATTGTGTGGCTATTTTCTTCTCTAAAGCTAATTATACTCGGAGTTTTGAAAAAAAGACAACTCGTTTCAAATTGTAGCAGACTAGACACCCACTTTGTACTTTTTGCATAACGATCCTTTTCGTCCAAAAACGAATTCCTTATCTTCTTTTCTTCACATACTCCTTTGTCCTCTTAACGTCACATCGTTTACTTTTCAATAGGTGGTCAGCAGAAACTTTTTTCATTTTTTCGTTAACTTGACTACTTGAGCTTTTGTTGATCTTTTTGTTTGACTTTCCAGAAACCATCAAGAATCTTTCGACGGTCAGCTTTGCTTGTAAATCCATCGAAGAGTTATTGAAAACCGAACGAGCTAAATAATTCGAATCTTATCACTGAGTTTCGGACACAGACAGACCGCTTCTTCCGGTTCAAAGATTTTTTGATTTCTTCCTCATTGTTGAACTTTAACGTTAGTATTGAATAATCGAAACTTGTGGGAAGTTTCAAAGTTAAAATTCTGAATGAATCCTACACCAAAAGCTTCTAAATACGGTTACTAGAAGTTCTTCCAGTAACTGACATGGAATCCAAATGAATTTCCACTTTCAAGATTTACTTTTTGAATTTATCAGATTTCCATTCTTTCCACGAGTTAACGGTATATTCAAGGTTACTAGCATGGCTAAAATTTGAACTTTCGGATTTTTTGCCGTTTTTCCAGGTTTCGAGGCGTTGTAAACTTCTTTGGACAATTCACGAGGACAACACAAGACTTTGAAGCTTGAAAAAACTCTAGGAAAATCGAAAACTCATATTTCAGCTATTTTCGCAATAGAGCGCGGTGTACCAGTGAAAATATCGCTGATACAGATGATGATTACTATCATACTCTTCAAGATATATCCACCAGAATGAACATCTCTCTTCTGAAAAATCCCCCATTTTCTCGAGTTTCGTCGTTTTATCAATGGTCCACAATTGTGTTGGTTGAAGCCAACTCTTTCTTCTTTTATTCTTTCCCAAAAAAGGAAAAGTGTGCATCCGTAATGTAAAAGCACACAACAACTTCTTTTTTCCTCCTTTCTTCATCTTTTTCTTTCTCGCCAAAACGACAAACTGACCACTTTTCCCTAGCTTTTTTCTTCAGAATTCTTCGTGTATTTATCATCTCTGTTTGGAAGAGAGAAAAAAGAGTTTCATATTCAATTAAAGTTTTCGAGATAATTGAAATGCTCTCCATCTCCTCATATTTCCTCTACTTTTTTGTTTTCCATTTCCGTTGTCTCTCCATTCGAAAAATTCAATTAAAACTTTTTCAACTTTCCCGTTTTTTCAGGCATTCCATTCTCTTTTCACACCTTTTCCCCTCTCTCAAGTTTCTTCGATTCGATCTCTTATCTTTATATCTTTTTCTTCTTCCATCCATCCATTCTTCTTTTTCCTCATTTTCCCATAGTCACTTTCGAACACATTCTTCCCATTCTTCCTCCTCCAAAATTCTTCTTCGAAAGAAGATTTTTCGTTTTCTCAGTTGTCTTGTGATACGTTGCTTCTCTTGAAACTTTTGATCGAATTTTTAAACCAATGTCAGCGTTTTCAATCTTTCCCCAATATAAGACAAAAGTAGGAGGAATTCAGGAGGATTCAGACTGAAAAATCATTCCAGTGCTATTTCAGCATCGCCCACGTAATGTTCACTCAAAGTTCCATTGCATTTTCCTGGATTCAAACCGTCTAGACCCATTCCAACTAGATTAATTCCTTCTCCGTCAATTTTAGTAATTCCGTTATGAGCTTGTTGGAGTTATGTGTTCAACAAAAATTGCGATATATGTTTAAAAAAATCGAGATATACAATCGAGATATATATTTTCACTCCTACTCATACTGTTCTTCCGTACCGGATCACGAATGCCCAACTTGCGGACCTGCTCCTACTTCCCTCCATACCTTTCCTTGGCCATCGCTAATTACAAAATCCTAATGCCAAATATGAAAATTGGACTAGGGGATCAAGGGTCATTAATACTGAGATAATTGCTCTGAACTTCTCAAGAGTTTTTCCCAGAAGAAGTTCACCTGTTTTTTCTTTATAAAATCCCACCTCTTCTTCTTTGTACCCACATCCATCTGCTCTCTCACACTTCAGAAGTTTTCCGCTCTCCATATAGAAACCTTTCTCTTCATCTCTTTTCTCTCTAAGTCAATCTACACAGAATAACCGATTTTCCGGTTGAGAAAAGAATCTTTGCCTCTGTGATCCATACTCCTAACAGAGAGCTCTTAAACCAGATTGACTCTTCTTTTCGTCGCCATTTCTTATGCAAATTGAGGCGTTGCGTCGCCGCGTTTCCGAAAGCCTTTTTGTGTGATTAGTTCTCTCTTTTTTTCGTTCCCATTCTCTTCTCCCATTTGTTTGGGAGGTTTACTCAAACAACAATCATGTATTCCGAGTCGTTTCTTGTTTTGGCCCTCGAAAGAACATTCAAAATTTATAGATGTTTGGGTTTGGGATCTTGAATGATGGGAATGGGTGGAAAAGAATAAGGACTGACACAGTCACCTACACATTCCAGAATAGCTGAAGAATCTCAACAGAAGATATTGGAACATGAACCTTTCATTACGATGCTCTGAAGTACTATTGGGAAATTTTGAAACGGCGCCATATCGGAAATATTTACAGAAATATCGTTGAAAACTACTGTATGATTCTAGCTATAACGCTTCATTTTACGTTCACCTAAACCTATCAACCGTTAACTTCGTAGAAAATAATGGAGCTATTTTAAAAATTTACTATCATCATTCAGAGACAAGTCCGATCAAGAAATTTTCCTTCAGCACGGCCAGGCCCGTCAGATTGCAACCCAGCATTTTTCGACCAATAAAAAACAAAACATTTGGATTTCAAACTAGTTGGATATCTTCCTCTGTCACTCTCTTTTTTTCAAATATTTTTTAATTGGAATCCTCTTTCTCTTTTTCCTCTTTTCTCTTTTTTGCCGTTCGATGATTTATGTAGGTGATCCCTCCCTTCTTTTTCCTCCATTCCCCCCCCCCCCCCATTTCTCTCCATTTCATTTTTATTTTCACCTCTCCCTCATTTTCACATCGTCATTTCATTTCCTGCCGATCAATCGTAACCAGTATTTTTTTCGAAATATGTATATCGATTGTGATTTTTGTTTCCAGAAATGATGCAAGCATATGATTACGATTCGGACGAATCCCCGACGACGTCAGACGAGCATATTAATTCAAGGAATTGTGAGTGATAAATGAAGATTTTCATGTTTTTGGGAGGCTGATTGATAATGATGATGAAGATGAATAATGAGCAATTGGTGTGGTAGTGAACGTTCAGTATGATCTTACGTGTGAAGGATTCCGATTCAATCAATCCTTGAAAACCTAGGGTAGCTTCAGATGTTGAAATTAATTTTGCTGATTTTTTGAGAACCTTTTGTGCCATGTCTCTGAATCAAAGTATTTTCATAAAATCCAATAGTTTTTAAATTCTGTCAGAATTGTATAAATTTTGGACATCTAGATTTTCTAAAGCTATGAGCTCTGGATCTCCTAGTTTCTCCTAGGTGCTGATTTGTGTAAAATTAATGGTTTGATTGAGCAAGTGTCAAAAATCCAGACATTCTGTGAATAATAGGGGTCTTCAAAGTACCTACCCCCCCCCCCCTGCCCTGTTAGTATTGGCTTCAACTTTGAGGGCTCATAACTCGAGTTACGTGATTGCGTTAGAGATTTGGATAATGACTTCTGCTCGTGATCTACAGAACTAATTATAAGGAAATTCCAAAATTTCAGTGTCAAATAGTCTCTTATTGCTAGCTAGTATTTTTTAGCCTCATTCAATTCTCAACTAAAAATAACTCAATTTTCTGAAAGCTCATTTCTAAACCCATAGACATTCGCTTCCTCTATTCGTCATCAAATTCTCCAGAGTCCATAAACGTCGTCTCAACTCCTTTTTTGTCTTATTTCTATTTATTTTCCTTCTTTCTTCAGCTTCTCGTTCTGACACTGCATCATCTTCTTCCACTCCGCCAATTCTCTTCAATCCCCGACCGCACGTCGTTAAAATAGTGAAATCAGACACTGGATTCGGTTTCAATGTCAAAGGACAAGTGAGTGAAGGAGGACAGTTGCGGAGTCTAAACGGGGATTTGTATGCTCCATTACAACATGTCAGTGCTGTTCTCAATAGGGGAGCAGCGGATACGGCGGGTCTTCGAAAAGGGGATCGAATTCTGGAAGTGAATGGATTACATGTGGAAGGAGCAGCACATAGAAATGTTGTGGATTTGATAAAGAATGGAGGGAATGAATTGACGATGATTGTGGTTTCGGTAGAAGATCCGGATATGGATCGATTTGATTATGGAGAAGAGAGCTCAATGGCATATGGTCATGATTACACGGAGAATAGATCACTTCCAGTCACAATTCCATCATACACGAAGGTTCTGGATGCGTTGGAAAGGTATACGGTAAGTTGAATGAGATCCCATCAAACCTCATTTCATCCCATTCTATTCCAGGTGTTCAATATCCATATGGCAGGTCGTCAACTGGGTTCTCGTAGATATTCGGAGTTTGTTGAGCTTCATTCGGCACTCAAAAGACATTTTTATGACTATTCGTTTCCTCGTCTTCCCGGAAAACGAATCTTTCGATTGAACGAACAAGAGTTAGATCAGAGAAGAAGAGGATTGGAACAGTATTTGGAGAAGATATGCACCATTCGAGTCATTGCGGAATCTGATTTAGTGCAGGTTCATTTGGGAATCATGATTTTTTTTCGAAAACGGAATCTCTTTCAGAAATTTCTGATGGAATGTGATCCAATGTGTGAAGTGGAGATCCGATTGATGCTTCCCAATGCGACGACGATGTCGATTCGAGCCAGAAGAAGTATTTCAGCATCGCTCTTCTTCACTACAGCGAGTCGAAGATTACAAATGAGCAGAGAAGGAGCAGCGGCTTGTGCTATTTTTGAGCTTTTGGATAACTCTTTTGGTCAGTCATGCGGAAACAAAAAGTAGAATCTGTTTTACGGAGAATAGAACTCAGAAAAAACGGAAATTGAAATATGACAAATTGGACGGAATAGGCTAAAAATAAAGTTTGTAAAGCATTCTTTTCAGCTTATCCAAAAAAGTTTAGCACATTAGAAAAAAGGGATTTTTGATTCGGAACATATGATATTCAAAATGATTCAAATTACCTAAAATCGAAATATTTTCAGAGCGAAAAGTGAATGAAAGCGAAAGTGTGCATGAGCTGTACACCCACAACTACTCATCTGCATCATCTTCTTGTCTTCTTTTCCGAAAATTCATCTTTGATACTGATAAAGAAAGAACACTCTGTCGGAGGGATATGATCTTCAAACAGATCTGTTTCTTCCAAGCAATTGCTGATATTCATAGTGGAAAAGTGGTGACAACGAGAAAGAATTATCAGCTAAAAGCTATTCAAAACGAGGAGAACATGGATGAATTCTTGGAAATGGCAAGGGAATTGGATGGATACAATCAAGTCACATTTCCACCGAGTGTGTGCATTTTGAAGAAGAGAAAGCAGACGGTGATTATGGTTGTTCGATTCGCGAATCTTCTTTTGAAATGTCCAGAAGATGTAAGTTCCTTTCCGTTTAACTCAAAAGAATTTGTTTGATTTTTAGGGAAATTCAATGGAAATCGAATGGGATCGTATTCAAGACTTCAGAGTTTGTGATGATTCTACTGCGTTTTCATTTGAATATTTCAAAGAAAGGGAAGTGAAAGATGAAGAAAATGAAGAAGAGATGAGAAGAAAGAAGACGAAATATGTCAAATTGGAAACTGGATTCGTGAGTTTTCAAAGCTGATTTTATCATTATTCTAGGATTTTGTTTCAGGCAGAATATATGGCAGACTGCTTTGCTCAAATCCATACAGAACGTCAACCTGGATCAGAATGGAAAAGAGAGCAAGTGAGAGCTTCGGTTTCAATGGAATCTGATGCAGAACCTTCAGTTCTTTCTGAATCAAGAGAAACTCCCCCAGCAGCTCATAAAATTCAATTCGAGAAGCGAATTTTGGAGCAACATCGAGATTGCATTGATTGATTATGTAGTTGAAACAGTATTATCTAGGCACAAACACACTTTAATTTTTAAGTTTGTTCTCATGTAATTCGTGTATTCTCATGACTAGGCAACTTTTTTACATGACCTCCTTGTGTTCTTAATTTGTTTTATCTCCTTCTGCTTTATTTTCATACGTCGTTAATCAAATGCCTTCATGCCTTCGGGTCTCCCGTACGTCTTGTTTAGATGTCTTTTTTACTTTCTATGAGCCTTATTTCAACTTCAAAAAAACACTATGAGTTCAATACATGGTAATAAACTAATAAAGGTTTGAATACTTTCCATCAATTTTTCAACATTGCGTCATATCCAACACAAGAGACTCATCGGAGAAATGTTCTTCTTTTTGGTGCAATTTATATAAGTTTAGTTATAAGTTTTGTCTGGTTTTCACGGGACATACGATCTTTAAAGAAGGTTGTATAAGAAAGTTGTCAATTACACAAAAAGAGTTCCAGAGTCAAGCTATGTACTCACGAAATTTCAGACCTAACGAATAAGGTTGAATTTTTCCCCAAAACCTTGGACGAAGGAATTCTTTAACTGAAAACTTCTAAAGTTGTCGCCCTTTTGGCGGATAATGCATTCCATTGTGAGTTGTTCATAATACATTGACTATCCCTTATCTCATTAAGGCGGTAGATAATCTCTTCAAGTCGAAATCTTTCAACACTCATGAAAAGTCTTGACCCTGCTCCAAAAAGCCCTTTGCCAATGAGAATAGTATGTTTCTTCATCATTAAATCTCAATCTGCCCCATACGATTTCTGAATTGAGAAAATCCCTTAATTAGTAGGCAGCTGGTATGGGTACCTCAACGAGTATCGTGTGCCTCAAGAATATAATTGTTGTTTCGGTTGAAATGATTGGATGTTGACCAGTTGTACCCTGTTATTAGTCACTAAATCTCAAAATTATTTCATTCGAAATCCAAAAAGTATTTTAGATTGTCATATGCTCTCGACAAGCTCGAAACTATATACTATATCGCTACTTCCCTTCAAATTCTCATTGTTTTCCGTTGTATGAGTCTTGTTTAGAACGGAAATTAAATCCATTAACAAAGATATAACTATACTTCCTATACCTTACTGATGTAAAATCGAATAGCTTGTTGACTAGACAGATGATAGTATTGTATTCATCTAAATTCCAGTGGGAATATAATAATTGGAACGACGCGAGATTCAGTCGAGAAGCGAAAACAAGTTATCACCGTTGGGTTTTTGCCAGATTCACTACGACCGGAGTAGTATTTCAGATAACCTCAGCATTAGCTAGTGTCCTGGCTCCTCATTATATGCTAATTCTTCAGTGGTCCCCCATAGAAGTTTACTCTGGTGAATTCAAAATGTGCACTTTTCCGAAGAAGAAACTTATTCAAAGTAGCTCGAATCGGATTTAGCAAATTTCGGCCCGGTTGAGAAAATTTGGAAAATTGTTCACTACTTTTTTCCGTTAATTTGGCAATTTTTTGGTTAAAATGCACTGAAAGATATCGGAAATCTACTAATACCAATAAAAATCCGATGACTATGAACACATACCAAAACCATCGGTTTTATGATATAAGATGTGATTCTTTAAAAAATTGACCAGACACCCGAGCCGGGCTGGTCATATAGAAATTCTCATCAACAGTAAATCTCGAGCACTAATAAAAATTGGTTTTTAAAACTTGGGAATTCCGTTTTGAGACGAATTTTCAACAGTAAAAGAAATATGTCTTCTGAAGTCTAGTAAAACTATATACTCTATTCGTTCTTCTCATACACAACAATCTTTCGACAGCGTCATACTGCATCAAATTTCAAATTCTAAACTATGTAAAGTCCGGAAGAACATCTCATGATTCTCTGGGAACATTCTTCCATCCTGGATACTGTCTGAAGTCCGCAACCACACTGTCATATCTTTCTAGAATCACCCCGTAGTGATATTATTTTTTGTTGTTCCCTCCCACCCCCCCCCCCCCCCCCCCATTATGCCAAATTGAGAAACTCCTCATGCTATTAAAGTTGGTCTTATTATTACGTTCATCTTCATATATCTTTTCCGTTTTTTTTTCTCATTTTCGCTATTTGATATCCACACATCTTCTCAGTTTATACATAAATGAGCACTATGCTCTTCTCCGTCTCTTTTCTCTCCTCTCCTCTCCGTTAATACTACAGTGCGTTGCAGGTTTATAGGTCCACCCTTAATTGTGGCTGCCACGTGAAAACCGCTCATGGTGGGGATTTGATTGTTAAAAAATCAAACTCAGGGCACAAAATTACCTATGTTCGCCAAATTTCAAAAAGATATTCGCAAAACTACTCGAGTTATGAAGAATTGTTGAAAAAAGTGCCTTTCGCAACCGTTGCAAGTCTTTAGGTCCAGTCCAACATTTTGGTCTGTCGAGATTTCCAGATGGGACCAGAATGTTTTAATTTTGCTCTGTACCTTTAAAAGTACTGTAGAAACTGTTTTTGTTTCGTTTTGTTTTGTTTTGCACTGTTTTATTCACTCATTCGCCATGCCTCGTGCTACTCTTCTTACAAATGAAACAAGAAAAAAATGAAACAAGAAAGAGATTAAGGCAATGGAGAGTTATCGTACTCCTATTATTCCCTTCTTGGTAATAGCCAGCCTATTTGCCGCCCCCCCCCCCCCCCCCCCCCCCCGGCGCTTCAATCAGGGCTAGGATCGTGGCTGGTTTGTGTTCGCGGCTTCGCCGCTTTTCACTTCTGAAAGATCAACGAAAATTTCTTCACCATGAATCTTTTTCAGAAATTGAAAGTTTAGACACACAAACAAATAAATAAATAAACATGATGACAAACCCCACTTCATTTATTTATATAAGAATTTTGTCTCTGAATTTCTCTTCTAACCTAAAATTGCCTAGTTTCGAAGTCAGGTTTCGAAGAATTTGGTCTTCTTTCCTTCGCTTCTCGAAGTAGATGTTTGAAAATTTAATTTTGTGAAATTGTTTATTCGTATTTTAATTTGTCTTCAGCTCGACCCAAAATTTTAATTCCCAATTGCTCTAGTTGATGAGGACAAATTTAACTAAATAATTCATATGTTTTCCAATTTCATATGTTTCTATATTCTTGGTTCTGTTGCCTTTAATTTTAAGATAGCCAGTGCGTGAGGGCAACAAACAGCAACAACTTATGACTGGTCCTCCCCCTTCACATTTTCTGCTTCTTAGTTTGTCTTGAAAAGTTTACACATCCATTAATTTTCAGGTAATAATGTCAATCAAAACTCGGTCTTCTTATCCAAAACCAAAAACAAATGTAAGTTAATCCAGTCGTTATGTCTGTTATAATACATTCATGATCGAGAACAGGAACCTAAATGGAAGGAGTGTAAGAATAGAGCAGGAGAAAGCGAATTGATGCAGGCATGCAATAAGACCAGACAAGAGGAATCCAGTAAACAGGAAAAGTTGATAAACGAATTCGAGAAGTGTTTGAAGGGTGATCTGCTGGAATCTCCGCTTTCAATTCATTTTATTCATTATTTCAGATGGAAATCCGAATTCTATTGATAATGCAAAGAACACCGTGGCGAGTGTTGCTGTTTTGCACTACCAATCGGAAATGTTTCAAAGACTTCTTGAGTGAGTTTAAGATAGTCATCCGTTTTTCTGTGTTCATGTTAATTCACTTTCTAGGAGAGTATTTGAGCATGCAGTTCAAACTTTGTCTGTGTATTTTGGGTTAAGGGGTCATCAGACTTCCAGCTACTACTTATTTTCTTGATTTTTGAAAAATCACTTCTCTACTTCTAGGATTTTTCAGAAAGTCTAGTTTTTCGGATCATATGTACAAAGTAAAATATGTAATTTTCAAATATTGGTGACCACTGGAGCCTGTTTAGTGACAAAAGTCACTTTTTTGTGCATGTGACCCCAAAAACCGAATTCCTAGTTAAATTTGTTCGAATGAACTGGATTAAGAAGCCTTAAAATTGTTTCCAGAAAAGGAGCAAACGTGGATCTTCATTCGGGGAACGAGGGAAATCTGGTGATTCATGATATCCTTCTGATGATGTTTGAAAACACCAGACGTGCAAATATCCTGAACCCAGAATTGAGACCATACGTCGTTTCCATGTTCAAAACTGCAATTGACTACGGAGCCGACATGAATGTTAAGAATAAAATAGGAGAAACAGGACTCTCTCTACTTGAAAAGTTGGAAAGTGTAGTGGAGGCGGAAGAGGTTACAATAGATGGAAAAGTTAACATCAAGATCACCGAGGTAGAGGAAATGAGAAGATATTATATGAATAGTATTCCCAATCAACGGGAAGAAAGCGGACATGAAGACATCAGGAACAATAGAGACATAAACAGAAATGTGAGTTTTTATCACACTTTCTGTATTCCACCCCAAATCAAATGAAAAACAAATCGGTTTCCTTGATAAATGAATCTTTCAGGTCGCAGATGAAGAACCTGGCAAATCAAAGAAAAGGACAGAGGAGATGCTCGAAGTTGATGAAGCTTCAAAAATCTTGCCGATCCCAGAGCTTCAACCAAATTCAGAAACTGACATCTTAACGAAAGTCGTGCTTGGTAAAGGAAATAAACTAAACCAACATAACATTTGTTGCTTTTTCAGATTACAATGAGATGCTTGATATTCGCAAAAGATCATCATGTGCTCCTCAACTCTTGTCACTTCAAAAGGAAACCCGTGACTTTGCTGATACGACAATTCCTGCTGAGGGAATCGAAGAGAATGCTTACAACTTGAAGACGGATGCTGGATCGCTTACTACTTTCGTTCAGCCTCAAGGTATTCCTGCTGGATTGGAATATGATATGCCAAATAGTCTTCAGAAGGTTTCTAATAAATTTTCAGTAACAATTTGAGTTGTATCTTTTCAGAGCATCGGAGTGGATAAAGCCAAAGTCAAGTTGGAGTTGATCCCGGAAGAGAGCTTAGGAGGTAAGAAATATATCTGCCCGGTTCTATAAAGCAAATTCAGAAGTAGGTAATTATCTTCCGAGCAGTTACAAATTGGTTATGAATCACGATCTGGACGATAATCGAAAGGTATTCATTGCATTTAATGAACTCCGTTAGCTCAAAACTTTCTTTGCAGATGAAACATTATCTCCAACATGTTCCAGAAGAAATTGTGCCAGATGAGTATCATCTCAAAAGAGCCAAGAAGCTTGAAGGTATATTTTATGAGAATTCTTATCAATTATGAGATTTTTACAGCTTCAAACTTTCCGGTTTCAAGTGACACTGGAACACCTTACCACCAACCAGCAGACACGAAAGTTAAGACCCCTATGAGTTTTGATGCTGATTTCTTGAATATCCCTCCTTCATCAATTCACTCGAATCTGTCACAAACGAGTCAGCAGTTGTTCGAACAAGCAAAACTTCCTCTCCCACATATCAACTACTCGGATCTCTATAATCCGCTTGATCCGCAAAATTGGAATTCTCAGTATCATTTATATCCCTCCAATCAAACCTCCCAAGCCTCCGGTTAGTCTGACCCCATTATGCCTCTCTTGAAAGTTTTAAATGCTATTCTTTTCAGGAATGCCTCATCTTGCAACATCACCACCTACCTCTAACCTTGGCCTTCCTCCACAAGTTCCGAATTTTTCATTGACGCACATCAACAACCCGACATTTGAATATTATCCAATACCTCCTGTGTTTCCTCATAATTCATCATTCTTCCCCATCAGCTCAAATACTAATAACTATCCCCAAGTGTTCAGTCTCCAACCTCCAATCGCAAATCAATCTCCGCTTCAGAACTTGGCCTTATTGAACCAAATGAATAGCATCATTCCAAACCCAATTCCCAAATCCCCTTTTTGAAAATGTACAACTGTCTTATTTATTTGAATGTGCTCTCGTATGCTTCAGCTTGCTAATTATTAATTTTCGAAGACTTCTTTTCGCCTACTTTTCCATCCATTCAAACAGTCCGTGAACTTTTCATTCCAACCGCATGTTGTTCCAACTCAAAAATGAATAAACTATTTTGCAATCAGTTTCAAATTTTCTGTTCTCAACAATGGAGAAGGTTGCTGCTACGAACAATGCTGCTGATGAAGCAAGGGTGGAGATGCCACCGCCAGTCGTCGTATGGCCCATCTCAGATAATCAAAGATTACAAATATTATCTCTAAGGTTCCACAAGAAAAGTCAGGAATGGAAAAAGTGTCGATTCCGGCAGAAAGAGAGAAAAACATTGGGGAACGGAAGAATGGATACGAGTATTCCATTGTTGTCATCAACTACAAACCTGGGTTGAAATTCGGATTGGGAATAAAGAATGTCTATAAAAATGTGTTTGTGATCAAAGCCGATGAAAGTATACCCGAGATTTTGGAGAATCATTTCATCGACACAAGTTTTCAGATTCTCTGGTGACAGGCCTATTCAATGTGGCTGATCGCATTATTGATGTAGATGGTGAACCGATAACAGATAACCAAAAATGCAAGGTTCTTCTTGTGAAGGCACTGAAAGAGAAGAAGATTACATCCTTGTTGATTGAGAGAGGAATCACTGAGAAAGCTTTGAAAGATGCTACAGTAAGTTTCAAATCCTTGATTCTAAATGATGTTAACATTCTCAGGATGAAATGAACGAAGAGCACAATCAATCTGTGATGGCTCCACCGGATGTCAGAAGTATCATGAGAAAGCTTGAAGCGCATCATCATCTCCGTAAATCTCCATCTCTTGAAAGCGCTGCAGCAGTTGTTCCCAGTGCATTGTCGAAGAATAAAGATGGAAAAGGGGAAAGAAGAGCTTGTATCCTGGAAGATGGTCATAAATCAGTCATTATTCGGATGGACAATGAAGAGAATCGGGATAAACTCAAAGTAGGCATCCCTCAAACTATTCCTTAACACTGAAAATATTCATCGTGTTCTAGAAAGTGGAGCCGAAGGAACCGAAGAAATTGGAACCAAAGACTCCGCCGAAGCAGGAGAAAGCCGAGGCAAAGCCGGATGCGAAGTCGGAAGCTAAGCAACCGGAGGCCAAGACTGATAGCAAATGAGTTTCATTGGCTGGTTGTTCCAAAAGAATTCAGATTTTTGAACTAAACTTGAACTCAAAACTCGAATTCCTTCAACTTGGTGTATCATCATAAAGCCTTTATAAGTTTCTTTCAGTTTCTGTTTGTATGTTTTCTTCGTTTTTTTTCTTTTCAACCGGGTTTCTAGTGAATGAAAACTCAGAATTCGTGACCATATCGCAGCGCTGCAAACGCGCACCACTGACAATTGTGTGCTCGCGTTGAAAATAACGATTTTTAGTTCGATCATTTTGCATTCAGTTTTCCTGTATTTTCGAAAAGACTCTTAAAATTTTTAATAAGGAAAACAAGTAAAATCTTTGAACTTTCAGATCTGACCGTAATTCATGTATATTTTCTCCCGATCTGATTTTGTCGAGTCGATGTTCCTTTAACATTTACATACTGTAGTCTGAGTGAATTGTTTTGCATGTTTTGGCAGAGACATTTGCCTATCGTTTTCACAGTTGTTTGAATTTTTCATATTTCTAAAATTTATTTGAACATGAATAGAATTTCAGATGAAGTATCAAGTCGAGACCCAAGCTGTTCCTTATTCAACCATTATTCTACACTGTCTCAAATATCCAGCAAAAGGGGTCTTCGGCTTGTTGATTGGAAACAAAAAGGGCGACAAAGTCACGGTATGCTTTTCAGAAATTTCATTCAACCCCTGCGGGTCGAACAAAATTGAATTGAATTTTTTTATTCAACCCCTGGGGTCCAGAACATATTTTGACGGTTCACTCGTGTTCCACCCTCTTGTCTCAACCCTTTGATTTATTCTTTTCCAGGTTACTGGATGTGTCCCACTCAGTCATGAATCAACTCCACTCGCACCTCCTCTCGAACTTGCCACTGCTCTTGTCCACGGGAAGTTCGGAGTTTCTCTTGTCGGGGTTTACTTTTCAAATTCAAATCCTGCGGACACTTCTCTCAATGTGTATGCCACTCGACTTGCTGATAGAATTTCCTCTGTCACTTCATCACCTGCCATTCTCCTGCAAGTGATGAACGAAAGACTGGTCTCTGATTGCGAGCAGGATCGACTAGTCGCCTACGAAAAAGATGGAGACAGTTGGAAAGAAGCGAAGTAGGCATTGTCTCAAATTCAAAGAGTTATTTCAAATTTCAGAACAATCTTCCAAGGATCTAACTTCTTGCGAGGGCTCCAAGCCGTGATTCAGAAAAAGTTGTATCGAGAACTTGCCGACTTCGAGAATCACCTGGACAACCCCGAGTTTGACTTCTACAACACCAATCTGAGCAACAAACTCGTCCAAGTCGCAGAATTCAGATCCTAGTTCTGCCAGAAATATCTAACTTATTCTTGTTTATGAATGTCTGGTGTCGTCAATATATTTAATCCTTTCCGCTCGCGGGTTGAATAAACGATTTGATGACGGATGAGCTCTCCCAGATTATCTTCGCTTTGAATAAGACTCGCTAATATTTCTAGAAAAGATGTAAACAGAAAACAAGTTTTTGATGGAAGCAATACTTTATCAACATTCAGCAGAGATACGAAAATGAAGTGTAGAATCGCTACACACCAGGGTACAGAAACGATTAATTTATTCGTAGACCCAGGAGTTGATGAATGGACTGGCGTAGTCGTTGATCTCCTCCTGCTTGAACCAGTGAGCGATCTCACGGTTGGCAGAGTCGACAGCGTCGGATCCGTGGCAGATGTTGCGTCCGGTTTGGATGGCGAAGTCTCCGCGGATGGTTCCTGGGGCAGAGGCGAGTGGGTTGGTGGCTCCAAGCATGACACGTCCTTGCTTGACAACATCGAGTCCTTGCCAGACCATGGCGACGATTGGGCCAGAGCTCATGTACTCAATGAGGGATGGGAAGAATGGCTTGTCCTTAAGGTCTTGGTAGTGGACCTAAAATTTATTCAACGTTGGCCTAAAACTTTTTTCATCCGAAGCTCACCTCGAGATGGGCCTTCGAGGCAGTCAATTGCTTGAGAGCCACGAGCTTGAATCCGCGCTCCTCGAAACGAGCGATGATCTTTCCGACGAGTCCACTGAAATGTTGAATTTAATAAACTGAGTATCCTAAAATCTTAACGGTTATATCCTATTTCTCAATATTTTCGCTTGTTACTACTAACCGGTGGACTCCATCAGGCTTGACGGCGATGAAGGTTCTCTCGGTGTTGCTCATTTTCGGACAATCCGACTTGGAACAGGTGTCAACAGCACAGGCGACAGCGGCGAACGCAAGTGAGGCAAGTAACCAGCCGACGCCCATTCGGTCAGCTCTAACACAGCCGAAACGAGTGTAACCGTATCGCAAAGCGTGGTGAGACCCACAAAGCGGCACGTTTGGCTTCTTGCCAAGTGTCTGGTGGAGCGCGATTACTGACACCTTATTTTTTAGATGAATCCAATTTTCGGGCCTTCATTGAACTTGTCAAAAGGAAAATTGATTTGAAAACAGGTTTTCTACGAAAACTGGTAACACTGGTGTATGTATGACGTATTCTGAAATGAAATCTAGTAGCATGGAGTATGCCGGTCGTTCAGAGAAAAAAAAACTGTCTAGAAAGTAGATGCATCTGCGGCACAATCCTTCGCACACCACACTTTGTCCCAGGCTCTGTGACTTATGCTCTTTTCCGTGTTCGCACGCAGCGAGCACAATTTTTCCCTTGAAGCTCTCATCTCTTGTTTCAAACACGGATACTTTCTGGACACTAAACGTCTGATTTTCAGACCTCACAATTATTTGCAGTAAAAGAAACCGGTTTCCTCTAACTTCGCCACATTCAATGTTCTATGTTTAGAATCATCTAAATGTAAGGTTGCCCTCGTTTTTTCGTCTGCCATCTAACTAACTGTTTGCCTACCAAACCGTGTGGATTGTTTGCAGAACAAAGTGGGAGCCAAATTGCGGGAAAACGGGGAAAGTCTCTCGCATAGTGAGCCAGCATTTTATCATCTAAATATCACCTGTTAATTCACGAACGAAGTCGATGGAAAACGAAGTGTGAGTTTCTGAATATACGTAACTAGCGAATGTTCTAAAGGAGTTCCGTAAGCATTCATTAAATTCCAGTGTCCTCCCCACTAACGGAGTGCTGAAGAAATGGACAAACTACGTTAATGGATGGCAAGATCGATACTTTGAAATAACCGAAGGGAACCTCGTCTATTTCAAATCAAAAGCTGAGAAAACGCACGGATGTCGTGGGAGTATTTTTCTGAAAAATGCAATAATTGCCGTAAGGAAGATCGAAAATAATCTTAATCCTAGATCGGGCAATTTCCAGGCACACGAGTTCGATGAAAACGAGTTTTCAATTTCGATGGGTGAAAATGTCGTTTGGTATTTAAAAGCTGAAAATTCCCAATCCAAGTTGTTATGGATGAGATCAGTCGTTAGAGAAACTGTGAGTATCAAAATTACGGAGGTTACTGTAGACCTGTTTTTTCGAAGTCGTTGTGATGTAGATCATAGTTCAAACACCCTGTTCATACTTCTAACTCAAAATCTGTAAAAAAACTATCACACCACATTGTTGATCTCTTTTTGTCCTTCCGAGTAAACATGTATCCTCGGACATTGAAAGGCAGAAAGTCAATAGAAGTTTACCGAGAAAAAACCATTGACTACACACTATAACTTCTCGAATAGAAAAAGACTAGCGATCGAATTTTTTTGGATTTCCATTGACGGTTAATTTTTTTCAGGTACAAAATGACTCAGACTATAGCTCCACCAGTACGAAAAGCCATTCAAGGAATCCTTCTGTATCTTCAGCACTTGCCTCAACTAACAACAAAACTGAAGATGCTCATGAATCCACAAAACTATTCGCATCAAAACTTTCCGAACTCGAAGCCTACCGTACAATGTGTAAAGATCAAATGACATCTATTGAACGACTTCTGGAACAAGGTGGAGCAAGCTGTATTGTTCCACAAGCAACGATTTTATCAGTAAAAGCAACTCATTTAGCTTTAATTGTGAACATAAATCACATTGTAGATCTTGTTAAAACATCCAAGGTTGGTTCCACTATTAGTTGTAGATTTTCAACAACAAAAAAACCATGTTAGATCTTGATCCCTGAATCTTCACCGTCGACGTCCGTAACTCCTCCGGCTTCTTCTTCACCTCCTCCAGTACGAGAAGCTTTGTGTGCAACTAGAAGTGTCTCTTCTTCTGGTCTTCGACGGGAATCTATTGAGCAAGAATATATGTCCGACGATAACTCAACAATGACAACGTCTACGATTCTCGCCAGACCAGATATAGATGTGGTTAGGATAAAATTTCAACATGATTCTTCTAAGATTTATCAGTTTTCAGACAAGCGATTGTGATGAATTCTTCGATGCCGACGAATTCGACGTTGAATCGAAGAATGGTGATGTGGCAGAATCTAGAAAGGAAGTTGCTGAAACCACTTTAGAAGACAAAGAGAATGGTAATGTAACAACTGAAACAGAAGAAGTCAAAAAGCCAAGCTTCCGAATTGTAAGTTTTTATTCATGTTTCGAAATATGGTTCTTTCTTGTTCAGGAAGGAACTCCGATCACTGGTCATTATGATGATTTGTTGGTTAACCAGGATCATACTCTTTTTTCCACCATCGATAAACTTGCTCTTGAACAATTGAAGTAAGTGTTTTCTGCTTATTTTGTTTGAAATCAGAAGCTAGCCCTTTTTTGCCTATTTTCAGATACGCTCTCGCTGGAGTTGAAGACAACGTATGGAGTTTGTTCGCTGAAGACGGACCAATGAGAATGTATACTAGACAAGTCGAAGATGAAGGGGGTCTTCCAGTGGATCCACTCAAGGCCACACATTCCGTTGATGGAGTAACTGCGTTGGAATTCATGCATTATTTTTACGATGCTCGATACAAAATGCAATGGGATCACACACTTGAAGCCATGAGTGTTGTCGAGCACATCTCCCCAGATTCCGTAGTTCTTCATCAAAAACACAAAACCATTTGGCCTGCAGCACCAAGAGAATCCCTTTTTGTTTCACACATCAGACGCGTCGATGAACATAAAAGAGAGGGAGCACACGATTTGTACATAGTTTGCAATCGAGATGTGCAGAGATCAGATGTTCCGGTTGGCCATAATGCATTTGAACATCGGATTCAACTTTTTCATTACAGCTCAGTAGTTCTTCTTCCGTTCGAGTTGGCTTGACAGTCTCAATGATTTGTGAAACGATTGTGAAGGATCCACACGTCGAAAGAAAACTAACAAGAGATGATGTGAAATGCAATATAATCTATGTTTCACAAGGTACGTCTATTGATCGGAACTTTAAAAAATATTTGATAGTAGACCAAGTGTTTATTTTCAGTGCATCCGGGAGGATGGGTTCCAGTGTCTGCACTCCGCCATGTTTACAAGAAAGAATATCCAAAGTTTTTGAGAACTTTCACAGAATTTGTCAAGAAAAATGTAAAAGGAAAACCGATCAGTATTTGAGCTATCAACAGTTTCCGGATTCAAATGTTCCCTGTGCCATCCGTCCCAATTTCTAACCCTTCTCTATACTGTAACTTATGATGAAAATGTAATTAGAAGATTTCGTGTATAATTAGAAGATGGTTGTGTGAACAGATTTATTGAAGATTTTGTTATAAAGTTTCTTGTTTTTCGAACTTTTAATGCTTCCGGAGTGGTACATTTCCAAGAAACTGTTTTTATTGAGAGCTAGAAAGAAGAATCAATACATCAACCTAGATTGCCATCTCATGTTCAGATATGTTCGTTCCGGAAAGGTGAGATGAGAGCATATCAACGATATACATCTATTGGATTGTTGCTGTTTGTAGTAGGTATCCTTGTGATAGAAGAGCACAAAATTGGGAAAGGATACATCTATTTTTCGAACCAATATAATCAAGAAGTCGTAAGAAACATCACAGTCACCAGAAAAGGTTTTCTTGTTGATCGATTTCTCGATAAGATCAAATATTATTTCAGGAAAACGAGAAAATATTGGGATCGTGATTGTTTTGAACAGTGTCGAAGATGAGGATAAATATCAGATGGCATTAGATACTGTACGATGTTACGGTCGCCATTTCGAGTACGATGTGCATGTGATTCACGGAAAAAACGAGGCGAAAAGCAAGGAAATCTGCACACAGAAAGATGTAAACAAACCGAAAATACTTTCAAATGAAAAGTGAAGTCTCCAAAAATAACCCAATTACAGTTCATGTTCCGTCGTCACTGTATTCTTTCTTTGAAAATGCCTTCATTGTCAAATACATGGCTGCTCTTTCTTGACGGTGACATGGGAGTGATCAATCCGAACCATTTAATTGAAGATTACGTACCAGACAATCTGGATGTAAGTGATATCATTCATTTTTTCTCATAAAAACTGAATATTGAAGACCCAAATCGTGTTCTACAACCGCATAATGAATCATGAAGTCATGGCTGGATCCTACTTAGTTCGAAATACTGATTGGTCTCGTGAATTTCTTATGTTCTGGGCAACTTTCGCAACGAAACTCCCACACTCATTCCATGGATCCGACAATGGAGCTATTCATGTAATATTATAACTTCTTCAAGTGAAACTGATACTAATTCATTTTCAGAGTGTTATTATAAACCAGAATCTACCGAATCTCAAGTCTAAATTGGAGTTTTGTGAAAATGTGTTTTGGAAGAAGTCAACTGATTATTCGAGTCTGTCAGCATACGAAGTTTGCGCACAGGAAATAATCAAGAACAACTCGATAACACAGATCAAAATACTTCAAAAGGTTTCCGATCTCCCGTTCTTCTAAATTTGACTATCCATTTTAGGGAAGGTACGCATGGGCTCGTGATGGATGGCTCACAAATTCTGTGTGGTCCGATACTGATTTCATTTTCCACGGTTGGCAGAAGAAGTAAGGAACTATAGCACATCCTCTAGATTCCCTTCTACGCTGATTTTCAGGCGAAAAGATACAAAGGTGTTTGCAATGTGGCATTCTCCTTTAGTCTACAATGATCCATGGAACCTGACAAAATGTTCGAACGGCGAAGCATGGCAAAATTGGAAGTATAAAGATACTTTCATGGGAAGTATCATTGATGTCGATCGAAAGATATTCGAAACAATCCAAGATCAAGAAAAATCATATCGCGAAACTCTGAAAATTGTTTTGTCCCATTAAAGGAATAAGGAAAACTGGTGTAATTCAGGCACGAATCTGTCTTCTTCAACATTTCATAATTATTACTGTTGTGATACGCTCATCTTCTACGTTGTCATCTTGCATAATGTCTATAAATTTTTTCATAAATAAATCACTTCGATCTCTGAAATCTGTTTTGAAACATTTTGCAATTGATTGATTTTCGAAGGGATGTCAGTACAGTAGCTACAGTAATCGTCAGAAATCAAAGTATTTCTGCGATTTTCAGTAATGTTCAAGTTCAAGTCGATTAAATAATAAGACTACACTCTTGATGGCTGCTACTTTATTGATAAAAAAGAGCAAAGGAATGCTAATGAGATTTCGGTTAAGATGAAGTTGTGATTTCAGATCTTCACTTTTCGACGGCACATCCTGCTAATGCTGTCTCATATTCCTGCAAAAGTTGAACTTAATCTGAACGTTATTAGATTGAATCACCTTTGAGAATCTTGCGTAATCCTCGCGAGAGTATGGGAACTTCTTGAGAACCAAATATTCGAGAATGCATCGATGAACGTAGAGATACTGCATCTCTGTTTGAATCGATTTGAAGCGCTCATCTCTCAGTTTGGTGAGAAGGCGCGGAACTCCGAGAAAATCAGGGAGACGCAACGATTCGAGAATGATGAGAATAAGGGCAAGAGTCCCAGTTCGACCAACTCCAGCCGAACAATGCACAACAACTGGTTTCCTGAAAAGAGAAAACTGTATATCTTATTTCATGATTGAACCTTACGTGCAACTTTTGACCACTGTCAAAAGACGGAAAGGTGACAGAAAGTTGTCTGGAACTCCGTGGTCCGGCCAATTACGCCAATGGATATGCTTGACGATCTTGACAACGCTACTGTCTCCTGGCTTTGTGATTCGCATAGTAGACATTGTCAAGGTTTTATCGATCTGTGAGAATTCATTATACTAGTTGCAGTACAGAAGAAGTGAACGTACATCAACACTAGCTTCCTTGGTAATTGTGCACAATTTTCCAATTTTCATGGTGTCCCCAAGTTTGACTGGAAAGTATTCAGCACTTTTCGGTTTTCCCTTCTCCACCAATTCGCATAACATCACAATATATTCCAACCCACAAACGATGACCATCTTCCAAAAATCTTCAATTGTCCCATTTAGTGGTGCTTGGGTACAAATGAAACGACGAGGATTTGGACCGGAACTGAAAACAAAAACTCAGGTGATGGATTCAAGTAGTGAAGGACTCACGAAACCAAGTTTGCGTGAATGTAGAAGTATGGATCATCTGCCAAGATCACTCGAGTCGTATCACAGCATGGAATGTTATTATAGCGATTCTTTGTCGGATTATCCGAGAATGCTGTTGCTCTTTCCATCGGCGCCTCATTGTAGCTGTCACGATATTCCTTCTTCAATCCCTCTACTCCACTTTGGAGAGTCAAACGAATCCAGCTATTGATAGCGTCCGTTTTCTTTCTGAAAACCAATTTTAAGTTGATATTATTATACTAGTTTTTACTACTTCTTATCAGAAGATTCCGCACCATCCACCGATCCATCATCTTTCTCACGGGATGCCTTTCTAAGTGGTTCCGGTGGTGGCTGTGCTGGTGCAGGAGAAGATGGTTGAATAGGTGGTTGTGGAGGAGCCATTGCTGCTTTTGAACCAATTTGAGCTGCGTTTGGTGATGGAGATGCCAATGATTGATTGACTACCCCAGCTGGAGGACGAGGAACGGGAGGCATCGGAGCATTCTGATTCACTTGAGGATTCTGAGCAACTTGTGGTTGCGTTGGTTGAGGTGGGCGAGGAGGCTGCGCCAAAGGCGTCATTTGAGGATTCATCTGTGGCATTTGAGATCCCTGTGCTGGTGGTTGAGGCAGTTGTGGAATGTTTGGAGCAGGTGATGGCGTTTGGACAGGAGCTGTTGGTGGTGGCAGCATCATGGTTCTAGTGAAATCTTTAGGTTTTCCGTTGATCGGTTGAAGAGGAGCAGGCTAAATAAGAAATTTAAAATATGTGAATCTAAAAAGGAATTCACCGGCTGAGGTGGTTGAGCAGTGCTCTTTTTCTGAACTGGACCTCCGTCATTGTTCGCTGTTGGTTCTTCTTGTTCCAATGTCTGCATTACACTTCTTTCAGTATTTCGACGACCACGACCATTATCAACACTCAAATTCGTCTGACTTGGACGTTTGCTTGCTTTGCTTTTCTTTTTTCCTCCAGTTCCAGGAGATTCTGAATCGATAAGGTTTTGTAGCTGGACTCAACTGGACCGTACTTTTGATTTTTGGCGGCATTTCCGGCGATGTGGAGACAAGATATTGTAAACTGATTTCGAAGCCAATCTTCTTTCCGAAGGTATATTTCAGAAAGAAGGTTTTTAAATCAGTTCACGGAAAGACGTTTGAATTCAAAAACTTTTTTGTTTAATGGAAGAAACGACGTTTTTCCGTGAAGACTACCAGAATGGCTGCGCCATCCTGACGCTTTTCTTAAAAATGAGAAATTCCATAAATTATATTATCCTCGCCATGAACTTTCCTCTCTCGCTTCAGAAAAGGAAGGATATATATGTACTGGAGTAGCTGTTTTTGACGCCTGTTGATCTCATTTCTCATATTCACGCTTAAAAAAGGAGAAGGGCATCATCGTCCAAGAATTCCTGATCTACCTATATAGTAGTGAATGTTGCGAGCTCTGAATCCGATATTTGTTTGAAGAAACTTCAATGATTCTTTGCACACTCATAATCTTTCTGTGAAGTCATGCCCGAACGAAGGGTCGGTTTCAAAAAGGTTTATGAAGTGTGTGATATTCCGTTGGATTACATCAACAGGAATGATTATAGGATTGACGAGGGGAAGAAAGATAGACAACATAGAAGATGGACCATAGAAAAAGGAGTATTCAGCTGGGTATTCACCGGATGAAATAACATTCCCACAGCTTCCAGTTTTGGTGAAGTCTCGGATTGAATCGCTGAAATTTTACGAGACCGTCCCTGCTCCACTATCTGAATAATAAAATGTTGAACTTTTGTAGAGGATTGTGATCCAATTGACAAATAAATTAAGTACTTTATTCAATTATTTTGTTTTCTGCTGAACCTAGTTCGGCCACGAATTACAACAATCATCCACGTTTGATTTTCTGGTAATCGGGCATATCATTCATTCTAATCTGACTAGATACTCAAATGGTAGTTTTCTGTGCTATCTTCAGTTTCATATCTTCTCTATTAGAGTCCCGTAAGTATTGATACGTTTTGGACTAGTCAAGGCTGTTCTTTGTGTCCGTTCTCAAATTCACGTGATAAGCGTGATAAACAGGTGCCACTGATACAATAGGTTGAAGATGGGAAGTGATATCATCCAAAATTTATTTGAATAGTTTCGAGCCATGTCTAACTGAAAGCTATTTTTTATTTCCTATTTTCCGAAGTTCAATATGCTCGGAAAGAGGAAAAGGAGAGATAGAGAATGGAAGAGAGACTATTGAGCAGCTGTCTATTTTCTGTTGTGGAAATGACGCCTTTTAGAAAAGCTCTTCTTTACTTTCTTTGAGGCGTTTGAGCAATTTCCAGTTTTCCTTTTGTCCCTACTTCCTTGATTACCATACTTTTGGTTACTCAGGCGTAATGGAATGAATAGGTGTGTAAACCTTTTTTGAACCATGAGTGAGTTTTATTGACTGATGACCCTTGTGTCAAAACTTAAAATACTCTAGTAGGCATTCCTTTCTGGACGGATTCCCATTGCCCTCGTATACGATCGTACACAGAGTTTCTGTCCCTCTAGGACAAGAAATGGGCGCAAAAAGAAACTGCAGAACTTTCTTCGTAAAGGTGTCTGTGCCTCTTCATATGTACATACTATTTTCTCATTTTCTTTCCCGCTCTTTCAAACAATCTACAGTGTCAGCTTGTTGCGGTCGATTCTTATGAGACGTGCTGGTGTGTGTGTGCGTGAGTGCGTGTGTGGGTGTCAGTGTACCTGATTGCAAAGGACTTCATTCAAATTCTTCGATTTTTAGTGGAATCTATTTTTTTTTTCCTAGATTTGGAACTTCATCATTTTAAGCACTCTTTCTGATGGGTTTATCCTTAAAAGTTATACTGTAGACTGGTATACTGTGATATTCTTTTGTTTTCTTCTGCTTCTCCTGCCTTGTTGCTCTATATCTTTGGATTCTACTCCTTACCCTGATTACGACTTTCTCAAAATCTTGACAGATTGTAGAAATCAAAAAGAAAATCACTGGTAAATATCGGAGGTTAGTACTCTGATTGTGGACTATCAATCAAATGTCATAGATTACACATAAAATTGACAAAGTGCCGTATCATTGTAATTCGAAACTTTCAACATTCAAAGGAAAACTGTAAAGTTTGAATGTTGGTACTAATGTCGTTACACGAATAGTTAACCAGATCAACGCTGATGAGTCCCGAGAAGAATCAAATTGCTCCATAACATTTCTTCTCTCCACAGTCTCTTTCTAGATTAGAATGCACTTTCCGCGCGGAATCCAAACTGGTTCCTATTCATACGATCTCCGTGTTTCCCCATCTCGCAATGAGAAAAGTGTACTTTGAAACGTACACTGTCCTCCTTTCTCGTCTTTCATCTTGTGCAATACTCCCCGACTCTTCATAGTGTCATCTGATTTCTTTCTCAATCAGATGGTGTTATTGACCATAGTTTTAGTCTTACAAGTAAACAACAGTACTTGTTGTTTTGATTCAGATCATTTCACAATCTGAACCCTTTTTAAGTGTATGAAGAACCTATTTTAAGTACAAAAAAATGTTTCTGCCAAAATTTCATCGAATTACTGTACTTTTCGACTCGAGACACTCTAATTGCTCATTCTAATTTATCAATGAGTTTTTGCCCATTCATTCCATCTTATCAAATAATTTGCTTTCTTTCTTCATCTGACGTTCCCAACAGGAAATGCTTTTAATATTAAGAACAGAATTTAAAGCTATCTTGAATATATTCATGAATACCAAAAACCCGCAAAAATTAGAGTTATAGAAATTACATAATCAGAAACATTTCGATATTCTCTCTTTCATTTAACACTCCCATTTTTTGTTCAATAAAAAAACATCAATATAAACATCATGGTCCTTTCAAACACTCGATAATGTATTCTCTGAGTGCGTCCGTGCCAAGACGGGTTCCACACTGGCAGTGCCGTCATTTCTCTGTTCTAGTGTCTGCGTTTCTCTAATCACGCGCGCTCTCTTACTGCTTCTTTTGCCCCTGTTTCTCTCACTTTCTTTATGTATTGATTTTCTTCTTCTTTTTCCCGCACTCTCATTGTCACAGCGAGTCAGATCGCACGACGACCAAATCTATTTTTATTGATCCATTCTCTTTCAATTTTTACGTCAGTGAATGGAGCACAGCATTATTATGATCCAGTTTCTCTTAAAAATCCGTTCGATCAATCGTATTTCTATACCATCTTACTATTATTAAAGAGCAAGTTCTGTGTGTGTGTTGGTGCCAAAATTATTCCACCGGCCCTAGCTCAGTCCCTACTAGACCGATTTCGTTCAAAATTATATGGGTCAATCAGGAATTTTTTGTAGATAATGCCCTTCTCCTTTTTTAGGCATGACTTTAAGAATTAAGGTCAGAAGACGTTAAAAATAGCTACTCCAGTACATGTCTACCCTTCCCTTTCTGAAATGAGAGGAGAAAGTTCACGGCGAGGATAATAAATTTTTTGGAATTTCTCATTTTTAAGAAAACCGCCAGGATGGCGGAGCCATTCTGGTTTTCTATAAAAGGTACACAATACTCAACTTTCAGGTAGCGAAAATCACGTGAGGATGGCTTGTCTTCGAAAACTGAAGGAAGACATCCAGGTTTTGGAGAAACTGTTTCCCAAGAAGCATAGCCGGTTCCAGGTAAACACTGGAAATTTACCTGAAGCTAGTAATCAATCAACTTTTCAGGTCATGAGTGCTTCGGTTGACGAGTTGTCGATGAAATTCATCACAGGAGATAACAAAGGAATCATTGTAACTGCCAATATCCAGGAGAACTATCCTCGCCAGCCCCCCATCTGGTTCTCAGAGTCCGACGACGTCCCAATCATCGGATCATCGCTCCAGAGGCTTACTGAAACTGAGGAGTCCACAAATATTCTTCATCAAGTACATCGTTTGGTCTCGGATCTGTGCACATTCTACGGACTTCAGACGCCGTGTGAACTGCCACAAATTGCTCCGCCAGCCAGAGATGACGTCGACGAGGGTCGCGGGAGCGATATCAGCGATACTGGTTCAGAGGTACTTTTTTTTCAGATATACTTTGTCTTCCGTGCCTGAATTTCGCCGAAGTCGATTTATTCTTCGATGGTATTTCAGCCGATTGATGACGACATGGCTGGGGATGGCCAAGACATTGACGACGAAGATGATGAGGAGGACGAGGATGCTGACGGTGATATCGAAATTGTGGAAATGGCTGAGGAAGATCCAACATCGCAACAGGACATTGGTGTATCGAAAGAAGGTCTTGATATGCTAGACAAAGTTTCCCGAGTCAACAGACAACAACATCTGGATGGCAGAGTTCAAGGATCAGTCACAGCAACAGATCGTTTGATGAAAGAGATTCGTGATATTCACCGAAGTGAACACTACAAAAACGGAGTGTACTCGTTTGAGCTAGAGAAAGATGAAAACTTGTACCAGTGGTGGGTGAAACTGCATAAGGTAGACCAAGATTCTCAGTTGTACGAAGACATGGAGAAGCTCAAGAAAGAGCAAAACCAAGACCACATCCTATTCTGTTTCGCATTCAACGAGAAGTTCCCCTGTGATCCACCATTTGTTCGGGTAGTTTCCCCACACGTGAGTTCTTTGAAATTTGTTCGCCTCTGTGTTCAAGCTTTTCTTTAGGTCAACAATGGATTCGTTCTCAGCGGAGGTGCAATTTGCATGGAGCTTCTCACTAAACAAGGATGGTCGTCGGCATACTCGATCGAGAGCTGTATATTGCAGATCGCCGCTACACTTGTCAAAGGCCGTGCGAGAATTTCATTTGACCCAAAGGTTTACCTTTTTTTTCGATATCTTCAAACAATTACTATATATTAAATATACGAGTTTCATCCTTACTTTTCAGCATGCTTCTTCATACTCATTGGCCCGCGCTCAACAGTCGTTCAAGTCTCTCCAACAAATCCACGCCAAATCGGGATGGTACACACCACCTAAAACAGAGGGATGAACTCGAATTTCTTATCACATCTGCATTGTATAGTTTCATGAATCTAAAGCCGTTTCTCTTTCAACATCCTCTCACTTTTCGCTTCCCACTTGGTATTCTCATTTGTATTTGAACTCTTTTGACTTTTTTTCAACTATTGGTTTCCTGATGTTTTTCTTTTGTTCAGGATTCATTCTTGCGGGTAGCTCGACATAACGTTTTAAAGTCAATTTTAGACCCCTTCGCATATGTTCCTTCTGTTCTGTCTTGTTCCCTTTTTCAATCGATACCTCCAGTCAATAACTCGAGCATGCATGTTCTTGGAGTATCATTCCTCGTTTCCAACCGACCCCGAAAATTAAACCTTGCGGTGAAATTTCCACACCATATTACAATTGATTTCAAAGCAAACATCATTCACACCTTCCTCCCAAACCTCGAAATAATCTTTTTCATTTTTATCCCATCAAAACTTGACCCATTCTATTCGATCAATGTATATTTTCCGAAAATGAAATGTTTCTCTTCAATCGCGGTCTTGATCATTGTCGATGTTGAAAGTGCTAAAATTGGGATCAAAGCTACAGTACTATACTTTGAAAAATTCTCACTCTTGCCACTTAGCCTGACAAACCTTCCTGAATCAAGTAATCGGCGAATACTCTTTTTCAGCAAGCATTTCTTTGAAATGGGAGTCCCATATACGTTTCTGGGACTCACATTTAAGCCGCTGCCGTACAAGACTTATTTAAATCCTTATTGTTAGTTTTTCAGTGCACTCTTCTTCGCCGCAGTGAAGAAAACCTTTCTATAAATACCCAGGTATCCATTGTTTTTACGATTTACGGTGCAGCAAAAAAGGAGAGCGAAGTTCAGCTGTTACAAAATGGAACTGCCACAGTATGCAAATGTTACAGAATGGAACCGCTACGAAATCGAACTGAATTTCTTGTGTCTTAAGCCTATAAAGCTTGAATTTCCTATGATTTTTCGAATTCTTGCCGCTCATTTTACTATAAAAATCAAAAATATATAAAATAATAATCGGTTTTACAGCTGTATTACGATAATACGCGAAAAATGCAGTCCGGTTTCTAGCGGTTCCATTCTGGAACAGTTCCATTCTGTAGAAGTTCCAATTTTTGCGGTTCTATTTTGTAACAGTTCGATTTTGCGAAAAATATTTTGTAACAGTTCCGTTCTGAAGAGTTCCAAAGCCGAGTACCCCCGGTCATGACCGCTCATTTGAATTTTTGTTTCGCGCCAACATCGGGAGAGACGCAGACACACGATCCTACGCGCCGCGAATTGTCAGCATTCAGCCTTCGTTCTCGCATTTTTTGTAATGTTTTGTGTCTTTTCCGCAGATTTTCTCTTCATAATAAACTCGATGCTCCAAAATATTTTATGCAGAATGTTGTGTAAACTTTCTGTGAAGCATACTGACTGAAATTCTTCACAGGGGCATTACAATCGTAGGTAAAACGCCACAGTCTTCTAGATTACACATCTATTGAAATAATTTTTTTTCTGTATAATTTTGTAGATCACGCCTGTTGTCCTTTCACATATTGAATTATTTTGCAGATAACCATGTTTCTCACCCGCAGCGAGTATGATCGTGGAGTCAACACATTCTCTCCGGAAGGACGCCTTTTCCAAGTTGAATATGCTATCGAAGCTGTCAAACTGGGATCAACTAGTATCGGGATCAAGACTAGCGAAGGAGTGCTTCTTGCCGCAGAGAAACGATCCACATCGAAGCTGATGGTCAACGACGCTATCGAGAAAATCAGCAAAGTTGACCAACATATCGGTATGTGTCGAATTATTCGAAGTTTGGCAATATCATAGAAACATCTGACTTTTTGATGGGAGGAAAAAGCGGGAGAGAACTTAGCGGAGGCCAGGAGGTTGGAGTCCCCGAAGGGGGCGTAAACCGCCTGGTATAGTAAATTTGCAGTCTGTTTGCGCACTTTAAAGGCGCATGGAGTTGTTTATCTCGATATCTCGTCATGAAATGATCTACTAAAAAGGTTAGGACAGCCGCATCTTTTTTTGACGTTTAGTAGATCAAATCGTGACGAGTTATTGTCGAAAACAAGTCCATTTGCCTTTAAAGTGTACCAAAAGACTGCAAATACATAATATGAAAACAAAAAGTAGCAATTCCTAATCACAAGCTGTTTCAGGTGTTACATTCGCTGGCCTGATCGCCGACTCGCGTACTCTTGTGGAGCGAGCTCAAATTGAAGCTCAGAACTTCTGGTTCACTTACAATCGGAAAATTCGAGTGGAAGATGTCACTCAATCCGTGGCCAATCTTGCTCTTCAATTCGGAGATGACGATGTGAAAGCTTCGATGTCACGTCCGTTCGGTGTCGCCATGCTGTTCGCTGGAGTCGATCAAGAGGGTGCCAAGCTGTTCCATCTCGATCCATCAGGAACATTCATCGATTGCAAAGCTAAGTCGATTGGAGCAGCAAGCGATGGTGCCGAGCAAAATCTCAAGGAGCAGTACCACGATGTAAAAATGTAAAACATCCACCAAAATATAATTCTAAGAATTTCAGGCTCTTACTATCAAAGAAGGTCTCAAAATGGCGCTCGCGATTCTCAAACAAGTTATGGAGGAAAAATTGAACTCTGCCAATGTCGAAGTCGTTGTAATCAAGCCAACCGTTGACTCTAAGGGGCGTCAGATCGGCGATTTTCAGAGAGTTTCAAACGAGGAACTCGACCAAGTTATCACTTCTCTCTAAATCTAATTATTGTTTCACGGTGTTTCTGGAGTTCCCTGTTTTGTATCTCCCGTGATTTGTTTGTAAACTTAATCTATTTGCGATGTGCACCTTCACCAATAAATTATTCGTTTCTTGACCTCGAGGTTTTTTTTGAAATTATTCTGGGGCCATGATGTTTTGATTCTGGGGCCATAATGTTTTGGAGTACAAGATGCTTATATTTATCAATTACGAGGGGTTCTCAAGGGAAATCAGTGGTGAATTATTTTTCACTACACCTTTCTGATCGTTTCGTAGTTAAGTATGAACGGGATTTCAGCAGTTCGAAACTAATATCAGAAGGACTCAACTCCCCCATAAATCGTTCTCTTGTGTGGTTTTACGACACTTTTCCAAGGCACATGCGCTCCAGCGGCAAGCGGGTCTCGACACGAAAGTCATTTTCGCTGTTGTCGTTGAGAGAAAAATACCACTGTTCCTAAAATTTGTTCCCCCTTTACGGTTTTAGCTGTTTTTTGAGAGATTTTGTCGAATTTTCACAGATTTCAGCTGAATTTTCAGTTTTTTCTATACACTAGGTTCGAGTGGTAGCCTAGAAACTGTTCAGGATGCGATTTCGAAATTTGCCATACTTCTTCGATTTTTCATACGAGTTTGAGTATCAATCCGATTTAATTTGAATTTTTCAGTCTTTAAAACGTAATCGCACGCGATCCTTAATTCACCAAGATGGTTAGGGAAGACAGATCTACTTGGAAGGCTAACTACTTCGTCAAGCTCATCGAGTTGTTCGAGGAATACCCGAAATGCCTTCTCGTCGGCGTTGACAACGTCGGATCCAAGCAAATGCAGGAGATCCGTCAAGCCATGAGAGGTGAATTTGTTTTGCCGCGACATCATTTTACTTTCAAATTTCAGGACATGCCGAGATCCTCATGGGAAAGAACACCATGATCCGTAAGGCTCTTCGCGGCCACCTCGGAAAGAACCCATCTCTCGAGAAGTTGTTGCCACACATCGTCGAAAACGTCGGATTCGTCTTCACCAAGGAAGATCTCGGAGAGATCCGTTCCAAGCTTTTGGAGAACCGTAAAGGAGCTCCAGCTAAGGCCGGTGCCATCGCTCCATGTGATGTCAAGCTCCCACCACAAAACACCGGAATGGGACCAGAAAAGACTTCCTTCTTCCAAGCTCTTCAGATCCCAACCAAGATCGCCAGAGGAACCATCGAAATCCTGAACGAGGTATGCGGATTATTGCTTAATATTTCAATATGTTTTTTCTTTTTAGGTTCATCTCATCAAGGAGGGAGACAAGGTCGGAGCTTCCGAATCTGCTCTTCTCAACATGTTGGGAGTGACTCCGTTCTCATACGGATTGGTCGTTCGCCAAGTCTACGATGACGGAACTCTCTACTCTCCAGAAGTTTTGGACATGACCACCGAGGAGCTCCGCAAGCGTTTCCTTTCCGGTGTCCGCAACGTTGCTTCCGTCTCGTTGGCCATCAAGTACCCAACTCTCGCATCCGTTGCCCATTCGTTGGCCTCTGGACTCCAGAACATGTTGGGAGTTGCCGCAGTCACCGATGTCTCCTTCAAGGAGGCCGAGACCATCAAGGCCTACATCGCCGATCCAAGCAAGTTCGCTGCTGCTGCTCCAGCCGCCGCCGCTGCCCCAGCTGCTGCCGCTCCAGCCGCCAAGAAGGAGGAGCCAAAGGAGGAATCCGACGACGATATGGGATTCGGTCTTTTCGACTAAACCCTCAAGTTGTTCTGAATTTGTTGTTAATAAAATGTTATCCAAAAATATTCGTAGTCTTGGTTTATTTTTTGCATGAGTTCTCTGACTCGATGATATCTTTATTGTTTTTGTTTCCTATTTTTTTTTTCAATAGGGTTTTTGCAGTTACTGGCCCCTTCCTTTCAAGATGCTGATCTACAAGGACATTTTCACCGGTAAGTTAGAAATTTAAATTTATTTCAAAATTTTCCCACACTCCTTAAGCTAGTCTAACTGCAAAATCACACTATTCGGGCGGGGTTTTGCTTGGAGGCGTTTTGCTGACTTGCCTAATTCTCCTGACTAGTTTAATTTGTAGGTGGTAGATTGGCGAGTTACGTGTGGTAAATTAGTTGGACTGTCAGTTTTATATTCTGTGAAATGGCCAATGACGTGATGCTATATTTTTCTGGAAAGGTGATTGTCCTAAATTTCAGATGACGAGCTTTCCTCTGACTCATTCCCAATGAAATTGGTCGACGATCTCATCTACGAATTCAAGGGAAGACATGTCGTCCGCAAGGAGGGAGACATCATCTTGGCTGGATCCAACCCATCTGCCGAGGAAGGTGCTGAGGACGAAGGATCTGATGAGCACGTCGAGCGTGGTATCGATATTGTTCTTAACCACAAGCTCGTCGAGATGAACTGCTACGAGGATGCTTCGATGTTCAAGGCTTACATCAAGAAGTTCATGAAGAACGTCATTGAACACATGGAGAAGAACAATCGTGATAAGGCCGATGTTGAAGCCTTCAAGAAGAAGATTCAAGGATGGGTTGTCAGCCTTCTCGCCAAGGATCGTTTCAAGAACCTCGCCTTCTTCATTGGAGAGAGAGCCGCCGAGGGAGCCGAAAACGGACAAGTTGCCATCATCGAGTACAGAGATGTCGACGGAACTGAGGTTCCAACTCTCATGTTGGTCAAGGAAGCCATCATCGAGGAGAAGTGCTAAACTTCACTGTTAAATCATTTATACCGTTTTTCAATGAACTATATATAATCCCCCCAACATATCGCTTGAAACAGAACATAAATTATTGTCTTCCATGTATCTGTCATCGATAGTATTAGGTGTAACAAGCATTCTTCTTCCGAGATGGATATATCCGAGTTTCGTACACTGATGCACGATTATGGAAGAATAGTGAACAGCAGAAGTGTCGAATTTTATGCGCTTGGCAGTTGGCAAAACCTGAATGTGGAGTGGAAACCTTTTTTGAGTACAACAGGGGTAGATTTTAGCAGAGCGGAAAAATCACATTTCCTAAATATGCATTCAGATTGACGATTTGATCTCGTATGTAAACTCCCCGCATAGCAACCGAAAAGATGCTCCGGATTCGCTAAAGAAACTGAAGGATAAATTAGGACGTCTGGAGTACAGAAGGAATTGCGTTCAGAGTCCCATTGAACTATGGGAAGGTTGGACAGATGCCCAACTTTCAGATGGTTATCTAGATTGTTTGCAGGTTCGTTTTGATTACAATATTTAAGTTCGTGTTAAAATCAAGTACGCAAAAAAATTTCAGAACAAATTCCGTTCCATCACATCGTCACAAAGGAAGAAAGCGTACACTAACCAGAAGTCAGGATCAAGTGCTTTTGAATGAAGTCTTTCAATATGCATATTACCTTTTTCCAGATTCTATTGACAGCCTAGTTGATATCGGTTCTGGAGTTGGACATCTTTCTCGAATGATTTCACTTCATAATAAGCTAACTGTAATGGCAGTCGAAGGAAACCATCAGGTATCCTGGGAAAATGATCGCTTTCATGTTGAAAATGGATTTCAGTTCACAGTGGCTGCCAACTGTCTTGATGAGAAACTTCTACAGGACTCAGCCAAACTTTGCACCCAAAAGGATATAAACTTGGACGCGACTCCGGTCCGGCTTACCGATTTCGTTACCGAGGATATGGCCCAAAAGGTTGATGATTTCGCTTTGAACTCCGCGATTCTGGTTGGTCTACATTGTTGTGGCGACTTCTCATCTACAATCCTAAAAGTTTTCGTAAACAGCAGGAAGGCCCGAGCCCTTGTTCTATTGGGATGCTGTTATCACAAAGAGTTCCAATGCTTCCAGTTTTTGAATCCAGACAACAAATCTATTCTCAAGGTATTCCCCCTCTTTTGAAGATTCCAATAGCAATGAAAACAAAAATAATCAGAGTGAGGATCAGGCAAACTCTACTGTTTTCCCATTGAGTCGGAAGTGGCATGGCTGTGAGTTGGATTATGTCAGTCGGGAAGCTGCTTGTCACAACAACGAGAATATGAAGAAAAGATTTCTAGCTGATGTAATATTTCTCTCCCATATATTGATAGTACTGAAAATGCGTTTGCAGAATACCGATATTTCTCGCTACGCTCGAGCTCAACTGGAGAAATGGATCTGGTCAGTTTCCGACTCCTTAGAAGATCGAAATATTGGGATGTGCTCGGTATTTGAAATCCAGTTAGTTGTTCGAGTAAGGTGGTATTTAGGTAAAGTGCATCGAGCAGGAGACTACATTCGAAGAGTATATTCGAAAAGCGATGGCTAAACGAGGAAGCCATTTACTAGAGAAAGTTTTGAAAGTGAGTTTGGTCAGTACACTATTTCCTCTGATTTTGTTAGTTTTCAGGCGGTACCAGAATCTGAGCTGTCGTCTCTGGTGTCTTCTTTCAAAAGTTCTCAGTTCGATGCTTTCGATGTGATACGGCTCATGTTCGCACCTGCCATCGAATCGGCTATTATCGACGACAGGATCGCTTTTCTAAACGAAAATGGAATTCATGCTAAATGCGTACCACTTTTTGATCCGACCATTTCTCCTAGAAATCTTGCCATTGTTGCTTATAAAGATTGAAGTAATCTTAACCTTGTTCTTCATTGAGTTTTCTCTAACCCTTTTGAAGTTTTATTGTTTTCGGTTTGCAATCCACTAATTCTTGAACTGCTTGGGAGTCGAATACAATCACCCATCGTGTTTAAGAATGACTTCGAATCCGCCAACAACCTCCACTCAAGTCTGGGTGAACACGAAAGTTTGTGTGAAGTTCCCATTTGAACCATACGAATGTCAGCGAGTTTTTATGAGAAATGTGGTCGACGTGTTGGATAGGGTTCGTGAATTCACTGCAAGGAGAATTGAAAAAATCGTATTCAGAAATTGGATGCCGCTCTCGAAAGTCCGACTGGAACTGGAAAGACCCTATCGCTGTTGTGCTCGACACTTGCTTGGGTTCAGAATCAAAAAGAAACGAAATCAGTGGATTTTTCGACATGGCAGGCATCTGGAGCAGGAGGTCCAGACAAGACAGAGGAAAAGTTGAGAAACTCATTCATACCGACCATCTTCTATGCATCAAGAACTCATTCACAGCTTGAGCAAGTTGTACATGAATTAAACAGAACGGAATATAAATGGTTGGTTTAGTTGCAAAAGTCATTAGCTTTATATCGATGTTCAGGGTTAAAACAACGATTCTAGGATCTCGCGAGCATTTTTGCATTAATCAGAAAGTCAAGAAAATCAAAGAGTCTAATAGACAAGCACATGTTTGTCGCGGATTGGTTTCCAAACGGGGATGTCATTACTACAACAAGTTTGACAGTAATCTATATAAATTCAAAACGGTCTGTAATATATTTAATTTTTCAGCAATGACCACTGACAAGGTAAACGAAGTTTTGGATAAGGGAGAGGCAATGGATATTGAGGATTTCGTTAAACTCGGAACTCAGAATTCGTAAGCTTATATCATAATGCAAAACGAATGTCAATAGGATTGTTTCAGACTTTGTCCATATTTCATGTCTCGTCAAAGGTCCGAAACTGCTGAACTCATTCTTCTACCTTATAACTACATCATAGATCCAAAGATGAGGAGACGATACAAGTTGGATTTGAAGAATTCTATCGTCATTTTCGATGAAGCGCATAATTTAGAATCAATTTGTGAATCTAATGCATCCGCTGAACTCTCTTCAACTAACATTGCATTGTGCATTGAAGAACTCAAAAAAGTGTTGGCTTTGTTAGTGGATGAAGAGGAAACTGCTCGTACTGAAGCTGATAATGAGACTGAAGCTTTTGGAAGTCAGAAGATGGATTTGACAAAAAAGTTGATAGAAAATCTGAGAACAGAAGACTTGATGACACTTCTGGAGAAGGTTTTCTCATTAGAAGAAGAAGTTGATAAGTTGTACGAGTCGAATCAACTGAAAGTAATTCTGGCATACTCCATAGTGGATTCCTAATTATTGTTCCTTCAGACTGTTCCGCCTCTCGATGGAAGAGCCAGCGATGGAGTGATTCTGTTGGAAACTCTTGCTCGAGCCGGTTTTGATGGCAATTCTGTGGAACGATTTGTGGATGTACTCCGAGATGCTATCTCGTATTTATTGTCGAAGAACGAAGAAATTTCACTAACAGAGAAAGGGGACGGAATGGAAAGTCTAGCTGATTTCCTGCTTTCCATATATTCTACTCATGCACAAGAAGTAGCAGCTGCGGTTGGAGATGAAAGTGTGAAGGTAATTGATGCATAAAACAAATTTCATTAAAAAGGGAAAATTAGGATGAAGAAATCAATTGTTGAACGCATTCTTGATGTATGATACGATCCCGGAGCGTGGGTCGCATTTCTTCAATTCTGCCTCTTCTGACACATCCGAGGCAACTTTTGATGTTTCCGATTGCTCCTGGAAATTTAAAAAACGAATAATCCAAGTTCTAGAATTTCTACCGTGAAGCTGATAGTCTGCTGAGAACGTTTTCTGAACAGAATTCCCCTTTTCTTAGGAACATCGGTAGCTATCATGTTGGTCGCAGTGTACTCGGATTTCTCACTTGTGCAGGATGACTGATCACCTGTAGAAGAAGTGACGCGTAGAAGAGAATTCCCTTTCTCACATGTTGGCTAAAGAAGATTTAGAGAAATATCAGTGACAAATTGTTTTCGAACCAACGGCGAATCGGTTTTAATCCATTGTTGCAAAAGGGTTAGCTCACGGAGTGAGATCTCAAGAGCGTCGGCTTCCAAGGGCACAGATGACAAATCCGCGATAGCTACAAAAAAACAGGCTAGAAAACTTTCCCTGTGCAGAGTGCCTACTCTTTTCCTTTTGTTTACTTGCTTGTTCTGTAGAAACTCCACTTTTTGAAGAAGAAGAAGCTTTCATTGCCAACTCAGCATCAACACTTGGAGCAGGAGAACTACGAACCAAAACAGGACGGCATGCAATCATCCTAAATTCGAGGATCACTGAGGTGAATAGGAATCCGCGAAAGCTTACTCGATGAATTCGAGTTTTCTAGCCTTGAGCATCAAGTTCTTTGCTTGCTTGTACAACGCTTTGGTACGAATTCCAACCAACATCTCATCATTGATTCCCAATAGTTGATCACCAACGAGTAGACCAAAACTGATTGCAGTTTTTGATCGAATCTGAGCTTTCGCGAGGTCAAACTTCCAATTCAATCTACACAACAACTCACATGACTCACGAGTAGACGCTTTTTCTCCGATCTCAAATACAATCCGGCAGCTCTGTTTTTACAGTAAATTTTAACTGAGAAATAGTGGAGACGATCATCTGGGGGAGGAGACAGATGATCCAGTTGAGTCTTTGTCAAACATGTCATATTCCATGCACGAATCACAACGAATGTGACAGATATCTTTTGCGAGTCTTGTTTTGGAATACTGTATAGCTCTTTCTCCAGTTGAGCTCGATTCCAAATCGAAGTAGCATTAACACTGGATATTTGATCTCCGGGCATGAAGCATGTCATGAATTCACGCTTCACAGAAGTGACAACCATGTTTTTGTTGATTGTAACGGAATTGAGAAACTGAGAATGAAATGAATAGAGTCATTCCCTGAGCAAAATGATATCATACCTGGCTAACAGTATCTAATTCCAAACCAACAACAACTGGAGTAAAATGAGTTGAAGGGATACTTGAGACATTGGGCGAGTTGATTGGAGATGGATCCGGAGAGTAGATTGAGATGCGGTTGACATCTTCCTCATCATTAGCATCAATGACGTCAAAAGATCGTTGCTCTGAGCTTTGTTGTATTTTCTCACGACTATTTCTTGACTGAAGCTGCATTAGTTTAGGTCGTTAGTCTACACCAAATACCTTAAATCTTGGTGATCTAACAAGTGGCTGAGATTCTGAACTCGGAAGCTTTCTTGTATTTTCGGTCGCCCCCTGCTTGTTTACTTTCTTCACTCCTCTTATAGATGACATGTCTTTCGAAAATAGCGTCCGTTCGATAGAAGCACCAAGAGAGAATTAACCAAAAACTTTCCAAATGCCCATAGAAAATTATCAAATTCAACTTTGGTGCCAGGAAACCAGAGCAATAGAGAATGTGTTATAACTTTTGATTCTTTCAGCTTGCCGACCGTGTTGATCCCGCTACAGTAGCCAGAAACTGCAAACTCTACATTAAGAAGGAAGGTGGAAAACTAACAATGAAATACTTCTGCTTCCAAGCTTCAATTTCTATGAGGATGCTCAAAATGCGAGGAGTTCGGAACGTACTATTAGCCAGTGGAACATTGTCTCCTATTCAAGCATTTACTTATAATATGGGACTGTCAGTTTCATTAATTTTTGGATGTTATTCAAGGTTGCTCGATTTCAGAAATTTCGGTGCGATTCTCGAAAACGAGCATGCTTTGAAGCAAGTTCCAGTTCTTACCTCAATTGTGACGCGCGGAAATCATGGAGGACTCGTTGGATCTTTTCAAAACCGGAAGAATATTGACTACGTATCAGATGTGGGCGAATCACTTATCCGTGTTTTGGAAGCAACTCCTCAAGGAGTTCTCATTTTCTTTTCTTCATATTCGCAAATGGATGAATTGGTTGAGACATGGAAAAACACTAAGCGGTCACCAAATTCTTCAGAGACGTTTTGGGAGAAAATGGCGAAAAGTAAAAAAGTTGTGGTTGAGCCAAGAGCCAAAGAGCAGTTAGCAGCTGTCCGTCTTTCGTATACACAGGTAACTCAAAGTTAGAAATTCTAAACACTTTGATATCTTTTCAGGGCGTATCAGAATCGCATGGAGCCGCTTTATTAGCAGTTTGTCGTGGAAAAGTATCCGAAGGAATTGATTTTTGTGATGCTGAATCAAGAGCTGTTATCATTGTTGGAATTCCGTATCCGCCAATTCATGACGAAAGAGTTGTTCTGAAGAAAATGTATCTGGATGATTTGATGGCTAGAAAGGATGTGGTAAGGTCTTCAATGGGAGAACCGCAGTCCTATAACTAACATTTCAGACTCATGAACGTCAATCTTCTCGGGATTGGTATCAAATGGAAGCTTTCCGAGCAGTCAACCAAGCGATTGGACGAGTTCTTCGTCACAAGAACGATTTTGGAACTGTTGTGCTGATGGACACTCGTTATGCTTCTGCGAAACCAGAAATGTTCCCGAAATGGCTCAGAAACACAATCAGTAGAAGTGATTCTGATGGTTGTGCTCTGAAAACTGCGAGGTTTTTCAAAGAGAGAGGGCATCTGATTGAGGTGATATTCAATTTATGTGCTATGTGCTTAAAATCGCTTCTTTTTGCAGAATTCTAAGACTGAATACATCAAAAGACAGGCGAAACAATGCAAATCATTCCGACAAGCGAAACAGTCATCCGCGACAAATCCAAAAGATGATATCATGGAAATCACATTGGAAGAAATGTTCTCTCCAGCGAATGGGAAAATTGAGAGAAAAATAGAGACAAAACTACGCCCGCCAGCAATAAAAGCTGAAAATTCATCCATTTTCAGTTTGCCCACGGTTGGAATTTCATGAAGAAGCAGAAAAACATTATTAACTGATTTCAGAACGAAGATGAATTGAACATCAAGAAATGGGAACAAGAAAACGACTCTCAACCATCGTCTTCCACGACCACAGAATCCAACAAGCGGAAATTCAAATCTGAACCTCAAGAACCTTCAAGACAGAAACAAGAAACTGAGCCACCAAAGAAGAAGAAAGTGGTTCTCTTGGTATAAATCCAATCTCAGAGTATTAGAAAAATGAAAATTACAGACTCGTGAAACTCTACCTGAGAAGTATCAAAAGGCTCTAGATATTCCAACTTCTGAGCTGACGAAAGGGGTAAATAGACTACCGCACTCTCAGCTTGTTACACCATTTTTACAGATGACATACGAGAATCAGAAACAATTTGTAGCTACTCTGAAAGGATATAAAACATCAACCATAGAATGGGAAGAAGTATTCCAACGCCTCCATCCTATATTCATCCCGGATAAGCCTGAACTTTTTATTAGTATGTTTTCGAATGAAATGTTGGAAACTGAAACAAGGATTTTTCCAGGTTGCTCGAATATTCTTCGATCCGAGGACAAGATGAAGTTTGTCAGAAAATCGTTGACAATGAAACTTTATTAATTTTCCTGTATTATCTATTTTTCATATTATTATACTTTCTTATTGACTGATCCATTTTGCTTGCTAACATGTCAAAATATAATTTCTACAGATTCCTTTCACAACGATAAATTTGTTTTTCATCTGCACGACCTTCTGTTCGTCTTTCGTCATCTCATCCACTTCTTCTTCCCTAAAAAAAACTTTGGAATTCTCACGTAATCTGACCCAAAACCACATGCCCGTGCTCAAGAACCATGCCTCGATGTTCGATCTTCCGTGATAATTTCAACGACAAATCACTTATCAAACAATTTTCAACCGGTTTTTTCGATCTTCTTGTGTCTCTCCTTCGAGGGGGCCACGAGACATTGAAATGAATTGACATGATATCGTCGACGAAGAGGGGATGGGCTTCGAATTACAGTTAGATGATGGAAACTTTTCATTTGATTCGTTCTCATTTTGAAAATTGTAGTTCTTATTAAAGAGGAATTCAGATGGCTTTTATGTTCAGAGTTTTCACATTTATGGTTAGAGATTTTTGATTAGTTCTGGGAGTAGTAGACAGATACAAATCCTATTTTGGCGTTTTTAGTTGAAAGAGGACAATTTCGGATGTTGGAAAAATTAGTTTAGAATAGATCTGATGGTCTGTATATTTGAGAGTAAATGAACGTTTAGTTCATATCTTAGCCTCGATCTTCATTTTTGTAGTTAGCAATTTGTTTGTAGTACATCTCGTTTAAAAGTTGTCCGCTGGAAAAATTGATGTTTCAGTATTTTTTAACACTTTTCCACATAACTTTTCATGGAAACATCTTACAAACAAGTTCATTACTGCAAAAATTACTGCAAAAAAAAGGAGATTGATTAATACACCCAGTAATTTTCAGACCAACCGGTCTTCTAAGAACTACCTTATCAAATACCGAAAAAAAAACTCGAACAAAAGGAGACTTGTAATCGAAGCACACCTGTATTAGAAGGATAGGGGTACGGTGAGGTTGAGCAATAGAGGGACACCCTTCAATAGAAAGACAACATTCCATATTGGAAAATTTTGGAGTAGGTATTCAAAATGCAACAAATTTGCTGAAGAATACAAGGACATTCTTCATTTTAAGGACCCCTCCAATTGAAGAACATTATTTCGAAGGGGTTGAGAATAAAAGGAAATGTCCTTCTATTACAGTTTTTACCGTATCCAAAGAAGGTCAACCAAGTACATCCAATTATGACTTCTTTGATTTCTCAATGGATTGAACATTTGGCAATCATTGAGAAAAGAAGAATCTTGCCCGTTAATTGCTCAATTCACTAGAGTTGCACATTTAATTTTAATAGCAATTCTCATCGCATTCCCTTCCTGAACCATACGTCATCATCATTTCTTCCCTTATCGAGTACATGCTACATGCAAAAATGACCAAAGTCCATCCACTCAATTTGTCAAGATCTCTATCAAGATCATGTCTCTTCTTGTTCGTTCGGAATTCGGAGGTCTGTCCGTTGTTTTCTTGATTATTTCGTTTCCGGCTGTCTAATCAGTCTCCAATTTCATAGATCAGTTCTTGTGATAGAAGGAATTCGATGGAATTCGTTCGTGACTGAAATGTAAGGAGGAATACTGTAGCGTGTGAAAATTTCTGAGAAGCGAACAATCGTTCTGATGGAAATGCCACCCAGAATGTCATTTATGCTGCTATCTTATCATTAACACGTTTGTGTACAATGTATGTTCAGGGCATGGATATATTTCGAACTTTCCTTCAAAAGTTTTCTGGATCTCCTAAAATCGGACATTTATCAAATCTTTTCTCTATCCATTTAATTGTCCAAAGTCTAGAAGGCTTGAGAAATCTTCCTCAAGGCTTTTGTGATGTTCTGGTATCCAGAAATCTTATTTCAGTTTCGGATTAACTCAGAGACAATGAGCTAAAAATTTCAATGTATTGAACAGAATTCGGTTCGAAATTCTTCAAAAAACTGAACATCCATACGTGATTTCCAGAAACTGTAATGGATCTTCTAGCTAGTCACTTATTTTCCCAACGTTTCTTCTTCTCCAAATCCGTTTCTAATCTCCAGACGGCAATCGAAAATGCCATGTTGTCTTATATTCTTTAATAGACGCTGTCTTTTCTTTCGACCATGATCTTTTGTTGGTGAAAAAAACACGAAAAATCTATCGCTTATTGGCCAAGGACCAAAGATTTTTTAGTTTTTTTCTGTTGGATATTTTTGATTCTTCAACTCTAAAAGATTTTAGTTTCTCGATTTTCATCCAGTTCCATTAACTCCCAATGACTCTTGAGATTTCTGTTTTCCCTTAACCATGATTTTTTTTGATTTCAGATTCAACAATGGTCATCTTCAAAGACCACATAACCGATGATGTGTTGATGGAGGCTGAGAATGGAGATTTCGAGTTTGTTGAGGATCTTTTCTTCAAATTTAAAGCCAAGTATATAGAAGTGGAAACGGAATCAGAGGGGCGAAAATCAGTGATCGATGTGATATGGAAATATAAAATGAAGGTGCGTCTCCTTCAGAATTTGTGTTTAAATTGAAGGTTATCCCACTATGAGAATCTGAAAATTATGCCTTTTCTTAATATGTCTGCCCAGACACTATCGTCCTCGAAGAGTTCCTTTCTTCAATTAGAATTTCTGAAACGGTCACGTGAACGGAGTAATGGGTCATCAAAAGTTGTAATCAGTGCGAATTTTGTTCATATTAGAGACCTCATATCTCAGCTTGTAGTCACTTCCAAGAGACCCAGTGTTTACTTGATATTACTCTCTTAGGATTTCACAATCAAACCATGTATTTTTCTTATATCAGCTCTTAGAACCACATACATATTTTATAGGCCTGATTAGTAAATATCTCTGTAAGTTCTTATATTGAGATTTGAAGACTCAAACTTGAGCAAAATCAGTACTGGCCTCAACGTTGACCCCTCATAACTGGGTTCACCTGACCGCTTTGGTGAGACTGACTTCAGAAATCAATCGTGGTCAAGAGTGTATGAACACAGACTTTCAAGGAAGGTTACAATAGAGAATGCCCTCCTAGTGAAACCGTCTTTTTTCAGAAGTTTGACATGTGGAGAGTCGAGAAGGACATTTTCGATTTTGGAGAGAAACTTGGAGAGTTGGTCGAGATGAAAATGTATAAAGACAAGGCAGATTTCACTCATATGGTTGATTATATTTTCAATCTGAGAGCGTGGTTCAGAGCGAATAGAGAGACGAAGGACATCAAAGTTTTCATGGGTAAGTCTATCAAGATATAGAAACATATAATCAAAGAAACTTCAGGTCCATCATCCACATACATGAATCATGCCTACGCGAAGAACTATACTCCAGTTTTCGTTAAGGAAGAAAATGGAATTCCATTTGTTTATATCTTCAAAGAGACTGTTCATTCAGAAGGACTCATTGAGGAACAAGTAGCAGGAATGACATTGAAAGATAAAGAAGAACAAGATCTATTCCCAGAGCAACCAAAAACCTTTTCTGATGAGCAAGAAAAAGAGAAGAAGACTTCCGATAAGAATCCCAAGGAAACAATTTCTCCAATGGAGACAACTGCCCAGTGAAAAGAAGAATTCCGAGTGACGCCATTTCTAGCCATATCCTTATGTCAAATTGCATTTTGTAGTCTCAAATTGAATAAAACTGTAGATTTCGGAATCTCGCTTACAAAACTATGAATGGATTTTGGTCCCTTGTTCGGCTTAAATGTAGCTCACAGAGCGAAAAAAACATATTTTGTACAATCATTTATAGCAAACAGAATTCTCGGTTTTTCAGAAATTCATAGAATATCGGATACATTTCTTCCTTTCTTTTTAGAGTTTCTTAGCAGTGATAGTGAGTACTCCAGCTGAATTGAGATGAGACTTTACGGTAACTGGATCAACATCATCCGGAAGTTTGTAGGTACGGTGGATCTCACGGTTCACAATACCGTACTCGGTTTGGCGGTCCTGAAGTTTTGAAATCAATGAAAATGGATCTTGAGAAAAAACTAACATCGTGTCTCAAATGAATGATAATCTCCAATCCGTTGACTTTGACATCAATATCACTAGGTCCGAAGAATCCAGCATCAAGTCCAACTTCGAATTTCTCCGATGTATTCGTCACTTTTACGACTCCATCGTTGTGTTGGAGTGGCCAATCCCAGGAAGACGCAGAGTCAGTGGTGACTGGGATTGTGTACATTCTGAAATTATGTCTAGAGAAATACGGATCACAAATAAACTCAGAAAAAAAAAACAAAGAACCAGGAGAGACAAGACATTTCCCATCTGGAAAAGTTGCAAAATATTCGGTGTGTGAACATAAAGTCTCCGACGAAAGAGCAGCTAAAAGCAATGAAAGAAATGAAAGAAGAAAGGAGATTTCCCGTGGAAAAGGCTGTAAAGTGCGATGTGTTCGATGGAAGAAGAGGAAGAGAAGAGAGGGAGGTTTACTACAAAGTGTAATATGATTTGATCTCGATCACAAGAAGAACTCCCCGAGTGTGACAAAGTGCACATAAACAGAAAGTATATCAAAAGTTTGGGTTGGATCGAAATTGTTCAAAAGTGGATTTCAGGGTTAGTTTCATAATCAAAAAGTCGGAGTCAAATCTTGAAAATTGAAAATAAAAATTGACTTCTCAAGAAACGATTCTCAAAACTGTAAAAACCCAACTGAATACCAGAAGCGTGAAGATGAAATCTCAGAGCATGCTCTTGCTCGAGCAAAAGAGTTCGTCTTCGAGTCAAATCTCGTAATTTTTCCACAGACTTTGAGCTCCCGTGTTGAAATTCAAAGCTCCAATATTGGAGAAAACGTTGTTTGAAATATCGCAGTTGAGCCTCAAAAAAGCATATCGGAGCCCGATTAAAATATAACAACCTCGAGACTCAAACAATTTTTAAAGATTTGAAAACTAAAGACTAAAATGACCAACTGAATCGAGATGTCTCTGATTTTTCAATTTTAAGTTTTGAACTTTTCTCGTTTAAAGAGAAAGACAACAACTTTGGGGTCTGAGAAAAATGTTAAAAATTGCTTGTTTGCTTTGAAATTTTGTAGATGTATTAACCAATTCTAGAACTGTGTTCTTGTAGTTGGCAACTTTTCTGTACGACGTCTTCTATAGATGACTAGTTCCGTGAAACCAGAAGGATCATGAAAAATGAATCGAAGGAGGAAATTTTCACGATTCTCCTCACCATCCTTAGAAGAGGCTGTAAGAAATGTTATCAAATATAAAAAGCTGAGTTTTGGGATTGTTGTAGGCACACATAGCATTTCAAATCAAACCAACAGTTTCGAACATTTTTCCCAGACCCCTGAATCTTGTATTTTCACTGAAAACGGCAGTGTTGCATAGAAAGTATTGCTAATACTATATCCAGGCTACTCTTTCTAAAATTGAGAACAACAGGAAGCAAAGAAATAGTTATTTTGTGTAAACTTTCTTTAGTTGCAAACACACAAAAGTACAGTATGACTCATCTGATCGTTATCCATATGCGTCCCCGAGTCTGGGTCAAACCCACTTTTCTTCGCAGAATGTTCACAATCATCCAAAAGTCTAGTTGTTTTTCTTTTTTTCCGATCCTATTAAAACGAGAAATGTCCCAGTGTGATTCATCCACATGATTAATAACTGACTCATCCCAATTTACTCTACAATCATTTTTCCAACTTTCCTCATTGTACTCTCTTTTCGTATCAAAACTGTCAAGTACTATTTGTGTTCGTTGAAGTTGTATTCATCATAAGTTGCCTGGTCAAAAGGAAAACTGCAAAACAAACATATGTATTATACGGCCGATCCATCCACAATTTGATTTCGCAAAACATCAAAACGACCATCAAAAACCGTTTCACTGAATGTGGTTTTTTTGTCCGCAGTCATAGCGTTTCCTCGTTCCCTCTAAATGTTTATTCGTTTTGAATATATCGTACTTTGGATGAAAAAGATTTTTTAGGTTTTCAGCCAGTCCTTATTCTTTGGCATCTCTATCGAATTTGCTCAAAGTATGGTTTTACCAACCTAATCATTTACATACTACAGCAACATCTACTTTTCATTTCTCAGAACTCTGAGAAAAACCCAAAACTTTGCATGTGACCAGATAATTGAATACCACACAAAACAATGTCCATACAAAACTTTGCCAAGTGATCAGTGCGTGTCGGCTTAATTTTGGAAACTTAAAACCAGCTTTTGGAAACTTAAAACCAGCCAAATATGTTGAGTAGTTCTGGAAATCTATACACTTGGATCGGTCTTAGATTTTAAAAATACATTTGGATCAGTCTCATCTAGTTATGAATCATGCTTCTCCATAATCGAGAGGCATTGCTCCAAAACTGAACCATTGCCAGCTCAGCTGTGGTTATAACCCAATTTTTGCACAAGGTTCTCAAGTTGATTATTCCACTTCATCTGAACCTTTTTGCTTAAAAACTAGCATTTTAGACATTTTTGTAACTACAGTAGCATCGAACTTTTCAAAAACCTTCAAATTCGTGAAGCATTCTCACATCCAACACATCACCTTGGAAAATAGAAGAAAATATTTAAAATCTGAATTGTGTGACCACATTTCAAGCAATCCCCACAAGAACTAACTGATGTTTTACCGATGATCTATCTCTAAAATTAAATTCAACTCAATCCAAAAATGACCCTCAATATTCTTGTGTAACATCTCATCAGAATGATTATCATATATCTTTTGAATTGTTTCCATTCGTCACCTTTTGAATTTCTCTTCCGAAACGCGTAATCTGTTTTCGGAAAAACTTATCACATATTCGAATCTATTCATCTAATAATAATTCCGTTCATTCATCCATCTCTTTTTCTTCTCCTCCTCTCATTAGTCTCCTCTCTCCAAATGTTGCTTTTACCGCGCACGCCAGGGGGTGTACGTAGTGACACGTCGTTTCTTTCTCCCATCTCTCGAGGTCACCAATAACACGGCTCGAGGTGTCCTGTCTGTCCTTATGAAGAGAAAAAGAGAGACAAATATCACCCTTCCTCCAGTTGAAGGAAGAAGAAGAAGAGTATGCAGATACGATGCGCGAATAGAAGAGGAAGAAGAACACTGTCCTTCTTCTTCGTTTTTCTGTCTCTCACTGTGTGCTGACCTCTATCTCTCTTGTTCTTTCTTCTGCTCGTTGTGGCTGAGTCGTGGCAGGGCAGCAAACAGAACCATAACGGGTTAAGAAATGGAGAATAATATGGAGGCGGGTGTCTTCTTTTTTTTTGGCTGGTGATTCATTCTTTTCTTCACTTTCCGACTCTCCGATATACCATCCTTCCGATTTGCGTAACTTTATCGTCTCCCAATTACTCTATTTTTCAATGTTTTCTTAGGGTTTTTTTATTATCTCCGGAATAGAATATCTTCACATTCAGAAACTGTCTCTTCTTCTTCTTCTCTAAGAATTGATAAGAGATCGACGTTTGGTTTTTTTCGCAGCCAAGACCATAGATTCTTTTTAACCTCCCCAATCTGTTAAATCTTCCTTTTGTTCTCTTTGAAAGCTTTTACAAAAGAATCTCCAAAGTATTGTTAGTGGCTTTCTTTACTATAAGATTGCTCAAATTGTTTACGTTCTGAGAGAGTTTAACAAAGCACACATGACAGGTTTTTTTGTGTGTACTGGAAGTATGAAGTCTCTAACTCGAAACATCAAGAGGTTACCGTTGTGTATTCTAGATTTCATGTGTTCTCTTATTTTTGATGCACCTCTTTTTCCTCTTTTTTGTTGCCGAGAAAAAACCATTTTGTTTCTGTAAACCTCGTTTCTTCTTTTTGTTCTAAAAGCGTCTCTCAGAGGAATTTTAAACAACATGCTCTGAGACAGTTTTTCTTGATCCAAAAACTCCATTTGATTTCCATCCGAACACTATGAGCATGTCACTCTCCAGACTGTTCCTCTTTCTGTTCAAATATGGAATTGATAAGAAAAAGTTACCCCTAGTTTGCACTTGATTACACTTTTAATATTCTCTCAATTGTTTCGAACTTCTGACGACATCATTCTGAAAGGAATGCTCAATTAATCGGCTTATAGTTTTCTATATAATTGTTGGAGTTGTCTCCAATAGGTTTCTTACTAGAAATTTAGTTTTCACTTAATTCAATTGCTTACGAGAAGAACGTTTTCAAAGTGACAAATGAGACTTCTTCTGATGACTCACTCCTCTAGTTTTCCTTCTATTTCTCCAAAGGAGGTCTCCATTCATCTTCTACCTGCCGTTTCTGACCACCATCGTAGTTTTATCGTTTCATTTAGTCAATCTAATTACTCTCATCTCTCTTTTTTATTTCCCCCACACATTCTCTGTCTCAGCTAGATTAGTTCCGATTAGAAAACGTTCTCAATTTAGTTTCAATAAAAAGTTTCCCTTCCAGAATTTATTCGGAGTTGGGAGTTTTGTGAATTTAGCTCGAATACTCTCAGCTTTTATTTTCCTTGAGATATTAGAAGCTGTACGACAATTGGCTGTGATTTTAGTCTTTATTTTTTATGAAAAGTTCAGTGCCCGCGGTTCTTTCATATTCTTACTGTAGCCATATCTAAAAATTTTGAATTCGCGCCCAAACATGGGTCCATGTTGCCACCGCGCCCTATCGCATTTTCCCACCAATCAAATCGTGGGAAAAATTGCTATTTTCCCACGCGTTTTTCGTGAGAAACTCACCAATTAGCCCGGCGCCATGTTTTTTCAAGTCATTCCGAAATTATTTGACGATAGGAGGTGTGCGCGAGACAATGTCTTCTGCTTTTCTTCATGTTCAACACCATCATGTAAGTTTAATGTTTCTTGAATCGCCCTCCGAATCCCCCACATCAACCATTTCTCCTATCGTATTATTATCGAATCAAGTTCAATATATAACTTTCAATTCTGCATCGGATTCCAATGCAGAATATTTCTCGACCCCTCTCCCAAACATTTCACTTTTGTCTGGTTTTTCATGATTCATCATTTTTCAGAAGAACTACTGCCCCAGCAGTAATAACAACATCGTTTGTTCAAAACCGCATTACGAGTCGCCGAAGCAGGTCAGTTGGATTTTTTGAGCTCCAAAATCTGGTCATTCGACTTTCTATTTTCTAGTTTTCGATTTTGTGATCAGATTTCTAAAAGCCGTTCCAGACTGAACCAATATTTTCGTGCTCAATAATTATTCTATTTTTTTCAGTTGCTTCAACTTCGCTCTGAAGTCAAATCACTGAGCCTACAACGTCCAATTGATCTGTCACAAAAGAAGTTCCACAGTGGATCCTTTACGCACCAACATACTCCACCACGTCTTGGACAGACGACTCAGACGACGCATCTGACTTACATTGAAAAGGACAAAAGAGGAATTCGCCCGATGATCCCACAGCAACACCAGTATCAGGCGTTTGATCGTCCTCTTCACCATCACCATCATCAATCTCGTAAGATGGCACTTGGTGGAGCCCCATTGATGAGAACACCATCATCCGGATTCTCTTCTGCCTCTTCATCGGAAAATATGCTGTCTGGATTATCTCTGTCTGATAATGATAACAAAATCCACGAAATCATGGACCCATCTGTTGAAGTTGATTTGGACTTGTTCTTGGTGCCCGATGCTCGTTACAAGCAACCTGCGCAAGCCGCCAGCACATCACGCGTCAATTTGAGTCAAATCAGTGGCCCAAGCCAGAATGGGGGATCGATGAGACAGCTTGCTCCTCCTCATGCTAAAAGTGCGATGCCGGTAAGTTAGAACAGATTGGAATTGAGATTTCATTTTATCGTTTTTAGTCTTCGTTCGCTGACTATTCGTATGCCAACGTGAAGCGATCGAATGGTTACATCGACTATATGCCAACCACCTACGCTACCAACACACTCTCTCAGCCATCTGCTTCGTCGACTGCAATGTCTCAGGGAACTTGTACTCGTTGCCAGTTTTGTTGGGAATCGTACGTAAAGCTGTGCCAAAAAGTCTCCAATCTTGATCCCGTTGTCTCTTGCGACGGGCCATGGCAATGGCATTCACTGTATGATTCTCAAGGAAGAGTGACGTAAGTTTCGTTTTGACACGAATATATTATAAGGCCGTGAAAATTTCAAAGCTTGTGCTCCAGCTCACTGGGCAAATGGAAGAGAAAATCACACTTCAAATAAAACTCTTCCATTTGCTCAAATGTACGGCGAGTACAGTGGAGCACGGATTTTCAAATTTTTACCGCCCTAATTACGATTTTTTATACAGCGTTTTGCTACGAAACATTTAAATTTAGCGATAGAGCGTAATGTAAAATACGGCTGGTATGAAATGTTCACCTAAACTATTTTCAGTTGTCCTCGTTTGTGGTTCACTCAACTCGATCGAGCTGGCTCCGACATGTTGCAACAGATGACAAACGTGCGGACGGCGCACTTCTAATCTCCGTATCCACTAAAAATACCGGCTAATTTTTTACCCGTAGCATATTCTTTTCTTTTCATCCCCATCATCCAATAATGCGGTTCTTTCATTGATTCTTGTGTTGACGAATACGGGCATTCCGTGTGAGCTTTTACCTTACTTTATTAATTCTCTTTGTAACCTTTGACTGTGTTCAATTGTTTTATCCCAACACATTTATTACAGCTACACACAAACACAACTTTATATATGCTTTTCCTAACCAATCTCCAACCCAGTTGTACCCACCCCTTAATAACACATAATTAATTGTGTGAATTATATGAATTCAACCCCTCCTCTATTTCTCGCTGTGATCTTTCAAAACCTGTGGGCTTTCCCCGATAAAAATTGAGAGACTTCAAATATTTGCGTTTTGCAACATAATTCATACAGGCAGAAGTGACATTTTCTCGAGCATTAATCAAAAAGTTGAATAAAATTAATATAGACAGTGTGACACATTAATTCAAACGGACACCACTGCTTCACGAATTCAACAAAAATCCATGAACTCAACATTAGCATGGATAGAGAGAACATGTTTCCACAAAGTTCTCGGAGCACCGAAACTCGAGGAGCTCCAAGAGCCACTGTGTAATATTTGCCGTGATTACACTCATCTCCCCATCGGCTCTTCTCCTCCTTTCCTATTCTTTTTTCCTCGTCTTTCCTGTTTCTTCTCGAAAAATCTTTACTATTCCACACTCTTTTTTCTTTTGAACACTTTCAATACTGAAAATGGCAGTCAAGAAGAATAAAAATGTTCCAAAAGAAGATGATCCACTGGTACAGAAAGATGATATTTCATCTATCCATGCCAGAATTAAGGTGAATTATTTTTGGGGTTTATGAACGTTCTAAGAAACCTTATTGGTTTCAAAATTTTGAACTAGTTCATTGAATCACATTCAGATCTTTGAAACACCATTTGCCACTCAAGTCCTGAATCCAAAAGTAAATGAATTCTGTGCCAATTGTCTCCGTGGACCAGCTCCTGGAGAGAAGCTGCTTCGCTGTGGAGGGTAATAGAAATCAACGGAATCAGAAATTCCAAAATTGATTTCAGATGCAATTTCTCAATGTACTGTAGCAAAGAATGTCAGGCAACAGCCTGGTTGGTGCATAAACCAGAGTGTAAAAGATTGAAAGCGGTAGGATAATTTTTAAAAGGAAACTTTGATGATTGAGAGATTGCAGAGTTTTCCAAATCTGCCACTCACTGAAGTTCTGTTCCTCTCGAAAGTAATCGATCGTATTCAATTTCTTGAGAAGAATGGAGACAAATTGGGAATTGAAGCCGAGAGAAAGTTTTCAACTTTGGTGGATCATAAGACTGATATCAGGTTGGATTGAGGCAATTTTTTAGAAATTACAGTTTTTCCGAATTCAGAGAGGATGAGGAGAAGATGAAGCACTTTGAGAAGATCTTCGTGAAAATGGGAAACTTCCGAAAAGATGATATGATTGAGAAGGGGCAATTCTTCGATGTCTTCTGTAAAGCATCAATCAATTCTCACAGTATCCACACAAATGCTGGTAATGAAGTTGGAATGGCATTGGATTTGGGAGTATCCAAGTATAATCACTCATGTCGTCCGACTTGTTCATTGGTTTTCGATGGATATCGTGTCTGTCTTCGTCCTCTTGTTCCTGGAGTTGATGCTGAAAACACGGAACAAGCATTCATCTCGTATATTGATGTGGGAAGAAGCAAGTATGTGAGAAGAAAGGATCTCAAATCGAGATGGTATTTCAATTGTGAATGCACCAGATGCATGGATCCAGAAGACGATTCGTTGACTGCGATTCGATGTGCCAACAAGTCATGTGATGCTCCAATTGTGAGTCCCCGAGTTCTGATTGGAATATGAGATCATTTGGTTTTCAGCTGACATCGGAAACCGAGGAACCAATGAATATTGCATGTGATAAATGCAAAACAATTATTGAGGAGAATGATGTAAAAGCAGCTCAAGAATACATGAAGAGTCTTCCAGCCTCTTTCGATCCCCAGTGTCCAGCTGATATCGTAAGTTCATTAAGATTCTTAGGCGGAATTTTGTTGAGAGTAGAACTACTCATTGTGGGCTTATTGAAGATCAAAATTTGAATTTCTCATAAACAAAGGCTGAAAACAGGCAAGATTCCCAATCACGAAGGACTGTGAGAATACCGTAATCTAATATAAACTTATTCAGGAAACTCTACCAAACAAGGTTTGTTTGTTGAGTTCTCAGGCGTTTGTTCTTTCTGGACACTTCTCCTGTTCTCCATTTCCCCCTCTTCCTTTTTTTCTTCTCCCATCCACCACTTTCCCCACATTTCTCATCCTTGACTTTCCGTCACTTTTGCGTTTTCTCCTCTCCATTTCCCAAACCCTCTTCCTTGCGCCAGTCTCTCCGATATATTTTTCACCGTTGCCATTGAATTTTGTCGCATCGGTGGTTCAGTGGTAGAATGCTCGCCTGCCACGCGGGCGGCCCGGGTTCGATTCCCGGTCGATGCAATTCTTTTGAAATTTTTTCCAAAACCTCTCCATCAGCACACCATACCTTTTATCCCAGTCATAGGGGTCCATTATCATCCAAAGTCTATTATTTTCAGCTCCAAGACCTCCTCACCAAAGCGCAACAAGTGCTGCATCCGTCGAATGTTTATGTGGCTAGACTCCGAACAGCTTTGTTCCATGTCACTGGAAATCTCACCATTGACAACTTGTCGACAATGCACACTCAAATCTACAATAACTACAAAATGTGTTTCCCAAAAGCAGATCGTCATGTAGGATTCCAACTTCTCCATATCGTGAAGGCATTAATCGAAAAAGATGAAAGAGATGAAGCAATGCCATATGCATTCGATGCAATGAACATTTTCGAAGTCTGCTTTGGATTGGATCATCCCTATTATCTGCAGACATTGGCCCTCTGGACTTATTTGGAGAAGAAGGTAATCGAATTTTTGAGATCTGTAGATTTAAAAATAAAGATTTCAGCTTCCAAAGTCGAAGGATGAGCTTATCCAATTGACTAACTTCTCTGACAACCGCCCAATCGACATCGTGTCTCTTCTGAAAAAAGCAAACATGCTTCCATCTGCACCGTATGCTACATCTTCTGCTCAACCGGTCCAAAACGCCTAAACCTAAATTGTTTCGTAGCCCATAACGTTCCTGCTAACTTTGTTACGTTCCTTTGTTTGCCCCCAATAAATCTGAAGACATTATTTTCATAATCGAAAACGTGATAATGTAGACGAAAAATTCCCGCGAAGAATCATTTTCTGACATTTTCTAATGTAATAAGAATGAGTAAGTTAGAATGATTGAAGGGGAGAGATGAAACAAAGGATTTCAGCCACGAATGATTTCGAAAGAATCGAAAGTTTATTGAAACAATGTGATGATCACGAGAAGAGTCTGCGTGCATCACTTGATAAAACCACTCGTAAAGCTATGGTAATCTAAAATGAATGTTTGGAATTTGAATCAATGTGTTCAGGAAGTGAGGGAGCAAATGAAGGAACGAAGCAGTAACTTATACTTGAAGCTGAACAAAGTTAGGGATACCTTTCATGCAGCTCACAGAGCAAATCGATTGGTACTTCAAAATGAGAGAGACTCCATCAAAACGTTATTTTTCAGGAATTTGACAAAATCAAAGGCAAACTGGATGAAGTGAATACTCATGAGATAGAAGGAGGCCGAGATTACGAAGAGTTCAAGCGAGAGATCAATTTTATAAAAATGCAGAAGAGGAAACATGGAATTTTTCGAATCGTGGGAAGCTTGATCTACCAATGGACAATTATCATTTTAACTTATATCGGATGGTACAAAAAATCAGAGAAAACGGTTGTGAAGGAAGTGAAAGTGCCTGGGAAACTACTACCGTAAGGCTTATTTTGAAGGAGACTCTCACATATCAAATATTCATTTATTCAGAAATGTATCTCCTTCTCAACACACTTTGACCGTCGTCCTTCAGGGACCGAAACCCACAACAACTTCTACTACCACGAAACCAACAAAAACAAGTCCGTCAAAGCGAACGAAGGAAAGTCCATCGAAGCCAACGAAACATAGTTCATTGGTTTCTCAGAAAAAACTTCAATAAATTCATTTCTAATTAATTATTTTTGATTCGTTTCTCCATGAATTTTTCACTGAAATCTTCGATTGCTCTCGTTTTTTTCTTGGTCATTGGTAGGCTTGAATATGTGGAAAACTGGAATAAGGTCAGATTCAGAAAACATTTCTTCGTCCAAATCTTTTCATGAAAAGTTCGTCAAAGTATCTGTTCCGGATGATTGCGAAACCAATGAAAAATCTGAAAAGATATTCGGACAGCGTGTCAATCATCATACGGATAACACTGGTAACGTCTTCTGTTTCCGCAAAAAAGATGGAGTTGTTCGGATGAGTTCCACGTCACGACTCTTTGAGGATCCAAGATTTATGTGTTCAAAAGGAGCAATGTCTTGGTACAGAGGAAGGAGAAATGTAGATTTCAAAGGTTTAGTTTTTCAGATTATATTCACAATGATTGTTGTGTTTTGCAGGTCGACCATGCTTGTTTTGGTCTGATTTCCCCAATTCAACATTCGATATTTCTGATCGTTCCAGCTCCTCATACAGTATGAAGAGAATCCTTCCAGATGAATACGAAAACTTCTGCCGGAATCCGGATAAGAATCCATTAGGACCATGGTGTCATGTGAAGGGAGGACTCAAAGCTCCTTGCTTTGAACCATGCAGGCTTTCCACACAATTCGTATGTCTCAACAGAGACGGATTTCCGTATACTGACTATGAAATGTCTGATATGCTGGATCTTCCACAATTAGTTGGAGTCTTTGAAAGTGTTCATTTGATGTTTGAATCGAGATTTGTAGTCCCTATTGAAGTGGACAGAGTGTCTACTAAAAGGTTTGAACATCTTGAAGAATGAATACAATTATTCGTATTTAGCTGTATAAACAAAGGGACTATTGCAAATAGTTTCGGTCCATGGATCGCCGTTTTCAATGAAATGGCTAAAGATTTTTTGAAAATAATTGGAAGACGGTAAGTAGGAATCGACGTTTTCGACAAAAACCTGATATTTTCAGTGTTCTCCGAGATCTATGTGTTCCTCTTGATGTAGTCGATTCTCCAGATCATTCTCAAGAAGTTATTTATGATGCAATCAATGAAGATGAGCTCACTGTAGCTGGATGTTCTTTCTGGAAACGTTGTTTTTCATCATGCCAAGATGATATATCAACTTGTTGGGATAAGAATCAGAAAGGGTATTTTGGTTCAAAGACCACATCAATCAGTGGGAAATCTTGCTTGCCGTGGACACAAGTTTCTTCTGAAATCCTGAAAATTACGAATGCGAATTCTACGTCTTCGGAGATGTATCACTTGTACAACGATCTTCTTTTCAAAGATCCCTCTCGATTTTTCATTGATTCAAGACTATTCATGAACACAGAGTAAGCGTACTTTCTAAATTCGGATATATTGATGTTTGAATTCAGAAATTCATGTATGCTTCTGAACAGAAGAAATGCATCGGACATGAGAACTTCATTCGATTCGCATTCCGTTCATAACAAGTCCTCCTGGAATACAGAGTTCATGAAGATGTACCAACGAGGTCCTGGATGTTTTGTGAGACAGGTATGATACAAGAGAGCACAGAACACTATTTTTGCTAGTCACTTTTCAGAACAAAACAATTGAATTCCAATCATGTTATTCGCAATGTGAAGACAAGTCATCGTTTGTTCTAACCAAACCGCTCTGTCTTGAGAAAAACACTTATTCGATTTGTAAACCGAAGAAAGGAGATGATTGGCTGAAACGAGGAAGGAACATAGATTGAACTGCTTCCAAAGAATAAATTTTGACTGATTCTACTATGATTAGCGCTGTCTGTGGAAGACCTAAGAACAATCGTTGTTTTCAGAGTAATTATCGCGAGTTTTTTGTGGCCATTTGACCGAATATTCGGACAACAACATTCGGCGGGTCGCAACCGCAAAGAATGGTCCCAAGAATTTATTAGCCAGTAAATACTCTGGTTGTTTCTTTTTCTTAGGCTTAGCAAAGACCTCAGAAAGACTATACTCACGAAAGGTGCACTTTAAGAGGCATTTTAGATTCAAATTTCGATTAAAGACTACTGAGGCGTTTACTAACGAGCCTGGATTAAGGGAACGTATGTTGGCTTGGGACTTTTCAATTCTATACGAGATTTCACTGACATTCTAGGGACCATTCTTTGCATTTGGGACCATTCTTTTATTTACTGGGACCATCTTTGCGGTTGGGACCCTTCTTTGTCGATATAGCCGGCTATAGCCCATTAATGGGCTCTATCGACAAAAATGCATTCGGCTGCTGTTCATTTTTTTGAATTCGCGCGCTTTTGTCTGTCTAACTGTCTGCGTATCTCCAACGCGCATTCTCTCATTATCGAGTACATTTTTTTTCGTTGCTGTATTCTTCATCGCCAATTTTCGGATTGATTTCCTGAATGGAATCGGATAGTGCAGAACACGATGAAGCACTTCTAGCCGAAAGGGAGGCTATTCTCAGACAACTTGCGTTGTTGGGTCCAGGTTCGTTTTTATATAAGAAAAATTAACCGTTAAAAATCAAAAAAAATCTACAGACTCCGGCGATGAAGCTGAAGAGGATGAAAATGAGAAACCTGTGAAATCTGAATTAATCGAGACGGAAACCTTCACGAGCGGAGATGGCTCTTCTATTGAGCCCCATTCCTCCAGCACAATTCCAGTGAAAGAGGAAACGATATCGGACATAAGTGGAAGGATTGAAAAACGTTCGTGATGATTGTTTTGAATAATTATAACATCAATGTTTTTCAGAAGAGGAAATTAAAGAATTCCGTGAAGTTTCTGTCGGATTGGACGACGATGAGGATAACCCAGGCTCAGTTGATCGATCCAACTCAAGCACAGGCAGTGAAAGAAGCCGATCGCCTCTGGTTTCATTGTATGTATTTTCTTGCAATTGATATCTTTTAAATCTATTTTACTTTCAGAGAAAAAGTTGTAATGGATAGAATCGACATCGATAAAAGTAATCCGTTACCTGAAGGCTGGACTCTCATCACACATCTTAGTGGAATGCCTGTGTATTATGTAAGTTGAAATGCTAACTTCGTTCATCTCTCGTATCATCAATTTTCCAGCACAAGTTCACACGAGTTGTAACTCATTCTCGTCCATATCAGGTGGAAGGTGTTGTCCGAGATCACGAAATCCCAGTTTCAGCAATCCCTTGCTTGTTTCGTCAAATGATGGACCAAAGAGTAGGTCATCACTTTACATGGTGTATAATGTGTGTCAGATATTACAGCATGAAGATCTGGACAGCCAATGTCCCATGACAAATGAAGAAAGGCAAGACTTCCTTCGAGTGAGTTGCAAACATATTCAAAAAAAATGTTTCAGGTCAACCCAACTTCTCGTACTGTATTCGCTACCTTTTTTATATTCTGCTGAATCTCATTCCAGCCGAGATTCATCTAACAATTTACTTGAATGGATTCCGATCCGGAAACCGGTTTGAAATCATCCAAGTAAAACTGTTTGATGAGATCATGGCGATTAATTTTTCCCTTTCAACATTGAGTTCGTACTCCTATATGGTGTCAACTAAATTTAGATTCCTGAATCCGAGAGAAAATTGACACCGGAGCAGTATCGCGCGCACTGTGAAAAGAGGTTCAAATTCAAGACAATTACTGTGAGTTTTGTTATTTCTCTATTATGTTTGATGCTACATTTCCTTTCTTGTTGTGGTGCTGATCAGATCAGTTTCACATTACCATTTATGAATCGTATCACATTTTCGAAAGTTGATTTGTAATTTTTGGAGATCAAAAATGTTTTCAGATTACAAATGAGTTTTTCAGGTTCATCGCTACACAAACCCTAATGATAGACAAGGCGAAGTTCAAAAGAAGCGACTCAATTCGATGCTTAAAAAGAAAGGATTTGAATTGGATTATGATCAGTTGAAAAAAGCAAATGAGCCCGGAGATCTTCTTCTCTCATCGGAATCTGGAGCATGTCTTATTGATTTGACACCTGCAAATGCAAGTCAAAGTTCGAAAAAAGGCGGACCACGAAAGCCGTATTTGTTGAATCCAATTGTAAAATATAAATTTAACGTTGAATGAATATCCAATGAAATATTTCAGAATAAGACGACTGGAGCAGTGCTCAATGAATTCGTACAACGGCTCGCAAAAGGATCCCTCAAATATATCGTTGAAGACACTCGGAACGTAACCGCCCCATATAGAGCCACTGTTATGCTCACAATGAGAATGAGCACTATTCGTGAATTAGTGGGACATTGCAAAGAGAGTTTGATTGTTCTGAGTGAAATGGCTGATTTGAGTGGTAATTTTGCAACTGCAGAAGGAACAGAATCAGATCATAGTAAGCTTAACTGTTTATGACACGAATAATTTCTGACTTCAGAACAATTCGCAATTGGATCAGGTGATGGAGCCAACAAGAAAACGGCTCGTTTGGTTGCGGCAAAGGATGCACTCGCCAAGATCATACCGAAACTAAGAATCAGTGACGATTATACTTGTATAGGAGTGTTGGAAGAAAGACTACAGAAAGGATTCGAAGAGGAAGCGAATGAACTCTTCAAACGAGTCAAAGTCGACAGCCCAAATCTTGTTGCAATGTGTTCTCGATTTGCCATACCGAAACCACTGAATTTATTGCGAGATGCAGTTAGTCGGGCAGTTCGCTGGAATGGTATGGAATTGAAAACGAAAAAAGAAATGGTTGGGCATGGATCTCAACTGTCGAAAGTGGTTCTCGAACTGGGAGATATGGAAGCTGAAGCTGAAGCGATTGGTGTAAAAGCAGCAACTCAATTAGCCGCTCAACTACTTCTCAAGAAAATGCATCCCGAGTTACCAGCGTATGGAAGTTTTTTGACGATGTACGGACGTCTGGAAGACAAAAAATTTATTGAGAATGCAAAGAGGCAACACGGAGAGGTAAGCCAAGCCATAGTCCTCTCATTTTCCACTTTCAATACTCTTTTCAGGTTGTCCGTCTTCAAGACACCGGGAATTTGCTTCAGCCGAACACGAATGTTCTAGGCAAACTGTCGGACGAAATGAAGCAAATTCATCTTGTTCATCCCCCACGAAGATATCTTTTCGGTCTTGAACCGCATTCCAGCGGAATCAAAACCCACACAGTATCGGTGCCAACTCAAACGGATATCAATGACTATCAACAAGCTCCAAACATACATCCAAATCCTATGATTCCGATACAACATCCATATTTTCATGGCCTCCCTATGCAGCCAATGCAGCATATGCCCCCAATGCAGCCTATACCACCAATGCCACCAATGCAAGCTATGATGCATCCATCGCACAGCTCTCCGTCTTTCATCGGTGCTCCTCCAGCGCCTCCTCAAAATTATTCGCCACATCAGCACCCCAATCAGTTTTATCATCAGCAAAATCCTCGAAAAAGAGGTCATCCGGGAGATCAGTCACATTCTTATCCATATACTTCTCATCCACGACCACCTCCACATATTTGATTCAAAATCTGTGATATTTGTTTTTCCGAACTTGGAAATATTGTTAATTCTCTGAAATTATTTCATGTTGCTATAGTTGTCATCTTTCTCACCCCTGAATCCATTTATGTTCAAAATTAAAATATTTCACTCTGTTGCTTCCCATATAAAGGATTTCGTCAGCTCTATATGTTGTGTTCCATTCTGTTTGTCTTCTCTGCTCTCGACCCAAAACGAGAAGAAGCAGCAGAAGAAGAATAAGAAGAGGGAGAGATAGAGGTTAGTCAAATAAATGATGAGACAGAAAGAAAGATGAACGGGTAAACATAACAAAACGGTAGGCCCTCTTGGTAAGGTTAGTTAGCCATCCCTCCTTTTCCTCTTTTTTGCCAACTTGCAATAAGACTCCTTATATAGAGGCCACCATTGCGCAACTGAATATGACCCTCTTAGTCCATATCATATAGCTAACAGAACTCTTACTATACCTCATATTCTTATCGATTCCTATAGGTGAAAGAAGAAGAGATATGATGAGGAGGTTGATAACGGAATCATTGTAGAAGGTCATTCTCTTTCTCTTGCCTCTTCTCTTCGGAACACATTCGGCCGATTCATAATTGCGGTCAGTGTACTATTGCAGACGATGATAACTATATTCTCCAATTGTTTGGATTCTCTTCCTTAATGCTTTTTCTCCGCTCCTATCTCAATCTTATTTAATCTCACTTTCTGAAACAATCCATTGATCATGGTTATCCTGATTATCCTCAAGATCATCCTATACGAAAGGTTGAGAATGAAATGAAGAATTATGCTATTTCCCAAGTACAGGGGCCCGGGTAAGATGCCTGTCAAAAAATGAATCTTGGAAGTTATTTGTGCAATAATCAGAATAATTCTCTCTTGTTCGTCTCTATTTAAAGTTGATCTTGATACCCACAAATATTCAAACGAATCGAATAGTGGAATACCATTCTTTCAGACCCCGAATTGCCCATTTTCTACTGAAAATGTACGAAGTTGCCAACCTTTTGGCGGTACTGTAGTTTTCACCTTTATGTAATCCGAAATTTCAAAGTTTTACTTATGTATATTTCTTGTTGCACGTTCTTTTCTCGAAAAATGGCTCCAATACATTGTGAGGATTCATACTTCTCCCTAAAGACCACAAACTCGCACCTCTATGCGAAGATCTTCAATAGGAAATAAAAAGTTCTCGATTGTTCCCAAGATTTCCGCCTTCATTCGCTTTTCCCTCAATTTCATATATTGACTACAAATACATTTTATCACATTACAACATCCACCGTACTCTATCTTTTTCTTCTTCTGTCCCCCTTGATCATTCACACAATATTTGTCCACTTCTTACCATTTGACCGATGCTCTTTACTCCAAAAGTTTGCGTAAGATTAGAGGAAACAAGACAAAGTGGTTCTGGTATAATTCGCTCTCATCGATATCACCTCTTGAATATTACGATTGAACTTTTCATCTAAACCAGTTCTCCCTCATTTCAGATCTTTTCTCTCTCATGAGACTCTGGCTGGGTGTTCTAGCTGTGAGCAGCGTTGTGCTCGCAGCCTGGAATACATCAGACGACGCGTCGATATGGGAAAATTATGTTGAAGATTCGAACTATCACGAGTTTATGAGCACTGAAAGCGGTTCGTTGTTTTATTTGTTGTATGAAAACTGATGTTGCTCTTTTTAAAGTTTCAGCCAGTATTATCACCTAGGCAATCCTTAATGCAATATTATTCTTCCGAGATGAAGATTTATTTTTGTTGCCTTACTTCTTACTATAGATACTGAATAGTGAATGTTGAGGTGATTTTCTCATCTAATGGGATTTCGCGGGGATTCGTTTAGTGCCTGGGATTCTCCAAATATCGTCCCCACCCCTCCTTAAGCTCCACATCCTGCAAATATTAAATCTTTCAACATCCAAAATCGCTCCCCCGGAATCGCTTTTCAGCTCCATCTTCCAAAAACAGTGCCACAATATCCACAATAAGCCTCCCAATGTCCTAACAACACTAGCAAGTCAATTTTCTGAAAATATTTTTTTTCAGAACGAGGACTGTTCCCAAATATTTTCAATTTGGCCACGAATTCCCTTATCACATCAACATCGACATGTGGTCAATACTCCACAGAGGAATACTGTAAGCTGGTAGAACACGTCCTCCTCCGAAAAACGACAAATACCCAATCGCCTCAATGTGATATTTGTGATGCAAATAATGTTCATAAAAGACATCCGATTGAGTATGCAATTGATGGAACGAGAAGATGGTGGCAATCTCCTTCCCTTGCTAATGGATTGGATTTTGAAAAAGTGAACATCACAATCGATTTGAGACAAGAATATCAAGTTGCATATGTTATTATCAAAATGGGAAATGCTCCAAGACCAGGAACATGGGTTCTCGAGAAGTCTTTGGATGGAGAAAACTACGAACCATGGCAGTATTTTGCAATGCAAGATGCTGAGTGTATGAGACAATTCGGGATTCCTGCAACGACTGGAGTGCCGCGATTCCAAAGAGATGACGAGGTACATTGCACTTCAGAGTATTCGAAGATCACACCGCTGGAAAACGGAGAAATTCATACTTCATTGGTTAATGGAAGACCTGGCGCAGAGAAACCAAGTCTCGAGTTGCAAAAATTCACGAGAGCAAGATTTGTTCGGCTGAGACTTGTCTCGCCAAGAACACTGAATGCAGATCTAATGATTATCAATAAGAAATCGCATTCTCTCGACAAATCCGTCACTATGAGGTTGGTATGAGCTGAGAACATTTTATACGATTCCATATTTTCAGATATTTCTATTCTATTTCCGATATTTCAATTGGAGGTCAATGTATTTGTTACGGTCATGCTGAGAGTTGTCCAAGTGATCCTGTTACTGGTGTAAGTTTCTAGTCACTATTTTTCATTTCTTTGGTTAAAAATAATACATTTTTCAGCAATTCAAATGTGAATGTCGTCACAATACCTGCGGCGAATCCTGTAATCGTTGTTGTCCTCTATTCAACCAACTTCCATGGAAACCTGGAACCAATTCTCATCCGAATGTCTGTCAACAATGTCAGTGCTTTAATCATGCTCATACATGTGTTTATGACGAAGAATTGGACAGAAACAAGTGGTCGATCACTCCAGAAGGCGTCTATGAGGGAGGCGGAAGATGTCTAGATTGTTCTCATAATACGGAAGGATTCAATTGTGAACGATGCAAGGATGGATACTACAGACCTTCTGGAATGTCACACTACAGGTAGGCGTTGAAAAGTGAAGGCGATAGACATTCCTTCGCATAAACGAATGTAGCAATGATTCCAATTACTCGATATTGACTGGTATTCAAGATTACATAATCTAGTATAACTTAAATCGAGTAATGGCTATTAGCCTGAAGATTTTTCGAAATCCAATAACCTCTTTTCAGAGAAGATTCGTGTCGTACATGTGAATGTGACCCAGTCGGAAGTGTCTCAGATGCATGCGTTCGTGATGATCAAAGTGCAGAAAACGGGCAAAAACCAGGAGATTGCATCTGCAAACCAGGGTTCGGAGGACGAAGATGTGAACGATGTGCTCCAGGATTCCGTAACCATCCTACTTGCGAACCTTGCCCTTGTAATCGTGCTGGAAGTGTCAACTTCGATACTTGTGATGGAGCCAGTTGTCAGTGCAAAGCCAATGTGGAAGGAATCTATTGTGATAGATGTAAGGCTGGAACTATTCATCTCTCTGCTTCGAATCAGTTGGGCTGTCAAGCTTGTTTCTGCTTCGGATTAACTAATAATTGCACTCAAGCCGAATGGAATACTGCTCAAATCACAAACAACGTTGGATGGAATTTGACTGATTTGACTGGAGGAAAAGATGTGAAACCAGAAGTGGAAAATGGAGAAGTTCTGATGTTCAATGCAAATCAAAACCAAGATCGTAGTCTCTATTACTGGAAAGCTCCAGACAGTTTCAAAGGAAATATGTTAAATAGTTATGGAGGGTATCTTCATTATTATGTCTACTATGTTCCCACTGAACAAGGTGCTCCAGTTCCAGTTCCAGATGTTTCTATTGAAGGAAACGGAATTAAAGTGGAATATTATTCAAGACTGGAATTCCTTCCAAGAGAAAATATGACAGTTACGATTCCAATTCGAGAGGGAAATGGTTGGTACAATGCAGCGACTCGAAATGCAGTTGATAAAGCTGATCTGATGAGAGCATTGGCTCATGTCGACAAATTTATGGTCCGTGCAATGTATCAACAACTTCAACTACAATCCAGTATCTTCGGTTTGTCTCTCGATACTGCCGTTCCTGCCCCAGATGAGATTGGAGAGGAAGATAACTCTTTGAGTGCTTTGAGTTATCAAAATCAAGACACTTTGATGAGAGGAGTCGAAGTATGTCAATGTCCAGAGAACTTTGGAGGAAACAGTTGTGAATCTTGCAAGAAAGGATACAGAAGAGTCAATGATCAGTTGTATGGAGGAAGATGTGAGAAATGCAACTGTGAAGGACATTCAGATGAATGTGACCCCTTCACTGGAGAATGCTTCAACTGCCAACATAACACGACTGGAACGAGATGTGAGAGATGTAAACCTGGATATTATGGAAATCCATCGGATGGAGGAGAGCTTGGATCATGTATGCCTTGTGAATGCAACAATCATTCAGATGAATGTATGCTGACTGAACTCATTGTTGCTGGAGTTGCTGCTGCGAACCAAGATGACTTTGTATGCACAAACTGCTCGTTGGGATACGAAGGAAATAAATGTGAGCAATGTTCGGATGGATTCTTTGGTGATGCAATTGAAGGAGAGTGTGAAGAATGTGTTTGTAATGGAAACATTGACAAGATGGCGATTGGAAATTGTGATCCAAAATCTGGGAAATGTCTGAAGTGCATTCATCATACAACTGGAGATTCGTGTGAGGTCTGCAAAGAGAATCACTGGGGAAATGCTCAACTTCATACGTGTAAACCATGCGGATGTCACACTCAAGGAGCAGTGAATCCACAATGTAATGAAGAGAATGGAGAATGTGAATGCAAGGAAAACTATATTGGAAGTCAGTGTGACCGATGCAAAGAGAACCACGGAGATGTGGATAATGGATGTCCAGCTTGTGATTGCAACGAAACGGGAAGTATCGGAACGGATTGTGATCAAGTCAGTGGACAGTGTAATTGCAAACAAGGAGTCTTCGGAAAACAATGCGATCAATGCAGACCTTCATACTTCAATTTCACTGATGCAGGATGTCAATTCTGTCATTGTAATATCTATGGATCGATTGAAGATGGAAAATGTGATCAAGTCAGTGGAAAATGCGAATGCAGAGAGAATGTCGAGGGAACAATGTGCGAGAAATGTGCTGATGGATATTTCAATATTACAAGTGGAGATGGATGCGAGGATTGTGGATGTGATCCGACTGGTTCAGAAGATGTCTCATGCAATCTAGTCACTGGACAATGTGTCTGCAAACCAGGTGTCACTGGACTGAAATGTGACAAATGCCTTCCAAACTTCTACGGACTCACCAATGAAGGATGTACCGAGTGTGAACCATGCCCTGCTCCAGGACAAGTCTGCGATCCAGTCGATGGAAGTTGTGTCTGCCCACCGAACACAGTTGGAGAAATGTGTGAGAATTGTACGACGAACGCATGGGATTATCATCCTTTGAAAGGATGTAAACTATGCGATTGTTCGGATATTGGAAGTGATGGAGGAAAATGTAACACTTTAACTGGACAATGCAAATGCAAAGAAGCTTACGTTGGATTGAAATGCGATCTCTGTACTCATGGATTCTTCAATTTCCCAACTTGTGAACCATGTGGATGCAATGCTGCAGGAACTGATCCATTACGGTGTAAGGATGGACAGTGTTTGTGCAGTGAGTCCGGTGAATGTCCCTGCAAGGTTAGTTTTTTTTTTCAAATTAATCTGTTACCTAGCCTCGATATTTGATCCAGCTCAAAAAATAAAACAAGGAACAATTTTATTTTTCCAGGAAAATGTTCGCGGTGAGAAATGCGATCAATGTGCTGAAGGAACGATAAGTTTGGATGGATCAAACCAAAAAGGATGCACCGAGTGCTTCTGTTTTAATCGAACATCCACTTGTGAACAATCAAATCTTGTTTGGCAGCAAATGTATTCAGAAGACAGAAGAGCTCTTTTCCAAGAACCGTCAGAAGTTTTCGCCAGAAAACACAACATCAAAATTCTTAAAGTAAGTTGTTTGATGTTAATCTCTAGATACTAAGAAAGACCTTTATTTTCAGTCTTCACCATCCCATTTCAACAGTTGGAGAACAGATGAGACTCCTCTATACTGGCCACTTCCTACCACAATGTTGGGTGATAGAACCACGAGTTACAATGGATTTTTGAGATTCAAAATCTGGAACGAAGACAACAGAAGAGGACTGCATGGAGTTCGACCAGATCAGAGATATTTCCGGTATTTCCCACAAGTTATTATTGTTGGAAATAACAGAATCGAATTGGAGCATATTCCAAATGAAATCAATGATGATGGAATTTACAAGGTGAGTACTTTTGAAACTTTTAAATTTAAATTTCTTCTTTTTTAGATCAGAATCCACGAGTCAGAATGGCGTGCCCGTCACTCTCCAGAATTGACAATGACCCGCAAGCAACTAATGGTTGCTCTTCAAAATGTCCAAGGAATCTATGTCCGTGGAAGTTACAACTATCCAGCTGAAGGAGATGCAATCAGTATTCAAGAAATATCACTTGATGTTGCTGTTTCCGAATCAAAGATCGTTGCTGGATTGGCTACTTCAAAAGCAATCGGAGTTGAAAAGTGCTCTGGATGTCCACAAGGATATTCTGGTCTCTCTTGCCAGAACCCAGATGAAGGATACTGCCGAAAGAAGCATCGTGATTATTTGAATCAAGCGGATGATCTTGCTTTGATTGGATGGAGTGAGCCATGTTCTTGTCATGGACATTCTCAGACCTGTAATCCCGATACTTGTGTTTGTACTGATTGTGAGAACAACACTTTCGGAGATTTCTGTGAACACTGTCTCCCTGGATACATTGGTGATGCTCGAGAAGGCGGAGCCAATGCGTGTACCAAATGTGCTTGCCCTCTGGTTGAAAACTCATTCAGTGATTCATGCGTTCCCGTTTCTCATGGCAGAGGATACGTTTGCGATGCCTGCAAACCTGGATACACTGGTCAATATTGTGAAACTTGCGTTGCTGGATACTACGGAGATCCACAACATGCTGGAGGAACTTGTACACTTTGTGACTGTCATCCAGATGGATCACTTCATGGAGCATGCAATCCTTTGACTGGACAATGTGAATGTAAGCCTGGAGTAACTGGAAGAACTTGCTCAATGTGTCAGGAGAGACACGCATTCATCAATAGAGTGTGCACTTCTTGTGATCAAGGATGTTATCTTCCGTTGATGATGACGATGGATGATATGGAAGAACATCTTGGACGCCAGAACTTCTCCGGATTGAAACCAATTCCATGGAAGAGAGTATGGAGGATTGGAAATGAATCTCAGGATTTGGCAACATTTGTTGGAGGAATAGATAAGGATGGAGAGATTGTTAAGGATAGTAAATGGGCAAAAGATGCATTTGGACTTCTAGATGAAGTGAATTTCCAAATGGGAAGATCTAACAAATCAGCCATTTCCATCAAGCAGTTCACGAGCCTTGCAGAGAAATTGATTCTGGATGCTCAGATTTATTACGCCAATGCTTTCAACACCACGAACTTCTTGAAAATGTTTGCCGAACATGGAGCCACAACGGTCGGAGGAGCAGCTTTGGATGGAATGTTGATGGAAGCAGAAGCTCATTTGAATGCGACAATTGAAAGAGGAGAGTATATCGAGAAGAGACATAACAGAGCACAACAAGAACATCAGAAGGCGGAGGAGCTGTTGAAACTGGTAACAGCTCAGAAGTTAAACGAGACTATTTTCGAGGATTTGAAAAATAGAATCGACGTATTGGAGCAATGGATGAACGATTATAGAGAGACGATTTATGATGTGGCAAAGAAGGATACGGCGGATGCTGAGAGAATGAGTTCAGTGGTTGGAAAACGAATTGATCGATATAAGGAAGTTTCGAATGAGATTGAGAAGTTGAGAGTGGAAGCAGAAGATCAGATTGCTTTCTCAAGAAATGCAATTGAAAAAGCTAGATCCGAGGAGTTGATGAATATGGTGGAGGATAAGGAGAAGATCAATATGACACTGGCTGAGTTGCCGGAAATGGTCGAGAAGTGCCAGAATATCACTTTACTGTGAGCCTCTTTCTTGTCTAATTGTCCTAATATATTTATCATTTTCAGATATTCACAGCTGATTGATGAGTATGATGAGGAATACGTCCAAGCATCCAATCGGCATGCAGTTGAATTGGAGAAGCAGGCTCAGAAGATTGTTGATCGATTCGTGGATACAAGAACGGAAACGGAGAATCCTCTGAAAGCATCTCATGCATATGAAAACATCGTGGAGGCTTTGAGAAATGCAACTCACGCCGTAGAATCTGCTGCTGAAGCTTCTGAAGCGGTATCGAAAATGTTGGTTACGGAGTCTGGAGATGCGAACGAAGAAAGTCTGGCGAGTCAATTGGCAAAACTTCGAAACGAGACTTCAGCTGATGATATCGATACGAAGAGTTTGGAAAAAATGGTAGAGGAATTGAAGAAAGAGAAGAATCAGTTGAATGATCGATTGGGATATTTGAATGAGTTGAAAATCGATATTGTGAAAAGGCTTGGAGTGATCAAGAATGAAGCATCATCATGGGATGATAAACACGATCGAATGCATTCTGTACTGAAGAATGGAGCCAAGACTGCACATGAACGATCTGCAAATGTGAAGAAAGAATCAGAAGCCATCAAGACAGAAATAACAGCTGTGAAAGCAGAAGTTGAGAAATTGATGAACAGTACTTCAAGTGGAGTTCAAGAAGATATGGAGAAGATTCGTTCATCTCGAACTGGAATGGAATACGGCGCACGGAGACTTTCGAAGGTTGGAAAACTGAGTGCAGCTAACCAAGGACGAGCTGATAAAATGGCAAGAAGCATTGCTCTGCTGAAGGACAAAATCGAGCAAGCGAGAGAAAGAGCTTTCCAAATACGACTTTCGTTGAATTCCGGAGAAAGAGGTCTCTGCAAAAGATCGTATATTTCTCCAGCATCTCCATCTCCAATCAACACTTTCCACATCTCATACCGCCCGTTGCAACGTGTTTCTGATGCAGTTGTATTGGTTAGTAAAACGAAAGGAAGAAGAACACAAGCATCTGAATATGTTGCTGTCGAGATTCGTGATCAGAGAGTTGTCGTACATTGGGATATTGGATCTGGAAAGAAAATGATCACGAATAGTCATCCGATCAATTATGTACCATCTAATGACAGAGTGACTTGGTATCATATTGACATTTTGAGAGTTGGAAATGCGGTGAATTTGACCGTTGCTCTCAAAGAAAGCTACGATGGAGGATTCAAACCACGCGGTGCTCCTGTGTCTGTGTTTGTTGGAAACTCAAATGATGATAACTCGATATTCAATACAATTCCTGGAGAAACAACAGTCGATGTTGGAACAGATGAGACAACGTCTTCTGATATTGGATTAGTCACTCATAAATTCAACGGGATTGTCGGTGGACTAAGAATCGATGGTGTTCCTCTTCCATTATGGTCTTTCGAATCAACAACGGGAGAATGTGAAGGTGCAACTGCTCCACCAAAGACTTCACAGAGAGGACACTTATTCAGAGATGGATTTGCAAATGTGTCGATGTTAGTGTCCGAGAGAACTATGTCAGCCATCACAGTCATTTTCAACGCGTTCTCTCCGAATGGATTACTGTACTTCCGTGGAAGTGAAAACAGTGGAGACTTCGTGGCAGTTTATCTGAATGAGGGAAGAGTCGTATTCAAGATTAATCTGGGTGGAGGATCCATTGCTGAACTGACATCTCAGAATGTGTATAATGACGGAAAAGAGCACACAGTGAAGGCTATTCGAACTGGAAGCGAGATGTATCTTCAAGTGGATTCTGACGCTGATAGATTCAATACAGTAATAACTGGAGAGAATACTGCATTGAATATTGACAATGAGCAACATTATGTAGCTGGAGTTCCGATGACTTTGAACAAGGAAGTATTCTCTGGTCACTCGATTAACTGGAATGGATTCATTGGATGTATTCTGTCAGTTAAGCCGTCCCAGGTCGGAGAACTCGATTTGGATCATCCAGAACATTCTCAAGGAAAATCGGATGGATGCTCGTTCAGTTCGGAAGGATCTACGGATAAGACTATTGGATTCCCAAAACCAGGATACCTCATAACAAAGGGAATTTCCATCGGTAACACTTCAACATTTGCATTCTCATTCCGAACGAGAGAGGAGAATGGAACCCTCGTTTATCAATCTTCGAAACTTCAAAAAGTGACGAAGAGAGATTCAGAATCAGATGGAAAGGGATACATGGCATTCTACTTATTCCGTGGATATCTAGTTCTACACTTCGGAAAAGATGCTTCATCAAGAAAAGAAGTCGTCACATTTAGATCAAGTCATCCTTACAATGATGGGCAAATTCATGCTGTGTTGATGTCACGAAACGGAAAAACGTTAGTTTATTTTGCAATTGTCAAACTCTAGTATCCGCATATTAGAACTATTCAGCAAGATATAAAACTATGCAAACTTTCAGAATATCTGTGAAGGTCGACGACAAGGAAATTGGAGAGAGCCAATCGCTTTCCGATGAATCTCCAGTTGGATCTTCTTCTGGTCGATTGATTCTCGGAGGTTTCAGTGATGACCTTAAGCCACCAAACAATGAAATTCCAATTACATCGTTCTTCATTGGATGTATTTCGGATGTCTACTTGAATTTGAAACGAGTTTCACTTACTCCTGAAAAACATAATGCTCAAATTGGAATGTGCTCAATGGATGCTACACATGGAGCTTCTCCAATTGATGATCCTCTTGATGGAGATGGTCATAATGGACACAGAAAATCATCGAAATTGAGCTTCGAAGCTTTGAACAGGAATTACTATGGTGAGAAAATAGAAGACACACTAAGTTAATAACTGACATATTTTCAGAAGTTTCAACTCAATCTTCTCATTTGGTGATGAATCCGAATGGAGAAGAAAGTCCACGTTTGGGAGAGAAAACATGTGAAACTTCAATTGGATCCCTCCAAGGAGCAGTCAGATATGGACTATCGAAATCATCTCACAGCCGAATCAACTTCGAGTCTCCATATCCAAACATCACGGAGTAAGTATTGGAGTTCACATTTTCCCAACCTAAACCATAATTTTTTTAGCTTCACAGTAAAATTATCCTTACAAACTGAGTCTACGAATGGAATGATTTGGGTTTGGGCAAACTACAAAAATTATACTCGCTACATCTTCTTGGATATAATCGATGGATTTGCAACACTTGAAGTGAAAGGACACAAACAACCAAAGATTCTGAAACACTTGGGACGTCGTCTGAATGATGGTCAATGGCACGATATCATTGTGGAGAAGAGAAATAGATCTCTGAAACTTCGAATCGATTCATTGGAAGCAGTTGAAATGACAGATTGTCCAACTCCTAAAGTGATGAAGAAACGAGTTTATGTTGGAGGTGTCATCTCAAGACACAGAAGACAGTTTGGATTGACTACTCCCGGATTAGATGGTTGTATAAGAGACTTTGAGGTAAGCATACTCTTCGAGTATTCGTGAGAATATGATTTCCTTCCAGATGAACAACAAGATGTACAACAATCTGGATGAGCCATCGACCTCGAAAAATGTGATGCCTTGCGCCAAAGCTTGTAAATTGAAGAGATCATCGAAATCGAAGAGAAGACGGGATGCTAAAAATTAACACATGTTCTATTTTGGTGTTCTTTATTTCATTTTTTTAATACGAATCTCAAAAACTGATGATTGCCATGTTTCTAATAAATTTTTGATAATCTATTTACTTTCTCGACATTAAAACTTTCAATTGTTTCTTTACCAGGCGGTTTTCGCCCCCTTCGGGGGCTAAAACCTCCTGGCATTTGCTTACTTGTCTCTTCACACACATCCGAAGGGCCCACAGTGAATAGAGGGCGAAAAATCGAAAATTTCAAAGTTGAAATTTTTGAGAAAAGAAAAGTACGGGCATCATCTCATACAAATTTTCAGTTGATTTAAATAAGTTATATTCAAAACGGCCCACCCGCAGTCGAGTTATGAGGTGGCACAGACAGACGGACACACGGAAATTGGTGATTGTTATTAGTAATGATTCAGATGAAGAGTGGATGAGAGAAAAAAGTATTATATTCCAACAGGTGCATGAATGCTGTCAAAATGGATTTCCAGGAATTTAGAGGAATTTACTTCCATCTGATAATTCCCAAATTTCTGCATCCGTTTGAGAACTAGCTCACTAGTTGTTGAACCACGTGAGGATTTGTTAAACTTGTCAAAGTTTCGGAAGGGAACTCGCAATTTTAATCGTTGAGAAAGTTTTAAATAACTATGACCATAACTCCTTTTTTTCCGTGAACTTCACTGATTAATCACAATTAATGTAATATTGACAAAACTTCAAATGATTACGCGGTCTTCGATATTTATTTCTCTGGCGAGTCGTTGAAAATGGTGAAAGAAGAAAACACTGGTAAGAGTTGGAAAAATGGAAGCTGAAGTGGTAAAACGTTGGTTTCAGATGTCTCTGAAAATCAAGAAGAACCTGAGGAGCTGAGTCCGAAAACCAAAGCTTTTGCGCCAACTCTAGAAAAGGAATACAAGTTGAAGTTCGATAAAATACTCGGTGAGATGTTCTACAGGATTTATTTAGCTATGTGGTATGTTTCAAGGGAGTGGCTCGTATTCTCGTGTAGCTCGTGCAACCTTTGGAGATAAAAAGATTGAAGTTGCTGCAAAAGTCATCAATATCACTCCTACGCGGGAGAAGGATGACTATATCAAGAAGTTTCTTCCCCGTGAAAAAGAGATTGTCAAGTTGTTAAAACATGACAACATTTGTCGTCTGTACGAGATGATCTCCTTCCCCGATCATATCATTTTTGTCACGGAGTTCTGCGCAGGAGGGGATCTTCTACGAAAGATGAAGGACATCAAAACAATGAATGAAGATGATGCGAAATTCATGTTCCGCCAATTCATTGCTGCTCTTACGGTACGAATTCAGAGGTTTGTTTGAAGACATTACACTGCACTTCCAGCATCTTCAAGCTTACAACATCGTTCATCGTGACCTCAAATGCGAGAATATCTTTCTTGACAAGTACGAAAACGTGAAGCTCGGTGATTTTGGTTTTTCTCGCATTCTGAAACCGGGTGAAAAATCGGGCACTTTCTGTGGATCCCGTGCCTACGTGGCACCTGAGATTCTGAGAGGAAGAGAGTATTCTGGAAATGCGGTTGATGTTTGGAGCACTGGAGTCATTCTCTACATCATGCTCACTGGATCTATGCCATTTGATGATCGAAATCCGCAGAAAATGATTGAGAGACAGTTGGCTCACAAGATAAAGTAATCGAGATAGCTCCTTTTCAATTATTGTCTATTTTGTGATTTCAGATTCCCGAAAAGCTGTACTGCATCCACATCTTCAAAAGCTCTGATTCTCGAAATTCTCCAACCACACGCACCAAATCGTCCGACTTACAAGGCAATCTGTGAATCTGAGTGGCTTCGTAATCAACCGTACTACATGAAACCAGATGAACCACCAAAACCGACAACTCCTTGTGCTCCAGTTACTCCAACAACGACTCCTATTCCAGCAGGGGGACCTGCGAAGCCAAAGGATAGCAAAAGACAGCATGGATAAAAAGATAACTTTGCGGATTTTTGGAATGAAGTGTTTGCCAGATTCCTCCCGCTTTTTTCCCATCTTTATGTCTTTACTGCAAGCAAATATCAGTACATTATCAAGTATTAATATCAGAACCTTAAAAACTGAGATTTATAGGAAAATGAAAATGGGCCGCCTGGATATTTCTGACTGGATTTTCAAAAAAAAGTGCTTGTTTTGGGAAGTTGTATTAGTTGTTTTGTTTGTTTTGTCTTGTAGTTGTTTTTACTCGTGGAGGCGGTAGCTGTTTCTTCGCCTCCATATCTCGTTTTGTACATCACTGAGTTCTATTTTGAGACAAAATATGAATTAAAGCTAACCGCAAGCCTCCTTTTCAAGCCTTTCCCACATTGATCATGGTCATTCCGTCTGTAGGCATTAGGGCAGTGTGTCGTTCTTTGGTCAAAACTATCTTGGGAAAATAATACAGGAGTTTGGAAAGAAAAAACAGAAAATTTTTCAAAACCGAGAGATTCATTCAAATTGCTTTCTTTAGAGTTCGTCAGTTCAATACTGTTTCTCATTCCTTATGTTCATCGTGGTGACGCGAGAATTGTTGCATCAATGACTTCATCACCGACTTTTTTCCAACACCGGTACTGCTGCTCTGATCACTACGTCTGCCAGCCGATGCCACTTCTTGCGATCGCTTCTTTTTCGCCTCGTTCTCCGATTTGCGATCTTCGCTCGATCCAAGACGACGATCATCAGAATTGTCCTCTCTCGACTTGATCTCACGAGCCATTTTTTGCTCTTTCTGGAATAGAATAGTGGTATATATGTATTGTAATAGGGGTACTCACCGGAATCAAAGTAGATCTTCTGGTGGCATTGACATTCTCGTAGGAGTTGCTCTTCTCACAGTTCGGAATACCTTGATCCTTGCTATCGGTCTTGGAGAGTTGGGCGAGACGGCCAGCCATGGCATCTTCGTTTCTAAAAAACAAATTCTTAGATATTATCTGACCCTTCTGTAAGCTTACTCGCTAGCGCGCTTGTAATCGGCGGCTGTGATAACGTCGGATATCTTCTGTCCGTTGTGACGAACTGCTCCGGAACGGAACAGTGGACGGAAGAAGTCGTCCTGCAGAAGTTGTTTTCCTCGAAGTCTCTTCTCTGGTGTGTACACCAGAATGCGCTTGAGGAATTGCAACTGTTCCGGAGTGACTTCGGTGACGAGCTTAAAAAGTACAGATTCAAATCTTTAGGAAAAGTCATTAGGAAGAACTCACTCTTTGCAATCCACATCCTTTGGTGAACTTCCAGTACTCCTGCTCCAACTTCTCTCCTTTCATCGCTTTCAGCTCTTGCTCGTTTGGTGCTCCGAAGCAACGACAGTATAGCTTCAATTGATGAGCACTGTCTCTTCCGGGAAAGACCACATGGCGTTTGACCATTTCTGCGAGAATGCATCCGGCAGACCATGCATCTACCGTAGCCGAGTATTCCATTGCCTTCAGAAGCAACTCGGGTGGTCTGTAGAATCTGGTGACTTGATAGAAGTTGTTGGCTTTCCCCTTCACAATGATCTTCGCAGATCCAAAATCACTAATCTTGAGTAGCGCCGTATCGTGATCAACGAGAATGTTGACTGGCTTCAAATCACGGTGCACAACTTTGTGTTCTTCGAGATATTTCAATCCGGCAAACATCTGCCACGTGTAGAGACGAATATCGATATCCGTGAGCTTCTGACGGATCACTTCGGCGAGAGTGTTGGGCATGTAGTCGAACACATACGATTCGCAGATCTTGTTCTCGTAGTTGTGACTGAATGCGTAGAGCATCTGAATCACATTCTTGTGCTTGCTCCGTTCGCGTCCAGTCAGAAAAATGAACTCAAAGTTGCGCTCTCCCTTCTCCGGCCAACTCTTCTTGATGGCAATCTTCTTCGCGCACGGCTCACGAAGCTCTCCTTTGTAGACGTTGCTAAACACACCGCACGAATGGAGATGGACATCATCGATTTTAAGCATTACTTTCTTATTATCGGCTGGCATCTCGTAAGCCTCCTATAAAATATTTTTCTGTTTGTCCTAAAGTATCGAGAGAAACTGTACCTGCTCAACGGTAACACTCATAGTCGCGATATTGGCTACAGCTTCTTAACCAGCAAAGTGCAGAAAATAATCAAATTTCGAAGTGATTGAACTGTCTTAGTGGATGTTCTCTTCTGTGTTTTATCTCAAGATTTCATCTTCACGTTTCTAGATTTCCACGTTTCTAGATTTTCACGATAGTTTTTATCGTATCTTAATAAGTAACTTCTTTGTCTTTTCAAACTATTCATCTCAATTTTCGATGCTTGATCTAATTTTTCTCTTTCCCAACTTCAACAAAATACAATCCTACTGAAAGTATTAAACTTTTCCCGAGCGTTTTTTTTCCAAAAACCATCCCATCTCTCCCTACCTTCACATACAAAACAATCTTCTCTTTTTTTACCAATCGCCAAATCGTTATCTTTTTCTCTTATATCAGCCTTATACGTGTCTACGGTGCACCGGAGACTGAGAGAAAGAGAGTATTCTGGAAATGCGGTTGATGTTTGGAGCACTGGAGTCATTCTCTACATCATGCTCACTGGATGTATGCCATTTGATGATCGAAATCCGCAGAAAATGATTGAGAGACAGTTGGCTCATAAGATAAAGTCATTGAAATAGTTCCTTTTCAATCTTTACTATTAATAAACGCAAAATTCCGTCTGTGTGTTGTCTGTTCCGGACTCGCTCACTCTAGCGAAGTTCCTATTGGACCAATTTCGTTCAAATTTTGGCAGGTTATCAGAAAGTACTGCGTGATGATGCCCATCTATTTCGATTTTCGATATATCAGAAAATGAGGTCACAAGGTCGCAAAAACCTCTCTTTTAGCTCCATTCTATTGTTTCAGTTTTGAGAGAGGGAGAGACGAGTTCACGGAGTTATTTTCCACTTTTCGAAAGTTTTTCTATTTTTTCATTTTCAAAAAATTTTACGTTGACCCGCAGGGCCCCAGAGGGGCGCAGCCCCTCTGGTTATCCTTATTCTTGAAATCTCAGATTCCCGAAGAGCTGTATTGCATCCACATCTTCAAAAGCTCTGATTCTCAAAATTCTCCAACCACACGGACCAAATCGTCCGACTTCCAAGGCAATCTGTGAATCTGAATGGCTTCGTAATCAACCGTACTACATGAAACCAGATGAACCACCAAAACCGGCAACTCCTTGTGCTCCAGTTACTCCAACAACGACTCCTATTCCAGCAGGGGGACCTACGAAGCCAAAAGATTGCAAAAGACAGCATGGATAAAAATGTGAACTTTTCTGAATTGAAGAAAGAAGGATTTAGCAGATTCCTTTAAATGTTTTCCATGTCTATGTCTTCCACTGCAAAGTTCTCATAGGTGACCTCAATGTTGATGATCTTCGACTCTTTCGAAAACTGAATAGTGCAAATCTCTGCAACTACTAGAAGTGGTTCTATTCCAATGGGAACCGTGTTTCCAAGTAGACCCGAATAATCCACCTCAAAAACGATAGATTTCGATGACCACGACCCATGAACCATTTGGTACAGTTTTTCTCTAGGAATAGACCTCTCAAACTTTGAAACATATATGTGAACCATGAATCCCTACATTTCATAACAATTATTTTTTATTTACTTGGTATTGATCTTGGTATTGATCTTGATATAATCTGGCTTGATATGATGCAGTATATCGAACGAAAGCACACCAACGTCTTGGGACCTCACGAAAATCGGGGAAAGGAAAACGATCGGGAAAGGAGAATCGGGGACTGGGAGGAGCGAACCATGGAAAGACTGGGAGCGAACCATCGAAAACCGTGCGGCGCTTCCGTTTTCAGACAAAAAATGTAACCTTTCCAGCAGCACACGGTTTCTCGAGAATATTCTCGTTCCCCGATCGTTTCCGAACAAACACTCTCCCTTCCCCGATTTTCGTGGGGTCTCCTTTCCTCTTTCTTCATTTTTTTGCATTGACTACTGTGCGCACGTCCGCAAACACCGCGGAAATGCGCTGAACTCGACGAGCATCCGATGAATCAATTTTTTGCGTTTTTCAGTTTTTTAATCGGAATATGCCGAGAAAACGATTATATTTTGCTTTCACTAAAAGTGTTTGACTGCGAAAATTTATTACGAATAGTTCCGAAGCTCGTCTTATTTAGTGATCAATCAATAAATCGCATGAATTCAACGAAACGTTTCGAACATTGAGAAAATCCAAAAAGCTTTAGAAGCGATGAAGTTCCTGGAAAGTTCCGAAATGGATGTCTTCGCGCAGACGCTTGTCACCGGGGCCATCGACTGCGTTATCGATTTCAAGTAAGTTTTGAAATCGCTCTTTATCAGTGGTTCAAATGGCTGATTTTGAGATTAGAAACGTATTCATCTAAAATGGTCACGAGTGAAAAGAAGCAATGGAAATCTAACGACAAGTCAGTAATTTGGGGGGAGCGCCAACCCTTGGGATCTTACGAAGAAATGGTGATGAGCGCATCGCCGAGTGTGGGCCATAATCATCGACTTCGTCACCTCTCTGAGCGGTCATGCTCAGGATCCGACAACGATTTCGACAATAATGATTGTCTGATAAAAGACTCGATCTCTCGAAAAAGACTGTATGATTTGACGCAAGTGCTCAATAGCTCTTTCCCGGATCATGACTTCACGAATGCTAACAGTGAAGCATTTGCTCTCGTCAATTATACCGTGAGTTGTTGATTCCCAGTGTCAAATGCAAAATGGTGTTCTCCAGGATTTGAGCCGTCTCGTGGACATGAAGTTGGAGACAATCGTTCGTGACTACCATGTGAGAAGAGAAGAACTATGGGGTCTCATTGACGACGCAATTGTACCCAGTGATTGCCAAATCTATAGGTAGCAGACTTTAGTTCAGAAGTGAAACAATGTTTCGAGGTTTTCAGTTTCAAGTCGCAGTTTGAAGACGATCCTTTCACCGAAGATGGTTGCATCTGGGCTCTTGCTTTCATTTTTTACAACAAAGGACTCAAACGCTTCGTTATTCTCACCATTCGTTGCTTATCGAAACAAGCGGACACCTCTATTGAAATATTTCCGGATTTCAGTGAAGATGAAGCTGAGCAGCAAGAGAAATAGATTTGGTTGAGATCACTTAGAAGATTCATACGTAGGGAATAGAGACTTTGGTGTTTCCTATGTCTCTTCTCACGTCAGTCTCCTAGTTACTAGATAATCTTGCCGGCAAGCTTTTACTGTAGTCCCTGTAAATAGATTTCTCCTCTCATTTTACCACCTCCATCTCTTCAATTCGCATTTAATTTGCCACTTCTGTCCCACCGCTAGATCCAGAAACAAATATTTTGATTCTCATTGGCCTTCGTTTTTTGGTAGTGATTGATTTTCAAAACCGCATCATAATATCATAAACTTTTTCCTATTTGTGTTCAAATTAAGGTTGATATTGAAAGGTTTCCTGCCTGTTTTCCTCTATCTATTTTAAATCATAATCTTTCCTTAGTTTCTCTCACCTTCTGTTCTTGATTTTCAGTCAAATGCCTAGCACTTCAATGATCGAAGATCGGGCTGAAATAGAAAGTCGCCGTTTCGAGTATCTTGATCATCCCGCCGACATTCAGTTACATTCGTGGGGATCAAAAATTGAGGAAGCTTTCGAGGCATGTCTAGTATCGATGTTTGGTTATATGACTGATCTAGCCAAAGTTGAAGAGGTGTGTTGGAGATTCTGGCTCAAACGTCAATAAATGCATTTCAGCAATACGAGTTCTACTGGAAAGCCTCTGGGGATAGTATGGACGGGCTCTTATTCCAATTTCTAGATGAAGCTCTCAACTCGTTTCACGCTGAGCCATGCTTTGTAGCAAAGCGTGTGGAAATACTACGATTCGATAAAGAAAAATTCGAGGTTGATTCTTGACAGTAGCAAATTTCATCATTTGTTTTCAGATTGAATTCCGTGGATGGGGCGAGTCGTTTGACACCTCGAAACACGAGACGGAAGCAGATATCAAGTCTCCCACTTACTCCAATATGCAAATCATTGAAAAACCCGACAGATGCGATGTCTATGTCATTGTAGATATCTGAAGCTGCTTTTTTTTTGGGAACTACGACCTCCTAATTTTTTCCCACAATTTTGATTCCGTTTCTTGTATTTCGTGTGATAATCGTTAATTACCGTTGTCTCTTGTTTGCGAAATTCTGATTAAATATGTCCAATTTTCAGGTAAAACATGGGCATCGACGTTAAAAAGAAGGTGCTGAAGCGCAAGCTGAAACAAATGAAGGATGGTCATGAGAAGAAAAAAGCCAAGGAAGTTGATAAAGAGCAACCAAAAGAAGAGGAAGTGGAAGATGAAGAAGATGACGTGGAGGTTCCTCAGAAGGAAGAGAGCAATGGTACTAAAGTTACCGAATTTTTGACGAAGACCACTTTTGCTTCGCTGGAAGGAAAAGTCAATTCGACTTTGTTGAAGTCAGTCCAGCAATTGGGTTTTACTACAATGACCGAAATCCAAGCGAAAACTATCGATCCATTACTTGAAGTGAGTTAGTAATTAGTAGTCTGTCTAAACTGAAAGACATTCAGGGAAAAGACGTGCTGGCATCTGCGAAGACAGGCTCTGGAAAGACGCTTGCTTTTCTGCTCCCCGCTATCGAACTTCTCCATAAACTGAACTGGAAGCAGCATAATGGAACCGGAATCATTGTTGTGTCACCAACTCGTGAACTGTCGATGCAAACTTACGGAGTCTTATCTGAGCTTCTGACCGGTTCGAATTTAACACATGGACTCGTTATGGGTGGTTCTAATCGGAGCGCGGAGAAAGATCGGCTTGCCAAGGGAGTTTCTATTCTTGTCGCCACTCCTGGACGTCTCCTCGATCATCTCCAAAACACGGACAACTTTCTAGTTCGCAATTTGAAGTGCCTTATCATCGATGAGGCAGATAGAATTCTGGATATTGGATTCGAAATTGAAATGCAGCAGATTCTCCGTCATTTGCCGAAACAACGACAATCCATGCTCTTCTCGGCAACTCATTCACCGAAAGTTGACGAGCTCGTGAAATTGGCTCTTCATTCGAATCCTGTTCGTGTATCGGTGAATGAGCAATCTGAGGAGGCAACTGTGGAAGGTCTGCAGCAGGGATACATTGTGGCTCCATCTGACAAAAGACTTCTTCTCTTGTTCACTTTCTTGAAGAAGAACAAGACCAAAAAAGTCATGGTTTTCTTCTCCTCATGTAACTCTGTGAAGTTTCATCAGGAACTTTTGAACTACATCGACGTCCCTTGCATGTGCATTCATGTAAGAAAATATCTCGATCGCAATGAAATAAGCCGATTTTTTTCAGGGAAAGCAGAAACAACAAAAACGTACATCGACCTTCTTCCAATTCTGTCAAGCCGAAAGCGGAATCCTTCTTTGTACTGATGTCGCTGCTCGCGGTCTCGACATTCCAGCCGTCGACTGGATTGTTCAATACGACCCACCAGATGAGCCAAGAGAGTATATTCATCGGGTTGGACGTACCGCGCGTGGAACCAATGGAAGTGGAAAAGCCCTGCTCGTTTTGAGACCGGAGGAACTCGGATTCTTGCGATACTTGAAGGCAGCGAAGGTCACATTGAACGAATTCGAGTTCTCATGGAACAAGGTAACCTGACAGCTTTATTATTTTGTCATGCTTGTCGTTGGCCTAATTCTTGTCTAATTTTTTAACGACTTTTGGGTGTTGATGGAAATTAGAATTTCAAAACGAAGGCCAACGTCCAAAGATACAAACATCATTGATTAATCACTGTCAGAATTGATTGAGAAATTACAATTGCGATGAGACTACGATGACAAACATTATTTTTGCAGGTGGCCAACATTCAGACGCAACTCGAGAATCTCATCAGCAAGAACTATTATCTCAACAAATCGGCGAAGGAGGCATACAAGTGCTACTTGAGAGCGTATGATTCGCATTCACTAAAGGTGAGTGTATTCACAAAGTGCATGCCCACCTAAAAAAACTGTAGTGCATGATGACATGACACTAATTACACACAAGATACCATCTTTCCGGCCTATAGTTTCAAGATGTCCGGCTACAAAATACTTGTTTCACACCTCCGCAAATTCTAATTTTGCAGGATATCTTCGATGTGACCAACATGGACTTGACTGCTGTTTCGAAATCGTTTGGGTTCTCCGTTCCTCCATTTGTTGACCTGCCAATCAGTAACAAGCCAAAGGTAAGTAAAAGAAACGGAGTAGAAATCTCAACGTTCTCTGAATTTTAGGTCGAAATTCGTTCGAAACTCTCCGGAGCAGGATACCGGAAAAAGAAGCCGTCGTTCACTTTCAAAACAAAGAAGTGAGAGATCAGTCACATCTCCATTGTTATCTCATTGTTATCTCTGTTGCTTTTACTGTTATCTTTTTATTCTTTTTATTCCTTTCTTTTTATGATCCCTTCATTGTTCTTTTGTTGTTCCATCAAAAAGCACTAATAAAACTGTTTCAGAGCGTCACAGATCCAACGTTTTGCAACTGTTTCATACCGTTTCGCTTCACTTTTCAGACGTCGAAAAGCGAAAGCTTCTCGTTCTCGTTTTCACCTTTTCAACAACATCACCACGCAAAAAAAAGAGAAGATAACGAAATTCTACAGAGGGGGGAGAAGGGAGGAGACGGGACGATATCATCTAAATGTCATATGTACATGTGAATATGTAAAGTTGTTGCGCAACTGTCTTCTTCTGATGCCTTCTTCGGCTTTTCCTTCTATTTCAGATGGACGCTTCCTGTTCCCCCTTCATCTCTTCTGAATCTCTTCTGAAGTCGCGTTGACCCCGCCCACCTCCCACTACTTCCACTTTTTTTCTCAATTAGGACGCCTACTCAGGGCCCTCCCGGTATAAAAACATTCAGTTTGAAAAAATTACCTAAAAATTTAGATCCCGCCCTCTCTTGATTCTCGTTCCCGATGATCTTTGCCTATCTGCCGGTAATACTTTTGTTATGTCATCAGATCTCAGCGATCCCAATTCCAAATGGTTTACTAGGCAAGTTTCATTCGTTCGTCGGAGTACTGTATGTCAGGGGAACTTTCCAATTCCAGATTATTTTTTCTCATTTTTTTTCTAAAAATCACTTTCCCCAGTTGTTCACTTAGACGATGATCTTCTATTAGTTGTCATATGATGATTCTCTTGGCATAATAATAATAATAATCAATGTCAAAAAGAAGAAAACTAATACTATAATAAGGGCTTCCATGCTAATAATCTGAGATATGACGACGCAGACAACACATCAAGTGGCGGTGAAGAAAGTTGAACGGAAAGTGTTTTGAGATTTCAAAAGATAATTCCAGGAAACGTCGAAGTTGAATGCACAGATACTACCATCGAAGCTGTTTTTCTCACGGAGTCCAATTTTCTAGGTGGGAACCTTTATCCATTGATGGCCTAGTGATGATTGCTAGCTGACTCCAAACTTATTATATAAATTTCAGGACGCGTTTTCGTTTTGGGTCATTCTCAAGACAAGGAATGTGTATCTAGAGAAGTTGGGAGACGGACAACATCTATTACTGTACCTAGAGATAAATGTGGAGTTGAAACTGTCCAACATGGCAAAGGAGCTGGTTACACCTCATCAGTCAACATTGTCATTTCGTTCCATGACAAGTTTCTGACAAAAGTCGACAGAGTAAGTTAACTTTTCTTCTTCTTCTTGTCGATAAAATTGTTTTCATTTCAGGCCTATAATATCACTTGCTTATTTGCTCCCACTGGAGATGTTGTATCATATGCACTCACTGTACAACCATCGGTAGTTATAAAATTATTTGAACTTTGATATAATTTCTGCTATTTCCAGCTACTGAAGAATATTCAAGTTCTTGCGGAGCAACCCAGCTGTGAGTATGAAGTATTCGATGTTCGCACGAGACGACCAGCGGAAGTTGTTCATGTTAATGCACCACTGGAACATGTCTGGACTTGTGATGGAGCCAATTTAGGTAAGTTCAACTCATTTTGTGACCTTCAAACATAACTTGATTTCAGACCTTTTCTGCATGAGAGTCCACGACTGTGTCATAAACGAAGGAAAGAGCAAACGTCGGTCGAGAATTATTGATTCAGAAGGATGCTCTTTGGATACTTCTCGACTCCCAAATCTTCGATATGAGAATAATAAGCTATCAGCTCGAGTAATGTCGAAAGCATTCCGATTTGGAGATGATGTAGCAGTGGAATTCGAGTGTAACGTTCGTCTGGATCTCAGAAACGGAACATCGTGCCCGAGACCGAGATGTTGATCTAGATGTTTATTACTTTCTATTTAATTTTATTTAAATTAATACTAACTAATTTACGAGTTGTTGAGTTTAAGCATTTGTCATTCTAGATTTTGATATAAATTATTTGAATTTCTTCTATTTCCAGACTGGAAACTGCATTGAAATTAAGGAAATCTGCTGAAACTGAGAAGCAAGACGATTGAACAGAATTTTGTATTTTGAGTGAGTTGAATAATAATTATGGCATCGCTTATATTAGAAAATACCAGCTCCTGGTTTCCTTCCCGGCCATGCTTCTTTTGCGTATCGTTTCTTATGGTGGTCCTCCATTTCTTCTTCTGTCGAACTCGCCGTGACAAACTGATGATGGCCTGGCTCTGGGAGCGTCTTCCCATACATCTCCAGATCTGGAGCAGCATTCAATGCCATTGGTCCGAAAGTTGAAGAAAGTGGAGCGGTCATTACATCTCGTCCAGGACGAACAATCTTTCTTGGTGGCTCAGATCTTTTCGGATCACCTGGTCTTTTGTTGGGATTTGTTGATATTATTGCAGTTGTGACGAGATTTCGGAATCTTCCGACGGATGGATCGACGTCTTCAGGATTAATAACTTCCTCCTCCTCGAGAAAAGCAACATTTCCCCGCGGTCGTTTCTTTCTTCGCGCTTCTTCAACAGAAATCGGCAGTTGAGGGATCCTCCTATTTTGGGCTGTGTTGTACGATGTTTGGTGCTGAAAATCAATAAATCGTAACTTCGTATAGTGGGAACACGATTACATTAAAAGTGTATTCATGAAATCAGGAATGGATAAAAATGATCACTTACGTCTAGCTGCTCCTCAGACGCTATCACTGTTGGATCGTCTTCCACGATATGTTCCGTCTTCAAACGCACTGCATACTTTCTAGTAGATGCTCCGAGATGAAACTGAGTTCCTGGATCCATGAAAACAACTTCGAGAGGTCGCAGACGAACGTTTCCAAGGAATGTTCCATGGCCTACAAAATACATGTTAAGAAGAACCAACCACTCAAGGTTATAAGAACTCACTACTATCCATATCAACCAGAGCAAAACGCTGTAACAAACCATGGTAGAGAATCAGTGCATGGACTCTTGAACACGACGCATGTTCTACAGCGAAATCCACCTAGAATATATTGAGGGTATTATTTTTCAAATAAATCGAATGAAACTGCATACCTGCTTGTTGTTTCTTCCGAAGTAATACGCTTTTTTATCATCGATCAACAATTTCTGAAATAGTTCAGCATTAGATGGCAATAACTGAAAATTCAAAAACCTGAATTAATGCGTCGCCTTTATATACATCCAAATGTGCTCCGTCTGGTGGCTTGACAGCCCAATTTGGAACTTTGAATTTGCTTTTTTCATCAGTTTCTTCCATTATCTAAACAAAATAATTTAGTACTACAACGGTTCCAAATATTGACTCAAAATAGTTCCAATAAATAGCAGCAATTCGAACAATTTTTGATGATGTAGGTGCGCTCCAGCGAATCAACTGGCAGAAAATGGGTCGATGGAGGGAAATTCGAAAAAAAAACGAGAAAAAGGAACACATTTATTCATCAGGCTTCAGAAAATTTGATAAAGAATGATAAGTTTAAGTTAGCTAAGCATATTCGATAGATAGCATTACAGTGGGATAATTTGTATAAGATCGATAAAAACTGAGCAAAACGCGATGGGGCCTTTCTTTTCAGGTCATGGTCAGGGTGACAGCAGAATGAATTGCTATAACGATTGTTCTGGTGATTGGGAGGTGAATACTTAAAAGACAGAATTGAAAAAAACCTTGAGATAATGGAAACATAAATATAAATTTTAGATTTATCAGAAGTGGTTCAGAGGACGCGCTTCAAACTTCGGTGGCAGTTAGTTGCTGAGAGATTGTCGATTGAGTGCGTGCACGGGATTCGAGTGGCAACGAATAAGTTCTGCGACGCTTGTTTCGAGCAACCATGATAGTCGTTTCATCTGCAACGGATATATATGATTTGGCACAGCTTGGATGATGTACAATGGAATATTTCAACGTTTTACATATGGTTTGTAGAATTGAAACTCACGGCATGCATTGAATTGATTTCCATTGGTCGGGACTCGAACTTCGAAAACTTCGTCTCTGCGCTCATCAACCTTTCCCACTTTGAGCTTCATGCGAATGTTCGGCTCAACGAACTGGTTCATACCAGCTCCATTGCTGCCAACTTCGATTCCTTCGTCCTTAGAGCTCAAGCACCAGAAAATAGTGAAAACCAGTCCGATTATGTTCACAAGCATCACGATTAGAATCGCCGCACAAACTGCCACGGTGTCCCAACCCCATGTTAGAATATGTGGTGGTATAACCAAATCGTCGTTAGACATGCTCGGTAAAACTGAAAACAATTATCTTAGAAAGCCGATTGAACAAATATATGCGCAAAAAAAGGAAGGTTCATTGGGGAGAGTGATGTTTTCAAAACAAAATCAACAGTGTTCGGACGCGAGACCAGATCCTCTCATAAAGTCACTCTTTGTTTGCCTGATTAAATTTATCCAATACAATCTATGCTTTACTGTGGGGAGACATAAAAATTCGGTTAAAAACGCAAAATCGGACACAATTTCTCAATTTTTTGAATGAAAATCCTGAAAACGGTGCAATGCGTAAATCGACACTAGTTTGATGTGCAGGTTACATCTTTTCCAGGCGCGTATTCAAATTCTGGAGAACTAATTTCAGTCGACTTGTTTCAATTGACAGAAAAAATTCCTCGTGTTGTGAATCTGCTGAATTTCAAGTTTTGAAAACTGCGTTTTTTCAAGCATTGATTCTGATTTCTACAAAACAACTTCATTTGAAAGTTACAAAGAGTATACACTAAGATGACTGAGATGTGAGAATACAGGCAGTTTAAAAATTAGTTTATTTAATCACATTTTTGTTGAGATCTGTACATTAAAAGTGAATATGAACATCGACGTCTGAAAATTGTGTGTCGTTTGACGGCAAGTATTATGATAAGGATTAGTATTGCCACTCCGCTAATAGTGTAAACAGTGATCTGGCGAACCTCGGACGGCAACCGACAGCTGTTCACACGAACCTGAAAAAACTCCATAATTGTATTTCCTTAAGTCTCCGAGCTCACATCGTCGCCGTCTAGAACCACTAGTAGCATTGAAGGCACATCTCCGTTTCTCCAAGAGAAGGAATTAACTGTATACTCGTAAAAGTAGCCAGGTGGACTAGACATCTTCCATTTTCTCTTGCACATTTTATGAGTGTGTCCACCGAAAACTGCTTTTGGATTGAGACTGTCAATTAGTTTCAGAGAAGATTCTTTGGATAGTGTATCCCATTGTTCTCGATATTTTTCCTTCACATCGATCTGATGCTGCTGATCTAGCTTCTCACACACAGTGTCACTTCTTCTGGAAATGGAGAGAGCTTATGTCTTTGTGTATATTCTTATCTGACCTGTACAAGGGAAAATGCTGCAGAACAATAGGTCGACTAGCTGCTTGTTTCGTTTTTATTTGGTCGAGTTCTACTTCTGCTTCATGACAAAGTCTACATCCATCGCCATGTAATGCCATGGAATTTATCAGAATAAACCTGTATCCTTTTAATTGTATATCGTCAACGAGCCCTCTACGAAATTCCTTATTGAACATTTTCAGGGTTTCAGGCATCACACTACAAATATATACTGTTGAGAACTCTCAGGAAACTATATAAACGTACGCATAGTGAAATCCAATGTCATGATTTCCAGCTAGAGTGATAGTTTTGTTATCGTCTCCAAACAGTTGTCGGAATCTATCAGCATATAAACTAAACAAAGGTTTCCCCGCCCACTTTCCCTCATCCATCAAATCGCCTAGAAAGAAAACAAACTCAGGATTGTGTATCCACTTCGCAATCCAAAATGACTGATACATTTGCCATTCTCTTTTCAATTTATCCAGCCAGTGTCCATTTCTCTCCCCAAGTAAATGAGTGTCCGAGATCATGAAAACTTTCAAACTTGTTTCCGAACAACTGGAATTTTCAAATGATTTTCAATCTTAATCCAACCTAACCTTCCGTGTTTGCAGGGCCAATTGCAGTCGGATAATGCATTATAGAATATGAAATATTCATTATAAAGTACTAATACTACTATAAGAAATATAGGCAGCCCCAAGACCTTAAACCATATCATAAGTGTAAGGGATCCCCGAGAACTGAAAAAAGTGTCCATTTTCGAACAAGGAGCTGGGCTATGTTTATATACAGAGAATCGTGTGGGCTTTCCAATTGCAAATCATGTTAAGCAATAAAATTTAAATCAAAAAATTTATTAGCTGCTGAAAGAAACAGAAAACAAACAAAACAACGGAATCTAACTCTATATTCAAAAATAAAATCTACGAATGTTGATAATCTATTGTTTCATCAGCATTTGAGTCACGCGTTCCAAAATTTTCTCATTCAATCCCGACCCGACAACTCTCTGTAATAAATTTAATTTACCGCCGTCTGTTTCCCAACTCTCACCTGAACTTTATTTTCTGCATCAATCAATTCCTGTGCACTTATATATGTTCCATCTTCGTTACTGACAATGAATAGACGGTGAGGACCATCAATCTGGATGAAGTTGGTGCGAGGATTCACAAATCCATCGCATTCTACGTTAATTGCTAAAGTGTTCAGTTGTCCAACAGCGAAATAGAAGTCCAGCCCATCAGAGAGGATCATTTGGGAAGTGAATGGACGAGTGACATCAGTGTATTGGGTGAATCCATGATTGTGAGCTTGAGCGCAGAGGGTTGTGAACATGCTGATCACCGCCTGAGATCGGGCACCATCATCAAACATTTGTTCTGAAAAAGATTTTCAGACTAAATCGAAGGAATTCGAACTCACTTGCTTCCTGACTGCCTTCGATCTCCTTATCATTCTCCCATCCCATCCAATGTGCAACTCTTTTTCTCAACGGTCTCAATGATTTCACACTGAGAACACCGTACGTATGAGTCTCTCCCGAATCAGCATGATATCCCGGGCACTGCCATAATGGTTGCTGATCCGGCCATAAGTTGTACACTTTCGGCGAGAATAATGTCTCTTCGAAGTTGTAGTCTTTATCGAAAATGGGAATTTTAGAATCTTCGGAATCGAGTGAGTGAAGTGAGGCTGGTGCTTCTCTCGATCTAACTTGGGCAGCTAACTTGTCCCGATGAACGAATGCAAGCTCTCCCAGTTTTCTTCGATCGTCTCCGATGTACTTGGGGAAGTTGTTCAATCTTCTCTTCACGTTTCTGGTTCCAATCTCCTCTTCGTCGTACAAGAACATGAATCCGCTACGTACCCAAAAGGCTTCAGACTCAACATCATAAGCAACACGGTGATCGGCAAGTCGAGAAACATTGTGTGCAATACCTCCCATGGCGTCATCAATGAGGTTTCCGAACAACTTTTGAGTATCCTCATCAGAGAAATTTTGACCATCTCCGAATCCCATTGACTTCAGGGTACTCTATAAAAACGATAATATAAGTTTGATGTTGTTCAGATCAACAACCTGGAAGCTCTGTTGTAGTTCTGCTGTTGGAGGACGGAGTCCTTGATAAAAATCGTCCAATGGCTTGTTGACCACTCTAGTCTTCGTCAGATATTTATAATAGTCCAAAGTGTCAAAATGGGCGGGAGTTGGCGGGATTCCCCATGCCTTACGTGTAGCCATCAGTGTTGGGTGCCAGTCTCGACGCCACGTTCTCTCTGCTCGAGTCCATGGACGTTCGTACGGAGACACAAGATCAATTTTTTCTTTTATGGTCGGCATTGAGTTGACCATTTCAGCAGTTTTGTAGTAATCGAAAAGGCGGACGCCAGATCCAGAAGCATCTCCAGCATTGGTAAATTCTTCTTGAAGCATATGCTTTGGCTCGTGATGTTGATGTGATTTTCGATAGTACGGTGGTCGATATACAGTAGAAGCATTAGCCGATTTGACTGGGACTTCATCGATTTTGTTCGCCTGCTCCGCTTCCTTTGAAGACTGTGGAAGATCAGCGGCAGTGGAGGTGGAGGATTTCCCACGACATATTGTTCTAATCAACAATGTTCGTTTCAACCCGTGCATTCCTCGAACTCTGTAAAAATGCGCAACTTGTGCTTGACAGAATCTTTTCAAACCGAAGGATATTGATAACCGAAAAATCACAGTTTGATACAATATGAACAAAGAAAACTATTCTTTATGGTACAGTTTCATCGCATATCAAATTTTATTGCGCATAGTCATGATTTTAGATACATTGTATATTCAGTGTCTTTGAGATCGAGTGTTAGATGATGGTCCGCCGGAGCTTGATGCTGGATTACTCGGAGTAGCTGAAATTAATATTGAGATGGGAATTATGGTTATTAAGTTTACCATAGAGATGAGCGTTTGGAGATTCGGGAGAGTCTGATGGTGTCGGAGAACCATCGGTGCCACTTGCCGCTTGCTGCGGGGTGTCGTATGCGTTAAACATGACAGGAACATCGTTGTCAACCACCCTGTTCGCACGTACACGACGTCCTGGACGAACAAGACGAGGTGGTGGAATAGTAAGCATTTCGCTTGATGAAACCGCATTGACTGGAGTAGAAAGACTCAACGACGGAGTAGCAACAGGAGTACGAGCAGTAGACGTTGTCTAAAATTTTGATAATTGACGAAATCAAGCTATCAAAAAATATAAGACAATCACCCAAATCGTATTCGAAATTTAATGAAATATAAGAAAACATACAGGCTCTGTCATAGTCCGAGCGGATTCTCCACTAGTACCAGGAACATCCTTGGCCTCTGAATGTCAACAATCTAGATCATTGAAAGAAATTCACGAAACTAACTTCGGTCAGCCGATCTGAGGTTCTTCCGGGATATTCCACACGACGGTTCACTTTGATCCATCGGTTCATCCTCATCGACATCCATAACTTCCGTTTTCACCTCTTCGACCAAAACAGTTTCTTTTTTGGCAAGTTGCTCGGTCAGCCATTGGATATCATCATCGCACAATTCTAACTGTGTCAAAGGACGACGTAACATAGACATTCTGAAAACCAACCTAATGCAGCTTTTCAGGATCTTCAAACTAGATATAAGGATGCTAACCAGTAACAGTCAAACACTTATAAATTTCGAAAAAGAAAAAATTTTACTCCAAGCAATACCGAAGCGCCAATATCAAGGACCATTATTTAGAATTTAGGGCCAGAGACAACAACGAAGAAACAACAGGAATATTAGAACAGTTACGAAAGAATATATTATCCGAGTAAGCCTCATCAGACGAGGAAACAGAAGAAAAATACTGACAACTGAGAAGAAAGCGATGGTATTCTACGTCTGTTTCGACTCAGTTTTCAGTTGAACATGGAGATAGAAACGAGGATGGGACATTTGGAAACTGGAAGTTTGGATAATACTAATTGGCCTTCACTTTGTCCTGTCGGCTCTTTTCCAACTGGAGAGCGATTTGTTGAGCGCGGAGAGTCAATCGTTTTGTGTTCTCCATCACTTGTTCATGAATACTGACTGACTTGACACCCATCACAACTTGTCCCAACTTGCTGTCAATCTTGGCCCCTTCAATGCGATAGGTTCTGATGAGATCTACAATCCAGCGCTCGGCTTCCTCTTGGCTCATGTTCAAACGGCGAGCGAGCATTTCGATGGTAATGCATTGGTGAATGCGGCAGAACATTTCGAAGATCAGAAGACGGGCGGACTCGCGGAAGTCTCCAAGAACAGCAGTCAGGAAGAAATCGTTTGAGAGCACATCCTCGCACTTCTGCAGCATTTCCTGGGCTTCATCGAAGTCGTATTTGATGTAGAGGCATGTGAGGAAATCAGTGACTGGATCCTTGTAGCTGTGTCTTTCCTAAAACACTCAAGATTATGCGAACTGCAGTAACATAATCAAAACTTACAATGTCGATAACCTTGACAAGATCTTTCAAGCTGTTCTTCTGGCGACTCTTACTGGTAACAACAGCCACAGCGAGATAGCGGAGCAAATGTGGAGCAAGAACTTGGATAGCATTGAGGTATGGTTGTTGATTGAGGAACATCTCAATAATCTCGTCGCGTCCTTTCGGGTAGTTGTAATAGACGAAAAGAGCCCAGTGCATCAGCCAAGCACGTTGAGTGACGAGTTCCCACTCGGTATCGAATGGGTTGGCATCGATGTAAGCACGAAGCTTGAGAAGATCGTCACGGGCGTGCTCCCATTCTTGAAGAAGAATTTCACTGGCCAACTTTCCGTAGAGAGCATTCAGATAGTTCGGGTCGGCTTGATTGACGAGGTTGCGATAGTAGTAGAGACAAACCGAAGCAACTGTATAGTTTCCGCACTCGTACATGAATTTGCTGTAGCGGAAGAGAGTGTCAACCATGTCCACGGTGAACTAAAAATTCAAAATTAGAAAAATTGCTTCGAGTGTATTTCATCAATCTTACATTGTGGTTCTGAGTGAGATGCTCCAAAATGCGCACGTTGCCGTCTCTTTCGCGATTATTGTCCATCATCTCCTTGACTTCTGGAATCTCCAATATGGCCACCACAGGATCGACTCTGGACTTGAGCTCTTCTCTCTCCCTGATGATTTGATTTCTCTTGGCCTCAACGGCCGCTGGTATCGGTCTACCGTTGTATGTTTCGATGACACTGTCGATCATGTTTGTCTTGTTCAACAGCTGACGGTGCATTTCAGTCAAGGAAGTCTCATCGTAAACCTATAAACTTTCACAATAGCACGACTTGGTGTTTCTTGATATATCTGTGAAACAGTCAAAAACTTACACCTCGTGGCTCGATAAACTCCAACAACGGAATAATCAAGTGCATATCGAGAAAAGGCGCCATGCGCTGAGTAAGGTCGAAAGTTGACATTTTACCTGTAAAAAACTACTTCTATTTTAGATATTAGTTTTAATATGTATATAAGCAATATTTATTTCGAAAGTCAGCAAGAAATAGATTGTTTGAGAAACGATTTAATGGAAAATGCGAAAATTAGGAGAAAATCGGAAAAATTTGGAAGTTCTAAAAAGAGCGCGCGGCGGAATAGCGGAGTGTCGTTGCAAAGCTTTGCGGATCCGCGCGGAGCGATCCCATCCAGATGGCCACCTGCCTGGAGTTTTGGTTCATGATCATGGAGATGACGTTCCGTTCAGCAACGGTTCTTGTGGTTTGGGAATTTTGCCTAGGACTTAAGAAAGGAAAGTGATATAAGGATTATCATTAAATTCCTCTCTCAAACTCCTCTGGAAATTCGTAAAATAGACACCAAAACTTGAGAACATGGATTATCCCACCGACATTCAAGAAACAAATACATCGCCGAGTGGCTCTCTAAATAAAATTAGGAATCGTTAAGAAAAATGATTCACAATCCAATTAGGAGTTCTGTATAACCGATACATTTAAGTATTCAAACTACAGTAGGACTTCAACTTACCATTGTTGTGGGAGACACTCAAAACGCGTTGATTAGACATTTCTACAATTCTCGAAGTCTTCTTGGCTTGAAGATAGACCTCGAGATATAATCGTGAGGGGAATCAGAGTCCCAGAAGTTTGTTGGAAAATTCTCAATTGATCGGATGAATTCGAAAATACTTGCTCCTCTTGAAAAATAAACCCAGAGGAAAGAATATATCTTACCAGTATGGGAGGATAGCATATTTCGTAGATAAGCAGATTCTATATTAATTGAATATAGAAATTGATTGTAAGATTAAGATTATCACTCAACTGTTAGTCTAACAAACGTCTCGTTTTTATCAATCAAAATGATAGATCAAATATGAATCATCAAAAAGGAGCTTCTTGATGTGATTTGAAATTATTCCCAGAACAACGAATTGTTAAGAAATGGTGAACACCTATTGAGAATGGAACTTTGATGTCTCATATCTAACATACCAAATTGGTTGGTTTTTACAGCTGATTTTGATTCATAATAGCCGATTATCATCATGGTCAAATCTTCAGAAGATTCTTAAGCTGGGTGTTTGAGTACTTTCCCATAATGAGCACGTACGATGAGTTCTGAGAATGGTAAAAGAAATTCAGAAGGTATTCTCCTCATGAAAAAAACTCAAGAAAGAGTCTTATTGGAGTTATAGGAAGTCTTCAAAAATGTGCATGGTTCACTATCACGACCAGTATTTCAAGAATTAATACTGTTCAGCCAAAACATGAAAAAAACCTTATTACCCTCAATTTTTATAAATTGCGAGTTGAGGTAAAACCGGTGACAAACCTACATAGGCTACAGTATTCCAAAGGCGTGGCAAGATAAGACCAATCGCGGCTTTTTTGTATTTTCGAAGTTAAAATATAAAGAGCATAACTGCTTTTCATACTTTCAATTCGCATTGAGAATAGTAATTTAGGATAGTCATGGAAATGTTACAACGGGATTCATATTGATTATTCACCCTGAATGAGATAACAAGAGGGGATAACTGAATCTTCTTCACAAATCGGGAAACATTTTTGCTGGCCTGTAAAAAATCACATTCCCGAAGGATGAAGAGGAAAAATATTCTAACAAGCCAACTTTCAAGCCAACTCAGTTAAATTGTCTCCTAGTTTTGGACGATAAACTGATATCTATAACAAAGTGTTTCCTTGACCATGCGAGTTGAATTTTTTCTGAGAATTGAGTCATAGACTATATTGACAGTGAGAATTCCAAATATGCAATAAAACTCTGCTGCTCACGTAACTCAAATTTTTGGTCATCAAAGTTGCAGCCACTTCAATTTTGCTGACTTTTTAGAGGCCATATCTCTGCTTCTAGGCATTTCCAGAAAATCTAGTTATTGGGTGATCTGCACAAAACAGTGCTCTATCAGAATATGTAGTTTTCAAATATTGTTGAAAACTGAAACCTGCCGAATTGAAGACCCTCTTTATTACAGAGATCTCAAAAATCAGCGAAATTAGTACTGGCTGCAACTTTGATGACCCAAAACTTGAGTTACGTGAACACTTAGATTTTTATTTCATATTTAGAATTCTCACTGTCGATATAGTCTAGGACTCAATTCTCAGAAAAAATTAAATCGCGCGGTCGAGGGATCCCCTTGTAAGTATTTGTCTAGATAAGCATAGTGAGATTATAAACTAGATAACAAAAAAGCTGGAATTGTTCAGTAACACCAATCAATAGACAGCAAGAAGATTAACAAATCTGCTTTTTTCAAAGTCATTCGATGATTAAAAATGGGGTTCGAAAATGATTTTCGAAATCCAATAAGAACAATCCACATCGTGATAATGAATGACAATCCAATTGATTCGAGATCCATAAAGTGACCAAATTGACCGATCATTTGAACTTTGTGATAAATCGAAGGAGAAGCTTTGAAGTGATAACAACTTCTTTCTGTTGTGACATTTCCTTTCAACATTGGTTTTCTAATCTTGGTACCAATTACAAGTTTCATGTTTGATTTTTCGAGTATTTTGTGAAGAATTCAATGAGGATACTGTAGGTGAAATGCGTGATCTTGACCCTGATACATATTCATGATCATATGACACTTGATGAGGGAAACATGTTTAGCCCATGTGTTTCACACGAGAAATATAGATTAACTGAGCTTCTGAGCCAGATGAGAGCTAATCCTGTATTTTTTCGAATAGAAGGAAAACTTTATTTCGATGATTTCCTATAAGTGACTTCTCCATTCAATAGTTCTGATTTCGGCATAGATTCACCTTCTTGAATATTTCCAGAACTTCTTTTCTGTTTCAATGATCTGCCCATTTGAGACTGATGAGGTCACGAATGGTCGTTGTACTCAACGCACTTGACTTTCACAATCTTTCTTACATCAGACACACATGAATCTGAAGCCACGCCCCCTTCTTAACCGATATAAAAGTAAAGACGTTACGTCGACCTATCAAAATCACTTTTTATTTCAAGTTGATTGTCTAAACACCCCCCGTTTTTCTTCAATTTCCAACATGTCCAACTACTCGATTCTCTGTATTATGGCGATTGTGTTCATGCTGTCTGCCACCGTCAATTCCCAATTATTCGGTGGCTGGTCGCAACCTGCGTGGGGATACAGTGCTCAAGGTAGCCATTTCGATAAAGAGTTTTGGAAGGTTCACATAATTCATTTCAGGAGTCGGCGTAGATCAATACGGTAACACTTTCGAAGGCACCCCACAGAATGGAATCTACTTGTTCTGTAATGGACATGGATGCCCAGGTCGCGGTTAAAGATGACAGCGGATAAATAATTTGATTAATTGGGTCCTATCACGATTTCATATATTCTCTCGTTTTCAATGAACATTTCCTCTTTCATTAATTGACTACAGTAATTGAAACTGTCTTGACAACCAAATCACATGAAGTATTGATGATTGTGGTTTAATGAAAAACTATCTCTGGTCAAGGTCATTTCCCTATAGTTTCAAGGAAATATCTTCTCAAAAAGGTTATCAATTTTGATGGAGAAGTGTCACTTCTATCACCTCCAAAAGAACACAAATCGTGAAGATTGTGACGGTCAAACTGAAAATAACACGAGATTTTTTGAAGTCAGATGTCGTTTTTCTGGGTACAGATTGGGCCGACAAGTTTGTGAGATTTCGTTTTGTGACTTACATAATCAGAAAACTAACTGAGTTATGACCTTTCAATGGACTCGCAACAGCCAGAAAGTACTAAAGTTCTGAAGGTCTCAGCTCTCAAGCACTTTTAGAGAGTAAAGTTACTGTGTTATTTAAAGTTAAATGCAGATTCAGATTAACCATTTTCTCGGAAATTCGTTATCCAATTGTACCCAACCAGAAATCCTCATCTGTGAAGTGTGAAATTCTGCAAGCTTCAAAGTTCCACTAATCGAGTACTTTCAGGCTGTTGATAGACTTTTGAGAGATCATAACATGACTTACGAAAAAACTTCCTAGAATTTGAACACAGTTTTGAAAAAAACACATGCTTAGAAATTTTTAATGATATAGCTTATACCGTAACATATAGAAATCCCACAGACTTGTCTGCTCATTCTGACCAAAAAAGGCATTGCCAGTTTTCCAAAAGATAATAATATGTGTATTTTCTGATGATCCTTGAGATCGCATTATGATGATAAGGAACAATTCAGCAGGAAGTTTTCAGATATGGCTGGGAGCGCTGAAAAAAAGGTTGAATACCATATGTTATTTCTGTTTTTTACTGGCAGCTTTGAAAACCGATACCTGAACCAACATTTGATTCGTACTTTCATCATTGGATTCTCGAATCCAGTTTTCTGAAATTTGCTCTTTGTTCTCTAAATATTCCAAATAACTTGTTTTGATAGTTTTTTCTTCGATCGATCCTTGCCTGAATCATTGAAAGAGTCGTAAAATTTTTATTGTCGGCCACCTGATTGTCCACCGAAAATGAAAAAAGAGGGAGATAATACGGGGGGAAACATCACAGAAAAGGTCATTGTTTGTAAAATCAGAAGGAATTACTCGTAATGAACATAATGCTTTCTTGAAACTAATAAATTGGGAAGCTGTCTAAATCTCTCAGACATCGTTATTGATGATGTCATCTATGCTCGAATAGAGTCCAGATCCCAGAAACAGCCATCCCAAAATGAAAAGAAAGAGATTGATAATCAGTTTTTGGTAATATTTGAACCTGTAAAATACAATTGTGATTGGATAGAGTATTACAAAAGAACTCACATTTCTCCTTGTTTCTTGAATACTGGAAGAAATACCATACAATCCAGGAATGAAGGGAGAATCAATGAAATGAGGAGTCCAGATGTGATTCCAACCAGAGGAATGATTTGCATTAAATTTGGAACTACCAATGCTAGACACACTGAAAGAATACTATTTGATAGAAGATAAAGAATGGATGAAGCTCACATGATACAATCATAAGTCCAAGACGAAGAGCATATGGAAGAAAGGCGTGAAGCACTTTTCTTTCTTGGGGAACTTTAGAACGAAGACTTGGAAGAAGCATTTGAACAATCACAAAAAGCTGAATAGCACTTCCAAAAAATATCTTGAGAACAAGGAGACCTTTGATCGAAACTGTCAAGCTGAAAAATTTATAATTCATCGCGTTCTAGTAGGAAGAAGTTAAGATATTTAGGAATTCATTCGAATCGGGACCATCTAATCCAACTCACACTGAATTTGGTAAATTGAGTGTCAAGCTTCCTTGTACTTTCGGACCAAAAGTGACATATCCAAAGAATCCCAAAAATGCATATAGAACAGTAACAAGATTCATGGCTGTTGACAATACTCCAGTTGTTCCTGTCATATCCTTCGGATGTTTCAAAGAGTTTTCCAATGGTAAGACCATTGCTTGACCTTCGAATGAATATATCAACGCTCCTGCAGCAAGAGAAATTCCTTCTATTCCAGTGACACTGTTCAATTCCCAAGTTGGATACCATTTATGAACCATTAACTCCTAAAAAAGGAATAATAAAAACAACTTCAATTCATACAAACCTTCGTGATCAGCACAATAGCAGCGAAGATGATAACGTTTCCACATAGACACAAAATTGTGATCAATTTCATGTGTCCAATGAAATTCAAAAGCATTTGAGGGACGAAATACAGCAAAATCATGACACTTTTGGAAAATGGTAGTGGAGAGTCAGCAATAAACTCCCAGATCTGAGAACATGTAGCTTACAATGACTCCTTAGATTTGGATCGTACCTCAATTACATGCTCAACTGCAAAAACCATGAAAACGGTTATCACTCCCAGCTGGAAAGCCAGCAGACATGCATTTACTATTATTCTGAAAAAAAATTATATTTAATTGATTCTCCGAGTTTTTAGGGTATACTTTGCTAGTTTGGCATGTCTTCTAGCCCATCTGTAGCTGTTCAACATTGCTGCTTCTGCCATCTCACCGTAGTCTAGACTTTGGTCTCCGTTTCTGAAATCTCCATATTCTCTTTCCTACATCAATTTTCAATTCTTACGATTTTGCTAAAAACTGTGAACAGCTAACTATTTTATGCATACTGTAGAGACTCAGGAAACCGACAATGAAAACCAATGTTAGTCCACCCTGAACAGTTCAGAACTTGGACAATCGTGAAGTTTGGCGATATTACCCATAAACCAGCTTGTTTGAAGCTGACTGCTAGTGAGAAACATCCGGGACCAATCATGCCACAGATGAAGTTGATTAAACCAGATGTAGCCCTGAAAAACTAAGATTTGAACTCCCGCTCATTTACCGGCAAAGTCCGCAATCACGTACCAGGCGCCGAACTTTACGCCAATCGCTATTTGTATTATTTATTTTTTTATGTTTTCACACACTTTTCTATGTATTTAAAGCTGTTGTTTTTAGATTTAATTTAAGTCTTTTTATTTTTTTTCTAAATACATGCAACTATAAGCCCTATTGTCACGAATTTCTGACGAGACTAAGCTTTTTATAAAGATTATCGAAAATTATAAATGACTCCGAAAATATTTTCAGTGCATATTTTCATTTGAATAAGTTCTCTTTTGAATAAGTTCTTTTTATGTAAATTTCAGAACAGACCAGTTAAATAGTCCTCGTCTGATTTCAGATTTGAAGCTTTGTTCTTGTGAATTTAATGTCCTCTGACTTACGAGATTCCATTTTTCCTTGAGATTAGTACACTTTTGACAGATTTCGTATCATTATGTCCGTTTTGAATTCCTGCGTTTTTCGTTCCCAAGTCGTCGAATTCTTGTTTCTTTCGTTCATGTCCATTTTCCGTTGGCCCAACGATGAACGGCATCGTTTCTAGCTCTATGAGAATTTTTTGTTCTTCGACTGTTGACATTATGAGAAATAGTAAGAATAGTTTCAATTTTGAAAAGAATCAGTGAATATGATAAATATCTTATCAGTATCAGGAAGGCAGCTTCAGTAGACAATAGGTTGTTAAATATCAATATCTCGAGTTTTTTATTTTCCAAAAACTGCTGATATGATGTGAATGACCAACCAAATAGAGGAGGCGGAATGTAGTGTGTAAATGAGGAAGACGAGCGGCTTTTGGTGGTGCTCAGAGCACCTCAAAAGCACCCGAGAGGATTAGATGACTAAGAACAGAGATTGAAAAACGATATATTGTTGGAAGTAGAGAGAATAGGAGGGGCAGGAGGAAATTGTGTCTGAGAAATGAAAACTAGGCGAATGTTTCGTTTCTCGGTGCTTTTGGGGTGCAATGTCTGCTTCCGTGCTTTGACTCACTCTGTTTTTCTCTCATGTTGACTGAAAGGATTCGTTAGATTGAGTGAGAATTGGTACTAATTCTGTGATCCAACTGCTTTTGCTCTTCCCAGCAAGTAAGAATGTTGAAAGACAACACTTTCACAGTTCGGATTCTAGGATGATTTGGAGAAAAGAAAATACTGAGTCATTTTATAGATTCACATTCGAAAAGTTATTTTTCAAAAAAAGGTAGAATAGTCCTCTTCTTCTTTGTGGAAATGTTGAAAAGAACCTTTTCGAGAAACATGGGCATTCAACTGGAAACTTTTTAGACATTTTGTGAGACAGAGAGATTGAGCACTCCACAAAGTGAGCAATTTTAGCAATAGGCTTAGAATCGAGAATGAGGAAATGGTCGATTTCTGTTTTATGAGTCTGTTGTGATTCCTAGCTATCGAGATCTCTATTTGCTCGTTCAAGATTGAATAGGTGTTTTTGTGTGCGGACTGGGAATATTGAGATTTTTATTATTGTTCGTAGGCTTCGGTGTTTTCGAGTATCTAAAATAGCTTCCTGGTGTCCGTGTTTTTGCTATCCAAAACTGTGACACGAGAAACTGGTAGGGGAAAGGCTTTACATAGGAACGGATTGAAGGATTCAGAAAGCTTTCTGATAGAATTAGAAACACAAATCTCTTATCTGCCGTCTGGTTCATAAAGATATCTAGAAGTATCCTCGTCAAAATAGGCACTGAAGACAAAGACGTTACATATTCTATGAATATTTGACCATTAATGTTGTGCCTGAAGCACTTCCACTGTTGGGCAGATATCGATATATCCTTTGAAAAAAATAATAATCATCTAGTTAAATGGGATGATGAAATAAAATTCAAAGCTCTCAAATCAAACAGTGGACGGGTTAGACTCAAAACAACTATTCGTAGATTTCCTATGACCCTCGTCTGTTTTTCTCTGTTACGGGACCATCGAACTAGAAGGCCCTTGAACACACCGGAAAAAGTAGTCTTGTTTACCAATCAGATTTTCGCTGAAATTTTAAAATTCTCAAAATTTGGCCTCTTATTTTGAATGAGAGTTTTTGGATATCAGTTAACTGATCAGTTGCCAAGCACATCCAGTTATACTACTACAGAACAAATAGTAGTTTTATGAAGAGTATCAGAAGAGTCGGTAGTGTTAGTATATTCGAAATAGGAGCTATTATCTTCGCATTCGTTCAAAAACTGATCTTGCTTTTCGTGAAGACAAAAGAATTCTGCTAATGAGTTGGGTTTAGTTCCTTCATGATCATAAGGAAGTAGTATCAAGAACAACTTTTTGTTTAAACTTGTTGAAAACACAGGGTGGACGAAGGTGATTTTTCATATAAATGGTCAAGAAAACATTGAGAGAAACAGGTTCACATCATCATTTTTGGAAGTGAATAGACTACTTTACATATTGAACAGATTATTCATTCTCACCCACAAACTCGGGAGAGTGATGCCAATCGCGAAAAAAGTGCGACTCTGATCTTGAATTGCTTCTTTTTATATTTATGTGTAGCCATTTGGCAAATAGAAACGCGCAATCTTTAAAAATCGCTCGCTTTTTGATCATCATCACCTTTTTGATGATTTATAACTTAAGCAGACGATACGAGACCTCCGTTGGGACTTAAGAAAGTAGAGAAAGTCAACTAAATATAAGGATTTCCATAAGTAAATTGTGGGAAAAAGTGGAATACTCTAAAGAAACTAGTTTTGTTGGACAGAACAGCTATCAACAAAAATATTTACATGAAAATTGTTCTATTGAGAGGTAAAAAAAGTAATTCAATTACAGGATCATTTTCAAAGTTCTGACTTATCGCGTTAAACAAAACAGAACACAGGAATTGTTCTTCGTCAAAGACTGATCGACTAAATATCACTTATCAAATATGAGTGTACATTGATGTCTTCATTAATCACTCGAATTTCGAACTGGTTTCTCGTCACATATTGTTTCATCTTTTTCTCTGTAAACTTCATAAGTTGCAGAAATCAGAAAGTGTTGTATTGAATTATCTTTGTGAAACTATCCTCAGGCGTGCTAGACCAAATTCAGAATTGCAGTTAAAAAGTGCGAAATTGATTTCTGTTGAGACCTCTTTGGGCTCTTTGTTTGTTCTCCTGGGTATCTTTATCGCTTCTTCACTCATGTCTGTAACTATGAAGCTTCGATTCAAATACTATTGTTACAGATCAAACATGACAGCGGAGACTCCACCCCAAACTTCGTCGCTCATTCAAAGTGGAGATTATCTTATCGTTCAAAAGGTTAGTGAACGAGAAGTTCAAATGTCAAAAAGGGAATCCTGATTTCAGATTGATGGAGAGCAAAGCCGAATTGTGAGGTTTACACCAAAGCAAAAAGTTCTAATCGAAAAGTTGAAGTTTTCCGCTGACAGGTAATCCATCTGGCATTTAGTGATTCCAAAATTGATCATTGCTGACTACGAGTAGTGACGTCCACAGTTTTATCTAAACATCAAACACGTGCCAGTTCTTTAAAAATCACATACTTTTTGGATACCTCTTCTCACCTCCCGATTAAAAATTGATGTGCAAACATATCATTTGATTTGAACTTTAGAGAACAGTTCAGTGTACTTTATAGGTTGTTTCAGGAAAAAACGGTTTTATTTGATAAAATGAGTTTTGGACGTTTCGATAGAAAAATCTATCCTCGACTTAGAAATTTCTTCAGGTTCGTATTTTCAGCGCATTCGGGAAACCACACGGACTATTCGAAGTATCCAACAATCAGTGCATACCTATGTCCGTGGACAGGCTCATTGAGGAACTTCAGCTTCAAGAAGCCCCAGTAGCAACGTTGGCAGTTGATTCCGATGTTGTGGTTTCCGAAACTATTGAATCCGCGGACTCGAGAGTGACTATTGCACCATCAGCGCTTAAGCTGGAACCAGAGCAGAAACGGCAAAAATTAGAAATGGATGCAGTTTTGGAGATGAAGAAACAGGGAGTCAGTGGACAAGAAGTAGTTGCTAAGCTTGTAGAAGGATCTGCCTCGTTTCAAACACGAACTGTCTTTTCTCAGAGCAAGTACATTAAAAGAAAAGCGAAGAAGCACAGTGATAGGTACATTAATTTCAAGAGAGTCCACTGCTTTAGAATCGAGTTTCAGAGTGCTTATTCTACGTCCAACTATTCGTCTACTTGCCAAAGCTTATTATCTAAAAGACCCAGATCGTCTTGCAATGCTCCGTGCTGACCAATTGGCTTTAATTCTTCAGATGGCTGGTGTGCATCACGGAAAGAATGTTCTAGTGTTTGAACAAACTCTTGGACTTATCACTTCTGCCGTAATGGAGAGACTCGGCGGAAAAGGCGGATGCGTTCACATCCACCGCGTTCGTGCATCTAATATGAATAAATATAGCTCTCAAATATTTTTCAGGGGGCCGTTGCACAATCAATTCCATGTGTCCATTCGATGAACTACGAGGAATCTACGTTATCCACTTTTCTCCCAGTGCGTATCAAGTGCCTTCTTGCTGGAAAACAATTACCGTATGAAAACAATCGGAAGCCATTTTCGGAAGAGACTGAAAATGGAGAGGAAAAAGAATGCCAAAAGATTGACGACAAAGTAGAGGTGTGAACTAAACTAACCAAATAACTTTATACAAGAAATAACGGTTTGAGTTCAGGAGCAGGATCTGGAAGCTCTCGCTAGACGCAATGATCGCTTGGACCGAGAAAGAAGAGGATTAGAAATGATTTTCGAAGAGAAAGCTCATTCTCTGATCATCGGTAGTCGCACTGTTGATCCAATAAGTGTTCTGGAATTGACTTATCCAAAACTGGCTCCATCTGCCTCCATTGTTATCTATTCACCTCATCAGAATGTATGTTTTAATTAGCAAGAATCAAATCTCTATAAGCATTGATATAACTTCTTTCAGATGCTTGTGGCTGCTTACGACTGGCTTGCAAAACGACAGACGGTAAACTTAGTGTTATCGGATCAAATGTGCCGTGTTATGCAAGTACTTCCTGATCGGACCCACCCGTTGATGGCTCAACATGTTGCTGGTGGTCATGTTCTGAGTGGAATTAAAGTTGTTGATCAATAGTTACACTGTTGATTTGTTACTTTTTGTTTTTGTATTTTTATTATTTCCTAGAGCTACATATCAAGATCTTATTTTTGTTGCTCTTTTATTGTTGCATTTGATAATACAAATATAATTCGCGAATATAATTCTTTTTTTATCCACTCCATAGTTTTTCCAGTTGAAAATCAAATTCCATGTTATTTTGTTGGTCCAGCTAAACAGTATGCATCCAATTAAATATATCTTGCAAAATTTATGTTCAAGATTTTTTGATACATTTAACTGGAAACTCTCGAGATGCAGTTTCTCTTCCCCCGATTAGTTGTGAAACTAGTCGTGAAAAGTGTGCGCGGCACTTGCAAACCACCAATCCACGCTGCTTAGCCCCGCCCACGAAACCATGCCGCATGCGTGTCAATGAGATTCTCGAGCCGATAAGCTTCATCGAACACGTTGCTTGTCTTGTATCTCGAAAATTTCACAAGCAACAAATCTCCAGGAAATTGAAGGACCGGAGTAGTGCAGATTAATATATTATTAACATCTACAAAGTTTTGTTTTGAAAAGTGCTCTCTTCTTGTGTTAAAAATTTATTAGCATTGAAAAAATGTGTTGAAAATAGACTAAGAAAGTTAATACTAGTTTCTGGTCAATCTTCTCTATGCTTTTAAACTCCCTTTTGCCCTGCACGTTCATCAAGTTTCCCTTTTCAATGAAAATCCAATCTCATTCATCTCGTCTCTCGGGTCAAATTCCTTCAATTTGACTGATTTTTTCAGGTAATGACTGCCCTACGAGTTAGCACCCTTTTGGTGCTGGCCAGCATATTACCACTCGAACAAGGATTTTATGTTCCTGGAGTTGCACCCTTCGATTTCAGAGCTGGAGATTTCATAGATGTCAAGGTATACTTGGTTTTAATATATTTAGAGAAATATGTTTAATTTATTTAGGCTATCAAACTGACGAGCTCGAGCAATATCATGCCATTTGAATACTATTCCGTTCCATTTTGTACACCAAAAAATGGGGATATTCAATATAAATCTGAAAACCTTGGCGAAGTTATGCGAGGCGATCGAATCGTCAACACACCGTACAAGTTCACAATGAAGAAAAACGAGCAATGTGCATCGCTGTGCACAAAGACGTTGTCTAAGGACGATGTAGCATTGTTCAAAGAACGCATTCGGCAAGAATATTCTGCACACATGTAAGCTCAGAGAAATATGACTGTTCTATTATAAAGATTCCAGGATTGTCGATAATCTCCCAGTTGCTACCGTAATCAGCTCTGGAAAATCTGGTGATGTGTATTACGATCTTGGATACCGTCTTGGATGGATCGACGAAAATTCAAAGGTGTTCCTCAACAATCATCTTCAGTTTGTTGTTAAATATCATCAACACACCCCTGGACTTTACAGGTTCTACTTGAAATTTCTTCCAAAAATTTGAAACAGTGATAGATTTACAGAGTAGTTGGATTTGAAGTCCGCCCAAGATCTATCACTGCCAGTAAAATTAGCGAATCGAGTTGTTCATTGCCAGACGATGGCGGAAAGCACATTGAACTCGGCGATTCCGAACAGACCATTGACTTCTCGTATTCAGTCGCTTTCGAGGAAAGCGATATTCCATGGGCATCTCGATGGGACGTTTATTTGACCACAAAAGCCGTCGACATCCACTGGTTCAGTATTTTGAATTCCATCGTTGTCGTTCTGTCGCTTTCTGGTCAGTATCTATTAGTCTTCGATATATATAAAAAAAAAGTATTATTTCAGGTTTCTTGAGTGTGACGATTGTCCGAACCGTTCGTCGTGATATTGCTCAATACAATCGTGACGATGAAGAAGATGATACCCTAGAGGAAACTGGATGGAAGCTTGTACACGGTGATGTATTCCGTCCGCCACCGCATCAAATGATTCTTGTTAATATGGTTGGAACGGGAATTCAACTTCTGGGAATGTCGGCGATTGTAGTCGGTATGGATCCACATAAGTTTTATACGAGTATATGTATTTCTTGCAGTCTGTGCAATGCTTGGAATGCTTTCACCAGCTTCACGAGGATCTCTCATGTCGGCTGCTGTATTCCTCTTCTGCTTCATGGGAATTATTTCCGGATATCATGCCGGTCGTCTTTACAAAACTATGAAGGGACGCAATCCGATTCGATGTGCTGTTCAAACAGCTACCCTATTCCCATCTCTGATTCTTGGAGCTGGTTTCCTGCTGAACTTCTTCTTAATTGGAAAACATTCATCCGGAGCAGTTCCATTTGGAACAATGATTGCCCTTCTGGTCATGTGGTTCTGTATCGACATGCCGTTGATCTTCCTTGGGTTCTATTTTGGATACCGCAAGCAACCGTACACCCACCCAGTTCGTACCAACCAAATCCCTCGCCAAGTTCCGGATCAACCTTGGTATCTTCGTCTGATTCCCAGTTCGCTCATTGCTGGAGTTTTACCATTCGGAGCCATGTTCATCGAACTGTTCTTCATTTTTAATGTGAGTTTTACTACGTCAAGTTCACAATTTGATAAAAAATTCAGGCCATCTGGGAGAACCAATTTTACTACTTGTTCGGCTTCCTCTTCATTGTCTCCATTATCTTGGCCATTTCGACTGCTCAAATATCTGTAGTAGCTACTTATTTTTCACTGTGTGCCGAAAACTATCGCTGGTGGTGGCGATCGTTCGTGATCTCGGGTGGATCTTCATTTTATGGTATCTATTTTCTCGAATGATCAGACTAATGTTAGTGTGTTTTTTCTTCTTTCAGTTATGGCCTATGCGGTGTTTTACTACAACACTAAATTGACCATCGAAGGATTCGTTCCAACAGTTCTCTATTTTGGATACTCGTAAGTTGAATTCACATTATTTCGGAATATTTTTAATATATTTACACATTCAGGTCTCTAATCGCTTTGACATTCTTCTTCATGACGGGAACGATTGGATTCTACGCGTCGCATTTCTTCCTCACCAAGATTTATGCGGCTGTCAAAATCGATTAATTACCCTCCTGCTCCTGTCAACCCTTGAACGCCACTGACTGCACCCACCCAACCATGCGTTCAAAGCAGAAAGAAGATCGGCATTTTCCTGTGTATTTCTTACATTTCCCAACCACTTTTTCACTCATCACATTCCCCCAGTGCTTCCTTGTTTTTTTTTGTATAGAACCCGCCGCTTCTGACACATCAAATTGGTTGTTTAAAAATATAAATATTTATAAATAATATGAATGTAGATTAGCTTTGATTCTTCTCATTTCCTCTGACATAATTCATCAATTTCTCTCCCATCGCTCGCAATTTCATGTGATAATCATTCCACAAAAGAACACTTTGAATGTACATTTTCGATAACAACGGTGTTTAGCTTTTAGAATCATTAACAAGAACTTATGAAAAGTTGAAACTACTTGCGCTCAATCGGTACTTTAACGTATACAATTTTCAATAGAATGGATAGAAAAAATTAAAATAAACTCAGGGTTATGGTCAACGCAAATGAGGTGAAGCCGTGGCAAGTCAGGTACTTTGAAAACGGGCAGAATGAATTGTTTAAAAATAAACAATAATTACAGATTAATACTTATAATTGGTGGAATATTTGGAGCACATCGATTATTCTTGAGACAGATTCCAGAAGCATTCGTCTTCTTTTCGACTCTCGGAGTTCTTCTGATAGGTTCGGCAAATTGGTTTCCGATTGAACTTGGCATAATTTATATTCAGGATGGTTATACGACAGCTTCATGTTCAAATACGAAGTCGAAGAGTACAATCAGTTGATTAACAACAATGAGGAAAATCGAGAAAAGGAAAAGTGGAAGTCAGTGGGAAATATAGAGAAAAATAAGGATTGTGATTTTTCAGGAACGGAAAACTACAGCTGGCACAATCCAAATTCGTTGAGTTCTCATTCACTCGGTTTCTGTATTCTGTACTGTACGGTATGTACATCGGAGTCGCTACCTGGCTTGCGTGTACTGTAACTTTTGGATGGACAGATGTCAATACGATACCGTTTATCACTGTTCTTTCTCTTGGAATAACATCAGGTTTGGTTTTCTTTTCATGTTTCATCAAGTTATTGAATTTTCTTCAGGTGTCTACATTATCGGGCAATGTGGTGGACAAAGTCGGGAGCTCAGTTATATTTGGATGGCGAGTTTTACCACCATGTTTATGATGGTAAAATAATCTTATCCGAATACGAAAGCTGGGAAACACTGCATGATTTCAGGTTCGTGTTGCCCAAAGTGCAGTGTTTCGATCAATTTTCATCGCTGTAATCACCACTACATTAATCGGAAACCGAACTGCTCAAATCAAGAGACGACGACACACTTGGAAGCATTTTCTGGTATTCAAAAATATGAGAGGAACGTTATAAGTCGAGAGTATTTTTTATAGTTCTGGTCATCCTTGTTCTTGATGCTTGTATGTGTGATTCTTGTCGGATGTTCAAGGAAAGTTGGAGACAAGCAGGTACTGTAGATAGACTCTGAAAAATGAAAAAAAGGCAACTTTCCATATCAGGTAACCGCAACACGTCCTGGAGCATCCCGAGTTACTACTTCGGTTGGAAGTCTACTGAGAGACAGAGTGCTGGATTCTAAGAAAGTGTACAAGTAAGCTATTTTTTAGAATCAAAACACCACTGACAATCTTGGGAAAATTTCATTTTTGATTTGGAAAGCTATATTGTAACCCCTGGAAATGTTCTATCATACAGCCCCACGACATTCCAATAAGGGCCCCCACACTCATGCTTTTGCAGACCCCCACTTAGTAGCACCTGAGGAAGTGTGGGGGTCCATATTGATATGGAGAGGGCTTTGTTGGAATCAAGCGGGGGAGGGGGGCTATATTAAAATGGTGGGGGTTTTTTTTATAGAATCTTCTAGGTGGGACCCTATATTGATATCTAAAAGTCCTTTAGTGAGGGATACAAAGTTTACCCATGCGGGAAAAGGTCGGGAGGGGGGTGGGTCATAATAGAATAACCCCACAGTCTCAATGTCACAGCTTCTTCGAGGGAAATCCCATCATCGGCTATCATTCGAAATATGATAATCAGGACAAAAAATCCACAAAATCTGAGAAAAGCAATTCGTTCTGGCAAAAAGTTTGGAGCGGTGAGCTTTTCGACGAGCTGACTGGTGCTGGCCATTTGACAAGAATAGACTGGGTGAGTCATGTCCGTGCCCTACAGTAATCTGAAACTTCTCTTTTTCAGATTGAATTGACAACTACATTCATCGTAGACGTTCTGAGAGCCGAAGCGCGTGTGGTTGAAAAATCTTCAACAGTTGAGCCATTCAAATGGGCACTTTGGAGAAATTATCTCATTCATGTGAGTAATTGAACTTTATAAATATCAATGTCAGACTAGCACTCTGCAGACATAATCAGCCATTTTCAGAGATTTTCCCTCGATCCCCTTGTTTCCGATGAACGGCTCCGCGTAGAATGCAGGAAATGGCAAAAGGAAGATGCCTCTAAGGAAGAAAAAGTTGAAAGAGATTTCAGCATGTTAGCAGCAAAACAGGGATGTAAGACCTTCCAGTCATGACTCCATTCTATTCAAAACGTCTATTAATATATATTTTTTTAAACTATTTATGATCTCTGTATTCCGGTCAACTCGTCGCATAAAATGATCTACTTTGTATCATCATATTTCCAAATAAATCCAGTTAAATAATTTCATTCTTCTGTGTGTGTGAAACGGCGAATATTAATAATTGAAAGCACCAAGGCAAGAGGGACGGGAATTCAGTGCGAACAGGTCAGAATGTGCAAAACAAATGTTGAAACTGTTCAAGGTAACAAATACGGTATATAAAGCTGAGGGAGTTATAGAGTAAACGAAGGAACCAAGAACAAGAGAAAAACTACATGGGAATCTTGATTCTCAAGGATTACGAATATCGAACAGGCTGATGGAACATGATAGCGAAACGAAAAAAGTAAATACCCGAAAGTCTGTTGGAACGAAGCAAATAATGATAAAGGAAAACTTTCTGCAAAATATACACTGAAACTGGACAAAGCAAGGCGGTAAAACCATAACTGGATTCTCGGAGGCTTGGGAAAGGCAATCAAGCATAAATCTTTATAAGCCGGATGGTGGTGGACCCATGTTTCCAGGAAGGTCCATTGGAATTCCAGGAAGAGTAGAAACAGATGAAGTAGCACCGGTGGAAGACTGAAAAATATTAGTCTATCAGAAACCGTGTTTAAATTTATTTACCTGTCGTTCAATCTGATTAAAAATATCGGTGATGAGGTTTGGGTGGCACTTAAGAATGTCGTCCCATCCAGGAGTTCCTGTCACGGTTTTCGGTCGGTTGAGGATGTACTGCAAAAGATGCTTCGATTTGGATAGAGTTCGATAGTTCTCCCTTATATTCTCACCTGAACAGCTCTCCTCCTCAATTTCGGTGCAGTATAGAGATCTCCGATGATCAGAAGGCTACAAGCATTATCAGCGTTGATATTTTCCACCAAATACTTCTCGCAGTGAACTTTCAATTCTTCAATGCGATATTTGTCAGCTGCGATGAGAAGTGCCGTGGCCATGTCAGTAATGTCTTTCTGGCAATGCCCGCAGTAGATGTAGTAGACCATTTCGTAGATAACATCATAATCCATGTCGTTGATGCACATCATAGACTGTAATTTGAGAGATTACAGAAAAACATATATCGGAAGGCAACAAACCGATCTAGACTCATCGGTATCTTGATGAGTTAGCATCGCATTAAATACCATTGACCGGGCCGCAAGTACTGCTTTGTGAGCACGAATCACTCTCCCGTTGACATGTATTTCAAAATCCGTAAGAAGCTCATCAGTGAACAACTTTTGATAATCGTTCACCAATTGCTGTTCCGTGTTGATGGGTTCAAACTGTAATATCAAAATTCAGTTACAGGACTGATATTCAATTCAAAACTCACTTGAATGGGTTCATTGGTGGTCGTAATGGTTTCAACGGCCACATCAATTTCAACATGGACAATTATCATATCACGAGGCATTATTTGAGGGAAAAGAACATCACGTTTGATATATGACACATAATCAGAATGTGATGGATTTGGATGGATTCGCATCTGAAAAGAACGTGGTGTAAGCAGATTCGGCAAGACACCTAAAAACTCACCTCTATGTCTTTGTTTTCGGCAGTTCGGAGTTTGAATTGCGATTTGAATCCAATCTTCCCAGCTTTTACGTTATTGTTGATGACTCGATTCAGGCACAAGAACACGAAGTCCTTATTATTTTCGCCATTTCCTTTCGGGTATATTTTTATGGACCAGGTCAGCTGTTCGTCTCCCCGTTGAAGATAAACAAAGTTTTCGAGATATTCTTGATAGCAATGAGAGAAGTTTTTGACAGTCCAAGTGTGTTGCACCTTCTCTACTTTAATCTCAGTCTGAGAAGAAACGCCAAGTGCTGGAACTCCGACACAAATCATATCGTTTCCACCACTGCCGACACCGCCGATATAAACGCCGTCGACTTGTGGCTCCATTCTGCAAGAAAGTTACTTTGAAAGAAAAATAGCAAAAACTAGAGCGAAGTAATAGAAGTGAACTGATATCTGGGGAAGACAATGAATGTAAAGCAACTGTCATATATAGAAGGAAAAATCGGCCAAAATGAAAACATCGAACAGCCGTCACTCATCGAAAATAGATCGATAATTGGTCATGTCTGGCGCCGAGAAAGCAAAGGGAGTGAGACGAAAGTGAGGAAGAGAGAGAAAGAAAAATGAGGGGAAGTGTGCGCAAACACTGTTTTTATATCACAAATCAACAAGTCATTCTTCATGATGGCGAGAGGGAAAAAATAATGCATGATTTTTTTTTTGTGAAATTAAACATTAAACGGTAATATAAAACATAATTTCAATGAACGAGGGAACATCAGAAAATCAAGAATGCACGGCTAGTTACGAAATAATCTAAATAATTTCAACTAGCCCTACTCAGGCAAGCAAATCAACCGAAACGAAAAACATTCAAGAAAGGTGCATATATCACTAGACGTCAATATGCATTGATTGAATGGTTTTTTGTCTTCCCAAAGGGCATTAGACTGCAGTACATGAAGAGAAAAGTGAAGGAAAACCGATATCGTAGAACAATAATGAGATAAGAACGGCTTTATACAAGAACAAGAACGGCTTTATACAGAAGAAAAAAACTTCTGATGTTCGGTCAAAATTATAAAAAACTGGAACAAAAGTTTTCTCCAATAGAGCTCTATTGTTGGATCATTCTTTTCACATCCGTCTATGACACCAGCGAAGGCTTCATGGAATTCACTATTAGTAATAGTTCTACACAATACAAAATGATTACCAAAATGGCGCCATCTAATCAATCTCGAAACTTTGTCAGATTGAAACGTGTTAGGAGATAGATTATATGTTTCCAGCAACAACAGCAGATGGTAGATGAGAAGAGAAACGATAAGCGATACTGTTCTCAAATAGAACATGGGACTTTGGACTTTGAAATGTTATCGCGCACACAAGGATAAGGGGAAGGTCAGAGCAAAGTAATCAGATAAGAACTTAAGGAAAAGAGGAAGAGACGGGAGTTATGTGGCGGAAGAACTGATTAATTAAACCTTGATGTCAATCTTTATGGAAAGTGAAGAGAGAAAAAATACCTGCTGGTCATTACCGGAGTCTCCAATAAGTATGTCGATGACTCCGAACTATAACAATCAATTAGTCAACTCTTGGAATTGGTATCCTTCTCGTCATTGCGCGGTATTTCTAATATAGATCGGCGGAATGAAAAATCCATACTATTTTATCTCTTCCAATGGGCTAGGTAGCACAAATCACATGTTTTATATACACACACGCACAGAAAACTGATCTTTGTTGAGAAAGGAAGGGTTAGAAGGAACAAGATCGTGTATATTCTGAATTCTTGCAAACCAAGTGTTTCACAATTTTATGGTCCTACTGATGAAAGCAGTGATGACTGAAGTACGCCCAACTACAGTGTCGGGGGATGCCAAAAAAATGATTCGATGAACACAACCAGGTCCACTGATCAGAGAGGAAAGCGATTCAAAAACAACTTTAGGTGCAGACTACAAAATATGAAAAATGTTGAGTTATTCTGAACAAGGTGTATTCCGTCATTGAAATGCAACGAAATCCATGACTATCTTCAACCTTTAAAATGAATTACAGTCAGCAAAGAATAATGAGTGAAACTTATAGAAGTTGTCCCGTGCTATCACTATCCATGGAAAATGCGTCGAACGAACACATTTCACACACACCCTCAAGCAAATAGTGTGTAAAGTGGCGGAATGAGCGCGAAAGTAAGAAAAGAAGCAGCAATAATGTTTGTCATAATGTAGACTATAAACTGCCAGACGATGAATGAAACATCACAAATCTATCTGATGTAGTTCACCAGCAAATTAATGAGTTTCAGGAAAAGTTAGATGAACTGTAACAAGATCAAAAACTCAAACATCTATTGCAAACTGAATCGTGCTTTGAGCTTTTTGAAAAACAGACGTGCGATCAAAGTTCGCACACTCAGACAAAAATGCTTGTAAGGGGTAGGGTGTGAGAAGTAGGGAATCACATCTACGGGGCAAATTGGAACATATCGAAAAATAACCCATCACATGCATCCAACTTGTGATGCAGATCTTCGTATTGAGTACCGGGAGGAAAAAACAGAGATCATTGTAGCTTGACCGATTGTTGATGATGTTAGTTCTGCGAAAACTTGAAAAAACGTTGATCACAATGAGAGAACTAAATCATAGTTTTCAGGACTGGGACAAGTTTTTCTTGTTTCTCAATAAATCAAAATGAAACTAATTCTCTCATATTTAACAAAACAGCATGAGTCAGAGGCAGAATTGTGAGCGGTGAAACTAGTAGAACGAAGAAACGAAAAGAAGACGGGACCCTGTGTAGAAAAGAGTAAGGTCGACCAGCAAGTGGTGGTCTCTAGTCGTAGCCTCTCCCACTTGCCGCTTTGTTCAGTGATGCGAACGAGAGATGTGCGAGTAGAGAGTAAACAGAGATGCAAGACGCAAACGAAGAGTATTCTGTTGAGAGACGCAGATGATCAACGGTCAAACAGCAAGGCCATAGGCCAGTGAAAAAGCCGATAAAGACTAGGCAATATAAAAAAAAACGTTTATACTCGGTAGAGAATTAGATGCGAAAAAGAAGGGATCGAGGAGAACATTGAGCCGTTCGCTACGTGTGAGCATTTCGATAACTCTTTAGAAAATTCTGACTAAGAAATTCGCCAGCTCAAAATTAGCAATATTACACATGTGATTTAACCAACAGCGGTGCTTGATAAATAAACTTTTCGTGACAAAAAAAAGCTTGCGATGAAGAAATGACACAGTAACACTGTCGTTGATCTTCTGAACTTTAAATAAAGCCACCTTTGGTCGTTGTTCAACATCACATAATTCACATTTTGTCTGTCTTCTTTCCGATTTCGTGCCTTTTTTGCGCAGACCTGCGACAATGAGATCAAACTAAACATAATGAGGAAGAAATGAGAAATGTGCCAGACTTTGTGTTCGATGTCTGCTCATTGAGGAAGCAATGAAGAAGAGAACACTATAGTTTGCCGACCCAGATGGAAGATTTTCGGAGATCACAGGGAACAGAGATCGAACACTAAGGCATCAAAAGAACAGACAAAAAACAATTTAGGTCGTATGAGTTGAAACTATTTAAATAGTAAAAACAACGGAGCAAGAAAACATGGAATAAACGGAGAAACGAAAGGAGAAAAAACGAATTCGCCGCTACGGCATACTGTAGATCGAGCGTGGTAGGACCGCGGGAGTAAATGATGGGTGCGCCTTACTTTCAGGATACTGTAAAAAATGTCTAATTCGTTTCGATCTGCCCCGCCAGTATTTTTTAATTTAAAAATGGATTCAAGCACCATCGGAACAAGTTTGATTCACACCGTTCGAATTTAGTCATTCGGATACAGTTATTCCCCTTCTTCCGTGCTGTAATGAATTCATTTCTTCTTTCCATCGTCTTCGCGTTGATTGTTGTCGGAGCAACATCGGACAATATCACTTATGCGCCTTCCGTTCTCGCACATTCCAACGAAGAGCCTCATCAAAGATGTGAGTTTGAACGATTGAGTTATTTTCGTTATTCTAGTCGTCTTGCAGTGACATTCTACAACTGGGATCATAACGATTTGGGAACATCGGCATTCGAAAATCTTCCCTCATTGCCTGATCAGCCAACTCCACTCCCAATCAACCAATCCGAAAAATGTCCAGACGGATGGCTGCGATATTCCGATTCGTGCTATTTCTTTGAAACAGAACGTGTTGGATTCGCAAAAGCTGAGAGAAAGTGTCAGGACAAGCAAGCAACTCTATTCGTTGCCAATTCACTGGAGGAGTATGACACTGTACGATCTCATGCCGAAAAATCGTGTTTCTCTTGGCTCGGACTTGTAAGATTCAGTCATTTTGAGCGATTGGAACAGCTGCCACGGTGGCAAACAACTGGCTCAATCAATCCGTCTAGCATGTAAGTAATGATGCAATAAATCCACAAGCTAAATGAAGATTTCCAGCAACTGGTTAGTCAGACCTTATCAACCGATCGCCAATGGATGGTCTACAATTGCTAATTGTGCCGCTCTCTTCCAGTCTCCGACCAGTGTACCATCATCTTCATACACCTACTTCTACCCATGTACTCTACCATTCAGCTCGATCTGTGAGCGCAACTCAACTATTCTCAATGCCCCAAACTGATCACACTCCAACTCATGTATTTCAATTGACGCAAATTATTTCACTCATCTTAACTGTTCAACCATGATCCTCACTTTCTATTTTCATGAATTCTTGTGTATACTTCGGCCCTGAAGAAATATGATGCAACAGAAACATAAATCGAACATTTATTGAAGATATAGGATTTGTCTACTTCTGGAGTCGAATAGCGTCGATACGACGAAGAATGTCATCAAGCTCGTCAATTTCCTTCGTCAGTTTCCCAGCATTTTTAATAAGTTCATTCGAAAGTCCCTCAATCTGAAATTAAATAAGAAGAACTGCATAAGAGGGGGAAAACTAACAGAATTATATTCTAGAGCATTTGTCTTCAGATGCACTTCGAGGTTAGTCAATGCTCCATCTAACTCTTGTTCAGTGGCACCAAAGTTCGACAGCAACTCTCTAGTCATCAGAATTGTCTCGTTTTGATTCTCCACTCGAAGATTCGAACAGATGTTATCTTCACTCGGAATCAGGACATCGCCACTGTGGAGACCCGACGATGTGGTAAAATGGCGTGATTTCTCCTCGATTTCATCTGCACAACAAAAGAATCAGAAGATCTCTTCCAGGCCAAAGACTAACTGAGAATATTCAACCAACACTGATCTTCCCGATTATCGTACTCCAATGCAGTCCGTGTCTGGTAGTTCTTGCGACTCATCGCCTCAATTCTCTCCAGATCGTCTCTTGTCTGTAGAATCATTTCAGATCATATTCCAGGTTTAGAAGGACAAACCATCAGCTCTCTTCCTTGGTGTCGATGTTCTCTTCGAACCGGATTATTATTGTTTTGACGATTTCGTCTGTTTTGATTCGGAACCGGAACATTGTTGCGCCGTGGTTGTCCGTTTCTCCTAAAATTGAAGAAGAAAAAGAAAAAAAAACAAGGACTAACTCATTATTTTGTCTGGCAGGAACAAATTGATTCAATTGTTGATGTCCTTGTCTATTTCCTCCAGCTTGAGCTCTTTGCTGATTCATCAAAAACTGCTGCCATCCCGGGTTGAAACGATCAGCAGGATTCATGATGAAGAACTTCACGAGTAGTCTTTGTTCAGTTTAAATTGGAAAATGCTCAGAAACTCTAGAAAGAATAGGGATGTTCTTGATGATTATCAGTTTGCAAGGTTTTTAGATCTCACGGGGTTTCATAAACTCAAAAATAAAATAGTTTTACGTTGGGGAATCAAAGATCATTCTCACTTTCATAGCAACTACTAACCATACTAACTAGTCACCATGACAAACTCTCCTTCTTCTACTTTCGAAAGCTCATTCTCATCATCGGAATCTCCTCAAATCACAATCAGACGTCCGGCTGATTTTCATGTGGCAATGAACCCAACAACTCCACATTCGAATCCATATCCAAGGTTTGATTATTCTCTATGAACAAAGTTTCGACCTCTTTTTCCCAGGGAGGCTTTTTCCAGTCCATTCCAAATCCAAACTCCCGTCATAATAACTCCCGGAGAGGAGAGATCAATCAGGTAGTATGGCACAAGGTTTAAAGTACTTTGAAATTATCTTCAGAACGATTTCCCGTATTAGACCAATCAGAAGAGTCAGAAGACGTCTAGAAACTCGTTCGTTTTTCAATAGTATTCGTCGTCGTCTATCGTTGGCAACACCCGGAGAAACTCATTTTGAAAATCAGAATGCTACTCCAAGAACACTGCCGAGAAGCAAGAGGCAATTCTTTCAAGTTTTTGATTTTCAACATGAACATGTTTCAGAAATGATAAAACGGAAACTGCGATTGAATTGGAATGCGACCAGTTTGAAGTGATGCTAGCGGCATTTAATGACATTCAGATCGAAACCCCAGATGCTTATTTGGAAAATGTGCCTTCTGACTCTTCGAATTGTGCTAAATTGAGAGAAATCAATCGTCTTGAAGCGATTGATTTCGCCGTTTCATCTCTAACTACAGACTGTGAAAACGAGATTCAGCAAGCTATTGATCTTCTGGAATGGAACATTGGCCAAATGACGTTTGAGTCTGATTTGGTAGAGTAAAATTATTAATTCCCGAATTGTTGGTTCTTTCCAGATTGAGACGCTCTTTGAAAAGTTCGACAATGAGAAGAACAAGAAGCAAAAACAATGGGAACAAATCGAACTGATTTTGAATGTCCTTAAATCCCTATAAATGATACCTGAAACTTAAAATGTAAAACTAAGCATAATGATTACGAAAATTATTTATTTAGAGAAGCGGCGTACATCAATAATTACAGAGACACTAACCACACACTTACGCTTCATGAATGGCGACAGGAAAATGGGGACATCCGTTTGAAGGGCTTTTTGGAGCAGTGAATTGATGTTGGGAGAATAAAACGGACTCTGGGGAAGGTTATGTGTGGATGCGTGGGAAAATGTGAATGGAAACCGGAGAATGAGAAACAGAAAAAGAAACTGTAGGCAGAGGTGTGATGGAAAAGGAGGGGTAAAGAGAGAAGAGCGTTTGAAAACCCGCATAAGTATATTCATAGTGCGTTTTGGGAAGCAATGAAGAACCGAAAATGTTACTGTTCCAGTACATGAGAGAAAGAGAGAAGATTGGAATTTTGAGAGCTCAGAATGGGAAAGAAAGAACAAAAAGGACCAATAATAACTTGATATACTAGGAGGGACTGGGAGGAAAACAAAAATAGAGAACTAAAACCGTCGAATCGAAATGAGTTGTTTACAGTTCGGTTCGACAGTATCATCTCTTCCCAAAACGAGACAGAGTCTTACATATTGGTAATTATTATAAAGCCATTATTATAAAATTACGAAGTTACCTTGACTCGTGGAGGGATAAAGGGAGACTCTTGCATGCATGAAGTTCGGAAGCTGTGTCAGAAAAGCCGAATTTCAATCATGAGAGAATAAAAAATTGGGTAAGTAAAACAAAACGAAAAAGCTGTAATTCATGGGGGCGACATATTACCGGAACTTTTGTAGCAAGTGCACGACGTTTGGGGCGAGAAGGAAACCATAATAACCAATGATGAATCAAATGATATTAACTCGGGGAATATGGAAAATAGAAAATATAATAATAAAGTCAGCATGGGATGAGGAGAGCTCATAGTTGCACGAAAAACAATGTTTGGGAAACGTTTTGCTTGGTAACTGGTCTAAACGAGAGTAAAAAAAGAAATGATGGGATGTGTGACAATGGGAGGAAAACAACGAAACTGATTAAGCGAGAGCGATGAATATATTTTTGGGATTTTGTATCTACTGGGTTTTTTTCGATAGGAAACTAACACTGGGAGTGGGGAAATCTAATCGGGACGAAACAAATGTAGAACTTGTAAAAAAGCTGGGCAATTGGGACTCTAGATGAACTTTGATAATAAGAGAATTTGTTATAGGTATGAGAACAGGGAAAAGGTTTGGGAATAAATGGCAAGTTCCGGATCTAAAAAGCTATCTTGGTAGTCGATTGCCCTAAAAAAACTGGATGACGTGAAGAATTTTCATTATCTACCAACTTACCATAGGCGCTAACTGAGCCAGCCGATTCGTATCAGAAGAATTTCCATTTAACGATTGTCTATCGAAACCGACGTCATTATCTTTACGCGCAGACTGTGAAGATAGAGTTGAGGAATTCGCGGCCGGATGGGAAGAGCTAGGAATAACGACTGCGTTCCGATAAGAACGCTCATTGTTCGTAGTAGAAACCACACCGGACACCGGATTTTGAGAGACGATTCCTAAAAAAGATACTTTAATATATCAAATGAATAATACAATAGCCTACCATTTTTCGTTAAATTTCCATTGACCAAGTTCAGATCGACAGATGTACTAGTTGCACAAGAAACTGATGACTTCTTTTTTACGGCATCTGCATACATTCGAGGAGATCGTGGTTCTTCTGATGTTGATGTCAACGCCGAGCCATGACCACTTTCATCCGTTAAACTTGCTTCCCCATACTGTGATCGCCGTGAGTGAAAGTCAGCAGAAGGTGGCATTGAGAAACAACTGGAATTAGATGGTCGTCCACGACTTCTCGACTCAGAAGAATGTCGAGATCTGTTGGATGAATTGGACGAAACACGAATGCCGCGTCTTGCTCGAGCACTGTTATTATTGCTTGAGCTTTTTCTATCCGCATCATAACCATCTGAAGCATCTGATCCGTGTGAGTGATTTCTGCTTTGACGATTTCGCTGCCCATACGTTTGACGATGCTTATGGCCACCAGATGAAGCCACAGCTGCAGCGTAGTCAACGAATCCGTTACGACGACTTGAAGTGGGTTGAGAATCTTGATAGTATAAGTGGTTGTTCATGAATTGATGACCATTTTTTCCTAAAAACTACATTTTATTGCTGTGTTGAAAATTATAAACTAACCTGCTCCTCCCGTTTTTCTGTCGTCGAAATTGGTTTGTGTTTTCTTAGAGAACTCCTTTGGCGTCTTCACGACTTCACTGAACTGTTTTTTGAATTGAACAGATACAACTCCGGTCGATGATTTTCCAGCATTGTTCACCGAATCATCATCTTCTTCGGAGGAGGATTGAGTTCCCAGTGAAGAGGAGAGACCAGGAGAGTCGGTGTCTTCTCGTTCAGAAATACTGGCTGCAGTGGAAACCGTAGCAGAAGTATTAACAGAAGCAGTTGATGTGGGAAGAGGAGGGCCAGTTAGAATCAGTCCGTTATCATTTTCCTCTTGCTTCTCTTGGACACATTCCGATCCAACATCTTCTTCTTCAGTCTCCAGCTCTTTTACAGCAGAAATCGGTTTTTCTATCAACTTCTTGCAACGTTCGGCTTCTATTTCCTTCGATTCCTTTTCCTCCTTCAGTTTTAATTGGAGAAGAACTTGATTCTTGACATCATCCGCGGGATTCGTGATTTTGAGGGGTCTGGAATCTCGTTTCTCAGCTCCAGCTGGTGCTTTGCGAAGCCATGCATATCGGGACAAATCGACCATTGGAGAGACCAGAGTGTTGTGCAACTGATTCAAGTCATATGTCACGGAAGTTTCTTGGGAAGGCAACGACAAAACTCCACTCATCAACCAATTTCGGTAGGTAAGCTCCTTCGATGTGAAAGGCATGATCATGTGAAGCAATGATCCCTTGTAGACTTTAGCTAGTTGGTTGCGACCTTTTCTTTCTCGCATAGTGACGGCTACCACTAGAATCTGAAATGCTTGTCCGAATGCATTGGCGATGGACGAGAAATTGTATGTCGAACGTCCGACGTCATTTGCAGTGAGTAACGGATCTTCCAGAGCAAGATTCCCAGGCTGAGCTCGTTTGTGACCATATCTAGCACCAGCAGCAGACTTGGGAATGTAGCAACACTGTCCAGGAGAGATTCCCATTTCCTCATAATTGAACTCTAATGAGTACAGTTCGAGAAACCGAAGCAAAAGATGTCCAAGGTTGACTCCTCGATCATAGATTGTCCGATGTCTCATGTTGAGTGCATATAGCTAAACAGATAATACTAAAGTGATTATTGAAGACAGAAGGCTTACCTGGAAGAAGTTCACAAGCAAGAGGACGAGACCATATGAAGAAAGTCCCCCCGTGAATGTCTGATTAAGATTACGGTAATGCAGGAATTGCTTAAGAAGAAGTACGAGTGGTTCGATGAGTGGAAACTCCTCTTTGACCTGAAATGTGAATGAGGTAGAAATGGTACGTTTGAAAAAGGTACCTTGGCAATATAGGAAGCAGCTCGAACACCTTGGACAGTGTTGAATGAAATGTCAATACTTAATCGGGTGTCTCGATCCACCATTTTGACGATTGGAACAAACGCTCCTTTGTAAACCATAACTGATTCAGCAATATTGTCCTGTTCAAGACCATTGGCGGTTTCAGTAAGCCACTGAAGATTTTGATAAATTAGGAGAAACTGGAGCAATTTCATTCAAATACTTACATCTCCTGGGCTACCGACCCAATCGTCACACTCGACGAGAACATCAATGTCGGAAGTGGGAAGAAATAGATTCGTTCGGAGACTTCCAAACATTGATATTTTTATTGGTTTATGTTGCCATCGTTGTAATACCGAGGCACGGACCTTCAATAACAAGAGTTTTGATCTTTATTGTACATCCATATTTGACATACCTTTTCATAGACCTTTGTTCGAAGTCTTGATTCGATTTCGTTCGGTTTTATCCAATGATACATATCGACGATTTCTTCATGCAATCCTTGAACTGTCAACCCGTATCGTTTCCGTCGCCATGGGGCAAACGGGAGAGCATCTGTATATCCAAACTCACGAGTTTCACTCTGAAAATAGTTCACTGAACACAGTCTCATTTTTTTAATGTACCTTGTGAGATCTTGAAGTTGACGGCTGCTCTTGTGTTTGGTCGCACTTTTTCAGAACAGTCGATGTCTTCTGCATTGAAGCAATGACTGCTGTAGGGCCACTAGTAAACGACGTTGAAGGCTGATTTGACGATGATATTCTGCTGTCTTCATCCATCTGTAAAAATACGTCTCATAGAATAATATGGTGCAAATTTGTGAAACGGGAATCGGTCAGCACGAAGAGTTTATCAGAGAACGAGATACAAAAAATTGAAAGCAAAAACGAACTTTCACAGAATCTGCTTCCGGAAACTGGCAAAAAAAACGGACAGAGAGAAAACTTGGATAGAACATAGCAAGGAGATGAGGAGAATGTTCAAGAAGAAAATGAGGTGTGAAAAGAGAGGGAGATAGAGTGTGTGATAAGATGATGTCTTCAATGGGAATAGTTTTCCGTGGGCTCCCACGTCTGATTGTCGAGAGATAGATGGAGAAGGCAATAAAGAGAGAGGAAAAGTATCAGATACCACGTTTTCTGGCAACAAAACAAAACAACTGTTGCTTCTCCAACAAAAAACCATGGAATGATGCCCAGAGTAGCATCAGTTTAGTCCTACTGGGAGTGAAGCAGGGTTGTACTTCTACCAAACCTTGAAAAACAAAGAAATAATACATTTTCTTTGGAACTAGCCGGCGCCTTGCTAACTCAGTATCGATTATTCGACGGAAAATACAACGGATGTCTGCTCGCTCCAATGAAACATAAGTATGAAAAACTGCTCGTTCCATATGTTATTCAAACGGGAACACACCAATGTATTATATACATCCTCACGTCATTTTTACTTTGTCTTGCTTCTGCCCCTCACTCCACTTTCAACAATATCGCTCACGAACGGATAGATTCAGACGGCAGTTCAGAGAGAAACAAAAGATATCTCAGTTTTCCTCGACAGGAGAAAAGAGAAGACGGGGGAGATCAAGAGTAAACAACATGTTGAAGATGAAAGAGGGGAAGAGAAATAGATGTGCGTTCTCAGAATCCTCCAGCGTTTCCGGTTTACGAAAAAATAGAGGCATCCGAGGAGAAATAGACGACAGATTCTGAGCGAAAAAACACGTCTCCATCGATCGATATTATCTACAACACACGCTCTTCAGAGAGGGGCTGTTTATCTCTGTATTTATCGATTTATATGTACAGACTCAAACGTCAACTTCAGAAACTGAAACGAAACAAACAATTAGATAGCGAAAGTGATAACTTTTTTCTTTCATCGAAACTTTTTCATCTACATTGAAATATACGAGCGAATGGGAGCGGGAAATACGGACACTGGACGACGGGAGGATAAAAACCAGCGAGAATCTTCCGACTAACGGAGAAGAGATTGTTAGATCGGGAGAGATCTGAATGAAATAACGGAGAAAACAGAAAGACCGAAGATGGTGTAATAACAAATTGTATATTTCGTCTGCGTGCGCTATGAATGAATCGTCGATCTATTACGATTGATTGGTTTTAATTAAGCAAAGTTGCGTAAAAGCTGATCTTGCCTTCATCGAGAATTCTCTAAGTTATCGATTAAAATTTTTTGGGAGAGCTTATGAAAAATTTAATACTTGGAAGAACTTTATTAGGGCGATACAAATTTTTAAAAAACCTTCGCTCCTCTGCACTCATCGTGCATTTGATTAAATGTAAGAGTTTGAAAAAAGGTGTTTTTCTCTCCCATTACCGAATGAGCTAAGCGCGGGTTTTCTGATTTCACCGTCCTAACAGATAAATTAACATAATATATTCAGAGAAGCATTTAATTTAGGCCTCAAACAAGGAAACATGCACTACAAACATTGACAGAAACAGTCAGCAGGTGGCGAAGAGGAAACACACAGCCACGGCCATGGCTAGTGCTCTCCCGTCCACTCACACCCTACTCCTCTCATCTCATTCATTTTCGTTCGCTCCTCTTTCTCTTCAACATTATCAAAATAGCTGTTTGCAGTTTGCACAGCAGCAAGCAACTAGCTAGAGAGACCCATCGCAACATACCGTTAAATGTCCACCACCTCCGCAATGCGACGAAAAATTTGGTTGGCATGAATAATCAGCAGGAACTGTCTCAACTATATCATCGCTTATTCCTTTAATTTTTTAAACCATAATCTACTAAAGGTACGTATAAAATCCGGAAAGCACCTCAATGAAAGAAAAAGGAGCTTATAAGCAGTAAGAGATAAAATCCACTCAAAGAGCAAGACACAGTCAAAAAGTCGGAATACCACGGAATTTATTATTAGTTCTGCCTAAAACCAGTCGTGAAAATGACCGCATAACAGAATGAGAGGAGGAACAACGCGTAAATGCGAATGCATTCTTTATAACCAGCCAGCTTCTTCACCATGATCATCTCTCTTATCTCTTCAAATATCATCCCAAGTCTATCCATCAAATTGCTTCGCCTTCCCTCTCCCCTACTTCTTTGCCCCATTCTTAAATGATAGAAGACACATTGATAACTTGTGTTGATAACAATATCGGACAATGTGAGCGTCATTCTCAGTCATTACTCTTTCGACTATTCTTTTTTCTAGAATAGGTTGTCTTCTGCAGCGCTTTTTTAAGTCTAGGCGATTCTTCATTAATAATATGCTCTACTCTACGAAAGAAAGCTTCAATCAGTCACTTTGTGAAAATAGAAGTAGTGAACAAATTATATTTTTGCGAATACCTACTTAGCTTCATGACTGAAAAAAAGAATAAAAATTTAGAAAATCAAGAGGAGGAGGAAGTATATGTAATCTATGATCAGCTAGGTTCCGCGGCTGCAGTTGGTGGAAAATTACGTCGAGACGAAGGGTGTTTCGAGTGATTTCAAACTGAAGAACCGGTTGATGTTGAGGTGGTAGCTAGAGATATTGAAAAAAATTTCTGATGGTGAGAATTCGAACTCCGATATTCATGTAGGCGAGAAAACTATGATCATATTTCCTATAATTTCAGGAAACTTTCTAGAAAAGCATCAACTGGAACATTTTCAACTAAATACTCCTTTGTAACTATTTGCTCAAACAACATTTGAGCAAAGAATGAAGACATAGCGATGAAATACTTACAAGTAACGCGATTATCAAGGCGCTCTAGTTGACTCAGAGCGAGAAAAAAGAGAACAACCACTCGTCCGGTATTTTACTCAAATTATTACTATAGCAAACAAGACATCCAGAGAAATCGAGAAATAGTGAACAAATGAAAGAGAATAACATTCAAACAAATCTGAAGAACAAGTACAGAGATCACATACAACGACAATATATATATATAAATAATCGGAACGCAACTGAACTCCAACAACAAAGTAGCATAGCAAAAAGGTAGGTTGATTAGAAATAAATATTTCCTTTTCATTCTTTCTTTCCCGATGGAAGAACTCCATGAGTTTGCAGGTGGTCATCACCGATTGAACTCAAGAAAGCGGACAACGGAATTTCTTATTGTTATTAATGATTGGTAGTGTGGACCAGTCTCACATCTAATAGACGAAGAAGAAAACTTTTGGTACGCTGAATTCTGCCTTATCATGAAAAACCGTAAAAGCGGACGCAAAAAGCGGAAGGGAACAAACAGAAGCTCCTAAAATTTAGTTTTATGCAGAAAACAGTCGCACAAAAACGTTGATAGAGGAAAATGCATTCAAACACATACAAAAAAAGAATAGAGAAGAGGTATTGTTGGGAAGGGAGCGAAAAGATTGCAGGAGAGAAAGAGAGATGACGACCAGCAGTAGCTGCAGTGACGGGCAAAAATGATGATGATGAGTACGAGACGGGAGAGAGAGAGAATGCCAAATGGTATGGCAATTAAGGGAGGGCGGTTAGACAATAAGACGAAACGGAGGATAGAAAACAACTAGAACTGAAGGATGGAAATGAAGAGAAGTGAGAGATGGAACCGGGCCTTGAAACGATATATGCGTTTATCGAGACATTATAAATTACGCACAAAACTGAAGAAAAACTAACTGTGGTTTTCGATAAGGGCGAACGAATCTGGCCGATAAGACCAGGATGCTATTTGATCCAATATTTACATTATTACCCGGAATTCTCATAGGAAAGTTTAGAGTTCCTCAAACTGAATGGTACGTTTCCGGTAAAGTGAAGCACTAAAAGAAGTGAAGCAGCATTATCACAAAAGTCAGAAAGGAGCAGTCACAAGGATCACTTAGGAAAAAGAAATGTCACCACCCTGGAAGGTTCTGGTAGGGTGTACTTTAACCCTTTGAAAAGTGATTCCAAAATAAGTAAAACAGTAGACAGACGGTAAGTGATGTCAGCTTTGAATTAAGTTTTGGAATATATTCTAGTTTTTTCGACTTAGTTATAGTGAGGGAAAAATCATAAAGCCGTCATGTGCTTGAGTTTAATTTTGATAAAATTCATTCGCAAAATAATCGAGACATTAATTAGGAGAAAAAAATTGAAAGATTGGGTAAAAAAGAACTGCAAAAGCCATGAGTATCAGAGAAACGAATGAGAAGACCGTGGAGTGGTGTTAGGAGAGGAGGCCTCGACGGAAGAGACGAGAAACTAGGAGAAAGTTGACAGAAAACATAGATTATGGCGACCAGAAGAGTTGAGAGAAAACGGATGAGGAAGTACCCAGTGCCGAAGAGACGCAGCGTTATGTGCAGAAACAATTCGAAAAAGAAGATGGAGAGAGACCCCGCGCTTTGTTGGAAATAGAAAACTGGCGGCCGATCGGAAAGCGAAATATAGAAGCAGAGAGAAGCGATAGTGAACGTGGGCGCCGCGTGGAAGAAACAGAAGTGTCCGATGAACTGCATGCTCTCCAACTTCTTCTATTCTGGAAAAGACATCAAAAGGAACTAGAAACGAGAATTTTCAACGTGGAATATATCCACCCTGTTCAGCAATAGAAAATTCTATAGAACTACGAAAAGTTTGAATAGATACTACTTGTAGTAGCTACAGACAGCTACAGACAGACAGATGTAGCTACAGGCAAAGTCAACACTTTAGAAATTGCTGAATTTGATTGATAGGAACAACTATCCATTATTGTAGCGCAATAACCCATGAGGTCGGGAAATCTGCCTCAAGGATTGGTTTGTCACAGAACGAAATGGCTCCTGAAACCTCACGAAAGATATTTTCTCAAGGAGTAAACTAGTCGGCATCCAATAAGTGGGCACAACAAAACGTTCCTATGTTTTCCATTGGAGAGATCATGTCAACAGTACGAAGGTCGCTTGTTTTCAGACTTTCTTTGTTTGCGACGACGAAATGGTGTTTTGACGAATTACAGAATGAAGATTTCTAAAATAGATAAACTATGTTTTGAAAAGCAAGGAGCACCAGATTCGGGTTAACTGGGAAAATGAAAAGGATCGCGACGCGATATTTAGACTCGTGACACATTTCTTTGTGCGACTGAGAAGTAATGAAGAATGAGAACTTTTGGGAAAAATCGTCTTTCAAATTTGGGCGCCTCTCTGTAGAGCGATTTTGCAACTGCTTTAATTTTCTCTTTTTTACTGGACCGAATTACATCGCAGCGCAAAGCGCGATAATAATAGCCCTTTTGCGCTCAACGTTAATATTACACGGAAAAGTTGCAGCGAAAAGGTGTTCAAAGTAACGCAAAACTTGCATTTTTTGTTTTTTACAATCAATCGCTGCGAGACCACTCGAAGTACCGTAGAAAAATTCAAAAATTATAAGAACGCTGTTGCATTCTCCTTTAAGAATTTAGTACGGTACTAGGCGTGGTCTCGCAACGATAGGCAAAGACGCATTTTGAACAACTTTTTGCTGTGAATTTTGCGTGCAACATCACTAAATAGACTTTCGAGGTATCTGCTTTTCCAACGTTCCGTTATTTTATTCAGTCGAAAAACTATTAGTTTTTTTCTATTAACTCAGCTCTTCGATTTCGAAATTACTTCCTGCGTTGCTTTTAGTGCATTCGTGCAGTCCGAGTTTGTCCGTCTGATATATTCAAGTTTTGAAAACTATAGCAAAAAAAATGTTCTTGTTTTGATTTATTAATTAAGGAAGCTTCGCTGAGAGTAGTCACAGGGTAAATACTACATTCAAAGTTCAACTATTAATAAATAAGTTTACACAAGATTGTCGTAACATTTCGTTACCGTTCTTCATGCATTGTATCTATTTTCCCCAAAAATCTGGTAGCTCTTTTATACTTCAACCTTCTCCATCTCGTGAATTCTATCATTCCCTCATTTTTGGCGACAACACGGGCGGCTCGTAAGGCGCCGCGTCTTTTCCTCTCTAGCTAGCGCGCTGCGAGATAGCATACAACGGGCAGAGCATACCAGACAGTGCGGCAAAAAATATCGATTGACGCGGAATGCCAGACCGACGGACTCATGGTCTCACCCCGTCTTCTTTTTCTTTGATTCTTCATTGGTGTACGGCCTTCAATTTATCGATTTTCCTTCTCATATTCGTTTTGAACTAGTTCCTTCTCGACATGTGACTTGTTTTCCAAGTTTTCCTTTCACCCTTATTTTGCAAGCTTTGCCTATCAGTGAAAACATGAAACTAGATGTATTTCGAAACTACCTGTACTACTTGAGTTCCTGACAGATATATTTCTCAAATTTGATGCCGTTCTCCTCAGATACGTTCCGTTCTTATATTTGCAAACCTAGACGTTTAAAAAATTTACAGATGCTTTCGGCGCTTCGGACTGCCGGGGCATTAGGCTCACGCCGTCTTGCTTCGACTCAAGCAATTGCCAGCAGCAGCGAAGCACCAAAGGGTATTGCCACAACAGGTACGTATTGAGCTTTCGGCGTTTCCTTGTAGAAAACGTGGTTCACCAATTCCGTTTATAACTTGTGATTATGTATAATGAACAGCTATCTGTTATATCGAGATGCTTGCAATTTAGCTCGGTTCTCATTTGTAACGAATTCTCGGTTAAAAGAAAATATCATCCTCCATCAGTGCAAAGCTTCCTGTCCTGAAAGTCTCACGATTCATCAATTTTCTTGAGCGCATTCAAGGCATTTTTTCCCAACAGCTTTTACTATCCTGCGTTTCCGTATAAGTTAATCAACAATGAAACATTTCATTCCTGAACACCCCGAGATCAGTAATATAGTTTCCCTGATTCTATGCACGTTTTCAGGAACTCCGTTCTTGAATCCATCTTCAAAAGCAGAATATGCCTTGGCCCGTCTCGACGATGTCATGAATTTGGCACAGCGTGGATCCATCTGGCCTCTGACCTTCGGCCTTGCATGCTGCGCTGTCGAAATGATGCACTTCGCTGCGCCGAGATACGATATGGATCGATACGGAGTTGTTTTCAGAGCTTCCCCAAGACAGGTTAGTAGTAACTGAGTCAGTTGCGTAAAAAATCTGTTCCCAAAAACTCGCATAATTCACTTTACATATATAGAAATGAAACTTTATGCAGCTAACAAACAACCGTAACTCTTTCCGATGACTGCATTCGTCTAGAACTGAAAATTGACCGTCTACCTTTATTCATTTATATTTAAATTCGGTGATGTTTCATTTCAGGCTGATCTGATCTTCGTAGCCGGTACAGTGACGAATAAAATGGCACCCGCTCTTCGTCGTATCTATGATCAGATGCCCGAAGCGAAATGGGTCATCTCTATGGGATCTTGCGCAAACGGAGGAGGTTATTATCATTATGCTTACTCCGTTCTCCGTGGATGTGATCGTGTTATTCCAGTAGATATTTATGTTCCAGGCTGCCCACCAACAGCTGAGGTAAGAGCAGTAAACTTACATATAGTATATGCGAGCTGATTGCGAGTTTATTTTTCTTAGAATTCTGAAAGGTTTTTATTTGAGTGCGCATGTACCCAAGTATCGATTCGCTGCCGCCTTGTGACACCAAACCGTTATTGATTGCATTCATTCAAGCGCGATCAATCATGATTGTCTTCCATACTTTAAGTCGATTTTCGGAAAAAAATATATCTGTCATGTTTTGAGCATTGCAATATAAATCGTTCAATCAATTGGTTTATATGCTTTAAGGCTCTCCTTTACGGAGTTCTTCAATTGCAAAAGAAGATCAAGCGCAAGAGAGAGGCTCAACTTTGGTACAGACGTTAATCACAAGAACGAGAAGGAAAGATTACGAGAGAAGATAGGAGGTGCAGATAAACTATTTTTTCTACGAGTAAGCCACAATCAATTCAACATTTTTCAGACTTGTTTTTAATTCTATTCTTCTCTCTTTCTTTACTTTTCTTAGTTAACGGTAGACTTCTTTTCTGTGGTTGATTTTCGATAGTTTTTTTTTACCTCATTTGTTCGAACAATAAAATTTTCCAACTGAATTTTAGAGCTATTCAATATTTTTTTATTATGTTTTAAATGACAGTTTCAAAGCTGGACCGTTTTGGTTATCTATTGCCACTTGTAAATGTGATTATTACTGTTTTTTCCCTTTTTAAAGGATTTTCCGTGCTTAAATTGGTTTATTGAAAAGGGGAACCGCCGCTCTTTCGCAGCGCCGCATATTTTTGAAACAAAAATTGATAAATCGTGTGGGCTTAACACAGTTTTTTTCATCCGCTCTTGAATACGCTGCCGAAGAAACATCATCCCTTTTCGCGCGCCTGTTGATAGGGACATTAAGGAATACCCACACGTGATGCACGCTTTTCGAAATTATGCTCAGAAGATAACACCACTCTGTATAGTTCTGATTTAATTCATGCACTCTGTCTTTTTTAATAACACGGTGATTTTTTTACCTACAATTTAGTGGAACGTTTTTGAGGGAAAAAGTCACGAAACATCGCTTGCTGATTGGCTGACTCTGCCCTTTTTGGGATGTTAGGCCATGACCCTGCTGCTTTCTAGTCCCCCGGCCGCTGCCGTCGAAATCTGATTTTCTCTTCCACCTATATTCTAAGATATGTTATTTAGAACCACTTCTAACATTAAAAATTATCTCCGATCGGAACTTTTCTGAGATATTCCGGCTCAAAGCTGCAAAGCGGTGATGAAAGAGGAATTAATACTGCCTTTTTGAATTCCCGCTTTCAGACTTTTCGTGGCCGTGTAAACCAAAAAATGTAGAGAAAAAAAAATCACCATGTCACTGTCAAACTCGGTGTATGACTGAAGCTGTTGGTTCTCGGAGTCAGATTTTGAGGAGGAGCGCATGCGGAACCTTTGTAATTTTGAAATTGATTTCAGTGGTGTTTTCTGAGCGATTATACGTTCAATAACTTAATAAAAGTTCTACTTTTTGTCTGCTGTCGGTGGTTATAACGGGAATAGTCGGAAGAAAGAGGATCGGAGAAGACATGGATTTTAACGGTCCAAAAATGGTTGGGTTGCATGGTGCAACATATCCGTATCCCATGAACAATGGGCTGACTCCAGAGCAGAACCAAAAAACATGTGTACGTTTTCGAAATACAAGAGTGAACATCTAAGACAAAATTTTCAGTTGGCCATCTTCCAATTGAAACAACATAGTGCGCAACAGCTCTGTATTGCCATTGGTCAGCGTAAACGCATGAACAAGAATGAACTGCAGAAGCATCTCCTGGAAGCGTTATACAGTGATCAATATGCCGTTCGCCTCTATAATGCGGTCTGGTTTTGATAGTATAGAATGTTTCAAACTAGATAGATTTCGAATTTCTTTACCGTAGTCTACGTTTCAGGTGAAGCAAATGATCGACGAAGGACTATTAACAATCGAGGTAAGATTCACGTAAGGCTAGCAGACATTTCTAGAAAACGTCGAATTTGGACGCGTCGTCCTTTCATGGGTATTTCCTTTGCAAACATTTTGTGGGACTGTAGGCATAGTAATTAGTATTAAAGTGTTGGTATATGGTGTTTCTATTAGGTAAAAAAAACGGAGCATTTCGTAAATTCACATTTAGTTGAGTGGATTTAGGCTGGAATTTGAAAAAAAAAGTTTTTTTTGAATTTTAGCTTTTCTGTCTCTTCCATTTGCTGGAGTGCCGTGATGATTTTTTTGGCTTAATTCTCCTCGACCTTTGATTGACATTTCTCATATCGGCGTTCTCCGCGGCGGGTGGTCGTTTAGTGTTTTTTAGTCTTGGCACGAGAATCAATTTCTTCGCGTTGGACCAGCTTGGCTAGCTTTCTTCATCTCTCTAGTATCTCTTCCATTTCTCATGGTCTCTTCAGTTGGGTATTCTGCCTTGCACTCTCTGAGAACTACATTCGGGTAGCCCGCTCTCTGCGCTCTCACTGTCTTCTGTTTCTCCTTTTGTGTTCCACGTTCAATTAATGATTAAACCTCGGTTTCACTCAGTGTTTTTTATGTCGAAATGTAATTTTATAAGTCTCTCAGGTAATTATACCCTCTGCGACGAGCGCTGGAAGTATGCTTAATAGGTAAATAAAAATCAATGAGAGTCTGACCTACCGCACTCCAGCTTCTTGGAAGAGGCGGGAAAACTGAAATTCAAAAAAAAACATGTGCATTTTTTGAATTTCAGTTTTCCCGTCTCTTTCAAGAAGTGGGTCGGACTGTCGCTGATTTTTATTCGCCTAATAAATAATAGTGCAAATATTACGCTAAATTAAGATGAACACTAAAACCCATATGGAATGCGAATAGCAACCTTGAAAAAATATGTTTAAATTGAGCGGCCATGGGTTATGGCCTAACTTTCTTGAGGGACTAAATTTTTTGAATGTGGCAATGAAGAACGCGAAGATGGAATATTTGAATGCTCACATTTTATAAAAGTTCTTATCAAACACTTAAGTATTTCTCCTGACATTTCAAATCACTTGAATTATCTACCTATTTGTTTCAGATGTCGCAGAGAAACGGGGCAAAGAGTCAGGGTAATCGGAGTCACCCGTACGCCAATGCCAACATGAATGGAGCGAGGCCACATGCAGTTAATCATCATTACTCCCAGAATCCTCAAATGCACAACATGGTACAAATGGGATTTCAAAATCATCATATGGCTTCCCAAATGATGGCGGGGAGATGGGGTGCTGCTGAAACGCACGAGAGGCAGTTGAATAATACGGTGAATCGCGCTTCCATGTTTCTTAAATAATAACCGTTCCAAGCGGAATAACTTAACTTAGCTAAGTGCGAGCGGTGAAAAATCTCACTCGCTTTTCATCCGTTCGTCCATAATTCCAAAAAGAGTTGAATTTATTCAGACTGAGACATCCGCATAATCAGTTAATTTTCTAAGAATAGTTATTAATATGTGACGACTTCTGAAGTTTTATTTTTTAACTCATTTCAGGGAGTGAAGTATGCTGAACGATTCGAAATGATTCGTCTTCCGTTCTATGATGTTATTTCAACTCTTATGGAGCCTGTTGAGCTGAGCGGAACGAACCATCCCACCAACAAACAAACCAAGCATGTGGGTATTTTCTATCTTACAAATTCATTTACTTATTTATTGAAATACGTCTCTTGAACGTAAAAAACATGAAAAGAAAAAAAATGCAATAAAGATGAATGTGAGGCAAAGGAAATAACAACAATAGTGGGGATTATATGAGCTGTGAATTAATTTTCAAATTTACAGACATCGATCTATTTCCACACAAACACTGAACAGAGCACTAAGGTAAGTTATCGCGCAGAGACACAGTCGATTCCGAGATATGAAATCCAATTGAGGTAGAAACCGTATTTGAAACATCCAAAATTAAACTGTGTATCCCAGACTGTTCAACATCACTGACACGAGCGCTCCACAAAAAGACGATTTCCCTCCAAACTGTCATGTTCGTTGCGATGAACAATCTGTCGCACTACCGGTAATTCTAACAACCATATTAAACATGACTTTTATCTTTTTTTTTCAGAACATTATTCCAACAAACAAACCGCAAACCGAACCCAAACGACCGTCACGCCCAGTCAACCTTACAGCCTTCTTGAGCCGCTTCAAGAAAGATCACCATATTTTAATTGAGTGGCTTGCCGACAAGCGAGTTTATGCAGCTGGTGTTTACTACGTGCACCGGGTGAATTCCGATATGCTATTCGAAAGACTTGCAAGCAACACCGCCAAGCATAGAACTATTGCATCAACAAAAGAAGAAGTCATCAGGAAACTGTCTGGGGGAGATGATGATGTCGCAATGGATCATCTCAAGATCAGTCTTCTGGATCCGCTCTCTAAAATGAGAATGAAGACTCCAGTGCGATGCCAGGATTGCACTCATTTGCAATGCTTCGACCTCCTATCCTACCTTATGATGAACGAAAAGAAGCCAACATGGCAGTGCCCAGTCTGCTCTGGTTACTGTCCATACGATAGACTGATTGTCGATGAGTGAGTTTACGTTAATGGAATTTCTGAAAGTCTTGCCGGAAACCCCTAGCTATACGCTGCATCAAGCTGTATAAAGTGTATGCATTTGCAATCGTTTCTCTGATTCTCTGTGTTCAGTACGTTTTCTGATCGCGTTTTGTTATCAGTATTTCCATTATTAGATGGCCAGCGCTTAAAATAGCCAGAAACTCGCTTCGAGGGGTGAAACTGTGTCGATATAGTTTTATTTAGAAACATTGCCGCTAATTCGGAATATGACCGCTATTTGCGAGTGTTGCAAGTACTTTTTGTTATCAAACTGTTTCCCAGCACACTAGCTCAAAATTCAGTTCATGACGTCAATAAGTTCATATTACGGAAAGCAAAGCAAACGAATTGTAGAAGATGAAGAATACATAGTTTCACAATGATCAATGAGCAATGGTTTTTCAGCTATTTCTCGGACATGCTTGCTAAAGTTAACAGCAGCACAACGGAAATCGAGTTGAAGGAAGATGGTTCATATGATGTGATCAAAGAGGAAGAAAGCGTTTGCCTTTCTGACGATGATGAAGACGATGTTAAACCGAATATGAATGCAGGTCCTTCAACTAGTTCAGCAGTCCACGAAAACGGTGGAAAGAAGAAGCCGGTTGCTAACAACGAAATAATCATCCTTGATTCGGACGATGAGGATATGGCTAGAGGTATACAAAACTCATTGAAAGACAACTACTCATCTGAGAGGACTACAGGTTCGCTATCTTCAACTTTGAAATTCGTATTAGGATATTTCAAGTGTGACGATAGGAATTAGAAAGCAAGAAAATAGAAAGTGCTCGTTATGTTTACGGAAAATACTTTTTTCAGGACAAAGTACTCCACAGAAGAAGCAAGGGGATATTGAATGTATCACCTTGGACGACAGTCCAGTTCACGGTCAACCGAGTACTTCTGGTCCTGCTCCAGCACGTCAAGTATCTCAGCAACAGAACACCAGCGCACCACGATCTCCGATTGTTCTGAGCCCTATTCAACCTCAAATGGGTGGATCTACTAGTATGAATCTTCAAAACGCTATGGACCAAATCGTAGGATCAAGTTCCACACAGCACCGAGTGAGTGGTAAACGTTTCGTTCAACATAAATTGAAATATTTCAGATTCCAAATACAACACAGCCATCTCCTTTGATGGGTTCTCATATGAATTACCAACAACACGGTTATATGAATGGTGGTCAATCGTCGGGTCCTCAAACCCCAACTTCACAATATGGGTACACGGTGAGATCATCGTAAATTGTGGCTTGCTCTTGCTCATCGTACACGATTTTCAGCAAGTTATGCAGCAGCAATATCAGATGCAACCCGGACTCATTGGCCGCAACAACCAAATGGCTCATATGCAGCAGCATCCACCGCATCCACAGCAACCAGGAATGATGTCCCCTACGTATTTCGCTCAGCACCAAATGCCTAATGGTAAGTAATGAAATCAAGAGAGTACATCAAACGTTTGAATTTGCTAACGATATGGGTGAGCCGATGCCTTCCAGTGAGGACCTATGCCTGTCTTCTCTAAATACAGACAATGAATAGTAGTGTGAATCAGCATGATTTTTCTAGTTGTCTCCGCTAAAGTGGTGCTCTTTTCCTACCCATACTTCATTTGTAAATTTCACAAACAATAGGATCCACCAGTTCGAAAAAGTTAGAAAAAATAATGGAACCATTGTTTTTGAGATTCTCCCAACCACATATTTGTTGTGTAGTCTTTCTTATCACTTATTCTGTCACATTTTTTGTTTGCCTTCACTTTCAGGTAACAATATAGCTGCACCACGTCTGTACACAGGTCCGGGATATCAAAATGGTTCCCGATTCAACACGTCCAATGTCAATAATGCTGACATTCCGCCACCAGGAGTAACTATTCGCACTCAACGGCGTCCAAATCCGAATGCCAAATGATTAATTCATCGGTCTGCCGTTGTCAATTCCAAACCCTTCCACGTGCCTTTCACAAGTCATCCATCTATTTTATTCTTAAGCCTTTTTGATACCTGTCTATTGTAGTTCTCAGATTGTCATGTGGTCTTTTCGTTTCTAAAATGTAGCACTATCCTATTATACCTCTGTAAGAATGATTCAAATCATCCAAACACGAAGCCTATTGCTCCACTATTCGTTCAGATTCAAACAGGCTATGTCAAATGACCCACTACTTTTTTATTCAATGCATGTCTATTCTATACTAAAGTAAACTCGTGATTATTTATCAATGAACTCTTGTTTCAGGATTCTTCTACCCGCAATATCCACATCAACAGTACCGCCCAAATTAATCATTTTATTGCTCGGTAATTTCCTTCTAAGTCATTGGATTTAGATTAAATTAATAATTCCTCTGATGATTTTTCACAAGTTTTCGTGATATTTTAATGTTCTGTCACGATATCCTTATGCGCATTCAATTCTACAGAATTCCGATTCCCTTGTCGTGTTTTAAGCTTTCTTTTCCCTTTTCTATCCATTTCATCCGATGCTACAAATCTCGTGTGAAGAGAAAGGTATTTATTTGTTTGCTTGAGTTTCTGCTTCCTTTCTTTCCGCTTCCTTCTTCGTCTCTGTTCACAAGTTCCCATGCTCTCCTTTTTATATTTAATCCCAACACAGAATGATTCCTCAAAATGAAAATTGATCAATAACGTGTTAGGTTCATTACTCACACATAAATTACACAAAAATCATCATTCACAACTATAAAAATTGAAAGAATCAATTGATAAATAGGACCGGGGAAATGGGAAGAAAATAGAAAAATACAAACGCAGAAACTACCGAATCTTTGAAATAAACTATAGAAAAATACGGGGAAGGAATCACAAGGGTTTCGAAAAGAAGGAAGAGGAAAATAAATAAATGACCCGAATTAGTCTTTACGCAAAAGAAACTAATAATGATATTTTCTCAATTCGAAAGAATTAACAAGTTCTCAATTCAAAATTCATTTGGTAGCTTTTGAAAAGGTACAAAGCGACTTTTGGAACTTTGAAGCCAGAATGGGAATGTGATATGACTCTTTTTCAAAATGGACGGAAGACTATATAAGGAATACAATTAGAATAGGATAATTCTACCAGAAAATATGAATTATTTCTGGACGTATCTAATAATGTCAAGTTAGCTGCTGTGGTCTCCATTCAGTAGTAATCCTGGGCCTTTTCTGTGGCGGTGAATGCGGTTCCACTTTGATGTATGCATTCGGATCCATTTTGTATTCTGGTATGGGGCCACCCAAATCCAATACAGAATGACCGTTTAGTGATGAGACATTCGGAGATAATAGCGAAGAAGTTCCGTTTGAGATTCCATTTGCAGACATGTTGCTCGCTGAAAAATTACGGTATTGATTGTGTTGGTCAGAAGTTATCGACACTCATTCAAATGTAACATCAGGATCTTTAAACCCTCTTCACCCAGATTTTTATATATAGTTCGAAAATCATCAATAATAGAATTTGACCTTGAAGACAACAAGAAACACTTGAACTTTCTTTAAACTGTTTCTTTTGAAGATTTCAAAATGTTGCATTCTGGGCTAACGGTCAATTCAAAAGGAACTGGTAAAAAATAACTCACTACAAGGAGCTGGTTGTGATACAGGTCTTTGCTGCAGAGAAGTTGACCAGATATTCTGATCGGCTGCTCTGGAAGATGGTACAAGATCACAATCTGCATCAGCAGCAGCTAGCGGATGAAGACGCGAAGTATCATAAGCGAAAGACGTGGATGGAGGGAAATCGAGGTGTTTGGAGGAGGAAGAGGAGGAGGAGGGAGCGGCAGATGAAGAGGAAGTCAGTGGATCATTTCTGAAATTAACTGGAATTGAATAAGAATGAAAGAGATAGGCTACCGTTGTGGCAAGTGTCGAGTGTAGTTGGGATTGAAGATGAGATTCTGATACAGATTTAGGTTGTGATGTCGTTGAGCATTGGAAGCTTGAAGAGCAGCAGCAGCCGCTGATCCAGAAGACGTTCCTTGTTGTTCAACGGCAGCCACAGCAGCAGCTGCAGCAGCAACGGCGGCAGCAGATGCAGAAGCAGCTGATGCCACAGAGTTGTTATGATTCGAGTTGTGGCCGTTGACAGCAGGAATCGGAATTTGAATGATAGGAGATGTTGATGGTCCCGGACTGTCGTCATCGGATCCACCACCTCCATTGTTCCCCTCTTTTCGATTCAAGGCTTCCATGATATCGTTGTTGGTTCGGGATTCATGAGGTTCATTGTATTCGGTGTACTTGAGAAGAACCTTGTCCATATCAGTTGACGCATATCTAAAAAATTAAATATGAAGCTGTTTCAAACTATTCCATTGACGCAAAATACAGTACCGAGTTATAAAATTTGACTATTCTTAGTTGAACAATCTCAACTTTAAGGATGTGAAAAAGTGGGTTTCTACCTTCCGAATTTGTTGAAAATTGGTGGATGTATAGAACAACTCTAGACATACATTTCTGTAGTTGATAACTTTTTTTCTAAAACCGCAGTCAAGTTAGTTAGCCGACATGGAGTACCAAAGGAAAAAATTGCCCAATTTGGTACTCATGGGAAACGAAACTGTGTGTTCCTTTGCGCTGAGTGATTTAACTAACTAGGCGGTGGTTATAGGAAAAAGTTGTCAACTACAAAATGTAGTTATAGAGCTGATCCGTACATCCGTAAAAATTTAGCAAAATCGGATAATGGAAACCTACTTTTTCAGACTTTTAAAATTGGTCTTTTCAACTGAAACCTATAAAATTGTATAGCTTATTGCATGGTACTGTATATCATAGGATACTCTCTTTAACGATATTCAGCAAAACCCCTCGAAATCCCTTGAAAAATTAAATGAACTTACTGGAACAGTTTGTTAGTCGAATTGAAGACGATGAGTGCAATTTCACAGTCACACAGGACGGAGAGCTCGTAGGCTTTCTTCATCAATCCAAACTTTCGTTTGGTGAAGGTAACCTGAAAAAGAGAACGAGTTGAGAAGAGATTTCTGGATTTCGTGGTGAATTATAGAGAATTCAATTAATCTAATATCCATTATGTTATTCTTTTCATTCTCTCTCCCACGCATTCATTTTGCTTTTCAGCATTAATTTGGAATTCCAGCTGTCCATCCATCATACATAGTCCTTCCTCTTTTTCCCATTCCGTCGTCATTTCTATTTTTGTATCGATTCTAAAAATAGTCGCCCCCTTTCTTTTTCTGTGGTTCTTCTGCTTTTTCAGGCTCTCGCTCTCGGCTATCAAAAAGAGAAGAGAAACTTGTTTTCTCTTTTTCCTTCTAACTTCTCTCATTTTCCACATACTTTTCACTCTTTCCTCTCTTCTTTTGATGTCGTCAGAGACAAGACATTGTACCAAAATCAGATACTCAGAGTTGTGCCAACGACGACGACGCTGATGACGTCATCAGAAGAGCATCAAAAGAAGGCGATGCGGGGGAGAGAGCAACAAGAAAAGAAGAAGAAGCACTTTTTATGCTTCAGATTCCTTTATATGGCAAAAAGAAGGAAGCTATTAAAGGAAGGAAGTAACCTTTCCGTCAGCAACTTTTCAAAACTTGCTCTATTCTTTTTGGATTAAAAATGATGGGAGGAGAAGGGAAAAGTGTAAAAAAGTGGCTCCCATCCTCCGCTTCCGGTGTATTGTTATAGTCTGATATCACATTTAAAAACTTTTTTTCAATATCCGTTCAAAAGATAGGATTTTAATGGAAAACACTCATGAGAGGAAATAGCTTTCATCAATGGGATTTGGAAACTGAAGCCTAGCAACAGACAGATGACGATTCGAGGGCTCACAGCCTAAAACTGGTCTACTGTGGACTACTGCACTTTTGATCATCACCTCAATGATCTCAATTACCATCAATCTTACACGAAAGGAATCCATTTTTCTTCTTTCCGTTCACCTCCACGTGACAATCACGAGTCAGGGAAAAGGGGAAGAAGTAAGATAAATGACAGGAAAGTGAGAAGAACTCATTCAACTTTTCCACAAAAACATTGTCATTTGTCAATTAGGAAATTGGAAAAAAGGAGAAGGAAAATCAGGAGATGAGTAATTCATCTCTAACCAAACTTCCCGGTATCAACGAAAAAAATAAAGAGGATCAAATTGGGATCAGACGAGAGGAAGAAGGAGAAATTCTATAAAACGATAATCGACTTGTTTTCTATTTTTCAGATTTAGAAATGTATTTTGGCAAGGAAATAGAACTAACAGAGTTAGACTATATACAATATGGACCAACGATTCTATGAAATTTAAAAAGTTAAGAATTCAATTAGAGGGAAACAAGGAATGCAGAATATAAAATCTGAATTCAAAAACATTGAAAGGGTTAAACTTGAGCTTTGTCAATTTCAGGACTATTTTGGAAGCTCAGACGAGAAAGTTTCGAAAAGTTAGGTTCGAAAAGTTTGATAATTTTGGGAAGGTATTGGAGATTTTCTCTGTTATAAAAGCAACATTTCTTTTTATGAAACTTCCTAAAAGCTAACCTGTCGATTTCTTTCATCCTGTATCCTGGTGATTTGAATTTTCTTGCGACCCATCGCCGTCTTAACGTAACGATTGCTCAAACCTTGAATTTTTGCAAGCGGGGAGAACCTGAAAACCCGGATAATTATCATGATCGAATATATAATTTCAGAAAGTTTCAGTAACCCGAAGGACATGTAAAAAGAGGAATATGCGGGAAACACGATGTAATAGGAAAGAGGAGAAGAAATAGAAGAAGAAAAAGAGATGGAAGGTGTTATGAATCGAATAGAGAATCTATCAAAAATAAGAGACGCAGTTTATTATAGAAGAGAGTTGAAAAAAGAGAAGAGAAATGATGGAAAGTCTCTTTTGCGGGTGCCCGTGACCACTGATGATCATCAGAGAGAAATAGAGATATTAAGAATAGAATAAAAATGCAACTTTTTATGGAAATGGTCAAGAAATCGGAGATGCTACAGCTCCGCCCACTCCGGAAAAGGGGCGGAGTCAAAGAACGAAAGAAGGAAAGAGAGATAGAATGAAAAGGAATGAAAATGAATGATAAGGGCAATTTTTCTCAATATCTGTGTTTTCAGTTTCCAGATCATGACCAATGAAGGATCATCGGTTTTTTGTTCTGTTTAAGAGTTCGAACATGAAAAATGAACAAAGATTACTTTCTGATCCCATCTGGATATTTTTTGCCCTTCCCAATCCCTTCAGAATTCCTGAGTCTTCAAAAGTTTGACAAGTTGAAAGAAATCACCAAAACACAGAATATCTTTTCTTTTTTCTCTTATCTGACTTTTTGTCCATTTTCTATCCTTAATCTTTTATCTTCTCCTCCCGTCATATGACATTCAAATCCCCTAAAAATGCAATCAAAAAAGGATAGAGATAAATAATAGTATGTGATTGCTAATCCTCCAAAAGAGTACACAAATGGATCTAATCCTTTTCCACTTTTCAATTATTAACTATTTCCAAGTGCCCAAAGAAGGTTCAGAATTCCTGAAGGACTGGTATGGTGATCAATCAAAAAACCGCATCAAAGGGTGAATCTTATGATTTTTGAGGCGAGAAAAGATTCCAATCTCTCTGAATGATAGTGGTCACACATTCCCTTAATTTATCTTCAGATTACATCTTAATTTTAAGTTTTTTCTTTTCTTTTCGCAGGTTCCTTTCAGAAGTTCAAAGTGAGAAAACACATGACTTGTCAGTGGAAAATTGAAAAATGAAGAGGACGAAAAAATGTTTTTGGAAAGGAAACGGAGAAGAACGACAAAAAGAAAAACATCATTGATTGACTCATCTTTTTTTGTCTTTTTTCTCCGGTTTTAACATTTTTAGACCAAGGGAAAATGGAAGAAGAAAGTTCGAAACTTTGTGAAGGAAGAAATGGGGGTCCCAGAGAGATTGGTTGGACGAAGAAACAAAAAAGAATTTGACGAGTCGGGAAGAAAACTTTACACAAGAAAGATTAGCGATGAATCCTCGACTTTTAGAAACCATTTGATTTTGGAACTTTTAATGAAACCTTCAAACTTTGGAACAAATCTACAAAGCTGAGATATAAATATGAAGAATGCTCCCCAAAAAAGAAACGATCGTAAACTATAAAACAGTTCGGAACGATCAAAAACTTTGAGTTGGAATAGTGACGAAATAGATAAAATAGGTGGTTCTTTGAAGGTTTCTATCAGTTTCTGAACTGAAAATATGAAGGATCAGAACACAGAGAATCGAATTCTAACCTTTGTTTTCTTTCGGAAATTTCGCAGAACTCAATCAGAGGGAATGCGAGTAATACAGATGTTCAAATAGTAAACTCTATCAACTTTTCGCACAATAAAACAGTTGGAGAAAAAAGAGAAAAGTTCTGTCTGTTATGGAATGTTTGTGGTGTGATATGAATGTGATCAATCCAAAAATGGCAATGTGATACGGAAAGAGGAAAAACAAAAAAGTGGGCGGAGTCAATTTGATATGAAAATGACCTCCCGATGATAGAGAGATTGCTGAACTTTGAGAGAAACTGAGAAGAATACGAATACATTTTTACTTCTTTTTTTTGGGTATTATTTCCTATTTTCTTCTTGTTTCGGTCGCCTCCTAGACGTCTTCTCCATATCGTTTTTCTTCGCCTCTAATCACTGATAACTGTCAATCAATAAAAATACGAAGAAACAGAAAAGATATGGAAGAAAATTCAGAAGAAGAAGAAGAGAAGACAAGAAGAAAGGGAGAAGAGAAAAGGCAGATATCGAATTACATCGAAAAAAATCTCTCGGATTTCTCAAAATGTCCTTATTTTCAGTTGGGAATTCTGGATTCTGGAAGAGAATCGAAACTTTGAGTGTTCCACCTGGAAAGGATTTTTTGTGAATGCTGCCATATGATTCAAAGGGAACACAAAAATAGAATTAGCGATAGCTGAAAATAGATTAACGAACTGGATTAACCACAGAGATGACGTGGATTTCGAAAAGACGGATCCCTGAATCCACGTCAAAGAAGAAATGGATTTACATGGATCTGGTTGTCATCAGAATGTTTAGGATCTTAGTTTTTTCGTGTATGGAGTCTGACCCATTTTTGGCTTCCCCCATAAATTTTTCGAATCTAAAAATGTCTAGATAACAACTTTCAAAGTACATTTTGGGAAGACTTTGAAAACTAATATCCGGAAATAACAATGTCTCCGAAAAGTTTTCCTCAAACTTCAATAAAAAACTTCTATAATAGTGTACACATTTCTGGTCAGCCTAAAGGACCAAAAATTGGATTCATTTGAGAGAAATTAAACTTCCCAGCAATCTCATAAATCATGTCTAGGCGAGTTTTTCCATTTCTTTTTCATAACCAAAATCTCAGTGATCCTTGAAAGTAACACCCACGAAACGAGCTCAAACGAAATGAATATTTTTAGCTGGAGGCAACTAAATGCGTTTCTCTCTTCACCGCAAATAGAACACAGTGCAGCGAGCTTCTCTGGAATTCCAGATGAATACAATTCTAGGTATTCGAAGGGAAGAAAGTTCAGAAACGACCGGAATGACGTCAGAGTGAATTGAATGAAATGGCTGTGTGGCGGTCTTGTCGAGCCCGAAATAACAACAAAAGATGCTGAAAACAGCAGCAGAAGGGCTGAAAATGACAACGAGCAGGAAGAAGAAGAAGACGAGAAAAAGACGAAGAAGAAAAAAAAGAAAAAAAGAAGCAGAAAAAAAATAAGAGAGACACCCCGCCCACTTGACTGACATACTCTCTTTCTCTTTTTTTCTTTTGAAGCTGTGGCTCTCGGGGAGAGCAAGAGAAGAAGAAAAAGGAGGAGGCCTTTGGACGATGAGCTGGAGAAAGAGAGGGAGAAAAGCATGTTGCTCTCACTCTTTTGAGCAGAAGCTTTGAGAAATTGCTTCTCATGCTTTTGAGTTCAGAAGCCGAAGGGAAAAAGAAGATATGTGAGTGTGTGTAGATGAAGGAAGTTGTCTCTGAAATAGAAAAGAAAGTTATTTTAAGGGGTCGATGGTATAAAAATAGAGAAAACGAGATAACGAAAAGGTACAAAAGGCGTGAAAGGATAATAGGAAAGAGTTAATAGAGGGAAGTTGGAAAATGTCAAGAACTCCGGAGAAAAGTGTGAAGAATGAGCATAAAACTAAATTTTCACTAATGAGCCAAGTATTAATGAAATTTGAGAGAAATCTGATTCCACATGCAAAGTGACACTATTAAAGGATCATGAGCTTTTCTGAGAGCTCAAATTTTCACTACTGAATAATAAGTTTATGCAGGTGAAAATGCAGAGAGTCACAGGACTTTCCGCTCAGACTTTTCGGAAAATTGAATATGAGAATGTAGGGAGGTAATCTATCAATTTGGGCGAGGAAGGAAACTGAATTAGTTTTGATCGGATTGTACTCTTTCTTTTTGACTTCCGCTTGATTTTTCTCGTTTGAAAAAAACATACTAATAAAGTACAGCTGCGTTCTGATCATACTAGAAACGAATCTGATTTTGAGAAGATCTTTGAATACTTGAGAATCGAAAGATCAGATTGATGGAACCGCGAAACTCATACACACCTATCCTCAAGATAACTGGGATGTTTTTTTTATATAGTTTCAATGGATCTTTGATCTTCAAAAAACTCAACAAAACCTATCTGCCAACTTTTCTCAAACTTTTCTTCTCTTTTTCGCCAAAAAACAAGAAAAAAGGAATAGCAGGGACAGGAACCAAAAGAGAATGAGGACCAGCGGGGTGACATATTCGGTCATAAAACATGAGGAAACGAGACAAGGTTTCGTGTTTTCAGCCGAAACAAAATGAGCTCTCCGTTGGAAAATGAGGGAAAAACACAGAGAGTCTCTTATTCATTTGGAAATAGATTATGTAAAAAAAAACAGGAGTACACAAGAAATAAGAAAAAAATGGAACCAAAATGTGATGAGAGCTACTAACTGAGAGTGTGTTAAAATGAGTAATCTAACACTTTCTGATGTCCCAAATTACTTAATTGTCATCACATGACGTCTTCAGCGAGAAACCGGAGCATTTTTTTTTTAGTAAGAAGTAGAAGGTATAGAAGATATAGGAGAAGGAGATTGTAAGAAGAGAAAGATGCACAGGACTCACAGGACCCATGAAACTCTTGTGAGAATAAGGAAAATTGACACAGCATCACTCTCATCGGACACACCATCTTTAGAAGAGGTAGTACAAAAGTTGTCAACTGCAGAAGCATAGTTCTAGAGTTAAAGAATACAAAAACTTCAGATCACCAGTTTGAATCCCCTTTCTCAGACTATCAAACCTGCCCTTTCTCCACTGACAACGTCAAAAGTTCATATATTATTTAGCGGTACTGTAGGTGACTGCTAAATAAACTTATTTGATGCACAGTTAGTTTCTGATCAGAAGCCAATTTCGACTTCTTATCTTAGCATGCAACTCGGCACGCGTGACGGTTCACTACGTCCCAACGGTTCCATTTTGCAGTCAACAATGCAAAAAGTGCAACCAGATAAGTCATTCCAGACAGTTTCTCAAGGGATCTGCTGATAAAATGAATAATCTCCTGATGACATTTTATGTACTTTTCGTTTTGCATATTACACTTTAGCTGAAACTTTGACACCTGGCTGATCCTAGAGAATTCTAAATCGACGATTTGTTTAGTGTTTGTCTGTTGTTTCGTATTTTGTGTATACTTCTGAATTTGCAGGCAAAAACTCACAGATGAATTTTTCAGATTTCAGCTGCTGCTCTCGGTAAGAGAAGAATAAAATATTTGTAAGTTGAAGGAAAGGGGAAAAGGGAGGAAGACAAGAATATCTTTTTTCATTTCTAATATAGCTCTCTTTCCTTTCCAATCTCTTATTCTACATTTCTTATTTATGTCTTCCCTCCTCCTCCTTCATGTATTTTTTCTCTCTTTTTTTTTCTTTTTTCACTAATGACGTAGATTCCATTCATAATTCAAAAATCCGAAAGTAAAGAAGAGAAAAGGGGTTGAAAAAGTATACCTAATCAAATATTCTCGCTTGGTTTCTACTCTTCTTTCGAGCAGAAAACACGAATAAATAGTTTCCAAATTATCTTCAGAAGAAACTCTCTTCTGGCTAGACTCTAGACCTCCCAAATTCAGATCATTCAGGTCTCACGAGTTGGAGGAGGAGGCGTGTGTTAATCCTTTTCCGATTTTTTGCTTATCATGCAGGAAAAAAAGAAAAAAGCAGAGCAAAAAGGAGTGTTTTTGGATGTGAAAATCTTTTGGAATCACGTGGGATTCGAAGGGAAACAAGGTGGAGAGGAATCTGAGGGAGGGGATGAATATCAGATTTACGTGACGATTTACTTCAAATGTGATATGTTTGGAATGAGAAGATCAGATAGAAGGCGAGAGAGGAGAAACCTCTGAAAATGCAAAAGTTGCGCTGGAAATTAGTCGAAAGAAGAAGGATAGGAAACCACAAACCATAAAATTCAGGAAAAACATCCGGTGAATAGAGGTTTTATTAGAATTCTACGGATCTCGACTAGGTGGATCAATTCCAGAGGAATTTCAGACATCTCCTTATAATTATGTTCGAGGGAGCATGGAGCCTAATACTTTGAATGTGGTCTTGACGAAATATGCCAAATTTCGGCCTGACCCGCGGGCATGGCCCAGCTATTGAAAAGCCCGACCTGCTATAAGAGTCAAGTCAAGATCGAGGGAGTACGGGCCGTCATTATCGACCAAAAAAGCCCGGCCCAAAATTGGGAAATCGGTATTCATTCAGTTGTGGACCACATCATCCGATTATTCGGAAAATCTCAAGGACCAATACAGTAATAAACCTCCATAAATTGGTCCACATGTTCTCCCGTTCCAGGGTACAGTTTGAGAATCTCTGGAACTTTTCGATCATGAACGGAATCTATAGAAAACTCGAAAAACAAACAAAAAAGTACTGTAGACATGAAACGAACACTGTCGATCCCTCTTTTTTAGTGTCTGTTTCGTCATGAAAAATGATGGAAAATGGGAGAGAAATTGTATGTGTGCGCGATTGGAAGCAGCTTCATCACCACCAGCTAGCACAAAAAAACCTTTGCGTCGTTTTCTGGTTTTCTGTAGCCAAATATTTTTGCAATCGCGTGATGTGTATACTCAGGCCTGTGGCTGCTGCTACGAGACCGAATAAAAGAGTCCAGTTTTTGAGAGAGAATATGTTTGAAGAGTGAGAGAGAAGAAGAATAACTGGGTCTCGAGACGAATGAGATCATCTTGCGGGGCGGCACAAAAAAATGACTGGGGTTCAAGGAGACTCTCGTGTTCTGATGGAGTTTCTGATGGAGCATTCTTTCTCTTTTTTTTAACCGAGATTTCTGCGATTGTAAAAAGATGCTCCAAGATCAAGAGTTGATTTGTTGAAGAATTAGGGTTCGATCAGAATTAGTGGAACTCTTATTCAAACTTTTTGAAAATTTTGTGAAACTTTGAGGATGGCAAAAAAGGGAATCGGTCAGTGAAAGTGAGCCCATCGGAGCCGCGAAGAAAACTGGTATTTGCTCAAAAAAAGTGTCGAGTTACCAACTATTACCGTCGATTCTTGTTTATAAATAGAGCCGTTTTGAACCGAAATAAAACTTGAGGTCAGTTAGGAAAGAAAATGAGGAGTCCGATCGGAGAGAACTTGACTTCGAGAAGTAATGAAAAAGTAAAAGTAACTCAAAAGAACTGGGTAAATAGTAGAAAGAGGTGGTCTTTTGGTATGAGGAGATTGGAACAGAGGATTTGAGAGAACAGAAATCAGAAGACATTATTTGGATCTCGTGGGGATTTATTTAGAAATTGTACTCTTATTTCTCGTCAGGATACAAGTACATTATATTACTTTGACGTCAGAAGATGTCAGATTCAGATAACCAATTTCTATATGGATTATTCGAGAAAGACGAGACAGCTGATTTCTTCAGCAAAGTTTTGCTCGATTCAGTCTGTGAGAAAAAAATGTGAGAATTGGGGCAGAAGCTGAGGGAAATATCATGGGAAACGTAAAAGAAGGAAAAAACAAACAAGTGGAATTTTCTGGAATTTTAGGGAGGTACGGGTTTTGTATTTTTATGGACTGGATTTGGTTTAAAGGGAAAAGCAATATGAAAGATTTCAAAAGTAGTTGGGGATTTGTTTCAAACCTTCAGACTAATGCATTTATATTTCATGACAGCTAAGTACTCTGTCTATCTTTCAGATTTTGAGAGCCTTGTAGAGACTTCGTGGAATCATTTCAATATTTACAGGACGTACATAGTCATCTCAGTATTTTTTGGGAAGAGCCATCGAGAGAGTTTTGGAAGAATAAATCAATAGTGATTTTTTCTACAGTATGCCAGAGAGAGAGAGAGAGAGATAGTGTGCAAATCTGAGAAACACAGAAAAAAGATTTCAAAAAAAGGGAGTTACGCACGAAGCATTGAATTGGAGATGACGAGATGACGGTGAGCGAAAGTCGAAAAATAAACAAACTTTTAGAGACAGACTCCCTTTTCTCTCTCTCACTTCTTTCCGCGCGGAAAACTGAGTCTCTTCTTCTGACAAAATCGAGAAGCTCCGCCCATTTTGCGTGACGCGAAAAGTGCGCGGAAACGAGGCGCGATCGGTGCCCGCGTGTGAGCAAATACGGACTGTTTGCGGAAAGAGACACGCCCACTCTATGAGAAGAGACGGTTTTCCATCGTTTTTCCGAAATGACCAGCGATGGGAAAATAATGGATATTTGACGGAAAGACGACCGGGAATGGGTAGTGGATCAGGGGGTGTTGAAAATGAGGAGAAACAGTGGGAGAGAAGGCGGAGGAGAGGAAAGGAGAAAAAATTAAGAGAGAATCAAAAGATTAAATGAGTGGAAGGGAGACCCTCGGAGCGAAGTGCAGTGATATGAGATCGGATGATCAGGAGCAATGAGAAGTGAGAGACAGGGATACTTTCAGAAAATTCACCAGGGTTCGTTTCTGATAAAGTTAAAAAAAACTCTGAATCTAATACTGGTACTTTTGAACTGAACATGGTTTTTTGTATACCGGAATTTCCGAATGTTCTGGTACTGAGGTTTTTTGAGCGAACGCTAGTTCTCAATGTCTGTCATTCTTGAATACCTCAGGAAACTGACTTGAAAGCACCAGGTGTGTTGAACAACTAATACCGCCCCTTTATTCTGGAAGGTGCGCTCCTTGTCTAGCACTGGAAGATCAACATTTTCAGACCTAATTTTTGATCTTCCATAGCTAGAAAAAAATAGCACTGAGTTGAGATTGAGATGGAGAACGTTGTCTACGCTCCTCGAACGCTAATAGATTATACTGCTAGGTTGTTAGAGTCATCACAGATCCCCGTCCTAGATATTCGTTGATTCGAGTTAGGTCTAGGAAGGTGTCAATCGAATGGGGACTCTTTGAATCCAATCGGTAACATGAGAGTTTGACAAAAGTGAAGTTGCCGTATTAGTTGCTAGATTGAAAATGTAGCTAATATTGCAGTTCTAAATTTATCGGAAACCTAAAACAACTCTCCTCTTTGTCAAGACAAAAAATCTGGTAGTTGTCCAACTACATTGAGAATAGACAAAATTATATAATACAAAATTCTCAAGCGTCTTTCAGATACAAAGAAGTGCAATAAGAGTACACGGATTCAGATGACTTTGATAACGTCAGATGAACTCATTTTGTATCCGCAAACCGACAAATAGGTCTTGTGATATACTCCCGATTGAATCCAGATTAGAAAATTTCTAGAAAGTGTACGACTAAATTTAAATCAGCTTCTATATTGCACTTTCCCAATTATCATACAAGCACTTTTAAATCACGATCCCAAGCTCTAGGACTTCTTAATATTCATGAAACTGAATCATAATAATCACTAATTTTGAATCCATATAAAGAGTACATTCTTTCAAAACGAGACTGGGAGAACTGGAAAAAGTCAGCATCTCAAAAAACAGAAATGAGTCAGAAGCCTTGATGCGATTTTGTTTATCAGAGAGAGCAATATCTGATTTCAGTTAGTGAAAAATGGATTCAATTACATTCATAATCAAGCCAAAATAACATATACAAATGAGTGAATTCTCATGATTCTGTATTGATTATTGTAGACTCTTTTGAATGACGTCAATATGAAGAGAAAAGATTTATAAAAGTCTCTATTTGACCTTTTTCCCCCTCTATCCCACCTACCCGGAAATTGTCAATTTTCCCAAAAAATGTGCATTGACATCTATTATTTTTGGTTTTTGTCGTCCAAAAATAAGGGAACAAAGAGGAGAGAACTCAATAAATTGAGACCAAATAAGGGGATTCTGATAATGGAGAATATTATGATAACTGTAGCCACAAAAAGACGAGAAAATCGGATGCGCAGAATAAAAGAAGAAAATGCTTCCGGTTGTCACAGAAATTGATGAGATGAGGGGGGCAAAGTGATGAAGAGATACTGATCAGAGATGACGTCTTCAAAAGGAATTGAGATATATTGCAGAAGTTTGTGATGGATGATCTGACAGTACGCAATGAAAAATGAGGTTTCTAATTTTTCTAACACATTTGATACTTTGAGATTTTCTTTCCATTGGTCACTTGGAATCGAGAAAACCCATTGAGAGGGGAGCGACTGCCCACGGAATGAAGCTCTTAGGGTTAAGAACTGATTGAAGGTTCGGTTTTTCGAATTTTCAAACCTAATTGTGAGAAGGAGAAAATCCACTAACATTACATTATTGACCCAACCATTTTTTCTTTAAAGCTATATTTGAAGCTCAATTTCCTCAAAGTTCCAGCTTTCAGGATGTCAGAATTATCAACCCTTTTTCACTTACATGTTAATCGGATCAGGCTAATAAGATTTATTCAGGGCTCTCCCATCAAACGATGTAGAATTTTGAGGTCAACAAATATAGAGTTAAGTCAGAAAAGTTATGACTACAAGTTCCGCTTCATCTAATTTGAGTAATGCGCCAAGGATTGTTTGAGCTTGAACTTATGAGTTCTTTGATCCAACGGGTCCCACTTTTTAGGCAAAAAACGACCCGGCCCGTGGGCCAGTTAACCAGAATTTTACTAGAAATCCTTTAGCGATAATTAGGGATCACAACGTGATGGGGCGGGCTGAAAGTTTCTCCTCTTAGGTCTATCTGAGCAACTTTGGATGCCTGAAACTCGGCTCTCGATTATAATGCTTCAGTTTACGTTCAAATGTACCTAGTATCCGTAAACTAATATGAATCAAAAATACTTTTCGGAGCTTTTTCGGAAATTCGCCAAAAAGTTTGGAACGTTTCCGATCAATTTCCTGAGACAGGACCGGCAGATTACAACCCTGGGCAAATTTACTTTTTTGGAGTTGAGCAGATCTTCTTCAGTTTCATTCTTCCACTTCACGATCATTTCCTGTTGAAAAGTTTGAAATTGAAACGGCAAAACATAATACACGAGTCAAAGACCATCCATCCGGGTATTGAAAATGGAGATGATAAGAGTTGTTGGGGGTTGAAAGGTGGAATGAAATGAAATGGGAGGAAATTATTATTTCAGGTCAAACATGAGAGCAAATACAAGTGTCTTCCTTGCTTCTTTATCAGTATTCCAACAATTTCACTACTTTTTCTCAGCTCTCTCCAATCTTCTCACACTATCTCTTTGGTCTCTTATAGTCTGTCATGCTTTGCATTCGGCTATTTTGGATACGTGATAAGACGAAAATGGCGACGTTTTCGCCGAAAATAGAATCAGCGGAAAGGCGAAAAATGAAGAGAAAAAGAATGGTAAAAAAGAGGAGTGAGAAGAGAGGAGATTGTTGCTGATAAATGATAGTGATAGATGATGGTATTTTTATGTAAAAGAGAAGAAGAAGAAAAAAGGGACTGCTTTTATAGACACGAAGGAAGAGGAAAATCACTTGTGACATGTGATTTAAGAAGATCAAACAGATGAAAATCACTTTTTGGGTACGGTGTGAACCAACATATCAAGCGAGGAAACTCTGTAACAAGATGATGGAGAATCTGAAATAATTATTTAAAAAAAAGACTATACATTTAGAACTGTTGAACACTGACAAAACCTATAAAATATTTGAAAAACTTGAACCAGGAAATAGGATAACATAAATCTCCCGAGGATTTTCTCGGGTTTGACACCAAACTTGGCACCATGCTGATTTCACGGGACACACCATATTCAGCTGATAGTGAGATTATACAAAAAAAATTGTCAACAAAAATATAGTTCTGGAGTTTATGTATGCACCCATATCGTTTCAAACCAAACGGAGACAAGTTTCAACCTCTCTCCACGCCATCCCTGCTTCTACAGGCCTGCTCAGGTTTGAGCGTCGACCGAAATTTCACGTTTCACGTGAAAATGTTTTTGATGAGTTTTAACCAAAAAAATTGATTTTTCCTCCAGCTTTTTTTAGTCAATTGGGTCAATTTTCAGTCGACAATTACACAAAAAGGTTGCAACCCTTATGTTAAAAGAAGTAAAAACATGTCGATGAACTTTCAACTCAATGTGCAATCAGACAAAGTATGTTTTTTGAGCAAAAAAGCTCTCTTAAGCTTGAATGTTTTGTTATTTTAGTGCAAGTTTTTATGAGATGAATGAACCAAATAATAAACTTATTTCCAGCCCCACGCTGAAGTGCTTTCCGACATGGCTATCGCTTATGGGATTAAGAAGTTTGATTCCTTCTTCTGCAAATTTTCGATTCAACATCTTGATTTCTTCGAATTGATTGTCCAGACTACAGTATCCCCTGAATCGAGAACGGCGTCTGGACTCCTCGAGGCGAGTACCTTGGAAGAACTCATCCGAATCTTGTGCCGGTCGTTTGTCACATTCTTCACCCGTGCTCCATTGTTCCATTGGACACCGGACGCCTTCTTTTTCCAGTGAGTTTTCACCATTATTATTGGATTCGAATGAGAAACCTAAACAATTCTAAAAGGAAACTCCTCTGTTGTTTACTTTTTCTTTTTTGAGGTTAGTTAGGTGAAGTGGAGTACTAAAGACTCAAAAGTAGGAACCGAAATTGTGGCTCATTTTGCGCTGAGCCATCAAATTATCTTGACTGTGGTTATAGAAAAAAGTTGTCAATGACATAAACGTAGTTCTAGCGTTGTTCTATACGTCCTCCAAAATTCAGCAAAAGCGGATGGTGGGAACCCATTTTTCAGAACCTCAAAGTTGATATCTTTCCACAGAAAATGGTTGACTTTTATGACTCAATTCGCAGTGCTACACATTTTATGAAAGTGTTTCGGATTTAGCTATTAGAAATTCGAAGTCCTTTTAATCTGAGTTCTCCAGACTAGAACTTTCATCTCTCACCTCTATGACATGTTTTCAAAAAAAAAAACGAGTTGGTTTAGAACAGTTCACATTCTTTGCAATACAGCAGATAAAAATTACGGAGAAAATATATCTGCAAGCTCAGATATTGAGCTCAAATGGGCTTGAAACATCTGAAAAATGAGAGAATCAACGTGAGATGCTATCAACTTTCGATTGATATCGGTTTCCGCCAAAACTGAGTTCACTTTTGCTGTTTCCCTGATTCATAAGCAAACTTTCAGCCATTCGAAGCCATCGATGATACATGGAGAGTCGGCTCAAATACGGATTGAGCATGTTCACTTGAAGAATAAGGCAGCGAAGATGCGCGTGGAGCTTCTTCTGATTCAGGAAGGTTTGGAGATGAAGACGTTTCGGAGAATCATACGTGGCGAGGGATACCTCACTCTGGATCGACCAGACAACATTGAAAGGGTGCGTTCTTGCTCGGTATCGCTCAATGAACTTTGGAAAAATGGATTTTTTCTTTTTCACAGAAATGTCAACTTTGGGAGTGTTAGAAATAGGTTGAAATGCGTCAGTTTTGTCTGAAATTTAGTGGGTTTGTGCATCAACTCTAGAACTGTGTTTTTGCTGTTGTCAACTTTTTTTGGGTCTTCTGGGCTTTCCCAGGACACAACATCCTCAGAACTTGCCAACTACATAAATACAGTTCTGAAGTTCGTTTATACACTCACGAAACTTCAGACAAAACAAACAACTTTGAACTTCTCTCCCACACTCCCAAAGTTTGCATTTCTGAATGAAAACGTCCAAGTTGCCAATCTTTTGGCCGGTACTGTAGGATTGGATTATGACAAGATAAAATTGTATCCCACTTGAGCATTAGTGGTCTTGGAATATCAAATTAGCAATTGAAAAAGGGTTAGAGAGCTTTCATAGATTTTAAGGAGAATAAAAAAGCTGTCAAATACAGTACCGGAGAACAGTTATCATATTTGGGTATTTTCAATTGAATTGGAAAGTTTTGGTGTTTGAAAAGATAGCAGAGTATTCCGATTTTCCAAAAACCATTTTCCACTGAGAACACCCAAATATGGTACATATTTTTGTCTTGTACTGTTCAAGGAAGTTCTAGATTTCATTTTTTTCTCCGAAGTTCTCAAGTCAATTTGAGTCAATTAAACCAATTTTGCAAAAAACCACCTATTACTTTGACAAAACATCAATATTTGCAAATTGTAGCTCGCCACTCCATGCTCTAGCCAATCCCCATCAGTCGTTACTGAACTTTCAAAAAGTGTTAGTCAAGAATCAATAATACCAATAGACGAAGAAACGATCAGAGAAGTCATCGAGGAGATCGAAGAAGAAATAGAGGAAATTACAAATAGTTCCGCAAATTCCGGCATAAATAACATTCAAGAACAAATGATTGACGCTCTCATAGGCGAGGACGAGAATTCAACATTTGAAGAGGAAATCACAAGTGGGGATAAGAGCAAGAACCGTTCAGAAGACGTCGGTGAACTTCCCGAGGAACTGGTGAAAAACAGAAGTGTGGAGCAGCGAGGAGATGAGAATGTGATCATTGACAGAATACAGAAGAGGACGATTCAAGAACACCCAGACAATGAAGTAAGTAGTTTTTTTTTGCTAATTAAAGTTTCGCGTTTCAGACTCCCTCGAAACGGAATAAAAGTATGTCATCATCGATTCGCTCCTCTAGCTCATCCCTCTCAACATCTTCTGATTGGAACTCGTCGAATAACATCTTCTTGGCTACAGAAGATTTACAAGTGAGTTTGACGCTCATTTTAAAAACTTTCGTTCGGTATCCCAACCATTTAAAAGAACATGTATTATAGATGGAATCAGCCTCTCAACACACATTGGTATCGATCAATTTCGAAATAGACGACGACGTTGACTCAGTTCTCGAACGCCAACAACCATCTGCCTCCAATTCCTTGGCTTCCTCCTCTCAATCCCCTCCGCCCCGAACCCGAGAGGACAGAGTACGTTGGGGAAATATCAAAATTGTTAATGAAAAAATGAAAAAAAATTATTTCAGATACGAGACATACTCAAGGGCAATTGTTGCAGCAGCAACGAAACTCTCGCTCTCATGCACGGAATGAAGCCAAAAACAACGGAGTACACATTGCCGAGGACTATGGGAAATTCGCCTGGAATAGTATTGAACGGTTCATTGGAAGTCGTACGAGTAGAGAACAATTCAGTTGGAAGAAGCTGCCTTGAAATCGGTGACAAGATACTGGCTATTGATGAAACCGACTGCACGAGCGTCTCTGATTTTTTCACGTTGTTCCATCAGTCGATGGAGGAAGTTAAAATTTCAGTATTCCGGAAAGCACGCGTTCTCCAGCCGACGTCGGAGCCTTCAGCTGAGAAATCAAATGGATCTGATTATGGATTGATCAAGAAGAGAGACGGATACAAGTACATCGCCGTCACACTGGATTTCATGAAGATGAGTATAGATTTTGGACTCACAATAACTGGAAGATCCTATCAAGTACTGGTTGCTGGAGTGTCTCATGGATCATTGACAGCGGAGTTCCTTCGTATCGGTGATCACATCTGTTCAATTGATGGTACTCCAGTAACCAACGAAGTTGACACGAAGGAAATGCTCAGATGGCGAATCGAGAACGGTCATACTTCGAGAATTCTGATCGAGAGAGCCGCCAGCGAGGAGTCAAAAAAGAAAATTATGAAGATAATGGAGGCCATTGGAGTTGAAGGAATATCTCGTCATCTGGTTGTGAACTATTTCAAAAGTCGTCAAAATCGACAAACCTTAGTTAAACCTTCAGAAGATCATACCGTTGCTCGCGTAGACGAAAGTGAAGTGAGTTTTTTCTCTTTTTCTCGGGAAATTGAAAATTCAATGAAACTACAAAATCTCATTTTTAGTCTGACACCAGTGATTGGGCACATGAGAAGAGACAAAAGAGCTTCTCAAAGAAGGTGAGGTCTCTCCCAGATCCATCGATTCAAAAGATTTTAACCGCGCCCTTCATTGACGAAACAGATATAAATCGTTCACAGCAAGTTTGTTACCAGCAGCATACTTCTAAAATTAACTGAATTCTGTTTTCAGGGAATTCAAAATACATTCTGTCTCGTAAACGTCAAAATCCGCAAAACGTCGGCCGACCCATTCGCCATACTTCAGAATCTACTCCATAGTATTGGGTGCGGTTCAGAAAGTGAATTTTCGATCTTCGATATTTATTCCAGAATTCAAGGTAGTTTCGAGTTGTTGAGTACAACAAGAATGCAAATCAAAGGATCCAGATATTTTCTCAATTTTTCCCTGGAAAATTCTCTTGACGTCAAACTGATCAATCAATTATATGGATCAGAGAAAATATGGACAAACAGATTCACATCAGAAATCATGGTGAGCCCATATATCATTCTCCATTAAAAAACAAATCTTTCAGGAATCAGAGAGAGCATTTGTGTGGACGCCTGTAACAATGCCAGCAGTGGAAATTGCTCTTCTCGCCACGACAATGTAAGAAGATATACATTTAACAAAATATAAAAATCAATAAGGATTTCAGCAAAAAGTTTGAGCCAACCTACAAGCTTCCGGATACCATGAAGGATCTGAATGCCACCGAAGTCCGTGCACAATTTCATAGATCCTGTTTCGTCAGCCGTATTGCTGATTATCTAAAACATGTAAGCTCCCGCTTCTATCATAACACACCTTCTGTTTTTCAGACTCTGTGGGGATCCAACATTCAAAAACTGAGAAATCCCGGCACGGAATAGTCTCCTTTGACGCGGATGTCAGTAATTTGTCCACCACTCCTACCTCTTTTGATTATCTAAACTTGAGTTTTTTATACATTCCATTGCCTCCCCTCCAATGACGATCTACTGTTTGAAATCTCTACTTGTGTGCTTTTCCTGATTTTATTTCTGGTCATAGTTGTGTTTTCGAATTACTCCCTTATCTCTTTCCATCATAAGTCCGTTGTGAGTTTATGTTAGAAAGTGAGCATTCCCTTCTCAAATGCTAATCCTTGATTTGCATGTTTCTTTGTTCTCCCTTTGTTTGTGAATGATCTGAATCATACAATGTCCCTCACACTTGAGTATTAGGCTTCAGTCATTCCATCTCTCTCCAAAATACAAACGTTAAAATGAATCTCCAATAGACTTTTTACTTCGTGACCTTTAAGTACACACCTGTCTCTTTTCTCATTACAAGCAGAAAGTGATACAAAAGATTATATGAACGTGTGCTGAACTCTTGATGGCCTCTTTGTTTTTGGAAAACACGTTGGGCTAAAAGTCCTTGGACAACGACAATCAGTACCAACAATCAGTACTCGCCGACATCTCTTCTTGAAACAACATTTGAGGAGAAAATAGACAAGTGAGTTTGAAAAAAAAGTACCGATAAATAGGAAATGTATCTCTAGACGCTGGACAAGAAGTGAAGAGTATGGAACATGGAGTATGGAGCCAGGCCAGCTGGCACTGGAGGTGCACTGGATTCAGTCGGTGACAGTATCTATGAGGTGATTTTGGCCCTTATGCTGCTGCTTGATATTCTCTAGACTCCCCTTCCAAATGAACCGAACTACGAGTCATCGCGTTATCTTGCTGGCTTGACCCATCTCCGCTCGTCAATCAGATTCTGCAGAATAGGGTTGAGAGTTGTTATGGTTCTTGTATGTGCACTGGATTCAGTCGGTGACAGTATCTATGAGGTGATTTTGGCCCTGATGCTGCTGCTTGAGAATAATTAGATTCCCCTTCCAAATGAACCGAACTACGAGTCATCGCGTTATCTTGCTGGCTTGACCCATCTCCGCTCGTCAATCAGATTCTGCAGAATAGGGTTGAGAGTTGTTATGGTTCTTGTATGTGCACTGGATTCAGTCGGTGACAGTATCTATGAGGTGATTTTGGCCCTGATGCTGCTGCTTGAGAATAATTAGATTCCCCTTCCAAATGAACCGAACTACGAGTCATCGCGTTATCTTGCTGGCTTGACCCATCTCCGCTCGTCAATCAGATTCTGCAGAATAGGGTTGAGAGTTGTTATGGTTCTTGTATGTGCACTGGATTCAGTCGGTGCCAGTATCTATGAGGTGCGTCTTGAGGTGCTGCATTAGATACTGCTATGTATCTAGCGTTGTACCAGCAAAGAAAGAAGAGAAGAAGAGAAAGAGATATCAATGGATCGAGAACTTCATGGAACTTATGAACTTATTTTTCATTTCTTTTGGCATGGCTATGGTACATAAAGTACATAGTCATGCCGATTCATTTACTTTTTAAAAAATATTTGTGTGGGCAAGTGGAAAGTTGGTGGCTTGGGACACAGTCTGCAAGCTGCATCTGTGACAGAAGTTGGTCGGTTTTCTGATGGTTCGTGTTCTTCGCAATTGAAATTCCAGGTCTTTTCTGAAAGTGCACTGTAAAAATATCCACTAGACAACATGTCTGAATATCTTTCTCATATAATACGATTCTAATTCTGTCCGTCTGTCCTCGGATTGCGCCGCAGGCGCCCCAGCTTTGCTGGTACTACATATATACTGACGGTGAAATGTGTATGCCGGTATGATGCACTGGACTAATCATAACAGATGAATGAGAAAATCTGAAAAATGATCGCTTTGAAAATGATCCCTTCCATCGGCCTGATTACTTCGTATCCTCCCAAAATATTCTCAAAAGATATCTCAATAGATTTTGCGCAGCAAGTCGGAACATACATCGGATAACCTTTTCACGATAAGCCCAAGCGTTAAAGGGGGAGTGTACTAATTCCAAAAAAATGGAGATTTTTATATAGTTCGATGCCAAATTCATTTTAGGTTCAAAAACTCTCTTGGAGGGTAGTCTGAAAATGACTCCTTCTCGAGATATCCTCAAAAAACAGGTTAAAAAAATGAACGTAGAGTGGTCAAATGTGATGAAATTTCCAAACAGAAAATCCCAGAGTGGTCAACGTGAAATTTTTGACCACTCTACGTTGACTTTTTAAATCTGTTTTTTGAGGATATTTCGAGAAGGAGTCATTTTCAGACTACCCTCTAAGAGAGTTTTTGAACCTAAACTAAATTCTGCATCGATCCATGTAAAAATATCATGTGTTAGAATTACTTCACTCCCCCTTTAAGAATTCAGATGCTTTCATTCAGGATTTCGTATTTTTGTGATTACTGATTACTTGTCGCAGTCATAGTGTTCAGCGGAATGGTATATTATCCTTTCAGACTTTGAACTAAGAATTTTCCGAAATTTCATTGCTCATGCTTTATAGATGTGAAGGTTAGATATAAGACAGGGAGTCTGTGTGGGAAATATTATTGCAATAAACGTGTTACATGTCTATTTGCGATAAAAGTGAAACTATCATCCAGAGCTAATTTCTAGAGATGTGAAACAAAAATACGGATCTGTCCTGCTAGGCGCAACTTTTATCTCACCCATCTCAGAACGTAAACACGAGAGACAACGGGCAAAGAGGAGACGCAGAGATGGCCGCGGGACTAGTTTTTAATGGCCTAGGAAATCGAAAAGCGCGAGAGTTCCGCGTTTGAAATAATCACCCATTTCTGAAACAAGTTTTGAAACACAATTTCTCTTTCTCAGAGAAAGAGAAATTGTGTTTCAAAAGAAAGTTTCTCTTGTTTTTTTTGTTCATTATTTTTCTTCACATGAAATTTTTCAGTAATGGAGGAAACTCACTCGGCGGAGAATATTTCTGTAGATGTAGCTGGGGAGCCGAATGAGGTAAATCACAACAAGAACATTCAAGTGATAAAACTCAAATTTTAGAACTCAACCGACTCAAATCAAAAGGGTGTGAAAAAACGCGTTGCTCAGTCCCCGTCGGAAAACGATGCAAAGAAAGCAAAAGTAGTTTTCAGTCCTGAATAAAAAGTTAAACGTTGTTTATTTTTTCAGTTATCTCCGGCATCCTCTGTTGAGATCTTAGACGGTTCTCCACAGAAAGATGAGCCACAAACACCGAGAACGCCTAAAACTCCAAGAACTCCTAAAGTCTCAAGAGAAGATCGCGAGAGACAGAAACGGGAGAAGTTGGAGGAAAAGGAGCGGCAACGGTTGGAACGGGAACGAATTCTCGAGGAGAAACGTCTGGAAAAGGAAAAATTGGCTGAAGAGAAACGAGTAGAAAAGGAAAAGAAAGAAAAGTATTGACTTCAAAACCAAACGAGTGTAAAAAAAAAGAGTAATTTCAGAGAGCGATTGGAGAAAAAACTTGAGGAAGAGCGTAAGAAGGAAGAAAAAAAGAAAGAAGCTGAAGAAAAAAAGAAGGAAGCTGAGGAAAAGAAAAAGAAGGAGGAGGAAGAAAAAATGAAAAAAGAAGAAGAGAGAAACAGAAAGAAGAAAGAGGAGGAAGAAAAAAAAGAAGCTAAGAGAAAGGAAGAAGAGGAAAAGAAGGAGGCTAAAAGAAAGGAAGAAGAGGTGAGTTATTTCCTATCATCTTCCTGGAAAAAACCTATGTTTTCCATACTTTCAGGCAATCGAAGAGAAGAAACGGCGCGAATCAGCACATTTTGTCAAGTATTTCAACAAGATTGAGAAAAAGAAAGCACCTGAAACTCAAAGTAACTCATCAAATTGGTATTACAATTTCCAAGTTAAAGATGGAATGACGATGGCTCCGATTCTCGCCCGAAGTGCTCTTTCATCTGAATACGAATTGCTCAAGCAGCATGATGAGGTTTGTTGAGAATCTGTGTGTTGTAAAGTAGTGTTCACTTTACAGATTACTTCTCTGGCTACATTCCTTAGCTCCGCAACTAAGGTCGCCCCTCTTGATTCTTCGAAAGTCTCGTGAGTTTTCCACAATCTTGTCTCGTGTTTGAAATTATGCTCACTTTCAGAAAAATCAAGGGAAAACTGTTCCAATTCTACGAAAACAATCGGCCTCCGTATTACGGCTCTTGGCGTAAGAAACCGAAGGCTATCACTGGATCATGCCCACTAGCAGAAGAAGAAGGAATTGATTATGATGTGAGTTATTGAATTTGTCAATTAAAACAAGTTTATCACTTCAAATAGTTTTTATAATTCATTCGTAATTCCTTTAATTACAGGTGGATTCCGATGATGAGTGGGAGGATGAACCATCGGACTGTGAGGAGATTAACTCGGAAGACGATGCGGTAAGTTCTATTTTGTAACTCATATCTGAAACATTTAGTCTCTTCTGAAAGTACTCATTTTTGCAGGAAAAAGATGACGATGATGATGGTGACGAGGACGATGGTTTCTTTGTGCCACCGTGTTATCTTTCGGACGGTGAAGGGGACGAAGAGAGCACATCTGATACTGAATCTTCAAACAAGAAGAAGGACAAGAAACCAAAACGAGTCACGATCGATTCTGATGATGACGATAAATCCAACGATGATGATCGTAAAGCTCGTCTTGCTCAACGAGCGGAAGAATGGGAGAAGCGAGCGGAGAAAAAGAAAGAAATGGTTCTGAAGCCCAGAGCTGCTGGGCCAGTTTTCCATGATGGCGCGGATCAGCCTCAAGATTTTAAGTTCATGAATGCCTTGGAATTCTATTAGATGTCAGTAATTTTCAATTCTTATTCTCCTTTCATCTTCCATTCAAACCAAACTTCATTACCTTGCGGTGCATCACCCCGATATTTCTTCTTGAGTTTTTAATTTTATGCAAGTCGTTAAATTTTGTTTCATTCGATTGCTTTCAAACTGTGAATGTTTTAGGCTTTATAACTCTTTAATTCCTATCCCCATTTATTCTTCCCACCTGACATTAATTAACATCCTAATCTTGATTTATCATTTGTCTCGATTTCCATTTTTTTAATTTTCGAAAATTTCCTAACGTTGTCGTGTATTTTTTTTTCAAAAAAAAATGGAGTAGGAAGAGGAAAAATGAAGAAAGAGAGAAGGAAGCCCCTTTCGTACACATACACATATAACAAGAGAGCCAGACAGTGAGAGCATTGACGAATATAACAAAAAGCGAGAGACACAGATCGTGACTACGAGTTGCGTGCGAAAGAGGCAGCGCGTCGCGTGTCCCGCGCACGCTACGCGTCCCTTTTGCTTGCTTCTTCGAGCTCGAGGGATGCACGGAAGCTTCGATTTGGATTCTTTTTCTAACAGTGTTCAATGTCAAGGAGAGTCAAAATAGTCTTCCAGAAGACTTAAATGTTTCGTACTTTTTTCACTATTGTTCCTTCCACGGTTTCTAGGGAGTTGGTATAGTTCCAACCATCTTATCACCAACTTGGGATTAAAAGTTCAGACAAATTTAAAGCCAGTTAATAGATCAATTCAATGGAAAATCACGACCAGGAGGTTTATCTGAAATCAAATTGTATTTTTCACTAGAATCTGATCTCAAAAACAAGGTTCATCTTTAAAAAACAGATTCCATTTTTAAGGAGCAGTATAGAAATATATGTATAGAAAGCAACTGATATCTTCAATCCTGAACCTCAAACTATATCCGCTCCTCTTTTCTCGTGTATCTCAATGTCTTCTTCATTCTGATGGGTTGAAGCCCACGGTTAAATTCTGGTCGAATCAGAAAATTCTTCAAAGAATTATACTCAAAACATATGATGTTTCTACTCTAATGAATCGAACATAGATATAATAGTACTCGAACCGCTATCAGTCTAATAAAAATATGAAACTCGTTTTTGAAATTCTTCTGATAATCCTCTGGTTTTGTTTTTGGGAATCATTATGTATCCTTCCGGATCTTGCCAACCTTCATTTAAACTCTCTCAAAGTCGTTTTTCTCGTTTTTATGAATATAGAAACTGTTGCCAAATGAACATTCTTCATATTCTCTTCCTGTGTATACCTTCCGAATTCCATAAGAGCATGTTTCCTTCTCTCACCAAATACTCCAACCTTTATTCCAACAAAACATGCTCATCCAAATCCTACTGGTCTCTATGGCTCCCCTCCATCTCACCGCCTCCACAAGCCATTATCGATTCTCTAAATGTCTGATGCTCTCTCTAGAAATCCTTATTTCTTATTCTCTCTCCACGCGCAGCTTCACTCAGCTCACTCAGCAAAGGCAGGAGCCGGGGGCCCCCTTCTCTTCCTTTCTTTCTCTGATTCTCTCGTTTCTGCACAAAATGTGTGTGCATCCATCCATTTCATGCTTCTTCTCCTTCTTTTTCTTCTCCTTTTTCTTTTTTTTACCACTGAAAAGCAACACAGAAAAAAGAAAAATAAGAGGGAGGCGTCGAGAATTTAAAGAGTTTAGAATCGATTATATGGATAGAAGTATAGTTAACAACAGGATTGAAGATCTGAAAAATGTTCTAGTGAACATGCGTACTTCTCAACTTACTTGTGTATGCTATTTACTGATTCTAGTTGAACTCAGTCCTTTGAAATAACTCCTTGACCTAAATCAACATAATAATTTTTTCGTTCTTCTTGAATCTCTTGTATATCTCCAACTCGTCATCGATTTCTTTCATCCCTCCATTGAATATGCAATATTTCAGATACACTGTTCTGACTTATCACTATTCGGTTATTCCTTCTTTCTCCTCCTCCCCCACCGTCCTCTGCTCCTAAAAGTTCGTCGCTGACGTCCTCTAGGAGCTCGTCAGCTCTTACGTGGCGCAGCCCGCAGGAGTTGGTGGTGGTCGGAGGACACCCTTCGCTCTGCTGCCACGGAGAGGAGAAAAATCGGAAAGAAAGAAGACGAAGAATACTGTAGCTGTAGTAGTATTCACTTGACACGTCTCTTCTTTTCTTCCTATCAGTTTCTCGTCCTTTCAACGTCTTCACTGCTGTATCCACACCTCTCGTTTCGGAATCACCGCGGTTAGGCTTCTCTGGATAAGATAGCGCTAACCGCGGAATGCGACAGCATTCCATGGCAAACCCAAAGAAAATACAAGAGGTGAGTCTATTCAAGTTTACAAACACGGCTCGAAAATTACCAAGAACTGTTGGAAGTTCTTATCTGTGCAATTTATGAATAAGCAAAACGATCATGAAAGCGCGAAATACCTAGAAAGATCATCTTTATCTTCTGGGCATGCTCAGGGCACGCTCTTCTACTTCCCAAGAAGGAACAAACTAAACATTTTAACAACTAATTCAAGACTTGATATTCATAAGAGTTGTTGGCTCCACTTTTGACAAGTTATCAAATGAGACTACTTTCAGTTACTCAGCTCTTTTGAACTCTTTTTTGTGGAAAAATTTTTCATCTCGGTCTGTTCTATTGGAGTATTTTTTAGTATCCTGTAATAGTGATTGAATTTAACAACAGTTTTCTAACTGTGGTAATGAAGATACTAATTTAGAAACCAATCTTGAAAATTTTGACAGACGTCAAAAATACAGAGAGCCAGAACATAAGAAGAATGGTAAACACTATCAATCTTGGCTTTATGGTTACTATAACGACACAAATTTTGAAGACTAAAGATCGATTAAAAAACTATATACTTTTTCGCTAAGAATTGACTAATGGATCAAAAATCCCATAAATAGTAGACAATGAGAAACGGGGGTTTTGTCTCTATCCGATTTCTTTTTTCTCTCTTTCAAATGTTTGACGAAATACTTGAAAACGAAGCACAAAAAAAGAGTTCACGGATACCTCAGATCGTCGCCGCCATCGGTCGCCCCCGCATCACTTGTCGGTGATCCTGCTCCCGATCGGGGGCGGAATTCAAACAAATGGGCGGAGTCTAGAGTTCCACGTGGCTTTTTGGGAAATTCAGATGATAGAGAAAAAGGGAATGAGGTAGAAGAGAAGAAATGAGTTCTATATTGCAGCTGGTGCACGAGTGCAACGTGCAACTTGCACTCTTCCGCGTAGCAACACAAGGTATTGGTACGGCTCAAGATGGAGCATCGTTAAGGAGGTATGTCTGGGTTTTGGTTTTGAAAGTTTTTGGTTTTGAAAGATCTCGAAAAGCTGTGAATTTTGAAGATTGTCCTCGAATCACTACTGAATCATTCAAAAATAATTGAAAAATTTCAGGGAAGTCGAAACAGCGGGTCGAGCATGTCAGAAAGCAGTAGAAGCGGCGAATAATGTCGTTTTACCTCAACTGAGGGCAGACGGTAAGTTATTTCTTTTCTTCGTTGTCATATATTTCTATGAACGTATTTTGAAGCTCAAACATTTGCAAAAGCGGAAATTCATGAATCCTGCTAAGAGATTTATCTGGTCCTTAAGTTGAACTTTTTTTTTGAGAATTAGATCATAGACTATACTGACCGGGAGAATTCCAAATACGAAATCAACATTGGCGAAAAATCCCGTACTACAGCTATCAGTCATCAGAGTCCCAGACAGTGCTATTTTAGAGGATTTTTGAGGACCCATATCCTAGTTCAAAAAAATTTTTAGAAGGATTAGTTTTTTGTCAAACCCAAAACAGCGCCTGCAATCATCTGATTCAGATTTCAAATTTTCGTTCAGAGTCGAAATATCAGATTCATCATTCTTTCTTCCAGTCTGGGCATATTTTAAATGTATACACCAACATAGTCTAAGATCCAAAAAAGTGCAGCTGAGTTCCTAGATCACTGACAAGGGAACTTTTTCATTTACTGTCTTAGAATTGATTTTAAATTTGTTCATTGATAGATTCCATTATGAGCTTCTTAGTAATTAAACACATAACGCATTGGAAAATCCATAGTCAAATAGTCAAATTAGGACAATCTAAATAAAAATGAAGTATCCTCTGAAAACTTATAAAAACAGAAGTCATAAAATTCTTCAAAATTTCAGAAGCAGAAATCGCCCGTCATGGTTCATTATTCATCGGATGTGTTGGTGCATATTTGATTGAAATGAAGCGATGTGTCAAATTGGAGAAGACGTTCCCAGCACCAACTGAACCTTCTGTGACACGACAACAAGTGGAAAGAGTTGAAACTATTTTGGATACTCTCGAAAACTTGATCACTGTACATTACTCAACAAATGAGCAACCCTGTTTGGATAAGGTTTGTGGATTTCTGGTTGTTTCAAGTTCAAAATACCGATTAGGTTTTCATTCATCAAGTTCCTGAAGTTTGTGTCAAACTCATAATAACTATACTGTTCCGATAATCATGTTTCCATTGAGCTCCGTCCCAAAACTCGGAATTCAGAATCTGAAGCCTTTCTTCACCGTTATTTTTCCATTTCCAGTTACAAGTAACACCACGAAGGAGGAGAGCGACGTCGTGCCGACCACAATGTGTGTGTTCAAAACTGAAAACGAGTTATGCATGACATTTAGAAAATGGAAAATTGCTCGGATTCAATCTATTTCAATTCATCAAACACGGATCAACAAGCCCCGCCCACACTTCCTTTCTCAATTCGTCTCTTTTTTCCTCTACGCCAATTCTCATTTCTTTTAGGTGAGTTTTTCATAATTGAAAAAAATAATCAAAAAAGGATTTGAAATAGATTAGGGGTGCCTTGTAGACGACGAATACGATGGTATCGGAAGCGTCTAGAAACTGGAGGAGCGAGTCCTCAGAAAAGTTTTTGGAACTGCTACAGTAGTTTTAATTGTAAAATCCAAGGTTGTCCGGAAATCGTCTTCTATGGCATTACTTGAAATGCAGAGTTGAGAATTAGATTATTGGATATCTAACCGTGAGAATACCCAATCGGTAAGAAAGTAAGAAGAAGAAGCCAAATGTTCACATAAATCAAGTTATCAGCCATCAAACACCCAGACAGCTTCGCGTGTTTTTGAGAACTCAATTCTCAGATTGTATAAATTTTCGAAGGTCTTGTTTTTGTTTGGGTTGAGCTTAGATATATGCTTTCAATCACATGAGATAAGATTCAAGAAGAATGTTTTCCATTTAAAGCATTTAGAAATATCATTTGATCTATTTCTAAGTAGACTTTTGAGCAACTTTCTGAGCCTAATACAAGAAACTAAAATATCTGGAAACAAAAATACATTTCTACGATCTGAGGTACGAGCTTAAGAAAAAAGCAGGGAATCAGTACTGCCTGGGACTTTTGTGATAGATTTCAAATTCTCACTGTCAATATAATCTATCATCTGGTTTCTAAAAAGTTCAGCTCGACACGTCAATCAGTTTCTTTTTTAGGACTGTTTTTTAAAATTTCGAATAGGCAAGACTTGTTCAAGTAATTTTTCGGAGATTTGGGTGCTTGAATCTGGAGAATCCGTTGTCATATTGAAAACCACAAAATGACTCTTATGTATTAAGGTATAGTCAGCCGTAGTTCTAGCCATGGGAGTTTTGTTTTTTCGAAAATATTAAAAAAAATAGTTATTATTTACGAAGAAGTTTTGATTTCTACTTTGATACGTCATTCATCTTCTAATTCTAGTGGGAACTGAATCTTGAAAGATGACACCCAAATTCCAGATTCTGGTCTATCCAAGTCCACAACTATTGGAATTTACGGTTACTACCTAACGCCCTACAAGACATATACAGTAGAAATGAATTGACTGTATTATATGTAGCTCCTGAATCAATTATATATATACAGTAACCTCGCGTTTCCAGGTGCAGGCATTGTTCGGTTGTTGTCTCCCTTCTTCTTCATCGCTGGTGTCTTTTCTTTCTTTTCATTAAAATGTTTCTTTTTTCTCTCTTGGAAATAGTCTTAAAACCGCCTAGTAGTTCTTTGTTTATTCTCAGTATTTTCTTGTGTTTTCTTTTCTCTAAAACATTCTATTTTTCTAGCGAATTACCTCATCTGAAATAGGTTCCTTCTGTAAAACTGAACTGACCAAAACCGTTTGAAAAAGAAGCGAAATTAGCATATTTATTATTGTGTCTCTACACTTTCGATTCAATTCAAAAGACAAGAAAAAGTCGATAATATATTGCCGTTTCCATTTCCGTTTTACATCATCAAAGCTCAATTTTTTATTCATTTCATACCTGTTGGCGTCTCCCGGAAAAAAAAACACAGAAGAATCAATGTATTCTCCAAGAAAATTTAATAATAGGCATAATTTTTCTCGATTCACTCTGATGAATCTCAAATTTTTTTGTTGCATGATTGTTCTAATTCAAAAAAAACTTATACTGTACATCGTATCAATGTTTGTCTTTTTACCCAATTCCATTGAACCCCTTCTCCTCGATCAATCAAAACTATTTTCCGGATATGAATAAAACTCTGAAATTTCTAATGGGACCACCTTCATTTTTAGATCATATTTTACATGAGATCAAGCGATAAAATAACTTGTTTGGGTGTAGGAAAACAATAACGAACCAGTTGAGCTGGTGAAAAACGATGAAAACGAACAACTACAACTAACTAAAAATCTTAAAATGAGTATTTGAATCTATTCATCCTCTTCAGCTTCTGATGGAACATAGTCTTCGTCGAGCTCTTCTACTTTCTCTTCCACCTTCTTCGCCTCCACATTATGCGATTTTTGATGGAAGACGAATGAAATGGAACCACATTCGAAAACTGCTCGGAGAACATTGTCCGCAACCTTAAAAACGCCTATCTTGAACTGAGATGAAAAATTTGAAAAACCTTTCTAGCATTTTTCTCTGAGTGGAACCAGTTGGAAAGATCACTAGCACAGTCTGCATTCACTGGTGGATCAACACTTTCCAATCCTTGGATACATCGTTTGCATCTCAACCTGAAAATGAGGAATATGAAACTGAACATGGCTACTTTCGAATATTACTTTTCATGGGTATCTGAGGCAACAGTTGATTCCAATTTGAATAATTCGCGCAGTTGTTCAGAACTGAAATGACGAGCCACATCTTCTCCAGCATCAACTACGCACGACGAAAGTGCTTTCTTATGCGTCTGCCTTTGGAACATCTTCTCTTCGATCGATCCAGTTGCTAGAAGTCTGTAGATGAAGCAAGTCTTCTTCTGTCCATCTCTCCACACTCTCGCCATTGCCTGGTCGTCATTAGCAGGATTCCAATCGGGATCAAACATAACCAGACGATTCGCTCCAATCAGATTCAATCCACATCCTCCAGCCTTCGAAGAGAGCAAGAAGCAGAAGATGGTACTGCTTGGATCATTGAAAGTGTCTACAATTTTCGACCGCTGTTTGATTGACATGGATCCGTCGAGACGAACGAAATCGTAGCCGCGAAGTTTGCAGAGCTGGAGAATTGTAGATGTTAACTCTATTTGAATAAGAATAACTTACAGCCATGAACTGATCAATAGTCTGAGTGTAATTGGAGACCAATACGAATTTGTCATCGGTGGTTTTGCGGGTGACAGCCAAAATGTAATCAAGCACTTTCATCTTTCCAGAAAAAGAAGGGTCAAATGATTTCGGATTGAAAGCTTCAGGGAAAACTGATAGACATTCTGAAAATAGATACATTTTGAAGATTTGGGCTTTTTCTGAATAACTTACTGTCTCTGAAACGATTGTCTGGCTTTTGAAGTTCTTCATAGACAAGATATGGATGGTTGCACAATTTCTTGAGATGAGTGATGAAGGAAAGCGCGGAAGCAGTAGCACCCTGAAAAAAGCTTTATTGTTTTCTCTACTAACAAATCTAACGCGTTACTCTGTCTTTTTCCATGATTCTGTTTTGCTTTTCACACTCGATCAATTTATTGTAGAGTGTTTCTTGAAGAGTCGAGTTTTTACAACAGATGATGTGCTCGTATTTGACCTGAAAATAGTCAGATTTCACATTGAAGGGTGCTGTAACGGACCGGAAGATATTTAGTCAAAAGTGCAGATGTTCTTCGAATGATACACTTCTCCACAAGTGACACCATTTCTTTCGTCTTTTCTTCTCCTTTCTTCTGATCTTCTGCACTAGCATCTGCATCTCGACCTCTGGAAGAGATCCCATTGACTCTCAATTTAATTAGCAAACAAACTTCAGAATCGCATTCTCGAACTTTTTTCGGAACTCACTAGCGGTACCAAGTAATCCTGGGTTGACGAAGTTAACCAGACTGCAAGATAAAACTTATTCAATAAACACTGGGGTATTCTTGTTACCTGAAATATTCTAGCAAATCGTTTTGAATCGGTGTACCCGAGATTAGTACTCTACGGACACATTTAAGCCCGCTCAGTGCTTGATACGTTAAATTATCACTGTTTTTCAAACGATGACCCTGAAAGAACATTGTTGTATAAATTATTGGTTTCAGAATTGACTTGCCTCATCGCAAATAACAATTCCAACTTCACCAGAATGAAGGATGTTGGCGTAGAGACGGAATGTTTCATAAGAAATGATCAGAACTGGAATAGCACATCGCATTTTGGAATCAGCCATGAAGGAATCTGTAAGCATTACTATGAAAAATGAATAATGCAACAAAGCCTTACTGAGAGATTGAATGATCAGCTCCCTTTTTCCACTGTCCACTGGCATTGCATTCAACCTGGTTCCCAACCATTTTTTGATTTCTTTATCCCAATTCTTGACCAAACTACTCGGACACACGATGATACTTTTAGAGACAGTGGGACAGGCATCTGGACTTTGTCGAAGAAGAGTCCAAAGAAGAGAAATACATTGAAGAGTCTTTCCGAGACCCATTTCATCAGCCATGATGCATCCATGATACTCTGGAATATTCATTCCTGTCACACAATCCCACATAAATTTCACTCCGTCTCGTTGATGGGGACGAAGGATCTTTCCGACGACTGGATCAGCCACAACATGCACCTTAAAATTCCAAATTTGAGAAGAGTAAAACGTCTTTGATTACCTTTCTATCTTTATCTTCTTTCAATTGGGCATGCTCGCTGAGCTGCTCTGGAGCGTATAAAACAAGCGCGCCTTCATGATACGGATCAAACAGTGCACATTTGCGCCGATTACCACCGAGACCCAGACTGCGACCGGATACTGTAAAAATTTTTCTGCGTTCACGTGCTGCTATTTCGTCTTACTTACGCATATATCCTTCCATGGGGATCGAGAACTTTCTAGAGAGCAGCTTGGCGATCATCGCATCGTGGTCAGAGGATTCAGAGGCCATTCTTCTACTGAAGACATCGATGTTCACAAATCTAAGAGGATTCGATTCTTCAACGGAGACTGGAGGTTCGATTGCTGGTGGAGCCTTCTTCCTACGACGAAGTCCTTGTTTCGAAGGTGATACCGAAGTAGCGAACGGTGAAACAAACGATTTATGAATCTGAAACAAAGCATGACATTATTTATCGAAAATATTTCTCACATTTTTTGGTTCATTCGACTTCGCCGAATATCCTAAGCTTCGTCGTTTGGGTGCGAGAGCAGATGCTGAACTCGTTGACGATCTGAAATTTAATAATTTTTGTAATTAACGTCTATTCTTACTTACTGTTTCGCCGGACTTTCTTCCCGTTTCCTTTTTGACGAAGAAGGCTCTGAAGTGTCGAATTCCTTTGGTTCTTCAATCGATTCCATTTTATCTTCGCTCACTGATTTCTTTTTCTCAATCAGTACTTCGATTGCCTCCTCCTTTTGGGCAACTTCTATCTTACTTACTTCCTCAATCTTTTTGTCGATTTTGGTTTTGACAATTATGGGCCCCGCGTTTTCAGTTAGCACAGTATCATCATTTCCATCCAGCATTTCAAGGAAATCATCATCTTCAAAATCATCAACTCTGATTCTGGCTCTTTCAATAACAGCTGGGCTTTCCAAACGTGGGATTTTCACAGTTTCGATTCCAGTCTTCTCCTCCAAAGGCTGTGGGAGTTCTGGTTGATCCTCGTCCACATGCGGAGAACTGCTGCTGTATATTTCCTTGAGTTCGATTGAGTTATCATCGGAAGCAGACAGATCAGGCTCTCTTTTATCGACATCTTCTGTATGCTCCGAATTGGAATTCAATGGTATTGTTGCCGAGGATGTTGCAATATCTTCATCGTTGTTGTCATCATGATTTTGAGAGCGTTTTAGAACAGTATTTTCGATAATAGCCTCGACTTCTTCTACTGCTTCATTGAATCCTTTTACTCTTTTCGGTTTTCCAAATCTTTCTCGTTTTTCGTAGTAGTCATCCACTTCATCATATTTCACAGTGCCGATGTCTTTACTACCGAAGTACTCAATCGTGTAGTTTGGCTTTCCTCGTTTCTGTTCGCATTGCAGCACCTGAACGAAATTGAAAAATAGAAGCAAGATGAGAATGGCTTCTATAACAAACTTTAGCAGGCCATGGAGGAAATCCCGGAAACTTTGCCCAAATGAAATCTCCTACTTTGAACGTTTTTGTTGGCATTTCTGCGTTGAAAAATTATTAATGATGTCATTGCTTAGTTTTAAATGAAATAAGATCGCGTAAGATATATAATTACTTTCAAAGATGAAAACCGAATCAAAAACTTTAAACGAAGAAAATAGAGAAAAATCGTTTGAAACATCGCCGATTTTCAAACTTCCGCTGGAAAAATTTTAAAGCCGAGCTACGGTAGAAAATTATCTGTGCATTGACACCGAGGGTGTAGTTGCGTACTTCTTCCACTTTTTTCTTTTCGCCATTTTCCGCTTTTGTTTATCGCCGAAAGATGAGTCATTTGCGCCATCTATGACGCGATTTCCTCGAAAATGTCCGTTTTAATTTATTGATTTTCGACATACATTGTGAATGCGTTGTAAGCTTCATCAAAATGTATAAATTCCCCTAATTCCACACACTCGGAAGATTACATATTTTATTGAAATCTCTAAACTTCTCCGCATTTTGTTTATGAATGGAAATCGATACTTGTCGTTGCCTGAAGATAAACAATTTCTTCTCCAACGCTAACGAATTTTCTCTGGTTTCAGTGAGATATGGCATCGGCAACTCAGAGAATTCCATCAAAAAGGCAAACGCTAGACGAAGCCTACGCTCCCCCAGCCAACTTCCTTGAAATTGAGGTTAAATTTATTTTTTCAACTCGTTTAGAAACTGATTTTTCAGGTCATCAATCCTATCACCCATGGAGTCGGAAAAATGCGTTACACCGACTACGAGATAAGAATGAGAGTGAGTACTGATACTTTTACTAAAAGTTTCTAAAAAAAGGACAATTCAGTCGAACCTGCCAGTGTTCAAGCAAAAGGAGTCAAGTGTGCGTCGTCGATACAGTGATTTCGAATGGGTTCGTGCGGAATTGGAGAGAGACAGCAAGATCGTTGTACCAACGCTGCCTGGAAAATCGTTCAAACGACAACTCCCATTCCGATCCGACGACGGAATTTTCGAGGAAGAGTTTATTGAGAACCGCCGCAAAGCTCTTGAGCTATTCATCAACAAGTAAGTGACCTGATTTCTGCGTACTCAAAATATTTCAAGTTTTCTCAAAAGTGTTCAATTAATCGTGAATTGAAAATTTCAGAGTGGCAGGACATCCTCTGGCACAAAACGAACGCTCTCTGCACATTTTCCTCCAAGAGACGACCATCGACAAAAACTACGTTCCAGGAAAGATCCGTACCGCCTAAACAGCCCATATTGCCAAAACAGCCTTTCTTCTCATATACACTTTGTCCCTTTCCCAAAATGCGGTATATTTAAAAGTTTGTAATCTTTTTCCACCATCACCACTTTCCCACTGATTTTTTGCATTGTGACCCGTTTTATTTATTTGGTTCTTGTGTGTACATTTTAATTTTTACATACCCTATACATTGATTATATTGCATGCATGCGTGAAGATTATTTGTACATTTTCTGACAGTTTCCAGAGCTCAGAAAAACCGAACAAAAAGAAAAATAAATGTTGACTACAAAAAAAAGCTCTCGCTGTATTGTCTCTTGCTAGTCAATTTTGGCAGTCCTATCTATCTTTTTTGAAATATAACCGTATCCAACTGAATTATTTCAGCAACATTCATGTTTTTGGAAAAAGTGAACCAGGTGACCGGAGAACGAGAATGGGTAGTAGCAGAGGAAGACTATGATATGGCACAGGAATTAGCAAGGTTTACAGAAAATTTGTTCAATCTATTTAAAAAGATTTTTAAATTTTGAAGAAGTCGATTCGGGGACATGATTTTGGATTTCGATCGAAATGACAAATTCCTAGATGGACTGAAAACAACAATTCCCGAAAAGCGGAAGCAAAGCAGTGATGGAAAAGTCCATGTTTTAGATATTGGTAAGGTTGAAAGACGAGAAACTGACTGTTTTGTGTGACTTTTAGGAACAGGAACTGGATTACTGTCTCTGATGGCCGCCCGAGAAGGAGCAGATAAAGTAACAGCTCTGGAAGTATTCAAACCAATGGGAGACTGTGCAAAACATATTACTGGGAATAGTCAATGGGCTGATAAAATCAGTGTTATTTCTGAAAGATCGACAGATGTGTCTCAAATTGGAGGATCTCCTGCAGATATTATTGTGGCGGAAGTTTTCGATACCGAACTCATTGGAGAAGGAGCACTACGAACATTTAAGGAAGCACTACAAAGATTAGCAAAACCAGGATGTCGAGTAGTTCCATCGACTGGAAATGTTTATATTGTTCCTGTAGAAAGTCATCTTTTGGAAATGTTTAACACGATTCCTAGAATAAATGGAGGAGAAGGTATCTAGACGCCATTCTAAATAATTTTGAACTCATATCTTTTAGAAGAGCACCCACTTGGTAATTGTTCTGGAACTGCTTCCGTCTTCGATGTTCAATTGTCTGAAATGAAACAAAACGACTTTCGAGAACTTTCGGAACCGATTGTAGCTTTTCGGTGAGACAGTTGTTCTCTTTCTATACTGAAATTGCAGTTTTTTTCCAGATTTGACTTCGAGCACGAGGAAAAGATCATCTTCGATGAGTCTTTTGTCCGACAAGCGATTGCTACTTCAACTGGAACAATCGATGCTATTATGATGTGGTGGGATATTGATATGGATGGACACGGTCAAACATTCATCGATATGGCCCCAAAGTGGAAGAATCCAGACAATTATGCGGTAGAAGCATATTGAGAGAATTTATATTTAGAAATCATCTTTTCAGTGGCGAGACCATTGGATGCAAGCGGTCTACTACCTTCCTCAGAAGAAGCATGTCGTAAAAGATGAAAAGTTCGAAATCGTATGTAACCATGATGAGTTCAGTATTTGGTTCAGTGAAGTCGGGAAAGAGTAAGCACGAGCTGGTCATTATTACTGCTTTAAATTATAATTAACTTTAGTCCCACAAGAAGTTATTGCGTATGCGGATTGCATTCCATGCTGAGTCGACAAACTGTTTACCACATCAATGAGATGTTTGAAAACCAAAGCTTCCGAGCAGAAGTTGATAGGGTTAGTTAATTCTAATCCGATGTTATTGCCACAATTGAAAGATTTCAGCTATCTGCCGGCCTTCACGTCACAACGGTTGGTGAAGGATCATTTTTGGGACTCCTGGCAGCCAAGGCAGCAAAGAAAGTAACAATAATCGAAGGAAACGAACGGTTCCGAGACATTTTCCGGAAGTACATTCAATATTACAAGATGTCAAATGTCGAGATAGTGGAGAAACCATCGACTCTCAAGGAAACGCCGGACCTCGTAATTGCAGAACCATTCTACATGTCTGCTATGAATCCGTGGAACCATCTCAGATTTCTATATGATGTTGAAATATTGAAGATGCTTCATGGAGAGGAATTGAGAGTAGAACCTCATGTAAGAGCTCGGGAAAAGTAAAGTAAAATATGCTATGATTTCAGGCCGGCATCCTGAAAGCTCTTCCGGAATGTTTTGAAGATCTGCACAAAATTGCTGCTGATGTTGGAACTGTTAATGGATTCGACCTTTCATATTTCGATGGCATTTCTACAAAAGCCAGATCAGCTACGGATGCGATTGTCGATGAACAGTCACTTTGGGAGTATGCAGGAACTGTAAAAGGAGAAGTCGTAGAGTTACTGTCGTTCCCTGTTGATGGGCGAATTCTGAGTAGGAAATGTGTGGTGGAAATAGAAAATATAAAGTGAGAGGAAATGAATAAATCTCTGATTACATATTCATTTTCAGAAGTTCTAATGGAATTCCAATATGGATGGAATGGAAGTTTGGAGAGGCAACAATTTCTACTGGTCTGCTGTCCATTTCGGAATCCGGAGTTCCTGATTGGAATAAAGGGTACAAACAGGGCGTTTATTTCCCAAACGCTGGATTGAAAGATGAAGAGTCTCTCACTCTCCGTGCTCTTTTCGACAAGTCCACTGGTGACATATCTTTCCAGTTTTTTAAATAATTGACTTTTGTTTGATATAGAGCTTTGAGTTGTTTTGTTATTTTCAAAATTGTTTGTTTGTTGTTTTCTCGCATTTTTTGTTTGAAAAATTTTAATACATGCTTTCCATCAGTTTATTCGGGAACATAAATATGTATCCAAGTTCAGTTAGTCGGTTTTGGAAGAACTCCTCCCTGAGCAATTGTGATGTCCTTGAAAAACACATCGAACTCGTCATCCCCTCGAATGGCCAATTGCAAATGTCGTGGAATGATTCTGGATTTTTTGTGTTGTTTCGCAGCATCTCCACCGATATCAGCAATCTCAGAAGCCATATATTCGAGAACAGCAGACAAATAGACCGAAGCTCCAGCAGAAATACGTTGAACTGTAGTAGATTCACGAAGATTACGGTGAATTCGACTGACTGGGAAAGTGAGACCAGCACGTTTCGAGCGAGACTTTCTCTTAAAGTTTTGGTTTTTCAATCAGAATGAACACTCGCTAGGAACCTCTTTTTTAGCTTTCATAACAGACGACTTGCGTTTCGGAGTCATCACAGAAGGACCAGAAACACGATTTGGCGAAGAAGCAGGAGATGATGCACCAGTTGTACGAGCCATTTTTTGCGTTTTCGAGTATATTTTTTGTTTCTATGCAATAATGGAAATTGTTCTCATCTTTGAAAGATCTCCCACAAGAGTTGCCACGCAGAATATCATGAAGGTACAGTAATAATTCGAGATGTTTCTATGAATTAGAAAAAGTTCAACTCGACACCTTAAGTGACTGGGAGAGAAACTGTTCCACGAAAGTGGGATCAACCATCACATTAAATATATAGATTCATCTTCTCAAGAGATCTCTGAAACCACACTCTTTTATTTACATGGGCTCCCATTTCCATTACAGATTTCGATATGTTAGTTGGGCCAAAAAGGTTTTTTAATACTTCATTTCAGTCACGAAATTGAGGAATTGAGATGGAGAAAAAAAATGAAATGAATTTACTGAGAAGCAGTTAAAAAACGTTGTGAAATCATTCCTTATCCGATCTTTTCGAGTTACTTCCTTTGCTGAGGACTCTGGAATCATACAATTCTTATCCTGTTATCTGTGTGCGTAACTCACTTTTTGATAATCGATTTCTTCGATTTGCTCTTGCTCTTGCTTTTACTCTTACTCTTGCTTTTATCAGATGGCTGAGTTGGCTCTGATCTCAAACTTTTATTCGATTTCTTCTCCGATTTTTCACTTTTCTTATCCGCAGTCCGTCCGTGATAATATTTACTCGATGAAATCTTTGCGGACTTTTTGCTATTTGCCGGAATTCTATTCGATTCTTTTTTCGAGTTTTCAGAAAAGTCTTGCAGTGGTGTCGGGAACGAAAATTCGTTTTTCGGAGGCTTCGACAGAAGATTCGCAGTACGACGAGAGAAGTCAAGAGTATCTTTGGTGAAGAGGTATTGAGGAGGCAGTTTTTGAAGAACCATTGTGATTTCTCTGAAGAAAAAGAGATCTTCTTTTACAATAAATGCGGTATCTTACTTTTGTCGAACCTCGCATCTCTCTTGATTGACGGTAAGGAAGATCGTCTCCAAGACATCTTCGAATGAGCTGGCAAGAGTGAATACGAGAGTTCTGAAAGATATTACAGCATGGTTCGAAAGGTAATGATTTGACTAGGAGGCTCAGAAACAACAGAAAACTGATTAAACTGTTACCTATAGTAGTTGATCTGACTCATAAACTTCGGACAATAAGATTGTGCTGACGGTGCGATTTCCAATCTTTCATCTTCAGAACGAACGTATTCTTTTTCAGTTGGATTCAAAAGTTTAGCGAATTTGCATGTTTTCCAGTTGACTGATGTGAGAAGAAACACTTCACCCATGCCACATGTTGATTCGAACATACGACGAATGTATTCAAAGATTTCTGACTTTTCAACCACTTTATTGAAGGCCTGAATATATTTGATTCATTGAGAAGAAATATTTCAATTTGCACCTTTCTATTGTTCTCAAACCATTTCACCATTCTCCCCATGATTTCTGACAGCTCCTCACACATTTTGATCATTGTTTTCAGACGATAGATAGCTGATAGTTCAGCCAGAGAAATCGGCTGAAAACGTTCAAAAGTCGAAAAAAGAATACTGAATATCTACCGTCTCTGGTTTCGCCTCTTCATTTGTCCAGACCCGATTCTTTGCATCTTTCAACCGTCTGCGAATATCCTCTCGATCATCTTTGACAACTCTTGGATTCGACCCCAATTCACTGTAATCGAAATTCTTGCTCCCTTCCTCATCTCCATCTCGAGCACGTGTACAATGAGCGACAAGAACCTTCAGATAGTTATTCTTGATTGATTTAGTATAGGCCTCCAAAGTACTGGCTGTCCATTTGAAGAAGAATACTGAGGCACTTCCACGATCACTTTTAGAGCTGGATTTTGATCTGGACGACACTTTATCCTTGGACATCTTTGAAGTGGTAATACACACTTTGTAAGTTGTACAAGGATGAAAGTGTTGTTCACACGTGGATTGCGTGGAAAACATCAGGAACGTTCTCGAAATTTCTGTGGTAATCAGATTTGGCAAATTTCGGTCCGGCCCGGCCCGCCGCATATATGGTGGCAATCTCGAAATGTTCTGCCTTATTTATACAGAAGTTAGGAGAACTAATTTTGGACGCTTATTTATTTCTTTGATCGCTTCAACGGAAAACCCCGAAGAAGCAGTTCCAAAAATTACGTTTATTCAACACTCTCTTTCGAAAGGTCGAAATCCATGCTAACCTTGGTTAACTGGGTTAAAACCATTGAGAACGGCGAGAAACTCCGTCTCATACTGCGGTGTATACGGACACCTCGCGGGTTCCGCCGTCCACCGCACTTTGTGTGGTGGCGGACTCCGCCCCCTTTTCCCCCGTTGTCCCCAAGTCAAAGAGAAAGAGCGGAGAGAATGAGAGTGAATTCATACACCAGTGAGCTGATTCTTGACTGAAGAAAATATGAAGAAGTTCAGACATAGTAATAATAAAAATAGAGCCTCATGAACAGAAAAGGTCTTTATTAATAGTAACTGTTTCTTGATCAATGTGTTCTACTTGTGCACACTCTGGGCAGTTTCTGGGTTGTAACCAAACAAGATGGTGAAGATAAACTGAAATTTGCAAAATGTAATCCTGAAAAATCTTTTGAATAAAAACCTGCAGAAGGATAGCAGATCCAATGTACACAGTTTGACTTTCTCCAACCAAAAAGTGTTTGTCCTTGATGAGTTGCAAGATAACCTGAGAAATAGAGGAATCATAGTTTTAGTGTTATTAAATGTTCCCACCTGAAAGTGGAGGTAAAGACCGGTTGCATGAACAATATTGAACAGGGAGACAGCAGTGGAGAAACTTCCGAGAACGATGGACGCTGCAAGTTTGAAATACGGAGAGGGAAGGCAGGGAAGGACGTGCTTCCGTGGCGCAATAGGCAGCGCGTTCGGCTGTTAACCGAAAGGTTGGTGGTTCGAGCCCACCCGGGAGCGAAACATTTTTTTCTCGACAGTGACTAACCAAGGGAAGTAGCGATGAAAACACTGATTGAAGCGAACGAAATGAAGAAACTTTGGCGATTGAGAGATGGAAGAGGGGTTGGAACAATCCCATTATCGAACATCAGTGCAAAAAGGAATGGGGGAAGGAAGAGAGTAGTTGGAGCAAGAGAGAGAACACGTGGTCCAACAAGATATCCGGAGAAGATTCCGAAAACTAGGGTAGCTGAGAACAGGATACTACGTCTTTCGGTGTCATCGAGACTGGAATTTTTGCGGACGTTGTAGTAGACGAAGAATGGCAAGGCGGTAAGGATCAAGACGACAACGAAAGAATCGAAGAAGTATTGAATGAGAGGAGAAAGAGCATATGCTCCAGAGAGTTGCCCTCCAGCCAAACCAATCAAGATCACCTGAAAAAAAATCGTTTTCTTTAAATCTGGACATTTCTTCTTTTCACCGAGATTCCGAGATACATCTCAACCAAATTGTTTTTCGTCTCTGTTTCAATTGTCTCCAATGGTCCATTTTCAGCCAATGACAGATTCACATAATCTCGAGCATCGTAGGACGCTGGCTCAGCAACTTCTTTGAGACGTTCCGCCGCCTTTTCCATTTTTCTACCTAGAATCTGGTTTCAGATTTTCTGACTGCGAAATCATTCTTACCCAAATAAAAAATTCCATCGTAATAAGCAATGATTCGACGACGCATTGTCTCGATGGTTGTCACGAACTGTTCCACATATCTTTCCGAGATCTCCGCCATTGCTTTTGTTTCTTCAATCCACACTTTCAGAATTTGGAGCTGGAAGGAAGTTGAGCAATTTTGGAAGTTTAGGAGCAAGATTACCAACCGTGTTGCTTGCGATGAAAAGTGACAGAAAGATTGAGGATCTCTCGACGTGGATTTGTGTTGATCTCAAGTTGAATTCCACGTTGAACGGTTTACGACGTGAACTTCACTTCACGTTGCTATCGAATTAAAATAGTCTGATTTCTGGGTCACCGTGGAAAACCATCAATGACGCGTTTTTTCTTCTCAGTTGTTTCAGAGAGAACTGGTTTAGGATGCTCATTGATTTCTTCAATCGCTTCAACGGAAAACCCCGAAGAAGCAGTTCCAAAAATTACGTTTATTCAACACTCTCTTTCGAAAGGTCGAAATCCATGCTAACCTTGGTTAACTTGGGTTAAAACCAACGACAGCGGCGAGTTACTCCCTCTCATACTGCGCTGTGTACGGACACCTCACGGGTTCCGCCGTCCACCGCACTTTGTGTGGTGGCAGACTCCGCCCACTTTTCCCGTTGATTTGGAAGATAGAGGGGAAATGCGTTTTCAGGATTTTCTTTCAATGAACCTTTAATGATGAGGACAATGAGTTAATCTGATGAATTTTTGATAACTGGGTGTTGAAAATGGAACAATAAATATACATGCTCAGAGAGATTGAAATTATAGAAATTTACAGAAATGTGAAAAATTATGAGTTCTACTAGTCACTCCCATTCGACTGCTGAAACTACTGCCGTGTCTGTCATAGTGGAGAACGGAACACTTTTCTCCTTCCTGAATGATGTCTTTTTCTGGATATCATCAGCTTTCTTCCTAGCATCAGATGAGATGCATATCGTTATTTGACCTCCTACTGTATGAATACAATACTACTTCGCAACACAGTCACTGATAACTATCCCACCAATCTTATTTCTTTTTTACCCGATACGGAACAAAACACGTGACTATTATCAGGCTGTTTAGCATGACGATTTCGTTGAAACGGTCATCTGAATGGGCAGAGACGCAGTCAATTGATGGAATAGATAGTAATTAATGATAAAGAGACACAGACGAAGAAAACAGAAGATAAGGTTCTGTTCTGCACGAAACACCTACAAATAACCGTCTTTTGTCAATTTCTGGTCATTCTTATTGACTTTTTCGTCGAGGGGAAACACGCTTCGAGATGTCGGAATTCGATGAGGTAAGTGTTTTCAAAATCTGGATGAAACTCTTAGGCTTGAGCTGGAAGAGAGATGACAAACATCTTCAGGATTATGAGTAGTTCATCGAAGGCATTCTTGACCTAAGATGGTGCATCCCGAATGAATCAGAGAAGTTCTCAGTTTTAGATGTACTTGGAGCAATTCAAAATCGCTAACGTGGTTATTGTTTTCGTTGTATTTCTGTGAATTGAATCTAACTGTAAAGTACGTCTCCCTACCGTATTACACTTCCATCACACTCTGTTGCAGCTCGTTTTTCGCAATGTCTCATTCCCGTCAAATGAAATCTGAAAATCCGCGTACTCTCTAAAATGATCCTATCCGATAGATAGACCCTATGAAATTTCAGCTGAAAATACATTTTCTTTTTCTTTTCCCAGGAGGCGAAGTGGAAAAAAGGGGCGGAGTCTGCCACCACACAAAGTGCGGTGGACGGCGGAACCCGTGAAGTGTCCGTACACAGCGCAGTATGAGAGGGAGTTTCTCGCCGTTCTCGTTGGTTTTAACCCAGTTAACCAAGGTTAGCATGGATTTCGACCTTTCGAAAGAGAGTGTTGAATAAACGTAATTTTTGGAACTGCTTCTTCGGGGTTATCCGTTGAAGCGAAAATTGATGAGCATTGATCTGTGATCCGGAACCGAGAATCCAAATTCCAGTTTCTTTTCAGCAATTCATAAATCCCAAAATAATTATGACGTCAACTCCTCCCATCTTCTTACCACTTCCTCATCTCACTCATCTTCTTCTTCCAGTTCCTCTACCCAATCTGTGTGCAATCTGGCATTCTCAAGTATGTAGTTATGGGATGGGAGAGAAGAGACACCATTTCATGAGGGGATTACTTGAACGGAAAAACAGTAGCCTCTTCGGAATGAATGAAAGTAGAAGAAGAGGTTCCGAATGGGTGAAATTAGATTTTCTTCGCTCACATAACCAAGTCTTGTCGGTGACACCTTCCTTTTCTTCTTCTTTTTCAAAAGTTCTCCCCTTTGGATATAAACCATCTCTATGCTCTCTTTCAAACGTTGCACTTTTCCCTCTTCTTCTCTTCTTTCCATTGTTTCCTTTTTGCTCCTTCCGTTATGCTCCTACTGATGACGTCATCATCTCTCTTCATGCTCAAGCTTTTTTTCTTTCTCAAGTGTTTTCACACGAAGGTCTTCGTGCCTTCTCAGTATATAAACTTCCAAAAACGATCGATTAATATTCCCTTTTTCAAATGTTCTCACTCCCAAATTGGCTGCAATATCAGCTGTCCTCTCTTCTCCTTTTCCTTAATCTTCTTTCCCATTTTTATTCTCATAGTTTTCTTTGAAAAGAGTGTAATTTAGAAAAGAAGAATATGTAATACGAATCGAATTTCCTTTCCTTCTCTGATCCACTGAAACTCTATGAAAAATGAGAAATTTGACTCCAATGCCCTCTCCTCTCCTTTTCTACTAATCTTTTCATCTAGTGGAACTACGTTTTCATTTCAGACTCTAGACAAACAGCACTTAAAGTTTCACCTAGTTGTTTGATGTTTCAACCGAAAAGGTGTCTTCTGGTTTTTCGGTTTTTGGGGACTCCCTTGAATCGACGAGTTTCTTTTTCAGGGGGTTTGCATTAGCAAAACTTGGAGATGTAAATTTTGAACGCCCAGCTTCATTTGAAATCCAATTTATGAGAAAATACTTTCTTGGACCTGAAAAAGTTTTAAAATTCAACCTAGCGAAAAGCTTTCATTTCATGATTTATGTGCTCCTCGTTCTTGTAACTTTGAATTCTTCAGTAGTATGATACATGAAATTCTGACATCTTCAAATCACATGTTCCTAGACTTTCTCTCTCAGATTTTCGCACCTTTTCCCATGAGAGCTTACTGGTTGTTCCCTCCGAAAAAATGATGAATATATATTTTTGTTTTGACTCTCCACAATCTCACTCTTTATATTTTTTCTCCATTTTCTTCATAGTCATCTGTCTTCTTCCTTTTCTGTCCATTTCCACCCATTTGTTGCACACACATTTACATTTACAAATCCATTTGCCCCTTTCTGAATCCAGCAGTGTGCAATGTCCCTTCTTTCCTTACTCTCTTTCTCTTCTTCGTCTTCGTCAAATTATGCACAAATTGTATGTGAATGTGTGGTCCTTTTCTTAGGGACGTCTTCTCCTTCACCATTTCCCGAGTGCTTGCAATTTACCCCCTCTTTCCACATCGCATTCAATTCAATTTGGCATCTCTCGTCAACCGTTTTGTCACCCAAAATGTGAAGAAAAAGAGAGAGCAAATGGCATCGAGAGCAAGTTGAACAAAATTCCTGTCCGATTCGTTTTGCTCACAAATGTTTATGTCTTCTTTTTTGCCAGTTTTTGTAAAATTTCCGATGGCGATCTGACGATATTTTGTTATGAGAAAATTAGACTATCTGGGAGCTTCTAGAACTTCATTCAGCTTCTGGAAACACCTACTATGTTCTCTTAGTTTTCTCGGAATGCAGATTCTGAATCCTAACTAGGGGACCTCTTACGTAACCCGGTGTTGCAAGATGCATGTATAATTCTAAATGCAAGTTTTCGTTTTTGCTGCAGAATTTTGAAATTCAAGAAAATTTGGCTGCAGAGCAAGGACAGTGGTTATTTGGGAGACTGCGCCGATAATTAAGAATCGTCAAAATAGTCCAAACAATTAGGTGAAGCGCCAATATTCTTGAAATATTGAAACCCCTCGATTCCAGAATGTATTTAAACATCTGAAAAGCATTTTTTTTGGAAGACTTTTAAAAACCTTGTGGATTAGACCTATTACAGCATTGCAACAATATTGATGGCGTACCGATTAATTCAAACAACTTTTACTATTCCTAGTAGTAGGTCCAGTCTTAAAAATAACGACTGTCTCAGCTTTGGCACTAACTTTCTGAATTTTCTAAATTTCGCTTTGAGTCTCCCCTAGTAAGGCAACTGTTATGTTTCGATTCTCCTCTGAACAATCCCACATGAACATTAGACGACCTCCAGTTTGGTTGGCGACGAAGTAGCCGGAAACTGATAAAATTGCGAAATTTAAATAAAATGTCTGTACGAAAAATAATGAAGCTTACAGCAGCTCGAAGTGTGCTTCCAAAATTTCTCATGATTTCTCATCTTTTTGAGGCAGACTCTGACTGGCTCCGAATTCCGATTCAGCTCTTCTTTATATGCAAGAGTCTCTTTTACTAACGCAAATTAACCTCTTTTTTCAGGCGGATCTACTGCATAGATACAAATATCTGTATTATCTATCTCCTTTTATTCATAACATTTATTCTTTCTCCTCGTCAATGAAGTCATTTTTCTACCTTTTCTATTAAATTCGGAAAGTATGGGGGAGAACAAAAAACGTGGCTTTTCTCATTTGTTGGACAAATTTTTCATTTCTGAACTTTGGGGTCGTGTCGCTGCTCCGGTATCGAAGCAAATGAACTGAATTTTCTTGGACGCATAGAGTAACTCTCTGGGTTTCTGAAGCACTTTAGAGCAAAAAAATCAGAGCAATATGGACCGAGTTATAGCTTGGCAAATGAAAGTGAAAAAGTGTAAACAATTTGGAAGTACTGAAAATTTCCAAAAAACGATCGAAATTAATTTATAACTCGGTCAGTTTTTGAGGTTTTTGTCTCAAATTTGCAGATTAGATAGATCTGTGTGAACACTATCTGCTTACAAAAAATCAGATTACCACAAGCAAAATGGAGAGTTACAGGCATCAAAACATTTTATGTCAACAATTTCCATTTGACGTTTCACGTGATTTTGAGAATTTTCATATTTTTTGAAATTTCTTTTTTGAAGATTCTTCAAATTAGTGGATCACTGAATGAAACTGACTGCGGCGCAGCCGCAACTAGCCTGATCGCCCAAGCGAGCGGAGCGAGTCGGGCGATCAGGCTAGTTAATTCAAAAATTCTTGGACCCAGAATCTCTAGGATCTCTCCATCTCTTGAAATATCTCTCTTCATATCTTCATATTCCTCTTCGCCTCTCTCAAATGTTACGTCAAAACTCAGCCCTCCAATTCCTCCAACTTTATGGAAATTTGTCCACGGCTGAGTGGTGTTCTCCCAATTCTCTGGAGACTTGTTTTGTCCCTCTGTCACCCATTTTCTTCTTCTTTTTTTCCTTCTGCTTTCTTCTGAATTCTCTTTCTCCCTCATATACACCGTGTTTGTCGGTTTCTTCTGGAAGAGGAGAAAGTAAAATGGTTCTCTAAACCAATTTTTCTTCGTCTTCCACTCCCTAAACGTTCGTTTCCTTTTCACTTTGAGAGACCTTTTGAACTTCAAGGAAACCCAATACGATGATGCACTTTGTCGTAAGAGCTTTTAGATTTACGACGAAACGCTCGTATTTTTGACATTCCCAACGCAAAAAGTAATGCAAAATACACTATACTGACTAAAAAACTAATAATCTCCAAAAAAATCAAATTTAAAATCCTACGGAAAACAATTTTCTAACATTTCTCTATGTCTCCTTCGGATGACTAATCACTCAAGAAAAAAAAACAAGGAGCTCCTAAAGCTCTTTCTCTCATTCTATTTTCTACGCTTCACGGATTTTCTCATTTATTTATTGATCCTTTTTTCAGCTAAAGTACCTAACGGGCTTTGGCAACGAGCATGCATCTGCTGACCCAAGAGTGCCGGATGCTCTTCCCGTTGGACAAAACTCTCCACAGGTACGTCCTTCTTATCTTTCCTTTGTCTCGGAAGAAATCATGCTTCAATAGGCAGCGCGTTCGGCTGTTAACCGAAAGGTTGGTGGTTCGAGCCCACCCGGGAGCGAAGCTTTTTTGAAACTCCTAATATTTTCAGAAATGTGCTCACGGTCTCTATGCTGAACAGCTGAGCGGAACTGCGTTCACCGCACCACGCTCTCAAAATCAACGTTCTTGGCTCTACCGTATCCGTCCATCGGTAATCCATCATCCATTTGAAGCAACCACTAAAAATGGAGAAAACTGGACCAACAACTTTTCTTCTATTCCGCCAAATCCAAACCAATACCGTTGGAATCCATTCCCACTTCCAACCAAAGAAGGTGTCACTTTCGTGGATAATTTGTATACGATATGCGGTGGAGGAGATGTGATCAGCCGAACTGGATTGGCTATTCATCAATTTTCGTGCAATGCTAGTATGGAGCATACTGCAATGTACAACTCAGATGGAGATTTCTTGATTGGTAAAATTTTTTCTATAAGTCGAAGTACCTCAATTGTTGTTTCAGTTCCACAACAAGGAGCTTTGGAAGTCACCACAGAATTCGGACGACTCTTGGTGAACCCTCAAGAGATCGTCGTCATTCCACAAGGTAAATATTTAAGTAAATTACTTTTTCTTCAGTTTTCAAGACTTTCAGGAATTCGCTTCTCCGTCGGAGTTCGCGGACCATCCCGTGGATATATTCTTGAGGTATACGGTACCCATTTCCAACTTCCGGATCTTGGACCGATTGGAGCCAACGGACTGGCCAATGCAAGAGACTTTGAGTCCCCAGTTGCTTGGTTCGAAGATCTTGATGTTGAATACACTATCATCAACAAGTATCAAGGAGCTTGGTTCCAGGCTAAACAAGTAGGTATTCTTTTTTTTTGGTTTCTAAGATTTAAGTTTTTCAGAGTCACTCTCCGTTCGATGTTGTCGGATGGCACGGAAATTATACTCCATACAAGTACGATCTTCGCAAGTTCATGGTCATCAATACTGTTTCTTTCGATCATTGTGTAAGTATTTTCGATTAGAATATCAATATCTTACTTCTTCCTTGATCAGGACCCTTCAATCTTCACAGTTCTCACTGCTCCATCTGTCAAACACGGAACAGCAATTGCTGATTTTGTCATCTTCCCACCAAGATGGGGATGTGCTGATAATACATTCAGACCACCGTATTACCATAGAAATTGTATGTCTGAATACATGGGGTTGATAACTGGATGCTATGAAGCCAAGGAAGGAGGATTCAAGCCAGGTGGTGGCTCTCTTCACTCCATGATGACTCCACATGGACCAGATTTCAATTGTTTCGAAATGGCTTCGAATTGTGATTTGAAACCACAAAGAGTCGCCGAGGGAACTATGGTAAGTAGACTGCGAATTCTGGGTTATACTGAAATTCAACTTTTCAGTCGTTCATGTTCGAAAGCTCTCTGAATATGGCCATCACCAACTGGGCAATCAATCAAAATGTCGATAAAGACTACTACAAGGACTGGCAACCACTCAAAAAGCATTTTACTTTGCCAAAGTGATTACCTTTTCTGTTAACCTGTGATATATATTTTCGATTTTTTCTCATCTCTTTTGGTATAAATCTGTTTTCCATTTTACAATATCTTAGTGGTTTTATCTGGTTGCTAACCCATCATTGTCCTATCTTCTAACCTTTGTTTAACTCTTGTCCGAAATTTTCCAATTAACCTCTGTTACAGTACCTTTGTCAAATGAACGTACCAAGCACGTCGACCCGTGGTTATGCGAAATACCAAATCAGATCATCTGGAATGCCACGTGTTCTTGCAAATGAATCCGACGTCTTCACTTTAGATGACGTTGATGTTGACGAGGAGACCGATGAGTTGAAACCCAATAGGTATAAGAGCATCGAAGGCTTTTCGAAAGAATTGATTTCCAGAATACCAATAACCAAGGAGGAAGAGAAAAGTCGTCTTGTAGAATGCAATTTGGATAGTGATGAAGAAGATGAGAAGACTCCCCCACAAGAAGATGATAAGGGACAAAATATTAGACAGTCTAGCAAAAGTAAACTTTTTTATTACGAAATCACAAACAACGAAAACGATTTCAGATTCTTCAACGGTAGAATCCAAAGAAAGATGTCGCCTTCGTGACTCCTTTGATCTTGATAATGATGATTCCCTCTCCGACGATCTCGATCTTCTTCCTCCGATTCCCGGAGCACCAAATGCCAATACCTCGTGGTTCTCAAAACTCCATCGTTTCAATTGTTGTAATCCAAGAATCCCCTCAAAGTGTACAATTATGTGAATCCTGGTCATTTTTTGTAAAACGATCCCGCCAAACCCCCATACCGATCTGTCATTGATATTCTAGATCTCACTTGAATCTCCTGAAAACTTCCAGAAAATCTCATCGAAAATCCCTCTGAATCTCAAATGTTTGTGGCCAGTGTCACCGGTAAAAAGACAATTTGATCTTCTTTTTTGAAATTGATTAGTGTTTATCTCGGTAAATTATGCATCTTGTTCAATGCTTTTTCCTCTGAGCAAAGGTTTATGAGAGAAGAAAGGTCTTTTGAAGATAAAGAACCAAAATCACAGACAAACAGAATATGTTCAACCATCGGTTAGAATTTTAAAAAGCTTGTCAATTAATCCAAAAATTTAGTAAACCATCGATTAGAATTTTTAAAAGTTTCTCAGTTCATCCGAAACTATAGGAAACCATCGAGTTTCAGAGAACTCAAACACTTCTCCGACTTAAAATAGACATTGACCTCATGTTCATTCATACAGAGTTTCCACTACAAAGTCCATATTCTCTTCCATTTCCGAAACCGGAGTCTAAACTCTCCGCCTTTTCATTTTCGACATCACATTTTCCTGTTTGAACCGTCTTTTTTGTTTCACTTATCAGTTCCGTTGATTTATACAAAAAGTGATGAATGATAAGAGTGATGGAGGCGGCAACGAGCAACATTTTTCCTCGTCAAAAAATCTGAAATAAATGCACAAAACTTCTTTTTCGGTCGTTGTTAATCCGCCCTTATGATTTGCTTTTCTTATCACATTCTCATTTTCAGTCTACCATCAAAGCTTTTTTTTTCTGATTTCCTCGTTTTCATTTTTGAAGCTACTCTCTATTTTTAGACCTGTTTTTAGAAAAGATGAAGCATTTAAAAATCGACAAAGCAGATTCTCTTCAACCGGAACATGTTCATATTACTGCTACTGGTCTTAAGCCAGGAGGAACGTATAGATTTGATATGAAGTGAGTTATCAAAAATTGATATTCTGAGAAGCCTGATATCTTAGACTTCGTCACAACTATGGATCTCATGCATCTTACTGTGTTCTGAAAGCTGACAATGAAGGAATGGTTGATTTGAAAACTACAAAGCCCTTGAGAGGAACTTATTTCGGTGAGTGCAATGACTTTTGATAGTTCAACAGAATGTCGAATAGGCTTAATTATTATTATTAGCGGTTCAACTCCAGATTTCCAAAGACATGCTAATCTGAAATCCAAAGAAAGTATTGTATTTCCCAAACCAACAGAGCGAGTTTTTATCCGAATCGGATCCCAGCCAGGCGTGTCTTGACGTCCAACAAATATTAGTCTCCCAGGAGCACGAACGAGGCGATCCATCTCACTCTTAGTGCGCGCGCATTTTCTAGCATTTGTAGATTAACATTTGAAAACGACGTTGCGTTTCTGCGTTTCGATTTTCCAATGCTAGAAGTATTGTGCTGATTAAAAGTAAGGGTAAGATGGACCGCGTCGTTCGTACTCTTAGAACGGTAGGCAGACGGAATTTGTAGGTTACCATTAGTAAAGATGCGGAGTAAAAATATCAATCCGAATCTAGATTTCAATCAGATCCTCACTTATCTCTAATCAGACTTCCCGATAGCAAATCTCCGTAAAGTATTCTTCAACTCGTGCTTATTGCTCTGCTTCTAACTGTCGACTCTCTGTGTTTGATTTCTGAAACATACCGGTTAAAAACAAAACGATGTCAAACAGTAGACATGTTTGTACTCCAATCTCCCATTACGAAAGTCATAAAACAATCAGATCAGTGACAAAAACATTAACGTACCCACTGAGTCCTTCTGTTTGAAACAATAGTCATTATCGTTATCAATATGTTTTTATTCTCTTTTTTAAAGATTCGAAACTTTTTTTCGACTTCTTATCATTTTGACTTTGATTGGATCATAAAATATAAATGACTGTTTTTTCAGAGTGTTCCAATTAAAAAAAAAAACTAATGATAAGTGGAATAAGAATATAACGATGCAGAAGACTCAACAGTCAAAATTAATTTTTTTTCAAAAGGGAAAAATCAGAAAACGGCCGTTCCAAGTACTTCGAGTACCCACTAAACTCTATTTCCGTGCACTTCGCACTCTCTATTTTCGCATAATTCCTTTTCTTTTGTTTCGGAAGTGTCATCAATCAATTTTCTTATCAAGAAAAAAGTTACAGCGTTGCCATATGTGTAGCATTAGCAGAAAATGGACTTTGGGTGGGAAGGCTTAGAAATGGGGAAAATGACAGGTGGAAGAGATTTTGAAGAGTAACTTGCGAATACAAAACATGAAATATTTATAGATTGCACAGGATTTGAGTTTCAGAGGCCGATGGAATGGGATTATTTCTTTCGATGACACCATGTGAAGACTTTGCTTATGGAGGATATCTGAGATGCACACCTCCAGTTCCCTTTTTCTACCTGCTAGAGTAATATTGCAGTTCAAAGAACTGAAATAATTTACTTTTTGGTTTCAGATTATCAGATGAGAGTGGAACAAAACTGGACGAAATGTTCATAAAGAAACATTGGATGCATCCACTTTTGACAAGAACGGAAATCGAGTATGATGGATTCTGTGGAACCCTGTTCAAGCCTCCAGGAGATGGACCATTCCCTTGTGTTATGGATATTTCTGGAACGGGAGGCGGTCTTCATGAGCATAAGGTAAGTTTTGGATTCCCGTTCAAACTTTTTAAATGTCTTATTATTTTAGGGTGCAATGTTGGCTTCTGAAGGATTCGTAGTCATCTGTGTTGCTTTCTTCCAATTCAAAGATCTTCCATACAAACTTGAAGACGTAGAGGTTGAATACTTCTTGGTGAGACTGTTATTTAAACTTCTTTTCTAATTTCGTGTTGTTCAGAAACCAATCGAGTTCGTTCTTGGTCTCCCATATACGACGAACATGCTCGGAATCCAAGGAGTTTCTTTTGGAGCCACTATTGTGGATCTGTTGTCTACTAGATACCCACAGGTGATCGGAATAAGCTGGAAACATTTCCACAAGAGAGTTTCAGATCAAAGCAGTTGTCTCAATCAACGGTCCCCATGCTCAATCCAGTTATTCTCTGCTAAAAGAGCATGGGAAAGCAATGAATGTACCAATGTAAGTATTTTCAAGTCTATGCAAATGTTTCAATCTTTTGAATTTCAGTCTAGACGACTCCAAATTGTATTTCATCAACACAATTCTGGTAACAGCTCCCTGTTTCAAAACGTTGACTCCAGTTCTAACGGAAGAAAATGCAATTCCATGGCATTGGATTCCAAAGGATACCGCATTCCGGCTAATTGTAAGAATTCGGATTTTCGAGAATTCTTGAAATTTTGATTTCCAGGGATCAGTCGATGATTTGTGCGCCCCATCAATCCATTCCAACTTGCACATTCAGAAGAAACTACAGGAAACTGGGCATTATGTTGAGGTATGGTCTCCAGAATAAGTTACTCGAAAAGCCAGACATTTTCCAGCTGGAATTGGTGAATGGTGGTCATATCATGGAACCTCCATACTTCCCTCATCACGATATCGTGTATGCTAAATTCCAAGGATTCTATTGTGGATATGGTGGAGAAATTGTGCTCCATGCGAAATCTCAAGAAAGAACATGGGCTAATACAATTAACTTCTTCAAAAGAAAACTCGGATCTCCTCCTCCGATGCCTGATTGGGTCAGATTGACGGAAGTGACAGCTCCATTGAAACCGATTGAGAATAAGAATGAACATAGAAGCAGATTATAAAGATTCTTGAATTTTATGAGCTTTTTGAAATGTTGTTATCTTTCTTCAATTCTGTAATAAACCTTGTGACGTATGCCCAGATATTTTTGTCCTTCTCAGAGGAGGATCATCTCAATTTGATTGAAGAGTGAGACCACCTGTAACCCTAATTATCCCATTAAGCAATTACTGTACCTGTGACAGTCGTCTAGAGTTACTAGAATATTCCATGAGACACATTCCCAGAATGAACCCGTTCTTCTACCCATGTATACTCTCTAATTCTCTTCAACCCACACAGTCTCTCTTTACCTCAGCTGTTTCCATTCGCGCGTCATCTCTCTTCTCTGAACTCTCTTCAGAATGCCACACTATTTCGTCTATCTCGTCTTCTCTCAACATCCCTCCCTCACTTCATTCTTTCGATTGCCATTCCATGCCTCTCGTGTTGTTTTTATGCTAACCTATCGATTTTACTAGTTTTTCTTAGGTTCTGAAATTTCTAGGTTAAGACTTGACGGATTTCGGAAATTCTGGAAATTCTTAAATCAGAAGTAGTCTGTTGATGTGGTGTTGCATAACAGAATTCATTGATTTGAAGCAAATTAGTCAAAACTTTGAGGTTTGTCTTGAATCGTGAAAAATTCATTTTGAATTGTAGATACTAGAAACTTGAAGCATATTTCTCTTCTAAATACTCCTCTTCTGCTCTCCTGAAATTGTTTTTTAGTTTTTAAACCCTTCGTCAACCAAGGAAAATGTCCCCACTAATTCATATAACTAAATTTTTTTCGACTCAACTTCATCTTCGGTTTCATTTCTACGTCTTGTAATTTATCCTACTTCCAGCTCTCTTTCACCCAAAATGCTCTACACCATCGCCGCCGTCGGAGCCTGTGCCTACTTCGCCGTTTCCGATTCCATCGTCAAGAAAGTAGTCGTCGACACCGTGAAAGCCGTCGTCTGGCCAACGAGCGACCAGCAAGTCGCTGAGAAGATGAAGGAGAAGAAGACGGATAAGGAAGACGAGGACTGGGCTCTTTACTAAACGAACCAATCGATGAACATCCATGATCAAGTACAGAAATAATGGCAAACTCTTTTTGAATTGAACATATGTAAATTTGAATTGTAAAAAAACAATAAAGATTCTCTGCAGGACAGATTTTGAATGTATTTGTGAATTAGGGATTGAAGAAAATGGACAGAAAGATAAACAGAATTCTAATTTTCTGAAAGAAAACGGAATTTTCGGAATTTGAACGGAATTTTCATTCAGATATAAGCTAATCACTGGGCCAATAAAAAAGGAATTTAGGGCATCTTCTGAAATCTACATTCTGACGTTGAGCCAGATCTTGAAATCTACTTTTGAAAATTCGAGGGTAATCAAACATCTAATTCTGAATTTTCGAAACGTGTATAGTAAGATTCACAAATGAGGCCATAAGCCAAAAATCGCTCGACAATTTTCTCAGAAACTTTTCACGTTCCTCAGGTTTTCTTTGCTTTCCATTCACCTTTTGCTATCCACGCGTCGCCCTACCCTACTCCTCCAAATCACTGAAAATCCAATCCGTCAGAACATCTATCAAATATCCCAACCATTCCTTTCCCTTGAACTGCTCTTGTATAACCAAAATAGCAGTGATCTCAAAAGAGTGAGACGATGAGCGATAATTGGATAAATCCGTTGATTGGCATTTGCAATACGTCGATTCTCGTCGCATCTGGATATGTTCTGTGGACGTGTGCTGCCAAAAAGGAGAAGGTATAAAGATCTGAAAATCTGATATTTTCCTGATACTATGAGATTTTCTAGAACACTCCAGTCACTCCAACCACCGAAGGCCGACGCTCGCTAGCTCGTCCACCACCACCAGCTCAAGAATCTGGAAAAGCGGACAAGAACTCATCGGCATCAGAAGAAAAGAATACGGATTCTCTGGGTGATGGTGAGAAGGATAAGAAGAAGTCGAAGGATAAAGATGAGAAGAAGGAGAAAAAGAAGAGCAAGATTCTGCCAGTGAAGGTATCTGGAGAGGATGAAGGAGACGGAAAGACGAATACGGGAAGTAAGAGTAAAGAGGATGATAAGGATAAAGTTGGAAGTAAGGAAGAGAAAGAAAAAGAGAAATCAGCAAAGAAGAAAAAAGATGGAAGCCTGAGTCTGAAGAAGTTGTTGAGTAAGAAGAAGTTCAAGGACGAGAAGGAGAAGAGTAAAAAGAGTAAGAAAGTGGTGAAGAAGAAGGAAAAGTCGGAGTCTGATGATGAGGATAATGAGAAGCCACCGGAACCTGGAAGTGATCCCAGAAAGATTTGGGCTTTCAAGGCAGCCAAGATGGTAAGTTTCAAAGTTTCACAGTTAGCAACTGTGACTGATTTTCAGAAATGCCAAGCAATCTGCAAACTTCACCAGGACAAGATCAAGGGTTACATGCCACCCAACTGCACCTACACTGCCTACGAAGCCAATCCGGATCTGAATCGTTACACAGACGTGCGGTGCATTGAAGAGACACGTGTTATTCTGAAGAATCACGAACGTGACTATATCCATGCATCATGGATGCGAATGCCTGGAAAGGATCAGACAACATACATCACCACACAGGGACCACTTCCAGAGACATTGGCTGATTTCTGGCATATGATTTATCAGGAGAAGATCTCTTATGTTCTTATGCTCTGTACTCTGTTCGAGGGGGGTGTCGAAAAGTGTGTCCTGTACTATCCGGAGAAGTTAGGAGAAGTTGTCAAATTCGGAAGATACGAGATTTCGTTGACCGAATGCAAGGAGGAGGCAATCGCAGGAACCATTTGGAATGCTTTGACTGTCGTCGATACCGGTGATTCGACTTCAGAACCACTCTACATGAATCATGTTCAGGCATGTTTGGTTTCAGGGAATCAATTCCATACTAAACATTTTTCAGGTTCCCTGGTGGCCAGACCAGTTGGCTCCGGAGGATGCTCGTCCAATGATTGAACTTTACAAATGGGTGAAGAATGTGAATCCAAAGGGAACTCCTATCTGCGTTCACTGCAGTGCTGGTGTCGGAAGAACCGCTACTTTTGTTGGTAAGAACAGACAGACAGACATTCTCTAATTTCTGGTTCAGGAATCGACTATGCTACTCTTCGCATTATGGAAAATCCTAACATTGAAATGCTGGACATTGTTCGTGAAATGCGTGCAATGCGCTTCCAAGCAGTTCAATCTCACATGCAATTTCTTTTCCTCTACGTGGCACTCATGCAATATTTCATTGATGTAAGTGGACATCTGGATGTTTGGATACACAGATGGACTGTTTTCAGGATGGTGTCGTGGAGCTCAACGGACGTATTGAAGCATTTATGACTCAATACAAGAAACATGCACAGAAAAAATTGGCAAAGCGTGCCGTTCAGAATCAGTAGGATTTGAGGTAACATTGAAGTTTATGAAATTTCGAATTTTCAGACAAGGAGAGAAGGCAGCCGCTGAGGAGAAGGAAAAGGAGAAGATTAAGGCATAATGAGTATTCTGATTTGGTTTATGTATTGAAAATGAAAATGTTTGGTAATTTAACTGTGTTTGCTTATTTTTTCAGTATTATTCAATAAAAGGCCGAGATTTTTGTCTGCCGGCCCGCCAAATCGCAACCCTGTATCTTACTGATTTTCGATTCTAGGCATTTTACGAAGTTCTTTTTTTTCGGGTCATATTGTGCAAAAGCGTACTTCATGAGAGAATACAGCCTTCAAAAGTCGATGATTTTCCCTTCGAAATGTATCTCTTTGTTGAATTAATGCTCCAAAGATCGTTCAGAGTAAAACTAATTCATCTATTCACCAATTCATAAACATGATATCCCTCTTTTTGAAAGAGTAACTTTTCCTTCTCGGACTGAACTTTGGCATATCTTTCCCTTACTCATCTTTTTGTCTTTAGCCTTTCCCTTTCTCCTGTAAAAATTCAACCCAAAAAAATCAAACAAAAGACACAAGGAACCTTGAAAAAACTCGTAAAAAATCCAAGCCATGTTAGCAGTTATCATGAATTATTCTCTATTTCTTTTCGGTTCCTTTTTTCCAAACGAATCTGTTCCAGAATTTCTCTGGCAGAGAACGGCTGAAACATCTAGACGAGTGATGTCAATGAGAAGTAGAATTTTTCATAATTTCCTTCTTTTTCGAGAAAGTGTCAAACACATTCATCTCATTTGAATCAGGAATACATTTCAAAAATCTTCTTCCTCTTTCTTCCAATAAGTTTATGTTTATTTCCCTCTCTCCTTATTTTGTTTTGTGTTCAATTTCTTGTTTTTCTTTGTTGGACCGCCCGTTCAATTCTGTCAAAACTACTACTCATATGCTCATCATGTTGCTCTTCCGAAGACGGAAAAAAGGGAAGAAGAGCTCCGAAAAAATAATTTATTTTCTTTTTTTTTTGTGTCTCTTCTTCGTTGTTGGTCCATTGAAAGGAGGAGCCAACACGTAGTTTTAGTTTGGCATGTTTTATGAGTGACGATTAGTTTTTTGACTCGAGATTTAGGTGGATTTTGAAATGATTCGAATCGTAAAACAATTTTTTTGGAAAGAGCTTTGAAAAGAGTTTTTGAAGATTACTGTAGCTATTACCCCACGGCAATCATGAGAAGGGAATCTCTTTTGATTTTCAGTTTCGGCATATTCTGGAGACATATTATAGGATTCTAAGAGACAAGTTAGTGTCAAGTGGATCTTCGTTGTGAAACACTTGATACTTCACTTACAATTTATGATTCCTCTCAACTTATATCCCTATGGATACCAGCTCAGAGCACTCAAGACTAGTTGGAAGTGAAATCTTCGAATGAGCATAAAATGTCTAGGAAAAAACGAACACTTTTCTTCTGCAGGAACAAGCTTTGTTTCCGGAACAGTTTTCTCAAAATTAGAAACCGTAACGGCCTATCTCCCAAATTTGAGATACAAAAAATAACTTTATTAACAGTCTAGCTGCAAAAAGAATACATTCAACCTCCTATTGTTTCCTCTTTTCTTCTCATCTTTTTTGTCTATTTCTTGCTAAAATCTCGACTAAAATATTATCATCATCATCTTCCATTTTTCATGTCTTCCGTGCCCCGAGGGGCAGACATTCAGGGGGCACCCACCCTCATGTTAGAGTCCCCACTTTCTCCCTTAAAATAAGAAAAAAAGAGTCCCGATTTTTGAGAGCTCAATTTCGGACACAAAACTGGTCAAACTCATGAGGACCACAAAGCCCAACTTTTTCTTTGAGTTTTGATGTGAGAATCATTTGAAGAGAAGGCACGTGGTTCATCCAGAATATAACATTCGGATTCTAATTGTTTCTTCTGTTCTCCAAACGAATGCCCAATAAAATTGAATGGTTTTAATCTTCCTGCAATTTGGAGTTTCAAACAATTTATAGTTGGAATCCAAGTGCAATAACGAATGATACAACACGATGAGATCCTCTGAATGTATTGCTTCTCTCAGAACACGAATTCTCATTTCTCTTCTTTGGGATTCCAGTTGAGCCTCGGCTCGGAATTTTTAAACCATCTGATTTCTTGATACGTAGGAAAAGCAACATTTCAACCTGATTGTGAGGTAAAAAGTAAGCGAGTTCAAAAGAGCCGACTTCCAATTTCCGAGTCTAAACTTGAATAAATTTGAAATCTACGCCAACGCTTTGAGATTTTCAAGCCTGTCCTTCCCACCTCCCAAGAAAAGCTTATTTGTATGTGTACCCCCTGTCTAGAAGCCAGACCTTCCTTCTTCTCTATTCCTAATTTTTACTTTTTCGATAATATTTCTAGTTCCTGTCTACCTCAAACATCTTTGATTCGTTGTTTCGAATTTCACAGATTTCCGTTTTTCTATTTGTTTTATGAATCTTCACAACGGATTATTTGTAGTTTGAAACAACTTTCCTCCAACGCATTCTTTCTATTTTTGGTACAGATATTTTTGAAATATCAATTTCATTTTTTTGCCCCATTCAAAAATTATTCGAAATTTCTCGAAACTATTCTATTCTTCTTTTGCTATTCTTCGATCTTCCCATCTTAAGTGTCTAAAAGGGATAATCTTCGATTCGAAAAAAAAGAAACTTTTTGAGATTCTGAGACGAAATTTAATACATATTCATTTCTTCCGACATCATCCGAAACTTCTACTTTTCCCAATTATCTATCGCTCATTTCCTCCACAGAGGTCTTTTTTATTTTCCGTTCCGGAAGTGGTTTCGAATTTTGATCATTGGAAATTCCGAAATTTTGTATCTTTCTTCTACTGCCGCATCTCCTCCTAATTTCCATATATTTATCCACCTCGTCAGCTATTTTTTTCAGTTTTTCTTTTTCTGTTTCCTTGTAGCCAATATAGTAATCTGATACGTTTCCCCTTTTTACCTGACCAAATTGGAAACTTTTATTTTCTCTTAACCACGAGGGACGAATACATTATCTTATGATTCTCCTAGACCCGCCGACGTTTTTGAAGGTGCAAACCAAATCGTGAGAAGACGTCGAATATTCTAGAGAATCAGAAGGCGTTTAATCAGAACTATCCCACTCTGAAGGACCCCCTCGCTTTTCTGTGTTTTGTTTCGTTTCGAGTATCTCACTATACCTTTGAATTTTCAGAATTGTCCCAATGCCACGTCAACGACGACGATGAGTCGAAGGTTTCAGATCGGTGTCTTTTTGGTAGTTGCACTATTTCGAGGTATGTTTGGAGTGAAATAGGAGAAAGTTAACATAACAGTGAAGCTAGAACACCTCCAGTCTGGTTGTTTTTTTAAATTTCATTCAAAGTATTTAGTGTTGAAAAAAGGTGTCGGAAAAGTACATAACTATAGAACAGTTTGGGATTAAGGGATAAAGAACTCAGTTCTGTTGCTACAGAAGTTTGAAACAGTTACAAGTATTTGGGATGTAGGGTGTCTGAATGGCTGTAAGTTGTTAGACTTGTTGAGGTTTTCTCTCACTTTTCAGGTTGGCTTAGAACTTCAAGATTCTAGCCATCAGTTTCTCATTGACCAAAATATCTCACAAATGTTTTATCTGTTAGAAACAGGGTTAGGAAATCAGAAACATTTAGAAGTTGAGTAATTTATATTCCTAGCTCTCTGTGAAATCGGTCTTCTTATATCAAGACTGATAAGATTTTTCTCAATACTGTGATCACACGATCATCAAGCTCAACAGGTTGATAACTGATATGAAGGCACTTGAAACTCACTGAATTCGATGTTTGCAAGATCCTAGTCTGAGTAGAGAGAAAAAGTATAACGTACCCTGCAAATATGCTTTATTCTGCAACCACTCCCAAATTTGATAATTTGATCCCCCAAAAAACCAAAGAATCCCTGAGTAACCCGGGAATGATGACCTAAAACTTGACACCATTCTAAGAACTCTTTGCATCACATGCTCGTCTCTCTTTGTTCAACCTTTCCGAATATTCCCACGAAACTGCGCGTCGTCGTTGTTGAGAATTCTAAATAACGACTTCAGGAGCGACGTCTTCAGTCTCTTCTCTTATTTCAAAAAGTCGGTAAATCTTGGTGGCCTCCCTTCCTTCCTTCATACCCTTTTCTTTCGTCTTCTTCTCATTTTTTGCTCTCAAACCAGGTCTCATTTTCCGCCTTTTCACAGCTTTGAAAAAACATAAGATGGGAGAGGCTCAAGAGGAAAAACCGAAAAATGGTGGGGTAGTTGAGAAGTGGAAAAGAGGAGAGACCTCTCATTTTCTTGACAATTCATTTACTCTCGCTTCACTTGGTATGGTGGGATTTTTGGTGTTAGAGACAAAAGAAATACTGGAGGATTCATTTATTCTTGACTCTTCTGAAGACGATTTCAGTTGGAAGTTGTTGTATGCATTTACGTCACACATGTTTTTTCAGGAAGTTTTGATGTTTCAGTTTTTGTAGGATTCCATCGTCGTATTCTGGATTTTTGTGTTTTCTGTCTTGCAACAAAGAAAGTCTGAAATAGGGTTTTCCCATATCAAGTTCTCACCATGATCATCTATTATGGGAAACACAGCTGATCAAAGATTTTCGATATGAGAAAGCCTTCAAATGTTGCTCTGATTTTCTGGAAATCTCTCCTTTTTAAAAATTAGGAAAGCTTACCAAGCCGACGTATTATCCATACTTTCAATGTTATACCGTGCTCTACTGCTAACATTTCAAACTTTGTACTTTCGGGTTTGTCGCCGTTTTTCAGGTTTTGAGGCTTCATGTAATTCTCATGAATCGCAATGGAAATATCGCTTATACCTTGGATGAAATCAACTGTTAAAAACAAGAATTTGACTGTTTGTACAAGAAATTTTGGCTCTATCGGCAAAGAATGGTCTCTAAAATTTGGTTGACACAAAATTGAGAATTGAGGCGTCCCTACCGCAAAGAATGATCCAATAGAACTTCAGTGAAATTACGTATAGAATTGAAAGTTTCCAGTTACAAAGCTAAAATGCGTCTTAATGTTCATTTTTCGTATCGTTTCTGAGGCCTTTTCTAAGCCTAAGAAAAGGAAACGCGGCAAAAGTATTTACCGACTGACAAGTTCATGAGACCATTCTTTGCAGTTAGGATCGTTCTCTGCATTTGTGACCATTCAATTCTCAAATTTTATCTTTCCTTTTGACTGCAAAGCGCAGTTTAGAGCCCATAGACTACGCAGAAATTCTGAATACTCATTAAAAGTTTCTTCGAAAGTCAGACTAAAGTCTCGACTATTTTTTCTCAATTTCAGCAAGAACACATCTCAATTTACATTTTCTTTCTTCTTTTCATCATGTTTTCTCATTTTTCCAGAAGAACATGTATACAAATTATGAGAGTTTTTCTAGAATCCCTCATCCGAATTCGAATTCATTTCTCAAAACGTGCCACTTTCAGAATATATCTTCCAAAAGACCCCTCCCCAAAAACTGAGACCAAAGAAAACTTTTTCTTCACATGAGTTTTTTCTAGTGTTTACTCACATGATTCTCTTTTTTTTTGCAACTTGTCCTCTTTATTCAAATATAGTTGCCTATCTCAAAAAACATGAAAAAACAAAACAAGTAAAATAGGGAAAAAGTTAAATAAGCTCATGATCATGGGCGGTTTTCAAAAGAAGAGGTCTTCTGAAGATGAGTCCCTTGGGAAGAGGTCAAAATCTTGAAGACCCCTCCCGTTTTCTCCTACATATTATCAATCTGAATGCTTAATCTTTCCTCCTTTCCACTGGGATCGCTTGTTTTTGGAAACGAACACGTTTCGAGTCACGAAAAATGACTTCAAATTCGAATTCTGTGCAGTTTTTCTGGCTACCAATATCCTTATCCCAAAACCACTTTAGTTGGAAATTCAATTGTCTAGAATATATTTTTCGTTTTGTTGTGGGGGGTAGGAAAATAAAAATACTTCTTCTATAAACTAGGGAAATCTTACTATTATTAAAGAGCAAGTTCTGTGTGTCCGTTGGTGTCAAAATTATTCCACCGGCCCTAGCTCAGCCCCTTCTGGACCGATTTCGATCAAAATTATATGGGTCGATCAGGAATTTTTTGAAGATAATGCCCTTCTACTTTTTTAGACGTAGGTTTGAGAAATAAGGTCAGAAGACGTTAAAAACAGCTACTCCAGTATTTATTAATAGAAAGCTAGAGAAAAAAGTTCACGGGGAGTAGAATAAAATTTTTGAAAATTTCCATTTCTAAAAACGCGCCAGGATGGCGCAGCCATTCTGGTAAATATAATAGTACATCTTAAATAGTACATCCTTAAAAAATAAGGTCTATCAGCAAATTGATCCAAATTTATGGTAACTTCTATGTGCTTCCTGAAAGTGAGTATTAGGGTTTTTGAATGTGCTTGGAAGTGTGTCTGGAGATGAAATGAATATGGATATAGGAAAGCAGAGTTCCTTTTTGCAAAAATTTGCTGAACCTATCAGCCCTCAAAATGAAAACTAGAATTGAACTTTTATTTGAACTCTTCCCAGACGAAACCCTTCAAATTTTGACTCTTCTCTTTTTTTCGAACTTCCTCATGCCCTTAATCGAAAATCATTGTGATTTCTGACCCACCTTTCCTTTCTTCTTCCGATTCTTCTTTTTTTTTCTGTTCCACAACGTCAAGATTGATGTGCTTGAATTCTTCGGAATGTGCTCCCTTCCCTCCTTTTATCTATTTATTCATCTTCATGTTTTTGAGATGAATGGATTACTGTAGTTGAGAATATTCTGAATGAGCGTGTATTCTTTTCCGATTAATCTTGTTTTGTCCTCCTCTTTTCTGTTCTTACTCACTCAAAAAACATGACATTCACCAAATTTTCTTCCGTGTTTTCACTCACTTTTCTGGATTCTTTTCGTAGTCTCCGAATCAAGTTTAGCTTTCTAAATCAATCTTATAACAGGGGAAACTAAATGATCTTCAACATTTGCCAAGTAATAGTAACACTTACAATATTCCTAAATGGATTCGAATGTGCAAAAGGTAACATAAGAAATTGAAAATACCAAATTTGATGCTGACCTGAAACTTTTAAGTTTTATATCTCGAATTTTCAGTAATATGGACGGGTGATCATGAACGGAGACTCTATGCAAAATTGGCTGAAAACTACAACAAATTGGCAAGACCAGTTCGAAATGAGAGTGAAGCAGTTGTGGTGCATTTGGGAATGGATTATCAGCAAATACTAGATATCGTATGTTTTTTAATTGCTTGAGGATTCAGATGAAAGTTTATTTTTTAGGACGAAAAACATCAGATAATGAATTCGAACGTTTGGTTGAGAATGTCCTGGACTGATCACTATCTGACATGGGATCCCACAGAATTTGGAAATATTAAAGAAGTCAGACTCCCTATAAACAACATCTGGAAACCTGATGTCTTACTCTACAACAGTGTGGATCAACAATTCGATAGCACATGGCCAGTCAACGCTGTCGTGTTATAGTAAGTCTGACTTCTGTAGATTCTAAATTTCCATTTATCAACTTCCAGTACCGGAAACGTCACATGGATCCCTCCAGCCATAATCAGATCAAGTTGTGCCATTGACATCGCCTATTTCCCATTTGACACTCAACACTGCACAATGAAATTCGGATCTTGGACATATTCTGGATTCTTCACAGATTTGATAAACACGACTATCTCTCCAGCAACATACAAACCAAATGGAGAATGGGAACTTCTTGGCTTGACTTCACGAAGATCCATTTTCTTCTACGAATGCTGTCCTGAACCATACTACGATGTCACATTCACTGTTTCGATTCGAAGAAGAACACTCTATTATGGATTCAATCTTCTCCTACCATGTATGCTCATCTCCTCTCTTGCTCTCTTAAGTTTCACACTTCCGGCTGACTGTGGAGAGAAATTGAACCTCGGAGTTACTATCTTCATGTCTCTTTGCGTTTTCATGATCATGGTTGCCGAAGCGATGCCTCAAACAAGTGATGCCCTGCCCTTGATTCGTATGTCAAAGTGATCTCACCCAAATTCAAAATTCAAGTTTTCAGAGATCTATTTTTCGTGTATCATGTTCCAAGTCGGTGCATCTGTAGTGGCTACTGTCATTGCCTTGAACTTCCACCATCGGTCCCCAGAACAGTACAAACCTATGAACAAATTCGTAAGCATTTTTGAGAGTTGTGATGTTTCTAATGCAAACATTTACAGTTGAAAACTCTTCTGCTGAGTTGGTTACCAACTCTTCTCGGCATGGAGCGTCCTGATGTTCTAGAAATGTCTGTCCATGGGGCGCACTATGCATCAGATAATAAGAAGTGAGTCGAATAATTGAGTACTTGTGTTTCTATTTCATGTTTAAAGGAAACAACGTCAATATCTGATAGAAGTGGAGAGGCATATCTTAACTCGGCCAAATGGAAACGGGCATTCTGCTGTTGATAAGGCAGTTCACTTGGATTTATCTACTGGAAATCCGGATAATAAAAAGTCCCCGTCTCCGAAGAGAACCAATACGGCAATCGTTGGAATGGGAGGTCTGCCAACAACACAGATGAATGGAGGAATGGAATCTTCAATTAACAAGTATACATGCACCAAAGTTACGGTTAGTTGACCCGGTTTCGTTTCTCATGAGCAATACGATCTTCAGCGTCCAATGGAAAACGGTTCCATAAACCACAAATCTTCTCCTCCACTGAATCCCTCAAACAACAACAACATCTACAAGAATAACAATTCGAAATCTCCATTCGATGATCGTCATTTCCATCACATTCTAAACGAACTTCGTGTAATTTCCGCCCGTGTTCGAAAAGAAGAAGCAATGCATGCTCTTCAAGCCGATTGGATGTTCGCCAGTCGTGTCGTTGACCGTGTCTGTTTCCTCGCTTTTTCTGCTTTTCTCTTCATGTGTACTGCCATTATTTCCTACAATGCTCCTCATCTCTTCGTTTGATTCTCTCGCCCCCTTCTTGTGATTTCCATCAAATCGATATCTCGCTGTCATGAATCTCCCTTCCACCACTAACAACATATTCTATGCATCGGTTTTTTGTTGTTCCTTATTTTTTGTACATTTTTCGAATAAATCATTTATTTTGGTTTCTTTGTCTCAATATCAAACATTCCGCCCAAAACTTGAATCAAGAATTCTGGATACGTCTTCTGCAGATAATGACCCTCTGCAGTGAAGTTTGCAGTCACATATGGTTGTCCGTTGGCATAACTACTCCAGATTTTCGGAATGGCTTCTTCGGATTCTTTTCTGTTGTTTATCACCTAGAAACACTTCTGAATAACGTTAGTCGACTACGTAGTCCTACGCGTATCCCAAAGGAAAAACTTACGTAATGATCACCTTTGAAATACATCGCAAGCTCTTCAGAATCTGATTCATCCACTAAGAAATCGTCTGATCCATAAGCGTAAAACATACGGACCTGAAAAAGAGAAAATCTCATTTGCATTCGGATCTTTGAAGTCTTACTGACCCATGGTTTCTTTTTCATTTCATCCATTGAAGCCTTCTGCTTCTCAAATGCAAATGTTTGCATTGGAAGAATTGCAGCAGCTGATACTTTTCCATCGGCCACACGTAAGCCAACGAAATCGTTGTAGACTGAAAATCATGTTGTTTGTCTTGGAAATCAGATATTAAGAAAACAATCTGATGGAAATCAAAATGATTTCAACTTACACCAATCAAGTACTGGATACAAAACACTGTCAACAGCAAGACACCGTAATTTTATCAGATATGCGAGTGTGTTGATAACTCCCATTCTGAAAAAAACTCATAATGGAACAAGTTGCAAGTAAAAGGTAACCTCATTGAAATTCCTCTGTGTGGAACGAATCCGGGAGAGTTGATCATGACTGCTCCGATCAAGGGCCAACTTCTGTCCTCCTAAAAAACAAATTGCATTTTCAGGAGTATCGTTAAGACTTACAGACAGAATACAAGCCATCTGTAGTGCACTTTCTCCTCCTCTAGAGTGTCCCATCACAATAAGTTTCTCCACATTTTTCAGCCCCAACTTTTCCATCAACGCCTTCACATACGAATTGCGTTCGGCGTTGGTGTAGCTGTCCCGAAGACCTCCTGTAAATTGTCAAAAAATATGAAGCAGAACGAAAATTCAAGGTTTACCTGTAACAAACTCGGATCCAGGCCAATTTGTGCAGACTAGACGGATGTTGTGTTTTTCGAAAGAGTCTCTCATATACTTTATATCATTATGAGACCCTGGCGAGCCAGCTAGCGATACTACAGTTCCACGAACTCCGGGTTTGTTGCAGATGTCCTGAATTCCGATTTCAGGATCACTCAATTTCTGAGAACCTACCACATATTGAGATTGCACAGTGACAATCTTATCCAACTTTGGTCCAGCTCTATAAGTGACGAAGACAGTTTTACAAAGGGAATTCAAATCAAAGTATGGTTGTTTTAAAAGAGCAATCTCGACAGCGGTGGCCATTTTTGAACCGATTGGGATGGGAAGAGGATGTTTGAATGAAACAAAAAAAAAGAAAGAGAATGAAATGTGTCAAAAGATTTGTGATGAAAAACTAGTTGGACGAGATCAGACGAGATCGTATAGAAAAGGCTAATCCGGGTCTCGAACGGATAAATAATGTGTTATGTTGCGTAATGAATGTTTATTTCGTCGTTGTGCCAAAAATACAAAAACAACAAAACTCGGTTCAATTTTCTTTCAAGTGGTCTTTCAACAACAATAAGGGATACTCAGAGAAAAATCCAGTTGGTCACCGGGAAACGAACTAACAGAAGCTACACGAATAGTCTGCTTTGGTTGGAACCGGCCACAGTTCTTGTCAAAACTTCAGGAATTCAAGTTTTGTTTCGGAACAGAAAAAAAAAATTTCATAATAGCTATATTTCGGGTGGTTCCCTGCGCTCTGCTGACAACATGACAATCGCGTGCTACTTCTCAGTACTTCAGTAGATCTACAGCGAAATTGGGAAAAATATTTTGTAAAATTTTGACCTTTTCAGTTCAAAATTATGCGCGCGTATTTTAGAAAACATGTTCGCAATAGAGCCCAGGGAACCACCCGAATGACCGCTAATAAATACGACATAAATGTTAGAGTTTCAGACGTGTAGGCAACGCGCTTTTCCTAGCATAGGGAAATCGAAAAACGTGTCTGAAAGTTTTGATCTCCCCAGTGCTAGAAAAAGAGCGCGCGCTTGGATTGAGATGGTGCACGTCGCCCATACTTCTGCAACGCGAGTGTGCTTAAACAAGTATTGGATGATACCCGTTGGGGGTAATCCAAGGTTTAAATTTCTTATCCTGAATGAAAAACATAACACAAGGTTTAAATAGAATCCCAATTTATTATAGAAAGAGTTAAAGATACATAAAGAAATATATGAAAGATATGAGAAAGGTTAGTAAATACAATAAGTACAATAAAAGAATTATATGCCCTGAAAATAAATAAGATTAGGAGAGGAAGCCATCGTGAGATGGCTTACCTCTCGGGTTAGTGAGACCCGCTAATTATCCTCGTTGTCCTCTCCCTCCTTGCCTTTTATAGGAAGAGGAGGTGGAGGGCAACCGGTTTTTGTTCCCGTTTTGGCAGAACCCTTCTCCTTTGAGGTAGGGTTCGTTCCTTGGAACTTCTCTGGGTCTGGGCCCATAACATCCCCCACCTTTTGGCCAGCTCCGTCCCGGAGCGGAATTCGGGAACAATCTTACAATCTCCACGCTTGGTTGCATCATGGTGGTCATGAAGGGCGCCATCGCCTGGAATTGGGTCGGCGGAAACTGCTGGTGGTTGTTCCAATGTTGGAATTGTCTCGGTTGGCTGAAGAACTCCTGTTGTCGTTTCCAATCTCTTTGAGACTTCGACGGAGGCTTTCGGTGGTTTGAAGTCTCCTTACGAACTCCTCTGGAAGCAGGAGTTTGGTTTCTTGGGATATCCTGTTTCCTGGATTCCAGCTCTTTTTTCTTCTTTTCTTCAGCTTCCCGATCTTTCTGGGCCAGAGAGTTGGCCGCCTCGTCGAGCATTTTTTCGATGCTCTTCTTTGGGATTTTCGGTAGCTCAGAAATTGGTGGGAGGTGTTTGTCCATTCCAGTCCGTTTCGAATTTGGCAGAGAAAGTCTCTTTTTCTGTTGTCCTGTTTCCTTGGGGAGGGAAACAGGAAGAGCTTTCTGAGTGGGGACAGGAAGGTTTTTGGGCACGGGGACTCCTGTAGTCTTGGGGACTACGGCTTGCGGTTTCTTTGCCGGCTTTTTCTCCATGTCTGGCTTGGGGTGGGCCTTCTTGGAAGGTTGCGGAGGGGCTGGTTGAGGTGGAGATGGAGGACGGGGCGAAGGGGGAAGGCTTTCCTCATAGTCCAGCACTTCGATGTCATCCATATCTGGAAAAATTGAAAAGTATAAAAGAAAAATTCCATTTTTCAGAGTTTTCCCTATTTGACCTCTCTCTTTCTCCTTTTTCACTCCAAAATTACACAATTCTGGTAACTATCAGATATGTCTCATTTTCCGAATAATTTTGATAATTTTTCTGAATTTTTCAGATTCAGAATCATACCAAACTATAAAATCTGGCTAAAAATAGGATTTTATAAGTGAAAATTCAAAATTTGAATTTGCGCCATTTTGCGGCGGTGGATTTTCCCACGGTTGTTCGCAACAGTCGTTCCCATGAGAACCGATATGGGCGGGGTTTCCCATTGATTGCTCACTCTAAAATCACTATAAAAGCAGTGTTTTCAGTCATTTTTCCATTCATTTTCAAGTTTTTCAACTTTCTTCTTTTGAATTTCACTGTTTTTAGCTCAGATTTTCCGATTTTTAGGTCGAAAAATGAACCGTATTCCGTTGGATTCCTGCCCAGACAGCTGCAGCAACCGCGGAAAGTGTTATCGCCCAAGACCAACGCCAAAATGCATTTGTCCGATGGGATTTGAAGGCGAGAAATGCGAATTCATCGTCCAGCCAGAAGTCACCATCGCTCCAGCGACGCCGCCATCCCTTGAGCATAGCTCGGGATGTTATTGCAGTGAGTTTGACGTCTTCGAGACTCCTGAAAACTGAGTTTTTCCAGTTCTCCCGTGGATCGTCGTGGTTGTTTTGGTTGGAGTCTGTGGCTTCCTTTTCCGTCTGTTCCACGTCGAGTGGCTTCGCAATCGTGACTTGCCACGTGAAGACAAGAAGGCCAAGAAGGATAAGAAGAAGACCGCTGTCTCCCAGGCCGCTCCAACGGCTCCGTCTCAGTGACTTTGTCACTTTTCCTTCTGTTCCTTTTCTTTGTTAGCTTTTGGCTATTTGTTGTCCTTTTAATAAAGGAATTTGTTGATAAACCCGATTTTGAATTTTCAGAATATTTTCAGATGAGAGATAGATTAGTACCCGTACAGACCGAGAAAACTTGGAAAAAAAAATCTTGGTTAGAATTCCAACTAATTGGTTTTCTGACTAGATTGTTTGTCAGTAGTTGTGTTGTCTTCTCGAACTAGTTTGCACAAGTTCTTATGTACAGTTCGGAATCTATCTTGTTTGGAACGAGTCTCCATCGATGTGATCCTTACGGTGATATTTGGATCTTCGACTTTGATAACTTCGAATGGACCTTGGAATTGACTCTTGATTTTGTCTTTCTTTCCTTTTCTGATCCAAACCATGTTTCCAGGCTCAATACAGACGTCATTAATGGTATTATTAGCATCATGAAACTCTCTCTGCTTTCTGGTGCTTTTTTGAATCCGTTCAGAACATTGCTTATTCAGCTGTTCTTGATTATTCTGAATCTTGTCTGTGTGAGCTTTTGGAGACTTTTCCGCACTCTCATCATCTGATATATCGTTTTTCATGGGAGAACGTGCAGTTTGTCCATGAATAACTTTGTGGGGGCTCAGTCCGGTAGTTGCGTTAGCTGAATTGTTGTAAGCGTGAATCAAAAGTTGGAGATTTTCATCCCATTCCTCTTGATCTTTCACTTGTCTTATCATCGTCTCGATCGTTTGATTGGCTCTTTCCACTTGGCCATTCGCCTCGTGATGATACGCTGTACTTGTTTTATGAGCACAATTTATTGAAGAGAGGAGCTTTTCAAACTTATTACTCATGAAGTTCCGACCTTGATCGGTAACCAAGAGTTTTGGAGCTCCAAATCGAGCGACTACTCTGTCCTGAAAAATTCTACACAATGTGTCAGCTGTTTGATTGGCTACTGGTTCAGCGATGATGAATTTGCTGAAAGCGCAAACAAATACAGCGATGTGCATATTTCCTTGACTTGTTTCAGGCAGAGGTCCAATGAAATCAGCATGAACGCGTTCAAATGGTTCTGAGCATTCAGGAAATTTTCCCAGGCGAGCTGTGATTCTGGTTTTTACCGAATCTTTGTTTTTCTGGCAGGTGCTACAGGTTTGTACTACCCGTCGGATATCGTTGCTCATTCCTGGCCATATGGCGATCGAACGGACTCGTTGTTCAGTTTTGTGCTTTCCCAAGTGGGCGCTTTCAAAAATTGACGAGTGAATTGACTGAGCCAATTCTTTTCCGTATTTCGTTCCTGATGGAAGCCTGATCAGCCATTGGTTTTCGGGTCCTTTTTCAAATAGAACATCCGATTGGACTTTGAATTTTCGAAATTGATCTCTAGTATCTCGAATTTTCATATCCGTATCTTGTTCCAATTTGGCTTTCTGGAAATCAATCATTGTGGTCTCTCCGACAGTACAGATTTCAGTATCTTCCTTGGCTTGTGTTCCAACTGGGTGGTACCGAGATAGTGTGTCACAAACGACATTTTGCTTGCCAGGCCTGTATTCGATGACAATATCGTATTCCTGGAGCACTATTTGGTATTTAGCCAGTCTTCCCACAAGATCCTTGCGGTGCAGTAGCGCTTTCAACGGTGCGTGATCAGTGATGATCCGAGTTTTGGCACCGTCAATATAGGGCCGAAACTGTTGGACTGCGTAGGTTAGTCCAAGAGCTTCGAGCTCTATGGCCGGATAGTTCTTTTCCGCTCCTGTATAGACTCTCGATGCAAAGGCAACAACACGTCTGTCTTTGTCCTCAGAATCTTGAGCTTGCAGGAGAACTGCTCCGACTCCTTTCCCGGAGCTGTCTACTTCAATAGTAAACGGCTTTCCGAGTTTTGGAGCAACAAGGATGGGGCTTCGTGTGATAGCTGATTTCAGCTGTTGGAAAGCGTCCTCACACTCTTCTGACCAAATGAACTCTTTATCCTTCTTTGTGAGTTCAAGAATTGGAACTGCGATTTTTGAGAAATTTTGGATGAACCGTCTGTAGAAGGAGGCCAGTCCGATGAAGGCTCTCACTTCTTTGACATTTTTCGGTTGGGGATACTCATCCACGGCTCTTGTTTTCTCCGGATCCGGGAGGATTCCTGAGTCAGAGACGATGAATCCCAAAAATCGTAGTCTTGGCACAGCAAATTGAGATTTCTCTGGTTTTAGTTTCATTCCGATTTCTTCAATTTTGGAGAGGACTTCGGCAATGTCCTTCAGATGCTGATCTGCTTGAGATGATGTAATGATCATATCGTCTATATAGACAAATACACGAGCTCTCATGTTTTTGATCAGATCATACATAACTCTTTGAAAAGTCCCAGGGGAGCCTTTGAGTCCCATGGGCATCCGAAGGTACTCGAATGCACCAAGATGGCAGGCAAAGGCGGTTCGAGCTGAGTGTGCTGGTTCGATAGGAATTTGATGGAATCCCTGTTGAAAGTCTAGACTTGTGTAAAAAGCTTGTTCAGCACACAAGTCTAGAATCTCATGAATGATGGGGATCACACTCTGAACGGGTGTTGTCACCGCGTTCAAGGCTCGGAAGTCGACGGTAAACCTCCAGGACTTCTGATCAGCTTTCCTGACCAACACGATTGGAGCACAGAATGGAGAATCAGAGGGTCTGATGATTCTTTGTCTCAACATCTCCTCAATCTGTTTCTCCACTTCGCGTCGTTTCTCGAGGGGGATCCTATAGACCTTTCCTTTGGGCACCATATTCTCGTCGATCATGTCGATACGGTGTTTTATGGGGCCTCGGTATTCACCGAGAACTCCCTCCGGTCCCACAAAGGCTTTTTCATAAAAGTCGATGATTAGTCTGAGGTCCTCCTTCTCTTCCTTGCTGAGCTTGGATTTTGAAAGGTCCACTCTATCCGATACTCGGTATCCGTCCGGTCGTTGTTCTGGGAAATGAGGCAGTCTTGCTTCCCAGTGTGCTTCCGGAGAAGGCATCTGGTCCATCATAGATTTCACTGCTACACACTTTGTTGCATGTCCAATAGGTTTCCCTGCATGGAATGTAACTGATGCGACTGAGGGATTGAAAATTTGGATTTGAGTGTTTCCTTTCTCGTCCGTTCTTGACAGTGTCCGTCCGATCATGTATATGTCGTCCGATTCCTCATGATTGTCTTCCAACACGAATTCATTTCCCATTTCCGGGTTGTAGTTGGCTATGTACGCCGGTATAATGGCTTCGCATCGAGGTTGGATAACGATATCATCGATGGCACAGACATCAAGAGGGTCTTCTTCAAATACAGCGTTGATTCGGATTTTGCTGTCTCCGATTCGAAGGGTTCTTTCATGCAAGTTCATGTTGATTTCGTGTCCTAGTTTGTTCAGCTTTTTCATCAGATCTGCTCCGATGAGCATTGGTGCTGGACAATCTCGGTCAGTAGAAACGAGCCATGTATGTGGGACATAGAATGTGCCAATTTTTACTGTGGCTGTACAGGTTCCCAGAAACTTGATACTTGATCCGTTGGCGGCTTTTGCTGATGCTGCTGACTTTGTATCAATGTCCGTCCTTACAGATGACAATGGAATATAGCTGACTGCTGCGCCGGAGTCGAACAGGGCTTCGAACATTTCTCCTTCTAATTCCACATCAATATGCGGGATTCTAGCTGCATTTACAGAGTTGACTTCACTCATATGGATAGCGTTTACTGAGAAAGTGACGTACTCTTCTCGATACGATTTGAGTGGTCGGGCGGCGGCAGCTCGTTCTTCCATTTCGACATTGTTGATTCTTACTAGCTGTTTCTGAGCGAAATCTACTAGAGCATCTGAGGCGGCTTTGGCCGATCGTCTGGCAAGTCGTCCGGTTTGTTGGTAGGCTTTGTACTTGCAATAGGTATATAAGACAGCACCAAGGATTGCCAAGACTCCTATTGGTATTACAATGTATGCTATCAAAATCAGTAGCTCGAATGCTACCATTTTGAGACCATCTCTCATTTTCTCCATTGCTGAGTCGTACATTCCTCTGACAGATCTGCCTGCTGAAGCACCAGTATCAGCTATCTTGTCCATCGTGTCTTTCAACACTCCTTCCGTAATCAAGCGCTTCGTCAGTCGGCGGGTGTTTTGTGCCAACTGAACTTGCTTTTCTCTGTCTACTCCAGTAGAGACACCGTTCTCCTCGCTGAGAATGGTATAGAATGATTTCGGAGCATTCAGAATGAAGTGTTGTTGTTCGTTTTTACTGGGGCGGTTCAAGTGTTGTGGAAGAATTTCTTGGTTTTTCAATCCTATCCAGCGGTTATGCTCAAAGCGAACAGATGGTGGTCGTTCTTCACAAGGAATTTCGACAGCATCTCCGATGAGATCCTCTGAGCCGGGTAAAAAGAACCATAATTTGTCTTTTACCGTGACTGGCACAAGATCGTAACAGGTATTATTGGCTTTCCGATCCCAATGTATCACATCAGGGGTGACTGCCCGACATTTCGAAATTAGAAGTGTGTCTCCGATTCTCTTAGCCGAAATGTCCGATCGTTTCAGCAGCTGTCTAATTGCGGCTGTCGGATCAATTTGTAGAACGGTTTCGAACATCGCTGTGGTTTGCCACTGGTCTTGACAAGTTTCCTTGAAGATTTGATGATCGGATTTCTCAGGTACATGGTTTTGGGTGTTGTCCACATGAGGCGGTTCCACCGTTGGTTCATAGACAACATTGACATTCCCGTCAGGGATAGGGTCCATGTAGTGTTCCTGAGTTCTTGGATTTTCCGTTCTGGCTTGAGCAGGTAGAGTTGTTCTCCTGGTAGTAGTCGGGGCAGTAGTAGCTCTTGATGTCACACTCCTTGTAGTGATAGTTGTCATTGGAGGGTTGGACCATCTCGTAGTCGACATTGGTGTGGTAGCTGTCGTTCTTGGAGCAGGCGTTGTGGGGGGTGCCCATTCTGCCTCCTCTTCTGGTTGTAGTCCTTGATAAGGTTTCAGACTGTCTTTGGTGAACGTTGGAGCTTTGAAGTTGTTGTTCGGTACTTCATAATTTGGTGGACTTCGACCGAACTCACGATCCAACAATGTGTTAAAGATGTGTGGGTCTCTTTGAGCTATCCAATCTTTTAACTGTTGTTCTCCTCGTGTCAGAGTTCCTGGGATTTGATTCAGCTTTTTCAGCTGTCTCGCTCCGTACTGTGCAACCCTGATTGCTTTGAGTGTTATGAGCAAAAGGCTGTTTGGAGAGTGCCGATCTGCAGCATAGAACCTTGCTCTGTCTTTGAGCATTGTTGTACTGATGTTGTATCGGCTGATTTCCCTCAACAACGCAGGTTCAGTGATCGGATTTGTTACCTCAGGTACATCTGTGAGTTTGCTGACACCGAAGAGCTTTTTGAGGATCGGCATGGTGTAGTTCTCTCCGATATCATATTGAAATTCTAGTCCTCCAAAGCCAATGCTTGCGCTTTCTCGGCGTCCTCGGATCCACGTTCGCGGATTTCTCCTATATGGATCGGCTTCGACATGCATGTCGGGTACCCATCCGTTTGTGGGGGCGTCATAGAAATCAATAAGATACCCATCATCGGTAAGATATGGTTGTTGGACATTGCAACCTTCGGCAGCACTTTGCAATCTTCTCAGATCAGTTTCGATATTTGAGAATATCCCCATCTCCTCAATCGCGATCTGTGTTTGAGAGATGATTGCTTCAGTGGTCTGTACATGACGATATTGACACTGTTGTCTTTTATCCTGGGTAGACCATACAATCGTTGTTTGTTCATCTTGGCAGACACCGGAATTGAAGTTGCATGATTCCATATCACCCAGATCCGAGATCATGTGGTGACCATCAATTGTTGCAACTTGTCCGAATTCCATAGTGAATTCAAACGTCTTGAAGGTATTCTTTCCCAAGTATCTGGTGTTATTGACAGCTGCATCTGTGATGGTGTCTGATCGGAAAATTCCTGGAGAGATTTCCTTCAGTTTCACATCTTTGAAGCTTTTTGAAATTGATGCAGTTCGACATTCGTCTTGTGGTACTGCAGATCTTTTTCCAATTTTTGCTTCAGTTGTCTTGTAGATGCCGAGAAACGAGAAAGTTTCTCCGTGGATCTCATGTTTAAAACACTTCACTGCTTCTATGGTGGTTGCTTCGTGTCGGAGAGTGAATACGTTGACATTGTATTTCTTCAGTGGTAAGCGGTATGGAAATGTACAGGGTATGGGCTTGGGAGGGATAAAAATGTTACCGGCCTCCCCAAATCCGCATATCTGAGGGTTGGCACCAACGCTTGGGGTTAGGATCAATGTGAAGATCATTGCAATTCCCAAAAAGAAACTGCTAATGCTGTTAACATACGGTCGGCCTGTATTCTCGTTGAATCTCAATTGGCCTCGATTGCCGTTGTTCGGATTTTGATTCCAGTTTGGCTGTTGGTTTTGCTGGTGGTAGTTTTGGTTATAGTTGCCATTCCAGTTTTGGTTGCCTTGGTTCTGATTGTATTGAGGGTTTTGTTGCTGTTGGAAATTTTGATCTCCGTAGCCATTGTTGTGGTAGTTTCCTCTTCCACTGCCCCCTGAACCTCGCTTGTTTCCGTTTCTTCCTCCGCGATTTCCACGGTTTCCACCATTTCTTCCTCCACGATTTTCTCGTCCTTTCCACTTTTCAGCGGCTTTCTTCATAGCAGCGTTTTCCAGTTCCAATTTTTGGATAGAATTGATCAGCTGTTCCTCCTCATCTTCCTCTTTTTCCAGTTCAATCAGTCGCTGAATTTTTTCGGCTTCTGCTTGCATCCGTTCGAGGGTTATTGGAATGTTTTGAAGTGCTCGTAGGCGTTTCTTGATCTTGGGGGTAAGCCCAGATAGGAAGTGTGTTGCCATGAGCTGCTCCTTGTTTCTATCCGGTAGATCATCGTATGCATAATTGCCAAGCTCCCTGACTTTTGCTCCGTAGTTGGCAATGTTCTTCTTTCCCTGCGAGATAGAGTTTAGTTCCTGAAGAGCTACTTCTCTTTCTGCGGGGCAGTCGTGAGCATCGATGAGCATCTGAGCTGCCGTTTTCCAGTTGGTGATCTTGGTCTCGTCCAACTGGTTGTATCTGAGGAGGGCAGGACCATCCAGATAGAATGGAATGAGCTCGTGAGAGTTCTCTGGAGGAATGTGGCCTCGATGAAGATGTCGAGAAAAATTGTCGAGCCACGCCTTCAGTTCGCTCGACCGGCCATCCGAGAACTTTTTGGTGACTCTCCGGTCGAGGAATTTCAGCCATTCTTGTTGCTGTTTGCACTCTCTCAGGAGTTTCTCCTTAAGTTTCTCCTTGTCCTCCTCGTCTCCCATCTCTTCTTTCACTTCCTCCTTAAACAAAAATGTCCGATCAAGAGGGACACCAAAAGACTCGTTCAGCGATTGGTACAGCGATAGACTTTGGTCTACCGGACTGCCAAAAACTATCGGTCGGCTTTTGAAGTCACTTGACCTTTGGAGGGACTCGTTTTGCTCAACCTTTACGGTTTGTGCTTCAGTTGGGGAGTCGGAGTCGTTGAGATTTGCTTTTAGCGTTTCTTCAAAGTCGGAGGAAAAATCAAGATCGTCTTCGCCGTCTGAGTCAAAGTTCAGCGGTGGAGGTACAGTACTTGGAGTGGGGGAGCTTGTCCGTTGGGAGTTTTGACTCTGACTTTGAGAATGACTTCTCAGAGTCCTGTCAGATGGTCCGGGAAGTTCCCTACTGTAATTGAAGATGGATCTGAACGTCGACCGACTTTTCTTCGGTGGCGTTTTTCCTCTGCCTAGGTCTTCGATAGGTTATTCACCTATGAAGAACCTAGCTTTGGTCAACAGCTGAAAGAAAATGCCCAAAACAAGAATTGGCTCCAGAAACCTTAACTGGTTTCGGCGGTTCTACAGACTTAGAAACAGATTCTAAATCGGCTGAACAACTTGATTCCAGAAACAGGGGACCTGTTTCGGCACTACTCCAGAATTAGGAAGAGTATCCTACTTGGAGTGAAATTTTTGTTCCGGAAACAGAAAAACTGTTTCGGTAATCCAGAATCGGAAAGAATCTGATTCGGTAAACTTATCAATTGGTTCAGAGACAAATAATTTGTTCTGATCAATCGCTTCAGCTGTAGAACAACTGGGTTGAGATTCCTCAGCTGCCTGTCTACAAGCTAGCTCGGTATCTCAAAGATCTAGTTCTTCTACGCCTCAAAACCACAGGCAGAACTGGATCAAAATTAGAAAAATAGGTATAATACAAAAAAATTACAATTCACACAAATGTTAGAAGATCACAAAATACAATAAAAGGTGTTAGGTACGAATGAATATACTATTTTTATCTTATAACTAGACTATCAGAGATACTCTTGTTTTGTTTTCAAAAAATATATATATATACGAGATTTTAGTTTACAAAAGAAAATGAGTACCTCAGTTATTCAAAAAATAAGATCAGTTAAATCTAGCGTTAATTCAGAAATCAATCGAAAAAGGAATGAAAATGGAGTTTTGGAGAAGTCAAAATAGATTGTAACGTTTTGTTCAAAATTTGAGGAGGATTTTTTTCTCAATTGATGGAATGATTATTTTGAAAATAAACTAATCTCACTCACTGCTGACGGAGTTGACGTTGTTTTGGGGGTGGTCGAAGATGTAGATGTTGGCGCTGTTGACTTCCGTGACGGGCTCAGTCTTGACGCGGTTGCAGATCCTGGATGTTGACGGTGTTGGCTACTGTGACAGGCTTTGCTGGAAGAAGAAGCGATGGTTGGTGGCCGGAAATTCCATGCGACCGGAAAGCGGAGAAAGCGAAAACAGTGTGAAAAGGAGTCCACAAGTCTCCTCAAAATTAAGGAAAATGGGATTTCCAGCTTCGACGGGTGTTTTATATAGCCGATGGTCTTGGGCGGGGCCTCCCGGCCTGATTTCTCCGAGTCCTATTTCCGTTTCTTCTTTGTCTCCTGCTGCGACAAGGTCCTTATCTCCTCTTTGTCTTTGTTTCTTCTCATAGACGATCATCCTTTAATAACGGGATCACTATCTTCTGTTGACACTTTTCTTTCACAGCGTGACATTCGTTATCTCCGTTTCCATTGTTATTGTTTCTGAATTTGAATTATTCGAAAGTGAATTTTGGCCAACCGGAATCTGGGCTACCGTATCATTCCATTTGACGGTGCTAGCCAAAGAGAACTCTAAAAAGTAGTTGTATCCAGTATCCCTACGTATCGTATCTGTTACCGCTTGTTGAACTAATTTGTGTCCACGGTCGGTGTTCAAAGTGGGAAACTGATAATAATAACTTTTGGTCAGAAAGTTGGTGAGAGATTGACTAGATCTCATCTTGACTCTGGTAAAAGCGAAAGAAAGTGAGAATTTTGAAAAGGAAAGTAGTTATGTTATAGCACCGTTTTGAAAGAAATATATTGTTTTAGAAGTCAGCGGCTCATCCCATTGAGTTTTATCCGCTTGAGTCAAATTCTCTATTTGAATGGCGTTACGACGGAGTGGGGTACAGTAACTCAGAATTAGTATACTGTAATCGAAAACTGGTAGTAGAGCCGTTTTGGCCTGAATTCAGAAAGACTTCAGGTTGATCCGAAACTCTTCAGATAACGACCAAATTATCTGAAAAGAATCGGATCCAACTTTTCTACTGTTCCTCTTATATGCTATAATTTGCCGGTCTTGATCATTACGGTATCCAGCCCGTTTCCTTTTCTGAAAGGAAGTGAAATATATAATTAGAAATAGCTGTTTCAAAAATGTGTAGGGAATTTCCCATGTTCAGCATTATGAAAACAAGAGGAACGATTTTATAGTGCCTTTTTGACACTTTTTTCTCCATGCCTGGTCATAACAAGTTGGGATCCTGTTATGCTGGATACGTTATTGACCTGGGTCGGGTCAACCTTCCAGGTGTCGTCTAGGGGTAGGGAAGGGGGTAACAAAATCAGGAGAAAGAGCGAAACAATCGGAAATGAGGAAAACATAACGCGAGAGTTAATCAAGATTTTGTTAGGTTGGTGTGGAAAAAGAATTGATTGGTGTAGTGGGGGGAAAGTTGCCGAAAATAGAGAAAATTATTATAAGTTTTCCACTTGTTTGAAACTTATCCTACAGAAGCCCTGGAGCTCTCCACGTTTACCTACTACTTATTGTGGAGTAGAAGAGTGTGCGAAATCATTCGGGTAGCTAATCCAAAAAATTTCAGGCGGTCCGTTAACAGAATCTCTGAATATCCCTAGAACCTTCACAAACTTCTTGTCACTGGGTGATACTATTGGCCGTGAGACAATTCTCCTAACTCTAACTAGATTTGTTAGTCACTTGGTTTTGTTCTACACTCAGGATATTTTGGTTCCAAAATTGCCCTCCAGACTCTCTGCATGAATCCGTAGATCATGGCAGAGTTCAGGTGGGACCTCCATATTGGATGATACCCGTTGGGGGTAATCCAAGGTTTAAATTTCTTATCCTGAATGAAAAACATAACACAAGGTTTAAATAGAATCCCAATTTATTATAGAAAGAGTTAAAGATACATAAAGAAATATATGAAAGATATGAGAAAGGTTAGTAAATACAATAAGTACAATAAAAGAATTATATGCCCTGAAAATAAATAAGATTAGGAGAGGAAGCCATCGTGAGATGGCTTACCTCTCGGGTTAGTGAGACCCGCTAATTATCCTCGTTGTCCTCTCCCTCCTTTTCTTTTATAGGAAGAGGAGGTGGAGGGCAACCGGTTTTTGTTCCCGTTTTGGCAGAACCCTTCTCCTTTGAGGTAGGGTTCGTTCCTTGGAACTTCTCTGGGTCTGGGCCCATAACACAAGCGTTCATTCAGCATGCAATTTATTCGTCCCAGACGGTCCCGGCTGATTCCAGTCTTCTTCGTCATCTGTCGAATGGATCTCTGCGTTTAAATCCACGTCTTCAAGTGGATCTACATCATCATCCATTGGTCCTTCTCGATTCACGGGTTCTATGTCCGAGTCTTCCCCGACATCTGACAAATCCTCATCGTTCCACTCATCATCGTCGTCATCATCATCTCTTTGGAGAGTACTCCATGGGTAGTAGATTGATTGGCGACGAGATTTATCTGGAAATTTTCGACTGATTTCACGCTTTGATAATCACAAGCTTACCAGTTTCTTCTTCAATTGCCTTTTTCAAATCGCGAACTCCCTTATTTTCATTCATCTCCTCCATATTAGCAATAAGCTGAAAGATTCACTAGTCAAGAAAAAGTTTCGATATTTCTTTATCCTACCGTAATCAACTTTGGTACTTGTCTCGGATTGATCTTACACCTATCCTCCAATTCTGCTTGTTGCTTAATCTTTTCTGTTTTCTCATCACTCTTTTTATCATTCTTCAACATCGCCGCTGCTTTTCTCTTCAGGATTGCCTGTGCCTGTGGATAATATCTGATGACATCATTCAAATCTTCCTTTGCCAAAACGAAAAGAGTACAGTATCCCTTTGCTCGAATCGATGCAGTTCTTCTATTATTTCCTCCAATCGCCAACAGACTGATCTCTCCAAATACTCCTCCTTGCTTCATTTCTGTGAAAATCTTCTCATTATTTTCTCCTCCGACCACTTGAAGAATTCCTTGATTTATGATGTACATCTCCTTTCCGACGTCTCCCTTCTGGCAAATCATATCTCCAGGTAAGAAGATAACGGGTCTCAATTTCAAAACCAAATCTCTCAATAGAGCACGATCACAATCTTGAAACAGTTGCACTTTGCTCAGGGTGTTGTAGTGGACAGACAAGGCCAAATCGGTTTGGAGTTTCAGTGGTAGTTTCTCAATCAGTTTCTTCTCATCTGAAATAATGTTTGAATAAGAATAAGTTTTAACAAAAAGGAGGTATACCTAAAGTTTTCTGTTGTTGCCAAGTATAGATGAACCAATCTCGAACCCGATTTGTAGTTTCTTGTTTGAGATCTGAATAGAAAAATGTTATGATAATAATTTTAAACATTAACTACGAAGTTTCTTGCACTCTCCAAGTGCCAAATCCATTTTTCGTTGGAATTCTTCTCGATTTCGATTTGCGTTAGAGACGATATCTCGAATCTGTCCGAGCAGCAAAGCGAACACAAACACTCCCATCATCCATGAGCATGTCATATAGATGTATCTGAAACTTTTGAGTTTTAATTGGAATACAAATCGCCACTCACTCAATAACATTCGTCGGTGCCGGGTTGTTTCCAGTAGATGTGGCCACTGCGGCTGTGAAATAGAAGCATCGGATGTAGGCGTTTCCTGAAAATGAGCCTGATCAGGATCGATACTTTCCCTGAAGACGGTACCCTGGTTATTGTAAACCCATTTGTTCAAATACCATTTTCCATTTTCCATATACGCAATTTGTCCAAATGCCTGCATTGCTGAGAGTTTGTAGTACACACAACTGTTGCAATGAATGATGTAGATCATATAGGAGAGAGTACGAGCAATTCTGATTGCGTATGGATTGGAGAACGAGTTATCGAGCATATCAAACAGCAACCAAAACGAGTTAATCTGAATATATCATGTTCTTAGAAATCTCCCTTTTTCTAAATACTTTGAGCGCTCGATTCATTCTCAGAATCGGTTTGTTTCCAGTTAGGAAGAAAATCAAATCCAGTGGAGCAATACTCAGCAAATCCATTTTCAGAGTTCGAGTCATGATGTAATGCTTTTTGGTGTCTGCGAAAGATTTCTGAAATCATCCTTGAAGCTGGGGTTTTTTTAATTCTGAAGACGTACCACTTGAATTCCTCCTCTTGTGAATCGTAGTCTGGGTTTTACAAACAGCATATCGATGAGATAGATGGCGTCAGAAACATAATCAGCCATGATCCAATAAATGAAATTGTCGGCGGTTTGATATGGATAACTGGATCGAAGAGGAATGCAAAATGCATTGTAAAGGAAGCAGAGAGTCACCAATGAGAGCCATGTCATGTAGAATCTTCCGTATGGATGGAATGTTCCTTTCAGATTGATTCCCAAAAAGCTTTTGTTCGTGTTCACTTGTGGAGATTCTGATCGATTCTGAAAAAAGTATTGGATTTGTTGTTCGTGATCTGTTGTTTGCTCCGTAAAATTTTCTGGATAAAATCGGTTAGAAGCCGTCACTCTCTGAAATTAAATAAAAAGTATAAGAGTAGCGTAAATTTCTTGTAAGAAATCTTCACGTCAGTTTTTTCTCGAAATGTATTCGATTCGTCTGGAAAATTCAGTTTCTAAATGTTTACTTTTCTCTCTCCGAATAACCATTTCCGATGAATTTCAGAATTCTTTTGGTGGTTTTCGTTGTCATAGAAAGAGGGCATGTTTCAAATGTAAAGGTTCGTTTCTTTTCTTTTTATTGAACTCGATTTTACCAAAATTTGATCATTTAGAATTTCGTGGAAATCAAAATAGATTATGCTAACGAAAAGTTCGGAAATCCAAATCTGACAGTGATACGGTTCAACGATTCAAGTCACTGTCACCATGCATGGAAATGGGTATGTTCACAATAAATCAGTCAACTTTGAAAATAGAAAATTCAGGCGCGCGATAGAAAAGGGAAACCATGGATACAGTGTGAAGTTCGTATGAAGCTTACGAGGTGTTTCTGTGATCCGGAGGCTGGCAATTGCTGGGATTTTGAAGATATTATGGTGAGTGATTGTCTCAGTTGCCAGCGATTTGTTTGATTTTATAGGAAGCAGTTTATGCTGTAAGCCGAGACCTAACAATTGCATCCATTCCAAAGGACTCCTTCACTCACGCGGGCAATGAGAAAGCAGCATTGGATAAGATCAACACAATACTGAATACTCTGCATAAAAACTCTCTAAATCTGTCTGACCAGCTTCAAAAAATGGGTCACACAGAAGACGAAGCATTCGACAAGGATAGCTGCCATGGTTACCGAAATACCTTTCAAAAAGAAAAAAAAGAACTCATAAGTCGCAAAGAAGTGGGACTTATGATCTATGCCAATAAGAAGAACTACTGTTTTCAACTCTTCTCTCGTTTGAGCAAGTATCTCTACAACGATCATTCGACAAGAATTCTGATGATGAGGGAGAAGTTACTCACTCAAATAAACTCGAACGAGAAGCTCTATATTTGTAAACCCGATTCAAATGCGAAGGTCTGTGACCTGAATAAAGTGAAAAGCACGATATTGCCTGAGAAGCTGGAACTCTTCTTAAATTTTACGAATACGAAAATAAAGGCTCTTCACGGTCTGCCTAACCATACTTTGAAGGACTTCCAAAAGGAACACTTCGAATGGTATTCCAATCAAGGAAACGGATATTCAAAAGTTCAAGGAATGATCATAGCTTGGATTCATGCAGTTATCTTGTTGGTTGTGGTCGTGTTCATAGTCAGATCGGTTTGTAACTATGGTGAGAATTCTGAGATTATTGAAATTTAACAATCATTCCACGTTCAGAATCAACGGACGAGAGAGCACTCTTGAATCCAGCGATGTTCAAATTGAAGGATCTCGAAATTGAGTTAAAGAAAGCAATGTCGGGAAAGACACCAGAGAAGAGTGTGATGACTTTAGAAGCAACTCGTGAATTTGAAAAAGCAAAACAGTTGGAGAAGAAGAGACAGAAGAAACATCCAAAAGCAGCAATATTCCGATCAGTTCACTTGAAAACACCGAAAGAGGCATCTGATTTGGAATCGGTTAAGAGGAAAACTAGCTCGACGGCTTTGAAACTTCAGAAGACTCAAAACGATGTGACAGAATTTATCGGAACTGCGATAGAGGTTGATATTTGTGAGCAGGGATTTTGTTCATGAAGGTATTTGCAGGCGAAATTACCAGCAGTACCTCAACAAACTCGTCCACCAGGCCCCGATAAATCAGTTCAAAGTAGAACAGATCAAGGAACATTTGTGAATAAAGAGAAATCGGATGAAGCTGTTGCTATGAAGTCAATTCAGAAAACACAAAGTCTGGCGGATGAGGATATCATTGAAATGGTGAGAAACGATAAATGAAATTTCACAATTTGGAAACTTTTCAGCCACCTTTGCCTCCTCCTCCTCCGCCTCCTCCAGTCCCTCCTCCGCCTAATCCATCTCCTCATCAACCTCCTCCTCCTCCACCTCAAATTCCCCAAGTCGCTCAGTCACCTCGTTTCATAACACCACTTCATAACATGAAAGAAAGTAAAAAACTGAGAAGGAAAAAACCGAAATCAAAAGCAAGTGCGAACACTCCAGGGAAACTACGACGAAAGAAATCAAAAGCAGATCATAGTCAGAAGGAGAAGAAGAACTTTTTGAGTTTTTGGTCATAACTTGTTCTCTTTTAATAAATTAGTTATCTTAATCGTATTGATCTTCGAAAAAAAAAAAGTTCTCACCTGTAAACCAATCAAAGACATCAAGCTTGGACGATGTTCAGCCTGTCTCGGAACATTTGATGCTACAGAAACTGCATCTTCTGGAGTCTCTCGGATCAAATCTTCTCTCACTGCCGACGTTCTTCTGTGGACTTCCTTTGCAATTGAATGCAACCTTTCTCTCATTACAAAAGATATTTGAGACCTGACATCATCTTCAATAATACTAGAAGATCTTGTTGCAGAAAGAGAATTCACATCCAGAGATGAAGCTGGTTCCAATCTACCTCGATCAATTTCATGAAGGACATCCAGATGAGGTGGATCATCTTGAATATATCCGAGAATCGGAGAATCGACTTCATCGATTTGAATGACAACTTCTGTCGGTCGAGACGGTGGAATCGGAAGCGGTCGTGGGGGTGGTGGTGGTGGAGAGCTTACTGTTGCTTCTTTGTTCGAAGAATGTGCTGGGTCCAGTCTGAAATTTGTAGTCCTCTTTCTTAACATTTAATCAAAAACTCACAAGTCGAAGGAATCCTCGCTTCTTGGCGACTTCCAATCATCTTGACTCAACGGAGTTGGTTTACTTGCCTTCTGAAAAGTTATCACTTTTTACTAACATCTTTTAATAATCCGCCCACTCCATCCACAATATCTGAAAGTCTTCTCCAGTGATTTTTTGCTCTAAATGTGATTCTTCGACCACTTTTCGTAACACTAAGATCGTCGCTACCCTCTTTTCCAGATGACATGATTAAATAGAAGAGAAGAACCCAGAGAGTAGAATAAGAGAATCGACTAATAACACTGAAAACGGGCTCACTTCAAGTTAACCCATCGAGTGTTCTGCGTTTCCTCAGTAACCTATTCTATTTCTCTTTTATTTTCAGAGATAATACGAGGGAGGAGAAGAGCTGGGCAGCAGCTTAACAAGTAACAATTACTTTGATTCAAAAGAATTCAAAAGAAAGAGAAAGAAGGGAGACGGAGGGGAAATTGGATGGATATCCGGGGCGGGTATTATTCATTTTCAGAGTAATATAGCTTTACCAGTCAGGTATATCTTCCTTTCATATGTCTTACTAGCAGTTTCAAATGGCTAATAGACCCCTAGATTTCTACATTATTATCAATTGCGGTCGTAGTTTGTCAGGCTCAATTTTATGATTTCTATGATTGAGAGCACCAGCAATACTAGCTATATCTCCGGTATTTTTTTTTTTTGTCTTAAAACATTGAATTACCATAGACGGCAGTTCGAGTACGTTTCAGAAGTAACCAATATTGAAACTTTGAGAGAATAGCAGATTGTACATGCACTTCGACACACTGGTATAAATAGGTGTTTCTAGATGAGCTCTTTGATCAAACTGAATATTTCTTCTGTTCGCAAGAGCTACTAACAATCTTAGTAGAAGAAAGTACTCGCTCCGTGATATTGTTGAGAAAAACCCTTGAGAAATCATCTTTTATATCAACTAACCTGTCGATCCACATAGCTGAATTCTCTTTTTCTCATCTCTCTGGCCAAATTAGTTGTTGCTTTTTTAGGAGCAATGGACCAGTCCGAAAACTCAGGAGAGTCATTTGGCCTTCGAGACATTTTCTGAAACGTTAGAAAATTTTTTACTGCTCAGAAATCCATTCAAGAAAATATAACACAAATCAAACGAAAAACCACAAGGACTAATAACAAATTCAACTGGAAGAACGATCAATATCGGTTTTAAAGGTAAAAAGGAAATGAGAAAATGTATTTCGAAAGGAGAAAGTATATTAAAAGCTCCACAGATGTGCATCTTTCCATCCTCCCTCTCTCTCCTTGATGACCTCCTCCGTTTCCTTCTTTCGCGTGCTTCTCTTCCATAATCTCTCTTGATATGCATGCTCCGTTTATGCTCATTTTACATCCGTTGCCAAGCAGTCACATCTTGAAATACGCTTGCCTTTATGCTCATTAGTGAAAAATGTAATGAACTGAACAAACGCATACTGCTGCTTTGAAATGAAGAAATGGAGATTAAGTTCTCCTGAGAGGAATTGAAGGCTGTTTTCCCTTCTCTAATTATAGGTGCACATGAACTTTTACTATGGAGTTAATGTTATGCCAACACTTGGTAGTCGGGGAATAAAGTTTTTTGGTTTTTGAGTAGCTTGAATGCTTCGACCGTGAGTAGTAACAGTTTATTGGTTTTCAAAAGTTTCGCATAATACATTTTCATAGAAAAGAGAAACCCGGTATCTAACAGGTCAAAAATTGGAAAACAAGCATGGAAACATATATACAATTCCTCTCCAATTTATATTTTAGTCTTTTGGATTGGCAGCTGCATGGGCTCGAATAGCTTCTTTCAGTTCTGATCCCCCTAGAAGAAGTGTGATAACAACATGATCATCCCTCTTTTGGAATAACATCTCTCCTTCGAAATCAACCATTTTGTGTTTACGAGCACGGAGAAGAGTACCGACCACCTGGAATAACGTTACTTTTGAATCGTAAATTGACATTGCTTTGTGTAAAGGTTTCAATAAAAATGGTGATGCTCATACCTTATCGGAAATGTTGACATAAATAGTGAAAAGCCTTCCAAAAGTTATTCTGATCGGCTCTCCTTCCTTGTCTTTCTTTCCGTAATCCTCAACAACTTCACAAAGTGTCAACATTTCTCTATGGACATGAGCGGCTGGAAAAACAAGAATAAGCTAAAATTGGAATTTTCAAACTTCATGATTACCTGCTTTCTTGGCTCTTTGCTCCGTCAGTGTTCCAGGTTTTGGTCTTCCGTATTCACTGCTATCCTTGTTTATCTTCTTTGGAGCAAAGTCTTTAGAGTAGACGTCATCTAAAATGGAGAAATGTTGAACAAGAATCTTAAATAGATGCTGGTTTACCTTTACTTTGAATAGCCTCGTTCTGTTCCATTTCTTTGAACTTGAAGAGAGTTTTGTCTGTAAGAACACAAATAGGATAATGAAACATAATTTCAAAAATGAATGGGAATCCGGAACCTAGTGAACTTGGTTTAGAAAATCGATGAGTTTTGTGCTCTAATTTCCGTCACACAAACAACTAAATGAATGAGAAAACGAAATGACGGAAGAGCCAAGGGGTCTCCCCAGTTTTTGTAAAAATTCAGAAATCTGCGTTTCTCAAGAATCAGCGATCTTTTCATGAGAAGACGACAGCTGATGCCTGATTTTTGAAGTCTCTCAGTGAGGGGGAGGAAAATAAGTTCAAGTTGATAATTCTGATTTTTGGAAGAGTCGAATAAGGAACTTTTTGTTCAGACACCATTATTGAAAAGAGGTAATATGTAGAAAGAACTTTCATTTAGTTCCAAATTTCTATTGAATTTCTGGGTTCTCGGAATATTTTCTGAATAACAAAACACCCTTTCATTAGCTTTATCTTAGTAGGTCTCAAGCCACAATCATTTCATTTTCCCGCACATATTTTACCCTGCTCCAAATAAGACTTACCAATTCTGGCACATGCGATAGACATCTTTACTTAGAGGTAATACGCTAGACAGCCAGTAAAATATTAGTAAAATATCAACTGATAAGTTGCTTTTTTATTTCAAAAGTGTGTTGATTGAGATGTGAAAAGGAAAGAGCTCACCCCACACTCTCAAGATTCTTTTTTTCGTTTCGAACTTGTTTGTTTTTGTGGGCGGATATCTCTGAGTATCCAATGGGTCACACACTATATCGGACAGTTTTTGGATTAGCCGAATGTTTGATTAAGAAAAAGAAACGAACAGTTTCGAAATAGCGGGAATGAATAACAATGGGAAAAGAATGATCAGTGAAATCCCGTGACTCTTGATCTAGATTGTTCCATCTTAAATAGAAAACAATATATGGTAGATTAATGAGAAATGAGTTTATTTCAATCGAAAATCTCAATTTCAACTGGAACTTCTGGAGTCGTCGTCCGATCCAACTCCAGAATCGGAGCTACAAGAGCATCGATTCGTGTACATTGTTGATCCCAAACGAATTCGCCAATGTTTTGTTTATTCATCTCAATGTACATGAAGATTGATGTTTCTGTGAAATCACGATACCGAGGAGCTGCTGAAATATATGAATGTCTTTAACCAAAAAATATAAAAACTGACTTTTAGGAGTGGCTGACTTCTTCTTTCTTCGAACCATAATTTTCTTTTTAGGTGAGGCTACATCATTTATCATGAGCTGAATTGCTGAAATATCAACATCTCCATTCGCAAGAAGGTCAAACTTCTCTCCATTGTTCTTTGGTCTCATTTCTTCATCTTCCACTCTCTTCTCGAACCTCTTCTCAACTTCTTCTGATGTTACTCTCTCATCAGTGTCTTCTGAATTGACCTCCTCATCAATTCTTCTACTCATCACGACTTCATCTGAATCCTCTGTCATCGACATCGTTCCTCCCAATCCAGCAACACTATCTAATGACGTCACTGACACATGACGGTCCTGTGATTCCAGCTTCTTTGGTTGAAACATCGCTCCAGGCTCTTCCAAATCATTTTTTTCAGTATCCTTCGGCGTCTCAAGAGACGAAATCGCGACGTCATCACAAATCAGTGTGGCAGAATCAGAGTGAAGAAGTGGTTGATCTGATAATATTTGGACTTGCACATTATCAAATTCCTTTTCAGATTTTTCAGATTTTTCGGAAATATCTGACTTCTTTCTCTTCTTCACCAATTTTTTCTTTGATCTTCTTTCGCGATTCTCATCGTAAGTAGAGCCTGAAAAATAAGAATTTCCGATTGTAAGAAGGCTGCGGAATACCTTTTGAACATGATATTATTCTTGGTGGACACCCGGGTTTCGAGATGTTCCAGTGGTCGAATCTGGGTGGTGATCGAGTTTCTGAAATGGAACATGAATTCAATTTATTGCACATATTCTTTGTTTCCAGAGTTCAGTTTTAAAATATTCCGGTAAAAACCGGCCAGAATGAGCTTTGCGGCCATAAAGATTGATAGTCCAAAAATTGTAGTAGATAAAGGACATAAAAAAATACAAAGAATTGAGTGAAAGGATCAGGTTTAGACACAAAAAACCCTAGGGCTAATGAGTATTTTTGATGATTTGCAAACTGCTTTGAACATTTTATGAAGGTTCACCTAGAGTACTCCATCGTAGAGATACAATGGTACCTAGCTCTATTGGAAACAGTAAACTTTGATATCTACAAGGACAGAAATACATTCGGAGGCAACGAGGCCCCAACTCCTCCAGCGTGGACCCCTCCACATATTAGCCAAAATTTTTAGAAGTCTGAAATAGACTCACCAGTATAGATTGTGACACAAATCGTGAGCTCGGACGGTTCATAATTTTTGAATATCCTCCGACACACACCCATCTTCTTTCTATCTCATTTGATCAATGACATTATCCTCTTTTTCCCTGTAAATTGAACATGAACACGTATCATCTATGGGCGGTTCGGATAGGGAGAAAGAGAGGATAAGCGGCAAGATCAATAGGAATTTCGGTTTTCAAACTTTCTTTCTTTGATATCTGAGACACTGTTTGCTTGCTCTCATCATTTTGGGCTCTGAGAGCACGGATTTTAGACGAAAAAAACGAAAAGGATCTGAGGTTTTGAGTGAAAGGAAAACGGAACATTTTGAAGAACTTTTCGTCTCGAAATGAATTGAAAACAGATGTCATTGGATCAGTTTGACATCTCATTTGTCACTTCCTCTTGGAACTAAAAAAACAAAAGGAGAGTGTGAGAAAATGTGGAAAAAGATAACAGAACGGAGAAAAAACAAGGATGGTGCCATCTCGATCTGCTTGCTCGCCACATTCTTTTATTGCCTCCGGGCGGCTTCTTGATTGATAACAGATGGTAGATATAGATTGGAGAAAGGGGTTAGAAAACCAATAAATGAGCCGAGGGAGATAGAGAAAAAGTATGTTGTCACATTATAAAATTCTAATGCTTTTCAGATGTGGTTAGCCGAGAAGAATAGAATGCGGAGGAGTTGAAAAGAATTACATAATCAAGAATTCAAATTTCCAATGAGTCAGAGGAACTTTTTCATCTTTGCTACTTTTATACTTTACCGTACTGTCCCAAATGCCATAAATATATCAACTTTCTCGTGGAATGGCTCTTAAATTTCGATATCGAAGTGTTTGAGAGGTGAGCAATAAGCAGATAAGGTTCTCGAAACTGATTTCCCATTTTCCTAAATTGATTTCACTAACTATCTTGACGAAGTCGGACTGCCTGAACTTATATGAATCTCAATGAAATGAGAGTTGAAGAGATGGTTAGTCATTCAGACGAAGGTTGGCCAATGGTTGAGGATTTGAAACAGGTGACCGGGATACGGTATCAATACTTGATACAAAGTTGTGATATGCTCAAAGACGATATCTTTCTCAAGAAATCAAATCTTGCTCCGACCATCAAAGATGAAGATGAGCCTGAATTCAAAACCGTGGAAGGATACACAAAAGATGGTAAGTGTTTCCACTTTTATAGGCGAATGCAAAAATACAAAAATTCTACTTCGATCTCATACAGTACTAGGGCATTGCATTGAAGATTACAGAGAAAAGTTGTAAGTGAGAACACCTCATGCCTAAATTTTCGTTAGAGACACATGCTCAAAATACGATTTTTAATGCTTTCAGCCACACAGACGCCCAAATTGAATCAGTTTGAACTAACCTAAATGTGCGGGGTTTTTCGTGTTTTTTTTTCCATTGTTCCCACTTGATTTAATTAGGGTTGAGTCAGCAGTCAATGACTCCGCCACCCCCCAATGTGAGCAAAAAATACTCATTTGAATTTCCAATTCGAGCAATGAAGACACTCTTCCTGGTTGGTTCTTTTTTTCCATTTGAGAATTAGGATTTACTGATTTTGTTGTAAGGCATACTGTATTTCTAGTTAAAATAAAATAACAAGTCTAGTAAGTAGAAATTGATAACTGAAATCAAAAGGTTCTCCTACAAGAACATGTTTTCCAGGTTCTCATCCTTCTCGCTCTTCCTTCTCTGATTCTCTCTGCTCATCGAATATGTCGTCGTTCCACGCAGTGCCCAACAAACGAAGTTTGTCATCGCGGTTACTGTCAATCATTTGAAGACAGCCGTTGCATTACTTCTGCATTCTGCTCCAAAAGCTACAAATGCGTCAATGGAAAATGTGAAAAGCACAACGGAGTTCGATTCTTTGTATTGGGAATGTACTGTACTACAAGTTTTCAGTGTCCAACCAGAATGTATTGTTCTCGTGGACACTGTGTTTAGATGCTGAGTGTCTTGGATTCTGAACGAATAAATCATTTGTGAAACTGTTGTACCTTTTCAAGAACACATGATATCTCACCATTCCAAATCTGTCAACTCAAATAACAAACCGTAATAATCTGCTCCCAACATGCAAGTAATGATATATCCCAAATAATTTTTGAACGGAGATGAGGGGATGATAGAGTTTATTCCTGAAGAATTTCAAATACAGTATCCATTAGAACAGTACATGTTATGTGGACAGTTCCATCTCTCAGTACATTTCATTCCGGTCCAAAACGTCGTTTGGAATCAAAAACGTCGAGCATATAACGACAGACTTCATTTTGTCAGAAATACTCAAAGCCGTATACGTCCTCAAAAACCTCACACTTCTGGAACTCGGACGCGGGGTTCATTACCCACTCCTGCACAAATCCGATCCGATACAGTCTTCTTCGCGTTGCCATTTTTGGGTCAGTGTCGAAAATTGTTTCGGATACATCTGAGTGCAAAGTTCTTTGTTTCAAAATAAAATCCTCCTGGACACTCTTCGTTTGGGCAGTCACCCAAAGTACTTGAAGATGGCTTACAAGACAGAATAGAACATTCACCAGAAGTATCTTCATGATTTCGAATGATAACTTGAAAGGTTCCCTACTTTTTTGTAATATGACTGCGGTAATCGAATCGCTTTAATGGTCAATGAAACTTGCAGATGTTTCAGATTTTATTATGGGAACGGAGTATGAATGAAAAAATTGAAGAGCAGAAGAAGTAGTGGAAAACTGTTTTGATTTGGCGGCATTGCTCGAGAACAGCAAATCTGGTATCGTGAAGTACAATTTCATGGTGAATTGTCCTATAAAATGATCCTCCGAGAGTGTTAGTTCAGACTTCGAACGCCTAAAAGTTTCTAGGACACTGGCGATTCTCCAAACATTATGTTAAATTATTTTCGATGTCTTGAAACTTCTGATCATGGTCATGAAACATAATTTTTGAAGCATTTTACTTTTTCTTTTCTTTTATATATATTTTTAATTCCAATTATGAAGTATTCTGAATGGTAACCTGTGTATTCGATGGGTACGTTCGAACTCCCAATACATTGTTCACTGTTTGTTTTTAGTGATCCGTTGTACCCGGTTTTCATTGGGCTGTCGCCCCACTCAAACATCGTACAGATGTGTTTATATGTTTTGTTTTTTGTGTTTCCTTTCATGTGACTGCCCCATAGAATCGTTTTCTCTTCGTCTCTTCATTATGAGTGATTGATGTTATTCTTGCATTCTTCATTGAACGCCGATTTTAATGTCTTTATTAAATAAATCTTTCTGATTAGTTGCACTGGGTCCTTGTTAATATAGGTCTGGAGCGTTGTTGCATGTTGCACGAAACCAATTTATTTTTTTTTGCAAACCTTTTTAACATTGTGCACTTTCGCGTGATGGTGTTTGCAACCGGTGTTTGCGGACAATTGTCACTTTCGAAATTTGCGCTTATATTGTTTTTTTCGCGGCGTTTTTCGTTCATTGATTCGCGTATCTAGGTTACAGGTATTGATTTTTGCTGAAAAAAAGTATCTTCTCTTATTTTTCAATAAATCTGCGTTCAATAGTATCAAATATATATTTTCTTTTTCAGAAGCCATTCAAAACAAGGGTAGTTAAATGTCGTCTATTCACTACAAGTTCCGTGCGGAACTTGATTATAAAACTCTACAGTTCGACGGGTTGCATATACGCGGAGAACAGCTTGTTCGCGAAATTTGTGCACAAGAGAACCTCAAACTGGAGCTTTTCGACCTACAGCTTCAGGTAAAGATATTCTCTCAAGCCAGTTACCGAATATATTTTTCAGAATGCACACACAAAGAAAATGTATAGCGATGATGAGCTTATTCCGAGAAACTCATCTATAATAGTTCAAAGATTTCCAAGGAAAGACGCAGCGAAAGTTCAAAAAGTTCAGTAAGTAATTATAATCCCTGTTCTTGCATCATATATCAATGCGCTCGATTTCAGAGCCGGTGTCAACTCTGGTATGGTTAATCAGGTTGATGCGACTTCTACGTCTCTCGATCCGTCCACTCACATTGCTTCAGTAAGATTAACAATTCAAAATATTCACTAAAAGACGATTTTTCAGGCTGAGTTTGAAAATATGGATGAAGCAGAGCGTCTCAATCACATCCGTGATCAATCTACCAGAGCTTATGATCCATCGAAGTAAGAATTTGCAACAATTAAATGAACATAACCTCCTTCTTGCATGAATACCATGTTTTACTTTCAGTTTTCGCCGTCGGCCGCAAGGAATCATGGCAGGTCCACCACCACCGACATACACATGCAATCGCTGCTATCAACCAGGACATTGGTACAAGAATTGCCCGATGGTAATACCCAAAACGGATTTACTCCCCTCCGCCCCCTCTCTCTTTTGTACCTCCTTGCGGAGCTCTCTCTTCTCTATGAGCTATATTCTGCTCCTTTGTATCAAATATTCTGTGTGTGCGATGAACAAAGATAAACCACCCATTCATAGTTCTGCCTTGGAAGAATTAAACTTCCATTTCGTGTAATTCAAATAGTTTTCAGCTCTTTTTTCAAAAATGATTGTTGTTCAATCAAGTTTACAGACACTGTTCGTAGCAGAGTGCCAACATCTCCAACCACTGCCGCAGCAGCCCGCAAAAGTAGTTTGAAATTTCGGCAAAAGTGTGCTTATTTTCAGCTCAACACGAAACGAACAACAGGCATACCATCGCAAGAGTTGATGGAGACTACAGCAGATGATCCAGCAGCAATGATACATCCTAGTGGAAAATATGTAGTGCCAATTAAACACTGGCAAGCACGACAAGACGCACTGTCCAAAAAGGTAATATTACTGAGAAGAATGAACATATGGCGAGCCTGTAGGATCGCATTTTTCTGTGTTTACTTCTTCACATCCACATTTTTTCCAGGGCGAAGATGGATCTACTTCACCTGCTCAGACTGATCGGAAAGTGCCACCAGAGCTACTTTGTCCTCTCTGTCAGTCTCTTTTCAAGGAAGCAATTGTCACCTCATGTTGTGGTAATTCATATTGTGCCGAATGTATCGAGCAGAGGGTGTTAGATCCGGAAAACAGCAAATGCCCGGGAGAAGATTGTGGCAAAAATGTATGTTCAATCTTATCTTCTTCGTTAACTTATTCTCTTTCTTAAGCTTTCGATAACCAGTATCATACCGAACAAAGTCCTTCGAGATTCTGCTGCTTCCTGGCTTGGTGCGTCTGCTCCTGGAACAACTGCTCAAAGTGTCCCAGAGCCAGAGCAAATTCGTATTCGTATCGGCTTGAAAGCACCCACTGGTTCTGTTCTCCCATCCTCTGGAATATCACCTGGAAGTGCACTCATTCCACAGCAAACGATCATTCCTCCAGCTACTACAGCAGCTCCTATACAGTCTATAATCGGGACTATGAATCCAACTACTCCTGGAATACCTACAGCAGCCGCAGTTGCTGTTCCAACGAGTGTTGTTCAAGACGTCAGCCTACCACCTCCTCATATTCGTCATGAGTTACCACCAGGTGTTCCAGGAGTTCCCGGTCTTCCACAGTTTTCACAGCCGACGGTTGCCGTTCCTGGAATCCCAGGTGCAGTTGTTCCACATCAACATACTCTTCCCCTCAGCTATGGGTAAGCGCAACGTTTTCATAAATTATCTAATTCTATCAGTTTCAGAATGCCAGTCTTCAGCGCTGGATTCCCTCCAGCTGCTTCAACAGCGCCTCGCACAACGGCCGTGACAGAGATAGATGAATGGAGAAATTTCCTCGAAAAGAAAGACAGGAACGACAAACGGAGAGATCATCAGAGGGAGAAGGATAGAACAAGACGCAAGGATCGGCACGACGATAGAAGTCATCGAAGACGGTAAGAATCGGATCGAAGATTTTTTCTCATGTTTAGTTTTAAAAAACGTTTCAGAGATTCGTCATCATCATCTTCATCATCGACGGCCACTTCGTATTCTGACGAAGAAGAGCGTCAACGTCGGAAACGTCGCGAGCGCGAAAGAGAATCATCAAGAAAAAGACGGAGCGTAGAAAAAGAACGTCCGCGACGAGCAGATGAACATCGAAGAGATCGGGAGAGAGATCGAGACCGTGAGCATCGTGATCGTCGGGATGTTAGGAGCAGTGGTAGGAGCAAAGATGTCAAATCTACATCGTCTCGCAGAGATCGAGAGGAACATAGACATCGAGACCGGAAGCGAGAAGATGAGCGAAAGAGAGATCGCGAGGATAAAGAAGATGATCGGGACCTGTTCGTTTTTTTCGAAACTTTAGTTGTTATTTGGGAGCTTTATAGATCAAATTGAATTGAAAGAGTCATTACTCAAATTTTTCAGGGTCAACAAAGACGTTGAATCCAAAGATGAAGATGAGATCGACGGGATCATTGCGGAGTATGGTAATGTACAAACGCAGGAACCCGACGAAGATACTTCACTCGCAGAAACAAAAGATCACATCAAAGACGATGAATGTTCGATCCCACAGCGTGAAAATGTTCCATCTCCTAGATCGAATACGTTCCATGACGAGGAAGATGAGCCTGCTGCCGATGAAGAGCCTGTTGACGAAGAAGAGAATCTTCCACCTCGTGAAAAATCCCTTGATCCAGTGATCCAAACAATGGAAACCAGCGAAGCTGAAGTAGCCGAAACGAAGGAAGAAGAAATGAAACATGTTGATGAGGAAGAAGAAGAGGAAGAGGTTACACACAAAAAGGAAGATGAGGATTTCCAACAAAAAGAGAAAGAATCTCAATCTTCGACTTTGAATACAGCAGATGAAGATGATGATGGAAACAAAAAATCCAAAAAGCATAAGAAAAACAAGAAAAGCAAGAAGCATCATCGCAAGGAAGAAGATGACGAGGAGGAAGAAGAGCGAAAGCAGAAAAAGAAGCACAAGAAGCACAAGAAGGAGAAGAAGTCGAAAAAAGAAAAAAAGGAGGAGGAGGAAGATGATGAAGATTATGATAATGATAGAAAAGACAGAAAAAGGGAACGGGATCAGGAGAAAGAATACGATGATGACGAAGACTATGATCGGAGAGAAAGAAAGAAGGAGAAGAAGAGCGAACGTTCAAAGAGTAGTCAAGATGCAAATGATCGCGATGACAAAGATAAGAAGATGGCGAAAAAGTATCAGGAAGATGAAGATCACAAAGAGAAGAAGAAGGAAAAATCTAAGAAACATGATGATGATGATCACGACAAGAAAAAAGAGCGCAAGCGCGATCGGGATGCCGAGGATTATGATAGCGATGTAAGTGTTTCATTATTTCCAATAGTTTCTCATATTCAACGTTCGAACTGAATCTCAGTTTTTTTTAAATCTAGACACAACTTACATAGAGAGTATGGAGGACATTACAAAACGGTTTATAATCTCTTTGAAGAAGTTGCAGGCTCCGAAGATCAAAATCAAGCGAGAGGACACGATCAAGGAAGATCGTAAAGAACCAGACCGCGAGAAGGATCGAAAGAAGGATGATTATGAAAAAGAAAAGGAGAGTAAGAGGAAAGTGAAGGAACGGGAGGACCGGGAGGACCGGGAAGAACGCGACAAGAAGCGAGAGAAGGATCGTGAAAAGGATCGTGGAAAGGAGAAAGACAAAGTGAAAGAACGGGAAAAGGAAAAAGAACGAGAGAAGGAGAAGGAACGAGAAAAGGAAAAGGAACGCGAAAAGGAAAAAGAGAAAGATAAGAAAGAGAAGGAAAAAGAGCAAGTCAAGCCAATCGAAAAACCGCGACGCTCGGTGCACGAAAGACTTCAAAAAGCGGAAACTGTCAACACCTCCGCTTCTTCTTCTTCAAGATCTATTACGAGTCTTGGTCGTAAACCAGTATCTTTCACTGTATCCTCGAACAAAACGTCATCGAATATTCGCGTTCGGCAATACTCGTCGTCGTCGTCCACGAAAGAAGATGAAGAAGTGAGTTTGATTAGTGGTTTATGAGATAAACGCCATTATGTATTTTCAGCGTTCTAAGCAAGATCGTCGTAAGAAAGATGAAACAGATTTGGAGAGCGTTGGAGATAGGGAAAAGGTAGTGCGAAATTGCTTCATAAACCATTTTGACGATGCTAAATTTCAGGTGAAGAAAGCTTCACGTCAAATGTCTTCAGTTGAACCAACAACCAGCAAGCACAAAAGCACTAAAATTAAATTCGATTTGTGATTTCTTTCCCACATTTTATTCAGCTCCTCAATTACATATTTTCCTTCAATCCCGCATCCCGATCCTTCTTTTTCACCCCGACTCCATTCCATTTCTAGTAGACCGTCTTAGAGGAACACCTTCTCTGTAAACACTGCTCCCCTCATGAACCTAACTATTTTTCATTTTTATCCATTTTCTTTCTGTTTTCATCGATTCTTATATGTTTATAGAGTCGTTTGAACTATTGGTTCCGTTTTTTTCATGATATTTGTTTCTTTCTTTGTTCCTATTGGAATAAAAAATTGTCGTTTTTGTATCCATACTTGATTCCTGCTTTTAGCCCTCGGTTACATTTCTGCCGCATTTAATATCCCAATATCTACAATCGTTTACAGGATACATTAGGCTACTTCTGAGTGTTTACCTCGTTTTGCCATGTATTCGAATATTCATAAATTTGAAAGTTAGCACAGAACATTTTTAGCGCAAAAAATTAGTCGCAAGAGAAATGAAATGGGGAACTAATTTGCTATATTTTCATTCGGTTCAATTTTCGTTTTATAGATGGAAGTACGCTTTGAACAAGAAGGAGAATGCACAGCTGGTCATCTGAAAGCCATTGACGGAACATTTGTTCTGAAAGATGCCGTACTTTTAGAGTTTAAGATCAATGGTGCAGTCTCTGGCAAAGTCAAGGCACCGTGTGATGGAGTTGTCTCATTTGGCAAAGGAATGAAGCCTGGAGTCTCTTTGAGCAAGGTACTTCTTGAAATTTCCAAATAAAAGGCCCCTTTGTTTCTGCGAAAGTTCACGATATGGATCACTAATATCAAACTATGCTATGTTGCAGGGACAAGTGATTGCGACAATGTCGGAATGTCGTCATGATATCGTGATTAAGGATATGTGTGGAGACTGCGGAAAAGATTTACGTGAGAAAGGAGGAAGAGCTGGACAACGGAAGGAGCAGGCGACTGCCAATGTTTCTATGATTCATCATGTTCCAGAGCTTATTGTGTCTGATTCAGTGAGTAAAGAATATTAATTTTGTATCTGTGACTGAAGCATAAGTAAAAAATGAATTATGAAAACACCTGTTGGTTTCCAGCTAGCAAAAGAAATCGGCTCTGCCGATGAAACCAATCTGATCACCACCAGAAAACTTGTTCTGCTTGTTGATCTCGATCAGACAATCATTCATACTTCGGATAAGCCACTGCCGGTTGATGCAGAGAAGGTAACCGGACAATTTCTCAGAGTCCATTGAAGTTCTAACTGATTTCAGCACAAAGACATCACCAAATACAATCTTCACACTCGTGTGTATACCACAAAACTTCGTCCCCATACGACTGAGTTCTTGAACAAAATGGCAGCGATGTATGAGATGCATATTGTGACATATGGACAGCGTCAGTATGCTCACCGAATCGCTCAAATCTTGGATCCGGATGCTCGTCTATTTGGACAACGAATTCTATCCAGAGATGAGCTTTTCTCTGCTCAACATAAGACGAGAAACTTGAAAGTCTGTGATTTTTCGTTTAACTTCTTTCACCTCGCTATCACTTCAGGCACTTTTCCCTTGTGGAGACAACCTCGTCGTCATTATCGATGATAGAGCTGATGTCTGGCAGTATTCTGAAGCACTTATTCAAATCAAGCCCTATCGTTTCTTCAAAGAAGTTGGTGATATCAATGCTCCCAAGGATTCTAAGGAGCAGATGCCAGTTCAAATAGAGGATGACGCTCATGAAGATCGAGTTTTGGAAGAAATCGAAAGAGTTCTAACCAACATTCATGATAAATACTACGAGAAGCACGACTTAAGAGGATCTGAGCAACCACTGCTCGATGTCAAGGTATGCAAGAGCATATTCATTTGGAAGTTGTGTTCTTCATGGAATTGATTTTTCAGGAGGTTATCAAGGACGAACGACACAAGGTTCTAGATGGTTGTGTGATTGTCTTCTCTGGAATCGTTCCAACTGGCGAAAAATTGGAGAGAACTGATATTTATCGTCTCTGTGTGCAATTTGGAGCCACTATCGTTCCAGACGTGGTAGAAGAAATCACTCACGTTGTTGGCGCCAGATATGGAACACAGTATGTTATATAAACCATACAAGATATGCATTTTTGGTTACAGAAAAGTTCATCAAGCTCACCGTCTCGGAAAGTTCATTGTCACTGTACAATGGGTATATGCCTGCGTTGAAAAATGGATGAAAGCGGACGAAAAGCTGTTCGAGTTAACCAAAGAAAGCACTCCACCGGTTGGACGTCCACTTGGATCGAAGTACGTCAATGATTTATCCAATATGGATACAATTGGAAAAGCAGCTTTGGCTGACATGAATAATGAAGTTGACGAGGCTCTCTCCGATGAAGATGAAGATGAAGGTGATGATGACGACGCCGATGAGTCTGAAGATAAAGATGGAGATAAGACGGAAGAGACCGAACAAGATGGAGCCCTTGACGGGGACGGAGAAGTTCAAGACGAATCTAAAAAAGCGAATGTGGAAGGCACTTCGGAGAAGCAGAAGAATAAGGATGCACAGAATAGAGGACAGAAGAGGAAGCACTGTCCAGAGATGGATGACGGGGAAGAAGTAAGTATTATATTTTCTGAATCGCACTATATAATGTCTACTTCAGGAATCGGACGCTGAGGAGGAAGATGACGATGCTCCAATGTCGTACAAAGCTCTCTTGTCTAGATCGCGTAAGGAAGGGAGAATTGTTTCAGAGCATGACGAAGATGCGGTTTATGATGTCGACGATGAGGTGAGGGAAATAGAATGATCACGGAATCATATTGTTACTATTTTTACAGAAGGGTCATGTTGCACCAACAAACATGGATGACGATGACTTCGAAGAAAATGAGGACGAAGAGGTTCAGGAATCAGACGATGACGACGAATTCGAAGATATGGCTGCTCTGATCGAACGTCAAATCAGTGAGGCTGCTGATGAGAAAGACAACGAATGATTATTGCGATTCAGTGATCTGTGCCATTTATATTGCGTTTTCGGTTTCTCTTTCAGTCAATTTTCATCTCATATCCCACATTTCTTTTGAAGAGACGATACTCAATTTTCTGTACTATTTTGTTTTCATCCACGGTTTTCAATTTGTTTAATTATTTCACTTGAGCTTTCTCTCGTTCAAATAGTTCGAGAGTCCAGGTATCCGTTGATTGTTCTGATCTAATCTAATCTTATTTTATCTTTTGCTGTTCCGAAAACACGCTTTCGCCTGTTTCTATGTGTTCTCTTTTTTATTTAGTCACACGTCGATCGTCGTCATTTGTGTTTCTCTCTCAAAATGAACCAATCATTTTTACAATTGATTACTGTGTTCGATGTCGTTCGATTCGGAAGTAAGATATTTTGGCACTGTCTTGCACTTCATTGAGCGCAATTCTCTTGGACCTTCTACGAGTTATTCTTTTCTTCACGAATATTCTACCAATTTCATAATAATAGGAAGTCGATTACTCATAGTTTGTATACAATTTCTCAGTTTTTCCAAACAGCAATATGTCTCTCATTACACAAACATTCGGTTGTGAGAAACACGCTTCTCTAAACTAGATTTTTATTGATTTATTCTCTTGTTTTTCTATACACTACCCATCCAGCATTCTTTTTCTAGCTAGATATTGAGTAAAACGTGGAAGAAGCCAGAACTACTTTGAAGGAAACTTGTAAAATTATTATAGTCACAGGAAATTTTGCAGCAAGTATTCTTTTGCGGGTCGGGTCATACAATGTTTACTCTTAAAACTTCCCGATCGGGAATTGTTATATGTTTTTTCTCCATCATGAACCCTTATTCTTCCTTGTTTTCAACTGTGGAGCGTATTTGCTCTTCGTCTCGCTCGCTCTATCTAAACTCCTCTTCTAACCACTTTGAGGAGTGTGTGTGTGTTTTTTGTAGTTTCGTGTTTATTGATTTTCCATTTCATCCTTTCTGGTTTTCAGTTCGAGGCTTATCTAAAAGCTAGAATGGATTTCAATCGAGATGCAGGAAACGAGACAGTTAGTCAGCTTCAGCTCAACATTCAAAATCTTAATCAACAAGGTATCTTGCAATTACTGTAGATTGATTAGAAATGCGGAAATCTTACAGTAATCCAGTTGGAGTCATTCATCACGAATCTATCAGATAGCAGTGCAGCTGGACAACGGGAGCGAGAATTGTTCAATCGCGTTAGTCTCATTGGACTTTTCACCTGATTCTACTTTTGGTTTTCAGAAAGCTCACGATGCTCAAGAACTGTCAAAACAAACAAATGCTTTGCTCAAGAAGTTGGTTGTAATGAGCAACTCCGACGTAAGAGATTTCCAAAAGTTTAATTTACAATTTTCATCAAGTTTCAGAAGAACCTCCGTGGTGTTCGTGAGCGTCTTCAAAATGAATACATTGGAGTTCTCAACCGTCTTCAAGCATCACAGCGGAAGGCAGCTCAAACTGAAAAGGCTGGAATGGTGGCAGCAGAAATGGATGCACAAGCTGCTCGAGATGCTGCTGAACATGAAATGTACGGAAATCAAGGAAGAAGAGGACAGATGCAGATGACAGCCCAACAACAAGGAAATCTGGCAGACTTCAAGGAGCGACAGAATGCTTTGAATCAATTGGAACGAGATATTGGAGATGTGAATGCAGTGAGTTTCAATTTCATGCGAGAGTGGAGAATTTCCCTTGTCATTACTGTAGTTCCACACTTTCAGATTTTTGCTGAACTTGCCAACATCGTGCACGAGCAAGGGGATATGGTGGATTCTATCGAAGCAAATGTTGAACATGCTCAGATTTACGTCGAACAGGTAAGGGGAAAGTGAAGAGTGATTTAAAAACATTCCGTGATTTCAGGGAGCCCAAAACGTTCAACAAGCAGTGTACTACAATCAAAAGGCACGCCAGAAGAAGCTTCTTCTTTTCTGCTTCTTTGTTATTCTCATTTTCATTATTGGATTGACTATTTATTTGGCTAAGTAGTTGAGGTATTCTCTATAAGGAGACTCCTCTCCATCGTTTAGTTTCACGACCTATTTTCATTTTCTCTAAATTATCGTTATTACTGTAAGCTATTACTGTAAACTGAGAATCGAGCTTTTATCATGTATGTGTTTGTATACAGTCCAACTCATATGTTCAACTTCAATTGTACCATTTTCTTTTTCCATGGATTCAAACAAGATCACTTGCTTTTCTTCTCTTGCTTTTTGCTCTCACTTGAAAAATGAATATATTGATTGATGACGTACTACTTTGGCGTTCTTTCCGGTCATTCCATGGAATGATCGGGATCATTTGACCGATGAAAAATGATCGTCGCAAGGGGAAAAAACTAAATTTATGCAAATCCTATCACAGACAAACACAGGTTCATTTAGAATCTCTCCCATCACGTTTTCCAAAATTTCCGGAAAAAACATTGATTTCACTTCCACAACTGTCAAACCATCATATATTCTCACCGATTGACGCATTTTGGTGTGAAGAATTTGAATTCGCACCGCTATTGTATAAAACGAAACGTTTTACAAAGAATACTTCTCTCTCTTCTTTTCCTCATTTTTTGAGCGATCTAAAAATGGCTGAAAGTATCATTGATTTTGTGCTTGTTTCGATTATTTTGGCCGCCTTGGCTGTTGCTACTTTGATTTTGTTGTTTATGGTGAGTTTGAGATTCCTGGGAGATGTTCTTCACAGTGAGCATCTTATCCAAAAAATGAAAGTGGATTCTCTGACCTGCTAAACGAATCCTTGCCTTTCGGTATACTGTAGTTGAAGAAATGGAAACTAAAGTCTGATTCTATACATCTACAGTACCCTCCAAAATGATATCATAATTGGGTGATTACAATTGAAAATGATACACTTTAGGGGTTGGAAAAATTCGTTTAAGGGAGTCCGATTGGCCACAAAATTGGAGAGTATATCAATGAAACCTAGGTCTTTACTCCGTAGTTAAAGAAAATTTTTGTACCACCGCTTCTAGAAAAGTTGGCCGCGGAAAATGTTATGTTACATAAATTTCCACTGTTAATTTCAAGAAAAATCCAGTTTTTCAGAATTCGCCTTCATAATTTTTGTAGGAGCGGTTTTACAAAAATGTTGTTCTCTACAAAAACAAAGATCTAGGTTTAATTGCTATGCTAAAAATTTTTCAGACCAATCGGACTAATCAAAACAGCGCTAAAGCTTGACTGTTTTCAACTGAAAACACTTAAATACGATATATTTTATTTGATACTACTAAAGTCTTATTCATTAATTTCAATTTTCAGTACTCCACCCGAATCCGTCAACCATTTCAAAAATGTTTGGGTCGAGCAACTCATAAAACAGAAGACGTGGAAACTGGAATTGCTCCAAAAAGAACGACAATTCGAGTAGTGAAATCTCTTCCGAATAGTTCATTACCTCCAACACCATCTGCCTATACAAAACCCCCAGTTCGAAGGTAATATCGGAATTCACATGTTTCAAAGATTCTGTTTTTTCAGAGTTCACACAAACCCAGTTGAAGAAACCGAAAGTCCGTCGAGACAATTCATGTTCATTTATCCTAAAAAACCAAACTACCAGGTAGATTTCGTTTTTCGAAATTTCTCATAATCTGATTGAATTTTCAGTCAGAACAATCAACATTCCAAAGTGGATCAACTAAGAGTTCATATTTGCCAGAGAGAAGGAATTCACAGTGAGAAGAAGTGATAAGATTTATTTGGATTCTTAAAATTTTATAGATAATGTATGTTTTGTACCTTTAATAATATTATTATTATTATTACTTGCGGGTTTTCTATGTTGATAATTGTAGTTATTACTTTATTTATGACTTCTTTTTTCCTTGATCACGAATGCACTCTATGGATAGCATGTTCAATTAACAATAGAGCGCATTTCCTGTTACTAACACAAATGAATTATAATAAATGATTTTCCCCATAAAATTGTTGATTCAATATCTGGAAGCAGCACTTCTTCCTCTGTACGACTGATCGTCGATGTCATCCGGTAACTCGTCTTCTCCTATTTCCTCATAGTCCTTTTCAAGCGCAGCCATGTCTTCACGAGCTTCTGAGAACTCGCCTTCCTCCATTCCTAGAAAGATAATTGGATTATTTTTGTTGTTTGATGAAAAAAAAATGTTTGATGAATCTATATAGAGCTCGTTGACTGACCTTCTCCAACATACCAGTGCACAAAGGCACGTTTCGAGTACATCAGATCAAACTTATGATCCAAACGAGCCCATGCTTCTGCGATTGCAGTTGTATTACTGAAAAGCAAAGTTCAGAGACATAAAAGTTGAAAACTCAACCTGATCATACAAACACTTCTTGTTTGTTTTCCCAAATCTCCACCAGGAACAACAGTTGGCGGTTGGTAGTTGATTCCAACCTTGAAACCAGTCGGACACCTACAATAACATCATTTTATGGTAAATCGCGGTTGTTTTGTTCATCCTCATCATCATACCATTCCACGAATTGCACCGTCCGTTTCGTTTTGACTGATGCGATTGCCGAGTTAATATCTTTGGGAACGACGTCTCCTCGATACAAAAGACAGACAGCCATGTACTTTCCACGTCTAGGATCACATTTGACCATTTGATATCCAGGTTCGAAACACGCATGAGTCATATCAGCTACAGTATTCTGTTCATGAGAAGCACGTTCAGCAGAGACCAACGGAGCATAGGTGACCAGGGGGAAGTGGATACGTGGGTATGGGACCTGGAACAGAAAAGTAGGTTGTGTTGAAGATTAGATTACGGATTTACCAAATTCGTCTGAAATTCAGTCAAATCAACGTTGAGAGCTCCTTCGAAACGGAGAGAAGCTGTGATTGAGCTGATGATTTGGGCCACCAATCGATTCAGATTTGTGTACGTCGGTCTGAAATAGAACAGCTTAGTTTCCTAATAATTAAAATTAGCAAAAAAGTCACAAATTATTGACCCGATTTCCTTTGGTAACGTGAAATATTCCCCCCGAATTTTCCGGTGTTCTCCTACGTGGCATCCTATTCCAAAAAGATAAGAAATCTCCACAATCGAAGAAATCGATCAGTTTCTTTAGTTCTCAATCGTCTAATCCAACCAAATCGGGATTTCGAAAAAAGACATCTCTAAGATAAGAATGAATCCGAATGAGCGCAGCAAGTACTTGTGCGACCAATATGACGCGGCTCTCGGAGGTATCAATCAAATCGATCTTCCTAATGAAATCTTTGATTTTTCAGAGCAACTGAAACCGAACAATTCGCAATACGTACTTGCCGAGCTGAACAAGCAGTCTTCGAAGGATAAAGCCCAGATGGTGCAGAAGGTTGATTCTGAATACGTTCTTCGTGATCTTCAGAATCAGGCGAACAAGGATCAGAACTTCTCTCGTGATGCTCCGCACCGCCCGTTCCTCACTGGAACTCCGGTGAATGCAAAAGAGATTCGGTAAGAGAGAAAAGTATACATCAGCACAGTTTGAGTTCAGTACCCGCATCGAATCGCTGGACAATGCCATTGTGATTCCTCAAATCATTAATGGAAAAGTGTTTTTCACTACTCATGGAGATGCTGATGCACGTACGGCTGTCGAGGGAAGTCTTTCGAATCCGAATTTAAACGAGGGAAGTACTGTGAGTTTGTTGCAGTAGATGATTCAATTCAACTTTATTTTTTAGGGAGCTCCAAAGCAAGAGGGAATCGACATCACCAAGGTGAAATTCTCCTTCGCCCAACTGGTCACGCTTCTCGGACCTTCCACGTGCGCACGTCTTGAACGTGAATTCGCAAAGAACAACAAACTTTCGGAAGCCGAGGAGAAGCAGATCCGTACCGCCCGTGAATCAATTTCCGAGTTGGCTCTCAGCACCGCCCGTTCTTCTGAAACAACTCGCACTGCTCAAAGCGTCGAACCGAATCTTTTGAGCACTCGTACCGCCAACTCTGTTGAGCCGAATCTTTTGAGTGTCAACTCGGCTCGTAGTCCGGGAGTTTTCACCAAGAATGACGGAATTCTGACTGCTCAATCACCGGAACCAAATCTTCTGAGTGTCAAGTCCGCGAAAGAGTTGACTACGATGAGTCAGCTGGCGGCTCAGTCTCCGGGTATGTTCCAAGAAGTAGCTCCACGAGCACAATCTTTTCTTTAGGAATGATGACTGCTCAGACCCTGGAGCCGAATCTTCTCTCAACTCGTACTGCTCGCTCGAGTACTTCCAATACTGATCAAGAATCGAAGGATGTTCTCACTGCACTTGAGATTCAATCTCCAACGACTGGAGTTTTGACTGCTCGTGGAATTGCAACTGCTTCTGGAAGCACTCAATCGGTCATCACAGCTCAGGAAATCGAATCGATTCGCTCTTCGAAAGATGTTCTCACTGCAGTCGAGATCTTGACTGACATGAGGTTTGAGCATCACTTTAAAATAATTGCAAACTTTTTGTTTTCAGTAGATCCTCTCAAGATGTGCGTACCGCTCTGGAGATTCAGGAGTAAGTTTTCTTACTCCCTCTTTCTCCCTAAATAAAATTTTTCAGCACCGCTGGCTCGCAAATGACAATCTGATACATGTTCAATTGCAAGCTCCCAAACGAAGATAAAAAAGTAAAGAAAATGAAGAGTTACTGAATAAATTATTGCGTATGTCTTACCTTGCCAAGTCCAGATTCCTTCTACAGATATCATAAATTGCCTCATTGTCCACCATAAAGGTACAATCTGAGTGTTCCAGTGTCGTATGTGTCATTAGAATCGAATTGTATGGTTCCACCATTGAAGTTGATACTTGTGGGGCTGGGTAGATGGCAAACTCGAGTTTTGGTTTCTTTCCGTATTCAGTTGAGAGCCTTTCCATCAAGAGAGACAGAAATCCAGATCCAGTTCCTCCTCCAAACGAATGAAATATTACAAAACCTTGAAGTCCGTTGCAGTTTTCGGCGAGACGTTTCACACGATCCATGACAACCTGGAAGCCAGTTTTAGGAAACATTTAAATTTTGGTTTGCATACATCAATCATCTCTCTCCCAATAGTATATCTCCCTCTTGCATAGCAATTAGCTGCATCTTCTTTTCCCGAAAGAAGTTGCTCCGGGTGGAAGAGACTACGGTAGGTTCCGGTTCTCACTTCGTCTGAAATGTGGTATGAGAGCATTTTAAATCGTAATTAGCGTCACCAACCAACGACAGTGGGTTCTAAATCAACGAAGAGACAACGAGGAACATGTTTTCCTCCGGCTGTTTCAGCGAAGAAAGTGTTGATTGTTTCGGTTTCTTCGTCATAGGAATCGTCTTCGATGTGGTATCCATCTGGCTGAATTCCATGTTCCAGACAGAACAACTCCCAGCAAGCATTTCCGATTTGGACTCCGGCTTGGCCAACGTGAATCGATATCACTTCTCGCTAAAAAAATCAGTTTTGGACTTTCGGATTTTCTAGATTTTCAAGAATAACAACTCACACTGCCTTTGTATTGAGGCATCGTTCTCCTTTTCCTCCTTCCTTTTCTTCTTCTTCTTTGTGTCGACTGCTCCTGCCAAAATAACAAAATGTAAAGTGGAGGCGCATAGGGGACGGAGCCCTCTCTCGAGTCGGGTGGTGCCTTGACGACAAGGCGGAGTCGCCATAAGGATGAAACATTAATGTGCACTTTGAGGAGAAAATGTATTGTGGACGGACCATTGTCATGGTGAAGACGGGCAGGGCGTCCCCTTTTCGTCTGATGACAATTTCAACCTTCTACTACGAATTTACGAAGGAATAGTAGTCGGATGAGCAATTTAGAAAGAGAAGTGAAGGGAAGAAGATTATGGATCTGGGGCTCCTGGAAATTACCTGGAAATCATTTTCTCCTTAGGAAAATCAGCTTAACTGAAAAAAGGTCTTGCTAAAAAATTAACCCGTTTATTGGATGAACATATATACAAAATTCAAAACTTCAAAGACAAATTCAATCTTTACTCATATAGTTTCCAACAGCTGCTAAACTTTGCCACCTCATCTTCTCCACTTCCTCGAATTTCTCTTCCAGATACTCATCAATTTCAGCTTTTGAAACCATCAGAGATTGATCGTATTCCCATTTCGAATAATCACATTCTCCTTGATTCGGTGGATTCAGGAATGGAGATCTCCAAGTTTGACGACCCAGTAATCTAAAAGAACTAAATATTTCGATGAAGAACTCATTTTAATAGAGACTCACATATCAGAAAGAACTCCGTGAGCAAACGTTGTTTGAAGGGAATTCTTCAATCCATTCAACATGAAATCTCGATTTTGATTCCATTTCGAATCCGTCAACCAGATTTCTCTCGTCCATGCCGTACCCTAAAGTAGTTTAGTTGTTTTGGATTAAATATCGTACAATTCACTTTTTTGATGATTCTCATATTGGCAAACTCATGATTTTCTCCTATAACCGATCGGATGCATGCTTCAAAAGTATACATGATTTGTTGATTTCCAGTTGAGAACTCCAGATTCTCTAAAATCTTCAAACAATTTCCCGCTTCTTCAGTGAATTGTGGATAGAAGGTTTTTTGGAGCAGAATCTAGAAACTTTGGGAGATTTTTTGTGCATCATTTTGAAATACTTACATGAAGCGCAATATTATCATTGCTGGAAGAAGGGATTTTCGTTTCGAATTCGGCCAGTTTCATCAAGAAATCTCGAGACCAAACGGTGTTCTTCACAACATAGGAACCTGGAAACAAATTAGATTTCTTGTTTAGTTTACTAGGTAGATATGTGGCAAACTTGTATCGATCTCCCAACTGGTGAATTTGTCGTACATCGTCATATCGTACCGCTCATCAATGAACTCTTCTAGTCTTCTGAATACGGAAAAGTTGTTCGTGATTTTGAATTTAAAAAACTCACATATCATTATTGACAATTGCCATTCCAGGTTCGAGAAGGAAGACATAATCACTTTCTCGAAGGAGATGAGCAACTATGCAATGACGACGGAACATACTCTGAAGTTGCGAAAACTTTTAATAGAAGTTCTTGACTTAGACTATAGATTGAAAACCTACATTTTCCTGCTGACAGAAGTGTCTGAAATCGGTGTCCTCTGCTATCTCAAGTCTGTATTTCTTGCTCTCACAGTAACATCGAACAGAGTTCAGAGCAGTATTATATTCTTTTTCCGCACTGTCAGCATCATTTACTATTATCAAAACCGTGATTTCGAGTTTCTTGCTTGCCATATTTCTACTCAGAGAGAACTGATCACTCAAGTCGGTTTTCTGAAACCTCAAGGGGGAATTTTCATAAATGAAAGTGAACAAAACCAACTTCTTCTACAACTTTGTACACCTCCATTTGATAGCAGAGCGCTATAACGAATCCCAGAACAAGAAGGAATACTATAATGGTAGAAGACTTCCGGAATAAAGCATTTCTTAGAACTTTTAAAGTTTCTAAGAACATGACACACAAATCAAAAATAAAAGATATATGAGAAAGAGGGAAAGTTCAACACAGAATAAACCCTTTTTTGAAGTCACTTCTCTTATGCCTATCGAACTCCTGATCCATGTCTCTTCCCCTTTCTTTCTCCTGTGTACCGCGCATTTTTCAATCTGATAATCTATATAAGCGTAGAAAGAACGTGTTTCTTCATTTCAAACACACAGATGGCAACCTAAAGACACGGTTGGCATGGAAAGAGGGAACGAGCTGGTTTTTGAGTGTAGTTTGGAACACGGCTAACGGACAAAAGATTACCATCGATCGGGCACATCTGGAATATTTGTGTCTTGGTTTTTTCATGGATTTTCACAGTCTTATAAAATGCGAATCTTCGGAATTCGAATCTGAATGGTTGATGTCGACTTTCATCTGATTCTTTCCATGTTCCGGATTTTAGGAAAACTGTGATTTTGGATCACAACAAAATCTATGAATCTCAACGTCAGTTCTGTGGCTTTTATTGTGTGTTTAATTTTGGCTAATACTAATGCAATCGGATTCATAGCGGCTCAATAGATTTCCGTAGTGATAGTTCATTTATTCATGTAGTATTTGAAAAGTTACACCTTGAAAAACAGGACAGCTGATCCCCTGTTAGAAAACTGGATTGTTTTGTCTGGATAATTCTAAGTGGATAAAATCTAGTAAATTGAATTCGAGTTCATTTTCTTTCGAAATTAAGGAAGCACTGTAACATAGAACTGCAATCAATTTCAAATCTTAGAGGGTATCGCTCAAAAAGTTGCAAGACGTTTTCAGTGAAACCGTCAAAATTAATAGTATTGGGCAGATTCACAAACTTCTTCATTTTGTGAAATTTTGTGAGTGTGTACAACCCAAAAACTCTATTTGACAACTTTTATGAAAAATTTGGCACCGCGACACTTTCACAGGTCACACCATCTTTAGAAGACGTCGTACAAAAAAGTTGCCAACTGTAAAAATTGAGTTCTACAATGATGTATACATCCACCAAATTTTTGATCTGTCGTACAATTGCGAACCCCCTAAGTTGGCGTAATTTTCTGACTCTTGAGAAAACTTTCACTTCCATCCGCAAAGGATGTTCCGAATTCAAAGTTCTGTCTGTTTTCCTGGTGCAATCCCTAGAATTCCGACTCCTAGATGCCAAGAGATGCATTTTTCAGTATTCCCTGAACGTCTCCCTTCAAAACAGTTTTCCTATCGCCTCCAATTTTTTCGGTCCAAACTTCATTCTCGTCATTCTTGAATTTAGATCTTTATCTCGACAACTCCCAACTTTTTTTTATTTTAGTCATCCGACAAAACTTCGTTTTTTAAAAACCAGTTCGCAAAATGGTTCGATATTTTCAGGTCACATGTACCCGATATTTCTCTTTCGATTCCTTTTTATCTCATTCCAGAATCTCGTAGAAAAAGAAACGGTTCGGAGGGTTTTTAGATTGGAATCTGAATTCCATTCCAACATAGCCTCTCGCAGACCGAGATACAAATAGTGAATTAAAAGGGGCGAATGATGAGAATTCCAAACATCATCAAGACGATTGACGACGTCACGAATTGTTATCATTTTTGTTTGTTGAACTACATTGCACTGTTAGATTCTAGATGAATAGATCAGAATCATTCCATTTATCTGATGACGTCGAATCGCCTCATTTGTCAAACTACAAACTGCAAAAACACCAACAAATTCAGTATCATAAAACGGTGCCAATGACAGAAAAAAGAGAAGAAGAAGGGGTTCAACCTGTAATTGTTTCTGACGTAAATGTACTATTACTTTTTTGCCTTTTCTCTTTCTTCAACTAAAAAACTAAAATCAGTAATTTTTTAACCGTCGGGTGGTTCGATGTATCGGTCAAAACGACATTTTTAATTGATGATAGAAACCAGAATCAACCAAAAAACTGATGTAATTACATCGTGTTGGTGGCGGTTTCGATTTTGAAACAGTTACAGTAAAAGTAGCCAACTTCTTCTTCCTTTTTATTATTTTCTATTATTTTATTTTCTTCCATCTGTACGATAAAATGTTTTTGATTCATAAGAAAAATCATCCCACGCAAAGAGGATTTCAATCTCTTTTGTGCTCTCCGAGTCAGACTGTAAAGTGACGACGGACGGTTCTTTTTTCCGCCTACAAATCTGAAAAATGGATAAGATTCCGATGATTCCTTCTTCTTTTTGATGTGTCATCTTTTCAGATTCTGAGATCAGCTCGTGGAGCACAACATTTGAAAACTCTTGATATGAAAGAAGATTGATTTTGATAAGGCTCATAAAAACTGAAGGGTTGTCAAGAGCTTTCCATCGGCTTCTTTAAAATTAGGAGACGTCCAAAATGATTTTTTAAACCTATGACTTTCTAGGGTTTACCTGTAAAAATCAGTAAAGATTATTTGAGCTCTAATCAGATTTCTCTCAATATTACCATTGTTTTGTAGGACGCATGTAAAGAAATCTGTAGATTATGTGTAACTCTAGTAAACCATAGACCCTAGAAATTAGGTTTCTGGATATAGTTCGGACAACTTATCCACATGAATTAAGTAAATTGTTCCAAGGCTCAATGGTCCCTATAAATAAAGACTTGGAACTTTATTTTACAGAATAGTTGTTTTTAAACGAAGCACAAAGCATAGTATCTGATGGCTAAGTTATAAGCTTGACACTTCTACGGTTTTCCCATATTTTCGACTGAACTAACTTCAGAAAATCTTAACAAAAAACGGTTTCTAAAAGTCCAAGACAATGGCGTTGGATCAGAAACCAGTACTATTCTTTGATGACCTTTGATGTTGCAGAATCAGCTGCAGAAATCAAAGAAATCAGTATAAAACTCTCTTCGTGATCATGATCTTGTTGCAAAATCATTGCGATCAGATGCACTTTCCCACTCTATTCGAAACCTTTCCAAAACCAGATTGCGTCCAAAACCGAAACAAATGCTTCTAAACTTTTAGCTGCTGCAAGAATCTCTGTCACTCTCTACCCAAACGAGAAGATCATACCATCCGAATTCTGTGACGCCCATCTTGTTCCGAATGGGGTCACGCTTTGCAGGGTACAAGAGGGTTGACACCTCGGTGGTCGGGTGGTTGATAACGTACTTTGGACGAATTCACTCGAGATGTCTTCTCATTCTTCTTGTTCTTTAAAATAGATACGCTTCTTCGCTCATTAGAAAATCACATGGACTGCAAAAACTGCAAATGTGGGCCACGAATGCAACTTTTAACGAACACACAAACGGGGAGGGATAATAAGTAGGTTCTGACCTCCTCTCTCTCTCTTGGCTTTGGCCCGTTTACATCGATGCGATCATGTCCCAAGGTCGGCCATCTCTTCCCACATCTCTTTTATGACTGTGCGCTCTTCTCTCGGATAGGACATTGTCGAAAACCGACTCGATTCACCGCCCACTTCCATACATTCAATCTCGTCTCACTTGTTTCTTCTTATGTAGCCCAAGAATGGTTGAAAAACCTCAACCGGAGAGGAGAAGACGAAGAAGACCTATTTGACGAATCTTCACTTCTTCATCATTATTCTTACCTCCCTTACCGGTCAAGTATTCGGTTCAAGTCACCTTCCCTCTCTGTTCTGAGTCAGAACGACTATAACAGTAGATCCTCCTCTGAAACCAACCCCAGTCGGCAAGAGGAACGAGAACCGGTCCTCTACTGTTTTGACCTTTATGATGTCATTCTATGAGTTGAGGGTGTTTTTTGTCAGTTTGGACATCAAATGGTCATCCAAAACGTTCGGTTTGAGGAATAGGCACTCGTTTTCGGATGGCCCTCAAAGTTCTCTCTAACTTAAGCCTCTTTAGAAACTGAGACAATACCAAATTTTGATTCTAAGAATAGTTCTACTTCTCACTTCATGTTAGAACTCTCAAACTGATACGATTTATAATTTGTTAGGTACAGTACTTGAAGTAATTCTAACTGCAGTACAATCATTCTTTCTTTTCCCATCAGCTCCGTTATTTCTTGTTTTCTTTTATTCTTCTTAAATTCTGCTTCTTATATGTAAAATCTTCAAAATTTCAGAAATCGAACGATGGATAACACTGGTGAAGGATCGTCCGACTCTAGTGGAACTTGGGAACGTATTTCTGACAATTCTCAGGTAAATTCACACTCTTCCAGAACAATCTCATTCTATTTATAGCAAATAACCCCCTCTATTTTCTCCGTCTCTTCTCAAATAAAATCTCTTTCGAACGTTTCTTTTCCCTCCTTGCTCCGCCCCGCCCACATTGACAGAGCCGTCTCGAAGAAAGGCTTAAAAGACGCAACAGATCGAAAGAATGCGGCCATTCAGCAAACTTTGTTCTCCATTTTCTTTTCCTTCCAATCGCTTATCTCCCGCAAAACATCTTCTCCGCTCTTTTCTTCCTTTTACTCCTCCGCGATTTTTTTCGTCATACTTTTGTCGTCGGGTCGCCGGAGGGTTTATCGACAACGATCAGAGAGATACAGTATCTTGAGATTAAATCACTCACAGTTACTTCTTCTCTTTTTCCTTGACACGGACAACTCAGGGACGACGTCTTCTGCAAAAAGGAAGAGAGGACCTATCTCCTATCGATAATCTTTTCTCCTCATCTCGACCTTTTCTCTGAGTTCCTATTCTCCGTTTTTCGTTTGAAATGACACGGGTCTCGACGCTTTGGATCATCCGATTTCATCTCAATGGGCATAGCCGATTTTTCTTGATGACGAAGAGAGAAAGGATCCGGTATTCAGTGTGTATTGTCATCGTTTTCGCAATTCTGGATTTCCGAGATAACTGCAATTCATATGATGATTTTAGTCATATGATGATTTTAGAAATGGGATATATAAGGCGACATCTACAAGACGTCGACAAACAAAACGACACTTCAGAACATCACCTGATTCAGTGCTCCTGAATCATCAGGCGTCATGAGTTAGTCGAGTTAGAACTCTAGTAACTTAACGATCATTCATTAGTTTTCCTAATTCACTTCAAAGTCTAATTGCTCTTCAGTAATCTTCCACTTCAGATTTGCACTTCCCCCCTCTTCTTCCAAATCATTTTCCTACCGTAATCAGAGAATCTCTTCTCATTCCTTACAGTCCAACCCATTTTCCCTCCTTTTCTCCTCCTCCTCTTCTTCTAACATCTCCTAAAATTAGAAAAAGTTGGTCGGTGTCGTAGAACCTAATAAGCAAGAAAAGGGATCGGTCGGTTCTCGACGGTTCTTCTCGTCCCTCTTTTATCTTTTACCATCTCTACCGCGCGCTCGCATCCGCATCGCTCTTCTTTTCCTAGTTTTCTTCGTCCGGTCAGCCAACGTCTTCTTCTTTTCTTCATCTTTTCCTATTCTTATTCTTCCTTCACCTCTTCCTTTTGTCATTTTCCGAGTACACGCCTCATTTACAAGTGTCTGTACGTATGGTTAGAGAAAAGTGGAATACAATCAATAAGTTTTCACAAACTTTCTGAACACACATCCTGAAATCCAACACGATCTCATAATCTTATTCCCCTTTCTCTGACTGATTCCGAAAACTAAGCTGAGCAATTTCAGTCTTCGGACAATATGGAATCAACAAACTGGTGGCAGAAGCAGGACGATATCGTTATCTCGGGAGTCTCGGGCCGATTTCCAAGGTATCCCTCAATTCTGGCGACTTCAAAGAAAATCTAACGTCTTCTTTATTTCAGATGCGATAACGTAAAAGAGTTTGGAGATCTGCTTCTTGCCGGAGAAGACTTGGTAACCGAAGATGATCTCAGATGGCCGCCAGGCTTCTATGATCTTCCAAAACGACACGGAAAACTGAAGGAGTTGAAGAAATTCGACGCGGGCTTCTTTCAAGTTACACCAAAACAGGCAAATTTCATGGATCCACAAGTTCGACTTCTACTTGAAGCATCGTGGGAGGCAATGGTTGATGCGGGTATGTGTCTCTGTGTTTTCTATATCTCTCTTTCGGGAGGAGACGGAAATCGGAAAAAGTGTGTGTCTGACGATGTACCGGGCAGTGGCAACCTTGAGATCGTCATGCGCGCGCACTACTGACCCCGTACAAGTAGGCTGTTCCACTTTTATGATTTAGAGAATATTGAACAAGTCAAACAATTGAAAAGAGGAAAAAGATATTATCAAAAGAGGGGAATCGTTTAAAGTGCAAATGTTGCTATTCTCAGAGATTAGGCAGTGAGAATTAGGGAGAATGGATGGGTTGAGAAAGTAATAGAGTACTGATTCCTATGTTTTCGGAAGTCCCAAAATCAAAGTTTCTAGATTGATGAGGATTGGGAATATGGAATACCATACGTTAACTAGCAATTCGATTGTAGGGGGTTCTTGATTTTTTGAAAACTTGTCATGAAGCGACGCAGAGTTCAAGAAGTTGAAATAAAGTTTTCATGAGCATTGCATGAAAATGGTTTTGAACAGAGTCACAGGTTCTCAAAGTTTTGAATTTTTCAGTCAGATTGCGTCAAAATTTCAAAAACACGAGAATTGATTAGTCCCCTCTTTAAATTAGGTGATTACTGACTAGTTGCAATTTGTTGAAATCCGAAGAACCCCAAAAAACTCCAAAAACACAAAAAAAGAACTAAACCATAAAAAACCAAGGCATTATATTTCAGGCATAAATCCCATTGATCTCCGCGGCTCAAAGACAGGAGTATTCGTTGGATGCTCAGCTTCAGAAACCTCCGGAGCACTCACACAAGACCCCGAATCGGTAACGGGCTACACGTTGACGGGTTGCGTGCGTTCTATGTTCTCTAACCGTATCTCATACACATTCGACTTGCAAGGACCATCATTCTCAGTTGATACCGCTTGCTCGTCTTCACTTTTGGCACTTCAACTCGCTATCGACTCAATTAGACAGGTATCGTTTGAATCTAGAAAGAAGTGTAAAAAGTCTTTGTTTTGTTCCAGGGTCAATGCGACGCCGCCATCGTCGCCGGAGCTCATCTCACATTGACTCCAACTGCAGCTCTCCAATTCTTGAGATTGGGCATGCTTACGGATAAGGGAAGCTGCCGTTCATTCGATGATTCCGGAGACGGTTATTGCCGTACTGAAGGAGTCGCCGCCATCTTCATTCAACGTAAAAAGAAGGCGCAGAGACTTTATGCAACCGTACTTCACGCAAAGTCTAACACCGATGGTATGGGTTTTCTTTTATATAGATGAATCACAACCCTTACTTTTCAGGATACAAGGAGCAGGGCATCACCTTCCCATCAGGAGAAAGACAAGCACAATTGTTGCAAGAAGTGTATTCTGAGGCTGGAGTCGATCCAAATTCAGTCTACTACGTTGAATCTCACGGAACCGGAACCAAGGTCGGAGATCCACAGGAAGCCAACGCCATCTGCCAAGTTTTCTGTTCGAACCGTCCGGATTCTCTGTTGATTGGATCAGTCAAATCCAACATGGGACATGCTGAACCAGCATCTGGAGTCATGTCTCTCACCAAGATCCTTCTCTCCATTGAACGGCAAATGATTCCACCAAATTTGCACTACAACACTCCTAACCAATACATTCCGGGACTTGTGGACGGGCGTCTGAAGGTTGTCACGGAACCAACTCCACTTCCAGGAGGTATCATCGGAGTCAACTCGTTCGGATTCGGAGGATCTAACACTCACGTCATCTTGAAGGCTGCTGATCATGTTGCTCCAGCCATCACTCAACATCCATTCACCAAGGTTGTGACGTAAGTAGAATCTCGATAAAATCAAGAAAACTTAACTTGATGCATTTCAGATACTGTGGAAGAACTCAAGAGTCTGTTGAGAAGATCTTTGCTGAGATCGAAGCTAACAAAGATGATCTCTACCTTCAAGCCTTGTTGGCCAACCAAGCCAACATGCCAGCCAATCTCCTTCCATTCCGTGGATACATGCTTTTGGATCGAGAGAACAACCAGACCCCACTGAAGAACATCACCAAGGTTCCAATCACCGAGCCACGTCCAATTTACTTCATCTACTCTGGAATGGGATCCCAATGGCCAGGAATGGCTATGGAGCTCATGAAGATTCCAATGTACGATGAGTCTCTTCGTGCTTCCAGCAAGACTCTCGAAGAGTTTGGACTCGATGTCTACGGAATGCTCTGCAATCCAGATCCAGAGCAATATGCCAACAACACCATGAATTGCATGCTTGCCATCACTGCCATCCAAATTGCTCTTACTGACACTCTCACTGCTCTCGGAGTCTCTCCAGATGGAATCATTGGACACTCCACCGGAGAAATGGGATGCGGATATGCTGATGGAGGAATCACCCGCGAGCAAACCATGAGATTGGCCTATCATCGTGGAACCACCATCATGAAGCACACCGAGATCAAGGGAGCTATGGCTGCTGTCGGTTTGACTTGGGAAGAAGTGAAGGCTCAAGCTCCACCAGGAGTCGTTGCTGCTTGCCACAACGGAGCTGACTCTGTCACGATCTCCGGTGATGCCGCTGGAGTTGAATCATTCTGTGCTCAACTCACCGAGCAAGGAAAATTCGCCAAGCGTGTCGAGACTTCTGGAATTCCATTCCACTCTCCAGCCATGCTTGCTGTCAAGCAAGAAATGATTGAGTCGATGAGAACCGCTGTTCCAGAGCCAAAACCAAGATCCTCTAAGTGGATCTCTACTTCCATCCCTGAAGAAGACTGGGAATCCGATTTGGCTGCTACTTGCTCTGCCGAGTACCATGTCCACAATGCTTGCTCTCCAGTTCTCTTCCACGAGGCTATTCAGAAGATCCCACCAAACGCCGTTACCATCGAAATGGCTCCACACTCGTTGATGCAAGCCATTCTTCGTCGCTCTCTTCACAAGACTTGCAGCAACATTGGACTCATGAACAAGCCAAAGACCGAGAACGACAACGAACTCGAGCTGTTCTTGGGATCCCTCGGAAAGATCTACCAAGCTGGAGTCAACATTCAGATCTCCGAACTCTACCCAGGAGGTCAATACAAGGGAGTTGTTCCAAAGGGAACACCAATGATTGGACCAATGTGGCAATGGGATCACTCTCAAGACTGGCAAACTATTGACGGACGTCAGATGGTTGCCGGAGGAGGTGGCTCTATTCCAGCATCTGCTACCTACAACATAGATCCATTCGCTGCCGACTCTAAGGTACTATTTTCAGACAACGGATCGTGATATAATGTAAATCTGATTTCAGGAAGCCTTCCTTCTGGACCACGTCATCGATGGCCGTGTCCTCTATCCATTCACTGGACACATGGTTCTCGCCTGGAAGACTTTGTGCAAGCTGAAGAGTTTGGACTTCCAAAAGACTCCAGTTGTCTTCGAGAACATCAATGTCTATTCTGCTACCATCTTGACCAAGCCGAGTAAGTTAAAATATAGCTGTTCCCCTTACAATTTTTCTTTCATTTCAGTCAAATTGGAAGTCGTCTTGACCCCAGGAAACGGATACTTCGAGATCATTTCCGATGAGCAAGTGGCTGCTTCCGGAAAGATCTACGTTCCTGAAGACAACCAACCATTCTACTACGGAAAGCTGGAGGATATCCGCACTTCCGAGGTCGCCGACCGTATTGAATTGGATACTGAAGATGCCTACAAGGAGTTCCTCCTTAGAGGATACGAGTACGGACAGGCTTTCCGTGGAATCTACAAAACTTGCAACTCGGGAGAACGTGGATTCTTGTACTGGACTGGAAACTGGGTTACCTTCTTGGATTCCCTTCTTCAAACTGCTCTTCTCGCCGAGAGATCTGACACTCTTCGTCTTCCAACTCGTGTCCGCCATCTTCGTATCGATCCAAACAAGCATTTGGAGCATGTTGTGGAGAGAGATGGAATCCAAGTCGTTGAATTGAGAAACGACCATTCCACCAATGGATGCATCGCTGGAGGTGTTGAATGCTGCGATTTGAACGCTCATTCCGTCGCTAGAAGAATTCAAGTTTCTGGACAACTCTACCATGAGAAGGTGTACTTTGTGCCCCACTTCGACAACAACTGTCTCAAGCAACATCAAGAGACTGCTGTCACTCTCAAGGACTACACCGCCGTCATCAAGCAAACTCTTTTCAACGGATTCTCGGCCTGGAAGAGTGCTGGACTCCTGAAGAAACTGAAGAATGGAGCTCTCATCGAGAAGGCACTTCCAGTTCTCAAGTCTTCATTGTCTGATGTTGTCTTGGATGATACTGTCACTCGATTCATGCATGATGGAAAGTGCATTGTTCTCCCACACTTCACCGAGTTGTTCAAGATCCAAGATTCTGAAGATTTCGAGGATAAAGTCATCGGAAAGCTGAAGAGTGTTCGTGGAATCTTCGAATTGGATCGCCTCTGGGCTGGAGCCGTTCTCAATGACCGTATCGTCAAGAGTCTCCAAGATATCTGTATCGAGAACTCTGCTGGTCATCATGCCAAGATGGCTGCTGTCGATCTGGTCTCCACCGATCAAATCCGTCACTGCATCGAAGCCAACTCATCTCATCCACTTCTCGAAATTGACTACACATGTGTTGGAGCCAATGTTGATCATTTGGACGAGAGCACCCTTGAGATCGTTGGAGCGAAGAAGCAGAAGATCGTTCTCGATGAGACTTTCACTGGACACGGAGAAGTCAAGAACATGGATTACGTTCTTCTGGACAAGGTTCTCAACAAGAAGGCTGACCCAATTGCCTTTATCGAAGCATGCAAGAATTTGATCCGCGATGATGGATTCTTGCTGGTTGTTGAAGTGACTTCCCAATATGAAATTGCTCTCGCTATTGAAGCTCTTCTTGGAACTGAACTGGCTGGAGATGCTAACCGGAAATACACTCAATTCTTCACCCATGATCAACTTATCGAGATGTTCAAGACCACCGGATTCAAAATCTGCAACTACCAATACGATCCAGCTCTGATGACCACTACCTACGCAATTCGTCGTATTTCTTCTGTTCCACGTGACCCAGTTTTCATCGATGTTGACGACATCAAGGAGTTCTCATGGATTGAGCCACTTCAGAAGACCGTTGAGGAGAGATTGAACGAACCTGACTCGAAGACCATCTGGCTTGTCAGTAACAAGAAGCGTGACAATGGAGTCGTTGGACTCGCTCTTTGCTTCGTCGAGGAGAATCTCAAGTCCAACAGATTCCGTTCAGCTTTCGATATGTCTGCTACCAAGGCTATTCGTGATGGGCCAGCCGCCTGGAGCATTGAAGATGAGGAGACCAAGAAGATCATTGATCTCGATCTTCATGCCAACGACTACATGGATGGACAATGGGGATCGATGCGCCACATTATTGTGAAGGATGAGGATGCTCACGTCTACAAGGAGTGTGAGCATGCCTTCATCAACACTCTCACTCGTGGAGATGTCTCTTCTCTCACCTGGTTCGAGTCTCCAAACCAATACTTCGACTCGATTGTCAAGACCAAATCGTCTCAGGAGCTCTGCTCTGTCTACTATGCTCCAATCAACTTCCGTGATATCATGCTTGCTTATGGACGCCTTCCTCCAGATGCTATCCCTGGAAACTTTGCTGATCGTGAATGCCTCCTCGGAATGGAATTCTCTGGACGTCTCAAGGATGGAACTCGTCTGATGGGAATTCTTCCAGCTCAGGCTCTCGCTACAACTGTCATGGTTGACAGAGACTACGCTTGGGAGGTTCCAACCAACTGGACTCTTGCTGAGGCTGCTACTGTCCCAGTTGTCTACACCACTGCTTACTACGCTCTGGTTAGACGTGGACAGATGAAGAAGGGAGACAAGGTCTTGATTCACGGAGGAGCCGGAGGAGTCGGACAAGCCGCTATTGCGATCGCTTTGGCTGCTGGATGCGAAGTCTTCACCACCGTTGGATCGGCCGAGAAACGTGACTTCTTGAAGAATCTGTTCCCACAACTTCAAGAACATCACTTCGCCAACTCTCGTTCTGCTGACTTCGAACTTCACATCCGTCAACACACCAAGGGACGTGGAGTCAACATCGTTCTCAACTCTCTTGCCAATGAAATGCTCCAAGCTTCTCTCAGATGCTTGGCTCGTCATGGACGTTTCCTTGAGATCGGAAAGGTTGACTTGTCTCAGAACTCTTCCCTCGGAATGGCCAAGCTCTTGGACAATGTCTCCGTCCACGGAATTCTTCTCGACTCCATCATGGACCCAACTGTTGGAGATTTGGATGAGTGGAAGGAGATCGCCAGACTTCTGGAGCAAGGAATCAAGAGCGGAGTTGTCAAGCCACTTCACTACCATTCCTTCCCAGCTGATAAGGCTGAGGAGGCATTCCGTTTCATGTCCGCTGGAAAGCACATTGGAAAGGTCACAATGGAGATCCGTCCAGAAGAAGATACAAAGATGTGCCCACCATCGAGAATCACTGTTCGCGCCATTTGCCGTACTCTCTGCCATCCACAACATACCTACCTGATCACCGGAGGACTCGGAGGATTCGGACTCGAGTTGGCTCAATGGCTCATCAACCGTGGAGCTCGCAAGATTGTGCTCACTTCAAGAACTGGAATCCGTACCGGATACCAAGCAAGATGTGTCCACTTCTGGAGAAGAACTGGAGTCTCCGTTCTCGTCTCCACTTTTAACATCGCAAAGAGGTCGGATGCCGTCGAACTCATCAAGCAATGTACTGCCATGGGACCATTGGGAGGAGTCTTCCATCTGGCTATGGTTCTTCGGGATTGTCTCTTCGAGAATCAGAACGTCCAGAACTTCAAGGATGCTGCTGAAGCCAAGTACTACGGAACCATCAACTTGGATTATGCTTCTCGTGAGCACTCTGACAAGGAATTCCTTAAGTGGTGAGTTAAATTGCAAACAATCTGAAAAGTACAATTTCCAATGCTTGATTACTCCAGGTTCGTCGTGTTCTCTTCTATCACTTCTGGGCGTGGAAACGCTGGACAAACCAACTACGGATGGTCGAACTCTTGCATGGAGAGAATGATTGATCAACGTCGTGCTGATGGATTCCCAGGAATCGCCATTCAATGGGGAGCTATCGGAGATGTCGGAGTCATTCTTGAGAACATGGGAGACAACAACACCGTTGTCGGAGGAACTCTTCCACAGAGAATGCCATCTTGCCTCTCTTCCCTTGACAACTTCTTGTCATGGAATCATCCAATCGTCTCATCCTTCATCAAGGCTGATTTGGGAGCCAAGAAGAGTGCCGGAGGTGGTAACTTGATGCAAACCATTGCTCATATCCTCGGAGTCAACGACATTTCCCAATTGAACCCCGATGCCAACCTCGGAGACTTGGGACTCGATTCCTTGATGGGAGTTGAGATCAAGCAAGCTCTCGAGAGAGACTACGATATCGTTCTTTCCATGAAGGATATCCGTACTCTTACCCTCAACAAGCTTCAACAACTTGCTGAGCAAGGAGGAACCGGAGGAACTGCTCTCCAAGTGAATGAGTTGGAAATGAAGAAGGACGGAGAACGTGATGCCGAGTTGAACACTGTTGAGATGCTCGAGAAGCAAATGAACCAATTGTTCAAGATGAGAGTCGACGTCAACGACTTGGACCCACAGGATATCATCTTAAAGGCCAACAAGGCTGAGGAAGGACCAGTTACCTTCTTCGTTCACTCGATCGAAGGAATTGCGACCCCACTCAAGAAAGTCATGTCCAAGTGTGAATTCCCAGTTTACTGCTTCCAATCCACCAAGAACGTTCCTCAAACGTCCATCGAAGATGTTGCCAAGTGCTACATCCGTGAGATGAAGAAGGTTCAACCATCAGGACCATACAGAATCGTCGGATACTCCTACGGAGCCTGCATCGGATTCGAGATGGCTTGCATGCTTCAACAATCAGACGGAGAAGATTCTGTTGAGAAGCTCGTCCTTCTCGATGGATCCCATCTCTACATGCAGACATACCGTAATGTAAGTTGATCCTTTGGGAAGTGGTTGAATTTAATTTAAACTATTACAGGTCTACCGTATGGCCTTCGGAGTCACTGGAGACACCCTGGTCAACAATCCACTCTTCGAATCTGAGATCATGTGTGCTATGACTCTCCGTTTCGCCAATGTGGACTACAAGAAGTTCCGTGTCGAACTTCTCCAACAACCAGGATTTAAGGCCCGTGTGCAAAAGGTCGTGGATACTGTCATGACAACAGGTCTCTTCAAGTCCCCAGAGACCGTTGCATTCGCTTGTATGGCAATGCATTCCAAGTTCCTCATGGCTGATAAGTGAGTTGCAATTCTTTTTTTAGAACCAAATCTAAACTATATTTATTTTCAGGTACAAGCCAGAGAGAAAGTTCCGTGGACTTATCACACTGATCAGAGCTGAGCAAGGAGCTGCCCGCGAGGAGGACGTTGGAAGAGATTATGGAATCAGTCAGGTTTCAGATGAATCTGATGTAAGTTGAATATTTTTAGATTCAGAGTTTCAATAGAAGATTATTCAGGTGCATGTCGTCGAAGGAGATCACGATACTTTCGTTCAAGGAAAGTCATCTGCCAAGACAGTCAACATTATCAACTCCCTCATCTTGAACAAGTAGTTCGATTTCCCTCCATAATCTCGACCCCCTTTCTCTCTCCAATGTTTTAACTTTTTGGCTTTATAACTTTTCGACTTTCAAACTGTTAGCTATCATCTTTTTTCCCCTTTTCTAGAACTTTTCCCCTTTTTCCTTGCCCCCACGTGTCACCAGTCTTGCTCTTTGCTCAAAAAATTCTCTGTAGTGTGTGTTATGTGTATTTCTATCAATGGAGCTAGTTTTTCTAAATGAACTTCTAGGACTGCCCACCCTAGTTTTTTCACCAGAATTCTATCTTTTCATTTGATTAGAAATCCCTTTCCCCTCTCTCTTCTTTCTCGATCTGTTTCTGTACTTCTTTTCCACTTCCTCTTCACAGGTCTCTTTCTCTCTCTCCCCAGTGCCATGCCGTTACGGTTAAGTAGGTTACTGATTCTTTCCCCCCAACCAACTTTCTCTATTTTTTATAATTTCTTTTTCGATTTTTTCTGTTTTCTATAAATTCAAGCTTCTCGCGGAACCAATTTTTCATTGCTTTGACTATTTCTTTTTGTTGTGTTCTCAATGTTTTCTTTTTCTTTGCTTTCAAATTTCTATTGAGCTGAATAAATTTATCTGAAATTTTTCACAATCCAATACTATAACAGACAACTCGACATTTCGGATCTTCTACTCGGCGGCTCGCCGGTTCCAGATTATTCATCAACAATTGAAGTTCAGCTTTTTGAGTGGCAAACTGAAATTATAAATCATCAACGAGAATACTTTTCTGAATTCTACCCGTGGTCCTGCTTCTGCCATGCATCCGAGAATGTTGAGATCCAGATACAACTTGTATTGCCATGTGTTCTCTCTGAGCAACTCAGCCGCTGTCATAGCTGCTTTTTCTTTCAATCTGACATCGTTCCATCGAAGAAGTGTCGGAAGATGATGAGTGATACCCAGGGAGACGAGAAGAGATCTTTGGAATTCATCAGCTGTTGCTAGAAGATTTCCAACAATCCAGAGGGATTCCTTCTTCAGTCGATCTTCTTTCGAATGGACTCCACTCAAAAGCCACGAGTAGAACTTTTCCGGTTTCTCCAGAACATAATCCACATGACGTGGAGCACCGGCAACGATATTCGATATGATCCATGCAGCTTCACTGTGATATTCAGCAGATGACATCGCAATGTTCTAAATAATTCTGAGGTATAACTAAGAGAAATTAATCAAATCACCATAACTGTTCTGAAGTTTGGATGTTCAAGAAGTTGATCGGTTTGAGTGTCATTTCCAACAACCACGTTACCAAGTAGACGAAGAGCCGCTGAATGACACTGCTTCTCATTTTCATCGAGGAAAAGCAAGAGAACGTGTTCGACGAGATGAGGTTGGGATAGGAGCATATCAATCTAAAGGATGTTAGATTGAAAGAACTCCTCGGAATCTAACTCACTCGAGTAGTATCCTGAGTACTGTCAACCAAATTAGCGAGAGTCCACAAGATCATCGGGCCGCAATTCATTTTGTGAACAGTTGCTGTATCGAGAAGAATATTGGAGAATCCACGAATCAGAGATCTCGCAACTGGAGAAGTCATTGTGGCTCTTCCACCAGAGAGAATGTTATTGATGCACCAAATCAGATGACGATATTCGGTTTCATCCATACTTTGAGGGTTTTGCAACAGTTTAGAGAGTATCTGAATTATCTATTTCTCGGAACAGATCGGAATGTGAAACAGTACTTTTAGCAGTTTTGGTTTACGACACATCATCTTACAGGATGAACAGTCGGCTGAAATATTAGCGATTGCCCAAATTGTTTGATTCGAAAGGCGATGGTTTGGAGAACGAATGAGCTGGGTGAGAGTGTCGATGACATTCTGAAAGAAATATCTCAATTATTTGAAAATTTTTCTTAAACAAACCGATTGAACGAAAAGATGGGTAACTTCTTGACTAATACAACACATATTGGTGATGATCCAGACTGCATTCACCTCTCCATCAATATCCAAAATCTGACTACGAAGAGCATTCAGAACTCCATTTTTCTGAAATTTAATGGTTTCTCTCAAAGTATGTTTGGTTTTACATACGATTCTCGGATAGAATTGCTCTCGGACCATGATACTCGAAGATTCGGGACCGCTGGCAAACGTTTTTCGGAAGAAATGAAGAGCAGTTGACAATTGAATACGACAAGAAGATTCTAGCATAGCAACAAACAAGGATGCATCGACGATGGGCGACGTAGATGGATTAGTCTTGAAATTTGATTGTGTGTTCAATTCTAACTTGTTTCAGGGATCCCTTACCGCTTCATTTTTCACTTTCTTCGAAGATTTAACCATAGTGCTTGGGAGCAGAGGCCGGCAATGACAGCGCACCCAAGGGCTCTAAGATCCACGTATCACTTGATGCTGATTCCACATTCTATAACGTGTCAAATATTGCCTCGTGAGAAATACATTCTTTGAGTGTTTGGAAGCAGTTGAGAGCAGTTCGATGCAGTCAACATTTTCTGACGTGGAATGGGTCGACATAGAAAATGAACCAGAAGAAAAAGAGACTGATAGAATGGCAGGTGGAGAAGATAAGAAAGACAAAGAAGAGAGTCAATTTATCTCCATCATCAAGAAAATATGGAATGAGTCGTGGGTAAGAGAGACTAATAAGTAACCTAATTAATATGTTTGAAATTTCCGAATCGTTCCTACATCCCGGTATTCATTTTCGTAACCTTATGTCTTCTGACCAACACGACTAACATAAATCGAGAAAAATACGACGGAAAACGAATATTCCCAGAGAACTTCTTCAACTTGAGCTATTCTGTAGACGGTAATCCTGATTTTAATTCTACTAATGCCTTCCCATTCAGAGAAATACAGATATCAATGTGGTTTGATAACTGTCAAGTATGGATTTCATATGAGTGAGGTTTTCATTTGCATTAATCTTTTTTAAAATATGAATATCAGATCGAGCATGTTCCGGAAATACCTTGTTTCCTCGTCGCCGCAGGTACGGGTGCTTTTTGACTGAATGTGGAGATCCGAGAGAAGTTTCGTGTAGAAGCTATGAGAACGGATGGATCTCTAAAGATGTTTTAGAGTAGGACTCACGAAGTTTTAACACTGCTAAACATATAATTCAGATGCCCAAATCCATCGCAAATCCGCCATTTCTGTTGTCGACCACAGACACGTCTTTGTAATTGGCAAGGGATATGGACATCAGTGAGATTACGTCAAGACGTTGAATGTCGTTTTGAGCCAGATGATGGATGTGGAAAGTTGAATTGTAATGTAGGTTGGGGCCTAGTTAATAAATACTTATTGAGAATCTACAGAACGGAGAGCATAAGATATCCATAGATTCACGAAACAAGTGTCAGGTGATCTCGATTAATGGAAAACTTGCGAACGCTTCTTGTGGGCAGATAGATTTCGCCGATGAATCTGACACTTGGTATAAGAAAATGTGAGTTTCGTTGAACTTCATTCGGAAACCTTAGTATTTCAGAGACGCCTTTCCGGTTTCCAAACCCGGATCAGCATCGTAATAACATTTTCTCTTAAATATCTAAATATCCTTTTTGAATAAAATTAGTATCTTCCATTTCGTCCAATTAAAATCGATCAAATGATTTGATTTAAATCCCATTCTTGTTGTTTTTACAAACCAATTCGAAAATGCAGAACTTTTTTCAATGTTTTCCGTCGTTAAATGATTTGCGATTAGAGACTTTATTATTACAATCAGATCAAGTGTATATAAAAAAGTGGAAGTAATAAAATTAAGAAATCAAACAGTGCTGTGTCCGAACGTTTTTACAAAAGCCGACTCTCTGTTATCCATGCCATCCGATGCTGTATAGGCGAGGAGCAGAGAATTTGGATGCCAAGCGACTGAATAGGTTTCACCCGTGTGTTTTATTTCGTAGCATCGAGATCCATCTGGAACATAGGCAATGTCGATTGAATGGTCTTCAGAACCCGATGCCAGTAGTTGGCCGTTGCATGAAAATGAGACCGTTCGTATCCCATAGTCGTGTCTGAAAACTGTGAGTGAGTTTCTTAAATTAGAAAAAAAATACACTAGTGTTACTCACCTTGGAATGACTTTCTCACAAATCAGTTCGTCGAGATCCCAAAGTGAACATGATGCATCAGATGCTCCGACCGCAAGTTTTTGACCGTCTTTCGAGATTGAGAGTGCAAGACAATCGACTTGTTGAGAGTGTGCCTGAATCGTTGTGACTGGTTCCAGAGCACCACCAATAAACTTCAGGATCTCGACTTTTCCTCCTGATTCCGCTACGAAAACGTGATTTGAGAGAGGATGGAATGTTAGCTCGTGTGAAAATGATTTCATGTCATGTGTCTGAAAACATTGACTGATTTGGAACGAATCTGGTTTTTCACTTACATTGACTACTTTGAAGTTCCTGACATCTACTGTGTTTACACGATTATCTTTGTCGAGAAAAATGAAATACTGATCGCAAGGCGACCAAGAAATGAAGAAGTTTCCGACTGAAATTAGGATGTCTCTAGAAGTACCGGATGAATATTCAACCTTTGTTCGTAATCCGATGTGTTGGTTTGCTTTGTCTGATATCCCATACACAGATGTTCCGATCTGCGCTTGCAGATGCGAACATGTTCGGTTGTTTCTCACTGCAGGCAACTTGTTCGACAGAAGACGTGTGACTAGAGCCGACCCATGAAAACCGTAATCTCCCTCCATCCACATTTGCAACGCTGACTTTCTTGTCGAAGGCTCCGCAAACTAGTTTCGTACCGTCACAATTGAACGCTACTGATTGACATTGTTGAACCTGAAAATTAATTTTCCGTTTTCGAGTTCGAAGAAAATAGTTTCGAGACAATGTCTGGAAATCATTGAATTCTCACTTTCATATCAGTTGTCCGAATTCTTTTATATTTTTCGAAATATGATGTTGCATCTGCTTGAGTTTGGAGACGAGCACACCGACGATCTCTCGAAGCAACAGTCATCTGAAGATAAAGGTGACCGGAGTATAAGCAAGGAAAATTGAGATATCTTTGGAGGCGCAATAGCCTTTTCGTTCTCGAGAAAAACGAGAAAACAGGAAACACCTGTAAAATGTTTATTGGCTTGTAAAAACCCGTACAATAGCGAGATAAATTTAATAAGACAGCATTTTGGTTTAGTGAAAATCGAATATTATTGTAAAGCCTTGGTGAATGCTCTGGAGATGGACATTTCAAGGTCTGTGGACGGTGCTGGTAATCGGTTGTAGGCAACTGAACCGAACTTGATCAGACTATTGGCTTCTTCTGAAACGAACATATATTTGCACTAGCTCTCAATATGTATTAGTAACTTACCTGGACACGCATCAACAAATTGAGGGAGTAATAGGATTGCATATTGAGCGATTTGATAATTGGAGTGACACATAGCTCCACGGTAGGCGTCCAGCAAAAGACGTCGTGGCTGGAGAATAATTGCATGTATACATCTTCTTCCACATAAATACTTACGCTTTGTGGATGGGAAAGAATCGACAAGCACGTTGCAAATGCCGCTTTTCGAACTGCCGCTGTTCTATGAGTTAGTAGTTGGGCAACGAATTTGGGGGCTTTATTGGTTCGTTCTGGACCGTGTCTCTGCACATTTCGAATCAAATCAAGAAGTTCTCTGTCTTGAAATGACTGAGATTGCTCATATTCGAAAATCAATTTTGACATTGGATCACTGAAAAGTTTTTCGGTTTTTACAAAATCTGAGTAACAAAACCTTACTTTTGCGCATGTGCTTCTGGTGGTAAGAATCTCGGTTGGCTGGAAGCTCGTCCTACTCGCTCATCAATATCACCCATTTTTATTTCAATATTGCGGTTTAATGAAAGTTGAAAATAATAATAAGGTTTTGATAAATAAATAGCGATTCAAAAATCGCAGAAAAACTACTGTGAAAAACTGTGCGTTTGGGCGTTGCCGTGTTTGCGGCCTAGAGAAAAATTAGATCGCAATCCAGCGGGTGCTTTGAAAATTAATCTATTTTCTATTGTTATGTCCATAGTCAAGCAAAAATGTCTTTCTCAGCAGTAATGGATGAAGACCCTGAGATGGATCTGGCTCATGACGGATTCGACGATCAATCCATTCAGGATGCACCTGTCGATGACTGCGAATCTTTCTGTAATTAACTACTTTAGTATTTCACATTTATTATTTTTTTTTCCAGATGATGGGTATTTAGAAGACGAAGAAGAAGTTGTTCCGACCTCCGAAAACTACCGCATGGAGAATCGATACAAACCAAGTCAGCACACCCCAAGAGAGTTGCCAACAATTCGAGAGGAAAATCGCGATGATCTCCGTTCAAGTACTAGTTCTCGTGTGAACACGCGTCCTCCAAGTGTTTTGAGTGATAAGTCGAATGATATCTCTAATCAATTCGGTTTTCAAGATGCAGGTGAGATTCACTTTTCGAATTATAATGCATATTCTCAAATTTAGGTCGAGCAATAGATCAATACACCGATCAGTTTTTCTCTGATTGTAACAGAGCTGAACGTTTGTTTCCGGAAGCGGATTTAGTTAATAAGGGGATTTCGCCTGCCAGGGACAAGCAGCATTCGTGGGAACCATCATTGTGCCATTATGAGAAGCAACCAACTCCGGAAGTGCAAAACAATTCGCCTGGGCTCATATTCGGAAATTTGAATGCGAAGAAAGACACTCTGAGAAAACAAGATAACGTCAGAACAAACACAATGATGCCGGAGAAAGTAAACAATGAGAACGAGCCCGGAAATCGGAAATTGTCTCCAGAGAGGAATACATTCGCAACATCTCCAATGAATTCGACCAGGTTTTTAGAAGAGAAAACAAGCACACCTAAAAGACGTTAGTAATTCACTCAACCTTCATATCTAGACTTAATTTTTGTAGCAGGAGGAACAAATCGAATTGGTCGTTTACCGAGTTTTGAGGTTTCAACAATTTACGAGCTCAGTCCTCAGCGCGCTGCCGGGACTCCAAAGAATAACTACCAATCTCGGCACCCAACAAATTGTATCACCCCAAAGACTGCGAGTTCGTCTGATACAATCCTTTCAAATAGAACAATTGGTAATGACACTCTACTGAATGTACTGAAAGAAAATGTGGATCAAGATTTGTATGCTACACTCGAGAACATTCGCAAAAAGAGAGAAAACCCGCCTGCGAAGCCGGATTTCACATTGTAAGTTCATGGTTTTTTCTTGATAGTATTCCAAGGCTGTTTTATAGGAGTCAATCTCGCACAAAGCCATTCACTTCACAACGGTCGAAACTAGCTGAAATCGCACAAATGGATTCAACGAATTCTACATCACTACATCGAAAGGCCACGGAAACGCAACGGAACAGTTCGACTGTGGCAGATTTAACGAATTCGAACACAACAAACATGACGAGCAACAGTAGTAGATTATTAACTGCGAGATCAGACTTGACTCGTACTTCTCGACAACGAGGAGGATTTTCTGATTCATCCGTGAGCACCGTTATCCCCAACATGAATACGATGACCACAAGAGATCGGGATGGACGTGACTCTGTCAGCTCGGTTCGCACCATGTCACGAGCATCTTCTACTATGACAATCGGAGGAAATGTTGCTCATTCAGTATCAGGAATATTAAAACCTTTAAGAATTCATGCTAGCCGCCTCGCTTTCGGCTACGTTGCAACAGACGGAACACTTACTATGCAGTTAGAAGTGGAGAACGTTTCTGACCGTTCTTGCCAAGTACATGTTACTTTCGACAGAAACTCGTCCAATCCATACTTTAAACTTTTGGATAACGAAACGACGATGATTGATGCGAAGCAATCGATCAAAATTCGCGTGGCTTTCACTCCAACATCTCTTGGACGTTATTCAATTTATCTGAAAATCGAAGTTCCAACCCAAAATTTCACTCAAATGGTATGCATTCTCGCTAAAACCGACGCATTGACATTATTTTACAGGTTCCCGTGTGGGGATTCGGAGGGTTTTCCCGAGTCGCTCCAATTCCTGATAGAACCCTTCTACCAACAGCAAACTCGTCGGAATTCGCTATGTACTCGTTCGATATGCGTCGTATTTCTTTGAAACTCGGGAATAGTGGGACTCGGTAAGATTAAATCATTAACAATGCGTCAATCTGCATTTTTCAGGAGTGGATTCGCACTTTTGACAGTGTACGATTCCGCTATGCGGCAAGTTCCAAAGGAGTATCTTCGCTTCACTCCATCTCAAGGTGTTGTTATCGGGAGGAATTCCGAGAAGCGGATTGAAGTTCGAATTGATTCTTCGTACATCGAGCAGTACGGTGAATTTTCAACTCGTAGAACTTCCTCTGCAATGTCAACTGTTTCCACTGCTTCTTCTATGACTTCTCTCCGAAGACGTGGAATTCCTGGAACTGATTTTATTATCCAAGTGGCTTGGGGCGTTGAAGGCGTTAGAGAAAGACTTCGAATGTGAGTGCATTACGATGAGCTTTTGCTTCTTCCTCTTAGATATGGGCCATTGATTGATCTTCTTTTCAGGCTCGAAATTCAGAACAAATGCCATAAACTGATTGATGGACTAGACTTTACTTCACACGCTTTTTCCGGTGAACAACCCGTTGTGTATCCACCACCAAACGGTTTTCCAAAGATTTCTAACGAGGATTTCGACCTTTTCACCTCCTCATATAGTAGTTTCTACATTAACATCTTCCCATCGCCGTCTGGACTCGCTGATTTTCATGCTGCTACAGTTCCATCAAGGCCTACAAACAACGATGCTACACTTTTGGAAACGACTGCTTTCCGACAGAATACGTTCGTCAATGATGCCACTGTGATTCAACGGCCAGTAAAGCGAAAGTAGTATCCCAAACATCAAAATTCTAATTCTTTTTTCGTATGACACAACGCCATTTTCCCGCTTCCTCTTACTATTAGTATGCTCAGTTTCTTTTTGTCTCATTCCATTGATTTGCGATCATTGTATTATGAAAACTAAAATGAAGACCACAAGGTTATATATTATGTGTAAGATAATTACAGGGAAAAGTATTAGTTATCATGTACTGGGTGATTCGACCACATCTGCATCTGATTTGCTAGCCTGTTCCTCTTCGTCATCTTCCGAATCTTTTTCCTTGTCTTCAGTTTCCTCGTCGGAGTCCTCGCCCTCTTGTCCCTCTTCTTCTGGCATCATACACAAACGATGACGCTTCCGAAGATAGAACTGCCATTGAAGTACAACCTGGTCTTCAACGAACTTTGCACTGGGCCCTAAAAAATAAATTATTATAAATATTTGTTTTTCGTTTAATAAAATGAGACTTACCGTATGCCATCGCATCACGAAACTGTTGACTTTGAAGTGCTTCGAGCATGTGCAAGCATTGTGGAAATTTCAAGCATCTAGCGTACTGTGGGCTTTTCCAGTATAGCAGGTATTTCAGATAATTGATAAAGTACTCCTCCTTGAAATATCCACGCTGTGCCAGAACTGAAAATGTTCTTAGGGTAATTTGTAGTCGTATATTTAATTAAAGTAAGTCTACAAACGCTCACAATTGAGATAGTTGGGATTGGACAGTGCTTGAACGAACTCGCACTCAACTTCGAATCTTGTTTTCTCGCTTTCTGGTGTCTCCATTGGAATTGGGATTTCTGTATTAAAAAAATTAGAGAATATCCTTGAATAGTGAATAATAAAGTATTGAGAACGGTTTGAACCAATCGAAAGATCTGCTATATCACAAATTCAACAAATGCTTTATTATGAGATCAAAGTTAACCGGGATTCAGAACCTAAGGAAGTGGAACAAAGTGAAATCGAGACTCGAGAAAAGTGAGCTCGGTCTGACACGCTTAAAACGATTGCAGTAGATAATCATAGAATTCACAGATAGACGAGGTAAAAGAGAATAATGAGATAGTGATTCAGTTGACGCCTGCGTCTGAAGCTGAATCGATTGTATAGTGGCTGGTGGTTGGAGTGGTGGAAACAGCGTTACGCTTGACAACGTCATCCACAGTCTAAATATTAAAACATTATTATTGCTCCAATAATGAATCTTACATCTTGTATCTTTCTTTTAGCTGCAATCTTTGCAGCCGATGTTTTGTCAGTTGCGGCCAGAATTTCGGTTGTGTCAATATTCATGCCATTCTGCAAGAATTATTTGTGAGGTGAATAGCACAAGCTGTCCTTTACATTCAAGACACGGGCAATAGACCTTGGAGTTACTGCAATTGAGGTACTAGGCATTTGTGGCCTTTGCAAATCGTTGACAGCCACAGCTTCTTCCTCGTGAGCACGGTCGACGGAGAAACAGAGAGCAAGCCGTTTAGTTTCATCAGTAGTAGACTCTCGTGCCATTTATTTATTTATTTAAAATACGCCTCGAGTGCGTTAAAAATACAGAAGAAGAAAAATACAAGTGAATATGAGACAGTGGGAGAGAATAATGATGAGGGTATGGACATGAAAAAATAATGATGTGGGTAAGGACAGAAAAAACGTAATGACAAGGAGACGTAATGGAGTTTGTGATAGGAGGTAGGAAAGGGGAGATCTTAGAAAATATCAAGTCGAATCACTATAGTTGCGCGTTTTGTGACTTGAGCGCGGTGATGGTGCTTAGTGTTCTATTGACAAAAAAGTGGCGTCTTATTTTCGTTCTGCAGTTACTCCATTTGTACGAGATTTTAGTTCGAGTTCTGCTATTCGACGAGATGGTAAAGAAATCAGAGGAGGGAATGTCAATTCTACCTGTTTCTAGTTTCGAGAGCATTTTTCTGTCGAAAATATCTCTTCTGAGGTTTAAGGATTGAAGTCCGAACAAAGCGTTGCGTTCGGTGGCGGTTTTATAATCGGTGTCGTCAACTCTCAAGAATCTACCTTTTTTGCGAGCTAGAAGTCTCCGAGTAAAAGAGTTTTGAATGTTTTCTATAGCTCGTGCTGTTGATTTTTTTACTGGGTAGCTAACAGGAGTGGCATATTCAAGAAGAGGGCGGACAAAGATTTTGTAGAGCAAAGTCATTAGTCTAGAATTTGAACTATTAAATTGGCAGAATATTTGGTGCAACATGAAGTTTGCTTTTTTTGTGGCTAAATTCCAATGGCTCTCAAAATCTAACTTTTGTGAGATAATAAATCCTAAGTCTCTAGCTTCATCTACGCGTTTTATAGGCTTATTTTCGATGAAATAGTCGCGGATTATTTTGCGATTACCTAGAGTCAGAGCCAGAGATTTTGAGTGGTTCAGTTCTAGTTTATTGTCTTTTGTCCATTTGAAGACGCATTGGTTCAAGAAGGATTGTGCGCATGCGGGCCTGAACAGAATTATCTCGAATTATGATCTCGGAAAATAACATGATACTCACATAGAACTGTGCATACTCGGTGCTGTTGGTAATTTCTTCTGAGAGATTGATATTCATTCGTCTGTTTTCATCTAATTGCTCTCTTTCCACATTTGTAAATTCGGGTTGCTGGTCGAGTGCAACATCCACGGGATAGAAGTGTTCAGCAGTAAGACGATTCAATCCAGCACGCGCTTTTTGAAGAATATTGGCAAAGTCAATAGAAGTGGATGTTGGTGGAAGAGTAGTTTTTGGTGGGCAATGAACATCTGTCGATTCGCAGTCCTTTGATTCAATGCGATGAACCCAATCAGCAACTTCGGACGATTTCTCAAGCACCATCTGAAAATTCAGCGTTTTCTAATCATAGAAAGAAAGTACGGAATACCATTTCAGCGTACTTTCTCGCGTTTCGAGAAGCATTAAAACGATGATCTGTCCAAAACCTTTTGCCCCATTCGATCATATCGTGGTGTCGAATAGAGGTACAGAGCGATTCTACAGAACTCATACGTTTTTCATCTTCGGTATCTTCTGGATTGAACGGAGCCAAAGACTCTGGATCAATCTTTGTTTTGATTGGTCGCACACGGCATCCAATTTGATCAACGTTCTGAATAAAACGTATGTTGATAGTTACCAGAAACGGTTCGAATACCTTGCTGAATTGTCTAGACTTGTAATAGCGTGCCATTGTTTTGCTCTTCTCAATCATGTAACGAATATCGCTGAAAGTTTTTACATGGGTTGAATCATATGTGAATGAAATCTTACACTTCGTTGAGACGAAGATTTGAAAGAACTTCGCTCGACTTTATTTCTTTGTCAATATCTTCCATGTTTTTATGCTTCTTGACGATAGTGTTAATATGACTTTCGATGGCCATATAGCCTGGTTTGGACTTGAGGACACGAATACGGGCTGCGGCCTAGAAAAAAAACATTTGTTGTGTTAAGATTTTAGCTATCTCACCGGAATTTCGAGTTCATTGATTCTACGATAGAACTCCTCTGGAGATTCATCAACGCCTGGAGTATCTTTTGCAAGCTTCTCATAAATCTGAAAACGGACAATAATGATGTGCCTAATAAAAGTGAACACCTCTTTCATGAGTTCGTTCGGAATCTTTTCTGCTTCTTCTTTGTCTTCTTCACATAATTCGTCTTCCTCTGGAGCACGTCTACCAGATTTCATTGCATCAACTGCATTGCAGAAACCCGCGGCAAGCTGAAGAAAAGCAATTTATCGAAATATGTTTTTTCCAAAAACTCACTCTCAATTTAGCAGCAATCAATTGCAAATATCTTCTTCTCAATTGCTTCGGTGTCTTTTTGGGAAGCAATATTTGGCATTTAGCCCAATTTCCTTTTCCAAAAACTTTCACTGCATAAAGAAGCTGTTCATCTTCTACCAATGTGAAACGTTCGTTGACGTGAGCCGATCGATTCAAAACGTTCATCCATCTCTCACGACACTGTGAATCGTTTCTGTTTTGCACAGCTGTGGCGACTTTTGCCCAATCTTTGGCTCCATAGCGAGATACTGCACTTATAAGCAACTGAATATTGTAATTGGCTTCTCTCCTGACATTCAAAAAAACTAACCATATCTTCTTGATCAGTCCAACGACCATGCTTTACAGTGGAATCGAGAGTATGTGAAAAACGAGTTCTGACTTGTTGACGAGTTCTTCCCGGCATAAATTGAGCAACTTTGTCCCATTGAATGTGTCCATTGATCGAAGTTAACTTCGTAAGAGCAATAAGCTTTGTATCTTCATCATGAGTCCACTCCCTGCAGACAAAATTACGATATAAAGAAATGACGAGCTAATCAAGCTTACTTGGAATGCTGAGAAACTTCAGTCTTGTACTTTTCCATGCATTGGTATGAGGTACGACTGGTGCCCAGATTGAGCGCAAGCATTTGCCATGAGACAAACTTCGGGCTTTCACGAAGATACTTTAGTTTTTCGATTTCTTCTGTGGTCCACGGATCTTTGTTCCACTTGGGGTTCAACTCGTTACACCACTTCGATTTCACAGCCCACTCGGTTCGTGTTCCTTTGAACTGAAAAAAAAGATTTTTCGCATATATATTGTTGAAAAAAAAGCATTACATCAACGTTCGCCACTGCGTTCCATGGAACAACAGAATAATCCGCAGACGCAGTCAGAACATCTTCTTCGGTTTTTTCTTTGATGTATAGGATTTTTCTCATCAAATCTTCCAACTCCATCGTCCATTGGCGTCTTTCATTGTTCGTGGTGGTGATATCAGCATTTTTCAATTTTGAGACGATGATATCTCTTCTTGAACACAATGGTTGAACCTGGTAAGCAACCATTGCTTCCTTGACAGCGCTTCGAAGAGTTTTGATTTCCGACGGAGTCCACTTTTTCTCTTCTTTCATTAATGGATCGAACCATTTTAATTCTTGTTTTTCACGAGCTTCAGCACTCATTGGTGGACACATGTTGTTCTCGTCTTTGAAGTATGGTGGCATGTAAAGATGAACAGGAACTTTACGCTTTGCGATATCAGCCCGATTGTACATGCGGTGTTCTTCTTTCAACTGATTTTGTCTCTCACGATTGTCGGCTAGCTGTTTATCCACGAGAGCAAGCGAAGAGTCGATTATTTCTGAATACGTTTCATTGTAGAGCAACAGATCTTCTAAGCTGCTGCAATCGATTCGTTCTCCAGGAAGCCCTTCTTCATTCAACTGAAAAATATTACATCAATATTATTTGGAATTTTTTTCTCCTGAGGATAACTCACCGTGAGCAAGGCTGCCGGAAAAAGTGGAGCGCTGCTGGTGCTCGGCCCTGAGCCATCGCTCAGCGGAAACGACATACCGCGCCCCTATCAGTGAAATTACTGAAATAGAGTTATATTTTTCAGTGTTTAACGCATGATATTAATACTTTAAGCAAGAAACCTAGAAACAAGAGGAGACAGGAAAAATCAAAACGGAACAGCAATTCGAAGAGCGCCGTAAATCGAGAGGGACTAAGAACATCTGCGAAGGATAGTCCGCGGCCGTCAACAAAAAGCGGCAATTTGAATAGCATTGTTTGGTTTGGTGAATTCACCGGTACCGGTGAATCGCATTGTGCAATCTACATCTACAAAAGGCAAAGAAAACTCGGCAAAGAAAAAGAAGTTACATATATTATTTTTATAGAAGTAAATAATAGAAAAAAGCATACGTTTATTAAGTCAAGTTACAATATCTACCAAACTCCAGGAATGAGAGCCATTCTGTCATCTGGATACTTTCCTCCAAACTTTTCCTTATACCAGTTGTGATGAGACATTGCTCTCGGAGCCAAATTGCAGACAGTGAAGAAGGCAAAGGCAATAGCAGGGAAACTTCGAGCAGCAACAGCATAACCGATCCATTGAAGACACTCTCCAAAGTAGTTGGGACAGGAAATGTATTCGAAGAGATGTCCACGTGGAATACTGTAAGTTCCAGGCTTTTGATATCGCAAGGAGATGAGATGTAGATCAGAAACGCAATGAATTATGAATCCAATCTAGAAAACATTGATTTGGAATTTCTGAATCAAAACTATGAACTTACTGCGAAAAGCCAGACACCAAAGAAAACGAAGAATCTCGGATGAAATTGATCGATTTCAGGTTGATAATAGGCGTTCCAAGATCCTTGAATGAATCCATTCCATGTGCAGAAAGCGAATGCCATCAATACAATATCGAAGGTGGTCTGATTTCTCGAGTTTATAAGGAACGGGTAGACGAATGAACGATACGCATAATGGAACACCATAAGGACTGTCAGGAATTTGCCGTATTCTGTCAGGTGCTGGTCCGTCCAGTAGAAGTAGAATGGAATGAAGAAAGCGGGTGACTCTTGAATACTCCATGCCAAACTTGCCGGAAGTTTCCATGAAGATGAAGATGGGTTAGTGTATCTTCCGTATGCAGCAGGTTTCTTTGTATTCGATAATGTCAGAAACACAAATATTCCACATGTAGTCATGAGCCAAGATCCAATAATGATTACGCCGTACATCATAGTTGAGCAATAAGGATATAAAGGGTTCTGTTTGTGAGACTGGAAGAGCTTTTGAGCCCTGCATGACGTGTGAAAAGCGTAACGTGGTATTTGACGCGCAGCTTTTGTCTTTGATTCTAGGCCAACAGTTTCAGCTTCTCAGTTTTATCGCAGGAATCCTACTGTATCCAACACCGCCCACTAAACAACAACTCATTTTCGCTTCAACGGAAAACCCCGAAGAAGCAGTTCCAAAAATTACGTTTATTCAACGCTTTCTTTCGAAAGGTCGAAATCCATGCTAACCTTGGTTAACTGGGTTAAAACCAACGAGAAAGGCGAGAGACGCCCTCTTATACTGCGCTGTGTACGGACACCTCGCGGGTTCCGCCGTCCACCGCACTTTGTGTGGGGGTCGACTCCGCCCACTTTTTCTCCTTTCCTCGCAAAGCAAAAAGAAAGAGAATGCATTTTCAGAGCGGGAGACTTTTCGGGAGATTGGAAGGATTTTGTTTATTTTTGATGGGAATGGAGAAAGTGATGAAAAACATGTTGAGCTGTGTTCTACAACAGGGATTTTCTTGAACAGAGTTGAGGGAGGAAACGAATCACCAACAGGATGCTTTATCAGTTTTGAGTTCAAATTTTCTGGATTTGTGCTTATCGTGAAATATATCTAGCTACATCAAGAGCTCACAGTGAGATTTCCAATCTTACTATTATTAAAGAGCAAGTTCTGTGTGTCCGTTGGTGCCAAATTTATGTGTTCATGAGAATGAACATGAGTGCAGGCAACCAAAAAAATTCAGAATTCAGAAAATGGAACAACCTGAGAAGGGATTGTGTGAAGAGTGCGATTTCACTAGAGATTCAATTTTGTGCTCATTGACATCCACGATGTCTTCAGAATCTGTATATGTTTGATGGGACACTTTTCTCTTCTGAAAGTGTGTCTTCAGGTCATAATTTGCATTACACCACGCCCTGAAGATTTCCAATCTGAGATCCTTTGCCTTTAGCCGCCATTAAAAAGCATCTCCTCTCTCAATCCGTTCTCTTTCTCAACCAAATCTCAAATTTCAATCTTTTAGAAATTCGGAAGAGAGAACAGTTCAAGGACATTCTCCTTTACCACTAACCTCCTTTCTTCAGAATGAGAAGAACTCACTATCGAACGAAAAATTGCTGTCTATTCTTTGGATTACTTCTAACTATATGTTTCGTTTCTCGTTTGATTTTTCAAGATATCCATCATGTGAGTCATTATAATTGCATCAAGTATCAAATGAAAACTCAGGATCCAAAAACCGACAAGTTCAAAATATCCAGAAACTCATCTCATCGCCATCTCAATATCAGTGTTGTTATCGTTGTATCTGATGTGAAAGATGCTGAGAAAGAATATAAAACAGCTCTTAGATCGATGAGATGCTACTGTAAAATGCATAATTACTCATTCCATTTCGTTCAAGATGTTGATTATCGAGATGTCTGTCATCAAAAGGATGCAAGTTTCAGGCTATTTTGAATAAGAATATCAAGTCTCTTTCAGTTCATGTTTCGACGTCATTGTATTGTTGCACAACTTCTCGAAAAGACTGAATGGCTGATATTTCTAGATGCAGATATAGCAGTTGTGAATCCCAATGTGTGAGTTTTCCTTTCCTCGTCCCTCCTCCTCAGTCACCATTAAGGCATAGTGGTGGACGCGAGCCCGGTTTTTGTCCGTACACACGAAACACCTAGTCTCGCTGCCTCGCCGTTTCTCTATCGCTTCTTCGGCTTATTAGCTAAGATCAAAGTGTAGTATCTGTTCTTATCGTATTAACCTACGGTATACACTCGAATGAGTGTAATAAAGGTTATATGATTTTTGGAACCTAGGAAAGACTCGGGGCTTGCTCCGACTTTCCAAGGGTCGTCCTGGCGTTGCACTGCTGCCGGGCTCGGCCCAGTCCCCGCGGGGACAACAAACATATTTGCGCTTCAGTGAATTGAAAATAATTTTACTTCACTGATGTGCTTCCAGACTCCTTGAAGAATACATTAATGCATCTTACGATTTGACGTTCTACGATCGTTTTGTCAACTGGGAAGTGGCTGCCGGATCTTACATTGTTCATAACACCCCTTGGGCAAAATCATTTCTTCAAAAGTTCGCCAACTTCGAAACACAACTTCCGAATAGTTTCCACGGCACTGACAACGGAGCTCTTCATGTAATCTGGATTTTGAACGAATTTCTTAGCCAACGATCCATTTTCAGATATATCTTCAGCAAACATTTTATCCACAATTATCTGCCGAATCCCAAATTTGTAGAAAAATATGGGAAAGAGCGGAAAATTTCAGAGATTTGTTCACATTTGAAGCATGTATTCGTACAGTAATGGGTGATGTTCATGAATTCGATAGCGCACGGATACTAAAGAAGGTGATATTTGAATTTGAATTCTATTGGAAATTCGAGTTTCAGGGGACCGGCTGGGTGAGGGATATTTGGTTAACCGACTCAAAATGGAGTCCTGAAAGAGATTTCATGCTTCATGGGCTCAAAGATGCCAATGAAATACTACTGGAACAAGGATTCATCGTCAATACGTATGAAGTTACTAGTTGAGAATAATTTATAGCATCTAAACTTTTCAGGATATACGGAAATTTCAATTGGCGATCTCCGTTCTCTTCCAAATTGAATTTAGAAGAATGTGGCTCTCCGGGACAGTCGAGATGGAAAATGGATGAAAATTTGATAGTTTCGAAGAAAGAAGTTGAGAAGTATTTAAGAAAAGAATTCGATGAAGTCGAGCGGAGGCGATGGGAGAGTTTATCAGCAGTTGCCGGTTATGTTTGATCTCTGTGAAAGTGTGATGTTTGATGAAAGCTTTAATTTTTATGTAAAGTTGTTTTTTTAATGTTGTATGAAATGAAAAGTGTCTAATTCTAATTATCTTCCATCCGAAAATGAAATGAGCTTTCTCGATCCCCTGAACTTTTAAATTCTCGTCTCCGGAATCAGCTAACTCAGACAAAACGGAAACCAGTTATCCAATGTCAGAGACAAAAAGAAGATGATGAGATACACTGATATATACGTAATAAAGCTAAGAGAAGCCCTCACGAATCCCTCTCCGGAGGAGACCTCTTCGTTTTTTTCTTCGCCTCTCCGATAAATGTGAATCGGTAAAAAGTGGTATTAGCCACGACGCGGCAATAATAATGAGCGGTGGTGGGCGGGCTAACGACTACTAGTATTTAATGGAGGACTCCGTCCAAATGAACCTCTTTATTCTACACAGATTATACAGTTGTGTTTCTGAAGAAAAAAGAAGCTAACATCTTCTGTTAGTTTGGTTTTTAGCTCTAGACTCCACAACAATGTGGTGGCACTTCTTTTTGAAGGTTTGTTTGCGTTTTTGGATTCTTTCTTATACTCTTATTATTTAGTTCTTGCTTTTTCTATATGCCCTGACAACTACGGCAAGCTTTGAAATTCAAAATGGAGTTGTTGGGAAGCCAGAAGTCTTCTGTGGTATCGATACAATCAGAGTAAAAGTGAACACAGAACATCCATTCAATGGTGAGCAGAGTCTTATTTGAATGTTCGGAATACTTTAACTTCCTGTAGGAAGAATCTACGTGGATGGTGAATCTGACAAGCAGCACTGTGTTCAACACTCAGCAGATGCTCACTCATCTCCTCAAGAGTTCACAATCCCAATAGGAGCATGCAACATGCGTCGACAGAGAACCCTTCATCCACGTGGAATTTCATTCTCCTTCACGATGATCACCTCTTTTCATCCTTTCTTTGTGACTGGAATGGATCGAGCATTCAGCATTCGATGCTTCTTCCTTGAATCCATCAAAGGATTGAATGCTGAAATTGATGTGGGGTAGGTTTATCATTTTATCTAACTTTAAAATGAATAAATTTGTGTTTTTCAGAACTTTGGCTCCTCAAAATGTTGATCAAGAGTACTCCCTTCCGGTTTGTGCTTATCATCTGAAAGATGGGATTGAAGGACATGTACTGAGATTTGCTCAAGTTGGGCAGAAGGTTACACATGTCTGGAGATGTGATCAAGGTATCGAAATGTTCGAAATGTGAGAATCTTTCCTTTTTACTTCAGATGCCAGTCATGTCTACGGAATACTGATTCACAGTTGCTATGCAGATGATGGTCACGGTAACAAGTTTGAACTGGTCGATGATAGAGGGTAAGGAAAAAGATACAATCAGAAAGTATTTCGAGACCTTCAGATGCTCCACCGACCCCTTTCTTTTACCACAAATTGAGTATGAAGCTGGCGCGATTTCTGCGTATACCAATGCACATGTTTTCAAATACGCAGATAAAGTAAATCTTCCCTAGAACTTCCTCCCATCATTTAATGTATTTCAGGTTCAATTGTATTTTACTTGCACCGTCCAACTTTGTTATAAACACGATGGTGGTTGTGAGGGAATAACTCCTCCAACTTGTTCTGGACATTCTCATGGAATCCATTCTCCAAGAACCACAGCTGAACACAAATTCGTCAATCTTGGACCAGAAAGTGAAGCTCATGGAAACGGTCATCAAAGCGAAAACGATATCAGCCCAGAAGCCCAATTCCATGAGCATGAATCGACTCCGCGTGTACCTGGATACATTAAACCAGATGCATTCCAACCTATTATTTTGGGACCTCCTCATCCAACAGTCTTCCAGAAAGATGGAGGTCCTCCTCCTCATCATGTTCCACCTTTCAAGGGCCCAAAAGATATCCAAAGAATTGGCGAGGATGCTCCTGGTCAATATCGTAGGGATAGTCCTCTGAATGACACTACAGAGGATGATATCGTGATGCAAGTGGTCACATTGAGAACTACAGTACCTACAGCGACCCATACACCTGACTTGGTTACGTTTAAGCCAGTTGTAACAGCATCAACTGGAAAAATGATGAGAAGAATTGAAGAGGAAGAGGAAGAAGAATTGATAACACCGAGAGTATTTGGAGGAGGAAGTACACATCCGACTGTTTCAACTACAAAGGTCAGAAGAACAGCTGGAGAAATGGAAACGGATGTTTCAGTTGATGTCATTGTATTACCAGTTGAAGATAAAGAGAGAAAAGGTTTGATACTTATTTTAAAATGATACAAAGACTCTTTGTTTCAGATACCAACAGTCCCCCTCAATCCCTTTCATTCCAATCTGCATCGGAAGTTTGTCTTTCTAAAACTTCTACAGTAATCTTCTCAACTGCCATCCTTCTTGCCCTTTTCTGTTGTGTCACTGTCACGTTCCTAGTGGCCCGTCAACGAAATCGTCAACTTTTGCATCATGCATCGAAACGAAGGATTGACAACTTCTAATGTCTTCATTTATCCATTTCTTTCCTATCTGTCTGTATATTTCTGATCTTTTCCTCCTCCTGTCTTCAGGTTCTCATTTCCTCTTTTTCCCCCGTCTTCCCCCATAACAGTCAAAAAGCTCAATTATTTGTCTAAAGTGCCTCTATTTTGTTTACCGAAAAAACCACATTTTAATAAAATATCTTCATTTTCACAGAGATCAGTTCTGATTAAGTTCAGGATGATTCGGAACTGCCAGTTTCAATGGAACTTCAGACCAGTAGAAGGGTTTCACAACATACAGACTTTTGGTCAGTGGCAAGACCGGAGATTCCAGAATATGAGCCTGGAAATATTGAATTGAGATTTCAAATAGTTCGCAAAACACTGACATCTCCCTGTTTGAGCGAAATAAAATTCATCTGGCAAGTTGGCTTCTTCGTACTCTTCAGAATATCATCAACTGTTTCCATTCGAACATTTTGCGACATATCAACCACGACGTTATCAGCAATCACCACCACAAATCTGAATGAAGTTTCAACTTCTGAATTTCTCCAACTTTAGTTACTTTTGCTCAATCGGAGCGATTCGCTCCTTGAAAAAGGATTGAATACGCAAATTGTAATCTTCGATATTTTCAGATGCAAAGAATCCTCGAAATGGTTTGTATTGGATGTTGATCGGATATCCGAGACCCAAATACTGAAAATAAAATATGGAAACAGAAACTTTGATTCCAAACTTTCTCTTACCGTTTTCGGAGAGATCAACATTTCATGATAATTGGGTGGGAGCATTTGACGATAACCCATTAGAGCTGGTTCGATATTGATCTGAAAAATCGGGAAACCTTGCAATCAAACCAGGAACAGATTACTGTAGTGAAAGACAATCCGAGTCCTTTCACCAATGAAGCAGCAGTTTGCACTGATTTCATATCTGGTGAACAGAAGACTTCGTATGGACGAATTCCGAAGTTGATTAGTCCGCGTCCATGAGTTTCAGCGACAATATGTCCTCTTTCGGTCAGGGGAGAATCGAATTTATAATGCAAGGGCGGACGAGGAACGAGTTTCGGAGGCATGTTCATATCGTATGGTTGATACTCCATCGGACCACGACGATAGCAGATACGAACCCAGTTCGGGAAGATCAGACCCATTGATTCAGCATGCGACACTGTAAAATACACTGTAAAAAAACAAACAAAACGTCAAGCCACCTAGGGGACTCGAACCCCTGACCTTAAGATTAAAAGTCTCACGCTCTACCAACTGAGCTAAGGAGGCCCATGGAAGGCAAGGTTACTAGCGCGCCCAAGAAGAGAAAAAGAGGGGCAGACAGAAAAAGGACGAGTAGTTGTTAGTGTTTGCTTGCGGCCTCTCAATCGTATAGGCAAAAGGGAAGCGAACAAAACATGGCCGCCATAGCTCAGTCGGTTAGAGCGTGGGTCTAATAAGCCCAAGGTCGCAGGTTCGACCCCTGCTGGCGGCAAACACTTTTACAGTTTTTTTAAAAAACTTACTTGTGACCACAGTCAACTCTCGAGATGGTTGGTCAACATGAGAGAGTACTGCGAGAAACTTATCTCCGGTTTCTGGAATCGCTAGAGTGCTGCAAGTAGATGCACCAATTGAACCTGAACATGGATACATTCGGTTAGGTATTCCTAAAGTAGCATCATACTTGTACTATCTCTTCTTTTTCCAGCTTCTTCTGGTATTTTCGACGGAGAGCTGCTCATTTTTGGTCAAAAAATCGCGAAGAAAACGAAACTGATTGAAAATGCTCTAGTTCAATTTTTCTTTTACAACCGAACGTAACCTCAGCGAAGATAAAATCTTCACGATGTTCCCGTGACAGCACAGAATTCGAAAGGTTGAGGTCGTGTCAAGGTCAGGTAGGGAAAAAGGAAATCAGAATCAATCGAGAACAGACTTCAGTTCGAAGTTACGAAGGAAGAAGAGAAGGTTGTGCCTCTGGTGCTCGTACAAGAATGCTCGTGCCACTGACTGCAATCGTGACGACGTCGTTGCCAATGGCTGCTGCCATCGCACTGTGTGCCAAGGATCGCAAGACGGTAATAGGATGCTTGGGGTGTCTCTCTTGAATTCCTGAAATATTCAGACTCATGCAAAGAACAAGAACAAGAGTACCAAATCGACTAGATCGAAGTCCGCTCATGGAAAGAGCTCGAAGAGTGGAAAGTCTTCGAGATCTCATCGTTCGAAGAGTAACCGCTCGAAGAGATCTTCCAAGTCTGGAAAGAAGGGAAAATCGTCAAAATCCGGAAAGAAAGGAAAATCCGGAAAATCTGGAAAGTCTGGAAAGTCCAAGTCGAAGAAACCAGTGAAGGGAACTGCCACCACTTCCACTTCTGCTGCTTCTGGAGTTTCCGCTGCTTCTGGAGCTTCTGAGAAATCTGAGAAGTCGGCCAAATCGTCGAAATCGTCTCGCAAGAGCTCGAAGAGTTCCAAGAGTCGCAAGGCTCGTCGTCTCGATTCGGATGCTCAGAACAAGATGGAGAAGTCTGGAAAAGTCTCGAAGATCTCGGCTGCCATTGCTCCAAAACCGGTAAGAAAAGTGATGAACTGCTCGTTTCCAATTGTAGTTTGTCAGCAAGCAACCGGTGGGAAACAAATGGAAAAGTCTCTGGCTGAGGAGGTCAACTCCATCAAACACTCGAATCAGATGAGTGTGGCTCCAGCAAAGCTTCAATATCAAACATTGGGAGGACTCAGTCAAATTGAATTGAAGAACACTTCTGGAGAACGTAAGGCCTACAAGGTCAAATGTTCGGACAACGCCCTCTATCGTGTCAATCCAGTCTATGGATTCGCTGAGCCACATTCGACTGCCAAGATTGATGTTTTGAGACTTAATGGAGAGCAGAAGACTGACAAACTCGTTGTTTTGACTGCCAATGTAAGATTTCCAATCTCGAATTTCCAAAAATACTTCATCTATTTCCAGGCCAAGGACTCTTCTGACCCTCATGAGGCATTCGCCAAACAAATGGAGCATCGTGAGATGATGGTTGTCCCATTGGTTGCCGCCTAGAAGATGAACATACAAACTTGAAATTGACCCATTCGAAGGGTAGTACTGTGTTCTTTAATAAAAAGATATTTGGTGTCTTCTCTTTTTTCTTGAATATTTTTGAATGATGTCACTGAAAAGTACTTTTTTTCGACCTACGAGTAAATATTGTCTTCTGATATTTCTTCTAGGTTTTTCTTTAAAAATCATTTGATTAAATAAAAATAAAAATAGGTTGCATGAACTATAAAAGTTGACGAGATGGTGTGAAATCTACAGAAACGAGTAAAAATGAATTTCAGTTTTCTATTGGTTCTAATGATGGCCGTTGTCGGTGAGTATAGAGTTATTTTTCCAATTCACCATGACCAGAACATTCTAATTTTTTAAATTCCAGGTGCCCTTGGCGGTTGGTCCCATTCCTTCTCTCACTCTCACGAATTCCATGGACATCATCACGGAGGACTTCTCGGAGGAGGGGGATTCAATCCATATGGAGGATACTATCAAAACAGTTATTGGGGCAAACGGAAGTAGGGATTGAGATGAAGCTATTCGACAGAAAACCTACATGAATATATTATCTATTTAGTTTTTATATTTAAATGCATACCCTGTAAATAAATCAGTTTTTTAATGAGAAAACTTGTTATTGTTGGGAAACGAGCGATATTCAGGGTCTTGAATTATCCTGAGGAAAGTAAATTGATCATTCAACAGAGAGACGATATTCATTGAATAATGTTGATATCTCACCGAAAGATTGTATTTATTACATAATCATTATATCCTTCTTCTTCAGAATTTTATTTGTTCCCCAAACAGATCAAGATACCAAAACAGGGTCTGATGTATGTCTCTATTCAGCTTCGAAGAATTTCCGTTTTAACAAAAATCAAACCATCTCTTACACAATTTCTCAAATCGAATGTTCAAGGAAGTTCAAATTTCAATTACTTCGTGACCTAATGTTTCTCAAATGTCTGAAATAACAAAAAGTGTTTTCTCGGTCACATTGTATCATGATGTCATTCCTTCTTTTTGTTCAACCCGTCACAGTCTGTTCTGATTCTGATTTGTCGTCGTGTTATCATCTCCTTATTCTCTAGCCTCTAGGCGTGTAGATCGATTGATGTCACAGTAACTTCTGATCAAAAAAACCGCTTTGTGTTTGGCGAAAACAGATATACACAAAGTGGAATATATAAGGACGATGGATTAATTGAAATACCCAAAACGAAACGAAATATGTTGAACCAACAACGACTTTCCGTACTTCTCCTCGTTCTTCTTCTGGCTGTTGGTAAGTATCAATCACCTCTCTTGTTGTTTTATTTTCTGAATTTCTCTTATTTTCAGTAGCCTACTCTCATTCTCATTCCCATTCCCACTCTCATGAACACTATCATCATCATCATCACGGAGGATATTACGGTGGAGGAGGATATCAACCATATGGATATGGATACGGTAACAATGGATACAATGGATACTATCAACAAAACTATTGGGGAAGAAGGAAGTAGAATTTGAGTTCGTGGAATAGGAATTCAATAATTGACGACTGGATTTGATTTTTCATTTTTCTTTGTATCTCTTTAAATTGAATCTGGAAATGAAGCATTTCACTATAAGCTCAAACCTCCATAATATTTGAGCTCAAAAATTATAATGCATAATTTTCCTGATGCATTTCGTACCACAGCTCTATTCAAAAAAGTCCCATAGGTAGGAAAACTTATTCATGATTTGTTCTTAACCAGTGTTTTGTGCAAACGCTTTAAAATTATTCCACCACCCGGAAAGTCTCCCGCTCTGAAAATGCATTCTCTTTCTCTTTGCCTTGCGAGGAAACGAGAAAAAGTGGGCGGAGTCTGTCACCACACAAAGTGCGGTGGACGGCGGAACCCGTGAGGTGTCCGTACACAGCGCAGTACGAGAGGGAGTTTCTCGCCGCTCTTTTTGGTTTTAACCCAGTTAACCAAGGTTAGCATGGATTTCGACCTTTCGAAAGAGAGTGTTGAACAAACTAAATTTTTGGAAATGCTTCTTCGGGGATTTCCGTTGAAGCGAAAATGATATGTTATTTAGTCAGCGACGATGTCGACGGTAGGATTTATGTGATACATTTGAGAAACTGAAACACTTGGCCTAGAAGCAAAGAGAAACCTGCGTCTTCGGGGTTTTCTGTTAAATAGCAACGAGGAATAAAATGGTTCAAATATCTTATTAAAATTTTGGTGGCCGTGATGCCCTTTCGCCCCCGAAACATCATAACCTCGTACTCGATCGGATCTATAGATAAGAAATATCAAAACAATTGATATCGGAGAGAAGTAATTATTTCTACTCGCTTGAAACTCACCGCAAATACTCAATTCGCTTGTAAAAGGGGCTCGAAGAAGAAGAAGAGTAAAAGAAGATATAATGCCCAACATTTATAAAACCACGGATGAAATAATCGCTCAACGATTAGAGGATGGAAAGAATGTGAGTTTGAATCGGGAATCCTAATCGAACCTAGAACCTCATTTTCAGACCCGGCTCTCGCTGCAGAAAATGGGATTATTCGCTTCTGGAGCGTTCTCAAATGTGTACAGAGGAATCGCTGTGACTCCATCAAATCATCAAATGGATATTGTGATCAAGAAGACGTGGCCAAGAACCACAAGTGCACCGATGGAAGTGAAGATACTGGCAATCTTGGGAAAGTTGAAGCACAAGAACATCGTTCGGCTTCTCTACAGTTATCAGAAGCAAGTCGAAGGTCGTAATCTTCTTGGCCTGATCTTCGAATGCATTCCATCGAATCTCCATCAATACCTGAAGGACAGCAATCGAAGAATTGATTCCGTCGAAATCAAAATGATCACGTGGCAGTTGTTCCGTGGTCAAGCACACCTTCAGAAGTCGGATGTCTGTCACCGCGACATCAAGCCCCAGAATCTACTCTTCGACTCGGTCACTGGCCTTCTGAAGATCTCCGACTTCGGATCTTCAGCCATCCAAGCTCCAAGATCAGCTCAACCGAGTTACCACGTCACAAGATACTACAGACCGCCCGAGTTGCTCCTTGGGTCGAGGACATATGGATGCGAAATTGATATATGGTCATGTGGATGTGTGTTTGGAGAACTCCTGAAAGGCGGAATCTTCTTGGCTGGAAAGTCAGCTGTCAACCAGGCTGAAGTTGTATTTGATGCACTCGGATTGCCTTCGAAGGAAGATGTCAATGCGATGAGAGTGAACAACACCAAGTACAAAGAGATTGCTCAGATGTATGAGCCTGATCCATTGAGAAAAACGGCAAATTTCACGTATCTCTACGAACAGAATCTGGTGAATCAGAGAGAACGTCGGACTACTGTCTACAATGATGTACGTTTGAACCAATTTAAGCAATTCTAAGCATATGATTTTCAGAAAATCGATGCAGCTGAAATGAGAGAAGCCGTGGACGTCTTGCGTCAAATCTTGGTCTACAATCCGAAGAATCGTCTAGCAGGATTCGATCTTTTGACGAATGCATACTTTGCTGATGTAAGAGATCTTTTAGAAGTTCAGAAATTCAGATAGATATTTCAGCTTTTCAAGAGCTCTACTCTTCGTTCGACAAGTCAGGTGATCGGATGCTTGACAAAATCTGATCTGAAGGAGGTGGAAAGAGGAGATATGACGACATCACATGAAACAACTGAATGAGATTCAGTCCACGTGGATTTAGAGAGCTCTCGAACTCATTATTATTTCCTCATTGATAAACAATAAATGATTACATTGAGCCTTTTCTTCTTTCGAGTTTCGAATTCTGAATGAAAAATAACTCCCCGATTCTCTGTATATTGACTCTACATCTCAATCGATCTGAAATAACAAATTTCTTGAATTAATTCTTTCTTTGATGTGTCTGTTGTTCTGTATTGTAACTTCAAACCCAATTATATCTAAAATGGAGCATGAGGACGGAAACATGTTTCAAGAGTTCATATTCTGAAAATTCATGCGTATCCAGTCTAAAAAGCAAAAATATGTGGCTCGATCCTAATCCAACAGTGCAAAGTGGGCGGAGTCGCCTCCCACACAAAACATAGTAGACGGCGGAACCCGCGAGATGTCGGCTGTTGCCAAGAATGACCTCTCCCACAATTCTATCAATCGTCAACTCTGGTTCCTCTGCATTTGACCGTGAAAATCTTTCGCCTTTTACTAAAGATTTCCGTGCAAAGGAGCAAACACTGAGTATTATTACCAATTTTTGGAGCCTCCTCGAAAGAGCGAGGCAAAATACAAGAATTATCTCAAAACGTATCTGCTCGCTCTCTCTGTGCAGTTTTTGCGAATTATCACATGGTTTCAGACCTGCTACCTGCTGCTTCAGCCCATGAAAACAAGGAACATGAAAACTTATAGGAAATAAATAGCAAAGAATGAACATTTGAGGCTTGAAAGCGAATTCATTGCGATCAGAAGGAAGTTGGACATGGAAAGAATCAGAAGCAGGAAGAGTCCAGAGAAAGTCGGTTGTGCTGATAATCCTCCTTACCTCATGTACCCATAAAAATAATCTCGGTTGTCTTTCCATCTCCTGAAAAGATCTTCAGAACCCATAAAAAGTAATGTTTTCCGGTCCCCTTTCTTTCGAAAAACCACCCAAAAAACGGAATAGAACAAGGCGTCAAAATCAGAGAAAAAAGTGGCGCCTTTCTTTTTTTTGCCTGCAGAAAAGAGAGTGTCTTTTTGCTTCTTCATCTTTTCTGTATAATGGGTGAGGGGACCAGAGAGAAGTTGTAGAAAAAAGGAAAGGAGGAACAACATTTATAAGAATGCTCGAGGAGCACCACATCTTCTTTTTCTTGCTCCTGCCAACTCTTTCTTTGTCTTCCGGGGTCCTTTGCCATCTCCTGGGACCGCCTTCTAAAACTAACAGACTCTCTCTCTCCTATATATTCATAACTTTCTTTTGCTCATCCCTTTTTTGTTTAGCCGTTTACATATCACTCTTCCCTCCCGAACCCCATAATTTGGTCCGTGTGTTCCTCTCCGAAGAACCAACACGATTTCTCTCCGTTTTCCTCCTAAAACATGACTCCCTGTTGGAAGAAAAAGGAAGAAGGAGGAGCTAACCCGATTTAGGAAAAAAGAAGAAGTCAGTGCTCCAACCGCAGGCACTAACAAGGTTCTGCATCCCTGGAAGACGTTTATTTTTGAAATATTATAGACTCAACTCAACCTCCCAATAAAACCTACTCTAACTTGAATTTCTTTTTTTAGTGGGTCGTTCTTCTAAAATTCTTAGAATTATCAAAAATATCTGTCTAGATAGGGACTTCAGAGAATCATAATTCGAAGGTTGACCTCGTTGTCTAATTCTGCCGACTCCTCATGTTTAAATTGGTTTTCCTGTTTCGAAAATGTGAGAAAACTCAAACAACTAGAGTCTTGCTTCTTAAAGACCTTAGTCTTTTTGTATGACTTCTAATTTATTCATCTTTGAACCTTCTTGAAGTACCCCTGCACTTCCGTTGTTCGAAGTTCTTGATCTATGTTCTTTTCCAATTTGAATTCCTTCCGTATAAGTTATATACGGTTTAACCTTGATCAAAATCGGCCCGGTCCCAGCGCGGGTTCGTTTGGCAGTCCAGAAAAGTTGCTTAAAAATGTAAAAGTTTCAGAGAATTGTTTCATTTTCTCAGAAAAACAACTTTAAAACTATTAAAACACAAGCTGACCAGGCCGGGTCGGGTCAATAGGAAATCCTTCATCAGCCCGGCCCGGTCCGCAACAAGTATGGATATAAATGTTTTCGAATGTACTAATATGAACAGTTATCAATTTTCTCAGTTATTGAAAGTTTCTAGGTCAACCTTTTCTCCTTTTTTTCTGCTTCTAGCCAATGAAAAATTCAAGTGTCAGAATCCACAATCCCTTCTTTCTTTTTCAGAAGAAAATGAGTCGCCGAATAGTAAAATAAAAGGTACCTGAAGAGAGGTGGGGGTGGTCAGCAATCCATTGTTATCGTCGTCTTTTTTGTTTCTTTTCACACGACTTTTTCATATTTTCTTATTCTTCTTTTTTTCGTTTCAATGAGCTCTGCAGAAAACTCGAGAATATTTTCACCCCAAAAAAGTATTAGTTGTTTTTCTTAGATACCTTCAAAATTAGTTCAATCTCTTCTTTTACTACGAAAACTTTTTCAGCTTCCCTCCTCTTTTTCCAATTTTTTCAGTCCATTCCTCAGTCCATAAATCCCATTGGTTGTCGATTCCCCCCGTCAGTCATTTCCCTTTGAATTGCCCCTAGTTTACTCCATTTTTTGCTTCGAAAAAAGTTTTCCATTGAAATACCTATGTCTGACGGAGAGCTTTTTCGAGTAGTTTGGTCTAATTCTGTTTCTTGACTTTCGATCATTGTGTTATTTCTGTGCTCATAGTTCTTGTGAAGAATCATTATCTTTTCTCCGACTCATCTACAATTCATCTGAAACTTCATACTATGAAGATATTTCAATTTTTAGGATTTGGAATTTGGGTAAATGAACTCGGAGTCTTTGTTCCTCCTTCTCCTAATGTTACAGAAATTTGGTTCTCGTTTAATTTTAACATCGTTTAACATCGCATAGGACTCAAAATAATGCCCTGCTAGTATCACTGATCTACAACTGAAATGGTGAATTTTCCACTATGTACTCTCATAATGTAACTCCAGATGTCGCAATACAAATGTGTTTTGAAGGGGTTCTAGAAAATCGAAATAAACAAGTTGATACAATCTTGGAGAAAGTCAAATTTACATGGTCACATGGACCCCTTGTAAGCGGAACCAATTCATTTTCAATCTAAAAATTATAGAGAGCTTCCGGTCTATAAGAATTGACATTTAAAAAAATCGATATCGAATTACCTAAAATTTCACTCTGTATTTTCAAACTTCTCAAAGTTCTTGCCTTCTCCATCCCATCCACGTGCAGTTTTTCTCCTTTTTCTCTCGGTCCGTTTTTCTTCTTATTTCTTCAACTGGGAGACAGAATGGCAACGTTCCTTGACACTTTTGATTTGATTTCCTTATCCTCTGACTTTTGGCATTCTTCAGTTTTTTCTCTCTCCATGGTCGATTTTTTCTGAAAACTTTATACTTTTGAGTGTTTTACTTCTAGTAGAGAGAAAGTGGTGTATAGTGAAGTTCAAATTAGCAATCTTTGATATTTCATCATTTATTAATTGAGTATTTAGTGTTTTTTCCCTAAACCTGTATCTATTCTGTTATCTTATGTTCTCCCTTTTTGACTATTCTACTCTTCCAGAATATTCCTTTTCACTCTTTCTTCATTTTTTGAAACCCCTCAGAACTAATTCATCTTCTTCAATCCTATTCCCGCTCTACAATTTTAACTTTTTCGTACTCTACAATTTTCGACACTTTTTGAGATCACAATATCCGTGAGAGTTTTCAGATCCTTTCCCCCATTCCATCTCGAGAACTCAACCCAAAAAGAAATGAAGCAAAGTATAAGATGACTGAAAATGAGGAATATTCATACTGTAGTATTTTTTCTCTTCCTTTTGCTCCTCGCAACATTCCACGTGGATGCTCTTAGTTGGGCGGCATGGAGTCCCTGGAGTTCATGTACGAAGACGGTCAGTTCCTGTTTCAACAACTCATTCATCATTCCTATTTTTCTGAATTTTTTAGTGTGGCGGGGGAGTTTCTCGTCAACTACGTCGATGTCTCACATCAAAATGCTCAGGAGAATCGGTTCGATTCAAAGTTTGTGCTCAAAAGACATGCGAGTCAAAATCTAGATTAGCTAGGGATACGATTTGTGGTGGAGAGGAGATTGTCTCAAGGCAACAGGTAATTGGAAAAGGAATAGGATTGAGACGAATTCAGTTTTTTCGTTTTCAGTGTGAAGTGGTGTGTCGATCGAGAGTCACTGGTGCCAATTTCTTATGGAGAGTTGACGATGGAACCCCGTGCCAGGCGGCGACGAGTCGAGCAGTTTGCAGTAAAGGAGCATGTCAGGTTCGATTTTTTTTGTGATTTCTGGGTGACAACAGGGGCAAATGTTGGCCGGGTATCATTTCGGATTTCTACGGACGCCGCAAGCTTGAACTTTTCTGTAACTGAACGAGCATCATGGGCTTGCCCATAATCAGCATTATGGACTTTACTGAGGTTGAGCGGATTTTAGGCTTGGCTACTTCAGATCAATCGTTAAGCAATCTTTGAGAATATGCTAGGCAAACATCAGGCTTTAAGCGAATCTTGGAGACTTCTGCAGAAATTTAAATAGAAGTCCGAGCATTTTTCGCTCAAAAGTTGCCGGCTATAATTGAGGTTTCGGTTTTGCTGAAGTTCAACGATCGATTTGATTATCAGGACAAATAGGGCATTCCATTTCTTGGCCTTCCTTAATCAAGAGAAGCGTTTCCAATAGTGTTTCCGGATATTCCAGATATAAACCACCTTGAACCTCCAAAATTTCAGATCGTAGGCTGTGATGGTCTGATCGGATCTTCTTTCCGATTCGATGCTTGTGGCGTTTGTGGAGGACGAGGTGATACATGTGACAATGGAAAATTTATCTGGAAAGTTTCTGGTGAGCTTCGCTTCCCCAATTCAAACTAAAATTCTCATAAATTTCAGAAGAATACACTGCGTGTGCATCCAACTGTGATGATATCGTTGACTGGTCGGGAGCAGGCCGATCGATTGCTTCCACGAGTCAACCGATTGTTGTTTGTGTGAATGCAATCAGTGGAAGAGTTGTTCCGGAGAAATTATGTGCTGATAAATTGAGACCAAAAGTGGAAGCCAGGCCGTGTCCGATGTTGATTTGTCCTTCCAGGTTTGATATTTCTGTTGTTTTAAGATGTTCGCTTATATGCATAGTTTTATCAAAACATGAGGATTTTTATCTGAAACCATCAGAAACTTTATGGAAATGTTCACGAAGTTGTTCATAAATACTAGAAAAGTTAAATTATGCCGAGCTGCTGCAGTCCCTTTTGTTATTGAACTATTATCTCATAACCGTATTATAGTAGGTGTGAGATTTCTCAATCTCTCTTACCGTTGCCCTAAACTCTAACCCTTTTCAGATGCCGGTGAGTTTTTTGTGTTTCCTGAGAGTGCCGGTGGTAAGCTTACAAAAGTGTGCCCCATAAGAATGAAGGGGATGATTGATTGTTTATTTTCATGTATTATTCATTTGATTCTCATTTTTCAATTCTTCTTCTTTAAACTTCACAAGTTGAGAGTAATCTCAATTCAAAGAATGGATATGTTTACGTAAATTCACTTCTATCGTAGACTAATGACAATGTTTCTCTATGCTTTCTAGACGCTGTTATCTCTTTTTTGGTTTTTGTAAAAAGAAAACATCTTTGATTGTAGGTGGATGGCTGCAGATTGGACAGAATGCATACCTCACTGTGGATCCGGAACAAGAAAGAGAGAAGTTTACTGTGTACAGACCGCTCACAATGTAACAGTCCACGTCCCGGATTCTTTCTGCGAAAATGGAACTAGACCGGTAAGCCAGATTTTTAATAGTTCTGAAAAAAATCTCCTACTCAGACAGCAGAAGAGAATTGTATCTCAACATCATGTGGTCGGTGGGAAGCTGGAAAATGGTCTAAATGCACAGCTTCCTGTGGACAAGGAGTACGTCGTCGTCATGTGGCATGTGTTGGAGGATCGGATTGTGATGAAGGAGGAAGACCGAGACAGGAGACAACTTGTTATGCTGGAATGCCTTGTGGATTGGCTACTAACAGGTAAGATAACGTATCACAAAGGAGAAACTCAGTAACAGACAAAAATATATCATAATTGGGGTTTTCAGTGGAAAATGGTCAACCTCGGTAGTTTATAAAGTTTAGAGTAGTCCCGTTGGGCTGGAAATGTATGGTATATCAATCAATCCTGGATCTTTATTTTTTGTAGTAAACAAAGAAAATGTTATGTTCACTCGCTCCTAAATAAGTTACCCCTGAAAAAGTAACGATATATCAACTTTCTGTGTTCAGTATCTGTTCTAGGAACAGTTGTAAAAAAAGTTGTGTCAACTACAAAAATGAAAATCTAGGCTTGAGTACATACCCACCAGGTTTCAGGTAATCTGGAATGGGAAAAAACTTAGTTTGGAGTCAAGTATTCACAGGTTGGAAATCGAAATGAATAACCATTTTTTAAAAGTAATCAAGCTCATATTAAACTCCGGGAATCAGACCCCTTCCCAACTCCATCTAATCTTATCCGAAATCTTATTTTTCAATCGTCTGATAATTTAAATTTCTAGAACGACTTGCAAGTTCCATCTATACACTTTCTGTACTTTTCGTCCCCTTCCATGGTTCTCTTACAATTTTTCTCTAATTCCGAGACGACTCTAAATTTCTCATCAATCACCATCTTACTAAACTTCTTTCTGATTCTTCTTTCCCCCTACTCCATCTCTAGATTTCACTCCCTCCGAATGTACTTTTTTCCTTTAAAGATTACGCGTTTAGTAGTATTTGTACTTGTATGTTTTATTTTTCCGAACCCAAAAAAAAGAGGACGACCAAGAAAAATTACTACTACTCGTCTTAACTTTAAGCGGCAAAAGGATGGAAGTAGTGGAAAGGGAGTAAAAAATGAGGGAATGAAGAGCGAAGGATTATGAAAGTTACTCCAGGGAATTTGGGAGGAAAGTGAATGTTGCCATTCTTGGAGAAAACAAATCACAGGAGGATGGGATTACGGTGGTGGAAAATAGGTGAAGATGTGAGATGGGAGTGGAGGGAACGAGGATTTTTAGCAGGCTGTGGGATACTTTTAGTTTTGACAGTGAAAAGGAGAGCCGAACCAAAGCTGATAAGATCAATGCCGCGACCGGCAGCGGCCTCGGCCGTTGAAACCCCGCCGTGGTCCGATAAAGAGGTCCTTTTGAAAAAAGGTTTTTGGACTAAACGTAACCCAGAGCCGCGCTATTCCCCATATACAAAAGTACCTTAACCAAAATGCCGCGTAGGGCCGTCTGACAGCTTCGGGTCGAACCAATGAGAATCTGAACTACCATAAATTTAGGTCACCTGAACTGCTAAACGAAAAAGTTAAATCTAATTAAATTTCGAGCCGTCCTTGAAACCGCCAAATCAAATAATTAAATTTCGAGCCGTCCTTGAAATCAAATAAGTTATAATCAGAAATCTGAGATCTAATGTTGTTTTCAACATATTTCGCTGTCCTATTGTAACTGTCCATTTTTCTGATTTCTGACCGTTGGGATCTCCCTATCATGTCTGATCCTTTGAACAAGCGCAGTACACAAAAAGTTTGGAGCCCATCTCAAAAAGTGGGTCTATCAAATTCAAAAGTGCCCCTTCCTCTCCTCTTTTTCTTTTATTTTCTCCTTATATTCTACTACTACTATTGTTCTTTGCCGCTGCTCCTTTTCTTTTTGGCGACATTCAAGAGCCGAAGAAGCAACGCCTTCTTTTCTTGTCTTCTTCTCCTGCGAAGAAAATAAATTGATGGGTCGTCGTCTTCGGAAGGAGCCTGTGCTGCTCTCCGTTTTCTTTCTTTAAGCTCCGCCCCCTGAAACCTCTGGCTCTTTATTCAATAATTGGGCGTGCCCGCCCCGTCTCTCTGTCTTTTCTTCTTCTCCATTTGTTTCCGAAAAGTGAAGAAAAACCAGAGAGTCCCCAGGAGTCCTTTGGAATCTTCTCATCGTTCGGACCACGAGCATCATGCTCATCCTTCTACTATTTATTTCAGCACCTTGGTGTGCCAGTGCCTTGTGAGTTCTTTCTCTTTTGTCTTCTTAGAATTGGACTTGGTTCCATATCCAAACTAGATGCATCCTTCCTCGAAACAAGTAAGATTCATTAGCATTGAGTGATGACAGATGGAGAAAGGACCCCCATGAGAGAAGGAGCATAAGGGTTCACAGGGGTGGCCACTTCAGAAATCAAGAGGTGTGAAATGACTTCAGAAGGAAATATGTGAAAGGTCTAGTGGGGTAAACAAATCTTAAGGACTTCCTTCTAGCTGTAAGGAACACAACTGTTTGGTACGATAATCATGAGTTGCACTGTATTTTGATATCGATTCATTACTGTCTTGCTGCTCCGAACTGCTCCAAACAGTTTTGGGCTCCTCCAAGCTCACTTGATTCAATTTCTTTTGTTTCTTAGTAGAGATATCGCCTTCAAATTGGTTTCCAGATTGTTCAGATAGGATCCCAGCCCAGTAGAGGAGAAACTTTTCAACAGTTTCTAAATTTAGTCACATTTTCTGTTACCCTTGTTGCTCTGTTGCTAACATGGCTAAAATATGAAATTGTCGGATTTGCCACTATTGTTCCAAGTTTGGAGTCTACGCGAACTTCTTGTGGCCTGTTCCCAAAAATTAAACAAGGTTCCATACCTGGAAAAGACGGTGGGACAGCTGAAAAATTCAAATTTTCGTGATTTTAGCAATAGATCGCGGTGTAAAATTGTGAACATCGCTAGTGGTGTATTTTCGTTTATAACGCTCTCAACACAATCTGTTGCCAACAGTATGCAGTAACTAGGACTGGAACTTGAATTTGGAGCAAGAGTTACTCCTCTCTTGGCTCATAGCTGTCGAACTCTGACCTCATTTCTCTCTCAAAATCGAGTCGGAACTGGTTTTGGTATGTTGCACCCAATTGTTTGTGTATACATACTAACTTTTCCATTCTCTCTTGGGACTAAAACAGAAACATGAAGTTGCTACTCTCCCATCGTTTGCTCTTTGTTTTCCCTCTCTTCCTCCCACTTTTCACCTCTCATCAAAAATCATGCAAACCTTGCCGCGCAATGCCGATGGACATTATAATTGTGGTGGTGTTCTGACCAGTGAGGAGAAAGGAAATCCACAAATAAATAATGAACAGCTCAATGGAGCAAGAAAATGGGGAGCACACTTATCCGCACACTTTGTTCCGATCATTTCAATGGCCCGTTTCTTCTTCTAGTGTCAAACCCATTATGTCATTTCATCTCATTTTGGCGGAACTATAGAAGAAGAAGACGAACTTTGAAAGGTGACGATGATCATGTGAAGAAGCGGGAAAAGATGAGAAGTTCGGGAAACACGAGAAGACGTGGAGATTTGAAGATTCTTCTTCGGAAAAATTAGCATAATGAAATGATGAAGAACGGCGAAATGGGAACTCATGCCTTTTGTTGGGATAATTCTATTTTCCTATCTTACATTTTGAACTGGCAAAAATGAGGAAGTGGAAGGAATTCAATGAAGTCTAATTTTAGACGCAAGGTGCATCATCACTATTCTTGATTCGAAAATTATGCATCACAGAGCTCATTAAGATGTAGAAGCAGAGATGGAAAGATGGATCATTTTTTTGAACTAATCGGATTTTAGAGGTGAAAAAGGAGATGCGTTAATTGGTTCTGAAAATTTTGAAGTTCCTCTCAAGCAGTTTTGGCGGGTTCGTTAAAGCTAAAATATTACTTATTCTTGCCAGAGCTGATAAACAGAGCCAAAGATGCTATATGAAACTTCAATGTTTTCTGAATCTTCGACCAAGCCCTTGGATTACTGTTTTAGTTGTCATTCATAAGATACATTACCGCTCAAAATGTTGAGAACTTTTGATGGTTTCAGTGGGAAAACAAGTACAATTTCCAAAAGTTTGGTATTGTATCGAGCAAGAATATTGCTGTGTCTTACCCAAAAATCAATCCCTGAACATTAGAATCAATTTCAAAATTCTACCATTTTCGGTTTCTTCCCACTTTAGTCCACCACTTGTTTTATGATGTAGTTTGTGTGGCCAAAAGTCATCGTCATCTCTTCCCAGTTGCCATTTTCGATGCCACCATCATCTATCATTTTGACCCCTTCTCTTCATTGCATCATAATCCACCCGAACCCTCTTTTCTTCCATGCCGCCACATGCACATTATCAACCGAGTTGTTGGTTTAGGACTCTCTTCTTTTCTTTCGTGTCTTTTTGAATGTATTTTTATCTAAAAGTGCCTTATCTGATTGAATTGCGGAGAAAAAAAATGATGGTCCCCTGGGGAAGAAAAGAGAAATAGAACAAAAAGGGTAGATTTTCTATTTTTAATTGTTTTCAATGAGAGTTGGACCGAGTTCCTGACATAGTTCTAACTAAAAATCAAAGACCCCTAAAAGGAGGAAAAAAGAGATCCAAAGGAATATACATACACACTCATTTGTCATTTTTCTTGTGGGGCGCGCCAAGAGCAAGAGCACCATGGGATTAGAAATAGGGGAAGGAAAACGCAAAATGATGGTTTTTGGAAGGGCATGCGATGGGGAGAGTTTTGAAAGGAAAACGAGAATTGAGAAGTAAGGAATCAGAAATGATAGGGGAAAAAGTATAATGATTGAGAAAATCCTATTTTCAGTTTGGACTGGAACGATCGAGCGTATCTGGATGGAAACACATTTGGATCCATGGACAATCACAATGACTGGCAAGCGCCCAGGTATGAATTTAAATAATCTGAACAGGATAATTATAATTACTACAGACAAAATGCTGAATTTTAAACACCTCTGAGTTGATTCCAAATGATAGAATAGTAATAGCTGTCCTAAACCTGTAGATACTTGAGAAATGGGGTAGTCTTCAGTCGTTACGATACATGACCAGATTATAGGATAGTACAGTATGCCTGAAAAAATTTATAAACTATTGACTTTTTTGTGGGAAAAACGCCAACGTTGGGGTTCTTGGAAAGAGGTTTGAAATATTCTGTTTGACCTGACACTTGGTGAGGATTCACATCATTTCTAAAGCTCTATTTTTGTAGTGAACAAATTTTTTATAAGACTTTCTTATTTTGAATCTTCAACCAATCCTTTGGATTATTGTTTCAGTTGTCACATTCGTGAGATACAGTACCGCTAAATAGTAGAGAACTTTTGATGGTTTCAGTGGGAAAAAAAAGCCAGATTTCCTCTGCCAAAATTCATCATATCTGAAATATGTTACCACTTTTCCAAAAACCCTTCATTTTTCAATGAACTTCAATTCTGAGGCGTTCTAAAACCTTTCTCGTTTAGTATAGCTAAATTGTACAACCTCCCCTCTTTCCGCCATCTCTTCAATCGAAAATTGCAGACTAGTCGCAGGAGAATGGAGTACATGCTCATCGACTTGTGGAACTGGTGTCATGTCGCGCACCGTTGAATGCGTCGCCGTCAATCCGATCTCTTCGGCGCCCATCAAACTGCCAATGTCTGAATGCCAGGGTATGTGAGAATAGAATTCAGAAGAAGGGAAAAAGAAGACGTTTTGGTTTTTTATTCGGGAGCATTACTCACGAATCGCTGACTTTTGGAATAGAAAAGAAAGGATTCATCAGGCGACTTGCATAATTAATTGGCTCTGGTTTTTTAGGCCAGAGAGGTCATTCCTGAAAAAAAAACATCTGAGGGGATTCTTCATTGAATTAGATATTTCAGACCAAGAACAACCGAAACTCTTCGAATCATGTGAAGTCCGTAGTTGCCCTCTCCAGGAAGACTCAAAACTAACAGAAGATGAGGCTCCTCATCAATGGAGATACGGTGACTGGACTCAATGTAGTGCATCTTGTCTTGGTGGAAAACAGAAGGCTGCTCTGAAATGTATTCAAGTTTCCACTGGAAAATCAGTCCAATGGTCTCAATGTGATGCTCGTCGTCGTCCACCAGAGAAGAGTCGTCCATGTAATCAACATCCGTGTCCTCCATTCTGGCTTACTTCCAAATACTCGGAATGCTCTGTTTCTTGTGGAACTGGAACTGCTCGTAGAAGTGTGAAATGTGCTCAAACGGTCAGCAAGACCGATGGAGCAGATGCTCATATAATACTTCGAGACGATAGATGTCATTTTAAAAAACCGCAGGAGACAGAGACTTGTAACGTGGTAGCTTGTCCGCCTACATGGGTGGTAAGTTCAAACAATCTAACCTGAAAATGCAATTTTGACATTTTCAGACTGCTCAATGGACAGAATGCTCTCGATCGTGCGATTCTGGAGAACGACGTCGTCAAGTCTGGTGTGAGATCAGGGATTCAAGAGGAAAAACACAACGTCGTCCGGATATTGAATGTGATGCTAACACCAAGCCACAATCCGTGGAAGTCTGCAGTTTCGGATCTTGTTCTCGCCCGGAGCTTCTCACAAATCGTGTCTTCGAGCAAAACGTTGAACAGAAAAAACTAACATTGGGAATCGGAGGAGTGGCAACACTCTATCAAGGAACGAGTATTAAGATCAAGTGTCCAGCAAAGAAGTTTGATAAGAAGAAAATTTATTGGAAGAAAAATGGGAAGAAGATAAAGAATGATGCTCACATCAAAGTGTCAGCTAATGGAAACTTGAGAGTATTCCACGCAAGAATGGAAGATGCTGGTGTTTATGAATGCTTCACCGATCGACTCCAAGGAAATGTCACTCTGAACTTCAAATACAGGGACTTCCCAGCAACCAGAACTGATATTCCACAAAAAGTGCAACGTCCCACAAACAGAAACAAACAACGACCGATCACAGAAATGAGCAAGGAAGATGTGATTCGTGAACAGTCAAATGTGCTTCACAAGATGAACGTTTCTCTAATTGAAGCCTTGCTCACAGCACCAAACGACGAAAAAGCACGTGAGCAGTTGAAGAAATATGGAAATGAATTGGTGGCAAGATGGGATATCGGACATTGGTCAGAGTGTAGACAGAAGACATGCCACGTCGCTGGATATCAGGTGAGAAAATCAAGCATTCCAGATTCTCAGCAATTTGGTTTTCAGGCTCGTGGTCTCTCGTGCAAAGTCACCTTCCACGGAGAAACTCGAAATGTTGATAACTCGATTTGTGAGTCCCTCGCATCCGTCCGTCCACCAGAAACTCGTCCATGTCACCGAGAGGATTGCCCGAGATGGGAAGCATCTCAATGGTCGGAATGCTCTTCTCAGAGATGCGTTAGCAGTATGTTAGCTCAAAAACGAAGAAATGTTACCTGTCGATTCACAAATGGAACATCTGTCGATATCCAACAGTGTGACATCACAAACCGCCCAGCAACCACTATGGATTGCCCGAATCGTGAGTCTAATGGACTTTGGAATCTAATGGACAAATAATTTTCCAGAAAACTGCAAGGCCGAATGGAGAACTTCCGATTGGGGATCTTGCAGCTCGGAATGTGGAACTGGAGGTGTCCAACTCCGTCTACTCTCCTGTGTATGGATATCATCTGGGCGTCCAGCTGGAAGGAATTGTGAGCAAATGAGACGTCCACATTCAGCAAGAGCATGTGTTGCTGATGAGCCACTTCCTCCATGCATGCCAACTGCAAGTGCTCTTTTCCAAAGAGGTACAGTAAGATCCCGATCAAAGAGATTGCATTTGAAAACACCGGGAACAAAATTTCCGATTCGAAGCTTACTCACTCTCTCTATTATTTACAGATTCCTCGTGCCAAGACCAATCTCGTTTCTGTGACATTATCAAACTGTTCCATTCGTAAGTTTACCTTTTCTCTTTTACCCGTCAAAAATTTCACACCAAACAATCAAAACGCCCAATCGGATTTTTTATTTGTTTTATCACTTATTCGATTCGTCATCCGTCAAAGTCGAAAACTTTTCGATCGCAAAAATATATCCTGGTTTACCCAGCTACAGTAACCACCTTTTCCAGATGCGATTCATTGGAAGTCCGCCAAAAATGTTGTTCTACGTGTACTTTCGTCGAGCGAAAGAAGTTCTAATTAACTGTCATTTTTTATAAAAATGTTTTGTTTTTCAACCTAATTTTCTCTTTATTTTCAGATTATTTATTTGTATTTATATGTAGTTGATAGAATTGTTTTTTTCCAATGATTTCTAAAGACTTTTATTTTTTCTGATGATTCCGCATAAAACTTTTTCAAATACCCGCCAAAGGGGACCATTATTGCATACACAAGAAAATGAATTTACAGTCGAAGAGAAAAAAGAAAAAAGGAAATTGTGAGAGGATGTGCAGCTGCGCCTAAAGCGAGTTGAATGTGGTTGGCCCGTGTCGATGAATAGGTGTCGTGTTGGATTGCAGCGATCGAAGAAGAAGAAGAAGTGAAAGAGAATAAGAAGATGTGACGATGAGTTTCAGAAGACGTCTTGAGCAGAAAATCTTCTTTCAGGAGAGTAATGGATAATCAGGAAAGTGTGATTATTTTCGGATTAATTTTGAATACCAGCAGCTTGCCACTGATGGGATAATCTGAAAGAGAAGAATGAGGATTCACAATAATTATCTAATTATTCTTACCTGTACAATGGCGTTAGTTATACACAGCCAAGAAGCCACATTCATGACATGTAACAGATCGTTTTGAAGAGGTTCGTAACATGTTTTCGTGTAGTATGGAGGAGGGGATCCACTGTCGAATGGATTCGAACGACATCGGTCAATTTCTGATGGGATGCAGCTGGAAAATGGAGATTGGTCGATTTGACCGAGCAGATTGATTGAGCATTCAAAATTATCAAAGTTTGATGAGCTCAAAAAGCGTTTTTCGAGAGATTTCTGTTCCAAATAGTGAATGAAATTTTGCTAGCACTAGCATGATTATGGGAGTAGCATGATTATTAATTCTCACATACTCTTTTTCACGAAAATTTTGACGAAACGAAATCAAAGAATTAGAAAAGTTCTCGAGCTGTTTCACACTATTCTCATTGGATATGATTTTTAAAAACTGATCCGGGTTGGCGTACGGACTGCTCAAATTCGAAAAGCTGAGGGCCGCTCTATTACAGGATTTCTACTTGAGTTTTTTGAAAATTTCATCTTATGCATCCCCTAATAAAACCAAAAACTCACCACGACTCCGGAATCAAACTTTTTGGAGCCTTCTGATGCATGTACCACTTTGACGTTTTCCAAATCTGAGCATCATCGGTACCGTTAACACCACAGCATTTGAACTGGAAAAATCTCAATGACTATTTTTTTATAAAAATCACAAAAACTTACATTCGACTGAAGCGCATCCCATGATTCAGTGATTCCCTTCATATCGTGTGTACCATAAAGTTCTCTAAGAGATGTGAGCATTTTCAGGTTAAGCGGTGTATAATGAGTCAGTTGATCGCGGAAATTCAATCCGATCAATCCGCCGATAATCAACATTACGGCGATAACAATTGAAGCAACTGCGCACTGAAAATGCCAGTTTGAGGATTACAGAATGATCAAAAACAAACACTTACCGATGTGACAATACACCTCATTTCCTTGAAAATGGCATAGAAGCATATCAGATAGTTGGCAATGGAGAGAATACTGATAATAACGAGAATCCGTCCAACATCAACATAAAGTGAGGGAGATACAAGTTCTGCATATTGGGATCGTCGAGCCAGAAGCCAAATACCGTAACATATGCAGCTTATTGAGAATAGCTGTAATTTTTTTCTCTCAAGACTGTCATTTTTTGTTTTCAAACAAGACACAATCACTTGACTTGTCACTCTCAAAGTGAGAACTCCTCTTTTCCTTTCATCTTTCCTTTCTATTTTCAACTTTTCCGTTCCTTTTTTCTCTTTTTCTCAATTGGATCTCAAAAGTTCAAACAGACATCATTGTCCTCTCTTTTCTCACTGTACATATTATCTGATCAGTTAAAAATGGAAAGAAAGAGAAGAATAAGGAACCAAAAATATTGTCTAGGTCTTCTTCTAGTCTCAAGGTTAACAGAAATCTAATTTGCATTGTTTTGCAAGCAGCAGAAGTCATTTGAATGTAATAACTTACAATTGAAATGAGTGCTGTGACGATGTATGAGAATTTGACGAGTCGACCACGGGCTCCATAGGCACTGTTACCAAATGCTCCCATTTGATTTTTTTTGGGTCTGAAAACTTTGAAAAATGAGGATAGGGAGCTTGTAAAACATTTGTATGGACATGGAGCAAGAATGAGAGCAGAGCAAAATGATACATAAGTAAGAGTATGGGATTCGGGATAAGAGAATATTCCGAATTCTAGGTGTATGCACTATAGAAGTATACGTGACAGTGGGAAAATGGATCATCTGATCATTAAAGTAACGGTAGAACAATAAAAATGCTTTAGAAGAAGCTTCAATTTAGACTGTTTTCTGATCACAGATATGCACTTTTTTCTTTTTTTTTGCGCGAGAAAAACGTGTTACTATCATATCAAAAAGCGAAAAGTGTCCTTTGACAGTAACGTCTTCTTTAAAGAAAAAAGTAGAAGCCCAAGAAGGGGGTCAAATTGAGAGGAATGTGGCAGTTTGGGCAATTGCAACGGAAGAACACACACAGAAGAGGGAAAAGAAAGAAAAAGAAAAAACTAAACCAATTAAAGAAAAACCTTGAGAACAAAAAATGAAGAGACAAAAAATCAGTGGGCGCGGAAAAAAATGACGAAGCTTGGGGAGGAGATAAGATGAGAAGAAGATCATAATTCGAGATATGGTTCGGAAAATAAATGGACGAATTCATTTCACACATTAATCGAAAGGTGGCATTGGCCCCAAAGGGTGCCTTATTATAATCGAAATGAAATAAATATGTGAGAGTGGGAGGAATAAGAAGAGGGAATCGAACCGGTATTTCTAGAAGAGGGGAAAGAGACGAAGACGAAGATGAAGAAGAAGAGGCAAGTATCGAATGAATTGAGGTGCGTTTTTGTCTCTCTCTCTCTCTCTCTCTTTTCATCTTTTTTTAACCTCCATACCCTCCCACAATCTTACCACCTCTTACTTTGCTCCGCGCGGAGCAGTAAAAGAGCAAATCAAATCAGACAAATATTTACACTTTCTCTCATTTTTTAGTTGAAAATGAGATGAAATTATAAAGGAAGAGGCGGTGTTGGGGGAATGATCCGAAATGTGTGAAAAACGAAAAACTGGTAGGAAGAAAATAGAAAAGAAGACACATTATTTATGATGATGATGATCATCATCAATAGGAGGAAGTACGAGAAAAAAGAAAGAATATATGAAGAGGAAGACAACTGGTACTTTCTGCTTCTTTTTCTTCTTTTGCCAATGAAATGAGGATCGGACTGCGCGGCAACAGCTGACATATAGATTAGTCAAAGCTATTGGCAGCTTTTCCCTCCAATTGTGTGTATGTATTTCTGGCATTCACTTTGTTACTGGTTGAATAGAAATAGGGATGAATGATTGATTGGAAATTGCATGAAACTGCAGGAACTGCATACAGAAGATATCGAAACTTCTAGATCTTGCGTTGACCGGATGAGGTCTTTGCTGCTGAAGCAAATTTCGTGACTAAACTGACTACAGTATGTTTTTTCTCTCAGAAAATCCCTACGCAAAGTTAATTGTTCTTACACGGTACCGCTAAAGAGGCTGTAAACTTTTAATGCTGTCAGCTAAACGGTGTCTGCTTTGGAGATCTTAGAGATGCGCTCAAACTCGGTCGTTTCGTTCGAAACTTTTTGGGTGCAGACATCAAAAATCTATATCTCTATTTTCGTACTTAACGACATTTTTACCACCTCTTCTACATATGGTGGATGGTGTGAATTCAGAGCAGCTGAAGCATTCAAGTTTTCCAATTATTTTACTACAACCCTTTTTCAAAAGAATAAGACTGAGGCCTGACTTTTATAGAACAATATAACCAGCACTACAAAAAATATAAGACAGAAATCGAGATTACAAGACAGAAACTGGGATAAAAAACTCCTCAGAAAACATCTTTCTTGAATGGAATCTTCTCATTTCCCCCTACTGAATCTTTCTTCCAAACAACAAGTTCCTGGAATAAATAGACCAACTACACAGACACCAAACATACCGAAATTCCACAGTACACCCACCCCGCCGAGAATACGGAAACTTGTTTTCTGTGCATTTTGTGTGGTAAAATACAGTATCAAAAAATGCACGGAACACCCCAGAGGAGGTCTTTAGGTCAAATGTGTGAAAAGGTTGAAATTTTATAGAGGTGGCAGTGAGTCTATATATTCGGCACCACGCTTTGAAACTGATCCGCGATTTGTGGAAGACAAATAATGGAGAAATATTGAAGAGTAAGGGTTGAGTCGGCAAAAATAGGTGAAGAAGGAAGAGGAAAGAAAAAAGGAGGCAGATCAAAATCAGAGATAAATATTAGTGACACTCACACGTATGTGCGTAGGAAGTACAGATGAAATCGACTAGTGATAGAGGTCACATGAGCAATTTTAGGTTGCGATTTTTGAAAAACGAAAGGAGATATAGTCAAGTGGGAAAGTAATACCTAAAGATCAAGAGAAGGACATAGATCTGACTGTAGATCAGTTACGTGACTTTTGTATTTTAGCTGAAATTATACTCTGCTGGAAGAACTGGAAGATACAAAAATTATAAAAGTGAAAAGGATAGGTATCAAACCAAAATCAAGGCAGAAGGAAAAATGGTACGAGTACCAGCTCTACTCTGGAAATCTTGTGTACAGTAGAACCAGAATCATGAAACATGAAGACTTCGATTACAAGACAGCTCAAATTCAAGGAGGTCAACATGACCAGAAGTTTAAAAAAATCAAATTCTGAACCAAAACAGGTCGTCCCTTAAAACTTGTAACTAACCGAGGAAATAGGATAAAAATGCACGAATTTGCTTTCTTTTATTTAGGTCTTTCAGCTCCTCCCCTTCCTCTTATTTACTCTGTCCTTTTCTTATCACAGTTCTTTTCATTTCCCAAAACGGTATGAATCACAGAACGTCCGCTCCTTACTTTTAGAGCCCCCAGACTGTTTTCCACTGACTTAAGTTTTCGAAAAACAAACAAAAACAATTTTACCTTGACTTCTCCATAGATTTCATCACTTTCTTATTTCATTTGTTTGCTTGTCTGCTTACATTGTTTTGTCGGTCATTTCATCGAAGTATTACTGTTATTAGTTTTTTTCCATTTCCCGGGTGACGGTCAGCAAATGTCGAAACAAACATGAAGAAACTCGAGAACTTGGGAATTCGACAAATTTTCGGAAGTTTTACGAGGGTGGTTTGGAGAAAAGATCAGTTACGAAAAAGTTTTCGGTGCAATATTTTACAGTGTTTGATGTTGGTAAGAATGTAGTATGCCCAGAGTTACTTTTTAGAAATTGACACGTTTGCAGATTCATTCCGGAGAGTCTGAGGAAATTGAGTGGGTGGGAATTGTTGTAGACTTCCCATCATCGAGTTCTGAGAACAACGAGGGGTTTGATATCCAGTTTCTGTTTTTTACCTAGAGGCTTTCGCTCACAGTTGGAAATGACCAAACTTTGCTTTTCGAAAAAGAGGTTTGAAGCAGTCCCTATTAATCTGAAATTTTGTGGATACATCAATTTAGCTTAGATCTCCATTTTAAATACTCAATGGTGGCTTTTTTCAACTAAAGATCCCCCAATGTCATGTACTGTAAAAATAATTGCTTTCCAATTGTATACTCACTTAGTTCTCTACTGTCGATTGACCAATTTAGAACTTGTTATTCTCAAGAAAAACCTCAAATTCAATTCAAATATTTATTCACCTAACACCATACCAAATACATGCCTAATTCTAAACAGGAACGAAAACATTTCTTTTTGGTAAACACGGAAAGACTTTTTGTCACTAGAGCCCAATTTTGAGGAAAGCACGGGAAATTGAAGAAAGAGAGAAAGAGTTAAATCAAGCTTCGACAGGAACGAGACGATTTGGCTGGATTGTGCCATGAGTGACTCGTTGCTCGTAGAAACGATGGCCATTTGCAGTTCGCTTGAATTCGAACGATCGGTCCCTGGAATCTTGATTTGAATAAAATATCTAATTTTAGAATCTTACCGTCTGGTTAGAACTTTTTCAGCCGGGCAGATGTCTACATGTTTCTCAATAAAATCACTGTGTTGAGTGGTTTCTCCATAGAATTGTCCGTTTCCAACGGTCAGCTCATCTTTTGTTCTTTGCAATGGAAGTTTTTCAGCTGAAACATGTATTACTGGAAATATTTTGAATCCAGAAAATAACCAACCGCTCTTCTCGGTGAATCCATCATGATATGTGGTATCTGCATCGAATCTTGACAAGTGTCCAGAAAAGGAATCATCTTTTGGTTTCACATTTATAACTCTGAAACCGACTTGAATCGCTAAAAACACCAAAGGATGATCGTCTAATTGGATTTAGAAATTTCAGAAATTGCGTTTTCGAGGTCATACCACCAGAACCACATAAAAATGTATGTCTATGTTTCCTCAAGGAACATTCCATTCTTTTTACTTCCCATTCAAAAAGTGACAAGTCTAAAGGTATTACTCATTCAAACAGGAAGAGAGAATCAGAGACAATGGAAGGAAGAAATATCTTAAAGAAAAAGTATACCTGACGTGCGGTTTCTGAATGAAATCGGCGCGCGTCGTAGTCGTTGAATCGAATTTCGACGCACTCGGAGACAACAAATTGGAAGACGAATGGGGACGAGTCAGTTTTGATTTTTCGCCTCGTTTTCGTTGAAAATCTGCATGATTCGTTGAGACACCATCAAATGGAGCAGCAATCGAGAGGGTTGAGGAATCATTGGTGTTTCGGATTGGGAGGGAACGATCACCCTGAATGGGGTTTAGTTCGTGATAAACTCAAGGGAGCGTATTGGGAAAACGGAACAAACGCTGCTCACCTTCTTTCCTACATAGTCTGCTCGATTGGTGGAGAGTACCAGAAAGGGACTTGAAGGTGTTAACTGAGAATCATCTGCAGCTTTGAATGGTAACTGACGACTAGCCTGAAATCAGAAGATTCAACTTTTCATTTCATATCTTTGATAGATACCTGTTTTCTATCGAAATCCGCTCTATTTGTAGTTGTATCATAAAATGGACCAGCTGACAGCCGACCATCAGCTTGTGCTCTTGGACGCTGACGATCAGCCTGAATTGGGAATATTTGAAAGAGTAATCACTATGTAGCCTCTAACAATATGGAATGCTCCTTTACTTTTTCAAGTGCCTTAATACGAAAATCTCAATATTTAAAAGTGTCCCATAGCAAGTGTACAGTGTTTAACAGTTTATAAAAATGTGCTCCTAGTTTTCTAGTCCACTGTTGACGGGCTCGATTTGGGCTATTTTTAAATTAAAACATCTTGAAAAACTTCTAATTTTAAGCTCAAAAAAGTGACTTTCTGTTGGGAGTGTCCTTCGATAGAAGGTGCCAATCTATGAGAGGTTTCACGGTATCCAGTCTCTTACCTGCTTCCTATCGAAATCTGATTTATTGGTCGTCGTCCCATTAAAAGGTCCAGAAAACATCTCAGTGCTTGATGGCCCTCTCAAAATTTCTGTTCTCTCACCCTGAAATCTTCAGTTTTTCGTAGTGTGAGACCTATTCCAACCTGCTTCTGATCATAATCCGATTTGTTTGTGGTGGTCCCATTAAATGGTCCAGAGAACATTTCCGTGCTTGTTGGACCACGGAGGATCCCCATTCTTTCCGCCTTCAAAACTCTATATAAAGTTTGAAAATTTCTCTACTCGATTTTGTATATATCTATTCAGCCAAATTTTAAAAACAACAGGATTCTCAGAAAATATCTCAACTTTAAAAAATACCTGCTTCTGATCAAAGTCAGCTTTGTTCGTAGTTTGTCCATTAAATGGTCCAGTAAACAGCTGACCTCCCTGTGCACCTCGTAAAATTCCAGATCGCTCAGCCTTAAATTCCACAATGAATAGATTGCGGTTTCCCTTCTCTTACTTGTTTCTGGTCATAATCTGCCTTATTAGTTGTTTGTCCATTGAATGGCCCTGAGAACAATTGAGCATCTGTAGCTCCTCGCATAATCCCACTTCTCTCGGCCTACAAAACTCAACGCTTGAACGAATTCTGACAATTAAATCTTACTTGTTTCTGATCATAGTCAGCCTTGTTTGTGGTCTGTCCATCAAACTGTCCTCCGAACATGTTTGTACTCGTTGGTCCCCTCAGAATCCCATTTCTTTCAGCCTGAAACTGACAACAGTATTTAGTTACTAAATTTTACTCACTTGTTTCCTATCATAGTCTGCTCGGTTGGTAGTTGTTGAATTGAAGGGCCCAGAGAAGAGATCAGCATCCTGAGGGCCGCGAATGACTCCAGTCCGGGGATCCTAAACTTAGCATATAGAGAAGAAAACGGATGATTATATATACTGCTTACTCCTTTATAGTCGAAATCTGATTTATGGGTTGTATATCCTTCAAATTCTCCGCTTTGAAGACCATTTGTAGCCGGACGAAGAGGGTTTTGACGATTCACCTGTGCTTTAAGGTTTTATATTTGGTATCAAATAGAAACTAACGGATTTTCCCTGAAAGTCCACCTTATGAGTAGTATCACCCAAGAATTCTCCAGAATCCAACTGCCCAGAATCCACGAACTTAAATGGTGAATTTCGGGAAACCTATAGATATCGAACGTAGGATTATTCACAATTCGAAGAGCCAAACCGTTTTCACTCCATAATCTTGACGATTGATTGTAGTTCCATCAAAATCTCCATCAGATAGAAAAGTGGCGTTTCGAGAACGGGCCAGACGCTCTCTGGAATATTTATTGTGAAACATTTTCATTAAACTCTTGTCTCAATTTCATGCTGAATCTAGGATTGTGAAATTCGTCATTCCTTTGTTTCGATGTTCTCTCCCCATGTGGAATCAGCTTTCTAGTCACTATCTATTATTCATTTCACAATGTTTAGACAAAAAGTTCAAAAAACGGATTATGATACATCAGTTCAAAACCTTGGAGACCCTTCTAAATTTTGCAGTAATCAAAACCTTGGCGCCTGTTTTGCAGGGTATTGCATTCCATATTCTGTTTGATTCTCTTCAATTCCATTTCCAAATCCTAAATCAGCATCCACATGATCGCATTTATGTCGTCTGAAATTGATTAGTTCGAAACTGGTAACATTCGAAAAAAGATCTTATCAAATCAGAGTTTCGAGTTGATACAATCATTTGAACAGGCATACAGAAACAACTTACCCGCACTGACAAATCTGGCAAATGCATTTTTCCACAACCTCTTCTGTCATCTAGATACGAAAATCGAATGAATAAAGTGTCTCCGTTGGAATATGGAAATGAGAAGAGACGAAAAAAAGCTCAACAAAATGTTGATGGAAACAAAGAGCTCTTCTCTCTCAACGGAGGTACCTGGAAACGGATCTCTCCTCTTCTTCGCAACGACAAGCTCTCCGAGCAGTAGCAGCCATAATTCATCGCGCACTGCTGAGCACATTTCCGAAAAATACTAAAGCAGAGCTCTTTTTTTGAGGAGGGGGTACCATGGATAATTGCTACGAAGAGTACAGCAAAGAAGTTTTTTTTGGATTACAATGGAGTGGATGGTGTCTGGAGGACTGGGAAATGAATGGAGAATCAAAGTTCAGGAATGATGAATTACGATTCTGTTCGGAGGCAATGATTGATTTCGAATTCGAAGTGTGTATCTTTGAGAACATTTTGTGAGACCAGATGTGAGAAAAGATTATGTGATATCTTGGATATCCATGGATAGAATAGTTGAGTCCAGGAACATTGAAAATGCCCAAGAATACAGTAATCTCATCAGATGTTTTCAGAAACGGTGAGACGGCTCGATGGATATTGTTCTGATTGTTCAACAATTGAATAAGTTTAAAAAGTTCTGAACCTAGCGTTTCAGCTTGTTTGCATTTTATGTTTTCTCGATTTTGGAGCTCTTTTTCACAACCAACACTGTTTGAGGAGCTCGAAATTAGTTCAGAGTTACTGTAGTCAACGACACTGCGGACAAGTGTTTGCGGATGAGGCGCGCTTTTGATTTTTTTAATGATTTTTTTATTCAAATTTTTTTTGTCAATTCTTGACTCTTTGTTTTTTTCAGTCCACAAGTTGCACTCAACAATTAGGAATCGTTTTTTTTGTGACAAACTTCAGTTTCGCATCGAAAAAACTTTTCGAAACATCAAAAATCGTATTTGAAAAGATAGAGAATTGCAACGAGAATCTCTCAAAACTTTGAAACAAAAATTGCCATGAGTAATCGGTTTCTCTCGCGAAATTGAGAAGAACAGCTGTTCTTTTTTTGCCATCGTTTCTTCGTTTTTCAATCTGTATGTTTCGCTTTTCAACCTCAACCATTTCGAACAAGTTCCTTTTGGGAATAAGAAAAATGCATTAAAATATCCACAGCACTCTCTAATTGTATTGACCTTCTACTTCCTCTCTGTTCTCATTGCCACAAACACCAGGTTCGATGGCCAAAGTTTTGGTTTTGTTGAACAATTCAAACGATTTTATTGAGGTTACTCTGTGTTTCGAAATTGTTCAGCCATTCACAGCCAACAGATCAGTTCAATGAATACAGTAGATGTGAATCACAAAGCATTAGAGCGGACGACAGAAGTTTTTGTTTTGTTTTTTAAAGCTTTTTCGAAAACACAATAGCGAAAAATTAGTATAAAGCTTCCTGAATAGCTGAAAAATCACTGGCGTTCTTCATGAGGCTTCCTTGAACACGGTGAAAATCCAAATGATAAATTTGCGAATATGTTGCTCTCTTTCTCAGATGAACCCCTTCCTTTACCGTTGCCTCCTGCAACCTAGAATTAATATCTTTACTTTCTCCTTTCGTACTTCTGCTATCTTGGTGAGCTCTTCCATAAAAGAACTCTCCCTCTCTGTTTTTGTGTCAATGAAACGAAAAAAAATGAGGCAGCTGTAAACAACTATGTCTAACTGTCTGCGTGTCTCTTTGGCGCCCGCTTTCTCTGCCCCTCCTCTCATTTCACTCCATGACATTCCCTCACAAACATTTGAATTCTGTTGGATTTTAGAGGTTAATTTTTTGATCTTTCCGAAAAAATAAAGCGCTAATTTCTGAAGAGATAACCCCAAGAAGCTTGTCCTTCCTGCTTCGCAGTCGATCTTTCGAAAAGAGGTGGTATTAGACTGATTGTTCGAATATTGAGAACAGAGAGGAAATATAAACAATTTGTGTTGTTTTTTTGGTCTTTGAAGTATAGAGTCGCCAGTTTGGGACGTATTTTGTAAGTTCTAAGGCACCATAGAGCAGAATCCTGATGATTATTCTGTATTCAGCTTTTGAGAGTATAGATCCTAATCCGGTGTAAGCTACCTTATTTTCAAAATGTTGGCTCAAATTTTCGATTTCTTCGTTCAAAAAATATCAGTTTTGTTTATAACGGAAAATCTTGGCTCGATGGACTTTTTGGTCTTGTTTCTTGATTCACTGATTTCCCTGAGTAGTGCAAGATATCAAAGTGACATTATTTTTATTCTGATAAGAAGTTTAAACATAGATAAAAAAGTAATTATTTATCAGAAATGATGGCCATTATGGTTTCTAGAAAGTATAAGGAATCTGAAACAACACAATTATAACAACCCAGGCAATTTATTACTTTTCTCTTGTATTTTTTTGGGTTGCATCATGAGTCATTTCTTCGTCCATCGAAATCGACAATTCCCACCACTTCTCGCACATAAACTGTAGAAGACTGCCTATTTCTCGGTTCCTTTTTTACCAGTCTAGGAGCAAACAAAACATCAGACCCGATATTTTTAATTTCTGCCGTCTTTTTTGAACACAAAAACACAGTAAGGTATCCGTTTTGTTTACGCATCATGTTCTATACACTTTTTTGTTCCGCAAAATAAGATTGCTTTTCAACCGATTTTATTATGCTTTCACTTGATCGTAAAACAACATTTCCCCCTTCTTTCCTTTGCAAGATTTCCCCTAAACTTCTGAGTTTTTCAGAATGGTTTTCGAGTCGCTAGTCGCAGACCTGCTCAACAGGTTTCTTGGCGACTTTGTCGACAATTTGGACTCTTCTCAACTGAATATTGGAATCTGGGGAGGTATAAATCGGTAGAAACAACTATTTTTCGATGTCATATTTTCTAGGAGACGTTAAGCTCGACAATTTGCAAGTCAAAGAAACAGCTCTCGATGACTTCGATTTACCGATCAAACTCAAATACGGCTATCTATCTTCCCTGGTTCTCAAGATTCCATGGAAAAATTTGTACAACGAGCCAGTCATTGCCACTATCGATGGACTCAACTTGATTGTCGTTCCCAACAAAGGGGTCGTTTACAATGAGGAGAAAGCTGCTAAGAATATTCAGGAGATCAAGCAGAAGACATTGGCACGGCTCGAAGAAGCACGCAAAGAACGCAGAAAGCCGAAGGATCCACAAGCAGACACCTTCACTGAGAAGATGATCACGCAGATTATCAAGAATCTACAGGTACGAGTGAGAAAAAGGGACAGATGATATCAGTTTATGGTCTCATTATCATTATCATTGACTCGAATTTTGGGCATCACAAGTTTATATTTTCAGGTTTCTGTTTCCAACATTCATGTTCGTTTCGAGGACAGATACACCAATCGCCATCGTCCTTTCGCCATGGGTGTCACTCTCGAAAAACTCTACTTCAAGGTAAAAAACATAGTTAACAATTTAATTCATTTGCTTGGTTCAGACCACCGACGAGAACTGGAAAGAAACAATTCACAAGGATGTTGTCAAGATCATCTACAAACTTGTCTCACTCCAGAATCTTGCAGTCTACTGGAACTCTTCCACCGAATTCATTTCCGATCTTGACGATAAGGAGGCTATCCGAAAGAAGCTACAAGAAACTATTCACAACGGGAAGAATCCACCAGAAGGTTTCAAATACATTTTGGAGCCAATTCAGATGGAGGCGAAACTCAAGCTGAATCAGAAGCCCGAAACAGATGGATCTCATTGGACGATTCCGAAAATTGATCTCGCAGTGGATATGCATTCCTTGGCACTGGCAATTGGAAAGTTCCAATATCAAGACATTCTCCTCTTCCTTGAAGCCCAAGAAAGATTCAATGCAGCAGGACAATATCTGAAGTATCGTCCAAATCTCAACGAGTTCAAGGGACATTACAAGCAATGGTGGAAGTTTGCTTATACCTCGATCCTTGAAGAGAAAGTTAGACGTCGTAGACACAACTGGTCTTGGGATCGAATGCAAAAACATCGCCAGCTCGTCCGGAAGTATCAGAAAGCATGGGTTCGACGTCAAACTGAAGCTAGTCCAGGAGCAGAAGTGGAAGCTACTGTCAAAGAGGCAGAGAAGAAGTTAGATGTATTCAATGTGAATGTTGCACGCCAACAAGCGGAGCTGGAAATCGACCGCCTTGGTTTGACGCGTCAAGAAGATAAGCCACAAGGATGGGTGGCTTGGGGAAAGAGCTTCTTCGGCAGCGGAGGTGGACCGACTCAAGACAAAAACAAGAAGGGAGGAAAAGATATTGGGTCACAATTCCAAGAAGCTATGACTCCCGAAGAGAAGGCAAAGCTGTTTGAAGCGATCGATTACCAAGAGAACATTCCACCAACAAATTATCCAAAGGAGTTTGTGGAAAACAAATTTGACTTCAAACTCGGACAAGTTGCCATTGTCGTTGATGGAGCAGTTTCGATGCAACTTCTCAAGCTGAAGGCTAGTGTGGAACAACGCCCAAGTGCTGGAGCAATTCAGTGAGTGTTTAGTTTCCAACACGAATTTTATTATTTTCAAAATGTGACTCGAATTATGTTTTTTTCCAGTGTCGAATCGTCTATTCAAGAACTCCGAATGGATGGATGTGGCTCCGAAGTCATCCGTGTCCGCGATCCATCGATTCCATGGATGTCCTTCCTTCTTGATACCAATCCACTCAAGGGAGACTATGATCAGCTCGTCAAACTTGCCATTGCTCCTATCAATGTCAAATATCAAGCGCCTGCGATCAACAACGCAATCGATGTCTTCAAGCCGCCAGAGTCTGTTCGCCTCAATCAACTAACTGCTCTGGCAATGTCCCGTTACGAAGAAGTTAAAACACGATCTGTTACCGGACTTGCTCATGCAGTTGAGCACCGTTCCCGTCTTGTTCTCGATGTCCAGATTCAGCCTGCCCGAATCTATGTCAGTGAAGGTGGAATCTACAGTGAAGAAAAACCTACGTTGGTTGCGGATATGGGTCTACTATCAGTTGTTACTGTTGACACTTCTACTGTGAATACTACTGGAATGGACAAACTTTCGGCTCTCATGGAGAAGGCTTATGATCGTTTCCATGTCAAATTGAGCAATGTCGTTATTGCTTTTGCCGAAGATGTTGCAACTGCAGAGGGATGTGTTTTCGAAAAAGAGTCACCACTCCATGTTCTCAAACCAACAGGACTTGATATTCAAATACACAAAAGTTCCATTGATGACCTCAGACTTGCGAAGATGCGAGTTCTTGGAGACTTGCCAGATATTGTTATTGGTATTTCGGGTAAGTATTAGAAAAACAAGAATATTCGATTTTTTATGGTTTGAAAATCTAAAAAATGTTTTTCAGATGTTCGGCTGATCGGATTGATGAAGCTTGCTCTTTCTATTCCAACACCGAAGCCAGACGAGAAAACAAAGGCGGAGAAGGAACTGGAAGTCGTTCCGGAAGCAAAAATCAGAGATCGTGCCAAGATGCGAACTATAATGGAAGCTGAAGAGATGGAAGAAGATGTGACACAGAAAGACGATGGCGATAATGATGAGGATGAGAAGCAAAAGAAGAAGAAAACCAGTGAACAGCAAGTTCAAATTGAACTCGATCTCCGTTTGAATCAAATTGGAGTTGTCGTTTACCGCAAAGATGCGGTCTTCTGTGATGTCTCCATCCTGAAAATGGCGTGTAAACTCCAAATGCGAACATTCGATATGGTCGTAACAGCCGAACTCGGATCGATCAGAGTTTCTATGCCAGAGTTCACTTCCTTGGATTCAAGACGTCAACACCTATTCTTGATCGATAACGATGAAAATCAGGGATCACTGATGACACTGAAGTTCGTTCAAGCCAATCCAGAGTCACCATTTTTTGCAACGGAGTATGCTCTGACAGAGCAAGCTGTGGATTTCACATTCACCAAACTGGTCGTTTCTCTTCATCAAGAAGGAGTTCTGGAGTTGAAATCATTTGGAGAAGCTCTTCAATCTCAACTCAACGAGCTTCAAAAGGACAAGCCAGAAGAAGAAAAGATGGAAGAAACTGCTCGCAAGATCAGCAGAAAACTTAGTGACAGTGTCATGTCGATAGCCTCTTTGAGTGCTTCTAGTTCCACAAGAGAAAAGCGACAGAGAAAGAAGACTGTCGGTTCCTCGGCTGCTGCTGAGTTGGATACCTCCAGAAACATCAAACAACGTATCAAGGCATCGTTCGGAAGTTTGGCATTGAATATTGGAACACAGAAATCGTTGGAAACTAGTCTAGCCATCGAACATGTAGGTTTCAAACTTGTTACAAATTCACTGATTCAAGATTTTCAGATTCAAGCCAACGTGAAGATTACTGAGAAGGCAATGGAAGTGGTTGCAACTCTTCGTGCTATATCTATGAAGGATCGTACTACAGGAGCTGTTTACAAAAAGTTACTTTCTGTCACTGGCAAAGAAGATATGCTCCGTTTCGATTTCATTCAATATCAACGAACTGATGAACAACGCGCGCTGATGAAAACTTCGGACGTCGATATGGTTGTAAAAATGCGACTTGCTCAAATGAGATTTGTCTTCTTAAATTTGTGGTTGGCCCGTTTGATGGCCTGGATTGCTCCATTCCAAAACGAAGCTGTCCGTGCTGCACAGGCAGCTCAAGCAGCAGCTGCTGAAAGAGCTGCAACGGCTGCTCAGAACGTTAAGCAAATAATGGAACAATCACCTCCACGGATTCAACTCGACGTTGTTCTTGAAGCTCCATTCATCGTTGTTCCACGACTCTCTACTTCTCGTGATGTCATTGTACTTCATCTGGGACGTCTTGCTTTGAAGAACGAGATCAGAGGCGACTCTCAGCATCCCAAGGCAGTGATAGACAGAATGGATATTCAAATGACAGACTGTTCATTTGGAATGGGAACAATGAATGAGGATGTATCCGCTGTTTCATCTTCTTGCATGATCCTAAAGCCAATCTCGTTTAAATTAGCCTTGCAAAGAAACCTAACATTCGCCGCCGTCAAGCAACTTCCTGAAATTGTTGTGGACGCTCATCTGCATTCGATTGAAGCTGAAATGTCGGACGCAGACTATAAGACACTCATGCAGACACTCTCTGGGAACTTGGCTGAAGGTGCTGATCTTGCTGTTCCGCCGCCACCACCGCCACCATCACTTGAGTCTTCAAACACTACTGTCGCACCGACAACTCCTGGAAAAGAAAAAGAGAAGAAGGATCGTGAAGCGAACGCTGGACCTCCCGTTGTAGAGAAATCCCATACTCGAATTGTGTTCCAGTTTGTTCTGGACAAGATTTCTGCAGTCTTGTACGAAGGAGAAGCAGTGAATGGTATTCGAAACGAGTCAGATGCATTCGCAGCACTACGTCTCAACAATGTCAAAACATCTGGAAAAATTGGAGAGGACAATTCTATTGTGTTCGCAATGTCTCTTGATGCATTCACTATGGACGACGAGAGAAAGGAGAAAACGAAGATTTCGAAGCTCATGGACAAGAATGGTTCAAAGGACGATCGTTTCTTGGATATGAGTTTCAATCAAGATGCGGAGGCGAACAAACAGATCAGACTCAAAATGTCAGCATTCTTTATTTGTCTCTGTCCAGAGTTTTTGGGATGTCTCACCAGATTCTTCAATGTTCCACAATCCGAAGAACAATTGGAAAAAGAAGCTGTGACTTCTAATGTTCCCACCAAAGCCACAAGCTCATCTACAACTACTGCTGGTGGAGTCAAGCCACCTGCAGGTCCACCACAGCCAGTCGGAACTCTTGCCATCGATTGTGACATGCACGGAGTGGAGGTTATTCTCGTTGAAGATTCCATGCACCCAGAATCCACCCAAGCACTCATTCTCTCATTTAATGTGACTGCTGCTTCTCATCCGAACGAGCAAACCAAAGACACCAAGATGAATGTAGCGGTAGAGAATCTTACCATTTTCTCCAGTTTCTATAACACGAAGCGTCGTAATGAGGTTACTTACCAAGTTTTGACTCCAGTTCGAATTGAAGCTCTTGTTAACATGAATACAGAACGGAAAAAAACGGATGCTGTACTCAAAATGTCAGCTATGGATATCAAGATGTCACCATCAATCATTCGTCTTCTGTCTGCAGTTTCCGCCGAGTTCGCCAAGAGCAGTGGAACCGCAGAAACTGGATCAGTCAGTCAGAAAATTGCAAAACTTCGGAAGTGGCCGAACTATTTCGATTCAAAGCCGATAGATCACAGAAAATACTGGTTCTTCGCGGCGCCGGTGGCTCAAGAAGCTGTGGAAGCAGAAGAGGATGCTACACAAGGAGAGAAGAGCAGAACCGATTCAATGATTGGAAAGGAGAATGCAAAGGTTGATATCGAGAGAATCTCATTCACTTTGGAAGCTGGAACAGGAGCCGTGAGTTATAGCTCTGTTTCCCTTTGGAAATTCAATTAATTTTCAGATTCCGGTGCCACTTATCTTCCTCGATATGCTGATCAATGCGGAAGCTCATGATTGGTCGTCAGCAATGCGCGTCACTTCCGGAATCTCACTACAGATGTCATACTACAATGAATCAGTCAGCGTTTGGGAACCCATTATTGAGCCAGTTGAAAACGAGAAAGGGGAGTATGAACGATGGAAGTTGGCTATGAATGTATGTCGAATCTAACTCACAATTATTTCAAGACCAATCATACTTTCAGATGAAATCCCGCAATAAGCAAGACTCCACTGATACGTCTCCGCAAACAGAAATCAAAATTGAAGCTGATAAGATGTTGAATGTAACTGTCACGAAATCACTGCTCTCGCTCCTCAACAAACTTTCTGAAGTGTTCGCAACCGCCGCAAAGCAGATCACACCAACACAGACACGTCATCTTCCGGGAATATCTCCATTTGTTGTACTTAACGAGACTGGAATTGCCGTCAAAGTTCTCGATACTGAAACTATCAAAGTTAGCGAAAGTGGAGAAGCTGTTGACGCGACCCATGGTGATTTCATCGATGTTTTCCTCAAGAATAAAAAGAGCAGCTTGGAGGATCGTAGATTGAGTATTGAGCAAGAAGAAGTAACTGGAGATTTGAAATTCGAATTGACTGGAACTGTTCGGGAGACCAAGATTGGACGCGCTGAGAAGAGAATTATTCATCTGCCAAAAGTCAGTGAGGGAGGACACAAATGGCTAATTGTTGCCGAAACAACTATCGAGAACAACCGTCGTCTTGTCACTCTCAACTCGCACGTTAAGTTCACTAATCATTTGTCCTACGCTGTGGAGCTGTACTCGAAACGAGACACTACACTGGATTTGTTCGGTACTGTTGAACATGGTGAAACTATTCCTTTGGCTGTACCTCTGCTTTTCTCACCGTCTGGAGATATCTATTTGAAACCAGTTGATGATAAGTAGGTTTCTCGATTTCTGATCATTTCTATAAGCTTACAAATACAGATACGAAGTTTCCTTCGAATCACTCTGCTGGCACAACTTCGAGCACAACCGTCGTCAGGCTGTGAGATGTGAGGCTGATTCTACAGATGGAAGTTTCTCAGGAATCTACATCGATTCCGTGGTTCACGAAGAGAAAATCCCAGATGGAGTGGATGATCAAACCACTAGCATCTTCCATGTTCATCTCTATCCACCACTTGAGTTCCACAATAATCTTCCATTCGATGTCAATCTTGAACTTCCTGAACAAAAGGTTCTGTCAGCTGGAACATCCACACTTCTGAATGTTGTTGCCGGAAGTCCTGTAAAGGCGTGGCTCAGTTATTTGGGAGAGAAATATGTTTTGGAGATGCCAGTTCCTGAAATCAAGAAAGATGTTGAAGTAGTGGCTCTGAACACTGAAACAGGATCCGATGAACTGGTACTTAATAGACTATGGAGAAAAATATATTACGATTGTTTTTCAGCTTCTCGGACTTCATTGGACTAGCGAGTATGGAGACCAAAAAGTGTATTTGTATGCTCCATTTTGGCTCGTGAACAACACTGACAAGATGCTCCGTCATGTGGTAGGCTTGAATGAAACTAGTTATTATTATCAGAGGAAAAAGCTCAGCGGCACGATGATTACCTCTTGCTTCTATAAAACTTTTTGATGTTGTTTGTTGCCTATGAGCTTTTTCTCTTCACATACCACTGCTTCTGAATTTTGGGTCCCCACTTCTGGACGTCACTCTTTCATGCTTTTTTCAGACTATTTTCATTTCTCGTACAGAGCTGTAGATATAGAGTAGTCATACGTATCTATCTATTGTCTATCACTAATTACGCATTTTTCAATAGGAGAGCAGCGGAAACATGTTGACGAACACAGCGCGCGGGTGTGTGCCTTGCGGAAAGAAGTCGGTCATCACGTCACAAGAGGTTCAACATTTTTCTACTTTTCTTAATAACCCTTTTATTTGCAATTCATGTCAACTTTTCCGGGCAGTTTTTAGCTAACACTGTTGAAGAAAACATTTCAAACCAATATATATAACTTTTCCAGAACGACGATGCAGTACAACACGCTCCGAACGAAAATCCAATCATCTTACCGTTCCCAGCAGTTGATCTGTCTAAGAAGAAGAAGGTGAGAATCGAATCTTCTGCATGATTGATCATTGAAATTTCAGGCACGAGTTAGAATTGAGAATGAGAGTGAATGGTCGGATGAGTTCCCATTGGATACAGTCGGAAATGCTGCAAGAATCACTTGCAAAGGATCACACAAAGATTTCGATGTGAGTTGCTCGATTTGATTTTGGCCAATGCTCACGTGTTTTTTAATTATTTCAGCTGACCGTAGATATCAAACTTTGCCAATCTGGGCTCACTAAGATTGTCACATTTGCTCCATTCTACTTAGTCTCAAATCTTGGCAAGAATCCAATGGAGATTCGCGAAGAGGGTCAGAAGATTTGGATCGACGTTCCAGCAGAGACTGTTAGTGTTGAATGAAATTTCAAACAATTGTCATTGAATAATATTATTTCAGTGTGTAGGAATTTGGCCCGAGGAGCGTAAGAAGCGAAAACTCATGTGCGTCCGATACAAAGAAGAGCCAGAAGCTGAATCACTTCTGTTCCCGATCACAGAGAACTATGAAACATTGTGCCACGTAAGTTACCAGTTAAATACTTACTAGGGAAACGTTTAAGGTGACCGTGGAGTTATGAATCGAGGCCTATATCATTCGAAAGGCAATAACGAAATTAGTATAAATTTGAATTTACAGCTGCCTAAACGCCCTGTGAGCTGAGCAATTTGGGTTAAAAGTCTCATTTTTCGACAAATTCAGTGGTAATTCTTCATTGGAAAAGAGAAATTTCGAATTTTACATTTCCACGTCAATTTTCTGTGAGAAAAACCACTAAATTTGTCAAAAAATGAGACTTGTAACCCGAATTGCTCAGCTCACAGGGCGTTTAGGCAGCTGTAAATTCAAATTTATACTAATTTCGTTATTGCCTTTCGAATGATATAGGTCTCGATTCATAACTCCACGGTCACCTTAAACGTATCCCTAGTTAATTCGTTGAAACTCTGATTTTAGATGGATGGTGAATCCATTGGAGTTGAAGTCTCTGTCTCTACCGGCGAATCTTCTGTGGCTGTTCATCTTTCTCCGTTCACCCCTGGAATGTGCCCAGTTCAAGTCATGAACAATCTCACGGTTCCAGTCACATTTGGACAGAAGGGTCACAAAAAAACATCAGTTGGTCCAAATGAGCTTGCACATTTCTCGTGGGCCAGTATTACCGATGCGAAGGTTCTTGAAGTTGATATTGGAGATTGGCACTTTGAAGACAAACTGGATCAGAATCGATTCGGCGATTTGCAAATCGACAAGAACGTCAGACGGTTCTCGTACTATTCGAACTTCTTGATTGGAAGACAACGCGTTCTTCTCTTCACACCAGATGTTGATATTGCAAAAGCTGCATACGGAAGCTGGGAAACTGATATTGTGGACATGCAAGCAGAAATTTCGCTTCAAGGATTCGGTCTTTCCGTCGTTGACAACATCGTTGGAAGAGAAATCATATATATGGCCATATCCTCGTCTGATATTCTCTGGGAAGAGGAGGTGAAGAAGGGACGTTTCAAGCCACTTGCTGTCAAGTATATGCAAGCTCTGGAAGAGAAATATCAGGTCCATTTAATTACACCAAATGACGAGTATGAGTCATTGGAAGGATTCGAAGTCAACGTTAACCGCATGATTCTGAAAAAGAAGAAGGGCAAAGAAGTTAGAATTCGAAGAATTTTCGAGCAAGGACTTTGGGCCACATACGGAAAGAGTGCACAACGAACAAGACTTCATGCAAAGATAAATCATATTCAAGTTGATAATCAGGTGAACATAACTTTACTGATGAGAAATGTTAATATTCATACTTTCAGCTTGATGCCTGCATTTTCCCACGCGTTCTTTCCGTTGTGCCGCCGCCGAAGAGTGTTGTTGTTGACAACAGTAAAATTTGTAAAATGGGATAACTTATAGTTTTCATTCTTCCAGCTCCCAAACCGTTCATCGAGTTGTCGCTTCTCCAACGCCAACCCGAGTTCTCATCAATTGCTGAAATCGAGTATGCACATGTTTTGATTCAAGAATTCGCTGTTCAAGTCGATCAGGGGCTCATTAACGCCTTGCTTCTGCTCATTTCTGGCGAAGTTGCTCGAAAACCATACGGAGTGAGTTTTCTTTTTTTCGGAACGCTGCTAAAGATGATTTGTTTTCAGAAAGAGATGTTCGATGAAGATCTCAAGATATGCCACGTTACTCTCTCGGAAACCGCCAGCACATATCGCTCTCAACGACCAAAGAGTTTCTACAACGATCTTCATATTTCTCCAATCATGATGCATTTATCATTCTCGCAAGGAGGAACCTCTGGAGATGCTGCAGCATCGGGAGCTTCAATGCCAATCCAATCAGAAATGATCAATGTTCTTCTACGATCTGTTGGAGTTACACTCACTGAACTTCAAGATGTCGTTTTCAAACTTGCATATTTCGAACGGAAGTGTGTTTTCTACAGTCCAGAACAGTTGAATGGAGAGATTATTTCTCACTATGCGAAACAGTTCATCAAACAGGTTTATGTACTTGTGTTGGGACTTGATATCATCGGAAATCCGTTTGGATTAGTCAGAGATTTGTCTGCAGGAGTGGAAGATCTTTTCTATCAACCATTCCAAGGAGCTATTCAAGGACCAGAGGTTAGTTCTCTTCAAATCGGTTGTTTTTCATTTAGGAATATCGGAACTACTCGAGAAAACCTATTTTTCCAGGAATTTGCTGCTGGTGTAGCTCTCGGAGTTCAATCGATGTTCGGACACGCTGTCGGTGGAGCTGCTGGAGCCGTTGGCCGAATCACTGGTACTGTTGGTAAAGGTGTTGCTGCTCTGACTTTCGACGATGACTATATGAAGAAACGTCAAGAGGACCTGAACCGAAAACCACAGTCATTTGGTGAAGGAATGGCACGTGGACTCAAAGGTCTCGGAATGGGAGTTGTCGGAGGAATAACAGGAGTTGTAACGAAACCGATAGAAGGAGCAAAGCAAGAAGGAGGATTCGGTTTTGTGAAGGGAGTTGGAAAAGGTCTCATTGGAGTCGTCACTCGACCAGTTTCTGGAGTTGTTGATTTCGCGAGTGGCACGATGAACTCGGTTCGAGCAGTGGCAGGAACAAACAGAGAGGCTGGACCACTTCGACCACCACGTGTTCTTCGTGCTGACAAGATTGTCCGACCATATTCCAGCACGGATGCTTACGGATTCAACGTTTTTAAGGACACTGATCGTGGAGAGCTCGCTGAAACTGACGAGTTTGTCACTTATGCTTCCATCAGTGACAAAATAGTGCTGATTATTACCGATCGTCGTCTAGTTCTGAGCAAACGGACGGATATGATGGGAGTGTGGCAAACTGATTGGGCGACTGAATACTGCAAGATCAAGGAACCAGAATTCATTGAGAACGGTGTCAAGATTTTGCTGAAGGTAGAAATACAACTTTCCTCAGTGTGTCCTTGACAAATATGTTTCAGGAGAAGAAGAAGGGATTCCTGGGAATCGGCTCGTCCGAAGGAAAGATAATCACATTCCAAAATGCGGAGAAGATTCATCCAAAGCTCGCTGCCGCATACAAGAAAGCTACTCTTGCATAGTTCCGAAATCACCCACCAAAACTCATCAATCGCCGATTCAAAATGTCAAAAGCATGTTCATAATATTTTTCTCTCAAATTGTTCTCTCCCCTTTAATTTCCTCGATAGAAAATGTTGAATCGTTACGGATCGTTTTGGGTTTTTTAATGTTCTATTAATTTTATAATATGTATCTGCCTCCGTAAATCAATTGAAAATAAAGTTTTTTTGTGGGAATACTTCTGAAATGAGTAGACGTTGCGAAATGTGCTTGTGTCTGCGCCCTCTGTTTGGTCAACTAATCCCTAATATCTTTGTTTCTCTATGTTCTCTCACCTCCAAACACGCACAGCATATTTCGAAAAACTTCACCGCTTTTTATACTAGTAAAAATTGAAACTAACACTATTGGTTTTATTTAACATACGAGTATTATAGTTGCTTTCACTGAATGGCTTCTTCGTCGGAAAGTGCTTGTGACGATCAGGGTGATTATCAATGGCCATGGTGTCAAATGGGGCACTTTGGAATCAATTTTATACAAACTGATGGTTCCAAAGCCTACGTCGAAGGAGATCTATCCAGAGCATACATAAAGTAAGCAACATTAACTGTTTCCTAGGTCACAGAAGAATTTCTCTCCCCAGATTGTTTTCAACATTCATTGTAACTTCGAAGAGCATGTGCGCTCTACTAGAGCGGCAATGCCAATTAATCTTCGTTTCCATTCTTGAAAACTCAAATTAAAAAAGAATAATGCTTTTCGAAGACATATAGAAATCCCATTTCCAGAGACTTCGAACTGCTGAAGGCTAGCAAACGCCCTAAGGAGCAGAAGCTGCCGGAAGAAAAACTTCAGGAAGATATGGACGAGATCAGTTTGAAGGATGCAGAAGCTGAAGATAATGGTTGGTTGTTTCATTGTGCTATTTAAGTCATAAGTTCGTTTCTTCAGGCGACACCACCGATAAAATGCTCGAGGAGAAAGACATGGCCTATGAAGTACTTCCCAAATGGACATCAGATAAGAAAAAGAGCAAGAAAAAGAAGATGAAAGGAAGATACAACTATCGGTCATTCAACGAATATTGGGATGTTTCTTGCTTTTGGTTGACCCAACTCACCTGGTTGAATGATTATGGAGAGCAGATGACTGAGGATAATCGGAAGGATTTGTTAAAACAATGTGAGGAAATGAAACCGGTTTATCCAATTGAGCAGCATGAGAATCTCCTGGTTTGTAGAAGTGTTGCTCAAGAGTAACCAATATTGATTTTTCAGGAAAACTCCGATTACCAAAACGTCACCAAGGAAGTAATCGAGAAGAAACCAGAATCAACGTTCGAGGAGATTTATGCAGAACACTGTGAGCTGATCAAGAAACAGTCGGAAATCGATTATCACATTCATCAAACGAAGGCTGTCACTCGTCGTTGCAAGGATATGATTTCAAGAGTTTGTTTTTACTCGAGAGGTTGTATTTCATTCTGTATTTCTAGGTTAAACGACTTGGTTATGCTCCTGGTTTCGAAGAATCCCAGTTGCCGTCATTCTACGATCTCGGTAACACTGAGCAGAAACACGAGAAACCACTGATAAAGGATATCAAGTACACTATTGATGATGCATATTCCAAGAAGTTCTGGTTGGTTTTGCGATTTCAAATATGATTTCAAATAAAGTAGCATATTTTCAGTGGAAACGAAGGTCGTGATGACAAGGCTGATGAGTCTACATCAACCTCTGATTCGATTACACCTACACAATCCACGACGGAAGTTGTTTCTACATTAAACCCATCGGAAATCCGATTCAATTTCGATCCTGAAACTGAGCAACATCTAATCGCATCGAATGCTGAGAAGCTATACGCAAATGATCCTGAAATCAGCAAGTACTATTATCAGCGTTATCGACTTTTTTCTCGCTTGGACGAAGGAATTATTATGGATAGAGAAGGATGGTTTTCCGTTACTCCAGAAGCAATCGCTGAACACATTGCTGATCGAGTTGTTCGTCATAATGTTTCAGTCGTTGTTGATGCATTTACTGGAGTTGGAGGCAATGCTATCCAATTTGCACTCCGTGGAGCTCATGGTAAGTGGGACCATACATTTTAATAGTTATTTATCCTCATTTTCAGTGATTGCCATCGACATGGATCCAGTTCGTCTGAAATGTGCTCGAGAAAATGCTCGGGTTTATGGTGTGGATACCTACATTGATTTCATCTGTGCTGACTTCTTCGATGTAGCAGCAACCTGGGCAGCCGATAAGAAATTGGCTCCGAAAGTAGATGCCGTTTTTCTGAGTCCTCCGTGGGGTGGACCTTCTTATTTGAAGGCAAAAGAGTTCGATCTGGCTACTGGTTGTTGTCCAAATGGAATTGATATTTTCGATGTTTCTTTGAAAATCAGCCCAAATATTGCATATTTTCTACCAAGAAACACCAAAGTCAGCCAGGTAATTATTCCGGAAAAACTATAGTTTTCAATGAAATTCAATTTTCAGTTGACTGAACTTGCCATCAAAGCGAAAAGTCGTATGGAAATCGAGCAGTCTTCATTGAACTCCAAAATCAAGACGATCACCGTATATTATGGGAAGTTGGCATATCGGGAAAAGATAACACGGTCTTATGATGATGCATAATTTCCTTTTCAGTTGTTTTTTCATTTTTCATTGTTCCAGGTTGTTCATGCTCTCAGATTGTTGTGTTCTCTACTCACTTAATAAAATTCAATGACTTTCAACTGATAGAAAGTGTCTCATTGACAAATCATCATCCCCCCCCCCCCCATCTCTTCGTTTCTCTTTTGAAGTATAACTTGCTCGCAGAGCCGGTGGCATCCAGGACAGCAGCTGTCCGTTTCTGCTCTCTGAGCAATTACACACTATCATTTTCTCTTGCTTCTCCAGATTTTCATTATTCTCTGAACTGATCAATCAATCAATAGTCACTCAAACAAGGATAATTTCAAGTTTATGTTTCGAGAGAATCCCTAACAAAACATCTGGTTTACTACGGACCACTTGCTATGACCCAAGAGCAATTCGAATGAAAAACGAACACTTTTTGGTTTATGACTTTCGTTTGGGATCTTTCGAAAACCACAAGAATTTTTTGAATATTACTCTAGGAAGTTTAATTTTGTTGAGACCCAGAAAAACTGAATTCGTTCCTGAAGAATCCTAAAATAACAGTAGAAGTCTTTTGGATTACAGCCTGGAAATGACTCAAAACAAAGTTACAGGTCCTCAGTTTCAAAATTTTCGGATTTTCGGCTTGATTCAGCTACTCCCGGTCCCCTTTCAGAGCCATCTTTCCCCTAACATTTCTTGCTTTGAAACACATCGACTTTTCATCTTCTTATGGGATTCAGCTTCGATTTGTGTCAAAATATTTTTTGTCCGGTACTGTAGTTTGCTCCCATTTTAACCTTCAAACTGGTTCTAGAATCTTCTAGTGTTAGATGCCAGCTATAACAAGCAGGATCCTTCCATAGTTCACATTGAAGTATAAGAGTCACGTTAAAAATGCCCTGACCATCTCACCTCATGATTTGAAAAATAGAACCCCGAAAGTACTCCACTAGTCCACATAAACTTTTTTCATATTCCATTAAAAATTCTCGGCAAACTCTATTAAAACATGCTCATTAAACTCCATTTCCCACCGCTTTCCTCCCTCTCTCTCTCTCTCTTCTTCCTTGAATGCCCAAAAACAATGAGGGACCGAAATGTACGGAGAAAAGGGGGATGGATGATGATGATGTTGGTGGGGGTGCTCCCCTTCTTTCCTATATTTAATCCATGTCGTCCGCTTCTTTTCTTCCACCACCGCCATCCTCTGTCACACAATCATTCATGTCCTTCTCCTTCTGCTTTTCCGTTTTTCTTTTAATCTTTTCACTCTTTCCCTCTTTCAGTAGATGACCACTTTTAAAGTGGGAAATGAGTGAGAGGGAGGAGACAGACGAATTTTTAATAATTATTTTTAAGAATGTAAACACTTTCTTTCAGGTCTCTTCATGAGGTCCTCAAAATGGTTCTTTCTTACTGTAGGCACTGCTATTCTACTCATAACTATACTTGGTAAGTCAGATGGTTCAAATGACACAGTGTGCTCCTAGATGAAGTAAGTCTTCTGAACGAGATTCTGAAGTCTCTTGTGCTAGTAGCTAAGATCGGAAACTGAGAAAATTTGTACGGCGGAAGATGGAGGTGTCTATTGGCAATGTACTGTGGCCTTTAAGTGCAGGAAGTTTGGAAACCGCTGTGTCTTGATACATCCTAGACTAATAACTAAACTTTGGAGGCAGTGGATCTCTAGCTTCGATGAATCGAGATTCAATATAAACCTGTTCCATCCTTCCCTAGAATTTTACTAGTCCTTTGACTCCAGCTAATAATTTGGTGCCCCGCTCAACAGGCAGGTAACTTTTGACGATTTCGGGGGAAAATACCAATTTTGGGGGGGGGGGGGGTCTGGGGGTCTTCTGGTTTTCAACGGACGCACCATCTTCAGAAGACGTTCACAAATAAAGTTGTTCATTACAAAAATAGAGTTCTAGACTTGTCCACATAATTTCAAATCAAATAGTCAATTTTGAACCCTTCAAACTCCCCCAAATAGTCATTTTTTCCACTGAAAACGTTCAAAGTTCATTTCCTTTTGAACAAAACTGTAGCTAATTTTGGCCCCTGGAGTCCTCATTTCCGCAATAATATCCTTCATGATCTCACAAAGTTTAAATTTTATTGCATAAATGAGGTCTTTGCTATCATCTATACCTAAGTTTCTAGAAAAAGTTCAAAGTGCAAAGTCAATTTTCGTTAAACCCCCCCCCCCCCCCCCCCCCCATCGAACCTCAGCGATTTTATACAGCCATCAACCATTTCGACTCTTTATTCAAAAAGTGCATAATGATCCCATTTCGGCCACCCACAAAACCAAGAAAATGGCGAAGAAGGCGTTGACGTCGTCCATCTTTTTGCTTGCTTCTCAGATTTTTCGACGCCTTCTTGTCGGTTAATACGTGCAAATGGTTCTCTGGGGAATCGGACCTCGAAAGTTGTTCCCTATGATTTGTTTACAGTTGTTGACCTACTTTACTTTAGCTTTTCCATTTTGCAACTAGTGGATTCTCTGAAAAAAGTATATAGATATGGGTAGGTTTCAGTTTAGATTCGAAAGTCATATTCCTGAGTCTCTAAATTTAACAATTTTCAGTTTCGGCGTCAGATGATGAGGAGAGGTTGATGGTGGATGTGTTCAGAGGATACAATTCACTTATCCAGGTAACTCAGTTGAACCAATTTCCATCAAAATTTTCTAATTTTCAGCCAGTTCGTAACTCCTCAGAACTGCCTCTAATCGTGAAAATGGCTCTACAACTTGTACTGCTCATCAATGTGGTTGGTGTCACTTTTATTCAATTATCCATTTCAAATCTTATTTGTTTTAGGACGAGAAAGATCAAGTTATGCACACAAACGTCTGGCTCACTTTGGTTTGTTTCTATTTTTGTTACTTTTAAGTTTCAAATAAAACTTTCAGCAATGGCACGATTTCCAAATGAAGTGGAATCCGGTGAATTACGGAGAAATCAAACAGATTCGTGTGTCTCCGGATAAAGTTTGGCTCCCAGATATTGTTCTTTTCAATAAGTTCGTTTTTTGGACCAAAAACTGTACATATAAACCCCCTTTTTCAGTGCTGATGGAAATTATGAAGTATCATTTATGTGTAATGTGGTTATAAATCATCGAGGAGATATGCTATGGGTACCTCCAGCAATTTACAAAAGCAGTTGTATTATTGGTGAGTTTTTATTGAAATGTTTTTGTGAAAGTATTGAGAACCTCAAAAGCATAATGGATCCTGATCCTTCTCCAATTATTTTGTTCTTAAGTGGAATATTTGAGCCCCTACTTTTGAAAGGGGGCCAGGCCAGTCTTTCAGGAAAACACAACCCGGCCCGGCTGGCTTACTGGACTGCCCGTCAGATTGTAATCCTGTTTTTGAGACAAAAACTGTCCTGTGCATTACTGGATTTTCGGAGCATCGTTTTTGTTCACACCCCTAATTCTATTACATTTCAGACGTTGAATTCTTCCCATTCGACGAGCAAGTGTGCACATTGGTTTTTGGAAGTTGGACGGTAAATCTTTTTAATTTATTATCCGAATTTCTTTCGCATTTTCAGTATAACGAAAATGAAATCAAACTGGAATTCGTTCAAGCAGAACTTGTTGATGTATCTGAATACTCAGCAAGCTCAATTTGGGATGTAATCGATGTTCCGGCTTCTTTGGTCAACAAAAGATCCCGAATCGAATTTCAAGTCCGGATCAGGAGAAAAACTCTTTTCTACACAGTCGTACTCATTATTCCGACTGTTTTGATGGCATTCTTGAGTATGGCTGTATTCTTCTTACCCACTGATTCAGGTGAGACGTTTCAAAATTTTGGAGAACTTTGCATCTAACATTTTTTCTGGTAACTAAACATTGTTAAATTTCAGGAGAGAAAATCACACTAACCATCTCCGTTCTCCTATCTATCGTGGTTTTCTTGCTCCTTGTCTCCAAGATTCTTCCCCCAACATCGTCTACAATCCCATTGATGGCTAAGTACCTTCTTCTCACTTTTGTACTCAACGTCATCACTATTCTGGTCACCGTTATTATCATCAATGTCTATTTCCGTGGACCAAGAACTCATAGAATGCCGCATTGGGTTAGAGTTGTATTCTTACAGGTAACTGCCCAGTTTCATCCCTGTCTTTGAAATAATACTTTATTCAGTTACTTCCAAAACTTGTCTGCATGAAAAGACCGAAGTCAGCATCCGAAAGAAGTGCAGTCCGTTCCGGAATGGCTCAGTTACCGGGAGTTGGTCAATTCACTCTCAGTCCCTCTGCTCATCATCCACTTTGCCCGTCAGCAGATGATAGAACTGCTACTATTAGGAATACTGCTCTGAATGAGACATCTGCATATTATCCACTGAGCACGGATGCTCTCCGAGCAATCGATGCGATCGAGTATATTACGGAGCATTTGAAAAGAGATGAGCAACATAAATCTGTGAGTTTTTTGATTACTTCAAATGATAGATGGTGTAAGCATAGCTTATGTATTTAAAAAATACGGCTCTTTCAAAGGATAGACCGGAAAGTGGACCCGGGAAAGTGTAAAATATCAAAAGGCAAACACTCGAAAATTTGTATTAGAGACTATTTTTAATTGAATTTACATTACCGCTCAATAGATTGCAAACGTTTGACGTTTTAGGTTGAAAAATGTGAAGCCTGTTCGTTTCTGTTCAAGTTTATTGGGGTGTTAATCAGCTCCAGAACTCTATTTTTGTAGTCACAAAAATCTAAACTTTAATTTTCCAGTTCCGAGACGACTGGAAATACGTGGCGATGATTATTGACCGACTGCTTCTTTACGTCTTCTTCGGAATCACCGTCGGAGGAACGTGTGGAATTTTGTTCTCTGCTCCCCACGTTTTTCAAAGTGCGTCCTTTCGATCACAACTTTCGAAATTTCTATTGTTTTCAGGAATCGATCAACAAGAAATGCTGGATCGACTCAAAGAAAAGTATGACACTGCTTCAAATATCCCATGATTTATACACATTGATATCAACATTTGATGTATCATTAGCTTTGCTTTTCAACTTCTTATCGAATTTAGTCTTTCAAAATTTATTTTCCAAATGCGGGTGTGTTTTTGAAATAAGCTGGTCTATTTTTATCATCATTTTCAATGAATTACTTTACCCAGATTCTCTCGTTTCGTTTAAGATACCCTTCTTTTCCTCCTTTCACACAAGAATATCTGCCCCAAACTTCTCAGCTTCGAACGCTATTGGTACTTTAAAAATAATACAACACTCAAAAGGAAACAAGTTTCAAAAAGTGGAAACTATTTCGTTTATTTACATCCACCTCCCTTTTTTTCAAAAATTCTCCTCTCTCGTTCGGTAGGTGATTGATAGTATGTGACCAAACGAAAAGAAAAAAAGAAGAAGAACATGGAATTTTGATAGCCAGTGACATGAAGGTCACTCTGAATGGCAAAAACATCGCTTTTTATTCTCGGAAATAAAAGAAAATCGCGAAAAACCCAACCAACGTTTCGAGAATGGCTTTTCATTTTAATACCCAACCAATGCCATAGGTCGTTTCCATTTTCTGCAACAAGGAAAACGGACACAAAGGACTATTATGACAGAGTAAAGTAAAAGTTCAGAAAGAGTAATGGAGATGACTTCTTATGATGTCAGAGAAAATATCAGCACTTTGGCGAATATGGGATAAGTCAAGATGATTTGAAGATTTGAATCATTCAATTAGATCATCCGATTTTGCCGAAAAAGCCTCTCGAAATCAGGAACGGTCGAAAATGGACAAATAAAGAGAGAATAAATCACAGAATTGGTCAAATTTTTTGATGAGGTGAAGAACTGGAGTTTGTTCCTGGTAACGCATTGCATTTACAGTACCGCTCGAAGGTTCAAAACTGTCTGCCTGATTTGAAACTTTAGATGTATACATCGATTTTACAGCTCTTTTCTGTAATTGACAACGTCTTCTGAGAGAAAAATCAGAAGGCCCGAGAAATTATGAAAGTTGTACTGAAAAGGAGAGAAACACACCTTCCCTTCTTTAGAACATATCGTACTGAAATATGTCAATTACAAAAATAGATTTCTAGAATTGATGCGTACATCCACAAAGTTTCAGATCGAACAGACGAATTGTGCGATACTATGGCGTTGATAAGCCTCGAACTGTTGAGTGGAATACCAGCAAAGTCTTTGTAGATTTTTCCGTTTTTGATAAGTTTATCCTAACCGGTTCACAGAAAACTTACGGATGTTGCAAGTCCAAAATCTTTCAGTATTTCCTATCAAAACCAAATGAACCGAAAATATAGTGTACCTCTTTCCCGTTCATTACTAATTGCTCGTTTGATGTTTCCTTGCACTTCAATTTGAAAAACACAAATCTAGAAGATTCAGCAAACACCTTCGGAAACTGTTATAACGTCTTCTTCCCTTTTGACGTCATCTGAAATTCCCAGAACCACAAACAACCAAGACAGTAAACACAATCTTTTGATCGACTAAAAGGAAATCAAAGAAACCAAAGTAAACACGGGAATCCGTTTTTTGGAGAGAAATTTCACTTCCTGCAGATGATAAGAAAAGAAAAAGAAGACAGATCGGATCGAACTTGATTCATTCGTTTTAAGATCTGTGATCTGAAATTATGATATATCGAAGTGTGACTGATTCTGATCTACAATCATCTAATCCTTCTCGTTCTTTTCATTGTAAATACAGTATACTCTGATCTTAATTACGTCATTTTAGTATGAAACTTCAAAACCACTAAAACACGGCAGTTCAAGTGTTCTGTTTTTTGAATCAGCCATTGAAAAACTTCAATTCCTCAAAAAGGTTCGACGTCACAGGTTGGAAAGTTCGTCGAGGAACGAGGAATTGAATTGTAGTCTCTTTCCTTTTTTGTTTCGTTTTTTCTTGCCAAATGACCCTCAAGAGAGATATGTGGTGGACATTGATCACTGAAAAGAAATGGAGAATAAGAAGGTACAAAGGACAGTGGTCGGATTTTGGAGAGGATATTAAAATTTGGAAGGGAATAAACTTTGTTTTGAAGTACTATGGTACTTTAATAAGGTTCAAAATGATCGATGTTTCTCACAGTTTGTCAAAGTATACTGTACCGCTCAGATAGTTGTGAGCATTCGACTATTTCAGTGAAAACGGAAACTTTTGGAGTCATAAAAAGGGGTTCAAATTTGTTTATTTAGTCTGGAATTTTGTGACTGTATACATTAGTTTTCGAACTTAATTTTTGTAGTTGACAACTTTTTTGTACGACCGCTCCTAGAGACGGTATGCCCCCTAGAAGTGGCACTATGGGAAACTTCCCTCTCTTTATTGCAACTTTCATAGGTTTCGGGTGTTCACGGGACGTACCATCTTTATAAGAGGCTACACAAAAAAGATGTAAACTACAAAAATATAGTTCTAAAGTTTATCTAATCATCCTAATAAGTTTTACCAAAATCCGATAATCATAACCTACTTTTTCAGACCCCATAGTTGACTTTTTTAACTGAAAATGAATAAATCGTATAACTTACTGCACGGTACAATACAACTACAAATATGGAGTAAAAATATCAAATCTGGAGACTGCAAAAAGTAACTTAAAATTGAATCTCGCAGCATTGAGAGCTGTTTTCTAGTTCATTCTAACTTTCAGAGCAATGATATTATGGAGTCCAACTGAATCACACTGATGAATTACTTGGAAAATTCTAAAAATGAAGAACCATATTCTAGACAGCAAGTCGTTAAAACTTCTAGACAGATTTCTGAATCTTTTTTTTTCGAAAACCAAGGGTCATTTTCAAATTGAAACTGTCTATCTGTCCTTGAAATGTCCAATTCTGACCCATTGTTCGGTCGGTTTTTCTTGCCTTCTCACTTGGTTTTTCCATCTCTCATCTTCTCTCTGCTTCTCCTGCCCTTATGTGGTCATAACAAGTTTAAACAACATTTTCAGACGAGTAGGTGTAGATGTTGAAAAGAGAAAAAGAAAAAGAAGACGTCAGGCAATCAATCCGTAAAGGTTTGAGAGAATCAGAGAAAATGTGTGTATACAGGAGATACTGGTTAGAAGATGAAACGTGGGCGGAGTCGGGACAGGGAGGAGCATGGAGACGTTGGGTATAAATGAAGATGGTTTTCTCGGAGATAACATGTTCTTCTCGTACTTTCTGTGTTTTCATCTGGGGCTTTCTTAAAGTTTGAAGTTCATATACTGTTTCTTTTCGCCCTTCCCATTTTCGAAGCTTCACCAAGTGTCTTCACAAGATTTGATTGTTTCCAGAATGCATACCTCCTTAATCTTACTCCTATCACTTGTCCCTCTTGCCACTTCACAGATGATTCGTCAATGTGGATGTGGAGAAATCGAAGGATGTTTGGGAACTGCCACGGGAGGATTCATGAAGTGTGCTGATCAATGTCAAAACCACGTGGCAGCCATGGGAGCCAACTATCCAGCACTGAGGCAATGCATGTTGGCAAAGGAGCCAGCCATCACCAGAGCTGCCAACTGCCAGAAATCGAACCTTCAGAATGCGTAAGTTGATCAATCATTGAGGACCAGCATTATCATTTGCTTTTTCAGCTGCTCCCGTTCCGGAGGTGGCATGGTTCGCAAGCGCTACCCAGAGACACTCAAACTTGCCGCTTTCACTGAAGTCAACTCGATTCTGCAGCGATCTGGTAAATCTTTCCATCCTCAATTCCTCCAATAAACCACTTTTTCCAGGAATCCAAGCCGAAGCCAAGGCCTTCCTTTCCGTCGGTAAGAAGTTCGCCACCTGTGTCATGAAGTGTATGGATCGTGGATCAACTGGTAACTGCTACAAGAAACTCGGATGCGGACTCGACCTCCCACCAGACAGTGTCCTCGTTCAATCCACCAAGCAATGTGCCATCAACTCTGGATTTGACACTGCCGGAGTTCGCCAATTGTGTAACTGTGTGGCTGGAACTGGAGTTCGCAACCTCGCTTCATTGTGCAATCGCATCACGATCTCTTAATTCTCTACGACCTCTTTTGATAATTGTACATTATGGTACCGACCCAAATGATAATACTTTAAGTCGTTGCACATATTCCTAATAAAAATTATATGTATGCAAATCACTCAAATAAAAGATTCATTTCAAATTATTAGGAAACATAAAAATTACGGAAAACAATAAAGTAAGGTTCTGAGCATAAGTATTCATAAATCCCACTTGCTTCAGATGCAACAAAACGTCAAAGATATTATTGCGTGGAATCGCTCACTGTAGATGATCCAGAAAAATAGAAAAAAATCCGTGAAACCTAGTACCCTATTTTGGACTCGGCTACTGTAATGATATAAATAGCCGAAGAAGAGACGAAATAGCCACAACGATAAACTTCTTCTCACCAACAGCAACTTGGATCGAGCAACAAAAGAATCGTTGAAAGCGAACAATGGTAAATTATAAGAAATACTTCTATGAGAAAACCGATTACAGCTTTTCTCCTCTCTCATCATCGTCCTAGTGAACCTTTTGGTTTCTTCAATAGCGGATACTGGCTTTACTGCGTATGCAAAAGCAAACGAAAAAGTAGATGTAGATCGAAGCTCGAAGGTAACATGTTATATGTTCGGCGGAAAACTGCAGCTTGTGGACGCATCTAATGAAGACAAAGGGTATAAATGTGAATTCGAGGTGAACATGTGGACTGCCGACGATGTTCGTTTACTCGAATTGTTCACAAATTGAAAATATTGATGTTTCAGAAACATGCCAAGGAATTTTGCGAAAGCAAAGTTCCGTACCACATCATTGCAGCCAAGGGAGGGAAACAAACCAAGTGCACTTTCCGTATGTTTGATATTCAGTCTCAAATGAATATTTCCAGTTGCATTGTACACTTGCAGAAATGACTCTCAAATGCCAGGATGATTACTGGCAGATCAAAGGCAAATGTTATAAGTTGTTTCCTGGGAAGCACACTTGGAAGGAAGCAGTGAGAAAATGCTCACCAAAACTCCAGAGCAAATTGAATGAGTTGTCACCGCAAGTAGCACACTACTACACCAGAAGTTTGAGCCGGTTTCTAAATGATATTGTCAATGTTTACGACGCATGGATTCACGTTCCTGATCTCAAGGACTACTTTGAAAATGGAGAAGGAAATGCAGCTGTATACGTTCAACAAGGAGCATACAAGTATGATGTTAGACCGGGATCAATCATGATGGATTCCCTCGACTCTATTCATCAAGTTGTTTGCGAGTACACTCCTCCGATGACGATGCCAGAAATGTATTACCTCGCAAGTATCTACAGTGAAATTTATCCAATCAGCATCTACGACAACGGTGCAATCATTCCAACTGCTAATTTCATGACGTTCGTGAACCTATACATAGTAATTTCAAGGATTTATTTACAGAATCGAGCAAATCGATCTGCGTGAGATTCGGGACAAGGCCAATTATAATGGTTTAGCTGAAAAGTTTAGTACGGACAAATTCGGTTCTACTTGTGAAAGCATTGGAAACATACTGAATGTGAGAAGCTATCCTATTACTGCCATTCCTGAAGAGTTCGAAGATGTCAAGGGTATTCTGCCAGGTCAAAGGTTCTACTTGACAAGTGCATTCAAAAATGAGTTAGTGGTATTAGTTTTCATCAGCATAATATCCATAAATTTTGAAGTGGATGCTCGAAATCTGATTTCAAACAAAGGAGTGAGAATAAGACGGACCATCAGCTATACAAAACCTATGAAGCCGGTTACTGCCATGCACATAGCATGAGTTTCCATGAGTAAGTTTCATTTCTGGTTTATCATGATTCTAATTGTTCTCTTTGAAAAGGACTAACCGTTACCCTACTATGGCAGCAACAAGAGCTCAAGTTCTCTGCTCATTGCGTGAGTTTCCTGAAAAATGTCCTTGTTTGAAGTTTGATAGTAAGATTTTAGATACGTTTGACTGGGAGTTTGGAGAATGCCCAGCTGCTCCAAACTGGGTAGACGCTGTGGTGAGATTTGTACGATCGAATCGAGTGTTCTGCCATTATGTGAGTCTTTCTGGTAGGAAATCTCATGGAAATTGACTTCAGATCGAGAACACGGAAGTTCATTTGCATGAAACCATGCTAGAAAAATGTAGCGAGTTTGGAGCTGCTCTCACTGGATTCGATTCTCTAGAAGAGTTTGAAGCAGTTAGAAAACAAGGTGAATTTTTATATCAAGTTATTGCTCATGTAACACAATAGAGCATGGTTACTGATGTTATTAATACTGGATCATTTCCCGTTTTAGCACATCCACCAAAGTATCCACCTGGCAGCAAGTCTAGGTACCACTATGGTAATCGGCAAGTAGATGATCACTTCAAAATCGGAGCTGGAACACCTTGTGGGGTGGATTGCAACAGTAATGGCAAAGATTACGCAGCGTATTGGCTGAACGGAGTGGCAACCAATGCATCGTTTCTCAATGAAAAAGATCATGGAACCCAATGGAAGAATCTACCAAATAGTCTTGTATCATTCCGTTCTGATCTGGCTCAGTTTCATCTTCAGTAAGTTGCCGGCTTGGATCTCTGAATAATGAAAATATATTTGCAGCACTTCTACCGAATATGCATACATGTTCTTCGTTTGTGGAATGTCTCCTCCGGAAATTCGTTCCGGAAGAAAGAAGTCAGTGAAGAATAATAAATAGTGATTACTCGGCCTGAATTTGATTTTTGATAATAATAATAAAGATGTTGTAATATATTTATGCTTCATAAAACTGTCTTAGATTTAACGCAGTGTCTAATGTTTATAACGGAATTTCTCAAAAGATAAATCTTTTAATTTTATGGAAACTTTTCTGTTTCTGCTTTTCCGTCGTAGCTTTCAAAAAGATACATTATTTTTAATTTGAATTTATTCAGAATAAATAAGAATAACAAAAATAATCTAAATAATTTAAACAAGTAGAAAGTCCCGTAGAAAAAGAGGTTTGGCAAATTGCAATAAAGAACATCAGAAGAATGAGCTCTGAAAACATGGAAAAGTTAACTGAAACCGTGGAGGAAATCTTACCAGACTACTATTATCACTAGATGTTTCTCTCCGTGATGGTGGAAGAATAATTTGCGATCCATTCGCTTCGAAAGATGCATGGTTAGAAGAATTCAGAGTATTAGAAGAATGCAATGTAGAGAGTTTCGATCCTAAACGCCTTATTCCAGAGGAATCCTGTATATCACTAGCAAATCCGACGCGTTTGTAAGCAGAATCCACGTGGAAAGATGGTGCGGAAGAAGATGGAAGAGGTGGAAGTTGATCCAATTCATTCCGATCAGTCACTATTCTCAGATTTGGTCGAGGAATAGTAGGAGGAGGGGGAGGAGTCTGATCAGTCCAATGAGATGGTGCAACGTGTTGATTGTCACTTGTGTCAGTTTTTCGTACCCATGCGACGATTCTGAAATCAACTCATCTTGCTTTTCAGTGGCTGATGGGCTGAGAAAAGAAATGCTGTCACAAAACATACTGTTTCCTAAAGCAGAACAGCACCACGAGAATTATGATCAGCAACACTCCAAACACAATTGGCAATACAATTTTAATTGCATTCGAGTTCTGATGGGCGGGTTTCTGAAAAAAAAGTAATAAAACCTTGTGATTTTCAATCAACTCGCCACTTCCGGAACACAATTCCTAATAATCATCGAGTTGGTACCACCGGACTGTAACTGACAATTACATCCTTCTGTCGGAATATCAGCTGAGCACGTGGATTGGCAAGTCACTGGTACATCGACCACATCATCCGATAAATCGGTGCATGGCATACATGTCTCGCTGTTCGTTTTGTTCTGAAAACATTTGAGTTCTAACTGACTTGTACTTATTTGTTACCTGGAATGTTCCCTGCTCACAAGTGATGCATAATTGGCTGTAAGTTGTGTTTGGTCCAACTGTAATGTTTCCATTTTTCTGCAAAAATTTAAACTACAAATTAATCCAACTTGAGCCATTTCTACCCGTGTGTTCTCATCAATACAGTTCAGAACATTGCAATCGTTTACAGACTTCATTGCTTTTGAGGAAGTTATCAAACCACGTGGACATTGAAGGCAAGGTCCAGTTGTGCCCTGCAAGACTGTTAGATATACTTTTAGTTGTGAATCCTCTAACCTCCTTATAGTATCCAAAATCACAATCTTGACAATACGGTGCTGTCTTCGATGCATTTCTAATCATCTCTTGTCCCGGTGGGCATGTTTTTGTGCAATCATCTCTACTTTTCATCCCACCTGAAATTCGAAATTGAACTAATAAAACAGGTGAACTAATTTAGTATCATACCTCCAAAAGTGGACGTATCGAATCCACAACAAACACATCTCTGGAGTCCTTTAGTGGGTGCGAAAGTTCCTTCGGGGCATGATAGACACAAATCATTCGCCTCGTACTCTCCCAAGTCACAGATTCCTAGAGTTGACACTCTTAAGTTAATTGGTACAACTTTAACCTACGGTAGCATTGGGACTCCTCAACGGCTCCAGTGACATCTCCCGTAGTCGTGTTTTCCGGACATGGTGTACACGAGAATTGATCGGTGCTCGTTGATGGACGGTATGTGTTAACTGGGCAATCCATGCATTTGTTTTGCGTTTTGTTGGCGAATGTTCCCTCAGCGCAGCTGACTGAAATAATGTTTGTGTTTTCACGGGGTGGAAAAAGCTTCTGGTCATAGTTAAATAGGATAAAACAATTTGATTGGAACATACCACAAATCGTAGTATTTCCATTGGTGTCTTGAATTGGGAACGATGGATCACAATCGACGGAAGAATCTTGACGAACGAAGGTGAACTTGGTTTGAAGATTCGACAACACTACAGTACTGATAGTTTCTGTTGCACTACTGGAATAAGTTTGTGTCGAAATGTATTTCTCTTTCTTTGAAATTACCTTGTAGAAAATGTATACTGCAACGCATAAGTTCCACTTTCATCAGCTCTAGTGGTGCCAACTGTGCTCGAAGTGTTGCATGGTGGAAGGATACTGATTGGACAAGGATCTGATGGATCGCAGTTCACAGAAGAGCGAATCGTATCGTGAAGCCGACGATAAACTTCCTCACAAGTTCCGTCTCCAACAACTGTCCCATTCAGTGCTTGTTCTGCTTTTACAGTTTTTCCACATGCCGGTAGGTAGTATTTCCTTGGAGTACCTTCCAGCCATCCACCATATTTAAAGTCACCCTGAAAATAATGACTTGAAGAATATTGCGTTAGCAAAATGAATACCATGATATCACACACATAAAATCGCGGTCGATTCTCTATTGGATAAAGATTATCCCTGCACTCGACCAAAGCAACTTTTGATGTGAAAGGAGCCATCCTGAGTGATCCAAATCGAACTGTTCCTTCACCCACAGTTATTTGATCATTAGAAGGACAAGCTTTTTGAACAACGACTACATCAAAAGTGCATTCTGCTGAGTTTCCAGCTGCATCGAATGCAACATAACGAACTGCAGTAACACCACTGAAACCTTGATGTTAGACTGAGCTAATTACTGATAACCTACACTCCAAACTGTTGACCATTATGGAAATTAACCTCAATCCTCATGACTCCAATGTTATCAAAAAATGCAACATCTTCATCCTTCCACTGTACTTTTATGAAATCCTCTGAAGTTGTGACATACTTATTCTGAGGGCATTTTAAAACAGTTGGTGAGATTCGATCTTTGTCTAAAAAAATTGAGGAATACTTGGTGAATTATTAGCCAAATTCTAAATACCACATGTTCCAGTAGAGTTGTAGTTATTTGAGTTTGCTTGTCTTCCAAACATACACTTCACACTACTGCATATTCCTGAAATTTTAGACTACGCTTTACAAATCTGAAAGCGATTTTACTGTACCTGATGGATCAATGAAGACTCCGGGATTCGACGCGGAGACACGTGTGAATCCTCCGTTCCAGTTAACAAACGTCTTACTGGCGAGTTCCTGTGGGGCATTGCTCAGCGCCTGGAAGAGAAAAATGGATTCTTGCAGGATGACCTAAACCTACGCTATAGCAGTCAAATGCCAGTTGTGCGATTTGAGTTTCATTCAATCTGATAATGTACAACTGAGTTATAGAAATCATTCCAACGAATCGATTTTGAGTTTTGTTCGTTAGATCTTTTGGTGCCAATTGAAGATATCCATAAGCTCCTGGCTGAAATAGTTTTGATTAAGAAACACTGAATAGAAAATATAACTTACATTAAACACGGGAGCAAACTGAGGTTGAAGCTGGACACCATCCAGATAGATTGCATAGTTTGGATTTGTCACATTCTCAGGGCTCACAATGCAAAACTGAAACCTAATTAGTTTTTACCTATTAAAAAAATATTGACCTACATGATGCCACGTATTTGCTGAAATCGTAGTTGGTCTATAACTTGACTTTTTTGAAATCTCCTCTCGAGTACAAATGTCATCCGGATCACAGATGAAGAATCCTTGGTTGTCGAATACAATCATCTGGGATCTACCGTATCCTCTGGCTATCAACCAAGGCTGAAGAGTTGGAACTGATGCATCTTGTATCGTATTCGAGTCAAAAATAGGTTGATTGTATTGGACGAATGAACAAATTGTAAATTGAGCAATGGTGACGTCGGCAAATGGTGTCGAGATGATATCAGGAGCGTAGTTCATGCCATTGAAAACCAAATTAAAATTGAAGGTGGCTTCTGAAACTTTGTCGAATTTCAAAGATTCAATGTCGAAGCTCACTTATATCACACCGTCTTCCAGTGAAATTCGTGTGATTACAGTCACAAACAGCTCCACTCTCCGTTACCGTACAGTTTCCACCATTCAAGCAATACGGAGATTTAGTACCGTCTGCATTCACAATAACGCATGGTTGCTGAAATTCCGAAATATGTAACAGTTTATAATCAGATACTAACCCCCAAATCTTGACAACGATTTCCCGTACTACCAGGTAAACATGCACAAGTACCATTTCCTTCAATACAAGTTCCACCGTTGAAACAGGTTATATCACGACAACTATGCTGGAAACATGCAGACAGATTAGTTGATTAATGAAGGGAGTGTAATCCATACAAATTGATTCTCACATCGGTCACCTGTAAAATTCGGAAGGCATTGGCAGGTACCAGAGAGTGGGCGACAAGTTCCGCCATTTTCACAGATAATTGCGTTAGTTTGGCATTTATTCTAAAAATAGGATGTATGAAAACATGCGGGGAATGGTTACCGTGTTAGTTTCACAATACGTTCCACTAAAATAGTCTGGGCAATCACAAGATTGTGTTGTTGTGTTGCAGGTTCCAGAGTTTTGACATAAGAGAACATTAGCTTTGCACAGATTCTGAATATGAGTGTTTTTCGAAAATTTCTGTGTAGAAGGAGAAAATGTTGTTAGAAAGTGTAGGATCTTACATCAACATGATCACACAATGGTTTCGAAAACCCATCATAACATTCACAGAATAGTGTTCCATTATTCAATTGATGGCATCCATAAGCATGCGCACATTGATCTGAACACTGAAAACATGCGCTTGTTAGTTTAAATGTTTGAGTTAGAGTGAATAATGAAAAATTCTTACTCTTTTCTCGCAATACGTCCCGTAGAACTGATCAGTGCACCGGCAAACAGCTGTTTCTGGAGAAGTGAGCTCACAAGTTCCTCCATTTTCACAGGTTATCAATTGGGAACAGTTCGGAGACACTCCCGTCTCACAGTTTGTTCCAGAGTAACCAGTTGGACAAGTACAGTTGTAAGTTTCAATGAGGTCTCCATTCAAAATGTGATTGAAGTTTTGACAAGTGCCGCCGTTGAAGCATGGTTGAAATTTGCAATCATATACGTTGTCCAGACAATGTTCACCACTGAAAACGTTAGAAAAGGATGGTAAGATGCATTAGTATAATTAAAACACTCGCCTGAACCCGAGATCACATTGACATCTCACATAACGAGTGAAGTTACTGTAGCATTTCTGTGTATTTTCACAGACAGAGCAATCATCGTATTGAGGTGGAATTTCACAGTATTGACCTGAAAATTCATCATTTTTAAGATCTACTTTCAAAGATTTTATGCTAACCCGTCCATTCAATGTGACTGCAATCACATGTCTGCTCTCCTGTGATTGCGTCGAAACTACAAATACCGCCTTGTTGGCAAGGATTGTTTACTGCACAGAGATTCCATTCAATCTGTTAAATTCAAATAGAATACACAATGTTAACTCGCAAATTAAAAACTCACCGTACAATTTCCATTGCGATCTGGGATAAATCCAGGATCGCAGTTACAGTACTCTTTTCCATTCTCTCTATTACACTTTCCAGAACCACAATCTCTTCCGTCAATGCAGCTGAAAAGTTCTACTTTCGTTGTAAAGTTTCAGCTCAAGATTATTTCTATTTCAGCCAAGCCTTATCACATTCACACTGACGAACAAATTTCGAGAACTTACACTTTCTAGCAACTCATAATCCGATAAATAAAGAGAATGAAAACTCACTTATCCTCAGCAAGTGCATTCTCACAATATGGACCGTTGAAGTTCGATAAGCAATGGCACATTCTGTTATTCAAATCACAAGTTCCCCCGTTTTGACACAAATACTGTTCATTGTTGGTATTGTTGTAACAGAACTTGCTAACTCCGCAAGAACGGCCATATTCTCCTATAAACATTTTTTCAACAAACTCTGAACCCATTCTTATCTCACCGGCGTAACATTCACAAACTGCGCCTCCGTTATATGGCGTGAATCCTTCGTAAACATAATGGCACCTTCCAGTGTTACAAGTCTTCTGAAACCTCGAGTTGAAACGTATGTGTTAGAGATAAATTGTGATATATGTATATTGTTCTTAAAATTGAGCATTTCCAACTGAAAACACCCACATATGCTACATATTGATTTTTCCAACCCCTTCTATTTAGAGCACTATGACGAGCTGTTTCAATCCAAAGGATCTTTAAAACTGTTGGGAAACTTTATTGCTAGAAAAAAGTTTCTAAATCGCTTACATTACATGCGTTATCCTCATGTGGTTTTATAGTTGTTGTTGGTTCTTCTACACATCGGACACCTGGCATTGCGTATTCCGTATCCACACTGTCACAGACATTTGTTGCCACTGCGTACTTTAAAAAACAGTCGAGATTCAAAAAATTATTTTTAAGCAGACTTACCGTAGCTTCCTTTGTCAGCAAATAAATGAAGCTTCCATTTGAAATCGTTCCGGAATACTGACAGAAGTCACCGAGCAATGCTGAAATCGGATAATCCTAACTTCAATGCACTGAAAAACTTACTGAATTCTGTATTGCTGCACGAAACTGTACCGTCATCCAGTCCTGTGTTACAATTATACCCACTATTCCTTGTTGGACTCGTTAATGCACAATGATTTGGTCGACAGTATGGTTCTCCGGATGGTTTAGTATCACTTGTGAACACTGAAATATTTCAATCAGCATTTTTTTTGAAAATTCAAACTTACAAGCATTGCAACGACAAAAGAAGTATCCATCATTCTGTTGACATTCTCCATTTTGACAAGAATCCACTGCACACAAAGCGAACTGGTCAAACTGACGGATCGGAGCTGGAGTTGTACCTTGAAATTTCATTTGATGTATTGAGTGACATTCGAGAAATACATACAAACTGGTTTTGAATCACAAACACACGGCTTGTTTTGAATAACCCATCCTCTTCGGCTGTCACAATAACCATTGACTGCTGGTAATCTGAAATTTACCCACTAAAATAAGTAATAATGAAACCATCACCTTTGATTGTTAGCACATGATGCCGAGAGATATCTTCTCATTGAGAACGGCTTGGACGATGAGAGATGCAATCCATTATAATCCACTTCATCACAAATATTCTCTCTTATTGTCACCCCACAGATTTGCACGTATCCGTTGGCCGTGATTGATATTGCCATGTTAGGTTTCAGATTCTTCAGTTTTACAACAAAACTTCCCGAAGATGTTGTATTCATGACGGGGCGAAAATCGGAAATCGGAGGAATGAATCCATCAGAAGAGGAGGTGACTCCTATTTGGACGCTTGAATTACATTGGGAGACGTCGATCAGAAGTTCGATTTGATCAGAGTTCAATTGAATTGGAATAGATGTAACAAAGAAGGAAACGGGGAAGGTCCATTGATGGACGATACATCCTGAAGGAGTCCAGATCCACTGAAAACATTCATTAATTTTTTTTGACTGAAAGAAAATACATACATCTCCGGTTTGAGTCCATATTGTGGGTTGGTGCAACATGTTTCTCTCTTCGAAAGTCATACTTCCCTCGATCACAATATCATCATATCCAATGAATGATCCTTCTGATCCAGTCGGTTCGAATGTGTTTTGTGTAGATTTTTCAGATATCATTTGAGTTGTTCCAGCAGAGGAGAGAAATGGGAAGAATGTGAAAACAGTAGGAGGAGGAGTAGAAGGGACTCCAGAAGTAAATGTAGTAGTGGGATCATAGGAAGATGTTGTTGAAATCGGAACGCACGTTGGGATGGTAGGAAGCCATACTAAAAACAGTAATCTATTTCAAAGTGCCATCTTACCAAAAGATCTTACCAAATTCACCCCCTCGTCGGGTACATGTTATAGTTGCACTGTCCACTGGCATGGTATAGTTAGGTTCACACTCTAGATGAACAACCGTCGTCACTTCAAATCCACTTCCAACCGGTCGATCAAAGCTTTTTATCAGAAGTGGTGGTTGGATGAATTGAGTGATATTCGAGCAACTTTGATCTGAAGTTTTCGAATTTAATGGAACAAGTTTGTTCTCAAACTTACAAACACATTGCGGTAGAATTTCCCATTGATAGTTTTCATTGCAAAATACTTTTGGGCGCCCTAAAATAAACAAGCTTAATGGATGAATTCTCCTCGCTAGAACTAACCTATCAGCGTTAACTCTTGATTTTTACAAGAGACATCAATCATTTGGAATGCGTGAAAATAAGGTCTGTCGATTGGACCATAAGTGAAATTGGAAAGAGCTTCTACCGGACAAGCAGCCGTTGGATTCGGATTTGGATGCAATGAAGTGCCAATACAATACTCTGTGAACTGGAAGACACAGTCATATCTGTCGGAATTACAAATGTTTGTTGCATATGAGTAACCCATCAATGATCCACTTCTGAAAAGAGCTTATTAAGAGTACCCCAAAAACTTCTGTTTTCTAGCAGCGAATCGAAAAACTAGATCTCACTCATAATAATTGGTAGAGCTCGGTGGAGGAATGACATTGATGCCATACTGTGTATAGTCATTCGTGTACAAACAAGTCGTTTCTGAAATGCTGAATTCCTTTTTTTGAAGATCACAGATAACAAACCAACACAACTGTATCCATCGATAAGCCATTGACTAATTGTTCTCCAATATGAAAAATCTGGACCAGATGCGTTGTATACATGGTAATTGCCGGGACAATCACACGAAAATCCTCCGTCGAGGTTACGACACATAGCTTGATTATCACAGAATGTGTTTTTCTCATTACACTCATTTCTGTCTGTGAGAAAAAAAGAGCGAATAAATTAGACATACGAGAGAATCTGGACTCACCTACACATGTTCCATCCAAATATTTGTATCCATTATTGCAATCACAACTGTAGAAACCTCTCTGTTGGACATAAGTACCGTGTGGCTTACACGGATCTATGAAACCTAAAAATTTCGCTAAGTCTTTTTTAAATCTTAAAAAAAAATGGTTACCCGGCTCATCTTGACACCTGCACTCAAAACTATCATAGGGTTGAACTGCCCCAGTATCCGTTGTTTTCCAAAGTCCATCTTCACATCTATATAACTTTTCCACTGAATTACAAATCATGCACTTCATAGTGATCTATAAGATATTTATGAATTGAAACAGACATGTTGGTCTTAGCGCTTTTCGATGGTGAACGACACGCTCAATCGCAATCTCTGTCTTAAAATCATTCGCGGTCCTTTAAAAATCTGGTCGCTTGAACTGCGTACATTATTTTGTTATTCCCCATTAAACTTATTTCAAATAAGGGTGTGATTTTCAAATTATGGAAAGATCCGCGCATCAAATTAAAACTGTGATTGCGATGGAGTGGTCGTTCACACACATGAAACGCTAATAAGTACTCACTATTTCTCCTGTTGGGAAGACGTAGCTATCTGTCGGCCAGAAAGTTGCATCTACGGTCTGTGGTAGAATACAAGCATTCGGAATATCGTAAGTGCTGTTTTTGGCATTATAGCACTTCCACGCATTCAAGGCTCCTGGATCATCTCCACAGACACAGAAAGGTTGGAAGTTCAAATAGCCAAAATAAGGATATTTTCTTACTGCTCCATATGCGGTTTCGTATGTATCTGGCGGGAGACCTAGATCAGATTCAATATCAGTCACTGATGGACAGTTTATTGGAAGACATCGGACAATAGGGTGCTCAGGGGGATAGCTTCTTTCGTTTCCATCTTTCCAGATTCCATTTTCTTTACAGAAGAGGCTACTGGCAGAACTTCCCAGCATGTAACCTTGGTTACAGACGATAGTGACAATTGTTCCGATGGTGTATGATTCTGTGGACACATTTCCTATATATCCAGCAATAACAGAAGGAAGTTTGCAGACATCATCCCTTCCTGAAAAACCATTCTTTATTATCGAGTTTCTCAAAATTCTTACTTTGAGGTGTAATGGTTGTTGTTGCCACAATTGCGGTCACGGAAGCAGATTCCAGTTCCTGATTGTTCTCGTCCAAAAATCTCCCATCTTGCTCTTGTTGAACGCTGTAGATGGAATGGAATTCAAACGGTTCGGCTGACTGATGAATAACTACTGTAGTCGGTCCAAAGCATGAAACAATCCTAGACTCTCTCAAGTATGCAGACTGGTTTTTGGAAACAATCTGAAAAGTTTTAAGGTATGAAAACTGAAAAAGAGTTCTTTATACCTGAATATTGTCTTCACTGCAACTTTTTGAAAACTGTTTCACATCCCAAGTCGATTTTATTGGTTCTTCTTGCTCTGAATCCTCTGACGTCACTATCATATTGATAGTGAGTGTTCTAAACTGTCCTCCCATACAAACTTCACTGGATCTCGGAACCCATTCAACTTCCAGGCTACTATCAATCAAAAATACATCTACTTTTTCTTCTCCAGTTTTGAGCTCGAGGAATTGAATATCGAGTTTTGTTTCACTTCCAGGCCAAGTGGAATCGACATCAATGTTCAGAGAGTTCGAAGGAATTATCAATAACTTTTTCGTTTGCCTCGGAGCCAAGGACATTGTAGAGTTATTGAACTGGATTTTCGCTACAGATGGTGATGCTCCTTCACACTTCCGAATCAAAACAGCCACATAGGAAGAAGGGGATTCAGTGGAGAATTGATAATTACAAGCCATCGGGATGCGTTCAGAATCAAAGAACAACTGGTTGTGTTCAGTAAGTTTGCACAGGGAGTTGTCTGAATTGCAAATTTTCTGTGAGGAAACACTTAGAAATATAGACTGCATTTGGATTTGTGGGGCCCAAAAATTTATGGGTTCTTGAACTTCAAGGATCCCAAACTTGGGTTTCGCGACCCGAGAAAAGGTCAGGGGTCTCAAGAAAAGGAGTCAAGGGTCCCAAGGTTTGGTCCCGGGACTGAAATAATTTGAATTTACATTTGGAGGTTACAAGAAGTTTAAGGGTTGCAACCCTGAACTTTATTCAGAATGGATGGGACCCTTAAACTTCTAGGAACCCCTCCATACATGCCAAAAGTCACGGGACCGAGTCTTGGGACCCCGGAAATTTCCTTGTGCCGCTGGACCCCAAGTGCCTTTAAACATTCCTGAGACCACGAAGCTTTCTTGAGACCTACAAACCCCAAAAACAGAGTCGAAACAACTCACCGGCAACTTGGTAATAAATCTGAAACTCTTTCCTTCTAGTGTCCGTGTCAGAAGCTGTCAAAATAAAAGAAGATGATGTTAAAGTGATGGATGACGTAGAATTTCTGGAGTTTAGGAAAATCCGGCCATTCTGATCTTTTCCCTCGATGAAAATGGATGTTGATGTAGTGGGGGAAATCCATTTTATCTGTAAGTTATAGTTCATTTTTTCTCTTTTGCCAAACCAAAGTTTAGTATGCTTTTTCTCATAGATTAGTTTGCAGGTTTTATGTAAATCATGAGAAACTATATTGAATATTTCTCACACTTTCCTACTATAAATTTCGCCCCTATTTTTTCGAAAATCATACCAACCCAAATCATGAAACTCCTCGCGTCCCTCTTTATTCTGCTCTCAGTCTTTGTGGTAATTTTTTACCTTTTTAATTTTTAGATAGAAAGTTTTTACAGAGCACCTCTTCATCTCAAAATCTCTGTATCGTCTGCAATCCTCTCATCGAGATTCCAACCGATTGGCTTGGTGCTCAATTGGCTCTCAATGCGGCTTGCAGTGTCCTTTTTCCGGAAATCGCTGGTCCTTGCATCGGATTATTCAACTCGATCAATCTAACGAATTCCTATCCAAATATGTACCCCTTCATTATTTCCATCAAGAATCAGTTGTGCACAAAATGTGTTGCTTGATTAGCCTTGATGAATGAAGTCTTTTTCAAACGAAATACTCACCCATATAATAAAGTGTTGATCATTTGGGGAAAGAACAGTCCATTTGTGTGTGCATTCTCCTTTTCCGTATCTTACTGTAGTTGGAGACAGTACTCCTCCACTCGACACAATCATTGGCCACTCGTATACTGGATTCTCCCGAAGAATACTTGAAAGGATAGAGTTCGGAGTTGAAGAAGATATCGGAATGGCATCTGATGTGTCTCGTTCATCCGATCCATCTAGGCAATCTTTGAATCCATCGTTTTGAAATGAAGAGGGAATGCATTTCGAGTTGTCAGCACATCGGAACGTCCCAGGAAGACAAGCATAATTCTGGCAGAGAATTGGAAGTTGATATGAGCATGGAAGAGCTCTCCATCCAAAATTTGTAGAGTTACGTAGGTCAAGAGCAATGCACAGACCAGCCAACTCTGTTGATGAGAGGTCCTAGAAAACTCATAAATGAGAAACTCCTATTATCGTTCTAGGAATGTGGGTGACGCGCTCCATGGTACTTACGCGCTCTTTTTCTAGCACTCGGAGATCAAAACTTCCAGACCTATTTTTTGATCTTCCAGTCCTAGGAGTAGCGCGCGTACTGAGATTGGGATGACACATTTTTGAGACACTGGTAATTTTGTTTGGAAACTAGAAAACTCACTTCCCGCGGCTCCCCTTCCGCCCACAATGGATTATACATTGATGTGAAATCTGCTACAACCGCAGTGGTATCATCAGTAGCATCTTCTGATTCAACCACAATCACTTCTTCGTTTTTCACGATCAATCCCGTCCAGTACAATCTCATTAGATTTCGACTCAGTTCTTGTTTGAATAATTCCAAAAGTTGTGATGCTATCAACCAGTTCGTTTCTCGATATCCGATACTGTGATTCACACTGAAACATCAGTTTTATGATCTTGTTTCTGGTTTCTTTCAAAATGAAAACTCACGCTCCACACATTAGAGCAGCTGTCGAGTAGTTTCGTTCGAATTGGGTCAGTGGGAAAATGCACGTTGCTGCGAGATGATACCATCCAGGTGCATTTTGAAAACAGTCACTATACGTTTCGGGGTCGTAGTACTGTGGATTCGTACAGTAACCCAAACCAATGAAACAGGATAAAACTAGTATGAACCATCTCGAATTCGTCATAATATTGTCATTTGAATTTTCGAATATTCGAGATCAGAGACAAATTAGTGAATGAAAATTAGGGAAAATAGGCAGGGAATTGGAGAGAAACGAAGAAAGAACAGGTGCTTATCATCATCACTTATCATGTTTCTCTGCATGTCTGCGTCTCTCTTACCTACAGTACTCTCTAATTAGGAGACTCGCGGAGCAAGACGAAAAGAGCACTCGAAATGGACATGACTCAAACGACAGATACACTTTTGGAGGGGAAGAAAGAAGTTGGATGGGAGTGGCATTGAACTGATAACAAGTTGAACGTTTTATTACTAGATGACTTTCATTAAATTGGATTAGGGGATAAGTTATTAGGATTTAAAGTAAATTGCTTTCTCGAAAAAAATGAAATCCAGACCTAATTGTTTCGCATTTTACTAATATGTTCTTTCAATATCCACTTCTGTAGGTATTTCCGCTCATGTCAAATGAACAACTCCAACAAGGAGCCCTCAACGAAATAATGTTATTTTCTCTAAAACTCAATTAACGAACGTTTTGAAGAATTCTCTTTAAATTTGGAGATGAATAACGAGGTTCTGATTTTATTGTTAAAGTACAATCGCTTATTGGTTGCATGCAGTTTCAAAAAAATTAACCTACAAAGTATTGACAGTTTCTGCCACAAATGGGAAAGATCAGAATCGCCGGATATTCCTAAATCCTAAAAATTTAATTCAACGTCATCCATCACTCTGACAATATTTCCCCTTGTTTTGACTGCTTCTGATACGCATATACAAAGAAAAAATGTTCAGATTTATAATCATGTTTCCGGTAAGCTATTTTATTAAATGTTTACCGAACGTCCAGTTCAATAAGTCTACAATGCCCCCCATGTCAAACTGAAAAAGTTATTGATAGTTTCTTCAAATGATGTTGATTGCACCTGTCCTGGAAACAAGACAAAGCTCTATATTCAATTCTTTGAGCTCAAAACTGGAAAGGAAAACTAGAAATCTTTTTGATTGAAAGCAACTTAGAGGTTGGATGAGTACCGAGTTCCAGTGAAGTTTGTATGGGAAGACAGTTTAGGACACTCACTATCATGATCGTGACGTCAGAAGATTCAGAGCAAGAGGAACCAACAGAATTTTCTTAGAATGTGAAAACTCTCTCAAAAAGTTGCAAAGATATCATTCAGATTGTTTGATATAGTCAAGACATCTTCACTGTTTTCATTTTCTTTGCTTATTCTTCCCAGTAAACACCCACTGGAACACTCGAAAGTGTTACGTATCACGCCTTGTGTTACTTCTTATGTTAACTGGTTCTATCTATCTCTGTAAGGTAAAAATCAACGTAATTTTTTGCGGCTAAAAAAATACAAACGGACAAAGGCAATAAATCACGAAAATGAAAAGAACTTATGGAATGATGGATGAATCGTTTTTGGGAATGTGAAAATATTTTCCATAAATAAGAACTTTATTTTGTTATCTTTCGAGGATCGGAGTAGGTACATACTACCAAACTCTCAAACGACTGTTACAGTATAGCTCAAAGGGTTGGGAATCTTCTATTGAAAAAAATTCAATTGAAAAAGTCATTTTTGGAGGTCTGGAACATGTGTTCAAATTTGCCAGATTGGTCGGAAATTGTGTATACATCAACTTTCAAACTTTCGTTTCGAAGTTGACAACATTTTTGCACATTCCTTTCTACCGACGGTGCGTACTGTCAAAGATAGAATACCCAAAACCGATAAAAATTGCACTGAAAGATTGGAACTTGGGACCGCTTAATTTTCACAGGTATCACGGTCATTAGAGAAGGCTGTACAAAAAAGTCGACCACTACAAGAACATAGTTCTGACAGTGATGTATTCACTTGCAAAAGTTCTACGCCTATCGAACAAGATTGAGTATATTTTCCAGATTCCCAAAGTTTTTTCAACTGAAACAAAATTGCACATCCTTTAGAACTGTACTGTAAAACTTTGATGTTATAGGCTAATCTGTAGGTTCTCGGAGCCTCCTCCAAAGCCTTCCTGTGTCCGAAATCTAGATTTCGATTTACAATTTTTATTGAGAAAGTCTAGTTTTCGGTCGAACGCGTCTCTCTACCTTGTCGATCTGAAACCTTGTTCGCCCTAGAAACCCATTTCATTCCCTTTCATTTTCTTCTCATTTTTTGTCCCATTTGCAAAGTGATATGATAAGATAAGATAAGCCATAAGAAACTCCCTTTTCGTTTTTCAATTGTTCTTTTTGTCGCTTTTTGGTACTCTGACAGTCGGAAAAAGACAAAAAGTTCAGACACTGTCACCTGATCCATTCATTTTTTATTCTCGTGAATTTCTCGTGACTCGATTCAATTTCCACTCCTTTTTTCACTTTTTTGTTCAATTTGATAAGATACACTGCTAATTGATACAAAAGTGATAAGAGATATTGTGGAAATTCGATTAAGAATTCAATTTTATTTCGTTTGAAATGGTTCATACACATAGTTAAATACATAGAAAAGGAGAGTGAGATTTGAAGAAATGAGATCCCGTTGGTTTAGAAAATTGAGATATGGCTTTGGCAGTTTCAGATATATCACAGATGTGCATCAGAAGACGTCGACGCTTCAGAAATTCAGAATTGATAATTGGAATAGGAGACGTTGACACCGACGGAACTGACTGTTTCCCATGTGTCGATGGAGTTTCCGTACCATTTGTCAGCATATTTCTCAGCTTCTTCGGCTTCAGATTTCAGAATTTCCTCGAATGGCTCATCGAATTCTTCGAGAGAAATGATTTCCAATTTGCCAGACATTTTGGGAATGTAGCGAAGAAGCTGAAAAAATGATAAGAATTAATTGAAGGTCTAGCAAAAGACAAGAAGAAAGAAAATAATACGGAAGAAACGAAAGTTATGGATCCTATACTAAAACTATCTCCCTTCTCAAAACTCACTGCAAAATCTCAGAATCAGCTGAGTTTTTACATTTTTTGTCCGATATTCAGTCTCTTTTCAATTTCATTTTATACTCCCTTCACCCCGTTTTCTCTCTTCTCTTCCCATTTGCAAAGTGATATGATAAGATAAGATAAGCCATAAGAAACTCCCTTTTCGTTTTTCAATTGTTCTTTTTGTCGCTTTTTGGTACTCTGACAGTCGGAAAAAGACAAAAAGTTCAGACACTGTCACCTGATCCATTCATTTTTTATTCTCGTGAATTTCTCGTGACTCGATTCAATTTCCACTCCTTTTTTCACTTTTTTGTTCAATTTGATAAGATACACTGCTAATTGATACAAAAGTGATAAGAGATATTGTGGAAATTCGATTAAGAATTCAATTTTATTTCGTTTGAAATGGTTCATACACATAGTTAAATACATAGAAAAGGAGAGTGAGATTTGAAGAAATGAGATCCCGTTGGTTTAGAAAATTGAGATATGGCTTTGGCAGTTTCAGATATATCACAGATGTGCATCAGAAGACGTCGACGCTTCAGAAATTCAGAATTGATAATTGGAATAGGAGACGTTGACACCGACGGAACTGACTGTTTCCCATGTGTCGATGGAGTTTCCGTACCATTTGTCAGCATATTTCTCAGCTTCTTCGGCTTCAGATTTCAGAATTTCCTCGAATGGCTCATCGAATTCTTCGAGAGAAATGATTTCCAATTTGCCAGACATTTTGGGAATGTAGCGAAGAAGCTGAAAAAATGATAAGAATTAATTGAAGGTCTAGCAAAAGACAAGAAGAAAGAAAATAATACGGAAGAAACGAAAGTTATGGATCCTATACTAAAACTATCTCCCTTCTCAAAACTCACTGCAAAATCTCAGAATCAGCTGAGTTTTTACATTTTTTGTCCGATATTCAGTCTCTTTTCAATTTCATTTTATACTCCCTTCACCCCGTTTTCTCTCTTCTCTTCCCATTTGCAAAGTGATATGATAAGATAAGATAAGCCATAAGAAACTCCCTTTTCGTTTTTCAATTGTTCTTTTTGTCGCTTTTTGGTACTCTGACAGTCGGAAAAAGACAAAAAGTTCAGACACTGTCACCTGATCCATTCATTTTTTATTCTCGTGAATTTCTCGTGACTCGATTCAATTTCCACTCCTTTTTTCACTTTTTTGTTCAATTTGATAAGATACACTGCTAATTGATACAAAAGTGATAAGAGATATTGTGGAAATTCGATTAAGAATTCAATTTTATTTCGTTTGAAATGGTTCATACACATAGTTAAATACATAGAAAAGGAGAGTGAGATTTGAAGAAATGAGATCCCGTTGGTTTAGAAAATTGAGATATGGCTTTGGCAGTTTCAGATATATCACAGATGTGCATCAGAAGACGTCGACGCTTCAGAAATTCAGAATTGATAATTGGAATAGGAGACGTTGACACCGACGGAACTGACTGTTTCCCATGTGTCGATGGAGTTTCCGTACCATTTGTCAGCATATTTCTCAGCTTCTTCGGCTTCAGATTTCAGAATTTCCTCGAATGGCTCATCGAATTCTTCGAGAGAAATGATTTCCAATTTGCCAGACATTTTGGGAATGTAGCGAAGAAGCTGAAAAAATGATAAGAATTAATTGAAGGTCTAGCAAAAGACAAGAAGAAAGAAAATAATACGGAAGAAACGAAAGTTATGGATCCTATACTAAAACTATCTCCCTTCTCAAAACTCACTGCAAAATCTCAGAATCAGCTGAGTTTTTACATTTTTTGTCCGATATTCAGTCTCTTTTCAATTTCATTTTATACTCCCTTCACCCCGTTTTCTCTCTTCTCTTCGTTTCCGACCCACCCCCCCCCCCCCCCCCCCCGTCGTCCCCTGATAACAGATCATAAGGGCAGTAGATTTCATCATTTTTCCGAAATCTTTGATGCGGTTCTTGTTCTTTTTTTGGGAATGGACAGCTGTGAAGAGAGGAAAAGAGATGGGGAGAGAGAGTTGTAGTTTGAGGTTACTTATAATGGTTTATGGTTTTATGAAAAGCAGTGTCAGCTGATTGTGCATTCTTATCTACCTTATTCTGGGAACTACGGTGTTTGGAAATGAAATTGGACAGAGAAGGTATGAGAACCAAGATGGAAGAGTTCAGAATAACAGAGTAACAGCGGAGAGAAATGGAAAAGATAAAACTAGTTTGAAATAAAAATCTAGACCTGACTGAGCAAAGTGTTTGCAAGTTTTACTACCGTTCCAGAAATGGGAACATTGCGGTCCATTTTGATCTGAGTGCGCGCGCTCTCTTAGCACTGGGAGATCAAAGTTTACAGGCCTACTTTTTTATCTAACAGTGCTAGAAAAAGCGCGCGTACTGATAGTGCGATGGGGCGAGTTGTTCACACTCCTGGAACGCTAACAATTGGAATTCGAAATGGGTATCGAATGTTCTCACTTTAGATTCACGATTTGATGCTGTTTTTTCTCTGGTCCACTAGACTTTCCTAGAAACTGAACTTTTCCATATTTGCAAAAGCTGAACAAATGAACACTGTTGAAATCTGAACAAATGTTCCAGCCTCCAAAATGGGTGTTCGAATTTCAAAAGAATGGGGAGTTGTTATTTACGAGTAGAAAAATACCAACAGCTGAAGAGGATTATAGAATCATAAATAATTATTATTTGCGAGTAAAAAAACGAGACCGAGAGACGAGGGAAATGACCAAAATAACGTCTGCCTCCCCAGCACCTCTTGGCACTTCGGGGACACCTAGTACGAAGAGGAGGCATGAAAAAAAGTAGATTATTTTATGTCGTAGGACTTCTTTTTTATGTTAGTGACACGGAGGAACGTGCAAAAATAACATTTTTATGAGCTCAGAGTTTTCTAGTTAGGTCTTACTGGCTATACGCCCAGAGAATAAGAAAAAAATAAGAAGAATTGAAAAAAAAAACTTTATTGCAGATTTAAGTAATCCTAAAATGTGTTATATTCCCTAAATAATAAAAAGGATGGTCGAAAGTACAGAATAATACGAATAAAGTTTTAGTTCAATGGCACTATAGGCAAACTTTGGTTGTTGTTTTTTTTAACAATTTACCACAGAACACGAGTCTATACAATAGGGTAGTACATTATGAAAGAAGGACATTTGGGAAAATGGGATGGTTGAAAAAGTATTGAGCAAAAAATTGGATATTGGAAATGAAGCTGATGTAAAATGGGGAAAAGCTAAACGAACTTTTGGGTCACTTCGAATCAAAAGCCGCGCCCAAAAGTCTGTTGAGTACATTACACCAGAAACCAAAATGATTGGTCTTAACTTAGAGGACTTTTGACTTACTAACAGACGTAATAAATCATGGATTTAAAGCAAGTGCAGCATTATAGAGATCAAATTTTCATTGCAAGGATGAAGTTCTTATCGGATAAAAAAGTCCAAGAATATCTTCAGAGTGGGGTCAGTTTTCGAGTTTACTGGGATCCGATCCCCAGAGTACAGAGTCCGGTTGCTTGAAAAGTGATTAAATTTTATCATCCTAACTAGGAACAAATTCAAGAAAATGTGGATCCTCAGTAGACTAGGAAAGAGTTAATAAAATACAACAATTATAATTACAATGGGTGTGAATGTAGACTTGAACTTCAAGATGCGAAGATGCTCCCTTAAGAAGGAATCGTATCGAATCTTGAAATGAATTTCCAGTGTCCTCAATCACCATGAACATGATTATATATACGATCTGAAACTACACCCGTGACGTAGTACAACCATAACTACTACTAGAGACCACTTGCTGCCATCCCCCGACACCCACATGACAAGGGATGATGCAAGAAGAGACAAAAATGATTTTGATCTCGTGAGAAAAAAGAACACCGGAGGAGAAAAAGAGAGTTGGTGAGAGAAGAGGAGAAGTCTTCGTCGTATCATCATTATCATTTTCGTTTGTTTCTTTTTCACCCCTCTCACACCCATGACTGAGACTGTCTTCTATTTTCAGAACTTGACCCCACGTGACGATTCTTCCAATCACACGTTTCAAGTGGTTCCCACGTGATGACGTCATTGTTTTGAAAGTTTTTGATCTTCAAAGTGTGTATCTGGTCACCTATGTAGTAGACACTGTTTTGTGTTTCTTTAAAGTTTCTATTTGTTCTTTGAAACGATCACAGAGTTCACGAAAACATTTGTCTTTTGGGAGTGTAGCCTCTATGGCTAGGAGAGAGGTGCGGTTGTTAAGTTTGCCGTTCGAAACTTACAGTTTACTCAAGAGTTTGCCTATTGTTTTTCTAGTGGTCTTCAACCAGAGATTGTAATCTATAACCAGAGAAACATCTTGCTGCTACCAGTGCCGGCCAAAACGTTGGCAACTTTTGACATTTTCAGTGGGAACACGCCAATTTTGGGTGTCTGGGAATGGGGTGCAAACTTGTCCATTTGATTTGAAATGTTGTGGATGCATCAATTCTAAAACTCTACTTTTGTAATTGCCAACTCTTTTGTAGGACCTCATTCAAATGTGCTATGTCCATTGAAATTGAGATTACCCTAAACACCACAAAAACACAAATTTGAACCTTTCCACTTTCACAAGACCCATCATCTTTGGAAAAGTCGTACAAGAAAGTGGTCAACTACAAAATGTAGTTCTAATGTTGATGTATACATCCACTCAAATTCAGCAAGAGCGAATTGTGAGAACCCACACTTCTAGGCCTTCCTAATTGTCTTTCTCAACTGAAGATGCTCCAATTTTACTTATAACTCACTGCTCTGTACTGCATTATGTTACTAACTTCCCATGAACCCTTTTTTATGCCTAAAACAATGTCTTTTACAAGTCGGTACCTGACCTGGAGAAGAGGGAAAACTTTACTTTGTAGTTTACCTATTTTCAGCATAACGTGACCTGTCTATTTCGAAACTTTACTTTGCTTTCAAAGTTCATCCAGAACAGCTTACTACTTCTAGAATGACAATTTCCAAAACGAAGTAATTGACTTTGTTCTTCTGTTATTTCTGTTTCCAAAGTCAATATTTCATTATGTACAACATCCCATAAAACTAGTACTAATACTGTCTGTTAGAGACACAAAACACTTCCTTCTCCTCTCTTGTTTCATTCATTTCCTCCCCATTCAACACCACAATCCATAGTTCTTTCCTCCCTTTTTTTCGAATTCAGTCATCCCACAAACAACTCTCTATCATTCATATCATTTCCTCATTACTTTTGCCTGTTATCTTATCATTATTAGCATCAAGAAGCACTCATCTCCATGTTCTCTTTTCGCCTTGTGACCGAGTGAGACCACGGGGCGCCGCCGACGTTTCAGGTACAGAAGTGACAGTTTCAAAATCAGTGTCAAAAATTGGAAATACGTCATTCCGGTCCATTTACATATCGAATCAGACTTTCCTCATGTTTCGAGAAGCTCATTCTCGCCCCAACTCGAGAAACTTTACAGCTGTCCAGCTCTGACATCCACTTAAAAAGCAATGATCCATACTTATAAAAATGTTCATAATTTAGCTTGAACCAGATGTAACATGATATAAAATGGGTACAGTAGATAGTTGTAACAAAAAGAACAAAAATACGATACAATAAATTAATAATTGGGGAAAATTTCCGGAGACGAGAAGTTGGTGGTGGAGTTGATGATGTGTTGGGTGGAGGAAGAATTTTTGAGTGAGACCATGGTCTGCAGATCTTGACGAGGTCTGGAAAAATTTGATTAAATTACAGGATTTCCTTTTTATAACTCACTTGGTCGAACCAAAGCGAGTCTGCGAGAACTCAATTCCAGTGTATCTCACGGTAGCCGTTGGTTTGTAGGTGAAGAGGAATGGGTATTTCTGAAAAAATAAGAATATTCTGCGTCGTCGGTTTTCAGAATAGACCAACCTCATAGATGTGAAGGAGATTCGGGTTGACATCATCCCACTTTTCGAGTGCGAGTGAGATGAACATGTTGTTGACCACTTCGAGAACAGCTAAAATTTAAAAATTTTACATTCATCGAGTTCAATCGAAAAACTAACACAAGTCGGTACTTGTGTCCTTCATTCCATACATAAATGGCTTTCCGGCGCCGCCCAGGTTGCTGTAGGCTTCAGCTTTGCCGGAAGCGGCTCTGACGATGTGCTCTGGCATTGGCTGATAGCTGAGAAGAAGAGAGTTCATTTTCAAACTATTCCCGAGAAACAAACTTCTCATCAGCGTTTACATCTCCCTTCCAGATTGGGACATCAACTCCAGCTTCGGTGGCACGATAGTAGAGAAAACCTGGACTGGCGAATATGCGCAGTTGGGCTGGAAAAAGAAAAAAAGTTGCTCAAAGTTCTGATTGCAAAAATACCTGGCATGTCTTTAAGAACTTCTTCTGATCGAAGACCTGCAGCGCCAGCGCAACTTTCGAAGCACTTTGAAGATCCTTCTCCACATTTGATGAAAACCATTCGCTCCATTTCACCTTTTTTCGGATTTTTGATGTCCCACGACGAAGAAAATTGAGCGACGAGAGCGTTGCCGAGCTCAGCTGCGAAGATTCCACACTGAAAAATTAATTTTTAATTCTCCCAGAATTAACAAAAAATCAGTCCTAAAATTCCAACTTACTGGTCTTCTTGGAATCCTGCCGAACATGTATCTGCAGACGAAATTGACGAGCTCCTTGACTTCTGTGTACATTTTTCCTGAAAAAAACTCAATTCGACATAAATTCTAGGCAGAATCGGAGAAAAAATGAGAAAAAGAATAGGAATAAATGGCTGAAATTGTAGGTCTCAACGTGTGTGGTCCCAGAGACCACACACGGAGAAGGTGCGACCTCACACGAAGAAACTGCAAAGGTACGGTAGATTTCAAATTTTTCAAGGCAAAATGTGAAAAATCTCAATTTTTGAGAAAAAAATAAAAAAAATAAAAAGAAAATTTCTGTCACAGTGAAAAAATATGTCTAACAGAAAAATGACAAAAATAACGTTATCAAAATAAATGCAAAAAATCAATAATAAGCTCGCATTCACAATAGTTATCTGAAATTCAGGGCTTCTCCACTGAAAATTGATAAAGAAATATGAATAAGATAATCGAGCAGCTCAAAATACATTTGAAAGTTCACATTTGAGGGTCCTGTCATTCATCAATCTCCAAGTTGTGTCGGTCCAACTACTATCCCAAAATGATGAATAAATTTTGCAAATTTTGAGAGAAACTGATAATGGTTCACGGAGAGGATTTTTTGTGCTGCAGTTAATTAAAACCTTAAATAACCTCGAATAATCAAAAAATACTTCTGTCCCTTCGCTAGTTCAATAAATATTTTTTCATCAACAGTAAATCTTTCCACTACTCAGATTGAGACTTGCCAAGCCGTTTTCCTTCGCCTCAAAACTTTTTTATTTTCCAGGGATTTTTCAAACACTAATATTTTAGTATTTACAATGATCACTAAAGCCTAGAAATTGTCTTGATGATCTAGTTATACAAACTTCAATTTTTGATATCGTAACGTCATCTCTCCAAATCTAGACTAATAAAACTTTTCTCGTGAAGCCGAGTCTGGTGAAAATTTCACTTTACGAGCACAGACGTTTTATGTTCTACTTTTCTGCTTGCTTTTGCCAGGACCTCAAACCAAAAATTCATTGTTGTGATTCTTCGACAGAATGTATCGTCTCCTCCTCTTTTCTCCTTTTCTTTTAGCTCTGGCTTCTGCTGATTATAGCTGGAAGATAATGTTTTTCCATGGAGAGGTGAAGACTCTCTCAAAAGAGCCGATACAAGATATTTCATGGGAGCAGTGTTACTCGATTTGTTATTATACCCATAGTTGTGTTGTAAGATTATAACTGTATGGTTACACTGAAAATATTCAACCTATTGCAGCTGGCCTACCATTCTTCTTCCGGATGCCAGTTTCATGATTTTGGCAGTGTCCAAGCACGAAGAGTCAATAGTTCTTCCAGAAAACTAATTGCAATCAAGGTGAGCTATGATATATTGAGCTGCTCTCCTAGTTACGAAATACTATTCAGAGATACATTGAAGACGGGAAGTGTCCGTCAAATGCTTCCAACCCGCTACTCTCAAGTTCTGGATCAGTTTCAGACGTTTGGAATAACGAGGGACTTGTATACAACAATACGATTGTGTCGAATGGGTCCTACTTGACAATCACTTACAGTATCCTTCAATGTAGAAACGACACAAAACTATTCCAACGAGGTTCAGTTTATGTCTGCCTTGGACTAAGTCCATTTACTGGAAATTTATGCAATACTCATGCAAAAGCTGTGGAGTTGTGTAGTCGTGATGGGTGGTTGACTATAACTGGTCCAGTTGGGAAAGAAGAATTGAACTATTTTCTTAGTTAGTTCAATTCTCCTTTCTACCAAGTTCTCTTCTCGGATTGCAGGTTTAGTACCGCAATACAACCTCAAAGGAAGAACTTCACTGATATGGGTGGATGGGAGTCGAGGTACATTTTTGGATGATTCAACAGGCGGATCTTCAAAATACCCAGTGTGCAAAGACTATTCCCACTATGACTGTAGTTACATGAACCATCACTCCTGTTTCTACGTCAGTAACTACTGGTCAGTTTAACAACAACAAAAAACATATGCAATCGAAGATTTTTCAGGTGTGACAGATCTAACACTCCATCCGACTGTTTTCGAGGGGCGACCTGCCGAATGGAGATGATAAAGATTTTATAATATCTGATTCATCTCGCAAACAAATATTTATTTCTAGTTTCACTTTTTTTAATCTCAAGTTCATTGTCAGTAAAAATAATGAATGAGTTGGCTGACTATGTGAAAGTTACATTCAAAAAGTAAATATCCAATATTGAAATGCCTATCATACATTTATTCATTTACAACAAAACATCGAGAACTCGGTATAATCAACGAGAAAGCGACGGAATCAAAGCGACGGCCACGGCGAATAGTGATTGAATAAATAGCAGAACAGCTCCACCGAATGAGATGAACGGAAGGAATACACGAAGAACTTCTCTGAAACAAATCCATTCAATTTCAAATCAAACGTTCTTCTCATACTCGTGATTGCTGATAACCAAAGCTCTTTGAACTTTCAATATTTTCGTATTTTTCCCTGTTTCTTTCTTCCCTTTCGTATTTCCTACAGTAGTCTCATCGACATGGAGCAATGGATTCAGACGATTGTTTGGTCCATCGGTGAGCAAATCTTCTGGACGAATGTGTTCTTGTCTGAAATATCAAATGAATTTCAAAAACACCATGAGAGTCAGAAGCTACCTGAACAGTTTCTCCGCTTCGGCACGCGCCATTTTAGTCGTGAAAGGGAAATTTGAAATGGAGTGGAACTTGCGGTGCCCTATCCCTTTAAAACTAGACGACTGGAAGTTCACGAAAACTTTTGAAAATTGGAATCCGTTTCTGCAATGTTGAAGAACTTTGACTTCTAGAAGCGTTTACAATTTCTTGAATTGCTTACCTCTATCACACTTCAATCCATATAAATATCGAGTCATACTTTCATGAATCACCACCTAGACTATCGTATGTATCTCTCAGAACCGTTTAGATATCCTAACTCTCTCATGTAGCCATCTCGACAACTGATACGAGCTTCACTTGCTAGCCCTATTTTTCATACACATATCCCACGCCAATATCAACAAGATGCCTTCAAGATTCTTTTTTTCTAGGCATCCCCTCTAGGTTCAGGAATAGTGGGCGGAGCAAGTGACCTTCCTAGTGAAAAAGTATCAGAGAAAAGATATGAAGAGAAAGGAGAGAGTGAAAAGACACCCGGGTGTCATAGCCTTCGTTCTGTGTTAGTTTCTCTTTTTTCTCTTTTTTCCCTATTTCGTTTCCCTGGTTGCCCCGAATCGCAGCAGTTTTTTTTTCTGTCGGCATTTTTGGGGGAAGTGAATTTTGGGGGAAAAAGAGAAGAGAGCGAAACATGAAAAGAACATTTTCTCCATTTGAATCAGATAGACAAAATTTACGTGCCTACTGTATTGTCTTGCATCTTACTTCTGATAATCTTTCAGATTCAGAATGAAAATAGAGGAAGAAGAAGCACGAGCGGATTATGAATCTTTTGGGTCAATAAATCCAGAATTCATTGCTCATCTAAATTCACCACAAGGAAGACCATTTGTCAGATCGGAGAGTGTTCCAACTGGGGAAAATTTAAAGGACAACAAAAAATTTGGTTTTAGAAAAGGTAAGTGTTATTCATTCTGGAATAACCCCATTATTATCATTTTCATAATTATCGGAAAATGCAATGTTAAGGTGTACTCTTATTTCTCACGAAATCTGCGTTGAAGGAGCAGAGAAGTGAACTTGTACTTGGACAAGTACTTAGGACTTTCTAGTTGTTTTAGAGTAATCTAGATCGCTAATAATAGATGCCTAGAAAAGCAGCATTGCGATTTGAATCCCGGAATTAGCAATGTTCTAAACTAGAATCTGAAACTACAAGAATCAAAACCCCCAGCAAACGGGTTTTCTTCAGCTCGAGAGGATGTCACAAGTCGATCCAGAATAGAAATAATCAACTGGGTACTAGCCAGCGAGGAGCTTTGCAAAGGTTTGAACACCCATAAAGATGCTTCATAACCTATAATTTTCAGTTTGCATTTGCCCATACTGCCTCAAAATTCACTCAAGACGGGATAACACACGGACACATATCAAAAAGGATCATCTCGGTTTGGAAGTTCGCGAATTTGTTCAAGGAGTTGATGCGAATTTAGATCATGTTCGACGGGTTAATGAGGTTGGAAAATGTGAGTAGATAGTTTTAATTTTGGGTTTCTGAAGAGAAGGGAAATGACAGAAAAACATAGAAAATGATAATTATAAAGGTGTCTAGATTCTGTGCAAACCCATCACCGGTCTCTTGATTGTTTTTGGGGCTTGTTTTCGGAAATCAACCATGTGAACGGTCCCCCCTCAGACATGTAGATTGAATATGTAATATTCATACATTCAGTTATATTATCCTTCTTATTCCTTGCTCGACATTTACAATAAAATTTTTTCTCTCTTACAGTATCTAAACCGTGAGAGTTATCTGTCTTTCTTTTGGTATGCAAATCAGAAAGCATACAAACATTGAAAAGAGAAAAGAAGACAAATTCTTCGCTCCTTCCACATTTTCTCGAAAAAGTATCAGAGAAAATGATTGATGGGGATAGGCGAGAATTGAAAGGATCGGAGTGTTTGAAATTGAGAAGATGGGAGAAAACTTTACACTCTCTCTGGATCAATCTCTGGATCTCAGAGGATCATCAGGGGATAAGAGTAAGATGAAAAAGGGAAATAACAATGATTCGAAATAAAGGATCAAAGTTTTGTCAAAAGTTGAGAACACATTTCGGGTTTTGCACAGAAGATCAGAAGACTAAATGAGAGCGTGCACTTTCTCTCAGAGTCCCTAATTTTCGACATCCACTTTTAGAAGGACTATTGCTTCCGACCAGTTTCAACACTTCTAACACACTTTTAACTCTTAACTTGAAATTTCGGATCTGTCATCAGAAGGCAATAAGCTACAGTATCCAACTTGAGCGAATGGCATATATTCCTCAACTAAAGTACCTCTTTTTGTCCTTCTCTCTTCCCCATAACATTTGAAAAAGTGTTCCCATTCATGTGTCACTCTGAATAGACATTGGATCTGTGCAGAGATTTGCTCTTTCCTTCTTCTTCTTCTCCTAAAAGGACTCTCATTCGGACTCTCTAAAAAAGGAGAAGAATAAGAAGAGAGAGAGAGAAGGCATCCCCATGGGACACAAACACACAAGTGTATCCGGTTGCCACGTCACGGACGGCGGACCCATCCATCCATCTATATCCTCTCCAGTGCTTCCTTTGCTCCGCGAAGGAGCACCAAGATTGAGAGCATCTCCACAGGCACTTCAGTCCTCTCTAAATCTTTTGGAGAGAGGAAGAAGAATAAGAAGACATCCAGACTATGGATTGGAATAAACGACAAAGCTCGGTGATCCGGAGAGATTGCTCCTTGACAACAGCTGAGAGCTCTTTTTCCCAAAAATTCTCGATTCACCTGCTTTAGGAACTCATTACTTTCATCGGACTTTTTCTCGTCTCACTGTGTTAAAAAAGCAAGACAAGGCTCTTGAATTCAGTGCGAGCTTTCTCAAAATCTGGATTTCTCCTTCTAATCCTCTTTTTCCCCATAGGCGTTGATCCTATCCGTGTTTCGTTTTGCACTGTGTTTCAAACCAGGAGAGTAATCCGATCCCCTTTTCCTCCATTTCTTTCTCTTTTTCTTCAGGACCAACTCCTCTTTTCCACTCAATCAGAGTCTTCCTTCATCCTCAATTTTCTTTCTTTTTCTTTCCTCATTTTCATGAAGACTCATTCTTCTCAAACTAGGACCATTTTATTGTCTTTTCTAGAGAGTCCTTTCTAAAATTGGAGGCGCGAGGAAATTAGTTTTAATGGGAGGAAATGTGAGGATTCTTTGGTGAAGAGGGATGGGCGGGATTACTGTTTTTTATGTGATTGGTCTGGAATAAGAATATCTATTAGGTTTCGACCGTATTTTCCAGTTACAAATCCAATTAGCGACATTTTTCATCTCACACCGCGCTCTATTGCAAACATGGCTAAAAAAGTGGATTTTGCAAAGGCTGAATATTCTTTTCTGCCCGAGCCTAGCCCCTCCCAGAGCCAGTAGTATTCTGCAAAATTTTGATGTACCTTTATCATCTTCTCTAATGTTTGGATGTCTCCCTCTTCTTCCGATGAACGTTCTTTCCAAATTTTTCTGTTTCTGAACCTTCCATCTCTTTTCAATCCTCTCTAACATTCCATCAAATAGTTTCCTACTGTATCTCATCGAGATAACTTCCGAATCATATCAGTCATCACACATTTGGAATCAGTTCATTTTTCTCCCCTTTTCTTCGTTCAATTATCACCCGATCCCCCTACCTTAGTCTCTTTCCCCCGTTCTTTTATCACTTTCCCTTTTCAGGTGAATCCAACAAAAAAAAAGAAACAGAAAAGGAATCCGTGAGACGCCGCCTATGTGTCAAACCATATCAGTTTCATTCGCAATTTTTGATAAAAAGGGGAAGATTACTTTCTGTTTCTAGGAAACCTCTTCTTACTTTACACTGTTTGTCTGGTTGGAATATAGAGACGGGAGGGGAAATCGGTATTGAGTTGATAAGGGAATAGGAATGGGATCGGTTCGACTTTTTTTGAAAATACCCAGGGACTTGGGAAAATGATCGTAGAAAGGATCCATGACTAAAATACAGTATCCTCTTCTTATTCAAATAGCCTCCTCTCACAATTGATTATTCAACAAAACCATCACATTTCTATTCACAATCCATTCAAAAATCCTTTTGTATGCTCTCTTCTCTCTTCTATCCATTTTATGTGATATGATTCCCATCATTATCATAAACTGAGCCTCTATGGATTGAATGGAGACTTAGAGATAGACAACCATCCGGTCATCGACCATTCAGTCCTCCCTCTCCCCTTTTCATTCTTCAATTTTTATGCGAATTTCTTTTTTGGTTGGTGAGATTCGAGATGGATTCGCATCGAAAGTCTGTGAAAATGGATTTCAAAATTTTGAAAATGCAAAGATGACTAATGCTCTCTAGAAGGGTGATAAACAGTCCTCGTTTTTCAAAATTTGGTCATGGGATTTTCGTTGAAAAAGCTATGACATCTATCACAAGTTTGCGGTATGATATCATTTCTACCGTTGGAGATTTCAGTTTCTCCCAATGTTTCTATTAGCCGGAAAGAGCAGAAAGAATGCCGTCAATTTCAAATTTTAGCCATGTTAGCAATGCAGTGCTATAGAACATATAAAATATATGTAATATCTTCCTTCAAAGTTACTTGAAATTCGAAGACTATTGCTTTCAAGAAGGTAGATTGGATTAAAAGTGTGTGCAGAGTTTGATACATGGTTCTTACATAGTTCAGTATCCGTATGGAGCATTGGATCAAGGTAAAAATAGAATTCGAAATAAGTGTACATACGAATTCTCAACATTTCGAAAGCTTCAGATATATCATTAGCGTCCAAAGCAATTTTCACACATTTGCCGGCTTACGTCAACCTCTTCCCCCTTCAAATTATGAGCTCTGAGTCCTCATACTTTGATTCCAAGTACTAAGTTAGTTCTCCCCTCTTTCCATAAACAAATATAACTCTTTTAATCCAAAAGTAATAGCCTCACTCATTATCACCTGCCCTTTTTCCTCCGTCCTCATGATCCGTATTTCTTTCTTGCGTCCACTTCTTTAATTTGTCCTTCTCTTCAGACGAATGTCTCATATCAATCTATATTCTGTATCCACTGATCATAAGAATCTAATTCGTTGTCGATTCTGTGAGAAAGTCTATAAAATTGACAACGGATCCAGTGGTTTCATTCGTCATCTACGGTGCAAACATCCGGAAGTTCTTCATCAAATGGGCGGAGCCAACAAAGCTCAATCGCCTCCAAAAGAGCAAAAAGTGATCGATTTGTTTCATAGAAAAAATGAAATAGAAACAACTGAAAATAATAATCATATCAATACAAAAGTAGAAGGAAACGATATGTTGGCTATGATGATGATGCAGGATATCACATCTAATCAGTTTTTCGCCAATTTCATGAATCAAGTGGGCCCTGGTCAGAGCAATGATGGTTAGTTGGGGGTAGCGGGATTTGATGTATTCTAGGAACTCAAAAATGTATATGAGATATGGAGTCTTACCGTATGAACAAACAAGTTTTCAATATAAGTTCTATTTCAGTTCCTCGACTACTCGAAAAGCGTCCGCGAACCTCTCCAACACCAATCGAAAACTCAGTTTCACCAATTGTCGAGAGTACCGAAGAGCCAGAAATGAAGATTTTCAATAACCAAAATCCACTCGAGGAGTTTCTCAATAAAAGTGATCATTTTCATTAAGTACGCATTTTTATGTACCTTTTGCAGTCAACGAGATAACTCAGCAGAATGGTGACATGTCGGAAGTTAATGGAGCTACAGAAGCAAGTACATCAGCAAGTGCAATGGATATGCCAGTTTCTTTGAAGGGGTCCAGAGAGCCTACCCCGAACAGCAGTGTGCTTGGTAAGTGATTGGAAAGTATTTTATTTCACAAAGAAATGTAGGGCCCCTTGAGAAGTAGAAATTGTCGAAGTTTAGGAAGCATCGTATAGTATTCATGAGAGGTTACAGTACCGTGCATAATCTATGCAGTTTGACCGTTTTCAGTCAAAAACGTTAACCATAAGGGTCTGAAAAAAGATTCCCATCGTCCGATTTTATCGAAATTTGGTAAATGTATAGATCAACTCTAGAACTAAATATTTACTTGCTTTTTGTTCTACAACCAACGTCTAGTACTGAAAACGTCAAAAGTTATCTACCTTTTTTCGGTACTCTATCTCGATTTTTTCAGTTTATCTGAGGACAAGATCCTGTAAAAAACCCATTCAACAGCAAAAATAATATGTTTCAGATGGAACAGACATTTCGGATTCTCCCCCTCAGCACGTCTTCAACCCAATGCTTCCATTCGGATGCGTCTTCTGCCCATGCTCCTTCGGCCAAATCAAAGATCTCACATTCCACGTCGGCCATGTTCACAGAACCCGTTACCGTTGCAACTGCTGCTTGGCCGAATTCGTGCAATCGCAACAACTGGAGAATCATTATACAATGGCTCACGTCATCGGAGGAGAGGGAGCAGAAACTAGAAACAGTCAATGATAAGGGAAAAGAAAACGAGTGATATTTGGAAAAGTTAACATGAAATGTTTGTGTTTGTTAACTGAAAGAATCTGCAATTGTGAACGGTGTTTTTATTCATTCTCCTGTATGTATTTTCAATGTTTCAATTTTTTATTCATTTTTGGTCTTCGGGGTATTTTCTGTATAGCAATACTAATTCAAATAAAATTGTTTGTAAAAATCCAATCTTCTCCATTTTCAGAACTTTCCCTAGAAAGGCTTGAACAACGAATTACAAATCTAGAATCCCACCTGGATCTCTACATACTCCTAGTTTTGATTGAACAACACAGGTAGGTCGATTGAGTTCTCGTCGTCGTCTCTAATCCTCTCTTCCTCCAATTTCATCTAATCACCTGTCTTTTTCTTCTTCTTCCTCTTATTCTTTCCCTCTTCAACACAAGAATCATCATTATTTACCTGACTCTTCCTACCCTCTCTCTTTTCCTCTCCGCTTCTCATCGTCCATTTTCTTTCCGTTATGTCAATAAAAAACGGAAAGCCAAAAAAAAAAAAAAAGGGGGAGAAGGACATGTCAGAACCGGACGATTCGCCGTTTTTTTCGTTTTGTTTTAAAATGTCCGGCAATAATTATTCGGAACAGGTTGAACCTGGAACAATCGGGTTTCTTGTGGTAGTACGGTCATTTTTTATTGGATACGGAATCTAAACCCATTCGCTGTAGATCGGAAAGCCTTTCACTTTTTGAATTTGGAAACTACGTTATACTAGGTTCACTTATTTCACTATCTAGCCCTGAAATTGTAAACTTTATGGTCTAGGAATAGTTTATGATCCAGGAACACATGTTTGAATTCTCCGTTTCGCCATCGATGAATCACCGTCCATGTCTCTGGAGTCTCCTTGATTGATACAGTCTCTCACCCGAATCTTTTCCTTCGTTTTCTCTACCATCTTTTTGGTTGTATATTTCGTCATTTTTTCCTTTTTCGTTCGTCAAATGTCTCCATGTTTCCACTAGACATTTATCTACTGTTTGAGTGAAAGAGCACACCACTTGGTCTCTCTTTCTCACTCATGCAACATTTTCTTTTGTGATAACACTCCCCTTTTTGAAAAAATGATTCATTCCCTTCTAGCTTTCTCAAAAAATACCCAGATTATTTTGAGCATGTTGTTTATTCTGATACCGTTTGAATCATTTGAGTTGGCAAGAAACTGCCGAAATTTGAACGTCGCGGTGTTACTCTCTTTCCGATAGAGCGCGATGTCATCCTTCGTTAATTAACCTGTAATGATGAGCTTGTATAAAAACTGAATTTCTTGATATATCAAGGATCTTAGTAACTTGTTCATCTGATAAATTAAACGGTGTCGCTTCAAAAGAACCGTATTTGTCAAGATTTATCGATTTCCGTGATCTATGGAAATGTTGATGTCCTACTTTTATTAATTAATGGGACTAACAACTTCGAGTTTGCTAATCGTATTTTCATGAATTAGATTTAAGCATTTTTGATCTACTAAAGTTTTAAAAAATGCAGCCTTTCCCACATTTTGGTTTCCTCTCAAACGTTTGATAATACAACTGTTACCATATCTTCTTATGCAGCTTCAAAGTTAAGCATATACCCAAAAATAATGAAAATCGATATATTTAGCGAAATCTGGGTCAATAAAAAAATTATCCTGAATAAATATAAGGTCTAGTAGGGAGTGATTGAAATCTGGATTAATACAAGTTCCCAGAAAAGTTCAGTTTTTATACTTGGAACTGATCTAACCGTTCTCCAGTTTATTTGCTTTTGGGATTTGAAGACAGCTGTTCTCCTTATTTTACAAATATTTTATGAAGCTAGTTTACAGAGGTACTGTGGTTTGTTGGACGATACCTGGTTGATGTGCCAACTATCATTTCCTAAAAATAGTAAAACTTCCGTTTTCAGATTTGCTTCTGAACATGTATAGTTTCCTTCCACCTTCCTTATTAGTCCTGACACATTCAAATCAAATACATCTCTCCATATCAAATACGTTAATCACCAAGAATTCCAAAATATGTGCCCATCATCGTGATATGACTCATCCTCAAATGTCTCCGTCTCTTCTTCTCTACAATCACTAGTTTTCTGTGTTTCTTTTGGCAATTGTACACTCCGCATCTCTTGGCTTTGGAACTGAATACACAAAGAGTATTTCACAATTTGCCAGAGTAATTGGTACGTAAATGGGCTTTCGTTTTTTTTAGCCATAGAGATGATGTGCCTCTGATTCTAGTTCAGATTTTCGTTTTTCAGACTTGGAGCATCTTTCTATCTTTAGAAACTTGCAGTTACAACTTCAAGTTCCGATTCTGTCTAAACTTAATAGGTCCAACAGCATCTTCTTTACCGTGTGAAGGTCATTTCTCTTTATAAGGTGGCAAGGATGTAAATGAAGATGGGCACAGAGTGACCACTCCTTTTTCTCCCTCTCCGCTCGGCCTCTTCTCTTTTCAAAAAGTCGATTCATCTCACCTCAATTGGTCACTCTAACTGTCTGTCTGTGTCTCCACGGAAACTTCTCCGAATCCATTTGACTTACTTTTTGAAGAGGGAAGCGTTTGAATACTAACTTTATCAAAGTATTTTCATAACGCCTAAGACCTTTTCTCAACCGATCCCTTCCTGCTTTTTGTTCTTCCTTCTTCTTTTTTAATAATACCTCATCAATCGTTCCTCTTCGCTTCCCCTCAATTATGATCGAAATTACCGGATTACTCTCTCATTTTACTCTCCCCATCTGTAATAAAAACGCGACAAGAACTTGGTCGAAAACGACATTCATAATCCTAATCGCCTACTTTTTCTTTTCAACTTTTAGCTTTTTGTTTTGTTCTTTTTCTGTTCTCCAACTTTTAGGCTAAAAATTGTGTTCATTTTCAGTAAGAAAGCCGGTGGTCCAGAATGGCGTTCCACTGGCAATCAAAAGTGAATGTACAGCATGTCGGGGTGGATGACATGGTCCTTTTACCCAAGCTTAACGAACAAAGTATAGTGGAAAATCTGAAAAAGAGACTACAAGCCAACAGTATTTTTGTGAGTTTTTTATTCTGTTACAACAGGTCTGAAATCTTTGGTTTCAGACGTACATCGGACCAGTATTGATATCAGTGAACCCTTTCAAACAAATGCCATATTTCACCGAGAAGGAAATGTTACTGTATCAAGGAGCTGCTCAATATGAAAATGCTCCCCATATCTATGCCTTGGCAGATAATATGTATAGGTATGAAATGATCTAACTTTGAATTCTCTAGACCTTTGTTTTTTAGAAATATGCTCATCGACAATGAATCACAGTGTGTAATCATTTCCGGAGAATCTGGTGCTGGTAAAACGGTTAATGCCAAATTCATTATGAACTACATCTCGAGAATCTCCGGAGGAGGTCAAAAAGTTCAGGTATCTCTTGATATGAAAAAAATACCTAAACCCTATATATTCAGCACATCAAAGATGTCATCCTTCAATCAAATCCACTCCTTGAAGCTTTTGGAAACAGTGCAACCGTTCGAAACTGGAATAGTTCTCGATTCGGAAAATATGTAGAAATTGTGTTCAGTAGAGGAGGAGAACCAATTGGTGGAAAACTGTCAAATTTTTTGCTGGAAAAGTCTCGAGTTGTTCATCAAAACGAAGGAGATCGTAACTTCCATATTTTCTATCAATTATGTGCCGGAGCGGATAAGAATTTGAGAAGTAATCTTGGAATTGGAGAACTTCAATACTACAATTATTTGAATATGAGTGGAGTTTTCAAAGCGGAGGATACGGATGATGGAAAGGAGTTTGAGAGCACTTTGGCAAGTCATTTGTGTTAATCCAACAAGTTTGAGGTTTCATTTTCAGCACGCGATGAAAGTTGTGGGTGTAAACGAGCAGGAACAGCTGGAAGTTCTTCGAATTGTTTCTGCAGTACTTCATATTGGGAATATTGCATTCACTGAAGAAAATAATTTTGCAGCCGTCAGTGGAAAAGATTGTGAGATGGAGAGTTAGGAATAAAATTCTAAACTGCCTTGTTTCAGACCTTGAATTCCCAGCTTTCCTGCTTGGCCTCACTAATGCTGACATCGAAGCCAAACTCACGGGAAGGAAAATGGAGAGCAAGTAAGTATTCAAATACTAAATAATTTCTAATCTCGCAGAATTTTCAGATGGGGAACTCAGAAGGAAGAAATCGACATGAAACTGAACGTTGATCAAGCTAATTATACAAGAGACGCTTGGGTTAAAGCAATTTATGCCAGGCTTTTCGATTATTTGGGTGAGTTACCAGTTAAGATTTTATGATTTTTAAACTAGATATTTTTCAGTCAAGAAAGTCAACGACGCTTTGAATGTCACTATTCAATCAAGTTCTGACAATTTTTCGATCGGAATTCTCGACATTTACGGATTCGAAATTTTCAACAACAATGGTTTTGAGCAGTTTTGGTTAGTTTCTTAATTAGAATGATCGCTATCTCATGTTCTTCTTTCAGCATTAACTTCGTTAATGAGAAACTCCAGCAAATTTTCATCGAGTTAACACTGAGAGCTGAGCAAGAAGAATACGTGAAGGAAGGCATCAAGTGGACTGAAATTTCCTATTTTGATAACAAAGTCGTGTGTGATCTTATTGAAATCAAAAAACCTCCTGGTAACTTTTTTCAAACTGATTCATTTCACATAAATGTTGATTTCCAGGAATCATGAGTCTTCTGGATGACACGTGTGCTCAGAATCATGGACAAAGAGAAGGTGTAGATCGTCAACTTTTGACTACTCTCTCAAAAGCCTTCACCGGGCACAATCATTTCGGTCCTGGATCTGATTCATTTGTGATAAAGCATTATGCTGGAGATGTCACATACAATGTTGAGGGATTTTGTGATCGCAACCGAGACGTTCTGTATCCAGATCTCATTCTTCTCATGCAGAAATCTTCGAAGTACGGTTTTGACATATTTGCAGTTTCTAAACTTTAACTTTCAGCGCTTTCATCCGGTCCTTGTTCCCTGAAAATGTTTCTGCAATGCAAGGAAAACGACCGACAACTTTCTCAACAAAGATCAGAGTGAGTATTTGAATGGTTTTTGTTTTCTATTCTTAAAAACTTTCAGACTCAAGCAAACACTCTCGTTGAATCCTTGATGAAGTGTTCTCCTCATTATGTCCGATGCATAAAGCCAAATGAAACGAAAAGGCCGAATGACTGGGATGAGAGTCGGTTTGTTGTTTTTTTTCAATTTGTAACCACAGAAGAAATTCAAATTTCAGAGTAAAACATCAAGTGGAGTATCTAGGACTCAAAGAAAACATTCGTGTTCGAAGAGCTGGTTTTGCTTATCGGTAACATATATATTTAAAAAATATTACAAACGTAATGGTTTCAGTCGTCCCTTTGACAAGTTTGCTCAACGATATGCCATCGTAACTCCTCAAACATGGCCATCTTATAATGGAGCTCCACAGAAAGCATGTGAGATCATCTGTGATTCTGTTCATATGGAAAAAAGTCAATATCAAATGGGAAAGTCGAAGATTTTCATCAAGAATCCAGAATCGGTATAGGATTTTTGTCAGAAATAAATCTGAACACAGTTTTTCAGCTGTTCTTGCTGGAAGAGACTCGCGAAAGGAAGTTCGATGGCTTTGCTCGAGTCATTCAGAAGGCATGGAGACAGTTCGCTGCTAGAAAGCAACACATCAAGCAGAAGGTACGCGATTCTTTAAGTACAAAAACTGAGAGCTTATTTTTCAGGAACAAGCTGCGGATCTAATGTACGGAAAGAAAGAGCGTCGTCGATATTCGTTAAACCGAAACTTTGTCGGAGATTACATTGGTTTGGAGCATCATCCAACACTTCAATCTCTGGTTGGTAAACGACAACGTGTTCTGTTTGCTTGCACTGCAAATAAATACGATAGGAAGTTCAGAGTAAGATTTCGATCCAATCTGAAAATACAACGGATTCACGATTTCAGGTTTCAAAACTGGACATGCTCCTAACTGCTAACCATTTGACTCTCATTGGAAAAGAGAAAATGAAAAATGGACCGGAAAAGGGAAAAATTGTTGAAGTTATCAAAAGGTAAGAATTTCCCTGGCAATACTCAATTGAATTTCTGCTTTTTCAGACAACTGGATCTCCCTCATATCAAGTCGATTGGTTTATCCCCATATCAAGACGATTTTGTGATCATTTACGTGGGTGGAGAGGACTACACTTCTCTTCTTGAGACTCCATTCAAAACTGAATTCTGCACCGCTTTATCGTACGTTTTAAAGTAAAAGGGAATCTGATCAGAAAAGGTTATTTTCTAGTAAAGCATACAAGGAGCGAACGGGCAACAACCTTCATTTGGACTTCCGAAATTCTCATACCGTCAGTTACAAGAAAATGAAGTTCGACTTTTCTGATGGAAAGCGTACAGTACAATTTGGAACAGATGGTTCTTCATCGGCTGAGAAAATGCTAAAACCAAATGGGAAGGTTCTGAACGTCAGCATTGGAGCAGGATTGCCGAATACGACAAGTAAGATCCAGATTATTTTGCTCAGAAATTTGAGGAATGTTATAACTTTAGGACCATCGACTGAACGCCCACAAGGAGGTTACACTCCGAGAAGAGATCAATTGAGAACTTCAACTCGACGAACTAACAAGAACTCACATGCGGCACCACAACCTATGAGAGCACCAGTTCCAGCCCATGCAATCAACAACAACTACAATCAACCACCACCACCATCCCATACCTCAACTCCTGCTCCAGTCTCTACGAACCATCAGTATAGTCAGGAACCAGCACGAATTCCTGTTATGGGAAATGTGATCAGCCAATTGAATAATATGAACTTGGCTGCATCTGGAAACTCAAATTCAGCTGCTGGGCGAGGACCACCTCCTGCAAGAGGTCCGAAACCTCCACCACCAGCGAAACCAAAACTGAATCCAGTGGTGATTGCTGTGTATCCATATGAAGCTCAAGATGTGGATGAGCTCAGTTTCGAAGCTGGAAATGAAATTGAATTGATGAACAAAGGTAAGCCGTTTTTAAACTTGCACTGGAAATTCAAGTAATGAGCTTTTCAATAAAATTTCTCTTTTCAGATCCATCTGGATGGTGGCAAGGGAAAATCAACAATCGAGTCGGATTGTTCCCTGGAAACTATGTCAAAGAATAACTATTTTTATCAACAACCATTTAATTGCATGATCTCTTAGTCTACCCACCAACACCCCCATCTGTGAAGCGCCTGTTTGTGAACATCGGTTACGAGTTTTTCTTTTCAACATATTTTTATAATCATATTTAAAATTCTTTCCTGCTACTTATTTTGTGAAATTACCCAGAAAGAGTTGTAAATTCGTACCACCTCTTTTGCAATATTATCTAATGTCACCAATTGATTCATTGAGTTCAATGAAGTTCTTAATCTATTCATGCGGCAGAGATACAAACACAAAACAGGAACGTTGAGCTTTGTTCAAAGTAACACGACTCCAGACATACGGATTTATCTCGTAAAATGCACAGACACCGTTTTATAACCAAGATGGCATAAAAGCAGAGTCAGTGGCTTGCTTTCTTAGTCCTTCATCCCAAATATGAATTCGATTCGACTTCTCCTGGTTCTCTTCTGTATCCTTTATTCCATATATTCTGAAACAGTCAGAATGTTTCTCGCTTATGGCAAGCCAACGGATACAACGGCATGGGACACAACAGAGAACTCGTGGGAAGCATGTTTGTCTCTCTGCTACTATGATGATCGGTGTCAGGTAAGTGAAGGAATCTAGGGTTTCAGATTATTTTTCTAATAATAGTTGGTGTATCGTAATGAAACTACCTGCTCATTCTTCGAATACGGAAACATTACTATCAAGAAGATGAATACTTCTCTGGAGAACCTCGTGGCATTCAAAGTGAGGATACAGTGTAAGAAGACCTTTCACAATCGAAATTCCAGCTGAATTATACGTCGGATGAATGCCCGGCTAGCATTGATGATCTTTTTTCTGGAAATCTAACGGAATGGGTCTCAGATTCTCGGATATACAGAAACCAGATGACCGCAGACAGTACCGAATGGAATTTTATCTATACAGTGTCCAAGTGTCCTGATAATACAACTTTGTACACGCGGACTTTTAGCGGACAGACATTCCATGTTTGTGTTGGAGTTCGTATATTCCCAAATGGAGGATCAGGAAATTATACAGACGCTCAACAGCTGTGTAGAGAAGATAACGGGTATGGAATGTCGGGACCTCTTGATGCCAATGAGTTCAATACTCTCAAAGGTATTGATGAATTGTATACTACAACGAATGATATCTTGATTCAGAACAAGCCCAATCAGCACTGAATGCAATTGGACACTCAAACGACTGGATATGGCTCGACGGAATAGATACTACATCGGGAAAACGTGTTTATTCATTCGACGATCCGTCTCATAACGGAAAAAATGGTTATCCGTTTTGCTCAGGAGAGCCTAACGAGAGTTCAATCGGAGCATTTTTCATGATCTTCAACGGCTATATTGGAGACTTCGTTGCACTCACCATCAGCATGATCAAGACCATTCCAGATTTCTCTATTATGATAAATTTTTTCTAGAAAAATAATAATAATTTTGTCCCTCTGATTTTGAAAAAGTCTTCTCAGTCAGGTTCCATAAACGTTTTCCCATCTTCTTATTGATTCGAAATTCATACAGTCGCTAAATTGGCATAGATGGTTTCATGTCTTCCAACGATTTTTTGTTGTTGATGTTTCTGCCTTCGAAAGTTCAAAGACAGACTTCTCATTTTATATCTTCAGAGATATAAAGTGGTCTGGAGTCTGTTTCAATGAGGCCAACATCTTCAAATATATGAAGAGGAAAGGGAGAATCAGAAAAACAATATCAATGATATTCTTATTAAATATTTGTCAAAAACTTTATATTTATTAGATTCAAGTTTAGAGGAAGGAATGGTTTAATGGGAATTGAGAGATCATCATCAGATTCTGGTCACTGGTTTCTTGTAGCTCTTCGTTAAATTTCTGCTATACAAATGATACTTATTCGCGTCCTCCAAAAGCCGTTCCATCTTCTCCGTGAGGACTTTTTTGTACTCTTCCTTATCCTCTTTTTCTGAGCACGTCATCAGTTTTGCCTGAAAAAAGTTCTACCTAGATTCTTGAGAAATACAAAAAAACTGACCTGAGTGACGGGTCCAAACAGTGGCAACAAGCCAAGTCCTCCGATAGTAAAGATATTGCGGTAAGACTCTTTCAACTGGAATGAAAATCGTATTAAACTAGGACAAAGATTCTAACCTGATCTAGAGAATAAGGCGCTTTTTCCCCGTTGAGAGCTTCTAGGAAGTACTTGTAGAACTGTTCGAGGAGTTTCTTCCAATGGTTCTGTCGATCTACACCAGAAAGAGTTGAGACGAAGAGTCGAACGATGTCTTCAGCAGGATTCCCCATGTGGATTCCCTGGAAATATAAGTTGTGTTCCCTTTCCCTAACAATAACCACTAACTGCATAGTCAATTATTTTATCTGCAGAAATCTTTCCATTTTTCTCCTTCCATAGAACATTGGTTGACCATAAGTCTCCATGAACCAAAACCGGCTGATCGATTCCTACAAATAATCTCTAATTAGTAAAGTTTCTTAAAATGCTCCACCCTTACCAACATATTTGTTCAGATTGCAGGCTAACTCAAAGTTTACCACCTCCATTCCGAACTCCTCAATCTTCTTGACTTTCCCATCCAACCTCTCTGGATTCATGAGTCGTGCTCCTTGAAGCATTTGCTTCATTCCATCTTCAGTCAAAATCGGTCCAGCCATTTTGGCGAAGTCGAAACCGCTGATGCTTTGTTTCTCTTCATCCGTCAAATGAAGAGTTCCGGCTTGGAAATGGGCCAGGGACTTGAGAACCTGAAAATCAAAGAAACTCAAAACCTTCTTAGAAACTCAATATGTCTTACCGGGAATAGCTCTTCTGGTTTCGCATTAACATAGAGATGCCTGACAATGCAACCCTCCACATATTCCATTCCGATGATTCCCTTACTTTTGTTTTCAGAATCAAACTTCCGCGCGAAGTATATCTTTGGATTCAGAAGGACCTCATTCTTGTTCCACTTCTCCAAGATCTTATTCATGTTCACTTCCCGGTTGTGAACTCCCTGTGCTTCTGTCTCGAACATTGCCCATAATCCAGCTTGTTGCTCTTCACTCATGGGATTGGATCCCATCATTTGTGCAACTAGTCCTTGAACATGAACACAGTATGGGATTTTGAGAACGAATTTCGATGGAAGATGATCATCAGAAATGGTCCATTCGGGTTCAATAAGGATGATGCGGCTCATGATTCCCTGAGAATAGGATGGATATAGATTTTTCGAGAACTAAAACTCACATTTCCTTCTCCAATGACAGCATACTTGGTATTCTTTCCCAGTCTTGCTTTGGTATTCATCTGCTCCTGAACCAGCTCTTCGATGTCTTCCACAGTAACATGAGTATTGAATAGGCCATCTCCAGTTTCCAGAATAGAAAGTTGCTTCATTTTTTCTCAATGTAGAGTGAAACATCCTAACTCAACTGAATTCAGTTATATACTTAAAAAACACACGCGTAGTTTATGCCCACAGCAAACTTGCCGTGTTTTATGTCAAGAGAATTAGAGAAAAAAGGAGAAGAGGACACAACTTATGTGCCAGTGTGTTCTTGGAAATTGTTTTTCTTTCAGATTTTTTGGACGCATGTCAAATGTGAGCACACAGATCAATTTCTGTGATCCCGAAGCATATTTTATGCACATTTACGCCTTCAACATGAGATTTGTGCCCCATTCAATCGTATTCTCAAAAATGATTCAAAATGTCTTTTTTCTCATCCTCTTCTTTTTCTGATTTTGAAAAACTGACATCAACAAAAAATCTTTATCACAAAAACGAAAAAAATATGAGAGAAGTGAAATGTATTTTGATAAGTAGAATTGTATTTTTAAGGCCACAATCGGTTGACTCGTTAATTCAAGAAATGCAAAAAAAAAACAACTGAACTCTGTCTTGGGAGGATTGGAAAGTGACTTAGATTGAGGAAATGTTTTGGATGAGGAGGACACGTTTGACCTATATACAAAAGCATTCGGGAACAAAAGTAAAGCACGGGAATCTATGGAATGGACTAATGAATTCAAAAATAAAACTGATGGAATATACATAAGAAAAGGATACAGGTTTGGGTGTTACAGCAACTAAACTGATTCTAAACGAAAAAAAGGTAAATAAAATACTCCATTGGAGCATTAGGTATCCGGATTTCCTTCGTTGATAGTTCCGAGGAAAGATTTGTGCCTTCCGACAGATATTGGGGCTAATTGAATTCCTGTCGGACTTGTAGCCTGGAAAATAGGATTTATTAGAAACAGTCCAGTCTGTGAAAATATACAAACATTTTCGGATTGCGCTCGAGTGTTCTGGCGAGTTAGCAACGCCTTCTGTTCTTCTTTTTGTGCCTCCTCGAGTTTCTTCTGTGGCTCCTCTACAATTTCGAATCGACCATGATCGCCCTGAAAAATTTGAGATTCGACACTGATATTTCTGATTATAAACTCAAAAGGAAACATAGAAAATTAAAATCGGAAAATATATCATACCGTTTTCGATCTCTGATAGAAGAACGTGCCTAGGATAAGGACACAACACAGCGCTGCTCCGACAACCACGTACGCCAAATTGTACAGAAACCGAGTCGATCGACGAGACTACAATAAAGAATCATGCAGGAATGCAGGCAAATCAGAAACATAAGCAATATTCAGAAATGAGAAACTAGGGATACCGTTTTGATAGTTTTTCCATTATGCGAGACCAGTTCTTGATCCTTGGCTTCATCGAAAGTTAATGTTTCACATTTTTTGTGGTTTGCGTATGTGCGGAAATACGGACATCCCTGTAAAAATGTTGTGATAAGTAAGTTTTTCATTAGTTAGTCACAATTTTGATAACGAGAATTAAAAAACTCACAACAGAAGGACAGAAATAGTTATCCTGTGACAGTGTAGCCGATGATAGATTGTAAAGATCACCGCCGATGAGTCTATTCCATAACCATTTCGTGGCATAATTGTGACCTCTACGATTCAACAATGGACGATTTTTGATGAACAAGCCACTGGGATATCTGGATGTGATTGTGACCATTGGATAACTGATCATTCCAAATGTACTTCTCTGAAAACTGTTGATATCTTATAGAATTTTGAAAAACGGTAATTACCGAGGTCACTCCAGTCTCCACATATTTCTGAATATCTTTCCAAACTCTCGACCATTTTCTTGAAACGTCATACATAAATCCTTCTGTTTGGTTTCGAGAACACTGACAGCGATTTCTGAAAATATAAAATCAATGCAATGGAAAGTCGAACCTGCAACATACTTCAGAAGGTTAGATTTCTGCTCGTGGAAGGATGATACATGAACTGGCCCTAGAAGAACGACAAGGGCTTTTGGTATCTCTATTTGAAGATGTTCAACAGCTTTCTTGATGTGATCGTATGAAGGACCGTCGCATTTCGTGCAAATCTGAAAACAAGCACGCATTTTCGTAACTAAAAAATTAAGGTACCTCTTCGGTTCCAATTGTAATAATAATCATGATCCATTCGTTCAGGTAATCCACCTCAGTAAGCTTTTTCACTCTTCGGGTGAGCTCAACAGCCTGTTTGTAAAGATCCTTAGTAGTCGCGCCGGTTTGAGCCACATTAAGTTGATGATCAGGAAGGTCCGCACCCATTCCATGAGATACACCAACAATTTTTGGGCTGAACTCGCGGAGAATATCTGTAGATGATCTCATATAATGCGTTCCTTTTTGAAGAAGCTCTTCGAGGAAACTTACTCGGAATAGTTATCAATCCGTCAATAGTTGAATCTCCTCCAATTGGAAAACTAGCACCTCTGAACTCGATGTCTGCATTTGGCCACAATCCGATTCCAGTTGCCAATGCGTCTCCCATGGCAGCGATAATTGTGATGTCTTCAGGAGATATATCAGCCACTGAACGCCCAGTTACAAGTTCGAGCTTTGTGCGTGGACAGGAGAATGTTTTTCTGAAAAGGACTGATAATTTTCAACATGATCACAAAGAATGCGCACCGATCATTGAAAGCGGAATTGATAACTCCTGCAACTGGCTGGTGCTTTTCCGGTTTGATAGCAGTGAGCGACTTCAAGTGTTGATGGTCCACACTGTCTCGTTCTCTATAAGAATAATTATTTAGGACTATTTAACTATAATGCTGCATACACCCAATGGCATTCAGAACTTGTTTTAATGAAAACTGTGAACTTGAAAGGAAACCGAAATTAGGCAACTAAAAAGTGAGAAGGGAGAGGTTGAAAGAGGAAGAAGAGTAGCAGAGCATGCGATTTTTAAGCATTTCGAAAAAAAACCCGTCTAGATCTTCCAGCTCATGCGACGAAGTGGCAGTGTCGAAAAATTTGTCATAATCGTCCGATTTCCCCCACAGTTTTATAAGTCTGAATTTAATCCAAAATAATATTCTTCTCTATTTTCTATGTAAAAAATGGATTTTTAATGCTCGATTCGGATTTGAAAAATCACCTTTCTTCACTGATGTCACTAGAATCGTCGCTTTCATCAACGTCTTCGCTTTTCGGTGCTTTTTCTGATCTTTTCTGTTCTTCTGGAGTGACTTTATCATCATCACTAGTTCTGCGGCTTGCATAATCGGTCAGATTCGTCGAGAAATCTTCGTAATCCGCCAAATGCCTGGTCTCGTCGTGGAATTCTCCTCTCAACTCCTTTTGATCAATTGAAAGATTTATCGATCCATGTGTAGCGTAAAATAGAAGGCATAGTAGAAGGTTTAACCGCATTCTGAAAAAAGAAAATGCACACTAAAGCAAAAGTGAAAGAAAGTGTGATAAGAAGGGCAAGACATAACGATAACTGTGATGAGATTTTCTGCGAACCAGATGAATAATGTATTCCTTCATATTTCAGTTTCGAAAGGTTTTCTGGCGTTTGATAAGGCTTTTTCAGCTAAACAGAGAAACCAACGCTTTTGAAAACCCCAGTTATGGATGGAAAGACAAATTTATTTTTTGAAATGAGTAAATCAGTACTCTATGGTTATTTTTGCATTTTTCTTCTGATACATGTACACTCTCTAGCTAATGAAAGACTCATTCATCAGATTCCATTAAGTCATTTTGCGATTTATGAAAAAAATTCTGCAATTTCCGTCGATTCCAAGCGCGCTCCACTGAACTGCTGGCAGCATGCCAGAATTCGCTGCGCGGCGACTCACCCAATGCTTAAGGATACAGCAAACAAATGACAGTGGAGGTTTTGATATTTTCGCCGTTTTTTTCGCGATTTTCCCCCGAATTTACGGTTTTTGAAGCGATTTTTGCCCAAAATTGATTAAAAAATGTGGCAGAAAACTTTTCGATCACAAAAGATAAATGTTCCTATATATTTGCCATCTAAATTATTATTTCTGGTCTTTTTAAAATTTAGGCTGAATATTGCAAATCGATTTTTTTAATCTTCTATCTGGATTCACTTTTTCATGTTAACGTCATATTTTTTATTTTTAAGACATTCAATGTATTCAAATTTTAATTTTCAGGGTTAAACATGGCTACTCAAGATGATGCCCATCTCGCTGAGTTGAAGAAGAAGAGAACTTTCCGCAAGTTCACCTACAGAGGAGTCGACTTGGACCAACTTTTGGACATGTCCCGGTTAGTTTTTTTTCGTTCTTCTCCATAGAATCAATATTATTGTTGTTTTTAGTGAACAATTCACCAAGCTTCTCCCATGCCGCATGCGCAGACGTCTCGATCGTGGACTTAAGAGAAAGCACTTGGCTCTCATCGCCAAGGTCCAGAAGGCCAAGAAGGCCGCTGGAGTTCTCGAGAAGCCAGCCACCGTCAAGACCCATCTCCGTGATATGATCATCCTTCCAGAACTCGTCGGTGGAGTCATCGGAATCTACAACGGAAAGGTGTTCAACCAGGTAAGCAAAACTTAATTAATTCAAAATTCAATACTAATTTCCAGACCGAGATCAAGCCAGAGATGATCGGATTCTACCTTGGAGAGTTCGCTATCTCCTACAAGCCGGTCAAGCACGGAAGACCAGGTATTGGAGCTACCCACTCTTCCCGATTCATCCCACTCAAGTAAAGTTATTTGTTGAACAATAAACTTGTTTTCAAAGTTGATCAACTGTTTTACATATGATATTCTATATCAGTTTTGACTGATGGTCAAGTTTAGGGAAAAACCGCAAGGACACAGAAGCTGTTGAAATGGGAATGTAACTCAATAGACATTTAAAATAGAACCTTTTGTGGACAACAGTGTTTTGAGTTATTTCTACAATATTGCCTTTCAAAAAACGTCGGTGCGCCGCAGTTGCGAAAGGGACCCCGATTCTTGTCAAAAGCACTGAAAACGTGCGCACAGAACTACCCGTGGTTTGCAAAGGAGTGGACGTATCGTATATTCCCGCTCCTTGCCTAGATTTTTTGAACAGGTTAATAATCGACGAATTCCGTTTGTGTCTGTATGTTGCACATTATAGCTCGGCTGCCACTGGATCGATTTTGACGAAAATGAAACAGATATAATAGCATTAAAAAACTTACTCGATGTCTCTGAGTTCAAAAAATTTCAAGTTGGAAACATTGTGGAACCTGGTATAGAAAATGCATGCATTCGGATGGAACTAGATAACGTAGTCTAGATATTAGGGCGGAAAAAATTTGAAAATCCGTGCTTCACCGCACTCGCCGTGCATTTGGGCAAATGGAAGTTTTTTTTTCAAAAAAGCTAGTGATTTCCTCTTCCATTTGACCAGTGCACTGGAGCACGAATTCTCAAATTCTTACTGCCCTAATATAATCTTGAGTTGATGTAGAATTGGGTTCGTAATGAAGACTTCCTTGGATTGCTTCGTTATCATGTTTCAGAACTTTATTCGGAAAGTGAATAAAGTTTTCACAATACGTTTATTCATTCGAGAGAATTCAATCAAAAAGGTACTACAACGCAAAGAAGGAAAGAGTGTAGAACTAGAGAGATTCGTTGATTTATCTGGTTCCTCTCTGCTTAGCGGCGGCGACCATCTCGTCTTGGAGAGTCTCCATGATTTCGAGTCTTTGGTGGGTGACACCGGATGGATCGAAGACCAAAGTTGGCTTCTTCCAGTAATTGTTGCGGATTCTCTCCCAGTCCCATGGAGCAGTGGAGTGGCCTGAAAAGAAGAAAATATTTATCGATAAGGAAAATAACAAAACTTACTTCTGTCGAGCCAGATTTCGGCCTTTTCGAAGGAGTAGTATACAGTGTATCCGAAGAGAACGCACCAGATAGCAAGGAGTCCGAAAAGTGGGTAAATCTCATAAGCGTGTCCTAGTTTGCGGAACATGAATCTGAAGATGGAAATTTATAGATTTTGCAAAACTTAATGGAAATTCGCTGAAAACTTGACATGATAGCAGAAATTTGGATAAACTTCTATCATTATCTGAATAACTTTTAAAATCTATTCCTCATTTTCTTGTTGAAACAGAAGTAACATTTTAAAAACTACTCATCGTTTATTTCGAATTTTATCATGAGATAAAGCTGACCGGGAAGCTACTGGAGTTTTATAAATAACAATTTTACCTGGAAGCAGTATCTCCTGGCTTGGCTGGGTTGGAGTAGCGAGCGTCACGGGAGACATCGCGTTGGTACTTGAAGAATCCTTGCTGGTCGCTGAGCTTGATAGATTGTTCGTGCTGAAATTTTCAGAGTAGATGACTAATGAATGCCTTAATTCGAATTGAAGATTTGGATAAATTATTTATAAATTCAGAATTCATTTGAATGCTGTATTACGAATAGTAGCTAGTATTCCTTTTACTGATACTAGTTGACTACTTCTAAATACAAATCAGTTAATTTTTCACAATACTTATTTAATTTTAACCCATTTAAATACTTACGTCGAGGGTCATACGCGATGATCCATTTCTGACGATGAGTATGCGCGCGACGGTGCACTTGGTGACCAGACGAGGGGTCAAGAGTGAGAGCGACATTCTGAAAATTAGTAAACTTATTAACGATCGATCCAGAAAGCATCTTTGTAAAATGGAGAAATCGATAAGCTCGGCAATAATTGATTCCAGGTTGTAAGAAAATGTTCGAAAAAGATGGAGTGATGAAAACGAGATCCACTTTTATTACAATGTGGACTTCTGATTCTGTTTTTATCAGTAAAAATCAATAAAAAAGATCCAAAAAGTACTGCTATGGACGGCTCGCCTTCAGTGCACGATACACTCGCATACACCTCTCGACGCACAAAACGCTCCGCATCGTATTTCGTCTGCGTCTCTCAAATTTGCTGGTGTTTCCACCTTGCATAGGAGGGAATTCGACATTTATATTTTGAGAAACACCGTGAGGAACTTTTCGCGACAATTCCTATGAAAATCAGAATCGAAAACACAGATATGACCTGAAATAGAGTTACGATGACAGATAAATATATGTTCGGCTGCGAAGCCGTTATTGAACAAGTCTACGATTGAATCTAAATATATAAAACATTTATGCCATTAAAAATCTGTGAACATGTAAATAAGAAACGGGAGTATTTGGGAAAAGAGGCTTGTTAATATCCGTCGTTAGAGAAGTCAATGTGGTAATCTGGATACTTCTGCTTCAAAATATCGACAGCAATCTGATGATCAGCACGTCCGTAACCTTGAGAATATCCGTAGACAAGGAGATCTTTGCCAGCGTCATCGTGCTTGATTCGACCACCACCAACACATTTCAGTTTGAGGCCAGCTGGAGCAGTTGACTGAAATTTTTATGATGATCTGGGAAATATGGAAAGTCAGAAAAAACAACTTCATCGAAAATTCGAAATTTGTTGAGAAAGTAAATTAACTACTCAAGAATAGTAAGATTCACCTTGGTTTCCTGAAGGATATCATCGTGGAAAGTGCATCTATAATACCCGCGAACCACGAACTTCTTCTCTTTGCTTGCAGTATCGGTCACCTGAAAAAAATCTCAAAGAATGCTCATAATTTTCCTTCCTACAGTCCGCTGGGAACGTGAATTCTACGAATCTCTCAACTTTTTTTCGGCCTAAACTGAGATCTGTGAAGTAGTGCTTTCGGGAAGAAAAGTGTGCGTGTTCCTAGTCTCTGGGGAACGATTTCTTGTGATGGGCTCCTTCTTGCTCTTCGGAGTATTGCAGATATATCTGGCTCATTCTTCTCTCCCTCCCCCTTCTTTGAGCTCAACACAACCAACCCCTAACACTTGACATACATGAAAACCCATGTTTCGGTTTGTAAAATCTTGAGTATTTTTTTCCATAGTATCCAAAACAACTTGAATACAAACGATATTCAGAAGCAAAAAGCTTCAGGTGCAATTTATGTGCATAGTCCTACGAATTTCCAGGTCCCATCTCGTATTTCATCTTCTTCCTTTTTCACTTCATTCTTTCGAAAATCATTCATTCTCAGGCTCCCTTTTTTGTTTGGAGCCCACTTTTCTTGTTGGTAAAATTTGGAGGTCTTTTTTCCTAGTGAGAATGATGGATCACTCTATTTTCTTTTTCTGCAAACATGTAATCCTACTGTCTACTTTTCCGAGTTCTCAAAGTCATTCTTCTTTGCAAAATGAGTTGTTTTCAGGTTGAAAGCGATAAAATGGCAAAGTTTCTTTCACTACATGTACTACTTATTGGGTCCGTGATACTCTATATTATTCTTGGAGCTATTGTCTTTCAAATGTTGGAGGGAGAGAATTTAGATGTAGGTGGTTGTGATACGTTCTATGATCTCCGAATCAAAAATTTAGGCTCTCAAAAAAGATCATATGGATAGAATAGATCAGAATGCAAAGGATTATGTGGATCGGCTGTGGGTCTTGGCCAAACGAGACAAGGATAAGTTTGATGTGAGTGTTCACTCATCAAAGCAAATTCCTGATTTTTCAATGTCTCAGAACGTAGATGACTTGATCAAATCTGTAAAAGCAGAGACTTCTGATGATTTTAACGACTATGTCGATACTGTATTCTTTGCTCATAGAGCAGTGAGACATGGTTATGATGAGGTATATCTAGAATTGTAACTCTGAATCTCCATACCATTCCAATTCAGGACTCTCCCACTTGGGATTTTGCGAATTCCGTATTCTTTACAACCACAATGCTAACATCAATTGGTTATGGTTACGTGGCTCCTAGTACGTTTGGAGGACGTTTATTTGGAGTGATCTACTGTTTGATAGGTTGGGCGGTGTAAATGAGTTCTCTAGAAATTCAGAACGAATTTTAGGAATCCCTCTCACTCTGGTGACTGTTGCAAACGTAGCGAAATTTCTATCGGAAACCATTTTCTTTCTCCATTATGAACTTTGGAACAAATGCCTTGAATGGAAGAGAAAACGGAAGGGAGAAGTGGAAGCAGATCCAGCTCAGCCAATGTTTGGAGACGATGAGAATGAAGAAGAGATACTGGATCGTGTTCGATTAGTTCGGTTTCCCCCTCTGACGGTGTTTCTGTTTGTATTCGTATACGGATGCATTGCTGCTTGGGTAGTACGGTATTGGGAAACATGGACCTATGTGGAAAGTCTCTATTTCATATTCATCAGTATTCTTACTGTAGGCGAGTTCGAGGAGATACAATTTCTTCTAAACCATTCAAAATTGTTACAGGTTTTGGTGATATTCGACCGTCGCCGGGAAATATATGGGTCACTTTGGCATTCGTCGTAGGTCAGTAGAAAATATGAAAATACAGACTAATACAAACTTTTTACAGTGGGAGTCATTCTCACAACTATGTGTATGGATGTAGTTGGTAGAATGTACTTGAAGGAGATTCACTACTTGGGAAGAAAACTGAAAAGCAACAATCCGTTCTACTTGCTCAGAGAAGCTAAAGCCAGGTCAGAAGATGAGATCATTTAGAATATAATCATAACTTTTCAGAAGACGTCGAGCAGCGATGGCTTCACTATTGGCTCAACTAGCAAAGGGGATGATATTTGCACATAAAGACTACAATGAGTTAGCCAGAAAGAAGTCGAAAAGAAAGAAGGAGAAACGACGAGGAAGTCATGTTCGTAAGTATTCAAACTCAAACTTTATGAAACTATTATAAGATCTTCAGTGCCAAACGAGAAATTCATGTTTGCTCGTCTGCCACCAGATCCACCAAGTGATTGCCAGGTCGTCAGTACTTCTGCTTATTCCGTTAGATTGGCGTGGGCACCTCCATTCTCTCCAGATCCAGATTTGACATACAATATTCGTTACCGTTTGAAGTATGATGGTCATAGAAGTATTGTATGAATCCTCTGTTTTTAGGCATAACGAGGATGCGAAAGTGAGAGAACTTCGGGGAATCAAAGGAAATACGGTCGAAATAATGAGTGTTGACTCCTGCTCTCTTTACGAGTTTAGGATTACTGCCCATAACAAATTTGGAGAGAGTAAAGCAGTTTATTTGGTTCAATATACTGGTGAGACAGTGAACTTCAGCTTTAGCGGGAAATTTGATCTATTTAGAACCCCAACTAAGTCCTCAGCATATTCTGGCAACCCGTTTGAATGCTAACACGATCGAGTTAACATGGGAACCACCATACAAAAAGTCTCACGAAGTGAAGAATTATGTGGTTTACTTCACAGAAAATCCGAATGCATCGCTTTCGGAATGGGAGAAGATTCCGGTCAATGGGAGAAGAGTGAGTGCAGAATACGGTTTACCCAGTTATAGAGATTTTTCAGGTTGTGTTCCCGGATCTTCGTTTCGACTGGTTCTATATGTTTAGGTACGATCTACAAATGATTTCTGATCTAATGACACGATTTTAGTGCAACTGCGGTGTTCAAGGACGGTCAACGTTCCCCACTCTCCAGAGCACTCTTCATAAAAACTGATAAAATTGAATTCCACAAACATTGTGAGTCACAGGGAAACTACTGTACATGCTATTATTATTCATGTCTAAATCAAAGAGAGTGCGCGCCGAAGATTCGATTTATCGGAGATCACGATTTTTGCTACGGTATCTTTAAAGGCGCATAACTGATTTTCAAACTGATTTTTCCGATTTTCTCAGTTTTTAAGCAATTTTTCTTCAAAATTTTGCAAGAGGTACGAAACAATCATGCATCGAAGTCACATTTTATCAGAAAAGATGGCTGAAACTCGACCAAGATTGAGAAAAAAGGAAAATCAGTTTGAAAATGAGTTATGCTCCTTTAAAGTTTTCGTGGCGAGATATCGTGATCTTAAAAATGCCAAATCTTCGGCGCGCACTCTCTTTTATGGAGATATGCATAATAGCGATATTTCAAAAGAGGAAACGCGCTCCAACGCCAACTTGGTTGGAACCTTCATTTGCCACCATTTTTTCAGGTGTTGAGGTCACGTTTAATCCACGTAGGCAAAACGGTTCACAGTGAAAAAATTTCAAAATATTTGCGTGGAGTAAACGTGACCTCAACACCTGAAAAAACCGAGTTCCAACCAAGTTGGCGATGGAGCGCGTTTCCCCTTTTGAAATATCGCTAATACATAAAATTCTAGGTGTTGGTCACTCAAAAACAATCGATGTAATGGATTCCATATGTGAGAAGGAGGAGAACGAGACGACTGCTCTACTCAAGCGTGATTATGTTTCTTTCGCTGTTTAACTTTTCTTAAATAAAAAGTGTATCTCTGACCTGAATAAGAATGTATTTGAAAACTCCTTTTTGGTCGATATCCACATCAGCAATTTCGGTGAGAGGCATCGTTGCAAAACGACCTGGAATAGACAGATGTCACATTATTTTTATGATTTGAAGACATACGTGAAAAACGGAGAAGGTTTCTGGAGAGTATGTTTTAAGCTGCAAGAAAAAATTACAACTACCGGAAACTCGCATGACTTGGTAAATATTTAGTTTTCAAAACGTTTCATGTTTCAACCGCAAGAAGTTTCACAAAAAAGACAATAATTTTCAATACCGTAGTCTTTCAAAGGAACACAAGGAAAACTTCTAAACAGGTCTCGCTGCGAATGTGCGTTTCGAGGAAAAATCAATACGTTTTTTATTTTCTTTGTTTATGCTATTTTTGAGATATTTTGAGTATTTGTTGAGAACTCTGTGTCGAAAACATCTGAATATTTTTGTTTCTTCGTATTCTCTCTGCGAGTCTCCTCTAGAAGGCGCGTTTCTCGTGTTTGCGCGTTTCCCGCCTATTGCAACAATTATTTTTCGAACGCAGTTTTCAGGTCGTTCCCCAATAATTCTACGTATGTCACTTGCTGAATTTTCAAATTCATAAAAAGATGGTTGTGCTCACTTCTGATGTAGTCTACAACAGGCTACAGGATGTAAGTCGGAAATATCTCGAGAAAATCACATTTAAATACAAGTTTCAGATTAAAAATCCAACACAGGAGGCAATTGAGACTATGTCGTTGTGGATTATGCATTACAAAGACAAAACTTCGATAGATCTCATTGTGGATGGATGGTTGAACTGCTTTCAAACAGGTAATCATGAAAAATTGAGAATTAGTTTTGATAATAAAAAATATTTTAAGCTGGAACTGACAGCAAACGGATTGCCTTGTTTTACGTCATGAATGATGTCGTTCAAAAAGCCAAAGCCAAGCATTCGGACGCTCTCATACCGGCTTTCCAGCCAGCAGTTTTAACTGCTGTTTCAATCGGAAGGTAAACTTCAAAGTTGAACCTATTCTCTAATTGTGAAAGTTCAGAAAACAAGACAAAGTGAAAGAAGTTATGAAACGCTGTATTCAAATCTTCAAATCAAGAAACGTTTTCTCTCCCGCAAGTACAACAGCCATGGAGAATCTTCTCGGTGAGTGAACATACAGATTTTTCTACAACACAAAATTAGACTCAAGTGCAGATGAAGGATACGACGCCGAAGATCAAGCACTGGAGGTGGATGCTGATGATTTGATTAAGAAAATCACAAACTTCGTGTCGGTCCGTTTTTTAGTGGTGCTGTTATTTCATAAAAATTTGAAATTTACAGGCACGGAACCTGATCAGCGACATGATGAAGTGTGTTAATGAAGGGGATTTCGATTACAAAGAGAAATGCAGAAGTGGCATGAAAGATCGCGAAGAAGGTGCCCATATTCTGCAAGAGGTACACGAAGCTATAGACACGATGGTTCAGGTAAGACCGAGTAATTTCTATTTTCTAATTCAAATTTTGATATATTTATTAGGTCCGTCATTCCATGGAAGATCAGAAGAAGAAAATGATGGCTCTCTCGGAAACACTTGAATTGGCGAAGCGAGTTTTTCTACATCAAAAGCGAGAAGTTCTCGTTGTGGAAGAAGCATATGTAAACTTCCGAGACGGAATCAAAGCCGTGCATGCTGAATTGACGGAGATGATGGAGAAAGGAGCTTACCCCGGAGTTTTCTCTCCAACAGCAGATGAAGATCCACATTTAATGTATATGAGTAAGTATTGGCAAGCATCCAGAATTTGTATCGGATGAAAATACTCTATGCTCCTATTCCAGATCGACAGCAGTCTGCTTGGGGTGACAATCGTAATCAGGTCGATATGGAAATGGATGACGACGAGCGTCCGCAAGCTCCAATGATGAAGCCTCATTTGCAAGCCCTCGTTGGAATATCATCTCAGCCATCTCTTCAATCTAGAATCATGCAGCTGGGCCTGAAGAAGATCGCTGATGGAGACGAGGATATGTTTCATCAAGAATCATCTCTTGCTTCTGGGGACGATTCTACGAAAGCAATTCCATCGACATTCCAAGGGAATGCTGCACCTTCGCAACCATCTGTTGTACCGATGAACTTGAATCAATTTTCAGTGGTAAGTTTTCTTCTAATTCGGGGAACTATTAATATCAAACAACTTGACTTACAGCCGCCGCCTGCTATTCCAACTGCTGCACCACCAGATCCCAGACTGCGAACAAGTACGGAAGGACAATCTCAATATGCACTAGCACTTCAGCAGCACGGTCTCCCACCACCTAATCAGCATCCGAAACCACCTCCAGGTAAGATCTTTTACCATATTTCATCCGATTAGCGTTCTGATTTATTTCAGCTGCTCCAGCAGCACCTGCACCACAATCTGTCTACCAAGCTCAGTTTGATCAACGTGATCCTAGATGTATGTCCCAGAAAAAAATCATCAGTATTCTAATAATTAGTTAATTTTTAGTTGCCGCTGTACAACACAATCAGCCACCACCCACTCAGTTAACGCAAATTCCACAACCATCGGCTTCTGGGTATCAAGCTCAATTCGAACAAAGAGATCCGAGAATCGCGCAGCAGGCGGCGCCTATACAAGCTTATCCGAATGCATATGAAGGTACCTAATTCAATTTAGTCATCAACTATTCTTGTAATTTTTTCAGCTCAAAAACCACCTCTCATATCACCACAAGTTCAAGCCGGCGGCTACCAAGCAAGATTCGAGCCACCACCGAGTAAGTTTATTTCTTTTAAAACTAAAATTAAAGATTAAAGTTATATCCATTACAGTTTCTCCACAGTTGATTGCTCAGCAACAAGGTAGCCAGTATCCACCAAATCAGTATCAACAAGCTGGAGGATATAATAGACCACCACCCGCACAACAACACCAACAGCATCAGGCTCCCCAGCAACCACCACAACGTGGATATACAGACTACCATTCTGGTGGTGGAGGTATTATTTTTGAGTTTTGGCTCCAAACCTGCGAAATCTAAAGTTACAGATCGTAGAGATGATCGGTATGATCGACGTGATGATCGTGGAAGAAACAGTTATGAGGATCGTGATCGCAATAATTATGGAGATCGCAGAAGTTACGATCACGATGATCGCCGAAAATCAGCCCCGTACAACAGCCACAGAGGTGGTGGAGATAGATGGAGAAACGGAGGAGGTGGATACAATGATCGGTGAGAAATTTCATGTTAGAAAAAAAACCTAATTGTATTTTTTAAGGAACCGTAACGATCGTGATTGGAGAGGCGGCAGTCGAGGTGGTGGTGGATATAATAGATACTAGCGATCCGATTTTGTTATGTATGCTTTTTTCTGTTCTCGGTTTTACCACACTGTGGTTTGGTCAACATTTTTGTCTCAGTGTCAAAACTATAGGCGTTTATTGTTCCCCTTGCCTGCACTTTTGTACTACGATTATCTCTTTCTTACGATTCTCGCACCAAATTTTCTCAGACTTCTCAATTCAATTATCTTTTCTAAAATTGTTATGATTTTTGGTCTCAATCTACCTCTACCCTGATAAGGTTATTAACATTGTTCACTTGGTTCAAAAGAGGTCTCATAATAAAAATTAAGTATTCACTCCTGTCTGGATTTTGAATGATTTCAGAAACTGTTTATCGGCGCTGTATCTTTTTTAATTTAAAAATAAAATCTACATGAATATGTTCTTATTTATTTAAGCTCAATGAACGGAGAAACAGCACCTGAAGGCTATGAAGTGGAGAAATGTGGAGAGTGCGAGGCTATTGATGAAGAAACAACGGTAATAGTTTTACAGGACTTCTAAAAATGGAGACATGTGCAGTTTTAGTTTTTAGGTATCAACTTCTCCCGATCCAGACGACCCTCTCCAAATTTTCCGAATGCCAAAAAAGATGACACTCCCAGAAAAGGAGAAAAATACTGATGAAGTCATTGCGAAGAATTTACGATTTTGGAAGGAAACTCTTCAAAACCAGAAGATTACCAAAGTTCTTGCCCCAATGGTAGATCAAAGGTTTAGAGTCATAATAAAAGTACTCGAAGAATTATAAATTTCAGCGAGTTGGCTTTTCGATTGTTCACTCGAAAGTACGGTGCTCAGCTGACATTCACACCCATGATTCATGCACATTTATTTGTCAATGATGGAACTTATCGACGAAATGCATTGGCCTTGGTAAAAGCAGATAGACCACTTGTTGTGCAGGTATATGCTTCAAAAATAGAATATCCTCCAAATGCTCTATTACAGTTTTGCGCCAACAAAGTTGATACATTCCTAGCTGCTTGTCGTCTCGTAGAAGATGTTTGTGATGGAGTTGATTTGAACTTAGGATGCCCTCAAATGGTTGCCAAACGAGGTCGATACGGTTCATGGCTTCAAGATGAGGTTGATTTGATTTGCAATATGGTCTCCGCAGTCAGGGATTACTGTAGGCTCCCGGTTTCCTGCAAAATACGAGTAAGAGATGACAGACTGCAAACTGTGAATTATGCAAAACGATTGGTGGATGCTGGTGCAACAATGTGAGCAAGAATTCAAGTTTTCAAAGTTTATAATGTTAGATTTCAGGTTAACAGTTCATGGACGTACGCGAGACATGAAAGGAGCTGAGACAGGTTTAGCCGATTGGACACGGATTAAGGATGTAGTCGATGCAGTTGGGTCAAGAGTTCCAGTTATGGCGAATGGAAACATTCAGGTAGACATTAATTCATCTTGTTCCTTAACAACAAAATCTATTTTAAAGTTCCCTGGAGACGTTGAGAGATGTATCGAAGCGACTGGAGCGGTTGCGGTGATGTCAGCAGAAGGTCTTCTGTACAATCCACTGATTTTCGATGTGAGTCTCATTAAAATAATAATTATTTTTAATTTATTCGTTTTCAGGATAAAAATGCTCATGTAGAAACATGGAAAATCGCAGCAGAATACTTGGAATACGCAAAGAAGTTCCATGCAGGAACCAGCGCGGTTCGAGCTCATGTTTTCAGGATCTGCCATCATAGGCTAGTTTCCAAATATTGTTCTCATATTACCCTGACTGTTTTTCAGTTTGCTAGAATACGAAGATCTACGAATGAGAGTTTCCTTGGAGCATCGTATTGAAGATTTTGAGAATATCGTGGAGGAATTGGGAAAAAGAGCGAAAGCAGATGCTGCAGCAGGAAAAGAACGCGAAGTTGAAGCTAGGAGACTCTTCGAGACTATCAGGTTTCCAGAGTTTCTATTACTTTCGTTGATTATTACTTTTTTAGAAACGGAGAGCTCATGGACGCCATTGAAGTTTCAAAGCAGCCTCATTGGATTTCAAAACCGTATTTCCGATTGAAAGAGGTTGCAAAAGAGTCGATCGTGGGAGAAGGAGAGAAGACTTTCAGAGAAAAACAGAAGGAAAAACTCGCCCAAACTGCCAAAGAAATGGGTGTATCCATGAAGTGAGCGCATTGTGTAATTTCACATCTCAACTTTAAATAATCAATTCCAGACAAGCTCGTAAACGAGAACGTCGTCAACTGACAGGAGCCCGAATTCTGGAAGCAAAGAGAACCAAGTTTCCTCCGTGTGCCAGATGCGGACAACCAGCAGGACAAGGATGTTCTAACAACAAATGCAAGAAGTGCTGCAGATATCAGTGCAAAAACGAACAGATTGATTGTAAATGTGGGTTCAGTCGTTGAAAAAGTTGTAATATTATCAACTATTTTTCAGCTCATCGATATCTTTTCGCTAATCCACAATCGGAAGTGACATCTGAAGTTTGATTAAAAATACGACACCGTCGGTAGAAGCTGTTGCTGTTCTTGGAGCTAACTGGAAATTTATTGAAATTTGTTAACTGTTTTTGTTGATCCTGATAAATGTTCTCTGTTAAAGTTGTAGTATGTTTTTATTCATCAAATTTTAGAAGTTCAAAAACGAGATTCCAATTTCCGTTTTCATCAATGCTTCTTTTCTTCGACTAGTCTCATTATGACACCGAGACGATCAGCGAGATTCTTCTGAAAACGGCGAACATTAACTTTTTAATCTGCAAAGAACCTCTTACCAAATGATCCAATTGTTTCTTTTTGTACACAATTCCACCCAATTCATCACACATATTCATATGAGCTCTTTCCGGATCTCCGGGCACTTGGGGTGGTCTCAATGGGTTGGTTGGAGTCAGGTTTCGAGTCTCATCACAGAATTCCTGTAGGCGAATCGGGAATCCGGGAGCGAAACATTCGGGATCGATGGCAACGAAGCATTGTCCCTGAAAATGTAAAATCTTGGGTGAATATTTTAAATGGGGTGATTGGAAAGGTTTTCGAAAATGTGGTACAGTACCGCGCAGAAGGTTGTGGACTCTCGACGATTACAGTGGAGAAACTTTGAGAGCTCTGAGAAAGGGGTTCTAACTTTCCCCTTGCTTCAAAAATTAGTGAATATATCAATTCTAGAACTCTATTTTTGCAGTTGAGGACTTTTTTGTACGACTTCTACCAAAAAAGATGTGTCTCCTGAAAATGAAACGATGCCAAATTTCCTCCTTTTCATTGCGAATCTCAATCTTATCAAGAAGTTGTCAACTACGATGAAAGAGTGCTAGAATTGAGATATAAACAAAAAAATTTAAAATAAAACGGAAAAAATTTTGAGCCACTTCCTCAAAACTCCAAAAATTAGCGTTTTTCCACGAAAACATCGAAATTTCACAACCTTCCGACAAGAGGCACCTTTTGAAAATCGAATTTAAAAACCCGTATCGTGTGCTACTTCTAAATTTTCTAAAGAGTCCTAACTCGGAAACAGTTTATATCGTGGGCCTAAAAACTAGATTTTCGTGTTAAGGTGGTTCGAAAGTACCAGAGTACCAGCTCTCTGAAAATTGCCATGCGGGTTTCAAAGGACCTCCCTTGTAAGGAGTACTGTAAGTGAAATTATAGATGATGCGGTCATGCAGTGTTCAGAATCGGTAGGTGTTCTTATTTTCTTGGAATATATTCAGCCTGGTTGCCCAGTTAGTTGTGGTGTGTTCCAGTTTTTCAGAAGTTACCTTCGGTGCCATGGTGCATCGCATGCAGACTACTGACATACTGCCAGCTGTTTAGTCACACACATACCAATTCAATGGCACTCACCAAGTTGGCGCCATTCTTCGAGTTTTCTATTCCGTTCCGATTTCCAGGATTACTAGAACTTACCAAATCGGCTGTTTTACTCGTAGTCTGCCACTGCCGAATGTTCTTTCCGAACGCCGAACCGCCCATGATTCCGCAGAGAACCTCGACCATCATACATAAACCAGTTCCTGGAACAAGTGAATACTATATGTAATTAGAAGTTGGTCTTACCTTTGTAGCCACCGGTAATCTCTGATCCTCCCAATGGTTGAAGTCCTCCTCCATCGAGAACTTCCTTTGGATTATGAGTCTCATCTCCATGCTTATCAGCTCCCCAAGTATTCGGAATCCAAGTTTCTCCCTTTCTATCGGCCACTTCAATCTTTCCATAGGCAACAGTAGTCGAGGCCATATCCAAGAAAAATGAGTCTCCGTCCATTCCAGGAGCTGCCATACAGATTGGATTCGATCCTAGAGACTTCTCACGAGATCCTGTTGGGAATACACAAGGAGAGGTATTCGTGAAGGCCATTCCCTAAAAAGCCAGAATTTTTTGAACATGTTCATAAAGTGTTAAAGTACCACAAGTCCTTGACGGCAAGCATATTCAGCATACCATCCAGCGATGCCAAAGTGATTCGAGTTTCTGCAGACAACCCATCCGATTCCGAATTCTTTGGCCTGAAAATGAGAATAAAAATGGAGTAAAGGCTTTGTCCCCAACCTTCTCGACTGCCAATTGCATGCAATAATTTCCAACCACTGGACCCAGAAGATTGTTTCCATCAACCCATGCAGTACTTCCTTTGGTTTTGATTATCGTTGGTTCACCCATTACAGCGGTTGATTTCATCATTAAGTCATGGACATAGATATGCAAACGATTGATACCATGAGAGTAATGTCCTCTGGAATGGGAGGATTGTGATTTTAGAAAAGGGAAATTGTGGGATACCTGTAGTCAGAGCAAAGAAGAGTTTCAGCCAGTTGTTGCGCGTGCTCTCCAACACATCCTGCTTTGGCGAGACATTCCAGAACGAAACAGTCAAGCTGGAAAATTAGATACTGATAACTTATTCGCTGGCAAATTTCACAAATCTAAAGTAGAACATTCAAATCCAACCACAAGTATGAACTGGACAAAAAATATCACACTCGGGCGTTTCCAGTTGGAAATAGCCATAATTGGGTACTTGAAAAGTAGTTGAGAGTAGTGCTATTAGTCTAAAATTTTGAGGATAAATCTAACAACCCTACATCTTTATTTTTTAATTGAAAACTCTATTGTATGACTTTTTTCGTTACAATGATAATTGTTTGAAAACTGAGTTTTTCTTGAATTTAATACTAAAATTTGATGCATCGTCGCTTCCCCGCGGACGAATTCAAAAGAAGAGAGATCGTCAAAAAAAGTTGAATAATATAAAAATAGAGATCTTGGTTTAGATTTCCGACTGATTCGACTTTTTTAAACTACTTTTTCAATATCTAAAGTTGGTCGTTTCCACTGAAAACATCCAAATATGATATATTTATGTCCGGTACTGTATCTCCTTGAGGATTACTGTAACTAACCTTCTCTTTAGTAATCACAATCTCGTCTGTTTCGTTGAACTCTCTCTTTTCTTTAATAGTCATCGTTGGTCAGAAGTTGCCTGTCTCCACTAAAAACAATAATACAATCAGAGAATATTGTCTAGAGACTACGAATGAAGAAAAGAAAGATGATCACAAACTTCGAAATCTTTATCAAAGGACACAGAATACAAAAAGAAGGAGGAGAGTGAGATGATTTAATGATGATGATAATGCAATGGATGAATTGATAGATCTTTGAATTCCTTTTGCATCGAAGACAAATGATTGATAGTCTGGGTAATTGTTACACCGGCTATTAAGTTCAGAACATCAAATACTATTTTTGGAGTTTTCTCAAGGACAAGGGTTGTCTGGAGATGTTAGGTTAAAGATCTCGTCTAGAAAAATTGTTGAATAATCAACGAATCGATTCAAAATTATTAACCAGAACTTGGCCTTGTGTTAAAATTTAGAGCCAAAACGTCAAAGGTTTCCAGCTGAGAAACTTCTTCTGCCGATCTGGATACCTTTTTCTTCCAATCAATTCAAATTCTTGATTGGAAACAAAAGTTATCAATTCTTTGAAATTTTTTCAACAATTTCAAGAACTTTCTGACTTAATTGAATACGGTTCAGATGACATGTGATAGCTGGAGAAACAACAAGGTTTTTCATTCCCAAGAGAGTTCACAAGACTCAAACTAAACAGAAGAGTAGCTTGAAATTGTTGAAAATATTTCAAGAAACCGAGATATCCCCTAGATGCGGTAATTTTGAAGTTTTGACTCCAAATGGTTCTATTCCGCCTCGGTATTTTGGTCCTCTCATCAGGGTCAAGTAGTTTCCCATTTGGAAATAAGAAGTAATTTTCTAAAGTTCTGTCTTATACCGAATTGATAATGGCTACGTTCAGAAATTACGCATTCTACAGAAAAGTGTTAAGGGAAGGCTCTCGAACGACGTAGGAATCTGAAAATCGAGAAAGTCTAGAATGACCTAATTCATTAGACTCATCGCGATTGGCTAATTAATGGGTCATCCAAACATGTGGAAATCGAGTTCAACCGGAAACGGTACGCTGAATTCTTATGAAACCAAAAAAGGCAGATGAGCGAAGAAATGAAAAAAGAGAATCAAATGAGTGAAAAATGGTGTGACATAGAACGGAATGAGAATAACCCGTATAGCACAGGTTACCGAGTACGTCATCAGAGAATGAATACAGAATACAGAAGACGAAGAATGAGAATAAGAAGACGTTGCGAAAAAAAGAATGAAAGATAAGATATCATTGATAAGAAATGAATGAAATTGGGAACAATCAATCAAAACCCATCCCCTCCGTCTCCAGGGCAAAAAATAAATTCTTGTACTCTCCAGAATTTGGATTTTCAGAACCACATTGACTCCTATTCTAGACATTTCCTCCCGACAGAGAACACTTATGACCTGAAATATTATGAAAACAAGTTATCTCCTATTCCGGTGTGTTGTCGTATGATGACATATTTTACTTTGTAGTGTCCTAATTGTTTAGAAGATAGTATGAAAACAATTTATTATTCGAATTCAATTTGAAAAAGTGAAATGTTTCAAGGGAGTAGAGAATGAAAAAGGCGCAGATTGGGGTGTTTGAAAGCGGGTGGGGTAGGAAACCTCGAATTGGGGAAAAGACTGTTAAAAATTGATTAAAAGAATGCACAAGACATTACCTGTAGATTAAAAATGAGAGTGACCAATAAGTTAGATATAGTACATGAAAAACTTGGGAAAATTTTAGCACCGTCGTGGGAATGCGAGGAAAATGATTGGGGAAAATACACAAGTGATGGGAAAAAACGCTGAAAGAAGTAGAAAGGGTGGAAGGCAAGAAGGAACAACGTAAAACCAAATTGAGTAAGATTGAATCGAAACGGGAAAATTGGAAAAATTAGAACTAAAGCCCGGGGAAAAAACCGTATAGTGAGGACATTTGATTGAATAGGGGTGATAAGATATAAGAAAAGGGAGACTTGACGATTTCCATAAGAAAAAGGGTTTTTGGTTCATTTTCCCTTCTTCTTTCCATTTCCTGATGACGCTGCAACGTCAGATGCCGCTTGCCGCTTGTTTTTCCTGTGTCCTCTTTTCGGTCCGCCCATTGCAGATCCTGGATCAGCAGCGGTATATGGTGGTGGTGGTTCCAGAACGATAACAGCAGGAGAGGATGAAGAAGCTCCCGGAGGTGGCATCGCAGCAATCAGGGGAATCGGTGGTCCAACCACTCCTGGTGGAGGAACAGCAACGGGAACTTGTGGTGCCACAAGCGGTGGAGCAGACGGGCGTGCTGAAGGCGTTGTCCTTGACGTTGGAGCACCGGCTGAGCGGGATTGTCCGGAAGCGGCTGTCGGAACACTTCCGGCCGCTGCACGGTGACGTTGACGATGCTGACGCTGAGACAGAAAGGAATGGGTTTAGAAACAGTAATTGAACAATAAAAACTTACGATTAAAGTTCCAGGCCTGGTTAGCGTTTGGTAGATGTTGAGAGCTGGTGGTTTGTTTGGATTGGTACTTGGTGTATGCACCGCACAACATTTGACAAACAACGCCATTATCACGAGGAAAATCAGACCGCCGACACCAACAGCCCACCAGTTGTCCTGAAAAGGCATATTTTGAAACATTCTCATAGGAACGTTAACCCGAACCTGAGCCCATTGAGTCAAAGTCTCAATAGTACGCTTATCGAACAACAAATTCTTTAATCGAGCCAAAGGTCCGTTAGCATCAACACTCCGGCATTTTCTGAAGATATCACAATATCCTTTGTAGTTGTTACATGGTGATCCAGGATGCAGTATAAGTCCAGGTTTCCCTTTTCTCATATTTTGAAGGAAATTGGTACGATTTGCAGCGAATTCAGGAAGATTAACTGACGATGTACATTCTGAAGGATTATGTGAGAAAATATAATTAAAATCTTAGAAAACTCACTTCCGTCTTTGATACAGGCCAAGAAACAGAGCTCATCCGGTTTTCCCTCAGTAAGGAAACAATCTTCCAGTCCAAACATTGCACAGACGGAGCCATTGCATTGGCCGGCAGAGCACACCTTAGTACTGTCTTGACAAGGAATTCCATCATGTTTCGGAGGTGAAACTGGACATTGAGCACTTCGTCCGTCACATGTTTGTAGGTTCGAGCATTCAGATTCTTGCCGACATATTTTTTCCTCGTTTTTTCCATGAAGAGAACAATTCTCAGGATTACAGCAATAACCTTGAGAAGGAGAACATTGAGCACCTGGTTTTCTCTTGCATGGTCCGGGGCCACCTGTGCCACGTGCCTCGTGAGGTACACAACATTTGTCTCCCATTTGATCACAATCCGCTTGCGAAAATCCACAATCGCATTCCTCTCCTGGCTCATAGATTTGGTTTCCACAGAACGCAGAGGTTCTCTCTTGGAAACAGTTTCGTTTTCCAATTCCAACCGGAGATGCATTACGAGTCGGATCGACTGGCATTGATTTCAGTACAACAGCAAGAACCGCAGAGATGTTTTTAACAGAGCACGGAGAAAATTTCCCATTGTTAGGTTTGTCTCCAGATGTCGCAGAAGCAAACATGATGAAATTACCATCAGGAAGACCAGGTTGGCATTCTGCAAAACGAGTTCAATCAGAATTGTCATATGCATGAACGAAATACGAATGTTTCTGATATAAAAGAAAACTGACCAGCTGGAAAGTCGTGCGGGGATCCGAAATTGTGCCCGATTTCATGGGCAAGAGTTAATTGAGAAACTCTAGCTGGAACTCTGTTTCCGTAGTTGACAAGTGTCACAATTCCAGTGTTCAAAGATCGATACACCCATCCACGACTTCCTTCGTTGTATCGCTGATGAACTTGGCAAATTCCACCGGCAGTGTCTGGAAAGAAAATAATAGAATGAGAACTTCTGGACCAAACTCACTGAATTGCGGACTGGCAACCCAAGCTAAACCAAGAGTTCCTCCGACGAAGTCACGGAACGTGAGAGCGTAAGCAAGACAGAATGCCGAATGGTTTCGTTGAGAATTCAAATTCAAGAAATTTGACACATCGACATTCTGAAAGTGTTGTTAAAATTGAATTTTCGTCATAAAGTGGTACCTCTTCACAGAACGGATTATCTGAGTCAGCCTTCGCTCTTCCACGATCACAACTGTCGGGAGTGTAAATCTGCAAATCTTGGTTTTAGATCTGATTTTTAATCGAAAAAACTTACCGAAGTTCTCTGAATCACAAAGTGAAGCCCTTTGATTCCATTGAAGTTAGTTCCTTCATAGATTTCGTTGACAGCTTTGATGTGGTTATAGAATAAACTGACAATTTCTTCTCTTGTTCGAATCGGATCGTTGTTTCCTTCCTTCATTCGAATATGTTCGTAGAGTTTATGATCTGCTTGCATATAGAGTGAACACGTTCTAACGGAGTAGAGTCCTTCTTGATCACGAGTGGCTCGTTTTGATCTTCCCGACATTGTCATGTAGTTTGAAAAGAAATCAGAACCCTCGCCGGAATTCTGAATGTTTGACATCTCCCGACGAACACGAGAAGAAAGACCGCATCCTTCCATTTGTTCTGCGAGATTTTCAGCATCTCTGAAAAACGATATCAGTGTTGTGATAATGATATTGAAAGGCTAACCTCTTCACTCTCCACTTTCGATGATTGATCTCGTCATCTCGATAGATGATAGAGTGATATTGAGTCGGTCGATCTTCTCGTTCGAAATACTTCGCAGCTTTGTCAATTGAAAATCGGCGTCCCTCGCCGGTCTGGAAAACATTATAGTTCAGGAGATGCTATATTTTACTTTAAAAAGTTACCTGAACATGTCCCTCAAACACGCCGTCGAACACACTTCCATGGACATGAGAATTTGGATCATCTAGAAAATTGATGCCGGTAAAAATTAATTGTATTTTTCACCCTCACCTCTCAAGTATCCTTCATAAAGAAAATGGCTGGGTTTTATATCAGCAAAACCTCCGTCAACATCCGCTACATGATCTTCATGGAATAGTGAGTCATCAATTGGATGCAATTGAACGTGAAATGTACTGGAAAAAGAACACTCAACTATTATGCCGAAATCTGAAAGTGGAGTGATTAGAAAAAAATCGCTTACCGATTGTAGGCATTGAATCGAAAAGAAATTGGCTCTTGGTAGTGTGATGCAACTGAATCGATCGATCGTTTTCGACGGGAAACCTGTAAATCGTATTTTAGAACTATATTCACTTTAAAAGCTATTTCGCCAAGATTATTTCAATTGTTTGGGATTTATCGAGAGCTCGATTTCACCGGAAATCGTACCTGATTGGCAACATGTGTAGCACGATAGTTCAGAGTTTCGAAATTGTCGATAAAATTGTTCAATCCGCTGACATTCTCGTATAAAAGGCAAAATATTGATGTGACGACGAGCTGCAGTCGCAGTCGGCTCATTCTAATCTGAAAATTGAACACCTATATTCGAATTCCAGCTAATACAAAAAAACTTGCCTAAATGAAACCCTGTAAAATATCCTATAAATGCCGTAGTCGAGTCGGTTCCCGTATTTTCCCGTCGTTTTCTGAAAGCGAAAATTATGTTTGAAGAGAATACAAGGTGATAAAGGATGCAGTAGAGGCGAATCATTTGGCTGCGTAAATAATAGAACGAGACAATGTGTTATAAAGTTTCTCAGAAAAATGTGGAAAACCAATATACGGTTTAGTTTCTCGGACATTAAGAAACAACTTCTCCCTATCACATGAAGCAACGATTGAAAATAACCTTCAAAACGTAACTTTACTTATTAATTTTGAAATAAATACTACTTTGGTAGGACCTAGATATAAATAAGTTGAGAATACAGTTCCAAGTTTTAAATGAAAATCGATAAAATGCCTTTATGAGGTACAGGTTAAGCGGAGACGTCTTCTCGCTAACCAGAGCGGGGCCGCCGTCGTCTGTGTGACCACCATAATGGCCGACACTCGGAGGAAAACGCTGCGAGATATTGTACGGGAACGTGAGGGACATAGAGAAAAAGACATAGACAGATGGACGGATGGACGGTGAGAGAGTCGGTAAATTGAAGAAGCAGATGAGAAAATGAAAAGATGATTCCCGGGAGGTCCGTACCTCGAGGGACGTTCAAATGGCGCGCCACTTTTTTGTTTTAAGAGCTTTCTGCGGTGAAATGTTGTGAATGTGCAAACGAATAAACAACGAGCAACATATGCCCAGCTATAGGAAGACAGAAAAGAAAAGGAGAGGGATACCGTACTCAGAAACAAGCAGAGATGACGAATTGGAGGGAATGCTAGGAACGAAAACAGCTAAATGGAAGAAATAAATTTCTACTACTATTCAAATTCCTATTAGCTCACATCGTACTATTAGTTTAGTAGTAACAATTTCAACACCCACAAACTTGGCAGCTGTGTTAGTTTTTAGGGTGACAGGTGTCATTATTTCTCCTCATTTTTCTCTCCAAATCGAGGTCTTCCTTTGTCAAATGAGACACAAGGTCAATAGAAACGGGGGAAGCGATGTGAAAATTAAACGAAACTTGAGAGGAACCAAGGGAAGCTCCGGAGTTCTTTCTTCGAGCGCCAGCGAAAATAGGACTGAGTTTTCATATATAGAAAGTGCGAGAACTGAGTCTTAGAGATGTTTCAGCTCCCAGTCAGATCCTACAAAGAGGATTCTGCAAGCATTTTCTCTATATTGAAGTCGACTTGGAAAGAAAGAGCAAAGAAGAAATGAGGAAGAGCTGTCGCCCTCTCAATCTCTTCTCTTTTTACTGTTTACTTTCCCCTTTTCCCGTTCATTTTTTCTCTCTCTTTTCTTTGACCAAACTGACACATCCAACCAGTCTATACTGCTCAAAGATGGACACGGTAGAGAAAAAAGGAATGGTCATTTTCTCGCACTTTTCATCTCTCTGTCACCGAGAGATAACAGACGAGAGAAAATTACAAGTGCAAACTGAATGATTCATTCTTCATCAAACATTCTCGTTTCGCTTTTCTTCGTTAGGAACATTTTGAAAATGGAAAACGACAAGACATGCGGAAAGAAGGGTCGAATTAGTTTCCGGACTCGAGATAAAGGACACTTGCACAAAAAGTGCAAACTTTTTCCGGCAGTAAGACGACGAAGTTTGAAACAAACTTTTGGGTTCCTTCGAGACCGAGAGCTTCAAGAAGCGTAGGGAAAAGCTCTAATAAACCAGTATTCGCATCACTGCTCTCCGCGAACATCGAAGGCAAAATCAATGAAACTGGAGTATAATGATGAGAAGAACGGAAGGGTTGGCAGTCGTAGAAACAACTCAATTGTCAGAATTCTTCCTCTTTCCATGGCCCTTTCTCCTCCATTCTTTCCGTTCGAGTGGCAACGTACCTCTTCAGAGTGAAAGAGAAAGAGGCTGTTAATTTATTCAGCCCACTGTCTAGAACTCTACTCTTTCGAGTTATTTACGTGTTCGTTCATCACCAGTGTATTCACTTCACACGAAGGAGTCTATTTTTGAGAGCGAATATTGAAATGTTCAGGTTTCTACATGTGCACGAACGGAAACGGAATCTTAATCGAGCAGAAGGATCTAAACCACTAAATATACTTCACATGGTTCCCAAATTTCTCCGATGAAGAATATACACAAGGAGAAAAATATCACATTTTTACGACCCGACCCACAATTTCATTTTTTTTGTCACTAAAAAACTTTCACTCATTCACTCACTCACATTTTCTGTCCGGTTTTCTCCTCATTTCTGTTTTGTAAATCGAATTTACGGTCGTTCGATACAAAACAGAGAATAACCTTTTTTCGCTCCCTATTACTACTGAATTTATTGGCAAAAAACTGGAAAAACGATAGGTAAAATGTGTGTGAAAAGAGCCAAAAATATTGCAAAAAACAAATAAAAATTGACCTGAAAATTGTCTCAATTCAAATATTGTGGATGTGTTCACACCTCGAATGCATCATACTTTACGACACATCAGCAGCTACCGTAACCCTCGAGTGAAAAATAAACGGGTTAGCCAGAATGAGACCTGGTTTGAGAATCTGGAAGTTAGAGCATAATAAGAAACGAAATCATGAATTATTCTATAGTTTCCTAGAGATACCTATCTGTATCATCTTTCCATTGCTAATTATCATTTGGAGAGTTGCACAGCCGCTTCGTACTCTGCACCCGAACAATTGCTCTCTTCATCTTCTCTCCAAATCACCGTCTGACGCAAAAATCTCAAGACGAAAGGTCAGACGCCCTTGAGCAACTGTCATATGGTTTTGAAAGACTTATTTCAGTTCCTTTTGTCAATTGCTCGGCTTCATCAAGGTCATCAGCTTAGTGCAGCTGACCAAAAGGTCACAGGAGATTGTGGAGCCAAGTGGGGCGTGGCCTGGGGAATGAGCTCTTAAATCCTCGAAAAGCTCCAATGGCTCTCAGTGTTCATTAGCTCTCTCTCTCTCTCTCTCTCTCTCTCTCTCTCTCTCTCTCTCTCTCTCTCTCTCTCTCTCTCTCTCTCTCTTTCCTGACTCACTAGTTAATATGACGCCAAGATATTGGAGAATGCTCTTTTTCGATTTCGTTTTCTTTCGTAAGAAGATTTCAAGTTTTGCTGGTTTTTAGAGAATATTAGATTTCTTCAATTTCAAAAAAAATTCAGTTGCTTTGGACCCAATTCATATCGATCGAAACAGCAGAGAAATCTGAGCCAAAACTGAATGTAATTAGCCTCAACATTATGACTCTTTTGGCCCGTATACCATTGATATGTGCGGCAAACTCGTATTTTCATATTTGACATTATTCGCCGACAAAAAGAAAAATGAATCTGAAGAAATCTGCATCCTAATCTACCGTTCCTTTTCCAAGAATATTCAGATCCCATTAGTTCTTGTTTCCCTAATTTCTGGTTCTTAGCCGGAGAGCTCATCAATAAATAGTCTCAAGACCTGTACTTATTTCTGCTCGTTCCAGTACATCTATCTGATTTCATTAAAAATCAAAACATTAGAAGATCACATTTTGGTCAGGATCACATTCCGTTATATTTATCGAGTATTGTATTGATCTCCAAAGTTATCAATGATCAAATTGTCAAGTACTTATCCCAGCTGACTGACCTTCCTCCTTTATCCTCGATCATCTGTTCTCACCTGCTTCATCATCACTTGGTCTATTACTTGTCCCTTGGGGAGAGAGATAGAAAAAACACGAGTGATCTAGGAGCCGAATGGGTCATTTGAGCAAGCATTTGAGCAGAAGGGGAACTTACTCGAGCAGTTGTCATGTGAAGTTCCACGTGAACTTTGCTTCGGGATATATAAAATAGAAGATCTTAGACTTGATTGGTGATCTTGGTCAGATCTTGGAAGTTGAATGACTTTCAAAAGTGCATTTTTTTGTTTGATACATGACAGTTTATAAGAATGTCAGTTTCCATTTTGGTGAATTCAATTCCTACTGAATACTCTCCCTTTTTCAACATAAACTTAAGGAAAAGGTTTTCCAACTTGTCATATTCCGTTTTCTCGGGAAGATATAATCTCAAAACCCTAACCTTACTATTAGCGCTAACGTCTTCCGCATTATGATTTCTGGAAACTCAATGAGGCAAGTATAGGGAACACCTGAATTTTCTTAGACTTCTGATGCTGATTCTGAGTATCCTAACCCAGGACTGGGTCACAGAGGTCCGGCAGTCTTAAACTTTTAAATGTAGAATACGGTAGACCCTAGTAGGAATACATTTGAGTGGCAAGTTAGATGTTTCTTTCTCAAAGTTTATCTTTTTTTGTAATTTGTTTATTTGCATTTCTAGATCGAGATAATATGCCTACCGTAACCCTCTCCAGTCTTACTTTACCCCCATTTTTCAGCCTCAAAATGGTCATCCATCTCAATTTTTGTCTAGAATCAGCTGTCCAGTAGCGTCAAATTTCTGAAAAGAAGAATAGACGACGTCAACGTCTTCTTCTTTTTTTTGCTACATTACACATACACACCCTAATCAAAATTTCGCATCTTCTTTCGTTTTTTCCCTCCCATTTCACTCTTCTTTGTCCCACTGCTTTCAGCCATCACAAAGCAGCATAAAAGACAGCAGAGGAATAGAGATGAGAAGATGTGGAAAAAAATAGAATTGGAATGCTAGAAAAAAGTGTGTGGAGAAAAAGAGAAAAACACCGCCTTTTCGCGCACATTTCTTTTCTTGCTTTTATGTATTTGTGTCTAATTGTCTGCAACTCTTCGTCTCATACACTATTTCCGGTTGGGTGCTCTCAAAATGGAAGTTGTCTGAATGTCTGCGTTTTCATCTCACATGATACTCTCTTCGTATTTTTCTCTGAATCTCTCATTCTCTATAGAACTCTCGCTCGTATGTCTTTTGAGGGAGAAAGCTTGTCTAGAGACCACCAGGCCACCAAAGAGAAAGTAAAAAGAAGAAGCAGCTGATATTGCATCTGAAGGTCACTTCTCATTCTGACCTACCTCTTCAAATTTCACTTTCGGATTGCGGTTTCACACTAAAGAAGTGTGAAACTCTCTTCTTCCTAATTTTTTTCTTCATCTGAACTTCTTGGTCACAAATGAAACGAAAATTTGGAGGCTCATCTAAAACTGATAGGATCTAGGTTATGTCACACCCTCCCCTCACCCCACTTTCGATTTCTAGTCTATATTTTATCTAGATAAATAATCTAGAAAAAATGAAACACTTAATTTTCATCAACAACCTAAAAGGTCTTCAAAATCTTCAAAATCCTGTCCTCCATTATCGTTTTCTCTCATTCAGTGCTTCATCTATACTTCCAGTTTTCTCCTCTTCTTCTCATCAACATGTTTATTTGTTTATTCATTCAGTGTCGAAGCAACCATTCGATTTGTTTTTGTTTTCTTCTCTCCCAACTCTTATACCATCGGAAATGAATGAAGAAAATGAAGAAAACACTTGACTTTTTTCCTTCGTGGAGCTCATGTTTTGCTGCATATCCCTCTGTGTCTCTTCAGAATCAGATAAATCCGAAGAAAGAAGAGAAAAGTGACGGAAAAGGCAAATTAAGTGGAAGAGATAGAGGGAAGCTTGTCGCGTTTTTTGGTTCTTCTATCCAAGTTTTGTGCTCAAATCTGCTCACATCACTGAAAATATTGACCCCTGATGTTTTGTTCCTAAACTCTTTTCAGTCAACATTTCACTCACTACTGTATCATTCTTCTTTCCCTTCTTATTATCAGTTTAGTACCTTTCACTTCTTGAAGAGTACGTACCTCCCTTATTGTGCCTGTCCACCGTTCTTATCAATACCATTTCCACCACCCTTGTTTCCATGTTTACTTCTCTTCCTTGATAAACAATATTCTCTCCATATATAAATTTACCTGTAACATTTCAGAATCCCTTTCCCAAACTTTCAATTTCATACAATATGCCATTCATTGGTCGTGATTGGCGAGCTCCCGGTGAGACATGGGTCCGCACTCCACACACAAACGGTTGGGAACGGACCAAATTGAGACCGGTTCAGGTGAGAATGAAGGGGAGAATGGAGGGATGAAAGTATACTTTGTTTGTGTTGTTGTCTCCATGTGCACTGAGGTTTTGTCAGAGTCACATAGCTCATATTACACTACATGTGCGCATCTGCCCATAAATTTTCTGGGTCTCAGAAGAGAAGAGTTTTGTGAAAACGATGTGCGACATTGAGAAATGGATGCGAAGGGCAACTTTTTGCACTCTTCTTTACAAGATCTCCCTCCGACAAATATTCTGAATAAGATGCATTAGATATCCAAGTTTTTGAGACATCCATGGACGAATTTTTTTCAGATTTCATCAGAACCAATTCTGATTCCTCAAGTGTCATCTAGTCCAACTCTTGTCAGCAGTTCATCTCCAAAATTCATTCTCGATTCGGGTTCTTCTGCATCTTCAGTTCCAAAATTCGGTCTCTATGATTCCGAGCAAAACAGTTCTTGTGGATCTTTGCCTGGATCGGGAATCGAAAGATGCAATTCTTCTTCCAGCAGTGCTGAGGATTCAGGTGAGTGCTCTTGGGTATTTGATTTACCACTGATGAATATGATGATAAACTTTCAAAAAGTATGTAACTCTCCGGTCATTTGTTCTTTTTCGAACTGATAAGAGAACAACAGAAAAAACAAGACGGATCAGCTGATTTTCTTTGAGAGCACACATATGACTGAGTGGCGACTCTCGCCGAGTTGACACATGACGTGAAGGAGCACTTAGAGCACTTGCTCCAAAACGAACACGTCACGAAATGAGTGTTCAGATGGGTTTCGAAAGTTTTGATGCGTATTCTAAAATTCTTTTGGATGAATATATACTTTCAGCACTCGGAAAAATATATCATGCTTCGGGGTAAAAATACTGTAAAACTTGTTCACAGTAGTCCGATTGGCTGGGAAACGAAACTGTGTAGTTGTCTGCGGAAAAGCGACAATATACTGATTTACCTATACATTTTTCAATTATTCGGATTACAGTTAACAATTTTTCCAGACTTCCAAATATGATTTTTTCTTGTACTGTAGTGTTAAGGTGGTCAAGCTAGATCCATTTAGTATATACCTCATGTTAATCCAATCCTCACAGAAGCCTTCCCACCGCGATAATTATAATTGAGTGTGCAGGCAAAGTTGAAGAGATCCAGAGACAAATCGGAAACGCATGAAACATTCATTAACAACTCCCTTTCCGCCGATTATGAGTAATAGAGAGTGTGTGGAAATGAGAGATGCAGAGAAGTCCATAGACACCTGCAAACGAACGGATTTATATACGGGGTTGGCGGTGAGGTGCTATTTAGTAATAACAATTTGTTTTCCGCTCTCTGTGTCTCTTTTAATCCCTTTGCTTACCTTGCGGAACGGAAATGAACATGGATTGACCTAGAATTCATGGATTGAGGGAGAAAATTGTACATTGAAAAAAGTGGGCAAAATGGGAATGGGATTGAAACTATGAAGTTACAGATTCCGCGAATGATAAAGATTGGATTCCACACTGTTTCGTGAAGAGCACTTCCAAAGAGTTCATCGGATGCACCAGTATGTCTGAGGCATTCCATCGTTTGGACTTGGCTCGTGCTGTCAATGATGTTAGAAGATTTAACTTCATTTGCAAGGTAGGTACAGTAATACTAAGATTCAAGGGAGACACTGCACCGAACACAAAAGGTATCATATTCGGGTCTTTTCAGTGAATGTAGCCAACTTTCGGTATTTGAAAAGAAGTCTGAAGTATTCTTGATAGTCCGATATTTTTTAAATAATAATAAAATAATATTCAAGCAATTTTTGACCAATAGGACTTCTCCGGACTAGTTTTTCAGACAAATATTTCTATTTAAAAGGATTATAACATCCTATGTAACATGTTCTCTAACTAAGGCTATGTTCTCTAACTATAGTTAAATTTGAGATTAAAGAAGCAAGAGTCCCAAAGCATCTCAAACCTCACTCTATGCATACTCCATTTTCAGGTAGTCCAAATTCTGGTCGAAGAGAAACTGCCAAACCTCTCTGCCACTGCTCGTAAATCACTTTTGGGTATTCTCACTGCCATTTGCTTCCGATCATCAAACGAAGATGTCAACGTGTCCACTGCTAAAGATCTAGTCAAAAATGTGAGTTCACTTCTCTGAATGAACACAATCCAATCTCTCCATTTTAGTTCGGTAACGGGTTAGACAATGTGAACGTGTGTGGTTCTCCTCAATTAGTATCTCGTCATCATCAAACTGCCTCTTCTCTTCTTGATCTCATCTCAGAAAAGAACATTCGCACGGCTGCGGATGCTGATGATGAGAGTGCACTCACTTTCTTCGATTTGCCAAGAGAGGTTTGTTACATTTTGAGAAAAAACGTTTGATTTTTAAAGTTTAGATCAATCTTTGAAACTCAATAATGAACTTTCGATTTCAGGTAGTCCTTCTGATTCTCCGTCGTCTCCCCGATCATCAATCTCTTTTGGAGACCGCCCAAGTTCATGAAGCATTCCAAGAGATCATCGACGGAGAAGACAAGATCTGGAAATCTCTGTGCACATTCCACTTCCAAGAATATCAGATCAAAAAACAAAAAACCCCAGGGAAATCATGGCGTCAAGCCTTCTTCGACCTCAAAAAGTATCACGGATGCCGTGAACTCTACGCTGATCTCATTCATATCTGTTGTCATTGTAAAGCACTTTTCTGGAAAAGCCTCGGACATCCATGTGTCCGTGAAACAACTGCTCCATCTGTCAGAGTCACTCCACGACAATTCGTCGATATGTTGATTTATTTGTAAATTTTGAAACACTTTTGAGGGATACTTTACTTCTTCACTGACTTCCCCAAATTGTAGAATTATTAGAAATATTAGGCTTTTCTTTCACTTTCAACTGCACTTTTCAACCCATTTGTATATTCCATCCTTTTTCAATTTTTCTCCCCGTTGCCAACTCATTGTTTTCTGTGTTATTTTTGCACTTAAAAACATCAAAACTCTCTTAAAAATACATCGAAATCATGCCAGTTTTTCAGTCAATTCCCGATTCTTTCACTCCTTTTCTTTCTAGTTTTTGATTCTTGTCATTTCGTTTCTTTCCTACATTTAATCTCGCCTGTGTTTGTGTTTCTAAATTTTGTCATCGAATTTAGCCATTTTCGAAAATTATTGACAGCTGTTGGATAAACAATTAAGACGTGTTATGGGAGTACATCAACAACCCATGTGCACAACAAAAAAATTGACTCTCTTCGAATTGGTTCATAATTGATACACTAGTAGTACTAAACACACGAAATGCAAAAATCTAGTTTTGGACCAAATCAGACGGCCCAGTGTCTAAAAATAGTAAAAAAAACCAAAAAAATTAAGCTTTTTTCCTAGGGGAGATAGAGTCAAAATCTTTTTGGGAATCAACTTCTGGTACTTTGTTGAACATTTTTTGTGTACATGCAAACTTATCAAGTCCGCTTCTTCCTGGAGAAAAAATTGGCAAAAACGAAAAATTTTGACTTTTTTGGTAAAAGTTCATTTTTTTGAGACGGGGACCTGACAAAACCAAGATTTTTATTTTGCAATTGGAATCTACGTCAAATTTTGGTCTAAACACATCTTGCCTCAACTCGTATCACTGTTGCCTAAGAGGTGTATTTTCGCGTTAAACATGACAATAAGGAACATTCTATTGTGTGGATTTTCGATTTTCGCGACTCGGACTCCTCGGAGGGATTCAGATTTACTTTTATTGTTTTTTCTTGATGTCTTTATCATTTTTCAACTCCGTTCCCATAAGGGAGACATCGTTTTCCAAGACTTTACACCAATTATAAACGGTACCATGAAATGAGATACACGGTTTTGGTTTTTGACCTGTGACTTTCTTCAATCTTGATTAATTTTGTCGAAACTTCGAGACTTAATACTAAAAGAGATATGTATTGCATTGGTTCTTTTGAAATTCTCTCAACTTTGAAAAAGTCGAAAATTTATGAAAATTTGTAAAACCACTGAAAACCAAAAATTTCGAATTTCAGTTTTTAACCATCATAGAAAGTTAGAGGGCATTTCATGAATGGAAATTAATTGAAAAAAGATAGAACATGTCTTCAGGATCATTTTAATACTAGATATAGCCGTGAAGTAAGTGCCCAGAACGAGAAGCACGGAGCTGGGCAGTGAAAGGCCTCCAAAGACAGGAATAGAAGGAATTCACCCGCACCCGCAGAAGCACGGAGCTGGGCAGTGAAAGGCCTTCAAAGACAGGAATAGAGGAAATTCACCCGCACCCGCAGAAGCACGGAGCTGGGCAGTGAAAGGCCTTCAAAGACAGGAATAGAGGAAATTCACCCGCACCCGCAGAAGCACGGAGCTGGGCAGTGAAAGGCCTCCAAAGACAGAAAATGAAGGAATTCACCCGCAACCGCAGAAGCACGGAGCTGGGCAGTGAAAGGCCTCCAAAGACAGGAATAGAAGGAATTCACCCGCACCCGCAGAAGCACGGAGCTGGGCAGTGAAAGGCCTTCAAAGACAGGAATAGAAGGAATTCACCCGCACCCGCAGAAGCACGGAGCTGGGCAGTGAAAGGCCTCCAAAGACAGAAAATGAAGGAATTCACCCGCACCCGCAGAAGCACGGATCTGGGCAGTGAAAGGCCTTCAAAGACAGGAATAGAAGGAATTCACCCGCACCCGCAGAAGCACGGAGCTGGGCAGTGATAGGCCTCCAAAGAAAGCACATGAAGCATACATTTTTACAAATTGGTAAAAGTGCTAAGGCTGGGAGCCCGAAATGGATTTTTTTAAATGAGGGGTTTTAGCATATTTTCGCTCCATTTTAACTAATTATAGGTGAAAATAGGCTAAAATGGAAGATATGCAAAAAAAGGGGGGGGGGGGGAAAAAAGCGGTAGTGGAATCCCTCATTACTATACTACTCCTCCAGATGTCACAATCACATAGGGAGCTACCCTTATGACCAGTCAGCATGACATCCTTCTACGGAACCGAAGTTTGAAAAAGTGAAAAGAACGAAAGTTCATCGTTTTTGAGGATTCTAGGGTTACAGTGAACATGCGTGGTTGTTCTAAATCTGAGAAAACGATAAATTCGATAATCAGAGTCGAAAATAATGGTCACCGGCATGGACGAGTGAAAAAATGAAGAATGAATGGCAATGATGAGAATGGGAAATGAGTATCGATTTTTATAATTGAATGTGAAGAGTTTTAGACAACGGGGTTTCCCCCTGGGAACAATGATAGTGGGGAGGAGTGTGGGTAAAGGGCGTGGGATATCGATTTTTATGGACCTACCCACTCCACTCCTCTTTGTGTACACCTTCTTGTACGAAAATTACGTGTACGAAGACTCTTTGTGTACGAAAATTTCTCGTTTTTGAGGATTCTAGGGTTATAAAGTATTGAAGTTTTCTGAGTGACTACTCCTCCGAATTCCTCCAGATGTCACAATCACATAGGGAGCTACCCTTATGACCAGTTATGACCAGTCAGACCGGTCTAGATTGTGATTTGAGCTTAAAAATTTTTGAAAAATCGACTTTCTTCAGATGACCTGGGAGACCATTTTTGACACATGACGTCAGGAACCACACATCATCCGTTGGAAACAACATTTGTACTGCTGTGATGATATTGTCAAAGTTTCAGCCAAAAATACACTCGCAACTTTTTTTTGGAACTGTACTTTGTTTCTTCAATTTTTCAAAGGCCTCCCGTTACTAGTGAGAATTCCGAGGATTTGGTCGAGAACGAAAATTGAAATGACCATTCTGAGTTTTTTCCATAGAAAGTCTTGTTCACATGTAAGAATGTCAAAAATCGCAAATTGAGAAAATTCTGTCGCCCCGGGGAATTCTGGAATCGACGTCGCTTTTTCCCGATTTTCAAAGGCCTCCCGTTGATTTTTGGAAGTTTGAGATGTAGGGGTGAAATGAAAAATGACAGATACCCTCAAATGTCTCTCCATAGACAGATTCCAGGTCATGTGAGAGTGACGAAAATCCAAAAATCATGAATTCCTACTGTTGCGGGATTCTGGAATCGACGTCGCTCATACCCGGTTTTTGAGAGGCCTCACCATGGATTCCGGGAAAACGGGAGGTTGGGTGATGTATAACCTATTGCTGTATTCGTCAGTTTTTCCTCCATGAAGTCGATTATTTTGATGCCTACATGAAGATTTACCGATTGGAATCAGTTCAAACTACGAGGAACCATTCAGAAATGACCCCCCACTTTTCCCGGGTATATTCAACGACCACCTATTGATTTTGGGAATTTAGGGGTTGAGGTCGAGAAAGAGAACGCCCATGTATGTTTTGTGTTTTTTTCCACAAAGTTGTTCATTTTTATGACTAAATCACGAATCGATAAGTGGAACAAGTTCAAATGATCAAAAAACATCTGAAATATGTCATTTTCCCCTTTCACCACTGTGTTCGGCTAAACATTCGGAATCATGCGGTGGATTTTGAAATCTAGAACTAATGCTCGAGTGGGCCCATTGATTTCTAAAACTACTGTTTTAGGGCTTCAAAATAAGCCCACATTCATGTTTCTAGGTCAATTTTTCACAACTCTGCGTGCATCCAAACTTTCCTCGTTTTCACAAAAATGAGTTCTTTTTCGGCGCGCTTTGGGATTTCAAGTGAGAAATTGCTCAAACTTGTCCATTTATCTTGATTTTAGGCTCAAAAGATGCGCAATTTTATGAGGATTCTGAATCTATGTTTAGATTTGCTGTAGCTATCCTGAGTCAAAATTTGCGGTCTAGATTGTGATTTGAGCTTAAAAATATTGTTTCCAACGGATGATGTGTGGTTCCTGACGTCATGTGTCAAAAATCGTCTCCCAGGCCATCTCAAGAAAGTCGATTTTTCCAAAATTTTTAAGCTCAAATCACAATCTAGACCGCAAATTTTGACTCAGGATAGCTACAGCAAATCTAAACATAGATTCAGAATCCTCATAAAATTGCGCATCTTTTGAGCTTAAAATCAAGATAAATGGACAAGTTTGAGCAATTTCTCACTTGAAATCCTCATTTTTGAAATACTCATTTTTGTGAAAACGAGGAAAGTTTGGATGCACGCAGAGTTGTGAAAAATTGACCTAGAAACATGAATGTGGGCTTATTTTGAAGCCCTAAAACAGTAGTTTTAGAAATCAATGGGCCCACTCGAGCATTAGTTCTAGATTTCAAAATCCACCGCATGATTCCGAATGTTTAGCCGAACACAGTGGTGAAAGGGGAAAATGACATATTTCAGATGTTTTTTGATCATTTGAACTTGTTCCACTTATCGATTCGTGATCTAGTCATAAAAATGAACAACTTTGTGGAAAAAAAACACAAAACATACATGGGCGTTCTCTTTCTCGACCTCAACCCCTAAATTCCCAAAATCAATAGGTGGTCGTTGAATATACCCGGGAAAAGTGGGGGGTCATTTCTGAATGGTTCCTCGTAGTTTGAACTGATTCCAATCGGTAAATCTTCATGTAGGCATCAAAATAATCGACTTCATGGAGGAAAAACTGACGAATACAGCAATAGGTTATACATCACCCAACCTCCCGTTTTCCCGGAATCCATGGTGAGGCCTCTCAAAAACCGGGTATGAGCGACGTCGATTCCAGAATCCCGCAACAGTAGGAATTCATGATTTTTGGATTTTCGTCACTCTCACATGACCTGGAATCTGTCTATGGAGAGACATTTGAGGGTATCTGTCATTTTTCATTTCACCCCTACATCTCAAACTTCCAAAAATCAACGGGAGGCCTTTGAAAATCGGGAAAAAGCGACGTCGATTCCAGAATTCCCCGGGGCGACAGAATTTTCTCAATTTGCGATTTTTGACATTCTTACATGTGAACAAGACTTTCTATGGAAAAAACTCAGAATGGTCATTTCAATTTTCGCTCTCGACCAAATCCTCGGAATTCTCACTAGTAACGGGAGGCCTTTGAAAAATTGAAGAAACAAAGTACAGTTCCAAAAAAAAGTTGCGAGTGTATTTTTGGCTGAAACTGGGACAATTTCATTACAGCAGTATGAATATTATTTCCAGCGGATGATGTGTGGGGCAGGACGTCATGTGTCAAAAATGGTCTCCCAGGTCATCTGAAGAAAGTCGATTTTTCAAAAATTATCCACCAAAATCACTAAAATCGCCGCAATTTTGCTCCCAGACAAGATACAGCGAATTTGAGCACAGATTCGGAATTCTCATGAAATTTCGCATCTTTTGAGCCTAAAATCATGGTATTTGGACAACGTTGACGTTGGTTAGAAAAGCCCGAAGACGCGCCGGAAAAAAAGCTCATTTTTGAAGGGGAAAATGATCTATTTCAGATGGTTTTTGATCATTTGAACGTGTTCCACTTGTTGACTCGAGATCGAGACATAACATCGAACAACTTTGTGGAATAAAACCTAAAACATACAGCAATAGGGTCATTCTCCACCCGATCCCAAATCACCCGAAATCAACGGTCGGTCGTTGAATATACCGAGAAAAGTGACTTCATTTCTAGATGGTTCCTGCAGGTTTGAACTGATTCCAATCGGTAAATCGTCATCTAGACTCGAAAATATTATACTTCATGGAGGAAAAACCCCAATATACCGAAATATGTCTTTTCTCACCTAATCTCCCGTTTCCCGGAATCCATGGTGAGGCCTTTGAAAACCGTGAAAATCGGCGTCGCTTCCAGAATTCCGCGGCGGGAATAATTGCTTAATTTGTGATTTTTAACATTCTCACATGTGAGCACGACTATTCATGGAAAAAACTCAGAGGGGTATTTTCAATTTTTGCTCTCGCCCGAATCCTCGAAATTCTCACTAGTGACGGAAGGCCAGTGAAAACTTTGAAAATAGAGAAAATCGTTCCTAAAAATTGCAAGTGGATTTTTGGCTGAAACTTTGACAATATCATCACAGCAGTACAAATATTGTTTCCAACGGATGATGTGTGGTTCCTGACGTCATGTGTCAAAAATCGTCTCCCAGGCCATCTCAAGAAAGTCGATTTTTCCAAAATTTTTAAGCTCAAATCACAATCTAGACCGCAAATTTTGACTCAGGATAGCTACAGCAAATCTAAACATAGATTCAGAATCCTCATAAAATTGCGCATCTTTTGAGCCTAAAATCGAGATAAATGGACAAGTTTGAGCAATTTCTCACTTGAAATCCCAAAGCGCGCCGAAAAAGAACTCATTTTTGTGAAAACGAGGAAAGTTTGGATGCACGCAGAGTTGTGAAAAATTGACCTAGAAACATGAATGTGGGCTTATTTTGAAGCCCTAAAACAGTAGTTTTAGAAATCAATGGGCCCACTCGAGCATTAGTTCTAGATTTCAAAATCCACCGCATGATTCCGAATGTTTAGCCGAACACAGTGGTGAAAGGGGAAAATGACATATTTCAGATGTTTTTTGATCATTTGAACTTGTTCCACTTATCGATTCGTGATCTAGTCATAAAAATGAACAACTTTGTGGAAAAAAACACAAAACATACATGGGCGTTCTCTTTCTCGACCTCAACCCCTAAATTCCCAAAATCAATAGGTGGTCGTTGAATATACCCGGGAAAAGTGGGGGGTCATTTCTGAATGGTTCCTCGTAGTTTGAACTGATTCCAATCGGTAAATCTTCATGTAGGCATCAAAATAATCGACTTCATGGAGGAAAAACTGACGAATACAGCAATAGGTTATACATCACCCAACCTCCCGTTTTCCCGGAATCCATGGTGAGGCCTCTCAAAAACCGGGTATGAGCGACGTCGATTCCAGAATCCCGCAACAGTAGGAATTCATGATTTTTGGATTTTCGTCACTCTCACATGACCTGGAATCTGTCTATGGAGAGACATTTGAGGGTATCTGTCATTTTTCATTTCACCCCTACATCTCAAACTTCCAAAAATCAACGGGAGGCCTTTGAAAATCGGGAAAAAGCGACGTCGATTCCAGAATTCCCCGGGGCGACAGAATTTTCTCAATTTGCGATTTTTGACATTCTTACATGTGAACAAGACTTTCTATGGAAAAAAACTCAGAATGGTCATTTCAATTTTCGCTCTCGACCAAATCCTCGGAATTCTCACTAGTAACGGGAGGCCTTTGAAAAATTGAAGAAACAAAGTACAGTTCCAAAAAAAAGTTGCGAGTGTATTTTTGGCTGAAACTGGGACAATTTCATTACAGCAGTATGAATATTATTTCCAGCGGATGATGTGTGGGGCAGGACGTCATGTGTCAAAAATGGTCTCCCAGGTCATCTGAAGAAAGTCGATTTTTCAAAAATTATCCACCAAAATCACTAAAATCGCCGCAATTTTGCTCCCAGACAAGATACAGCGAATTTGAGCATAGATTCGGAATTCTCATGAAATTTCGCATCTTTTGAGCCTAAAATCATGGTATTTGGACAACGTTGACGTTGGTTAGAAAAGCCCGAAGACGCGCCGGAAAAAAAGCTCATTTTTGAAGGGGAAAATGATCTATTTCAGATGGTTTTTGATCATTTGAACGTGTTCCACTTGTTGACTCGAGATCGAGACATAACATCGAACAACTTTGTGGAATAAAACCTAAAACATACAGCAATAGGGTCATTCTCCACCCGATCCCAAATCACCCGAAATCAACGGTCGGTCGTTGAATATACCGAGAAAAGTGACTTCATTTCTAGATGGTTCCTGCAGGTTTGAACTGATTCCAATCGGTAAATCGTCATCTAGACTCGAAAATATTATACTTCATGGAGGAAAAACCCCAATATACCGAAATATGTCTTTTCTCACCTAATCTCCCGTTTCCCGGAATCCATGGTGAGGCCTTTGAAAACCGTGAAAATCGGCGTCGCTTCCAGAATTCCGCGGCGGGAATAATTGCTTAATTTGTGATTTTTAACATTCTCACATGTGAGCACGACTATTCATGGAAAAAACTCAGAGGGGTATTTTCAATTTTTGCTCTCGCCCGAATCCTCGAAATTCTCACTAGTGACGGAAGGCCAGTGAAAACTTTGAAAATAGAGAAAATCGTTCCTAAAAATTGCAAGTGGATTTTTGGCTGAAACTTTGACAATATCATCACAGCAGTACAAATATTGTTTCCAACGGATGATGTGTGGTTCCTGACGTCATGTGTCAAAAATCGTCTCCCAGGCCATCTCAAGAAAGTCGATTTTTCCAAAATTTTTAAGCTCAAATCACAATCTAGACCGCAAATTTTGACTCAGGATAGCTACAGCAAATCTAAACATAGATTCAGAATCCTCATAAAATTGCGCATCTTTTGAGCCTAAAATCGAGATAAATGGACAAGTTTGAGCAATTTCTCACTTGAAATCCCAAAGCGCGCCGAAAAAGAACTCATTTTTGTGAAAACGAGGAAAGTTTGGATGCACGCAGAGTTGTGAAAAATTGACCTAGAAACATGAATGTGGGCTTATTTTGAAGCCCTAAAACAGTAGTTTTAGAAATCAATGGGCCCACTCGAGCATTAGTTCTAGATTTCAAAATCCACCGCATGATTCCGAATGTTTAGCCGAACACAGTGGTGAAAGGGGAAAATGACATATTTCAGATGTTTTTTGATCATTTGAACTTGTTCCACTTATCGATTCGTGATCTAGTCATAAAAATGAACAACTTTGTGGAAAAAAACACAAAACATACATGGGCGTTCTCTTTCTCGACCTCAACCCCTAAATTCCCAAAATCAATAGGTGGTCGTTGAATATACCCGGGAAAAGTGGGGGGTCATTTCTGAATGGTTCCTCGTAGTTTGAACTGATTCCAATCGGTAAATCTTCATGTAGGCATCAAAATAATCGACTTCATGGAGGAAAAACTGACGAATACAGCAATAGGTTATACATCACCCAACCTCCCGTTTTCCCGGAATCCATGGTGAGGCCTCTCAAAAACCGGGTATGAGCGACGTCGATTCCAGAATCCCGCAACAGTAGGAATTCATGATTTTTGGATTTTCGTCACTCTCACATGACCTGGAATCTGTCTATGGAGAGACATTTGAGGGTATCTGTCATTTTTCATTTCACCCCTACATCTCAAACTTCCAAAAATCAACGGGAGGCCTTTGAAAATCGGGAAAAAGCGACGTCGATTCCAGAATTCCCCGGGGCGACAGAATTTTCTCAATTTGCGATTTTTGACATTCTTACATGTGAACAAGACTTTCTATGGAAAAAACTCAGAATGGTCATTTCAATTTTCGCTCTCGACCAAATCCTCGGAATTCTCACTAGTAACGGGAGGCCTTTGAAAAATTGAAGAAACAAAGTACAGTTCCAAAAAAAAGTTGCGAGTGTATTTTTGGCTGAAACTGGGACAATTTCATTACAGCAGTATGAATATTATTTCCAGCGGATGATGTGTGGGGCAGGACGTCATGTGTCAAAAATGGTCTCCCAGGTCATCTGAAGAAAGTCGATTTTTCAAAAATTATCCACCAAAATCACTAAAATCGCCGCAATTTTGCTCCCAGACAAGATACAGCGAATTTGAGCATAGATTCGGAATTCTCATGAAATTTCGCATCTTTTGAGCCTAAAATCATGGTGTTTGGACAACGTTGACAACGTTGAATTTTTAGGAACGATTTTCTCTATTTTCAAAGTTTTCACTGGCTTTCACTTGTCACTAGTGAGAATTTCGAGGATTCGGGCGAGAGCAAAAATTGAAAATACCCCTCTGAGTTTTTTCCATGAATAGTCGTGCTCACATGTGAGAATGTTAAAAATCACAAATTAAGCAATTATTCCCGCCGCGGAATTCTGGAAGCGACGCCGATTTTCACGGTTTTCAAAGGCCTCACCATGGATTCCGGGAAACGGGAGATTAGGTGAGAAAAGACATATTTCGGTATATTGGGGTTTTTCCTCCATGAAGTATAATATTTTCGAGTCTAGATGACGATTTACCGATTGGAATCAGTTCAAACCTGCAGGAACCATCTAGAAATGAAGTCACTTTTCTCGGTATATTCAACGACCGACCGTTGATTTCGGGTGATTTGGGATCGGGTGGAGAATGACCCTATTGCTGTATGTTTTAGGTTTTATTCCACAAAGTTGTTCGATGTTATGTCTCGATCTCGAGTCAACAAGTGGAACACGTTCAAATGATCAAAAACCATCTGAAATAGATCATTTTCCCCTTCAAAAATGAGCTTTTTTTCCGGCGCGTCTTCGGGCTTTTCTAACCAACGTCAACGTTGTCCAAATACCATGATTTTAGGCTCAAAAGATGCGAAATTTCATGAGAATTCCGAATCTGTGCTCAAATTCGCTGTATCTTGTCTGGGAGCAAAATTGCGGCGATTTTAGTGATTTTGGTGGATAATTTTTGAAAAATCGACTTTCTTCAGATGACCTGGGAGACCATTTTTGACACATGACGTCCTGCCCCACACATCATCCGCTGGAAATAATATTCATACTGCTGTAATGAAATTGTCCCAGTTTCAGCCAAAAATACACTCGCAACTTTTTTTTGGAACTGTACTTTGTTTCTTCAATTTTTCAAAGGCCTCCCGTTACTAGTGAGAATTCCGAGGATTTGGTCGAGAGCGAAAATTGAAATGACCATTCTGAGTTTTTTCCATAGAAAGTCTTGTTCACATGTAAGAATGTCAAAAATCGCAAATTGAGAAAATTCTGTCGCCCCGGGGAATTCTGGAATCGACGTCGCTTTTTCCCGATTTTCAAAGGCCTCCCGTTGATTTTTGGAAGTTTGAGATGTAGGGGTGAAATGAAAAATGACAGATACCCTCAAATGTCTCTCCATAGACAGATTTCAGGTCATGTGAGAGTGACGAAAATCCAAAAATCATGAATTCCTACTGTTGCGGGATTCTGGAATCGACGTCGCTCATACCCGGTTTTTGAGAGGCCTCACCATGGATTCCGGGAAAACGGGAGGTTGGGTGATGTATAACCTATTGCTGTATTCGTCAGTTTTTCCTCCATGAAGTCGATTATTTTGATGCCTACATGAAGATTTACCGATTGGAATCAGTTCAAACTACGAGGAACCATTCAGAAATGACCCCCCACTTTTCCCGGGTATATTCAACGACCACCTATTGATTTTGGGAATTTAGGGGTTGAGGTCGAGAAAGAGAACGCCCATGTATGTTTTGTGTTTTTTTCCACAAAGTTGTTCATTTTTATGACTAGATCACGAATCGATAAGTGGAACAAGTTCAAATGATCAAAAAACATCTGAAATATGTCATTTTCCCCTTTCACCACTGTGTTCGGCTAAACATTCGGAATCATGCGGTGGATTTTGAAATCTAGAACTAATGCTCGAGTGGGCCCATTGATTTCTAAAACTACTGTTTTAGGGCTTCAAAATAAGCCCACATTCATGTTTCTAGGTCAATTTTTCACAACTCTGCGTGCATCCAAACTTTCCTCGTTTTCACAAAAATGAGTTCTTTTTCGGCGCGCTTTGGGATTTCAAGTGAGAAATTGCTCAAACTTGTCCATTTATCTTGATTTTAGGCTCAAAAGATGCGCAATTTTATGAGGATTCTGAATCTATGTTTAGATTTGCTGTAGCTATCCTGAGTCAAAATTTGCGGTCTAGATTGTGATTTGAGCTTAAAAATTTTGGAAAAATCGACTTTCTTGAGATGGCCTGGGAGACGATTTTTGACACATGACGTCAGGAACCACACATCATCCGTTGGAAACAATATTTGTACTGCTGTGATGATATTGTCAAAGTTTCAGCCAAAAATCCACTTGCAATTTTTAGGAACGATTTTCTCTATTTTCAAAGTTTTCACTGGCCTTCCGTCACTAGTGAGAATTTCGAGGATTCGGGCGAGAGCAAAAATTGAAAATACCCCTCTGAGTTTTTTCCATGAATAGTCGTGCTCACATGTGAGAATGTTAAAAATCACAAATTAAGCAATTATTCCCGCCGCGGAATTCTGGAAGCGACGCCGATTTTCACGGTTTTCAAAGGCCTCACCATGGATTCCGGGAAACGGGAGATTAGGTGAGAAAAGACATATTTCGGTATATTGGGGTTTTTCCTCCATGAAGTATAATATTTTCGAGTCTAGATGACGATTTACCGATTGGAATCAGTTCAAACCTGCAGGAACCATCTAGAAATGAAGTCACTTTTCTCGGTATATTCAACGACCGACCGTTGATTTCGGGTGATTTGGGATCGGGTGGAGAATGACCCTATTGCTGTATGTTTTAGGTTTTATTCCACAAAGTTGTTCGATGTTATGTCTCGATCTCGAGTCAACAAGTGGAACACGTTCAAATGATCAAAAACCATCTGAAATAGATCATTTTCCCCTTCAAAAATGAGCTTTTTTTCCGGCGCGTCTTCGGGCTTTTCTAACCAACGTCAACGTTGTCCAAATACCATGATTTTAGGCTCAAAAGATGCGAAATTTCATGAGAATTCCGAATCTATGCTCAAATTCGCTGTATCTTGTCTGGGAGCAAAATTGCGGCGATTTTAGTGATTTTGGTGGATAATTTTTGAAAAATCGACTTTCTTCAGATGACCTGGGAGACCATTTTTGACACATGACGTCCTGCCCCACACATCATCCGCTGGAAATAATATTCATACTGCTGTAATGAAATTGTCCCAGTTTCAGCCAAAAATACACTCGCAACTTTTTTTTGGAACTGTACTTTGTTTCTTCAATTTTTCAAAGGCCTCCCGTTACTAGTGAGAATTCCGAGGATTTGGTCGAGAGCGAAAATTGAAATGACCATTCTGAGTTTTTTTCCATAGAAAGTCTTGTTCACATGTAAGAATGTCAAAAATCGCAAATTGAGAAAATTCTGTCGCCCCGGGGAATTCTGGAATCGACGTCGCTTTTTCCCGATTTTCAAAGGCCTCCCGTTGATTTTTGGAAGTTTGAGATGTAGGGGTGAAATGAAAAATGACAGATACCCTCAAATGTCTCTCCATAGACAGATTCCAGGTCATGTGAGAGTGACGAAAATCCAAAAATCATGAATTCCTACTGTTGCGGGATTCTGGAATCGACGTCGCTCATACCCGGTTTTTGAGAGGCCTCACCATGGATTCCGGGAAAACGGGAGGTTGGGTGATGTATAACCTATTGCTGTATTCGTCAGTTTTTCCTCCATGAAGTCGATTATTTTGATGCCTACATGAAGATTTACCGATTGGAATCAGTTCAAACTACGAGGAACCATTCAGAAATGACCCCCCACTTTTCCCGGGTATATTCAACGACCACCTATTGATTTTGGGAATTTAGGGGTTGAGGTCGAGAAAGAGAACGCCCATGTATGTTTTGTGTTTTTTTCCACAAAGTTGTTCATTTTTATGACTAGATCACGAATCGATAAGTGGAACAAGTTCAAATGATCAAAAAACATCTGAAATATGTCATTTTCCCCTTTCACCACTGTGTTCGGCTAAACATTCGGAATCATGCGGTGGATTTTGAAATCTAGAACTAATGCTCGAGTGGGCCCATTGATTTCTAAAACTACTGTTTTAGGGCTTCAAAATAAGCCCACATTCATGTTTCTAGGTCAATTTTTCACAACTCTGTGTGCATCCAAACTTTCCTCGTTTTCACAAAAATGAGTTCTTTTTCGGCGCGCTTTGGGATTTCAAGTGAGAAATTGCTCAAACTTGTCCATTTATCTTGATTTTAGGCTCAAAAGATGCGCAATTTTATGAGGATTCTGAATCTATGTTTAGATTTGCTGTAGCTATCCTGAGTCAAAATTTGCGGTCTAGATTGTGATTTGAGCTTAAAAATTTTGGAAAAATCGACTTTCTTGAGATGGCCTGGGAGACGATTTTTGACACATGACGTCAGGAACCACACATCATCCGTTGGAAACAATATTTGTACTGCTGTGATGATATTGTCAAAGTTTCAGCCAAAAATCCACTTGCAATTTTTAGGAACGATTTTCTCTATTTTCAAAGTTTTCACTGGCCTTCCGTCACTAGTGAGAATTTCGAGGATTCGGGCGAGAGCAAAAATTGAAAATACCCCTCTGAGTTTTTTCCATGAATAGTCGTGCTCACATGTGAGAATGTTAAAAATCACAAATTAAGCAATTATTCCCGCCGCGGAATTCTGGAAGCGACGCCGATTTTCACGGTTTTCAAAGGCCTCACCATGGATTCCGGGAAACGGGAGATTAGGTGAGAAAAGACATATTTCGGTATATTGGGGTTTTTCCTCCATGAAGTATAATATTTTCGAGTCTAGATGACGATTTACCGATTGGAATCAGTTCAAACCTGCAGGAACCATCTAGAAATGAAGTCACTTTTCTCGGTATATTCAACGACCGACCGTTGATTTCGGGTGATTTGGGATCGGGTGGAGAATGACCCTATTGCTGTATGTTTTAGGTTTTATTCCACAAAGTTGTTCGATGTTATGTCTCGATCTCGAGTCAACAAGTGGAACACGTTCAAATGATCAAAAACCATCTGAAATAGATCATTTTCCCCTTCAAAAATGAGCTTTTTTTCCGGCGCGTCTTCGGGCTTTTCTAACCAACGTCAACGTTGTCCAAATACCATGATTTTAGGCTCAAAAGATGCGAAATTTCATGAGAATTCCGAATCTATGCTCAAATTCGCTGTATCTTGTCTGGGAGCAAAATTGCGGCGATTTTAGTGATTTTGGTGGATAATTTTTGAAAAATCGACTTTCTTCAGATGACCTGGGAGACCATTTTTGACACATGACGTCCTGCCCCACACATCATCCGCTGGAAATAATATTCATACTGCTGTAATGAAATTGTCCCAGTTTCAGCCAAAAATACACTCGCAACTTTTTTTTGGAACTGTACTTTGTTTCTTCAATTTTTCAAAGGCCTCCCGTTACTAGTGAGAATTCCGAGGATTTGGTCGAGAGCGAAAATTGAAATGACCATTCTGAGTTTTTTCCATAGAAAGTCTTGTTCACATGTAAGAATGTCAAAAATCGCAAATTGAGAAAATTCTGTCGCCCCGGGGAATTCTGGAATCGACGTCGCTTTTTCCCGATTTTCAAAGGCCTCCCGTTGATTTTTGGAAGTTTGAGATGTAGGGGTGAAATGAAAAATGACAGATACCCTCAAATGTCTCTCCATAGACAGATTCCAGGTCATGTGAGAGTGACGAAAATCCAAAAATCATGAATTCCTACTGTTGCGGGATTCTGGAATCGACGTCGCTCATACCCGGTTTTTGAGAGGCCTCACCATGGATTCCGGGAAAACGGGAGGTTGGGTGATGTATAACCTATTGCTGTATTCGTCAGTTTTTCCTCCATGAAGTCGATTATTTTGATGCCTACATGAAGATTTACCGATTGGAATCAGTTCAAACTACGAGGAACCATTCAGAAATGACCCCCCACTTTTCCCGGGTATATTCAACGACCACCTATTGATTTTGGGAATTTAGGGGTTGAGGTCGAGAAAGAGAACGCCCATGTATGTTTTGTGTTTTTTTCCACAAAGTTGTTCATTTTTATGACTAGATCACGAATCGATAAGTGGAACAAGTTCAAATGATCAAAAAACATCTGAAATATGTCATTTTCCCCTTTCACCACTGTGTTCGGCTAAACATTCGGAATCATGCGGTGGATTTTGAAATCTAGAACTAATGCTCGAGTGGGCCCATTGATTTCTAAAACTACTGTTTTAGGGCTTCAAAATAAGCCCACATTCATGTTTCTAGGTCAATTTTTCACAACTCTGCGTGCATCCAAACTTTCCTCGTTTTCACAAAAATGAGTTCTTTTTCGGCGCGCTTTGGGATTTCAAGTGAGAAATTGCTCAAACTTGTCCATTTATCTTGATTTTAGGCTCAAAAGATGCGCAATTTTATGAGGATTCTGAATCTATGTTTAGATTTGCTGTAGCTATCCTGAGTCAAAATTTGCGGTCTAGATTGTGATTTGAGCTTAAAAATTTTGGAAAAATCGACTTTCTTGAGATGGCCTGGGAGACGATTTTTGACACATGACGTCAGGAACCACACATCATCCGTTGGAAACAATATTTGTACTGCTGTGATGATATTGTCAAAGTTTCAGCCAAAAATCCACTTGCAATTTTTAGGAACGATTTTCTCTATTTTCAAAGTTTTCACTGGCCTTCCGTCACTAGTGAGAATTTCGAGGATTCGGGCGAGAGCAAAAATTGAAAATACCCCTCTGAGTTTTTTCCATGAATAGTCGTGCTCACATGTGAGAATGTTAAAAATCACAAATTAAGCAATTATTCCCGCCGCGGAATTCTGGAAGCGACGCCGATTTTCACGGTTTTCAAAGGCCTCACCATGGATTCCGGGAAACGGGAGATTAGGTGAGAAAAGACATATTTCGGTATATTGGGGTTTTTCCTCCATGAAGTATAATATTTTCGAGTCTAGATGACGATTTACCGATTGGAATCAGTTCAAACCTGCAGGAACCATCTAGAAATGAAGTCACTTTTCTCGGTATATTCAACGACCGACCGTTGATTTCGGGTGATTTGGGATCGGGTGGAGAATGACCCTATTGCTGTATGTTTTAGGTTTTATTCCACAAAGTTGTTCGATGTTATGTCTCGATCTCGAGTCAACAAGTGGAACACGTTCAAATGATCAAAAACCATCTGAAATAGATCATTTTCCCCTTCAAAAATGAGCTTTTTTTCCGGCGCGTCTTCGGGCTTTTCTAACCAACGTCAACGTTGTCCAAATACCATGATTTTAGGCTCAAAAGATGCGAAATTTCATGAGAATTCCGAATCTATGCTCAAATTCGCTGTATCTTGTCTGGGAGCAAAATTGCGGCGATTTTAGTGATTTTGGTGGATAATTTTTGAAAAATCGACTTTCTTCAGATGACCTGGGAGACCATTTTTGACACATGACGTCCTGCCCCACACATCATCCGCTGGAAATAATATTCATACTGCTGTAATGAAATTGTCCCAGTTTCAGCCAAAAATACACTCGCAACTTTTTTTTGGAACTGTACTTTGTTTCTTCAATTTTTCAAAGGCCTCCCGTTACTAGTGAGAATTCCGAGGATTTGGTCGAGAGCGAAAATTGAAATGACCATTCTGAGTTTTTTCCATAGAAAGTCTTGTTCACATGTAAGAATGTCAAAAATCGCAAATTGAGAAAATTCTGTCGCCCCGGGGAATTCTGGAATCGACGTCGCTTTTTCCCGATTTTCAAAGGCCTCCCGTTGATTTTTGGAAGTTTGAGATGTAGGGGTGAAATGAAAAATGACAGATACCCTCAAATGTCTCTCCATAGACAGATTCCAGGTCATGTGAGAGTGACGAAAATCCAAAAATCATGAATTCCTACTGTTGCGGGATTCTGGAATCGACGTCGCTCATACCCGGTTTTTGAGAGGCCTCACCATGGATTCCGGGAAAACGGGAGGTTGGGTGATGTATAACCTATTGCTGTATTCGTCAGTTTTTCCTCCATGAAGTCGATTATTTTGATGCCTACATGAAGATTTACCGATTGGAATCAGTTCAAACTACGAGGAACCATTCAGAAATGACCCCCCACTTTTCCCGGGTATATTCAACGACCACCTATTGATTTTGGGAATTTAGGGGTTGAGGTCGAGAAAGAGAACGCCCATGTATGTTTTGTGTTTTTTTCCACAAAGTTGTTCATTTTTATGACTAGATCACGAATCGATAAGTGGAACAAGTTCAAATGATCAAAAAACATCTGAAATATGTCATTTTCCCCTTTCACCACTGTGTTCGGCTAAACATTCGGAATCATGCGGTGGATTTTGAAATCTAGAACTAATGCTCGAGTGGGCCCATTGATTTCTAAAACTACTGTTTTAGGGCTTCAAAATAAGCCCACATTCATGTTTCTAGGTCAATTTTTCACAACTCTGCGTGCATCCAAACTTTCCTCGTTTTCACAAAAATGAGTTCTTTTTCGGCGCGCTTTGGGATTTCAAGTGAGAAATTGCTCAAACTTGTCCATTTATCTTGATTTTAGGCTCAAAAGATGCGCAATTTTATGAGGATTCTGAATCTATGTTTTGATTTGCTGTAGCTATCCTGAGTCAAAATTTGCGGTCTAGATTGTGATTTGAGCTTAAAAATTTTGGAAAAATCGACTTTCTTGAGATGGCCTGGGAGACGATTTTTGACACATGACGTCAGGAACCACACATCATCCGTTGGAAACAATATTTGTACTGCTGTGATGATATTGTCAAAGTTTCAGCCAAAAATCCACTTGCAATTTTTAGGAACGATTTTCTCTATTTTCAAAGTTTTCACTGGCCTTCCGTCACTAGTGAGAATTTCGAGGATTCGGGCGAGAGCAAAAATTGAAAATACCCCTCTGAGTTTTTTCCATGAATAGTCGTGCTCACATGTGAGAATGTTAAAAATCACAAATTAAGCAATTATTCCCGCCGCGGAATTCTGGAAGCGACGCCGATTTTCACGGTTTTCAAAGGCCTCACCATGGATTCCGGGAAACGGGAGATTAGGTGAGAAAAGACATATTTCGGTATATTGGGGTTTTTCCTCCATGAAGTATAATATTTTCGAGTCTAGATGACGATTTACCGATTGGAATCAGTTCAAACCTGCAGGAACCATCTAGAAATGAAGTCACTTTTCTCGGTATATTCAACGACCGACCGTTGATTTCGGGTGATTTGGGATCGGGTGGAGAATGACCCTATTGCTGTATGTTTTAGGTTTTATTCCACAAAGTTGTTCGATGTTATGTCTCGATCTCGAGTCAACAAGTGGAACACGTTCAAATGATCAAAAACCATCTGAAATAGATCATTTTCCCCTTCAAAAATGAGCTTTTTTTCCGGCGCGTCTTCGGGCTTTTCTAACCAACGTCAACGTTGTCCAAATACCATGATTTTAGGCTCAAAAGATGCGAAATTTCATGAGAATTCCGAATCTATGCTCAAATTCGCTATATCTTGTCTGGGAGCAAAATTGCGGCGATTTTAGTGATTTTGGTGGATAATTTTTGAAAAATCGACTTTCTTCAGATGACCTGGGAGACCATTTTTGACACATGACGTCCTGCCCCACACATCATCCGCTGGAAATAATATTCATACTGCTGTAATGAAATTGTCCCAGTTTCAGCCAAAAATACACTCGCAACTTTTTTTTGGAACTGTACTTTGTTTCTTCAATTTTTCAAAGGCCTCCCGTTACTAGTGAGAATTCCGAGGATTTGGTCGAGAGCGAAAATTGAAATGACCATTCTGAGTTTTTTCCATAGAAAGTCTTGTTCACATGTAAGAATGTCAAAAATCGCAAATTGAGAAAATTCTGTCGCCCCGGGGAATTCTGGAATCGACGTCGCTTTTTCCCGATTTTCAAAGGCCTCCCGTTGATTTTTGGAAGTTTGAGATGTAGGGGTGAAATGAAAAATGACAGATACCCTCAAATGTCTCTCCATAGACAGATTCCAGGTCATGTGAGAGTGACGAAAATCCAAAAATCATGAATTCCTACTGTTGCGGGATTCTGGAATCGACGTCGCTCATACCCGGTTTTTGAGAGGCCTCACCATGGATTCCGGGAAAACGGGAGGTTGGGTGATGTATAACCTATTGCTGTATTCGTCAGTTTTTCCTCCATGAAGTCGATTATTTTGATGCCTACATGAAGATTTACCGATTGGAATCAGTTCAAACTACGAGGAACCATTCAGAAATGACCCCCCACTTTTCCCGGGTATATTCAACGACCACCTATTGATTTTGGGAATTTAGGGGTTGAGGTCGAGAAAGAGAACGCCCATGTATGTTTTGTGTTTTTTTCCACAAAGTTGTTCATTTTTATGACTAGATCACGAATCGATAAGTGGAACAAGTTCAAATGATCAAAAAACATCTGAAATATGTCATTTTCCCCTTTCACCACTGTGTTCGGCTAAACATTCGGAATCATGCGGTGGATTTTGAAATCTAGAACTAATGCTCGAGTGGGCCCATTGATTTCTAAAACTACTGTTTTAGGGCTTCAAAATAAGCCCACATTCATGTTTCTAGGTCAATTTTTCACAACTCTGCGTGCATCCAAACTTTCCTCGTTTTCACAAAAATGAGTTCTTTTTCGGCGCGCTTTGGGATTTCAAGTGAGAAATTGCTCAAACTTGTCCATTTATCTTGATTTTAGGCTCAAAAGATGCGCAATTTTATGAGGATTCTGAATCTATGTTTAGATTTGCTGTAGCTATCCTGAGTCAAAATTTGCGGTCTAGATTGTGATTTGAGCTTAAAAATTTTGGAAAAATCGACTTTCTTGAGATGGCCTGGGAGACGATTTTTGACACATGACGTCAGGAACCACACATCATCCGTTGGAAACAATATTTGTACTGCTGTGATGATATTGTCAAAGTTTCAGCCAAAAATCCACTTGCAATTTTTAGGAACGATTTTCTCTATTTTCAAAGTTTTCACTGGCCTTCCGTCACTAGTGAGAATTTCGAGGATTCGGGCGAGAGCAAAAATTGAAAATACCCCTCTGAGTTTTTTCCATGAATAGTCGTGCTCACATGTGAGAATGTTAAAAATCACAAATTAAGCAATTATTCCCGCCGCGGAATTCTGGAAGCGACGCCGATTTTCACGGTTTTCAAAGGCCTCACCATGGATTCCGGGAAACGGGAGATTAGGTGAGAAAAGACATATTTCGGTATATTGGGGTTTTTCCTCCATGAAGTATAATATTTTCGAGTCTAGATGACGATTTACCGATTGGAATCAGTTCAAACCTGCAGGAACCATCTAGAAATGAAGTCACTTTTCTCGGTATATTCAACGACCGACCGTTGATTTCGGGTGATTTGGGATCGGGTGGAGAATGACCCTATTGCTGTATGTTTTAGGTTTTATTCCACAAAGTTGTTCGATGTTATGTCTCGATCTCGAGTCAACAAGTGGAACACGTTCAAATGATCAAAAACCATCTGAAATAGATCATTTTCCCCTTCAAAAATGAGCTTTTTTTCCGGCGCGTCTTCGGGCTTTTCTAACCAACGTCAACGTTGTCCAAATACCATGATTTTAGGCTCAAAAGATGCGAAATTTCATGAGAATTCCGAATCTATGCTCAAATTCGCTGTATCTTGTCTGGGAGCAAAATTGCGGCGATTTTAGTGATTTTGGTGGATAATTTTTGAAAAATCGACTTTCTTCAGATGACCTGGGAGACCATTTTTGACACATGACGTCCTGCCCCACACATCATCCGCTGGAAATAATATTCATACTGCTGTAATGAAATTGTCCCAGTTTCAGCCAAAAATACACTCGCAACTTTTTTTTGGAACTGTACTTTGTTTCTTCAATTTTTCAAAGGCCTCCCGTTACTAGTGAGAATTCCGAGGATTTGGTCGAGAGCGAAAATTGAAATGACCATTCTGAGTTTTTTCCATAGAAAGTCTTGTTCACATGTAAGAATGTCAAAAATCGCAAATTGAGAAAATTCTGTCGCCCCGGGGAATTCTGGAATCGACGTCGCTTTTTCCCGATTTTCAAAGGCCTCCCGTTGATTTTTGGAAGTTTGAGATGTAGGGGTGAAATGAAAAATGACAGATACCCTCAAATGTCTCTCCATAGACAGATTCCAGGTCATGTGAGAGTGACGAAAATCCAAAAATCATGAATTCCTACTGTTGCGGGATTCTGGAATCGACGTCGCTCATACCCGGTTTTTGAGAGGCCTCACCATGGATTCCGGGAAAACGGGAGGTTGGGTGATGTATAACCTATTGCTGTATTCGTCAGTTTTTCCTCCATGAAGTCGATTATTTTGATGCCTACATGAAGATTTACCGATTGGAATCAGTTCAAACTACGAGGAACCATTCAGAAATGACCCCCCACTTTTCCCGGGTATATTCAACGACCACCTATTGATTTTGGGAATTTAGGGGTTGAGGTCGAGAAAGAGAACGCCCATGTATGTTTTGTGTTTTTTTCCACAAAGTTGTTCATTTTTATGACTAGATCACGAATCGATAAGTGGAACAAGTTCAAATGATCAAAAAACATCTGAAATATGTCATTTTCCCCTTTCACCACTGTGTTCGGCTAAACATTCGGAATCATGCGGTGGATTTTGAAATCTAGAACTAATGCTCGAGTGGGCCCATTGATTTCTAAAACTACTGTTTTAGGGCTTCAAAATAAGCCCACATTCATGTTTCTAGGTCAATTTTTCACAACTCTGCGTGCATCCAAACTTTCCTCGTTTTCACAAAAATGAGTTCTTTTTCGGCGCGCTTTGGGATTTCAAGTGAGAAATTGCTCAAACTTGTCCATTTATCTTGATTTTAGGCTCAAAAGATGCGCAATTTTATGAGGATTCTGAATCTATGTTTAGATTTGCTGTAGCTATCCTGAGTCAAAATTTGCGGTCTAGATTGTGATTTGAGCTTAAAAATTTTGGAAAAATCGACTTTCTTGAGATGGCCTGGGAGACGATTTTTGACACATGACGTCAGGAACCACACATCATCCGTTGGAAACAATATTTGTACTGCTGTGATGATATTGTCAAAGTTTCAGCCAAAAATCCACTTGCAATTTTTAGGAACGATTTTCTCTATTTTCAAAGTTTTCACTGGCCTTCCGTCACTAGTGAGAATTTCGAGGATTCGGGCGAGAGCAAAAATTGAAAATACCCCTCTGAGTTTTTTCCATGAATAGTCGTGCTCACATGTGAGAATGTTAAAAATCACAAATTAAGCAATTATTCCCGCCGCGGAATTCTGGAAGCGACGCCGATTTTCACGGTTTTCAAAGGCCTCACCATGGATTCCGGGAAACGGGAGATTAGGTGAGAAAAGACATATTTCGGTATATTGGGGTTTTTCCTCCATGAAGTATAATATTTTCGAGTCTAGATGACGATTTACCGATTGGAATCAGTTCAAACCTGCAGGAACCATCTAGAAATGAAGTCACTTTTCTCGGTATATTCAACGACCGACCGTTGATTTCGGGTGATTTGGGATCGGGTGGAGAATGACCCTATTGCTGTATGTTTTAGGTTTTATTCCACAAAGTTGTTCGATGTTATGTCTCGATCTCGAGTCAACAAGTGGAACACGTTCAAATGATCAAAAACCATCTGAAATAGATCATTTTCCCCTTCAAAAATGAGCTTTTTTTCCGGCGCGTCTTCGGGCTTTTCTAACCAACGTCAACGTTGTCCAAATACCATGATTTTAGGCTCAAAAGATGCGAAATTTCATGAGAATTCCGAATCTATGCTCAAATTTGCTGTATCTTGTCTGGGAGCAAAATTGCGGCGATTTTAGTGATTTTGGTGGATAATTTTTGAAAAATCGACTTTCTTCAGATGACCTGGGAGACCATTTTTGACACATGACGTCCTGCCCCACACATCATCCGCTGGAAATAATATTCATACTGCTGTAATGAAATTGTCCCAGTTTCAGCCAAAAATACACTCGCAACTTTTTTTTGGAACTGTACTTTGTTTCTTCAATTTTTCAAAGGCCTCCCGTTACTAGTGAGAATTCCGAGGATTTGGTCGAGAGCGAAAATTGAAATGACCATTCTGAGTTTTTTCCATAGAAAGTCTTGTTCACATGTAAGAATGTCAAAAATCGCAAATTGAGAAAATTCTGTCGCCCCGGGGAATTCTGGAATCGACGTCGCTTTTTCCCGATTTTCAAAGGCCTCCCGTTGATTTTTGGAAGTTTGAGATGTAGGGGTGAAATGAAAAATGACAGATACCCTCAAATGTCTCTCCATAGACAGATTCCAGGTCATGTGAGAGTGACGAAAATCCAAAAATCATGAATTCCTACTGTTGCGGGATTCTGGAATCGACGTCGCTCATACCCGGTTTTTGAGAGGCCTCACCATGGATTCCGGGAAAACGGGAGGTTGGGTGATGTATAACCTATTGCTGTATTCGTCAGTTTTTCCTCCATGAAGTCGATTATTTTGATGCCTACATGAAGATTTACCGATTGGAATCAGTTCAAACTACGAGGAACCATTCAGAAATGACCCCCCACTTTTCCCGGGTATATTCAACGACCACCTATTGATTTTGGGAATTTAGGGGTTGAGGTCGAGAAAGAGAACGCCCATGTATGTTTTGTGTTTTTTTCCACAAAGTTGTTCATTTTTATGACTAGATCACGAATCGATAAGTGGAACAAGTTCAAATGATCAAAAAACATCTGAAATATGTCATTTTCCCCTTTCACCCCTGTGTTCGGCTAAACATTCGGAATCATGCGGTGGATTTTGAAATCTAGAACTAATGCTCGAGTGGGCCCATTGATTTCTAAAACTACTGTTTTAGGGCTTCAAAATAAGCCCACATTCATGTTTCTAGGTCAATTTTTCACAACTCTGCGTGCATCCAAACTTTCCTCGTTTTCACAAAAATGAGTTCTTTTTCGGCGCGCTTTGGGATTTCAAGTGAGAAATTGCTCAAACTTGTCCATTTATCTTGATTTTAGGCTCAAAAGATGCGCAATTTTATGAGGATTCTGAATCTATGTTTAGATTTGCTGTAGCTATCCTGAGTCAAAATTTGCGGTCTAGATTGTGATTTGAGCTTAAAAATTTTGGAAAAATCGACTTTCTTGAGATGGCCTGGGAGACGATTTTTGACACATGACGTCAGGAACCACACATCATCCGTTGGAAACAATATTTGTACTGCTGTGATGATATTGTCAAAGTTTCAGCCAAAAATCCACTTGCAATTTTTAGGAACGATTTTCTCTATTTTCAAAGTTTTCACTGGCCTTCCGTCACTAGTGAGAATTTCGAGGATTCGGGCGAGAGCAAAAATTGAAAATACCCCTCTGAGTTTTTTCCATGAATAGTCGTGCTCACATGTGAGAATGTTAAAAATCACAAATTAAGCAATTATTCCCGCCGCGGAATTCTGGAAGCGACGCCGATTTTCACGGTTTTCAAAGGCCTCACCATGGATTCCGGGAAACGGGAGATTAGGTGAGAAAAGACATATTTCGGTATATTGGGGTTTTTCCTCCATGAAGTATAATATTTTCGAGTCTAGATGACGATTTACCGATTGGAATCAGTTCAAACCTGCAGGAACCATCTAGAAATGAAGTCACTTTTCTCGGTATATTCAACGACCGACCGTTGATTTCGGGTGATTTGGGATCGGGTGGAGAATGACCCTATTGCTGTATGTTTTAGGTTTTATTCCACAAAGTTGTTCGATGTTATGTCTCGATCTCGAGTCAACAAGTGGAACACGTTCAAATGATCAAAAACCATCTGAAATAGATCATTTTCCCCTTCAAAAATGAGCTTTTTTTCCGGCGCGTCTTCGGGCTTTTCTAACCAACGTCAACGTTGTCCAAATACCATGATTTTAGGCTCAAAAGATGCGAAATTTCATGAGAATTCCGAATCTATGCTCAAATTCGCTGTATCTTGTCTGGGAGCAAAATTGCGGCGATTTTAGTGATTTTGGTGGATAATTTTTGAAAAATCGACTTTCTTCAGATGACCTGGGAGACCATTTTTGACACATGACGTCCTGCCCCACACATCATCCGCTGGAAATAATATTCATACTGCTGTAATGAAATTGTCCCAGTTTCAGCCAAAAATACACTCGCAACTTTTTTTTGGAACTGTACTTTGTTTCTTCAATTTTTCAAAGGCCTCCCGTTACTAGTGAGAATTCCGAGGATTTGGTCGAGAGCGAAAATTGAAATGACCATTCTGAGTTTTTTCCATAGAAAGTCTTGTTCACATGTAAGAATGTCAAAAATCGCAAATTGAGAAAATTCTGTCGCCCCGGGGAATTCTGGAATCGACGTCGCTTTTTCCCGATTTTCAAAGGCCTCCCGTTGATTTTTGGAAGTTTGAGATGTAGGGGTGAAATGAAAAATGACAGATACCCTCAAATGTCTCTCCATAGACAGATTCCAGGTCATGTGAGAGTGACGAAAATCCAAAAATCATGAATTCCTACTGTTGCGGGATTCTGGAATCGACGTCGCTCATACCCGGTTTTTGAGAGGCCTCACCATGGATTCCGGGAAAACGGGAGGTTGGGTGATGTATAACCTATTGCTGTATTCGTCAGTTTTTCCTCCATGAAGTCGATTATTTTGATGCCTACATGAAGATTTACCGATTGGAATCAGTTCAAACTACGAGGAACCATTCAGAAATGACCCCCCACTTTTCCCGGGTATATTCAACGACCACCTATTGATTTTGGGAATTTAGGGGTTGAGGTCGAGAAAGAGAACGCCCATGTATGTTTTGTGTTTTTTTCCACAAAGTTGTTCATTTTTATGACTAGATCACGAATCGATAAGTGGAACAAGTTCAAATGATCAAAAAACATCTGAAATATGTCATTTTCCCCTTTCACCCCTGTGTTCGGCTAAACATTCGGAATCATGCGGTGGATTTTGAAATCTAGAACTAATGCTCGAGTGGGCCCATTGATTTCTAAAACTACTGTTTTAGGGCTTCAAAATAAGCCCACATTCATGTTTCTAGGTCAATTTTTCACAACTCTGCGTGCATCCAAACTTTCCTCGTTTTCACAAAAATGAGTTCTTTTTCGGCGCGCTTTGGGATTTCAAGTGAGAAATTGCTCAAACTTGTCCATTTATCTTGATTTTAGGCTCAAAAGATGCGCAATTTTATGAGGATTCTGAATCTATGTTTAGATTTGCTGTAGCTATCCTGAGTCAAAATTTGCGGTCTAGATTGTGATTTGAGCTTAAAAATTTTGGAAAAATCGACTTTCTTGAGATGGCCTGGGAGACGATTTTTGACACATGACGTCAGGAACCACACATCATCCGTTGGAAACAATATTTGTACTGCTGTGATGATATTGTCAAAGTTTCAGCCAAAAATCCACTTGCAATTTTTAGGAACGATTTTCTCTATTTTCAAAGTTTTCACTGGCCTTCCGTCACTAGTGAGAATTTCGAGGATTCGGGCGAGAGCAAAAATTGAAAATACCCCTCTGAGTTTTTTCCATGAATAGTCGTGCTCACATGTGAGAATGTTAAAAATCACAAATTAAGCAATTATTCCCGCCGCGGAATTCTGGAAGCGACGCCGATTTTCACGGTTTTCAAAGGCCTCACCATGGATTCCGGGAAACGGGAGATTAGGTGAGAAAAGACATATTTCGGTATATTGGGGTTTTTCCTCCATGAAGTATAATATTTTCGAGTCTAGATGACGATTTACCGATTGGAATCAGTTCAAACCTGCAGGAACCATCTAGAAATGAAGTCACTTTTCTCGGTATATTCAACGACCGACCGTTGATTTCGGGTGATTTGGGATCGGGTGGAGAATGACCCTATTGCTGTATGTTTTAGGTTTTATTCCACAAAGTTGTTCGATGTTATGTCTCGATCTCGAGTCAACAAGTGGAACACGTTCAAATGATGAAAAACCATCTGAAATAGATCATTTTCCCCTTCAAAAATGAGCTTTTTTTCCGGCGCGTCTTCGGGCTTTTCTAACCAACGTCAACGTTGTCAAAATACCATGATTTTAGGCTCAAAAGATGCGAAATTTCATGAGAATTCCGAATCTATGCTCAAATTCGCTGTATCTTGTCTGGGAGCAAAATTGCGGCGATTTTAGTGATTTTGGTGGATAATTTTTGAAAAATCGACTTTCTTCAGATGACCTGGGAGACCATTTTTGACACATGACGTCCTGCCCCACACATCATCCGCTGGAAATAATATTCATACTGCTGTAATGAAATTGTCCCAGTTTCAGCCAAAAATACACTCGCAACTTTTTTTTGGAACTGTACTTTGTTTCTTCAATTTTTCAAAGGCCTCCCGTTACTAGTGAGAATTCCGAGGATTTGGTCGAGAGCGAAAATTGAAATGACCATTCTGAGTTTTTTCCATAGAAAGTCTTGTTCACATGTAAGAATGTCAAAAATCGCAAATTGAGAAAATTCTGTCGCCCCGGGGAATTCTGGAATCGACGTCGCTTTTTCCCGATTTTCAAAGGCCTCCCGTTGATTTTTGGAAGTTTGAGATGTAGGGGTGAAATGAAAAATGACAGATACCCTCAAATGTCTCTCCATAGACAGATTCCAGGTCATGTGAGAGTGACGAAAATCCAAAAATCATGAATTCCTACTGTTGCGGGATTCTGGAATCGACGTCGCTCATACCCGGTTTTTGAGAGGCCTCACCATGGATTCCGGGAAAACGGGAGGTTGGGTGATGTATAACCTATTGCTGTATTCGTCAGTTTTTCCTCCATGAAGTCGATTATTTTGATGCCTACATGAAGATTTACCGATTGGAATCAGTTCAAACTACGAGGAACCATTCAGAAATGACCCCCCACTTTTCCCGGGTATATTCAACGACCACCTATTGATTTTGGGAATTTAGGGGTTGAGGTCGAGAAAGAGAACGCCCATGTATGTTTTGTGTTTTTTTCCACAAAGTTGTTCATTTTTATGACTAGATCACGAATCGATAAGTGGAACAAGTTCAAATGATCAAAAAACATCTGAAATATGTCATTTTCCCCTTTCACCACTGTGTTCGGCTAAACATTCGGAATCATGCGGTGGATTTTGAAATCTAGAACTAATGCTCGAGTGGGCCCATTGATTTCTAAAACTACTGTTTTAGGGCTTCAAAATAAGCCCACATTCATGTTTCTAGGTCAATTTTTCACAACTCTGCGTGCATCCAAACTTTCCTCGTTTTCACAAAAATGAGTTCTTTTTCGGCGCGCTTTGGGATTTCAAGTGAGAAATTGCTCAAACTTGTCCATTTATCTTGATTTTAGGCTCAAAAGATGCGCAATTTTATGAGGATTCTGAATCTATGTTTAGATTTGCTGTAGCTATCCTGAGTCAAAATTTGCGGTCTAGATTGTGATTTGAGCTTAAAAATTTTGGAAAAATCGACTTTCTTGAGATGGCCTGGGAGACGATTTTTGACACATGACGTCAGGAACCACACATCATCCGTTGGAAACAATATTTGTACTGCTGTGATGATATTGTCAAAGTTTCAGCCAAAAATCCACTTGCAATTTTTAGGAACGATTTTCTCTATTTTCAAAGTTTTCACTGGCCTTCCGTCACTAGTGAGAATTTCGAGGATTCGGGCGAGAGCAAAAATTGAAAATACCCCTCTGAGTTTTTTCCATGAATAGTCGTGCTCACATGTGAGAATGTTAAAAATCACAAATTAAGCAATTATTCCCGCCGCGGAATTCTGGAAGCGACGCCGATTTTCACGGTTTTCAAAGGCCTCACCATGGATTCCGGGAAACGGGAGATTAGGTGAGAAAAGACATATTTCGGTATATTGGGGTTTTTCCTCCATGAAGTATAATATTTTCGAGTCTAGATGACGATTTACCGATTGGAATCAGTTCAAACCTGCAGGAACCATCTAGAAATGAAGTCACTTTTCTCGGTATATTCAACGACCGACCGTTGATTTCGGGTGATTTGGGATCGGGTGGAGAATGACCCTATTGCTGTATGTTTTAGGTTTTATTCCACAAAGTTGTTCGATGTTATGTCTCGATCTCGAGTCAACAAGTGGAACACGTTCAAATGATCAAAAACCATCTGAAATAGATCATTTTCCCCTTCAAAAATGAGCTTTTTTTCCGGCGCGTCTTCGGGCTTTTCTAACCAACGTCAACGTTGTCCAAATACCATGATTTTAGGCTCAAAAGATGCGAAATTTCATGAGAATTCCGAATCTATGCTCAAATTCGCTGTATCTTGTCTGGGAGCAAAATTGCGGCGATTTTAGTGATTTTGGTGGATAATTTTTGAAAAATCGACTTTCTTCAGATGACCTGGGAGACCATTTTTGACACATGACGTCCTGCCCCACACATCATCCGCTGGAAATAATATTCATACTGCTGTAATGAAATTGTCCCAGTTTCAGCCAAAAATACACTCGCAACTTTTTTTTGGAACTGTACTTTGTTTCTTCAATTTTTCAAAGGCCTCCCGTTACTAGTGAGAATTCCGAGGATTTGGTCGAGAGCGAAAATTGAAATGACCATTCTGAGTTTTTTCCATAGAAAGTCTTGTTCACATGTAAGAATGTCAAAAATCGCAAATTGAGAAAATTCTGTCGCCCCGGGGAATTCTGGAATCGACGTCGCTTTTTCCCGATTTTCAAAGGCCTCCCGTTGATTTTTGGAAGTTTGAGATGTAGGGGTGAAATGAAAAATGACAGATACCCTCAAATGTCTCTCCATAGACAGATTCCAGGTCATGTGAGAGTGACGAAAATCCAAAAATCATGAATTCCTACTGTTGCGGGATTCTGGAATCGACGTCGCTCATACCCGGTTTTTGAGAGGCCTCACCATGGATTCCGGGAAAACGGGAGGTTGGGTGATGTATAACCTATTGCTGTATTCGTCAGTTTTTCCTCCATGAAGTCGATTATTTTGATGCCTACATGAAGATTTACCGATTGGAATCAGTTCAAACTACGAGGAACCATTCAGAAATGACCCCCCACTTTTCCCGGGTATATTCAACGACCACCTATTGATTTTGGGAATTTAGGGGTTGAGGTCGAGAAAGAGAACGCCCATGTATGTTTTGTGTTTTTTTCCACAAAGTTGTTCATTTTTATGACTAGATCACGAATCGATAAGTGGAACAAGTTCAAATGATCAAAAAACATCTGAAATATGTCATTTTCCCCTTTCACCACTGTGTTCGGCTAAACATTCGGAATCATGCGGTGGATTTTGAAATCTAGAACTAATGCTCGAGTGGGCCCATTGATTTCTAAAACTACTGTTTTAGGGCTTCAAAATAAGCCCACATTCATGTCTCTAGGTCAATTTTTCACAACTCTGCGTGCATCCAAACTTTCCTCGTTTTCACAAAAATGAGTTCTTTTTCGGCGCGCTTTGGGATTTCAAGTGAGAAATTGCTCAAACTTGTCCATTTATCTTGATTTTAGGCTCAAAAGATGCGCAATTTTATGAGGATTCTGAATCTATGTTTAGATTTGCTGTAGCTATCCTGAGTCAAAATTTGCGGTCTAGATTGTGATTTGAGCTTAAAAATTTTGGAAAAATCGACTTTCTTGAGATGGCCTGGGAGACGATTTTTGACACATGACGTCAGGAACCACACATCATCCGTTGGAAACAATATTTGTACTGCTGTGATGATATTGTCAAAGTTTCAGCCAAAAATCCACTTGCAATTTTTAGGAACGATTTTCTCTATTTTCAAAGTTTTCACTGGCCTTCCGTCACTAGTGAGAATTTCGAGGATTCGGGCGAGAGCAAAAATTGAAAATACCCCTCTGAGTTTTTTCCATGAATAGTCGTGCTCACATGTGAGAATGTTAAAAATCACAAATTAAGCAATTATTCCCGCCGCGGAATTCTGGAAGCGACGCCGATTTTCACGGTTTTCAAAGGCCTCACCATGGATTCCGGGAAACGGGAGATTAGGTGAGAAAAGACATATTTCGGTATATTGGGGTTTTTCCTCCATGAAGTATAATATTTTCGAGTCTAGATGACGATTTACCGATTGGAATCAGTTCAAACCTGCAGGAACCATCTAGAAATGAAGTCACTTTTCTCGGTATATTCAACGACCGACCGTTGATTTCGGGTGATTTGGGATCGGGTGGAGAATGACCCTATTGCTGTATGTTTTAGGTTTTATTCCACAAAGTTGTTCGATGTTATGTCTCGATCTCGAGTCAACAAGTGGAACACGTTCAAATGATCAAAAACCATCTGAAATAGATCATTTTCCCCTTCAAAAATGAGCTTTTTTTCCGGCGCGTCTTCGGGCTTTTCTAACCAACGTCAACGTTGTCCAAATACCATGATTTTAGGCTCAAAAGATGCGAAATTTCATGAGAATTCCGAATCTATGCTCAAATTCGCTGTATCTTGTCTGGGAGCAAAATTGCGGCGATTTTAGTGATTTTGGTGGATAATTTTTGAAAAATCGACTTTCTTCAGATGACCTGGGAGACCATTTTTGACACATGACGTCCTGCCCCACACATCATCCGCTGGAAATAATATTCATACTGCTGTAATGAAATTGTCCCAGTTTCAGCCAAAAATACACTCGCAACTTTTTTTTGGAACTGTACTTTGTTTCTTCAATTTTTCAAAGGCCTCCCGTTACTAGTGAGAATTCCGAGGATTTGGTCGAGAGCGAAAATTGAAATGACCATTCTGAGTTTTTTCCATAGAAAGTCTTGTTCACATGTAAGAATGTCAAAAATCGCAAATTGAGAAAATTCTGTCGCCCCGGGGAATTCTGGAATCGACGTCGCTTTTTCCCGATTTTCAAAGGCCTCCCGTTGATTTTTGGAAGTTTGAGATGTAGGGGTGAAATGAAAAATGACAGATACCCTCAAATGTCTCTCCATAGACAGATTCCAGGTCATGTGAGAGTGACGAAAATCCAAAAATCATGAATTCCTACTGTTGCGGGATTCTGGAATCGACGTCGCTCATACCCGGTTTTTGAGAGGCCTCACCATGGATTCCGGGAAAACGGGAGGTTGGGTGATGTATAACCTATTGCTGTATTCGTCAGTTTTTCCTCCATGAAGTCGATTATTTTGATGCCTACATGAAGATTTACCGATTGGAATCAGTTCAAACTACGAGGAACCATTCAGAAATGACCCCCCACTTTTCCCGGGTATATTCAACGACCACCTATTGATTTTGGGAATTTAGGGGTTGAGGTCGAGAAAGAGAACGCCCATGTATGTTTTGTGTTTTTTTCCACAAAGTTGTTCATTTTTATGACTAGATCACGAATCGATAAGTGGAACAAGTTCAAATGATCAAAAAACATCTGAAATATGTCATTTTCCCCTTTCACCACTGTGTTCGGCTAAACATTCGGAATCATGCGGTGGATTTTGAAATCTAGAACTAATGCTCGAGTGGGCCCATTGATTTCTAAAACTACTGTTTTAGGGCTTCAAAATAAGCCCACATTCATGTCTCTAGGTCAATTTTTCACAACTCTGCGTGCATCCAAACTTTCCTCGTTTTCACAAAAATGAGTTCTTTTTCGGCGCGCTTTGGGATTTCAAGTGAGAAATTGCTCAAACTTGTCCATTTATCTTGATTTTAGGCTCAAAAGATGCGCAATTTTATGAGGATTCTGAATCTATGTTTAGATTTGCTGTAGCTATCCTGAGTCAAAATTTGCGGTCTAGATTGTGATTTGAGCTTAAAAATTTTGGAAAAATCGACTTTCTTGAGATGGCCTGGGAGACGATTTTTGACACATGACGTCAGGAACCACACATCATCCGTTGGAAACAATATTTGTACTGCTGTGATGATATTGTCAAAGTTTCAGCCAAAAATCCACTTGCAATTTTTAGGAACGATTTTCTCTATTTTCAAAGTTTTCACTGGCCTTCCGTCACTAGTGAGAATTTCGAGGATTCGGGCGAGAGCAAAAATTGAAAATACCCCTCTGAGTTTTTTCCATGAATAGTCGTGCTCACATGTGAGAATGTTAAAAATCACAAATTAAGCAATTATTCCCGCCGCGGAATTCTGGAAGCGACGCCGATTTTCACGGTTTTCAAAGGCCTCACCATGGATTCCGGGAAACGGGAGATTAGGTGAGAAAAGACATATTTCGGTATATTGGGGTTTTTCCTCCATGAAGTATAATATTTTCGAGTCTAGATGACGATTTACCGATTGGAATCAGTTCAAACCTGCAGGAACCATCTAGAAATGAAGTCACTTTTCTCGGTATATTCAACGACCGACCGTTGATTTCGGGTGATTTGGGATCGGGTGGAGAATGACCCTATTGCTGTATGTTTTAGGTTTTATTCCACAAAGTTGTTCGATGTTATGTCTCGATCTCGAGTCAACAAGTGGAACACGTTCAAATGATCAAAAACCATCTGAAATAGATCATTTTCCCCTTCAAAAATGAGCTTTTTTTCCGGCGCGTCTTCGGGCTTTTCTAACCAACGTCAACGTTGTCCAAATACCATGATTTTAGGCTCAAAAGATGCGAAATTTCATGAGAATTCCGAATCTATGCTCAAATTCGCTGTATCTTGTCTGGGAGCAAAATTGCGGCGATTTTAGTGATTTTGGTGGATAATTTTTGAAAAATCGACTTTCTTCAGATGACCTGGGAGACCATTTTTGACACATGACGTCCTGCCCCACACATCATCCGCTGGAAATAATATTCATACTGCTGTAATGAAATTGTCCCAGTTTCAGCCAAAAATACACTCGCAACTTTTTTTTGGAACTGTACTTTGTTTCTTCAATTTTTCAAAGGCCTCCCGTTACTAGTGAGAATTCCGAGGATTTGGTCGAGAGCGAAAATTGAAATGACCATTCTGAGTTTTTTCCATAGAAAGTCTTGTTCACATGTAAGAATGTCAAAAATCGCAAATTGAGAAAATTCTGTCGCCCCGGGGAATTCTGGAATCGACGTCGCTTTTTCCCGATTTTCAAAGGCCTCCCGTTGATTTTTGGAAGTTTGAGATGTAGGGGTGAAATGAAAAATGACAGATACCCTCAAATGTCTCTCCATAGACAGATTCCAGGTCATGTGAGAGTGACGAAAATCCAAAAATCATGAATTCCTACTGTTGCGGGATTCTGGAATCGACGTCGCTCATACCCGGTTTTTGAGAGGCCTCACCATGGATTCCGGGAAAACGGGAGGTTGGGTGATGTATAACCTATTGCTGTATTCGTCAGTTTTTCCTCCATGAAGTCGATTATTTTGATGCCTACATGAAGATTTACCGATTGGAATCAGTTCAAACTACGAGGAACCATTCAGAAATGACCCCCCACTTTTCCCGGGTATATTCAACGACCACCTATTGATTTTGGGAATTTAGGGGTTGAGGTCGAGAAAGAGAACGCCCATGTATATTTTGTGTTTTTTTCCACAAAGTTGTTCATTTTTATGACTAGATCACGAATCGATAAGTGGAACAAGTTCAAATGATCAAAAAACATCTGAAATATGTCATTTTCCCCTTTCACCACTGTGTTCGGCTAAACATTCGGAATCATGCGGTGGATTTTGAAATCTAGAACTAATGCTCGAGTGGGCCCATTGATTTCTAAAACTACTGTTTTAGGGCTTCAAAATAAGCCCACATTCATGTCTCTAGGTCAATTTTTCACAACTCTGCGTGCATCCAAACTTTCCTCGTTTTCACAAAAATGAGTTCTTTTTCGGCGCGCTTTGGGATTTCAAGTGAGAAATTGCTCAAACTTGTCCATTTATCTTGATTTTAGGCTCAAAAGATGCGCAATTTTATGAGGATTCTGAATCTATGTTTAGATTTGCTGTAGCTATCCTGAGTCAAAATTTGCGGTCTAGATTGTGATTTGAGCTTAAAAATTTTGGAAAAATCGACTTTCTTGAGATGGCCTGGGAGACGATTTTTGACACATGACGTCAGGAACCACACATCATCCGTTGGAAACAATATTTGTACTGCTGTGATGATATTGTCAAAGTTTCAGCCAAAAATCCACTTGCAATTTTTAGGAACGATTTTCTCTATTTTCAAAGTTTTCACTGGCCTTCCGTCACTAGTGAGAATTTCGAGGATTCGGGCGAGAGCAAAAATTGAAAATACCCCTCTGAGTTTTTTCCATGAATAGTCGTGCTCACATGTGAGAATGTTAAAAATCACAAATTAAGCAATTATTCCCGCCGCGGAATTCTGGAAGCGACGCCGATTTTCACGGTTTTCAAAGGCCTCACCATGGATTCCGGGAAACGGGAGATTAGGTGAGAAAAGACATATTTCGGTATATTGGGGTTTTTCCTCCATGAAGTATAATATTTTCGAGTCTAGATGACGATTTACCGATTGGAATCAGTTCAAACCTGCAGGAACCATCTAGAAATGAAGTCACTTTTCTCGGTATATTCAACGACCGACCGTTGATTTCGGGTGATTTGGGATCGGGTGGAGAATGACCCTATTGCTGTATGTTTTAGGTTTTATTCCACAAAGTTGTTCGATGTTATGTCTCGATCTCGAGTCAACAAGTGGAACACGTTCAAATGATCAAAAACCATCTGAAATAGATCATTTTCCCCTTCAAAAATGAGCTTTTTTTCCGGCGCGTCTTCGGGCTTTTCTAACCAACGTCAACGTTGTCCAAATACCATGATTTTAGGCTCAAAAGATGCGAAATTTCATGAGAATTCCGAATCTATGCTCAAATTCGCTGTATCTTGTCTGGGAGCAAAATTGCGGCGATTTTAGTGATTTTGGTGGATAATTTTTGAAAAATCGACTTTCTTCAGATGACCTGGGAGACCATTTTTGACACATGACGTCCTGCCCCACACATCATCCGCTGGAAATAATATTCATACTGCTGTAATGAAATTGTCCCAGTTTCAGCCAAAAATACACTCGCAACTTTTTTTTGGAACTGTACTTTGTTTCTTCAATTTTTCAAAGGCCTCCCGTTACTAGTGAGAATTCCGAGGATTTGGTCGAGAGCGAAAATTGAAATGACCATTCTGAGTTTTTTCCATAGAAAGTCTTGTTCACATGTAAGAATGTCAAAAATCGCAAATTGAGAAAATTCTGTCGCCCCGGGGAATTCTGGAATCGACGTCGCTTTTTCCCGATTTTCAAAGGCCTCCCGTTGATTTTTGGAAGTTTGAGATGTAGGGGTGAAATGAAAAATGACAGATACCCTCAAATGTCTCTCCATAGACAGATTCCAGGTCATGTGAGAGTGACGAAAATCCAAAAATCATGAATTCCTACTGTTGCGGGATTCTGGAATCGACGTCGCTCATACCCGGTTTTTGAGAGGCCTCACCATGGATTCCGGGAAAACGGGAGGTTGGGTGATGTATAACCTATTGCTGTATTCGTCAGTTTTTCCTCCATGAAGTCGATTATTTTGATGCCTACATGAAGATTTACCGATTGGAATCAGTTCAAACTACGAGGAACCATTCAGAAATGACCCCCCACTTTTCCCGGGTATATTCAACGACCACCTATTGATTTTGGGAATTTAGGGGTTGAGGTCGAGAAAGAGAACGCCCATGTATGTTTTGTGTTTTTTTCCACAAAGTTGTTCATTTTTATGACTAGATCACGAATCGATAAGTGGAACAAGTTCAAATGATCAAAAAACATCTGAAATATGTCATTTTCCCCTTTCACCACTGTGTTCGGCTAAACATTCGGAATCATGCGGTGGATTTTGAAATCTAGAGCTAATGCTCGAGTGGGCCCATTGATTTCTAAAACTACTGTTTTAGGGCTTCAAAATAAGCCCACATTCATGTCTCTAGGTCAATTTTTCACAACTCTGCGTGCATCCAAACTTTCCTCGTTTTCACAAAAATGAGTTCTTTTTCGGCGCGCTTTGGGATTTCAAGTGAGAAATTGCTCAAACTTGTCCATTTATCTTGATTTTAGGCTCAAAAGATGCGCAATTTTATGAGGATTCTGAATCTATGTTTAGATTTGCTGTAGCTATCCTGAGTCAAAATTTGCGGTCTAGATTGTGATTTGAGCTTAAAAATTTTGGAAAAATCGACTTTCTTGAGATGGCCTGGGAGACGATTTTTGACACATGACGTCAGGAACCACACATCATCCGTTGGAAACAATATTTGTACTGCTGTGATGATATTGTCAAAGTTTCAGCCAAAAATCCACTTGCAATTTTTAGGAACGATTTTCTCTATTTTCAAAGTTTTCACTGGCCTTCCGTCACTAGTGAGAATTTCGAGGATTCGGGCGAGAGCAAAAATTGAAAATACCCCTCTGAGTTTTTTCCATGAATAGTCGTGCTCACATGTGAGAATGTTAAAAATCACAAATTAAGCAATTATTCCCGCCGCGGAATTCTGGAAGCGACGCCGATTTTCACGGTTTTCAAAGGCCTCACCATGGATTCCGGGAAACGGGAGATTAGGTGAGAAAAGACATATTTCGGTATATTGGGGTTTTTCCTCCATGAAGTATAATATTTTCGAGTCTAGATGACGATTTACCGATTGGAATCAGTTCAAACCTGCAGGAACCATCTAGAAATGAAGTCACTTTTCTCGGTATATTCAACGACCGACCGTTGATTTCGGGTGATTTGGGATCGGGTGGAGAATGACCCTATTGCTGTATGTTTTAGGTTTTATTCCACAAAGTTGTTCGATGTTATGTCTCGATCTCGAGTCAACAAGTGGAACACGTTCAAATGATCAAAAACCATCTGAAATAGATCATTTTCCCCTTCAAAAATGAGCTTTTTTTCCGGCGCGTCTTCGGGCTTTTCTAACCAACGTCAACGTTGTCCAAATACCATGATTTTAGGCTCAAAAGATGCGAAATTTCATGAGAATTCCGAATCTATGCTCAAATTCGCTGTATCTTGTCTGGGAGCAAAATTGCGGCGATTTTAGTGATTTTGGTGGATAATTTTTGAAAAATCGACTTTCTTCAGATGACCTGGGAGACCATTTTTGACACATGACGTCCTGCCCCACACATCATCCGCTGGAAATAATATTCATACTGCTGTAATGAAATTGTCCCAGTTTCAGCCAAAAATACACTCGCAACTTTTTTTTGGAACTGTACTTTGTTTCTTCAATTTTTCAAAGGCCTCCCGTTACTAGTGAGAATTCCGAGGATTTGGTCGAGAGCGAAAATTGAAATGACCATTCTGAGTTTTTTCCATAGAAAGTCTTGTTCACATGTAAGAATGTCAAAAATCGCAAATTGAGAAAATTCTGTCGCCCCGGGGAATTCTGGAATCGACGTCGCTTTTTCCCGATTTTCAAAGGCCTCCCGTTGATTTTTGGAAGTTTGAGATGTAGGGGTGAAATGAAAAATGACAGATACCCTCAAATGTCTCTCCATAGACAGATTCCAGGTCATGTGAGAGTGACGAAAATCCAAAAATCATGAATTCCTACTGTTGCGGGATTCTGGAATCGACGTCGCTCATACCCGGTTTTTGAGAGGCCTCACCATGGATTCCGGGAAAACGGGAGGTTGGGTGATGTATAACCTATTGCTGTATTCGTCAGTTTTTCCTCCATGAAGTCGATTATTTTGATGCCTACATGAAGATTTACCGATTGGAATCAGTTCAAACTACGAGGAACCATTCAGAAATGACCCCCCACTTTTCCCGGGTATATTCAACGACCACCTATTGATTTTGGGAATTTAGGGGTTGAGGTCGAGAAAGAGAACGCCCATGTATGTTTTGTGTTTTTTTCCACAAAGTTGTTCATTTTTATGACTAGATCACGAATCGATAAGTGGAACAAGTTCAAATGATCAAAAAACATCTGAAATATGTCATTTTCCCCTTTCACCACTGTGTTCGGCTAAACATTCGGAATCATGCGGTGGATTTTGAAATCTAGAACTAATGCTCGAGTGGGCCCATTGATTTCTAAAACTACTGTTTTAGGGCTTCAAAATAAGCCCACATTCATGTTTCTAGGTCAATTTTTCACAACTCTGCGTGCATCCAAACTTTCCTCGTTTTCACAAAAATGAGTTCTTTTTCGGCGCGCTTTGGGATTTCAAGTGAGAAATTGCTCAAACTTGTCCATTTATCTTGATTTTAGGCTCAAAAGATGCGCAATTTTATGAGGATTCTGAATCTATGTTTAGATTTGCTGTAGCTATCCTGAGTCAAAATTTGCGGTCTAGATTGTGATTTGAGCTTAAAAATTTTGGAAAAATCGACTTTCTTGAGATGGCCTGGGAGACGATTTTTGACACATGACGTCAGGAACCACACATCATCCGTTGGAAACAATATTTGTACTGCTGTGATGATATTGTCAAAGTTTCAGCCAAAAATCCACTTGCAATTTTTAGGAACGATTTTCTCTATTTTCAAAGTTTTCACTGGCCTTCCGTCACTAGTGAGAATTTCGAGGATTCGGGCGAGAGCAAAAATTGAAAATACCCCTCTGAGTTTTTTCCATGAATAGTCGTGCTCACATGTGAGAATGTTAAAAATCACAAATTAAGCAATTATTCCCGCCGCGGAATTCTGGAAGCGACGCCGATTTTCACGGTTTTCAAAGGCCTCACCATGGATTCCGGGAAACGGGAGATTAGGTGAGAAAAGACATATTTCGGTATATTGGGGTTTTTCCTCCATGAAGTATAATATTTTCGAGTCTAGATGACGATTTACCGATTGGAATCAGTTCAAACCTGCAGGAACCATCTAGAAATGAAGTCACTTTTCTCGGTATATTCAACGACCGACCGTTGATTTCGGGTGATTTGGGATCGGGTGGAGAATGACCCTATTGCTGTATGTTTTAGGTTTTATTCCACAAAGTTGTTCGATGTTATGTCTCGATCTCGAGTCAACAAGTGGAACACGTTCAAATGATCAAAAACCATCTGAAATAGATCATTTTCCCCTTCAAAAAGAGCTTTTTTTCCGGCGCGTCTTCGGGCTTTTCTAACCAACGTCAACGTTGTCCAAATACCATGATATTAGGCTCAAAAGATGCGAAATTTCATGAGAATTCCGAATCTATGCTCAAATTCGCTGTATCTTGTCTGGGAGCAAAATTGCGGCGATTTTAGTGATTTTGGTGGATAATTTTTGAAAAATCGACTTTCTTCAGATGACCTGGGAGACCATTTTTGACACATGACGTCCTGCCCCACACATCATCCGCTGGAAATAATATTCATACTGCTGTAATGAAATTGTCCCAGTTTCAGCCAAAAATACACTCGCAACTTTTTTTTGGAACTGTACTTTGTTTCTTCAATTTTTCAAAGGCCTCCCGTTACTAGTGAGAATTCCGAGGATTTGGTCGAGAGCGAAAATTGAAATGACCATTCTGAGTTTTTTCCATAGAAAGTCTTGTTCACATGTAAGAATGTCAAAAATCGCAAATTGAGAAAATTCTGTCGCCCCGGGGAATTCTGGAATCGACGTCGCTTTTTCCCGATTTTCAAAGGCCTCCCGTTGATTTTTGGAAGTTTGAGATGTAGGGGTGAAATGAAAAATGACAGATACCCTCAAATGTCTCTCCATAGACAGATTCCAGGTCATGTGAGAGTGACGAAAATCCAAAAATCATGAATTCCTACTGTTGCGGGATTCTGGAATCGACGTCGCTCATACCCGGTTTTTGAGAGGCCTCACCATGGATTCCGGGAAAACGGGAGGTTGGGTGATGTATAACCTATTGCTGTATTCGTCAGTTTTTCCTCCATGAAGTCGATTATTTTGATGCCTACATGAAGATTTACCGATTGGAATCAGTTCAAACTACGAGGAACCATTCAGAAATGACCCCCCACTTTTCCCGGGTATATTCAACGACCACCTATTGATTTTGGGAATTTAGGGGTTGAGGTCGAGAAAGAGAACGCCCATGTATGTTTTGTGTTTTTTTCCACAAAGTTGTTCATTTTTATGACTAGATCACGAATCGATAAGTGGAACAAGTTCAAATGATCAAAAAACATCTGAAATATGTCATTTTCCCCTTTCACCACTGTGTTCGGCTAAACATTCGGAATCATGCGGTGGATTTTGAAATCTAGAACTAATGCTCGAGTGGGCCCATTGATTTCTAAAACTACTGTTTTAGGGCTTCAAAATAAGCCCACATTCATGTTTCTAGGTCAATTTTTCACAACTCTGCGTGCATCCAAACTTTCCTCGTTTTCACAAAAATGAGTTCTTTTTCGGCGCGCTTTGGGATTTCAAGTGAGAAATTGCTCAAACTTGTCCATTTATCTTGATTTTAGGCTCAAAAGATGCGCAATTTTATGAGGATTCTGAATCTATGTTTAGATTTGCTGTAGCTATCCTGAGTCAAAATTTGCGGTCTAGATTGTGATTTGAGCTTAAAAATTTTGGAAAAATCGACTTTCTTGAGATGGCCTGGGAGACGATTTTTGACACATGACGTCAGGAACCACACATCATCCGTTGGAAACAATATTTGTACTGCTGTGATGATATTGTCAAAGTTTCAGCCAAAAATCCACTTGCAATTTTTAGGAACGATTTTCTCTATTTTCAAAGTTTTCACTGGCCTTCCGTCACTAGTGAGAATTTCGAGGATTCGGGCGAGAGCAAAAATTGAAAATACCCCTCTGAGTTTTTTCCATGAATAGTCGTGCTCACATGTGAGAATGTTAAAAATCACAAATTAAGCAATTATTCCCGCCGCGGAATTCTGGAAGCGACGCCGATTTTCACGGTTTTCAAAGGCCTCACCATGGATTCCGGGAAACGGGAGATTAGGTGAGAAAAGACATATTTCGGTATATTGGGGTTTTTCCTCCATGAAGTATAATATTTTCGAGTCTAGATGACGATTTACCGATTGGAATCAGTTCAAACCTGCAGGAACCATCTAGAAATGAAGTCACTTTTCTCGGTATATTCAACGACCGACCGTTGATTTCGGGTGATTTGGGATCGGGTGGAGAATGACCCTATTGCTGTATGTTTTAGGTTTTATTCCACAAAGTTGTTCGATGTTATGTCTCGATCTCGAGTCAACAAGTGGAACACGTTCAAATGATCAAAAACCATCTGAAATAGATCATTTTCCCCTTCAAAAATGAGCTTTTTTTCCGGCGCGTCTTCGGGCTTTTCTAACCAACGTCAACGTTGTCCAAATACCATGATTTTAGGCTCAAAAGATGCGAAATTTCATGAGAATTCCGAATCTATGCTCAAATTCGCTGTATCTTGTCTGGGAGCAAAATTGCGGCGATTTTAGTGATTTTGGTGGATAATTTTTGAAAAATCGACTTTCTTCAGATGACCTGGGAGACCATTTTTGACACATGACGTCCTGCCCCACACATCATCCGCTGGAAATAATATTCATACTGCTGTAATGAAATTGTCCCAGTTTCAGCCAAAAATACACTCGCAACTTTTTTTTGGAACTGTACTTTGTTTCTTCAATTTTTCAAAGGCCTCCCGTTACTAGTGAGAATTCCGAGGATTTGGTCGAGAGCGAAAATTGAAATGACCATTCTGAGTTTTTTCCATAGAAAGTCTTGTTCACATGTAAGAATGTCAAAAATCGCAAATTGAGAAAATTCTGTCGCCCCGGGGAATTCTGGAATCGACGTCGCTTTTTCCCGATTTTCAAAGGCCTCCCGTTGATTTTTGGAAGTTTGAGATGTAGGGGTGAAATGAAAAATGACAGATACCCTCAAATGTCTCTCCATAGACAGATTCCAGGTCATGTGAGAGTGACGAAAATCCAAAAATCATGAATTCCTACTGTTGCGGGATTCTGGAATCGACGTCGCTCATACCCGGTTTTTGAGAGGCCTCACCATGGATTCCGGGAAAACGGGAGGTTGGGTGATGTATAACCTATTGCTGTATTCGTCAGTTTTTCCTCCATGAAGTCGATTATTTTGATGCCTACATGAAGATTTACCGATTGGAATCAGTTCAAACTACGAGGAACCATTCAGAAATGACCCCCCACTTTTCCCGGGTATATTCAACGACCACCTATTGATTTTGGGAATTTAGGGGTTGAGGTCGAGAAAGAGAACGCCCATGTATGTTTTGTGTTTTTTTCCACAAAGTTGTTCATTTTTATGACTAGATCACGAATCGATAAGTGGAACAAGTTCAAATGATCAAAAAACATCTGAAATATGTCATTTTCCCCTTTCACCACTGTGTTCGGCTAAACATTCGGAATCATGCGGTGGATTTTGAAATCTAGAACTAATGCTCGAGTGGGCCCATTGATTTCTAAAACTACTGTTTTAGGGCTTCAAAATAAGCCCACATTCATGTTTCTAGGTCAATTTTTCACAACTCTGCGTGCATCCAAACTTTCCTCGTTTTCACAAAAATGAGTTCTTTTTCGGCGCGCTTTGGGATTTCAAGTGAGAAATTGCTCAAACTTGTCCATTTATCTTGATTTTAGGCTCAAAAGATGCGCAATTTTATGAGGATTCTGAATCTATGTTTAGATTTGCTGTAGCTATCCTGAGTCAAAATTTGCGGTCTAGATTGTGATTTGAGCTTAAAAATTTTGGAAAAATCGACTTTCTTGAGATGGCCTGGGAGACGATTTTTGACACATGACGTCAGGAACCACACATCATCCGTTGGAAACAATATTTGTACTGCTGTGATGATATTGTCAAAGTTTCAGCCAAAAATCCACTTGCAATTTTTAGGAACGATTTTCTCTATTTTCAAAGTTTTCACTGGCCTTCCGTCACTAGTGAGAATTTCGAGGATTCGGGCGAGAGCAAAAATTGAAAATACCCCTCTGAGTTTTTTCCATGAATAGTCGTGCTCACATGTGAGAATGTTAAAAATCACAAATTAAGCAATTATTCCCGCCGCGGAATTCTGGAAGCGACGCCGATTTTCACGGTTTTCAAAGGCCTCACCATGGATTCCGGGAAACGGGAGATTAGGTGAGAAAAGACATATTTCGGTATATTGGGGTTTTTCCTCCATGAAGTATAATATTTTCGAGTCTAGATGACGATTTACCGATTGGAATCAGTTCAAACCTGCAGGAACCATCTAGAAATGAAGTCACTTTTCTCGGTATATTCAACGACCGACCGTTGATTTCGGGTGATTTGGGATCGGGTGGAGAATGACCCTATTGCTGTATGTTTTAGGTTTTATTCCACAAAGTTGTTCGATGTTATGTCTCGATCTCGAGTCAACAAGTGGAACACGTTCAAATGATCAAAAACCATCTGAAATAGATCATTTTCCCCTTCAAAAATGAGCTTTTTTTCCGGCGCGTCTTCGGGCTTTTCTAACCAACGTCAACGTTGTCCAAATACCATGATTTTAGGCTCAAAAGATGCGAAATTTCATGAGAATTCCGAATCTATGCTCAAATTCGCTGTATCTTGTCTGGGAGCAAAATTGCGGCGATTTTAGTGATTTTGGTGGATAATTTTTGAAAAATCGACTTTCTTCAGATGACCTGGGAGACCATTTTTGACACATGACGTCCTGCCCCACACATCATCCGCTGGAAATAATATTCATACTGCTGTAATGAAATTGTCCCAGTTTCAGCCAAAAATACACTCGCAACTTTTTTTTGGAACTGTACTTTGTTTCTTCAATTTTTCAAAGGCCTCCCGTTACTAGTGAGAATTCCGAGGATTTGGTCGAGAGCGAAAATTGAAATGACCATTCTGAGTTTTTTCCATAGAAAGTCTTGTTCACATGTAAGAATGTCAAAAATCGCAAATTGAGAAAATTCTGTCGCCCCGGGGAATTCTGGAATCGACGTCGCTTTTTCCCGATTTTCAAAGGCCTCCCGTTGATTTTTGGAAGTTTGAGATGTAGGGGTGAAATGAAAAATGACAGATACCCTCAAATGTCTCTCCATAGACAGATTCCAGGTCATGTGAGAGTGACGAAAATCCAAAAATCATGAATTCCTACTGTTGCGGGATTCTGGAATCGACGTCGCTCATACCCGGTTTTTGAGAGGCCTCACCATGGATTCCGGGAAAACGGGAGGTTGGGTGATGTATAACCTATTGCTGTATTCGTCAGTTTTTCCTCCATGAAGTCGATTATTTTGATGCCTACATGAAGATTTACCGATTGGAATCAGTTCAAACTACGAGGAACCATTCAGAAATGACCCCCCACTTTTCCCGGGTATATTCAACGACCACCTATTGATTTTGGGAATTTAGGGGTTGAGGTCGAGAAAGAGAACGCCCATGTATGTTTTGTGTTTTTTCCACAAAGTTGTTCATTTTTATGACTAGATCACGAATCGATAAGTGGAACAAGTTCAAATGATCAAAAAACATCTGAAATATGTCATTTTCCCCTTTCACCACTGTGTTCGGCTAAACATTCGGAATCATGCGGTGGATTTTGAAATCTAGAACTAATGCTCGAGTGGGCCCATTGATTTCTAAAACTACTGTTTTAGGGTTTCAAAATAAGCCCACATTAATGTTTCTAGGTCAATTTTTCACAACTCTGCGTGCATCCAAACTTTCCTCGTTTTCACAAAAATGAGTTCTTTTTCGGCGCGCTTTGGGATTTCAAGTGAGAAATTGCTCAAACTTGTCCATTTATCTTGATTTTAGGCTCAAAAGATGCGCAATTTTATGAGGATTCTGAATCTATGTTTAGATTTGCTGTAGCTATCCTGAGTCAAAATTTGCGGTCTAGATTGTGATTTGAGCTTAAAAATTTTGGAAAAATCGACTTTCTTGAGATGGCCTGGGAGACGATTTTTGACACATGACGTCAGGAACCACACATCATCCGTTGGAAACAATATTTGTACTGCTGTGATGATATTGTCAAAGTTTCAGCCAAAAATCCACTTGCAATTTTTAGGAACGATTTTCTCTATTTTCAAAGTTTTCACTGGCCTTCCGTCACTAGTGAGAATTTCGAGGATTCGGGCGAGAGCAAAAATTGAAAATACCCCTCTGAGTTTTTTCCATGAATAGTCGTGCTCACATGTGAGAATGTTAAAAATCACAAATTAAGCAATTATTCCCGCCGCGGAATTCTGGAAGCGACGCCGATTTTCACGGTTTTCAAAGGCCTCACCATGGATTCCGGGAAACGGGAGATTAGGTGAGAAAAGACATATTTCGGTATATTGGGGTTTTTCCTCCATGAAGTATAATATTTTCGAGTCTAGATGACGATTTACCGATTGGAATCAGTTCAAACCTGCAGGAACCATCTAGAAATGAAGTCACTTTTCTCGGTATATTCAACGACCGACCGTTGATTTCGGGTGATTTGGGATCGGGTGGAGAATGACCCTATTGCTGTATGTTTTAGGTTTTATTCCACAAAGTTGTTCGATGTTATGTCTCGATCTCGAGTCAACAAGTGGAACACGTTCAAATGATCAAAAACCATCTGAAATAGATCATTTTCCCCTTCAAAAATGAGCTTTTTTTCCGGCGCGTCTTCGGGCTTTTCTAACCAACGTCAACGTTGTCCAAATACCATGATTTTAGGCTCAAAAGATGCGAAATTTCATGAGGATTCCGAATCTATGCTCAAATTCGCTGTATCCTGTCTGGGAGCAAAATTGCGGCGATTTTAGTAATTTTGGTGGATAATTTTTGAAAAATCGACTTTCTTCAGATGACCTGGGAGACCATTTTTGACACATGACGTCCTGCCCCACACATCATCCGCTGGAAATAATATTCATACTGCTGTAATGAAATTGTCCCAGTTTCAGCCAAAAATACACTCGCAACTTTTTTTTGGAACTGTACTTTGTTTCTTCAATTTTTCAAAGGCCTCCCGTTACTAGTGAGAATTCCGAGGATTTGGTCGAGAGCGAAAATTGAAATGACCATTCTGAGTTTTTTCCATAGAAAGTCTTGTTCACATGTAAGAATGTCAAAAATCGCAAATTGAGAAAATTCTGTCGCCCCGGGGAATTCTGGAATCGACGTCGCTTTTTCCCGATTTTCAAAGGCCTCCCGTTGATTTTTGGAAGTTTGAGATGTAGGGGTGAAATGAAAAATGACAGATACCCTCAAATGTCTCTCCATAGACAGATTCCAGGTCATGTGAGAGTGACGAAAATCCAAAAATCATGAATTCCTACTGTTGCGGGATTCTGGAATCGACGTCGCTCATACCCGGTTTTTGAGAGGCCTCACCATGGATTCCGGGAAAACGGGAGGTTGGGTGATGTATAACCTATTGCTGTATTCGTCAGTTTTTCCTCCATGAAGTCGATTATTTTGATGCCTACATGAAGATTTACCGATTGGAATCAGTTCAAACTACGAGGAACCATTCAGAAATGACCCCCCACTTTTCCCGGGTATATTCAACGACCACCTATTGATTTTGGGAATTTAGGGGTTGAGGTCGAGAAAGAGAACGCCCATGTATGTTTTGTGTTTTTTCCACAAAGTTGTTCATTTTTATGACTAGATCACGAATCGATAAGTGGAACAAGTTCAAATGATCAAAAAACATCTGAAATATGTCATTTTCCCCTTTCACCACTGTGTTCGGCTAAACATTCGGAATCATGCGGTGGATTTTGAAATCTAGAACTAATGCTCGAGTGGGCCCATTGATTTCTAAAACTACTGTTTTAGGGTTTCAAAATAAGCCCACATTAATGTTTCTAGGTCAATTTTTCACAACTCTGCGTGCATCCAAACTTTCCTCGTTTTCACAAAAATGAGTTCTTTTTCGGCGCGCTTTGGGATTTCAAGTGAGAAATTGCTCAAACTTGTCCATTTATCTCGATTTTAGGCTCAAAAGATGCGCAATTTTATGAGGATTCTGAATCTATGTTTAGATTTGCTGTAGCTATCCTGAGTCAAAATTTGCGGTCTAGATTGTGATTTGAGCTTAAAAATTTTGGAAAAATCGACTTTCTTGAGATGGCCTGGGAGACGATTTTTGACACATGACGTCAGGAACCACACATCATCCGTTGGAAACAATATTTGTACTGCTGTGATGATATTGTCAAAGTTTCAGCCAAAAATCCACTTGCAATTTTTAGGAACGATTTTCTCTATTTTCAAAGTTTTCACTGGCCTTCCGTCACTAGTGAGAATTTCGAGGATTCGGGCGAGAGCAAAAATTGAAAATACCCCTCTGAGTTTTTTCCATGAATAGTCGTGCTCACATGTGAGAATGTTAAAAATCACAAATTAAGCAATTATTCCCGCCGCGGAATTCTGGAAGCGACGCCGATTTTCACGGTTTTCAAAGGCCTCACCATGGATTCCGGGAAACGGGAGATTAGGTGAGAAAAGACATATTTCGGTATATTGGGGTTTTTCCTCCATGAAGTATAATATTTTCGAGTCTAGATGACGATTTACCGATTGGAATCAGTTCAAACCTGCAAGAACCATCTAGAAATGAAGTCACTTTTCTCGGTATATTCAACGACCGACCGTTGATTTCGGGTGATTTGGGATCGGGTGGAGAATGACCCTATTGCTGTATGTTTTAGGTTTTATTCCACAAAGTTGTTCGATGTTATGTCTCGATCTCGAGTCAACAAGTGGAACACGTTCAAATGATCAAAAACCATCTGAAATAGATCATTTTCCCCTTCAAAAATGAGCTTTTTTTCCGGCGCGTCTTCGGGCTTTTCTAACCAACGTCAACGTTGTCCAAATACCATGATTTTAGGCTCAAAAGATGCGAAATTTCATGAGGATTCCGAATCTATGCTCAAATTCGCTGTATCCTGTCTGGGAGCAAAATTGCGGCGATTTTAGTAATTTTGGTGGATAATTTTTGAAAAATCGACTTTCTTCAGATGACCTGGGAGACCATTTTTGACACATGACGTCCTGCCCCACACATCATCCGCTGGAAATAATATTCATACTGCTGTAATGAAATTGTCCCAGTTTCAGCCAAAAATACACTCGCAACTTTTTTTTGGAACTGTACTTTGTTTCTTCAATTTTTCAAAGGCCTCCCGTTACTAGTGAGAATTCCGAGGATTTGGTCGAGAGCGAAAATTGAAATGACCATTCTGAGTTTTTTCCATAGAAAGTCTTGTTCACATGTAAGAATGTCAAAAATCGCAAATTGAGAAAATTCTGTCGCCCCGGGGAATTCTGGAATCGACGTCGCTTTTTCCCGATTTTCAAAGGCCTCCCGTTGATTTTTGGAAGTTTGAGATGTAGGGGTGAAATGAAAAATGACAGATACCCTCAAATGTCTCTCCATAGACAGATTCCAGGTCATGTGAGAGTGACGAAAATCCAAAAATCATGAATTCCTACTGTTGCGGGATTCTGGAATCGACGTCGCTCATACCCGGTTTTTGAGAGGCCTCACCATGGATTCCGGGAAAACGGGAGGTTGGGTGATGTATAACCTATTGCTGTATTCGTCAGTTTTTCCTCCATGAAGTCGATTATTTTGATGCCTACATGAAGATTTACCGATTGGAATCAGTTCAAACTACGAGGAACCATTCAGAAATGACCCCCCACTTTTCCCGGGTATATTCAACGACCACCTATTGATTTTGGGAATTTAGGGGTTGAGGTCGAGAAAGAGAACGCCCATGTATGTTTTGTGTTTTTTTCCACAAAGTTGTTCATTTTTATGACTAGATCACGAATCGATAAGTGGAACAAGTTCAAATGATCAAAAAACATCTGAAATATGTCATTTTCCCCTTTCACCACTGTGTTCGGCTAAACATTCGGAATCATGCGGTGGATTTTGAAATCTAGAACTAATGCTCGAGTGGGCCCATTGATTTCTAAAACTACTGTTTTAGGGCTTCAAAATAAGCCCACATTCATGTTTCTAGGTCAATTTTTCACAACTCTGCGTGCATCCAAACTTTCCTCGTTTTCACAAAAATGAGTTCTTTTTCGGCGCGCTTTGGGATTTCAAGTGAGAAATTGCTCAAACTTGTCCATTTATCTTGATTTTAGGCTCAAAAGATGCGCAATTTTATGAGAATTCTGAATCTATGTTTTGATTTGCTGTAGCTATCCTGAGTCAAAATTTGCGGTCTAGATTGTGATTTGAGCTTAAAAATTTTGGAAAAATCGACTTTCTTGAGATGGCCTGGGAGACGATTTTTGACACATGACGTCAGGAACCACACATCATCCGTTGGAAACAATATTTGTACTGCTGTGATGATATTGTCAAAGTTTCAGCCAAAAATCCACTTGCAATTTTTAGGAACGATTTTCTCTATTTTTAAAGTTTTCACTGGCCTTCCGTCACTAGTGAGAATTTCGAGGATTCGGACGAGAGCAAAAATTGAAAATACCCCTCTGAGTTTTTTCCATGAATAGTCGTGCTCACATGTGAGAATGTTGAAAATCACAAATTAAGCAATTATTCCCGCCGCGGAATTCTGGAAGCGACGCCGATTTTCACGGTTTTCAAAGGCCTCACCATGGATTCCGGAAAACGGGAGATTAGGTGAGAAAAGACATATTTCGGTATATTGGAGTTTTTCCTCCATGAAGTATAATATTTTTGAGTCTAGATGACGATTTACCGATTGGAATCAGTTCAAACCTGCAGGAACCATCTAGAAATGAAGTCACTTTTCTCGGTATATTCAACGACCGACCGTTGATTTCGGGTGATTTGGGATCGGGTGGAGAATGACCCTATTGCTGTATGTTTTAGGTTTTATTCCACAAAGTTGTTCGATGTTATGTCTCGATCTCGAGTCAACAAGTGGAACACGTTCAAATGATCAAAAACCATCTGAAATAGATCATTTTCCCCTTCAAAAATGAGCTTTTTTTCCGGTGCGTCTTCGGGCTTTTCTAACCAACGTCAACGTTGTCCAAATACCATGATTTTAGGCTCAAAAGATGCGAAATTTCATGAGGATTCCGAATCTATGCTCAAATTCGCTGTATCCTGTCTGGGAGCAAAATTGCGGCGATTTTAGTGATTTTGGTGGATAATTTTTGAAAAATCGACTTTCTTCAGATGACCTGGGAGACCATTTTTGACACATGACGTCCTGCCCCACACATCATCCGCTGGAAATAATATTCATACTGCTGTAATGAAATTGTCCCAGTTTCAGCCAAAAATACACTCGCAACTTTTTTTTGGAACTGTACTTTGTTTCTTCAATTTTTCAAAGGCCTCCCGTTACTAGTGAGAATTCCGAGGATTTGGTCGAGAGCGAAAATTGAAATGACCATTCTGAGTTTTTTCCATAGAAAGTCTTGTTCACATGTAAGAATGTCAAAAATCGCAAATTGAGAAAATTCTGTCGCCCCGGGGAATTCTGGAATCGACGTCGCTTTTTCCCGATTTTCAAAGGCCTCCCGTTGATTTTTGGAAGTTTGAGATGTAGGGGTGAAATGAAAAATGACAGATACCCTCAAATGTCTCTCCATAGACAGATTCCAGGTCATGTGAGAGTGACGAAAATCCAAAAATCATGAATTCCTACTGTTGCGGGATTCTGGAATCGACGTCGCTCATACCCGGTTTTTGAGAGGCCTCACCATGGATTCCGGGAAAACGGGAGGTTGGGTGATGTATAACCTATTGCTGTATTCGTCAGTTTTTCCTCCATGAAGTCGATTATTTTGATGCCTACATGAAGATTTACCGATTGGAATCAGTTCAAACTACGAGGAACCATTCAGAAATGACCCCCCACTTTTCCCGGGTATATTCAACGACCACCTATTGATTTTGGGAATTTAGGGGTTGAGGTCGAGAAAGAGAACGCCCATGTATGTTTTGTGTTTTTTTCCACAAAGTTGTTCATTTTTATGACTAGATCACGAATCGATAAGTGGAACAAGTTCAAATGATCAAAAAACATCTGAAATATGTCATTTTCCCCTTTCACCACTGTGTTCGGCTAAACATTCGGAATCATGCGGTGGATTTTGAAATCTAGAACTAATGCTCGAGTGGGCCCATTGATTTCTAAAACTACTGTTTTAGGGCTTCAAAATAAGCCCACATTCATGTTTCTAGGTCAATTTTTCACAACTCTGCGTGCATCCAAACTTTCCTCGTTTTCACAAAAATGAGTTCTTTTTCGGCGCGCTTTGGGATTTCAAGTGAGAAATTGCTCAAACTTGTCCATTTATCTTGATTTTAGGCTCAAAAGATGCGCAATTTTATGAGGATTCTGAATCTATGTTTAGATTTGCTGTAGCTATCCTGAGTCAAAATTTGCGGTCTAGATTGTGATTTGAGCTTAAAAATTTTGGAAAAATCGACTTTCTTGAGATGGCCTGGGAGACGATTTTTGACACATGACGTCAGGAACCACACATCATCCGTTGGAAACAATATTTGTACTGCTGTGATGATATTGTCAAAGTTTCAGCCAAAAATCCACTTGCAATTTTTAGGAACGATTTTCTCTATTTTCAAAGTTTTCACTGGCCTTCCGTCACTAGTGAGAATTTCGAGGATTCGGGCGAGAGCAAAAATTGAAAATACCCCTCTGAGTTTTTTCCATGAATAGTCGTGCTCACATGTGAGAATGTTAAAAATCACAAATTAAGCAATTATTCCCGCCGCGGAATTCTGGAAGCGACGCCGATTTTCACGGTTTTCAAAGGCCTCACCATGGATTCCGGGAAACGGGAGATTAGGTGAGAAAAGACATATTTCGGTATATTGGGGTTTTTCCTCCATGAAGTATAATATTTTCGAGTCTAGATGACGATTTACCGATTGGAATCAGTTCAAACCTGCAGGAACCATCTAGAAATGAAGTCACTTTTCTCGGTATATTCAACGACCGACCGTTGATTTCGGGTGATTTGGGATCGGGTGGAGAATGACCCTATTGCTGTATGTTTTAGGTTTTATTCCACAAAGTTGTTCGATGTTATGTCTCGATCTCGAGTCAACAAGTGGAACACGTTCAAATGATCAAAAACCATCTGAAATAGATCATTTTCCCCTTCAAAAATGAGCTTTTTTTCCGGTGCGTCTTCGGGCTTTTCTAACCAACGTCAACGTTGTCCAAATACCATGATTTTAGGCTCAAAAGATGCGAAATTTCATGAGGATTCCGAATCTATGCTCAAATTCGCTGTATCTTGTCTGGGAGCAAAATTGCGGCGATTTTAGTAATTTTGGTGGATAATTTTTGAAAAATCGACTTTCTTCAGATGACCTGGGAGACCATTTTTGACACATGACGTCCTGCCCCACACATCATCCGCTGGAAATAATATTCATACTGCTGTAATGAAATTGTCCCAGTTTCAGCCAAAAATACACTCGCAACTTTTTTTTGGAACTGTACTTTGTTTCTTCAATTTTTCAAAGGCCTCCCGTTACTAGTGAGAATTCCGAGGATTTGGTCGAGAGCGAAAATTGAAATGACCATTCTGAGTTTTTTCCATAGAAAGTCTTGTTCACATGTAAGAATGTCAAAAATCGCAAATTGAGAAAATTCTGTCGCCCCGGGGAATTCTGGAATCGACGTCGCTTTTTCCCGATTTTCAAAGGCCTCCCGTTGATTTTTGGAAGTTTGAGATGTAGGGGTGAAATGAAAAATGACAGATACCCTCAAATGTCTCTCCATAGACAGATTCCAGGTCATGTGAGAGTGACGAAAATCCAAAAATCATGAATTCCTACTGTTGCGGGATTCTGGAATCGACGTCGCTCATACCCGGTTTTTGAGAGGCCTCACCATGGATTCCGGGAAAACGGGAGGTTGGGTGATGTATAACCTATTGCTGTATTCGTCAGTTTTTCCTCCATGAAGTCGATTATTTTGATGCCTACATGAAGATTTACCGATTGGAATCAGTTCAAACTACGAGGAACCATTCAGAAATGACCCCCCACTTTTCCCGGGTATATTCAACGACCACCTATTGATTTTGGGAATTTAGGGGTTGAGGTCGAGAAAGAGAACGCCCATGTATGTTTTGTGTTTTTTTCCACAAAGTTGTTCATTTTTATGACTAGATCACGAATCGATAAGTGGAACAAGTTCAAATGATCAAAAAACATCTGAAATATGTCATTTTCCCCTTTCACCACTGTGTTCGGCTAAACATTCGGAATCATGCGGTGGATTTTGAAATCTAGAACTAATGCTCGAGTGGGCCCATTGATTTCTAAAACTACTGTTTTAGGGCTTCAAAATAAGCCCACATTCATGTTTCTAGGTCAATTTTTCACAACTCTGCGTGCATCCAAACTTTCCTCGTTTTCACAAAAATGAGTTCTTTTTCGGCGCGCTTTGGGATTTCAAGTGAGAAATTGCTCAAACTTGTCCATTTATCTTGATTTTAGGCTCAAAAGATGCGCAATTTTATGAGGATTCTGAATCTATGTTTAGATTTGCTGTAGCTATCCTGAGTCAAAATTTGCGGTCTAGATTGTGATTTGAGCTTTAAAATTTTGGAAAAATCGACTTTCTTGATATGGCCTGGGAGACGATTTTTGACACATGACGTCAGGAACCACACATCATCCGTTGGAAACAATATTTGTACTGCTGTGATGATATTGTCAAAGTTTCAGCCAAAAATCCACTTGCAATTTTTAGGAACGATTTTCTCTATTTTCAAAGTTTTCACTGGCCTTCCGTCACTAGTGAGAATTTCGAGGATTCGGGCGAGAGCAAAAATTGAAAATACCCCTCTGAGTTTTTTCCATGAATAGTCGTGCTCACATGTGAGAATGTTAAAAATCACAAATTAAGCAATTATTCCCGCCGCGGAATTCTGGAAGCGACGCCGATTTTCACGGTTTTCAAAGGCCTCACCATGGATTCCGGGAAACGGGAGATTAGGTGAGAAAAGACATATTTCGGTATATTGGGGTTTTTCCTCCATGAAGTATAATATTTTCGAGTCTAGATGACGATTTACCGATTGGAATCAGTTCAAACCTGCAGGAACCATCTAGAAATGAAGTCACTTTTCTCGGTATATTCAACGACCGACCGTTGATTTCGGGTGATTTGGGATCGGGTGGAGAATGACCCTATTGCTGTATGTTTTAGGTTTTATTCCACAAAGTTGTTCGATGTTATGTCTCGATCTCGAGTCAACAAGTGGAACACGTTCAAATGATCAAAAACCATCTGAAATAGATCATTTTCCCCTTCAAAAATGAGCTTTTTTTCCGGTGCGTCTTCGGGCTTTTCTAACCAACGTCAACGTTGTCCAAATACCATGATTTTAGGCTCAAAAGATGCGAAATTTCATGAGGATTCCGAATCTATGCTCAAATTCGCTGTATCCTGTCTGGGAGCAAAATTGCGGCGATTTTAGTAATTTTGGTGGATAATTTTTGAAAAATCGACTTTCTTCAGATGACCTGGGAGACCATTTTTGACACATGACGTCCTGCCCCACACATCATCCGCTGGAAATAATATTCATACTGCTGTAATGAAATTGTCCCAGTTTCAGCCAAAAATACACTCGCAACTTTTTTTTGGAACTGTACTTTGTTTCTTCAATTTTTCAAAGGCCTCCCGTTACTAGTGAGAATTCCGAGGATTTGGTCGAGAGCGAAAATTGAAATGACCATTCTGAGTTTTTTCCATAGAAAGTCTTGTTCACATGTAAGAATGTCAAAAATCGCAAATTGAGAAAATTCTGTCGCCCCGGGGAATTCTGGAATCGACGTCGCTTTTTCCCGATTTTCAAAGGCCTCCCGTTGATTTTTGGAAGTTTGAGATGTAGGGGTGAAATGAAAAATGACAGATACCCTCAAATGTCTCTCCATAGACAGATTCCAGGTCATGTGAGAGTGACGAAAATCCAAAAATCATGAATTCCTACTGTTGCGGGATTCTGGAATCGACGTCGCTCATACCCGGTTTTTGAGAGGCCTCACCATGGATTCCGGGAAAACGGGAGGTTGGGTGATGTATAACCTATTGCTGTATTCGTCAGTTTTTCCTCCATGAAGTCGATTATTTTGATGCCTACATGAAGATTTACCGATTGGAATCAGTTCAAACTACGAGGAACCATTCAGAAATGACCCCCCACTTTTCCCGGGTATATTCAACGACCACCTATTGATTTTGGGAATTTAGGGGTTGAGGTCGAGAAAGAGAACGCCCATGTATGTTTTGTGTTTTTTTCCACAAAGTTGTTCATTTTTATGACTAGATCACGAATCGATAAGTGGAACAAGTTCAAATGATCAAAAAACATCTGAAATATGTCATTTTCCCCTTTCACCACTGTGTTCGGCTAAACATTCGGAATCATGCGGTGGATTTTGAAATCTAGAACTAATGCTCAAGTGGGCCCATTGATTTCTAAAACTACTGTTTTAGGGCTTCAAAATAAGCCCACATTCATGTTTCTAGGTCAATTTTTCACAACTCTGCGTGCATCCAAACTTTCCTCGTTTTCACAAAAATGAGTTCTTTTTCGGCGCGCTTTGGGATTTCAAGTGAGAAATTGCTCAAACTTGTTCATTTATCTTGATTTTAGGCTCAAAAGATGCGCAATTTTATGAGGATTCTGAATCTATGTTTTGATTTGCTGTAGCTATCCTGAGTCAAAATTTGCGGTCTAGATTGTGATTTGAGCTTAAAAATTTTGGAAAAATCGACTTTCTTGAGATGGCCTGGGAGACGATTTTTGACACATGACGTCAGGAACCACACATCATCCGTTGGAAACAATATTTGTACTGCTGTGATGATATTGTCAAAGTTTCAGCCAAAAATCCACTTGCAACTTTTTAGGAACGATTTTCTCTATTTTCAAAGTTTTCACTGGCCTTCCGTCACTAGTGAGAATTTCGAGGATTCGGGCGAGAGCAAAAATTGAAAATACCCCTCTGAGTTTTTTCCATGAATAGTCGTGCTCACATGTGAGAATGTTAAAAATCACAAATTAAGCAATTATTCCCGCCGCGGAATTCTGGAAGCGACGCCGATTTTCACGGTTTTCAAAGGCCTCACCATGGATTCCGGGAAACGGGAGATTAGGTGAGAAAAGACATATTTCGGTATATTGGGGTTTTTCCTCCATGAAGTATAATATTTTCGAGTCTAGATGACGATTTACCGATTGGAATCAGTTCAAACCTGCAGGAACCATCTAGAAATGAAGTCACTTTTCTCGGTATATTCAACGACCGACCGTTGATTTCGGGTGATTTGGGATCGGGTGGAGAATGACCCTATTGCTGTATGTTTTAGGTTTTATTCCACAAAGTTGTTCGATGTTATGTCTCGATCTCGAGTCAACAAGTGGAACACGTTCAAATGATCAAAAACCATCTGAAATAGATCATTTTCCCCTTCAAAAATGAGCTTTTTTTCCGGTGCGTCTTCGGGCTTTTCTAACCAACGTCAACGTTGTCCAAATACCATGATTTTAGGCTCAAAAGATGCGAAATTTCATGAGGATTCCGAATCTATGCTCAAATTCGCTGTATCCTGTCTGGGAGCAAAATTGCGGCGATTTTAGTAATTTTGGTGGATAATTTTTGAAAAATCGACTTTCTTCAGATGACCTGGGAGACCATTTTTGACACATGACGTCCTGCCCCACACATCATCCGCTGGAAATAATATTCATACTGCTGTAATGAAATTGTCCCAGTTTCAGCCAAAAATACACTCGCAACTTTTTTTTGGAACTGTACTTTGTTTCTTCAATTTTTCAAAGGCCTCCCGTTACTAGTGAGAATTCCGAGGATTTGGTCGAGAGCGAAAATTGAAATGACCATTCTGAGTTTTTTCCATAGAAAGTCTTGTTCACATGTAAGAATGTCAAAAATCGCAAATTGAGAAAATTCTGTCGCCCCGGGGAATTCTGGAATCGACGTCGCTTTTTCCCGATTTTCAAAGGCCTCCCGTTGATTTTTGGAAGTTTGAGATGTAGGGGTGAAATGAAAAATGACAGATACCCTCAAATGTCTCTCCATAGACAGATTCCAGGTCATGTGAGAGTGACGAAAATCCAAAAATCATGAATTCCTACTGTTGCGGGATTCTGGAATCGACGTCGCTCATACCCGGTTTTTGAGAGGCCTCACCATGGATTCCGGGAAAACGGGAGGTTGGGTGATGTATAACCTATTGCTGTATTCGTCAGTTTTTCCTCCATGAAGTCGATTATTTTGATGCCTACATGAAGATTTACCGATTGGAATCAGTTCAAACTACGAGGAACCATTCAGAAATGACCCCCCACTTTTCCCGGGTATATTCAACGACCACCTATTGATTTTGGGAATTTAGGGGTTGAGGTCGAGAAAGAGAACGCCCATGTATGTTTTGTGTTTTTTTCCACAAAGTTGTTCATTTTTATGACTAGATCACGAATCGATAAGTGGAACAAGTTCAAATGATCAAAAAACATCTGAAATATGTCATTTTCCCCTTTCACCACTGTGTTCGGCTAAACATTCGGAATCATGCGGTGGATTTTGAAATCTAGAACTAATGCTCAAGTGGGCCCATTGATTTCTAAAACTACTGTTTTAGGGCTTCAAAATAAGCCCACATTCATGTTTCTAGGTCAATTTTTCACAACTCTGCGTGCATCCAAACTTTCCTCGTTTTCACAAAAATGAGTTCTTTTTCGGCGCGCTTTGGGATTTCAAGTGAGAAATTGCTCAAACTTGTCCATTTATCTTGATTTTAGGCTCAAAAGATGCGCAATTTTATGAGGATTCTGAATCTATGTTTTGATTTGCTGTAGCTATCCTGAGTCAAAATTTGCGGTCTAGATTGTGATTTGAGCTTAAAAATTTTGGAAAAATCGACTTTCTTGAGATGGCCTGGGAGACGATTTTTGACACATGACGTCAGGAACCACACATCATCCGTTGGAAACAATATTTGTACTGCTGTGATGATATTGTCAAAGTTTCAGCCAAAAATCCACTTGCAACTTTTTAGGAACGATTTTCTCTATTTTCAAAGTTTTCACTGGCCTTCCGTCACTAGTGAGAATTTCGAGGATTCGGGCGAGAGCAAAAATTGAAAATACCCCTCTGAGTTTTTTCCATGAATAGTCGTGCTCACATGTGAGAATGTTAAAAATCACAAATTAAGCAATTATTCCCGCCGCGGAATTCTGGAAGCGACGCCGATTTTCACGGTTTTCAAAGGCCTCACCATGGATTCCGGGAAACGGGAGATTAGGTGAGAAAAGACATATTTCGGTATATTGGGGTTTTTCCTCCATGAAGTATAATATTTTCGAGTCTAGATGACGATTTACCGATTGGAATCAGTTCAAACCTGCAGGAACCATCTAGAAATGAAGTCACTTTTCTCGGTATATTCAACGACCGACCGTTGATTTCGGGTGATTTGGGATCGGGTGGAGAATGACCCTATTGCTGTATGTTTTAGGTTTTATTCCACAAAGTTGTTCGATGTTATGTCTCGATCTCGAGTCAACAAGTGGAACACGTTCAAATGATCAAAAACCATCTGAAATAGATTATTTTCCCCTTCAAAAATGAGCTTTTTTTCCGGCGCGTTAAAAATTTTGGAAAAATCGACTTTCTTGAGATGGCCTGGGAGACGATTTTTGACACATGACGTCAGGAACCACACATCATCCGTTGGAAACAATATTTGTACTGCTGTGATGATATTGTCAAAGTTTCAGCCAAAAATCCACTTGCAACTTTTTTTTGGAACTGTATTTTGTTTCTTCAAATTTTCACTGGCCTCCCGTAACTAGTGAGAATTTCGAGGATCGGGTCGAGATCGAAAATTGAAATGACGTAGCTGAGTTTTTCCCATAGAATGTCTTGTTCACATGTGAGAATGCCGAAAATCGAAAATTAAGCGAATTCTATAACTAGGGAATTCTTCTGGATTCGACGTCGCTTTTTCCCGATTTTCAAAGGCTCCCGTTGAGTTTTGGAGATTTTGGGCGTTGGGCCGAGAATGAAAAATGACAGATACCCTCAAATGTTTCTCCATAGACACTCTTCTCATCATCGGAGATGGATAAAAATCCAAAATGTTTGAATTCCTGCTATTGGGGGATTCTGAAAATCGGCGTCCATTTCCCCTATTTTCGATGTCCTCCTGTTGATTTCAAAAATTCTGTGGAATGGGTTTGGAAGCACACTTGTTAATATACATATTTGGGTTTTTTCTATGAAGTCGATTGATTTGATGTCTAGGTGACGATTTGCCGAGTGGAATCAGTTTGAATTAGCAAGAGCCATCTAGACATGAACTCACTTTTTCTCGAATTTTCGAAAGCCTTCCCCTTGATTTTGGAAATTTCTAGATTCATTCCATGAATATGTAGTTCAGATGTTCCGATTTGTGAATTGGATAATGACTCGTAATCAAAAATCATCGTTTTCATGATATGTCTAGATGTGTCTATATGTATGTCTATATGTCTATATGTCTATATGATCGTATAAGTGTTGCTTCACAACCAAAAATTAAGGGTTTTTATTGGCGCGTTTCATGTTCAGCTCAGGATTAGAAAGGACATTCCAATGACTCTCAGAATAATACTATCATCGACTGTTCTCATTGATTTCGTACTGTGATAGAATTCAATAGGAATAGTGCTCCAGGGAATAATAAACAATGCGCAAGGACCATGTACAAGGTATAGTGGACGGCGTAACCCGGGAGGTGTCGGCTGCTGCTCAAGGGGTGCCTATATAATAGAGATAGAAGGGAAGAGGTCCACCTGCAGCAAGGTGGCAGCCAACTCAACGTCAGACAACTACAGGCAGTGCCGGATAACATGTATCATGAGCGGCTCGTCTCTCGGAACCCCTGCCGCTCGGGGGTTCAAGAGAGACGAGGATACATGTGATCCTGGAAAACACGGGAGGTAGCAGAAAAGACACATGCATCACAAACTCGAATCCTGAGTGCATCAACGTTCGGAGGTGCATGGTTTAGGGACACTCGAGGATGCATGTGTTTTTGATAAAAAGTAAAACTGCAGAAATTTCCAGATTTGTGTTAAACACCTCCGAGTATCGATGAAATTCTACAAAATTCTGTACTTTTGAACTCAAAACACCGTAATATCACAGATACTTGAAACTTCACTTTCCAACACACTATTACAAAGGAAATCGTCAATTTCCGGTGAGAAAAAGGCATGAAAGAAAAACAAAAAACAGGAAGAAAGTGTGAGAAATTTGAGTCCCCCCTCCTCCCGGTTGACTTCATTGAATCGTTTTTGTCGCACTCTCTCTTTTGTCTCCATCCAAGATTCTTCGGAGAAAACGAAAACATGAGTGACACATTCAAAACAATAGACTTAATAAAAATATTGAAGTTTTCTTGTCTCTTCTCCCAAGCAGAAACTACCTTTCCGATAGAGATAGATGAGCAACAAAAACAGGACTTAGGCTCGGGCGCCAAAAGGGATTACTGTAAATGTACCTACCGTAATCCTTTGTTTACAAAACACAGACAAGAAAAATTGGAATGCGGATGAGTCGAAGAGCAGGAAGAGAAGCATGAAAAAAGACCAATGATTCATGTCACTCAGCCTTTCCGATGATGACGGCACAATGAATTCATAACAAGTGGTACTTGAAATCAAACAGGTGTTCTTTTTCTTCACTTATTTGTATGACATTTATGGGTATTATTGTAAGTATTCGGATACGTCATTAGAAACTAGTGCTGAGGATTATTCGAATGACTCTTGGAAATGATCAAGTTGGTAACGAATACATAGTACCGGTACTGGGCGAAAAACACATTCGCAGAGAAATTGGACAGAAGAGTTGTCAATTACGTAAAATCGGTATCTAGGTTTGGTTTCTGTGTCCATCAAACTTCGAAACAATACTTTCAGGATTTATTCTAAATAAAGATCACGGCATTGTTCCAGAAACAACATACGGGCCCAGATTATGAAATTTAAAACAATTGATAAATCACAATTTTATCAAGAAACTAATTTTTTCTTGAAAAATCCTTATTGAGAAACATTGGCAGACCTGTTTCTGTTTCAAAGTTGAATCAGTGACTGTGGACTTTTCAGATTTTTATTAATTCTTTAGGCATGTACGCATTTTCATTATCAGCAACTTAACTTTCAAATGGTACAACAGCTTAAAATTGATGGTATGCATTCAGAAGTTTTCAAAAAAAAAGTTTCTTTAAGAAATTTCCAGAAGTCAATTGTAGATTCGGAAAATCTGAAGCAAAGCAGTTTCCAGTTATAGGAGAAAAGTGCATCTGTTATACCAGAATCCTTTGAATCTTGAAGCTCATCCCCTCAACATGTATTCTTAGAACTGATCATTTCCTAATCAGTGTCTTCCTTGACCCCTTTCTCTGTTCATCCTCATTCGCACTCTTCCTCAAAACCCCTCTCTCAAAGAGTCTTTTCTCTCTTTTTCTCAACCCGTCATTGCTCCGAAAGAGCTTCTAACTGTCCGCGCGGACTCTCCGGAGTGAGCTTGCGAAGCGGCGGCGGCGCGAGAAATTGCTCTTCTCTCTCTGCGTTCCGCCCATTTGTGTGTTTGACATGTCTTTTTGTTTGTTATCGCCCCCAGGAGCAGCCACTGCTCCAGAGACCCAAGACTCCTGGAGCAGACGGTGTGTGTCTACCTGCCCTTTTCCATTTTCTTTTGTATTTTTTGTGTTCGCCTCTCCTGGATTCCTTAGGTTCTCAGGTTTAAGGAACTCCTCTCCAGGCACCCTGTTTTTTCTTGGTTTTCTGGAATCACTTGGAGTACTGTATTTGTAGAATGGCGCCCCGTCAACGACGCCTTCTCCTGGTCACATCGATACTACTCCACGTGGCATCTACATCAGGTAATTATTTAGAGATTTTCTCTTGGTGTGAAATGATACATCCTTTGGTTCCCATTCGGAAACTAACTCAACTTTTCATTTCTGATGATTTTTTCATACACTAGTTTCGATTTGAGAGACATGATTACAAATTCTGAGTCAGAACTTCTTACAATTATTGTTCACATGCATATTACTACATGCAAGTTAAAATTAGATCTTCTGGCCTTTTCCGTTATTAGGTTTTTCAAATGGTTTTATTTTTTCGGTGGGAGAGCCGAAAAATCAAGTTTTGGCCATATAGAGCTTATAGAGCGCGTTGTAACATTGAATATATCACTGATTTGAATTCATTTTGATGGCTTTGACTTGACTCTGTAATGTGAGCCAAAAATGCTCCGCTATGAAATATAATTGAGTGACTTCAAATATCATTTTTAGAATCTTGAACGAAATTGAGAACCTCAGAGGAAATCTACCTCAATTGAAATTTTAAAGAGATTTCATTTTCCCAATACATTTTTGTGGTTTTGTCTACTACTCTGAAAAACAGCCATCAAGAACAAATTTATTAAAAATGAGTTCAATTTCTCCAAAAGTTTTTCATGTGAACTGTCAAGGTCTGCCAAATTCCAAAAAATCGTTTTCACTCTCTATCCAAACATATCGCTGTCCAATCAGTGATGCCTCAAGTACTCTTTCTATATCTCTTCTTCGATCTATCCCTTCCATATTTGGATAAAGAGAAGGAGATAGGGCGCCAAAGATAGTTTATGTCAATAATCATACCAAAAAAATCATTATGCTTTTATAGCCAATATCTATGGAGGAGCTGCCATCCAGCAACAGTATCAACAACAACAGCAACCACAGTATTCACAGGGTTACGGTAGGTCTTTATAAAGTAAAATTTGGGTAAAAGGTCACCTCTAATGGAGAGTTTCAAGGACCTCATTAGCATTCAATATCAACCATCTGAATTTTTCTGAATTCCTGAATGCACGTGTGTCTGTAAAACTTTCATTCCTGCACGAATAGTTGAATTCTACAATCAGTTTCTAGGTTGAAATTACTGGGAAGTTACGAAATTTTGAGACTATTTGAAAAATTCGAAAGATCGTTAGTGCATGATACGTCGTAAAAGTGTATCTGTCTTTTGGCTCCTGAAACCATTTTCTCTCTTTGTTTCTCTCTTTCTCTCCGACACGATTGTTTGCGGACATGTCATTCATTTCGTTTCGCAGCCACCTCCTAAATGCACAACAACAATGAGCCAAAAGCTAGGCGCCAAGTGGCTATCGATATCATGATAGCGGGTTGGATCGAAAAAATCTGGTTATTAAGAAATCAGAGATTAATTAGTAATAGAAGAAGAGAATGAATAGAGCCTGAAGATTCTTGTAGCTGACAAAATCCAAACATTCCAAACTTTTCAGGTGAAGTGCCATCAACATTCCAATCATCATACACTTACACTCAACCTGAAACTCAATCCTATCAACCTTCACAACTAGTTCAGTCATCTCCTCAACAGAATCTTCAATTCCACAGCTACAATTCCCAACCAGGAGTCCAATATGGTTCTCAAGACTCATTCTTCCCAAACCAAGCTGCTCTAACTGCTGCTGCCACATCATTTGCCACAAGTGCTGCTCAGCAGTACGCTCAAACATATGCTCAACAGCAACAAGTACAACAACAACAGCAAGTTCCGGCACCAGCACAGATTGATCAAGCGAATTTGGCAAAGTATTCTCAATATTTGGATATTCTTCAAAAAGCCTACGGAATTCAACTTCCTGGAGAGTTGACAATGCAACCAAATGCTGCTGCTACGTCTGCTGCAGCTGGATATCAGACATCGCAACCTCAACAAGTAAGAATTACTTTTCTAGAAACAAGGTTGTCTAAATCTGGGCCGCGGCCGGCCGTAGATAGATCGCAGTCGTCCTTTTAAAAATAAGAATCTTGGACCGAAAAAGGCTCGGGTTTCCTTTTTACAAAATTTAAGATCTAACGAACAAAATTGAATCTCTTTTCCAGACCGGTACTGTAGTTTATTTAACCGTGAGGCCCGCAAATTTCAGATCTCAAAAGTTTTCCACTATTCCCCAGAAATATGTTCCAGTTCATCATATGATTCTATAGATTACCAACCAAGTCCCTCAAACCTATGGTCAGCAACCTCAACAACCTCAACAGCCGGCAACTCAAACCTATTCTGGATATCCCCAAACTGTTGCTCAACCACAACCACAACCACAAGCGAACACTCAAACACAAGCTGAAATCACTTATCAGCAACAATTGGCTGCTTATCAGCAACAGCAACAGGTAACACAGTACTATGAGAATTGAGTTTATGTTAGACACTTTTCAGCAACTTGCCCAGCAGCAACAACAGCAGCAACAACTTCAACAGCAACAATTGGCAGCTCAACAACAACAACAGCAACAACAGCAACAGGTATCACTTATTTAAATAATATCATAATTAAACTTTGAATTTTTAAGTTGGCTCAACAACAAGCTGAGCAACTTGCTGCTCAGCAACGCCAAGCCCAAGAGCTTGCTCGTCAACAGCAACTAGCTCAACAACAGGCTCAACAGTTGCAGCAACAGATTCAACAACAGCAGCAGCAACAGCAACAACAACAAAACCAATACGGAGGAATGCAACCAAATCCATATGTCCAACCACCAGCTCCAGTTCAACAACCTGTTCCACAGCCAGTCCCACAACCAGCTCCCCAACAGCCAATGAGTTTCCTTCCGGCTCCTCAATCCCCAGTGCCACTACCACCAGTCCCACAACCACAACAACCACCTCCACAGCAATATGTGACTCAACCTCCATCATACAAGAATAACTATCAAACTGCTGCTTTGGGACAAGTGAACACCTATTCGGGACAAGCCAAACCGCAAGTTTACACGTATCCAGGACCATCCCAAGTGCAAAAACCAAATCATTCCACTTCGTATGGTAACCATGAGAATAGTGTAATCGAAGAGGAACCACATGGATCTGTCATTTCTCAACAACAAATCGTTCCGCCACGCCCAGTCCAACCTGCTCCACCCATGGCTGTTGCTACAGTAACCCGTGGTCCACCACCACCAACTCATCCAGCTCCAGTTGTTGCTCCAAGTTCTGTTGTTCCAAAGTCCCAACCAAGACCACCACCAACCACAAGAGTAAGCTTTTTTCATTAGCTACTCGATTGTATTCAAATCCTTTCAGCCTCCAACTCGTGCCACAATCCGACCAACTCCACAATCCATCCAAACAAAGGCTGCCACAAGTCGTCCAACGTCTTCATCTGCCACGTCATCAGCTGTCACTCCATCACCAAGTCAATCTCTGACTCAACAGGTTTGAATTTCTCTGGTTTTGATTCCCATGTGATTATCTTTAGATCCGAAAACTTCCTGCCGTTCTCTACATCGATTCGAAGAATGAGAGCACAAAGAAAACCGAGACTCTTCTGAGAGATACCTATGGACTGCCACTTGTTACTTTCTATGTTGATAAGGTATGATATTTTACTAAAATTGATTCGAATTGAAGATTTTAAGACTGACAAACCAGCAGCCATCGAGCGTCAGCTCCAACAGCTAACTGCTCACAAGGGACTACCGTACCTTTTCATTTGTGGTACCTTCATTGGAAGTGAGTTTTTTTTTCAGATCTCAAGTGAGCAAGATCACATTAAAAGTTATATAATGTTAACGAATTTAGTTGTGAAATACTTGGTTACCCAAATCCCAAAACTTTTGCACCTCTCTCGAGGAAAATCCATAGTACCGGCCGACAATATATAATATTTCAATGTATTTAGTTTAACATTGGTACAAAAGAACAAACCCATTTGTTTCTATTGGTACTGTGAATAGTAAATACCCATACACTTCTAAGAATAATGTGACATACCTCGATAGGCTCCGCCTCCTTTTGGCTCATATGAATACAGTGAGCCAAAAATCAGACTTCTTCATTAAGAAATTTTAGAACTTTTTGTAGAATTCCGAGAAATGATGTATTTTTGCATCTTTCGAGAATACGGGTAGATGAAGATTTATTTTATTTTAGCTAGATTCCTTATACAATTTGACTCTGGGATATTTGGTTTTGAATAAAAATTTCGAAGACCGGAGGGACGAAAAGTCAGTTTAAATGCGATTTTTGGGAGAAGATGGTTACAGATTTTGTTGATGTGAAATAAATGGGCTCGAAAATGTTTTGTACCGAGGCCAGAAGACCTCGAAATTCTCGGAGGTATTTTTAATGGTCACCTTTTTGCATTTGAAAAGTAATTTAGGGTATTCTGAATTTTAAAGTGTATATCAATCAGACCTATATCTCCATTTTCTAGTGGACAACTTTTTTGTACGACCTCTCTTCAGGAAGTTGTCAGTGGGAAAGTCTGATTTCAGTGTTAATTTCAAAAAATCTCAGTTTTTCATTGTAACTTTTCAAAGAGGGGTTGTACAGAAGACTTGTTAATTACAAAAGTGTAAAATCCGGTTTGGCTGATATATCCACAGAATTTCAGACTGATAGAACAACTGTAAACTACTTTTCAAATACCCAAATTTGCTCATTTTCAACTGAAAATCCCAAATGTGATATTTTTTCTGGTACTGTAATTGTTTATCAAGAATAATTTTCTATTTTCAGGCGAATCGCATATCGAAAACTACCATACGAATGGACAGATTCCACAACTAGTCGAATACGTTTGTGGAGACGAAAAGAAGAAAAAGAAAACGAAAAAGACTTCCTCTTAAATCTGACTCTTTTCCCTTCCCTATCACCTGATTATCTCATTCGGTTCTCTCTAGTATTATATTTATTCCAAACACACAAATATCTATTTATATTATTCTGAAAACGAACATCCTTTGTCTTTCACTTCGAAAAATCATCGCTTCGAAATACCGCTTAGCCTTACATTGCCGCTTTCGAATTTCTTGATAATATGTTAACATTTTTTGGAATTTCTATTATTTATTGTAAGTGCATCGATCGAATCGAATCGAAAATAAATTATATTTATGAGTTGGTTAAAATTTGATCGGAAGGCGGCGAACATTTCCATCTGAACATCGTTTTTTGGTAAGAAATGTGACGTTCTTCAGATCCATCTTCACTCCACACCAGAATAATTCATGGGTTTCCTCAGAGTTCTGAAAAAATGGAATTCGTTTAAGAAAAAACTTGAGATTTACCTTGCATTTCTCTTGATTTGCTTTTAACGAGTGTCCATTATTTCCAGTGAAAAGTGGTTCTACCATCTAGAAAATTTAAGTAACTCATGAAGAATATCTTGAAATACAGTACCTTTTGGAATAAACCCTTTTCAGTTGTCATGAAAACATAATCATCCTCGTATCTACAGTAAATGATTCTGGGATCGTATTCAAAATTTCTCCAGTTTTCCATTTCAAAATCATGGAGATACATTGTTGAGAGATGAGAAGACAGTGGATGTCCTTGGGGAACTCCTTTCGTGATCTTCCAAATCGTTTTCCCTCGTTTGTAGTAATAAGATGTGATTGTTGATCGAAGCTCATCGAGAAGCCATTTCGAGGAAATCTCCTGAAATTTCCAAGGCAATTAGTCTAAATATGAAATGAAATTCGGACTAACTCTATTAAAGACAACATCGTGATTAGACACTCCCTTTCGTTTCATTCGATCTTCCAATGCCAATTTCGCATCAGCTTCGGAGTCTCTTGAAAGGTACAAAAGTTTGGAACGCCCCTTTGCATCCAGTCCTTTTCCACAAATCGTCCAAATAGTACACCTAAAATCTACATTTTTTTCAAATTCTAGCTTATCTTTTTACCGTTTGTTGAGCATTCTTTCGATGATACAGATTAGATTTCGATGTTTGACTAACGAAAAACACTTTGAGATATCAGCGGTATATCCGAAGATTTGAGGATAATCACGGTTTCTTTTTAGGAATTTTGATATCACTTGGCACGAATCCTTAATAGCTGTAAATTGTGAGTGTTATTAAATAACTGATAGAAGGGAGCATGAACATACTTGCTCGACAGATTCCACTTTTCTCCATGCACCAGGAAAGCATCGAATTCACTTGTTTCCAATGCATTGCTACTTTGAATCTATCGGCTGTTTTCTGTCGAAAAATCGGTCTGAGTTTGTTCGAAATAACTGAGAACTTCAATGGTCCGATGTTTGTAGTAATTGTTGTTGAACACAATGCTGGCTGAAACGATCATATCGAAATGAAACAACTTCGATTGAACCTACATTCACCCTTTTTGGTAAATAGCGCATTTTGAAATCCTTCATTTCTCGTTTCAAAACTTTCAAATATCTATTCCTCCACATGTACGATGTTGTGTTCTGAATCTCGATTGGAATTGAAACTTGACGGAATGCAGCCAGCAGCCACCAGCAAACGGCAACTCTCAAATTATTGATAATCGAAGTCTGACATTTCCTTTTTGTGTCTGGATCTTCATTTCTCATCACTTGTCTTGCTCGGAAAGCTCGGGCGAACGGTGCTGAAAGAAGCAATTCATATCTTTCAAAGTATCGCGGTTTACAAACCCTCGGTATATAAAAAGACTGGTTGTTGTTGACATTCCTCAAATTTCAAAACCTTCAGAACCCACTCCATGATGTTTCGGGAATTCGTAGGGCCAATATATTTCGGGAGATCAAAAATTTCAATGATTCGATACAGGATGGTTTCAGCTTCGTCGTCGAAGATGTAGCAGTCTCTGTAAATTTCTCTCTGAAATCATGAAAACTTCGAATACTCACTTCAAAATATCCTTTCCTCTTTTCGGTCTTAGCTTTCTCAGTTCGAAGATATTTCGAGATGACATGAGGCTCTTTGATATTTTTTCAACTTCTTCCAGAACTACAGTACCCATAATCTTTGAAATGTTGTTGGATGATGTCAGAAAAGTCGACAAATCGTGATGGCTCAGTTTACTTTTCATCTTCTGTAACCAATTTATTGGATTGAAATGGAATGAAATCGAACGGCTCACTCTTTTGAAGATGTTTCTTATCATCGCCAGACTGTCATTTTTTCGAAGAATTGAATTCCATGAATTTTGGAGGAGTTCATTGTGAAGGGTGACGAGTGGAACATCGTTTTCTGGATCACACTGAAAATAATGGGATCTTCAAGAAACAATTGGAAAATAGTATATTCCCGATGTCCACTTTATATGACATGACATGTTTCCCATATGCTGCAAGCCTCTCGAATTTTCAAAATATGTCCTTTAGATGTTGCGCATGCGCCTAATCCTGATATTGTTACCACCAGCTGACAGCTCTTCTAATCTTATAATAATGTGTATGTAGAGGAGTCGAGACGTGTCAAGGAGGCACATTGCGCCGTCTGACACCTACAGAAGGCCACACCCCCTTTCTCACAAAAGTCTGTTAACGGAAAAAAGTGAAGTACGGTGGGTTTCGGACACGCCTTCTTCTTCGCATTACCATTTGTCATTCTATTCTAATTGGCTGTGTCGGTGGTAAGGAGAGGATTGACAGAAACTTGTCGATTTCTCACTTGAGAATGTTCAAAGTGCCGACATCTTTGTCTCCAGCTATGTCATCCGAAGGTTCACCTCCGGGAGCAGAAGAAGAATTTGAACCGTATGTTAGAAGAAAAAGAGCAGAAGGTGGGAGTCGCAAGAAGATGCAAGGACTCAATGAGCAGGTCAGTCTCAATAGAGTACCCTGAATGTTTTAAATAACTTAAACTTCTATTAGTTTCTCAATTACAACACCGGATAAAAATATATTATTTATGGGTGTTTTTAGTTGAAAATGGATAATTTTGGGTATTTGAGAAAGTAGCTTAGAGTAGTCTTAGTCGTCTGAAATGGTTTTGGTATGTCAATAAAACTTATTACCAACTTTCCTTCAAAAGTTGTCCGCGAGAAAGCTCTAGTGCAAATTTCAGTGTAAATTATAAAAAATGTCAAAAGTATTTCTCATTATATCTTTTCGAAGAGAGGTTGTACAAAAAAGTTGTTAATTACAAAAATAAAATTCTAGATTTAGTTGATATATCCGCTTAATTTCAGACTAACAGGACTACTCTAAACTACTTTTTTCAAATACTCAAATTTGGTCATTTTCCACTGAAAAATCCAAATGTGTTAACCTTTTCCCGATTCTGTATCTTAGTAGAACTGAATTTATGAGAAAACTTTTTAGATAAACCTTCAGGAACAAAATTTGCTCCGAAATTCCATAAACAGTCGAGAACGTCGTCGAATGCATGAACTCAACGACGAATTCGAATCTCTTCGTGAATGTCTACCGTATCCAAATGAAGCGAACAGTCGTCGCATGAGCAAGGCTAACACTCTTCTTCTGGCTTCAAACTGGATCAAACAGCTTGTAAATGCTAACCACAAGCTCCAAATGGAACTGAACGCGGCGCATTCTAAGGTGAGAGTTGCTTTGAGTTGAAATATCATTTTTCATGTTTCAGATCGAAACACTAACAGTTCAAATACAGAAACTAGAAAAACCAACTTCGAAGTGTAACAAATGTAAACAGAATGTCTGTTTTTCGATGGATTGTATCACATCATCTTGAGAGTTCTGGTGGGCATTCAATCGTTCATATACAGCTCATTCTTTTGTTTTCATTGACTCTCTAATTTTCTAATCCTTTAATAACTACAAGCAAGCCCATCCCATTCATATTCTATATGTTTATTGTGTTCCTACTAGTTGATTAATAATTGTGAATCCCTATTTCTTCCTTCCAAATTGGATCAGAATGAATAAAGTCAGTAATACCATTGAATTGCTTGAATCAGCTATCTTTATGATGTCCACTACAGGGGCCCCCGATTCTTGAGGATACAGTATTAAGACACATCCAATTATCGCCTGTGCCTTTTTATATTGCGTAAGGTTCAACGTCATATTAACTGGAGATGCGCGAGGATTTGGAAAAGCAACATGAGAACATATCATATTGGTTACGTAAGAGTCATTAACCAATTATTGAGTTCAGAAGACATCCCGCAGGTGGTTGAACTCAAAAAATCCCCCGCTGAGAGAAAGATCTTGAATATTATGAATACGATTTAGCGAACAGAGGGACAGGTGGGAAGGAGAGATAACAAAAGATGAGGATGATTTATATCTGTCATTAATAGGGGCGAGTGAATTCGTTCAGAGCAAGATTTTGCGGGAAAGGGGTAACTGCGCCGATGGAGAAGAAACGTCTTATTAGACACTTAAATGATAGGGGGACTGAAAACCTGACTCTAATTTTATTCAATGTTCCTCACTGTTCATGGATGTCCCGAAACGAAGCAGATACCCCATAATTCACACTATTTTCTTGTATGTTGAAATAGGATACGGTGTCCCTTCCCTTTGATGATTTTCCCATTAAACGTCCATCTCATTTTCATTCCCAAAGAAGAGACAAACTAATCGAAATGTCTGATTTTCCGCAAACGATGTCGGAATTGTGAAAATGGCGAATTAGAGGATTTATGAGTTAGACTTATTAAGAAACCGCCCGTCTCTTGGTTTTGTATTTTAATTGGGGAGATCGATTCAGTTCATAAATAAATACAGTTTCTCTAGAAAAATCAACAATTACCATATTCATCGCATCCACCATTATGCATGTTCTTTTGTTATATGACGCAACAAACAACTGTTATCTGCAAGTGCTCATTTATAGTGAATAGAATATAGTCGAATAGGAACAGTTGGTCTAATCGGCACTTATAAGTAATAATTATACTCATGTTCCTCCTTCTCGCATAGGAAAATTTTGGAAGAAACCTGGATCTTCTTCTGATCTGATTAAAAGGAACATTTCATTTTCGAACTTAAGGAAACGAAATACAGTTGGAATTATTTATGAAGAGCGACACCGATCTGTAATTTCAAGGGGGATCAGACGGGGATAATTATGATTTGTGTTGCAATGGAATAAAAAGAAAGAGAGGGTAGTTTTACATTTTTGAAAGTGGTCTCTGAGTGTTCAAATGATAGGAAATTGCTTCTATTCTTAATGAGAAGTGTTCTTGGGAAGAGATTGGGCAGTGAAATTTAGAGATTTCAGTGGTTTTCTATCAAAATTGCCAGATTCTATTGAATTAACAACAAGAACATGGTTAAAACGTAGGGGGACAGCAAAAGTGGGGAGAAGATCGGTGTGCAACTCAAAGACAACACAACAAGAAGGAATATTAGGATGGGATAGATGTAAAAATGAGGTCCGAGTTGAAATTAGAATAATTGCTCTTATTACATGATAGAGCAGCGATCAGCTGGGTCGGTTGGATCCGAAGATTCGCTGAGCTCGACAGTGATTGATGAAACAATATCTCCCTCATTGTCCTCGAGGCGGGCGGATGGATTCTCTCCCAATGGCCACTGAAATAAATCAAATTTGTGAAGAATTAATTTTCGAGCATCAAATAACTGCTTTATATAATACATACCTGTTGTTTCTTCATCACGTAAACCTCTGGTGGATTGTGAACGGCTCCCGAATCAGCTGACCAGACAGTAGCACTTGCGTGTGGAGCAAGCTTCATGCGAGTAGAGAATTGGAACGATGCTTCTTTGTTTCCGGCCTTCACAACCAACTTGTATCCTCCGATAGATTGTTCTTCGTCGGAATTATTGGCTACACGAACCCATTTTCCTTCCTCATCAACCTCATCAATTCCGACAGGTCCGATGGTCTCCTTATTCAACTTCGAGCGCCTGTTGAGATAATCAATGTCCTGATCTTCTCCATTCACCTCAACAACACGACGGCGCTTAACGCCGCGTTGAGCGCTTGCTGCCCCAGAAGAGAACGAAACGTGATGAACGGATGTGTTTCTGGATGTGTCTTGAGTGAGGTTGAGACGCTCTTCCTCTCCTTCAAGCAAAGCTTGATAGGTCTTGAGCTCAGCATCCAGCTGGATCTTCACATCGAGCAAGTCGTGGAATTCACTCATCATTCGTTCGATTTCCTGATTAAGTTCCGCAATACGAGCATCTCTGTCGTCAAGCTTCTCTTGGAATGATCTCTTGAGAGCTTCAAGTTCTGAGCGAAGACGCTCAATGAGGGAGGCGTTTCCGCTGCTCGATGTTTCCAAATCCCTGAGACGAGCACGAAGATGGAGGGCCTCAGAGACCGCTGCTTCTTGACGCTCGCGAGCATCGTTCAACTTATTCTTGTAAGCTTCTTCAAACGCGGCTTTATTTTGAGCCAGATTGCTTTGGAATTGAGCACGCATTTCAGCGATTTGATCTTGAAGCTTCGATTGGTACTCGTCGTTGACTTGCTTAGCATAGGTGGTCATGTCAACCTGTCTCTTGTGTCGAACTTCCTCGAGTTCTCCCTTGTGTTGCTGAAGAGCAAAAGCCAGATCTTCTTCCAAAGCCTTAATTTTGTTGTTAGCAGCTGTACGTAGGAGAGTTTCGTCTTCTACAGCCTTCTTGAGACCCTCAACGGTATCGCGGAGGGTGATGTTCTGCTTTTTCAAGTCCTGAAAAAAAAGTTTTAGACGTTATTCTCTTATATTGTACTAACATCGTTCTCCAACACAAGCTTGTCGTTGCGCGCTTGAAGCGTCTTCTGCTTCGCTTGACTCTGGTCAGCGATCGATTGAGAATGAAGCGCTTGTTCCTCGGCTCCAGCCAGCTCCCTTTCAAGTTTATCGACTTGTGGCTTCAACTTTTTGACTTCAACCTTTGCAGCATCATACTCGATCTTATATTTTGCCAGTTCATCTTGAGCCAAATCGAGAGCACGACGCAATCGAGCCTGAAAGAAATAGTATACATATCCGTTTCTCAACACTTATCGTTCGACCGCATCGAAATTTGTTTGCCAAGTTACTTTCTATATAGGAAAACAGAGTGCGTCGTATTAGTTTCTCTCACAACGCCTTATCGGACGAGAGTACATAAACATTGCTCACCTTTTCAGCTTCGAATCGGTCAGCCAAGTTCGATTTTTCCTTCTTCTCCACGACTTCGATGTCCCGGATTTGAACTTGGAGTCTGTTGTTCTCTTGCTCCAATTGGCGGACTTTCTGAAAACAAGAACCAGTTAATGAGGCAGAGTTCGAATAATGGTGCTTACGTCGATATATTGAGCAAGACGGCTATTGAGAGAAGTCAGATGGTCCTTCTCCTGGAGACGCGAAGTTTCAAGAGTTGTTGAGCCGCTGAAAATTGTACCGTGAAATTAGTTCTTCTTTCTTATGCACTTCCACAAGGAAGGCCCAAATACAGCAATAGAAAAGAAACACTTACAATGAGTCGTCTCCTGCTCCGTTGCTGAGCGATGAGTTAGCGGATCTTTCCAAAGAGACGATTCTTGAGCTGCGAGTTCCTTTTCTTGTGGCCATTTTTCTGTAAGACATATATTGAAAAGGCAAAGTATAGATAGAAACAAGGGAGGAAGAACGTCATCGGTAGCGCAAAATCATGACTCAACATTTTGATATTTCAATGATAAAAAAGTGTATATAACAAAAACTGTTATGTTCGAAATAAATGTGGCAAATACAGGAATGGCCTTCGTTGCGAATACCAATTTCGAATCGAGGTTTTGTTAAAAAATCGGGCGCGTTGGTTGCTTAGAGAGTTGCGCGCGTCGAATGACCTCAAAAGAGGTGGATGGCAATGTTAGTTATTTTGCGAGTCTTCCGATACTCGAAATGGCTGCAAGAGCTTGCCACGATGAAGTGCAAAAAAAACTCCTAACAAAATTTATCTTGTTGCGAAGCAACGCATTCAGAAGACTGTAAAACTTAAATTTTAATTTCGGCACAATCACTTGTACATCTAAAAAAACAGGGTGAACGATCGCATTTTAGGCTTCATCACAAAAAAAGCGTAATTGCTTTCGTAATTCAAATTTTACCGGGCTTCAACTACATTCGCTACGAGACCCATATTGCCTCACCGGCGCTCCTTTGACTGGGGGTGTTTTGAAAAGTTTTTTTTACAATTCACGCCTTCGAAAATGTTCTTCAATGGAACCATTAAAAATCGGGGAAAATTCGGGAAGAAGTACTTTTTAAAGAAATCTCACAAGCACTTTTTCTTATTTTCATGGTCACCTCCTTTTTGGAATCGGCGGAAATTTTCGAGATACCAAGTTGCCGAACTGGAAAGCGACTGTGTGTGAAGAAGAGGCCGAGAGAACTACAAATTTCACAGACTTGTTTGGTTTTAGTTGACCGTCTGTGTCGTGTCAATTCGGGAGTAAAAATTTCGAAAATCGAGATAAAATTTAGAGAACCAATCAATCAAAAACGTCGGAATTCTACAAAGTGGAATGAACTGATAAAATAAAAGATAGGATATCAAATTACACAGAGAAAAAAGTGTAAAACTTTGCATCGAAGGTGAAACATACGAGAGCCCTCTGGGTTCAAAAACGAGAAAAACGCTCCACCTCACTCGAAGGGCAGAGGCCAGGCTCTTGTGAGTTGCGCTAGTGAGCGTGCTTTTTATCTATGTTTTCTCTCGATTGACACACACTCTCAGTATTTCTTTTTTTCGTTTTTATGCACACTGACTGAAGAAACAGAGAGTCAGAATAGTTTTGTGTATATGGTAAACAACATACACATACACGGCAACTTGGCAACATGCCTATTCAAGAAAAAATAGCGCGAATGAGACGGAGAATTCGAATGAGTGAAGAGAGACGTAGAAAAGGCCAAACATCTGCAAAAGGAAGAAAGGTCGTATTTTTTTCGCTTTGGTGTATTGGACACAGAATGAATGAATTCTCAACGAGGAAGGATGCCATCTGGAAGGAGCACAGCAACACTGAAGGCGGGAAGACAAAGGAGAATAAATCAATACAGAACATCGATGTATCATCATAGTGTGAACGTGCTGGCGTATTAGCATGTAAAGGATTAGCAGCAAGGAGAGATTCAAATGACCGCAAATCGATGAAAGTATCAACAAAATAAAATCGAGGATTTTAGGATAATGTATAATTGAAAGCTTTCATGAAATCCTAGGCTATGAGTATATATTGGGAGGCTATAGAAAACATTATTTTTATTTTTATTGGCATTTATCACTCAGGCCTTGTGATATAAATGTGGATATGTTTGTTTTTCTAATTTTTATGCTCGCTCTCTCTCTCTCTCTCTCTCTCTCTCTCTCTCTTTTTCTCTGCCATCAAAATCGATGAAAAACCAGAACATTAAAAGCGAGGAAAAGAGGGTGTCTAGAGGAGAATCTTACGCTTTAAAATATTGGATTTTTGAACAAAATAATTTAACTTCCAGTTTTAGGAGAATTGAGAGTCCTAGTGAGAATCTGCATAAATTAGAGGACCAGATGCGTATATGATCCACTTGTGGCCTTGGCCAGATAAAAGAGACATTTGAAATGAATTGTGGGAAAATAGAAATAAGCGATCGAATGAGACATCCCTTAAGGGCATATTGGATTACGAGAGATTATGGTCGTTTCGCAACTATTTCTATTACTTATAAACATCAAAAACGAGCTTTATAACATAACATAATAGACCCCACTCGATGAAACATTTGATTGAGGAATGTTATTATACACTATTGCTCGATCCGATCAAGAATCATACGAATTCAACCGAATAGCAACAAATTAACAGGAGAGAAACACCAACATTGCGTAGAATGAAATTCGAAAAATACAAAGAAGGCGGCGCAATTAGAGGAGGGAATGGCCTTGGAATGAATGAACAAAAGGCAGTACCGAAACTATGTGTACTTTCAACATTTTTGTTTGAAGATTAAGTGGTGCATGAAAACGTAGTATGCACACGGACTCAGCTCAACACATCATAAATTTAAGTAGTACGTAGCTCAAATCTACTATGCCAGACCATACCAAGCCTTTGGCAGGCTTTCGAATTTCGAAAAACAATGTCGAAATTGTTTCGAAAGATTTTCACTCTATCGCATCACTTTTCGGTTTCCACCCACACGCAAAACGAGAAAAAGTAAGAGAAGAGAAGAGAAAATTCTTTGGAGAACAAACACTACTCGCCCGCCCGGAGTTGAAGTTTCGATTTTCCCGCTCTCGGTGATGGCTGGCGGACTAGAAGTCGCACGGCCAGGCCAGTTTTCGCGGTGCTTTTTATTCTTATTTCCTTTTTTCTCAATAATTTCGCTTTGCATCATTCGATAACCGAGTTTTCAGAAAAGAATGGACCAATTACTTGATGTGGAAACATTGAAGAATCTGTCGCCTGAGCAGCAAGAGCAAGTAATCAACGGAGTAAAGCAGCAGGCTGCCTTGGCTAACGCCCAGAATCTTGTCACTGTAAGTGATTGATTATGGGTGGGAAAATGTGGGAAAATGTCGAAAAATGATTGATGCAGAGTCAAAGAAAGAAAGCCAAAATGAGCCACATTTGAATTAGTTGATGGGAAATCTAAACTAAGTAGATTGTATGTGATAAAACGCCAACAATTTCTTCAGGATATTTCGGAGAAATGTACAAACAAATGCATCACGGCTCCAGGAAGTTCGCTAGCAAGTGGTGAGAAGCAATGTCTCCAGAGATGCATGGATCGCTTCATGGAATCGTGGAATCTTGTCTCTCAAACTCTTCAAAAACGCCTTCAAGAAGAAATGGCTACATCGGGAGGAATGAGCGGTGGATTCGGACAAGGACCGTCTTTCTCCTAAACCTCAAATTATTCCCAAGTTACATTTTTCTGTTATTGTTGTTTCAATTTTCTTTCCCAAACTGTCTTTGGTAGGTAGACCAATAAAAGTTTATATCTCATCATTTTTGATCTACGAAAGCGGCAAAACTAGCCATCTGATCTGCTTTCTGTTGCGAACATTCTGATAAAATTCATTTCAATTGTTTTAGAGTTAGACATGCGTGCCGATTTTTGAATCCAAAAGAAATGACAGAAAATTCATGTTATTGGGGATATCTCTCTCCATCCGAAATCCATGTTTCCTTGACCATTTTCGTAGTGTCGATTATGTAGTGCTCAGAAATCAGGTGGCTCGTCTTATTCCTTGTTCGATATCTTTTTACAAAAACATCGTAATACTAAATTTCAGAATGACCGCTATAATCAACGTGCTGGGACTCTTATTCAGTGGATATTTCTACACATGGCTACATCCTGATCTAACAGCAAACGTTCGAATTGGTCTCCATCGCTTCAAAGTCGACTGTGCTATATACATAGGAACAGTATTCTGGATGTTTCTGTCAATGTGCGTCGTGGCACCGTATTTCAGTCGCCGAACCAACGCTCTTGTCGGAAATATCGGAATGGCCATCTGCTCAGTTGTCGTTATTCTTGCACATTATCTGCTGGAGCAAAAATGGGTGGTAAGTAATTATAAGACAGGCTGTTGTATTAGAACGAATTTCAATTCTAGTGGAGCGGTCTTCTCTATATCTGCGACATCTTGTTTTACGCATTTTTCTTCGGACTTGCGTTGATGGGACAGGCATCCACATACTACTACGATCGAAGACGTGTTATCAACCTCTCTATTCCCGCAATCAGCAATATTATTGTCACTTGGATCTTGGCAAGTGTCATGCAAGAAACGGTACGTTTCTTACACTGGAGTTCACAAGTAGTTGAATACTTTCAGAAGTACAACGATTTCGTTCCCTGCGTTTCATTCGGAGTCCATACTTCCTTTGCAATTCTAGCACAAGTAAGTGGTCCACGGAGCCCAACCTGGGATTTCTTCGAGTACCTCAACAAGAACAAGCGGAGGAGATAGTTATTAGTATTTCAACTAATGTCCATATTTCTTATTATTATTTATTTTTGTGATGTTGTTCGGATGATAATCTTGTACGATCTCTGTATTACGAAGTCTTGTATTCCATAACAAATGAAGTCATTGTTGATTTGAATTGATCCCAAAGTAAACAAAAATTTTGAAAAATTGATATACACATTTAAACTTTCATGAGTAGCTTTTGTTGCAATAGAATTTCAGGAGAAATTGAGCTTTGGAATACTGAAAAATGTGCGATGTGTCCGAAGATCGCCACAGAAAAAAAATAATTTCAAATGCGCGGGCACTACTGTAGATTTTGTTTTCTGCAACAGTCCTCTCGGTGTACCTCACACATTTTAAATTCGAAGCGCAGTTCGCAGTTCGAATTCGAAGCGCAGAGACTCCACCGATTCCGGCAAAAAGAAATTGCGGCGAAAAAAACTGCGGCGAAAAAAGGGGCGGAGCTGGCGCTGATTGGTTGTAAACAAGTAAACAACAAGTAAACAACAGGTAAACAACCAATCAGCGCAAACTCCGCCCCTTTTTTCGCCGCAGTTTTCTTCGCCGCAATTTCTTTTTGCCGGAATCGGTGGACTCTCGAAGCGCAGCGATTTGCATCGTCATTTTTTCCTTGCAAATCTGAAAAATCTGGATCCAACCTGAATTCAAGAAAATTCAATTTTTATTTGTTTTCTTCTTTGCTAAACTTCATGATCTCCTCTCCGTTTTTAGAATTGCAATTTACAGGGAGTTTCCAGCAAATATCAGACTCCTGATAGTGTTAAAAGAAAAAGGAAAAGTGGGTTTTCGAATATTCATTGAGTTTTAATCGTCTCGTTTTCAGTGCGAGGCAGTAGAAAATCAGATAATTTCGAGCAGTGCAGCAATGTCGGCGTCAAAAGCATGAGCATCTCAGACACCTCGGAGACACCAGATATGAACTTCGATCCAAAATATGCGTCGTACACAGATACAATGAGCGCTTGCTCTGCGTGCACAATTTTGTCGCCACACAGTCAGCTTTTCGTCTGCACTAAGAGCAGTTGCGGCTACTCTCTCCAGCAGACTGTCCCGATTCTCTCACCATCTTACTTCTATCGACGCGAAAAGATCTTCTGTGGCGCGTGTGCTTTTCGAGGAATTCATTCTCCACATAAGAAATACATGAAGCCTGCGGAGCCACTTGCGGTGAGTTTATTACGCGACAAGCATTCCCATTCGTTCTCTTATTCCAGTTCAAAACAGCCTCCGGTGAAGTCGGAACAAAGTTGGAGCTGAAATTGGAGAAGTTCGCCGAGTTGAGTGGAGAAACTTCTGTCGATTATTTCATGATGGAGTTGCAGGGAAATAAGGATTTGCCGAAAGTGAGTTGAAATTTTGCCTATGATTGAAGTGCATTCCATGGTTTAAGATTCCGGTGGTTGAGTATCTTTCTGCATCCGAAGGTATCCTCGAGTGGCACAGTCGCCTCGCAATCCTCAATGATGCCATTCGAACTCTCACTGAATGCTGCATGCAAGGTAATTCTTTCGTCAAAGAGCAAGCTGAAAAGTTGTTGGTGAGAAAATAAATGAATTGTTGCTGTGTACGATATTCCTAATTAATTTTAGACTGCATATTCACACACATCAACAAAGGTAGAATACGACCTTGCTACCAAATATCAAGAAAGAGAAGAAATTATTCTTAATCGTCGTGAAGGTAAATATTAATGTTTGTAGAAATTGCGGAGTATATCATTGTTTCAGAACATCATATTCGCATGGGAATCCTTCCCAAAAACGGGACAGATGATCAATCGGTGTTCTCTTCAGTAGCTTCGTCTTCAAGAAAGTCCAGTATTTGTTCGGGTTCGTCAACAAACACAGTTCGTCAAATGGCAGTGCCTCCAAAACTAGCTGAATCTGCTCAGGATAAGAGTTCTCAAATGGCAAGTGATTCAAAAGTAAGTCTTACTGTAGAAATTGCGTGTCGATACTTTTTTTACAGTATGAGAGCGAAACAATCCGTCAGACAAACATCGTTCTCTCTCGCAAATTCGAGTTGTATCGTCGAAATTTATCTGTTGAGGAAGCTGTTGAACAGATCGCCGAACTTCTCGACGCGAGAATCGAATGTGTCAATCACAGAAAGGAAGTGGTCAAATATTTGGAAAAAACCTATTCTATCACCTGGCCGTAAGTGTTTTTTCTTGAGATGCACTCCGCTGAAGAGTGATGGTATAAATATATCTTGATTTCTATTGAATCACTTTCAGCCGCATTATCCAATAAACATCCAGTCAATCTGCACCCCCAATTTCTTACAGACAGCTTCAACATGCTTCTAAATATATGTCATTGTGTTATTCCATTCTTACTGTAAGAAAACATGAAATCTGCACGCGTAATAAAGATTTCATCGGTGTTGTTCAGCTTTTATTCAAGACAATAAACTCAGTTTCTATTTTGTGTAGAAAAAAAGGTTGGTAGGTACAGCATTTAGAAACAGGATTAGAATTCGGATTATTCGTATGAAACAGGAGATTTCAAGCGACGCATGTACAAGATGTTGGCATAAACTCCATCTGAACCTTGAATCACCGGCACTCGGATAATGCAAAGTTTGAAAGGAATCCGCGAATACATCCTTAAAGACTGCACCCTTCAAAGATGACAAGGAATATGTTGAAGAATGTATTAAACTGAAAAATATAAAATATAGAAGCTACTGTACACAATTTTTCGAAGCTTTAAGTCATGAAAGTATTAGGGAAAGAAATGAAATGCCTCGTTTGAGACTTTCCCGAATGCTCCGAATAGAGCCCCACATTCTCCAAGAAGATTGATGATTCCATGGCTCGATTCCTCAATTGCCCATTCTATGCTTTCGCTTTTTCCTAACTATGGATTTTTCAAACAATGTTCTCACTTTTCCCAAACAATCCACCTGTCCCTCGAGACTCATTTTTGCTCGACAGCCCAATAATCTGTCTATTTCTGAGAAGCGACACGTATAATAAAGTCTTCGTTGTTTAATTTTTATTCGAGACAGAGAACTCAATTTCTAATTTGTATAGAAAAAATAAATACAGAATTAAGAGACAGGATTAGAATTCAGATTACTCGTATTGAACAGGAGAGAAAATTATGGAGTAAAAATCGGGAGATTTCAAGAGTTGTATAATACTTGCACTGATCAAAAGACACAGATGAAAATCGTTTACATTTAGACAGTGATATCTGTTTCGTAAAAAAGACAATCGGGAGAGGAGAGATCCTGTGTTGTACACGATAGGGCTACACGTTTACAGGTTGATTGTTTTGATTGTTGGAATGCGATTTGGTGAGTTCATCGGATTCAGTTTCGGGCGATTCATCAGCGGAGGATCTAGTGATCTGAAAAATGGGACTGTTGTTGTGGAAAAGAATGGGAATTGTGATTAAAACATGACAGGAAATCAGACAGGTGGTATAGAAGATGAGAACAGAGTGCGACACAGGGTAGAAGGAAAAATGAATATACTCAAAGTTGAACATCACACCCTCGCATGCATTCCAATAAATCGGCTCTCGCCTACCCATTTGTTTCCCTGAATGTCTGCGTTGTCGCTCACCAAAGGCACTGCATCTGCAGGAACACCGTTCCAAATCTTGCTGAATTCTCCACGAATCACTGCAAGAACGATGATAGGAATGAGAGTCGATGGGACAAGGTAGATGAGTGCGGGCTGAGCAGTCTTCATTAAAGCCAGCGCCAGAAAAGTGACTATCAATCCGACACCGTAACCAACGACCGATACTATTCCGTAAATGAGACGAACATGTTCCGAGAACCCGTTCATCGTGAAACAGTGCGCTACGAGGTATCCTGAAAAATAGTATTTTAGTACAACATCTCAGTAGCAATTCAATACCTGGCATTACAATGTCCCCTAGTCCCAAGATTGTGAACTGAAATCCCAATTCCACTTCCATATCCAAGCATTCGTTCATCGGATTGAAATGAGCAACTTGCATCAGCATGGGGAACTGTAAATGAGCAAGCTATTGTTATTAAATAAGTTTCAGAAACAACCTTTTCTGGCACCGACTCTTGCTCCACTGGTGGAATTGGGTATCCCTTCGCTTTCTCTTTCGCTGAACAACTCAATCCAGTTGCTACTTCCAACATGACAGAGCATCCATTCGGAGTGATGTAAGGTGTTCCGAAAACCATCGCCGCGTCGTAAACGAACATACACACCATGAGAATTGATATCCATTTGAGACTCGGAAGTCGGAGACATTTCAGAACGTGCATGCACAGTGCGATGTTGATTATATCGAGAAGAATGAATGCGTACGGTTGACGACGAACTACGAACCAGGTTACACAGAATGAAAGACATATTAGAGTTATGAAGACTTCAGAATATTGGTATTTGTTCACACGTCCTGAAATCATCTGTCATTTGCTAAAGTTCAAGATATAATTAAAATCTTACCACAACATGTCGGCAGAAACTCCATCTGAGCCCTGTACCACCGATACTCGGAGAAAGCGAAGTTCGAAAAGAGACCACGAATGCATCCATAAAGACTACAGGTTCCGAAGATGACAAGGAAGATGTTGAAGAATATAACTGAAAAAGATAAGTTATATAAGCTTATATCAGATTTTTCAATACCTAGAATGGGCCTGAAAAAATAACCCAGAAGAAGTACACCGCATAGAGTGACCATCATTAGAGCAATGGTAATGATCCCAGCGTATGTTTCGAAGAACCCTTTCTTTCCAGTTTCATTGGTCGAGGCAACATCCTCATGTTGTGACGTCAACGAAACGTCCTTTCCAGCACTGAAAAATCATTGGGTAAACATGTAATTCATGAAAGTTCAAAGACTAAAATATGGGAACTAGAACTTAGTATGTCTCATTTTCGTCTGAAAACATCATGATACCGTTCACACGTATCAAAACACACTGGCTTCTAAAGCGGATATAACTAACCGATGCCGATTGAAAGCCCAAAATCCTCCACCAGTGACACACGTCATTGAGATGAGCCAAATAATAACAAAGGAAGGATCGAATGGACCGCCAGAAGGACGATGAAACCGAATTTCGATGAAATCATCAGATGTGTCATTCGGATCAGTAACCGTCTGAATATTCATTTATAGTGGGACCTCCTCGAGTCGTACGCTTACCAAAATTTTCTGTGTCAAGTCCGACCGGTAGATGTAGAATGTTGGGATGGCTTCAGTGTTGTTGATGTATGGATCGAAAAAATCCGAGAACTGAAAAAAAACCAATTGAATTGTTTAGCGTTTTTTTTAGTGTTACAACTCGCCCTATTGCTAAAATGGCTCTTAAATTGATTTTTGTCACCGTTCTTTAAAGTTTTGAGATCTCGTAATATTCCTTGTGCGCTCTACCAAGTAAACATACCAAGTAATCTTTCCAGGCATTAACGAACACCTTTCCACGATCCAGGATCAAGAGGGATGCACCAGCTCCATGTTGTTTGAGTGTATCGACCTGATATTGCTGAGGATTTAATACACCTCTATTTTCATAATGAAACTCACTGTGAACTGGCTAGCATTTCTGAAAGACGTCTGCGCATGTACGAATGGTTTTGTACACGAAGTGCCGTCATCTTCAATGCGATATTCTAATGGAACGATTCCGTCGTTGTAGACTATTTGAGGTTTTGCAGACGGAGGCATTGGACATATTTTTGTGCGGTTGTACGTTCCTAAACTCGTTTTTAGCATATAATCATATACAGATCTTACGAACCTTCCCAAAACTTCAAAAGAAACGGGTGTGCACTTTCGAAATCGTATCCAATCAAAGTCGAAGGAGTGTCTTCGCGTAGATACTGCTGATAATTGACACACGATTTGGCTCGCTCTCCCGTTCTTGTGTTATGAACCGTCATAAAAACATAGCTTGTTCGAAACGGTCCTCTGTTTGATGAGTAGTCTATAGATTTTGATATCGATGATGTGGTAGATGTCTGAAATATAAAATGTGATCTTTTTGGTATCCGAAACAATAGCTCACAGTGGAAACGCATGCTAGTAGAAGGATACATAATATATTGGGGATGGGTATCCTCATTGAGATCGATCTGAAAAAAATAGTATATTAATTTTTTTGGTAGCACAAAGGGAATAACAAGTGGAAATTGGAAAACGAAGAGCACAAAGCAGACATATGGAAGCTTAAGGTAAACAAGAAGAGCTGAATCTAGCAAAACAATAATAAACTTGCTGAGGAGACGTCCGCCACTCGCCGGTGAAAATGATGGGGAAATGGTCGATGAAAACATTAACGTCAGAGTTTAGCGGCATTGGGGCTTCTCCAGATGCAAATATGATGTATCATTTAGTTAGAAAGCTAAAGAGCTGTCATCTGCGATGATCTGATCTAAAAGCAAACTAACTGACGTCACGGTTTCTCAAATTTTTGCTCGCTCATTTACCGTCAATGAACTGAACTCTAGAAGAATGTTCACACAACGCAGATTGTGAATAGAATAGTAGAATGAGGCCAAGGCGACCTCATCATTTCTTTATTATTTGGTTGCGCTAGAGGTTTTCCTCTTCTTCACTAAATTAGAGGTCAAAAAATGGGGTTGGGTAAACTGAGGAAGGGTGTGAAAACTAAAGCAAAATTCAGTTATGAAAGAATTTTCCAAAATAAGATATTAGAAAAACAAAGTAGCATGAAAAGTCGGAAAAGAATTGCAACAAAAATGGGAAAATGCGAAAATACAGACCAAAAACTAAAATCGCGCCGAGACGAATGAAATATTCTAGGACGATGCGCCTTTAAACTACAGTAACTAGAATCCGAACAATTTGGACAAAAGAGTCGTTTAATACCATCTGGCATGGCAGATGTGAACCGAACAGATAATCGCATTAAAATTAAAAAGTCAAACGAACGTTCGAAACTTTCTCTGCACATTCTGCATGGCAAGTGAATAAACGGAAAACGATTATGTGAAAAATATGACTTTCCATTTTTTGATCTAAAAAATTGCAGCGAATGCATTCTGGCAGTTGTATTCTTTGTTGTTCGATTGATTTCCCTTCGCTGGTCATGAAAAGAATACCATCTTCTTCAAGAGGACTGCTATAGAGAGGCATTCGTGAACAAGATACATTTTCTCCTATAATAATGAAGATGTTTCAAAGTAGTTTCTATTTGAAGGAGGTGCAACAATATGAAGCTAAACTCTTCTGAAACATTGATCTCACATGTTAAAAAACGAATGAATCATCAAAAGAGAAACGAGGCATAAAAGCGAGAAATGTGTTGAAACGAAAACAACGAAGTGATGTTGTAAATCTCTCGGTTCCAAACACTGACCAGAGGCTAAAAACACAGAATTAGTCATAGACATTTGCAAAACTAAGTGGAGATCACAATCAGAAGACTTTTTTGGAGTTACAGGATGTCAGCTCAACGTTCAGAAAACTGAAAACACTCCAGAATAGACACTCCAGAAGTACAACATGGAGGAATATTTGAACAGAAGAGAACAATTTGATTCATACTGTAGATACAGTTGGATACGAAAACGACTATGAATCATTCGATGGAGCACAAGCTAAACATTATTGTAACAGTTGACCATCGAAACAAGGAACTTTGCTAACGACCCATAAGCAATGAATCCCCCTAAAAAGCTATTGTTGAGTGTAGAACTTGTGATAAGATAAGGCACCTAGCAATTATCAAAAGTTTAGTTCATTTTTGAAAGAACCAGGAAGATATCTACAATTTCTTTCTAGCTTACTATTATTTAGGACAAAATGAGAAAGTTCAACGAATAGTTGTAAACTTTTGATAGTTATCAGGTAAATAATAAGCATACGTTATCTAATTGTAGGATACTTAGTTTCCCAGCAGACTAAATAGAGTCAGGAAACTCAATGTCATGAGATGTGTACAGTACTCTGTGCATTCAGAGAGATACAGTAATTTATAGAGAATCCAAAAAGTTCTTTATTTCAATACTATATAAAAAGGCTTTATGAAAGTCTACCCAAACAATTTTCATTTCAATCGGAGAATTTTTTCAGATTTACCAGACACCATTCAATCGGTAACCAAAAACAACGGAAAATTCTGTGAACTTCCCTTTCCTGCTTCTGAATCCGTGAGGTCTAGCATTCTGAGTTAAAGAAGGAGCTTTGATAATTTATCAGTAAATAAAGTATTTAGTTGAACTCGTAACCCTTTTCGTGATTCTTTAGTTCATACATTCCAGAGATGAAAAAAGAGACATCTATCAAATTCACATAAAATACAAAAAAATGAAAAATCACAATACGAGTGTCGTGTGTTCAGTATTACGGCAAGCCGCTTTCCTTCCTTCTTTTTCTCCATTCTCTGTTTGTGTCTCCGTCTCTCCGTACCTCGATATATTGACCGAAAAACCGGACAAGAGACGCAGGAAAAGCAGAAGAGAGGATGATGCATGTCCGTCTCTTTCTCTCTGAATACTTCTTGGGCGTCAAATGTTGTACATTCACGATCAGAAGTGTTCACGTACTTTGGCTTTGTGGTTCTGAAGAACGTTTCAGCAGATTTTTTTCTTTTGGATTTCTTCATCTTCCCAGCTATCGATTAGTTCTTGGAGCAGAACACATTTCCACAATCTTCCCACCTTTATGTCGCAACATGTCTCAAATGAATTCTTTTAGACTGGAAAAGTTAGACACTTAGAAGATAAGAATTGATAGATGATAAAACGTCTGCGAGATATGATATATTTTCCTATCTGTTAAATAGTTCTCCTTTCCATTTTGAACAGACACCAACCAGTTTTATTTTATCAAACGGCAAAATCAATTTTTTATTTGGTTTTTTTTAAGAACTGAGGATCAATACTGATTTTAAATAAAACGTTATCTCCTCCTTCAATTCAAAAACAACATTAGTTCAAGTTTCCCAGACTATGAGTAACTGGAAGTAAGAATGGAACCAATTAGGATGGAATTTTCGTATTTTTTAACTTGCTCATTGTTTCTGCTTACTTTTTGATTATGAAATCACACTTTTAAGTTCTGAAACAAGAGAATCCATAAAGTTTTCATGAAAACTCATAAAAGTGGAAAGAAAAATGTCTGTCTAGATATTTCTTTTAGGAAACGTTCACATAGTTTTGAGTAACCAGAATCACTATTTTGAGTTACTGTACTTTCCGTTAGTATTCATTCTCAAGAACACAACACATTCATTTGTCAAAATAACTTCAGAACTTTCATCAATTTCTGTGTCTTTGCAAAAATCTGAGCTACAATTCTCCATTTTGTTCCCATATACTAATAACTAAAAACAAGCCTCACAGGTATTTTCTGAATTCCAGCCAGCCGATTATTTCCAAATTGCTCAAAATTTGTGAATACCGAAATGTCCGAGTCGGCGGAGGTGATCTCCAACGCCGACGCTGAATATGGAACCGACACTGACACGATTCCGGATGCTTCAGTTCGAGATTTTTCAATTCCGGATGTTTCGATTCCGGATGCTCCAATACCGGAAGATTCATTCCCGGATGCTTCGGTTCTAGATGTTCCTATCCCAGATGTTGAAACCCCGGATGACTCATTTCCGGATGTTGTCCTTCCGGACACTACCTTTCTAGAAGTCTCCGTCCCCGATGTTACCACTCCAGAAGCTATGATTCGCGATGATGAAGTTCCAAAAGTAGTCCTAATACCAGATAAAATAGTGCCGGATACAAATAGGGAGAAAACGCCAACTGATGCGATTCGGGAGACAGCCGATAATACCCAATCATGTCGTGTATGTTATGATGAATATCATGGATCTAGGAATCAAGCAAGAGTTCTCGCATGTGGACATACATTCTGCACGCGTTGTGTCATCAGTTGTAGTTATCCAAGTAATGGATACTCAAATATAGGAATCAAATGTCCGGAATGCAGAAAGATAAGTGATCAGGCTCCTGCAACAGTTCCTGTCAACTTTCAACTCATGCGTAAGTTTATATTATAATAGAAAGCCTAAAACCAAACCTTGATTTTTCAGAAGTCCTGACTACATTGAGTCTGTTGAAAGTTGCTCAAACGCCGGAACAAGAACAAGATCTGCCGAACTATGAAAATTTCGAAAGACTTGGAACTCATATTCCTGTTAATGAACTCACTCAGCTCACATTGAAAGAACTATTTGGTACGATTTTGGTATTATATAATACATTCGGATCTCAATTTTCCAAATGTTCAGAGCATATGAAAGCTGTGTTCAATGCGATACGCTCCCGAGCAAAGACTGATCCGAAGCCTCGTCGGACATCTGTAATTACTAGGTTCGATGCAGAAATAGCAAGATTAGAAGATATCGAAAAGAATATGCATCGAGTGATAACCAATGTTACGAGACTACAAAGAGGAGATGTTCCAAGAGATTTTTTGGATTACGTATGGCCTGCGGAGGATAGAGTTGCATTACATGATACCGATTGGATGAGGGTGAGCTTTCCGATATTAGTAGTATTAAAAAAATGCTCCGGTGAATTTTTTCGGTTCTATCTGGAAAAAAGGGATAACATGATATAATGCAAGTCACCAGCGAATTCAGAGGACCCATCGTTATCTTCGGTCTTTACAGTCAAATGTCAATATTTCTTAACTTGATCTACATTCACTTAATAATGATTCCATGGAATAAACTCCTGGTCTTTTTATGGTCTTTTATAAAGTCTTTTATAAAATTTGTGAAATTCAGTTGAAGCCCTTTTTTCCATAACGTGGGGTGAACATTTCTATGGGACTTCTGAATTCACTTGAGACCCCTTTATCAAGGGATTCCCATTTTATCATGAGACTCCTACTCCCAGATAGAACCGATTTGTCTGGTCACCCAGTGAAATTCCCATGAAACGATACATAGAATGAAGTTACTTTAATTTCTAGGAAATGGTCGTTTTTCGTCCACCAAATCCTGATTTGCCACAACAAGAGACACAAGATGTTGGTGCTCTGACGCCGATTCAAGATGTTGATACCCTACTGGAAAGAGAAGAAGTGGCTACAGCTGAAGCTGATCCGAATCGAAATGTACATGTTGTCCGAGAAGCACATCTACGAAGGGAAAGGGAAAATGCTCAGGAACGACAAATAGCTTTAAGGAATGAACAAATAATGAGAGATCTTCTGGATGGTTGGGATGAGAATGACCCAGTTTATGAGACATTGACTCCTGGTCAACGTCGACACAGAATGCAGGAAACTCTAGAATTGCAAATAGCTCTTAGAACCGCTTACGATGTCGGAAGAAATCTGGAAAACTCCGAAAGGGCGCAAAGAGGACTACCGCCGCTTCTAGATCGTGATGATGTTACTGTACATGATAGAGATGATGAAAGTGTCGCTTCGGATGATTCATCTTTTATCGATGAGCCTGTTGGACGACCATTGCCAATGACAATTGGAGAAGCGATTAGTATCTATAGACTAATTGAAGTATTCTCACCAAGGATCCACAGGTAATTTAAAAATTATTATATCCTTTCCAAGAAACATCAAAACCAAATTTATCTACAGACCTGGAGCAACGGCACTGTCGCTTCCTCGAAATTATCCCAATCTCGATGCACTTGTTCAAGCAATCTTCCCTCCAGAATCTACTGTAAATGATTCATTACCAACCAATCATCTCAGGGATCTTCGAAATTACTCTCGAACCAACAAAATCGATGCGGACCATCTTCTGAAATGCCTTCGTCATCATAGCATTCGTTTCGCATCGAATCTTGTCGAAGCTCCTCGGGTGACTGAGAATCGTCGTCGTCGTCAGAGACCCTTAGCGGCGGACGACTACAATGCCCGTCTGAGAACTATCAGAAGACGTTGCAAGGAGGCACTTCGTGGAGGAAGTCCAACTGCTCCAGGAAATGAAGAGGAAGTTAATTTCACGACACGATTGATTGTTAATTTAGCAAATACGATGGGTGTTCGGGAAACACTTATTGGGACACTATGCCCGAATCATCGAGTTCGAGAAGAAGAGAAAGAAATATTTATACCGAAAACGCATGAATTGACAGGGCGGCAAGTACTTTTCTGTACTGCATGTCGATGTAATGTTCCAACTAAATGCAAGGCGGTTCATGAACAAGGACGACGGCATAGAAATGCTCTTTCGAAGTAGGTTCAGATACCGTAACCTATATACTGTACCGGACAAAAATAGCTCGTATCCGGGTGTTTCCAGTTGAAACCCTTCAACTTTGGGCTATTGAAAGCTAGTTTTTAGAAGTCCGAGTGACGAAAGAATCTATGGGTGTATCAATCAATCCTAACTCTTCATTTTTGTAGTTGACGACATTTCTACATCTTTATGTTCGAAAAGCTACCTATTACAACGTTAAAAAACCTGAATTCTCCTGGGAAAAAAACTGAAATTTGATGTATCACATAGATGTCTGTAATTTTCCTAGGAGCGGCCGTACAAAAATGTTTTAAACAAACAAGATAAAGGTTGATTGATATACCCAAAAATTCGAAAACCAAACAAACTTTTCACTACTTTTCGAAATACCCCAAATTGACCATTTTCAACTGAAAGTACCTATTATGTGTACATCGTGTTCTCACTATCAGATTTAGCTAAAACTTGGTGGACGTTCTAGATTTTTGTAGTTGACAACTTTTTTCAATAACCGCAACCAAGTTAGTTAGGTCACCCAGCACAGAGGCAAAAAATGATCAAATTGTATACCTTTTCGCTCGGTACTGTAAGTAATAATCCCAATGTTTGATATCTCATAGTGAAAAATACTTTGAGTTTCAGTTTCAATATATTGCAATAGACTATACCCTAATGATATTTATTTCTCATATTTCCAGCATTACTCCTCCTCGTCAACGGCGACAGTTTCCAGTTTAATAGATTCAACTTTCGAAAATTTCCCAGAATTCTACGGATCCCAATATTCATTACCGATGATCGTTCTTACCTTTTCTATCCCGTGCTCACTTCAGTCATTTCCCAATTTATTGTCTGCATTCAATTATCATTTTTCATGTATTTAATTACACTCCAATGCACTTTTCCACCCGATGCACCTATAGATGTATAGACCTTTTCCCCAAACTCTCTATTCTAGAACTTTATTTAATTTTCGCCTCTACTCTAATCGTCTCTGGATCATCAGGTTCCAATGTTCCCAATTTGTCATTTCCTGCCATTTCGTTCAAGTCAATCCATAACTAATCTGCTTTTCCTCATCTTATTGCCAAATTCCTTTCTAAAAGGTGATTCAATTCATTCCATTTTAATATTTATAAATTACTAATTGTCAATTTTTCTATTTCCGATTTCAATGATACATTTTGAAGCATTTTCATTCTTCGCAGCTTCCCAACTCTGTGATTTTTATAATTCTATTCTCAAGTTTCCTCCGCTTATTTTTCTCATTCAATGTGTAGATTATTTAGTGTGATTCTCAACAATTCATCACGATTCTCCTTTCATCTTGCAAGCTGTCGTTGTTCACTATTCTCTTGAATTAATGATTCTAAAATTTAATTTGGATTCTCAATTGAAAAAATAACAATAATACTTCCACCGTTCATTTAACGCCAAAAAATCCTCCAAACGAATAGATCAGTGAAAAACGGAGGTTAGGTGTGGAGAGGAATCTGACTTCCCTTTCAACAAACGAGTGTTCTTGTCAGAGAAATCAGATTCCTTATTAAATGAGAGCGGGGAAAACTAGCAGTAAAAAACGTCTGTATATATAAACAAAAATGTGTATAAATTTCAAGAAGCCTAGAAGGAAGAGAACAAAAAGAGAAATGACCTGCATTTCTCTACAAAAGGGGGCAGAAGACAATTGAAATAAAACTAATCCGGTGGTGATTCGAGAATGGAGAGATGGTAAAGTCTGTGGCACGGGGAATTCTAAATTCAAAAAACCTTCTGAACTGAAAGATTTTGCTTAGTAAAACACTAGGGTAAACTGAAAAAAGGAAGGTTTTGAATGATGGCAAAGGAGAGATGTGATGGATCAGAGGAACTCAGAAAATACACGTGTTGGAGAAACTGCAGAAATAGAACCGAAAATAGAAGTAAACATTAACAAAAAAGATGAATAGAAAGACGGTGAACTTTGGAAAAAATCACAGGAAATGATATATAATAGGTTACCATGAAAGAGAAAAAAACGACTAGAAACGGGAACACTAACATCAGAAGTTGCTGTTCTGACTGGCACCACCATTCCCATTGCTGCCATTTGCGTTATTGGGATTTTGAACTTGTTGCGGATAGAACACCATCATGTGTTGTTCAACAAATGGTGGTCCATTACGATACTGGCCTCCTAAAAAGAAACTTTCTTATTTGAATTTCTCATGAGGTTTTAAAAACGATTCGCTGAGAAAACACATTCTGACTCACCGTTTTGATACATATTATTTTGAATCATCTGTTGTTGCTGATGATGATTGAAATGATGATTAACCCCCATCACTGTTTGATTATCGATGTACATTTGAGGATGCATTGGGTGTTGGATTGGAGGATACACATTGACGGGAAGTGCTCCAGGAGGCATGTTGTGTGCAGCCAATACTGCTGGCGTCGGTCCTCCATCTGGTTCGAAGCGCGATTTATAATCCGCTAAAACTTGATTGAACATGAGGATTGTTCGTACGATATTTTTGTTTGCAAAACACGATTACTAGTGTGTAATTTCACTCTAGTAGCGAGAGTTCCAATGTTACATTCCATGTTTTGAGGCCTCTCGAACTCCTGGTAGACAATTAGCATGAAATTACACGAGGCCTCAAGAACTGAATATAGGGCGATAAAGCCGAAAGTTTTAAATAAGGCTATGTTGGCAATAGAACGTGATGTAACCTAAACATATCGTTTGTACTTACTTCTCCTTTCTTGTGGAGTTTGTTTGTCACAATGCTTAAACTGGTGTTGTCCTCCACAATTGGGACAGCTTGCGAGCAGAAGCTGAAAATATAGATTTTCTTTCTAAATAAAAGAATTGGAGAATTCTTCACTAAAGACTAGAAAATCACCAACCTGCATCTGTGATGGCGGTATATTGGAATGAAGAAAAGGGGGAATGCTCTTGGGAAATTCTTGAGCTTCAATGTTTCCAGCCGCATCTCGATTGTAGTAATTATCTGGAGATTTGGCATGCGGATTCTTCCATCGAGAAAATATCAATCCGTCCGAGGCGTCACGTGCTTCCTGCAACAACTTTACATCGGAATAAAACATTGTCTTGTTAGATGGCATGGAGTTTATTACTAAGGGCAAACTAGGATTCTGACAAAAAAGATCTTACATCATCTGAACGGGCTCTCGTTCCATTGAACTCTTCACAAATCACTGTTGACAGCATAATCCGTGCAGGCAAATTGGATAATTCATTAATATACTGAACGAACTGCGCAGTCGTGGCGTCACGAGCTAACCGTGGTACGATGCGTTCACCCGAAGTAGAAAATGCCACTGAATGATGGAAACGATTGTCAGAATATAGAAACAGTGAACTCACTTTCCATAGTTGAAGTACTTGTGGATAGCTTCTTACTCTCTTCATCGAAAGACGAATATGAGGAAGCCATTCCATGATGATACTTTTCACTTCTCTGTTGGCCAAACTCATCAAGTAGCCGGTGTTGCAGTGCTTTCAACTGTTCTTTTGATCTTTGAGTGAAAGTTCGATCGCCATCGCTCCATTGAATCTGAAAACAACAATTTGTGTATGTCCGTTCTTTTCGGCGTTCGCTTACCTCCAAGCTGATCGCATTATCATTTCTTTCGATCTGACGTCCGATGAACCGAGTAATGAAGAATGTTCCTGGAGCTGATGATGACGTTTGAGTGTTATAGCCGTACGGATGATAGCTTGTTTCTGAAATAGGTCATTAGGTACATAACTTATCACGGCGCTTACCATTCGTACCAAATTTCCGTTCAGTATAATAAGAGTATGAATCTTCATCGTTTGATTCCTCTCCATCATCTAGATCTCCAACGGATTGGCTTGTCATGGCCGCTTGTTTTCTCCGTTCTTCTGCTCTCTCCGGTGAGTAGTACAATTGAAACAGACTTTCGATCTCAGTTCTCAATCCATCACGCATTTCTCCAAACTTTATTTTATCATCCAAAGAGACAGCGGGGTGATGAGTCAAGGCGGCCACTGAAAATCAATAAGACTTTTGTTCGAATCACCCAGAACATTCTCACCAAGCTTTCCGATATCCTGAATGACGTCGATTTTGTCGAGTTCATTTGGAATACGTTCAAGTATTTGAGTCTTTTCCTTCAAGAGTACGTCCCCAACATAGTCAGCAATCTAAACATCACAAAACATACGAATTTTGGGAGTTTGAAACCTACCTTTGCCGCTGATCTTCTGTTCGCTGAGGTACAGACCGAAATAAGAATATACAGATAGTTGGCGAGATCTCGGATAGCTGGAAGGAATTTCTCGGGTTCTTGAGGAATTCTCGGTTCGGGCTGTTTTGCCGAAGTCGAAGATGACCGAGGAGGCATGTTTGATGGAGCGGTAACAGTTTCCGGCTCGGGCGTTTTTGTTGATGGTTGATTGGAAGTTGTAGTCGGGTTGGTTTTTGTTGAACTTGATTGAACATCTTGTGATTGACTTTCTGATGATGTATTGCTTTCTCCAGGGGTAGCGCTCGTTTTTGTTGTTCCATTACAAGGCTCACTCATATCATGTGGAATCGGAGACATAACGGCATTAGACGAGGATGGAGGTGGATAGTTTCCATCTATGGAAATCGCAACATTCGGCCTATAATATCTACGAATTCTCATGAGAAAGGCTGCAAAATGTTCAGAAACTTACATCAATGGCGGTAAACCAGGTGGATGGGTAAACATGCTATTGATAAGAGCTCTCTGGGTCAACTGCGCCGGTTCAGAAACGGCAGGAGAAATAGTCGGTGGTGGTTGAGGACAAGGAGCACAGATGAAAGAAGGAAAACAGGATATTGGATCAGCGCTATTCGACAAGATCTCATGAGGAAGCATTTGATTCGTATACGCACGAGTCAAGCCGTCTACGCAATTTCCAAGAAGGCGGAGATCAGTTGGAGAGAGAAACAGTAATAGTTCGCACATCAGTTCTACTCTGTTCCACTCGTCGTGCTGAAATAAGAATTGCTATGATTCAAACACTGCTAAACCATTCCTACTTCTTGAAACGCCATAACGGTATCCATTTCTTTAGGATCTGTGCTTCTGTACGCTGATGGATCAATTTCTTTCTTGAGAGCCTTGAACTTCTTTTTTTCCTCTACAGCAAGATCATCCGTTTGTACGTCTTTTTCGTCGGTAACAGGGGGCTGGGCGACAACAGCTACTGGTGCCACGATAGGTGCATTAGGTGTACCACCTATCGTTGTCGAAGACGGGTTACCAACCGAAGACAATGAGGAGTTCGAAGGAAATCTTGTTGATTTTCCTGTTTCTCCAGAATGTGCAGAATATTGTTGTTGACTGTGACTATTATAGCTGTTGGTGAAACCACCACCTCGATGACTTTGATTGGAATGATCACGGTTCTGAAACTTCAAAGAGACATTGAGTGAAAGACATTAAGCACTCTTTACTCACCTTGTTCTCTTTTTTCCGGTGATTCTGTGGGTTTCCACCACCAGTCCCTCCTGCCGAATGGTTTGTATGGTGATGATTATTCGACTGATTTCCTTGTCTACCACTATTTTGATAGTTCCTAAACACACGGAAATGAGAAAATGAGTTTCCGTGCATCCTTACTTGTCTTTCTCCTTATCCTTCGCTTTCTGATCTCTATTTCCACCACCTCTGAAATTGCTATTCCCTTGATTCCCCTGTGAACCACCAGCATTGTGTATCTGCAAGTAAACCTTAAAACGGCATGAGACAAAGTATGTAATAGGTGGAAACTGATAAAATTTTTAGAGATCAACTTTCTCAGTCAAATCACGCACCTTTTCCACTTCATGTTGAGGTTTCTTCGACGGTTGCTTCGAACTATTTGTTTGTTGCGATGAAGAAGGTGTAAAAGGAACTTTCTGGTGGTTCTGTGACTGATTCTGGTTTTGTGCCGGTGTCACTGTGGAATTGATTGCAGGAAATGGTGGACTTGGAGTTGTTGATCCATCTACAATGAATGCATATTCAGAAACTTGAACTTTTGTTGATCACCTTTATATTGCAATTGTATTTTATTACTCTGCTCATTAGTCCCCTTTTCATCAACTCGAACTGTATTATCGAAAAACTGTTTGAAATCCGATGTAAATATGTGGAAGTAATAAGGCATCAGCCTCGTCTCCCCTTTGAAGGCCTAGCGGCAATCTTGGATTGTGTTCAATCAATAAATTGTAGATATGAAATGATTAACTGTTGTTCATGAGCCGGAATATGTCGGATGAAGTTAGGTCGCATGAAAACTGGACTGGTCACATGTGGAAATGGCGGGGATTCGAATTCAATTTCGACCTTTTCATTTATGGCAACAAAATCTGCTTTTGTCCCACCTGGATGCTTTTCGATTTCGGGACGAAAAGAATGGAAGAGAGAAAAGAGAAAAGATAGGGAAGGAAGAGGACGGTGCTTGTGTTGGTGGTCTTTCTCATCTTTTTTCGCTTTTTATTATATGTTTGCCCTCCCTGATTCTATATTCTTCATCATCCACTTTCTCTTACCCGAGAGGAGGTCATATTTTGCATACTAACAAAACGTGGGAGTTCCTTCTCGATGAACTATTCGACAGTTTTTATGATTCGATACTCTCCAAATGTTATTAGTTGATGGGTGCTCCTACATAAGATTCAGAAGTCTTCAAGAGGGCGGGAGAGACCAAATGAGATGAGAGATGATCAGAAATATATACCGCATCGAAATGGTAGGCGGAGCTTCGACATAGCTTTGTAGCTGGGCGGCCAATGACATGGTTTCGAAACCACGCCCAGCGAGTGGTATTTTTATCATTTCTAATTGTTGAGTCACTTACTGGATGTCGCTGGATTGTTGTTGTGCTGTGTTGAATTAGAAGATCCAACATTGAGATTTTGAAAATTCTGAGACACATTTTGACTTGATCCTGTCGTCGATGTTGAGTTGTTTCCGTTCATCGCCGGACTTTCGGTGTTCTTTTTATTAGAATTGTTCTGTAACTAATTACCAGGTTTGAAGAAGATAACTTAAAAATTAAATACCTTTTTGTTCGCCATATTATGTGTTCAAAAACCAGTTTGCCAAGACTCGTGTTGCCTTTTTGTAAAAGCAAATTTGTCTGAAAAATTATGTATGCTGAATCTGGAAGGCTAACTATAGTGAATATAAAGATAAGTATAGAACATTGTGTCATTACAATGAATAGGATAAAATAAATATAATGAAATACTCGTATTCACAGATTTATAATTACATGGGAATCATTTTCGACCTGAAAAAATAATCACAAAAAGAAGGTAAATAACGATGAATGATTTTTAGTTGCTCTCCGCAACTTTCCATTTCCCAAACTCAAATTGCACTCCGTTTTCTTCAAACACTTCTGTATTTTCAGAAAGTTTTGCATCGACAATTTTCGTGAGTTTACTGAAGTCGAGGGATTTGAGATGAACATCGGCTTCGAAGCTGAAGTAAGTTGTTTTTTTTTGTTGGTATTAGGGCGGTAAAGATTTGAGAACTCGTGCTCCAGCGCACTGGTCAAATGGAAGAGAAAATCACACTGATTTTTTTGCAAAAACTCTTCCATGTGACCAAGCACGGGGAGTGCAGTGGAGCATGGATTTACAAATTTTTACCGCCCTAATAAATAATTTCGAAAATGTGAATTACTTCTTGTGAACGCGAGTCAAATGAATCTCATCAACCAAATTCTCGCGCAATGCGATGTCGTAAATTTCGGCTCCACCGATATTCCAAATAGTTTCGATCGAATCAGCAAATGGCTGTTCAGAGAGAAGTTTGAGAGCAGATTCAAGTGAATTTCTAAAAAAATAAACTTTGAAGAGGACAATATTGGAAAAACTCACACAACGAGTAAATCGTCTGTCTTCTGTTCAGGAAGCTGTCGGCTGAGCACAATGTTGAGACGACCGGCGAGAGGACGACGTGACTCTGGAATACTTTCCCAGCATTTGCGGCCCATCAAGACGGCGTTTCTCTGTTAAAGATGAGCAATAGTAATGATTTTAAAATATTGGAAACCTTGGAAGAATCAGTGACGGCTTTTGTAACCGATGCAAAGTACTGCATATCTTTTTTGATTCTCCACGGCAACACGCCGTTTTTTCCGATTCCTCCCTCTGAATCCATAGCGACTATCAAATTCATTTTACGCATTTTCGCCGATTCTGAAAATCGAAATATCACATTTTAGAACAGTTCAAAGACAAAAAAAAATAATTAGAGAGCAGCAGTCTTGAAGAGAGCCGAAAAATTACAACGGAAAATCTCAATCGATAAGAAACGGATTGGGAAGATCAAGCCATTCAATTTTTAACAGATGCCAATTTTATATTAGAAACAGGAGTTACTAGTCGTTTAATTATCCGGAAGTGACCAAATTAATTAGTCTAGAATGAACAGCAAACGATTGGAAAAAGGCGAGAATATCTCAATTCTTACTTCGATGGGGCGCACTTGCAGGCACTGGCAAAACTTCAAGTTTTTCGTATGTATATTTTGAATTATTTATATTAAGTTCTTATTAAAAACTGTAAAAATGACGAAGTTCTGAATTCTTCTTTTTGATTATTGAAAAAAATCGCAATGAGATTTCCCAGCTGTTTTCTCACCTCAAAAAACAGTAACTCAGATCGGTACGGGAGACTATCACTAGCATTGAACATGTTCCTTTAAATTAGTGCTACTGTAGATTCATTTTTCATATTTTTTGTTTCTGATTTTTCAATTATTTTTTATGGAAACTTGTCTTCAATCGTTAATTTTAGTTTTGGGAAAAAACTTTTTTCTAATTTCAGTGCAAAAATGGGAGAAGACGACAAATTTGCTGTCCCTGCTCCACCGAAGCAATTTGGATCACTGGCAAATGCAGAGAGTGTCAATGCTATCTTGGTTTGTTTTTATGCACATCAGCAATTTTTTAAACATATCGGCTCGTATACAGCAATATCTTATCCATACCTGTAGGATCCAATTTAAACTCTGAATGAACTACTTTTCGTCAATGAACAATTTCAGAACGCACCACAAAAGAGCCACGGCCCCACAGTTTCACTGGAAAGAATGGAAGTAACAAACCAAGCAGATTCCCGACATGATGCTGAAATGCTCGCCGAGTTTGACAGAAGAAGAAGAGCACGAACCCTAACTCTTCCAACAGATGATGTCCAGGTAAATTTGAAGTTCAAGAACTGAAAACAGAATAATTTCCAGGTGAAACTGAAACTTCGAGCTTTGAATCAGCCAATTTGTTTGTTCGGAGAAGATGCATTGGACAGACGAGAAAGACTTCGAGCACTGCTTTCTACCATGTCTGAAGACGAAATTGCTGCAGTATTGCATACAGACGAGGTACTAATCCTTTTATCACTTTTTAGAAACATAAGCTTCCTCCAGGTGAACGCCGACAAAGCTGACGAAGAAACAGTAACATGGTATCATCGAGGACCAGTGGAACTTCGCAAGGCTCGTGTTGCTATTGCCGATTTTTCACTTAGAAAAGCCAAAATGAGGTAGGCTTAACAGTTTTGAGATTTCCTTCAACTTGACATTTTAGGTTGGAGAAAGCTCGCGAAGATGCTGCTCAGCCTGCACATGAGAAAGCCTTGGCTAGACAAGAAGCTCACAAGTGGGTGCAGCAAATCAACCTTCATGCTTCTCAGGTAGCTGACACTCGCCCTATTGCGTTCTGCGAGTTTTCAGCTGATTCTCAACATATTGGTAGGTCTTTTGCCAGCTATCGTACTTGATTTTTATTTTTACAGTAACGGCTGGATGGTCTGGCTCAGTGGCGATTTGGCAGCGAGAGCAATGTGCTCAAGAAATCAAATACACTGGTCACTCGGCACAAGCTGGATGTGCTCGTTTTCATCCAGGAGCTTTCACTCAAAATGATAAAGCGTCCTTGAATGTAGTATCTTGTTCTTATGATGGTAATAATATCTATTTTTAAAAGTAATAATTGGCATAATTACAGGAACTGTTCTTCTGTGGTCGTTGGATCAAGAGACACCGATTGGAGAAATTGAAAAGCATTCACAACGAGTATCCAAGTTAGCTTTCCATCCCAATGGTGTTCATCTAGCAACCGCCTGGTACAAAGAAATTTATATTTCCTATCTAAATAGTTCATTTTTCAGTTTTGACTCAACTTGGCGAATGTACGATTTGACGACACGAAAGGAATTACTCTTCCAAGAAGGTCACTCGAAATCGGTTGCTGATGTCGCTTTCCACCCAGACGGATCTGTCGCTTTGACTGGTGGACATGATTGTTACGGTAGAGTATGGGATATGCGAACTGGAAGATGTATCATGTTCCTTGATGGACATACTAAAGAAATCCATTCCGTCGAGTGGATGCCTAATGGGTAGGGACTTATTTTGAAAATCAGAAAAATCATATTTATTACAGTTATGAAATGATCACCGGTAGTTCGGATAACTCAATGAAAGTCTGGGATCTTCGAATGCGTCGAAACACGTATACAATGCCAGCACACACATCAGTCGTTACACGAGTTCGAGCAGATGCTGCTGGACAATATCTGGTTTCATCAAGCTTCGATTGCACTCTGAAAATGTGGTCTACAACTGGATGGCAGCCACTCAGACAGCTTCAGGTATGTTATCTCCTTAAAATAATAAATCTTAAGCTTATTTCGAATTTCAGGGACACGACACTCGAATCCTTTGTGTTGATATCAGTCCGGATGGTCAATGGATGTGCTCGTCTGCTTTCGATCGCACTTTCAAGTTATGGGCACAGTCTGATTATTGATTAGACTATCTAATTTATTCAATTTTTAATCTGATTGTTTTCACTGTTTTGTCTTTTTACTGCTTTGTGCTCTCTCAAAAAATGATCTGCGAATTAAAGCGATTTCTCTATTAGTTCTTGACGCAATGTTGGAACAAAGAATATGATGTGGGGTCAGCTCTGACACTTTCCAAATCCAACAGGATCTGAAAATTTGTTTTTTATACTTCCACGTTTAGATTTTATCGTTTTTCAAGTAGAATCCTCTCGCTTTCTCCACTTATTCCTATTTTTGCTAACAGGGAGAACGGTTTATTCAAGAAACGAATCGACCAAAAATGTCTTCGAATAAAAGTGAGCTGCTTTTTCGAAAATTTAAACCCAAAAACCGTTTAAGAGAACAAAAAGAGCAAAACAGTCCGAGAGCAAGAGAAAAGTCAGAAAGCTCCTGGATTCGATGAGCCAACAACTACGGACAGAAAACGCGAGAGAAAACAGGTAAAAAAATAGAGAAACGGGAAAATTATAACATTCTCTTGAAGATTGTTAAATTTGTGGCTAGAACTTTGGAGAAGGGACCATCGGGACTTCGTTCCGAATTCGCTGGAATGAAAAGATTCAACGATTTCACGAAGATGAAGGCGTTCAAGGAGCATCAGGCCAATGGAAAGAATCGGTATAAAGATGTGGGATGCCTTGATAACAATCGTGTGAAGTTGGGCGGATCGTGGCCTCATGAATATATTCATGCCAACTACGTCGCCACGCCTACTAATCCAAAACGTTTCATCTGCACTCAAGCACCGTTGGAGAAGACTTGTGCTGACTTCTGGTACATGTGTCTGCAAGATCGTGTTGAGACTATTTTCATGTTGTGCAATTACACGGAAAAGGGAGCGAAGAAGTGTTACGAGTATTTGCCGACTGAGGAAAAACAAGACACGATGACGTTCAAGGAGAAGAGTCAGAAAGTGACTGTGAAGTTCGAATCTTCTAGTTCCATCACATTCCGAGACAGCAGCAATGCGAAGGTTACGAAGACTATTTTGACGGTTGAGGGAGCTGGTTGTGAGAAGTTGAAAGTGACCCATTATCACTGGATTGATTGGCCAGATCGTGGTGTTCCAACTGCAGATAATGCCATTTTGGAGTTGTTGGAAAAGGCGAGAGTCTCCAAGTATAGAAATATCCTGATATTCCGAATCAAATTAGCATATTTCCAGAGGACCAATCGTCGTTCACTGCTCTGCTGGAATAGGTCGTACTGGTTCTGTGGTGATGATTGAATACGTGATGGATCAGTTGTTGGCTGGACAGAATATTGAGGAGAGTGACAAGATTCTGCAGAAGATTCGCGAGCAGCGTAACAACTCGGTTCAGGTAAATATTTATTCGCATTGGGTAACTCGTTCTAGAAGTTCATTTCAGACCGATCACCAGTACTTGTTCGTTCATCAAGTGATGCTCAATTTCTTCGAGAAACGTGGATTGCTCGATGAGACTACGACGACTTTCCACAAGGACTTCACTGAACAATACAGCAAATGTGTCCTCTAAATATCATTTTTGGATTCGAATTATGACTGAAAAGAATAAACCGTTCTAGCTCACTTTTCGTTTTTCTGTCAGAATGTTGGATTCTTGATTCTGTAAATGTAACCATTATGAGCAGATGAAATCATTCACTGTTCGGATTCATCTGTTCAACTTGTTATCTATAAAAGCTTCGTCGGGTTGTTATAAGGAACTTGGAATAGAAACTTTCTAGACATAAAAATTGTTTCGTGATTTTAAGAGTTCAATGATAAAAGACTTCAAATTTTCAGCAGTTATTGCTACTTTTACTCTGGACCCTTTCTACATTTGTGAGTTCTCCGCTTTCTTGGATTCGTCTTCTCTGAAGATCGCACAGGAAATTTTAAATATTATGTAATTCACCTCAACTTTCAGGAATATATTTCGTTCTTGGAACATGTTTCGCTTTGCTCCCTGTGTATTTTATCGTTGTCGCAAGCTCTTCTTGTGAATATTTGTGACACACTTCTTCAACATTTGTTTATTGCATATTTTGTCTGTTCTGTTATGGACTGGCATTAATTTTGATTTTATCTGGGAATAAACAAAGAAACAGTGCGAAAAGCATGGGGTCGTGAATGTGATTTTGAATTAATAGGAAATTGATGTTCTTAGGATTTCAGCCAATAAGAAAACTTTTAGAATGTGCCAGTATTAATAATTAATCTCATAGACTTCTCAATCACGCCTGACGGTAACAATTTCTGTTTCATTCTCTCGAACATCCACTGATACACTTTGATATCCACCGACAACAATGAAACAGCAACAGCATATCCAGAAAATGGAGGCTATCACATAGGATATCAGAGCAAGAATACAGTAGATAAAGGCAGTCCAATAGAGCAAAGGATCACATTGGTTTTTTATTGGGACAACTGCAATTGCAATTGAGTATACCAGTATACATCCGAGAACTGTTCTGAAAAAAATGATGATTAGATCTGGAGAGGTTTGAAAATATACTGGTGACATCTCAGCGAAAATGATGTCAGAACATGAATTAAAGGGAATCTAATGAAACTCTGAATATTAGGGGCTTTATGAGTTTTTTCAATATCCAACTCCCAACCTAAATCTCAAGTTTTCTACATTCTCAAGCCTACAGTACCACAAAAAGTTGGTTAAAACTTGTTTGTTTGATCAGAAGTTTTTGTGAGTGTTTAAATCAACTCTAAAACTATATTTTTGTGTTTCAAAACTTTTTGTACAACTTCATCTAAAGATGGTATGGTCCGTGAAAACAGTTCAATGAAAAACTTCCTTTTTTAGGCTTTGGCGGAACACACCGTTTTTGAATAAGGTCCTACAAAAAGTTATTAACTATAAAAATAGAGTTCTAGAGATGCTGTGTGCACTCACAAAAGTCCAACCCAGATCGAAAAGCTGAACACCTCTCCCAGACAACTCAAAGTTAGAATTTTTCCAGTGAAAACATCAAAAGTTCAAGAAATATTGAGTGGTATTGTTTTTTATTCTTAATTCATTAGAAGAGTCCGATCTTTCAAAAGTAATCAATTCTAATCCAAGTGAAAAAAAAACTTACGCAGCAAGCAATGCAAGACGACTGAGATAAAGCAGCATACTGAGACATGAGCAACAATCGATCGAACAATCTTGAACACTTTTCATCGACCGATCTCTGATTGGTCTCACTGATTCGAGAAGAATTTGAAGAAAAATGAGACTCGAAACACAAATCATCCATTTTGGAATATTGGGTTCAATAGGGCACTGATCAATTTTTGAGATTCCCATGAACATTAAAAATGAAGGAATGCCTAAAGATAATACGAGAAGGAACAGGAAACATGCTGGAAGGATATGATTTGGTTTCTTTCGAACAAGTAAAACTTACGGAAGCAGCAGAAGCAAGCTAAACACGATGAGGTTTTTGACATTTTCAGTCAGAAAAATGGAAAAATGAAGCAAACAAACAAGATACGAGGTAGCTTTTATGGGGCGAATGAGAGCAGTTATTTCAATTGATAACGCAAAAGAAGGGAACGATGACGCCCCGTAGTTTTATAGTGTCTCTTATCAAAAAGGATTAATGAGGGAAAATTCAGTTCGGGTGAAATCAAAAAAGATGAAAACAAATGATAGAGCCTGAAGTTTCAAAGTCTTTATTCAAATAGGATTTATCAATTGGTTTATTTAGATCTAGCTAGGTTGTTTTGATATTTGACTGCAAGGATAGATCGAGTCAGCTCTGATTATTGGCATGACTGTTGAATCTTGAACCTTCAATCTTTTGATAGTTCTATCACATTTGCCAGTCTGGCTTTTTTTAAATAACAATCGTGGAAACCAATGCGTAAACTCTCAAGATTCTAAGTTTTTCTCTATTGGAATTCTGTGATTTCATTTTCTACAGTCTTCTACTAGAACTTTCACTTGAATTTATTCGACTTTAAATTAGAGAATGTCGTCGAGATCCGGATTAGTTACAATGTGTGCATGCTGTATTCTTCGTTAGTTTCAATTCCATCAACTTTCTGAATAACCTGATATTGCAGCATTCTACATATCAGTTATGATAGTTTTTCTTGTGGTTCCCGTTCTTTTCATTGTCGTTGGAATAATCAAATTCAATGATTGCCCGATTGATTCGAGAATTCCAATTTGGATGATTTCGATTGCAGGAGTCATTCTTTTGGAGAGAATTCTAGAAGCAATCAAGGCAATGGGAGATCAGAAATTTGTGAGAGAGAATCCGAAACCAGAGGAAGCCGATGCTATTGATGAATGGGAGCAGAGGAAAAAGGAAAACCAATCCACATTTCTGATGGTTATTCTCTTCTTGGTTCGGATGGCTGTTTTTTCAGGGTCAGTTCGTAGGACATAAACTTGGTTTATTAGAACGAAATGATCATATTTGATCCTGAATTAACAATAGTTGTGAGATTCAAGAGTGATAGAATAATAGAAATTTTGGACCTCCTCAATTGATTGTGTTTCCAGAACCATCGTCGGATGTGTCTTCACATTCTCAATTTTCGAAAAACGCGACAAATGCGATGGCCTCGTATTCTGGTCTTCATTCGTTTACTGTGTGCTGTCCGTTGCCATTTACGCTCTTTTCATTCTTCTCATCGCTTGTCTGTGTTGTTTACTGGCACTGAATATCACTATTGCTTCCTGAACTCATTTATACGAAGATTCATGAAAATTTCCAATACATTCAAGTATATTCTCAAAGTACACAAACTTTACACTTCCTGGTTGAAAATCCATTCCCAACTGTTCACCTAAAAATGTGTTATTTCTCCCCGTCCGTTTTTCTCAAGGTCAAATAATTCTCTCCTTTGATCTATTTTCTTCTTTTTCTCATGTTCTTTTTGTCCTCTTCAGTTTATAACAACAATTTTCAAATGTGTCGGGTTCTGTGAAAATTTGTTCCGCATTCTGGTCGGAACGTCTCAAAAATGAGAAGATGATCCGAAGAACCACATTGTAAAAGTTTTGAGAGTTTCGGACAGTTGGCATGTAATCACTTTGTGCACTCAGCAGTTTCAACGTGATGTTTTTAAAGAAATTCGGGTTTTCCATCCACTCATCATAAAGTGTTTGATTGCTGATCAGCTCTTCTTCAAGGTTTATCTTATTGGAGGACAACTGCTTACTTTCACTTCTTTCATAATTTATATTTTGACGAAAATGCCGACACGAAATTTGAAAATATGAAGAAAAATATTTTGGGATTGTCGGATGGAATAGCCGACTCGAGCCAAAATCTCAATAATTCGAAACTTTGAGGGCCTCGAACTCTTTTCAGAGGGAACGCCAGACTACTCTCCATGAGACTTTTCTATTTCATTTTGAATTCCGGATCGATTAGACTCAAAGATCAAAAATTTAGGAATAGTTTGCACTTCATTTAGAACTTTTATTCTGATATCTTATCATGCCAGTAATGATTCCTCTTAAAGTCTATCATGTTTGTTTCGGTTCCCTCCTCCTGAGATCACGAATGACTAAACTACTTCCTTGTTTGGGAGATGATAAAAGAAAATTAGATGTTCCCCTATATTGGCCGTTTCTTTTTCGCCAGATTTTGTCGTCGTCTTTCTTTTTGTCTTTATAAGGTTCAGTTATTTCAGTAATATGCCATCCAAATCAGCAGTCACTTCCAGGCTATCATTTTTCAATCTTCTACGTAAATATACTGTTCAAGTTTTCTGTAATAGAATCAACTTTCAGCATGCGTCATTGTGATAACTCTGCTATGTTTGGCCATTCCATTGATCATGCTCACAATCGGAATAACAAAAATGAACGAATGCGAGGCTGATCAAAGAATTCCAACCTGGATGATTGTGGTTGCTGTTCTTATGCTGATCGAAAGATTCGTAGGATCCATCAACACAGTAAAAGATAGAAAGTTTTTGAGTGAGAATCCAAAACCAGAGTTTGCGGAAGATGGAGGAAACGAAGCTCTAATCGATTGGAGAAACAGAAGAAAGGCCAACAAATCTACGGCCGTTGCCGTCATCGGATCCTTGATTCGTTTGATTCAATTCATCGCGTAAGTCATCTTCATAGAGTGTTAGCGCTATGAAATAAGTATCGTTAGATTTGTCGTTGGCTGCTTCTGGGTATTCGGAATTTATTCTGAGAGTGATCGTTGCAATGGATACGTCTTCTGGGTTTCATATCTTTACTGTCTCCTTTCAATCATCTGCTACATCGTCGGAGCTTGTGTTCTTGGATGCGTCTGTTGCTGTGTTGCTTTGATCTCCAGCGACTAAGCAAGCAAGATGAATGCTGAAGATCAGATAGGCAGATAATAATATGCAATAATAATTCAGATGTTCTACTTTTAATAATCCTGGTCTATGAAGTTGTCTGAAGTTTTAAAAATAAACCGTTTTTCTACCTTGCAAGAGGATTACTAAAGGTGCCGAAGTTGAAAATTTGATTGCTGGTAACTTGAGTTTCGTGAATTTTCATAGCAGATTTGGAATTCTCACAGTCAATATGATCAATAGATTCTTTGCTAAGCTAAAAGCTGAATTCGACACCTCAAGTGTTAGTCTATAAGAAATCAAAAAGTATCGGAAGTGAGACAGTAATAAATTGAAACGATTCCTCCGATTGAAAATTGAAGGCAAAAAGCGTCTTGCTGCAAATTCCAAAGTTCTGTTTGTCAATTTTTTTCCGATCAAAATCACCAATCAAACTAAACTATTTCAGTCATTAGTTCCGCTCTATCTCAATTTCACTCAACATTTTTGAACGTTTTATTACTGATTAAAAACGTTCTTGACAAACTTAAAAAGATAAACAAGTGTATACGAAAAGAATGCACCCAATTCCAGCGCATGTCCTTCTTCTTCACAAAAAAAAAAACTGATAAGAGTTAGCATATAAACCTCCCCGAAAGCAATGACTCCTTATTCTTCGTCGAGTGAATTAACGACTTATTTTCACATTTGACATAGTTTACTGCTGAAAAAATGTCGAAGGCCGCTGATATTGCTGTCATTTGTGCATGTTGCTGTGGTTTTCGTAAGATTTGGGATGAAGAATGAGTTTCATAATTAGTTTCCAGAAGTATTCATTGCACTGACATGTGTACTCTTGGCAGTTCCACTGTATCTTCTTGTGGTTGGAATTGTAAAAATGGATAGTTGTTCGGCGGATTCAAGAATTCCAGTTTGGATGATTTGTACTTCTGCTCTGATTATAATGGAAAGAATGATGGAGGCGACGAACCAAGCTATGGATCAAAGATTTTTAAGTAATAATCCAAAACCAGACATAGATTATGGAGAAGAGAAATTAGCTGATTGGGTGAAAAGGAGAAGTGAATATAAGTCGAAAGCACTCTTTGGTTTGATTTCTTTGAATCGATTGGCTGTTTTCGTTTCGTAAGTTTTTTATTATTCCAGGTGAAATGTGAATATGGTTTGTATCCAGATGGTTATAAAACGATAAATTCAATCGAGTTCTCTCTAGTTTACTGACAGTACAAGCCAAATGTTTGGCAATTTCGGTTGAAAAATGCTTGGGAGACAGGGAGAGGGGTTCAAACTTGTCCGTTTGGTTTGAAATTTCTGTGTGAGTACTTACATCGGTTCTAGAACTGTATTCTTGTAGTCGACAAATTTTTTGTACAACGTCTTCAAAAATGGTGTGTCCCGTTAAAGCCAAAAGACCATAAAACCCATTAAAACTGGAAAAATGTATTTGCTCCCGTGCCACTTTCCCTGCACGCACTATCTTTAGAAGACGTTGTACAAAAAATTGTCAACTACTAAAATGGAGTTCTAGAGGTGATGTATAAGCCCACGAAATTTCAGATCAAACAGACAAGTTTGAACCTTTTTTCACACTTACAAAGCTGGCATTTTCCAACTGAAAACTTCCGAACCTTTTGCCCGGCTTTGTATTCAAGACTTTCAGAACCATCGTGGGGAGTGTCTTCGTCTTCTCGGCATATTCTAATCGCTCGCAGTGTGACAGTCTCCTTTATTGGTCAGCTTTTGTGTATTGCATTGTCTGCCTTTCCTTATCAGCATTGGGACTAATTGTCCTTGGTGGGATGTGCTTCGTTATAGCAATCATTGCAACAAGATCTAGGTGAACGAAACTGCTATTGATTTTACTAATTTAAAGATAAATGTATTTTATTAGTATTATTTTTGGTTTGAAAGTGAGAATATTTCTCTATGAGAAAACATGTACAGGGACTATGGCTTGTAACACAGATGGAAGAATGAATAGAAAACGAGATCGAATCATAATAGGGAAAGGGAACATAATCAATGTATGAAAATTAGGTGATGCTTTGTCGAAGACCCTTTGTATTTTGAATCTTCTTTCCACACATCGCACAGATTCCTTTTTGATATGCACATGTGGAGCAGTAATGACTTCCGGCCTGTAATTTATTTTTACTTTTATTTAAATACAGACAATATTTATAATATGTGAATAAGTGTCAAAAACATACCTGATGAATGAGCATTTTGCAAAGCTTGCATTTTGCTCCAACGATTGTAGCCCTGGAATAACTATTTTTGGAATCTCAATGATTTCAATTGACCTACTTCTTTTGTACCCCAATCAGCCTATTCTTAGTGGTCATTGTTTTTGGTCCTGTCCCATCCGCATTACGATTTACTTTTTTGTTACGATATGGATCAACACCAACAATTTTAGTCAGCTTTTTCTCGCAATCACCGCAGACCATGGCCTAGAAAGTAATGTTTCTCATTTTTATCCTACTGTTAATAGGCTTATGATCGAGAGGGAAGGTATTTATTATTTCCCGTGCATACGAGTAGTTGAATATCGAGAAAATGATTTTAAACCGAATTCATTAGAACAATACTATAAACAGGTCATCGAGAGGATCAAAATATGATAAAAAGTAAATAAATAGGAGATCGATGGAAATCACTGTTGTTGAGCATGCGCTTGAAGTTCCTGAGAGAGTGCCACATTCAGTTCTTCGAGTTTTCTCTTCAGGATTCCGATACCCATAGTCACAACTCTCTGAACGGGAAGTGCACCTGTACCTTCGACTGAAATAACTGAATTGTAAAACTTTAATAAGAAAGATGACTTACTGGAGAACCAGAACTTGTTTGGCTTTCCGTGCTGATCGAATGGTGCTTCTTTTTCGACACTGTCTTCAGGCAAGGAAGAATGATCACTTCTGAAAAATTCAACTTTGTTTTTTCTGCATTATTTCGCAAAATACAATCACCTTGGCCATTCTTCCACGTTCGGATATATAGTATGTCGTAGAGCATTGTCTGGATCGTACTCGAATGCAACGCCACATGTCGGGTTCCACTTAGCGTGCTCCTTGCCGAATCCTTTCTTCGCATATGCTTTCAGGTTCAACTCTTGTCCTTTTCGCAGTTTGACAATCAAAATTTCTTCTCTGTTATGGAACTCTCCCTCGCGACCTACTCCGCGCTCGCGTAATGCTTCTCCACATGCCGGACGAACAGACTGAAACTGTTAAAAGGTGTCAGAACAATCCTACTCAGAAAATAGTTACCGTATCAGTGTTCAACGGACGCAAGTGTTCTGTAGTAACGGCCAGAGTTGCTTCGTCCTTACACTTCATTTGTAAGATGAAAGGAATTGAGCATTCGTCACAGAATTCAGCACATTCACATTCCTTAAAATACGAATTTCAAAAGTTGACCGAGAACACACACTCACTCTGGTGTACTGCATTTTCTCGACGTGATAATCAGAGAGGAAAGGAATGAGACCCATTCGGTGAGCGATGAACTCGTCATGGAGTACTGATGTGTTTGTCTCGATTTGGACCCAATCAATAGCGATTGTTGGAACCTGTAAAATAATAAAAAATAAAGCTTATGTATTCATAACAATCTTACCTCTGCCATGAAAACGCGTCGCAAAGAATTGGCGACACTCAAGTCGGTGTCCCACAGCACGAACTTGATCAGATCATTTGTAAGTTCTGTCACCTCAATTTGAGGTTGATTCGCGTACGGCATGCCTGAAAATAAATGTGAATCAAGTTAATTATTGAATTCGTTGGAATTAATAATTTCAAAAAATCGAGCACTAAAATGGGCGCATTGCGTTATATCGGAGCGTCGTTGCGAAAGTTTCTTGCCACGATCAGGAGTACGGTAACAGTCGTTTCAACTGTGCGATTTTGTCACTGAAATTTTAAAATCATCATTCTCAGAAGTTCTTGAATTTGATTATCACAAAATAATATTTCATACTCTAAAAGAATGTTTTTCATTGCAGATGAATAGATACGATCGTGCTATCACTATCTTCTCGCCAGACGGTCATTTATTCCAAGTGGAATACGCACAGGAAGCTGTCAAAAAAGGATCGACCGCTGTGAGTGGAGAATATACGAATTCCGATAGGGGAGGATGATAGTTTAATTTCTCAGTCAGTGTAAAGTGACTATTGAATGATATCTTTCCGACTTCCGGGTGTTTTACTTTTTTGAGAGAGGCTGATTGTGAGATAAGATATGCATCACAGACGTTTGCTGAAAACTCATTTCTCGAGTAAGAAAAAATCCGGAGAACCCAGATTCTTATAAAAGAGGATTCTATCTTTTTTACTTTGGTTCAATACTATTTTTTATAGGTTGGAGTTCGCGGAAAGGATTGCATTGTTATCGGAGTAGAGAAGAAATCTATCCCCGCACTTCAAGATGATCGCACTATTCGCAAGATTCACATGATCGACGACCACGTTATGCTCGCATTCGCTGGATTGTCCGCTGATGCGCGTGTTCTAGTCGATCGGGCACGAATCGAGTGCCAATCTTACAAGCTGACTCTCGAAGATCCAGTCACTGTCGCATACATCTCGAGATACATTGCTAACACGAAACAGGTGAGGTTTTACTTTTTATGTCAAAAATAATATTTTTAAAAATGTAGCGCTTCACCCAATCGCCTGGTCGTCGCCCGTTCGGAATTTCCATGCTGATCGGAGGGTTTGATCATGATGGATCTCCGCGTCTCTTCAAAACTGAGCCATCCGGAGCTTATTACGAGTACGTTGCCAACTCAACTGGAAGAGGAGAGAAACCAGTGCGTGAATATCTCGAAGAGCACTACAGTGAGGAAAACACTGCCGACGAGGCAACCACGCTGAAGTTGGTCGTCAAGTCATTGGCCCAAGTTGTGCCACCAGGCTCGCAGAACATTGAAATTGCTGTCATGAAGAAGGTTAATGTAAGTTGACTCAGATTTCTTAATATTTGAAAACTTAGAGGAGATACGAATCTGCAATTTTCAGGATGAACTGCAGCAACGTGTGTTGACCATTGACGAAATCGAGGCGCTCTTGAAGGTGGTCGAAGCCGAACGTGCGGCTGCTGAAGCTGAAGAAGCCGCAGCCAAGAAGAAGTAAATACCGAAGATCGTCATCTCTGTCTATTTTCCGTGTGTATTGATTTCCCAGTTATTCGCTCCCCTTTTCCTTTGAAAACCTAATTTATTTTATTCATCTTTATTGACGGGAATAAAAATTCATTTTCCCAACAATCCTGAGATTCCATGAAAAACACTAGAAGCGATATATTCAAAATGACAGGATAATTGTGGGGTGAGAAAAAAGAAATAGAGAATAGAACGAAAATTCGAGCTCGTGATGCAGTTGGGAGATATCTTCCTCCCGTTCCAGCTCGTGGTCTTCAATTTGGAATTTCGGTTTCTTCCCGAGTATCGAATCTAAACCTGGATGCTCTGTATTCTATTCTCAAATGATGACCCCATCCATTTTTTACCGAAAATCCATCGGTGACTCGGAAGGAGCGGTGGTTATGCAAATTGTTCTATACATTTCCTCTCCAGGAGAAAAGAAAAGGCGGAGCCAAAATTTTGGAGCATTCAGAAGGAGGAGAGAAAATTTGAATATGAAGAGAAGAATATTTGATTTTGAGAGGTCCATCTTGATTCAACTTTAGAAGTTGTCATTTTAACACTTTCATAGTATTGATGGTTCCTGATTTCTGATATTTCTCTTATGTTTTGATAGGAGTCTATTAGTAATATTTTCAACGTTAAAACGCGTCTTTCGAATTAGGAAGTCGAAAACTTGGGGATTCAGCGTTGAGAAGAATATGAGCACTAGGACAGTAATGAAGAAAAATAATGTCCTCTCCCCGGTTCACCCCCTTCATCACACTCATAATAACCCAATAAGCTCAAGGAGGAGAAGGGGCGTGGCTTGTAAGATCTATGGGCAGTACGTTTTGTGAGAGGTTCGCCCGGTTCTTTTTCTCGATATCCTTCTGAATCCTATTGTTTTTTTGAATCCATTTTGGAAGTCGGAATGTTTCTTGTAGTCCAGTGTTAATTCACTTTTATTCGTTTCTTTTGGCACATCAAATGATATATCAAGAAAGACAATGGAACGGATCTTTTCCTTTTTTCCCAACAAAAGAAGGAAGTTTGTCAGAAAAAGGAACGATGGATCGCAGGAAACCGACACCAAACCAAATTTGTCCACAGAAATCAACTTTCTTTTTCTCTCTCTTCGTACTTTTCCAGATTCCTTCTTTTTACACTTTTTACTTTTCCACTCTCTTATCCTTTTTTTCACCCCCAAAAAGTGAACAAAAAGAAGACGAATATTCTATTTCTTCAAGAAACTCGCCTTTTCCCTTCAAAAGGTGCCTTCTCCTTCTCTTTTTTGTGCCACCGAATTTTGATTCAATTTAGGTTTAACGCTCAGAAATCTCTTCCTTTTCTTTCCCATTTCCCCCCTTTTCACACTTTTTGTAATATTTTTTCTGTAAATAACGTGTGAGAGATGGTGCACTTTTTTTTTGAAGTGAGGAGGGAATCCAGAATTTTATGATCTACAAATAGTAAATAAGCAAATATCACACAAACGGTTTCTTTCCACTATTTTGTTTCTTCTGAAACTGTTTTCTGAAAGTTTGAATTATTCATTGTCACATTTTTTGGAAAGTTTGGAGACTGAGATGAACTAGAGCCAGGTCGGAGAATGCTCCTTTCAGCCTAGGTGTCATTTGAGAAGTTTTTCCGTCCTATCCGTCAATTGGAAAGAGGAGCTCGTACTAAAAACTGTGCTCTTTGCGGTTTTACTGATCTCATTCAAGAAATACTGGTGCCATCAAGGCTGGTCCCATATAGACTGATCCGAAAGATGCTGATCCGAAAACAGACTGTTCCGATGAATCCCTGGTCTCATAAGAGACTGGTAGTTTTCTTGATACTTTTTTCTTTATTCCTGAAAACGAAATTTATTTTTGTCTTAAAGTCAAGTGTCATTGTCATCCTCCTAATTCTAATTTCCTCCCTTACTCTCATGATATGTTTTTGAAAACTTTTCAAATGCCGCGTTTTCAGAAGAATTCATATGAAATGGACTGAACTTGGATTTTCCAATTGAACAATGATCGGATCTTCATACTGTAACTTATTATTTTTCCTACTTATTTTTGATCTCTTCTTTTCTACTCAAGCTGTTTTGCAACATGGTTTGTTTTTTTATTCCATACAGTTCCATTTTCTTCAAGATTTTTTCGTTTCTAGTAACCAGATTCCGAAACCACAATAACAATAAAGCATGAAAACGAAAAATACCGAAAATAGGTGTGTCACCGGAAGCCTTTGGGAGCTCTAGTAGCAGCTAATAGGTGTCAACGAGAGCGTGTTCTAATCGTTTCTCTCTCTTGGTGACTTCCGGATTTCCGTTTTCATGCACTTTTTCTCTGTGTCTCTTCTTCTTCCTTACTATTTTCGCATGTACGAACTGGGCATTGTTTTCGAAGGGAACACAGAGAAAGATCGAGTCTACAGGTGCTTGATTTGACCTTTCGGGTTCTAGACACAGGGAATGGAAATTATGATGAATTGAAGGTTCCCATTTTCAGAAGATCGTGTTCCGAATGCTCCGCAAAATGTTCGTGTGAAGACCCAATCAACATCAGCAACGCTGTGGTGGGATGCACCTCCAGATCCTACAGTACTCATTCGAGGGTATACTGTAGAATATGGAGAGGGTAGTATTTCACAGAGAATACTTATTGAAGGACCTGATAGCACTTCGTTCACAGTGACAAGATTGGGTGAGTAGATTTTTGGACTATGAGACTCCTGGACTTTGCATATGGAACTTTTTCGAAGAGTTCGGATATCTAAGTTCTCAAATCTTCACTGAATTAATGCTGTCCGAGACTTTGAAACGTGATAAATGAAGTTAGTTAAACATGTCGCATTTTTTAATTGCATATTAGAAACTTGAACAATCTAGGCTACGAGAGAAGTTCAACTGTTGCAGTCGTGGAATTTCCTAGTGATTTTGAAACTAAAGATTTAAACTAAAAGTACAGAATCGGACAAGAAGATATCATATTCATGTTTTTTCAGTTGAAATATTTCGAAACTGGTTTAGAGTAGTTCTATTAGCCTGAAACTTTGTTGGTGTATCAACTAGACCCAGTTCTCTATTTTTGGGGGTTTTCTGTACAACCTCTCTCTTACAAAGTTGTCGTGACGCTATATCAAATTTCAGTGTAATTTTAAAGAGAATCTCGGTCACTGATTTTACTTTTCAATGAGAAGTGATACAAAAGAGTGGTTTCACAGATGGAGATCTAGGTTAGGTTGATATATTCTCGAAGTATCGGACAAATAGAACTACTCTGAACTATTTTTTCAACTACCCAAATAAAATTATTTTCAACTGGAAACACCCAAATATTATATACATATTTTTGTCTGATGCGGTAAAAGAATTCTAAACTCAACATGTTCAGCACCCAATACAAACTACGTATTTGCCGTTTCTGCATATAACGAAGCGGAAGGAGAAGATGGAACGAAGGTTATGGTAGCAGCAAAAACACGTCCAGCAGAAGGAAGTCAAACTGAAAAACTATGGCCACCCACCTCCGTAAGAGCAAGAATAGAAGAGAAAGGAGCACCTGGAAGTGCGATCGTTTCTTGGGATGATCCAAATCCAGAGAATCCAGCTGATAATTCGATTGACGCAACTCAAAGGCAATATGTTATAAAGTATGTTTTGAAAATCCTTTTAATCTATAAAAGACATTTACCGAAGCTTTATCAGATATTTCTCTGGTCCTTATCTTTATATAATTACTTTTCATTTTGCAACTTTTGACTTTCAGTTATGGAATCTATGAGAGTGACACTCAACAAAAAGTCCGCTCCAATGCGAAAGCAGTCCGATTGACTGGTTTGATAGCTGGAAAAGAGTATGAAGTAGCTGTGAAAGTGGTTGCTGGCGATGGAAGTGAGAGTCCGTGGAGTATTCGAGATTTGTTTTTGGTTCCTGAAAGTGAGTAAAATAGCCCAATTCGGGTCCCAAATTGAGAATGCTTTCAGCGAAAATCGTTTCCCGATTTGATTGGTACTGTCGGCTCAATGATACTGAAATGTGCTCCATTCACAGTTCTCCTCATTGGAAACTGTGTACGGCTAAACATGATACATACACTCAAAGAGATGCTGGAGCATGTCCACGTGTACAGTATCCATCGTCACCTGCTCATCTAACGACGCCTACAATCAGTCTTCCGGATGCTCAACGACTTTGTTTCTATTTCAGATTTGCTCTTCTCAATTTTCATCCAGGTAGAAGAAAACAGAAACAGTCCAATGCAGGTGACCGATGAGCTGATTTCCATGTTTTTCAAGTTTGAGACTTGGAGATCCCTAAAAACGTTCTTCTATAAGCTAGTCAATGCGCACTCAGAAAAAAATTGCCAAGTACCAAGAATAATTTAGACCATTAGTGGCTTCTGGGCGCATTTAAGGCAACGTTGGGCGGAGACCGGGTCTTGGATGGCAGCAGTATGAAGGCTCCTGAGATTACAATTCTCCCCTCTTCAATTTTTCATTTTGTAATACTTTCAGGACAAATGAAAGTGGAAATCTATTCCGATGGAGACTCTTCGAATCGTCAAATCGTCTGGAAAACCAGAATGGCAAATGTACGAACTCATGTCGTTCAGAATGTTTACGTTCCATTTTCTCAACAAGTTCAGCCATTCAAGGTATATCATTTTGGGAATGTCACTTCTGAAAATCTCTCTTCCAGGTCTCTGTATCTTTGAAATGGGATGGGCAACCAATGCCACGTGTTATCGTGCATGAGATGGATGTGTTGAGTGGAGGATGTTCGGAAAGGTCCACAGGTTAGTTAGAAGATTCCGGGAAGTATGTCTGGGGAGCATCAAAGTCAGGCTGAAAACTAGCTCACTCAACTAATCAGATCCTGAGAAACTCAAAATTTGTCTCAAATATTGTCTACCTCGTCTTTGAGTCAAGATATGAGCAAAAAGATGTCCATAGTCATTGAAACAGTTTTGACTAGTTCTCATAGAGATGATGTGGCTCAATTTCACCTTAGCAGCCTACCCATTGCCTCTGACTTCAGGAACCCAATTTCGTCTTGAAGCACACATAAGTATGAATCTATATATAATTTTGCATAATTCCTCCTTGAAAACTTCCCAGTTCCATCCTTCTTTTATTTATTGTGCTCTCCTCTAAAACACTCCAACCAAAACAATACATTCTTCCATCAAAATGTAGTAGGGAGAAAGGGGGCACCAGGAGGTTGTCCCTCTACTCACCATCAAAAAACCAGCGCATCTTTTTTGCCTGGTCCCAATTCTTCCACGTCTTCTTCTTCTTCTTCTTCGTGGCCTTCCCCCCGTCTTCCCACCCTCTTTCATCGTCCTTAGACTCCGCCCCCACAGTTTTGGAGAAGTCCCTCTGGCTGCTTTGTTTCACACGAAAGAGATAGAGAGAGAGGAAGAGAAAACTGATGTATAACTAACTTTGGCCCCTCCTCGTTTCTTGAAAACCAACACAAAGAAAGAAGCAAAGAAGACGAATTTTCATATTTCCCTCTATAATCCCCAGGAATTACCCGAACTCACTCTCAGTTCTACTTTTTACTTTTTTCTTTCTATATTCTTGTTTCAACTTAAACTATTTGATGAACTCCAATGTTCGTGTCACATTTCGAAGGATTACTGTACTTTTGTGTGCTCTATCTGATACGAGTCTCACAAGCACAGCCTCCAACATTCTTCGCACTTAACTCGCTACCGGGCGGTGAGTTTTTCCGAATTTAATTGAAAATTATTTGAAGTTTTACTATCTTTCTTGGCACATGTTCTTATCAAGCCTTGAACTAAATACTATCCGAACAACATAATTTCGAAATTCTGATAAAGCCGGCTTCCAAATTACGTAAATTCAATAGGTCGTTCTCGTGATACTTTATTCTCTCTGCGTTGTCAGAAACCTTATCACCTGTTCAGGATTCTAAGCTTCCTCCTGACTCCATCTGCAATGCGAGTTTCTATATTTTTGTGTTCCTCAACGGACACAAAACCTAGCGGCATGATGAAAGGTCACTCGACACAAGGAAATCTTATCATGCTTCTATATGTTGCTTTTCGGGAGAGAGAAAGATTATTTCAAAATTTTGGTGTGTTAGGCTGAGAAATTCTATGGTAGCTGGTGTCCTTGTCCTAAAGTGACGATTTTTCATTCTTGAGTCACGAACTTGACTAATTGTCTGTTGTCCTCCAGGCTTTAGTTTTTGAGAGTAATATATTTGAGAGTAATATATTTTGAGGGTAATAGTAGTTACGGTGAACTCAGGATTAAGTTTTTGGCCAGATGGTCTACTGTTCATAAGTGATGAATCTGGCGATATCTTTCAAATACAGTACCCGGCAAAAAATATTTGAGTGTTTTCAGTGAAAAATTGTCAATTTGGGCATTTGAAAAGCAGTTGAGAGTTCTCCTATTAGACTGAAATTTTGTAGGTATATTAACCGAACCAATATCTTCATTTTTTAAGCAACACCTTTTCTGTAGGAACTTTTAAAAAAAGATGTCGCGTGGAAGCAGACCACCCCAATATCGTTGAAAAATAGTACCGAAAAATCCGAAATTTAATACCGCACAACCTCCACACGACTTATCTATTTTAAACGATTCATGCAGGAAAGTTGAAAATTAAAAAGCATGCTGATTAATATAGACTTGGTTAGTATACCCACAAATGTTCAAATCAGCCGGGCTTACTCCAACTACTTTTTCAGACCTCCAAATTTGGCCATTTTCCATTGAAATCTGCATTTTGCGTTATTTATTATTTGGGCAAGTACGGTATATCAGATTATTGAATTCACAGTTCAATATCAAATCCATCTAGGAAAATCTATAAGCATGTTGTAAGCTTCACGTAACAGAATACGAACAAAGTTTCCTTGATTTATGCCTTCTCCCCCGACAGACGTATCAATTGTTGCTCTTCGAAACGGAACACAATTGGCACCTGTCATTCTCCTCCATATTTTGCTCTTCTTCTTCTCTCTCGAGATTCTTCTTGTCCTTCTTCTTTTTCTTCTTCTTTCCGAATGTCCCCAGAGAGGGACGCTTTTTGTCTCCCGTGAAGCGTAAGATATCGCTTGTATTCTTGTATATCTCGACGGGACAGGAAGGCATCCGGGGGTGTCGCTTTTTCATTTATTCATCCATCATTATTTGTTAGATATTGACACCAAGGATTATGACACTATGTAGTAGTGAAGTGTTTGGAAATTGAAGAGAGAAAGGGAAACAGTAGTGGACAAGATATTAGTACATTGGGGGAGGGTGGTACTTATTAATAATTGATTTGGAGAGAAATGAAATAGATAATTGAGACAAGGGACAACAAAAGATACATGTGGTATAGAAAGTGATATTAAAATAATGTTGAAGCTGATTGAATAAACATTTTTTCGCAAGAACCTTTCTGAGCTAGATTCAGTACGTCGACACCTAGTCGAAGGGCAATTAGAGTCTCCAACCACAACAGTTTTTTTCCGTTTCAAATCTCTTCCTCCTCAGTTTTATGTCGTTCGTCCTAAACGCTCTATTCGTTCCCCAAAATGTAATAAATTATGTAATAAAGGTCGACTGCTAATGCGCAGAGAAAGAGGGACGGAGGAAAAACAGTTGATTCGGCAGACATTCGGAAGAGAAGGCGAACGCTCATTTTGATTCATTTCGAAATGAAACCGACGTGTCGAGGTAGTAGTAGTTTCCTCACCGAGGTTAATGGTCACATATGAATTGGGAATTGGGGGAAGAAGAACCCTGGAAGCTAGAAGTAGCCCATAAGGCAGATCGGAGAGTTTCTCTGGCACGGCCCGGCCCGGGATTCGTGGGTCCCAAAGAAGTTTTTCTGGGCCGAGCCAGACCGACGAAATGTTTCACCTGGCCCGCCCGCAGGAAAATCACAAGTGTGACAGTTTACAAACAAATCTTCCAAAAGAGTTACCGTAATCTGATTCTCAAAGACTTAGAAGGAGTAATAAATCTAGAAACACAAAACGAAACAACCGTGTCGTTTCGACACTTTTATCGTTTTTTGATTCCACCACTTCCTAAAAGACAATCAATCAAACATATGCCTTCCCATAGGTCACATTGAATCTTCTTCTTCTTCTTTTCCGTTTTAATCCTAATGATGCCATTATGATGAAGAAGAGGATAGAGGGTAATCTTTCTGATCATAAAAGCCACCATTCAATAGCAAAAATCACAATAAGAGAAAGGTTAGCTCTGAGTTAGTTGGGGATATATTAAACAGTGAAATCAGATTGAGAGTATTCGCTCTTTTCGATTCATCATTTTTGGAGATTCTCACTCTAAATTCAGGATTCAATCCAATTTCCACTAAAATTTCTCTCTGGCTCAACTCATTTTTTCCTGGAGAGTCCATCCTCTGTCGACACAATTCATTATTCCCCACCCCATCCTCTCCTTACTTTTTCTCAATTTTTTTGAACGTAATTGATTGTTCATGGCCCGCCGGAAAAGAGGAGCACACACACGGATGCTCTTGCGGAAAGAACACAAAAAGAGAAAAAGAAAAATGAGGTGCGAATAAATCAAATCTCAAAGAAAACGAGCGGAAAAATGGATGGAGGATGAGTGGATGGGGGAAGGACACCAGGAGTTCTCAGGAGACGTTTTGGGAAGACTCTTGAAGAGGAGGGACTATGAATTGATAGGGAAAGTGAAAAACTCAGGGCTGCACTTATGAATCATGTTTGGAAAACACTATTTCGCTAATCAGAGAAAGGAAATATTTGTTGGTATCTTTATTTCGACTTTGGTACCTTTAATTATGTTTTTGTCAGTTATGGGAACCATTCGGAACGAATTGAATACAGACTTGCGAACAGCACTAATTGTAAGAGAGCTTTAATATGTCCAACTCCAGACTATAGTTCTAACTCCAGTCTTTAGTTAGACCATTCCTTGGTTGAATTAAGCTAAAATGTTTACAAAAACCTGACTGGAATGTGTTGGGACCCTTTACATTTTATTGGGTTCGGGGACCGAAGCTTGGTACCTCTGAACTTCCCTGATAAAGACCTTGGGAACCATGAATCCTAAAAGATCAAATTCAGTTATATGCAATCGTAGTTCTCTCTCTCTCCGTTACGCTCACAAATTCCGTATTCTTGGCACCTGAATACTATTTCTGTCTTCTCCTCCACCAAAAATATTCCAAGAGCACTAAAAAGTGGTCATTTCTCAAAAAATGTTTGCTCTCTCTTTCTCTTTCTCGTTCCGTACCTCCAGAAAACTAATCTCAAGGGACGCATTATCTCAAAACAACACACTTTTTTGTTCTCTTTTCCACTCGTTTCTTGTTGTTCGTTCGTCAGTTCGGAATCCGCAACACAAAATTATTGCTTTTTAGATTTTCAGTGTTTGAGGGAGTGAAAAAGAAAGAAAGGGGAAGAATATGAAAGAAAAATAATGGGTCTTCGAACTTTTTTTGGAGTGGTTTCATTTTTCGCAAATTCCCAAAGGAAACCGAAATGGGCAGAAAATGTTGCATAGATGTGAAGTTTAGTACATTGAGAAGGGGTCAAGAGGAACTAAAAAAAAGATGAAAGCAATTTTCAGATTCCGAAACAGAAGTTGATTTGTTGGCACCAGTAAAAGCTTCCTTGAATGCAGATGCACGGGTATTTCGAGCAAAAGGAATTGAATCATTGCCAGCCATCGGATTACAGGTAAACCTAAATTTTCAATAAAGCACAAAGAATCGAGAAATGGAGCAAGTATTGTAAAACTGAGAAAACTCGATTTCATGTTATACCTTTCGCTTGATGATTTCGAGATAAATCTTTCAAAGATATTGCAAATTCGAATAGTTGATGCTCTTTCAAAAACGTTAATGAAATTTGAAAAAGAGAACCCGGACAACTATTATCCTCTTCTCTTCTTCCAAGCATCTTCAAATTTCAGAGAGGCGTTGAAATCGCAGTTCCCTATCGACTATATCTTCCACGAAACTTTTTCAAACAATTCTCTCTTCTTGCCACTATCAAACCAATGGATAAACGGTGAGACATCTAGATTCTCAATTCAAAATGTTTGATTTCCCGTTTCAGAGGTGGTTATCTTTTTGCTGCCGTGAATGCATACGACTCTGCGGTGGATATCGGATTGCTCATTGAGCCAGCTGGTATGACATGATTAACCAAATGACTAAAAACATTCATTATTCAGGAACGAAGCAAACGAACATCTCTCTGATAGTTCGTTCAGTCGCAATTGTGTCATTTTTGGTGGAAGATTTTTCTCAACAATGGACACAATTTGCACTGGAAGTCATTGATCAGACAGTTACTTTTTACTTCAAATGTCGAAGATTTGCATCAAGACAGGTGAGAACCTCATCAGATTGGAAGCCCGACACACGGAGATTCCACAAGAACACCATCGCACTTTTCAAATTCAGAACGCGGATTCTGAAATTTGGAGGTGTGAACAGATAGATCCAACGTTTTTGCAAAGTTCATAGAATTTGGGATTCGCGAAGTGGGGTGGTCCCCTTATTAATGTAAACCTCATCTACAAGACACATTTTTGAGTTTTTCTCATCTTTATTCAAGACAACTTTCAGGTAACATCTCTCCCGGACTTCTCATTCGATGAAGCTGAAAAACTATACATTGCAAGTGCTGGACCAATCATCGACAACGGATTTGAGGTGCGCTATTTGTTTTATTTTTCAGATCGATCACTCACAAAGGTAATTTCTACAAGTAACATGACATTTAAAAAGAGGATAAAAGAGCAAACCATAACCGGAAACAGGATATAAAAAAAATGTTTAATTCTCTCCTCATGAATCATTTATTTCAAAAATCGGAAGAGAAAGAATGCGTGGTTTATGTTGACATAGGTGTTTTCTCTCAACTTTTTCTCTTTTATTCAACTTTCAAACTTTTGTGCGATCATTGTTTTGAATTGTTGTAATCATCTAGATTCTAAATCTTGAAACTCTCGTGTTTTTCAGTTTTCGAGTAGTCCCCCTCCCTTTTCCCTGAGATTCGAATCCCTCAAATCTTTCAACTGAGATTTTGCACTTTTACCGTACTCCTCATTTAAAAAAACAATCATCCTAGTCAATGAGACCCCGATGAGCTTCAAAAAGAAAGCCGCTTGTTTTGAGTCATTCCGACTCTTACATTATCTTCTGCGTCTCTCCGCCTGACAACACAATTTCACTTGTTACCTAAAAGGTGTCGCAATGTGTACTTTCGAATTGAGTTTTCCCACGTTTCATCGTCTCTTTTTGGGGTCGTTTGAATGGGCGGTCCGTTTCGGTACTTGGTACTGTCCGTCCTTTTGGTTGAATGGGTGATTGAGAGCAAAATGCCAACATTTGAGTAACCTTTTCCTTTTCCATTTAAAATTTACTTTGAGAGAGATAGCTCGTTTAAAAATGGAGGTGATGAGCTAGGTGGACTCGTAAGATGTAAGACTGTACATGACCATGCGAGTTGAACTTTTTCTCAAACTTTGTCTATAGGTATTTAGACTACGTAGACCTCATTTCTGCATTAAAAAATTGCGAATCCTCAAATTCTCCAATGTGTACTGTTGACTGCTTTGAGGGCTCATAACTAAACTCGCATGGTAATGTAAATTCCAAAGTCAGATCGTAGATTCTTGAATTCTTTCTAGTTGATAATTCTAGACCTATACCATCCCACGTGTTTTCTATGATTGAAAACGTTGCAAAGGTTTGTGAAAATACAACAAACACTTTCACTATCTGACAATGTTATCTTGGAAAAGGTCTCGTGCAATCCTTCCCTATTCCAAATGGATTTGTGCACAAAAATTCCAAAGTTTCTCAATAAGATTCAATCTATTTTTATTTCTCCATAGACCTCCATTTATTAGTTTGAACTGTATTCGAAGAATGTTTGAACATTCCCTTCTTCAATATCAAAACACAATATTGTTTTTCTTTTTTCTTTGTTTCTTTTTTTTTTGCAGAAAAACTGAGGAAGATTGGTTGAATTTGAGATAGTCATGCGCTTTCAAACTGTGGAAATTAGCTGAAATTTTTGTATTTTTCTTGACAATGACTTATAGAAAAGAGCAGATATATAAACAAAGAATTATCATGAGTTTAGACTCTACCTTTTTTTATTTTTGAGAATTCTCGAAAACAGAATGAAGCCGAATTCAAATTCAGAAGAAAAATAAGTCAATCAAAAAATCCCATCAAACTCATTTCTCGTATATCCGAAAATCATTGAAAGAGCGAAGAAAAACGTAAACTATTTTGGCTCAAAGTGCATGAAATAAGTGCACTTCCAAAAAGTTTGTTTATAAAAAATCTGGAGGAGACTTTTGGATTAATTGAGACGATTTTTGATGGTCGATTTGTTGATCCAGGAACAACTTTTTGGAGAGAATTTAGTTTTTGCTATTTCCAAGTTGTTTTCTATTAATTGAATATTCTCTGAAAAAAGTTTTTAGCAATGGAGTTTCTCTCTTTAGTCTAACAAAAAAGGTTTCACTTTTTTGTGAGTCTGGTTGTCAATGTACTTCCGAAAAGGCCTAAAGCAGAGATATGAGCCCTTCAAAATGTCTGAACTAGTACTAGCTGAAACTTTGACGACCTATAGCCAACCATAACTTGGTTCACGTAAACCCTCTGGTGATGCTGAATTCGAAAATGAATTCTACGAGCTTGGATGGGTATGCACCCAACTTTACAAAAAGTTGAACTGGTCTGGTGAAACAGTTACCTTCTAAAAATTTCAATTGTCCGAACATGAAGTTCAAGCTTTCCAACCTATTTATCTTCCAAATAATCCCTAACCTCCTCCATAACATAGTCTCAACAAGTTGTAAGTTTTTGCCTTCTCTCTTTTCTTTTCTCATCTTCAACTTCTCGAAAAACGAGAGAAAGATACCTAACTGACCTTCCGATGAGTCTTGGAATGAATCATATCTAAAAGTTTGCAACTTTGCCACATCATTCCTACAGTACCCCCCCCCCCCTTTCTCTGATCATGACACAGTCCTCTGTCTCCGCCCCCTCTTTCCAATAAATGTTTCTTTGCCGGAGAGCTCTTGTCACATTCCCATCATCCACTCAATACCGCAAACACCTTCTTTTCGTGTTTCTTCATCATCATTTTGATATCAAATCACACATCCTCCCATCGCACGTATATTATATAAAAAAGAGCTCTCACCTCTATCCCTCGAGCTCTTGAGGAGAAGAAAAAGAAGAAGATGCTCTGAATGCTGCTCTTGCTGCAGTCTATGATTAATTCGTTGGCCCTTTGATTCTCCGTTTTCTAGGTCGCCTGTTCGGTTGAAAAAGACACACTCTCATCAAACTATGAAAATCATTTATTTCGTCTCGGATCACATAGTTTTGAGGTTTAGGTGCCTTCAAGATTTTTAAAATAGAAGATATTTGTGTTTTGATTTTTTTCCTTCGGAAATTAAATTTCTTCTGAAATTTTCACAAGGATTACTTGAGGTGTCGAATTGAATTTTTTTGGGAATTGAAATGAGACTGTATTGTAGATTATATTGACTGTGAGAATTTAGAATCTGAAATGAAAATACGAGGAAATGTTGCACGTAACTCGGTCTAGTATTTTAGGTTGAGCTCAGAAAAAAAATACTTTGTAATCCTTTGATACATGTTTCTGGCTGGCAACTCGCATTACGTTAACATTTCGAACTTTTTTGTGTAGTTCCTCAGCCTAAGTTTCCTAATCCTAACTACTATATCAATTCTTCTAGTTTTCTTCTCTTTCTTTGCCTCTGCCTTTTTAAATAAGTCAAATCCAGTTTTGAAATTCTCCAGATGCGTCGTCTCCTTGTACTATTTGTAGTACTTCTCCTTCTGTTTGTTCCTGTTTTCGGGGGAGGCGAAGAGTTTGAAAACGATAACGATTTCCCTCTTCTCTCATCTGAACAACAGCCACCACCAGAAGAACAAAGTGAATTCTCAACGTCTCCTGAAGACTCATCACTCCCCGGTACCGTATTCCAAGTACATGTTCCCCGTGATGATGCACGAGTCCGTCAGGCGCGTGCATCTTCTGAAGAACGCGAAATCGTTCCTGAAAATGTCATGTTACCTGTGGAAATTGTGGAAGTGATCGATGATGGAACTGCTTTTGAAGATGATGGAAAGGTAATATTTTGCTTATTTTTTCAGGGAGCAATTCAAGAATTGAAATTGATTGATGATGCATCTCAAGGTTCACGACAATGTGATGAGCAATGGGTATGAAAATCAGCCTTCCAGAGATAGAAAGATTAGCTAAAAACATAAGTTAAACCATAAATATTCATATAGTGGCGTCGTCGAAAGCTTGAAAAAGAGCGAGATGAAATGAGAAAAGTAAGTTTTGCCACCACGTCATGTGACGTCGTCAGCTTACTGTTATTTGTGTCATCGATTTTAGATTTAGAAATTGTCAATTGGTTCATTCTATTGTCCAATACTGTGGTCCAAGATTTCTTGAATTTCTGCAGTTTGTAAAGAAAGCCTAGCATTCTTGAACATCTGTGGGAAGTTTCTTCTAATTGACATTTCTTTGAATTCAGGGTGTCGAAGGATCTGGAACTCCAGAAGAATTCAAGAAGACCCCAGAATCATTGGAACTTCAAAAGATCTCTGAACTTCCACCAACTCCCGCTCCTCCACCACCATATCCAACTCCTCAATTGGCTCCACAAGGTGAGTGATTGAAATAGATTGGGGGTCCGAACATTATCTTCAACATGCTAATCCTTTTCAGATTTGTTTCTATCAGATGATTCACTTGTTGTTCCTTTTATTGGGGGTGGCCCAGCAGCTAGAGGTTATTCGAGTAGAAATGAGAGAGTTTCCCTTTTTAGAAGATTTTGAATTTTCAACTGTTTGCCGCTTTTTAGAATTGCATGGTGTGAAAAGTATCGACGATTTCTAGCAGAACTTGAGACCATTTATTGAGAAGATTTATGATAAGAACCAATAGAAAACTCTGGGGTCATTTTTCCCGAAACATCCCTTTATTTTCTTATTGACATTAAAAAAAGGTCACAGACTCCATGTCTCGAAAACGGGGTTTTTTTCACAACTGTTTTCCAAAACTTCCATGAGAGTGTGCTCTTTATCCCATAGCCTCCTGTTCGCAAATCTCACACTCACAAGTTTAATTTTCAGATCTGCGATCCTATGAGCAACAAGCAGCTACAACTCCATTCCAAGGTGTTCCATCATCATCCGGACAATGTACTCAAGTTTGTCGTGGAGAGACTGGACCAGCAGGACCCCCAGGAAAAGATGGAATTCCCGGTTCTCATGGATCTCCAGGTCATCAAGGTGAGAGAGGAAACGATGGATCGCCAGGAATGCATGGATCACGTGGAGAACAAGGACCGCCAGGACCACCAGGAATGCCTGGACTTGCTGGACCACCTGGACCACCGGGATCTGGATCATCAGGTAGTGGATCGGGAGCCGACGGACCACCAGGGCCACCGGGACTTCCAGGAGCACCTGGAAGAGATGGTACAGCCGGAGTGGAAGGACTGAGAGGACCACAGGGACCACCAGGACCGAAAGGAGATGATGGTGTTAGTATGGAGAATCTGACAAATGATGATATCGAAAGAATTGCGAGAAGAGTTGCTGCAATTCAAAAGGAATCACAAGAACCAATGAGAGGAGACCTTCCAGAATATAACCCACGAGTTCACAGTTACACAACAAAAGGAGAAAAAGGAGAACGAGGAGCGCCTGGTGCCCCGGGAGCCCCCGCTTATGGAGGTTTGCTTTGTTTATTTCGAAAATTTCAAAGAAGAGAAGAAAATGTTCCGATGACTTGCTATAGTTTGTAAATCGACAAGTTTTTGTTAGTTTTTCCTATGAGAATGACAACGCTTTACTGCTTTTTGCTTTATTTCTTCCTACTATTTTCTACTTACTCAACAATATACGTATTCCCAATTCCAGAAGTTTTTCTAAAAGGTATCTACTTCGAATAGAATAAGAAAAAACTTTCCTTCATTCCTAGTCAATATAAAATTGCAGCAATCACAACTGGAACTGCTGTCAATGTTCATGCAACAACTGTCGAATTGTTCGCATCGGCTCGTGCCACATCCGTTGGACAATTGGCGTTTGCCACGTCATCGCAACAGCTTTTCATTCGAGTTACGAACGGATGGAAAGAGATTCAATTGACACATTTCCATCCATTCTTGGAGACTAGACAATCGACGGTTCGTTTTGGATTTTGAGTTATCTTTGGTTGATTCAATTTTCTCTTCAATCAGTTTCTTTTTGATTTTCCATTTTTAGCCAATTGAACTAGATTCACGCTATTCACCGAATAGTATTGAATTCTGGGTGAGTCTTGTCAGATGTTGTGATTGTCATGTCAAGTGTACCTCAATATTTGATATTTGCTGGTTATCTCGTGAGACTTCGAGTCATTTAGAGTACAGTGCAGTAGGTCATGCAAAGTGACCAGATTTAGTTGAGAAAGGTCAACTTTAAGGGTCTAAAATAGTGGGTTTTTATGATCTGATTCAGCTAAAATCTGGTGGATGCATTGATCAACTCTGGAATTAGTTTTCTGCAGTGGATCACTTTTTTCCATAACGGCAGCCAAGTTAGTTAGATCACGTGCAGTGACAGAGATTCAAAAGTGGCTCAAATTCGCCTACTTAACTTAGCTGCAATTATAGAGAACGGGTTTTCAACTAAAAACATTTAGATCTATGCAACTATCCCATTTTAACAACATCGGATCGTGAGAAACCACTTTTCAGACCTTCAAAGTTGTCCTTTTATACTGAACATGGTCAATTGGTATAACTAACTGCACGGTACTCCATTCCAAAACGCAGCAAATGTCTTCTAGTAGTGTCTCATTGCTAAAACTCAGTTCATTCATTCCCATCTCAGAGCCGTCAAAATGGTCATAAATGTTCATCGCGACATCCTCGAAATTCAAATGTAACTTATCGATATTAGTCCTCGTCGCCTTTTTTTTTAGAAACCACCCACTCAGCAGCTACTACTTATCCAATCACTCACATCCTTTAGTGGTTTTCTAGCTTAGTTCAACTCCGCCTCTCCCCACAATCACAATTCTTCCGAAACCTAGGTTTTTCAATAGTTTCACTAGGTTTTTGTAAGTCCTGTGAAGCAGTTTTCGTCCAGCACAATTTTCAATGAATCCTTGGATGTCTTGAGCATTCAATAATGATAAGACCTTCAGCAAAACTCTCGACAAAACGACGCATCTCAGCCAGAAAGATCTGTTGTAGCACCATGGCATCCAAGAGTGAATTTGGAAGAAGCACAAAGAGAACCAGGACCAAACAATAAGGATCGAGTTGTTAGTTTTTTGTCACTGTAAAATTTGCAGCGGATCTTTATGATTCTTATTTTAGATTCACATGATCGCCTTATCTCAACCCTTCTCTGGAAACATCCATGGACTCCGTGGAGCAGATCTCCAGTGCTACCGGGAAGCAAGAGCCGCTGGATACAGTACGACCTTCAGAGCAATGCTTTCAAGCAACGTCCAGGATTTGGTTAGAATCGTCCATTCCGTTGATTACGATACTCCTGTCGTCAACGTCGCTGGTCATCATTTGTTCCCAAGTTGGAGAGCATTTGTCAATGGAGCACAAATGAATCAATACGCGAAACTACTCTCTTTCGATAGACACGATGTTCTCAATGATTCCAGATGGTCAGTTATTTTCACAGTGTTCCCTGTTTATAACTTTTCTGAAATTTAGGCCTGACAAACGAGTATGGCATGGATCGAAAGAAGGAGGAATCAGAGCCGAGCAGTATTGTGATGGATGGAGAAGATCTGATGGTAGGGGTTTCTCTCAGTATCTAGCCTAGACACACTTCTATTTCAGGATCTTTGACATCTCTTGCCGGTCAAATCTACTCGAACACCAGCATTTTCCAATCTAGTGGATCTGCCAAATGCGAGAACAAATTGGTTGTGTTGTGCGTTGAGGTGGGAGACTATTTTTCTACACTTTTAGAGAATTCAAAAATCTATTTCCAGAACATGTCGAAATACCATGGTGACCGTATTCTCCGTCTCAACAGAATCACCTCAGACTTCAAGATTTGAGCTCCTCCTGTCTTCTAGATCCTTTAGATCATATTTCAATTTCGATTTTAGAATTTATTTTCTCTGTTTACAAACTTTCCTCCCGATTCTGACCAAAGATCATTTACTTCTTTTCCCCGCCCACTTTGAATTATGAAAATCTCGAAACCCCAACTTTACGAAAACGGCTCCACATCTTCACTAATTTTCCTGCTTTCCCGTATTATTACCGAAATTTCTTTCCTTTTTAACAACTGCCATTTTATAATTGAAATTGATTCTATATTATGAATGTTTTGACTCACTATCTTGACATCAAAATGTAATATTTATCGTACAAAATTTACAGGGCAATGTAACATGAGAATTTATGAAGTGAGTACCAGTGAGAAATGAACAATTGAAGAAAGAATGCTGACAAAATAATTTCTATCGATGATATTGCCATTGTTGTTGTTGCTGCTGACCGGGTCCAGGTTGCTGTCCCATTTGAGGCGGAGCCATTCCACGTCCGGGCATATATGCTTGAGGTGGTACTCCTGGTGGTCTCATTCCCATTTGCATACCCATTTGAGGGTTCATATATCCTTGGGGTCCTGGTCCAGGTACTGCTCCAGGAGGTTGACCAGGTCTTTGTTGGTAGTATCCGGGTGGACCTGGTTGTGGCATCATTGGCATCATAGGTGGACCTTGTGGAGCGTGATAATCTTGAGGACCGTATGCTGGAGGAATGGGACCATACTGAAAATTTAACGTCAATCAAGATAGAAGGGCATTTTCAACTCACTCGGCCAACTGGGACATTTCCCATCCGCATCATTTTTGCTTGCGGTCCTCCATCATCCATTCCACCTTGCATAGAATCGTGCATCTGTTGGTACTGCATCTGAAACTTTGCTACTATTAAATGACTGCCCGTAATCTGTATGATGATTCTGAATGAAAAAGACTAACATGATGCTGTTGTTGTTGCTGTTGTTGCATCATCTGATGTGCATGTCCATCTGGAGCAACTCCCGGGTGTACTCCACCCATCGGTGGTTGACCCATTTGAGGAGCGACCATTTGTGGCTGACCCATCTGAGGCTGGACCATCTGTGGCTGGACCATCTGAGGTTGCACCATCTGTGGTTGACCCATTTGCGGTTGTTGCATCTGTGGTTGTCCCATTTGAGGCTGACCCATTTGAGGTTGACCCATTTGTGGTTGTCCCATCATCTGAGGTGGACCCATCTGTGGCTGTTGCATCTGGACTTGTTGCTGTTGCTGCTGTTGTTGCTGCTGTTGTTGTTGCTGTTGCTGAACTTGATCGATTGGAACCTAGAAGTGTGAAACAAAAAAGTACAATCAGAATTTTGAGAGACTTTTACTCACGGTCATTTGTTGTTCCTTTTTGGCATAAGGAATTGGGTACTTATTGAATACGTCATCTGTCTCTCTTGGTGGTCTTTCCATTTTCTGAAATACTCCGTTTGGTTTGAAATGTTTGACTGTAATCTTACTCTGAAATAAATATCGTTCATGGCCTCCTCACAGCTAACGCGTTTTGTTGGATCCACAGTCAATAACTTTACAAGCAATTTATACGGAGAGCTTTGCGAGTTTATCTTCCATTTGTCAAAGTATCGTTGCAAGCTGTTCGGGAACGTCTGGATAGGAGTTCTGAATGGAAGAAAGTTCTGGTTGCTCTGCCATAATGAATACTTACCCTTCATTTCTAGCATCATTCAAAAGTCTCTGATGATCCGGCATCTTCTTCATATCTGGCCAATCAGTGTCCGATGGATATCCCAATAAGTGAAATATTCTGAAATCGAAGTCTATTGGGTTGTATCCGATTACTATGTTCTACCTCTTGACTTGATCGTAGTGATAAGGATTCTGAGCTTTAATGTCTTCTTCTTTACAGAAAAACAAAGGCTCAGCAGTGAGAAGCTCTGCGAAAATGCATCCAATAGCCCAAACATCGATAGCCTAAAGAATCTACATAGTTCTTATTTCAGAAGTTCTGCTGAATTTACCTTAGTGTAATGCTTTGCACCAAGGAGCAATTCAGGAGCTCTGTACCAGAAAGTGACCACAACAGGATCCAATTCCGCCATTGGTTTCAAAGGGTTTGCGTATATTCTTGAAAACCCAAGATCGGCGATTTTCACCCTTCCACGCATGTCTGGTGGACCATCTCCCATCAGTAGGATATTGGCCGGCTTTAGATCTCTGTGAAGAACCCAGTTTGAATGAAGATAATCCATACCTGTATAAATGTAGAATGAGTTAGTAAGTTTTGTTTCTATCATATCAACTACCTGATAAAATTTGGAACAGTATATTTTTGACCATATTTCTTGGAACCATAATAGGAACCTTTTTAGTTTTAGCCGTACGATGGTGTTTGATCACATGCCAGAGATCGTGCTCTGCATAGTCCAGTAGTAACCACACTTTCTTTTCATTCGTCAGGAATACTCGTTGCAGACATATGAGATTTGGATGTCTGAACATAACCTCTTATTTTCAGAATAAAATAAAAAAGACTCACTTTAATTCGCGGAACAATGCAATCTCTCTGCACGCAGACATGGAGAATCCTTGACCTTCTATCATTTTCAGAGCATATTCTTTGTTTGGAAACCTCCCGTTTGGGTGCTTTGGAACTGCTTTGTACACCAATCCATAAGTTCCGCGACCAATTTCTTTGGAATTTTCAAAGTAGAACAAATCCTCAACCCGTTCTCGACTGACACCCAACTTCTTTTTGAAGTTTTCATCTATCATCAATCTGCAAAAATTATCTACTTTTCAGTTTTGCAAGGGAATTACTTGAGCTTTCGTTTTGAAATTTATAGGGTCATAGATTAAATTAACTGTGATGATTCACAATCTGCAATAAAAAGTGGCTCAATGTTTACGTAACTCGAATCTTCAGCTATCAAATCCATCAAGTCCATATTTTGACCAAGAACGGTTCACTTTGATGTAGGAACCTCCAACTAAGATGGTCGGATAAGAAAATATCTGGGAGAGGGGAAGGAAATGAGACCGAAGGTGATAGTCTAAGGAGAATGGAGTTCAGGGTTCTCTTTTATACTAGGAGGGGCGGAGCCAGATAGTGCCAAAAACGTCGGTAAAATAGAAGGAGTAATGATAGATACAGTAAGAGAATGGGAGATTGATCATAAAATAATAATGTGTGGGAATCGCTGCCTCCAACAGAGGCAAAGAGCATGAATGAAAATTGGAGAGGAAAAGGCCATAAAAACGAGAAGGAGAAAATAGATTTCAAATTCTTGTTGGGATTCGAAAGGAAACTTTCGACAGTCCCAGCCTGTATTAATCTATGACCTTTTCGAGGACTCGTATCACAGTTTTTAGACTCTAAAAGTCTATTTTTCTTGTGTTGAACTCAGAAAGACGCCTGTAATGTGTGATATAAGATTCGAAGATGGGATTCGAACAGATACAAGAGAGTTTAGATCCCTATATGTTCAAATCAGAACAAATTGTTAAACCCAATTTCACATAATTGCAGTTATTATTCTGAGCTTATCACAGAAAACTAGATTCTCTAACAGTGCCTATGAACTGAAACAAGAATTCTCGAAAGTGCCCTAAATAGTAGTGACTGGGACTTCGGGCAACCATAACTTGAGTTATATGAACATTTTGAAAATCTAATTGCAGATTCTGAATCCTCGGTCAATACAGTCTATGATCCGATTCTTAGAAAAGTTCAACTCAGCGACTCAAGGAATCCCCTTGTTAGTAGTCATATTACAGTAGTATTACAGTAGTATTTTATGAACAGTAGTGTGAATAGTACTTATTGATAATCTGATTTCTTTGGACGAAACTGAATTGGGAATCTTGTTTGAAACGTAATTAAATCTATATACTTAAGTCTTCAAATACTTACGTCATTGTTCAGGAGCTATTGGATCGGATTCAGATGAGTCCAATCGATCTGAATTAAATGCGAGGGGTACGGTTTAAAAGTCCGCAAACACCAGACGTCGCGTACAGTACACCACATTTTACGACATTTTCGTTGCTGTTCGCTCCCGTTTTTTCTTCATATCGAGTTTTATCAGAATCGGACATCATTGTTCGTTCTCGAAGGGCAGAAATCAATACATTCAAATGTATTCTGAATAATTAATAAAGGAAATGCACAAAAATTAACAGAAAATATATATGGGGGCGACGCAGCAATAATTAAAATGTCAACGAACTAATACTCCAATCGATCGCCTTTCGAGATTGTTCGCGTTGGCTTAACAAAATCTAAATTATTGAATCACTGATTCCGATACTGATTTCAGATTGTTTATATCGACTCGACAAACCTGCATGAATTTCTGTACTCCACAGAAACGTTGAATTTAATAAAACGTTTTTTTCGCTACTTTTCTCACCTTTTTACATAATTTCCTCTTATTGTCCAAAGGAAATAATTACAGACCGACCTGTTCAGATGCAAATGGGTGATCATCAAATATTGGGGAACCAAAGGTGAGATTTTGTTTTCGAGAAAGTTTGCCGAGCGTTCATGAGATGGATTTGCAGAACGTATGTTCAAAAGGGGATTCCTGGACAGGCTGGTGGGGGGATGCCTCAGAATGTCAACTATGTACAAAATCAAGGTGTTCGAATAATCCCTCAAGAAGTGAATGGACAACCGAGGGTAAGAATACAAATCTATCAGTAGAAGTGATAATAAAGAACAGGTTTTCTTTTCATGAGAAGAAGCAATGCTTGTCTGAAATTTGCTCAAAATATTATAAAACAGATCAATGGACGTTTCCAGATAATTCAACCTATTACTCGTCAAGTACCCCAAAACGGAACATTTGTGCGACAAACTCAAGGAATCCAACAATTTCAATCGAACTATGGCCACGGGGTTAGTATCCGGTTAAAAGCGGAAATCATGAACATTATTTGTTCAATCATTCTAAAATATTTCGGGTTTTAGGGTACAATTGCCGGTCGTAGTGTGGCGGCAGGTGCTGCGGTTCGAGCAGTTCACGGAGCACCGCAACATGCCTACAGTAAGTTGATAGTTTAAGATACCAGGATACGAACTATGATTATGTTCTCTTAATGATAAGAGCTCTCAAGATAGTTTATCTTATTCGTAGGGCCAGTTAATGTTGTTCCCGTTGGTTCACAACAACAGACAAGAACAATGTATGTGACGGCGCATACGGGACAACAGATGATCCAGGGAACAAGGATGGTGCAAGTCCAGGTATGTGATACTGTAACATGCAGCGTTGCTAAACTTTTGATAGCGTCGATTCCAGAGTCCACAGCAGCCCCATCAATACAATCGTTCGCCACAGCTTCAGAATCAAATGTTAATACAACAACAACAACGGCAGCAGAATCAAGCTCAGCAACATCACCAGATGGTTCAGCAGCCTCAGATAGTTCGACAACAAGTTATTCAGCATCATCCTCAACAGAATACATCACAGCATCAACAAAATCAGCAGCAAGTCTTTGTTCAACCTGGCATGAATCTGGCCGTGCCTTTGAGAGAACCATCTCCGGAGCCCGTATGTTTTTTCTTCATGTGTGTCGATTTTTTGACGTATGAGGTCGCCTTCGAATTGACGGCCCCAACTGACATATATTCAGATCACCATAATATGTGTTTTACTCAGTTACTTCCAGGTCGTGATCAAGACAGAGCTGCAAACCTCTCCAGAAGTATCAATAAAAAAAGAGGAAGAGCCAATGCCTGATGATGGTGATATTGATATTCAAGTATGCTGCAATTTATCAAAATAATTAAAAATATGACACATCCGTTTCAGATTCGAAATGTTGTTTGTAACTACACTCTTCCTCTTCACATCGATCTTCGTAAGCTCGCAATGAACACTCACAATGTAACTTATGAGCGTGAAAAAGGGGTGATGATGAAGCAGAAAAGAAATCCTGGTTGCTACATCAAAGTATATAGTTCCGGGAAAGTATATATTGTTGGATGCCGGAGTGAAGCGGATTGCAGAAGAGCTGCTCGCTCGATCGCTAGACATGTTCAACGAGTAATGGGAAAAACGAAAGAAAGAGTTTCGATGCGCAATTACAGAGTGAGTTTTAATTAATTTCTCCAAGCGTTTTTCATTATTTCTATCGTTATAAAAATAAATATTTTTTCCAGGTGAACAATGTTCTTGCAACATGCCGCTTGCCATTTGGTATCAAAATCGAAGAAGTTGCCGCAAAATATCCGGCCGAGTCCACCTATGAACCTGAGCTGTCTGTTGGACTCGTTTGGCGATCGACTACACCCAAAGCCACCCTCCGAATTCACACAACTGGATCTATTACTGTAACTGGTGCTTCTTCAGAAGCCGACGTTCTGGAAGTTCTCTCTAAAATCTATCCGATTGTTCTTGACTTCCGCTGTCATGAGAGAGCTAAAGGAAACGTTGCAGCTCAACAAAAGAGGAAACGAAAAGCTCCAACGAAGAAAGGGTAAGTTTTATTTACAAACAGCGAACTCCCAATAAAAAATTAAATTCTAGACCAACTGTTAAACGAGAGCGTTTCGATGATGCCAATTACGGTAATTCCGGAGTTATCAACAACCAGGTAATCTGAAATGAAATACTCTTGTGACCTGCTAACTTCTATTTTGTAGGTCTATTTCTCGGACGAGGATGAAGACCTCTACGATGATCTTGATTTGGACGACTGAACAGTTCCAGCTCTTCCCCTCTACTCGCTTCAATTTATTCGCAATGTTTTAATTAATCGTTCTTTCTTATTATTCTTGTCATAATTCTTCTTCCCCGTATATTAGCCTCATTCCTCAGTTTTTGTCTCGTTCGAGTGTCTCCAACTGCTTCTACTTTCATGCTTTATTCGCTTTTCCCCGTCTCTCCCAACCCCACCCATTTCAAAAAATCTCTATTCATTTTTGTAAAATTAACTCAGAAAACCAAGTTTCTCGCGTTCTTCCTGCTCTTTCTATCTCTCCGCCGTGCTCTCTACTTCATTTTTCGTCTTTGTTCCCTTACAGAAAACGCTCTAAAAATGTTTAATTTACCTAAACACTTCCTTTTTCGAGTTCCCGTTTTAATGGCAATCCAGTAGTCTTCTTATTCTTGTTTCCTGACAAAAAATTCCGCAAAAATGTCCTTAAAAACAAACGTGTCGCTGTCAAGATTGAGCCCTTTTCTTTATTTACATGTGATTTTTTCCTACTTTCAGTCCAGTTTTTATAATTCCTCTAGAACCTAGTTTTATTTCACAAATTCCACTTCTCTCGTTTTCTTGCAAGAATATAAACTTATATATAGTTCATTTGAAGTAAAATACAGTAAGAAAGATGAATATTGCGAGATGATGACAATGATGAAAATTATTCAATGATTCGTATCCTTCCTAGCTGATGCACGGAATGCACGCTCTTTCTCGAATTGACGATTGTCTGCTCGGTCCAAGAATTCCATCTTGTTCAAGTATCCACCCTTGCCGCGGTTGTGAGATTCCAAGTCTTCCTGTAAATTTTGACATTAATATACAAAAAAAAACTGCAATACCTTGAGATTATTTTGCGATGTGAAGGCTTTCCAATCTTGATCAGATCTCTCCAACACAGACATTTTTGACCGCTTCGACAGAGCTTTAGCTGCGTCTAATAGTCCGACACGCTTTCTTGCACTAGGTGCATTTCCTTGCGTAACTTGTTCAGAAGGTCTAGAAATATGAATATTGCCTAAAAGATATCAGAGAATCGAAAAACTCACGCTCTCGGATAAACTTTCTCGGTTTCCACAGGTGTAGAAGAAGACGCGCTGAAAGCAAATTCCTCAACTTATAAAACCTCTGTATGACGGATATCCTTACATATTCTGCTTTGGGTAAACCTCTTCCTCAGTACTGGCGCTTTCTGAGGTCGTAGTGCTTATTGTTGGAGGAGCCAGACCTGTGAGCTCTGCGAAGATAGCGTCAACATCGACTTTGTCTTCGCTATCCGCCAAATTCTCTAGTTTATTCTGTGCTTTCGAGTCTTCTTTTAACTTCTCGACGTCTTCTTCTAATTCTTCTTCTCCTTCCTCGGCGTCATCGATCTGTTCAGGAGAGAAAGCAATAAACGCACGATATCTTGGTATTCTTACTTCGTCTTGTGGAGTGTCGTCCGTGTCTTTCGATGGATCGTAGTCTTCATCTGAAGAGGAGTTGTAGTCGTCCTCGTCTGCCTCGCGTTGAGCCGACATTTTTGAAGTTCTAAAAACTTTTAAGATAAGATTAACGGCAAATAATATACATTTTCAGAACTATGTACGCCTAACAATTGGCATACGTTGCTCTTATAAATAAATCAATAAAAAAATCGAAAAAAATTGCCAAAAAAATCTAAAAAACATATCTGTCCGCAACTGCGCGGGAAATGTGATGCATGACGTAATAGAGCGCGTTTGCATTATGATGATTTTATTCAATTTTTGTTTTCGAGTTCGCTGTCTTGTTGATTCTATTTTTACAAATACTACGATTTTCAATCTTTTTGTTACAATAAAATCGTTTCAGAGTAAGAATGAATTCTCACGACGAAGTTCAACGCACTCTGAATCCAACTTGCACCGGAACATCGGTCATCGCTCTTCAGTACAAAACTGGAGTCGTTGTCCTCACTGATCGTGTTGTTTCCTATGGAAAAATGGCCCGTTACAAGGTATGTGCGTTTCGTGCAAACAAAAATAATGACAAGTGTTTTTCAGAACGTCTCTCGTCAGTACAAGGTTAATGAAAATGTGCTCATCGCATTCGGAGGAGATCACGCCGACTTCCATTGGCTCCAAAATGTCATCGAGCGTCAAGTGCTTCTTTGGAAGCGTTTCGATCAAGACATCGGACCAAAGGCACTTCATGGATATCTCACCAGTCTGCTCTACGGAAGGTCAGATTGCAATTCTTGTAAAGCTCAGTAAATTTAATTATTTTATTCTTAGGCGTTGCAAGATGAACCCAGTTTGGAACACACTTGTTGTCGCGGGAGTTGAAGAGGAAGAGAAAAACAACAAGGAAACCAGCACTCCATTCATCGGTGTTATCACGCAGAAGGTCCGTCTTGAGCAACTCGGTCTTTTCAGCTGAATTGGTCTGATTTTAATGTATCAATAAATAATTTCAGGGCTGCGCTTATCAAGTGAAGCACATTGCCACCGGACTCGGAGCGTTCCTTCTCAATCAGGCCGTGGAAGACGAGTGGAGAAAGAAAGGAGAGGATCTTTCCCGCGAAGAAGCGGAAGCCGTACTTCGCAAATCGCTCGAGCTTACACTCTACCATGATTGTGTCGCCGATAACGAATTTGAGATCGGTCGTGTTGATGCTACAGAGGGTGTCGTCTTGGGAAAAGAGGAGAAGATCATCGGAGACTGGTCGATTGCCGAGACCAATTGCCAGTACGAATGAAACTCCTGGGTCCAGGAATTGTGAAATCGTAACGAAGTGTTTAATTTATTTGCTGCTTTTTTTAATGTTTTAACCCACACTCTTTTTCCCCCCAATTTCATTCGGTGTTGAATTCTTTATTCTGCGTGAACTCGATAAAGATTATTATCCTGAATTCAGACGTTTAGTTTCAAAAACAATTCAAAAATGACTAGCATGAGATTCGGTGGTATTAAGAGTGAGTTAACAAAATACTGCTAGTGATGAATGGTTATAACCTTCAGGTAAACTTCAAAAGTTCAGCTTTTCACCATCCAGAGACAGACCACCGAAATCTCCAGATGAAGATAAAACGCAAGAGAAACCCAAAAAGATTAGCCACAAAAAAAAGATAAAGCAAAGATACAATCTAACTGATTCGCAGTTTGAAGACGAGAAGTATTTATGCATTGAACGAATGAAATAATACTATCATCTATTCCAGAATAATCGCTCAAAACCAATTGAAAAATTGGGAAGACTACCGTAAGGAACAAGTTTTACGAATTTTCCAATCCAATTCTGAATATGTGTCCAAGTCGAAGAAGTCGGATGTGGTAAGGCCGAAGAATGTTGATTTTCGAGTGTTTTGAGGGCTCTAGATTTCAGTGTCACCCTAAACTGGCTAAGGCGAACGTTGTGTTGAATAGTAAAGGCGAGAAGGTTGAAGTGGAATTCGGTCGCCTTAGGGAGTTCTATTTGTGCACACTGGCACCATCGAAAGAGTATGCTTCAATCAGAGATCATGTAAGATATCGATCAGGAAGCGATCCCTTATTTTGTGATTGTTTTAGACTGAGGCAGAAAAGCAGATGGCGCTATGGTAGTTGGGGGGGGGGGGGGGGGGGGGGGGGCCACTATTTTTTCACCGTTTCCGTGATTTTTTTTCATTTTTACGTGGCACTTTTGGAATTGTTTTTTTCAATATTTTTAGAGAAAAAGAAAGAAAATATACATTCATTTCTACATTTTCCGTCGTCGTGAGGTGGTCGTCGCGCAGGTAATTTTAAATTTTGCACTGGGAAGTCTACAGATTGTCCTTCCCATAAGCTTAACGCCCTAGACAAGGGGATACCTTCCCACAGGGAGGCCCAGGAGCATTAAAACTGTTCCAGAAAGTCATCTGATTCTGCGGGAAAGTTATCTGATTGGCCTTCCCATAAGCTTAACGCCCTAGACAAGGGGATACCTTCCCACAGGGAGGCCCGGGAAGCACAAAATTGCCACGAGAAAAAGTCACGTAAAAATGAAAAAAAAATCACGGAAACGGTGAAAAAATAGTGGGCCCCCCCCCCCCCAACTACCCCCCCCCCCCCCCCCCCCCCAACTAAGCAACAAACGGAGTATGAAAATATCAAAAGGTTATTACCTAGTAAAGAACCCGAATTAGCAATATGTAACTATTCAGTGTGTGTGGAACTGCAGGAGCTCCCCAGAAGGCGAAAATCACTGAACGTGAGAAAGACGAGGTCGAAGAAACTGCACCATCTGAAAAATTTAGTTAGGTTTAGTTTTTCCTCTCAAACAATCCTCAAGTTTAGTTCCCAACACAACTGATGATAAGCACAAGCAGTTCCATGAAACGTGGTATCGCCAGTCCATGACACGTACCAAACTGAAACCAGGGAGGATGAACTATTGGTTGGGTAACGAAGAGGAGTAAGTTCCCATGTAAGGTTCAGGCCCAGTGAAATTGTTCTATAGAGAAGATGTATCTGTTGATGATGATCCTGAAGGGAAATACACAGTTACAGTGGAACGACTGATTGAGACATTGACGCTTGGTGGAAAAATTAAAGATTCGGGAGTGGTAGAACCAACAGCTAGCGGCGGTTCCAAGGCTGCTTTGGTCGACCCGGTCTCATCCATTCTGTCAAAGTACAAGAGAACGTGCGGTAAAGAAGCGAATTATCTGAACACGCTAAAAGGAACAATTGATTTCTCAAAGAACCAGAGTGCGGAACCAGCGCTCAGTACTCACACAATAACTCAGGATGATCCAACAGAGTATGTGCTCAAAAGGTCCTATATCTCCAAGCCAAGTTACAGCGCACCGAACCAAATCACCTTCGCTTCAACCATAAGTGCTACCGTTTTCATGGGAAAACGGGTGAAACGGCTTAATTCGTCTCGAAACGACATGGAGACTTACGAAGAAAATCGCAAGGACTACACAAGAGAAGCTGGAGAGGAAACTAGTGGAATATGATTTTTGCGTTATGCATATGAATAAATTTTACTAAAATAATGTTTACTCTAAAAACGAAAAAGTGTAATTTCATAGAACTGGGTCATGTTTTCGATCATTTAAGCTTCAAGAGCAGCGATTCTCTTCTGTTCGGCGGCTTTAGCCTTCGTGTCTTTGGAAACGTAGTCGGATGGGACGATGTATCCGAAAACGTAGCGACGGCCAATCATTTCCCCGATGAAGAACCAGAAGACAACCTCGAAAGCAACAGCGGTGTAAACAAGTCCTTCCTAAAAAAAAGAGCATTGAAATATATTCTAGAACATATATCCGAACAAACCTTTACAGTCAGATTAGCGTATTGCTTGGTCTGAATGAACTTCTGCACTTTGGCCCAGTCAGCTTTAACGGCTGGCCAATCAGCGGTTCTTGGTGGCGCAAGCTCATGCTTTCCAACAGCCTTCAAAACGGCAAGACGACGTGGGAACTGTTGTGCTTGGTGTCGGTAAAGAGCCCCAGCGGTATTGGCGATCTTTTCGAAGAAGCTCAGCTTGTGAGTCGCCATCACTGAAAAATCATTACTGTTTTGATATTCTAGCAGAAATTGATCGAACAGAACAATCGATAAAGCACCAGATTTTGCAGAATCAATGAAAGCAGAAATTTTTTAGAAAACCAACAAAAATCGAGACGAGGAAAGCGAAAAAATTAGATCCATTTAAAGCAGCCCATTTAAATGAGTACAGTACTATCTGTTTTCGTGGCGAGACCAAGCACTACTTTCAGTCAGAAATCCTTTAATTTATTCAATTTTCTCAACGAAAAAAACCAATTTACATGTTTAACTATAGAGACTGGGATTCAAGAAAATTCGGAAAACGATTTATATGAACGCACGTGTATTTACGCGGCGCCGTGTTTGCGGTCTTAATTCACGACCCGCATCACTCACATTGTTTGCAATCCCACTCACATTATCTGTAACCAATATTATGTTATTTAACTTCTATTTAAATTAATTTAAGATTTTTACAGATTAACAATGATCAATCTCCGACGATTGGTGCACACTTCGTGTCGATCCGATCGTGGAAGAACGGCTTTCTACAATATTCATCAAAAAGTATGGAGCTAAATTCATGGAGTTTCTATTAAAATACTATTTTTCAGGTGACTGATCCAGCTAAACAAGACCCAGACTATTTTGAAAAGAAAGCAAGAGAACTTCCTCTCGGTTAAGAGATCTTTCTTTATAAAATGTCCAACTATCGATAATTTCAGACCAAAACTATATCGATGCTCTTTCTAAGTTGTACTATGAGAAAATCGGCAGCGAGCGCGATTTGGGTCTGAAAGCTGCAGATAATTTGGTGAGTGCATTCTGCTATTTTTTCTATTTTATTGCTAGACTTTTATAGATTCTCGAAAAAACGGAGTTCGGATTGCCGCGAATCGAGAAATCGAAAATTCGTGCGAAGTATGAGGATTTGGATGTTCTTTCGAATGCTCCAGAATCTGTGAAGAAAATCTTCAGTGTGGAAATGGCAACAAGACGGGAATTATCGCAAGAATGGAAGCAAAGTCTTATCAATTCAGTTCGTCAACATTCCCTCGACGACAACAGTCTTGAGATGAAAAGTATTTTTTAGTAAAACGAGACCATAAACAAACTTCCATCATTACAGTCGCTTGGCTAACTGCTCTCATCAGACATTGGTCTCTTCTTGTGAACGATATTGGGCAGGAAACAAAAAAGGTACGAGTGATTTTATATTTTGTGAAATCGTTCATTTTTCAGAAGCCCACTTGGCTGACTCATCGAATTTGGTTGGTTATCAATGAACGCAGAAAAGCTCTTCGAATCCTCCGGGAGCGTAATGAACTTGCTTTCGAGAAGACTATTTCAGCTCTCAAAATTTCATATCACGTCCCGAAGCAACCAGCTCATGTCAAGACCAGAAAAGTGAGTTTTTAAATATAAAGCCGTCGAAAACTGTAAACTCGAAGTTTCAAGGCTTGGGCCGAAGCTCAACTGAAGTTGCGTGTGGAAAACGAAAAGGAGAAGCGGTTGGAAGAGTTGCACGAGAGATACGATAAACAGGTTGAAGAGCACAAAAGAGAGACACAGGATAAACGGAAAGCATTGAATTCCGAACTAGACAAGGTAACATTTTAAATGATTTGAAAATTCAAGTTTTCAAAATACTCTAATTCTGAGTATTTTCAGTTGGCCGCCGATATGCGTCGGATCGATGTGATCGAAGGAAAATCCTTTGAAACCGTTGGAAAATACGAGCCATCCTTGATCTCCTCGCTCACCGAAACTGTTATTCATTCGAATCTCTTCTACCACCCTCCACCAACTATGACGGAAAAATAAGATTGAGACAAATATATATTTTTCAGTTTTTTGTTTTTGTTGCAGTACTAGTTCTTGACTATTGTTTCCTGTTTTTTCTTTCGGAATAAAGTATAGATGTTCTTTTTTATATCGGCTGGGCATTGGTTATTTTCACCTCTATATATTTTTATATTATCAACATTTTTCATGGATTTTTATGTACACCTGTTATTTAAATAACTTCAGATGTCTCGTCACCGTAACATTCGCAATATTAATCTGGAAGATGGTAGGCCGTTTCACACCAACCTGATCCGAGAGTACGCAAGCGGGTATCGCGAAACGCGCACAGCTTTCAAAGCTCCTCTCGTCGTCTGCGTCTCTCTCGTTCGCGCACTGTTCAAATGTAGAAGCTCAAAAGAGCTAAATTTGGGGTTAATTTAGTAGAAAATACACAAAAAGTGTCCACAAATATGATAATTCGAACATAATTTACTAAAATTCACTCGAGGAGGGTTTTTTGAAAATTTGAAAAATCTCGATTTTCATAGGAAGAAAGAGGTTTTAAGGTAGAGAAAATTAATTGTATTGATGAATTTAAGCTGTGACGGTGTTTATTGATCTGGAAACTTGAAAACAGCTTCGTTTTAGCCTAAAAAATTTTTCAAAAATTTGATATTTTTGTCGAAAATTTTCCGGAAACGTTTAATAACTCGTCGAAGACACAATATTTTTGGCGGAAACTTCACATAGACATGTAAGAACTTTTCCTCTACAATAGCTAGCTATGAACAATAACCGCAATATCCAAGTTTTTGAGCATTCGTGCATATTCTGAGCTCAGATTCTCGTCGCCGTTGAAAATTACTGTAAATATGCAAGTGCGCTCGCCGGCGAAAATTGCATTTTTTGCTTGCGTACTCTCGGATCAGGTTGGTGTGCGTTTTGCGATAGTTTCCTTAATTAAAATAATGTTGCAGAGATGGATGACGACTATGACGACTACGATGACTATGAAGACGAGGAGGAAGCAGAACGCAAGTTATTTTCTTTCCAAATTCTCAACAATGAACTTCTTCTTACAGGACCATATGCATACGACCGAAACTCGCTATCAGCAAACTATTACACCTATTTGACGGATAGTGGTCGGAATTCACCGACTCCTCCAGCACCGTCGGCTTCTAACGCCCCGCTTACGTCTTCCTATTACCCGCCAGTATCCACAGCTACACCAACGGCAGCTCCTCTCTCATCGTCTTCTTCTTCAATCGTTCGAAACATGACTGCTCCCTCCCTCCAACAGAACCAAAAACCACCGAAAAATGTGAACAATCGCCCAAGTACCCCTCAGTCTTCTAGCAATTTGAATACTCCAAAAAGAACGCAGCAAGTGAAAAATGTAAGTGTATACACTAGTGTGACATTAATATGTGAAAAATTTCATACTGAACCACATTCAATTATTTTCAGCTGCAAACCGAGTCTGCTAGTCCCTGTGTCAGTCGGCCTTCTTCGGAAGTCGACCTAACGGCATTCCGTCGCAATCAACTCCAAAACATTGCGAAAGCGCCTTCAGTTGCCCGCAAGACAGCCAAACCTAGAGTTGTTGATAAGGATTTAATCAATTTGATTGTTGTTGGACATGTGGATGCCGGAAAGAGTACTTTGATGGGACATATGCTTCATGATGTAAGTTATTTGATCATCACGCTGATATGAAATCGAGCTCTTCCAGTTAGAAGTTATCGATACTAGAACAATTGACAAGTTCAAGCACGAGGCAGCTAGAAGTGGAAAAGCTTCTTTTGCGTATGCCTGGGTCCTCGACGAAACTGAAGAAGAACGGTGAGCGTTTTAGAAGAAAGAACTACTTGGTGACTGTTGAATTATCCTTGCAGTGAACGTGGAGTTACAATGGATATTGGCCGAACAAGTTTCGAGACTCCAAATCGTCGAATCGTACTTCTCGATGCTCCTGGCCATAAGGATTTCATCTCGAATATGATTACAGGAACATCTCAAGCAGATGCAGCCATCTTAGTTGTTAATTCAACCACTGGAGAGTTCGAAACTGGTTTCGAGAATGGAGGCCAAACGAAGGAACATGCCTTGTTGCTCAGAAGTTTAGGTGTGTTAGAAGGGATGTGCAGATTCTAAGATTTCTGTCTTTCAGGTGTCAATCAACTCATCGTAGCTGTCAATAAGTTGGATACTGTCGATTGGTCAGTAGATAGATTCGAAGAGATCAAGAGCAACCTATCAGTCTTTTTAACACGACAAGCAGGTTTTTCGAAACCTAAATTCGTTCCAGTCTCAGGATTCACCGGGGAGAACTTAGTGAAAAAGATGGATCTGAGTTGGTATGACGGACCCTGCTTATTAGAACTGATTGGTAAGCACCATCCCTTGATCTTGACCATCCATTTATGCCTACTCATTACAGATAGTTTCGTAGCACCTCAACCACCTACAGATGGCCCATTGAGAATAGGAATCAGCGATGTGCTCAAGGTAATTTGTGCTTGCTTTTTTATATCAATTCAGTATTTTCACCCAACAGGTCTCTTCAAATCAGCTTGTTGTTAGCGGCAAAATTGAATCAGGAGAAGTAGAGAAGGACGACAAAGTCTATATTATGCCTAGTGTGACAGCCGCCACAGTTAAAGGTAACATCTAAAAATTGAATTGCTAAAATATTTTTTTAAAGAATGTGCAAACAATGACGGCTCAAAGCACTGTTTTGCTGGTGACTACATTCTGCTCACTCTGCAAGGAACATTCGAACCAGAATCCGTTCAAACCGGTTCAGTCGTGGTGAGGTCTGGACCGGACACCTTGATCCCAGCAAGAAAATTCGAAGTTCGATTGGTTGTCTTTGAAATTGCAACTCCCATAATCAAAGGAGCAAGATCGGAACTATATGCACACTCGTTATGCGTTCCATGCACGTTTACTAAACTGATTCATACAATTAATAAATCGAACGGAGAAGTACTGAAGGAGAGGCCAAGGTTTGAAACTTCTATATGTTCTAAATCTAACAAAAACTTTCTTTTTAGGTTTCTCGCTAAGGGATCCTCTGCCGTTGTGGAAATTGAAACAGAGCACGACATCGCGATTGAGGCCTTCACCAGCTGTCGTGCACTAGGTAGAGTGACTTTACGATCAGGTGGAAATACGATTGCCGCTGGAATTGTAGAGAAAGTGATAACTCCTCAATAGATTTCTTTTTGCTTCCTCCGGTAACTTTGTTGAAGACGTTCCATTTACTTTGTTTAAAAAACCATTTCTGTACCGCTTTTTGTGATTACTCTGAATTTGTTGTTCATAAATATATTGTTTCTTTATAAATAGATGAAAGGTTTTTTTTTGAATAAGTGTGTCTGTCTTGTACACATTGAGTAAATAATTCCGAATGGGTTTATTCATTCTTCTCAAGATGAGAGATAAAAAGAGAATCGTAACGATAACCAATTATAATGAGACGTGTTTGAAATCAAACCAAGGAGCTTAAATTAGTCAATAACCGAAATTTAATGATGTTTGCAGAGAGATGTGGTTGGAGACAAAAAACATATAGCATAGAGGTGATTTCAAAAGATGTTAATTAAATTGTGGATAGTTGAATCACGGGAGGAGAACTTTTTGAGGTGTTTGGTGGGAAATAAATTAATAATATCGACGAGAAAATTCACACTAACTTCTATGAAACAGACGATGATGATGATGTGTGAATGAGAAAAGGAAAACCCTTGGAATTTCTAAGGGAAAGGTTACCACCGAACGGTGCGGAAACGAGTTCGCAATCGTTGATATATGATACACGCATTTTACTGAAACAAGAATCGACCCGCATATTCACACAGAAAAAAAAATTGAGATAGGGGAGGAGTGAACGTTGTAAGACATAAACAGCTCTAAAGATATTATTAACATAGAGCTATTTTAATAACATGATGGAGGGAGAAGGGAAAGATCACGAAAATGGGTAAAAGATCTGAAAGGAGAGCAAGGATAAAATAGGGGCTAAAAATAAGAGAAAAGAAATAAAGAGGCTAGCCGTTGACAACGATTAGGCGACAGCAGTTGTTAATGCACCATCATTTTGAGCTTCACTTAATGTTCCATTCGTTGAAACCGACGATTTTGATTTATCGAATCCATTGGTCAAACACGTTCGTTTGGATGGTGGTGGTGAACGTGATGTCTGTAATTGAACATTTGCATACCTACTGAGTACAAGAATTCGAAGCATTGGACTGAAAATTCGAAACTAACCTCGTCTATGAGTGCGGCAGCTGATCTTTTTTGAGTAAGTCGAAGAGATTCAGAGTCATAGCCATCACAGGATTCACCCTCATCGGTATCCTTCTTCATCTCTTCTTCTTCGTTTTTATGATGATTTTCATACGATGTGATAATAGCTTCTGAAGACGACGGTCTTGCTGTCTCACATTCCACCGTTCCATTCCCGTGAATTGTAGCCGATGGAGTTGTCGATGTTGTTGATTCCCCTTCCGCTTGGACCGATTCCGTTTCTTCCGTATCCTTCGGTTTCTCGGTTTCCGCTACTGCCGTAGAAGGGTCTTTCTCTTCCGTCGAATTCGGCTGATATCCTGGAAAATGCTTGGGGAGGGTGTAAGAATCAATATTCGAATGTTTGCAATTACCTTCAGAATAAGTGATCTTCAATGGCTCGGGAACATCTTCACCAAACTCTTTCACATATTCTTGAACTTCGTATAGCGTATCAGCAACCATTCCAGCTACACGGGAATCCATCTGAAACATTTACTCTATTGCACATGATTAAAATATTGTTAATAACGATTCAATGTTTCACTATTAATTTGGTACAATTATTCAAAAATTTTGAATCAAAAAGTAAAGTCTTAAAATTTTTACCGATGCGGTAAAAAAAAGTTGATTCACATCATGAAGCAGTTATTTTTTCAAGCATTCATCATTGAAGAAAATGAGAAAAAAGACTTACCAACTGACTCATGGTGAATTGAAGAAGGCGCGTCTGATGTTTGAGATAAATTTTGTACGCTTTCGGAACTTTCACTAAAAGTCGCAGCATGGACGCAGCACGACGGAGCATTCCAACAGAAGTACCCATCAGCTCTGGGTTATCACGAAGAGCAGCCATTCCATGAGCTTGCATAACCTGGTGCATGCTTTGGTCGGCCGAATCGATGAAGAGAATCAGATGAGCAATTGTAGAGGTCTCCATTGCACACACGTAGCAGACCGCTTCCGAAGCAATACAGAGAGCGTTCAGAATGACGATGGCAAACTCTCTGAAAGAAGAAGGGTTTATTGGCATGACTAGATATAATTTCAGAGTAATAATTCCTCTAATAATGCGTGAATACTCACCGGTAATGGGTTTCTTCGTTCATCGTCAGCAAACGGGAAAGAATATGCACAAACTGTTCGACTCTCGACCAAGATCCTGTTGAGAGGAACATATCGACATTACGTTCGATCACTACCATTTTGCACATGATTTCTAGTGAGTAGTCTCTTGGTGATACTGGAGCCGGAATTGACGAGTCTGTTGCTTCCGGAACCCGTGAGACAGCCCATTTCAATAATCCATCGTAAATTGGATAAGCAATAGCATCAGGCAGCTCGTACAAGTTTAGCGAAACGCTCATGTGGGTAAGCATGACGAATGCATCATCTCTCAACTGATTTGATGTCTCAATCATTTGAGCAGAAGTTGCATCTACTTCATCCAAAACAGACTTATCCTTGGCTCTTTTTTCCTCGTCAGACAGCATTTTCGGCTCCTTTTTCAACTCTTCCGCATCCAAAATGATTTTCGGTCGCTTTGATACAATCTTACGTTCTTCGACATTGAGCCTCATGAATCTTCCAATTATAAACAGCAATGCTTCGTTCCTAGCCATCAAAGTGTCGCTTCCAGGAACAAATGAGAATCCACGAAGGATGTTGGAAAGTGCGAGGGCACGATGAGCTAGCTCTTCCATAGCTTTACTCTTTGGAGAAAGTGCTGTTGGTCGAGGCCAAGCCAATTCTACTTCATGCTTACAATCAGAAAGTTCTTCCGGTTTGGCTCCGCGCATAAGAAGAATATCCTGTTGTTCTCCTTCTTCAAGCAGTTCTTTCTTAATTTCCTCGGTTGTCAACGTACTTTTCGTTTCATCCTCATTCTCGTAGTCCTTCAGATACTTCGAAAACACAGGTCGTGGACGAGTTTTTTCGTGCAACAGTTTGTCGCTGAGACGAGTCGCAATCCGTTCAGCGAGACCTCCTCCTAATCCAACGGAGTTTCTTTCAGCAACGAATTTCGAACTGATGGAATCGTCGATGAAAGAGGCGTCATCCAGTTCGGAATTTTCCCTGATCGTTCGCTTTTGGAGAGCTATTGGAATATTCTCGTCTCGGAAATGCACTTGTAGCCCGTTTCGCGACATCTGGAAAAATTGCGTTTTGTAGAAACTCGTAATGCATTTTTTTCAGAATCAATTAAACCAACTCACCATAGTGAATGTTGCCGTTTTGTCGCTGCCTTTTCGAGGAACCACTGGCATTTTTTCGACAGTTGTTTTCATTCCTCCATTTCTGTCTGATTTCAGCAACTTTTGAACGACTTCTTCAGAATCATCTAATATTATCGGCTTTCCAGGTTCCGTTAAACGGAATTCAGATGGGAAAATGATTGAAAGTGTTGCATATAGATGTTCTACTATGACATTGACCAATCCTGGCATTTGTTGAAGAGATGGCTGTGGGTTCGTATCATCATATAGAAGTACATTCAGCGCATTGATCGCCCAAATCGCTTCAGCTTCCAAACCAGAACGAAGTGACATGATGAGACGTCTTGGTGTTGCATTAATCAGCTCTCTCGCGAAAACTTTTCGCCGTTTTCCTTGACCTTGCGACGTCGCCGTGGCTTCGATACTTCCAGGTGGGAATTGGTGTTGCGGTTGATGAGTCATAACATGTTGAGACGGCTGATTAGATGATGATGGACCTTGGCCTGGCGTTGCCAGTGTATTGGCGAGATAACTACCAGCACTTGATGTAGGTTGGCTGGAAGTGGACGGTGGAACAGCTGGCATAGAAGTAGCGAGCGGCTGAGGAGTTGGAGCGGTGGCTCTTGATGATGGCGCAGCTGAAAAATGTCATAATAGAAGACGTAGAATCAAATAATTCCGTAAGGAATGTTATTAACTAGAAAAAAAAAACCATAAACTACTTACGAGTTCCATATCTCGCTTGCTTCCCACTACTACCAGAAGGAGAGGGTGCTCCTTGGATTGGTGGCGGAGGTGGCATTCTATTCTGTGAAGATGTAGGTGGAATAGGTCCTCCTGGATACGGATACGGTGGCCTAGATGCTCCTGGTCCTCCTTGTTGTTGTTGCATTTGTTGTTGTTGTTGCTGCTGCTGTTGATGATACCTTTGCTGTTGTTGTTGCCAGGCAAGGTACTGAGCGTGTTGCGGATGCTGAGGATGGCTAGCATGGTAACCAGGCGGTTGTGGAGGTGCTCCAGGATAGCCGTACGGCCCCCCTGGTGGTGGTGCGAATCCGGCTGGAGGTCTCATTGATCCTGGTGGTGGATATCCTGGATAGGCTGGATATGGTCCTGGGTGTTGAGAAGGTCCTGGTGGTCCAGCTGTTTGTGGATGTTGCGTTGATTGACCTGGTGTTGGAGGAGCTGCACTGGTAGAAGGAATTGGGGCATCAGCTGCTGTACTCGCTGCAGATTCTCCAGGTGTCGAAGTTTCACTATTAGTTGCTGGCTGTGCTTCTGCTCCGGCACTTTGAACTGATGAGCTATCTGGGGTTGCACTTGGACCTGGACCCACACTCGGTGCACGACTTCCTGTCTGACTTCCTCCAGCAGTTGCGGCATTATCGACTTGTAAAGAGGTGGAAGCACTTCCAGACGCAGGAGTAGGAGGCTGATTGGAGGCTGATGGTGTTGCCGGTTGGGTATTGGATCCACTCGCAGGAGCTGCTTGAGATGTTCCAGCAGTCGGAGGAGCGGGCGTAGTTGAAGGTCCCGGTGTGGAAGATTGTTGTGCTTGTGCGGCTTGAGCTTGAGCCGCCTGAGCAGCTGCATGTTGTTGGGCATGATGATGTGCGGCGGCCGCCTGTTGTTGAGCATGTTGTTGAGCATACCACTGCCTTTGGTGTTCATCCATTTCTTGCATATGTTGGGGCATTGGTGCTCGCATAGCTTGCGCACCTGGTGGTGGCCCTGGCGGTCCAGGAGGCCTTTGATGTCCTGGATACTGTCCTGGAGAGAAAGCATTCATATGCTGATATCCAGGGTGTCCGGGATGAGGTGGCATCATTCCATGTTGCTGATAATAGTGGTAGTTCGGATCCATACCAGGATGTCCTGGGTATTGCGGTGGTCCGCCTGGTGGTCCTCCTGGAGCTCCATTCCCTAAAAATAGAAACAATTAGGAAACCGAAGAGTTGTATTTCTAGATATTTCTATTCAAAATCTGATCTACCTATTGGGGGGTACCCTGGAGGAAAGAAACCACGACTCCGATAAAATTGTTCACTACGAGACATATGTTGCTGTTGTTGTAATGGCGACGGATAACCGCCCGGATATCCTTGCATAGGGTAATTTGACGGAGATCTCTGAGGAGCCGCCCCAGGTGATGGTTGTCCCGATGAACCGGTAGGGACTTGTAGATAGCCATTTTGTGGATGTGGTTGTGCAGCGTTAGGGCCTTGATTAGGAGGTGTTGGCCACCAAGTTGATGACACGTGTGCCATTCTGACTAAATCTGGATGCTGACTGAGCTGTGTCGGTGGAGGAACGATTTCGAGTTGAGACTGTATGTGTGCCGGTAATTGATTAGCGGAGGTGAGAGAAGAGGATGGGGTGGTGGATCGAGTAGATGACTTCGATGACCGTCCACCACCTCCTCCGCCTCGTTTGCCTCTCGTAGACACTTTGAGAAGCACAGAAGTGAGCACAGGGTGCTATTCGTCTATGAGAAAAGTTCGTTATTTGGGAAGAAACGGAGTGACAAGAGAAATGGAACGATATTCGAGTTATTTGAATTCGGAAAACATATTGATGAATTGTTAGAGGATTTTTCAATTTTGAGTAGCAATGTAGCGTTCAAAACCCTAATCTAAATTTTATCAATTTTCTGATAAAAGGGAAATACTAATATAACTATCAGTAACAGAACACAAAAACACGTTAGCGACACAATTTGAAGCGAAAAACTCCAGATGGTTACTCTAATGTAGCTATTCACGAAAAAGGCGAAAAGGTTTCTTTTAACCTAATATTTCAACTTTTTTGCTGGTCGTGGAATACGTAAAAACAGGTAAAAACCTTATTTGCTTGTCCCTGAATGACCCCATAAGAGGGAAAATTATATAAATGGGCGGAGTTTTCACTGGTACAGAAAACCGTCACCGGGAAAGTAACACAAAGGAACGTGAAAGATAGAGTCAAAGAGATATTAGACGAGCAGACGCACCAAAACATCGACGAAAATGTTGAAGAAAACAAAAAATAGAAAGAGAAGGATAGAGGAGAAGAAGGGAGGCGTGGCTAGCAAGAAAGCGACATCACCTAGAGAAAAAGAAGGAGAAGGGGAACTGACAAGCGTCATCGTGCAGAATAGCGCAACCAGTACATTTAGACAAAATGAGTGATTTACGTTTTGAGAATCAGCAAGAGAAGAGAAGAAAAGACTAACTGTCCCGCTAGGTGATAAGTATGATAACGAGAACCAATAATAACTAGAGAAATTGAGATACAGAAGGAAAAGGGCATATTTTCAACTTTTTTACCAATGAATACAAGTTCCTCTGTTTCTTAAAATTCACCGACTTCATGGCTGATAATACAAAAATGTGAGTTGAAAAAAGTGAATGTGAAATTTTCGATCAACTAATGTGCGAGAAAAACTACTAACAGCGAATCTAATCCTTGAAAATTCTCAAAAACATTTCGGTGACAAAAAAACACGAGTAAATGGGTTACTGTAGAAATCGCATGGGAATAGTTCCTTTTGTCGTCGAGTCCGGTGCAAGCACCAGCGACCGCATATTTTACGACAAATTTCAGGGTTTCAAAATAAGGTTTTAATAAAGTGAAGAATTAAATAGATATTTAAGAGATTTTTTCGTAAAATTACAATTACAAATTTTACAATCACAAAAAATTGATGAAAATACAAAATCGGAAGAGCTTTACAACGTTTGGGAACGTAGCGCTACTATTATTTTTGACATTCCAATATTTACATGGCGTTCCATCATGACACTGTGCTTCTGTGTCATCAGCTATTCTTCACCCATTACATCTGATACAGTAACCTAGTAGTAACGCAAACATTACACCCGATTTTTCAACGAGGCAAGAGAAGACGAAAAAGATAGGACAAGAAGAACAGATACAAATGTTCAGACAAAGAAAAAATAGAAAAAAGTGGCATATCATAACTGTCTCTATCCTACCATCACTACCAGCAGTGGGCCGAAAAGAAGAAAAACGAAGAAAGCGACGCCGACTGCTGGGTCGCTGATAAGAGATGGAATAGAGAGGGGAAAACGAGGGAGTAAGAGCTCTCTCCACAAAAGAGCCCCATACACACCATGCATATACACAACTACTGATAACAAGCAAGCAATGAAGAAGGGGAGAAAAAGGTGACGACGAAGAATTGAGAAAAGCAGAGGCACGAGAGAGGGAAAGAGAAAAGAAGTCGATATGCATATTCATATGATGGTTGCCAAGTGAGCCGCCAACGGCAGGTGGAGGAGGGAGAAGCACACCGATGAAGAGAGGGCTGATTGGGAAAGGAAAACGAAACGATGCGTCCCCATCCCCACCATATATCGCCTCTCCTCTCTATTCCCGCACAATAGATGGATGGACGTACACGGCGAGAAAAAGAAGAAGAAGAAGAGGTGAGCGCCAGAGCCTTGGAGCGAAGCTTATTTTGGGCGGAGTCATAAACGAGTTGATAGTCAGGAGGAAGGGAGAATACGACTGCGTGGTTGACGACGTATAGGAGGGGGAGAGTCGGAAGGCGGGCGCCTATACCTCATTATTATATACAGCAAGCCGTGCGCTCACCGGAGAGCCGCGCTTCTTCTCGACGACTGTGATGAGAGGAGACGTAAAGGGGAAGAAGGACGACTTCGATGCGACAATAGAAATGTCATAGTAACCGAATATAACGTGCACGGAGTAAGCCGGAAATTCTCATCTAAGAAAGAGTACTTCTTCTTCTATTCTACCATATTCATAACTATTATATCACCCAGCCAGGAATCATCAGGTATGTGTTATTTCTTATGTGTTTATCGGAGTCATTAGTTTTTTGTCCTTCCATGAATCCCCTCAGGTTTTAGAAACATATTTTTGGTTGAGAACTAACCTGGATAGCCCCCTGATGGTCCTGGTGGAGGTCCACTACCTCCAGGAGCGCCTTGTGGTGGCTTCTGATCGTTCCCTTGTTGGGCAGCCGCCGCTGCAGCTACAGCGGCTGCTGCGGCTGCTCCTCCTGTAGGTTCTCGCTTCCTCTGTCGTTTCATTTTATCCGCAAAAGCCACCTCATCCTCGGGATTTCTCCCAGTCTCACGACATTCTAACATCAACAAATGCCTTTGGTAATGTTTTCGAAGTTGGTATCCAGCTGCTGAGGACTCCGCTAGGTCCGGGTTAGCCTCAGTGCACAAATTCTTCCAATATTTATCCTTGGTGACTTGTTGGAATCCACCTTTCGCCCTGACTCCTATATAAAGACGATGCAAATCGATACTTTGCTTCGAAACTTGAGGGACCTGAAAAGCGTATAGTTGGGGAGAAGCTGCGTATCCTTTTTGAAATGAGTTACCATAGTGATTGGCTCGCCGCTCCGCTCCAAAAAGTCAATTAGACGCTCAAAGAACATTCGCCTCTCGTGCATCACATGCATCGGGTTGTGATGACTGACAGGTCCCACGAGTTTCTCGAGTAACTCTGCTCTACTCAGAACTTTCCCAGACACTTTTGGGGCTTCGGCTGGTGTCGCTGGTGTCGCGGCTGTTGATGCTGAAAATGGACAAAATGTTTATCTTTTTGGAACTGATTATCCTTTCTGGCATAAAGCCAGAACGGTATGAATCAGAGAAGTGATATTTAGACAGATTTAGAATTCAAAAAGGATGAGAAAAGTTATTTGAGATTCATTCTAGTTTTCTTAGAGTTTCAAATAATTAGCTTCATCGGGGACTCGAGGCAATTTTGTAGTTTTTAGTACAAGACTAACGTAAAGGAGCAAATGAACCCAATGAGCTTCTGTAGAAGTCGTTCTTTTACAAAGTTTAGAGAAAAGGTTAGTCCCAGCCTGCTCACTATTTTCGTTTCTTTCTAAACATAACTTTTGAATAACAGGAGTAAACTCACTACTTAAAGACGCTTGTGGAGGTTGAGGTGTTTGTGGGGGCATTGGAGACATAATTTGGGGTGGTTGTTGAGGAGTTGACTGAGGTGGCATCTTCGTACCACTCGGCTTTTCATCTAACGATTCCTCAGCTATCGAAGAAGCTGACGGTGAGGGTATCGGTTGTGAGGATGATGAAGGTGTTGCTGGATTTCCATTCGGTCCCTCCTTTGGTGGTGCTCCTCGAGAAGCGGCCGCTGCGGCTGCTTGTTGTTGTTGTGCAGCCCATTCTGTAGGTGTTGGTCCTGGAGGCATTCTAACCATATCACCTGGTCCCATCATTGGCGGTCTCATCATTTGCGGAGGATATCCGTAAGGCGCGCCAGGTGGCGGATAATACCCTGGATGCGGCGCATAGCCGGGATGATGACGGGGCGGCATGCCGTATGGAGGATATCCAGGAGGATAACCAGGTGGCATCTGGTGCTCAGCTCCTGGTGGAGGCGGCCTCCAATCCATGGGTGGCATTCCCGGATGAGATGGATGATGAGGGGGATGGGGTCCTGCTGGATGTTGTCCTGGAGGATATTGTCCTGGAGGATGTTGTCCTGGCGGAGGCGCAAAACTGTTTGGCGGCACATTGGGATGTTGTGGTGGTGGAGGAGCATGATGCGCCGGATGTTGCTGTTGTGGTGGCTGAGGTGGGATCTGTTGTTGAGGAGGAGTGGGCGTAGGGGCCGTTGGAGGAGCTGCAGCAGGGACGGGCTCATCCTTTTTGGTACCACCACCACCATGTGCTACTTCGGCTACTGAAGCGGCGTACTTGTCAGCATCTTCACCCTGTAAACATTTATCAGTTATTAGCTCAGAAGTTTTCCTCGTAGTTGTGTTCAGTATACAATCCGTAATCACCCATTCCGTCTTCTATTTTTCCTTTCAGCTCAGTGCGCATATTTCTGTCAACATCCCACATGTCATTAGCCATGTGCCTTATCACAAGCTCATTAAAACCAGTACGCCTCGTTAGCTTATATTATTTTTCTCATAGCCGTGGCTCTACCTTCACCTCGAAAATGTTGATCAAGGGGTTGGGGGCTGTTGTTATGAAGAAAAACAGAGGTATAGAGGGACATGCGGCTGCAGATTATATACACGAGGAGTAGGATTAGCCTTACATGGTGGCTGTATATATTTTCAATCCTCTATTTTCATCATAGATATATACATTTAGTCGAGTCTCACAAAGTGCATGAATCGGAGCATTATGATCAAAGTCTTATGGGAAATAGAAGGAAAATCAGTGAGCGGAACGGATGAAGTTTGGATCCGAACCAAAGGAAACGTATGATTTGGAGCTTTTAATGAGGGTATAGTTGAAACTGCTCAGTTCAAACTATGCCTTGTGAATGAGACAGGTGGACCTCTCTTCTTAGAAATCCCTTGGGAATACATTTCTCATTAATTTTTTGAATGCCAATCAAGGTAGTTTTTGAATGGAACTCTTTCTACCCCTCGTTTGTTTTTAGTTCACAATTATTCTGCATCTGTCTATTTCTAACCAATAAACAATCTCTCGTATGTCACTCTTCCGCTAGAGTCCATCAGGCCGGAGACAGAGTCATCATCATCGGTCATTACAAAAACAAACAAGGGAAATGTGAGAAAGGTTCGAGAGAGTGGCGAGACTTAGAAGATTAATCACATTTCCATTTGCCCATGTCGTCTATTTCTCCATTATGTTTGTCTCTCGTTTCATTGTTGGAACGAAAGGAAAACCGAGTGATGATGGCTTGTTTATTTCATATGCCTCCTCGTCTCCTTCAACTTCTCCTCGCGTGTGTCTCGCTTTGTAATCTTCGGTCACTCGTCATTTTCCCAGACCTCCCCTTTTTTCTTCAATGGTCGAACGAGAGAGATGAACGAGACTGGACACCCGAATCGAAAGGAGGGACTCCTCTCTCCGAGACAAACCAAAATGACGTCACGAATGTTTCGTTTCCGATGTGATCGTCGGTCTTTCTATATTCTCCCGCTTAAGACGAGTGAGAGTGAGGAGAAATAGAGGAGAAAGAAAACAAGAAGATGCTTTCTGCAGAAACTGATTAGGCAACTCCTGCCGAAACAAAAGTGCACCCACACTAATACGGGTAAGATTCCGACGTCATCAAGGAAGACGTACGTCCAGGCTTCTCAAAACACGACGAAGAAGTGTAGTGTCTCTTTTTGTGTGTGCGTATGTGCTTGACGATGGGAAGCAAGCACATAAAAAGGAAAAAGAAAAAAGAAGAAGGCAAAGGAGAGGTCTCCTTTTTCAGTCTTTCCCGATTTTCGGGCGACGACGCGTATGTTTCTTCCCACTTCTTCACTTTTTTCATTCGTATATGTGTTTGCCAGCTCTCACACTTATTCCTATGTATTTCTCCAGATTACGAATACCCTGTGTCTCTCAGATTCGCGAACAGCGAGTACAGAATCCAGATACAGTATTAGAGGTAGCTCCTTCGTCTCATCCATCAAAAACTTATTCCCACTCCCTATTCTACCCATTCATGCCAAACTTCAAACTATTACTGAATCCAGCAAAAAATGTAATGGAAGCAGTATTACTGTAAGACCCTATCTTCGCAGAAACTACTATAAGAGGTCTTAGCTTGATTTCTTCCACCTAGTGTCACTCTAAGGAATCTTCACTCTAACGATTTTCAATAAAATTCTAACATGTTAGTAGCTAGGGCTAGGTGACACTAGTATAACATTCTGAACTCTCCCGTTCCAACACATGTCATATCATCCTACAGTATCACTTATCCTAATTTTCCGTGTTGAGAAAAAACCTTATGATATAATTATCTGTATCACCTATTGAATATTATTTCATGTTTCGGAGATAAAACTGCCACCGGGGAATACTCAGAGGTGATGGCTTCTGTCTCTAAACTCTATTCGTTTCCTTGTTATTTCCGTCCCTTCCATCGCTTTTGGTTTTCCGTTCGTTTCATTCTACCCCCACCCCTCATGTGTGTGTGTCCGTCATGAGGCTTGCGTCGTCTTCTTTCGAAAACCGAACGATAGGGAACCAAAAAATAGTGTTGGCAATAGAGAGAAGATGAAGAAATTGCGCTGTGTGTGTGTATAGAATGTATAGGGGGGAAGAAAAGGGAGGAAAGATGGCGACCCCGCGTCCCGTCGTCCATTCTCCTCACAAACTAAGACGGAGAGAGTGTGCACATCGAGGAGCGTCGAGACAGGTTAGACGACGAGAGACTACTGTACACGCGGAGAGTTCGGTTTTCCGAAGGCCACGGCCCGACTAGACAACTAAATGAAGAGTGTGTGAGTTGAAGAGACGCAGCGTTCCTTTGACAACTAAACGAAGGGGGAGACAGATGGCCCAGTCACAAGCGAATCGAGACGGAGAGAAAAAGTATTCAAACGCAGCAGCAGCAGCAGCGACCTTCCCCTTCCCCCCTTTTTGCCTCCCTTCGATCATCATCATCGCCCGCCTTCCAATTCCATTCGAGTGGTTAGACAACTGGCAAATAGTGGGGAAGATCAAGAGATATAGAGGAATGAGTGATTTTCGGATTTTGTTGCAGAAAAGAGAACACTAAGCAAGTTGGATGTCCTGTTTTTACCCTTTGTTGCGAAGGATTCTGCTGCTGCGGCTCATCACTCCTGGGTGTCTGATCTTCCGTGGTTGATGTGTTTGATGTAGTTGGCTGAAAATGGTTGTCAGCTTAGGGATATGGTTATTTGCAGGTGGTAGTACATACCTTGTCTTCAATTGTCTCCGTTCCATCAGTGTTTTCATCTCCCGGCATGTTCTATGATTCAATGTTCTCGTCTCTAGAAAAAAAAGATGGATTTCATATTATTGAGATGGAATAACTCACATTTCTCGCCGGCTCAACCATCAACCAAATTTGTTGCGTAATTTCGACGCAAAATTGTTTTCCCTCGTTGCCCGTGCTGAACGAGTTATGGAGACACAGCACGGTTGGGTTCTTCGTCTGAAAATTGAAAATTTTTGGGGATTCTAGTTGAAGAATATAATAAGAAAGATACTTTAAGAGTTCACAATTCGAAAATTCAGTAAGTGTCTTGAATAATCTTAAATATTGGGTCTAGAAAAGCCAATGAAGTAAGAATGAATCCTTAGACTAGGAACTGAAATGAGAGGCTAGTGACCACTCCTTGGCATGAAAAAGTTATATGCTGATGAAAAGGCAATGTAGACTACTGTAGGTATCATCGAACTTCCTTTTTCATGAATAAAATTCTGAAAGACAAAATTTGATTAATTTTTCAGAGTACAAAATTGTACATTCCTTATTTGAGTCTGAAACTTTGCTGAACTTTTGAAAAAATGCATCCAATCCAGAAGAAACTGGAACAGCATAGAATAAGACGCAGAGAAAACCGTTTTTTGTTATCAGTATCACCTAGTTTACATCTCTCTTTCTATCTCTGTTTCTCTTTTATCAATGACTTGATGTTGTCATATAATGATCGCAACCTCTCTCTCATTATCACACAGTCATCATAACTGTATGGGGAGAAAAAAACACGAATCGGAGATGGGGTTAAATAACAACAAAAGGGAACTACCCTTGACGAGGGAACAGAGAAGGCTGGAGAAGCGCAGAAAACGGAAGGCAGAGAGAAGAAAAACGAAATGAACTTTGTCGGAGAAACAGGAAACATACACATATAATGAGTAGCATGAACAACAACATTTTTAGGTAGCGTGGGAAAATGAACAGGACGAATGATAAGAAGAAAGATTTTGTTTGCCTCTCTGCGTATCTTTTTCGGGGGGCACTTTCTGATTTAATTTTATAAATTGACAGAGCTTAATCGAGTTGATCAATCGACTACCGTATTCCTTGAGCTACATAGAGCGACGGTTGAACAAAAGGTAAAGTAACTTTGAACTATCTTATTTTTAACATTTTCAGCAATTCTGATGCATGTTTTGAAATATATCACAAAAAACTCACGATATCCTTCAGATTCTTGGATCCTTTCGAGAAAATTCAATAAAATCTGATTTATTTTTAATTTCAATAATCTTAGTTCGGACATGAATATTCGTGGAAAGAATCAGAATATAGCAATATAGATTCTGAACCTAGACTAAATTCTTGATTTGAAATGAGCAATATTTTCAATGTTAAACCGCGCTCTATTGCCAACATAGCTAACATTTAAAAATTTCGGCTTTCCCGCCTTTTTTCGAGTTTTGTGGCATCCTTCAGTTTTCGGTTTGTCCACAAGGAATACACGAAGTTCAAAAATCTGAAAAAAAAAACGGCGGGAATGCCGAAATGTTCCAATTTCAGCAGTATTAGCGATAGAGCGCGGTGTAAGATAAAAAATATCGCTAATAATTTATTTGAAAATTTTAGAGAATTATTTTTCAAACTAAAACTTGAAATTGAATTTGAACTTGAAAAAGGACAAATGCGATTTTTGCATTGGAAATTGAAGATATCAGTTGGTTTCGAGAAGTTCCAAAGGGTTTCGGAACTTCTGAGCTATTAAAATTAGAACAAAAGCATTACAAAAATTCCTGATAAATAATTTCGTTCTTGAACAGGTTCCAAAACAGATAGTTCAAAATTAATCTTTTCTGAACGAGGATAAAACAGAATTCTGCAGAATAAAAGTTTTGCTGGAAATGAATATTGTCAATCCAAAAAGTTAGTCTATTGGACAGAAGTTTGAGTGGGTTGATCATAAAAAAATTCAGTTCTGAGCGAAGTAAGGATTTTCAGATAAAAGTAATTTTGAGTCAGCTGGAAGATAAAAGTAGACTACTGAAAGAAAAAAGAAGAGAAACTTTGTTCTTGTTTGACAAAATAGTGTCAGGTTTCTTGCCAAGCGAGGATTCACAGACCTATTGAACATGGAGTGATATTAAAGATATCGATAATGACAGACTAATTAATTATGTTAAACAATTTAAAAAGTCAAAAATTAGAGAGACAAAAAGATGAAGAGAGATAGGAGGAAAAAAAAGAAGAAAACGAGGGTCGCGAACCCCTTTTCCTTCTCCTCCCGTTTTCTTTTTTCTGCTCTCCCATCATCACCCCATTTTTGATTGGCCACTGGTCAAGAGAGAAAGAGAGCGCGTCACATTGCATACATGCACACAGAGCTCCGCACCAAAAAAGGAGAGTGGACAACGACGACGACGGCAACGACGGTGGAAAAGAGAAGACGTCGTCGATGGACCAGAAGAGAAGGGAAAGGAAGGAGGGAGAGGAGCTCGGTTTGCAGTAGGAGAAAAAGGGAAGAGCGCAGTTTCTCTCTCTATCGCATTCTCCCTCTTTTTCCTTTCTATGTGCCTTATTATGGTGGGGGTTTTGTGTATATGTGTGTGGGGGATGGTGTGGTGGACGTGAGTGTGCTTGGGGGGCCTGTGCGACGTCGGTCTCTAGGCCATCAGGGCTCTGCGTCTCCACACTCCCTCGTCCATTCCACTTCGTCCGCCGTCCGTCCATTCAAATGACGGGAAGGGGCGGGCGCGAGGCGCGCCACGACGACGACAGTTGAAGGGAAAGAAGAAGAAGAAAGAAGCGATGTGGGGAGAAGGATGGTGAGGATGGAGAAAACGACCGTCGCAGTCGCCGCGGGCCTTTCTTCTGCACACATACTAGGATGAGAGTCAGATAACTAGAGATTCGAACGTTGAGTGTATTTAGGAAGAGACACAGAGAGGGGCCTAAACAGAGAGCGAGACATAAGCGAATAGAAAAGACCGGGCGGGATGGTGTGTCACTCACACACACACACACACACACACACATGATGAAATAGTGTGAATGGAAAAGAGAGACGACTGCTCTAACATCCATCGGTGGCCTCGCTGCCTCTACGCACAGGGAGTCGATCGATTCAAAACGCGGAGAAGAAAACGAAGGAGGAGGAGGCGAAAGGGGGTTCTTCCTTCTATTCTGTAGGAGAAGAAGACGACGTTGGCGGCGGCATCGGAGAAGAAGACACTTTTCTAGTTCCTACGGCGATGCGATGCGCACTCGTTTTGTTTCTTTCGTAACTGAGGAAAAGAAGAGGAAGAACGATCAAAGTGAAATGGGCGGTGCTATTTAATCGGAGTACTGTAGCAAACAGAGAAATGATTTTGGGGAGAAGATTGGGCGGCAAAAGATGTCGAGGAAAGTTCAAATTTGAAGATTCTAGGGCCAGAAGCTCGGTAACTTTGAGGTGACTGTTAATGTCTCATGAAAAAAAAAACTTACATTATCGTCCGTCCGGTGGTGAGAGTTATGGTTAGTATTGTTCCGAGTACGTTGTCTAAAAAACCAAAAGATTTCATTGAAAAAAAACCGATTAAAAGAAAGATCATGGAATCATAACCTAAATCAAAACTTCAAACAAATTTGAATAACTGAATTTATTATTCGTTTGAAACAGGCATGGATATAATATATGATGAGATTTGATGGTTTTTGGGGAGGAATGAAGTAACGAAAATGTACAGTAATCTAAAATGCGCACATGAATGAAGGGAATAGTAACTTTATCTATGAAGTTGGCTCAGTTCTTTTCTTTTTTCTGGATGACGATGTCGATGGTTCATTTGGATCTTCGAGTTCTTCCTCGGAGTTCGATGTAGATCGTTCTCTTTTGACTCCACTGGATGTACTCGGTTGTGCTTCTTCCTTCTTTTCTTTTTCTTTTTCCGGCTGGAAAATAATTTCAAACGTTATATGGAAATTCGGACGTAAAAGGAAATTACCTGCTCGATATAATACTTTTCCAGATGCTTGAGAAGGAATGGTGTTTTCGGCCCTCTGACTTTATAGCACTCTCCATCATTCTCGCCTTCTACATTTCGATGAACAACTGGCATTTGCTCACAGGATCTCTTCTCTATCTGAAATCAAATAATTCATCATTTTAAGATGTAAATAATTGTACAGTACAATGTGAACTTACGTCTTTTCTGATTGTATACTTTGTAAAACTCAGTGGATTCCGACATGGGAGAGGGCCAACTGTGAAGTTCGACATTGAGAGAATCTTGGAAATTTTTTTGAATTAACACTGTTTGAAAAAAATTGAGGTAGGAAAACATGGATCTGACCGATAAGAAAAGAAAAATGAGATTCCGTTAAGAATCACCAAACATTCATTTAGGAAATATCAAACCGGCGACGTATTTGAGGGCTTCTACAGAAATCTATGATAAATAGCAATATAATTTTGATTCTTCAAATCAGATCTACGAGAATGAATATCCTTGGTTCTTGTCGGTAGAAGTTGAACTAGGTCCAGATGGAGTTCCCGACATGAAGCTAGACTCTGAATCCGAGAAAGATGACGAGATTGGAGGAGAACTTCTTCGAACACGTGGCGATTGTTGAAATTCTGATGTTTCTCCAACCAGAGGTTTGTAGGAAGTGAAAGAATCGCCATAAGAAGAAATATTTTCCTCTTGCGAAGGAATCGAGTATGTGTAGTCATAGGGATTCGGTTTCTGAAAATTCAGATGCATGCTTTAAGGGATGAAAGAAATAATCGAACTTCGACTCGTTGGGATGCTGCACTTGAATCCTGTTGACGAAGTTCACTTCTGAGCATTGGAGCTTCACCGGATACTCCTCGATTTTGACGACGGATTTCTTCATAATTTGTGGAAGATTTTGCAAGGTCATACTGAATTATATATAAAGATATATTCAGTTTTCGAACGTCTTAAACACTCACTTTCATCCACAGTTGATCGATTCTCGGCTTGATACGATCGCGGCACGTGCCCATGAACAGAAGATTTGAAGCTGTGAGAGACCTGAAACATATAAAGTAAAAAAATACAAGCTTGATGATTAAACATACGCCACTCCCATGATTGCATAAAATGGCCATCCTTTTGGTCCGAAATGAAATTGAGCCGGAAGCCGTTGCCTGGCTATGTACAGACTTCCGAGAATTGCTCCAGTGATAGGTAATCCACGAGTCATTGTCACCTGTAACATCAAGCACATTTTAAACAAAAATATCAGCGAATTTAACCTCGGTTGTGCAATTTCTCATCATTTCCGTCAACTCCTTTTGCTCGTCACTGGATAATTTGTTGAGTAAAGCGTGAATCTGCTCATTATTCAGCTCCAGCTTTGGAGAAGAGCTTTCTGACGATTGCGAATAATTGAATCCGCTTTCGGATGTCATGTTTCTGGAAAAAATGAGTATACACCGGAGTAGAATCGAAAAATTGACGAAAAAAATAAAAAAAAATCATAACAACGAAAACACGCTCTGTTGAGCGCCATTTTTGCGAGGGAGTTTAAAAATAGGTTTTTGTTAAAATTCAGATTGTTTTCATCTTATTTCCGAGAGAATGTCTTATTTTCTGACTGATCAAAGATTATGAAAATTCGAAAATGCAAACATTAAATTTTCAAGGAACATGATTATCCGATGTTTTCGAGTTTTTTTTTTGAGAAAATTATGTTTTCTTACTGTAGCTTGTTTTTGTTTCATGCCTGTTTTTCTGAACTGCTCATTTTCCATAATTTTTCTGTCTTCCATACTAATCTTTCCTCAACTTTTCCATTAAATAATGAATAAGTAAAAAATTTCAGGGTAAACATGGGAAATCGCTGGAGCAGTTCTGGCCGCCCGATTTCTGATTCTCCTTCGTCATTCGAGAAATGGAACCACCTACCGCCAGAAATAAAATCGGAATGTATTAAGCATCTTGACTTCAAAACAAGGTTTATTATCAACGAATAATATCAATTTTATCTTCTAATTTCAGATTTCTCCTCCGAAGCACCTCTCGTACAGAAAGAGCTCTTGTCGATTCTCAAAAGTTTGATCTTCACCATGTTAAAATCGACGGAGTTTTGCCATATCCAATGAATTGTATTATTCCATCAGGAAGAGAAGATCACAAACTAACTATTATCCCATCAACTCACTCAACAGAAATTCATGTAATTCATGCCAGAAACAATACTCGATTCTTGGAAACTATCATCCCGCTGCTCCTCTTCATTCTCAAGAAGTCAAATATCACTGTATTTTCGATTGAAATCATGCGTGGCAGTAATTGGAGCGCTTTGCTCGGAACTCTTTTGGAGCCGAATTCATTGAGTATCAAGAGTTTTCATGGTGTGGTGCTGAGAAATGAGGAGACGCTTTTCTTCATCTCAAGACTCACTCCCAACACCAAATACATTCATTTGGATGCGAATTCATGCAAGAAGTTTCCCGTGGAAGATTTGATCGATCACCAAATAGTAAGAGCCTCTGGTCATATATCAAAAGATAGAATTCAGCGTTTTTCAGATTAAAAATGCTCGAATAGTGCGAATTCGGGATATGGAATGTAAAGATGCAGTTTGGAAGTTGGCCGAGGTTCGTTAGTGTACTTAATTACAATATACCGTATTTACTTTAATAGTGGGGCACCTCTTATTAAAAGGCACCCGGCAAACATGTTTCGCTTGAATTTTTTGCGAAAATCCTAAAAATTTCTTGTAGAAAGTATGCATTTTCTACTGGTTCAAAGAGATGGGCATCCCCCACTAATAGAGTAAATACGGTAATTTTTGTGAAAGTTTTCAGAAATGGATCGAAAGCGACTCAGATATCGGAACAACGTTGAGAGTCACTTCTATGCACAACATGTCCATTCCACATTTTGCAAGCAAGTTCCATGATCGTATCATGTAATACAAAAAATAATGTAGATTGACTTTCAACAAAAATAATTTCAGTTCAATGTCACCTGATGAAGTCCGCATCGGAACTGACAATCCATCGAAGCATATTCTCCTGAAATTGGCTAAAAGATGGCGAGTATCTCGTCCATTGACATGCGTTGTAATTTCATCGCAAATGAATAAGGAAGAGTTCGAATCTTTTGGGAAATGGGTTACCAAGAAAATGATGCCTCTTTGGGAATACATTTCAATTATTATGAGGGAGGATTTCCACGAAGACGATGGACTGAATGTTTCCAGTTTTATCATTCTGCTCATCAAATGTCTCTGCATCATTTTTATCACCATTTTCCAAAAAATTTTCAATAGAAATTGAAAATTCTGCAATACTTGTTATGAACCTTGTTATTTTCTATGTTTTTATCGTTGAATAAATCCTTTCAAAGTTGAAGCAGTTCAATTTAAACAAAAACACAAATCACGAACCTTTTTGAACTTCACCTTCAGAGTCTCTTCCCATAAGTTCTCCTCGTTCAACAGGTTGCCATAACGTCCTTTGGAGAAAATTTAAAGTAAAAAAAAACAAGATGAACCAACATGATAAAATTTTTCTCCTCAGCCATTTTGGACGACGCCATCTCTTTTTTTTCAAAAATTCCTTTTTGAATAAAATCGTAAATTATCGGGAAACATTTACGCACAGTGTCGATCAGAAGGTTGTGAACTTCTACCGTTTCAGTTGGAAGATTTCAACTTGGGGAGTTTTGAAATATAGTTTAAAACTTTTTGGTTTACAATTAGTATGAAATTTCGCGGGTGTGTCCGTCGACTTCAGAACTCAATTTTTGTAGTTGACGATATTATTGTACGCCCTCTTTTGAAGTCAGTGTATCCTGTAGAAACAAGGAACCCCGAAAATCCATTAGAAACTGAAAAGAAGTAAACTGAAAGCGCATCACTGTCATAGGACAAGCTGTCTCTAAAAGAGGTCGAATCAACATGTCGTCAGCTACAAAAATAGAGTTCTATGGTTGATGTATATATCCAAAAAATTTCAGACAAAACGGAACAATTTGAACCTATCTTTCGGACCTTCAAAGTTCATATTTTTCAACGAAAACGGTCGATGTTCACACCTCTTGAGCGGCACTGTACCGTAATTCCTCGAACCAAAAATGCAAAAAGAAGGCTCAAATCTGATTCAGATACATCTGAAAGGTATCCAACAACAATAATTATGAGGAAATTGCTGAGGATCTTTGATAAAGCAAAACGTTAACAGGAAATATTAAACTTCCGGAGCAATATTTCGTGCAAAATTTGTTTTCCCGAATCAAAATGAAGCATATCGGATGTATACTTCAGTGCCCCTTGTAAAAAATTGGAGAATTCAAGTTATTCTTCTTTTCATCCTTCCGTTTTTTCACTCACTCTCTCCCGATTCTCTCTTTTTCTCTTCTATTTTTTAGTTGTTATGGAGACGTCCCAGCGGACTAAAAACTTTTTCATTATTCTTTTCGTATGCTTTTTTCGTTTCTTTCGACTGAAGCCATTCTGATTTTTTGATCTTTTCAAAAGTTTTCAGACTTTTTCTGCAAGACGTCAGAAACCTTCACTCTCGTTGCACCTAACATTGTCAGCACAAAAAGGCGTTTCCTAATATTTGAGTTAAAAGTTCAAGATGACATATCAGTTATGTAGTGCCAAAACACGTGAACTATGATTCTATAAGCAAACAGAAGGTTTGCTGCCTCCAGTACCAGAAATGTGTTGGAGAAAGAGTAGAGATCATAATGGAACATGGTAGTTCCAAACATTAATTTTCAGAGGAATTAAGTTTGACTGTGGTTTTCGAAATTCAATTGTTGCTCAGAAACTATTTGTTGATATACCAAACCTCAAATTTACATTCTGTCTCTCAATCTGATTATAATCATTGTCAACGTGGGAAACATACATTTTCTAACAATTTTCATGTCACTCTACACTTCAGCTAGGCATAATGAAATTGTAGTATTCATCTAAAAACTTTGAGAAAAGCTGTATTCTCTGTTACACTTCTTCCACAACTAGGAAAACATCACAATGCCATCTTCGAAACGGTTCTTGGTTCCCAAATTTAGGATTTCAGAGTGTGTTAGAGATTAAAAAGAAGTGTCCTTGGTACATATATTTCAGCAAAATGGCTTCCCAAAAAGCGTAATATTCTAACTCCGAAAGTTCACAATTGGATGTATAAAGATGTATTCTACTCTACGTATTTAATCCGTTTCTCTCTCTCCATATGATTTTCGATTCCCTTTTTTGTTGCATTGTTGTATGTATTCATCCACACCTTTTTCTTCCAAAAAAAAAACGTTTTCCAGGTCAAACAAATACTTTTTGGAGTGAGAGAAAAACGAAGTGAAAGAGGAAATCCTTTAATTAGTTTCTCGTTTCAAATTGGGTTCCTCCCACTTCCTTCACTTCGCCAGATAATGAACTTCTGTCAGACGATGCTCTTCCAAGGACATGTAACAGAAAAATAATAAAATTTGAATAATCGCATTAGTTTTAGTTGTTTCAAAACATGATAACTTTTGATCGTTCCGAATTCGCCTCCATTTTTATTTTTATTACAGCCCTTTCTTTCTCTCTTTCAGTAAACTCTCACTTTTCTTCCTCCAATGCATTTTTGACGAGTTCCCGTTCCTTGTCATTTTTCATGTGTATCCGTACACTATGGATTAAGTTATTTTTTTGAGTGCATCATCAATTTTTGGAATTGAATCAGTATTCTCCTTATTCAACATCATACGATCGTATTACTGTAGCTCTTCTACCCTCCTGACACCAAAATATGGGATTCAACATCTTATTCCAGTTTATTTGAAGAAAAAAGTGACTAAAGAAAACACGTCAAATGCGAAAAAAAAGAATTCCACGTTTGCAGTCATCATCCCGTGGCCTTTTCTCTTTGACAACTGCTCCTGAAAATCAGTATCTCTTATTGTCTTTTCCATCTTATCACCTAGTATAGTAATGATTTTTCGAACCACCATTATTTTATCAATGTGTCAACATCTTTATCACCAACCCCAATACAAACTTTCCTCGTCTATGTACAGCGCATCGCAATACACTTTTGCTGACTCCCTGTGCCATTTCCATATTCTATTCCACGTCCTTTCCCGAAAAATAACACAATGGAAAATCTCCATTGCACTCTTTTTTTGGGATTTTGAATATACTTCATTTTTGTGACATGAAGCTTTCATATGGTGCAAAAAAGTTCTGATAGAAGCAAGAAACCAATATTTATATTTCGTCAGTTTGCACTATTTTCATTAAACATTCCACTTTTTGTTTTCTCTCTTCTTCTCTTTTCTCGTTCCTCCATTCGACTCGTTTCAGCTGTTCAAACGCAGAACATAACCGTATATTTCCCACAGTGGTCATCAAATATTTTCCTCCTTTTCTTTTGTAAATCGTACTCCCTTTTTTCAGTTTCTCAGTTTTGCAGCAATGTATCGACTTGTGGTATCAGCCAAAAGGAAAGTTCTGCTCAATCCGAAGACAGTTGCTGTCTACTTTTTTGCCATATTCTTCACATTTTTATTAGCATACCATCACAGATTGGGACAGGTTGGTTTTTTTAGTGCGACTGCATGTCTCGATATTCAAGATTTTCAGAATGCCCAGGAAATTCATATTTCAAGAATTGTGAATATGCGATCTTTTGAAAAAGAGAATCGCAACAATCCGAAGAAGCAAGAATCCCCAAAAAATTCAAATCATAAAGATGAAGTTTGTAGTAGACCTCCAGATGAAGCGAAAACTGATTTTAATGTGGGTTTAAGATTTTTTGTTTCCCTTGGAATTCAGATTGGTTATTTCAGACATTTGATCTTTTTGAGTCAGTTGTTGCTGGCTCAAAATCGCTTCCAGATATTGACAAGAAGAAAAGAACCGAGAAATTGAAAGTCTATGTTCTCCCATTCACTCATGTGGATCCTGGTAAGCGAGTTGGTTTGAAACGGAATCAAACATTCTTCCTATTCAGGATGGTTGGAAACATTTGAAAGTTATACAAAGCGAACGAATCAAATATTGGATAACATGCATGAATTCATGATGAAAAACGAGAAAATGAGATTCATGTGGGCGGAGTTTGTGTTCTTTGAAAGATGGTGGTCATTAAGAAACGAATCAGTAAGGGAAGATGTCAAACAGTAAGTTTTTGAGTTGTGAACGCTTTCTTAAACTATGATTAGATTCAAGCATAACTTGAAATTTTCAGATTGGTTTCCGAGGGACGTCTGGAATTGGCCACTGGTTCATGGGTGATGACAGACGAAGCAAATCCATATTTCCCAGTTTCCGTGGATAACATCGTAGAAGGATTCCAGTTTATCAATGAGAATTTCGGTGAGGCAATCTCACTCAACTTGGCTTTAAGAAACTCAAATTTTAGGAATAAAGCCAAAGACAATTTGGTCGAACGACCCATTCGGATACTCCAACTCGGTGCCATATCTATTCAAAAAATCAGGTAACGATAAACTTCACATATTCCATCGCTTATTTTTTATCTTTAGGTGTAAATAGGAACGTCATCAATCGCATCCATCACAAAATCAAGCAAACTCTTCAAAGTCAACTTGCGATTCCTTTCAAATGGCGACAATATTTCGATAAATCCGGTGAAGATGATGTTCTGACTCAAGTGTTACCGTACACTCACTATGATGTTCTCAATTCTTGTGGATCTGATCAATCTGTTTGCTGCGAATTCGATTTCAAAAGAATCACCCATTGGAATTGTCCGGGTCCAAAACCAGAGAATATCAATGCTGCAAATGTGGCTGCTAAGTGAGTATGAATACTTAAAACTCTACTCAGTGAATTAATTTCAGAGCAGATAAGCTGATGGGTCAACTGGAAAGAATGTCAGAGATGTACAAGGCTCCGGTTATTCTTATGATGCACGGAGACGATTTCCGGTCAGTTTTGTTTTTTATCGGAATTTTTAAACTAAAAACTCTCAGATTTGACATGATTGAAGAATGGCACCAACAACATGATAACTTTCTTCCAGTTTTTGATGAAATTAACAAGGGAGATCGGATGGAAATTAAGTAAATTTTTAAAAAGTTTTGCTTATTCTAAAGTTAACATTTTCAGATTTGGAACCTTCACAGACTACTTCAATGATATGGAAAAATGGTACTCTCAGAATCAAGACTCTCAACCAGCATCACTTTCTGGTGACTTCTTCCCGTATATGTGTGCTCTTGGGGATTATTGGACTGGATACTACACAACGAGACCGTTTTTCAAAAGACAAGGAAGACTTCTCCATGTTTGTAGTCCTTGAAAATGCTTGATTAAAAATTGTCATCTTTCAGTCTCTCATCAGAAACTCCGACATTATGCTCTCAATGCTTCGTGGAAATCTGAAACAGAGGAAGATCGATGAAAACGAGAAACGACTGGAAGGTGCGAGAAGAAGTTTGTCTCTTTTCCAACACCACGATGCTATTACTGGTAATTCGATTTATAGTCGGCTTTGTATAAAATATGATTTATTTAGGAACATCAAAAGTTAGTGTAATGGACAATTATTCGGAGCTTCTACACGCTTCGATTGTCTCGACAAAAACAGTTTTGGAAAACTTGACAAAGAGTGATTTGGATATCTATCCTAGAATCCACGATGGCGTTGAGATTCATCAAATCGTCGATTTAGATAAGGACCAAAGTGAAAAAGAAATACGGATTTTCAACAGTCTTCTTTTCACTATTACCGACGTTTTTGATGTGAGAATCAATAGTCGAGAAGTGATTGTTTCGATTGATGGAAAACCAGTTGAAGCTCAATTGGAACCCCAATTCCAGAAGGGAAAGGCTGAAAGTGATTCGTATTCCGTGAGCTTTTCTATGATGTTCGAGCGAAATTATTTTCAAATTTTAGTTGTTATTCAAAGCCACAATTCCACCTCTTAGCATGATAAAAGTGAGAATTTCAAAAGGAGATTCTGGAGGAATGACGACAATGGCTAAAGTGGAAGCGAAGGATTCAACTAGTTGGGAATTGGGAAGTATTTGGAAACTGGAATCTCCACCGTCGTCACCTGAATTGAAGACTCCTTTCTTGAAAGTATCTTTCGACTCAGTTACCGGAGCGATTAAGGTTCGGAAATCCAGAAAGTCAAACAAAACTATTTGTAGTTTTTCAGAATGTGGTGAAAGATGGCGAAAAATCATCATTCGAGTGTCAACAATCCTGGCACAACTACAGAGAAGCTGGTGGAGGAGCATATCTCATGAGATTGCACACTAATCCTAGAGTGAGTTTTTGGATAGTTTCACAGAGGAGTCACTAATCATTTTCAGGAAGTGACAGAATATCAATGGATGAGAGTGACGGGTCCGTTGAGACAATCCATCTATCAGAAATCAACGAATGTTCTTCAAAGAACAAGCATCAATAATGTTGAAGGACCTTCTGGAGAAGAAGTCGACATTTCTATTTCGATTGATATTACGAAGGAGAGAAACACAGAATTGATGACTCGATTCACTACAAATTGGCCAAAACCAATTACGTTCACTGACAGTGTTGGAATGCAGTTATTGAGAAGAGATTACTACAAATCTCCTGTTCAAAATAACTATTATCCAATGCCGACTGCTGTTGTTCTGCAAAATGGAAAACAAAGGTTGGTTTCGGAAAAATAAAACATAATCACAGTTGGATGATTTCAGAATCTCGATAGTTTCCAACGTCGAACATGGCGCAAGATTCATGGAAAATGGAAGTGTGGAAATAAATATCGACCGAATTTTGAATCAAGATGATGGAAAGGGACTTGGCTCGGGATCAGATGCAATTCCAGTCGATATGAAACCAGTTGACATGAAATTTAAATTAGTTTTCGATCAATTGGAGAAGGAAGATGATGAGAAAATTCACTACTCAACTCACACTTTCCGTGCTCAACAAGCCGTTCAGTCAGTCATTTATCCACCTCTTCTGTTCGATGCAAAACCAAAAAAAGAAGAAGATATTGAAGAAATCGAAGAGAACTCAAATCTTCAATTCCCCTGCGATGTCCAACTTCTCACTGTTCGACCGTTATCTGAATCTCGACAATTGATGATTTTCTATCGTCATGCTACTTCTTGTTCGAGTGAAAAGATGAGTAATTGTGGAGCTGATTTCAAGGTTCGTTATTCAAATCGAAGATGTTTTTGAAAAGCATTAATTTACAGAAATCTCTGATAGATCTTCTCGTGAAATTGGGTGTAAAACAGGTACAAAAAACGGATTTAAGCGGAGTGACACCGATTGGAGACAAGGTAAAAGTAGAGCATTTCTCGGATTTCGACCTCAAAACGTTTGATTTTTTGACTGTAGTTCTTCATCGATAATCTCATTTTTGTTTTCATTATTGTTGAATTCTAGTCAGAATAATAATAATTTATTATGGGTACGGTTGATATGTAAATCTCTTTTTCTGTGTTTTGTCCTCTTTGTGATAGATTTTCTTGTAATAATGTGATTAAATGTATTTCCAATTCCCAGGAATAAAAACAAATTTCAATAAATCTTTTATTTCATTGGATTCATTCACAGATTGCAGATTGCCAAGTATTCCCTAGTTGTCGAGTTTTTGCTATTAATTTTTCTTCGGTCCACGCATTTTGCGGTAGAAGTTTTGAACTCCCTTCACAACACTCTTCAACGAATGTCTAAAAATTCAAAGTGAACGATTTCATCGAGAAAAAAAAGAATGACCTGTTGTTGAAAGCATCCTTATCAAGACAAATGAGATCCAGCTGATAGCGATTGAACTTGTAGCTCACTTTGTTCTCCTCCATCTTCTTCTCGAGCCATTTCTTATAATGGTTCTCCCCAATCTTATCAGATTTTCCCAACTCTTCCATCTCATCACAGTACTCATCCCAAGGGAAGAACTCGTCCTCTGCTTCCTGAAATTGATAAAATAGACATTGCATATTCTACACAGTAGCATACTCCTTCCAAAATCTCCTGATCCTCAATTCGCTCTTGTTTCACTTTAGCTGCTCTCTTTCTAGCCCATTCAGCCTCAGCGCGTGCTTCCTCGTCGTCCATATCGTCTGTCATCATCTCCTCCATCGTTGGATTTCCCATTTCTTTGAGTGCTTTCTCTGAAACAAGAGGGTTTCTGATGTTGAGAAGCTGTTCCCAACTTACCGACAGCTGCAGCGAACTTCTTGGTCTTCTTCTTCGGAACTTCTTGTCCATTTACTTGGATATTGATGGCTTTTCCTTTTCCAACATTGAAGTGCATCTCATGGATTGCTTCCAAACTTTGAGCAACTGAAACCAAAAACCCTTCTACCATCAGAACTCAGACCTGCTCCAATACCTTCCTTCTGGGCTCTTTTGACATTAGCCATGTGCTCATGTCTACCCAACAAATGACTAGATTCCGATCTCTTCGGAAGTTTATCCTTCTCCAGATCCCATTTCGATCTCAAATATCTCTTCCACTCTCTTCTCACTTTTGCCAACTCTTTCTCCTTCCACTCATCCCATTCTTTCTCGTTTTCAATTTTCGCCATCGGCGTTCCGATTGCTCCGAAAACCGACGGAAACTCATTCTTTTCCGGACTCTCTGTCTCTTCTTTCGAAGTTTTACGCTTGCGCTGAAAGATTCATGTTCTGAACTTTAAGATTCAGTAGAGATAGTTACCGATTTCTTGACTGGAGTCTTGTGGAGTGCCGCACTGATATCCAGTTCGTCCGAGGACATTTCTTGTTTCTTCGAGAAAAACTAGATACGAGAAAATAATCCTGGATCGAACAGAAACTGGCGGGAAATGTTTGAACTTTGCGATTCGAGAGTGTCACGTTTTCGAAATTCTCAACCGTGAAAACGCTCTGGATCGAAAGAACATACAGAAACGCAATGAAGATGAGGTTAAATTTCCGAGCGAATTTTATTGAAGGCGTAAATAAAACAGAATACAAAATCTGAATATTTCATTCACAGAAGTCACTTTTTATTTCCATAAGTATATGTGTAACCAGGATAACTGTAATAGTAATAATTGTTAGTTGGTTGGCGAGAAAACGTTCTATCCACAACTGCACCACCGAGAGCTGCTAATCCAATCTTGCCCCATGGACTGAAAAGTTTTACAGATAAATTATTCAATTTTATAATTTACCTGAGAGCTTGTGCATCAGATTTTTTAAACCAGAAGACAGACACAATTAAGAATAGAGAAACAACAGCCAACACTTTCATTATTGTTGGATGAGGTTAGAAAACGATGGTGTACTTTAATGAAAATTGCCCAAGCTTAAATACTAGAAAATAAAGTCGAATTTGCCGAACACAGAAAGAAATCACAATTATCCTTGATGTAGCCTATTCTCTCAGCCATTTCATCTTATTAATTGCACTCCATGATATCATTGGCGGAGTGTCTGAGATGGGCAGCAAAACACAACCCATTTATTCAAAAGTTTGTTTTTTGGATTCTGAAAAAACCCAGTGTTTGTTATTTGCTTCAAAACGTAAGGATGAGAATTACCACTGCGATAGATCGTCAAGAATCTCATAAAAAAGAAGTTCATGTTCATGCGCGTTAAAGAATGTGATTATTTGTAGGCTAGAAAGATGAAACGATCATTGAGTGTTTACTTGAAAGGAAAATAGTCTGTTCCCCAGCACGTATCTGTCTGCATCGAACACTCACAAACCGCAGTTTACTAATAGGTTATATACATATACCTCATGTACCTTTCGTGAACAAATCAAGAGAATTACCAAACTAGCTGGCACCATGCACATAGTTTTTAGAGAAACCCAAACAGGCGGAAACACATCACCTGGACACACTCGACCACTGGAGAACCAGGGCAGTTTACCGAGTGTGCTATTCACTGGGTGGGAGAGTATACGAAAATTTGGAAAAGTACAGAGTTCTATATGGTTTTCAGAGTGTTAGAGGGACGTGAGAAGAACTAGAAAGGTGTCCATGAAGTTATAAACCAGATTTATCAACTAGACGCGGAGCTGACAGCATAAACGTTTGGGTATCTACGCCAACGGTACTAGAGGCTACGATAGGAAGACGCACACAAAAGAGTTCGTTGTAAAATTGTGAAATCTTTATTCTCACAGAGCAATATACCTGATAGGGTGTGATCGAAACGAGAGCCGGGCACCCGTGAATCCTCCATCAAACTCGAAGCCCTCTTCGACGTCCATCTCTCATCCACCTCCCGATCCGACCCGCCCACTCGAAGTCCGAATCGATCCCTCTCGCTCGAACCCGCCACCATCTTCAAAGACAACGACGCGACGGTGCTGGAAAAGTGAATTGTATGGTTTTTAAGTTATTCGTTTCGATCCCTGAGAAAGTCAGAAAATCAATCCGAAAAATGTTCCAGAATTCTGACTTTTGAGGATTTGGAAATTCTTGAATACCGTACCTTCCTTGAATCCTAAAGTCCCCACATGGCTCATTTCGTTGTCGTACTTGATCGATCCACAACTGAAAGATTGAAATGTTCAAAACTTTCAGCATTTTCTGATTTTTGATCTCCAGAAATCCAAACTTTGTGAGAAACAACTTACCGAACGGGGGTCCTCTACGAGATGGTTGAGCCAATAGCACCGCAAGACTTGAGATTGAAAGATCTGAAAAAAAGAACATTATTGAAGTTTGTCAAAAGTTCAGAGAACGAGGAAGAAATAAATGAGCTTCACTGAAATTAAAGAGGAAATGGAAGCAAAAGTTTGAAAATTTTGGAAAGGGGAAGAAGGGACAACAGTAATTTGATATCTGAATGAGTGAGAGAAAAATCGATTGGAAAAATAATTAGGGAGCGAAATGAAAAAGTCAATGAACAATGAGAAGAAGGACATAGTGAGAGTGTATTGATTTTCCAGGGACACTCAATATTGCGTGAGTAGATCAAAAACATAAAGAGATCAATCTGGCGAGAAAGGTATACCTAGGATTAGTATTGAATTTTTTGATCAAAGAAAACACCTGGAGTAATTCGGGGTAGATCAAGGTAGATCAAAACGAACATGTCGGTGTCTCTCACACTCTTACCTTTCAAAAATTGCAAAACATCTGAAAATCTAAAAACTAATCAACCGAGAAGTGGGAGAAAAAGCCACCTATCTAAACTTTCCTAATTTTCACAAAAATGAGCTATTTTTCGGCGAGTTTTAGGTTTTTGAGTGAGAAATTGCTCAATCCTGTCCATTTGTTTTCAAGTTAACCCTTTTCACTGGCCGGCCTCCCGTTACTAGTGAGAATTTCGAGAGTTCCATCGAGAACGAAAATTGAAATGACCATTCTGAGTTTTTTCCATAGAAAGTCTTGCTTACATGTAAGAATGCCGAAAATCGCAAATTGAGAAAATTCTGTCGCACCGGGGAATTCTGGAATCGACATCGATTTTTCCCCGTATTTTCAAAGGCCTCCCGTTGATTTTTGGAAGTTTGAGATGTAGGGGTGAAATGAAAAATGACAGATACCCTCAAATGTCTCTCCATAGAGAGGTTCTATGTCATGTGAGATTGACGAACATCCAAAACACATGAATTCCTACTGTTGCGGGATTCTGGAATTGACGTCGATTTTCCCGATTTTCCAAGGCCTCATCATGGATTCCGGCAAAACGGGAGGTTGGGTGATGGATGACCTCGTGTTGTATTTTTTTGATTTTCCTCCATGAAGTCTAATATTTTCATGCCTACATGACGATTTACCGATTGGAATCAGTTCAAACTACGAGGAACCATTCAGAAATGAACTCACTTTTCTCGGTATATTCAAAGATCTCCCGTTGATTTCGGGAGATTTGGGATCGGGTGGATAATGAGAAGTTGCTGCATGTATAGAGTTTAATTTCACAAAGTTGTTAGATTTTATGTCTAGATCACGAGTCAACAAGTGGAACACGTTCAAATGATCAAAAACCATCTGAAATATGTCATTTTCCCTTTCAAAAGTGAGCTCTTTTTTGGCGCATCTTCGGGCTTTTCTAAGAAACGTCAATGTCATCCAAATACTATGATTTTTAGCTCAAAAGATGCGAAATTTTATGAGCATTCCGAATCTATGCTTAGATTTGCTGTATCTTGTCTGGGAGCAAAATTGCGGCAATTTTAGTGATTTTGGTGGATAATTTTTGAAAAATCGACTTTTTTCAGATGGCCTGGGGGACCACTTTTGACACATGACGTCAGGAACCACACATCATCCGTTGGAAACAATCATCATACTGTTTTGATCAAGTTGTCATGGTTTGGAGCCAAAAATACACTTGCAATTTTTTGGAACTCAACTTAGTTTCTTCAAATTTTCAAAGGCCTCTTACTAGTGAGAATTTCGAGGATTCGGGCGAGAACGAAAATTGAAAACACCCTTCTGAGTTTCTTCCATAGAAAGTCGTGCTTACATGTGAGAATGTTGAAAATCATAAATTAAGCAATTATTCCCGCCGCGGAATTCTGGAAGCGACGTCGATTTATCCCCGATTTTCAAAGGCCTCCCGTTGATTTTTGGAAGTTTTGGATCTAGGGGTGTAATGGAAAATGACAGATACCCTCGAATGCCTTTCCATAGACACTTTTCACATCTTCTGAGCATGACGAAAATCCAAAAATCATGAATTCCTACTGTTGGGGAATTCTGAAAATTGACGTCAATTTATCGCAACTTTCAAAAGCCTCATCATGGATTCCGGTGAAATGGGTTTTTAGGAAAGAGTGAAAATTGAAAACACGGGTCTGAGTTTTTTTCCATGAATAGTCGTGCTCACATGTGAGAATCCTAAAAATCACAAATTCAACAAATTCTGCTCCGGGGGAATTCTGGAATCGACGTCGCATTTTCCCGATTTTCAAAGACCTGCCGTTGATTTTTGGAAGTTTGAGATGTAGAGGTGAAAGGAAAAATGACAGAAACCCTCAAATGTCTCTCCATAGACAGATTCTAGGTCATGTGAGATTGACGAAAATCCAAAAATCATTAATTCCGACTGTTGGGCAATTTAGAAAATGACGTCAATATTTTCCCGATTTTCAAAGGCCTCATCATGGATTCCGAGAAAACAGGAGGTTGGGTGAGGAATGACATATTTCTGTATATTTGGGTTTTTTCTCCATGGAGTCTAATATTTTCATGTCTAGATGACGATTTGTTGTAGTTTTTGCCGATTTAATTAAATGGATGTAATTCAGCGTAATAAATAAGCCTTTATTCATTCCTAAACCAAAATCCCGTAAAACAATCAAATAAGCGAATAACAGGGGGGAAAGTGATGATTATGTTTTGTACCATTTTGAATATAGGATATCGGCGAGAATTTCATAAAAAATTAAGCCACAGCAACATTATTATCCATGCGGGCTTTTGACTGAACCTCCTCAAAATCCGCAATGAGATCACGAAGATTACTTTCATCGTTATCGTGGTTCCAGATGATGGCCAGAATGTCTTTGATGTTCTCCAATTGGGATAGTTCGGTGATTCCCATCATCTGAAAAAGGGGATTCTCATTGAAAATATTTATTTTCGGCTAATTTCTTGTGAATTCTCTTTTAGATTCGTCCAGAATCCCTCAAACCAACCTTGGTAACCTCTCTGGCGAGTATATCCTGACACTCTGTGTACTCATCCAGCGACACCGCTTTCGCCACACGTTCGTAGTAGAGAGCAATTGCCACATCCACATATCCCACCCATTTTTGCTTCAAACTAGAAATTTCTGCGTCCAACGCATGCATTAGGTGCTTCTTGGTGATAATGTCGGGGATAGGGGGACGAGTTGGCATGAGGCTTCGGATCGAGTCGCGACTGAAAAGAAATAGGCGCGTTTTGAGAATCGGGGCGGAGATCGCTCAGGCCGGAAATACACCGTAATAAGGAACGAGGCAAAGAGCCCAGAGTCCAAAACTAAACGCCTAGAACCTACGGTCTGATTCCTAAGATCTTGAGCTCTAGGATGAAAGCCCAGAAGTATAAGACTGAAGAGACCCAGAGTCTATAGGCTCCAAGACTCACTAATTGGCCACTGTAAAACTGGCGACATGAAGTTGGAGCCAGATTCGGAAAATTGGGATCAGAGTGAAAACTGCGGGGGAAGAGATGATCGGTTCGATATCGATGGGACAGTCCATGTTTACGGAAATGCATTCGAACAGCAGAGGGGTGACCTGGAAAAACTCGTGTTCTGGAACTTGACAAGATGGTCTAAAAATGCGGCAGAAGGGGTAATTTTTATCGTTTGCAGGGGGCTAAACTGTCTAGATTTCCCGAGAACGGTCTGCGCAGTCTAATTATGACTAGATATTGTATTAACAATACAAATGGTCTTGTAATGCCCTAAAGAGCTTGAAGAATCCGAGACGGCCTATTCGCAAAAGCTAAACGTACCGTATCCCTAGATTCGGCCGGATGCGATCCATGACGTGTCCGTTGTCCCATCATTTCGAAAACGTTCTCCCGATCGATGACGAAACTAAAATACTTCCAGAATGGGTGATGCTTCTCGGCGGCGGCGCCGAGCAAGTCGTTTGTGAGCTTCTTCATTCGAATCTGACCGACTTCCTGAAAAAAAAACATTTTTTGGGCACATTTTTGCTTTATTATCGGTTATTTTTTTCTATTTTCTACTGGATTTTCACTAGAGTACTCCTTACATCCACGGGTTTCAACAGGATATCCGCTTTGAGCCCATACAACATGACATCATGAGCACACGATCCGCGAATCAACAATTCATGAATGTCCCGGATAGCCTGATCCACATTCGTCGCCGATGTGATTTCTCGTAGAAGACAAGCGGATTCTTTTCTGGAGAATTGTCCCAACATTCTGACAGTAGTATTCACATCCAAATTACTCCAATCCACATTCCGAACATCCTCCATTACACTCTCCACAGACTCTTTTCCTCCTGTTTCCAGCGAAATTTTCTTCGAATTTCTCATTAATTTTCGAGAATTCTCAGCCTTCGACGCGTCTCCAAACTCGGCGCATCTGATCAAAATATCCAAATATTTTATGAAAAATTTGGGACATAGAGCATCGATTATGACGTATCGAGGTGATTTGGCGTGCTTCGTTTGGGTTGCGGCCAACTTCTTGTAGAGATTGTCGCCCATTTGTTTTGTCGACCAGATGACGAACTGAAAAAAGTGGGAATTTCGAAGATTCGATTTTTTCAGAATTCTTCATATTGCTCCATAATCTCCAGAATTTTTCAGAATAATTTCAAATCGTTCGAAAATTGGTAATTTCACAGAATCCTCTAAAAGTAGCCTTTTTTTACATTCCAGAATCCTCCAAAGCCTCTCAACTTTTTACCGTTATTTCAAACTTTCACCGTTTTAACTCATTTCTGCTCAAAAATTTAGATTTTTGATTCTCCCCTCTCACCTCATAATCCAAATGATCCGCCTCGAACTTGCAAACCAGTCTCCCGATACTTCTTGCAAAAACCTTCCATCCCGCCTGAAAGACGTCATCCAAATCCTGAATATTTCCGGAAAACACGTCTCGTCGCTTCGAATCGATGAGAGTGAGCACCTGTCCGCCGATGAGTTGCTCCAAATAAATGGTTCGAACGATTCCCGAGTAAAATGAAAGGGATTCGTGAATTTTGTGCATTTCACGGTAAAGATTGTTCATTTGTTGAGTGGATTCCTGGAAGAATTCAATATAGGAAAGAGCTCTGACCAACAGAAAATTATATCTATTTGAATTATATTGAAATGTGTGTAAATTCCGAAAATCATAATGAAAAGCTCGAAATCCGCTTGAAAATCCTAAAAATGAGCTTCAAAACGAGTGAGGACACATAGAAAATGCGTTGGTCGAATCCCCTTAAATAGGGCAGAGTTATCGTCGACTCCGTCCCTTTATTGATGAGTTTTTTTGTCTTATTCTGGAGCCCGTTTTCGGGGTTTTGGTGCGATTTTTTAGTAATTTTTTGGAAGAAAATAAGCGTTTTTGAAATCTAAAATGAGATGTTATTTTTTAATCACGACCAGAAGATCGGTGTCAATAAGCTTTGAACAATAATATAAGCTCACCAAGCCCCAAACGAACTCACCCCCATCGCGCTCAACTTGGAGCATATGTTGTTAACGAATCCATTTATTTTCTTCTCAATCGTCGCGGCGACAGCAGCTCCAATCGGGGAGAAAGTGACGGCGTCATGAATGATAGCGTAACAGCAGATTTTAATAGTGGAGACATGGATGAGAATCTCGTGGAAACGTTCAAGTTGAGAACGGATATATGGATCAAAAGAGATATTGGCGACGATGGAGATGGGGAGAAGGTGATCGTCGAATTGATCGATTCGAATGTTTTCAGTTTGGTGGCCCTGCAAAAATGGAGATTTTCAAAGACTTCCGAAGCTTGTTTTTTGGGGCTCGAGAGAGTTTCGATCCTGATATTTCGAATCAAAACACATTTTTATACACCATAGTCTGGATTTAAAAATCGGGAAAAGTTGTTCTTGTTTTTTGTGAATTTTCTCTTCCTCACCACCAAGAACAGCTTCAACTCAGTGAACACCATCTCCTCCTGCTCTTCTGGTAACACATTATGTAATTGGCTCAACGGTGTCGGAATACTCATATACCACGGTGATGGATCGTCGCATACACGGACACCACTCCATTTGTTCACTGCAAATTTCAAAAAATTGAGTTTTCTGTTATTTTCAAGCAATTTAATTTTTTTAAACAATCATTGATTTTCAGCTGCCTTTTTATCATGACTTTCCCCGAAATTTAGACTGTTCTTCAACGTATTCTTTTTTTTTAACCTACACAATTGCCGTCTCGTCTCTCTCCAAGGCTCCGAGTGAACGGCGACTCTCATGGTTTTCCTGAAAAAAAGAAATAAAATTTTATGTTTAATCTGATTGAAAATGAGCAAAATTAAACGGTAAGGCACACAAATTGAGCGAAAAATGACAAGAAAAAAGACGAAAAAATCCCAGAAAAGTTGTGTAAAAAACTATTAAAATTCCGCAGAAAATTGTTGATCCGTTCCAACAATCAATCCATCTTTCACTTCGATTTCTGATCCATTTTCGCCGCGAAATTTGAATTTCGGACTCTTCCCGTAGATCCATTTCCACGATTTGAGTTCTTCGTAGATTTCGGCAATTTTCGGGTTCGCCCTGATTTTTGCATTCACATCGATGGTTTCGAATTGGGAGTGTTCGAAGAGGTTTCTGTAAAAGACGTGGCATTTTTCGGGATTCCAATCCCATTTTTTGGGTTTTCTTGCAATTTTAATGTCAACATGTTTCAGAATTCTGTAAAATAAAAATTCTGGGGTTTCTCACCTATACGCCACCACAATTGCCTCTTCTGCCTTTTCCACACTCGCCATCGGATCATCTTCTCTTAAAAAGCCAACAGCGGGAGCGCGTACACTCCTCGTCGCGTTCGACTCAATTTGTTCTTTCCACGGCGATTTTAACGACTTTTTCAGAATATCTAGATTCGCGTCGACGAGAAGTGTCAAGTGATGATATGCTTGGCCTTTTGCAATTCTGGCGGCGGTTCCGGAGCATTTTCGGGATCCTGGGTGGAGTTCCATGTCGTCTCGGGCATTCGGAACGATTTTGAGAGAAAATTTCGAGTTTAGAGAGTCCGAGATGAACTGGAAATTGTATAAAACAAAGATTTTTGTTTGCATAATTTTTCAAAAAATCTCACCTTCAAATTTTTTGGCCGACAATGCTGAGCGTGTGTAGTGAGCAAGGAGATATTCAGATTTCCCAAATCATGATAAACAGTCCCCCCACCACTATGTCTTCTCGACATTTGGATATTTTCCCGGTGAGCATATGGAATATTCACTTCTAGCCATGGATTCTGGTGCCGACCGAAAACGATTGCCGGATGGTTACTCCATAGCAACAGAACTTCTCCGCTTCTTTCTACGTTATGAGTCTGAAAATAAGTAGCAAGAAATGTTTAGTTTGCGAAAGTTGGTCAGATTGGATTACGACTAATGCACGTACCCGAAAAATGTGCTCCTCGAAGGCTAGATTTTCGAAAATGCATCGAGACGTCGACTTTAACACTGTTCCTATTTTTCCTCGCGATATTGTGCACATTTTGAGCAAAAATCCTTGAAAGAAATGAAAAAACAAATAAAAAATGAGAAAATGTGTCAGAATTTCTTGAAGTCAACGAGAGAGTGTGAGAAACGAGGAGATGCAGTGTTAAAGCAGGCGCGCTCTATTGTTGTCTCGTGGCGCGAAAAGCTAGATTTCAAATTTTCAGGTGAATTTCTGTTTTTTTTTTTCAGATTTTTAAACCCAATTCCCAGTATTTGTCCTAATTTTTCGATTTGTTGAGTGTTTTGACACGTTTCAGGAATAAAAAAATCATGCTTCGATATTTTTTGACTGTGCTGATGTCAATCATTCGCTAAAAATCTAGTTTTCCCAAGATGATTTTGACCCTATTTTTCAGTTCGCTCATTTTCATCCCATAATTTTTCGGACTTCACTCGATAAATATATGGGATTTAAAAGAAGTGCCTCGGGCTGTTTTTATTGTTTCAATGTCGATTTTCCTCGGGAAATTCGGATTTCTGATTTCTTCGCAGATTTCTGTGTCACCTCATTTCCAGTTTTTTTTTTTTCATTAATCTTGGATGTTTCCAGACACAAAAATGGACTCGACTGTAGAGAAAAAAAAGGAGGCGATGTTGAGAAGGCTGGAAAGTCGGAATCGTAAGGATTTTTAATTTTGCCTCAAACGTAAAAAAGTGTGTAGATTCAAAAATTTCAAAGATAATGCTCGATATTGTGCTTCAATTATTATTTTAAATAATTTTTAAGCCCACGAATGACGATTTGTAGGCCATTTTTTTTGTTCAAATGCCCCCAGGAAATGGGTAGACTTAGCGGTTTTTCCGAAATAAGTAGACAATCACATTTTTTCCAGAGAAGCGCGTTCTCGATGCAGCTGCAGCAGCCACCAAGGAGAATTCCACACAAAAGATTGATTTGGAAGCCACTGAGAAGGCATTTTTGGAGTCCAGTCCCTCTACACTCAGTATGAGAACCCCGCTGAAGAATACGAGCAATGCGAATTTCTCTATCACGGCTCCATGTACATCATCTCCAATTTTATCGTTTGATGAGAAGGCCGATAAACAAATTGTGGCCTTAGCCACATGGACGAACACTCTCATTGGAATGGATAGTACGGAGGAACTGGATTTGGGAGCCACCACCGCCGAAGCTTGCCGTCGAATTCAAAAGATGTTGTCCATGAAGAACACTTCAGAAGTCGAAGGAATTCAGGAAGCCGCCCGTCGAAGATATCAGCGAATTTTTGAGAAGAACGATTCGGATGCGATTCGAAAGAAGTGTAAGAGCCTATTGGACGACTCGGGAATCGAGGAGAGCATTCGGAATTTGTTGTCGAAGAATGCAGTGGCTATTCGAGAGGAGCACTCGGTATATAATGATTTGGGTGAGTTCAGTTTTTGCTATGCAAGCGTATCGAAAATGTCCGAAAATAACCGGAATTCGAAAATGTCTGAAAATTACCTGAATTTGAAAATGTCTGCTCCAAATCAAGAATAGAAGCTGACAAATGGCCAAAACATATTCGGTCTTTTTCGAGAGACAGTCAAACATGTCTTAAAAATTATCTATGTTACCAGTTTGGCCGAAATTCCCGTAAAGTATCCCTGAACTGTCAATTTCCCACTATTTCTACCAATTTTGCTCGAATTCTTCTTCATTCCAGCTCTTCAAACGAATCTTCTCGGCACATTCCTTTGCTTCCATCCCGCATGGCTCAAAGCATCTCTTGAATCGATTTTCAATGCCCGTATCGATGCCCAGCCCAAGTTTATGATTCGTGCACTTTCTCAATTCATTCTGGAACGTGTCTTCTCGAATCCGGCGATGCTCAAAAACAAGAAATTCACACAAGGATCCGGTAAACCGATCATCACGAAGCTGGGAAGAGAAGCTCTCCATCGTCACTTCTTGGAGGCTGTGATGAAAATGATGTTTCTAATTGAGACTGCGAATTCTCATCGAGTCATCCCAAACTTGACTCGAATCTTCACGAAATCTTCTCAATACAAGTGCCTCGATGATATGTTCAGTGCTCTCACAAAGCAATTGCTCACTGGAAGTTCCATGACATTCAAAAAAGCTTTTCTGAAGATCGGATTCCAACCAAACTACAAACAATCCTTCCACGATAACTACGACTATCAGGCCCGTGGTTTTTCCTGTTTCTCCGATGGTTTAATTCTCGCGAAGCTCATTGAAACTGTCGGCGAACTACCATATGGTCTACTCCTTTTGAAGCTCCGTGACCCCGCTGGCGACCGAATTCGAAAGTTGAATAATGTTAAAATGGTGCTCCAGAAGATGACGGAACTCGGGATTCCCACTGAAGATGTCACCCCAGAAGCAATAGTTGGAGGGAAGAAAGAAGCTATTTTGGCCCTGCTCTGGTCAATTGTAGGCGTGCGAGTGGCCAAGGAGAAGAAGGTCCGCCGGCCAATGTCTCCTGATGCGGAGACCCCCAAAAAGAAGCCTAGAAGATCTGCGGTCCACGACGATGTGTCTTCGGAAGTTCTGAAGATGTGCAAAGTGTACGGTAGAGAGCTGAATCTAGAAGTGCTCGATTTGGATTCACTATGTGATGGTGTATTGTTGGAGGCCATCTGGAGAGCCAATGCCCCTAGTGGAACCCCGATTATGGCGTATTCTGGAGAAACACTTTGGGAGAAGATTGTGTCGTTGGCAGAGTTGGAGCTGGGAATCAATAGAGGATTGGATCAGAGTGTCGCGCTTTTTGTAAAGGTTAATTTGAATTTTTACCAAAAATTTCGTAGAAATTATCTTAAATTTCCAAGAAGTAGACGGATTCACTCAGCATGGATTCTGACCTTTTCGACACAATATTTTGAAACCAAAAATCTCAAACTTTAACAGAAGCAGTGAATTATGATTTTAATCTAAAATTTTGATTTTCAGATGTTCTTGGAGCGCGTGAACGCCGTCAAAATGTATCAGGAGAAGGCTATCGTGATTCAGAAGGCGTGGAGAATCTATCTGGAGAGAAAGAAGACTCCGAAGCTTTACCATATCGTGTTACAAATTCTTATGGATCATCGCTCCACGTCTCCGGACAACGCGACGTTTGTGATTCAGAATCAGAATACATCGGGAGGAGTTCTGACGGACCATCGTTATTCGGTGAATTCTACATTGAATGATGCTACGTTTACACTGTCTCGGGACTCTTTGGACGTCTTCAAGATGCCGCGGACCCCGCTGAGGGGCACATTCACTCGGAACACCATTGCCCAACATCTGAATGAGGTTATCGAGGAAGAAGAGGGGACTGGGGGCTCCGAAAATGACGATACGGTGGTCCCGAATTCGACGAAGAAGCGATTCCGACTCGACGACAACAGAAGAGCTGTCTTTGAGGAGGAAACGGCGACAGAAGATAATGTAAGGAATCAGAAGATCGTGTATTCTGAAATTCATCATGAAGTCATGTCGCCGAATAGAGAGAAAATAGAAGTCGTTGTGGAGATCCAGGAGGCTTCAAAAGCTGCAGAAGACATCAGTGCTCAAAATCCTGCTCCAAAGGCTTCAGATGCAGTCAAGACTCTGCAGAAAGCTTCCGAAGACGTCATCAGAGCTTCAGATGGTCCCAATTCACCAGAAGCAACTGTGGACGCTACAGAATCCCTCAAAAACCTCTCAGGAGTACTCCACATTCCAGATGACATTGAGAATCCAGATGAAGTCCCAGAAGAAGCCACGGCTTCCGAATCGTTCATTACTGAGGTCGTCTACACCCCAAGCGACGACTCGACGCAGTCAGTAGACACCCTAAAACTACCAGCAGACTTTGGAGATGTCATGATCAAGCTGAAGGTTCGGGATTCAAATGTAGACGGCGTCGAGATTCAAGGAGCCGCTCCAGAAGGTCAGGGAGTTTCAGAAGCTGCTCCGGGAGCTCAGGAAGGTCCAGAAAGCGTCAAGACTTCAGAAGGCTCTCCAAGAGCTAAAGTGACTCCAGAACAGACCACGATTTCCAAAGATGTTCTAGAAGAGGTTCCCCGAATGGACACCACCCAGCCCACAACAGCACCATCGACATCCACAGCATCTTCTATTGGATACGAGATGACCGAGCAACAACTACAAACTGAGCAGTCGTTCCGACTAATGATTGAGAACCAGAAACGCTTCGTAATGGAAAACGACCTAAATCTTGTCATAGACGATGAGGAGACAGCGAATACTCCAGAATTGAGACGAATCCTTCGCAAGACGCGAGAATTGAAGAAAAAACAGGAGGAAGTTGTAAGGGATTTTTTGGAGGTCTTCGGGCTGCAAATGTTGAATATTTGAGTAAAAGTTGTTTTCAACTGTTTAAAAAATTTACTGAAACTGAGTTAAATGTGATTATTTCCAGTGAAAAATAATCGAGTAGTGGCCCTAGAATCGACAAATCGTCATTATCGACACGAACACGATTCTAGCGCTACCATAGAAAATTTCAAAATTAGCCATGAAAATAGGCGTTTTTAACCTGAAAACGGGTAATTTTGAGGCCGAGAAATTCTTTTTTTTCTTTTATGTCTATAAACAACCGCTCATGCGTGACAAGGATATAGTAAAGCGCTTGAATAATGGTGGTTCGTTTGGTCTCCATAAGGACGACTTGACGATTCTAGGCCCACACATTCGCTATCATTCACTGGAAAAATAAATTCTCTCTCAATTATTCAGAAGTTACAGGCAAAACGACTGGGACAAATCGAGCGACAAGCGCAAGCCGCCAAGGATTCAAAAGACAAGGAGAACGCCTTCATTGACTACTCGACGGCTACAGAGAGATCGGATACTGGTCAAGAAATTCAAATTTTTTGCGAAATCGAAGAAATTAAAGCTAAAGAAGCCGAAAAAGAAAACGAATTAGCCCATAAACGAGAAACTTCGGCTACCAAGATTCAAAAGCTCGTTCGTGGATTCTTGGCACGTCGTCGTTTCGCAAAGGAAATTCGCGATTGGAGAGAGAAAATGATCGCTTATAATGAAATATTGGCGAGGGAGAATGAGAATTGGGAGAGGAATAAAGACGACGGAGAGGTTGAGACATCTGTGGAGAAAAAGTGAGGGTTTTTAAGAAAACATCTCTGATTGTATGTCGATTTTAGGCCTGAAGATCTGAATTTTCAGTCGTTTGTATTTAATTGAGATGACCGTCTAACTTTTCCATTTTAGGTCAATTTTCGTTATGTCGGCAATTTTTATTTACTCATTTTTTCGATGTCTAATCTATGTTTTTTTTTAATTTGACTCTATTTCCAGACTTCAAGAGTGCACACTCCGAGGACTGACCAACGACAATCTTCATGTCGTCCATATCGCTGCAACCATTATTGGTAAGCTTCTAAAAATCCTGAAGACGTTGCAATACAGATTTTCATAAAAGAAAGAAGACGAGGAGCTTCTCCGAACAATTCCTTTTCGATCTGTATCATTTTTCTGTTAAAATTGGCCAAGAGAGAGCCGAGATAAGGCCAAAAACGAAAATTCTGCTAATTTTCCGTTAAAATTCTCAACAAAAAAGACTCTGAATAATTTAGACGATTCTCCAGAATATTTTCTCTTTTTGTTGTTATAAATTTCTCTAAAGTAAACATTGACTATCTGTTTCTTGACGTAGAGCACTTTTTCTGAAAAAAAACTACCAATTTTTGGAGCTAATTCGTAAAATGTTCGGCGAAATGGAAAGCTACCAGCCTTCAGATAGCATAAAAATTCATGAAAAATCAGAATCTTTGAAATACTCTAAACGCCTTCAGAAGCTCGCAGAATTCCTTAACTAAAAAACATAGGAAGTTCTCTGTCTGCTTGCCTGATTTTTACTGAAATCGACCTTCTTTTCCTTCCAAAACTTCTGTAAAATTATATACATTTTCCAGATCGTCTCACCGACCTGGTTCCCTCCCTTCTCAACAAATTCGTCATCAATCTCAACGGAATCAAGCCGATCTACGCAATCCTGGCCGTCGCCGACCAAGGCTTATCCTACACCCATATTCTCAATCCCTTGCTCAAAGTGCTCCAGAAATCCTTGGAGAAGGTTCCCGAAGACTTATCAAACGACGCCATCCGTCCCGTGCTCCCGAAACTCTCTCCCCGTTTGGTGCTCCTAATGTGCAAACACGCACAAAACCCCGTTTTCTTCCATCCGATCATCAAATCGTTGATCTCAATTGCCAGAAGATTCCCTGATCGAAAGGTGTCTTGCATCGATTGTCAGTACGCGATCCGTCAAACAATGCGAAAAGTTTCGGACCAGGAAGCCAAGAATCTTCTGTCTACATTGAGACATATAACTGACTAGGAGATGTTTACTTGTTAAAATATTATTCCCTTCCAATGATATTCATTTTCATCGTTATTATTATGACCACGTCCCCCGCACCTTTGCTTATGGAATGATAAAAGTTTTACGATTTCTTTATCTTCAGACATAACGGATATATAAAACACTTTTTTTAAATGCGAACAAGTTCGACAGAGACCATCAGATTTAGACTGAAAAACGGAATGGCATGCATAGACGCTTCTGCTATTATATATTCGCAGTCTGTTGGCTCACTTTGAAGACTCATGGTCTTGTTTATCTCGATATCTCAACACGAAACAATTTACAAAAATTGAAACCCATACAATGGATGAATCATTCAGTATATTGTATACGCAGTCAGTATTAGAAGGTTTTCCAGATTGTATGTTACCAATAACAACCTTCACCAATTTACAAAAAGTAAATGTTTTATTAGAAAGACTTTATTAATTGTACAAACAATATCGTTATGTCACATTCCAGCAAAATTCCAGTTTGCCTCGTCATCCGTTAACTTTTACTTCTTCCCATAATTATAAGCTGGCATGGGAACACATTGATTAAATTGATAATTTGGAGCATATGGAGGACAGTCACAATAATATCGAGGCGTCCTTCCAACATAGTCTACAAATTGAGCGACTGAAAAGAAAGTATGAAGTTTACACTAGATAGGAATCTGACAAAAACCTCTGCAGTATCCCCGATTGTAATTACCGTAACCGTAATAATTCGGATAATAAGAGTAGTATGGCCTTCTGAATAGTCCTCTAAATAGAAGTCTTCCTAATCCAAATCCTCCACCATAATATCCTCGACTTCCACCATAAAAACTGGATGAATGATAGTGAGATCCTCCTCCATAACCTCCATAATGATGTGGATGATGGTGGTGGTGATGCCATCCACCACCACCTCCGTGATGACCTCCATGATGGTGGTGATGTCCACCACCCCCATGATGACCACCTCCACCACCGTGATGATGATGGGCTGCTTCACAGGAGATCACTAAAAAGGTCTTAGGCATAATTCTAAAAATTCCGACTTACCGAAAATAGCTGCAATAGCCGCCAAAGCAAGGATGTAGATCGAGTTTTTCATGTTGTTTCCGATGTCCAAGCTTCTCAATTTCCTCCTTTTAAACCGTTTGTAAGCGAAAAAGAGATTGGCGAATAGCCATGATGAATTCGAGTTTTTGACCAAAGAGTAAAACTCATCTCCCCCTAAACTACACGATTGCCTTCATCAATCCATTCTTTTTCCGCGTCCAAATTGTTCTCAGAAATTCGCCGAGATCAATCAATCAGTTTTCTGTGTCTGGTTTGTTTTGTTGATAGAGGTCACTTGACATCATTCACAGACATGCAAAAGATAATAACACGTGATAAGAATCGGAGATTTAGTTTATTTAGATATTTTTGTGCAAAAATGTACCTTATTAGATTAAATATAATAATTTGAAAAATTAATTATCCAGAGTACATCGGACTGCACTGATTCCATTGGTAGTTTGGAGGATATGGGGGACAGTCACAGTAGAAACGGGGAACTTGGCCAACATAGTCCACGAATTGGGACACTGAAGTTAAAAATAAAAGAACTTCAAAACACTTCAGAGACTCACATCTGCAGAATCCACCGCCATACCCATAGTTAGGGTAACCACTGTATCCACCATTATAATATCCTCTCCTTCTCCAACCAAAAAGACGACCTAGAAGACCACCTCCACCGCCTCCGTAGTAGCTGTAGAAATAATCATGGGGGCTACTAAAAATCTTCAAAATTGTTCTCACCCTCTTCCACCAAATCCTGTGAATGGTCGATATCCCCATCCATCTCCACCACTGCCACCATTTCCATGATCATGCCCACCTCCTCCTCCCCAACCACCATGATGATGATCATGGTGGTCGTGGTGATCGTGGCCTCCATGGTCATGTCCCCCATGATCATGGCCACCGTGGTCATGGCCTCCATGATCTCCATGTGCTGCGAGGATTTCTGAAGGAAAATTGAAGGGAACTAATGTTGTATCGACATAACCTGCAGAACCTATGGGAATATTAGTTCTCGTACTCTCAAGACATGTTACATTCCGGGCCAAAATCAGAATTTTCCCAGGCTGGGTTGGCACGCAGACCGGATGGGCTGGGCAGGTCAGTCCTGCCCATTTTTCAAAGAATGACCTATTTTCTACAATATTTTCTACAGGACCGGCCGTAACGCGTACGATTTCTCACACCCCATTCGAAATTTAGCAAGTTGTAGGGGTCAATCAACTATGAACTTCTTACAAGTACGCCTCACAGACATTACAAAACGAACCCACCAAGAAAAACAACTGCAAACAGAAGAATAAGAATCTTTTGATTCATATCGAAAAGATGAACTGAATCAAGAAACCGAATCAAAATGAAATGAGAGAAGATGGGGTTGCCTTTCTGTTTTTGATGGTTGATCTGTTAGGAAATCAATTGATTTGATTCGTTTCTTTTTGGGTTTGATTGATTCTCGCGATAGATTTGATGTCACGAAAACTGTTCTTTTCTGTTTTGATTCTGACCATGGGTTCTCTTATCAAAAGAAAAGATGCATCTCCAAATCAGAAATCAGACCAATTTTGTGTTTTGTGGGCTGTCACAAATGTTCTGACTACATAACGACTGTCAGACAAGTCAAAGAGATCGGGAATGTTGGTTGATGTTAGGTTGTATTCTTGTATTTTCTCTGAATAAAACTATTAGAACTATGACTTTCTATACAGTGCCTACCAGAATCCTATGATATCTTTTTTGTTAGGGTACTGTACTTAATATTTCGGAGATTCATCAGTCTGAATGTATAACGTTTCTTGCCTAAAATTCCTTTTTTTCTGAAAGTTGGACAGTTGTATCTCACTTTCATTTTTACAAGAGCCATACAATCTCACAAACTTATTGAACGAATGATGTCAGTTCAAGGAAGAGTGAAAGAAATATAGTCTACCTTCAATGAATTCAGCAAACTGATTTCCGTTTTCCAAACCTAGATTTTTTTTCAAAAATAACTTTTGCAAAGCAAAACTTATCGATATCTCTTCAATGCCCAGTATGTTCTCTGTCTAATTGACCTGCATCAAAACCAGTTCCAACAACATTTTGATCTTCGTCTTTTCTCATTGTCCTCAATTTATTTCGAATGGGACCAAACTAGAAAATATCTCATTTACCGTAAAATCTGTATTAGAAGGGCATTTAGACCTGATTTGATCATTCTATCAGCTAGCATAAAACAGTACAAGAATGCCTCCTTCGCCAAACCGTACAGTCAAATTTCCCCGAAAGAATTCGTCGAATCTTTATACTTTTCGTCTATAAAATTCGACTGTTCTTTATTAGAAGAATCAGACACGATTTGGATAAAGAATTGACAATGAGAAATTTGACTTTATTGTGTTTATTTTTTGTTTGTTTGGCCTGCTTCATCGGTAGGTTCGAGTTTTTTCTTCCTCTCACAATCCTAGGAACTTCGGGATTTCCTCTCTCAGAGGATTCTTACTGTTTCAATTTTCAGTTGAATCAGAAGCCCGACGAGGTGGAGGACGCGGTGGAGGTCTCGGAAGTGGTGGCAGAAGAGGGGGCGGATTCAGAGGAGGTGGAAGAGGTGGATATGGTGGTGGACGTAGACGTGTTGGATGGGGTCGTGGAAGGGGTGGATATTCTAGTTACTCAAGATCCAGCTACTACAGACGTCCCAGTTACTCATATTCATCCTCGTCCTCATCTTCATACTATGGGTAGGTGGAATATATAGACACAGAGATCAAATGAACCGTAAACTTCTTGTAGATACGGAAGAAGAGGAGGTGGTCTTTTCGGATGGTTGTTCGGACGTAACAGAGGATATGGATACAACAACTACGGATACAACTATAATCGGGGATACTGCAGAGGTAAGAATCTGATGGAGGTGCACAATTATGTTTAATTTATCTCAGTCGCTCGATTTGTGGACTATGTTGGAAGGACGCCTCGATATTATTGTGACTGTCCTCCGTATGCTCCAAATTATCAATTTAATCAATGTGTTCCAATGTCAACTTATAATTATGGAAAGAAGTAAAAGAAAATGGCAGACGAGGCAAACTTGAACTTTGCTGGAATGTGACATAATGATATTGCTCGTACAATTAATAAGGTCTTTCAAATAAATGAGTTACAGATTTTTAAAAATGCGAATGATTTGTAACATACAACTTTGCAATTTTTCATAATATTGAATGTGTATTACGAATTATGCGCTTCAATTATTGCCAAAAGACACATACATCCTCGAGTTTCCCTAAACCATGCACCCCCGAACGTTGATGCACTCAGGATTCGAGTTTGTGATGCATGTGTCTTTTCTGCTACCTCCCGTGTTTTCCATGATCACATGTATCCTCGTCTCTCTTGAACCCCCGAGCGGTAGGGGTTCCGAGAGACGAGCCGCTCATGATACATGTCATCCGGCACGGGGAATACTGCCTGTAGTTGTCTGACGTTGAGTTGGCTGCTGGAGTCCACCTTTGCTGCAGGTGGACCTCTTCCCTTGAAACACCATCTCTATTATATAGGCACCCCTTGAGCAGCAGTCGACACCTCCCGGGTTACGCCATCCACTATACATTGTACATGGTCCTTGTGCATTTCTTATTTTTCCCAGGAGCACCTATTGACTGTCCGAATAGCTGAATATACCCTTTTAATTTCTGAAACACAGTCAAGTTATTTGTCCAAACGGAATATTAGGGGAAACATTCTCTATTTAGTTGAAATACCAAAGTGGAAAATCTCAAAAATACTTCCTCAATATCGCTCTCATCCAAACAGCTATTCCATCTTTTAGTTGTATTCCTGTTCACCCGATCACAAACAAATTAAAGTTTCCAACTTTTGTATCCTTCATTGAAGACAAAGTAGAGAACTCAATTATGAGCTCTCATTAGGAACTCACAACATTTCTCAAAGACTGATTACATTTATTGTTGTTATTATTTGTTTTTGGCAAACTGATTTTCGTTTAGAATATTTCCATCTGAAAGAGAAACTAATTGAACATTTTCCGTTCGCAACGTACCTATCTCCTGATCAAACTTACTACCTTACTAATCACAACTAGTTTCTTCAACTTTTCATTTTCTTTTTTATCTTTTAGTATTTTCTTTCAAAATCAAACTACATATTCACTCCCAGTATTCTGTCTTGACCATTCTCTCAGCTAGCATGAACCAGTACAAGAATTACCATTCGCGGTTCGCCATACTATCAATCTTTCCCGAAATAGTTCGTCGAATCTTTCGGACTTCCTTGTTGCCCTCACCCTATAAAAGTCATCTGTTCATTGGGAGAAATACCAGATACGATCCGGATAATGCGAAGTTTTCCTTCCTTGTGTTTATTGGTTATTTGCTTGGCATTCTTCTCTGGTGAGTTTTTATTTCTTCTCTCATTTTACAGGAATCTGATTCTTTCTGAATCAGTCTTCATAACTAACTGAAATCTCATCTCTACTTTCAGTTGAAACGCAAGCCCAACGAGGAGGAGGAGGTCGAGGTGGAGGAAGAGGTGGAGGTCGTGGTGGTGGTGGAGGAGGAAGAGGAGGTGGCAGTGGAGGTGGATATGGTGGTGGACGAGGTGGAGGAGGACGAGGTGGATGGCGCGGACGAGGTAGCTCTTCTTACTCCTCATCTTCGTCTTCTTCATACTACGGGTAAGCGGAAGTTGGAGATTCCCTAAATAATTAGATAGTTTACAGAGGTGGAGGAGGCGGTCCAGGACTTCTAGGACTCTTGTTCGGATTGGGGCGAAATAGAGGCTATGGGTACGGTAATGGATACGGCAATGGATATGGTTACGATTATGGTTACAACCAGGGATACTGTAGAGGTAAAGAGATAATGAAATAACACTCATTAATTTTTTATTAAGTTGCTCAATTCGTGGACTATGTTGGAGCGATACCTCGATATTACTGTGACTGTCCTCCATATGCTCCAAATTATCAATATAATCAATGTGTTCCAATGCCAGCTTATAACTATGGGAAGAAGTAGATGGTAGCGCTAACTTCAACTCGGAGGATATATTATTTCATTTCATGTACTGTTAATGAAGTTGTTATCTAAATCAGCGCCTGTGTTTTCAGTAAGAGAAGAAGAAATGTTTAAAATATTCAATGTTCCAAACATTTATTCGCTGCCAGAAAATCTCATCCCATGTTAATGGTCCTGGTGAACATATCACAGCTGATGGGGACCGGTGCAGCTGGACCACGAACATTTCCACAGCTGGAATTGTAAACCTCTGGTTCTGATCATTTAGCAATACTCACAGTCTCTGATGAATGCAACTGCTAGTAATATCAAGGAGCTGTCCTCTTACACTCTTGATCACGTCAGTTCGAACGAATTTGTCACAGTTGTTGTCTCTCAAAATCAGCCATGATGTCTGCAAATTTGGGTTCTTGAACTGCAAGTTTGTCTTCCCCCAACGTACCGTCGTAGAAAGAATATCATCATCGAATGACGATTTCACAAAAATTTGTGGAACTTTCGCTCCATCTCCGAAATTGTTGAAATCTGCCAGAGCAGTGGAAAAAAGAAGAGCAACGGATATGAGGATATGTTTCATATTTGATAACACTACTTTTTTTGGTTCTTTTATATTTTCTGAATAGTTCCTGGATATGATTTGACACGAATATGTTTTTCGATCAGAGTAAAAACATGAACATTCAAATAAAAAATTTTCCACTTCCGCTTTTGAAGAAGCTTTTTTCGATAATCGCACGTTTTATATTTTGAGCAACTCACCGATTTGGAATCTGACTCTGAACTCTCCAGTGTGATCAAAAGAACAATTTCTTTTAAATTTTTGGTTTTTATCTCCATATGCAATTAGAAAACAATTCAGGTGACAGAAAAGAAAAAACAAGAAAACCAGGAAATATTGAATTACAGAAGCAGGTACAGTTGATATCACAGTTAATAAATTACTAGTTGTTTTCTCAACGGGGGAGAGGAAAATTTTGAAAACAATTATAAGGCAACCAAGGGGACCGAATGGCGGGGAAGAGGAAATGAATAGTTTCAAGGGGTTTCAAACAATTACAGGGATAAACACTTTTTGGTTTTTTGAGGAGAGAGAGAGAGATATCGAAGGGAATTAGGTCATTCTCAATTGATAATCTCCATTTTGAGTGACATATCGAACCCATGGGAGTGCTTGATATCCAGATTTCTCTATGATTTTCAAGTAGCGAACCTGAAATTCGAAAAGTTAAATTTTAAAATATCTGTCACAGAAGAGTTTACCTGAAGCCCGGACGTTGTGTAGTATGGAATCTCAAACTTCACATTGATTGGCGGACGTCCTTCAACTTCTTCCGATCCGATTGAAGGGAGCATGAACGATGATCGCATGATGTATTCCCGACCACCTGAAACGAAAAACTTCCAATTAAATATCTAAAATCACAAACCTGGGAAGCTTCGAATACTCCAAACAATCGCATTCAACTCTGGAACGTATTTTGCTGTTCCTGCTCCAGTCTTGAATTTTGGAGCACTGACATCGGATGGAACTGGAATGATGACTTCAACATGATTGGCCACCGATTGACGTTTGAATTGAGATTTGGCCTAAAGACTATGTCTGAGATTCTAAAATAAATAGACTATTCTCACCTTGACCATATACTCAACCCTCGAATGAGCATGTCTCTCCACAGCTGCTTCCACCCAAATCAGTGGTTTCACTTGTGTCGTCAGTCTGTAGCTCATCAATTCAAACTCGCCATCCGGTGGAATAAATGAAATTGTTCTCTCCGAATCAAAACGGGACAAACGAACACATTGATGGAATTTGATGTCCTCTAACTCGACACCTTTTCCTCCATTTCCTCGTCCTGAAATCCGGATGCTTTCTTGGAAAGTTTCAAATCTCAAAACTCACTCGAACTAGCACCCGACTGTTGGAAGAAGACCTTATCATTGAGACCCAATCTCAACTCTGGCATTCCAGATAGAACTACACGGAAACGGATAGAACCGACGATTTCGGAACGGAGAACTGTTCCCTGGGCGTTTGCCTGGAAGTACATTTATTGAATTAAAATCTCAGAATTCTAAATTTTAGAAAACCACTCACCAGCATATTGACACTCTCAATCACATCTAGGAACACTTCATTTTTCCGATACTTGATTCCTTCGGATCTCCAAGAAACGGCGTTTGTGACAGCCATTGGTGGACGAACAGTCTCCAAACGATTACCTTGTTGAGTGATGAATCTGAATTCTTCCGATTCAGAGCATATAGCAAGAAACAATATCACTCACTCCTGAAGAATCTTACTCTCAGTTGTTTGGGGATATCCAAAGTCTAACATTTCATCGAAAAGTTCATAGATAATCACAAAATTATCTCGAACGGCTTCTTCTTCGAGAGTTTTGAAGTATTCGCAGAAAACTTCAACGATTTTGTAAAGGGCAGAAAGTACGAGGATCACGTTCGTGTTCTTCTTCGAGATGGTAACCACTAAAAAAAGTACAGTAATCAGGAATACTGTGGATTATTCAATGTGTCTGTCAAAAATATCACAGAACTAGCTCAAGCTTAAATTTTTTGGAAATTTTGTGTACTTACAGTATACATTCATATATTTGATATATGTATAGCTGATTCCTTGATGCACTAACACTGGAGAAGCAGTTCCTTCATCTTCCTTTTCCACCAAAAGTGGCATGAACTTTTCGATACAGGACATGTCAACATCTCCACGATAGTTTCGAGATATTACCACCTGAAATTCACTTGATACTTTCGTCTCCCCCTTTTCCTCATTTCTCCTCTACTATTCCTTCTTCTCCTATTCTATAAATTGGCGTGCGTTTAAATGCAGGCTGTGAGGAAGCATCATAGTTGACGACATCCAAAGCACTTTGAAAGAAATAACAGAGAACAACGAAATGTTTCTGTTTTCTCAACCTTGTGGATGATTTTTTCCAGACAAAAGTTTTCGAATTGAAATTGATAGTCGATGCTTCAAGTTTTAGGATTATTTTTTTCGGTTTATGTTTTTTCATACTTTCTTGAAAACTTACATTTCCTTTGAGGTCCAAGATGAAGAGGCCTGAAATCGACATGTCGATTTCCCTGTTTGAGCCTGTAAGATTCAGAGAGATCACATTATCAGACTGTTGGAGCGTGGAATACGTGGAAAACGTGAATTGTGGAGAGAATGGCTGCTTATGCCTGCTTGTCTAACTGACAAGATTTTGGGAGAAAGTTAATTTAGGAGCACATATTTGAGGAAAAGTCTAAAATATGAGTTATCAGTCGAGCAGAAATCAAATTTCATAATAAAACTTTCGAAATCAGATACTCCGTGCTATGTGATTTCTTTTATCAGAACCTAGGTAGAAAAGTGCAGTTTTGATGATTAACCATAGTTTTAGTCCTTATGATCTTGAATCAGTTCAGTGTGCAAAGACACTTTGAAGTCTAGTAAGGATAATCAAAACTTTTTTCCTAACTACTTGTAAGAGAGCCCTCAAAAACTAATTGTCAGATGTGGATGATCTGTCCCAGTGTGAAACATCTGGTATTACGTGGAAGCCTGTATAGACTATGGAAGAACTAGAGAATCAGAGACGAACTGATAGTGGAGAGAAAAAAGGAATGAATTGAAAATGGAAACGAAAGGTGCGGGAAGAGGAAGAGAGGAAAAGAGAACAAATATTGTATTGTATGCAGTCACCGAAAGTGGCGCACCGTCTATAGGTGTCCGCAGAACTATTCACGATCTGTGTCTCTTCCTTTCACATTCTGCTTTTCGTTCTTTTCTGATCGTACTCTCTCTCTCTCCTCAATGCATATAACTTTTCATCTCCTTCGCATGCATCGCGATCAGCATAATAATTATCGATTGATTTATGATTCTAAATGGAAAACAACTGAAGTTGCTATCATAATGGGTGCATGGATAGAAACAAACACTTTGTAGTGTTGGCTGCCTAAACATAGACAAACACGTCTTCTATTATTATCCTGAAAGAGGAAATATGTTGCGTCGTTTGCATAGAAACCAAGAGAAGGTCCTGGTTGCTATGCTAGAAGCTAAGCGGATTATTATTTTCGAAGGCAGGATGTGCAGTTTTAGCGATCCGTTGTTTGCTCTGCTACAAAATCATGATTATTTCAAGCATGAACCATTCCAATTCCGCCTCGATACACCTGAGTTTCTTTTTCCCACAGTTATCTTCTCTCTCCGTTTGATCAAGTTTTTCCTTTTCTCGAATTCAAGGCGCATGCGACTCTGCGTCTCTTGGGTTTCGCACCGACCGAAAATTTTCAGCGCGCCAATTCAAAAAGTTCCCATTTTTTTCCTTTCGCATGCCTTTTTCTAAGTTTCAGATTAAAATTTTCAAAGACAACTGAAATTTTACAGGATGGTGCTGAATGACTCGTTTTCTGCATTATTTTCATCGCCATCATCTCTAAGAAAAGCGAATGAAAGTTTCAATGAATCATTTGGAGACAAGGCAAGATTTTTTGGAGCCAAATGACTCTCCGAAATACGTTTGATTTTCAGAACACTCTCTCACTGCCCACATTATTTCGCTCTTTGCAAAAGGAACATGATCAGATTTCGACAGTTTTGAGATTTCAACCACCCACTACATCGCAGTATCAAAGTTCTTTGAATGAGTTGGTGTTTCTGTTTTTAACTTCAGAAAAGTTGTTGTTTTCAGGTTAATTTCTCTGTTTGAGCGAGCTGAAGACCAATCGACAATTGGAGTTCAAAAGCTTGTGTTATCTGTGTTTCTCAAACTCGCTGCCAATATTCTTAGTGTTCTAGGCAAAGTATGGAGCTTCAAACATCCCGAGCCATATCCAAGAATAATTTTTACAGCCAACATATCAACCGACGCTTTACAAACTTGCCCAGCTCATTGCACATTCTATTGTTCCAGATTTGGGGAGTGAAAATGAAGTGGAAGAGAAGACAATGCAGAAATGGGCTGATCGCATTATAATTGGTGAGCTTTATTCTTGAATTCAAAACTTTAATGTTCACTTTCAGAATGTTCAATCCACATGATGGAATTTCCAAGCTACAAGATGGATCTGGAGTTTGTAAGTATTTAAGAGCGAATTAATAGTAAACTGATCATTCTCCAGAACATTGACAATATTGTGGATGATTTGGTGTTGGCGAGTGGGCGATTTCAATTTGTAAAATCTTCAGTTTTTGTGTAAGTCTAGTTTACGATATGGTTCCCCGTTCAATTTTTTCATCATTCAGAGCAGCTCGCGATATGGCCTCCGAAATGGATACTAATCTGGTTATCACTCCAGAGTCAAGATTCACTCTGGATAATCTTGCTGATGAGCACGTTTTGCGTTTACTCATGTGGCTGTTCCTTCGCCAGAAATCAGTTCTTAAACGAGATCTTTTTCCAACATTATTCTCTAGGCTTCCGCTGACGTTGAATGCGAAGGAATATTCAAAAAGCGCGGAATCTTCTTTACTTGATGTTCAGGTAAGCATATTCTATTAGAGCTATTATTCCCCAATTTCGTTTTCAGCTCTATATTGTTTCCCTCTCTGTTGTATCATCCACTACTTCGGAATCTGGAATGACTGTGAAATCAGCTCCCATTATTGCGTCGCAACTTTCGTTGACGAAACATCAGAAAGATTGCTGGAAAGCAGTGGTTGATGCATGTGCCGGGTAGGTATAATTTGAAGATCCTTCATTAAATCATTAATTTTAATAACTCTGACTGTTTTGCAACTTTTCTAGTTCTTCCAGAAAAACCGTCGCTGCTCTTTCACGCCTTCGTACTTCACAACTCGTCGATGCGGTTCGTCTGATTTCAGACGGATCCGAAGACGTGCGTGTGCTGTTCGAGGCATGGAAGTACTGTCTTCAACCATCTGCAACTTATGATGACGAAGTTCACGATGCCATTCAGACGGTCACCGAAAAGTACAGAGCTAAAATGAATTCCCTCCTCGCATACGGGTACGTTCAGCACCATGTTTCTTTTAATGATCGGAGTTTTCAGACCCTTCTACACACCCGATCCTTCTTCATATTCCAAATCTAGTTCAGTGTCTCGGCGTGATATGAAGACTCTGTTCCCTCTCCAATTCGATTACGAATTCGTGAATACTACGGAAGCAGAGCATATTGGAACTGTAATCAACAGCATGTAAGAATCCCTCAGGGGGACATTGTTCACAAATTCCTTATTTTCAGCGAAGGCTACATGAGTCCTCAGCCACAAGACGAAGGTTCTGATGAAGGAGACGATGAGGCGTTGTCTATTAAAGATGCGGATTGTGCCGGAGATGATACATTCCATAGCTTCGGATCGGCTTCAGAAAACTTTTCTTCAGCGAATAACTCACAATTCTTCTCTCCCCTTCAACACAACAGAGATTCAATGCTTCCATCCGCAATTTCTCAGCGTATTCGTGAAGAATCTCTTGCCAACTCATCTCACATTTCCACAAAATCGGTTATTTTGACTCCCACCAGAGGAACATCTACGTCGACACCGCAATCGACTTCAGCTCAGCGAAACATTTTCGATTTGTCCATAGAACGTAAGTTGACGAAACTTTTCAATAATATATTAAATCTAATTTTCCTAGGTCATCAGAATGTCAGCATCGCTCCTGAAAAAGGAGATGCCAAAGCGAAATCAGATGAAACAGAAGAGGATGAGGAGGATGAACTAGAAGCAGCGCTTTTGGAGTCCACCCAAAAACACGAAGAAAGTCTTCTTGCGCAAAAGTCGCCAGTGAAGGCAGCAATTGTTGACAAACTTGTTCCGACTCCAAAGAAGGACGCTCAAACTGAAACTGATGACGCTATTACATCTTCTGCAGAGAGCAGCATTATCAGCGTTAGATATACTCCAAAGAGGGAAATTGTGAATACTCAGAAGGCTGCACCGGTTTATTCATCAGAATCAGAAGATTATGATGATGAATATGAGGAGGGGGAGGATGAAGATTTTGAAGAAGAGGAAGATGGTGAGGAGGAGGATACAGAAGGTGATGAGTTGGATGAATATCAAATGGAGAGCATGATGGAACAGATCCTCGAAGCCACTGCCACACTTTTCAGAGACCAGCGAGTGAAAAAGTTTGGAATTGAATCTCAAAAAGTTAGTAACACATCAGAGCCGTTTTTTATTTCATTTTTCAGATATCATTTGAGAATACTACGGACGACGAGATCCTTCGCTTGGCAGAGCTCAAATTGGCAAAGTAATAGATTTATAGTTGAAAAATGTTCCTATATTGCTTTCCTTTCAGAATAAATATCGATCTGTCGGCGACTTCGGAAAGATTGAATAAGTTGAAAACACCATGTGGTCAGTTTTTTTGGCCATCTAATTGAACATCGTCCTTTCTTCAGTCACTACCGTCCTCACACATGTTGCTGAAGTTCCGCTTCAAAGTCTGCCGACTCCATTGACGGAAACAGAAAATACACTTGATCATGATTCTAAGCAGTGCCTTGGGTGCCAAGTTAGTATTTATCCATGTTGATTCATTCAGAATTTTTTAAATTTGAACCTTTCGTTAGCGTCTTTCAGAGTGACGAGGTACAAGAAAATGCTCTTCGCCGTCTTGAGCAAATGGCAAACGACTGGGATGCTGAAGGAAATGATTATTTGTATGAGTAGCTCACCGCCGCCCCTGTTTCAATTTATTTATTTGTTTGTTGTTATTTAGGTTATTTATCTATTTTTACGTGTTTCCCTCCTACCTATAACTCATCTTGTCCTTCATGATTTTTACTTGCTACCATTCACTTTTTTTCCCTTAAAACCTAATTTAAATGAAAATTTATCTTCTTGGAATATTTCTGATTGAAGATTCCCGAGTTAACAACAAAAGGAAAACAAATGAAAATGATAAACAGAGAACAACAATGGAAAAATTAACAACCCTGGAACAACATTCCAGTATTTAGAACCATGAAATTATCTCATCAACGACGACCGCCAGCCGAGAAGCGCTTTTTCTTCGCTTTCTTCTCCAGAGGATCCTTCGCATCGGGAATTTGAGCTTGAACTGCGGTTCTGAATTTAAAACGTTTACTCTGGGAAAATTTATGGCTACAAAAATATTACCTTTTACTCTTGACACTGACTAGTTTATTGGCGTACTTCATATTGACCGTTTCGTATGCTTCCGCCAACTCTTTTTCATCTTGAGTGATTTCGTATTTCTGCAATTCCGATCCCAATTCCGCTAGAAGTGCTTTTCTATCACGATCATGACGAGCACGAATCTCTTTAGCAGCTGCATCTAGCTCATCTTCCAAATTGGCCAACGGAACTGCTTTCGGTAAATTAGATGTAGGTTTGTTGGCAGCAGCAGTCTCAGCTTCTTTATCAAGATTCTCTCTAGAAATGACAAATCCTATTTGATTTTAAGAAAAATACGAATCTTACCTTACTGCAGTCTCGCAAACTTCGTCAAACCAGTCACCAATACGACGAATGGCTTTGGTGAGAAGAGCGAAAACCTGGTTCATTGGAAGATCTAATTCTTTGGAAATATCATCGAACTGTTTGTGTTGAAGACCACGAGAAAGCAGAATCGCTGATTGGGTCACAGCCAGTTTCAGCTGAAAATGTAAATACTAATTTTGTCGAATTTCCGTCAGCCAACCTCTTGTGGAAGTCTTTGTTCAAAATACAACTTTCCAACTGTTGGCAAGATATCGGTGATGATATGCGAATCAATCATATTCCGTCCATATTGACTCATTCGTCGCAAATCAGTATTCGACAGGTGAAGTGCCAACTCGGATCGCTCGATAACGAGCCGTCTCATTTGCTTCTCAACATTCTTATTCTTGAGTTGCAGAAGAGAAAGTGCCATTTGTGCTGGGAACGTGGAGAAATCGAACGCTAACAGATTCACCACACGTCGACGGAACTCTCGCCAGTAAACTGGAAGCCATGTAGCAGATGGCTCCTCTGAATGGAAAAATGGATGAATCTAAAGTTAGAGAGTGTAGACAAACCATCAGAACCTCCATGCTCGAGTCCTTTTAGCATAATGCACGTGTGCTCTCCAGTAATGTCATTCGAGTTTTGACGAATGTAAACTGGCACAAACTCGCTGCGCTTCCAGAACTTCAGAAGTGGAACTGTGAGACCGAAAGATACTCCCAGATAGTCAAGCTTTTCCGGTTTCCGCTCATCTAGACGTTGTAGAAGTGGGGGCAGATCAGCTCTTGGCTCGATGCGTTCCTCGAGGAGTTCAACAGTGTGTCCATCCTACAAAATTTAATTTTAGAATATAACTTTGATCTAGCGGTTTCCTGACTTTAACGTGCTTGATAACTGTCTTATTCTGGGTGACAGTTTTTTCCTCTTCATCCAAAGACGTGGCTAGTCCTAGATAATACTGTTCTATCAATTGAACAGCTCGACTACCGTATCCCATCGATTGATAATCTGGATGTACTGCGACTCGGACGATTCTACCACCAGATAGAGAACCAAACTGTTTATCCATGAATTGTTGAGATACAGTCCAAGGAAGAAGATCTCCGGCCGCCCGTTTCCCACTTTCCAGTCCGTTTTCCACTTTATCAGTATCCAAACGTCCTTCCAAACACACTTGAACAACCGCCAAAACTTCTGGAAGCGTTTTCCGTGCTTTGTCGATCGGAGCCATGAGAACAAACAGATTGTGAGCTGGCGCGTCCGAGAGCATCTAAACTTTGTGAAATAAAGAAATACATTATTTTTATTATTACCTGCAAGTCATTCGGACTATTCTTGTAGTGAGCAGAAACGAAGATAGCCATCACTTGTTGGAGGAAACTTTCAGATGCATCATGGAACGAGAACAAAGTGTCTCGATTGACAATATAGAGCTCGCATGCAGCTGGTGGAGGTGTTCCACATTCGAGTTTCAATTGGCAGTTTGTGGCATCGAGGCAAAGAAGACGGTTCATCCATTTCTCGATCTGAAATTCATTGAAATATTTAAGTGAAGAATGTTATAGAAAGTTTCTTCTAACCTTATCCCCTGGTTTGTAGCGAATACTCTCCTCCATGTGCATTTCATGAAGAGTTCTTCCTTTGCTTGTAGCAGTTTTTCCCTCCTTCGCTTCTCCTCCAGCGGATTGCTGCCTCAGTTGTTGCAAAAGTTTCAACGACAAAGAGCGTCCAGTTCCTTCGTAACCATTGATAGTTGACGCCAAGAATGAGATGTAAGGTCCTAGAATGATCGAATGGAATGAAAGTAATTTGAAAGAAAGTTTACCAGAAATTAGTTCTTTGACTAGCGGAAGTGGAATAGCCGCTGCTTCATCAATCACAATCAGCTCACACTGGCCAAGTTTTTGCACATCCGTTGGACTGATATACTAAAAATCGAGTTAAAATTAAAAAAAAACATTGATTTACAAACCTGAATTGTTTGCTTATGCTCGCGGAAAACATTGACTCGAATCAGACAGTTCTTGAATTCAGGATTAGCTGATTGAATAAGCTCATAATCGGTATGTTCTTGATAATCAAGGGCATCAAAACCTTTAACAACGAATTCGAACAACGTCTTCAAATTTTCTGGAGTTGGAGAAGTCACAAAAATGTTTGTGTATCCGAAAGCAATTGCTCCTGCCAGAGACAAACCGACTGCTGCTGATTTTCCACGTCCACGACCAGCAGTCAGCGAACACGTCACATTAGATTGCTTCTCAGTGATGACATCAAGGAATCGGAGAAGGGCCTTCGCTTGGCAGGCTGTGCGAGCACGTGAAAGTAACGGTCCGATCGGTTTCGTCTCCTTCATTGCTTCCTTCAGACCAGCCAACTCCGCATCTGCTTCACTTTGAGTTTTCTTAATATCAAAGATTTCACAGAAGACTCCGATTTAAAACTAACCTTCTGTGATGCAGGAATCGCCTCAACATTCTCGATGTGGCTGGAAATCGGTAAAACTCTCAGTTGGTCGTCAAGAACAAGAATCGACGAACATGAAGCCAATGAGAGAATGAATCTTTCATTGAAGCGCGCCGTGATTTCATTATGAGCTTCAGTACGGTAACGGTTGTGAACATCCATTGAGATCGTATAGAGTTGACGAAGAGATCGGACTGATTGCATGAGGAGGATAACCATTCCACCTCCTTCAATAGTTTCAATAGTTCTGGCCAAGAGATTTGGTGTCAACGCCTCGAAGTCTTGAAGCACGAGCACTCCAAACGTGTTTCCCAAAATCTTCTCGGTCTCGTTATAGTAACAATATCTGATTTGCGTGGAAGAAATGAACACATCGAATGGATCAGCATCTGGAAGACTTCCGGAAATTGTAGTCGTTGCCTTCTTCATCTTTTTAGCCTTTTTCTGACGATGAGTGGAGAACGATAGCTCCTTTTTGTAACACCACAAGACATTGGGACGAGCAGAAACTGTTGATTTTGATAGAATGTGATAAAGGATTGGAACTTGATCTCTAGATTTATCTCCAACTAATGCGAACATTGAACGATGTCCAGTCGCAACGCCATTTTCGATTTGAGTGCGAATACGGCCGTCAAGTTTGGTTCGCATTCTGAAAATTTGTGTTTATTAGACAAAAGAGTAATTCAATTTTTCAAAACAATAAATTAGGTTGAATAAATACTGGAAACATATTTATTAACTCAGAAAATAATAAAATTGTTCAAATTATTCGAAAGGCAACTTTTGCGCCAACGATCTCGAAGTGCGCCTTGAGAGGTTTGCGCGTTTTTCGACGTCGGCCACCAGCCAGCAGGATTACGGTGCAGGCACTCGAGGAATGTCTAAACTGGTATTATTGAGAAGTAAAAGAGAAATGAGAAAGATTAAAAAGTTTTGGGGAAGTATGAAAAGTATAATCCAATATGCGAAAATTTGGAATAACCTTCAAAGTCTCCCGGTTTGTCCTTATGGTCTATCATATACTAGGCTAAACTCTACCCGATGCCTTCGGCCAACACTTCACTATCATGGTCAACAAATGTCACTGATAAAGAGCACCAACCAGGTACTTAATAATCGAAATCATTCCTCCTATAACCATTCTAAGTTCCACTTTATTCTCTCCATATATTTTTTGTTCTTTCAGATTTGGAGTCAGTACAGTTTGAGATGATAGGTCTGATTTCCTGGGTCCTAGACCTCACTGTATTAGAAGCGATAGCTTGGATTGGATTCTTGTTCTTATTATTTTTGGTTGTTCGATACGTTTTAGAAAGGATTCAGATAGATAACCTACAGAGAAGAGCAGTTTTAATAACTGGTTGCGATACTGGTGAATTTCTCAAATTGGAGTTGAATAGAAGATGTTCTGAAATTTTAGGATTTGGTCGAGGGCTCGCATTGAAGTGTCTGGAACATGGAATGCCGGTGTTTGCTGGATGTTTGACTCAACAGGTAAAAAGGGATACTGTAGAATTAAAGAATATGATTTTCGAGTAGGTCATTCATTTCATTTTCAATGACTGAGATGTGAACTCTTGTCGTGGTGTTTGAGGTGACCCTTTAGAACATAGAAAATAAAATGTAGAAGTTAACGAGAAATGTATGAAGACGATTTAAACTGTCCACTTTTTTCTGAAAACTTGGGCTCAGACACTGTCTACCACAGGGAACTATTACTGCTACCAGCATTTCCAAGAGGGTCATGTGACCATTTCAATAATTCTAATTGCAGAGTTGTCGTAATGTGCCTAGTGCCTGGTCCTGTAGAAATGAAGTCTAATTCAGAATTGAACTGAATTACCATGAAAGAGAATCTACCACTCTAGACGTCACTAGAAATTTCATACTCGAACAGTATGATTAACTTCACCCCCCATGAGAAACCCCTCAATTACCGAAAACTTCTATTTCAAACCCCCCTCCCCTTACACGAAGGTCCCCTTCAGTCCTTCCATCACATAAAAATGTCATTGGCCATTTCAGGGAATTGAGAGTCTTAGTGCAGAGGCTCGAAAATCCATCGGAAACGGGCGGTCTCTAGACGCGTTTTTGATGGACGTGACAAGTGACGAGTCCGTCGGAAAAGTGGCCAAAAGGCTTGAAGAGAAATGTGAAAAGTTTGGAGGTATAGTGATTTCCCCTTCAGTTCTAGAAGAACATCACTTTTGAACTTCAGATGAATAATTTTCAGGACTCCACGCTGTCGTAAATAATGCAGGAATCACAGGAAAACATATTGCGGATGACTTTTTAGATATGAATGAATATTATAAAGTAGCTGAAATCAATCTTTGGGGACCAGTTAGAACAACAATGGCTGTCAAGAAACTTTTGAAGAAAGCTCGGTATACCGAATTTTCTAGTGTTAATCTTTCAAAGCATGATGATTCAGAGGGCGTGTTGTTCAAGTAGCCAGCATCTGTGCAAGAGTGGGTCTTCCTGGTCTTGGCCCTTATACAGTATCCAAGTACGGTGTATCAGCCTATTGTGATGTGATAAGACAAGAGTTAAGACCGTTTGGAATTTCAGTTCACATTTTGGAACCTGGATTCTTTGACACTCCTTTGATTAATAGACAGAAGATTGATGTGAGTTTTTCGGTAGCGTAAGAAAAAAGCTCTAAAAAGGATCTTGATTAAGGCTGAAATTATGGAAGCATGGGAGCAAGCTCCATCGGATGTGAAAAAAGAATACGGAGAGAAGTTCTTCAACGATGGTACATTTTATTGGATTGTCTTTTTGCGTCACTTCAAATTTTCAGCTCGTCAATCTACACAAATGTTTTTGAATTCAATTGCATCTTCTCAGATCTCTTTAGTCATTGACGCCTATTTCCATGCGATCACAGCCCAGTTTCCACGGTCTCGATATCAAATTGGATGGGATAGTATCCTTCTGTGAGTTTTGTCGAAGTCCTTCGTAAAATTCCTATGTTCATTTTCAGGTTCACTCCGTTCTCCTATCTTCCAACAGGACTGCAAGATTACATTTTCGCTGCCGCAGGTCTATTCCTACCGAAACCGGCTTGCCATTGACAGTGACAATGATGATGTGAGAGTTGGAATCGTCGATATGAATTTGCATTTCAATGTTTTTCTGTTGTGCTGGATGATATAAGTGTGAATGAATCATTTTTAAACATTTCAACTTCTTACAGTAGATCTAACTTTATAGAACATCTTGGATCCTGACCTACACCCAGTGTAAAGAACTAGCATGACTCATCATCCCATTAGAAATTGTTTTTGATATTTATTGTAGTTTACAAGAATTTCAAACTCGATGTGGACATTTGTTATCATGTTCTTTCGCAATATCAAAATGAATATGTTCCCTTTTGTTTCATATAATTTTTCCCACTATCTTCACAATTTCTCTTGTGGTTCCCAACTTGCTACTGATGGTCGTGACTCCTCCCACATCTTCCCATTTTTGTCCCTCGAAACGCAAGTGCGGGAGGGGCGCTTCTATATCGATCCAGTTTTGGTGATGACGACGAATAGAGAAAAAGAGAAAAAGGAAGGAAAGGAGGCGAGAAGAGTGGGGAGAAGGGAGCTGTGGAGCTCTTTCTCTCTGTGCTCTTTTTCCCAGCAACCCATTCCCACTTCTTCTTTTTTCTTTCTTCTCCCAACGCTTTCTTTCTTGTCGTTTTCCCCCCTTCTTGGGTCTTCCACTTTCTGCTCTCTTTCTTAAAGTTTCGGATCAAATGTTGCCTAGTAGGAGGATTATGGAAAGATGCCAAATAGATTATCCCTGCCTGAGATAATTTCAATTTGAGGAATGCTGATCGACAAGGACAGAACTTGTTTCCTTTCTAAAAGTTATAGCTAAAAATTTGTAGAATACATTGAACTTTTGAAGCTCTTTTTTTGCTCAGGAATGTCAACAAACAAACTCGAATTAATTGTATTTATTTTTCTAAGGTAATCAGGTGAAAGGTACATTAACTCGGTTTTTTTGTTTGATAACAGTATCCAGAAAATCCATTAAAATAAAGCATCACGCTTCAGAATCATGACTTTTCAACACCACTAAACTGGGAGCCATGCGTTATTTCGGAATGTCGTAATAAATTAATTATGAAGTTGAAAGCTCGCATTTTTTCGCTTTCGAGATATTTTCAATTGATTTTAATGCTTCCGCAAAAGAGCATTGCCCTTTATCTTCTTCTGTGTTTCTTCTTTATTTGAACTGTCTGGTTTCCAACAACAAAGATAATGAGAACGAGATAGACGCAGACGGCGCGAAAGACATCATCAACATCTGCCCCGTTTTTTCTCCCCATCACCTCAACCGCCCGTCGTTTTTCTCATGAAATTCTGTCTTTTCACTCAGTTTGGAAGAATTGAATAGATGATAGTACTATGGAAAAATGAGAGAGCTCAAAGAAACAAAAAGAAAAATAGAGCAAAAACAATAAAGCTTCTTCTGCTCCTCCTCCTTCACCTTCTTTTTTCTCTTCTTATTTCAAGCGCTTCTGTGATTCCTCACTTGTTGCTTCATGCTTTAATACAAAATCATGATTTGCAGACCATGACAGCTCGGTCTTCAACGATCGCCTTCACACGAACGGGCGATGCCGATGAAGGTATTTGATATTTTTATCAATATAAATGAATAAATGTAAGCTTTTCAGAAGGGAAACCTCCCGAGCAAGCTGGAGAAAATGGAGATAGGGTGAGGAATCAAAATCAGGTTTAATAAAAAATATATATTTGTTGCAGCAAGAAGCTCCGATTCTCCGACAGAATAATGAAGCCAAAGATCTTCCATTGAACACAACACTGGGTAATCAGACATCACGAGAACCGCAGAATACAAAAGAGAAGCTCGGCCATCGGCGGATTGATGAACAAGGAGAAGTATCGTACAAAAAAGTGCCAACGAATGCGCTTATGCAAGCTATTCAACTTGGAATTTCGAATTCAATAGGAAGTCTTGCCTCTCTGCCGAATCGAGATGTCCTTCTTCAAGATTTCGAGAAAGTGGACATTGTAGCGTTTCCAGCGTAAGTTCTCACATAAATCAATTCTTCATCCAGCACACTAAAAAAGTATATTCCAGAGCTGGCTCCACAATAACTCCATCACATTCCTTCGGTGATTTTCGATTTCGTACGTACGCGCCAATTGCTTTTCGTTATTTTCGCAATCTCTTCCACATTAAACCTGCAGATTTCTTGGTGAGTGATGTTCTGTTGTTTTCTAATTTCAACGTTGGTATTTTTCAGAGATCGATATGCACGGAACCATTGAAAGAATTGTCGAATGCAGGTGCTTCAGGATCTATATTCTACGTGTCTCAAGATGATCAGTTCATTATTAAAACGGTTCAACACAAAGAAGCAGATTTCTTGCAGAAACTTCTTCCCGGTTACTATATGGTAATTAGGACTTCGAAATCAACACAAAATATAAAATATTTGCCTTTTAGAATCTCAATCAAAATCCACGGACTCTCCTACCCAAGTTCTTCGGATTATTTTGTTATCAGGTAACATTTTCATTGTAGAATAATCAAAAATCTTTTGCATTTCAGAGTCTTGGAAAGAACATCCGACTCTTAGTCATGAACAACTTGTTGCCTCAAACTGTGACAATGCACGAAAAGTATGATCTGAAAGGATCAACGTATAAACGAATGGCCAACAAGGCGGAGCGATCGAAAGCCCATCCAACTCTCAAAGATTTGGACTTTCTCGAAAACCACAAAGAAGGCATTTTCATAGACCCCATAGCACTAGATGCTCTGATGCGATCCATCAGCAGAGATTGTTTGGTAATTTTATTTAAACTCGAAGTAAGTAAAATATATTATTAATTTTTTTAAAATTCTCAGGTAATGGAAAGTTTCAAAATTATGGACTATTCACTGCTCGTCGGAATCCATAATGTGGAGTTAGGAATAAAAGAAAGAGCGGAACTGAAGGGAGAAGCTTACCCTGCTCCATCAACGTCGAATGAGCAGTTTTCTGGAGAGAAAACAGAAAATCATAAAGTTCTCCAAGAGAAGTTCAGTGTGTGGGACACGGGAGATGGCGACGTGCCTCATGGTGGAGTACCGGCCAGAAATTCCAACGGCGACCGACTTGTACTTTATTTAGGTGAGTAAACTTATGGGGGTGTCTTTCAAAATTATCCCATACAGGAATCATTGACATTCTTCAAAACTATCGGCTGCTGAAAAAAATGGAGCACACATGGAAAGCGATTCTCCACGATGGAGTGAGCAATTTTTCAATTAACAATAACCGTAATTTTGAAATTTTCAGGACACTATTTCGGTACACAATCCTAATTTCTATGCATCTCGGTTTTTGAGTTTTATGACCGAGAAAGTTTTCAAGAAAGGAACAGGTACGTTCATTCCTTTTTCCTAAGTTTCTTCCGAAAACTTTCAGACTTTCCTATATTCTTTCTCTTTCTATACCTCACCTTTATTCCTCTTTCTCTCTCTTTTCCTCTATTTCTCATTTCTCAGCACCCACCGAAAAGAAATCTTTCTATCACTTCCAAAACCTCTTCTATCCTTAATTTGAATGAATGGGGAATGAAACTTAGTTTTGCTTTTCAAAAAAAAATCATCTGTCCTGTAGCTTTTCAACGATTGCCAGAAACTGTCCCTTGTTTGCGAACAAGCTAGGTATTAAAAGTTCACAGTGAATTTCAGTGAGTGTTTGTGACGACTGCGCTGTTTCTGTTTCGAATACATTGCTATTTAAACCGTGGCGAAATCTGTGCGTCTGTTCTTTTGAATAATTAAGCAATCCATATTCATGTTCTGCTTGATTCCAACCAGAAATTCTTATTGGCTAAAGCAATGCAAAAATGTGTTTAGGTCGTTGGTATCACAGGAAAAACGTCTAAAAATCGCTCTAATACACCGAAATCAGCTATACAAATCAAGCAAATATGCTGTGAGCGTCTTAGTAGTCGTATTATTTTGGAACTTATGGCCATGGTCACCTGAAGGAACTTCTAACTTTGTTGATAATCTCGGAGCTCATTTCCGGCATTTTAGAGCTATTTTTAGATAATTCGACGGTGATATTAGAAATGTAGACACATTTTTGGACGGGTTTAGTCCTTTCAGTAAAAATTCTGAGAGTTGAATTGCTTAGTAAATGGTTGACGTGCTGTAGGGTTGACTAGGCCGATTTCTCTAGATTCACAACACAATCTAAAACTTCTCATACTGATTCTTCCTGTACTTTTTCATCTGATTCAAACCTTCTAACCTTCTATTGTGACCGATTCTGAAAAAGAACTAACACGATAATATCTTCTAAACCTCTTGCTCCTAATCTTCTTCCCAATTGACGATTACAGCCGACGAAAAGAGAAGCGCGAAATTTCGCACTCTGGTCCACAGTTATCTCGGTGAATTTTTATTTTTCAAAGATCTATTTATTTTATTTATCAATGGAATTTTTGTTTCGTCGCGTCACTCTGCCTTATATTTTGAGCATCTTCAACTATTATTTAATCTGGAACCTGTTATACATAACAATCGTTGTATTGAACATATCGTAGTTCCTGCCCGTCACTTCTAGTGTATATCGTCTATTCTAAACATTTCCAGAACTGAAGCCTAAGATTCAGAGAAACATTTTAAAGGAATTAACTAACTTTTATTTCAAATGTTCAGTGGTTTGTGTTTGGTTTTTGTCTCGTTGGTAAATGCAGCAACTGAAAACTCAACTTCTCGTCGTGGTTGGTCCTTTCCCTATCAGCTGCTTGCAATTTATTTTCTGCTATTCCAAGAATCCCAGCTCAACCTTTCATTCTCACCGGCATGCGAAACAGGGACTTTTACTGAAATTCTTTGAAGAATATGTCGGAGCACATGCTTTTTCAAATTCACGAGTCCTTGAACAATACGGGTTCAGTTTCGATAGCATATTAAAAAGATATATTATTTCTGTCCATTCAATATCTGCACAGATCAATTGGTGCCTTCTCTGTGCCCACATTTCGCCTAATGTTTTCATCCGATTAATCGATTTATTTTCAGCTCTCAAACAATCGCCGTCGCGTAGACGAATGATGAAAGGAAGTAGTCACGAAGATGAATCCACCGTAATTGTTACAACTGGACACCGTCAACATCGGGAATCAGAACGCGAAGGATTGAATATGACGGTGACAGTACCCGATGGAGGAGCCAGTACATCAACTCCGCGTGATCCAGCTCCGTTTGGATCTCAAACAGCTAGAGAATCAACTAGGCTATATAACAGAGAAACTCCTGGATTGAGTGAAGACCGCGGTAAGCCTGAACGTCAAGTTTTTATTCTCATTGTTTCTGACTCTTTCAGCGAGTTCGGCGAGAGACCCTCCGTCTTCGATGTCTCGCGTACCTCTGAGGAGGTCTTATCGCGATGCAGGGCAGACCATGAGCATTGAGAAGAAAGAGAAAAAAGTATAGTTTGAGAATCGTTTACTTTAAAAAAGCAGATTCTTCAGGTGGAACGACTATTTGCTCAACCGAAGCCTACAGACGAGAGAGTTCCAGAAGAGCAGGAAGAAATAGAGGAAATTGTGAGTGGTGACACGACTACCGCGTGAAGAACACACATCTCCTTCATCTTCTTCTTCTACTTCTGTTCTTTCAATCTTTCCATTTAGGTATTCATTCCCAGCTAATAATTTTTCCTAACATGTCTGTCTGAGTGTAACAAATTGTACCTCATGTGCTAGTTATTGTGTTTCTAGGTGGCTTCGATAGAAATGTAGCTTAGCACTCAGCCATTTTTGGACAGAGTTGAGGATTCCGATCAAAATTTTGTACTGATCTAAAATATCCAAAAAATATTAGTGCGTAGAATCCGAAAGATAAGAATTAGAAAGCTGATATGTATCGCTCTAAAACCTCGAAAATGTTCTCCGGAATAAGCTTTTTCCTAAAATGACCATAGTCGCGACTTTCAGAAAAATAGACGGAGGACAGCGCTGTGATTGAAAAATATAAAGATTGGCTGACTCTGTCCAATTTTTGAGAAATTCGGTCACGACCTCCGGAGTCAACAACTTTTTTCTCGTTTTGGAGTTCGGGGGGGGGGGGGGGGTTTCGAGCGATTTTAAGGTTTTTATTCGTGATTTTTGAAATTCATACTTTTTTAAAACAATGCATGACTTTCGTCGGAATCATCCTTAGGACTAAGGAAAAGTTTCTAGATAGAAGATATTAGGAAAAGTAGAGCTAACGCAGACGTTGTTTCATGTGAATCTACCTGTGCTTGCGTTTATCGGTCTATGTTACTTTCCTTCATGTGTGTATATGTGTGTTCACTAACGACTTAATCAGAATCCGCTGTAAAAAATTTTCATTTCCAGACTCGATTATAGTTCTATGCCATCGGCCTTTCTACTTCCATAGTCATCGAATTGTCATTTGCCGTATGAATACAATTTTTTCAATTGGATCCCATGCCAACTTTTTCTCCAATAAGTCACACCAATTTGTGCCCTTCTTCTGAGTTGTGAATTGTTCATTGCTTCCATATATGAATTTGGCTTTATTTCAACTTTCCAAAAATCCGGATGTTCCAGTCAAGACCCTCCCCACCCTCCGAATGTGATTTCCCCTCACGCGCTTAGTATACTTCAATTGTTTTTAATCGTTTTACAGAGCCACTTATTTTATTTTTTTTATTGATTTCAAAATGTGCTGAGGACTAATGTAACTATTTTTATTCCACTCATTTTATATTGTAAGTTATTATCAAATTCCCAACAAAAAACCCACCCCGGCTTTCTCATTAATGTTTTAAAGACGAAATAAACCAATTGAAAAAATAATACATTATTGGTCAGATCCTTGTGCTTTTGGTTATTTGTCGATTAACAGATACTTCCTCCGTCTTTAGGATTCAGAAGATTCAAGAGAATCTAGTTTTCAGATGAGCAAAGATAATGAAAATAGTAGTGCACAGTTTCTGTCATTATGGCAAAACTCGGAAAACTTCGCAAAAATGGAATCTCAAGCGGTTAATAGAGGACTAGTAGCATCTGCGAGGTATAGCGAGGGGATTCCACGGGATTCGTTCTTATTGACCGCGATTTGTAAAACCTTCTGAAAATTTCAGAGATGTATCATCAGATCCTTCAACGCGGTCCACTCTTTGGCAGAATCTCTCATCGATGTCTTCAGCAGATCAAGCACAACTTATGAGTCGACTCTCGTCTTCCTGGCCATTTCGAGATGAGCGCAGAGCATTGACTTGGCCGGTGCATGCTGGACTGCTTGCCAATTGTGTTACTTCCTCCCTAATCGGTTAAATTCCTATAAAAACGAAAGAAAAAACCAATATTTTTGCAGCAACCCGAATCAACTCAGAAATGTTCTTGTATGACTCAAAAGCCAAATTTCTTGAATCCATTCGACGATGTCCGAAATCTCCGTTCGTATTTGGAGTCTACTCGTCTGGTGTCACCTACTTCTTGCTCTATCAGATGATCGTTACCCCTAAAGTGTTTAACGAGCTGACTCCATGCCCATCCTGTCTGGTGATCAATAGTCTGGCTATTGGACTGACCACTGGAATTGCTCTTCCAATGCTTGCTACACCATACTTGGCACACTACGTTCTATTAAACAAAGAAGCATTCGCAGGAGGATCGAAGACACTGCCAGTTGTCAATAATCTCCTCGAGTTTCTAACTCTTGGATGGGAAGGTGCCGCTGCTCCATTACTTACTGAGATTGAAATATTTTCCAGGATCCAAACCGGCTCGTTCCGTTATGGCGACTTGTGCCGCTATTCAAATGTTGGTCAGTTTTGGAGCAATGTATGCCATGCTTTGGGGCCGTGAGCGCATGTTCAATACTCTAGAGTTGGATTCTGAACTGGCCCGTCGACTAGTTGCCGAAGCACAGACGTCTTCATCGTTGAAACAGAAGATTCTCGATTTTCTGCGTCGGATCCCTCTCATCAACGGAGCTATTCCTGAATCTCCTGAGAATGAGCGTGTTGTTTAATTCTTTTTTGTGTGTTAGAAAAGACTTATCGATATTTTAGATCGTTACAGTGGAAATCATATACTAAATTGTTCTGTTTGTGGTTAACAAATAAAAAATCTTACTTCATTTCATCACACATAAATAATATATCTTGGAATCTACATTAAACTTTAGGGCATTTAACGTTGCTTGCACATCCAACTCTTCTTAAAACAGCGATCCTGCACGATTCGATTGGGAGGAAGAACTTGATGAGGACGAGTTTGAGCGATTATTCAGTCCAAGCAGATCCTGAATGCGAACATATGAGCAATTGATGATATCTCGCAACTTACGAATTGGAACATATCGTCGTTGTCAGTAGTTGATCCGGTAACTGAAGGACACGATGAAGTTGTTGGTGTGTTTCTCAGGAAGAACTCATCGTCCTCATCATCGATCGGGATAGTAGACGCAGTCCTTTTCAATTCTATAGCTTTGATCCTGAGAACAGCCACAAGTTATATGGAAACGGGATCTGGAGACTCACATATCGCGAAGTTTTTCGTTCTCATGTATAGTTTCGTCTAATTTCTTTCGATTGTTTTCCTCAAACGACGAGAGTTTTGCAATTTGTCCATTGAATTCTTGCTCCTTCTTCATAGTCTTTGCAATTTGATCTCTCCTCATAGCAGACTGTAACGATTGCTTATTAATAATATAAGAAGGAATATAAGAAAACTTACTTTTTTGTTCTCGATTTTCGACTGAAGAGCCTTTTGAAACTTTTGGAATTCGATGGTTTTCGTTAATCGCTTTTGAATATCTGAGCTCATTGATCCTATATCAGTAAACATTTTTTTCACATGTTTCGGCAAATTTTTGTCTAATTTCAGAGACTTTGTTGGTATTTTGCACAAGTAGCAAAAATCTGGAGTGGGCGTTGTGAGACAAACTTCGCAGTAGACATGAGAGCAAGAAGTGATGCTGAACTGTCTTTTTGAGGGCTGACAGCCACATTTGTTGCATAGTATATAGTCCATATCTTTATCTGAAGAAACAGGATGGATTTGAAAAAAAAAACGACTTTCAAGATTCAATATCGAGGAAAGTTAAAGGAGCATTGTTTTTGTAAGCAGGCGAGGTCTCGAGACGATTTTACTGTAACGCAATGAAACGTGGCGGCAAACGTGTTGAATGCACCGCCCGTCTTTTTAGGATCCGTTTCATTTGGAGAGCTCTCGAGAGATCTTCTTTCGGAGTTTCATTTTTCGCAGTATTTCAAAAAATTCTGAGAGCAGGTTTTGTTCAGAAAGCTTCTGGAAGTTTTCTATTTCTGTTTTTGGACGAAGCCTAGTCTGCAAATGATTAGTTCTCGAACTATGGGTCGGAAACTGCTAAAATTCTGTATTTCATGCTCTAACTATGCCTGGAATTTTCAAACTTGTAAAAGAAGTTACTCATGTTGTACCCTCCGTATTTTTTGCCAGATTTTTCTTATACGGCCTTTTCTTCAAATTTATCTTGACACTGCCATATTGCCTCTTCAAAAAAAAAAACGTCGGCAAGAGGCGGGGTTGGAAGCCACCTTCCGTCTCACTTTTCTATTCAAAAGTTGAATTTTCAGTTATACGTGAGAAAGGGACGGCCTGTTTTTTTTAACCCACGTCATTTATTCCCGATGTTTTGTTGAAGAGACAGTATCGAAAATTTGATCCATAGACTAAACATCATTATTGCTTTTTCAGCACTAATAATCAACTTGTCAAGTAATAATAATGCCGCCGGTTCCACCAGCACCACCGATGGCTCCTCCAATGCCACCAATGCCACCCGTCCCACCAGTCACGGTTCCGCCGATGACGCCGATGGTTCCAATTCCGTCTAACCAACAACAGCTTCATCAAAAGACAGGAAATGACTCGTGCATCAAGCGTCTCACTCAACTCAACGCACGTTGCAGAAGTGTAGTTCTCTCGTTAAATATGTGATTTCAGGTCCAGCCGGCACCGAAAACCTACATCAAGCCGTCTGAGCCCGGAAAGGCTGGAAAGCCAACGGACATCCAAACAAACATCTTTGGAATCGAGGTGGAAAAGGAAACAACCGTTTTCCGTTATATGGTTCACGCTAAAGCTGACGTCTCTCCAACCAAGGAAGCCGTTTTCACCAAAAAAGGCAAAGATGATTTCGTCGTCTTGGACCGTCATGAGAAGTGCTGCAACATCTTCTTCCATGCTGTCGAGAAGAACGCCGATTTCTTCAAAATTAAGGAAGGCAACAACATCATCTATGATGGTCAAAGTACTCTTTATACAACGATGAATTTGTTCTCCCAGCTGGACCAACCGGAGAAGAAATCTCATATCTTCATGATGGATGGTGCTGAGACGAAAAATCCTGATTTGAAGTCTCTTTCTGTCGTTTCACTTGAGATCTATGCTCCACGTGATAATTCGCTCGTCATCTCAGCTGAGAATATTGGAAAGCGTACTGCTGACCAGAACGTCGAAGTGAACAATCGCGAATACACCCAGTTCCTGGAACTCGCACTTAACCAACACTGCGTTAGAGAGACGTAAGTGTATACTTTTAAACGAAATTGGAGAGTCTTTTTCAGGGCTCGTTTTGGTTGTTTCGAACACGGAAAAGTGTATTTCCTCAAACCCACCGAAGAAGGATTTGACCAGCGTGACTGTGTCGATGTTGGTGATGGAAAGATTCTTCACCCTGGCGTCAAGAAGGCCATCCAATTCATCGAAGGTCCATACGGTCGTGGACAAAACAATCCATCGGTTGTTATCGACGGAATGAAGGCAGCTTTCCACAAGGAGCAAAACTTGATGGAGAAGATCTATCAAATCGTCAACAAGGATCCTTCCAATGGACTAGCCGATTATGACAGGGAGAAAGCTGCTCAAGTCATCAAAGGACTCGATTGCTTCGGAACGTATTCGAATCGAACTCGTCATTTGAAAATCGAAGGAATTCATCATGACTGTGCTGCAAAGGCCAGATTTGAATTGTCGGATGGAAAGAGCTGTACCATCCAGCAGTATTTCCTCGACAAATACAATTTGACCTTGAAATATCCAAATGCCAATCTTCTCGTTTGCAAGGAACGGGGCAACAAAAACTTCTACCCTGCCGAGTTGATGACCATTACCAAAAATCAGCGCGTTACCATTCCGCAACAGACTGGTAACCAGTCGCAGAAGACCACCAAGGAATGTGCTGTTCTTCCTGACGTTCGTCAAAGATTGATTATGACTGGAAAGAAAGCTGTGAACCTCACCGAGGAAAACGAGCTGCTTCAATCTCTCGGAATCAAAGTTTATGCGGAGCCATTGATGGTAAGTTTCTTTTCAATATTTTAGTAAACAAAATCTTACTTTAGATCAAAGCACGAGAACTCGATGGAAAAGAGATTTGCTACGACAAAAAGACCAACGCTGATTGTGGAAAGTGGCGCCCACCACCGGGATGCTACAACAAACCAGCTACGTTCCCGGACTTGTGGGCTATGTACGCTGTAGGAACGCAGTCTTCACGTTTTAACGCGAATGACTTGAAGTACGTACACTAAAGTTTTAAAGTAATCACAATATTTTCTTGCAGTATGTTCAGCAGCATGTTCATGGAAACTCTCCATAAGAAGGGAATAACTGTGAAACCTCCAGCGGAAACTAGTCTTCTGCATGCTGACCAGATCATGACAAAGCTCCGCAGTGTGGCTCAGAGCAAGTGCAAGTTCGTGTTCGTTATCACCGACGACAACATCACTCACCTTCATCGTATGTTGTTTCGAAGAAGGCCTCAATTGGTATTTCATTTTTCAGAGAAGTACAAAGCTTTGGAGCAGAAAGACATGATGATTGTTCAAGACATGAAGATGTCGAAGGCAATGTCTGTTGTCAAAGACGGCAAGCGACTTACTCTTGAAAACGTCATCAACAAAACGAACATCAAGTTGGGTGGTCTCAACTACACGGTTGCTGATGCCAAAAAGAGCATGACCGATGAGCAACTCGTCATCGGAGTCGGTATTTCAGCACCACCACCAGGAACCAAGTTTTTGCTGGAGGGCAAAGGCCATCTCAACCCGCAGATTGTCGGATTCGCTTCGAACGCTATTTCCAACCACGAATTCGTCGGTGATTTTGTTCTGGCTTCTGTTGGACAAGATGTTAGTACCAAAAAGAAATGAGGGAAATTCAAAAATATTTACAGACGATGTCTTCTATCGAAGATGTCTTGAAGAACTCGCTGGACATGTACAACAAGCACCGCAAATCATATCCAAAGCGCATCATCATCTACCGCAGTGGATCTTCCGAAGGCTCGCATCCTTCCATCTTGGCTTATGAGGTGCCACTTGCACGCACCATCATTCATACCTACTCGAAAGACATCAAGATGATCTACATCGTCGTGACTAAGGAACACTCCTACCGCTTCTTCAAGGATCAGGTAAGATAATCGCTTTTAAGTTTGAATATACAAGGTCTGGGTTTAAGCTTCGTGGTACCAAGGCCACTGAAATGAACATCCCACCAGGAATCGTCTTGGATAATGCCGTCACTCACCCCGCTTGCAAGCAGTTTTTCTTGAACGCTCACACCACTTTGCAAGGAACTGCAAAGACTCCGATGTATACTGTTCTTGCTGACGACTGCAATGCACCGATGGACAGACTCGAAGAACTCACCTTCACCTTGTGCCATCACCACCAAATCGTCGCTCTTTCTACTTCGGTTCCAACTCCATTGTATGTGGCCAATGAGTATGCTAAGAGAGGACGTGCTCTTTGGGCTGAGAAGACGTAAGCGCTCAACTAGTTTACGAAAGAAACTTTTTTTTTTGCAGCGAAGGCGCTCCGATTGAAGCGGAGGGTTCGGAATCGGCCAGACTCAAGGATTTGACTAAGGAGATCTCCTATCAATTGACCGATCTTCACATGAAACGTGTCAACGCCTAAGTGAATGGGTTTCGTTGCTATCCCCACTTCTACAATAACTCGATAACCTCGTTTTACCCACTTGTCCATGGTCGTTTGACCGTTTTAAGCATCTCTACACTCTTATGTGCACGTATACCTAAACGCCTGTTTTATTTCTGTAAAGCACGTGTTGTTTTTTTAATAAAATAGTGCCATGTATTTGTCGATCAGTGCAAAAATACGAGTCTGAAAAATTTATTTTGAGTTTAAGCTTTTTCGATGTATAGGACTTCGTAGGAAATATACAGAAATTAGTTGAAAGATCCCGTTCAAATCTAGCAGAAATAAACCAGAGACAGAGCATGAGAGAAATTTGTGAGGGTGGGAGATGATGAAGATCGCAGCGCCAGTTTCATACCGAGCCAGCCGGTGATCCGTGGTTGCGAACTTCTTTTTTACAGAATGGGATAGGGGAGGAAGAGAAACTTCAGAAAAATGCACCTGTAGCCAAATCGTTGAGGAGAGTTTTAGAATTGGAAATACTTCGGTTTAAAAGGATTTTGAAAATTTGGGAAATCTAGAAACACTAGCCGGGGAGAGAGGAATGATATTTACATCAGAAATCTAATCATGGGGAAGACGAACACTGGGATATGGGGAGGATGATGCCTATTAACAATTATGTATAACTTTTTAGGTGATTTTGTGGTTTTCAGAAGAGAATAGTTGGGAAGAAGGTGATTCAGAGGGAGACGGAATATTCAGATAACTGGGATCCACGTGGCTGCGTCCGGAGGCAAATAGAAAAGAGTCGTTCTGGGAGGAGTTGAGGATCCAGACGAGAAGTTTGGTGGAGTGTAACACTGCATGGAGAGCTGAAATTCGCATTTGAAGAAAATGATTCTTTGATTTCGCGTCTTACCTGGAAAGCAACTCGGTCGATCATGTTGAGTGTCATATGCCTTTCATGAGCCATCAAGCAAACGGTGCTCTCGTCGATAACTCGGTATAAAAGCATCAAGAAGTCGTATTTTGCTTGTCCAGTGACCAGAAGAGAAGATGTTGTCGCTTGAGATGTCGATGCTTCAGAATCAGTATCTGATCCAGAAGAGGACCATTGATCGTATGTGACTCCGTTGAATGAAGTTCCGAAGTGAGAATCCAAATAGTTTCGAAGCTTGTTCTCCTGAGAATTGAGGTCTGGGAAATCGATGAAGAAGCGGGAACACATGTATCTGAAAAGGAGTAAATGAGTAAAATCGTTGAAAAAGTAAACACTGACCTCTCCAACTTGCGACAATTCCATGGCTTGGCAGCCTTGTATCCTCTAATAATAAGATGACAGTACTTCAGAAGACCTCCTCCACGAATCTCCTCCGGCTTCACAGTGTCAATCAATCGTTCGTGAAGATGAGTCATCGCTTGATGAACATCTCCATACATGCTCTCAATCGTGATTTTCTTCTGTTCACATCCCTCGAAATCATCGATGAGGGGATCCAAATGAATTTGGAATGAGTCAACGGAGAATTCGAATTGCCTTCTCATCTTATTCACAAACTTTAACTCAATGCACCGTCCGTATTCGTTGTTCAGAGAGAACAACGACCAGGTGTCATTGTCGGAAGCGACCTGTAATTTTTGGAATGTTACCCGGAGTTGTACATAGGTCCGCGCGTTCCATTTTTAGATTGGCGGCGCAGATTGGTTGAGGGTTGAAGCCCACTTTGTTTTTTGTATCTTTTAAAATGCGGAAACCCCTTCACACAAACCCAAATGGCTGATTATATATAAGTCAGAAATCTCACCTTAATCATCTTCCGGATGTAGACGTCTTTGAGGGTTTCAAAATCAAACTTTTCCTTTCCAATGTTATCTGGCATCAAGTCACGAATCGTCATAAAAACAGCCTCACGAATCGAGTCAAAGATTGTTTTCTCAGCGTTGTCTTCGTCAATTTGAATCGGGAAAATCAAGTCGAGATCAGCATAGGTAAAGTCATCGGATGAAGCGACAAAAGAAGCAGCACCGCCGTTCAATCGAATATCACGGGCACGAACTTGTAGAGATCTGAAGAATAAAGAAAAGTTCAAGAAACTTCTGAAGACGAAAACTCACCCCAAATGTTTCCGAACACACCGAATCAGATCGATTAATCTTGTGGAGATCGTCGGGAAGTTTCCTCGTCCATGAATCTCGACACGTTCGTCCAAAACAGCTCGAAGCCTTTTCATCTGAAACGAAAATTTGTGTTTGCAGAAAGTTGTTCAGCCTCATTAAAACTCGCATTCTAGTTCCTTTTGCCCCCTTATTCTTATTCTGCTTTTTAGAGAGAATCAGAGAAACATTCCAATCTACGTCATCAGTCAGCTTCTGATGCGCTTCTGAAGAAGCTTGTTTTTGGCAGGGAGGCATTGAAAGTGTAAGGTTTTCAGTGACATATTGTGAGGGTGTCCAAGGGATACTGTATGATTAGAAGAGACGCAGAGAGAAAGAGAGACAAGAAGAAGCAGAAGGAGACAAACTGTTTGATCAGGTGTTCCCAAAAAAGTTTGTTTTTTTTCATGAAGGTGTGGTTTAACCTTTGGTTTCGCTTTTTTCTCAGCGAGAAGTTTGAATAAATTTTACACAATAAGTTGTCTTTTCTCTGATTCTCTTTTTTCAGTCATCAATCAAAGTTGTAAGACATTGCCGTCTCTATTTTTAACAGTTCCTTTTTTCACTGGAACTGGTTTTTTAAAAGAAATCCTAGATTTTTCGAAAATGGAGACTCTGGATTCAGACAAATCTTCGAAACTAGTTTTTTCTTCTAGATGGTTTTCAGATTCAAACAGAAAACTACCGTACCTGTCCTTTCGCCATAAGCATCGTCCTTGATACCACTGGCTCGATAACTGCCGGTTCCTGTACATATCCATGATTCTGATGATTACTGGGTGTCGTCGAGTGGTGATTCTGATTCTGATAGTGGCCGTTCTGATTCTGATTCTGATAATTCTGATGATGTTGTTGTCCCTGATTCTGTTGATTTCCGTGATAACCGTTTCCGTTTCCGTTGTTATTGTTTCTCATTCTGTTTGATCCGTGCGGTGCCAACTGAAAATTAAGAAAAATTAATAGGGGAAATGTTGGGGGAAAAACAGAGAATAATCTAGAAAAAGTGAATGATTTTCGACCATTTGTTTGTCAATTTCCACTTATCTCTTTTCTTTGCTCTTTTTGCATACGATAAGAGAAGAAAAGGGGACAAAAGTGCTGAAATAGAGAGAATGAAAAAGTGACAAAAAGTGAAACGGAAAGTTTCGAAAAATTGGAACTGAATTTCATAAGTTTCAAACTAGAAGAAGTTAAAACTTTTAAGGCTTTGAATCTGCAGAAATAGCAGGAATGCCCTCCGACTGAACTCAGAAATGTGTTCGATGACCCAAGAATTCCCCCCCCCCCCCCCCAAGAATGTCACTTTCTTTCGTGCCAACCGACCTCTAACTCTCCGAAAACCAAACAAAAAGGGCTTGCTCACAAAGAAAATAGAGTACCTTTTTGACACTTTGTAAATTTGAAATTAGTGGATCAAAGATCCTTGGCTGCAGTTTTTTGGGGACGAGAAAAAGAAAACAATAGGAATTTTGGGCCTCGACAAAATCCTAGTTATCAACAGTAATAGATATTTCATGTATCAAACAAAACACTTACAGTTTTATACATGTTTCCATGTTGATCATAAGTGATCACAGTGCGGGAACGTCTTCCACGCATTCTTAGAGAATTTAGTCTGATTTGCTTTCCAGACAGTAAAGGATATAAAGTAGTATGATGTTGTTGTTCTTCTCAAATGTACGTATGAAGAGAGATGTGTCCCCCTTCTCTCTCTCTCCTCAGACTCCGCCCCTTCTCAAACCCCGCCCCTTTTTTTCGCGCACACCGCCAACGACGTCATTTTGTTTTGGCGCCGACCGCAATGGGAGGGGGGTTCCTCGCATGGCCCAGAAGAAGAGAGTCGCCCTCGCAAAAATGGAGAAAATGAGAGAGTATGGAGATTGAAGAGTGCGTGTCCGAAACTGGCTCTCCACCGCGCATGGCTATTTTTTGCGAGAAGCACGAGAGAGAAAGAGCCCCTCCCGATAGAGTAGAACCCACTATGGATGATGATGTCATTCCTGAACACGACGTCATCTGGAACTGAGGAATCGAGATGAAGAAAGAGAGTAGTGTAGGAGGAGAGAGAGAGTAATTTGCATTTATCGGCATATACACCCTTAGGCTGCTCCGAGTTGCACCATTAGAATTTCTAATGACGTATGCTTTCTTTTTTTAGGGAATATTGTTTTTCTGAAAATCTTTGGACACCGGAACCTTTCGTTCATTGCTCAATGTCTGTCTGGAAATGTTCTAAAACTGGAATTCGATTACTGTACATTGCCACATATTGCACAACTGAATGACTGACGTTATGCAATCTGACACCACTATTTCTAAGATCTTCTTTAAATTTGAATGACGTCGTGAAGTGCGGAAATCTCGTAGAGGGCGCACTCTAATTAATGCTTCTCACTCAAAAAACGTCAGTTTTTACTACTAGTTTTTAGTTCTTTTCCGACTGACTCATGATGAGCAGCTAGCTTTTTGTCGGCAGGGGTTGCTCAAAAAGAGAAAAAAAAAGGGAGCACGTGTCATTTACAAACAAAGAAAGAGACAGGTTGACCAAGTTGGTGGAGACCACGAAAAGATCAGAAGGAGGGGTTGTTTAGGGAATTCGGGGGTACAACAATATTATTGAGGAGGGGGGATAACCAGAAAAATGGGTCTCCCCAATGAATCCAAGAATCAAGAATCAAGAAGAGAGAGAGAGAGAGAGAGAGAGAGACTTACTTGACTTTTTCGATATTTTCGCATGATTTCAGAAGAGGAGTTTCAGACTGTGTTCAGTTTGTAGGATCCAAAAGTTTGCAAAAGTTTCCCCCAGTCTTCTCATTTTATTTTATATCCTTTATGCAACTCTTCTCGAACTTTCCCGAAGCTACCCGAAACACTTCTTGTTTGCTTGTTTCTCTGCGTCTCTTCCTCTTCCACACTATTTTCTTTGCGGAATAATGAGACGAGCGGAGAGAAGGGCACAGAAGAAGGAAAGTTCCAGAAGATTCGAGAGAGGAATTTTCCATTTTTGATCTTTTGATGTGAGGTGTTTCAGAATTCAGAAACTCTCTTCTCAATTCTCTGCTAATCTATTTTATCTGTCACCGGAATCTTAGAAGAAGACTCAATTTCTCTTTTTCAAAGGTCGTTTACAAGTAACCGAAGGGAAGAAGAGGTGACTGTCTAAACTGGAAAGATCACACATTCTTTCACCCGAATTCTCTAATTTCGGAGTACATCGTCGAAACTTGAGAGACTGTCATGAGTTTAGGTACTCAATTCGGAGAGTATTTTTAGAGTTCGGAATTTGTGAAAAAGTTAATGGGTGAAGTTCGAGGAACGAAAATAGAACACAAGGGACGGGAAAGTATTCCGAAGTGGAAAAATTCAGAGCTCCTGAAGGTTCTGAAAAGCCTATTAGTCATATTTGTGGCGGGCCGGCCTAGGTCTTTTAGCGAAATTTCCCCTCCCGGGCGGAGCGGGCCGGCTAAATTTGCTATCGACTAAGGTAGCCGTTTTTTGTCAAGTACGCCATTAGTCACATTCTGATTCATAAACTCTTAAAATGCGACTACTGTACCCCCTGACATGTTGTTCAAATATATCATATTTCCGTCTCTCCAGATGCCTTCACACGATGCCCTCGAATCCTCACGTCGTCCACAAAAAAAAGAGAAATGTATACAGAGATTCGTATAAAAAACTATAGCTAAAGTTCTCTCACTCATATATCTAGTGGCTCAATCTCTTCTTTTTTTGCAATTAGATTTCTTCATTTTCCAATCGGATCCTCTTCTGAATGAAGAAGAGAGAATGTATACACATTTTGAAAGAAGAAGAGTATTTGTTTCATAAAGATGCTCACTCCCCTCCCTAATTAGCCATCTTCTTCATTCATTCTTCCAATGAAGAAGATGAGAATTTTCCAGAAAGGGGAGTTCAAAGCTTGGAGTATCCAGAATTATTAATTCTATTTTCAGATTCAAATTTCTAGGTCAGAAATAGATGCAAAAGGAGAAGAAGACGTGACGTCGTCAGCTGTTGGAGGATTAAAAACAGAAATCGGAAAAATGATTGAAACTGTGGATGAGAAAAAGGAAGGGAAAACCAATTGAAAATTAAAAAAAGAAGCAGATTTCCGTCGTTGGAATGGGTTAGGAATTGAGGAATTCAGACGTCAGAATGACGATTCTCATCGTCTTTTTTTGCTCATTTTCTTTTAAGATTCTGGGTGGGTGGATAAGGGAGAAGAAGTTTTTTTGGGACCGAGGAATAGTTAATAATTCAAAAGAAACCCTTGCAGGAAGAACAAGTGGTCTCAAAGAACATGACACCAGTTAAACTGGAAGTGGGTTGAAAGAAGAAGATCAGGAAGCAGGGGACAAACGTTATTATCTATTTTCAATTTTTGGATGATTCTTGTTTTTTTTTGTCTTTATTATTTTATTTTCCAAAACCTTCAACTTTAAACATCAAAGCATGATGATGCCTAGGATGTCAGTTTGTACAGCCACCTCTATTTGAACAGATTTCTTTCTAAATATCCCACCGATTAACGACAACAATTTGAATGCGCGAAATAGTGTGGATTGATAATAGAGATGAAAAAGTTTGTGGAATTCGACAAAATATGAAAAATGTGGAAAAGTGCGGAAATGGAGTAGGAAGAGGGGGACGGAGAATGGTACTGAGTATTTGGGCAGGCGAAATGAGCAGATGTTTGACACCTGTTTGAGAAATTAAAGATAGAGAGAGGGGTCTTGAATTTATGAAGATAATGAAAGTGGAATTGTGTGCATTCTTCTGGAAAATTACAGAAAGGTCGAGGACTTTCTTTCCAGGACTTGATGAGATTTGGCAATGCGGCCCGGACCATGGGTCAAGCTGGTCCTGGGCAACGAAAACCTCTGCCGGACTTGCCTTGTTTTTGAGATTAATTTATAGCAAAATATTCATGTTTTTCAGAAAAATTGAAATTTTTCTGAGATTTTCCGAACAAATTCTCAAGGCGGCTGAGCTTTTTTCCTAGAACTGGAGTCTCGGCAGAACCGTAAAAAGACTAACAAAATGAGTCGGAAAACGGAACGAAACTCTTCGTTTCATTTGGATTGCGTGCCACTTTCAAAGTGATTTGAATCGAATTTAATCCGCTTTTTATTCGCTTTCGGAACGAATGAAACTTGTCGAAAAAGAATCTCGATGAGTGTGTACTTAATCGAAAGTGTTGTTAGTTTTTGAGTTAAAAATATAAACAAGAGACAACATTTACATATAACTTCCGATTCGTTTTATACTGGAAACTTTTTCAGAGTTTAAACGACGATAAGTCGGAATGTGGACGCGAAAACAACGGTTTTTGATTTCCAGACTGGCTAATTTTTCAGGTTTTCTGTGTCCATTTTCAATCATTATCCTCAGAATCAGAATGATCAACTACTCAAAATCTACATTTTGTTTTTCTACCCCTAAAAACTGTTTATCAAACATTCGAACTCAATTTCAAAAGTCATAGAAGGCGTAGGGAAGAGAGTACTACGGTAAAAACGTTTTCCAGGGATCGACGATCTGAAAAATCGGATGTTTTTGAAATATTGTTACGTCAATGGTGAGACAGAATCGTGTCAGCTGAATGTTGCAAGGAAGATTTTTCGTTTGGAGTTTGAGCTTATTCTTATTGTAGTCTAGTATCACAGGGTTTGGATTAGGTAAATGTACAACCTCTGGAATTCATTCATTTTTGTCTGAGATTAGCTTTAAGTTAAAGAAAGTCTGAATTTCCACACTGTGAGCTCTGAAGGCTTTATTGAATTCAATAAATTATCTTATCTACAGTCTCTATTTTGCCCTCTCCATCCAAAATCCTTCAGATTCTCCATGCTTTTTGCTCTTCCATTTATCCCATCTCTTGACAATATATTTTTTGTCAATCGCCCTCCTGCACATACACACATCACTTTTTCTTTCAATTTCCCCCTATTTTTTGGTTCTTCTTTCATTTTCGTTCCTGTCTATCTGGAAGTGATGTCATCTGGAGCACACACACAGAACTTCGCCGAATTATGAATCTCTCTTCGTTTTATGATCTTGATCTCGACCCTTCATAAGAGGTTTACCTCATTACCAAATAGGAGTTGATTACCTCTCTCCCAAAAAAAGAGGGTCACGATGCTTTTTGATGGTCGAGAATCATACTAAACTTCCGGTGAAAAGAATGGCAAAAAAAGAGAGATAAGTTTTTCGGGGTGTTGAATAGTATTCGAAATTAGAAGGAGGAAACTTTTTTTGAATAAAAAACTAGAAGAGTGAGAAGAGATAGAAAAAGGAAGACGAAGAATGACGAATTCTTTTGAAGAAGAAGAAGAGGGTCCCACATCTAAAATTAGAAAAAAAGACGAAGGCCTCAAAAGTTCAGATTAGAATTCTAAATGAATGGGGGTCGCGAAGACTTTATGAGATTCTCGTTTTACGAAAATGATGGGATGCTAATGGTGGCTTTTTGGGTAGCTCACAATAGGGGACACTCTGGATTACGGTAGCCGAGAATGGTTCTAAACTTTGATGTGTTGAACAAGCAAAGCTCAGTTGGCTCAGTAATGAGAGGGGTCAGACCTCTTTCACAATCTACAGTAACTTTTCAGCCTTCGACAACCTTCGTGGTATACTTGTCGCTTTGCAAACGTTACGAAAAAAGTATCGTTTTTTCTTCTTCTGAAAAAGAAAATTTGAAAATGTTGGATTCGAATGGGCCGGGAGGGACGGGCAGGCGAAAACTTTTCTATCTGTTTGTAACAAGTATTGTCTACAGTAACCTTCGACCCCTGTTGCACCTAGACTGCTTGGATGCTCCTTTTCCTCACCTCATGTGACTTTTGTGACATATTCTGCATTATTTTTGTCTATACATCGTAAATACACAAATTATATCATCTTATCATCTCTCATCACACCCACACTCGACAAAAGGTTCTTTATCAAACACAATTGTTCTTGTTTGGAGAAGTGGAAGACAAAGAGAGACAGAGAGTTGCCACGTCATAATAATTTCATCATGATGGGAAAGAGGAAGGTGTTACTAATCGACTAGTGGGATTTCAGTAGAGCGTATTTGGAAAATCACAAAGAACGGGAACTCACCTCGACAATACCCTCGACCTTCTTCCATACTACCTTCTTCTTACCCATTGTTTTAGATTCTTTCCCAAAATTTGCTTGGTTGCTGAGATCTGAAACCATTCAATTCTTCAGAATAAAACAGTTAAAAAAATGAAAGATCGGGATAGAGCAAATTTGCAAAGTCAGAAGATTCGAAATTCCATTTCCGAGAACTGATAAAATCGGGAAGAAAAGAAGGGGGAAAATCAAAGAAAAAAGAGTCAAAGTTCCATTAATTCCCTATTGACAGCTGATTTATTGGAAAAGAATGCTGTTGATGTTTCGTATGATTAAAAAATTCGAAAAAAGATAAGAAACTAGAATTGATGCAAAAAAGAGAATAAATAATTGTAGGGATCTGGAAGAATCTGGAGAGCAAAAGAGAAAGTAAATAAAATGTTTTGTTTCTTTGTCAAAAAGTTGCAAACCTGTAGAAAAAGAGGTGATAAAAGTTGGGGAAAAACTGATAAGAGAGAATTAGAGATAAAGAGAGAAAGAACGAGAATCGTGCTCTTTTTTGGACTGGAATAATGTTTACCCTTCTATTCTTTTATAAATGAATGGATAGCAACGACAAAAGAGTTCAGACGATGAAAGGGAGGAACAATAAAGAAGAGGGGGTACAGTAATCCAGAGATTACTGTAGTGGAAACTGATAATGGAGCGAGATGGTAAGATGGGCGGGAAATTCATATCAGCATGACAAGTTAGAAGAAAATATGGGCGACTCCCATTTTCCAGGGAAAAATGACGATTCAAGTGTTTTGAGGCAAAAGTTGGGACTGTGGTATCTTTGAATTCGGAAGTAAATTTTTGAAAAATCTTACAGTAACCACTTTGAAAAAAGACTCCCCCGTATACATGTATACATCATAATAACGAATGAAGTCACGAAAAATAAACGACACACAAAAATCCAATAAAAAGAGCACAAAAGGTCTCTCATTTTTTCTCTTTTCGTGTAATATTCCAATCACTTTTCATCACGAACAATCGCCCCCGCCGTTGCTTTTCCTTCTTTTTCTTTCGATGGGAAAACGAATTGAAATCAAAAAAATAAAATTTGGGAATATTTGAGAAAAACGAGCGGGAAAATGGCAATTTTTCCCCTTTTCCATCGCCACCTCCCCCACTCGGCTTTTTTCGAAAAACTGTGACATTGCCCTCTGTATCCATATACAGAAAAAGGAAAAAAGAGGGAAACTGTGTTGATTTCTCTGCGTTTTCCAACATGCCGAACACTGTTTCGACACCGATAAATTCGTTGTCTTTTCTCTGCGTTTCAAATAGTTTTCAAAGAAGAAGCTTTTCGCTGAAATTTCAGAGAAAAAACTGGGGAAACCAAGAAAATCGAAGAATGGAAATTTATGGAAATTCTTTGGGAAACAATGGCGAGAGCGATCAGATATTGAGAAAGTGGAAGATATAAAAACTGTAAGATTCTGAAAATTCTTCAACTTCTTCTCCAACTTCCTCTTACAGTAATTAAATAGCATTTCTGTGAACATTTTTGATGCAGAAGTCGAAATGAAATGTTTTGATTGTTGACACGAAAACAAATGAGAAGAAGAAGAACTTGAAAAGCTTTGATTCGTCAAAAGAATGGGCTATAAAAATGACTTTTGGCGGTGGAACTAGAAGAAAATGAGAGAAAATGGTAGAGGGAGAAGGGGGGGGGGGCGGAGCCAGGGGTTTCAATCGAGAGTTTCTGACCTGTTTTGATCTGCTCTTTAATACAGTTTTTGTCTTGGAGCAAAACAAAATGATAAGGAAAAAAGGTTGAAAACCAAGTCAAAACGGTTGCCTGACTAGACGTGACGCACGAAAAGAAAAATCGGCAAATACTCATGTGCTACCATATCATGTGCTACTTTACTCATGTGCTACCGTTGCTCATGTGCTACCAACGGCTCATGTGCTACCTCTTGTGTGAAATCTCATGTGCTACCAATTGGCTCATGTGCTACCAGCACTCATGTGCTACCTTCATGAAAAAAATCTCATGTGCTACCAAAAGGCTCATGTGCTGCCACTACTCATGTGCTACTTTCGTTGTTTTTACTCTTGTTCTACCATTATCAAATTTGCTACTGTCTTATGTTGAAGTAGAATTATGATTGCTGCTGATTTCCGTCGTTAAATTTTTATGTGAATACTCATTCACTAAAGTTTGCCTTACTATTTTAAAACGCAATTATCTTCCAAACTTGCCTGATTTAGAATAAACTACTTCTTAACAGTAAGAAGTAGTTTATTCAGGATTGTGCTGGAGCTCAATATTGGGCTTCTCAAACTCTTCCTAAGCCTAAAAATGATGATCTTACTGTAACATGAAATATGATTCCGTTCTAAAGTTTCTAAACTTCAAAGAAAAACCCGCTGGAATATGATAACTTCTCTCTTATTCAGTCAGGACTTTATGGTAAAGTGAGAACTCATCATTTTTAGGCTTAGGAAGAGTTAGAGAAAGCCCAGTATTGAGCTCCAGTACAATCCTGATTGAACTACTTCTTACTGTCAACTAAATCAGGCAAGTTTGGAAGATAATTGCGTTTTAAAATAGTAAGGCAAACTTTAGTGAATGAGTATTCACATAAAAATTTAACGACGGAAATCAGCAGCAATCATAATTCTACTTCAACATAAGACAGTAGCAAATTTGATAATGGTAGAACAAGAGTAAAAACAACGAAAGTAGCACATGAGTAGTGGCAGCACATGAGCCTTTTGGTAGCACATGAGATTTTTTCGTGAAGGTAGCACATGAGTGCTGGTAGCACATGAGCCAATTGGTAGCACATGAGATTTCACACAAGAGGTAGCACATGAGCCGTTGGTAGCACATGAGCAACGGTAGCACATGAGTAAAGTAGCACATGATATGGTAGCACATGAGTATTTGCCAGAAAAATCGAGCCATAAAAAAGTCAAAGAGCATTCAATGCCGTTTTCGTTTTGAGACAGAGTCTTTTTAAACTAGAAATCTAGGACAGGAAAGTTTCAGAATTCATTATTAGCTCTTTTTGAGTGGTTCCTGTGGCAGTGGTATTTCTCAGAAGAAAACAAGATTCTTCTATTTCTGCGGCAACAATCAATCTTCTCAAATTAATGGCCTAGAGAACCAAAACCTAGCTTCAGAGCACGTGCTCCCGGTGAATCAGAGCTCAGAGATTTCCCAACCACTTCGACCTTTGACCCCAATAAAATCTTTCTTCGAAGTCTCTATTTCTGGTGGATTTGAGCTTAGAAAGACTCTCTTTCGAAGTGACAGACAGTTTTAGTTCGAGCACTAAACTGATCTCGGATCCTTCAAATTTCTAGATCACCAGCAGTTTGAAATTTGTTAATTGGTTAACACCAGGAAATTTGTCACACAAATACTCATAAACTATAAAATAAAATCATCTGATTCTGCATTTTCAAAAAGTGCTCGCACCCTTTGCCTTGTTTATTTACATGTCGTCTGGAAAACGGTTCGCCCTTTTCAGAGAGAGGGAAGTGCTTGGCTGTACCACGTGAGAAATTTGACTGAGCACATGCGCCGTCTGATTACTGATAACTACTTTATACAGTGATGATAAGCAGCAGCAAGGCAAAAAAATGAATAAAGAAACACGGAACCGGATTTGGGTGACTTGCGTCAAATCATAAAATAGTTATCAGGGAGTTAATGATCTGGTACAAAATAAACACAGATAACATTTACTACTGTATTTCCAGATCTGTTTCGTTTCGTTCTTCAGATTGACAGTTTTCATATTAATCCGATTAGAAGAACACTGAGAAATCTAGGGTCACTGGGAACATTTGTGAGGGTACTTTGTCCAAAAGTTTGAAAACTTGAGGCTGAGGAGTAAACTATAACAACCCCCAAACCAAAATACCAACAAAAAGAACTCGAAAGATTTCAAAGTGAACCCTGATAGACAGAAATAGAGAAGGAAGAGATAAAAGAAAATAAAAACAGTGTCAGTTGTTTCGGAATGGAATGGCCTGATCTCTCTTTCTCAATCTTTTTTCTTGTTCCTCTTGTTCAGAAAACTCATTTTCTTCTTCTTCTTCTTCTGCTGGCCCCCTGTGGACAATGGCTCGTTGAGCACTTTTCGAAGAAGAATTCAGTTGGGAAGAAGAGAGAGAAAGACCGAAGGGAGGAGAGAAGAGCAACTGTTATGCTCTTTTTGTCATGCGAAGCGGATGAATCAGACAGACGAAAAGAAGATGAACCAACTGACAAAATAAACCAAGTACAAGCACGAAAGAGCAAATGAACAGATCAAAACGGGGATTTCTTTAATAAATCAGGGGGAGTCGAATGATATCATGTTGCTCGTAACCGGGGAGATTGACATGCGGTAATTGAAATTGACAAGATTTATGTTTTCGAACGTCATTCTTCTTCTGCTCTACTTTCAGAAAAAGAGCAGCAGTAGAATGAAAATTTAGTGGAATTCCATAAGTAAGGGGGGGGGGGGGCGCTTCTAATGGGACCAGGGGCTAAGTATGCACGTTAAAACTGTACGAAAAGCTTTTAGCGAGAGGTGTTGTCAAATATACCGTCGTATTCTCGGCATTGACAACGCGAATGTTATATAATGACTCTCCAGGGTATTGCCCACAATACTTGAGTCATTATAAACATTTATTTTATTCCATTCAACCTCCTATTCATCGCTATAATTCGTAATCTATCGATTACTCTATTTATCGCGACTATTTCCCATTTAAATCATACGCAATTTACTAAATTCCGTCGCTCCCTTATTTAAATTGCCGCGCACTTGCCACAATGCAAGCGCGCGCCACGGACAAGGGACGCTACGCACCGCCGAGGGCTCTACGCACCGTCGTCAGTTGTGTTGTGTCAGTCGAGTTGCAGTCGTTGTGTTGTTGGCGTTGCACGCACACATGTTTTGGGATTGTGTTGCTGCCGGTGTGCCGACCGACTGTTTTACTAATTTTATCGCTACCTTTTTTACATACCGCTTCATAATAAATGCGTGATTTGTAACTGTTTTATGTTCTTGAACCTTGCATCGCTTATCTCCTACGTATTTATCGCCTAAATTACACTTTAACACCGTTTCCGCAGAGCTAGAGAGTCGCAACATCTCCTGAGGGTATTTTCGCCCTACCTAGTTTCTCTGCATGGTGCATCTTGACCGTTCATTTTTCTTTGCGCGTTAGAATTTCTCTATTTTTATTCTTACCACTCGTGCATTTGAAATTTGAATCCTTTCTTTGCCCTTCTATTTCGTACCTTTTCCGCTCTTTCGTACCGATAGCCCCCGGAACAAGTTCCGGCGATGGCAATTGGGGAGATTTCCTGTCAGCTACGTGTTTGGCAGGAGATTTGAGTGTGAAATAAGTCAGAGTTCAGGGACCTGACAAGCGAGTAGTAAACGGAAAGTTAGGAGGAGTCTTGCCCATGTTGCCCCCGTTAAATGTTGTAATAGGTGTTACTAGGTTTAGGCTGCATTTCTAGCATAAATCGCCAAAATTCCTTCATTTTTCTCTCTTTTATCCGTTTTGTGATAATCGCCATTTTCTCTTCCCTTTTCGTGTCACTCTAATTATCGCTTGAAACTTTCGGCAAGCCTTGGGGCCCGAAATAAATAAATAGTGGTGATTTTCTCTTTCGTTCGGCTAGCCTAGGGGCCCGAATGCTAAATTTTTGTCCAGCTTGAAATTTCCGGCGAACAAATGCTTCTCGGAAGAAATAAATAGCTGAAACTCTGTCAAAAATTCGCGTGGCTAGCACTGGTGCCCACCGAAGTTATCGCCAATCGCTCGATCAGTGCACAGACGCTATCGACGTGACGAAAGACATAAATTTGACACGAAAAAGACCTTCGGTGACACAAATTACGAAAGTTAGTCTACGGGGTGGTCCCTCGTACACTAATGACAAAAAACGAGTTTGAGCCCTAACCTGAAATATATGTGTGGAATAGGATCGTCGGCAGTCCATTGACTATCACGGTTACATCATAAACGTTTTACCTTACGGCGTCAAAGAGTACAAGTTCTCACAGATGAACACAGAATCTCTAAGACTGCTAGTACATCGTGTCGATACAGTGAACAAAAATCACACTAAATATCGCTCGATAACAAAAACTAATCTCATCGCTTCGATCTTCCGCTCCAATGAAAGCTATCCTTTCTGAGCACAAGAGGACTCGAACATGGGAGAACTAAAGTTATGAAAGAAAATGAAAAAGCAACATAAATCAAGCAAAGTAGACGTGAATGGCTATGATCCTACCGCTACGTCGCTCACCTAAAAATCGCTTCTATTAGAGCTCAAAGACGGCCGAAAGTGTTGTCAGAGTTTCGGCATTCCTGTAGGTGCTGATACAAAAATCGACTCGCATGCATTTTTTGGTTATCGCTTCCGCTGTGGACCAAGTCCCATAGGAAGTGATACAAAAATCGATATGTTTGCACTGGTTGGTTATCAGCTCCGCCGTGAAGGATAACCGAGCTCCGATAATACCGTAGTTCCCGAAGTCCTCTAGTAATCGCTTGATAAAAATTAAAACTAAACTAAAAATCGCCTTTGTGCAACAACCGATCGGTGAACCAATAATCCATAGTCGTTATTGGTGATCCACGGGTACTTATCCACAAAAGCCAAATAAGCTGGAGAAGTCCCACCCGCTATCACATTATCTAGGCAGCTAGTGCTGGACCCAAGTCTAGTACTGAAAGTTGAAACCTGGTGTGAAGTGAGCAAACTTACCCAAGCACATAGAAATCAGCATGCTTATTGAGGACGGTATAGTCGGAAAGAACTGACCATTCCCAGTAGGATCGCAAAGAAACCTGTTTCATGCATTACCCAAGATCACTCGTAGTCTCCGAGTGGCAGTTAGTGAATACGGTCATGAAACAGGTGGATTTCGATGACGATAAGATGAGGGTTTAGTAGGCCAGTTGGTCGCTACCTGCTAACATCTTCTATCTATCGCCCTGTGCCCGAAGTAAAATGTTGTTTAAAATTTCTGTGGGTGACAAAGTAAGTCCTCGACTCACGTCCCATCAAAGTTTCTTAACTAGACAGTTGAGACAGACTCCTCTCGCAGAAGATCAAACTGTTTCTCTGTTAAGTTACTAGCCCTAGACGCACAGAAAGTGTGATAGAGGTCAACGAAAAGTGTGAAAGAACAGTGTAGCTTGTGTAAGGATGTTGGGTAGAAGTTTACTTCTTCTGGTACCTACGTATCCATGCTTCTGTGGTCCTCTTCTCAGCCTGATCTTTGTGACCTTCTTTACAAAGATTCAGTTCTAGAGTTTTACTTCTCTAGAGAGTGTGTCCCAAACAACCATCCTAATACACATTCTGTGCTCGTGGAGGAGATGCAGATCTCTGGCACATTTGCCCATAATTCTGTGCTAACTTCGCAATCGGATCATTATCGCATTCTTGGTAATGATTCCGAGCGTAGCAGCAGAAGGAAATATGTCCTAAATAACACCTCTGATCACTACTCGTTACAAACCTGGAAGAGAATTCCTCTCTGGTACTACATACCCACACTCTCGCGTTCCACTTTGCAATCTAGTCTCTGTTGTCCACTTCACAGAAACTCAGATTTTGAGCTCATTCGCTCAAGAAAGTTGTGTCCTTCAAAACAAAGACTATCTAAATAAAAATAATCAAATGTGACTGTAAAAGACTCAACGGCTCCACAAAGACATACTCGTACGATATGACCATCTCTGAAGATACATTAAATCTCTGAGACTAACAAGACCTTATTCCAGCTCGTTGTTGGAATCATCGTCGTATCGTTCCTGTTATGTCGGACCATTGTGTCAACCGCTCTCGTACTCCCTCTCCCGAGAGATCGGGTACATCTGTATCATCAAACTCTAGCAATCGCCTTGCTACCAAATCGCTAAACCCATTGCTCTTGCAAAAGTCCAATGACAATGTTAACATCTTATTGACAAAAACGAGAGACGCTTGGGAACTATACTCTAAGTCTCAAACAGTCCTCGGTTCCTTGTTCAATCGTGAAACTCATGCTTCGGATAACCATACTGGAAACCCGAACGAAGCCCAGGAACTTCTCCATGAGATGAAGCAGGTGGCCAATATCGTTCATGGTTTAACCGTGTTTGGGTCCAAATATACTCAGTCTCCCGAGATCAAATCATCTCTGGAAGTAAAACTTTATAAACAACAAGTATTGACTATTCTCGAAGATCAGAATGTTGATGAGCTTCGTAAAAAGCTCAACAAAAACATCAATGTTCTCAAAGTCATGCTTGATTCAACTGCTTCTTTCGTTCCAAACGAATCCCAAGCTCCCAATTGCACTCATTCCGATAATTCTAACAGCGCATACAATTCTGTTGTTGAGAAGCACAGTGGTTTGATGACTCCAGTGTCTATGATTAGCACGGATCACTATGGACCCGCTCTCACTAATACCTACGTTACCGCTACCGAGAGTTTGGAGAGTCTATTGGCCCAAGATCCCTTTCTTGATCAATCTAGTCATCGCTCTCTACTTGAGAAGACTACGAACCGCAGACAAGAAAACGAGAGACTTGTGGATGAACTTCGGAACTTGGAAGAGTTGTTGGATTTAAATAATCAAAAAGACGCAATAATCAATGCGGAACTGGAGAACGCGCTCCCCAGCCAGCTTCAGCAAAAGCAGCAATTTGTATGTTCACAGGAGAAATCGGTACATAACAGTAGTGCTCCGTTAGCCAATACTACTTATATCGCACCGCCTCAAAGAACCTCTACTTCTATCGCTTTGCCTACCGCTAAACAGTCTGACGAACCTATCTCTTCTGATAAATCTGACATCCTCATGAAATTCATGCAATCAATGTCTGATTCAAATAATCTAATGATCGCTGAACAAACAAAAATGAGAGAAGAATTGGAGGAAGCTAAGACCAATTACCTAAAATCGGAATTGAAGGAACGTCAAATGACTGTTATACTTCAAAATATTCAAAATCAAATAGATATGCTCCGTACTGAAAAAGACGAAGAAGCTAAATCTACAGGAACCTCAGACTATGTTCGAGAGTATGAGAATCAAGGTCTTGACGAAGATGGTGAATCACTGAAATCAAAATCTGTGATATCTGAATCTATCCACTCAAACCGCGACAAATTCAACTCTCTGAATCAAGCTCGTCATCGCTACGACGACAACAAAACTACGAGTTCTGAGGATGATTTAGCACGCGTAAAAGTCTTTGATGGTACTGGTAACTATCATATTTTCAAAACCGTGTTGACTAGCGTGTTTGATCAGCTAGAAGCAAGTTTCGTTATCAAGTACCAGCTACTCCTCGAGAAATTATCGGGAGAGGCTACAACGTGCTTGGCACCGATCATCGAAACCGACGCTGAAACAGCTATAAAACAGACTTGGGAAAATTTGGACGAGATCTATTCAAGCCAAGACAACAAGCAAGACTTGCTCAAAAAGCTGAAAACTCTCGAAATCCATAATCATGATACTGTAAAGATGAAGTTCGATCTGTTACGTCTTCAAGCAATACTTTCCCAACTTCTGAGTAAAGGATTCCCCTCTAATGATGACAGAGTCACTAAGGAAATCGCTGCTAAACTTCCAGAGTGGATGCGCAAGAAATGCGTCGAACTCATGGTAGACAGTAGTGAGGAAATTACCTGTGACCATCTCGTAAATCACATTAAGAAGTGCCTCCGGTACTGGGAGACTGACAATGATATCATGAAGAATCATGCTCCTAAACCTACACCGCTGATGGAAATTCCTACCACTCAAGAGTCTGTTTATACCGCTAGCATCGCTACTAAATCACTAAATGAAAGTAAACCTGAGAATGGAAAAACATCCAAATTCTCTCGCCCTCTAGCTTATGATCCTGCTAAATATCGCTCTGAATACTATGACCCAGTCACTAAGACTACTCTGGACGGGATTTATGCTCCTGGCTCAGATATCGTGAACTGCGAAGTATTGCCACGTTCCTTCCCATTCAATAACGATGAGAACGTTAAATGTAAAACCTGTGATGGTTTGCATAGTGCAATCAGATGTCCACTAACTAGTACAGAGTTCCGCAGAAAAGCTAAGGAGAGAAATTTGTGCCCCTTGTGCAATCTCAATCATGCGCTCTCCAAGTGCAGAAGTATTTGTCGTTGCGGGTACTGTGATGGTCTCCACCATATGGGAGGATGTCCCAAAAAGGAATTCTTCAGAGATCCTAAGAACTATCCAGAACATGCTCGGCCAGTGGAAACTACGTTTCAAGTAACCACTACCAATGCCAAACAGATCTAAAAATAGCCTTAAGACAGGCAGGTGTTCAAAAGTGATATTGTCACAGAATGCCTGCCACCTACCTAGCTATCGCTTCTGTTCATCGCTAGTTTCTCAACATTGACGGTTCTATTCTCTATATATCGCAAGTATTCCTATTCAACTTCTATCATCCAACTTTCATGAAGAGTAAAATAAATATAAAAACTACAAAAAATCGAAATTACAAGAACGTCAAATGACTGTTAGAATTTCGATTAAATAAACAAAAAATTCAAACATATAAAATCTATAAAAATTGAAATTACAAGAACGTCAAATGACTGTTAGAATTTCAATTAAATAAACAAGAAATTTGAACTAAAAATTATATAGAAATTGAAATTACAAGAACGTCAAATGACTGTTAGAATTTCAATTAAAACTATCAAACTTTTTCAAAAATATTATAAGAAGGCACCGACCTATTCATTACTTATTGAGGATTCATTCCCGGTAGATGTTTAGTTTCTCCTTCCAAAATTTATAAAAATAGATAAGTAAGAGGAAAATAGCAAGTGATGGGACAATCCCGCAAAAAAGAACTAAATACCACTGAACCTCCCGATCTTGCAAGTTACCAAGTGACTGCTAAGAATCTTGGCAGTCAGGATTCGTTCTATTCATCGCTATTGACCTTACGGTTGTTAAAATGCCAAAAGAGGAAGGCTATAACTACGCTTTCACACCGTGAGAGCCTGGTTCCCGGTTTCTACACCACTGCCCAATTTCTCTGCATAATAACCGTATAACTCTTATGAAAAATTTAAAATATCTAAAAATCAATAATCATCAGCACACTGACCAAAGGCAAAATGGTATCAAGTGTTGTCCTTCTGATTCAAACACTCTGTAGCTAAAACTGTATTGGAAAGCTTAAAGTCCACCGCTTGTCATCTCAATTCCCTAAAAAGATTACCCCACTGAACCACTGATCGTCGGGATTCTGAGCTAGACATCGCTACCTTTAAGCCAATCGCAAAATACAACTTTTAATCGCTACTCTGTCGCAGAAGAAGACGATACTAATAGATCCCTAGCACTAAAGCGTCGGCGAAACATTGTAAATGAAAATACAATGGGAGAGAAAGAAGAAGAGCTACTGTTCCCAGAAGACCTCGTCTCATACAAGTTCAGTAAGCTTGGAGGTTGAAGAAATCAGGAAAGATTCTCAAGACACGAAGCCCACAACTCAGTTGCTGGCGCTAGTAGTTTTGCTGAAGGCCGCTCCAGACGTACCGAGACTACTCACATCGACAAGCTCATGTGATCGCTAGCCACGTCTTACGCGCCCCCCACCCCCCGGAATGTTGTCAAATATACCGTCGTATTCTCGGCATTGACAACGCGAATGTTATATAATGACTCTCCAGGGTATTGCCCACAATACTTGAGTCATTATAAACATTTATTTTATTCCATTCAACCTCCTATTCATCGCTATAATTCGTAATCTATCGATTACTCTATTTATCGCGACTATTTCCCATTTAAATCATACGCAATTTACTAAATTCCGTCGCTCCCTTATTTAAATTGCCGCGCACTTGCCACAATGCAAGCGCGCGCCACGGACAAGGGACGCTACGCACCGCCGAGGGCTCTACGCACCGTCGTCAGTTGTGTTGTGTCAGTCGAGTTGCAGTCGTTGTGTTGTTGGCGTTGCACGCACACATGTTTTGGGATTGTGTTGCTGCCGGTGTGCCGACCGACTGTTTTACTAATTTTATCGCTACCTTTTTTACATACCGCTTCATAATAAATGCGTGATTTGTAACTGTTTTATGTTCTTGAACCTTGCATCGCTTATCTCCTACGTATTTATCGCCTAAATTACACTTTAACACCGTTTCCGCAGAGCTAGAGAGTCGCAACATCTCCTGAGGGTATTTTCGCCCTACCTAGTTTCTCTGCAAGAGGTTCTAGAATTGAAATGATGATTTCGTCCGAAATGTTCATGGCCTGGTGAGGGATCGGGAGAAGTGAAGGAGAATATTGTTTAAGGGTTTGGAAGATACAGAAAAAATGGGAAAATCTTTAAAAACTAAGTAAAAATTTTCTAAAATTTGGAAGAATGAGTTCGGATTTTGCTAGATTCAAACAAACTTGCGGCCGGATGAGAATACTCGGAGAAAAGGACTTTTTTCATGAAAAAAACAACGAAAACTTGTTGAAAACGCCAATAAGTAACACAATTGTGATTTTGGACCAATATACCAGAATGATCGTTCTCAGCTCAAAAAGGAACAATCCAAAATTAGTCTCGAAACCCCAGGCCAAAAACATAGGCCGACCTAGGCTAACCGGGAGGGCAGGGCGGACCGGCGGGCCGGTAGGAAATCATCTATCTGCCGGGCAAGCCCCCTAGAAGTCATGATCAAGTCTGATCAGTTCAAATCACTCCCGTGTTCTAATTCAAAAATTTGAATCCTTGAACGGTAATCAATAATTGTTTGCAGAAAATCTCACCCAATTGCAACATTTCTTCACCTCCAAACTTAATAAAACTATCATTATCGCTTCTAAATCAAATTACAGTGTTTGATTGACTTGGGTCTGAACTAGATGTATTGGGTCATTCCCAATTTCGTTTTGTCATTTCCTCAGTTTTAACAACCAATTCGAACCACTCACGAATTCTTCTGTAATCTCGTCGCGTGCATTCGAAAAATCCAATTAGCAAGGAATGCATTGGCAGAAACGAATATGAGCAAGAAAAGTCATAATGCGTCAATTTTGGCCAAAGAGATCGAGAAACCAATAAAAATTTGGAATGAAACTGGAGCTACAGTTTTGAGTTCGGATATTTTCGGATTCCAACCACTTGAGCTTGCGGTCGACTCCACCTCCAACGATCAAATATTTCGAAACTTTTTCGTTCCGATCAGATCTTAAAAATCGGTCACCTTCACATATAATAACACTTGGGTCTTTAGAAGTGGGTATATTCTCATTCGATATATTACACTTTCTCTTCACAATGAGGTGGAGTAGATCCACGAGGCGATTTATTTATTTTTGCTCGTTGTTCTATGGTTCCCTCTCGTTTTTTTGCTATCGATGGTCCCTAGTCTTGTTTGTAAAATAACAATGTTTTCTGAGCTTTTATATTATATTATCAGCCCATCATCGACTCATACAAACTCCGATCGCATACTACGATAAGAACAAAAATCGGATTTCGATTTTAATCCTGCAAGAAGAGATCAAAAAGAGAGAAATAAAACGAGAGGTGATTGACCCTAAATCTCTTTTTTTCGGTCGAAAACTTTTTCTCTTTTTTTGTGATTGCTCATCACCACAAAAAAGATGGATGTGCAACATGAACCAATTGGCCATTTGTTTCATTTGGAACGAAGAAAAAGTAGGGAAAATCTTGAACATGTGTTGCCAAGAAAAATGAGATCCATATGTCAAAAGTAGAGAAAAATCTGGATAAAAAGAAAAGGGGTCAGAAGGAATAAATATTCAGGAAAAAACAATAAATCAAAGGATCGTTTTTTGTTTGAAAATCGTCAGATGACAGAAAAGAAATTTAGAAGAAAAGTCTGAAAAATTATGATACTTTTCCCTTGAAATTGGCCACCCACGCCAATGACAGAGAATCGGAGATTTTATAGGTTTTATGATATGGAAACGATAAAAATCGGGGGACGACAAAAAAGGAAGGAGAAGAAGACTATAGATATATTTGGAAAATGGGAAAAAGTAAATCGAAGATGCTCCATACTTAGGAAGAGCCGAAGTAAACAATGCGTCAAATTTGCATTTTTGAACAATTAGACACAAAAAAGGAAGCGGAATTTAACGAAAAAGATGTCAATTGCATTTCTTGTTGGAGAAAAAGAGTTGATGAATGAGAAAATGAAGAGAAGGGAATGGAAAAGGAATATGGTAGGAGCCGAAAAGAAAATTGGGGAAAAATGGGTCAGATTTATAAAGGGGGAATGGCCAGAGAAACATTCGACACTCAACCAAACCTAGGGCTCACAGAAACACAGTCAGACAAGTTTAGAATCCAAGAAATTCTTTGGATATCTTTTCAAAAGTGTTCAATGTCTTCAATAAGGGTTGATCTAGAACACTTTCTAAGTTTCTTTTTTCTCTCAACATCTAGAGCCAAGCTATTGAGGCACAAAATGAAAAATGAAACTATGGTAATACTGGATTTTGATACTTTGAGAGCCCTATCTTGAGTTATTGGCTTTTCAGAGTTGGAATTTTGCTAGAAAAAAATGTTAGTACTGATCTGGTTCATTTTGTGCCATGTGCCTCAATAGCTTGGCTCCGGATACCAGACCCCAAAAACACAGAACTCACCGTCACACCGACACAAGATAAAGATCCGAGAAATAATTTGAATATATTTTCAAAAGTTGTTTATCAAAGTTTTATACTTTTTCATACAAACAACACAAAAAAGTCCATCTAAACATAAATGTGTATATCTACCTTTTCTCCTCATTTTCCACTGAAATCCAATTTCACGACTATAAATCACACTACTAAAAATGAAGGGGCGCGAACGAAGTTTTAACGCTGGTCTCTCTTACTTTTTCAATAATCGCTCATAATTTTTAACATGTTGTTCCGGTTTGCATTGTTGGGGCCCCCGATTCAATGGGGCAACCTATTCTATCGTTTCTCTTGTTGGAGGTTCTCATGACCGCCGGACAATGGACAGAGGTGTGATAAGCAGAGAAAGAGAAGAAGAAGAATATGTTTGCTTTTTCTGGAAAACGAAGGGAAGAAATATTCACATAATAATAGGGAAATGGTTTGAGAGAAGAAAAATCGTAGCTTTCTTGTGACTGAATTCATTCCGAAATGGAATGGCACGTGGAATGGCAAGGCTTCAGAACCTATTCAGCAAAAGTGAGATTCCAGATAAAAGATTCCATGGATGTCATTTTGAATACTGGGGTCTCCTAACTAAGGCTTGGTAAATGTTTAGGGATTCATTGAAAAGCTTGGGCTTCAGAATCCTTACAAATCTCAAGTTCCTAGTCACTCAGGTAACGTTATCTTGTTAACAAATGACACCATAAGTCACAACTAGCTCTTCTAGTCTCTAGACTTTGATGCTGAAGATCTGTTTCAATGATTCCTAGATTTTAGATCTCCCTGCTCATCAAAATTTGGGATCTCCCAGTCTAAACAAATCATCTCGACAAGAAAAACTTCGTCCTTCACCATCGGGTCTTCTAACTTTTCAACATCTTGACCATATTACACAGACACACACGGAACTAATCTCGGACCACACACTCAAAATGAAACCGAGAGATTTTGATCTTCTCTGTTTGTTGTTTGTTTCATGTTCTCCCAGTCAGTTTCCAATGCCAAACGTGGAAGGAAGTGGTAAGAGGTATCTGGTGACAGTGTTTGCAAGAAAACCCCCGACGGCCTCCATCAAAGTATGAAAAGGAAATTTGATTTTGAATTTAGATTATCTCGGAAGAATTGTCTGAAGAGGTGTCTGAAGGGAATCGGAAGAGTCGAAACGGAAGGAGATCCCAGATAGAGGTAACAAGTAAACAGAAAGTTGGAGAAATTCAAAAAAATTTGGACAAGGTTGAATGTTATGTAGACTACTGTTAGATTTTAATAGTTTTTATAAGGCTCTTTAAAAACGCAGCCTGACGCCTTCTAAATTTCGAAATCATAAGATCAATCGGAATTATGATATTTGTCCGAAATACACGTACTTGAGTACGGAATCTCAAACTTTTATTAATTTTGATGGCAACTCAAAATTCTAGACTTTTAAAATAGATTTCAGAATTCAAACGACGCTGAGTCGCCAATTTTTGGAAACTTGAAAGTCTTGAAAGTTTGAAAAAGTAACTAAATGAACAATTAATTGAAGGAGGGCAGAAATTCAAGAATTGGACAACAAAATCGAAAAATTCCGAAGTCTGATATTCGCTTTCTCTTTTTAAACTTTTATACTTTAAAAAATCAAAACTGGAAATTCATAATTTTCCAAAACAAGATCCCCGATCCCTGATGACGGATGAGTAATCAAAAGTTTTGATTCAAAACCTCGGACAAACTGACTAATTGGCAAAGTACAAACATTTACCAAACCGAGAGTAAGAAAATAAACAGAGACATAAAAACACTGTTTCAATGAAAACATCATTTTGTTTTTGAAACTTGACCGAAACCAAGTTTAATGACCGTCTAGACCCGTTAAACTGATCTCTATCTTTGAGATGTCCTCAGTATCATTTCGATTATATCTTTTTGAGGTTTTGAGAGAAGAAGAGAGAAGAATTTGAAAAAAAACTACTGATTTTACTCGAATTCCATTCGGGTACAAGTCAGAAGAATATTGAAAAAGAAGGAAAAGAAACAAGTAAGAGAAGTATCATTTCATTGAATGAATGACGAAAAAACTACCAATTAGGGAGGTGCCAAACACCTCAATTAGGTCTCAAACACTGACAAAAGGCCCGCGAGAAAAAACGTATTTAGATGAAGTAGAAAAGGGAGAAGCAGTGGGAAAAAAGACATGAAACCGATCAGAAAACTGTGACATTGGGAGAGGAATACAAGGGGGCAAAAAAGCGTATGTTGTAATACAGTCTGGTGGCCAAGAAATTAGAGAAAAAACGGCGAAGAAGCTTCTTCTCATTTGTTACGAGTGAGAGATAGCGACGAAATATTACTTCTTGTGGGTTCTGAAAATGACGAAAAAGGAGAGAAGGTAGAGGCTTTTTTGGGTGCAAATGCACTTTCTCTCTGATTGAAACCGAATGGCTCGATCTGAAGATGAGTGACGAAGAACAACGACTATGGCCAAACCGTACCCCTAGTGGAGAGAGTCGGAACCGGAGTCAGTGTACAGTTAACAATTCTTGGAGATCAAGGTAAAGGTAGAAAATTTTGGAAATGACCTTTAGTAGGTTCATTTTCGAGTACGATCACCGAATATCAAGCTTAGTTCTAATAGAACTCAACTTTTTTCCAGAAAAAAAGAGAACAAAAATGACTATTATTTGGTCCTTGAAGACTGAAGACTCTTCTCCAAGACACCCACCCACATAGTAGTAAAAGACACAATATAGATTGTCTGGAATATTGATTTTGCGGAGCCCCCTGTTTTTTGAACCAGAAATTATTGATGTTTCTGTATTATGATTCAAAATATTTGGTTCAATTTCTTTCGAATGTGTCTTCTAGCAACTCAGCCACCAAACTACCAGATCATCTTCAATTTTTCTCAAAAAAGTAAGAACATCACAGAAACCCAAACACAAGTCACACCGAAAGAGATAGATTATAAGATAAAAGAAAAAAGCAACTTACTGCCAAAAAGAAAGAGTATCTTCATCATCTCATGCCATCTCTCTTCTCGCTTACTATCCGTTTTCACCATCAGTTTTCAATTTTCAAAACGAAAACGATATACTAACCAAAAAACCGGGGGAGGAGGAAGAGCGAAAGGTAAAAAGTAGATATGAATCAAGAGAAAAATGAAACAACGGGAGGGTGCCCTTGATGATGAAAAAGAAGAGAAAATATTAGATGTAGCGGAAGACAGGGGGGATTATTAATGAAAAAATGATGGGGGAACCGGAAAGTGTGATAACTATTGTATGATTAACTCGGGTGAATATTCTTATTGAATCTTGGTAGACAGAAAGGAAATTCATTTATTTTCAGCTGATACATCGAGCTTCACATTGAGTCATACAACTGAAAGTTGATGTTATCGAGTAGATCCGTTTCTAAGATAGATAAAAAAGTTCAATGTGAAAAGACTCTTTTGAACCCAATAAACGAAAAATCCGACTTGATATTTGGCTCGTCCCGGTCAAACCGGACCAAAAAAAGTTGTTCTGGTCTGGGCAGCCCGATTGAAGGAATGTAGAAAATTTCTCGACAAATCGAAATTTGACGAAATGTTGCTAATAACAATAAAATAATTAAATTGAAAGAAAACCGAAAAATTGTTTTAGCTTCAAAACCTGATCCCTAAGTGTTTTACTCCAGACACATGGGTCGACCGAGCCGAGCCGGGCCAATTTTAGACAAGTAAAGCCTAGCAGGGACATGTCGGAACCGGCAGGTCGGACCGGGCCGGATCGGGTCACGGGCGATTCAAACTTTGGCCCGGCCATGTCTTTGAGTATTCAGAGTTGACCTCAAATGACCGCTACTGTGGAAAATCTCATGGGTGCCGCTGAGAAAAGTGAAATAATGACACCTAGTACCCACTTTCATTCTCTCTCTCCAACTATTTTTCTGCTTTCTTCCCCCTCCCGGAATTCCTCTCGATTTTTGACCGTATCATTTGTTTTCTAGTACTACACATTTTGATAGTAACTAGTAGCAGGTACAACAAATCGAACATCATTCCCAAGAGAAAGAGGGCTGGAAATCGAGAGATGCAGAGACAAAAATGAGGAACTTTTATGAGGGAGAATGAGAGGCAACGGTTATCTAAAAGACAGAGAGGACACTGGTTTTATTGAGAATCGAACTTTCTCGGCATTTCAGACATTTTCTTCCCCTACGCTTTTTTGCGGTCTCAACGAGTACTTTTGAGAAAATTAGCCGATGTTAGAGGGAAAAGTGCAACATTTTTGCAAAATGTTGAGTGGTCTTCATGGATATGTTTGTCTAGAACAGTCTTGGTTTGAGAATACATGATAGAAGTTCAACAAATATTTTTGAAAACCTAGGGAGCCCTAGAACTCAAAAAAGTCAGATGACCATGCAAAAACGTCTGAAAAGTCTCAGATTGCAGCCTTTTGATTGGAAAAGGTACCGATTTCAAGACTCATTTTTTCTCCAAAGAGTCCCAAGTTTTCAGAACCTAGATACTTGAAGACGTGCAGAACAGACGTCTCTCGAAAATTGTGCGATGAACTTGATTTCTTAAACTTTTCTCTCTTTTTTCTCAATATCTTGATCAAATTTATTGTTGTCGAATGGCAGTTCAAACTGTTTTTGAAAAAAAGAAGAAAAAACCCTTCAGAGAATGCGGAAGTTAATTGAAAAAAAGAAGAGATAGAGATAAGGAGAAAAAAGGTGCAAATATCATGAACACTATACCCCGTTCGGTTTTTTGAACTTGTTTGATTAGACTACAGGTCCGAAAATACTGAAAAATGTCAGACGAGAATCTTCTTGAAAATCTATAACCCTGGAGACTCAAAAATCATACAAAACTCTATTCAATTTTCGAGTTAGTCATGCTTTTATAGACAGGACAAACGTCCATTTCCTTCAGGACAACATCTAGAAAAGAGCATGGAAACGGAGGAGATTGGGCAGAGAAAACAATGATGTGACGTCAAAGGATCTGAGAAAGTTTCAAGGAAGAGCAACATTTCGAATGGGAAACCAAAAGGAAGGAACAAGACATTTAGGAAGTTTTAGGGGGAAGTGAATTTGGAAAGTTCGAAGATAATCTTCTAGACTTGCAAGTGTCTGTCGAAAAAAAAAGATTATCTTCCTTCTGCAGATAAGAATCTTGAACTCTGATTAAGAATTTGAAGATCTAATAAAATTTGGAAGAAGTAGACTACTTCAAGTAGCACTTGGTGTTTTTTAGTTTCTGTAGAACGTTCTGAAAACTGAAGTAAATCATATACCGTATATTCCTGCACCATGATGCAAAGAAAAGTTCTTCTGCCCTTAATCTTTTTTCGATCAACAAAAAACTGAAAAATCAAAAGTCCTTCTTCTTCTACTTCTGGCAAGCAGATATCAAACATTTTTTCTGCAAATCTCCACCAAAAAAAACAAAGCGGGAAAGTCAACGAAAAGCCGAACAAGTATCGGAATCTCGATTTGACATGGGCATTCGGAAGGAGGAGGAATCGAAGAATCATAACTGGTTTCTGGATTGTATCCAACTGAGAGAAGAAGAAGAAGAGAGAATCTTCAATTTTCAAATTACTTTTATCTCTTGGAAATTCTGAGTTTTGGTGTAAAGTTGGTGAAGAGAGATGGTTTCCGATCGCTGAAAATTGAAGATGTTGCACGCAGATTAAAATAAAAGTCTTTAGACGAAAGTGGAAAAAGAACCATACCACGAAAATGGTTTAATTTGATTCGTGTGTTTTGAAAGGAAAGTGAAATGATAAAAGAGAGAAGGGATCTTCGAAATTTAGGTTGTATTATTTCGGATGAAAACTGATTCTAGGTACAAAAGATTGGAGATTATTTGAATAGAAAGTTCACTTTCAAAAGTCTCTTCGGCAAAAAGAAAGTCACGTTTCGATCGGATTCAGATGAATTGAGTAATGAGGGGAACAGGAATTTGACGAAGTCTCTATTTCGACATTTGTTTTCTTTTTATTTTGAAGCTTATGAGTTTATTCACTGAACCGCCGGTTTTCGAAAGTTCTAACAAAAAAATTCTCAATGTGACTCACCGTATTCACAGTTCGCTCTACTGAAATAATGAGCGGGACCCTCAACAAAAATTGAACAATGAGTAAGACCAGGAGGCAAGTAATATAAACAAATGGTAAAAACAGAGCGTGTTTATTTTCCGAAGTTATACTAATTTTTAGAAGAATCGTAGTGGGTCACTCATCGAATGAAAAACGAAACCCGGACATCCGGATCGTCAGTTTTTGGAGAAAACCAAGAGAAACCAACAAAACCGCTTTTATGAAGACTATAGAAAATGTACTACTACTATTTGCTACAAAAATTTTGGAGCTTCTTTCTTGAATTTCAAACTGAGATTTTCTCAAAATAGCCGTACAAGCACTTGGAACTGGAAGCCTTCCAGTTTTATTTATTGTAACATAAAAATAAACAAATCTATATTAATCACCAAGTACGGTACCACTCGGCACGCTGCCACTCTTCCAATAAAAAGACACAAAAACCGTTCAGAGATTTGTTAAAATAAACGAGTAATCCGTGTGGAAATCCGTTTTTTCGGTTTTTTCGGGTGAATCGACACAATTTGTTTGGTCATTTTATGAATAATTGGGAAAGAAGATCATCGGTTATACTACGATATCTTTTCGAGAGTTTTTGAAATCGAAAAGAGGAAATGAGGCAAAAAAGAGGGAAAAGAGAGGTTACAGGTTGATGATCAACAATCGGGCACGAGATTTTTTTGTTGAAATTTTTGAGGGGAGTGTGAGCTTTGGAGGGATCTAAATGTGGGAGAAAAGCTTGTTGGGAGAATTCAGAATTTTCTCAAAATTCTGAGTAAGGTCACATTATGAATTACGAGCATTTAAAACTCAGTCGACATCAGTTATTTTTGTCGCTCACAACTTTTTTGTACGCCCTCTCCTTCAAAGTTGTCAATTTTCAAATGAAAAAAGTAAACACTTTGCATTTTGAGCGCTACTGTATGCATAAATACCTCAAAAAATGATATTTCATTTTGAATAAAAATTCAGGATCTGCTGGGAATTCATAGTTTCCAAAAAATCCAAAGCATTCTGAAAATTCCCAAAGAAAGTGAGTTCCTTGTTTTCTCAGATTTTCTACTTTTCTCTCTGTGGTGGTGGTACAAGCAAGAAAAAATAGATTATTAGAAAAACAAATCATCGTTTTGGTCGTCGTTTTGTCATTCATTTCACACCGTTTCAAATTGCTTTTGTTCCTTCGAAAACGACTTCTTCTCCCTCTCACTGCTTCATTCATTTTCTTGTTCAAACAGAGAAGAAAACGATTGAAATCGAGTATATTTTAAGACGAGTGTGACTAACTGTAAACAAGGAAAAATATGCAAGAAATGAGGAAGAGGAGAACTATATGAAGAGGTCAGTTTTTGAAGAAAAAAGTAGGAGGTGTCTGGAGAATTTGTTGAACAAACTTGTAACTTCAGATACACAAACATCGTGAAAAATGGAGAACTGTTTTTGTGCGTATTTTCGGAAATCGGAAGTGGTTTTTGGGTTTTTGCAATAATTTTTGAGTAGGGCAAAAATTGAACCGTCTGATTCATAAACCAAGGTCTAAAAATTCCGAAAGTTAGGATTCTAGCTACAGTGCCTCTTAAGAGAATGTGAACTTTTGACGTTTTCAGGGGGAAAATGTCAATTTTGAGAATCCGGAAAACGAGTTCTAAAAATTTTGAGGGTGTATACATCAACCATAGAACTGTATTTTTAAAGTTGGCAACATTATTTTACGTATTTTTCTGAAGATGGTGCATCCAGTGAAAGTGGCGCTACAGAATTACTATTAGCTCAACAAAACTCTAGGATGTCTCGAGCAAACGTGCGAGGCTCCGTTCAGCGATTTGCGATATTTTCAATGTCACATCGCACGTTATTGCGAACATGGCTCAAATTTGAAGTTTCCGTGAAGTTGGGAACATGGCTCATTAGTAGCCTATAATTTGGAACTCGGGTTCAGGTGCTCCACCAGAGCAAATTCGAGACTTACGACGCTTGAAATCTTCAAATCCATCTTCTCCAGGATCTGCAATTATCCGTCTATCGCGACATGTGATCTGCATACCCAGACAGTGCCATTTTGGTAGACACGTGGAAATGCCAAGTACCTTCAAACCACCTCCTTCTTCTTCTCTTTCTAATTTTTTTCTCCGTTTTCTTCATGTCCATTTTTCAATTCAACACACACTGTCCCCCAAGGTCAACCCCTTGTATTTCTGCCGAAATCACACGAAATCTTGGTGTATCCGTCCGCCATCGCCCGATATTCCTCTATGTTTCTATGTCTCTCTTACTATCTGATACTCTCTCATGCTTGTCTACTATAGAAGACGTGGAGAATCAGAATGATCAGAAAACGAACCGGGAAGTATTTTGGGAGGGAATTCGAAAACTGGTATGATGATGATGAGAGGAGGAGAAGAAGTCTATACTACTACTACGGAAACTGAGAAGAAGAGGGTGAAGAAGGTATTTGAAAAAATGGAGACAGAGGAATGAGGAACTTACCAAAAAAAGAGAACACTGCAACAACGAGATGGGTTCACTTTTCGAGGGATGTGGCATCAAAAAACATTTTTGACACTTTTAAAGAAGAATGTGATTTGGGGTGAAGATGGAAAGATTAAATCATAGTGTACCCTGATTTAATAGTGTTCCTGATTTAAGTGTCTTCAGGATGTAAAAATTTTTCTGGCTTACGCGTTTTCAGAGTCTTTATATTAGAATAGTGGAAATACAGAGTTCTTGCATCTCTGAATGCTGAAGTTCTAGAATCTTCAAACCTTTGAAAATATTCCAGAGATTGAGACTTTCAGAATCTTGCAGTCCAGAATCCTGGCTTGGAATATATATTAGAATTCTGGAAGCTCGAAATTATTCTGGAAGCAAAAATCACAATTTTCTAGTGGGCATAAATGATATAACTATTAAATTAAAGTTTTTAGGAAACTCACAGATATTAAAAAATTAGTGACCTGGAGATCTTAACGAGCCGAAAGTTTACCAGAGATAGTTTTCACAGTGTTCTTCCGAGTCATTTCGGAGCTAACAGTACGACACGTAGTCACAAAAAACCACAAACAACCATCAAAAGTGTAATCCAATAGATCCCTAAACTGACAAACCCTTACCTCAATTCCTCTGCCATCATCATCGTCTCATCCTCCAATATCATTTATCTAATTAACACAGAATAAAAAGAAGATAAATGAATGTAAACTGATAAGGACACGATGAACACAGATGTATAGCCGTTAAACATCCATGAATCTCTTCTCTTTTCTGAATGCCATTTATCCGACGAACGAATTACGATAGAAAGTGAGATTAGGCTTAGGCGATGTGTTGGGAGGGGAAAAGGGAAAACAGAAAATGATAGTTATGCAATCTCTTGTATAAGAAATACGCAGTTTTTTAAAGGAAAATTACTTAGGTGTATCAATGCTTCTGAATCCAAGATTCTAGAATCTAGACTTCAACAGAAAAATATACAAGATTCCACTCGAGAACAACATGTTTCTAATAACACCGTAATTACATTTATTCAGGTAGAAACAACAAATAAGACACAAGTGTGTTGCCATGTTTTCGGTTACAAATGTCCAGCTTGATGATGATCGAAAAAAGGGAAAGTTGGGGATGATTTAGGTGAGAAGAAACCTTCGAAGTCAGCTGATTAATGAATACACTCTTGTTGTGGAGAGAAGATGAGGAATGTATCTGAAATATTAGAACCATCAAAGTGAGTCAAGATCTAGGGGCAGAGTTGGATAGGCCTTCCGATGGCTAATAAATAGTGGACTCTACAATCTGGTTACTTTGAAAAAATTACCAATTTTTGAGTATAACAAAAATCAGAGTTTCTGGAATTTCTACTGCCTAAAAGATTTTGACCTGGTAATGGCTTTCCCCACTTTGAAGGAATAACATTAATCTTCCGTTATTTTAAACAAAGGGTTCTTCGTGGACGGTTTTCATCTCATGCGAGATTGACGAAAATCCGGAGTGCAGGAATTCTTACTTCTTCTAACCTAAATTTGAAATTCAAGAACTCCTACTGTTTCAAAGATTCTGATCTGACGTCGTGCTCCCTCTTATTTTCATAGACCTGACTTTTCGCGTTCAGCTTAGGATTAGAATGGACATCCGAGTGACTCTCAGAAAACAACTATCACCGACCATTGTCATTGATGACGTTTCCCATAGAAATCAATAGGTGCTCCTGGGAATAATAAACAATGCACAAGGACCATGTACAAGGTACAGTGGATGGCGTAACCCGGGAGGTGTCGGCTGCTGCTCAAGGGGTGCCTATATAATAGAGATGGTGTTTCAAGGGAAGAGGTCCACCTGCAGCAAAGGTGGACTCCAGCAGCCAACTCAACGTCAGACAACTACAGGCAGTATTCCCCGTGCCGGATGACATGTATCATGAGCGGCTCGTCTCTCGGAACCCCTACCGCTCGGGGGTTCAAGAGAGACGAGGATACATGTGATCCTGGAAAACACGGGAGGTAGCAGAAAAGACACATGCATCACAAACTCGAATCCTGAGTGCATCAACATTCTGGGGTGCATGGTTTAGGGACACTCGAGGATGCATGTGTTTTTTGTCAAAATTAGCAGATCTGAAAGTCTAACTCTACTTCTGAAGTCTGAAAATCCAAAAAAAAGTCTGAAGATATTTTTACTGTTTCTGGAGCTCTGCGAATGCAGCAGGCTGGGAAACCCTCGTTCTTCTTATATGCATCGTCAAATTGTGCATGATACGGAATTGAAATGAACGCCAAGACGGGAATTTTTAAGAAGACTTCTTCATTCAGTTTAAATGAGCCAAAACAGAGAAATCGGGATGAAAAGGCGAAAGAAGAAAGAAAAGAGAAAAGCCAACACTTCAGATTTTCAAATCTGGAAAGGTTGAGAAAACAGGGAAGAAATAGGTGGGAATGCATTTGAAAAGGGCTCATCCCTTGGAATTGTTTCAATAGAAGGCGTGCGGGTTACTGTAAATAGAGCCGGTAAAAATAAACGGGGAAAGGGCATAATAAAGCATGAAGCGAGAGAGGAAAAGTATAGAAGCAAACCAAAAAGAACATAATAAACCAGCGGGAAAGGATTTGGAAAGAAGAATAATAAAAATTCTTGTGAATTTGCTACAACTATTGATTGAGTAAAAGTACATATTAGAACATGAGGCTCAGGGAGAAAAGCATTTTGGGAAAAATCATACATTTTTTGTTTTTGCGGGAAAATAGATATAAATTACGAGGGTCAACAGAGAAGCTATGTTTTACGAAAAACAGTGATTGCATTCAGAGAAGTTTAAAATCTACCAATAGTAGGGAGGGGAAAAGCTATTTCAGTTCCAGATCAATCAGATCTTTGGTCCAAAGTACTTCCGGTACTGATCGACGACGTAGTGACGAGTCGGCTCGTAATACAAATGTCGAAGATCTGATAGGGCACGATTGCTTTCGATGAAATCGTTGTGTGTTGCGTTTTCGGATTTCTGGAAATCAGGATTCTTTAGGTTTAAACTTCTCGTCTCGGGTATACCTCAAATAAGACAATAGCGACAGCGATAACGAGAAGAAGTATTAGGAAAACGACGAAGCAAGTGTTGGCAACTCGGGTCACCAAGCTCTTCTTTGAAGACGTCGGCTCTTCGGAATCCAAAATCGAATCCTGTTTCTCAGATGTCTTTATGACAGCGTGTCCGTTGCTGTGTACAGCCTGTGAAAAGACATTTTCGGTGAATGAATTTATCGACTGTTAGAAGCTCACCTTCGTTTCCAACTCAGCTCCTCCATTCGCCAAGTTTCCATTTCCGTTCTTTTGCAAGTCTAGCTGAAAAATTATATTTTATTCTGATGTTAGTTTATGCATCTCCTTCATTGACTAATTGTTCTGGCGTGGATAGAAATTAATAATGTGGCTTGTAAATTAACAAAATACGATGAGGTGTTTGCAATAGGCGGTGAAACCAGTTATAGTGATCAAACTTATTTTTTTCCCACGAGATAAGCAGGTTTTGAGCGGGGTGATTGGATAGACTTTCATGAGAAGTTGGAAAAATTGAATTTCCCCTAGCAAAGCATATCCATTCTCTTCTTAGATTAATACCACAACCACACAAACTACACCGAAATATTGAAGAAGACCTTTGCAGATCTAGGAGTGCTGGAAGCCAGTGGTCGTCCTATATCCACTTCTTGTTCGACGAGCTCGTTGAATTTGTTTTCCAAAGCCTGTGCTCTAGTCTGAAATGGCACGAAATGCACATTTAAAAACAGGAGATACTACGAATAAAATGAAAATATAGCTAAACCATGCAAGCAAGCAGTGAGAAAGAGTGATGCAGTTTGGGAGGTTAATAGGGGAAAAGGAAAACTAAAAGAATTACAACAAAGCTGTTACGAGATTCGTCTCCAGAGATACCGTACCTGCTGGCGGGGAGCTCCAGAAATCGTCGTCGATGAAGATGATGATGATGTGGCAATCTCTTCTCGTTTGACCAAATGGACAGTGAAACTTGTCTGCAACCACAGGAGAAAAGGACATGTAGGCTTTTACAAAATGTAATTTAGCTTGAATTTTAGAAGGAATTCGAGTACACAGGTGAGGTGGGCATGAGATAGAAGGTTAGACCACACAGGAAGAGATTAATGAGTTACGGTGATAATATTAGAAACAACTTCATGAATGGAGATACTCATAAATTTGAAAAGGGTGCGCTCATGCATTAGTTCAAGCATTTCTATTTAGAAGCGAATCACTAAATTACAGATAGTGAAAGGTGACTTTTAATACATAATTTCGCCTAAGAAAGCTAGAGAGAAATTCTCTGATTGGATATTTTTCAACTATCATGTTACCAAGCTGTTTTATGACTTTTCCCTGGGTTTTGAGAATCTTACATACCGAATTATGGTCAGAATGTTGTTGAGTATGAACTATTGGGACGGGAGACGTGGATGAAGGAGATGACGATTCTGAAATGGATTGAATAAAAAACAAAACTATTCTCTGACTTCGAACCTCCTGCACCCATGGAAACGTTCAAATTGGTGATCTTTGAGAGATTATTGTTTTGATTTTCGGTACTATCAGGAGACGAGGAAGAGGATGGAATCGTGTCTGAAAGTTGCTAATTGTTGAGAAATGTGGCTTTGCCTGAGTGTCACCTCACCGGAATTATCATGGCTCGCTGACATCTTCAAAGACGACGGCTTCAGCCAAGGCTGCTCGGCACGTGGCGTTTGACGTGGAAGTTCGTATCGGACTACACCCGAGCACGATGAAGCAGGAACACTCAAAGACGAGCTAAAATAGATATATCTTATACATTAACAAAGCTTCAATTGCATACCAGTTCAATATCGACTCTTCATTTTCGTTCGATGTGGTCGTCTCGTTCATAACTATCGACGTCTCCAGAATGCTTTTGTCGAATTGAATTGATTTTACATCTTCCTCTTCGATTTCTCGGTAGACACGCTTCGAAGGAAAACGGAAAGTGGATCCACGAGAAAGCAGTGGGATTCGGGGCCTAGAAACTAAAATTGGGGAAATTTTCTTCAGACAGAAACTGACTTGGAGAATTTCAGTTTGACATCTTGAGCTGAGTTTTCATTGAAGAACGCTTGCTGCGATAGAATATGAATCCAGAGGTGTTTGGCAAACTGTGCTGATGGGCATGTGTATTTCAGTGTCATAGGCTTCTTCTGAAAAATGAGAATGAATTTGAATGTCATCCAATTTTGATTTAACCAACCACTTGATACTTATCCATTCCGCTTGTTCCTGAAATCGGAGATCCTGGTCCATGTCCGTTGAGGGTGCCAGTTGGAGTTCCTGCAGCGGTGATTTGTCCTCGATAGGTTTCTGACAGTGTCAAGCGAATCTCTTTTCCTGAATAGTCCACTTTAACGAGTTCATTCCAATCAATGTTATGAGTGCGTGATTGTCCGGCATAGATCAGTATTCCTTTGCAAGAGGCACCCAGATATACTGGTCCCGAGTCTTGTGGATCCTGGAAAAAGTATTTGAAAAACGGATCTAAGATAATAGGATTGTACCTTGATGGTGTATGGATCAAACGCGTATGTATCCAATTGGCTCGCTTTGTCCAGAAACTCCAGCTCGGCATCTTCGCTTGATTTTCCTCTGGAAGAGTTAAGAAAGTTCCTCAACAATCCTAAATGCTTCTTACTTCATTTGTTTATGATATTGAGCGATACGCTCTTCCAACTTGGGCGTTTGCTTGAGGAGTAGTTTGTATCCACTGACATAGTTCCCCAGATGTTTCTCTTCGTCATAATCTCCGAGCTGTGTTTGCAAAATTAGTGCAGCAAGCTCAGCAGCTGAGGAAGTTGGGCAATAGAGACGTCCGTGAAGGAGATCTCTTTGAAGTTGCACGAACAGTTGGTACCTTCAAAATAATGAAATGAACCCATCGAGCATTTGATGAAAGCTAACCGGAGATTCGGGTCTCGAAGGCGTGCTGGATCCGAAGGATAGTAACGGAAACGCAAATGAAGTGTCATTGTTTCGGCTGGAAATATAGTTTAATAACTTGCGAGTCACCGTTAGCGGTTAACATTCTTCATATAAAATCAAAAACGAAATGGCTTTGAAAACGCCTGAACCCAAAATAAAGGATTAGAAGTTGGTTGATTCTAAAAATTGGACATGGTTTGAACAAAGGGAAATAAAGAAGAAAAAACAAACGGTTAACTTTCAAGATAATTATTTTGCAAGGACTCTCACACAATTACTTACTTTTGCCGACTTTTTTGATTTCCTCTACAATTTTATAATTGGCTTGGTGCCTAGTTTAACTCACGAAATTTACTTACTTCTGAATTGTTTGACAACATGGCCGATAGATCGAGTCAGGTCGAGCCAGTACTGAAAAAATGACTCGTATGAACAGGTTTACAAACGGAACTAAATAAACTTACACGATGCTTATTGTGATCTTGATAACGAAGACCCAGAAAGTCTTTCTCTCGAATGTGTTTCAACTCGCACACGTAATCCAGGATCGTTTGAGCGGATTGTGTTCTCTGCAAATAACAAATGTATTTTTCACTTCCGAAAGATGAGTATAACTGACCGGAAACTCGTTACCAATAATATCAGAGTCGTGCAATAAATGAACGTTGCACCGGACATCCTTGGGTGACATAAAACTCGATCTGGAACTTTGAAGATTGCGGTAGGAGTGAATGCGGTAGGCAAATTACCTTGTCGAAGTCGTGAGTCGTCCAAGGAAAGACGACGACGACGTGTTGTTTTGCGGCATTTACCCCTGAAAACTGGCAATTGTCTAGAAAAATCTTCCCAAAGAAGAGAAAAGAAGACCTTTGGAGTGTGCGGGAAAGGGAACATAAACCTTGATATAAACTGTGACGAAAGTGATAAAATAAAGGAAACGAGAGGGTAAATAAAACATTGATGGAAGAATAGTGATAAGGATTGAGGAGAAGAGGTTATACAGTTTCCAAAGGAGTATTTTTCTTCCACATTTTCAAACCCGAATTAGCATCATCAAAACGGTTCACTGCCTTGAGAAAGAAGTGGATAGAGAGAAACGGGAAGAGACGGTGAAAAATGTGTCGTTCATCTTCAAATTTCGCGATTAATTGCATCTAATTGACCTAAATAAAATGGGAGAAGAGGGAGAAGAAAGAATACAGGCTCACGATTCTATTTCTTGTTTTTTATTATTCCAACCATTGAAAATCAGGCTCAGGTGGCTATACGATTATTGACTAAACATTGAAAAAAAACAAAATCCAATCGAATCTGACGAATCTCTAACGTTCTTTTCAGTCACAACATGGTGTTTGTCCTGTATTTTTTCTAGAAGAACAGAAAACAATAGGAACTGGAAATTGTCAGTGATATTAAAACCACTGAAAAGAAAAAAGAAGAAAAGAAACTAATTGAACCGGGACGTATAGGAGAGAAAAGTTTTTATAGTTTCCTCTGTTCCTCTCTTTTCTTGTTTCTTCTGTTCCTTTTTTCGGAAAACAAATATAACTGGTATGGAAATACTGAGAACATTGAAGAGAGCGAGAAACAGAGTAAAAAGAAAGAAGCGAGATGGAAAAAAGTGTTGGTTGCACACAACAACATACATACTAACACTTGTGTCAAGCAGAGGTCTATATACGGGTGTGCGTCCCAAAATGAAGGGAAAAAGAGGAGTGAGGGGATGGTTGGAAGTCTGGAAGTGAAGCTAAAAAATATGACATTACAAGTGGAAAACAAAAGTAGAGGAATGCGTGCCTCTTGAAGAGCCATAATACATTGATGTGCAATATTTGAAGGTTCGAAAAGCGATTAATTATCTATCTTCATCAGAGCAAAAAGGTTGACATTTCAAAACTTCAAGGGAAGAAAGATTACACAACTTTAACACTAAAAATCACATTCTTGGAGAACAAACATATATCGAAAGCAAGCAAGAGTGGAACATTGATGGATGAGATGCGGTTGCTGCTTTCAAGGAAAGAGTCTCTTATATTAATAGGTTATTACATATGAGTACCTCATCAGTGCTAATCTCAAGAAAGATGAAAGGAGGGGGTTTTTGGTGAGCCAAAGAACTTGGACCCTATCCACGAGTGTGAAAAATGAGCACTTTCTGAGGGTCAGAGAGAGAGAGAGAGAGAGAGAGAACCTCGGAAACCGGATGAGGCAGCAAAAAACAACAGGTTGCTCTCCCCAAGACGTTTTAGCAGATAAACTTGTAAGCGAAGGGATATCAATTCTTGACTGATTATATTGAATGGAGATTTCAAAACAACATACTCTACTGACCTGGGGTTGAATTTCAATTACATGCTCTCTTGTTTTCAACTAAAAGACAGTGGCATCGAAAACAGATGTATTGACTGAAAATTTCGTATGTTGTTTTTTTTTATTTGATTACTTCTTTTCAAATTAGCTGAAGACAAAGCAATCTAAAATAGGATCTGACATTGATTATATGTCTCCACCAATCGCAACAGAGAATGGTTGGTGTACGGGAGTGAAAATACTTTTTTTATGTTTATAGCCTACGTGCTAGGCGGGTCTCAGTTGTTTACACACAATCAGAAGAAATCAGGTGGTAGTGGTGTGTGTATCATGTAAAAAAGAAGAGAACGGATAAATGAGTTTGAAAAGAAACTCTAGAATTTGAACCAGATTGAAACGACTTTTGAAAAAGTCTGCTGGATTAACCGGAGCAAAACTGAAAACTAGAGAACTCCGAGAAACTTTTAAATGAAATGCCACAATCAAAATACTTTCGGAAATAAATTCGTCAAAGTATTCTAAACGAATACCAACTGAAAAGAATATATCGTAAGCCATGAGAAATGCGTTATTTCTTCCGAAAAATAGACTCAGCTATGAATATCGACAGAAAAATAGCACACACGTCAGTCATAGAGAAGTAAGCCGCTCTCCGTTCCAACAAATAATCCATTGAATATAAGCCTTCTTTCTATATCCTTCACATGGGCTGATTGTAGAAATGGATCAATTTTGTATAAGAGGAACAAATCATTCAACTAATACAAAATGTTAGCTTTCTGACATCACATTTCTCTCTTTCTCATTTGAATTTGAATTTCGGCGCGAAAAGCTCAAAGTAAAGAAAACGGAGAGGAGAGAGGCGCAGTATAAGGGTGGAAGGTCAGGAACATCTGCTGTCCAGATGGAAAAGAAGAAGAAAAAGGGAATGAGGACGAGGAAAAAGCCATGAGAGAATAGACGAGAATACATTATGGATTTGAAGGAAGAAGGAGGAGGCAAATTGAGAAAACAGACAATTGAAGTGGGAGCGAAGAACACCCGTTCGGAATGAAATAGGATTGAACCGGAAGCAGCGGATCCATTTTTCTCGTATGGAAAATTTCCAGAGAGTGAGACTTAAATCTGAAATAGTTGGAGGCAAGTACCCATCAGGGATTGAAAACGGAGGACGTTTCATTTCGCCTTGCATTTCGTTTCGTCTTTTAACCCCTTCCCCGACCCTCAAAATGACCTTTGCCGGCCATTCTCCTCTCTAGGTCTCTGGGTTTTACATACTCTTCAAGATGGAGTCAAAGCCACTTTTTGAGATGAGGCGCGGAGGCTAAGAAAAAAGAGTGAGGACGTGGCATGGAATGGCAAATTTGATTTGAAACTAAAGAAAGAGCTTCGTGGGTGGAGTATGCGATAGAATCAAAGATTGTGAAAAATAGTCTATAGAAAGTATCTTTGACAGCATGTGGATCGAAGGAGTCTATTTATCTCAATTAATTAATGAATATGAAAATCTCATTCCAAATTTGAACAGCTCTAAAATTCAACGTACATTTCGAAAATGTCAACGATTCAAAGTGAGGCAACTCGAAGGAATGAAGGGGGACAAATGACATCACAAAATCATAGAACTTGAAAAAATGCTTGCCTCTCACACAAGACTGGCTAAAACGGGAGGAGCGTCGTTTCGTCTGAATACTCTTACTTTTGTATCGTATTTTTCAGTGTAACGACGAGCTCTCCTTTCTCGGTTGGTTGGGTGGTCAGCAAAGAGGAGCGGCGGCGAAAAAAAGGATTCTGCGTCTCTCTGCGAACAATACTTTTACACCAAACCCGCTTTTTCTGCGCGTTCTTTGCCCTAAAAAGTATTGGAAACTCGAGAAGAAAAACTCTCAAAAAAATTAAAAACTTCCCAGTCTCTGTGTCTCCAAGTTTCAGCAATGTCTCGAAATAGTGTTCACACATCCGGCAATATATCTCACGAGCAAGTGCAGAATCATTTGAAAAAAATGAGAAAAAAAAACGATATTTTTATTGTAAAAATGCTACGAAAAACTAAAATAATGAGCAAAAATTGAGCTAGGCACAGAATACTACCAAAGGAACTGAAAGAAGAGAAACAATGACTGCTGGAAATGCATAGAAAAACAAGAAAACAGAGAAAATATCAGAAACAAAGGGGAGGTGCGATAACTGGTTTCATGGTTGGTCTGCTATGAATTTCTATAACTAAACGAAGACGTAAACAAGAAGTATAAAAAACAGTAGAACAATTGTTGTGAATAGATTTGAGTTTAAAATTTTCGTTCTGATTGGGATAGAGCTAGCTTGATTAACTGTTCCGTAGATTCATTGCGATTGGGTAAGGATGAGGCCTGAAATATATGATATTTTTGTCGTAGAATGTACAAAATATACCATTTCTACAGCTTTCTGGGAGTAGGCATCAATCAGTCGTCGGGTTTTGTCCATTCCGTCTGAATTGACAACGATCTCACGAGCCTTCTCGGCATCTCCTTCTTGCTTGAATTTACGAAGAAGCATCGTATTCAGCTCTGGATATTGGTCACATGCATATAGTACTGGTGCAGTTGCAAGGCCTAAAAACCAAATGAATATGAATTCTTGTGCAACTTTTTCTTAGGATTATAATCCGGATTACCTAATTTCAAGTCAGCTGCCACAGGTTTACCCATTTCATCGGACGTCGCAATGAAATCAAGAAGATCATCAGCCAACTGGAATGCTATTCCAAGATTTCTACCGTACTCGTATGCGGTTTGTTGTAAATTCGCATTCGTGGGATCTGAATAACCTATATTTCCATAACTCGATGAAATGTTAAGAGCACCTGCGAGAATAGCAGTTGACCGACAGCTGCTCGCAAATAAACTGGCAGTTTTCCTATGAGTTTTTTCAATGTAGGCAACCATTCTCTGTGAAGGAGTGGCATCTGAAGGTGTGACGGACATTTGCATAAATTCACCCTGAAAATTAGATACTAGATTTGAACAAAAACCATAAATATGACAAACCAGAACAAGATCTTCAATAATCGAGGCCATAACTGAAATAACGTTCGGTTTTCCGATGGAACAGAGAATCTGAGTTGCCCGTGCAAGAATGAAGTCTCCAACTAGTACGGACTGAAATATAATGATTGCCAACAGGAATTATTTATGGGGAAAAGTGACCATTTTGTTTCCCCAAACAGCATTGACACTAGCCGAACCGCGTCTGGTATTCGCTTCATCGATGACGTCATCATGAACCAGTGAAGCTGTGTGAATCATTTCAGCTGAAAAAAACAGATGGGATGTCTCTTTTCCTTTTAGATAAAAAACCAACCAATCATTCCTATTTTGTACTGATTTTCACAAACAACCATATGAGCAGCTAAGGCAGTTCGTTCGGAGGTAGGTACGGCTATTGATTCTTCGCTGAAAACAAGAACTTGACATAAGTCAAGACCTAGTCTGTTACATACTGAATTGATCGGCTCGTGGCGGAATTGCAAGCGTTTCCCATCAGAAGTGATACTGTAGGCCGCAGCATTTTTCCACCCTGAAACATGAAAAGGGTTCGAGAAATGAATTTTTCAATTAGGGATACCTGTTGGAAATAATAATGTGTCATTCTTCCTAAATTAGATGTTACATTCAAATCAGCGAGATTCTCAACGGCACCCGATGCATCTTGTGGTATCAATTGTTCCATAATGTCATTCTGGAAAGTTTCAGGTTTTTTCAGAAACACTATAGTACACTATTCCTGAAAATTCGAACCTGCATTTGCCTAACATGATCCTGTACAAAAGCTGAAGCAGCGAAACTTGTATCTGCAGAAGTTGATGTGGATGTAGCTGATGATGACGTCGCTGCCATCGAACACCTTCTGAAAGTATCAAATAATGGAAAATAATCCAAGAATCACATCCTTACCTGAGCTGCATCGCAACAATGTTCATTTTAGGAAGCACACCCATAATTGAATTTTGTAGTTATTGAGGTTGCTCAACTTATTTGTACCAGTTTCTGTTTCTTCCAGTTTCCAGCACCAATTTCACCGGCTCATGGAGTTTGAGGTGCTGAAAATTATCTGTTACCAAAGAGAAAACAAACGAAAATGCTGATACAGATGAGATTATAAATGATGCAAAGATAGGGAGTAGTTTTTGCTTCAAAATGTCAAGTTAGACGGAAACTGATAACACTGTTTGGTTTCAAGAATACTGTTCTATAAGGAAGAAACGGTTGAAACATTAAGCATCTCTAGGATGACAATAATATGGTTTGAACATTGAAATAATTTGGTTTCCTAAGAAAATATAGTTGTAAATGATGGAGAAGATGGAAGAATGTAGCCTCCTCTCTCTCTTCCCACCGCCGAAAATCACTTGTTTCTTTCTCTGCGCTTTCGATTTCTTGTGTACTTTTTCTCTGCAGAGTGTGTTCTTTGAATCCTCTTTCTCTCTCACACAATAAGAATATTTTTATCAAATTTGTCTCTAGATCGGTTTGCTTGGGTGAAGAGAAGTGATCGATTGACAGTTTTTTCTCGTTAGAACCATTTTTTAACTGAATTCAGAAATCACAAAGATAACGAAGCATCAGTCCTAGTTGGGAAAAGTAGAAGCATCGGATTGAATCCAGACCGTCCCATACCGTGCCATCAGAACGACAGTCAGTGTTTGAAAAATTTCAATAAATCTTCTTTATAAAGCAAAGCAAGGACTAGAAAGGGAGGAACCGCGCATCACAGATAAGGTTGGAAAACATCTATTTAGTTTTTTGAGTGGATAAACAGAATAAACGAGTTTGGAAGGTAGTTTTGAAAGAAGAAGAAGAATGGCGAAGAAATCGGAATCAAATAATAAATACTCGGGAGAGATAGACAAAAGTTGTGTAGAAAATCGATGGGAACTAGCAGGAAAACACACTCGTAGGAACCATGAAATAAAACCAAAACCAATAGAAAAGGTGACCGAGAGGAACTGAAAATCGAGAATATGGAAATGCAGGAATTACTAGAAGGTCATGTCAAATTGAAATATAAAGCTCTTTGTTCATATAATATAATTTTGACTAGATTAAAGTTCAGTCTTATCGAGAATAGTGTATCTGGAAGATTGTGGCTTCAGCTTCTCGAATGTGGACGGTGGTGGCTCGGTGTCGGGTGCCTGGTTTCCAGTCTGAAACGTCTCAATCAACGGTTATATAAATTATCCAGAAAAATAAACGCTCACCACTGGATCTGGTCCATGATGGAACTCGCGATGAAGTTTTCCACTGTGCAGATCGAGAACGAATTGACGGAGTTTTCCGGGAACGCTGGAAAAAATAGTGAATATTTGAAGAGGTTTCAATAAATACTTACTTGATATCTTCGAAATTTTTGAATAAATACATATGTCGGAATGAATCAATTGCGATGACCGGAAGATCAGATTCAGATTTTCCCAAATGACTGAGAGGGTGTTTGAAAAGAGTTCCATCTCCAACCAAACAGTTGATTGCTTAAATACACAATTCCAGTTACATTTTCTTGATTTATTCATACCTTTCCGTTGATCTGGAAGCTCCCTGAGAATAGCGTCTGTGTAGACCTTCTCACTAACTTTATCATCAGCCTTCTTGAACAAAATCATGAAGGGTAGTCCTTCTTCTGTCAATTCTTCTGCGTTTTGGAATGTGATTTCGCGGACTAGTGGCACGCATTTGTCAGCTACCCATTGTCTGAAAAAATAATAACTTTCATCATAATAAAAAATGGGTGATCTCACTTCAGATACTCGTATGTGGTGAAATCCCCAGAGAATGGAACTTGAGCTGTATTCACAGCCTTACTCGACGGTTGGAAAACGAGTTTTGGTTGCTGACCCGCCGGTGGAACTTCTCCCGGGAAGTTCAACTCTCCAATTCCAACCATGAATTCGCATTCTTCCCGATAGAATAGAGCAACGTTCAGGAGATTCTTGTATTCCACACTGTTCTCATCATTGAAGTATCCGATGAATGTATTCTTTTCTGGCTGAAATAAATCAAGATTTGAATCATTTTTAGTTTTCTTATAGATGGATGATTTCTATAAAAATTGTACTGCTTTGAAATATTTAAAAAAATTGTGTAGATTCCGAATAAACGAAGCAATAAAGGTTTTAGTCGGTGTCGAAACCCTCTTTTAAAACAGAAGTTGCATGAAAAAACTAACGTTATGTGCGGCTTGAAGAGCATTTCTCTCTGTGAACTTTTGGACAGTAACTTCCATCTGTTTGTTGATATAAGCAGTAAGTGCCTCAACGGATCGTGAGCTTCTGCAAAAGATATTATATGAACATGCCCCTTATGAGTAAACCAACCTGTATTCTCTTTTTGTAACTTCTCCATTTCTAAACAATTTCAATGTTGGATACTTGTTCACATGATATTTTGTGGCAATGTCGTCTAAAATTAACCATAGGTTTCACTCCATTTCGTAAAAATAAGGATCTCACTATTCTTATCAGAATCCAGAGAAGCCCACATAATCTTTCCAGGTGCCACATCTTTGAACTTTTCTGATGCTTCCAGGAAGATCGGCTTGAGCATCTGTGAGAAACGACACCAATCCGCATAGAAATTCACAAAAACAAGCTCATTGGCTTCTGAAAATACGATGAATCATATGTATTTTGAGAAAAGGATGACTCACGAATAGTTTGTTCAAAGTTCTGGGATGTTAATGGAACAACTTCTGCATTCAAAACGGCGGGAAGAACTAGAAGTAGGGTTAACCACCGAAGCATTTCTGAAACTTTCTGAGTATTTTCAAGACGAAAGCCATGATGGTTCATGAAGACAAAACAAGAGCTGTTATTCCAGAAAATCGATTGCCTGATGGTGCATCAGAGTCAGTTAAACTGGGGCGAAGACACGTGTACTTTTGGCCCGTTGCGCTGGTCACACAAACCGCCCGAAGCATTAAAAATACGTCGAAAAGTATGGAATCATATGAGACGCAGACGTCCCAATCATAAGAGACGCAGTTTGAGAATGAAAAGGCGCTGAGCATCCACCGAAAGAAAGGAGAGGAAGGGGGCGAGTGGAAATAGAATAGAAATGCTGGATGGAGAGAAACAGAGAGAGAATGATGAACGACAGCTCTACAAACGATTTTTGCATGCGAATACCATGAAGCTTTTGTGTATGAGCATGTGTCGTTTTGTGTAGATCCTATACATTCAAAGGTATAGCAATGGAATCGTACAAATCATGAAATGAGAGTTTTGATATTTCTAATTTTTAGAGAAAAGGACTTCCCAAAAAAGGTTTCTCGTTTCAACATATACATTTCAAGGAAGATGACCATGAAGGTGTTTGAATCAGATGATACCAAAATTCTTTTATTCCAACAACATCAACAACGAACTTGAAATCAAGTTTCAGAAAAAAAACATCTTAAATTAAATAACAACAGAAATGTGATTGAATAAAAAAAACAATGAACGATGAATCCGATGGGCTCGTTAATCTCCAAGGAGTTGCTTCTTGTTGATGGGACGAATAGCTCTTCCAGCCTGAAATTTTAATTTTTTGCAATATCCATCAATCTTTTTTGACTATTTTTCATGAACAATCCCACCCATTTTTAGACTGCAAAATGCTAAACAGCTCTATCCGAACTCGTCAGAGGTGATGTCATGCTATGCATGAAAAAAACATGAAAATAGCAGAAGAAAAAAGTAAAAAGAAGACGAAGGAGAAGAAGAAGAGGAGCGTTTCACAACTGAGCGGGGGAATACTCTACACAATTTCCTTATTTCCCGCTGAAGAAGCACATCATCGATTTTCTCATGTGAGAATGTTGCTAAATCTCCCAGTTTAGCTATCATTTTCTAGTTGTTCATCGCAAATATATTGCATTGATTAAGAAGAAGGAAACAGAACAAGATGCAACGCGCCTGAAGATTTTGCATTACTTTCAGTCAACAACATCATTTCGATTATTTTGTGTGACTCGTCATCATAGAGACTGAAATGTAAACAATCACAATTCCGTGTTCTTTTTTCATTCAAGAGACCATGGCAACTCCTCTGCGGTTGAAGTTTCGCAGTTACTTTCATTGTATTCCCAGATAGCTTGTTGATCTAATTATACTGTATCCAAAGATCTTTATGAGAAACTACAGTATATTAGCACCATAGTTTTCTGTTTGTTTTCAAACAGTCTTCAGTAGTTTTTCTTCTACAATGTGACCTATTCAAACTACTCTCAGTGTGGTGAAGATGACCTGCACCCAGTCCGGTCCGAGCAATCAATCTGCGTCTCTGTTGGACCATACAACCTTCTTTTGTCTCTTCTTCTCGTATGAACAGAAGCGAACGCATCTCTTAGAGGATAGTCCAATGCGGAGAGATAGTAAGAGACACAAAGAGGGAGGGGCATAAGGACGCGGAGGAGAACGTACCTCGTCATCTCCACTCTGTCTCATCCTCTGTCTTCACTACTCATTAGTTTCTATTCGCATTCTAGTTGAGAAGATGAATAGAGCCTTAAATTAATTTTCTTCGAAACACTAGTTCTTCTACGCCTTCTACATTGACACAACAAAACATTATTTTTCAACCTTTGCTTTTCTCGCGGAATTCAAATGAACCTGCTTATTAAGAAAAGCGTTTTCCAGAAATATTTTCAACGGAATGAGCTCCATCCTCAGCAGCATGTACAACTTCGTCGCTACCACAGTCGTCCCAACAGTCACAGAGCAAGCAACCAATCTCGTGGGAGGTGCCACGGCAATTGCTGGGGGAGCTGCACAAGCTCTCACTCAAATCAGTCAAACTGCTCTGGAGTGGGGCTCAGGATCCGAAGACGCCACGGCTTCGTCAGATGTCTTCTCGTGGGAGCAGCAGGAGCAATCGACGTCACCACCAACTGAGCAGAAAACCGAGAAAGTGATAGAAGTTGTTCAACGTGAGGCCGGAACCTCTTCAGCGAACACATCAGTCGAGTGGGAAGTCGTTCAGGAGAATCCAGATGAAACGGGACCAGTGAAACACAATCAATTCGAGCTCGTGCAAAACGACTACCAGTGGATGAAGACTTCAGAATGAAACGGGGGTGCAGCGCCAGGGGCGAATCATAATTTCAGGTATTTTTTCAACAAAAGCCTTCAGCTTTTGTTTTCGGTAACATTTACCGGTTTTCACTTATTTCATTTCAATAAACGATTCGACCGTACTTCGATTTTTCTAAACGCATATTATTCATCGCCGTAAGAACAAGGGTGTCGCTAACTAGAATGAATTTGAAATAGAAGACTAGATCAAAATACATACAGTTATCGTACTCTTCTTCGATTTCGTAACCTGGTACAACCTTTTGTTTACGTGTTCAATTCCACTCGCACGTATTTCTTGTTGCACAAGCTAGTTCATTCGGTTTAAAAGACAGTGTTTCCAACTTTGGTATTCAACTGTACGACAGAGTTTGGCAGATGTTCGATGCATTTATCTTCAGAATGCCATCCATTTCTTTTTTACACACTATAGAAGAGAATCCACCTGGTCCGATTTCAGTGTGCCCTAGAGAGACTCAGACACTCATTTTTCACTTTAAATACAAAGAGGTTGTATTGATCTGAGTGACAGAGGCGGGAAACGATATCTTGAACCTTGCCATTGAGCATATCGGAGTGATCCCCCAAAGAATATTTCTATAGGGTTTCCAGTGACTGCTCGATTTTTGTTTTCCCTTCTAGTTTCCCCCCTAGTAAGTAGGATAGATTTAGGACCACTGTTTCAAAATAATGATTTAAAGTTATTTCGAAACCAAACACTAGAGTGTGCATATATTTCGAAACGAATTGTATTTGTCTTACTATTACCTTTCAGTTTAATCAACAATCTACGATTCGAAAAATTTCAGAATGTCCTACTTTTCATACGCTGCCTCAGTCTGGAACAACATGACTGATATGCTCACCGTTGTTGCCGAAACGATTGGAGGATATGTCAATACAGATACAGTTGAAACTCCAGAAAATCTTAATGAAACGATTCCACCAAAACAAAAAGATACAGAGAAGATCGAGGAGAAGGATGTTTCAACAGAAGTGGCAGAAAAGGAAGTTATTCCGGTGGCTAGAGTTCAGGAAGAATCAGATGCAGAGTTCGAAATAATTACAGATCACGATTTGTATGTTGTGCTCTATGAACACGATCGTGGAATCGACACTGAGGAGAACTTCTTCATCGATTTGGAAGAATCCACTCGTCATCATTAATCTACGTTTTTATAAGTAAAGTAATTATGATCATACTTGCCAGTCCCCCTATTTTTACCTTACTGTAACTTAACGTAAGATTATAGTTTCTTTTTACATGTACATTCCTCAACGTACTGTTTCCTTTCTGGTCTCTTTCTATCCCTGGTCCCTACCCTGTTTTTCCCACTCGGGTTGAAAAATAAATGTCTTTTCGGTTCTTTCGGTTTCATCTGTAAGTCTTACCTCCACAACAATTGCCGGCTTGCAAAGCTCATCTCGCATCTTTTCCATGTTCCATTCGAGACCCAATGGTTGCTTGAGAACCGCTTCGTAGTCCTCGACACGAGAGTATGGGAATGGCAAGGAACGTGGTTGAATCTTTCCGATACCCTTAAAATATACTTTTAAAAACAGTTAACTGAGAATGCTCGAACCTCTTTCGCTGTCATGCTCTCGGCGATAATCAATCCATTTCTCTCTCCGTCTTTTCTCTTCTTTTCCTTCGCTTTCACCACGAAGTTGCGACGACGTTTCTTTTCTGTCATTCCTGGACCGACCCATGATCCCCATCCGGCCAAATTGAGGTCAACATCTTTCACCCGTTCTTTCTCACGAACTCCTTCCTTCTTCGCTTCAAATTCAGCAATTACATCATCGTCCTTGAAAGCTTCGTTGATAACCTTTGAAGTCTCTGAAATATTGAAACTCGTATCTTAGATCTCAAAGTTTCAAACTTACCTTCGTCAAACTGGTCCATTTTCTCAACGAAATCGGACGAAACCTGGGTTAAATCGTTCGTGTTCAACTCCAAAAATTTGCTTGGGTCCAGCTCAACTTCCTTCCGACGCTTCTCCGCAGCATGAACACCAGCTTCCTCTACCGCCTTTTCCACTTTGTCTTCGAAGGTCTCCGCTCGTTTTGCTTCTAGTTTCGGATCATAGTTTTTGTCGACATAGGAAGTCTTTCCAATTGTTCCTTTTCGAGCCTTTTCCTTTGCCTTCAACTCCTTCTTCTTTTTCTTCTTCTCTTTCTTATCTTCATCTTTAGCCTGCCAGGTTTCGTCTACATCGAAAAGCGCTCCTACACGAGATGTGCCGGTATTCGATGAGATACTCCTGGACGCAGCAGCTTCTTGACGTTTCTTTGCTCTCATTTCAGCAAGGGTAACCTTCTGAGCTTCCGAATCATCAAGAAAAGAGTTAACAAGTGCTGCTCCGATTTGACTTTTTGATTCCTTGTCTGCCTCTTGCGCCGCATCCTGAAATTAATTTTAACGTGAAGTAAAATTTCGTTGAACAAATCATCCTAGGGAATAAAAATCATTTTGGAAAATCAAACCCATACTGAAGTTGTGAATATATCGATAACTATATCGCAAATGATGAGCGTGGAGTTATTCGGTTCTCAAGTAAATTCTCAAGAAAAAAGTGTAGAATTTTACAAGCCTATTTCAGTCAATCCTAATGTTCGTTCAACTCGTTCAACTAGTCACCGTAGCCTCGATTATCGTACCTCTTGTAGTAAACTGTGGCGGTGGGTCCAAACAGGCTCCTAAAAAAGGCTCTGCTGAATCCACAACCGGTGGTGGTACTACGGGAGGAGATGACGATGACGATGAGGAAGAAGAACGAAAGAAAGCGAAGAAGAAGAAGAAGGCCGCAGCTGCTAAGAAAAAGGCAGCCAAGCAGAAGAAATTGCCTCCCGGTGCACCAAAACCACCGAAAAACCGTGCAGCCCTGGCCGATACTCATGATCCAAACTACCAAACATTGGCAGGACTCAATGATAATGTATTCGATCAGAAAGGTGGACCTGGTGGAGCGCCGACTGGTGGAGCTGGTGGCCCAAGAGCACCGCCAGCTGGGTCGAAGCCCGGAATGGCTGGTACTCATGACCCTAATTATCAAACACTCGCTGGACTCAATGACAATGTGTTCGAACAGAAGGGAGCTGGTGGTGGAGGTGCAGGAGGAGGGGCACCACCAGGAGCGCCAAGAGCTCCTGCCCAGCCTGGTGCTAAAGCAGCTACTAATGACCCCAACTATCAGGTGAACTAACAAAGCTTATCAGTTTTAAATGGTTTGAATTTTAGACACTTGCGGGACTGAACAACGACGTTTTTGCCAATAAAGGTGGTGCTGGTGCTGGAAATGGAGCTCCACCAGCACCACGAGCCCCAGCTCAACCCGGCGGAAAAGCAGCTACTCACGACCCCAATTATCAAACACTTGCTGGTCTCAATCAAGATGTTTTTGGAGCCGACAAGAAAAGATAGCTAGCTTGAACTATAGAATCAAAATGTGAATGAACTCTTACCTTGAGTAAATCGTGAATGCTTTTCTTCTTAGCACCTGGAACCGTTTTTGATACATCTTCTTCGTTATCAGAATCATTGCCAGTAGCAGAGACAACTTTTGCTTTCAGCTCTCTTCCCATCCTAAAGGTTTATTTGTGAGAGAATTATCCAGAATATTCTAAAAATCCTACCTTAAATGTTCATCAAGAAGTTTTTTAACTTCTGGATTACGGCTGGCATGTTTCTCGAGCATCTGCTTAAACTTTTGATTCTGTCCTCGATGCTTCAGACTTCCTCTCTCCATGATTCGCTGAAGATCCAGTTCAGCCAGTTTCTCATGCGCAGCAGATGGATCTCGAGTAACCAAATCGTCAAATTCTTTCAGAAGCTGCTTTCTTTTCTCTCTTTTCAGAATCCGATGATATCCCTTCGACTTGATCTTGTTCATGTAACGATTTTTCGCTTCTTGAATACCGACGATCGCACGCATTCGCTGCATCTGTGAAAGACGTTCCTTGGCCATTTTGATATCCGTGGCTTTCATGACTTCCATCTCTTTTTCGGTCAACACTGGCTCTGATTTTTCATCCTAAACTTTTAGAACTTATTCTTGTCGTAGATGTACTGAAAACTTACGCCCCACATGATTCCGTCAGGCTTTGTCAAAGGAAAAATCAATTGATCACTGATTCTGTTGCTTTGAACGAGTTCCGTCCAGTTCTGTGTCACTTCTTTTCTGCAAAACAATCGTTTGTACTTCTCTCGTTTGTACATGCCATTTTTGAAGCAACCTACTTCAAATCAGTGAAACCAATTTTTCCTTCAATTTCTTTGCGAGCCTCAACATCTTTGAGTGGAATCAAGGTTTTGCTCTTCAACTTTTTCTTAGCCGACGTTTCTGATCCACTGGCTTCAGATTTTCTCTTTTTGCCACTTTTGTCTGTTGTTTTTTCAGTGGATTCTAGGGCATCAATTCCAAGACTTTGTTTAGCTTTGTTGGTGGATGGTCTGAAAAAACTGGTAATGTGTACCGATTCAAAACAAGAACCATACCGTGAAAGAGTGATATGAGAAAGAAGAGAGCTGGCATCAACTTTGGACTTTGTGGCTTTCTTCAAGCGGTTCTTTTTGACTGGCCCAGGTGTGTGAATAGATTGGAGAAGCTTCTGATGAGCAAAATCATCTATATCCGAATCGTCACTCATATCTGTCTGAACTGATACGGTCATTATTGCTTCCTATTTTTCAAAATTTAGGTTGGAGAAGTAGAAAGGACCGACAAAACGAGGGCATGTACCAAAAATAATATGTTCACAGAACTATTTATTTATTTGTTTGAAATACAAAAAAACCTTTAAAGTCTGGAACCAAACAATAACTCTGCTGATGTTACAACCCTCTATAGAACGAAGACAATACATAAAAATCGGCTACTAAACTCATTAAAACACCTTATTCGGCAATAAAAAAAGATGGGCACGGAGCAGGTGAACGGTTTGAATCGCAGATTTGAATATCGGGAATAGGGATCCAAATTTTGCTGGGTAAAATTTAGATGGCGGTGGCGAGAGCATCCTTGTATTTCTTGACGCGGGAAGCGATCGAGAGATCGACGTATTTGTCTCCAATAGTGACAACAAGTCCTCCAAGAATCGATGGCTTCACAGCATAGGTAACAGTCAGCTTCTGTCCAGACTTTCCAATCTTGCTGAGGGCATCAGACAAGGCCTTCTGGTTAGATGAGCTCAACTCCTCGGCAGATGTGACCTGGAAATATTTTCATTTTCTTTGGATGCTGCTGGCAATCTCGAATTACATAAATTTTTCAACCTTTATATTTTAAATAAATCGATTTATATTTGTGTAAAATATTACCTGAACGAAAAGCTCTCCACGGTGAGCGCGCATGATGGATTCGAAAGATGAAACAACGGACTCGAGCTTGTTAAGACGTCCGTTCTCGGCCAAAAGTCCTGAAACGAACTGATACGTTTTTAGCAAAAAATATAGCAATTACCAAGGAAGTTTCCGGTTTCTTTCGAGAGTCCCAACTTGGTGGAAACAGCCTCGATAGCTGTCTTCTTCTTGAGAGCCTTCAGGGTTGGGTCGAGGACGAATTCCTGGAACTTCTTGTTGTCCTTGTAGACGGCACGGACATTGTTCAGATCGGAAGAAATCTGATCAAGCTTGTTCTGCTTGTGTCCGGCGGAATAAAGTGCAGCGGCATAACGACCCTCGACTCCATGAACTTGGATTGGTGTCTTCACAAGTTGTTGGGCCTTGGCGAGAGCAGCGCTCGTGGAGAATCCGCGTTTCACAATCTGCGCCATTACCTGTAAACTGAGATTTTCAAAATTTTATTTTGACGAATAGAAATATTTGGACGGTTGAAAAGAATTTGATTTTAAAAAGTTAGAAGCGTCTAACACCGTCTAACAACAAACGAATATTTTGCAAAAGCATATGTATACGATGGTTTAAAATATCGATAATTCAATTTTTAACATTTAAAAATCCAGAAAAGGGATGAAAATCGATAGAAAACAGCCTGAAAATCTCATTTTAAGAAAAAAGGGCGGCCGTTGGCTGCGTATCACTCTCTTAACCATAGGCCAATGTACGCAGCGAAATCACCGACTGCCAGTCCAGCAGAGCGCACTTGCGGTTTCTCAATTTTTTCAATTTTTTTTGCAAATTTGACCAGTGATGGATGAATTAGGGTTGAAAACGTTTGCAGGACAGCAATGTCAATATTAAAACTGTTTACATGAGTTTCTGAAAACCACATGCTTAAAAAAAATCAAAAACAATTGCCAATTACACAGTGGTGTTTGCATCATTAATATTTTCAGACCATGGGTACAACATGGGCCATCTTGATATTGTTGGCTGTTGCGATTGGAGCTGTTATCGCGGAAAATAAGGTTAATAATAGAATTCTCAAAAGTTGTCATAATTGGATGATTTCAGAGCGCGTACGCCCAGGCGGCAGACAACTTTCTTGATGAGCTTTCTGGTAAAGAGGTGGAAGCAGTGAAGATTGCGGATGAGCAAAAAGAGCATGATGGACATAATCATGAAGATCACGGAAACCATGGATCTCATGCTGATCATGGGAATCATGGAGGACATGGAGGACACGAAGGACACATGATGAAAATGTGGTTTCATGGAGGGTTCGAAGAAGTTATCCTTTTCGATTTCTGGAGAACTGATTCATTATTTGGTAGGAATTGATAGTTTTTTTATTCGTATCGATCAGACTGGTTTCCTTATTTTCTTTAATTTCTGTCATTTTCAGGAATGCTTCTTTCTTGCGCTGCTATTTTCATTATGGGTGCTACATATGAAGGAGTAAAGTGGTTTAGAGTGTTTCTACAAATGAATCAGACACAAAGCCAAGTCTTGGCGAACAAATCCTGTGTTGAGGTAAGAACATATTACTCTCTAAAATATTAGAACTTACATCTAGACTGTCTCTAGCCAAATTAGTTTGCACTTCAGACAACCCGATCTTCGGCAGGCACGTGCCATCAATCTGCCAGTCGGTCGCAAATCAACAAGCCTCAATCAGAGCCATTCCTGATTTCATCTGTCACCAGAAGCCCTGCTAATTCGCCCTTCTCTCCACATCGTCTCATCCAAATGCTTCTGTACATTCTTCAATTAGTTCTTGCCTACTGGCTCATGCTTATTGTCATGACTTATAATACTTACTTGAGTAAGCTCTATTTTGCTTAATTTTCTAAAATCTCATTTTATCATTTCAGCCGCCGCCGTAGTACTTGGCGCTGGATTTGGCCACTGGCTATTCGCTGTCCTTCAACTGCGAAGTTCTGACGGAGAAGTGACGGATTCCTTCCAAACAGATGCCTGTCATTGAAATCGATCTCTTGCACCCCACGCCAAACATCATCAAATTCACCCGTTATTCTAGTTTTCCAAAGATTTCCTCAACTTTCGACCTTAATTAGTTTGTCATCCGGGTCGTTTCCCTGCGCACGCACCCTCACATATTAGATCCCAACCCCCTATCACCAGCATCTCAATCAGAAGAGAAAGGAATCAGATCGAGCTGTTAAATTTCTGAAGATATATTTATTTATTTTATCCTCTAATATTTATGTCTGTTTGATTTGAAACCATTTTCAAAGTTGTTTGAATAATGAACAATTGCACTGTTAATTCTCGAAAATCTTTATTGAGTGATCAACACCTAGAAAAGTTTCGGAATTCCACACGAATCGACGTTGGGGGAGTGAGCCTCGATAGTTGCAGAAGAATCGGACTTCTTCGAGTTCAATTCCTGGTCTGTGTTCAGGATCGGCGTTTTGGGGAATTCATATTTGGCGCACGGCTTCATATCCTCCCCATCTTTCTTGAACTTTCGAGCACGGCACATTTGTTTGTTGATCACCCTACTGTAGTTCGCTTTCTCTTTTCGGAAGTTGGCTTCCGGTTCCGACCAGCAGTAGAAGTTCGAGCAACCATACGATCCTGAAACCAATAAGATTAGTGTTCAACTATTCATCCAACCGACCATCCGTGTTCTTGACAATGCCAAAACAAGCCTTGCACAACATATGATCACACTTTCCCATCGTAATCAAGTTATTCGCCGGAACTTTGTTCCCACATGGACCATCACACTTCATGAGAACACCTCCGGCATCCTCAGAACTTCCGAAAACTCCAACAGTTTGAACGGACACAGTGTATGTGAACTCCTTTCGTTTTGTCACTGGATTTATAACAGATGTCAGATTCCAACCAAGTACATCTCCGCTCGGCAAAAAGGATGGAACCAGAAGATTTGGACATTCACTGGAATTTCAAAGATCATTTGATTTCCCTTTTTCGTCGACACTCACTCGCTTCCAGACATTGACGTGCTCATTTCCTTCACAGTGATTCGAATTTTGAATCGATCGAATAAAATTATGGGAATAATTCGAAATCTTCCTTCTTCTCCCTTTTCATAAAAGTTTTTTGCCGATTTTTCTTATCGATAACCTTTCACATTCAAAGTCACGTGAATTTCTAAAGTTGAGCACAGATTTTGAGATAGACTGAAACCTAAATATTCGGAGCACTATTAATGTGAGCAAACACATGATCTTAAAGAATTATCAAGTTTCAAGAAAAACCAAGTAAGATATCTTTGAATACATAAATATTTATTCTCAATGAATGAAAACAGTTTAGACGCGTCTGCGCTTTCTCTCTGGGCATGGGCAGTACTCGGCATCGGCTCCAACAGCTCCTTGTGGTCCAGCTTGTCCTGGAGTTCCATCGTTTCCGTTGAATCCATCCTTTCCTGGCTGTCCAGTTGGTCCTTGAGCTCCAGTTTGTCCCTCCTCTCCTGGGTTTCCGTTGTTTCCTGGCTCTCCACGTGGTCCTGGCATTCCTGGGCGTCCAGCAACTCCTGGTTGTCCCTTTCCGGTGAGTCCATCGCGTCCTGGTGGTCCAGCAAGTCCTGGTTGTCCGTCTTGTCCTGGGGCTCCTTGGTCTCCGATATCTCCAACACGTCCTGGCTCTCCGTCCTTTCCTGGGGCTCCACGCTTTCCGGCGTCTCCTGGAAGTCCTTGGAATCCTTCTTGTCCTGGAAGTCCGTCTTGTCCTGGTGGTCCAGCTGGGCACTTGATGCACTCCTTAGGGAAGTCGTTTGGAATTGGAATGTTGAGTCCTGGAAGTCCTGGTGGTCCGTTCTTTCCGTCTGGTCCGGTGCCTCCTGGCTCTCCTGGGGCTCCTGGGTTTCCTGGAGCTCCGGCTGGGCATCCTTGGGATGGAAGTCCGCAAGAGCATTGGCTGTTGGAACGCTTGTGGCGTCCAAAGATTCCTCTAACGTATTGCTCAGCAGACTCTCCAGCTCCGTGGCGAACATCAAGAAGGGTTCCCCAGGTATCGTCAGAGATATCTCTGAATCCTCCGAGCTCTCCCATAACATCATCATACATGTCATTGATGTCATTGGTGATGACAAGGGCTGCCCAAAGGCAAGCAACGATAGCAGAGATTCCGCATGCTGCGCCGAATCCGACGACGGCCTTTACCATTTTCTGAAATAGAGAAATGTTGAGTTGAGATAAAAGACATGTTCCAAGTGAACGGAATAATAAAAAAGAAGGTTCCATTCTCATCCATCCCCTTCTTTGCTTTTATACAGTCTTCCGAAGCAGGTAAATCGAAAGAGAAGATAAGAGAAGAAACGGTGAAAACTTGCCAATGAACTGGATAAGGACAGTGATGGTCGACGCCTTCTCTTCTTTCTTCTCGTGATGACTGAGAAGGAGAAAGCATCGCAAGATTTAAAAGTTTTTCAAGATAATGGATGATCATCAGAATGAAAATAACTAATTTTATTTTTCTGTAATGGAAAAGTGTGGGAATTAGATTAACGAATAGATTTCAAAAGTAAAGAGTTTCTGTTTTTGGAATGTTTAATCGTGAAAAAACCCACTAAACAGATATTACATGTACTCTTCAAGCTTTGAAATCTTCTAACTTTCAATATTTCACTTGTTTAGCACCACGGTCAGCAGTTGTGTACATCAAAGTCGTTTTTACCCTTCCGTACCTTGTTGTAGTACTTGCTGAGACTTTCATGGCCTATGACTCGAGCTATGTGAACATTCAGCTACTTTGTATTCCAGATTATCAATTTTCAGAAAAAGCACAATTCAAGGACCCAATGAATATAGCAAAATAAACTTAAATAAAAATGTTTTATAATTAGAACGTCGTATCATTTGAAGCGGGATTAGTCGACAAATAACAAAAATGATTAACAGTAACAATAAAATAATAACATTAATGTACACTACTAATATTCAGATTCTCCCTCTTCTTCTTCATCTTCGATTTCCTCCTCATCTGCTCCTTCTTCTGGTACAAAAAACAATGGCGACTGAGCAATTTGTCCATTCTTCGTCAACTCTCTGAAATTAGTGCAATGAATATTCAATAATCTTTATTAGACACTCACATTATATTCGATTCGTATAAAACTGCATCAGATACAAGAACTTGGATGAAGCCTTTCCAATTTTCCGGCTGAAACAATTGAATTAGGTTCCGACAAAATAGCTTATTAGACTTACATTTCCAGTTTTCGCCCACACTTCGACATTTTGCAGTTCACCCAGTCTGATTGCCCATGTGTACAACTCCTTCACCTGAAACTTAGTTCATTAAAGCAATGCTGTATTCAAAAGTTGGCCTACCAAAAATGGTTTATTAGCCGGGAATGCTCTATATCCCGTATCACCATCAGATCCAATCACGTTGATATATGGACGGAACTCTCCGCCACCACCTTGCGTCCTTATCGTTATTCTGTAGTCTGTCACTGAAAATCAATTAGATAAGATTTCAATGAGCCAGTAATAAACTAACTCTTCCTTCCACCATCATCAGGATATTGACACTCAAATTCTTGAGTCTCAAATCCTTCCAATTTTGTCTCGAAACCTTCCATACTTTGTTCTTCTTCTTCACTTCTGATTTCTTCCATTTCTCCTTTTATAAAAATTTGAGTATTCGAGTTCTTCTCCGTTATAAATATCTGAAATCAAACATAAATCTTTTCTGTCCCTCCAGACATCCTACCTTATTCATGTTTGTATAAGTATCCGCTGACGTTTCCTCACAAGAGATTCTGCACTTTCTCGGATTTCCAAAGTTGGGAGCAGTTAACTGCAAATCTGACAAATACAATAACGAATTCAGTCGCCAACCCACATTGTATTTCAAAAACCATCCGTTCACAAATGGCTCTGGTTTCTCCATCATACACTCCATCTCGAATGTTCTTCTGTCTTTAGCAACTAGAACCACAGTAGGGATAATCGGATGACCTGGTCTTTTATTATCCAAAGTCATTGATAATTCCCAGTGTGCCATTCTCGTTTCATCAAACTCCTCTGATTCATTTTGCAAATTTCTCGTTGCAATCGCAGGATACTCTGATTGCTCTGTATATCAATTAAGGAATCAATTTCATCAGAACTCACTGGTCGGAACCAAATGTCTATGAATTGTCGGGTCAGGAATTATCGTTGAATCTCCATATATCGTGTAGTAAGGAACATGTTCTCCATAGAAAGTTGTGATTGAATTGACGAAGAGCTAGAAAAGATTATGAAAACTAGAAAGGATTAAGAGAACTAGGTTCCAAGGCTGAGACAGTGGATATTTGTGAGACTCTGCTGATTCTTGATAATCGTAAAACTCTTCTAAAGAGTCCGGTTAAGCATGAATATTGTTGAAATACCGTTATCCCTCAAATCCTGGAGATTTTCTGAAACTCCGTTGCTCGATTGACAAGGACTTCAGAAACAACTTTTCCTAAATTTTGTCGAGAAATTTCAAAAAGTCTCCTGTTTCTTATAGATTACACTATTTCAAAGCGATTGATGCTTTACCAATGCATTTACACGAATCTTACAATTCCTAAGTGCCGAACTAGTAATACAAACAATCACGGTCTCACTAGGTCAGTCTGGACACCTAATTTTCTTGATCGTCAAGAATCCACTGCAAAAATGAATATCTACGTTAGACAATGTTTTCATTAAAGTGTTATTTCATTCATATTTCTACTCCCGTCGGTGTCTCCTCTAAATAATCAACGATAAGTCTCTTGATACTTACCCCGTTACCAACTGAACTCAAACCAGGACCTCCATACACATAATCCAAACATTCTTGCAGAACTTCCAATCCATCCAGAATTTCTTCGCCTTAAAATCAAATTGACATTGAAAGACATTAGTTAATCTGAAACTCACCAAGACTGGTCAGCTCTGGAATTATTCGAATAGTCATATTGTTATTCTGCGTCACGAAATCAACTCGGAATGTGTATATCTGAAACATCTAATTCCTCAAATGTCATTAACTCTTCACCCTTACCGTTTCTCCATCTTCGCTGATCATCGGAACAATCGGGAACATCCCAGAAGACTCTGCTCGGGTATCATCATCTCCTTCATCAGCATGAACATATTGAAGCCAAATGGCATTATCCGCATTATGCATCAGAGAGACATCACCAAAAACAACAGTGCCCTCGTAAGTTTTTACTGAAAATCTTAAAACCATAGAGAAAGTTCGATTCTAATCTATTCGTCTCTTTCCTGCTAATTCTCACCGCAGGATGTGAAATAGTCTTTGGAAATCATTGCAATCTCGCGGAATGGTTGCCAGTATTCGCCTTCAGCTGGAGGATCCACATGAAGCCATTCGTTTACCCTGAAATGCTCTTTACATAGTTTGTCTTTTAGCTACTCCTACATGATGACACAGTAGTTCTTCGTATCCAAATCAATTGCCTCAACGCGTTCCAAATAGTAATTTGGTCTGTCTCCATATTTGTCTAATTCGAATCGAACTTTTCGAATTTCGCCGATATCGGGGCCAAAGTCAAGTTGGATAACAGAGGCAACTGGCTCAACAAGCAGATTTTTGTTTTCGATGAAATGAGATATAGGTCCATGTTCCCCTGAAGTCATTAAAATAATTTCGAAAACAAGACAAAACGGAAATACCAAATCCTGTTATGATAATATTTGAAGTGGTTCCTCCAATTTCTGAATCCACCGAAAATAGACGGAATTCCCATCGTCCCACTGAAATATCAAAGGTGAATTTGGAACTGGCTAATGTCACTCACTTGTGTTCTGCCTTGGTTTAGTGTCACCGTTCGGTAAATGATGCATATAACCTCTCAATGGGATATTTCTTTGAATCAGCCCATCCACCTGACCACTATCAAACCATTTCGCTACATGGAATTGGAAACGACGGTCGATATCGTTTTCAGTGATAACAACGCGATCAATGAACGTTCCAGCACCTGGAAAAAATTTGGAATAGGTGAAAACTCAAGTGCCGCTACCTACCGTATCCTTCTTGGTCGTGCCCCAAATCTATACTCTTCAATATTCCTAATCTGGGAATGTTCACCCTTTCGATAATCCACTGCGATGATTCATAAGTGTTCATGGAAGCAAATAGCCAATCCGTCTGAAGGAATATTTATATTTTTGTTAGTCTCCAGTTAAAACATACTCTTCCAATATTAATCCGTTCACTGGATGCGTTTTCTCCATGAATAACAATAAACAATTGACAATCAAAATCTAGTGAAAATCTTTCTCCTAATAAAATTTCAATGGAGTATTCGGTACCTGAAAGTCGAAAGCTATAATCCAAATACATATAGACTATTTTCTTACTTGATTCCTCATAAAGTATTCGTTCTCTTTCTCTTTCTTCCTCTAATTCTTTTGCAAACCGTACTCTTCCTTTCTTTGCTGCAACTCTTCTTATAAATCGTTGTATTTTCTTTGCTGCCTGATCACTAGCATCCCTCTCAGATGTACCAATTTTTCCATATAGTAATTCTTCCTCATCGGAGGGAAGATCAATTTCCTGAAAAAATTAGAGATGAATTACCGTAAAATCTGTAATAGAAGGGCACCTTCAATTGAAGGGCACCTCTAATAGAAAGGCATCACTATGAGGCTAGAATGTGCACTTTGTCGAGATTGGAATCGACTGAAAAGTGTCTCATTCGATTCCTCGTCAAAAATTAACTAGGACCCAACAAAAACGTCCAAAATATTTTTTCTCGAACACTTTTTATGGTTGAATTTCAAAAAATGGGATTGCCATTTAGAGGTGACGGAAAAATAGAAGGGCATGCCCTTCTAATACAGATTTTACGGTACGTTTAGCTTATGTTCTTACCTTATCGGTTAACTGAGACACTCTACTCCAAGCTGTCGAACTCGCAACTGAAAGACTACTCTCTGAACCTCTACGTTCAGCTGTGGGCGGACGAGTATCCGGAGTCTCAGCAGCTAGTGTCCCTTGTGATCTGGTGTCTTCGTCATCTTCCAAATCACCATTTCCTATTCTCAATTCGTCTTCTTGGTCCTCTACTTCATCATCCGATGCTTCTTGAATCGCCTTTGAAGCTGTCGATGCACGAGAAGAAGCTCCTGACTTGTTCTCAGAAGTGCCTGCTGTACTTTGGCGAGAAGGTGTCTGAAGTCCGTCCGAATAAAGATAGATTAAGGAAAATGAAAAACAAACCGCTTGATAGGGTGTATCTTGTCGACTCATAGTTCTCGTCCTCTGTCTGGATTCTGTCGCAGGGGCTGTTGATTTTCTGGATCTTTTCTCAGATCGAGAAGTAGACGGTGTTTGGTGAGCAGTAGTACGTTGCGATGAAGTCATTGATAGTCTTGTTGGCTTTTCTTCGGTTCCCACTGCACTATCATCACCCTCCTCATCACTAGTTCCACTATGAATACCTCCTCCTGAAAGTTTAGAACTGCCATTTTGCTTACTCTTAATGAAACATACCTATATTTTCATAATCACTTTCTTCTTCCTGAATCATGTCCTCTTCTGAATACTGTTCAGAACTACTTTGATTATGTTGACTACGCAAATTTGCACGAAGTTCGTCTCTAATCATTTGAGCTTTTCTGTAAGTTAGCACATTGTGGTTTTGAAGACTGTCGTTCTACTCACTTTTCAGTCATACTAGCAGGTCTATCTGATTGTTGACTATTTATTGAAGTCCCAGTCCCAGAATCTTTTTGAGGAATACTTCCAGCACTCGAAACGGCTGAACTTTCATCCTTCTGTTCTTTCTTCACGGCAGGTTTCGATACAGGTTTTCTAGTAAGAGCATTAGTGGCTGATATAATCGGTCCTATTTTTTTGGCTGATCTCGCTGCAGTTGCTTGAGATATGTAATTTGGTTTTCTTGTTACAGTAGTGGCGGCTACTGTTGTTGTTGTTGTTGTTGTTGTTGTTGATGTTGTCCCATTTGTAAGTCCATTTTCCATTCGATGTTTTCTTGGAATGTATCGTTGAGTGAGTGCTGGTAATTGTTGTCGAACTTTCTCGATGCTATTTCCCGAAGAGCTACCCGAAGTTCCAGGCTCTGCAGATCCTCTTAAGGACGAAGCCCTCTCTAAAAATAGAGATTGAAATACAAAAATGAGGCTCATGACTCACCAATTTTCTGATAAACCAATCGTGGAGCATATCTCGATGGATTGATCTCTGGCAACTTCACCTTAGAATTGAGAGACTGCTCATCTAGATGAGGTCTTTCATTCCGCGGACATGCGATTATCTTGAAGGAATAGACTACAATAAAGGGATTATTTTTCTGTTATTTACCTTCGGTCCATTGAATGCAAGAACTTCTTCCATTGTTGTGAATAGTTTTCCTTCAGGTGTGTAAAGGCGATGAATGGCAACCTGGATTTTCAAAATTTTCAGCTGTTTCATTCTGATCAAACTCACTTTCAAGTTCACAGAACACTCTTCCAGCAACATGTCCATTGTAATTTTTTTGTTCGGATTGATGTTAGCTCGAAAAAATTGTCCTTTGCCATTGAGAACGAAAAAGATCTGAAAAAGCGAAGGTTGGGCTCAAATTGATTTTAATGCTGTCCGGCAAACAGACTTAGAAATGTTCGTTGTAAGATTCGAAACTTTTCATATAGTGGAACACTAATCCTGAAATGTTTACCTTGATGTCTTCCATGTTTGTTAGAAGATATAATTTCAGTTTTTCTTTACGAGATTTTTGGTAAGAAAAACGAAAAAGTGGATAAAAACCAATGGGTAGAGAAGATGAATTGAAATGAGCTCACATTCTTTTTGTCATCTTTTCTTCACCCCCTTATTTTCTTCTCTTGGACTTCGTTGTTCTATACACTTTCTACCCAGACCCCTTTTTGAATTTTCTTTGAAACCTTGTGGATTTTTGGTGGTGCTAGATGGAATCTTTCGATGTCCCTCAAAGTCGGCATCGACTTTCGACACTCGCGAAGAAATCGCGGGCCATGAGAAGATGATGCGGCAGACATTCTATACTCCAAGCTGAAATTAAAGAAGACAAACCTGTTTGGATGGGATCGATAGGTTGAAAATGTTAGGAAGAAAAATGTTCGAACGACCGGGAATGGGTGAATTCGGCATCTGAGAAGGGAGAACGGTACATATGTGATGAGAATTTCCTAATACTTTTATGAATACCAGTTCATGGGTGAACCTTGTTAGATCTAGCAAAAATTAAGAAAAGATAAGAATAATGACCACTAGTTGAAGGTCTTCCAACAAAGCCTAAACATTGAAAACTCCGGTTTTAAGGGAAGGATTGATGGGATACAAAAGTTCTTGTGTTTCAAGGAAAATAGAGAACACGGTTTTTAACGATGGTAGAGTAATGGGAAAGTAAAAGTAGAGACCTTAAAATCAATATGAAATATACGAATTTGAGAGCAATAGCGGGTAATCTGACTCGTCTTCATCCTCACGAATAACATAGATTTGTCCGACAAATCTCGTCTCTCGAACAATACAAATTCCCTTTTTCTATTCAATTTCTCTCGTCTCTCAACGTCTTCTGAAGATTGTAGCCGTAATCTCAGGTATATTCTTTATAATCCAATCAATTGCTTCTATTCAAAAGATGGATGTAATCCGAAAGGGTCCCCATGAACTGATAGTCACTATACGATTATTTTTGGAGAGTTGAACTCACCCAATAAGTTTGATCACCAGCTGTCACTTTAGCTTGTTCTCGTCGGGAGTTTGCGGACAGTTTTTCCCAATTGACTCCTTTCGGTGGTTTAGATGATGATGCTATGTATCTGAAAACGAAAAATTGCAGAAAAAAATGTAGAATAAATCAACCTTCCAAGATGCTCCAACTGTCCAATATCTTGGATAGCGGTCCTGCCCATCGAGGTCGAGATGTTACGAACCTGAAAATAGAAATTAGGTGTTGATTCTTTTTTCGAGAAGTGGATAGTTGAGCAGTCTATCAGTTGACGAAATCGGAAGCCTAGAAACAAAATAATTCTAATTTTTACGGCCGGGCCGATGTGCCCATATTGGGAGTTCAAAAATTTCAAGTATCACTTTTCAGCAGTGTTAGTGTAGAGCCATTTTTCTGGCACATTTTCAACGCTGTCGCAATGTCTCTGGGAAAAATATAAAAAATTCTCCAGTTATTGAATAGATGTCTGAAGACGGACAGGAAAATCACAAGTACAAAACACTGAGCGGAAATCAAAACACTAAAGAGAAAAAAGGACTTCCTATCTCTTCCAACAGTCCCTAGTAAACACAGGAAGCAATCTTTTCATGTCTAGACATAACGTTGAAAAGAGTTTCGAATCCAGAAAGTTCAAATTCAAATAAGCAGGGCGAGAAATGGCTTCTGCTTTCTTTCCATTTTCTAGTTTTCGTAGTTTCGATTCATTCCAAAAGGTTGAGAGATCGACTCGCAAAAGCAGCTGGATTTAGTTTCATGGATTTCCCCGTTTGATTTCAATTTCATAAATTTAATTAAATTTGAATATGGCTCTCAAAAAGGGGCTTCTTCTCTCTAAACTTAGAACAACTGAAACGTATGTACGAAAACAAGAGTTAACAAGGGAAACTAGTTCGTGTATGTCTCACTCTCTCTTTTCTATTATTTCTTGAGTCAGAAAATAAATTACTTATCAATTTCATGTTCTCTTTCTCAGTACACTCTTTACTCGTTTTCTCATTCCCAAACCCCGCAAATGCAATCAACACCCTCCGCCGGTTTCCCACACAAAGGCTCTCTATTTTCTTTTCCGTTTTCACTGGTTCTCATGGAGACACAGATTGACTTTCTCTCCAAGAGCTACCAGTTGAAAATGACTGAAAAATAATAGGAAAGGAGAAAAAGAGCCGGATTAAGGAAATTGTGAGGACCGGATATTAATGTTGCGGTTTGACGTAGATGGGCGCATCCGTCAGAATGGAAATATAAAAAAGATTTTCAAAAAAGGATCAAAGGATCAAAACCCTCTTCAAAAAGAAAGAAACTCTTATTAGGGACTTATCGGGACGTACCGTTTAACCCTCAGGGTCACTGATAGCTGAGTACTTTTTACAGTATCATGCAGTAGATATACAATTTGACTCCTTTCGGTAGAAATTAGTCAATTAAAAAAAATGGGGTTCCCACCATTCGATTTTGATAAAATTTGTGGATGTATCAACTCTGAAACTTCAATTTTTTAGTTAACAGATTTTTTCTTTACCACAGATAGTTAGGTCAGGTTTACTGAAATTACAATAACGGTAAACAATAATTGAGGTACCATCGGGTGGCTCATCATAACTGGCTTGTCTGCTGTTATCAAAGAAAGTTGTGAACTACATAAACGAAGTTCTAGAAGAGAAGTATACATTCACCCAATTTTAGCAAACTCGGATGCTAGAAACTCTATTTTTTGTTTGGTCAAAGTTGGCTATTTTCAACTGAGAATGGTCGAATATGACACAGTGATGTAATTGTAAAGTGGAGGAAAACGAAAGTTGATTATTGTTGAAGAGTCTTACGGAAATTGTTTCTAATCAAAAATATTTGATAAACATAGTAAAGCAACAAGAAAAACATATAGTACATTTTCATAACGAAAAAGCAAACTTACTCCATATGGCAAGAACATAGACCGATTGAGCTCATCCATCAAATTGTGCAAGTTTTTGTATCGATGGTGAGACACCGGAACTCGAATACCCTGGAAACAGTTAATTTAATTCTTGAACATTTTTACAATGTTTCCAGTCTAGCATCCCAAACTTTGAACCTAAAACGAACCGAAAAATAAGAGTCTCCCTCCTTGAAAAAGTAAACGGTTTTTGCCGAATACGGTCGAGTGAATGTCCTCGACGGGTTGTCATACGTCTTCATGATACCATTTTGAGGTTGTACAGCATGAATCTGAAGACGTTCGATCTAAATGGGCCCTAATTAACATTTTTACAGATGAGAACCAACCTTCGAACTCTGATACATTTTCTCAGACGGTGCGAAACTAGCTTAAGTTTTGAAAGTATTCGTAGTTTAGTTGTGGATGAAGACGTATATGTGCAATGTGAGAAATTAGTAGGAAAGAAGAAAGGAATGTGTGAATGTGACGAAGCCAAGGATTTGGAATTCTTTGGCTCCATCAACAGATTCTAGGGCTTCTCCGACTTTGGATGTCACGTGCTAACACCATACAAATGATGATTAATACAGACGGACGACGAAAGAAGACACTGGAAGCAACTTACTGGAGACGTTGAAGGTATGACCTCTTCTTCGTCTTTTTTCCCATTTTCCATATAGTTTTTCACTGAAATTCAGAATATTCATAATTAAATGGAATAGAGAAAGGATAAGAGTAAATATGTATACGTTAAAAACAAAAATAGTACCTTGTACTTTTGGCGTAGTAAACAATGACAAAAAGTGGCATGGGATTGCGAGCTAAAAGTAAAACATATCAGTTCTGAACGATTCTACAATAAGAAGGTTTTCAAAGTATTTCCAATTGAAGCTCCTTTAAGATGACTCATAATGAAATTGGACTAGACATGTACTCAGTTTCTAGACTAGGTATTAACGAGATGCCACACAAGAAGTAGAAAATGAAACCTTTGAAAGTCTGAGACGTTTGCAACTGATGATGACGTCGAGGTGGGTGGTATGACGAAGATCAAGGAGATAGGTGGAGTATGTAACCTCTAGATTTTCTTACTGCTTCAGAAGATCTGGTTTTTCGGGAAGAGATTTGGAGAAATTTAAAAGTTATAGAAAAGTACAATTGAACCACTTTCACTGAATTTGCTCTCAGAGTGTTTCAAACTAGTTAGCCAAATGCAAAAGCTTAGCAGAACAGAAAGTTGAGTCATTCAGGTTTAGAATACAAAGTCTCATAGGAATCTGAGGAAAACAGGACTTTCATCTAGAGTGCGAAATAGAGATTAACTAGCTGTGAAGAAAAATCATCAAGTCCTCTAAAAATTGCACTTCAAGGGAAAAACTGTTTCTCGGTATCATTCTCATCAAGTTAAGAAAACGAATTCTGTACATTCAATAAGTAACTTTCGTTGATAGTCTATTACGGTAATATTATTTGTCAACGTTCTTCCCTACAGCAAATTCAGAAAGATACAGTGTATACACAAAAGGTCACACTTGAATCTATTGTACTCTGTTATCTTTCTACTTCTTATTATCCCCCTCCGACTTTCTTAGTATATACATCTAAATCCTCTATATTGTGTTCTTATCTCTATAGATACATAATCCCCTCAACAAAAAATATTATTTCAATTAAGCTCGCATTCTCTTTTCTTTTTTTGCAAAAAAAAATGTTGGTTGCGTGTGAGCTAGGGGTTTGCATTGGGCATGCAATATTTTTAATGGCTAAATTTAAAAAAAACAGAAAGGTTCAGGTTTAAATATATGAAGAATAAACTCAATCACCCAATCTTCTTATCGACCAACTTTATAGGGCAATAAATGGTTCAGAGCTATCAAAAAGATCAGGAACAAAATGAGACAGATGTTTTGATTAGACATTATACTTTGAAAAGAAACATTTAGTTCAAAATAATAGAATAAAGGAGTAAACTAACCGGAAGAGGCAAGGCGTCGACTCCTCCCAGTTTCTTTCGTTGTGGTCCGTTAATCATTATCTCTCATACTCTCTCAATATTTCTCACTCTCTATTTTCCGCTTCTCAATTTACTTTTTAAAAAGCACCCTAGCAACATCTCCAAACACCCACACCCTCGCTCTATTCTTCTTTCTTTCTTTTGATTCAAAACCTAAATAAGAGAGGTAGAGAGTGGGAGAAAAGTTATCATTTTACACGCACACTCCTCCAAAAACGGGACGGCGTTTTCGTTGCCTTGACAACTTCTTCGTTTTGCTTCTGATGGATTTAGTGACAGAAAGACATAAAAAGAAAAAGAGAAAGGAATGTGATTATGATTGGCAGTCAGTCACACGGAAAGAATTGACGGAAAAAGAAAATGAAAAATCGGGGGAAATTCCGGAAAGTTATTTGTGTCTCCATTCTGCTGAAAATAATGAAAAATGGGGGTCCCGTGTTGCCTTGATTCTACCGAATAGATACTGATTTCTGGTTTTGAATAATATTAATTTCATAATGGGTCCTGATATTTTGAGTTTCAAACATTCATATTCATTGTAGGTCAATACCCTACTTCTCTTACAAGACTCTCAGAATAGAATTACCTTAAAATTCAATTATTAGGAGTCCTTGGAAATCGCGCATTTCTCCTCGTTTAAAATATTTTTCTGAATCATAGAAATCCTCGAAGACATGTGAGGAAATGCAAGAAAAGTCACGATGAGAATCTGCTGATTCTCTGTGTAGGTGTCAAGAAAAAAGTTCAGAAGATCTCTATATACTTTCTCACACTTTACATCGTTTTGTGCTCCCTGTGGACTAGTTGACATTTCTTGAATGTGTGGGATTCAGGAGACTTTCGAGAATATAATTTATAACAAAATAGGTCTTTAACAACAAAACAGCGAAAACCCGGAAAAAAAAATAGAGAATCGGTGTTGAGAAATGTGATGAAATGAAAGCGAAAGAATAATTGAATTGAACAGAGAACTCTAGAAAATCTGACATCATATTAAGAATGAAAATAGACTTAAAGCATAAGCATTTCCTTTTGTTCCCATGTGGCAAAACAATCAAATTGGCATTTGGAAGCAGCCCAAGTCGATGTTAATCAGTTTCAGATGCATCAGGTCGATGTCCAGTTCAACACATCCAGAGAGGATTTCTGTTTTTTGATCGACATTCATCTGTAATAAAAACAAATGATTCAGTCAAAGTTGAACTAAACTTACTTTTGTGAAAGCTACACAGACTCCCGGCTCAGCTCCAGGTATTGGAACAGTGAAACAGACTGGAGGTGGGTTTCGGACTGGAAACTTCAAAATTGCATGTCTAACCTAGAAAATAACACTCACGGGAGATTTCTTGACTGAAATAGTGACCATCTACTCCAATAGCTAGATCCAATCCAACTGTTGTTGGATTATAAGTAGCATTTACACAAACAGAATGACTGAATTCCGGAATATTGACTACCAAACAGCAAGAACAATCTCCTTTGTCACACATGCAAATATCTCCAAGTGGTTGTTTCAGCTTTTCTGAAAGTACAGTTTTGAAAGTTTTGGGTCTAGACATTATCGATCAAAGGGAATGTATGTATACTGCAGTTAGAAATCTGCAAGTTGAGATGTCTCAACAGTCAATAAAATTATTGGCTGCATTTCTGATGACCCATTCTTACCTGTTATAAATGTGCCATTCGAGTGAACGTCGACATGCTTCGTTATCAAGTTCTGTGGTTTCACGATCACCGTCTCATCTGAAACTCTACACATTAGTCTGATGAGTTCGAAATAAAAACGAACTCTTTTCACTATTTTGATCCTCCGACTGCAAAACGAACTTCCTTAGAAGATGCGGAAGTTTTGAAATCTTTCCCAATTGTTTCAGAGACAGCATGAGCAGTGAAAGTGATGATTTCATATCCTTTCTCGGTAGTTTTATATCCAATGAATAACACAATAAAAATCAATCCAATAGCTAACGGCACTCGCATTGCTAATGCGTGTGCAACTGCCGATGAATGCCATCGATTCGTTAGTATTTAGGGGTGAGGAAAGATACAAGATGTCTGCGTCTAACTGGTCTCTTTCCTTACTTTGTATTATTGGCAAACACGATGTTGCAGGTTTAGAAAAAAAGAACTCATGTGTACACAATTGGAAACATTGAATTTGGTCGAGAGATTCATTTATCAAAAGTATAACAACATTCCAATTAGATAGGCATTCTGAAGCATCCCAAATGGAAACTGAGAACTCTCAAGTGGACCAATTCAACCTCGAAATCCATGCATCCAGTGAGGATTTTTGCTTTTCTGTCCAAATCCAACTGCAAAAAATAAGTTGTCTTCTATTTTTTTCTCTCATTACATACCTTGGTAAACGCGACACAAACGCCTGCAACATGTTCTGCTCCAGGGATTGGAAGGGAGAAACAGATTGGAGGAGGGTTTCGGACTGAAGTTTTCAGGCTTGAAATTTTTTAGACAACCTAGACATCCTAGTTACAACTTACGGGAAATCTCTTCGCTGAAATAGTGTCCATCAACTCCGATCGACAAATCTAAACCAACGTTCACGGGATTATAGGTAGCATTCACACAAACTGAAATTGGGATTTCAATTCTTACATCTTATGAATACAAACCTGAATGTCTAAATTCTGGAACTGAGATTCCAAGGCAACAAGCACAGTTTCCATGCGAACATTTGCAGCCATTCGAATCAGAATTGTGAAGCACAATTTCTATAAAAATCAAGATTTGACTACAAGTTTAAAATATCTCCACCTCTCTGAACAGTTTGCTTCGATGTGAACACTTTCATTTTGTAATCATCTGTATGGATTGCAATGTGACTTGAGTTCTTGTTTCCCAACGTGACGAGGACTTCATCTAAAGAAAAAGTACGATCTAGAATTGAAATATTCATACAACCAACTTTGCTGAATGCTCTTGTCAGCCAACTTGAAAACAATTTTGTCCAGTGAAGTAGGGAATCTGATTCTTCCGGTTAGTTTTGACGAGTTTCCTTTGAAGTTCACATATTTCGTAATAGGTTCCCATTTCTTGTTGAAGATATCAATCGAATTCAGTGAGATGTTTTTGTCAAAATATTTGACAGAGAAATCCACGATATTCTGTTTATTCTGATATCCAAAGGATACAGAAAGGGGAATTAATGGAAGAAGAAACAGGAGAACGAGGCGCATTTTATTATTAGAAAAAGAAGACAGATGGAGATAGAGATGAGGAGGTAGAGGTCACTTGACTCAAGGATATATTACACTGAAGGAAGGTTGAAGAACAATTGGCAGAAAAAGTGTTCCTTTGGGGAGAAAACGCCATTGGTTCGGCTTGTTTGTCATGCTCATCTCTTGATAAAGCTATGACTACTGTAATGATAAGAATTACAATTTCCGATAATAAAACATTTATTATATGCAAAGATCTAGTAGTATAGTAGTAATTGAAGGACGACGATGATGATAGTGAATGGAAAAAGGGGTTTGAGAGAAGGGTTGGTACTTTACTCTGGTGCGGAAAAAGAAAGAGGATATTGTACTGGAAAGTATTCGATTCGATTCGAGATTGATGAGGAGAGAGTGGTGAAAAAGAAGAGGGTATATCGAGAAGATGTGGTTGGATTATCTATTGATCTGAAAATATATCCAGTTCTTGAATACGGACAGTTGAGAAACTTACTGTCGTATGCACGATCCGTATAGTTGGTACCTCCTTGCTCAGCCATGATTGCCATGTCAGACATGACAGAAGTGGCTTCCGTAAGCTCGGAATGTTGAGATTCCTCGATTTGCCAGTCCCACTTACAACGGTCCGGGATATTGTTCTCGAAGCGAATCTTCAAATAACTTTTTGTTCAGAATCACCTCTTCTCAGACATACCTCACTGATCAACCCCTTCAGATGATTGTACTCCGGCTTAACTTCGAAAGCGTACATGTCAATCATATCCATAATTCTTTCGAATTGTCTTGGAAGGTTACTGAAGAAGATGCAGCGTTGCTCGTTGCGGACCGAAAGTTTGGCCTGTCCAACCAATGCTCGATCAGTCATATGACGCCATGGCAACTCTCCAGCACACATTTCAATGAGCATGTAGAACCAGCATTCGATATCATCACGTCTTCCGAGATCCAATCTTTTGTGAGCTTGTAGGCTACCGTATCGAACAGTACCTCTCCATCCAACCTCTCCACGGCTCTTCAGCTTCTTTCCCTCACGATCGCGGTACTTCTTAGCGAGTCCGAAATCGAACATGTAGATGGTTTTGTGTTGACCGTATTCACGCATTCCCGGAGCAAAGTTGCTCGGCTTGACATCACGACTCAAATACCCAACCGCATGAAGTTCCTCAATGGCTTCAAGTGTCTCCAAGGCAATCTTGGTGGTGGTATTGAGAGAGAACGAACGATTCGGTTGCTCAGCACGAAGACGGTAGAGATCTTTGCCAAGAAGACTGATGACCATGTAGTTGTACTCACGACGAATGGTACCCTGAAAATGTTCAGTGAGTGCTTTGAGAATCGACAGTTGCTTACGTAGTCGATGATGTCACAGAAGTGAGTTCCTTTGTGTTTCTTGACATGCAAAAGCACTTTGATTTCCATCGGAAGCATTCCAGTGGAATACTTTTCAGTTTTGATGGCAACGGTCCTCAAAGAAATAGTCCATTTTTCAACCTCTTCTACTTGAAGCCACTTACTTTGAAGCATAGATGCTCAAGAAGACGTGCCCCATAGCCCCATCTCCCAATTTCTGACGAAGAATGAATCTTTCGCCCTTCTCGTTTTCGAAGTATTCTCCAGTAACTGGAAGTCTATCTCTTCTCGAACTCTCCGACTTTTCCTTGATAGCAGGTCCACGCAGACGTGGCTCAGGAGCCGGAGCATGTTGCTCCATGATGACCGCTTCTTGAGCAATCGGTTGAACTTTGACACGTTGCTTATGGTTGAGCTGGAAATTTAAAATTGAGTTCATGGAATCCACCAAGTCTCTGTTACATTTTCCTCGGCCACCAGCGTTGGCGTGTTCGGGATTTGAACCATGTCGGTCTGATCCAACGCTGCAAACGAAACAGGATTTTCTGATTTCCAAGAATATCGAACTCACCGGTAGTCATGACTGCTGAAGAACTTTGAAACTTTCTTCGATGGCGACTCTTGCGAAAACTTGATTCTGTACTGATTGGTTTGTGCCTCTCCTGCTCAATCGAAAATCCAACTAGAATATCCACGTCACACCTCGAAACGTGAATGAAATTCTCCTTTTCTCGCCAACTTTTGCAGCCGTCAAAAAAACATGTGAATCATTCTGAATTTGTGAAACAAGCGATATTCGACGTGATTGTTTGCGTATTCTCCACTAGAAAAAATGGGTCAAAAGTGGAGCGGAGCGAATACGGTAACCGATTCCTGGTGTCCTGGATTTCTAATTTTTGCTCAGAAATCTCAATCGACGGCTCCACCTTCTTCGAAAGTAACCGCGACGCCATCGATGACAGCCAAACCAAGATCTGACAGAGAGGAGAAGCCAAAAGTACAGTAATCCTCTCAATTCAACTCTCAGCAGTCTTTTAGGACACGAAATCTTCGTCGTCGGCATCGACTAGTCTTCGAACTGATGATGCTTCAAAACAGAAAGCAAATGTAAGCTATTATCGAAAAATAAGAAGAAATGAGATATTGTTTCAGAATGAACCGCTCTACGAGAATCTCAGCTACAAAGGATGAAATCGAATCCTGACATCATCAGATCGACAACATCGTTTATGAACGTCATCTTTTTTTTGGAAACTCAAATGAAGTTTTTGAATATTTTTCTGCGTTCCTTCCGGAGAACATATGGAAATAGATTTCTTGAGCTTAATGATTAGTGTCATCTCATTTCTTTCTTGACATTTTTCCATATTCTGACATCCCCAAGGACACCTTTCGAAGCTCCACGACAACCCGAAGTGCTCTCAGAAAATAAGTGGAGGGGTCCGAAGTGAGTCTCTCCATTTCTTTCTTTTCCCCTTTTTCGAGACTCAGCGAAAGTCTTAATCTTAAATTATAGGGTACGAAGTGAGTCGAGAAGTTGGAAGAATACTTTTTTCACTTTTTTGAGAAAAGCCAAGCTTCTTCTTATTCTTCTCACCTATGACCATGCCAATCATCACATTTGTGGTTGGAAACATCTATTTAATTTTTGGCTCATTTAAAACGTTCAAAGTTGTTGGAATCGATGTCTTCACCTCCTGTATTCTAACAACTGTTCTCGCAATACTTGGATCGTGGCATGTCATTAGAATAGCGAAGACCACATCTGGAAATTTAGTTTGTCCTAGAACTTTCGCTCTCCAGATGATCCTATCACATTTTTCAATTATCGTAGTGACCGCTGCCATAATTTCCACCCACTGGATCACCCCGAATCTGGTATGTCTTATGCATTTTCATTATTCTTCATTCAAATTTTAAGGCAACACAATCAGCATCGTTCCTGTTGTTCGCATTCTTCGGTTATCTTCTGAACATCGGCGCAGGGATGTTTCCTACATTTTCCGTGGCGGACCCCTTCTATTGGAATCAGAATCGAACCATCTCCCCGTCGTATGACAGAGCATTAAAGTCTGTCATTCTTGCTGTTATCTCCCATTGCTGTGTATGTATTCATGTGTTCGACTTTCTATGATTAGGTACTTATAGGCTTATTTTTCATGTCTGTGGCATTCAATCGCCACGATGGTAATTATTTTTTTCGATGTAGTACTGATGGCACATTATTGGGAGACCGCTGGCTTTGAAGACTGGGGAGTGGGCAATCGAAATCAAGATGAAAACGATAATCATGAAAATATTGTTGTTGAAGACTTGCATATGGATTGACCTTGTGACTCATGAACCATTTCAGTTTATTCAATGAACTTTCCAATTCGTCATTTCTAAACACAGAGCATGAGGAATAACATAATTTTGTTCAGTGATCACAAAAGATTTCGCAATTTTTCTCAATGTTTTGACATAGCAAATTTCGATAGGTGTTCACCCCTATTCTCATTCATTCTACTATTGCCTTATATCGAAAACTGTGAGTTGTTTTCTGGTTCTTAAACATAAGCTTTGCTATTCGCAATAGGTTGTACAGCCCGCAAGCAAGTTTACCATTGATTTCTTAGTATACGAATCTGATACAATGATTCAATTTAGCATTGTTTTGAAAATCACCGGTTATCAATATTTTCTGAAATTTACTTAAAATTCCCCGAAGTTTCATTCAATTTCAACAATTCTCAATGCGGCGATAAAAATAATGGGACGAGTGCGCCGGACACAGTCGAAACGAGTGTTACCGTAGTCGTGCGCCTTTAACTCGCTGGGTCTCGCACAGAAATGCAGAACAAGCCATTTTTCTTTCCAATTCCTAAACTTCTTTTCGATTTTTCAGGCCAAGAATACGTTTTCAAGCCAAAATTTTTGTTGATAAAATTAAAATCAGCGATATTACATAAGGATATCCGTAAATTCTGTTGTTTCCGCCGTTAAATTTCATGATGCGTTATTTCTCGAAAATTCTCATGACCAATTTTTATTTTACAGGAAACTCCAAATACTGGGTAGCAAGACGAAATGAGGTGAGTATTTTTGCTTTCTTTCTTACCTTCCAAACAGAACTATTCAATTTAATTATTTTTGAAAATTAAACTAGGAGAAACTATGTAATTTCAGTAATCTCCGTCTGCAAAAACGTTTGGCTTCGGCCGTTTTGAAGTGCGGAAAGCACCGCGTCTGGCTCGACCCCAACGAGGTCAGCGAGATCTCTGGAGCCAACTCCCGCCAAAGCATCCGCAGACTCGTCAATGACGGACTCATCATCCGCAAACCAGTCACCGTCCACTCCCGTTTCCGCGCCCGCGAGTACGAGGAGGCCCGCAGAAAAGTATATAAATTTTTAAACTGTGTTATCAATGTTATGTGTATTATTCTAGGGACGTCACACCGGTTACGGAAAGCGCCGTGGTACTGCCAACGCTCGTATGCCAGAAAAGACCCTCTGGATCCGACGCATGCGTGTCCTCAGAAATCTTCTGAGAAGATACAGAGATGCCAAGAAGTTGGACAAGCATCTTTACCACGAGCTTTACCTTCGCGCCAAGGGAAACAACTTCAAGAACAAGAAGAACCTCATCGAGTACATCTTCAAGAAGAAGACTGAGAACAAGAGAGCCAAGCAACTTGCGTAAGTTTTTATTTAATATTGGGAAAACCCGATTAGTGTTCAATGTATTAATTACAACACATTAATCGTAAAAATTATTTAAAATGTCGATTTTCAGTGACCAAGCTCAAGCCAGACGTGACAAGAACAAGGAGAGCCGCAAGCGCCGTGAGGAGAGACAAGTCGTCAAGCGTGCCGAGCTTCTCAGAAAGATTTCCCAGAGCGAGAAGATCATCGCCGGAAAGTAAAACTTTGTTGTTTTTCCTCTGTAATGTCAATAAAGTTATTTGTTGAACTCTTTATAATTGTTAATTAAAACATACGTATGGCTATTCTAACACTGTAACAGCTTTCAGTCTTCCACGATACCTGGGGCTCCAGTTAGAAGATTAATTTGTATAAAAGCTTGCATTCCAGACGTGAGGATATGCGAGTTGAAGCTCACCAGGTGTTCAATGTGAGCGTTCAGCTATGCGAGTTCTTCAATGTCGACTTGTCAGATCGGGGTTATTACCAGGTTCTTGAAAGCTTTTGAAGCATCTCACCTGTACCATTTAGATACGACTGAAACCGAAGAAAACTGTTGATATGGGGTCGGTTGATATTTCACACGATATTGAAGCAGACAGAGAATCGGGGTGCGAATTTGCTGATCAACTCTCAATAACTTCTCATTTCCAGACCAAGATCGTCGAATAATATTCTCCTGGCACACGTCTATCAAGGAGCAGCTGTTAGTAAGACTATCGAAGTCACATACCAGCATGAGAAATTCAATTTGGGTACCATTCGAAAATCCCAATAAAAAACTAAGAAAAACAATTATTCAGATGACTGGTTTCACATTTCAATCCAATTCAACTCTACTCTCAACTTGTGCGAACCTCAGAAGCTAGAAATTGAAGTGGAGTTATTGTAAGCGTTTTATTTTTATCTTGAGTAGCAAATTTACAATTAAAGGTATATGGACCGGTACCATCCACCCCAATATGAAGCGTTCGTAAAAGTCACGAAGAGAATTGTGGAGATTCCTCTCGATCCTACTCGTCTGGTGGCTGCAGCAAGATCTTTGTATTTTGACAGCGCGTATCTTTCCGCGATCACTATGTGCGTCTACAGCAGCCTTGTCATGGTGGCAACTAGGCAAAGAAGACCCAACGCGGCTGAATCGGTATGTGAATCAATGTGATGAATACTGGAAACCCCCTGTTAGTTATTACAGACTTCATCTGTTAAAAGCACTAAACTTCGAAGAGTTTACAATTCTTCTGCTCATGCACTTCTGTTCGCAACGAGATCCATTCAACTGTTCATCGTGAGAAACTCCGAATTAATTAATGCATCTGTTTCTGTTGGTAAGTGAAAATAAAAAACAACGATTCTCTTCACGAATCAAAAGAACTTTCAGCAATCCTCGATGTACAAACGGAGATGAAAGCAGCTCTTCTGCGATTCGACAATACCGATCAACCAATAAGATGTGTGGAAGCTGACATTTCTGAATGGAGTACTAAAATCACATTGATTTATCAACAGATGCTTGTTCTTTTTCGGAAATCAACTGGTAAGATTTTAATTTTTTGGATCTCGTTGATGGAAAGCTGAATTGTTGATATTTATTGATTTTTCAGAGCTCAATCAACAATTGCTTCTTGTGTTTGATAAACAACGTCGAGCGGTGTTTCGTGAAGCATTTTGGATAACTGAACAACCGATTGAAAGATGTTGTCTGAGAACACCAGTCGCAGTTTTGGAACATTATAAGTCGATTATCAAAGTGGACTATCTGAAGAAACTACCTCGCTGCACCATTTTCTGTGAAGAGACTGATTGCCCCGGGGAGTATTGGTAAGTCAGAACTTGTAAGCGTTTTGTTTCAGCGTTTTTGTTTGCAGTCCAATTATATTCGAAGATGTTTTCTCCAGACATCCAGACTCTACATTGCTACACGCTCGTGCATCACAAGAGGTGAGAAAAATCGGCAAATCCCAAGAACGAAATTAAATTTTAGCTTGGAATTCCTAACAGTGCATCCATGCCAGCCGTCAAAACTCACGACAAAAACAAGTCGTTTCGTGAAAAAATTCGGAACGAAACACGGAAACTCATTCATCCCCGTCGTAAAAGTCTCGATTGTTCACAATCTTTGTCCAGGAAAGTGGTAAGCTCGTGTTAGCCAGAAGATTTTTATAAATTTTCTGCGGATTCAGGACGGAGGCGCCTCAGCTCGGAGTCGAACAAAGACCTTGATGGAAGCTACTTCTTCAGATGGTGGGCTGTTGTTGAAGATGCCTATTGCTCTGAGTCCCGTTGGAAGTCCCCGTGTCCCATTAGCGTCCGAAGAATCAGCAGATAGTCCGAGCTGTCACAGCGAACCAATCGGTAACTATTCGATTGTACAATGCCACAAAATAAAAAATTCAATTCAGCATCTCCATCATCTTCTTCGGAATTTGGGCGTTGTTCGGCAGCCGGTGAACCGTTTCAAGACGATCGACTACCTTTGATGTCGAAGGAAAGTGTCACTTCAGAAGAGGCAAACGAATATTAAGACAATAAAAGTTGATCAATCAAACTTTTTAGATCGCCAACGCTCTTCGTGCTTCAGTTTCTGCAGATGACGTTCTGTCTTACTCTGGAGTCGCAGGACCGTCTCAAGGGGCAACTCTGTCTCAATCCGAGAAAAAGTTGACAGAAGAGCATCCAAAAGACATAATGGCTGCGTTTGAGCTGCTCCGAGAGCGAGAATCGGCGAAGAAAATTTTGAGAGAGCAAGCGAACTATGAAGGATATCTTTATAGGTTTGCATTTTTCCATGGAAATCCAGTTAGTTCATTTGTATTCTCAGTGAACAAGCTGCAAAATCAACATTCGGACCTGTTTTCACCCCAATAAAATCTTCACTTGTTATTGGAGATCCAGTTCTCCGTTCTTCATCAAAAACTCACTTAGTTGTATTTGTTCATGGACTAGAAGGTTTGTTTAGTGAAAAAAGAATATGGTTACGAGTATTTGAGTTTTTAGGATCTCACGAAGACCTTGTTCCATTCCGATGTGGTCTCGATCAAGCTATCAGTGCACATTATCATTCAATTCAAATGGACGGAGTTGACTTTGAGGAAGATCCATGGTCTTTTGAATATCTCATGAGCAGTGCGAATCGTAGTCAAACGTGGACTGATATTACAACAATGGCCCACAATTTGCTCTCCGAAGTTCGAGAATATGTTGAGGAGGCGCGGTGTGATATTCAAAGAATCAGGTAAACATGCCAAAACGGATAGCTTTCAAACGAATAGTTTTAGTTTCATGGCTCACTCTCTCGGTGGAGTAATTGTTCGCAGCGCTGTTGGTTTGGCACCAGAAGTGGAAATGCAATGGATGGTCGATAGATGTTACACTCTGATGACAATCAATTCACCACATCTAGGACTTGCCTACGTCCCGAAGCATATTCACTGGGGTGTTCAAATCGTCAAATGGTGAGAGCACGCACAGAAAATTAATTGAATGTAGCTGATCTATTTTCAGGTGGAAGAAATCTCGTTCTATGGAGCAACTGTCGTTCCGAGATTCCGTGGATTTTGCCTCTTCATTCATTTATAGAACTTCTTTGAACAGTGCATGTGGAAAGTTCAAGAATGTGCTTCTCGTTGGAACGCCTCGTAATTTTTTAAAAATCAACTTTCATGTTTCAAATTGTCTTTGTTACAGATGATCAGATAGTTCCATACATGTCGTCTCTGTTAGTTCCATCGAAAGTATCTTCAGAAGATCATTCACAATTTGGAGAAGCTTACAGGTTTGTAAAATTGTGTTAATTATTTTATTTTCCCTTTGCAGAGAGATGATGTCGGCTTGTTTGAATTCAATCCGGAACAGTGAAAAGAGCGAAACTCTCGTTCGCTATACTACATTCCACCAGTTGGGGTCTACAAACACCCAAAAGCTCACAGGAAGAGCCGGTCAGTACTCAATTTCTAAACAACGAAACATCCTCACTTATTCCAGCTCATGTCATTGCTCTGGAAGACTCTGTTTTCATCGAGAAGCTCTTCAACATTTCCGCTGTCAAGTATTTCGTATAGAATATAATTTTCATCACATTAGGGATGAATGTAAATTGTAATAACTTATTTTTCAGAATCTGTAGTTTTTTCTTCCGCTTGAAATACCCACTTTCTCATTGTATCCACTTCTTTTTCTGTTTTTAGGTTCAACCATTTTCGTTTCATGGCCTTGTCTTCTACTTATCACATTTATTTGTTCTCCACTTCCGATCATTCCAACTTTAATTCCACCAAGTTTTCATCCGCGTTTTATCATTCCAGACCTGCGTACTTCTTTCACTGATCCTTGCAATTTTCTTCTCTGTAGCCTCACTCTCGCCTCATTATTTATCCTATTTCTTATCATTGTTTAATTCAGGAAGAATATTATCACAGCATACCGTTGCGAACTGTCTGGTCGAGAAATCGTGTTCAATCGCATTGGTGTTGCACGGTGCCAAAAAGGCGTCCAAATGTTTCATGCCAACTCCAACTCCAGCTTAAGCTGAGTATCGCGCGTTCACCGCGTCGCAACGAAAAATTGCGGGAAACAAAATTTGAAAGCGACCAGACAGTTCGCGACCCTGTGATATCACATTAAATAATGAAGATCGTCGTATTTTCATCATTATTTGAATGTTCTTTTTTACTGGTTTCGAACCAATTACTTTTGTGCCCTTGTTTCCAATCAAGCTTAAATCAGTTTTCAGATTGTCAGATGAAAATCAACGAGAAGTTTCCGGCATGGAAGAAGAAAAAGCAGAAGAACAAGAACAAGAGTGAGTTCTAATCCGAACTAAATCGCTGTGAAAAGAGGTGTTCAGATAAGTTCAAACAAGGAGGTCAGGCGAATCTTAACACTTCTCAAGTTAATGGTACTTCTCGGCAAAATGGAGGACAAGATCACAATTTATCAGTGTTAAGAGTGAACAAAAAGAAGAAAAAGAAGAAGAACAATGCGACAAGCATCGAAATTAAAGAAGAACTGATGAATTCAACTGTTCAAATGAAAAATGGTGTGCTAACAAAGAAAGACAAAGTGGAAATCAAACAGGTGTGTGATACTCCCTTCTGTTGGTTTTCTAAGTTTACTGAGTATTCCAGACTAATTCAACTGTTAATACCCCGGTGTCAGACAAGTCATCAACTGCTTCTTTGACAGCACCCAATTCAAAGAGTCGAAATTCTTCGGTTCCTCCAAAAAACTCTTCAGTCTCAAGGAATGAGCCCATACGCGAAAAGTTCAGTCGTCCCCAGTTACCTATCGATGCTGTTGAGCAACAGTTAATGCATGAGTTGGCGACTCAGGAAACCCTCATTGTTATTGGAGAGACTGGATCCGGAAAGTCAACTCAAGTTCCTCAGGTATAATTCTTCGTACTCTCATTCTTATTTTTACTTCCTTGATCTCAGTTATGCGTTCGTGCTGGAATCGCTGAAAATGGTTCGATCGCAGTGACAGAGCCTCGACGAGTTGCAGCAGTTTCGCTTGCTTCTCGCGTAGCTGTAGAAATGGGAACAGACATCGGTGGAACTGTTGGCTATCATGTCCGTTTCGAAAATGCCACTACACCTAAAACAAAGATTGAATACATGACTGATGGAATCGTTCTGAGGTGAGACTTGTTGTTTAGCCTCAAAAACCGACAACTTTTATTTCAGAAAAGCACTTCTTGACTCACTTCTCAGCAAATACTCCACAGTAATTATCGATGAAGCTCACGAGCGGAGTTTGCATTCAGATGTACTAATGTGCATTGTGAGACAGTGTCAGCGCCAGAGGAAAAATACAGACAATCCATTGCGAATCATCATTATGTCTGCGACATTGCAGGTATTTACTGAAACATCTTGCAATCTACCAGTTTATTTTTTCTAGGCTGAAAAGTTCCAATCGTACTTCTTCGACGCAAAAGTGGTGTTAGTAGCAGGACGAACATTCCCAATTGAAGTGTTCCATGTTAACCCCAAAATCAACAAGTCATTTTCTTCAACTGATTACGTGTACAATACGGTTATTTGTGTGAAACATGTGCATTTGAATGAACCCAAAGGGTGCGTAAAAATTATATGAATTACTGTATATCAACGTTTTTTCAGACATGATATCCTAGTATTCCTTACCGGTAGCGAAGAAATCGAAGCTGTTGCATATCAACTTGCGGAACTCAATGGATCACTTCCAGCCTCTGCTGATGTTATTCTCCCTGTTCCCCTTTATGCAGCACTCAGGCCCGAGAAACAAAAAGAAGCTTTCCGGAAGACTCCACAGGTTTGTGAATTTAAAACGGCAGGTTTTCAAAAAATTATCTTCAGGGAGCCAGAAAAGTGATCATTTCAACAAATATTGCGGAGACATCTGTTACCATTCCTGGAGTTCGAGTCGTGATTGATTCTGGAAAAGTCAAAATCAAGTGAGTGCGGCTTCATCTAGAGATATTTTATTGATTTCTTTGTCAGGAGGTTCGAAGCTTCAAACCGTATTGACGTTCTGAAAGTGCACAATGTGAGCAAGGCTCAGGCGAAACAACGAGCAGGAAGAGCTGGAAGAGATGCACCTGGAAAGTGTTACAGGTATGAACTTGATTGATTTATAATCGCATTTGTAGCTAAATTGTAGTTTGTTATCAGTGGAATTTCGTTTATTTTGATAAGAAATCAGTTGTATCTTCTCCTTTGTTTCTTTTTGTTACCGCAGTGATGATAGTTAGTTTTAAAAAATTCCTCAAAAGGTATTAGCTACTATTGTTTGTTCATAATCTTTTACAACAAGTCGCCTACTTCCAGACTCTACTCTCGCGATGACTTCCATAAGTTCGAAGCTGATAATATGCCCGAGATTCTCCGATGCAATTTATCAGCCACGTTCCTGGAGTTGATGAAACTCGGAATGAAGAATCCACATCGTTTGAAACTTATCGATCCACCTGAATCAGAGAATGTTGAAGCAGCGTTGTTGGAACTCACGGTAACACTCAAACTATTAAACTGGGAAGTTTGAACCTGAAATTTCAGTCTCTCGGAGCCATCCGTCCTCTCAATTCCAAAAAGAGCAGCTTCGCTCTCACCGAAATGGGAAATGTGTTCTGCATGTACCCATTGCCACCAGACCATTCAAGAATTCTCTTCCAAGCTCAAAGAGAGGGATGCATCATGGAGGCTATCAAAATCGTCGCTGCCATGCAAACGGATGCGCTATTCTCTGGTGGCAGTGATTCAAAGAGTGATGCTGAAGTCGAGAGGATCAGAAGAAAGTTTGAAAATAGAGAAGGAGATCATATCACATTGCTCAATATTGTTCTAACTTCTAATGTGTTCTTTGAACAGGTATTCAATTTAGTTCTTCGGTGTTTTCCTTACCATTCAATTTTCAGCTCAATTCTAAAACAGAAGCAGATGCACGTTTCGGTCAGACCAACAGAGCGCTAGAAAGGGAATACTATGAAGCCATCAGAGTTTGTGAACCATAATTCATGAATCTTATTTTCCATCATCTCACTTTCAGAAGTTCTGCAGTGACAATATGATCAACGAGCAACATTTGAAGACGGCATCAATGATTGAGGATCAATTGAAAGAAATTGCTATGAAACAAGAAGTGAAATTCTCGACATGTGGCTCTGATTTTGCAAAGATCAGGTAAAAGTTAGAATTAGATCGAACACCTCACTAATTTTCCGATTTCAGAAAAGCGATAGCCGTTGGAATGTTCTTGAATAGTTGCGAATACGATCGTCAAACAGACCGATATCGACTGATGATCAACCCATCCATCACTCTCAAAATTCATCCTTCCTCTTGTCTTTCTAGATCGAAACCAGCGTATATTGTGTTTTCGGAGCTCATGCAGACCACCGATCTCTTTGCATTGTAGGCTACTAAATCATTTAGTCTCAGTGCTCATTTAATTAATTTCAGACAAGTTACCTTGATCGATGTTGATTGGGTCCGTCCGTTAATCACTGAACACAAAAAAATGCGTACAAATCATGTGGCCGAAACTGCTCAACGAATTCAACAAATCACTCTCACTGAGCCGAAAGCAAAGAAGCCCAAGCTCAACGTTACTCTTTAATTTTCTCTCTGTTAATTGTTGCCTTGTACTTGATACCAGTTTCATTTGTTCTGTTGCCAACCCACTTTTTCAAGTTTTCGCTTATTTTTATCAATTTCTTCTATACCTCCCACTCTTATTTGCACTTCCCCAACCTATCTCCCTTCAGTCTCGCACCTTCCGCTTTCGAAAATCTCATGTCTTTTCTGAAAATGTTTCTTTGGGTAATCTACTTTATTTTTTGTATTTCAATTTGATTATTTATATGTGTTTCAGTTTGATTATGAATACGAGCAAAAAAAGTTTGTGTCTAGAATAAGGTGCATTCTACGGAGCTAGGGATGAAATAGACATACAACGGAAGCAGGGGGACGGCTACTTTGCTTATCGCTTCATACAGTACTGATCATTTTAGATGCGCGTAATGCAGAATTAAATCGAAAAATGCTTTTTTTGGAGGTTTGAAAACGTAGTAAGAAGGGGTCCGATCGAGCTCAAAATTTGTGGGTATTCTTACCAAGTCTCCCAAGAACCCATCTAAAAAGGTAAAATTTGGAGCAGAGCATTTTTTTTGAAAAATGTATTTCACTCATTGCTCAAGTATCCTTTCAGAAGTAGGCGTAACTCGAGAACTGGGAATCTATTGGCCATAAGTTGTCCTATTCAGTATGATTCAAACTGGAAATTCGGGAGAGAATTACTCTTTTAGTGAACCTTCTGCACTAAAAGAAGCGTTGTACATGGAGAGAATGTGGAGTCAATGAGCAAGTGTAATCAAAGAGTGTTTGCCCAAAAAATTTCGTCCAAAATTGTGCTCCGTGACACACATCCCCGGAGACGAACTTCCACAGAAATCTCAAAATCTAGGGAGAATTATCAATTTTTAAGAAGTTTTTTCTTTGGTTTTCGAGGGGAGCTCACATCGGAAAGGATTCTAGAGGAATAATCTAACTATTTTTCACAAAGCTAAGTATTTATTATTGAAGGTTCGAGTACTACGCATGCAAAATTGAGCAAAAACCGAAGTTGTGAAACGATAAGCAATGTGACTCTCATAAACTGTTTGAGATTTGCAGATGGAGAAAGAGAACATCACCAACTCGCGGATTACGTTCAATGTTCTTTTCTATCTTGTGATTTGCTCTGTGCAATCAATCTTATTCCTTGATATCCTTTTCCTCTTCCTGGATATCTTTTTGTGATCCTCTTCTTTTTTTCTTTCTTCTTCCATTCGAATCTAAAAAGAACAGCTGTCTTATTTCGAAGGTCTTCTTCTTTTTATTTTCCAAAATGTTGTTTCAATATCACACCTCAGGAGAGGCCAATTAAAATTTGTCTTTTCTCACTCTTTTCCCCCATCAAATTCTCTTTGTTTTTGTTATTTTTGTGGTCTCATATTGCAGTTTGGAACCTCCGTTTTCCCTTCTTTCCCCTCATCAACCTTTTCTAGAATTTGTTATTTTCAGACAAATAAAAATCCGTATCATATTCGAAAAAATGTGTTCTTTTTTTCATCCGGTTTCATATTTTATGACTCATTTTATGACACCTCAATGTGGATTTCATGACACGAAACTTTGCAATTTGATTCCTTTTCTCTTTTTCTTTGATTTGCCTCCGGTCAAAAGTCATTCTCAAATTGGTCAACTTCACTGCTGTAGTTCCAGAAATTTCAGGAAAAAGTAGAAAGCAAATACATGAATTCCAGAAAAAGAACACATGGAAAAGTACCACAAAGAAACGCAATTTTTGTGTCACATTAATTTTTACGATTCCATCATCATGTATGAAAATTCAATTTCAGAGAAGGATTATTTGAGAAATGTCACCGACATTTTCATTTTGAGTAAAATTGCGGTGAGAACATCGATTTCCATTTTCATTTGGCACTTTCAAAATTGAATTTTCTGGAAAACACATTTTGAAGCTTTGTTTTGGTGTGGGAAATAGATAAAAACTAAAACAGAATTATTTTGAATACCTAGATCTTGATAACCGTATTAAAGCTATAATATATCTGAATTCCAAGTTCTCCCACGATACGGTTGACTCAAATTTTTTCAAGTGGTTTTACGGATTCCTTGTTAGAATAAAAATGATTAGGTAGTCGGGAAAATTACAGTATTTTTTTGTAGGTATGCAGTAATTTGTTCATTGATTGGGCCCAATAAGTTAAAGTATCGATAGAATCTAAGAATCTGAATATTTGATCGTGCAAATATTTTCAGAAATTCGACAACTATTAACAGACTTTACAAGACCCTCATTCCGAAAAAATTTTCCAACCTCGAGATGAATAAAATTTGAATAATGAATCAGCTGAATCTCAATATTTCCCAATCCGAACAAAATAAACAGTTCTTCTCTATGATAGACTCTATCGTTTTTTCTCTCCTTCCTCATCCAGTTTTCAATCGTTCTTTTCCTCCCGAATCCTTCACCCCCTTCGACGAAAAAAATATACTTCACACATTTTTTTTTCATTTCAATCAGACAACTGTCACTTTGGATTACTGTACACTTGTCGATTATGTTCCATATTTTCTGAAAAAGTCTGTTATTTTCTAGGCCATAACTGGCAAACATCCATTTTGTTGTTGTTCCTTTCCGTGTTCAGATTCATTTTCTCAGAATCAACCCTGAAAAAACCAAAAGTCATATTTTAAGGAAAGTTTCAAAGTGTTAAAAAGTAAGCAGATTGGTTACAGTTCAATGATTTTTGGGAATTCCTTTTGAAATCGAATCCTCTCGGAATCCTTGTACTCTGCGTCTCTTCCTCTTCTATTATCTCTCGTTTAACTTCTTTCCACACGATTACTTTATGACTTTTCAAATATTTTTATGTTGTTTATTTTATGGTTTTGAATTTATATTTCTTCTTGATTTTGTCTTCCTATCTTAATCACCACCACATCACGGAAGTGTTCTGTATTTGGTTTAGAATGAGCTAGATTAAAATAAGCACCGTAAGAGAGACCCCATCAGAAACACGGTTTTGAAAAATGGAACTCTCGTAAAGAAAGTTCAGCACCGTTTCACCTTCAATAGACATACCATCTTCCGAAGAGATTGTACAAACAAGATGTAAACTGTAAAAATTATGTTCTAGAGTAGATTTGCACACTCGCAAAACTCCAGTGCAAACAGGCAAGATTGAATCACTCTCTCAGATCCCCATAGTTCACCGTTTCCACAAAATCGTCGAAATTTTGCATCTGTCGAGCAGTACTGCTGATTAGTGTACTTCTGATCAATTTCCTGTACAAGGACAGAGGCTTCAGGGAAAAAGGTGAAAATCTACTATTATGAAAGCTTTCAAATTAAACTGAATCTTGTGAAACGTTGTCCTGGAGTCAATTTCACCGGGTTTCGAATCGTTTGTTTTTCTTTGCTTCTATTGTAAAAAATCACTGAAGAGCCAGTTCCTTTCAAAGAAACGAACTGAAGCTTCTGGGGATTAATACCGTGGTGTTTTTGGTTACACTGAACACGAGAATCAATTTTTAACCTAAGCATTGCGGACCTCGAAACTTTATTTTTGAGTTGATGGAGTCCGATAACTTTAGAGAGCAATTTTCAAAAAGTCATAATACGGTTTTCAGTATGAATTTATAAGAAGAGATAGATCAAAAAGTTAGCATCTGAATTTTAGGCCTCATGGAACAGAATCTCTACATTTTAGATTTCCTTTTTTTAAAACTTCCGCACTTCGTTCCATTCGAACACCTGATTTAGAATGATCCGACTGTCTTGTTCCATATGAAATAGAAACCAAAAATAATCCTCATCAATGTCCCTATCTTTTTTATAATAACAATCAAAAAGAGAGAGACGACACAGAGATAGAAACAAAACAAAACCATGCGGTTTTTGTTTCTCTTTTCTCATGCCATCACTACTTTTTGATTCAGTTTACTGTCTGCTTTATAGCATTGTTTTAGTACGAACTATCACATGTAAGAGAAGTCCAAATTGTGATCGTTTCTAGTGTATCCGAAACAATAAGAAATTACTGATAAACTGCGAGGAAAAATCAAATCAGCAGACGGAGGAGACACGAATTATCGGGAATTCTTTTCATTTCTTTATTTCAATTCCACTATAGTTTTCTACTGATATTTTGAACTGAATATTAAGCCAATTCAAAATGAGTGAAATCGGTCGGGTAGTGAAGAATTTTATATTGAAAGGGGTAAGTTTTGATAAACGTTAAATATAAACTTTTCATTTGTTAGCTATGAAATCCTAAAGATTTCATTTCCTAGAAGAACAGGATCGGTAAAAATGTATTTTGATTAAAAAAATCAACCTAGTTTTTGATTCCAACTTGATTTGTTAGAAACTCGGACATTAGTTCCTTTTGTTTGATAAGCAGAATGATTCATTGAAAGGTGAAAACCTAAAAAAATGAGGAAAGATGCTCTCCGAATTTGAAGTTTCGTTTAAATTCAAACACGTCAGAATGTTTTTGTTCCAAAAACTTCGACTGTCCTATAAACAAAGACGACACCATTGAAAACATTTGTAGACCATTTTTTTTGTTGATTGAAACTTTTGGAAACACGAGTTTTCAAAAATTGACTTGGGATGAGAAAGAACGAGGGTAGAGGAACCAGGGTTGTGAACTCAATCAAAGTTCAGATGAACTCTCGATTCATGAAATCGTTAAGAAATAGTACGATCCGACAGGAGTTTTCATAGAATATTGGGAGATTAGATCTGCCAGAATGCTTACTATAGAGCTTGGAATCTGTAACTTATCTGGGAAAAGGTAAGGAGCCAGAAAAGATAGGATCAAATTTGTCCTTTTAGTCTGAACGTTTTCTGGTGTTTACATCAACTTCAAAACTCAATTTTTGTAGTTGACAACTTCTTGTACAACGTCTTCTAAAGATGGTATATTCCGTGAAAGTGGCAAAGTGCAAAGTTTTCTTAATTCCAGTAAAATTTGAGGATATCCTGGCTTTCATAGGACGTACCATTTTCAGAAGAGGTCCTAGAACAAAGTTGTCTATGAAAAATAGAGAGTTGATGTATACACCTAAAAATTTCAAACCAAGCGGACAAGATTGAATTGTTCCCAGACCCTCAAAGTTGGCAATTTCAACTTGAAACGTCAAAGGCTCATAAAATTTTGAGCAGTGCTGTATTTTCTGAACACTCGAGAGTTTAAGATTTTGACGGAATGTATGATACATTAATTTGATAATATAGGTTTAAACTTAAAATGATTTAAAATAAAAATACCCCAATGATACGCCAAATGAATGATTTCAAATTTCCAACTGTAACTATATAAACAGCTTCAAAATCTCAATCCCAAACAAAAACTTCAATACAGTACACTTCTGTGATGTGGTTTAGAAATGATCTCGATTTCCCATTTCATCCCTAATTCAGTTTCAGCCTGTTAGAACTATACCCATCAATCCATCTGAGTCTACTTCTTCAAATCGTTTGAGTGCATGGACAAGCACAGAATCAGGCTCCGCCCATTTGTCGCGTGCTTCCACTTCTTCTATTACTTCCCCGCTTTCAGATTCTGAAACAGAAGAGGTCAGTTTATAAGAAAAATAATGATTCTTGGACCAAAAGGACCTTTAGTCTTACAAAATGTATTCAAATTTCAAAAGAAAAAGTGCAACAATTCTTCTCATTGTCCGAATATAATTGTAGAGACTTCCCACCTGTTTAGCAGCAAGAGCACCACGCGGCTCAAGCTCCGCCCACTCCTGCTCGGCGGCGACAACGAGTCAGAGCAATCGTCAGAGTAACGAGCGAGATCCATCTTCGATTGGTTTCCAGAAAAACGAAATGGGATCGACGACTGAAAATGGAGGAGGGACCAATGGGTGTTTGAATGGCCAACATGTTTTATTGGTTAGTTTTCTTCTTCACTTTCCTTCGTCATAATTTGATCTTTTTGTGAATCTTCAATTAAAACTTCTAGAATTGAAATTCTAATAATAGTTGATCTTCGAACGTGATATTTCAAACGTCAGAAGTTCGGATCTAGACCTCATTTTTCTTTCAAAAAAAAGACTTTCATATTTCAACTTCCGCTGAATTCTATGACTAATGACCCTCTTCTCGACTTTGAACATTCAATTTTTTCTTTGCCCACCTCAGGCAAATTTTTCGCAATTTCAGATGGAAAAACAAGAGAAAATGGAGCCGAAAGTCTTCAAGAAACGTTGGGTGATTTTGATAATTTTTATGTTCTTATCCGGATCAAACGGTGCCCAATGGATACAGTACTCGATTATTGCGAATATAATCTCTGAATATTATAATGTTTCGTGAGTTTTGAGATTTTCGAAATTCTGAAGATCCAATTTTGGTTTCAGATTTCAAGCAGTTGATTGGACTTCTATGATCTATATGCTCACTTATATATTCTTCTTCATTCCAGCCGCGTAAGTTTTTTTGGTTTTTTCTAGGCTTCGAGACTTGCGACTTCCTAGTTTTTTGAGGATCATGTAGTAAAATTTTTCTAGGATAGCAGCTTTCTGAATTGAGCTATCTTGCATCTCCGGGGTGTTCACTTTTGAAGGCGCGTCCTAGACCACTGACCTTTTTTCTAATGTTACTCAACTCGAAAACTGTGTTTCGAAGGACGAGCAAAGCGCGAAACGATGAAAAATACAGTTAACATATGTCACAACTCATTTTTACCTCACTTTCCATCTCTGCGTCTCTCATTCTTTTACACTATTTCTACTCAAATGCCCATCGACAGTGTGTTTACACGTAGAGCTAGAGCTTCTCTCTGCAAAGTTGTCAGAAATAGAAAAAGAGATGGAGAGAAAGAAATGGAAAGAGAGAAGACAGTGCTGCTCTTCGTCAACAATATATAAATACTTGAGAAAGAAAGAAAAAGATGTACGGAAGCACTAAAAATGAAAAAGTATAGATGAGATAGTTGAAGGAGAGAGACATAAGATCAAGGGCGTAAGTGATAACGAGTGAAACAGGAGGGGGCGTCTAGACTCAAGAGCAAAGAATATCAGTATCCATGTATACATGACAACGATCTATTGCCAATGAGAGAAAGACTGTAGTTTTTGACGTCACAACTCGTTGATATTTTGTACCTAAAGAGACACTCGAGGGATAGGTGACGGTCAGTTGAGAGTTTGGGATGGGCTGGAAGTGTGAAACTGATCTGAAGATTTATGTTTGCTAAGTGGGATCAGGTTAACAAGCTGTTGAGGTGGAAGATCACCTGAGAGGACTTGAAAGTGAGCTTTTGGTATCGGGGGGTTAGAATCTATTTGGATTTTGACGTAGAGCTCAAGAATACTGATGAGACAGAAGACAGGTGGACTTATTATAACTAAGACTAGGTGCAGTACCATGGCATTAGTTGTTTCCTATTCACATTATCTAGCATCAGTGGGCCTACATCATCTATGCCAAACACTCATCAATGTCTATAAATGTCTAAGATCTCACAGAAAATAAATATGTGCCCGTTAAGGTTTAAATTTCTGAACATTGCTAGTTGCTTCCTTGAATTATTAGACGCTTTCTCTCAAAAAACCCTCTCGATTCGCTCTCTCAATTCCTAAATTCCGAACATTCCAGATGGCTTCTCGACAAATGGGGACTTCGTCTTTCTGTTCTTCTCGGAGCACTCGGTAACTGCTTTGGAGCATGGATCAAACTTATGTCGACACATCCAGGTACTTTTGAGACACTTATAAAAAAGGCTATTACATAAAGACTGCCATAAAACATATGGAATGACGTTTGTCGATTTGATCTTCGGAACATCTCAAAGTTTGAAAACCCAGTGAGGGCTCTGGAGTTATCAGAAATCGGAAATTTATGTACGCTCCTTTTTGAAAACTCACATGAGATGTAAAGGTCATATATAGAAAACTCAACAATATCCAACATTCGTGCATCGCATGTAAAACCAAGTAAACTTCAAAAATGTTCTAGACATCAGATATCAGAAAATCTGACTTTAAGACTCCTTCTGGGTAACATTCGTCGGTCAAACCATCGTCGGAGCATCTCAAATGTTCACATTAGGAATCCCACCTCGATTGGCAGCCGTCTGGTTCGGACCCGATGAAGTTTCTCGTGCATGCGCTCTCGGAGTTTTTGGAAATCAATTGGGAATCGCTGTTGGATTTGTATTACCTCCGATGATCGTGTCAAATGGAACTGTACAGCATATCACCTACGATTTGAATACTCTTTTCCTTGGATCTGCTGTTTTGAATACTATCATTTTGGCGCTCGTTGTTTGCTGTAAGTTTTGAAAAGTGAGTGAGAGTTCATCTTGATTTTTCAGTTTTCACCGCCCGTCCGCCAGTTCCACCAAGTCTCGCTCAAGTCAATGCTCTCGAAGAGAAGACCTTTGATAATAATTTCTGGGGAACATTGAGAAAACTGATGACTTCTCGGGACTTTGTGATCCTCTTTGTTACTTATGGTGAGTCTCTGCAAGAGTTACTGTAAACTCAAAATCCTTCTGCAAAATTACTCCTACTCTATCCCATGTTCTCCATTCTCATTAATGAGGTGTCAAAACACACCTCTATCATTGAAAAAAAAGGACCAGGGAGAAAAAGTGATTTGAAAGCAATTAAAAGTGTAATAACAAATGAGAAGAAATCAACATGTCTCGGGGTGGCAATAGACAAGAGAAGTGAGGTGTGACAAGACGATGATCGATTTGATTCCATTTTGCTCACCGTGCTCTCTCACAATCATCCTCATAAAATCCATTCGAAATGACGTGAAATTGGTGTTTTCGATGATGGAGAGGGCTTGATCCAAAGGGGGGGGGGAGGTTAGGGTTAGAAGGCAGGAAGTGAAGGAAAGGGAGTTAGATGAAGGATGAAAAAGGTGACCTATTGGATGGTCCAGAAAATTGTCAAATTGATGGTTACGGGCATAAAATGTTTTGAGAGAGTAGTTCAAGAGAAGTGCATGTTTGGGTTAATAGCGGTTTTGTTAAATCCCTGAGAAGCTATAGAACTTTGTTGATGTTGACAAGAATGTGAGAGCAATTGTTTGATCCAAAAAACTAGAAAATCTGAAATTGTCAAAAATCAGGTGAAAATCAGCAAAATTAGAATTTGGTGGAACTTTGATATAACTCGGTTTATGTAACTTCGTTGGTGAATCTGGTGGCAGAAATATATATCACGGGGTTGAAAGGGAACACACCCATATTCACAGAAAAAGTGTGACAAATAAGTGCAACAACTCTCCTAGTAAGGCATTTCAGAGTATTCAAACAATAATACAACTTTTAGAAGTCTTAAAATAATTTAAAACCTCGAAGTTTTCAGGAATCAACACTGGAGTATTCTACGCCATCTCCACACTTCTTTCTCAAATGGTTTTGAGTGTTTATCCAAATGTGAGCCATTCAATTTTGACCTAATTTTCTTATTCATATTTTCAGGAAACCGTCGCTGTCGGTCAAGTTGGATTGGTCATTGTCGTCGCCGGAATGGCCGGATCCGTGGTCGGAGGATTCATTTTGGATAAATTCAAGAAATTCAAATTGACAACTATCATGATTTATCTGTTTTCATTCATTGGAATGCTCTCTTTCACTCTCACGATTGACTTGGATTCAATGGTCATCGTCTTCATCAATGCTGCTCTTTTGGGGTATTCAGTTGAATGTTCAGGGATTCTCTCATTCAGAAATTTCGCAGATTCTTCATGACCGGATACTTACCCATCGGATTTGAATTCGCCGCTGAAATCACGTATCCTGCAGCCGAAGGAACCACGAGTGGTCTTTTGAATGCAAGTGCACAGGTGAGCGAAACATAAAGAGCCGGAAGTTGTTAGAAAGTGGGTCAAAGGTGGCAGTTGGTAGACCAAAAGTATAAAAGAGGACACGTGGGGGACCTCCTGTGGAGATAATTTTCATGGGTGTGGTATTTTGAACTTTCTTTGGAATCTATTGTTAGTTGAAAGTTTGTTTCAGATCTTTGGAATCGCATTGACATGGCTCATGGGAATCGTAATGCACAGTTTTGGAACGCTCACAAGTAATATCATAATGAGTACTTGTCTCGTTGTGGGAACTGTTCTTACATGTAAGTTATTGGATCTGATACATGTTTGGCGCGTTAGGGATCGGGTTAGGAGTTCAAAAGTTGTCGTCTTTCAAGACTGATAATGACATTGATTTTTCGGGTTATTTTTTTATTCGAAATTCGGTAACCGGATAGGCAACTCACAAGTATATCGGTAAAAGTACCATTCAAAACTTCATTTTCAGGTTTCATCCGAGAAGATCTGAAACGCCAGAAGGCTCATTCCGTTCAATCTCAAATTCCTGTAAGTTACTTTTCAGGAGAGTGGATGCGCTTTATCTCGATCTCGGTGCGCGCCCTCTAGCACTGGGAGATCAAAATTGTCCGACCTGTGATTTGATCATCCAGTGCTAGAAGAAGCGCGCGCGCGCTGAGATTTCCATGGAGCGCATCTTCTTTTCTTCTGGAACGCTAATCGTTTATTTCAAAAATGACCTTTTTGAATTTCAGACATCCGAAACTCAACTGACAAGCTGTACAATTCCACAGAACGAGCATTTCTAAACATTGTTTAACTGTATTTAAAAACTTCCCCCTCTCATTACATTTAAAGCGGGAGTTCACTAATTTCTGAATTTCAGATATTTTTACATCATTCGATGCAGAATTTGGGCGCGGGAAATTAATTCTCTTGGAGTCTAGTCTCAAAATGCTCCGTTTTCAAAATATGGGTCAAAAACTGCTCAAAAAAATCAACTGTGAGGGTGCACATCGCTGGAAAAACTCACGTTTTAGTGTGCAAAATTTTCTTGAGGGTGCAGATTTCCACGTCATCAGAAATTTTGCACCCTGACAGTTGACTTTTTTGAACAGTTTTTGACCCATATTTTGAAAACGGAGCATTTTGAGACTAGGCTCCAAGAGAATTAATCTCCCGCGCCCTGATTCTGCATCGATTGGTACCCAAATCTCGAAAATTAGAATTAGTGCTCTCCCCCTTTAAGTGAAACCAAACCAAAAACCGAAAAAGAAACGAATCACTCATTCCTTGAAAATCTCTGAAAATATAGCGCGCTTTATTTGTTCTCCTCCTAAATAATACAGATATTATTTCTCTCTTCCTTCCTCCTCTCCCCTCAAAATTGCGTTTGTTGTGACATAATAATGACTTAGAGCACAATTTTCGGTGTTTTTATACAGTTCTTATACTTTTCTCACAATTTTCTCCCGTCAGATCGTACTCGTTGTAGATTTCAGTTCTCCATTCGTTGGCTAATAAAAATGTATTCACTCTGAACGAAAGAAGAAGTCAAACAATCAGAAAAAACAACAAATTTAATGAAAAACGGATGAACAAAGTCATAAAAATGTCCTACACTAACAATGAAATGAAAGAAAATAAGACTTCTTAGTACCAGAAGGTAGGTTTTGGTGTTCTCTCCTCCTTGATTCCCATATCTTGCATAATTTCTTGTTCGAAACTGGCCAACTTCGGCACATATGTTCTTTCGAGAACAGCATCAGCTGGTGTGTCTTTTCCTTCCACTTCTGGAAATAACGGGAAAATGAGAATTTTCAAGAGCTCATCGCTTACCAATATAATTTTCAGGTTGAAGATATTCGTAGGTAACCTTGGCTTGCGATGGAATTGGAATCTCGTAGCCACTTGTTGTCGATACACGAATATACTCATCTTTAGCTGCATTCAATTGCCATCTGAACTTCAAAATATTAGAATCCATCATTGCGAAATTAAAATTCACCTAGCTTCGCACGGTTTCTCGTCATTTGGATCCACAAGCATAACTTGTTTCTTCAGTACGGAAAGAGGTTGTTCTTGCCATCTGAGAGTCTTGTCAACTCCCAGTTTCTCACTTCCTTGCATATCTTCACCAAGTTTCGTATGCAAACCGTCAACGATAACCTTTAAATATCATAATTGAAACTAATTCTGGACTCAAGGTTTAAGTCTACCTCACTAGTGTCTCTGCTGGTTGTGAGAACAAGTCCTTGTCGTCCTTTGTCTTTTCCAACCATCACTTGAACAAGATCTCCTGGGAAAAAAGTCCATTCTGTGTCCGGCATTCGGTTTGATTTTGGACGTCGAAGATCAAAGTATTTGTTTGAGAGTCTATAAAACAGAGAATTTGAACGATTTTTCTTCCAATTTGCTGCTCACTGGGCCGAGAAATATTTATCCGATCTCTGTAAATGCGAAGAAAGTTGTTTGTCCTCCCATGGTCGTTTGTGAGATGGAAGATAGTCGTCTGGGTGAACATAGTACATTTTGATATCCGGGGCTCCGAATCTGAAAAAACCACAAAATTTATTTAAAAATTAATTTTCGAAGAAACGGACCGATCTCCGAAAACCTTTCTTGGAACTGTTCTTTTTGTTCTTTCCACATATGCAGCTGGCATATGTCTGGCATAGTCGAGATCGACAAACGGTTTCCGTGGTAGACGAAGCACACGAGAAGTGATCATCTGAAGATGAAATGTGAAATCTGAACGTTATGTGAAACCAACTAGATACATCTCGAAGGAGATCAACTTCGACTACAAGAAAGAAATATGGACTTATTTAAAAAATACTTTATTTACACAATCAAAAATTGATTGAGAAGTGAGAATGATGGGTGCAGAAAAAGAAAACAAAATAAGTTAGAACTTCGATAAAACCTGGAATTATGCAGGGAGTATTAAACCTTGATTAATGTTATTATGAAGGCGGTGGCACGAGAACTCGAATCCGGAATAGAAAATGCGTAGGCGAAGGGGGAGATTGATCACAGAAAATGGTAAATGTTTGGAATTAGACTATTATTTTTCACAGAAAAATACTCGTTGAAACTACAGGACTGCAGAAAGCCATTATCCCAATCCGACATCCATGCACATCATAACGAGAAATCCGATGATACATCCTAGTGATGCCAGCTTTCCATTTCCGTTTCTCTGTGCTTCAGGTATGATATCGTCAACAACCACATAGATCATTGCACCAGCGGCGAATGCCAATGCATATGGTAACACGGGTTCCATGAATATAACAGCAGCAGCTCCGAGCAGTGCTGCTATTGGCTCAACCATTCCGGATAGTTGACCGTACCAGAATGCTTTCAGTTTGGAATGCCCGAAAGCGGCCAGTGGGAGAGAAACGGCAAGTCCTTCTGGGAAGTTTTGTAATCCGATTCCGATTGCCAGATTGAATGCTGACTCGAATGTGGCTTGTTTCGTCTTTCCAGCAGATCCGAAACCAACACCAACAGCAAGTCCCTAAAAATGTGTATTCTGAGAAGAATGTAAACAAATTCAATACCTCTGGAATATTGTGTACGGTAACAGCAAGAATGAGAAGAAGAATACGTCTCCACGACTGACGATAATCCTCTTCTGGGATGACATCAGGTCTCTTGTCGCCGCCGATTTCAACAGATCTATCACGTTCTCGATGTTCTTCGTTGACCGAACTGAAAAGATACAAGATAGCAAAAATCATAACCGATCATATTTTATCAGTGAGTATCTCCTGTTTTTATTCCATTATTTTGTCATTCAGAGAAATTGTGAGTATTCAGAAACGTAGAAGAATGAAAATAGAAAAGCTTTAGTGGATAGCTGAAAACCGGAAAATAGGTTTGAAACGACGTGTTTTAGTGAATTTTGAGCATTTTCAAGGCTTCTCGTGGTGTGAAAACATGCCATCAGTAAGCTTGATGTGTCTGTGCGAATAATTGGATAATCTTCGAGATTTTTCACGTGCAGTTTGTTAGAAACATAAAACAGAAACGGACAGTTGATGGAACAGCATACAGTATTGTAGTTTTTCAATTAACCACGAGAAGTCAGGAAAATTGAGAACAAAATATTGGACCCGTCATTTCTCACCTATCATTTTCCGATTTTCCGTTATTCGCTGACTTTTGTCGTCGCCGCTGTCGAACTGTTGTGTTTTCGTCGGACTCATTTGAAGATCTATATAGTAGAAACGGTACTAATGGGAGGGGAATAGAGTAAGAAAAGGGTATAAGGAACACACGAAAATTCACACACAGTTACATGAACTATGATAAAGAACACACTTCAATCCGAAACACTAGAGACTATTCTCTAACAAACATTAGGGATTTCAAAAGGGACCACCGACTCACCGAGCAAGTGCAGCGACATCAAGATCTTCTCGTGCAGGCATTAGAGACATTTCCGTATCAGATCGAGGAGCAGGTGGTGAAAGAAGTGACGTCATTCCAGCTTCTCCGACACATCTGAAAATTTTCTATCGGTATAATCTGGAGGCCAAGAAACGTTTTCCTGCTAGATGTAAAAAATACTCACGAAGGTAGAAGTGTATCTGCAGCGTGCACGAAACCAGCTCCGACTGCAAATCCCGCAGCAACAGGCGCGAACGCCCATTTCCCATAATCACCTTCAGCAATTTCAATCGCAGGAGCAAGAAGGGACCAGAATGATGCTGCAGTCATTACGCCAGCCGCGAATCCCAAAGATACATCTGAAATGAAGCATTGTTAATTCATTTTCTGAATTTCAAGCTCACCTAACAGCTTTTTACTCTGATGGCGCATAACAAACACAAGTGCAGCTCCGAGAGCCGTGACTCCCCATGTGAATGTTGCGGCCAAAAGTGCCTGATATATCGGATTAATTCCCCGAATCATGCTGAAAAAATAATAGGTTCAATTAATAAAAAAATAACATGATCAATATCGATGTTTTTAAGTGATCACAAGAATACAAAGCAAGAATGGCAAATACGTGTTGGAAAGGGACGCAGACTGGCGTCAGTTATGAGACCGCGGCCGCAAACAACGATTTTGCCGAGCAGAAGGCGGACTCGTGGATTTCGAGACTAAAATGTAAATATTAAATGAGAGGGCTACTTGTTCAGAATCAGATCAAAACCTAAAGATAAAGATCTTTATTATGCAATATAAAGCATGTGACATGCGATTTGTACTTGAATATTTTTACAGATTAACAGATAATAAAACAAGAGAAATCAATAAAGTGACATATACTCATCTGGCTGAGCAGCGTAGATCATTCCATTGTTTTCCATTTCAGCGAGAATCTCACGGAGTTGGTGCTCCGGGATATTTCCTACTCGAATCATAATCTTTGAGAATGGAACACCGCTCTCGTTGCCATAAGTGCCAAGACCGGCTTCAGATCTGATACAGGCGCGTATCTGAAAAAACGGGAAATTTTAAATCCTCTTTCAACTTAGAGTTCAACCTTCGCTTTCAGACCGGATGGCGTTTTTGGAGCAGCGCTACTACTAGTAGATGGTTGAGTGAATTTCCGTTCAACCGCTGCAGGAGTTTTTGGTGGGATCGAAGCTGTAGCTCGCTGGAAAGAACATTTAGTACGAAGACAGTATATCCCGATTTTACCATGAACGCGTTCGGGTCGAATCCATCGCTATATCTGGAGATCGGAGGAGCCAACATTCCTTCCCATCCACGAGTGTTGCCAGTTCGCATTTTTTCAAGAAGATTCTTTTCGAAGAATAACTCAGCTACTTCTGCTTCAAGTTTGAAAATCTCGTAGTCTTTGTCATCGGTAAGCTTCTGGAGATAGTAGATGAGTATCACTGAAATGACAGATATTGAAACACATAATAGTAGAACGTATTATACTTTTCTCGCCCGCCACATTCTTGAGTTTTCCCATCACTCGAACACGAACATCCTCTTCCAAATCCGGGGCTACATACTTAGAGCCACCATTCTGCAATTAAGACTATAAATGCAACGTTTCCAAATTTTATTTACATCAAATTGTCCGAATTGAATGGCGTAGAACGTTTTCTCGGTGTTATCAGGATCATGAAGAGTGTAAGTGGTTTTGCCGTCTTCAGAAAATTTTTCCATAATAACGCCAACTGAGTGAATCTAAATATTTGATTTACATATCAATCGTGTTCGAAAGAACTCACAGTTCTGAAATGATATTGTCCGATCTGGTATGAATCATCATCGGTATCTTCCAAATTGTTTTTCAAAGAAGACAATGTGACGGGGAGTGGCAGTTTATCACCGAGTGTTTGGAAACTTTGGTTCTGTAAAGGAGAAAATTAAGGAGACACGATTCTTGACATATTACTTTCTTTTCTTGAGAAACATCATGAGAAGACCATCCGTCGCCGCTGCTGAAATCCATGGTTTTTCGTTGTTTCGATTGACGCGCTAAAATTTCATAACAGTGGAAGAGAATATTTGAGAACTAGGCCACTGCGTTAGTACATGGATTCTAATGAACAATCAGAACAAGGTAATCACTGAAATACAGAAAACAAACATTATTTTTGAAGCAATACTTTAGATGGCAAAATTGGAGAAAAGAGCAGTGAACCGAAATTTCTTAGGGTAAAATTAGACACTGCGACAGATGAAAAACTCGAGTTACTTCTTTGATAATGAATAACTTCAGAAAAATCACAGAATTTTCCACTTGAGATGAAAAAAATTGAAACGCGATGATTCGAAACTTCCACCGTAGTCCAATTCAAAGGCGCATGCGCCATCACAAGATCGGTCTCGACGCGAAATGGAATTCCACACTTTTTTTTTCAAAAATCAAGTGACCGCGAAGCGATATACTTTCAACTGGACTGCTGAATTAAAAATAAAACTTCGAGATCGGTGATAAGTTGTCTGGCTCTAGTTATACACCGAGGGATGGACGAATTCACAAGGTAGCATTTGATTGATTAGCACAGAATACATTTTCTCGTTTCCAGAGATTTTCAAAATGGTTGGAACAACAATGGGAAGTGCCCGTTGTCGACTACAGCGGCACATTCAAACCAATTGTACGATGCTCATAACGTTGGAAGTGTGGAAAACGTTCTTTGCATGCGCCTTTTCGCATCTTCGCTCTATGAAATAGTAAGAGTTTAGTAGCGGGACCAATTTAAGCTGGGAAGTTTCAGGCAAATGGAAATAATGATGGTCAGAAACTCATGAAAACTATTTTCGACGAACAATTCCTCAAAAAAATTCAAGAACAGGAGGTCCAGATATTCGAATCTATCACACAGACTGTTCAACACATAGCATGGAAAATCTGCAAGGCTGATATTCTGTAAGGAAAATTGTTTACCGTTTCGTAGCTTAAAGTTATATTTTTATAGAGCTTTCCGGAGGACCAGTGATGATCATGGCTGGCCAAGTGTGCGTGATATTCTCATTAAGATCTTGTCCGATGATACTGCTGAAAAAGCAAAAATCGTTGCAGGAATGGTAAATGAACGTCATTCCGTCATTAGTCTATGTAAATTTTTAGTCTGCAGTAATTCTTCAAGATGTCTATCGCCACCATTCCTCAATTGCCAGCATCCAAGATGAAAAACCTCTTCTTCCAAAAACTCGCTTCAATGACATCTTCAACGTTGCCTTTCTTGTATTCAATGATTCTACGGGCGAGTACATAATAAAAGCGCAGAAGAACAGAATCTACGAGAGTATCGCATCCCGTTTAGTCTACTTCTACGTTAGGTTGGCGGCTGACACATGGCGGTAGGTTTTAGCTTCGAATCGAGCAGCATTGGTTCATGTTTCAGTATTTTGGTAGCTCGGAATGGACCGAAAGTACAGACGGAGTGGTTTATGTCTAGAACGACTAGATCAGCCGAGGTAGCGTTTCACGAATATCACTATGCTCTTAATACGGAAAAGTTGCAGAACACTGTATCGGAATCTTCGCGAGTGCCAGCCACAAAACAACATCGCATCCCAAACACTGGCCAGAACAACACCAACAGAAATAATAACGTCTTCTCAATCAATCAAATTAGAACGCAAAGGAGCTCCGACTTCCAAGTTCAAACTAGTTTCGACCCTCATGCAAACCAAAGACCTCTTCAAAGAAAGCTGTAATATGCAGACTGTAATTTCTATGTTCCTACTAGCGAATTCCATCTCTGATATCTTCGTTGCGTTCACTAACTGTAACTAATTATATCATCTCTAGTCATGTTCATTTTTATGTGTTCTACTGTCATCCTTGTGTCATCCTTAGCATGTTCCATTTGCCCCTCAAATTAATCTCCAAGTGAGTGATCTTGTATGAAGAAGTTTTGCGACGAAAGAATTGTCCACAGAACCTTGAATAATGCAGAACCACGTGTCATAATTTGATAATATCCCAAAGCAAGATGTTCATTTCGTAAGTGGAAGGCTCTAGTAGCTGGTATAAAAATACAAAATATCGTTTGGAAATATGAACTCTGAGCGGAAAAATGCAGGTGTTGACTTATCAAATGTTTCCGTTCGAATTTGTGGTATGCGGGGGAAAGTAGGTCCACGAGAAATATATAAAGGAAAAATTGAACGCTCTTTCTAGTATTGGATCATCTACTTCATTATAATTCAGTTGATTCTGGGAGTAGCGAATCTTCTCTTTTTCATGATAAGGTATTGAAAAGGAGGTTTTTTCGAAACTTTCAGTTTGTTTCAGTGTGTATAATGACGGCAAAACAGATACATCGAGTGGAATATTGAATGTAGGGAGATCCTAAAAAACAAATTATATTCTAAAAATTTGGAGTTGTTTTGCGTTTCGTTTCTCTTGTGCTCACTTTGGTGCCAATCGAAAACTCTCTTCACCATCATCGCCGTTTTTACTGTTAGTTTGACTGATTCCAGTAATAACCCCCGAGTACTTTTCCAGATAATTGACACATTCTCTGAATTCTATCTTCTCTTCACAAGAATTCTCGTGGCTTTGGAAGTGAGCAGTCCATTTTATACAGGTTCCAACAAAACTCCTTTACTCGAATAGATGTCTCTTTCAGACTACCTCATTCTCGTGGTGTTCTCAATCGTTCGAGTTGGTTTCAGCTCTCTATTTGCGGTGGTTCTGGTTCGATTGAGTTGGTAAATACGCGAATAGTTGAGAAGAAAGAAATAGAGATTTTAGGTGCAATGGATTGGCAGATGAAGACGATTTGGAGAAGGTGGCAATTTATGAATGTATTCAAGAAATGGGAATGTACAAGTGCACGAAGTGTTCTGAAAGTGAGGATTCAGAGGAGACCAATCAAAAAATCGATTGAACGTTTTCTAAATAAATCTGTATTTTTATTTCCTTTTTCAAAAAAAAAAAAAACAACTGAAACAAATAGACGCTTTATTCCACTAAACTAGAGCATTTTTCGCTTCTTTTCCTTCTTTCCCACTCGTCAGTGTTCCTTTCATCAAAACATGGACAACAGCAACAACAGATGATACAGCAGTGACAACAGCAACAACTTGCATCCATTTCCCTTCAAATTCAGTTTTTTTCCATTTCAGCTTCTGAATAGCCCTACCAAAAACTCATTCTTACGAGAATCAAAGAAATGAAAGCTTGGTAAATCGAGTGTAGAATTGTGATAATTGAATGAAATGTTTCGACTGATCCATCTGAAAATTTCAAAATTCGAAGAATGATTCATCCTTTGTAGACTCACGAAAACATCTCTCAAACCAATCTCCATCATTCAAACCAACAAACATTCGAAACAAAGTGTTTCCGAGAGAAATCATCTGAAGTGGAACTGAATTTCCAAGAATAAGAAGGCAACTAACCGTATAAGTCGCAAGTATTCCGAAGACCATTTTTGATTTCAGTCTGAGTGCGAAAATGAAGACGAAACATGCGCCAAACTTTAAAAGTTTGATTGATTAATATGAATTGTTTTTGTGAACTTACGAAAGGGAGAGTGAAGATGACACTGATCTGAGTTTCTGTGCTGAAAGATAGTCTTTAGATAGAGTGATTCAAGGTACAGTAACCCACTATAAACTGAAGATCAAGAATAAACAGGCTAAAATTGCATTCCACAGAATGTAAGTTCGGATAAAAGTCTGAAAGATTGAGTTATGAGATTCGAATTAAAATTTGATTCTCTCACTTTTGCTGATCCAATTCGGAAGATCTTGTCCTTGGTCTCAAAGACATCACCTCCTCCGGAGAATCGAGATTCTCCTGACATTAAACCTTTTTAATTTTTAGAAATGGTTATCGAAATCAGGATTACCTAGCGTGCTTTTTTAATAAGCTGCACGGGACAACAATATATTCTTATTTGGTGCTTTCGGTTGAAGACGGCCAGTTTTGGTTATTCGAAGAAGCAGTTCACAGTAATACAGTAGACTTCAAATTTTCTGGGCTATTCTAAACAACTTTTTCAAGCACTGAAGATGGACAATTTCAATCGAAAACCACCGAGTATGATATTCTTTTGAGTGGTACTATTTGAAAACTTTAAGTTTGGTTGCGGTTCTTTATGAGCTAATCCTTAAAGTTGACACTGCTGCTGTTCTTCCAAACATTATTTTCAATTTTTTACTTTTTCTAAGCGTTTCCTTTGTGAGATCTTTTCGTTTCAAGTTCGAAAACCCATCCTTCTTTTCAACACAATATGCATATCCTAAACCCTATAATCAACCACATCATTACCCCATCCCACCTCAAAGATCATCTGCGTTCCTCTCCCTTTCTTATCTCCACATCTCGATCTACTCCTGGATCTTCTTTTTCTTTTTCTCCATTTTCGTCTACTAACCCAGAAATGCATTGACTTTCTGCATCTGCGTCTCTTTTGATTCTCGTCTTATTTCCGCATATTTACCATGCATATCTCTCACTTTTTCATCGGATCGTCGAACTGTCTATTCTCCAGTTTCTCTCCATTTCATACACTATTTCGTTTCCAATGTCTCGGACTGCGCGGAGGAGGAGAATAGGACAATCGATCAGGCATCCTGACACCTGGTCAATTTATAGGGAGATTATAGATTTCAGCAGACTCCTAGTTTGTCTGGAACAGATTGTAAATAGTCTCGTCAAAATTTTAAAAAATAGGTGCCGTAGAGGATATTTGGAAACTGAGACTACAATTCATGATTCCACTGAACACTCTCATTTATTCTGCATTATTCTTCATAAAACTTGAAGCTTCTCTTTCTCTATAATCTCTGATCAAAATTTGGAAAAATGATGCGGGCACTCGTACATTTTATTCTTAACTCAACTCGGAATGTTTTTAGATAAAAGATGTGTACCTCTCTTATTCCGCCTGTCAATAATAGTCTCCCATAAAGTTGGTCTCCATCAAAAAGTCGTTCCCTTTTTTCTATGTATACGCCTCAAATGTTTACATTATGCGCTTTTCTGCTCCTAGCGCTCAAGCCCATACACCTGATATTCTTCTTCTTCTTCTATTTTCCGCCTTGTTTTCATGTTCCCTTTTCCATAAAATTTCCAATTCGGTGATCATTGACAGCTCTCATTTGATTTCGTACGTCTTTATTTGCCGAAATGGTATTTTCTTCTCCTCTGATTTCTCTCTCAACTCTATGATATTTTACCGTCCCGTACGTTCCCTTCTTGTTTCACTTCTGCGTCTTGTTCCAAGTTTGATCTCTAATTCGGGAAACTGTTTGAATAGTGTAGAAAATACAGAAATCGGAGAGTGTGTAGAACTTTTAGTTGTTTCTCCAATTAGTTTGGAATTTTGAAACTGTTTGAGATTCTCCCAGGTATAGGTTTTATGGTATTCTTTTGAAGTGAATGAGTTATTCGTGATCTTTTTTACTTTTTGATACAAATCAAAAAAGAAGAAAACCCGCATGGGGTTCAGTCTGAAAATGGCTCTGAACAGAGTTACAGGCTCTCAAAGTTTCAATTTTTTCGAAATTTCGTCTTGAATCTGCTATTCCTGGCTCCTTTTCCGAAGCATTTTTTTTGTGTATATCGTTTCAATTCAAACGATCTGAAAAGAGATCAGGAATTTCCATTCCAATTCAAGCCAAAGTTTCAAAAGTTTGAAACTTCCAAGAGTTGTAACTCCGTTTAGTGTCATTTTCAGACTGTGGACCAAGATTCATCTCTTATCGTTGAATTCCGCGTTGTTTTGGGTCAAAACTTTTTTTAATTAGGAAAAATTAACTTTATTTTGGGCTATAAAAAGTCCCTTCTTCAAAATGACACCCCCTACAAACTCACGAGGCCTCAGAACTCCATATGGTTCAAACTAAAATCTCTTCTAAACTTCAGATACAAAAATATGTCTGGAACTCTCTTTTAATTTCCTCTCAGCTGTTCACACAAAGATAACATTTCCTCCCTTTCTACCTCTGATTCTCTATTTCTCCCACGCATCAATCAAAAAATGCTACATACTTTCTTCTCTATTTTCTCTGTAATTCCTGAATCGTTTTTTTCAAAGATTCTTCCAGCTGAAAATATAGAGCTTTTTTTCAGAAATGGGGCCGTTACTCGGTCTCTTTCTTCTGGTGATTTCCACTTGGGCCCAACAAGATCTATCATGGAAAGCTGACATTTTTGCATCGGATAGAGAGAATGAGATGGCGGAGGTAGGTGCACTCATAACTTGAATTTTCAAAAACTGTGAGAAACTTTGGAAGCAAAGCGGAACTCGGAGTTTGACTAATAATATCTTTCAGCAAGATGCATTGACTCGATATTTCGGAAATGACAAGAGGAACACCACATTCTTTCCAACATGGGATACCATGAAGTCAAGGTAAGACAATTTTGAATAATCAAAAAGCAACAAGTTCCAAAGCTTTAAGAGTGGGAGACTTCATAAATGTCAACTCCACGAGACTGAAGAACCACAACTATAACGAAATGACGGCTTGGCTTCAGGTGATTTTATCCAGGAACGAGATTCCAGAATTCATTTACTTTCTAGGCACTCCGTTTGAACTATCCAAACTTAACTCATCTTTATTCTGCTGGAAAATCAGTCGAGGGAAGAGAACTTTGGGTTTTGATAGTTTCTGATAAACCGAAAGAACATGAATTGCTAGAACCAGAATTGAAAATTGTTGGAAACATGCATGGAAATGAAGTTGTTGGTCGTGAAGCAGTACTTTATCTAGCTGAAATTCTCTGTGTGAATTACGGGAAGAATAAGTATTTGACTGATGTGAGTTCCTTCTTAAACAGAACAATGAGACAGAGAAATTTCAGTTGGTGAACAATGCGAGATTCCATTTGATGCCGTCCATGAATCCGGATGGATATGAAAAAGGGTTTGCTGGAGATCGAATTTCCGCTATGGTGGGTTGTCTCTTTTTCTTGACGATTTTGAACTTTTAAATCACAGGGTAGAGCGAATGCAAACGATGTGGATTTGAATCGAAATTTCCCAACCAAATTTCCTGAACATAGAGAGCAATCTGGAGGAAACGATCCAGAGAAGTGAGTTAGACTTTAAAACTAAATTTTTAAAAATATTTTGTTTCTAGAGAGAACATTGCTGTAATGAAATGGCTTCAGTCTTATCCGTTCGTGTTGAGTACAAATCTTCACGGAGGAAGTTTAGTAGCCAATTATCCATATGATGATTCAGTTACTGGACAGGATGGAATTTATACAGCTGTAAGTTGAAACTATATTAACGGCGGAACTTTTGGAGTTGAAATGTTTCATTTCAGAGTGCTGATGATAAACTATTCGTAGAGTTGAGTTATCGATACGCAAGAGCACATACGAAAATGTGGAAGACAGGAAGAAGATGTGGATTATCGGCCGACGGGGACAATTTTATGAATGGAATCACAAATGGAGCAGGATGGTATCATTTAGCCGGTGGAATGCAGGATTGGCAGTATGAGAATACGAACTGTTTGGAGATTACTGTAGAAATGGGATGCTTCAAGTTCCCCACTGATGATATGATGCCAAAGTAATGGTTTTCGTCGACTCCTCTTCTTCTAATTTTTCGTGTTTGCAGACTTTGGGAAGAACACCAATATGCGATTCTCTCATTTATGGAGATGGGATTGTCTGGAGTGACTGGCCTCGTCATGGATAGAAATAATAATACTGTAGCAAATGCAACAATATCTGTTGACACTGGAAAAGATGTGATTTCAACTGAATCTGGAGAATATTGGAGACTTCTTCCACCTGGAGACCATCAGGTTACTGTATCGGCACGTGGATTGGAATCCGACACTTTCACAGTGACAGTAATTCCGGGACAAAGAGCTGTCAGACATGATATTACACTTTTGGCTTGTGGAGATAATGAGACCGTAAGTTGGATTTGGAAGAGTAAAATTCGAATAGCTAGTTTTAGAAATCAGAGCTCTATATTCGAGGAAGGGGAAAGAACTTGATCGCAGTTTTGTCATTTGATGAAATGTAAGTGAACTGAATTCGGAAAAAACAAATCAAATTTAAAAATTTAGCGGTGGAAAAGCTGTAGACGAGTTGGCTCGTTTGACATGTACTGGAGATTTTTCGATTGACAAGGATGTATCGCTTATGTTGATTCCAAATATGACAAATGAGCTGAAAGGAGTAAGTTCTGAGTAACATACCATCCAGACTATTTCTCTATTTCCAGCGTCTCTCTGATTTCAACCCTGCAGCAGTGTTGATTATCAGTGAGGGAATCGTCGAAACCGTCACATTTAGTGTTTCTGAAAACGAGCCGAGACTTTTCGACAAGGCGAAAATGGATGAATCATTGTTGAAAGCACTGGGAAATTCAATTCAATGCGATCGAAAACTTCTTGAATCGAAAACAGCACTGAGAGTTGATGATCTTCAATTGAAAAAATCATTCGAATTGGGTATTTCTATCGGATGTGACGCGTCGAATTTGGAGAAAAAGGCAGCTACAATTGGAACTATTGCTGATGTGAGTTTTGACTTTCAAGTATTTTCCTAAAATATCCATTTCAGATGATCAAAAATGAGCTGATCAAGGATAGTGTACAAGAATTTTCAGTGGTTCCGTCTGCACATCCAGGAGATCATTTCACTCCGGATCAAATGATTCTTGTTACCAAGTAACTATCGTATAGGATCTAAAACAGCTGGAAATGTGAAATTTTCAGCGCAGCAGTCGCTGAACTTCAACGGAAGGAATGTGTTCAAGAGTTGACACGAGGACCCAATAAGTTCTATCTGATGGGATCTGGAAAGCCTCCATACACCTTGATTGCTGCTGTTGAAAAAGTAACATTGCTCTTCCAATTGCGGAAATTTTTAAAATTCAAATTTTCAGAGAACCGAAGCTATGGCTTATGAAATGATGTCCACCTACTGTAATCCTGATACCAAATCCGAATTTTCTGCGATTCTAGATAAGTCCACTCTGGTATTCATGCCTGAAATCCCACACACCCAGGTTTGAGATACCTTTCTCTACTTTTAAAATACCTTATTTTTCAGTTGAATTGTCACGACTACGATACGATTTCTCCATTTAAATTGCTGTTCGATGAAGCAATCGGAGCAGTTCATGAGCTAGATTTTGTTGTAATTTTGGCGACTGGTGGAATGAAAGTTCGATATATAAATGATACAATTGGAATTGGAAAATCAATTGCCGAAGTTTATCGAGCGAATCATGATTTGATGAAATCGACGGATTCCGAAGGATGTGCAAAAGGATTCCCGAATGAGAAAGAAGCGATTCGAGCATTTTCATGGAATGATAATGCTTCTAGAATGGATAAATCTGGTGTTGAGCGTTAGTCTTATTTGACACAGAAGCTGTTTGAATATTGTGAAGTTTCCAGATGCTGCTGACAATTTGGATGCTCTTCTCGTACAAATCGGATGTTGCTATGAGAACATGGCCAGTGGTCATTTGTATTCTGAAAACCAGAAATCAATTAAGAATGCATTAATTGAGAGAACGAGAGGAGTGAGAATAATCGGAGGAATGGAAGGAATGACTGTTTCTGTTGATCATATGCATAAAAGTCTTCCACTTTTGGGAGGAAGACGATTTGTTCCTTTACCAAATGGAGAACATTTGGTTAAAGTGAGAACTCCAGGAGGACAAATGCATGCTCAGTTTGCTGTTGTGGTGAGTCAGATTCATGTTGACTTGAGATCAAAGAAGAATAATCATTTTCAGATTTCCGACAAAACTCCAACAGCTGAAAAATTCATTGGAGTTCAGTCCTCCAATATGGTCATAATCACAATTGCTTCTATTTTGATGATAGTCTGTTGTACATTTATGTGTCGACAAAGGGTTACATCAGTTCTGAATCGGAGAGGATTCTTCAATGGTAACCATTTTCTATCAGAAGTTCTCACATTTTTATTATTTCAGGAATCGGGTCAAATCATGGATTTGAACGAATTCCATTGTACAAATCTGATGATGAGGACGAGGATGAAGTATTCGATTTACAAAAATTATAGAGGATTGATTTTTCTAATTTTTCGAGTTTCTATTCATATCTGAATTCTGGCATAACTCTTTCACAAAACGGGTTTTGAGATAAATTGTAGATGTTTGTTGTACTTGTGTCGTAATATTTTCATGGGTATTTAATTTTAAATTTTTGAAACTGATGTGATATTTCCTGCTGATGAACTGGTTTCTCTTCAAATTCTCGAGTTTTGTATATCTTACTATTATTAAAGAGCAAATTCTGTGTGTCCGTTGGTGCCAAAATTATTCCACCGGCCCTAGCTCAATCCCTTCTGGACCGATTTCCATCAAAATTATATGGGTCGATCAGGAATTTTTTGAAGATAATGCCCTTCTACTTTTTTAAGCGTGGATTTGAGAAATAAGGTCAGAAGACGTTAAAAATCTACTTCAGTACTTATCAATAGAAAGCTAGAGAAAAAAGTTCACGGGGAGTAGAATAAAACTTTTGAAAATTACCATTTCTAAAATCGCGCCAGGATGGCGCAGCCATTCTGGTAATTATTTATTTGAAGCGTAATGATTGTGGTATTTTAAATTAGTTTAAATTGAAAAAAATCTTGAATCGAAAAGAGTTGGCCATGGTTCCTGTCTCGGGAAGATTCTGATCTTCTGCTCCCAATATTCTTCAGGAGCTAATCTTCGTGGGCTTCTCCAGTATCCAACGGTCCCCCATTGTGAATCTTCATCTTCTTCTGGCTTCTTGTTTTCTCTTTCCCATCTGTGAATTTGAAGATCTCGTTCCTTCCCATTCTCCACTAGTCGTCTGCTCCAATTGGATTGTCCCATATTGAAAATAGTCTTATTCTTCAGAATTCGGAGGTATTCATCTTTGAATTCCTTTTGAATTCTTTCCATGAAATCCCGCTGTCTTACTGTACTTGCACAGTTTCTGGGTACAGTAAGAAATGGATCTTCGACGACAATATATAAACTATTTTCTGGCATTTCATCCAATGGATTTCTCTCTTCATCCCATCTCTTTTCCATTACTTTTCCTCGTTTGACAGAGATCCACTTGTTGTGAAAACTGAAAGGAATTCAGATGAAATTTAGAAATTATTTGAAAAGACACTTACTCAAACTCAGCATAATATTTTAGGAATCCCAGAAATAGAGCCGCCAGGGAGCTTTTGTTCTCGTTTAGCTGAAACTTCCCATTCTCCAAAATCTCCTCCCTCAGATTCCTTTCCAAACACTCATTTCCAACGAGAAACTCTCCGTTTAACTCAGGAAAGAGTTCTTGAAGATTTGGAAGAACTGCTGGGAACGTTCCAACTGAAAAAATAGAATCAGTCCACTGTCTAATATTTAATTACCTTGCAGATAGTTAATAAGCATCAAACAAATCGAGAAACTATTTAACCTTCCATGCTTCGATCCCTCCACTCCGATCTTCGACGCCCAAATTTTCACGGCTTTGCACAGAAGTGGGAATCTTTTGTCGACTGAAAATGATTATATTTTTGAGTGCCTATTTAATCTAAAACTAACCTTGCCCATACCACCTCAACAACTGAGTGTTCCTTGTCGACGTTTCGTTGTCAATTGTGACATCGATTGAAACATTTGTGGCCGTATGTACCAGCTGGAGTACAGGAGTCTAAAAATGAATTGTTTCAGAAATAGAGATGAGCATAGAACTTACATGTGCTTTCTGTGCTCGGATCTTTTTGAAAACGCGGTTGCTCGAGGTGCTGTACTGCAGCTTCCCCAGTAGTTCTCCGATCGTCTTCAGCTTGGAGAGTGGATTATCGTCGATCAACTGAGGAATCTTGATTGAGAAATCAAGATCCGAAGTGTGTACATCCACTCCTGCTGCCAGGGATCCAGTCATCAAGCATTCAGATTCTATTAAAACAGATTTTAGAAACATCTAATCGTTGAAAATTGTACTTACCCGGAAAGGATTTCTTCATGGATCTCTTGAAGTCCTTTGCTGCTTTTTGAAGTGCCACGTGGTGATCCGTATTTGAGAAGGATTCGATCTCTTGTGAAATCTGAAATTCAGTCTTTAATAGCAGTAGGCCTCCCTGGAATTTACCTTATGTTCCACGTAAGCCTTCTCAAAATGGATCCCACAAGAGTTGGCTTCTCCCTCCTTGTACTGAATTCTCAGTTTTCTTTCCGGATTTTCTGTTTTCAACAGACACTCTGGAGCTCTTGGAGCATTTTTGGAGACACTGGCGATAAGGTTCTTGGTTACGATGAAAGAGTAGGCGAGTGGGGACATTCTAGATTCTGGAAATAAATAATTAAGAAAAAGGGGAACACGGGGAAATTACAGAACAAAGTCGATAATGGTTGGAAAATTAGAAGAGGAGGGTGTGGAGAGAATTATTGAATCAGAAGGAAAAGTGTAACTAATAATGAAGACTCTTGACTGGGTGAGCTGGAACACCATTGATTTTCAAAGCACTGTAATTGGTGGAAAATATGTACACCTGTGCTGGTGGGAAGAAAAATCGATTTTAAGATGTTGGCGTGAATCCAGAAACTCTAAATGTCGTCCTCGAAAATTCTCGCTCACAGGCACGAGAGGGGGGGGGGGATGAGGTAAATTGACTTGGAATGCTCATTTAGAGTATTTGGTTGGCAATCAGATCTTGGAGGTTTTTTGGGGTAAAGGGACTTTCAGACAATCAGATTTTTGCCTCTGTGGGATCATAAGAATAACAAAATTCTACTATTGAAGTTCTTAAAAAATTAGGAGAGAAAATTAGGAGTAGGATAAGACAGTTGGCAGTATTGAATAATGAAGACATTTGTGTTTGAGGACTATCGATTTGTGGAATACTGTAATCAATGGGAAAAGACACCTGGATTATTCGTTGGGAAAAAATCGATTTGAAAGGGAGATATTCCCAGGTGCTCTAGGTGTCACCCTCATGGTTCTTCGCTCCCAGATGTAAAATTTCGAAACTAGATCAGAAAAAAGAAACATGACAGAATGTGGAAACTGAATAACCATGATTGCAGGATGGTAGAAGTCAAGACTTTCAAAATTGGATGAAAAAAATGGGAGGAATATCGGATTGTAATGTGGGAGAAAACCTTTGTTGTTTTCTTGTTCCATGTAAATGCTCCAAAAAAACAGGTCAGACCGATTTCCAAGATAACGATCAGTGTAAAACCGAATTTTTCTCATGACACGTAGAAATTCAGTATCTGAAAATACTACGACGCAATCTTCCTCCCTGACTCTTCCACATTTATTTTCAAAGTTTCTCAGCAAATCGAGAAAATCCGAAACAAGTGAGAGCATTGGTTTGTTCCAGTATCTCATCAAGAAATCAGAAACAATTCGAAATGGCATCTGACGGAGGGAATGCAGGATCCACGAATGAGAAATCGGCTGGTGTTGTTGGAGGAGCAGGTGGACAACAGCCAAGTGAACCGGATCCAAAAGAGGGAAAGAAGTTATTCAAATTCGTCTTCAATGTCAACAAAAAAGTCACGGATGAGACGGAAATGACTCAGGATTTCTTGAATGTAATTGAGTTCAATTTTGGATTTTCCGCTGAAACGTCAGCTTTTAGGATCTCAAACATTACCAAGAGTATGACGAAGCCGTGGGGAAGTGTGCCAATTACTTCGAGAACATTTACATTCCGTTCGCAATGAAAGTGAGAATTTCGGAATCTAAACTACGAAAATATCGAAAAACATATATTTAGGGTTCAAAACCTGATGAGGAGTCATTCAGTAGTCTGGGGAAGGCACTTGGAGAATTCAAGGTGAGCGCCAATCTAATAACTGCGCAAGTATTTTCTTTCAGAGTTACGTTCCTCAAAACCATGTGAAGGAATTCGAGAATTTCTCGAAAAAAATGCACGCAGCTTCTATATCGAGAGTGTCTTATCAAAAGCATCAAGCGTACCAGATGAAGCCTATGAAAGCGTTCCACACCATTACCTACGAGCAATTCGTCGATCAACGGAAGAAGTTCGATGATGCTCGCAGAAAAATGGATCAGGCGAAGGCGGAAGTTCGAGATGCAAAAACGACGACTGCGATTGAAAAGAAGGCGATTAGTTATCAAATGGCAGTGGATGAATTCGATCACGCTACAGAAGAATTGATCAAGATTATAGAAGCACTTCCGAAAGTCAAGCAAGGATATGTTCGAGATCTGTTTGCGGTTATGACTAAGCATAAGCAATATCATATCGACATGAGCAAATACTTCGCCGCTTCCTGCATCAACTCTTGAAATAAATCTATTCCATGTCCTCTGTTTTTCTTTTTAAGCTCAAGTAGCTTCTGAATCTGAGAACATCCTCATTCTGTAACCAATCAGTCATTTTTTCTTGAAGCACCTCATCATTTCTTCAACGCTCAAAAATCCACGTTCTAAATCAAGAAACTGGTGATTTATACCGTGTCCCAATGATTGATGGTCAATGGAGATAAGATCTCAAACTGTTTGAACAACACCCCGAACTCGGATTATTTTTCTTTTCATACCTACTGCACTCTTCTTGAAAGAAGGGAGCTTTTCGTCTTCAGTGATGGTAAGATTCTGGTTAATCAAAATTTCTAAGAACAAGAATTCAGTCGTTCGATGTGAAACAACTGCATACACTCGCTAACAGTATACATAATCTGAGATTTGATGACACCGATTTAGGACGGAACAGCATGTAAGAGAAGTTTTCAAATAGATCTCATTTGAAGTCGGCTGAATTTCAGAGCTACTCGTTATTCAACTTGCTATGCGGATTTCGCCTTCAATACACATTATACTGGTGAGTTTAAATCTAGAAATTCTGTATTGAAATTTCAAAATTTCATTTTAAGTTTGCTTTTACAACATGAAGATGATGCTGACATACGAATGCAGAAAGCGAACTGGAAGATCGAAAGGTGAGATATTCCCCGCCTGACTAAAAGACAATCTCCTTGATTCCAGATGTGTGCAAGGCAGTTGTGAACAATGGATTTGCTCAATTGTGCACTCTTACGGATGGGGATTACTGTAACTAGATTCAAGCGTTTTCTATCCTGATTCTTCATTTTTTAAGCTAAGAGTCCACTCTGCAAAGGAATCACATACCGTCATGTTTGGATTCTGGATCCAGAAGCTTCATGGTTTTGGGGTGCGATTGGAATACTTGTGGGATTTGTAATCGGATTGATTGGATTTATTCTTCTTTATAAGTTGTGCTTGAAGAAGAGAGGATTCAAATTGCCGTGCTCCAAAAAGAAGACAGCTGAAGAGAAGGAAAACAAGAAACCGATTGATTCAAAGAGTAAAAAATTGGGAAAGGCACTGAATCTGTCGAAGGATACCAAGAATTCAAAGGATTCAAAAACTTCTCAAGATTCAAAGGATTCGAAGAATACAAAAGATTCGAAGGATTCTAAGGATTCAAAGGAGTTAAAAGATTCCAAAGATTCCAAAGACTCGAAAGACACCAAAACTACAAAAACCACAAAAGCGACAAAGACTTCGAAAACTTTGAAGAAAGGAAAAAGTAGTAAAACTTTGAAGAAGGTGAAGAGTAGTAAGACGCTGAAGGGATCAAAAGATTCCACGGGATCTTCTGATTCGAAGGATTCCAAAGAGCCAATGAAAACGGGAAAAGAGCAACCAAAATCGACTGAAAAGGGAGCAAAAGATAAGATGAAAAGTATGAAAAGTAAGAAAGGAGGAGGATCGAAAGAAAAGGGAAAACCATCAAAATTGAAACCATCTCAAGAGAAGACTCCAGTAAAGTCTTCTCCAGTGAATTCCAAAGAAGCAACATCCAAACCGAGTGGTCCGAAACCATCAGCCGAGGTTAAACCAGTGAAATCATCTCCAACGAATACAGCCAAATCGAAAGAAGTTGTTACTCCAACGAAGAATCTCAAGAAACCATCAGCTGACACAACTCCAGTTTCATCTCCCAAATCATCTCCAAATTCTCCAGTTGGATCCAAAGAACTCGCTAAGAAAAAGTAGAAAATGTTTGCTTTTTTATTCGATAATTTAATAAAGTTTTAAGTTATGTTGCTTTGTATTTCAGTCATACGTGTGCTATCTAGATTATGAAGGAGGATTTCGTGGAACTCGGGGGGCTTCGAATTATCCATTTCTAAGACGTGACCCTTTCATATTCCTCTTCCTCTCCATAAATTCCTATCCATTCTTCAATTTTCCTACAATGTCGGCTCTTTCTGAACATTTTTTCGAAGATTCTCCTATTAGTCGAATGGCTGTGTGAGTTGATTCTGCCAGATTAACATATTACTCTCTTATTTGCAGAGGAAATGTGTTGTACCTTTGTCTTCTTCTTACTTATTCTCACGAGTTCACAAGAAATAACACAACTCCGATTCGAAAGCGAGAAGCTGAGCCAGAGAGTATCGAGAAGCAGTTTGATAACTTGTTCAGTAACATATCGAACATAAAAATGGAAGGTGAAGAGCATTGAAGATTTTTAAACGGAGATTTTTTGAATTTTAGAATGTTTTGAGAGGATTCCACCGATTATTTTGACTGCCTGCAATACAACAAATGCATTTGAACTTCGTGAGTTTTTCATCAAATTTGTTCAAACGTTTCGTTAATCTTCAGCGGAATGTGATCGTTTTCTGAACAATGGGATGTGGGATCTTTGTCAGTCTCTTGTGGACGGTTTGTGACTTTGATGCAGTTCCAGCGTTTATTATTCATTTTCAGTTGAACGATGCAATTTGATTTCATATGAATATTCAACTGATGACTACTTCCGTCATCCGGCATTTTGGGGCGGTTCTGGATTCTTGATCGGAATTATTTTGTCTCTGATAGCAATTATTTTTGGCTCATGTATCTGTGCGATGTGTTGTAAATCGAAACAAGCTCAAAAAGGAATAGCATCTGGTTCTGGATCAGCATCCGTCGAAAAAGGAAAAGGATCGAAAGTGACGTCATCTGATACCAAGAATTCATCTGACGACAAGAATGGAGGCAAAGCGACGACTGTGAAACCATCCGTTCCTCAATCTCAATATTTCGGAGATCAATTTCCGGCGGATGGTGGAAAGAAGAGTGTGTTTATTGGAGCAAAAACAACACAACAACCAGTGGATCGAACTATCGCCAAAAATCAAACGATGGCAAAGGGAGTGGATAAGACTGTTGCCAAGCCAGTGAACAAGACAATTGCGAAATCAGTGAGAGATAATAAGAAGAAGAGAAAGAATAAGTACGGAAAGGATGTTGGAGCATTGACTGCAATGGAGGTTACAATGTATAAGTGATTCTTTTTTTTTTAATTAATAAAGTGTTTTGAGTAATAAGTTTCATACGATGATGTTCTGTTGAAACTTTGTTTTTTTTGTTGGAACTTCGACTATCTGTGAATTCCTAAGAACTGATATGTGTCTTCAAAAATGCACTAATACTGACTAGGACTTTGACTGTTGATAACGTGGACGGATTTCAAATATGAAAAATTGAGGTATGAACAAAATTTCCCTCTTATGGTGCTCCATTTGTTGCGTGCTCCAGCCATTACTTTTTTCCCTCCTCTTCAAACCACAACTATTCTCCGTATCAATTGTTATTTTCCGAAGTCTCTGAAAATGAATAACTTCAAGTCATTCTTCTCATCAGCTTCTCCAGATGAAATTCATGACGTTACATTCGATGATTCTGATACTGGAAGAAGTTCAATGTGAGTTGCTTGGTAGATTCTTTGGCTCTATCGACAGAGGTCCCAAAAATTTGGGTGACACAAATTTAAGAATTAAATGGTCCCAAATGCAAAGAACGGTCCTAACCGCAAAGAATGTGTTCCCAATAACTTGTCAGTCAATAAATATTCGGGCTGCGTTCATTTTTCTTAAGCTCAGCAAAGGCCTCAAAAACACTGCAAAATTCGGGTCACCCACATTTTCGGGACCATTCTTTACGGTTTCAACCTTTTGCATTTGGGACCATTCGTTTATTTTCTAGGAACATTCTTTGCCGATAGAGCCAAATCTTTTATCTAGCAAACAACTCTAATTTCAGTGCTCAACGTTTCTATCTTTCTTCTTTTATGGCCGAACTTTTAATGACCGAGGAATACTGTATGTAGTCAAACTTTCTGCTTCTCAAAGTAAACATTTTCAGTGTCAACCGGTGCAACAAGAAACATGCTGGTTAACAAATGCAAAGAAGATACTTCACAGTCTCATGGTAACTCTAAGAATTCCTACTCTTTTTCATGTAACCTTCGATTTTCAGTCACCTGCACCAGAATCGTGAATAACGGACTGAAAACAATGTGTGAAAGTCTGAAGAGTCCGTTTGAAGAATCAGAAAAATCGATTTGCCAAAAAGTTAGCTACAGTAACATCAATATCGTCAACACTTCTTCACCCTGGTTTTCGGGAGTCATTGGACTCTTTGGAGGATTTATTATCGCAGTTATCGCAACCGTCGTGCTCCATTCTCTGTTTTTCGGCAAAAGGAATATGATGGTCGGACCAAAAAGAGGATCAACGAATTCAAAATGAATCCGTAGAAATTGAAAAAGAGAAATTATTTGAAAACAATAGACGAATAAATTAGTTTGGTACATGTTTGTTTTCATTTGCATAGGATTTTTCGAGTTCTGAAAATAACTTCAACTTTCGGTTGTAGATATTATCAAAACTGCGTGATCTCTCTTATCATTTTCTTGAATCGTTTACGATTATTTCCGATTATTAGCATATGAGATCTATATAAAATGAATCTTCTGGAGCCCATTGTGACTAGTTTTCCCGGAGCCTTTGAAAACTCGGAAAATGGAAGACACATTTTGTAAGTTTTTATTCGAAATATGAAACGCTCAAGTTTATTTTTTCAGAAGTCAGTTGCTGTTTGTATGTGCTTATTATACTTTGGAGAAACCAAGAAACCTTGCCAGTGAACTAATAAGTAGTGGATTATCGCAAATGATTGCAACGAACCATCCCAATGCACAATTTTTGTTAACAACTCTGCAACAGTTGAAAGTTCATAACATGAATGGTAAATCAGTTATATCTGGAAGTAGAAGTCCCATGAGAAAATAAGGGTCCTGTGAAAAACATAAGAGTTTCAGAGGTTAGTTCCTCTATATGAGCATGTGATACTGTTTCACAAATTTTAGATCAATCATTAAATAGACAGACTTATCTTTTTATGAGACCCCCATATTCTCATGGGACCTCTGAATTCACTTAAGATCCCTAATTCCCTAACATAATGCCAATATTTTCATATGACCCCTAAATTCCCTTAGGACCCTTATTTTTAACAAAAAAAAACTTTATTGTCTTGTAGGACATATATTCCCAGAAATTCTTATATCTGAACGAAACTTGAAAATTTTCATTCCAGTTTGCTTCAATTGGGAAGAGAGACTCGTCTCAATTTGTGAGAATACAGAAGATTCCCCTGGAAAAGGTTTGACTCTTTCAACAGATCCTAATTTTAACAATACTGTTCATTTTCAGATCACTGTCAGAAAGCAGTTAACAATGGATACTGGGAAATATGTCAGACATTGATTGATAGTAATCTTCTCACATCCATAACTTGAAAAATGATTTTTCCTTTCAGAAAGTCGCTGCGACAAGTACCAGTACAAAAGTACCACAACTGATTTCTTCTCTTCTCCATATTTCTCTGGATCTGCTGGATTTCTCATTGGACTCATTTCGATTCTTTCTGTGTTCTTCTTATTTCATTTTCTCTCAAGAAAGTCTCCGAAGGGAATGCAACCTGTGCCAACAACTTCTGGATCCCGTTCGAAGCCATCTCGTTCCACTGCTACTTCGGATGACAAATGCACTACTCCGCTGATTCCCACTCCCAAGAAATCAAGCAATGAGATAAAATAATCTCTTAAATGTATCTCGAGAAATCGATTGAATGAAGTTGATAAATTTCATCGGCATCATGAAAATATGAATGAACAAAACGGCAACCAGCAAGCCGAAATAAAATAATAAATTAGTGTAAATAAGTTGTTCAATTTAACGACGATCACGTCTTCTGTCAGGAGATCGCTCATGGCGACGACGGTTTCGATCTCTATCCGTGTCTCGATTATCCCGTCCATCTCTATCGTGACGCTCCCTTTCACGATGATTGTCACGATGTCCACGATCCCGTTCTCTATCTCGGTGATGGTTCTCAGGGCTTCTGAAAATGTATTTTATTACATACATTCCAATAATTGTGTATAATTACCTTCTGCGCCGATCTGTCTCTCTTCTGTCATCTCTCTTCTTATCTCTCTTTGGTGATGGTGACCGACGTCTTCTGGGAGATGGACTTCTTTGATGACTTCTCTTAACTTCTTGCCGTCGCGGTGGAGATTGTTGTCTCTTTCGTGGTGGCTCCACATTGTTCGATTCTGCAAATGTCATAGATATAACCTAGCTTTCTCCTAAAGAACTTACTTGGTTTGTACTTGTAGTTCTGTGACACAGATTGGGAGAAATCCACATGAATACGCCGATCGTCGATGAGCACATTGTCCATTTTGAAGTATGCTTGCTCACAACTTTTGGCATTGTCAAACTCGATGAATGCATACTGTAGAGAGTCACCACTGCGACGATCTCGAACAATCTGTAAAATTGAATGTTGTGATATTGAAGAAAGGCGATTCAGTAACATACCTCACAATTGTTGATTTTTCCGAATCTTGAGAAGATGATCTCAAGATCTTCGTCCGTTGTGACTGGATTCAGCTTACATACAAAGAGCACATTCTCTGGAGGAACTTCATCTGCATCTCGTAAGTCTCCAACCTGAAATTATTTCGTTTATCGTCCCCATTTTATCTCCGATCTAAAAATATCAAACTGTTCCTTACCATTTCAAGAATCTGAGCCTGTTCGGCCATTTCTCGTTGTTGAAGCTCCTCGGCAATCTCCTCAGCTGTTTTGCCCTCATCTTCGTCTTCTTTCTCGTCGAGAGCTATTTGATCCGTCTGAAAAAGGTTCAGATGGAGAAAACGTAAGCAGTTGGATTCACAAACCTTGACAAGCATTTCATAAGTTGGAGAAGGCGACCGAGGAGGGAAAGAAATTCGAGAGTCCTCATCAAATGGATCATCGAGGACAATGGTATGAGAGATTCTAAAATGAAAAATATAACACTGCAGGTTCAGATAATCTTACCGAATGTCTCGGAACGGCTTGTTATTGGTATCCGTCAACTGCTCATTCAGCTTATCCAAAGTCTCTATTCCTTCAGTAACTTGTCCGAAAATTGTGTGTTGATCATCCAAATAATCGAGATTTTCTCCAAGAGTAATGAAAAACTGACTTCCGAGCATGTTGTCTCCGTTGTTGACAAAAGAAACTATTCCCATCCGAGTGTGACGCATTTTTGGAAGATCTTCTCGCTCGAAATATCTGCCTTGCTCTCCATACATATCACTGAAAAATGAAAAGATAAGGCTTATTTTCGCTACCTCAATTTCATACCTATACACCGATTCTCCACCTTTTCCAGTTCCTGTCGGGTCTCCAGTCTGAGCAACATAGTTTTTCTCAATACTGTGAAACTGGTTCAGATTGTAATACTTCTTCTTGCACAATTTGAGAAAGTTCAAAGCACATCTCGGACGCTCTTTTACAAACAAATCGATGATAAGGTCACCAAGAGTGGTTTCGACGAGAACCGCCATCTGAAAGTGTTTTCGAAAGATGACGAAGGCTTTCCGAGCTGAGTAAAATAAACCAGAAGGTGTAAACAACCGAACAGTCTAATGCATTCTAGCGAAACATCTGATAACATTGGAATCTTCATTTAACATTAAAATAAGAAAGCATCCATAATCTCTGGAATTTCATGCTATAACCCCGAATCGATTGTCAACATTGACTAGCAAATATAACACAGACAATTAATGTACATTATACAATCAAAGAGTCCAAGACTTCTGAAAATCAATCGCTGGTTGCTGACCGTTTGAAGAATCGTCCAGTGTAGATTCCTGAAAAAAAACAACTTTCTGAACAAGTTTCCCTAAAAGCATGACAATGTACCTGCCACTAATCCACCAACTCCAGCGGCAATTCCAGCAATTGCCGAACCAGCAGCCATTCCAACAGGTCCGCCAACAGCAAGCCCACCGACCAGACCAGCATAAATTGGTGCTTTTGCTGCTTTCGATTTCACAGCTTTCTTCAAATTCTCGTTTCCTCTTTTCACATCTTCCGTTGCTTTTTCGATCTGTTCTTCAATTGAATCCACAACATCGTGTTGCTCGTGAACAATCCGTCCCAGTTCTTGGAAAATTTTTTCTAAATCAGCCATATCTTTTTCCACCTTCGCTGTTGCTTCAGCTCTTTCTTTCATATCTGTGGCCAGTTGTCGTAACTCGTTCTCTTTCAACGTTGATTCTCGAAGATATCTGAATATAAAGCTCATTAAAATTGATAAAAAAACGCAGTACCTTCTGGATTCCATCTCGTACGGATTATCATCTTCCATATCCTCTTCGAATGGATTCTTACCCGGTGAGTGAAGAGCTGGTAGTGTTTTGGTAACATTAGTCAATGTCTTTATTTGTTGTCTGGAACGTATTTTTTTCTCTAGCCTGTCTAACAGTTTAAGATACCTGATAGGATCAATGATTGCGTCGAACTCGTGTTCTTGACTGATATCTGTCATTTCCCCACGAACTGATAGGATACCTCGAAGCCCTTCATCTAGATCTTTTTCATAGGTGGAAATCTGAAAAACGAGCAAAATTAATTAGATGTTTATTTTATTGAAAATACCGAATTTCGGAGAGCAGGTGTATCTCTGAGTCCTCCTTGCAATGCGATTCTTTGCAAATTTCTCAATTCGGTTAGTTGACGATTTGCTGTTTTTTCATACATGTGCACTAACGTGGTAAATCTTTGAGAAGAGGCACTCATCTGTAAATGATTAAGTTTGAATAAAATCTGAATGAAATTCAAAAGGGTAGAGTGAAAGATAACACGATGATCAAAACACATCTGGACGATTTGGCACAGATAACAAAAACAAGCAATTCATTTGTTAGAAGAATGAAGAATGTAATAATTTAGAAGTGCATGGAAATTTTCACCGGGATTCGTTCCAATCTATCGTTCGAGTTTCGTGATGAATTTCTTGATATCATTGTGAAAGTTTCTGAAAATAAGACCTTGATTATTTAAGATTCAAAACGATGCTCTCACCTTCCAGCTCGATTCTGTGCTTCAGCTACCACTTCAAGCGTATTGATTAGCATAAGGAATGAGGTTCTTCCACCCATCATCAGCAAAAAGTCGTCTAACTCTGCGAATAGACCACGCACTTTGCGTTCCACCGAGACTTCCCCAGCACCAGTTCGCAACGACACTATAAACTTGCCGATGCATTTTTCCACCACAAATTCAAAGCGAGCAGCAACGGAGATTAATGATGATAGAGCGTTGATTGATTTGATGAGCTGAAAAGGATAAATTCAAGCTTTTGAGAAAATTGACAAACCTTTTTACCTTGATGCAACTCCAGTATCGCCTATCTTGAAACTGTCGCCATACTGGATTGTCAATAGCGGTCGCCGGTAAAAATGGGCAAAAAGTATCTTCATTGATACTATCGCAAATTCTATCTCTGATTGCACCCAGAAAAGCATTCAACTGTTTGCTCTTTTCAGTCAGGTTCGGAAGTTTCTCAAAAATCGAACAAAAAGTGGCAAGATTGCGGGTTTGGCGGAGTGACATCGGGTCCCATTCTTCTTTTATAGTATCTGCAATCATAATAATGACAATAAGGCTACTGCAAGAATAACTCACCTATTAGAAACGGTATGACAACTTTCTCAATGATAGCAGGTATCAATTCGACAAGAATATCATGATTTTGATCAATTTCTGCGTTTCCAGAACCGGCAAGCATTGCTGTTTTGAACCATTGCATTGATTCCATTGCAGTTTCGTTCTGTAAGAGGAATATTTATTCTTTTCAGGAGCACTTTTCAACATACCTTCAAAATATCTGCTTGCAGCAGCTCCAAACGAACATAGGGTGAGGAAAGTTTCGGAAGACACAGATAGACATATGCATCTTGGAACGATGTCGGATCCACTGCTAGCCAATCAGTCATTCTTCCCAATACTTTTCGAAGATCCGAGTATTCTTCTAGAGCATCCGCGAATAAAACTGATGCCACCGCTTCTACTTCGTCGCACGTCTTCTGATCCAACATCGTCTGTTGAGTAGGCTCTTCATCATCACTGCTGAGTCCTTCTTCATGAGATATTCCCGCAAGAGTTGTCTCTCGATCGCGACGACGGCGGCCTCTGGAATAGAAATAGGTCAATAGTGAACACTTCGTGACAAAAGGAACAATAACAACGAATAGCACATCAATATTCTCACTGGCATGTGCTGAGCGAGCGACTGTCTTTTGTCACATTTTCACATGATGATTGCGAAATATGGAAGAGAGAATATATCGAAATGCTAACAGACTAAAAGGGGACTGAAATGTTAAACCTAATGTGTGATACAGTTGTGTAATTGGAAAACTCACCGTCTGGCTTCTCGTTCTGCCGTTCTGATAGCCGCTTCTCCCACTTTTACAGACTTTCCTTGCGACAACTCGTTATACTGATCGCTTACATCTTGACGCCTCCTTGCCATAATCCTCTTGGTTTTGGCCCTACCACAATCGCGTTTCTTGTCAATAATCGAGTTGATCTCGTCGACTTTCTCGTTCAAGCATTCCAGAAGACTCCGTGAATAGACACGTAACTCTTGGTACATGGTATACTTCGTACTTTGATTGGGCAATTCTTGTTCAAGCTGAAAGAAAATATGTTAAATGGGATGAATCAAATATAAAGTGCACACACCTTTCCGATCATCGCCTTGTTCTCCTCGATGTTTTGTACTAATTTTCTTTTCTCTTCTTTTCTGAAGTTCAGAGCCTCGTCTCGTTCTTGGATTCTCAGTTTCAGCTTAGCAAGAATGTCCTCAATTTTCACAACTCCGCCAGTATTAGATGGCCCTAAATTATTCGTTGTGCACAGCTCAAGAAATGGACAATTCTGAATACCTGTATACTCTGGTTTTCCAATTATCTGTACGTCCATATCAAGATCAATATCCATATCCATCGCAGTATCATCTTCTACAGGAGCAGCATGTCCAAAAAGCTTGGAAGTGTTCCGTTTTTCCGTTCGTAATTGTCCGATCTAGAATAAGAATTAATTTTATGAATAGTAGAACTACTTGGTCTTAATTTTAAAAAAACTTACCTCTCTCCGGCTAACGGCTTTTCTAATCTGCTGTCTTTCCCATTCTTCATTTTCGCTGTCTTCATCTTTTCTTCGATCCGATTCCTCTACATCTCCATGTTCTCTTTCCAAGAAACCTTCTTGCTCCTCCCGTCTTCGGTCCTCTTCTGAACGCAACAGTTCTCGAGCCGAATAGAATTTGTTGGTACACTCTTCGTCAGAATCATCATTTTCGTCTTCTCGAATAAGCCTGTTCCGTTCGTTTTTGGATTTCAACTTTTGTGTATCATCTAGAGGAATATATCCGTCTTGATTTCCTTCTCTTCTCGCTCGTTCTCGTCTTTTTTTGGCTTCAAAAACGGCTCGAGAGTCCGGGATTCCCTCGAAAACTGAAGCAAACTTGTTCGAGACTGAACTAATTGCATCCGAGTCAATATCTAAGTGTTCCTCATATTCGTAACTTTCAAAGTTCGAAATGTGTTTGGCCGATTTGTCTCGATATTTATCCAAGTATTTCTGCTTTTCGTTTTTAGTTTTCTTGTCCTCTTTTGATTGTTTCTCTTTTTTGACCACCTTCTCAAGAGCTTCCTTCCGTTCTTTTTCTTGCTTGTAGATTTGTTCTGCTTCTTCTTCAAGCTTGTGCTGCCTTTTCAGCTCTTCCACTTTTTTCTTGTCCTTTTTCAACTTGAACGTCGAATCAGCGCCTTCGTCAGCATCGAAGCTAATTGTTGCACGTGGTGCAGATGCTTGTTTGGCCTGCAAAGCATTGAATATAAGGTTACAATGATTTTACAATAAAAAATACCTCAACAGTTGCTGGTTCACCGTGGTTCTCTGCGTCTGGTTCATCCCAAGCTTCAGTTTTTCGCTGTCGGATTGTTCCTTTTGCCTTTGGTTTTCGGAACATTCTGAAAATATTCGATAAATAGTTTGAATATCAATTAATCGAAAGCTTTTAATAAAAAATATAAAAATATTGTTTTTTGACTTTCGAAGAAGTTGTCGTATGACTCGGTGCAATTTGTGCAAACACCGTCGGTGCACTCTTTTTGCATTTTAAACGACGCGCATTGCTGTCTCAATTTTTTTTCGTAAATTTTTTCGTCTTTTTTTTCAATTGTTAGTGAAACTGGCGTCTAGCTTTTTGAGTATTATGCAATTTCAGTTATTTAGAAAACACACATATATGTATATAACTCCTTAATAATACCTCGTCATATGCACACTTGTTACGTGCTTTTGTTTGTTACCAGGAGGTTTTCGTCCCCTTCGGGGACTCCAACCTCCTGGCATCCGCTTTCTCTCCTCATACACCCGAAGGGTGCCACAGTGAAAATAGGGTGAATTTTTGAAAATTTCAAAATTAACATTTTCGAGAAAAGAAAAACACGGGCATTATCTCGGACAAATTTCCACTCGATCTAAAAAAGTTTCATCCGAATCCGTCCACTGGCAGCTGAGTTATGACTGCCGACAGACGGACTTACATACAGAATTGCCGATTGTTATTAGTATTTGTTATTGACATTTTGAACTAGTTTTCGTTGATTTTTTAGCAAAAAAGAATTCTCAGAAAATGTTTCTTTAACCGTTCATCATCGTTATTGTGTTTTGATCTTAGTCCCGATTATAAAAAATTTAAAGAATTTAAATTTCAGAATGGGTGACTACATTCCTGGATTTGAGCAACGCGACAGCGATAATCGCAGTTTTGGACATTCTCGTCTTCCAACTCTTGGTGCAATTCCAGTTAAAAATGAGAAGGGACAAACTGTGATGCAGAAAGTAAAAGTATCCCGATATGTTGCCGGAAAAGCGTAAGTCGGATCAATATTGATTTTTCTAGAAGCGCGTGCGCTCATCTCAAAAACACTAAATATAAACTTTCTCTTCGATTTTCAATATCTGTTACTCTTTTCAGACCAGAATATGCTCGAAACTACGAGAGCGATAGCAGTGAATCGGATCAAGAGAGACAGCGAGAAGATGATAGACGCAGACGGAGACGTCGTGATAGCAGTGAAGAAGACGACAGAAGAAGTCACAGAAGACATGAGGATCATGGTAGAAGACGTCAAGTGGAGAGACCAGAAGTTCTTGGGAAGGAGGAAGAAGAGTCATCTGGAAAAGAAAGGGATTCTGAAGAGGATGAAGATCAGAAAGAGGAGCGACGGCAGAGGGCGAGAATGAGAATGCTGGAATTGCAACGAAATAATCGAGATAACGATGAGGAAGAAGAAGAAGAGGAGGATTCAGATGAAGAGGAATTCGAACGAAAACGTCAGAGAATCAGAGAACAGATGATGAAAAAAGAAGAGATGATGAAGAGGGAAATCAAAGAAGAGCTGGAAGAGGATGACGTTGAAGATGAGGAAGAGGACGAAAGTAGTGAGGAGGAGGATTCAGATGAAGACGTTGATCCTGTGCCTAGGTTGAAACCGATTTTCACTAGAGGTAAAGACCGTATCACTTTGCTGAAAGCAGAAAAAAAGAAGGAGGAGGAAATTCAAAGAAAGATTGAGGAAGAGAAGAGAGCTGAAGAAAGAAAGAGAGAAAGTGCGAGATTAGTTGAGAAGGTTCTACAAGAAGAAGAGGAAGCTGAGAAAAGGAAAACTGAAGATCGTGTTGACCTGACATCAGTTCTTACCGATGATGAGACAGAGAATATGGCCTACGAAGCGTGGAAACTCAGAGAGATGAAGAGGTTGAAGGTAATACTTGCTATATTCTTTATTCAATTATCAATATACTTTTTCAGAGAAACCGTGATGAACGGGATGCGGCTGCCCGTGAAAAGGCGGAACTTGACAAGATCCATGCGATGACCGAAGAAGAACGATTGAAGTATTTGCGTTTGAATCCAAAGATTATCACAAACAAACAGGACAAAGGAAAATACAAGTTCCTTCAAAAGTACTTCCATCGTGGAGCTTTCTTCTTGGATGAGGAAGATGAAGTTCTGAAACGAAACTTTGCCGAAGCCACTAATGATGATCAGTTCGATAAGACAATTCTTCCAAAGGTCATGCAGGTGAGTAAAATATTAATTGAACTTCACAATACATTCTTCTCCAATTTCTTAACCAACTTCACACTTCGCTTTCATTACAGGTGAAAAACTTCGGAAAAGCCTCGCGAACGAAATACACTCACTTGACCGAGGAAGACACAACAGACCATCAAGGTGTCTGGGCATCAACAAATCAATTGAATTCTCAGTTTTACACGAAACGAGCAGGAGGATCGAGACCTGTGTTTGAACGCCCAGCCACCAAAAAGAGAAAGACCTAATTCATGTAATTCCCAAACTTCGTTCTTTAACCCCAATGATATTGTTCAAAACGTTTATATTTAAGTGTTTCTTTTCCAGTAAATAAAAATACACTTTTGCAAAGTTATTTTGAGTTTAGAAGTTCAGAAGCAATTAGTTTCCGCTTCTTAACCACCAAAGTTCAAAGTTCTCTCCATTTTTTGTTGCCGACACACTGACTAATACAAAAACCAAACAATTGGGCGTTCGAAACAAAAAAGCGAAACAAGCCATCGATTGCTTCTTCATTTGGTCGTTGAACTGCAACCACGTCCCACATTTTATCGAAATTCCCAAGCCCAATCGTTTTTTCTCCTTGTTTTTCAAATGCATTCAACCTAAACGAGCCGTCAGTATTATTCGTCCTTGCGTTTTCTGTTTTCATCCTTTTTCAAGGTTTCCGTCATCGTGTTCGAAGGAGTGTGTATGTTGTCGATCGTCACTTTCACGAGATCTGGCGACTCTCAAAAAGTGGTTTTGCGTTTTTAATTAGAAACGGGTCATTGGTGTGTATGCATGTTTGTAAAGTGTCCTATTTCTTCCACAACGGTTTTCTTTTTCTCGAAGACTGGGCTTTCAGTAAGCGTGAATAAGCTTTTGATAGAAATTTAGTGGGCATGCATTCTCTCTTTTTTGCTTTGCTCGATGTTGCGAAACAGAAACATGTTGCTATTTTAGAGACATGTGTGTCCTTTCAATAGTTCAAATAGAAATAACACATTCTTACTGGTGTTGCGTCCAAACATTTGAAATTTTTTTTTTGCTTTTCAAATGAATTTGATACCGGCGGTACTCGCTTTTAGAACTGGGCGCGATAGAACTGTTCGAAAATAGAACCGCTACAAAACTCGGCGAAATAGAACTGTGACGAAATAGAACTCCTGTTCAGCGTAGCGCGTTTGCATCACCCTCCGAGTACGAAAACCTGAGAAAAGTACACAAAGTCGTTTTTCGAAAATAACATTCTTTGAGCAATTTATTGAATTTTGAGCAAAAAATATTTCGAATTTTTTTTCTCATGAGCTCAAAAAAGAGCCCAATAGGTGACAAATGCAAACGCGCTCTACTGAACAGGAGTTCTATTTCGTCACAGTTCTATTTCGCCGAGTTCTATTTTGTAGCGAGTTCTATTTTCGAACAGTTCTATCGCGCCCAGTTCTAAAAGCGAGTACCGCCTTGATACCAACATCTGATGACATCAATGAGAACTTCTGCGAATGACATGGAATTGTTTCAACAAAAAAAATATTTACAGGAAACTATAATTCGTGGCAAGACCTATAGACAAAAGACAGTATGCGCCTTGAAAACAGTAACAGCACCGCCTGTATTTCCATTTGTCTAATTTTCATTCACTTGACATTCTTCATTTTTCCACATTAGGAACGTTCTTCTTGCCAATATTCCTTATCAAAAACGGAAAACGTAGGCGGTGAAACAAAACTAAACATGACTCATCAATATATTTCACCATTTTTTGCCGAAGATTCGGAAAAAAAGTGGGCGAACCTCTTTTGTTTATAAATATTTTCTCATCTTCAAGCTTCGTGATTCTATTTTTCGTACATAAATACGTTCTAAATATAAACTTTGTAGAAGATGTCCGCTTTCTCTTCCTCGGACCGTGCTGAAAAGTCGGGAATCGCGCTGGAGGCCCAGCAAAAAATCTACGAGAAATACGACAAGAATCTTGCCGGAGAGATTCTCCAATGGGTCCAGGTTCGTTTTTATTGTCAAGCACAATTTTTTAGAACAGAATCAAACATAATTTTTTCTCCAACAAGGGAATAATTTCAGGAAATCACTGGCCAGTCATTTGACACCCAAGGAGATGCTGATAACTTTGTCAAAGTGTTCCAAGATGGAAGCGTTTTGTGCAACCTTGCAAATGCTCTCAAGCCAGGAAGCGTAAAGAAAGTGAACACATCCGCCATGGCTTTCAAGAAAATGGAAAACATCTCATTCTTCCTCAAGTTCGCAGAGGAATTCGTTCAAAAGTCGGAACTTTTCCAGGTTAATTTCTGTTTTATAAAGTGGCAAAGCAAATAAATCTCAATTTACAGACTGTCGATTTGTACGAAGGACAAGACCCGAACGCTGTACTGATCTGCCTCGCCTCGTTGGCCCGTAAATCTGAGAAAAATTTCGGCCGTTCAGGACTTGGCCCAAAGGAAGCTCAAGGTGATCGTCGTGAATGGACTGAGGAGCAACTCAAGGTAGTTAAGATTTACGAAACGTATGTTCTTATTATCTCAATTACAGGCTGGACAAAATGTCATCGGTCTTCAAATGGGAAGCAACAAGGGAGCTACCGCCGCTGGCCTCAACATGGGAAACACTCGTCACATGTAGACCGCAATTGAGTTCAAATATTCACCGGTTATCGCCAACAATTAAATTCCTGTCCTTCGCTTCATAATAATTGCTCTCATCTCTATGTTTTTTTTGTCCCGCGCAAGCATTTATTGTAATGTAATCAAGCTTGAAAAGATTTAAAGTAAATATATGTAAAAGCATTGAGAACAGACTAGATTCACAGATGACTAGAAAGCGATAAGGGGTAATTGGCATTTATTTACAGGTTTCCAAATGACGGTTCAGATACGCTCGTAAAGCAAACCGGCGGCCACACTTGTCACATTCAAAGCGTTTGTCTCCTAAAACTTTCAATCATATGATCTAATGACGCTTCCGATAGATTACCTGTGTGCGTGAGCATATGTGCTCTCAAATTACTCCGATCAGCGAACGACTTCCCGCAGTGAGCACATGGAAACGGACGGAGTCCAGTATGCGAGCGAAGATGTCCTTGTAGAAGCCAAAGTCGGGAGAATCGTTTTCCACAAACATTACACTCGTGAGACGCGTTGTGTGTCAGTATATGCATGCTGGAAACGTATTCAATCAGTCCTATTCCTTCACACCTTCGGTGGAAGCTCACGATTCAAGCTTAACAAATTCTTCAATCCCTTATTATTATTATTCTTATTACCTAGTATTATATAATTTCTATTATCCTCCTATACAATAGTATGTGAGAATGAGAGGGAACAGACAGAATCAGGAAGGTACAGAATCCGTACAGGTGGTGATTGCGCAACAGGAAGATTGTGTTCTCGAAGAACAAGATGAGGAGAGGGGGACAGGTGCGAATTGTTGGTGATTAAATAATAGAAAAAGCAAGAAGGATTAACCTCATAAAAAAAGGTTCAATTACATTGGGTATTACGGAAACTGAAGGGAGGAAATCATGTGTATGAACTTGGGAAAAAAGGATCCATCCAAGTTTAGGAAACTTTTTAGTTAACTAGATGGGTCGTGTCCAATTGAGCACCCCATAGACAGAGTTTCAATGTCTTCACTGAAAAAGACAATCTAACATACAATACCTCTCAAAAGATTGTGAAATTTCGAAATTTTCAGTGGATAAACACCAACTTTGGGGTTACGGAAAAGAGGTTCGAACTTGTCCGGTTGATCTAGTGGTTGTATACATAAATTTCAGAACGCTATTTATGTAATAAACAACTTTTTGCACGACCAAAGATGGTGCATCACGTGAAAGTGGAACAATGCAATTTTCATGATTTCCGGATTTCACAGGACACACCTTCTTTAGAAGAGGTCATACGAAAAGGTCTCAACTACCAGAGTTCTAGTGTTGATGTACACATCCAAACAATTTCAGGTCAAGCATATAATTTCGAACCACGTTCGCAGACCCCAAATTGAGGGGGGGGGGGGGGGGGAGGGGGGGGGGGGGTTCCACGGAAAGTGTCGTGAGTTCACATCCTGTGGTCTTGTAGATAATAGTTGATATAATATTTAGCATTCCATAGATTTTCAGAAAAACGGCCAAAAAGGAGATAAGCTCACCTCAACGCTGGCATGCTCACATAAACTCGATCACAGTGAGGGCATTGTTTTGCGTGTGGACTGTCTAGAGCTCGGTGTGTCTGAAAATAGACTAAAATGAGATTCAAGATGTCAAGTTCCAAGTCTATCTCTAACGTGACAGTAACCTCTAATTTACTCAAATACTGTCACCCTCTGAGCTGTCAGTAGAGGAAATGTTGCATCACATTGTTATGTCATAACTGACTATTCGAATCTTACTGACACCCAGCTCAAGGAAGGAATTCTTAGACTGTTTTAGAATTAGTAGGATTAGGCTTACTTGTTTGTGTCGGCTGAGGTTTGATGTCGTTGCGTAGCTCTTTCCACATTTATCACAAACACAACGATTGCCCGAGGAAGAACTGAAATTGTGTAGAGTTGGTTGAGAAACAATGAGAGAGAAATTACTGGGTAGTTTGAAAGCCGGAAAAATCTGATGAGAGGCGGTAGATTTTTTTAGTTCCCACTTTATTTTGTCTTATTCCCGGTTCGTTTCAACAATGAATCCATTAAGACTACGAGTGTTCTTATATTGGGAGGAATATTCTCTTCTATTTATAAGAAGTTTTACAGTAATCGCCTCTAATAACAATCGACAAATTCTGTGAGCCAGAGGAGTTCTGAGAATGATCTCTAAGGGGATTACGAAGATTTACACTTTTTTGATTTATACCAAGTATTTCAAACTAGTCCTTGTAACTAACCTCGTTTTATTTGAAGTCCTCCTATCCAGTGTTTGAAGAGAATCCAATGTGTATCCAGTTGAAGAAGTTGGAGATGGAGATGAAGACAAATCTTCATCGTTTTCCACTTCTAACTTTGGAAGTACAAGTGGTTTTGTAGTATTCAAAATGTTCTCGATTGAGAAAATCCCTGCTGATTGTTGCAAAGGAGACTTGGGTTGAGTTTCAGAGGACGACGAAGAAGTAGACGAGGAAGAAGACGAAGATGATGTTGAAGATGTTGAGGAAATCAAAGCTTTTTGCATGTGGAGTAGACTTAGCAAATTCCATATTGGAAAATCTGAAACCAAACAAAATGTGAACAGTCCAGGAAAATAATTTACAGTACCTATAGTTTGGGATTCCCCACTGGAAATACTTGGAGATGAGTTCAGGTTAAAGTTTGAAGTTATCATGTTCAGTTATGAATCTCACTTCAACTACAAAATCTGTTGAGCATTCTTGGGAAAAGCTAGATCAGGGGCGTGGTCCGACGAGCAACCATTGGTGGAGCTCAGAGAGGGGCGGGGCTTAGGGGGACCATCTGTAGGAGCATCAACCGGCTGGTAATAATGGGGGGACATCTCAAGGGAACAGGTTGAGAGAGAAGGAATGGAAGTTGGAAAAAAGGAAAGTTCGATATATCTTGGTTCGTGCTTCCAGAAGTTTTACATTTGGAGACATGTAGCAATTCCAAATTTGTTTTGATTCAGACTGGGTTTTCGGCGACATGGATGGAAATCTCGATAGGAGTTGTTCAATAATGATAAAGTTACAAATTGAGCGCTTATATTTTAAGTTTTCCCGCAGAAAGAATGTTACGACTGGAATCCAGGTCGAATTCTTCCACATAAATCCACAAGGATTCCGATCCCATCATGATTTTGGAATCCCGCTTAATCACTTTACCTCTTTTTTGAAACAGTTTCCACCTTCACTTCTCTATTCATACCGTAATCCAGAGCTCACTCAATCATACGAGCAGATGGGACAGGTGACACAGTTCATGACCTGTTACATCATACCTAATTTTAGCGCCGGCTGTCTATTCCTTCTGACTAAATAGTAGGGTGTCTCTATTTGGATATGAGCTCCTTAGATTTGAACATTCGGACTTGAATATAAGCCGATAATACGCAGGTTTTATAATTGAAATCAGGAAGGTTCACCCATTTCAAAAACAATTTATTCGTTGTGGGAGGAGCGAAAAAGTCAAAAGAATAAAGCACAAACTACAGGATCAATGTTAAATAGTTGCGATCTGAAGGAATAATGGCAAATTGAGATTTTTGAGGAATTGAACTTTTATGTTCCAAATCACGGAGCAGCTACCTCCAGATATCTAATAAACTCCATTTTTTAGTTCTCCATGTGCATTCAAGGATCCGCATTCTGTTGTCCAATATTACGACACGAAGATGTCATGGAGCAGGTCGAGAGATGTTGAAGTAGTACACACGTGTCATTCTCTGAATGAGTACTTGATGATAATAGTCTAATGGGTTCAATTGTTACATTGAAAACACCTGTTTTGACACATTTAGGGAAAGTGGCTGAGAGGAGAGTGTGGTGTGTTACGGTAAGGAAAAATCAAGAAGATCCAGTAAGATTCCAGTATACATTTAATTTGGTGCCATACGCACCAAAGTAAAAGTTAATATATTTCAGTTGTCATAACAGCTCAACCGACAGTACTTTTTGGAACAGCTGTCAATAAAGAATAAAATCTATGCACTTAATAAAACCAACTGCATTTGTACCAACTGCATTTATATCTACTCTTAATGTTATGAATTGAAAAGTGTCCAACTTGGATATTTGGAAAAGACTAATTTTTCTAAAACAAGTATTCTGTGAATATGTACCTGCAGTACCGGACAGAACGATTAAATAAATTGTTTTATGCAAAGAGTTTCAACATGAATTTAATTATGAACCGAGAAGCAGACCAGCGTTTTCATTTTTAGACCTATGGTAAGCTTTTGACGAAGTTCCAATTCTAACGCCTCGATCATACTGTACCTCCTTTCCGTATTCTCAGCATTTCTCTGTTCTTGGAAAACCATCAACAGAGCAATTGATCATATGTATTACACAACAATTCCCCCTTTCAACTTTCAATAATATTGCTAATCGGCTCGTCAATCAACAATTGCACATCTTCTTCTCCCCCTTTTCGGAGGTACCCGTGGGGGGTCAACTCTTCCTCAGAAGGCATATGGCCGTCTGTCAAAATGGCTTCTAACCAGATGATGATGATATCTCAGCAGGAGACACATTTTGTTCTCTTTGAAGATACTCGTGTCTTTTCTTTCTCTCTTTTGTCAATTGCATAATCTTTTCACATTTGTTTGACGGGCGGCCGACGGAAATCCAAGAAATGTGAAAGAAAAAGAGTAATTAAAGAGAAAGGGAACATATCGAAACAATTTGAGAAAAAAAAACCAGCGCAATTCAAGATAGTTCACAATTGCAGGTAAATCATTTACAAAGTGAAACATTCAAGATTTAAGCTTCGACACTTTTTTTGAGCTTCGACACTTCAAGAAAGTTTGGATGTTCGCAGATTCATGAAAAATTGACCTAGAAACATCAATTTGGGCTTATTTTGAAGCCCAAAAACAGTAGTTTCAGAAATCGAGCGGGCCACTTGAATTCATCCATCACATTTCGAAATCCATCGCATGATCCCCGAATGTTCAGCCGAACACAGTGGTGAAGGGAGAAAATGAGATATTTCAGATGGTTTTTGATCATTTGAACTTGTTCCACTTGTTGCCTCGTGATCTAGACATGAAATTGAACAATTTTGTGAAATTAAACTCCATACATGCAGCAATTTGTCATTCTTCACCCCACCCCTAAATTCCCAAAATCAACGGGTGGTCGTTGAATATACCGGGAAAAGTGGGTTCATTTCTGAATGGTTCCTCGTAGTTTGAACTGATTCCAATCGGTAAATCTTCATGTAGGCATCAAAATATTCGACTTCATGGAGGAAAAACGCAACTATACAGAAATATGTCATTCTCCCGTTTTTCCAAAATCAACGAGAGGCTTTTGAGAAATGGAGACAATCGACGTCGATTCCAGAATTCCCCCGGAGCAGAATTTGTTGAATTTGTGATTTTTAGGATTCTCACATGTAAGCACGACTATTCATGGAAAAAACCCAGACCCGTGTTTTCAATTTTCACTCTTTTCTGAAAACCCATTTCACCGGAATCCATGATGAGGCCTTTGAAAATCGGGAAATTATTGACGTCACTTTCAGAATTGCCCAACAGTCGGAATTCATGATTTTTGGATTTTCGTCAATCTCACATGACCTAGAATCTGTCTATGGAGAGATATTTGAGGGTATCTGTCATTTTTCCTTTCACCTCTACATCTCAAACTTCCAAAAATCAACGGGAGGTCTTTGAAAATCGGGAAAAAGGGACGTCGATTCCAGGTCTCCCCGGGGCGACAGAATTTTCTCAATTTGCGATTTTTGACATTCTTACATGTAAACAAGACTTTCTATGGAAAAAAAACTCAGAATGGTCATTTCAATTTTCGATCTTGACCGAACCCTCGAAAATCGAAAATGTTTAGATTGTAAGATTGTGAGATTGGAAATTCCGTTTCTGTTTATTTGAAAAATTCTCAAAACGCTAAACAACGACGCGCACCCGTCATATGCGTAGTGTCGTTATTGGAAGGTAGTCTTAAAAAAAGGCCCCCCCCCCCCCCATTTTTGTCTGACTTGGAGAGAGTGCGCAGAATGAGGAGAGTGCACACACTAAACATAGTGGATGGCGGAACCCGGGAGGTGTCGGGCGCATCAAAACCAGTACCCTTATAATTTGCCTCGCTCCAGAAGGCCAGTGTGAACTCCCGGCGAACCACGTCGTACTATCAAAGCAAATGGTCCCTAGGACCGTTTGTGGCGGTAGTACGGTGGCGGCCACCGGTGGCCGCCACTGGCAAGCGAAGCGTCATGGAAGGTTAGCAACCCGAAGTGACGTGGATGCAGGCGTGTGGAGGGAAGGAACACCCGGAAGCGCGCCGAATCCGGGGATTTTTCTGAATGTGGGGGGCGGGTTTTGCAAAAATTTTTGCGGGGGACCCGGGGGACCCGGGTTGCCCGAGTCGCCCGGGTCGCCCGGGAGATCGCGGGAGCAGGTGGGCAAGTTTGAGATGTTTCTCAAAATCCCAAAACGCACTGAAATAGAGCTTATTTCTGAAGAGGAAAATGACAGTTTTCAGATGGTTTTTGACCATTTGAACTTGTTCCACTTATCAAGTCGTGATCTAGACGTAAAAATAAACAACTTTGTGGAAAAAAAAATCCATGCATGTTGCAATTTGTCATTCTCCGCCCAGTGCCAAAAATTGACGAAATCAACGGAAGGCCTTTGAAAATCGGGAAATTATTGACGTCGATTCCAGAATCCCCCAACAGTAGGAATTCATGATTTTTGGATAATTGTCAATCTCAGATGATGTGAAAACTGTCTATGGAGAGACATTCGAGGGTATCTGTCATTTTTCATTCTCGGTCCAACGCCCAAAATCTCCAAAACTCAACGGGAGGCCTTTGAAAATCGGGAAAAAGCGACGTTGAATCCAGAAGAATTCCCTAGTTATAGAATTCGCTCAATTTGCGATTTTTGACATTCTTACATGTAAACAAGACATTCTATGGAAAAAACTCAGATACGTCATTTCAATTTTCGATCTCGACCCGATCCTCGAAATTCTCACTAGTTACGGGAGGCCAGTGAAAATTTGAAGAAACAAAGTGAAGTTCCAAAAAAAAGTTGCGAGTGTATTTTTGGCTGAAACCATGACAACTTCATCACAGCAGTATGCATATTGTTTCCAACGGATGATGTGTGGGTCCGGACGTCATGTGTCAAAAATGGTTCCCCAGTCCATCTGAAGAAAGTCGATTTTTCAAAAATTTTCCACCAAAATCACAATATTGACCCCAAATTTTGAACCAGAATAGCTACAGCAAATCTGAGCATAGATTCGGAATCCTCATAAAATTGCGCATCTTTTGAGCTTGAAATCAAGACAAACGGACAAGTATGAGCGATTTCTCACTCGAAATCCCAGAATGCGCCGAAAACGAAGTCATTTTTGTGAAAATTAAGAAAGTTTGGATGTTCGCAGATTCATGAAAAATTGACCTAGAAACATCAATTTGGGCTTATTTTGAAGCCCAAAAACAGTAGTTTCAGAAATCGAGCGGGCCACTTGAATTCATCCATCACATTTCGAAATCCATCGCATGATCCCCGAATGTTCAGCCGAACACAGTGGTGAAGGGAGAAAATGAGATATTTCAGATGGTTTTTGATCATTTGAACTTGTTCCACTTGTTGCCTCGTGATCTAGACATGAAATTGAACAACTTTGTGAAATTAAACTCCATACATGCAGCAATTTGTCATTCTTCACCCCACCCCTAAATTCCCAAAATCAACGGGTGGTCGTTGAATATACCGGGAAAAGTGGGTTCATTTCTGAATGGTTCCTCGTAGTTTGAACTGATTCCAATCGGTAAATCTTCATGTAGGCATCAACATATTCGACTTCATGGAGGAAAAACGCAACTATACAGAAATATGTCATTCTCCCGTTTTTCCAAAATCAACGAGAGGCTTTTGAGAAATGGAGACAATCGACGTCGATTCCAGAATTCCCCCGGAGCAGAATTTGTTGAATTTGTGATTTTTAGGATTCTCACATGTAAGCACGACTATTCATGGAAAAAAACCCAGACCCGTGTTTTCAATTTTCACTCTTTTCTGAAAACCCATTTCACCGGAATCCATGATGAGGCCTTTGAAAATCGGGAAATTATTGACGTCACTTTCAGAATTGCCCAACAGTCGGAATTCATGATTTTTGGATTTTCGTCAATCTCACATGACCTAGAATCTGTCTATGGAGAGATATTTGAGGGTATCTGTCATTTTTCCTTTCACCTCTACATCTCAAACTTCCAAAAATCAACGGGAGGTCTTTGAAAATCGGGAAAAAGGGACGTCGATTCCAGGTCTCCCCGGGGCGACAGAATTTTCTCAATTTGCGATTTTTGACATTCTTACATGTAAACAAGACTTTCTATGGAAAAAAAACTCAGAATAGTCATTTCAATTTTCGATCTTGACCGAACCCTCGAAAATCGAAAATGTTTAGATTGTAAGATTGTGAGATTGGAAATTCCGTTTCTGTTTATTTGAAAAATTCTCAAAACGCTAAACAACGACGCGCACCCGTCATATGCGTAGTGTCGTTATTGGAAGGTAGTCTTAAAAAAAGGCCCCCCCCCCCCCATTTTTGTCTGACTTGGAGAGAGTGCGCAGAATGAGGAGAGTGCACACACTAAACATAGTGGATGGCGGAACCCGGGAGGTGTCGGGCGCATCAAAACCAGTACCCTTATAATTTGCCTCGCTCCAGAAGGCCAGTGTGAACTCCCGGCGAACCACGTCGTACTATCAAAGCAAATGGTCCCTAGGACCGTTTGTGGCGGTAGTACGGTGGCGGCCACCGGTGGCCGCCACTGGCAAGCGAAGCGTCATGGAAGGTTAGCAACCCGAAGTGACGTGGATGCAGGCGTGTGGAGGGAAGGAACACCCGGAAGCGCGCCGAATCCGGGGATTTTTCTGAATGTGGGGGGCGGGTTTTGCAAAAATTTTTGCGGGGGACCCGGGGGACCCGGGTTGCCCGAGTCGCCCGGGTCGCCCGGGAGATCGCGGGAGCAGGTGGGCAAGTTTGAGATGTTTCTCAAAATCCCAAAACGCACTGAAATAGAGCTTATTTCTGAAGAGGAAAATGACAGTTTTCAGATGGTTTTTGACCATTTGAACTTGTTCCACTTATCAAGTCGTGATCTAGACGTAAAAATAAACAACTTTGTGGAAAAAAAAATCCATGCATGTTGCAATTTGTCATTCTCCGCCCAGTGCCAAAAATTGACGAAATCAACGGAAGGCCTTTGAAAATCGGGAAATTATTGACGTCGATTCCAGAATCCCCCAACAGTAGGAATTCATGATTTTTGGATAATTGTCAATCTCAGATGATGTGAAAACTGTCTATGGAGAGACATTCGAGGGTATCTGTCATTTTTCATTCTCGGTCCAACGCCCAAAATCTCCAAAACTCAACGGGAGGCCTTTGAAAATCGGGAAAAAGCGACGTTGAATCCAGAAGAATTCCCTAGTTATAGAATTCGCTCAATTTGCGATTTTTGACATTCTTACATGTAAACAAGACATTCTATGGAAAAAACTCAGATACGTCATTTCAATTTTCGATCTCGACCCGATCCTCGAAATTCTCACTAGTTACGGGAGGCCAGTGAAAATTTGAAGAAACAAAGTGAAGTTCCAAAAAAAAGTTGCGAGTGTATTTTTGGCTGAAACCATGACAACTTCATCACAGCAGTATGCATATTGTTTCCAACGGATGATGTGTGGGTCCGGACGTCATGTGTCAAAAATGGTTCCCCAGTCCATCTGAAGAAAGTCGATTTTTCAAAAATTTTCCACCAAAATCACAATATTGACCCCAAATTTTGAACCAGAATAGCTACAGCAAATCTGAGCATAGATTCGGAATCCTCATAAAATTGCGCATCTTTTGAGCTTGAAATCAAGACAAACGGACAAGTATGAGCGATTTCTCACTCGAAATCCCAGAATGCGCCGAAAACGAAGTCATTTTTGTGAAAATTAAGAAAGTTTGGATGTTCGCAGATTCATGAAAAATTGACCTAGAAACATCAATTTGGGCTTATTTTGAAGCCCAAAAACAGTAGTTTCAGAAATCGAGCGGGCCACTTGAATTCATCCATCACATTTCGAAATCCATCGCATGATCCCCGAATGTTCAGCCGAACACAGTGGTGAAGGGAGAAAATGAGATATTTCAGATGGTTTTTGATCATTTGAACTTGTTCCACTTGTTGCCTCGTGATCTAGACATGAAATTGAACAACTTTGTGAAATTAAACTCCATACATGCAGCAATTTGTCATTCTTCACCCCACCCCTAAATTCCCAAAATCAACGGGTGGTCGTTGAATATACCGGGAAAAGTGGGTTCATTTCTGAATGGTTCCTCGTAGTTTGAACTGATTCCAATCGGTAAATCTTCATGTAGGCATCAAAATATTCGACTTCATGGAGGAAAAACGCAACTGTACAGACATGACCTAGAATCTGTCTATGGAGAGACATTTGAGGGTATCTGTCATTTTTCCTTTCACCTCTACATCTCAAACTTCAAAAAATCAACGGGAGGTCTTTGAAAATCGGGAAAAAGCGATGTCGAATCCAGAAGAATTTTTCTTCAAAGCGGCCTTTGGCATTATATGTTTCTTGGAATCATCTTTTCGGCTCCAATTTTCCTGTTTCATGAGACAATTTTCTTCGAATTATCCTATTGGTATATCTGTTTCTCCGAACTGATTTGCTCAAATCTTCTCGATAAGTGATCATTACAGAAAATGGATTCCAACAAGTCGGTCCTTGATATCGTTAGAAGTGATATTATTTCTTATCACTCTTTGTGAATTTATCTATTCCAAATCCAATTGAGGAGGAGATTTTGATGGGGTTTTGATGGTTGACGACAGTTGTCGAAACAGGATTTAGTGTCTAACGGTTGAACCTACACCGGATATGTTTAGCATTGTTTTTATCCATGTAAGAAAGAGATCGTACATAAAATTATTAAGAACATTGGAAACTCAGAGTGAATGTTAGACACCAATAAATTAGATGAGAAACTTATAAACCAGAAATTCAGATTGCGGTGAAAAATGAGACTGTCAGTTTGACTCGTTGAATATGAAATTGAATCTAGAGAGGGTAGTTGGAAGAGAAGAAATGAGTGGTCCGTATGCAGCAGCGTTGTCGTAGAGTTCGAACAGCGGAGCTGCCACCAGTTTGAAGTTTTTCGGAACGCAGAATGTCGCTGAAACCATGGTTAAAGTCAAGAAGTTTTTCAAAGAAACAAAACATAAAGCTCATGACGTCCATCCACACTTACACTTTGAGGGCAATTGAACCAGCAGCAATTTGGTGTGTTCTTTGGGTTTAGTCACGTGTGCAGGGATATACGGATAGCGCGGTGGGTCGAAGTTCGGACGCCACCAGTTGCCTATTTCATCTTCAATCGTCCACTCATTGGATTCTCCATCCGTTCGTCCGAGTGTCTCGTTGAGAAGACGTGTCACTCCGGAAACTTCATCTTCGCCGATTTCCAGTTCTCCTCCCGGTCTGAAAATTGGTTAAGGTGGAATTCTTTTTATTTCGAAAGTGATCTTACAGTTTGTAGAAAGTCGTTCCTATCTGAAGAAGCAAAATGTGTGGGAGAGAATGCTCGTGAACGATTAGAACAGCTTCCACTGAGCGCCGCATTCCTACTACTTCATATTCGTCTTTCATTCTTTTGAAACGTTCAGGAACAGATTTATCCTTTTCTGCTTGAGCATCTTTCGTACCAAAAGTATAATTTGTCAGAGGATAGACGTTGATGGTTCTATTGAATGGTGGCTTTTCATCGAAATTCAGCGGAGACTCTGGGACTGATGCAGGAATTGTTGTCCTATCGATTTTTGGCCAACTATCGTCCATAGTTCCCTTAATTTAAGAATTTAATTTTTTGAAACAAATAAGGAAAACACTGTAGATTAATGAACAAATATTATGCCGAAAAAATTTTATGCTTGAAAATCGCGAAAAATTCCAATGGCCTAGAAAATCTCTAGGTAGAGCGCGAATGCAGTATGGAAAACTAGTCCGCTTCAATGTCCGGATTTTTTAGACTGTTTCAGCGTGATTCTTTTCTTCATCATTTATTTTGCTCATTTCTAACAATTTTCTGACTCTTCCATAAACAAACTCCATCAAATCTTGAGGAGAACGCAAATGTCAAAGAACACTCGCCTATCATCTACTAGCTAGTCACATTTTAAGTGTAAACAACCGAGACGATGAAGAGAAGACAGAGAAAATGATCACACATCACTCTCTCTAATTTCTTTTCAACTCGAAATTCTTTGCTCTCAGACTGTTTGTGCAGACAGACTTTGAGCTGTCGTTTCTGAATTGTTTTGATATGCAAATTGTGAGAAAATCATAACCGAAAATCACATGAGATTTTGCAGATAGATCGTCGAATTTGCACCATTTCACTCAAAACGCCAACACTGATTTTGATTTGTCGCAATTCTCATGCCGCACGACTCAAATGAGGTGAATGCCCAGCGAAGAATAATCTATTGTATTCTTTAATTCCAGGGGAAGAATAGACCAAGTGTCGTTTTGTCGCTTTCGGCCGGTGCCATCGCTGGAGCGTTGGCCAAAACTACAATCGCACCTTTGGATCGAACGAAAATCTATTTTCAAGGTAAGTCGTTTTTCATTTTTCGGATAATCTAAACTATGCCAGCATAAAAAATACATTGTCGGAAAATTTTCAGTATCAAGTACTCGTGGATACTCATTTCGATCGGCCATCAAATTCATCAAACTAACATATCGAGAGAATGGATTCATGGCTCTTTATCGTGGAAATTCGGCTACGATGGCTCGCGTCGTTCCATATGCAGCAATGCAGTTTGCAGCTTTTGAACAATACAAAAGGCTGCTGAAGGTTGATGAGAACAAGTAGGTTTTATGAATTTTCTACGCTAAAGACTGTATTTGCAGTATTCGCACACCTGTAAAACGCTACATCACCGGATCTCTTGCTGCGACGACTGCTACAATGCTCACATATCCACTTGATACCGCCAAAGCTCGACTTTCTGTGTCATCAAAGCTTCAATACAGTTCTCTGAGGCATGTGTTCGTGAAGACATATCGAGAAGGAGGAATACGGCTACTGTATCGAGGCATTTACCCAACGATTCTCGGTCAGCTTCCTTTTTTATTATACTATTTAACCAAATTTGTTAGCTTTTAGGAGTAATTCCTTACGCAGGATCCTCATTCTTCACCTACGAAACCATGAAAATAATGTATCGAGATAGTACAGGCGAAGTGGTCAGTTGGAAGATAAATATTTCCTAGTCGAAAATTCAAGTTTTAGGAAGGATCCATTTTCCGAATGATGTTCGGAATGCTAGCTGGTCTGATTGGTCAATCATCATCGTATCCGTTGGACATCGTTCGACGACGAATGCAAACAGGACGAATTCCGAGTGGATGGAGTCCTCTTCGAGCACTGATCCACATTTATCATACTGGTAAGTTCTCTGTTTCGCTCACAAAAAATCAACAATAAATTGCAGAGGGTCTGAAGCGAGGATTGTACAAAGGATTGAGTATGAATTGGGTAAAAGGACCGATCGCCGTTGGAGTATCGTTCACTACATATGAGAAAGTTATCGAACTTGTTGGCCATCTGAAACGATAATTCATGAATCTTGCCTCTTCAATTGTTTTTCTTCCCATTTCAGTTATCGACGCATTTGTTTTTTTAGGAACTACCATTTAGATTTCTTATTAGTTGGATCGTTAAAGTCTAGATTGTTGTATGCTTCTTCTTTTCTGCAAATGATTTCAATTAATCAAATCATATTTCTCCTGTAAATAATCCAATTTCAATTGTTTTTTTTTTCTCTCCCGTTGTTCCACCGCAAGTGCCAGTGTTTTCCGCCAAAGCAACGATTTTCAGTGATTCAATTTTTTGCTCAATTTATGAATGATTTTTCTTTTTGACACTTTTTCTGAGGATCCTGGAGATTTCCTTGTAGGATCGTTTTAACAGGTTACGAAGCCATAACAATATATTCAAGAGCAGAATTGAAACGCCCACACTATGATGCTTTCGTTCCAGAAACCTCCGAAATGCCCAATCGGAATTTAGCAGCCGCTCAAAATATGACCGTTGGAGATGTTATTTGGGTGCCGTACAGAAAAGGACCGATGTGGCCTGCACTGGTAATAAACTTTTTTGTATCTCACTAAGTTTTGTGAATTCAGGTTCACAATGTATACTCACAAAAGGTTTCATACTCGTTTTTTCCACTTGCACCCGGAAACAATGCTCTGAAAAAAGGCAAATTCAGCTGCGCTCCAAAGGTATTTAGTCACAAACAAGCAGTTGCGGAAAAGATGAAGTATATTTGCAGCTCGTTTACGCATTCGTGCCTACAGAGCCGTTAACTCAAGACGCAGATGAAGAACTAAAAGCAGCATATGCTGCTACTGTGGATTACTGCCGAAACAGGGGGAAAATACGTGGAAGTCAAATTCCATCGTACGGAGAAGCTGGCGCTGAAGAGAAAATCAAAACTCGAATGGAGAAGAACAAAGCTGCGAAAGAAGCGAAAGCTGAAAAGCGCAAGCATACTAAGTCCGATTCAGTGAAAACTGACACTGAGGAAGAACACGAAGCATCTCGTTAGTTGCCTTATTTTCTTTTCTTGTCATGAAGGGAATAACAAATATATTCATAAAATTTTTCACTTTAAGAAGTCAAAAAAGCGACGACAGCTCCACTCCATCAGGATCCCACTCCATCAGGATCTCAACAATCTCAAATCACAGAAGAACAGTCAGCGGAAATGATGAGAGTGGTCGGTGCATAAAATCTGTTCAATGAACTTTTAAATATTCTTATTTCAGATCAACGATCAACTGGATTCTCTGGTAGATGAGATCTGGGAGACTCCAGAAGTTGAAGAGTGTCAAAAGCAATTGATGAATACCAAAATGACAATAAAATTGAAAAATAATCAGTTTTTGAAAGGTAAGAATAATTTATTGAGAAAATTTTATGAACCTAGTTTGCAGAATCCGACTACGCCTCCGTATTCGAACGGACAGTCAATCTGGTGCGCACCAAAAATGCGTCTCTTACCCTAATCTCTGCATTCAAAATAGCTGCTTCTTACATAATGCCACACGTGCTCATTAACTGCTACTCGATATGTAAAAATGTAGAATATGAAGTTGCCGAAGACATGTATCATTATCAAAATACGAGAGTCTTGGGGTAAGCAGTGTTTTCCATAATCTGATGGATGTGTTTCTTTTCAGCCTCGACTCGTCAATGAACATTCCAGTCACTGATCATTTGGAAGAACTGTGCCGATTGGCGTGTGATGAAAGGGAGGCCATTCGAAAATAGACCACTCTTGGAAGTCATAGTCTTGTACATTCACTAATACTACTGAAAATATGTCCTGAAATCACATACTAAGTCAACGTTATACCGTTGCATTTATTTTTGTCGTACACTCGAATCAATGATTTTGTTTTATATTGTTTTATTTCCAAACGTCTAATAATAATTATGCAATCAAGTGTTGTTTGTGCCCAGCAAACTAATAACAGATTTACTAGTGCTACACGGTGGAAAAATTAAAATCAGATACCCAGAAAAGGAAATGTTTTAGTATTTAAAATTGAAATGAAAATGGCGAGTTATCACTAGGTTATCACTAGGGTTCGGGAAATGTATGGGGTTTTTGGAAAACGCAAATAAATTAATACTGTGAACAGAAAATGGTTATGAGAGCATGTGAAGAGCAGTTATGCAGCATGGGTTGTTTTGTGAATATTAGCTGCTTCTTCTTGTTCCTCGTAAAAAGTCAGAACAAGAGGAAGTACGCAGAATATCAGGAGTACACCTGAAAATATGAATGAGTTGTTCGAAACTTCAAAAACAAAACTAACCAATAACGACCATCCAAACGGAAACGGTAGGTGATGTTGGTGCCCGAGCAGTAACAAAATGGAATCCAGTCGCACCTTGACCGTCTTCAGGAAGTGCATCTCTGACCTGGGCTGAAAAGCAAGTGTTTCTTAAAGAAAAGATTTTTTTTGATTACCGATGTTAGCATCAGTCTTATGGAAAATATCTTCAACACTGGGATCTCGCGAGCCTCTATCTTCTCGCAAAAGGGCTGTTCTGTCGTCAATGTCTGAAATGAAGAAGCTCATGGAGCGAAACTTTTTCAATAAATTTACCAATCAGAACTTCATCCTCATCTTCTTGACTGGAAACTGATTGTACACCGAGTGCCATTCTCATCCGACTAACTGGAATTTTGACTTTTGAGAGTGCCATGAAGTCCTGTTCCGAGACCATATTGTTGACTCTCTTGATTTCAGCAACCTGAAATTTTTTCCGTCATCAATTGGTTAAGAGTTATTTAAAATCTTACATTAACTTGATACTTGATAGCCAACTTATTCAGGGTGTCGCCGTTCTTCACTTTTCTTTCAATCAAAACTATATCTTTATATGTTGGCATATCGTTTTGGAATCCTTCACTTGATGATGTTCGTATTGCACGACTTCTCATTGCAAATTGCTCTACAGAGCTTCCTTCCTTCATTGCCATTCTGCTGAAAAAATGAGAACTCAATTGTCAAAATTGACCGAAAAAGTACCGAAAGATAAAGGCGCAAAGCAGAATTTGTAACAAGAATCCCGCCACGCCCAGCTACAGTAAGACTCAAACTGACATTCGCATGCGAATGAAAAAAGTGCGAGCTAGCTCGCACTTTTTTCATAAAATTTCCAAAAAAAGGGGTTTTTCAAGGTTTCTTTATCTCAACTTTTATGGAAGAATTATGTTTTTAGTCAGCTGTTTACTAAATTTAAAGTTTTCCTTCAATTTCACCTTAGGATTTCCTGCTGAATATCTTTGATTTAGTGAAGCCTAACCTTTTCGTTCTTTGGAAGTTAGTTTATCTTATCATGCGTTTACTGTACGATAACAAACGAAAATGAAAGTAAAGTGGTAAATAGTTCAATCACCAAATATGGCTGTATAATCACCAACATGAATCAATAAAAAAGAAAATCCACGTATTGTAAAGCTTTGAAGCCCGAACCCGTACAGGTGCAAAGAGATTATATCTGGCTGCCTGTTTCCACGCCACGGGACGCCACAGACGACGCAAGCAAGAATCCGGAAGAAAAAAGAAACGACACATAGAAAAAAGAGAAAAGCAATGTGTCTTTGTATGTTCGTCTCATACCCTCCACCTGCTTCCATCTCTCTTCTTGTCGTTTCGCTGGCCGCCCTTTCCAATGATCGATAAATCGCGCTCCACTGAACACCCGCTGCTACCGCCCTTATTTTTTGGCTTAATGTTTTTGATTAAGCGTTCTTATCAGAGTTCGTTTCTTAGAAAGATGCCTTTTAGTTAAATATAGGTTAGCTTGGAACCCTCGAATTGATTTTTGTTCTCTTTATAACTATTATCTGTTAAAAAAACACCAAACAATGTACCATTCTTCAGGGTCCATCATGCTTGGCAAGTGCATCAAGAAGGCATCTTCGTTGTCCACTATTGGACAGTCGATGCGGTACAGCTCCGGAGATGTTCGTATTTTTTCAACTAATAGGTTCAATGAACATATCTTCTCATCTTCCAGGTTCGTCGCGTCACTCTTATCCCAGGAGACGGAATCGGACCAGAAATCTCAGCTGCAGTACAGAAAATCTTTGAAGTGAGCACTAAAATAGTTTTGGAATCTTTATAACAAAATGGTTTTATTAGGCTGCCAATGCCCCGATCGCTTGGGATCCAGTTGATGTCACTCCAGTGAAAGGACGTGATGGAGTCTTCCGTATTCCAAATCGCTGTATTGAACTCATGCACGAGGTTTGAAAACTTTCCCAAGTCGAGCTTATCAAATCGCTGTGTTATAGAACAAAGTTGGACTCAAAGGTCCACTCGAGACTCCAATCGGAAAAGGACACAGATCGTTGAACTTGGCTGTTAGAAAGGAGTTCAATCTCTACGCTAACGTTCGTCCATGCCGTTCCCTCGAAGGACACAAGACCCTTTACGATAATGTCGACGTTGTGACTATTCGTGAAAATACTGAAGGAGAATACTCCGGAATCGAACACGAAGTAAGTTTTAACAAGAAATCAATTGCAGTTACTTTCAAAATACAACTTGTGATATTCTAGATCGTGCCAGGAGTTGTTCAATCAATCAAGCTTATCACTGAGACCGCATCTCGCAATGTTGCCAGCTTTGCCTTCGAATATGCTCGTCAAAACGGCCGCAAGTGCGTTACGGCTGTTCACAAAGGTAAGTTCAAAAATAGTTCGATCAAGAAATAATATTTTCAGCCAACATCATGAGACAATCTGACGGTTTGTTCCTCTCAATTTGCCGTGAACAGGCTGCTCTCTACCCTGACATCAAATTCAAGGTATTTTTTTACTTGGGTAAACTCTTAAACCACATGATTTTTCAGGAAGCATATCTCGATACCGTATGCCTCAACATGGTCCAAGATCCATCGCAATACGATGTTCTTGTTATGCCAAACTTGTACGGAGATATTCTCTCTGATTTGTGCGCTGGACTCGTCGGAGGACTCGGAGTTACACCATCAGGAAACATTGGAAAGGAAGCTGCAGTGTTCGAGTGAGTCATTTTTGCTCACGTTTTAAATTGTTGACAGTTGGAGGATCATTGAACGCCAGAACTCAAAAAAATGTAACTATCTTCCAGATCTGTCCACGGAACCGCTCCAGATATTGCTGGACAAGACAAGGCCAACCCAACTGCTCTCCTGCTCTCCGCCGTTATGATGCTCCGTTATATGGTTTGTAAAGTTTTTAGTCTGACTTTGAGTGTATCATTTTGAAGAATCTTCCACAACACGCAGCTCGCATTGAAAAAGCCGTGTTTGATGCCATCGCTGACGGACGTGCCAAAACTGGAGATCTGGGAGGTAATGGAACATGCTCCTCGTTCACAGCTGATGTTTGCTCCCGTGTGAAGGACCTCGAATAAGAAATTTATTGCTCTCTTTTTTGTCTTTTCCTGTTATTCAGACTGTTAGACACTGAAATTTCAATGATTAGTAATTCTGTCTATGACACTTCTTTGGTTTTTTAAAGTTCTGTATAGATTCCTATGACATCTCCACCCCGCGTCTTTTACCGCTTTACTCCCTATCCCCAATCACACGAACTACAAAAGCGTTCGATTCGCCTTCTCAGACTTACCCGCATAAACTCCCCCAAATTTTTTACACCATCTTTCGACTTCCACCGTTTTTGTTTCCACAAAGTGTTTTTTTTTTGATTTTCAAGAATTTTTGGCATAACACAAGTCAAAAGTTTATTTGAAAAGAGTATGCTCCCACATATAAGTACACAGATCGATATTAATTCAGAGAGTGGCATGTATTCGTGAAATAGAAGTGACGAAAATGAGAATTGTTTGGATAATGCCCATCACCGCACAATACCATGTGCTGACGTCCTGAAAACAAATCATTGATGAATCATAAATGGGCGGGGCTGGTGAGAGACGCAGACAGGGTTTTGGACCACGCCCACCGTTCTTGGTCCACCCTATTCAAACTATTACTTACATTTTTCGAAGCGTACATTGCTAGGGCTAGTATCATAGATGTCGGGGCACCGAAAACGAATGGAACGACAAACATCATTACTGAAAAAGGTTAGTCTTTGTGTTTGAAAATCGAATCTGCTTACTTATGAATGGTATAGGAATAAAGCAGACGTATGGGTGTTTCCGTAATGTGATGAGTGAGAGGAGAGATGCGCCTATGCTGATTACCTGAAAATCTGTTCCACTGAGCTCACATTTCTCGTTTGAATCCCCTACCATAAAAGAAAGAGCCATCCAAAGAAAAATGCTCAAGCTAATTTCCCACCAATCGTTCATCCATTTTCCAGAAAGTAACAATGCTCCAGCGATGGAGTATGTACTGAAAATCTAGAAGTAGTCGATGCCCAGTTTTGTATGTATCATTCAAATCCATTTTAGAGAGTATATCGGATGAATTCAGCAGCAAAGGTCTTACCTTTCACGAGTCGCATTTGTGTAATTCCTAGAAGTTTCAAATAGGGATAGAACCTCTTTCTTCTCGTCATTCATTTTGATGACCGTATTCTCATTTCTGAAATCATGTATTCCTATTTCTTTTGAGTCTTTTCGTTTCTAATTTTCATGAGATATTTCGATAATGGTCATCCAGTTGTTCTGTGTAAAGTGAAAACTAACGAGGAAAGTCTCATGTTCGTTTATTTTCGGGGATGGACTTTGCAGCGACAACATGCATAGGATATTACCAAAATAATAGGAATTGCAACAAGAAATTAGCACGTCGGCTATATGAGAAAATATGTGCAAGTTGAAAACGGGGCGTGAATTGAATGACCGAATAATTTCCGAAACGGAATGAGGGGATAGAGAGGTACTGTGTGAGAGAAAACATGAAAAAGAACAACCTTAGAAATGCTAAACTGGGAAAGAATAGACTACACGGTTTGGTAAGACTTGAGACGGCATGGAGAGAAACTGGAAAGAGAGATGTACACTCGATACATAGATTTGGATAATAATGAATCGATTTTGAGGCAAAACACAAGAAAAATATATACTGAAATTGGGAGAACGAGAGAAAAAACATGGAAAAATATGTTCAAACTGAGCAAAGCGGCTATTTAGCTTAAGTAGAGCGAGAAAGTCTAATAAGGAAATTTGTAGCGAATGCCTTCGCGATGAATCTGGCAGAAACTTCATCGAACCAATCGGATGGGGAACCGAGATCTGCGATGGCACTGTCTGGAATGGTAGTGATGAAGAAATCATCGAGGATTGATACCCTACCAATCAAAATGGAACTTGTCTCCTCGTGAAGTTTTCCCGAACAGAGCTTTTCGAAAGTAATTTCTCCCCGCGATATGGATTTAACCTTCCGTTCCACATGACGAAGTCCATTGGTAGCACACCCAAACTGAAGCAGATGGCAACGAGATGGCTCGAGAATAGACGGAACACTTTCAATGCAGACATAGTGCGAGGAGATTCCGTTGCTCTGGGCACGGAGCCAGCTTTCAACATCGTCGTTCACTTCTGGAGACAGAATGCAGATAATCTGAATAACTAATTAGTTCGCGATCGTTTCTCGATTGCTTACTGGAACTTCGCGAGGCAACTGTTTCACTTCGTCCACCACATTGACATGCTCGAAACGAAGTCCCGGATGTTTCCCGAACAAATGACAGTTGTATCGTCGTTTGTCGAAGTGTGTCAGAAGACGCCGAACAGTACGGACAGTGTTACTTGCTGATGCAAGAAGAACAATGGTTCCATGAGTGTCACCGTGTGAAGCTTGGATCTCCGAAATCCATTGGAAAATGCGGTCAGCGACGATCGTATCGAAAACTGCCTCCCCAAGAGATTCTTTGCATTCCTGTAAGATTTTGTTTTCAAGAAAACTATTTGTTCTAATTTACATTCAGAAACTCCTTCTTTTCGTGAAGACTGATTGCAGGAATTGGATCTCCGTTCATCGATTTCTCGAAGCTAACACCCGTCACTTGGAACTTATTTTTTCTGAAACGATATTTTTTGATTCGAAAAGCTTGGCGAGCAACGAACTCCGTCTTTTGTGGTGATGATGATTTGACATGGTCAGATCGTCGAGCAGCCAAGTTAGTCCAAGATGTTACACGGTTCTCATCATGGACTATATTCTCATAATGAGCGAAGTTCTGAGAAATTTTCAACTTTTCAACAGTCTCGAAGTATTCATCGTCGTTTTGCTGAAAAAATACTATAAGTGTGTTTTGTGGACAGTGAGTTAAGTGTATCTTCACAGCTTCAAGATTTGTTCTCCTGGATATATGAAACGAGGAAACGTGGAAGCTTACATCCTTTTCGAACAGCTTCAAGTTTCCATCGAAATCAAAATCGGAGTCTAAGTCGAAATCGATTGGCTCAGCAAGATCATTCTTGTTCCGACGGCCAATTCCTTTGTAGTGATTGAGAGCATCAAGAACGGGGTTACCAGAAGGACCTGATTTATTGACAAATTATTGAATTACATTCTCAGAAAACAAACCTTGCTTCTTAGAGCATTTTCCGTTCGGTGTAAGCGCGCTCAACCGTTTTGGTTTCGGAACTTGAGGCTCGAAGTTTTTGAATAAAGGAGTTCCGGAAATGTTTTCGGTTGCCTACAAAATGGTGGTTGTAAATAATATAAAGTGTAGAATCAAATGATCATACATGGCAAAAACCATTGCCTTTCGGAGATTGACGATTATTTCTCTTCGGAGCTGTCTGCTTTGAAGGCGTTGCATGTTGCTCGAAAAGTTTCTCGACGCATGCTGCAACTATGACCATGGATAAAACCCCACTGCTGAATAACGTCGCTCACATTTCTTCTGCGAATTTCCTTTTGGCTTCGATGGCACGACCAACTGTGGATCAGACGACGAGGTCGGGACCGATGAGTTTGAAGAAGACGTCGCCGAAGCTGTAGAAACCGACGACCCCGCGGACCCTTTCTGTGTATGTGGTTTCTTGGAAGCAACGAACTTTTGCTGAGAAACTTGAGCAAGAGTTGCATTTTGGGCTGCTGCGCGGATAACTTTGAGACTGGCAATGTCGGCAGTTGAAAGAGTAATACAACGATGCAGAGGAAGCCCATCTCTGTAAATCAATATTTTCAAGTTGTTTTCATGAATGAGTATATACTTAATGACATTCGCCATGGTAACACTTCCATTGTGGGTATCCAGAGTCGTCAATTTTCCTTGATAAACACTCCCATCATTGGTTTCTGTTGAAATGACACTTCCAATATGTCTATCGTCCATTTTTTGAGCTCTGAAAAATTATATTGAAAGCTGTAGTGAATTAAAACGATAGATAAAAAGAGATCATAAGATATAAAAAATAAATGCATTTAATGGTTCAAACCTTTAAAGAACAAACTAAAAGTAATAAAAGAGCATGTGTTTTATTGGAAACCGTTTGCACAGAAATAATAAATAGTTTGAGAGAATGACTGAAAATGTGAGTGTTTCTCCCCTTTTGAAGAGATCAGTCAGAAATGTGTTTTTATGATAATAAATTATCCCATAAAGTCGAGTGGTCGATTGAATCCACCCTTTCGGTTCATGTATTGACGATACCGGCGCGGCTTTTTGATGTTTACGCATCCATCCACATTGTCTCCAACCTGCTTGTTTTTCGTTGTATTGAATCCTCCAAATCCCATCGCTGCCATCATGGCCTCGTCATCCACACTTTGTACAGATTCCAAGCTGATCTCTTCTGAAAAGAAAAAATATAATGTCGAAAAAACTTTTCGTTATTTACCTGGTTTTTCTCTCTTCTTCGGCTCTCGATCTTTTCGATCTTTTTGCCTTTCACGATCACGCTCTTTCCGTTCTCGCGAACGACTTCTTTCTTTCCGATCTCGTCTATCACGAGGGCTTCTGCTCCGACTGTTTCTTCTTTCCTTTTCGTCTCGATTCTTTCTCACGTCACGACGTTCTCTATCTCTTTCCCGACTTCTACTCCGCTCTCGACGTCTTTCAACAGATCGTGATCTGGAACGCCTTTTTCTTTCTTTACTGCGACTTCTGTCTCGACCCATTATTCACTAGTGATTCTGAAAACTAAAATAATTGATGCTACATAGCTTGCAAATATATTTTATATCGATTGAGAAAGAAACCGATGGAAAGTAGCGAAAAATTACCTTCGCAAAAATCCTTTCGGAATTTGTCAATAATTTTTCGCCGCGGAGCGCAATTGCGATGCTCCAATATAAGCGCCTTTTTCGAGAAAAAAGAACAACCAGTAAAAAATAGACGCAGAATAACGGCTGTACGCGCTCACATGAGAAACCAAGCAACAAAAAATGTGAGCTTTTCAAGATATCGGTCTATTTTGAGTTCCGAGAACGAGGAGTTATAATTTTAAAAAATACAATTGGTGAATCAAGGTATACATACGGACTCATCCATTAGATATACTTATCATGAGAATTTCCATTTTGAGAAAGAATGACAAACATTTTTATTTGTTACACATTCAGCCGATACGAGCGTACGGTAAGTGGGAAAGAAGCAATTCGAATAGAACAAGGAGAAAGTATGGGCACAGATAAAATTCTGCGAAAAGCAATAATTAAATACAAACAGGAAGAGGCGGGGATTGATACTAATTGTGTAGAGATTGGGAAGAACTGCAGGAAGATTAGTGGTGGACCAATCGTGATCTATTATGAATCACACAAGTTCATCGTGTTGCTCTGGAGACTCTACCTCATCTCATCAGGATCCTCATCGGACGGAGGTGAACGTCGAAAACCAAATCCGTTCGATTGGCCAGTTGGACGAGAAGGCGCATTTCTTGGGTGTGGTACTGGAGCCGGTGAGACGTTTCTGTTTGCGATTGAAGAAGGAGATTGTGATCGAAAAGCAGTTGAAGTGGTTGGCTCTGAGTCCAGAATTTCAGGAGAATCCTGTCGAACCTATAATTTGAAGATTGTTGAAGGACTAAAAAAGTTGCACACACTCTTTTCTCTAAAGGTTGAGTGGCTGCACTTTGCCTATCACGCTGTCTAATTTGTGAAAGTCTCTCCAATCTTCTATCATTTCGTTTTTTAACGGTTGCCGATTCCTCTATGATTATATCTGAATCGAGCAATGCCGCCATTCGATTTCGGTTGGGAACCACTCGTGCTGTATCTTTCCCTTCGACTTGAAATCGTTGTTGATTTCGGGAGATTTCTGAATAATCCATAATCATACGAAACGAGGAGTGGGAAATACCTTCAATGTCCCTAGCTGCCGTATTTAGATAATCCGGAGGAGCCGGGGATCGGTAGTTGATTGAGCTTCTTCGTTGTCTCGTCATTTCGTTGGGTTTTTGAATCGATAAAGATACTTTTCTAAAAACGGCGCATACTATTCTGATACGACTTTACCACATACCCTATCTCTTCATCCACTGGAGCTCTCGACATTCCTCTAGCGCGCCTGACTGAAGCAACCGATGATGGATTTTCCCGAGGTGGCGAACTTTCTATTTCAATAGACGGTGGCTCATTTGGAGAGCGAGCACGAAGTACTGATTGATCTCTATTTGGAGACGTGATATCTATTAGATCGGGCGATGGAGATCTCCTCCAAGCCGAGCTCGATCGCTGATTTACCCGCGATCCATATGAGGAGGTAGATGAGGAATCTTTTGAAGTTGACACGTTTTGTGCTGGTCTACGGTTGTTGTGAGAGAACGGTTTGCTTGATGGTGTGAAACTGCCGCGATTTCGAGAAGAACCTGAAAATGTATTATTATAGTTTACAATTCAAACAGATGGCAAACGACCTGAGAATCTATTGAACTGTGAATGTTGAAAGTTCGAGTTCCCGCGATATCCAGAGGATCGCGGCTGAAAATTAGACGGACCAGGTGATCGTCCCATTTGATTTTGATATCCTGACTGATTCCAGTTCGAATTAATCGGAGCAGTGATGTGGTTCGGCGTCGTGGGCTGATGATTTTGCTGGAATTGGTTGTGTTGATTAGACCAGTTCGAATCTCTGCCATTCTCAATATTGCGGTTCATTCGATACGGTTCATATGAGCCCGAGGCTCGAGAGTTTGAACGATGTCGGTTTCGCTGCGGCGGTGCCGATGGTGGTGGCAAATCGTCATCATAGCCTGGCGTTCCCGGCGCTGCCACCCGACCTGAAGCCATCATCTGCTGGGTCATTTGAGTCGCTTTGAAATAGTCGTAATCTCTCTTAGAAGCACCCAAAATGTACACATTTCTCAATCTCCACCAATCAACGCATGCGTGACTGGATGGTACATGAGCAATCATTTTCTGTGGCCCTGCAGTACAAGTCCTTTTTGAACTGTCCTTATGAGTGTATACTTCGGTTTGGTCGAAAATCTCTTTAGTGCAAAGCTGACACGTGTACATATACATATTTCTGGAAAGAAAAGTTTTGATCACTGAGAAAGCCGTAGGAACTCACAAGTGGCGTGCCAAATGAACAGTGACTTCGGAAAGTGTCCCAATGTAAGGACAAGATTCGTAGTCGGTTTTCGGGTAATTACATTTGTAGAACTGCTTTAGCTTATCGTATTCTGGTCCCCTGCAATTTTAGAACCGGTGAAATTATTCGATTGAGTGGCAAACCTCAATTCTTGTAAAATTTCACTCTGTTTTTTTCTTGATGCCATCTGGGAAACCTGTGGATGTTACCGCTGAAAACTGAAAAGTCAAATCACGAATATCATCAGAAGTAGAAACACGAGAGCAAAGTGATTGGACAATAGATGCTGATTCGGACTCAGGAAATCTCTTTCATTATTTAACGTTAGCGAGTTTTTATTTACTTTTGAGGCTGACAAATTCATATCTTAATTGAACATTTTGCAAAACAAGAATCAATGGAAAAAATGGAAAAAATTTATGCCAAAATTTGATCTGATTTATGAGCGGAGCGTTCGCTGTGAGACCCATACAGTACTACTGTAGAAACTTAAAGGCGCAACATGAAAATGCAAAAGTTTGGTGAACATTTGGAGGAGGGTATTATTCCACTTGAGAGCTGTGCAAAATAGAACTGTGGACATTAGACCTGCACGGAATATAAGTTATATTATATCATATAACTGTACAAAATAGAACTGCCGGAGTGTCCACCAAACGATAATATGGCACATGTAGTGCAATTTTTAGCACTTCATTTCGAACAGTTCTATTCTGCCCAGTTCTAAAGTGGACTTCTCTTGAGGGGAGTGGAAAAATCTTTTCTTCAGTCCTAGATCTATAGATTGTGATTGTTTTCTTTTCACATTTTCTGCATTTGAGATAACTTCTTAATTTTTATGAATTTATTCTAGTAACAAAACAAAAAACAGCAATAAAGGTTTTAACAACTTGTAAAAAAAAGAATAAACACCGCACAATACTGAATTCATTCTTTCATTTTCTTCTTCTTCTCATTTCGATTCAGTGCGGATTTCGAATTTTCCGAGGAATTCTTGAGTTGCTTCTTCTCTTCTGCTGCTGCTTTCGCCAGAAGCTTTTTTCGTTTGATAACTTGTTCCTTGACCATCGCAATCTTCTGCCGCTTTGGAGCTCGTTTCAACATGTCCTTTTTACGATCTCTGAAAACGGAAGATTTTATTTAACAACCATGTCTGCACTTCTAACCTTGAAACTTTCTTCATTTCCATCAAATACTCTGGAACCTCGAATCCTGACTGACGGATAACAGTTGCGATAGATTTGATATACTTCATGTCAGTATCGGTGAAGTACGTTACAGCATGACCATTCTTTCCAGCCCGACCGGTTCTTCCAACGCGATGGATATAACTGACAATTGACGTTGGCAAATCATAATTGATAACGAGACCGACATCCGACAAATCGAGACCTCTTCCGAGTAATTCCGTACATACGAGAACCCAAATTTCACCACGACGGAATCGTTCCATGGTTTCATCACGTTCTTTGTCACTCTTTCCACTGTTAATTGAATCGACTTTGAGATTTGAATCGATAGCTGATAGAAGTTTAACAAGCTGCACAGCGCGATCCTTACTCTGAACGAAGACCAGAGCTGGAGGTTTGAAAGCAGTCCGAAGCAAATTTCGAATGGCAATCTTCTTTCCGTCTTCAGTTCCACAATAAGTCAATTCTTGCTTCACACTTGTGTTCGATGAGTTTCTCTCACCAACACACACCATTCCAATGTTATCGATGTTATCCTTGCACCTGGAAGCAAAGATCATTTTATACGTCAATATTCCTGGCAGAATTAGCAGTACCATTTCTCGACTTCATGTGAGAACGTCGCACTGAAAAATGCCACACGAGTGCACTTGGCATCGCATGCTTTGTAAATGGCTCCCAATTGATTACGGAAACATTTGTCTTGACCTTCGACGACCTCAAACAATCTGTCAGATTCATCAACAACAAGCCATCTGAAATTTCAAGTATAACTTTGACTCATCAATAACAAAATAAACCTCAAAGCAGATGTATCAATTTTGTCCAGGTGGAAGACAATGCGATTTGGAGTAGACACAAGGATATCAGCATGCTCAATATCCGTCTCTTCACCACTGAAGTTGGCCACGGAAATGGAAGTTCCGGCGCAATACTTCACAAATTCCGTGTACGTCTGAAAAGACATCTTGAAGGGTTAGAACTCAATGTTTGCGTTACCTGCGCCGCGAGCTCTCGTGTTGGTTCGAGAACAATAGTGAGGAGCTTCGATGACTTCGCATAATCAGCACGTCGCTTCAATCCCAAAATCTCATCAATTAATGGAAGAGCGAAAGCCAAGGTCTTTCCAGATCCTGCAAGTAAAATAGATAAGTAACTTTTTAAAAAGGATTTACGAACCAGTTGGAGCACTAGCCAAGATATTCCTTCTCTCCATCATGAATGGAATAGCCTGCATCTGAATAGGAGAAGGCTGACGGATTGAATGCTCGGCAAGGTGTGAGAGTAGGGTAGGTGATATATTCGAGTCGGCAAAGCGAAGAATAATGTTTGGAAGATGGTCTCCCCAAGTAAAGATTCTATTAGCACGTCGGATGTCATCCAGCTAGAAATTAAAATACTGAAAAGTTCGAAAAATAGCTCATACCAATTTTTGCATTCTTTTTTCAATATCCCCAACCGCTTCCTCTGCTTCTGCTTCTGAATCCTCGTCAGAACAACGATCTCGCTTTCTTGATGACATAAGTTGAATGGATACTGTAAAAGTCAATATTTTATTGGCTTGAAGATTAATTGTAACCTTTTTTCGTGATCTTCTTGACTTTTTTCGTCTCCACCTTCCCAATCATTTTCTCGCGTAATTCGTCGAATCTCCGAAGCGAGTCATCAGTGATTGTGGATAATTCTTTTTTCTTATTCGGATCATCAGCATCTTTTCTTTTAGGAGCCGCCTTTTTGATTCCAAATGACAGGGTTCTGAACGCCAGAGACATCTGAAAGTTTTATAGAACACAAAGAAAGGATAAGACATTTGAGATATTGAAAAATGATTCCATACATTGTTGAATTCGATTCAGACCTATTTAGCACAGTCAGTATTCATTCATTGAGCACATTGCCCACAGTTAATGTCTCAATTGAGAAAAACAACAAGAATAAAAGCAACAGATCAATAGTTTCACGAAAAATAATATTATAGTGTTGAAAGGCAGGAATATAAAAATAAACAATCTTGAAGCTTGAGAGTCAAACATGGAATGAGAGAGAGCTGTGAGATTTCAAGGAGTTAACGATTTGAATGTTGTCTGTCAAGACAAGTTGACACACTTGAGCACTCATTTCGTCGGCAATCGATGCCATTGCTGGTTTCGTGCATTCAGTGCTAGAAAGAATACGAGATCCAATGAGAAGATCGGCAGTGACGAGATCTAACTGTTGGGACCATCCCTCTAGTTTCTTTGTATTTTGGACTAATGACATATTCACTGCTTCAAGTTGAGTGGAGAGAGCTGTAATAAGATTAACAATGAATGCATGTGAGAATCTTCAAGGTTACTTTTAAACGTATGAGGACCGTTTGCGATTCCAGATTTTATTTTCCCGAGACGTCTTTGGATGGATTTCGAGTAGCATTCATCTGCTGGGACTCCATTGAATCGAATTTCATCTCCATCGTCGTTCACAGCAACCTCACAAGACAGAATACTCTCGATAAGTGCGTTGATAGCACAGTCCTCGATATCCACACAGTACAGAGAGAATCTAGAACATTAGAACTTGCTGCCTGCATTTTGAATTGAACTAACGTGTGTCTGAATGCTACAAATCGGTCAATCTGAATTTCAATCTTTTGATTCACTTTCTTGACAAACCACTTCATCAAGCAACTGTTGGTTGCAGTTTTCATCATTTGTTCGCCGGTCAAATGATGCGGAGTCTGAAAAAAATGAATGATTCGATTGGTGACTTTTTGAAGAGAGAGTACTTGTGCTAGGCAATGTTTCAGCTTCTCAAGTCTCTCGTTGAACGCTTCATTGTCATCCTGTTCGGGAGATTTTTCAACACTCCTGCGTCTGTAAAAAGAAACAGATTTTTCGAAACGTTGCCAGAAGTAGTTTCACTTTGTTTCTGAAGATCCTTCCAAATCGGAGGGTTTAACTGCTTGCCGCTTTTTCGCTGCTGAGGCTTTCACATAGTTTCCAGTCTTCGTGCGGTCCTGTTTTCCATGAAATTAGGATTATTCAAAAGATATGTGCTTACTTTAGATGCAGCGATTCCGGCTCCCATGGTCCGAATCTTTTGCATCAGTGATTCGGAATATTCGCATCCGAGTAATGTGACGTTAATGAAGAGTTGTGAAAGGCATTGCAGTTGAATTCTGAAACCAAGATCTCGCTTTTGAAAAATATACTGGGAAAAAAAAACTAACTTTGGATAGTCATCGTAGTGTGCCAACATGAATGCTTTCCGAAGTTCCCAAGCATCATCGCTCTCCCACACCTTCTTCTCTGCTTCAACATCTTCCAGCTTGCCCATCTGGATGTAATCAATTACTTTTCTAAACTGATAGGAAAAGGAAGATATTAATTAGCGGAAGACAGTTTCAAACTCAAATCAAAAGAACGTTATATATTAATGTTTATTGCTGTAAAACAATGAAAAGTAAAAAAATGATCGAGCTCCCTTGTCAATTATTATTACCGGAGAACAAGAAACAACAAGACTGAAGAGAACCATGACAGAACTTTTAGAGTTGGGAAGAATAAATTAAAAGATGATATCTGACGATCATGATGAGGATGAACCAGAATCCAGTTCTACGAGACAAGCTACAGTGACGAAAAGAGCAATGAGAATCATCGAGACAACTGTGAACATGAATCCGTAGTTGATGGCCAAGAAAAACCATATGGTGAGGGAAATTGATTGATAGCTGGCGAAATACTGAAAAGGTCGATTTGGTAAAATTATCTAGAGATATTGCTGAAGACATACCCTAAGACGAAGCAATGGAGGCGACCGTACTATTCTCGCAGAGTATGCTGGAACTGTGGCGTTTGGGTCGGGGTTCGGCACTGGTGGATACATCACCTTACGGACAATCGAACCAACAACTGAAATACTATACATTTTCAAAGAAATCGAGTTAAATTACAATTACCGCTCTGCTCTGAATAGTGACTTCCTAAACGTTGCACGAAGGATAACTCGTTCAACTTCCCAGCTACAGCAGTTGTCAATCGGACAGCAGGACCTAGCTCATAGCTGCGAATAGGCCCTCGAGGATCGTCTTTGGTGCACTTGGAAAAATCGAAACGCCTGGAACGAGAAGGACTCAATGCAAATACGCGATGGTGGTAACAATGCTCACTTTTCGCGATTCAAAACTTGTCGCTGTCCTACTGGAGTGAGAAGCATGTGATTCGATGGTCCATCGACATAATGATCAGGAATTCCTTGAACACCGTTGCCAGTTTTTGGAGTCTCGCTTAGCAGAGATGTACATAATCTGTAGCTGTCTTTTCTTGTTAACAGTCGGTTTTATTTGCTATACCTATCCGTGACACCGTTTAACGTTTGACTATGTGATCCTGCATTTCCTTCTAATCCGTCGATTTCCGACATCAAATGAGTACCAATATATGAATCACTGTCCTTCATAAGAGCAGTTAGATCATTGTAAATCCGTTTACTTGACTGAACTTTGAAAGAGTCCCCACAGTAGAAGAATGAATTCCAGATACCCGAGTGTGCCTTCAAATAATAGTTAATTGTTGCGAATTGTCATTTTATTTATATCATACCTGCTCTTCCTTCTTAATCGTAGCATGATGCATTTTGACGACAACTTGCATTTGTTTCAACAATTCTACAGTATGTGGGTAAATGTCGAGTTGAATATGACGAAGTAGCAGCGTTTGTGGTTCTTTCCAAGCAAATTCGACGACTGCTCGCAGCGATGAAAGGAGCTCCTCGACCATATCAAACGCAGAAAAGCGTTTGATGATTTTGCCAAGTAGTACTTCATAAAATTCGACATTCTTCTCGAAGAACTGTCTATATTTCGCGGCCGGTGCAAATTCATTCGGATTCGACATATTATGGTAACGCCACGGTCGAGAATATGTCAGCCAGCACACTGAAAATGAGAAATGGGAACTGAAGAATACCCTTGTTCACTTACTGATAATGTCTCTGAAGACAGTACTTGTTGGCACTTGAGTTATTGAACTTCTGAAGAAATCAAAAAGAGGCCACTTGAATGGCGCCGAAGCCATCAGATCGAGCTTCCAGTTGTCAACTTCTGCATCGCCCGTTTCAAACTGACAGAAAACATGAAACTGCTTCAGAAGGAACCTGGAACCAAATACAATTTACAGGACATGTAAGATTATCGGAACCTTAGCAGAAGCAGCTTGTTCGCATTTGTGAACTGAGCAGTTGTGCATGATTTCGCGATAAAACTACAAAAGTTCTGAACCAGACGAGGTTGAAAGCTGACGTTCGATACTGACATCATTTGACTGCGATCTTCTGGAAACCAATATAATACTCCTTCGGTTTGAAAGCATTACTAACCTATACTAATGCGATTCACTAGTGGAGAATCGGCTCGAAACAACTGAAGTGGTGTACGAATGGTTTGATGCGTGGTTTTCGGGGAACGAGGAACTGACATTGATGTAGACGTCGTTTCATCACAGGGTAGCATTCGAGTGACATATTGGGAAACTGCTGAGAATAAAACAGAGTCTTTCGCTGGCTCTGTCGGCTGTAATTTCTGAATTTTGCACTAAACTCTGTTAAAAAAATACCGCAACCGACGAATCACATTGATGTAGGATACTATCCCATAAATCCGCGCACAGCTGATCATCTTCTAGGACTGTGTCGAAAAACTGAGAGTTTCCGTTTATAAGCGATTGTACGTGATTGTATGGCGAGTCTTGGTATTGTTGCTGAAGGAGTGGAGGTAGAATGGCACACAGATCGATATGAGGATTACGGAATAGTCTCTGAAATATTTTGTTTTTCTAGTTATACATTTAGCTTTGTATACATGAATAATCATCTTTGCCATTGGCACATTTCTTTCGGTGGATATGATATTGGAACTGATCTCCCGGCAAATCGCGACAACATCGTCCACAGGAGACGGCTCTGTGGATGATGGACGATGTTGAAACATCTCTGGAAACGTTCACTGTCTCTAATAACTTCCGTTTTTGAAATCGTATAAAATAAAAGGATTACAATGACCATGAAGGGTGAGCTTAAGATTGAGTGAAAATATTCTATATTTGTATTGATATATTAAAACATGATTAGATGCAATAAATTATACTATTTAGTAAATAAATACTTCGAACGAAATGAATTGGTTTCCAGATACTGATTGGGCTTTGTTGCTTCATCGTCTGTAGACTACTTTTTCTCTTTTTCTCTCCATTTTCTTCTGTTTCTTGTCATCGACATCTTCCGAATCTGAGCCTGCAGTCAGCCATGGAAGAAGGAATCCGGAGACGAACTTGTAGATAGCACTGGCAGGGAAAGCGAGCAGGAGAAGAAACCCGTATGTCGAATACAGAGAAAGAACCTGAAAAATTGTTTATAACACGAATAAAACTTGCATTGTAACCTGAGTGATGACAGTGAGAATGATGGCATCCTTGCAGTACTCTCCAAAAGCTTCTGGATCATTAAGATCAGCTCCAGCATCGAGAACGTGTCCCTTGTCATCAAGTCTTGCTTCTGGAAGGTTAATATGCTGCCAAGTTCTCATGAGGAAAACTAACTGGACAAAGATTTCATGAAGAGAATGGCGAAAATTTGAACCATAGCGGACACGGCGAAGAAAATGTAATCCGACGATGAGCACTGGCTCAAGAACATGCATGAAGAGTAGTAAATAGCCATGCTAACAGTACTGGCCACACTATAGGTGGTCACTGTTTTCTGGTTTTCTTCATAAATCTCTTTTTGTCCTTTGGTAGCTTGTTTCACCATCTGAAAAAAAGTTTCCAGGAGTTTATGTTTCTTCTTTTAAATAGACGGAGGAATTCAACCGCACAAAAGAGTAGAGTATTTGACAAGCATTGAAGCTTTATTTTCAGTTTGAAACGAGGCGCACTAAGAAGCTTGAGTTTCATGATACAAAAAACAACACGAAAAGAGGAAAACACCGATATAGAGAAAGAAATGGAATAATCGGGGAAAGTAGGTTTTGATGGACAATTTTTGAAACATGAAAAACGTAGAGAAATCATTTTCGTGTGAAGGGAAGATGGGTCGGATGGTTTTCAGTTGTTGTGCAATGAGAGCCGGAAAATCTCGTTTCCGATGAAAAACGAGCCTTGGTTGTTCGGGCGGAGGATGAACACTTGAGAGAATGGATTAATGGGATCCTCGTCGGTCTGAGATTAAGAATTAGGATGAGAGAAAGATTGTTGTAAATACCTTGAGTTGTCCGAGTACCATGACTTGAATAGATCCATCATAGAGAGGCTGTGAGTCGATAACTGTGATTGCCCTTTGAATCGTCGTGAATCCGAGAGTCTGGAAAAAGTTATAATTTATCGGGTGTTATCGAGGCAAGTCCCACCGTGAACTTCTCGAGGATTGCTGCACGTCCTCTGGCCTGTTGTCCCTCGAAAGTCATGTAGGAGTTGTCAGGGTCGTAGAGATCGGAGAGTCCTGAAATGAAAATCGTCAATTCCCGATAAGAAAATCTGAATAAATACCTTGAGCTCGAGCCGCTCCATCAGGAACATCGAATAGTGCGTAGTAGTGGCTAATGAACGCGTTGGCAACATTTGCGTAGTCCTGATTGAAAGCCATGTCTGCAAAACAGTAGTTAGTGCGAATGATACGAGAAAACCTTGTTGTACAAGGTTTTCGAAAAGCATCGAAAATATTATTGCTGACAGAAATATTTCACCGAAATGATATCGATTAAACAGAAGTTTTGTGTAAAGGCATTTTTTAAACGAACTTCGAAACGAAATAACGAATCGGAGAACATTCCCGGGAGCAGGAAACAAATTTGCCAAGAGACAAACTCGATGATTTTCCGGCGATTCGACAACACCGCTTTTTTAAAATTTCGAAAAAATTTAAGGAAACACTCCCAAGGGCATGAGTAATTCAAAAACAAACAGAAAAATGATTGAAAAATGGAAATTGGTGTGAAAACAAAGTTGAATGGCACCATGCCAGCGCGCGGAATTTTGTAGCACTGTCCAGCGGAGCGCGTTTGAAACTGCGAATCGAGAGAGTGTGCGAAATGAAGAGAAATAGAGAAATGCAGCGTCATTTTCGGAACGCAAGAGAAGCAGAGAAAGATGGCATAGTTGGCTCTGTTGGTGTGTCTTTTCGAGCTCGCTAAAGTGGAAAACAGAGCTAGAGAGAAAAGCAACAAAATAACGGAAAGCAGCTGAAATTATTATTCACTTTGTTGTTCTTCTATTTTCTGAAAACGACTGAAAACCGAAGAACGTTCCTCCATATTCCTGATTTCTAAAAATAGTTTCTAACGACACAGTGATGCCAGAACTATAAAAGCATTCATCTTTCCACCCTCTTTTACTCATATCCCCGTGCCATGTGCTTCCTGCCGTTCTCCTACATCACTCTTCTAGTTGCACTAACATCATTGATTTCTATCTCGGATAAATCCCCATTCAAGAACAACTTCTGATACATCTTTTCACTTTCGTTATTCCTCGCAGACGAAAGCTGATGTGGCTTTCATCTAAGACCACTCACATGACCATATTTCTAGTAACCAAGGCAATCCTCTTTCCAAATGTCTTATACACATCCCGTTTTCTCACTCAGCGTTACTAATGGAAACATTAGGATTGAGTGGCTCTCTCGAATATATATTCATTCAGAAATGTTCGAACAGTGTACTTTCACTTTCTCTGGAATAGATCCCCCCTCCCATTCACTTGATGTTACAAATCAAGATGAAAAAAGAACTAGGAGACTTGAGCCCAACTTTTTCTAAGATATGGGTTATAGCCTACATTGATCGTGAGAATTCAGAATCAACACTAAACAGTAGCTAAATGTTCTCGTGAGCGGAGTTCTCATCCAGAACTGGTTTAGGGATTTCTTAGGGCTCATAACTATGCTCGTAGGAACTTCCTGATATTAGGACGGTAAAAATTTGAAAATCCATGCTCCACTGCACTCCCCGTGCATTTGGTCACATGGAAGAGTTTTTGCAAAAAAATCAGTGTGATTTTCTCTTCCATTTGACCAGTGCGCTGGAGCACGAGTTCTCAAATCTTTACCGCCCTAATACCCAAGTTTTTTCGTGTTCTGCTCATGAAAATTTTTGCAGCCACACGAATGGGATTTCACTGGGATATTCAGTGGTTTTATTTCTTTTAGTCCCATTTAAAACACAGTATCGAACTCGATCTAGATCAAGGGATTACAGGCATGACATTCTCTTGAGCTCAATTCAAAAAACGAGACCTTCTGGAAGTTCGTACAAGCTGAGATACGGGCAGTCAAAAGTGTATTAGAATAGTACTTTCTGGAACTTTAAGGGCTGACATCTTGGCTCCCGTGTTAAGAGGCATTCCACGTAATTCTCGATTGTGACTCCACTATAGGCGGCACTAGAATTTCAAACTTGATTAGGGTGATTGGTATTTTATAAATATGGACTGGTGGGACCACAAAGTACAATACTTGAATTTTCGTCTGGCTCCGCCCCCTTTTGGTACCTAAAAAATTGATAATAGGTCAAAAATCGAAAATTTTTCCTGGAAGAGATATTGACGAAATCTCAACGGGAATAGATAGCTGGCATGTTTTTGAGCATTTTTTGTTCACATACCAAAATTTTAGCTCTCCTGCTTATTGGAGAAAAAACTTGATTTTTGACGAAAATTTTCAAAAATTTCGAAATTTCATGTTCTCAGTGCTGTCCTGAAAAATTTTTCAACCATGTCCCGCGAGATATGTTAATATATCAAATCAGCAACTCATTGGGAGTTCACAGTCAAAAAATCTCCCAAGGTTTCCCAGTGCCTCAAAGGCGAAAAATGACAAAGTATGACGTTGGCTTCCTGAAAATGAACGTACCCCTATACATGGTTGGAGGGGTCATTTTCATGGAATCTTAAGATCTTGTGGTTATGAGTAGTACTCATCAAAACTAGCATCAGCAAAAAATTTGAGCTGCTTTGAATCAGATTTATTCAAGTTACAGGACTTGAAAAAATCCTCTCACTTTTTTTGAGGTGAGTTTTTGGAATGGCTCCCATTTGGTCAATTCTCAATGAATTGAGCTGAAATTCTCAGGAATTCCTTACCTTGGTTTTTAATGCTGCTATATTGTTTAATTGAACAAATCATCTGCAAAATACTTTTTTTCGAACAGGAAGATGCTTCAAGAAAATGTCCAACTGGAAAAATTTTACGTTTTTTGAAAACAATGAAAAATAATATGGCAACATATATTTTGAACATGTATTGTAAACTCCTGAGAATTTCAGCTCAATTCATTGAGAATTGACCAAATGGGAGCCATTCCAAAAACTCACCTCAAAAAAAGTGAGAGGATTTTTTCAAGTCCTGTAACTTGAATAAATCTGATTCAAAGCAGCTCAAATTTTGTGCTGATGCTAGTTTTGATGAGTACTACTCATAACCACAAGATCTTTAGATTCCATGAAAATGACCCCTCCAACCATGTATAGGGGTACGTTCATTTTCAGGAAGCCTACGTCATACTTTGTCATTTTTCGCCTTTGAGGCACTGGGAAACCTTGGGAGATTTTTTGACTGTGAACTCCCAATGAGTTGCTGATTTGATATATTAACATATCTCGCGGGACATGGTTGAAAAATTTTTCAGGACAGCACTGAGAACATGAAATTTCGAAATTTTTGAAAATTTTCGTGAAAAATCAAGTTTTTTCTCCAATAAGCAGGAGAGCTAAAATTTTGGTATGTGAACAAAAAATGCTCAAAAACATGCCAGCTATCTATTCCCGTTGAGATTTCGTCAATATCTCTTCCAGGAAAAATTTTCGATTTTTGACCTATTATCAATTTTTTAGGTACCAAAAGGGGGCGGAGCCAGACGAAAATTTTAGTATTGTACTTTGTAGTCCCACCAGTCCATATTTATAAAATACCAATCACCCTAATCAAGTTTGAAATTCTAGTGCCGCCGCATACTCGAAAATTACATGGAACGCCTCTTAAGCTCCAGTTCCCGAGAAGGGCCTAGTAAAATAACTGTATTATTAAAAAAACAGATCTAGTCAAATTACTGCACTGTTCAGAATAATTTCAAGAATCAGGATATAGTTTTAAATTCATGTTCTTTTTGTCATCCTGTTATCTCTGATTATATACTCTACGTATCTGAAATATTATAAAACTTGCGGACGTCAGCAATAGAGCATTCGATTTTCAATTCTTAACTACCAAGCTTCAATATGAAACTCAAAAAACGGTGTGGCATTCACAAGATTGTTGTTATATGAAACCACACAGACTACCGTAGTCCCATGTCTAGTCTCTCTTCTCAAGACATTCGTACCACATAGCATTCATGAAAACTATGACCAATTTCCTCGCATAACAGCTAACATAACGAATTGTAAATGTCGAGAATAGTAGACCTTTTCTAATTCCCTCGCCTCTGATTCATTTATTCTTTTATTTCCATACGAATCCATTCGTACATCTCTCTTTCTGAGTCCGTTTCTTCTGACGACTAGTCAGAAGAAGTCTTGACTTCAGAGCCAATTTGACATTTTTGATTGTTGTGGGCAACTGATCAGCAAATTTAGTATTCCAAAGTATACCTCAATAGTCAGAATAAGATTCAATATTCCACCCGTTCAATGCCCACTACTAGCATTGTTCTCTAATCTGCTCTAACATTGTTGAAAAATGAGTGATTACTTAGAAGGCTCAAAAGATAATATCTAAACTGATATTTTTCTGTTTTGATCGATGAGCTCTAAAGTTGTTCACCATGTTCTGAAGGTTAGCATTTATCAGATTCATGAGGTTGAAGATTTTCATTAATAAGGTATTACAGTAGTACTGCCAACAAACGGGGACGTGATTCACTTTCTCAAATTCTTGATTCAGTTTCCTAATTATTTTTTGTTCAGCCCTATAAACATTCGCCAAGGTTGAATCGCTCTTCTCTTTTCTCTTCATGTCATCTCTTCTTTTTCGTTTCGGAGAAATAATGAATCACTTGGATTTGGCTACTTTCACGGTCATTCTGTTGATAAGAATCTCCTGGTTCCTCTGTTTTTATCAGAAATTGAACAGTTTCTCTTATCAACTCCTTGTTGAAATTTTAGGTGGTTTCTTGTCCTCTCTCATTTTTCTCTTCGGAGTTTCGTAACTCGCTTGATTTCTCTAGACATGTCTTCATAATCCCATTTATATTCTAGATTCTCTTCCGAGTCTGCCAGAGCAAACTTGTCATTCCGATTAATCTCAATACGTTGATTTTGTTGAGATTTGTCTCATGCTTCGCCTATCCCTCTAACCCTTCAGAAGGAGCTAAAAACCACCATGGTTGGCGTCTCTCACAAGGAGATTCCTTGTATCTTTTAGTATAAACTTTTATGTGAATTTTCATGTAGACTTCTACTTTCCTAGCAAGCAAGGCAACCTTCTTCCCAAATATCTTATACGCATCCCGTTTTCCCACTCAACGCTACTAATGGAAACGTCAAACTGAAGTGACTCGGTCGAATATACATTCATTCGGAATTTGTCGGATAACGTTTTTTTCATACTTTCTGGTTTACATCATCTGTTTTCTAGATGTTTCAAACTATGTTAAACATTTACCAACTGCAGCTTTTTCGGGTCGTTGAGTTGAACTTTTTACAAAAATTTGAGCATAGACTATATTGATCTTGAGAGTTCTGCATCTGCTAAAACATTGCTTCATGTTCATGCAAATAGGGTAATCAAAGTATTAGGATAAAGGTTACGATTATAAGTTTTATCCCCAACTCACTTTTTGGGTTTGTTATGTCTCCTTTCTATTCGAAGATATAGACCAGTCGATTATTAAAGTTCTTCTTGTTCTCCTGACATTCCTCAATAATATTAAATTTAGTCCAATGCACATTCTTGCCTTTTCATCTTTAAGTAATATTCCTCACATACTCAGTGATATTAAACGTTGCAGGCGAAACTTCTCCAAAAGTGGATAGCCAATTCCAAATGAACACCCAATCTCAAATGAACAATCAACCCCAAGTGGACAACCAATCCATAATGAGCGAAGAACAACCAGACCCAAGAGTGATGATTATGGTCAGAAAGGTTCTGGATGAGGCCATCATCGTTCATTCGGATGTGAGTTTATTTTTATTTGATTAGGATCTTTGAGGAACTTTGAAGCTCAGAGACAGTATCGCTCAAAAGGTTGTATACTTTTGACGCTATTTGTAGAAACTGCCAATATAGGGGCATGGAAAACGGGTTCAAATTGGTCTGCTTGGTTTGAAATTCCGAGGGTGTAAACATCAACTTCAGAACTATACTTTTGTAGTTGACAACTTTTTTGTACATACTCTTTTAAAGATGGTGGGTCTTGTACCAGAAGATCCAAAGACTACGAAAATTGCATTGAAAGGAAGGGAATTCGGTACTGTTCTAATTGCACGAGACAAACCATCTTTAAATGAGGTTGTACAAAAAAGTAGTCAACTACAGAAGAAGAGTTCTAGAGGTGCTGAAAATTTCAGAGTCAGATGGAACGGGTATATTTGAAACTCTTCTCCAGATCCTCAAAGTTGGTGTTTTCCTCTGAAAAAGGCAAAAGTTAACAATAGTTTGAGAAGTACTGTAAAACTAATTGAAGTTGGATTTTTTCAGAAAACTCATGATTGGCCGATTCGAGCTGTGATGCAAATCATGAAAATCGCCAAACGATTCAAGTGCGACGATGGTCTATTTGAGGCAATCATGAATGAAGAGCAATCAGGACGCTGTTGCTCTTCTCACAATCAAAAACTTCCTGGCTCCTTTGGAAGAGTGAACTTGTTCATTCTCAAACTTTTCCGATTCCCGGCTCTTCGCTTCGAAACTCAAATAAAATCCAATCGCTTCTGCCGCTATTCCTACAAACCAGAGAGAAAGGACGTTTGCCTCAACCCCTATCACTATGTCTTCCTGCTCCCAAAAGCCGAACCAGTGCCAGCCATCGTCATCAACAAGGATCTCAATTATGGAGCTCCTCCAATGCGATTCGATTTTTCATATAGTCAAGGATCAATTGCTCCTCAGTACATTCCCAAAGGGGAACCCTCTTATGATGACAGTTCGGTTCCAAATATTACAATTGATGGAGACGAAATCAAGGTGAATTCTAGAATTATCAATTTTTATTTTCAACATGACACCCTATTTTTTATTTTAGATGTTGTACGAAAATCATGCCAGTCTGAATCAGTTCACTGATGCTGGACCATCTTCAAGCACTTCAAATCAAGTACCACCATCCATGCCCCCAATTGAGTTCACATCTCCGATCGCATCCCCGGATTTCTTGACGAGAAGGCCCGAAGACGAGGACGAACAGTTTCAGTACAGATCTGGAATGTCTTCTCCTGCCAGGTAATCCTTTTCGATCATCCAATCAGAAACTGTTATTTTTTCAGTGATATTGGATCTCCTCGTGTGTACGTTCCTCAGATAAATCATGGATTCAGAGGTGATGACGACGAAATGGAAGGCGTAGAAGAGGAACGCGGAGCGACCAATGTCATTGAGCCCATTCGAGTCAAGACTCCAGAAGAAGCTCGTCCATTATTTAGAACAACACCAAACGAACTGGCGGATCTTGCACGGAACGCAGGATGTTACGAGTGCGTGGAGTATGAGGAGAATCCAAATTGGCTTGGCCTGCTCTATTACGAGATGGGAACCAATATTGGTGACATGGGACTCTTCAGTGGGCAGCACTGCCTTATTGATGGATTCACCTCAACTGGAACGACATCGCAAAAGTTGGTTTCCAATTTTTCTCTATTTTCCATAATTTTGTCTTTTTTCAGCCGCTTCTCGGTCGGATTCTACAACAACCCTGAACGCAGTGATGCGATCTCAACAGTGCGTAGCGCGATCGGAAGAGGAGTTCGTCTCTACTTGCTGGCTGGAGAGGTGTACATCGAGAATCTGTGCGAAGTGAACGTCTTCGTGCAGTCACTCAGTACCAACCTGTCGAGAAATCTACAGTTGAATACTGTAACCAAGCTCAAGCCACGAGGAACGATGAAGATTTTCGATATGCGTCAGTTTAGCAAGCAACTTGCAATGGCTGCTGAGAGAACCTATCAGGGTGAGTGAAAAATCGTTGAAGGTATGGATTATGATAGACTTGGTGTAGCATCGGCCAGAAGGTTGGCTTCGTCAGAGGTTTTCAGTTGGACATCGGACGTTTTCAGATGAAACAATTCAACTTTGAATCATGACAAATCCATAAATTTTCAGATGTATATTGCCTGAGCCGAATGTGCACCATCCGCATGTCTTTTTGTAAAGGATGGGGAAGGAGCTACAAGCATGGTAGCATTCTCGAGTGCCCAGTTTGGATTCAAGCCCATCTGAACAACCCTCTTGCCTGGATTGACAGTGTTCTCAATTGCATGGGTGCACCATCCAAGATGTGCAATTCGCGAACCTAATTCTTCATCTTCTCATTTCTTGTGATATTTGAATACCATTTTCATCGTCTCTCTTCAGACTCTCCCCCATTCCTTCTAAATGCTTCTCTTCTAGTCTCTCCTTCCCTTCTTAGCCGTATTTCGTCCACTTCTCTGTTCCATTTTATTACTTTATTTAGTTTGTGCCATTTCTTCTTACTCCAATATTTTGTCTATTGGGACCCATCTATGCATAATACATTTTCATTGTATTCTCTGTAGTTGAATAAACTTGAAATAAACCGAAGAATGTTGGCATTCGTTTATTTTACATGGTTTTAGAGCACTGTCTTCAATTGATTCATTTTGACCATGTTCTTGGATTGAGGTTGCTGATTGATCAATACTCTCAGTTATTTCGAACCAGTAAAGGGTGTGTGGCGTACCTCACTTTCTCACACACGATAAAGTTTAAAGTTCCAAAAACACAACATCTTTGGAAAATTGAACATACCTTTAATACAAATCCAGACATGAAAAAAATCAACTTCATAGAGAAAAACACAAAACATACAAGCAACTTTCGTTCATCACCGATATCCCAAAATCCTTGAGACCTTCAAGAATTTGAGGAGAAATAGACCTCGATTTCAGAACTCCCCAATTATACGATTTGTGAATTTTGGCATTCTTGCATGTAAGCTAGACTTTCTATAAAAAAACTCAGTTAAGCAATATCATTTTTGGTTTTTGACCGCACTCTCGAAATTTCCAATATTAACTATTTAGAGATCCTTGGTAATTTTGGAAACACCGTGTTCATTTCCAATCCTTTCTGATGTTTGAATGCATGGGGATATTGACCCAAAAACGGTAACCACATGTTTTTGGGCTGATTTGAAAGAAAATTTCAATGTTCATCTAGTCCATGTTGTCTCGGACCACGATCCGCGAATTCAGTGATGTGAGCAACAATTTTCGGTGGCCAGGAGAATTCGTGAATTGAAGGAATTTCCGCATTCTCAGACAGAAATTCGTCCATTTTACGGAACTGTTTAGGGCTGTCCAGAAAAAATAAGTCTTGGGGAACATGTGAAAATCTCGGAAAATTCGAATTTTTGCTCGGATTACAAACATTTGCGAATTGACTCTTTAAATAAAACTTTGACAACTTCATCAAACCAGTGTGCAGGTCCAAATGCCCATGGTATTTTGCCGAAGTATTGTACCAGTATAATAGAGACTCGCCCTTTGAGACAAGTCTTTATAGGGTCGCTTTGAAAAATTCATTTTCTAATTTGCCTAAATAAAAGACACTTATAACTGAATCGGAGAATGATTTCCGGATTGATGATTGCAACTATGCATATGAGAATCTGCTTTGCAGTGGAAGGTATTCAGATTCCACAATCTAAATTCCAGTTGCTTTTTCACAGAGACCAATAGGAGGAATTCTTTTGATTGAGAAGAAAAGAACAAAGAGTCAAACACACAAAAACACACACATGTATACACATCCAGAAACATTACTAAATTGGTTTTGCCTGAGCTCTTTTGAGCTTTCTCTTTTCCCTTTCTCACTCCACGTCTTCTCGTTTTTCCTTCCTCGAGGCGCCCATTGCTTTTATCCTCTCCTTCACGTTTACTCTCTTCTCACTGGGTCTCTCGTTATTACGAGTACTCTCTCTCTCTCTCTCATTTTGGCCCCTTTTTCAGAAGAGCTCTTTCCATCACCGGGGCGAAGGAAAAGGAAGAGGAGGATCGATGTGCTGGGGCTCTCAAACGGCCGTCTATTCCTTAGTCACCATTTCAGTTTCACACTAATTTGACTTTTAAATTGACTTCTCGTTTTCGAATTGGCAGAAGACCTGCCACTACAGTGGCCACTGATTTCAAGTGATTCTGATATGCTGATTCTGGAGAGTTCCTGCTCTTCTCTTTTTGGATTTTGAGGATTCTTAAATACCACTATTCTTGTTTTTCCACTTTCTGAGAAGTTGTCAACCACTCGATGCAAAAATTTCTACAGTAACTGAAAATAGACTCCTCGTCCCATCATTTCCCCTCATTCCCCATTCTCTCTCTAGATTAAAAAGAATTTATTTATTGAAAAAAAAGTTTTTTCCGTTTACGAACATCTCCTAAAATACATCCTTTGAATATTGAAATGAGACGACAAAAGAGACATTTTGGTTCACTACATTTTCAGACTACTGTACTTTAAAGGCGCACAGTGGTATTGAAGGGAGAGCGGGAGTTTTCATTTTACCGGCAAAATTGAATTTCATTCAAATCTCAAAATTTTCCCCGTTTTTACTCGTTTTCGCACCTTTTCCAGCTTTTCTGCATAAAGTTCCTCTGAAAAGCATGAAATCCTATGCTCAACTTCGCCTCTTTTCTTTCCCAAAAACCAAAATTAATCGTATTTTCGAATCGCGCTTGCCCCCCGGCTGTGTCCCCACTTTGAAACATTTTCTTTTGAAGAAGAATCCATTTAGATTTTCGTTTCCTTTCCATCTCATTGGCGCCTTTCATTAATAATGCAGAAATGTTCTTGCAGGAAAAGCGTTTTCTTATTGCTTTTCTGTTGAAAATAGTGTTTTGTTGCTGAATGATTTCTATGTCATTCGTCATGTATTTAGAAAGTTGTTATAGGAATCAATATGATAATTCGAAGCTTCCGTTTTCATCCGCTTCTTCGTCTTCACATTCAAATTAGTCGTCGTGTGCTCGCATTTCTAATTCCCCATAACTTTCTTCCTACGCACTCTACTTTTTCTCTTCAGTGGAAGTTTATGCCGTTTTATCGGCGTCGTTTAGATAGGGAAATAAAATGGGCAAAAAACGGAAGATTCGGAAAACGAACGAACGAAAGGAATGAGAATTCATTGTTTGTTTTGGTTTCGCGTTCGAAAATTTCCATTTTTGCATTTGTTTGCATTTGGTTTTCTGTTGCGAATCGCAACTTATGAGTTGACCTACTATTAAGGACTGAAATTAATTATGCGTTAAAAAAACGTAATCCTCATTTTTCAACATTAAATTTGTCCTAGACATCTTCAGAAGTCTGTTTATTCCCCGTAGAAAGAGCCTCCTCCATTTTTGTTCATTTTCCCTTTCTCATGAATTATTTTTCGGCGGTGAGAATGGAGGCGTCTTTGCGACAAAAACGAAAGAAAAAGACAGAATAAAAGAATATGAGCAAACTCAGGAGCTCACTACCATCAAGGAACTGATTTCTACGATTTCTCCTTCTGTGATCATTGATAGTTCGTTTGTGGATCTTCTACCATTTAAGTCCCTAATTAATTTCAATCCAAATTCAGTGTTTTCCTTTTAATGCAGACACAATAATATGTCAAGCACTAAACAACTATTCCTTGTTTTGCTCTCTCCCAGAATATCATTGAAAACTTTCACTGCTGAAACGCAGGTGCGCAAACACCTGTCTCGACGGGTTCAAAATAAAATTTTTCCTGAAGCTGGAAGTCAAATTTAGCCCTGACGGTGTTTTGCTCTTTCTCGTTTTTTTTTTGCAAAACATTTTTTCTGAAATGGAACGATGATGGGGGTTGTGAATAAGAAGATGATCCGGATCCCAACTCCACGCTTTCAATTTCTGATCGGAAAACAGTTGTTTCCTAAATACACTATCAGTGAATCTGGAAAACTAGAATAGGAAAAATAATGTGATACGATTAAGTCTTCAAACAAGCTTGAAATTAAAGCCAATTTTGTTTGCGCAACTCTAATTCAAGCAGTATTTAGGATAAACACATTTAGAAAAGCCTTTTTCAAAGAAAAATGAACGACGAATGCTAGAATTGTTCCTCCGTCCCTAAAAATAGGGAGAATCTGTTCTTGACGTCACTTTTCCATCTTCGCATCTGTTTTTTTGCTTTGCTCGTTTCTCTCTTTCTTCCTTTTCCGTTTCGAACCAATAAGCTGGCTCTTGTTGTCTGTCTCTGATTCTCTTCATCTCGTTTTACTATCTCAAGTTTTCACCCCCGAAGGCAAAACACTTCACCCCTCCCCTCCTCGTCCCTCACTCTTCCACGAATCATTCTGAATCCTCTCACGTCATCTGAATATTCTCACTTCTTCATCACGTCTTCTGTTATTATTCGCACACTATACTGGAACAATGGGTTTGCAGAGAGGAATGCCGCTGGCACAACTCGGCGAGCCGTTCGGCATCACACCGGCCGCCATCGAGAACGTGTCACCGGGCATCGACCAATGCAAGGATCACCGGATTGATGTAAGTTTTCTTGATTTTTAAAATTTAAAAGTAAAAAGTCATGAACCTAGAAGGAACAGTATACTAGAGAAAGAACTGGAACTGAAGATCTATTTCTGGTGATCTTCCTCTTTTTGTCTATTGTCAAACAGCCAGATCTATTTCTTTTTCTCTCCAAAAAGAGAATTTCTGCCTGTGATCATACAAGGTTTTTGCTCTGAAAACTCTTTCGTATTTGCTCATATGCCATCCCTGTTTGCTGCTGCCCGCATATCCTCCATTTTCGGGGTCGACACCGCCCATCTCGACAAATCCATCTAATTTTGCTGCTTTCCGTTCAATTTCACTTCCGATTTAGCTCTAGGAAACAATTCTTATGACTTTCGACTTTGAACTTCCGTTTCGAAACTTTTTGGAATCGAGGAAACTCATGACGGTATGCACATCATCTTCCGGTTTTGAATCAAAAATAGATCTTGAAGAAATTCTGGCAGAGAACAGGAGAGAGAGAGAACTGGATCTATCCCGATTTAGTGAAAAGGTGTAGGCAGGCAGGAGAAAGTAAATACTGCAAAGCGAGACTATTCTCTTAGATTTATCTGCATTTCTTGTTGGATAAGATTGTTTTTCCTCGCGAAGAGATGCATCCCAGTCAGACTATCTTCGAGCTAATTTCCCAAAATTTGAGTTATATATTACTGAATCCAGCTGCGCTGTGTCAAATGGTAAGAAAATCCTAAACTTTGACCATCAGACACCTACTAGGATCCCCTCGATACCCAGAATGCATGAATCTATTTCTGCTTCTACGAACGAACGTTGTTATTGTGGTGGTTCGAGACAAGTTTATGTGTGTGTTCGTGCTGTTGTATGGGTGACGGACAAGGTCATCTTTCACCATTAACTGTCTTCTGAATGCATGCTTCTTACTTCTATTTCAGGTATCCATGCGTTCCGATCCAGCCGACTGCTCCAGTGACGCCACTAACACCTTCCACAGCAGCATTCACGTCGTTCATCCAACTACTAACAACGGACTTCGAACAATAAAGGTATGAACTGTTAGTTGGAAATGGGAATGCCCTATAGACACAGCATGTAAGAGCTAGCATGTCTTCTTGTTCATCTAACTATTCTTGAGATTTCTGATCTCTTTAATAGACGCAGAAACAAAGCGAAACTCAAGGAAACTATGACACCTGATGCTTTTTGACCCGTTCAATTTTTTCTCTTTGCACACATCTTTTTGCATCTCTTTCTCGATCCCCTCCTCATTTCTTTTCTTCTTCTTTTTCTTCCGTTTTTTTTTCTGTGCTCATCAGCATCATCATCATCGCCTGACTTTTCCGCCTCATTTTACTCAAAAGTTGCCCCTTTGCTCTCTATTTTTCCCCTCCTTTCTTCTTCTTAGCTTCTCGAATGTCGATGACGACGACGAGGAGCTACAGCGGCGGCGGCGGTTCCTGAAACTCCTTCTATTTCTTCTCATTCTTCAATTATTTTTCCTTATTCCTGCTTCTGACATCTGCCGCATGTTAATTTTGGAGGAAGTTGACGAGAGTTCAGAGAATGGAGATGATCTGTGTGACCACACGAAAGAAGAAGAAAAGGAGAATTCAGTAGAGGTACTATTGTGCTTTCTAGAGTTGTTTTGGATAATTCGAATGGCATTTCTCGAGTATCAGCGTTGTTATTACCAGATTTGAAAGTTAGCTTCCAATTTTTATTGCATATATTAAGGCAATAATACTTTTAGGTCAGAAGTGTCCTCCTTTAAACTGTCGGGTTTTTTGGTTAGTTGTTGTAAAACAAAGGGTGCCTCACATTCACAAATGTCATCTGTCGCTTTTTTATTTCCCGGAGTTTCCATGACTACATTCCTTTCCATCCTTTCCCGCTTCCAATTCGTGTAGCTACATCTTGTACTCTTTATTCACAAATTCTCTTTTTGTTTAAATTGAGAAAACTATACAAATTCAAAATTGTGAGATACTTAATGGTAATCTGTCTTTCGAGAGACCTATGGTTTCTAGATAAATTTTGATTTATAAGAGATACCGTATTCATGAGATCAATCGAATCATTTTTCCAGGCAGAATCATCCGCGTCAGAAACGGAGATCGACATCGGCGATGTTCGGAAGTGTGGCGAGAAGGCTGACCGACAGCAGTTCGAACTGCTCAAAGTTCTCGGACAAGGATCGTTTGGAAAGGTTTGTTGCTTTTGTAAAAATTTAAAATCATTTTAATTTCTTTTCAGGTCTTCCTGGTTCGTAAAGTTCGTGGTCGAGACTCGGGGCATGTCTATGCGATGAAAGTGCTGAAGAAAGCAACATTGAAAATCCGAGATCGACAGAGAACGAAGCTAGAGAGAAACATCCTTGCACACATTTCTCATCCTTTCATCGTCAAACTCCACTATGCATTTCAAACCGAAGGGAAATTGTACCTGATTCTGGACTTTCTTCGTGGAGGGGACCTGTTTACACGTCTTTCGAAGGAAGTCATGTTCACGGAAGACGATGTCAAGTTCTATTTGGCGGAACTCACACTCGCCCTGGAACATCTTCATAGCTTGGGAATTGTATACAGGGACCTGAAACCAGAAAACATTCTCCTGGACGCAGATGGACATATCAAAGTTACGGATTTTGGATTGAGCAAGGAAGCAATCGACAGTGAAAAGAAGACGTACAGCTTTTGTGGAACTGTCGAATACATGGCACCAGAAGTGATTAATCGACGAGGACATTCAATGGCGGCAGATTTCTGGTCGTTGGGAGTCTTAATGGTATGAATAGAGAGTGTTATCAAGGGTTTTGAAATTTGTAATTTTCAGTTTGAGATGCTAACAGGACATTTGCCATTCCAAGGCCGAGATAGGAATGATACAATGACGCAGATTCTGAAAGCCAAGTTGTCGATGCCACACTTCCTAACCCAAGAAGCTCAATCATTGCTCCGCGCTCTCTTCAAACGCAATTCACATAATCGTCTGGGTGCTGGACCGGATGGTGTCGAAGAGATCAAACGACACGCGTTTTTCGCCAAAATCGATTTCGTCAAATTGCTGAATAAGGAGATTGATCCACCATTCAAACCTGCTTTATCTACAGTCGATAGCACATCGTATTTCGATCCGGAATTCACGAAGCGGACACCGAAAGGTTGCTTAGAGTTGATTAAAAAAAATAATCATCTAATTTTCAGATTCACCAGCACTTCCTGCTTCTGCCAATGGACACGAAATCTTCCGAGGATTTTCATTCGTCTCGAACGCAGTGATAGAAGAGAGAAAGTTGATTCAAAAGTCGATCAGATCAGTACCAACTGCGAAAACACATCCATTCACCGACGACTATGAAATTCTTGAGGTTTGTTGTGATTTTTCTTCTATTTTTCACACTCGCCAATTTCAGAAAATTGGAAATGGTGCTCACTCGGTCGTCCATAAGTGTCAGATGAGAGCCACACCAAGAAGATATGCTGTGAAAATTGTGAAGAAAGCAGTTTTTGATGCAACTGAAGAGGTTGATATTCTTCTGAGACATTCTCATCAACAGTTTATCGTCAAACTATTTGATGTTTATGAAGACGAAACTGCCATTTACATGGTTGAAGAATTGTGCGAAGGTGGAGAGCTTCTCGACAGGTTTGGTTCAGAGTTGATAATATTTATTTCAATTTCTTTTTCTCCAGATTGGTCAACAAACGAGCGTTGGGTAGTGAGAAAGAAGTTGCTTCTCTGATGTCAAATCTTCTCAGCGCTGTTCAATATCTTCATTCCCAACAAGTTGCTCATCGTGATTTGACTGCTGCCAATATCCTTTTCGCTTCTAAGGATGGCGACCCATCTTCTTTGAGAATCGTTGACTTTGGTTTCGCGAAACAATCGAGAGCTGAAAACGGAATGCTGATGACCCCATGCTACACTGCTCAATTCGTCGCCCCTGAGGTTCTCCGCAAACAAGGATACGATCGTTCGTGTGATGTGTGGTCTCTCGGCGTTCTCCTTCACACAATGCTCACTGGATTCACTCCATTCGCAATGGGTCCCAACGATACTCCCGATCAGATACTGCAACGTGTTGGAGACGGAAAAATTTCGATGAAGCATGCAGTATGGGAAACGATTTCTGAAGATGCTAAAGATTTGGTGAAGAAGATGCTCGATGTGGATCCGAATCGAAGAGTTACAGCAAAACAAGCCCTTCAACACAAATGGTTTGGACGAAAAGAAGCACTTCCCGATAGGCCAATTCAAGAAATGAAAGGAGAACCACTGGACATGACTGACGTTAAGGTGAATATTCTTGTTCTAAACCCAATTCATTGATTACATCTCAAAACCAGTTTCAGACTGCCCTTGATCAAACGTACAAGGCGATATCTTCTGCTCCGAGTGTCACTCTACGACCAGTTGGCTCTTCTGCCCTTGCGAAGCGAAGAATGAAGGATATTCTCTACGCAAACTATACAAAAAATGTGTCGGCCAATGCCTAGTAAGTGCTATTCTATTCATTTGTATTCTTTATTTTCACAAAGTTACAGAACGAGTACGGAACTGTCGCCCTCTCTTTCGCCCGTCACCAAAATGTTCTGCCTTCCAGACTTGTAGATACGCCGATTGTATATTTCTCTTTTTGCATCTTTTCCCTCTCTCATTAACATCTACTAACTCTTCCTGCCTTATTAAATGCTATCGAATGCTCCATATTGAAGCTTTTTCGGCCTTCTTCTTTCTCCCCTTCTAGTTATTTATTGCCACCCCCATAACCAATTCATCTCTTTTCAACCCGAACTAATTTTGTAAAATTTTTATCACTCATCACTTTTCATCATAGCGCCCCCCTCCCCCTTTCTATCGCCTGGAATTGTGATTACAATTGCGCATCCAAAAGAAATTTCAGCCAAAATACGGGATTCTCAGCATTGATTCTTCGCTCTATTCACTCACTGTTTCTCTTCATTGACATTTCGGCTGAGAATACATTGTGAATGTTTTAAAGTTTTTATTGTTCCCCCATTATTATTATTTTAAATTGGAAAATCGATAAATTGTACAATTGATTTTGGTCTTGATGTACTTTTCATCGAAGCGGTCACAAGATAAGATTTTGGTCTTTCTCATTTTTGATTTTAGCCAACTTTTCGAGAATAGGGAAAATCACTGAAAACTTTCAGAAATGACGACGGAAATTTCTATAGAAGAAATGCGGGCGGCTCATCAGAGAACTGCTCCATTTATTCATAACACTCCTCTGATGAGTAGTGAAAAAATTGATGAGAAAGTTGGGGCTCATGTGATCTTCAAATGTGAGCATCTCCAGAAAACGGGAAGTTTCAAGGCAAGAGGTGCTCTGAATTCTGCTATTCTGGCAAAAGAGCAGAATGCGAAAGGAGTGGTTAGTTAGCGATGTTTTCAATGCTACAACGCGCCCTATTGCTAACATGACTAAAATTAAAATTTTTCGGAGTTCCCCATTCTTTTTAGAATTCGAGGTCTCATGTACTGCTCGTACCCTTTTCGCGAAAGCCTCTAAACCTGGGAAAAACGGTGGGAAACCCTAAAAATTAAACTTTCAACTGTGTTAGCAATAGAGCGCGTTGTTACATTGAATATAACCCTTTACGTCATAAACATGCTCACACTGAGTTTCCAGATTGCTCATTCTTCTGGAAATCACGGACAAGCTCTTGCGTGGGCAGCTCAAAATATTGGGCTCCCTTGCACGATTGTTGTCCCCAAAAATGCTCCAAAGTCGAAAATTGAGGGAATGAAAGAGTACAATGCTGATATTGTTTTGTGTGAGCCCACAATGACAAGCAGGTCCGATAGAAGCTTCAAATTGTTCAAATTATAATTATTTTCCAGAGAATCGGTTTGTGCTGAAGTAGCTGAGAAGTTGGGATACTACTATGTGGATCCACACAATTGTGTTTCTATGATCAATGGACATGTAGGGTTTATTTCATCTGAAATGTTCTGAACGTTGAATTTCAGGCTTCCATAGTTGAAGAAGTTTTGGAGCAAGCTGGAAAAGACATCGACTCTATTTTCCTGTCAGTTGGTGGTGGTGGATTCGCCGCTTCAGTCGCTTTTCTCGTCGGAAATTTGAGACCAGATATCGAAGGTGATCTCTATTTTTCTTCACCCCTTCAATGTATTAATTTCAGTTTACCTTGTGGAACCTGAAGAGAAGCAACTTTTCAACTTATTGGAAAATGGTGTCCAGTGTTCTGTAGAAACGTTGAACACAATGGCAGATGGTGTTCGAGTGGCTCATGTTGGATCTCTTTGTGAGCCGATTCTCAAGAAGTTCTGTACAAAGACTGTTGTCAGTGTAGTAAGGGGACTCTCTTATCTTTTCTCATAAGGAAGTTAGTATTGCAGAAAGAAGACGAAATCAAGGAAGCTCTGAAGTTGATTTGGACTAGAACCAAGGTATGGATAGATTATGAATATTCACAGAGATGACTGATTTTCAGCAAAGAATTGAGCCAACTGCTGCACTTGCATTTGCTGGAGTACTATTTCACAAACCAACGCACATCAAGGCTCCGCTAGTGGTACTGTGTGGAGGAAACGTGGACACTAATTATGTTATTGATTGAAAATGTCTTACCTTTTTGTTTAGGAATGAAAGTGAATCTGAATTTCTAGTGTACAAACATACTTACATCAACATAATCATTCACAGATCAGGGAACAAAAGACCAAGGAATTCGTCAGAATTTATTATAGGTGTGAAACGTTTCGTTCCATTTTCAGTTTGCGAGTTCTCGCTTACCCGAAAACAAACGGGTGCTACCTAATTAACATATCTGTCTCCTTCTCTGTGTCTCTCCTTTCTTCTTTCTGTTTCTCACGGTTAGGTTCAATCTATAATCATCGCGTTAATCCTGTTGACTGCCAAAAAGGAGAAGACGACACAGACATAGATTGATAAGATCATGTTGAGAAATCAAAGTTTTTATGTGTTTCTCAGCAAAACGTATCACTCATTTTATCCTTCTTCGCGGTTTGGATTCTTAGAACACACAAATGTTTATGAAGGACTCATTCATCTGTGAATTTATTGAATTCCTTGCTTCCCTGTGTTTCGAAAAATCATTTTCAATCGTTCTTCTTCTTCTAATTTCGCAACTGTCTGTCATGTCGAATCTCTATCAATCGTTTTCTTTTTCCTTTTACCTTCTCTGTTCCAATCAGTACCTGTGATTCTTAAAGGTCACATTCGTCTATGTGACACCAGAAATCAACGAACGATGATGAGTGATTTGGATGAAGATGATGAGGTGAGCTTTTTCTTTTAAAATTATGGAAAAATGAAGAATTCCGTCTAGAAGTACACAACAAATGAAGTACATTACCGTTAAACCAAAAAAACCCCTAATAATACGATGATGAACTACCCTTATTGGATTACTGTAGGTGTTCCTGATTTAATTTGAAAGTGATCTGGCGAAAGAAGTTAACAGATGTAAAACAAAAACACAAAATTAAGTTGAATTTATCTTCCATATAGATCTTGCTATTAGCGTTCCAACTGCGAACTTCTTCAGTTGAAAAAGTAAACTATGGTAGTCTGGAAGAGTAGTTCAATACCCTAGAACTCTATTTTTGTAGTTGACAACTTTTTTTGTACGATCTTATCTAAAGATGGTGTCCCGGGTGAAAGCCAGAAGTAGTAAGAATCTCGGAAACTGCACTGAAAAGAACGAGGGTTGGCACCGTGTTTGTTTGACGAGATTCACCATTAGAGGACGTTTTACAAAAAAGTTTTCAACTACAAAAGTGAGGTTTTAGAGCTGATACATCTAAAAAAAACTCGCAATTTTGAAACCCTCTTCAAGTCTACCAAAGTTGTCATTTTTCAACTAAAGACGTCAATAGTAGGCAAGCTTTTGGACGATACATTTTGAATTCTGATAGAAAATCGTCCAAGAAGCTATTGGTGCTAGTAATGATATGAACAGATGCTCCTTTCTCAACAAGTTTTTTTAAATGATGCCAGAAATCATACAATAAATTAATATTCGGTGATTCAAAAAGGAGGATCCTCCTAGAAAAAAAATGAAGGAACCGGAGTTTGCACAGCCAAGAGCACGAAGAAACACCTCAAGAACACTCAAAGACAAAAAAGATGGACTTTTGACCGATTTGCTCAAGTTCCCTAACATTAAGTACGGACGCACAGATAGTTGCTAGACAGTCTGCTGCTAATCTCATTGTTTATTTCTCACGCCCCTACCAAAATGCATGTATTCTCATGGTTCATGAGACAGACAAACATACAGATATTTGCCTATTACCTCATGGATTCGTTCTCCCTCAATCCTAGAGTCAGATGGCGCACAGACACTTCTCCGAAAACCCCAATGACCTTTCGTCTTGCTTTACCTTTTCTTTTTCTACAAAAAAAACGCTCCTTAGTCTCCCTTTTTTATGTTCCTGCAATTTCCAAGGTACGCGACTCTCATTCATTGTCGTCGGGAAGGAATAAAATTCGAAACAAATCTCCGTCATGTTTGAAAAAAACTTACAAAGTTGTCGCTTTTCATTCGGGTTTTGAAAAAATTGAGATTCTAAAAGTTCTGTTCGTTTCAAAAATTGAATGCCTCCGGGACTAATTTTCGTTTTTTCTCGAGCATTTCGAGTTTAAGTTGCTTTCACTTTTTTATTTTTCAAAAACACCAGGATGATCATTTAAAATTCGCGAGCCTAAAAACCAAAAATAGAGGGGAGAGGGAATCCAACACAACGTAGACCTCTTTCGTCATTCAGTGCATAGCGACATATAGAAGATAGATTACACGTAGAAACGAAGGACCACACAGCTGTCATTACGCCCGTCTGCCTCGTAGAAACGACTTGTCCAGATGTGATTCGGCGAGGTCATTTTCCCAGGACATTCGAAGACCCAAAGAATTGTTACACTTCTTGACTCGTTTCGAAAACTCCAATTGCAAAAAGTGGTAGACAGTGTCCTATCTTATCTTATCTGAATTTTTAATTGTCTGCCTCATTGTTTGATCTCTTCATTCATCTATGTATATTTCTTGTCTAATGAACCTAGCAAAAGAATGAGAGAAAGGGGTGACCTAGAGCTGAATATTGCAAAAATTGATGAGTTTTTGAGCTTTCCCCCCTCTCGACCTTCATTTTTGTTTGTATTTTTGAATAAAACAAACACACGGCTCGTCTCACTCTTCGCAAACGTTTTATTTCTGCAACTTCTCTCCTGCCTCTCATTAGTTCTTCACACTCTCACCTGTTTTCTCAAGTGTTTTCATGTCTAGAAACATCTTTAATTTACAGTTTCCAATCACTATAATATGCAAATATCGTGAAGATAGTTTTTCTCATAATTAATTGGTCCAGCGTCATTGCAGATTCCTTAGGATAAACTCAACCCAAATACCATACTCTAAATTCAAAATATTTTCTGTTATTCAACAATTTCAAAGAGAAAATTATACAGACTAATAAACTGATAAGACTCCTATTTCTCTCCAAAAGTGTGCTCCCTTTCTCAACTTTTCAGTTTCTATGACATTCTTAAAATTTTCAGCAATCTGCTTGCCAAGACGTCAATGAAATTATCATATATGTGCCGGAATTTGCTGGATATCGAGAGGTGAGTCTTAAACAGGCAGGGAGCTTATCTAAAAATTTTTGTTATTTTAACACAAATCGAAGCAGAATTCAATAATAATAAGAAGAAGAAAAGACTCTTGGTGTGAGGTCTGAAAACGACTCTTAACAGAGTTAAAGGGGTTCAATGTTTCAATCATGACTTGATTCATGTTCCCGGCTTCAATCCAGGATGGTTTTTCACGGAAAAGTTTTCAACTGAAGATGTCCTGAAAGGGAACTCCAACTATCCGGTTCAAAGGAAATATTGAAACTTCAGAGTCTGTAACTCAGTTTACAAACTATGCCCCAAGAGACACTTCTTCTCCTTTTTGAATTTCGCATTGATTTGGGCTGAAATATCAAAACTCAGAAATAGTTATTTGTCTCCTTTAACATAAATTCTGAAAAAAAACCATTCGAAATTGTAAAATTTAAGGTAAACATAGACACAGCCATATCTCTATGCCCTACACCACCCCTGGCTAGGAGAGAATCGTGAGTTTTTTTTTTTGCGTCATTCATGAAAATTCGAAAATAATATGGATATGGATATATTGAAATGTGCCGGGAATTTATTTCAATAACATCAAGAAGGATCTAGGAAGTTGGATTCTTTTCATATAGATGTTGTAATATTAAATTCCAAAGAGACTGCAAAAGCTTTCTAGTTTAGTTTTCTGGTAGACAATTGGAAAAGAAAAATCAAAAAGATATTGAAAAAAGTTTCAATTAAAATATGAATCATTGAAAAAAGTATTCCCTCAAATCTTCCATTCTCTATGTGTTTTGCTTCTCTGGAATTCTCTCTCTCAAGTTTTTAGGAGACTCTACTATTATGAATATATGAAATTTGTGTTTGCCCTTCAGCCGAATGAATAGAGTTTACTTAGAGAGCCCTCCTTTTTTTTTTGAGAAATGCGCTCTTACGGATTAGATGTTTTTTCTCTTAATCCAGCTTTCTTTCAAAATAGGAAATCCTTTATGTTGGCACATTTTAAAGGAACATTTAATGATTTTCTAAGATATCTCAGAACGAAATTAATAAAAAAGATAGAGAGTTTGGGGTTAGAGTAAGCCCCCTTTTTTGAAAAAGAAAACTGGCAACAGATAAATTTTTATCTAAATATAGTTGCAGGTACCTTAAAAGTGTGGCAACAGACTGCAAATTAAAAACAATGAAAAATAATTACTTTAGAACCAAATTTCTCTACATGATAATCAGAAACTGAATGATTCATTTGACTTTAATTTATTCTCCGGAATTCCGCATGTAGTCTGGAATCCTCTCTCCAAATCTTTCATTTTCCTTTTTGGGCATACTGAAGGAGAATAGAAAACACTTGAGAATATGGCGTCATTTTTCAATTTCCTTTAGAGCAAATTCTTTCTCTAGATCTTCAGATTTTACAGATGAACTTATGAAATGCACTCAGATTGAATGAAACATCTCATTCGATTGTTTCAGCCCCAATCGGAATCAGGAAATGCGTCGGAGATTCGAAAAGCTTCGTCGCGAGAGGAAGGAAGAAAAAAAGTTGTTGGAGGATGAGAAGGAATTTGATGAAGAGGATGACGTATTTGACGAAGGAGTAGGACTTCAGGTAAATTTAATTTCAACGTCTCCACATTTTTTTTGGAATAGCGAATTTAATGGTTTGGTAGTTAAGAATTCATCCTGCCTTCTAGACATAATTACTCATTGTACTCATTTCGATCGATAGATACCGACCAAACTTTCGAACCGAGAACTATAAAAAAATGAGGAAGAAAATGATGGCACTCGTGTTTGTATATATCATTAATCAGTCGGCACCCCTCCCGCGCACTTGGATTACTGTACCCTCTATTTCAATGATTTTTCTCTTGTAATAGAGAAATAAGAACACATTGTACTCGATCTCTGTCATTGATCTCCCGATTCACTTTTCAACTGAGTTCGACTAGCACTCACTTTTTCGATTCTCATTCTGCTCTTTTTAATCTCTACGAAAGTTACTATTCGAAACTAATCATGCCTCATCCGAAAATGACATATCGACGGAGGAAGTTGAGATTAGAATGGAGACAAGTGAGTTTTCATGGAGTAAACTACTCTTGGATTCTTGATATTTGGACAAAAATCGACGCAGAATTCAAAAAAAAAAGAAGAAAAGTCTCTTCGATCGTAGTCTGTAAATGACTCTGAACAAAGTTACAGACCCTTAAATTTTCATAATTTTCGGAACAATGGCTTGAGAATTCTCAACCCGGCCCTCTTTCTTGAAATTATTTAAAAAATGGAATCTGGAAAACTGGAAATGCCTTCCCATGTGGCCCGGAATTACCCCGAGTTGTATCAAAATATCGAAAACTCAAAAATAGTTTTCTCCTCCTTCTAAATGGGAAGCAGAAAAAAATAGCTTCAGATTTTAGCCCGTTCTTGAACATTAAACTTGGACCATTTAGAGACTTCGTGTGTAGAACTTTCATCCTGCTATGGTTAGTGCTTTCCGCTGAAAGCAGTACTTCAAAATATTTATGTTGGGTTCTCAAATCTATGGGTTAGAAGAAAGAACCATATCTCACTAGAAGACCCCTTGACTTTGAATGCTGAAGAAATTCGGTTATTGGAAATTTAGACCATGGAAACCTTATTCATGCTATGAAACTCCCAAAATGTTTATTGAAACTGAGCTAGATCTCGCAAAACTTTTCTTTGTATCCTAATTTACGCGAACACTTTTGGAACTTTTATTGCAGAAATGAGGTTACCAGAGTAGAATTATCTATACCGGAATGTCTAGAAAAAGTTCAACATGCTGTTAAGGACTTTATTAATTAGACAACCAAATTCTCTCATTTCATATTCTAGTCTTGATTCCTATCACTAATCAATCAGCTGGTTAAAAAGTGTCACTTTTGATACGGGACCTCCTGACTTGTAAAATTAAAAACACATGCTCCATAAAGTTTCACACTTCGTTTATCCGATTTAAGAATTCAAACTTCTTCGGTGAAAAATATTTGATTGAATGATCGAAGTGAGTTCATACATAAAATTTAGTTTGGTTCTATATTAGGTGTTCAATAACCGTCTCGGGTTAGAGTACGAAATGGTAGAATCAACAGTAAGAGTTGAACATTGTCTCACGTGAGAATTAGTATTTACTCGTTTGACAACCTGTTTTAAACTGGTTAAAACTCAGGAGCCAAATGATCCAAAGATCAAACTCTTGGCAAATTGTTATTCGACCATCTTTTCTCTTGTTTCGCAGTCTTCTTCTCTCTGAGAATCACCCATGTTTTCACCGGATTTTCTTGATGAACACCTGCTCATGCGGCAACTCGCCAGTGAAGAGATGATGAAGGATAATATAAAGAAAAAACTTGTATACAACTCTATTTATTATCCCTCTTATTTCCTTTCTGATCTCTAAACACTATGCCAAATGGGCAAATATTTGCGACATTGGCAATTATGTCTCGTTTACTGAAATTCGACGCATTTGTGAGTGAGTCTTTGAGCTGACTTTGACCTCAAAGGGAAAAAGTGAGAAAACTGTGTTGACAGACAGTGTTGACCCCGCCTCTCTCTCATAATTTTATAGCACCATCACCGCCTCCTCCTCATAGATAAGAAAAGATTGTTGAGTTGTGTCTGCATTGCAGCCACATTTCATATTTGATTGATTCTGCCGAGAAGAAGAACATTCTTGTCGATTCTTTGAAACTTTTCATGGTCGCTTCTAAGATTTATTCTGATTATTCTCAATTATTCGGAGTCGATGTGAGAAGGTATAGTAATGATTATATCAAATGAGAGATTTTGGATCCTCTGAAGACTTTCTAAACACAATTTTCATTTTTCAGATGCGAACATTCGAACCGAAAGCATCGATTCTCGATGGCAATGAGTCGATGCCCAGTCTTCTGCCACGCACAGCACCGATAAGTAAAACGAGAAAGCATCGAAGACGAAGAAGTGGTTAGTCTACTGACTTGGGTTTCTATGAATTTTCTGATTGATTTAAGGCATTCTTGTTACGAACGAAATGGGAGAATCTTTATTTGCCCGAACCAAAACCCATAAGTTTTCGAAATTTTCCTGGCAGACAAATCCCACTAATGATTTTAGGATCATTTCAAAATAAAGAATATCTTTCAAAAGCTTGAGCCAGTTTTTAGCATTTTCAAATGAATTTGCTTGCAGGAAGCTTCACCGGAGGTGTCTACCCCCGCAAAGGTCATCGTAACAGGAGTCTTCTCGGTTATGCCATACCACCACCCAATGTCCACTCAGGCGATTGGAGAGACATGCTGGCCATCACTGATAACAAAGACGACAAATTGATGAAAACGGTGAGCATAGTGGGTATATTGCAAAAAAGCTCAAGTACAAGAAGATGGAGACATTTGAACATCTTCCAAAAGAGCCTGTTTCAAAAAAAGATTCTAGATGGAAGCCATCAAAGAAGCAATCAGAAAACAAGAGGAAGCTGAAATGAAACTTCTCGGTCAGAGAAAGGTCAGAGAAAGTGTTGTGTGCTTTCTGTGATGATCAATAGACTCACAGCTTACTGCTTTACTTCTTTTTTAGTATTCACAATTCACCTCTTTTTACCAGATTTAGTTATTCACACACTGTTTTGTTTGCTTTTTATTGCAAAACGAACACAATTACATTTTGATTGGAAATTTCTCTAGAAAAAACCAAAATAGGAGGTATTGTTTGGATTGGTGTTTTTGAACTGTTCCTGTTCAAATTTTAGACTACAGTACTTTCTTCTCATTTTGGGAAGCGTTCAAATCTTTTACTAGTTAGATACAGTACCGGCCACAATGATACTTGTCTTCAGTTAAGAATTGTAAATTTGGGGTGACTGAAGAATTGATTCGAACTTATTCTCTCTGTCTGAAATGTAAGAGTGTATTAACCAAGTCTTGGACTTCAATTTTGTAGTTGTCGGAAAAAGTTATCCAAAAATTTCGAGAATCAGACCTTCAAACGAAAGTCGTCGTCGCGGTAGGTTTCTGTGTGTAACTATTTTGGTTGAAGATATACAATTTTCAAGTAGAAGGACAACTTTAGACCTATTTTTCGGACATCCTAGGTTGGCGTTTTTCAACGAAAAATTACCATGCCCGGTACTGTAGTCAGATAAGCGCACCTTTGTGTAAACTCAATCAAACATTTTTGTTTTCACAATTCGAAAACTTCGAGTCTATTTTTCTTCCTGATTTCAACGGATTCTCTATCTAGAAAACGGAACGTTTCTTCCTTTCTTTCTCTCTTTCACCTCCGAATATTCAGTATTTGTCAAATAGCTCACTTCTTAAATGAGCAACAACAGTGGCTCATTTCTCTATTGATTCAGCGTGAGCTGATTATCACTGATTACCCGAAAGGTCTCCTTTTCGCTCTGCTGCTGCTTGTATCGTGGTGTTTTCCGCTTTCCGTTCATTCAAAAAGGCTTTCCTGATTGAGTCAGTCTCGTTTTCGGATATTCCCTTCTATGAAAATTACAAAGGTAGGGTTAATCTGTTTTACAGAGAGAGGGATTTTATCTTTGAAAATGACAGTACAAAAATTTGTGTTTGCGATTTAGGATTAACTTGAGAGGGGCCAGATTATGTATTCATCCAGTTACTGGTTCTTTAAAATACGTCATAATTTGAAACTGAACTATTTGATTCGTTCGGTTTTTTTTTCTAAATGAGAATTCTTTTATCTGAAAATCAATGGTAAGTAGGTTGAAGTAGTTCTCGAGAACTAGACAGAGTGTATAGTTTTTCATATTTCCAACTCGAACCATTTCTTTCAAAAAGATCGTTATCTGAAGCACTCGGTCAATGAAAAGAGTACACGGTCATTTCGCACAATTCTCGATGAGAGAATTCGAAAGAAGTGTAATAAGAGAAAGAAGAGGAAGTGAGGGGAATTGTTTTTGTAAGAAACTGTCTTCGACCTCTTCGTTTTCTGTCTTTTCTCAAGAAGGCGAATGATGACCGAGAAGATTTGAATCTAAAATAGTAGAAGGGGATTTCTCCGTTTTTTATTCCGTTTATATCTAATTTGGCGTTGGGTGAAAAGGACCGCGCCGAATTTTTGAGACGGATCAGATGATATCCGGATTTTCGATTCTAGTTGTTTCTTTCGTTACTCTTGACCGCTCACTGATTCTCCGATGATACTGGTTGACCATGAAGTTAGGTAATACTTGAACTCGATCGAGGTTTTGATTGTGTCTGGGAAGTCAGCTAGAACGGATTAACTCTCTTCGTCTAGTTTTGATTTCCTCGGTAAATCAAACCATTCTTCATTTTTAGACATTTAGGTGCATCCCTTGACTCCCTATTCTAATCCATTGTTATCTTTATTTCCCTTCAACATATCTTTATTTCGTTCACATCACTTCACTCTCTGATCTCAACACGATCATCAGATACAGAATACGTCATTTTCTCTTCATTGAGTTTCACTCTTTATTTGGCACCTCTGTATTCGTTTTTGGATTCATTACGTAAAACTTCTTCGCCAAAACCTGAATTCTGAACTCAAGTTCAAAAATTAAACTTTATCCATTTTTTCTCCTAGTTATCTAACAATAGAACCATGGTCTTATTGAGTGCAGAAATGATGTTGTTCGTGTTATTTTTCCCTTTGTAAAAATATGTTTCGGTACTTTAGTAACCGGGAACTACAGCCAATTATATGCAGAAGCTTCTCTATCTGAATTGTTGATTATATTCCAAACTTGAAGGTTGCTTTTCTATAGTCTATTTATTTATTAGCGGTATACAGAAAATCAACTGGTTCACTTCTCCGCTCACGTTCTTCAAAGATAGTTTCTTCGTTCTTCTTGGAAGATCACAAGATCTATTCTCGATTTTTCAAGGTTTCTTTGTTCGGTTTCATCGTCTCTTTTCTTAATTTGATCTTTGTGGCTATTTTATTGTAAAAATGAACCACTGTTCTAGCAGACAACTTTTCTCGAGAACCGAACAAATTAGAGGAAAGATACAATCTTCAAAAATTGCCCAATTTTTGTTTGCTTTCTCCCTTTCTCATACAGTATTTTTTCAAATCTTCAGATACCAGAAACTTTGAAAGTTGACTTCCTTTTTCCTTTTTTCCCGATACCGATCTCTTGAGTAAAACAACATTTTTGTTGCTGTGAACGTTTGTTCAGTAGAAAACGCAGTGAATAGTTTGAGAGATACTTTTATATAGCATATTAGCCATCGACTCATTGTTTTGGTTAATTGAATAATCGGAACCCCTCTCTGTCAAAAAAAATACATTTTTAGAATTGTTATCAGTCATTCTAAAAATTTTCACACCTCAAAACATCAGCTCATCATCTTCTTCTTCTTCAACTTTTTTCCCTTTTTCTATCTGTGTTGTCTTTTGATTTCTTCTCGCCTGGAGCACTCAGTATTTTTTTGATAACGTGCTCTAATATTTTGGCAATCAACCAAGTCACTCGCAGCTTAAAAGTAACTGTTTACCTACTATTCTTCTGATATCTATTTTGTTTCTGTGCACTTCTCATATTATGGATCTCTGCTATCGACGCCATAGATTATCATCTTCTCCGGAAGTTTGGTGTACTGTGCAAAGTGAAAAAGTAGGATTCCTGAAAACCATCCAGATTTCATTTTTACTAAAAACTGCCCCTATCTAACAAAAAGGTGGATCTAATTTTGTCAAAAATCGACTTGTTTCAGCTGGGAGTCACTCGTTACCTTCAACCAAAAGGGGATCAGGTGCCTCCATCCACATCAACTGGAAGGAGAGGCGACGAAGGAGATGTGGCAACGACACAGGCTCAGGCGATGAATTCTGGAGTATCACCAGGCGACAGGTCGAATACAGATGTGTCGGTGACAGAGAACAGTGGGCAACTTGTTCTCCCGATTCCTCTATTTAATCAAATGAAGTTCACTGAATCGAACATGGTTTGTTACAGAAGTTTGGGAATTTCAAGTATCCATATTTTTTCAGTCTTTGAATCGTCACAGTTGGATTAAAGACACATTCACAAGAAGAGAATGTTCTCGATTCATTCCATCAAGTCGTGACGTGAGAAAGTGTGGTTGTGGGAGATCAAATGAAGCACATCGAAATATTCCTGATCTGACATCTGAATTTCTCCGCCAGAAACGATCCGTAGTCTACCTCGAGCAGCAGAGATCTAACAGTAACTTCAACAATGATGACATTCAAACCCAGAAAACCATTTATAACGTTAGTTTGATTCTTAACTTGACAAAGAAAATGAAAGTTGAAATTTCAGAGGCGCGGTGCCAACGAGAAGTGGAGTCTCCGTAGACATACCGTATCCCTGCCAACGAATGCATTTGGACAGGTTGAATTCCAAGGTGAGATCTTGCAGTAACACAATACCAACACTTCATTTTTAATCGATTGATAGAATAGATTTTAATTTTTGACCTTCTAGGTGGACCTCATCCCTACAAGGCTCAATATGTTCGAATGAATTTTGATACCGAGCCAGCTTACATTATGTCTCTTTTTGAACATGTTTGGCAAATTGCTCCCCCTCGACTCATTATTACAGTACACGGAGGAACAAGCAACTTTGAGTAATCCCTAAAACATCATGAAACATTCAAACATTCTTTATTTCAGCCTCCAACCAAAACTAGCTCGTGTCTTCCGGAAAGGACTTCTGAAGGCAGCATCCACCACAGGAGCTTGGATTATAACAAGTGGATGTGATAACGGAGTAGTGAAACACGTGGCAGCTGCATTGGAGGGAGCACAATCTGCAGTACGAAACAAGATTGTTTGCATCGGAATCGCTCCATGGGGTCTTTTGAAGAAACGAGAAGAATTCATTGGGCAAGATAAGGCTGTTCCATATTTTCCTAGCTCATCGAAAGGAAGATTCATTGCCTTGAATAACAGACACTCGTATTTCCTTCTTGTGGATAATGGAACAGTTGGAAGATACGGAGCAGAAGTTATTCTTCGAAAGCGACTCGAAATGTACATCTCACAAAAACAGAAAATATTCGGAGGAACTCGAAGCGTTCCAGTTGTTTGTGTCGTTCTAGAGGGTGGGAGTTGTACTATTCGATCTGTTCTTGACTACGTCACCAATGTTCCACGAGTTCCCGTTGTGGTTTGTGATGGAAGTGGAAGAGCAGCTGATTTGCTGGCTTTTGCTCATCAGAATGTGTCTGAGAATGGGTTAGTCTCGGTTTGAAGTTTCACAACTATTCAACTTTTTTTCAGAGTGTTACCCGATGACATCCGTCGACAAGTGCTTGCCCTTGTTGAGACAACATTCGGAAGTGGTGAAGCAGCAGCCCAACGTCTCGTTCATGAGCTGATAGTATGTGCTCAACATAAGAATCTACTTACCATTTTCCGACTCGGAGAAAAAGGAGAACATGATGTCGATCACGCTATTCTCACTGCTCTTCTCAAAGGACAAAATCTATCACCATCGGACCAATTGGCTCTTGCACTTGCATGGAATCGTGTGGATATTGCTCGATCAGATGTCTTTGCTATGGGACATGTAAGATTTGAATAGAGTAGCAGACAATAATCTTGTCAGTTTTCAGGAATGGCCACAAGCGGATCTGCACAATGCAATGATGGAAGCTCTGATTCATGATCGTGTTGATTTCGTCCGATTACTTCTCGAGCAGGGAATCAACATGCAAAAGTTTTTGACGATTACCAGACTTGATGAGCTTTATAACACGGACAAAGGACCCGGGAACACGCTGCAATATATTGTAAGAGATGTAGTCCGAATGCGATCTGGATACCGTTACAAGTAAGTTGAAATAGTCTGCGTTTTTGAGTAATCATCATTTTAAGGCTTCCGGATATTGGTTTGGTAATTGAGAAACTGATGGGTAACTCTTATCAATCCTCTTATACCACGCCTGAGTTCCGAGAGAAATACAAGCAACGAATGAAGAAGTACAAGAACCTTCAGAAGAAAGCGATGGGGGCTTTTTTGAACCGAACGTCTGCAGGAGGATCTGGACTCGCTTCAAGACAATCTACAGAAGCGCTGGGAGGTTTGATTGCAGGAGGTGGAATGTTCGGAAACTCGTTTGGAAATCAAGAGCCTCCAATGTTTGACCCTGCAAATCGATCAGCCCTGAGTGGATCAAGAGCTTTAAGTAATCATATCTTGTGGAGAAGCGCTTATCGTTCCAATGTAAGTAGATGGAAGTAGTTGTTTCAATTATCTACTATTGATTTTTCAGTTCCCCACAAATCAAATGCGTCCTCCAAACCTTGGTTGTGATTCCCGTGACTGTACATCTGAATTCGAGGAAGAACTATCATTGACATCAGCATCGGATGGCTCTCAGACAGAATGTGATTTCCGATATCCATACAATGAGCTGATGGTTTGGGCTGTTTTAACGAAAAGACAAGAAATGGCGATGTGTATGTGGCAGCATGGTGAAGAAGCGATGGCAAAAGCTTTGGTTGCATGTCGATTGTACAAGAGTTTGGCAACAGAAGCAGCGGAGGATTATTTGGAAGTGGAGATCTGTGAGGAGCTCAAGAAATATGCAGAGTTCGTTTGATTTCCATCGATTTCCATTTCTTCAATTACAACTTTTGCAGAGAGTTCCGTCAACTATCACTCGACCTTCTCGATCACAGCTATCATGTTGATGATACTCAAACTCTCCAAATTCTAACATATGAACTCTCAAACTGGAGCAATGAGACATGTCTCGCACTTGCTGTCCTGAACAACAACAAACACTTTCTTGCTCATCCGTGCTGCCAATGTCTTCTCGCCGATTTGTGGCATGGAGGGATCAGAATCAGAACACATTCAAATCTGAAAGTGATTATCACTCTCGCATTTCCAATTCTCATCTGCTTCTTAGAATTCAAAACACGCGAAGAACTTATGAATCAGCCTCAAACTGCATATGAGCATCAAAACAATATCAACTACTCCAGTTCCTCGTCGAGTTCATCATCCTCCAGTTCCAGTTCAAGTTCCAGTGATTCGAGTACTTTTGAAGATGACGATGACGACCATAATCATGATCAGAAGAGAACTCGGAAAAATTCTGAAGGAAGTGTTCAGTCAATGACTATCGCCAATTTGTTTCAAAGCAGAAGGAGTAAGGCCAAAAAAAATGAGAGAGAGGTCGATGCAAGCGCTGGTGAACTTGGCAACAAGCCATATACCAATGGAGTATTGACAGCGGAGTACGGTACTTTTGGAGGTATGTTTCGCTTTGTATAGATATTCTACGAGTCCGGTCGGCAATTTGGGGTAAAATTTAAAAGACAATCAGTATCAGTAGTCAAATTTTTTTATTAATATCAGGAAATTTTCGTTGGCTTCTACAGCATTTTAAAAAATATTGAGACAATTTAGAACAAGTCCATGAAAAATCCGAAATTTCCTCAACCTCGCTGGCTGGGCCCGACCGGCAGACTGTTTCGTTGTTCTGGGTGGACCTGGACGGGACTTGGCCAATGTCGGACCGGAGTTGGACAAGTCTGGTTTTAAAGACTTTCATAATGAAATTTTCTACAGATCAAAATCCACCTCCTCCCTATAATCGAGCAAATTCTCGATCTCGCTACATCAGTAACCACCGATCTGACATGAAAAAGGCATCAGCTGATGTTTATGGATCAGACCGTAAGGCTAACTCCTCAAGTTTTTTCTCCAATTGTTGACCTTTGCAGCAAATCTAACGAAACATCAGAAATCGAATCTCACTTCGACAGATCGACCAAACTTATTCGAACAGTACCATGGAACTGTATGTTTGTTCTTTTTGATTTTCATGAAACCTCTTCATTTTCAGCGAAAAATTAATATTTATCTTCGTGTCAAAGAATTTTACTCATCCCCAATTGCTACCTTTTGGTCTTGGACAATATTTTATGTGGTTTTCATATGTCTTTTCACTTACACACTTCTTGTCAAAACTCCGAAGGAACCAACTGTAAGCGAATATATTCAGATGTCCTATGTCTGTGCATTCGGACTGGAACAAATCAGAAAAGTAAGAATTTACTGAGACTTTTCTATGCTGTATAGTTTTCGCAAATTTTTAGATCATTATGTCGGATCCGAAACCATATTATGAGAAAGTTCGAACACATTTCTGCAGTTTTTGGAACTGTATCACAATTGGGGCCATCGTACTGTATATTGCCGGTTTCATTGTTCGATGTTTAGCGTAAGTTCAACATTGATGTTCGAAAATAACAGTTTATTTGCAGAGATGACCTATATCGTCCGTATGGAAGAGTAATTCTGGCATGCGACTCAGTTCTGTGGACAATGAAGATGTTGGACTATTTAAGTATTCATCCGAAGTTAGGACCTTACGTAACGATGGCTGGAAAAATGATTCAGAATATGTCATATATAATAGTGATGTTATGTGTGACACTTCTATCGTTTGGATTAGCTCGTCAAAGTATAACTTATCCTGACGAAGAATGGCATTGGATATTGGTTCGGAACATCTTCTTGAAACCATATTTCATGCTTTACGGAGAAGTCTATGCTGATGAAATCGACACTTGCGGAGATGAAGGTTCGCAGTCATTTCGAAAAAAATTGTTTTACGAAGTTTCATTTCAGCTTGGGATCAACATCTTGAAAACAATGAACCAGTTATTCTTGGTAACGGAACATCTGGCATCGCGTGTGTACCTGGATACTGGATTCCTCCACTTCTCATGACATTTTTCTTGCTCATCGCCAACATTTTGCTGATGAGTATGCTCATTGCTATCTTCAAGTGAGATTAAAGCATCTTCTTATTTAATGTTAGATACACTTTTTATCCTTTTTCAGTCACATTTTCGATGAAACTGATGAGATGTCCCAACAAATCTGGCTGTTCCAAAGATATAAGCAGGTATAACAGCTTTGAAAAGTATTCACAATATTTCAGTTTGAAAGTATTCCAGGTCATGGAGTACGAATCTACACCGTGGTTACCTCCTCCATTTACTGTTCTCTATCATTTCTATATGATTCTGCAGTTCTTCAAACGGAAGTGTGCTAAAAAACAGAAGAACACATTCGACGATCCGATGTTTGATTTTTCATTGAGTGAGTTTTTGAATATAGCGAGAGCAGCAAATAGATTTAATGATTTCAGAGTTATTCCTTGATAGTGATCAAATCGAGAAACTGCATGATTTCGAAGAAGATTGTATGGAAGATCTGGCAAGACAGAAAATGAATGAGAAGAATACAAGTAACGACCAGAGAATACTCAGAGCTGATATTCGGTATGTTTAGATGTTCAAGAATGAACATTTTATTATTTATTCTTCCCAGAACCGATCAAATTCTTAATCGTCTCATTGATCTGCAATCAAAAGAAACAATGGGTCGAGATGTGATTAATGACGTGGAAGCTCGTCTTGCTTCAGTTGAGAAAACCCAAAATGAAATTCTGGAATGTGTTCGTGCTCTTCTGAATCAAAATACCAACATGGGTCGCTGCATATCTCCTTTACCGGAATCTGTTGCTGGAACACTTGGTCCAATTCTTCTGAAACTTCCGGGAAGTGATCCGATTATAGAAGAAAAAGATCAGGAATCAGCTGAGAACAACAGTCTCCCACCAGGTCCCATTCGAAGAAACAGAACAGCTACAATTTGTGGAGGATATATCAGTGATGAGAGAAATCGGAAGCTTCTGTCACCAAAACCTTCCGATATTTCTGGCATTCCGCAGCAAAGACTTCTTTCTGTTGCCTCGATGGATCCTTTGCCTGCCCCGCATGCAAAACTGTAAGTATTAGTGTTTTCGTTTGACAACATCTAAATCTTTTTTCCAGATCCACAATGTCAATTCGCCGTCGTCACGAAGAATACACATCGATTACCGATTCAATCTCCATCCGAAACCCCGAACGACGTCTTCGAAACAATCGATCGAATAGTAGTGAACAAGATGAATCAGCAGTTGAATCGGATGGCGGTGATAATCTGATGACTTCTTCAAGGAAACGATCATCCAGAGATCTTCGAATGACTCCAATATCACAAGCAGAGGAGTCATTGAGCAGAGAGCAGGCATACGAAACTGTAAGTCTCATGACAATTGCGGAAGTACGTATTTCTGTTATTCGTTCACACAGATCCCACTAACGTTACCTAGGCTTGTCTGATTCTAAAAAAACTACAAAAAATCCTCTGGTTTCTATAATACAAAAAAACTCTCCTCTGATTCTATAAAAATTTCTACAAAAACTGGAAGATTGTTGATGTTTTTTGTTTTGCAGGATCGTCCGGATGGTGACGAAGACGACGAAGCTCAGGCAGATTGTGAACTGACAGATGCAATAACAGAAGAAGAGGATGAAGAGGAAGACGAAGAGGTTGAGGAGGATGATGCAGATGAGGATGGACATCATCATCACCATCATCACCATCGTCATCATCGACACTCTCATCATGTGCAGCAACCAAGTACTTCGAGTCAAAATAGGCCACCTTCTCATACGCTGGAAACTGATTTATCTGATGGAGAGCTGGAACAGCAGATTGAGGAAATGAAACATGTAGGTTGATTGGATTTGCAAAGTTAGCGTGTTAGCAATGTCCTTTCGTAGGTAACGGAAGTATATTTTAGAATTAGAATAATAGATTACCACGGAAACTAATTTCAACTATTTCAGCCAATTATCCATCAAATTCTCAACGAAGAAGAGGAAACGGAAGCTGCTCCTCATTCAACTCCAGTTCTTGTTTCCCCTTCAACTTCTCGGGCAACATTATCTGATCCAAAGAAACCCAGTACACCATGATTTTTTAAAATCTCATTGTACTTTTCATTGTTAACATTTTTCTTCTCTTCTCTAATTTCTCGTTCTTGACACTTCCAACTAATGTTATGCACTTTTCCCTCCTTCCATATCTCATTGATTCGTTTTTCCATGTGTCCTTTCCATTTCACTGTCCTTGGCTTTATATCTTGTGATTTTCTTCCGATCCGCAGCGGGTTCCTCCCCCATTCACTGTTGTCCCAGAAAACCGTCCCCGGATTCTCTTTTTCCTATTTATAGCTGCTGATTTTCTATGCATTGTTTTTCTTTTTTGTATGTTTCAATTTTGTTAGATTAGCTTAGTTTCTCTTTCAAAATAAAACTTGTTCAAATTTGAATTCTCGAAGCATCGACAAACTTAGAGGGCACATTACTAGACGTCAACAATCTCCACCAACGCACAATTTTCCCTTTTACACACTTTTGTTTTTTTATTTTCATCGAAATTTTCAAAAATTGACTCACATCTATGAGAAAACTAATTCATAATTCATTCGGTTGCTCAGGGGTTTTGCGCTGCAGGTAGAGGAAATGTCAACAATAAAAAGAAGAAGAAGTGTCTTCTTCCCTGATAGCCTTCTCCATCCCAGACTGACCGAACCAAACCACTTTTCTTTGAATAAGTGACAAGTTTGGTTGCTCGTTGAGGAGGACCACACATCATTCTTAATTCTGAATTCTGCACGGATTCGTCAGTTTCTTCACGTTTCTTGTCATTTTCTGCAAAGGTCCCCGAAATATTTCTCTAGTTCCAGAAAAAACTGATATCTCGAGGGGGATTTCGAACACTTTCGTCAAGATTCAAAACACAGAAGCGAATTTTAGAGCATTCGCAATACTTGATCAAGAACCAAAACACAGAAGAGTTTTTAGAAAGAATGACACACCTTCGAAACTGTCCGACGTTGAGCCGCACCTTTTTCTCGTCAATACTTGGATAACTTTTTGCTCCTTTTTCGAATTCCGAGTAGGCTGTTTATTAGTTACAGTTCTACAGTGCTGGTCCAAAAATGCCATATTTGGGTGTTTTCAGTTTTGTAGTTGACAGCATCATTGAAAAAAGTTGTCTCTAATAGTAAGCTACTTTTTCAAAACTCAGAATTGGCCAATTTTTGGTGAAAATTATATCTTTTGCTGTAAATACCCTCTTTTTTCCACCCGTAGGCTCAATCTTCTGATCTCTGTGAACTTTCACTTTCTCTCTCCATATCCTCAACCTTCCCATCCCCCCCCCCCCCCCCCCCCCCAATTTTCTGCCCCCGAAACCGTGCCAATTCCTGGAAGATGTGTGTTCTTCTTGTCAATTAGAGCTTTGTGACCGAGGGAAAATTGCGTTTGTTTGTTGCGCCGTTTTCCAAATTGGACACAAGCTATCCCCCAAAATGTCTTCGTTTTCTTTTTTCTTGTTTCCCTAACTTCCAACCAATGATTACCCGGGGAGTCATACCTAGTTTTCTGCAGAACTCTTTTTCTTTGCTTTCAGAATGTTTGGTATTTTTAGAGATAAAACAAAAGTATGTGAACGAGATGAGTTCGTCAAAATAACTTCGAACGAGGGGATGAAGTCAAGAAAAAAGGAGAAATAAGATGATAAGGAGATGTCAGAGAAGTAGAGAGAAGTTGCGTGGAATGAAGAATGAGTTGTCTCGAAGAAAACTTTATTCCACTTTTCGTTCTTACCGCCTATTTACCTTCTATCATTCATCAAAAAAATACTTTTCTCTCTATTAGATAATGGAAATGTTATTAGTTTGTGATAATCAACTTTTCTTGTTTTCCATTCTCAAAATTATCACTGGATTTTAATAATTCTCGATTACATAGTAAAACTTACCGGACCAGACTTCAATATGATGTCATGGATTTTGAGATCCGGGTTCCGGGTGACACCCCATCTTTTAGTAAGGAAGAAACCGAGAGATGTCACTTTTGAGGTAGTCTTCAAATGGGAAAAGAGTGCATAAGTTTTTCGTGAAATTTCAAATCGACATTGATCAATTTTCCTGAATTAGAGAACTTGTAATTCTTGTCAAACAAGCGAGAGCCTGAGTCTAAAGAACAATTTTTGTCTGTATCAGTCTTTGGAATCCTCCATTCTTTCGAAACTGAGGCAAGATTTCCACCAGTACTTTCTTAATTGAATCCAAAGAAGTTTGTAAACGCGAAAGCTTGGAACTGGCGAAAATCCCAGATGAAATTGACACCCACTAACTCAATTTTCAAGTCTTTCCTTCATTTTCTTCTCATTTTTCGTATTGTATCTCACGTATACATCCATTTCTTCAAATGTTTCAATTAACTTGTTTTATTTATTCTGAATCTCATCTCCTCACTCTTTTCCCACCTATAAATTTCCTTTGCTGAAACCATTCTTTGGATTTCAAATTGTTGAGTTCATGTGCAATCTCTGAAGGAACTAGATTCTTCGAAATTCCACTGAAAACCGATTTCTGTTCTTGTGGATCGTCGTCAGAATATGTAGACATAGACACCCTCATCTCGATAAGAGTTATGACTTTTTCTTTTGGAACACTTCCGGAAAAACACATGTGACCAGATGGACGAACATCTGTTCGTTGTTGTTTTCCCCAGAGGGAATCCGGGGCTGGAATTTTAATGAACTGGGTTGAGAAGGGAATCTGGGGTTGTGACGAAGGTTGCCAAATGACTAGACAAGTTTGTCTGGATTGGGCTGAAAAAGGGTTTTGGAAGTGAGTCTGCTTTCTTTTTTGTTTTGATAGCTAAAAGGAATCTGGAAGATATCCTAGCTTCGAGGACCTGCTTCTAGGTCCTGATGATGATTCACAACTTGACCTTGATATCCAGATTTCATTCCATTTTCCTTCCAGAATCACAAATCACATGTTTTCAATATGTACGCAGTTCTTCTTCGTCACGTCAGCTCTCCTGTTGATTAAACCGGAAATTTAAAGGCGCATCAGCGATTTGTCTCTCTCTCTCATTCCTTTTTTGCTCTTTATCATCACTTTCGATTAGGATATTCGCATACTTCACACCCTCATCGTGTCTCCGTTTTTTTTAACTTTTGATATTTATTGGGTAACCATTTTTTTTTGGTTACTATTATTTTATCCTTCTGGATTTGATATTTTTCTTTTGAATCTACAGTCAGAATGTCATATCTTGGGTGTTTTCAATTAAAAGAGGCCAATTTTGGGCGTCGAAAAAGTAGTTTAGAATAGTCTGATTTGTCTGAAATCTCGAGAGTATATCAATCAAGCTTCAATCTTCTATTTTTACAGTTAAAAACTGTCTCGAATATGTAAACACTGTGAAAGCCCCAAGCTCATGACCTCGTCTTATACAATGTAATCTGATGGCTCTCAAATGTCTTTTCTGATTTCTTGAATCTAATTTCCAACTGCAAATTCCCCTATTATTCAGATTCAAACTGTCGAAACAATCCATCTCCGTGTTCACGGTAACCGGCAACTCCGCCAACATGACAAGAGTTCGGCCGACAACAGAAGTTCCAGATGGGACGACATCTAAATTTCATACGAAAGGAATCGAGGCTCTCGTCACAATGGCAGCCAAGGTTAGTTGTTGAAACACCAAGTAATCCCCTCTCTTTGACGTATTCGAATTCAAAATTCATTGAAATCTCAAAGATCCACAGAACTCTAAGCAGATTTTTCGTCTCTGAACTTTTCCTAACTATTTCGGTTCTCCTTTCCAAAAATGTTTTTGAGTTTATAATTGAATATTTATAAAGGACATCACATTTTTACAAGTATAAAAATCCGAAAATATCAAAAAACAAATCTTCTGAATCCCCTTTTTAGCTCATATTTCAGCTATTCGGCGCAGTTTCTCGTAAATTGGAACGTCGTCAATCGACTAGTTCGAGTGATGAGAGCATTGAATCTGGAATGGCCCCCAATGTTCATGTAAGTCATCCCTGAAACTATAACTTGATATAGCTTTTGCTGTTTTCAGTTACCTGCATATACACAGAGTTCAACGAGGAAGTGAGTTTACTTTCTTTTTCTTCTAAGAACAAAAAGTTTTGATTGTTTATCACTTAGAATATTGTCTGTGACGTCAGGAAGATCCATTAGGGTTTGAAGATGAACAGAGGAAAACTTGATTACACTCAGATGAATTCTAAAGAAAACATTCTCATTGTATTGCAAAGAACTGAGTGGGCTTCTGTACTCTTATTAGTTCTTTGAATGAAAATGTCTTCCAAAACTAACTACTCAAAAAATCAAAAGTTAAAAACTAATTTTGAAATTCGCTTGTGTGGTACTTCTTCTTAATCCCAGTTTTCTATATAAATTTTCTTTAGAACTTACAATACCACACAAAAAGATATCAGACGTGGGTGTATTCAGCTGAAAACGCTCACATTTGGATTTTTGAAAGAGGTTCAGAAACCACCCGAATTCGCACTCACGTGAACCGAAATAAAGGATTCCTTCGGACGGGGTGATCTAACTAACTAGACTGCTTGTCAACTAGAAAAATGTAGTATTAGAATTTATCTACATATCACACACTTTTAGGAAAATCTGAAGCAACCTACTGAACGGTACTGTGAATTCTCCTTGAATGCAAAACAACTGTTTAACACTGTTTATGGACACTGAAAAATTCAGAGGAGACTTTTATTGAATACTCATAATTACCTCAAGCAGGATTTTCCAAATAATGAATTTGGCCAATTAGCTCCAAGATTTAATATCCTGTAATTTCCAGACTTGCCTTCGGAACAGCAGCAACAGAAGAGCATAAACCTCTCGATGACTTTTATAACAACTCAACCCTCACCAACATTTCCAAATTATTCTGTGCAGTAGTACTTCTCACCGCCTTTTTCCTTGTCATGTCCAGAAGTCTCCAATTCGCTTATGAAGCTCAACAAGCAGCTGCTCGCGCCGCAAACCCGTCGGCTACTAATATCAACAATTCAACAAGTTTAAATTCTCTTTTTGATATTCCTGTCAACTGAGAACTCTCTCATAATTCGTTTGTTTTCCATTATCTGCAGTGTAGGAGGAAAACGGGAAACGCGTCAGGAGACGGAACTTTGTTCGATCAAAAATGAGAGATCTAATATGTTTCAGCCCGGAGTCATCCCTGTTTTCCTCATTTTCACGGGTAGATGTTGTTTTTTTTTGAGTGTTCTTCGAGTTTCCTGTTTTCTAAAGATTGAATAGACATTTTCAATAGGACCCATCTTCGCTTTTTTTGTTTATCCCAGTTTTACTGAAACCTTCCCATGATGTGTCTGCTTCTGCTTAACGGGTTCTATTGTTTAGTTAATCCTTTTCATAAAACATTTTTTGTCTGCCTAACGAGTAATTTGATAAATGTTTGCTTTTTTGAAAGTTATCATTGTTTGTGTTTTACAAAAGAGGCTACTACTATGGTATATGCTCATCAAAAAGTTTACAACTAAGTATATTGTCAAATCAGAGAAAAAAAACAGTGTGTGACAAGAAAAGAATTGAGATTCTAGACGAAGTAATGATACAGAGTTTAAATTTCAGAAAAAATGGCTCAAGGAACCCTGGATAAAATCTACATTTCGTGCTATGTCACTTTTTGTTGCACATCATAATTTGCCTTAAAGTTCAAAACCCTTTTTCAGGAAACCAAATTCAATTCGATGTATGCTCCTGCAGAAATCAAAGAAAAACTAAACGATTCAGTTAGCAAACCTAAAATAACCAAGGGAAGCAGAGTGACGAGGTTAATCTTTGGGTGTGATCATAATGTTTACAGGAACCTTACTCGTGACATTAAGCAAAGAATTTTAAGAAATAATACTAAATCACATATTTCTAAAGTTTTAGGTCTTTTGGTCTTTCCTAAAAAAATCTCTCTCCAATGAGATTTCGCCCTGTAGTCAAACCAAGAAACCTTAAAAGTGCATTTCTGCAAAAATCTAAAACTTCGATGAGGAACAGAATAAAAAGTCATTCATATTCGTTCAAATGAAAAGCGTTGAAGCAGCTGTGATTACTCAAATATCTGCGTCTCTGTCTCCCTCTCTCAAACCCGAAAACTTCTAATTATAATTCAGAATTTGCCGGCTGCCAACCGGAGCTCTTTCGCCTCGCATAACTCGAGAATTTTCGTTTCTTTTTTCTCTTTTTCTTCATATTCTAATCTATTAGTTTGTGCACTTTTTCTACTTTGTAGGTATCTTCATAATGATAAGACATCATCATCATCTAATCCAAGCTCTCATGGGAACTCCCTAGACAAGAAATGTGACATATGAATGATATTGATCCGACATGAAGGTGATATTCAGTCGAATTGCGTCAGAAGATCACCTGAATCCTTATATTTTTCTCCAGTAGACATGGTAATCAACAAGTGATCAGTCTTTCCATTGGGAGATCTAGCCAAGAAAAGTACTTTCTAAAGTAGAATGTACTTTTTGAATTCGAGAGACTCTGACGAAACAATTTCTGTAGCTACCGTGTTTTCAGAATAAGAATATGATATTTCTGTCAGTTTTCGAACACCAATTGTATCTGTTTTATTCAATTTGTAGCAATTTTTTGTGTGTCATCACTTTGGAATAATCCAATTTGTACTTGAAGCTAAAAAATGAAGTCGAGGCGAAAACTGAAGCTGATTCTTCATTTTGTTTTCACAACTTGGATGAAATTAGAAATTTTTGTTCTCGTGGGCGGAAATCTCGAAATACGGGCAAAGATCGCCAATTTTGAACGTTTGAAAAAGTCGTTTAGAATGGTCCGATTCGCCTGAAAATGTGAGCTTATACTAAATAAATTTAGATCCTTATCTTTGTAATTAGCAACATTTTTTGCACAATGTCTACTTGAAAAGTTACATAGTCAGATGTTAAAATGCTGAACTTTCTTTAAAATATCACAGAAATTGGATGTATCATCGCATTCTTGCGGGTAACTTCTATAGGAGTAGCCGTGCGAAAAAGTTGTCAACTACAGAAATGAAGATTTAAGTTTAACAGACATATTTTCAAAAGTTCAGACGAACCGGACTATTCTTAACTACTTTTTCAAAAATCCCAAATTAACTATTTTCAACTGAAAACCCACAAATATGATAATGTTTTGTCCAGTACTGTACCGGCAAAAACGTTTCTTTAGGATGATAATATTTCTCAACGGTGTTTTGTATTTAGAAAAAAGCTGTACACTGTTTGGATGTTTGATGTCCAAAAAGACCGTACTCCTGAATCCATTTCCTTGTTAAGACATGTGTCTGATCACGAGAAATCTCCCAACGTTTTTTCCCACAGCAAAGGTTTTGTGGCCAGGTTCTGGTAGTTTCAGACTAAAAACCAAACACCCCTGTGGATTTTCCCACGAGCCAAGTCAATTTTGTAGGTGGGCGGTACGAGGAAAGGACTTGGGGCAAGTGGCTAGTTATTATCTGAAAACAACTCCTTCTCGTCTTGTTTTGTTCCATTTTACTGCTTTTCATAGGCAAACGAAAAACGAAAGAAAAAGAGAGACAGACGTTCAATTACCAAGACATATTCCCTCTGATTCTGTTGTTGCCCATAGAAACGGATGCTGACAAGAGGAAGAGTTGGAAGACGAAAAATAAGAAATTAAGAAAAGACGACATTTAAAGGGTGAGAAAGGGAAACGGTGCGTTTGCTTGAAAGAGTATTTTTTGGATCGAATTCTGAATATGTGTAGTCATCTGAGAAGAACTCCAAAGTTCTTCTCAGAAGACTACGCCCTCCGTCTCTCTTTTTTTATTCTTTCTATGATACTCATTTTGAATCGTTTCTCTTCTGAGTTATTTGACACTTGCAATTTGCCTCACTCAGCTTATTAGCGGCTCAATTTTCGTTTCCTTCTTTTACAAAATGACTCATTTTTCAGTCAAATGCAGGCTTCGAATATTTGATTTCAAGAATCCAAAGGGCACTGTTGAATCACCCGAATATTTTCCTTTTTCTCTAAATGAAAATATTGGTTTTCCGAATTCTTTGAATTTTCTCAACTTTCTCCCACCCCTCCAAAAAACGTTCCAGAATCGAATTGAATCGAATTTCTCGGCATTAAAAAGTTCAGTCAGTCGTGACTTTCCGTCTAGACTTTCGCTATGAAACTTAAAAATATTTGTATCATTATCCCTCGAGTTCCTTATGGTCCAATTCGTCATTTTTCGCCTGTTTTCAACATTTTTCCCAGACATTGTTTTCCATTTTTAGTCTATTCTCGGACCCCCAGACTGTTATGTTTCTTCCTGATGTCTTGGTATAAAACCTCCCCATTTCTCGATTCGCCGAAAAACAAGACTCCGTTATCACTCTAGAAGATTCTAGCTTTTTGAATTGATATATTCTTATTCTTCTAGAAGAACCCAACTCTAATAACATATTATTCTGCCTCTTATTGAATAAGTTCATCTGTCGACTTGGGAATTTTGAGAAGTATACGTTTTTATAGGTAAGAAGACTTTTTTGTGTTATTCTGAAAATATCAACGCTTTTGATGTGAATAGTTTCAGAGAAGAGCCAATAGGACTTTTTCTAGTTGACTTCTTTTTGCCAATTCACATTACCATTTATCAAAAAACGTTTATAAAAATTCAAGAACTTCCCTTAAAAGTGAAAAATGTTGTTCCAATTCCCACTTCTAGATGAACAGTCACTGTTTATGCTTGAATGCTTCCATACTTTTTTCAGTACTTTTTCCCCCACTTTCCGCGTCAGAATCTTCCCCATCACATGCTATCATCTCCTCATTTTTGCACCAATACTCCAAAGAGCATAACCACCACTGGCCCACCAAAAAAGCCAGATTTCTGATGAGAAGAATGAAAAGAAAAAGAAAAAAAGCAGGTGCAATTCTCACCTTCTTTCTCTTTCTTCAAAGAATTACTACTAGTTCACTCAGTTTCCCATATTTGATCATGTCCAAAATAAGTTTTTCTCCCATTTTGATAATTTAATTTGTTCAATCAAATGTAAGCAAAAACTTTGGAGGGTTTTGGGAGAGAGTTTTGGAGACTCTGAATTATAGTCTTTGTGCATCTTTCGTTGTTCTGAAACCAATATGATTCTATATTCATAATCTTACTTTATTCATTTTCTCGTCGATTGAGATGTCGGGGGCATAGCTCAGGGGTAGAGCGCTCGCTTCGCATGCGAGAAGTCCGGGGTTCAATTCCCCGTGCCTCCATTTTTCTTTTTTTGCAGATGCATTGAGATCGAAGGCAATCAGACAGATGGGATCAACGTGCTCGACGCCGGAGAGTAAGGAGCAGAAGAGGATAAACTCGATCATTGATAAACAGATACGAAAGGATGAAGATAATGAGATTGGAAATCAAAAACTGTTACTACTCGGTACTGGAGAATGCGGGAAATCTACGATTCTGAAACAGATCAAGTATGTTTTGAGGCGAAAAAGAAACGAAATGAACTTGGAATTTCAGCATTCTTCATAGTAGCGGGTACACGAAGTCGGATTTAAAGAATGTGGCGGGTACAGTGTATAGTAATATAACTCAAGGAATGGCTACTCTCATAAGAGCAAGGGATACATTTTATCCCCTAGCGACAAGTCCTGAACTGGATGTAAGTGTTTCTTTTCTTTTATTTTATCTCTGATGGGTTCTTGACAATAGTATGTTGATCTTTAGGAAGTTATAGAAAACCCTAGAAAATATCCACTTCTTGTTGGTTCTTCAAAAAGATATAGAAAAATGGGTCTTGTGTTAATTTTGGCGTTCAATTGTTGCATGATTCTAGGAATTTTTACAAGCAAGATGTTTCGTAATTGTTTTGGGGGTGTTCTTTCAAATGATTAGATGTTATTTTCGGCCATCCACTTCGATCAGATTAACCTCTCAGATTCACTTTTCACTTGCAAGTATCACTATCTTCTCATAATTATCTTCTTCTTGTTTCCAGGCTGATGCTCAACACATTCTCGCTTTGGCTGAAAGTAGTAAAGATGCGATGCCTTTCATTCCATTAACATTCAATGCAATCAAACGCTTATGGCATGATGAAACTGTACAGAAGACTTTCGACCGCAGAGCTGAGTTTCAGATGATGGATACGATTGTTTAGTGAGTTTTCTGGCTCTGAATTTTTGTATTCAATGTTATCTTGAGCCATCCATTTTAGATCTTTGAAATTTTACAGTTTCATGAATGAACTGGAAAGGATAAACGATCCAGACTACATTCCAACGGTTGATGATATGCTGAGAATTCGAATACCAACGATGGGAGTGGTTCAACAAGTTATTGAAATTAAAGGAACGAAATTCAGGTTTGTTTATAAAAGAAAACATCTTGACATTGATGAGATTTCAGGATATTTGATGTTGGAGGACAAAGATCAGAGAGAAGAAAATGGATTCATCTTTTTGACAATGTGAATGCAACAATATTTATTTCTGCTATCAACGAGTACAACCAGAAACTTAGCGAAGATGGAAACTCGGTTTGTGGCTAATCAAAAATTCAATAAATGTGGAAAATGAGTTTCAGAATCGAATGAAGGAATCTATAAAGTTGTTTGAAACTATATGTAATTCTCGATGGTTTGTGCAGGCTGCTATGATTTTATTTTTAAACAAACGGGATTTATTCGAGCAGAAATTAAAAACAACAAGCATTAATGTATTATTTTCTACGTATCCAGGTAACTTGTTTTCTCTTTTCTACCTTTATGAAGAGTCTTCTTTTCAGGAACGAATGATTATACAGAATGTGTCAACTATATTCAAATGCGCTTCGAACGGCTGAACAAGTATTCAGATGTGAAGAAAATCTACACTCATGTAACGTGTGCGACAGATACGAATCAAATTCAATTAGTCATTGATAGTGTTGTTGATATGGTTATTGGGAGGAATTTGAGAGGAACTGGCATGGAATAAAAATCTCCTAGCTTTCACAAATGGTCATTGAAATTTACAATATACGGGTTAATCCTGATGTCTTGCGTTTCAAATTTTAAACAAACTTCACCGATTTGCCATATTCATGTATTCACTTTGAGTCCCAAATGAAATCATTACAGTATTTTCATAGTTTGTTGTCCCCACGGGGACTGGGCCGAGCCCGGCAGCAGTGCAACGCCAGGACGACCCTTGGAAAGTCGGAGCAAGCCCCGAGTCTTTCCTAGGTTCCAAAAATCATATAACCTTTATTACACTCATTCGAGTGTATACCGTAGGTTAATACGATAAGAACAGATACTACACTTTGATCTTAGCTAATAAGCCGAAGAAGCGATCCAGTAAAGGCGAGGCGGCGGGAGTAGGTGTTTCGAGTGTACGGACAAAAACCGGGCTCGCGTCAGCCACCTTGCCTCACTGATGAGAGGAGCGCGCATAAAATTAAAGGCGCACCTTCAAGTTTTTGTGGAGGCTCCTACCACGACTGTTCACAATTACGGTTGCTTTGATTTGTAAACATGTTTTCTGAGATTTTATTCGAAAAATGGATTTCGTCCACTGCAATCAATGTTTTCAAAGAAATTCCAAAGATGGATTCTCTTTATCGTCATGTTTTCATATATTCTGCCGAAAATGTGCAAAAGCAGGTATGAATTCTGATTTGAAAACTAAAAATGCGATCGAACTTTCCAGAATTAACAACTTGTCCATTATGCGACAAGAAAATCAGACTGGTTCTACTAAATGGAAATATAAGCAGTGGAATTAAATCGTATTTTGCTGACCCAATTAAAACGATTACTGAAAATTTGACAAAGTTACAACGGAAATACGAATTTCAAGACAAAATGCGAGTCTCTCTGCTGAAACACTTGATGAAAGAGGTTGTTTCGATAATGACTACGATGATTAATTGGAGCTTTTCAGAAAGAGAAAAAACGACAAATGGAGGCTTATTTTCGGAAAAAGGGGCAGGAATTCGAATCACAGAAAAAGAAATTGGCCGAAGCAACAGCTTGGATTCAGAATGCTGAGAGAAGGCTTCAAGCGAGCGAAGAAGAAAAACTTAACGCTCAGAGAGAAATGGAAGAACTGCGAGTGAAATTGAAGTAAGCGAGTTTTCCTGGAACTTCATTACTACTGCTACACCTTTGCAGGTCACTGTCCACTGCTTCTTCTCAACCGTTGCATGTGAAAACCCCGAATCGATATTCATTTGCTCCACCGGATTCCCAAGATCCTCCAATGGCAGCCTCAATCATTGACTCCTCACCGAATTCCACATTCAACATGGTCTCTCCGCTTGTTCATTCTCCGGCGCTTTCTAATAGTTCCTCCAATTTGCAAGCATTTTTTGATAATGGGCAGACGGTGGCAACTGCAACCGAAGCATTCAACGATGATCTGATGTTCAATACTATAGTGAGATATTTAGAAATTGGAAAGATCTTCGTTGATTCTCAAATTTTAGAGCAGTGGTCAATCAGCGCAAGCAAACACTTCAAATAGCTCAGCTTTCAGTACTGCATTCAATAATGTAAGATCATCGCTCTCGGTAACCGAAAAAATAAGATTGCCATTTTCAGATTTTCACCCCAAACCGGAACCTGGACGCTACGAGCGTTTCAGCAAATCAAACAGCAGTTAACCATACGGCCTTGGACAAGACGAGTCATTCATTAGATAATTGGAGACAGAACAAATCGAATTCTTTTGGGACGCATGATATGTAAAGTGTCTTCCGCATGCCAATTTTATTTAAACGGTTTTCAGTTCGAAAAAAGAAACATCTCTACCGTTGGGAAACGGCGCCCAGTCGTCCGTAGTAAGACTTCATCAATCACAACAAAAATCCCGTCATGCTCAACCTTCCTCACAACATCGTCGAAGTGCCGTTGGGATGGATCGGCAGCAAGTCCGAGATATGCGCCGAATTTCTTCTCAACCCGGTCTGTCATTCATTCCTTCTATTCTCCCCTCAATTCCCTCTAACACTCTCGCACTCTCTCACATCTCGCCAGTCGTTTCCTCCCTTCGCTTTTCGCGCCTTTCCGCTCTCCCTAGTCCACCAATGCTTTCGATTTTTGCCACGTGTACTATGCTGTTTTCAGGCTATCTCGCACAAAGGAAGTCGATCAATAATAGAAGCAATTTTATGGAGCAAGACGATTAGCGTTTAATATTCGGATGTTTGTATTTGTTCTCAATTTACACCGCATGCCTGTATCATCAATTATGTTTTCCTTTCATAAATTTTCCAAAACACTATTACTTCTACTCTTCCATTTTTTTTCCCGTCCATGATGTCTCAATCATTCAAATATTTCTAATTGTTAACATCGAGAAAATGAAATTCTGTTTCAGATGGCTAGTCCAAGAACACGACGAGTCCTGAAAGAGCTCCGACCTTTGGATGATAACAATGTGAATTTTTTCTTTAAAGTTACAGACACTATTCTCATACTTTCAGTTTTGTTTCGAGTGCGAAGCCAACAATCCTCAGTGGGTGTCCGTGTCATACGGAATCTGGATTTGTCTCGAATGCTCCGGAATTCACCGTAGCTTAGGCGTTCACTTAAGGTAATTTGTTTTTGGTGTCAGATCAGTAAAAAACGAATGCTCACTTTCAGTTTCGTACGCTCAGTGACTATGGATAAGTGGAAAGACATTGAGTTGGCCAAAATGAAGGCCGGAGGCAATCGAAAGTTCGCTGAATTCCTTCAGTCGCAGCCGGATTATAAGGAGAAGTGGACGATTCAAGAGAAATACAACTCGAGAGCAGCAGCTTTGTTCAGAGACAAGGTAATTTTTTATAGAATAATGTAAAATTGAAGATCTTTCAACTGCTGTATTCGAGTTCAAGTTTGCTTCTATTACAGGTCGCCTGTGAAGCTGAAGGTCGGGAATGGTCTCAATCGACATCACCAGCTGCGAATTACGTTCCTCCAACTCTCGGCGGAATGGGGGCTCGATCTAATTCGTCAACCACTAAGTCTTCAGGAAACTCTTCTCTCGGATCATATTATGGTGGAAACTCCAGTTATTCGCAATCCACTGGGGATGGATCATACTCTACACAAGACTCGTGAGTTATCTAGAACGATTTTAAACTTGAAATCACCTTTCAGAAATAGCAAATATCAAGGGTTCGGAAATACGGGATATGTTCCGAATCAATCGAATAATGGTGGAGACGATCTTCTAGCAGGAGCAATGTCTGGCCTTTCCATGGTTTAGTGATTTGGGCTGATTCCTGAAAAACCTCTGATTTCAGGGGTGGTCCATGTTATCAAAAGGAGCTTCTCAGGCTGCTGCGATGGCCAAGGATGTCGGTATGCAGGCTCAACAGAAAGCATCTCAATTGAGTGAAAATGTGGTCAGTGGAGAGTGTTTTGCTTTTATGATTGATAATAATTCGAAACTTAATCACTAATCATAAATTTCAGTCCCAAAACAATTCACTATTTGGTGGCGTTGCGAGCAAAGCATCCGAAGTTGGAACTAAATCTTGGGACGGTCTTTCTCAATTTGTAAAATCGCCATCTCTCAATGCTTTCTCGGGAATACTTTCGAAAACGTATGTTTCCCGAACTTCACCACCTAAATTGATGTTTTTAATGCAGTGGTTATGAAGATTTCGGAAGTGGCGGTGGAATGTCTGGTTCCTCATCGCACAACGAGTTCAACGACTGGTTGAAACAATCCAATTTGCCGCGTGGGACTACAGAAGGTGCTAATCATTTGAGCAGTGAAGGTAAGTCTCAGTTCATAAAGAATTCACGAGCTCATGTTTTAATTTAGAAGTGAAATCGACGGAACCGGTGGAAGCTAGAAAAAAGAAGGATAGAAGTCCAAAGCCAGTTCCAAAGAAAGAGAGAGGTATTTAGGAGTTTTAAACAATTTTCGCATAAAAAATATGTTTTCATTCCAGTTATCGATGATTTCGCAGACGACGATACTTCTTCATCGACTATCACTCAATTCGAATCATCATTCAACAAGCCAAAAACCACCGTTCCTCGAACTGCTCCTGTGGCTGCGGCTCCGCCGAAAAAGCAAGAGAAGGAAAAGGGATGGGATGATGATGCTTGGGATCTTCTCAATCAGTAGGCGACGCCGACTAAACTTTTCCGATTGTTTTTTGTATTTTCTGTCCCAGTTCTTCTTAACTTATTCTGTTTTCATTGCTTTCTTTCTCACGAAATTCTTTCCTTTCTAGCCATCAGAATTGTTTCCTGTGATTCTTTCCTGTTTCCCTTTTAGTTTCTTTCTTCTTAAAATATCGGCAGAATGTATTTTATTGAATCTATTTATTTTCATTCTATGAAACTTTCCTTTGAGACTTGTAAAAATGAATACAAAAATTAAAAAAAAAACATTTTTTTAAATTCATATTCTAACATGTTTGGTGGTTGTCTTGTGTGTGGATTCAGTTTACATATTTTGTTTGAAGTACTTAACAGCTCTAACCCAATTGACGAAATAACTGTCTGGTTTTGTTTCAGATTCAGGCATCATGTCCAAAAAGGAAAAAGAAGGTAAACTTTAATTCAGAAGAAAGAAGGAAAATAAAGAGAGCTTACAGCTAGGAAATTCTTGAAGGCCGGGCGTTTTGCAGAAGCCATTGAAAAATTCAACGAAGCAGGACGCGAATTACACTATGCCGGAGAGAACGATCGAGCGGTAGAGCTATTGAAAGAAGGTTTGTCAAAAAAATTTTAAAAATGAGGATTTATTCACAGTAGCCCCAGAGGGATCACTTTTTTCGTTTTCCAAATCTATCCATTTGAGCATTATAATTGAATGTGACAGTGTTATCAGATAAAACGAAAGAGTAGGATGCTTCAGTTCTGGTTTTCAACGGAAATTTCACTGAGTTGCTCATCAGTTTAGGAAAAGACATGTTGCAACTGCTCTCCTCACGGAATATCTGAAAAACTTGATTGGATCACCTTTTTTTCGATACACTGAATGCCTTGATGAAAGTTTCCCCGGGTGTTCCTCTAGTCAGGGTAGTCTGAAAATAGCTTGCTTGATAGCAATTCGACATTAGATAGTATGCGAAAGCACAGTTGATGTTCTTGGCACATATCGATTTGCATTCATCTCGAGTTTTCGCTGTTAGATTTCCACTGCCCATCGCAAAATTAGTGGGACGAAGATAGAGAAAACTGTGCATCTCCGGAGTTTTTCCGTCACAAGACTGCTGCGGAAATGTTATTTTTAGAATAGAAAAGTCCGTTTTAATGTCTTACCTGTAAGGTCAGCAGTTCGTTTGAAAGCAGAAGAAGAAATATCGGAAGAAACGGACGAAACATGTTTATTGCAAACCAAGTTATCGTGTTTCTTCTCCAGTTATATGGAATTTATGTACAAGTCTCACATTTTATATTCAATAAGGGAAATTCTCATGTTTGATATTTCTAAAGTGTATTTTTGAGCATATGTTGTTTCTACAAAATATAATGGCAGATTCAAATTTTTGCAATCTCTTCTTTCAGGTGACAAGTTAGCAAGAGAACATGGAGCTCTCTTCGATGGAACTTTATTGAAACGATCACTAAGTGAAGTATACGCGGTGCTCGGAAATCGAGAACAGTCTCTCCAGTATACGATAGGATTTCGAAATCTATCAGTGCAGTTGGGAAGTCGTTCACAAGAGCAACTATCGTACCACGTCGAAGCATGGAACCTTCAACAACTGTATATGAACGGAGCAGCAGACAAAGCAGACATTGAAAGAGCTATTGAACGAGTTGAAAAATCGAGAGAATTAGTAGAGTTGTACAAGAAGCTGTTCAAAGAATCTGAACCAGGGGGACCACCACATACGAGAACGGCCGAATTGGTGAGGAAAGGATGCAGGTTTTCTTCTCGACATATTATTTTCAGTATATACTTGAAGCCCAGCTACACAATCAGCTAGGAAACGACGCTACCGCTCTACAAATGCTTGACAAAGCGGATAGATTGTTGAAGTAAGACATACGATTATGTTGTTCACGATCTGCTTATATTCAGACGAAACGACAAATCAAACCGATTCGAACTTCTACGAACAAAATGCAATATCGTGCCCGTTGAAAAAAGAGTTGATATCGCAGAAATGATGGACGACGAAGCCCCGGAAGAGCTGAAGGCCCAAACGCTTTATGATCTCTCTCATGTAAGTGACATCGCTCTGCTTTCGTAAATATCAGTTATTTCCCTGTTTTCAGCAATATGTCCTTGCGAATAGAGTGGAACAAGGCTACAAAACTCTAGCTCAACTCTTTATTTCACATAAAAAAGATCTTGCTCGAGTCGGTGCAGAAGACATAATTAGGAGATTATGTATCAGTGAGTAGAATGAGATATCCTCTCAAGAATTAACTTTTTGCAGTATACCGCCTCGTGCAATACAACAGGATTCTTAAAAAGTCCAATCTACCTGCGAAATTTTCGATGTGTGAGCTTTACGAAGCGATCGCGGATTTATACGACAAGTATTTTCAAACTCTGATGGAAAAGGAGAAAAAAGAATATCGTCAATACCTCAAAGCCAATATTCTGAAGAACTATGAAAAGATGCTAGAGTATGTTGCAATAGACTGGCTATTTGAAATGGATAGTTCAGGTTCCGGCAGAATGATTCAGATGCTCTTCGGGCATTTCAAGCAATGGCCCTCGTCTATGGGGATTTGAATGAATTCTCAAAGTCGAAGGAGTTTTTCGAAAAACGACTCGATCTTCTCGTGGAAACTGGAGCAACAGAAGAAAAGGTGCAATGAAATAAAAAGATGTTCGAACTGCTTCTTATAATTTTCCATTCAGATTCTCGACGCTCGCGTTTCCATTTTCAACTGCATGTGTAAGTTAGGACAAGTTGGGTTGCGAAGGGGTTTCGAAGATCTCGAGAGACAAGTTTCTCATTTAAATAATACAAAAAGAGTAAGCTGTGTGAATCTTGCAAATATGACAAATTATCCTTCCTTTAGGAACTTTACGAAGTTTGGGCAAACTACTTAAACGATAATGGAGAAACTGGGGAAGAGGCGAAATGGAGAAAGGCGGCAGAGGAAATACCAGATAATCTGATAAGGAATCCAGACGACGAGACTGACTTTCTGTATAAGACGTTTTCAGATGAAGACATTTTGGAAAGAGTGAAAGGTAATAGCTTGGATATTGATTTCTATACCAATGAAAATCATATTTTTCAGGAGAAAATGAGTTGTTGAAATTGGCAAGCTTAACAGAGCATCAAAAAACTAAGACCAACGATAAAGGAGAGACCATTCTACATCGAGCAGCACAAAAATCGGATAATGAAGCCGAGGTTGAAATGCTGTGCAGAGTGGTAATATCTCTTTGAAAAAACCAACATTTTATAATTATGTTTTTCTTCGTTAGGGATGCAATGTGAATTCCAAAGATAACGCTGGATGGACTCCACTCGCCGAAGCAGTTGCTCATGAAAGTTTGGAAAACGTCCGTGTTCTTATCAGATACGGTGCAGATGTAAATGCTCGGAGTGCGGAGTCCTTTGTATCCGAAGAGTCTCAAAGTTCATCGCAGGAATTGAATCATTCTAAATTGACTCCTTTAATGGACGCATGCACGAACGGCTTCATTGATATCGCAAAGCTTTTAATAGATAACAAAGCAAGAGTTGATCTCAGAGACAGTGCGAACTGGACAGCCTATCAACATTTGAAGTAAGTGTTTGCTCACGGTTATGTTCTCTCTAACTTTTTTTACAGAACGCATATCGATGAACATGGAGCGGACGAGAAGATGATGCGGTTTGCCGAATACCTCAAAAATCTAACTGCCAACTGCGTTCCACAACCCGACGTTCCAGTGCTCTCTATTCGCACGATGAACACTCCTGAAGAGGTAGAGTCTGATTATGTGCAGCCCATATGTGATGCGATTTTCAGATGCTGTGTGATGATTCTCCACCGAACGACGTGGAGGACAGTTGTATTCTAGAGGTGGCTGCATCGAGAAAACGAAGAAATTCTAAAATCTTTGATGATGGTCGAAATTCTTCGAAACGATTCCAAAGAAGAAGCGACGAAAATTTTCGGTAAAAATCGAAAGTTTTGCAGGAATCGTTCTTATCTCTTATCATTTCCAGGTCTTCCCAACAGCCTTCTCCGTCTTATCGTCCATCCAAAAAACGTTCGATACAACACTCGATGGAATCTTTCTGTCAACCAACGCGATTCGATCGTCAGAGATCTTCATCTTCATTGACTTCGAATCCAAGGAACTCGATTTCTCCCAGAAAGTCTCCATCACCAGCACCGACAATCCGTTCAGCTCCTTCAGTGTTTGGAAGAGATAATAATGTGCACTTTGCTGGAATAAAAAAGTCTATCGGAATGTGAGTATGCTTTCTTATTGAGTAAAGTCAACATCTCACTAATTCAATTTCCAAGTTCAAAGTATTTAGTAATATATTTCAGCGCTCAAAACTCCATTCGTCCGAAAACTTCTCCAGCTGTCCCTTCTAAACAACTTGTTCCATCTCCAAAAACTCAAAACGGTACACAGAGCTCTGACATCATAGTCAAATGCTGTTTCCAAATGCCACCTGGAAGTACTACTGTAGAGATTCGACCATTCAAGTTGCCTATGAATAGGTATTTACGAAATTATAAAAGCTTTCGGAACCATTGCTTTCAGATCTCTTTCGATTTCCGAAGTGAAGAAATCGGTAGCAACTAGCATTTCTTCAACTTGCAAGTTGAAAATCAAGAGTGTTTGGAACAAAGAAGATGAAGACAAATGCGGAGTCGACGAGCTCACATTGTCTCAAGTTGCTGACAATCCGAATCAGAGAGAGGTTGCCCTTGTTTTCGAACTAGGTGCTCCTCAAGCTCACGAAGTTTATCAGGAGATTTCGAAAAGTATGTTTTTAGGGGGAAAAGACAAATTTATTCTTCGCAAATCACAATTCAAAAGCAAATCAGTACTTGTCGTAGTAGTTTTGGGTGTTGTGGTAGTCTGAAATTCGAATCAAATGTGCGTCTTGTTTCTTGAAAACCGTATGCTTACCATTGTACTTTGGCTGCTCGTTGTAGTAAGAGCTACCGTAGTATGGTTGATGAGACGGCTGATAAGACGAATAGTAGTCGTTTCCATACTTTTGATCGTGTCCTTCATTGTATTTTGGTTGGTAGGAATCGTGGTAGTAGGACGGCTGGTAGTGAGCATCTGTAGATTGAATCTTGGGAATACGTTTCATTTTTTGAAAATCTAACCTTTGTGGTCATCGTATTTGCCATACGACTCGTACTTGGATCCATAGGGGTTCAGATAGACTGGCTTGAAGGGATGGGATCCGTATTTTGGTCCGTGATCTGAAATCAGAGATCACAATGATTTCTCATCAGTCGACTCTCTTCCAGACTTGATTTTATTCATTTTATTTTGACGTTTGACAGCAATATTTCTTTTCGTTATTATTATCATGGGAATTTTTCATAGACCGGGAAGACAGTTCGATTTTGAATTCCTGATCTACCTAGAAGATTTCTTGAGCCTTAAGTTGAACTTTTTCTAAAAATTGGATCATATACTATAGTGACTATGTTCATTTCAAATCTGCAATAAAAATCGGCGAAATGTTCACGAGATTCAGGTTGTCAACCATCAATGTCTGCGCCAGTTCTAAGACAGTGGATTTTTGAGATCCGAGAGAACAGTATGTTCCATTCAAGGCTCATTTTCGATTCTATATTAAATATTTTTCTGAGTATTATGCAAAACACTAAAGTTCCTCAAGTTGTCTTTGAGCCCAGTTATGGTCCATAAAAAGCCACTAAATCATTACTGGATCTTTAGATTGAATGTGAGGTTCCATATCGGTTGACTTACCAAACATGGCAAGAGCCATTGATGCGGAAGCAACGAACACCAAAAGTGATAAGCGGAAGTACATTCTCTAGAAGAAGCGTTTGGTACCTTTTCCCCACCTCTTCGCATTGCTTTTATACTTTCTTCGAACATCTAGAAAAACAAGAAGACTCCACCCACTTTTCTCCCTCTTCCGTTTTTTCTTGAATGCCTTCTGCTTTCTTCTAGATACTAGTCGTCGAGGAAGCAGCAGACACACAACTATTCTTCATTCATTTTCTCTCTCACATACACTAAATTACATAATGGTACGGGCGGTTTATTGATGGAAAGGAATGGGGTCCTCTCAAGAGAAGGAAGACATGAAGACATTCAGAAAATTAGATTGAAAGTGCCAATCGAGAAGAACAACTATTTTTAGATCGTTATATACTTTCCTATTACTATTACTTTAGGTAGATTCTAAGGATATGTTAGGCCTAGCTTCTGAATTCTTTTTCGAGAAAGCTGCGGAATTCGAAAATCTGAAATAATTGGCTGATTTTAATTAGTGTTGTCTCTGAATGAATAGATGCAATCATGTTTGTGAGACACTGCTCCTCTCCTTTTTCCGTTTTGTACATCACTTTTCTGAAATCTCGGAGACTAGAAATTGAAATTCTTCGTTTAGATATCTGCATTATTAGTCCTGTTATTCATCTTCGATGATCTTTGTGATGTAGGATGTAGGTGGAGATGTGTGGCGTACATTATTTCAGAATATAGGATTCAAGGAGTGACGTCAGATAAGCACTAATTATGGTGGATAATTAGCAATGCTGGAGGTGACGTTGCTTTTGGAGCACTTCCAAAATCAGGTTTAACTTCTGTTCTTCATCAAACTCTGTGCATGTTTCTGGAGTGAGCAACTTTTTTCGATTTGAAAAACAGAAGTTTCTCTCTGCAAACTGGATTCCACCCAACTCCAGTCTCCAGTCCGTCACAGACAGTCTTTTTTTTAACTTTCCGAGCATACTCCTAATATTTTGTTGTCCAAACTCAGACTTCTGTAGATCTGAAACGGATTATAAAGACGATGTAGAGTACAATCTGAGTACAATCGAGGTCAATTTTTTGTTTATCCGTTTAGATTTACTCGATTACGGTAGATACATAGAGTTCACAAGGAAAAGTTCGACTTTGATCTCAAGGAAGAGAAAGTATGTTCTAGGGAACATACTAATTATAGAAGATGACATAACATTTCAGCACGCGAATGTGATGTTTTATGTACATTGACACTATGAATTGATGACTGACGCACTAACGAGAAGAACACAGTTGCTAGAAGTCAATGTTTATTCGAGGAAAAATGTTAGAACATGCGAAAAACGAGAAAATAGAGCAAATCAGATCCGAAGATTGTTGTTTACTTGTGCATATCAAAGTGGTGATCTCCGCCATGGTAGTCTGCAAATTGAATGTCTTCCAAGTATATACTAAAATTTTAACTTACCATCATGCTTTGGTTGCTCATAATAGTTCTGTTGATGAGCTCCACCGTAGTATGGAGTATATTGATTGTACTTGGTGTAGTAGTCATTGTGTCCACCGTGATATTTTGGCATGTACGAGTGGTAGTAGGAGGCGACTGGATTGTAATAGTTTGGCTCATAGTGCGAGTCCTTTCCATTGTTTCCGTGCTCATCGTACTTTCCGTATGACTCGGTGTTGTAGTACTTGGATCCATATGTATGAGTTTGATAAGGTTGGTAATAGCTGGTAGAGTGCCCTCCTGGGTAGTAGGAGTTGTGCTCTGAAATTTAGGATTCGAAGAATCGCAACCTAAAGTCAACTAACCCATGACAGCCAGGGCACCAACAGTGCAAACGGAAAGAATAAGAAGTGAGGAGTAGGAAGCCATGGTTGCTGCTGATGATGATAATTCAACCCAAACGTCTTCTTTTATACCACTTCTTCCCACTTTCCGTCCGGTTACTAATAGTAGTTCATAGAGGCGGAGGGAAGGAGAAAGAGAACAATACAGAGAAGATACTTTTTGTAGTCGCTGTCAGCGATTCTATGCACTTTCGCTTCTTTCTTTATTTTCGCTTCTGATAGTTGAATGTCATCCGGATGAATTGTATGCAATCGGGGAGGGGGTAAACACGGGTAAATGGAGGAAAAGTGACAAATAAATGCAATCTAAATTGGAAGTATTTTCAGATCCGATTGCCGAAGTGACAAATCAACTCAAACTTCTCTCCACTGAAAATCATCTCGATCTCTCAGAACTTTTCCTGGGTTCCCTGGAAATTTTAGAAGTTACGAAAACTCTGAACAGATGTGAGAGACCTCAAAACGCCCGAGTGGATCTCAGTTTTTGTGGTGAGCTAGCATTATCGAAAAACTGCGAAATTTCAAATTTTCAGAATTGTCACTGGAAGATGAAACTAATTTGCAAGGTCTCATAGATGCTTGCAAAAACCTCAAAATCACGAACGCTTCGACGAAATCAGGATTTGCCGGGATTTTCGAAGTTCGTCTATATGTTACAGGAGGATCCCGGTCAAAAATTTGTATTGCTTCAAATATGTAAAAATGCGTGTAAATTCCGAAAATTATGATGGAAATGCTCGATAATTGCTTCAAACTTCTGAAGAACAGCTTTCTTTTGTTACAGGGATTGAGTATCTCAAAGTTTTTGCTTATTTCGGAGCCATTTTTCGAACTTCTAAAACAATATTTTAAAGATATTCATAATGATTTTTGAAATCTAAGCAAATTCCTATATTGTCAAGCAATACAAGTTTTTCCTGTGATCCTCCTTTATTGAAAAATTTACTTTAACCTTGTTTTTTTTTTCAGAAACCAAAAATGAAATTAGAAGGACTGGAGTTAGTCGGATCCGCGTTCCGAGACGATACACAAGTTGTCAAGATTTTGAACAATTGCCCAAACTTGAAATATTTGAACTTGGCTGGAATTCGAATTTCTTCGAAATCTTCATCGTGCTCAATGATTCCGTTGGCTATTACTGGTGAGTGTAAGTTGAAAGAAAATCGTGGAAGATAGAGATTCCAGGTTTGCGATATCTCACAGCGTTGGATCTGAGCTTCAACTCTTCTTGGCTTTCTGGTCACAACTGGGTTCAACTCTTCAAAAGTTTGGAGCAATTGGAAGAGTTGACAATGAACGAGACGAAAAGTGATATACAATTTGAAGTTTGTTGCAACTTTTTTGAATCATAAATCCTTGATAATTTTCAGACATGGCTTCCAAATCTCTCATCCTTCATAGCACGGGGATCCGATTTGCACTGGGATTCGTTTTTCGAAAATTTCTCCATTTCCGATAAAATTACACGGGTCGATGTCCGGTACTCGACAATAGATGCAAGTCTCCCTCGAGAATTGAAGAATGTGAATCCGAGGATTACGGAAGTGCTATATTAAAGTATAATCTTTGCTTGTGAAATACCAATTTTTGTTAATGTTCATTTTATTCAATCTTGTTTTGAAATTGATCTGACCATTTTGTGAAATATAAATAACCGTAGTTTTTAACTTAAAACTGATACACTCTCTCTTATATTTTCTTATTATTAAGGATAAATTAAATCAAATGATGATCTTCTGCGGGCGGAGGACACATTCGACAAATCGCTGTGATTCTGTTCTGAAATACGGGAAGAATATCATCGTCTTGGAAGAGCAACGTCCACTGATACTGAGCTGAGCCGTCTTCACACATTGATTTGAAAAAGAATCTGAAATTTGTTTTTGGTTGGGAATTCTAGAGACACTTCTAACAAGGGAATGGTCGCAGGGTGGAGTTTTGAAATGGAGCCTATAGTACTGGTTTAATTAAAATTGTTTTTTTTTTAATTTGTTTTAGTAACGTTTTAAAAAGACAGTGTACGTTTTCAACTACAAAAATAAAGATCCAGGTTTGATTGTTGTACACATAAGTTTTTGAAGAATGAGACTACCATAAACTACTTTTTCTAACGTACTTAAGTTGGCAATTTCCAAATGAAACCACCTAAATATGAAATACTTTTGTCCGGTACCTGCAGCTTTCAGTATAATGAAGACCAAATAAATGACGGAAATATCGTAAAGTAACCGATTGATTGGCTGAGATCTTTGCCACCATTGGAACATCATTCTCATATCTTAACTCTACTGTCAATTTCGGTGATTCTCCATTTCTCTTCTTTCTGAAAATGCATGATTTTGAAAAAAGGATAAAAATTGAAAACTGACGGCTGAAGTGTCGAAAATCCATTATTACTTCCAGGGAATAATCGATTCGGTCTTTCCAGTGTTCCATGATTTGACTTTCCATAACCTGAAATGATCAGATTTTGAAGGAAAACAAATATAAGTAGGTTCCTTACGTTCAAAACTCCAAAAATCGCTAGCATTGCTTCCGAATCCACTGGAATCTGATGTGGCGATTTGTTGTCGTTTCTTTCTGAAATTTGGGGATACTGTGGTTTTTGAAGACACTTATAGCAATGCTAACTTATAAAGTGATTCGAATCGTTTCGGAAGATTCCTCAAAGTAGGATTCTGAGTACTTTGTGGTGGGGGAGCAAACCCGTCTGATCCATATGGATTTGAAGTTTTCTCTTTTTTCTTCTCTTCTTCTGTTTCTGACGAATTTTTGGTTTCCCTGAATCAATATATGAACTGAACACAAAAATAAACCCTTTGAACTCACTGCAAGGAGTTCAATCGAGTACAGACTGCATTGAAAAACGCAAATCGATCGTCTTCAGATTCGTGGGTTACTGTATTTTGGGTTATTTCGTGTCGTGAGGATCTGTCGATTGCGTCGTCGTTGAACCTGAATCCAGAAATATTAATCTAACAAAATTGTTTGACCGGATCAGTTTAATTTTCATTTATTCTCGATACAGTAGAATGGATCCTTGAAAACAGAATTACAAGAGGAGTCAAGTGGACTGACGACTTGTGGGCCATCAAAGTTCCAGGCGGTAATAAATTTTTTTTATGACTTATAAATCGGTTACCGCAACTCCTTTAGTGACTCTAATGAAATGGATTCTATGGGGTCAAAAGAGTATACACCCAACTTTACAAAAATTATGATCTTCTAGAACTTACCATATTGTGGCTCCTTTGTTAGATGATCCTGTTGATGAAGTGTCCTCCCACTGGAAAATTAGATTCCAAAGATTTGGAAAATTTTGTAAGGTCTCTTACTGTAGTGTTAATGTCAGCTGTTGTTGTTGAATATTCAGTATGCATAGACCGTAAATGTTGGAAAAGCGGTTGCTTCAATGGATCGAATAACTCAATGTAAGGAGGTTTCCCATCAAGTACCTGAACAAGTAGAAGGTTTAGAGAGATAACCAAAATTCGGAGAGAATGCATACATCTTCAGAAAATAATTGTCTGTAAACTTACATCCGCAGTATCCGCATCATAACGGGGCATCAAATCTTTCCACCTTCTAGTCATGAATAAAAGTTGGAGCCGAAAAGATGAAGATGTAGAAAAGGAAGAAAAAGAAAGGATTCACTAAGCTTTTGTCCTCTGTTGACCAACACTTTCTAGCCTAATGACGTGTGAACCTGTTGGATCTACACGAAAGAATTTGGGAAGAGTTGTCTGTGTGCTCAGAACACTTGACAGATACCGGGTGGAATAAGAACAGAAGGAAAAAGGTTTATCTCTGTTTTTTGTCACTTGAGAGAACACAGAACATACCTCATGTACCCTTTTGGACATTTCAGTCCGAGTGGAATTTTCGATGATGTGACATGTTCCTGTATTCAGACTGACATATTTTCGATGGATATGACGAGCCAACTTCAGAAGAGATAAGGAAGGGGAACCCGTTTTGAATTTCGACTCGAATTCCAGAATGGAGTTATAGAGGGTTATCGAATCGGCATTTCGAGATTCTTCCTGAAATAAAACCGAGAAATGCTAACAAGTGTTTCATCAGACCCTTTCAACTTTTTTGTCGGTGTGAACCATTTTGTTGAATCCTTTTTGCAATCAGAATTACCAAATAAGTCACGTGAATAGAAATATAAGTAGGTCTCCAAAGTTTCAACCAGTGGAAGTCTGCTAATTTTTGGGAGCTCATTTCTCCGATTTCAGACATTTTTCGGCGAACTAGTTTAACAGAATTTCTACTTGCTGAAACTTTCGTGACCCATAACTTGGTACACGTGACTTCTATGGTGATTCTGATTGCAAGAAAGATTCTACGGGGAGACAAGAATAAACGAAAACATTTACAAAAAATTTGCATTTCTCTCATGAGAAATTCAGACTCTCTAGAATTGTATGGTTGAAAATGATCTAGCAGTATATGATTCTACCTTTTGACACCATTTGACAAACGAAGCATCATGAAGAATACGGTCACTGAAAGTTTTTGATCGCATTGTCATGGTTAATCCGTTTCATGCTGAAATAACAAGTTACGGTATCAATTACTTGACAATACACAAAAAAACGAAGAAAATTTCGAAGTGATATTTGAAGTGTGGGAGGAGGTTCGAAAATGCGCGAAAACGACGCGAAAAGCTAGACATAAAGAAAAGAGATATTGTGTCAAACGGATTGAGATTCGAGAGAGAAATAACCGTCTTGGCAAACATGGAAAAAGGAAAACGGCTAGTTTTGTGTTCTCGCGATTTGTTTCCGTGGTTTAAGTGATTTGGGACAGAAAGAGAGATGTGTAGAGCACGGTATACACAACTTATATTAGGATGAGATCTTTGAGAATTTTGAGTTGGGCACATTGAGTGTTTGCGGAAAAAAGGTGTTGAGTTCAGCAACAAATCTGGGATTCCGGGATTTTGGGTTTTCGACTTTTTGAATTCAGATGAACCCACAAAAGCTAATGGAGTCAGGAGTGTGCACATACTCGTAGATTTCCTTTTCAGCTGGAAACGGTACGTACAGTACCGGGCTATAGGATGTGACCTTTTGACGTTCAGTTGAAAAAATTCTAACTTTGAGGGACTGGAAAGGGGGCTCAAACTTGACCTTGGATATGAAATTTTCAGAGTGTATATATCAATTCTGGAACAAAACTATACATTTTTGATAACATTTCTATACCACCTTTTCTAAAGATGGTGTTTTTTGTTTTTCGTAAATGTGGCCCGTTACCAAATTAACTTATATTTAGTGCAATGTTCATGATTTTAGTGCCATCCGAAATTAACGAGAAACGCTAAAAAAGTTGTCTACGAGAAAAAACCCAAACAATTTCAGATCAGAAGAAACTGTTAGAGCTCCTTTTGCAGATCCTCAAAGTTGAAATGGTTGAACTGAAAACATCAAAGCTGGAAAAAAATAGGTTGGAATCCAGAAGACCTCTAGCCAAATTCTCAAACGAGCAAACAGAAAATGAAGAATCCTCTCGTGTCAACACTCCCTCTTCGCAGTTACAAAATTTCCATAAATCAGTTGGGAGTGTGTCTTTGCGTAGAAGGAATTGACCTTCGAACTGCTTTCACATTTGCCGATATTCCATGACAGATGTACTGGCAGATGGAATTGAGATGTAGTACATCAAGTTGGGAGGTATTTGAAATTCTCAGGAGTTTTCTGAACAGTAAGCTCTAGGAGCTTTTCAGGTTTCAAGACACCTGAAATTGATTTTAAGGTGTTCTTCAATGGGCTCCCCGGAACTCGTTTCCTTTCATTCACCTCATTCTGAAGAGTTTTCCATAACTGGAAACCTAAATAATATTGCGAAATCAATGTTATTTATCTTCCTTCTCTATAAGTTTTTGAGGTTATACTCCAATATACTTTCCCAATAGATTCCATTCCTACAAAATTGAAAACTCGTTAAACGCACAAGGTGCTCATTTTCACATTTCCTTTTCGATATTATAGCTTCTCTCTTTCTCTTTTGAATGTTGTTATGCCTCGTTGCGGGATTAGATAAGAGACTCGGACTAATTATAGGCAGGTGAGAGAGACTTAGAGAACACAGCAACTGAGAAGAGAGAAGATGAGGATTCCTAGGAGCAAGAATATAGATTGATTCAGTTTCCCGCGCAAATGGCGAGATAGGAGGGGTTCTTTCGTTCGCTACCTATATTATTAGTCGTCTCATTTTTGACTATTATCGAACAGTATCGAAAATGTCATCGATTTATGATGAAATGGACATGATGAAGATCGAGGACTTCATCGGCAGAATTCAACGTAAGCTTGTACTTTTTAGTTTTCAATTTGAACTTGTTTTTTCAGACTACCAATCCTACAAGAAAGGAATCAATGATACGAAAGAGCACTGCCAAGACTGCGTCTGGATTCTTTCCAAGTTGAATGTAATGTACAAAAAGACAGAGGAATACGCGAAAATGAGAAAGACGGATGACGATAAGATTGAATGGAATACTCTGATTCTGGAGACTCTTGACATGCCAGACGAAGCTCAGACTATTAACGGACCATCGCCAGTGAAGAAGCCAAAGATGGTCGAGCAGGAGGAAGCGAAGAAGGAAGCAGAAAAGAAGGTGGATGTTCTCGAATCGAGAATCGAGCAAATGATGCATGATTTGGCGGAAGCTGCTGAAACGGATGACATCTATGATGGAGAATCGTTTGCTGAATGCTTCGAAGCAAGTGGTGATGGAAGTGAGGACCATGAAGATGAACAACAGACAACGTTTGAGGAGAGTGTTGACGAATCAAAAGAAGAGGAATCAGAAGCTACTGAGGAATCGAAAGACGAAAATGAGAAGACCAAGGAGGAGAAAGAGAAGCCGGAACAGAAACCAGAAGTCACTGATGCCGAATAAGCGTTATCAAAGTTTCATTATTCCTAATTTTCTATCATATCTGACCTTTTATTAACGATATTTTCAATGTTAAAGCGCGCTCTATTCGCTGCGATTCAAAATTTTCAACATTCTCACCGCTTTTAATGGTATTGAGGCCTCGTGTGCTCTGCGAGGCATATTTAAGAGAAAGCCTCGAAACCTGAAAAAGAAGGTGAGAACGAAAACATTGAAATTTCTGTCAGGTCAGCACTAGAGCGCGTTATAACATTCAAAACATTGCTAATCGTTTTATTCTTTGCTAGATGTCGATTCCCTTATTATCCCTCACATCCCCCTTCCCTCCCATGATCTCCCAGATCTCCCTCTTTATATCAAACGGTGACTGGTTACTGTAATACTCTCGTGCTCAAAAATTCACTGTCTGGCGTGTCGACTGATAGTCATGAAATTTTTGAATAAATAAAATTTGATAAATTTTTTGTTGCTTGTATTTCTGGTCCAAAATAGATGAGAAATCATGAACTTGCAAATATTTGCAAAAATATTGACTTTTTCAATTCGAATTACCGCCAATTCGGCTATTTAGGACGCGGCCGCGGACTAGCTTTCTCCGCTGCGTACGATTAACGGGTACGCTAGGTAGCCAAAGAACACGTGTCTTTTCTCGGTAATTCATCGAATTCTCACGTTATTTTCAGAGGATTTCCGCTAATTTCTATGTCAAAAAATAAATGAACATTCTCCAGATGGGAATGTTCGGTAACCGTGAGTCAACACCGCCGTTTATCGGAGACAGCGGCATTCCTGCGTACTGCGTGAAAAAGATTGGCTCTCGACATATTCTGATTGCTGGTGGAGGAGGTGCTGCTAAAACGGGCGTGAGAAACGAAATTCAAGTAGGAATTAAAATATAACAATGACCAACATTAAATTTAACATTTTTAGACCCATCTTTTCACTACTGGAAGTGCGAACAAAGAAGTCGGATTCCAGTCACAATGTGTTGACACGGTAATATATATCTGATAACTTTATCCAAATTAAAAAAATATTCAGTTCGATACCGGTGCAATGGCAACCATGAATATGGATGTTGCTTGTGCAATCGATGAGAATTCAGCGAGATATGTGATAGCTGCCGGACAAGATGATGTAAGAAAACTTTCATATTTCAATAGCTTTTTCTTTTTTTTCAGATATGCGTTCTGTACATGACACGCGGATTCAAGCTGAACGAACAGGAAAACAATAGCTTAGCATTTGAAATGAAAAGAGTCGGCCAAGTTCGAACCGATCATCATCCAACTTCGTCTTATCAGGTATTGATGATATTTTCGATGTTACACCGCTCTCGATTGCTAACATGGCCGAAATTGGGATTTCGGGCTTTTCCACCGTTTTTCAAGTTTTGAGACCATGTTTACTCCTTGTGGACCGTGCACGAGAAATATACAGAGATATAATATTAGGGCGGTAAAAATTTGAAAATCCATGCTCCACTGCACTCCCCGTGCATTTGGTCAAATGGAAGAGTTTTTGCAAAAAAGTCAGTGTGATTTTCTCTTCCATTTGACCAGTGCGCTAGAGCACGGTTTCTCATATTCTTACCGCCCTAATACAAGGTCCCAAAACTTGAATAACTGCGGCAGAATCGCAAAATCCAAACGTTAGATTTGTTAACAATATAAAATATCGCTGACATAAACTGCTAATCTCCGCATTATAAAATTATTGTTTACAGAAGTGCGTCCGATTCGATAAAGGCTCTCGTGGAAAGACTTTCGCAACTGGTGGTGCTGATGGACGCATTCGGATATGGGATGCTCAGGTGGTGTTCAGAGCTGATGTATATAATTTCTGATTCTCCCAGTTTTTATTTTCAACAAGCTTTCAGGATGGAAATGCGGAGCCGATTCGCACAATTCAAGCACACAAAAAAGACGTGGACGACATCGATTTCTCCAGTGACTCAAAGTCTTTAATGTAAGAAGAAGACTCGAAAGATGTTCAATAACGCTATTTCCAATTTTACATACGATCTATTGACAAATTGGTTGTAATTTGAATTTTTCAATTCACAGGAATTCACAAGATTTCAAAGCCTGAAAAAAAAACGATGGAAGAGACAGAGAATTCCAAGTATAGCCAAGTCAACAATAGAGCGCAGTGTACCGCTAATAGTTCAATAATATTTTTACAGTTCTGTTGGAGCCGATGGTGCATTCATTTGGAGCACTCAAACCGGAGAACGACTATACGATTTACAGTTCCCACTTGAACTTTCAAGAGGATTTAAGGTGAGTTCATTAGAAAGCCAGATAATAAAAAACCAATTATGAAACTTCAGGTTCGATCTGTTCGCTGTACTCCATTGGGAAATGAAAATGGAAACACAGTTTTTGTTGCTGCCTACAATTCGATATCAAGAAAGGAAGGAGAAGAAGCTTGTTATCTATCTCTATGGGTGTTTAACAACGAGAGAAGAGTTGCACGGCCCATCGTAACAAAAAGGGTCTCTAAAAATGAGGTATGCTTTGTCTTGGGAAATATGATTATAAACTTTTATTTCATTTTCAGAGTATTTCTTCATTGACGGTATCCGATTGCGGCAATTTCACAGCTGTTGGAACAATGGCAGGAGCCGTTGGCGTGTTTGACTCTCATGAATTCCGTCGTTTGTACTTTGCTCCTAAAACTCATGGCCTTTTCGTCACTGGAATCGAATTCGTCTCCAAAACTGCCCCACCAATTTGTGACGATATTACAAGAGACACACCGGGAATCTCATCTGGATTCCAATCGGCTGTCGTAACCCTGGCGGCTGATAGAACGATGCAACTTCATCGTGTACCGTATCCTCAACCTCAACCATTCAGCGAATTCTTGTTCATCATATCACTAATCTGTTTCTTTTTCGTATTATTATCATCGTTCTTCATTGTGGCATAAGTGATATAACTCTATTACTCCATTACTGTACTTTTCTTATTTATTTGCTCTCTTTTGAATGAGCTTCTGGTCCCTGGTTTTCTCCATTTTTCCCCTTTGTGCTTCGTCTCTATGTTTCTGAAAGTAATGTAAATATTAAATATTCAGCCACTCCGCTTCTTCGTTACCACACACCTAATTACTATTGTTGATGGACATTGAGAAGAGAAGAGAGAGGTATCTATTTATGTATTCAGAAATTGATGGCACACCACCGTCATCCAGAGGACACCTTTCTGCGCCAAGGGAAGCATATATGCTAATCGGGGCTCCTCGCAGCACATCTTTTCTGTTTTTGAGATGAGAAATGAGAAATTGGAAGTGACAGAAACTACAGGAAAATATCTATGTTTTCAAATTTTAGGTTTTTGAGTTTACCGAATGAAACCAAAAAGTGGATCATCCAATCTTCAGTATTCAATGCTCCCTTTCTTCCAAGATCATAAGAAAACAAAGAAGCATCATGTTGTTTAGATGACACCCGGAAATTGACTCCTTCTCCAGATTTCCGTCTTTTGTTTGAGCTTCCTTCTTCGACTGCTTCTCACATTCCATCCGGATACTCCAACAGATGTCACTACAAATGTTCGAATTTCAAACGATATGGTTTATGGAGAAATAGCTGAAAGGAGGAGTTAGCTTTATCTTTATTTTTGATTGTTTCACACAATTCGAAGCGCAATTCTATACGAAGAATAGAAGTATCGGTACTGTATGTAAAAGAGCGGTACTGTATGTAAAAAATCTGAAATATCAAGTGTCTGTAGTTATTATTATAATCCTTATGCACGTGTGTCATCTCAACAGTACTACCTTGAAATGTGAAATTCTCCAATTTTCAATAAAGTGCGAATTTGGTTCCAGTTTCCAGACCCCTCTCAACTGAATTTTTTCTCGACCTGATTATCTTCTCGTCTCATGGAGTTTGTTTTCCGGTTTTTCCACTCTCAGAACTCTACTCGTTCTAATTGATGGTGTTCCTCTTGCTCTTTTAAACGCAAGAAAACTGTTAGTTTTGGGACCCTCTGTTGCTCGAAGAGAGTGTGTAAGATGAAGAGACACAGACATATTCCATCTGTTATTTCGGAAGAAGGGAACACTTTAAGGATTACCTTAGTGGAGCAGCATTATGTCCCAGTGTGTGACAGATTGCTCTTCCGTGATCTGATTTTGTTTTCGAAAAGATTAACAAGTGTAGTGTTGTGAAAACATGAAATTAGATGAGATGGACCACAAAATGGATATTCTGTTTTAATAGATACCTTTACCTGATGAGGTAGAAGTGTGGATAGAAGAACAACAATGCTAATTTGGAGAGTACATCTGAATATTCTAACCTTGTTAGAAATGCTCTCAGAGCTTTGGAATCTCACAAAGTGATTTCAGAAAGTATCTTGAATTTTGAAAGTTCTGTTACATGAGGTTTGAAAACTCGTAGAAATCCATATACATCATTTTTGGAATTTCACCGTCCCATCCTTGACCAGAATACAAATGTCTTTTCTTCGTTTCCCTCAATTGACTCCCCTAATCAAATTGAATCTCATTGACTCCGCCACCACTTTTACACGTCTTCTGCTCCTTTCCTCCCTTTTTCTTCCATCATCATCTACTTCTCTTCTTCTTTTTCTCCTTCATTTCCTCCGCGAAAACTACCGTAATCCCTTTTCCCTCCCGAAATTTTCCTTACTTCTTCCGTTCGTTCCACACAATTGTGCACAATATTTTCGAATTTCTATTTTCTTTTTTTCGAGAGAGAGAAAAGAGCCACTTCACATTCCCCCGAATCCATCGGAATCAAATCCGTAATTGACCTCTCTTTTAGCCATTCGCCGCCCTATAGTTAAATGGTACTTGACAAGCCGGCTGGTTCTAGGGATAGCCGGGACCATTCATACATTTAATCCGTATTGGAGACAAAATACTGTGGCTGTCTTGGATAGAAAAATAGTTGAAGAGAGCTTAAGGAGGCTAGAAAATACTTGAAACTACTGAACACATTATGGTTATGTTATCATTTTTTGCACTTTAGTACTTCTGGTTCAAACAAGGCCATTAACATTTTTGTGCCCAAACTTTCTCAGGCAGCTGTCACTTACTTCTCACTAGTTGTTTGATAAGCGTGAGACGTATTCGAGTACTCCTGACTATGCTGTGAATGAATTATATACACAGGTAAAGTCTGAAAGCGCAGATTGAAAACAAGCGCATTTGATTTTGGGTCCCAAATCCCTTGTTCCTACAGTATCTCTACTTTCATTTTTGGCTTCCCATCTGCTTTGACTTTTGAACAATGTCCATATTGCATAATTATGAATATTACAATTTACATGCCAACTAACATTGATGATTATTCAGAAGCTACTGATTAACAGTAATCGACTCCCTTTTCTCACTTTTTCCTTATAAGCTAATATCACTTGAAAGAGCAAGACGAGGAGCAAGTGAATGTCAAGTGTGGGAGCCGGTGCCTGGCGGTACTAATGCTTGTTGCGATTTGAATGGACTGCCAAACAAAAAAGAGAAGGCCAGACTCTTTTTATGGGGTTATCGCCAGTTGATAAGACGAGAGCCGTACCTACTGGTGCCGGTAAACATGGAGCAAATAGAAGGAGATGAGGAGAAGCATGGAGAGGGGAGAGAGAGAGATAATTAATGGGAGTTTAATGACAAAGGATGAAAGGTCAAGCATGGAGATTCAGGGAAGAAAGTGACTCGGAGAGGTCCAAAATCTACCGAAACATGGATAACTGGATATCACAAGAATTGTTCAGAATTAGAGGGATGCTCATTAGTTAGACGTTTTAAAGAAAATCGGCGAATACTCAAGATGTCATAGTTTTAATGAGAAGTGATAACATCTTGGCATGTTCTCTGGATAAAATTTCTTAAAGGTTCATTCTTTTAAAGGAGTCCAGTATACCTAGCTTTTTCAGAGGAATATAAGGTAAGACCCAAGGTTTTCCTGTGAATTTAATTTTAGATCATTCCGTGGGATTCTAGAGATTTCCGGAGCTTTCTAAAAAGTTCTGAAGATGCTTGGAGGACTCTTTGGAGTTTGAAAGAATATGGAGGATTCTGATTCTGTCGCCTTCAACCTCCGAGGCTCTTCAGAAGTTGGTACAATGTTATCCCTAGAAGCGTCTCAAAACTTGAAAACTTTAAATTTTCAGATGAAATCATTTCATTAATATTTATATATTTCCTTCACAAGTTTCTCAGCATTTGTCCTTTTCCCAGTCATCTTCAGAAAACCCAAATCTACTGCTTGAAGTACCGGCACACCGCAACAAGATGTGTCTCTAATCTCTCTATGTGTATGGTACAGAAATGACACAATATTAATAAGAACCGCCTTTCCAACTTTGTCGAGTGTTTGAGAACATGGAAATCCAAAAAAGAAAGTGAGGACTCTGGGAACATTCTGAACAATAGTAATACCTTGGGAAAAGAGCCAAAACAGATCGGAAAAAGAGGATCATCTTTGTCGGGTCCCTGTTCCACTTAATTATTCGGATGAAGTTGTGTCATCTGAGAAACTATTCGATCCGGGAGTGAGCTACAAGAAACATGACCTCTCCATTCTCTACAATAAAAAGTTGCGCTTCTCACAAGATTATCACTTTTACGACCATGAACATCATGTTTTGTTAGCTCCAGTGTCCCCCAATAAAAGTTTTGATGAACGGCAGGCGGAAATATAAAACAAATAAATCGTAACACTGTGAGAGAAGAAGCAGGTGGTGCTAATAAAGAAGGTGTTACGAGTGATTGAGGGGTGAATGACAGGACATGGTGATGAGAGTACAAACAAATCATTAGGTTATTAGGTAATCGGTGAGGAAGAGGTTCCAGATGTTAGTTGTTGATAAACAAGAGATAGTGTAAGTCAGATTTCGAAAGATTTAGATAGTTGAGAGCACCGGCGAAACTGATAAATCTGAACTAGAATATAAGAAATATCAGCTCTGATCATTCATTAAATAGATTTGAGACTGATTCTCTACTAGTCTGGTTTGGTTTGAAAAGATTCAGTACCGGCCAAATGGTTGGCATCTGTTGATGGTCTCAGTGAAAAAACGCCAAATTCGGATTTCTTCGAGAAGGGTTTAAATTTTTTCATTGTTTTCTGATATTTTGTAAGTGTCTACATAAACTATTGAGCACTGTTGTTGTAGCTGACAACTTTTTTGTACGACATCATTTGAAGATGGTGTGTCTCGTGAAAGTGGCTTGATGCCAAATTTCCTTTTCTCAGTGCAATTTTCATTAATTTCAGAGTCTTCTAGCTTTTACTGTACACACCATCTTAGACTTTTCAGATATCCAAAGTAGATTACTTTCAACTGAAAACGTACAAAGTTGCTAATTGTTTAACGGAATCGAAAACAAGAAACCTGCGCTAGATTTGCAGAATTTGATCACTTAATTTTGCTTGGACCATCTTCGAAGAAGAAAGCTTCCAAAACTTGCCAGTCAGATCTTCTGAAGAACTGGGCCAGGAAAAGCGCGGCATAAGTCGGAAATTGGGAAGAGCTTTCTCCTCTCCAACGAGAAATTCGAGATTTATTTAGTGGGAAAAGAGGCTTTTCGACAAATACCCAGTACATACCGAACTTTTCAGATCTCCAGCAGAAAATGAAAATTTCAACAAGCTGAAAGATAACTACTACTACACGAAGACCATGAAGGAGGTCAGAATACAAATAATGACAGAATCATCAGGAACATTCAACGAAAAAATGGAAGGGGAAGAAGTGGGAAGAGACCGGGGGTGCGAGGAAGAGTTGAAATTCATTGCTCATGCAAATCTTATGCCGTGTGTCTCTGTATGTATTTGTATGTGTGAGAGTGCCTTCCAACCATTCTTTCCATTTTCGTCGTGTTTCCTTCCTTCCTTCCAACAACAATCATCTTGTTCCAATCAATCTTTCAGCCTTTTCAACATTCTTTTCCCTTTTATCGCGGTTTTCTACTTTCGGTTTCGGATTTTCGCAGTAGTTTTTGGGTTTTTACTGGAAGAAGACATATGTTATCATTTAGTCATATTTTGAAACTGTAGTTGATCTTATTTCCTACAGAATTCACTATGTGGAGAGTTACCCGTTTCTGTAGCTGGAATTTTTGAACATGTTCAGTTTTAGCATATTGGAAAGAAAGATTTTTGAATTCTGAATACATGTGATTTCCCGTCATCCGAGAATCCTACTTTAAAATTCAAGTTAACTTCACCGGCAGTGACTGAAATTAGGCTAGCTGAAGTTTTCTTATCTGAAGAATCGAATTTGGCAAACCAATTCAACTTATTTTCTGGATTGCTGTTCGACTGACTGCTCCTTTTTTCAATTAAAATCTGTTACACCTAAGTCTACTCCAGATCCTGAAATACTCTTTTTCAGAAACTTTCCTTTTCTATCAACCAGTCAACATTCCAGTTTCCAAATTTAGGACGTGTTCTCCTAAACCCACAATACTGATGCCTCCCCTCCTTCTCTTCAAATTCAAAAAGGTCACACTAATCGAGGATCCTCTTCTTCTTCTCCATTGGAATCCATCACCACTTGTCTCCCACATCAGATGAAGAAGAAGAAGCATCAAATGTCTCATGAACCGTGGGCGTGACCATCTATACCCAAATATATCACAAAATGGGGGCGTGTCATTCTATCACTTACCGATTGGCTGTCTGGTATACGGTGGTTTGAGAAGAGACGCAGTCCTCCAGAGGTGCCTCTTCCTTTCCTGCCAACCACATTCCGAGTGGCTCCTGTGCGATCGAAAAAGGAGACGCAGAATAAGGAAAAGAAGAAGAAGAAGACCGCCCCTCCCACACCACCTCTTTCTCTTTCCCATTTTCAACACAACACACTCTTTTCTTTTCCAACAGTAGTAGTGGCCACCAGTTGCTCCTGTGGTCCCTCCATCTGATGCTCATACCTTCCACGTCATCATCGACTTCATCATCTGCTCCATCATCATCACTTTCCACGATTTCCGAATCATCGTCGTTGGGTGTCGTTGGAGATCAGAATATTCTACCGAATTATCATCTTCATCACCATCTAATTATCGACAGCAACGACATGGAAGCGCCCAATTATGCACAGGTTAGTTCCAACACCACGCCTCCTCTCCCCATTTTTTTCAGTGATTTGATTCTGATGAGGCCTACATTATACAGCGAGTAGGCCCCAAAAAGGGACGTCGGCCGGGGGGCACAGCATTTGAATTTCAATTTTATGCCAATAAGAATCAACCCTCCCCAACCGACTTGTGTCTCCTCCCCATTCAGTCCACTTCTTCATTTCTTGTACCAACTTTCTTTTTTAGGATAGTTCCATTTCTGTACAACATGAGCTTCCAGATAATTACACTAGCATACTTTAGTCTTTTGTCTTGCATGCAGAGGTCTTGATGGAGCATCTAGTAACTCTGAAGGGCATTCCTTTGTTCATCTTGAATAGTTTAAATAAGTTCCTGATAGCTTCTTAGAGGCGGGCGTAGGATCCTAGAGCTTCACTCTGTAGTCTTCTGATAGAACTTCTGTTTGTCAAGCCGTGTGCCTCGAATCAATTAAACCTTCAAAATAACTAGAGATTTCTGGAGTCTCAAAGGCTTGCATTCTTTTATACTGATCAAAGACTTTATATTTTTTCATTGGTGTTAACCTAAATGACAATGAGTTCTCATTCAAACAAGCTTATCAAACATATGAGCTAACAATTTTGACTTTTGGAATCTTTGGAATCTTCTGATAACTCGATCCCAAATTCTCGTTAATGTTTCACAATTCTAGTACCTAACCCTCCCACCTACGATCCTGCATGTTTACAACTTCCTTACAGTAATCCCCCTAGAGTCCATCCCCTCCCAACGTCATCCACTATCATCTTCTCTGTATCATGACTCTTCATAATCCGATTATCACCAATTTTCCGTTATTTCAAGTACCAGCTACAGTAACCCTTTGGCGAACTCTCAATGATCGCTCCCCTTGCTGTTGTCGATTATATTCCACGTACATTTGTGTCATTCCTTTCAACAGTATCATTCCTGTAGCATCATCAGAGTCACGAGATTTAGACATGAAAAGTATGTGGGAATAATGGTTGGCTCCTTCTATAGGTTTGGGTCTAACAAAAAAGGGAAAAACGAGATGTAGAAAACTGACAGATGTAGTGAAGAAGAAAAAAGGCGTTGAACATGGGTGAAAGAGGATTAAGATTGATTGGTCTCTTTTTGGAGGTCTTACCAAAAAGAAAAATGTTCATCTGTTCTTCTTTGAGGTTAAATTGGATGAAGTCATTGAGAGCTGTCTTTAAAATTAAATGGGGACGTTTGGAGGGTTTCTGTTTTTAAAGGGAAAAGGGTTTTCTAGTGTTGAACAGTAGATTTCAAGAAATAAGGGCAGTCAACACCTTTGCAACTGACATCCTCAATAATTAGCTAGTAATCATTGTTTTCTTTGAAAAAGGAATAGATTCAAAACCTTGTATTCAGAACATCCTTACATTTTGAAAAAGTTTCGATGTTGCATTCATTCGGAATACATGACTTCAACCTAGAGGTTCCTTACTATAATAGTTTTTCTTTCGAAGATTGATCCTTCCTGAGACGGCAAACTTTGAAACACTCGAGGCAAATTTGAGATGATTGCCAAATTTTTAAAATCAGCAGATTTGAAACTTTTCAGTAGGGGCTGAGGGGATGGTTTTCATTTTAAAGAAGTCTAGAAGATAAGATCCGGTTAACCGAACAGTATCTATATAACAATGTCCTCTTACAGTGTTTTTGAGAAAATGAAACTGCATTCAAACGTACTTTGAACTCCTCAAAACAGACTTCCCTTACTCACTTAATCATTACCCTCATTGAATCACTTTTCCTCTTTCCCGTTTCCCAACTTGACTATTTCAGGTGATCAAGCCAACATGCGAAGCATTCCAAGAATGGCCAGTCTACCATCAACCACAAATCCAATTCATGAATCCTCTTCACGATTGGGGATACAGCCTCGCTCCATCCTTCCCAACTCATCATTCCCTAGCAACTCCTTCATCTGCCGCCGTCGCTGCTGCCACAATTGCATCACAATCAGCGGTCCTTCCACAGACTTCTGTAGTCACAAGTACACCTCCATGTCAAGTGAAACAAGAAGTGGAACGACCTGAAATCATCCAGAGACTGATGCCTCAATGGACACCGTATCCGTTCTCGTGTGATGATGCAATTGGAGCAGGAGGGAATCAACAGCCACTTTCTGATATATCGGATGATAGCGAACAAACTTGTCCAGATGATTTGGAAGGATTTGCAAAACAGTTTAAGCAGAGGAGAATTAAATTAGGGTTAGTTTAAAAAATATATTCCTGGAGTTCCTTCCCACTTCAAACCATTTCCAGATACACGCAAGCGGACGTCGGTGTTGCTCTAGGAACCCTCTACGGTAATATATTTTCCCAGACGACAATCTGTCGATTCGAAGCGCTTCAACTCTCCTTCAAGGTTTGTTTACTTTTTTCGGCGAAACGGTGAAATGTTTCTTCTTGCCGACAATCATTATGATCTTGAGGATTTATTTGTTCAAATTCCTAATTAATTACAGAACATGTGTAAACTGAAACCACTTTTGTTCAAATGGCTCGAAGAGGCTGATTCGACGACGGGATCACCAAATTCAACATTCGAAAAGATGACTGGGCAGGCGGGAAGAAAGAGGAAGAAGAGAACCAGTATTGAGGTATTTTGGGAGGTAAATAGGGAAAAAGTAATAAATTTTGTTTGCAGGTGAATGTAAAATCTCGTCTGGAATTCCATTTCCAAGCCAATCAGAAGCCGAATGCTCAAGAAATCGCTCAAGTTGCCATGGAATTGCAATTGGAGAAAGAGGTTGGGCTTGGGGAATTTAGAAGTTTCTAGGGCAGAAACTTTCCTAGATAATAGTTTTGAAAAGATTTACAGTACCGGAATAAAATATATTATACTTTGAGCATTTTCAGTAGAAAATGGACAATTCTGGGACTTTGGAAAGTAATTTAAAATAATCCGATTGTATTGAAAATCTGTGAGTACGTCAATCAATTTTACATCTTCAACCGGAATTTTCTGGATATTTATGTTGAAATTTTAAATAGTGGCACATTTTTCAAGAGACATAGTAGAAAAAAGTGGTCAACTATCAACACAAAGATCTATGCAGGCTTGACTGATATACCCACCAATTTTCAGACCAAACGGACAACTGTTAACTACTTTTTGAAGCACACCATTTTCCACTGAATAGACTTCAATACCATATATTTATGTACGGTACTGTAGATTAGCTGAAATGTCTGAGTTTTGAACATTCGGAATACAGACATTTGGGCTCTTCCAGTAGGAAGAATTGTCTTCAAATCTTAGACATCAATATGTACTTTTCGATCTCTTCTAAAAAATTATTAAGAATCTAGAATCCTAGAACCATAGAGCTCCAAAATCTGAATACCCCGAAATGCCATAAAGCTGATCTCCCTTGTTTTAGGTTGTTCGAGTGTGGTTCTGCAACCGACGTCAAAAAGAGAAACGAATCGCTCCAAACCAATACGACGCTCCCCATCCGATGGCTCTAAACAATGGATATCCGATGACTGCTGACCTATTCCCATATCAAGCAGTTGTCAATCATTATGCTCAACAGAGTCCCGTTCTAACCCAACAACCACAGTGAGAATGACCGGTAATCGAGTACACCACCTTCCAAATGTCTTCTTGACCAATCTTGTAATTTTCTATATTTGAAATCATTCTGAAATGGGTATAATCTCTGTTTATTTAGATGAATTTTTTGTGTTTTGATTTTATTTCTATTATTAGTAAATTGTATTTCTTTCATGTTTCCAAATGAACTTATTTTGTCAGTTGGTGATTGAACTAGGTCAACTCGTCTTGCTTTTCCACACATTTTTCATTTCAAAAATCAATCATGAACACAGGAAGTGACATGCACCTGCGTGTTCATCTCATTCCCCCATCTGCTCATTTTCTCTGTCATCACTCATTAGAAGACATCCATGATCATTCCGGAGCAGAGAAGAAGAATTCGAGGTGGTTTAGAACAAAAACGACCGGGGGAAAGTTGCAAAAATCTCAAGAAGACGTACGCGCGAAATTAAACGTTGCGAGACGACGGTAAATGAGGCAGATTGGAGATGGAGGAGGTTTTGTGGGTTACGCAACATTTTCAATCGGTTTTTTTATTCGAAGAGGTTTCGGATTCTGAATTTAGAAACAAATACATTGAGGGATTTGACTTTGATCGAGTGGTGGAGATGACTCTGAAAACCACCGAATTAACGAGAAGATATCAAACTCCGAATCTTCTAAAATTTTCCATTTGGGAATATTTATTTCAGAATCTCAGATTTTTCTAGTCGAAGGCAATATCTATAATATATTCCAGATATACATTTAAAGGGGGACTAAAGAATTCCGAAACTTGTGGATTTTTTGATATGAATCGATAGATATTTTTGCATGGAGCAAAAAACTCTCTTGGAGGAAAGTCCGAAAACCAGTCTGAAAAGAGATATAGGTCACCAATGCGACATCTCGCGGGCAGGATTTCTTAGTTTTCAGCAAGAATTATTTGATAAAATTCACGTTATCAATGAAAAGTTTGAATTTTACTGTGGCCCACGAAAATTTTCCCCGCCGAAAATAAAGAAATCCTGCCCGCGAGATGTCGCTTTGGTGACCTATATCTCTTTTCAGACCGGTTTTCGGACTTTCCTCCAAGAGAGTTTTTTGCTCCATGCAAAAATATCTATCGATTCATATCAAAAAATCCACAAGTTTCGGAATTCTTTAGTCCCCCTTTAATTCTTCAATCTTCGTTCTACAGTAATCCATTCGAAGGATATTCGCACTCTGAGATAGAAGAAATGTCGAGGGATTTGGGATCGATTGAGTGCTGGGTGTGTTTCTTTGGAGACCAATGAATGCCAGAAAAGTTATAAATTTCCGAATCTTCTGAAAACTTCGATTTTGTACTATTAGTGATACTTTCAATGTTACACCGCACTCTATTGCTAACATTATTGATATTGAATTTTCAGTTTTTCCAACCATTTCTCCAGGTTTTGATTCTTCCTGTACACCTTTCGGGCAATTCAAGGAAATTTCATAAGGCTTCATAACCTGTGAAGACGGTGGCAGAAGCCGAAAAATAAAATTCTTAGCTGATTTATCCATGGTGCGCAGTTCGCTTCGCTTCACTGAACTTCAGATCGGAGGAGTTTAAAGGTGCATGGAAACGTAGACTCCGCCTCTAAAACCAGTGAGAACTCCTCGCTCTTTTGAAATCTGGACACGAAATTACGGGTGGGACTCGAATTTCTATGCGCCTTAAATTCGGCCGCTTCCAATTGTCGGGAAGGAGACATTTTTTTGGTCTTCTGTAATCCAGATATCCATGTTCTTTCTTTACTTCGCTCTTCGCCTTCTACAGTAATCCATTTTTCTATGAATGTTTGATCAGCCGATGAGTCCCTTCTCACACCTCTTCTCTCATCCTTTTTCCACTAATTTATTCGTTAAAAAGAGAGAAGCCACGCGCACCTTCGTAAACACACTCACTTCTCTCCCACTCTTCTACCGTATTCTTCAGAAACGGGACCCGCCCCAGGAGACCGCATAAAAATGGCAACATTCCCTTAAACCCAGAAAGACATTACCATGTATTATATACATTTATCCCTCTCTCCCCTTCTGTACCAACACTTGCGCAACACTTTCTAAAAGCCGGTTCAATGTGTCGGAGGACGTTTGTCGGATGAAGCTGTAAGGAAAGAAGAGAATAGGGTTACCATAGTAAAATCGTCGATTCATTTGTTAGACACACGGCCAGAGGAGGAAACGGCAAAAAAACACAGAGGAAGACAGTTCAAAAACACAATAGGAAGATTAGGGAACGGGACAGGAAGTGTGATACAAAAGAGAAAGGAAGAGGTGAAACATAAATAAAAACATGGGGTAAAAATTAAAAAGAGAGCATGGAAGTCGGAGGAACGGGGCTGAAGAAATAAATTTAGTAGGTGATTGGAGCAGAAGTAGTCGACGCAGCATCGTGAATCTCGATTTGAGACAACTTCCATTGGTTATCTGAAAATGCATCAGTATATATCCGAAGCTAGACTAACGATATTTTTATAACTGACAATCGAGGAGTGGTAATAAATCAAAGCAGGTGTCACGAAGAAGACCCCACTGCTTGTTGCTATTCTTTCCCCTTCGTGAGACTGTATTGTGCACATTCAGTCAAGTGTCAATTTGAATGACAAAACGAACAGTGGATGAGAACCCTCCTAATCCTCTCTTTTATTGGGGGAATTTCGGATAGTTACGATCTTATCCAAATAAATATGGCCAATGGTACAGAGTTTTTGGGGAGGGTATAATGGTATCCTTAGAAAACCAATAAGTGATAATGGTAGAAAACTTACTCGACAACTTCGAATACGTCTTTTGAAGCTCCCTCTCGCGAGTTTCCTGAGTGTCAACTTCTTGTTGGAGTCGTCCGACACGTTTGTTGATCGCCTTCAGTTCATGTTCTCCGAGACGTCTGCAAATAAATAGTATAATTATATTCAAATGATTTGGATTCTTACTCGAACGTTGCTTTCTCGATTTTGGCCATTTCAATTTCATTGCTAACCTCCTGGTACTTCTTGCACAGCTTGTCATGAATAGCCTGAAAGACAATCACATTTTAAAGTGTCTCATGAAGAAAATTTTTCTCAACTAGAAAAAATATAGTGTGTAATCTTATCAATGAATTTTCTGATTGAATGGTAGTCAGTATCAAGGAACTCCTCAAGTGTCGTTTCTTTTCTTTTTTAATGCATCGTTTCCATCGACTCCCTTTAATTTATTCGAAACTCAAGCTTCTAAACGCGTTTTCTGCGGAGTCTGCGAGAAAAACGAACAAGAAGTCCACAAATGCCATAAATTACTGTAATGTTTTCCTTCTGACCTCCCACCACTTCGCCTTCTCTTCTCTTTTCTCCTCTTCCTCTTCGTTGTCTTATCCTTCCGAGAACCTTTTCAACATCACTCACCACTTACCCATTTCAACACCACAGGGGGGAGCCCCAGACGAAAGGGACGATAGATAGGCGTTTGAATGACCAAACGGGACGGGATGAATTGAATAGGAAAAACTAACACGCGGATTGTTGGCAGATTCGAAAGAGGATCACCATAAAAACGGGCGGGATGTCTTGTCAAATGAAGACGAACGTTGCGGATTAGAGGCAAAAGTGAAAGGAAAGTGGGACATGGGAATTTTCCAAGAATAAAGGGATTTAGTACGAATCTTAACTTATAATCTCACTGATTGAAGAATTCGAACTAAAACCAGCACAAAAATATATCAGTAATGACATACCTGATAACCACCCAACTTCACTCGCAACTTCTTCTCAACTTTCGCAGCCTTCTTCGCTCGTTGATTCATCCATCCTCTATACATTTGGAATTCATCATTTAATGCTTTCATTTGTTCTTCTCTCGGCAAAATGGCGATTCTTGTGAACTTATCCTTGCTCAGAACCATTTCAGAAGTACATTGCTCCACAACTTTCCACATCAAAGCATTCATCTCCGGTCCTGCGTCAGCTTCTTTCTTGATAAGATCAGCAGCAGCATCGAGTTCGTCGCGAGAGTATATCACTTCCGGAGCCTTATTGTCTACATCCCATGAGAGGAGTCTGCCCATTTCAATTTTGATCATATCATCAGCTTTAGGAAGATCTCCAGAAGCGTTGGTTGGACGAGTGGCTGATTCATTGATCTTAGACGGTTTTGGAAGAGATCTTTGAATAACCTGAGATCTCATCTTCAAATTTCTGATGCGAATCTCGGCATTACGCTTGGCATGCTTTTCAGCTCGCTCCGAAGCATCTTCAACCCATCCTTCTTCTTCTTTTTCATTGTCATCTTCAACAGTTCCTTCAGCTTCTTCATCATCGGGTCCAACGATCTCGAAATCATTCTTTGGAGTTGGTAAACTGGCGAGAGCTCGTTTAAGGTTTGCTCGTTGTTCCAAAGCGGAGCCACCGATTTCCTCATTGATACGCATTTGATCTCTAAACGGAGTAGATGAAACACTGCCAGCTGGAGTCGCAAATCCTGGAGTAGCTCCCGGTAGCTGGGATTGAGTTCCTGGAGTTGCAGCAATCGCATGAAGGACAGTATTTGGAGTAGCAACGATCTTAGGTGTTGGTAGAACTCCTTTTCCCAGCTCGGATTCGTGCAATGGTGTATTTATTCCTCCTTTAAGAACCGATTCCGTGTTTTGAAGAGCGATTATGTTTTCAATCTCCATTTGAATGGTGTCTTTCGGCATCGGAGTTCGCATTGTTCTCGCCGCAACAGCATTTGCTCTTGCCGATTCTGTATAATCAGTGAGAAGCCCACTTGTCGCAGTACCATCAATATATTGACGAACACTATCCGATGCATGCCCGATCTTGACGATTTGTTCGAGTTCACGATCCGAAATTTGTGGTTCAGGTAGCACCAACTTGGATCGTTTCTTTTCTTTAATGTTGAAAACAGCATCAGCCTCTCCTTGTTCCTTCCGTTTCTTCAATTTCTCCCGATCCTCGCGTCTCATTTCCATTTCGATTTCTCGACCTCGTGGCTTCTGATGATCATCAATAGCACGCTGATTCGCATCCTCCACGACGTATTTGTCTTCAGATGGATCATGAAATCCTGCGGGAACATGCTTTTCGAATGGAATCTGAAAATTAGAATATTGAAAAACATGATAAGCTATCGTATTAACCTCTTCACTGTAGTCGATTTGGTTTCTCTTTGGTTTGAACTTGCGAGCAAATGCCAATCCAGCAGCACGCATTTCTCTGCGCTTCTGAAGGGAAGCCAACCGACGAGCATCAGAGAGTTGACGTTCCCGAGCCTTTCTCTTGGCTTTTTTACCTTGAGTATTCGCCAAACGGGCACGAGCTTCCGATAACATCTCCAGTTCTAAAATATAATCTCTATTGTTCCCTTTCCAACTTAACAAATCTCTTACCGTCATCATCCATATCAATTGGATCCGGACGAGCCGGTTTCGTTTCTGGAGTTGGATCAATTTCTCCTGGTTTCAGCTTTCTCGCTTCTGTCGCTTCTTCATCAAGTCCTTCGGCTTTCCGTTGAGCTTCATCCAGTAGATGTTCATACCGTTCGAGACACTGAGCAGACGTTCTACCAACAATCGGAGCAATTGTTCTCCATTGAGTTGGCATCAATTTGGCAAGATGGAGAAGTTTCTCGTCCTCCTCTCTCGACCATTCCGTTTTCTTGATTCCTGGATCGAGCCATTCAAACCAGCGGGCCTGAAAATAATATATTTCCAAATATTCTTCATCGTGTTATCAATTACTTTGCATTGTTTTGCAGATTTTCTGTGCAACAAGGAGGCGATTCGGCTCCACTGGTTTTTTCCGTATTTCATTATAGCAGCTTTGAGGATTTCATCCTGAAAATTCACACTTATCACAAACACCATATTTTTTCTCCAACGAACCTCTGTGTTTTTCCAAACACCACCCTTGATGATAACTCGCACCATTGTTTGATGTAGTCTCTGAAAAAATGGACAAATAATAGTCAAGCGGAATCAATATAAAAGAATAAGTCAGCTAAAAAAAGATGTGTGAAGCGATAATAAAGTAAGATATTAGGAAAATCGTAAAAATACAATGTAGGTTTATTTCGAAAGTATTCTACATACGAGAACGTATTTATAAGCAGCTCTGAAGATAATAAAAAACTACGGGACGGGTAAGACAGTTGTTTTCGAAATTTGCGACATGGCCTAGAAAAACCCGATACGCGCGAGCACTAGGCCACGGTCATGTCTGTTCATTTTCCATTTTCAAAAAGCAGGGCATGGCCCTCGGAGCAGGCCGGACCGGGCCGAAGGAAGACTTTCTACCGCCCCGGCCCGGGTTTTTTGGAGTCAATTTGGTCGAAGGGTCGCATTTTTAAGCTAGATCCGATTTTTCATGTTTTTTTCAAATCAAAAACTATTATTCATTTTGTTATTTATTGACATTCTGAACTATTTAATCTTCGTTGATTTTTGAGCGCTCAATTGAGAAAAAAAAATAAATCAACTTTTCACACTGGGCCGGGCCGTGCAGGCAAATCACAAGCATGGATTAAACAATTTGGGATGAATTCCTGTATGAATAAATCTTATCGGGTCTTAAATAAATGACATTGTTCAAAACCATTGAAGAAAATGTATGACACGGTCCAGGAAACATTTCACACATGATTTGAAAGGAAGCAACAAAATCAATAAAACGAGCTTCATTAAGATCATTGCGCACTTAGGGATGCGATACAATGGGAGAGCCCAAAAAGCTGTTGTAGTTGATTAAAACATCGAATCGTGATAGGATAAACCTATTTGGAAAACACTATAAAAACGGAATGCGTAAGGAGTAATACGGGATAACAATGATGTTTAAAAAACATGTGTCTAGAAGTGAAAATTGTAGCGGTGGGCGAGTTCATTCATGTAATCGACCAAGTGAGCCCACTCGGAGTCGTCTTCCATGGATTGGTTGATAGCATTAGCGAAATGAATCATTTTTCCAACAGAAGTTGCATCACGCTTCTCCATCCTCTCTTCGAACAATTTGTAAACATTGAGATTTCGTGGAGAGAAGACGTGAGTCATTGCTGCAATCGCATTTGGAGTTGCTGGTCTGGAACGAACAGCTCCGTCCACTCCGATCGGTTGATTAGTTGCTAAATTAAGAACAATAAAGACTGAATAAGAAACAATGAAGATCACTCACGCTCGATACGATTAACCAGCGGAGTTGCACCAGCTTGATGAGAATGACCATAATCACAGAATTCAATGAAACAGTCAGGACCGAAACGATCGATAGCTTGGCTCGGGGATTTTGTCAAATGAGGAGATGATACTTCCGTAGATACAAGTGCCCCACGTCGTTTCGCTATTTGAGAGAGCCATTCCAGCTGACCCATTTCGCTCATCATAATCATGTCGATGCTGAGAAGCACCTGAAAGAAGACAGTCGTTTGAGCTCAAATTCAATCATTTACCGAGTCGTCTTTAGGAATGAATCCCACGATGAATTTTTTGCGCTCTTCATCGTCGAAATTTTTCCACATGATCTCTTGCTCTTCCATAGTCAACCCAATCACCGAGTACAATGTAGCGAAAACGACGTTTGGAGGGTATCGCTGGAAACTGGCCTTCTCTGGGAGCTCAAACAGATGAGAAATTTGAACGTCGACAATATATTGGTCGTTATGATCGGCGAGCAAGACGGTGGCATCTCCGTCATCATGAGCTCTTCCGGTAACCAAAACCCGGTAATAACGGACTTCAGATTCTTGTCTGTAGATATAAACGGCTGCCATACCAGGACGAACATTACGACGTTGGATCTCTTGAACTGGTCCGGTCATTGCACCGCGCAGAAGATTTTCAATCTTTGTCATGTTGTCAGCATCTAGCTCTTCGTCGTCAGGGTTGCTGACCATGAGCAAAAAACCACGGGGTGGTACGAACATTACTGGCTTAACATAACGGCGACCGCGTTTGACGGCTTCAGATGCTTCGATCATCCAACGGAGATCTGCCTCGACTGGCTCACGAAGAGTGTTATCAGTGTTCTCGATAGTGGAGACATCGAGTGTAGGATCCACTAGACGAACAAGCATCTCTCCAGGTTGTGTGGCATACACCTTGAAGATATTGCTGTTGAAGTTCACGAGAACTTGATCTTCAGCCGGGAGTGATTCGAATTTCGCACTTCCGCGACTACGAACGTATTCCACAAGCAACTTCAGAGAGTTTTGCGGGACAATCGAGCGAGTACCAAAAGACGAAGAAACCGCGCGCATCGGTTGAACTGTAGAGGAGATAGATCGAACTGGCTCTATAAATATTTTAGCAAAATTCGAGTCAGAGGAGTGAACTCTTACCATCCATGACAATCGGCTGGCCACTTGTTCTAGGAGCAGGCTCTTGCCGGCCATTGTTTCTCGAAGATGAATGTGGTTTTTCATTGGATGGCTGTGTGGCTCCAAATGAAACGTTTCCAGAGCGCCCACCGGCATCCATCATTGAAGCGGTTGTATTTTGGGAAGTCGATTGCGGTCTCTGTCCACGACTGCCTCCAAATCCTGGTCCAGATTCGAAGAATCCATCGTTGGGTGCTTCGCTGATTAGCTGCATCTGAAACCTCGAAAGTGAAAGTTATTGATAATAGGAAAACCAACCGTCGAATTATGTGAACTTATGCTGCTGTAGTCGCCACTGAAATTAAAATAATTTTGAGCGAATGCGAAATCTTTTCGGTTATTATTTCCATTTCATAGCAATCTCTAGAAAATATTATTTTTCTGAACGGTAAACAGGCTATCATTCGAATACTTCAATCTTTTTCAACTATTTCACAAACCTATAGAATGAGAAATCTGATTTTGAAATGGATTTAAACACGATTTTTCGTAGGATGAAAAACTAACAATGATTTTTCGAGAGACGTAGGACGGGAGCAGTATGTGTCGTCGTGCGGCGAATTTGCGGCGAGAAGCTCTGCAAAGAAATCGATGTAGATCAAAACGTGTATTCCAAGAGCTGGCACGGTCAAAAACGCGTGGCTTTGGAGGTCGTATGCTCTCTGAAGTTATTTTTAACATTAAATACTGAAGTAATACGAAAGAATACTGAAAAATATTCAGCCGACTTGAACAAGATATGTAAAGACAACAACTTTGAGATTTCAAAATAAGAAACATGATGTTTATTAAGAAAAATTTCAGCAATAAACAATATTCAATCATTCTCGTACCATTTTCTTCTTCCTTGAGAATCGGAGGATCTGCAGGGGGAACTGCGACGACTGGATCGGATGATTTCTCTTCCTCGACAAAGAGCGTTTCACCTAATTCATCTTCTTCAACAAAAATGTCTCCATCTTCGCGTAGGCGCCAGAATTTTAGAATTCCGGAAAACTCGGGTACATTGATCAGATTATAAAGGTTTCTGAAAGACGGGCAATGAAAATTTGCGCAGTTTTTCATCTACTCGACAAACCCTTCCGACATATTTTTTCCCCATGCTGGCAAGCCATAAACTTGTTTAAACTTCTCCATCAGAGCACCCAATGTAACGATTGTCCGATTCGGATCATTCGGATGCGGTTTGCCGATTTCAGATCGGCACTCTTTCAGGAGCTCTGACATATTCTGAAGACGAGCAGCTGTTTTTGCAGGACCCAATTTGTTTCTTGCAATGTGCCTGTAAATGAATGAAATAGCTTTGCAAACCATATCAGTGCGTTACTGTTCTGGAGTAGTCTTCACTTTCTTGGGTTCATCCACAACACGTCCTTGGCCTTTGTATTGTCGGAACGATGATCCATGAGTACCAAATCCTTTTGATGGTCCATAACTCAAGAAAGATTTTGGCGTTCGTTTGTGTTCATGACCTGACGTTTGCTGTTGCACCATTTCCATAATATCCTGGTTGGCCTCGCTGACTTTTGCCCAATAGACATGTTCGCCATCTTGACGTCTTTTATGAACTACAGTATCAGAGCATGCTTGTAGAAGGTCATCCATTGTTTTACATCCATATTTTTTAGGGTCTATTGACTGCCCGTATTCGTTCCTAGAATTGAAAGAAGAGTTTCAAGTTGATTCGAAATCAACCTCACATCATTCGTTTTTCGATATCATTTGCAGTGATTGGTTGTTTCTCGGCAACCAAAATTCCCTGGAGCTCGACTTTCGGCTTTCGCAGGGGATCTGTTTTTTGTTGTTCAGTTACTGTGACTATCTTGGCTGTCATCTTGAAAAAAAATTACTTATTAGTGTGGTCACAATGCTCCTTACTGTAGTCTTCCTTCCAAATACGTCTTCCATATCTGGATCATAATCTTCGAATAGTTGTTCCCCCGACATTTCGTTTATCCGAGGTGTCGCCAAATCCTAAAAACGATAACATTTAATAACATTATGAGAACTGCACATTGGAAGCTGTTTTTTCAAGAGGTCTAAAGGCCGGTAATCTTTCGGATCATGATTTGAAAGCAGAGATTTAGAAAAAAAAATCGTTGAATCTGAGACGCGCAGTTTTCCGATTTACCGGCAGTGCATTACGTATCAATCTCTTCCAGTCGAGACCAAGGCATCATCATGAGTGCGCCTTTAAGAAGTACGGTACGTTTTGCCCTGCAATTCGAAAAATTGAATGTTTTTCGCGATTATTGCTTCTGAATTTTGGCAGACGTTGTCAAATGGATTGGATACAATGCAATAATTGTGGTTCAAAACCCAATCCGATTAAGATCTACTTGACAACTTGCGGTCATATTTTTTGCCAAAATTGTAAAGATAAAGGTAATTGCATTTGGGTTACCTCAATCATCATATGTTCTTCAGCTAAAGAATCCCAATGCTACTTGTGCAAAAAACCATTTCAATCCGACGAGATTAATAAAAACCTGCGGCCAGAGTTGATGGTAACATCTCAAGAAGAAAAATGACTTGTGGTGCACATATTCTGTTTATAGGAACTGTTCAAAGATCCTCGCCAGCTGGCTACAGACCTGATGAATGAGTTGAAGCAGATTGCGACGTTTCAAGCAAAGCAGAGAGAAATATACATGAAGTTCAAAATTCACCAGGTTGAGACGAAATTATCTTTGGTATTCATTTTATTTTCAGGAAAAGAAGGAACTGGAGAAGTTGAACGAATCACGAAGCAAAGAAGTAAAAATGGAACAAGAAATGGAAAGGCGAAAAAAAGCATTTACTGAGAAAACGGCGTTGTTGAAGTCGGCGAAAGAAGAGAAAAGAGAACTGACGGCGAAGTTGAACCAACTACGCAAAGAGATGGAAAGTAGCCCTTACACAATAGCTCCAAAACATGCACATTCTCGAACGGAGCCACCAATCTCCAAATCAGCATATATACGACCACCTCCAACACATCGCAAAACCAGTAATGATTACCCGATGAGCTTACTGGACCAATCTACTTCCAAAATCGTTACGAGTACACCAATATGTAATGTTAGTTTGCGCTAAAAACATAAACAGTTTTCCCGGTATTCTTATTTTAAAATTTGTTACCAAACACCAGTGAAAGTTTCCAATATTGTTTCTCACATCAGTTTTTCTATTTAGTTTTTCTTTCAGAACGAGTATAATCGACGGGACTACATGACTCGGATGTTTGGTGCCGGACTCGAACATCCATCTCCTATTCCGAGACAATGATAATTTATTGATATCGTGTCTCATAGTTATATTTTTCTCTTGTTGTATTGCTCATCACCCCAAGTTTTATTGCATCCCGTATTATGTCCCGATTCCTTTTAAATTTTCCCGTATTCGAATTCTTATCGCCCTGTAATATCGCGTTTAGTAAACGAGAGATTTATCGATTTTCGCACAGTCGGCTTCGCGCGCTGCACATTTTTAGCAGCCAGACGTTGCATCGCCCACTTATTTCGTCAACAACGCCTCATCCGCTAATTTTCGCCTGTACCACCTGGTCAGTTCTTCTCTCATTTTGAAATGTCGCCACTCTGTGAAACTACCACCCATAGTTTGTCTCCGTCTCATCGATTCAAACCTTCTCTCACTTGTATCGCCGAAGAAGAACCTCGAGCAGTCGCTGTAAGAAGAATCACTGTGCCCAGCGGTCCATCTACTGAACAATTTCAAGTGGAAATTCCGATTTACGATGTGAATATCTACGAACCAGCACCCCCGACGGCAGTTTTCTCTGCTAGTTATCAGCGACTACTCTCAGAAATGGAAAAATATATTCAAAGCCAAACAAATGCCCAAAAATACAAAGAAATGGTAAAGAAATCGAAACTCAAGCTGGTATAGAATATTTTTTCTTTGCAGGCGAAAACTCTTCAACTGCAATTTGCTGTCGAACAAGCTGAATCAAGAAGACTTTCGGTAAGAGTTTAGAAATGTGTTTATTTACTTCGATGCTATATTTTTCAGAAATCCAATTTTACGAACCGAGATTGGTATTGGTATTCCGAACAAACCAGAATGTTCGTCGATGAGCCAATCAGTCGTCCGTGCGAAATGATAAAGAAATGGAATCAAAATCAGAGTTTCGACACAGTTTCAACATCATCATCAGTGGAATCTCCTGAATTTTTTGACGATGGATTTGATTTGAATGCTGACTTTTGAGTTGAACTTGAAACTTGTATTATATACGATGTAATCATGAAAATCACTTTGATCTCATTAATGTAAATGTTCTCCCCTCTATTCATCTGGTTCCTATCTAATTGTCATAAGAAAATACATGTCTCGGTTTTTTTCAATAAACGTTCCAAGAGTAGTGTGTAATGAAAGGTTGGGTGTTGAACCAACCGGAAACGCAGAGCGACGGGTGGGACAAATGGACAAATAAGCAGGTGGACCCCTAAACTAAAAACTGCCATTATTTTCAAGTCGTTTGCCTCTTTTCATTCACTTTTCATCCCGATGCTTTTCTTATTCCTACAACACGTTTTATGGTTCTCAGTACCTTTACTCGCTCAAGAATCAGAGGATTCCGACGGATTCTTAGTGAGTGTCTTTAGGACAGAGGAAGTTTGAGTACCTCTGGATGATAATGTTTCAGAACGAACCTCTCCAATGTAACTATTGTGTTCATTCGAGGAAAAACAAAGATGTCTCGGAAGGTGTCAAACATGAACCCGACTGTATGAATCATTTGAAGTTTTTGTCGCGGCCTGATTTGAGAAGGACCTGTACTCCATCAGAGAAATACTGTGTGGTAGGAATCAAGAGCGGCCTTTATATTATTAGGGCAGTAAACATTTGAAAACTCATTCTCTATCACACTGGGCAAATGGAAGAGAAAATCACACTGGTTTTTCAAATAAAACTCTTCCATTTGCCCAAATGAACGGCGATTGCGGTGGAGCACGGATTTTCAAATTTTCACTGCCCTAATAAAAATAGGATATTTCCATTCATTGAAATCGGGATATAACTGCACTTCTGAGCAGGTACCGGAGAGCGGGCACAAAAAGTCTCGAAGATCAGGAACTAAAATATGAGAACAAGAAAAGAATGGGACATCTGCTGTTTCACCCCGGAATCTTGGAATCTCAGAATTTTCCAATTTTGGAATCCTTTCGATCTCCTGATCCTTCATGTTCGCATTTTCAAATGGTTTACTCATAGCAAATTGACTGTTTCAGACGACTGTGACAAATCTCAATGGATTCTTCATCGAAGTCGAAAGGGATTGTGCAGAAAGTTGTGAGCAAGGATGCGAGCAGCATGGATATGGACTATTTCATACGGAATGCACTCGATGTTGTCGTGAGCCATTGTGCAATGAATTCGATGGAAGACACTTTTATGAACCATTGGCTGCTCCGAGAAGTCAACAATTATTTCTTGTTCTCTCTTTTGTTTTAGGGTTGATATTGGTGTAGAATAAAAGTTCTAACGTAAGCATATCTAGTTTAAAATTAGGCTCAGATGGTCCATTTAAATTACTGTACTTTGAATTCCGGAAAGTTCTTATGTTTCGGTCCTCGATCTCATCATTCCTATGATATCATGTCCAAGAAACAAAAATCATACAACAAAATAAGAATTTTCCACCTCTGAATGCAGATTTTATTGTTGTGAAAGAGATCATAAAACGAAATCACAGACTATTCCGTTATTTTTTGATCGATCTGTGTTTTGTTTGCATATTCATATCCACATCTATTGCATTTTTTCGGTGGCATATCTTCCGATTTCTCCTGCTTTCAATAGCTCTTTTCCATGAAAAAGTCCCATTCATTTCGAATTTCGAACGCTTCGTTTTCTCAAAAAAGACGACTATAAAAACAGATTTCTCCAAAGACAAAGAAGATTTCGAGGAGACAAAAACATAGAGTTTCAACGGATATCCTGTTGTCGCGTGTTGCCACGTCATTTAGCTATTCAGCCGCTAAAACGGGCGGCACATTCACAATTTGCTCTCATTTTTTTCCAAAAAGCCTGCTTCTTCTTGTCTTTGGAGACCAACCGAATATATATTCTTTTCTTTTCTTCTTCCACCCTGGCACATAAAATATTAACTGCAAAATAGTAGTTGAGAAACAGTACAGGAGAGATAGAGGATACAGAGAAAAAGAACAATAATAAATTGGGGAAAAGAAAATGACTGGTTTTGAGGAAGCAGGTAGTTCGATCTCTCAACTTCGATCTAGATATTGGGTTCCGTGCAGAACATGGTCTAGACTCTTTCGAAATTCTGAGTTTAAACTTTAGAAGGATTGACGCAGATATAACTTAGAAAGTTTCACCTGGATATTTCAGCTATTCACGTTGCTCAGTTTTCTAAAAAATAAGATTCTCTAATTGGGTTACTCTTCGATGTCTCACCAACAGCTTGGAAATGATCTAGGATTCTATACACCCTCTTCGTATTGCAGCGGAATCGTTTCACCAGACCCTTCAACTTTTTTTGTATCTTTTCAACTTCGTATAGTACATTTTAGCGATCAGAATCACCACAGGAGGTGCGTGAACTGTTTTATGAATAATCAAAATTCCAGCCAATATTGTTTTAGTGCTTTTTCATACTCTTCGTTCAGCTTCCAGTCATTTTTCAAAGGATTAGTGTTTTTATATCTGTAGTGCCAAAAATGCTTTGTCGGGAATTATGACTTTCAACGAATTGTCATAATGAGAGCTTCTAAAAAAAGTTTAACTTAAGGAGTCAAGGAATCTGCTAGTTAGGTCCCTCTGTTCTATTTTTCAGGCCCACCCAAACAGATTTGGAACACCAAATCCTTCATGTTTTTGTGGTCTTGTTAGTAATCGCATGGATTTTCCCAGATTTTCTCAGGGATTTGACTTCTTCGTAGGATTTTTTCCCATCGCCACTTCACTTTTTTCTGATTCATCGTTTAGTTCCAGTTTGAAATTCGAATCGGAATGAAAATGAAAAATACGACTTCTCATCTCAAAATTACTGTACTTTGTTCTTTTAACACCAAAAACCAGGAGAAAAATGGAGCAGAAGAGAAAATTAGTCCATATTCATGTGGGCTCAATGTCTTTTCTTTTACTAACAAGGAGTGCTTAGCATCAGGGAGGAGCTCCTCCGAAAGTAATTTGATCTTCGTTTTCCTCCTCTTTTTTCTCTCCTTTCCACTACGTCTTCTTCTTCGTTTTTCCAGGCGAAGGAAGAAAACGAAGAAGGCGAGAAATCATAGTCTCAAATCTCGATTCTTTTCTCACTTCTCCCTTATTTTCTCAACACTTTTTTTCCGTATTTTCTAAAATTGAGACCAAAACTAAATTGCTTCTTTGTCCCATGTTTCTTGGTATTGAGACTTCAGAATTCTCGAAATTTGATGGTCTAAAGGATTTCATGCAAAATTAATTGCTCCTGCTTTCCAGACAGATGTGCTATAAATAAAGAATCAGAAGATCTCAGATTCTAGACAGAAATACAGAAAAACTGAAAAATGAGAAGCATATTTTTGACAGAAGCCTAAAAGTGAGAGTGTCAAAGTTAATTGGTGCCGTCCTCCTTGTCCATTTTTCTCACTTTCTTCTTTTCTTCATTCTTTTTCTTCAGCTTTCCATCTAGAAAAGTTATGAAGTTAAAAGACCAACTCACTAATTCGTTTAAAGCATTTACTGATGAAAAATTGGTGAACTTCTGGTTGTTCCTCTGAAGTTTCCTCCTAACCTTTTCCAAAGTTAGCTCAGAGCTCATTTGTCTAGATTCTCAAATATTGTTTGATTCATAATTGAAGTGTGATCAAGAGAAACACCAAACAAACATAAGGAAAAAAACAACAAAAAAGGGAATAAAATATGGAAGAAGGAAATGAGTAATTATAAACGAGAAGAGGAGAGCCCTCTCGTTCTCACCAACAAACCTTTTCGCTTTTCGTGAGAAATTTCTTCTAGTCACGAGAACTTTTCATCCGAAGAAATATGAAAGTGATCAAGAGAATAAGGATTTTGAGAGGGAAACATTTTCATTCTTGACATATATGTTTTGAGTCCAATAAGTGATCCAAACTCCACACTTCTTTCCTTTAATTTTACTTCAATATATCTTTCCTATATCTTTCCCTCGTCCATCTGTATGCCATATTTCCAGATGAATCGCAGTAAAAGTGTGGGTCGTCGTGATGCGAAGCCTCGTGGGGAACGACGTCAGAATAAGGTTACTGTAGCTGTTCTGGGGGCAGAAAGAGTTGGAAAATCGGCAATGGTGTCTCAATTCTTGTGGCACAAGTTTGTTGAAGACTATCGACCAACTGTTGAGGAATTCAATTGGATTGAATATGAGATTGAAGAAGGAAGAGTTCTTATGGTTCAGGTACATCTTGAAAAGGTTATTGTTATTTTTCAACGCATGAATATTTAGATCATCGACTCGAGCGGGTCCCGTGACTTCATAGGAATGAAAAACTTGTACATTGGAACGGCAGATGCTTTTCTCGTAAGTTATTTTTGAATTGTAGAAGCTTCACTCAAATTTTCATCTGCAGGTGGTTTTTGCATCTGACGATGCCTCCTCCCTGGAAGAAGCTCTGACGACAGTTGCTGAAATTCACTCCAGAAGGGGAAGAGATGTCAGTTCTGATTTTTCCAGAATCATAAATCTTAATAACTCATTTCAGGTTCCAATTCTTCTTGTGGCCAACAAAACTGATCAACCATGTCTTTCCTGTTGTGCGTCGAAATCAGATATGGAGTGTTGTGCTCTGAAAGAGGAGGAAGTGAGAGCATGCTTTCATGAAATTCTGCTTCGGACAAGACCCAATTTGAATATTCAAGGATTTGAATTGAGAAAAAGACGGTGAGGACTTATTCAGAATATCATGAGCAAGTTCAAATTTTCAGTCAATCAATGCCGTCAAGTCGTGGATACAGTGGTGTGGAACCAAAGGATATCGAGAAGATCAAAAGTGCTCGGAGACAACAAAAAGATCATTGTATTATCAGTTGAAAATATCTTCGAGAATAAATAAATGCTTTACGAGAACTGTGTTTTTAAGAAGAGCTTTGGAAACTTAAACAAATTTCAGTTTCGGGATAGAGCGTCCGGAGAATCTGGGGGTTTTCACCCTAAATAGTGAGGACTACCCACATCCAAACACCTGCACTTGCTTCAATATTTTCTCAAAACTCATTGTAACTCATCAATTTTCCCGTGAATCTTCTTTATCAAGTCCTGTACGTGGAGTTCTGGCACCACAATTATCTGGAGCCATCAAAACTTCATCAATTAGTTCTGCTCACTTTTCTTCGGAAAATAATGAAGCTTGCCGGATACTCATCGTGTCTTCTTGTCATCGCTACTATCGTTGTCTCCGTTCACACTGACGTATGAATTCAGAACAAGTCCTCTGACAACTAGAAATTTCAGACTGTGACATATGATATGACGGACAAGAATCAGTTCACCTTTTACTTCCGTGATCAATGGAAAACCATGTTCAACACTCCGCAACCAATTGCTAATCCAGCAAAGTAGGAAAGTCCTCCATTCGTTTTTCTAGTTTCTGAATTTTAGAGAGAACATTGTTGCTCTTATCGCCGAAGAACTCTACTTCCAACCATGTTTCACCGTAGCCCGTAGATCTGGAAAACGCTATTTCACGGATCGTTTATGGGGAATGATGCATGCTCTCAAACACTGCGACATCACTTCTTCTACTGTTCTTCCGGTGGATTCAGCTGACAATCGACCAGAAGCTGTCCTTGAAATGGAATTCATTCAAAATGCGACTTATAATAGTTACAACAGAAAACTTCATCACATTTCGATGGAAATGAAGGCAAAGAAAACAGAAGTGAACCAGCCATACCACATCTACAAAATCATCGAAACTTGTTCAAATAAGGGATGATTTCCTCCTTTTACTTGGTATATTTGTGCATCAGTCGTATAAATTTCTTCTATTGAGGCAATAAATTTTTTAATTTATTTAATTATTTTTATGGGGTTAGCAGAAGATTTCTGAAACAGTTTTATTGGGGTTTCTTCGGAAAAATTTTTGGCTCTCACAATTCTTTACAACACTGTTGGTACGATAACCGTGCCCCTGAAACCTCACACTCGAAAAACATAATAATCTAAAAAATAATCTGATAAAGGTAATTTTATATTTCAATATTTTGTCTCTACAATGTGTGATGCCGATCTTAATCATAGAATTTGGGGTTGGAAGGCTATTGTAAATGAAACAATTACTACTTTCATACAACAAACTTCCATTTCCAGACCCACTTCTTCGCTGCTGCGTGCATCCGAGCCGGTCTTTCATTTCTCTATCTTCTTGCTTTATTCGATTAGTAAGGTTTTGGTCAGTCTCCAGAATGCATCTAGATGATTTCAGTGTTGGCCTCCCCGAAGAAGAAGCGGAGAAATGTCGGGAAACGTTCTGGGATGACTTCATGAATGGATTTTTGGTTCATGTAAGTTTCCTTTCTAACGAACCTTTCAGTGAACTTTTTCCAGTTCCTAGCCTCTGGATTCATCCTTTCTTGGCTTCTTTGTCCCAGCCGTTGTTGGTATGGAGTCCTTTCCGTTCTACAGGTATTCGAGACATGATTAATGTTCCACTACTAATTACTTTTTAGTTGATTCATGCGGTATGGTACATTCCACACACAACCATCAGACTCAAGGACTACATATTGGCTCAGACTGAAGACAGCTATGAATATTTCAAAAGTAAGTTCATTTCAAATAAATATCTGATCGTTAATTAGAATTTTCAGTCGGAATGTTTGGGTACTTCGCTCATCGTTATTTATCAGCAATTTCATCGTTTTACATTGGCTTTTTCCTGATGAGAATCTGGTTTGTTTCTCAAAAATATAACCCTCAAAAGTTGGATTTTTTCAGTTGTTACTCTCCACCCGATCATCATGATATTTATGTAGTTCATGTGGTACATTCGAATGAAAACGACGATTCTCTGAGCAGTTCACCAAAGAAAAACGATGACACTCACAGTCATAGTGAAAGAAGTCCTTGAGTTATCGTTAATTTTTAACTCGATTTTTGTCTATTTTCAAGAATAAAGAATTTTCTATCTGTCTCGGGTGTTCTTCTCAACTTTCTGCAGTATTTCCGGCTTTGTTCATTTATTACAGTTGCCAATTCGCTCCAGCTCCTTTCTGGGGAACCAGGATGTCTTTCATATTTCTTCTAAGCTTCGATTTTCTGCAGCACTTGGGATATAGAGTCAATTTTGATTTGAAAAAATACAGTAACCGTCACTCTTTGGCTGCCGAGTTGACTAGAAAGTTGATAAGAATCGTCCAAACAGATTTGAGACGTGGTCATCCCGTTTTAAACGAGTTTTCTTTTTGACCTTTGAACTACTTTCAAACGCTATAAAAGCCGGAAAATCAGTAGAAAACTCAAACCAACCACTGGTTAGCAAAGCTTTTGCATGAAAAAGGCCACTATGAAAATGTTGATGAAACTACTCATCATATTATGTTTCCTGGTGCTCATATCTGCTCAAACAGACAAAGATTGGAGTTTTCAAGAAATGTGTCAATTTTGGAGTGGAGAAAACTACAAGCAGAGAGTTGGATCTGGCGTAAGTGATAAGGAAGTAATGCGGAAAATCAGAGAAGTTTCAGTCGATGAGAGGCGATACGTGCGACTTCAAGATTCCTGTAACAACGGATACCGCTGTTAGTTTGAAACGGTTGGAATCAGAGGACCCAAATGTTTTCAGGATTACGCAAGACGTTATTGTGAAGAAAACGTCCCGTACCATATCAATTCTGCCAAACCAGGAAACCCAACCATTTGCTCAGCCGAAGCCACGTTGATTTGTCGAAGTGGATGGGTTCAATTCTTTGGAAGATGCTATAAGCTAACACGGAAAATGATGACACGTGACGAAGCAGTTACTCATTGTCAGGAGAAGAAAAAAGATATTGGCGGGGCCGATGTTGGAATAGCATTCATGCACAGAGAGACACTCCCATTCAGAATCAACGGTAAGTGTGGTATAATTCCCGTTTGTATATTTTATTGATGCATTTTTCAGACTACTTCACCAATGTTGATGCAGTTTGGATGGATGCAAGTGAGGCGATCGCCAGAGACCTTGATCAAGATTTCCCAGGAGGAAACCTTCTCTTGGCTCTGAATGGATACAAATACCATCTTCCGAACGTTGCCATCGCTCGCGTTGATCCATCTGATAAAGCAATGGCTCTTTGTGAATACACTCCTGACACTAATCTGGCGGAAAGTCACTATCTTCTCAAAAGATACGGAGAAATCTACTATCCAACGATATTCACATCGGATAAAGCTTATGTCCGATCGACGAGTAGTTTGCAGAGAAATGAAGCAAATCGGATGTCAGATAATGATTATTGTGAGCGTCTTCTGAGACCTTTCCTTAAAATAGTCAAGTCTCAATCTGCGATTCCGACGGAAGAGTTTCTAAAGATGTTGACGAAACAACAAGATGCCACCATCATCCGAACATCTGTCTATTCTGGAGATGCCAGTAAAAATGGTCGTATGAGCTCTGATTGCACTCCAAGTAAAGCGAAGAACTATGGAATCGACTATGCATCAATCGTAAGTATTTTGATAATTCAGTAAACCAATTGAAAGTATCTTCAGGACGGAAATCCATTTTTCAAATCGCTCAGAGATGAACCGATTTGGAGAACAAACGAACCGAATGAAGAATGTGATGGGGCATCGTGGAGTACAGGAGTTTCGTTCAGGTAAATCATCTAATTTTCCATGCCGGAATTCATTTTCAATTTAGTCGCGACACTGATAAAGGTCTCGAGGCAATGTCCGATGCACGATATGCTCCAATATACTGTCAAACAAATTTCGAAATGATGGGATACGGAGCGTGTCCAAACGGATGGGAGACATTCATCAGAAAAGATAAAGGCCAAAAATGGTGTCACCAGTTTCAAGAAAGCCTGAAGACTTATGAAGATGCGGAAAGTCATTGTCGAAAAATGGGCGGACACATCTCTGGCTTTTCGAATGGAAAGGAGTTGGATCTTTTAGATTGTAAGTTGATTCGCGACATCAGGGTGATGTCAAGTCAATTTTTTAGCGATGCTCAAACAAGCGAATCTGGTTCGCGATGATCAAAAAAGTGTTTGGATGGGAGCTAGAAGACGTGAAGAATGCATTTCATTAAACATAGGCTTTCACTCTGATCCAAATCACGGATGTTCCCGTCTTCGAGTTTTTGAATGGGTGAATGGTGTGGCATCGAACCCTCCTGACATCGAATCCTCAAACCGATGGATTGATAGGATTGAACCGAACTACTTACCGCATGAAAAGTGTCTTGAGTTGTTGAGAGGACGACAGTACAATCCTGGCTGGGAGCATGGAGTAGATGGATCGAAAAAGTTCAATGACATCCACTGTAGCAAATTGAACTACTACTTCTGTGGAAAAGAAGCTCCAGTTGTGAAAATTCAATAAATGGTTCTGTCATGTTCGGTTGTTATAGTTTTAATTTCAAACAAGTAACAAGCAAGTAGGAAAGGTTTTCTGATTCTGTGGTGGTAGTCATGGTGTTCTTGTAGGATTTCATTTTAGCAATGTTTTGAGAAGTCGCAGAGTGCTTCAGAATTCACAAGCGGCAGAAATAAAAGTCAAAAGAAGTCCCAGAATACCAGTGCAGACTCAACGACGAAATGACAGAACTCGAAGCAGAAGAAATCAAAATATCCGATTGGGAATAATTAGACAAAGCTTGAAGCTCCACTATCTTCATTAAGGACGTTAGACCATCCACACAGAGTTGCCTATTCATTTTAATTTTAGAATTCCACCGAGAATGATTAAAAGTCGACGCCGTCTGTAGTTCATCTTTCAATACATCTTTCAAAACCAACAAAGCTGCAGTAGTTTCAACAGTCTCAACAAGCTCTGTTCACTTTAAATGTTCCGGTTCCCCTGAAAATTCTGCCATATCTCTCAAATCGTATTTTTCCGCCAAATTAACTTTAGAGCGCTTGACCCGAAGGATAGGGCTAAATTACTTGAACTGGTCTTGATCACGCCAGCTGAATTTCAACAATTACCAGCGTTTTGCAGTCATGCAGATTGTTGAAAGCTCAAAAAATATTCATTGCGACTGCTACCACATCTTTCAAAAAGAGAGTCTACTTTATTATCTTTCAGGCAGGTGTTGGCAGTCCGTATGGATTGGAGGAAAAAGACTAGAAATATGCTCCCGGCATTCGACGAGAGAAGATCCCGGATGGGTAGCAAACGAAGATGATCCATGCTCTCGTGGTCGTGTCTTTCAGTGGCAAAACAACGTTGCACCGAATCCTCCTCACTTTCTTGATAACCATTGGATATGATCCGACGAACCGAACAATATGCAACACGACAAAAGATGTTTGACTTTTATGGGAGAGAGACTAAATGATGACGTATGTGGCAAAAGATTTGCTTCGATTTGTGGTAAGACGATGAAATCATTCTCAAGCCATAACTCTTTGTATTTAAATTTAGTTCCAATAACTGATAGGAAGTATTTGATTGTTCATTGTTGTTAATTTTTGAAGGATATCGGTCAGAAGAAAGAAATTAACAGTTTACTTTGTAAACGAATTTCAACAAACAAGGTGGAAAAAAATCAAGTAAAATCCGCACCATAAAGTTCTAGTAGTCTATTTTCAATCAGCTCCGGTACCCGTTCCAGTTTGAGTTCCAGTTCCCTTCTCACTCTGCGTCTTATCCTTCCCTTTCTCTTCTTTCTTCTCATCATTTCCTTCTTCCTTTCCTTTATCATCTGATTTTTTGGCATCTTCTTTCTTCTCCTCATTCTCATCTTCATCCGTTTCATCTTCTTCTTCCAGTCTTCGTCTTATTGGAACACGATGACGTGGCCGAGGAGCGGGTTCCGGTGATTTGTACAGGAAACTGAAAAGAGAAACGTGGAATTTGGTTGAGAGGAAACAACAATGCACCTCAAGTTGGCAGAGATAAATGAACAGTATAGAAGAATGGACACAACAGCGAACATGGCGAAGGTGACTGTGCCGATGAGAACTGAAATATTTTAATTGCATATAGCTATCTTCTGGTAAAAGAGATCATTTACTTTTCGTGAAGTGGATCAACGTATCCTCTGTCGTAATTGGTGACCCCGGAATCTGAATCTGAACTTCTTGGAGCATTTGTGGAGGCCACACATACTTCAACTTCAAGTAAAACAAAACATAACAGTCGTATCCCAGAAAGCCTACAGCCAAGCCGAGCTGAAAAGTACAGTATGAAATGTGTTAATTTACGGAAACTCACGCTAATGAGTGTACAGAGAGCGAAGAAGGGAGTGTATTTGATACAAGACATGAATCCGGTGAGGAAAGATAGAACAACGAACTGCAATTTTTGAATAATACATGAGATATTCGCTGGATATCCTTACAGGAATAAGAGTTATTCCGCCTAATGCTTTCATAATAACATCTTCTTTCATTTTATTGAGGTTTTCATCGGGAAGTGGCAGCCCAAGAATTTCTTTCGGGCAAGTAAAACTGAAAAAAAGCTATGGTCTTTGGGCGTTCCAATAGATTATTTTCAACTTACTACGCATAAACAGATGCGACGGTTAGACCAAATGTCAACAGGAAGAAGAGATTGGAGATGATAAGGAAGTGAAACTGGAAAGAAATTTTCAGGAAAAACTTTCTGAAGTTCTGGACTCACACTCGCTTTGAGGCACAAAACTTTGGTGGTCAGATCGACTTTCATGGATTACTGCGTTCCCGTTTTTTGATTTGTGAATCTTCCAAAACTGAACCTATGCAGATGTGGAAAAGAGCATGGATGAACTTTGGCCGAGTGACTCGGCTCCGAATATGGGGTTTTAGAGTCTTTCAGAGGTCATTTGAGGGCGCTTGTGGGGGAAACACTCAGACCTGCGCTCATCTTTCAAAATGAACCGTGTTGATTTGAACCATCATGTTTGGGGATACAAGGCTAGAGTGAGTTTTTTTGCAGAGGAAGTAATAGATGTACAGATAGAAAAGTTTTGAAAAAAGCTGTAATGCTTCATTGAGCTCTATTTAAACCTACAGTACCGCTCAAAATATTTTGAACTTTCGATGTCTTCAGTGGAGAAACGCAAACTTTGAGGATCTGGTAAAGTAGTTCAATGTTATACGTTTGATCTCTAATTTTGTAAATGTTTACATGTGGAAAAACGACTACTTTGGGGATCTAGGAAAAGGAGGTGAAACTAGTCAGTTTGAGTTTGAGTTTAAGTCAGTTTGAGTATCGTAAACATTAACTCTAAAACTCTATTTTTGTAGTTGATAACTTTTTCATACGACCACTTCAAAAAATTGTGTATTCTGTGAACACCATATAACCCAAAAAACCATGAAAATTGCATTGGAATTAAGGCAAGTTGGCACCGGTCTACTTTCATGAGGCAAACAGAAAAGTATTCAAACAAAAATGGGGTTCTAGAATGTATTCATACACATTCAAAGTTGGAGATCAAACTGGCAACTTTGAACACTTTCCCCAGACCCCCAAAGTTCGCTTTTTCCACTGAAAATGTCAAAAGTTCGCAACCTTCGGAGCTGATTTCAGACCCATTTCTACATTCACTCTGCAATTCGTATTGCCCTTTCATTGACGATTCTCTTCTCCATACTTGACTAGTAAATGAAACATGAAAGTTTTCAACCTTATGTTAACCGTTTCAGTGTAAATCTTTCAAAGGATGCACCACCAAAAGTTGAAAAAGCTTTCGTCTCCAATTTTTTGATTTTCATTCCAGTTTATGTGAGTTTTACCTATCTAGTGAAATTCCCCTACTTTATTCCAGTTTTGTATCGCTTGTGCTTACTTGGTCCTCCTTCTCTGTCCAAATCAGATCTGGTATGGAATTTGTATGGCTTTTGAGGTAACACACTTATACACCATTTCAAGAATTCTTACCTTTTTCAGGCCGCTCACATTTGTTTTCGTTTGTATTATTCTACGTTTTGTCTTATAAGTTATGGAATCACAAGAACAAGTGAGGACGAAAAGCGAGATTCGTTGAAATTTTATCCATGTGAGGAAGGAAGATCAAAAATAGTTAAGAGTCGAGATTTTAGGCGGATTGGTTGCAATGATCATCATTGATTTTGGATCAATTCTCGCCGGAATATACTTCTGTTTGATTATGCTTGCATTGAGGTAGGAAGTTTCTAGCGAGATGTGGCCCAAGCAAAAACTACTTCATTTCAGTTTCTTGTACGATCCAAGGTCTTCTTCTGATCTTTACGTCGTCCGTGTGACATCTCCAAGTGCTGAACAAGCAACAGATATCGCCATCGACACTTTTGGAAACTCGTACATTTCGAGAGGAAAGTCACCGGATCCAATTCAGGAGACTGAAGAAGAAGGATCTGATGAGAACTCGCAAAGAGAAAATGATCAAGAAAAATCCAAGTCTCGGAAGTCTGGAAAATCCAAACGGTCTCAGAAGTCGAAGAAGTCACAAAAATCACAAAAGTCCGGAAAATCGTTGAAATTCCAAAAGACTCAAGAGGACTCTGGAAAATCGAAGAAAGATAAAAAGAAAGAAAACTCGTCGAAATCAAAGTCATCAAAGTCAGCGAAGTCATCGAAATCACTGAAAACTGTGACTGAGGATTCAGTGAACTCGGAGGAAAATGTTATTCATGTCGCTTTTTAGTAAAGGATTGATCGGGTTAATAAATATTCCGTTTTTTTTCTGATGATTGCTAGTATTGAGTCAACAACACAGATACAGTACCGCTCAAAAGGTTGTAAATTTTCGAGTGGAAAAATGACTACTTTGGGGATCTGGGAAAAGAAGGTGAAACTAGTTAGTTTGATCTGATGTTTGCAGATCGTATGCATTAACTGTAGAACTCAAATTTTGTAATTAACAAATTTTTCATATGACCTTTCCTAATAAATGTGTGTCCTGTGAAATCATTTGGAACCGGTCCACTTTAACGAGGCAAGACATCATTAGAAGAAGTCCCTCAGACCCGTGAAAACCAGAAGACAAGAAAATCCATGAAACCCGCTCTAAAAATAAGTAGCACACCATCTTTAGGAAATTTCATACAGAAAAGTTGTCAACTACGAAAATAGGGTTCTAGAGTTGATGTATACGCTTTAAAAATTTCAGATCAAACGGATAAGTTTCCCACCTTTTTTCGAGATTCTCAAATTTGGCTCTTTTCAACTGAAAACTGTACTGTATGTCAAATGCTCTATAACTAATGCTTCATTACTAACTTCAAGACTAGAAACAGTTCACTGAATGCCGCGTTTTTCTTTCTCATAAGAAGAAGTCGATTCTTCTTGACTGTCACTCTTTTCCAAATCGTACAGATCAACTTCAGCACCTCCACCTCCACGAGAACAGAATCTGGAAATTGAAATATATGAACTTTCATACTTCAACATTGCGTACCCAAGAGCAGCAAGAAGAATAGTACAATGAATAGAGCCAAGAAGAAGAACGATAGAAGAAGTCATGATCATATATGGAAAGGCTGAAATGTTGAAAGAAGTGTCTAAGCGTAAGAAGATAAACACACCTGGAGATGCTACGGCAACCCTTCCGACTTCGTCGTTGGAAAATGCTTTGATAATCATGATGAGGCATGTTACTGCAATAGAAACTGGCCAAATGATGCAGATGATGACGAGAACCTTGGCGTTGCATTTGAGAAGACACAACAAAGCGATGGCACCAGCAAACTAAATTATTCAACAGAGAAAGTATATTGGTATGGTATGATGACTTACCAAGCAAGCATGGGTAACGATCGCGAGACCCAATAAGTTTCCAAAATGAAACAATGAGATTCTAAAAAAATAAATAGCTAAACTTTCCGATAATTATGTAACGACAGACTAGGATATTATCTAATAATAGAATTTAAGAATTTTTGCGAATTCGGTTTACAGCTGAAAGAACAAGGCATTCCACAGAATGTTTTCTTTACGTATATTATGGGTATACAACCATGCTGACAGAAAATCTTCCAGAAAGAACTACTATTGATCAGAAACTGGGGTCGAACCTAGATAATGAAAGCATGTTTTCATATAGACTAACATTGTCCAACCATTTCCATCGACAATATCCGCCACAATCACAAGAACGAAGAAAAAAAAGAAGACAGCAGACAGAATGATAGCGTGTTTCTGAAAAACAGCATTAGGTAACCAAAAACACATAGGAAAAGAAACTAGCCTTTGCTGGTAAACCCAGCACACTATGATCCATTTCAACCATGTTTTCAGTTTTGGTCTTGTTGAAACAAAATGTTCGTCAGAAGTGGTGATTGAAGGAAGTGATCTTATCAAAAACGTGGATCTTGATAAGCAGAAAAGCTAGATGAAAAATAAACTAGGGCTCGTAATATTTCCGAAATCAGAAATTAATAAATTCACGTAGACTTTCAGAGCCATGCTGGCTATCGAGATGATTCGAAAAATTCATTGAACAACGGACGTAACTAACAAAGAGAAAACAAAAACAAAAACTTTTAACTTTTCATGAAATTCAAATACACTATCAGAGTTATCATATTCACTGCGATTCATTCAATGCTGATGTGACTTTTCGAAGAAACTTCGTTATCCTCGTCGCCTCCATCCTCGACATCGTACAGATCCTCATCACGACCAGCACCACCACGTTGACAACATCTGGAAGATGAGTAATTAATCGGAACAGGGAAACGAAATGGAACTCACCCCAAGCAAACAAGCAGAATAACGCAATGAATGGCGGAGATGATGTAGATGGCGGTAGCAGCAGGAACGATGTAGTAAATATCTAGAAAATGTTTATTTTTACTTTCCGAAAGCATCATAGACACCAGCAAAGCTGGGCGCCTGCGGCGCGATCGAGAATTTAGAAATGACATCTTGTTTTCATCGGTTTTTTTTCTTCTTTCTGTCCGAGAAAGTTCACTTCTATCTTCACGCTTACTCCTAGAAATGAAAAACGGACGCGGATATCGCGGACAAACGGACAGAATTAGAATCGTATTATATAAGAAAGATATTATTTAACAGCCTTCGTTTCATCGAAACATTAAATAGGCAGAAACTTACAAAGATTGGCTTCATTGTAGAGGTCGATTGCGGAAGAGCCACGTTGCTTCATGATTTCGTCCTGAATGGCGTACTCGGCATAGAACAGATACGTGCAAACTCCAGGCGCAGCAGACGAAATAACTGGCCATATGATACAAATGATGAGCAAGAGCTTTTGATTGAGTTTGAGCATGGCGAAAAGGCAGAGAGAAGAGAGGAACTGAAATCTCGGTATAAGTTGAGTCACTAGAGACGCAATGTGTACCATCACTCCAGGAATAGCCATCAAAACATAATTGAAATCACTGTTATCCTTTGGTTGGCCACGGAGCTTGCTGAAACATTTATTGCTAACCTTATCACACAGAATAAATTCATACTCCCAAAACTCGATGTAAACTGGAATCTGCCAGTACAGCAGACCGCCGGTTGCTGCAGCAAAAATGAAAAAAACTCCGGCCAGGACGAATACATGAATCTGAATACACAACGATACTGATAACAAGGAAGCGGATCAGAAGAAAACTAACCTTTCCGGGACAGCAAATCACTTTTTGCGACAAGTCAGCCGAGTCACAACCGCCCATTTTTCACTGTTCGTTTTGAAGAAGCTCTTCTTGGAATTCGAACTGAAATATTCTCAATCTGATCAAAGCTTTATGCGATAAGATCGGGCTTGCCGAAAAAATGGGGTTGAGAAAAAATTAGGCTGTTCATATTCTGGCGCCAACCGTCTTCACGAGGATTTGTGCTCTTGGCGAATTCGTGGTAAATTTGACACAGTCAGCCAAACTTTATCTGATTGAGACACTATGACGCGAATTCTAACTCTGCAGCCAGAACTTACAAAGCGGTCACGTGAACCGAGTTATGGGTCACAAAAGTTACAGTCGGTTTCAATTTAATTGGTTTTTGACACCTTTCTTACATTCTGGCAGTTTCAGTATTTGTCGTTCGCACGGTCAATAGTATCTCTCTTCCCCCGATTATCACAAGAAATTTGACTAGCTGGGTCAAATACAGTCCAAATAAAGCTCTACATTTCACATTAGTTTTCTTATGGAATTCTTCCGATCTAGTAAGCAAAATACATACACACATTTCTGTTTATTAACACTTTATTCATATTATAGTATTTACACGATACACGATAAAAGGGAATCACTGAAGACTGATGTGACTTTTGGAAGAAGTTTCAATTTCTTCAATGTCCTCATCCTCGAAATCATACATATCACTACCAGCACCAGCGCGTTGACAGCATCTGGAAACTCTTACTGTAGTTAAAACTACAATTCTTCTCAATCGTACCCAAGACAGATGAGAAGAACAATGCAGTAGATGGCACACAAAATGTAGACGGCAGTGCCGATGGGGACCATGTATATGATATCTTCAAATATTAGGTATAAGATAGAAAATAACTTCCAGTGAATGAACATACAAAGACCGTAAGAGTCGATCATATTTGCCATATTTTTATGTGTGACGACTTCTGTTATATTGGTGTACCACATGTACACTTTTGCGCCGGTATACCCGGGGCCACCTGATGAGATAACTGGCCAAATGATACCGATAATGATGAGCAGCTTCGGATTCACTTTGAGCAGAATGAACAAGAAGATAGCTGAGAGAAACTGTAAATGCATTTGATAAATGTACTTCTGAAATCTTCTTATACCATGCAACCAGGTGTAACCATGCAGAGCCAGTTCAAGGTCACCTCAGACTGTGACTCTTTGAACTTCTCACTGAAAAAATGAACACTCACTCGAACAGAGTTTTTAGATTACGAACTGCTTGCCAAGTTAATAAGATCTAAACTTACAGTTGAAACTTGTTTAAGACATCAATTTGCCAGTAGAACAAGCCTCCGAAGACAAGAGACGATAAGAAGAAAATCGCTCCGAGTGCGATGACTTGAACCTATAAATCTCAAGATTTTTTCTGGAGTAAAGATTTCGATGAAAGTAGACAGAGCTTCAGATCTTCAATGTCCAAGCCAATCCACCTTCTTCCAAAATCCATTGAATCTCACAAACTTACCTTTCCAGGACAGCACATCACTTTTTGAGACATGTCAGTCTTATCACAACCACCCATTTTTCACTGTTCGTTTTGAAGAACCTTTTTCTTTGAATCGAACTTTCAAACTGATTCTTGTCCAAATTACCGATCGACATCAAACAAGGTTAGTAGGTTTTTTCTCGTTTTTTTATCAGCGTCAAACATATTTTTGTGGAATTTAGGAGACGAATAGCTGGAAGACTACATCGATTATGACGTGAGCACCTTCTTTTTTGGTATTGAATGTTGAAAAATTGAGAAATTCTAAAAATAATTTGCGTTTACAAACAGCTGCAGTTGGAAATATGAAAATCTTCCTAATCGTGATAATTGCTCTCTTCGGTTCGATTTACGGAAGAGAACAAAGTGCTCTGACAACTCGAGAAAATGAGATTCGACTCGGATCATGTGGAGATCCAATGGGTAATAATGCAATTGATCGGGATTTTTCTGAATGGATATTTTCCAGGTGAAGCTTTATGGCTTGCTACGGTCTATAAAGTGGATGGGTACAAACAGGTAAATGCGGAGAGAGAAAGGACGAAACCGAGGAAAACTTCGAAAGCTCCTCTGGTGGAAACGACTACTGGATTGGCCACTGAAATGACAACAACAGAAAAAGAAAAAGACGACAAAGAGGAGACGACAATTGGAGTGGAAGGTTCTACAAGTTCTACTGGAAGCACTGATTTCACGACTACGAGGGGAGAAACTTCAACTTTTACAACCACCACTGAAAAAGGTGAGTTTAAATTTTAAGAAAGTAATTGAAGGATTATTACAAGGAGTCTATTTGAACTGTTCGATATAGCTTTTTTTTTGAAAATTTGGTTCCAGACACTGGCGATCACAGGGGAACATTTCCAGTACTATTTTTTTTTTGATTTTGAGACTTCATATTTCAGCTCGTAGGAGCTTTCAGAAGGTCTGATCCGTGTATTCTACGCACTGATTCCGTACAGAATAATATAGTTTTTGAAAATCTAGATTAGCGAGAAATATGAAAGTTAAATCGGTGCTGGTTTATGCGAAATGCATTGTTTTGTTGTAAAAATTTTATAGAGTAGAATACAAAAAACCATGTTCTGAAAGCGTCTGCAAGCAGAGATGTGAGATCTTGAATATCAAATAAATTGGTACTGTCTGCAACTTTGATGAACCGTAACTCGGATCAAGTAATTTTTTGAAAATGCTAATCGCAGAAGTGAATTCCTCATAGTTGAAAATATCCAGAACCAGATTTTAAGATAAAGTTTGACTTACTGGGTCAATACACTCTTTGTAAGATCTTCCCAAAGCGACAATTTTTCAGTAGTGTCTAAATATCAGACTACAAATGCAGTCTTCATTTCTCAAACTCATCTGCTTCTGGCATCTTCGTGGTTCCTTCAGTGGAAGTAAGAATGTTACAATTTACTACTTCCATCAAAGTCTAAAATTGCAGCGGGGATGATAAATCATGGCATTGGAAACTCAATACCACACGAGTAGATGATTCTGATTGTAAGAAGAACAAAACAAACAGTTTCCGCACAAGATCAACCTTTAATCACGTTATGGATTATCGAGGGGATTGGAGAAAAGTGGAAGAGGTAAGTGGGATTGTTGAGGTATCTATGTATGATTTATTTCAGATTGTATTTCTTCGATTCTGTGAGTACAAAGCCGAACAAAGAGGGTTTCTCGCTTTGATTGTTGTGAATAGAACTGTTCCGCCAATCCCAACCATTTGTCTTCCAAAAGGTATTATAATCAAAGGAGATGCTCATAAATAAGTTTTTTCCAGCGATCGATAAGAAACAAACCTTGAGAATAACGTCTTTCAAGAGATCATCGGTAAGGCGTATCGGAAAATTGGGCAATGTAAGTGTGAGCTTTCCCCCCCCCCCCCCCCCCCCCCCCCTATCAATCATCTGATTTTTGAGGTGACTAAGTGCATGGGAGATCACGGCATTTATTACAATGCTATTGGAGACTGTACACCTTGGAACAGAGGATCTCCGATGGTCACTGATGATTCTTTTGGAGTTCAGAGACTCCATGGGCTCATTGCAATTGGTAAAACTATGAATTGATTTGGTATCATAATGGAAATTTTCAGAGAATCCATCAGAGAACCCCTTCTATCATATAATTCAAGATTATATGGATGAACTGTGTGAATTGATGAATATATGTCAAAGAAATATTGAACGGATTGGTCTAACTCCCGGAAAAGATGATGAGAAGTTTAGAAAATCGATTGATGATGACTATGCAGAACAGTTAGAGGAACCGGATATTCTGGAATATAATGGAAAAGAGAAACAGATGACGGGAATTGGATTGACTCCTTTGATTTTGATGTTTTGGTTGTTGAAATAAAGGAAATCTTTGTTTTGAGTTTTCTCGCGAAACACGGTAATTATATACTTTTTGTTTATTGAACTTTAGCGTGAAATATAGACTTTCCCATAACAGTCCCAAACATTACCACTTTTTCTTGGATGTACAATTTATTCTAATGAAACTCCGAGCTTGTAATTTGGTTCCAATCGTAATCGTTTTTGGAGCTATAATTTGTGACAACCTAAGTCCAGATGAGAATTTGAGCCGTCTCAATTCCTGTGGACAACAATCACTTGGTTTGTGAGAAGCTACCTATTTTATTCATTTTTTGCGTTCAGAGCTTTCTCAAACGGTTGACAAAGGACTTTTGCATTCGGAAAACTTCTGGCTCGTGAAAGTTCAGACTGACGTTGAAAGTGAATGAAATTACAACTCTTTAAATTAAGATTTCACTACAGATACAAAAACTCATCCGTCTGGAGGATTTTTCATTTCTTCAAGACATATTCTCACTACTGCTAAATCTGTTATAAGAAAGGTCACTGATGAGGATGGCGTTGCAGCGACCTGGTGGTTTGATGAATCATCGGCCATTTTGAATAATTTTGAAACGTTGAGTTTTGATTGAATACCAACCTTTAAAAATGTATTTTTCAGCTATTCAATTGTTCCAACAAAAGCTGTTGAGAAGTTAAGGATTACATTGGGAGAATATTGCAAAGAAAGTATTAAAAATTGTTCAGTTGAAGCACAGTCGGTAAGTAAACTGGATTCCGGATTTCAAGCTCATTCTTGCATATAAACCTAACAATTCAGGCAGTATTCATCAAAATCTCAGCAAGGAACACGGATTTCGCTCAAATGGGTGCTCTAATGATAATCGAACTCAAGGAAAACCAAGAGAGTGTACAGTTTCCTTGCTTGCCAGATGGTTAATGTCTCGACGACTCTGTTTCTTAAAAAGCATTTTTTTCAGCAAATGTTAAAGTGGAATTAGGAGAAATACTTGACATGTATGGATTCAATCACAAGGATGGCAAGGACATTTTGGAACATCACTCCAAAGAAGTAGGTTGCACTTCAAATTCATTCAAGAATATTCTTTTTGTAAGGTAGTTGAAGTTAAACCTGAACACGAATGGATTTGTGTGGAAGGATACTCCAGTGATTATGATCGAGGTGGCCCAATTTTGAAAAACATCGATGGAAAAGTTACGGTTCTTGGTCTGGGCGCAAATTGTAAGAAGTTTATGAAATTTTTCAAAAACTTGAGCACATTTTTCAGCGGAAATCAACGAAGGCACCTACAGATATTTCTTCGATTTGAGAAAATTCGTCAAAGATATTTGCTTAGCTTCTGGTGTTTGTTCTGAAGGTACTACTCTAACTTCAACAACTGGAAACGGGATATCGAGTAGCATTTCTACCCGTAAATCGACAAGAGCCCCTTCAGCTGGAAAATCAACAAAAACTAGCACAAAAACAACTGTAATAGTAAAATATTACGAACGAAACGAGGTTGATGCCGATAACGAAACACATTATGATCAAGATTTTCACGGATTCTCTTCGAATGGGTTCAAAGGATTACGATGCATTGAGAACTGGATAATTGCTCTTTTCATGCTCTATTTATGTGTTTCTGAATAAATTGATTTTTCTAACTAAAATCCGTAATTGAACGTGGTAAAGCACTAAAATCAATGAAATGGTTTCACTGGAACAATCTCATTTTTGACCCTTCCTTTCCTTTTTTGTTAATCCCAAATCTAATGAAACGTCGGACACCGATATATCTTTTTCTTCTATTTTTCGCATACTCGAAGTGTGAAATCTTGAGCTACGAAGAAAATATCAAACGATTGGAACTGTGTGGTCAAAAGTTTCTTGGTGCGATGACAGTATTTTCCATTTACAAGCAATTAGATTTCAGAGAAACCAAACAAGAAGCAGGCAGAGATTCTGCATAGTGAAAACGATTGGATTGTGAAAGTTCGAACAAAAAGTGAGTATTTCTAAAATCAAGAAGAAGAAAAAGAAAATAGTCAAATTTAGGTCCACGAGAAAAAGTTCTCCCAACAACTGGAAGTTTTATATCATCAAGACATGTTATCACTTCGGCTCAATCGGTTGTGACCGGAGAAAAGAAGTGGGGATTGAATGGAAAAAATGCTGAAGATAGTTGCTTGAATTCTAAAGAGTGAGTTTGAGAAAAATTTTTATCGGGCCACAATCCAACAAGTTTTCAGACCGCTAGAAGTTCCTGAGGAGATAGTGAATCACATTGAAATAATTCGAGGAGATTGTGAGAACGGACAGCAATGTGAACAGTCCATTGGAGCAGACAAGGTGACCTGACTCGACATGGTTCTCAATTTTAGATAGTTTCAGGCTTTCATATTGGGATTTTGTGATGGTGATTCTCAATTCGATCGAATGTTCAAATTAATGATAGTAGAAGTCAAGAGTTACAAAACCAAAAACTTCGCATGCATTTCAAATGGTTGACTTTCTAAATGTCCACATCTGTGTAACGAAATTTTTTTAGAAACGACAAAAGTCGATAAGCTAGACTTAATGGATGTTTTTGGATTTGATGGTGATCATTTGATGTATAGACTACTTGAGGTGAGCAATGATTGACTGAAAACTCAAAAGAAATACTATTCCAGATATCCGAATCCCACAATGACTATCTTTTGACCTCTAAATACTACGTGGAAGGAGATCGAGGAGGTCCGATGGTTTCGAATGTTGATGGAAGAGCTACAATCGTGGGAATAGGAGCATCTCGTGAGCACATCCTCCTACTACTCATGTTAATTTAAAAGTATTTTAGCTGGATATAACGACAAAAGCTCAGATACTTGGTTTTTTGATTTGAGAAGTCATTACGAACAAATTTGCAATATCAGTGGAGTTTGTGTGGAAGGAGATGCACCCAGTACTACGTCTACAGTGGCAACAACTACCGAAATCAAACGGATTCCAACAGAGTCTTCATCTACATTTTCCTCTTCATCTCCCTCTACATCAAGATTTTTTACGAAATCTTCTACGAGAATTCCAACTTCTACCGAAATGACAATTTTGACTACAACAAAATGTCAATTTGATCATGAAGAGGAGAAATTCGGAGAGTTGGATCATGAGAAAGATGAGGAGGATTTTGAGAAGAGCTCGGCTAGGGGATTTTTCATTTACTCGGTTGTGTTTCTTATCATGTTTTACTTGAATAAATATTAGTTGCTTTTTTCAGCTTAGATTGCATTTTTGGCTAGAATAAGCTAGAGTGAGTTGAAAATCAAAAACCGGAAGTTTGAAAACTTTCCATTTAAATACTCTAAAAACCTCTTATTACAAAGTTCCACGTTGTTCACTTTCCTATCCTCAAAACATTCCCACCAATACTATTTTTCGACTTCTCAAGAATTAGAAATCAAGATGAGAATTCAATCGATTATTCTTCTAACAATCATAGCAATTATTGGCTATGCCACGTGTCACGATGAGGAAGCTTTGACCGAGTATGATCATAAAGGAATCCCATATTGTAAGTTGTTCTAGCTCATTCGATTTTGCACCGAACTTTTTTCAGCCGAATTCGAAAAGAAAGAAAATGACTACAAGGCATTCGTGAAGAAGCAAGAAGCGATGGAGAAGAACCGAGATCAACGCTCAGCAATAAATTTCGACAAAGAAGAATTTGAAGATTGTGATGAAGATGAACTGAATCATTTTGAAAAAGAATCAGAAGATGATGAGAATGAGGAAGAAGACGACGAAGAAGATGAAGAGGAAGAAGAGGATGATGATGTGAGGGAAGAATTCGACGATGATCGATACATCTTCTCATCCAAAGACCTCGAGTATCTTGACAAGAACTGAATGCTGATTTTTTTAGTTTTGAAATGAATTTTTTATTGGAAATTGATTCCTTGTTAATTTTTGTTTTGTCTTATCATTGAATTGTCGCGATTTTTGAAATGTCCGGTTTTGAAACGTCCTGATACAGATTAAATAGACAGCCGAATCCGAACAGGTCAATTTTCAATTGAAGCGAAAGTCTCAGACCATCCAAAACAAGGAATTTCAATTTTTCTAGGCGCAAATCGATTCCTTCAGCTTCTTTTGACTACTTGAAAATATTTTTTTGAAGTCCTCATTCACCCTTTGATGAGTCCAAAATACGACAGACACAAAAAGTTGCCTCCTTCTCTGCCTCAATTTCCTGTAAACGCACTACCACCCCTTAATTGTATATACAAAAACACTCATTTGTTTACCTTATTAGTAACTTCTCATATATCAATGAGGGGGTGCGATTTTGTAAACCCCAATAGTCAAAAATGAAATCAGAATCTCGCCAATTCCCTCAAAATGATTATCTGAAGTTTGAAGAACAAGTGCAGTGATATTCTATTTATTCCGGGACAAGAAACAGTTTGATGAAATGTTGATGATAGTTTGAAATGTTGAAAGCTAGAAAGAAGAAAAAGAAAGAGGATACGTTTTCAGATGTTGACAAGATCGTGGTCTTTGGAAGACGGAATTTTAGGGATTGGGGGTTGTAAAGAGAACAAAAAGAGTGTCATGACGATTAGAAATACTAAAATGAAATAATTATTCACTCGAAGAAGCAAGTGCGGCTGATTCAATCAATTGTTGGAGATTCAATCCGAGTGACAACATGTGATTGGATGCATCGTCTCCTTGTTTGGCAGCAGATGAAAGGAAATTTGAAGCATTTGCACCACCTGGAAATGTAGGTTATTGATTTGTGGTCTTATATGGAATCGATATTTTACCTTGAAGAAGGAACGGATTCAAGAATGTCTTCTGATGAGTTGGAGATCCAGATGGAATCTTGGCTTTCTTGATTCTATTAGATGCTGCCTGCTTCATTGCTTCCTTTATCGTCTGTTGGAGTGCTGCTGTCACACTGTCAGTCTCAATCATCTCTTGTTTCAGCATAGTTGGAGAACCTTGATCTTCTTCCTTGATATCACTGGCAGCTTCTTCGGAATCAGAATCGTCTCCACTCTCTGTATTATTGTAATCTTCCTCTCCAAACGTCGAGAACAACGGGGCCATTGAGGGCAGGAATGAAGGGAAACCAGCCATCTGGAAATAAGAAAAACATTGTAAGGAGTAAGATAGATTGTCCCCCGGCTGCCAATACTCTCTCCATATTCTTCCCTCATTTCCCCTCTAACAATGTAAAGTGAGCAATCAGTTTAGTCATCAGTGATAGCTGAAGACTCTCCATTAGTCGAGTCGATGTAACCAAAGTCGTACACATACACATTACACTAAAACGGCGGGCTCCCTTCTCCTTCCCGTCGTCCTCCCGAAGGATATTTGAGGCCATTTTAGTGCCGTTTCTTCCTTCAATCAGGCCGTCGGCTGACGCACGTTGTAATAGGGAAGATTCGTTTTCCCCTAAACTCACCGATGGGCTGTTGTTGCTCGACTCGACTGACATTACATCATTTAACATTTTCCGTTTTCGCATTCCATTTCCACCGTTTCCAGAATCGAACGTGAATTCGGTGCGGCTTGGTTGAATATCAGTTCCTTCTCCTCCTGGTGCATTCAGACACGATTGGATCATGGCTTTTCCGGTATCAGATGAAATCATCGGTTGAAGTTTTTTGGTGGCATATGTGTAGACGTGACCAGTTTCAGATGCGACTAGAAGCATGACTTGCGTACCCGTTAATGTCGATAATTCGAAAGCCTATAAAGGAGAAGAATATCGATTGAGATTCTGAACGTCTTCTAGAAACTCACTTTCTTCATGATTCCCGTTTTCCTTTTGCTGAAAGTAGTGTATCTGCGAAGTTTGTTGTTGATGTACTCCATCTTGATCTTAACACGTCCCTTCGTTTTCTTTCCATTTGGAAGGAGTCCAGTCGAGGATGAAGGCGTCGGTGTAGAAGACGTTCCCTCTGGAAGAGCTGGGCTCGAGTTTTGAAGTTTTTGTAGGAGTTGGGCAAAGTCTTCGACGTCTGTCATCTGAAATTGGGAGAATGTGTGAAGAATAAGAATGATTGGGAAGATGGTTGAAAAGAGAAGTATGAATATAATAATGATGATCATCGACAGAAAGAAGGACATCGGGAAGAAATGGGGAAGAAACCAGTATTGGTATGGTTAACTTTTTACGGGACGACGACGACAAAGAAGAATCGTATGGGGAGAAGAAGAAGAATGGGAGGGAAGGAAAAGGGAATACGGTGGATTGGCTGTTAATTGATTCTGATCTATACCTACAGAAGTTAGTTTTCTTTTTGGCGGGTGTAGGGGGTGTCATCCCCATTCCAGAAAGACGTGATGAACAAGTTCATGTGACTTCTGGAAAACAAAAGCATCGATTGATTTGGGAGTCAGTCTCTGATGATGCTCTTTTCTCTTTTTCTCTCTTATTACGGCAGACGACTGCACATATGTTAGGTCCCCTTCTCTCCGAAAGAAGTGAGAAGAGCAATATGGGCGATAGCAGCAAAAGAAGAAGAAGAGGAGAGGAGAATCATCCGAAACGGTGTAATAGTGACGAAGAAAGGAGGCAGGAGTGGGAGAATGAGCACACCCGCGGGGGGAAGTAAAGATGGGAATGGAAGGACCCTGAAGGAATGACATATGAGGGATCCCGCCCACAAACGGATGGCGATGGATGTATGCGGCTGTTCGATCGTTGGGTTGTAATGGGAAGACGAAGAAGACGGAGATGGATACGGTAATGAGGTTTTTGGGGTCTTCAGTCGAAACTAAAAACGATGGAGATGACCTATTTGTGATCCAGAACATACACCGATCGAAAAACACATTACTTTTGAACCACATGCTTGGTCCTCCTTCTCTCCCCATCATCAAAAAGGTAAACTTTCACAATCTTCGAGACCAAAAAAAATGTGACTCATATCGGAAGCCAAAAATAAGGGAAAAAGTGATAGGGAAGATGGAAACAAAAAGCTTTTAGTGAAAAAAAAAATGGAAACCAAATAGAATTCCAAATACCATTTCTATATGTGATGGTGACTGGACTGGGCTAAAACTGGAACAAAGTTCCGAATTTGAAAACTCGACGGGTGGGAGATAGTTGTGCTATCAAAGATTCTAAAAGTTGAGGTTGCCAAGGTCTGAAGATGAAGGCTGGAAAAGTGTGTGTACTATTCGAATCATTGTTGAAAATTGTACTTTGAGAATCAAACAAACCAAAAATGGAGAAAGGTGACTGGGAATTCAAAGAATTTAAGTAGGTAGTTAAGAAATCTGATTGAAAAATACAAAAACTATAAAAGCTACCTGGAAACTTCACCTATAAAAAAAAATTCAGAAGAGTAAAGTCAAAAAACTAATTTCCAAATAAGGGAGCTTTCATATATACCAAAGCAAAGTAGATCTTTAAAAAGTTAGTTTGGATCATCATCGATTTTAATGAAAACCTATTTCCACCTAAAAATGATTCTAGAATATGAGCGACCCTCGGAGACAATGGTTTTTCTTTTAAATAAGACGACACGGTGCAACTTCCGGTAGAGTTGAAGCTCATCCGGTGTTCATATGCATCGATGAGCCAATCGCTAACAAAGCTAATTTTAGAATAGGAATTCAGAAAATCAACAATAATCATTCAACAAGTTCTCAATTGATAAGGCCTATTTTCAATTGAAGATCCTTTTTTGGAATTTGGGACACAATTGAAAATCACTTTCTCTACTTGTTGGTGGGATCACTAGAGGGAAAATCGGAGGGAACATTGGAAGATTATTTCTATGAATACTATGGTTCTTATGCGTCGAGACTAACACTAGTACCATGAAGACTATGAATACCTATCTGTCACCTATGTACCTTTGAGGAATGGCTACGGGAATCCAACTGAACCTCTCTGCTACCTATTCCTCATATATCCAAAAACAGATACCGCCGAATGCGGTAACAATTCCAAAGTCGGAAAACCCGTCGGCATTTATCATAAGCGGTCGGATAGCGGACCACAGCTCACCTCAGCCGACTCTATTACAAAGAGACTCTCCGATAGGGGAGGGGTACTCTTTCTCTTTTCCCTCGTTATCCAGAGACAGTTGCCCTTCTCTTCTCCGTGTCTTAGGTCTCCGAATGTTCTCTTTTTACAAGGCCGACGAGCAGAAGTAGAAGACGAAATAAGGTGTTCTGGCGAGCAGAAGTGTAACTGTGTGATATATGGTTATTAGGGAAAGTGTTACAACCTGAGGAGCTAGGGAATGTCTGTTGGCCTTTTTGAATGATTACTAACAGAACTAGTAGGAAGAAGACAAGAAAAAGTAGACCTACTGGGAAAAAGGAAATATTGATGAGTCAAAACTTGGAGGAGGAAAAGGAAAGTGTTCATATCTTTTCCTCCCTTTTCCTATATGAAAACAAAACATGGCAATGTGGGCGGAGCTTACGCGGCGCCAACCATTACAAGGCAAGAGACTCGCCCACATTTCCGTGTATGAGGAGGCATACGGTAGGTATATATAGGGATGAGAAGAAGCAGATGAAGAATCTGGAGATGAGGAAGAAAAGGGAAGAAGATTGAAAGTTATGGCCAACACACCAGAGACAGAGCCCCCAACACCAACATGTGCTTTTAACGATCGTTGTGCTGCGAGTTCCAAAGTGAGGAGTCAACCATATGTGAGAGATGGGGAAGGCATACCATATGGAATCTTCTCTCTTTTACCAAATTGACTTTGTGTGGAAACAGAGACTTTTTGGAAGAAAAAAACGAAGACGAAGAAACTTTTGGGCTTCCTTCCCTTTTGTTTGCTCATTGAAAGGAAGAGTGGGAAAGTAAATGAAAAGGGAAAAATTGGCAGGAGGCAAGAAGAAGACAGGAGCAACCGGTAGATGGTAGTGGTAGTGCATATAGAGAAGTCAAGTGATTTTGACTTTTCGAGGAAAAAATCACAGAGATGGGATGGGAGGCAATGGAGGGCTAAAAGAGGGAGAAAAAGCATGAGGAGAGAGTGACTTGTGGTTCGATGGCAGTGAATCATACCAAATGGGTCGATGAGGAAAAGAGTTACTGTAATAATAAGAAAGAGACATGTGACTCAGTTCTATGTTTGGATTTCTCTCCTCTGCCATCCTATCAATTCTATACGTGGACTCTGGAACTTCACGAGTGGAAACCCAAACAGTACTCTCATGTGACATCCAAAAAAATACATACGAGCTCGCTGTTTATATCCAACGGAAAAGAATCGACAAAAAAGTAAGATGGCGCCAACTTCCCAAAGTCAGGTCATGACGGTTCTGGTGGTTTATGAGAAGACCGAATCTCCGAAAGCGAGAGAGCTCAGGATGAACTTCTCTGGAACAGAAATGATGTCGGAGTTTCCCAGAAGACTTGTGTAATTGAGAAGTTCTCAGAAAGTTATAATATATGGAATCCTAAAATCTTACTTGTTTTGGACCGGGCCGGGCTAATGGAGGATTTTCTGCCACCCAGTCCAGCCAGCCTGGGTTTTTGGAGACAAATTTTTCCATATTCATTTTTTGGAGCGAACCCGTTGAGGCAAGGCAAATTTTCCACTTGTGTGTTTGTTTCTTACAAATCTTAGTGACTCTGACTTTAATAGGAATCGGCCGTTTTCTGAAATTTTAGCAGTGTTTGGAAGTTGTTACGTCAAGCCACGATTCAGAAGCATCCACGGCAGTCACCTCGAGAATCAGTAAGAGGCGTAGCCTAATTTTCGACTACGAGCAAATGACATTAGCGTCCAACCAGCTACTACTTCCTACCGAGACTTTCGTATTCCAATAACCGTGCGTTTGCTATGAGAGAGCACTGAAAAATTAGTGTTTAGTAGCTGAACACTTGTATTTCCGAATATGTACAGCGTCACTACTTCGAACACATTGGTACCAGCTGTTTATTGTTTTTTGCATGCATTTATAGCACTGAATCATCACCCTTTTCGGGAATCCCAGAAGCTAAATAATAAATAACCATGACGATTACACAGTTTCTTGTCTCATTGGGTTAAGCCTAAGCCACCTTCTGTTTCCTAGCAAATAGGGAAGTGTTGCGATGTGCCTTTCCCCACCGAAGTTCTTTTTTTTGCCATTTCCGGATCATCAGCTTTTGCGTGTTTTCGCAAGTGCCACGTCATGTCTGTCAATCTCTCCAAGTTGCACACTGTTTCCACTGTGCTCCCGAGACGTTCCCGTAATGAGGAGGAGGCTCCCTCTCGGCACTTCTGTTGTGGGAGCCACCACCTCCCAGCTGGAGAAGAACGAGAGAGAGAGAGAAAAGTCTTTTTGTTTGCCTTAATCGTGATCTCATGCGTCTCCTTCGATGCCCGATACAAGAAAGTGGTCGGGTGCACTGTACTGACGTGGACATTGATGACGACATATATAACACACTCATGGATTTACGTGAAAAAAACGGGAGAGGAGAGGAGAGAATGACTGAAGATGGGAAAAAATGGAGGAGAATCTCAGGCACCAAACTGGTGCATAAGCGGGGGAATCGAGTACTCTAAGGGGTTACTGTAAGTTTCCAAAGGAGTAACTATAGGGTGCTATTGGATTCACATGGAAGACTAAAAGATGACATCTACTGAATGAACTATTTTTAGCTGATTTTATTGCCTTATCATAGAAGAGTTAAATATAAAAGATAGGATTAGTCTTGGAAAAAGTTACTGTAGGTGAAGTGCAATAGAAGTGGAAAGGAAATGGTTGATTATCGAAAAAAGGATCACCGACAAATATGGGTTTCTAGTAGGATGGGCTTCATAGTTACAGGAAAACAATTTTGAGAAGATAGGTGGAAAGGTATACAGTATCGGGAAAAGGAAAAAATCAACTTTGGACGTTTTCAAGACAGAATGGTTTCCTTTAGGGACCTGAAGAATTAGTTTTCCTCAATTTGATTCTGTAGAAAATTCGTGAGTCTAGAATTCTATTTTTGTAGTTGAAAATGTTTTGCCATGTCTACTTTCATGGAAGGTAAGTAGGAATCTGTCTGAAAGTTCTCAAAATCAACACTGGATCTATTATGAACGCGGTTACGGAAAAACGTTGTCAGCTACAAAAGCGGATTTCTAGGATTAATCTCTACACCCACAAATTTTCGACAAATTGGCTAGTGGAGAACCAATTTTTAAGACCTCAATAGTTTTCTTTTTTAACAAAAAATTCCAAAGTTTTCAGCCTTTTGGTTACTGTATGTCACGGTTCTCGTGGTTCTTGAGATCTAGCTTGGATCTGAATTTTCAAATATACATTTATCAACGGAAAAATAGCTTGAAAAGATTTTGAAAAAAAGAGTTTACTGATAATTACATTGCTATCATACTTCACACTGCATTGAAATTGGAAGATAAACGGAAATGATCTCAGTCCAAGACCCAGGGTATAAGACAGTCGAAAGGTTCAAAATATGGTATTTCCAACGGTATCTACTCAAAAATGAAAATATGAGATCATGCTCCGAAGATGGTAGGGCGGTCACAAAAATGTTTCGGAGAAGATGGAAAAAGTGGAATAAGGAGAAGTGTCTCAACCTCATTCTTCTTCTAATCAAACAAATTCTTCCCCTCTGCCTCTTAAGGTTCTTCTCCGCGGGAAAAAAGAAGAAGCTCCATTCGGAGAAAACAGGCGGGCGCTTATTATGCAACTATGCATATATGCTTCTCCGGCTCCCGCGAAGTCATCTTCTCAAGCATTTCCAATCACGACTCGTTTTGTTTTATTTGGCAACAAAAGGACAGGTCTGTCTACGGGATATTTGGTCATGAAGGATCAGATCTAAAATAGACTTTTTTGAGATTTGTTTATTTCAGAGAGGAGACTCATAAGAATCTGGAAATGACTAAAGTAGATGGCTACCATTTGGTATTACGATACAGAATCCTCAAGTAACACAGTTCCATTGATCAAGCTGCAATTCATACATTACAAACCCAGACTTTATCGAGAGATGAAAATGAAAAGTCATCAAAAAGACGAAATCCAAACCCGATGAAGATCCGCGTTGACCTTCATTCCCGACGCTTCTGCATCTTGAACTACGTCTTCTTCTTTTCCTTCTTGTTCTCATTTTCTTCGAATTCATACTTTTTGCCTTGAGACAAACCATTCGTTGTTTGTAATTGGCGTGTCATAATAACAGCCTTTGGTTGCTGTTCCAACATTGTTTTTTCGGAACGACCTTTTTGTCACCCCGAATACACTTTATGAGATATACATATATTCCTCCGATGAAGATTTCTTCATTCAACAAAAAACGAGAAAGAATATGGAAATTTGCGGGAACGAAGGGAAGGTTAAGATAGCACTTGAACCTTTCAGAGGAGAATCGAGTTGAAAAGGGGACTAGGAGTTGATGAAAGAATCTGGAATAGAAAGTCCGGTTAGTGTATTGTAACGGCCTTTTTTTAAAGTTCAATCGAAGTGTTAGTCATCAAGAAGCACGATTTCTTGAAATCCCAGCCTGAAAACCACTCCAAGAGAGACGAGCCACTTCAAGAGACTTCAATTTTCCAGTTTTCCAGGTTATTCTGCTATGATTCCCGCGAGCAAAGGATTCATTCTACCCATTTCTTTCGAAAATTCACAGAATATTTAAATAACCTGATTAAACCCAATTTCCACTTTATTTTATCTGAAAATCACCTGAAAATCTGTCAGAAATTATTGTAGTTTTTTATGCCTTCGCGCGCGTTGCGGTCAGCCGCGACGCATCACTCAAAAATTTCAAATTTTAGGCCGAACATTTTCAATTTTCAATTTTGGCGAGCGCGCAAATTTTTTCCATTTAGTTTTGGTGTTTCTTTGATCTAATTTTTGTTGGTGGCGTGCCACGTGGCTTTCATTCGTTGTTTCAGATCGTCATTCACCTGTTCGCTGGTGTGTTTGTTTCAGTTGAGCTCTTTCCCTTGTTCGCGTGTTTCATGAGGCTTTGCGCTTCGGAAACAGTTCTCCGGACATCTGCTCCAAATTTTGAAAGCTTCTCATCGCCTAGATAAAGTATGAATAGTTCAAAATCGCAAAACTATTGAAAATGCGCGTAAACGAGTCAAATGCTTTTTTCCATATCCTTCGGTCGGCTGCCTCAATTTTGTGATTTTTCACTCGCTCACTGCTTTTAAAAAACCTTTCAATGCGACGATCTTTCTTTTGCTTTTCTGGAATTTTAAAACTTCTGTTGACTTGCTCCTAGCTTGAGCTGTTTATCGTTAATCTTTATGGTATCGTCATCTTCTTTCTCGTGTTTTTCCCTCTCGACTCTATTTTTTCTTTCCAGCCAGCTCAACATCCTCCCGGGTCGTCACACGAAACATGTCGCATCTTAACTACGAGACTCGCCTTCCACTTGGACAAGCCACAGTCGACCACTTTTTGGGACTTCCGCCCCACCCATCCAAGTGTCAGGCGACGTACGTCTGGATCGACGGAACCGGCGAGCAGCTTCGCGCCAAAACCCGCACCATCGAAGCGAAGCCACAATACGTTTCCGAGTATCCAGTGTGGAACTATGATGGCTCATCCACAGGGCAAGCCGAAGGAATCAACTCTGATCGCTACTTGAAGCCAGTTGCCGTGTTCGCCGATCCGTTTTTGGGTGGATCGAACGTTTTGGTCATGTGCGAAACGTTGGACCATGAGATGAAACCAACAGGTATAGTGATCCACTAGTTCCTGCTTCCCCTCATTTGGAATTTTTCAGCCACCAATCATCGGAGTGCCTGCGCCGCCATCATGAAGAAGGTGGCAGATCAACATCCATGGTTCGGAATGGAGCAGGAGTATCTGATCGTCGACAGAGATGAGCACCCTCTTGGATGGCCAAAGCATGGATACCCTGCCCCACAAGGAAAGTACTACTGCGGAGTTGGCGCCGATCGCGCGTTCGGTCGTGAAGTCGTCGAAACGCACTACCGTGCCTGTCTTCACGCCGGAATCAACATCTTCGGATCGAATGCAGAAGTGACTCCAGGACAGTGGGAGTTCCAAATCGGTACATGCGAAGGAATCGACATGGGTGACCAGCTCTGGATGTCACGATTCATCCTGCACAGGGTCGCCGAGATGTTCGGAGTATGCATCTCGCTGGACCCGAAACCAAAGGTCACGATGGGAGACTGGAATGGCGCCGGATGCCATACAAATTTCTCGACGGTCGACATGAGAAAGCCGAACGGACTCACCGCCATCTTGGGAGCAATGAAAGGACTCGAGATTACACATCTCGAAGCTATGAAGGTCTACGATCCAAATGGAGGACAAGACAACTTGCGCCGTCTGACAGGCCGCCATGAGACCAGCCAAGCCGACAAGTTTTCGTGGGGAATCGCGAACCGCGCCTGCTCCATTCGCATTCCACGTCAAGTCGCTGATGAAGCGAAGGTAAGATTAGTATGATGAAAAGAAACCTCGATGACATTTTCATTTTTCCAGGGTTACCTAGAAGACCGCCGCCCATCGTCCAACTGTGACCCGTATCAGGTCACCGCAATGATCGCCAAAAGTGTCCTCCTCGATTGATGCCCGGCTCGTTCCAACATTCACAAACAACTCAACCTATATGTGTCATTCGGACTTTAATTATACTTATGTTTCCTTTCTGTTCAATTGTATCTCACCCCGATTGCTTTGCCTGTAATTTTGATGCACCCCAACTCCTTCAAAGGAGAAATTGTAAAATTAAGAAAATAAACTAACAGCATCCCTCGCAGAATGAATTTTTGACTTTCTGTTTTTTATGTTCGATATCTTTCTGCGAAAGAGACGAGAAGAGGAAAGCACCTCAACGTTCAGTAATAAGAAAATCCGAATTTCGGACATCATAAGCGCCGCTCTTTTTTAATTTATAAATTCGATAATTTTTTATGGAGAAACTTATTTATTAAGAAATCAAAACCAGATGGCGAAAACAGCCAGAATGATTACAACTCCATAACTGATTCGAAGGGAGGACGCTTGATGAAGAACTGTGAGATCTCCATCGAATTCATCTTCATGATGCTCGGAATCATCCTCTGGTAGTTGCACTAATGCTTGCTGAATCGGCGGATTGGTCGGTTCAGACTCTTCTTGTTTGGAGTTTTGATCATCTGATTCAATTGCCTTAGATTCTTCCTTTTCTTTTTCAATTATTACTTTCCGAGTTGTTGTAGTGGTCTCAGAAACTCTGAAACACACAGAATAGAGAATGTAGGAAACTGGAAACTAACGGTTGACGGCAGATTCCCGCATACGAGCAGAACAAATCGGAGAAAACTTCAATCGAGATAGCATAATCTTGCTTGCAACCAATATCAATATGATAAAACACTCCAGTTAGTGTCTGTCTTCCATTGATCCTTTTGAAAAGACCTCCTGATGCGTAGATGGGACATTGGGATCGAGTAACACACAGTTTTGAGGAAAAATCGGAATCTCTTGCATTACATCTGACTGTCTGAAAACCAGGTTAAATTTTTAAAGATTGCCTATGAAATTTCATATTTACTCTAGCAGCAGTGATACTTCTTATGAAGCCTCCTTCAGTTGTATCCAAAGCATGCGCTTCCAGATTGTTCTCCAACTGTGGTGTTCCTTTACCTAAACTCTCTTCTGTTTTTTTTTTCTCGAATTTATCGGTAATTTGACTATTCACCTGCAAGACAGCTAGGCGCAAGATTGGGGAATTTCGGAAACCCCTGAGGCATTTCGAGAAGAATCACTCCGAATCCGAATTTCTCTGGATCACATTCTCCAAAGTAGACGGCCTGGAAGTGCACAAATTGATTAGAAGTGATTGAATCCAAATAATTACCGATTTCAAAGGTGGATGTATTGCGTTATTACATAATCCAGCTGAAGTATTAGTGCAAGGATCCATATAAAGATGTGATTGAATGATATACTGTTCTGGTATTTCCATAACACTAAAATGAACTATGAATCATATATCGATGCTTTCTTCTTTTCACCCACTTGTTTTTACAATTTGATAAGTCTACTGGTGCCTTGTCTGCAAACCATGTTTTATTCCCCGATTTAACTGACGCATTGTTAATATACGCTCTTGGTGAAACTACAGCATGTCGTTGGGAAATCAGTACTGTAGGAGTTATTATAAGGTCTCGACCCGATTCTTTCATGTGCGATACTGTTACAGCAATCGACCACGGACTCAATTCAGATGTCAGAGTAGAGTTAGCTGAAAAAAACAAATCAATTCTGAAACATTTGGGATAAGTCATTCCTACGTTTTGACGGTTTCCCACAAGACTCTGCAAGTTCTTTGCTTTCCGACTCGGATAGTTTAATGAAATCATTAATCAAAGGGATATGTGTAGTTGTGACAGTATTTTGCTGGGCAGATCTTCCAAAAATTATGTTTGGTCATTAGAAATTAATATTTTCGGGAATAACTAACCTTGACCGGTACTCGTTTTGAGTGATGCTCTGGGAGGAAGAAATCAGAAGTAAGCTAACGAGAAGGAAGATTGTAAATCTCATCTCGACGAGCTGGAGAAAAGAAAAAGTTTTAATTTCGAGTGAAATTTGAATAACAGAATGGACGAATGACAGTGACCAGCAAGAAAAAGACCACGTTGAGGTCATCTAATTATTTAAAGTGTTGAGTTGTATTAGTACAACAAAGCTCTCGGAAGTAAGTTTTTGATAAGAATGCTGGAAAGATGGGAGACATGACGATGTCAGAGAACCTCCAAAATTTACAAACATATTGAACACTAAAGCATAAATCCCTATTAGAACTGGAACAATACTTTAATATCTTTATTAGGGAAATTCAATTACAGAACGAAATGAGGACAAGCAGAATCAAAACTCCAGAATACATTGACAGGGACGACGAAGAATCAGAAACAGTGGTATTTTCATCAGTTTTCTCCGAATCCTCATCATCTTCAGAATTCCATTCCTTCTCAGGTTGCTGCACTTGTTTCTCTCTACTTGGTTCCTCTTTCTTGTCCTCTGGCTCATCGTCATCTTCGTTATCTCCGGAATCTTCTTCTTCTGAGGTCGGCTGCTGATTTCCACCCTGCTTTCCAGTATTCCAATCATTCGGCACTCGCTCCGGGGTCACATTCTCCAACGGCGTAGTCTCTGCCGGCTCAATAGTCGGTCCTTCCGTAGATTCTTCTTCTTCCTCTTCTTCTTCAGTAACCTCAACCGACTGACTCGTTGTTTCCGTCTCTTTCAGTGTAGGACGTTGATAGACTACAGTAGTTTTAGATGTTGTACCAGTTTCAACTCTGTCTACTATCGTGGAGCCCTTGGTGGTTTCGATTCTGGAAGTCGTGGCTTCCGGAGTCCTATTGTCAATGTTACCAGAATCATCCGGCAAATCAACCTTATTGGTTACTTCAGTTCTAGGCTCAGTAGTTGCCCTCTCCGTCGTCTCTCGTCTTGTAGACGTGGTGATTGAAGTTTTCACTGGAATCGTTTGAGTAGTTGACGTAGCCGTAGTTGTGGTAGTCGGGGCGAGTGGAGTTGTGACTGGAATCGTTTGAGTGGCCGATGTAACAGGGACGGTTATTCTTTGAGTAGGTGCAGGAGGAACTACAGCGTTTTGATTGCTTGGAGGGTCGACAGATCTAAAAATTGAAGTCCTGTGTATTGATAAGAAACAGAACTAACTTTGTGCTGCAGATTCCGGCATACAGACAGAATTGATCCGATAAAACTTCCATGGAGACAGCGTTGCTGCGTTTGCAATCGTTGTCAAGATAATTCATAACTCCCACGAGTGTCTGTTGACCGTTTTGGTTTCGCATAACACCTCCGTAGTCTTTACTACACGGAGTAGTATAAGGACAAATTTTGCAGTAAAAATTAAACTCATCCACCTGACACTTTTCTGTCTGAAAATCAGCTAGTAGACAGAGTAGATTCGAGAATAACTATGAACACTACAATATACCTGGACAGAACTGATGGTTCTTTTATGCTCATTTTTGTCATCCGATCCAATAGAGTGCAACTGCAAGTTGTTTTCAAATTGAGGCATTCGCTTTCCTAGAAATGTAATCATTTGCTGCTTCCAACAATCGAAAAGCTATGTTTACCTGCGATACAGCTGGGAACCAAATACGGAAGATTCGATGGCAGCTCCATATCCATTTCTAAAAGAATCACCCCAAACCCGATTTTTTCCGATTCACACATTCCAAAGTAGATTGCCTGAAACTTCGGTTCAAGAAAATTTGAAATGGACTCCATGTACTCACAGATTTCACCGAGTGGTATACATTTTTTCCACATTTTGCAGCATCATTGCAAGTGCTCAAATCAATTCGTGTAAGCTTAATGTATTTTTCCGGTATCTCCATGACACTGTAACTCCGTATCATTGTAGTGATTGAACATCTTAAAGACTTACTTGTTTTTACATTTTGACGCATCCACAAGTACTTCATCTGGCCACACAATTGTATTCCAGTCACCATTTCTTCCACTTATCAATGCGTTTGCTAAGGCAACAACATGACGTTTCGATATGAGTGTTGACGGTGTATAGATTGTTTCAGATCCGTGTTTGACAGTAGTGGTAACAGTCCATGGAGATAGATCAATCGGTAGTTTTGATCCAGCTGAAAACGTTATTTTCAATGCATATCCATCTAAAATTCAACTACGATTCGTTGGTTTTCCACAGGATTTCTCATTATCGGTGTTTTCAGACGAAGTCAGCTTATTGAACGGATTTTCAAGAGATATCGGCACAGGCGGCGGTATAGGTTTCGGAGTATAGGCTTCTGTGGATGTTCTGGCAAAGAAATTACTCTAGTGAAAGTATTAGTTTTTTGAAACCAACTTTTTACAAATGCCCGACAAGGTGCAAATCTGTTCCTTGTGATATCCCACGGAAGCAATATTTTGAGTATTGCACTTTGAGTAGTGGGAAACCGCCATTCCTAAAATTGTATCCCTTCCATTCTTTTTTCTTATCATATTGCCTCCTCCTCCATCAAAACATTTTGGCATTTCCACACAAAATTTGAAATCTTCGGGGTATGAGCAAACAATTGCCTAAAATAGTTACTATTGCCACTGTGTGCCAGTATCGCCAAAATATAACTAACCTTTGCCGAATAGAATTCAATGGCTCTTCCTCTTTTTGAATTCACAGCTTGGTGGCCCAAAAGATCTTCTCCGACTTCAACTTTATCATCGGCTTCTACAAAAAATTATTGGCATCAATCAACACTCATTATATATAATCTTGCCTGGCAGGCACACATGAGTAAGGTAAGGTATATCTTGTGGAATGTCTTGTTTCATTTCAATTAGAATTATTCCCGTTGGAAGGTTGGTTGTGTCGCAAGATCCTAGGTAGTATGCCTGCAAAAAAATTCTTGGAATTGAGACGATACTTAGAAAATAAACTAGCCGATTTGATAGCAACAAATGGTCGCCACGGGCAAAGGAAATTATTGCCGCAGGCCTCAAGATCTATATTGATTTTGTCCGTTGGGATTTCCATCAAACTGAAATAGCATTTTTGCAAAAACCGAACGACAATTTTGCACTTACTTATTCTTGCACATTGTACTGTCAATTTCTGTATCATCCATATCCCAGGTCCACTTTTTATTGTCCTTTGTTCTACTTATCACAATAGGACTAGACGACAAAATGTGTCGTTTTGATATCAAAATTCCAGTCGAGAAGTATTTTTTCAGTACAATGCGAACAGTCCATGGGGACAACTCGTCGTTTGAAGTAGCTGTTGCTGAAAGTTAATAAATTCCGTTAAATGTTTTAAATCACTTCAAACTCACGATTAGATAGCCTTCCACATGATTTCGAACGTTCTTCATCTTCAGCAACGCTCAATTTTTCGGAAAACGAAACTGAGGCGAAGCAAATGAGAAGAAAGATTGAACCTCTCATTTCAAAGAGTGGTCGAATCTCGAACTAAACAGTCTGCGGGAGAATTTTTCAGAAAATCTGCAATTAACGTGAGGTTGAACGTAAGTGTCAGGTATTTTAATATTTAATGAAACTAATCAGAGGGTGGTCTTACTATCAGGACAGGTTACTTATTGCTTGTGACTTCCCTCTGACCATTCCCTGCTGAAATAATGGGAAATTAGAGATAGTGGATCCAGAAGGAAGCTTGCTCATGTTAAGCGAGACACACAAAGTGATACATCTTTCTTGCATGTTGTAACATTTTCTGACCCATCTGAAAGAAACTTTGGGAGCATAGGCGAAACAATCTATAGCCGCGTTTAATATTTCATTTGTAAAGCTTCATTCATTAAAAATCAGAGAAAAAGTGCAAGAAGTATGAAGACAAGAATATGCTGGACTGAACTCTGCGACGATGTCTCCACTGGCTGAGTTGTTCTGAAATATGAATGATAGTGATCTAGTATGTCTATTACTAACTAACACTTTACAGATTCCAGCCAGCGAGCATAGTTTATCCTTGAAGAATCCAATCGAAACATAGTGATCACTGTTGCAGTCCTTAGCAAACCATTCAAATAACACTGCTATTCCAGTATCTCTGCCATTGATCTTTTTCACAAGAGTTCCAGATCTTCCGCCTCTTTCTGGCGCACATGTAGTTCTCACCGCGCAGACAGATTGAACGAATTTTCCAATATTTGCATTACAGCTCTGGATCTGGAAAGATAAACTTTTAATAATCTACCTTTTTCCTAAGAATTTACCGTGGCAGGCTCCGAAATAATTGAAACCTTTTTGTCTCCTTTCATTGAATCAAATTGAACAGTGTCTTTGACAAACGCCGGTTTTTCTTCAGCAGGAAGACAGACTGGCACAAAATAGGGGCCATCTTGAGGAACGTTGGAACTGATTTCCAGAAGAAGGAGACCAAATGGAACTTCTCCAGATTGGCAGTTTCCCAAGTACCATCCCTGAAAATTGATGATGATTGGAAGAATCAGATTAAATCCAATGAGACAGCGATTGAAAATCAACTGACCTTAACTACAGAACGAGTGATACGAGTTCCACACTGTTCCGGATCTTGACAAGTGCTAACCGATACTTTGAGTGTTTTCAAAGTTTTCACAGGGATTTCCATTTCACTGAAAGATAAGCATAAGCTAACGTAAGCTTTCTGATTTCAACTTCTCTTGGCACTGCTTGAAATCCACATTACTTTTGTCAGCCCATTTCCATTGTTTGTTATTTGTATTATTTACTTCTTCCAGACCCATATATGCTGGAGCAATCACGTGACGTGGAGAAACTAGGACCCCACTTCCATAGTATTTTGTCATATCTCCTGATGTTTTATTTTTTTGCCAATAATTGATTCCCATTATCCACGGTGCTTTATTATCGGCAGCATTCGGACTTGGTTTTTCAGCTAAAAAGACTCCGGTTCACCAACAAAACCAGAAATGGATCTCACGTTTGTGAGGTTGTCCACACATTTCAGCTCGTTCTGCATCGAATTCTTCACTCAACTTTTCGCAGCAAACCGTTGATAAGATTGCGAAGAAAATTACCAATTTTAGCATCATTCTGAAGTTGAATTGAAGATGACGGAAATTTGAAATGAGCATGGAAACTCACATGAAGATGTGTCGAACAATTTTTGTTTTTGTTGGTAGATTGATTGGTGTGAAATGGTTAAATTTATAGTTTTAATTTTCGGGGGAGAAAAATGAGTTCACGGGATTTGAAGGCGAACTGGATTTTGTTCCGTTTGAAAAATGAAAAGCTCTGACTGAACTCCATATTCAACCGCTTCATTGCTGAATCTTTTGGAAGACTGATTTTCATCAGTGAACCATAACTGCCAACAACCGTCCAGAGTTCTGTCTCCTCCCACAAAAAATCACTTCAAAATCTCAGATATTCCAAATGTCCTTTCCGCTGTGTTCATGAATACCTATGACTGATCTTCCTTGTTCACATTGTCTCACAAACTGAAAGGAAAACAAAAGAAAAAAAAAACAAAAATAACAGATTGGGATCAGATCTTTATTCGTCTTCCAGTTTTATAATGTTCCATTAGTTAGTTTTTTTCAGACAATAGATGTTTTTTTTTCAAACAGTTGGTAATTCAGACAGTTGGTTGGTGGGTGGTGAGAGAAGGGGGGACGGGACCATATTGTTATAGGTGAAATTGATTGAGAAACCATTGTTTTTAGTGCAAGGAGAAACAATAGTGAATGAATAAAAATGTGAGTTGAAGAAAAAAGAGTTTTTGTTTTTTTGGGGACGGGGGAGGGGAGAAAGATGGGGAATGGGGGAAAATGGGGGAAGGGATGGTGGATAGGTTCGAAAACCAGTAGAGATCTATACAAGAGTTTTCAAAATAAAAGAATCATTGAAAGGATTAGTCGAGATGATGCCATTGAGCAACTTGACGTCCTGGATTCTCAAGAACTTCGACGACGTGAGAGTCTTCCATGTTCAAAAGAGCTCTTCCGATGACATCGTTTCGATTTACCTTGTCGTGGTTGATGACCTAAATATAGATATGTGACTTTCAGGATTCAGAATTGAATTACAAACCTGTAGATCGATGACAGAATTATCCAATCTATCATCTGGGAGTTCGAAAACAAAGGATTCATTGTAAACCGGGTTCAAAGTGGATCGTCTGACGTGAGTTCGCTTCTTGATGATGCGTTCTCCGCTCTCTTTGCGAAGGTAGAGTTTCACGAATGGATCTGAAACTTTCATTTGCTTTTTTCTATAAAAGGAAACATTGAATCTTGTTTTCCAGTTCACTTCTCCGTCTATTCAACACTATTCATGCGGAAAAACCCTACCTGCAGTTCCTGCATCATTTCGTCCTCCGAGTCCACGAGCCTTGAGCACGACAACAGTCAAATTGTTGAATGCTGGCTGATAGGTCAACGAGAGAAGAAGCTCTCCACGAGCAGCTACAGTATCTGTAGCACGTGGGAGGAGAGCGAGGTCAACTCTGAAATGTTGTTTGTTGTTATGGTTCACTGATGAAGTTAGGCTTACCTCATCTCTGGGTGAAGCTGAAGTTCAGCATCAGCGAGTCTGTAGACACATTCTCCGACGACGGTGTCACGGGAGTAGCGGTCGAAGGCAACGACCTAAAATATTTCTTGATAACAATTCTCGACTCAAAGTCTTCTTACCTGGAAGTGCAACGTGGCAAAGTTGACCTGTTCATGAGTGACTCCGTACATGGCGAATTGTTCCTCGTAGACTGGATTGATGGTAGAACGAACGATTCGGGTCTTGACACGATGCTCTCGTTCCGGAAGGAGTTGAAGCTTGACATATGGGTCAAGAAGACATTGTCCATCCCGGGAGACAACCATCTCGCAGAGGCCCCGGCAGTTGATGATACTGACAAGAAGGGTCAAGGTGTGAGGATCATAGCTCAGAGTGAATGTGATGTGTCCACGTTCGGATGGAAGTTCCGATGGGGAGAGCTAAAATTTACTTTTGATAATGGTATGGGAGGGAACTCAGCACTCACTTTTCTGGTTCGGTCTTCCAAAAGATTCTGCAATGGAACGATTGGTGATGGAGTTGAGTCATTTGAAAGAGGCGATTGAAGGGGTGATGGACTCTGTTTGTATCCTCCGGGACCCTTGGGAAATCCTCCACGGACAGCAATCACCTAGAAAAATGTGGGGTAAGATTTGATGTAGTCCTTGGTCTGTTATGCGTTTCCGTCGGAAACAAACATGCCCATGAGATCTTCTTCTTTTCTCTTCGATCCTAATGAAATTTAAGAGAAAAGAAAAGAGAGGGTGTGCTTTCTTCTCCATCTTTTCTACCCCTATTTCGTCTTCTTAGGAACAAACATTGAGAATGTTTGTGACGTTTTCTGTTCTTCTCAGAAAGATAACATCGCCTTCTCCGGAAATAGACACCCTTTTGTTTCAAGTAATTTAAGAAAACAAGGGAGAGAAAGTCTGGAAAGTGCAAAAGTCCTTTCAGTCACTGGAAGAGAAGGGAAAAGTCTAGACGTACTTTGAGAAGTTCAAATGTGACTAAGGAAGAGACGAATGAAATTGATGGAATTTTCAATTTTCAGCTGGCTTCTAGAAAATTTAACCATCTGAATAATAAAATAACAAACCTGTTTTGGAGGAAGAAGAAGTGAAGGATACTGGCGACGTTTACGAACAGCGAGAAGGGCGGCAACGGCTACAAGAGCCGCGAGACCGACGGCTCCACCAACTCCAAGATAGAACCATTCTGAAAATAGATAAATGAGAACTTTGACCATTTTCTCATCGAGGTAAGCCATCCCATCATCATAAGCTCTCATCAGTCAACTCTTTTTTTCTTTCTCTAATCTCTGGTTTCATATGTTGCTATAAATACAACGTTTCCTCTAGTTTCAGATCGATAGTTTTGCAGATCTCTGAGCTCTGAGAAAGCCATTTTCTCATAAACTCAAGGTCCCCCTTCCTCAATTAAGTCTCATTTCACATGCTCCTCTTTTCCGCCCCGTTTTCCCATATAATCAGCTGCTTTTCTACTTCTTTTAATCATTTTGTGCTCCTCTCGTTTTTTTTGCTTCTTTCCCTCAGTGGAACGTGCTGAATAATTCGGATGGTCTGTCCGAAAGAGAGGAGCAGCTGCTTCTCACTCGGAAATGACAACAATAACATGTCAAGAAGGCAAAAAAAAAGAGAAAAAACAAGGAAGAACAAGAGGATTTCCTTGTTCGGGGCAAGGATAATGGGAGGAAGGGGTTTCTCCGAAAAGGAAATATTCTTTACTTCTATCAAAAAGTCTATCGAAAAGCCATTGAAAGTGACAGAAGACGCCTCCGTAAAATTCTCTCGAAGATTATCCTTACCTAAGCCTTCGAGCTCAAAGACTGAGCCAACAATTTTCCAAAAATTGGGAGATCTAATCCTAAGTTAAGGTCCAAAATGATGTCATTTCGAGGCTTCTATTTTTGATTTCTGACCGGAAACTTCAAGTCTTCTGAGTTTTCGTCTTGCTCCCAAAGTCTTTTCTTTTTCTTCTTTTTCAGGCCTCTTCAGACAAAAAATGAATCCGAGGAGAGACAAAAATGATGTCAAGACAGATGACAAATTGTAATATTTCAAGTGATAAGGTGTTCGTGATGTCATTCATCCCCTGAGGAACGCAAAGTTTAAAGGATTATGCTCCGAGCTTCATGACGTCACGATGGAAGCTGTAGCATATTCAAAGTTTTTCTGCAGAGGCAAGTGCTCATAAAAGGGTTTCGAATTACGCCTGAAAGGGCCAATGACGATGGCTATTTGGGATAGAAACGAGAGGAGATTTCTCCCCCAGAATAGTGGTTCAAAAAGTGTAAACAAGTCAATCAGAGGGAAAAGGAAATTATGGGGGTTCACATTCTGGAATATTCCGAGAAAATCAGGTTATCCAGTTTTCATAGAAGCCATTGACCCTGTTTATTTTTAAGAAATCAGAAAAATCAGAAGATGTGTACTTCGAGAAAAAAGGAAATTTTGTTTTCGAGGGAGAGAAAGTTCTCGTGAGAATAACATGATGGCTTGAATCATGAACACTAACCACGGGGGACCTTCTGAATCTATTATGAATCTGTTTGTGATCATTGAAATATTTCGAGTGTTCTCAGATTGCTCAGCACTGATGAATCACCGTTCCAGACAACGGAGAAATGAATAGTGTTAATCTTGACGTTCACACGTCATCTGAGAGAGAGGATTTCTGAAGTTGTAGTCAGAAAAATGAGGAAGCAATTTCAATGTAGTACGAAGCAACAAGAAAACGTTCCTGTACAAACTCTGATCATCTGTCTAGACTCCGATACTATATTCTGGAGTGTCGCCAACTACAGTACCCCGATGTTTTGTATCCATACAAAAAAGAGATAACGTACCGTGTCCCGCGCTCTTCGCCAACCCCTGTTGATAGTGGGGCATGTGACGAGAGGACGTCTGTGTCGATCGCTTGAAGAAGGCGTCGACCGAAAAAGAAAAGTGAGTGAGCTTGCTCAAGGGAGCCTCTGAACCGAAAAGAAGAAGAAGAAAAAGAAGAAGAAGAAGATGAAGAAAAGTGAAAAGAGAACGAAGGGCGAGAGAAGAGATAGCAGAGAAGTGGGCGTGGCCCCCAATGGGGGGGGGGGGCAGAAGACGTTGTGTCAGCTGAAAAAAGGATGGAGAGGGAGGAGAGAAATAGGAATGACGAATAAGTATGGAGCACTTGTTGCCTCTTTCTCCTCTTTTTTTTTTCTTACAATCGAAGGCCGCGACGCCGACCGCTCCGCGCCAAGGCGACGTCACAAAAGGGCGAAAATGGAGAAGAAGAAGCAGAAGGAGGTGTGAAAAAGGGCGAGATGAGATTAGAGGAGCAGAAGAAGAAGGAGAAGACGGAAGAGGAGAAGGGAAGACATTAAGAAGGCGAAGAGAAAAGTAATTGAAAAAAAGATATAGGGAGACTTGACACTACGGTAGCTCTGATTTATGACCCTCCCCCTTCTTCTTCCCTTTTTCGTGGCTCTGATATTTCTTCTCTTTCTGAATGAGTAGGAGTCAGGTGGGAGTATTCAGAAGATTCTGGAATATGAGAAGTGTACTTGGAATGGAAAGAGGAATAGGAAAAATGTAAACAAATCTGAAAATCTGGAAATGACATAGAAGCGGAGATTACAGATCCCTTGACATCTGATCCTTGATAAGATGTATTAGGAGTGTGTCTACGTGTGGAACCAGTCACCGCATCACACAAGGGAGCAAAGTGTGGGCACTGAAATTGGAGACGTGAGGATTCAGAAGAGGGCCCCCTTCTCGTCATGGAGAGATCATTTGGTCTGAAGTTTCAATGAGGGATCTATGCATGAGAGAAGCGGAAACAAAATATGTTCTTTATACTGAATAATGGAAAATGGAAGTGAAACGTCAGAGCTGACAATGAATCCGGCCGGAAATTTCAGTCCTTCTTCCTTCCATCTTCTGAATTCTACCCAATCATCATCCATTTGTTATTCAGTTGTGCCCCACTCAAAAATTGTTGTCATAAACACCAAATATCCATCTCAAAATTTCATTCGGAAAGGGTGAATTAAGGTTGTCACGAGATGGGAAATCATAGCTTTCCCATCGGAGAGATTGACAGAGAGGCAACCTATGATTTTGCCCACTCTCTTCTGAACTTTTGGGCAACTTTTTTAAATGAGAAGCCAGATGTGAAAGCTTGGAATCTAGAAGTTACTGAAAGAAACATAGTTGCAATCTGTCGGGCACGCTCATAAAGCCTGGACGGGCTGAAGGAAAATTTGCCTACTGGAACCGCCGGCAGAGAAAATCATCAGAACAATGATTGGAATATTCGGCCCGGCCTGGCCCGTGCAACCCTGAAAGGGAAGCGATCAAGAAGAAAATTCTAGACTCTTGCATTGCAGATGTTAATCTCTTAACAAGAAGATTAGATCGGATAAAGTTCGCGAAGAGAATGAAATGGCGAGTGTTAATGTCACTTCTTCAGAAGATTATGAATTCTTTGCACCTGCTCTTAACTTTTTCTTCTTATTGTCTAGAACTTGTGGGGGAGTCACGAATCAAAGATTGATTCTCGCGGAGGAAACATGAGTTCAAAAAGTCAGATGTCCGTTTCGATATGCACATCAAACTCATCAAACATGTGCTCTTTGATTCATGAATTGTCTACCGACTTTTGCGGTAGAGAAATTATGCGAAATGTCTGAAGACTTCTCAACTCCCTCTAATTATTATAACGATTCAAGAGTCTAAAGTCCGCATAATCCTATCTTATGACTCCATAATTGCTCGCACTCCCTGAAAAGGAAGTGGACACTTTTCACGTGGGAAAAGCTAGAGGAAGTGAGAAGAGATTCAATTAGAGATGAGATTTTGGACTCTCAGGAAGAAGAAGAAGATTATGCAAATGTGTTGAAAAGGAACGGAAAAGGATTATGATGCCATATTTCGCTTAAAAGAGCTTGGAATTGCTTTGAAGTTCGAGGAAAAGATCTTGTGAAAGGTTGTGCAAAATTATGGGTTTCCTTTCATGAAATATGTCAATTCTAAGCCTTTTCGAGGTAAGAAGTTAAACTTCCCACGAGAGTACCTTACTTTATAGGGAAAATTTTAGATGGATTTTTGGTGTCAATGAACACAAATATTTGAGTGGGAGATTACGGAATAACAAATGAGCAATGATTGGATTGAATTCAGAAGAAAGCAGAAGAACGAAGAAAGAAGAGAGGAGAACTCTGCATTTCCGGTCTGACGTACTACTTCCGCAAAGAATTCGCCAATTTCAGGTTCTTTCAAATTCAGGAAATCTTGAAAACACAAAATGAGCTCAAAGTACACCTCATTCTTTTTCCAGGAACGCATTCGCTTAACACTAATTCAATATTCTCGTTCTCTCCGAACTTGAAAAATGTCTGATTCAATTATTCCCTACTTCTCTCTCACTTTCGGATTCCGTTCAAAATGAACCTCTCATGAAAAAGAGAAAAAAATGAATCGACCTCTTTTTGGTCCCTCTTTTTTTATGTCATCTGACTGCTTCTGGGAACTTTCATTCTAATGAATAATTTATCGAAAAATGCTTTCGAGAAGAAGATGAAACGATGGGGAGAATAGAGAGGTATGAAATCGGAAAAGGGGGCGTTTTCTTTCCAAGCTACCGTATCTCGTAAAATCTCTCTCGAAAATGCACCAAAGAAATAAAAGTGAGTAGTCTACCATCGTGATTTTATGACCTAATTTATGTCCTTTTTATGCTCTTTGGCATATTTTTCTCTCTAGAATTTTCCCGCCACGTCATCTGATGATTCTACCTACCAATCCATCAAACCTCCACAAAATACGATTTCCATAAAATCCACGTCATACGGAACCAAAACCAATGCGTACATTCGGAAAGTGGTCGTTTGGATGGTTGTGTGTGTGATTGACACTTTTGAAGCAACAAGAATAAATTGGAATGGTGTGTCCGTTTGTAGCAAGGTCTCAGAATTCTAATTTTGCAAGAGAGAGGGGATCAGACTATGCTTGAAAAACTGAACGCTTTCTTAGCTAGTTCATCTAGGAAATGTGACTCATGAGAACCTCAGGGCTTCTAGAATTTCTACGGAAGTTATAAGAATGAACTCAGCTGGTTTTAGTGTTATTTTACAAGGGAAGCGTGTCACCAGACCGGATCAATTTTTCCTAAATCTGAATGAATTCCTTTTTTGGGATTCTGAATGCAAAAATTAATTCTGCGCAGTCGAACGGGTTGAGCGGATCAGGTAAAACACACCTCTTGTTATTCACAACTTTGTCCATTAGGGATTGATGAATAAAAATACAGGATAATAACTTTGATTAGACGTATTTAGAAGATAATCTCACAGGCTCATGGATCTATCATCTGACGGATCTGCAAGAATTTTTTTCGAGAATCCGGAAGCTCTGAAAATTTTAAGATAGGAATTATGAGCAACTGGTTTTGTAGAAAGTGGTCTTCCTTATTTTAAAAATCAGCTTTCGGTTTTGAATATCTCGGAAGGGTTTGAGACGATTTCGAGAAATCGTGCTCTATGGGAATATCTCAATTAAGAATTCATAAAATGGATGCAGGCACTGAATAAATAGGTAAGTGAAATATGTTTCTCATTCAAATTCTTTTGTTGGTCTTCCCGAAAACCACAATTGGCGAATTTCGGCCCGGTGGCAGCTCAAGGGTGGGCCCGCCTAACGGAAAACTCTGCCGGCCCGGTCGGCTTGAGTAAATTTATGAATACTTTTACGACTTTTTTCTAACATCGATCAGTTTTGGTAAAAATTCAATGAATACAAATGATAAGAGTGTCCTAGTACTAATAGAACAACAGTTTCTAAGAACTTGAAAAGTAGAATTTAGTTTTAAAATAATCGGTTTAAAAAATCCGGAAACTCGGGCCAGCCGGTTGGGCCGCCGAAATTTTCCATTTTGGCCTGGCCCGGCCCGTTGCTGCAAGGACCCAGTGAGGGAGCCACGTCATTCCTAAATAGACAAAACAAAAAAGATAGATTCAGAAACTGCTCGGTTGTTCTTGTGTGATTGACACTTTTGTGGGCAAAAAAGAGAGAAAAATAGATTGAAAGAACAAGAAAAGATGTGTGGTTTAGAAAGACGAAAACTAAATTAGACCAAGAAAAAATACGAAAAAAGTTTTGCAGAATGAGAAGCAAATGGAGTTTGAGAAAATTGAGGGAAACGGAAGTTTTATCTGAAATGAGTTTCGAATTCTGAAAATTTAATTGAAGAAACTTAAAGACCTGGGAAGTCGATTATATGGTGTTTCAATGGACTTCCTGGATAAACTCAATGGCTAAAGTTTCTACCCAAAAAACTCACTTTTCCAAAAAAGATCAAAAGTAACTTGAATATCGACAAGGGACTCGTTCATCCAAGAAAGAACATCGTTAGTTTCTTCTTTTTTCCAACGTATTCTCAGAATAGCTTTTTCATTAAAACCACGTCTTCAAACAAATCTTTGAATCCTTTCAATGCTTCCCCAGAGACAAGGACTTGAACTAAAAAAACAGAAAAAATAAAGAAAAGCCAAAGGAAGAAAGCGGGAATGACGATAACCGTTGGATGATAGATCTTTCTGTTTGTTTTTCTTGGAAAATGAGCAAGAGAGAGACCACCCCTTCTGGCTACTTTTTCCTTTTCTTGCCATCTGAATTCAATAATCCCGTTTTTGGTAGTGATGGTGGGAAGAAATCATATACATACTTTTTACGAAGGACCAAGAGGAGCACTTTTTGGGAGAGGGAAGAGCTTGTAAAGTCATAAATTTTATGTGTCGTACTGACACAAAAAATGAAGAAAATGGGAGGAGAGGGTGACTAGAAAAGTGTTGTTTTGGCATTTCATGGAGACAGGAAAAAGTTTTGAAAAATGAGAAAACAAGAGAAAAAGAATACGCGGAGAAACGGAACCACTGGCAATTTATGTCATAGGTGGACACTAAAATGTTTTCTTGGAGATTGCTTAAAGTTCCCATCCGAATGTTTTAGACGTTTTGCAAGGGGGACAAAGTGTTTCGAACTCCACTTTTTACAAAGGTGTCGAGTTGAGCTTTCTTTTTCTGAGAATTGGATCATAGACTATATTGAGCGTGAGAATTCAGAATCTGCAACAAAGTGAGGCTGTCAGCTGGTAGTTCGGAACAGATATCAATTGATTAAAAACGTGGGGAACTTTTTGTTAAACATTGTGCCCGTGACAATCCAACTCAGTTTTAGGAAACTTCCACAAGAAAAAGTTCGCAAATCAGAATCCTTTGATCGGACTAGAGTTATTCCAACATTTTTGGCAAGCAACATTTTGATCTAAAGATCAAAACTCAATCGATTCAAAACGATGACGTTGGTCGAATCGAAATCGGATTTCCAAATAACGAAGAAGTCGTTGGAGGATAATGAAGAAGTTGAAGATGCACTCTTCTTGAATGTTACTCTTCCATTCATCGAATCGTTTGTTTTCAAAAATCCGGGAGATTTCTGTGTTTCGAGAACACTCGATGATATCGCTTATCTCTCGATTGTGGCTCATCCCAAGAAGAACAAAAAGGAGGGACCACGTATCATCAATCTAGTGATCGAAGCGACCGGGTAGGGAGGAATACGCAATTCAGAGAATGTGAAACTATTTTAATTTTCAGAAAAGATGTCGGCGTTCCTGGATTGATCTTTGCGCGTGCTGAAACTGTGGGAAAACTGATTTATCAGTTGAAGAATGAGAATGTAATACAAGAAATTGAATCAAAGCTTCTAGCTGAATTTGTTTGTTTCAGACCGATATTCTCAGCGGTGTTTTGGAAGAGAAGTTGTCACTGAATCGTCTTCTCGGACCCTCTTCCACTGTGATGCATAACATTCATCCAACCGGAAAATTGGTTTCGAATCAGAAAATGCTGTCTGTTGATATCGATTTGACGGTAGGCCAGTGGTTTTCTGAAAAAAGTTTCATACAAGACTTCGTTAGATCTACACTGGAGAGATGAAGTTCGCTGATGGAAAGATCAAGGAAGCCCTATTCGAACAGATCACTCATCCCGATATGAGCATTTCCGAACGCAAAGTCCTCTTTGAGGTAAACCATATCGCATTCGCTATCACGATAAACTGCATTCCAGAAACTTGTCAATGGAAAAAATCTTGCCAACAAAAATCTTCCGATTCGTCTTCCGATCGGAGCAATTTTGAGTCCACCGACTTTGATCTATGAGTAGGATCGAAATGGATAATTTTACGTATTTGAATTTTTGCAGAAATAACAAAGTGGAACTTGGAAATACATTGGAGAAGTTTCTCAAAAACCGGGAGGAGCAATTGGATTTGACTCAGAGAATCAAGTTCTGTTCTTCTGCCGTCCGTATTCTCTCGGAACTTCATCAATCGGATATCTATCATGGAGCATCGCAAATGGAAAACTTCTATGTTGAGTTTGCTGGGCTCAAACCGAAGACAATGAAGAATTACGAGTTGATTTTCAATGGAGCAAACGGATTGCTTGTTCAGGGGTAGAACAGTGTTGAAGGGCATTCAAACTCAAATTTCGATTTCAGAAAATCCGATAACACTGTTCGTGTCGTCGATTACGATTCGACTGCTCCAGAAGTTGCATTCACTCGGAAATTGACGAAGGAGAGTGGGGTTTTCAATTTGGGACGTCTTTTCGAACAGATTCTGAGACCAGATCTCATCAAATCGTACAAGGATTGCCAGGGTAATTCAAGAGTTCTTTAATTCAGATTCTCTAGTCGATCTCTTTTCAGAAGAACCTCGTTCTCTCAACGAAATGCGTCATCTGGTTGCTCGTGCAACTCATCCGAATCCCACTCGTCGTCCAACAATGCATGGCGTCGTCATTATGGTTCGAGATATTCTTCAGAAGGCTCCACAGTCGACTTCTCCAATCAACGTCGTTCATTTCGATCAATTCACTAAAAACTGAAAAGAGTTAGGAAAGGAGAGAGACCAGTTGCAAGAATAATTTATGTGAATTTCATGAATAAAGATATGGTTTACAAAACTTTTCGCTATCCTCTTCGGTTTCGAGAACAAATTCCAGTATACGAGCAGATTATATCAGAATAGAAGAAAACGTTCTCGTAGAGTTCGTAAGTGTTGGGGACTCTGAAGACGGTCTCGTTGCAAAACGCTGAAATTAGAAAAGATTGGGGATACTGCCACAATCGACAATTACATCGAACTAGGACTCCCACAACTTTTATTCGACTATTTTGTCGCTGCACGGCTGGGCCTCCACTATCGCCCTGCAACCAAAATAATGAGTAAAATGACTTAGTTTTGAAAACTAACAGCACAAGCAATGCTGAAATTTTTAGAATTTCTCGCGGTGAACAGATGATTTCCCGTTTGATTTCGAATCTGAACTTTGAATGTTTCGCTACCCGAATCCTAATCGAAAGACCCACCGTAGTTAACTCTTTTCGCAATACGCCAGATCTTTTGAAGCCGCTCTCATGGCTCATGGCTGAACAGGAATTCATCATTTTCGTACAATTTCGAAAAGTTTATCACTCACGATTAGCTCCGAATCCAAACAGATGAAGTACTTTGTTGGAATTCTGTTCGAGAGAAATTTCTGAGAGGAATTTCAAAATTGATACTGTTTCTGTTCATGAATTCTCACCGGTTAAGCATGGGAAATTCAGAGTTGAAGATAAATGAACGTCTCTTGCCAGTTCAATAATTGCTACGTCGTGTAGATACTGAGAATATTGCGATGATACACTTCCATAGAGGACAATAACCCTGTTGATGACTCCAATTCTGCTTCCATTCGAAAGAACTTGGTACCCGTTGATACGATCCCCCGATTCCAGTATTATCTCACTGAAACGAGTAGTTTTTACTTTCCTGCTTCATCTGTCAAACCTACGTTCTAACAAAGTTTCTGCCTTGCAGATGGTGTCCAGCTAAAGTGACTTTCCAAGCTTACTCGTTGGGTTCAGGTTTCAGGAAACAGTGAGCAGCTGTGAGAATGTGACGAGTAGAAATGAGAGCCCCACTACAATGCCCATAACGTGGATTATGAATGTGTAAAGCATACGGAGCAACATTGTGATTCGTGTTGGCTCCGTTGAAGATTTTCACTAAAACATATCGTGAATTCAAAAAGAAAGTCATGAAGACAACATACATCGCATGTTCCTCCCGCAACTCTGAAGTCGTTGGTCATTTTCTTCTGGAGTCAGCCTGGTAGCATAGGAAAAGTCCAGTAGAAATAGAAGAAGTAAAAACAGAAGACGCATCATGCAGTGTGCATTATCACTTCGAAAGCAAATATTTATAGGAGGGACATGTTGGGGGAAACTAGAGAAGTTCTCAAGAGTCGTGGAAACAGAATCGTAAAATAGAACGAATACTTCTTTGAAGAAGCCGACTGGATGAGAAAAAACTATACAGATGTAGAACAAAGAGCGGGATCGAAAGAAATTTTATTGATTGGTTATCAAATTCAAATCAGTACATAATTGACAAATCTTCTCTAATCAACGTCTCCAATCCCTTCGTCACATCCTCCACCTTCTGCTTCATTCCATCTGGGATGGTGATTTTCTTCTGAAATGTTTCTTTAAATTTTTTAAAATCAAAACTTCCAGTTTACCTTGATGTAGTACAGAAGACACAAATACAATGATGCATACTGTTTCATGCTCTCAACTGCATTCGGTCTCTGGATACGAATCGCCTTCACAATTTCAACGATTCTCGGTTCCGAACAATCATTGAGACAGCAGAATGCAGCACCAAGAGAAAGGAAGAATCCAGCACGGCCACATCCGTTTTTCGATACAATCAACAATTTGTCTCCGCCATGTGACGTCTTCACAAAGTTCATGACATCGATCACCGAACGAGTAGTGTTTGCATATTTCAGTGGTACTCCAGACGGTTCCCAGCCAGTGTGGACGTAGACGTTCGTCATCACAGAATTCGAGAATCCATTTGGAAGAGCTTCGATTGTGTAGAGAGTACGTTCGGCGTCCATCTTCTCAACCTGAAAGGATCAAATTCAAAACTGAATACAACCTGATAAAATACCTTTCGAATGTTGACAAACATGTTTCCATAGTACACATACGATCCAACAGAAGTTGGGAAGAAGTCATTCTTCTCATCTTCAGCACCCATCAGAATGTACATCATGACCACTGATTCAGTGAAAACTGCCTTCCAGAATTCTTCCTCCATTCCTCTCTTCGGCATTTGAGCCATCAGAATCGGATAGCGACAGTGGGGAACGATGATGGATGACATGTTGACATAGACATCTGGCTCGTTTTGAAGTTTCACCATTGTTGCATCCAGAACTGGGTAGGCGTCACTTTGGTTCTTTTGAAGATTCTTCTTCCAGAGGAGACAGTCCTTCTCAACGGCGGGCTTTGTGGCTGAGCACGCCTCGATGTATTCAAGACGAGCCATTGTCGCGTCTGTAGCAAAGTCTTAGTTTCAGTCAGAATGGGAATTTAGCTCTTACCCAGCTTTTCAATATAGCCCAATGCTACATCCTCCGCTTTCCATTTGACGTTTTGAACAACAGTCTGAGGTGCAATGACTGCTGGAGGGGCTGGTGGAGGTTGAACAAGAACCGGATTCAAGACTGGTGGCGCCGGTGGAACCGTAGTCGGATTCGGAGTTGGAGATGCTGCCATCGGAGTCAACGCTCTCACTGTGACTGCTTTCGTTGAGATTTGCTCAGTGAACATATTGACACAAGTATCAGAAGCAGTGATTGTTGGAAGAAAAGGACTGCCATCAGAAGAAACGTCATCGGCGACACCTTTCTTGAGTCTGTGTCTTGAATCGAATCCTCGAAGACTGACATTCGATGAAGTTGTGTGCAATTTGGTGCTGGATTTCTCTCTTCTTGTTCCTTTCTTCTTCTGCTTGTCATGCTTGTTTTTCGATTTCTTCGGTGGAACAACAGATCCTTTTGGATGGTGATGGTTGTGGTGCTTTTTTGTTCTTTTCTCTTTTCTGAAATTCATGATTCGATTGGATCCTGATGTCGCTGAATGGGACTTACGTGGACATTTTGTCTCTTTAGTTTCTTTGAGAAAAATCAAAGTACTAGATGTAAAACTGAGGTTTCCATGGAGTGGAATCCCTATTTATAGCGGACTGATAAGATCTACGACCGGAAAGAAAAAGGGTAACACGCTCAAAATTGATTCGTGGTCATCACATTCTATTTTATTTTTTTAACGAATTTCAGCCGTGATAAATATGATTTTTTTTGTATGTGCTCAAGTATTGCTTGACACTTTGGTAACTTAGAATACTTTATTTTTCAAAAAATAGTCTATGAGGTAGCGGCTTTTCCACAAACGTATCCTTGAATCCTTCTCTGCGGAATTGAACTGAACTGACCCGAATTGCAGCTGAAAATGATTGTTCAGAATCTATAAATACTTTTGAAAACTAACTTCACATCATCCATTGCTCCAGGGAACCAGGTAACACTTGCAATCACTGTATTCGATGGTGCGAAGAAGAAAGCAATGCAATCTTGATTTCCTCTGAAAACATAGAAAATGTAGCATCAAAAATCCTATATTTCCATACCCGAGAGCATTATCCGGTTGACTTCCATCAAGCCAAGAGAATCCAGCTGTTCCTGTGGTTATATTGTCTGTCCAATAGAAGGAGGTCTGAACATCGAAATTAGTTGGACACCCCAAAAAAGCAGAAGCACTTACAGTTTTTGAGCAAGTTGCTGTCAGTTTGCTTCTGGCACATGCCGCAGTCCTTTTGGCTCCAATCCAAAGAGATCCAGTGGAAGATGCGAGGTTTGAACTGGCGGTACTAGCAAGATAACTCTTCTCTTCGGCATTCTGAATTCCGGACAAAACTGCTCCATTGTTAGTGCAAGCTGATGCAGCAGCAGTGTATTCGATATTAGTTCTTGCGAATACTCTCATGCACCATCCTCCAGTATCTCTTGTGAATCTTCTCCATCCTCTTGGACATCCATTGCTACTTCCCTGAACATTTGAATCTTAATCTTTTGGTTCCATTAGTTTAACTCACTCCATTTCCATTTCCTCCTCCATGATGATGTCCTCCATCCCCTCCTCCGTGGCTATCATCATCTTCACAACTACTGGAATCTGATCCAAAGTCGACTGCGTTGACGGCAACCAAGTAGAGGAAACAGAGGGAAGTTTTTATAAGCATATTGAACGCATTGATCTCAACTTTCGGAAGTTTTATATGAGCATTTGCGGAGGGAGAAATTTCAAAGATGGTTATATTGCAACTGTAATTGTTTATTTTTGTGTTCAGTTGGTTCAAGATGAAAGATCAAGATCGAAACAGTGAAGAGACTTAACGTATAAGGTTTGATGTTTACAGAAGAAAAAACCTAGAGTTTCGTTCATTCCTAATATGCAGTATCGCTTACAAGGTACAACTGTTCGAGGGAACAACAAACGATTTGAGGGTACAAAATTAGTGATTCGGGGGGGGGGGGGGGGGGTGCTAAATTCAGGAGTACAATAATTCAGGGGTAGAATGATTCTAGTGTACAAACTTGCAACAATTCGGGGGTACAAGGGTTCAGCGCTTATGATTTTGGGGTACAAAGCATTCGGGGGGTATAAAAGTTTCAAAAAAGTGTCAATGGTATGGTATTTATTAAACTTTTATTCTTATTATGAGCTCTAGGGACTGTTTCTGATTAAAAACTGATTCGTCTAATGAATAGATTCTGGAAATCTAGGTATTGTCGATATTACGGGCGCAGTCATCTGACCAGTTCTTCCTAAGCTTGATTTCAGTAGAACAACCTCAAGTTTTACATAATGGTATTCAAAAAAGTTAAGCCAAAGAGAAACATAAAGTTAAAGAGCTTTAGTCACAGAGAATGTGGAGTTAATGATTGGGTGTAGTCGAATATTGTTTGCCAATTAATCCTATGTGGATTAGTTTTCAAGAAATAGTTCGAGATAAATTTGGACGAGTTCGAATCTACAACTGAGAAGTTTGTGTCAAAGACTGCTATTATGTTATTCTTGTATATCCATTCTAAAGTTAGGCTTGGTAAAGAAAAAAACTATTATTGAGCATAGAACAATCACAATTATAACGAAGCCTCAGTGGCTTTGATACATAGAAACGGGGAGGTTTCTCAATCATCGATCTCGTTAGTGAAGAGTCCTTATCAAGATCTCTCATAAGAGAGAGGCTCCCAGCGGCTAAAATTGGGAGGTACGTCTTCGATCGTTGATTTTCGGCACATCCCTTCTGAAATGCACCATTTTCTCAAGTTGATTGGAGATGTTCATTTCAGTCCCAATTGGTAGCAAAATTGGTTGCTTTGCTTTGTATGGTGCTTTGGGTAAAAAAATTTTCTGTCAAGTTGATTCAGATGGTGTACAGTATTCGATGGAACAGTTGAACTAGAGGGTCAAGACAAAAGTGGAAGCCAACCGAGGAGCCAACCAAGATCCAAAAACCAGAAACCAGAAAGAAATTCGAGAAACAAGGAAAACAAACAGAGTTTTGAATGTGAACACTTTTTATTTACAATAATGAGAATTATAAGACTCGTGTGTCTCTTCCTTCTTACTTCGGTGCGAAGTATGCAGATGTGGCTCCGCCACCGCCGGCACCACCTCCTCCTGCTCCCATGTAGACCGATTGTCCGGGGATTCCACCACCGCCTCCTGAATTATTTCAGATTTACAAATCGGATGAACTAGAGAAATCTTTACCGGCTGGCTTAGCTCCACCACCGCCTCCAGCTGGTCCTCCTCCGACTCCAAAGTAAGCCGATTGTCCGGCAGCTCCACCTCCTCCCATAACTCCTTGTCCGACTCCGAAGTATCCAGAAGTTGCACCTCCACCGCCACCTCCTCCCATCGATCCAGCTGGTGGTGCTCCTCCAAGAGCCGAGGGACCTCCTCCTCCAACAGCAACTCCGACGGCAGTCATCGTGCTTGGTCCTCCAGCTGGGGCTCCTCCAACAGCCGTCATCGTAGATGCACCTCTTGGGGCTCCTCCCACGGCAGTCATGGTTGAGGCACCGGACGGTGCTCCGCCAACAGCGGTCATCGTAGAGGCTCCGGTTGGGGCGCCACCAACAGCGGTCATTGTGGAAGCTCCGCGTGGTGCTCCACCAATAGCAGTCATCGTCGATGCTCCGGATGGGGCTCCTCCAACAGCTGTCATGGTTGAGGCTCCGGATGGAGCTCCTCCAATGGCGGTCATCGTCGAAGTGCCTGGAAATTAGAAAGTTAGAAATTGGAAATTGGCTGAAAATTGTTACCTCCCATCGGGGCTCCGCCGACAGCGGTCATGGTTGATGCACCAGCCATTGGGGCTCCTCCGACAGCGGTCATTGTAGAGGCTCCACGTGGTGCTCCTCCGATAGCAGTCATAGTCGACGCGCCAGATGGTGCTCCACCAACGGCAGTCATGGTCGAGGCTCCAGATGGAGCGCCTCCAACAGCGGTCATGGTGGAAGCACCGGATGGTGCTCCTCCCACAGCAGTCATTGTAGATGCTCCCGATGGGGCTCCTCCCACGGCGGTCATGGTAGATGCTCCGGTTGGTGCTCCCCCGACGGCAGTCATTGTGCTTGCTCCTCTTGGTGCTCCTCCAACGGCGGTCATAGTCGATGCTCCAGACGGGGCAGCTCCGAGAGCAGTCATGGTTGATGCTCCGCCACCAGCAGCAGCTGAAACCAAAAATCATTATAATTGAAGGTCGAAAATTTTAATAAAACATACGTGGTGGTGCAAAAGCAGCGCCTCCTCCGACTGGTGCGGCTCCCGCTCCTGTTGGTGTGACTGAGAAGTATGCGGATTGAGCACCGCCACCACCGCCTCCTCCGGCTCCTCCGGCTCCCAAATAGCATGATGTTCCGGGTGGTGGAGCAGCTCCACCTCCTCCCATTTTAGGAGCACCACCTCCACCGGCAGGTCCTCCGCCAACTCCAAAGTAAGCCGATTGTGCTCCAGCATTGCCACCGCCAGCGACTCCGAAATAAGCAGATGTCATGGTCGATCGTTTGGTTCGATGTATTCGAATTTGATTGAGACTGACGATTTGTCCGCCTTTATACTAAAATTTTCGAGATCTTATCAGTTGTGACCGTGGCAGTAGGACACGTGTAAAAATGTATATCTTTTATGTGTTTCTATACTTTTTGTCCAGAATTTTTTTTCGAATTTTTCATAGTTGAAATCTAGAATCTAGTCATGTGACTCGTAAGATAATCACAAGAATAACATAATAGAACAGTCTATGACACAAATTTCTCAGTTGTAGAACTTGAGGTTATTCTACTGAAATCAAGCTTAGGAAGAACTGGTCAGATGACTGCGCACGTAATATCGACAATCCCTAGATTTCCAGAACCTATTCATTAGACTTATCAGTTTTTAATCAGAAACGGTACCTAGAGCTCATAATAAGAATAAAAATTCAATAAATATCGTGCCATTGACACTTTTTTGAAACTTTTGACCATAATCATTCTACCCCTGAATTATTGTACTCCTGAATTTTGCACCCCCTAATCACTAATTTTGTATCCCTAAATCGTTTGTACCCCGTTTTACCTCCGAATTTTTTGCAGAAAAATAAATGTCTAGAGTTGATGTGCACCCACAAAAAATTTCAAATGCCATAAATAAGTTTGAACCCCTTTCCCAGACCCTAAAATGTTGATCGTTTTGAACTGAAAACGACAAAAGTTGCTAATCTTTTGGCCGGGACTATATATTCTCCATTGAGCTTATCGCTTCCCCGTTCCCGGATTGTAATAACCTTCTTCTTTGTTTCCGCAAACCTCCACTATCCCTCCCATCTAATTTGTGAAATTCTGCCCCCAGCCGTCAAAAAACCGACGAGTAAATGCTCAAAAATGGACACTCTCTGCGTCTCTACATCTCACACGCTCTCTCCGATTTGCATCTTTTTTGTTTGAATAGAGCCCTGATGAGAACGCATTTCTTATGCGATCCACAATTTTTTTTGACTTCATGCTCACAAATTCCAAATTTCAACATTTTTTGGGATAGATTCAATTCAATGTGATGTTTTCTCTCCACAGAGAAAACAATATGCTGAAGCTATTCATAGTCCTCTCGGTTCTATTTCTTAGTTCTAAATGTCTAGATTCATGTGAACCTCTTCATGCTCAAGCACATGGTATCAATCTCGTGAGTTGCAACATGTCCGCTGCCCAAAATATTAATAATTCTAGGTATGCTGTTCTTTGAACCACAGTTTGACTCCAAGTTGTGAATTCTCTTCCCTTTGTCAAGAACATTGTTCCTGTTTTCTCACAATCACTAGAGATCTAGACTGCCAACTAGTACCAAGAAAATCTGAAAATGTAAGTAGAAATTTCAAAATGATACAACCAATTTTTCATATTTTTAGAAACCATACCAATGGCTCGACCATCAACCCAACTCTGTCCCATTCTCCTGCCGAGAACCAAATCTTCCCAACACGAATTCTTCGTATACTATTGTAGTGGAGAACTCTAATGGAAGGTATGAGCATCAGCGACATTTTCTAAGGATAAATAATTTGATTTCAGTTTAACGAAAGAGTTCCTTTTGGGTTCCTGCTCCCAAAATGTCACTTCTATCACATTCCAGCACTATCACTCAATCTACGATTTCATTGATTTTGGATCGTGCTTTCCAAATTTGGCATCGTTCCAAGTCGTTTTATTGTAAGTATTTTTCATAACGCCTTGCAATTGTTTTGTTTCAGACATCGAACAAAGGCGAACTTCCACACCTCCTTGAGGAATTTAAGGAATCTGAAAGTGTTGTCTTTAGTGAATGTGGATTTCGAATTCTGGCTTCAGACACCTCCATTCGTCAATAGTATCAATTATATTCATATTGAGAACTCTTCAATTACGGAACTGCCTAAATGGATTTCAAGCAGCAAAACATTGTCAACTGTCTATTTGAAAGGTATCTACTTCAAATCATATGTAAATTACCTCAATATTTTGAGAAACTTCCATCACCTCTCTATCCCCTATCGCTCAACTTCCGGCAGTGAAAAGTTTGAAACTTTCTCATAATTTAATTGAGAATCTCCACCGACTTCTATTCGTCTCTCCGTTTTTAATTCATGTAGATCTCAGTTATAATCAAGTGAGTTCTTGGTTTCTCTTCTCTGATTTTTGGCTGCCAAAACAGGAATATTTCAGATAACCTCCTTTGCTTCTCACACTTTCAGTAAATGTGTTGATCTTCGAGTACTGGATCTCACTGGAAACCCCATCAAAATGCTTCCCTACAAACCATTCGCAAAGAATATTCGACTGAAGTGGCTCAAATTGAGCAGAACTAATATCACGGTTTTCCTGTTTCACGAGAAATGAATCCATCTAATTTCTTTTCAGACTTTATCTCCTGACCACTTCTACGGTCTCGGCTCTCTGAAGACTCTGTCTCTGTCTCGAATGCCACTCCAAACCATCTCTCCCTACTCATTTGTCCCTCTCAAATCTCTTCGATACCTGGATATGGACTCTTGTAATCTTACAAGAATACCTCAAGCAGTCACCGCAAACTGTCATCTGGCCCGATTGAATGTAGCCAATAACATGTTACACAGAAGTTCTTCACTGCCTCCAGAAGTCATGGCAATGTTGAGTGGACTCTCCCAGCTGAGAATCGACGGCAATCCGTTGACGGTGAGCATCTAATTATTGAATGACAAATTTGTCATCTTCCAGGAATTTCCTGCATCTTTCCTTCTGATATCCCGTGAGAATATCCGTCTGCTTCGTCACCTCCTTCACTCAACAATGACTCTCCCCGTTTGGCTCCGTGAGCCATGTGCTCCTTATTATTGGTCAATGCACTTGGCTAACAGGTAGATCTATTTTGAATAAATATAATAATTGATTCGCTTTCAGAACGAGTAATCTGAAATCGTTCGTAAACCAATACGACGATAAGAGAATGTTGAAAAGTGGACTAGGTTACTGTAAAGAGCAATACGATTGGATGATGGAGCAGATGGAAGTTTATAGAGAACTCGAGAAGAATTCTGGTGAGAATCAAACATTTTTATTACCGTTATTTTCAACGTTTTACTGCGCTCTATTGTTGATAAGCCTAAAATTTGAATTTCTCAACTTTCGCACCGTTTTTCGTGTTTCGAGGTCTCGTATGATAGTCCACAAGAAATACAGGTGACTTCAAAATTGGGAAAACGGCAGGAAAGCCGATCAATCGATATTTTAGCCAAGTTTGAAACAGTGCATTGCAAATAAAGGGAGTAAAACATTTCCAGGCTGTTATTCTCTCCGTCGTCTTCGTTCTTCCCTAACGTCTTCAACTTCTCCAACTCTCGTTCCGAAAATTCCGAAAAACGTAACCAACGCTCTATTCTTCTCCATCGACCACGACCCATCGTCTCCTGCTTTTCACATTCCAATCCTACTTTTGATCTCTTTGTGTGTCAACTTTTTATTATTATTCTCAATGCTAATGTGCTCAATCATGGCTTGTCGGCTAGAGAAAAGAGTGGAAAACGTTTAATTGTGTCGGAAAAATAAATAAATAAATGTGGATAAAATGGGTCAAGAAAATAACAGTGAACAACCATAAATCTATTTCGTATAGACCGAGATTCGAAACAAGCCAAGGTAACAATTATGGTGAACCCGGCGAGGGAGTTGAGAGATTTTAAAGGGATTGAGTGGGGGAAAATAGTTAACGGAAACGATAGTAAAGGTAGGGGAGAAAGAGATTCCACACTGAGAATGACTTAGAAACGAAGTGACTGGAATTGATTGAAACATTCAGTGATACTTGGGTCAGCTCCCTCAGAGAAGACCTCTTCGGCGATGCTTGAAGAGTGCTTCAGGAGAGTTTCAGCGTGCTGAAAATAGGATGTTTAGTTTTCAACAATATGACAGAGCAACTTTGTAAAGTAAATAAAAAATGTGCACCTACCGCGAGGAGAATGTGGCAGAATCTTCCACGGAGCCACAAGAACTTGGATGATTGACTTCCTTCGGTATCGCCAGATCCGTCCATCTCGGAAGTGTTGGCTCCAGCAGTTTTGATTTCTTCAACGAATGCCTGAAATTATATTTCTTCGTTTAGACATAAACATTGACTTTCAACTTACGATTAACAAGTCATTAAAAAGTCCCTTTTGGAAAGAAACCATTCTCTCTAACTTCTCTTTATGGTTATCCAGATCTTCAAGATCTTGCTTTCCCTTCTCATCTTGTGCTGACTCGTCTTCCATCTGTAAGTCGTTCGTGTTTATTGGGTAAAACTTTAATTTGATTACCTTCTCATCCCCATCTTGACCGTCTCCTTTTCCTTTACTATCCACTTTCTCGGCCAAATCTCTGATATCTTTTTCTACCACATTGATCTGTCTTGTAAGTTTTTCAAGAGCCTGATTTAGCACTTCAAAAAGCCATTGTCTGTTGTGCTCTTGCCACATTTTCTCATCGAACAACCATCCAACGACAGCGGAACAATCGATAACTTGCATTTTGAGAAGTTTATCAGTGAGGATCATTAGCATCTGTTGATTCGTCTTCCAGCAGGCGTACAATGTTTCGAGGAGCTTCTCTTGATACTGCTCGGATGCATCACAAACTGTTTTCAGAGTAGTTTGATATCTGAAAGAAAAAGTTTTGCAAGAATATAGAAACCTCGTTATGCCTACCTGAAAAGTGCCGAAAAGTTGTGAGAATAAGTTTTCGAAGCCATCTTGAGCATCACAGTAACGAACACTCCGAATTCATTGATGTTGTATGGCAGTTCGTCATTCTCATCAGTTGATTTCAATTCATTGAGGAAAGCGTCAGCTGGTTGACGTTCCTGGAACATTTGTGTGAACGTTTCCGCACGCTGAGTCAACACTGTGTCTTCTGAATAAGAAAAAATGAGACGTCTGGAATTTGCTTGTAGTTCAAACCTTCGTCAATTGGATATCTGACTTCTGGATTGCATGGATGAATCTTCATAAAGTCCTTAGGCAAAGCGGAGATGATTTTTTCATAGGATCCGAGTCGACGACATTTCTCGATTACCTCTCGCAAAAAGACTTGACTTCCAGCGAATTCATCCTTCTGTAAACACATGAATTACATAATTAAAAGCAGAATTTCGCCAAATTTCCAAGGTAATCTTTTAAATCCCTATTCTTCTTGATTCAACATTGTACCAAGCAACATACCTCAATACAGTTCTTCCATTCATCCCAAGTGTAACGATATTGAAAGTTGGAGAGATGGAAGCTGAACCAGTCGACCATTCTGAAAATTATTCGATCCAAATCATTATTGTGGATTAAAAAAGCTTACCTGTCGATACATATTGGCTGCATTGAATCAGCACGACTGAAAATCAAGTCGACAGTTTTGAACAAAATATGCGGATAGTCATCTGGTTTCACTTTCAACAATTCTAGGACCAGGGAACCTGAAATTTAGAAGTTCAATAACGCATCCTATTCGGAAAACTCACAATGGAATATAGCTGGGTATGGAGCGTGTGGAAGACGGAGCATCTGACCGAAAATTGTTTCGAAAATTAGGAATCCAACCGGTGCTGTTGGATTTTCCGCGGCAAAAGCCAAAAGTTCGCGAGCACATGTCTTTCTATTGAATTGATTTTTTTCGATGATCCATGCGATTTCACCTTCGAAGAGGAAACGGTCGATAGAATTACCCGTAGGAAGAGATGAATCCTGAAAGAAAGAATCAAGTTCCCCAATTTTATAAAACAAACAGCTCACAATAGATTTCTCGCAGTCAGCATCTTGAAAAAGGCGGAATACAACCAAGGGATATGGATAGATCATATCTGGAGTGTGTTCGGGCGATGAAAAACTTGGGAGATTATGCTGAAGAGCATCTTGGAGAACCGTCTCGAACGCTGTGTAGTATCGTGGGATGTGACTTTCCACCCAGTTGGCTGTTCGCAGATTTTCGATTTGGGCGGACAAACTTTCCAAATAGTCTTCTTGTTCCAGATCAGTTGATCCTTCACGCCAGACTTGGAGAAGCTGAAATTAGTTAGATGAAATTATATTGTCTTGAGAAGCCAACTCACAGGTACATGGGTTTTGTTTCTTAATTCGAGATATTTCCCGATCGCTTCGACAATGTTCTCCATTTGTTCTTGAGCCTTTTCTGTTAATTCTTTTCCAATCCAAGGAAGACAACGGAGCACAGTTTGAATGTAGTAGTCATTGCGGACCTAAAGAGAATAGCGTTTGAGAATGTACGTTTTCGAGTGTAACCTGTGGCATGTTCTCTTCAAAGGCTGCAGATATGAAACTTTCCAAATACTCGCCAATTGACTGAGCTGTCAACACTCCAGAATTTCCGAGATCACAAAGGAAGATGGCAAGATTTTGTGCTTCTTGATACTTCTGCTTTGTCAGAAGATCCTGTTGCTCAGCAATCAATTTTTCAACAACATCTCCACCGAAATTGAAATTCTTCGCATTCAAAAGTCCCACTAGAGTAGTGTAGACAGTAACACGATTTGGAAGATAGATGGCGCATCCAGCGACTATATCAATGATTGTTGACCGATATTTATCGAGATCGTCGTGCAGGAATGTGGTGAGCTTTTCCAGATTTCCCTCGATGGATGATCCAGTATTCTGAAGCAAAACAGACATTAAATATTGGTCAAATACAACAATAAGTGTATATCATTTATATTTTTTCTGAATTCTTACTTTGTCTCCAACTTTTCCGATGACTTCTTGAAGCTTTTTCTCAACATCTGAAATCAACGGAGCTCCACGACGCCTTTTCTGCTGAATCTCGTCGTCATCTGAAAAACAAATAGCCTTATTGAAATCTCTTGTCTCCCAATTGTGAAAGAACTAACCATCATTCTGTCTTCTTCGCGACATTATCTTTTTTGCAATTTTTGAAGATCTTTTCTCGAGAAGATCTTCTGTTCTTTTCACCCAAAAAAGAACAGAAAAAATTGGGCGAAATTCGAAATTTGCGGGCTGCTAAACAACGCGCACTGCGGAACAGTCGGAGTGTCGTTGTGCTTTTCCACCAGATCGCTAGCTTTTCGCATAACCGGTCGAAAGCGTAACAATAACTGGAAAAATCAATATATTGCTACGAATATGAGCACTCCAAGCAACTCAGCAGGATCTCCGATGCAAGAGGACAGTAGCAGCGCCAAGTGAGTCTATTTTTTACTATTGCAGCTATTGTTCAACAAATATATCCTTTCAGCAAGCAGAAAAACGCAACTCCAACTGAAACTCGACCCTTTGTGCTCAAAAAATGGAATGCACTTGCGATATGGGCATGGGACGTTGAATGCGATACTTGTGCGATTTGCAGAGTTCATCTAATGGGTAAGCTTCAATATCATATGCTTGTAAATCAATACAGTCCAAGAAACAAAATAATAAATTTAAAACTCATTTATTCAATTTGCAGAAGAATGCCTGCGATGTCAATCGGAACCGAATTCAGATTGCTGCGTTGTCTGGGGCGACTGCAATCATTCATTTCATCACTGTTGCATGACTCAATGGATTCGTCAAAACAACAGATGTCCGCTTTGCCAAAAGGATTGGGTGGTCAGTCGAACAAGCAAGTGATTGGACAACATAATGTATTATTTATTTCACTTCATTCATGTGATCAATGCTGAATAATTTTGTTATACTTTCCCTCCCAGTTTATCCGCCCTTTGTGACATCTACTCGATCCCTGTTGACTATTGTCTGTAAATGCTAGAATTCTTCACCATTTCCTCCTCTCCTTTTCTTTCCTTTGCTTCCCTTTTCCATTCACAAGAAAATAATGACTGTAAATAAAAATACATACACTAAATTGTGAGCAAAGGAAAAGAGACACAAAGCAATACGAAAATTTCAGACAAAAACAAAGAAGGCGCCTCTTATTCGGCGATTGTAGCAGACAAGAACTGTACGAAAGGAGATCTTCAGATTTTACTGTAGTAGTCTGTAATACGATAGCTATGAGTTCAGGTAAGGAAGGTAGAATCCTAGAATCTAGTGCAGTTTTTTGAAACGTAATCTATTCCGGAAATCAACTTCCTAGAATTCTTCCATCGTCAAGGAGTATTCAAGCGGGTCCGGTCTGTGATTATCCGTCCCAGTCAGACTCCATCGGCGTCTGTTTCTCGTGGGATTCTGACAAGAAGTTTGAGTGCACGGGGAGATGCTGAAAAGAGAAGAAGAACTGTTTTGAGAAGACAAAATGCGATCGATGATGATGATCATGAGTAAGTTACTACTATTTCTATATCAAATTGCACTTCTGTCACTTTGAAGGTAAGGTTGTCGCATTTCTCACATCTTACGTCTGAAAAATTTTTTGGGATCTTGCAAATTCATAATTGAACGAATTTTTGCACTTAAGTTAGGGATTGTCCATCTAGGCACTACTCCATATTTCAGACACGGGCCGCCACCCTCACCCGAGTTATCTAGGTTTATGTGCTCAAACTAGTCAGTTCAGAATTAATTCTGCATACTTCTAGAGCTCTATCTATCTCAATTTCTATCTTCAAGCTTGAGCGTCTACACTTCTATCTCGACTTCTAAAGTGCTTTAAGAGCTGAAACATCTTCCTAAAGTCTTGGATATGATTCCGGATGCAGAGATAATCGCTCTAGAAGTATACAGAATCAGTACTGAACTGACCAGTTTCCCGAACATATGTACAAAGTTTCATTCAATCATTATTTGCAAAATTTTGTCGTTCCCTTGTTAGACTCTTGTTTAAGGAAATCAACTTGGTCATCTTGTTATAACAATACCTATTGTGTTCTGCTTGTTTACTTTTAAAGAATAGAGAAAGATATGAACTCGATAACATCTTCTTCCTCATTTCCATTTCAATTACCTGTTTGTGTTATGACTAATATTATTTTTGAACCAAGTTTTCCGGTTTTTTTGCTCACCCTATCATAGTGCATGTATACTATTAACGATACGTTCCAAAGTCCTCATCAGGAAGCTGAAGTTTGGAAATTCAACAAATTAGGAAGTCATGTTTAATTGGAATGTCTTGAAATCTTCAATAATTGTAAAATTTCAATATCTGATTAGGAAAGAACCGTATGGACTCTATTACTACATCATACTAAATATGTGTGATTCGTCACTTCTTGCTCCCAAATCATGCGATTCCGTTTATTAACTATGCAACCACCATAAAAATTTCCTTTTTCTCATCTTCGTCACCAGTGCATCTCGAGACACGGAGAGACGGAGTTAGAATTATTCGGAAATTGATAAGTAACATAGAATTTATTATGCTATCTATGCGGTTATGGAGACGCAAAGAAAAAACGACGATAAGAGAAATTGATCAAAAATTCTGATTAAAGGTTGGAAAGTGGGTTGAATGGGGCAGAAGAAGACGGAACAAATCACGGTTTTCCAATGAAAACCGAGATTTGTGAGTGGTTTTTGGAAAAGGAAATAGAGGAAATGACAGTGATAAAGTGATTGATAAAATGTAAGGTTTTGGAGTAAAAGGAGGAGAAGAAGCATTGAGCTTCTGCTATATTCATTTTTAGTTTTAGAATAACCTTGCTCAGAATTTTCCGCATCTAGAGTTAACTGGACACCCTATTTTTCGTTTAAGTTTTCCTATGGTTTAGGTTCTCTATCCTGATTTTAATTACTTTATTAGATATTCTCTCTTTAGAACCACCAGAAAAAAAAACCAGCTGGAACCTTTATGAAATTACAATTACAACTTACTGTATACCTACTGTAACTACCATAACCTGCTGTAGCGTACAGTCTCATACAGCATAACCTGCTGAATGGTTTATTATTGCTCCGTGCGGTTTTGCAGTAGGGAGGTCTGTTAGATAAGAAAGCTCCTACCGTAACCAAAGTGACCTGAACGAGGAAGAAGCATAAACTCCACATTTCCGGCTGATCAAGTCACACATTTCGTCCGTATTCTCCGGGCACTCCCTTCCCATCTAGATTCCATTTTCCAAATTCGTTCCAAACGTAACAATTCGTTGGCTACAACACGGGTCACAGCACCGTTTCTCATCTATGTTTTCTCGACCGTTTCGGTGTAAAAAGTGTGTTTGAAGTGCGCTTTTTGTTTATGATCTATCGTGCTCACGGGAGCAAAATGGATAGATGTTGACCTGTGCGAGGTTGTAGTTTGTATGCTACGGAACAAGGAATGAAGGGAAAGAGACATGGAAGTGGAACACTGATTTGTAGGAATAAAGCTAAGAAGTCCCAATTTTTGAACACATTTTAAGAAATACTTTGTATCTCGAATTCAGACCTTTCGCGAAGGCTCACAACATAAACAACTTGCAATCTTTCCGAGCTAGTGTGTCTTGGGTCAGGCACACTTTTTGAATCCTAACCACGGTCCTAACTAGACTACTCGATTCCTCTATCTCCAAAACTTTCATGGACTATGCCCGTATCAAACATTTTGTGCGATAAAACATTTCATTGAACCCATTTCCTACTGAAAAAGTGTTCTGATGTGGTGTGTGCTTGAAAAGAAAGAGACACTGAAACGAAAAGAGAAAGAGAGAAGAAGGAGGACACTTTTTGATGGAAACGTTTTTATCAGCGAGTCTCTGCCTGTGTTGATATGAATGTCAATATATACAGACACATTACATATTGAGATATTTATATTGTACTGTTAAAAATAAGAAATCTAACCATCTTTTGTTGGCTTCAAAATAACCCCGGAATTCACTACTAATTCTATAATTTGCCAAATTGGCTGAATCCAGTTATTTTCTGAATTCTGACTCGTCGTGGCTGATGATGTCGTCCACCACGACAGTGACGATGACAACTCGTCCAACTTCTCTATCAGATTCTGGTGTTCAGCTGTCTCCAGATGCGGAAAGACCTTCTGAAACATTGACTTCTTTAACTTCTCCCTTATTTGAGTAAGGCTTTTTATTGATTTTAAGCAAATTCAACACAGTCTTGAAAGTGCAATTCTTCCTCATCGATTGATTGTTTTTCAGCTCTAACTCCTCTATAATGAGTGATGATGGAAAAAGGTGATTTGGGAAATTCTTCAAATAACGCGTGGATGTAGTAAACATGACATAGAAATTCTTGCAGTAATGCGTGACCTCAAATCCACGAAAACCAAAAAAGTATATTTTTTCTCTGAATCCAAATCTTTAAAAGCTGAAGCAAATGAACTTATTTTTGTTATGGTTCTGCTAACGCGCCGCGCATCTCAAGCACCTTTGGAGAATGGGTAATTGAAAATGTCTAATTTTGGTTTCTGAAACATTAAATATGTTTATTTTTCCATTAATTTTCATTGTTTCCAGCGGCGATGACACACAACGAGCGAAAAGTCGAATGGAGAAGTATTTTGCGGAGAAACCGGATAAGAACATCTTCATGGTAAGACATTTTTGGTGAGAAATATGGGAAACATTTGAGATTCTTTCAGAAGCTGATTCATCCGAGCTATCACGAGAGGAATCTGCAGTTTAAGAAGATTTTTGTTGACAAAGGACTCATCGAGGAGAGTGATCAATTTCTGGCTTGTGAGTTCCTTTTTGTTTTCGAAAAATTGAATGAATTACTGTTCAGTGATGTTTGAAATTCGTCCAAGTTTATTATGAAATTAAAATGATCATTAAGGAATATGGTAGATGAATCATGGCATGGTTAACATGTTGATAATCTTTTTAATGATAAGTGATCAGGCGAGAAATTGATAGAGAATTTCCCATGTTCTCGGAGAGTATGGAGTCTAGTATCAACGATTACGGTAGTTATGAGTTCAGAAGTTCAAGACAAGAATTGAACGTCTTAATATGAGACTTATGCAATCTAGATCTAAGCTTTGCTTGAGAAAACTAACGCATTGCGGCGGAAGTACCAAGAGCAGGATCATGAATCTTTTCTGAAGACCATTGAAATCACATTAATATAAGTGAAAATATTCATTTTGATCTCCCTATTTCAGCATACTCATGTGCGTACCAACGAGAAATCCTCGCTCAAGGAAGAATGTTCATCTCCCAATTCAACGTCTGCTTCTATGCCAACATTATCGGATGGGAGACTACTTTGGTGATTCCGATGAAAGAAATCAAGTTGATCAAAAAGATGAAAGCTGCTTTCATTTTTCCAAATTCTATTCAAGTGAGATCTCAAAAAATACTCATTTGGCAACTGCTTCTTTTTCAGTTCGAACGCGACACGAGTGAGAAGTACTTCTTCGCATCCTTCATCAATCGAGACAAATCGTTCCAAGTTCTGACGACGGCACATCAAAAAGTGATTGGAGAAGAGGGAAAGGCGATGACACGAGAAGAAGTTTGGGATATGGTTTATAACAGTGAGGAAAAGGTGAGTGGGGTAGGATAATGCTATACATCTCGGATTATGCTGGTGGTCAGAGGTTGGATAGATTAGAACTAGGATGTCTTATTTCCGGGTTTGCAATGTTCGTAGGTTTATCGGAGATATTTGAAGTACCTGTTTTGTTTTAAAAACTCTTGAGAGTATAAGTTTTCAACTGATTTTACTGATTTTATATCAAAATTTGTCAAACTTTCAGCTCATCCTGTCTTTTGAGATTCGAGAGCCGTTGGCGGATAAATATTTTAAAAATTTGAGAAGATAACACAATCCTATAAGAACAAAGAAAAATATCTAAAAATTGGACTGCCCTTGTTTTGAGCTAAAAATGAAGGTGAACGGATGCGAACTAGCCGAGTTGTGAGAAATTTCAAATTTGAAAAGGCTTAGGAACCTTTAAAGTCTGTACGTCTCCAATTCGACAAAGATTTCTCTTCTTTAAAAGTCCTGATTCTCAAGGTTCTGAAACTTGAAATTTCTACCTGATCCTGTAGGAATCTCAAGGCTTTCCAATTCCCACTCATTCTATTTTTAGGAATCCCCCCTTTCACAATACTACTTTTAGTTCATAATCCAGTAGGAGAAGCCCCTCGAATTAAACGTCATTTTCATTTTAGTCTGTCTAAATATAAAATGAGTCACTCTAGTCGGTTGCTCATCGAACGTCTCGCAAGATAGACCGGTATCAAATCACGGAATGACGAGAAATCTAGAGAATGGTTTGAATGGTTCCCGCCATCTCATGCACTCACAAATCACGCTTAGAACACGTTTCCAGGACTCCTCTTCCCGTAGAGTTTCTCTCTGTCTCCTTGCCTCTCTGGAATAACCACTTTATTTGTCCTCCTTTTCTTTCTCTCTTCCCATTATTCTAGAGTTCGGAGGCACAGACATCCAGAAGTTTTCCTGCGACTCTATCTCTTCCACACTATTTCCGAATTTTTCGACGTTTCCGAAAGTGCCGATAGAGTCTCACCAACTATCCTGGTTTTATCATTTTCGTTCACTGAAACTCTCAATTTCGAAATTGAATTTGAATTTTGTGTATGAATCGAGTGTTCATTGCTTTGGTAACCTCTGGAAACTTTTGAAAACTTTTCTCTCTTTCTCTATTCCTCTTCTTCTCTCTTCTCTGGTTTTTCTGGTTTTGTAGTCAAACATTCCCATAGTGTTGACCTTATGGTCATAGTCTATGTGCCCCGCCCCCAATTCTCGATTTAGTTTCATTCCATACTACCGCCCATATGTTCAAAGGATAAGAAACCTCCACTGACCCCAAAGATTCTGACCTTCCAAAACAGTCAACTCACTTTTTTTTCTACTATTCTTTGGTGGAGCAAAGAAATATTTCAATCATCCTAATATGAAAATATTAGCCAAGTTAGCCAAACAAATGACCGCTAGTTTTGTGAGAAAAAGTAGTACAAGACGGGTGAAACAGGTTAGTTCTACTTGATTTCTAAGATTTTTGAACACAGGAAAGAATCAGATTTTATCTGATGTCTAAGTTTTTTTGACTACTAGTTTACATTGTTTTGGTGAATAGTCATGAGTATTGTGAAAAGAGTCCAAACATTTTGAACATCCAGAGTTTTAGTGTGAAAACATTTTGGATGACATCATTCCGAATCGGAAAATCGGAAAGTCAGAATCTTCCGATGTGATTCTCTAAGATATTCCCATTTTTAGTGTGGGATCACAATTAATAACCACAATAGTAGCAATTCAATTCATCTGAATCCTATTAACCAAGACTTCCGAATCCTTCTTATTAACTATGTCCTATTTTCAGAACCCTCAAAACCATACACCTCCGGAAGGAAGTACTCCAGCTTCAACCAAACACGCTTCCACTGAAAACATGACAGTAAGTTCAAATTGTTCCATTTTTTCGATTCATCAATCAATAGAGAAATGATCGGTTTCCTTCTTGATATTTATCTTTCACTATATTTTGTGCAAGAAAAAAGAAACGACGAAAAGTGAAGAGCAAATAGTGAGAAAACGATGAGAAAGGAGAGTGAGTGATGATGACAGTACTTGTTACGAAATTTTGAAAAAAAAATTAGGAAAAGACGTAGGTAGGAGAGTTTTTATTTGATAGTTAGATTAATGTGTGTTGAAGTTGTTAACTGAGCAAAATTTGCAAAATATTTAGTTTCAGTTGCTCTATATCCTTATCAACCAAGATGGAAGTTTTGACTTTTGCAGAACCTCAGCACCTCTTCATTCAACGGATCCATCTCCCCAAGAACGGAGACTTCTAAAGTATCCACTTCGAAAAACATTGACAAGGACAATACATCTCAAAGTTCAACATCTTCTGATTTCCATGATGATGATTCCGCTCAAATCTCTGAACAATTCGATGTGGATGAAGAAGAGGTTCCATGTCCATGTACGGAGCATTCCGGACGTCTCCTAATGGATAAAGAAGTGAAGGTTTCTGTTGAAAAGTTCTATGAACTCGTCTTCACAGAAAACGAATTCATGGCAGAATGCAATAAGAAAACGAAAGTGGACTCCTATGTTGCTGCCATGTGGGTTCGAGACCATCAAGGAGAGAATACGCGTACTTGTACTTATACCGTATACGTAGCAAATCCCCTTGCATCCAAGGACGTTGTCGTGAATGAGAAGCAGATTTTGACCTACTTCTCTAATCCGAAGCATGGTTTCAAGATGCAAAAAGAAACACAGAACTCTGGAGTTCCATATGCTGACCATTTCACCGTCAATTGTCAATACTGTGTTTCAAGAATCGGACCAGCTTCGTGTCGTGTCAAAGTATATGGAACAATTGTGTACAAGAAAAGCGTTTGGGGAGTTGTCAAGAATTTTATTGAAAAACCAACATACAGTGCATTGGAGGAACATTACAAAATTCTAAATGCAATGTTCGACGAATATGCGAAGCAGAATCCAGAAGCTGAGAAGAGGTGAGCAGGATTTGCTGAGTAGTCCGATAACTTTGATTCTTATTCCAGATCTGTGACATCGGTCAACTTCCCGAATGTCACCGACACAACCACCACCACCACAAAACCATCTGAAAATGAGTCCACAAATTCAAATGAACTTCGTCATCGTCGGTCCAGAAAACAATCAGTCAATCGATTAATTGCTGGAGGAGAAGTGAGCAAATTTTCTGATGGAAGCTCCATGATCTCAGAGAGACTTCTCGAGAGTTCTCATTCCAATCAGGCTATCACCGTTACCAGTTCGCCGGAATACAAACCATTCCTTTACATGATTATTGGGCTCCTCGCTGCATTCCTCATTCTGAATCTCTTTGTTCTTCGTGGATTCCAAAAGGAATCAACTGCTGTTGTCAGGTAAGTAAATATATGTTTCAAATCCTTATAAACATCACATCTATTTCAGTAGAAAGGAGGAGGACCTCACACAAATGCTCTCAACTCTGATGGAGCAAGTCAAGGAGCTCAAAGAAAAAGTAGATCAAATGAACAAGAGCCATTGAATGTTCTGGTCTAATCCCTCACCATGTTTTGTACATAAGATCTTTCCTTTCCTTCTCATCCATTCCTGTTTCATTTTCTTTCCCTGTGCTGCTTCCATTCACTTCTATTCCTCTCTAAGCTTTAAATGTAGTTGAGAATTTCATTCTTTTAAATCGAAGTAGTACAGTTTATTTTCGATTTGAGCAAAAATTGAAAGTGAATAATATGCAAAAGTGTGATATAGTACATAATAAGATACCAGAAGTGATTTTTTTAATTTCTCGCCGTCTTCTTCCCATTGATTTCCCAGTGTTTTTGTTTGTATGATAGATGATAAAATAAATGAAAATTGAATCTCAGTTTTGTATTATTCCAATGTGTCATCGAAGTCCAATTTTTTCACAGCAGCTCTCATCATGGACGGATGATTTGGTAGAAGAGAAGCAGCATACTCCTTAAAAACGAAAAAAATTGTCGGTCAATTTTTTGTCTTTTATAAGTACCTCGAACGACATTTCCTTGAAAATACGCTTGATAGCCATTCTGGCTTTTGGCTTTGTCGGGTTCGAACTTTCAACAGTCCACACTTCAAATCCACAATCAGAAACGGGATATATCTGGAACAAACTGATTTCTAATAATACTTCAAATGTTCAAAATACCGTTGTTGATGCACCACCAGACGAAGTGCCAGCAATACTTGGATTTGTAGTTTCTTTGATTGCATATCGTTCAATATGAGCATTCAGCTCGTGCACATTCTTCAGATACTCCACGTCGTCAGCATCGGCGTAAGAAAGAACCTGGAACGGTAATCTTTGCAAATTTCATTTCAGTTTAACAATACCTCAAACGGCTGCATTTGGTTCTCGATGCAGACTGACTGAATTTTCTCAACGTTCTGTGTGTCGAACTTCATGGCTTTCTTCGTTGTATCCGAACACATCGACGGTAAGCGAACGATTGGCACGGTGTGTTTCGCGCCGATAACTGAAAAGTTCTGACTGTGAATTTGTATTGAAACTACTCACAATGCTCACCTGGTAAATTCGTGAACGCTTTCCTCGTCTCTTCGTCGTCACTGTCATCATCTGAATCCTTATCTTGCAGATGCCGTCGCATATCTCTCATTTCCAATTCATCTTCAGCATCGTTGATAATTTTGAGAGGAACTGCACAGTTGGATCTAGCCAAAACGAGAACACGACGAGCTTCAACATAGGCTCCAGCCAATTCGACACATTGAGACCAACGGGCATAAAGAGCAGCACATCTGAACGAAACTTGAAACATTCGAATGAAGTTATGAAATCTCACTTGATCAAGGAATTTCTGCTGATAGCGAACTGATAAATGTCGTGAGCGTGCCCGGCACTGTTATCTGCCATTTTTTCCCATATTTTCAGCATTCTCTCGTCCTCTTTGTGACGTTCCAGAAATCCTTGCCTAAAACATGGAAGTTAATAAATTTAATCTCTCTCCTACACTTTTACCTGCTGATAATTTTCCAAAGCAACTCGTAGTACAATTTGTGAAATCCAATCGCAAGCTTCTCCTCGAACCATGAGCAAAACTCGAGAACTTTCTGAATTTCGTCGGCATCTCCAGAGTTTTCTGATTCCTGTAATTCTTTGAGAAGATCATCAAGTTTCTTTCTTGCCGTCGTTTCAGTAACAACTTCATCAGGTTTCTGAAAGCAAAAATATCTGATTTGGCCCAATTTTTTTGTGACAATTACTCTTATCAGCGCATCAATCTTCCGTCCCCGTCTTGTCGGACGCACGTTTTCTGAATATCGATCCCAGTCGTCTTCAGAATCATCATTATTCCGCTTTTTTAGTGTGAAGACGTAAGATCCTTCGGCCATTTGGAAAATTACAAGAAGTTTGGCTTCAATTCAATTTGTTGCGATTCGCGGCAAATTTTCGGATCTGCAAACACCGCGCAATGCAGACGCGGCGCCACATTTGACGAATTATTTTTCAGATGAGCAAAATTTGAGACCCCACCGATTCCGAGGAAGGACGAAGTAACGAAGTAATTCGGCTTTTGAAAGAGAGTTCTTCTTAAAAAATAGAAGTTTCTGATTGATGGACATAAATGATTGATGGACGGTATGAAAAACTGGAGACGCCAAAATATATACACATTTATACACAAAAAATCATTCATTCATCTTCTTTTGAATCAGTTCATTACAATCATCTTTCGTTTTGAATTCGTCGAATGGTTGAAGTGTTGTTGGCCTTCCTATCCTCTTTTGCGAGGGGTTGCAGAAGCTCTTTTCTGAATCTTCGCCGATGGTGGTCCTTGACTTCTGCTACGACTGGGACCGGCCTTCATTGAAGCTCCAGAACGTCCGCGCTTCTTCGTCAACGTCTTCTTTTTCAACGACTTCGCCGAAGCTCTCGACTGACGCGAGCGAGAGCTCGAGCTTGAGCGAGATCCTGAACGCGAGCGAGATTTGGATCCAGAACGAGTTGAGCGAGTTGAACGAGTAGAACGATGGGACGAGCGAGAACGTCCAGTTTTTCCATAGACTGATCCACGAGAGGATGAACGATGAGTGACTGAAGATCTGCCAGAACTTCTCATCACTGAGCGACTAGACGAGCGTTGAGAGTTCACACTGAAAATGTGCAAGCTACTGTATATATTCATGGATATCCTTTCTCACCTTGGAGAACGAGCAGTTTTTGTTGACGAGTCACGAGAGACTCTGCGACTGCTTGGTTGGCGACGTCCGACGCTTCTGCTACGGTGGCGACGTCCATCAGAAGAAGACGAGGATCCAGAAGTGGAAGGACGACGGTGGACGACGGAGATGGTCTTCTTAGTACGCGGAGTGAAACGTCCTTTGGAGTCCCGTTCGCGGAGTTGCCGAGTCTTGGATTTTGTTGGAGTCATTTCAAGCGTCCTTGACGAGAATTTTTTTAGTTGGATTGTGGGGATCCGAGACTTTTGCAGGGTTTTATAGAGGAATTTCTGAGGCGTGGAAGGTTACGGGAACAGGAAAAAAGTAGGAACGGGTTACGGTAACGCGCTAAATCTAATAATTTTTATTGGTATTTAAATTCAGAATTTTTTGACCTGGAATTGAATCGTTTGAAAATTTGAGAAATATTTAAGTTAGGTCTTTTCTTTGAACTATTTCCTTCACTTCCTCCTTGAAAACGTTGACGACACATATATCCACCTCTCCCATGTTTTGTTACCTTCATAAATGTTGTGATCCTATGACTCCATAAAATAAGAGAATCCATTGAGAAGAAACGAGATGCGGCTTCAAGTTCTCACTTTCTTGGCACTATTTGCCGCCACGGCAAACATCGGAGAGGTTTGTTTTTCATTATGATTTACTATTCCAGTCTGATTTTTCAGGCTCGTCGACCATGTCGAGCCAACCGTCCAACAACAGAAAATACAACTCCTGCTACAGAAATAACCACTCCTGATCCGAAAGCTCCTTGTATGGCAGCATGGGAAAATATAAAGCCAGAAGATGCTGCATATGCGGATTACGCATTGTCAACTTCTACTGCAGCGTCTGCAGCTGAATGTGGAAAGACTTGTGAAGCTGATATCAAATGTGGTTATAGTTTCTTCAAAACGGATAAATGTCTCACTTACGAGAGATTCATCCCAACTGATTTTGTTAAAAATGGAGACATGACTCTTATTTTCAAGGTATTTTCATTTTCTCATTTAGAATTTGTAACACTTTTTCAGTTGTACCTAAATGGAACAACTACTTGTGCCACTGCTACTTTTGATGGAATGTCAACTTCGAAGGAGAAAATGTACTATCCGGATGGAGGATCTTATTGGTTGTTCAAGAACGTCATGGATACAATCGGATATGCCAGTTATAATCCAGCACTTGGATATAAGAGAAGAAAGAGAAGCATTCTGGGATGGCTGCTTAATTATTGATGAAGTTTCTTTTCGCATGTGAAAAATGTTTTATTCTTGTGTTTTTAGAATTGGGTTGATTTGCGTATACTCATTGAAAAATACGATGAGGAAAAACATAATTTATTAGAATTCAATGGCAAGGGAAAACAATCCGAAAAAATTGAAATCAGCAGAATTAAAACTCTCAAAGATCAATGATTATCTTGTCTTAGATGATTCTCTCAACTCTACGTTCTGCTTATCGGCAAAGTACTCTTTATCCAGGAGGTAGTCGCAAGCTCCTTGGACGATGATTCGGGTCCTGAAACATCAATGAATTTTAATACTTGACTTTGTTCGCTTAGGACTTTGATCGTGAAGTGAGTTACACAATTCGACCTTTCCAGATGAGAAGGTAAACCTTGAGAGTTTGAAAAGTGGGTCCTGACTATCCAATTCTGCCAAAATTTGGTGTATGTATTGATCAGCTTTAGAACTACGATTACCCATCAAAGGATGCTTTGATTTTAGCTCATGTGAGAGCAAATTTGGTTCTTTTTTAAACCTCTTCTACTCCAGATGATTAATTAATTTAGACTCGGTTATAAAAAAAGTTGTCAACTACAAAAATATAGTTCTAAAGTTGTTCTAAATGTATATTCACCAAATTTTATAAAAATTGGATAGCCAGACCCCACTTTTTCAGACACTCAAAGTTAACCTTTTTCAAATGACAAATTTCAAATTGTAAAACTCATCACACAGATCAAAAAACTCAAACTAACCAGATGGCAATAGCAGCAGTGAAGAATGAGACAACTGAAACGTTGAACGGCCAAATTGGTCCATAATCCTTCTCAATTTGAAGAACTCTTCCGAAATTTCCGAATGCGGCACGAGTGAAATCGATTCCAATCGACATACAAAGAACTGAAATACCCGCCCAGAAGAGAAGGAATCCGATTTCAAGCTGGAAATAAACTTTTCTCAAGATTTATCAGTTCTCAAATGAAACTTACAGTGATGAAAGCAAGTTTTGGAGTGAAAAGTGATGGCTTCTCTTTCCACATTCCAACTGCCATCAGAAGAGAAGTTATCACAGAGAATACGGTTATAAAGGCTTGCAGATAAAATAACCACACATCGATAGTATCTGTCTTGTGGCTCATTACTGAAAATTTAAGTCTGATGTTCTTGTTCAAAAATGAAAAAATGTTACCATAAAAACAAAGAGCTCCAGTTCCCATTACCATGAATTCAATGAATGCAGAGATGTAGGCAGCAGTTGTGTAGTGCATGGAGTTACACGTGGCAGGAGCATAGTAGAATTTGTCATTTGAAGAGAAGACAAAGTTTGGAGGGAGTGGAGACACTTTGTCATGTGGCATAATTAACTGGAAAAGATTGCAAAAATTAGTAAATTTAACAAAATTAGAAAAATGTGAGTGATAGAGCCTTCAAGAAGATTGAGCGAGTAAAATTATGTTTGGGTGTTTTCAGTTGCAGATGGCCAACTTTGACTGCTTGAAAAAGTAGTTCATTGCAGTCTGATCAATCTCAAACTTTGTAAGAAAATCAATCATGTTCAGATCTTTGTTAGTGCAGTTAAAAACTTTTTCCTTGTGGTTCAAAATCAAACTTGAAATGGAACTGTTCAGTTTACCGTAAAACAAAGAAAAGTGACTGAATCGGTAGCTGGCAACACTACATATCATATTAGCAGCCCTTTGCAAATTGAGATATGTATCAATTATTCAAGGACTGAACTTAAAGAAAAGTGGAGCAGTTCTTGAAGACTATACAAACTATGCTTTTGTTTAGGACATTTCGACAGCAAGTTTGAGATACATGATATTAGTTCTAAATAAAACAAGCTTGTATCAAGCTTCTTCCAGAAAAAGTAAACAGAAATAAAGATCCAGAAATCAATAGTAAAATGTGGATGTCGCGAGTGACGAGAATGGATCGAGACCTCGCGAAACGCGTTCTTTTCTCTTTTACTTGACCAATTGTCCGTATTGGCCTACTTATTCCGCGTAGAGATATTCGGAATGTCGACCGATTTGGAGAGAATCGAGACAGAAATACAGGAATGACACGGGAAGAAGGAGATAGATTAGACGATTGCGGCGAGTGAAATGAAGTACACGGAGAGGTGTGGGATATGGATATGACGTCAGTTCGGAAGATGTGATAGGGTGGTTGTAGTCTTGGATAAGAGGTGGTTTGGTATTTCACTTTTCGGTATGGTCGAGAAAGTTTTTGGGGAAGATGAACCAGAGAAACTTGGCTATCAAAAAAACTTTACTAGATTTTAAGATTTAGCTGAAAATATAACTTTAAATTAGGTTTTTCTGAAGCAGTGATGCAGGAGTACGGTATCAAACGTTGGGAAGCAACAAAGGACTTCAATTTGATTTAAAATGTGAACCACTGAAGTTAAACTGAAATTTTTTAGAAGGATCTTCATACATCGTTGTGGATTTAAAATCTTCATTGACAACTTATGATTATTGAGAATTCCGAGTTGATTTAGAAATCTGAAAAATTTTCAAAACTGTGAATATCTGTTATAGAGATTCCCATTAGTTTCCATAGTATTGCTTTCCCACTCAATTCGATAATTTCCAGATTTCATCTCTCTACAGTAATCCACATCGATGTTCATCAACCTAAAAAATCAATGACCCACGTGACTCCAATCGGATCCAGAACCCCCATGAGCTGACTCAGTTCATATCACTCTTCATTTCTTCAACTTGTTATTTTTTCTCTTTTCTTCAAACGATCACAAACCATCCCACCCATTTCTCTTTCTTTTTTCCGCCCTCATCTGTTGTCTTCTATCTTCACTGGCCCCCGTCCCCCCATCGGGCTCTCTCCAGGCGCCGGAAATCTCGATGAGTAAAAAATAGTGTATGAAATGGAGAGACGCAGACAGTGTTCCAAAAAGTTTGCGAGGGTGGGTGAGCGTCGCCAGAGATCCCAGAGAAGAGCCAGAAGGGAGAGAGATATCTTCTTTTCTCTTGTTTTTGTTTTGTTGTTTTTTGATTGCTGTGAAAAATGGGTCACCTTTACAGAAAAGGGGTACGGTAAGTAGGGTGGACCGGATGAAGGGATGAAAGGGGGGGGGGGCTACTGATTGGGGATTGAGTTGGGATCTTTATTACTCTTGGAAGGGTACTGTAAAGTAGATTCTTAATTTTTGAAACTTTCAAAGTAGATTTAAAGAAATGGAAAGGTATTGTAAAATTGGCCTAAAAATGTATCGCAACCGAAAAATTAGATCCACGCCTCCAGAATATGCATGAAAATTTCTCACGAAAATCTTGCCCAAAAAAGTAGGATTTTGCAGCAATAGGTTTTTCTTCGTTGACTGGAGAGACATGTTTGCGACATTTTGATAACTGACCTTCAGTCCTGAAAAGCTCAAAACAGAGACTTCCAAAACCGTATTTGAAATTTGCAAAATGGTTGTGTAAGCAAAGTCTCAAAGATCTCTCGTCAGCTTTAAAGTACGGAAATAGTGAACCTTTGCAACTTCATATCTCAACTCTCGAGCGCTTTCCGAAAATGTGTTTATCTACGTTTCGTTGAAAGTTGAATGGTTCTCTAACCACATTGGGAAATTTATTCGCTTATCTGAAGCTGTCTGGGAGCTGAAATATGAAACTTCTTCAAAGGTCCACAACTTTAAAGGTCCACTACCTCAGTACTATTTGAGATTTTGGAGTCGTCATATCTTGGTTCACACAAGAGTTTTGTGAATCCCAAATACCAAACATAGAGATCTTAAAATCTATATATTGAAAGATATATTGAAACCTCACAGAGATTCCTGGCCAAACGACCAGTGAACGTAATATATTCTGACAAGAATCAAGAAATGATCTACTCTGAAGACGTATCCAAACTGAACCTGCACTCAATCAATCTCTAAAGTACTCCCACCTTCTCCGACACCTTTTCACTTTCCCAAAGTGATTGTTCACTCCCAATCGAAGTCAGTTTGTTTGGAGAACTCTTAAAAAAACAAGGCACACACACGAGGAAAATGAAAGAGTCTAGTCGGTATTTGTTGACCATATCATCCCTTTTCTTTTTCAGTTTGTGTGTGCAAACTGTCTTTTCTCTGCTCATCTGAAGCCTATTGGGTTTCGGATGCTCTCTCGGTTATCCTGTGACTGACTACTGTCATGATCCGAATCGAAACGATATTCTCTCGGGGCGAAAGGTCTTTTGGTTCTTTTTCGCGGTGGGTGGGATTCTTGATTTTAACGTAGGTGTTCCGTAGCAATCATGGCACTGAAGACGACTTTTTGAAATCTTCCAGCTCTCAAAGTTAGGAAGTTTTGTATTTCTTTTCAAATTTGAATTAAAGTTAGCCCACTTTTAAAGATAGACACTTCAATGTGTTCAAAAATAGTTCATCTCTCAAAGATCCATTCATAAAAACATAAGGAGACTTCCTAATTGATTCAACAGCTGTTCCTTATCACCCATTCGTTCCTTTTTGCAAATAGACACCGACAAGTACTTTCCCTGTCCTTTATCCAGTCTTCTTCCAACTTCTTAATTTTTCATGTGACCTCGAACAGGCGGTTTCATTTCGATCTCAGCTGAAAAGAGCCCTTCACTCAAAAAAGCTCTTTATTTTCTTAAGATTCTCTCGAAATATCCACCCCACCTGATCTCTTGTTTGTTCTTTTCTTTTTTTTCGCCGTTCGGATTGGCTTCCTGAAAAAGAGATGTTAGAATGAGGAACTTAGACGCTTTTTTAAAATTAGGTAGTAGAAGTCATTTTCAGAATAAACAACCCAGGACTTGAGTTCACTGAAAATCATTCGAAAAAGTATTACATTTTTCAAATTCAATATTTTGAGATTTCGGCTTGGATATTCGAAAATCCTTTAAACTCATAGCCTCTGTCAGCTCTCCTCACAAAATTCTGAAAAAACAAGGACCCTTAAAAATAACATCATCAGAACATGATCTATTGCATTTCATTCTCCGGCGAGACCCCAATTCCGTGAAAAACATTATTTGTACGGGCGGCTCAGTCTATTTGCACTATTTCCCACCAAACCATGACCTTTTTTATGACGTGTAGCCGATTGGCTGCTACTGCTCTTTTTTCAAAATCTCATACAAATTCCCTGCAAAGTGGATCGGTTTTTGAACTCCCGACAGGGCGGCAAACCTTATTGTACTTTTTCGGGGAAACACTTGGGAAGACTAGAGTCAGGTCAGAAGACACAAAATAGATTGAGTGTTTTTTGAAAAGACACATATACGGTAGATCGTGAGATTGTAGAGGAGGGACCTGATTTTTGTTCAATAAAAGATGGGGATATCCGTTTCTGCAAAAGGAACTTTCAATCTATTTTCGGCCATTCCTCTGCTCTCTCAGACTTTGATGTTACGAATAATTATTCGGTCACAGTCTAGTGATTTTGTCTGACCTACTCCACCTGTTTGTGCTTTCGAAATAGAAACTTTTTTTGGTCAGCAGCCAGAATTAGCATTGCAAGGTATAGTGACTTCTGATCTGTAACTAACCAAACTAGGTTTTATCATATGTACTTAACCAAAATCGGCCTGATGAAACATTTTACCGGCCCAGAAAAAAAATTGACTATGGAAAATTTATGCTCCAAAGAAACCGGATCGGGCCGGCAGACAAGTATCTTATTTATTCAGTTCGGACTAAAATTCAGGAGTTTCTGAAAAGAATTTGACTGCGAGAACGTTTGCAAACCAATTGCGATAAGCCTCACAGTCTATAAAAATTTATGTACTGAATTTTGAGAACATCGAACATAGAAAAGATTATGGAAAACTGGCTCTAATTCTCCTAGTCCCTACCTCTCAACTCTTATTAATTAGATTCTTCTTAACAAATGATTCATAATTTTTGTATGTTTATCCCAACCTCTTGAAGAGAATTCATCCAATTTCCAGTCGTGTACTTTGTACATAAAACCTCTAAATCCTAGGATCTTCTTTCAACGGCAAAATGAGAATTCTGTCATTCATCTCTTCATCTTATTCATCTTCTTTTTCTTTTCATCCAGAATCCGCATTCAACGTCATCTAATTATACGTGTTTCCTGTTTTCTGGATTCAGATTTCATCTTACTTTTTTGTCTTTGACAGCTTCTGACAAAACTCTTTCATTTTAGAGAGTATCTGCAATTTTCAGAATTTCAAGCTTTTTTCTTTCATTCATTGACGGTTTTCCAGCTGTTTCGAATCTCTTCTGTTTCTCAGAAAAACAGCTGAATATCTGAAAAGACGACATCTGAAATTTTACGGAATAACAAAGCAAATAGTAAATAGAACAGGAGTAAAATTACTGTGGAAGTATTCTGACCATTTGGTCGACACTTTTGATATGAAAGATGACCAGATCTGTGGATGATTCATTGATCAGTTATTGTTCTGTCCCGAGATCAAACTGAGACCAAACTTCCCATAAGATAAACAGCCAGACAAGGTTTTAAAATCGAAATCCTGTGTGATTCTATTGGGAAAACATGAAACCGGGGAGAACCTCATAGTTGTATGTCACTTTCAAAGTTGAAATGACTTTGGCTCGAAATCGGAGAACACGCATTTTGAGCTGACTGAAGAGCTGCCAGTCTTTTCAGTTTGTGCCGTTCCATATTAGACTGAAAGTTAGGCAAAAGTACCTTACTGTTAATCGTTGTCTACAAAGTTCCGAAAACCTTAACATTTTTAGATTGCCCTCTTAACGCCGTTAGTTCTTCGATTCTATGTTATGGTGGCGTTTTCGCGTTTTCAAATTTCCAGATCTTTTCAATTTTGAATCTACCAACCAGATCATACAAAATGCCAAAGGAAGGTTTGATATTTAGCATTTTCTATCCTATTTCCTCCAGGATATCCGATTATGGAAATTTTCCAACCTCCATCGTAGGAAGTTCCATTTCCGAAATTCAGGTTCATCTGGAATGTATTATACACTAGAACGTTTGGCTGATACCTCGAGATCCCAGAGGAGCCAAGGAAGGGTTGCGATTTCCAGCGTTCGGCAACGAAACTCCGCCCACTTCCCTCTAAATACTATCCTCGGAGACGAGTCTTTCTAGGAATGAGTGAGTCTCGCAACTTCGATGATCCTCAATAACTCAAGGTTTATGAATCTTCCTATTCTAATCATGGACTAAAAGAACTTCAAGACTGAAAATAAAAATAAGTTTCCAGATGAATTGAAGGAATCCCACACCAGGAACTATTCTCTCAAACCACTTGAAAATAATGATTTCATTTTCGAATATCAAAAAAAAACTCGATCCTTTTGACTTTTGAATATTTAGCATCTCATTTTTCGTGTGTTGTCTTTTTTATGTCTTCTCTCTTCTCATTCGGATTCTGAAATGTGCTTGAATGACATCACTCATTTTTCTTTTCCGAAAAAACAAACAACTATCTCATCTCAAAATATCCTCATTTTCAGCTCTTCTCACCTCATCAACCATCATCGTTTCCTTCTCCTTCTGAAGCAGTTCCTAGTTTTTCTGCGTCTCCTTATTCTCAGTCTCATCTTCTTCTTTTACTTCTTCCATTTTTTGCGCCCGCCGTCCGTTTGTATGCTCCCTCGGCGGCTCGACGAGCTCCGAAGGGACACGGAGTACCAGAGCAAGGAAGAAAAAAAAAGAAAAAAGAGCAACACCTTTTCGCGCCCTTACTCTTTTTCTCTATTTTCTCTTTTCTCTTCCGTTTTCTCCGCCCTCTTTCAACATTTTTTTGCCTTTTTTCGAGTGCTCGGGAGGGCTTTTTTGAAGGGGGAGGAGAGCAAGAGCACATGACAACATGCCCTTTTGACATTGATATTTTATAATTGGATTTCATTTTTATTAATATCCGAGATCCAATATTCTGAACATTTTCATTATCCCCACTTTTCAATTGAATCTCTCCTTTGAAACTTTTGCTCATATCCTACTTCGAATGGTTCAGTTTTGATGATCTCGGTTTGGAATTCAACATTATTTCTCTCAATCTTGTCTAGATAATCTGGTAGTAGACTGAACTTGTTTTCATCTGAAAAACATCCGTGTGAAAACTGATTCATTTCATTTTTCTATTACTCCCATTGTTCAGAATTTCAAAAAGATATTGTGTAATCCTAAATTCAAATACATTCTCTTGGTAATTATGAAGTTTCTAACCTGAAATTTATAACCTAAATAGCTAATCTCATTTTTGGATACCGTAATCCTTTCCGCAGAGATATTTTAAATTCTAAGCTTCCAAGTTCGTTGAGAAACTCTTCATGAAATCCCATTTGGAGAGAAATGACTTCCAGATTAGGGATTTGGAAAGTTACTGTAATCTCATAAATTGCTTAATGACTGACATCAGTTTCCACCCTCTTCATCCTCTCTCTGATTCTTGAATTCTATTTTTGGAATTTCCATTTGAAAAGTGAAAAAATACGCAAGCATTTTGTAATGAAGTTAATTTGGCACTTAGCGAATGGGCACTTTTTTCAGAGAAAACTCAATGAGACTACTTATTCAAATTGCCTTTTCTCCCCTTCTTTTTCTTGTTTGTTATTCTGTTTTTTTTCTGTTAGAATTAAGAATTCTGCTCTCATTTTGTAGTTCAAGGGTCAGTCTCTTCTCGAACTATTTTGTAGTGATCCATCTGATTTTCACATCATTTTTGAACTGTAGTTTTGAATCAAATGAGACTTGTCGTCATTGTATTCTGATTCTGATCAGTTGTACGTATTCTTTTCGTCATGTTTTTTGTTCGTACTCACTGTCAGTCTACTGTCGGGATTCACTTCTGTCCGCAACTGGAATTCCGATTTCATTTGCAGAATTCTGGTGACTTTAGTCATTAACATTTCCAAATCTGATTCAGATTTTAAAATTCTAAGATTCTAGGCTTTTGGATTTCTTGGTTATTGAAATTCTGAGCTTCTGGATTTGGGAATTCTTGAATTCTGGGCTTGCGGAGTTTTGTGATTCTGGGATTCTGGGGTTTAGGGAAAAACATTGTTTCGTGAGCCCGTCTGAAACTTTGAAGAACTTTTTCAGTTTTCGGGCGATTTACTGAAATAATGGGCCTAGTCTCCTCCTATTTCAATGCATAAACTCACGATAGTCAGCTCCAGACTCCGCCCACAATCCCCGATTTTCCATCTTACCCTATTCAGTTTGCCACTGATCTCCACGTGTCAACAGTTCTCAATCTGAGTGTTCCATGCCCATTAGTCACACTTTTCTTCCGATTTCTCTGTATCTGTATATATCTCTCTATTCTCTTTTCTTCTCGTTTTTTCTTCTTCCGCACCTATCATCATCATTCATTTCTAACGGTTCGGAGGTCGATTTTATTTGCTCAATCATCGCTTCAAAAGAGAAAAAGAGCATCTTTTTTTTGAGAAAAGATCAAAGAGAGAGAGGTACTATAAATAGTACCTGTCAACCTATGGTTTGTGTTGTTGTACTTTTTCAATGTTTTACACGTTTCATCCGATGAACAAGAAAAACTAACTGTAGCTTCCGGGTCTCGAAACGACAAATAGATGACGTGGATATTGCACTCTTTGATTCGAAGGGATTGTGTAGAAAAAAAGGCGGGAGAAGGCATCGAATTTCAGATAAAAATTCAACGCTCGTTTGTTTAATTTCCGGAATAGAATGCATGGAGTGAAAAAGCGAGTTTCGGATTCAAAGTTCTATTGAAAAGAGGGGTTCAAGAGGGATGTCCAAAAAAGTCCGAAGAGCATCTGTTTTCCTTTATTGGCTTCAGAATAGGAAATTCCGACTCTTTCGAAACCCAGGCGATTGAATATTCTGCGAGAAACTCCAAACATTCTGCAAAGTCTTCTCTATTTTCAAATTCACGGCAAATCTTAGTCTATGATCGAGCTCATCAAGCATGCAAGTGTCAGTTACTCCACTTTTTATCCATTAACGTTTGTGGCTTCTTTCTCGCTAATGTGCTGGAAATGGATGAATGATGACGATGATATCATGTCAGTTTCAGGAAGAATCGGGATGAGTCTGTCATTGGAAATTCAAGGAAACTTGTGTTTTGTTTCTACTGCTGACAGTTAGAAACTTGAAAATTGAAAGAAAGATCTGCGATTTGTCGCTGAATGTTAGATCTCCTTGGCTTCATAATTGTTGAAATTCTACATTCCATCCACAGTAAGCAGTTAGAAACTTGAAAATTGGAAGAAAATAGATCTCTTTGGCCTCATATTAGGGTGGTAAGAAAGTTTCTCCCGTTTTTGAAGATTTTTTTCATTCTAAGTTTCTCACTGAGCCTTGATTCAAAAAACCTAAGATATGTTGGTAGAGGGTCTACATCTCATTGGTATTAACTGTGTAGAGTCCTGGCCCAGCTACGCCAATGCAAGAGTTTTGGCAGTTTGAAATACTGAGGACACCATTTTTTGCAACCTGTTTCATTTTGAAATTTTCATATAGAAGAAGTTGTTGGGCAAGGTTGAGACAAAATTATTTGGAACGAGCATGGGCTAAAATATAATACCAATATAGCTTACCAGTTGTTCCTTTTAGGATAAGTTCAAAATCCTCATATGATCTTACTGCTAAATTATATCTATCATCAGCATAGTAAGATTTGTTCACACTCTGGGTGGTGGGTGTTCATAGGCCTCAATTTTATCATAATAAAATAAAAAAGAGTTGTTTATTTTGTCGGTGAAATATAGAAACTCTGCAACAACTCTGAGCTCAGTGAGACTTACTCCAAAACAGCAACCTAAATTTCACCAAAAATCGAGACGTTTTGGGATCTCCTGATTGAATAAAAATAAAAGTAGGCCTGATATTATCTGTACTTTTTCAACATCTCATTAGCTATGCATAATCACAACGGAACAAAACCAGAACTTCCTATTCTTATAGAAAAAATAATATAAGCATGCCCTAATCAAACTGAAATTTTAGTTACTTTTCTAAAAACCATGATTTGAACTGAAGTTCAAAATTCCTTGCAACCACGAAGAGTAAGGTTTCTTATATTATTAGTCATCATTGTCAACTAGTATTTGGTAAATAATAAAATCAGTTTCAAGAATATTGGTTGAGAAACAAATCCAAGCCATCTGTTCAAAGTTCATTGATCGCCATTCAGAGCGAACCTAGAGAATGAGTCCAAATTTTTCAAGGAAGCACTAATTCGAGAAAATCTTTTTTGCGTTATGGAGGAAACTATATGTTAATTAAAGAGCATCATTGCGTTTCACAAGTTTAGTTTTCTCAAGAGTGGAATTCTTCGAAAACAAAACCATGCACCAATAGCTACCGAGACGGAGATCAGAAAAAGTTGTCTTACAGGCGAGGAAAACAAATGAGCTACACGGTAAAAAGTATCAAACTGCTATTGAGTGGTTCATTAAAATCCACAAAAAAAATTTGTATCAAAGCCCAAAACTAGGTAGGAAACCAGTGCCCAAATTGTGGCATCCAAAACGGGAGAAACTTTCTTACCACCCTAATAACTATTGAAATGCTATATTCCATCTACAGTAAGCTATCGTCAAACATGAAGCGTTTTCTGAAATGGAAATTTTCGCGACGCGGTAGCCTGGCAACGATGAAAATGGAAAGTTTTTACCATTTTTGAAGGCGGTTCACAGAGTCTATAATATTGCTTTGGACCCAGAAAGCTTATACAGTTGATAAGAAAACATAATTTGATAGCAATACAAATCGAAACATTTTGAAGTTCTTTGTTTTGCTGGATCTTCAGTCCTTTTTGAAACTTCTGAGCTGAGCAGAAATATTAAAATAAGAATTTTATTGTTGTGTTCTCTTCTCCAGCATAGAGGTGTCCAATACTTGATCATCGACACTTCTCTTCAGAATTATGAACCTTCAAGCATATCCAAAATTCTGACTTTCCATTCCCTTACATGTATTATCCCTTTCTTCTGAAAGATCTCCTTGGGTCTTCGATCCTCTAATCTCATTAGAAAGGGTCAAACTTTTCCAACCTTTTTCTTCTTGCTCTTCACCTCCTCTTTAACCTCATCAAATATTCAAGTCCTCCTTCTCCTCCCCCTTCTTCTGTCCCTTCCCTCGTTTTTCCACAAACTTGTCCCATTTTTTCTCCGTTTTTTCACCTCTTCTTCTTTTTTTCGTCAGCTTTCCTTTCCTTCATATGTCAGTCGACATGCACATTTAAGAGTGTAGAAGATAGAGAGAGGAGTGACTAATCGGCGTGCGAATAAGTGATGAGGTTGAGTCTCTCTCTTCAGAGAGCAAGAGAGGACATAAAATTGAAGGTGAGGGCAGTCAGGCATCCCAAAAATACGGAAGAAGAAAGAATGAAAATGGAAAAATGGAGAAATCAGTGACTTCTTCCTTATTCCCATTCTTCTGGAATCCTTTTGACAAGACTGATGTTGGACCTTTGGGAGCTTTTTGATCTTAACGCCTCATTAGGTTCCTTCTGGGACTGTTCTATTTTCAGAATTAAGACTCCTAGACACATTCATATTCCAATTTGACCTCTGGTTTCTTTCAGTTTTTCTTCCAGTTAGTCAGACAGAAAATTGGATTAGGAAAGTGTTTCGGTTGGCATGCTTTTGTTAGAACTTCAATGTATCAGAGTTTCTTTTTAAAAAAACGTCTCATTTAGATGCGCTCGAAGATAATTCAGTTATAAAACCATAACTTGAAAAAGACCTTCTCGAAAACCTTGCTCAGAATGTTTCGAGTGGTTTTTGCTTCGAAAAATGATCCCTATTCTTGTTAGGGGCCAGCCCGGTACGACCCGATTTGCCCGCATTGACAAGTTAGAGCTCAAAGCACTATGGAATGGCGCTCCCGACAGGGCTGGAGAGTCAAATTACGAATACCATAATCCTTGATATCCCTCGTTTTCCAATTAATTTTTTTAAACAAGATTCAAACATTCCATTCTGCAAATTTTGTTTTTCCAGAACATTTTGCTATCTTAAAACTAGATTAATATATTATTCATCTAGACCTTTTGAACATTTTGAATGGCTTCCCCTGTTTCTGTTCCCTTCCGTCCTTCATTTTCTTTTCTTGATAAATATCCACCGAAAAATTCATCGTCTTACATTCTTTATCATCTCCACTTCCTTATACAATATCTCGATCAGAAGTGGAAAGTCATGCAAAATCTATTTATTATTTTCAGATTCGGAACCACTACAAAAAACATTGAATCTCACTTCTCTATATTTCTATACCGTCTCTCTCTTCTCAAGATGTCTCTTCTCGTTAATCTCTCTGACATTCGAGTTTCGTTGGATTTGTAAAAGGAAATCTACTCCAGATATTATTTTGTTTCCCTTCTAGTTACATCTTTTCATTTATTTGGCGACTCTTCGAAACGACACATATTTTTCTAGGTGAGTTTGGGAAAGTTATTTAAGAAGTTCGGGGCTTGGATTCTTTGGGGCTGATAGCCGTATAGAAACTTTTAGGTGTACTAACGAAGACTAGAACTCTATTTTTGTATTTGACAACTTGTCTGTACGACGTCTTTTAAATATGGTAGGTCCCGTGGAAGCGACACAGTGCCAACTCTCCTTCTTTTCAGTGCGATTTCCATTTTTTCGGATCTTCTGATATTCATGAAGCACATCATTTTTTAGAAGAGGTCGTACAAAAAAGTTGTTAGCTACGCAAATTGAGTTCTAGACGTGGATAGTACACCCTCAAGTTTTTAATCGGACCCCTTCTAACTACTTCTTCAAATCTCCGAAATTAGCATTTTTCCACTGAAATCGGCAATATTCGAATTTTTTGATCAGTACTGTATCATACGTTCAAGAAAAAGAATATTATGGTGATCTGAGTAAAGCTGTGGCCGAAGTTTCAAAACGACGATAAATTGACACACATGAACCGAGTGTTACCGTAATTATTTTCGTATTTTTCCGTTTTTCTCGATTTTTAAGCAATTTTTCTTGAAAAGTTATTGACATATACAAAATAACCGTGTTTAGAATTCGTATATTGTCGAAAAAATTACTAAAATTCGTCTAAAAACCGAGAAAAACGGAAAAATAGTTTTGAAAACGAGTAATGTTCCTTTAAATTTTCGTGGTGAGATACCGCCAGGGCCGCGGTGTCGGTTTCTCGGCCCCAACTGACTTTCACTCAGATTACCATAATACGAGGAATCTTGCCCGAAATTACTGCAAACTACCGTATCCCAGTCATTAATAACCGAGTGTTCGTTTGAAAATGTTTGCTTGACGAGAAGACAACAACTGTTTTTCCTCTTATCTTCCCTTCATTTTTCTTCTTTTTCATGATCCTGGGTGGGCGTCCGATGAGGGGACACACCTGACCGCCCCCGGTTGATCACCGATTTACGAGCAAACGGATTACGGTAGAAAACTTTTGAAGAGTTTCTCATGTTCTCTGAGCACAAGAAGATTTCTGTGGATTCCGAGAACTCGGTGATTCCTGAACATGCAAAAGTTTGAAAGGCTTATTCTTAAACTAGTGCAGATCGAAAACAACAAAACGTTCTTCGTATCGTTTTAAGGTTTCTTGTCCTTTTTCTACTTACATCATCCGTGATCCGTGATTAGTATAAAAGGATAAGAACGATGAACCAAAAAACAGCTTTATATAAGACCCAAGGTTGTAGATGGAGAAGCCTTTTTCATTCCATTCGTCGAGCCTTCGATCATTTTTGGAAGTTAGTCTGAAAGTCTTGCTCTGAACTGTTCTTTCAAGATACTATAGTCTTGATTTCGGTAGTATCAAAATTAGTTTTCATTATCCAAAGTATACCTATGAATTTCAGACAAAAATGAACAAACGCCCAGGTATGATAATCCCTCCGACAGTCGAAATTTCAACAATTATCGACACTGCAACACCATCTTCATCCACTGATGCTGAAGTGAGTTCTGATCTTTATTCCCAATTTTCTCATAAACATCGCTAATCCTTTCATTCATTCCGTGAGCTTTTCAAAAAGATTACAGTAGTCCAACTCCTTTGAAACCTAATTTCCTTTCAAATTGTCTCGATATTTCTTGGAAATAAAAAAAACACTACTTGTATTTGACTCATAATCCTTATCCTTTCATTTTTCTCATTAGACGAATTATGACGTTTTCGAATCTAGTCCTTATCGGATTAACCATTAGACTTAGCACCTCGTGGCGAAAATAAATCAGATCTGGGCAAGGGGACTGGAGGAAGATTCAGGAATTTCGATTTTCAGAATCACCTTGATTAGTAGAATTTGAGTGGTGATTTGTGGATTTCGGAGAGATAAGCACAAGAAAATCTTCTGAATCACGTGGGCAACCAGGAAGGGAAGATCCTTCTGACACCTAATTTCCCATTTATTTTCAAAGAATACGCAGTGCTGAATTTCATACCGAAAGATCACATTTCACCAAATGGGCGGAGCTTAATGAAATCTTTAGTAACCAACGAACCCAACATTCCCTAGGCTCCGCCCACAATCCATGAGATTCAATGAACCTGCAAAGTTTCCCTAACACTTCATGCATCTGTCTTGGAAGTTGGATATCCGAAGTTCAAATAAAGCTGAAATTTTTTTTAGCTCATAGACGTACTGAGCTCAATGATAAGAGAATATATCAAACTTCTCAAGAAACAAAAATCAAATGCAGAAGCTCCGCCCACTTCCGATTCCTCCAACCTTTTGGGAGTTGTGTTGTGCCCTACTCTAAAACTCTCATTTCCGATTCCATTATAATCTCTTCACTCATTCATTTTTCACTCCGCCGACTTCCTCCCACTTTCACTTTCTTCGAAAACTTGCAAAATTCATGATAACGTTCTGATAAATCTACTCCGACGATTCTCACATCAACCTTTCGATTTCCACTCGGCGCCTCCTTTTTTTGAGGCAAAAAGTTGATAACCTCTTTTGGTACTGTCTTTTGATAAGCAGCTCGTTGTCTGGCAACTCTCTCAGAATGCCGCACTATTTGGCACTGTGCCAAAGAGCCACCCACCCCGCGTGCTCTTACAGGTTTCCAGTATTTCTCTCACTTTCGATTTTGATTCGTTTCTGCAAAGAGAGTTTTTATTTCCGAATTTGTCGTGTCAAATGATATCATCAATGAAGAAAAATATCATGATGATGATGATGGGATTACGGTATTTTCGGATTCCTTCTAAATCTGAAAATCTGAAAATCCTAAGATTCTGGAAAACTGAATAGATTTACGTCATTCCTACCACCCAGTTTAGGTTAAAAGAGACACGAAAAACAAGAGGAAAAGTATGCAGTTTGTGTCTCTCATTGAATTAGTATTCAGTGTTGCCTCGGGGGGCTTTATTCGTCTCTTCCCACCACAAAACACCTCTTATTTTTTTGACTTTTGACACTTGTTTCAGTTTTGATTAGAAAGAGAGTATCTAGTTTGGAAAAATTACAAAAAGATTGAAACTTTCAGAATAGAGTCGTCGGAGAATCGTCGATCTTCATCGGACAGCTGCAGCATCCGCCGCTCCGACGACGACCCGTCTCAGCGATGGCCTCGTTGCCATGGTGAGTTATTTGGAGAATTAATTGAAATCTTGTTTGACTCTCTCGAAATTGCATAATCTAGATTCTAGAGTGAAGTCATCTACTTTTTTCTGATTATTTCATGAATATTTTTTACAGGGTAGCCTACCAAGCACCACGCGAAGAAGGCACCGACGACGAAGATGCTGCTGTCGAGTCGACATTATTCCTCTCGACATCTCCAGGAATCGGATTTCCATCTCCGATGGCAGGTGGATCTGTTAGCTCATTAGCTCTTTCACCACCAGGACTGTCTCCTTTGAACTTCAATGATGGATCTCCATTCTCCCTCGCATCTACTCCATCTTCTACCTCTTCTTTAGTCAGGTACAGGTATCAGAACCCTAGACTTGAGAATAAAAAATAAATTGTTTTTAGAACTCAAAATCGGTTCACATTCGATCATATTCCATTTGTTGGATCTTCGACCAACTCAACTCCTGCAACTGCTTCGACTGGGCCACCTGGACTGTCCCCAGGAGGTTGGATCTCCGAATGATATCAAAAGTTACATTTTATTTAATTCTCCAGGTCTCGCGATGAATATTGAGCATGAGAAGTCAGCATTTGAAATTGTGTCATCTCATCATCAAAGTGCTGAAGAGATCCTTCAACGTGTTCGATTGGGAACATCTGGATCTTCGTCGACAAGTAACACAAGAAACAGTCAAAGTGAAGTTGTCGTTGCAACTGAAGCATCTACTTCTGTGGCACCGGATGGTTCCGTTCCAGGACAGTATGTGTTTTCTTTTGAATATCGAGTATTTTTATCACTTCAGATACTACTGCTTCATTTGTGAGAAAGACTTCCGTCGTCCCGATATTCTATCTCGTCACACACGTCGCCATACCGGAGAGAAGCCGTTCAAATGTGAAGATTGTAATCGATACTTTTCGAGATCTGATCATTTGAGAACACATCGGAGAACTCATACTGATGAAAAACCATATCACTGCTGTGTCTGTAATTATTCTGCGGTTCGTCTGACCTGATTGATTTGAAAGTTTAAAATCAGAATCTTTAGAGAAGACGTGATGTTTTGACACGTCACATGTCGACTCGTCATCAGACGACGGCTCCTCCTTCTACTCTTGGAACACATCGAAACGTTAGAAGGTCAGATTAGAGCTATTTCCTTGTTCATATATTTATTCGCTATTTCAGATGTCTTTCGGATGGAGACTATCATAAAATGGCAGCTCAAGAACTTCGCGAACGTCATCAGACGAATCGTGAAGACGTGGAAGTTCCACCGATGGAAGACATTGAAGATGACGTCATTGTGGATGACATCTAGAGTTGGAGAGCCGGAAGATAATAATGTAAATACCTGTGAAAACAACTGTCAACGGGTTATAGTATCCCAATGTACCTCCTCGATTGCCCCTTGTAAGAATGTATCTATACCTATTTATAATTGACCCCATTTGAACTTTCAATCGCTGTACTCGTTTCCCACCACCACAAAAAAGGTTCATCAGATTTCTCGTTCATTTATAAACCATTGTTGTGTCATAACTTAAAGTGAAATTCGAACCGAAAACCGAGAGGAAATGAGAGAGAAAGAGAAACAGAGGACAGCGACGACGAGGGAGGATTCGGGGAATTACAAGACAGGAATTGAGAAAATTCTGAGGAGCCGAGGAAAGGCAAAAAAGTACACCCATTTGTTTAGAGAAAGAAATGATATAATAATTACAAAAAAATGTAGCGGGGTGGGGGGGGGGCAGAAACGGAGAAACATGGATACCGGAAAATGATATTTTTGGGGGATTCATGGGAAAGAAGGGAAAAGAAAGGTCCTTATGGTACATTCATAAAAGACATGGAAAATCTAGATGGGTTCTTATACTATAGGAGGGGGCATTTGGGGGCTAAACAAGAATGAGGTGGGGGAACGGAGAGGGGCACTACAAAAATGTAGATGGATATTGTTTTTGGATCTTATTGATATGAGAACATTCAGTACTTTTAGTGACGGAAAACATCAGAAGCTGGGGGACCTCTTTCCGGCCAAAGTGTTCTGAAAACTTCTCAAAATCAACGGGATTTTCAAATTTTTGCAATTTTTTTTGGATTTTTGGGAATTTGTACATATAATTGGGTCTTTAAGAAATAGAGTTTGGATTAGCCCATGGAAAGGGCGGGGCTGGAACATGTACCTCGTTTTGAACTTTTTGTCAAAAATACAGGAAAATTGTGTGTTGGAGGGTAACAAAGCCAGAGGTTGAGAGGAACTAAGCTAAAGTTAAAGAGATCATCACATTTCAGATAGATGATTTTCGAGAAAATGGTGCGGATGTGGGTGTGTGGGGGATGAAAATGGTAGATACTGAAGTCAATCAATAATGAACAAAACAGTCAGGTAACAAGTTCTAGAAAGTGGTAATCGAGGAAGAAATCTCTGAGAACCAACAAAACAGGAATAATGGGTAGATGGTTTAATCTATGGGGAGGGGTAAGGGAAATCTTGTACAGAAAGGGGAGAGAGGTACCTCGATTAGGTAAAGGAAAAAGAGCAATAAGAATTTATGAGAAGAGGCAGCGGGCAACATGTAGCTTATCACACGTTTGGCAATAATATTGTGCAAGAAAATGACGCTCCTAATGAGATGTCTTGGTAGGTGTCATTGGAATCTTTTCAGTTTTTGGCTTTGTCGGTTCTGGCGATTGAATCATAGATGACCGTTTCGTTCTGTTTCTGAAATGAATACATTTTGGAGTTTCTTTTGAGCCAACCAACACACCCTTCGTCTCTTTTTGTCGTCGATTGTTTCTTCTCTGTCGAATGCGACGCACCATTCGTTGAAACCTGGTTCTCTTTGGCAGAGCCGGAACTGTTTCTCTGATTATGTTGCGGACGATGATTCTGTTGAGATTGTGATGGTGTATCCTTCAAGCTTTCATTAGATTTCGATATCCGTGATCCGTTTGCACCGTTTCCAGCACTTGACGAGGATTGACTGTTATACACTCGCCGGTTCTGTTGCTGATGTTGATGACTATTTCCATGGGATGACCGGTTGGTATTCTTGAATTTTCCATTATGGAAGTAAGAATAATAACTAAACATACCGGTTGATATCCTTGGCTACTTCCTGCTCTCTGATGCTTCATCAGTTGCTGGCTAGACTGTTGTTGGTAGTGGAAATGACCACCTCCTGATGGTGCAGGAGCACTCATGGCTCGGCTGAGACTGACTGATGCAATAGAATTCGGTTGCTGAGCTGCAGGACGTTCTCCTTCATAAGTAGCAGCGAACACAGCAGCTCTGCAAATGGAAGGTTATTTTCCTATAATAACATCTTCTGAAAAAAGTACCCTGCATTAGTGATGGAGGCCTTTATTGGTTCGCATTCTAACAACCGATCCAAATCACGATTTTCCTGTAACTCCCCATGTGCCTCACGGAATGCTTCCTTGATGGCACCGAACACCATTTCATCGTATATTGAATGTGCGGTGTTTGAGTTCGTGAAAGGTTCTTCTATGCAAACACACCGCCATTGTGACCGCCAGAAATGTGGATTTGACATTGAGTAGTGCATTGGGATACCACCATTGTGAATAGATGATGTAGACGCAGATGATGATGGTGGAGGTGTCTCCTTGTCTCCTTCACTGTTCAGGTGCACCTTTGGCCGAACAGCGAGCGCTGCTCGTTCAACTCTTCTTCCTTGTCGAATCGAAATCGCATCACGATCATAGTTGAATTCGTTAGCATAGTAGTCCAAGAATCCGATGAGAAGCTCTCCCAGAGTTGTATTCTCTGATAATGATGGATCAATATCGTCAGGAACTGGTTCCAGTGGCATCGTCACATTTAGAGTACGAACGTCAACTTTATTCGAGAAGCGAGTCGGATATGATTGTTGCAGATTGGGAAGAACTTTGGCTTCTGTTCCACCTGAAACGAAAATGAATTGATCATGCGCATACTTCAAAGGAAGGAAAAACTCACATTGCAAATAGTGAATAACCATCAGAACAAGTGAATAACTTGTGAAACTCGACTTATTGGCATCATTGATACCTTTACGTTTCGCCCACTCCTTGACGACTGAAACCAGCGGACGAACACGCCAGTCATCTGCAATTACATCAATGTATTCAAACACTTTTGTAGAAACTTACATGAAGAATAGTAACACAAGAGATGAGTATTACGAATAGCAACCGAGTTATTAGCATTCAAATCGACAGTGATGTCATCAAATGGAGCAGCGAACTTTATCCGAAGGATGGGAACTTTGGCCAAGATCAGTTTCTGACTTGCAACGAACTTTTCGTATTGTAGAGTCGAGAGAATAAGATTCAGAACTACGACAGCGTCATTCTTCTGATCCAAGTCCTTGTTCGTGATCATCAAGCAAAGATCCATATCAGACGAATTGTTACCGAACCCGTTCAGAGATGATCCAACCACATACAGCCCAGACACTGGAAAATTAAGTTATGGGAAAAACTAGACAAAAAATGAGATCAACTTACATGGAAAGACTGGGCTAATAGCGGTATAGAGCATATCACGAAGATGAAGTTTTCTCTGCAGCATTTCATCAGTTTGTGAAACCTTGTTATGGTAGTCCCAGATCTTCTCACTCAGCTGAAAATATGAAAATTGTGAGACGAACTTGAGAAGTCAAAATCATTCAAAATCAATTGTATCTCTTTCGAGCATAGTCACTACAAACAGTAGTTGACTGACAATCCCAAGAGAGAGCTTATGTTCGACGAGATAACCAGCGAGATTGCCATTTGTGAGCAATATCACCTTCTCAATCGTCGTTGACTAATGCGAGACCCGAACTCTGGATGCGAAATCTGTGGTCGAGACATCACCCCACTGCGCTACGAGTGTCAAGAGTGTGACGGGGGACTAAAGAGAAGAAGTAACAAAGCAAAGAGAGAGGAAAGAAGGGAGACAAATAAAACTCGATATAACGCAGTTTCTAATTCAACTGAACCCAATTTTCGAAAATGTTGCCAACTCACGACATCCATTCTAGATAGGGGCTCCGAAAGAAGAGCAGCAGGAGGGGATGGGGACGCCACTCCACGTCCTCCTCGAAACTCATCACCAGGATAAATCTTGGTGAGCGTAGATTCGTCGACTGTCGGTGAAGAATGTCCAGATGCGGAAGAAGCGTTCGAACCAATTGAATCACGACGATTCGCCTTACGAGGGAGTCCTGCAAAATTGAATTTTGAAGTTCGGATGAAAAACTTAAAAGGGTTTATTTTTATGGAATGATCTCTGTTAATGATTAGTCAGGTAATTATACTCACTCCACACTGATATACCCTCTTTTCCAGTCAATGCATGACGCATAAAAACCCGTGCCAGACAAAATGAAGTCGGCGGATGGGTATAGAATCGCCATGACAGATCAGCATAAAGTTCAGCCAGGCGGCTTTCCCGATGTGCCCTCTCAACAACAATCAATTCCCAGTCTTCCATTGATTCTACATTTGACTTTGGAGCTTTTTCTCCGACAGAGCTGATTATTGAGCGCTGTGTTCCCATGGCAAAAGACCAAGAAGATACGAATGGTTCTATCGCGTCTTCTTCATCCTCTTGATGCTCATCTTCCGATTCCAACTCGTCTTCCTCATAATCATAGTCTTCACTATCATCCTGATCTTTTTGGTCACTATCCTCGTCTTCATCATCGTCTCCTTCGGTTGAGGCATCCGATACTAACATTGTCTGAACATCCTTTTCGGCTCTTGATAGACAAGCCTCAGAAGCAGAAGAAATTGAAGAAGTGCACGTAGATGTTGATATTCTTTCGAGAGAGGTCGTAGCAGAAGAAGAAGATTGTGTTGATATCGAATTGTGGTACTTTCTTCTATTCGTTGCAATTGGATAGTGGTGGTGATGGCTCACAGTGTGATTAAAGCAATTTCTGATTCTTGGAGATGGGGATGACTGGGAGGGAGATGACTCCCCAGATGTTTCTCCTCCATGCAACACATCGCATATCATCGATGACATGGTTGCCGGCATTTTGACACTGGGCAGCACAGTTAGCTCATTCGACAGGTCTCAATTACGTCCTACTAAAAATACGAATAATTTCTGTAGAAGGTGCGGATCAGAAAAACGGTGAATATAAGAAAAAGAAGAATATGTATAGACGGAGTTTGTGAACATGATATTTAATGGAAATGGTTTGGATTGATGCGAATGGAACATTGAGTAGCTTAGTAGCAATGATTACAATTGGTTTCTGGATTGAGAAAGTCTATGTGTGGAAGATCAATACTAGTTAGTCAATTAAAATCGCCGACAGGCCACCTGTGATTGACGCCGCTAGAGTTGGATGACCGCCAACAAGCAAAAAACCATCACAACGGCGTAATCTAGATCATCATCATCACTCCATCACTCGGACGAGAAAGAAAAGAAATATGCGAATCACGTGCATCCCCTGATGCTTCTCACCCTCGCTCAAAACTCTTTTTTATTAAGGAAAAGTCGTCAACACACTCATAAATCCCCGCATACATGGTAAGAACAAAAGAACTCTCAACGTAAATGAGAAGGGTGATTAGGATTGGGATTGGAAAACCCTAATTGAAATGAAAATTTGACTCTCTCCGATTTTACAAATTTTATTCAACTGCTTCTAAGAAACGTCGTGAGAAGGCAAGCTAATTCGGAATCACAGGACATGAATCACGGACGCGAGATAAACAATGTTTCACAAATATTTGTGACGATCGAAACTCGAGAAAAATCGCATAAATCCCGTGAGTACGGCAGGTAGAGGTAAACAACAAGTGTGTTTCGTTTTCGAAAACTGAAATTTCGAGCAATTACAGTAGTCCATAAGACAAGAAACGCATAAATAACATCATTGGTTCCACTGCCCTGCACGTCCAAATGTGGAAATCTGAGCGAGAGAAATAAACGAAAAGTAGAAGAAACTCATGAGAAGCGACAAAAAGAGAGAAAGAGTAAAAAAAAAGGGACAGGAACACACATATGGGAGGCCAAGCCGGGTGATCGAGCGAAGCAACGAAATGACGACGGAAAGAAGAGGGCACGGCAAAGGCCAGGTGACGAAGAGAGGGCGAAAAATGTATTCATCGCCGCGGCGCTCACTGGCGGAGGAGGACACTTTCTTTTTTGGAACATTCATCAAAGTAACAAACGAGATGCGAACGGATGAATGCAACAAGTAACAAACTGACAAAAGGTCAAGCTATCATTTGTACTTGAGTGGCAAATCTATGAAGATACGAAACGGATAGAAAAAAAGAGAAAAAGAGAGAAAGAGCCAGGGACGACCTTTAGTACACTTTGAATGGACAAGAGCAATCGCTTTACGATGTATAGTGGACTTGAGAAAATTTGAGAATAATAGGGTTAAAAAAGTAGGCCCATGCCGTTGGAAGAAAATTCCAATGAACATAAGGCTCATCGATTATCAGTGTACTATTGCTCTCAAGTGTACACATGATACATTTCAACAAGCAGGAAAAGAAAACGGAGAGAGGGAGGAGTACTAGTATATGCCAATTAGATGCCAATCACGAGGCTTCTTTTGTTTCAATCCGTTTAGTCCTTCGTCAAAAATACTTCCATAAATCAAAACTGTCACGATCCATTTCTAAAGTAGAGCTCTGCCAAAATGTTGTGATAGATGAGAAACCACAGAATTTCGTTCTCAATATTTCAAATCAGCAGCCATGTATTGTTCATGTCGTCTCCCTCTCGTAATTATAGTAGAAAAGTGAAAATAACCCCCAAACTCGAACTTCCTAAATTAGCAAAACGAAAATGAATGATTGATAAGTTGAGGACAAGAAACGAGAAGGCGTCGGGTAAGAAATAAAAATAAGGAAAAGAAAAAGGCGAGGAAAAAGAAGATATAAATGAGCGAAGCGAAGACGACATATTCTGAGATCCGAGAGGAAAACTGAAATAAAGACATCTATTAGAAAAATGAGTAACGCGACGCCTTTCAGCAAATGCCTCATCTAAATAAACACATCCATTTAGAGAGCAGACTTTTTCCGCTGGATTATTTTCTAAATCAAAAGAAGTAATTAATTATTTTGCATGAAACTTGAAGAATCTCTTTTATAAACAAACCACTGTTAAAAGGATAACTCTCCTGGCTACAATATCTTAGAATTACCCACAGAAGCGAAGGTAAGAACTAAAAACTTTTAAAACAGAAAAGATTGAAAACTAAATTAGTTTTAGCTGGCCTAAAACTAAGTTTTTTCATGAATAGGAAGATATTATGGACATCCTGCCCAGATGATCTCAAGGAGTTGGCGATGAGGATTTCGAAAATTAAAATTTTGAGATTTTCTGACGGACAGACACCGAGATAATCAGGGAAAAGTATTCAAAATGGCAACAAAAAGTGCGAAAAAGTCTACGGAGTGCGCTGGCGCAGTATGGGGGAAGTGAGAACACCGAAAGAAGGAGACATCAGAGAAAGTGGACAACTGAGAGAAACGGTAGACAGCCTCTGAGATAGTATGTTGAATCGCGGAGTGTTGAAAAGACAATGAGGAAGAGAAGAGAGCGCAATCAGTCGGTGATTCTATGTAGAGATACTGTGTCGAAGAGGAGAAGCAGAAGAAGAAATAGAATAGGTGTAGGAGAGGAGGCCATGAGACGTGGGAGAAAAACGGAAAATTCTCGACGGATTGACAGATAACACCGACAAAGTTACCATATATGACTATCGGGTGAACTACTTTAATGATGCTCATAAGTTAATCAAAAGCTAAATTTTAGAAAACATATGTTATTGCACAAAACTTAACTGAATGTGGCACTCATGCATTTTTCTTTTCATAAGTACTATGAAAAAAACTAACCAATCGTTTTCGACTGGTCCCTCCTCCAAATCTTCGGTTCATTCATTCTTGATTTTCTATAACCTTCTTTTTCAACTGTTGGCGTCTTATCAAGATCCGCCCCCATCAGCTCGTTGTCCATATTCTCCATAATGTGAGGAATCGCATTGGGATCAGCATCACTGCTACTCCGAGAATCATTCGAAGAGTCTCGTCTGCGAGTTGCCTACAAAAGGAGAAGTTATTTCAAGACATCGATATGTCTTTACCTTTCCAGCAGATGACGATTCTGCATCAAATGATAGCTCTTTTTGCTGATTGGGATTTTGCTGCAGGCATTGTTGCTTCAGCTGTCTCATCTGACTGTCCAATGCGTACATGAAATGGGGGTCTGAAACACATAATGAGAAAAAGAATAAGCGTTACAGTATACTCACAATAAACACCGTTACGTGCCATTTGCTGTTGCCATTGTTGCTGTTGAAACTGAAGTACTTTCAAAGCTTCAATTGAAATGGATGCTTCACGCTCATTTTGTATCGGTGGTCCAGATGGTTGATGTTGAGACTTCACTTGCGGCGAGACTCTGAAAAAGAATTTGTTCAAAAACTGGAGTTATAAACAGCCATAGTTTCTCTTGAACGAAATAAAGGCTCTGAATTTCTAACCCTTCCAAAAATTTGATGTATTCCAAAACATCAATAGCCATCAATTGATAAAATATCGCAGGTTGCGGAACAGCCCAACATAATGGAAACTTTGCAGTTGTCACTAATTCACGGGCTGATTGATTTGTATTTCGATTCGTGGAATACACTGGAGCCAGACATCCTTTAGGGTCGCAAGCCTTCTTTCTAACACCAGAATTGCCCCATCGTGCATCGAAATCTCTTACAAGATATGCAATGTTCTCGCATATTGTTTTTTGCTTGTTCACTGCTATTAGAAGAGATTTGAAGTAGAAGTAAAGACGCAGCGCGAGATCGTCGATTGACGAGTTCACAGATGAAGAGGAAGATGAAACTGAACTACGGCTACTTCCGGCGACCGAAAGGCAACAGGTTGAAGTTTCGGCAGAAACCGTCGAGGAGGCAGGGAGGGAAGCTATGGAATCGAATCTTGAGTTCATTTGATGAAGTGGTCGTTTTAACTTCCGATTTGAACGTCGTACACGGGTTCTGTGTTTTCTGGAGAATAAGCCAGAATTCATCGAAAGATACATCGAGGGTGGAATAGAAGAAGAAGAAGACAGCATTGTATCTCCATTCGGAGCAGAGTTACGCGAGAATCCGGATGAAGATGTTGAAGAAGTTTCTTCCTCGTCGGTCATGGAAAGGGGAGATGCTTTATTTAGATCTTCAGAATCTCCTTTCTTCAAAGAGCCATCAGTTGTACACCCGAAGAAACCAGAATCGATGGAACCCGTGGAGAGTGGCATGGCTTAATTGGGAGGCAGCACACGCAGATGGGTCGAATTCAGACTCTAGAAAGTGTTCAGATGATTCGGAACATATTAATGGGAAAGAAGAACAAAGACAATCGGCGACATGAAATATAATAAATGTGAACTACAGTTCGACCAGCGGAGTGAAGTGGTCATCAACTCATGAAAATGGACGTGAAGGATGGGGTGAAAGATAGAGGAAATTGACGGGTCGGACCAACGAAGTGTCAATTTTCACAGAAAAGTGAAAGCTATGAAACTGTTTGGATTATCGGTGGCCGCCAGGACGACGCCAACAACAAACTTCAAAAAAATTTCATATTGAGAGGAGGAACAGAGATCTTTAACCATCAATTTGAAAATGCTGCCTGAAGCTTTTCGCTAAGAAAAGATGTGATAACTCATAGTATGACGTGGAGAAGAGAAATTAAAACATCATATTAATGAGCGCACGTAGTCAGATAAGAAAGATAAAAAATCGAAGCGTACGATGAAAAAGAGGCAACAAAGAAGCGTCAGGTGAAGAAGCATACGGGACGGGGAAAAAGAGAAAGCTGGGAGTAGCATTTATGAATTTAGGAAGTCCGCAAGTTCCTGATACGATTTTTGCTTTTTCGAAATTATTACTAGATGTGATTTTGCCTCTTTCTTCAATAAGCATCTCTTATCAGTCAAGAAAAAACCAATTTCATATTAACATCGTTATTATAAATGTTACAAAACAGTCAAGTGTTCCATCCCTCTCTTCACAATCGTTCCTAGGTTATCTGTCTCTTTTCTTTTCAAAAGTCGTCATCGATAGTCAGTCCAACGGGCGGACAGTCCAGTCTCTTGGACCGTATTAATAGTGTGTAGGATGAAGAGAATTAAACATTGACAAGGAAAGTGCGGAGGAGCAAGACTAAGCGCAGAAAACCGACCAGTTTCTCACCCTCTCACTGTTTCTTCTTGTGTGCAAAGGTGTATTTCGAGAGAAAGATTACGTAAAAAGAGAATTTTAAAAATTTACATATCAATTGATTCGATAGCGGTCGCAGACAAGCGAAAGTAACTGTTCCAAATTATATGAAAATCATAGTAACTATGTCATAGTTCACTCTTAGAGAGGAACATTTATTATAGGTTTGTATCAGATAGTTATCGAGAATCACACCAAGCTATGAACAACTTTTATCGACTTCGTTTAAATTGAGCAAGAAATATATTGTATTTAGAATTTTCTAAGACTCCTCGATAAAAATCAGCTGTCAGAAAAGGTGTTGAATGGCTGCAAACTGGCAATTCTTCATCGCGCCGATTCAGGTGAGCAAACTCGAGCCACGTGGGGCTTTCATGATGTATTTTATCCGCGGATCTGTGCCAGGGAGACAACAAAGGAATGCGAATGAAACTGTTTGTTGCCTTGTGTGCCATCATCGCACATTGCCAATCGCCCACAAAACAGTTGAAAACACAACAAGGAAAAAAGGAAAAAGTGAAATCTGTGCGTGTTGACACAAATGCTAGATTTGACCTAACGTGCTAGCTATTCATTCACTCAAACTGCTCTAGTGTTGCCAAATCAAAACTTTAGTGGGAAGTGACGATATAAATTGAATTGCGAGATTTCTCAAGAAGCGAGTAAACCATGATTACAATGGCAAGGTCACTTCCTGGTTTCTAGGTACCGTCCCAGGCTGTTGATAGCCACATTCTCACTATCTCGAAAGTATGAAAGAGGGCTTGTGAACTTCCGCACGATAGCGTTCACGTGATTATTAATGATTCTGAACCATATTCGTGTCATCTGATTTCAGTCGCCTTCGGTCTTACACTGTTTCAAAAGCAGATGCAGAAGAACGAAATTGACGTTTGAAACAGCATAACAGTTACAATTACATATTAAAAAAGAGAGGTGTGAAAATGGGAATAAATCTGGGAAACAGAGAGTAGTTTAGGGAGAGCTCCGCAGTGAGATTATGCATCCAGAAATTGTAAACGAGCAAGGGAACGGATCAGATAGTTTCCACTTACAGTTACAACTATTTGCACATGCCAAGTGAAACAATGTGCCCCGAGTAAAACCAAAAGATGCTCAAAACTGTGTATTAGGGCGGTAAAAATTTGAAAACCCGCGCTGGAGCATGAGTTTTATAATTTTTACCGCCCCTAATAATAAGATAAAAGTACCGATGGAAGAAACCAGAAGGAACATGAAGAGAAAATGAAGTTATATATGGGCTGGATCTTGGTTGGACTTCAGGTCAAACTTCTTTTTCAAATTGAGAAACTGGGTCCCTCAGAAACACAGAGTAAAAATGCGCGGAGAAAAAACAATGGTAATAATGAGCGGCCCAGGAAATCGGTGCCTAAAAAGATATAATGCATTTTTCTATCCAGTATTTGGATTAAGACTTCAGCATTTTTTGTCATATACGAAAGAGGTAGATCATCAAATTCTCTTGTTAACGGAAACTTGAAAGTTAAAATGCTGGAAACGGTTCAAGATTATGTACAGCGACCACCTAGAGCGGGAATTTCGACCCGAGATAAATAACAAATTGTTATGACACAGCTGAGATTCAGCTTCGTAGATGCTCTCTGACCTTTACTACGAAGAGATCTTGGGATATCGAAAGAAATAAAGAAAGAAAACAGAAAAACACTAACAACACACTATGTGTGTTCTTCTCCCATAGGAAAACTGCGAGATCACAGATTTAAGTGTGGAGAGATAGGCGGTAAGAAAAAAGAAACCTAGGCAAACTGCACGTAAAGCATTGCGTCTATCCCGTTTTCCTCGCAGTTTTGGGACAAGGAGGGCAATGATCTAAGCGGTAGGGCGAGAAGAAACTACCACACTTACGTCAAAGAAAACGAGGTAAAACTCTCGACGCTATGGCAAACGATAGGATGCGGAAAGAATTGTATTGGATTTGAACTGCAAAGTCCTTGCTCTTATCTTCCCATTTCGCAAGCTCCAAATGATGACTCATATTAACAAATCGACAATTCTAACTGCTCCCTGAACATGATGAATGTCCTTTTTCTTCTCGATCCCTTCACATACACTATAGCATTTTTTTTGTAGATATTCTTTTTTCTATGACCACTTGTATCCACAAAATATCACAGAATTGCTAGAAAAAGAAGCGAAAACCACCGTTCGCTTGTTGCGATTTGAACAGCTGTCCGCGGTATTACTGTGAAAAAATAGGATAGGGGTGCGAGAGGAATGTGGCGGTTTTTGAGATTTTTATTAACGGTTCAACACGAGAACGGGAACTGAGAACTCTTTGCGAAAACAGAGACTTGAAGCAGTATCGTCACACGGTAATTCAAAAGTAATGATTTGATAGACTATCATCGTATTATAGATTAAAAAATCAGAGAAAGGCTATGTCATGTTCTGAGTGCTGAAACGATATAGATGCCTAGGAATATACATATCAAGCCCTACGCATTACATTTACACACCCATCTTCTGTATCTCGTATCTTCTATCCTCAGTTGTCGTTTCCAACAATAATAATGAAAAGACGGAGAGAAAAGAGAAGCCAGAGGAAAGAAGAAGAGACTGCAGATTTTCACTTTTCTGTTGAGAATTGCAATGAAAAAGTGAGATAGATATAATAGGTGTAAAGTGAACGGACGAATCACACCAATACATTCGTTCCACCTGTTAATGATCGTATTTCAGTAGATCACTTCTAAAAAAGCTATTTGGCATACTTGACCAAAATCGACCCGCCGGGCGGGACGGATGAAAAGTTTTGTCGGCCCGAGTGGGGAAAATTTGAGTTAGAATTCTTTTTCAACTTCTCGCACAATTTCAGCGTAATCCTCGAAGTTCACACTATAATAGTTTCAACATCTCTCCAACAAAAACCCTTGATTATGCCTAATTAATCAAAGAAGATCGCTAGATCTATATCTGTTCTCAAGCCGCATAGTAAATACAATTAGAAAAATGCTTGGTGATTCTATAAAGGAACTTGGAGCACCGAAGATCTCAAGTAATTTTCGTACACCAATAACCAACACTAAATGTGGGGGAAGGAATTCATAGATACGAAAACTTTACAATCTGAATACAAATAAATTCCTTGTTAATTTTTCAGAAGGCCAAAATTTTTTGTAATGTATACAGTTTAACGAAAGTCTCGAAGACATTTACACTCTGTATACGCATCCTTAGCAACTGAATCCTTTTAGACGGTGAACGTCGAGAAAACATATTCGAAGGCAAACATCAAAAGTTTTGGCCTCGTATGCTCAAGGGCAAAAGTCCGCGACAGGAAAACAATTGTGAACTCAGTTGTTTCAAAAAAATCTCAAACGACACCATCCAAAACGAAGCTTCTTTATCAAGAAGCATCTGCGAGGGCAAGTGATGCCGAATAACTCGGAAATAATCTAAATGTTCTCTTCGCAGCTAACAACTTCCGCCATCTTTCAGATGATTGTTATTGATGGTGAACTGGTTATATTCGAAGAAAAGTGAGAGATGACGAACATCCTCTCTCTCCCTCCGTACAGTACAAGAAAATGTGAAAGACAGGCAGCAGCCGATTAAATGAACAACAGGGGCAGAGGACACATTCCAATACTGTCAGTCTATGAATATTATAGTTAGATGATGCCCCCAGTGCGAAATTATGATGATTTCGAAAGAATGGAATAGAACCGCCTATGAATTTGGGAAACGAATGCACAATGCCATGTAAGCGTAAAATCACGCAAATCCTTACCCATAGAGAGCACTATGCATACGTTCGTCCGCAAAGCACGGATGTTTGGCATCAACATTGTCTCCCAATTGACTGTCCTTTCCAGTTGCTATAATTTGATTAATGGTATCTCACAATCAGAATATTGAGTCTTTCTCACTTCTAAACTGTGAAAGCCGTTCGGCGTGAGATGGCGTCGTCGGCTGACTGTTGGAAGCGATTTCAATGGATACCGATGGAATAGGATTTTTACGCTGTAGCTCAATTGGTGGCGGAATATTATCATGATGACCTGAAACTTATTTTTCTGGATATTTAAAATCGACAAATGAATATTTACTAACGTCTCAATTGATTTTGAAGACCGGGAGGAGGATGCTGGAACCGCGAAGGCCACTCATCGGTGTCACTGCGTTTGTCGGAAGGAGTTGTTGGCGTTTGCTGTGACTGTTGCTTGTAGGGAGAAGAACTGAAGGAAAGTAATTCATTCTGAATAATCACAACATCTCATACCTGTTAGAAAAACCACCTGGTGCCGTTCCCGCCGACCTGTATTGATGAATTTTGGCGTCATGGTGTTGTTCTTGCTCGTTACTACTTCCGCTATGAAGCTTATCAGATTCTACATGACGAAGAAGAATCGGAGCAGGAGCTGTATTCCTGTTTGAAGTGTTAGTTGTTGAGGGAGTTGGCGATGACGGCGATGACGGAGATTGCCGCCGGACTGAGAACGAACCCATCTCTGCTTAAAAACGAGATATAGTACAAGAAGCTGAATATTATATGAAATTTATTTTTTCGAGGAATTAGTTCACATGAATGTTTGAAAAACTTCCTTACCTGTAGAATTGAAAATCGGCCTCTGCTGATGAGGATAATACTTGGGATTGTGTTGAGAATAACTGCAATTCGAAAGTGGTCACATTAAATTTTCAATGATCGTGTTACTTCTGATAACTCCTCTGCTTTGGCTGATAACCATGCTGGAAGTTAGTCCCGAGATTTTCGCTGTTTTGATGGAAATTGTTGCCACTTCTTTGACTATTGTTACGGCTACCACGCTGACTGAAGCCCTCTGAAAACCGATATGTAGGGCGGTAACGAAATGTGATTACGTTTTCTGTATCCACCGCTATTCTGGCTCTGCTGAGAATAATAGCCACCAGTTCCGTCTTTCGAAACGCTCCCACGACGTTGTTGGTTTTGTTGCGAGTTTTGATGGTTTAAATGTATGTTCTGTGAAGCAAAGCCCCCACTTTGCTGATGCAGACGACTCAGTGAATCGGCCGATGGCGACCGACTTTGCCGACTACTTTCATCTGAAAATATATTCAAAGTAAAAATATGAACTGTTTGCTGAGGTTCTCTATATTTTTTCATTAATTTAAAGTGTACACTAATCTGGAAATTTAGCGAAAATCTTACCGATTTGCTCTGAAACGGGATCTGGAAGAGCCACTAACATGTTAGCGACCAGGAAAGGCGGATGACTCCGTCCAAAATCGCCGATCGGATTGCCAAAAAACGAGCTGAAAACAGGACGTTAGTCAAAACCGGCGCCTTTCGCCAATGTCGTGTTGGCGCTCGCCTACCGTAATTCCTGCCGGGACCCGGTGACTCTTTCCAGGTGTGTGCCTTTAAATGGATAGAGAAACAGGGGTACTGTAAATGCCTCGCGCGGGTTCGGTTTTGGAGGAAAATTGTTCGATGGATTCATTTATTAGGTCAAGATCGCAGATTAGTAGGTGAACTCACGTAAAAGGTTTTGGAGAAAATAATAAATTCCACTTGATTCACGCGGGTCACGGGAAAATTCTTGCCGTGACGTGATTATTATCACAATGTCACTTTTCACGTAAAATAGGTCAAAATAAGTTTATTAAATATCCAAGACAGTCACAGGATTCAACATTCAAATGTACAAAAAATATAATAATGAAATTGGGTAGTAGGTTAGGGTAGTTGAAAGACCGAACGTTGCAGTTGCTCTGAAATGAAAACACTTATTCAAACGAAAATACCAAGTCACTTCTTTACATTCGTGATGTTTCACTGCTTCCATGCAATTGTTCACTTCGTCGATTCCTAAGTCTCTCTCGAGTTTTACAACTGTAAAACTCTCTGCGAGATCGTCATCATTATTGAAATAGTTGTGAAACACCGCAATGATATAATTTTTCCTCAGCCTAGTCACGACACACTGTTTTCCTCTGAGGTGTCCTTTGCATGATCCAGTGAATTTATTGAGAAGAGAATCCCACATATAATCTTTTAGATATGGTGAGGATTTGTAGCGTCCGGTGAAGGAGGATCCAATGTGAACACGAGTGTGTTCAATGTACTGAAAATGAGGTTCATGTTTGATTTCATTATATCAAGTCTTACAACACACAACTGGATGAAGGAAAAAATGTCGTTGAATCCTTGAATTGCATGTATTTTGTTCGCCAGTTCCGTATAGCAGTGAGCAACTAATGTTCTTTCATTCCCAATCACAAATTCTTCATAGATAGCTTTATTCTCCACAATCAGATTCTTCGCGGTTCTGGCCTGAAAATAAGAAGATAGAATGTTGTCAGGAAATGAGAGTTTAATACATGGCGGTTAACTAACGCAGCTGTCCTGCAGTTGACGAGTTTCAACTTTTCGAAAACATGATCATCTGAGAAGTTCTGGAAGATGGCATGTTGTCTGCTCTTGTTTAGAACCCAGGTCAGTGATGGCAGTTGCAAATTCTTCATTTGTCGAAACGGACGATAGCACTCCTGAAAAAAAAGAAGAGCTCCTGAGGAGTATTTCAAACGTACCACTAAGTCCATATGCTGAACAGTGCATTTCGAAGACTTCAGAAATTACTGAAAATATTTTCTTGGAGAAGCTTTGTCATCGGTGACCTTCTCAACGCCAGGAATTAATGGGCATGTGATTCTCACATTGTTCGTTTCTGCATTGTATTGAAATTTAAACACAACTGATTCGACGCGCAATGATCCTGTGCCAACTTCTCCAGGTACTCCATCCTGATTGACTGGCCCGTATGGTTCAGAAAAAAACATGGAGTCTATTGAGTATGGAAATCGTTGATTGTATCTTTGACACTCTGGCGAGATGGCTGACAGCGCCATTCTGAATTTGCCCAAATGTCCAGAAGAACTGAGAGACATGTGACATACCTGTTACTGTAACTGAGATAAGGAAAAACTGCCAATTGACCACAATAATCCATCGTTTTTGAATAGCGAAGTTGCACGGAAAAAGAAAAACAGCCGACGTTTTTCATTCATTCTTTTCATCCTAACCTAGTCAGCGGCAATTCGGAAGATCAAACTGAAAATTTTCTAAAAAGTAGGTCTGAAAAGTACCAATGAAAACGAAAAATACACGGTCAAAGCGGTAAGCGCGGGAGAACAGGGTTTGATCGTTTCTGTGTGATGGGCATTTTAGTAAAAGTACATTTATTACAGGGAAAAAAAAACTACAAATTTATGTATGAGTTGAGCTTTGTCATCTTTTAGAATATAAACTAGATTCAGATGGTAAGAACGAGAAGACATAGAAATTGGAAGAGGATTGAATCTCACAAAACTGATTATGAAAACAGAAATGTCTATGTCTAACAAAGTTATGGAAACATTTCAAACTGATAGACTTATGTTGAATGAAAACCGGGTCAACCGGGGGAAAGGAGAAATGGATCACTTTGGAACATGTTTTAAAAACCTTTGATCAAATTAAGAAAATGATTAGAACGTCAAAATAATTACTGATTTCAAACGCTGAAGTATGAATGGCATGATGACAAGAATTAGATGAGTTATTTGATATTAGGACCAAAGTTGCTTAAAAAATACAGATATGATGAATACAGATGGATGGTGAGCAATATATTAGTTTTTCTTGCTAATTTTTGAGCTTCTGATTGATTCGATTGCTCGTATATTGTCCTCTTTCTCCTTGTTGATCTTATGAAGACGATCACGATGCTGTTTCTCTGCCATGAACACTTCCGCTTTCAAGAGGTTGATCTGAAGAATTATGTGGAATATAACATAAATCCGAGATCAGTGGCTTACCTGTTTGTCTTTATCGAAAAGCAATTGATCTTTCTCGACGATTGTAGCTTTTAGCCGCCGAATCTCGTCTTCCATCCGTTGATGTTTCTCTATGTTTTCACCAAAATCGCGAACTCCAAACAGCGGAATCCCGGTTCCGTTCTCATCTTTGGGAGCAAGTGGTGGTACGCCGGAGAAAGCTGAACTATTGTTATCGGTTTCATCGTGACGGCGCTTGTGGGCGTGGCGAGTAGAATCCCGATGACTGTGATGACGATGTTTATCGTCTTTTTTATGTTCTTTTTTATCCTTGTGACGATGAGATGAACGACGGTGACGGTGGTGGTCTGATGAAGAATCTCCAGATTTATCCTTTTTTGGGGGAACAGGGATCCCACTAAGGATCTTTGTATTCGATTGGCGAGCTTGTTGGATGCACAATCGGCAAAGTAAGGCGAGATCCTCGTGCTAAACAATTAGGATATTATAAGAATTCAGTTTTTATCTGATGAACCTTATCTGAATCACGTCTCGCAAACGCACAGTTCAGTTTACAATTGGCACACGCAAACGGCTTTCCGGTCCTTCTTTCAGCATCCGAACACCATACACACATTTGATCACGGAACGCTGCATTCAGTTGACAAAATTTACATGTGCCTGGCTGAAATACGAAATTTCGAGACTGTAGGGTACTGTTTTGTTAACATACTGTTCCGAATCGAGCTTGATTCTTTTGACATTTATGGCATTGAGTGACACTGAAAAAAAATTCATCAGCATTCATATATAACTAAAAATCTATCGAACTTACTTCACAGAACCTTCAGGGAGAAGTACACGGCAGTTGATGCACTTATGAACTAGAGCCGGCATCGAGATGAGCTTTATCGAACTTTTTGTTTTTCAATTCTTTGGTGTTCGATAACGCCGTCAATAAAAAAGAGGCAGCAGAGAAAAGGCGAAGAAATAGAGACCAGTCACAAGTGGCGACGCGAGTCAAGAAATGTGTGTGAACACTAACACGAAATTAGGCACACGAAACACTCTAATTGACGCGCACGAGCGTCGGCCAAAAATTTTTTAGACTTTAAAAAAAGAGACTGAGTAATATTTAGTTGTTTGAGTGAAAGAGGAAACAATTGATTGTTAAGAAATTTATTAAATCTAAAAATAAATGTAAAAATTCTATTCCGAAGTCCGTCTTTGCCTTGAAGAAAGCGTCACATGGGCCCAAGTTCCCTGTGGAGGTGCTGAGATTCGTCCCGAAACATGCTGAAATTTTAGATTTTCAGAACATCACCAAATCTTTGTATCCTACTTCATAATAAGTCTCTACAAGTTGCTCTCGAAGAGCTGCTCGTTGAGAGAATAGCTCGATATCTCGTTCAGCTGTCACGATATCTACAGTACATTCTGTTCTTTCATCTCCTTTTCTGGTCAAGATCACACAAACGTCATCAATCTGAAACAAGATTTGTAATGAAGCGGTCAGCAACTTTTTAAAGAATTCACCTGTAGTTGCTCACAGTCTAATCCATAATTTTCACCACTCTTTCTCGGATTGCAACTGCTCCACCCTTTCCCAAGGACGAAGAAGGGGTGCTCGATTTGGCACTTGAGAGGGATCTGAAAAATATTTATCACTTTCATTTTCCACGTGAACTTTTAGTCGTAATACAGGAATTTTAGAAGCACGTTACTTGAAAACCGTGAACTTGATTGTCCACGAATCTAGGATTCAGGGCAAAGATCTGGAGCACTGACAAGAGAACCGTATAAAAGAAGACGAAATTGAAAGAGAAGGTACTGAACAACCGTTCAATCAATCGCCATGGCTCAATCCGTCCCACCAGGAGACATCCAGACCCAGCCCAACGCCAAGATCGTCTTCAATGCTCCGTACGACGACAAGCACACTTATCACATCAAAGTGATCAACTCGTCGGCTCGCCGCATTGGATACGGAATCAAGACCACGAACATGAAGAGACTCGGAGTCGATCCACCATGTGGAGTTCTCGATCCAAAGGAAGCTGTTCTTTTGGCCGTTTCTTGCGACGCATTTGCTTATGGACAGGAGGATACCAACAACGACCGTATCACTGTCGAATGGACCAACACTCCGGATGGTGCCGCCAAGCAGTTCCGTCGCGAATGGTTCCAAGGAGACGGAATGGTCCGTCGTAAGAATCTTCCAATTGAATACAACCCATGAGTCAATAAACGCTTTTCTGAATTTGTTTTGTTTTTCGTTCAATCCTATCATACCGGTAATTCGGTAAAGGGTACTGACATTAAAAAAGCTACGAATAATCACTAGAGGTTTCTAACATGCGATGCTTCAAGAAGCTCTCCATTATTGTAGAATCCTTTAAACTAACCAGATCTCGATCCGCCCCGGTTTCAAACACAATAGTGACGCTTCCAGCTTTGCTGACGCTGATTGATTTCACAGATGATGCATTCACAGTAACGTCATCTGATTCTGACGCGCATTTCAAAAAGTCATCAGATGACAAGTCTTCAACTTTCTTGATGTTTCCATTAGCAATATGAAGTTGAGTTCCACGCATGAAATGAGTTGGATAGTAAGTGGATGTTGGTATCGTTCCCATTTCGAAGGGAATGGAATCTTCAACCGTGGATGTTGATGGCTGAGGCTCATTTTGCTCGGTTTTGATGACTGGTTCTTCTGCTTTTATAACAGGTTGCAAGGGAAATGGAGTCGGAGGTAGTGGAGTGGGCAGGATTGGAGTTGAAGTGATTGGAGGAAGAGCTGGCAGGGGTGGGATGAATTGGAATGATTGAGGAGTTGGCTAAATTAATGAAATGATTTGTATGATGTTTTCTTATAATTAGGTATCTAAACAAATGGAACCACTCTCAACTTACCGTAGGTATTGGCAGTGATCCAAGAAGTGGATTTGCTCCGAGTAGTGGATTGATCGGATTCAGCAATCCCAAGTTCAGACTTGCTCCCTGATTCGCCAACAGCAATTGTATCAAATCCGCACTGAGCATCTGATTGGGAGCAAAACTCATTATTGGTCACTCGACAGAATACGTGCAACTCGTTACCGTTGTGGATGGAAGGTTCAGAAGACTCATTCTTATCTATTGATTTATAGAAATACGCTTCTTTATCAGTTTAAGGCAAGACCGGAGTATTCAAAGATAAGGTAATAAGCAGGGGACAAGAGGAGAGGGAGGGCAGAGAGTGCGCCAATGGAAAGCAACTGACACAGATGTAGACAGAAGAGTGCGAGAAGAAGGGAAAGGAGTGTGAGGAGAGTTTGAGAGGAAAGAATTTTGGAAGTGGAGATCCTAGGGATTTTGGAGATTTAATCATTCTGAGCATAGTTCTACTTGAATGCAACGAAAACTGCCCAAATTAGAACCGAGCTAATTTCCAAATCAACAGCTTTTGAATCCTTAAATTTCATCGAAACCAGGACTTTGTGAAAATTTGATTAAATGTTGGCAACTCTCTCATCCTCGCAAGTAGCTCTGAATCGGAAAGCTCTGTCTCAGGCAGTTCTCATTTGGTGCTGCTTCTTCTCTAAGTTATCCTATCATTTGAAGTTCAAGAAAAACTGCAGGATGCTAATGGAAAGCAAAATATTTATTGTCACAATTTCACAAGATCACAAGTTTACACCGGTGCTACATTTAGTACTCAGATCATTAGAGATCCATTAAGTTGATTTCCAATCTTCCGGTTATGCTCTCTGTACTCGGAGGAATTTCTCCGGAGAATATGATCAAATCGTCAACGGTGACCTGAAAAAGAATACCACGTTCCTCAGAATCATCACGTTCTTATCTCACTGAAATGTGTCTGACTCCTCGTTCAGGAGTCTTCCGATAGTTATAGATCACGATCTTTGAGATGTATGTCTGGACGTCAAACACGAAGAATACACGAGCACATCTATTTGGAAGAAGAGCTGTCAGCCACATGTGTTTGGCTCTAAATTTTGTATTCTTTCAGTTTAATTTTCCATCAAAAAACATACAAATTAGTGTCGTTTGGTGGTGTGATAAGATTGTTTGAAGTTCTCAGATCATTCTTGATGTTGGGAAGAATGTTAACACTTTCAGGAAATGCAGCCAGATCTGAAATGAGAAAGTGTATGTATAGCTCAAATCTCGAATTTTAAACTTACTGTTCTCTCGAACTTTGACGAGATCGCCTTTTCGATTGTACAGTTCGATTCCGTTAAGACCAATGTAAAACTCATCACCCCAAGTGGAAAGAAGACGGATTTGAAAAACAACTGAAACTATTTTTTACTTGTAACCCAGTTCCAATTGACTCACATCCTCCGATACTGTGACTCATTCCTTTCGGCACCACATCCTGATCGACGATACCTGGATCAAGTACAATATCTTGAACATAATCGAAATACACGAATCCCGTTGCTTTGCGGAAAAGAACATTTCTGATTATTTTTCCATTCACATAAATCTTTGACGCCTTCGCTCCAGCGTAAGAGAGCTCGAAACTCGCGTTGTAATTCCAGATGGAAATTGCTTTCAAAGTAACGTTTTCGTGGAAGGTAATTGTGATTGTAACTGGTTTTTTGGTATCAAAGTCAACCAGCCACATGTCTTGAGGATCGCGAGTCAGATTGCGACCGTTGAATAATCTGAAAATAGAGAGATGACGGATTCAGAATAAATAGGCCTCACTTGGTTGCTTGATCCTTGTTTCCATCTGAAGTGACTACTGTGAATTGGGATTCATCGATGAGTTGGTTATGGTCATCAACCAATTCCACTCCAGTCAACCCAATTAATCCGTCCATTCCCCAATTGGTGAGAAGCTCTATGTGAAGAACTGAAAATCAGAGATCTAATGAGGTTAATGCTTCATCTGTACCTTTGACATCCAGTCTGTAACCAGTTGGAGGAGGAGCAATAGTTGTTGGAAACTTTGGAGCCGAAGCATTGACAACAGGAGTGTTAGGTGTATCTTTCTCCTCGCAGGTGGACGGACGATACGGAGTCAGATGATCTGCTTTCAGCAACTCCAAAGTTGCGTTTGGAACTGGATCTTCTGGAAGGTTGATCAAACAGATATCATGTCCTGCTATTGACTCCAAAATACTCTCCGATGTTGTGAATAGAACTGTCTGTAAAAGTGAATTCAGTTTCTTCGATATCTTCACATTTTCTACCTCTCCCATGACTGGTGTGAATTCGGAATCAGCAGAGAATGCGCACTCAAGTTCTCCTCTGAATATTCCTCTCCCATCCAAACACATCTCCAAATATCGAACACCAATTTGAGCATGAACTCTCGAAGCGTTGTAGTTCTGAAGATAATTTATGAAATATCGTGGTCAAAAAGGATTATCTCACCCAGAATCTAACAAGGGCCAGTTTTGTTAATTCTTTCAGTTCCAGTTTCAGGATGATCTGCTCCTCTGGATTATCAACAGATTTCTTAGCACACCACATCTTTTCAGTGTCTTTGCATCGAAAACGCTCAACAAGAAGGGATTCCAGATTACCAGTGTATTCAGTTACATTTGTTGTTATCTGGAAATTTCATATTAGAAACTGGATCATCTGTAGTTCTAGCTTAAAACTGATAGATGAACAATCCTCGAATCTAACAAACTTTGAATCACGAAACCTGAGAATTTAGTCGGAGCATATCAGAACTGAATCTCAGAAACTTCGAATTTCAAAACATGCGAATCACAGACACTCAGAATGCGCAAAAACTGAAGATACAAGAACTGCAGGATCTCAATAATTTCAGAATCTCAGAATCCCGAAAACATCCGGATTTCGATTCTTCCCCGATATCTAACCAAACCGGTGTCATCAACTCAATTGCCTCGGAATGTTGTGAATTTTTATCTGAGAAAGGTTCTTGAAGCAGAAGTTTTGCAATCGGACTTTGTCAAAATCCCAATTTCAATAACTTTGAATTTCATTGTAATCAAATAAAACAACTATGAAATCAAAAAGTCTTACTATGGTTTCAAGAAGTTGAGGGGACAATGGAAACACCGAATATTAATTAATATTAAATATCAATTAGGTTCGAAAATGTCAAATTAAGGAAAATGAATGTTTTACCTTTTCAACTTTTGCTCTTTCTCCAGTTGATGTAAATATCTCAACCGAATTGAGACCAATGAAATTAGGATCACCCCAATTAGAAAGCAGCCGCAGTTCCAGAACTCTCCCTTCTGGGAGTTCCGGAATCGTGCTGAAATAGGAATGCAATATTTGAAAGTAAACACTCAGACTTACATATCATCATTATCTCCATCAGATTCTTCCCTTTCTAGATTAACTTTTTCGGTGTTCTCCTCGATTTCTCTCACACCATCCTCTGACATTTTTAAATCTGAAAACCTTTCAGCAATCTTATAATGGGGAAGGAGTTGTAAGAAGGTGAAATGTAACAACTTCAGTCAAAAATACACACGAAATACCCGGAGAGATTCAGAGAAATGCGAGCTTTTCTCAGGCTTCAGTGCTCCCCGTTGTCATGGAGAAGAGGAAATAGTGTAAAAGAAAGGAGAGTCGAGAGCACTGCATAATTAGATAGCGGCCGAAACGAAGCAGAATGGACAGGTGCCTAGTACCAAATGATTAGGGAAAATAGAAAAGCGAAGAAGCCTGATTTGCGCACATATTTTTCGAGACCGAGTGACGTTCTTGTTTTCAGACTTTGAAGCAGAGAAAGTATCTGTTTTTTGTTCAGAGTCCTTTAGCTCCCTCAACACAAAATTAGTAGATTTAGAATCCATTTTATTTCGACTTGGATTCCAGAATACCAAAAAAAAAAGCAATGCAATCAAGAAGTTAACATTTACAGTACAGTTTCAATCATAAATTAGCAATAGGGGAAAAGAATTACAAGTAGAAGACAGGCGGAAAGACTCACAGGGACCATGGGGGTTTGTTGAAAAGCGATAGGGGAGAAAAATAATACAAAAATGTGCATGATTAGGTGTGATCGAGTTGATGAGAGATTCTAGTTTGGAGAAATGTTATGACAGCAGAGAATTACAATCGTTGTGTTTTGTAGCGAACTTTTGAACATCAGTTTGAGGAATCACCGGCGGCTTGATTCGGTTCGGGTTGGTTTTTTGGAGTGGAATTACGTTGGTGGTTTCTGTAAAAGTGGGTAAAAAAAAATTGATGAAAACTGTATAAATATGATTGGATTACCTCCATGAAGCCACCAAGTCATCAACATTTGCTTCTCGGATATCCTCCATTTCGAGCATCATTCTCATCAAAAAAGTTTCCGCTTCGACTGACTTTTTCAGTTTCTGACGGTGTTCCGATTTGAGTTCTTCGCGAGCAATCGATTCATCAACGGCTAGTGTCATTTGAGCAAAATCGTCGATGATTTGAGTATTGGCTTTTTTCTACAAAACGAAACTCGCAATAAGAATTTTTAGGACATTCAAATATTTCGGATTAATGAACCAACCATGGCGGCGTCGATGGTAGATTGTGGTATTTGCCTTGGCCGCTCTCGGACTTTCTTCACATAATTTACCATCATCTGCCGGTGATTTTGCATAATTGCTTCAAGTGCGAGCATCAAATATTCACGGAGGCACCGGAGCTCATGAGTGTCTTTTTGAAGGAGAACTAGCTGGAACTTTTACATTGTTCGTACCTTCATTCAAGTGTTTTTATGATACCTCTTGATGCCTGCTGGTTTCATTGGCTGAGTTTTTAACAAGACAAACTCGTCCGTTTGCATCCAAGGTATAATTTTTATTGTTGATCTTGTTCATTTCTTCATTCAAAATATTCTGATGACCGCCGTTACGAGCCAGGAGAGACTCTAACGTTCTTTTACTGCTCGCAATTCCATCGGTCGCCTTAAACTGAGAAATACATATTTGTTTCTTCGTTTCTTGCGCCTCACAATTTTCTTATAGCTTTTGTCCAGCTTCTGGTTGATCACAAACTTCTCCAAGTTGCTGATGACCTTCTGAGAACTGGCGTTATCGGTCCTGTAACTTTTATAAGGGGTGAATCAATCTGTCTCGATTATATTCTTACCATTTCACAGAGGTTTTGATGGGAGCTGGGGATGGCTCATCGTCAGGAACAAATATAGCTTCATCATCAGACATTCTATTGAACTGGAAGCCAACCGCAGTGACAACGGAAAACCGTTGGAAAATCTGAAGAATTGAAACGCTAAACAACGCGCAACGAGGGTTAACGGCGCGTCGTAGTCAGCTTGCAACATGGTTTCCCTCTTGCCTTTTTTGCATTTAATTGCAGGATCAATGTATTATTTAAGGAAATTAAACAAATCAATATTCCTATTTTGATCGATTTCTAACCGTAAATATTTATTGGAGCATTCGATGTAAAAATCATCGCGAAGAAAACACAAGCAATTAAAATTAGTTAAATTGAAGACATCCATTTCAGAAAGACAGCTCATCTTCACCTTCAGACATCTCGTCCTCGCTTCTGAAAATTTGTAAAATGAAGCATAGTAATAAATTGAATATCTCACCTTTCCTCCGGAATCGCCCCCTGTCCACTGGATCCCTCGTCTGCTGGTTGCTCACCGCGTAGAGCAAGCTCGGCCTCTCGTTTTTGGACGTTTGAAATCTCACGGAACAAGCGATTTCCTTCGGAGCAAAGCTGAACACGAAAGACTAGGATCATTGGCTAAGCATATTAAGTTGACTTACAGTATCATAAGCCAAACATTTCGTAGCGAACTCGCTGGCTTTCTCGAAATTACCAGCTTTGAAGTAGTGATTTGCCAAATACGCAACTGCGTAGATGACCTTTTCCTCCGCCGATGTCACCAGTTCGTAGACTACCAGGAAAACTTCGAATACTTTTGCCGCTTGAATGGAGCTAGTGTACTTTTCGTGTAGCTTTGCCAGATTCCAGAGAGCATTTCCTTCGACATCACCAAAAAGATAAGCGCCAGTGAAACATTTCTCAGCATCTTCGATTCTATTCAACTTGGTGTAAATTTCTCCGAGAGCGACCAGCAGACGTGAATCATGTGGCTTGCACTTTTGAGCTTCTTGATAATAGTACAGCGCATAAGCATGCATTTTCATGATATCGTACATTTGACCAAGACCGTACCATCCACGAAAATCTGCTGGATCAATCTCAATGGCTCTGCGATATGATACACATGCTGCTGCGTTATTCTTCATCTCCATGAACTCATGTCCAATAAGAACCCACAATGCAGCGAAACCTGGGTTGAGGCGGAGAGCACGTTGGAAGAACTTGATGGCGTGCTCGTTGTCACGACGCATTGAGTGATAGTTTGCGACAACACAGCAAGTCTCCCATCTGAATTTGTGTACTTTATAGACATCCATGGCCAGCGACGACAGCTGTTGATGATCATTCCGAATGTATAATGAGTCTGATAGCAGATGAAGGTCAGTCAATCTGTAGGGATCTATTTTCCTGACATCTGTGAAATTTGCAATGGCCTGGTCATGATCATGACGTGCGTTCGAACAAGCACCAATTTTTGAGATAATCATCGGAATCCCGGTCAAACCACGAGATACAAGCTGCTCTGCCTTTTGAATTGCCATAGAATGTTGATGAAACCGTTGCAGAACAAGAACCATAAACCAATCGCTCATCCAGACTGACTTGATATCCGAACTTCTAGTGAAAACGTCTGCATCTTCAATATCGACGACAAGGAGTGAAAGACCTTCCCATGCTGGCCAAATTCTGAAAGAAAACATCTTCTACCTGAGATAAAACGTTGCTCATTATTTACCTGGGATCTCTGCGAATGACACTTCGGAATGACTTTTCTGCTTCTACCTTGAGTCCGAGTTGAATTTCCAGCAATCCAATCAAATATTCGAACCACACGTCATCATTTTCGCGAAGATTCTCATCGATCATTCTCTAAAACTGAACTATGCGGTAGATATCCAATACTATATCTACCTACCTGAAGAAGATCGGAGAACGGTGATCTGTCTTCAGCAAAACTGGTTTTCCTCTCAATTCCTTCGCTGTCATTCTCCAGATGCTCTCGGTAATATGCGAGGAACAGACTTCTGTAGTATAAGAAATGATCTGCTCGATTTTCTTTCATAGTCTTTTCCAAAAATGTTGCAGCTCGTCGGTATTCTTTGTTTTTGATCAACGAACGAGCGAATTTAGAGGAATACTTCGCTTTGAATTTCGTATTGTTTTCAGAAGTACCGTGAGCCGCTGGTGTGGGTGAACTTATTGACGCAGATGAGTCGTTCAGGAACGGTTTCACTCCAGAATTCCAGAAATCCGATTCACTTCCGATGCACCAATCGTTTGAAAGATAGGCCAGAATCTCGTTCGTCCACAGTTCGGCGTCTAGGAAACATCTGCCTGAAGTCTCTTTCTGAAGCCATTCCAGTTCTCTGATGAATTCATGACCGTTGATTTTACCGCGTTCAACCTGAAGATCATTTCGAAATATATCATGTTTTAAGCAGTACTATTTATACCATAGAAATTGAAACTCCCGACATTTGAGAGACATCAAACGGTGACAGTTTGCTGTAGCGCATTTGTCCAGCAGGTGGAAGTGCTCCACTTCGTTGAGCAGCCTGCTGAATCAGCGTCAGCCTGTTCAGTGACCTTTCAATGGGTGTTGAAAAGTTCCGTTCGCTCATCTGAAATAATGCTTCAATGCGATTTTCGTTAGATGAAATACATATCCTGGCACATTAAAAAATTTTTCGCATGAGATTTGAACTGCATTTATTCTAATTTACATCAGAACCGCGCAAAAAAACGCAGAAAAAATGTTGGTGAAGCTGAAGAAAAGCGCAAAAAAAGTCAGTGAATTTGAACCTAGTTTTTTCGCGCCCGCCTGGTCTCACCACGATTAAACTGAAGGATACGGTATTTAAGTTCACACACTTGTTTCGCTCTGTTTTGTGTTTTTATTGCTCATATTTGAATGTTTGAGTTGATATGCATATGTATTATTTTCAGGCTTGTAAATGTTTGAGGATGTCTGCCAAGAATCATACCGAATTCACTCAAATCTGGATTCATTTCACGGCTTCTCTGAAAAGTTCAGACCAATTATAACCACTTATGAAGATGAATTTAATATGCTTTCATTTGATATGCTCGATTACTTCGAAAGTTCAATGCAGGTGCTCAACTGAATGGTTCAGAAAATCAAACTTATACAATTTTCAGCCTGACGAAGAATTTGACCGCAAAATGGATTTGTGCTATCAACTGCAAAACATAATTTCAAAGCATAACCCGACGTGGTTATTCAATATTGTACCAACTGGAAGTACAGTGACAGGCTTGGCCACAAAAAATAGTGATTTGGATGTAGCGATTCACATTCCACAAGCAGCAAGGTTACTGGAACAAATGCACCCCGAAATCATTCATATTGAGAATGAAAGGCATCGGTTATGGAGAAAGTTAGATGGTAGTTCAAAAATTGTGTCTAAATATTATACATTTTAGAATGCAGCTGGAAATTCTTCAAATTGTGCGCCTGCTTTTGGAAAAAGATGAACAAATCAGTTCACGAATCAATTCGAGTAAAGGTGTTAAGCTTGTTCAAGCTCAAATTCAAATTTTACAAATCGAGACAATCGATGGCATCGAATGCGATATCAGTGTGGTGATGGAGCCGTTTTTGTCCTCAATGCATAATTCCTTTATGATCAGACACTTCACAAAGTTTGAAAACTATTCTGATCTTTGCAAAACTCCGCATTCACTTTCAGTATCGATGCCCGATTCGCTCCATTATGTGCTGTGGTAAAGAAATGGGCGTCAAGTTCTGAAGTAAAGAATCCAAAGGAAGGAGGATTCAACAGGTGGCTCCCAATACGAGTTTGTTCTTAACCACGATGAATTTCAGTTATGCTCTCGTTATTCTTGTGATCCATTTTCTCCAATGTGGGGCATATCCACCCATTCTTCCAAATCTCTCAAAACTGTATAAAGGTGACTGTAACTATAAAATATGCAAGTGATGAGTTAATCTACTCATTCCAGACGATAACTTCATCGCACAAAACGATAAAGTTTACCCCAAACGTTTGGATTTCGGAGCTCCACTACCCCGAGAACTTCCAAAAATTCCTGAAAATCAATCATCAATCGCTCAGCTTTTCTTGGAATTCCTCCATTACTATCTCAAATTCGATTTCAAAGCGAATTACATTTCGATGAGAGATTCACAGGTTAAAAATCGGTAAAGTTGCTAGCTGGATATTCTCCTTGAATTATTTAATTCAGAAACATGACAATGAACAACACGGTTCAAAATGAGGGACAGAAGGAGGTTTACATCGAAGATCCATTTGATGCTCATAATCCAGGACGAACTGTGAGATCGCTCAATACAATCAAGAAAATTCTCCGGTACTTTCAATGAGTTTTTTTAGTTTTCAATTATTTTTTTAGGGATACAATCAATAAATTCATTCCTCCTTACAACGAAAACGAAGATAAAGAAACTCAAAAAAGAAATTTCCCTTTTCCCCGCATCGAAGATATTCTATGCATGCAGCCATTGAACCATCTCACGGCCCATTCTGACGACGAAGAGCATGATGATTTGCCAGAGAAGGACGCAGGTCCGAGCACCTCCAGCGCTCCGCTCAACCAACTTTCCTAATTATGTTTAACTTGTGTATTTAGAAGTATTAAACTTTTTGAATTCAAACACCGTATAACAGAAACATTTATTAACAAGTGAAGACAGCGAAATAGGAACCCGGTAAAAGACAAAAACAATACAACTATCACATAAAAACAAAAGGCCACTTGAACGTAAATAACTTGAAATATCAGAAGAATATGTTTTAATAATACCCGGATTTCACAAGCATACACAGAGGAATTGGCAAATAAAAACTGAATGGGGGGGGGGGGGGGGGGGTGCGTTGCCTAAACAGATTGAGAAGCTGGAACATTCACAAAAACTTCATCTTCTTCATCATCGTCGTCATCAGAATCGACTCCTAGATTCACAGCACCATTCGTAGCATTGTAGTGAGGAAGTGGGGCGTATTCGACGTTTGAGCCTTTCACTTCATTGGTGCACTTTTTGCACGCGCAGATTCCACATGCTGCTATCGAAACTACAGTAATCCAAAACATCCATCCAAATCCAGAAGATGTTTCCGCAGTAGTCGAGAGAGCTGGATCAGGTTTGGTGCAATCTTCTGAAATTCTTGACATGAGACAAATTATGAATTCATTACTAACCGCATTGCCAACTCTTCCCACTTCCCGGTGCACAACACGGTCTACAGTATCCAATTGCGCCTTTTCCATATCCTTCAGCACATTTTTCGCAGCTCATTGGACCAGGAGCAGTACATGTTTCACACGCAGAATCACATAAATCGCATTTTCCAACAGCATTAATGTAATATCCATCACCACAAAGATCTTTTCTCCAGATACATTTCGCTTGGACAAGATTCGATTCGTCTGAAAAGGAAGGGAATTAGAAGAGTGAGTAAAATTGAAGAATTTTTAGAAAAGGGAAATGTATTAGGCAAGAGCAGAAGTGGGAAGAATTTTCAAAATTCTAATGAAATAACTTATTTACCAGTTTTCTGATTCGGTTTCTTATTTGCTGTAATATTTTTGATGAGAAGTTAATACAAGAAGTAACTCACAATCAGCAACCAATCCTGGCGGACATGACTCTACACATTTCCCATGATCATAGTGAGGCATGTTGTCAACATCAATGAGCAGGAGACTTCCTGGACATGTTTCGCAGACCTCCGACTTTGTGCAAGTATGGCAATGGGAGGAGCACATTTTACATTTATCCCCGTCCAAATAGTATGTATCATCACATTTCTGAACACATTTGAATCCACTTCCACCTTTATTCCGGAGAGTTTGGGTTAGATGTTTGCATGCGAAGCAGGAAGTGGCCGAGTTTGATTCAGTGCATCCTGAAAATCTTTCATCTCCACATTAATCAATTCTTTGAAGTTTTGATTACCTCCGTTACATTCTGCATGACAATTTCCGGCCGACGTTAAATCTGGAAATGAGATCGGCGCCGACTCTTCGACCTGTAAAAACGATCTACCGTAATCCTGTAGCCTCGTTTTCAGATTTTCAAAAATTCAAGACTCAATCATAATGGACAAAACGTTGTAGTGTGTGTGTGCTTGTGTGTCTGCGTCTCTCAGTTTCTCTCACTTTCAGTTTTCGGAGATTTTAGTGGGAAAAGAGTGGAATATGAAAAAATGGTCATGCCAGGACAGAGAAAAGCGAGAACTCAGAATCGAAAGAAACAGTTTTTTGAGGGTAAATCGACATGATTACAAACGCACAGACACACACACCACGACGTGAACAACCAGATAATAATATGAAATAAAGCATGTACAGGATTACGGTAGATCGTTAGGGACCCTGAAATGAAATTATTTTTTCTCGGAATATCATGAAACGTTCAACACAATTCAAAAACCCAAAAACATTCATATTCTCAAACCGCGAATTGGCGATGGATGGCAGCAAAGATACAGACAAGAATCATTGAAAGATTTGGCTGTAAATGGCTGAAAGATATGGAACGAATGTGACGAGACCACATAGAAAAAGAGTTCAATTTCGAAGGTGACGCTGACTTTTGTTGTCGAGAATGTTCCCAGTTCCAATGTGAACTCTCTTCTATTGTAATATCCCAATCGTTACGATTTCTTTCAACTACTCGACCAGCCTACAATCGAAGCATAAAATTAAAATTATTTTTCTCTAGAAATTTCGATATCAGGTCTCACAGCGAAACTGAGCATTTAGCTATGAGACCTGATATTATTACAGAAAAACAACATGAAAAAACGGGACTAGAAAAAACGGGGATGTCAAGGGAATCGGGTCTAGGGAATTGCGAGTAGACAACAAGAAAATCAGACGAATGAGAAGAAAGAAATAGAACCTGTAGAGAAGACAAATAGAAATTGTGAATATATAATTTGACATGGTATTTCTGAGTTTAAGGGGAAGCTTGTTGAATATATCTTGCCGAATACTTGTGTACTTGCTGAAATTCATTTCTCTGAATACAAAAAACGGAAAGAGATCCCAAAAATTAAAATATGAGAATAAACAGAGATTTGATCCCCGGATATGAAAGAAAGAAACAAATCACGGCAAGATAATTATTCAACAGCAAATAAAAAAGAAAATACCCCGAAATGAAGGAATTTCATCGCCACGGTCGATTCACTCCAGGCGTTCCACCGAACATTTTCATGAAAAACTGATCGAAATAGCCTTTGAGTGTGGCAACACCCGTTTGGTACGATGAAAATGTCCATGGCGAAATGGGCTTTTCTCCTTTTGAGAAATCCACCAAAAGTGTTTCGTTTCCACCATTCTCCGTCGACTAGAGGATATGAAAAGAGATTCGAGTTTTAGAAACTTTTAAAAATGGAACCAATCGGTAAAAGGGAAACTTGATTGAATCGATGCGGAGAAGTGGGGAAACGAGAACTGAAAATCGGGTTGGAGAAGAAACTCGTGCTCAGAGTTATTAGTTTCAAACGAAACAGAAAACCATGCCAAACAGTTCGAATTAATAAAGGTAGAAGGCAAGTATATCAAGAAATGAATGACTCGGATGGAAAATGAATTCAGCACATATGAAGAAAGACCCGTCATCAAAAAGAGTGGAAGGCGGAACTTTTTTAGATTATGAGGAATTGAGCAAAGAAATGGATTGAATCCCGAAAAAATGTGAAAACACCGTATAGAAAAAGAAGAACAAATAAAGAAATCAACCTAACGAAAGAACTGAAAAACTGTCATGTCCTTGGGATCACTCAAGTTTTCCAGTCATTTCTATGTTCATTATAATGCAAATAATATTAATAACTCTAAAACTTCCTAAATCTCAACAGAATCAACTATGGAATCCTAGCGCTTGTCCGCATCTTTCAAAGCACTGTCAATCATTTTCCTCTCTGCTTCCTCCTCAATGGAGGCCGCAATCGCTTTTCGAAGTTGCTCTTCTTCTGATTCTCCAGTAGACAATGAAGTCATTGCCACATTTTCAGAAGCAGGCGCACTGGGGGTGGAATCCCTGACTCGTTGACGACGGCACGCATAAAGGATCACTCCGAGGACAAGACAGATGACGAAGACTTGAACGACGACGAGAATTGTCGGCATTCCGATCTGCAGAGGGGAAAAGGGGAATGGGTGAAATGGAATATGGAACGTGCAGAGTTCTAGGTGTTTTTGAAATGGGAAAGTTTCATGATATTCAGAAATAAGTATACACAGGAAGAATACAAAAAGCGGAATGGACAAACATAAAAGAGGACTCGAATCACGTCGATTTTTCAGACAAGCAAGCGATCTTCATGCATAGATCAGAAGATTGGCGGAGACCATGATGATTGTGATGGTGTAAGACACCTAAAAGTGAGACTTTGTATTTCGTCTCTTCCTCAGTTCATATCCCAACACTGTATACCCAAAAAACATGCACCAAGACTGTGAAACTCTGAAAGAGACATTGATGAACAAGAATAAGCAGATAGAGAATCAATTTACATACTTTTCTTTGTTTTTCGCGATTTAGTTGTACAAGTTTTGGGGCAAACAAAATGCACATTGAACAGGCTATAAAAATGAGAAATCGACAATAATTCAAAAAAAGAAAATTCCCGCTTTTTAAAAGATTTTTTGTGACGAATAATGTTACCGGGGAGAAACGAAAAAAGGCAACGGATTGATGAGAGACTGAATCGGGAGACAAGGGGAATGATTCTTTTACGAAATGTGGAAAGACTGAGAATTATACAGAAAATAAGGAAAATATACCCATCACCTGAAAAAAGCAGACCGGGAGAGAGGGAAGAGGAAACATTAAATAAGAAATTGTGGAGTTCAATTTGATACAGACAGGAGACAATTGTCACCGGGAGGTTTCAAAAACGAGGAAAATGAGTGAGCACCAGGAACTTGATCAAAGAGAACCGGGGAGAGGAAGTTATTCGAAAATTAAAGAAAGGGGAAAGAATTTGTACTAGGAATTAAGAAATTAATGGAATGTCTGGCTAGTGATTTTGAGGGTGAATAGAGCCCCAACCAGTGAAAAGACCCGAAATCCATGCGTTTTTTTGTGCAATGAGCAGATACTTATCAACCACCATCACGAAAACAAATAACACCCATTCGGACAACAAAAAATCCTCTATCCAGACATTCCCAACAAATATATACGTCCAGTTATGATATATAGATACATATAAGAAATAAGAAGAAGAGGATGGATGGAGAGGAGAGGGATAACCAACACAAAACACAACATTCTAATGCTTGTATCGTCGTCGATGCTCCATATGTTTCCTGATCCTTCGCGACCAAATCCACCGCTGTGCCACTGGATCCCAGACCCACTGGCCGAAGGATGTCTGCTGCTGGAATACAGTCTGCGGCTGCGGTCGTTGCGGAACAAACTGCCGCTGCACTTGAACTCCAGATGGAATTGGCATTTGGCGAACACGCGAGAACGCCTGGGGACGTTTTGAGAACGTTCGCTTCTGTAATCACAACACAACGAGCATGTGGGCAATAAATCAAGAAGTGGAGGGGAAATGCTATCATTCCATACACAAGGAAAGGGTACATTAGGGATTGTAGCTAAGTATGCTTATATTAAAATTAACATCCTTCTGCTAGAATTTCGGCTACTATACTCCTAAAATTCAACCTACATGTTCGGTTTGTCTAAACATAAAACTATGGGTGCTGATTAGACTGAAAAATTCTACGATTTGGTGGAGGAGGAAGATAAATCGATGTGTAAGTCGGTCGATTGTCAGTTGCTAATAGTGTTTGATGGAAAGGTGGTGGTGTTGGATAAGAGTTAGAATAATTGAAAGGAAATGTGTGAAATACTGAAGTGACACGAGGAGGAAGACGGTAGGTTTGCGCATTCGGAATTTCCGGTGATAGATTCTGAAGAAATTTTCGAGACTGCAAAAGATGAGGAAATCGAAAATCTAAACTACATCAAGTCGAAAAGCCATGCTAATTCTACCGTATCCTAATCTACATACTTCAGTCATTGCTCTGTGCAGGAAAAGAAAGAAAAGGTGGTTTGTTGCCAGTGGAAATGAAAAAGGTATGTTACAGAGGGAAGAAATTATGAACTGAACCATTCAGAGAGTAAGAGTGCAGGGAAAAAAGAAAGAAAACGAAAGATATAAGAAGCGTTTGAAAAAGTAAACTATGGGGAAGTTGCATGTTTATTAGAAGACTACTCAAGAAAAGAAGGAATCACAGCAGAATAAATAATGGAAAACAACGAAAATGCGATGTAAATTAATTCTCTTTGCGACATTAGACCTAAACACACAAAAACTGAAACAAACGAATGGACGGAACACTGAGGGACACAACGAGAGAAGACACAGAAGACATGACTTTCAGAAGAAGACAGATACAGAAATCAGAGACAAATACATAGATGAACGGAAACAATTCGGCATCTAATGAAAGAATGATGAAAAGGAGGAAAATATGAGAAAGTGAGAGAAACTTGTGAATATTGTAGTGTTGAATTAATATTCTCACACACTCACACTCAAGCAGACACACTTTTTTCAAATTTCTTATTACTTTTTTCTAAATTTACTGTCACCGTAACCCGTAAATAAATAGTAAGTGAGAAGAGGGGGCAATCGAAAACAGGGACCCCTGGGGAGGGAAAACCAAAAAGACAACACAACACACACAAAAAAAGAAAAGCTAGCCGAATCCTTCAAAAAATGTGCGTACCTGAGAAGTGAGTTGTTGAACTCGTGACAGTACACCCTGAGATGTGGGCGGAGTCGCAGAATACACCGGATCTCCTGGTTGAGCAGGCTCCGCGGTTCCGTAGAGAAGAAGAGTCCAATCGTGGAAAGTTCCAGTGGCAGCTGGGTTAGTAGTGACCGATTCGACCATCAAAAGCCATGTTCCTCGTGGATCCTCCCCCCATTGTTGGACCGAAAGGAAGGGCCACTTGTGGAATCCGTTGGCATTGAAATCTTGTGGACGTGGTGGGAGAAGGACTGATCGGGTGCCAGATGGAGAGAATAATGTCAATTTGAGATCGCCGCGTTTCAGATAACGAACTGAAAATCGGAAGGTTATTGTTGGGAAAAAGACACAAAAAGCTAACCAGTTGCATGGACTTGAACATGCTCCAAATAGAGAACTGGAGTTCCTGATTCACAACCATTTACATCCAGAGTGAAATTGAGTTGGAAACGACCAACGATTGGGCGAGGGCTAAAGGATAGCAATTTATCGTTGGAAATCACAAAAAAGCTTACTTTGGATTAGCTAGTCGATATTCATATGTGCAAATGTGTTGTTCTGGTACTGTCTTCCATGCTTTCGCCATATTCACAAGTGCTCCTCCATCCATCAAACCATACCCAAATTTGTTGCTCACCATTCTTCCAACACCGTTTCGCGACCATCCCGGATTATTCTCCAATGGTTTCCAATTGGCAGTTCGAAGTACGAGATGTTGCATATCTCTCCATGTCAATTCTGGATTCGCTTCCAATGCAAGAGCAATTATTCCAGCAGCAAGAGGAGCTGAAGCGGAAGTTCCAGTGTGCTTATCAGTACATCCTCCAGGAACATCGACAGTGACAATCGCTGGTTGACGGAAATCGGCGGAACTGTATGTCGTGGCAATCGATGAAGGACATTCTTCCAAATACCATGGTCTGTAGACAAGTAGAATATAATGAAGGGAGTAGATAGTGAGACACTTTAAAATTATACATTGAAAGATCTAGTAAGTTAGAGATTGGAAGAGAAAAACTAACCGATGATTATCGTATGTAGCAGATGAGATGGAAAGTGTGTATACAGACGTTGTGTATCCGTCAGCAGAGCAAGAATCTTGTCTCGATCCACCATTTCCACTAGCCCAAACGAATATATTTCCTTTTCCACCTCTTCCATTCTTGATTCCACGATAGAAAGCTTCTCTGGCAAGTGGTCCTGGACCATCAAACGTCTTTCCATCATCTTCTGGACCCCATGATGCGGAGTAAATGTCAATATGATCTTGATTCAAAGACAGAGAAGCGGCCTCAACAGAATCAGAAACTGCTCCGTCCAGCATACGTACTCCTCCAATTTTCGCTTTGTAAGCAACTCCAACTCCACATTGATTGTTTCCAGCGAGGGCGGCTACTTCTCCAGCACATCTTGTTCCGTGTCTGAACAGATTTCATTTTTCAAATATTTCGAAAAATTCCTTACTTGTTATCTCCGTTATTCTGTGGTGTCGGGTCATCATCGTGATCATTGATGTCAGTAGAGGCAAGTGGATCGTAGTTGGCAGCCAGATCAGGATGATCTCTCTGTATTCCATCGTCGAGAATCGAAACAGAAACATTACGTCCAGCATATCCTTGAAGCCAAGCTTGTCGGACGTTCATATCATATCCACCAACAGCTCCACCATGCTGAAGAGATTTTGAAAATGAGAATTGCCTACAAAATTATTTGAAAACTCACCAAGTACCATTGGTCTTTGTACAGTGGATCTGGAAATGGAAGAGATGGAATTTCTCGTGGGGATTGTGGCTGCTGTCTCTGAGATCTCCGAGTGCCATCACGACTCAAAACCGATCGGCGGAATGGATTTGCATGATGAACATCCTAAAGGCATGAAAATAATGTTACATTCTTGATTAGATGACTCACATTATCCAGAAGAATATAATCTCTCTTGACTCTTTTCTTCGGCCTCTGTTCTTCAACCCATTCGACAGCTGGATGCGCATCTAACCTCTCAACTATCGCTCTCTTATGCCTCCTCGTTCTCGTTGTTTCAGAATGATAGAGGAAATAATGAGTGTCGAGAAATGGCTCTCCTTTTACTTGCATATCATGATCAGCCGCTAACCTTCGAGCAAGTTCATCATCTCTTTTCGCTAACCGTATTACTGTATGTGTTGGCTCTGCACAACTACCGATGCTCTCGTCGCAAATCTGAAGATTAGCCACATGAATCGAGCGGCGAAAACTGAAAACTTACTGAATCATGCTCGATTGTGAGTGCAACTGAAACCAAAACTGCCAGAATCTGCCATCCTATCCGGCCTATCGATATACGCATCACGCGTCTGAGAATAAGTAGGGGTGATCTGGAATTAATAGAGGTTTTGATTGCTAGAATAAACAATAGACTTACATGTTCTAATAATATAAAATATCCGTTTTGGCTGTATGATATGGGGTGAGTAGGGAAGAATATCGACGATTCGCTGGGTACAACGGGTTATTTCTTTTCGGTTTAATCTGACATCGACCCGAGGCGAACGTCTGGAATTTAGTAAATTAATTTTAATCTTGGTTTTGTTCTAAATTTTTATTCAAGAAAAATGAAATTATCAGGATGGCAATCATTTGAGAAAAAATATTGCGAAGTTTTGAAAACTCGAAAAAAAAATTGGCGAAACCTGAAATCGCGAAAACGCGCTCCACCGGAATCGAATAAAAATGAGTTCAAAACTCATTTTTCGACCGAGAAAGTAACTTTTTTGTGACGAAACATGATAAAAATGGAACTTGAAAAATGTAAAAGACAATCTAAACTTTTCTCGACCTCGGTTTTACTAGTTCAACCTTGTGGCCTTCGCGAATATTGCCGTTACAGCCGGTTTTTGTGTAACTTTTGAGAAGAAGCCGAGAAAAGGATACAGAAAAGGTGGAGAATTTCATGCAAAAGGGCAAGTGTAAAGATAGATTTGAAAAATTAGCGTAGATTGTGAGAAAATGAAACGAAATTCGAGATTTTGATTGACACTTTTTGTTGTTGCAATTCGATACGGATTTTCCTTCTGTTGTGTCAGGTAGACTCTATGATGCTCGAGAGCTGATGTAATAGTACTAAAATTTACAATTATTTTTCAACGAAAAGAACGTTCTCGAGATTCTAGGAAGTTTAATCGAATTCGCGATGTACCAATTTTCAAGCTAGAAAATTAGGACCTACTCAAAAATATGTAGAAACGCCGAGGCTGATTCTCGAGAAACTAGAAATGTTCGAAATAGGGTGGAACTAGCAAAGAAAGTTGAGGAAAAACTGAAAGTGAGTTGGTATTTCATGGGGTTTCACGCTGAGGGTCAAACAAACGACGATTTCTTAGATTCGAAAGCGAGAAGCTAGTGGGCGAGAAGAGAAGATGCTGAAGGCGTGTGATGAGGAGAAGGAACAATGAAAAGTGAAATCAGCCGACGGCTTCTCCTTCTATTCTCAAGAATATGCTATGTCTCTCCTGACTTGTTCGTCGCGACGAGAATGAAATAAGGGACAGAAAAGAGATTGTTCCGCTCGACTGTTTGTCCTACCGACGCCATTGTCTATCTACTACAAAAAAGGGTTCGTTGAGGAACCACTCTCTTCAGAAACTGTAAACTTGAATTGGGGCTATCAGCATGACTACCATTTCTCTGATATTGAGAAAGAATATTCGATTTTGAGAGCAGGTGTCTGCACTGCAGAGTGCTGAGACATCCAGAAAATGACCATCGGAAAGGTAGAAGTAAGAAGAAAAGTGAAAATTGAACAAGCGATGAATTCCAATGATGTTCGGGTAGAGACATGTAGGTAAAAGGAAGTTTTGCGCCGGTAAGGCCACTCATCTCCGTAACGAGAGTGCATTCAGACACAGAGAAGAAGAGGAAACTACTCTTGTGAGATCTCTCAACAGAAGAACGGTACACAGTTCGAGGTCAACTTGATCATCATTGGCGGACACATGAGGAGAAGAACAGAAAAATATTAGTGTGTGAGAGGGAAAAAAGGACGAGTAATGTAGGTAGAGATTTTGTCGAGATTTAAAAGGGAAACAGTATGACTAATCTTTACCTCGCTCGCTGAATTTTTAATAGATGAAATAGGGAAAACCGGTTGTTTTTAGTTGAAATAGGGGTATGTTTGGGTAGTTGAGAGATTGAAATTGGATTTTGGTTTTTATTTTTGACGATCCATCTCGCCAAGCAGGACTGAAAAAAACAAGTAACTATTCAAGAGAGGAAGTGAATACGAATTCAGATGATGAGGGGTTTCAATCCTGAACTAGATCATGGTAGGCTCAACGGAAACTTACGGTCTACAAAAGCATTCAGAAATCCAATGTATTATTGATCACATTAATCAGAAGAGACAGAAGCTTCATAAATGATTTATACCAGCGAACAGGAGAAGAGGAAAGAATGTTTCTTGTAATTCATCTCAAGATTAGGACTAATTACAATTATAATTTTGATTTTTTGAACAAGATCAACTGGATTTTAGTGATTGGTGTTTTAGATAAAAAAGGATGAAGTGGGAGGGGTGACATCATTTTTTAACGTGACGAGATCTGTGGACACCAGAACGCAAATTTAAAAAAAGTTAAGATTGGTATCACTTTGAAAACTGTATTCTGAAAGTGACCTCTTCCAGTGCAAATTAGTCAGGAACGAGCTGAAGGACATTATTTGTGGATTTTCAAACTTCCGCGTAGAAGTGTCATCTGGAGAAAGTAGATCAGAAAGAAGGGGAAAAGAAGAGAAAAGTGATAAAATATGCAGTGAATATGACACATACATGTGTTTTCATTCTCTACTCCTCTAATAACTCTCTATTCGCTATTATCCCTTGTACTGATTCCACGATTTGGCTGTAAAGCCAACAAAACGCCCAGACACATGTGTTACTGTGAGAAAGGAAGCCAAAAAAGGAACAGATAGCAGAGGGAGGGAATTGACAGTAAGAGTTTTGAACGAAGAGAGAAAGAGAGAAAGAGAACCTGTTAGATTCAAATCGAAAAGAGGACAAAAACATGAAGAATTTGGAAGAAAGGAACCGAACCGAGACAAGGAAAGAAGATCAAGGCGAGAATTTGTTGCAAAGTTGAGAATAGATACTCCTAGAAGAGAGGAAGTGAAGAATTCTGACCCTTCCATTCACTGAAATTTTAAAGGATCTGAGTTTCAATGTTTCGAAACCATCCTGAGTAGTCCACTAACCGAGAACAAAGAGAAGATTCGGTGAGAAAGATGTCGAAAAACCGAGGATTCAGATTGGGTAAGTAGGACAAATGTCTCTTCAGTCTCCTTCCTTTTCTTATCTATTCTTCTTTTCCACCATTTTCTTTGATTTATATACTTTTTCATTATTTTTATTTTCTTATCTTAATGAATTTTGCTCTCTGAGTGGGTTGACACTTGATTTATGACGAATAGAAAGAGCTGATAAACAAGAACAGACATGAGTCATGTTCACGAGGAAAAAGGAGAACTCCAGAAGATTTTTGAATTGTTGGAATCTCGAAACGAAAGGAAAAAGAGCTGCAAATTGTGCCAATTACTCGGTCCTAAAAAATAAACAAATTGAGAGGATGAGGAATGGAGACATAGACACATTAATCACATGTGCAATCCTTGGAAAAAATGAGGAAACGGCACACATGGGTAAAAGGATGGCACTCACTAGAAAATGGAGACATTTTGGGAGAGAAGGTCACTGGAACAAGAATAGAATTCTAGCTAGAATGCAGCGTTTCGAGGTTTCAAAATTAAACTGAAGGAATCTATAATTATGCATCCAACTTTTAAAAATCAGAGAAAAATAAGGAAAATTTTGATCTTCCAAACCGATTGACCTTCCCTACCTCTTTGCTTTTCAATTTAACTTTTAGAAATCTTTGCTCTTTTTTCAAACACTTTTCCAAATCTTTATGAATCCTTGACGTCAATCACTTCAGGACTCATAAAATTCTCTTGAACGAGGTCGGACTAAATGTGCACTGAGAAATAGAGCACCGAATGAACTCTTTTTTGATAAATGGACGAACATTTGGCGACGGAAGCAAATGAGAAAAGAGGAATGGATAAAAAGAGAAAGGGAAAATCACATGAGAAGAAGCAGATGAGAGGATGTGATTTCTGATGAACGGATGTTACGGGTCAAAAAGGGAAAACGAGATAAGGAACTTGAATATTTGTGAGCAACACTCAAGTTTGGTAATAATTCTCCTGACCAAACTACCACACTCGGCTACACTTACTGTCTATGTAACATCTAGCACAAACTGAAATCAGTTTCAAAAGCGTTCTGTTCAAACATCAGATTAGTCAACTTTTTTGGAAACCCGTGTGCTCAGCTGAAACCAGTTCCTTGACACCTAGCTACACTCAATTTGACCTAAATTATCTAGAAGTTTTCGAAGTTAAATACTGACTAGGGAGGCTTCTATGTTAACTTAGACAAGCTCTCCTGTCTTGAATCTGAATCTAAAGATCAAAATTTTTCAAAACTTCAGACCGAAAAGCAACATAATCCCGCTGAGCATATCTATTTCAGTACTTAAAAAGAAACGTTCTTTATAAAAGAAGAAAATCGGTAGAACTCTCTAACAGAAGAAAAAAACCACAATTGTGAGCCCTCCCTTATTTCCCTTACTCGTGGAGCAGCGTCGTCGGCCGACTGAGCAAATATTTGAGAAAAACGGACATTTACGGGGTGATCGGAAGGGCGAAAAAGTAGGAGAGAATTTGGAAATTTAGGAATGGAAAAACATGGATTCGGGAGCACATATCAACAACAAATCCTGACGGGAACATGTGTGAAAATTTAGTTGACAAAAGAGGTCTGGTTCTCTCGGCTAAAAATAATGGACTGCGTTTGAAGCAAGTGGAAATACTGTATGAGCAGCTGATGGTTATTCAAAAAGGTTCAGTATATGCAAGAAAAGAGAAGAGATGCTGCATATGTAATCTAAAAAAAGTTTGAATAGAGAACGTTGAATGTTTGGTAAACATTTGCATTTCCTTCTTCTTCTATTCAATATTTGGTGACGAAATAGGAAAAAGTGAATATGTTTTCGTTCCCAGAGCAGGCAGCCTCAATCATAGTAGCTTTTTCGGTAGAGTAGGATTGGTGGACGAGATACTATATGATTCGTGGACTAGATACTGTGAGCTAGATGCCACTCGCGATACTGTTGAAATAGTGGTTAGAGAACTCTAAAAACTGAAAATAGTCCAGTTATTTCTGAGGAGCTCTGTGCATATAGTGAGGAAGCCTTCAGCGAAACCATCAGAATAATCCCAAAACAAGAGCACTTCTCACATATAGAGTGCAAGATCAAAAAAATCTGAGATCCAGAAAGGAATGGTTTTCGGGTGCAAACATCTTGTTTGTCCCGGCCCTCCCGGAGGGGGTGGACTCGAGAAAGTGTTTGTATGCAAAATCTGTCAAAAATTGTCCAGGAACTGTGCCGTCCGTCTCCTACACTTTTTCTCCATCAAATCCTCTTGCCTTTTGTTTTCACACCTTTTGAATGTGGAAGTCATACTTCTCGGGCATTTCAAACAAAAGAGAGAATATATGTGAAAAGGAGAAAAAAGTTGGCAAAATATACATTGAGATCATGATCAACGAGTGTGTTGATCCGAAGTTCAGACGGAAATCAGAAAAAAAATCGGAGTGTTGCGGATCTGTAGTACATAGTGCTCAAAATCAGATACAGATCTACAGGGATAATTCTAACCCATGTAACAAATATGATAACTAAAGTTACAGTTCTCGGATGGGGTAGGTCTCGATCAAAAAGCCCATTTCGACTTGTATCCGTTCCTTAATTTTCCGTTTCCGTAATTTTTAGGAACACAGGTGAAATTGGACCCAGTCAATAATACAAATGATTTTCTTGATAATCTTACAAAATTTCTATTTTAATATGCTTAAACTGAATTCAGTGGTCACTAAATCTAATGCTCGAATAAGATCACTGGAATTCAAAAGAGCAGGGGAACAGAAAATCAAGTATTTCACTCTGTTTTTCTCACCTTTCCCCTCCGCCCTCCGTTTTTTCAAAACAATACAGTGGCTCGTATTGCCGAAAAAACAAGCGTGTCTAGGCTAGACTTGAAAAAAGAAAAGACAATACAAATACAGGCGGGATTGTATTGGCTATAAGGTGCGAGAAAACGACAGAACAACAAAAAGCATTTAGGGTAATGTGAGATTTTGAGACCATTTTTGGAATAGAAGTTTGGTTTTTTTGTTCGGGTTTTCTCTATGTTTGGAGTTGTGTTCTAAACTTGGAAATTGTCTAACAGGATTGGGCTTTGACTTCTTGGAACTTGAACATCGGCCAGATTAAGTTAGAATTGGGCGGCAAAAATTTGGAAACCTGCACTCCACTACCCGTGCATTTGATCAAATAGAAGAGTTTTGAGAAAAAAAAATCAGTGTGATTTTTTCTTCCATTTGCCCAGTGCGCTGGAGCATGGATTTTCAAATTTTCAAATATCATCAGTCAAACTCAAAAATGCACCGAAGTTCATAAGGGGTCCGGACTCCAGAGGTTTTCGGAATTAGTCCCGAATACGCAATCCACTAGAAAATGAGAGGAGAAGAAGAAGAAGAAGAACAATCGAACAAACACAACCAAAATGACAAAGAGTAATAAACGAATTGACTTGTCCTCTTCTTCCTCCTCCTACTTGTCTGAAATTCTCTCGGTCACACTGACGAATTATCTTCTACGAACACGACGAGAGGGGTGAAGTAGAAGAAGAAGAAGCCCATTGTCTTGTCGTCTACTCATTATCAAATGTGTGTAAATCTTGACACTGAGACAGAAAACAATGCGAGGTTGAAGTAGGAGGAGAAGGTGGGAGGAGTGAATAAGAAGCAGAGAGACACCTTTTACTTTTACTTACTTCAAGTATTACACTGATTACTGATTAACTTCAAGACAACGAGGGAAACAACAGAGAACGTATTCTTTTTTTAGGCTTCGATTCACGAGAAAAACTGAACCTTCAATTGATCGAAAATCTATTTGATTTTCCGGACTTGTATGACATACTAACAATTTGCAGAATTCTAGAGATTTTTAATATTGGCTCAGAAGCTTTGAGAATCTTGCTGGATGCTGACAATAATCAGAGAAACAGAAATAGTTTTCTCCCAGGCGGCCCAAACACCGAGAACAATTTGTTCCCAGTTATAAATAATAACAAATAGTTGACACAGCTGAAATGTGTCCATGTGCACCCTACTACGCAAAGTTTTATTTTGGAGGAAGTTCAAAATTATCCAGTGCAAACAACAAAGTCTAGTCTTGAACAAGAACTCGAAATTATAAAAAATTTGAGACGAAAATTCCAATTACTTCCGACTTCAGGACTAAAATTCCCTTCTCAATATTTGCCACTTGGTTTTTCTCGAAATCTTGAAAAAAGAATCAAAAGCCAAGTGAACATAAAGAAGAACAAGTTCCTTCTCGAAAAGAACAACATTAGCTTTTGAAATGAGAATCTAGATTTGGAAGCAAAAAAAAAGAAGAAGCGAAGAGAAGAAGGAAACAACATCGATCATCATTTTCGAAATAGGAGAAAGTGAGAAGTTGTCCGAGAGAAAAATGAGAAGAATTGGCTTAGGATTAGGCATGTGTAATTGGAACTAATACAAAATCAAGCAAACCCCAATTCGAAAGTCTAGTAAGGAAAATGTTTGCTATTGTTGCTCTTTCAAACTTAGCACTGGTTAAAAATAATGTAAGAAATGCCGATTTCAGTTGAAATGAAGACTTTGATTTCGGAGATCGGTATTCAACATGGATGTGTGGCTTGTAAGTAGAAAACCTCAAGTGCGCGACATATCTGTTTCGAACAGATTCCTAACTGTAAGTTGTCGATTACAAAAATGTAGATCTAGACTTGGTTAGTATACTCCCAAGATCAATTGGGCCCCCTTCCAACTACTTCTTCAGATCTCAGAATCCAGTGTTTCTCTTCTGAAATCGGCATTATTTTTGGCCAGTATAAAAAGTTTTGAGTTAAATTCTAAAAAAAGGAGCTTTTCGAACCTATGCAGCAGATCGAGACCCAAAGAAAATGAGAGAATGGAACACCTAATTGTGCTCATAAATTCGTTGACCCGATCCAGCTGTATTCATCCCTTTCGGTCATTTGAACATTTCCAGCTGTCACAATTAAATCCACATGTGTGTTCAAGAAAAAACTCGTTCTTCAATTGAACTTTCTCTCAAATAATCGAAAAGTACATTCTCTGGACGAGTAAATTACAACCTTCAGACTATTATAAAAGTGAATGGGTCAAAATCTCTTCTTTCAAATCAATCAGATTTATGTGAATTTCCGGTTGACCATATGCTTGAAAACTTCAGGAAACTATACAAAAGTTTCATGAAAGTTCTATAAAAAGATGTAACAAAGCATTACAAAATCCTCTAAACTCACAATCGAGATGGCCTTGGGATAGGAAGCGAAAAGGAGAATCAGAGATGACCTCGGAAGTTGTGAAAAAGCGAAAAGGAGAGTGAGAGAGAGTGAGAAGACAGAGAAACTGAACGAAAAGTTCCGTGTTTCAAAGGCAATGGTTGTGTTTTAATTTCTTGCAGTTACAACCGAATCTCGACTGAAAAAAAAAACGGAGGAATGGGGTTGGATTGATTTATCACAACACGACCCAAAGTTTTAAAAAAAGTAGAACAGTAAAAGTGGACTACAAAATGATACAATGTCCATAAAATCTTCTAAGAGATTCTTGAAATAGTTCGTTCCACGAGAACATCAGGCCTAGAAAACCTCTAAATTTAGTACGATTCCAGTATGTCAAAACTGATTTGAGACATGATCAAGCGCCTTTATATGGCCGGCTGAACTTTGAAAATTTTTCGTAAAATTCAAGAGATTTTTCCACTTGAGATGCTCTACGTCACACATTACTCCTACCTAATTTAATTTGGTCATCACTGAAAATGAATTATTTGCCAAACCGAATACTCTAAAATACGAAAAAATAGATTCGAAATTCGTTTGTTCTTCATTTCATTTGATGACTTCCACTCAAGAAACGAAATAAATGAAAATTTTATTAGTGAGGGAGGAGGACACAGAATTTTTATGACTTTTGCTGGTTTTCCTGATGTAGGTGGTTTGAATTAGCATTTTATAAATGAAAAGCTAAATAAGAAAAAGAAACAAATGGAAGATAAGGAAGTGAGGAATGTTGAATCGAGATAAAAAGGAAGAGCCGTCAAGTGGTTTATTCGCTAGGAAAGGTCACTCCCACTCCACACGCTTTTCAAATTGAAATCAGAAAATGGGTTGCAATGTGCAAAGTGCAAGACATAGTTGATAAGAGAATTTTGTAATTTGGAGAAAATATACGGTAGAATACGAGGAATTGTGAAGATAAATCTACAGACTTGCAGAAATTCCCTACCAGACAGTCAGCCCAAAACCGCTATTTCAAATATATCAAGTTTGAGTTAATGGGTTGCCTTGAAACATAGAGGCTTAAGTTTCCCGATGTATGTTTATCTCGATTCAGATTCAAACTAAATCCAATCGAAAAACTGAAGTGACTGAGAAAGTTATGAGCATTTCGGTGTGGGTGAGTGGTGTGGAAAAGTGAAGTGAAAAAGAAGAGAAAGAGTGAGTTGCAATAATACTCAAGTGGACAATCGGAAAGTGAGGATGAACATATGAAATACAAAATGAGAAAGAGAAGAGAATGGTCAGTGAACGGAGATTGTCTATTGACACGTTGGGGAGGTGGCACGATGTGCGGATGAGCATGGATGAGAGATCTTTGGAGAATTTGTGTCAGCTGGTTCTAGTGAGTATTTCAGAAAAAGTTTAGTATTCATTCCAGCTACAGTACCATCTGACGGCAGAGGGAAAAAAGCATCCACTGGCACCCTACTCTTCTGAAGTCTTCTGAACTCACTGAAATCATATGTATACCTATCAACGCTCCCTCAACAAAATTAAGTCAGATTTACAACTCAAAGTCAAAGAACAGGTTTTGTGAATTTGAATGCAACGGAGTAGAGCTTATATAAAAGTATGGAAATTTCTTGTTGGGCACCACTGGAATGATCCTGCTGAACCTGGAAGACTATCAAAGTCGGGGAGCCTCAACACACCCAAAATCACTTTACCCACATTTTAATTTCTACGTGAACTCTTCGAATCGAATTCAAAAACTTTTCCAAAATTTCAAATTCCCACGTAACCTCCTGATTCCTTATCTCTTCGATCTTTCAAAAATCCACGTGAAGGCCGATCAAAAGGGGCGATAAAAGTTGATGTAAGGTTGAGAAAACTCCAATCAAATCAGTTCTCGTTTGAACACAAACTTTCGACTAACCATCTTCTACTAGCCCTCTATCAACCAATCAACAATGCAAGCCATCAACGTCTTCCTTCTCGCCATCCTCCTCATCTCGGCACCAGTTGCCTTCGCTACCGATAAGGGAGCCGAAGTCGAAGTGTGAGTTTGAGGATGAGGAACAAGAGCTTATTAGAACTGTATAATTTACAGGCCTGTGGGAACAACTGCCGTGCCTGCTGATGCTGTTGTCGCCGTCGTCACCACCGAAGCCGCCCAGGTCGCCGAAGTCGTCACTGAAGCCGCTGCAGCCGTTACCGAAGCTGCCGCTGAAGTCGTCACTGAAGCTGAAGCCATTGTCACCACTGTAGCCGAAGCAGTTGTTGAGACCACCGAAGTTCCTGTTGTGGAGACTACCGAGGCACCAGTTCCAGAGCCAACCCAAGAAATCCCAGCTGCTCCACAAGGATCAGATGCTCCACCAATGGCCACTGAAGGAGCTCCAGTTGAGGAACCTCACGTTGAATCATCAGGAGAAGGAATCGCTGCTGCTGAGCAAGTTCAAGAATCAACGTCCCGTCCAATGTTCTCGTCGACCGATGAGCCAATTGAGCTTAGCACCAGTCTCGAAGACTTGTTCAACTCTACCACCAACTCGACTTCTGCATCGTTCCGCTCGGCTGGATCTTTCTTCGTGGCTCCAATCGTTCTGTTCGCATTGGCTCAATGATTTGGATGATAACTAATATTCTCACTAGAATTCTTACTAACCCTCAATAAATTATGTGATATTCAATGTTTCCTGTTCTTCTATTCTTTTCCACTAAGAAAAGTCATCCAGAAGCGCCAGACGGTCGTGAGCCGCCAGAACTTGTAAGAAACGACTTTTGAGATTTTTGATCCAGGTGGTCAAGAAGACTCAGAATAGTATCAATGGTAAAGGATACTGTGGTCTACGGATAGGTCTAATTCTAAAACTAACTTGTCTAACTTCCTCAATTACTGATTAAATCCAATAATGACTGAATAACAAAAAAGACTGAATTGAAAAACAAGTTGATTTATAACCATAACCGAAAGACAATCAAAAGTTCTGAGCATCTCGAAATCCTTCGACTTGTCGATATGTGTTTGTATCCTCTGTGGGATCTATCGGAGCTTCGAATCCTGGATGTCGTGGACGTTGATTATGAGGTGGAGGCTAAAAACAGATATGAAGGCACATCCCACAATGACAAACTAACATTATACATTACCCGTCCTTTGTTTTGTTTTGGCATCTGTGAATTCATCATTCTCCCTTTTTTCTTTGGAGTTTTCTGAATTAAAAATTTCGGAAAATCTGGAATAATGATAACTATTCGCACCTTTTTGATAGGAGCAGATTTCAGTTTAGAAGGTTCCGTTTGACTATTTTCTTCTTCATCATCATCGTTTCCAGTCCCCTCATCGCTCTGTTTTTTCTTGTTCTTTCCCTTCTTTGATTTTTCTGAATCCGTTTCATCCTTCACCTTTTTGTTTTTCGCTGGAATATAGTATGTTTCTTATTCCTTTCTTCCACTTGAATACCTTTTTTGCTCTTCTTAACACAATCACTTCCAATGATTGGGACCAAGAAAATTGACGAGAATACGCCAAATAATACGAATTTCTCTGAACAGTTATGGATAAATTTAGTCATTTAAGGGAACTAAGTACCATCGAATAACCAGTTGATCATCCATTGAATTATCATTGCTCAAAACGTTTTGAGCACCAAAAAATAAACAAACTTTTGAAAGGAAAACTTGAGAAATTTAGTTTTTCAGGAAGGTCTCTGCAGTTTCACGTTCAAGAAAGTCCGTAATCTTCTCTTCTGAATTTGAACTACGAGGCCGAATCCTACCAAAACCGTTTCTTGTACATCCATGTTACCCAACACTACCGTATCCGCTATCTTTCTCTTCTCCAACTCTGGCCAACTTCTTCTCCACCAGACTTTCCTAGAGTATCTAATTACTTTCCTCGCCGTCTCTTCAATTCTTGTGCTCTCTCGTCTAGTGTGTTTATATATTCGAGGAACAGTAACAAGTCACTAGATAGGGATGAACCGAGTGTGAAAGGTCACCAACAAGTGAGCAGACGTTACGCAAGCAGGTGGGAATCTTTTGGAAGAAGGGGGGAAGACATGCAAGAGTCGGGAGGTAATAGTCTCGGGGAGGTGAGAGGTGCTTATCGAGAGGGGACTGCTTTGATGAGCAAGATGATTTCGGCTCTGTTAATTAGGGCAACTTAACACTTTGGAAAACAAGAAAAAGTTGTATAAAGCATTTGGAGCCTCAGAAAATGAATTTTCAATAGTGTGTTAGTGACCTGATTACGGCTTTTTAAATGAGCTTAGTTATGGTAAAAGACAATTAATGGTATGAATGTGGATGAAAAGTAAGGTGTTAATTTAGCAATAGCTGTAAAAAAGCAATGGAATCTAACAATTGAAAAACTTCAGATGACACAGTAGAACTTTCGAAACAAATGAAATCATGGTCTACTGAGACCTGAGGTTACCTGTGACCCACCTGATTCAGAATCACCCCCAATCTTCTACTCCACCGCCATTCGACACCGTTCCCCAACTCCTGACTTCTACGAGTAATCGAAACCCGAACACTCCGAGAATGTTGCATAATAGTTCACTCTCTTCTCTCCAATACGTAAGCAGACAGACAGTTGCCACCTTCTTCCAAATGTTTATGGTCCCCCTTGTTCTCTTGTTTGCAAAAGTTCTGAAGAGGGAAAAAGTTACTTGATCCGATCATGTTCTTCGTTGTCAAGTGTAGACTTTGGAGTCACATATTCAAGTGCAACTGTAAACTGTTACGTACTCGTTATTTCCGGTAAAGATGGGCACGGGTATTAGGATTGCTTAGGTTGACAGTAGGATGACATTCTAGTAGAACGAGAGTTTTCTGATGCATATTTTAAGTTTCATTGGGTCAATTCTTGACTTTTCAGTAGGCATTAGAAATTGTAGGCCGGTCTTTTTCTTATTTTGGAAAGCACATCCCGAAACGCTTTAAGATTTCTATTTTTTCTGTAAATTTTTAAAAATTTTCCTGAAATTGCGACATGAGATCTAATACGCATGCTTCAGAACTACATGAAAAACCATACCTCCAACAAAATCTTGGTCACAAGTCTGTTTATTTTTATTTTCTTACTCGGAAAGCTTTATTGTGAAAACACGGGCACTCCGGGCCGGACCAGGCGTTTAGCAGGCCGATCCGGATGGTTATTATCGATAAGAATTCCCGGCCCGGCCGCGGCATGTATATTTTTCAGTCATCTCGCTGTCGAATATTGTGAAAAAATGACGATTAGATTTTTCATCTGTTCAGAGAGAGTGACTCAGTTTTTGTTTTCTTTAGTCTTCATGTATTTATTCCAGAACACACATTGATTAACAATAGACTAGCTAGAAAGTATGCTTTCCAATATTTTGGATTTCAAAGAAGTTGCAGAACATTACCACTTGTTTCGAACTGGGAAATCGATGCACATAAATTAGGATCCACAAACTTCTTCTATTTCTCGATAATCCATTAGCAAGAGCTCTTCCCTATATATTTTTTCCTTTCTCCCGTCCAACCAGATGTCTGCCTATTCCACCACCACATTTGTCGTACCAACTCTTCTTCTGATTTTTAAAATTGTTTATATTATAGTCGTCCTATTCTCTCGTCTCTACTGTTTTCCACCATAAGCCCCCTTCTTCTTCTTCTGCTCTCGGAAGACCCATCCACAAGTTACCGTATCCGAGAGCAGCAACACAACCCCTCCGTGGGTCGGAAGAGGGGAGGGGGCGGAGTCTTCGCATTTATGCAATTGGGTCATCAGTCACTGAGAAGTCAATCTAGTACAAGGAAGACAAGTTTATGAAGAGATCCTTGTCACTTTATTATATCATTCTTAGACTATCTTTTTCTCTTTATTTTAATCTTTTCTGCTATTCCGAGTTTTAATATTGAAAGTTCCAGATTGACCTGTATCTTCTCCTCAAATTATCGTCACTCAAGATATCTGCTGGTAATATGGAATGGTGAGTTCAGATGACTCTTAGTTACTCAATAGCTGCCCGGTGATAGAATTTGATCTATTCACACAGTATGAAGTCTACCAGGGGGAGGAAGGGGACAGTTTTCTATTCATAAATGATGGGGACCCTTTTCTATGTCAACCTCGTTTTCAGTGCTACTTTGTACTCCTTGGCCGACGCATTGGGTCCATTGAAGTTGGACAATGATTCCTCTACAAAAGTGGTTCCAAAAATCAAAGCAGAGATGTTTGACGAGGAAGACGATGATGAGAACTTGAACGATGACTATGACGAGACGAAGGAAGATAGTGATAGTTCTGGATCTCGGAACAAAAAGAGAAAAGAGAAGCCACCATACTCCTACATCGCTTTGATCGCGATGGCGATTTCGGTAAGTTTCAAAAACCCATAAATCTCATTGATATTCTTTTTTCAGCAGCGCCCTGATAAGAAGGCAACATTGGCTGAAATTTATGAATATCTTAAGGAGAACTTCGAATTCTTCCGTGGTGAATATGCTGGTTGGAGAAACTCGATCCGTCACAATTTGAGTTTGAACGAGTGCTTCGTCAAGTTGCCAAAGGATACTGGAGAGAAGTATTTGAATTTCTTGAAGTTCCAACTAATAAGGTTCCTTTCCAGTTATCGCGGTCGCAAAGGCCACAAGTGGACGATCAGTGAATCGTGTGAATTCATGTTGGAGGAGAATGGATTCCGTCGTCGTCCACGTGGATACAAAGCTCGGAAGAGGGCTCACTACCCGATTTCTGAAGGAGGAAATGAATTGGGGGTCGGAGGAGCGGTAAGTGAGAAAAGAGGAGAGAAAGAGTCACGTGGTAGTTAAAAGTGGGACAAATGGTAGGGGAGGGAAGATAAATGGATGAAGGTGTTCATAGACAAGTGTCACTAATAGGCAAACATTGGGACAAGTAGACAAGGAGTCAAAGATTTATTGTGCTTCGATTGAACCGGCAAGAATTAGAACATGAAGTTGCAATTTCTCGAGCTATGTTTTTGTAGGTAGAAGTCGCGAAGGGAGTATTTCTCTTTTTAATGTTCTCTATACAAGAATTGGGTCATTTAGAGCAATTTTCAGCGGTTCTATTACGAACAGTTCTGTTTTATCAGATTTCTAAAGTGAAATCGAGCAGAGGCATTTTGTTCGCATAGATGTTGACTATTATAACTTCGGTTAGTTACCGTAAACAGTGGTAAGTTATACAATTTGACCATAAAGCTGAAAAGGGTCAACTTGGGGGGTCTAAAAAAGTAGCCTCTCACCATCCGATTTCCCTGAAATTAGAAGTATAGGTAAACTCTAGAAATTCGTTTAAGTAATTGATAATTTCGTCTACACCAGCAGCCAAGTTAGTTTGCCCAAGTCGGGTAAAACAGGTTCGAAAATTGTCCAAACTTGCTCTCACCTGATTTGAAATTGGGGACTTCGTTGCGCTGGGTACCCTAACACTTTGGCTGCTGTTATAGGAAAAAGTTATCAACTGAAAGGATGTAGTGCTGGAGTTGATCAAACCAGCAATTATTGTCTAACCGGATTGTGAGTTCTCTCTTTTCAGATGGGGTTTTTTCGACTGAAAATGACCAAATTGTATGTCTTACCGTATTTCCTTGGTCTCTCATAAAGAACAATTTTTCTGGGCTCATAGCCCGAGCAGCTTATATTGAACCGATCCATCATAACAATTGCACACCCTTTGATCCACCCAATTAATTGCTTCATTCCCTTTGAAACTCGATCGGTGTATCATAACTCGTTGCTCTTCGAACATGGGAACGTCGCTGTGAATTCGGAATGAAATAGAGACAGCACACTTTGGCGCGCAATTAATATAAACAGTAAAGTGAATTATGAGAAGATTTCTAGGTATATGAATATCCTTGCTCGACGACCGACTTCACCGATTCGAATGGATCCTCATTGAACAATGATTCTAAAGATCTTGTGGCAGGGGAAGATTCTTCTATTTCTGACCACTTGGTCTCTTCGAGTGAGAATCTTTATCTTGTGTAATACCTTCTAAACAATGAATTTCAGCTACTTCCATTCCGTTGCCCTCGTTGGCCGGAGCCAGCCATTCTCCCATCTACCCAGCTCCCGCTTCCTATTTTGGATACGGATCTGCTGATTTCCCGATGCAATGGGCGTCTCCAACGTATGTCTTGAACTACACAATGGCTCAACATTTCTTATATTCAGGTACGATTGGCCATATTATGCCACTCCTCAACTTGGATTGTGTCCTTCCGACTTCAATGGAATCACTCCTTCTCCCACAATCACTCCTCAATTAACTCCCCAAGTTTCTCCATACTTTTATCCGCCAGTCATCAGCTCTACTAACTTCATGGATGACTGGCGTTTCGGTGTTTCTTCCACTACAATGTCGTCCGGAGTCTATCCAACCTCATCGTCATTCATTTCCAACGAAACCTCTTCTGATGATGCAGTCGAAGCACAACAATCCTGAATGCTGATAACGGTGGAAATCTTTTAAATTTTTTGTTCTTAAAATTAAACTTATTGATGCGATTTTCTGAGACAACACATTATAAATATTTATGTAGAGGAAAACATTCGATTTGGAACGAACGGGTTGTTTTACGAGGGAGCGAGTCAAAGTGCCTAGCAATCTACACGCACATGCTATAATTCTGTAACCGAAATCACAGTAAACAATACTACTTTGAGCTAAATATTAGGCTTGTTTAACAATGATTTTCGGCAGCAGTATCAAAGTAGGGGAAGAATATTAGAGGGTGCATGGGGGATCTGTTAATCTACTAGAAATGGAACCCTTGGAGGCCACCATTTCTGGGCGTTTTGGGTGATTGTTGGTGGGGAAACGGGGTAGTAGAGATCAAACCCCCAACGGGGACGAGACTTATAACAACTTTCGGTGCTAGACAATTCCAAATCTGACTATTTGTTGGGAAAATAGGGTATAGGGGTATGGTGGGGGATAAACAAAAACAGGAAAGTTTCCAACTTGCAAATTTCTAAAGGAAAGTGCAAGTTTAGAAGGTTATGAGAAAAACAAGAGAGTAACATGATCGGCCAACCTAATCAGACAAGTCAAATATAAAGCCACAACGCGGTTTCGCTGAAGCTTCAAACTCAAAAGGAAAATATGTCTATGTCTGGTAAGGTAGACCAACTATGTGGAAATACATTGTTCAAGAAAGAAAACAGATTAAACGTTTCCTCCAAACCGTTCGCGTCCTTGAGTTGAGTTGCGTACACTGAAAAAGTAAATTGTCACATTCGATCAGTTTTGAATTCTTACCATTGTTGAAGGAGGTATTGAGCACTGTGAATCTGTTGCTCTGTTCCTTTGATAGTTATAATACGTTCAGGTTGTCCGTTGCTTGGTTCGAGCGTAATTTGGGCTCCAGACTCTTGACGAATGCGAGCAATGCGTTCTCCTCCACGTCCGATGATGGTGCCTCCCAAATCCGAAGGGATCGTCACCTGAAAAGCCTTGAAGGTCTTGTGGAGGGCTATTGATGAAATATGCAAAAAGAATATCAACAAAAACAAAAATATTTCGAAAGATTCGGTTTTTAGATTTTCTTGCTTTCTCGTGCTTACCTGAGCAGTCGTAACTGGTCCACCGCCTCCTGGTCCATAACCATAACCAGCGTTTGCAGGGGCACCAAACTGTCCCTGAGGTGGTGCATATCCAGGAGCATTCATTGGGTATCCCGGGAGTGGTCCTCCACGGAACTGTTGGAAGTCTCCCGAGTCGAAAGATCTTGGTCCTCCTCCAGGAGTGATAGATCCTCCATAAGATCTTGGGCCACCAGGTGGTCCTTGTCCTCCACGTTGTGGTGCTGGTCCGCGACTGTTCGGGGGTCCGCCAGAGGCGGCACCTCCTGGAATACCTCCGTACTCGGAAACGTTGGATGGATCATAATGGAAGCTTGGAAGATACGGTGTAGAAGAGCCTTTGATGGGGATTTCTTTGAGCTCCTTCATTACTTCTTCAATAATAGACAAAACATTCTTTTGCTCTCCAGATGTTATGAGGACGCGATCGGTAGAGCCTGGGGCACACCCAGTGAAAATCTTCAGGCGTGCAGAACATTTCTCGCGGAGCTCCTTGATTTTAGATCCATTTCGACCAATGAGAGCACCAGCATGCGATTGATGGATCAGCATGCGGACTTCACAGGGATCGCGCTCGGAGAAGTTCTGAAATGAATGATTTGAGAGAAATCATAAATGAACTTCCGTCACATTTTGGAGCCACTAAATCCAAATTGTGACTAGTTATTTCAACTTACATCTTCCAAACGAGGAAGAACATCCTTCAGAATGGTGAGTACGGTTTTTTCATCGGCGGTGACGGTGCAAATGCTGAAATTATGAGAGAGTTTGAACAATAAAGAAAAAAATATGGGGGAAATTATGCAATGAGGGCCCAGAAAATTAGCTTTTGAATTGAAATCATGAATACAATCAATCAATATAACATATGGGATCTTATCAAAGTGGGGCGTGGGTCCGGGAAGGAGGTTGTGAAGGGCTGATGGACTTGGGCTTATTTACCGTTCAGGGGTATTCGAGTCGGGGACTTGGACATGAGCGTTGAACTGAAAATTAAATCGGGGTGAGGTCGCGGGTCTTTCTATTGGGTCATATTGGCCTGGTATATACAAAATGGTAGACGAATCTACGAATCCTTACCTCCGCACGGAGACGTTTGATGTTTTCTCCGTTCTTTCCGATTATTGCTCCAGCAGACTTGCTGCTCATTAAAAGCCGGACTTCGAACTTTCCTTGTTGAATAGCTTCAGTGAATCTAAAAAGACATTTTCGATCAGAAGCCATTTAGAAGATGCTTACCCGTCAGTTTTCTGACGCTTATGACGCGCAGACCGGTCGGCCTCGTCGTTGTCGTGCTCCCGCTTCATAGCCTGTAACGAAAACTGAGAAAATTACTGGAGTTGTATAAATTTTTAGGACAAGTGAGCGGACAGAATACGAGTTTTCCGATAGAGTAAGTGAAAAACATAGACGCAGAGGTTGAGTGCACACGCGAGTGCGGTCTGCGAGCGACGCGCACACTCTGTGCAGACACAACATGTATCGGGTCAATAGTGAATACTGACGTCATTATGGAGAAAATGTCAGGGAGAGCAGAATTTACCTTTGGACTGTCTGTCCCGACAGCCATCGCTCCCACTTTGATCATCATGGTGAAGGAAAATTTCTGTAAAAAATCAATAATGGCAATGAACAGCTCAATAAATCAGAAAATTAGGCGAAGGAAACGGTTCTGATTCAAACCATTACAATAGTGTCAAGTGTATTGATTTCGTTCGGAAAATTTGCACTTTTCTTTTCAGACCGAAACTCAATCTTTTCATTCACTTATTTATTTTTTTCTTAGAAAGTTTTTAGATCTCATACAGGAGGCGCAGCCTTAAAACGGAGCAAAAAGAAACAGCTGAAATTTAGCAGTCAGAAATTGCCAGCGTGTTTTCTTTAAAGGCGCATGCACTTTGATGCAGGTCTTGAAAAGAATACCGTACTCAACTCGACGCGCGGGAGTTTAAACAGAACATTTCAGCAGAAGCAGAAAAATTTATTGAAAAAATAATTTTATTCAAAGAGTTTTCATCAAATAGGTCATGATGAAGTGTACATTTATGAATATTATCGGGCAATTAATATGCCTGATGTCCTTGATAACATGTTGGCCAAATTCTTGTTTTCTCGTGGTTTTTCAGATATAGTATGCTTTCGAAGAGGCTTGTTTATACAGAGCATAATGAGGGGAGATCCAATTGTTACAAAGTCAAGAGCGAGAAAACTGAGACCGTAAACAGGGCTTGAGGCATCTGTATATGTGAAAAAGAAACTGTAGTAAATCTGAAAGTCGTATCATATAATAATTGATCGGACGAGTGGGTGGGGGCAAGAGACCTGGAATATCACTTTGAAAGTGAACCCTATCGAGATGATAAGTGTAGCATGAGTGATAGATTTCTCCAATGCTTTGGATTCCTTGGGAAGTCTCATCAACGTAATAATCGTGCATACCAGAGTAGAAAAAATAGCGATGACGATGAACACCGCCTGGAATCGGGATTGACTCGCCTGAATAGAATCATTAGACTTTCCCAATTGGGCTGAACTCACCCAATTGACTTTTTTGATATAGCTAACCCAGAATCCACCATACGTTGATTGCATGTATACTCTGGATATGGCTAGATTCCAGTCAACAGCAAACGGAATCAGTAAAACGGCAGGGATAATTAATTTAACATTTCGCCTCCAAAAGGGTTCGTGACTTATAGGGAAGACAACACAAGTCATTCGATTCAAGACTAAAAGTGACTGCATCAGAGACTTGCAAACGGTGGTATGATGGCTCATAATCATGACAAGTTTGAATCCTTTAAGAGGAGTTGAGAAGTATTCAGCAAGAATAGGGCAAGCTGGAGTGAAGTAAATAAAAAACCTTGGAAGCAATCCCTCGGTTACTAATATGGATGTATTCTGGAAGTTAAAGTCACATCTACTATTCTCCATGGTTTATTCAACCTACCAGCAGACAGTCTACCGCAAACAGAACAAAGAAGGAATGTTTTACATAAACTTTTCTGAACTTCCACAACATTGTATAAAGAACAGCAATGTTTAGAAATATTCCAAAAAGAAGGTAACAAAATTGAATAGAAAACTTTACGATTTCGATTGTACTATTGTAAGACAAGTCACATGTTACATAGAGTGGATCTGTGTCCGGATCGGAGGATGTTGGGTTGAAGGCAGACATTTCAAAGAAAAACTTCAAATGAATGATATGAGAAATCGGGAAGTGAAATGGCGCAGAGGTACCAATTAGAGCTTGTTTGGAGGGATAATTTCCTCGTGCTTGGAGACCAAAGTATTTTTAAGAGACATTTGAAGTTACGGAAACAGGGAAGGAATTTGATATTTTGTTAGGGTTGAGCCACGAGAAAGCATTTTCACGAACTGTTCGACTGATGCACAGCATTACAATAGGCGATCTGAAGTTAGGGAATTTTTAGGTAATTAACTTTTTAGAAAAAGGAATTGATCCACTGACCCGACATTCAGGAAATCATATGCTAACATAGTCAGCTGAAAAACTGATGTCACTTTTGTGTTGAAGGAGAAGAAGTTAAATAGAATCTGAAAAACGATTCCCGTTAACAATTTTCCTGTAGTACGATGCTTACATGAAACACTCCAACAGTCGAAAACGCAACTGAAATAATTACAGTTACTATTGTGACTGATTTCTCAAGATCTCGAAGTCTATTTGGCAGCATGATAAGAGTGTATAATGTAACAGATGTACAAATCAGAGTAAAAGATAATGCTATTAGTATGAATATCAGCTGGAAGAGGGATTGGGAAGCCTGGAAGTGAAAGTTTAATTCAATTAATTTTTGTATCTCTTACCCATGATACTTTCTTTATAAAATTGATCCATAAACCTCCATACGTTGGCATCATATATGCTCTTGAGAGAACGAGATTCCAGTCAACAGACAAAGGAATCAGGAAAACCAAGGGAATTATCCACCAAAGGTTCTTCATCCACACTTTGTTATGATTTAAAGGGAAAAGAACAGAAGTCATACGGTTCACAACAAGAGTAGCTTGTAGAAGAGATTTGCATACTTTGAAGTGATGCGTGGTTACTATGATAAACTTGAAGAATACCAAAGGAGTTGAGAAGTAGTCATGAAGCGAGACACATAAAGGAGTGAAATAAATAAAAAGACGACAGAAACAAATGTCAATCAGAAGGAGAATAAGGCTCTGAAAAAAGTGTTCCGGGGTCTTCTGGACTGTGGATCTGAAACGTACCACAGAGCAATCTAGCGAGAAAAGCGTAAAATATGAATTCTGTTTGAAGAAATTTCGATTTTTAAACCATATCGCATAAATAATTGATGCATTTAAATAGGCTCCAGTGGAAAGATATACAAATTGAATTAGATATTTTAGAATTTCAATAGTTGGATCGAATGATCCATCACAATCAAAATAAATCGGATCGTTCACATTGGAAATGTTTGGAACGAAAAAAATTGACATTCTTCTGGAACCAAAAAAAAAAGAGATACACTTTCCAATTTTATCCAGGGTTTCGCCTAGTTGAATGAATTGCGTATGTTGTCAGACGGAATAAATTGAGTTTTTTTGGTTAAATGATCAACGTTATTCTGTTCAAAAAGTGGTCAGAGAATGATTATTGACATTTGAAGCAATTGGATGCTTGCTTTTTAATCCTCTACCAGTGAACAATAAAGAAATCACTCCCTGGAACTAATTCAATAATCTACATAGAATATGAAATAAAACAAAATGTTTTCATTGAGATTGCTTGAAATCTTTTATTTTTGCAGAAACAATCAAGTTATGCACTCTTCTTAATTTGCTTTGGACATGGACAATATTCTCCATCGACTCCTTGTGGTCCAGGTAGACCAAATCCTCCAGCGACTCCATCGATTCCTTTACTTCCTGGTGGTCCTTGTGGTCCCGGTGCTCCAGAATCTCCTGGTGCTCCAGCAAGTCCGGGGGATCCAGGTCCCCCGGGAACTCCCGCATCTCCTTCCGCTCCCGGTGGCCCTGGTGGTCCAGGAATTCTTCTAACACGGACTCCGTCCCTTCCTGCATTTCCTGGTTTTCCATCTGTTCCTGGATCTCCAACTGGTCCTGGAAGTCCTGGTTCTCCTGGATATCCTGGGGTTCCTGGTCTTCCGGGGATTCCATTGATTCCAGGTGCTCCTGTTCTTCCTGGTGGTCCAGCATCTCCACGTGGTCCTGGTGGTCCCATTGGTCCTGCTGGACATTGAGCACAACGACCTGGATCGTGGCGAAGAACCGACACATCATCATCGCCAGACTGGCCGGGTATTCCTGGCTCTCCGTCGTCTGAAGTTATCACTATTGAGATCAAAATTCCATTTTTTCAAAAAGTGCAACACCAAAGAGAAGATAAATATGGGTTGCCTAAAATTGCTTTCTCAGAGTTTCACCCAATTTCAAAGAATGTGTAAGTGCATTGGCCAAAATCACAAACTCACATCCATCTTCTCCATTCAATCCAGGGGGTCCTGGTGGTCCTTGACAGTTGCATCCTCTGTTGGCAATTCTTCCTTGGTTCGAACCTCCATTGACAGGAAGTATTGGAGCACGGGTGAGATCTGAAAATCTATTTTTGAGGCAATTGCACGTAAAGTATACTGGCAAGCGGAACCCGTGAGATGTCGGCTGCTTCAAATTCACATATTATATTTGATCGCCACGCAAAGTGTGTTCTAAACAACGGGAAGGAGAGGATTTTTAAAGAACACAGTTCTCAAGTTTGGGTAACTAATGATTACCATGATTGTTTGAGCCCATTTTGTTGCTCTTTCCGGCCCCCCCCCCCCCGTTGCTTAATTTTTGGAAACGGGAATCTGTAAAGATTCCCGAAAAAGAAACTCACAAGCGTGTCTCTTGTGTCTATCAGTTTCTCCAGTGGCAACGAAAACGAGATCATCCCAAATCTTCTCCGATGTTTCCTAAACTTTTGAATAATTATTAGTGTTCTATTTCATGTTGTCACCTGGAACAATTGAGTCTCCACTAATGCTTCTTCAGTGATTCGCGAGATCTCACTTTGCCACGTGGCAATTGAAACGAGAAGAATGATAGCAGCTGAAAGGCAAGCTGCTGATAGCCCGAAAGCAACATTATCCCATTTCGAAGAAGACGTCATCTCTCCTTTTTTGAGGAGAAGAGAATGATGATTAGATTAGAAAAAGGGGAAGGGATGGAGAAGAGGTTGGGTGATAAAGTGTAATGAAGGTGTAAAGCATGTTAAAGAACTTGAATTGTCAGAAGATGTGAATACATTACAAAAAACGAATACAAGATTATATGAACTTGATGATTACTCAACAAGATCATTGAATCTTCGAATAGGTCTTCGAGATAGAAAAATTAATGAAATAGAAGCCTCAATATCTTAGAAACTCTGGGAACAGAATATGGAAACACTGGAAAACCGAGAACAGTATCTAACTTCGCATTGACTCAATACCAGAATGGCTCCGCCATCCTGGCGGTTTTCTTAAAAATGAGAAATTCCGAAAAATTTATTATCCTCGCCGTGAACTTTCTCCTCTCACTTCAGAAAGGGAAGGGTAGATATGTACTGGAGTAGCTGTTTTTAGCGTCTTCTGACCTAATTTCTCAAAACCACGCATAAAGAAGTAGAAGGGCATTATCTTCAATGAATTCCTGAACCACCCATATAATTTTGATCGAAATCGGTCCAGAAGGGACTGAGCTAGGGCCGGTGGAATAATTTTGGCACCAACACACAAACGGAATTTGCTCTTTAATAATAGTAAGATTAGTGGTTTCCAAAGTCTTTTCTCAAACATAACGACTTTATCTCAGAATTGCACGGATATTACGTGATTCCTTGCCCCTTTATATTACGTGATTCCTTGCCCCTTTTTTATCAACGTTCTGTGATTTTTCCACAAACAAATTCAGTATTCAAATTGGTTTTACTCGGGTAAAAACTTCACAAATCACACTAACAACCACTGTAAGTTATAAGCCAATACCATGGTTCAAAATAGTGATTCAGATTCAGATCGACATCTAAAAATGGCTGATGACAGAATTGATATGCATGAATTTCTTAAAAGACATTTGCATGCCAAGTATTGGATCAATTATAGAGAGGTTTTGAGGAGATTTAATGTTCATGAACAATTATTTTGAATCCGCAGCAATCCTATAATAAAGGAGAACTCATCGCATTGGCGGAACTTGCGCAAGAAATGTTTCGTTCGGAGCCAACTCTCGGGACAATGTCTCCTCCATGCACAATTGTTGGAGATATTCATGGACAGTACATTGATCTCGTGAGACTATTGAATATGCGGTTGCCAAAAGAAGAAACGAAGAAGAAGAATACTGGATTCTCCGCCAATCGGTATATCTAAAATCGTTTCATTATAAACTCGATGTCTCAATTTTCAGTTTCGTATTTCTCGGTGATTACGTTGATCGTGGAAGTCATTCGATTGAATGCATTTCGTTGATGTTCGCTTTGAAAATCGTTTATCCCAAGAGTTACATTCTTCTTCGTGGAAATCACGAAACTCGAGCCATCAACTTCGCATATGGATTCAGAGAAGAGCTCACTATCAAACTGGGAGAACCGGATGGAGCTGACGTGTGGGAGAAGTACAATGAAGCATTCTCGTATATGCCTTTGGCTGCTATCGTTGGAGGAAAAATACTCTGTATGCATGGAGGACTTGGACCAGATCTCAATTCATTAGACGACATTCGAAAGGTTATTTAATGGCGATGATGTATCAAAAACTGTGATTTTAGATCAAACGACCGATTGTTGACGTTGCAACGAACCGTTTGGCACAAGATCTTCTCTGGTCGGATCCAACTCCAGATCAAACATTGGCCACTTTGGCCAAGTAAGTTATTTCTAAAAATGTAATATTACAAAATTGAGTTTTTCAGGGATCCACTATACAACAAAAACGGAGTTCGTGGTCTTTCGGTTGTTTTCAATGAAGCTGCCGTTCGTGAGACTTGCAAGAAGCTCAAGATTTGCAAGATTGTTCGTGCTCATCAGGTGATAACTAATGATTCCCAAAGGTTGCTGGACGATTTTTCATTTCAGATGGTTCCCGATGGTTTCAAATTCTTCGCCGATAAACAACTCGTCACAATCTTCTCAGCTCCTCGTTATATGAACGAAACTGATGTGGGTTTTTGTGTTAATGATAATTAAACTGAAAGCAAAATAAGTTTAGAATCGTGGTGCAGTACTGAATGTGAGAGAGGATGGACAAATTGGAATCATTATAATGAAGAATACGAAAGTTCCGAAACAGAATGTGGATGATGAGGTCACACGTGGTGACGATTTGCCTGTTCCCAATAATCAATCGGCCAAGAAGAAATCAGAGGCAATGATCCTCAAGACAGCTCAATCGTCGAGTTCGAAGAGTAAGAGCAACACTCAAGAATGATTTCTCTTCTTTTTGAAAAATAAATGGTGTTTTTGAGGTTTTGTATTCGCTCAATTTTCCTTTTTTCTTTTATTCATGTCATGGTATCGGTTCAATCGACTAACCAAGATATTCCCATTCCCGCAAGCAACATGTCCCGTGAATTTGTAATTGAGCAATAAGCTTGTCACTATTGCCCACTTGCCACTTATTTCTCTACAATGTGACAAGAGTTGCATTGTTTCTCTGGAATCGTCACCTCCAGGAATGCTTCGAGGGGCTATTAAACTCGGTGTTTTGGGAAGACCCGCCTTCTCGATGGTACGGTTTCTATTTTTTGCGTCGTCTCATTCTTGCTATTCTACTCAAGCCATTCAAGATGAATCCTTTTTCTGACTATATTCCTAGCTATATTCCCAGTTGGCAAGAGTACCAAGCATCAATGCCTTATGCTCTGATGGATCTCTCCTCTACATCTTCTTCGTCTTCGAACTCATCTGGAACAACCCCTCAGCCGGATTTTAAACCAATTGATTTGGCATATCAAGTCATCGGTGGGGCTCCAATTCAACACATTTCCGGAGTTCCGCTGAATCTCATTCCAATGAACTTTCAAGCAATGCCAATGAGGTGAGTGTAGGGTGGCCCGTTGTCTCAACTGTAACAGAATCCCCAGACACAGTTTACTGCTCTAATTTCAAGAAACAATTCGCAATGTGTGCTTCTTCGTCCCGCTAAAGTTTGGAGCAGTCATTAGCTACGCGTAATGAAGAAAACTCGGTTCTAGTTCGGGCAGTTCTGAAATGGGCTAGATATGATCCGTTACAGTTTAGGGACAGTTCCCGAGTTGCACCCCCATATTTGTCTAACAAGAATCTTTCTTTCAGCTTCCCACTTCCTGTTATGGATACATATCGCAATGCGGCCGTCGAGTTCCCGCCACTTGCCCCAACAGTCGATTTAAAACACAACAACATCACTTCTGCTGACCTCAAGCATTCCTTATCTCATTATCCGAATGCCTCAGCGCGTGTCAAAACACCATATAAACAGAATGGGAAAGCAAGAAGAACCAGAACTCAATTCACCGATGTTCAATCAGAGAAACTACAAGCAGAATTCGAAGTAAGCATATATTCTGACCCAAAGAGAAGAGATGAACTGGCTAAGGAAATCGGTTTGAATTCGCAAATCATTGCTGTTTGGTTCAAGAATCAGAGATCGAGGCAGAGACAACAGCAAAAGGGAACATCGGATGCATAACTTTGCCTATTTCTTATCCCATTGTCAACCGATTTGTATTTTGTAAATTCTTCTGGTCCCTTTCTCTTTTCTTTTGTCAAAACTTAATTGATCTATTCACTCTCGAAACAGGAAAATGAAATGCTTCATTGAAATGTCCCGCTGTCCTTTTCGCAGCTCTTTCCTTTCTCAAGAGTAGATGCTCTTGCACGCAACACAGAGATGGACTGAATCGATAATGAGTCTGTGACGAATGAAAGTTTAATCAATTTTTCATTGTTGTAAACTGGAAACAGCTACACGACTAGTCTGTCGCTCTGATATCCTTAGCAAATCTTTTGTGAAATTTCGATATGGAGAATTGAAAATTAGAAGAGAAGCAGTTGAAAATAGACTGTGGGCAGGAATACACAGAATTGCAATGTTAGTGACACCTGAAAATTCTGAGAACAATGAGAAATTATTCGAATTCAGATACTTTGTAGATACTGTCTCGTGATTCTGACATAAGTCATCAGTATCAAGGGAACCAGAAGTACAGAAATCGGAGAGGCAACTTGAGCAATTGCAGATTTGAAAAATGCCTTCTGAAGTCGTTTAGTTCGAATCGAAAACGTTTGAACCAATTGACTTTTCTTCAGATAAATTGTACTGTGAATTAAAAAGAAAAATAATTGAATAGCCCCGATGATATTCAAAACAGCTGCTACTATTGTCCATATACTCGTTGAACTTGCTAGTGCAAATGAGCATGGATCAAAATAAATCTCTGTTGGACAAGGTATTTCTTCTAAATACTTTAACTTTGTTTCTTCTTGTATCTGAACAGATGCATCACCCATGAATATTGGCAATATGTTAGCACTTCCACAACAGAAATTCAGTAGGGCGAGAATAACTCGATGACTATTCTGAATCTTGTAGAATACATCATTTGGAGGAACCAGGTGTTTATGTCGATTCTCGAACATCATAAGAACTGCTGCAAGTATTCCACCATAAATACAGTTGACCAAATATACTTGATGATCATTCTTGATATTCAGATATCGAAGAAGACCAAGGGAACAACGGACTTGAATTGGGAAGAAATAGTATGGAGTTGTGAGTAGAGTGTAACAGATTGTCAGGATCATCAACCTAGGAAAGAACCAATTAAAGGAGAAAAGAGAAACTACACAACCAAATATGTAAATGAAGTAGATGTAATTGAAAACTTTTCATGTACTTGGGACTATGAAACACTATGCAATAGACTCCAAATAAGTTTATGGGAATCAGAATAGTAGATTCAGAAATAGCAGCTTTCAACATAAAATCTGGAGATTCTAGATAGTTCGAATTTTTAGGACATCTTGTGTAATTTGTGAGATAATACTCAGAGAGAGTAGTTGGAATATTCATCGTCGAACGAAATGTAAACCACGAGATAAAGGATAGTCATAGTGTAGTTGGACGCGAGACTCATCTGACTCATTTTTTACGGTTTACTGATTTTCCTCCCACCTCCTTTCTACGTCTGATGTGACCTGCTGGCAGCTGTTTGCAAAAATTTAGCTACAAAAAGAACAGAAAGACCTGCGACGCGATATCAAAAGATTCATTGAGATGGGAAAGAAAACGAAAATCGAGAATCGAACTTGCATTTTCCGATATTTTTCGTGTGTGAAAAATTACTCGTCAAAGAATTCCGAATTTATTGAGAAAATTCAAGCAATGTTTCATACACTAGACACCACTCCAACTCGGCTAGTAGAATGTTCCCGGGCACTTCGAGAAATCAAAAGTTGTTTCAGAAAATTTCGATATGGAGCGTTGAAAATGACGAGAGATAATGTTGAGAGGACACTGTTGGCAGATATAAACAATATGCATATGTTGATGAGACCTGGAAAACTTAGAATTAACTAACTCTCCTACTTTGTATTACCTTGTAAATAATCCAACGTCATCTGAATATACGTCACCAGAAAAACTGGAACCACAAGTACAAAAATAGGAGCAGATGCTTGGGCAATGGCGGCTTTGAAGAATGCTTTTTGAAGTCGTTTGGTTCGAACTGAAAATGTGGCAACCAGCTGACTTCTTCGAAGATACATAAAACTGTGAGTAATCAAAAAGACTATTTCAACGGCTATCGTGAAATTAGAGAAATATGCAATTACACTCCAGATGTTTGCTTTCTTGACAACGGCGAAGGAACAAGAATCGAAATACAAACTGATTGGACATGGAAGGACTTCGAGATATTTCAGTTTCAACTGTTCCTGATCTTCCGATTGTGTTAGAACAGGCATTGAATTTGTGAATCCAGCGGAGAAGTTTAGAATTGCAATTACTATTCGATGTGTGTCACTCATTTTGTAGAATATATCAGTTGATGGGACCAAATGTTTGTGTCTGTTTTCAAAAAGAGCAATAACAGCAGTAGCGATTCCGCTATAGACAAAATGAACAATACACATTTGATATTGAGAACTGATTCCCAAATGATGAAGTAATCCGATCGAACAACGAACTTGTGCTGGATAGAATTGGAAAGGAGTCGTCAGGAGAGAATAGAATACTGTCATCATTAAAAACCAAAACTGCAAATGAAATAAGTGCCATTGGAATTCTCTCATATATTTTGGAGTTTGAAAAACAATGCAATAGAAACCAAAGAAACTGATAGGTACAATCAAAATGAACTCAGTTTTTGAACTGATTGATAAGAATTCTGGAGTTGAAAGTATAGAAAACGATTTAGAGCATGTAGTATAGTTTGTTATAAAATATTCATGGAGACTTTTTGGAGAAGAAGACATTCAGACAAACAAAAATGAGAAAATAGGAAAAAAGAGTGAAGTTTTTACACTGATTAATCATATTATTCTGCTTCAGAAGACTCGTATTTCTAGCATGAAACGCGAGGGGAAAAATTCGACTCGATGCATTAATCACGGGATTCAGACACTGGAAGCAACTGCAACTCGATTTGTTGAATTTTCAGAGATAGGGATGACTCTCAAAAGTCCAATGATGAATTTTCGATATGCTGCATTGAAAACAAGAAGAGATATTGTGGAGAAGGCACTGTTTGCAGGAATGAAGAGAACACAGATGTTGATGAGACCTGGAAATGTTTCATTTTTGTTTGAAGTGTTCACAGTATTCCACTAGCACAAGATTTATCGCTTCTGGGATTCAATTTCAACAATTTTGGAGCAACGATATCTGCTCCAATCTGATTTGTTCTATCTCCTTTTGAGACTAACGTCATTCTTCTTACAACTTCCGCACTACAAAAAACGTTAGTGAGTTAGAAAACATGTACTTCTGTTGCCTAAAATTTCAACTTCCTTCTGAGCTCACCTTGCAAATTAGCTGACGTCGCGATAAGATAGAAGAGCATGATGAATGGAGCAAAAAGAACTACAAGGGGAGCTGCGACTTGAGCAATTGCAGCACGAAAGAACGCGACTTGAAGACGTTTTGTGCGAACAGAGAATGTATCGATCAATTGACTTTTTCGAAGACAAATCCAACTGTGAAGTATGAAGAAAACAATTTCAAAAGTTACAACTACATTCGTAGAGTATGCCAGAATGCTCCATCCTGTTATTTTCTTCGATTGGGCAAATGAGCAGGAGTCGAAATATAAATCCATTGGGCATGGAAGAATTTCAAGATTCTTCAATTTCAGTTGCTCTTGAGATTCTTCTTGTAGAACCACTGGAATTGTGTTCGTGATTCCCACTGAGAAATTCAAAAGTCCAAGGATAACCCGAGGGCTTTTATGAATTCTGTAGGTGAAATCCGTGGTTGGAGCAAGATGTCGATGTCGATTTTCGAAAAGAAGAATCACTGCAGCAACTATTCCAGCAAATACGAAATGAACTACGTAGACTTGATACTCAGGACTGACTCTAAAAGTTCGAAGTAGTCCAATTGAACAACGAACTTGAGCAGGAAAGAAATGAATTGGAGTGGTTAGGAGAGAATAAAAGATTGTGAGAAGAAGAAACCTGAAACTGATTGTTTTCCGATGTTTTTAACGAGATTCTCACCAAAACTGCAAATGAAATAAGTGCCATTGAAACTCTCTCATATACTTTGGAGACTTGAAAATTATACAGTAGAATCCGAATAAGTTTATAGGGAGAATCACCAAGAATTCTATTTTAGCAGCTGTTAGGAGAAAATCGGGAGAAGCGAAAAATGAAAATGTCTCGGAGCATTTAGTGTAATTAGTTGCATAGTATTCAGAAAGAGTTGAAGGTCGAAAAGACATGAGTGGAAGCAAAAATAAAGAAATGGAGTGGGAAGCAGTCAGGAGTTTCCCACGTTGACCAGACCAGACACATTTTCATGCATCACAAAACTTTCAGACTTATTTCTAGTTTGCAAGATCTCTGATTCAGCTTCCTTTGAGAAAATTTCGATCTCAGTTCAAGAGTTCAGTTTGAATTTGCAGATGGAAGGCATGTGACCTTTCAGAAGTTTTCTGCAACCAACGCTGTTCGAAAATCTGAATCCGTGTGGTCACTGGGATTTCAAAGTAGCATTTATGGTAAAACTTTAATAGCTGGAAACAATGGCAATTCGATTAGTGGCACTATCTTGCCCTATTCTGAATATCCTTTTCACAAAAACTCGATATGGAACATTGAATATTAGAAGAGCACACGTTGACAAAACACTGTGTGAGGGGATGAACAGAATACAGATGTTGACGAATCCTGAAAGTAAGTCATAAATGATGTTTTACAAGAAAAAGGTACATTTTCAGAATCACATTACTTTCATTTTCCCACTAAAACCGTGGGAAAACATGAGTTTATCTTAATTCACATGTAGAATGATCTCGAGGTGAAGATTCCCATGAACCTTTCAAAGTGCGTTTTATAAATTAAGTTACCTGGAAGGTACTGCTTAGTTGCCAAAATATACATCAGAAGTACCAAAGGAATAATGAGCACAGAAATCGGAGAAGCTACTTGTGCGAGAGCTGCTTGGAAAAAGGCTTTTTGAAGTTTTTTAGTCCTTTTTGAGAATGTGTTAATGGTTCGACTCTTCCGAATATACATAACACTGTGTATAATGAAAAATACGATTTGAATGGGAACTATAAGACTTGCCACGAGAACACCAATGTTCCAGATGGTTGGATTTCGGAGAACTGCGCTTGAGCAGGCATCAAAATACAATTCAGTTGGACATGGAACTATTTTCAGATATTCCAGTTTCAGTTGCTCTTGGTTTGAATCTTGCATGAATACAGACCATAAATTTGAACTTCCAATCATAAAATTGAAGAATCCAATGAAAAGACGGTGAAATCTGTTCGTTCTGTAGAGAGAATCAGTCGAGGGGATCAAGTGACGATGTCGGTTTTCGAAAAGCATGATCACAGCAGATATGATTCCTCCGTAAACTATGTTGATGAGATATACTTGATATCTCGAACTTATCCCGAATTCACGGAATAAACCAACCGAACAACGGACTTCGGCAGGGTAGAAATGGTATGGAGTCGTGAGGATTGTGTAGAATATTGTGAGAATTAGAAACCTAAATTTTTTTTCTTAATCGAGAACACGAACTGAAGGTCCACTCAAAAAGTACAGTAGCTTACAAAGATGTTTTCAGATGTTTTCAGATGAAAATTATCAACTTTGGGTGTTAGAAAAATAGTTCGGAGTAATCCTTGTATCCCGAAATTGTGTGAGTATATTTATCGAACCTAGATGTTTATTTTTGTAGTTGACAACTTTTCTGTACGACCTCTCTTAAAAGTTACAAAGAAAAATGAAGGATAATTCTGAACTACGTAATACTAAGTAATACTTCAAATATACAAAGTTCGCCATTTTCTACTGAAAGCACCCAAAAGAAACTATCTTCGATACTGCAGTTCCAAACTAACCAGAATTGCATATGAAACAAATGAAACTGGAACTCTTTCATATATTTTGGAGTTTGAAAAAGAATGCAATAGAATCCGAATAAATTAATCGGAACAATCACAAAAAACTGCGACTTTGCTCCGATTGATAGAAATTCTGGAGTTGAGAAAATAGAAAACGACTTGGAGCATTTTGTATAATTTGTGTTGTAGTATTCCAAAAGAGTTGTCGGTAGAGACATTTCGATAATAAGAAAATGAAGAAATAATCAAAGAAGGAAGTCAGCTTCTGATTACGGTTTCCGGTTGAGTGAATTTCAGAGTTTGGGCCCTTTCTCATTGCAAAAGAGCACTTTTGACATTGATCAGATAATCTTTCTCGTCATTATTATTATAAAAATTTATTCATGTAAAAAATTTTAAATTTCCGATAAATTAAATACAATTCAAAACGGTCGCTCATCTCAGAAAGTGTGTTACAAAGTGTTTTTTTTCTTTTTGATTAAGGGTCTCGACACGAGAAAATGAAACGAGGAACATATAAATATATTAAGGAATCGATTATGACTGGAATAAAAGCTCTGGAAAAAAAAACGTTTGGAATCAAATTTCAATCGTCCAATTTGCCGTCCTCGTCTAGGAATGAACCCATAGCACCCAGGTAACCTTCGTGTTTCAAATACAACGCTTCGATTTCTCCCTGAAAAGCATTCGAATTGAAAATCTGTAGAAGATTGGAATCTGATTACCTTGCTCCAGTAGTTGATGGCAAACGAGAGAGTTCTCATTGTGATTGGATCTTGTCGGATGAAATAACCTCCAAAGTATATCCTTTTCAAATTGTATCGGGTTCCGTAGAGATACGCCATCTGCAAAAACTTTTGTATTAGAATCTGGAAGTCACCATTCAAATTAATACCTGTCCAATATTGTTGCTGACCATCAGAAGAAGGGATTTGGCAATATCCTCTGGTTTGTGTGTCTGCTTGATTGGTTCCTCTCCGAATCGGTTGCACTTTGCCATAGATCCAGCAATGAGATCCGCTTTCAATCCTAGCTCATCATATGCTCCTCCGTAGATATCACAGACCAACTTGTCGACGTTTCGGTGATCTCCGTGGTTCGCCATATCAAGAAGCTCGTCGAAATCTGAAGATCCATGCTTAGAATAAGATTTATTGAAGCAGACTCACTCTGAGCTGGAGTCAACAAACTTCCCAATCCCATGAATGTTCCTCCACCCATCGAACTTCCACCAACTCTTTCATAACTTGTTGGTGAGTCCACTTTCAGAATACTGATTCCTGTTCCAATATTGACGAGAAGGAATGGGTAGATCAAGTCAGCAGCGATTGGACGGTATTGGAATCTGCAAGATGGTTTGGTTGGAGAACTGACTACATCTTTTTCGTTGCTTACTTGTTTATTCCGATAGCATCATGATGATAAGTAAAACTCTCATCGACGTTTGTGCTCAAAAGGAAGTTGACACCATAGATAAGTGACCGCATTTCGTCTGTTCTTTGGAGACGAACACCCAACTCTTTCATCAGGATCTCCGAGTACTTGTATGATCCTCCTCCAGTGCAATGGATGACGTCTCCCTTTTTGCGATCAGTCCATACCTAGAAAATCAAGAGTTCAGGTTTTCAGATAGATGAAGATAACTTACTTCTCTGAGGAAGCTGATCAATCTGTCAAGATCTGTGAATTTTTTGAAGTTGACAAGAACTCTCTTTCCATCTTCGTATGCATACTTCCGAGTGTTTCCATTCAATGTTTCTTCTGGAAGATCTTCATCCACCACCGACGAATAAACGACTTTGATCAAAGTCCCTCCTGAAAACTCAATTTCTTAAACTCAAAATCTAGATGAATACAAACCGATATCAACGGCCACTCTGCTACACTTCCGGAATTTCTCGAATGCATCTGAAGCTGGTAGAATGACATACGGAGTCTTTGGAGCCTTCTGTGTTTGGCGAGGAGTGGAAACCGGGAGTTTTGGTTGAACTGCATCTCCAGAAGAGACACGTGGAGATACAGATCCTGTGGCGGAATCAACCCGTCTAAAAAACGAATAGATCTGAGATACTAATGTTTCTCGTAGTTTCGGTTCGTCTTCTTTCAAAAATTTCGATTCTTGAAGTACTACATCGTTTTGTGCTCAGGGATGGTTCGGGGGAATCATCGAAACATTGCGTTTCAAATATATAGTTTGGATTGATTTTACACTTCAGAAGTTTCAAAATTGCTCTACTAGCAGTCTCGTTATTCAATTTTTTCGGTCACCGAACATATTTCGCGATCACCTAACAAAATTTACAATATGAGAAAACAGTAACTCACTTCAATTTCGATGACAATAGTAGATCATCCATCACTGGGTCTTCTGGTTCAGCAGCTCTCTGAAAAAATACCATTCATCAGTGTCGAATTCCCTTGATTTCTCTTGAAATCAAGGAAAACTATTGAAACCTTTTCTTTGAGCACCAAAACTTTTCTGAATTTCGGTGGAGTTCGCCTCAAGTGTGGCGGACTGCCTCTTGGAGAAATGCGTCTGGTAGACGTCACAGTAGTGTGTCCCATTTTGAGTTGAAACCCGAAAAGAGATATATAAGTATAGATAAAAACTATACGAAGGATAACAAATTGAGCATAATATGGGAAAATCCAGCAAAGGGTTCATTTTAAATGGAAACAACAATAGGAAAAAGAGATCAAGAACAACGTCTTGGAAATAGACACGAACTCGGAAAAATTGAAATGATGATCAAATTAAATAGGCAAAATCAGAGAGATGCTTCACATTTTCTACTCGGTTATCAGTTGGAAAAAGAAAGAAAAGGCGGGATGAAAATTTTTGGAGAAAAAAGCAAAAATCACACCAGTTTTTGTTATCATTCTCTTTTTCCCTTTCAAAGTTGGGAGACACCTCTTTGTAATATTCTTCGGTTCGATGAGCGAACTATGGAGATGAAATGAAGTAAACAACGGTTGTTGCAAGAAAAAAGTGTACTTTAGGTATAGAACGAGAAAGTGCAGCTGTTCTTGTAGACGAAAACTATAGTAGGAACACAGAAAGAAGAAAGATATCACTGATCACCGGGTACGGTAGTCTAGTACTTCGAAAATTTGACTTCCGAATTCCCAGACATTACAGTTCCATCTTCTATTGTATCGCGATACCATTTAAAAAACTGGGAGAAGTAAAAATATGACTGATCTGCCAATGAACTTCGTTTTCATTTTTTAAATGAAGGACAGAACCGGAAAACCTTCTTCTAATCTTGACTAATTCTTTCAAAGATGAGAGGCGCACCAAAAAAGAACACGCCACATTTTACCCCTATCACAGGCACGAAGAGAAAACCAAAAAACCCTACGCTGTTGTCATCTACATCAATTCATCAATAAAAAAGGCGAGAATCTCGAAGAGGAGGAATGATACTTTTTTCGAAAAAATGCTTTAAATATAATGAGTTTAATCGGAAAACTCCAGAGCACAAACATGTTTCTATCAGCTGCTGATAAGTTTGCAGATGTTAGCCTATGGTCCGATCATACGATGTTTTTAGGTGTTCACGTGAATTGATGGGCACTCACATGAAAACTGTTTATAGTGATAAAGGAACTAGAGATAAGCAGAGAAGAGACCGAGAGAATCTAAATTGGTTGCTCTGTGAGCAGTGTGAACGGTTCTTTGGTTTTTGGGGGGAAGTTATAATTCTACAAAACTCCCTTAACTTTTTCCAACTGATTTAAAAGAAGAAACTAAGGAATAAATTAACAAAGAATGGTATTGAGAAACTGAACAATATTAACAAAGCAAAAACAAATCCTTATTGAAAGCCATCACTGGTGTTTGGAGACGATTCGAATGGTGAAACTGGATAATGATGATGGCGGTCTCCGACGAAAACACCACGAACATTGATACCAACGAAACCTTCCGAGCTTCGAGTTGAAGGGAGGGGAGGAGGGCCTCTGAAATTTCGAATTTTAAAAGGTAAGTTACAGGATGAGAACGCTCTGAAGGAACTCGGTGGTGGCCGGCTACTGTTGGACGAAGACTGGCCGCGTTTTCCTTCAGGGCAGATTTTTAGCAGCTTCTATGCGAAAGTTATCTCTTCGTGATTTTTGAGCGTATGCTAGCAAGCATTCAGCACAGTGTAGGCAGATCTTGGACGGCTTCTGTAGAAAACTGAAGCAGAACACGGCACACCTTTACCCAAAAGATGCCGGCTACAACCGAGAAGTGGGAGAATGGTGAGGATGACTAAAGGAACTGAGATACAAATCTCGAATGAAAAGAAATACAGATCGGCCACCATTGTCATCGTTTTTGAAATGAATAGAATCCTTATGAATTGAGGCGAAAGATTCTCAACAATAAAGATGTAAAGTGTGAGAAAAAACTTTACGAAAGTTTAATGCTTTTTGCTCGATAAAAACTGTACTGTTTCCCACAGAAAAGTGCCGACAAAACGATGCGTCATCGTTGCAAAGGCGTCGTATGAGGGTGGAAAGGAATTGCGGGGGATACGAACAGGAACTAAAAAGAGGGACAGGATGCTTTTAGGCTACAGAGCCGAACGCGGGGAATGTGAAAAAAGCTTAGGCTTGGACGCGATGATCGAATTTAGATGATAACCAAAATAATTTGAATTGTTTATCGAAATTAAGAGTACCCATGTGATTGTAATGTTAGAGAGCAAAATCAGAATTAGGATCTGTTATGGAGAGCTTTGAACAGTGGGAAGTTGATTCACACACCTGAGTTTAATTCTGCCGAAGTTTCGTCGATCGGCGAGCGGACTTCTTCGGGGTAGTGGTGGGAGTGGAATATGGGGAGTGAAGGGGTACTTTTTTGGTGGGGGAACCGGAATCGGATGGTACGGAGTTCTCCACGATGTACTTAGGAAGCCATGTCTTGAGCCATCTGGAAAAAAGAAATTATAGGTTTGCTCTACTAATAAAATATGAAGAAAATTAGTATAGAAGCATGCAAGTTATTAGGGCGGTAAAAGTTGGAAAACCTGTGCTCCAGAGAACTGGACAAATGGAAGAGAAAAAAATACCGATTTTTTTTCTCAAAACTCTTCCATTCGACGAAGTGGAGCGCAGGTATCCTAATTTTTATCGCCCTGATATAGCTAAGGTGATCGTTAGAAGGGAAGACAAAAGTGGAGAATGGGGAGTTTCCTGGTTTTCATGCATACCCAGCAATTTACCATTCACCGACTCGTGCTCACGCTGATGCTGTTCATCGTTCTCATGCAAAATATTTTTTTCGAAACCGGACCTTGATGCATCTGGATTACCGAATAGTGGTGGAGGGAGAAGATGTTGAGACATTAGTTGAACGGGAGGACGTGGCGTTGGAGTGATCTGCAATGAGTCGGTAATTTATGAGATCAGAGAGCCTCTGAATTGAGAAGCCAGACAATGGCTGAACGGCTTGAGCACCTGTCATTTCCTCTAATGGAAGTGCTCTATTTAAACGAGCAGGTGCATCCTTAGAAGATTTTCCGTTTAAACTCACCAATGTCTTCGCCATCTCATTGGTGACAGAAGTCGTCGAGGATGATGCGGAGACGTATTTCGGAGGATCAGAACGGATAGGACATCCAGGTGGTGGAATATTCAATGGAGGCATCGGCATGAGTGGTGGAGGACGAGACAGATCTGGAGCATTCAATGGACGGCTTGCTTTTTCCAGAGTGAAGGCCATATCATTCGCGAAGGATCCGACTGAAAAATGAGTAATGAGATAGGATAAAAACACTAATCGCTTACAATTCGGACCAAGTGACTTTTGAAGAATTTCAATATTCTCTTCGTACAGCTTCTTGGCAGAAGCTCCCTCTTCCACACGACATTTGTCAATGATCCTGAAACAGTTGTATTGCTTTTGATGGTGACATCGAAGTTCCGAACTCACTCTAATTGTTGTTTTCTTTTGCTCAACAGATTTTCGGATGCTGTCTCAAGGAACATGGCCTGAGAAATCGCCTCGCGTAGTTCATCATCTGTATGCATCATCACGTGCTGTAAATTAAAATATTCAGCTTTGCTAAAAACTGGAATTTCAAAATTACATTTTCCGATTGTATCAGGCTCCCGACTTTTTCCTTCCATGACTTGAAATCGAGTCTAATTGGATCAGAAAATCGATCTACTTCTTCTTTTTGTGGTGAGCTGGGCTGAAATTCAAAAGTTCCTTATCACAGAATAAGGAAATCCGAATACTTACCGAGCTGATAATTCCTTCGTCTTCTTCATCGGAAAATTGATGTTTTGGCGATGTCATTTCCGGTCTGAAAACTATTAATTGTTATCTGAAACGTTTCGTAATAGCATATTTCGAATGGATAAACCCGAATAGTCAATACGTGGCTTAGGAGACCTAGAGAAAACATGCGAAAAAGTGGACGATAGAGTTGGCATTTTTGAAAGAGTGCAGACAGAAAAAAGGAAAAGAGAGATGAAAGACGACTAGAATAGTTGAAAATGAATGCGAATGGACAAAAAACAAATGTTTTGATCGATGAGACGACAAAAACAGTGTATCGATTGCAGACTATTTAAAGAGGCACAATGCCTCTGCGGTCCACCTGGGTACAAAGGGTCGCATTGATTTTTCACAATGAAAGGAGTCTTAATCTACAACAATAAACAAAATCAATTGTCCTTCATGAAAAATGAAGTGAAAACTAAAGACATAGGATCGGAAATGATCTTCAAAAGATTTTGAAGAATTCCTGGTTAAATGGAAAAATAAGAATTTCTGGTCCAGAGAAATTACCTGTGTGGTATCCAATCCAGGTAATCCTGCTCTATACTTGGATATTGCTCTGGGCTTGTCTGAAATTTTGGATATTGAGTTTTTAAAACAAGTCACATTTTGATGTAAACACGACGATAACAAAAACTTACCTTACAAACGGGGCTTTCTTCGTCATTCTCTGGAATCAGAACTGCTTCTTGGGTGTCTCTGGAATAAAAATTTTAAAATTATTATTCAAGAATGAAAGGGTGAGCAAGCAGATTCTTTAGGCCTAACTAGGGGATGCCCCTGAAGTAACCTGAAGTTGAAAAATGGATGATTCCCAATCAAGATTTTGTTTTTGCCGCTGACTTCAGAGAATCAAGAACCTCAATTTGTTAGGAGGAGATAGTGGTTATTTGTAAGAATGCACCGAGTCATAATAATTTCGAAAAACCGTCCTGACGAACCGGTATCAATCGTGTTGAAACATTTTCATCTATCGAATCCGAGAGATTTATTGAGCTTTTCGAATATGAAAAGGTTTTTTTGAAAAATCGTTGGAAAGTTCAACGCCTTATATAGATTGAGGGGTTTTAACAATATAGTTGTTTTACAGACCCATTACGACGTAATTAATAATTTTTATGACTCGGTGCATTCTCACATATAGTTGCTGTCTCAGCTTTGCAACCTAAGTTTCTCGATTCACCAGAGTCAACAGCGAAAAAGGAAATATGCGTTGAAATCAGCATAAGTTTCTCTCCAATGTGATAAAGTGTTCATCTTTGAACTCCAGGATGGTTCAAGGAATCTATTTCTGAAAACGCTTTCAGATTTGTGAAAATCTTGTTATTTATTGTTACACTTATAGAGATATCCGAGTCCACAAAAGTCAGGACCCAAGAATTTCTAAAATCTTACGCATCAGTTTCCAGTTCCTGTTTTAACACGATTTGCAGATGATCCATCTGAAATTTCTGATTTCTCACTTCTTATGGTCAGTCCAGTTGAAGGAAGTAACTCTAGAGCTAATATCAACTAAACTGAAAAGCAAATGAACTCAAATTTGATTTGTTCCAATATTTATTTCGAAAAGATGAGAAAAACTGAAATTGAAAAAAAGCGAGAGAAACGAGATTCGACACTGAAAAAAAGAACAGGAAAACCTCAATCAACAAAATGAAACTCATTTGATGAATTTCAGTTTGGAAACATGAAAAGCGGAAAAGCAGGATCAATAATTATCAAAATACGAAAGAAATGGTGATTCGCGAGATTGGACAGAATTTGTGGGGTGAACAGGGGAAAAGGGTGTTATTAATATATCAGCTGCCTGATAAATTTATAACTTTTAATAAAGGGGCGAGAGAAAGGGGAACAGGAGAGTTGGGTTATGGTATATGGTAAAACATTGCTTTTCAAGATAGAAAAGGGGAAATTTTTGATTGCTGCTGCCCGGCCGACACTCGAAATGAAAGTGATTGTTGTGATGGCGTTGGATGGAAGATCTGAAAATAAGCTTGTTAATATTTTGAAGCTTCCAGGTTCCTAATAGTTATCCCAAGACGAATTATAGTATTTAAATTGAACAATTAAATATGGTGAAACCCCTTCCGCTTCCCATTTCCATCATCTGTCCTATGGTCATTTCGGGCGTCTCTTATTGGAGAGCAGAAATTGATGACCAATTACGTCAAAAACGACTCTTTTTCTTGGTGCTCGTGACTATTTCGTATAAACAATTATGTTCTCAAGGTCCCTTCCTATTGCCCTTTTGGAATATAAACAGTTTCTACTCGTAGCACCAGACATCCTCCCCCTCCGACTGTTCTTGTTCCCTCCAACCACTATTTCCGACTCAAATTACTATGGATCGGTTGGTAAGGTTGACCTGTAGGATGACGGGAGGAAGCGAGACAGTACGGACCATACACAAGAGACAGCAGACAGCAGAGGAGGGTCACCAAGTCAAGGTCTTCTCGCTTTTTTGTATTAAGTCGCCCGAAAATATGTATGAGAGGAGGTATAATCTGATCTCCTATTCCCGCCTCTACGCCTATCTGAGTTCTGCATATGAGAACCGCTCAAGGGAAATTGAAGATGGGAATCGGGGAAAAAGGTGGTTTCGGAGTATCGAAGGACACAAATTTGTCGTTAAATGTTTTCAAAGGTGCGTTCCAAAGAAACTAAGCCGAGTGAAATCGCTGAAGCATTCGTATTCACATACAACTCATTCTACCCCTGTGGCACCTTTCTAATTACCGCACCTTCGGTGTCTTTTTACTGCTCAGTGACCCGTTATTGTTTTCTCCTCCCGCTTCCTAATTATTGTTTCTCTTTTGTCAGTCGTACAATTTTCCCTCATTGTAGAAAAAGAAGAGACTTGGCCCAGTTCCAAACAAAACCAACACTTGTCTTCTCATTAAGAGCACGCCGACCGATGGAATGTGAGCACACGCGTCTCGGACAACGAGTCCAATAGTACACTTTCCATTTCCGCGCTACACTAAACGGTCCAAAACCGAGACCAAATAAGGACTCTTTATGCATATAAATCTGTTGCTCAAACACGCACGCACAGACGGCCAACCTCTTTTGTTGAACACTTACTTTTGAGAGCACGTTCTTCTTTGAGCCATCATCGCAATCACTTTGATTTCGAGGAAGAGATATTGAATATTTGGAATGGAGAGGCTGAGGAAACAGTTGAGATACCGGAACACGATAGTGGAGAAGAGATGCAGACTAGAAAAACAGAAAAAGTGGAAAACTTTTCCAGATTTCTAGTTGGCAGCAACGGCGGCCGGCGCGCTGGTCTCTTGTTTCACGGCAACTGGCTCATCGGCGGTATCTGTGACCTCTCCAGTGGCTCCATCTTCTTTGGCGGCTTCTCCAGCTCCTTCGGCGGCGGCAGCGGCATCGTCCTTTGGCTCATCAACGGCAGCAGCCTGGCGGTTTCTCTGAAATGGTTAACGATGATAGGTTTGAACTAACAAAAGACAGTTCAATCGAACTTACTCTGAAGAATCCGAGAATAGTGTTCAAGAGTCCGCTTTTGACAACACTGTTGGCGAGTTGAACGATGGTCTCGACATTGAACCCTTCCTTATCGAATTTTTCCTTAGCTCCAACTCCGAGTTGCCAAAGAGTCTGGAAGACAGCCGAGTATCCAGCCTTGCCCTTCTCGAGAAGATCATCGCTTGAGACTGGAGCCGACTCAGTTCCGAGAGTCTTTTGGGCCCAAGCTCCGAAAGCGTCGATGTTCTTCTTTTGAACATCCTTTTGAGCGGCAGCATCGGCGTTCTCTTCGGCGGTGGCAACTTCGACTGCTCCTGGCTGCAAGCGTATTGTTAACCTTTTGAAAATCAAAAAGGGGTAATATTTCCAATTATATTATATCATCGGAAGACTGATATTATATCATCGGAAGACTTGAGATTTCAAATATCTCCTAGCGAAAGTTCCGCTAATTGATTTTGACACCTTCGACCTATTTGTATATGACTTATCATACTATCATCATCATAATCAAACCCCGAGGTTCTATATGTTCTGATACTGAAATGAACATACCTCAAGAGCGTTGGCCAGCTTAACGAGAACATCTCCGTCCTTGAAGAATCCGAGGAATTGGTTGCGTGTGGTGGCCTGATCCTTGCCTGGAATAGCCTTGCGGTCTCCCTCCTCTGGGATAGCAGTCTTCTGGACCCAGTCAATCACTTGGAAGTTAGCCTGAAAATTAATGTTGAAAACTGAATCTTTTTGGCCAGTTATTTTTGAACTGCATGATTCTACGTAATTAGATATAAGCCAGTTGTGCGATGAGAACATTTTCTACTTGCAAACATCTTAGAAGTAGTTCATTCATCCTTTCTTACTCCCATGGGATCACTCTTACTGTTGCAAGTCTCTCGGTTTCAAATGAGCGCTCATTCACATTTGTTCCGGACGAGAACAACGGAACTTAAAAGAGAAGTGCCTTTACATCAGAATTTCTAAAGAGATGGGGGAAACAACGAGACGACCAGCGAGTTCCATTTTTGGACGACAAGAGGACTTTGTTCGAGTTCAAAAAACCGCTGTTTCGTGCTGTTCTTTTCCAAGATTAATGTCTGGGGATATGGTGCCCATGTTTTGAAACAACGTCGTTACAGAATTGGGAATAGAGAGTTGAGAAAGGCGTATTGCGAAAGAGTTGACTTCCAACAAAATGATGATCCTAGCTCTCATTACACACTTTGTTTCGAAACTTTTGGACGCGTCATATCTATGACCATGTGAGAATAACTGCAGAGAAAATAGACACGGTATTTGCTCTTTGTAGACATTTGTTAAGTTCCCATAACCATCGTTCCCAGAAGTAAATTTTTGTCACCAGTCATCACCAGACAACAGTTGTAAACGATGTGTCAAACGCTGTTTTCCGAGATTTGTTTCGTTATCCGAAAGAGATGCGCAAGAATGAACCTGGTGCGTTGTGTTGCGCAGTTAGTTACATTACAACAATGTACATTTCTCTGCAGAAGTGAAGGCGATCGAAGAGGGAGAGATTGGCACAGCTGCCCTTTTACAGAGTGCCGACACACATTGACTATCTCGCCGGCGCGATTAAATAAAAAGAGAACCTTGCAAACACCCCTGGTGATACAACACGCAAAAGATGATGAATAGAGGACTTAATGAACTTGAGAGGGAGTTAGAAAAGGAAAAGAACCATGTACTATTTCGAAAGTTCGATGTGTATTTAGTATCAAGTTTCATAAGATGTAAGCCAAAAAAACGAGCATTAACGAAGCTATTCACTACGGCTGCGTTTCCTACTTTTTAGAACTTAAGTTTTGGGGTGTTTTTGACTCGTATTAATACTCTATATGTGGTAGTTTGCATATGATGCTCATGGGTGCAAATCGGAAACAGCTGTTAAGTGTGAAGGAGGTTTGAACTCGCATTTTCTCTTGTTTAGCATACCATCTGCTTATTCCACACCTTCCACCTTCCCCCAGCTTAGCGCAATTAGTTTTAGTTGTTCTCGTCCCAATCCTTACCTTGTGGACAGCTTGTGGAATCTGTTGAGCGATCCATCCCAGGACATCTTCCTTTGGGTCCTTTGGTGCCTCTGGCTCCTTTGGAGCAGCAGCCTCAGCATCACGGTGCTTTCCCCACCGCTTGTTGAAGGTGAAACGACGAGCGACGCCTCCAGACTTCTTTTTCTCTTCTGGAGCGGCAACAGCCTCTCCTTCAGTAGCAGCTGGAGCGGCGACAGTGGTTTCAGCAGCTCCTCCCTCGGTCTTTGGAGCTTCCTCGACAGCCGGAGCTGGAGTCTCAACTGGAGGCTCGGTGGTTGGTACCTCTGGAGCCTTCTCTTCGGCGACCTCCTCGATCTTCTTGATTTCCTCAGACATGATTGTTGTGGTGATGGTTAGTGACGAGTGAAGAGTGAAAACTGTAAAATAGATGAATTGAAATCATTAATTCTTGAAGGGATCGCGAAACAAAAACGTAAATAACTAAGAATGAAAAAATAGAGAAGTGGGAGGAGAAAAATTGTGGAATGAGAATCGGAAAACAAGGAAAGACGACTGCCATGAAAGTCAACTCAATTACGGGGGTAATCGAATAGAGACTAGCGAGCCGCTCGTAAGCTCAGAGCACATTTTGGTAGGCAAGAGACAAAACTGGAATGAGCACACAACCAGGCTCATCTCTCGTTTGGACGAGAAGAGCACTAATTGCACTCGGCTCAGAAAAGAGGGGCTCATTTTCTATTCTAGGACCGTCTTAACGAATGGGTTTTGGTGGGTAACGATGGGATAGCCCGCGAAAATTGGGGGGGGGGGGGGAATTCGATTGCAACATAAAAAAGTAGATAAAGATGAATGAGGACGAATAAATGAGTGAGTGAATGGAAGAGCGCGAATCGATGAAGGCGGGAAATGTCGAGTGACAAAACGCAGTCTAGAACATTCTAAGAGTGGATTAGAGGGGTTATATTGATTTAGGTAGAGGTCACAGTAATGAGTGCTGGGAATAGGTGTCGATCGACGGGATTTGGTTCGTGGGAAGAATTTGAATGGTAGAGGACGAAACCGTTAGGTTGTCGATTAGAGTCTATTACTTATTCTGGGAAGAAAAATAGGGATAGAAATCAAAAGATCTGAATACTGCTGGTCTGAAACAACCGGTTTTTGTTGGGTTCAAAAAATGTCATTCAGGCATTTTTCCGGAATACGAATCATAACAATAATAAGTGTCGTGAAGACTGTAGAGGGGGAGAGAGCGAATACAAGGCAGAGGAAAAAGAGAAAGCGGTCCACTAGCAGAATTTACCTTTTTGAATGGTCTGTGTCATTTGATCTGTGGAGGAGCCGCCCGCCCCTTATTTGCTCTCAATTCTGATTCAATCGTTCCCGGTTCTCACCTACACTAAAAATTTGAAACGAGACAAACATAGCAACAAAAGTGAAATGAACAGAAGTCCATAGTGTGAGTCATTCATGGTTTCGAAATGAGAAACAGGGAAACAAGGATTACGAAATCGAAAGAGGTGGAGCCAAAAAGAGAACGAAAAGTGTCTCCAGAAGAGATCCAGAAAAAGACGAATGGAATGGATGGGGACAACGAAATGAATGAATATGAGAGCAGGGGGTCTTGCACACATTGTGTAGAGGATAGGAGGGGACAAGGACACCAGAATAGTGGTCCACCAGTCACCCCTACCACCATCACCACAACACCAACCGCAATGATACACACAGTGGCAGGCAGCCCCCCGAAACGTCCCCTCCCATTGCTGCAGCAGCAAATGTGTCCCTCTCCCGCCTCTCATAGCGGACGGGAAATTGTGGGCGGGGTCTTCTGGGTGATGGGGCGGTGTCCACGCTGGATGTCTGTTTGCGTGTGCTGGTAGGGTGATAAAAAAGGAACAAAGCCGTACATGAGCTGTTGCTTCCAGATTTTTTACGCTATGGTTACCATAATAGAAGATAAGAAATACCTACAGGAATTTCCCAACCGCACAGAAAGCTTCGCAAGAATAAAATAATAAAGACTAGATGCATCCTCCACAGTCATCTGATTATAAAAGACAGATCAGCGACATGGTGATATGTGACATAAAGCAGGAATACGTTGGTTACAACAATCAGTTGGTATCTCAAAAACGGTCCTTAGAAACATGCACAGTCAGGTCCTACTTCGTCCCCCTTTGTCAGATGACACATTTCTTTGCACTTGTCAGAAGCTTTTTGAAATTTTCATTAGTACCGGGTAAACAATAAAAAGGAAACGGTCAACTCTAAGTACCGTTTGCTTGTTTTCGTAAATTTCTGGTACGATTTCACATGATTTCTCCTCCTACCGCGGTCGTACTCTGTTTACCGAGTTGTTCGAATTTGAGGACGAGAGCGTCGGCGCGAAAATTACTTACGAGAAATTATTTTTTAACCGAAAAAAAAACTCAGGTGCAAATGGATTCTTTTCAGGGAACAAAATTCCGAGAGTTCAGAGTGCTTGAAGCCGTAAACAAAAGTAATATTCCTAGGTGAATAGAGTCAGAATAGGCGAGAACAATGAACGCGCAGAAAACAACAAATTTTCGGTAATTATTCATATTGTTGACACAAGAAAGATCGAAAGATAAACCATTGAAAAAAAACCAGAAAAAAATCTGAAGAACAACTTGTTGAAATTTTTTTTTAGAGGACTACGGTTGACGTTCACCGGGGGGTGTATGCACCATTCGGAAACTACCGTAGCCGGAAAAAATGAGAGCAGAAATAGATTGAGTTGCAGCAAAACCAGATATGAATAATGTGACCACCTTTTTACTCTCTAACCTATCTTATCATCAATTATCAAATTAGAGCGCACATAGAGCACTCTATCTCTCATGAGAACGTTTATACATGATAACGATTTGGAGTGACTCAGCGAGTACGATAACCATCCCACGCATGAGGCTGAATATTCACAATTTTGATGGCTGTAAAACAGGAGAAGGCAAAAATAATACAAGGGAAATTCGAACAGGAGTTTACGACTTTTCTCCTGAATTTTCCGTTCTTTTCTCTGACGCAACTGGAGGGAAATTGAAAATTTTAGAGGATGGTGTTAACAAAACGAAATGGGCTTTAAAGAGAAAGAGAGAGAGAAGATGACTATTTTTGGAATTTTTGGTCGAGGGTAATGAAAATTGGAAAACGATGGCGAGGAGCCAACAGAAACGAAAATTTTATGTGAAAATATGAGGCTTCAGAATAGGATAGATGGTCAGAAGCATTGCGAAACCCTTTCTTTTCTAGAAGTCGTGAGATAAGAAGTTTTCTCACGGCTGGCAGATCTTCTAGGTTTCTCTCTCCATGGATCAACACTGGGTTACGGACAGCGATCCCGTTTCAGTCATTCACACTAGAACCGCCAATCCGAAGTTCTCGTTTGAGTTGCCGTGGAAACCAATGCGTAACGAAGTCAGCCAACTTGAACGTCTACTTATTTTTGTTATTCACATCAAGTCATACGACTGAATTCACGCCTTTTCACTATTTCACTCTTCTGATAACATTCAAAGTATATTCTTAGGATCCGGACAGATCAGTGGTCACTCCCGGAGAAAAGAATTTGTCAGATTTGGCGGCTTAGAATGAAGAGTGACAAGATAAAGTGCATAAGTACTAATTCAAAAAGTCAGCATTTGAAACATGAAAAATGAATCGGTGTAAGTGTGACAAATGAAGAATTTTGAGAAGTAGTAGTCAACATTTCATGAATAACAAATCAGTGTCCCGTTTCGAAAGGGGACACTGATCCTTAGAGAGCAAAGGGGACATGCTCCTAGTCTGCGTGGGATGAAAAGTTAGCTTTCTACGAGGTGACTAAGAAAAAGTAACAGTCGGGCAAAGATTTTGTCAATTTTTGTTTCAGATTCGGAACTCTTACGGTCAATATAGTCTACGATGAATTCTTACAAAGTTTTCAGCTCAAGGAGCCGAGGAATCTTTAGGAAAGGAATCAGAGTGGCAAGATTCACACGAAGACAGGGGCTCAACCTGAACGTCTGAATACAGACTTCTGAACAACCTCCCAAATGTAGAAGACTTGAGTCGCAGCACTCAGAAACATAAGGAAAAAAATGAGATGAGTGGTGGTTGTGTTCTCCTTTTGCCTCCTTCTCCACCCAATTACACCACCAACCCATCTCTTGGGGTCATTCCTCCATATTTCTATAGTCTCTCCAATTTACATACTCTTTCGTTTACCGAGTCAATGTGGTGTGTCGACCACATTGCAATGAGAAGGACCTTCTCGCTCTTCTCCTTCTCCTTACCAACCCCCACCATAATTATCTGTTCCCCCCAATAAGACGGACAGATGGTCGGGTGTCTGTTAGGGAGGGGTTTACAAAGACTGAGAGTGGAAGAACCAAAGGAAAAGAAGACGAAGGAGATCGGTATCTATATGGACTAAAGTAATCCGATTCAGTTGGGTGACGCCTACTGGTTAAAGATTCAGAACTCGAGATAAGCGGGAGAAAACCTACATTTCGAAATTTATTGGGTTGAATCGGATTTTCAAAGAAGGGGTGAATGCTGATAAATGAAGGGTTCTGGGCAGAGCCGCCTAGTTGAGGCTGCATCTGAAACTACTTGTAACCTGCCAGTATGAATCTAGATTTTATCAACCTGCCTATTCCCTCATTGAACCATAGAGCAGATTGTGGGAAAAAGAAACATAGTGTTTTATTTGCTTACCCGTCATTGCAACGACCACTTCTGCCACGTGTCAGTGGTCACTTGACCTTCTTCAAAATGGTTCGAAGAGTGGCTGAATGTGGGAAGAAAGCTGCCTTCAAACGTAGGCATTCGAATAATATTGAACTCTGAATCCATTAACTAATGAGTCTAAAATGTTGTTGAACCTTCTCCCCCACACCCTATAATCATTTAAATATACATCAGCCTAAAATATTTACTATGGACCTTTTACTCTAAACATCCAAATAGCTAACAACATATGTCCAGAGATGCCTATCGCTGCTTCGAGAGGCTAATCCTTCCTCCTCCCGTTTGCCGCCCCATTATCGCCTTTTCCCTCTTCTCACTGGGATCATCACATTCGGAAAAAGGCGCCTCGACCCCACCGCCACCGGAATAGAATTAGAATTTTCGGTGTGTGTATCCGATAGTGCCCTCATTTTTGATGAAAGGCGAAGAGGCAATTATACCACCCCGAGAGAGGCAGAATAAGAGGGAATTGAGCGAAAAAAAGATGGATGAAGAGTGATGAGAGGAAAGAGAAAAGAGGGGAGAAAGGTGTTAATGGAGAATTGGAATGGATGACAAGTTGAAATAGGTTAACTCAAAGTAGGGAATCAGACCAGATCTTCTTCACAAGAAGACCGTATGATCTCAAGATGTCATCAGAGGGGTTTTCCAATTTTCTCGAAACTGGGATTCTTCATTAGGCTTCGATTCATATTCCATCGATGACAGTTCAGGAATGCTCTTGAACCTTAATCTCATATTTCACACATCACATTTAATTCACCTTTCTGGGTTTGTTCTTCTGGACTTGACACTGAGCCAACCATGAGCATGAGCCAGCTAAACGATGTTTCTTGAAAATTCATCAAGATAATAATGATTCATCTTTTGGGTCATAAAACGTTTAACTTACCAGGAATTTATCATCTATTGCTCACTGTTAGCCGACATCTACACCTACACAAAAATAAGAATTGGCACTAAAAGCATTCTTCAAAATCGTTATTTTTAGAATTCAACATACGCCGAGGAAGAAGGAAGACTAAGGAAGAATGAAGGATCCAAAGAATGCTTCTGTTTCCTACTGTATACATACAAACTGAACACCTCTTCAGTTTTTTTCGGGGAACTAAGAAAAGAAAGAGAAAAAGAAGATGAAAATCGAAAGTTGTTCTTTTCGGTTGGAATGTGAATACATAGTAGTAACAGAGGATACCTTGGGCATCATGTAATTCACGGTTTTTTTTGTGAGAAAAAGAAGAGAAGAAGCATCGGTGGGAACCGAAATAGTTGGAGGAGGGACACATTCGATGCGGTTTTTGAATGAGGTAAATGGGTTAGATTTATGAGCGAGTGACCGTTGGCAGAAAAAAGATAAATAAGTAACTGGGAACCAATAAAAAGGGAGAAGGGCCAAGTGGTTTGAATGAGTTATTTGATGAGAAGGATGAGAATACCATTGAGCAGGTAATATCTTTAATCTGTTTGAAAATGGTTACCCGTTGACCTTGAAAATCAACATAGTAATACACTTTTGAGCAGAAAAGAAAGTTAGAATTACAAAAGGTTGGTAACTTTGGGCCTGTTCTTAATCCTTAAATCTATGAAAATCGCACTGAGTTTTCAAGGGACACGCCATATTTAGATGATGTCGTACAAAAAGTTGTCAACTCCAAAAATAGAGTTCTAGAATTGAGGCACACATCCAATGAACTTCTCTTCCAGACTCCCAAACTTGACGTTTTTAAACTGAAAACGTCCAAAGTTGCCAACCGCTTGTTCGGTGCTTTATCTTTATTTTTGCTGAAACTCAGTGAGCCGTACTAATATGTTTGCCCTTAGCTCATCATCTCTTCTTTACTTTACAGCCACATCGTCTGACCAATAGCCAATTATCTTGAACTTTATGCTCTCACTCAACAAGAAGAATCAACATTAAATATTTTGGGTTACACTCCAAAAAATATACAGAACCACTAACCAATGTTAATGTCATTACACAGAGAATACCTGGTCATTTTCTTTCTGTTTACGATGTAATGTAAAACTTTTTTGAAAGCTCAAGTATTTTATCGAAAGCAGGGGCGGATTAGATAAAGAGTAATAGAGAAAATGAAGTGGGGAATATTCTGAAGCAGAAGACAAATTGTTGTGAAGTTCTCCAAGGAAGTCATGAGCAATGACACGATTCCATTTTATAAAGATTTGGATAATTTGTCTGTTTTTGTTGAGAGTGAAACCGGTAAATTGCTTATCATTTCCTATGTCACCAATCTCTTCTCCATTCAATCAATCCATCAATTGAACACATTTGAATGACACATTCTCTCACTCTTATTCTTTCGAGAGTTTCCGTTCCATTAGTCACTTTTCCCCAATGTGCCCAATGGTCAGATACCGTTGTAATACATACTTTCTCTCTCATTCTCTCTCTTCTATTTTCCTCATCTCTCTCATGACTAATAACACCTGTGAGTCATTCAAAAATCTACAGAAAGCGGGCCAGGTGAGGAGAAAACGAAGAAGAATCAAGATTTTGGGAGGAGAGGAAAACAAATGTTATTGTTCCAGCAAAGGAAAAGGGATGTAGAAAGTCTGCCAAGTTGTGAAAACGAATGTTGTTTTTAGAATCACCAGATGCAGGTGATCCTGAATCGTATTGCATATGTATGTGCTTTCTATACTCTATCACCGCTGGTGAGGGATTTTTAGACTGAAAATAGTTTCTTATGGAGTTGGCATAGTTCGTTTTCCTACTGTAACTTTCTGTTTACTCGTTGGAATGTTCATAATTAGTGACCACTGATAACCTACCTGATAGTGTTATTCTTCTTTGTACTCTTTCAGTAATGCACATTCAAAGATTTTATGGCTTTGAAGTAGTGAAGAAACCTAGGAACTGATAATAAAATGGGAATGCAAAACAAATAAACAAGGGGAAGTGCTAATCAGGTCATCTGGTAACATTATACAGGAGGCGAAATGGGAATACTCAAAAGTGAAGGGCTTGAAAGGGAAGTTCAAAATTAGGGTTTATAAACTGATTCGCCATTTTTTTCTGAAGTACTGAAAAGTGAGCAAGCTATCCAGCAAGAATATGTGAGGTCATGAACTCTTCAAAATGAAACTTTTAATTCGATGTTCTCGACTTTTCTTCAGTTTTTTCCGGTTGATTTCCGACTTGAGACACAATTAGTCATAAGATAGAATCTTGATCCGCACCCTAATATTAGCTAATCGTTGTCACATTTGAGGTGACACCCAATAATTATCATTTCCCCCACCATCTCCAACTTCTTCCCATTGTTACCTAATTCCGATACATTCTCCTCGGCAATACATATCCATTTACTAGTTCATATCCGAGTACTATAGTACTCTTTTGATGTGGGTTCACTCATTGATGATGACTAGTATTCTATATAGAAAAACGGAAAGGTGACACCGGAAATGGTGCTATTATGATGAGTGAGAGATAGGAATGGACGGGGTTTTGTATAGAATTGTATAGAAAAAAGAAGAGAAAAAAACGACGGAAAAGGGACTTGAAGTGGTCGAAAGAGGGGAAAAAGTAGAGGTATCGATGAGAAAACAAATATAATCAGAAACTATATATAAAGAATCGGAAGGCGTTGAATTGGAATGCAAAGGTTACGATAGTTTGTCCATCTAACTCTTTTTTATTAGCAATTGGGATTGGTTACAGTATCCCATCATTAATCTATTCCCAACACTTTTCTCTCCTCATTTCCCAATAATGACTCTTTCCTTTTTTGAACCCTCCGCCTCCCCTTTTCTGTCCCCATTTCCCTCTACTCATCATCCTTCTAGTTTCATCTCGTTTTTCTCAAAAATAAATGAGCTTTCGCGAGCCAAAAGGGCTCGAGAGTCAAAAAGCCAAAAGGCTCTTGTCATTTTTCACAGTGAAAAATTCGGTCGTTCCGGTTGGAAGGAGCACCCATAAATTCTAAGAAAGTGACCCTCTCTTCTTCAGAACGAGACGGCTCGTCGAGCACCACTTAATTGATGTATTTCTGAGTCAGTTGAATAAGAGAAGAAAAGAAGGGAAAAAAAGAAAGTGAACCACTTTTTTGCAAAAGAAATTGAAATTTTCGAGAAGGGAAAGGGAAGGGAAAAAGACTCCTAGTTCAGAAGAGCACATGGAATTGGGGGTAATTATTTTTTTAAAAGTGCACAGTATAGTTGTCTGACTTTGTATCGTTCAGAATACCAGAATCATTTATGCAAATTGAGAATGGGGACCACGGATTTTGCATCTTTGCTAAGAATATATTATGTTTTTCATTTCAGATACTCCAAATATCCCGACAAACATTAATTATCTAGATTTCCTGACAAACATCTCTTCAGTTTTCCTTTTTGCTCATTATCTCAAAAAGTCACACCAGCAACAATCCTTTTTGTTTTCCACTTGGGCTCGAAAAAATTGCGAAATTGCGAAATGAATGCGTCAGGGACTGGAAGCGAAATGAAAATGAGCTGTTGATACGAAACGAAGAGCACCAAATGGAATGGAAATGAGAATGAAATGAAGAAGAAACAGAGGGAAATGGGATTAGTTGGGAAAAGGGAAATGACCGAATGTCGAAAAGTGAACAATGTTGCAAAGCAAAGGGAAAGGGGCTGGAATGGAATTGAGACCTGAGGAAGGAACTATGAAGGATTTTTGAGAAAGTGAAGTATTCCGGCGGATTCTGATTGGCCAGGTACATCACGAAGAAGTCGATGGTTTTCTGAGAACTCAGATTTGTTTTTGAGGGTCTTTTTAGGACCAAGTAGACTCTTTTGTTTTCCAGCACATAACGAAATACTCCAAACAAAAAGTCTATTCAATTTCGTTTAAAGATAATAACCTCATTAAAATATTCCATGAGAAGTCAATACTTTCTGCAAAGACTCTCTGTCAAAGCGGTCTTCTTTCTATTCAGAGAGTTATTCTTTCTGCATATTTCTGTGTAACTGGAAAAAAATGAAATTTCCGTGAACTTTTTCAAACATATGATTCATCTTCAAGTTTGAACTTCGCAATCAATCCACCAAAAGAGATGGAGACGTTCCAACGAAGACGGGAGAGGTAGTGAATCTGTTCATGCAATTTTTAAAAGATGTTTTTAGTGGTTCTCCATCTCCATTACTTCAAAGTCCACTCGGACAGGTTCAGTCAACAAGGAATAGTAATTCTTCTAGGTTAGATTCCAAAGAATTCAATCCCTATTTAAATGAATTTCAGTGATGGAACACACAGGCATACTGACCGTCTAATCGACAAATTTATGCAAAGAAAAATAGAGAATGCACCACCCGAAACACATCATCTTGTCAGAAAGCAATCTGTCTTCAATTTTGTGGAAAGAAAAGAAAAGGTCAAACCAAAACAGACGACTTTCAAAAAGTTTCTCAAAAAAGTTCGAAGTGAGTTTCCAGATTTGAATTCGATTTCTATTTTCTCATTCAGAATTCAATACAATAATTGCGTTTGTGTTTCTTCTCATTTACATTGGTGGTGGAGCCGTGCTTTTCTGGCAGATTGAATCAACAGCTGATAAAACAGTAAGAGTAAGGCTTTTATTCAACCACTGAACCTGAGAATTCAGCTAGATGAGTACCATAAAGAAATTCTTCGAAAGTCGAAGGAACTCTACAAAAAAGTCAGCAATTGTGGTCCACTGAAGCAGGTTTGTTAAATCAAAACTTCGCGAAATATTTATTTATATTTGAAGAACAGTAATGAGAAGAATAATCCATGTCTGAAGGAGATTTATAAAGCTCTAACAGAAATCAATCCTCCCAAATATATCGATTCGTATTGGAATGGTCTGGCTTATGTATTTACTTGCATTACAACAATAGGTATTTCATTTTTCCGCTCCTTCCTGGAAATTGTTTGATTTCTAGGTTACGGTCAATTTGTATGCTATACGATACTTGGAAAAATGGTCACTGTAGTATACGGTGTCGTTGGAATAGCTCTTACCATTTATGTCCTTCGACACAATGGTAAAATCGCTCTGAAAGTCTGTAATTGGGCACTTGGATTAGTCGCACGATGTATACGAATATGGTGAGCACTTTGGAGTGAAATTATAAAACATTTCCTAACATTTCAGTGGGAGTAATCATGTGAAGTTCCAAATGACAGTGACAAAATCATTCCTTCTTCTCTTCGCTTTCTGGATTCTCGGTGGTCTTGGAATTGCGAGTTACGAAGAATTCGTGTTTTGGGATGCCATTTATTTTGCATTCAGCACGTTTTCAACTGTGGGATTCGGAGATTTAGTACCATCGACTGACGTATCTGGAGTTGTCATTTTTGTATTACATTTCATTGATTTATCACTTCTTTCGATGGTTTTTGTACTTGTTCATGTAAGTTCGTTATCAGGTTTCCAAAGTGCTCATTCCGCTATTTTTTCAGCAAACAATGGAGAATAACTTCATGAAAGTTTTGGAACTTCTCGATGAAGGATATCGAAGGCATACGACTGAAATGAACACTGGAACTTTGAATTTACAGTCTCCGGGAGCCTCAAAGCGAAATTTGGACATGGTATCAACTGCGAGGGAAAAGAGTTGAACACCATGGGAAATCACTTATTCTAATAATCAAAACATATCTTTGCTCAATGGAAAATTCAATTGTCTTTTCATTATGTACTTTCTCTTTTTTCTGCATTTTATGACTAATAAAGAATCTCGGGAATCATTTTTTAACAAATAGGAAGTATCAAGCGAATTTCAGAACCCGCCAATATAAGTTTTAACTTTTCTTGATCTGAACCTGAAACCCTTTCAGAATTTCGAATATTTCCTCATTTTCGAAACAGACACTTCAAAGAATTTTTTTTTTACTCTTGATTTCCCGACGAGCTGTACAAAAAACTAATTTTTTCTTAATATTCCCGTGAATTTTTTTCAAATGCTTACATAAATTTTCGCCTTCACTTCCAAGACTTTTGAGTTTTCACGTGACCCAGTTTCACGTAGCTCGATGTGGAAGTTCCACGAGATCTAGGGCAATGATAAGGGCGGTACATAAATAGGAGGAGAAGGGCCTGAAAAATCAGTTCGAACCATTCAACCGTTCGTTTTCCAGTTTCCAACGCCTCGTCGCTTTCGACTGAAATCTTCAACCAAGTTGAGATAAACGATGTTCCGCAAGACGACCGTTCTCTTCCTGGCTTTCGTCCTTTTCACCATTGCTTATGGAGCTGCCAACGTTAGCACCACCACCAACACCACAACGACCACCACACCTGCTCCAACATCAAGAGCAGAAAACCCAGCAGTAGGAGATGGAAACAGTCCAGCAGATGGAGGCAGTCCAACTACTCAAGCCAGTTTGTCTACTTCCATGCACTACGGATTCGGTAAAATTTTTCTTTCCTTTTGACATCAACTTAATTCTGTTAACTTCAGGAGCGTCTCTCGTTCTTCTGGCTGCTCTGTGAGCCTCTTCAGACAGCGTCAGCAACGACACCATAACTTGAACAACAAATGAATAAATGCTTATTGAAATTAATTAAATAAATGGGTTTTGAATGAAAATAGTCTTAACATCTTGCATTTAATATATTGTCGACCCCATAAAGCTGATCTTTGCATGGCTCAGTTCTAGTTGATTTCAGTTCTTTCTTGAATTTAACTGTGAGATTGTGAGATTCGACATCCAACTCGTCAAAAAACTTTTGGTTTACACGTTCATTTTCGAAAATTTTCAATATTATCTCTTCTCCAAAACTCAGCATTTTCGAAATATTTATTGACAAAAACCATGAATCGAGCCAACTGGATCATCGTGGCACTTCTACTAGTCTATCGAATTGACTGCTTCTTCTACAAGAATGGACAAGAAAGTCTCCAGAAACTTTTCGAACCGGAGAACAACAGAACAGTCATTGGAAATCTCTTGAACAAAATCTTCGATGAAGGTGAAACTCTAGATCATCTTTCATTCCTAAACCCAAGAATTTAGATGACCAGTCATGCTTTAACTCTCTGGTAAACGTTGGCCAAACGGCTCTCAAATCGTTCTACAACTTATCCGACACTCATGGATCTAGTTTTGAACCTAATTGGGCAGTCCGTTTGATCGATGCTCTGCCAACAAAGCCACCGGGATTGGCTCGAAAAGGACCATTCTTCTTCATCGGAGATTTCGAGACATGCAAGGAGTTGTGGTCCGCTGAACATCGTGTGCATTATTGTACTGTGAAAGGAATAGTCAATGTGAAAAATGAAATGTCACCAGTGACTGCAGGTGAAATATATTTGGAGGCTAATCGAGTTCTAAATAGATCTATGCAGGTGTTTGTGCCCCATTCGAATGCAAAGCAGCTCAAATAAAAAAGTTACTGCACTATGTGAAGGAACAGTTTCTGAATGAGATTATTGAAGATGAGTCGGTGCACTGTTCGGATGGAAAAGATAAATTATGGAAGAGCAAAAAAGTTTCCACCTAATTTCATTTTTAACGTAAAACAATGCATTTCAGACTCTAGTCCTCTTCTCATTTTTCTTCCTTCTTGCACTTCTTGCCGTCGGAACTCTAATTGAAAAAATGGATCGAGAAGGATTGATCAAGAAGAGTAAAACAAAAATGAGGAGAATTATGCACAGAAGTTGATTTTTGAAATTGAGGCACTCTTATCTATTACAGTTTCAGAAACGTTTCATGTGAATCACTCAATAACTGGATCCCTGAGTGACGCTCGTTCAACAAGTGGAATGGACTCATCTGGAGAGAACGAATCAGTTGCCAACTCATCTGTCAATCGTCCCTATGCTCCATCGATTGCCCTCACCTACCGTAATCTCTCCTCAATTCACCTATCAAACTCTCTTCTCATCAACATTCTCTCCTCCTTTTCAATCCGTTCCAGTCTGAATTACCTCTTCCGAAACTCCACAAGAGATGTGAAACTGGTCAACATGTTCCGTGTATGCAGCACTTTCTGGGTTATCTTCTCCCACACTTGTCTGTTTTCTCTGAACTTTACGGACACAGTTAGAAGTGTTGCTCGGAAAGGAGAAAACGTTGTTGGATGGAGAAATTTCATGTTGAATTCTTCATTGGCAGTGGACACTTTCTTGTTCCTGTCTGCCTGTGTTGCCACTTTCTCAATCAGAAAGAAACTCATGTTTAGGTTGGCACTGAAATTGGAATGAATAATGAGTATCTTCATTTCAGAGGTTCCGATTCAACATTCTCCGTCTTCAAATGTTTTTCCCTATTCTTCCATAGATGCCTCCGATTCCTACCGGCCCTCAGTCTTTACTTGATATTCATGTCATCGATCTATAATCATTTGTCTGATGGCCCCTTCTGGAACACCAACGGTACTCCTCTGTAAAATTAAACTATACACCGTTGAGTTTCAGGAATGTTTGGATCTGAATGCACAGCTTCATCTCTCTGGCCTCATTTCGCTTTCCTCGCTAACTTCTTTCCGTCGATTTGCGTTCCTTGGCTCTGGTATATTTCACTTGACTTTCAACTCTATCTGGTTGGTTTTTTCAACCCTTATATGGAAACTGTCCAATTTCTTCCAGACTCTCCCTCTTATCATATTTTTCGTTTCAAAGTTCCGTTTTGGATGGCTGTTAGGAGTAGTCTTATGTATTCTCTCACTCACCTACCGTACTCTTATGTACACCATTTTCACGTTAGTTAGCACTTTGCCTGACTGGTTCAAACCAATCTGAGTTTAGGCTACCAGCAAATATGTTCGTGGAAATGCTATCCGGAAACTTTGAGAAAGCGGAGATCTCGTTCAAACTTCTCTACACATCCCCACTTTCTAGATATCCGCCATTTTTGATAGGTAAGTCACAGGAAAACAGAACATTTCGAGACTATTAGTTACAGGAATTCTTACTGGATGGTACATCTGTCAGATTCGCTATCTGGGATCTCTTCGTTCAATTACTGCAATCGGTCTCAAAGTCCTCGCATTCACTCTTCTCTCTGTTGCTCTGTTCGGACCGTTCTTCACCTGGAATTGGTTGATTTATGTTCATGCAGTCACGAATCGAACAATATGGGCCATTGGATTGGCGATTCTAGTGATTCTGGCTCAGAATGGATACAATTTTGGAATTTTCAAAGTGTTCGGTGGACATTCACTGGTAGTTTTGTCAAGACTCTCATTTGGTGTCTACTTGTCCCACGAACCGATTCTTCTCTTCTATCTGAACACTCTTCGACAACCACTCTCTCCGAACTCCTTCGGATATTTCATGTTCATCACTATTGCTATTTATGTCATGTCCCTCGTTTCTGCACTTTTCATTGCGATTGCAATAGGTGAGTTTCTTTTGTTCTTAATTTGCGTAATTTCAACTCTATTCAGAAGTTCCACTTCTAACTCTCGAAAGGAAATTGTTTATGACAACTCGACGGATTAATGAAGATGAAGTGAAAGAACGAATGGAAAGACACGTTTCATTTGGAGATACTGATGTTGAGATGATTGAGACAAGAGAAGAAGATTCAGATGAGATGGATCCAGAAGAGAAGACACGACAGTGGATTGAAACTGGAAATTTGTGTGCTCAAAGAAGTGATATTGATATAATTGAGCAAAAAAGAAGAGCAATTGCTGAAGAGGATAATGGGAAAAGTTCCACTTCTTGCTGAACTTTGATATTGGGTCATGAATAAATTTTGTCTTATGATCAGATTTGAAATTTAATTTCTAACATACATGTCGCGTACCGTGTTTTACGGTCGATGATGAGCGCCCGGCTCGTGTTTTAACGGCACAACTTTTTCGAGCCAAATTTTCAAAGAAAAAATCTTGAAACGGGCTTGCGGGCTGACTAGCCTGGAATCTTACATCTCTGTATTGGCCACAAACCGTGGTCCGTTTTGGAAATTTCATAAACACTTGAGTTCAAACCACTCCAAACCCACAATAAACACTGTCAACTGTTTTTGATTTCCCTTTCGAATCGAAAAAAGTTGATATAGTCATAAGTTTTTTTTCTTTTTTCTGTCAAGTGACTTGTTTGTTTCCGTTTTCAATCAGTCGATGAAAAACCACGAAAAAAAGAAATTGGAGTGTAAGAAGGATGGTTCAGAGAAGAAAGAGAAGGAATGATTCGATTAAAAATACTTCTTTGTGAAGAAAGAAAAATGAATTTCTTCTTCGAATTCAGATATGAAGTAGAACTGTTTTTATTTCATTATTAAATGAATAGGTCACAATTTAGCGAAAAACTATTTGGGAAACGAAGAAAGGCAGTTTTTGGATTGTTGGGCGGTCAAATGCAAATTTGGAGCAAATTATTATTGGGGAAATTCTTGTGAAGAAGAGAAAAATTGAATATGAGAAAACCCGATTTAGGGGAATGGGGTGTGAGCGGTTTGGGGGAATAGATTTGGATTAACTAAGAATATGGTTTATGTCCAATTTAAGCACGTCCGTAGTATGGCCAGTAAGCGTATGGATTGTATCCCATTGTGGCGACTTGTTGGTCTTTTGATGGAGCAGATTGAGCCTCGAGAGCAACTCTTTTTGCGTTTTTGTTAGCCTGGAATATTCACTTTTAAATTCAAAAAGATGCGATTTCGAAAAGAGTCCTGAACCCTTGCCCCCGTCATTCATTATATTCTCAATCTTTGTCCTAAGCCATTTTTTATTGGTGAATTCTTGTATCTTTGAATAGGTTCTTGGCCAAGTTTTGATCCTGTTATCGATAATAAAAATGTATCAAAAATCTAGGTTATTTTCCGTAATCTCTCCGTATCCTTCCGCTTCATTGTCTTTTTTCCACTTTTCTTATCAACTGATAAATGGTTCATGAATGAGAGAGAAAGACGACGTACACTTACCCAATTGACCTTTATATGATACGGAAAACGATATGAATTATTCCGAAAATTCCGAAGAGGTTTAGGATTTCTTATTCTGAAGAAGCACGGAATTTCGTAAATGTCTGGAGAAGATAAGAGAAGTTACAGTAGCCTAGAGGGTACCCTAAAACTTCATCTGTTCCCCCTTCTTTTACCACAAATAACAACCACAACAACAAGAATACAATGGCATAAAAGTAAAATAAAACCTTTTTCTTTCACACAAAGAACCAGTTCTTCTTCCTTTTTTTCCATTCTGCATTCAACTATCAATCCTATTATTACCTTTTCCATGCGTCGTCTAGGTTGTATATAGAATTTTGTGAAAAGAGGATATGATGGGGAAGAGAATATAAAATATTTGTTACTTTGTCATGCCTAACGGACAGAATTTCGACTTGGGATACCGGTTGGCAATGGGTAAAAAAGGATCAGTTCGGCATGGATGATGGTTTGACTCGGAAGAAAATAGTGGAAGGACATGAAAAATGTAAGGAGAGTTGAAAAGTTTAACTTTTGCACTGAACAGAAAAAATTATCAATACGGATATGGTAAAAGTCTGCATTGATGAGAAACTACAGTACGCTCAAAATTTTGTGCGCAATTGACGTTTTCAGTCAAAAAATATCAACTTTGTTGGTCTGTTAAAATAGTTCAAACTTGCCCATTTGGTCTGAAATTTTGTAAACGTATACATCAACCCTAGAATTTGGTTTTTATAGTTGGCATCTTTTTTGTAAGACCTCTTCTGAAAACTGTGTGTCTTATAGCTTGGATACCCAATAATCCGAGAAGATGACACAGAAAATAAGGACATTTTTTCACACGGCACATAGTTTTTATAAGAGGTTTTACAAAAAAATTGTCAACCACAAAATAGAATTATAAAGTTGTTGTAAATTCTGACTAAACTTCAGATCAATCAGAGAAATTTTTGCTTCTTTTGCAGACCCGCGAAGTTGAAATACTGTAGCTATAGATTTAAAAATTATATTTGGCAGCCAGTATTTGTTTTGCTTTGAAGTTGGCAAGTTAAACTTCTAACCAACACGGAAACTCAAGAACCTCAAATCTTAGATGCCAACTTTTCTAATTATTCCTCTGTAAATTTATTCAGACTGGTCATCAACTGATTCGATTGGTCTACCCATTCTCATCCACTTTTACGTTTTTTTTTCTCGCAGCACTTCTTTCTTCCTCTCCTAGAACGTCGTTAATGTCAAGAGAGTGTCCACTTCTCTTTTCGTATTCAAAAGAGGGAAAATGAGGTTCAAAACGGATGAGGGAACAGAGATTATGTCACCAGATATACTCCGAGATCGTAAAAACGTTGAGTATTTCTTCGTTTTCCAAACCAACTGACCTTCTTGGCATTCAAACAGGCCGAGCAAGAGGCGATGCACATTGGAAGAGCCAAAACGAGAGAAACGAGAGCAGCAGCGATGACGACGAAAGCGGCGATGGTGGCCCAGAGACGGATTCGAATCTGAAGAAGATTGGTTAGGATTCACAGAAGCTTCTCGATTTACTTTGATTCCAACGTATTTAAGAGAGAAACGATATTCAAAACGTTCGGCAATTGAGATTGAGCAAGACTGACTTATTCTCTAAACGCTCTGATGTTTTCATGACAACATGTTTTTTTCCATATTTCAACTTTCCTTCAAAACATAAAAATCAATCTTAATAAACTCACTCCGCATCTCAAATTACATGCCGGTTGTTGATCCTTTGGCACTTTGCCAAAGATGTTGTCCACACATTTTCCGGTGGTGAAAACGGAGAAATAGACCTGTAACAATCCAATTAAACCGGTCTTCCTTGTTCCGTTCATCATTACCTCTTCACACTCATCCTCGCAACGTGCCTTTGAGTCATCGTTGGCCGAAGAGAAGTATCTAAAAAATGGTTGGATGAACAATTGAATTTAGGTTGCAAATTGGTAGAATTTTCACTAATTCCCAAATATGTTGTGAGTAAGGATTCACTTTTTCAGATGTTTTCCTTTCATTTCCCTGACCGAATTCTGATTTCAAGTTCTCTTAACTACGACCAATTTATCAAAACCTTGAAGAACCGTACGGAAAAACCTTTAAACCAATTTTCACCCAATGAAAAATTGGTGAATGGGAGTGGTCTTCTTCTTCTTTTTCTCATAATCAGATTTCTTCGTTTTCCATCTCAATTTATCATTTCTTTCTTTCTCTAATTGAACTGTTCTCCCTGATTCTATCGTCAATCTTATACTATTTCTCACCCTGGAGCGCACGTGCAAATCTGTCCGTTGAAGAGTTGATTGACGGCACACGCCTCATGGTCTTGACTGGACACGACGCCAATCAACGCCACGATTGCCAAAATGATCAATTTGGAAGTGGATGGCATCTTCAACGGCTGCAATATTGAATTGGTTTGGGTGAGAAGGAAATGCAGGAGGTGGAAAGAACGGACAGATCTAAATGAAGCAAAGAAAAACTAAAACTTGAAACTACAGTGAAGAATGCTTTCAGATCACGGGAAGGAGATGTCAGTTAACAAGAATTGCCTTAACATTCTCAGTAGTGTTGATTTGGAATCCAAGTTCATTGGAATTTGAAATCTAATAAAAGTTGAAAACTTGAAAGACTGGAGTTTGAGCAATTTTTTCTATTACATGAAAGGATTGGAAATGTTAATTAAGTAGTGTTTGGATCTTTATAAGCGACTGTATTACACATCGAGTACATTCAAAGGATCACTACTATAAAATCGAATGCTCAGTTTCGAAGCAGAACAACGCGACTTCTGGAAACTATGTCTAGAAATAATACACGACCGAAAGGAAAAGGAAAAAACATAGCTCAAAGACAAGGTTTGTAATGAAGGCATCGCATGGATTCTCCGGAAAACTCAAGCTCAAAGCTAGCAAATGATAAATTTTGGAAACCTCGAACCCGTGGCAAGATATAACTGTATCTTTATAAGTCCGGGCTTCCCTAACTATGCTTATCCGAGAAAAAGTAAAAGGTGTGTATGTGACCCAAAGGAAGTTGTTGAAAATGGGAATCGGGAGAGAGGGATAGTGGGGGAAAACAAGAAAAAGATAGACGATGTTTCGGAAGAATGGCGGAATGGATACACACAGATAGATACAGAGATGACGACCGGGAATGGTAGTAATGAGAGAGAAATGGAGACGGAGAGAATTGAACAGACAACAACGACAACAACAGAAGGAGAAGTAGAAGAAGATCGTCCGAAGTGGAGAGAGAGGCGGAGTCGAGAATTTATGTCCCTTCCTATGTCAAATTTTTGGGCGGAACTTTTGAAACATTCTCACTGATCAATTTGGAAGAATTTCATCAAATTGTTATCACACTGATATCGGTGATTTGTCAATACGGAGAAGACGGAGAAGAAGACGTTGAAGTTGAGAAAAGAATTCTCTCGAAATGAAGGAGAACCGTCGGGAGAGGAATCATAAATATGTGTAGTAGGGATTGTTAAAGAGAAGAATATGTGGAGTAAGAAAGATGTAGATGATATAATGATAATGGTGATGATGATGGGAATTGGTGATGACAACGGATCAGACTGATTGGAAGATGGTGGAAATTGAGAAGATGAAATGAAATGAAAAGTGCAGGGAAAGGGTTTCGCATCATATATGATAAACTGTCTGGAGGGATAATTGAATAGTTTTGAAAAAATCTGTTGCTCCAATATGAGCTCGGAAAATTGCATTCGTTCTCATTGTGATTACATCACCAGGCAACTAGACCAATTTCAGTCAAATATCAACTTTAAAGATCTGAAAAGGAGAGTTCCTGTCATCCGATCTTGCAAAAAGTTTGATGGATGTATAAATCAACTCTGGAATACATTCCCATAGTTGACAACTTTGCTCTATTACCGCAGCCAAGCTGGTTAGGTCACATTGTGTACAAAAACCAAATTTGCACTCATGTAAATAAATCGAAATTAAGGGTTTCTTTTTGAGACAGTCAAAGTTGACTCTTTTAACTGAAAATGGCCAACTCGTATACTTACTACATGGTGCTGTCTCTTTGTGAATTTGTTTTTTTCTGATTCCTTTTGAAGTTTAGTAAAGACATCCTCTGATATGCGAACGTTCTGCTGAAATCGAACAAACAATAGGACAAAGAAGAAAAGCTGTTCAAGAAGGTGCACCTTCTTGATTCAACATCAGGCATTTCCAGAAGCCCTTTTCAAAATTCCGGAGATTCAGAAGACGCATTGCATGAAGAAAAGACCAAGAACGAATTCTCGATTCAAGCTGAAAAGAACGGAAAGAGTGAAGAAAGTGTAACGAACAGATGGTGTAACAAATGCTATATTTATATGTGGAATCGGAAGAGAATCGGGAGAACAAAGAAATAACAAAGTTATCAAAAGGTTTGAAGAGAAATGGAATACTTAATAACTTACCTAATACATTTGTAAGAAAGACAAAGACAACGGATACTGTCAGTAATAGATTCAATTCATTAAACAAAACAGTTTGAATAATGATAACAACAAAATGGGTAAATTGTTTTAGAAATTGAAAATCAACAAGAAGCCAAGAATAACTTAAAAGCGAGAAGAACTCGAACGGATTGATCTTGCGCGGTGAGAAGAGTAGCCTGTGCTTTACGGAATCGAGCCAGTTGAGCACGATCAGGGCCCGGTAGATACATTTCCTCGACTTCAGCAATTTGGGAAAGTTTCGTGGCCTCATCAATATCAGCGTTACGAAGGTTTTCAATAATGGGCTGAACGCTCGCGTCCTTATCGAGTACCAATTTGTTCTCTGTCTTTTCATGACGTTGACGGAGAATGAGATTTCGAATAAGTTTGCAGGTGTACTCTACAAGACCACGGATTGTGCGAGGAAGATCCACATAATAGAGATAGAAGGTTCGAGCTGGTTGGAAATCATTACCACGTCCCACTGGCTGAAAACTTTTTTCCAGTTAACAAAGATCTCGTAAATATATCTTATTGAATACCTTGTTGAAAACGTATCCCTCTTCTACCAAAGCATACAACATTTCTCTTGCTTCTTTTCCGCTCATCATGCTTAGTTTCTCTACTTGCTCTTCGTCGAGATAATGGCGAGTCTCCAGAAGTCTCATTACTCGGATAGCGCGTCCTTCGAATTGTTCTTTGATCAATGATTCACAGTGATGGCGGCAGATTTGACGCATAGCATGGCGTATGTCTGAATTCTTTCAGTTTGAATCAACATAAAAAAGCGGAAATTACTAACCAACAGTGTATAATCCACCATTTGAGTCTCCAACTTTTCGGACAATACCATCAGATTCATCGACCAAAATCTGACAAGCGAGTTCAATGTCGGGCTTTGAGAGGTTCAACCCATTTTCCTTTACCAGCCGTTGCAAATCTGTGATCTGAAAAGAAAGATGTGATAATTATGTTGGCTGATCAACCAATCTCACACTAGCTGTAATGCTCTCCATACTCAAGGGATTGGCTCTCATCTCATTTGTTTTGAAAAAGAGGTGTGCAACGTTTTGAGTGATGTATTGGGTTCTATCTCCCTGTGGTTCTGCTTCTTCCGAATCTCTTTTTACGTTCAAAAGCGTCATTGTAGCTGTCGAACCACCACCAATCAAATAGTCAATGATGAGCTCATCCCGAAGATATCCGTTGAATCGAGTCCAATTTATTCTCCAATACTGCCCAGCATCCGCATCTTCCTTCATTGCATCTGCTTTTCTCTTCCTATTATTGGAACCGTTGGAAGCCGATCCTAAACAGAAAATATTATCTAGAAAGAAAGAGAAAGAAGGATTCGAAATACCTCCTTCTGGAGTCTCCTTTTTCTCCATAATACCGGAAGGCATTGCGAATGGGTCGAAGTTTGTTGTGAACTGTGGACAACCATGAATTTCATTCTCGACAGTCGGAACTCGAATGACGAAATGTGAACGAGCAAGCTCTTCGAACGAATGTCGGATATCACTGAACATCATGCTTTCGTCAGTATCTTGAATTCGGCGGATGGTTTCCGAAACTGTTAGTCGTCCTTGCGAAAACAGTTCAACGCAGATTGACTCGGCAGCAGGACCATACAGTGTTTTTGCAATCAGACAAGCTCTGAATAAATTAGCAAAATGTAGACTTCCTTACTCAATTCATTGCTTGTAGAATTATGTCTAAAACCTCACCTTGGTGCTGAAACGACGTTTTGAATTTGTTCAGAATCCGCCATATAGGTTGCTCGGTGGTTGGTATCCAGACTGAATGACACAAATCCGAAGTTGATAAGAGTTGATAGTGACTTTTTGATCTGTAATAGTTTCCAGTGAAATTCATCGAAAGGATAACTGAGAGATGTCTCACCAACACAGTCGACATTTGCCCTTTCAATTTATAAATGAGCGTTGCTAGTTGACAACTTTCCTTGAGAATCGTTTCCAAAACTTTTGCAACGATCTGAAAACTCAACTTTTATAATTACCGTGTGAGTCGAAATTGACAAGAATACCTTTCCGAATATATCCTCGACTATGATGACGCACATCTGCGTCTCATATTTACCTCCACCCATGCTCAATCTGCAAGCATGCCTTCTACATAAAAGTTTTCTTAAGAGGGAAATGCGATAGTAAAGGTCCGAAACCACTTTCTGATGACACCTGAATACTCAGTTACGGAAAACATTTATGGAGAAAACAACAAATAACAACTTCGAAAACAAAAGAAATCGGTAACAAATCAACGAAAGGTAAAATGAAGAAAAAATGAGAATAGATATTTTAGAATCACTGTCTTCTGCGAATCGCTCTCTTACGTCCTTCCTTCTTGCCCTTAGCCGCCTTCTTTCTCTCCTTCTGCGATTTCTTGTGTCGTTTAGTATTACCACCAGCACCAGAAGAAGCAGCGCGTTTTCTGGAATCACAGGAAGATTAATTTCACATGACTGAACGGATTAATAGAAAATGTATTTGATAAATACCGACCTCTTGTTGCCCTCGGTGAGAGCTCTTCCATCTTCTCCTCGCATCATATAATCTCCGAAACTAAGCAAGTCATCAAGAGTTTCAGCTCGACCCAACTGTTCACTTCGACGCTTTTGCTCCTTGTTCTGTCGAACCCTTGTGAAATTCTCCTCCTCATATCTTTCCCGTTCCCTATCGTATTGATATTTCTTTTCACTAATCTCGCGAATTTCTTCAGGAGCATCACTGTACTGATTCTTGAGTTCCATAATCAAGCTACTTTGCATCGCACGCCGTTTTGCCTTCTCTTGCTGCTTGTTTGGTGCCTCATCTTCTTCTGAAACGATCATAAAATACATTTTCGAAAAGTATAATGCTGATACCTTCATATCTCACTGCTCTGATTCTCGGTGCAACATATTTCTTCACTTCCTTGGATCCTTTCTCTCCATTTTCTTCCTCATCATCTTCCTCGTCTCCTTCACCATCATCTACATCCATATTATCCAAACGGACTCTCAAATTTCCTTTGGAAATTCCATTTGCAGTTCCTTTTTCGATGGAAGATCTGCTGAGAAGTTTCTCGATTTGTGGCTTCATTTTGTCTTCGATCGGTTTCATTTTTTCAATGTACTAAAAAAATTTACCCTAGATGTTTGATTCATAGGAAAGAAATTTACCACTCTATGCTTGAGTGCTTTTTTCACAGATGGATCCTTAGCGATAGATTCTCCTTTCATCATCTTTGACATCAGAACTGTCAGATCACCAAGGTATGCCGTCATTTCGTAGTTCTTCAGTTTTAAAAGACTCAGGCCCTGAAGAAATGCATTCTTGAAATAATGTATATATTTATGATGCAAACCTCTTGATCGTCCTTCGTTTCCTCCATTCGATCAACTACTCTACTGATAGCTCTTACAGCTTCTGCTGATGCAGTCTCCAGTTCTGTTACCAAGTCAGAAAAACGCTCTTGCTCTGTTTCTGTCATCTGAATAAAGTTTTAGTTACAGTGATTGCTTGAAAGCTTTTCAAAGTAAAAGAGGCAGTGAACCTTGAATCTTAAAGAAAGAAATAAAGGAGTTTTTTATTATTATTAATAGCGTTACTGGAATGTGAGTTTAATTGTATAAAATGTACAGGAACTACAGGGAAAGGTGCAATCTGATATATTCTTCAGACAGCAGATGAAGGAGCTGATGGTGGCGGTGGTGGTGGTCCATCATTCGAATCGTTTTTGGCATAAGCCATGAACATCTCTTTCAGAAATGAAAGTTCTTTTTGGAGTTGTTCAACCTGATATAAAATCGGTAAAGTATTAACAAACGTTTTGTTTACCTTGCGTTCTAATGCTTCGTTTTCTTTTTTAAGTTCATCGACTTTTTCTGCAGTGTCATTCTCCTCTTGTCGTTTTTTCTGACGAGTTCTGTAGAAAATAATTGAATCAAATATTGAAACCAAAAACATACCGATTCACTGCTTCGTTGTTTCGTTTTCGCTTCGATGAATAATCATCTTCCTCTTCTTCTCGTGGCTCCGAGGTGTTCCGCTTCCGGTTTCCACTCATTATTAATGACGAAATATTGCTTAGAAAACTTAAATTTTTTTTTTTTTTTAAGTCGAGTCTCGAGCTTGTGTCGATTTACGATAAACAAGGCGCGCAATTGGAATAGCGGAGTGTCGTTGAAATTTCGATGACAACGTGTTTGCATGGAGACGAAGCCATGCAAAGAAAGGCGTCACAAGCAACTTTTTGTTGCCTTCTGATTCACCAAACCCTGAAAAATTGTCGGGTGTAAATTAAAATAAAAAATCCGACATTTTTCGCATTTCTTTTCTCTCAAAAATATCTACTAAAATGTCTGACTGAATAATAACTTTAATGATTCTGTATTTGAACATTTTCTTCTATTTCTTTTCCAATATTCTATAGTTTTAATGACATCTTTGCATTAAATGTATGCATTTAACCTCCGTTTTATAAATAAATGTATTTTTTTTCCAATAAAAATTGCGTTTTCAGAAACTGCAAACTAGAAGTGTCTACGACAACGAGATCTGAATGACGAATCCGAAGTATTCCCGTTTATCGGGAGAACCAATTCGTGGTCTCACAGACCTGCCGGATAACGGAGCTTCAACTTCTTCTGCCGGAGCTTATAACAGACAGGTTAGTTCTTAGAGTAGTTCTTGCTGTTCTTCCTCTCAAGCCTTTGTAGCAATCATTCTGAAACATCAGTTTATGTTCAATTTTCAGGACTCTCTAGCACTCGCCTCTCATTTACAACAACGGGATCGTGAGAGGCACAACGTTGACTTTATGGAAGCTGAGTTGGATCTTGACAACTACCTTCAGTGCTTTACCGATCTCGACGTTCCTGTTGACAATATCGACTTCGATGATTCTGAGCTCGAAAAAGTCAATATCCTCTATGATGGGGATCGACCATTTGAGCAGCCTGCCCTCAATGGATACGAGAGGCACGTGACCTATGGACCCGGATTCCAGCAGCAAAGAGAGTATGATCCAGACCCATACCAGATGAATTGCGATGTGAAAGCAGAAGACCAACAGATTGAAACTTCCATCAAATCCCGCCGACCGATAAAGCGAAAGACCTATGAAGACTATCAAGAATACACTGGACACTCGAGTGATTCGTCGGAGGATGAAAGCGTCACTGACTCCTATGTCGCACCAAAAAACAACAAGAACAAACGAACATCATTGGCCAATTTCAAACCACAAACCAAAGCACGCAAATATCAACCGAAAGCAGAAGAAGAGAGAGCCGCACCAACCTACAAACTAAAAAGAGCCCGTAACAATGATGCTGTCCGCAAATGCAGAAATCGAGCACAAGAGCTCAAAAGGCAAAAAGACGAAGAGTACGAGCAAATGAAAGCTCGAATTGTGGAGCTCGAACAGTTAGTTGCATCGGAACGCGAAGCTCGAATGCAATCTGAAGCGCTTTTGGAAGTATATATCAAAAATCGAGGAGGGTAAGTTGAAATATTTCATGTAGCTCATGAATTCATTCAAACATACATTTTTCAGCGATACCATGCAAGAAGTAAAGCAGGAAAAACCCAATGATCGTCCTGGGCAAAGCACTTCTTCGCGATACAATAAGCGTCACTAGGATTCTGCTCCTGGGATTTGCTTGTTATCTTGCTTCATCGCGTAGTAATATTATATTGATTATCATTCGGAATCAATACCAGCTCATTCAAGACTTACTCCCTAGTTATCCGAAACTTCACTCCCAGTGTATTGTTAACGATTCCAGTATGTATTAAGCTATTAAGAATCAACAATTGTAAAATATCCCAACACCTACTCTAGATAGTTTTACCATAGTTCCTCTCGAAAACCTAGTCTCCATTCTTCATCTGTGAAATTTCATATTATGATTGCTGGCAATCCTCTGATACGCTTTATCTGTTATCCCAATAATTTCCATTTTCTTTAATAGCAACTTCTAAACACATCACTGGTATTGTTCCCCGCCCTCTGTCCGATTTGTCTTGAATTCACATTCTCCTTGCACATTGAACTATTTTCTGTATCCTTCCTATGAATTGCCTGCTAGATTGTATGTCGAATAAATTTACTTTTTTCATATCGTAATCAGAAAAAAACAATTCCATATTTTATTCAATAGTGACTATTTAGCCAACCAATGCAGCAAGGGAGGAACAGATAGCATATAGCCGTGATCGTAGATATAGATTCTCTTGTCATAGGCATTGTAGCTGACCATGTTGGCATTCTTGTACAGATTGATCCATTTAATGAGGGGTTGAGAATAAGTGTTACGGTAGAAGTCATAGGCACTGGAGATGTATGTAGACTGTTCAGAAGAACTTTCAACCTGAAAAAATGAACATTCTTATTTTCAATTCAGAAAAAAAAACTAACCAAATAAATAGTTCCACAAACAACGATTCCATTAGCCACATCTGTGTGGTTTACCATTGTTAGATTGAACGTTTCGTAGATGGTCAAGTTGTTAATATCCACCTGAATATTCATTTTCGGATTTGGATTATCAACTGGATCTGCATCCTACCTTAGCAACTGACAAAAAGTGCTCTTCTTGGTAATGGAACATGACCCAAAGGGCATTTTCGTCAATCGCAAGATCAAAATAGTTCATTGAATTGTTGTACAGGTACTGAAATAAACATCTGACTAGAATCAATACCTGAGATTTCTTCTCACCTGATCTCCGCGATAGGAAGCTCCAGGAATCTCGAATTGGGAGTATTGCTTCGAATTAAATTCATATTTCGCAATAATTGGATATCCTGCTCTTTGGTAGAAAAGTGATGCATTGAATATCACATGATTTGTTCCATCGAATATATAGGGAAGACGATGACTGGAATAAAAAAGAATCTGGAACAAGAAATATTCTAGAAACGAACACTTTCCCAACATGCTCTCTCCGCATTTCTGCTTCATTCCGGAATTCAATGAGTTCGTGTCCTTGGAAGTGATTCATTACATAGCGTTTCCGAGCGTCCTGAATAATCTAAAATAGTTCTCAAACCCTTCGAAACTCACATCTCCAGTGGGCGGATAAGCATCTCTCATCCAGCTACCGTAATATGTTGTTGAGTGAGAATGGAACACTGGTTTTCCAACGTTTTGTAGACGACAATCTGAAGAGAGGATTACGGTAGGTGACAAGATTTGTGAACTTACGAGCAGTTACTCCTTGAATATAGGCAACGGGGGTTGTGATTGTTTCTTCGATGTCTTCATCCAGAGTATAGTTTTTCAAACAGATCTTTACACAACCTTCAACTTCACTGTAGTTTGTTAAGATCTGGGCAAAATGGATAAGGAAACCGCATTACTTGAATGAATACCTGCTGAACCAATCCAGGCATCGGCTGGTGAGTCACTGATGGCCAAGGAGTTGTGGGAATCACATCCTTGTTTGGGCATTCCAAGTTTTCAATCTTAACCAAATATACAAGTTGCAACATTTGGATCTTTTTACTACCGTAGGACATTTGAATTCTCTTTCCATCAAGAGCTCATCCCTCACAGGACAGGAGGAACAATCCGCATCTTTTCCAATATTTCCAGGTGGTCCAATCGGACCAGGATGGCCGGGAATCCCCATCAATCCTCTTCTTCCTTGGGGTCCAGGTGGTCCCAGTTTTCCTGGAGGACCAACTGGTCCAACGGGTCCTGGCTTCCCACGAACATCGTCTTGCTCACTACAGTACTCATGGATTTCAGTGCATTTATGCATAAGTTCTCCTATTTTAACAGAAGACAAAGAAGTCAACCAGAGAGTATCAGACGCATTCTTTTCTCTAGAAATTGGAATATCTCTTTTTATACGAGTTTGAACATTAGAGAGAGATTTACATTCCTCTTCGAGAGTCCAGATTCTGAAAAATTTGGGAGTTGGTTTTTCTCTTCAGAGATTGCAGCAGAACAATAGATTATATTGAAGAAATGTCCCCTTACCTGTAATGAATATGAGAAAATGAAAATATAGCCAAGAGAGCTATTGCCAAGTTACAGTAATGTAACTTTTCATCCATATTAGATGAATGAAGAAGACTATGAAATAATGCCTGCTAGTACTGAAATGAAAGTAATAATATTTGGGAGGTTGAGAGGTATGTGCAGGGGCACATATTCTCAATTGAAATTTGATTCCATTGGCCAATTTGATATAAACAATTCTTTTGAAACTCTTTGTTGATATTGACTGTCAGAAGTAGTTAGAGCAAGGACCACTTTGCATGTTTTCATAATTTTCATCTCCCCAGATCTAGGAAGACCTGATAGTTGGGAAAAGATAGTTTCTAGTCCACCACAGTTTAAACACTATTCAGTTGTGGTGTGAATGCAAGTTGGAGAAGAAGACAATAGAGAGTAGATTCAAGATTTTCTGTTACTACTTCTGGAGAAATACTGTAAAAGCAACCTTTGCCTTTGCAATCAAACTCTTTCCATTTCAAGAAAGTTGGGCGGTGAGAAGCAATAAGAACACCGGCTCTTGATGTCTTGTTATTTGAAGATTAGGGCCTGCTGGATCTGCCCTTGGTTGATGGATCTGATTTTCTCCATTTTCTTCCTAAGAATCTTTTGAGCTTCTGGAATTCTGAGATTCTGAGGTTTGGGCTACTGTGATTCTGTTATGTTTAGATTCATCGAAAATGTTTAGATTGTAAGATTGTGAGATTGGAAATTCCGTTTTTTTTATTCGCAAAATTCTCAAAACGCTAATCAACGCGCACCCGTCATATGCGTAGTGTCGTTATTGGAAGGTAGTCTTAAAAAAAGCCCCCCCCCCCCCCATTTTTGTCTGACTTGGAGAGAGTGCGCAGAATGAGGAGAGTGCACACACTAAACATAGTGGATGGCGGAACCCGGGAGGTGTCGGGCGCATCAAAACCAGTACCCTTATAATTTGCCTCGCTCCAGAAGGCCAGTGTGAACTCCCGGCGAACCACGTCGTACTATCACCACAATCGGTCCAGGGGACCGATTGTGGCGGTAGTACGGTGGCGGCCACCGGTGGCCGCCACTGGCAAGCGAAACGTCATGGAAGGTTAGCAACCCGAAGTGACGTGGATGTAGGCGTGTGGAGGGAAGGAACACCCGGAAGCGCGCCGAATCCGGGGATTTTTCTGAATGTGGGGGCGGGTTTTGCAAAATTTTTGCGGAGGTCCCGGGGGTTCCGGGGGTCCCGGGTGGCCCGCGCAAGCCGGCGAGCGCGGCCGCAGGTGGGCAAGCTTGAGATCTTTCTCAAAATCCCAAAACGCACTGAAATGGAGCTTATATCTGAAGAGGAAAATGACAGTTTTCAGATGGTTTTTGACCATTTGAACTTGTTCCACTTATCAAGTCGTGATCTAGACGTAAAAATAAACAACTTTGTGGAAGAAAATACCATGCATGTTGCAATTTGTCATTATCCGCCAATTGCCAAAAATTGACAAAATTAACGGGAGGCCTTTGAAAATCGGGAAAAACCGACGTCGATTCCAGAATCCCCCAACAGTAGTAATTCATGATTTTTGGGTAATTGTCAATCTCAGATGATGTGAAAACTGTCTATGGAGAGACATTCGAGGGTATCTGTCATTTTTCATTCTCGGTCCAACGCCCAAAATCTCCAAAACTCATGAAGAATGACGTCAATTACAGAATTCCTCAGGAACCGAATTTGTTGAATTTGTGATATTCAGCATTCTCACATGTAAGCACGATTGTTCATGGAAAAAACTCAGAAGGGTGTTTTCAATTTTCACTCTTTTTTGAAAACCCATTTTACCGGAACCCACGATGAGGCCTTTGAGAATCGAGAAAATTGACGTCAATTTCCAGAATTTCTCAACAGTAGGGATTGTTGAATTTTTGATTTTTGTCAATCTCAGATGATGTGAAAAGTGACTATGGAGAGACATTCGAAGGTATCAATCATTTTCCATATTACCCCTGGATCCTGAAGTGTTTTCCATGCAAATGAACTAACATCCAAAATAGCTTGTTCTTTAGAATGGCCATAATCTGCACAATCTCAAAATTTGTTATTTCTAAATTTGGGTGCTATTTTTCTCTATCTCTTCTCATTTCTCTGTCTCGTCTTCTTATCTTAGCACCTCAATCCACTGGTTTTCCAATCTCCGAACTTACAGTAATACCGTAATTCGAATGTGGAAGTATACAATTTCCTAGATTTCGGGTACATATTTATGTCTATCCATAGAATATTAATGCATTTTGCTTAATTTCAACAAATTTCTCTCGGATCATCTTGGTTATCTCCGGAGAGACATGCTTTCGATTATTTGCAAGGTGGAAATAACAAAAATGTTTCAATATCGACGAAAACAAACCGCTATGCGCCTTTGAGTTAGTACTGTAACTGATGAAACTTCGTTTGCGCGTTTCGGCATTTTTTATAAATAGTTCTGGGTCAAATTTTGTGGTTTTACACCGAATTTTCTTTCAATTTTTCAATTTATAAACAGATTATACAAATTTGAATCAAAATTAATGATGAATCTTGTTGTTTTTCAGATCCATACAACTGGGTGCCGTGAATTAGACCGTCCTCTTTCAAAATGACTGAGAAATTCCCGCTGTTTCAACTTCCACTGGCGGCATGCACTAAAGTTTTGCTGAAAATGGATCCGATTAATCTGTAATTTAAGAATATTTTCTGGTCTGAATATGAGAATAATTTATTTTTTGCAGACTCGAAATGTATAATGTTGGCAACAGAACTACAAAACAAATAATTACATCTGCATGCAAGGACAAAATGACAATATCGGTTGACTTCGACGTCTTTGGAAGACGAGATCGCCTAGGCCAACGTTTTGACAAAAATGCGAAATATTTGGTGACGTTGAAAGGAAACGGATTCAGAAATTACATTTATGTCATGGCCAAGAAGCTCATCGAGAGGAAGCAAAACCTCGTAGACAGATTTTTCGGCGAGAAAAAGATTCCATGCATTTTCAAAAAACCTGATGAGCCTGAGGAAGAAGCTGTCACTGCAGCAGCGCCGAGCAACGACGTGGAAGACGACGAAGAGGGAAATGATAAGCACGAGAAGAAGAATCATCAAAAACAAGTCATCATAACTTACTGGGATTATGAAATATTCGATGCAGTGATGAATCTCGTCGATTTTCTGTGTGAAGTTTTCGATTCTCGCATCTACGAAATTATAACTTCGCGAACCATGTCCATTCACAAATTCCGTATTGTAATTCACTGGTTGATCAGTCGTCAGTCAACCATAAAAAGCATACGCTACTGGAATGATGATCTGTCAGAGACTGATATCAAAATGTTTTTCGAAAACTGTATCGTCACCGAACGGCTTTTCATCAGCATGAAGTACAACGACGTCATAAAAAATTATCGGTACTTCGACCTGGATACACTTCGAATTGGACGAGCTTCTTGGCTTACTCTCAATTATTTATTGGATATGGATTCAGTCATCTTCACGGTTTCTGGTACACATTTTACTGGAAACGACTGGAATATGTTCTTCAAAAGCTGGATGAATGGAACGAACTTCCGGCTTCGCGCTCTATCGCTATGTAGTAGAGAGAAAATAAACGAACAGGACGCACTCGAAGGATTAACTTACAACAGGAGACCGGAACATTTGGTGACAAGATACAAAAAGTGAGATGGGGAAACGTATCGGGATTCGATTCGGGAAACGTAATTATAGTCAGAATATTCGTACTTTTTCAGATATCGCATTGGCGACAGTCGCTACGTATTCCCAGTTTGTGGTGGTTTAGATATCCGGAGATATGATGGAACTTTGGCAACGATTGATGTGTCGCTCATTGATTATAAATGTATTCTCTTCGTTGTTTGGGACGAATCCGATATTTTCGGTGGTTGGAACTCTCACTCATTCCCCGACGATGATTGATATTGCATAGAACATCATATGTACAAAATAATGCTCAAAATGTACATAGTTAAATATTTTCTCATTGATCATATTCACACGATGTCAATAATATCTATCGATTTTATTATCCGCTTTACTTGTAAACACTTTACACTTTTCTTATGACTGAAGAGCAGCTGTTCTTGATCGGTCACTCTTTTTACACTTTGTTTTCCACCCCTCCCTCATTCCACAGCTTCATTTCATTTGCTCTGCTCTTATTGTTTGCAAAATGAAAACTTTTTATCGCTTCTTGGTTACCACAGCAGTTATATTCATTCTCATTTCGAATGTGCAAAGTGTAAAGAAACTTCATTCGGAGAAATCTAAGCCACTATGTGGGCTCTGTGTGAATATTGTGAATCAAATCGACAAGGTTTTGGAGCATGGCGGAGATATTGAAGAGGTGAGAACATGGAATTTCTGATAGCCTGATTCTGATAAATAGATATATATATATATTGATATGAGACTAATTAACACAGCTTTATCTGGATATTTATAGAACCTACTCGAGCATTCTAGCCCTTTTGAAATCATTCAGATCCCAAAACATCAATAGATTTGTCAGCCAGAATATCAAAAACCAAGATCCCATTCTGAATCTGCTCATGTATCAAACACCACAACTATTTTCCAGGCTGTTGACAAGTTCTGCAAGGAAGATGTTCCATCTTTCATGGTCGATATGTGCGAGAAAGTGATCGAAAAGAATCTGGAGTTCATCATCGACAAACTGAAGGATCACGAAGCTGCCGACAAAATCTGTACTGATATCTCACTCTGTCGCATCCCAAGACAGTATTATTTGTTGGAAACTGAAAAATCCATCTAAATGTCATAATAAAGAATTTCAATTTAGAAATATGATCAGAAGATGAGTATGTCCCTGAATTCATTCTTAGTTTAAAGGGACTAGAATCATAAGGTCCAGTCTCATTGCCTTCCTTTCACACGGATTGACGCATTTTGTACATCTGTCTATATTAAGATGACAAGATTTTTCCGAGATTCTGCGTCCTGGTTCCAGCTCAATGTTAGAAATTGCTGCCCGATCTACAAAATGGCCTAATTCGTCCAACCATTTTTAGTAGCAAATAGTCAGGGTTGGGAGTCTCTAATGAACCTAATGGCATGCACTTGCCGTTATGTTGGGCTTAGATATAGCGAGGAGAATCTTCGAGTCTGGTGTTTAGGCTACTGTATATGATACATGGTTTCTAATAATTCGAGAATGATGTTCAGAACCTACTGAACCAGAACCTATGGAACATTTTTCTGCAAACTCCGAGTGTCATGACTTGACCAAATTGCTATTTTTCGGATTTTATAGCTGAAAAGTCATTGCCACTTTTAAAAAGAGGTTTATTTATTAATAAAATCGAGAGATCACAGTGACATAGAATGATTGAATGGAACGGAAAGGCACACAATTGAAAAGTCATAAAATAATACTTTGAAATGGAACAGAGAAAGTGAAATCGATGGTGGTTAGACCCAATAATGATTCGTTGGCTGAGTTTGTGCGACTTGTTCAAAGAGACGCATCGGTGGAGGAGTGTCAGAAGAGATTCCGGCATAATCCAGTGATGAAATATTCTGCCGGCGTGGATTCGGTGGTTTTCTAGATGACGACGACTGCAATATATATTGAGGTATTGCAAATGTATAGAGTCAAGTCTCACCTCAGGTTTCGGCGGTTTATTGAATGACTTCATAGTCATTCTATCCTCTGCTTGCCTAACTGATGCAAATACTGTAGTTCCTAACAAATCCGGAGGTTTCTCATGATCAATACTCTCCGACGGAGATGGTGGAAGTCTCGTAGGAGTGTCTAATTTCGCGTTCAGTGGTGTCCTCGTTTTATTCTTTTTCTTTCCATCTCCACATCTTCTGCATATCAGAACGAATATGGTGGCTCCTACGATAGCAACAAGAATAACCACAGGAAGACTGTTATCTCCAAGTATTGGGAATTTCGCACCATTTGCTCCACCATTCGAAAACGGAATTCCCAAGTCTCCAGAAGGTGCCAAGTCAAATGATTCCATATCAGCACGAAGAATCGTGATGGGAAGAGTGAACCGAGCAGGCTGAACATTATCAGCACGAACTTCCAGTTGGACAATTTCATGTACTTCCTCGTCTGTACTGAAAGCCTTGTAGTAGACGATACCCTTTTGAATATCAGTATAAGTGAAGTAGTAAGTAGAATAGTTGGTGTTTGGATCGAATGTGAGACGTCCATATTTGAGTGGAGAAGTAAGGAAGAATCGAGGAGAAGCATTCTGAAGGAATGAAGATATTGGAGAAAAAATATATGAAAAAAGCACCAGAAGAGAAGATGCATTGATTTGAGAAGTTGTTAGGGGTGTTGCTGTATCCGCTTCCACTATCACTGGTTGTACAGTAACCAATGCCCGAACTTTTAGTTCTGAACTATTTCTGAGTACATCTCGAGAATCATTCTCCACAACAAAATCGAATTTATCCTGCAAATTCAAATTCTGAAACTTCTACTATCTCCAATAACTGACCTGATATGAATGCATATTCAATTGAGCATACAGTACTCTTCCTTCATCAATATCTTTCTGACTGAACTCCTTTGCTTCTTTCTCTCCAGCAACCCAGTAGAATGTACCATTCTCTGGTCCGCTAGTTATTTTATACTTCAAACTGCTTCGATTCCCCATTGAAAATGCTCCAAGATGCTCCGAATTCAACACAACGTACGTCTTTCCTTGCGGATACCAAATCGTCGAGTGATTCTTTAACATCAAATCCAACGGTCTTATATCAATAATCAACGATCTCGTATGTCCTTCAATGTCCAAAACAATCACATCATGCCAGGTTGCAGCGGGTTGATGTCTGTTGGCAGTATGCCAAATTGAAATCTTTCCATCGTTTACTTCTTGTTGAGAGAATTGATCTACTTCTTCATCTCCTTTTCGAATCGAGACCCCATTTGCTCCACGTTGTTGAGTACTGTACACTATCGACTGAGGGGGGACTGTTTTGTGTCTTGTCATCAACATATCAGCCAGTAATGGAGTAAATCCACTATTTAGAATGGATACAGAGTAAGGGAAAAGAATAACCTGGAATGAAAGAAAACTGTAAGGAATTAGGAAAAACACAAACCTGAACATCTGGATCAGGCGGATTCTTGATTTGAATATCCACCGATATTCTAATTCGACTTGCTCTTCTTGTTGACTCTCGAGCAGCATACACATGAAAGATTAAAGAATCACTCAGAGAATCTGTTGCCTGAAATGATACTTTTTCTATTTTCAAGTCCAGAATCAGAAAAATCTTACAGTATGTCGATAAAGAAGATGGAACGATGACCGAAGTTCTGTCCACGAGACTCGATTTCTTTCATTATCCAACCATTCCAATGTTCCTGCACGTGGTTCTGTTCCGATTTCTATCATGACTATCTGTAGAAAAAATTAATTTATGGACTTTCCGACTTCATTTCATATTTTCAAGCGAATGGTAAGATAATATTGTATGCATCCCTGTATTCCACTCCTTCCAGCACAATGCTTACTGTCAAAGAAAGTTCATCCGAAGATAAGTTACATGAAAAGAAAAGACACAATCGATTCTCCCTTCAATTATCTACAACTCTCTTCGTGGTTCCAACAAAAGGATCTCTGAATATCGAATTGAAGAATGTTGCTCGGAAATCTCAAGAAGTTTTAATCAATTTGGAATCGGCGATTTTCACCATCAAGAATTTCGACAAAGAGTTGTTTCCACTTGAACAAAAAGCTCTGATTCTGAATCCATCGGAAACGAAAAGCTTCACAATTTGTGTCAAAGAACACTTCCCGGAGTCATTCGATTTCGAGAATATTCGATTGGAAACTCCAGAAGGTCAACTGACTATTGCTCATTGCGATACAAAAAGAAAGAATAAAAATGGAAATGTGGAATTGGATAAAGATTCGAACGGCATGATGTGTTTGGCAGTTGAGAAGGATGAGAAGTTGAAATGGGGATCAATGACTCAGAAAATCATTTTGGACATTGAGACGAAAGAGTTGAAGGAGCAGAAAGAGAGATATTTTCGGGAGAGAGAAGATTATGAGAACAAGAAATCTGGCAGTGGAAAACAGTCATCAAAGGAGAGTGGATCAGACAAGGAGAAGAGTTCATTCGAATGTTGCTGCATGATTTCTTGAACTCTTTTTGATTGAATCTTTAGTGAATAATAAATCAGTCATCCACAGTCTTATCAAAAACTTGTATTCAATTTTCGAAAATACACAGTTATTTTTTGAACGTGATTAATTGATCAGATAAGAGTGCAGAGGCTTCGGCTAAAGGCTAGTGTTCAAAAATTTCAAAAGTTCCAACCACTAATCTGACAAGCACTACAAAGCCATGAGTTCTCCAAGCTCACAAAGTCCTCATTCAGTGAGTTTATAAACTTTCCAAACCAGTTTTAACTAAACTAGTTGCCAGAAATCGCCGAGTCAAGATATGTTTTACATGACTCCAACTCCAGTTCGAAAACCAAAAGAAAACATATTCCAAATGGATTTTTCCCCGAAGAAATTCGTTGTTCCACCCACTGGCGAACTCCAAATTCATATCAGAAATTTGGCTATCAAAAGTCAAATGATTTTGATAAATTTGAATTCGGCTCTTTTCGAAATTCGCTATCCGAAATCTTCTGATAACTTCACCACTCAAGAGTACACCGCATTGAAGCCAAGTGGAACAATTAGTTTTCTGATCAAATTTCGAGAATTGACGGATGAGAAATGGAGGTATGATAACTGTAAACCGAAGACTCCCGAAGGAACTTTATCTATTTATCATGAGGATTATCCAGTGGAAAATGCAGAAATTCTCAGTGATGAATGTTGGAATTTGTGGAAATGCAATAGGAATCAACCTGATTTCGTGTATCCGCCGATTCACGATAGAGATTTTGGAGAAGTCGAACAGAATGTTATGCTGGAATTCGAGACCCCCTTGACGAATGAGTTGAAGGAAAAGTTTTTGAGAGAGAGTAGAGAGTTTGAAAAGAAGAGAAAACGGAAAATGAAGAAAAGGGCAAAGCAAGAATCTGAAAAACGGAAGAGGGAAGAGGAAATGGAGAAAGAGGAAAAGAAGAAAGGATGTTGTGTTATCAGTTGAACTTGGTCCAATTTTTAAAATAAATTAATGCATGTTTTTCTTAAGTTAAACGACTTACTTCTTTATCAACAGCATCTGCCAACGCGGAAACATCCAAATGGGACTGATTGAAGCATGCTGAGCCACCTCGAGAAACGGTTAGTGGACGCGTTGTGATGTATTTTGAGAGAACTTTATCCGAAATAGCAGCGTATGTAGTTGTGATTCGGAATCTTTAAATTGAGAGTTCTACTTTTTGTTCACTAGACATAAATACACTGACTTCTCATTGGTATTCAAGAACTGGACAGAGTTGTTCTTATGCACTCTAAACGAGAAAGAATCCCGACGACTCCACTCATTCTGATCGGAATATCCTACAGTGGAGTAAACCACTTGGCGACGGTTAATCTGCAAGTTCTGTCGTTTGTCAGATCAGATATTTCTTTCCAACCTGCAACTGAGTGAAGACAGTATTCTTGATTCCATCCACCAGCACTTCTCCGAATCTCGCTGGTTTGAGAATAGTGAATACTATTTCATCTGGACGAGTTCCTGGCATATTGGCACGAAGAAGTTCAGTTCCGATGACTGTGGCTGACGATGGAGATGCAACTAAACGACCATTGGCTTCTAGAATATTTGAACTAGAGGATAGTTCAGTTGAGAACCATTCAGGGCCAATCTGAAAGTCAGATATTGTTTATTTGAATTCAAAGAACTCAAACTTTATGCTTCCCATCAGTGATATGGAATGAGAATCCTCCGAACGGATTACTGTGGTTGGTAGCCAAAAATGCAACGTTCGATTGATCAATGTCGAATTGAGTGAAGTTGCTGATAACTTCGTCTACTTGTCCAGCCTAATAAAGAACGATTAAACTTCTCAAAGAAACAAGGATCGCTTACTTTAACAACTCTTCCATTAGAGGGTTGAGCAATGATATAGGTGATTGAGTTAGTTGGAGTATCATTATCCTGAAGAGGCATTTATCACAAAATTCGAATTTCAAACAACTCACTTCAACATCCAAATGACTATTCGTAATCAACGCCTTGTTTCCAGTCACTCTCAACACTTCATTTCTCACCATCACAGGTCCTGAAAATAATTTAATTAGAACGATACTTTCGATACAATGAGGAAATGAAAAAGAGAGATCTACTTTCCAGGAACATGATCCGACAACTCGGCCATGAAAATATCAGGCTACGAAAATGGGGTCCCTGTCTTTTCAGATTACCATAAAATTTTACCTTTCTCGTTCACTCTCGTCACCGTAATCTGCATCAAATGAGTTCCAGTACACTGATCCTGCACACATGCTTGCACTCCAATACTATCGTTTCCCTGTGATCCATCCGATACGAACCAAACCTGTCCGTTTTCAATCATTCGAGTTGTGAACGTAGCTGAAACATGTTAATGTAAAGATAATATGGGAGACTCGATAAATACCGATTGAAGAAATGCTTGTTATATTCTGAACACTGTCAGTTGTCACCCATCCAGAAGTTGGAGGAGATACCACTGTGATCACTGCTTCTTCGTTTTCACTTGTGGCCACTTTCAAGAAATTCGAAGTTATTGGAGCACGCCCAGCGGCAGGAACAGAGAATAATGATGTGGAGATTGTGATCTGTATTAAATTATTAGAACGAATCTAGCTTCAGGTAAACTAACGTTTCTTTGGAATACGTCAATATCAAGCTTCAGGTGGAAACTCAAGTTTCTTGATATGATTTGAATTTGGAAATCGATTGAATCATTCGAATGGTCCGCATTGTTATGAACATATTGAACACTTCCAGAAGAGACATCACTGTCTGTGAATCGCGAAACTCGAGATGAGTAGCTTTTTTCTGAAATTAGCCAGATACAGACGCTTGAGTTTAGATAGGGAATCACCATAATCCAGAGACAAATATCCGAAATTAGGGTGCTTCACAACTTGATAAATGATCGGAGGTTCTGCATCAATCATTGCAATCTCCAGAAGTGTCTTATCAATGAGAACAGCTCCTCCTACTGGGACGCGAAGCATTCGATGTTGTTGGTAAGTGAAGGAGTCGCGAGAATTTTCACATCTGACTCGGAGCTGAAAGTTGTTATCTAGCAATTAAAAACATGAAAAAGACTCACCTCAACTTCTAAATGCCTATCAGCAACTGCCACTTTCATCTTCTCAACTGCATTTTCATTCGGCACAGAATACCAAACTGACTCATTTTCAATCTCTCTTTGGCTGAATCCTCTTGCTGATTTTCTCTGACTTCCAACCGAGAATCGAGATGAATTACTTGAGTACACTATGTCCTCCAATCGAACATCCAGATTTGTCAAAACTGTCAAATTGTTCGAAGACAAACCTTAAGAAACATTTAAAAACAGAAAACTTTAACCTAACACTCACGAATTGTTTGAGGGAAATGTGCACCACAAATCATGACAACTTCCGACTTCTCTATCCATACATCTGGTTTTGCAGCGAGAACATGCATTTTCCCTTCGACGCGATGAGCTCCGTCACTTACGGTGTATCTGAAAGGAATACCGTTCTTTCTATCCAAATTATCAGTAATCACCCAATGTAAAACTCTCCATGATGTCCCAAATGTCTTATCATAACTTTTCCTTCATCAATGTCATGTTGAGTGAACGAAGTCAATGGTAGGTAAGGGGAGACTGTAGATAAAATTGCAGCATCTTTGTTTTGAGTGAAGTCAAAAAGTAATGCAGATGCATCCACGTCTTCATCAACCCAAGGAAGCAGAAATGGATGTAAGACTCGTTCTCCTCTCTCAACCATCTGAAATTCTTTGTTTTTTATCTTCTAGACGTATAAAATAACTTACATAAACAGTCACATTTTGAGCCAATTTCGGAGCATTGTCATTGAGCAGAATTATTGAAAAGCTGAGAGTTAATGGAACTTGTCTCATCGGGTTTTGTCTTGAGATCGCCAAAAGACGACACTCATCGGTACGAGTTTCATCTCCAGAATGCGAATATGTCAATCGTTGTTTTGCGATGTCATCACTGGTGAAGTTGGAATCTTTTTTCAGAATCTCTCCTATTTGTAGACGGATTTGCCCATGAAGAGTAGGGGAAACAACTCGAAAAATGAAATTGGAGTCGTCAGGAGTTGAAAGAGATAAGAAATCTGATGTGATCTGAAATTTTGGATCATTGAAATAAAATTGAATTCTTCATTTACCGAAGCGATTTCTCCTTCCTTCACAACAATTGTTTTGTTTACCAGACGGATCGAAGATTCTTTGGGAACATATACAATCTGAAAATAATAGTTTTAGAACAGAACATTTCTAAAAACCCACATCGAATCGCAACAATGGAGATGAAACAGCAGGAGAGACAACTCGAAAAACGAAGAAATCATTGACAATCGAGTACTGTTGGTAGTGTAGTTTGTAGCTGATGGATCCTTCATCAATATCCTGTTGAGTGAAATTAGAAGACACTCCAATTCTTCTCTGCTTCCCAGCAGGGAGTTTTCTTGAAAGTGTTCCCAGTTTCGGTGGTTCATCAATATGATAAACCAGATTGTGAGCAGAGAAACTTTTGGGGAATGTCCAGGAAAACAAATTTGGTCGACTGATCCACATGATTTCCGTTCCATTCAAAACGAATGGTTCTCGAGTGAAAACTTTGATATTCATTGGGATAAAATCAATTCGGAAGACATGAACCATAGAGGCAAACTCTCCTGCCTCTACCTGTAATAATCAATTATGTTGCTCTTGTTTTGATGTTTCTTTTTTGTCATTCTTGAATTTTTTCTTGTTTTTTTTCTTTCAAAAGTTCAGAATGCATGATGATTCATTCTGCTTTCTGGCTACCTGTTCACTAGGGCCAGAACCAGTAGCTCAAAAGAGCACATAACAATTTGAGTGTCATTCCAAGGATCCGTTCATAAAACATACCTGAAAGCTGAACATGTCACTTGGAGAAGAGCTCTGACTGGTATGCCGAAACCTGACTTGTTCTTCATTCACTTGCGATTGAGTGAATGTTGTGCACATGCTGAATTTGTCTTCATTCTCCTGAAGACACTCGACTACTCCTGTATCTGGCATATCCACAATTCTATAGGCGACTATCATATCCTTGATTGATGCTTCGAATGAGAGATTTCTGATAAAAAAAGAAAACAGTTCAAATAAGCGGTCAAACTCAGAATTTACCTATTAGTGATCAAAGCATTAGAATGATGAAGAAGTTTTAGGCCAGTGTTATGAACCAATTTCACATCCACTTTTGTGCTTTGAGTTTCCAGAATCACCACTCCACTCCTAGCTTCTCCATCTCTCGCTATTAACCTTAAAGTTTCGTTCTTCAGATTCAAATCGAGATTTCAACAAAATGGCCTTACCGTATCCTTCCACTTCCCAAATCGGTTCCCTCATCAACCAATGAAACCATTTCCTCTATTAACTGTTTATGACTGAATTCATTCACTTTTTGTCCGTGTACTTCTATATGTACTCCATTCGATTCAACCACTTGGACTCTCACTTTCTCTGGTCTATCATCTGCATCAGTCAACACCAGAATCTCATTTGTGATCACTCGACTTCCACGAGAAGCAATCAACAGTTTCTCGTCTTTTGATCTTTTTACGAGCTCTGGAGCATCATTTACTCCGTTTATTTTGATTCTCAAAGTGTAGGTTTTTGATTCAGCCGATGCGAATTCTTTGTGTTTCACAGCGAACTCTATCTGAATAAAAACAATTAGAGAACGTTTTGAGAAATTCGAAATACCTGAAAGGACAGTCGATCTTCTCTACTTTCAGTTCCATCATGCTTATAAATGACTCTTCTTGCCAGAAGTTGAGCATATGTGAATGAGCTCGTAACCACATCATCTATCCGAATTTCTCCATGTTTTGCACTTTCGACTATCTAAAAATTAGTTACTTTTGAGTTCAAAAGATTCGTTTGTGTACCGTAAAGAAGATATCAGTATGCGATACATTGACATCTTGACTTGTTGGCATGAAGTAGACATTTTTCCATTGTAAGGGCATTGAACCACCTTCATTCAACTGAAATTAATCTAGTTGAATTTGAAAAAGTTTGTCTGAATTGAAAACCTCGACGGGCTCAGCTACGTAGATGGGTCCCTTTTCGGGGTTTTTCGCAGCGTTTTTGGAGTCGATTCTGAAAAAATACCTCAATTCGAAAGATAGATTCCCTTTCCATTCTAGTCTATTAAATCTAAAATCCCGATTTTCAGAACCTTGACGTCATATTCTTAGACCCCTAAATCTGTTTTTTTTCTAGACCTGAATTCTTCAAAACCTCGTTTTCTTTTAAATATGTGCCCCCCTATTACCTATAGTCATCGTTTCCAAGTTATTTTTCACTGACCACATTCTTTTTCCTCCTCTTTCCTTCTGACAAACAACTTTTGCCGCCCTTCATCCACCACCACTGGCACCCCATAAATCCCTTTCTCCCGAATGTGCCAATTTTATCGGCCACAAAGTATCAAATTCTGGCTGGTGGTCCCCCCTCTCGACTCGATATCTATCCCATTCTCTGTCTAAATCTCTACATATTTTCCACTAATCTTCTTCCATTTTTCTCTCAATTTTTGATTCTCCTCCCTCCACTGTCATCACTGACTTTAAAGCATTGAAACAGTGTGTGATGGGATGGAGACGCAGTTATAGAGATCATAATAATGGGAGGGAATAGTGAGTGATATGAGGAGAATCAAGAGAAATTGCTTCAAGATGTTGGGAGGAGGAAAAATGAGATGAAGAAAGGAAGAGTTGCCGACTGGACCGAGACGATGATTGAGTGCAAACGAGACCGCCCATTATTCATGGTTTGGATGATAGGGCACACGTGTTGCATCTGATAATCAAGTGGCATTGCCATGGATCTCTTTGGAACAGTTTTCACGCCATGGAAACAAAAAGAATGAAAGAGTATTTTAAAGGAAACATGTTCGTGGCTGGGTGGTCTAGTGGTATGATTCTCGCTTAGGGTGCGAGAGGTCCCGGGTTCAATCCCCGGCTCAGCCCAGTTTTTTTTTGGATTTGCAAGACCCACCCGCATATCCTTTGTGTCATGATTGAGTTGGATTGGGTGATATCGAACATACATCCTTTGAGAGCAGTCTCGTTGATCGTGAGTCCTGTAAACAATTTGCTCACTATACATTTCTATTTTTCTAAATTTTGCTCATGAAATTCTCTTCTAACACATGGTCCATAAAACATGGGAAGAAGAGGGCAGATGAAAAGAACAGAATTTACAAAATGTGTCCGTTGAAGACAAGTGCAAGTATAAACAGAGATGATGGAAAGACATGTGTTTGACACTTGACAACATGGCTAATTAGTCTTGAAGAACTATGAGTTTTAGTTAGGATTTTAGGTGCTAACAGAGTGAAGTTATGAGATGGGAATTTCCTAGAACATTGGGAGCAGTAGCTCGAAACAAAGCTCTGGTATTATATGGGGGAACTTGAACATATAGTTTTAGGTTGGTAAGTCTACGAGAGGATCGATTGGAGTCTAGTTACCCATATTTCTCAAATTCTTTCAACAGGAATTGTGACAATCCAATGTCGACTCTTTGCAGGAAAAACTCAGAAAATTTTGAAATTTCGTCTGAACACATTTTCTCTTCTGTAGGTGGGCCTTTTGAAACAAAAGTGTTCTGACTTTTTCCCTCCTAGAAATTTGATATCTACATGATTTTTTTCATTTTTTCCTCTCTCCTTCTCAGTTTTTTGTCTACATCAAGCATTTTCTCAATACTCCAAAAAAAAACTTTCAGAGATTTCCAGGATTTCTCCAAGAAATTCAAGATATCAATCTAACAGGAAAAAGCAATCTCATAAATCTGGAATTGAAAAACTTTGTCTTTTCGTTTCTTCTCTTTTTTTCCCTCTAAAAATCATTGTTTTTTCTAGAAAAGAATCACAGCCTTTTCCCCGGTTGCCTCCAAAGCACACCAAACAAAAAGAGCACTTTAGTTTCGGCTCCTTTTTGGAGCATCGTGGCACCGCCGGAAATGAGAAAAGAGTACTCTTTTAGAGCATTTGGAGCATCTTGGCTCTTTTTCTTGGTGTTGTTGCTGTTCTATTTTCATGTTTGTTACGTAATAAACAATTGATGAGACGAGGGAGGCTTAAAAACGAGAAGAATCATTGAGAATTCATCGTCTGATCTTCCTGATGAACATGATGACATTTTTCAGAGAAAAGAGATCTTAGTGGGACAGTAGAAATTCTGAAGATGGTTCTCTAAAAATTTTTTACCTAAACTTGGGGGCTTTTAAGTTTTGAATTTGATTTCACAACACAGATCAAGTTTCAAATTGAGTAAGCGCAAATTACTCATTTCCGGCTCAACACTTAAATCTTTTACCTATTCTGTACTGTTTCCCATTTTTTCATAAAACAAAAACTCACCAATATTTGGAGCAGAGCACAAAGTTGGAGAATATACCAAAGAATTAGCATGAGGACTTTGAAAATGAAGTGAAATGTGGGATATACATTTTAGCGAGAAGGATGTTGTCTCATTTTCAGTAATTGCTGATACGGGAATAGAATCTGCATAAATGTGTCCATCATGAAAAGATAGGGACAGATTCTTGGAAGGTGTACTCAAAATAATAGGAGGGGGATTCGTGGATGGTCCATTGACTTGAAGATCAAAAGTTAGCGGAGAGGTGATAAGTGATATCAGTGCGAGAAAAGTCATCGGCACATTTGGAACGATTCTTGACTGTACTGGAAACTGAGAATCGGCGAAAAGAGCAGTGAATGAGTTGGGGTCCCAGACACACAAAGAAGCTCAAGCCACGCCCACTTTTAGAGGAAAGGGGCCGAAGGGAGAGGAGAAGAATGAACAACTGACACATAGTACATCATAAGCTGGCGGGAACGAAAGAAACGAAGAAGATGATGGAGGAAATGAAAAGAGAAAAGAGAACTTGGATGATAATGATAATGATTAGATTTATTAACAGGTGGGAGGGGATGCGGTGACAGATAAAAAGATAAGTGAGATGCATATTTTTGTTTGAGATTATACAATTATTTCAACCAAAAGTAGTATCTAAAAGACTTGGTCTGAGTGTCTCCCAAATTTTGAGCTCCGTCCAGTTGTTAGTATAGCCAAGCACGGCATCCTCAAATGGAAATAGAAATCGAATCCTTTTTCTCACTGGGGTCACCGAGCGAAAAATGTATTTTCTTCAAATGATGAAAAATTAACACTGAAAAATCCCATTTTTCACTTTATTAAATTCTAGGCGACCTATTTCGAAAATTTGTTCAACGCATTTTGTAAAGCTTCTTCAGAGGCGCTTATTGACATAAAAAACGTGTTCCCAAGTTGAATTGGAGGAAAGTTATTTCAGCTAAAGTTTTGAACTGGAAATCTCAAAAAGTCATGTTATCTTGAGTTTTCTCAACTGTGTCGGAGAAATTGAGAAAAAGAGAGAAAAAGGATTCGATTTCTATTTCCATTTGAGGATGCCGTGCCAAGAATTATTCTGAGAACTCTATATTTTGTTTCTTGGAGGAATAACTCTAACTAGAGTGTATTTCGGAAACGTAGGCACTCGGAATAATTAGTACTGGAACTGGAACTGGAACTGGCTGGAACTTACTTTGACCCATAACTTGGCTCACGTTACAGAAATACTGAAGGTAGCAAGGTAATCCTCATAGTTGATAGTGTCTGGAATCAACATATCTTCTCAGTAAATATAACAACCGTCAGTTATAATGTGAAAAGCCTTCAAACATCTCACTATATGATCCGAATGGTCTGTATATGTAGTTCTCACGATGAATCAAACCAAACATTAATAATGCAGCAATCTCACACTCACTGCCAAATGATGCTCTCCTTTTCAGCAATTTTCTTTATTTAAAGAGCTTGACGTATTTTCAAACTTCATATCACCGACCCCATAGATTCTCAGCACTCTACACGATTCCATCGAAAACTTCTGAAGATCTTCCCCCCAAAAGATTTCAAACCCATATTTGCTCCTTCTCATATAGAAGCTACCTCTGTTACGGTGGTTCCTGATGTCTGAACATCTTCTCAAATAGTGGAATAACTCCGCCAATAAATTAATTTCCGCCTGTCTGCCTCTAACTAAATGGTCGATTTGTCTGAATACAAAAGAAGTTGTAATTTTGTAAGAAAGTGTTTCCCAACAAAAGAGAAGAGATCCGTCAAAATCCAGTCAAAAGAAGCCGCGAAGCGAGAAGTAACACGACAATTACGGCTAAAAGAGACACCACTCTCTATGCTTTCTGTCATTACCAGTGAGTAATTCCTGAATGTTTTGACCGTTCGCCTATTTGGTGTTTCAGTATGAAAACGACGAGTTTCTGGTTTATGATACGCATTTTGTTCAGTGTAATCTTAGCTGTATTCTTGTTATTGTTTGCGATTTTCTTCCATTTCTTCCTTGAAATTCAGGATATTCAAAGGATTTCAGCAGAATCCATTAGAGACTTTGAGGTAATCAAAACCAAGACTTATTCATTTCAAATCAAACCATTCAGAACTATGAAAAAGCTACGTGGAATGACATACAGATATTGATAATTTCTATGAACTCCAGAGAGAAACGGTAAGTTTTCTAGTAACTCTCTTTTCTATGCACACAACTTTTTTCAGTAAGATTCGAAAGAAATCTCGTCGTCAAAGTGAAATGGAGTATCTTGTTCCTTTTCCATCTCCTTACGCAGCTCATCCATCTATCAAACCTCCCGAATGTCCATCTGGTCCACCTGGATTACCGGGGAAACCCGGTATCGATGGTGAGCCAGGAACGGATGGTCTACCAGGAAGGGACTATAACTATATGGAACTGTTAACTCAAAACTGCATTCTTTGTCCCGCCGGTCCTCCCGGTGAGCCTGGAATGGAAGGATCGGAAGGTATTCAGGGTCCACCTGGAATGATTGGGCCACGTGGAGAAAATGGGGAGTATGGAATAATGGGAGCTGTGGGAGATGCTGGAAGAGAAGGTCCTCCAGGAGAGAAAGGAGAAGATGGAATCATGGGAGAACCCGGATTGATTGTGATGAAGATGATGAACACTCGGGGACCAAAAGGGCCAGATGGACCACCAGGGCTCACTGGACAACCTGGAATGCCCGGAAAAACTGTCAAAGGTACCTATCAAACTCGAGCTTTTGAAAATCATATATTTTTCAGCTCCACCAGGGTCTGTTGGTATAAAAGGGAAACCTGGAATAAACGGAATGAAAGGAAATCCGGGAAGTGTGGGGAAGGTAATACATGCATTTGGTGCCAGACTTTAACCAAGAATTGCAGGACGGAATTCCAGGGGAACCTGGTCTCGATGCATCGTATTGTCCTTGTCCAAATCGATCGTTTGATATGCAGAAAATGGTTGATCCAGCTCCAGACAAGAAGTTGTCGTATGATTATTATGAGTTCGAAACATCAAAAGCGAAGAGAAACAAGAAATCAACATGGAATAGAAGGCGGATCAAATTTATTTGAATTTTGTAAATTGGTTAAATTACTTTTAATCGTATATTTCTACAACGCTAATGAATTTTTTCGAGCTGTGTTCTACAATTTTTCAAATCGTTACACTCCTATTAATATACTAAATATGAACCGATTCAATCTTACCGAATTAGTGTCAGTAAATACAAAGGAAAAAGTCGTGCTGCTCCAAATGAAAATTGGAAGTAGAGATCCTGCTCTACTTTGGCTGTAAACTGGGAAATGATTGACTGTATATGAGTCGATTTTACAAGATGCTCCCTCAGTCTTATCCGTTACGACTACAATCTCATTACCATGCAAGGTGCCGGGTCCACGCTCTAAGGAAAAAAGTTCGAAGTGTGAGTGATACTACACTATCTTATCTACAGTAACCGAAGATAGCAAACTAAACAGCCATCATTAATCCTTGATTCTTTATTGTACTTTAAACTGGCATCTGCAAATATCATCATTTTCCTGAGTCCCGTGTTTAAATGAGCATGAATATTTTTCAATCAATCCCAGTGAGTAGGACTTTGGGAGTAACCCTGTTCACGGCGAATTTTTTGCGACGTATTTTAAATTTCACATTTTCGCGCGCTGCCGAGAAACCTAAGATCTGCAGGTTATGTCGTAAACTATGGTGCAAGGTACGCAAACACAGCAAGAAGGAAAATTGCGGACTTGCGGCAATTTTCGAATTATTTGGATGTTTTCGTGATGATTTTTTCTTATTTTTTAAGAGTTTTTTGTTGTTTTCCTGCGAAAACTTTGAATATTTATTGACTCCGTTCGTTCTTTGGTTATCTGAAACATTTCTTTTCAGAGAATTCGAGTTCGGTGCCGGTGACAAAATGGAGAACATCAAGAGGATAGCAACGAGGTCAATTTTTCCCATTTATTGCTCTCCGGAAAATAAAAACCCCCGTAGGCAAAGCCATATTTTCAGGAACAATGAACAACAACAGGTTTATTCGAAGGAAAAGGAAAAATTTTCCAGCAAATAACAATAATTTCTTCTGTTTCTGTGCATTTTTTGTTTTTTTTTTCAAATTTTTTTTCAAATAAAAATTTATCAATAAAATTTTGTCTTCTTTTCACCAAATTTCCTTGAAAAAACTGTAAAAATCGATATAAAATGCGAAAATCGAGTTAAAAATAAAATTGACGTTTAAATTTAATATTTTCGCGGGCTACAGTAATCTCGTTTGTCCAGCGGAGCGCGTTTCCGATTTACGTCGCAAAAAATTCGCCGTGCCTGTTGACATCTTTTGTTTTTTGAGCACAATATCAGTTTTTCATAATGTCGTGTTCAAATTGCCTCGCTTTCTAAAGGCGCACACGTTTGCTATGGCGGCGGGTCTCGAGGCGACATCGCACACACAAGACCGACTGTCACCGTAGCCATCCTTTTTTTTCCCACCTCTTTTCCTCTCTTTTCCTAAACTTTTCTGCACGTTTCGCGTTTCCAAAAATTTTCGAGCAATCAAAGGTTGTTTTTTTCTGTCGATAAATATGCTACTAAATTATTGTGCTCCTTGAATACCTTCCGATTTTTTTTTACAATTGCTCAGATATATATTCCAGAAACTTCGGTTAAACATGTCTCGCGTTCGTACCAAGACCGTCAAGAAGGCTTCCCGTGTCCTCATCGAGAAGTACTACACCCGCATGACCAATGACTTCCACAACAACAAGCGCGTCTGCGACGAGGTCGCCATCATCGGAAGCAAGCCACTCAGAAACAAGATCGCTGGGTAAATTTCAGATAAAATGGGCATTTTCAAAACTATTAATTCACAGATACATTACCCACTTGATGAGACGTATCGAGAGAGGACCAGTTAGAGGAATCTCTATCAAGCTCCAAGAGGAAGAGCGTGAGCGCAGAGATAACTACATGCCAGAAATCTCTACCGTCGACCCATCCCAACTCGTCTCCATCAAGGTTGATGCTGACACCAATGAGATGCTCAAGGCTGCTGTAAGTTATTCAAAAATGTTTTATCGAATTCGTGAACGTTGAGTCTATTTTAATGGATTCCGTTTATTTCATTCAAGCTCTTCATGGAGCATTTAGGCTCGGTATGTCGAGGCGTTACCGAGCTAAAAATTTAACATTAAAATCCTCGTCATTTCAGGGATTCAACCTCCCGAACGTCGTCGTTGAGGACCAAGGAAAGAACAAGGGAAAGTAAATGTTTCCTATGTTTAATTTTTATTGTTGTGGTGGATAATAAACATTTTTCTACCATTCAGTCTTAAGAACATTTCATTCTTGTAGAATTTTTGTGAAATGCATCACACTGATTCCGTTTGTCTACCATGTTCGCGTTGTCTCTTTCTACAAAGCAAAGTGGAAGTCGGGAAGTTATCGGGTAAATAGTCGAAGATTTCGGAATATCAATGACTACGCCCGTCATTGCATGCGTCTCCACAGTTTTTCTCGTTGCGTCCAGGGAGCATGTCGAGGCCCCACAAAAATTAGGGAGAGTGGGCTGAGCGTACCCTCGAAAACCGTGCGGCGCTTGCGTTTCAGCCAAGAAACGCAAGCTGCTCCAGCAGCGCACGGTTTTCGAGGGTAGGCTTCGCCCACTCCCCGATTTTCGTGGGTGTTAGAATTTTTCCTTTTTATTCATGACAAGAATTGAGTTGTTTGGACTGTGGAGGAAAAACTGAAGGGCGGAGATGATTTATTCCATAAACTACTAAAAAGCAACAGAAAATTGGTTCAGGCGTCGATAATAAACGAAAAAAAAAGTAACAGCTGTAAGAGTATGATTCAAGTATCATGGTACCGGCTATAGAGGGCTTGTCTTGTTTTCTCTTTGTGACTCGCTTCTACGCCGTGTCTCATTTTGGATCCTGCAGCACCGAGGCCAGCTCCTTGAACAAAGCGTTCAGCTTGAATTGGATCGACGATGCCTGAAATTCGTATTATAGTTTGCGAGTTCTTCACCCAATTAATATAGTACCTTGTCCATGTTTGCCAACTCCTTGGCCTTCTTTCCATCCCATGCTCTTCAATAAACGATTTCCGATGTTTGTATCATCTAAAGGTCGTTTTGAAGCCTCTTCACTTTCGCGTCGAATAGCATCTTCATTTCTCCCAGTGGATGATCCTGGCTGACCACCCATTACATCAAAGGCATACCCAGTCGAGTCCACACCAAATTGACGTCGACGTTCCTTTGCTCGATCACGATAAACAATTTTCGGCAGATCCATGGCTGGTGCATCTTCTTCCTCTCTTAGCTTTGCAGCCGTTTCCCGTCCCCACTCAGCTCGTTTTGCCTCAAGATTATTCTGAAAATATTGCCGCGTTACGAAAAACTGAGTCAAGTTTCGTTTAATTGTTCGCAACTTACGCGATGTAATTCACTTTTTTCAACGTGCTTTCTGAGAATCTCCACATCTGAAAAAGCTCGTTTGCATAGCATACAAGTCTTCTTCGCTTCATCATACAGCGATCTTTCCATCGTATCTCGGATGTCTTTCAGAGTTGGTTTTCTTGGGACAAGTGGAGTTGATGAAGTGGATGGTTCCTCCGAGGCACGACTTCCAGTTTCATCTCGAGTGTCAACTTGTTCGTCTTCGTCATCGTCGTTAAGAATTGAAGATTGCGTCAGCTTTCGTTGCTTTTCTGGAACGATAACAACATTTGCAAAGAAACATTATAGCGTTGATACCTTGAGAAAAAACGTTTGTCATCTCTATTCCTTTCGATTCTTTTCCTTTTAGTGATATTTGGACTTTCTTTTTGTCCTTTTCCTGCTTCTTCGCCCATTTCGCCATGTCCTTCGCCAAGTCTTGTGCTGTTTTCGGTGCTTCTTCCTCACTTTTCTTTCGTTTCTCTCCTCCTTCCACTTCTCCCTTTCCTGTATCAGTTTCTACAGGAAAATATGTTTGATGAGTAAGATCCCATGTACACCATTGAGACGTTGCACTGTTGAAATAGTATCCGGTGGCCGAGTCATAACAGAATTTAGTGATGGGATCAACATAATAACCAACATTTGGATCATGAGTGAATGTCAACGGATTCGGTGGTACTGAAAAAAAAACAATTTATGAACTGGACCAGTTCCGAAAACCTACAATATTTAGGCATCAACCCCTTTGGTGTTTGGGTTGTTCCAATGACTCCGTTTTGGTGCTCCGGTTGCAATGGCCGCATTGGAGGGGCAACCGACATGTTTGGTGGGGGAACATTGAAGTTTGAAGGAATCATGGTTACCGCTGGGGAGGGCATTCCTGTCATCTGAAATTCAAGAGTGTCTTTCTCATAGTCTTTAAATCTCTACTCACAATTTGTCCGACCTGGTGACTTGCTTGCCGTACTGCGTGGGCCTTCGAGAGAGCAGCTGCAGCGATTTCCGCACCGGTCACTGAAAAAAAGAACCATGTGACCTTAATTATGTGAAAGAAGTATTACTATTTCCTTGCACTCCTCCAGCGATAACAGCATTTTTACCAGGTCCTGCGGTGAGCATAGTCATCTGTTGTTGGATAAGCTTTGACATTGAATCACGGCACCACGAAACTTGTACTGAAAGCATTAGAGATATATTTACGAAGCTCTCAAAAGGTTCACCCACCATCCTTATCTTTGATTCGAATTGGTGCTTTATACGTCAAATTCAGTAGCATCTTAGCTTCGTCTGCACTTTTCATTTGAAGATATGCAAATCTTTTCGAGTCTGATAACTTGATCATACTAATTGAGCTCAGACACACCAACGTTCCGAGACTATCAAAGATGAGACTGTTCGTAATACCATCAGGAAGTCCCCGAATAAGTAGTGCTGAAATTCCATATTAAATTTCTGGAAACTTCGCCGGTTACGAACTATCACAAGGAGTCATTCCGACCATATGCGCTCCGAGTTTTTCTAGCTCCATTGACTGTTCCTTCGAGATTTCGCACTTGAAACATGTTTGCCGCTTCACGAAATTGTTCATTGAACACTGAAAAAATGGATAGGAGCAATATAATTGATGCTCTAAACTAACATGAGCACAAATCCAATCGTCTCCTTTGTTTCCGCTGCCTGCGGCAGGATCACCTTTTGCATATTCAACAGTCAATGTTCTACCGTCGTCCAGCGTTAAGTAACCCTAAAAGTAAATTTCAATCTCAGCGGTCCAATATAAGTTCTCTGAAACCTGATAATCTTCCATCCATTGCTCGGCTGTTTCTTGATTAGAGAACTCGACAAATGCAAAAGTACGAATTTGTTTAGTATTCTTGTCAAACTTTGTCATGGTGCGCACATCCTGAGGAAGATATCCACATTTCCCAAGAGAAATTGTTATCTGCAACACATAACTAATTAGACGGAGATTGATTGGTATTACTTTTGTATTGTCAACATCATTGGGCATGTTCATAATTGCGAGTTTATTAGATGGAACTCCAGGATTCCATTCCGAAAACCGATCATTGTTTGAAGTATGGTTGCGACGAGAATTCCAGTCCTGTAAAACGCGGTATTCTGATAGTTCATGATTACTTTTTTTCTGAATAGTGCTCATTTAAACACCTTTGAACCCTTTCGATAGTAGGACCCATCAGCATCGATCTGAAAATTTATAGTTTTAACCAAATCTAGTAAGTTTTCGAGACTGTTTTTTCAAACCTGTAGTTCCAATGAAAATAAACCTATATTTTTTAAGAGTGAAAGAAATTTTGGCACTGAATATAATTTAATGAATTTATCAGAAACAATCTTGTATTTACAATTAAAACCCTTTCGTGTGCTTTCAATGCACCTACCCTTTCTCTGCTTCTGCTTCTGGATCTTCGCCGTCTGGAATGACGATTTGATGACGAGCGATTGGATGACGATTGCGGTGACCGGCTTCGCGAGTGACTTCGATCTACAATCTCATCGAGAATTAATCTCCAAAATAAATGAAGAATAAATTCAGCCAAATTTCAGCTCAGTTGATACGTATTAGGACCTCTTCGTCGATGACTACTCCTATCCTCTCGGCGCTCACGGCTGCTCCTCCGACGTGATCCTGATCGACTCCGGCTTCTTTTGCCACGGCGATCCCGGCTTCGAGAACGAGAGCGACGAGCATCTCGAGCCCATGACGGAGAACGAGAACGCTTTCTCTCTCCAGTAAGTCGAGAAGTTTGGTTTTCTATTTGTTGTGCTGACCGCGAAATGGGTGGAAATCCCGGTGGTGGTCTATGGAAATCAGGAAGCATTGGTTGTTGGATGGCATGAGGTGGAAGTTGATACATGCTTGGCCTGGATTTTATAAATGTTTGATGAATCAGATTTCAATCTCAGGAGGCGGGATTCAATAAGCGACGTTTATATCAGAAGGAACCACACGGAACGAAAAAGCAGTGACGATCTAGTTCCCCATCTCCTTACTCTTTTTCCTGGTTCAGTTGTTGAATTCGTTGCTCAGTTTCAGCGAGACGGGCTTGCATAGCAGCCAAGTCTGGTCTTCCAGCGGAATTGTGATATGAATGGGACACCTGTTTGATAATATAATTGATAATCCAGAGAGAAATCTATTTTAAATTTGCTTTCAGACTACAAACCCTCTGTTCTTCATATTGCTTGTAATAATCCTCCATGTGCCGTCGTTGGTCGTTAGGATCATAGTTAACCTGGAATTTTAAAATAGTTTCTTCTGTTATCCCAATAGCACGTTTTGATCATATATGATCCGACCCTTTACCTCCTCGTTTCGTACCCTTTTTCCATCATCATCTGCATTGAACACAAAAGGTAGCATTTTCACGAAGAATTCGAAATTTCTCTATAAAATTTCAGGTCTTTGAGGATTTTTGAAAAGAATTGAGCAATTCTAACATTCATTCATTTATTCAATTGAGAACAAAAACTATGATTTTCAATAAAGTGTATTTTTTGTGAAACTTGTGGCAAATCGATGGAAACGGCGAAGTTTTTCGGACAACGCGTTTAAAGGCGCATGACATGTAGCGCGCCCGATATCCCGCACGGAAGAGCCGACCGGTGTATATTTACGAGACATGTTTATTTCATTGATTTCACCATTTTTGTAAAAATTATTTTTGAAAGAAAATAAGTTTAGTTTGCGCCTTTTCCATTCGCTTCCGTGTACGATGTTCCCTCGGTTCGCCCCATTATTGGCTGAAAATCAGATTTTGTTTCGTTTATCAGAAATACGATTTCGAGGAACTGAAATATATACCTTTCGACTGAGTAACTCTCCAATTATGATAATGATGCCAGAACTAAAACAGAAAATGACTAGTAGAATATCTGAGATTGTTTGTTGATTCGTATTAATGTTTTTGCTTTCCTGTTTGTTTTTCTGAAATCTAATAATGGTGAGCTATTCCAACTGTAAAGAAAACCATTATTTTGAAGTAGTTTGCGTTGTTACACAGCGGTTCACGGCAGCAATAAGATTTGATTTCATCAAATACGAACAAGCCGCTTGAGTCCTTAATTTCTTTTTCATCTAAATAATTGCAATCAAGACTTTACCATGCGATCCTTGAAATTCCGTCCTCTGTGTAAAGGGGAGCATAAGAAGTTAGTCTCCCAGTTTGATCTATTGACGCATCCACTGTATACGATTCCATCAACTATGTCAGTCTTGCAAGCCTGTTTGAAAAGTTAAATATATCAATTTTAATCCATAGAGTATTTTACACTGTGCAGCGTGGAGTCATCGGCAACATGGCATTTTTCCTGCTCGAAGACCACACTTTCGTTCAAGACCGCATCAATTTCGTCCTTTATGCGGAAACATTCAAACGTGTTCTGAAACATTTAGTCTCCCAAAAAAAGTAAGATGAAAATAGATTACGAGTTCTCTCCATTGATTAGTATGCGTTATGTACGTAAGCACCACTAAGAGCTGTAGGATCCACATGATGAATACTTTATTGTTGGCTTTCTCCTTTATCGTCCTAAAGATTTTTACCACGCGAAATCTCGAAAATATTGAAAAATCTTCAGTGACATCGGATGACTGATCTCGACCAGCTCAATCTAATTCTTCAAGATCAACCGTATATTGAAGGGTGATTTTTTTCACGTTAGCATGACTATTTTTTCGTTTGATGTTGTGAAACAGTTTGTTGTGATAAGCCAACCAGAGTGAATTCGATTATCTTTAACCTTTTCAAGATTTGCGCAACCATCTTCGGTCGATTTCACCACAAGAGCATCTGTAAAAGAGAAAGATTTGAGTGGGAGAGAGCATTTGGAACGCTGGTTTTATCATCTGAGTTCTTTCGAGTAAGATCCGAATACATATTATCTCTGCTAACCCTACTTTCACTGCCGTGCCAAACTCGCTATCTCAAGTTTAATTTTTACAGAATGACTGCCGACACTGCCGTTCGTTCAACGGATAACTTGCCGCAACAAGTCTTGGATTTCCTTGGGAATGCGAACGAATTCAATTCAATCCAACTTGCTCAACAATGGAATATCGACCATCAGAAACTCATTGGAGCTATCAAGAGTTTGCTTGCCAATGAAGGCGTATTGGCCACTAAGGATGTCACTGAGAAGCGACTGGAGTTGACAAACGAGGGAGCTCAATTCGCAAACGAAGGATCTCCCGAGTTCTTAGTTTTCGAGTTCGTTGGAAGCGAAGGAGCCGCTCAAGCCGATATTCAAGTTGGTTATCAAAAATCATACGTCGAGTAATAAAGTGTCTTGGTTTAGAAACAACCATTCGGAAAGATTGGTATGTCGAAGGCTATGCAGTTCAAATGGATTTCTGTGGACAAAGGACGTGTTGTACGACAAACTGCAGAAGTAGTTGATTCAACCAGAAAACAATTGGAATCGTTGAGAATCGGAGAGGAAGTGACTGAGAATGACAAGAAAGAATTGAAGAAGAGAAAGCTCATCAATGAAGTGTAAGATTCCTCTGGTTTTCAATTCTTCACCTTCTTTTTATTTCCAGTAACATCAAGGGTTTGCTGGTGTCGAAGGGTGAGTCGTTCACCACAAGTCTCGCTAAACAAGAGGCTGATTTGACACCAGAAATGATTGCATCGTGAGTATCTCTTCACCAATTATCCTGGGCTAATCGAATAGATTTCAGTGGATCATGGAAAGAGAAACAATTCAAGAAATACAACTATGAGTCACTTGGAGTTGTTCCATCACCTGGACATCTTCATCCGTTGATGAAAGTTCGCTCCGAGTTCCGTCAAATTTTCTTCTCAATGGGTTTCTCTGAAATGGCTACGAACCGTTATGTTGAGTCGTCGTTCTGGAACTTCGACGCACTCTTCCAACCACAACAACATCCAGCAAGAGATGCTCACGATACCTTCTTCGTTTCTGGCATGTTTCCTTATTTAAAGTAAATGTCCATTGTATTGTTTATAGATCCTGCTATCAGTACGACATTCCCAGCAGATTATCTGGAGAGAGTGAAAACCGTTCACTCAAAGGGTGGATATGGATCAGCTGGTTACAATTATGACTGGAAGATTGAGGAAGCTCAGAAAAATGTTCTAAGAACTCATACGACTGCTGTATCAGCGCGCCAATTGTATCAACTCGCTCAAGAGGTATTTTTATTCCCACAGTCAAAGGTCGTATAACGCGCCCGCGTTGATCGCCCCCTCTCACACATTGCGTTCTATGTGTTTGCGATCTGCCGCAGAGAGCGACGTTGCACGCATGGCGCAGTTGGGAACACAACCAACAACAGTCGCGCTGTTGTTGGTTCGTTCCCCAGCACCTGCCCGGTCTTTGCCCCGGATCAACTTCAATAGTTATGACGGTTTCCGACTCGGGAAAATAGATTCTTGTGTGACGAGGGAAATTTCAGACTTCGTTCTGAATGTCTCCTCTCGATATGCGATACATTTTTCGTTTTATGAATAGCGAAGTTCGATTTTCAGGGTTTCCGTCCGTCGAAGCTGTTCTCTATCGACCGTGTCTTCCGTAACGAGACATTGGATGCTACTCATTTGGCCGAATTCCACCAAGTCGAAGGAGTGATCGCTGAGAAAAATCTGAGCTTGGCTCATCTTATCGGAATCTTCACAGAGTTTTTCAAAAATATGGGAATCTTGGAAAAGGACCTTCGCTTCAAGCCGACTTACAATCCTTACACCGAGCCAAGCATGGAGATTTTCGCGTACCATAAAGGACTTGCCAAATGGGTTGAGGTATTTGAAAGCACAATGTAGATTGCAGCTAATATTAATATCTCAGATCGGAAACTCTGGAATGTTCCGCCCGGAAATGCTTCTCCCAATGGGTCTTCCTGCTGATGTGAATGTTGCTGGTTATGGTTTGTCACTGGAGCGTCCAACTATGATTAAGTACGGCATTAACAACATTCGTGATCTTTTCGGAAGCAAAATCGATCTGGATGTTGTGTACAACACTCCAATTTGCAGACTTGATAAGTAATCATATGCATATATTCTGTTTTCATATCCTCTTCATATTGAATTATTTCCGATTATTCGAAGTTGTTGGGTTTATTTTATTCTATTCTTGTTGTAGCTCAAATATTTATAATAAATGCTTGTTTGAAATGAGTTTTCGTTAACTGTTTTTTTTTTTGGTTGTGATCCTTTATCTGAATTTTGCTAGAGACCCGGAAGTGATTCAATTTTCCACTTTTTCAGAATGACTAGCAGATTAGCACGTCTCTGGCAGCCTGGAAATCCACAAAGGCGCGTTTTCCTGCCAGATTTTTGGATGGCTGTTGTTGAACCACCAAGTGTTGGTAGAAATCGGTTACCAAGAAATTGTGTGAAATTCGAGGTAGCGCATCATTTGATAATTAACTGCATCGCCGTTTGAATATTCGTATAATTACAGGTTGATCCTCGAATGTCTCGTCATGATATTCGAGAGTACCTCACGAAAATCTACGACTTGCCAGTACGCGACGTTCGAACAGAAGTACAAATGGGAGACATCACATGGAACACGAAGTTGGATCATCAATACAAAAAAGCAATGTGGAAAGAGGACGACAAGAAGATTGCATACGTTTTCATGTCCAAAGGATTCGATTTCTCATATCCGAAGATGTTCGAAGCGCTGGAAGAAGATTTGGAGTTGGTGAAGGCTATGAAGCAACAAGAGGAATTGAAGGACAAGCTCAACGAGAGATATGCTAACAGAAATCGACGAGTTGGAAATTTCCTGGCTGTCTAACTGGTTTATAATTCCTTTTTGTACATTTCAATGATTTAGGATTTTCGTTCTGTTGTTTTTGTTGAGTAGACTGATAAACTTTTTAAATATTGCTTCCAATTGAGTTACCTATTGCTCGGTGCCGTAATGGAAACGTATCGCAAATATTTCGTGTTTCAGATGCCCCAGTTCATTTTCATTAACTCATCGTATACAGGCGGTCTCCTCCTTCGTGTACTTTGCACTTTGCCCCCAGTTTTCTCCCATAGTGTCTTGCCTGTAGCCAAAAGATACCCGCCTATCTTGTAGTCTATTTCTCTCGTATTCCTCTGACCTCCGTCTCCACATGTTCCACTATCCATGATTTCTCTGATTGCTTTGTTTCTCTTCCAGTAATCATACACGTATTCTTGGCTTTTTTATCAGTAAGCTAACCTCTGCCTTTGATTAGGTGTACTTTCACCTAATTCTTTTTCATGAGAAAGTAATTTGAAATATAATTTTACATCTATCGAAACCAAAATATGGAATACGGAAGTCGGACATTGTTCTATTCGTTTTCAGAAAATATTAATTTTGATCTACTCTAGTGGGGTAGATTCTATGTACGCGGTGCAGTTCATTTTCATTTCACTTCATATTTTTGATTTTCAACACAATTGATGGAGTGAACACTCATTGATTCAATTTTTGTGTTCTTCTCTATCAAAACGCAAAGTTATTTGGGCCACCATCCAGCCCGCCCATCTCTATCTCTCTTCTTTTTCTCTATGCGTTTTTGTTTACCCTCTCTTCATTTCTTTTCTGCTGTTCCTTTTTTATTTTGTTTTTTTTGTACAAGTTCCATTGTGAGATTGATCAACCCGGAATTCTTTTTTCTGTGTGAACGACTTGAAAAATCTTCGAAAACGTTTGTAAAGTATCGTTCAACAAATTCCGGAAATGTAGAAATTAAACGTGAATTCATTTCATCTTCCACATTCGAAATCTCAACTTTTTCAACGTGGCGCTGACGGCTAATCAGGAATCAACGTTTTTCTTTTCAGGTTCAACTGGAAGCACTTCTCCGACCGCTTCCCCAATTCCACCAAAAGAAGTGACAAAAGAAAGTAAGTGAATAATAGTGTACCTCTCGAAACTACACTTATCAAAAAACCATTCAGTGTTCTTGAACCCCAATAGAGTAATAAAATTCCTATTTCGTCTTGTTTTATAGGAAATGTTGTCGCGTCTTGCCCATCAGTCGTCGTCGACGCTTCGCACTCACATTTCATTCCGTCTCTTCTCGCAATCATCTCCAGCGATGCAGAGTACTCTTCGAGTCGAAAAACAAGGAGAAGTTGCTGTTGTGAAGATTGATTTGCCAAACACAAAAGAAAATGTGCTCAACAAGGCTCTCTCGGCTGACATGAAAGCTACATTCGAAAAGGTAAGATGGTTTCTGAGCTACTCTTCTATTATGCCTTTCTTCATCTCAATCATTTTTCAATTGAAGTTTCTTTCAGCTTCAAGCCGATGAAAGCGTCAAATCGATCGTTGTCATGTCTGGAAAGCCAAACAGTTTTGTTGCTGGAGCCGATATTCAGATGCTGAAGGCCGAGAAAAGCGCCGCTGGAATTGAAGCGCTCTCTCGGGACGGACAAGAACAATTCTTCCGCATCGAGAAAAGCCAAAAGCCAGTGGTTGCTGCTATTATGGGAAGCTGTATGGGTGGAGGTCTTGAGCTTGCTCTCGCTTGTCATTACCGTATCGCAGTCAACGACAAGAAAACCCAATTGGCTGTTCCAGAAGTGATGCTCGGTCTGCTTCCAGGAGCGGGAGGAACTCAAAGACTACCAAAGCTGACCACTGTTCAAAACGTTCTCGATTTGACTCTGACTGGAAAGAAAATCAAGGCTGATAAAGCGAAGAAGATTGGAATTGTTGATCACGTCATTCAGCCACTTGGTGATGGACTTGGACCAGCAGCTGAAAACACTCACAAATACTTGGAAGAAGTTGCGGTGAAAACGGCGAAAGATTTGGCAGAGGGAAAACTCAAAGTGAACAGAGATAAGGGATTTGTTCACAAGGCCACCCAAGCAGTTATGACCAACTCGTTGTTCCTCGACAATGTGGTTCTCAAAATGGCCAAGGATAAGCTGATGAAGTTGACTGCTGGAAACTATCCAGCTCCACTCAAGATCCTCGATGTTGTTCGTACCGCCTACGTTGATCCCAAGAAAGGATATGAGGCGGAAGCCAAGGTAAATTTTTTTTTAAATCCTGTTTTACTGAACTTAATAAATTCACAATCAAACTCTTATTTACAGGCTTTCGGAGAACTTTCTCAAACATTCCAATCCAAAGCTTTGATCGGACTTTTCGATGGATCAACTGATGCGAAGAAGAACAAGTACGGAAAAGGTCTTCCAGTGAACGAGATTGCTGTTGTTGGAGCGGGACTTATGGGTGCTGGAATCGCAAACGTCACCATCGATAAGGGGGTTCGTACCGTTCTTCTTGATGCCAACCCGGCTGGAGTTGAACGAGGACAAAACCAGATTGCTACACATTTGAATGGACAAATGAAGAGAAGAAAGATCAACAAGTTGGAAAAAGAAAGAATCTACAATCATCTCGTTCCAACAATTGATTACTCTGCCATGAAAAATGCCGATCTCGTAATTGAGGCGGTTTTCGAGGATCTCCCACTGAAGCACAAAGTCATCAAGCAGATCGAAAGCGTTGTCGGACCAAACACAATCATTGCTTCCAATACTTCTGCTCTCCCAATTAAGGACATTGCTGCGGCTTCCTCAAGACCAGATAAGGTATAACCTCCTTCATTTTTGACTTTATTTGATTTCTACAACCTTGAGGTTATTGGCATGCACTACTTCTCTCCAGTTGAGAAGATGCAACTGCTCGAAATCATCACTCACGAGGGAACCTCAAAAGAAACTCTCGCAACTGCTGCTCAACTTGGTCTCAAGCAAGGAAAGCTCGTTGTTGTAGTCAAAGATTGCCCTGGATTCTTCGTTGTCCGTTGTCTTGGACCAATGATGTCAGAAGTGGTCCGTCTCCTTCAAGAAGGTGTCGATCCAGCTGAACTCGACAAACTTACCACCAAATTCGGATTCCCAGTCGGAGCTGCTACTCTGGCGGACGAGGTCGGACTTGATGTCGCTGAGCATGTCGCTCAATTCCTTGGAAAGGCTTTGGGACCACGTGTTCGTGGAGGATCTGCCGACTTGCTCTCGGAACTGGTGAATGCTGGACACAAGGGACGTAAGACTGGAAAAGGAATCTTCGTTTACGGAGATGGAAAGAAGGGAAGCAAGAAGGTGAACGAGGAAGCTACGAAATTGCTTCAAAAGTACAAGCTGACTCCAAACGCTGCTGTGTAAGCCCTCGAATCTCAGAATACTTCTCAATTTTGTTTTATTTTTTAGCTCGTCGCTAGAAGATCGTCAGCTCCGTCTCGTATCCCGATTTGTCAACGAAGCTCTTCTGTGCTTGGAAGAAGGTGTTCTCGCTTCCCCATCAGATGGAGATATCGCCTCCGTGTTCGGTATTGGATTCCCACCATTCTGGGGAGGTCCATTCCGTTTCGTTGATCTCTATGGCGCTGAAAAGTTGGTTGCTTCGATGGAAAAGTTCGCCGGAGCTTACGAATCTGCTCAATTCACCCCATGCCAACTTCTCAAGGACCATGCCAAGAGTGGAAAGAAGTTCTACAACTAAAATCATCATTTCGATCTTTCCCGATTCACTGTCTCTTCTTCTTCCGTCGTATGAACAGTGTGTATTTGTACCCTATGTGCCTATAAGATGAACCTCTTTTCTCTTTCGTTTCTCAATTTAGAATGTAGTTTCAGATCCCAACATGATTGCCCTTTATTTATTTGTTCGTTGTAAAAATATTGGTAGAGCATTTTACGTGTCGTTTTTCTCTCCCCGCTCAATTTTTTCAATTTTCTGTAAATGCGGTTTTCAAAATAAAAATATTCCCTTTGTCACACAGTTGAGCAGATGGCATTCTATAGAAAAAGAACAGGTCTTCACATAGTAAAGATAATGCGAAAAGATTTTTTATATGCGTGAACTATGGCCACGTAACTGATCGGAAAACGTGATCACCTTAGTTTTTTTGTATTATCTTGCTCTAGATCTAAGCTCCGCCCACTTTGTCCACAAGTCTGCGAGAATCATAAACCAATTCAATCCTTGTAAGTTCGGAATTGCTTAGAAAAACCAAACGGCGGAGCACGAACGTTCGAAATGGCCCAAGAGCTCATTCAGCTTAACCCTGGACAACAGGTAAACCATTCAGAAGAAGGCTTCTGAACTTTGCAGCATTCCAGGTCGAACGATGGGGAATTGAGAAGAAATTGGGAGAAGGAGGATTCGGTGCCGTCTACCGTGTATTCGATGCCACCGGCAAATATGCGATGAAAGTGGAAGGATGCAATGAGCAAATTCAAGTGCTCAAATTGGAAGTGTCGGTGCTCAATGAGCTCTCGAAGCGTGGAAATCGTCATTTCTGTAAGATTGAAGACAAGGGACGTTATGGTAACTTCAATTACGTCGTCATGACTCTTGTCGGAAAGTCGCTGCAAGACTTGAACAAGGCGGGACCCGGTGGTCATATGACCATGGGTTGCTCCATTGGTATCGGTATTCAAGCCTTGGAGGCTCTCGAAGATCTTCACAATATTGGATATCTCCATCGAGACGTGAAACCAGGAAACTACACTATCGGTCGTCCGGAGTTGAACGAAATCCGCAAGGTGTACATTCTCGATTTCGGAATGTGCAGAAAGTTCACTGGAAATGATGTTCGTACCAATGATATACATTGGCTTCCCATATTGAAATTTTCAGGGAACCATCAGAAAACCACGCCAAGCTGCTGGATTCCGTGGAACCGTCAAATACGCTCCTATCAGTTGTCACTTGCAAAGAGAGCTCTGCCGGTAATCCAACTTCTCCTGAGCCTTTGAGAGTCAAATGCATTTTCAGCAAGGACGATTTGGAGACTTGGATGTACATGCAGGTTGAATTGTCGGTTGGAACTCTTCCATGGCAACACATCAATGATATGAACCAAGTCGGACAAGCGAAGCAAGGAATTCGCAACAACCTCGCTCAACTGTTCCCACCTCCATGCCCACATCAATTCCAGGAGATTATGCGTATGGTGGATCAGATGAAATACTACGATGCACCAAACTATCAAGCAATTTATGGAGTTGGTTGAATTCAGTGAAACATGATTGATATCGAATGCATTTTCAGATGATGCGTCAGGCATACGGAGCTGTTGGATCGAACGAGAGTGCTCCGTACGACTGGGAGAATGGAGGTCCAGCTGCTTACTTGCTCCACTAGTTGGATGATATCAATGTGCTCAAAAGAGATGATGTTTTATTGTATTGGAATGAATAGTGTATTGAGAAAATTTTTCTTTTGTTTTTATGAATCTCCATTGTACAGTACCGTTCGAAATGGTTTCAGTTTGATCAACTTCGGACTGAAAACTAGACTCAGAAATTTTGTTACGACCACTGGAAGCTGAAAGCAAGGAAGACAGAAAAACTTCACTGAAAAAATGAAGTTAGGCACCGAACCCTCACAGATCATATCATAATTTTTCTAATTTTTTTTTTCTAAGTCTAATCGGTCAATGCCCTGGTTATTATCAACGATAAAATCTTGGTGATGGACGCGGAAGCTGTCTGATCATGTGACTGGACATTGCTCATAACTGTTTTCTTCTTGCTCAAAACTTGTTGCCTGACTTTTCCTTTTTTCTGACGTTTTTTCTCCGGATCACGGTCTCAGGATCACGGGATCTGGACATTCTATGACTCTTGCTCCGCCCCCTTTCCAGTTCAAGAGAACCCTATTGAAGTTGTATCTCCAATTTCTGGCTATATCCTAATAACTGATATAATTTTGATAGGGTGGCCACACAGGCAAAAACCGGCGTGGGTCGCCAGGATTTTCCTGGCAAGGGCGACCATCGCCAGTTTTAAAAATTGTTGGCAATTTTTGCCATTGACGTGGAATCCACAGGGCTAGTGTTCTAAACTGGCGATCAGAAAACGGCCCTAGATTCAAGACTCCAACACTAGGAACGAGATTAAGGCTATCTGAATTTTGAGCGTAATGACGATGCGTAAAGCTCAATAAACCAAAAAATGAGCATATCGAAAACTCTTTATTCAAACGAACAAGCAATGATCTTTTCTATTTCTTCTATTCCGATGGTGCTCCTGGTTGTTTCCGGATGGTTTGACGAAGTGGAACTGGTTTTCTCGTCTTCAGAGCAGGTTCTTCTCTGGTTGTTCTCTTTGCACTATTCCGTTCCTTCCGATTGGCAGTCTTCTTTTTCTGCATGTCTCCAGTTCTCGATTTGTTCCGATTTTTCTCCGATGATCCATCTTGTTCCTGCTCCTCGTTCACTACAACATCCATTTCGAGACTGATGATCTGAAAATAAACCTTTTTTCCATTTCAAAGATTTGGCATGAGAAAATGTTTTCAGATAGCAACAATGCCTCCTCAGATATGAAATATCAATTGTCAGAAGATAATACTAACCGGCATCTGAGTTCTGTTGACTCCCTTCAGATTGTTGATTTGCATTCTTTTCAAATCGGATTGCTGAATTGGAACGAGAGCACCGACAAGTTGTTCGAGAACTTTCTGGAAATCCGGTCGATCATCTGGTTTTCTTGCCCAAATCGAACTGAGAACTGCTTGCATACTGGGCAATTTGGTATGATTCTCAATCGTTGGCATGTTTGCTCTCTTGATTTTCCGAATGATCGCAGTGTCTTCTTCTCCGTCAAACAGTTTCGCTCCATTGTTGTAAACCTCAAAAATGACAACTCCAAATGCCCAGACGTCCGTTTTGCTGGAGAATTCAGATTCTCGTTGAATGCATTCTGGAGCGAGCCAAGCAAGTGGAGCTTCTTTGAGCGCTTCCTTGAACGCCGTCTGATTATTCTCCAAAGTTTTGCTCAATCCGAAATCCGCGATTTTGACGTGGCCTTCAGAAGAGATCAGACAGTTTCTGGATGCCAAATCGCGATGGATACATTTTTGGAAGTGAAGATATCTCATTCCACGAGCCGCCTGAAATAGGGAAAACTTGGTGAAGATACGAGAAATATATCTTACATCAATGAGGAGAATCTGTCTTTCGAATTCCTCCATATCTTTGCCAAACTTTTTGAGTGCATCTTCGAGACTTCCTCCTGCACAAAACTCCATGCAAACCATGAATGGTGGAAGATCACATGCGAGACCGTAGAGCTAAAATATCCATTTTCAGAACATAACACGCATTTTCACTAACCAAAATGACATTGAGATGTTTGTAATTCATCATAATCCTTGCTTCAGCGAACAACAAGTTTCGTGTTTCCATCAGGGCCGCCGATTCCTTTCCCGTATCCTTCGACACCTTAATCGCCACATCTTTTGCCTCTCCATCCTTCTTCAACAGTTTCCCTTTGTAGACAATACAGAAGTTTCCCGATCCAAGCCTTCCAGAATCATCGTATCTCACTTGAGAATGTCTCAATTGCCACGGAGGACGTTTCAACGGGCGGCCCAATCTGATTTTACAAGCGAGGCGGTGATGTTGGAAGTATTCGATCATCTCTTCCAGTGATGGGAATGGTTTCGACTCATGGGTCACTGACTTTCCGTTTCCCTTGTTATCCTTGAACTCTTGGATAAGGATGTACTCGCCTCCACGACATTCGATCAGGTAGTGATGCATGCAGTCGACATCACCATTTCCGATTTTGACGGAGAGAAACAGGCCGAGAGCGACCTCAGTTTTCAAAAAGGACGAGCGAACAAGAAATGTTCCTGGAGGCGATTCCTTCATCAGGCGTCTGAAAAATTAGAATGTTTCAGGATGTTCAAGCATTATAAGGATTTTCTGGATCTCCGATTTGAGTGTACCAGAATTAAAAAGATTTGAGAGTTCTAAACCTTTCTGGACCCTCCTGGATCCAGCACTTTCCTCCGGACCCTTCAACCCATCTATCGAAAACACTTACGCGACTTCTTCCTTCTTTTGAACTCCATGATAACACTTCAACTGATGCACACGAAATTTCTCGGTAGTCCCCGTTTTCTCTTGTTTTTCTTGTGATTTCTCACATCCTTCTCCGCCTCGACGCATCTTTGAACTGGTTTTAAATATTCTTTTCTGTTCACTGTTGCAACCGTTGAAATTATTGCCGAATATGATGAAAACCGCCGTAATTTTGTAAGAATAAATTTTTTTCGAGGGGACGTGGAAGTTGCTCTTTGGGAAAACCGAAAAAAGTTGAACTTTTTTTTGGTTGTGTTGGGTTTTCACGGGAAACTCTGAATCTTCTGTTTTTTAGATGAGATCAATGGCCACCTGTATTTGTGTGGCTTTCAAAGAGTGATCAATGTTTGATTTCTGTTAAGACGCAATCCATGAAAAACTCATAACAATAATTTTCATCTGGCCACGCCCATTTTTGGCCATACAGATGACAACTTGGCCAAAATATGAAAATTTTTCTATCAAGAGATGATGATGAGATCTCTTCTGGAATCAATAGCTGGCACATTTTTGAGCATCTTCTGTGTTTTCTAAGTCGTCTGCCTTCAGGAGAAAATTTTCATTTTTTCGTCATTTTTTTCAATTTTGGTCGTCAGTCCTACTAAAAGTGGCGTCCTGAAAAATTTTTCTACTACGTCCGGCGAGATGATGTTTGAAATGGAGAAATCGACTTCAGAGGTACTCACAGCCAAAAAATCTCCTTTTGTTTCGCGGTGCTGCAACATCGAAAAACTTGAGAATATGGAAAAATTTGAGGAATTTTCATGGGGTCCCCCCTTACCTAAAAATCGAAATTTTGACATTTTTCTCCAAATGACTTTTTTGAACAGGTCCATCAATAAATAACGTTTTCCCAAAGTATGGCGAGTTATTCTCATGACTTAGGGCACATAAGACCGTTTTCAAACTTCGAGTCGGACTCAAAGTTGAGGATGTCCTAAAATCCTAGAAACTCTTTAAAAACTCGCCATACTTTGGGAAAACGTTATTTATTAATGGAACTGTTCAAAAAAATTATTTGGAAAAAAATGTCAAAATTTCGATTTTTAGGTAAGGGGGGACCCCATGAAAATTCCTCAAATTTTTCTATATTTTCAAGTTTTTCGATATTTTGACACCGCGAAACATGGGGAGATTTTTTGAATGTGAGTACCTCTAAAGTCGACTTTTCTATTTCAAACATCATCTCGCCGGACGTAGTATAAAAATTTTTCAGGACGCCACTTTTAGTAGGACAGACGACCAAAATTGAAAAAAATGGCCAAAAAATGAAAATTTTCTCTCGAATGCAGACGACTTAGAAAAATGGTTTTGACACAAAAGATGCTCAAAAATGTGCCAGCTATTGATTGCTGAAAAGATTTCATCGTTATCTCCAAAAGGAAAAATTTTCGATTTTTGGCCAACTTGTCATCTGAATATGGCCAAAAGGGGGCGTGGCCAGATGAAAATTATTGTTATGTACTATGAGCACCCTGCAGTCTCTAAATACAAAAGAACACCCAGATTGATCAAGTATGAAAAAGTTGTGCCGCCTGTAGTTCAGTCACACTCGTGTTTCTCGTGGATTGCGTCTTAAAAGTTTCTGCTATGATCAGCAAAAGTGAAAAAATCTAGGATTCTGAAAATTAAGGTGTTAAATTCAGAATGCCCTGGTTATTATCAACGATAAAATCTTGGTGATGGACGCGGAAGCTGTCTGATCATGTGACTGGACATTGCTCATAACTGTTTTCCTCTTGCTCAAAACTTGTTGCCTGTCTTTTTTCTTTTTCTTACGTTTTTGTCTCCGGATCACGGTCTCAGGATCACGGGATTTGGAGACTCTATGACTCTTGCTTCGCCCCCTTTCCAGTTCACGAGGACCCTATTGAAGTTGTATTGACTGACTGATATAATTTTGAACTAAATCGGATAAGTAGGGACTGCACTAGGGTCACACAGATAACACTATGATTCAGGAGCTGCATTATTGAATGGGAGCGTGATGGAAGCTCCTTTGTCACTATCATTCGTCTATGCTTTAGCTCTTCTCAAACCGTTTTGTTTTCATTATGGTTCCCGAACCTAGACATAAAGTGTTTATTCAAATCAAAGTTTACTATGCACAACATCACTTGTCTTATTCTTGACTTCCGATTTTGGAAGAACTACTTTCGTCTCTCGATTCCAATCCGGAATATTTGCTCCCCGCCCAAGATGTTTCATAAAGAATTCCACATTCTTCGCCCATGTTGTTTCTTGTGATTTCGAATGCTGATAGCATTCTCCACCGAATCCCCACATCAAATTAATCTGTGCATTGTAGATGATTCCGTGGTGTGGGAAATATGGAAAGTAGAGAAAATGACCTCCTGGTACCAGTTCGGACTGAAAATTGAACAAATGGTACATATTAAACTTTGAATTGAATTCAAACCTCAACGGAGTGACCAGTTGCCATGAGATTGTCACGAATATTATCTCTAGAAGGTACTCCGTCCACAAGCATATCATCATAGCATTGCTGAAAATAACAAACGCAATTATTTATTGTACATTTTTACTGACCACAATCCTATACGCTGTATCTTTAGGTGATCTCCACCAAGGAATACTCGTTGTAGGTGTCAGTTTACTGTACATATCCTTAAACGCTGGTTTCTGTCTCAGTACTCCATTCACAAAATCGGACATTCCTTCGTCTAATAACGGAACTTCCATTGGTTTTCCGTTCTCTCTCATTACAGCATTATCTCTACAGAATGCGGCTGAACAGTTCAATGCAACAACTGCAGAAACTTGATGATATTTTGTAGAAAGATAGTTGGCTGTCAGTCCTCCAAATGATTGTCCAACTAATCCAATCTTTCCAGAGCAAAAGGGCAGCTTTTGAACGTATTCTATTGGTTTCTGTAATCTGCCTGATTAATGATTGCAACTAGTTTGTTTAGTTTCTCACTCCGAAAAACTCAATGTCAACTTCTGGAATGGATCTTGGCAACTCTTTCTTATAAGCGTAATATGCAAAAGTGAAGGTAACAAAGCCTTCCGAAGCCAATACCGCTGCATATCCACTCTCCAACATTCCATTTGATCCAGGAATAAATACGACAGTTGGAAAAGGACCAGGACCAGGAGGTTTGAATAATGTTCCATATAAACCATTTTCAGCTACATTGATCTGAGAAACCAGTGGATGTTTCCAGTGTTTCTTCAGATGAATCGTGTCAATCACCTCCTCAGAGTCATTCAAAAGTCTACAAAGGAAGTGGAAGAAGAATGACGAAATCGTGGATCTTACTGTAGTGTATAATAGAATGTGTTTGGATCGTATGTCTTGAAAAAATGGCCAGGTCGAACGCTTTGAGTTGGTTCAAGTGATAGAAAGAGACCCATTGGATCAACATCTGAAAACCCCTGTTCCTCAGAAGAAATCATTGAGTGCTAAAATCTACCATGATACATTCCCCGAATCGGAGCATCTCTTGCCAAATCGATGTTTCCCATTGAATCTGAGTGAATGACACAATATGAAGCATAGGTTCCCCGGTCATAATGTAATCTGAAATTGACGCATTTTCTTTCAAAGTTTCAAGTTTTTATTGTCGTTTGCAAACATGAACTATCTTAAGTACAATGTTTTGTAATCATAAGCCTCTAGGTCAGTGGCATCGCTAATTTTTGTTGTTTATCGTTGAAAAAAGTCTACTTTGGGGGTCTATAAAAAAAGGGGCTCAACGCTGTCCGTTTGGTTTGATATATATATATATATATATATATATATATATATATATATATATATATATATATATATATATATATATATATATATATATATATATATATATATATATATATATATATATATATATATATATATATATAGGCTTATACAACTTCCAAACTCTTTGCTTGTTGTTGACAATTTTTTGGAACGGCATCATCAAAAGATGATTAGTCTCGTGATTTGTTTTGGTTTTCTTCCAATTTCATGGATTCTCCTGTTTTCTGGATTTTATCGGACACACCGTAAAAAAGTTTCAGATCAAACCAATAAGTTTGAACCGCTTTCCCAGACCCCCAAAGTAAGCGTTTTTCCACTGAAAACAAGAGTGCACAGCCTCTTGAGGGGTCCTGTAAATTCATGTTTAATTCATCGAGTTTTCGAATCTGAAGCTATTCTAAACAAAAAAATAGAATCTCACCTCAGAATGAATGTGTAACATCTCCATTCCTCTAATCCACTTGCAGTTATATGAATCTTTTCAGCTTGTAAACTGTCAACTTTGTCAACATGCAACATGTTTGTCATGTGTGCAGAAAAGGGGTACTGTTTAAACAAGTGTTATATAGCCTGTGCAGAAATTTTGAATAAAACGAAAGTACAGCTTTTTATCAGTTGAACGATAAGAAAAATGTTGCCAATTGTTTCTCTTTCAGGAATTGTTATTTATGTAATGGTCATTGGAATCGAGGTGGAGTCTCTTGTGTTCAAGATGAAAATAAAGACGAGGAGTCATAAGTTTTAAACTCTGATCAAATTGTTTGAATTGGAGTTGTTTGGAATGTAAGGGTTTTTGCTTTCTAGTTTTTTGAACTCTTATAACCGATTTTGTAAGTTTACATATAAGCTCTGGAACCTGAAATATATTTTGCGCTGAACTTAGAAAATAAACAGTGTGGTAAGGGTTGAAAATTTTAGCAGGTAAATACCAAGTTACGCGGAGCGAATTATTCAGAAGATGCGATGGAGAATTGAGAAAACCTCAAAATGTTAGCAGTATGCAGTATGCTATGGAAGAGTTCAAATTCTAAATTTGGGAGGGAAAGAAATCAGCTACTTCTCATTTCATCGTAGACTTGAATATATTGAATGTTAATCGATCGTTCTTCAAAAATGTCACTCCCAGGTGGATGATATAAAACTTCTTACGAAGATCCAAGTTTATAAGAATGCTAATTTTCCTGGAAAATTTGCTCGATCAATTGTTTCAGAGGCGTCCCTTCACGATAGTTTATAGAACATCCCATGATGATCACCATGTTTCATAATGATTCTGGACATGCTTCATGATATAACCTTCAATTATCGCGTTCTTCTTTTTCTACTTTTTGCAAGAATACAGAATGTGAACCCGGAACGGTTTCTTTCGGGCAGAATTCACAATAAACTAGTGATAATACTTCTAATCTTGAAGGTCAATGAATCTGAATCTCTTCTCCCATCACATTGTATCATTTACTCATTTCATTACCATGTAGTAAAGCGGAAGCAAAAAAAACATGGAATGTCCTTGGTCAGAAGACGGAAGAAAAAGGAAAAGGGTATAAAAATGTAACAGGAACAACGAAAAAGTCACCATTCAAATTAAAATGGCCAAAACTTTGGTAACGATCGCCAGTGTTGGCAGCGGAGTTGCTGTGATTGCTTGTCTTTTCACTGTTGGATATATCTTCAATGATATTAACTCCTTCTATGATGATGTTATGGATACTATGACTGAGTTCAAGGTTAGTGTTTCTTAATTTTTGGAACTCACAATCCTGATTATTTTAGTTCAATGAGCAACAAGCATGGAACTCGATGGTGAAGCCAACTGACGTCTTCGGGAGAATCAAGCGCGGAATCAACAAGAGAAATGCTCAGTGTGCATGTGGAGCTCAATCCCACGGATGTCCAGCTGGACCACCAGGACCCCCAGGACAGCCAGGAGCCCAAGGAGAACCAGGACATCAAGGAGAGGCTGGTAAACCAGGAGCCAATGGAGTCGCTATTGGAATCGTTACTGGACCAGGACCGTGTATCACATGCCCAGCTGGAGCCCCAGGACCAGCCGGAGCTCCAGGAGCTCCAGGAGCACCAGGACCCTCTGGAGCCCCAGGACAAGATGCTTACGGAGGAGGACCAGGACCAGCCGGACCAACCGGACCAGCTGGAGATGCTGGAGCACCAGGACAAGCAGGAGCACCAGGAGCCCCAGGAAATCCAGGACGTGGAGGACAACGCAGCCGTGGACTTCCAGGACCAGCTGGAGCCCCAGGACCACAAGGAGCTGCTGGAGGACCAGGACAACCAGGACAGTCTGGAGGAGCGGGTGCTCCTGGACCAGCTGGAGCTCCAGGAGCTCCAGGACAACCAGGACAAGCCGGTTCCCCAGGTACACCAGGAGCACCAGGAAATGCTGGTTCCCCAGGAGGAGATGCTGCATATTGCCCATGTCCAGCTCGTTCTGTGGCTGTTCGTAAACATCGCAAGGTCTTCCGCAAGCGTGTTGTCAAAGTCTCTGCATAAATTCTTTGTTCTACAATAAATAATTTCCATTAACTTTTTGTTCTCAGTTTCAGAATTATGCGCTCGGAATGCCAAGTACACTGGCGTTTATGTTTTTCATTGACTGCGTTAGTAGGTAATTCATCTGAAACGCCCACATAAAGAATTAAGACAACTAATTGGTGATAATCTATTCAACCCCGAGCATTCGTTGCTAGTTTTTCTTCTGCCCTTTAGAAAGATTCTCAGAAACACAAAACAATTTCTCCGATGTTCTGGCACCCTGGCACTCTAGTGAACTGTAACAGTATAGTAACCGGCACAGACACCATGACCGGGTTATATACTGCATAAAAGGAGGGGTTTTCCTCAGTTGGTATCACTGATCACATCAACCGATCATGAGAACTCTGGCGATTTTCGTCTTGCTTCTGCTCGTCATCACTGCTGCTGCTGAAGGGTCTGGAAGTGCTCCGACGAACGGGACGTCTCTGGATAGTCCACCTCCAGGTGGAAACGGAACATCGACTGACGAGCGTGAACGACAATCATCCCCTGACGAGCATGATCGAACATCATCACCTGACGAGCGTGCGCGACCATCATCGCCTGAAGGAGGAAACAAAGATGTCGTTCCAAATCCACCAGCCACCAACGAGGAAGTGAGTGACAATGGTAATCCATCGGAAGAAACAACTTCTGTGACAAGCGGAGGACGTCTCGTTGGAGGACTCTTTGCTACCATCACTGCTTTTATTTACTTGTTTTAATGATTTAATAAATATTTGTGAAGTATTTTAATTCGTTATTTAGTTTCGGATATTGTTTTACTCAGAATTTTCACTGCCCCGATGCATGCGAGAAAATTTTTTCGCAAAAGTCTCGTTCAATAGAAAGTACAGTACTTTTGGTTAAAGGCGCATTACGATATTTCCAGTCGTGTCGAGACCTGCAAAAGTGATTCGCCGCGAATTCGAATAGCGCCAAAGCCAATTGATGAAACTGAAAATACGAAAAAATGTTCGAACTTCTTCTCATTCGTCATTATCCAAATGTTCGCTCGGAGAAGAAGTGGGGCGTATCGGACGGTTGCTGCACATTCGCCGAAGGCTGCAGCAGGTACTGTTAGATTTTTGAGAGCATTTTTTGTAAAGCAACATTAAAGCTCCGATTTGGAGTATCCGTTATGTAAGAGTGTTGTAAATTGTTGCAGTAGCTTAAATTAATAGACAAATATACATCTGAAAATCATGAGGTTCATGAGAAAATAGGGAGATTAGAACAAGAGTCCGAAAATTTTGAATACAATTCGAAATGTTGATAAGTTGAAATATGGTGGGAGTTCAGTAGGAATATTCATCTCATGTGCTTTTTTTCCAGTTGCTCGCCGAACCGTTGGAGTCAAGCCACTCGCGTCACGACTAGCTGAACCACTACCGACCTCATTGGCAACTGGAAGACACTCAACACTTGGACACGATGGATGCCCAACGCTCAACAAGACTGCAAGAGCAACTCCGTCACGTATCCCGTCCGCAATCCGGCCAGCATCCACTTCCAGCAGACCTCCATCTACATCATCTGTCCGTTCTCTCACGACACAGCGCACCTCTTCATTTGCTTGTAACCGAACAATCGCTGCACCAAGCAAAACGAAACCTGTTGGACGAACAGTTCCAGTAGCCGCCCGTAAACCATCAGAATTGGATTCTCTCAAAGCGAAAGTTGCCCAGATGGAACACGACATCGTTCTGAAAGATGAAACACTGCATGCCACGCGACAAATGTCTGATATGCTGAAAGCAACTAATGAAAGCAACAGAGCACAACTGGAAATGCTCACGATGCAACGAGACACCTATAAGAGTCAAGCTGAGGTTTTGGCTGGGCAATGCGAAGTGCATAAATCAGAGAACGATAAGAAAGCGCTTGTAATTGACGAACTGAAATCGCAACTCAACGATAAAGAGGATGCAATGCGAAAACTGCACAATGATGTCGTTGACTTGAGAGGGCAAATCCGCGTAGCTGTACGTGTTCGGCCAATGCTCAAATCGGAAGCAGATGGTTCTAGCGATTCTGCAATCGAGTTTCCAGCCGTCAATTCGATCATCATCAATCATGGATCAAAATCGACTGGAGCAGTCGCTTTTGAAAAAGTGTTCACTCCTGTGTTCACACAAAGCCAAGTGTTCTCCGAAATCGAAGACTTCATTCTGGTTTGTTACAATACAACTTAGTTCCATTCGTAAAATTATTTTTCAGTCTGCGCTTCATGGCTACAACGTCGGTTTGATCGCATTTGGGCAGACGGGGAGTGGTAAAACTCACACGATGAGAGGAAAAGAAGATGATGATGAGGGAATCATACCAAGGGCAGCTTCATTTCTTTTCAAAGAATCGAGAAAGTTGGAAGCTTTTGGATGGAAGTTTCAGTTCTCACTCTCCTTCCTCGAAATATACAACAACGAAGCATGCGATCTTCTCAACAATCATGCTACTATCAAACTCCGTCTGGCCAAGGAAAGCGTTGCTCTTGATGGACTTTCTGAACATCCACTGAAAAAGCAATCCGACATGGCGGCTCTGCTTCGGACAGCCGATGGAAACAGAAAAACTGCTTCTACCAAGTGCAACGAATACTCATCTCGTTCACATGCCGTATACATGTGGAATATCAAAGCTCATCAGGAATCGACTGGTATGAGAACGACCGCTGACCATTGATATTTACAATTAATTTTTTTAGGAATCTCCACTTCGTCCGTGTTGAAATTGGTGGACTTGGCCGGATCTGAACGTGCTAAAGAGTCGGGAGTTACTGGAGAACAGTTCAAGGAGATGACAAGCATCAATCAATCATTGTCGGTTCTGCAGAAATGTATCAACATGCAAAAGTCGAAATCAACTCATGTGCCATATCGCGATAGCAAGTTGACGCAAGTGCTCATGGACTGTTTGGGACGCGGAAATTCCAAAACGATGGTTGTGGTGAACATCAACCCGTGCAATGAGCAGGCAACCGAGTCGAAGCGGAGCATCGAGTTCGCCGCCAAGATGCGAGATACGCATATCGGTTCAGCCGTACAACAGCGTGATCTGTGAAGGCTATAATTATAACAAGCTCGTATATTGTAAAATTTTATAGTTGTTTCTCATGTACAATAATTTATATTTGTCTACTAGCAATGAAGAATTTTCTTGTTCTTGGTTATGATTTTACGGAGTAACTGTTCTGGCTCAAAATCACAGCTGAAATATATTTTTGTTTGAATTTTCTTCGTTCATTATTTCTTTCAAAGTATAATATTTATCGAGCTATCATAAGCGAGTGATAGTAACATGGTTTTGTAGATGCTCGGGACATATCGACCAAAATCTGATCCAGCAGTACCTAAGCAAGTATCGAGAACGACGAGAACTCGGCCGACTTCTCAGTTTACTGGAGAAAATGGCCCGAAAACCAGATCAGCATCAACGCGGTAAGGTTGTGCGAACTTCATTATTTCTTCATTCAGAAATTTCAGAAGAGCACAAGAGCAACCAATAGCCATCACATATTTGGGCCGTTCCCGTACAGCGAGTGACAGTGAGGCTGCAGCTGGTACTAGTCGTTCTCGTCGTCCATCTCCTTCCGTTCTTGCGAGAAAAGTCGAACGCATGACTGTATTTGAGACAAAGACAGATGACCCCAGCTTTTCGTCAACATCGTCTACAGATTCATCATCAATGTCGAACAAATCGCAATGGACTGCGTGTATTGATACTGTGAATGAAATCGGAACTGTGGCAAAAAGCGAGAATAAATGTGCGCTCTAACAGCAATGATATTTATTATTATTTTCACTGTTCAGATATTCGTCGATTGAAAACAATGATGTCTCGTCGGTTTCCTAATTTCGAAAAGGAAGTCGCAAAAGATGAACGCCTCACTCTGGTAGCGATAAGATTTGCATCAAATCGGCACTGTTGGTCACTGAATTCATGTCACGCATATCTCCCAACAATCGTCGGTGAGTATGCCAAAATTAACAGATAAATAGATTTATATTTATTTCTTCAGAAAACTTGATCAGTGTGAATGCCGTGTATCAGTCAATTGCATTGAATGGACTTGAAGAAATCGCCGATACATGGTTCGAAAAGATTTGTCGATTTGCATCGGCTGGAGCAACTCGGATTGGAGTGGATATTGCTGCAGAAGAACGGACAGACAAGGCAAGAACATGTGTTGAGCACTTCCGTGAAATAGTGAAGAAGAGGGACTCCTATTACAAACGGATGGACGAGAATGCGATCTACAAATTGGACAATATTCTTGCTAAGCTGAAAACAGCATGATAACTCTACCTGATATTCTTCCTATTGCTGTGATGTACATTGTACATTTGTCATTCTACCAAAACCTATACCTCGTTAACATGTTTCGTGAACTTCACGATCACCAGTTCATACATAGTGGGTATGTATTCATTGTTCTTGTTGCCCATAATCATTTCATGTCAAATAAATATTGGACCCTACTTAACTTGAAGTTTCACATCTCAAAGTAATCTTTCGCCGACAACAGTGTAATTATCAAAGGAACTTTTCGAATGAAAATGGTTTATTGTAGAACGAAGAATTTATGCAGAGACTTTGACAACACGCTTGCGGAAGACCTTGCGATGTTTACGAACAGCCACAGAACGAGCTGGACATGGGCAATATGCAGCATCTCCTCCTGGGGAACCAGCATTTCCTGGTGCTCCTGGTGTACCTGGAGAACCGGCTTGTCCTGGTTGTCCTGGAGCTCCTGGAGCTCCAGCTGGTCCAGGAGCACCAGCTCCGCCAGACTGTCCTGGTTGTCCTGGTCCTCCAGAAGCTCCTTGTGGTCCTGGGGCTCCAGCTGGTCCTGGAAGTCCACGGCTGCGTTGTCCTCCACGTCCTGGATTTCCTGGGGCTCCTGGTGCTCCTGCTTGTCCTGGTGCTCCAGCATCTCCAGCTGGTCCGGTTGGTCCGGCTGGTCCTGGTCCTCCTCCGTAAGCATCTTGTCCTGGGGCTCCAGAGGGTCCTGGTGCTCCTGGAGCTCCTGGAGCTCCGGCTGGTCCTGGGGCTCCAGCTGGGCATGTGATACACGGTCCTGGTCCAGTAACGATTCCAATAGCGACTCCATTGGCTCCTGGTTTACCAGCCTCTCCTTGATGTCCTGGTTCTCCTTGGGCTCCTGGCTGTCCTGGGGGTCCTGGTGGTCCAGCTGGACATCCGTGGGATTGAGCTCCACATGCACACTGAGCATTTCTCTTGTTGATTCCGCGCTTGATTCTCCCGAAGACGTCAGTTGGCTTCACCATCGAGTTCCATGCTTGTTGCTCATTGAACTAAAATAATCAGGATTGTGAGTTCCAAAAATTAAGAAACACTAACCTTGAACTCAGTCATAGTATCCATAACATCATCATAGAAGGAGTTAATATCATTGAAGATATATCCAACAGTGAAAAGACAAGCAATCACAGCAACTCCGCTGCCAACACTGGCGATCGTTACCAAAGTTTTGGCCATTTTAATTTGAATGGTGACTTTTTCGTTGTTCCTGTTACATTTTTATACCCTTTTCCTTTTTCTTCCGTCTTCTGACCAAGGACATTCCATGTTTTTTTTGCTTCCGCTTTACTACATGGTAATGAAATGAGTAAATGATACAATGTGATGGGAGAAGAGATTCAGATTCATTGACCTTCAAGATTAGAAGTATTATCACTAGTTTATTGTGAATTCTGGCCGAAAGAAACCGTTCCGGGTTCACATTCTGTATTCTTGCAAAAAGTAGAAAAAGAAGAAAGCGATAATTGAAGGTTATATCATGAAGCATGTCCAGAATCATTATGAAACATGGTGATCATCATGGGATGTTCTATAAACTATCGTGAAGGGACGCCTCTGAAACAATTTTTCCAGGAAAAATAGCATTCTTATAATCTTGGATATTCGAAAGAAGTTGTATATATTCACCTGGGAGTGACATTTTTGAAGGACGATCGATTAACATTCAATATATTCAAGTCTACGATGAAAGGAGAAGTAGCTGATTTCTTTCCCTCCCAAATTCAGAATTTGCACTCTTCCATAGTACTGCATACTGCTAACATTCTGACGTCTCTACATGATTGGGAAAGAAAGAAAGAAGAAAGTTATGATTGGGTGTTAGTATGAAGTGTGTCTAGGATCCTTGAAAAAGTAAAGACATTGCTACCATAATTGGATAATTCAGAAACATAAGTACAGAGAAATCTTTAAACGACTTAACCTAGTAATTGTTCTGTAGGAGTAGCATCCTAGAACACTTGTATATTCTTAAGAAGTTTTATATAGTCCATCAGAGAGTGAGATTATGAAAGAAGGCCGATCCACATTCAATAATTTCAATTCTGCTATGAAGTTGACGTCTTCCTCTCTAAAATTCGAAACCTGAACTTTCCATTTTTGTCATCATACCGCCAACATTCTGACGTCTTCTCAATTCTCCCCCACATCTTCTGAATAATTCACTCCACATAAGGTATGTAAGTATAACCTCATATATTCCTGTCCATTTCCTGTCCTATTCTCTTTTTCTCTTTCTTCTCAGAGAAAATACCTACCTAATCTATCTTTTCCCTTCTCTTTTATGGCTCCTTTTCTTTTTTTCTTTGTTCGGGAGCCGTCATCTCAAATCTTTACTATGTCCTCTCTTTTTTTCTCTTTGTACCCGTTAAATTGAATTACACTTGCACATCTTCCTTCTTCGAGAAGACGAGAACAAAAGTCGTTTTTTGATTTCGAGCTTTGGGAAAGTCTTCCTCATTCCGAAAGTTCTTGAACTTTATCTAACACAACACAGTTTTTTTTGAGCGCCAGTGTCCGTACGAAGACTTCTAAGAAACAACAAGTCTACTTCTCGTAGAATCCCCAGTTCAAAATCCAATCAATTTAGATTAATATCGAAATTTGAAAACTCAAAGAGCATCCCACTTTTCCCCCCAAAACCAACTGACTCTTTCTTTTTCTCATTCATTTTTTTCCCACAACTCAAAAAATCTCGAGCTCCCACTCATTTTCTCTCTGTTTTTCACTTCTCTTTTCAACACCCTCATTTTCTGTTCTTCTTTTTCATTCCACTGGACACACACCTGTTATTATATGTCGGATGACTCTCGACTCATTCTCAATCAATTTATCTTTTCGTCTGGAGTGAAAAAGAAGCTTCGAGAGAGAAAATGAGAGTGTATCATTACGTTTTTCATTGGACGTCCTTCGAGACGTTTCTGTTCCAGGTGGTCACTACTATCCCCATAGAATGTTGTGTTCTTCCTTATTTACAGAGCATTCCGCTTGACTGTCTATTCGGAACTCAGTTACTTTAATGTAAAGCTGGCTTTCGTAGAAAGGCATGTATCAGACAGTTTCCGAGAGTCTCAACCTCCCAACTTTCCTGATAATGCTCAAATTTTGGTGCTCTGTTGGATTTCCCGCTTCTTCTCGAAAACCACAGAACTACCGTCAAACTTTCAGAATTATTGTTTCAAGCGCAGGAGAATTTGAAATTATTAATTATTTTTTTGTAATCTCGCATCTACAGTTTACCGTGCACTAAGTTGTACAACTTAACCATTGTCACTTGATAAACACCAATTTTGAGGGTCTGAAAATGTGGCTTCTCACCATCAGATTTTGCAAAAGTTTGGTGGATGTACAACTCTAAAACTACATTTTCTCAGTTGACAACTTTTCCTATAACCGCAGCCAAGGGCACCCAAAGGAAACCTTAATTTCGGAAAATAGGGCGATTTCAGAACCTCTTTTACTCCTAACTGACTTGGCTGCAATTATGATAGAAAGATTTCAATTAGAAAAATGTAGTACTAGAATTGATCTATATGTCACCACATTTCAGAAAAATTGGATGATGAAAGCCCAGTTTTTCAGACCCCTCAAAGTTGCCTATTTTTTAATGAAAACGTCCCAAGTTGTCCACCTTTTTAGCGGTACTGCATGTCTTTTGAAATTCCCAAACTCTTTAATTTCTTCAAGTGATGAACCATGTCATAATTTTTAAACTTTTAATATTCCCCAACTATTCCATGTGACCTTCCCTTCTCAAAAAAGTTAACCCTGATACGGATCTTCGAAAGTTGAAACAACCGATTCAGAAGTGACACTTTCAATATTTTCAAACTTCTCAAATTTCGTAAATTTTCTATTTGTGAAAGAAACAAATGATCATGAGATCTTCAGAACTCTTGGGCTCACATGAGCTTCGGGAGAGAGAGAGAGAGAGTTATGTATTCCTATAAAGTGTCACTTTTTCTTCGGTTTCCAATTCATCAAAATAGCTGACTCTGTTATGATAGCAAGGTTTTTTGGTGCCTCAGAAAATGTACAGCGTAACTTCTAACAGCTCACCTTTATTTTTAAATGAATTTTTCTGACTATTTTGAAGTTTTAAGATCCTTCAAAACAACCCAATTAACTGTTCTCAACATCCTATCACTTCATCTCTCTTGGTCACAACAAATGAGTTTTTGAGCCGGAAAACAACTGAGTTCTACTTTAATTTGCTTACTTTCACACTTCAAATCACACACCATCCCACTTCTTTTTTGCAACTTTCTTCTTTTTTTCCTCATTCAGAAGAAGAAAGTTTTGAGGGACTTTCATTCTCCTTTTCCCACCCGTTTATAAAATATTCATTCAGTTTTTCTCACCTTTTTTCTCTCGTGGTCCTTCCAATTCTTCAACTGAACTGCTCTTCGTTTTTTTTTCAAAAAAAAGTAAGAAGAAAACAAAAGTTGGACTTGTGCCAGGTCATCTCCCGCCCCCATTTTTGGTTGTGGATGGTCAGAAATTACAATAAAATAGATTCAAGATTCTAAAGATGCAAGGAGGTCCGAGTTGACTACTTTTCATATGATTCCATCTTTGGTACTCGAGTCAGGACGTTGAACTTTTTCGAGAACTTTAGGTCTAGGTAATTTTAACCCTGACGACCTCATTTCTGCGATAAAATTTATCAACATGTTCACGTAAATTGAGTTATAACCGCACAAAGTTCTAGCTATTGAGTAAGAACTTTGTGAGGTGATAAAACGAGGAGAAAGTAGCTGAGAACTTGAAACTACCAGAGTCGAAAATATCTAAAACCAAATGTTTGGAGAAAAGTTCAACAAACTCAAGGACTTTACTAGTTAGCTTGAAGACTTTATAAATTTCAAACTCAGTTTAATTCCTAAAGTCACCACTTTCTCTGGTTTCTTCTCATCGCCTTTTCTCTCATCTATAATCTATTATCTCTAAAATCCGCTTCCTTATCTTTGCATTCCTCTCTCTCCATACAGCCAATCTAAAAGCCAGACAAAAACATAAAAAGGAAGGAAAAACATCTTCTTTTTCTTGTCTCTAATTATTTTTCAAAAGGAACAGAAAAGCTAAAAGAAAAGGAGTGGGGTGGGGCTCTTCTCTTTTCAGAGCTCACCGAACGGCACAAAAAAACACGAAAATTAGAATGGTGCTAGTGACAAAATAACAAGAGAGAAAACCATAAAATTTTCAAATGTTCCTATTCTATGGAAAATGAAGGTGACTTGGCAGTTCCATTCATTGTTTTTTGTGCAATTCAACTTCTTTTTCTGTTTCTGTCCTAGTTCGAATTCCTTTTTTCTCTTTTTTATTATTTCGATAAATGATTCATGGGCAGAAGTACTTCCCTTCAGGGCATCTCAAATTTTAATACATTCTTCGTATTTCTCCCTCGCTACAAGTTTTTGCCAATCTTTGCTCTTTTTCTTCCTAGTGAATCAGAGTTTTCCCAAAGAAAAAATGAATCTTTTCAGAAATGGACTTCGATCCGCAGTCCCTCAAATGGAAATGCTGCTGCTGTACATTACCATCAGGTGAGGTCATTTGAACTTTGAATTTTGTAACAGTCCACTGAAAAGTGATGATTTTTTTCTGTACACAGTCAAACTTTTGGGTTTTGATAATTCAACTCTTCCCATCTCATTCTCAACATACTTTCAGGAATGAGCCTCCTTGCCTCATTTGAGTTTGCCTTCTGTGCCATCACTGGATCCATCACAATGTACAACATAGTCCATCAAAAACCCGAGGTATCAGCCAGAGAACTTAGAATCATTTCAGTGTATGATCTTAGAACGAGAGAAGGGGGTCAGGTGGTTTAGGAGAAGAAAGAGAGTTCACTAATCAGAGAGCAGTGGGAGGACATCGGAATGTTTCTTATTGAGAATGAGTAATAACTACATTTTAGTCTATCTAACGAGAAGACATTGGCTTTATCTGAAAATAGGGGTCCCATGATAAGATGATGGTACGAACGGAATATACGGATCCCATGGAGATAACGACTGAATCCACGAAGGAACAGTATCATATGCTCAGAATAGTTGCCTCAAGGATTATCTAGAATTTCAAGTGGTATCTTTTATGTTCTATGGGGATTTCCAAGGAACATAGATAAACTAACTAATGACCAGGAGCCAGAATTTATCAAATCCTGTTTCCCACCTTTCCTGGAGTTTCTAACAAGCTTTTTTCACAAGAAAGTAATGATCATTCGGTCAATTTATATCAATTGAAGTAAACTGGACATTGGACTGTAAGGAAAACAACTAACGATGAGATCCTTATTCTCTTACGGGGACTCTTATTTTCTCATCACGCCCCTATTTTCAGATAGAACCAAAATTTTCAATATCCAAAGAATCATTTTTTCAGGACCTGACAGCATTCGAAATATGCCTGGTTGGACTGATGCTCTTCTTCGGTCTAACATGCATTATGTTGATAATTGGAGTCCAAAAACACGCGCATCAATTGATATATCCATCGCTTCTTGCCCGTGGTCTTACTGTACTCTTCCTTGCGGTTTTCGGTGTTTCCACAGTTTTCGCTTCTTCAAAATCTCCACATTCTCCATCTGAACATCAAGCATGGAGACAAGAAGGAGCAAAACAAGCCCATGATGAACCAAATATGGCATTGAGACTGGTTCTTTTCGTTTTCGCAATGCTCTTCCTGACCATAATCATTTTCTACTGTTCCTATTTGGTCGTTCGATTGATTCATTACGAGCAGGCGTATGCCAGATTAAAGGAAAGAAGAAGTTCATTGATTCATGCTGGAATGATAGGTCAGTTTTTGATTATCCTATCTCATCGGTTTTCCAATTATCTATATTATTTCAGATCCAGATTTCCCCAGTCCAAACAACTATTCAGCGTCGCGACGTGCTTCATCTGCATAAACATCTCACCTTACCAGCTTTCTTATCGACCTACATGTACTTTCTTGCTTATTATGTGTCCCTTGCCAGCATACCTTTTTTATATTATTTTATTTTCAAAATCTCAGTCAATAAATAAACGAATGTACAAAGATCTCAAAGAATATCACAAAGAAATTAGTAGTTACCAGTGACAGGAGGCAAGTAAAACTAGAACAGATATTTTTTAAAAATTTTCAATCAGCCGTCTGAGAAAATGATCAACGTCGCTCGTCCGTTTTTTGGGGCGCATGCTTAGTGGAAGTTGCTCTCGGACAATGGGAAGGAAATATGGAAGAAGACGAGATTGACGGAGAATAAGACGAATTCCATATTCCAATTGCACTGGACACACAAAGTAGGGATCTATAACAAATTATTGCATTAGAAAACCAATATTACGAGCAATTTGAGCCTACCTCCTATTTTGGGTAACAAGCATTGAATGAGTGCAACCATAAAGATGGGAGATGGTTCATCTTTCAGTCGAAAAATCATTCTCTCTGGATCATACAACGAGTACTGCATCATGAGTTTCAGAATCGTCCCCATCTCCGATGGTAAGTCTGTTGGATCCCGAGCCATTGATCTGAAATGGAAACCTAGATTACTGTGTTTAAATTGTTCTCTAACTTGTTGATTTCTATCAAATCCCTCTGAACGCAATCCTCTCGATGTCGATTAGCGAGTTGTTTCGCATTACAAATCGTTCGAAGAATCAACACAAGCTGTCCGATCTGCGCCAAAGTGGTGCCCAATGCTACAAATTGTGGTTGAATAGCCTTGACAAGACGTTCGTATGCGGGTCCCGAGAAGAATCGGTGAGAGTTCTCATGGGAAATCGAGTTTTGTAGATTGAAACTGACGCCCAATTGACGAGCAGACGAAATGTATTCTGAAGAAAAGGGAAGGGATTGTAACGAGATAATGTCCAATTACCAATGATTAGCTTTTCCAAGTCAACTGTCACATTCGTCTCGATTGTGGTAAGGACGTGAAATGGTACAAGATTCTCAATTCGATCAAAAATATCAAACGAAAGAATAGTGTTGCTCATCTTCACATCTTTCCAGCTCAATGAATTTTCCGAATAACGAGAAGATCTAAAACTCTGAACTTGTTAAAGTGAAAAATTCCAGATGGTGCTTACTTGGGATTAGTGATCCTAATGAATAAGTCAGCGATTTCATTCTTTTCAAGCTCTCCTGAACTCTTCGCAAACGCTCGTTCTTCTGATATCTGACTAAAGTAGTCTTCCATTGAAACACTCCAAATTCGTTCTCCGTCTAAGTTCATGTGATCACACAAGTAGAAGAATGAAGTTCTCATTTTTTCAACGCTCTCGCAAGCCTTCAGAAGGTTTTCTGCAAAATAATCTTAATTGAGCTCTGTATAATAAACAAACCTATGCTAGATGAAGCTGATGAATCTGATAAATACTTCTTGATTTCCTTGTACAGTTGCCGAATCATTCCTTCTTCCAGCAGTTCCTAAACATATAACATTAGCTTCATATCGAAAATCATTTAGTAAACCTTCGGATTGATTTCGATTGTTCCCACTCTAGTCAGCATCATTCTTGATATGCCCATACTTGTGTTCGCAATCATACTCGTCGTTTCAACCAGCTTCGAATTATCCATGTAATCTCGAATCTCGCGCAGCTGGAAAATATTGATTTTAGGAACCTCTAAATACTATATAAAGCATACCTCTGTCTTCTCAATGAATGGTTCGAACTTCTTCTCTAGTCCTGGCATCACTATTTTGTACATGACTTCAATCATATGCTGAGGAACCGATTGGAGAACTGTCTTCAGATGCTTCTCCAAAGAATACGAATAGGTATTCGCAATCCGGTTCGCCACATTATCTCGGTCCGAGAAATAGGAGAGTCTTAGTTTCAGGATCCAGCAAGAAATTGAAAGCTTCGTGAAAATTTGCCGGACGACGTCCGTATTGGAAGTTGATACAAGGTTCTGTTGAATTCGTGGAATCAATTGAGAAATCAGTGGCCATAAATATGTTGCTTCCATCTTTGAGTAGACATCCGGAACAATTGAATCCGAAAGTGAAAGAACGGAGAGAAGAGCACGTAGATCAGAATCAAGCGTTGAGAGACATTCTTTCAGAGTCAGGTTTATGGATAAGCCGAGTAGCTCGCCAACCTGAAAACTTTTGATTTATTAATTTAAGATTTCAGTTCTCCCCCTACCTGTTTTATCCTTCTGATAATCTGTTGAATAGTTTCAGAGCTGTCCCTTTCATTGTTCAAATCAATCTTTTCAACTGTATCGCTCAAGTTTCGGACCCATTTCACGAAATTCTTCTTCTGTGTTTCACTCATTTTCACAAAACCGTGCTCGAAAAACTCAGCCAATTGATTCAAACTCGTTTTTATTTTCAGTTTCCACTTCGATCCCTCGTTTTCACGATTTTCCAATGTAGATGTGTACAAATTGAGAAGAAGAACTTCACATCTCGAGACTTCCAAAAGCCATTGAAATAGTTGATCATCAGTGACAGGACGATTCTTGAGAGGTCGAGTAGTTTTTTGAGCAGAACGGGAATGAAGGAAGAGCCATTTTAGAGATCGATTGTAGGTTGTTATTTTTTGAAGATGCTCATCGAATTGGACCATTTCCTTGATGACCTGAAATTTGTAAAACGATGATTCGACCTTCTAAAGTTCTAGTTTATAGTTTTTGGTTAGAAAAAACGCTCATTCATCGCGTGAGGATCATATGGTCCATAGGCTATGGAGTTTATAGTGTTACACGGTCACATCAAGTTGACTTGTGCTTCTAGAGGATCATTGAATTTTACTTTTCTTCGATTTGAAATATTAGAGAACGGATCACAATATGCCAAGTAGTAATGACAGTGAGTGGATGACTCCATGTAATTCAGCATATAGAATATGTTCAAAGGTTCAACTAACATGGATCAATCTGATCGAAAGAAGAAAACGAAACGGTTGTCTGCTGAAGTTCCAGATTGTAGGAATGATCGGGTCTCATTGAAATAATCAAGTGATTTCAGTGGTCTCCTTGAAAAGCTGCCGCAGCAGTATGGCATACGATAACTCGATGATCGATGAGATTCAGGTAAAATGTCTTAGAGGTTCAATAATAGAATACGTTTCAAGGCTCGAATGGCTTACAATATGCTGTTCAAGATTTACGAATGTGGTCGTGGAGGAGAAAAAACACTAACATCAGTGGTTCAGCCAGCTGAGATAACTACTCTATTGGACTGCATAAAGTTTGTTGAAGAAGAGGAATCGCTGAAGTATAAAGTTCCATCTTAGATTGGTGTTTATGTCCCAACCATCATGCCTCGAAATTGATGGACCCATCAATGTTTGTGGAGATACTCATGGACAGTTTTCAGGTGTGTTCACTCAGTTTTCATAAAGGAGGAAATATGCTTGTAGACGTCCTCCGTATGTTTGATAAATCTGGATATCCTCATCGTGCTAACTATCTGTTCCTGGGTGATTACGTAGATCGGGGTCGTCACAGTCTCGAAAACATTCTCCTCTTGTTCTGCTACAAACTCATTTTCCCTAACCACTTCTTCCTTCTTCGAGGGAATCATGAATGTCCGTCTATCAATAAAGTCTACGGATTCTATGAGGAATGCTCGAAGAGATATGAGAAAGGAGGGAGTAAGATGTGGGAGGATTTCCAAGACACCTTCTCAACTATGCCCATGACAGCAGTGATTGGTCAGAGAATCTTGTGCATGCACGGCGGCATTTCTCCAAGGGTATCTTTAGATTGATGTTAGCGTCTAAATTGTATTTCAGCTTACATCCTTGGATAAACTGAGAGCATTCCGTCGTCCCAACTACCAACCAAGTCACGATCAAATCGAGATAGACATACTATGGAGTGATCCGACGAATACTGGTAAAGGGTGGTCCCCAAATCAAAGAGGAGTTTCTTTCACTTTTGGTGCGGATGCATTGAAGAAAGTATTGAACAATTTGAGTATCGATTTGGTGGTCAGAGCTCATCAGGTTCGGAAACATCATTGAGTTCTCCTAGAGAGAAATCACTCTACAGGTTGTACAGGATGGATACGAATTCTTTGCGCAACGTCGTCTTGTCACTGTTTTCTCAGCTCCATTCTATTGTGGTCAATTCGACAATGCGGCGGCTGTCATGACCATTAATGAGGACTTGGTTTGCTCATTTCAGGTATTACGGTAAATTGCTCAGAAAAATGAATATTCTATTTCTGCAGATTCTCCGACCAAAGAAGTACTTTCCAAAACGCCGAATTCAGATTTCATGAACTTTTTGTTATTACTTGTTTATACCATTCGCAACTTTCTCGTTAATAAAAGTATATGTGTTCCATACCTCTACTCTTGCTTTTTAAAAATTTTACCTGCGGAAAGCTAGTGGCCATGATAACTTTTCGATGTTTCTCGACTAATCGATGTGCTTCTTGTTGGGTTATTGTGGCATTCAGAGCATTCCATGCTGATTTGTAGTTGTACCATCCATCGAAGACGTTAGCTATCACACCGAATCCCAAATTCACAACCTGCAAAAAGCATAAAAATGAAAATTTGTTTCCTTTTCGAAACTCACCCATGTTTCTCTGAATATCGAGTTGACAATCTTCGTCATTCTGGCACTATCATCAGTGAGTGTCGGCTGATCGAATTGAAGAGCCACGTACATCAGATGAGCTCTAGGTGTTGGCAAAGATGCTTCTTCCATTAACTCAATGGTGTGAAGACAGGATCGAATGAAAATCTCCGGAATTGAAATTCTTCTAAAATTGGGAAGGTTTCGTTTAAACAACTTTCAAATACTCACTGCCTCATCGATTCTTTGCCTGGAACAGTAGCTTTCAAGAAGTCAACAAGAAACTCTGCGTTTTCTCTGACATCACTTTTTCGATAAATCGCAATGTAAATTCGTTCACGAACAGGAGCAGGCAGATATATGTCGAGGTAGATTATCAGAAGTCCACTCAGATACAGACAATAGGCCTCCAATACTGAAGTTTTCGTGATTTCAATTCTCCCCGCATGATGGATTTCTTTGGTGTAACTCGTGAAGGTTTGTACAAATTCAGTGATCGAGGTGAATAATTGCTCGAATGCGATGAGAACCGGTTCGAACGTAGAATAGAATTTCGATTGAAGACGTAGATCCTTCTCTAAATCTTTCTCCACTTGATTCACTTTGCTCAGATATTTGAAATCGAGCTGCACTATATTCCGAAATTTTGTAGACTTCGTTGGATCTCGAAAGTCTTTTGGCACAAAACTGGATAACCGAAATAGTTCTGCGAGAATTGATTCTCCATGAAGAACGAGTTTCGATAAGAAGAGGTTCGCTTCGTCGGTCATCGTTTCAAAATCTAAAGCAGGCTATTTTGTATATACTTAAATATATTCATGTTAGATATTCTTGTATCGTTCTTGAATACGAACACTGTAAAACAAATACTGTACTTGAAATCGATTGCAAACACTTAATTCAGATCAGAAAGCTTAAACCAGTGTTTATCATTTAAAGCTCAGTGTAATAGACATAGATTCAACTTAGTATCACAGATAATTAAGTTTCAAATTAGACTAATTAAGTAAAGCTTAACCCTTCGGAAATCAGTGATAAGAAAATAAATTAGTCTAGATAGGCACAATGCATCGGGAATGATTCAAGAAAAGGCACAGGATGTGTTAGTACAGAAGTGTATTATTGGGATGTTAGATTAGATAAGGTTTTGATTAGGTGAACGGCAACCACGCGGCATGAGCTAATGTCCCGAAGATGAAGTATCCGAAAATGTAGATGTACAGAGCTTTTCCACGCCATCCATCTTCCCAGACACGTCGGAAAACAAAAAATGGAAGAATGGCTGGAGACGAGGTGTAGTGCCAGAGGCGATTTCCAGGAGTGTTCTAAAAATCAAATATAAGCGAAGGTTCTTGGCAGATAAACTCACTCCATCGGTCAGCGAGTCAATGTATCGAGCGATGTAAATGTAGAGGAGTGGGCTGGAGGAAAACATCAGTCGAGTGAAAACTTCTGCGTTGATGATGAAAACAGCGGTGAACAGCATTATAGAGGCGTGGATAGCAAGATGAAGCGTATGATCACTACGCACTACCAAAACCCAAATGTTGTTCCATCTGAATTATAAATAAACTGACTGAACATTTGAAGAATGACTCACCGTTTTGTTTCAAATACATCTTTCCAAGCCGCCTTGATGGCCAGAATGGTTAGAATTGCTGCCGGAAGCATCATGAGGAAGCAAGGGATCTTTTTCAGTTTCCAGTACCCGAAAAATCCGACATTCCAGTATTTTGCTTGAATATCTCCGTAATAACTTTTTATCAATCCGAGCCATTTTGGTCTCCTAAGACATTGATATTATCAGAACCATATGGAATAAATCAAGATATACCTGCACCAAGTCGTTTTCTCCCAAGCATCCACGATCGTGATCACTTTTGGCGGCATTCGGACATGTTTCTTGACTTCAGCAACAATTTCCTTTTGTTTTGGATCTGCTTCACAGAACTCCTCTGCAGTTGCGTTTGCCATGAACACATACGGTCCAAGGAAGACGATGAATACGAGAATGATGAACACGATGGTGATAAGAACAAGTGAGCAGCGACTGAAAGCAGGATTGGTCCATCTGAAGACTTTCCTTGATTGCTTCCGTTTTCTTCCGAATGCTCGAAGTCTAGCTTGTCCCTCGCGGCGATATCGTTCATTTTTCGTGCCTGCCAGTGATTCAATCATCAGATGACAATCCGGAATAGGCTTTTCAGGCTCCCAGAGAAGAATTGCACACCAGTACCAGGCGACGAAAATGATATTGAGGAGTCCATTGGAGCGAACAACAACCGACAAACCAAAAATTAGGGTTCCAGACATAGTTCCAATTACGCGTTGAGCATATGACTTCCCGCGGACGGCGTACAACGTGAAATTGAATCCAGTGATCGTAAGTGCAAAGAACATCTGAATCATGTCATTCGAAGAGAAAAATTTAGAGGAAACAAACCGATTCAGAGTATGCGGATGTAAAGAAGATTGAAGCGGGGTTATATGCGAAGATAGTAACGGCGAGAAGAGCTTGTTTAACATTCCTCGTCATCATCAGAACCGCCATAAACAGAGCCATTCCAGCGGCATGGAAGAAGAACATATTGCAAGCGAATGACAAAACTCCGGTCAACACCCATGGTGGGAACGCCCAACCGAGGTTGTTTATCATGTAATGATGGATTCCAATTCGGAAGATGCTGAAAATGTATAATTTAATAAGCCGAGAAGCATCTAATAAACTCACTTGATAACTTCTGGGAAACCTGGAAAAAAGGCAAGTGAGTGTTCGAAGATGTAGTGGTTATCAGCAATAAAAAGGAATTGTTGAGCGTCCCATCGACGAAGACCGAGAAGTCCGCGACGAACCACGAGATCTCCAAGAAGGGATTGACCTGGTTCTGAAAAGATATGTTCTTGAAACATCATTGAATTTATTACAAAACTAACCAATGATTTTATCAGCCAAATTGAATCCATCAGTCCTGAATCTGTCGCCGAAATAGTTGGCAGCCGCAAACTGAAGGATCAGAACCCAGCAACGGGAGAAGAACAACTGCCGAAAGCTGAACCAGAAGCATTCCCAGAACTGCCAATCTCGTTTATCTCGAATCTCCTCTTCTGTTCCGGATTCTTCATCGGATTCGTCTTGGTCTGATCCCTCGTCTTCCTCCTGTCGTCCAAAAGTGCGTTTAGTGAAAAAGGGTGATCTTTTCGGAGAGAACGCATCTTCGTCTATTGGATCCATCTGAAATTAAAAAATTAGAAGACGATGGCTAGTGTTAAAAAACCTCAATTATCTTGTTCGGCACTGGGAAATGAAGAATATTTGGAAACTTGAATCCTATGCGCTCATCACTTTCGAGTACCGTTTCTGAAAATAGCAATATTTATATAAACTATTTATCAGAGTGGTGAAAAACCTTCATATGTGATCATACGATCCTCCAACTCCGCGATTTCCTCCTCAGCTACCAACCTGTTGTCCCTTCTGGGGACATTACGCGGCATGATGCTAGAAGGACAATTTCATTTTAAATTTCAGAGAGCGAAGAGAAAAAATAACGAGTGATTCGACCTACACAACATTATATACTACAAACAAAGAATAAATGTTGCAATTGAAACATTTAATAAAACGAACTCGTAAATATACAATCTACAGAATAGAACTGAAACCCGTCAATCAGAGAAGTGAACATGTGGCATAGAATCGGGAAAAATGTTTAAACACAGAGAAAATAAGAAATTCGTGCAATAATAGGCGGAATGTTGTCTGATGTGCCACCGTTTTCGATCCAGCGAGTCGTCAAAAATCTAAAATTTCAAAACTTGGCGGTTTCGCGGGAGTAAAAAAATATTTTGATCTACGTCTGATTTTTGACCCACCTATTCATTTCCTCATCACATTTTTTCGTTGTTGTTTCAGCTGACACTTCAGCGTCCGATACGGTAAGAAATAATACAGTTTTTGGAACTGGATATTTTTCATGGTCAGCGAAGGCATGAAGAACTAAAACGGCATCCCATTTGAGTAGATCAACATCCAGAACGACAGCTGTTCGAGGAGAAGATTGGGACGCAAGTGAAGGACCAAGAACTGAAAATACTTTTTTTTTTGAAACTTGAAGTATTTAGATTCTAGATATCTGTTGAAATACAACACTAAACATGACTCACTTTCGCGGAGATTTTCATGCAATTCTGCTCTGTTCGTTCCACTCTCGATCCGAATCGATTTAATATTTTTCTTGTGGTTGTCTTCTTTCTTTGCCTCTTGAACTACATGATTAACAGCTTCAGAAAATTCTTTTGCAGTTTTCCCTCCAACCAGAATGACTAATGGTGCTTGATTATCAGGCTCCAAAAAGAGTCTCCGTCCAATATGCCGCAGGAGATCTCGATTTTCTTTAGAAACTGATGGAAATTGTGTTGCCAGAATTGAACGAACAGATTTAATGTAGTTTTCGTAAGAAGATGAATCGCTCTGAAAAATAACTTTATTTTTCTAAACGATCTGTATAATGAACCTTTGTCTGGTTTCCTGTCATCGAAAATCCCACAATTATGGCTAATAAAACAATTCCAATAATCAACCCATACTTCCACATGTCGCTGAACTCCATGAAAGATGTTTCTGATCCTTGGGAACTGGCGAAACTAGTATCATTATCAGTTTCGTACACATCATCGTCGTCTTGCTTTTCAGATGTATGTATTGTCGTTGCGTAGCTTGTTGTCTCCGTCAGATCTGGATAGATTTTTTTGGTTGTAGAACCTTCAAAGCTTCTTCTTAGCTGCTGCGCATTTTTATCGTTTGCTAGGTTTCCGAGTGATTTTCTGGTTTGCACCATACCCTGCAAGACGCCATGTCAGTTGTATCGCATAATCTGAGATCATTTTAAAATTTATCAATTTTGGGGGCTGACAGCACTGCTGACAGTAAGATTTATTTTTTATAAAAAAATAAATAAAAATAAATAAAAAAATAAAAATGTTATTTTTGGTCAACTGTGCAAACACCAATGCCGCCAGGGAACCACATGCATTAGAGCCGACGCGCATCCCTCGGTCAGCTTGTTTTTCAAATCGATTTCTACTGAACTTCAACTTCTGTTTTGGAGTCATGGCGGCTTCCGCCGAGCAACACAATACAAATGGAAAGAAGTGCTACATGAATAAACGGTATTTTCGTTATTTCATCTTGAAAATCAACTAATTTCTACAGATATGATGATGCTGTCGAGCATTACTCGAAAGCAATTAAAGTGAATCCACTTCCGAAATATTATCAAAACAGAGCCATGTGCTACTATCAGGTATATGGAGCAGCGTTTGAGGCAGTCTGCTAATAATGAAACAAATTTCAGTTGAACGACTTGAAAATGACAGAAGAGGATTGCAAACGAGCACTCGAGTTGAGTCCCAATGAAGTCAAGGTTATTGAAATCAATTTGAGATTTGATACTTATCTTTGCATTCCAGCCACTATACTTTCTGGGAAGTGTGTTCCTCAAAGCCAAAAGATACAATGATGCCATAAACTGTCTTTCCAAAGCTCTGTATCACAATTCAGTCATCACAGTGAGTCATTTCTCTTCAATATCATAGCCAAATCTAGACGAAAGTTACCTGTCTGATAAAAAATAGTATTTTTCTTCAGAATGCGGCGGATATCGAGAATGCTCTCAAACGCGCTCGCCATCAAAAATTTGAAGAAGAAGAATCGAAAAGAATTATTCAAGATGTCGAATTTCACACCTACTTGGAAAGTCTAATTGATAAAGACCGTCAGGAAAATGCGGAAAATCCAGAAGTTGTGCAGAGAGCAGAATTGGCGAAGAAGAGACTTGCGGAAATCACAGCAGCGGTATGAGTGCTTATTACTGATAAAAAGTTATCTCAATTATCCGAAACAAGTCGAATAGTCACCGATATCTTGAAATGAAAAACAACAATCTCTCGTTGGCAGTTGTTTCTTTCAGACACAAGAAAAACGGCAGAATCGAGAAATCCCAGAAATGTTGTGCGGGAAGATCACATTGGAACTCATGAAAGATCCAGTCGTCGTTCCGTCGGGAATCACATACGATAGAGAAGAAATCGTTCAGCATCTGAGAAGAATAGGACACTTTGACCCGGTTACAAGAAAGCCATTGACAGAAAACGAGATTATTCCGAATTACGCGCTCAAAGAGGTGAAAATTGATATCGTGAATAACTGTTTTGAGAATATTTTTGCAGGTTATTGAAAAGTTTCTCGCCGACAATCCATGGGCAAAATACGAACCAGGAGCAATGGACTGAAAATTATCCTTATGTTCTGAATAGAATATTGTACAACCTGTCATTGATCATTCCAAGCTGTATTTGCTCTTCCCGATGTATATTTTCAGTTATCGGCATTTGAACATGTGTTCCAAATGTTATCAATTCTATTACTGGTTTTTCTCGTTTCCTTAGCTTTAGTATTGTTCGTAACCATTTGGAACTCTGATAGAAAGTGATTTTATCGACCGGTCGGGCGCGACCATTAAATCTTGTCTCTTAATCTTTTCACACACCGTATAGTCACTCTTTGTAAATACTGTTTAAAATTCAATAAATGTGATGCTTTTCTTTATGACATAATTTAAGTTTTGGGGTCACAAACCCACTATCTACGTCCAAAAACTGAAACCAACAATAACGTTTTTTGCCGAAATTGCATCACTTGTCCGTGGGATAGTGGAGTGTCGTTGCGAAATTTAGACTGCTTTTTTTCTGGGTCTCTCAAAAGAAGCACTGAATTTACTAGAAGAAATCATTTTGTTCTCATATTCAGCATTTTACAGATGTTATCACGAATTTGTGGAAACGGGATACGATTAAGTCGGGCTAGACTGCAATTCCAGCCAAGTATCGTTACTTTTAGAGGTAAGGTTAGCTCAAACTAACTCCTAGACTTTTTTAAATTTCAGATTACAGTAATCCAGCACCTAAGCGTGGATTTTTGAATAACTTGATCGAAAATGTCCGAGATGAAATGCAGAAGAACAAAGAACTTCAGGTTAGTAGTGTTCTCGGGATTTCTTGGTTATCCTTCTCTGTTCAGGAACACCAACAACAACTGAAAGCTAGAATGCAAGAATTGAACGAATCCGATGCACTGAAAGATGCGAGAAAGAAATTTGTGGGTTCAAAAATTGAATATTCTCATTTTTATCCAGAAGATTTTTAGGAGCTTGTCGAGAAGGAAACCCTCAAAAGTTCAGAAATCGTAAAGCAAAAAGTCGAAGAGCTTAGTGAACAGATGAAGAAGGTAGACGAGAAGCGATAGAATTTTTAAGACAACCTATCTTGCAGATGATCCAAGAAATTCAAAAGACTGAAGCTGGAAAAAAGATGACAGAGGCAGGAGAAGAGGCTTTGAAGCAAGCGAGAAAAGCGGCTGAACAGATGGAGAAAGTGGCAGAGAAAGTTGGAGATACTGAAGTTTACAAGCATGTCTCTACGGTAATGATTGAGCGTATTTTGATGTTTAACCCGTTTTCTGTTTCCAGTCAATGAAAACTGTCAAAGATGAAATCGATAGCCTAGCCGATGTTCGAATGTACAGTAGACCAGGTTCGTTTTCTGGCGGAGTAGAAAAAATCTGAATAAAAAACCAGAACTATTATTCAAATCGATATTGGGTTTATAGAGACTCTCACAAAACGGACGGACGGGTTCGATTTGGACAAGGATCGAGTAGTTGAAGCTAATGAGTGAGTTATCACCTAAATTTCTAACATTAACCACCAGTTAAATACATGACACAATTTTCAGCTCAGCAACGGATGTCCAACTTCACAAAGATTCAAAATGGTATTCTGGATGGAAGAACTTCTCAGAATCGAATACTTACTACCACAGTGAGTTTTAAAGAAGTCCTGATTTCCCGAAAATTCGCTACTTTCAGAATTGCTTGACTGGAAAATCAAATACGAAGAATCGGACAATATCGCTGTACGAATGATGAGAGGTGTTACGGAAAAGATTGGAAGCGTTTTCTGTAAGTTTTTTCTTCTTTAAAAAGAAGAAAATTACTATCGTACTTCCAGCTGGACAAAACGAGGTGTCTGAAGTGCTCACTGAAATCCACAAAATTGATGCCAATTTCGATAAGCAAGAATGGCTCAAATTCTGTGAAACCAAGGTTTGAAATTCTCTAGTCTTCTATTCCTAACTTCAATATTTTAGATCATCCCAAATATTTTGGAGGCTTTCATCCGCTTCGATCTCGAAGTGCTTCAGTCGTGGTGTCACGAAAGAGTGAGTCACACATCTTTTTCTTATTATTGTCCTCATCTTTCAGGCATACACTCAATTGTCCACAGTTGTAAAGGAGTACCAGAAGATGCACTTCAGTACAAAGGATTCTCGAATTATCGATATCAACAAAGTGGAAATGGCAACTGGAAAAATGATGGAGCAAGGACCAGTTTTGATTATTTCTTTCCAAGTTTACATGATCAATGTCACCAGGAATGCTGAGGGAAAAGTTGTCGAAGGAGATCCGGTTAGCTTGATTTTCTTAGACAGTCGATTATAGTTTGTTGGAATGGACATTTTAAATAAAATCTAGCCTAATTGGTGAACTGTAAGAATTTTTTAAGGATAACCCGAAGCGAATCAATCACATCTGGGTCCTCTGCCGCGACGTCGAAGAATACAATCCAGCCATCGCGTGGAAACTTCTTGAAGTACACATGCAGGAAACACCACTTGCTGTCTAAATCTCTCTATCCCCATGATTTCATTTCAACATCTCCAAATTTTCAGAAATTCTGTATTCTTATAGTTCATATTATTCTTCTTCTATAGGTTAGACTGTTTTTCTTGTTTTTTCTTTGTTATCGGAACGGGTGCAGTTCTCTTCCTGTTTTTCATTTCTTTAATTCATGATTTTCTTTCAATAATGTTTATTGCCGATGAAGACTGATTTGAAAAGGGAAGTTCACTTTGGAAACACCGACACATTGATTCCTCCCGATTCGGTGATGGAGTCGATATAGACAAATTGAGTATAATGCTTCAGAAGGGACTTGATTGATGTGAAAATGGGTTCGTTTGAAGATTTGGTGATATCAAAATGACCCAGTTGAAAGAAGATTTTAGAAGAATTGGCTTCTTCTTTTTTGACAATTGGATAGTGGCTGAAATGGGAATTTTTAGAAGAGAGAAACGGTAGAGAGATGCTCACTGATGTCGGTTACGAGTATTCAAATAGCACACAAACAGATTCAATGAAATATTCGAATCTTTCGGTGGCTTTGTAGAATTCAAATGACCATCAATACGGTAGTAAGTAGCAAATTGAGCAGGGATTACAACCTCCTGAAAATTAAAAGTTCTTTGCTATCTGAATGTAATGTCTGAATTCCCCGTTTCCCATTGATCCTATTCCTACTCGAAACAACTACAAGAAGTACATTATTGTATTTCCCCTCTTATCCCCTTTTTGGATGATCTACTTGTTGACCTCTTCTTCCTTCTCAACAACTATGCAAATTTGTACTGTTGAGCAAGCAATGACTTCTTCAGCCGTTTCTTCTCTAAATAAAAGAGTCGAAAGAACACAACGAATCTGCTAAGATTGGATCAGTTTGTTCTTTATTGCGCAGTTAGTCTTGGATTACTTGAGAAAAGGGAGAGACAGAAGGGTAACGGTTGATCCAAGAATCAAGAATATTAGTTTTCAATTATCTACCTTTTCAGCCTGATCTTTCGTCAAAAATCCCATAAAGTATCCCTGTTTCATTTTTGCTCTCTCATCTAGTTTCTCTTCTTTCGATTTTCCCAAATTCATCACATATTCCCTCAACTGTTCCAAAGATTCAGCTCGATCGACCGGCGTTCCAGCATTGAAAATCAACGATTTGGGTTCAGAATCCAAGTCGTTCTCTTGATCGAGTCTGTTGAAACTATCCACTTCGACAACAAACATTTCACAATCACTGATAATCGAACTGAATTCAAAATATTGGAGAGATTCAGAAGATCGATGAGGAACCAACCTATTATCCTTATCATCCGGCATTGTTACTTTTAATGTTCAACTTTGTTTACCAAATGATCAGAAACTAATCAGAAATGTTGGATTCGGAATTTCGTCTAGAAATTGTGCGCTCACGTTGAGGAAAACCCAACTACGGTAACTATTCAAGAACTAGAATGGACATGCCTGAAGCTGAAAATCGAACTTGAAAAGTATGGTTGTAAGGCTGATAAAGAATAGCCCTGTTCGCTCTACGGCTCTAGGGATCTGGTGACATATTGAGGAAAGAAAATATTGTTTGAAGATCCCACCACATACAGACGGAGTAACTCGTTTTTCTACAGTACTGACCAAAGTGCTCCACGTAAAGCCAGTTTCGAATGTAAAAAAGTAGCTTGATGACGTTTGTTTGATCTGAATACTGTTGGGTGTACTGATCAAGTCTGGATCTACATTCTGCACTTGACACATTTTTTATACAAAAAAGTTGTCAACTACAAAAATGCTTGACTTGTTTAAAACATCAATGAGTTTTCAGATCAATCGAAATTCTTCCAACAACTTTTTCAGACCTCTGAGTTCGGCTTAACGAGTCTTAATTTTGGGTAGTACTGTATGCGTCTCAATTCAACCAAGTGCAATCAAACGAGCTATGACTGTTTTCTTGTAAGTCTAATAGCGGTGCCGGACTATGATAGATGCTTACGGTATTCTTAGATAGCCGACTTGCCTTACGACTGATTTCCAAATTTGCTGGAACTCTGGAGAACATTGTTTGTAGAAGACTCTTGCTTTTAATTGAAGACCTCAAATTTTACTTCTGATTTTCCTGGAACCTTTCTGTCAGTCTTGATCACACAAATGAGAATGCGCTAAATGTACTCAAATCTATGTCTCTGATTTTTTCGAATTCCGTAGTTGATCCAAGTGAGATCAAAACTTATGGATTGGGATCAAAATGTTCCTGACACCTTCTTCCTCCCACACTCAAATGCATTTTGCGAATCTAACACGAAGAAAAAACCCTTCCTTTTCTTCTTCTTTTCTTTCAATGGCTTTTTCATCTTTCTTCCTCTTTCTCTTGCTCAACTGGCTCTCCACTGGCGGTCTTAGTGAGCAACGGGAGCCCTTCTCTTACTCTGTGTCTCTTATTCTCTCATTATCTTTTCCTTCCCACAAGAGATTTCACCACGGGAGAGCAAAACGAGAGATAGCAGGATCAGAGAGAAACAGAGGATATAGAGGGCAAATGTGCACTCGGCGCTCTTCACGGTTTACAGTCCTCCCACACGAAGAGACACCAGAGAAATGAGTTCCTTCACTTCTCTAGATCTCTTTTTACACATTGGGTGCTCTAGAGAGTCGAGTACCTCCTACTCCGTCCAGGAGAGATTTGAGAGAGCGCTGATTGAGAAGAGAGTGCAAGACACTCTGACAGTTTGCCAAAGTTCACAGATTGTCTCTTCAAAGAAGAGTGGCGGGAGGTCTTCTCAATGAGAAGAAGACGAAGAGATGCGCCCCCGGAGGAAAGACGTTTAGAGATGAATGAGGATCAAAGAGAGTTGATATAGAAGACAGAGAACGGATGAAAACACGTTCGGAGCTCTCACGGAAGAAGAAAATGCTCTGCGAGCAAGAAGAATAAAAAGAAAGAAGATCGATTGCGAGGGAGGATATTGGGAAAAGAATTGAAACGGAGATAAGGGAGAGAGAAAGGTGTTCGGCACCAAAAATCAGTGATTGATGAGGGGAATTACTATTGGTCAAGACGTCTAAAAAATGGAACTTCCTGGTGGTGACAGGTGAGAGGCCTTGTGAAGTTCTCGTGACTTGTCCACAGGGAGTAAGCAAGGCCCCCTGAAAAGTGTGCCTCTAATGAATATTCTGACCATAATCTAACTGTGTTCCGGGAGACTCCACAAAGTTAAAACAACACATTTCGAGTGAAATGCTCTATATTGTACCAAGTTCTCAAATCTCGTGCTAAAATTCTCCAAAATCCATTCCTGGCTTTTTCTCAGTTATTAGTCAATAACCCTTTGAGCCGTTTTTCAGAGTTTGGAGTCCTTTTTCATTCCTTAAGTCATTTTTATGTATACTATTCTTCACCTCAGTTTCCATTTCGAAAAGAATTCTCAGTCTATCAGTCTCTTTGTACACAACTGCAAACTGTATGATTCTCCAGAAAGCACTCTCCTCCAGAAAATTCCATCGCCCACACCGAGAAAACCGGAAACTATAACAAATGTCTGTTATTATGTGAAGAAACGACGAAGCATCTTGATTCTTTTTTTCTCTTACATTCTATGTTTTTTTTTCTAGTTCTCATCCCCACGCCAACAGTAGTCTTTGCACATGAAACGTCAAGGTGGGAATCAAGAGAAACGAATTCGAATTTCGAACGGAGCTGGAATATGAATGGAGTAGAAACTGTGGCTGAGTGGTCTAGTGGTATAATTCTCGCTTAGGGTGCCGGGATCGATCCCTGGCTCAGCCCGGAATTTTTTCTAAACTTGATCTATTCAGAATTACGCATGCTTCATCACCTCCGCTGAATCATTGTTGGTATATCTAGATCAGATATCACCATTACGAGAGTGTGGACGACGCGCTCCGTTTTGATCGCAGTGGCTGCGCTTTCTCTACCACTGGGAGGTCAACATTTTAAGATATGATTTTTTACTATGATTGAGATGGAGCGTGTTGCCCACACTCCAGGAACGCTGGTATATCTGCCATAAAGATATCTACTCTTCTACTCAAAACCGTTTTCAACAAGATATCTTGTTTCAATAAGTAGATTACAAATTACAAAGAATTGACCTCCAACTGCCGACCGCCTATCCGATTTCACCCCAAGGGATTCAAATTATTACAGTAGTCCTCGAATATCTGGGTCTCTCCAACTCACACACTCTCTAATAGTAACTCGTTCCGTCTGGTGCTCCAACTGCCCCACTGTACAACAACTCTTTTTCTTCCCAATCATCCTCCTCTTCTTCTTCATTCAAAAGAGAGACAAAAAGAAAGAAAGACAGAAGGTACGCCTCCTTCCAAAAAACTGGGCGGAGTCTTGGGGACAAGAAGCAGAAACGAAGGGACGGGGAGAAACAGCCAGTCCCCATCAAACCAACCCCGAAAGCGACGCATTTCTTTGCTTCCCTTCCGATCAACCCCTCCCACCATCTCTCTCTTTAAAATATATCGTGCCGTCCCTCTCCGTTTTCCTCTCTTTTTGCAGTGCCTGTTAAGACGGCGATGACGGAGGAATGAGTTGAATAAGAAGAGAAGGAAGAAGAAGAAGTATGTGTGTGCACAGGTATTTGCTCAGTGCGCACCTTTTCTTCTTAGGTCAACCCCACCCCATTCTCTTACAAATCTCTCTTCGTTTTCTCCATCATCAGAAGACTGTAGATACATTCAGAATAAGCAGGAGGCCTGAGAATGTCACCTGCATGCCACCCACAATCTGAAAATAACTCTCACTGGGAAATTCCCACGGAAATTCCTTGTATCTTAGTGCTTCTTGAAATCCTGGCTAAATTTATTTGGTACCAAAAACTTCTCGAATCCTAATTTCCCGGCATCCATATCTAGATCGGTTGCCATTTTCATTCTTCCCTAATATTCCACTATTCTGTATTCTTGAACACTGCCGTGCCGAGCTGCATACTTCCTTACATGCCCATACTGTATCGGAAATGGATATGGAATGTAAAGAAGTATGTAGAACGGTATGAAACGGTATACTTTGATTTGAAAGAATTCAGAAGAAGGTGAGTAATTTTTATGATTTGTTTTCAGTACAAAGAAGAAATAAGGAAAAAGTGATAACGAAGCTGATTGCTTAGCAGAGAAGATCGGTGTGAGTTTCGAGAAATTTTCGAGACGCACAAAGAAGGAATTTTCGATTTGTCAAAAGAGGTGTTGGTTGATTACCGTATTCATCAAGATTTTCCCTGATTTGATGAACTCTCTAGCTCACCTTCTGGGATAGGGCTTCAGAAGAAATTACTTCCAAGATTCGAAAATTTAAACTTTTTCTGGGACAAATTATCACCAATTAATATGATCCTGTCGTTCTTGTAAATTCATTGTTGCCTACATACATGTTAACCATTATTAACTAAAATTATCGTCAGAAGTTTAGTTCGGACGTAGAAAAAATCATTTTTCCAGAATTGTATATATAAGATACACAACCAAAAGGGTTCAAATTTGGATCGAAGTCCAGAATTGAGATTTTAGATCATGGTTGAAACCTGATGGACTGGGCTGGGCCGAAGGATTATTTCTCTGGCCGACATGCTCGTCTGAAAAATTCTCGGAAAAAAGCCGACTAACCTTCGGGCGGAACCGATTTTTTTCCCTGATAGCCCGTTCTGCTCGTTGCAATACTGAGTTAGACTCGGAAAGAATCATCAACTTAAAACTCCAACTTCGTTGTAATGCACCATTTTTTGAATATCTGGTGACCGTAAACCTTTCGAAAGTCTGTTACTTTCCTCCAAATTGATTGATTCATGACAATGACAGAAACAGTTCTTCGGAAGGATACCCCCATCCGATGCTCACGGCCCTCATAAAATATTACACACCAGAACCGCCACCGCCACCGCCACCACCATCTTCTTCTTTTTTTCCTGTCTCTTTTTTACTTTCCGATAGTTTTTGTCTGTTCTCTAAGTCTCTTCCCGTTTCACACTGTTTCATCCGCGATTCCGATGGAGGCAGACGTCTCACCCCAGGAGCTCTTTGACGTGGCAGTGGACAACGGAACTGGTGCTCAGCACACATTGGAAAGGGGAAGAAAAAAACGAGAGAAAAGACACAGGACAGCGGATCAAATGAAGAAGGAAAAAGCAGAGCATACATGGAAACATTTGTTGATACATTGATTTCATCCAGAAATATTTGCACTGTTAGAAAGAGAATTGTTTCAGAGCTTTCATATTGGATTTTGATTTCAAATTTCAAATTTAAAGGTGGGAGTCATCAAAATGTTGAAAAACTAAAGGGAAATGACTCTCATGTTGATTTCAATCTCCATCATGAACTGGGAACTCATTTTGAATTCTCGAATAGAGATGAATTTCTGATCGAATTGTGTGAATAAGCATAACCATCTGAACCTAATTACTGCTTTCGGAAACGAAAACGAGAAACACACTTGACACTTGTTCACATTTGTTCATTTCATCTCCATTCTTGTCTTCATCTTCTTCCAACTTCTCACTCGTTTTCAATTGGTTTCTGCTTCTTATTTCGTGATGGATCATCATGAATTAATCCATGACCACCACTGACTATTGGATTCGAAGAGACTATAGACACTCACACAAGTTTCGGGAATGACCCCGATCGGGTCGAGAACAAGAGGAAGAAACAAGGGAAAAAAGAAGAGGAAGCTTCTCTCGGGAGGAAGACAGGAAGAACGTTCTGGTTTACGAAATGGTGACAATAAGAATATTTGGTTTGGTGGTGTGAAGAGGATAGAGAGGAAAATAGAGTTCGAATTTGAAATACACTGCAGACTGCAGATTGTTAAACTTTACTCATTAAGATACTCCGAGACAGATCCCTTGAACTTTTGAGTTTCGCAGTCTCATTTCTATATGTTCCCTTTGAATTGGAAAGTTACCCTTTCGAAAGCTTTCACAAATTCTCAAATTTCGCAACCTGTACAAAAGTTCTATTTCTCCTTCGAATTCGAATTTCTCTCTCATTTCCGATTGAACTTTTCTATCCGAGGACAGGTGCACTTTCCCACTTCATCCCTTCCAATAAATGAATAACGACGTTGAGTATATATCAAAAGAGAGCCAAATGTTCATTATAGAATACGGAGGGAACATTCAAACTTTATGGAGAGAGTGGTAGAGATATTACGAGCAAAAAGAGATTTAATGGTTGGCAACGAATCGAAGTATCTGGGGGCATAAAAATGGATCATAAAGTATAAAGTTGTAGAGTTTTCTTTGGTTTGGAGACCTTTTAAATATAGGAGCAAGTATATCTGATGAAACTATTCTGAGGGAAGAATGTAGAACCTGGTTATATAAGATTCCTGCCATTTGAGAAAAAATTGAATGCTCTAGTGGTGACTATTTCTGATTTTTTAATGATTTATAGGTCATTTGAAAGCTCGATATTTTCCCAGTGAGAGCCTTTTCCCCGTGAGAAGTCTACAGCTAAAGTTCAGTGTCTCACAGAATTTCAATTTTCACTTGTGCAGAGCATCCCAGTGGCGGATGCGTCTTGCAAAAAAAGTAGTAAACTCGGAACCTTTTACTCTGATTGCTAGTAAAGTGAAACTAAACTTTGACGCTGAAGTCTTAGTTGGTTTTAAGTACATTCAGCAAAATAATGCAGGGAATTTCAAAAATCACCAGAAGTCAGAACATTTACTTGACTCTGGGTCAACTCCGCCATGGTAAAACGGAAGTCAGCAGATTATCAGGGAATATACTTATAAACAAACCAGTTAACAAATTCAAAATTTTGTGGAATTTGAGACAACGGAGAGATATTCCGAGGAATTTTTTTTCATCATGTAAGAAGTTCCTAAATTATGTATCTTCGAAGATCTCCTTCAATCTGGATCTTTTAAAAAACTATTTCTGATTTTTTCTCAATTTTCCGAGATTATACATTGCTTATTAGAAATATTCGAAGTTTCCGATGAATCACAATTCCGTCCCTCAAATGCTACCGTTACGCGTATGACATTAGTCACAATGGCCACAAAAATAAAACAAGGGGGACTGAAGAAAAGGAATATTCGAATCCGACGTCATATTGGTTTTAGTCATGTTAGTACATATGTAAATGACACATTCAGAAAGGACCAAAAGGAATACCGACGGGCGTATGTGTATTCTGGTTGGTCATCGGAAAAGTTCAAAAAGGAACAAGTGTTTTGGTATTAGGTGAGACAGACAAAAAAGCATATGTCAATAGAGTTAGAGCCATTTGATGTATTAGTCCATTAAAAATAGTTAATCTCATTTTGGAGTTGAGGAGAACAACAAAGAAGATTCTGATTGATCGGGTGAAGAGAAGCAATAAATAGTTGTCGTTCGGTTCCAATGAGTTTCTATGCTCTTTGAAGTGTTATTGACGAATTCTTCGAAATTGCTCGTTTTTGAGAACACTGCAGGAAAACCTCAGCACTTCGCAAATTCTGAGTTCTATGAGAGTTTGCGCTGATGCTGAGGATGATCCATCTAGGCCTTCTCTTATTGTTAGAATCTGCCCACATCATCCAAATCACCTATTCTCAACTGTTCATTTCTGTACTAATTTTGCATACTTTTGAAGCTGCAACTTCCGACAAAGGGCTAAAAAAATCAGTCATTTTTCTTTGCTAATTTTGACAAAAACACATGCATCCTCGAGTGTCCCTAAACCATGCACCCCCGAACGTTGATGCACTCAGGATTCGAGTTTGTGATGCATGTGTCTTTTCTGCTAACTCCCGTGTTTTCCAGGATCACATGTATCCTCGTCTCTCTTGCACCCCCGAGCGGTAGGGGTTCCGAGAGACGAGCCGCTCATGATACATGTCATCCGGCACGGGGAATACTGCCTGTAGTTGTATGACGTTGAGTTGGCTGCTGGAGTCCACCTTTGCTGCAGGTGGACCTCTTCCCTTGAAACACCATCTCTATTATATAGGCACCCCTTGAGCAGCAGCCGACACCTCCCGGGTTACGCCATCCACTATACCTTGTACATGCTCCTTGTGCATTGTTTATTATTCCCAGGAGCACCTATTGATTTCTATCGAAGTACGTCATCAATGACTATAATCGGTGTATTCTGAGAGTCATCGGAATGTCCACTCTAATGGCAACAGTACAAATTACTGCACTCTGAATTTTCGTCGATCTCGCATGATATGAAAACTGTCCACGAAGAACCCTTCGTTTAAAGTAACTGAAGATTACTGTTATCCCTTCAAAGCGGGGAGAGCCATTGCCAGGTTACAATCTTTTAGGGAGTTGAAATTCCAAAAACTTTGACTTTCATTATACTCGAAAATTGGACGAATCGAGAGAAATGCTGTGAATACTTCCCAAGAAATGAATCTGTCATATCTCGCTCGTTTGAATCTGTCATATCTCGTTCGACTTCGCTGATTATTCATTGTGCTGCTGGAGTCGGAAGATTGGGAACTTTGGTGGCGATTGAGATTGCACTTCAATCGACCAATACTCACTTCAAATTGCCCGATATCGGCCAGGTTATCGACTTTTCTCTTTCTGTGTTCACTAAAGAATGGTTTCAGATTGTGACGAAATCAGAAAGGTGTCTACTTCAAGGTTCAGATTCATGGGGGTGGCGATGAAACTCTCAGAATCCGACTGCTATGATGCGAGGGAATTAATCAAGGAGGTCGGATTGCGTCAGAGGTGACCGTATGGACAAGAGAGTCCAAAAAAATAATGAAAAGTTATTACGTTTCTGTAAACATTTTTCGATGGAACAACTTTATTCTCTAAATGGAAAAAGTTCAATAATACACATCCTTTTGCTTTGACGACCGACAACTTTTTTTGAACGAAGTGAGAAGAATCAATGAACACTCTTCAAGTACTTCTCCGTGAAGGCAATATGAGCCATTTTGACATCCGCATCAAACAATTTCCTATCCATGAAATAATTCATGATGACTTGGTGAACGAAAAGGTATTGTTGATCTGTCTGAAAAAATTGATTCCGAATAGAGAATTTGCGCACTATTGTCAACCTGAATGGAGTTGTTGCGCTGGTCACGAATCTTCTGCAAGATCTTGTCCGATTCCTCGATCTGTTGTCCCGAAAGGAATTGATCCATGATGTACTCAATCATCACAACTGAGCCAGTACGACCGATTCCCGCGGAGCAATGGACGACGATTGGGGCTCTGAAAATAAGATGTCAGCTATTGCGCACTGTTGCAGCCTTACTTCGCGACTCTCGCCTTTGCCAGCAACTCCAAAATTGCCATATCGGCCGTCGGAACTCCACGATCCGGCCAATCAATCCAGTGATAATGGGTGGTCTTCATAGTGAGTCCGTCTGGTCCCTCGACCGAATAAATCGTCTCCGTAACCTTCGCATCACTCTTCTTATTGAACTGCACCCCCTTGCTCGACTCGTACTTTACCGTGATCTTCTGTCCCTTTTCCTCGAATTCGACAGTTTCCTTGTCCTTGTTCGGGAAGTATTCACAACACTTCTTGGCTCCTTTCTCCGTCAAATTACACAACATGAAGATAGTCTCAACCTTCTCCTGCAGACACATGTACCAGAAATCGGCACAAGTCTTGTCCATGGGTGCCTGGGTACAGATGAAGCGTTTTGGATTGGTCGGAGTGCCGACGTAGTTTGCGTGGATGTACTCGTGGGGCCACGGTGGATTTGAGAGTTTGACACGATTGTTGTCCAGGCAACCAACATCCTTGTAGCGGTTCTTCCCAAGCTCCTGGGCTGCTTTGAACGCTTTCATCTTCTCGAAGTCGTTGAAACGTTTCATATTGGAGAATTCGGTGCGGAGGCCAGGAGGTCCTTTCTCGAGAGTGTTCTTCACGAACTTGACAATCTGGAAATTACAACAATGGGTGCGGAATGATCAGTTTATGACCTCTCCAATACCGAAATTCCTTTCAGAATTCAGTTTGAAGATTGTTTCCCAGCTGTCTCACCTGCTTCCGCTGACCCTTTCTCTCCACATTCGTTGGATCATCTGCAATCGTTTTCTGACTCTTGTGACTCTTGTCCTCTCGTTCAGTGCGCTCCTTGCTGCGTTGAGTGGCAGCGTTTTTTCCTTTGCGGCGTTCTGCAAAAAGTTTTGATTTCGTTGCCTAGGTTTTGAAGAAGAGCAATTCTTTTTCAAGAAGAGAGGTCTTAGCACTTCTCAAAAGATACAGAAACTCACTTTGAATCAACGAAGTCATCACTCGCCAGCTTTTTTCTTACTATGTGTCTTCTTTCGGAAAGCTGTAGTAATTACTGACTAGCAGTATAACAATAACAGCAATTTCAGGATCGATCGGTATCTCGACACGTGGAAGATTTTATCAAAGGAGAAAAAAAATTGGCTTGTGGAATTTGGGGCTGCGAGAACACGTAAGAAATTGTAATTTTGGGAATTTTGGAATCTACGATTTTAAGTCAGTAGAAACTAATGTTGAAGAGCCATAGATTGAAAGAGAACGAGGTGCAAAAAATAAAAACTTGATAGAATCTGAAAACCATCTGGTTAATTGGAAACATTTTTCCAGAACTTTCTGTTTCAAAAATGAACACAGAAAGAGAAAAGTCGATAACCTGCTCGATATCGGGCAATTTGAAGTGAGTATTGGTCGATTGAAGTGCAATCTCAATCGCCACCAAAGTTCCCAATCTTCCGACTCCAGCAGCACAATGAATAATCAGCGAAGTCGAACGAGATATAACAGATTCAAACGAGTCGTCACAATCATTTTGTTGTTTGTCGCTTCCTCGAAGGTTACTGTCATTTTGTCAAAACAAAAAGATGGTGAATTGGCATTTCTTGGGAAGTATTCACAGCATTTCTCTCGATTCGTCCAATTTTTGAGTATAATAAAAGTCTGAGTTTTTGGAATTTCTACTCCCTAAAAGATTGTAACCTGGCAATGGCTCTCCCCGCTTTGAAGGGATAACAGTAATCTTCAGTTACTTTAAACGAAGGGTTCTTCGTGGACAGTTTTCATATCATGCGAGATCGACGAAAATTCGGAGTGCAGTAATTCGTACTGTTGCCATTAGAGTGGACATTCCGATGACTCTCAGAATACACCGATTATAGTCATTGATGACGTACTTCGATAGAAATCAATAGGTGCTCCTGGGAATAATAAACAATGCACAAGGAGCATGTACAAGGTATAGTGGATGGCGTAACCCGGGAGGTGTCGGCTGCTGCTCAAGGGGTGCCTATATAATAGAGATGGTGTTCCAAGGGAAGAGGTCCACCTGCAGCAAAGGTGGACTCCAGCAGCCAACTCAACGTCATACAACTACAGGCAGTATTCCCCGTGCCGGATGACATGTATCATGAGCGGCTCGTCTCTCGGAACCCCTACCGCTCGGGGGTGCAAGAGAGACGAGGATACATGTGATTCTGGAAAACACGGGAGGTAGCAGAAAAGACACATGCATCACAAACTCGAATCCTGAGTGCATCAACGTTCGGGGGTGCATGGTTTAGGGACACTCGAGGATGCATGTGTTTTTTGTCAAAATTAGCAATGAAAAATGACTGATTTTTTTAGCCCTTTGGCAATAGTTAAAAAAGTCGAATATTTCCAAATGTCTCCATCATTTTCTTAACTGTTATTTTTCCTTAGAATTAGAACTCTTTTCTATATTCTGAGTCCTAGTTGTCCGATCGCTTTGCTTCATGCTTCTGAGAAAAGAATATCCGATGTACCTAATTTTAATGTTTTTATTTTTTCGAAGTAATAAAAAAACAAAAAGAGTCATTTCAGCGCTAGCCAGAGTTTTTGAAAAAATGAAAGATTCTGGGTATTTGTTTCCAAAATGCAGCATGAGCAATATGAACTAATACTTATTAGTAAAAACATAAAAATGATGAGAATTGAGCAATTTTGAGGAAGAGAGAAGGGAGGAAATAACTTATTCTTGACAGTAAGTTCTCGTTATATACAGCTACAAACGGGTTGGGAGAGGCACTATTTTAAAGCAAGAGAACAGTGGATCATCAACAAAAAGAGAGGAGTATGAGAATGAGTTGAGAAATGGCCGAGAAGAGAAAAACACGAATAGGTCGAATAAAATTGTATCTAACATCCATTTCCACCTCCGAGAAGTGATGGTGAAATCGTGAAATCTGTGGCAATATGAAGTCCGTGTTCCACGATGTGGACATCTGGATTGATGATTCCGATTGGAAGTGGAAGATTTTGTGGAATTGAGATAGCGATTCCTTTCTGGAGACCATCGTTAGCTACCTGAAAATGAAATTTGATTAGCTGGTGCTCCAAGAACTACCCAAGGGACCACAAAGCAAAAGTCCGTACCTTCTGCAACAATTCCTTTCCGAGATTTCCCAAATTGTCCAATGCATCTTGTGGAAGACCTAGTGATCCAGTTCTATCAGAAAGATGTAGTTGAGTAATTTCAGCAGTTCCCGAAAGTCTTCCTCCCCCGATTCTGGCTGTGAGAACAACGGTGGCGGCGATCGTGATCGTTCCGACCTTGGTGTTAGTTTGATCAATGTAGATGTCAGCATCGGCTATCAAGTCGAGAGTGACCATTCCTGCCAAAATAAAGATTAGACATCATAACAAGAGACCCAAATATGATTACCTCCTTTAGCAGAAGAGAGAAGAACAGATGGAGCACGAACAGTTCTGATCTGAACAGCGATCTTCTTGTTTGGATATTTCTCACGGACTGCTGGAAGAATATCTCCGAAACAGATTCCGAGGTCAGCAAGTCCTGCGGTATCTTCTTGACGTCTTCTTCTAGAATCTCTCATTCTCTTTGATCTCAGTCTCGTCGTCTCATTCGTTGCTCCGATGATTTCAGGATCAGAGTTATGTGTTGCCACGTGTCTGCTTGGTCTCACGGACACAACGATGGTTGAGTTGGTATGGACTCCTCTTCTCAGACGATACTTTGCCTTCTCCTTTGCCAAACGACGCCTTCTTCTTGTTTCTTCCTCGTCGAGTTCAACTGAAGTTGCCTCCAAATCATCATCGTCATCAGAGCAAGTTGTCTTCAAAAGCTCTCCGATCTTTGGTGTCTCTGGTCCGATGCGGAATGACAAGAATTGTTTACGATGGAGCCAATAGAACAGAGAGTTGACAGTGTAGTCAGTGACAATGAACTCAGCCATTTGACCTCCGTAATATGGGAATTGAGTTGGGAATGGTCCGAATGGAGTTCCGCCTTGCCCGTATGGAGAGAACTCTCCAGTTAAATCAACAGTGTAGTCATTGGAAGTGGCATAAGATTGGATGTATTGAAGGGAAAGGTACAAATCATTCAATTTGCTCATGTCAAGATGACCAGCAATTTGACGAAGGAAAGAAGCTGGATCATCAGAAGATCCTCCAGCAGCACTGCATTTCGAGCAATCTGGTGGTGGTTGAACAGCAACTGGTCCAACGGCAACAGTTGGTGGTGGTGGATATCTTGGTCTAGCTCCGACATTTGTGTACGTGGCAACTTGTTGAGATTGGTATTGTCCGACTCCAGCAGCTCGGATAGTGGCAGCATACATTCTCTGTCTGCCGATTCCTTGAGGAAGAACCAAATGTTGAGTGATGTTTGTGCTTCTTGGATAACGAAGAGCTTGGAGTTGTTGAAGAGTTCGGACGGCAGCTGCCTTTCTTTGTCCCTCTGTATAGGCTGTTGATGGAATTTGTGGGGCTGGTGCAGCTCCTCCAACAATTGGAGTTGCTGGGATAGCGGCTGGAGCAACTTGAGCTGGCGCAACTTGGGTTGGTTGTGGATTGGTTGAAGGGATGAAGACTGGTTGTTTTGGACAGGTTGATGGGCACTGAAACATTTCTTATTATTCAATTCTTGAGTTGATATCTAAACTCACAGTTCCGGTTCCTCCTCCACTTCCTCCAAGACCGAGAGCTCCTCCGAATAAAGAGATCATTTGCTGAAGAGCAATGGTTTGTGGGAGGGCTCCAAGTTTTGAGTTGAGTTTCTCATTGATAATGTTTGGAAGTTGACCGCAGACTTGTCCAGGGATCATTTGACGGACTTGGTTTGAGATTTGACTCTGAAGATGTGGATGCTATTGCGGAAGTTCAAGAAAACTAAACTCACTCTGAATTGACTGTTAACAATATCTCCAACTAATCCTCCATTCTCAATGTATGCATCAGCATATCCAATCTGCATATCACAAGACAGAAGACGAACATATGGACCACGCGGTCCTCTCTCAATGGCCAATTGGACCGTGATTGTTGCTTGATGAATATTCAATTGAACAATTCCAGACAAAGCGATTGGAAGTAGGACAACCACTTGTCCGCCCAAGTTTCCGGTAACTCTGGAATTGAATTTGGTTTTAAATATTTGTGTTGAAGATGTACTAACCCCAAGTCAACGTTCTGAACTTGGAGGACGATTCTGTTTGGTGGTGCTGGATAGAGGACGACTCTTTGTGGACATCTGTATCTGGAGACGTACAAGTTGTAGATGTTCACACATCCTTGCACCTGAAAAATATTGGATTCACAAGGTTTTAGTTCTTCTGAAAAACACGAGGAACTCAAGAGTAGTCAACTTGCAGGTTTGCAACGGACCGGGTGATGCTTTAGTGGGAAAAAACCCGGCATGGCCTGTTGACCCGTCAAAAAATTGTCATTGAAAATTTGTCGAAAATTAACTAATTCTGGTGCATATCTGGTGCATATTGCAACCCTGGAAACAAACCATCACACATTCTAATAGGCCTTTTTTCGACCGCTGTAAGTGTCCGACTATGACATAATATGGAGTCACAAGTCCACAATAGACCCCTCTCTCTTTCTAATCTTCCTGTTCTCCTCAGTGATCTTTCTAATCTTTGAACCGTAATCCCTTTGTTTCCTCCTTCTCCTCCCAAGTTAAAATATGTTATTCAAAAATCAAAAGAGAAGCCTATTCGACCGAAGGAACAAGTTTTTTCTCCCCCTTTCTATCTCTATCTTTTGCCACCCCTCGACCTGTTACGTAATCTTATATTGCCTTCTTCTTCTTCTTTTCTCCTTTCTCCGTAGACTACAGAATCGACCACGAAAGGGAGAAGCATTCACGTAGATTGAATTTAATTGAGAAATGATGAATGAAAACGAGGTGATTAGGTGATAAAGTTTAGAAGAATATCTATATCCTGTTCTTGTGGGTATCGAGTATTACATGTATTACGTAACAATGAATTGTATGCGAAAAGCCGACGGAAAAGAGACTATTACGGTAGAAATCGGTATGTGAGAAACAAGCGATAAACATGAGAAAAAGTGTACTACGGGGTTTGAATTGGAACATATCCTCTTTACAACTTCAAGAGAAAGTTTCTAGACATGTCATTCTAGTTGCAGATGGTTTTCAGTTTTTAGAAAGGAAATGCAGAAATGTTACACTCAAATATTCTAGAAATCTCTTGCGAAAGTTGCAAAGATCAAGCTTTCTTGAGCATGGATGATTCATTATCAGCCCTTAAAATGTGGTGTAGTTCATTCTACTGCACTTGGCTTGAAGGCTAATGGTATTTTAAGATTTTCGCTCACTTTTGTGGCAAGACCTTAAAGGCGCGTTGGAAGAAATCCTACCCTTCTCTTGCCAGGAAATTAAGAGAGAAACTCAAAACTCCACTCGCCCTTAACTCAAGAGCTCTAGAGCAAACTACGCCACTGTTTTTCGAGGCTGAAACAAAATTATAAGAAACTTTAAAATCTTTATAAGGTTGAGAAATTTACGATTATTCTAATCAGTCTGATTGGTTGTGCATGATTGCTACTTACAAAAATCTTAAACTTCCAGACCCAATAAGAATTTCCTAACTTCTGCAACTGGAATCTCAAACTTCATGTGACCCTTTTGAAAAAAAAAACCACGTCTGACTTATCATTCAAAGATTTCTACAATGGGTTATAAATTCGACTCACCATTGGGATACATTGAGAAATCGGAGGAATTCTAGCCTTCTTGATCTCGGTATTCAATAGACCAGCAACAAGAGTGCTCGCATATTGGAAGGCTCTTGAATTCAATCGAGCACGAATCCCCGGGTATCCACGTTGTCCTTGAAGAAGGATAGGGTTGAAGTCGGGTCTGAAATTGAATCCTTTTCCTAGTCAATATCTTTAAAACTTACCCAGATGCGAAGGATCCTCCACCACCTTGAACTGATTGAACTGCTGATCCGGCATTACTTGGTCCGCCAGAATAACCGCCGGATTGGACGGTGCCTATCAAAAGGCAGAGTGATAATACCTTCAACATGGAACCCGCACCCCCGAGAGTCCTGAAATGAATGAGAGTGTTGGAAAGTGGTGGAGGAGTAAGAATTGAGATGGAGAAAACTGATAAAAGGTAAGACCGAAATCAAACCAAAAACAGAGTGGGAACAAAGCGGCTAGAAAAAAGGGCCATTGGTGTAACTTCATCGTTCCTTTTAATAAAAAAACCAGTCGGAAAATGAACAGAACACAGCCACTTTCGGCTTGTCACTGGTAGTACGGAGACAGAGAAAGAGAAGGGACAATGGAAATGGAGATGATGGTTTTCTCGAGACAAAAAATGAGAGGAGGCTTGTTACGTAAGATTGGAACAAAAACACTTGATGACGAGAGATGAAGTGAAACTGATGAGATTGAGATAACTAATTTCGAGAGTTGGCAGAAGTTTGAAAGCGTTTAGAAAATAGAGATTGTAGGAGGTTAAAAATGACGGTTTAAGATGAGCAACTTCTGAATCAGGTGGCCCAGAAATGTAAACTTATGAATTGAAGGGGGTATATTTCCTCAGAAGACCAAGTGGTAGATTGTTAGTTTTTAAACCTGGTGGGGCACCTTAAGTGCACACATTCTCATTGTGAACATTGTTAATAATAAGGTGTGTTTCAGAAGTTCAAAATTGAAAGAGACGTTTTGAGTGAAAATGCCAACTATGGGGGACTGAAAAAGGGGTTCAATTTTGTTTTTTTAATCTAAATTTTGTGGATGTCTCCTAAAGTTGGTGTGTCTCGTGAACGGGGACCAAATGCCCTCCTTTGCAGTGCTATTTTGATAGTTTTTCGAGTCTTCTGGTATTCACAGGACGAGCCTACTTTAGAAGACGTCGTACAAAAGACTGTTAACTTAAAAAAGAGACAACGTAAAAAATTCACAACCTTTTGAACAGTACTGTATGATTGGAACTGCTGTAAATTTGGAGCAAGTCTTCTGATTAGAAGTGTCGATTTTGTAGAAACAGTTGAAAACATAAAATATCAATTTTGTATTTCTATTGTTCTCTAAGTTGCAGTTCTTGAGATGTTTACGTTCCAATAGAGAACCAAAAATTAACAAGTCGACACATGGAAATATTGACAAACAAGATTGTGGTTTCAGGGTCATTCTTGATGATAAGTGTAAAGGAGAATAGGAAACAAGACTGTCACTGATTTTCAACTGAGTTGATCTCTTGGATAGAGTAGAGCAAGACCATAAAGGGAATGGTTTTTACTGAGAAATATGTACATTAACAATTTTTGGCACAACAAACGATTTGGATTTAGAAAGAGAAGAAGGTAGAGATTGGAAAAGTCTGATCTCAAAAAAAAAAAGGAAAACCGCAATTTTGCATCGTCAAAAGCAGGTATTTTGTGACGATGGCGCAATGCAAAAAGAAGGAGGAGGAGGGGGCAGAAGTGAATTGATTGATCATCAGAAGACGAACGGCAAAGTGAAAGTAAAAAGGGAGGAGAAATGACGACGGAAAGGAAGAAAAAGTAGCAAAAAGATTCAATTGTTTTGCCCCTGTCATCACATATTCAGGCGCAATCCGGAAGATTCTTTTCACTTTCCAGCATTTAGAGGAGTGTTTACCTAAGCTTTGATTTGTATGTACTAGTAGTTGTCGTTCAAGGTAAATTGGATATGTGTCGGAAGAGGGGAAAAGTATATGAGTCTGGAATAAGAAGGTCTGTGGTTTGTACTGTCAGGAAGCTTTCCAGAACACAAGTGGAGGAAGAGAAAAAATTATAGGTTCAAACTACAACAGATTCCTGAGATCCTGAGAAGTGTAACTGGAATAAAATTTGAAGATACATTTTTAGTTTGAAAGAGAATATTCTTCAGCAAAGCTATCTAAGTGCTCTGCTCGAAACCATGCAAGGCTATCAAAACCATTCTAGTTCTAGTTCATCAGTTCTACTTTTGAAAATTGAACCATCAGTTGATGAACACAAGGGTAAGAAAAAGACAAAAAAGACGATAGTATTGTTTTCGTGTGATGAAGTCACAAAAAACATTCTGATTAGATATAAAATCTTTGCTTGGTTGGCAAATTGACCAGACTAATCAAAGAACTTTAGAGAAAGTTATTAGAAATCTTTTTAATTTTACAAGGCTCTCTGTGGATTAAATGGTCAGCGTCTAAATTTTTCGGCTTTTTCTGTTTTTTTTTCCAGATTTTGAGATCTCGTGCACTTTGAGTGATCCATTAACAAGAATCTCAAATCGCCTCAAAATCTGAGAATACGGCAACAGAGCCGAAAATTAAATGATTTTGATACGAGAGCTCGTGAACGGGAAAGTTTAGAATCACAAAAACTGTATAAGGACAGTATCTAGAGTTGGATTATTGAGAAATAAGATGAACCGGAGCCAATTTCATGAGCCAATGAGCTCAACCGTTGTAGCTCAAGGCAAAATGTCCAAGGATGTGCAGGTCTTATCAAGACACATCACTTAAATGCATTCTTTACACTACAAAAACTACAGTAATAGCTACATCAGACCACATCATCACCCAGAGAAGACAGTATCAGCACCTAGAAAAGAAGGTATCTTTATGAAGTGTTAGGTGTCAGATAGCAATGACACAAAACACTAAAACGGCGGTTACGCAACATCGAACACTTTTCTCTTCTGAGATAACACAAACATGCGCGACGGGTGGCATCTCTCTATCTGATATCATGAGTCGATCGGTTGCCAAAAGACGAAAAAGGGGGCAGAAGAGGGATAAATGGCAACTATGCGTGGGCGGATACATGATGAAGCTTGTCGGTTGGAAAAGGGACTGTAGGAAGCAGAGGGGGATGTGTGTGAACTTGAGAATCGGTCCCCTTCGGCTTCTTCTCCGCCTCGTTTTCCAGATGGCATTGGTAAGAAAGCCGAGAGAGTAAAAGCGTGTGAGGGTTGGCAGAGAGTCAGAGATACCGGTTTTGGCGTCCTCGTAGACAGAAGCTTTTTGGGGGAAACGAAGAAAGAAGCGATACATATTTGTATTAGATTTGTAGGCATGATGACACGAAAAAGGGAGGGTTGGAACCTCGAAAAACCCCATGAATGTACTATTGTGTTGTGTAATCTTGTTGTAGCCACCCTCTCTCTTTTTCAAGATCTGATCAAGATTCTTGAATAATGAGTCAGGGTTCGGAAGGTCGTCGAAAAGTGTAATGCAGTGATGAAGCTAGAAATGAGAGATGTCTGAGTATGTCAGTGTGACTAATTAAGGTTCTTGATCACACAGAAGAAGTTCATAACTTTCTAGTGTCTGGTTTCTTCAGTATTCAGAGTTTTAGAGGCTTGAAGGGTCCAAGATCAGCCAAAAAGGATACTGTAAACAAGTAGGGAAGTTCAAGTGTGAAGTGGGAGCTGGTTGTATCAACACTTAGTCAAAAGCAAAAGCACATCAACATTAATCCACCAAGTAATTGTCTACTATTGTAGTATCTGTGTTTTTTCTCCGAATCGGAGCAAAATTACTAATTGTTAGATGTGCGTATCTTTGGGATGTGAGTATCTTAGCATTTGTAACTGATCGGATGCTTGGAACGTCAGAATTAGAGAATTAGAAAATTTAAAAATAGCAGAATCTCAAAATCTTAAAAGCTCTGAATCAAAAAAACCTTACTATTAGTATATCAGAATCCCGTAAGCTCATATCTCAAGAGCTCATAATCTCACGTTCTCAGAACCTAAGATTTCAGAATTTCGAAGCCACGGAATCACGGAAGCTGGGAATCTTGGAATCTCAGGCGCTCATAATCTCAAAAATTTCTTCATCTCGTAAGACGTCGCTCGGAGAACTCAACAAATGACAACTTCCGAATCCTAGTTCACTGAAATCATCCACGCCTTTCGGCACTATGAAAAAACGAGACGCTAGATGAGAAAAAGAGAGAACTATCAGTGATCCAGCAACAGATACTACTAGAAAGTAACGATGAGAATGGCATTTCATTTGAGAATTAGGAATCGAAAAAAACTGGAATGGTCATGGAAAAAAGGGAAAAGACTAGAAACACACTAACACGGCAGGAAGCCTATGTTTTTTTTCAATTTTAACTCAATGATTTCAGGTTCTCAATCACAACGGGAGGAGGAGAGGGATGGGAAAAGTGGACAGAGAGAATGATCAAAAATTATTTTTAAACACAGAAAAACTGGAAAATTTGCATAGGAATTCCGAAAAAAAAACATCATGAAGTTTCAGAAGTTGCATCTTGTTTGGAAAATTAAATAGAATCAGAAACGTAGGGGAAACACATGAAAACAGATAAATATGAGTCTGTAATCCAACAAATAGGGAAAGAATGAGACATCCTGATAGCATAAGTTATTCCTGTGAATTTCAGAATGCTGAAACAAAGATCCACTAGTTACACAAAAAACCGCCCTGATCCCGTTTAAAACGGCCTTCTGATTTTTTTACACTCTCTCAATAAATTAAAAGATTCAAATCTGGAATAAAATATTGACACATGTCTCAAATATAGATCCTATCGTGTCTCAAAGTGACTACAACGAAGAAAAAGCAAAAAGCCTGAGAACTGACAGAAGTGTTGTCCAGTTAACAAACAGTCTGTCACACATTACACATTCAGAAGACGTCCTTCCTGAAGGTGTTTGTATGAATAACTAGACTTCAACCCAGACGTCGTGGCTTCTTCCTTCTTCTGGATATTCAGTTCCGGTTGGCTTTTCGAACCGTCTTCTTTTTCTTCTTCTGTGTCAATACACCTTTTGCAGCTTCTTCTTCTTCTCTTCAATTAGAATCCCTCTCTCGTTTCCTCATGTGGCGCAAGCACGATTACGCAAGAATGGATGGTTTCATTCTCTCTTTTTCGTGCCGCCCGTCGGATTACAAGCTTCTCGGTTTGTCGTCTATCTGTCCAAAACCCGAAAACTGCCTCTTTCATGAAGCAGCAAAAAAAGAAACAAACTTCTTTTGGAACAAACGGCACAGGTGGTGAACATAACCGAAAAACGAAGCAAAAGGTAACAGGATTTGGGATGGAATAAATGAGACATGTATGTACAAATGGAAACAAAATGAGATTGGTTTTTGGAGTAGTTGCTGGCTTCTTACCGTATACATTAACATTTTTGTTTATTTACCTGATGGGATGGTTTCGATGGAGAAGATTCAGATGAACACCTGGTAAAGTATAAGGAAGGGAACGTTTACTCATAGCACTCCCAGATTAGAATGTTCCCATTCATTGAAAGTCTTCAATCAACCATAAACACTTGATCCCAGTTGCTCAGGTCTCCAAGGCTCGTATCGATCAATTTCGGACCATAATCCTTCAACCGAAGAAGCAAAAACTGCCACCAGCCGATCGTCGGGTCCTTTATCAAAATGAGTACTTATTCTTGATAAAAAATTGTATTTGTGTTTTTGATTGTTCATTCAGTAATAACCCAGGATTCGAAAGATGCTACAACATCTTACGAACTCCGAATGACGATGAAAGATTTTTTCTTCACCCCACAGTGCATTTATGGGTGATTCAGTGGAGGAAGAACATATTTTCTTTTTTCCCCGATTGGTGGTGCACCAAGAAGGAGAAATATTCTTTTTTCTTGCAAAAATTACAGTGATCACTATGATCGCTGTGAGACCTTTCATAAAATTAAAGGAACATATATTGGGCGACTGAGGTCTCGCAGCGATCATAGTGATTACTGTAATTTAGAGGCCGTACAAATCGGGAAGAATGGAGATCGGGAAGAAACGAATCGGGAAGAAACAAATCGGGAAGAAGCAAATCGGGAAGAAATTTTGACACCGTCACGGTAAGTTGCACTACCGTGACGGTGTCAAAATTTCTTCCCGATTTGTTTCTTCCCGATTTGTTTCTTCCCGATTCGTTTCTTCCCGATCTCCATTCTTCCCGATTTGTACGGCCTCGTAATTTATGCCGACAAAAATGATTTTTATGCAATCCTTTTCTAGAAGCTTCCGTTTTCCTTTTTCCTTCTCCGATAATCAGACATTCTTATTTATCAATATGACTGTAAGTTTCGCTAAAAATTTTAATTTTTTGTGTAAGCCTGCTGGACAGTCCTCATTATTAGCATACTTGCCAAAACTCGGCCCGGACCGGGGCGAGGAAAAATTATGCCGGCCCGGGTAGGGAAAAATTTTTTTGAAAATGACAAATTTTTTTATATTTTTCACCGAAAAACTGTCCAAAATCATTGGAAAAGTGTTTAAAAATTAATGAGATATTAGCGATATTTCGGTTGGTTCCCTGCGCTCCGCTGACAACATGACGATCGTGCGCTACTTTTCAGTACTTCAGTAGATCAACGGCAAAATTGGGAAAAAACATTTTGGTAAAATTTTGATCTCTTCAGTTCAAAATTATGCGCGCGAATTTCAGAAACCATGTTCGCAATGGAGCGCAGGGAACCACGCCAAATATCGCTAATATGATAATATACAAATAATCGCAATTCTACGAACTATTAAATACTAGTAAACATTAGCAAAAAATCACATTTTTGCTACAAAAATTGACTTCGAAAATTTTTGCCTCCAAAAACCAGGGCCAGTCCGCGACAAGAGACTTGCTTTTGAGATCGTGAGCAATTTCATTTTGCTTTTCGTTTCTCTGTACTTTTTCGTCACATAATGCTGGATAATTTTTCAGACGATGGAGAACGAGTGGCCGGAAGAAGAAAAGTCGGATTTTCTCAATTTCCTGATCGAAAAAACCAAAGATGCTAATAAGCATATTTTGCTCTATGAACTGTGCGGTCAGTACAAGACTGTCACAAACTCACCGCGACGACTTTTCGACATTGTTCCGTTCGCTAATAAGCTGCTCTTGGAACTTCAAAACAGCGACAATGTAGATTTAGACACCAAAGTCAAGATGTTCGGCACTCTCAAATTATTTCCAAATTTCTGTGTTGTACACGAGTAAGAACTAATAAGTTATTGACTCAAAGATTTGTGTTTGTTTCAGAGCTTCGAATGAAGAAGGAAACAACTTTGCAGCAGTGAGCACTGGTTCATTGAGTGAACTGGAACTTGATGAAGCATCGGCCGATGACAGAGCCATTGAGGAGATAGACCAGGAAGCTGAAACAATTGTGGGAGAAATGCTGGATCTTTTGGCACAGAAAACTGAAACAGTAGAAGAACAACTGACTATTGCGGGATTTCTAGATGAATACAGAGTTTTGTATAAGAGAGAAGGCAAATACAAAGTTCTTAACGAAAGGTGAAAATCCTGAAAACGCTGTTTATCTTCTCAGTGAAACAATTGCAGATACGAGCGTGCAAAAGAGCGAATTCTTGGTACAGACTATGATGATGAAACGAAAATCAGAATGTTATTCCTTTCAAAAACTATCATTACTTCGAATATTCTGGCAAGGTAAGTGTAAGTTTTTACTGTGTTGATTCCTAGGAAGATATTTTCAGCCTTCGAGATAATGGAATTGTCGAGGTTACTAAAAAAGGATTTATGAAAAGTTATTCTTCAAATGATGGTCTACTGGTTTTGGGAAACAGAGAAAAGAAGAAAGCTGCGTATCGGAGAGAATCTGATGACGAAAGTGACGAGGACGGGGACACCGATTCCACCGGTGGCGAAATATCTGAGGATGAAGACTATATCACCACTAGAAGTGGGAGAAAGTAAACATTTCAATGCTTTGTTCTTTTAATGTTCAGTTTTTTCAGTCGCAAACCTCGGACTCTTTTCGACCCAAGTTCCTTCACCGCATCTCAGAGAAAACGGCGTAATGTCAAAGAAAACATCAAGAACGAACCACAAGATACACCCATTAAAAAGATGAAAAGAGGACGGCCACCGAAGGTTGAGAAATTCGCTCCTTCAACTATTCTTAATCCAGCTGATATCTCTTTGTTGGATGAGTCAACACCGGCTCCCGCTTCAGGATCAGCCGCATTTAATTCCCCACAATATACTACAGCATCTCTATCTTCCAGTGATGCCTCTTTTCCCGATTATCCAAGTTTCACTAAGCCAAACGATGTTCCTGATGCTCCTTTCGAGAGTCTCTCTGAGCCAGTGTCCCCTGCCAATGAAATGAAACAACCAACTGCACCCGTTTTCTTCACTAAGCCAACTGCTCAACAAGTTCGTTTGGAGAATCTAATTGCAGATTCTACTCCTTTCGAGACGAAAGTTTTTGGTTTTCCCAATACTGTGCCATCTTCCAACATTATTACCGAAGTTTCAACTTCCGACAAGGCTTCCTCTGCCATTTCAAATTCAAATCTCGCTCCACTCGCCATTTCTACTTCTGAGAAGGTTTTGTCTCCAACTCCTCCAATTACTAAGAAAGTTCCGTTGAAGGCTTCAACTGCTGTCGAGCCCATGGTATCCTCTATAACAATTGCTGGAAACGATGTTCCTGCTTCACAAGTGGCCATATCGATTCCAGTTGCTAAATCATCAACTGTTGCACTTTCCTCCATTCCAGTTGAAGATACTGATTCAACAATTGAAAGTACTCCATCAGCTATCGACTGGGATTCAATGAAGAAAACATCGAATGACGCCACCAAATTACAAGCTCCACCGCAACAGATTTCATGTCTGTTCGATCGGAATGCGGACGGCTCACTTGGAGACACTAAGCTCTTTTTCATTCACAATCCTTCCGCACCAAATCATATTGACGATGTGAAGATCAAGTCGCAAAACCCAAAAGGAATAAAGGATCATGCTGTTGACATCAGTGGAAAACCGAAAAATCAACTCCTGAATCGAATTGTGAAGGAAAACGTTGATCACGATAATGTTTCCGCCAAAAATAATTTGACGAAAAATGGACCAGCTGAAATGATTAATGCCAAAGAATTCCTTCAGAATCTTCACAATCTCAGTCTGACGATTCATTCTGGCATCTTCTCCGATATTCAGTCGAAAATTGAGCAAGCTGCTGCGACTGTGGGAGATCACCATGTGAGAAACCTATATTCATATTGCTTTGAAAAATAAAATAAAATATTTCAGGAAATCTCAACAACGAAGCTTCGTGTTGCGTTCGATATAATTTGCGAATTAGTTACACCATAATTGTTCTCTTTTCTCGTTGTTTTGTTCTCTTGCCTGCTTTCATTCATTGTTTTGTTATATTGCGAATTAACCTAATAAAAAGCACATCTTCCAAGTTTATTTCATTTCAATTAAATATTCAACAGATCATTCCAGATATTGAAGAAACAATGCCCACAATTTAAAGAAAAGCTGTCTATCATTTCGTTTCCAACTTCCAATTTTTATTTTGAAGTGCTTTTTTTTAATTACTTTAAATTTATACATTTGTCGGCAACACTTGGTACATTTTAATTATATTTGCATCGTTGAGACCGTACAGAACGGGTAGAAACCGGTTTGCAAAAGTTTCAGGACATTTTTCTTCAATTTGGGAGACCTCACCGATTCCCCGGAATTCGTTCTTCGGAGACAACTCTTCCTCGGAATCGGCGGGGTCTCTAATTTGGTGCATGAGTGTGTGATGGTGAATTGAACTTCCCCTATTTTCGTGTCTCCCACTTTTGTTTCTTCACTGCATTTCCCACAAAACGGTACCCGATTCTGACGGTCTCGCATCTTTAGCCCCGCCCACATTCTGCGCGCTACGATCTGCATTCCAGTTCATTGTCGTGAAGTCCGGTGCCGGGTGTTTGCGTACAACGAAAATTTTTGAAATTTTGAAGCGAAAATGTTCATATTTCCCACATTTTTCATTGAAATCTTCTTGTTTTGGCTGATTTTTCTTCAAACTTTTGATAAAATGAAATGTATGCTGTTTTCCTATTTATTCTCTGCTACCCCTTGTATGTGTGTGCTTTGCTTCTAAAGATAACTACTGACATATGTTCGAATTTTCATGTTTAATGTTTAAACTTCCAGGTGAGTAAACCGAGTAGACCATGATTCTGCTCCGATTACTCATAGCATTTGCCATTGTGCAGGCCTCCACAGCCTACCGGCTGAATGTTCCTCGAGTTTTGTTACCATACCATCCTACCGTACCAGTGTCCTTCATTTTGGAAGTAACACATCCTACAGGAGGATGCTTTTCTTGGTAAGTGTAATGGGGTTATTCATTAGTTTAGAAAACAATTGAACATACATATTTTTCATTATTTAGTGGTTTTTTATTTATATTTTCGACAATTAAAATACAATTAATAAACATGGCTTTGCGGGACCCATCAGCCGAATAATTAGATGCACCTTCATTTTCATTTGCATTTCAATTAACTGAGGAACCATAACGAACTCTATCAAAAAGAAACGTGTTTTTCTTTTCAGGAGATCCACCCGTCCAGATATCGTTTCTGTGAAGAGTATAGTCACATCGGAAACTGGATGTTCTGATAAAGCTGAGATTCGTTCAGTGGCTAAGCCCGGAAGTGTTGGAAGTTCAGAGCTTTCTGCAGTTATTTTTGCTGAAGACAAAGGTATCGGATTCATTAATATCAATTACTCAAGGACTATGTTTCAGGATCAGGCACGACTTTGAGTTGTGGAGTTACTGTAGACGAAATCGCTACTATCAGTATCGAAACTACTACAAAAGTTCTGTTTGTGGATGCTGCTCCAGCTCGGATGACTGTTGATGCTTTCAATGCGGATGGCGATCGTTTCTCTACGTTGAGTGAACTGGCTTTGGAATGGGAACTCTCGTCAACATCTTCCAACAAGGCCAAACCTCTACGAATCGTCCCATTCGAACAATCAACTTATGAAGCTCCTTCCGAGATTGTGAAACTGGAAAAGAATAGAAAGAAAGGATATCTGATCCTCATTGAAGGAGTTGGAACTGGAACTGCAACTTTAACCACAAAATTCAGCGATGCTTATTTGCAGGTAATTAATCAATCGTCTAGGTGCAAAGATTCGAGTCTTCTTTGCAGAAAGTGGCTGCCCATAATGTTGAACTTGCTGTTGTTGCCAATTTGCTTCTGGTGCCTTCTCAGGACATCTACATGCCTGTTCATTCTGTCATACCATTCCAAGTTCTGATTGTTAAGCAGCGTGGAACAGAACTTGTAACAATGCCTAATCCATCCTATGAGCTCCAAATCGATGGGAAGGAGATTGCATCTCTCGATAAGAAAACATCATCCGTTAGAGCATTGACAACAGGAAATACAGCTGTACATCTGCTCAGCAGTCGTGAGTTATTGATTTTGAAACATCAATGATTTTGTTCATTCAGATGTTGACGTTCGTGCTAAGGCTGGTCTCCGTCCCCCGTCCACAGTGATTCATGTCGTAGACGCTGAATCAGTTCAATGGCATGTATCCGGAGAGAATTGGATGCTGGAAACTGGAAAACAGTACACAATTAATGTTGAACTTCTAGATGAGCACGGAAACGTTATGTTTATTTCTGATGTGAGTGGACCAATACTAATTTTCAAGCCTGATCTCTGTATTTAGAACACTCGATTCGATACTCAAGTGGATGAAAAAGTTCTTCGAGTTGACTTCAAATCAGAAAATGGAACGTGGCTTCTCGTTACTCCATTGAAACCATCCAAGACAACACTTCATACGAAGTTCGTAGCTATCATTGATGCCAATGGAAAATCAATTGCTCAAAGCGGAAAGATTGGTGGAGAACAAAGAGCTACACTCGTTGATCCTGTTAGAATCGTGCCACCAGTCATTTATCTTCCGTTCGTTGCCGAGAGAAGATCCCAAATCGATCTGAAAGCGACAGGAGGAAGCGGATTGTTCGATTGGTCTTCCGAAGATGGTCACGTGGCTTCAGTGGAAATGATTTCCGGAAGATTAACAGCGAACTCATTGGGAAACACTGCCGTCAGAGCGACTGATAAACGAAACGAACAATTAAGAGACACTGCCAATGTGCATGTTCTTGAAGTTTCAGGAATCGGATTTGGAGAAACTGTTCGGGAAACGTTTGTTGGCGATAACCTTGAATTGAACATCAAAGCAACTGGTCTTACTTCTGATGGAGTTCTCGTAGAAATGTCGGATTGTCGCAATATTCGTGTTCATGTACAACTGTCGGATAACGCTCTTCTTCGCCATGAATCAAGCGAAGAATCTAAACTTCCGAAAATTGGAACCGGATGTGGAACAATCACTCTGAGGGGATTGTCTTCAGGAGATGCTCGTGTCACTATCACTTACTTGGGACACAAAGCCAGTATTGATGTGGCTGTCTACGACAAGCTTAAAATTTCTGAAGATTCTTCGGCTATCGCTCTTAGCAGTTCACACCCGTTATCATTATCAGGAGGACCAAGACCATGGATTCTTGATCCAGCCAATTTCTACAAACGGCAAGAGAATACCCAGCAATCATCTCACCTTTCTGTGACATTTGAAAACGAGAAAGTTGTGTTCAAATGTAGTTCCTCGGAAGGCACGGAAACTGTTCGTCTTCGTGTTGGAAACATAAAATCCTCCACTCTCCCACATCCCATTCATTCTGATGTCGCCGTATCAATATGCTGTGCTAAGCCAACTCGCCTAGAAATCTCGGAGAACAAGCCTCGTCCGGCGAAGTGTCCTCTCAACGTTCATTCTATGCTTGCTGAGACTGAGGCGGAACTTGTGCTTCGTGGATCAGGAGTATGTGATGGAGTGGTCACTCCACTTGTTTCAATCAATGGCCTTTCTCCGAAATGGTCATCATCCGATTCTTCACTGCTCAAAATTAAGCGACAAGGAGTGGAGAGTGATGTTTCTGCCGGAAAGGTATATTTCCAAAAATGTTTATATTTTACCTCTTTGTTTTTTTTTCAGAAAGACGGACAAGTCACTGTGCAAGCTCAAACTGGATCTCTCTCGGCCAAATACGAAGTGACTATCACTCATGGATTGAGAGTTGAACCATCTCGCCTTATTCTTTGGAACGAAGCCGTGTCAAAAGGAACGTTCGTAATTGCCGGCGGATCTGGACATTTTCACGTGGATAATCTTCCAACTGCTGGAGCACCTGTTACCGTTGCTCTTCGTGCTCGAAGCTTAACAGTAACACCTAAGAACAACGGAGAAATCAGTTTGAGAGTGACTGATTCATGTCTTATTGGCCAGTATGCTGATGCTTCTGTTAGAATCGCCGATATTCATTCATTGGCTATTGACGCTCCACAATTTGTAAGCTCCAATATTTTTATAAAAGGCGATTGTAATACTTGCAGGTTGAAATCGGCCAAGAAGTTGAAGTGGAAATCCTCGCCCAAGATGAAACTGGTGCATCGTTCGAGAAAGAACATCGTCCGTTGGCAGATGCTCAACTGGATGCTAGCAATCAGCATGTTGTTCTCAAGAAAATTGACGGTCTTCGTTACAAACTACGTGCCAACTCGATCGGAACCGTCTCTTTGTCTGCCACCTCGAAATCGTCTTCCGGGCGTATCCTTTCTTCTCGTCCCCATACTGTTCAGATCTTCTCTCCCATCTTCCTGCAACCAAAAAGACTCACTCTGATTCCGGATGCAAAGTTCCAACTGGAAGTTGTAGGAGGTCCTCAACCAACGCCTCCACTTGATTTTTCGCTCAACAATTCTATGATTGCTACAATCGAACCGAATGCGTTGATCACTTCTTCCGAGTTGGGATATACTTCCATCACTGGAACAGTTCGTGTTGGAGATGGTCATGTCACTAAGGATTCCGTCGTACTTCGTGTTGTTTCTCTTGGTGGAGTCGTGTTAACCGCGTCAAGTCGTAAAGTTGAAACTGGTGGACGAGTGCACTTGAGATTGAGAGGTTTGCCTGACTCGTAACTTGGTTGATGTTAATCTTATATGTTTCAGGATTGGTCGAAGGAGCAGAGGATGAAGAGCCATTTGCGTTTGGAGGTGCTATCTATCCATTCAAAATTACCTGGAGTGTTTCGGATCCATCTGTTCTGTCTACAACTCACCCACTTGGAGCAGACGTTATCGAATCGGAAGATAATCAGTTTGCTATTTGGTTCGATGCAGTTCGTGGAGGATCAGTTACTGTCAGGGCTGTCGTAGAATTGAACGAAAGAGCTCGAAAGCATTTCATTGGACGGAGTACAAGTTTTACATCTGAGATCACAGTTGCCGTTGAAGATGCGCTCTCTCTTGTTCAACCAGAAATGGCTATTAATTCCGTTCGAATTGCTCCAAATTCTCAACTTAAGATGGTCACCGCATGGTAAGAATTATTTACAATTTGAAAGGTTGTTCATATTGTTTTTCAAGGTCTCAAGCTGCGTTCTCTGTTCCCTCTGATTTCACGAGCCGTATTTCAATCACATCCGATGGTCTTCTGAGAACAAACGGAAAGGAGGGATCGGCAGCCATTGCTGTACGAAAACTGAACAGCCCTGATAATGAAACAGTTCTCATTCCAATCACTGTGTCCCGTGTTGCTTCCTTTGATGTGTATCCAACCACCGAGTTGAAAAGTGCATTCGAAAATTCTCCCATTGTTCATCTACCAGTCGGAGCCCAAATTCAACTCAATGTTGTTCCTCGCGATATACGAGGTCGCCGTCTTGTTGCCGCCTCGAACAGCATCAACTTCCGACCACACAGGTTTAGTTTAACTTTGTATATATATACCAGCAAAGCTGGGCGCCTGCGGCGCGTTCGAAAATTTAAAAATGACATTTTGTTTTCATCGGTTTTTTCTTCTTCCTGTTCGAGAAAGTTCACTTCAATCTTCACGCTTTCTTCTAGAAATGAAAAACGGACGCGGATATCGCGGACAAACGGACAGAATTAGAATCGTATTATATAAGAAAGATTGCTCAATCTGAACACTTGCAGATTCGATTTGACAGACATTATCGCCACTAACAACAATCAGACGTTGACAATTACTTTGAAGGATGCTGGAGACACAGTTCTGAGAATCGGGGACTCTGTGAACACTCACATTTCCACTTTTATTCGCCTATCTGCTTCCGAATCTATACTACCACGTGCAGCTCACAAACATGCTCAAGACCTTGTTGTTTCTGATGTTATCTGCCTTCAATCAAACATTTTGACCGAAGAAGGTGCACGTTGGTCATCACAGAGCTCAAGCGATGGAAGAATAAATTGGCTCGACGACAGTCTTGGAGTTGCACAACTCTCAAAAGCAGGAAACACTTTTGTCAAGCTATCGAGTCCACAACAAACAATTCATTCGAAAATTTCTGTTGTCTTACCTTCATCTCTTCGATTCGCTGACCAACATCCGGATTTCGTTACCAACGATGAACATTCAGTTTTCGTAATTCCAGTTACTGCTATCACGAACAACACATCTAAAAACAAGATTTCTTCAATTTATGGACGTAATTATTTAATATTTTTTCCAACCATTCCTAATTATTACAATTTTCAGAATGCAATGCTGATCAAGCTCGTTCATTTGATTCAATCGCTGCTCCATTCGAATGCCATGTTTCATTTGTTCGTCGCTCAAAGACCGTCGTATCCGCTGTCAATTATCTCTCCGCTTCTGCCGTGTTCAGTCCAGTGTTTGGATATGGATGCGAGATTCGTAGACTCGACACGAGCATTTCGACTTCATCCATTGTCATTCCTGAAGAACTTTTGAAGGAGGAATTAGAAGCAAGAATCACGGCTAAGTGGGTTTCAGACGGAGTTATTCAAGTCTCCGAAGCCAGGGTCCAACTTCCATACCATTTCGCCTTCATAGTGGAAGAGAAAGAAGTAAGATATCAAGTTGGTCAAAATCAAAAAAGTAATGACTTTCAGCTCGTATTCTCAAACATGAATCAAATCCAAGCAGCACTATCTATTTGGTCACCATCATACGACTCGAAGAACATTGTAGTATCCGGATGTGAAGGAGATATTGTGTCTGTACAGAAGCCTAGAACAGTCAGTGAGAAGCATTCGGCGAAGGCCAACATTTTCTACACCGTTAACCTCAATGTCAAATCTGCTGCTCTGTTCACCGAGCACGCAAAGAAATGCCAAGTCACTGTAGAGAATACTTTAACTGGACAAACGGTTCGCGTACCGGTCACCATTCAATTATTGGACCAAACTGCCAAGCAAGTATATAACGGTACGGGTTGTAGCTCATTAAGTCATCACTAATTCACTTATTTCAGCATTGGAGAGTCGCGGAGTCGTCGATGTTCTTCTGATTCTCGCACAAAAGTACTCTCACATCATTCCGACAATGCTTTGGACATGTCTTGTCGGCATTATCATTCTTGTCGTTGGAATCTACGTCAAGATGAACGTTTTCGACAAATCTGGTTCCTTCGGAGACAACACTCTCAACAACTCGGCTCACCACACTTCGATGGGGAGCTCGTTTAACAGTACCAACAGTAAGTGTAGCATTTCAAAACCATTCAATCAGTCCGTTCCAGTGAGTATCCGTGAGCCAGTATTCCGTTCAACTCCAATCGCTGGCTCTCCACAAGTGTCCCTTCCAACAGCTCGCGAGCGTCTTCGAAACAAAATGGGATCCGGAGGCGAGAATCAGCTTTGGAGCTATTAAATTCACCTCAGATTTAGTCTATTTTTATGTGAATCTGTATTCCCTACAATTCTGTTGTTACACTTTTAACTCTTCTTATTCCACACACTATTTTACTACTTTTAAGTCCCGCCCCGTGTTTCAAAATTTTCAGGTTATTTTTGTTGTTGATAGTTTCTAAACTGCTCATCTCTTTTCGCAACATAATTGTATCATGATTGTGTACCTGGCAATTGTTCTCTTTTACATCCAATTTTATGTTCATCTCTCTGCCCACATCCTCTCTTTTTCTACGAGTATTTTCTGACAATCCGTTTCCTTTTCATCCCGATTTTTCATCCCTAACATCGGTGTTGAATTGTTTCCACACTTTGTTCACTATGAACTGTTTTCAAATTATTTATTTATTTCATCGAAGGTGAAAAGGGAACTTAGGAATATTTAGGGGAATTAACGGGTTTGAGAACGATGTCACTGGAACTATTGGAACGCCTCGAGCAGAAACATGGGCGGGAGAAATGGGTAACACAGCAACGGGGGCAGTAACTGGTTTTTCATCAATATTGAAAGAAATCGAAGGAGGTGGAATAGGGAAGAATGGAGTAGTTGTGGAAATGGGTGGCTGATACATTATGGATTCGATCTGAAAACGAAAATTGCCCTGTACGTTGAATTCGTAAAACTCACAGGAGATATTTTGAGATTCTGAAGTGCTGTCAATCGGACGAAATTCTCAGAATGTGGTTGAACCGGAGATGTTACTTGATCTGAAAAATATTATATCGAATTCGAGAGAAACTGCAACATTTCTTACCACAACTCAATGTTTTCGAATATTCATCAACCAAATCAATTGAAGAGAATGCTACGAAATCATTAGATCCAGTCACTGATTTCAGAATCAAAACAACCGGAATTCCCTTCGGAATCGACGACAATGGAATCAGAATCTTGTTCCAGCCAGATGACGTGGACTCCGATTTAGATGCATCTTCTGTCCAAATACTTTTCTCATCCATAGATCCAATAGTTCTGTATGCTAAAGATGTAATGGATCCCTGACTGTCAAACATTTGCAGTTGAATAAATGAAGGCTGATCGATGGGAAGACGAACTGGAGATGATGTTAGAAGGGATTCACCAGATGCTTCGTTAACTATTTTATTCGGAAGCGTTTGGATATTTGAAGATTGCCATGAGCAGATAGTTGAATGGAAGTGGCAAGATATAGGAGTACACACTTTTGAAAGTTCTGGAAAATTTATTGAAATTTTGAAATTGGATAAAAGCAAAACTGACTAGAACTCCTGCGAATCTCTCGTCTCCGAATGTCTTCTTCATCGAAGAATTTGGAGTCTTGTCCCGCCCACATTACATTCGCTGGAGTTGCCACATCAATCTCATCGACGGCGATGACGTCTTCGGCAGTTCGAATATTATCACATTCAAAAATGACACTAGTCTGATCATCAGATGGAATCGGTGGGAATATAACACTCCTTCGATGCCATCTGGTTCTTTCTAGTTCATTCGGAGATATGGTATCCAGAAGAACCTCATCGGTTTGGTTCTTTAGAAGAATCTGGAATGAACTGAATAAAATATGTACTAATTGAATGCGAAACCCTCAAAGTGGCACTTCCTCTTCTTTGATACCGATAAGCAAGAATTCTCATATGATCTGATTTCGATATTTTTTGAGAAGTTACACGAGAAGAAGGAACGGCTGCGAACTTTCCTTGGGCCAGAAGAAATGGTCCTTCTGAAATTCACTTCATAGTCTGAGAAACTATCGAAAGTTTCTAGGAATACTCTTTCTGAAAAATTATGGTGCTTTCTGTTGGGCTCACTGTTTTTTTTATATACTTGATCAGTCTTCAATCTCACAGGTTGAATTTTTTGAATGAAACTATGGCTCAAGGTACTTTTGGACTATGGAAAATGCAAACCTGAAATAAAACTGACTAAATATTTTCTACAAACGAGTAATGGGTCACCAAATTTACTCCAAGAGCCTATAGTTCTAACTTGAAGCCGATTATCATTTCCTAGGTCTAGAAAGTCTAGAATTTTGGGTAGTACTTGAAATTGATTGTAGAATCATATTTTCCTCGAAAGAAAATCTCGGATCCAAAGCTTCGATTTTTTAACACTTTTTGGTGTAGATTTTTTCGAGCGTCATACCAGAAGTGATGACATCTGGAACTTTGGTAGTTATTAGAAATCCAGGTTCCTGATGACGTGGCAGAATAGCCAACGAGACAACATTCCATGGAGGCTTGATGTCCCATTCACATGTTCCTTCGTCAAAGGTGCACAATTCTAGACAGTGAATTACAGATGAAGCTAGAAATAAAAAGTTGAAATATTGAAGAAGCATCTCGTTGAACGGTGTCATCTGTCATAATCCAGAATTTGTGTGCGGAGTGACCTCGATGTGTATCCCAAATAGTGACCGGTTTTCTGGATGGAAAAAGAAGAAGAAGAGAGGGCATGTCAATTATACAAGAGTAAGCGACGAAGGTAAAAAGGCTAGTTAGCTTTGAAGGAGAGCAATTTATTATATTAAGTCTCTGCACGGGAAGATTTGTAAAAGAAAAGTAGAAAGGAAAAGAAAATGGAAAGAAATGGAGAGAGAGAGACATGAGACTTTCTTAAACGATCATTAGTAAGAACAGGTAAGTGGCGAATGGAAAAATGATGCCTAAAGAAGAGCGAAGACGATTGAGTGGCGAAAATTTTGAAAAGAAGAACACAAAAAAATGAGGGAAGCGAAAAGGTCTATATATTGACATTCAAATTCTTGAATACCCGGCTGGATCATTTACAAAACCACATTGGGAAAATGAGAGCAAATTTGAAAGCATTGTTATCTAGCAACACCCTCCACTGCCTCCTGTTCTTTGTGGCTGTACGGGATTGATAGTGTCACGGGATTGTTCGTCGGTTGAATCAGGCATCTGAAGTGAATTAATGAAAACCTGCTTATGTTTATGGTCTGAAGCCCTTACCTTCGCAAGAATTGCCTCCGCTAGATCGTAGAATGCTGTATCAACATGCACATTCAACTTTGCCGAGGTTTCGTGGAATCTGAAAATTCACTTTCAAACTTTCAAATCTCCGAAAATCTTTTCCCATGAATTCTCTATATCAATTAGAAACTCACCGAATGCCATGATCTTGTGCAATCTTCTCTCCTCGCTCTCTGCTCACAACTCTTCTGTCACTCATGTCGCACTTATTTCCCAATATCATCTTAACAACGTCTTCTGATGCATGTTCATCAATATTCCGCAGCCACTTAGCAATATTATCAAAACTTTTGGCATTTGTGATGTCATAAACTAGCATGATACCCATCGCGCCACGATAGTATGATGTTGTGATTGTGTGGAATCGTTCTTGTCCAGCGGTATCCCAGATTTGCAGCTTGATCTTTTTGCCTTTCAGTTCGATGGTTTTGATTTTGAAGTCGATTCCTAAATTGTTATAAGTTAACAAAGTAAATCAGAGAAAGATTTAGACTGTTTCAACTCACCAATCGTTGAAATAAATGTTGTGTTAAAAGCATCATCTGAGAATCTATACAGAATACACGTCTTTCCAACTCCTGAGTCTCCTATCAGCAACAGCTTGAAAAGCATATCGTACGGTCGGCGAGCCATGTTTCTTCTGAAATAAAGAGGTATTATTTAAGAAAGTAAAATTGTTGGAAGTGAGAGTTGGGGGGAGTGGGCGATGGAGAGAAACAATAAGAAAAAGCGACCACTTGGAGCATTGCAAATAGAACACTTTTGAGATTATGTGAGCTGCAGCGATCAAGAGTTTATGTGAGAGGAAAGTTGAGGATAAGACAGCAATTTTTCATCTTCAGAAAGAGGTTTTTAGCAGCAAACGGAGAATTTTCGGCATAATTCAAGAAGAGCCCCCCACCTCAGTTACGCCCCCCTCGTTGAAAATAACTATGGTTGAACCCCCCACCAGTGTTAATTTTGTGGGGGACGTAACTAGGTTTGGGGGGTAATACTTGAATGGGTCCATTCAAACAGAATCCCCCACCAGTGCAAAGTGGGGGGCTATTCCTTAAGAACATGGCATTCTTAACATAGGACACCCACCCCTCCGAAATGAATTCATTTATAGGCCCCCCAAGATTCAACTAGGACTCCCCACAGACATAACCTTGATTAAGCCCCCCAAACGATTCAACTATAAGCCCCCACCCATTCAATTACAGTCCCCCACCTATTCAACTTGAGTCCCCCACCCATTGAAATATAGGCCCCCATCATTTAAGCCTGCCGAGGCCTTTTGCCTAAGCCTAAATTTCAGAAAGGGTGGGGGCTTTTTCTTGAATGGGTCAGATTTCATCAGGTGGGGGGCTGAACTAATGTTAGGTTTGGGGGGCTCTACTTGGGTAGGGGTGGGGGCTCTATTTGAATACACCCGAATTTTCATTATAACATGAAATCAAATACAATAACGATTTTGAAGAAGGAGCGGAATGTTTTTTTTTTTTCATTTTTCAGGAATGATATTGAGGTCCGTTCTAACAGAATCTTTGAAAAGTCCAATGAATCCGCTCAGCTTAATAGGGACAACCGAAAATTTGAACGGAGCGATTAACGCGTGCGCGCACAAATCGCATCGATCAGCTGTCTCGGAAATTCTCGGGAAAGGTGAACAGCAGCTGGCTGCTTCCTCCCATGCGGAGGTCACACAAAGAACCCATTATAATTGTTATTAAGGATAGAAAATGGAAAACGAGTACAACAGGAGAAGGAAAAGAGAATTTATTGATTAGAATTGTTCTAAAGTACAAAGAAAAATACTGAAAAGGGTTTAGAGAAAATTAGTAACCTGCGTCAGAAAATTGCTATCAATCGTGTTACAGAAAAGAAAAGAGACTGAAAAAAAATTGCTGATAAGGTACTTGAACGACATGTTCAAGAGATTGGCAGATGCGATTTTGTTCAGCGCTGGAGTTATTTCGTAAGTTATTTCTGAGATCCCTTAATCAATGATGAGGAAGGAGAGTGATGTTACATTTACTGTTATTTAATTACGAAAATGTGAAAACTAGGTATTTTTTCACTCTCAGCAAAGAGAAACTAGAAAACTACTGAATAACTCAAAAACGCCGTTGGCCTCTGTCATCACTATTTTTCAAAAGACAAAGCTGTCGACAACGGGTCAATTCTCAGTGGTGAATGAAATGGGCGTGGAGGAATTTTGAAGGCTAGTGGACCCAACAGAAGAGAAGAAGACCCCCAAAATAGACGTTTAATTTGATGAGATGGAGAGAAAAAGGACTCATTCTCTAGTTGATGGAGACGACAGAGTCATGAAGAAAGAAGATGGCGCCCCGAGACGTTGAATGGGGGATCGATGGAGAATGGCGAGATGAGACGAGACGACGAAAGAAGTAACGGGAGACGCAGAGCATGCTGACATTGCTTTTGAGTTGTTGGGAGGAGGATGAGGATGGAAGCAGAAAACGACGGAACAAAAAGAAGGAGAGGAAGCTCAGGGAGAGCTCGACAAAACCAAAGGGCAACGTGTTGACAGCTCTGTCGCTTTGGTAGTTGGATCATGTGTTTCTGCTTCCGGTGAACGAAAAGTTTAGAAAAAGGGCGAAAAAAAGTACACGTAAGACTAGCTAGTCAACTTCGAATCTTCAACTTCACAGATGTTGCGAAATTTTTTTAAATGCCTCTGGCTCTGGAAATATTAACATGCGAGAACTTTTCCCATTAGACAAGAAAGCTGAGAGAAGACAAAAACTAAGAATCCGGAGTGAAAATTTTCTAAGGATATCCTTGGAACATAGAAAATAGATGTTCAAAACTAGGAGCCCAATATTATTATATCGATGGCAATGAGAGAATAGAAAAGGAACCGAATGTTTGTTCAAAGACGTTGGATTGCGAAATCGGCAACGGCCACTTTGGAAACGAGCGGGCGGTGAGTGGACAGCGAGAAATATGAATGACTAATGTTTTGAGAATGGAAAGAGAGAAGAATCGTAAGAATGTACGGATACACAAAATAAGTTGCGGCAGAGAATTCGAGAATTCTGAAATAAATTCTAGTGAGGGAAAACTAGAACATATATTATTAGAGCAACAAAATTCAGAAAACCAGCGCTCTGGTACATTGAGTAAATGGAATAGAAAAAAGTGATTATTTGTTCCAAACTCTTCCATTTCATCTAAATAATACAGGGGCGCAGGCATTCTGATATTTATTCCGCTAATAACGTTAAACAAATAAATCTTACTTTTCTGAGTCATGCTCTCCGAACTTTAATAAAGATTTATTACTGATACTGATTTGATTTATTACCGATACAAAAATGAATAAAGAAATAAGAGTTGGAACCTAGTCTGGAACCCGGAGCTCCGCGGAGCTGTTTGATAAAAACTATGCACAAAAATAAATCTACATGAAGATAATGCTGTCGAACGAAAAGTATATACTATTTAATATTATATCTAAATTGGCACCAAGCATGTAAAATAAATTATCGAAGGTCAATCAAACACAGAATTAATTCTAGAATTTGCAAGAAAAACGAAAAAAAAATGCAAGAAATTGATGCATCGAAAGTGCGCTCCGTCGTTATGCCGCGTTTTGCCGCCAATTGCGAATTCAAATCGAGGTTCGAGCGAAACATAATTTTTCGATTTTTTCCTGTTTTTCTCTGACTGAAAATATAAATAACTAAAAATTCATCTTTCAGAGAATCAAATTATTAAATTCGTGCAATGGGAGATGGGGACGTTGTTCCTGCACGAGTGCAAAATGTGCTCGACATGGAAATAGTCCGACTGAACTTATGGTCGATTCAGGTAAATAACGAAAATAGAATGTAAAGACAATTAAAAATTGAATTTCAGTTTAATGGTTCCGGTGTCAAACTTGAGGGATTCGTTAGGAGCGAAGACGGGAATATGATGCAGAAAGTGCACTCTGGAACCATCTGCGTAAGACTTGTGAAAACGTGAAAAATGTAAAATTTAATTATGTTTACAGAGACGAATGTCGGCCACAATGCTTTTTGACGTCTCCGGATGTTTCTATGAACTGGCGGGACACATAGATCGCGAGTATCAACTGAAAATTGGGATGCCGAGTCGAGTCATCGATGAATTCATGAATGGTTTCCCCGACAACTGGGCTTTCCTCATAAAATCATGTTCGAATCCCGAACCCAAAAGTGCCCTGCGTCCTATTAAAGCAGCGCCCAAAATGCCATTGAGATCACGAGGTGAACCGATAGTCACGATGCCAGATGAAACAGTTATGGCCGAAAGCCAGGCAGCTGAGAAGGATAGAAAGCGAAAAGAACACGAAGAGCAACAGAAAAGAGATGATGAGAAACGGTTTCGAGCCGAGAAGGAAAAGGAACAACGGGAAGCTGCTGATACTGCTGCAAAGAAACGACAAGAGGAAGAAGATAGAAGACGAAGAGAAGAGGAAGATGCAAATTACACCTTACGTGCACCCGAATCTCACAATGGAGAGCCAGTCACTCCAATACGATTCATACGAGGAAATGGACAGAAAGGGGCCAACATCCGACCAATTTTTGAAAAGACTCCCGTTGTTAGTTGCAAATTATAATTTCCATCATTAAACATGTTTTTCAGAGAACGAAGCCAACTGGTCCACTTGCATCGTCTACACCACAAGCACCACCTCCACCACCGACACGCCGGACGTCAAATATTGAAAACAAGCAGCCAGAAGCCTCGACGTCTCCAAAACCTCAACCACCGGTTCAAAAACCTGTTCGTGAGACTCAGTATTGCAGCGATACTGAATTCTTCGCTGTCCCCAAATTACCAGCGTCTAGAAACAAACATGTACCTGCGTCAGATCACGCAGCTCCACTTGCTTTTCTAGATGAAATGGATGCTCTCTTCAACGGCGCCGACGTCGATCACACGCCTGGAAGAGAGAGAAAACCAAAAAAAGTTAGCAGATCGCCTTCTCCAGAACGATTTGATTACTCGTCGAGAGATCGTGATAGTGGATACAGTCGTTATGATTCATCGCGATACAGTCATAATCAGAGATATAACGATGATTACAACATGAGCCGTATGAGTGGACGTACTGATACATCTCGAAGAAACGATGGGAGAAGGGACGAGTCTCGAATGAGCAGAAAAAGAGGATATGTAAGCGATTTTAATGCCCTATAGAAGCACTTATTTTTAATTTTCTGAGAAATGCTAATTAGCAAAAATTTTCAGAACAATTCTCCTGATGAGTACAGTCGTCGCTATGATGATCGTTCCAGGCGTCAAGACGACTATGATTCTGGCTCAAGATACGACTCAAAAAGATCTCGCCCTAGAGAGCAATCTTCATCTTCTGGAAGGGTATTTTTTCTTTGTCAGTCCTTGCTTTATCAGTCAACCTTTTATTCAGTCCGTGCGATTCGAGGAAGATTACTCTAGACACCGTCAAGGTTCAAGAGATTCTAGGGATCCAAGGGACTACAGAGACTACGAGGATCACAGAAACAGAACATCATCGGGAGATCGTGAAGATACGAGAAAGCTCAATGACATTCTGCGTCGTGAACGGGAGCTAATGGCTCGTCTGCAAAACAGTCAGAGATCGTCTTCCACTGTCCAACGGACTGCATATTCATCAGATGAAGATGAGATGGCAGACGAATCTTCTCTCTGGGACAGAGAAAATCAAGAGATGTTAGACAACTCGATGATGTTCGGGGATGGATTATCGCAAAAGAAGCGAAGAGGAGGTGGCCGTCATCCGGCTAAGGTAAGCTTATAACACCTAAAGATACTTGCAAACACTAAAACGTGATCAGTAATCTTGATGATAACAGTTTATACGAAACTTCATTTCTAACGTCAAACTAATCTAATGCCACCAGCATTGCGTCCTCGCTTACGGGAACCGATTTACTTTCAGCAGGCCAAAACCAGACAACCGGCACAACCGAAACCTGCTCGAAAGCCTGCTCAACCAAAGAAGAAAAATCGTGCAGATGAAACTGACGATCTGAATGATAGCATTGCTTCTAATCGTCCCCGTCGTGCCTGTGCAACTCCTTCGACGCCTGCTCCAAAAAGAATAACTTGGCCGAAAAGAGATCTGGATAGACTGAGACATACTATCGAATTGAAAAAACCAACTGGCGCTGACGCAGATTGGGCTGAAGTTACGAGATTGTTGGCGAAGGATGGCGTGGATTCGGAGATCGTGAAACAAACGGCAATTACCAAACTGAAATGGAAAGAGCCGTCACAAGAGACCATCCAAATGGAAGAAGAGGAAAAAAAGAGACGAAAGGGAGCTGCGGCCAGAGTGAAAGAAGGCGTCAGAATGCATGAAGAATTGAGAGAAGGAGGTGATAAAAGAGGCGATAATTCACTAGGAGGTGTTGAAGCAGTCGAAGACTACGAGCCTGACGATGTCGCTGCAGATCAATCATTGTTGGCTCTTCAAACTCCGATTGCAGTGAAGAAAAGAGGAGGAACCAGAGCTTCGATAATGCCACAACCTGTTGAGGACTCACCGGTGGTTAGAGGAGGGTTAGTAACCTGAAAAGTTTTCGCATATCCAATTTCCCACTTTCCAGGAACAACTCAACATTCAACTCACCAAGATTGGACCAAACGAAAGCCAAAGAAGTCGAGACTACACTGAAATACGTCCAACACCTTTCTATGATGAACGCTCGTCCCAGTTCCAGAGCAAATACTTCTTATCACAATAAATCTTCGGTTCGTTCGAACTTTTTTGATTTTTAATCATCACTTTATAATTTCAGTCTCGTGGTGGTGGCAGCAAAAATACCAGCCTGTCAGTCGAACAAGGAGCCCGCAAAGCGTTGAAAATCATCAACCGCGGTCGAACTATTCATGAAGAGGAAGAAGATGACGATGAGGAAGGAGACACTACTATCAATTAATTTTCAATTTAGAAATTTTCCATGAAACTGCGTTTAATGCTCTCTTACTTGCGCACTTGCATGTGTCTGTGAATAAACCATTTTTGCTCAATAATTAAGTTCGAATAAAAATTGATCGTTTATTGCTATAGAATCAAACACAAAAATAAATAAAGATTCCAAAAGTCTCTCAATGGTGGAAAGGAAACGGGACTGAGCATATAGTACATGAATTATTTATGCCTTGTGCTGATATTCAGCATCGACCAGCTTTGCGATTGTATTGAGTTGAATGTTAGAAGTTCCCTCGTAGATGGTTCCGATCTTCGAATCACGGTAGAACTTCTCAACAGGGAATTCCTTCGTGAATCCGACTCCTCCAAGCCATTCGACACACTTCGAAGTAGCAGTAGTTGCGACCTGAATTAAAGATTGACCTATAATAATTTATGATATTCGGATACCTGAGAAGCGAAAAGTTTTGCCATGGCGGCTTCACGGACGAATGGGAGGCCGTTTTCTTTCATGCGAGCAGCATTGTAGACCAGAAGACGCGCAGCCTCGATTTCCATGCGAACTTGTCCGATTTGATGTTGCATTCCCTGAGAAATTATGTAATCAAATCTGTGTTTCATTTTTGAAGTGTTTCATTAACTTTTTGAGATTTCAATTATACCTGGAAGTCAATAAGCCTCTGTCCGAACTGTTCTCTCTGCTGAAGATATGGGATAGTCTGATCGAAACATCCTTGTGCCAATCCAAGCATCTGGGCTCCAATTCCAATTCTTCCAGCATTCAGACACTCGATTGCGTACTTGTATCCTGCAGAAGAAATAAAATAGGACTGATAAGAAAATATGAATTTTTAGACATTTGGTTCGTTGAGACTGTTATCAATTATGTTACCTTTTCCGTATTCTCCGAGGATGGCTGACTTGTGGACACGAACGTTGTCGAAATGGACGGAGCATGTTGAAGAGGCACGAATTCCGAGTTTATCCTCCTTCTTTCCAACCGACACTCCTTCCTGATTCCGATCGACTAGGAAGCAAGTGATTCCTTTGTATCCCTTGGAAGAATCAGCGTTGGCGAACACCAAGAAGAACTGCGCATGTCCGGCGTTCGTAATCCACATCTTCGATCCAGAGATCACAAAGTCATCTCCATCTTTTTTGGCAGTTGTCTTCAATGCAAAAGCATCTGATCCAGATCCAGTCTCTGAGAGAGCGAAAGATCCAATAGCCTCTGTGACAATTTTTGGAAGATACTTCTGCTTCTGCTCCTCACTACCCAATTGAATAATCAAAGGAGCGACAAGGGTGTTTTGGACATCGACGAACACCGAAACAGATGGATCGATTTTGGCGAGTTCTTCAATCACAAGAACAGCATCGAAGAACGATGATCCTGGTCCTCCATACTTCTCTGGGATCTCGATTCCCATCAACTGAAAGAATACATTCATTTTTGAGTAACATCGGATAGACAAAACCTACCCCATTCTCGAATGTTCCAGTAATAACAGACTGGTGCATTTGAGACTTGTCGTCCATTTCCCGAACCAACGGCTTGATGACATTGACAGCGAAACGACGTACTGAAAGAAGTTTACATACATTGCAGAAATATAGCATAATATGCTTTACCAGTGTCCTTAATAGAAATTTCTTGCTCAGAAAGTTGTTGTAGTGGTGTGGGAACATGTCCGTCAATGTGAGTGCGTGGCTTTGTAGACATAGATGATGTCGCGGTAACAAGTGGAGCAGCCGAACGGCCGATGAGAATGGACCGAGAGATGGAGGACATTTCTGAAAGAATCCTATTTGCTCATCTAGTATATAAGAGAAGCGAAGAATGAAGAAAAATTAACAATTGGGAATAGGAAATGTGAAAAAGAAACTTCGGATCTACAGGGCAAAATCAGACTCTCGTTAACCTCAAAATAGAGAATCAGAATTACAAAATCTTCAAGTATTTATACTCATTCCGACCTCCTGACTAGTGAACAATGATGTTAGGGAGATGGAAAAGTAAGCTGTTTGCTGGAGAAGTGAACAATGATCTATCGATAAGAACAAAATGAAAAAAGAGAGGGAACTCGGAAGGAGAGTGGAGAAAAGGGAGAAGAGATGGGCGGGCTGGTGAGATGCAGACATGGAGACGGAAGCACGTTTGGACTGGATAGAGACAACTGGCGCGAAGAAATATGAAAACACTTGATACGAAAAGAATTCAGAAAAATTTTGAAAAGCTGAAAAAATAGAGAATCTGAGTGATCATTTTCTAGTTTGATCTACTTTGTTGGAGTCACAATGTGAACCCTAAAATCTAAATTTGTAGGTCTGATAAAAATGGAATTTCCTCTTTTGCGTGAAAAGGAATCGTAGAATTTTCCATTTCTAAAAATGGAAGTCTCCAAAGAGTTTCCAGAAATTCCACCAGACTTCAACGACTTCAAGGCGTCACCGAAACCGTATGATGCACGTTACAGACATGGATTCAAAGAAATTAAGAGGCCCTTTTCAGATAAATTCCAAAGATCTCATATTGAAGAACCATTCAAAGTTTGCGGTTTTGTTCAAAGTGAGAAATCTGTATTTTATTCATGATTTTAACTGAAACTCTAGGTCAAATGCACCAATAACAAGCGTATCAAAATTGAAGACTGTTCCGAAATTCTGCGACCGGGAAATGAGACATCGGTGAGGCGTCTATCTCTAGATTAATACTAGCGTTGAGTCTTAGGTTCCCATCAAAAAGTTGGTAGATAATTTGGATGGTGATTCTCTCTACGTTATTTATACATTGGTTGGGAAACAGTGGCACGATGAGAGAATGTCGGCGTATCGGTTCGTTATAGAATAGTCGACTCAACACGGAAATAGACTTTGCAGATGCTGGGAGCGAGCAAAAAAACAAGGGGTCCCAACGAGGTGTGTCACAGTTCGTATCAAGAAATCGAGTGAATATGAGAAAAAGGAGAAGAAGAAAGAAAAAGAGAGAACCAAAAGTGAGGACTAAGCTGAACTAGATTCTCGAACCATTCTGTCGCCTTGAAACAATAAATGTTATTATTTCTTTTGGAATGTGGCTCAGAGGAATTTATGGACTGTTGAGATTCAATTGGAGGTCTCAAACTTTAACAGGAGATGTTCAGAAATTAACGTGAAACCCCGAACCGGGAAGAAAAAAATGTGACGTTGATCATGAGTAGTGATAACCATCAAATCATACTCGCCGCTTTCCGTATTACTCGCTATTATCTACACTCGATCAGTCGATACTCGCAAAACCCAACTAAAAATGCCTATGAGCGATCCGATTCAAACACCAACTAGAGAAGGACCACCTGCTGATCCAGCTCTTCTGGCCAACGCCGGATGTACTGCGGATGCCAGTGAGGCAGGAATCAACATGGCAGTGAATGTAAGTGATACGTGGTAAGGAAAAGACAAATGGAAGTTGCTATTGCAGACGATGCAAAAGTTCGGACGTGAGTTGGAACAGTTGCCCGCAGAAGGGCGTAAGCTCGTGGAACAAGCGATGAGCTCTATTTCCACCAGCAATCATCGTTCCACTGGAGCTTCCACGTCTCAGAGAACCTCGAGATCCAGAACAGGTGCTGTTGAACAGGATTCTTTCGTTCGAATCATCAACACTCTTGCCGACATGGTAAAACGCCTGCTACAGTACCCTTCCCAGAAACATAATTGTATTTCTAGACCCCCGCTGAAACGCCATCGAAACCTATCATCGAGACATTTGTGCTTTCCGCTGTCACTCTGACTGTGTTCTCCCTGTCTTCTTTGCTCGGAGGATATCTTCTGGCTCCATTCATCACACTCATCATTCCACCAGTTGGGGCCGCCATCTTCAGTGCTCTCGTTGCTCCAGCTGCGGTTTACTATCAGCTGAGCAAAGGCTATGGAGCTATTGACGGTTTTCGTCTTTTGGTGATCGCTGCTGCTGCTCAGGGAATTCTCACAGGAGCTGCTCTTTCCCATTTCACCCTCACTTCTGAACCGTTCATTGCCCTTTCCACCATTGCTTCCTCATTTGTCATTGCGATGATCAACCCAACCAGTGAGTTTGATTATTTGAATTCTATTCAACAATCTAGAACCTTTAGCCCGCTCGTCATCCCTCTCCGCTACATTCGCAACATCTCTCCTAATTCATTCGTCACTTGGTGCAGTCGAAGGAGCTTTGACGCCTATCTACTTTGTCCTCACTGGTCTCTACACTCTCGCGGCTTTGATCCCTATTCAACTGGCTACTCGTGATCAACGTCGAGCCAATGTCAACTTGTACTCAGCTGTGCTCGTCGGAGTTACCATTGCATCAAAATGCTTTGTTTACGGAATTATGGGAGCCTCGGATGTTCCAGTTCCGGTGGAGCAACAAGTGGGAATCGAAGGGAATATCGAGCAGCAGACCAATGCATAGAACTTGGAATATAGCCTTGAATAAATGATTTGATTTTAACTGCCCGATACAGTTTGGGAGCTTCATTTTTCTCAACAAGTAAACAATTCTTGATGAGGGGTAGGGGGATGGCTTCAAAAAAGTGAAGACTAGTATAGTACAGCAGATGCAGGGGGCTTACCTCGTGATTCGAATTATTGTTGGACAACTACGGAAAGTAGACTAAAGATAAGACAGGTGAGTTTAAGAGAACGGAAAGGAGGTAGTGGTGTGGAGCAATTCACAATTGATATGTTGATGAAATGATTAAAAGAGAATAATGAATAAGAATGAGTTCAAAATTGGTAACCAGTAGAAAAACAAAACCTGTGATGAGTGACTCGAAATAAAAAAGAAAGAATGACAGGAAAAAATAGGATAAAGAGAGATTTGACAAAATTAAACTTTAAGATCGGAATAAAGATGGAACTATTCCGTATCGGATATGGAGGAGAAGTCGAGAGCAGCAAACGGAGTGTCTTGGTCATCCGCTTTCAATTCAAGCGGGCGGTGATGCCCGGTAGAACTTTCAGATGATGTTGGGTCTCCACGAACGCCGAAGTCCGGAGTGATGACTTTGATTCCTAACTGAACCACTCGGTCCATAGCAAGATCAGTTATAGAAGACACTCTCGAGAATGCTGTCTCATTTTCGTTTTGATTCAAAAGTTCGTCGTCCAAGTCAATCTAGAAATGACTTGATATTCAATGTCTCGAGTTCCTAACGCTTACCTCTGATCCAATGCTGTTGATGTCGAATGCCGAAACCCACTTCGGACCTTTCTGCTCATTTTCTAACTCGAAGAGAATATTATCTGTACTGAATGCAGATATACCGGTCGAATTGAGAGCGCTAGAGGATTTCGACAGAAGCTGAAACAAGAGAATCTTCATTTAAATATCAAAATAGTAAATCTGAGACCAGGTGTTTGCAATGTGTCACGAGGCCTCGCCCAAAAAATGGAAAAGAGCGACGCACCATTGCATGCGATTTTGTGGGCGGGGCTTCCCAAATCGACATAGTGCAAACGCCGAGTCTTAGTTTTATTATTTCGATAATATAAATACACTTTAACGTCTAGTCTTACACTCAACGTTGAGTTGTTTCTTCGAATAGCACTTCGAGCACATCGTTTCTTCTTTTCCTCTCTATGTCCAGTTTCACCATTTGGTTTCAAAGAGGCCATCGAATGATGACGCTCAAGTCGGGCCGATCGGAACTCCGATGAGTATAGACTGTGGTTCATCGGAATATAGGAACAAGGATCGCATATCTGACGACACTCATAGCGATTCCATAAAGATTTGTAGCCGTAGTCCAGAAGATACATTTCCGGATATTCCACATGCGGATATCGGAGTTCATTACGAACACGATCGATCGAGCGAACAGCATGAGCCCTGGAATACTAACTTTGATATCACAGCAGGATTATTTCAAACTAACATGGCGGGTCCACGCTTTTGACTGAACTCGCAGTAGAAGATGGGAATCCGTTTTGGTAACGTGCTGGCAAACAGATCTTCGGAGAAGAAAGTCGATTTGATCTTGTCATGACGGAACACATTTATTGCTCCTTTCACATGTCCGCCTTTGTACTCGAAGGGAAAGCGGCAATCGACAATCATGTACTTTTTGTGAAAATCAGCACCGAGACGTTGGAACTCCGAGAGAAGTGTGATGGCAGAAATGCTTCTGAATGCCTGAGAAGCCTTCTGTGGTTTTTCGACAGCAGGAAGCGAATACTTCTGAAAAAAAAGTAGTCAACGACAACCACAAATTTACACTTTATATGGCTATTCCTTAGTCGAGGTAGGTTTGATGACTTATTTTATGGTACTACTTCATTAAGCTTACCACTTCCAACGTTGCTGGTAGTCCTTGATCAATGACTCCCACACTCATCGCTCTCAGAATCTGCTTCGGTCTTTCAGCGAATGATCCATTAGCAGAGGTATCGGATGACTTGCGTTCGACGAGAATTGGAGGAGCCAAATCCCACAGAGAAGTTGCTGTTCTTGGTGCAGGTGGGACGAATATTGTTGATGAGTTTTCGAGCTCTTTATGGTTGTTTTGGATATTTTGCATGAAAACCTCATCGTCATCGTAATCTCCAAACGGGTCGGTCGAGCTTGGGACGTGGAATCCTCCATTATAACGGCATACCTTGTCACTTTGCGGAGCTGCAACTGATAAGTTCCGGCTTCGTTTCCGATCCATCAGAGTCAAGCTGGGAGACATTGACGAGGAACTCCGCTTCCGATGATTCTCCATAGTTCTATCAACCATATTCTTCTTCTCATACAGCGACTGATCCAGTGAATCTGTGTCGAAGATGGTTCTCTTCTTTCGACCAGTTGGTGTATCATAGTTGTAGCTGCAAAAAGTAAATTTTAAAGTTGAAGACTTATTGGTAATCTGATGATTCGTTTAAGAACGGGAACTTACAATGAAGAGCTGCGAGATGAGCTGACCGACGAATTCCGCTTGATTTTGGCGACGAAATTGGAGCAGTCAGAAAGGGCCAGTCGTGGTTCCACTTTACTGAAGTCTACATTCCCAGTAGATAGAATGAGGTCCTTCTTGTCACTACAGCTAGTCATAGACACACCTGGAACAACGAAATCTAGAGGATGCGTTTTGAATTTTCATAGACAGACCGGAATCGCGGGAATCGGCATCTTCTTCGAATAAAGTAGCAGTAGGGTTGATGACAATATTCTCCGCATTGCTGACGACGACTTCATTGATATTTACACTCATTTGGTCAATGAATATCGAACGCTCAGCGGCAGTTGTCATCGGAACTTCTCAGCTTGCTGCAAACTAAAGATAGTCGTCATAAATTTGAATATGATAGAATATTGGCGGTTGAATAGACGGAAAGGTGTGCAGAATGAGAGACGCAGATGTCGGTGCAGAATAAAACAAAAGAGGGGAGGTCAGCGTGACCCAGTAAGAGGGTAGCTATTTAGACAGTACAGGTACTACTAGAGAGTTGACTTATGGAAGACATTTTTGACTCGTGGGAAAAAAAATTGAGAGCGAAAGAGGAGAAACTGGAAAGTTTTTCCGTGATTAGACTGGCGCGAAGAACTGATATCGCGGGCTCCTAGAAGATACCTTTCAAACAGGAAAGTATAGGTCTACGGAGGAGGAAAAGTATGCTTCACCGCCGTCTGCTCAGACGTTGGCTCGTCAAAAATAAGCACATATTTTATGGTTAATGCTCTTTGAGCAGCATCAGCTAACGGAGTTCTCTGCCCATACCCCCATCTCAGATCATAGGATGCAGTTTTACAGACTTTCAATCATCGAAAACTCAATGTGTATCATCTGCTCATTGTTTAATGTGCATCAAAAAACTATTTTTCAATTCCCATCATTCCGGGCATCAGTTTCAACCTCCCTCGTGTTCATTCCATGAACGACGTAATTTCAGATGAGCCGTGCCCAGAAGGAGGCTCAGAAAGCATCAAGAATCATATCAGACTCAATGTTGAGCTGACAAATAATTCAATCTTTCATCAAAAAGTGCCGTGCATCCTCCGGAGCTGGACTTCTGAATCCTCAAAAAATTAGGCCCATGCCGCCTGGGTACTGTACAAATCAGCGGAGCGCGCTTCCACAAATTGAAATTCTGCATTTTTCCGAAAAGTTCGGTGCACGAAATTTGAATTTGAATTTTTGAAATTTGTTGTTGACAAAAACGAAATTGTGTCAAATTTTTCAATTTCGCCCATTTACTCTTTCGATCACTGAAATTTCTCTCACTCAAATTATTGTTTTTTTCCCGGTGTTTTTTATTCTCGACAAAAAAAGGTTTTAAAAAATGACAAGTGAAAAAAATCTCAAAAACTAAAATGTATATACTTCAGGTCGTCTAAGCCAAATCATCAGAAGTCATAAAGCAATGGTTGAGCAGGTAATTTTTTGGGCACTAAGATAATCGAAATTTAGAAAAAAATAAATCTTAAGAAATCAAAATTTTAGAGTGGCCTCCGCCCAACTCCCTCTTCACCATTTTTTGTATTTCTTAATTATTTAGAACACTGAAAACTGTCAACATACCGCCAGTTCTCTTTGAGCAAAATTTGAGTTCCCGTAAATTTTCAGAAAAGGCAGCTGCGAGAACGCAAGTTCGTGAACTATGTGCAGAAGGAAGTGAGAATACGAAAGACTATGACACCAGGGACTACGCCGAGCAGAAAAAGAACATCTTCAGAAGCGCCGAAAAAACAATCGGCCACTAGAAAGAAGCCCCATTTGGAGAAAAAAGTTGCTGTAGCGAATCAGGAAGTAACCATCACTGAAAAAGGAAGAGACATCGTAAAACTTCCTTCGAGACGTCAGTCGCGCGCAAGTGCTACTCCTGCCAATAATGTCGAGGCACCATCATCTTCGAGAACCAGATCCGTCAAGTCCCATGGTCAGAATCAAAAATCGTCGACTGTGCGCACCATTTCTACTCGGAGCACATCGAAAAAGCAAGCAAGTTCAATTTTAAGATCATCAAGAACTATTACTGCCGCCAAACGTTATAGTCCTTCTGACACCAACTATAATGTTGTCAGACAATCGAAGAATAAAAGAAACTCTTCTCAAGAGTCTCTAACCACCCCAAATCGCTCTAGATCCCATGTTGCTCGTTCAAACGTCAAAACTAATTCAAAGCCGGTTGGTACTCGCCACAAATCTACTCCACCATCTCTGAGTCGCGCTGCCGCCCCGACTCAAGCTTCCGCACCTGTACCATCATCCAATAGAGCATTACGATCAAGAAGTGTCGTACCACTTCCAACGGTCGCAGCTACTGTTGCATCTTCCCGTCGTCAGAGAGCTACCACTCGAGGCTCCTCGACCCCATCGGTTTCACGTGCACGTTCTGTTCGAAACAAGTCAGTTAGGACCCGTTTCAATGAAGGAACCTCAAATGTTGCGACAACTTCAAACTTGAAAGATGTACAAGCTGCCCGAAAGGATACCAAGAAAGCTGAGATTCCAGAAAAGAAACCGGAACAAGATGCAGAATATAATCTTGAAGTGGACTCCGTGAGCAGAGACAAATTGGAAGAATCTTCCGACGAAGATAGTGAATCAGAAATTATCTCAGACGAAGAGGATGATCGAAGCCCAGCGCCGAGAGCCAAACGTTCAAAAGTTGAGTTGGGCGTTGAAATTGGGGAGTATCCAACTTTGGAAACAAGCGCTCATGGAAGATATCAGAGTGCATTCACGGTGAGCTGCAACATGCTAATTCGAACATTGAGTTACCATTCATCGTTTTTTTCAGACAGCATCATCGAGAGTGCCAAACGAATTCTATGAAATGCAAACGCTATGGGCCAAACTTCGTAGTGATTTGCCGGATGGAATGGTCCAAGACTACAAAAAATGCCTCCGCGATCTTCTTACCGGTCGTACTTCTTGCTTGACACCAATGACGCAACTGGTTCCAGGCTTTCCACAACAGCTTGTACCCACACATAACAGACTTTATGGTCTTTTGTGTCAGGCTTCTGGAGCGGTATGTACCTAGGTTTCATTATTTATTATGAACATTGAATTTTTCAGTATCCGTTCAAGAATCACGAAGGGAGTAAGCTTGTCTCCAAGCATCGTCTTGCTGATGCATCTCAAATTGGAGCGCAAATGATGCTGGAATGCCTCGATAATGGTGTTCTTCCATTCGATCCGACGGCTGAGACGACGATTATCAATCAAATTCAAACTTATGTCAGAGTGAGATAGCACTATTCCTTTCATTTTTTGATCCCTATTTTTCAGATTGGTATCAAAGACTTGCTCGAAGAAATTGTTGAACAATTGCCAGCAGGCCGCAACACCATCATCGCCTCTGACCTAAAAGAGTCGCTTGTCTCCAGACTGCTGGAATGAAAATCATCTGTAATATTCAGTCACCGTATTTGTTGAATCCTGTTTTTTGTTTTGTTTTTTGTTCTGTTCTTTTTTAATTACGATTGAAGCATAAACCATTTATGTTCAGCGAACCGGTGTATTAAAGGCGAGGGACATACTAGCGCCGCACGAGTGTTGGCGATGCGCTCCATCTCAATCTTAATGCGCGCGCATTTTCTAGCACTGGGAGATCAAAATTTTTGAAAAAGCAGGTCTAGAATTTTTGATCTCCCAGTGCTAGAAAATGCGCGCGCATTAAGATTGAGATGGAGCGCATCGCCAAAACTCGTGCGGCGCTAGTAAATTACTAGCATACGAAAATGAGATCAACGGTTTGGAAGAGACCAAAGTACAGCTGAGCGGTCAGCACTGGTTGAAAGGAATGAGAAATCATGTGGATGCCATCTGAAACAGCCGTTCCTTGCCAATTAGTTAAGGTTTCTATACACTCAATGTTAAAACGCTCTCTATTTCTAAAATTTCAATTTTTCGGCTTTCTCACCGTTTTTCCAAGTTTTTTTTCGACTGTGCTTCTCGTTGGTAGTTCATGAGAATTTTCTGAAGAACGGCGGGAAAGCCGAACAATTCAAATTTCAGCCACGTTAGCAATAGAGAGAGTTATAACAGTGAAAATATGACTGATAGTTAAAACTTGCTATACCTGCATTGCACCACTTTATCGGAATGTTCCGCAACTGGTAGATACATCAAAGGAGCCATCAAGTCACCTCGCATATCGGTTATAACTACTCTGGAATAATACCGTATAACAATTAATATTTGGATTCATTCATACCGTTTATCGTAACTGGCAGTTAGCAAATAATACGCAGCATTACTGAATCTAACAGTTCGTACTTCATCTCCATGCGGCCTAAAAATAATGTAAATCTTTATATTTTCAACATATTCTTCAATTACCTGAATGTCTGTAGAACCCTATTCCCAGTAATATCGAATAACGCAACAGATGCATCTTCATGACCTGATACCAATAGTTTTCCGTTTGGATCCACACAAACTGATGTCACAGGAGAAGCATCTGAAGCTCATTTTCATTTCGAAAAAAACAATTCAGAATTAGGACTTACTGTGAGATTTATTACTTCCCGGAGATATAACATTAGTTGCTGTTTGTTGTCGTAGATCCCAGAATCGAATTGTTTTGTCTTGAGAACAAGAAACAAACTGATTTCCTGCTTGACCCCAAGTGTACAAACCTAGGATTGGAGCTGAAAACCCCTATTAAGTTGAACTTGTTCTTTGAAATTTGTCCCAACCCGAATGTCCTTTCATAGATTGAATCAACTGTCCCGTGTTACAATCAGTCACATTCAAATGACAATTTCCAGCTCCTCCTGATACCAAAATAGTTGATCTGTTGATGGAACTTTCAATGAAAATCAGATCACGGACCGTTCCATCATGACAAGTTAATTCCATTTCGGCTCCTAGAAAAGAGAAAAAGGGCATAAAATCTTGTTTTCCGATAACTACCAATTCTACACGAATCCTCATTGAATGCCATCAATCGTATCGTTTTGTCATTGGATCCAGTTGCAAGAAGGTCACCATTTGGATTAAACGATAAACAGTAGACCGATCTAAATAGACTAAAATGGCCAACGATCTGGAAGTCTCGTGCTCACCCTCTATGCTGTTTGGGTCTGGTCACAGCTATTTCAGCATTTCTAGTAGATTCATAAGACATCGGTCGACTGAAAATTTAGTTTAGGTATGTGGATATTTCTATGAGTCACTCACTTTTGGGTTTTCTTTATATCCGGGTACAGACAAATGTGGAGTTGCTTTGAATTTGTACCTAATGCAAAGAAACGGCCAGAAGGATGGAATGATGTGGCGCGGATAGCTTGAGAGTCTTCATACCTGTAAATTAAGGGGATTTCCAAAGCACCCCGCCATTTCGAAACTTACCTACAAACCGGAACAAATTGAACACCCATTCCAGTGGGTGCTGAAACAGGTCTCTGTAATTGTTGCACCATTTGAGGCTGTGCTTGTGATAATCCAGCAATTGATTGGGGTCTCATCATTGGTACGTTTGGAGCACCCATTCCTTGGTTTGTCATTTGCTGAATTGATCAAGGTACTTTTAAAAAGAATCTTACCCTAATCCCTACTAAAGGTGAGTAAACATTGCAGATTTTTGGTGTTCTTCTGGAGAGAATCTCTTGGGAACTAGTAAAAAAACTATCCGCTCAAATTTATGACAACTTCCTCTTTGAGTGTGTGGGCACCTAAATTTCTCAAATGCTTTGATTCGAAACTTCTGTGATATCGTATTTGAAAGTTTAAATTTTAATATTGAAAGAGGAAACGAATTTAATAACTCGCGCACTTTAAGTCGAGTCTCAAACCAAAATCAATTGAGAATCATTTTGAAGACGACCGTTTTAGAACCGCTCAAAAGGTTATCTTTCTTCATGCTACAAATATAACACCTCTCTGCTATCTGAAAGCCCCTATCCCATATCTCTCACCTGCGCACTAACCCCATTCTGAAATCCAGGAGCAGCAGCGACTCTCTGCTGAAATAGTCGTTCTTGTGATTGCAACGGAAGCGGTTGCACGTGTCCCGGAGCTCCTCCTCTCGGCACCACCATTTCGTCTGAAAATCAACACTTGCTCTCCTCTTTTTTCTCTCTTTTTTTTCTTTTAATTTCCGGTCGAATAGAAGTGCTTACTGAGTGTAGAAGAGGGGCTTAAGAGTATAGAAAAGATATTCATATTAATGTTATAAATACATATCCCTCCATTTCTTCTTCCCATTTTTGCTCGATCCACTCAACCTCCTCATCAGGTCCATTTTTCAGTTTTTCAGAGGTGTTACGACAGACATAGTATAAATAATAATTAATTTTATAACGCTGGGTCGCCGGTGTCCAAATAATTCTGACAAATTCTTTCTTTCGTCTTCTTTTCCATTTTTTCGTTTTTTCCACTTTCGTATTTTTTTCGCTTTAGGAGCAGAGACATTTTGATTAAATTTTCGCCTATATTGGCCTTAGCTATCTATTTGGGGATGATGTCAGAGAATTGAAATGGAGCGGAAGGGAAAGATGCAAAAAGATAAAATCAAACATCTTCATAGTTATTGGGGGAATGTTTGCGAGGAAGTACACCACATAAGGAAGATACTGGATTCATAGGATAATGAGAGTTTGGTCCCCTTTTAAACCCAGTTTTCGGGAAGAACTTCTTAGTTTTTTTTTTCTTTAGATTTTCTTATTTAGACTTTTGATCGAACTAAAGGAACTTTCTGTAATCCTGACCCCTACTGCTAGTTGCCTCAGAGTAATGGATTTATAGTTTAAACAATTCAAGACAATCGGTCTACCTATATTATCAGTCAAAGTATTAAATTTTCCTCGATTTCAACACGATAAACCTCTTGGAAAAGTTAACTTTCGCCAAGAAACATAAACTCGGATCCAGCTGTTTTTAGCTTCTAGCTCGATTCAAAACTACGGAAATAACGAAAAAAGAAATATACTCATCTGAAAACCCTGACCCGGAAGCTGGTGCTTCGAAAACCATTCCGATAATTTCTTGTCAGCTTGTAGTGTTCACTAGAATTTGAAACCCGATTTTTTCGAATTTTTCATTTCGCAATTCGTTTTTAAGTCACGGTGATTGCATGTAAAAAACAAAATCAGTCAACACAACTCCGGATTATGTGCTTGGACATATTGAAATATCCACCTACACCGTCTCTAGTCTGATATTATGCCATCCAATTGGTATTATCTAATTATGACATGTTTAAAGTATTAGTGTGACTGATCAATATGATTCATGGATTAAAAAACAATTCCTGAGCCGAAGCCCATAATCGAAACATTCAAATGTTTCAAAGAGAGATACAGAGTCTAAAACTCGAACCTCTCTTGCTTGGGTTTTTCAATAGAACCACGAACTTCCCCCAAACAAGTTTCGAAGTTTGTCCTATTCGTCCCCTCTAGAATTCGTTTATCGAATTCTACAATTCTCGCTCCATTTCCCTCTCAACAAACTGATAATCTAATCTGCTGTGCCCCTCGATTCCTCCTCTTCTCGGCTTTTTCGAGATTATGAGAGTGATGAAAAAAGAGATCCGTGGAATGAGAGGAGTGAGAAGCTCTCATTTTTGTCCCTCGCTTTTTTCCATTTTCCTCTCTCAAATCTCAAATCCGTCAGCCAATGTCCTAATCCTTTGGTGATGGGCGGCGACGGATGAGGAGATGGAAAGAAGAAGCCAAATGATAACGATAAATGACCGAAAGTTGGTGAGACGTCTCGTTTTTTTCTATTCTGATATTTAGACGTTGAAATTTTCGGAGTAGTTTCGGAATGAAGTCTTTGGTAGACTCATGATAAATGTACGGTCTATGTCCGGTAACTTTTGGGAATCTATTTGCCTATTATAAAATAGAATCTAGAAATCCTGCGTTTGTAGAAAAATCAGGACAGTACTAAGGAAACTTCATGCTCAGAAGTCAAAGGTCAAGATAGGACCGTGCAACTTTCCTGTGACAAATCCAAAGAAAAAATGTGTCTAACAACAAGGGAACTACAGCGCCTTGCAAAATCAGAATTCTTTGGAAATTTTTTATAATTTGTTGAGAATGGTTTATCTAGCACCACCTCCAATCTTCAGAATACGGCCGTCACCCTCACCTTAGTTATCTAGGCATAAGTACGGTAACTGGCCAGTTTAGCACTAATTCTGCATATTTCAAGTGCAGTCTTTTTTCAAAATTAAAAGATTTTGCAACAAAAAATTCAGAATTCAAAACCCTCCGAAAGTCAAGGACTTATAATTCGAGTCGTTTTTCTCATACTGACCCTACATATTGTTGTGAACTGAATTAGTTCGAATTCCCTAGAGACATAAGCGTTAGGATTCTTCTGGAACCTGTGTCCGTTATAATTCTAATCACTTACTCATTTTTTTCATAATACAATATGTGTTCCTATATCAACAATTGCTCTCCATCCAATAACAAGGTGCTCCATTTGCTCCTTCCTCCCGTCTGTGTTCCTTCTTCCCGCCAAATAATTGTACCCTTCTTCTCCAGTTGTTCCGATTCTTCCCTTATTTCCTTCCTTCCTCCGCCCACCTATATCTTTCCTCCCCTTTTTTGATGTTTGTCTCGAAATCTGAGCATCTCCCCCCGTTTTTTGCTGACTTCTTCCCTTCACAAGGTCATTTTCCATGATGCTCACATGAATGAGCAGGAAAAGGGAAAAACGAGAGAGGAGCCAGGAAAGGAATTAATTATTCGATTCTATTTGTGTGTATGTATGCTCTTCATGTTGTCCCTTCTCACACCGCTTTTCCAGCCATCATCACTTTTCCACACGTGGTATTGGCAGAAGAGAAAAGGAATGAAAATGTAGCAAAAAAAAGAAGAGTCAGTTATAAAATATTCATTATCCACAAATGGACTTTAGTTTTCTATATTAGATTTATATGTACTCTAGCCGTCAATCTGCAGGATAATCTGAACATCGGTTCCTAGATTCTCCGTCATCAGAACCTTGCCCTTTCCTCGCCTAACCTCGTTATCTGTTCACCTGATTCTAACCTTATTACGTTTTCCTGATCAGTCATTCCTCCAAAAACTGCAAGATTTCCAGTCAGAGAGTTTCATTGAATGGACTCAATATCTCTGCTTGTGGGGCCACCTCCCAATGCAACGAGAGCATTGAATCAAGATGATTTTGATACTCGTTACAACTTTGCAAAGTACCGGAAGAAGAAGACAAATACAGAATTGGTGAAACAGTTTGCAATTGGAGACAACTGGATTCTCTATCAGTCCCCAAACTCGTGGACACAAATTCTTCCGATCACCTCCTGGATCAACAAGTATCATGTTAAAGTGAGTAGGAGAGTTTGAATTGAGAGGAGTTGCACCGCTGAAAAGGATAGGAACTTTGAACGATGTCAGTATAGAAACGTTCATTATGTGCGGTCCGGGAAAGGGTTTGAAATGGTCCGTTTGATATGCAAATGCTGTGGGTTTTGCACGATCTTTCCTAAAGATAGTCTTGCAAACACCAGAAGACCCGGAAACCCAATAAACTAGCTCTGAAAACCAGTAAGGTAAGCACCGTTCCACTTTTATACCATCTTTAGAAAAGGTTGCCAAAAAAGTTGTAAACTACAAAAATAGAGTTCTAAGATTAATGTAACCACCCACAATATATTTAAAATTGAAACACCTTTTCCAGACCGCCAAAGCTAAAAACATCGAAAGTTCACAATCTTTTGAGCGATACTGAGCGATAGTGAGAGTGAACAATTGTTAAAAAATTTGATTCTGGTTGACGAATAACGTGCCTAGAGCAAAGATATTAGGAGTCTGAACTTGAGCAATTCAAGAATTCCTATTTTCACAAAATTGTCTTTCAGGATACACTAGGCAAAGATATTCTTGGAGCACTCTACCTTTCTCTCCTCCTTCTACCACAAGCAATCGGATTTGGAGTTGTGATCAACGACGTCTCTTCAGCAGTCTATTCACTTTTCATCCCTCAAATAATCTATGCATTCTTCGGTTCTGCGCAACATTCTTCTCTCGGAGCCCTGTCGTTCACTTCCATTATGATATACTGCTCCATTGAATATTCTCATTCGCAACTTTCATCCATCTCTCTGTGTTGTGCAATCATCCAATTGATCCAGTTTCTACTTCCACTGGAATTCATCTTCTCCTACATTTCGACTTCTGCATTGTCTGGATTTTCAGGTGAGTCTCCAACAATTGGACGAAAGTCTATTTTCCGATTTCAATTTTCAGTTGGTCTCTTCATCCGTACCGTTTTCCGTTTCCTTCCTCAATTCTTGGTATTTCGTGGACATGACTGTAAAAGCACCACAGCCGTTGGTCTTCTACTTCCAAACACAACAAACGATGTCAAGAGAGTTCTTCAATGCTTCTACGCAGCGGTGCCGTGTCTCAGGTTTGTTAAGAACTTCCAGAAAGATCTTCTAATTTCCGAAACTTTCAGGTCTGCCGACACCATTCTAATCGTTGCTACCGTTGTCGCTGCAATCGTTTTCATCATTTTCAAATGGCGACTCTCACGTCTTCTGATGTCGAAAATCGGATTCAGTGCTCCTCATGAATTCGTCGTTCTCATCTCCGTAACTCTCATCATTTTCTTCTTCCAACCTGATGTTGCTGCTCAATCCACTACAAAAATTGACATGTCCATTCCGAAGATTGGACTATGGGCATTCCCATCGTGGGCAACATTCGTGGACTCATTTGCTATTTCAGTCTATGCAATGACTTCCCATATGCAGATAACAAAGTCCATTGCAGAAGAGAAAATGTACAAAGTTCATCGAAAGCAAGAACTTTTCTGTTTCTCGATCATCTCATTGTTGAGTTCTCTTTTCGGATTATTACCTCCTTCGAGCAGTTATGGAAGCTCTCAAGTCAATATCGAATCGTCTAAATTCTCCCTGGTTGCGAATGTCCTCTCTTTGATTCCCACAATGTTAATGGTTCACTTTGGAGCTCCACTTTTCAACTCCCTTCCCATCGTGAGCTTTTTCGCGAAACTTTTTAGAATCCAATTGTAATATTTCAGTGTGCCATCGGCATCATGATAATCACTTCGTTCAATGGATGGTTCAGTGATCTCAAATCAATTCGCGAGATTTTCTATTCTTCCACTTGGGATGCAGTGAGTTCAAAATTTTATTGAACTGCAAAGCACTCTCATTTTATAGGCTCTGGCCATGGCTGCTCTCTTGAGTGCAGTTATCTTCCCAAATGTCTGTATCGGATTCATCTTCATGTTGTTCTGTTCCGTTTTTGCTGTTTCTTTAAAGGTTCAATTTCCAAGAATGGAAGTTTTGGCTAAGTTGTCCGATTCACATTTTGCAGAGGAGAATCGGTAATCGGCACGTCAGAAAAACATTTAAAAGTCTTTTTCCAGCTACGAAGGAGACTGCTTGGACACTCCTCTTCGAATCATCCGTCTCAGTGGACCTCTTCTTTCTGTGAACTGTGAGAGCGTCAGAAGTGAACTGTTCAAGCAAGCTGTCGTTGTGAAAGGGTAAGTTTTTGAATTCTGCAGGAATCGAGATTGTCAGAAGATTTCAGACTGATCGGAATCGGAATCGGTACTAGAACTGCTTCATTGCGCAGTCAGTGTCCATCGGCAATAGGACCAAAAGTAAGTATTGTCCATTCGTCAGAAATGGTCGGAACAAGATTGGACATTATTTTAGCTTTGCTGTTTTGTGAAAAAGTGGTGCTTTTGGCTTTTACATTAAGTGAAGTTCTGATAACCCGTCCCAGTTTTTCTCCTCATGATGTGCTTCTTTGAAATTTTCAAACTAGATCAGAGTTCTCGTTCCTAACCTCCATCTGACGAATGGATCAACTAACAACCTTCTTCTCTGAACAATCACTTTTTCCTTTTTCAAGTATTCCATTCAGGAAAGTGTAACTGCTCGAGAGTCAGTCAATCTATCAGCCAACATCACTATAATACAAGAATGTGATGTCTCAGTCGCCCTTCCTCCAGATGAAACTCCAGCGATTGTTCGTTTTCTGGTTCTCTCAATGAATGGAGTCACTGGAATAGACAAGGATATGTTGACTTGCTTGTCGCAGGTAAAAGGAGGAAATTGGTTCATAAAGATTACTAGTGGTTGCAGGTATATGGAGACTTGAGCAGTGAGAATATAAAGATATTGATGGCCGGAGTACCTGCATTCATCCGGGATTCAATGGAACTCCTGGGTTTCTACAATACAGTTCCCAAGACTCAATTCTATCCAAATGTTCAAGAAGCATTGTTGGCTGCGAGGAATACTGTTCTTCCATTCCACATGAGGTTAGTTTTGATCTATTATTCTATTCTCAAATCGGTTTTTAATTATTCCCATCTCTTTTTTCAGTGTCTCAATGAACGGATACCGTGACGTCATTGCCCTTTCCTGTGCAGCATCGAATGCCGATTTGCATCGTCAACCTTCCCCGGAAGCAGTGTGATTCTGTCGTCTCCCATATCATTATACCTCTTATCAGTTCCCAATAAAAAACCTAAATGAACTCACTGATTTGCTTAGTAGCTGAGAATTGCTGGAAGAGGCGACTTTGAGTCATTAAATTTTCCTCGTGTCCGCCAGGAGAACCAAGTTCAGGGACAGTTGGGAGACGGGATGGGGGGACGGATCTGAATGAGTGTATATTTAGAGTAGGTAAATTCAAGAGTGAAGCGTTTCTTGAACCCGGAATTCAGGGAGCATTGAATATCACCCCTACCTTCTTGCCATTTCATCCAACTGTCTTCGAACGGGAGCGAAATCATAATTGATCATACTTTGAGCCATAGGGACTACTGGGGCAATAACTTGAGGAGCCATTGACCTGAAAGTTGAAATTTCGAGTTTCAAGCAATATTTGTTACTCTAGAAAGACAAGGATTTTCAAAAATCAAAATATATTTCCGGATCTAATTTGAAGCTTTAAAACTCACATATTCATCATCTGATTAGTAACGTGCGCCGTCGAGGTTGTCATCATTTGTTGAACTGGAACAGCCGGTACTCCAGTAACCATTCCAAGTCCCCTCAATGAATCCGGTCTCGAAGTCTTCGCAAGATGACTCGACTCCATCATTTCATCAATTAACAAACTCTGCGCCATTGCGTCTCCTTCTGTGATTGCTGTTCCCAGACAGAATCCAGCCGCAGTTGACTGAGACATTGGATTGCCACGTGGAACTGATGGAAACATTGAAGTGGTCAAATCAGCTGGAGGGAGCATGCTCATCGTCATCGATTGACTCATTTTTTCAGCAAACTTCAGTTTGGATGCAGGGACGAGGTTATGTGGAAATTGACCGCCTGGTTTGATGGGCGTGGCCATGATAGTCTCGGTCCAAGGGGCTTCTAGTTTTGGTTTTCTGGAATATTCTGAGTTACTGTGTGCACAACAAGATATGCCAGAACAAACCTAATATGCTCAACTCTCAATTCTAATTGTTTCTGTTTAAATGGCATCGCAAATTGTTCCTTTCCAACCATTTCCAACCAGCAAACAAGGGATAAGTCTGTTGATCCAAGTTTCGGACGGAACGTTAATAGGTCTGATGGCATTGGTCCGGCTTCAATCCCTCGTTTATCACCGATTGCCTAAAAGATTTAGTGTAAAATTCATAGAACTTTTAATAAGAAAACTTACCTGTGCCTGGCAATAATCCACACATCCTTCATAAAATCTTCCTTTTGCCAATAATCCACTCAATCTATCATTTGAACTATTTGATTCTTCCCCTCGATCTTTCTCTTTTCCAGTTGGAGGCAATAAATGTCCACAGAGTTGATGAACTTTATGAAAACATTCAACTCTCGCTGAGCTGGGATTCCAATTCTTGAAATCTTCATGATCCGAGAGTTTTGGAAGAGTCAAAAGAGCACACAAATGACGATAATCTTCAGGAGAAGGACAGATGTGTTCGAGGTCTTTTAGGCATTCCACTAGTTCCTAAAATGGGTATTTTGAGATAACTGTACCAAGACGAAACCTTACCTCCACTGCAAAGTCGTTATCGTGGAGAGGTCCTGGTTCTAGTTTGACACAAAGAAGCTCGAAGAATTTGTATTTCGTGATGTTGTATCTGAAAAATTTTGTTTTTCCTAGCGTCCGAAAGAGATAGAAGACAAACCGAAAAGCACCAAAATCAAATTCCTTGACTGGCTTCAATGGTTCCACAAAATCCAATGCATTATCCCATTGTCCATCGAGAATTAGTTGTCGTAGAAACAATAAATCATCCGAGAATGCACCATTAATCACTCCGGCTTCTCGTTCTAATGACAACTGAAAGCAGAGTATTGCAAAGAGGGAAGCAGCACTCTTGCTAGAATGTAGGGTGCATTTGTAATTAAATATTTGAGCAGCAGGTAGTCTTATTCTGCTGAAAACTGCTTGGGATTCATTCCAAATCTCTGGAACCTTCCCGGAGGAAAGTCACCAACAACACTAGAATGTAAAATCTTCAGAATCTATTCGCATCTCAAACTAAAGACATCCAAACCTGTGTAATATGCAATCCTCGAATCTCCAAAAACTCCAGAATCGCCTTGATCACATCTCGTTCTCTAATTGCAAACGAAATTCCACTCGGCGTTTTGGGTGACTTAACAGAAGTCGTCAACGCCGTCGGAATCGACGACCCTCTTTCCATTTTGGCTTAGATTGCGAAATCTATGAAAAATAATAAAAAATACCAGAGTAAGTGCCTTATTTTGGTGGTGGGAATACTGGTAGTATGAGGGCAGCTTTAACTAGAAGAGAGACGCAGAAGGGAAAAGGATCGATGTGTTGAAGAAGTAGTAGAAGTGAAAGAAGAAGAAGAAAGGGAATGGAGAAGAAAACGGAGCAAAATGTGGGAGAGGAGTCCCATATAAAGGGAGCAGATGGTCAAACGGAGAGATTGGATAGGAAGAGGAGGCATAGAAATTTAGCTACATGGACAGATGGTTTCATGAGTGATTCGATACTATCCAGTTTCTGATATTACCGGGAATGGGAGATTGACAAAGAGGATATGCGATATGTTTTGGGAAGTTTTGAAACTCGGGAGCAGGGAACCGGGAGGTGGGTCGAAATCGAGGATTCTGGAGGTGCATGTGGCTAGGTTTATCATCTGTGTGTTGCGGTTTACTCTAGTTGAAGGTTTCGGATGGGAAGTCTGTTAAAATCAAATATAATTTTCTGATTTTTTCCGAACCCTAAGTTGTTTTTAAAGAGAGGCCGTTCAGATGCAGAATCAAGAGTCCAGCATAACATCCTTTATTGGACACACACCCGGAAATTGGTGTGGACGCAGGTATTTCCGAAAACCTAAGAAAGTATTCATCACAATTCCAGTTGGTTTTTGGTTTTTAAGATGTCATGAGCTAAATTTCACCCTCGAAACTAGAAAATGAACTGAAATTGTGCCGAAGTGGTGCACAGTTTCCTTGAAATATCTACGCTCAGACCGATGTGCAGATTTACGTCAAAGAAGATTCGGTGCCAATTCTCGATTCTGCATGACGCATTCACAAACGTTTAGAAGTTTTCTTTGGTATTATCCTTAAATGTTGGTTTTTTTATAAAATCATCGACTCGGAGAGTCTTAGTATTCCAAAATTCTCAGACCACGACTTCGTCTCGTAAAGAACGTATATTTTGACAACTACTTGTTTTGGTACCTTGTAGTCTTCTTCTTCTCTGGAATTTTTAAATTTTTTCAATAAAAATAACACTGAAGTCTATACAATCTTCAAGCAATGGTTGAATCCTCATTTTCTAGTTCTCAATATCCTTAATACCTTTAAACCTATAAAAACTGGAAACCAATAAATACTGAAGAGTACTCCAAACGAACACACCAACAATAAAACCAAAAAAAACAACTGATCCCCTTTCCTCTCTTATTGAAAAAGAGAGAAAAAAAGAGAAGAGAAACCAACAAAAAGGTACGAAAATGATCGACGGGATGGGATGAGGCCTCTGCAAGAAATTGAGAAAAAAGGCTGGATCCTTCGATTCTCTATCATTTTTTATCAATTTTTTCCCAGGATCCACTGTTTTTTTTTTTCGGAAAATCGACGACGGAAGTAAGCAAAGAGTGAATGAGGCGGAAAAAAGAGCATCCATTGTAAATGCATCGACATTTTTTGACTTCTTTTTTATTTGGGGCCTCCTGCATTTTCCTTTGTGTACTTATTCTACTGGACAACAAAAGAATGTGAGACTTTTAGAAACTTTATAATGAGTGAGAACAACTTTATGATGAGATGAACACGAATGAGGGAAATTCAAAAATGAGAAATATGTCACAGATGAATAAATATTCAACACAAGCAGGGCAATATGAGAGATCATGCAACAACGTCTTCTGTTTGCTCATCAGCTGCTTCTTCTAGTTTACTCCTCTTTGTCTCTGGTTCTTCCGATCCATGTCCTCTGTCAATTATGAAATCCTCATCTCCGAAATCAACGTCATCTTGAGCTGATGCTGCATCTGCATCAACAGGCATCATGTAGTACGGGATTCCAACGTGTTCAGAAGTCTTCTCGACGAGCAGTTGATTCAGATCTTTGATTCCAAGCCACTGACAGAACTCTGCTGATTGAGGATTACGGTAGTAAGCACTAGGAGGCACGTTTTTTGACTCTGGAGTGTCCTGAAAAAAAAAGAAGAAAATGGAATAATAGTGATCAACAAAGGATTATCCCACCTCCTTCAACGGCGGCGCCGTATGCTTGAACGAGTCAGTTTTGATTGTCAAATCTCCCAGTTTCGCAATTTCCTCCAATTCCTCCGCAGTCGGTCGAAAGTCTTTTCTCTCGTAAACACACGACTGATTTCCAACTCTGTCAGGAAGAACGATCTTCGTTTTTTCAGCTACCGTCAGGAGATCGGTATTCTTCAGAATGGCTAGCCATTGAGGATCGTACGATAATTCCATTTTGGCATCATCTTTCACATTGATTTCGAGAGCCTAGAATGAAAGTAAATCGGTTTTGAGCTATAATGTATTAGTCGAACCTGCATGAATTGTCTTCCTGGAATCGGCTTATCGAGAGACAAAAACCTTGTAGGCTGTGGACGTTCTGATCCAGAACCTTTATGTGGGACGAGAGCAGCAAATGCTATATGAAGATGAGCAGCGAGATAGTAACGAGGACGGAAATCCTGAAACAAAAATTGAACAGAAAAGCTTCCCGTTGATAGCATACATATATCAGCTTCATGAGAGCTGGATTTCCCAGCTTTCCACTTCTATGATCCGCCTCAAACAGATCTTTCTTCCGGAATAACCAATCACTATCACCATAATCGGGAATGCCGACTGGCCAATCGTGTGAGAGCATGATATCAATTGGGTTCTGAAAACAGTCCACTGATTTGATGATTTGTCGAAATGCCACTTACAGATATCTTATCCTCGTTGGCTGCTTTCAGCTGTCTCAATCGGAACATATCCACATTTCGAACATGATAAGAACTCTTGACATCTCTCTCGGCGAATGCAGGTCTCTCGTAATGAGAGAACTCGACATCACCAAATGCGTAAATTCCCGATAATCCAGCGATCCTCAAGCCGGCAAACTGAATACAATTGGCGAATCCCATGTAGTAAATGTTGGGAGCAACCCATCCTCCATTTGGCAACTCGGAGAGATATCCAGATGCCTCGTGGTTTCCACCGATGAAAACAGTCAAAACTGGGGCTTTCTTTTCTCCAGAATAGTATTTGTAGAATGTTTGCAAACTGCGATATTTTGGAGGAATACTCATATGGGGAAGATCTCCATGGTTTCGAACTGCTTGATAGTCTCCGCAGCAAATGAGCAAGTCAAATTTGTATTTTTTCTTTTCCTCAATCATCGCCATCGTCTGAAATAATTAGATGCCAAAAAATACATTTCTTAGATTGAACCTCGTATATTGCATCCATTTCTCCATGTGAACACCCGACAACGGCGATTTTCACCTTCTTCTGACCAGTCGTCACTTCTTTTTCTACTATCAATGGATCTGGTGAAGGATCATCGTGTTGTGTTGTTCCTTGACCATCATCATGAGAACCACAACACGGTTCTTCTTCAGATGTGCCGACAGAAGACATTCTGAGAAGCAGTGTTTTAGTATCATTCAGGAAATTAGCAAAATTAGAGAGTTTTAAAAAGGGATGAAAACCAATAGTTAAAGCAACGAAAACAAGGATATTATCGAATAAAAATTTATTAATGCGAAGTGAAAGAAATTGCAAAAGAGATCGGATAAATGGCCAATTCATCTTCGAACCGGTGCTGCTGTCTTTTTCCAGTACTCCACTTTTTCCATATTGACCAGAGGCATCAGTTGATCCGCAAAGTCCCGTATAGATTTTGCAGCCTTAAATTGTAGAAAATGAATAGATATATTCACATATTTGAATTCTTACCGGCATGTATTCAGCGGACTCTGGAAGTGATATGCTAATTTCGATAAGCGCCGAGTCAGACATTGATTTCAGAGAAGTTGAATCGTAGGTTCCGGGTCGAAGGGTCTTTGTCAACGTTGAATGGAGAATCTTGATGTTTCCTTTCGTCCAAAGTTTTCCTTGTGTGATGTATTCAAAATCCATCCGAAGTCCCAACGACTTTGCGTAAGTCATCATATCTTGAGAATGAACGAGCGATGTTATTTCTTTTCGAACAATTGTTGGACACTTGGCATCAGGTTCTGGTACTGAAAATGTATATTTTGTAGAATTCAGATCGAAAAAAAGCGAACCTCCAATGTATCTGAGTTGCCAATAGTTTTGGATCTGATGTTCTGTTCGGAACCTTCTTCTAAGTCTGAAATTTGGGTTTAATAGGAAATAAAGCTGAAAAAACCACCAACTTGATATCAGTTTTGGCATCTGAAGTGCTGGAAGTTCGAAGACTAAACGACATCTCATGCTCGAAGAATTCCTCGCATCCCGGATCACAAAGACCAGCTAGACGTCGCTCTAAGTCCTAAGAATAGTTTTCGGTTAAAATCATGAATGAAAAATATTTCTCTACTTACTGGAACATTTTTAACGAAAATGGAACCGTACAGAATACATTCTTGAGTTTGATATGGAGTCGAGGTCGCAGAGAGCTGAAAATTGGCTCAGTCATATAGATTCGGTACTCAAATTTATTATACTTACATTTTTCTGGCGTCCTTCTTCGTCGACATCAACTACGTTATCCATTTCTGGCAATAATAAGGTCTGTTAGACGAATTTGTAAAATTTTTAAATTTTTTAAAAAAAATACAATGTTACATTGCGCGTACTGTCTGGTACATTGTACGCAGAGAGTGTTTGCGGGCTTGCACACCGTAAATTTCGAAAAAAGAGCGCTAACACAAAATTTTCAAAATATAAGTTGAAATGATTCATCTCGATTGAACATGAGAAAAAACACCAGAGACACTGATAAACAAAATAAAAACTAAACATAGTCATGTAGTGATTCATTAACAGCACTAATAAATGAGTTCTGTCAGCATCTCTCTTTGGATTCTGCTTGAGTTGTCTGTTCCATCGAGTACGTGTTGTTCATCCTCTTGCGAAGTTTTTGAATAGAGCTGATTGGATGGTGACGCTGAAACAGAAATTACTTTGACTGAATACATGCTGCACTTACATCATAGCGATATTTTACAACTTTGTTCATGTTGAACGTGACCATCGACATCACACAAGTCTTCAACTGATACAGCTCCTGAGATGCTGTGATGGTTGGTGCCAAGGAAACAGTCGTGGTTTCAGTTGTGGTATCTACACTAGGAGTTCTTCTATCCTCCATTCCATCTTGTTTCGCAGAGAAACGTTTCATCGCATCTGAAAGCTTTTTCTTCGGTTCTCTAGATCTTCTCTAAACAGAAAACTCACTCTCACTCAACTCAACCAAACTCTTACAAGTGTTGTAGGTGACTGTCTCTTGAGTCACATACTCGTTGTTCAACTCCAGAGTCTCTTCGGGAGCATATGCATCAAATTTATATCTGGAAAGTGTTGAGGTTCGGAATGAAGATAAACCATAAAATGTTACCCTTCTGGCAACATTGGTCCCCTTTTCATGACACATCCCATATAATCATTCACATGATCTGGCCAAGATTTCTCGTCCAACTCCACTCCATCCTCTGCCATCGCAGCCACCAACTCAGGATTCGTGATCTTCACACCATCAACACTATCAACTGCTTCTCCTTCCGATCGTTCTGGAACCACCCAGACAGGGTCTCCGTTTGGTTTGAATAGATTCGCGTCGAGTGGAGTCTTCGTTGTTTTCTTTCCTTTCTTTTTGAAAACTCTCACAGAAACGTTGATTTGGCTCGATTCTGGCATAGTCTCCAGACGCTGAATCACATTTTTTCTAGGGTTCAGAAATAGGGATGTCCAACTTACAGCATCATCTGAACGTTTGCGAGCTCTTTGAGACTCGAGCATATGCTTGAAGAAGTTCTTCGCAAGTTCTTTGTTGATCGTCGGTCCTTTCTTCTCCTCATTTTCTGAAGGCTCCTTCGATCCATCTGACTTGGCCTCTGCGGAGTTTGAAGAAGTTTGAGAGCTCATCTTCTTTTTTCGGTCGTTTCTCGAGCCACCTGGTCCGTCGTTCTCACTTGAAGTCTGAAAATTTTCGCTCTGGAAATCTCAACAAAAATCGCTTTTTACTCTTCCATCGATGGAAATCGACTGTGTAGCAACCGACTGTGCTGAGTTCTTCTTCTTACGAATAGTTGTTTTTGGGACATCTTTCTCTACTTTATCCTGAGTTCCAACGGATTGAGTGCTAGATTAAAAATTAAAAATCACTACCTTGACCTTGCGACGAATCGCTTTTCCCTCTCTTGCTGGACCAGTTGGTAACAATGCATTCGGATCTTTTAGGAGATTCACAGTCAACGGAAGGGGCACTGCAACGACTGGTGGAGCAACAACTGGGGGTGGTGGAGGAGTCGTTGGAGTTGTAGCAGGAGATGGAGATTTACTCGGGAGGCTGACAACGGTTGGAATTGATCTTGGTTTGGGAACTCCTCTGCGACATCTGTGAGTGAATTGATTTCTGGAATTTATTCAGAAAAACTCACTGTGATTTGCCTTCTTTGCGTCTACATTTTTCTTCTTTTTTACGAACGGGAAGATTCAGTGAATTGGGCATTATCGTAGACCTTTGAAAATTGGGAATATCGATTGAAATTAATAAAACTGATTGATCAGAAAAACAAAAACCTTGGTTGGCTAATTAGGATATTTTTTCGATTGGCCTTCACGCTTTCAATGGTTTTAATACAAATTTTCGGAATCTGAATTAAGGTTTTTAGCAGAACTAGGACATCCTTTAACAAAACATGATTCAAGGTTTAGTTGAGATTTCATGACCTTGTAAAATATTGGACTCAGATTTTGAGTTGAAAAAATCAGAAAAAAGAGAAAGTGATCAAAGTTCACAATAAGATCTGAGACAGCAAAGGGTTGAACAATTCTACATTTTCCACTGATAAGACAAGGCAGATTGGGTGCAGGGAAATACCAAGAGAACGAAATGAAGAAAGGGATATTGCATTTTGGAATATGAAAACTCTCTAAATACAACTGATAGATTTTTCAAGCCTAGTAAATAAAAATAGTTCAGTTTTCTTTACAAATTTCGAAGTTTTACCAACTAGTGACTTATTCAACAGTCCAACAAGCATAGAAAACTAAAAATGTCTAGATTTTCGGGTCCAAAAAAGAATTTCACGATCACCATAGGAATAAACAAAGCTCTAAAACTCTTTAAAAATCATCCTAACAAAAAATTATTGGGGTCTGTGACCACATCGTGATCTGTGATGTGTCCCCCACCAACAAACGGGGCGGGGTTTACACTACAGTACCTCCTACTATAAATAGTCCTCTCGAGTTTCTCTCTCCAAATCAGTTATTCTCCGAATGTCGTCCAAGATTCTGAAACAAGCATTTTCTATTGCCAAAAAACCCTACAGTACCGCTACTGCTTTTGCCAATTCACGACAATCTGATGACGTCTGCGTACCTCCTCCACCTCTCAATTTGCTTACTCAAAATGAAAACTTTTTCGTGGAAACTGGTAATGTTTTGATTGGTGTCTAGACTATTAAATTAAAAGTTTTCAGTCCGCAAGTTTTCGCATAATGTGGTAAAACCGTTGGTCAGGGAGATGGATAAGAATTCGAAGATGAATCCGATTGTGACAAAAGGAGCATTTGAAAATGGGGTTCGTTGTAGTTCTGATACTTTCTACTTGCGGACACTTTCTGCTACTTTGAAAACATAAAATAAATTTCCAGCTAATGGGTCTTCATGTTCCTGAAGAGTACGGTGGCGCAGGCTCATCATTTTTCGATGCAATGATCGTGATTGAAGAATTGGCAAAGACAGATCCATCGGTTTCTGCAATGGTCGGAATCCATAACACTCTTCCTGTCTCAATGATTATCGACCATGGATCTGAAGAGCAAAAAATTAAATATCTTCCTCAATTGTGTTCCGATTCTCTCGCTTCGTTTTGCATTTCTGAGGCGGGAGCAGGATCTGATGCATTTGCTCTGAAAACTGTTGCAAGAAGAGATGGAGATCATTTCGTAATCTCTGGATCCAAAATGTGGATCACAAATTCCGGAGAGGCCCAGGTCTTCGTTGTGTTTGCCAATGCTGATCCAAGCCAGAAGTACAAAGGAATAACATGTTTTATAGTGGAAAGGTCTGCAGAAGGACTGACAGTGGATAGAGAGGTAAGCGGAGTTGGAAAAACGATTGACTGAAATAAAGTAGTTCCAGGAAGACAAATTGGGAATCCGAGCATCGTCTACTTGTCAAGTGCATTTTGATAATGTGAGAGTTCATGAATCAGCGATTTTGGGAGAGTATGGGAAAGGTGAAACTTGGAAGTTCTTTACATGTTTTAAAACATTAAATTCTAGGCTATAAGTATGCAATTGAGTGCCTGAACGCTGGGAGAATTGCGATTGGGGCGCAGATGATCGGGTTGGCTCAGGGATGCTTCGATCAAACAATTCCATATCTTCAACAGAGAGAACAATTTGGACACAGGCTCATCAACTTCCAGGTAACATATTTTATAAATAGAATGCTAGAGAACAGTCGGCTTAGAAGTAAATTCATCCTGAAAGCCTTAACTGAAAAAGTTATTTTCCAGGGACTCCAACATCAAATCGCCCAAACCAGAACTGAAATCGAAGCTGCACGTCTTCTAGTCTACAATGCCGCCCGTATGAAAGAGTATGGAATTCCGTATGTTCGAGAAGCTGCGATGGCCAAACTCTTCGCATCTCAAGTAAGAGCCATTCTCTCTAACTTTCAAAAAAAAAACATTTGGTCTCTCAGGTTGCTACATCAACATCTGCTCAATGTGTAAAATGGCTCGGCGGAGTAGGATTCACGAAAGAATTCCCAGCTGAGAAGTTCTATCGAGATGCGATGATTGGCGAGATTTATGAAGGAACATCGAATATTCAACTGAATACTATTGCAAAGTTAATTGATAACGAGTACAAGTTGAGCGCTTGAATCCTCTGTACCATTTCTGTATATTCTGTTTTCCAACTTCTATTTCTGAGAAATGAACAATTATCGAGTCCATCTACTTCTAGACTCTGCCAACTCAATTTTCGTCTACTAGCCTCCGTATCGGCATTTCCTCATCCATCTCAATCTCTATTACCTTCTCTTTCTTACCATCAGAGGCAAAAAAGTGAGAAAAAGCAAGAAGATGCTTCCCGAGAGAGGAAGGAATTACGCATGCGAAACACCCTGGCTTTATGAGTTTTCTCCTCTTCCTCTACTCTTTTTTTTCTCGACAAATGCCCCTTTTCCTTTCTTTACCCATTTTTGGACGCAAAAAGAACACACATTTGCATTGTAAATGTTGTGTTACAAAATGTTGGGTGAGGATGAAGCTAAAGCTTTTCGTTGAGGGTACTAACGAGTTTTAGTCTTACGAAGAAATCGGACACCTTGCAAATTCAGAATTTTATGAAATCTCACACATAATTTGGGGATGGTCTATCTAAACATTTTTTCAAATTTCAGAACCCATTCGGCACCATCACCTTTGTTATCTAGTAAGATTAAGTGCTGAAACTGGTTACCTCAATTCTGATTCTGTTTCCGTCTGGAACGATTATCTTGGCTTTTACAATGTTATAAAAATCTGAAACATCTCGAAAATTTCTTAGAAGCAGTTCTTTTCTTACAATCTTCTAATTTGAAGAAAATTATTTGTTGACCGGAAATGTAACACTTTTTGCCAAATGGTGTATGGATGGTCAAAATTTCAATTTTTGGTCATCAATTTTTTTATTCTAAGTTGGAACATTGTTGAAGAACGATCATTCACGAGATATTGCTGTTTTCAAAATCCTTTGGAATTAATAATAGATAGAAGTATGAAAATTAGTACTGAAGGTTGGCATTTCGATTTTTGAAAATCAATCTGACAGTAAGCTTCCGCTCTGAAAATATTTTCAACAATATTTCCAAATACCAATTTTTGATTTCCAGACCTGAATTTTCACGAGGATTAACTGCTTGTTTTTTTCACAACAATCAAAACTCTAACCTGTTTTTCTCACATAACTCTATAGTTTCGAATCATCTGTTGCTGTTTGAACCTGTTCGGTTTATTGTGAAAATCCTCAAATAGAAGAAGTAGGCATTCTTAATCTTGTCTAAGCCTTCCAATGTACGTAGGATGGATGGTGAGCTCCATGGATTATTTCCATGAAATCTATTTCTACCCCTCCTCCTCCTCCTCCTCCTTCTTCTTTCCCTTTTCGTCACTTCCCTAACACATTTTGCACATTTCCCCCCTAAAACGTCACATAACACATATATTTCCATAGAAACGAAGAAAATCTTGCAAGAGAGAAGAGAGAAATAGATGAACAAGTATATGTCTGAACAAGAAAATATGCTCTCTTCTTTCCTCATTCGGAGCCGAAAAAAGAAAAGAAACGCCTCTCTCTTTTTTATAATTAGCTTGGCGACTAGTTTGTCACTCTGAGGGAAAAAAAGAAAAAGGAGAAAGAAACGCTTTTTCAGGAGAAAAAAACTTACTTTTTCTTATTTCATTGTCTCTTTCGGTCTTACTTTTTTGAGTTCGATGTATACATTTCATTTGTACCAAGACGAAGGGAAGCATCTACAAATTTGAGAATGCTTTTTGTTTCTCCGGTTTTTCTTGAACCATTAAAGCAAGCTCGCGAGCAGAAAAAGCGATCTTAAAACTTCGTTCTCTCCCTAATTGATTGACTTCTTTCTCTTTGTTTTTTTCATGCTTAATTGATTCCTTCTCTACTTTTGCCTTTTGTTACATCAAAACTAAAGTCTTGTGTTATTCTTTGCTCTTCAACCTAGCCGCTAGGATTACGGCACAGTACTTTCAACTGGAAATAAATTTTAAGATTGCCGCTATTTCCAGACTCTCTCAATCAAGAGAGTATTTTTTAAAAGTAGTCAAAATTTGAGAAAAAAGCAAGAATTAAAAAGAAACCGTTGCTAGTTCATGCAAAAAGTGAAACAGCTTCTGAGTTCTCAATACCAGCAGAGACTTTTGTTGGAAGTGTGCTCTGAAAATGTCCGAACTCAAGTTTTAGATCTAAGAAAATTACGAAGACCAAATTCGAAAAAACGTCCTTGATGTTTTGTAGCCACTTCCAAGGTCGACCTTCTGACACACTGATATAATAATTCGGGTTACCAATAGCTGATTCAGTCTGATTTGCATAATACGAGTCAACTTATCTTGATCTAGAAAATAATGAAACTGTGCAAATTTAGGTTGAGAATGATAAGCATTAAATGATGTTTCAAGAGAACCATGAATTCTCAAATACAGGTTGAGGCGTGAAGCGGTTGTGGGAATTTCCTCAAATCCTAGAGTTGTCGTGGAATTCATCTCAATTCTTCAGATTGAAATTTGCACTCGACAAAGCCGTTAAAGCTACAGTTTCAATTAGTCTTTTGATTTCAAGACTTCTCCGCGTGAGAATCACATTTTTCGCGTAAAATCTCAACATAAACGTGGATTAATTTTGGAATGGTTTTTGGGGATGATATACTTTCTACCTGAACGTTCCATCTCCTTTGTCAAACTTTTTCTTTTTCTTGTACTTCTTTTACAGAATATTTTAAAAATAGATAAGATCTTGGATTCTCATAATTTATTTAAATCCTAGCTCTCTGATAATCCCCTGAATCCATTCCTCTTGTCCCCGGAAAACTCGGATAATAAATCAAAATGTCAGTTGTCAGCTGCTCCTCTCCTTTCCCTTTCTTCTTTTCTCTTCTCACTTTACTCCACTTTTTACAATAACTTACGAAATTAGAAATCAAAACTTTCAATTTTTCTGTGATTGTTTTGAGAGCGTCGTTTCTCATCGCTTTTGTTGCCTGATGAATCATTCGGAATTCTTTTGATTCGTTTTTTCATGGAGGAGAACTTGATAAAAAATTTCTGCTCAGAAACTATTGTTATTCTGTTTTCCTCTTTGTGAAGTTATTCTGGTAAAACGTAACCTGAATATATTAATTTTTGCTTTTTGAAGTTCAATTTTTCATGTGTTGTTGTTTTGAATTGAAGAGATTCTAGTTTTCAGATTAACTGGAAACCCTGTGAACCTTCCTTTTATAAATACCAATCAAACCGTGTTATTTTTCAATTCCAGTTCTCTCCGTTTTCAGAGACTTTAAAGTTTCCGCATTTTCACGAACCATTCTACAGTGTGAAATCAGCACTAAAGAAATAAAAGTGCTGATGAACTGCTTGAGAATAGGCTCACTACCAGATTTTAACTCCCCTATCACTTAGTTTTCCTGATTTATAATAAGAGTCAAGATTACTCATAATGTGGTATTCTCTTGGTCAATATGATTGACCAGGTGAATTTTTTGTTCATTTCCCGTGAAAAAGTAAACATTTGAGGAGCATTGGTGGATAGGAAAAGAGAAAAAGAAAAAGGAACAATTTATTTATTTATTTATTTATTTATTTAAAATACGCCTCGAGTGCGTTAAAAATACAGAAGAAGAAAAATACAAGTGAATATGAGACAGTGGGAGAGAATAATGATGAGGGTATGGACATGAAAAAATAATGATGTGGGTAAGGACAGAAAAAACGTAATGACAAGGAGACGTAATGGAGTTTGTGATAGGAGGTAGGAAAGGGGAGATCTTAGAAAATATCAAGTCGAATCACTATAGTTGCGCGTTTTGTGACTTGAGCGCGGTGATGGTGCTTAGTGTTCTATTGACAAAAAAGTGGCGTCTTATTTTCGTTCTGCAGTTACTCCATTTGTACGAGATTTTAGTTCGAGTTCTGCTATTCGACGAGATGGTAAAGAAATCAGAGGAGGGAATGTCAATTCTACCTGTTTCTAGTTTCGAGAGCATTTTTCTGTCGAAAATATCTCTTCTGAGGTTTAAGGATTGAAGTCCGAACAAAGCGTTGCGTTCGGTGGCGGTTTTATAATCGGTGTCGTCAACTCTCAAGAATCTACCTTTTTTGCGAGCTAGAAGTCTCCGAGTAAAAGAGTTTTGAATGTTTTCTATAGCTCGTGCTGTTGATTTTTTTACTGGGTAGCTAACAGGAGTGGCATATTCAAGAAGAGGGCGGACAAAGATTTTGTAGAGCAAAGTCATTAGTCTAGAATTTGAACTATTAAATTGGCAGAATATTTGGTGCAACATGAAGTTTGCTTTTTTTGTGGCTAAATTCCAATGGCTCTCAAAATCTAACTTTTGTGAGATAATAAATCCTAAGTCTCTAGCTTCATCTACGCGTTTTATAGGCTTATTTTCGATGAAATAGTCGCGGATTATTTTGCGATTACCTAGAGTCAGAGCCAGAGATTTTGAGTGGTTCAGTTCTAGTTTATTGTCTTTTGTCCAATCGTATATCTTTGTTAATGCTTCTTGAATTGGATCTCCTGTGGAGTTATTGGCAATTGAGGCATAAAGTTTTATGTCATCCGCAAACTGTTTACATCTGACACTAGGAGGCAGGATGCTAGATATTTCGTTAACGAAAATACCGAATAGAACAGGTGAGAGAACAGACCCTTGTGGAACTCCACAATTGGCAATTTTGGGTAGAGATAGGGATTCGTTAATTTTTACTCTAAATGTTCGTTGATTCAGGAAACTTTGAATCCAGAGAATTAGATGTTTGTTTAGATTTAAAAGCAGCAGTTTTTCAAGGAGTAAATCATGTGGCACTCGATCGAAAGCCTTCGCATAGTCTAAGTAAATAATATCTACTTGTTCGCCCTTATCAAGGCTGTAAGTCCACTCGTTCATAGCTTCAAGCATACAGGAGGTTGTGGAGCGTTTATTTCTAAAACCATGCTGTTCTCTACTCCAAAACTTGATAGTAGTTAGATGTGATGATAGATGAGACAACAAACATCTTTCGTATATTCTACAAATATGAGACAATTCCTAATGCAAACAATTTCTCTCTTCTTCTTTTCTGTCCATACCTCTGGGAATTACATTTCATCCAACTATGTTCTTCGATCCGTTTTTTTCTTCTTTTCTCACTAATTCTCCATTTTTCCGATGCTAATTGAAATGTGTTCTAAACTTGCTACATGTTCAATTCTTCTTTGGTTTTTCAGATCCATGAGCCTGAATGAGAAGACGTCGTAGATGTGTGTTTTTGGTATTCATTATTTCTGCATTTTTCACTCCATTAGGATTCTTCTATTTGACAATTGCAAATGAATCTGGCAGAGTAAGAAGGTCTCGTATTTCTTTTTAAAAGTTTGGAATTTCAGTTTGGACTTTCAAGCGACTCGGACAGTGGCTTCCAGACGTCAGAAGCTACAGAAGCACCAGAAAGAATACTGGGGGATTTCACGAAGTTTTCAGACCAAGGTAAGTTAGATTTTTGAGCTTTCTGTGGAATTTGAAATTTCAGAATGCTCGAATTTCCCTCCAAATGTAACACGAGACTATCCAGAATGTTTGAACAAAATGAAGTGGATTAGGAACGGATGGAAGTGAGTTTTTTGAGTCCTAAAATGCCTAGATTTGGAGATTTCTAGAACTCATCGATGTTATGCTGATAATCAAATCGATGGTTCTGAATGCTCATTCCGTTATTATCTGTCACAAGTAGAGAGTTATTGTCCTCCAATGGAGGAGAATATTCAAAGGGAAGGTCTTGCAAAGGTACACTTTTAATATACTTGAAATTATTGAATTCTCTGAATTCTAGATGAGTCCCAGTATTCGGCGACTTCTCCCAATTTTCGATGGAATCCCACATTATATGAAAACAAGAATAAATCGATTGTGGAAGAAATGGAAGGAAGGAGCTCAGGAAGTAATGGAAAAGTATCCAAAATCAATGACTGACAGAAGGAAATTGAATGTTTTGGTGTTCATCGGATTTTTGGCGAACGAGCAAAAACTGAAATTGGCAAAGAAATCTGATCACGGAGGACCTCTTGGAGAACTTCTTCAATGGTCTGATCTTCTGGCATCACTTTCGATTATTGGACATCATCTGGAAGTTTCCACTGATAAAGACAGTTTGAGAAGGTTAGAAATAGTCAATAGAAACTTTTCCAGAACGAAAATATTTCAGTATTGTCTGGAGGTACATGGGAAAAGGTCCTTGTCAATATGTGAATGGGACTCGTCAACAATTGGATATCATTTTCACAGATATTATGGGGTTGAACATTCTGAGACAGTACCATCGACAGTTTTTGCTAAGTAATAGGTTAGTTTCTTTAACTTTTCCTTCTCGTAATTAAAAACATTTTAGATGCCGAATCCGTCTTCTGGATAGCTTCGGAACTCATGCGGAATTCACCACGAAATCCTATTTTCTTCAAAATAAGCGAAAACTCTCTGGTCCATATTCTCAGCGTAATCCATGGGGAGGACATGGATTGGATCTTCGCCAGCATTGGACATTCTATCCACATTCCGATGATAACACATTCTTAGGATTCGTTGTTGATTCAGAAGGCGTCAGTGAGCAGAAGACGTCAACGCCATCTGCATTGGTTTATGGAAAAGAAAAATACATGTGGGAGAATGCGGAGAAACCAATCGGAATTTTGAAGAAGTTTGTGAAGGTTCATGCGACAGTGGCTGATTTGGGAGACATTCCTTATACGGGGTCCAACAAAAGCTCAGTGTTCGAAGACGTAAAGAATCATGGATTTTTGAATCCCGAGGAGATTTCTAATCTTTTGGACAAGACTACGATATTCTTTGGATTAGGATTCCCTCTAGAAGGCCCTGCTCCCTTAGAAGCAATGGCTCACGGAGCAGTTTTTCTCAATGCCAAATTCGAAACACCGAAATCAAGAAAGAATTATAAGTTTTTAGCAGAGAAGCCTACTCTGCGGGAGGTAAACAGAAAGTATAGAAACCAAAACAATAGTACTTTTTTCAGTGGACAAGTCAGAATCCGTATATGGAAAAAATCGGAGAGCCTCACGTCGTGACTGTAGATATAAATAATGAAGAAGAGCTGGAAAATGCAATAAAAAGGGCAATAGAATTGAAGGTAGTTTTTTTTTCAATCTGACTGAAAACTCTAAAATTTCTAGCCAAAACCATTTGTTCCATTCGAATTCAGTCCAGCTGGAATGTTGCTCCGTGTGGCTCTTCTTCTCGAAAAACAAGAGCTTTGTGATAAAATAGCAATATCGAAAAGATGGCCTCCTGTTGATCAGATGAAGATTTTTCGAACTGTCAAATCTGGAGATTCCTGTGAAAATGTCTGTCATTCTCAGAATATGAATTGCGAACGTTCTTATTTCTCAATCATCAATTCATCTCCTCTATTAAAACGGTAGGATTTTCTCCTATTTAGCGTTTTTTTTTTTGCTTATTTACGAACATGGAACCAGCTTCGAAATCCGCAACATTCAAATTTGAGCCATGTTAGCAATAGAGGTGTAACATTAAAACTTACTAACACCTAACTTGTTAATTTTTAACTGTTTTCAGTGAATTCTCTTGTTCCGAAACGTCTTCTGATGCTTCTCCGTTTGCTCCCTTCAACTGCACTCTTCAATCATCTGCGTCACTCTTTAGTTGTGCCTCTCGTCCACCGTCGGATTCAGAAGTCGTTCGCGTTTGTCCGTGCCTTGATTACATTCCAGAACAACATGCCATTTGCAACAACTGTCTTTGATTCTAATTATGGGTTTTTTTGCATCTACGGGTTTCAAATTTTCGCTATATCGAAATGAACATTTTTATCATTCGAACAAAAACAAAAAACAACAAAAATAACAAATAGACGGATAACAAAAAAAGATGTGACAGGGGAAAAAAGGACAAGATGAAAACAAAATGAATAAGTACTAGAAGGATACCAGTAAAAGGATTAGATTTGTGATATTATAAAATTGAGAATGAGAATATGGAAAGTAAAAAATAACAGATTATGATGGACCCACTGCTTGTTAAGAGGATAGGAAGATTCGAATTACTCTTGAATTAGCAGAACCGCTTCTTGATGTAGTTCAGGGAACTCGAATGATGCGGTAGAAGATGAAGAAGGTGAAGAATGGGGAGAGTTGTCGGAGTACCCTGAAAAAATCCCTTAAATACAGACAATGGTGTGGGAACCTACCAGAGTCGTCGTCTTTGATCGAGAGTTCGTTAAGTTTTGGTGCGCCAATCGACAGCTTCTTATTCCATTTAGAACGATTACGGAAAGCTTTTTTAGGCATCCATTGTGTGTTCTGCTTATAAACTGCGTATGGTGAGCTATGCTCTTGGCTCTTCAATTTGAACGTAGTATCAACGATATCAATATAACCACTTCTTCCAAAATCGCTGGCAAGTCTTATTTCACCAAACTTGTTGTATCCGGATACTGTGAAAGATGATAACTGCTCGGTGATTTGAGGTGATCGTTCGACGAATGTCGTACGAGCGTAATCATATTGTGCCAGAGTGTTGAATGACGGAATCACATTATCATGAGTAACTTTCCGAAGCTTTAATAGAACACAGGCGAGTCTGGCAGAAGAATCGTTTTTGAATTGTGATGTATCGCGAAGTTTCAATTCGATTTTTCCGTTCGGAAGAATGTTGAAAACAGTAGTTTCTTTCATGGAGCAGTCTGTCACATACTGAAGCAAAACCTTGAATTTTTGAAGCGGCACGGGACTTACATTGAATAGTGAAATTCGTAGTGCGTAAAGTATATCGGAGTGAACTCCGGAAATTCGCAGTGACTGAAGAATAGCCGCTAAAACATTATCTTCGATTCGAGTGATATACGCCCTGAAACGTTATAAGTATGCTTGATTTGTCACAGTTATACTCACCATTTCTTTACTAGCTGCAAAATTCGAATTTTTCCTTCTATTTCGATCGGAGTCGTCATCAGAGCAACAGCCGATGAAAGCGACAATTGTGAGATTTCTTCTCTGTTCAAAGATGTGCTTTCTAATGAATCCGAGACAAGCTCGACAAGTTCTTCAACTTCACCATCATTCTGATACATACAGGTTAGGTGAGGGCGGATTCCTTTTTGAGGTCTTGGATTGTATGATTCCTTGGTTTTCTCATTCAAACTTCTGATTATTTCGAGTAAATTCATTATTAATGTCTCGGTCCCACGAATCGGAGTTTCTGAAACTGAAAATTCGTAAAAATATGGGAAAATGGTGGGAAAATTAGGCGGAATTCTTCGTGAATTGAATCAAAGCCAGCGAACAAAGGGAAACAAGTGAGGAAAATGTAGCACTTGAGGAACAATTTTCGAATTTTTCGAGATTGCATGCGGTATGTGCAACAAAGCGCTGAAAAGCTTTGTAAATAAATACAAATATTTATGAGATGTTTCAGCGGAGAGAAATTACTTTTGTTTTCTCTCAGGGAGCGAAAAAAAAGAATGAAATTGCCTTTTCATTCGAATGCATTCGCATTTATTACAGTAAACACGATGATCGCTGTAAGACCATGGTTGATGGGCACATGTTCCTTTAAAGGAAGGAAATCAAAGAAGGAAATCAATTTTTCACTGAATCAACCGCATTCGAACGTCGTGCAATATTTCATGAAACGAACATTATCACAAGTCGAACAGAAACAATAGTAAATATTGAACAGAAGATGGCATTTTTATGATGTTTCTGATATACGCGAAGTGTGACTACTCAGAAGCTGGATCTTTTCAGAAGCTGGATTTTTTCTTTCTGCCCTAATGAGATATCCGTTCAAATAAGTCCATACGCCTTTAGACCCAACTGACAACAGACGATGGTGCGATAATATCACTTTATTAACGAGATCGATATTTAGAAGAAACTATTTATGAGTTTTCATGTGTCGGTGCAGGTTTCCGCTTTGTGTGAATTTCATCGAGCATATTGCGCATACATATGGCTTATTTCCGGTATGAGTTCTCAAATGCTTCGTCAATGTTGAACTGTCGGTGAATGCTTTTTCACATTGTCCACAAGGATACGGTCTCTCGCCAGTATGAGTTCTGAAATCAGAGGTTTTGTTTTTAGGAATATCTTTCAACAGCTATAGCTAATCCTTTAGCAATACGGAGGAGGAGGCAGTATCATAATATTTTGATTGGCACTCAATGAATCCCTACAATTAGGATCTGGATTAAGCTGGGTGGTAGGAGGATGACGACAGGTGGTTATAATAGCATACTGTATAGAGAGACGTACCTTCGATGGGTGACAAGAGAGGAACTTTGGGAAAATGGACGATTGCAAACGGGGCACATGAATGGCTTTTCTCCTGGAATTTTTCCTACAATTTATTTTCAGATTTCACAACCCTAAAGTTAAAGAGATATAGTTCAAAGTCCAACCTGTGTGAATTCTCTTATGGGCTGTTAAATTAGCGGCTTGAGAGAATGCCTTTCCACATGTGGAACATCTGAATGGTTTGGGAGTTGGTCTAGGCAATGGACGATGTACGGTAGGGGGTGGTTTTTTAGAGAGCATTCGAGTGGGAGGTGGATCCATATAACAAATATTGGCAGATGGAAGTTGACTGAAATGGAGAGCTTTGTTTTAAAGACTCTAAATAATCCAAGCTTACCGAAACGAATCGGTTGTAAGATGTGTGGTAGTCATCAATGGTTGAGCAGTACTTCCTATGGTTGCATGATTTGTCGAATGACTCATTCCCATATGAGCGACGCCATTTCCAGTAGTCGTTCCCATATGTTCCATCTGAGTTCCCATTGTCCATGATGACGTGGAACTCCAATCGTGTTGCCTCCATCCTCCATATCCGCTGAAAATGAGGCAACCCTTCAAGTGCAATTATATATTCTCTACTATTGTAAGTCATCTTTTCCTTCCTTTTTCTATAGAATCTCTTGATTATTCCTTGTCTTTCACTGATGGGATCTTCTTTTTTCGGATTCCAGAAGCACTTGGTCCGAAGCTTCACAAAAGAGCTTCTTGCCCAAATGAAACACTTTTGAATCCCTATCTCATGAAGAAGGTTTCTTTCTTCGCCGAATCTGGTCATTCTTTGTCTTTCGACAGCCTAGCGTCGCCTTTTTTGGATGCCTCTTCATTGAGGTCATTTTTTCTAGCAAATTTGCGTATTTTCAAAGATATTCTCCCAATATTGCGCCTCAGAACATTGTCAAATTCAGGGAAAGATCATTATGGGAAGTGTAAGTATTTGAAATTTTTTAAATATTATAGCTGGGTGCAATTTATAAAGGTTCGGTTGCTTGAAATAGTTGCCCAGTCTTAAAAATCTTTGGTTTTGAAACTGTCATGATCGTGGAAAAATTGTTTTTTAACCAACTGAGGCTCTTAATTTGAAATTTAAAGTACTGCTCAATAGTTGTGGTGGAAAATCTCCAACTTTGAAGCCCCGAGAAAGTGTTCAAACTTGTGTGTTTGTTCTGAAACTTTGAGAACGTATACATCAATTCTAGAACTCTATTTTTGTAGTTGATATCTTTTTTGTACGGTGTCTTTCAAAGATGATGTGCCTTCAGTGCAATTTGCATATATTTTACGTTTATTCTGGCTTTCATGAGAAACACCATCCTCAGAAGAGGTTGTACAAAAAAGTTGTCAACTATAAAAACCGAGTTCTAGGATTGATTTATACACCCACATAATTTCAAAATCAAGCGGGTAATTTTGAACCCCTTTCTCAGTGCACAAATTTTGGCGGTTTTCCACTGTAATCGCTAAAAGTCTACAACCTTTGAACGGTACTGTATTATTTGAGTTTTGTATTTATCAGAATATCCGAAAAAGACTGTAGGTTTAAAGTATTTTTAGTCACAGTCTTTTATTGTGTCCTTTCTTTTGAAGACATTGTGTTTTTGCTATTCTAACTAGTACTACTACTAGGTTTCTAAAACATACTGTCAGAATTGATTAATTCAAAACTGAGCCTAATCGTAGAGTAAAATTTAGAACCCAAAGGTATCCAGAAAACTAGTTCTCGAAATCTCACCAAAGAAAAATATGCACAATTAATTTTCGAAAGAGAAATAGACGACCACAAATAAATTATACCATTCTAGTCAGCGTGTGTATCTGTCGTCGTGCCTCTGCATTCCTGCCTAACAGGCTCTAATTAACCGACATCAAAGAGGACTGATTATGCAACGACTAGAATAGGCCCTATGGTATTCGATAAGCTTTTTTTGAGTTCAACTCACACATGATCGTTTCCGTTTTGTACCGTCATAACGATATTCTCAGTTGGCTGTGTTTGTGCCTGTGATGTCGCAACTGTAGTCATCATAGATGATGTGGCATCAGAAGTGTAGAAGTCTTGGTAGCCATGATGCATTTGCATCTGAAAAAATTATTAGAAGTATGATTATAGGAAAAATGAATATCAAAAATAACAATTCAGTTTTTGACTATCAATCAAATGTGGTTCATTTTCAAGCTTGGTACCCACCTGAGGAATATAATTCGTCGAATCAAAGAATTCATTGTTAGTAGTGCTCATCTGATAGTGATAAGACATGTTGAATATATTCGAATTAAAAATAAAACTGTCTCCAGAATAAGGGTGGCACCAAATATGAAATAAAAAAGAAACTGAGAGATAATAACAGGTTATACAGTAATCCCGGAAGGATCCTCCCCCTTTCTTCACGGAGCAGCAAGATAATCGACTGAATAAGGGAGAGAAGGGAAGAGAAGACAGGTGACAAAGCGATGAGAAATGAAGATTTTAATCCCGTTACCGTAGTTATCTCTCCGGGAAATAAGGCTTCGTTACAACTTCTTATTCTTCATCCTACACATTCTGATTTCTTATTTTCCAGTATTTCGGAGAACATTTTTTAGTGTTTTGTTCTCGAAATTGTTTTTAATGAATCATCTGATTATCGTTTGATTTGTGAAGTTTTGACATTTCGTCTGGTATTCGAGAATTTCAGGAACTCTGAAAATCAGATTTGTAAACCTTGTAATGGCACTCTTTTGAAAATTAAAGGCCCTAAGCAACAGTAGTTTGAAGTTTCCAACTTGAAGAAGTCAGCAGCTTTTCCTCCGAAGTTTCTAGAAATTTCGACTACTCACTTGCATGCCCGAACTTTTAACAGAAACAGTTACAATCTTTGAAATTAAAGATTGTGCATCTTTGCAGAATTCTTTCTTCAAATCACAAGAAAATATAAAATCTACCACGATCTATCAGAAGTTTCCAGAATTTTGTTTGACCAACTTTCGGAGATTTATCAAGATGGCCACTTTAATAAAAATCAAAACGATCAAGTAATGTTTAGTTCTGCTGTCAAAACCATCAAGTTTTTCAGTGAACAAACTTTGACTTTAGGGGTCTGACAATGAGAAAGGGGTTCAAATTTACCCCCTTAATCAGAAGTATTTGGATATATACCTAAACTCTATAACTGAGTTTTTGCAGTTGACACCTTTTTTGTACGATGTTTTCCAGAAATAATTTAGCTTGTGAAAGCAAAACGGGACCAAATTAACAAGTGCATTTTCAAAGTTTCTCTGGTTTTCTGGTTTTTTTTCTGGGAACGAACCATCTTCAGAAAAAGCAGTACAAAATAGTTGTCTTTTATCAAATTAAAGTTCCAGATTTGATGGATACACTCACAAAATTTCAGATCAAACGGGCAAATTCGAGCCCTCTTCCCAGACCCCCAACATGTGTTTTCCACTGAAAACACCGGAAGTTCACAACCGTTTGAGGGAGACTTGCTTATCCACCACATCACAGGATAAATTTAAACCTGCACCATGTTTTATTTGCAACTTCCATTAGTCTTTTTGTCCAGATTTCTCAGATTTATTGATATGACCAAAAGAATAAATCTCAACATCGCAAATTTATCAAAATCTTTATTGATATGAGAACAGAAGAAAAACATTTAAGAATCTAGAACTGTGACTCCATTTCGTCAGTTCTCTCGTTTTCCGGAACTAAGTGAATCTTTGGAGGCTGCTGAAATTAACAAATTGTGGATAAAAAGTCATTTCCCTGACTCAACTCACCTCAAGAGCGTACGCCATTACATTGACAGAAAGAAGAGGGAGAAGGGCAGTGAAGCATGGAATGTAATCATCTGGCTTATTCTGAAACAGTTGAATGATTCGAGAGAAATTCTGAATTCGAAAAACTTACAAACAGAGCGCAAACTATTATCATGGGAAGAAGAGTGAAGAATCGGATGAGAGAGCATCCCATGTTACTCAAGGCGTATGGATTCACACGTTCTGAGCAATGAGGGGATATAGCATCGGAATACATTCCATGGATCATGAATGGGACGATTGATGTTGGAACAGCATATAGGGTGGTGAGCCCGTAACTGACCAGATAGACAAGAGAGCCCTGAATCTAGTAGAAGAGTAACCAAGAGAGATTTAATACAACCAGTTTATTAACCAAGAAGGTAAAACGGTTCAATTAGTCTGAAGCTCCCGGATGGAGCGAAGAGTTGTCCCGAGTGGTCACTTGTCGTCGTTGCATCCTTGGTCGTCGAACCAGTGGAGAGTTTTGAGTACTACAAGGTACTGACTTTCCCGTTGAAAGTCTCAGCTTATATAGTGCCGGTTGATCAGATCGGAGATTAGATAAGAAGAGATAACATCACGGTGGCCGACACGTTGTTGGAATAATGTGCAATTGTTCTTGATGGTGACGATATTTCCTGGTCGAGTAATGAAATATCTGCGAGTCAGATGCTCTTTCGGTTAAAGCTAGTATACCGAATGTACTAAGGTTGAGGATGGAATGGCAGGGCCATTACTTCCGCAACACTCGGGGGCGGGAAAAGAAAAGAATTTCGGAAGAAGTTCTTTTCTCCCTTTTTCTTTCCACTTGTGTTTTGTACCACGAGTTGGAACGGAAAAATAATTGTGTCCGAGCGACACTTTTCCCATGACGGTTTCATGGAAAAGCATTCTGACGAATTCAGACACTGAGAACTTGGAATTAGAACCGGGAGTTCTTACCATGTGTGTTGACGAGTTCAACGATGAACTGCCGATGCAATTATTCGTGTTCGGAGGTGCCATCCTCCTTGGCTCGAAACAACCGTTCCGACCGTCTTCGTTCCTTGATTCCGTGCATCTCGCGTTTCATTGAGATCACGTCATGGGTGTAGTCGATCAAGTCTTTGAGAGTATGGGAACCTGCTCTCTCCTTTCGGAGAACTGAAGGCATGATCTGTTCGGGCAACATCATGATGAATGTGTGCAATGTCAACGGATCATCGATGGAACATCCTCGAACGCGAAGAGCATTGGTGATGACGCTGAACTTGTTCAAGTCCTTCTCCATTTGGTCGAAATTTTCTTGGTGGAATTTATGACACTTCATTTGCAAGATGAGGTCATCGATTGCATCTTTCCTGTTTCGATTGAACTGTCGATCAAGGTTTTCTCGAAGTTGAGTGTATCCGTCGGCGGTGATATCAGGCGTTGCTACCATTGAACGAGTTTCTGGATCAATCAAACGAAGAAGCAAGATTTGCTTCATCTCTTGAGAGAGATCTGGATTGCGATCCACGAACATATCGAACGTTTTCTTGAAGATATGGTATTCTGCACGATTGCCATTGAACGGTGTGATGCAAGAGTGGATGTCTCTGAGAAAGTTCGGATTCAGAGTGAGCAGTTCCGCTCCTGGAGTTGTTGGCACGCTTCCATTTTTGGAATCAAGTAGCACGAGTTGCTTCGTTTCTGCCGGATGCAGTTTTGCTTTGGATATCGACGATGAAATTCTTTGGGATGATCCCGGCATATTTGCAGGAGATTTGCAAGAGTTTTCATCCGACTTGACGTTTTTGACAGATGTCACCGAGTTGTGACTATTCTGGACCGGCTGTCCTCCATCGGTCTTGTTGGCCAATTCCGTCTTCTTCAGTGTAGTGGTAGTAGACTCGTCGAATTTGCGCATAACGGTGAGTTTGGCTTCAGACAAGTCTTCACTTTCGGAAGATTTCATGTTGCGAATTGACAACTTCTGGCACGAGCTGCCACTATTTCCAGTGAGAACCGATGTGTTCTTATCGGGTCCACGGATAAATTCCTTTTGAGCAGATTGCTCAGGCCACGATTGGTTGATGTTTGGGCTTGCATTCAGCGAAGCTGCACTGCTTTGGAGACTAGCTTGGTCTTTACGGCGCTCTTGCGATTCGAACGTCACAATAGCCGACTTACTCATTCCAATGAGTTCTGCGACTCGATCCTTTAGCTTATCGTAGCCTTGCGATTCAAGGAGATTTTCCATTTCAGCCCGATTGGCTTCGTAGAGTTGATCGGTCGATCCCAATCCTGGATAGTTCCGAATGAACTCGGCATGATCATTTGGCATAGCTTCGAGAGCCAAAAGATTTTGCTTGAGGTCTTGGACGAATTCACCGACTGTGAAAACAGAAATCTTGTCCAGCGGTTTCTGGATCAGTCGCTCGGTTAACGCACAAAGAGTGTGTATTCCCGAGAGGAAGTTAACACATCTACTTTTCAATACCTCGATCGGCGTTTGGAGGCCCAAGTGGCCGTCATCCTTTTTGGTTGGAGTCATTGTTGGGAGCGGTTGAGAAGTGGTAGTTGTCGGGGTTGACAAAATTTGATACTGATTAGTAGAATTTTCGCCATCTTACATTGACCATTCCACTTAGAGATCTTATCAATTTCTTCAGATCTTATCAGTTTGTTAGATCTTATCAGCAAGGCTGTGTCACGAAAAAAGACAAATATTTTTTCTGCTTCAGATCAAAATTGATAAGAGCATCAATCCACGTTTCATCCGAAAATTGATCCGATTTTGTTATTTTGCTCCGAGTGAACTACGAGACAGCGGATTCTGTATTTTGCTGCAGCGATACTGTATTGTTTCCGTCTGTACCGGCTGTACTAATAATTTTCTTGTAGCGAAAATCGAAGTGGTCGTCTACAATTCGACCGTAGCTTCGAACTATCCTCAATCGATCAGCGAGCTGATATTGATTTGAACCTCTGAGCCCTCGATGGATGGGAGCCAATGCAAGACGCCTAGAACATCCTGTCAGGAGCATTGGGCTAATGATCTTCAGAGAAACTTTCTATCTTCTTGGATATTTGGGCCCTTATCTTCCAAAGATTTCCAGTTGGATCCGTTGGTCATTCTCACTTGAATACAAGGATACAATGGTCAGTGTGGACTTCCGATTGTAGATTTCGAACGATGTGAACGTGTTCTCTAATGCCGAGCGCACGAGCCTTTTGCCACTTTTCGACTGATATGCTGACGTCATAGTTCCATCATAACTTGTTTAGGCTGGACGCCTTCCGTCTGGTTCCGTTATTGTACCGTAAGTGTACGCATCTAATAATTCCGAGTAAATTTCGTTTCCGCAAGCTCGAGCAGCCCAAATGCTTGATTCTACGAACACCACCCTATCTTGGTTGATAGGGCAGTTACTACAACGAAGCAGAGAGATTTTAGGGAAATGGAGAGACGGATGTTGACCTGAAATGATAGTTTGGATGAGGCATTGTCCTAGTAGTTGGAATGGAGAACTTATAAAATACCAAAGTACTGGAAAAGATTGTAAGCCGAGTGACGGAAACTATAGCAGATTTCAAATCACACATTTGCTATCTAGGAGTGTTTCTTCAGCTCCAACTTACCTCAAATCCGTCAATAGTCTTTTTTAAAATAACTGCACCCAAAAGCAATTGAATTGAAATTATGACCGTGGTGGTGCTCATAATTATCAGTTTTCTTCTAGTAGCAATCCAATTCGGTAAGTTTTTCTGAATCAATACATAAACGACAGGGCAAGCCAGAGCAGTAAGAAGTAGCAGTATCTGAATTCGTTCAGTTTCGATTTCCGGAATGCCCGCATCAATTAACATTTTGGGAAGTTTTAGGGAGACTGTGAAATGGGTCAAAAATAGTAATATAGCAGATCCTGTGAGTTGAAGAATCGGTTTGGAATAGATGAGAAAACGTTTGAAGGTCATAAATTCAGGGGGAAGAGCATTTTCAGACGACATGGAAGTCATTATTCGATAGTCTCGAGGGGAAGAGAAGAATCACACAAAGCCCTTCTAAGAAAGCGGATGAGAGGAGAAAAGATAATACAAGTAGGAGAGGGGAACGAGAAATGGGAAAGGAGCCACGCCTTTTTTAGGCGTCATTTCATTTCACAACATTATCTATTATCGAAATTCCCGATGTTTCCTTGCGCTCCACTGACAACATGACGTTCGCGCGTTACTTTCCAGTACTTCAGTAGATCAACAGCCAAATTGGGAAAAAATAATTTGTAGAATTTTGATCTCTACAATGCAAAATTTTTTTTTCGTCCCAGTCGATGCCATTGGCAATCACAAGAACACCGATCTTGATGTCGATATCGACGATGAGCTCTTTGGAAAGAAGGTTTGTTAGTCATGAAGTCATTGGAAATACATATCTTTGAACATTCCAGCCTCCACCGGCCGCTGCTCCAGCTGCTCCAGCCGCATCGTCTTCGAAGATGTCAGCTCCAGTCGCCGCTAAGCCAATTTCTCCAGCTCCGAAATCTCCAGCTGCACCGGCTCCAGCTGCTGCTGCGCCAAAGTATCAGTACAAGAAGTCGACGACTTACTCGAACTCTTACGCAAAGTAATGAACTCGTCAACAGCAAATATGAATAAAGATTGAAAAAAAGTATTATTGCCACTCCTCTGATCTCTAGAAAACATATAGTTGAACTGCTCATGCTTTTCTTTGCCCTACTTTGACCACATTCTGGAATCAGCATCTATCAAAGAAATTTCCACGTCTTCCAATACAAGAAAAAGGAGACCTTCAATCCCCTCAATGCTCTTTTCGGCGCTATCGTAGTTGGGGGGGGGGGGGGGGGGGGGGGCCACCCCAAAAATTTTTTTCTAGAGTCAATTTTTCGGGGCCTTTTGCCTAAGCCTGTAATAAAGAAACGTTGTAAAGTATTGTGAGCATTGTAAAAATAAGAAAAATCGAAGTTAGTTTTTTTCACTTTTGCCATGAAAATACTCATTTTCAGTACTTTTCAAGCCAAAAACTCGTCAGAAACCATCTAAATTTTAGTCGTCTATTTGTATATTTTATTTACCTACATTAATTTACAACGTTTCTTTATTACAGGCTTAGGCAAAAGGCCCCGAAAAATTGACTCTAGAAAAAATTTTTGGAGTGGCCCCCCCCCCCCCCCAACTACTATAGCGCCGAAAAGAGCATTGAGGGGATTGAAGGTCTCCTTTTTCTTGTATTGGAAGACGTGGAAATTTCTTTGATAGATGCTGATTCCAGAATGTGGTCAAAGTAGGTCAAAGAAAAGCATGAGCAGTTCAACTATATGTTTTCTAGAGATCAGAGGAGTGGCAATAATACTTTTTTTCAATCTTTATTCATATTTGCTGTTGACGAGTTCATTACTTTGCGTAAGATTTCGAGTAAGTCGTCGACTTCTTGTACTGATACTTTGGCGCAGCAGCAGCTGGAGCCGGTGCAGCTGGAGATTTCGGAGCTGGAGAAATTGGCTTAGCGGCGACTGGAGCGGACATCTTCGAAGACGATGCGGCTGGAGCAGCTGGAGCAGCGGCCGGTGGAGGCTGGAATGTTCAAAGATATGTATTTCCAATGACTTCATGACTAACAAACCTTCTTTCCAAAGAGCTCATCGTCGATATCGACATCAAGATCGGTGTTCTTGTGATTGCCAATGGCATCGACTGGGACGAAAGCTGATTTGTCTGCCATCTCGCTCTTTACTGGCTCTCAATCGTCGACTTTGCTCCACAAAAACACTCGGAAGACTTTGAGAAGTTTCCGTTCGTTTCACAATAACTGATTTCTATTCTGAGCCTATCAGATTGACATTTCGGATGACCAACTAGCCCACTGACCTTCAAGGTGGCCACGTCACGACTTTCATATTTTCAGTGGAAGATTCCACGTGAAAGCCTCCACAGACATTGATAAGATCTTGCCACGTGTAATGTCTATAAAAGAAGAGAATTGGAGAGAGAAAATCAGTCAGTTTGAGACGAACTTCGGCAAAAAACTCTCGACAAGTTTCCAACAACGATCGTTTGCGGTTCGTCATCGGAGCATCGTTCAGTAAGTTTCAAGAAGACGAATAGAGTCAGGCCAATTGAAGATAATATCTTGTAGTTTCCACGTGCAAGATGACGTCCCGTTTAACGTGTCTTCTCATCTTCACCCTACTGCTGTCTTCTCCTGCGAACGTCTTCGCCGATAGCTCTTCGAGCACAACAGCTGACGCTGCTCCTCCGACTACTCCGACTACGGAACCTACGACCACTACTGTCCCTACTTCTACTCGCGCTCCTATAGAAACTCACAGTCAGTTTACTATTCTTCGTGATAACCCCAGAAAAAAAGTTAATTTTTAGAGTGCCCGGATGATAACGGCCCTTCGGCGATTTGTTCAACTAGCACAAAGAACTGTAAAGGACTATGTTACCGTGGTATGAAAGAAAATAACATCGAAGCCACAAGATGTTGTGGTAGGAGTGTTTCATGTATCTTCATAGATTCATAACGTATTCACAGATAACATCGGTGACTTCTGTGCCACCAACCTGCATGTAAAACACACAGGCAGCAAAACAAATATCGGTGATACATATATGTATACATACCTCAGCAGCTTGCCCGAAGACGAATGGTTCAAAATTGATCATCCGGCATCGAGCGGTAATGATGGAGTATCTTGTCGTGAGTTTTCTTTGGCTATTTTACAGTCGTTTAGGTTTTCATTGTTTTAGCATTTCCAAACTCGTTCACAATGAAGGTAGATAATGAGAGGTATCTCCCCGTTGGCTGGGATGGGAAAACAGGAAAAACGTGTAAAAACAACGCCGGCTGCGAGCAAGGACAATTCTGTGATGCCGTTTGGAACCCAAGTTACGAATTTTCGGATAGTGGCGAGCGTCAGAAGACATCACTGGATCGGAGTGGTACTGATAAAAAGTCTCTTCGGTTTTGCTTTCCACGTGAGTGTCGTTGTAGTTAATAAGTTTAGCTTTGTAACATATTTCAGTTCCAACAATTGAGCCAAATATGAAGCACGTCGAACATGACAATGGTCTCAAACTCTGCAACAATCAGAAAGACTGCAAAAGCGAGGATCAAGTTTGTCATATTGTTTCTGGTCTCACATTCAACAATGAATCGAATACGGAGAAGGCCGCTGACGGAATCTGTGTTCACGGTATAGAAAGCTCTAATTTTCCCCCGCTCAAACTTCATTTTTCAGTTGATGCATGCGAGGGTCGTCATCAACTTCGTGCTGTTCTCAATGTAAACAGCGAGCTTTGTAGAGACGATGTTGGATGCCAAGATGCCGGTGTTTCAAAGAAGAGTCAGGACTTCAACCCTCACTGTACTTCCTACTTTGATAAAGATCCTTCTCGCAAGCTTTGCTGCTTCGAGAAGAATCCAGTGTGCCGAGTTGGAAAAGCAGTGACTCCATTCAAGAATTGCACTCAAATGAGTGATTGTACTGGTGATGTTCTTGCCAAGGATGCCCAATGGAACACTTGGTGCGATGACAATGGACTGAAAATGTGCTGCAAGGACCATGAGAACAGAGTTTGGCAGTGTCCAGATCTTATCACTCCATTGTTCAATGAACCAAAGTGTACTGGATCCTCAGCTAGCAACATTCACTCGGGAACTTGTCCAAAGAAGGGAGGACGTTGTGTGCACGGTCATTGCTGTCCACCATGTAAGAAAGCTACAAAATTGAGCTCTTGATAATCTTTGCTACTGCAGTGACCATCTCGGAAAACGGAACCAAAGTGACTCTTGGTAGAAATCTGTACGAAACGGAATTCCCTTGCAATCCAGAAAGCTCTGTGCCAACTGGATTCTCGTACGCTTTCTGCAATTCAGACACCAAGAAATTGGTCGTTGTTGGTAAATTCCACAACAATGGAGACTCGATGACCAAGGTATCTGGATCAAAGTGCACTATCAATTCGTGAGTTTCCGAAGACAAATCCAACCAAATTGAATACCACTTTTCAGTGATTGCTCTAAAGATGGAAGTGCAGTTTGTGTCTACGAGAACGACAAGAACCACATCTGCTACTACAATCCACTCCGTGCTCTTCGTCCAGAAGTTTCCTCCTTCTGGAAGACTATGCTCATTGTCTCTTTGGTCTGTGCTGGAATCTTCTTGATCACCTCACTCATCTGCTTCGTCTGCTACCGTTCGAAGTCTGTATTCGACAAATACAAGCCGAAGAAGAAGGGAAAGAAGGGAGGAAAGGGAAGTGATTCGAAGAGCAGCAAGGGAAGTAAGAACAAGAAGAAGGGTGGAAAGAAGGGAGGGAAGAAGGGCAAGAAGGGAGAGGAGAGTTCGAGTTCCAAGTCGAAGACAAAGTCCAAGAAGACAAAGTCCAAGAAAGATACGGAGAAGTCCAAGTCCGAGGCTGCGACCACCGGTGATGGATCCACCAGTTCGCAGATGAACTAGTAGAAAATGACCCCTTGTATTGATTAATTCGTTTGTGAAGTATTAGTGAAATAAATGTATTTATTTGTGGCACGGTTTTACTTTTCAAAACATTCAATTGACTTCTCAAAACATACTGAACTTCTGGTATTTTCGTCTTTCATTGCTTTTACAGGAGTCGAGTTGAACTTTGTGAGAATCGGATCGTAGGCTTTATCGATAGGAAGAGTTCAAAACTATGCTACTTTTCGAAAAAGTACAGTACTGTTCAAAAGAATTTGACTTCAAAAGACTTTGGACGTTTTCAGTGGAAATACTGGGGCTACTGGGGCTGGGAAAGATAGTCAGATTTTTCTGTTTGATTTAAAAATTTGTAGTTCTAGAACTATTTTTTCTAAATTCTAGAAATATCTTCTTGCAGTTGGCAACTTTTTTGTACGAATTCTCCTAAATATAATCCTGGAGAAGTGGAACGGTTGCCAAATTTCCATCTTTTCAGTGCTATTTTCATGGAATTGCGGTTCTTTTGGAGGAGAACTCCAAAGTTGGCTTTTTAAAACTAATTTATTTAATCATTCACTTTTCTGGAATGTTATTGATCTTGTTATGAATCAGTTCAATAGTTGGGTTGGATGGTGGCAGAAAGAGACCAATGAAAACGGCGAGTTTGAAGATGTAGTACAATGGAATGTATTCGAGAATTCGATCGAAAAGAACGAAGAAACCAAAAAGAGTCCAATAAATGAACATGATTCCAGATGATGGTCTCTCCGATGGTTCCAAGTACGTCAGAATGATTGGCGCTGCGACGAGAAGTCCGTTTGCCAAATAATGTGGCTCTTTGAGCACAATCAGAAGAGCAAGAATGAAGAGAACGGTTCCTTTGACAAGCTGAATTCAAATTTTGGAAAACTGTGAAGATTCCTAATATACCATTTCCACTTCCACACCGGTTATTTCACTGTATCGTTTCGCCCATCTCGCAGTGATATACTTCTGGTCATGGATGAGATTGATGAACCAAACTTGTACTTCAAGTTCCGATTTGCTCATTGTTGGACACTCGAAAACCGAAAAATATCCACCAACTCTGGTGAAATGCTGAAAATGTAAAACCACGAAACAAGTTGAAAATCACGTCGAATTTATTTTTAAACACATTCAGACTAACAGAAAAGGGGGTCTATTTATCAGAAGAAAATAAAAAGGGTTCAAAAAGTGCAATCTACTTATTTTGTGGAGCAGCTGGCGCCGGTTCAGCAACAGTTTCAAGAATCGTTTCGTATCCACTGGTGATCGATTGATTGCGGAAAGCTGGGAATGTCTCCCAAGGAGAGTTCAAATCGAATTTGCGGAATTCTTGTGCCAACTCGGAAGGTTCGTAGACGACTCGCTTCAGTTCTGGATCATAACGGACTTCGTTGTATCCGGAGAGTGGGTAATCCTTGCGGAATGGATGTCCCTCGAATCCGTAGTCAGTGAGAATTCGGCGAAGATCTGGGTGATTGTTGAACCACACTCCGTACATGTCGTATACTTCACGCTCATACCTGAAAAAGGCAAATTATGTGAATGCCTCTTTTAATTTTACTTAGGATCAGTAATATGAAACAGCATCAAAAATAGTCTAAATAGGAAATAAATTGAAGCAATATGGAAAACTCACCAATCAGCTCCCTTGAAAACCGGGGTAACTGAGTCGATAGGAGCAATTTCGTCCGTATACGTGCGAACACGAACTCTGGCGTTGAAACGGACAGAATACAAAGCGTAGATTACTTCCAAACGATTCTTGCGGGTAGGAACATCCATTCCAGTGATGAAAGTCAGATTTGTGAACTGAGCGGAATGGTTTCCCTGAAGATTAGAAACTTTTACTTGAAAATTAAGCTAAGGGACGGTATATAGCGAGTTTTGAATTTTGAATAGCGTAAAAAGGCGCGAAATTCGCTCTGAAGCGCCTCTCGATTGAGCAACTAAATTTCTATAAACATACTTTGAGGAAGGAAAGCACTGGAACAACTCCAGATGGATGAATCAAAAGTTCCAGCTCATCTCCGGCAGCGAATTGGACTTTTTGAACAAACTTTGGAAGGCATTCGGCAGCATACTTTCCAAAATTAGCCAATCGCTCACGTTTTTGCTCATCGATTTTCCAGATGGTCGCTGAAAACTGAACTCATTGAAAAACATGCTTCAAACTTCTAATATATACGCTTTTTTGGCGACTCTTTCTTGTCTCCAGTGGCTTGAGTCTGCGCGACAGCCGTTGTCGTGGAAATCGGCGAGTTTCGGATGATTTGCCGAGAAACTGCCTGGCGGATCACACTACCCAACATTTTCTGTAAAATTACATTCTGAGGAACATTTTAATCAATTTATAGAATTTCATTGAGAAAAGAGAAAATCAACGATAAAACAAATGAAAAAGTATAATATATGTCGGATCAGTCGGTCGTCGGGCACGAGAAAGACGCAAGTGATCTTGAAACGCGCCAACGCGAAGGGTTGACGCACATCTGGAGACGAAGCTTGGATTCAGAGAAAAATAGAATTTTAGAACGATTCCATAAGTGATTCTGCGAATTGACGAGTTCTTGGATCATCATAAAGAGTCTTCTCTCCCTTTGCGTTCAATCTGTCACAAATCAATCGTAAACCAGTGAGAATTTGTTGAAAATTGCCTGAAAATAAAAACAACATCATCACAAACAGAAGTTATAAATCATACCTGTAACAACTACTGCAGTTTCTCCCTCTTCATCTTTTTCACTTTCTGGTTTGTTGCTTCTGTCGAAATGAACGTCAACATTAGAACTCAATTTGATTTCATTGATTTTTGCGCCGTTCTTGCCTGCAAATATGAAAAACAACAACATTCTGAAAACCTCTTTCTGACCCACTAAAAGGGCTAGTTATTTGAGCGTCGTCCCTTTGAGAAGAGGTCGAACAAAACAAAAGAACAAAGAATCCATGTGCATAATGAAGTGCGAAAAACATATTGTAGTTAGGTAACCTGTTCTCCTTGGGTACTTTCCCGCTTGCAGACACTCACCGATGAGGAATCCAACGTCTTTCGGTGGAATTTCAAAAGTGTATTTTTGGTTATTATTGCGAATTTTGGCTACCAACGCCAGGACGTCATTCAGAGCCGATTTCAGATTCCAATATGGTCCAGTGATTCGAACGATTTGGTTTTCTTCGGCCGTCTTGTAGATATCCAACGCTACACCGTTTTGCTTCTCAACTTTGTAAATGTTGATTCCTTCGTGTCCAATAAATTGACCCAGTAATGAAGAATCCAAGTGTTTATAGATAGGAAAATTGATTATTTCACTTCTCATTGCGACTTCATGTGGGGGTTTCTTGTAAAAACAAGAAAAAGCATGAGATTTTTTCCGAGTACTACGGTATGCAAATTGCAAACCGTGTTTGCGGACTGACAGAATTTGAGAGGGTGTTCAAAAAACATATTTGACAGCGAATGAGGACCAAATTCGGAGCACTAGTGCAAGTTCTTCCATGCTTTCATAGAGGCTACGCAGAAAAAGTCCAACAATGAGTACATGCGAATAATAGGAAAGAGATTCCAAAAGTTCTAGAATCACCGCGTTCTTAAAAATGTTGTAATTTTCCCTTTTTCATCTACTCTCACTTTACACCTCTCAGATCCTTATTGCCGTCATCACCTTCTTCATCAAATAAACATCCTCAAAACTTTTGTAACACCATTCAAAAAAACGGTGTCTCAGCTGTAATCCACCTTCTCTCAAACATATCGCTCCTAAACCGTGTTCTTTCACTCTCTTCCACTCAAAAAAACATCTCTCCCTAAGATCATATAGGAGAAGGAGTGAGATCCATGCGATGCGCGAAAGGACAAAAAATTTGAGTGTGAAAAGAGACGCAGAGAAGGGGGGAATAGAAGCAAAAAGTTGAGTGGGCGGAGTCAAATGGGGGGAGGAAGAGAAGGGCGCCAAACAGTTTGGCACCCAGACGACAGTCCCTTCTATTTCCATCGAGAAGAAACAACGATGCATCTTCTGCCGACGATTCTACTGCTTCTGGCGGTAACTTTTACTCATCAAAGAAGTCTCGTCCAGAATACGGTAAGATTTAGAATTTCAGTTTTGAAATTTTTTCAATAGACGAGGTTTTGATATCCTAAATCTTACACTCGAGGTTGGATATTCAATAAAGTTCACAAACGAAAAATCCCTGAAGTTTCATATTATCATAGTTACTACAAATATTGAATATTCTCAGTTTCTCCTCAGGAAACTTTCTCATGGTGCTTTCTTTAATCTGGTTAGCCGTTCATTTCGAGATCCCAGAATTTACAGTACCGGTCAAAAACAATTATATGTGGTGTTTTCTGCTGAAAATGACTAACTTGGGGTAATTGAAAAATAGTTTAGAGTAATCCTAGTTTTGAATGTATGCTAGCCAAACTTAGATATCTTTTCTTTAGTTTAGTGATTCACAAAGATTCTAGCCAATAGGACTACACTGAATTACTTTTTCAAATGCCAAACGATCGCCATTTACACCTGAAGCACTTAAACATGATCTAATCTTGTCCAGTATTGTATGTTGAAGTTAACATTAGAGCAGTTGAATTCAACCTCTAAAATATCCATAGTTCAGGAACAGAAAAATTCGAGATAGTTACAGTTTCATTTGAGATTCCCAACTACCGTAATCTCTATTCTCGTTCATCTTGTACAGATACACCGCCAACACCCATATCTGCCCTAAATCTGCTCTTTTGCAAAACCCAGTCCAATATTTCTTTTTGTTTCTCGATGAAACCACATGAAAAAAAACGTACTGCGCGAAAAACTAATCGGTTTTTATGATTTTATTTTATTCTCTTTGTGTCCATTACCGATAGAATCGTTGGTACGAAAAAAACTAGATGAAGAGTATTGAGATGAGGTATCGAGAACTGTATATTATAATCCCCCTCTCCCTTTTTTCGGACTGTTAGTGGATTGAAACAAAAAGAGATACATATGTGTTTCTGTTGAGTTTGTTTTTTGTAAATCCTTCGAGAAAGGCTTAGAGTGAGAAAAAGAAAAGAGAGTGAGCCAGAGAAAAAGAGGGAAACACTTGAAATGATGACCGGATAATAGATGACCGGTGTGTCAACATGAAACAAAACAACAGCACTTGAAATCAAGAAGAAACTGAGAAATGGTGAGAAGAGAGAGCCAGGCGATTTTTGTGCATTGAGATATAGGCAGAAAAGAGAAATAGAGATCTCTGTGCCAAAAATGGTTTCGAAACTATTATTGACCCTTCCAAAAAGGGAATGAAAGTAGCAGAAGAGCATGTTGGGATAGGTTCTGGTGTGGTTCATAATGTAGTCTGATGCAAATCTTAGATGTTCTTTAAGAACCATTATCAAGATGACAAGTAGTCCAAAAATTTAGATTTGAAATTTCGGAAAGTTTGGAAATTCAACACCACTCAAAAGACTGTGAGTTTTTGACGGTTTTAATGGAAAAATACCACCTTTGGAAGTTGAAGAAATAGTGTTCAAAACCATCTGTTTAACCTGAAACTTTGTGGTTTTACTCATCAGTTTTCAAACTCTATTTACGTTGTGAACAACTTTTTTAAACAAACTCTTCTAGAGATGATATGTCTCATAAAAACCAGAAGGCCCACGAATTCATGAAAACGGCGATGAAAATAAATTTAGCGCTTTGTCACTTTCCCAAACCATTTCAAATATTAAAAGATGTCGTACAAAAAAGTGGCTGACTGCAAAAATCGAATTTAAGCTGATGTATACACCCATAAGTTTGAATCAAACGGCAGATTTGAACTCCTTTCTTAGACCATCAAAACTCCCATTTTTCAATTGAAAACGTCTACATTCTTTTAGCGGTACGGTAGCTAGTCGAATTGTTCCAATCCCCTACACTAAGAAAAATATAAAGAGAATTGTTCAGATTTGGTATTTCTTGCCGAACGTTTTGTTTTATTTTCTGTCAATTCAGGTTTAGAACTTGGGAATCCGAGAACTCACTATTCTAGTTTTCAACTCTTAGGCAGTCTAAAACTTCTTCAAGAACCCACCAATCCAACACCATACTTTTGTTTTTTAATAATCCAAAGCTCACTTACAGGACTGCTCATTCCACTCTTCGAACTATTCTGTAAACTGGTCATACGATGAATTGAGTAACGATATTGTATTTAAACTCACTTCTCGTTCTGATTTCACCAATTTCTATACTGCCATTGGTTTTGGAAACGAGACACCGGTACGTTCTTTCTCCCTCCAACCAAAAACAATTCATCATCATTTTACAGGAAGACGTCATCGCTGTATACGTTCGATCGCTTCAAATCGGACTAATTGATGGACATCTTGTGGATGACGGAGCAATTGAATCAGATGAAAAGACGAATGTTCAGGCGCTGCAGTTTGATTTGCAGAATGGAGTTTTGACGGCTCAGTGTTAGTTTTTCAAGATCTAGATTATTACCTGATTCTTTAAAATCTTTTGGGTTTTTGTATTACAGTCGCCCGACCAATCGAAACTTTCGACACTCAAGACTCCGACCTTGGAAGCTGTATCGTACGTTTTGTACAGATTCTCAGAATAAATCAAATAATCTTTCAGAACATGTTCTTTTTGACTCAACCAAGAGAAATCATCACTGGAGCACCTTTGGAACTTGGAAGTGTTGAAAGCCTTCAGAAAATCAGAGTCTGTGATATTGCAGTTACTTGTGCCACTAAGATGCATAATGGTGAGACTTTGGATTTTTAATCGAGAAACACAATTTTGATTCCAGATGTTCTTGTGAAGAGACAGGAGGATGGAGATGTGGCACCGATCTGTGCAACAGGAGGAGAAGATCAGAAGAATAGAATTGAGTGGACCGTAGATGGAGAGATGGTAGGTTTTCTTACCTCTTATCCAGAATTTGTTTCCTTTTTGCAGGTTCACTTCTCTGTATTCCAAAACGCTAAGAAGGGAAGATGGTGGACAGCAATTGGAGTCGGACCAGGAATGAGCGACCTTAACATGATTCTTCTTTTTGCTGAAGCTGGAAAACTGAAGAAACAAGGAATATTCAGAACTGAAGGAATTATGAAACCACAAGATGTTGAATACGAGGGAATCTCGGTGAAAAGAAACCTGGCGAAGATTGAAAATGGAAAAGCTCACTTCGAAGTTTCCATTGAGAAGAAGTTCTTCTTGGATAGAGCGGTAAGGGCTTCTTCTGTGTTAATAAAGCCTTAAATTTTGTCTTCAGGATGAGCAAGGATGTTTCACAATGAAATACGCAATTCTCGCTGGAACATACCAACCTGACTTCACTGTTCAGAAACATACTGACACTCCTAACAGCCTTCAAATTTGCAACTTGGATGCCTGCAAAGCCCCAGTTGAGCCACAACAAGAAATTGATGGAGAGACACCGAAGAAACCAGAAGGAGAACTTGTCAAGGGAGATGACGACGTTGTGGAGGCTTCTGGAGCAACAGAATCCACTAAGGCAACTCCATTGAATAATGATGTTGAAGGATCAGGACTTCCAGTTGAACCAAGGATCGAAAATCAGATTCCCAACACAACTCCCCATACTGCTGAGGTAGCAGATGAGAAGCCATTGACTGGTGATGAGGCTCCAGCTGCTGCTGCTACATCTACATCTACTTCTGCTCCAGCAGTCCCTGCTGAATCTTCATCTTCTTCTACTGCTGCTGCTCCTGATGCAGTAGCTTCTACCGCCTCCTCTACTCCAATGCCTGAACCAATTACCCCTGAGAAAAGTCCGTTTTTCTTGAGATTTACCCAAAATTCATTGGAATTTACTCCAGATCACGTCTTCGCAGTCGACAATCAAACAACGAAACAAGTGAAATCTGATGACGAGAAGACGGAGAAACCAGAGGAGAAGACAGAAGAAAAAGTGAATGATGCTCCAGAAGAGACGACGAAGGCACCGGTTGGAAGTGTTGGAGATGGAAGTAAAAATGGATGTGGAGCAGAGCATGAAGACTTGAAAATTTGTGAATCCTATTTTGCCGAGTACTTGGGAAAAGTGAATGACTGGTCTGAGAAGCATAATATGACAATTACGAGTCATATGTGGAAAGTGAGTCTTGAATTTTTAATTTGGAACTACGGATTCCTGGATCTATATTTCACAAGAGAATTTTTTAGGTCCTTAAACTGAACTTTCTCTGGGAATCTGACCATAGACTATATCTACCATGAGAATTCCAAATCTACACCAAAAAAGTTTGGGGAATATTCAGCTAGTTTGAGTTATCAACATTCAAAGTGTCAATAATCACCAAGTTAGTCTTGAATCGTTAATGACTAAATACTTGAGCGATGTGAACATTTTGCCTGGTTTTATTGCAGATGTGGAACTTTTTTAATCAGTATGGTCTATGATCAGATTTCTAGAAAAGCTTCAACTCAATACCTCAAGTATTCCCCCTTGTCAAAAATTGGGATACCTGAATCCCTTCAAACTTTAATTTCGTGATCCTATACACTTTTCCCACGCCAAGTCGACTGCCGCGCGGGAAAATTTCAGAATCCTAATCCCCCCAATACCCATATCTAATTTGAATTGAATTCCAGGCCTGCACACTTCTGTCACAAGTACAACATGTGACAACAATGTGCTGTACAATCTTCCGAAACACGTGTGCCACGCATCTCGGGCTCTGAACCCAATTCCCATTCATATCTTCCCCTTTCTTCTGAATCAGAAATCCACAAAAAAAACAAAACTCCATTCCGCAGTGTCACATTATTTATTAGTTCTTCAATTGCTTTCACCCAGATTCATTTATCAAAGAAAAACATGTATTCAAATGGTTTTGAATAAAATAATGCTCTACTGATCGATCTCTTGTTTCTGCGTCTTCTCCTGATTTGAATAATTGGATTGAAGTGCTGACTTGGCCATCTCGGAATCTTTCTGAAAAAAAGAAGAGACAGATTTGTCAAGGTTATTTAGACGAAACGATCACATAATAATTATGGTTGTGTTCGTTTTTCCGTCAAGGACATAATGCCTGAAAAACGAAGAAAAAGCTTTTCTTTAGTGGATTCTTCTCTATGTGGCAGATGACTTTTCAAAATGAGAAGGAAACGAGGGGAAGAAAAAGTTTAGAGGTCGTGTCTGTATGTATGCCGTGATGATCCTCTCTAATTGTAGATACAAAAGCGATGCGGAAGAAGAATGGAAAAAAGAACTGGTTTCAATTGCTTACCGAGAAAATATAGAGAGTCTTTTGTGGAAGTTTGACTCATCTAGAAAATAATGGAACAATAGAGGGGATCTTCAATTTGGAGGCCTTGCCAAAAAGTTGGGAATCCAATTATAAGATTTTATGGATATGCAGGGACAGTTTAGAGTTACTCAAAAGTAAGTGAATTGGACAGAAGAGCCCGAATCAAGTTTTTGCCAAGAACACACATCTAATTTGAGTCTAACCAGGAATGTATTAATGTATTCCAAGTTTTCTGTCGTGCTCAGAAAACTGCCTAAATTCAATCATCTTTGCATATTTATGAGTACAACACAATAACCTAGACCTTCTGAAAGTGTCTAGGAGCTGAGATATCGGCTATTTAGGGAATACTCAATATCACAGATATTCGATATCTCAGAACTTCAAAATTTTTCAGAATCAATCAATTTTCTATTACTCAGAAAATAGGAATTAAAAAGGCTCATCCTTAAATTAAAAAAAAATACTGTAAAATTTCAAATTCAATATTTCTGACGTCTTCAAAAATCACAAATCTTCCAATACCCCGAAATACACTCCTAGTAAGGAACGTTCTAAAAATGCTTCTGAAAACTGTTTAGAGCATTTGAAAAAGTTGGAAGGGACAAATAAACTTTGAGTTTTTTTGTTTCAACGGTAATCAAAAGAAAAGCTTTCAAAAGTATTTTTCAAAACTCGAGAACTCACCTGCACAGACGAATAAAACTCATTCAGTGGTTGCAAGAAGGCCATGTTGACAGCTACAGTAATATGCAGAGAAATGGCTCCGAGGTACATCCAGAATGGACCGAGAACACTAAAAACGTTTGAATGTTCCGGAACACTTTCAATTTAATTTGTTACTCACCTATAAAACTTTTTCTCGTTCACAAAATGACCTGGTAACTCGTTCAAGTACGAGGATCTCTTTCCAATTGCCATCAAAAGAATGATCGAAACTGCTAGAACATCAGTGAGAAGCATCAGAGTCATTGTGATTGTTGTGTGAATCGTTATCAACATTTTTCTTTTCGTCAAAACACCGAAAGCTGCCAGAATTGCTCCACCAATATATACAGTAGCCACGGGAAGTATAACCATTCGGAAGACTTCATTGCTAACGAAATATCCTTTTGACTCCAGAATAAAATAGACTGCCACTTCCAATAACATTGTCAAAATTTGCATTGATACAGTAAGAAGAGCAGCCTTGAAAGCACCGAAAAGCTCGAAACAAGCAGCTGGGCGGGAATTTGAATTCGAAGATGAATGCATGGATTTTCTTGAAAACGAAGGTTTCTCGCCATAGTTTTTTAGACGTTTGCGAGGTGGCATTATTATGTTGAGAATGGATATATAAGGGTAAATATAAGGAACAGAAGAGAATATGGAATGAGAAAGAGAAACGGAGAGAGAATGAGATTGAAAAGAAAACGACTTCTCCTTTTTGGGACGACGGAGCTCTTTTAATCGAGAAGGAGAAATGAAGGGAAAAAAGAGAATGGAGAATGTCAAGAGCAGATGGGTTCAGGAAATCATCAGATTTTTTCTCCTGTTCGAAGTTATAAGGTTTTCAATATTGATAGTATTGAGACGAGAATTTCAAACTTCGTTTGGTTTTCTTTCTGATAGTTCTTCTTCTCCGGATATTGAGAGAATCTCTAAATGCCATGAATCACAATGACTTTTATCTGATAACAAGCTTAAAAGAGATATCACATGTATTGAGAGAAATCAATACAAGAAAAATGAGAGAAGAACAAGATTCCAGGATTTATTCGGAAAAGAAGACCAATTCGTGTGTACATCTCTGTCTCTTCGAACTATATAGCCTCTCTGTTGTCTATTTCTCTTCACTCATCGGACGACTTCAACCATAACCTGTGGAGACGATTGACCTAGAAACTGGGAAAGCATGTGGACAGGAATATGGTTTTTAAAAAAAATAAACTTTTTATGGTTTTTGAAATCCGAAAGTGGTAGTGTAGACTCCTAACATAAGTAGCAATTTATCAGAATTCTTTGCTACACATTTTTATGATTGAACCTAGGAGATTCACCATCCCCTATTCCTGAACATAGCACATTTGTTTTTGTTGTCCCCACGGGGACTGGGCCGAGCCCGGCAGCAGTGCAACGCCAGGACGACCCTTGGAAAGTCGGAGCAAGCCCCGAGTCTTTCCTAGGTTCCAAAAATCATATAACCTTTATTACACTCATTCGAGTGTATACCGTAGGTTAATACGATAAGAACAGATACTACACTTTGATCTTAGCTAATAAGCCGAAGAAGCGATGCAGGAAAGGCGAGGCGCCGGGGGTAGGTGTTCTGTGTGTACGGACAAAAACCGGGCTCGCGTCAACTACTATACAATGATTGTTGGAGAGTGGAAGAAGAGTGCATGCACCTATTGTACATTTTAAAGTAGTCAATCATTCTTACAATGGATAACTAAAACTACGATAGTATTTTAGTAGTTTCTTATCATTTTTTTTACTTTGTACAAGATCTTGTACAAGATTGTTTTCGAATTCATATTTGAATATCCGCCAAAAGCTTATAATGCAATCACGCTTTATCAGTACGCGCTAGAGACTAGAGACAACAGAGAAACGCGCTAACCTCGAATTTTCGAACTTTGGAAATTTCAGTTGCAATTTCCCCATATTTCCCCATATTTTTCCCATATGCCTTCCAAAAAGAAAAAAATTACCTCTAAAGTGTCATCTAATGCCGATGCGAAATTAACGAAGCAGGTTTTTATTTATAAAATGAGCAGTTGTAAGAAAATAATACTGAATTCAGCTGCATCTACTGCATGTCTGTGGATATTGTTCGAAATTGGTGGGAGATAATGAGACGTTCCATTCGGAGCACACAAAAAGCCATGAAGTGAGTTTACATCATATCGATTTCAGCAATAGTTCGAACATTTCAGCATGAAATTACACAATGTCGTTCGTGCTGTATCCCAGTGAAGCTTTGTGAGAAGGAAAAGCATCTGGACGAGAAACATCGTAAGGTACAAACTAGTTTGGTCACAAACTTAAGTAATGATATTTACAGGGATTTCTCGGAACACTGTTAAATTCAGAATTGATGAGTCTCTAATCGAGCTTCGAATCGTTGCTGGAAAAGCCTTCTCAAGCTTTTGGGGACTGTGTTTGCCAGCAGGAGATCGTGAGTTACATTGGAAACATGCGAATTCATCTCAAATTTTTTTAGAGGCGTTGGAACATTTTTCAAAGTACCTTTCACGATGGTGGAATCGCTTTATGAATGCAAGGTCCATGGGAGTTTTTCTTATTCGCAATTCGAAACTCAACTGGAAATGTGGCATTTGTGAGAGCATGTCGGCGATGGTTTTCAATGAGACAATCAGCATGCGAGCCTATGCCCTTGCTCATCTGGAGCGTTTCCATCGCGAGGATATCCTACAAACGGAACCAGGATTTTTCGAATTCGAATGGTCTCATTTGAACGAAGAATGCGATTTCGACATGAGAGCTTTAATGCTAATTGCACAGCAAAGATTAGGAATTCCCAAGAGGAGCTTTCGAACATTCTACACGATAAACTTGTCTCTCCTGGATAACGGAGCGAACTTTTTGGAACTAATGAAACGAAGGAATGGCATTGAAGATGGTGATGTGAGATATTGCCTTGTCTGCTGTAGTCTGGTTCGAGTTGAATCTATTCCACATCATTTTCGAGCAGTTAGCCATAGTTTTCTAGCATCGTAAGATTTTCGGACCGTAGAGAGATGAAATGTCTTTTTTTGCAGTGTTGCTGAAAGTACGTCATTCACTCTTATTGAGAGATGTTCTCAAAATTTCCAATCCAAAATCAAACAAGAAGATCCTATGGGACCACCAGTAGAGACAATGGAAGAGCAAAGTTTCAGATTTCCTGAGGAATTATTTCTTTATACACACGAGTTTTTGGTATGTTTGGAATACTCACTGAAGAGAGTTTCTGTAAGTTTACAGACATCTCGCCGCGACGAATTCAAATGGCGTTGCTGCCTGTGTCCTCGTGCTCACGCTCTACCATTCGCCACTTTCATTATTTTGAGAATGTATGCATTACGACACATTGAAGAACATCATAAGTCTATCTTTACCGAGGAATTTTTGAATTTCGAATGGAAATCTCTTTGTCGGGAAATGCTCGCGTCATTCAATCTTCGCTCATTCACACCATTGCAGTATACTTTGAAGGGAGAAAATACTTTTAATAAGAGGTATTGCTGAGCGTTTTGAACTGATTTCTATAAATAATTGCAGGGATCCAAATGACTTCATTCTTCCACAGCAATACTATTTTCTACCGATGCAATACGTTGAAGACACTGTCATCTGTGGTTTCTGTTTCCGTTCCTTCAACAAAGCCAACTTCTTGCTTCATATATCAGTGCATGGCTTTGTCGCTGATTGCAGGTGAAACAATAGTATAACGTTTCCAGATTCTAACTGGTATTCTTGCAGTGAAACGCTGGATCTTCGGCCTGTTGTGAACAATACATCAGTGTGTGAATTGATGGGACAGTATAATTATATAGACGATGGTTCATGTGACGATGAGCCACATAGAATTCTGTCTGTAGACGGAAAACGTTTAAAGACCAAGATGGACTTGATGAATTCTCAAAGAATGTCGGATCAGCCTCATTTTTCTGAGCTTTCAACGCCATGCAAAAGCGAACGGGAGACAGATGGAGAGCAAAGAACGGTATTTTAGAATTGAAAACAGTAAAAGACTAGAAACTTACAGCCAAGTCGTCGGTCAGCTGTAGATGCAAAAAGGATTTTGACTGAGACATTTAAAATTCTCAAAGAGAATGTTCGAAATCGAAAAGACACTTGGAATCAATCGTCATCATCATCATCTTCCGACGATGACGATAATTCCGAAGATGAAAAGTTCGAGCAGAAGTTGGAGAAAGAGTCAGCAAGAGTGTCATCGCAGAGATGTGAAACACCGAGAAGAAGAGAAGCTTCTCGAGAAGTGAATAAGACAGATTTGAACAAAATGAATCCAGCTGAAATTCGAGATTGGATTCGAAAAGAAGCAGAAAAGAAAGGTGTACCGTGGAATGGCGATGCGAGTGATTCATCTACTTCGGAGGACTCGGAATCGAACGATGATTCAGCGAATAATAATGACTGGAATAGAATGAAACTTGATGATATAAAGCAAGTGTAAGTTTTCCCTGGCTACGGTGCAAGAAAATAATTATTGCTTTCAGAATCCGTCTGGCTGCCAAGAGGAAGCATATATCGCTATCCAGTGACAGTAGTGAAGATAGCGATTCGTAGATAAAATTTTTAATATGGTTTCTTAGTTTGTTATGATCTCTTACCAGTTTTCTTTTTAATGAAAAACTCATTTTTTAAAGCTTTCCTATGTCTAATAATAATCCTGTTCGACAGCTCAGGGTAATTTTTTTGTCATTTTTTACATTTTCGGTTATATCACTCCCTGTTCAGATGACTGAGAGAATCCTCGAATTGAAAGATTTGCCGACCGAGATGCAGCAGCTTCTCGTCGAAAAATGTGATTTGATATCGAGGTTGGACTAGAGTAATCAAGCAATCAACGCATACTTCTTTACAGATGCAAACTTCGTTCGGTGTCGGTCGGGATGAACGAGCTGATTGCTTCCACAAAACTGTTCATCCCAGCAGTGAGAATCAAGCAATTGCCAAATGGCGGAATCCTCGTGAAACTCACCATCAAGCTATTCAACGACGAATACACTCTTAAATTCAAACGAAATGAATCAGGAGGCACGCGCATCTGCCAGGCTTTCCGCAGTGAAATCGTCATCGATGATTCGGATCCAATCGATCAAGCAGTCGCATGGTTCAAGATTATGTGTCTGCAGAAGAACGTTTCCATCGGAATGCTGACGATTGAAACTACCGATAAAGCAGAATATATCGTTCAGAAGTTTGATGAATTGCTTCAAAACAACGCGAGCACTCTGAAAGTCAGAAGTCTTCGTGTGGATGGAGCTGGTGCAGCGGATTTGATGTGGAAGTTTATGCAATACTGTGATGCCAGTGTGTTGAAGGAATTGAGAGTGACTACTACAGCAGAGGACGAGAATTTGGAGCTGTTCGGAAAACAAGATGATATTATCAAAGGACTTGAAAAAGTCGAGGTTGGAGGGTTGTAATTTTGATAGAAGAATAGTGTTGTTTTATAGATTGACTGCGACTCGATCATCACCGACGAGGTTTTGTCTCTCAACGCATCCGTTCTCTATTTGAAATCTGAAAATTTCACTGAGGATATGGTCCATCGCCTTATCGAGAAGTTTGTGAACAAAAGAGAAGATGGATCGGCATTCTGCATCAAAAATTCGAAGGAAAAAAACTTCGGTAATCTTGTTCCAGCAGGATTCTCAGAAATGGAAGGCTCGTTCGGATACTAGTATGTCTTGGAAACTTGAGTTTTATTATCAAACCATAAAATTTTCAGTAAAGAGTATGAAAATCATCTCGAAAATCAACCCGTCATCTATCTCCGTGTCTGTGAAGAAAGTGTTCGTTTGGAAGTTGGAAGAAACAAACTTTTCCGATTCTGGACCAACAACGGAGACATCTCGCTGGTTCCAAGACCCATCGACGATTCGGACTCGGACTACGATGTCTACGACAATTTCGAAGACATCGAAAACGAATTCAGTGGAAGCCAGTATGATTACGATCCGGAGTACGATTTGCTCGATGGAGGAGGAGGGTACGATTCGGATATCGATGACGAAGGAGACGATTACGAGGTCGACAACTTCGATTAAATTATTCTCTACCGTTCCCTCACTTGTTGTTCTAACTCTGAAACGTTTTCTTACACTTGTTATCTTGTGTTTCGTTATTAATAAAACGATGTACCCAGAATCCATCTGTTACAAATAAGGGAGAAGTTCTATTAGCTATTCGGGTCCCAGGAGAGCTAAAACGAGTCGAAGTAACTAGTGAAGAGAGCAATGTGGCCTTTCAAATGAAACACTTCACCTCTTAGGCAGAGTTTTCCTTTTCGACACAATTGATTATTATAAAAATTCCTTGACTTCCACAATCTGAATAAAAATGCAGCACTGTACTTCGCTATCTGTGCCTTCTAAACCGCCATCCGCTTGTGATATCGAGAAAAAAATCAGAAAGAGAAAACTTCATTGAGAAGGAAATAAATAGTTCACTGTCCGACAGCTGCGTTGTAATCCTTCACAAACTTCTCGTACTTGGCCACATTTTCTGGAGTCAAAAGCGAAGCGTACTTCTCTTTGTACTTCTCGAGAAAGTAGTTGAGCATGACACGATGGATGTACAAGTACTGAAGATCGTTTTGGATGGAATAGGCGCGCTGATCGCGAAGTTGTTTCACAAGATCCGGCATTGGTGGGCACTGCTTGTTCTCGGCGATTTTTTCTGAAAACGAAAAAAAAAACTTTGAAAGAAAAGTTTAATCATAGACTAACCGAGAATGTACTCGATGGCAACGATAGTCCCGGTACGGCCGATTCCAGCAGAGCAGTGAACCACAATGGGGACTTTCGATCCACGAACAGCCGAGAGCAATTCCAAACTGGTTAGCTTGCATGGTGGAACTCCACGATCTGGCCAATCAGTCCAATGAAGATGACGAACCGACATTGTCTGTCCGCCAAAGGAGACATTCAGCATTGTCACCTGAATCTCCCCATCTCTTTCCATCGGCTTCGTTCCCGACATATTCTCCACCACGACTCCTGATTTGAACTCTTTCTTTTCTCCTTGAGCTCCAGGCCAATACTGAGAACATTTGAGTTTGCCAGTCTCCACGGTCTTGCACAACATAACTATCTGCTCAACTTTGTTTTGGATGATCATCCACCAGAACTCCTCGCAAGTGTGGTCGAGCGGACCTTGGCAGCAGATGAATCTCTTGTCCGGGTTCATGGGGCATCCGACGTAGTTGGCATGAATGTAGGTGCACGGAGAAGGGGGATCAAGCTTGACGATGCACTGGTCTTGGCAAGGAACGTCTTGGTATCTGAAAACAACGACTTAGACTCGGTGTGTGTTTGAAAAAAAGATACCGATTCTTGGTGATATTGATATCCGCCGAGTGATTGGCATCGAAGACGACTTTGGTCATATCAGCTCGAGTGTACTTTGCCAAGACTCGAAACTCCTCTCTTAGCTTCTCCACTCCAAATTCCAATGCACGGATGACCCACTCCTGAACAAGCGGATGTGCCTGTGGAGGAGCCGGCGTCATGTTGGTCTTGTTCGTTGGATCCGGTTCCGTCTCGGTTTTCTTCTTCTCCTTTTTGATACGTCTGGAACCTTCTGTTGCCTTCTTCTTCGGCGGAGCCTCTGTGGCAGCAGTTCCCTTCTTTCCCTTGTCCTTACTCTTTGTTATGCCAAGGACCATTGTGGCGGCTTCGCTTGAAAATCTTGAAGCTTCTTTTCAGTTTTGAAATCGATATGTGAATCAGAGGCTCTTGTGGCAAGTTTTCAGATATTTATAGGGAGTTCTTATCTTTTGGAAGAATCTAAGCGGTCATTGGGTTTTTGGGGGGAACACGTTTTTTGACCGTACGTGAATGGATTTTTTGGTTTCCACCGCCTTTTCCAATTTGAAATCCAAACTGCAAAAACTGTGAAAAATAAAATTGAACTTTCCACGTTTTTCATTTACTTAACTTTTGCACTGAAATCGCAGTTTTGAGGTTTTTACCTAATTTAACAAAACGGAATGCAGGTTTCTTCCGATATCAGTATAGAAAACGAGAGTTCCAAATCTACAGTAAATATCAGGGGTGTGCGGAACCGAATTTTCGGAACCGGATAAAACGCGAATAACTCTTTTCGCTGAGGTCAGACAAAAATGTGATCAACTAACAAAATGTTAAGAATTTGTAAAGCTATTGATTACAAAAAATTTTGTCTGATTTCAACGATCTTATGAGGAGTTATGTCAAAAAGTTCCGAAAAAGTTCCGAAATCGGAACTTTTTCGGAACTTTTCTGCATAACTCTGCTTGAAGTCATTGAAATCAGACGAACTTTTTTGTAATCAATAGCTTTTTAAACTCTTAACATTTTGTTAGTTGATCACATTTTTGTCTGACCTCAGCGAAAAGAGTTATTCGCGTTTTATCCGGTTCCGAAAATTCGGTTCCGCACACCCCTGGTAAATATCAGCCAAATGTTCATGTGAGCCAATGTATCAGCCACCAAAGTCCCAGAAAGTACTATTTAATTTAATGAATTTTTTCAGGACTCATATCTCAGCTCATAGGAACTTCTAGAAAGTCTAGCTTTCTGTATTCAGCTCAAAATTTCGGCAGCCTCATCTCATAAATTTCAACCATGTGTGTTCGAATGGAAATGGAAGAGTTGAAAACTCTTTAGGTTCCGATCTGAGCACATGATTGAAAATAAATTGGAGACAGTGTGGCGCATTCTGAAGGATTTAGAAAGAATTTATTATTCTGGTGCATTCGAGGAATTCTAAGAAATCCAGAAGACATCAGGCGGATTCTGGATCCCTGACGATTGTGAAGTGATTGGAAAAATTTCGAAGACACCTAGAAAATTTTAGGGAGTTTTCAGATGACACTGCCAGATTCCAGACGATTCTCAACGGTTTTTATGAATTGTTTAGCAATTCACCAAACGAAGTTGGAGCTTTTGTGGTCCTATTTGGCCTTGATGGCGTGATTATGATGGGTTTCGGTGAAATAGAAGGCTTTGGAGCAGCTGGATTTTTCTTAAACACTCTAGACTATGAAAAAAAACAAAACACTCTAGACGTCTTAAACACTCTAGACTTAAACACTCTAGACCAACGATTCCGGCGCAGTTCGGAGCGTCACAATGGTAGATCATATCGGTCGAGTCTTCAAAATTGAACTTGAGCTTTTCGCCCTTCTGGATATCTCGGACCGGCACGAATCGAATGATCTTGTAGTCTAGTCTGGAGGGGCTCGGAGACCTCCATTGTTAGAAAACCATGACAGGGGCGCAGGAGTGATTCAGAAATGTGGCATCATTGGTGTAGACTTGCAGATGCTTAGTTTTTTACATAATATTCACAAAAACTAACTCTTTCTGAACAAGATACATCACTGACCACAACATCAATGACCACGTGTCTCTTGAGCGGAGAGAGGACGTTCGAAAGAACACACATCAATGACCACAACGAGTATATAAACCTACAGCTGTTCTCCCACGTGTGCTTCTTTTCAGACTACAACCTGGCTACAGATTTATGTAGCAACCCTTGAAGAGTATATAAGGAAAGAACCGAGTAATTGCCCCTGCTGTGATTTTTATCCTGATTTGAAATTCTTACGATCCATTTATGTTAGTCTATGACCCTACTTTCCGAAATAGTTCAAGTCTGGTTAGAACAGCCAAAACACATTTGCATTTTCCATTGTGAGATACTTTTTCTGAACAATTCCACGTTCTATTCATTCATCTTGTCATTCCCAGTTCCTTTAGTTCCATTTTTATCAGCCAACCATGACTGCTCTTCGACGTCTTCTTACTACATCATCTTCTCATCACCTCAAAAGAACCATATTCTGGAGTCGCGTTCCAGAATCAGAATTGAAGTATCATAATGCCACGGAAACTGGTAAGTTTGAAAATTTCAAGGGTGCTGGAAATGAAATTTCTCGATTCAGATTCTGCTAGCAAACCAGTGATAATGATGATTGGGTGGGCTGGAGCTGCATCGAAGAATATGGATAAGTATACAAAGATCTACACGGATAAGGGGTTTCTCATTCTATTTTTTTGCGAAATGTTGGCATGCATATGATTCCAGATACAATGTTATCTCCATCTGCCCTTCCCTTTTTCATTACAAAGTTCCAGATGAGTCTATTGGTGTGGAGCCCAACTTAACGTTAGGACTCTATTTCTTGGTATGCAACGATTAACAGGTTCAGTGGTAGAATTTAAACGGTTTATTGAAACAATGGTTAAAATACACAAGAAGGGAAAATGGACAAGAAAAGTGGGAAAAGGGGACAACGGCAAACAGGGGGACAACCCAAGGTAGGGTCTAGTGAACAACTACATCAGGTTAAATGACAACTGCATAATTTGGAATACGGGGTTCCTTTTATACGGCTTGAACAGCCTTGGTCTTGGTAGAACTTGTACGTCACAATGCTTAAAATAGGCGATCGCGCAACTGCTTCTTCTTGGCCTTGAACACTGCTAACATTCCTTGGCAGTTAGTTCTTTATCATCGGCAACGTCTTCTTCTCCTCGACTGATACGGCAGAAAGAGAAAGGGGAGAGAGAAAGACGAGAGAAAAGAGAAAGGATGGTAGAAAGGTAGAGATGACGTAACCGAGGGTTAAATGTTCCTCGGGAAAGTGTAATCGCACCTGACCGGTGCGACAATTGGGAAGAAAATTATGCCTGTCATGGGGAAAATTCAGGAAAAGTGAGAGATTTTGAGCATCTAGGGTTTGTCAATTTAAGTATTTACAGATCAGTCGTGATTCATTCATTCTCAATGAACGGAATCAGAGGACTCATTTCTCTAGCCAAGGCAACTGGAAATCCAAAACTCATGGAGAATCTGAAAGGAATCATTTTTGATAGGTAAAATTGGCCGGTTCCAATATTTCTAAAAAGTTTCTTTGTATTCCCAGTGCTCCATCCCTAACACTACCATATCAGAATGGAAAGGCAATGATGTTATCAAGACCATCCGTGACCTATATGAGTGATGAAGTTCGAGCAAAAGTGTTCCAATTGGCCAACTCGATTCGTGATGCAATGGTAGGTTCTAGTGAAAATCTGCGATTCCCGAGCGGTACTGTATCACAGATCATCCCCCTATCGAAACTCTTCCCATCTCTCCGTCACTATTTCCTCTACTGGTATATTCACGACAAGATTCAACTCCCAAAACAACAACTCTATTTATATTCTGAAGGAGATTCCATGGTTCCATTGAAAGAGCTGGAGGATTTCATAGAGGAACAGAAGAAACGAGGATGTCAAGTAGAAGGTGTTAATTTTGGAAACACGGAGCACGTGGCTCATTTCCGAGCAGAACCAGAAAAATACACAAAGAAGTGCATTGAATTCGTTAGTAAACTTTGATCTTTGATCTACTAGTACAAGGATTTCAAATGAATAAATGTTTTATGAATCAAGGGAGTCAGTCTGGTTTCTAATTCTTGCTTTCGTACTCGACATCAATCAGTTTAGCAATTGTATTGAGTTGAATATTGGAAGTTCCCTCATAGATTGTTCCGATTTTACAGTCACGATAGAATTTTTCAACTGGGAATTCTTTAGTGAATCCTACTCCTCCAAGCCATTCAACACATTTCGAGGTGGTGGTGGTGGCAACCTAAATTATTACAAAAGAATGTTATGAACTCTATATTTAAGTGGTACCTGAGAAGCATAGAGTTTGGCCATGGCGGCTTCACGAACAAATGGAAGACCGTGTTCTTTCATACGAGCAGCATTGTAGACCAGAAGACGGGCGGCTTCGATTTCAGTTCTGACTTGGGCAATTTGGTGTTGCATTCCCTTAAATAATTGAAAAGGAATGAGGGGCATTCCAATTATCTGTATACCTGAAAATTGATGAGTCTCTCGCCAAACTGTTCCCTCTGCTGAAGATATGGAATCGTTTGATCAAAGCATCCCTGAGCCAATCCAAGCATCTGAGCTCCGATTCCGATCCTTCCAGCATTCAAACACTCGATTGCATACTTGTAACCTTTCCCGAATTCACCCAAAATCGCCGACTTGGGAACACGGACATTGTCGAAATGGATGGGGCAAGTGGAAGATGCGCGGATTCCAAGTTTGTCTTCCTAAAACAATGATTGGGTTTGCTGAAGTTCAATTCAGAACTTAGGTATTTACTTTTTTGCCAAGAGTGATTCCTTTGGTTTTCATATCAATCAGGAAGCATGTGATTCCTTTGTATCCTTTCGTTGGATCAACATTGGCAAATAGAAGAAGTGCCTCTGCATGACCTGAATTCGTGATCCACATTTTGGATCCATTGATCACAAAGTCATCTCCATCTTCCTTGGCAACCGTCTTCAATGAAAATGCATCTGAACCTGCACTGACTTCCGAGAGAGCGAAGGATCCAGCGAATTCAGTCACAGCTCTTGGAAGATACTTCTTTTTCTGTTCTTCTGTTCCAAGTTCAACGATGAGAGGAACAAAGAGGGTATTGTGGACATCCACCATTGCCGAAACCGACGGATCCACTTTTGCGAGCTCTTCAATAACTAAGACAGCATCGAAAAATGTGGATGCAGGACCTCCGTACTTCTCGGGAACTTCCAATCCCATCAGCTAAAAATATGTTCGAATCATGTCTTTTTTCAGGTCTCCTACTCCATTTTCAAAGCATCCCTTGAGAACTTTCTCATGCATTTCCGACTTTTCATCCATCTCTCGAACCAATGGTTTGATGACATCTCCAGCGAAACGACGCACTGAAAATCGTTCTTTAGTCTTATCTCGGTGTGACTTCCTAACCAGTTTCCACAAATGAATTCTCTTGCTCCGAGAGCATTTGAAGTGGGTGAGGAGTCATATCATCTCCACGTATCTTTTTAGAATATGATGCTGATGTGGCAGTTAAGATTCGATGGGAGCGGTTCAAGCGAAGAGCTCGTGAAAGCAGAGACATCGTTAGTAAGATTCAGAATTACAGCTGATACGGAGCACTCAGTCAGAGTTGTATTCGTTGCTACGTGGCTGGAAGATCTTCAAAGAAAAAATTTGCACTGCTCAGAGGTCACGTGAACTTTGAATTTGTACATGGGGATTCCTTTTGATGCCTGACAATGGCAAATCTGGAGCATCAGAATATATTTTATTTATCGATAACAGAAAAAAACAACAACAACAAAAAATGTGAAAAACATAATTTATTTGAAGATCATATTCAAGAGTTCACTGCTCTCCGTGTTCACATGCTTTGATCTCTCCTTCTTTCCTCTGACCGCCTTCTTCTGTTCGACATCTCTCTGGAAGGTATCCCATTTGCCTCCAGAAGCCTTCACCTTCGCTTCCAGCTTTCTCAAATGCTTTCCTTTTTCAACTTGTTCTTCGAAGTGAGCAGCGATACGACGCGCCTGAAATTGTTCAATTCGGTTTGCGAGTTTCAAAAATTCCCAATTACCTGAGCCACTTCCACATTCATTCTCCGCTTCTCAACTTCCTTCTCATACTGAAGCTGTTCCATGAGGTGAACCCATTTGAATCTGAAATCGTGTGATCTAGAGTTGTTGAAAATTGGAAAGCTAGAATCCCAAACTTACCCAGACAAGTATCGAATATTCCATAACATACTAGACACCGAATCCTTGTTTTTTCCTCCGATTGGGGAATTGTCGATTTGCTCTGCGAGCGCCTTTGCAATTTTCTTTTTCTTCAACTCCATCCAACCTTCAGAATACTTGTATTGTGGATTCTTCGAGTGTTTGTTGCGCTGGAAGAAATTAGGATGATATTGGATTTGTGGAATTCCTCGAGAACTCACTGCTAGGAAAATACGTCCAATTTGACCTGGACACCGTTTCTCGAAGTATTCACGCATCCGAACGACATTGTATTTTGGAGGAATCATTGTGAAGTACACAACCTGAAAAACATAATATATAGAATGGATCACTTTTAGATGAAGTGACTTACTCCAGTTTTCCTTTGTTTCTGTTCTGGATCTTCAAATTCTTCTGGTTCCATTTTGTCGTCTTCTTCCGGATTTTCCTCTTTTACTTCAGAATCATTCATGTTCCCAATCACATCATCTTCTTCTTCGTCTTCTGTTTCGACTTCATCTTTCGGCTCTTTAGGCTCCACGTCTTCTGGAAAACTTGAGCCTAAAACAAATAACCCCATAAATAAAATTTACCGTCTTTCAATTTTTTAGCAACTGTCTTCTTGGCTACTTTTTTAACAACCTTCTTTTTCTTGAGAATCGGTGCCATTTTCTGGAAATTTAGAATCTTCATCAGTTATTCCTGACAAATTAGAAAGGTATCAATGCAGATTTTACAGGCAAATACTCACTTGCTATAAAATCATTTGCTATTTGCCCGTTTGCTATACTTGTCTCACTTGCTATAGTCACATTTGCTATAACTGTCTCATTTGCTATTTGCCCATTTGCTATAGAAATGTGGATCATTTGCTAGATTTTCCGCATTTTCAAAGTCTCATTTGCTATAGAAAAGTCCATTTGCTATATGTGAGATCATTTGCTATTTTTGTCTCATTTGCTAGATTTTTTCGCTCATTTGCTAGAATTGGGCGTTGCTCATGGTTCAAATTTTTTCGCTTTTTTCATCATTTTTTTAGAATTTCACCAACTTTTTCATTTGTAAGGTAAACAAAACAACTAGAACAAATTTATAATAGCATTTTACACCGTGCGAGACGTGATTTCTCTCATAAAGGGTGATTTTTAGACCAAATCGAAAAAAAATCATTTCACCGATTTCATGAGGTTTTCCGTGTTTCCCTCTTTACCCTATTAGAACATAGTCAAAAATCGTTCTAAATCCATGAATCCTGTTTTCACATTTCTATTGGCGCAAACTTTTGGAAACAAATTTCAGCATATCTATAGTGGCTGCCTGTACATTACCGTTGCCTACTCTGCCAGCTGTGTGAATTGAGTGCATGCAATTTTCAATTTCGTCTCATTTGCTAGAAACTCATTTGCTATTCGATTTCGTTTTCTATGAAAGTACTGTCTCTCTGTCAAGAATCATGAGATATAGAATGTTTCCAACTCGTTTTATGGAGTGTTACGACTTTGAAACCTAATTTTTTTTGCAATTCTTGCTGACCAATAGCTAGAATGTTTCAAAGTTTTTCTCGATTTTTCTAGTTTATTAGTGTCGGTTTCATTTTGAAGATCTGATAAGGGGTAAATCCAAATATAGCCCCCACTTTTGATTCTAGAATTGAGGAGCATCTCATCCAATATCTGTCCCCCAACTACTCCGGTGGGGGGGGGGGGGGGACTCCACTTGCACTTGGACAAAAATCAGTCTGCAATACTGCAATGAGACTTCTGGGATACATGTCCAGAAGTCTCATTGTATTCCCCCTCTCAGACTTCTCCGAGATAGCTGGCTCTTATAACTCAAGCATGGCTCGTTTATTAGTGTTGGTTTCATTTTGACAATCTCATATCTTGACTTTATCTCGGATATCAACTACGGGTCTACAGTACTACAATGAGTCTCTTTGTACACATATCACAGCTTTTAGACGTTTCTTGAAAATCAGGTTTTTGTTCTGTCCTTAATTGTAAGTCCAACAATAGCCATGCTTGAGTTATAAGAGCCAGCTATCTCGGAGAAGTCTGAGAGGGGGAATACAATGAGACTTCTGGACATGTATCCCAGAAGTCTCATTGCAGTATTGCAGACTGATTTTTGTCCAAGTGCAAGTGGAGTCCCCCCCCCCCCCCCCCCCCCCACCGGAGTAGTTGGGGGACAGATATTGGATGAGATGCTCCTCAATTCTAGAATCAAAAGTGGGGGCTATATTTGGATTTACCCCTTATCAGATCTTCAAAATGAAACCGACACTAATAAACTAGAAAAATCGAGAAAAACTTTGAAACATTCTAGCTATTGGTCAGCAAGAATTGCAAAAAAAATTAGGTTTCAAAGTCGTAACACTCCATAAAACGAGTTGGAAACATTCTATATCTCATGATTCTTGACAGAGAGACAGTACTTTCATAGAAAACGAAATCGAATAGCAAATGAGTTTCTAGCAAATGAGACGAAATTGAAAATTGCATGCACTCAATTCACACAGCTGGCAGAGTAGGCAACGGTAATGTACAGGCAGCCACTATAGATATGCTGAAATTTGTTTCCAAAAGTTTGCGCCAATAGAAATGTGAAAACAGGATTCATGGATTTAGAACGATTTTTGACTATGTTCTAATAGGGTAAAGAGGGAAACACGGAAAACCTCATGAAATCGGTGAAATGATTTTTTTTCGATTTGGTCTAAAAATCACCCTTTATGAGAGAAATCACGTCTCGCACGGTGTAAAATGCTATTATAAATTTGTTCTAGTTGTTTTGTTTACCTTACAAATGAAAAAGTTGGTGAAATTCTAAAAAAATGATGAAAAAAGCGAAAAAATTTGAACCATGAGCAACGCCCAATTCTAGCAAATGAGCGAAAAAATCTAGCAAATGAGACAAAAATAGCAAATGATCTCACATATAGCAAATGGACTTTTCTATAGCAAATGAGACTTTGAAAATGCGGAAAATCTAGCAAATGATCCACATTTCTATAGCAAATGGGCAAATAGCAAATGAGACAGTTATAGCAAATGTGACTATAGCAAGTGAGACAAGTATAGCAAACGGGCAAATAGCAAATGATTTTATAGCAAGTGAGTATTTGCCGATTTTACAGGGAACTACAAGGAGAAAGAATGAAGGTAAAACATTGAACTCTTTATTGAACAAGTAGCTGAAAACATTCGTTGCGCTATCAGAAAAATCGATGTATAAATCAATACACTGGATATACAAAATAAATTATTAATACATTTGGTGACTTCTTTGGTAAACATAAGATTCTGGTGACATTAAACTAGAGAGCTTTTTTGACTTCTAAAGCCGGTGCTCCTTGATCCATTTGACTTCCTTTGCGACTGTGATGCAAATCGGTGACCATCTGGATTCCAGCCTTTCTCGCCATTCTGCCAGCAACACTTCGAGGTCCTAAATCCCACAATTGAGCAGCGGCCAGAGTTCCATGTCCTGCTGCGAACAGAGCATGGTGTGTTGTATCCGATGCCTCATCTCCGTACTTGAGCTTGACATTTTGAACTGTTTGATTGGCAATGCTTCGACAGAGGTGGCGAGAGCCATCTTCTAAACTCATCCAAACAGTTGCCACGCCAGTAATACCTCCTCCGAGAATTTCTGGAATCCGAAAATGTTCAAATAAGGCTTGATAGCTGCAAAAACTTACCAATCGTTCCAGATACAAGTCCACCAGATTTCCCATCTCCAAATCGTCTTTGGGCACTATCCGCCAGTGATCTGCCCACCTTAACTCCCATATCTCCTATTTTGTCCACTGAAAGTCAAAGATTAATTTTTTACGAAAATTGTTCAGAACTTACATAGATATCTGGTGCACTTTGCAACCGTTTTTGTTCCTTTATGCATATACACAACACTTCCTTTAACAACTGGAGACACTTGCATAGGTTTGTCGGTAGCCACCAGTGTCGTCCGGTACTGTTCTCCGTTTTCTTCGACTCTAGATATCACTTTCACAGTCGTCGTTTCGACTCCCCATGCAATCTTTTGACCTCCTCTAATCAAAAAGTTGGCAACTTGAGTTGCGATTTTCTTCTTCTCCTCCTTGCTTAGCTCAGAAATCGGCTCGGTCTGCTCCTTGAAATCAGTAAATTCTCGAAGAACAATGTGAAGCTCTTCAACAAGACGAGGTTCGATATCAGAAGAAAGCATAATAGCCACGGTCATATCTGGAAAAAATTCTTTGATTTTGTAATGTTTACTTTTTCAAAACTCACTTGGATTCTCAGCAGTTGGATTAGGCAATAGATATGCACCGAACTCGTTCCGAAGAACTGGAGTTTTTGGTCCCATAAGTGGATAAACCCATGGTCCAACTTGAATGAATGCGAGGATATCCGAATTGGATCCATCATCAGTCGGTTTGGGGAAACGAAGAATTTGTAGAGACGTCGGGGCAGTTGGAGCAGTCGTTTTTTCACCCTGAACAAACATATATGTTTACCAGACCAGCACATAAATAACTTACGTCAATAGTGAACAATTGAACTCCTTCTGGCAAAAAGTAGATAAGGTCAGCTTCTTGAGATCCGAACGAATCAAGCTGCATTCGGATAGCCTCTTTCTGAAATACATGAGCAATTTTCCACTGGCAACGTCTGAATATAAAGTATTACAAACCTCGTTTTCGACGCTCTCCTCCGCTTCCTTGACCTTTTCCGAAGATGGTGCTCGTGGGCCTTCTTTTTTGAGAACTTGAATTCTGTAATCATGATTTTTCCGCTAGAGAACCCAAATATTCCACTCACCTCTTCTCTACACTTGACTTCGCTTCCTGGAGCATTTTCCACAATTCGCTTTTCTTCGCATTTTTCATTTTTTCTCCCTCTTTTATTAAATTTAGTCCCTTTTCGTACATTGCCAGAGTGTTCTCCTAAATTAGCATATTGATTGAATTACAAAGGACTTTGAAACATACCCAATCTGCGACTTCATCATAGCACAATCCTTGTTCAATTGAAGCATATGCTTCTGAAAACACCGCATCAACTTGAGCAGTATCCGGGATTCTCATGAAAATCGAGAACATTCTGTCTGAAAGTGGGTGAGTGAAACTTATGATCTGAACTGGAGGAAAAAAAACAGAAGAGTGAAAAAACGGGCGCCCTCCCGACAACAACAACAACGAAAACAGCCCTCGTGTTCTGCGCCTCTCCGTCTGAATTACTATCTCACTTCAGTCAGTAGCGAATGCGCGATGAGTCACATGCATTTCGAAATCACCGCGCAACGCGACGCATATGACTGGGAATTGGTCAAAATGAGGTCCGGTAGAATAAGTACTTTATCCAGTTACAAACGTCTAAAATAGAAGATAATGAACAACTTCATTCTTCTATAAAATCAATCGACTATCGAGAAATGGGGCATGAATCTATTCGACATAACGCTTGTTCCAGAGTGGGATGAACTGTCCGACGGTCTTCCACTCGCAGAAGTAGATAGCCATGAGGAAAGCGGAACCACCGTATGCGGCGTATGTTTTGAAGCTGCAAGAGGGATTGATGTTGTAGTGATTAGTTGAGAAGAAAACTGACTAGTTCGGGTTGGTGGCGGCGTTTTTCAAGAAACGAGCTGGCTTCATGTACAGCATGATTCAACCTGAAACTTTACTGTGAGCTTGAAGGAAATGACTGAATCAGCAAATTATTATAGCGATGACAACGCAAGGTTTTCAAAAATCTCATTATCTGTCCAGATACATATTTTATTAGACTTTGGATAACACATAAAAAAGAGACCCCGGAATTCAATAACGAAATAAATTAATGGAATTGAGAGAACGATGTAAATACATTTTAAAGCTAATACAAGTTTTATCCCAAGAAATTGACGACGACAAGATGGAGGATGAGGTTGGCGAAGATGAAGTCAGCGAAAGCCCGTTCTGTAGAGACAGATGTGAACTCAGATCGATTCTCTTGATTGACTTGCATCCGAAGGCACGCTGAAAATTTCAGGCACGACTGTTGACATGCTCTTACTTAAAATTGAAAAAAAAAAGTGTAAGTGATGAGTTTCGCACCAAAATATCACTTTTATTCGTATTTTTTCTGTATTTTCTCTCTTTACTGCTTTCCGATTTTCACTATATTACTGAAAAACTTACAAGCTAAGACGAATGATGTGACAGTGGAGATGAATCCGGAGAGGAACGAGTTGAATGGGAAAGTACCGACGAGCAGGCAGTAAACGAACTGGAAGATGCCGGTGAACAGGATGTACGTCATGTAAGCATCGATGATCTTCAGTTTTGACGATGTCGTCTTCTGGTAGTCATCAAACAGTTTCGAGAGGACTGGAACAACCTGGGCCGCCATTCTGAAAATAATACATTAAACGGTTTCAGTTTCGATTAATTGATTCAGTGGAGAAAAATGAAAGCACAGAAAAAAATCTTTGACCCCATTTGTTAGGATGGACCTTGATCCTTGATGCCTTTGGAGATTTATTACTGAAAAATAACTTATACGAGTAAACACAAACAGAAAACGTATTTTCACAATCCAATTGTTTCTTCTGTCGCAGATGACATATAAAAACAAAACGGAAGCATAACAAAAAGTGCAATGAAGAAAAGTTAAAAATGGGGACTTGAGTCGCAGGATAAACCTAATCCAGGCGTCTTAGGCAAAATAAAAACGTGTTTGATTTTATCGCGGAGCTATAACCCGCAGTAACGAGTTTCACAGAAAGCCTCGATAAAAATGGCGTCTAAAAATGCATCTTGCAATGTTCGTATTAGAAGTTTTATGATTAATTATGCATAAAAAAGAGTGTAAATAAGCTGCTCCTGTAATTTTAAACCAAAAAAATGCTTGAATTCTAGAACTTGGCTCGGCCAGAGCTTTGGAAAAGCTGAAAAGTCCAGCGGGCGGCGTTTAAAGGAGCATAGATTTTTGCCAACACATTCGTTGCAAGACCTTGTATGCTCCGCCCACTTGCAACCTGCGGCAGCCCTTTACGCAACTCCGCCGCACGCGTTTACTGTTTTGCCGATTTTCATCTTTTCTTCGAGGCACGAGGCGTTGAGGGCACTCGGCTGACAACAGAGACAACAGAAGAGAAGTCAAAGATATTTTGTCAGTTTTTCCGCCCCCAAATTCGAATTAGTGTCTGACCGAATGTGTAGCCACCGTCATTGACATTCTCTGTACTCTTTATCCACTAGGCAAAAATGCTTTACACTGTAATCAACCTCCTAGCGTGAGTTTTACATGCAGACATTGAAAATAAGGAATTTTTCTTACTTTCAGACAGATCTACTGTAATGGACCAATTCTTCAAACAGTACAGGATTCGCACATGTTTCCAGATTCGAAACACTTCGTAGACATGTCACTGAAATACGATCCGAGTAAGGTTTTTGATTCTGAAAGTTGTTGTCAAAAAAGAAAACAAATAAGAGACATCCATCAAGTTCGTTATCTTTATCACCGGCGAGACCGGTTCTTGCAATTGCGAAGGTGTGAGATGGTTATTTTAGAAATTAGAGATCTCTGTTAAAATTTCTTTATGGTTCCGAAGGTTTCGAGCAACTTCCGAGCAACTGACATGTAGTCATGATGGGTCGGACACAAAGAACATTTAGAGCCTGAAAGTCAAAGTCCAGTCTCAGTACTTTGGAATTTCACTTTCGAAAAAAAAACCAAGAATCAGGCCATATCATAAAAAGATATTAGTCTTTTGAGTGACGAACGAAATAAGAAAAGATAATTTAATTAGTTCACTCCACGTGACTTTCGAAAAATTGAAATGTCTGTAATGAATGGGAAGTGAAGAAGATTTAAAAACTGACCGGTTTTCAAAAGTGGACTGTGAGAATGTCACAACTGAGCAACAACAGTTGAAATAATTTTCAGTAACAACACTTCGCCATTTCGACGAGCTTGGAGATCGAACTTCGGATATGATAATTCTTCGAGAGTTTGTAACATCTCACTTCAATCCACCGGGTAGCGAATTAGTTGAATGGTTTCCACCAGATTGGGTGGATTTCCCTTCGAATTTCTTGAACATTCACGATTATCATCATCGACGATGGGCGCTTCATTTACATCGAATTTGGAAGGATTTGTGCAGAAAAGTGAATTTCCTGATTCTATTGAAATCTAACAATTTTCCATTTGAAGGTACGAGACGATGTCAAACATCGACAAGACCACTACTCACTACTATACGTTCCTCATCCATTCATTATCCCTGGAGGTCGGTTCTTAGAATTTTATTATTGGTATGTTTCACAACCACCCTACTTGAATAATTTTTGCAGTTTAGGGACACATTCTGGATATTAAAAGGCCTCCTCTTTTCGGAAATGTACGAAACCGCTCGAGGAGTCATTAAAAATTTGGGCTACATGGTTGACAAGTAAGTTTTCCTCTTTCAAGTGCAAATACCTTAAAATAGTCATAAACAAAAAGATTATTGGGTCTCCTTGTTCCTCATTTCCTTCAAAAATCATTATCAAATTGACACCAGTATCAAGTGATAAGGGTTGATTGATGGACTCACACTCTTCATCTTCTGAATAGACATGCGCTGATCATGTGACCGATTTAGAAAAGAATGTTCGTTTTTTGATTCGAATTAGGGTGTGGTACAAATGTCCTCGGTACATTTGGAATTTGGTAGCGAGGGTCATTCTTGGAAGGAAAGTGGGAAAAGTAAAATTATTTGGTTGTTAGAGAACTATATTTAGTACGGGAAATGAATGTTCATTGATCCAGCATCTACTTATTTTCAGCCACGGATTTGTTCCCAATGGAGGTCGTGTCTACTACCTTACTCGCTCCCAACCACCTCTACTCACTCCAATGGTTTACGAATATTACATGAGCACTGGTGATCTCGACTTCGTTATGGAAATTCTGCCTACTCTCGATAAGGAATACGAATTCTGGATCAAGAATCGCCAGGAATGGTTCAAAGACAAGGATGGGAACAAGCAATTCCCTTACTATCAGTATAAGGCAAAGCTGAAGGTGCCAAGACCAGAATCATATCGAGAAGATTCTGAGTTGGCCGAGCATTTGCAATCTGAAGACGAGAAAATTCGAATGTGGAGTGAAATCGCATCAGCTGCAGAGACTGGATGGGATTTCTCTACTCGTTGGTTTTCTCAAAATGGAGATACAATGCACAGAATGGATTCAATCAGGTGGGGATTTTTTTTGCGTTTTTTTAGTGTTAAGTTTGTTTTTCAGAACTTGGAGTATCGTTCCAGCTGATTTGAATGCTTTCATGTGCGCCAATGCCAGAATCCTGGCGAGTCTCTATGAGATTGCTGGCGACTTCAAAAAGGTGAAAGTATTCGAACAACGATACACTTGGGCTAAAAAAGAAATGAGGGAATTGCATTGGAACGAAACTGATGGTATCTGGTACGATTACGATATTGAATTGGGAACTCATTCGAACCAATACTACGTGTCAAACGCAGTTCCATTGTATGCCAAGTGCTACGATGAAGACGATGAAGTTCCGCATCGAGTTCATGATTATTTGGAGGTTAGATTAGAGTAAAGAGCTTTCACACACAAATTATTATTTTTCAGCGTCAAGGTGTGCTCAAGTACAAGAAAGGACTTCCAACTTCTCTCGCAATGGGAAGTTCTCAGCAATGGGACAAAGAAAACGCCTGGCCTCCTATGATTCACATGGTTATCGAAGGTTTCCGAACGACTGGAGACTTGAAACTCATGAAAGTTGCCGAGAAGATGGCAACTTCATGGTTGACCGGCACATATCAGTCATTCATTAGAACTCATGCAATGTTCGAAAAATACAACGTCACTCCGCACACCGAAGAAACTTCTGGAGGAGGTGGAGGAGAGTATGAAGTTCAGGTGAGTTCACAGTTTCCATTGAAGTTTTTCAAAGCTAAATCTTTTTTCAGACCGGTTTCGGATGGACGAATGGCGTTATATTGGATCTTCTGGACAAATACGGAGATCAATTTGCTTCCAGTCCTGCTAAACTCACTTTCTCTTCAGTGAATATCACTTTCCTAGTCATTATTCTGTATATTCTCTCATAGATTCCTGTAGATTTCTGTCTTCTCACTCACTTTGAATGGATTCATGTAAATAGCTGATTCCCTCTGTAGATCTTTTGATTTTTTGAAACCCCAAAGATTATTTTGCCATACTGATTGCCTTTATACAGTGTTTTTAATATATCAATTGTTTCCATTTTCCAACACTTCCGGTTCATCTTCTGCTTCGTCTTATTGTGTCCCGTCGGGTTAATTTTTTACAAATTTACTGCTTTTAGTTTATAAAATTTCAAAACATTATAACTGATATTGAATGCACTCGAAAAGGAGTTCCGAATAACGTTTATCTTTGTTCCTGGTTCCTAGAAAACTAAAAATGATTTTCAGGAATGGGAATCACAGGATTATGGAAAATCATCGAACCGACAGCTACTGAAATTCCCCTTGAATGTCTTGAAGGAAAAAAGTTGGCGATTGGTGAGAAAGAATAAGAGGGAAATTGAAGTTAACAATTTTTCTAGATGTTTCCATTTGGATTTATCAAGCTCAACTCGCCTATCCCTCTGATCAACCTGTTCCTCATTTACGCCTTCTTGTGAATCGACTATCAAAACTTCTTTTCTATAAAATCCGTCCTGTCTTCGTTTTTGATGGACCGCAAGTTCCTGCTCTGAAAAGACAAGTTTTGGAATCGAGAAGACAAAAACGACAGAATGATGACGATATTCTAACGAATCCGAAGAAGATGGGGAAGTTAAAGGTTGTGGTCATCATTTCTGATTTTACCCCAAAACAATTATTTCCAGGAGATCGCTGCTGGAGGATTAGATGATGATGCTCTATCGAAGGCTATCAAAGAAGTCATAAGTCCATCGAAAAAGGTTGTGCTCAATGATGTCTACAAGGATATTCCATCAACAAGTACTAATCTTGATAAACCCTCTGCTTATCACCATGATCAATTGGTTTATGGTGAAATCGAAACTTCAGAAGATTCAGATGACAGTGATATTATTGTCGAAGCTCCTGTGAAAGAAGAAAGTCTTGTTAAGAAGGAGGAGGAAGAAGATCAGTTGATTTTTTCATCTAGAAAAATGGAAATTCGGAGTTTAGTAGAAAAACGAGAGGTGATGAGAAACAGCAGACTCCGACCAGACATGGTATGCATTCACAAAAACCCAAAATTCAACCAAAAATGCATAGAATACTTTCAGATTCCACAGGATTCAAAGAGTTTCAGTAACTTCCAAATGCAGCGCCTGCTACAAAGAGGACGGCTAAATGCCCAAATTGAACAGGTATTCAAGAATTATCCCTTACCTTGATAATGACCCCTTTAAGCTGGCCAAATCTTCGACGACAGCATCTGGAGCATTTTCTGGAGATAAAATCAATGTGACAGGTCCAGATGGAACATCTCACGTTCTGAAATATGCTCATAGCGACGAAATTCAAGAAGTGCAACCTGAGTTGAAACGAGAATTTGATACACTTTATCAACCGCCACTAGAAATGACTTTGGATGTTTTCAACGTTGAATATGGTGGCAGAAAGTTAAGCCGAGAAACGACACCTGATGATGTGAGAGAAGAGATTGTGGAGAGAATTGAAGAGCGATTGTTTGATAAAAACGAAGGAGGTTATCAGAGTAAATCAGGAATGTTGGAGGCTATCGCAAGAAAAAGAATTAGGCAACATTATGGAACTGAAACCATTGAAGATAAGGAAGAGGAGAAACGGAGGAGACAAATTGAAGATGAGGAGGATGAGTTACTAGGTGAATTCTATATCGATTGAGTTTATTGACCACAAAATTGTTACAGAAGTTAGTGACGATGAAATGGTGCTTCAAAAGGTTTTGCTCGAATCCGCTGCCAAAGCTTTAGATGAGAAAATGTCAAGTTTGAAAAAGCATCGCCCACAGAGTGATGAAGAGCAAGAAGAAGAAGAATGGGATCCCCAACGAAACAACATTCCATCCACTTCATCAGCGGTTCAAAGAAATCTCGCTGATGAATACGTACATTTGAATTATGACGACGACGAAAAAACTCCGGAACTGTATCGAGATCTTCAAGAATTTCTAACTAACGCTGGAATCCCGTGGCTAGAAGCACCCGGAGAAGCTGAAGCACAGTGTGTTGAGTTGGAAAGACTTGGTTTAGTGGATGGAGTTGTTAGTGATGACAGTGATGTGTGGGCTTTTGGAGTGAAACATGTCTATCGACACATGTTTGCGAAAAATCGACGAGTTCAGCGATACGGAGAGCGAACGTCGGCTAATCGAGAAAACTGTAATCTTTTCTGTAAGTGGTGCTACTTTTCATGTTTAGCTTCGCAACAACTACAATATTTAAGGTTTGCGACGAGAAGATTACATCTCGATTGCTCTCCTTTCTGGAGGAGATTATTGCTCAGGACTCTCCAAAGTTGGAGCTATTGGAGCACTGGAACTTGTTTCAGAGTTCGTGGAAAAACGAATTGAACTGGATGACACTCTGGATGATGTTGAGAATAGGGTAAGAATGATTTTTTTTAATCGGGTATAGTTCATAATTTATAATTTAAAGCGAATATAATTGTATACTGTATAAAATATTTTAGATCCTACGACTCTTGGAAAATGTTGCACATTTGTTCTTGTCTTCTCCAGATGAACACCGTTCTTCTAGTCGAAAAGCCATGATTCTAAGAAGACATGTGACGGAAGCAAATGAAAAAGAACTGATCCAAAGTGTGCGTTTTGAATAAGTTATGTTTCGAAACAATTTTTTCTTCAGGTTTGCTACAATAAAGACGCTGTGCATGCATACCTTCATCCAACCGTCGACGCATCATCTGAAAAATTTCGCTGGCGTCAGATGAACATTCCACTGATTCGACAGATTCTTCACCAACGTCTCCAGTGGCCCGATCGAACTCAACATCACGAAGAACAGAACTCATTCGACGCTTTCGAGAAATGGAATTCGTTTCTGCAAGCTGGCGGAAAAAGTCAAATGCGATTGGATAGATTTTTTGCACAAAAACTAGACAGTTCTCTCGAATTGAAGTGGTCCAAGAAAGTTGTTGAAGCGCTGGAAATGATCAGGAAAAAAGCCAGTGGAAATAAAGAAGAAGTTGAGAAGAAAGAAAAGGATCTCGAAGTGCTCGACGTCAAGAAAAAGAAGCGGAAGACGCCTGAAAAGCCAGTAACGCGTGGTAGAGGACGAGGTAGAGGCCGTGGTAAAGGAGGGAGAGGTGGATCCAAAACTTCGAAGATCCAGGAGCCGAAGGCGCTGAATCTATCGGAAGATAGTAGTTCCAACGATTCCTTTGAGGATTTCAAAGTGTAAAAATCGTTTTATCGCTCACGTAACATTAATTATATTGTCTATGAATAAACTTGAATTTTGATGTTCTTCGATACTTCGAAAGTTCGAAATGTTCTTTCTCATGTGATACTTTTAAGCTTGCTGTTTGGTACTTACTTATAGGATATTCTCATTGCAAATGCTGAGTTTGCTTTTCTTTTCACTATCTTTTTCACCAAAATGGCCAATTTCGGCATGTAAAAGAATGTGCGCCCCAGCGCACATGTGTTTAGTTGGCATTTTTGTTCGCCGAAAATCTCTTATTTTTCAGCTTCCTCTCGGTTATCCTTTCGATTAAGCATAGATTCCATTAAAAATAGGCAATATCCTTTTTTTAGCCAACATCATGCTCAAATTTGTGATATTCTCATCAGTTATCATAGCTCTAGGCTCGTCAATCGAGCTCACCTTCGAGCTTCCAGATAATGCCAATCAGTGCTTCTATGAAGATTTGAAGAAGGATGTCGACACAGTTTTCGAGTTTCAGGTAACTTAGCTCGTGTGATTTACGATTAGTAAGGCTTTATTCATTCAGGTTGTCACTGGAGGTCATTATGATGTAGATTTGATCATTGAAGATCCAAATGGAAAAGTTTTATACAAGGATACCAAAAAGCAATACGACAGCATTAACTTCAAGGCTGAGGTTGAAGGAACATACAAAGCTTGTTTCTCCAACGAATTTTCGACGTTCTCGCACAAAATTGTGTATATGGATTGGCAATTCGGTGATCAAAATGCTCTTCATGCCGCTGTTACTCAAGGAGCTCATGCTATGACTCAATTGGAGAACTATGCTGTTGCTATTGGTGATAAATTGAGAACTGTAAGAGTTTCATCACAAATATTGTTTCAACATCGTGATAACGTTGATTTATTTTCAGATTGATGACTATCAAACGCATCACCGACTTCGCGAAGCAACTGGTCGCAAACGTGCCGAAGAACTCAACGAGCGAGTTATGATCTGGTCTCTTGGACAATCTGCCGTTGTCGTTTTCATTGGTATTGGCCAAGTGTTCCTGCTCAAATCATTTTTCAATGATAAAAGAACTCGCTATTGATCGATTTTCCATTTTCTGTAAAAATCAGCCTCTTCAACCTAATGGGTCTCCTCAGTTGTTTTTTGCCCTTTTTCCCTTTGAATAGCATAAGAATATAAATAATTTATTGATGATTGTTTTGTTGAATTAAAACCCGAAGCGATTTGGTGATCTCAAAAATAATCATTCAAGAATTTCTCCGTTAAGGACAGCTTGGTATTGCTGAAGTCTCCGAAGAAGAGCGTCGTTCTGGTTCAAGAGTGTTTGAATTCCGTTTACAAGGGTCTTCCGCTTTTCACGGTTGCGCTTAGCCTGGAATGAATACAAGTTATATATTAAAATAGTGACATATCCACGCACCTGATTCTCAGGAGTTGTTTCCGTGATAATATTCATTCCATCAAGCGTCTCGAGATGTCTCTCAGCTTCTTCATTGAAATACTTGACTTTCTTCTCCAATTTCTTTCCCATCTCGATTTGCTGAGGCTTCTCCAAAAAACCACGTTCCCAGTCAGCGACGTCTCTCAAGTTGACATCATACGTCTTCTGGAGATTACTCAAGTTATGCTTCTCGTACTGCATCAGCATTTTGAATCCAGCGTCGTCTGCCATTGCGCTCTTTCCTCCCATTACGATAATCTTATCATTTTCCTTGAAGTTCATTGTTGATAATGAAACATCGGCTTCACCTTGGAGAAATTTTCCTGTAAGAACAATTCGTTATTTATTAGGAACTATTTATCACAAACCTCTATGCAACAGTTTCATAGTTTCTATATCCACATCATTGTCAGCAGAAATTCGCTCCCGAAGTTGTCCGAGAGTAGAGATGGATTCTTCTCCTTCCGTCTCTTCGAGAATATCAACAGTAGTTTGGACAGAAGAACAAGAGACAGTTACTTTCATGGCTGAAAGAAAGACGGTTTTAGAATTTTCAATAGAAAAAGACGGTTTTTAGAATTTTCAATAGATAAGATTATCGTAATGGGAGGATGGGAGGAACGAGAGACAACAAATAGAAATAAACAATGGTATCCAACTAACGAACTATTATTGAAAAAAAGAACTGCTGATACTGAGATGAATTCGATTCCAGATGAAGCCAGAATATTCAACGGAATTCGAGATTCTTCTCGCAAAGTCTTCTCGGTTAAAGTCCTCGTGGAGTACACAAGCTTTCACACCAGGGCGCACTTACCGCCCGCTTTCAAAAAAACATTTCGAGGTGAAAAGTTTTTGGCAGTTATTTTTCTCTTGTTCGTCTCTGTTTGTTGTACGCACGGTGATTTTTTTCCTACATTTTTTTTGGTTTACACGGCCACGAAAAGTGGAGAAAGCTAGGCCAGGAGAAGGCGATTTTTGAATTCCCGCCGGCGGGAATTCAAAAACGCAGTGTTAATTTCTCTTCCCTCACTGAATAAAACTTTGAAGACAAAAAATCGGCAAAAAATTTTCGAGGATTTTTAAAAAATTCCGAGCGTTTCTTCTAAATTTTATGAAGTTTATATGACGAAAAAATTAGGTCTCAAAAAACGATCCTTCATACTTAAAAACTGATTTGACGATGCTCACTTCTCGATGGAAGAGAAAGTTCCCACAGAGACAGCCACGGCCGGCGGACTAGAAAGCAGCAGGGCCGTGACCTAACATCCCAAAAAGGGCGGAGCTAACCAATCAGCGAGCGATTTTTTCGCGGCTTTTTCCCTCCAAAACGTTCCACTAAAATGTAGGAAAAAAATCACCGTGGTACGCTAAAAAGGACGGGCGGCGCGAGAGAAAGGTTTTTGAGGTCAACAAAATCAACATCGTTCAGTTGCGTTGTCGAAAAATAGGTAGTTTGTGTTAATTAGTTGGATGGTTCTTAAAATAGATTTTTTTAAAAATTTCCTCAATCATTTGAGTTTTCTATCCGTAAAAATTCAGTGAATTAATGTAGAAAAAAGAAATCTCAAACTTTTTGCATCATATTCGCCATGCCTGTCTCTACTTTTCTCTCCTCTTCCCATGCTCTTTCCTTATGAGTCGCTCCTTTTCTATTCTGTTTTTTGTTGTGCAAGACATAAAGAAAAGGACTCTCTGCATCCCTAGAACATACTTTTTTTCGTGTAAAGAGACCAGAAAAACAAGAGGTTCCAGTGATGCGAGAGTGAAGTTAGAGATACGTGATAGAAGACTTGTGTACGTGCCGAATCTCCTCAGAAAACGTTTCGGCTCAATTTTATTCTCAGCTTCTCAACTTTTCAATAAGACTTTGAAATAGCGCTCCACTAAAGAGACACAGACAGACAGGAACAATGTTCGTAGCCCTGGGCACTCAAATTTATCGACGATATTTTGGACGTGGTGAGCAATTCTTGGCCTCTCTGGAGCCATAATATAGTTAGCAAAAGTGTTGTTTGCTTCTCAGCAAAATTGTTTTTCTTCTTGGATGTTTATTTTTCAACCACCTAGTTTCACGAATGAAAACTGATCAATGATCAAAACCCGTTAGTTTTTTGCTGCCTTATCAGATAGTGGCCCAAAGTATTCCCTTTTTCGATTTTCTTCAATTTTGCCATTCTGTGTTATTCTTTCACTTCTATCACTAATATCTTTCTTACTTTTCCATTATTGATTCCCTTCACTCACCATTCCGATTCCATATTCTGCAACGCTTCTTGAAGGTTTTCTTTATTACAGGGATGGCGATGGCAAACAACGGAAGTGTGGCTAACAAGGTCTGCCTGATTGTCATTGACGGATGGGGAATTTCTGAGGATCCATACGGAAATGCCATTCTCAACGCTCAAACTCCAGTGATGGACAAGTTGTGCTCTGGTGTGTTGACTGCATCGAATCAAATTGAACTTCTTTATTTTCAGGAAACTGGGCTCAAATCGAAGCTCATGGACTTCACGTTGGTCTTCCAGAAGGATTGATGGGAAACTCCGAAGTTGGTCACTTGAACATCGGAGCTGGACGTGTCATCTATCAGGATATTGTCCGAATCAATCTCGCCGTTAAGAATAACCAGCTGGTTTGTCTATAGTTATTGTTTCTCGAAACGTTTTTATCGGCATTTTTCAGGTCAATAATGACAATTTGGTTGATGCCTGCAACCGTGCCAAAAACGGAAACGGGCGTCTCCATTTGGCTGGACTTGTTTCCGACGGTGGTGTTCATTCTCATATCGGTAAATTTTATTTCTATGTCTCCGATTTTCTATTTTATTTTCCAGACCATATGTTCGCTCTGATCAAGGCTATCAAGGAGCTTGGTGTGCCAGAGCTTTACCTTCACTTCTACGGAGACGGTCGTGACACATCGCCAAACAGTGGCATCGGATTCCTCCAGCAGACTCTTGATTATTTGGAGAAGACTGTCGGGTATGCTTTTTTTTTCCGTTTGAGTTCTACTAATAACATTTTCTTCAGTTACGGAAAGCTCGCCACCGTTGTCGGACGTTACTACGCCATGGACCGTGATAAGAGATGGGAGCGTATTAATGTTGCTTACGAAGCTATGATTGGAGGTGTTGGAGAAACTTCTGATGAGGCTGGAGTGAGTTTATTCGTTTTTAATCTCTCTATAATCTTAATCGTTTGCAGGTTGTTGAAGTTGTACGCAAGAGATATGCTGCTGATGAGACCGACGAGTTCTTGAAGCCAATCATTCTTCAAGGAGAAAAGGGACGCGTTCAGAATGATGATACTCTTGTGTTCTTCGACTACCGTGCCGATCGTATGCGTGAGATTTCTGAGGTGAGTTCAAAATCGGTTCCTGTTAATTTAGTTAATTTTAGGTCATGGGAATGGAACGGTACAAGGATTGCAATTCAAAACTCACCCATCCATCAAACGTCCAAGTCTACGGAATGACTCAATACAAGGCCGAGTTCCCATTCAAATCCTTGTTCCCACCAGCATCCAACAAGAATGTTTTGGCTGAGTGGCTCGCAGAGCAAAAGGTTTCGCAGTTCCACTGCGCTGAAACTGAAAAGTACGCTCATGTCACATTCTTCTTCAACGGAGGACTGGAGAAACAATTCGAAGGAGAGGAGCGGTGCTTGGTTCCAAGCCCGAAGGTTGCCACCTACGATCTCCAACCTGAGATGTCTGCTGCTGGAGTTGCTGACAAGATGGTTGAACAAATTGAGTCTGGAACTCATCCATTCATCATGTGCAACTTTGCTCCACCAGATATGGTGGGACATACTGGAGTTTACGAAGCTGCTGTTAAGGCTTGTGAGGCAACGGATGTCGCCATTGGAAGAATCTACGAGGCTGCTCAGAAGCACGGATACGCTTTGATGGTCACTGCTGATCATGGAAACGCAGAAAAGATGAAGGCTCCAGACGGTGGAAAGCACACTGCTCACACATGCTACCGTGTTCCGTTGACATTGAGCCATCCAGGATTCAAATTTGTTGATGTAAGATTTTCTTGGTGAGATACTGATATTGATCTAATTTTCTTATTTACAGCCAGCTGACCGTCATCCTGCTCTCTGCGATGTTGCTCCAACTGTTCTTGCCATTATGGGGCTGCCTCAGCCAGCCGAGATGACCGGTGTTTCGATTGTTCAAAAGATCTAAACTCGATAATCATGTTCTATGAACTGTTTTTTAACAGTATTCGTCACCCTATTCTTCCCTGTTCCTACTATCTAAGTCCCTGTTTATAGTCTAAAAATTCCAGTGATTTTGCACCCATTTTATAGATATATATGTAGAGTCATACTTCTTGTGAATAAATCTAACCATTTCACCTATTTCAATTTCTTCCTGTTATTCTTTGATAAGCCAGAAACCTTGTCCGCTGAGTCATACTCTATTTATTATTTACTTTTTTTTCGATAGTGTGTGCTCGGTTGTTCGAAACCCCTCCCTAAACAGTTGCTCATCCTCGTTTTGAAGGGTCAATTGATGTGACATGTGGCCAGTAGACACTCGATGAGCACATCTGCAGAGCAGAGCACTGGCGGCTCTCAAAAGATTGATTTGATCGGACTTTTACTAGCGAAAAAAGTCGAATAGCGATGGTTTTCTTTTCTCGTCACTTTATTTTGCACTCTTTTTTCTCCTTCCTTCTATCTTATCGCAGTTTCTAATGCTCTGTGTCTGACCGACACCCCATTTTTTTCATGATGGTTTCTCGAAAAATCTATGAGAAGAAGGAGGAGAAGAATGTTGCAATTTCGCTATCACACTTTTCCCATTCCGTTTAGCAAGTGAGAACTCACTCTAGAAACAATTACCTCAATAAGTAGGACAAGTGACGTGCATGACCCTGACCTAGATACGTGGTGTTTTCAGCCAAGATTTTAGGCCAATTCCCAGTTGTTCATTTGTCCTTCATTTCTCAAAAATCCCTTAAAATCCGCTCCCTTTTCAATAGTCATGATAAATTCTGAATTCCCTTCAACAGATCCTTTTGGTCTCCATCATTGAAACTTTTCCAGAACCTCAAGCGGAAGTACCTCGACAACCTCGTCTTCTCCCACGTGGCCACGCTCTCTTCTCGGACGAACTGAAGAAGGTGGGTACATTCATTTCACCTCATCACAAAAAACAGATAAACAACGAATTGCATTTTCCGCACTGACGTTGTTGTTCATCTAAATGATCACGTCATCCCTCCCTCATTCATCCCACTCCTTTATATTGCTCCCAAAGCTTTCTCTCTCTTCTTTCTCTTTTTCAATTCTAGCATGTCTGTTTATGGAAAGAGCCGTTTTTTGCTGCTCCGCGGCGCCATCTCTGCCTCTTTCCGACTCTAGTATCCCAGTGTTGTTTTTCGTTTTTAAGCTTCTTTTTCACTGTTTCTTTTGCTTCGTCGCTTCTGCATTCATTTCCGACCACATCCAGAGAAAAAGCTCTTGACATTCACTTTAGTCGCAGGATGACCTTACTTTTTGAAACAAGATTTCTGATCTAGATACATACTGAAAAACAGTTGTACCTACTCTGATCCCCTTTCGATTACTGATCAAAGTAATTCTTTCCAACTTTAGTATATAGGGATAGATGAATTTTTGAAAACCGGTTTTTAGTTGTAAACGACTTGTTATTGAATTCGCTTTCTTTTTGCATTTATTCTCGAACCATCTCCTTACTATCTACCATCTTCTTCCTTCTCCGTCATCTTTTCCCGCATAGCATAACAAGATCTTACGATGCTTGCGGAGATCCTCCGTTAGTGATTCCTCCTAACGTGAAATAATATAATACAAACGATTAAATATAATACAAACGATTTACCCGAACAAGGAAGTTTGTACCGAAGCGAAGAAGAAGAACTAGGAAAAGAGAAACACTTTCGTTTCATTTTCACTTCTTACGCATAGAGGAATAATGACCAGAAAGCAGATGAGGAGGACAAGGCAGAAGAGAAGTGTGGACGGATGCGACGAGATTATAATTGATACGGTTTTCGAAGATGAATTGTCAGAAAAGGAGGAGAAGCCCGGTTTTGGGGTTGAACAGAGGCGCGATAATAAGGATGAAGAACGGATTTGTTGAAAAAACAGTGAATGTCAAAACGAGAATCCTATTGAAAGCCCCTTCATCTCTGAAAATGAATCCCCATCTCTTTCGAGAACACTTCTTTTCATCCCAATGCGATGTCAGAAACAGAAAACGAAAGCAGTAATAGGATGCGAGCGAAAGGAGCGCATGCTCATTAGGCAGTGGCTCATCTTGTTTTCGTTTGCATTTCAGAAAAAAGAAGTGGATTTGTTTTGAATCTTCGATGTGCTCATTTGGATTCCTCAGCTCGGCATGAAAACTATATATGGCACGATTCTCGTCAGGGTAGTAGTTGACGTATTGAATTTTTTCTGAAATGTCGGGTCCAGACATTGTCGGCTCCGGTTCATGTCAGCATAGCGAATTGCCAAAACGGTCACTTGATCCGTGTTGTGAGTCATCGAAGTTCTAGCCAGTACAAATTTTGTCGATTTTTGAGGGTCAATATCCCAGCTCCTAGGAACTCTCAGAAGGGCGGGTTACCTTTTCGGTTTCCGAATGCATTGATCAGTTTCCCGTGGTCGACCCTGTCTGGACCTAACATTTCAGCCTACGTTCCTAGTCAGGAATCTTTTGGAAAAAATAGCTTTCGGTTCTCAAAAAATGTAATTCTTTCCCATACTTGTCAATCACTGGTTTGCATAATTGCATCACAACTCTCTCCCACCACCACTCTGTTCTCCTCCTTTCCTTCGTTTTCTGCTTCACATTCGTTAGTTTTTCCCATTTGGAAGTGTCGCCTCTTCAGTCTCCAGAACTAGTGTCATTCCTCCCCGTTCCCTTCCCTTTTTCTTCTTCTCGTCTCGAAGATTTGTTCAGGAGACGACAACGATAATGAGTGTGGGGGTAGAAACGACTAGGATGAATAGAGACGAGAAAAAACTATGAAGTCTATGGATGCTATTCAAGTTTTCATTCTCTTCATTGTTTAGATAGGAGATACTTTATTCGTTCTCAGAATCATCTTTGCTTTCCCATTCTCGGCGTCCGCTCTGTTTTGATTTTTTATCACCAGTTCCCCATAAAATATATATTTTTCCCTTCTATTCGCTTTTCACTTTTTTATAGCTTTTCCCCTATTTTTCTCCGTGCTTTTCCATTCTGATCACATCCCTTCGTACGATTCAGTTTATTTTTGGGATCCCTATTGTAAGTTGTTTTTCCAATTCGCTAGGATTACAAAAACAGCTGCTAATCCTAGACTCAACAACTAGGCAGATAGATTTGAGAGCTCCCAACATATTACGGTGCTAGATGCTGTATACAGTTGGGATACATTCCGGAAATTTCTAAACTGTTTAATTAGAATGGACAGAATGAATATTTATACCTGTATAAATATCATCCACCGTTCCACTCCCTCTATTCATGGACCGACAGTATCCGCTCTTCAATGACTCACTGGTATATTGTATGTATGTCTTTTATGAATGTGCGATACACGTATAATTTACGCACTTTTTTCATTCCTTCGTCCGGCTAGTATTAGTGGTTGACCAAGTGAAAAACTACGCAGATGAGAAGTACTCTTTGCAGTGCGATCGTCGAACACTGTCATATTCTGGTTTTGTAGAGGTTTCCTTCATGTTGGTCGAAGGAGGAAAAATCCGCTGAATTGAATTGACGTTACTTGAATTGGATTGAAATCATAAGTGGTTGTTTTCAACTGTTTTCAAAGTCCTTTTGAAGTTTCTTGAATCTATATTTCCGGCTTGCTCCAAAACGACCTTATTATTTCACAAAAAGGTTTTATGGCTCATCTTCTCATTCCATTTTATAGTATCTGCGCGATCTGTTTGTGAGGATTAGGGCACCTATTCGGATCAAAAACAGTTACCTCTGTTTTGCGGCATGCCGAAAAAGAAGATCGAGATGGCGCAATAACCTTTCCGATTCGATCGGTTCAGAGGGGAGAAAAATAATGGAGTTTATCTGTTTGACGGACGTCATCTATCCCCGATTCCCTGCTGAGTAATTGGAGGCGGCAAGCCTAATTTGAGATTGAAATTGACCATGAAATAGGATAATTCGAGAGAGTGGGCGTGGCCTCAAGAGTCTTGGGAACGGTGCAAGATATGGGAACTTTCAGAAGTCGTTCCTTATGTATCATGCATGTCCAAGCTTTTTGTTGTTTCAACGACAGGCGATCAAAAAAGACACTGTAGAATGGAACTTTGATTCCTTCGAATCTAACGACCGGATCCGTTTCAATCCTCCTAACTTTTGAAAAGTCAAGAAAGAAGTGCCCTTGGAATGTACGGAATCCAATGCAAGTCCTTGAAGATTTTTTCTTATTCTACTGGTCCTTCTTTTTCTCATTGCTCAAGGTCTCCCCTCCTGGTACTTTACTACCGAATAGTGTTACGTGCACCCAACCTCCTTCACATTCGACACTTGCTGGTCCCGAATACCATTGTAAATACCATCTCCTTCATTCTTTTCTCTCTGTGCTTCTCGTATTCACACGAACTCTAAGCACTGTCTGCATGGTTGACCTAGTGTGTGAGATGATCCCGAATGAAAGACCTCTTGCGCTGTCCGAGAGACAGAGGCGGAATGGGCGGCCCCTCCGACACTTCCTTTAGTTAAACGAAGGTTGACTCTCTTCTCTCTTTTCTCTGTTTGCCTCTTTCGGAATGTCTCTGTGACGACCTGACCACCCGGGGGGAGATTCACGGGATCGAACCTCAATTCCCGATTTTTGGGTATTCGCAGATGTTCCTTACCCGGGCATGCCATGTCAAGTCCTGACTATACAGCTGATGGTAAATAATGTTCACCAATTAGCTGGGTGTCAAGAACATAAATTACCTTAATTGTCCCTAGATTCTTATCATCCCTGTCATCTTTAATGGCTCGTTAATCTTGTCTTTTTTCTAACTGGATAGATATGAAGAACCTTCTCAGGGTTGAGGAAGTTCCTTGTCTACTCCAACAAGCCTCTTCCTTCTATTATCTCTTCTTTGAAATTCTTTGACTATTTCATCGAAATGTCCATCCGGTTCTTCAGATGAAGTCATCGACAATCTTCTCTCAAATTCATTATTCATTTACACTTCCGCAACCCTCCGTTCCCTTCAGTTTCCTTCATTTTTTGTCCACAATAAAAAGTGAGAAGCTTCTGTCTTCTCCAGTATACAATCTGTGTCCACCCTCCCACTCGTCTTCTGCACAACACAATGATGTTGACGTTAGAAATTGAAACAAAACCATAATAAAAGCTGCTGGCTCTTGTCGTTTTTCAAACAGTTGATAAGATTCTTGTCTCTCCTACCTCACCGCATGTTTGTACTATCGAAGAGTGTTTCAGGCACTCTTCGTTCTGATTCCCTTATCGAAATAGAAACAATCCGGGTATCGAGAGGAGGTAGAGAGTACGTAATTGACAAATGATAGGCACCAGTATGGCAGGTCTACTCCTCCCACTCTACAGAGTTCTACTTCTAAGCTTTAAAATTTCAGAGTTTTGCATTTTGGGTGTCAGATGGTGAAGCTTATTTTAAGGGTCCCGCCTTTCTATACCTACAGATACCATTTTCAATTTAAAGAGGTCAACTTTGAGGGTTTGAAAAAGTGGAAAATGTGATGGTGAGGACTCACTTTTTCAAAACCCTCGAAGTTAATTTTTTTAAACTGAAAGTGGGAAAATTGTAACTTACTGTGTAGCGCAGAATAACCTTTTTCTATAAAACTCTTTGAAAACTCTGAAAGATAACACTAGAACTTTTCAAGTTTTCCACTTTCTCCTGCTGTTCTTCTTATCAAAATGCCTCCTCTTTTCTCCTCTCCTCTGAATTCTAGAACCATAGATGATAATTTGAATAGTACTAGCTGTCGCGTACATTTCAATTAAAGATCACAATCAGTGCATTCTCCTCTTCACCGTAGAGTCATGTGAAGAACAAAAGTTCTTCTAGGCTCACACTCCCCACCCCATCATCTGTTGGAAAGAGAATAGATAAGAAATAAAAAGTCAAAGTTTTCCTATACCATCTTTTTTGTCTTTCTTCCTGATATGTAGGTCATTACGCCCCCAGAGAGATACATCATGATCGTCGAGGCGAGATATAGATGTATATGGAGTCGTATCTCACTAACTGGTCTTTTTTCTTTTTTGTCGGTTTTTACAAGTCCGAGTGTTGAAAACCGATAATCTCGAGAGACATATGACAGGTGTGCTTGCATAAACTTTTTGGACATGAAATTGTACTTTCCAGCTGGTCTGAAACACCTCTCCTGAATTACATGTTTCTTTATTTGACCCCTCTCTCTCTCTCTTGGGCCCTAATCATCTGCTCTTCCTCCTCCTTTTTTTGCTCCACCCTGTTCCGCAATCCGTTTGATTCAAGTGACCTTCTCTCCCTTTATGAGATCTGATAGGTAAACTAACCACGACCCGCTCTCGGCCTCTACTAGTTTAGCAAACAGTAAGCCGGTGCCGGCTCTCGCTCGGTGCTCTTTCTTTGGTCGAAGGGACTTTTGACGTCTAACGTCACTCATATGGACTTATCGAGCAGTTTTTTCTACATCTCAGCTGATGATCGCTTTTTTTTAACTCTGTAAAGTTTCAGAAATCATCCATAGGATTATGCAGATTCTGTTTTTGAAAAAATACAGAAATCAACAAGTTTAGTGTTTCCAAAGTTCCACCAATGTTTACAATTTCCAATATTTTCAATATGCACCCAGTATTCCCCAGTACCCGAAAGTTTTTCTTTTTTCCCATGAGAACCCAACCATTTTTACGATTATCTCCTAGTGTTGATCCACAATACCTTCTTTACTGCCTACTATCCCCGTCGACCACTATTCATTGGAGATAACAATCAAATGGAGGGAAGATAGTGATGGATGAGGAAGATTAGATTCATTTCTTTTTCTTATATTTCTCTTTATATAGAAATAGGCTGCGACGATCCTTTTTTATGTTTTAGGGACCTCCAATTTCTACTGAATGTGTTTACATTCATCAATTACTCAATATCCTATGACCCATCTTCTCTTCCTCTCTCTCCTATTCTGAATATCCTCTTATTCTGGCTCCTTTTCCCATCCATCTGGTCCTCTTTTCAAAATCTTATCCTTCATCCTTTTAACAGTTTTCTTTCCTTCCCCATTTCCCTGCGCATCTTCTTCTCAAACGTTGTTTCTCTTTCCTGTTCTATTCAGCGAGCATTTACATAGACAACTAGAGACAGCATAGAAATAACATGTTCTTTCAAGAGACCCCAGTCCGCGCAAGACATCAAAGCGGGGGGCAGTTTGTCGACGTGTCCTAGGGCCTAGTTGGCGAAGCGTTGTGAAATCGCGTTTCAGGCCTGTATAGGTCGCTTCTTATTCACATTGAGAACGTCTTGAAACCCGGACTTATTAGGGTTTTTCTTCTATTCGCCATTATCTGGCCGATAAGTACCCTCTGAACCTGAATTTACAGAGGGTACACACATTTTCACGTTTGGCCACGTGTCGTCTTCCATCGGAACGAAATGGACCAGGACTTTGACCTCGATGGCATTGCACCATTGGATAGCAAGGATACGTTAATGATGCTGATTGGAAATAATCATGGATCTCATATAAGCAATGATGATGATTCATGGGCAGATGATGGATCTTTGAATCAAATGTATGGTCAAGATATGAACGGATTCGATGAATCGATTTTAAGAAATTGTGAGTTTTGAAAAGATCCGGCTTAAAAAATATATATCGGTAAATTTTCAAAAATTCCATTTATTCCAGTCACTGACAACACCACCCCTGAGTCATTCACTGATGACCTTTTGCAAACTCTGGAACAAATGGATCACGAAACTTATAACATGGGAAACAACTCTGATGCTATGGATGATCATGACTACAGTCTATCACCACAAGACTCTGGATCCCTTCCGATTTCTCCAGCAAGCACATCTCCCTCATCTTATCATTCTTCCGGCGGTGAAGACAACATGGATAGCTATCCATTTACATTCGATATCCTTCAACAAGCTTCAAATGAGCTATTCAGTGCCAAAGATGAAGACTACGAAATTTGCAGTGTGAGTTGCTCATCTATTTTTATTTTGTGCTAATTTTTGGAGAAACTGGAGCTCCTTTGTGCTGTTTTTTTTTCTCCTAAGTGTATTAAGTTTCGAATTTCACTCAACATTCTAAGCAAAGGTCAGAACATTCGAGCCATCGCACTAATGTCTAGGATATACATACTGCTCTGTTTATTTTTGGGATGTATAAACAATGTGACAATGGAGGAGGAGGGAAGAATAACCATAGTTTGTTGAGAACAATGATGAATTTGTGGTGATTAGGAAAATAATGGATCGAAAATTATTGTCAACATTTGGAGCTTTTTGAGAAAACTCTCTAAAACTGTTTGATATTACAGAGTGGACCCCTTGTTGCCTACACAAATCCCACCAATACATCAGTCAGTACTCAACACCATCAACAACAAAAGAGACTGAGTCAAGCAGGCTTCCCACATCAAACCTCAAACGGTCTCGTTCGATTCAGTGAGTTTTTTTGAAATGAATACGGTGTCTCGAATTTGGAAACCGGAGCATATCTATTTTCTTTCATCCTCCTCGATAGATTTAATAGTCTCCTGCAACAAACGAACATCAAATAGTGTGTTTGGGAGAGTTCCAAATTTGAAAGCATTTCTTTTCTTTTCTCTTCTCGTTTTTCCCCATATTTGTACAAACCACCTCTCCTCCTCATCCATTTTTCCGTCCACTCGCAACTAGCAAGCACACAATCAAAAGGCGTGAATTGAACGGACGGACAAAATCGTCGTTTTTCTATTTCTCTCGTTCTCTTTTTGTATGTATGTGTGGGTGTTTGCACAGTTGGGAACGGACACAGGAATCGACCGAAAAGAGAATCGGGAGAATCGATTTGATTTGATTTTGACAGCGGCGGAATAAAATTGAAAAAGGGAATTGAATGGGAATAGAATGTAGGAGCTGGGAATCGGAAAATAACTGAAACGAGGGGGTTTGAATAACAATATTCGGGGGGTCTGAATAACAATATGAGTTCTCTCCCCAAGTTTCCAACTAGGAATCTATCTTTTATCAATCTCCAACATTCAATTATTTGTTAAATTTCATGTCCAAATTGAAACTTCTTATCTTCTCCCAACTGGTTTATCCATCCATTTTATTGCAAACATCAAATCGTTTCGTCATCTCTCTTTATCGATCTTATCTTCTAATCCCAACCTACTCTACCCCATCGCACGTAACATGTTTCATTCGTCTATCTCATCGGCGGTTAGCGTCCTGAAGACTAACGCTGAAGAGGCTGGTACCAACTTGTACGTCAAAATGTTCATGACATGAAAAGATGAGATATACTCGAAAGAAAATTGGGGGAATACTTGTCCATCCTTCATCAATTTATTTCAGAACCTGGCCAACAACGAGTACTCAATCCAGCGAGCATATCTCTCAATGCATCCTCCTCAACATACATTCCATCTACCACATCATCATCATCCACATCTTCATCATCAGGATTCGTGAAACCATCCACAGGTCGCAAGTATCCACAGCTCACACTGACCGAGGAAGAGAAGCGGTTATGCAAGAAAGAGGGAATCTGCCTACCCGACTTCTATCCACTCACAAAAGCAGAAGAGCGAGACCTGAAACGTATCCGCCGGAAGATTCGCAACAAGCGCAGTGCACAGACTAGCCGCAAGAGGAAGCAGGTGAGCAATTCTTTATTTTTGAGGAGCACGATAATAGTAGGGATGATGATGACCTTTTTACTGTCTGCTCACAAGGGAACACGGCATGTTGACCCAGTGCCAGGTGGTGGTGGGGGTAGCGACCGCACAGTGAGCACAGAGATTTTTGTTTGTGACAAAAAACAGTCGGGAAAAGTTGTGTGGCAAATATCCAGAAAAAAGTACAACTAGTTAGGAGGAGGAGGAAGTTCAGGGTCAATCTTCGATGATTACTGTACTTTGGCGCCGTTATGTTGCAAAGTGCAATACGATTTATCGCTTCATTGTCACACGAGTGTCAGCACACTCACTTCCAGAAACTGCCAATCTCGTATTAATAGTATGCCTAATGTCGAGGACCTGTCATTTCTGTAGTTCTTATGTGATTCGCAAAACCTAAGTTTTCTGTTTCGAATTCAGGGCAAGGGTAGTCATCCAACAAGTGTATTCTTGTTATTGTTCCCATTTACAAGTCCACAAAACAGACTATGAAAACATGTGTTTTTCGCACTGTCAGCTGACCACCTAACACCGACGACGTCTACTTTTTTCTCCCGAAATAGGCCATGGACATTGGGGTGTCGGGAAGAGGCGAAGAGCGTGAGAAGCCCGAAGGCCTTGAGATGAGAGAAAATAAGACATTCTTCGGGATTGACCTCTTCTTGGACATGAGAAGGGTTATATGGATGAATAGATGATTGGGGGAATGATGAAGAAGAAGCAGTTTCTCTTCGGAACTATGTCATATAAAAAAGGAGGGAGAGCCATTGATGTAGATCTAGATAAGATAAAATCTAAGCGGGGGTTTATGACTGCGAATGGAGAATGATGATGTCAGAATTACCAGTAGTGTATTCTTATGGGTCAATAAACCAATTATCTATTTTTGCAGGATTACATCGAACAACTGGAAGACAGAGTATCGGAATCCACGAAAGAAAACCAAGCACTCAAGCAGCAAATTGAACGATTAACCAGTGAAAATCAGTCAGTACTCACTCAACTCAAGAGACTTCAAGCACAATTATATCAAAGTGCGAAGAGAAGTACACAAGCTGGAACATGCCTTGCTGTTATTATGCTCTCTGCTTGTCTTCTTGTTGCTCCACAACTGAATCCATTGGTAAGACACTGATGATGATGAACTTCCACTAATTCTCCTGTTTCTAGGTTCGCCAAGACGCTCAAAATGCCATCGAGTGCATTGACGAGGCTTGCCAGCCAACAGTCACATCTCCGAATTCCCCGAATTCGGCTCAACAAGGCGTCGTCGCCGTTCCATCGGCCGTCGTCCCATCTGCTGGACCAGTCATGGTCACCTCTAATGTCAATCGTCAAATCATTCGGAACTCTGTGATGAATCAGAACAATAACAACAATCATAACAAGTATCACTCCCCTGGAAACCTGAGCCATCACCATATAGCACTGGACAATTCGAATCATTCTCCGCCAACATTACAACCTCAGCAGCACTACCAACAGCAGCATCCACCTTCAACATATCGTCGCAGCGACGAAACGATCGCAATGGCAATGGCCAAGATCGGAGGACGCAAGCCCTCCTCGACGTCATCGTCATCTGCTTCGTCCGTCGCTTCGTCGACATCTTCATCCTCGGCAACATCGCCCATCTACCGTACCTCGCGTACGCTCGGGGCATTCGAGGATCAGTGTGATGCTGCTTCGGATGACTCCAATTGTGCCAATATGCCACCATTGGTGCCAATGAAGATGGCCGGACAGACACAGAAGAGAAAGATTATTTCTGTGAATGGACAGCCAAGAGTGACCTACAGAGCAATTCCAGCTTCGATGATTAACAATGGACAGACCCAATACTACAAAGTGCAACAACAACAGCCAAAAGTGCAATATGTGTCGATGGAAAGACCGATCAAGTATGAAGTGGTGAGTTTTTCAAGTTGTCTATCGGGTTTCTTATGGTTTTCCTTATCCCCATTTTCAGTTCTCATTACCCTTTCAAATCTTATTTTTAGTTTCAGCTAAACGACTACATCAAAGTCGAGGATGAGACTTCCCTTCGTCTTCCAAGCTCATGGTCATCGTCTGCTCCACGTCTTCAACCACAAGTCAACGTGTCCGCTTCTCGCAACATGCGTCCGTTGACAGTGGCCACCCCAATCCACTTCCAACCATCACCAACCAAGAAAATCAAGACCCAAATGTTTTAATTCTCTCAATTTCTGAATTTATAATCTTTATATATCTGCACCCTCTCCTGCTTCTCTCGGTCATTCCAAGATCCGGTAATTTGAACCACCATTATAATAATCGCTCGTAGTTTTCCGTTTTTATTGCCTTTCCTTTCCCATTTTCACTAGAGTTGACCTCTGCCATCTACCTTCCCTGTCCAATCTAATCAAATATGTATTTATTCAAATGTTATTGATCGCATAGAGTTATATTTCCTGCCTGCTTGTCGCCAATCCCCCAAAATAGTCGTCGCCCATCTGAGATATCCCAAAATACAAATAATTCTAATCATCTGTCATCATCCCTCCCATTCTTATCCCAAGGTTGGAAAAGTTTCCAAAGTACCGGGTTTCCTTTCCTTTTTCTTTTTTCTTTTCCCTTTTCAAAGGCTCTTTCACTTCGCCCGACCCTTTTTGATTGTTGAGTTTTACCCCTTTTCTTGTTTTCCCTTTTTTCTTCACACAGAAAATCTTTTTTGTTTCTCTCATAACTATCCAGAATTCAATCACTTTCCTCTCGATTCTCCTTATCCTCCTCCCTTTCCAATCAAAATTTTTTCTCCACGATCAAGTATTGAAATAATACCCATACAGTAGCCGTTTCTACACTACCCTCCTTTTTCTCAAAACGTTTATTTTAACCAATCAGAGATTTGAAGCACCCTCAATAAAAACATTGGCTTTGGTATTCATATGTCCTACACGAAGAGAACAAAAATCAGTAAACAATACAGACATTTTGACGTAAACTCCCAATTTTCTCTGGGAATCTAGGAGCCTAGGCTAGATTCAATAAATGGAAAATGTCAATTCTGATTCTGAATCTCACGATGAGTTGGTTCAAATTGATCATAATTCTTCATCTAATTGCTATTCTAAAAAGCAAAAAATTGACGACTGAAGAAAATAATCAACGTCTGGAGCAATGTGGAAAAAGGGATACAAGTATGAGAGTCTTCATGATTTCAATAAAAAATTGAAAATTTAGATAAAATCTTCAACGGAGCAACAGTTGTTCCAAATCGAGCTCCATGGGCAGTTGTTGTTAAAACTGCTAAAGCTGACGGCGGCAGTCATTGTTCTGGAAGCTTGATATCTCCAAGACATGTTATTTCTGCAACTCACTGTATTGCAAATCACACAGAATTGGATTGGGCTAGAACAGATATTCTCTATCCGTTTGATAGAGAAAAATGCACTGAAAATGAGTAAGCTAAGATGAAAAGTAGTATAAAATTAATACTCACATGGAATGAGTCCGAAGTGTTATATCGGGTTTTGGCCGAGAGTACTACCAATCGATAGACCTCAAAAAGTTATGGTAGGATGTGCTAACACTTTTTTTTGTACTTCCCCCCTCCTCCAGAAAAATCGCATATACTAAAATTTGCCCGAAATGTGGGTGGGGCGCCTTTGAAACCATGTAACTTTGTTGAAACTAGCTTGATTTTGACAAACTAAAATGAGAAATAAAGCCAATAACATTCTGCTTAAGATTAACAAGCAGTAAAAATGAAATCGCAACTGTAACATTTTGAAAATTTGCCTCAAACACAAAAGTTAAGTACCAAATATTTCCTAAAAAAATTTTCAACCGTTATAATTTTATGAAACTATCTTTTTATGAAATCTCCAAGTGCGATTACCCCGAAAAAGTAGTTTTTGTAACTGTCATGTCCTGTTTATAGGATTCCAAGCTCATCAAAATCACGAATTTGTGAACCATGTGACGAAAATAGTTCGGAGCCAATTTTTTCTTCACTGAAAGTTTTTCAATTATAACAGATAACTCTTAATCAAGTCTTTTTCTATTAGTAGGTTTTTGGAACTTCCGATTCGGTCAAGGTTAAGCCGAGTTATGAACGCTCAAACAACCACTTCCAGATTTTCTTGTCATCAAGGTAGATAGAAAATTTAAATTTTTGTTTTCTAGATTTTTGCAGATTTTTTGTCATAAAATGATTAGAATATCATTAAAAGACATAATGAAGTGTTCTGAAGATAACAAAATGTACTACATTCAATAAATCGGAAAGAATCAGAAGATCGTTGGAATGACTTGAGCAGGGTGTGATTTTGACCATTCAGACAGTATCAAATGCATGAAAATAACTATTAATGTTTAAATGAGTGATGTTTTCATCATTTTATGACAAAAAAATCTGCAAAAATCTAGAAAACAAAAATTTAAATTTTCTCTCTACCTTGATTACAAGAAAATCTGGAAGTGGTTGTTTGAGCGTTCATAACTCGGCTTAACCTTGACCAAATCAGAAGTTCCAAAAACCTACTAATAGAAAAAGACTTGATTAAGAGTTAGCTGTTATAATTGAAAAACTTTCAGTGAAGAAAAAATTGGCTCCGAACTATTTTCGTCACATGGTTCACAAATTCGTGATTTTGATGAGCTTGGAATCCTATAAACAGGACATGACAGTTACAAAAACTACTTTTTCGGGGTAATCGCACTTGGAGATTTCATAAAAAGATAGTTTCATAAAATTATAACGGTTGAAAATTTTTTTAGGAAATATTTGGTACTTAACTTTTGTGTTTGAGGCAAATTTTCAAAATGTTACAGTTGCGATTTCATTTTTACTGCTTGTTAATCTTAAGCAGAATGTTATTGGCTTTATTTCTCATTTTAGTTTGTCAAAATCAAGCTAGTTTCAACAAAGTTACATGGTTTCAAAGGCGCCCCACCCACATTTCGGGCAAATTTTAGTATATGCGATTTTTCTGGAGGAGGGGGGAAGTACAAAAAAAAGTGTTAGCACATCCTACCATAACTTTTTGAGGTCTATCGATTGGTAGTACTCTCGGCCAAAACCCGATATAACACTTCGGACTCATTCCATGTCAATTTGAAGGCACTTAATTGTACCTGAAATCCCAGCAAGCAGAGTGCATGTAGTGAACAAAAAGTATGAAATGATTGGCCGAGCGAAATTCGTGAGTTCTTCTTAAGCCTTCTCTATTTATGAAACACCGATTTCAGTTGTATCTACTAAATTTCTGTCGTAAACTCACTAAGAACGAATTCCAAATCCAATATCCAGATGATGTGATGATTATTGAACTATCTGAAGACGTTGAGTACGCTCCAGAAGTTAAACCTGCTTGTCTAGCAAGTAAGTGATTTTAGCTTTAATTACTCCTCAACAATTTCCATTCTCAGGTAGCGTCGCAGACAATGAAGCCGGGAAATTAGTGACATTATTTGGATATGGAGATAATCGTTAGTTAAATTCTATTCTTCTGGGCAAGAAAACAATTTCAGCTAAACCGGGAGTTTCGGAGACTGCTGTAAAGGATAAGCCAGAAAATGCAACACTTTTAACTCAGGAAATCGATGTGAGCAATCACGATCCTAAACTGATTTTGGTTTCTCGATTTTCAGATTTTGCCAGTGAACGTGGAAGGTACAGTAAATCGAATGGATCCCAGAATATTCAAAGCACAAAGTCATTCAAAAAATAGTATTATGTGTCCGGTATTGGAAGAATTGTGAACTCCGGAACGATAAATTATTTTCAGGGAGATTCGGGAGGCGGTGCTGTTAAAATGATTGATAGCCGAGTTACTGTCGTCGGAGTGGCTCAGAGATGTATCAAAAGTTCAAAACTTAAATCTTATTTTCCGTTTCAGCCACTTGCGCATTGCTAGAAAGAGGCGAGAAAGGTCATGAAATTTATGGTGCTGTTGGATTTTATGCCGAAGAAATCTGTGATCTCACTGGAGTCTGCACACCAATACCGGACACACCGGACTCTTCGAATGAGATTCTCAATGTTCTCTTTTTCCTGGTTATCACTGCTTTTTGGTGTATCCAGCAATGAACTTTCGTAGAATAATCGGTTGGAATTACAAAAAGTCAAAAAATTAGTCAAAAACTAGTCAAAAATAAAAACTAGTCAACTAGTCAAAAATTAGTCAAAATTAGTCAAAAAATTTGGAACGCTTCACGAATTTGCGTGTCATCCTTGCGCAGGGACCATGCTAATCTTCTCTGTATTGTTCCAATTTTAGTATATGTTCTCGGAAGAACGAAAATGTATCTATGGGGATCTGGTTATATAGGGACCCCCTAGAGAGCAGCCGACATCTCGCGGGTTCCGCCATCCACTATGTACTGTGTGTGGAGGGGCGGGGATTGAGATTCCCAGGAGCGCATTTTTGGATTCTGCTCCCGGGAAGATAAGCCACACACAAAGTACAGTGGATGACGTAACCCGTGAGATGTCGGCTGCTGTCTAGGGGGTCCCTATATAAACAGATCCCCATAGATACATTTTCGTTCTTCCGAGAACATATACTAAAATTGGAACAATACAGAGAAGATTAGCATGGCCCCTGCGCAAGGATGACACGCAAATTCGTGAAGCGTTCCAAATTTTTTGAAAAATTTTGGATGACATACAAAGGCAGTTTACTTCTTCATTCATTGAAACAAATACCTAATAGAAATCAAAGTCAATAATCAGAGTCAATATACTATAGTCTCATAATCACCATGCTTCTCTCCAAAAAAACCTTCAGATCCTAGTCAATTCACAAACTTTTTCTCTATAGAATCCAGCATACATCTCCACACCATCCTTTCCTCGCCTCATTTTCACACAGGACCCTGAAATTGTCTTCCAGCAGCAAGAATGAATTCTTTGTGGTAAACTCCCGAATTTTCAGAAAATGCTAACTGCATGGGTCAAACACATTGCAGTCAGACTTTGAAAATCTGAAATGTCGAGCTGTTGATAGAAATCCCAAAGTCAAGAATCCCAAGTTCAAATTTATGTAAACACTGCCTCACAGGAACCATTTTGACGTGATCTCTATTTTCTCAACTTTCAAGAATTTTTTAATCCAGCTCTATGGAATCAGTTTCAGTTCCAAATTCCACCAATGAATATTCTTCAACTAATTGTAATTTCCTATCTAATTGCATTTTTCAAATGCAAAAAACTGACAACTGAAGAGAATGAGAAACGACTCGAAGTGTGTCGCGCCGTGGATATTTACTGGCTCACACGCGAAAGCCAGGATCTGCGCGAGTGAATGTTTGGTGGTGAACTGAGTGCCTCTGAAGGGCTTGACATCGTGTGTTGACACCTCAGGCTTCGCAACAGCCGTTGGTGAGAGTGGTTCAGTGGTGTTTCGTTGGTGGTAGAATAAATAGAGTAGTGAATATTGTGCACTGCTTTATTAGTAGAACAGGCTGGGGACAGATGAGACGAGAGAGCGATGACAAGTCACCGTTCTCGATGGGGGAAAGGAAGAGAAGTGAGTAGTGAGGGAAGTGAACAGGGGAAGTGAAGTGGGAAGTGAAGTGAATGGGGGAATTTTAGGAACAACTAATTATTGCGAAATCGTTCCGCGTTCAAACGCGTTTGGCGGGAAGTCCGGTGGCGCGCACTTGCATTGTCGTCGCGGGTGTTCCTCGCGGGAGAAGTTTGGTGAAGTGAGTCTGCTTTACCATCGATTCCGTTGGAATTGCTTGGGGAATTGAACGAAAGGAAGTTGTAGAATATTATAGCGAATATTTGAGAGACAAATAATAAGGTCGCGTACATAAGGCGTATTATGGGCGCGACACTGGGGGCGGGAAGGGAGCTACTTTTGGGCCAAAAGTAGTGATATAACGTTGCCTCCAGTTGTCTCGAAAATGTTCGCGTTCATTCCGTTCTTTCCGTGGCGATGGGAATGAATTGATAGCAGAGTGCTTGCTCGCAACGCATGCACTCGCCTGAACGATGACCAAAGGCAAAAGGTCGTGCCAATCGCCGAGCGATGGGCGCGACACTGGGCGGGCGGAGGAATCCGCTTTCGGGCTAGAAAGTGGATTGGAACAGGGTTGATGAATGAGCATCGCCACCTTCCTCGAGTTGATTGATGTTGACTTGTGACTGTCCTCGGAAGGGGTTTCTTCGTCCATTGTGACTCATCTCCTATCTTTGGGTCTGGGTCCTTCTGTTGCTGTAGACTTGTTGGACGGTGTGCTCTGTTATGGACCTCCTCAGATTTTCGCAACAAATCTGATTCGGACTTTGCTTCGTGTACCTCCTCAGATCTTCGCAATAGATCTGATTCGGTCTATGCTTGGTGTTCTATTCCTCCTGTTTGTGACTTTTGGTCGCTTAGCTTGCTTGTCTGGGTGTTATTCTCACTTCGTTGACCATCTCGGATCTTGACGAATCTTCGTTGGTCAGACTTCTGCTTGGATTTTTTCCTTTTGGTGTTGACTGCTGGGGAATTGACATTGTTTGATGACGTTGATCGGGCTTCCGAAGAAGTCCTTGTCTCTTCTGTGCTGCTGTTCTACTGGTACTGTTGTTATCCTTGGATTACATAGGTTCGTTGACTTGACGGTTGACGTTTGACTATCGTTTTACTGATTTTCTTGGTTTTCCGTTTTCGTTGAGAACTTTTGTTGATCCTGAATGCCTATCGTTGTTGATAACTTGGCATTTGGCTTGTTATGGAACGTGCATTCTTGTTCTGACGAGACTGATGGTGTTATTGTCAGTTAGTGCCTCGCAACGGCGACTGACTGACTGACGTTCCTTGGTCCTTGTCTGACTGAGACGTATTTCAATGTCCTTGGTTACATTGTCCTTGCTTTTCGGGTACAAATCCTTAGCTTTGGTGTTGCATTATCCTTGCTGGTCCTTGATGTTGGATTTCCTTCTGGACTGCTTGGGGAGTTTCTCCAATGCTTTGAATACCTTGCCTTTGGACGATTCTACTACGTATAGCTTTGCCTCGCAATAGCATAGCTTAACTTCGTAGACTTTTGTGCTTGAACGTATGTTTTGGTCCTTGGTTCGTGATCCTTGCAGGTCCTTTGTGTTGGATTTCTTTTTCAGCATGCTGGGGAACCTTGTCCTATGCATTGAAGACTTTGTTCTTTTGGCTACCTCCACTACTACCGTCTCGCTTTGCTTCGCAACAGCTTAGCTCGCGGTATTGAGTTGACGACTCTGGTTGACTATCTGGTGTATCCTGCACCTTTGTTGTTGCCGCTTGTCTTGAAGTTTGTTGTGACGATGAAACTCTTGGCTAAATTTAATCGAGAACTCCTCTAATCGGACGTCGTGAGACTTCGGTCGGTGCGACGCTCCGATGGGAAGTGAGATGTGCTGGTTCGTTGAGTCGCATTAGTTGCATAAAATGATTTTGATCGTTTTTCGGGCAACTCAACACACATCGAACTTGACTTTCTTCGTTCGAGATGTTATTTAGACAAGAACTTTCAGCGTCGCAACCGCTTCCAGTCTGTCTTTGACCATACGAGTTGACTTTTCCGATGGTCAGCTGCAGTTGAATCCGTAGAATCGGTGTTGAACATGAACTTGGTGAATATGGTGTACGATGTTGTTGTCTCCTTATCCACTAGTGAATCCTTCGGTTTTCCTTGACGATGATCTTGTTCGTGATGACTCCTTCTGCCTTGGAGTACTTCGTAGATTGTCTCCACAGTCTTGGTCGACAGTTGCTGTAGATCAGCTACTGGACTTGGTCTTGGTTGACATCTGTGTACTAATTTCTAGACTTGAAGTCAGCTTTGCAATAGCTTCCTCTCGCTTGACTGGCTTCTTGGTCTTGGTTGACGTTCTTGAAGGATTTTTTCACAACGCGACTATTCTCGAAGTAAGCTTCGCAACAGCTACTTCTCGAATGTCTGACTTCTTTGCAGTTGGGTTCTGGATTTTGACGATTGCTTTATTCGGTTATTCCTTGACTTCCTGGAGTTGATCCGAATACTTGTCGTTCAGCTAGTCTGACCACTGATTTCAACTTTCGCAACAAGCTGATTTCAATGGTCACGACTCCTCTACTTGCACTCACTTTGCTGGGGGGGGGGGGGGGGGGGGTGATGTGCTCCTCCTTCTTCGTACAATTGAAGTCGGTGAGCATTTGGTGATGATGACACATTTTTTGGATGGATGTTGCACGACGATCTGCTGGGGCGTTGACTGAAGGGGTCGATGATCTCTTCTCCTCTAGTCGGTGTCACTTGTTGGAATGTCGACGATGTTGAAAACGTGTGGTGATGAGTGAACAAAACAAAAACACTGGATGATGATGAGTTAGGTGTTAGGTGGAGTTGCGTGGAGCTGATGGGAATTGTTTAGAAGCCAGACCATCTGGACTTCTCTCCGTGTTCCAACTCCTTGTCGTCATCTTCGTCCAGATAGGGCAGGAATTCGGCTTGGGATTTCTCGGCTGTTACTTTGTGGCACAATGTGGTGTAATGTTTTCCTTCACAGTCCAGACATCTAAACCGTGAATCGCAATCGGCTGTCTTGTGAGAGCTTGCCAGACAGTTTATGCACAACGGTTTGGTTCGTACAGCGTTCATCTTGTCTTCCGTTTCTAGGGAACACATGCTCGCGCTGTGGCTCGCAACACCACAGAATTTGCATGGTCTCTCTTTGCTTGGGGGGAAGAACTTCTTTCCTGTCTTTTCACTCTTCTTTATGTCTCCTTTCTTTCCTTGGCATTCCTGGTCTAGTAGATTCGCTCCGTTGGCTTCTGCTTCCTTCCGCGTCTCTACCGTACAGTGACCAGAGAAGTGTCTTCCTTGGCAGTGGTAACATCTGTACCTCGACGTGCAGACTGCTTCCTCGTGAGTGCTTGCTAGGCAGTTTGAGCAGAGTCCTTTTCTGTGTACTGCTTGTATCTTCTTTTTGGTCGGGAGACTACACCGTTGGGCATCGTGACTCGCAACGCCACAATACTTACACGGTATTTCTCTGCATGGAGCGGCTGACATCTCAGAGGTTTTTCCTTTGTGCGTTCTCTTGGCCCTGATGAAGTTGTGAGCTTCTTGCATCATCATTTTCAGAGTGATGTTGTACCAAGCTGACAGCTGCATTGCGTCCAAGTGTGATCTCAGCTTTCCAGGCAGTCTCATGATGAATTTTCTCACAAAGAATGGGTCATCTGGATTGCATCCACATGATCTCAACTCGTTGGCGTAGAAATTGAACGTGTCCAGTGCCTCTGCCAGTACTTTGTCGTTGCTGTTTGGGAACTGTATTCCGTTCAGGTTGTTTATCAAAACTTCGCGGAGCTCCCATTGACTGTTTTCCGTGGCTTTTGTGCGAGATCTTGGTGCCGATGTTGCTGTTTGCTGGGGGTTTTCGTCGGCAGCCGACACTTAACTTCCTGACTTTCCAGACAGAAGAACTTCGCAACAGTCCTTACCGTCTTTCTGGTCATTTTCCTTCTTTAGTTCCTCCGTGACCGTAGTTGTCATGGATAGTCCTTCTGGCTGAGCCGGTTTCCTGGAAGACTCTGTTGAATTGTCCTTTGACGACATTGCGTTTGGTGTTTGTCGTTCCTGGATGTTCTGCTGGGGGTGCTGTCTCCTCTTTTGATACTTTGACCAACGCATGCTCCTGTTGATTGCCATCTCGTCAAGACTTTTTATCATCTCGTCAAGATTCTTGATGACGTCGCGGTGCTGAGATATCTTCTGACGATCCTCCATGTCCATTTTGGTTGACATTGTTGCGTTGACTGCTTATCACTGGTGATGATGACTCCCAAGTCCTGCAACAACTTTTGATTTGACGTTCTTCGCTATTGGAGAATGTGAAATCGCTGTGGGACTTTGGAAATGTTGGCAATTACAGATTCCACGACGCTCGCAACGCATCGAGAAACTCTCGAGTTGACTGCTTGACTTGAACTACTTCTGGAGCTTGGGTTTCTTCAGCAGTTCGGCGTTTTGATTGGCACTTGTTGTTCTTGTATTCTCTCCCTAGGCTCGCAGCGCCTAATATGGGTTCTTCTGAGAATTTCTTCGTCGGTAGTCAATTTGAGCAACTTGTTGACGAGGATATTGAAACAGCTTGGAACTTGGTGACAAAGATGTCGTAGCACTTGCACTGTAGACTTCGCTTTGGAGTTTCTTGGCTTCGTCGTTGGCAACATGCTTTTTTCGAGGCTATTTTGCACTGTTGACGTCTTCTGCTGGGGGTCGAAGAGGAATGAGGTCTCTTGTTTTGGTGTATTTGACCACAGCTGATGATCCGTTATCCTTATGTCGACGTCGTCAGCTCACTTTCTCTCGGACTTGCGATGTTCTTGGGGTTCGTCGCACAGTTGCAGCATTGGTGAGAGAAGTACGAATACCCAGTGTTCCCTTCGCAACAGGGTCTTTGGATCCGTAGTTGTTGGCTAGTTCTTGACTGATGCTATTTGTGTTAAGTCCTGGGATGTTGGCAATTGAGACTTCGGTTATTCGGTCATCTTCAGTGAACGTCTCTCCTTGGTCTCCGTCCTTGACTTCCGTAGGTCGTCTTGACTGCTTGTTGCTGCTGCTTGAACTGGGCTGGGGGTACATCCTTTGTATGTCTTACTGTACTTGTCGGCATGTCCTTTGATTCCTTGTCTTTCCGATGTTCTGAAGACTTCTTGTGTCCTGAAACTTCGGATGCCTTGAGAATTTCGTCCATCATATTTGTGTCTGATTATCTCCGGGGTTTTGGTTGCATGACATCTTCACAACAGATGTCAGAGGCAGGGGTTCTCTTTCGAGAACGTCTTCGTCCGCACGTTGGTTGCTCCATGTGTTGTTGGCTGTATTGTTGTTGACATGGTTCCTTATGCGTCTGAAGGGGTGAATACGAGCACTGCTTCTGTATTCGGTGTCAATTTCCGTCGGTTTCTTCCGCCGTTGAACTGACTGGGTTTGACTGTCCTTTGGTCTTCTATAGTCGTGTCGTCGTATGTGACTTCTTGACGTTGAGTTGTATCCACTTCCTGGAGCTCCTTCTGACAATGGGACGTGATGCGGTGTCCACTATGTCTAGAAGCTTTCTTGCTACTACTGCTTGGGGCGTAATCCTTGCGTTGTACTATCGCTTGCTTCTCCGTTGCCGTCCGTGTATGATGGAAGCTGTTGATAGCACTGCTGCGTAGTCGTGATACTGCTCCGTAGTGGTGGTGGATGTTCTGATGACAGTGTGACTGTTCCTCTGGTGCTCGCAACGCACAAGTGTACTAAGTCAAAGCTTGGGGTGTTTCTCGACGATAGGTTGACATCTCCCGATGTCCTGACTTGACCAATGACTAGTCTTGCTCTCAATTTTTTCTGTGACTTCTGGCGTTGAGGGCTTCGCCGCATTGAACTGATGTCCAGTTGGAATCCTTGCTTGATACTCATACAGTTGACTGAAGATCGTATGGAGTTGACTGAAGATCGTATTGATACTAATCCAGTTGACTGCAGATGGTATGAAGAGAATTTTTCTTGGTCATCTTGTCCTGATGATTCCTTGAAGACATTGCTTGCTTCTTGGAGGCTTCTGCCGGTCGGACGTTCCGGTTGAGCTGGGGGTCGTGAGTGGCATTCTCACTATTTAGATCTTGTGCTGTCGGATGTAGTCGGTCGAGCTCTTCCCGAGGTTCGCAACACCTGGGTTGAGCTACGTGCTTGTGTTAACGTTCTTTACTGTATCCTTGAGCTGTTGATCTTGCGTGTACGTGATCTCTCGTTGTGTTGTGCCATTTGGTGCCGACTTGTGACGGACTTTTTCACGTTGTTCCGATTTGCTTCGGCTTCCGATTTGCTTCGGGTACGGTTCCGTTTCGTTACGGAGACTTATCGAGTTTCTTCTTTAGGACCATCCTAATCTCGTTTGATCGGGATCTCGACGGGTCCCCCAAGGACGTGGATGCCAATCTTGGCTTATATTTCCTACGCGTGACTAGATGAGCTGGGCGTATTTATACTGAACCTAGAAGTAAACCTACTAAATAAAAGCGCTGATTAGAAGGTAGACTAAGAGGACAGTGTCCTTGAGTGGCGCCAGGGTTGAGACACTAACATTACCTGAAGAGGTTAGCGCTATTTTTACCAGCATAAGGGACCCTTTAGTTAGCGCCAGACTTGATATCCCTGTTTGGTTGGGAGCGCAGCTAGAAGGGAGAAGTAGGGGTGTATTAGGATAGTTAAGTTTATTATTATGGAAATTTTGCCTAAATAGTTAACCCTTGGCCTAGAGTTAAGCTAAATTGGACCTAATATTGATAAACCTAAAGTATACTAATTGAGACCTAAGAGCGCAAAGTTAACCTAGTCTTGGGTCTTCTTGACGTTCCTTCGGCTTGGTCGTTGCTTGTCCTTCCTCTCTCCTGGTAGTTGTGCTTTGGGACCTTGTAGTTGACTTTTCTTCCTCTCGTGTTGGTTCACCGCCAGGTGTACTCTTTGCTGAGTTGTTCCTGGCACGTTCGTTGTGGATGCCGTAGCAACTGTTTCGAACTGATGACGTGGAAGATCCAATCTCACGTACTAGCATTCGGGCTAATACGGACTACAGTGATT